>OX352698.1:5000000-10000000 GCA_947095575.1 Electrophaes corylata | reverse complement strand
ACCTAGATCTCTTCTCATCATGCTATGCTTTACTTCAATAAGATTTATAATAGTTTGTCTCTCGCCCATACACATTCATAAAATCACGCATGTTTTCCATAGGGGCAAAGAGAACACAGATTTCCACTTGCTGCAATCCTGGCATACCTCGTTTGTTTCATTTAATATACTTCATACACTTTCTTTTAATCGGGCTTTTAACTAAAAAGTCTGCTATCGAGATACATACACCGAGATTTTCCGCTCCTAATCAACCCATTCACACTCACAAAATACACCTTATTCATCGATTTTAATTCAGCCATCCTAACATTTTTATATGATCAAACCATGCATCGTAACATATCTCAGTATTGAAACAATATTTTACTATTCTCATGACTAGTCTTCATGTGCCTTTTTTCTCTTGATATTTAAGTGTATATCATAAGAACATCTTCCTACCCTTATCTCACGTTATGTAGGCCTGGTGCAACATTGTTTCTAAGATAGTTATCAGCCTCATTTCCTATGTGATTGTTGAGTTTTGTCATTGTCTACATGATACGGGAAACTATCAACTGATTGAGTTCAGGGTTTGAGAATTCTACTGTTCATACCTGAAGTGGTAATTTAACCTATTGTTACATTCTGAATGAGAGACAAGATGATAAATTAAATTACAGGTATTATTATGCAATTTGTCACTCAGCTTGTCTTAGGTCAGGGCTTGAAATGATATGATGAAGTTGGCCCTAGCAAGGATTTTTTGAATGTATGTATGTATGTCTAAAGCCAATATTATCTATACTTCTATACTTATATTATAAAGAGGAAAGATTCGATTGCTTGTTCGTTTATTTGCATTGAATAGGCTCCGAAACTACTGGACCAATTTGAAAAATTCTTTCACCCTTGGGTAGCTACACTATCTCCGGGTGACAGACTATATTATATTGAAAAAAAAATTGGGATCCTTATCCGTGCGAAGCCGGGACGGTTCGCTAGTTTATTGTAAAACCAGTTTGTGTGGAATAATGAAGTACTGAGATCAATAATCTTGTTCTAGATACGTCAACGAATGCAGATACAAATTCACAGTTTGAAGGAAAATTTCGAGTTGGTTGAAGCTAGACTTCGTGGGTTGCAAGGTCAAGTGGCGCTTCTTAAGCATTGTTACTCGGTTACCCTCCCTGGCGAAGTCGAAAACATCGATCAAGAATACGCAGACACGTAAACACATTGTTTTTATTACTTAGTACGAGTAGTTTGGATTTTTGGTCAATTTGTCTTTGGAATAAACTTTACCAACGTCTTATTGTATTGTGATGTTTTTATGCCCTATACATTTGCAGGGTTACTAATACTATACTAATTTAACTTAATGATGATTACCTACTAATATTTATAGTATTCATTTAAATAGGTAGGTATCTACAACTAACGACATAAAGGAACAAAACTGGCATTCTTAGGGGCTTCGGTGTTTTGTATGCAATGTTTTCTGAACTTGAAACTACTTCAAGTGCATAAATGTGGTTGTCTTGAAGTTTTTGAGCACTAATAATTATTTGTCTTGTAAGATGCCTTCGTCAAAAATCCAGTCTGCCGTCATCACCATTTGGCAAGAGTGCTGATTATTTTCTTTTTTCATAGAATGCCGTCACAATAACGAATTCCTATCGAGAGGTCTTATGCTGTCGAATTGTCAAGCTTGTTACTTAGTAGTAACTAAGTTGGTTTTGAAATCTTTTTATATTTATACCCTAAGCATGACATATAAATCGCTTCGAATTCATAACAATCTAATTCGATGTGTTGAATAAACTTATTAATTGAAAATAATATTTCACAATAAAATGCAATAGCATTACACAATATTTTGCCACGCGAAATTGGTAAATATTCTGTTTTAAATAATTTGATCGAGTTTTTCAAGCTTGGAAATCTGTTGTGCTTTTGGTAGCGTATGTCGTCCCAAAGCTTGATATTGGTCTCTCTAAATACTTCCTTTATAGGTCCATAGATTATTCTCTATACTGAAACTCCTACCACATTTCAAAAGCGTTAAAATTGTCAGCAGGTCTTTCTCGGTCGACTTATGTCGAGTTCCAATATCCTACAAAGAAAATATAATATAATATTTACAAAGAAAATTACAGCTAATACATGTCATTGCCACGCTGAAAGGCAATCTTAAGACACTGAGCCAGATACTCACCAGGAACCTCGGATCACGCGTCGCTTCGACCAGATGCCCCGAAAAATTTTTAAAAACCCGTAGAGCCTCGGTACCCTACGGGCCTTAGAGTCTCGACTCCAAGAGGAGCAAATGCGTAGGCTCTGTTGAGACCTGAATATTTGCGCCTCTTGAGATCCTCGGCAAAATGTCCTCGACCTCGGCATTAGTTGTTATGTTCATTTATTTATACGTTGCGCTATTTTATTTATCTATTGTAAAGCCAAATTTTTTGTACGTCAGATTTCTTTAAGAACTTTCCGAGTCTATCATATGTCGTTGCATAGCTCAGCAATGAGGAACGACTTTATTCAACAATCATTTTGCTTGTATCGTCTGACAGCCTGTGAATCCTTGTCTTACGAGTACCTTGCCGCGTACTAACAAGGGTTTGCAGGTGTCTGTCTGCTCTGACGCTAAGGTCAGGTTTACTAGTTATATTGTGTTCATTTGTACTTGTTCGATAGGCATGCATTAGCTGTTACGTGCACTTGCGTATAATACGCAATGGTAGCGAGCGTGCTTTGTTTGAGCGGTGCCCTTGCCCGACTGAGGCCATAGTTATACCTCTCAACTGTCAACGTAGAACGTATCCAGTTAGCATGCTCTTGATTTGCTATTTAGTCTACTAAAGGGCTTATTGATCATTTTAATGTAAAACGTTATAATTATTTAAATAACCATGGTTCAGCGGGGTTTAAGTGTTCAACGCGACAAATTTTTGCCTTTTCGTTATCTCGTGCAAAATAAAGGTCCTTTATGTCTACTTACATACCATAAAAACATAGTGCCCCGACTCTTCCAGTTGTTTCGAAGAGAGTAGATCACTGTCATATACCATAAATTAGATCACAACTAGCTAGAAGACATTACAACTACATTGTTCCTTTACACACAAGCCACCCAATCTTGCTATACGACAGTAAGTTGCGTTGGAGCAACCAGGCCGTGGTTTGGAAGATTCTACATTAACATTTACGATAGAATCGATAGTTTTCTAACTTCGTTAGCGTTGAATACTGCTTATGAAGCTTTTTAATTTGAATGCATTTGAAATCTGTCTAGAGATTTAAAAATATTTAATAGAACCGTCGTGAACACTAAGCCTTTTTTTCTAATTTCGTCTTTTGACGTTGGAATCCTTTTAAATTGATTTTTTGATAGGAAAATAAAGTAAGTAAGTAACAAGAGAGAAACTCGCTCTTCTTTAATCAGTTATTAAAAAAAAGGAACAAATCGAGGTTTTTTCGCAAACGGCTTTATTTGTTAGAAACTTATAGGGCATTAAAATTTGCCGCAAGTTATGAAACCAGACGCGAACAAGTCACTGACTTGTTCCGTTACTGAAACAAGCTGCACTGTTTGTGCAACACTGACATTTCAAAGTTAAATTGTTTTGGCATTTTGGTACTATTGTGTTTTTTTTTGTTTATATGTTTGCAAAAAACTAAACATGCAGTTGTTGTTTTCTTATAAGTAGAGGGCATGACCTTTCACGATTTTTCTTTAAACCGTGTGGTTTCGGACTTGTCCATTACCGCCATTCTCAAATAACCACCCTATACAATAAAGTGCCCACCGCACCGGTAGGTTTTATTCACATACTTATCTGTAGTCAGTTATACAATATTTACATGTATAGTTGAAATCTTGATTGGTCGAGTACGTACAGGGTAAGTTTAGCGGACATTGAGTAGGTATCGGTAATAAGTGGTTCATACCGTATGTATATACCATATACATATACATAAGCGCCATTCAAAGAATCATAAGTTAATAATTAAACCAAAACAAGAAATAGTGCATACTTTATACAGAAGAATAAGCAATAAGAAAAGTCCCAATGTAGTCTGTAGCATCGAAGAATCCCAATTGATAAAGTAATTTTCGCAATCGGATTACGTTCAAAGCGATCATAATACCCTCGAGACCAGACGGAATCTTATTACTTACAGGTGCTATGCGACCTAAATAAAGCAATCTTGGCTCGCTAAGAATTTTCCACTCTTGAATTTAAATTTTTACAATAGTATTTTTTTGCTGGAGATTTCAAGCAATTTGCCTAGCCGTCTACACTATTCCAAGCTTCGTCATCTGTTACTACAGTTCCACACCAAATATGATTCTCCTTCGTTGAATTTGGTAAGCATAGAAATTTACCAAGTGACTTGATCCGTTTTGAGAGCCTGCAGTCAAATTGTGCAGAGTTTAGAATTGCATTGTGTGCAGACGACCGATGTGGCGCGGCGGACTAATGTCCGCCTGCAACGCAGGAGGTTGCGGGGTCGATTCCCGCCTTGGGATAAATGCTTGAACGATCTGCAAATATTTATTCCGGGTGTTCTGGGTGTTTTGTATGTAATTATAATAAAAAATATCTATGTATGTAATGTATTGTATTAAGTATATCAGTCATCTAGACCCATAACACAAGCTCTGCTTAGCTTGGGGCTAGATGATGCTGTGTGGATTATTATTATTATTATTATTAATTGTGAAGGCTCCATCGCGAGTACAGTTACTCTATAATCTAAATGTTTATGTAGGATTGATATATCAGGTATGAATGATCAGGAAGGATGAATTAAATCTCATGGTAGGTCATATGGTGAGCCTGTCTGTTTCGATCACACGGCACAAAACATCGACATATTTGTTTTTACTGCGGTGTATGAAACCATCACGAAATTCGTATATGGTCGCATTTTTGTCAACGCGGATATGTTAGTTACTTTAATAAGTACCTACGTACTACCAACAGAAGGTCACTCGGTCACGAGTCGGTAAGGCTTCGGCGTAGGTAGACAGCACGCAATAAATGCCTTACTGGCCAGTAAGTATGGACCCTCTAGTTAACATAATAAGTTAAAATTTTAAAGGTCGATTTATAAGTATACAGAACAAGTGTGAAATATTAATTTTATCTCTGTATTTAAATTATAAAACTAGTAAGAAAATGAATTCTCACAAGTCTGATGGTTTTTTTTTATCATTGATAGACCGTCCTTTGGCTTTAATCTCACCTGATGGTAAGTGACGATGAAGCCGATGATGAAGCAGAACGGTCTAGAAGACACCTATTCACTCTTGAAGAAATTTTTGATGGTAGTAGTTATGGCATATTGACAAAATGAATGGTCCGGCTTAATAGTTTCTAAGGATTCTCCTAAACTAAGTGTGGTCTGAGAGCTAGAGAAGCTTATCAAGAATATTTTTCGAAAATTCACATAAAACGAGTGTCGATCGACACCTAATCTTATAAGAACGTAATGTGCAACGCTCTGTATGCAAAAAAGTCCACAATCGTTGAAGATAAATTAATTGTCTCGTTATTTATTGTAAAAGAATAAAATTTTGGCATTAATTGTAATAAATTAGCAAATCCTAGTTTTGTTTTTCCTTGACTTATTTCCCACCTAAATCATCTGGAATAGATGTTGAAGGCCAATGATGATGATGATGATTTCGTCCCATAGGTCCAAACGTCTCCAAAACCCTCGATACGCATAGCTTCACGATTTTATCCATCACCATCTATTCATGATCTTCAGGCAAGGTATCTCTTAGTACCAAGTACTTAAAGTAGATTATGCATTATAATAAAATAAAACAACAGGTATTCACTCAAACGCATATATTTATTGTTTGTATTTTTTAATATTTTTGGTGCTCCATTTTTATTTGTGTATTTGTTTAAATTATAAATTAATACTACTAATAGTTTAGGACACGCGAGCACACACGGCCTCCTTTAATGGGCAATGAGGAGCTCCGTGCGGCTCACGAGACCCGGGCAATGAGCTCGGCATAATAAATAATACAAAAAGAATTTAACGAAGGACCATCCGATGGTTTTCACACACACACATTCTCCACTCACGCTAACAGTCTTACATCTACATAATATCACTAGCCATACAGAATGCGGCAAGGCCGCGTGCACTGAACCATTGATGTGTATAGCGGGGTAGGGTATTCACTCGAAGTGAGAGCCTTTGAGCTTCTTGAGGGCGTTAGTGAGATGTAGCATCTCGGTGTTGAGCTGCCAGACGAGGGTCTCCAGCTTGTCCACGGAGTCGAGCACCTCCACGCGCTCCGTGTGCGGGTTGAAGCGCACCTCGAAGGGACGCGACATAGTCGACACCCAACGTCTAGAAACGGAACATTCTTAGTACTCAGTACAAAATCACAACCAACTAACTCCGAACAGTTGCTTTGAACTATTTTTGCTCTCACCTGAATTTTTCTTTGGCATCTTCGAAGCTCTCAGCAACGTAGTAAATTGGCTGGTACTCCTGGTCTTGGTAAGGTTGCACTGACGTGCTCGCCGGTTCGAAAGGTCTCAGTTCTGGCTTATCGCTGAGGGCGTGAAGAAGTTCTCCAATTGAAGACAACAGTGCAGCACCATAAGCCTTCAGTTGGTGGTTTTCCTTGCACAGACCGAATTCGACAGTAAACCAGTAGACCTATGAAAAAAAAATCTTTAAGCAATTGTACCTAATAATTAGTTCGATTATTTATAAGCAATGCGAAAAGTGTTTCTTAAACAACGAATGTTGTCATTATTCAATTCAAGAGTACCTACCTAAGTTTAAAACTAGAGTGGTTAAAAATCATGGTATAAAAATAAATTGCATTTTTCTGTACTTATATTATCCGGGATTATGTGATACTTACAGTAGAAAGCTTTTCGATTTCCGGGTCAGATGCACCGAGAGAAGCCAATCCGATTTCCTGAGAGAATTGTGCGAAGCTCGGATCAGCCAGTAGAGGGATGTGACCAAGGAGTTCGTGAATGCAGTCACTAAAAAAGAACGATTAAATCAATTCTAGTCGTCGTTTTAAAGAGACTCGTCATTTTAATGCACTATCGTGTGTAGGTATGTAGATATGTTCTGCGATCATAACTCTATTGACAAGCAGGGTCTGAAACTGATTTAATTGACTTTGCAGTTAAGTTGACTTCATGCTGTTAATGCAGTCCGCTATAGTAGAGTAGTTCAGTAAATACTGCCTTTGACGCGTTACTACTCTATGAAGTAATTTCTAAAACTCAATTATGCCCGGAACATTTAACAACGTTACAGTTCCATCATGCTCCGCCCGCCTTTTGCGACCAGTAAATTATTTTACATCCCGGCTTCAGATTTTTTTTATTCTTGAAAAGTTTGATTTATTTCTTACGGTACCTTATTTCGACTAAAAAAAGATATTAAACACACTTCTTTTTTTGCGTCAAGTATGACATAAGTATACCTACCACAATCTTAGCGAGGTAAAAAAATTGTGTTATAGATGAATATTGTTTTTTTGGGATTCCCACCTTAGGTTTGATGTATCACCTTAGCTGTATATTAAACTGTATATAAAGCTATTTTAACTTATGCCTGTAATGTGCCAATAAAGAACGTGAAAGTAGGTACATTGAAATGAGAAGGTATAAAATGATACTCACGGTTCAGGTGTGTGGAAGGGAGAGTTAGCGTGACGGACATATTGTGTTGACTGGAAAACACGGAAGGCGAGTGAGGCGAGAAAGTCACGGGCGGTGAGCAGTCCCGCGGCAGGGCGCAGCGTAAAGCCGGTGTGCTGGCGTAGGAAGTTGCTCACATCGTCCAGCTGTGGGATGCGGTGTGGCACAAAAATATCCGCAGCTTGCAGCTTTCCAAACGTTTCCTTGTACTCCTTGCACGCATGCTTCGGCATCAGCTCCAGCACGGTGTTGAACACTCGCTGCCAAGTCGCATTCTCGCTCTCAGTGTACGACGTTGTAGGAATCAAGTCTCCGTATTTGTAAGCGAACGCGATCTCGGCGATCTGCTTCCTGCGTTCTCTGTACGCTTTATCGGCGAAACCAGGGTGGTTCATATCTAGTTCCGGCTCGTACTTAGTCATTAGGTGGTTGCAGTTGTCGAGATCAGAGGCGTGGCGCGGGAACCACGGGGTTTTGCTAGAGATGTTGTTCTCGGTAACGAGGTTGACTCCGGCGAATGAGGTTGACTGGCGAAGAGATCTAATGAGTTGAAGGAGGTTGATGCGAGACATGCTGACTTTTACGAGTGCGTCGAACTGGACGCCATCGACTTGCGAGGGACGAGTCTCAAGATGCAACACGCAACCCTTGTAGTTTTCTATGGTCTTAAGGATGCGTGCGAGAGATCCCATGCCGTCGCGCATGCGAAGGAGAATCACCGCTTGCTGTATCTCCTGCTCGGCCTCAGCCGATTCGGCGGCAGCATTTTGTAGAATCACTTCCTCCTCCGTCAAAGTGTAGTCTGTAATTAATTTATAAAATAAACAACAGTACAGATATGCCTACTAAAGTTAATTTAAACAGATGACTTAATGATAGTGCTTTAAATGATGAGATGCATAAATACCAACCATCATTAGTTTTTCCGACGTCATCCCCTATGTCTGCATCGGCTAAAATAAAAATAATAAAAAACGTAAAGTACAAAAAAAAGCATAAATAACAAAACATAAAAAACGTCATAAAACGCAATCAAATGATTGAGTATAATATTACCCAGGTGACCGTTCTTGGTTTCATCCTGTTGGGTGCCATCTTCAACAGTTGGAGACTTATCGCCGTTGCCAATGTGCATATCATCTTGGATGTAATCGGATTCCAAGCCAGAGTCTAAATAAAGTAAAAAACAAAAAAAACTGAGAAACATAAAGAAAAAATTCAATAAAAAAACTTAGAACCAGAAAAAAAAACAAAACATTCCTGTCTGTTTAGTTGATGTGATTCCGCAAAGGATCCTTGCTAGCTTACAAAACTCTGATATAAGATTCTGAAGTGATTCTTGTGAATTTATTGAATAATAAACACGCTATTGTATCATGTAGAGTGCGTATTAAAACCTGTAAAACTACGTTATAGGTAACACAAAAGCGAATACTACCATTGTAGCACTCTAACCCTATCGTTTTATCTGAAGTTCTGAAGCTGTACAATATACCGAATAAGCTCATGACGCTCCTCCGTTGCGTACCTCAAAGTGAACATGTTTTTTTATCAGAGTAATTGTAAGTGCAAGTTCAAAATTAATTAGGTCAAATGTATCAAGGATCACTTTGTACTTTAACGTAAATAGGTACCATTAGCGCGGGCGCGAGCCTCTTCGAGCACACTCTGCTTGGTCTGCTTCACAACCAGGGTTTCGAAACGGGCGTCGTCTACAAGCGAGCGACGGCGAGATGGATAGCCGTTCTGAAACAAACAAAACATTTATGTAAATGAAGACGAAAAAGCATGTTTTAATGATATTCTTAAGATCATTTAAACATAAATTATAAATACTTTTATTAGTTGTAATTTTCTTTGTAAATTAATGTAATAAATTATATATTGTTTTCATGATATCATCGTGCCAACATCATTTTATCTTACAATAAACCCAACGTTTCCGTAAAGCTTTGGAGCGTATTATTTAATGCCATATATTTATAAAACGTTTTCATTATGAGTGTTTCGTATTTATAAACGTATTGATGAGAAAATGTTCTTTCTGTTTAGTCTAAAATAGAGCTGGCACAAAGGGAACGCTAAAATAGTTTGCGTCTTCTAAATCCTTATAAATATAAAGCGGTCAAATCGCATTATATTTCATGTGAGAGCGAGAATTGCTTTTACGGAGTTCCTAAGCTTATTTCCTGCGCGTGTCCGGGGGTTAAAGTGCTGCCATTATATTCCCGCCTTTACGCCCGCCGGATGCGACGTCATGAAATCCCTTAAAAGGAACTGGAACTGAACTTTCTGGACCACTGAGCTCGAATGGAGGCAATTATCACTACTGACGCGCTCTTTGCGAGCAATTGTTCTATTGCGCGTTCAAGTTCTTACTTTGTCAAAGACTTTCCAACACTTTATTAATTACCATTGGAAAATTTCTTGCTGTGAGTTCACATCAGTCAATTATAATCTTTTGCTGTGATTATCCTACCTTCTTGCATACTTAAAGAACTCGGTTTAAGTAGTTATGATGGTTTATGACCTCGTCCACAATAAACGAATCAATGCGTACGAGGAAGCTGACCACGTTTACGCTGACGCTAATTAGCACTCATATTTTAATTGTGAATAAGTATAGCCCCTAATATAATTGGTTTGCTAACCGCCTATAATACGACTAGGTATGAATATTTTATAGTAAAAGTTATGAAGATGATATTCTACTTAGTACTACAATAACGGTTATTTAAAATATGGGTATCACCTAGTGCTATCTATGAAACATTATGTTAACCTGCCTAAAAACCCGGCAAAAAGAACAATGATATAATTGATATAACAATATTAACAATGATATTTTGTAGTTAAACCAAAAAAAAATTAACAGAACAGTTTAATTTATAATAAAACATTTAATGAAGTCCGCATTTTATTGTTGGTTGAGCACTAATTCGAGGTTATAATTTTGAGCAACTCAAATACCTTGCTTGGTGTGCATGCGTTAATTGCGGATATATTGTGTTTAAGACCAAAGTCAATTTCAATTTTGATAAATTTGTAAGTCTACTTACCTACTCAAACCCGCAACTGGTACTTAAACTCATTTATTTTAAGAATGACTCTTGACGATTCATTTATTTTAAGAATGTACATACCAGTAACAATAAAAAAATAAGGTTTTGAAGCTTCTGTGTCGCAGGAAAATCATATAGTTGCATAGATATGGTTCAAGCGGATTTGAAGGCAATTTGAAAAGTAGATAATTAGCAGCTTCACTGTAGGCGTGTGTGTATGAGTTTGACACGTTTGTGTCTCTGGCACCGTAATTTCCGTCGTGCTAAAGAGCGTGCGCGGCGAGACCTAGCATTTTCCACTAGAGTGGCCGTGCAGGCCTAACTATGTGTGTCAAGGGTTGCGCTAATCGCACTCTATTGTTACCGAGCCCCTGAAATGCACTAAGACGGTAATCGTTCGACTTAAAAACGCTTGAACCCTCTAGAGCTTGAATTTTTGCTCTCGTTCGTCCTCACCTCATAAACTCGATTACCTTTGATTTTATGGTTGTTTTATTACCTTTGAATGCACCTGTTATGCATTACATGTTATTGAAATAACTTTACCGGCAAGATTGCGGAAACTGGAGTTAAAGGTCCGCCTAACTGGAGCGGGTAGATTCGGAATCCGGTTAGCATAGCCTTGGTGTGCCCGAGTGGCCACTTTACCATTCCAATCAGTCGGCGCGGCGGCAAGCAATTAAGCTGAGCTCTGACCGGCGTGTCTGCTCCATATGGGCTCTATTGTCTTTCCATCAAATGTCTGATCGATGATATGAAGCGACACAGCATCAGCGTTTAGGTATGTTTATTTCGTCTGAGTTATACCAACTTTGGAAAAAAGTATTTATGAGTTTAAGATATAATCATTATCTTTAGCCTTTAGACAATTACCGAAGTGGGCTCATACCTACATTTTAACATTAATCATGCATACTGAATGCTGATTATATGCAAAAAAATAATTAAATGGCCGAGCCGCCTTTTATAAATTATAGGAAGAAGTTTTAATTATTTGTTTCCGGTCTTCTGAACATCAGGTACGAATAGTTAGAAACGTCAAGAAGAACTTCAATTGGTCAAGGGTATCTCGGAAGGCCCTGAATTCGTTATGTTCCGATCGGATTTACGTCTACTTGCGTGACGATGACTAATTAATTACTAGCGATACAAAAACACCTAGTAACTCAATCAAACAAAGGAGGTCAATACTATTTCCTTAAAACGTTAAAATTTAGCCACAATCGTTACCTTTTGGTTTTTAGCGAATTCTAAGCTGAAGGGACAGTCACGATAGCAAATATCTTTACAAAAGATCTTTGCAAATTGCAATGGACGCGGTGAGCGTCGTACTGTTTTGCATTCCGACCTTCGATGGTCAAGGAAATACAATCATTCAGATGCCAATTATAAAACACACGTTAATTACAGGCCCAGTCATCGCACAGCTTATTAAATTAGAAACTAATTAAATGTAAACAAGATCGCATTGCTGAATTAGTTATTAAACGTATTACATTTTGGTTAGTATACTCATTAACTCACTTTTCACCTTATGCCAGCTTTTTATTCCTTCTGCAAGTTCATCACATAAGAAGATAGATATTGAAGCAGAATTGAGGGTGCAATTGATATGCATTTGATTGTTGTTCTGTCCAAAGATTGTACCCGTGATAAATGTTTATCCCCAAATTTTAATAAGCTCGCACTGGTTTTAAATTTAAACATTTCGCAAAGCTACGTTTTCACCTGCACCTGATTATAAAAATAACAATGTGAACATGATATGCGACGAGATAACCAAGCTGTAATTTTAACAGAATTGGAACCACTAAGTAACGATTATGACTCTGACACCTTGAATATTGACAATACTAATTAATCTTCCTTTAGACAATGATGAGATGAGACTGCTTTTTTCTACTATACGATATACGACCTTTTCGATAAATGCTACTTATAAGAGTAGCATTTATCGAAAAGGTCGTACTCGTAGTGGACTTGTGCTATGGTTTCGTACTTTGCGGTAATGTATCTCTACAATGTTCAATTTACTTGGCTTTGTTCATTTAAATTCAACGTATTATGTAAGAATATGTCACACGTTATGACGCGTTTTCTTTAACCTACTTGCGTCTTAATTGTGCAGATAAATAACATCGAAAACTCCTGCTGTCGCCAACTTAGGTAATACGAAGTAATGAGCTTTTGTATTTTTATTATAATTAACCGACAAAAGATATGTTTATTTAATGAGTACTTTTGTGGAATTAAATAGCAAATCCGCTTCCTTAACAATTTTACTTTCACACGGTTTCTTTCACATTGTTCCCCTGCCTCTTCTCATAAATTTCTTACTGTAATGTAGGTAAAAATTTTACATCGTATTGCTCACAACTAAATGTTATTATTATAGTCACAATGAAATTAAAGATATGCGACGCTTTATCGGTCAGATGATGGTAGTTCGTGCAGTTTGTTAATTTATACAAACTATTTTGAATATTTTAGGATAAAGTACTGAATGATTTCGAAATATTTTATAACCTTTCTTGGTTTTAAGTACCTTCTCAATAATGTAGTAATCTAAAATGGCGTATTTAATGAATTTTTTTTAAACATCTTATCTTAACTACTTGGTGGAAATGTATGAAATAACAGATTTTTTCGCGCTCACTCTGTTGATTTCATAGCAAAAGTCATTCATACTGTTTTTATGAGTCTAATTGCTTATGAAATCTTATACATACGAAACATACGGAATGTTTTGTATGTAGAAGGTTTAATATGATGTATACATTCATGAATCTAAATTCAAAAATTATGGAACAACTATTATAATTTTTAATGAAGTAGGTATACTACAAAGGAGACCTGATTAGATTTAGTTATCATCTAGATGAGCGAGATAATTCGTATTAATTAAAATGGATTTTTTTTATGGCGGGTCACTTTTTCACGTGATACTCTTTTTTCACATTAGTTTAATCTTAAAATTATTTCTCAAAATGTTTTTTAAAACTAAGATTCACTTCGTGATCTAAATGAAAGTATTTCAAATGACCGGCCACAAAAACTGATGTGATGGTGATAATCCTGATTAGATGAGGGAAGAAGGCAGCAGGACGCAGGTCAACCCTGAGTCCTGCTGGTGAAGGTGAGCTCCTCACCTCGATACTGTAAGACTTCTTGATGGCGAACATTTCGCGGTTCTTCTGAGCTGCTGCTACGGCCATTTCTTTTCAAAACACTCCACTGGTTACGATAGGGCCTGAACGAGGGTTCACTGCGCGTTTAGCTAGCGTATTGTCTGCGAGAGCTTTCGGTCACGACCACGGGCTGTTGCCTGTCTGTCTGCGACTCGAGCAGTCGGATTACTATAGCTAACTAAACTTTGGATTGCAAACAGACCAATGCGTGATGACCGTTCGCAAGAACAGTTTAAATAGTTAGGCGCGCGCCTCCCACCCCGCAGCGCCTTTCGTCGCGCCTGCGTCATAAACCGCACCGCGCGCTCCCCTCCCGCCCTCTATGCCTCCAAGAGCGGACCTAAACCGCAACCCTTTATCCT
Source organism: Electrophaes corylata (assembly GCA_947095575.1). Taxonomy (NCBI): domain Eukaryota; kingdom Metazoa; phylum Arthropoda; class Insecta; order Lepidoptera; family Geometridae; genus Electrophaes; species Electrophaes corylata. The sequence continues at coordinate 9,985,697 of OX352698.1, read as the reverse complement.
GTCAATTGGAGTACCTACCCTCATCCATTACCATCTCTGCCATTTTTCAAATAAGTCATAGATCAAAAACGAGTCTTAGAAGAAAATTTACCTAAGTTGGTGGGTCACCCCTGCTCGGTTCTGAGTCGACGCGAAAAAAGTAAAAAAAATCTATGATATTTGTGCTTTGGCTGTGTAGTGTTCTTATTTTTGTCTTTTAGCACTGTAAATACTTACGTAGGTTACTAGTTTCTTATTGTTTCCCTTGTAAATACCCTTCTAACAGAAGATTCTATTTCTTTCATTAACATCCAGCATCGTGCAGAAAAAAGCCTAAAACTAAGCTGCTTTCGACGCCTTTTGGCTTGTTAATCAAATTTGTAACCTAAAACTGGCACTGCACAATAGTGAACAATCTTCTCATTATTCATTCTCATTTTTTATGCTCCTGATCTCAGGAGTATAAATGTGAGTATTTAATTCCAAAAAGTTATTTTATATTGAAGCTCTGATTAGTTTAAGAGAGAGTGTTTAATAGGCCTAACCATGGCTATTTAAGTAAGAGTATAAAGTAGGTATTTAAATAGGCAGTGGTAGTAGAGCTCTTAGTGAAGGTTTCGCCCGGGGAAGTACTACCACCATGCCTATTTTTGCCGCTAAGCAGCTTGCTGTGTTCCGGTTTGAAGGGCGTGGGTGCCGGCGAGATTATAGGCATATGAGGCTTAACACCTGAGTGCCTCGGGTTGATGAGCACAGAGCAGTGCATTCGTGACCTGCAATGTAATGTTTTGTTATGGGCGAGGGTAGCCACTTGACACCAGGTGGGCCATATGCTTGTTTCATCAGTAAAAACTAATAAAGTTCAAGTCGAGCAACAAGGATGATTGCTTATATATAACCAAAATACTTAAGTTCTTTCCGAAATCATGGACTCTTTTCAAAGTTTATAGTAGGTAAAAGAAGCAAAATAAAGTCTTTGAAGTACTTTGGAGAAATAAAGCCTTGGATTCGAATAACGGCCATTAACGATTCCTGCTGCCTGCTGCGATCTTGTGGTCATTGACGGGTTACGGTAAAAACCAGGATACTGCACAAGGAAATATTTAAGTTCGATTGCGTGGGCACATTAATGATAGTAGTGAATAATAATAAATCAAAATAAATAATGTTGGACAATCCACACAGCATCATCTAGCCCCAAGCTAAACAGAGCTTGTGTTATGAGTACTAGATGACTGATATACTTAATACAATACTATATTACATACATAGATATTTTTTATTATACATAGAAAATACCCAGAACACCCTGAATATATATTTGCAGATCGTACAAATATTTATTCCAAGGCGGGAATCGAACCCGCAACCTTCTGCGTCGTAGGCGGACACTCGCCCGCTGCGCCACATCGGTCGTCAAAGTTACTTTACTGTACTTGTTTAGAACTCATAGGTAAATAATTTGATTAGTTAAGGTTTATTGAGATTTACCAATTATGGTTTAAATATATTTCTTGTCGTTCTATTAGAATTGGATACTGTGGTTTTATTTAGTATTACAGTTTTACGATTTTTGAATGGATCGCATAAATGTTGCGGCGCGAAGTTAAAGGATATTATCTAATTCCATACACAATAAAATAGAATAATTTTTATTGTAAGCAGCGAAAACATATTTAGGAAATGTTTAAAGTTATAGCAAATAGTTTATCGTCCACGAAATATAAAAATAAAAAAAGGTATTTTAAGACTTATACAAAATAAATAGTAAGAATCTTATAAGGTACTTATTTCGTTTAAATGAGAGTTACACTTTACTAATGTAAATTTTATCATTATACCTTACATGACAAGAATGAATATCATGTAATATATGTATGAACAATAAATATTATGTAGATAATATTTATATTCAGAGATTTCATAATGTACTTCCTGAGTTCACGAGGTATTTATAATTTTATTTACTTAATTACCTATGCCCGTATGCCATATTAGTATTATCTGATTGTAAAATGATATCTTTTCTATGATCGGATCTAATACTGTATTAACAATAAGCAATTGAATCACTATTTTTGTTCACATTTTCAGGGATTTTTTTTGAAAATTTTATTAAGTATTTCTGTAATTAATCCTAACTTTCGTCAAATAACCTCAATTTGATAAGTAACAAAGCGTTATTTATAAAAAAGATACAAGATTAAACCAATGATGAGGGATGATCGAGATACTCAGAGGCAAGTCCACAAGCCCAAACATAATTATTGGTTTATACTTTTGTCACATTATCTAGTAAACACTTGAAACATGACACCTTGGAAATTTATTAAACTTAGGTACCCTCTATGTCATCAAAACTCACCACTTCATGGCAAGTTACAAAAACCGCATGAGTCGACTATCAACGTACAGGTAAAAACATAAGCCGACAAAATTCCAAGAAAACTACTAAATAAATAAACAAATGACACGCATGAAATGAATACTCTTCAGAAACTTCCTCTACGTCACTACGCATTGATGCCTTAAGCTTCTGGGACTCCCAGGAATTAACTGATATTTCTTCTGTGGTCATAATTATAGAATATTGTAATTTCGTAGTAAATTATCAAAATATTTCCAAGAAATCTCAATATAGGCACGTCTTGAATTATTTATTAATTTTTATAAAAACAAGCGTCATCTATTGAACACTTATATTACACGGGTATTTATCGCGTATTACCTTTTTTATTTATTTTCCCGATGTTAAAAAAAAAAAAAAGGTAATACGCGATAAATACCCGTGTAATATAAGTGTTCAATATGTGTTCCGATCGGGCAAGCGTCATCTGCCTCGAGAACGAATACAGGTATATCCAGTGCCAGTCCAGTGTTTCATGTATGCCTCTCCTGACGTGAAAGTTATTGCTTTATTTATTTATATTCATAAGCAGTTAGAAAGTTAATTTGAAAGGGCTCAGAATCGTTCTTCCTGGAAACGTATGGGGGAGGCCTATGTCTAAGAGTGGACTTTTATAGGCTGATGATGATTATGATGATTAAATTATTATCCAATTATTAATCATACCACTTCACAGTTACTTACTTTTGAACAAATTATAAATAACTTTTTATTATTATTATATTACTTATTGCAAAATGTGGGTGTATGCCAAATTTAATAACTGGACGTACCTCTGACTACTCCCATTTGACATCTGCAAAGAATCCGGAGTAGGTACTTTGTACTAAGAGATCTGAGAGGATATTTACCATGCCTAGGGATCAATCTCGTGAAACTTTTTTTTTATGCTATTTATTATTTATTATTTTTTTTTTATTATTTTTGGCACATGACCCACCTGATGTTAAGTGGCAACCATCACTATAACAAAGCATTGTTTTGTAGGTCACGCACGTTAGTTACGTGCCCTACGATGCTCTACCCTGAGTGCACCAACCTGTTACGGCATACTGGTGTTAAGCCTCATGTGCCTGTAATTTCACCGGCACCCACACCCTTCAAACCGGAACACAGTAATGCGAGCATCACTAGGTACCTACGGTGGTAGGTACTTCCCCGGACGAGCCCTTTCACAAAGAGCTCTACTACTGCTATTCATTATTATTATTATTAAAATATTTCTTTATTTACTTCGTTATTTCATGAATACAGGTATGAGTTTATGGAATATTCTGAGGAGACGTCGAATGATGTCGTGTGCGTGTATTATGTATATATTCATCCTGAACAATTATAGTACCTGCCTGATGACTGCCTTTTTCCTGATTAGATAAATACTTGGACATACCTTGACATCATAAGTTAATTGAATTGCTGCGCGTGACTCAATCCTAAATTAACCAGATAGATAACCCAACAAAATAATTTATTTGGGTTTCCCCCATCTTCAAAATTAAGGTTTCCTAGCTATTTGATTTAGGTATCGTGCGAGTGGTATATCAATACGATCGAATTAAGATAAGCAGTACCTACAAACTATAACCATGCTAACTTTGCAGGAAACTAAACGGTGTAACGTGACAACCTTGACACATTTGATAGTTGGTATTGTAACAGCTTATGACAGGAAATTGGAAGACCCTTTAGGCCATTATAATATAATAACGTAACGTAATGTTCGTAACGTTTAAATTTCCTTTCTATTTCCTTAGCTAAACCGTGAGTGGTAAAGACGTAGATATCAAATCATCAGCAGCCTGACTTCACCCATCAAGCATCAATGGTTTAGTAAAAGTGACCGCTTCTGTTCCTAATGGGTTTTTCTAGTGAAACATGTATGTGCGCAACGCTAGTGCTCTCAAACGGTGAAGGAAAACATCGCGAGGAAACCTGTTAATATTCTAGCAGCGGTTTTGGGCTTGCAACCTATTATGTACCTATGGAATACCAACCACTGAAAAATGCGGTTATGTACCAAATAAAATATCTGAACGTACTTGAAGGTACTTAGTCGTAAGAGATCTGTGGAAATATCTACCGTGCCTGAGAATTATAGTCGTGAAGTAAGGGTAATTATTATGAGGTAAAGTTCCTTAGGATGGTGTGATCCATCACTATTCATTCATTAATCTCCATACATTAAAATAACTGCGAACGGAAATTGCAATATCATTGCGTTCATATATAAGGAAAGTCAAAACTGGAGGAAAATATTTCTGAACTCTTTCACCATCTGCTTATCGCTAACATGTTATATGCGTTTACCCAGTCCCATATTCAAAAACATTGGTGGTTTTACCAGAATCTCTAATTGACGCTCGCTGACGCCTGCAGTTTCCAATCTAACAAGAAAACGGAAAGTAACGCAAAGTGAACGGTTGGGGAATCCCTTAGCGCGATGTTTGATAACATGTCTAAGCTTGGGCAAGCAACTCGTGAATCTTAACTGTGCGTGACTCAGATTCGTATGAACTTATAACTGGTTCTTATGAACTTTTATTTTTTTACATCAAAATTACAATACGAAACTTTGTTTATCGTTTTTTGGAGTAGACAAGACACCCTGATTTGAGAGAACAAATGGCCGATCGTTCGATCCATACTAGCATTCACGTAGCGTAGCGGCCTATTGCTTATGTTAGTGCATTACCTACGTTTTACGTACATAGTTTACTAGTTCTGTATTATGTTTCTAGTTCAGAGGCTGACTAGGCTAGGCTACTGAGATATGTTACTTCTTTTTTATTAGGATTCAGATCAGAAGGTGCGTTCCTTCTGGTGTGTGTGGAGAAAAAAAAACATTATTATGTAGTAAGTAAACATTATTTAGTCTGGCTATAGACCAAGGAATTGGTTGGACCTAAGAATATGGACTAAAGTAAACTTATTCTATGGGTCGGACGATGTGAGATCTCATATGAATTTATGGTCGGATTTGGTACCCTAAAATTTATAAAAAACAAATAAACATGTTCGTTTTTGAGTCCCAATCATATTTTGATTATAAGGACAATAATAGCGGAAGCGCGCATGTTAACTGCCGATATAATTAACATTCTTTTATAATTCATGCAATGAGAGAATAATTTGATAATTATGGGACAGAAAAGGTAGCGGTAAGTCTTTTTTGTAGTTACTTTAACCGTTGCGGGTTTTATACCCATTTAAGTGATTTAGCATAAAATCTGTTAATGCAAAAAGGGATATTAATTATGTAAGACCATCAGGCTAATGAACGTAATATAATAAAACAAAAATTAAATTAAACAAAATAGGCATTATGAAACTCATTTTTGTAAATTCATACTTCTTGATACAACATGCTGATGGAACAAGTACAACACACTTAACATCTGATGTATAGTCTCGTAGACTATGCACGTTAGTAACACTACCATGCGTCCTGAGTGTATATTCCCATACAACGTAAAAGTAAAATAAACTAAATTCATCTCCTTTTAAGGTACCTAGTGTTTTTATTAATCATCTTTTAATGCAGGTAATTTCCTAATAATTATAATTTTCTTTGTAATTCAATAACTTTACTTTCATTTATGTATCGAGCACGCGCGTGACCGAAGTGTTCTACATTGTGCGAAACGCGAAGTTCATCTCTGGGATTTCTGAACTTAATTAGATACTGAACAATTCATTGACCAATTAGATTACATTCAGAAAACACTTAATGACTACCGAGGAGTGGATTGAGAATCGCCTTCACTGCATCTTCAAGGTAACTGCTTTGTCACGAAAAGGACGACATGTAAATAAAAAGTGTTTGTGCAAGTAAAGTTCCGTTGTTGAAATATGTATTAGCATTAAACAATAATAAGACAAAGTTTTTCTGTTTTACTTTTTACGGTTGTCTGGAAGATATCGCGTCCAGCGATAAGACCGCCCATTGTAGAACAATGACTTGTGTTTCTTTTTCATTAGCACATAAGTAAATTAATTTAGTTGCTTGTTTTTGTCCTCTGTAAAATAAAACTAGGCCACCTAGAAAGTGGCCGCTAATCTTGGCGAATTTGAATTAATACTGAGTAAAAAACTATGAATCGCTGCAAGTAGAATTGTTTAACATTTGTGATCTGGAATTTTTTATCTAGAAAATAGCATAAATTTATCTTGTCAACAAATTCAATTTATTTCCATGAACTGTTAATAAAATAAGAGCTATTAAGTTAGGACAACACCAGCTGTAAACGTTTACATTGAAATTAAGACACTTTGACTTTTTAATACTAGTAGTTCTGTGAGAACAGTGGACCTCGCTTACCTATGTAGACTTTTGAGCAAAGAAGGAGTACAAGTTTTAGCGATTTCTCGTGTTTCCTTGGTCCTAGAAAGTCAAATTTAGTGTCTACGGGTCCATCTCGAGAAGGCAAAGAGGACTGCAGTCCTCTTTTTCTTCTATCTGACTACGCATGCGTAGTCAGATTGGTAGGTATAGGTAGTAATAGATATTCCGAAAAAAATTAAAGCTACAAAAAACTTCCCCCTTTTCCCCCTTTCACTCCCCCATTTTGTTTTTTTAGCATTGTCTTGTTTGGAATGAAGTTCTTATTGTGCCTCTCAAATTTGATTAAAATCCGTCGATAAATAATGCTAGAGCAATCTTCCCCCTTACCCTCCTTTTTTACAAACAATCAAAAATCGCGATCGACGAAAAAACTTAAATAAATCAAGGAACTTCCGTCCGTAATCATCATTACCTAACCTTACTTTTTTATATTTTGAAATAAAACCGAAACAAACTAAGCCCGACGCGACGGCACGCCCAAGAGTTCATCGCTAACATCTAACTCATGTCATCCCCGGCATTTTATAACTGCCTGCTATATGACTTGCATATCCACTGTTGTGATACCGCCACGTTCATTTTAATTCAGGTCATGTTGAAGCTGATTATAAATCAGCTTCGTATCTGCGCGTATTTACTATCTGAGAAACGGTAATTTTTTTTTAAATATCCTAAGAAAGTTCTTCAAGCCGATCCTACCTCTCACTGAACCCTCTGCTGAATAAAATTTATGCACTAACTAATGTTCCTGACCGCGAAAACTAAGTACATCGTAAGGATCCTCCAATTTTCACGAGATCGATCGTTTGATAAAATGTTTATTTATATTTACTTCACACAGTTCACAATAATGTTCTTCTTCAGCCCCAGTAAGAGTCAGCTACCTACCTACATAAGTTCACTGACCAAAGAGAGCATGTTTAATTTGACAGCTGTTTATTGGTGGTTTACCTGACCACGATAATGATGATGATTACGACGAACGAAGACAAGAAACGATAAATAAAAAAAGTGCGTAGCATAAGCTTCCATAGACTTCGGAATCAAGTCAATTTAAAATTTAAAATAAAAACTAACTACGTAGTCTGAAATTGTTATACGGAATAAAACGAATCATAGTAAAGCAAAAAATTAATCATCATCTTCATTATTATCAGAAGCTATTAAAGGGTGTTGTTGGTTGTCATCGGGTTTTTTAAGTTAAGGTTGAATAGGTACCGGACGTTCCGCAAGATTTTGTTGTTTTGCGTGATGTGTAGGGTGTAAAAAACCTTTTCGTATATTCCCCATTCGTAAGCAAAAATGACACTCGGAAGAAAACAGCTTGTCACTCGTCCATGTGATAGAAAACGTGAAAAAAACACGTATTAGGTACAGGAATTAGAATATTAGAAAATTGGGATATTAGATAGGATATTAGGATATTAGAAAACGTATTACAGGAGTATTATAACAATGCAAACGGCATTGTTATAAAACTTAAAGTTAAACATTTAAATGTATTTTTTTTTCAATGAGTAATCGGCAGTAAGGTCAGTACTAAGGTTGGTTATCGATCGAAATATATGGTTAGTGAGGCCTGCCTACTTCAATTGTTGTGTGTAGTCTGATTACACCCTGTATGTGTGATTTTTTGTGACGACAGTTTTCGGCTTGTTATTTTGCTCTAATTAGCGCATAGGGGCAGAAGGCCGTCAGGAAATGAAACCAAGGAAATTTCTTCGATCGCTGCTTTATTTTATTTATCAAAGTAGTTTTTATTCTCCGGATTAATTTCATTGCGGTTGGTTATAGTTGTACTAGTACTAATTGTTTTCGTGCGATTTCTACCGGGTGCTAGGTCGTTGTATTACGTCACAATGTAGAATATTTTTTCCTATAGTTGCGTAAGATATTTTGGAGACTCCGTAGAAAGTGTTCGGTGTTTTTAACTCTTAGTATTTATGCTTCCCCGTATGTAGAGTTTTGATGGTGAGAGAAGATGGTCGTGGTTTTGGACTCCTACGATTTCGGCTTACGTTATTACTAACATTTCTAAAAACAACAGTAATCTACAGTGACTGAGCAATAAACGAATGTCGTCTCTTGGGGTAAACAGTCAGTGAAATCATAGTCCAATGCAAACCAAACCGACGCGAATTACGCGTCAGTAACCGTATTCGTCATCGGTTGTCGTGGATAAACTTCCTATGGATATTCCAACGAGGAAACCAAGCGAAGAATAATTAATTAAAAATAGGAAGGTACTATGTATGCATATTACATATTTAGAAACTTCTGTGGTAAAGCAGGCAGTTGACCGGTTAAAGCACAAAAGGTGCAGGTTTTTGTTGTTCATTTTTTTTATTGAGTGAAGTGAACAATGATTTTTGAAGCAAATTAGGCGATTTTGCTTCGTATGTAGTTTTATGTATGTTTGGTCAATCTGCATGGAATTTGGTAGGTCGATAATAATAATAATAATAACATCGTCGATGTGTTGTGCCTAAGAAATTTACTGGTTTAAATATGAATCTGACAAGAGGGTCCCAAAGGGGCAAAAATAAAACAATAATCTACAACATGTATCTCTAATGAATGTATGAAGTATTTGTGCATAATGGTTTATGTGCTGGGCAAGCTTACTCCATCTAAATCTAAATCTAAAAAAAAAAACCCTTGTCTCAGGCACTACAGCGTGCCGTAAGTAGGGGTATGAGTGAAAGGGGTATGAAAAGTTACCTTTGACGCTGTATAAATCTATGAGTGTCTATTTTCTTAGCTCAAAATATAAATAATATATATTTCTTTAGCTCAGAGTCTATTGCAGACTTCGCAAGATCGAGACATAAAACTCGTAGCAGCTTCAGAACAAATGTTTAAAAAATATTTGTTACCAGTGTGAGTGCGCTCGGGGTGGTATTCATTAATTATTGAACTAAGGTTGACTACAGATTTCAGTATAAATACTTGCCTATTTCGCAGTTTTTTTACGGATTCTCTGCAAATTTCTTACTTTACAAATGGTCAAATACCGAAATAAAAAAAATGTCCAAATAATTGGTCATAATGGTCTTCCATTTGGTAGTTTCTGATCTCCTAGCCGTAGCTGTTAGCTCTTTCATAGATAACATGCATTTGGACATGTTCCTAACGCTTTCAAAAGCACAGTAACACGTTTTGTGCGAGATTTTTAACCATGAGGTACCTAATAATAATAATAATTAAGCTAAGCAGAGCTTGTGTTATGGGTACTAGATGACTGATATATACTAATACTAATATAATAATCATATTATAAAGAGGAAATATTTGATTGTTTGTTTGTTTATTTGCATTAAATAGGGTCCGAAACTACTGGACCGATTTGAAAAATTCTTTCACCGTTGGGAAGCTAGATAGATAGATAACTCTTTATTGATTACCACAAGTAAAGTACACACATTCTACATTCTATAAAGAATATACAGTAAGCAATGCAGTAATACAATCGGCCTTATCGCTAAAAACGATCTCTACCAGGCAACCCTTTCTCATCCTCCACAACAACAACAACAATAACAACTCCTTTCTACAACAAGCAAACAAAGCACAGGGAAGCTACACTATCCCCGGATGACATAGGCTATATTATATTTTCAAAAAAATAGGGATCTTTACTAAAACCCGTGCGAAGCCGGGACGCGTCGCTAGTACTTAATATAATACATTACATACATAGATATTTTTTATTAATTTTAAAAATTACCCAGAACACCTGGAATAAATATTTACAGATCGTACAAACATTTATCCCAAGGCGGGAATCGAACCTGCAACCTCCTGCGTCGCAGGCGGACATTCGCCCGCCGCGCCACATCGGTCGTAAAACCTATGCTTATATATAAAAACCATAAATATAATAGTACTGTGTAAAACCTATAGAGACTATGGCCGCCTCAAGAGTGATACAAATATTGCGAATGTCAACTGTCAAGGCAACCAACTGATTGTTGAATGAAAGTGGTTTCTGTAGTTTAGCAGTAGGTAGGTTATTTTTTTCAAGAACGATTAAACACCTTGAATGTAGACAATATATTAGTTAACCCCTTTTCTATTTATCTTTATTGATAAGCGAGAACCTACTAACTCACTCATCACGAAATCTCTGAAACGGCTAGCTTAAAAGTATGAAATTTGGTATAGGCACTTGTTACTACTGGCACCCCAAGGGTTTGAAAAGTGTGTCAATATTTCCAATGAAAATAGCTTTACCTTAAACAAAGTCATGCAGAAATTACTTCAGCTCACTCTACTAGGTGTCCCGTTAACGACATCGTCCGCAGGTTTGAGTATGTTCCTACCTACCTAGACTTACTTCCAATATTCCTGTAAAGGCTAATAAGATATTTACGATAAATACATAGGTATGTACCTATATCGGTGCCATGAAAAATAAGCACTAACAGTCCCAGAAACCAGTTAGTGTTCTAGCAGCGGCAATGGGCTTTCAACCTCTTATGTATGGAATACTAACTACTGCAAAATGAATGTGTGCCAAATGTAACATATGGGCGAATCTTAGGCTCCCCTCCTCTTTAGTCATCCTCATAAAAACTCGGTACCAGGAGATCTGAGAGGGTATCTAGTATCTACTGTCCGGGGATTAAAGTCGTATTAGCTATTTCTTTTTTTTCTCGTAGATTGTACTACACATTCTTGTTTAAAACCCGTAAACATCATTTTTTTGTACGTTGTTCAGCTGCTAAGCATAGGTCACGCTCATGGTCTTCTAGTTTTTGTGGTCACCGTCTTCGTCTAGGCCGTCTCACCAACATCTTCGCGGCAGATGTATCCGACTGATGTGCGCTCCATTGTCCACTGGAAAATCTTGAGTTGCCAAAGACATCTGAGATTTGGTCAAAAAACTCTTTTGTGTACCATAACATGCAGAATGACAGTGGAAGGTTTACCTTCATAAGCTCTTTCATGGACCAATAGTTTTTCCAGGCGTTTTCGATCTAGCATTTGATCTCTTTGCCCTGCCTGTTCTTGAAAGAAACTAATTGGCCCACTAAGTTATACTCATCGACGTAGTGCATCACTTGCCCGTCCATCACGATCTTTTTCTTGGTGCCATTCATCATTATTTGTGTTGTAATTTAAAATCAAAACGTATTTTTGTACGAATTGGTCTATGATCGGAGCTCATGCCTTGGTTAGAATTCAAGACAAAGTCATTTTCATTATTAATATTACCACCAGGCGACACTGAAGTCAAACGTCTTTGAATTTTTTTTTGACAAGAAGGTATTAGGTACGTGCATGCTTTGTCCGATAGCAAACTGTATTAGATGACTACCTCGATCATTTGGATTACCAAGGCCGTGAATGCCAAATTGGTCTAAGGCAAGCTGAAGGTATAATGAAGATTTTACTTCATTATGCCTTCAACTTACCTTAGATCAATACAAAAATATTACACCAAACTTAGTTTGAAGCAGAATACCAGCGCCTAGCTTCCTCACAGTAGCTAGCCATCATGCTGAGTCGTAGCCCTTGTACTGCTATGGCACACAGAAACACGACACAGTGCTCAAGCAACGATCTTTCTTTTATGTATCTTTCATCTTTGATGTCTTAGTGTTTTTGTTGGTTTGTGTGTGTCTTGGTAGTAAATAAACAAATGTCTATGTCTATGTCTATGTCAAATCGCATCACGCGTTATGATTTTTCCATACAAACTTTGACGACCCATCACACCCCTTATAAGGGTAGCTTAAAAAAATTAAAGATTCTTAAAACACTTGCCATAATTAACATTTGTCCTAAATTTCATTACAATGCGACCACTAAATACGATTTTGTATACCCCTTTTCAACCCTTTATGGTGCCAATTTTCAAACTGCAAATTTCAGACTACAAATCTTATAGTTTTGAAGGAATCGTGATAAGTCAGTGAGTGAATGGACTGTTCTTTCATATAACAGATAGTATAAGGTTAGGGATACTGATACGCTGTTCTTAACTGTTTTGCATATTTAAACTACCTAAAGATTGTTATGTACCAGTGTTGTTTGAACCTTATAAACTAGTAAAAGCTCTTAAATATTTATATCTTGCACAGGTACAGATCAATTTAGTTCAATTGGCACCACACTAAAGCTTAACTTTTTTTATTTATTATTAAGTTAGCAAATGTAAATGATACAAAAATTGCCAAAGTGTAACAATAAGGTGTAAAATATCAATAAAGCCTTCTCTTAAAGACACCTCCCTCTGCAAATTTAAAGCATTACTAGATGAAATGTAGATGCAAAAGTATAAGCACTAAGAGTTTGACTATCTGACGGAATTAAGCACTGCGAGTATTTACATACTTTACCATAAGAGAATTTACAATTCAAATTTGATACGTCAGCTGCATATTTGACAATATTTGGGTTGGGACCGTAACTGATAAGGTGCCCAATGCAAGAAGTCCGCCCAGCAGACCTCCACGGAGATGGCGTGGTGAGTTAGGTGTACATCTTCCAGAGTAGTCCAATCCAACTTAGAAAAGGACAAAGAAAGCTAGAAAAGAAATAGGGCGGCCTGCACAGGGACAAGACAGGATAAAATAAACGTTTTTAGGCTATATAAGCTAAGTCAGGGCTGACAATTCAAGGTTAATAATAATTCATTATACTGTTACGACGTAACGTAAACTAATTAACAAATCTGCTAATTGCCATAACGAGATTCCGATCTACAAAATAATAACTCTCTTGGGACAACATAGCTCCCATATTTGTTTAGCTATTGTAAATTGTGCACTATTGAAAACAAGCAATAAAAGTGAAGCAATCATTTAATCATTACCAATTTATTATCGTCATTAGAAGTCATACATTTTCAGGGAATACGGTTTTGAACCTTTACCATGAATCGACTTCCCGCGATATTTACAACGTCGTTGGTCCATTAGGTGAGAGATGGCTAACTACTCATCGGTAATAACAAGTAATTTATTGTACGCATCAAATTTTTTTACAATATAATTCTTGCTGATGGAACAAGCATTATGGCCCACCTGATTGATAAAACTTTAAGTTCCTGCATAAAGCCTTATCGCAATTATGTTGATCTATCTAGTGGTTCATATTACTTATTCAGTTTTATTTCCTTATTGTTGTTTTATTTATAAAGTTAATTGCGCACTGGAATTACACGTTCTTTTTTAATTTAAAAAAAAACTGCTGAAAGCAGTATTTGAAATGTTTAGAAATGTTACTTACCCTTATTACTTTATTTTAGAATTTAGAAAGTAAAAACTAGTTATTCCTTTTGATAATATTATGTAAAGTGTGGTTTTTAAAGAACCAGGCGGACTATATGCGCATTTTGGCATAGTTTTGTCACGCATTATCTCGTCTCCGGCTATTAGGGTAACATAGAAACTGCTACCGATAGAGGAAAAAAATTATAGAGGCATGAACTTGTTTTTTTCAGACGCAGTAAGAGAGGTCTGATTGTTGTAATTCTGTATAACAACCGCTATCACCAACCCTCATATGCAATGCACCTAGGGGTGGCCTATTATCTAACGATAAATTTATTAGATTTTGTTAACAAAATTGTTGAAAATAATTTCTAGAATTGCGTACAAGATAAAACTCGATGATATGATTAGTTAAACGTTTTATAAAACTTAAAAAGGCGATCAAAAAGTAATTACTTAAGTAATTGATTTGAATATGTGATTGGTTATACCGGCGGTGGCGTTCTGCAGGCTTATCACAAGCGTTTACTAAGCATGAATCACGAATAAGGCGGGTTTTCTTAGAAACTCTTAGCAACAGTAGTTTGAGTCGTACTATGGCATTTTTAACATCATCGTTTTCTTGCGTAGTGTTAAAAAAAAACTACAGAGTAGTTATATAAAAACGTAAAGAAAATACAACTAAAATAAAACAAGAAATAAAAACAACAAAATTATCAAATCATTAGATTATTATATTTCTAAGCCTAAATGTTCAAGGTAAAAAATGTAAATGGATATTATAATATTAATTAATTCATAGTATTAATATAATATTATGAATGACAAGCATAATGTAAACCTGATTCCTTTAACCAGGTTTTTCACAATTTTAAAAAGCATTATCATAACGATAATTAAGTAATTCAGTGCAATTGTAGGAAACTGGCTTTGATTAAATCTATTGAGAAACATTATTTTTATTATAATTATTGATATAGTATTGTGTGCTATTTCCCACAAACTCAGCTTGAGAAAATGTCGAAATTCATCTAAATAGTCCTGGTAGCAATATCAACTCAAACAGGCTATTATGACAGCGTCTTCTAGTTATGCGGAAGCTCACATTCTAAAAGTATCAAAAACTATGGAAACACAGTTTAAGGAGGGGGTATTCGCCAACTCGAGGTTTTCTCCAAGTAATTTCTCTTTGATGAGTGAATATAAATGTCCAAAAAAAATATATATTGTTTATTAAAGACTAAATTTTAATTTGTACAATTGAAAAAATTCTAACTATATTATTACTATATGAAAAAAATATCCAAAGTGAAGCAATTTTTATTTTAAATTTGGTTATTTCTTCTAAACGGTATTGATTTTTAGTATTTTTATTTCACACAAATATCTGTCAAAGTTTTTATCACAAAGTGAACAATTGGCAGTTCGAACTAATAATTCATTAAGCTACAATTAATTATTTCTTGAATGCGATACGAAATGGAATGCGCGGGTCCCTGTGCGGGCGACGGGCGGCAGTGCAACTCAGACTGTCGGACGGGGAGGTTGTGCTGCTCATTGCTCCGATTCGCGCATGGACGATTTAGTGTTAGTTTTTTAATTTCGTTTTTTTGTAAATCGTAGGTAAGGCACTTACGTAAATTTTTCGCGCTTCACGCTTCTTTAGAAGTTTGGTAGATTACTCTTTATTCATTACTATGGCAAATAAAGTTACGTACGGTACAGGATACCTACAGTTTCACAACTATACTCGAATAATAAACCACACAGTAATAGGTTAGCCCCTCGAAGTAGGCGGGAGTAGTCGTATACACCCTGTAAGCATTCGTCGTAGGTATCCTAGGATACCCGGTTGACATAGGCTAAATTATTTTTCAAAAATTAGGGTTCCTTACTAAAACCCGTGCAAAGCTGGGACGAGCCGCTAGTATTCTATAATAATTTACGAAACCACCGATATGATGCACGGTCGATGTGGCGCGGCGGGCGAACGTCTGCCTGCGACGCAGGAGGTTGCGGGTTTGATTCAGGACTTGGGATAAATGCTTGTACGATTTACAAATTATTATTATTATGCTCCTGGCATAACTGCAAAAAGTCAACTTACAGGAGGATGTGGTTTTCAGATTATTTCAGAAATTATAAACCTTTTTGGTAGTTTTTTGTCTAAATAATTTCAGTATAATAATAATAATGCTGGACAAGCCACACAGCATCATCCAGTCCCAAGCTAAGCAGAGCTTATGTTATGGATTCTAGGTGACTGATATACTTAATACAATACATTACAAACATAGATATTTTTTTATTATACATAGAAAACACCCAGAACACCCGGAATAAATATTTGTAGATTGTACAAACATTTATAATATTATAAATACTTTTTTAAATTGACTATCCTATCTTGCTCCTAAACCACTTCTAAACTACTTAATACATATATATCTATATATACAAAAAATATAGATATATATGTATTACGATTTTTTTAAATTATAATAATGGAATTTACTCTTGTTTTTTCGATTTTTTCCCTTTATTCTATCGGTTGTGCCCCTCTTGCCCGTTGATTATCGCTCGAAAGAAGTTATAACCTCCATTGGGCCTTTTTACCTCGGAGTTTTGCGTGTGCAAGATTTTGGAAAGTGAGCACACCTACATTATATATACCTGCCTACATTATTAAAGAATATTAGCTATTGCTTGAGCTGATTATCAAAAAGATGGGAATCTTTTAGATAATCAGCTCAACACAAGTAACGCAGTTAGTTAGGTCTTAAAATGTGCCCTTGTATCTGGTCTGTATATTCTGCAATTAAACTACGTGAAAAGCAGTTAGCATGCCTTTGTTGTATTTCTGTAAGAAATAAAAGATTTGCACATATATTTTTTTCTTCCTGTAGAACTCCATCATAATTTCTTCCCAAGAGGGCAAGTTAAATCCATGGTAAGAATACTTTCAAGTTATCGAACTAGCATCATTTGATTGGCTGTATCGAATGGGTGGTCAAATACGAATAATGGCCAATACGGTGCTCGATTGTCTTTATTCATGTCCAGACATAAACTAGTGCGTATATTTCTCCCTCATAGTGCCACGATCACATAGATCCACATAGATTTATGGATGGTGTAGGAGAATTATGCTCTCTATCTCCTCGAGCGACGGCTGTAAATTATAACGACGCGCTTCAAAATGCAATGCTACCGACAGTCCGTAATATTTAAATTTCACCATATGACTGCGGCGTCGTTGATGCTTGTGATTGTGACAATTTAATAAAAGGATACATCTACTTTTAGCTTTATTTTCTGACAATATAATAAAAACGAATCCCGAAATAAACTGTTTTATTGAACGCATATTGTTAGTAACAAGTGTACATAATTTGTAAATTCCGACAGGTGGACTCGCCTTGTGTCAGAACTTTACAATTTTATGTAGCTTATGATTATTGGTTCCATCAAGTTTAAGCTAAGAACAGCTGTCAGCGTAACAAACAGTAATCATCGTTATCTTTAATCAGATAAAGAGGGCAACAGAAGTTGTCAAATCGGTTTGCAAGCGAAACTAATCCTTATCACCTATGAATCTGCAAGCGGCATTCAACCTTAGGGTGGTAAACCAATTTTTTGGGCGACTGTACCTATAATTTTTTGGGAAAAGGCTAGAACCTCTGTAACCAGAGCTATACCTACCTGTGTAAAAAACTTATGGATCTTCACCGTGCTTGGAAGGATTTGCAAAAAAAGATATGAGCTTGATGATATGTTTCGGTTACCGTCATCTCTTACAACACAAGATTTTATAAAAATGCAAGGACATCACGGTCAACCTACCAGCCTTGATGAAAACCTTAGAAACCCTTGCCATCCACCTCTCAAAGGGTAAGTTCTGGAACTACTTACTACAAAAAGAGGAAGGAAAGACTTTGTCACGCCTAAATTAGTTGCAGCTTTAGACAGATGTCAATTAAACAAGGAATTCTGTTTATATACTTCAGGCTGTAGCAAAAGCACTAGATCTTAGCTGTGATGATTTCCTGATAAAAAAATCGTCCATTCAACGCATTTGCACACAGAGTAGAAAATATAGTGTAATCTATAAAATCAAATTTTGTTTTAAAATGTGTGTTTGAAATAAGAATCCACCAAATCACAAGTAGCCCTGATATCATAATGTTAAAAAAGTTTATATATTTCAATTGATTTATATGCTTATAGAAAAATGTTAAAAACAGAAATTTTAAATTCGCGGGTTAATGTAAATGTAGACAGATAAAATTTTGTATTTAAGTAAGTCTTGATAGTTTAAAAAGAAATACGGGGTATACAATTCGATTTCCAAAAAAAAAAAATATAAGGGACTTATATTCGTCCATATAAGGGACACCCTACAGTACATGGTAGTTTGGAAATAAAAGTCACCCTAGTTGACAGTAGCGGCTTGTGTGCCTTTCTTCACCGGGCAAAATGAACCACTCATCTGATTCCGCGCGTGATAATAGGCAATAAATAAAGCATAAAAACTTGATTATTAAAATATACATGTTGTTTTCTATATTTTTTTGAACTGATATGATGTAAAATGGTATGTAGATGCTGAAAATAAAAAAAGTACTATCAAAGACACAATCAAATCTACGCCCCTGTGACTAGGATATGACGTATTGCATCGTGTTATTATGAATATAAATATTTTTTAGCCAACTTAGTATTATCTTCATATTTATTTACTTATTTTAGGAAGACTTGTGCCTTTATTGACCAGACAAACAAATCATAAAAACTTGATTATTAAAATATATATATGTTTTTTTATACTTTTTTGAACTGAAATTATGTAAAATGGTATGTAGATGCTGAAAATAAAAAAGTACTATGAAAGACACAATCAAATCTACGCCCCTGTGACTAGGATATGACGTATTGCATCGTGTTATTATGAATATAAATATTTTTTAGCCAACTTAGTATTATCTTCATATTTATTTACTTATTTTAGGAAGACTTGTGCCTTTATTGACCGGACAAACAAATCATAAAAACTTGATTATTAAAATATATACATGTTTTTTTATACTTTTTTGAACTGAAATTATGTAAAATGGTATGTAGATGCTGAAAATAAAAAAATGCTATGAAAGGCACAATCGAATCTACGCCCCTGTTACTAGGAAACAACGTATTGCATCGTGTTATTATGAATATAAATATTTTTAAGCCAACTTAGTATTACCTATGTTTTTATTTATTTACTTATTTTAGGAATACTTGTGCCTTTATTGAACGGACAAATAAATCATAAAAACTTGACGCCCTGTTACTAGGATACAACTTATTGCATCGTGTTTTTTTTACTTCTTAAGTTAACACAAACACGTATTACATTAAAGTAAATATAAATGAAATTATTAAATTAATATTTTAATGAAATGATTATACAATTTTAATTAAGCTTTTTAGGAAATTATTTTAACTTCATAGGTTGAGCTTAAAATTTATAAAAAGTTGTTTTAGTAGTTAGTACATAGTTAGTTATTAGTTATTGTATGAACATTATTTTTATTATTATTTCAAATTGTTATGATCATATGCTAAACGGGCGGAGGGCAGTGGTACGCCATCATACAGGTTTTTCAGTTTGGGTACCAATGCTGTCTAACCAATGAATAGTCATGTATGTTGTTTCCAAATAAATTTCATTTCATTTCATAATGAATATAAATATTATTTTAGCCAATTTAGTATTATCTTTTTATTTATTAACTTATTTTAGGAAAACCAGTGTCACCACTAAAATATTTCTTTTATATTGAGTAAATTTTTAGAGCACGATAATAGCGCGGCTCCTTGCCAACAAACAAGGAGCGCGTGTTGCGCTTTGCGAGCGTAAAAATATAGCGGGGGGCACGCGGTCGGCGCGGGGAAATTATCCCACTCCGCCTGAATCCTCAAGGTCGTTGGCGAATACCACAGCCTTAAAACACGATCTTGACATCAATATGAAGCTAAAATTACCAATAAAACACCCAACGTACGAATTAAAGCGGAACAAAATACGTTAGAAGTTATGCTGAATTAGATCTAGTTAAAATTTAAAATATAAAATTTTTTTTGGATGCCTGCGGATTTTGCAAAAAGTTGAAGATTGATTAACAGGTCGAAGATGTTTGTAAGTTCGTTCTCGTGTACAATATGGGAACCTACTACAGAGCGGACAAACTGGCTTAGAAAATAAATGTAACCGAAAAAACCATACTAGAAAAATTATTTCAGCTCTATGAATTCTTAACGGAAGAGAACATCCAACTTAAAAAAACATTTACAAAATTTTAAGCCAACATTGACAGAAAATGACAGAGGTTTCTCGTTATAAAATTTGTTACTAAGATATGAAACCGATTATGAAATAAATCTATGAAAGCACTGTTGTTTTTAAAGCAATTTTATTGAAAATATCGATTCCAATTTTGGATATAGCCTTTAATCTAATGGAAAGACTGTGTTACTCAAAGTATAATTTAAGTTGACTATCTATTTAGTTAGGTATTCAATAGTTCATCCTTATTACTTGCTATTTGACTGTACCTTTTTTTTTAGAAACAGAAAAATTTAATGAGCTAAATTAAACAAAAGCATAAAATAAAAACTAGTCCCGTGGTAAAAAGTAGCCGTACAGGCTGTTGATGGTGATGAAATAGAAGCAGCGTCATGACTTTAATCCCTAGATACGGTTCTTCTTAAATTAGATATTTTGTTTATAAAAGTGTGCAAGTAACAGAAACTTTACTTTAAAAATACTAAATATAAAAAAAGGTTGAATACGAATAAACGTAGGTAGTTTTTTTTATCTAAGTATATATTCTTTATTATATTTATTTACAAAAAAATACAGCTAATACAAGTATTTATAATTTAATATGAAACAGTTGAGCTATTTACAGACCGTTGCAAACGATCTAAAGATAAGTCAATTGATCCAGAAGTTTTATTTTACATTTATTATACAATAATATATTTTTTTCAGTTTTAGAAATTTATCGAAAACTGGTACTCCAGGGAAATCCTTGGCGAGAAACTAAAAACTTCATTTTTTAACTGTACGGTACTGATCAGAATAAACAACTACCTATTACTACTTATATAAAAACACAAGCCAAACAGTAGGTTTTAAAAAGAACCGCTGGTATTTTATAGTTATTAAATTTTAAATTTAATTTCTTATTTTATATAAAAAACATTGTTCTAGAGAGCAAAATAACTAGAGCGAAGTGCCTGCAGCCTCAAATTAAATAGTTATGTTGCAGCGGCGTGCACTAAGCCTAATTGCTTTATATTTCAGTTCCGTTTGATCGTCTTGACTCGCTTGTACCAGTCAAACACAATTCATAGTCATGTTTAACTCATATAAAAAAAATGCATTTCTTCATAGAATAGTATATAAAATAGAACGCATCTCGGCGATATTTTAAAATTTTTGAAAATTCCTCGCGTTAAATAGTAACACTTTAGAGTACTTTACACTAGTCACTTTACAGTCATGATATGAAGAACCATAGCAACGTTTTACTGAAGTATTTTATTCATACATCGGTGTTCGTTTGTATAGGACGAACAAAAAACTGTTTTTCTTTCAGATATTGAGATACACACTAATCACGCAGTGTCACATTTATTTTGGGTCCAAAATGAGTGTAGATTCATAATTTACGATTAATGTTGTCGATATGTAGTGAAACACTATCAGATCGGGCGTGATGTGAAAATCAAACCCAGTTATTATTACTTTAAACTTAATATTTTCTAATTAAAATCTTTTACAATTTATTTTAGAAAAACTCAACCCAACTGAATTCCCCCCTAAAACTGTTCTGGCAGTTTTTAGAAATGTCAAGTTTGCCCATATGATGCTCTGTGGTAGAATGTTTGGGGCATTCTACCACAGAACATCATTATGGACACGTAAACAGTGACTTCAAATAATGAGCCATTTACAGTTGTTTCATTTTGATTTTAATATAGTTGAACTCACGACTTTTGTGGGGATGTTTAAGTACTTTAACTTCTTTATATTATTGTGTAGGAACCTACTTTTCTTTTAAGTAGGTATTTCTAGTGTCCGATTGACTTGTAGATTGACTCTGGCTCAACATATTTGAAAAAGATTTTCTCGTAAATCATTTCGGCCGCCTGTGTGATATTTTGTTACACCTCTCTGCTTTTTGTTGCAGATGATCGATCTTGTAAGCGCTTTATTTTGCTTTTGATTTAAATAGTAATAGACATACGTGCTTAGAGCATGTCGTGCAATATGATGAATGTCACGTAACTTAACAGAAGCGAATGAATACAGATGAAGAGTTACACCAAAGAAAAGATGGACTGATTGTCTGGAAGTGGAAAGTGAGAAGACTCAAAATAGTTTGAAGTTTTTAGTAAGGAGGCTGGCCTTACTGTCTCCCATTTAGATTTTTGCAAAATGGTGAATCTTTTAAAACCACAGTTGTGGTAACTACAACTTACCAGAAATATTAAATGACAAAAGATTGTAAAATTTCACGTTTCCGGACTTACAATAAATAAAATAAAACCAGATATTATGAACTCCGAATAAGTATTAAATAACCTTCAATGAGTCTCACAAATCCAGTTAAGCGTCAATCTTTACCTACTTCCGTACTTCCACTTATTAGTGGCGTAAAAACCAAACAAATAAATTCTATTTCGTATATCTAATAAGGCCCGCCCTATAAGGTGGCTAGTGCAGACATTAGCATCTCACTGGGTACGTGCAATTTCAAATTAAACACATTGTCACGTCACGTGATTCATATTTTATTTATTTACTTATTTTCCCGTAAAATTCATTGATAAAAGTTGCATGATTCACAAGCGTAAAGCTCGTGACGATTGACCCTCGCTGAGCGACTTGGGCTTAGAAATGACAACACATCTATGATAACATAAATTACGATCATTGTATTTATTATTACATATATGTTTGTGCTTAGTATAAAATATAAAATGGATTGCTCAAGTTTTATTCAATTTTTAGTAAATTGGTTTGGACCTGTCTTTGATCATTACACTATTTCCGCAGTGACAGGGTTAGGTAACCTTGTAATTTTGGAAACGCTTAAAACTCGTTTGAAATAAGCATACCTACCTGTCTGCAAAATACACAGGGTCAGCTAGCCTTGCCATTTTGAAAACGCCAATGTTTTTCCACGATGTCATTCAGTGCGGTGCTAAACCGATTCGTATATCTAAGCTTTTAAAAATATATACCAAAATTATCCCACTTCATTCTGATGATAACGTGCTAGGAATCCTACGGGATATTTATCGGTTTCAGTCCTAAGAAATTCTTAGAATACTTAGTACAGTAAGTACTAAGGATTCGATAAAATAATTAATTAATCTTGAACATGCAGTATTTTTATTTATCACTAAACTAACCATGTCTAGTTCAGCTAACAAGCCGCGTTTGCTGTGTATAAATTTTTTTTATATAGAAAAGGGGTTAAAGTATGTGGGAGGCAAATGCTAATGAGATACTCCTGCCTCCCACCACTTGGAGGAGAGGGAAAAGGTAGCTGAGGATAGGGGTAAGGTATGGGTAGCATCCATGACAAGGACTTAAGTTCAAGTCAGCCCTTGATCCTTGCCCTTGATCCATCAGAGGTGCCACCCATGTCTTGTAAGGTTGAGGAGTTGATAAGGGAAAAATGGGTGGAATGTATTCTTTTTTGCATGTTTATTTGTTATAAATTAAAGAATTTAAACTTTAACTAAGAGAATGTATATAATTTAATTTAGTTGGGCACAGGAGTTGCTGAGTGGACAGGGATTTGCCTTGACTTCAGCCATGGTTACTGAGCAAATTGTTAAGGTGTGCCGAAGTGAAATACGTAGCCCAAGAAGTAGACGGAAAAATCCAGCACATGAACAATGTATAGTATTGTAATTTAAGCACATAGAAGTTGCCAGCATTGCTGTGGAAGCATCGGGACGAGCCAGGTAAGAAGGATTAGGCTTGCACAGTTCACAAAAACTTTTCGAATAGTGAGCAGGGTCTACCACGATTACCAGTCACTTCGAGGGGCAGCCTGGCAGACTAAGTCAGGGTGTATTTAGGCCTAACTCGACAATTACAAAGATACCTGCGATACTTATTATTATTATACAAGACAATAATAACATTTACTGAGTGTACAAAGATTTGCCTTGAATTGATTGCCGATCCAGCCATGAGGGCAGCTCAGCAAGTTCAGCAAGGTGTTGTAGGTCTGCCGAAGTGAAATACGCTGCCCGAGAGGCAGACAGGCAAATCCAGCCAGTGTGTTGCGACCATGCTGCGACTGCTGTACCTACTGATACTGTTGAAATTATTATTGACAAACGTATATTTTTTTAGTAAATTGATATTATTGATAGAAAAAGAGAATTTCTGTTATTATTAGGTGATAGTTAGTTACCGCATAACCATCAGATATGTTTGTTTCACCAGTTTCTTCCTGCTATCCCAATTTATGTGATGTCGGAATATTTCTGATAGTAGTCTGATAGTCGGAATATTCTGATAGAAGGAAATGGAAGAAGAGAATATGTTGTATATTCTCTTCTTCCATTTCCTTCTATCAGCAGTCATCCCTGTACACATCCACTTCGCGCCCAGGTTTTATTTCACTCAGTTCTTCCATCTTTTCTTTGGTCTACCTCCAACTACCCATATTCCATATTCATATTCGTCACTCTGTACATTACATGAGTTACTGGTTACATTACATGAGTTTCATCCTTCCTCATGACGCACCCGTTAGCTAAGAAGCAAAAGGTTCCTCAGTCTTTCTGACACTGGCACTACCTTCAAACTTCCTCTCCATTAGCAAGAGGTAGAAAAGAAAAGTCCATAACTATCAATTGGTTCCTTCTCTGTTTTTTTTTGTAAATCCAACCTCTAAACTGGTGCAGTGGGGGTTGAAATTTGTATAAAAATAACTACACGCGGGCGAAGTCGCGCGCCTTTCGCTAGTCAGTATTACACCCTTATTACAAATTACCTACACCAGGTGGTTCATTACACTTGCTGTTAGTAGAAAAATCTGCTTTGCCTTCTTGGCTGCATATTTTCTTATTTTTGTAAATTGACTTATTGATGGACCAAAGAGATGATGTAGCAGTATCTCCCGATCACTAAGTACCGATATTATGGTCTCCAATCCACTACACCCAGCGTGGTGACTACGGCAACGTCCGCAAAGTTGAGGAAGGCCATGTGTCCAGCAGTTGACTTATTTAGGCTGATGACGTGACGTGATTGTGACAATATAGGTACCGGCAGGTATTTAGTCAAAACGACGTCGGCTTAAAAAAATCGGCCAAGTGCGATTTGGACGGAAGGGTTTTGTACCATTATCTATAATAAAAATAGCAAAAAAATCACGTTTGTTGAATGAGAGCCCCCTTTAACTACTTATTTTAATCTGTTTTTTAGTACTTGTTGTTATAACGGCAACAAAAATACATCATCTGAGAAAATTTAAACTCTCTAACTGTCACGGTTCATACAGCTTAGTGACGACAGCAGAGATACAGCTTAGTGACAGACAGACAGATAGACGGCAGCGGAGTCTTAGTAATATGGTCCCGTTTTACCCTTTAGGTACGGAACCCTAAAAATATCAAATGTATTATACCAAAAGCAATTAAACCGTTGCTTAGCCTTTTTTGTATCTTTGGCTTCATTGAAACTAGCCTTAATTAAAAACAGTTTTATTCAATAATTTGCAATAGATACCTGTTAGTTTTATTATAGTAATAAAGGCCGCGTTATCGTGTTTAGTTTATAATAATATCCTTCATTATGAATTGGTCATGTGCGTACCTGGTGTAAGGTAGACAAGTAATCCTTATGTAATTGCACAAAAGGTGATATTACATCCGAATCGCAAGAGACAAGATCTGGTCGATGACCTTCATTTTCTCGTAATGCAAAGTGGAATGATCTACGTGGTTCAATATTTAAGTATCCACTTAGTCGGTACATTGGCAGTTCATTTATTGTACTATGTACAAAGGTTAGATACGTATCAAGTATTTTATAAATTAAATACCATTCTATTTCGAATTTATACTCTAATAATAAGGGCAAACAGGATGAGAAGGAACGAAAGAAAGGTGCAGACTGACCCTTAAGCCTTGAGATTTTTTTGTGTATATCGTTTACACGACACTAACCGGTACCCCTAAAATATTGCTTGTTAATCAGAATTCGAATATGTAAAGTTACTGCAGGAATATGATGGTCAGCCAATCCATGCCAATCAATGGCGCGATCCACAATAGTTCACATTTACAGTCACAGAACGCTTCCTCGCCCCAAACTAAGCAAGCAATGCTTGTACTATGGGAACAAGATAACTGATTATTTTTCTTCTTACGAGTCACTGGCTAAAACGAATTATTTATGTATTTATTTACTATAGAACATCCAACAAAAGAAACACAAGAAATAAAAATGAAAATGTTACAGAAGGTCTTCAAACTATGTTCCCTTCAATTATAGAATGCCACGGTATGCACTAAAATTTCTAAATACTGTGTGAGCCTAGTAAGAGGCGACTTCAATAGCGCGTACTCAGGTTTTCTCGTAAACAGGTGATCAGACAGGTGGTTACACTTTCTCCTAGATGGGTCGATATAGCCCCACTTGAAAAGGTTTTTCCGGTATCCCTGATATATACTTTTTTTTTACGCAGAACAAATATCTTTGTTCACTACACAAATGTTTGTTTTCGGTGGGGATTACAAGATTATTTGTTTGTTACAAGATCCGAACAAATCTGAATAGACCTGATGTTATAGAACTAATTAAACGAAATAGATATACCTACTGTGGTGTCGTCATGACTGAATTTTTGTCATGTTTTTGCACTAAAAGAAAGCAATGCAATTTTCATTGTAGAAATTAATTGTTTTCAAAGTTAGTTATGGAAGTGTGCTCAACCAAATCGAGTGTTTATCAATATACCGGAAAAACTAGAAACTAGATGTTATTCTTATATCTGACCTAACTGGAAAGTGAGAAGTGTTATTATGTAAATAAATTACTCATCCTACAGTGTCAAGGTCGTATGGAAAATTATATTATAAAAAGTAAAGTAGTCTTCGAAATACGTCACATCTCTTGGACAAATTCGTTCGAGTAACTTTTTCTGACGCCACTATTTCTGCTGCTAAGCAACGATGCTCGCATTTTTTTTATTTGAAAGGTATGGCTGCTGGGCCAATATAATTACAATACGTCTCCTAATATATGCAATATCGCGACACTGGTATTTTCCTCATTTATCCTGATATCTTTGAGTAAAATTCTAACGATCAATCCAATAAAATAGGGTTGAAGAAAGTTTTTGATCAAAACTGTTTTTATTCTTATTCTGTGTAATATGCTAAGAATAATCTTAAGTAAGCGTATGTTTAGTGCTATGACGTTTCCAAACCGGTTTAGAGTTAGCCTTCCCTTTCAAGTATTCTGAGTAAAGTAGTAAAAACGAACATTGTTCCTACGTTTGTCCATTGACGTCACATAACGCAAATAATATAGGGATAAAAATCCCCGCCGTCGGTCTGAAACAAGAAAAGCCTTAGCGGAACAATATCAACTCAAGAACGTGTTTTAGAAATACTTACGTTTATTTGCTACTTAGCAACAACACACAAACCATGACATATCATTGTTAGATAACCTCACATATTAAAACAATAAAAACAAGGGAAAAAATACACATGATTTATTTTACAACCATAGAAATACAAATACAACTTTTTAAATATACTTATATGTAGGTATAGTCTATCAGTGTACTTTTCGAACTTTGCTGTTTTATAAATAATGCGTTTAAAATTATTAATAATTACTATTTTTTCAAATAAATAAATGCATACATGCAGGCCATCGTGGAGGTAAGTGTATGGGTATGAGCAAGGAAGTTTGTGGCGGGAGCACGGATACTGAAATGAATTTCTGGCTGCGCTGCGGCTCGAGTGAAATGAAATGAAATGGTGCTCATGGAATGGACGGATTGCAAAGCTGGCATAACTGTTTACTGTGAGCTGAGCCGTCGGGTCGCGCATCGCTTTGACGCCCTGTAAAAACCCGGAGGGCCTCGGTACCCCACGGACCTAGACTCTTGACTCCAAGAGGAGCTATTGTGTAAGCTCTGTCGAGACCTGCATATTTGCAAGTCTCGACAGAGTGCCTTAAAGTGCTGCCCAGCTATATCGGCTGTATACTTTACTGTGGTACTCCATACCTATTTAATATTAAGGAAATATTTTAAAACTTTAAATATTTGTGCAATCTCAAATCACAAAAATAGCTATGTAGACGGATACGGAACTGCTTATACACAGTTATTTAATGTTACAGGATGTATTTGTTAACTATACTAATTTAGCAGGTTGCTAGTTATGTGGGTATAGTACGAGTCACGCCCTTCGTGCCTTCATGTATGTATTGTTGCTAAGACATAATAATGTAAACTGACTTAGATACTATAATAGGCGCACTTAATCGATTGTAAATGGATAATTGCAAGGTGCATACCGACAGACAGACTGATATAACATTATTGCTACCGCTCAAAGTAATAATAAAATCAGTTTTCTTGACATGTTGCTAGGTTATCTTGTTTAACTTCCTTTTCTAATTATTTTCAAGGTTCTCACACAATAATTCACAATTATAATGCCAAAATATATTTACCGAATTTATCAAAATTATCGATTTTGTAACTAGAGAAAAAAAAATCATACAAACGTACCCCCGCAGATCCCCCTTCAGGGATGAAACTTCAGGTATTCCTTTTGTGTTACACAACTAAACATCAATACCAGTACAACTTTCGGTAAAGTATCAACGACAAACTGTTCAGGATTGTCTACAAAGGTAAGTCAATTAGTCAGTCAGGATATAGATAGATCCTTTAGTTTTTCTTGAATAGATTATAAGTTTGACGTCAAGATTTCTAAAGACAATGTTGGTTTTACCCACTTTTTGATGGGAAGATCTTGACACTTTTTAAATGAAATGGTGGGAGAAGGCTTAAGAATGATAAACTGAAAGCAATTGGTTAAGATTTAGAATAAAATAATAATATGTTATTCTAGCTAGCAGGTCCGTAACTAGGATTTACTTCTACCGAAATTCTAGCTACGGACCTTATGTTACCCTGAACAAAAGATATACACCATCATAGTGTATTTTTAATGTTATAATACCCCAGTAACAAAGTGTCTTTTATCAGAAAATTTCTCAAATACAATACAATATTACAATATTGAATTGATATTTTATATTGATTATCTATATTATTTTTTTTTTGGCACCGCTCTGTTATCATTTAAAATCCAGTCCATCCAAAGGTTGTCTGGAAGAGATCGCTTATAGCGATAAGACCGCCCATTGTGCATCGCTGTAGCTACTTTAATTTAGTTTTAAATTTAGTTTTTAATTTGTTATGGCCTTGTGGTGTACAATAAAGAGTTTTCTATCTATCTATCTATCTATTGACCTAATAAATTGAATGCAGATCAGATCAACAAGGGTTGGAAAGTTACGCTTGAATAAGCATACATGCATGCAACGCCTAATTGCCACTACGATATTTGCGTGCGCACGTGTGTATGCGGCAGATTGAGAGTATTTCTATGGGGTGGTTTTGTGGGGGTTATGTCAGTACCTAATTGACTTTTAAATTTACCGTAGGTAATCATTTATTTAATCTGGTATGCTAATACTAGTACGTGTTCGCTTAATCTCGTAATTATAAGAAATTATGAAATCATACTCGTGCTCGTGCCGTAGTTTACATTAATAATCTAATACTATAAAATATTTGTCTAAACAAAGACAACGCACGGTTTAAACTGCTGGTCGACGACAACGTATAGCCTAAGCCGCTGATCCTAGAGACTGGTTTTCGGGGTAAATTTGCCACATATATATATAAATATATATATGTGCATATACATATATTATATATAATTTCAAAGCAAAACGCGTTATGACGTTCCTATACAAACATACACTTTCTACCGCCTTTGGAGAGGACTCTATGACGTCAAAGAGATTACTCGGACGGCCTAGGAAGTTTTCGGAACGCCCAAATTGTTTTATTTAGGTATAACTAGCTCACCCGTGCCCACTTTGTTGGACGGTAAACGTATTGTCTCTTTACCATTCGTCCAAATTCTATGCAGAAAAAGAGAAAGTCTTTTGTTTTAAACACTTAAGACGATTAGTTTACTTATTTTTATAAGAATTCATAATTTTCAATAATATGACCTAACGATTTAAATATTTTTTTAATATAAAAAACTACTTTTTATGACTTAAATATAAAAGTTAGATGTATGCTGTCCCTGACTTTTTTGTAGCCATAATTTTCTCTAGAACTCAATCGTATACCTCTCATAACTAAGGCAGCGTTCGTAAGAAACGTTTTCGTTCGACCGTTTTTTCTCCGACTTACTTTGCAAATTTGACTACCACGAAAAAATCTTTTCATTTTTCGGGCATTATTGGTATTGGTAAAAAAATTTCAAAATCGGTTCAGTAGATCCAAAGATTACCCCTTACAGTCTCATAAACTCACAAACTTTACCTCTTTATAAATTATATAGTAATTATAGTATATAATATAATATAGCTAATAATCACTGTCCAAGATATTGTCACGATTTTTTCAGTTGTCAGAATGTTTTTTTTTAATTATTAGCTATTTAATCTTGTACATCTTCCTCATTTCTGAAATCCAGTTTTGTATAAAAATAAAGTCAAAGTCAAAAAGCATTTAATCAGTTATATCTGCAGGGATCATCTTGAAACGTCTTAAACGTAGGTGAATCTAAGCTATCCTAGTAAATAGCTCCATGCGAATGAAGTCGAAACGGAATTCTACTAAACATTTTATTAGCTCATATCATATTACTAATTATTTAATCATTTAAGTACTCTGTATTTATTGTTAATGCAGGTTTAATAAATTAAATTAAATGAGATTATTAGAATTATTTAATTAATTATGAATATTTAAGTTCACGTGCATATTGTAGGTAACTTATAAAGCACCTATTATAATGTTCTGTATTTATTAGGTGTTAGTTGATAAGTTTATTCGTTTTCGTGTGTTATTTTGACAGGTTTTGCAAATAGGTATCATTAAAAATTAAAAATGGTGAAGTATATTAGCAATAAACTTGACCCAAAAATAATGTTAAGTTTAACAAAGAATATGAAGGTACTCCTGTATAAAAGAACAGGAGAATATATTTTTATTGTTAAAAGAATAACTAAAAAATTCAATGTGCATATTATGTAGTGTACATAAACGTCCAGAAGGAAGAAGAATACACATAGGAGGTAATACTTATCTCTTTACTTAATGAATTAACATATCTCAAATGTATCACTCAGATATTTAAATGTTCTTTTCACATAGAAATATCTTGCATGTGGTACTACTTACCTCTTTACTTGGTCAATTGACATATTTCAAATTCATCACTCAGATATTTAAATGTTCTTTCCACATAGAAATTTCTTGTATGTGGATGATATTCAATATGGATTAAAAATATATTTTTTTATCAATCTAAGGATGAATCTTGACAAAATTTGAGCTGTGGATATAAACTCAATGCAAGGAACCACATGCTGCATGTGGTTCCTTGCATTGAGTTTATATCCACAGCTGCATGTGGCATGCATCTTTTTTCCTTTCTGGGCAGTGTTTGGACCGTAGACTAGCAATGAGACCTTTTATATTACCCTCGATTAAGAAGAGTTTTATAAGCTAAAGGTCTATATGTTTCTCATTTCTTTCCATTGCCATTATTTTTAGGTAACTACTACAATGTTTTTATTAATAGTTTGTATCCCTATGTTATGTATAGCTACTTAAAAATAAGGAAAAAATTTATAAATTCGTTATTCGCAATTAATAAATTAACGATATATATCTCAATTCATTATGTTGTAACTTAGTTATTACAAACAAGAACATGTTTTTAAATCCGAGCCATAGGCAAAATTTTTTAATTGATCCGAGTTTGTAAAAACCTTTATAACTACACCTTACTGCTGAGAATAACTTTTTAAAAATGTATTTGACAGCTGTTACATCTCAGTTGGTAGTAGCTTGCCTTCTAAACCAGTGTAAATATCGTACTAAATTTTATTTTTCGTGTGGTTTCACGATGAAATAAATTCTAAGTTCAAAATTCGTTGTCAAAAACCGGGTAAAACCACGTTCTCTTAATCTTGACGTCAAACTCATAATATTTTTTATGATCTATTAAAGAAAAATTAAAGGATCTATATATATCCTGACTGACTGATTGACATACTTGTATAGACAAATTCTAAACGGTTCAATTCTACGGTTGGTCGTAGAGACTTTACCGAATTATTACAGTTTTATTAAATAGCAGTTACTTGTAATATTTTGATTGTTTTTCTACTTTGTCCTGTTTTGCTCAAAGCCTTTGTCGCGCTGTTTGTAATTGATAACCATAAAAAACGCGGAAATTGGTATTTACAACAGCTGCATAGTGGTCTATACTAAAATGAACTTAATTATAATAGTTCGTTTCCGCTCGCGCCTGCGCTCGTGTAGTGTAACCTACACGGATAAAAAGTTGCTTCTATATACTATTCCAGGTCAATCTATCTGTAGTAAAACTATAGACGTCGAAAAATCTGTACACTGAAGATAATTTTCCAAAAAACGTCAAAAAGACGAAATTAACTTCAAAAAAAATTGTTTGTTTGCATGATTGTTTGTACACGCATCACGCAAAAACGACTAAACAATGTTGATGCGATTTGCAGAATTAGCTAGCTTATTGATCAACTTAAAACTTAGTATGGGTTTTATTGAGTTGTCATCCTTAAAACTAGTGTAAAAAGAGGGATGAAAATTGTATTAAAAACGCAAGACGCAAGCAAATTCGCGGGCGGATCAGCGAAGCAGTCAAGTTTCGTCCAAATAAGGCTAGCCTAGTCACCGCAGTTGAGTTACAAAAATCTGAACAGGCAAACTTTATCGGTTGCTACACTTGCGAGCTTTAAACTGGAATTGCTTCATGGCGGATTGTTCCAGACTAATTTCTACAATTTCCTTGCAGAAAGTCTTCCTGTTTTAAAAACTATTCCTTAATACTAAAGACTGAATGTGCAGTACAATCAATTTTTGAGTCGGAAACCAAAACGCAAAAAGAATTCTACGACGGGTTTCTCAGTTCAGTTCCGTAGTGCTTATTTTTCATGGTAGGTAGGTACCTATATAGTTGAGGCAGGCATTTATCGTAAAAATCATACTGGTCCTAACAGGAATGCTGGAAGTAAGTCTAGGTAAGTATAGGAACATACTCTAACCCGCGGACGAAGTCACGAGCGGGACAGCCAGTATAATAAAAAAACAAAAAACGATATTTGGAATTTCATATAATATATATATGGAGTATATAGAAATTATGTTATAATAATAATAATAATGCTGGACAATCCACACAGCATCATCTAGCCCAAGCTAAGCTGAGCTTGTGTTATGGGTACTAGATACAATATACTTAATACAATATATTACGTAGGTACATATATACTTTTTATTATACATAGAAAATACCCAGAACACTCGGAATAAATATTTGCAGATCGTACTAACATTTATCCCGAGGCGGGAATCGAACCCGCAACCTCCTGCGTCGCAGGCGGACATTCGCCCGCCGCGCCACATCGGTCGTCAATATATGTAGTGAAAGTACATAAAACGCGCCCTAGTATCAGCTGAGTGGTGCTGGTTCAGTGATCCCATATTTTACGACTTGCCACCGGAGTCATTACCTTTGGCAGCCTTGGGCGGGTGCTATAAATAGTGTTTTACTCACTTTTATAAATTATTATATTGATATTTGCTTAAAAAATACAAAGACAAGTGACGTGGTGACCTAAAATAATTTATGCATAATGTAGTTAGTACTTACTTTAGTAATCTAGAGACTTACCAATTATTTGAATTATATATTGTATAGTGTTCGCATATCGGCATTTTCTACGCCTTCCTCAGCATACCTCAAAGTACAAAGGTGGAAAATATTGAGGGAAAATCCTCTCTCTGAGCCATCGATCATCTCCCCTTTCCGGATTGTTCTATGAGAGAACAGCCCATCACCGCGATGGAAATAATGTGGCATTTTTGTTATTTTTAAAACAAAGCTTATAAAGGCACATTTTTTCTGTGTTTCCTAGGTTTGTGTTGTTCCATGTTGAGTAGAAATTTGTTCTTGATGTGCTTTTGTTAGTAATTGGTGTTGTCATATTATGGTTTTTGCGAAAGGTAACTTTTTTCAAAGCTTGTACGAAATCGCGATGATTTTGAAAGAATTGAAGTAAGAGTTAATTGCAATAACATCTTGCAATGCTGCCCAGATCGATTAGATAAACTAATAGTTCACATCGTTCGGTAATGGTGATCATCATCTTAACAGTGGCAGTCGACATATAATGCACACATACTATAATTCCGGCTGAGTCCCTCTTAGTACAGTCTCAATAAACCCACAGCCCACAAAAGTACACAAAAACTACATAGCGCACGAATATTTTCGCAGACATTTCACAAAGTTATATCTAGCCAAAAGCTTGTACCACGATGGGATAAAATACTTACAAAATATTATTCTATTCAACTAGCTATTGTTGTAAAATTGCTGAAGATGTATTTTGTATTCAGTACTTCAGCACCCGTAGGAAACATTGATAATTTTCAATAACATTACTAATAACATCAAGTATTTTGGAGATGTGGTTTCATAACTATTCATTTTCATTTAATAATCTTGAGCTTGAGTCAATACTTCCCACGACTTTTTTTCAGGCTGACAATAGACCAACTTCGCCTTATTTGTCTTTTTAGGACGAACCTAAAACAAAAAAATTGTTAGTTTTGTCGAAGTTGATTAATGTTGGTAAATAGGGGTCAATGTTACCGATAAGGGTCAATGTTGGCAACAAAGGTCATCTGACTCCGATTGACTACGTCGATGACAAGTAGAAAAAAAATCTTGACAAATGAAAGTGATATTGGAAAATTAATTCACAATCTAAAATGGTCGGTTTTTGGTTTTCGGGTTCGTAAGCTCGAAAAATGTAAAAGTGAAACAAAAACTCCTGAGTCTCGACTGAAGACTCAGCCCGATCCTTATTGTTTCCATAGCAGAGGTTTCTGTACTCTAGCTTTTATTGTTTGAGTCTATATCCAGGCGGCACTTCAAGGTCGCCTGCCAACAGTTTTTGGAGCCGTTGATAAGACCTGCTAATATAAAAATATTGTTTAAAATAATGATTTTTAAAATGTACAAACAAAAGATATTACTTACTGACTTAACTGATACTGGAAATTTATATAAATATTGGAAATAATTTTACATAATGCCACCTAGACCCAAACTAAGCAAAGCTTTAACTACGTATAAGTTTTTTTGCAAATACATGCTTTGAATACATTATAGCACCCAGGCAGGGAGAACAAACATCTATGATCTTATAATTACACAAATGTTTATTTTCCGTGGAGGTCGAACCCACTACTTTCGTACAGAAAACAGAGTTACTAGCGAGGCTGTGAGGCCTGTCAATGGTTAATAAATGCCAATTGGCTTGGAAAATTGGTGATAAACTAAGCAACAAACAATCGATGCTAAATTTACCGAAACTCCGGATTTCAAACCTTAAATCGATTTAGAAAATTCTTAGTGCTGTTTTAATCCGTTTATTGAACACGGAAATATTTTAGTTTTGCTTTATTTATGGTAGGTTGTAGGTAATGTAGGTATCGAGTGCCGGTGTGAAGTCGGATATTGGCTATATTCTAGGGGTAATCGAAGCAAGGACTTTTACCTTCCGGTCACGACGCGGTTTTGCAAATTTATTTCCGACAGAACTTGCTACCACGATATTACAAATAGCTCGATAGCAGAGAAAGATAAATTTGAACAGATAAAGATTTTAAAAATGAATAGGTATTTTAATCTTAATTGTAAAAGATAAGTAATAATGTGATCATCTTTCATTATTTATTATTTCATATTGTGATGTCGTAAGATACGATAAAAACGAAGGCGAGATCGTGTTTGATACGAGATCTTGGCTATTGATGCACCTGAGATAGGCTAAGCATCAGCGATAAGCCATCATACAGAAGGAGACGGAGGTTTGGCACTGCCACAGAAAGAAGTAAGCAATACCCAATACAACACACTCGAAAGACGGCAGGAAGTGCGAAGAAACTCCTGTAGCGGCATAAATTAAACTATTTTAATTAAAATAACGTAAGTATAGGTATATATGTATCCTATCAATCATCCTAAAAATGCTTTTATCCGTCTGTCTGGTGTCGCGTACAGGTCGCAATTCTCAACCAATTCGAAAATTGGCACGCAAGTTCCTTGGCTTATTAGTTTTTTGTCAATTGCGATTTTTGATTTTCAACGAATTTCAATAAAATTTGAGACACAAAATTCTACACAAAACATTACAAAAAAAAACAAATAGAGGAATGGAGGAGAGAAAAGGAGAAAGTTTACTATAGCTTTGAATTTGAAATTGTTTTGGAAAATTTATAATTACCTGTACCAATCAGAACTCTTTGCCTTCGCGAGACGAACCTAATTGGACCAAGGGAACGCTAGACATGTAGTCTACACTACATAGGTAAGCGAGGTCTACTGTTTTCACAGAACTACTAGTTTATTCCTTGATTTATATTCATTCAAGTCAAGCAAAAAAATTATTGGTATAATTTTTTTGTAGTTTAAAGCACCGTGACTGTGTCACTTTAGTTATATGTAAGTACCTAATTAAATTCAATGAACCATGCTTTTCTTAGCAAAAAAATACCTCGTGGATAAAACAATGCTTATATTTTGAATCAAGGTCTTGGCCTTGATCCGAAGTACTTATGGAAATTTTGGTAGCTTTTAGAATTGTTGCTTTTTCCATTGTATTGGTAAATTATACAACTCTGTTTTGTTATATTTATATACCCTTTTATAAGAAACTTTGTCCTGACTGACTAACATAGACAACGCGCAGCCTAAACAGGCTGGCCATGGAGGATTTTTAAGGTACCTATATAATATTCGTATAGGCGTACAGTACCTACGCCTCTACGCACCAATACGAATATAACCTGAACTAAAAAAGGTATTCCCGGAAATTCAACCCTTAAACGAGTTGAAGCGGACGTTCAAGTTTGTATAAAGTTAAATGCACGCGGACAAAGTCACGCGCTTTACCTCTAGTTAATATAGTTTATTTCCAGAAGAAATTATAGCTTACTACTATCGGAAGTATCTATCGACAATATCATTCACCAACAGAATAAGTTACCATAGGCTTGAATTCACGCTGCCTGAATTCGTTTGCTATTTTTGTAAAATAATTCTGACACCGTGAAATGTCTAACTTTCCTAAATTAAATTTTTTACTATTCCATATTACCCATCGATTTATATAACCTATATGTTATCATTCAGTCGTTAGCCAGCATCAGCACTGACACCAAACTGGTGACCAGTGTTCTTCGCGGTTGCATTCAAGGTGTATGTACGGAAGATCTTAGTAAAATGACTTAACATTATCTAATAGTGCTACTAGGATAATGTTAAATGCTTTAACATTATCCTAGTAGCACTACAATCTGACATTAGGTAGCTTATTAAAATATATTTACAGAAAAAGTGAGATCATAATATTTTATTATTACAAAAAAAATATAATACTAAAATCTACTTATTTTCTAAGACTAAAATAATTGTTATGAGTTTGATTTTATGCTAGTGAAGATTGAATAAAACTTCTGACGGTAAGACTACTAGTTTTAGTGCAGGCCAGTACTAGCTAGTACTGTAAATTTCTTTAAAACCCGTCACGTGACTACGATCACGATCAAGCTTTTTCAATTACATCGCCATGATAATAACATGATTTATGTACGTCAGTTTAACATGAGTTTTATTTTTTCTTACAAGACTAAAAGTTTTGCAAAAAAACAGTACAATCAAAAAATACACCAACTAAATTATTATTAGTAAGTAATCAAATTCATACTGCCAGATTTATGAAGGTTATTTATAAAACCTCTTTCTAAAAACACACAGTGCTGGAGCCCTATCGATAAGAAAGAGCAAAAAAGATAAAGAAATAAAATAATGAAATAATTGCAGTCGTTATTATAATATATAAAACTAGGTAGCTGTCTCGCTCGCGACTTCGTCCGCGGGTTAGAGTATCGTCCTACTCTATACTCTTACTTCTTACTTTCTGCTATAAGGCCAGTAGGTACGATATTTACGATAAATACGTACCTGACTATATTGGCACCATGAAAAATAAACACTGCAGAACCAAACTGAGGACCCCGTCCCAATTTCTTTTTTATATTTTGGTTTCTGGCTCAAAAATGACATCTATGTCACCTTAAAAAAAAAAAAATTTGAATAGGTGTAGTGCAGCCTATTTTTATCCATATATTCGTATCCATATCACCAAATTCACTTAAAAGCCCACAGTTACTTTATCTTTTACTAAAAGCCCTATTATCATCGATACAAATTTATTTTTTTAAAAGGTTAGTGAAAATGAACTTCGAAATAATTTTTACAGCAATCCCAAGTATCTGTTGGGTAGGTTAATTTAGAGTTTGGCAAGGAATTTTCGAAGGAAAATCATTTTATTTGATTTTCCTTAAATTTCGAATTCTAATCTGATCTAAATGGAATATTCTTTAATATTTGACATTCCAATTTTAAGGAGTATATTTTATGTGAGTTAAATTTATTTTTTGAGTTGTCAAACATGTGTCAAAATAAAATGTAATTTAAATGAAAAACAGTAAGGAGTGTTGATATCAACTTCGGTGCAAATCACCCCCAAATTAACTTTCTACCCCTATTCAACCCCGTTAGGCGATGAGTTTCAATAAAAATATTTTAGCAAAATTTCCTCCCATTCAAACTCTGCCCTCTTTTTCATCCCCTCAAGGGTAGAATTTCAGAAAATTCTTTCTTATCGAATGCCTACGTTACACAAAGAATACACCCTCCAACTGTGAGGTCTCTACGATAAGCGGTTTGATCTGTGCGTTGATCCGTCAGTCACTCATTCAGGACAAAGCATTTTATAAGTCTAAATATTTAGATAGAAGTGTACTTCAGCCTTTACGATTTTCATTTTCATGTAATATTTCACTAAATTACACGTAGTTATAACTATTGGGAAGAAGCAGATGGCTCCCCTAATGTTAAATGACAACTATCACCTATGACAATGCATAACCCCTACGATGCACTGCCATGCGTTGGCACCCATGCCTTTGAAACTACTTACTAGTTACTAACGGGGAGCCTTACTACATATTTCCAAATCGCATCTTGCTCATCAGTAGGTATGTAGTTTATTTATAGTCTGTCTGCTGTCCTGGGTTGGACAGAAAATAATCAAATCGGTGCCTCTTGCCCCTTTACTACATAGGCTTGCCCACAGCTTGGGTCAAGGCAACGCGACGCTCAACTTTATTCTTAAATTACAGCAATTTGTAGCATTTGCTTTTTTTAAATCGTAATTACGCTAGATAAGGTTATACATAATGGATCTCACCTAGCCATTGATGATTATTGTGTACTGTAGTAGGTACACATACTCAACACAAGATTAAAATTTGGAATTATCAATGTGCTTTCTTTTTGCTTTTTGTTTCAATGTTGCTCGTTGTTTTTCTGATATCCTTTCTTCCGGAATGGGAACTGCACAGGTCTACCATATCGGCCTCACCGGCTCCCAACGGAACAACGCAATTTATGTGCAGGAAGAATTCGCAACTAATGTCCTGACTTACTTAGAAACGTCCAGGAGACGGTCACGCCGTTTCCTTACTCTGGCATAAATGGACTAGGTAAGGGGGTGTTAGGCGACTTCAATAGCGCGTCCTGTTGACGGGTCTAGGTCTAACGTGTACAGGTGGTCGGGCAGAGAGGATAAGAGGGCAGGTGCTCCATAGTCTGTATATCTACGCAGTTACACTTCCTCCTGGATGGGTCGTAGAGCCCCATTTGGAAAGGTTTCCTTGCATCCACCAACTTGGTCTCTGACGTGGTTTAACGACTTACAAGTTGCCCACTACATAGGTTAACAGGATGCGTAGTCGGTGGCGTCGACGTCCGCGCCTATTGCTGTGGCTGCCAAGGTTAAAGTCAAGGCTTGCTCGTAATCTCTTGAATCACGTCGTGTGGTCAACGTTTCATTCCGTCTACGAATTTCGAAGGTGAAAGTCAATGCCGCACGTAACAGATATTATGACAGACAGACACCATGCGTTAAGTAATTCTCAGATAGAAACAGATGAGCGAGTTTGTTTCAACTATTGTTTCACGCACGTTTTATTTTAACACCTTAAAAAGTTGACGTAATTTTCGAGCCTCTTACTTAAAGGGTTAAATTCAACAAAGGGTAAATATTTAGACAATGTTATTTATAAAACCATAATATCTCGAAGCCCCTAACCCATTAAATGTCATGGCGTTTCAAATATTTAGTGTCGTATGCAATGTGGAGGGTGCGAATTTGGTATATCAACAGTTAAAATATTGTATAAAATACATAATTTAATATGTATAAAATACGTACGGTATTGTATTCTTTAGGTACCACATTTCTGGCGCTTTGGCGGCCGCTGTCACGGCACTACTCGCTATCTAATAAGATAAGCGACATGTGCTTAGGTCAAAATCTGTTGGTTGCGTTAGACATATATGTATAGTTAACATAGTTTAACAACGCGCGAGGCAAGCAAACGTAGAGAGCGTGCCGTGGCAGCGGCTGCTGAAGCGCTATAACTTTTTTCTAAAATTGTACAGGTTCTTTTAACTCGATTGTGACTCAGTCGACTGACCAGTGAAAAATATCTATCCCTTCTCATTTTCCCTATGTTGTTTTTCAATACGCTGTCTATTTTTGACAACTTATGGGAATATTTTCTCTTCCTTTTCT
The DNA here is from genome assembly GCA_947095575.1 of Electrophaes corylata. Classification (NCBI taxonomy): domain Eukaryota; kingdom Metazoa; phylum Arthropoda; class Insecta; order Lepidoptera; family Geometridae; genus Electrophaes; species Electrophaes corylata. The sequence continues at coordinate 9,944,628 of OX352698.1, read as the reverse complement.
TAGGTCCTGGTTCACTATTTACATCTATCTATCTGTTTTGTTTCAACCTTCTCATACTTCGGAAGGTATTTTAACTTTTCATGTTATAAAGCACGACATTGTTTACTTTGATGTTATGATTAAGTATAGATGTTGTGAACCATTATACCTGGATGTTAGGAGTTGCAAACTTACGTATTTTATACGTCGGTGTTACATCACAGGCATTGAAAGTTATACTTTAATGCCTGTAGTGTGACTTAAATGTTAGTGTTATTTTAAGAGTTTTGAACATTAGCATTTTAACTGTTGATATTTTAATTTTAGATATTTATATACGTACTCAATGTGGAACAGTCAGGTTCAGAGGTTTTACCGTATCGAGGAATCAATATAACAATATGGAAAAGTTACAACCATTTACACTGATACATGTTTTATTTTATTAGATGGTTTCTTTTATTGGATCTTAGTTTATTTTTAATTCATAGATTAATTTTGTATAGTTTCCCCATGTCCTTCGAAAGGAAAATGCATATTTAATAATGTTTATTATAAATATTTAATCGACCATGTACCTAAGTCAACTTTTCGAAAAACTGTAGGTATTTCTTGTTACTTACTGTACCTACTTACTGTTACTGTATTAACCTTTCGTAAAACGTCAAGGACGGATGCTATAAGTTTAGCTTCTGTATCTCTGTGTAATCGTTAAACGTTTGCAAATCAGCTGTTTTCTGTTCGGTTTACAAGAAAAAAACATTTTATGACATAACTCTTAAGGTGCACCCATATATGTAGTTATCCCGCAAACTTTCGCATCATGAGTGAGAAAACGGCTCTGAATAAGAAAAGGCAGAGTAGGTGAAGCAATCGGGGCTCCTTATCGAACTTCGGAACCTATAAAATTATGTTAGGCATTTGGTACAAATTAAAATTGGCCTTTGGCAGTAAAATAAATTACTCACAAAAGTTGTATATAACGGCTGCTACAAATAAATTCAGATTGTGATAGAGGCATGGACTGAAAAAGTATAGCCTTGTCCTCTTTGTCTCAAGTCAGGGCAAACGGATCAAGGTGAATATGTGCAGTTTGTGCAGCGACGGACGTCTTCCAACACGCAGCCCTGTTATCTTTCAATTTGCATTGTCCATTATTACCTAACACTTGATTACTTGATTACTTGTTACCTAGGAGGGACACGAAAACCTTGCTATACGTTGTAAGGATAATTACACATCAAGTACTAAAGGTAATGGGGACAGCTTTGTTTACGGTAATTTAGTCGTCAGTACCTACTTTATAATCTTATGATTAGCATCTCCACTCTGAATTGACTATGAGATGCGATTTGAATCTATTGAGCAGAACTACACGCTCGTTGTTCGTACTTTACATAGATATGAACCGATCAAAATGCATTATAATATCAACCATTTTAATATGAGTTGATTCCGGCTCACGCGACGTATTGTCTGAATAAGTTCAATGTCACGCGTGCGGGAATCGTGAACGTGAACGTAAAGCCGGGTATGGCGGTGGAGGGTTAGGTTTTATCCCATCAGGAACCACCCTAGTGAGACTTACGCGTTAGGGTTTCCGTTCCACAACACAATGTAAATAGCTATGGCCTTACTTATAAAATCTGTCAAAAGATAACCAATGTTTACACTATGTCATCTCTTATCAATAGGTAATGGTAATGTTATATCAAATAGTGACAGGAGATATTTTAGGATATGTTTATCGGTACGGAACCTTCAAGGCGCGAGTCTCGCCCATACTGGTTAGGTTCGTTTTATCAATATCACGATCCATTCATATTTTCGCGTAAGCGAGGCTTGTCTTATGATTGCAGTGTTCACTATACAAATGTTTACAATGCGCTTAGCGAGCTTAGGGATGATTTTACTAAACTCTTGTTAAATTAACAAAAGACTACAATACCAACCGTTAAGTGTAGCCTTTTAACAAACTATTATGGTTGTTATGTATTCTATCATACCCATCTGTCTGCTAGGGATTATCTTCCTTAACAGAACGTTAAGTATACTGTATTTACATCCCATGTGTAATGCGATGGTCAAATTATGCAAGTGAAGAGGCGTAGATATTTGCAAAAACTATGTTACCGATGCTCTCAATACTTTTTAGTCACATCATAAAAAATGTTCCCTAAGTATCTTGTAAAAATTTGGCCATCCCTTCGCACAATAAAAACACAAACGATCAAGGCCCGATGGCACACTCCAAGAAGTTGAGGTCATCGCCAAAAGCCATGGTAAAAATCAACATACTGTTACTAAATCAACAACAATAATTAATTAGTAATTAATTATGCTTTGCTAATAGAATCTTAAGAAATCAGCTCTTATTATTATATTTAGGAGCTAATCACAACACATCATTCATAAAGTTCTTTCGAATCTGGCCGCGAAGCAGTAAATATTTTCATAAAAAAATATGTGTTCACAATGCTGGTGCTTATGCAGATGGTGAAGAAAAATATCGTATGGAGACCAGTTAGTAGCAGCTATGGGGAAGGGCGGCAAACGGTCGGTCAAGTCAACTATGGAATACCAAATGAATTTACTCTAGCCGTTAAATAGTTTTCTCTGCGATTGACAAAGCCATAGGTACTGAAAAATATTATACCCCCCTCTACCTGATAGACTGATGGTATTGTTAAGATCGCGGGATGTCGATGGATGGACATGTTTTTTAATTGTTTTTCTTGGAAATGGATGGAGCACCGTAGGGTTAATTGTAAAGGGCGCCTCTGGGGAAGTACCATGCTTATTTCTGCCGCCATGCAGCGTTGCCGTGTCTACTCATGCATAGCATCGTTTATGACGTTAGAACGAAACGTTTTTGGATCAATACGTTTTAAAAAGTGTTTAATATGCGTATATCCTTACATCTATGTAGTAAGCAGTAGCCTACATCTGGTTTTGTGTTGACTCAAAAATTTATAACCAATCCATTCTTTTCGGACTTGGAATCCAGTCACGGAAACACAAGATACGAGTATACCGACTACTAATCGGGTCTCGGGTATGAGCATAAGCATAAGAACTTGCGAAGTACTGCAAGGAACATGGCTGCAATACGTTACCAGCGTAAATAAGTCCACAGCTAGACACATGTCTTCCCCATATAGAGGTGATTGCCATAGGCATCATGCTTCGCAGGCAGATTGGTTACTACAGTATTGGTGTTTGGCTTTAAGAGATGCTGCTGCTCATTTCCTGGTACCTTTAGTCATCTCTTGCAACGTCCATAGGAGGCAATCGTGGGGTCCTATATTACTGACTACATACTACCGTGACTTCATCTACGTGAAGCTATTTTCATACAAACTTTGACTCCCATTTTACCCGTTTAGGGGTTGAATTTTGAGAATTCACACACATTTATTGTACGAACTGCCATGGTGTTAAACTTTTTACCGTCTAAGTGTTTCCGGATCACTACAACGTCAGCATTTTCAAGTCAAGAGTGAACAAGTGGATTATGGCTAAGCGTGCTCCACCTAAGACCAACATCGGGACCCAGAGAGTCCAGGCAATAAAAGCTACCATTATGTTTGTATGTATGTTTGACATATTAACCACTATTAGGTCATTACCTAAGACTTAAGAGTCATTAATAGATCCTCTGTTTATCCGTAAGAGAGTGATTGGAGACAAGATTCAGTTTTCAGCTTGCATTTGTAGAGTGTGAGGGGGGTAGATCTCTATTTTTATTAACTTTATTGTAGAGTGGTCCGCTTAGATAATAATAAAGTCTGGGAACTGCACCGGTTCCCCTTGACTCCGTCACACATACTCTGTCATGACGGCGTTTTGTAGAGCTAAGATTAAGGTCAAATGCTAGCTTCTACTAAAAAAGATTAAGAATATTACTAACACCATGTATGAAACATGTATGTATGTATTCATACAAATAATAATACCTAGAGTCCTTTCCGTAAAGTAAGTAAGACCTTTTCTGAAAGTGAACGATCTTACGGTCCAAAGAGGTTTTTCAAATGAGAACTCGTTTTGATAAGGGTCTAACACATAAGTAAGTGTGTTTCAAGATTTTCCGACACATCCATCATATCCGGTAGGCAGCCGATCAGTAATTATAAATTAACAGTCCCGCCCCGTAATTATTTCACGCCATTCAAGAACTTTTATTGTCCAGTGATTGTCGGGGTTCTACGAGCCATAAATAATGATAAAAAATTTTGACACACATTCACACCAAATTAAGCAAAGCTTGTAATATAATACTTATATACTTCTTTTTTTTGTTAATACTTAGAATACATTATTACAAATATTTGTCCTAGGTAGAGATCGAACTCACCACCTACAGCGCAGAAGCTAAATAATAATAAATAATAAATAAATAAATAATGCCGGACGATCCACAAAGCATCATCTAGCCCCAAGCTAAGCAGAGCTTGTGTTATGGGTACTAGATGACTGATATACTTAATACAATACATTACATATATAGATATTTTTAATTATACATAGAAAACACCCAGAACACCCGGAATAAATATTTGCAGATCGTACAAACATTTATTTTTAGCTATACTTATAGCCCATTACGCTTGAACTTGCTGCTTTACTTGCTGAACTTTATCAGTGGACTTAGTTCTCGAAACAAAGATTTCTCGAAAGAAAGAAAGATAAGAACACTTCACTAAGCATAACGATATAACTCAAGGGACAGGTGAATAACAGAGGTGTATGTATTATATACTTAGTTTTAAAAATTTAACCCTTACTGCTGACGAGGCGGCAGATAAAGGATTATGACATGAGCTTAGCAGTAGGTGCATGAACCATCAGTGGTGATAGTAATAAATAATATAACAAAATATAAACTTCTAAACTGTAACTTACCTACATGAATATCGATTGGATATCATAAACTTTACGAGATATCAGCGTACTCGTATGTTTTGTTCAAGGCGATACAATTAGCTGTCACTTTGGATATGACGGTGGCACTGTGATTGTGTCAGGGTCCCTGGCTTCTGTGCCTACGGCCAAATCGACCTCGTTGACCACCGGCAGTCGTGGGCGACCGACCTCTTCCCTGCCAACTGCTCTTAGATAAACCTTCTCGTATGAAACAACTATAATCGTGTTGCAAACTTTTTTAAGGTCACAATTAAATATTTCCTGATCTGTCGACACCGCCTCCAATTATTGCGCCAGAACTACTAAAAAAAGGCAAACTCTGGAACCATCGGATATTCGTGAAGGTCAGCCGTCATACCGTAACCGTGGCCGTGCTAAGTTCCTGGAAACCCTTGGACGGTCACGTAGACTATAATGCGTTTTTTATTTGATGATTGCGGTGGCAGTTACTAACGCTCATCATGAACACTCAAAAAGCAAACTCTACCAGTTCCATTTAAACCGATGTCGGTAAAATGATCTGGATATTATTACTGACTGAATAAATGATTTTTAATTTTGGGCAAACTTCTTGTAACCACTTTTCCATTTTACGTTGCTCCACAGTTAATGTAATGCTCTTTTTTTCAAAGTATTTATCAAGCGGCATACTATGTCTTCATCCTAAAAACCTAGCATGCCATAAAATAGTGAGGTCCTCTACTTGATTGCACATAAGAACTTTATAATAAAGTGTGGTTGTTTATTGAGTTGAAAAACCCATGTTACCTCATTTCATCTTATTTGTAACTTATTAACACGGGTAAGTACAAATCTTTTTCTGACGAAAACTAAAGAACGAGACAAAAACTAAATTAGTACAAAACTAAAAACAAAAGTACAAACAAGAATGACTCGGACTGTTCTAATATTAGTTCCTGATAGGTACTTACCTTCTATCGAGTTCCGTATACTACATCCTTTACGACCAACTTGTAGCAAAAACTGACTCATTATTTTACAGATCGGATAATAATATGGTCGTTGATTTACTTAGTACCTAGTTACCTAACTACACAATGTTGGTTTATAAATCACGATAAGGTCATGAACAATGTTGGTAGGTGCATACCTACCAACTTGTTTCTATGCGTCTTTACTCAGTTTTTTTAATATAGACCTAAAGGGCATGCTACGACTAAAAAATGCCTTACAACTAGTAGGTAGTTTTCTAAATTTCGGCAAAACTTGTTTATGCTTTGCTAATAATGCTAGCCGGGCTTCGGAGATGACACGGGTTTTTAGTGTGCCTCTCAGATTTGATTAAAAAAATTGATTTGATAAATAACGCTACAGCTAACTACCCTATTTCCCGACAATCTAAAATCGCAATGCATTCAAAATTTTAATAATATTTTTTGGTGTAAGTATATTAGAATTCAGGACAGGAGATCTTGCTGCCCATCCCTTAGTCGCATCTTACAACATTCATAATGGATAATGGACCCCTTCATTACCTCCTTCCTGCTATTCTAAGCCACTTCTACGGACTACCTAGATAGGGCTTGATTGATATCAAAATAGCCCTTCCTATAATAATTATTATGTTGAGATGATTTTATTGACAATTCAATTTCAACTCTACTTTTATTTCAGAATTTAATGAAAGATGGTGATGTCAGAGAACCTGCTGTTTATTTAATGAAAATTCTTTCAAGTAATTCCTATGATCAAATTCGCTTTGCGTTTTAAAATTATGCTTAACATAGTTTTTCTGACCGAGTGGTGGCCTAGAGGGCACAAGAGAGGCCTTGGCTGACCAACAGCCAGGTGGGTGGATGTCATGACATCCCGGCTGTACAGGGAAGTATCTGGATGCAAAAGGACCAAACCCTTAGACGCCACAAATGACGGTTTTGGTCTTTTTCCTTTTTCCTTTGAGGCTTATGCCCAGCAGTGGGTTAAATCGGGCTGTTTATGATGATGATGAGTTTCTTTTAGTTGTGGTATTTTGAAATGATTGCCTTTCTCATTTGATATGAGAAACACGGCATAGTAAAGTGACGAGTGTAGTTTAACACAATATAGTGAAACGAAATGTTTTTATAAGTTGTATTTCTTCTATTTAGTGGGCATATTCTTATCAAAGTATTTTTTATAAATATTGTAGCGACTCTTTTAGGTTTCACTTTAAAGCAACCCCAGTTCACGGAAGCGACATTTTCTTAACTAGATGTCGCTAATAAATCCTAGATCGCGCTGACGAAAAACCACGGTGAGGAAAACACTAACCCATCCCATCCAGTTGCCGAATCAACTAAATAGATAAATTTTCACTACCTATTTTTGAAAAACTGCTGCTTTTTCGAGTTATTTGTTTACTAAACTGTTTCACTCCAATAATTTGGCGTTATTAATTTAACCTTTAGTTACTCAAATAAAAACATGAAATAAAAGATTTGATTAAGTAAATCTTAATGAAGTAGGTACCGAACATTCTTGCAACTTTTTTTTCAGTAATATTTTTTGTAATGTAATTTAATTTGTTATATTATAATTAGGTAGGTATGTAGTTTTAGTTTTATTATTGACATTATAAAATGTACCTACCAGGTGCCTACTAGAGAGCCTTCGAAGATGTCTAAGGGTGTAGCCAGGAGTACGTCCAAATATAACGTTTGGTAGATATCATACGCATTTCGTTTTTATGTGGACTGGAAGAGAATTAATGATTGTGACGCTCGGTGCTAATTTTCTGCTAGCGCCATCTCTTGAAAATTATGAGAACAAAACTTAAAGCATGCACCATTTTAATTATCAGAACCTTAGATTCAATTTTATGGAAACCTTAGCGAGCGCAGTTCTACAGCGCTTTTAGTTCAAGTGCTTGTGACTAGATGGCGTATGAGCAGTTGTTTATGTCTTCATTCAATCAAATGAACATTTCATTTCCTTTCCTTCTGAGTTAGTCTTTCGACAATAAATATTCTTATTAATTTTGATGTAAAGGACCTTTCAATAGTGTAATGCCATGAAAAGTGTTAATTTTCTTTGCATGAGTGAGTGACAAAGTGATGGTATCTTTGGTAATTACCAAAACCTCAAAATGAATCGATTTTAATATGTAAGTAGCTACTGATAAAAGAGGTTGAAAATTTCAACTAGAACTGGTTTGATTTTTTGGTCTAATTTTATTGATTTAATCACACAATATTTACCTACCGGTAAGGTAGGTAAGTATATTATACCTCTATGAGTAATATTATTGTATTATTGTAATATGATATTTATCTGTAATACCGGCTATTAATTTAGCTTCGAATGCATTGGTAAGGTGAATGACCTCGATCTATCTAAATGAGTGTAGGTTTATGGAGCGCGCAGTGCACTCCGACTCTGTTGCTATGGTTACCGAGGCACCGAGCCGCGTGCCGCCACCGTCGCGCGTCGTCGGGGCTCGAGACTCAGAGAGCCCTATTTTATTTAGTGTGGAGTTCAGTAGTCAAAAAAAATTATGCTATGCTACATAATTTATTTTAAAGAAGTGTTGGTAGGTACAAGAATATTTTCCACGTGACAAAATCCATGTAGGTAGGTAGGAAAGTAGGTAGGTACCTTACTTACCTACCTACTTTTAGGTAGGTAGGTAAGTATTTTCTATGTAAGTAGGTAGGTATACTTATAATAAAAAATATACTGTATATGTACTTAATGTATTGTAGGTAAGTAGGTACATATTAAGTAAGTAGGTATATCAGTCATCTAGTAGGTAGGTACCCATAACACAAGCTCTGCTTAGCTTGGGGCTAGATGATGCTGTGGGGATTGTCCAGCATTATTATTATTATTATAGGTAAGTAGGTACCTACATACTATTTCTAATGGCGAAATATAAGTGCGTTTTCTTTCATCGGCTTGAATAGATGTCACTCAATATAAGCTTGAAATGAAGAATGGCAGCTGAACAAAAGGACGTAGGTAGGTAGGTAGGTATTTCACCTAATTTAAATATTCAATTTATGTGTAAAAAAAACTCTGCAGATGAGTATTTTTTTACAAAAGTGAAATTCTTCTCGTAATCGCTTATTATTATTATTATCATTACTTATTCATTTAAAAAAGTATTTCTTCTGAACCTACGGATAACGACCGACGGGCCACGGGACGGGACGGAACGGGACGGGGATTCATGTTATAAATTTTATGATAATTGTCTACAGGAATGATGAAGATGGTCGACAGCCCATGTCGCCCGCCAGGAGTGATACGCAGCACGCGGGACTACATCTGTGCCTCTTCGTCGCCTGCACCGGCTTCCCTTGAGTCAGAGGATCACGTGCGTTCACCTATTTCAACATTTTCGGGAGACGATGATTCGTCTACCATATCCAGGTTAGCTTCTTATTACCTCTTATTATGGATAATAAATAATCCATCACCGCGTTTTCTCCAAGAGAAAGAGCGGAATGCAGATGCTCAAACAGGTGCTTCTGTTTGTTGATACATTGCATCCGAACAGCTCCACAAACTCTATGTTGCCTGCCGGCCAGCAAGGCCAAAACCAGGGCACCATAATTGTGATTTCAGTCATTTTCTATTCATTTAAATTCAAAATGACTTTATTGTGAATATGGGTGGAAAATACATCTAAGATTTTATTTTTACTTATTATTTACTTTTTCACTTTACAGAATGCAATGTTAGGAATGGTTTAGTTACATACTGCGTTACTGCTTGATCAAATGTTATTTAACCAATCTGCAATGCTATAAACGGGAACTTTCTTGGTTAGCAAGCAGTCTGTGGCTGTGACCATACACAGACATAGACAATACAAATATGTAGTACAAGTATGTAGGTCAAAGTGACACTAAACGTGTAAATACATACTTATTTTATTCGGAATGTGTGGAGGGAATGGAGGGAGACCTTTGCCCCGCAGTGGGACATAAAAAATAAATAAGTAATAAATAAATAAATATAATGCTTAAAACTATCATATATACATAAGTACTTAAAATGTACATGACACTAGCAATTATCTTTTATACATATTATATAGGTTGTGGTGGTCGGCGGCAAAGAATGTCGAAAGAAGCGACTAAGGAAACGCCAAGAGATGGGCAGTAACTACAGTGGTGATTACACTAAATCCCCCCCTTCCCCATCCTCCCCCAAATACGGAAGAGGCCTTTGCTCAGCCTATGACTCATTCAGACTAAAGATGAAGATCATGATTATTTAGATCCTGGCGGGTTTGGGGAACTATTCAACGTTCCCTTTCACCTAACTTTGGCTTGATTGCGATTCGGTGTAGGTGTAGTGTAGTAGTGTCATTTAACATTGTAAAAATATAAATCATGAAGTTTGTACTCTTAAGCGTTAAGTAATAATGAGTGTTATTGTCCATGCAGCTGTGCAGCAATTAATCTATTTGTATTTATTCTTTTCCTTAGTAGATATCTGTTTTAGAATAAAGATTAATAATAAGTATCTAGGCAAGTAACGTACATAACAAAACAATCGGTTGACAGTGACAGAGCGCTCTATAAGGTTCCAGAGCCGTAACTTATATAATAATTGCCGTACTTATAAAATTTAAGCCATCTCTTACCCATAGGTAATGATAATTTTCAAACAGAAAAAAGGAAATTTTAATAACGTTTATTACGAATGTTATTTAACCAGAAGAGTGTCAGATTTGAATGTGGATGGATATGAGAGTAGAGGTAGGCCAAAAAAAATATGGATAGATTGTGTGAGAGATGATATGGGTAAGAAAGGATGATAGAGGCGAATGGAGGGAAAAAACCTGTTGTGCCGACCCCACGTAAAGTGGGATAAGGGCAAAAAAATTATGATTTAAATAACGTTTATAAGTATGCGTATGGCAATAAGTATTTGAAAAAAAATTACTTAAAAAAGTTGTATCGTAATTTTTAGTTATAGTTTGTTTTATCACCTGTTACCTACAGTTTTCGCTATAGCAGATGTTTTTGATAATAAGTGTACAAATCCTTTTTTTGTTGTGATGCACAGACCGTATTATCTTTTTGCAACTTTGTCATAATTATCTATGTTCACCTTAAATTAGAAAAGGAGTCACCTTGCGTCTGCCAGGGTCAATATCGTGTACATCAGTGCCACGCTATCACTAGGTTATCAGCGATCAAGAGGGTTTATCATCATCAACCTGAAAAATTCCACTGCTGGATATATAAGATACCCGTTGTTAATAAAGAACCTTTTTCCCCAGCGTTGTAGGTAATACGAGCTTTAACTCGTAATAGGATGGGATTTATAGATTTCCAGTTTTTTTGTAGTAGATAGGCTACTATAAAAAAAGCTAGGTATACTACTTACTATAAGCACTGGTGGCTTAGTGGTAACAACCCCGTCTTTTGATCATAAAGCTGTGCGTTTGAGTCCGATCGGACATCAACGGATTTTTCTATTCGAAAATATTATGTGCATAATACCAGTTCTCTCTAGCGATGAAGGAAAACATCGTCAGGAAACAAGCTAGTATTTTATCGACGGCGATGGGCTTTCAAAGGGTCTGAAATACGAACAAAATATATATGTGTAGGTACCAAATGTAATATTTGGACGTACCTACCTCATACCATCCATTTGGTATTGGGTAATTGGTAGGTACCTACTAAGAAATCTGAGGGGATATCTACTGCCTAGGAATTCGTTTTGTGTAGTGACACGATTTGAATTTAGTTGTCAGTTCGTTATATTCTCTGGTAGCCATATTTATCAACTCTTGTAAATCTGTATAACTAGGTATTTTTTCATACGTTCTAGTCAGGTCAAAAAGAAATGATTTTAAATTCTTAATTTCGTCGTTAACCCACGTATTTTATTCTTATATTTTTTCACTTTAGAAGAAAGCAAATCTCGATCTTATCACAATTATATCGATTAGGCTGCAAGTCATTTTAGTTCCGTGCACCTATCATTAAACCAATTGATATTAAAATCACCGACGATGATGACTTGTTTTGCACTATCACAGGCACGTTCGAAAAGACGTTCTAAATACACCAAAAAGGAAGAGGAACGAATTAATAGTTAATTCGATATGCACACATATTAACTATAATATTGACGACCGATGTGGCGCGGCGGGTGAATGTCCGCTTGCGACGCAGGAGGTTTGCGGGTTCGATTCCCGCCTTGGGATAAATGTTTGTACGATCTGTAAATATTTATTCTGGGTGTTCTGGGTATTTTCTATGTATAATAAAAAATATCTATGTACCTATGTACCATCTAGTTCCCATAACACAAGCTCTGCTTAGCTTGGGGCTATATGATGCTGTGTAGATTGTCCAACACTATTATTAATATTATTAAGTATATTATAATCTATCAACTCCATAGCGGATAGTTCGCAATATTGCTCTTCCGCCAGGTCGTTTAATTTGATACATTCTATAGCTTTGATTCCGTTCCTTGCAAATAAACCGAGTCTCCGTGCGCTTGCTGTTTTCTACAATAACTAGATAATACATAATAATATACAGATACAGTCCAGTCGTCAGTCGTCATACAGATATAGTCGTCAATGTTTGCACACCTTATACATATAAACTTCATTTAACAAATGTCCAGTAAACGCGATCACATCGCATTTTAATTACGACTGCAAAAGCGCTTCAAGTTTTAATGTTAATTTGTCTAAGAACGCTAATATTAGTTGTCGTCGTCGGGCCGCTGCGGCTAACATTCCCTAGCGGTGAGTCATCAAGCACCGCTGGGTTATGTTCGTTCGCCACCCCGCTGCAGGCGGGGACGAACGGGAAACCAGTCGGCGAAGCATTTGATACCCTCGGTGACCAGGCGGTGGGTGACGTCACCTTCTCGTATACTTTATCCGGCATTCCTATGATTGTTATCAAGATTGCTTAAAAAATATTGTTATCAAAATTAAAGGTACATACAGCTAAGTTAGACATAACAATAGATTTTAGGTACCTACTAAACTAGGGTGCTGCAAATTGGAACCTTACTCAGCATAATGGCAATGTGCGTGAAACAATCATGGCAACAACCCACGCTGGTCTTCCGTTAGGGCTGGCTTAGTTGAGGTTTAGGTAGCAGTCATAAAACTTAATACATATAAAAAAGAATAGATGCTAGTGTACCATAGAATATAAACTATACGCTAAAACAATAAAAGAGTATTAACATAAACACAACATTTTCCAATCCACAGATCAATTTATAATCTAGGCTTGTAAAGGTGATAATTGCCTTCTTACTCGTTATGCCGCCAGCCGTGGTAAAATATAAAAGGTGTTCTAAAATAAAACCGTATATTGAAATTACATAAATATCGAGCGTTGACTAGATTTTGAGTAGGTAATAACTGACAAAGCATTACTCTGCAGGTCACGCACGTAAGGGACGTACCCTACAATGCACTCATTTGCGTCCATCAACCTGATGCATACTGGTGTTGAGCCTCATGCGCCTGTGCACACGGGCGGAAATAGGTATGTTGGTGGTACTTCCCCGAAAAACCCTTTTACTAAGACAGTAATGCGAGTATCACTTCTTGGTAACAGAAATAAGTACAAACGATGGTAGTACTACCCCGGACGAGCTCTTTCACAAAGAGCTCTACTATTAAAACTCATACGATTTTTTTGTAGTTAAGCATTAAGTGTATCAATAAATATTTCTGTGGTGTTCTCTACCCTTCTAGTCTTTAAACAGTTTGTTTTTAAAACAATGCCAATTAACATAATAAATGTATAAATTTTACTCATTTTTATGGCCAACTCTAGCCTAATTGGCTAAGTTTCACAATAAAAGACCTACTGTTTACTGACAGTTTCTCTGTATCTTATATTTGCGGATTATCCTATATATCTTCTACGGCTGTAAACATTCTGTACATCACTATTTAGGCAACTGTGAACGTAGCAAGACTGCCCTTTATCAGTCGCCAGCGAACTACGTACATCAACGAGTGCACCGCAGATAAAGGATTTTGCAGTTTGTTTATGCGTTGCACCGGCGGCGGCGGCAGCGGCGGCATGATGCGGCGGGCGGTGGGTGGGTGCGGGCGGGGCGTCAGTCAGCAGTGCGCGCGCGATACGTCCACTGATGCACGCGTCCAGCAAGCCCGCTGCGCAGTAGTCCTCCGTCTACTATGGCCGACTGGTCGCTGCTTGACCGCGAATGGTTACCCGCACCGCCGCCGCCAGCGGCGCCCTACGATTCCTACCAATACGCGAACTACGACCCCTACTATCAAGAGAAGCCGCAGCTGCAACCGCTGCCTCTAGCGACGCAGCACCAGCAGTCTTACTTCTCGCCTTCTTCTCCGACACTGACCCTGCTGCTAGCGTCGTCTCGGCACCGGTCCCCGCCGGTTACCATGCCTGGGCCCGTACCCGTACCCGTACCCGTACCCGTACCCGTGCCCGTACCCGTGCCCGTGCCCTATATACCGCCGACTCCGAGAGGGTATGCACTTTGAAATATTTTCATGCAGTGGCCTTCGCACGTGAGCAACTACGTACCTTTACATCACTATCATTGGCCATTACACTATTACTCTAGTATTTCTGCTTAGCTTGGGGCTAGATGATGCTGTGTGGATTTTCCAGCATTATTATTATTTACTGTAATAGGAGCGTTTATTCCGACTGATTATTGTTAGTGTAATGCTAAGTGAATTCTTTCTAGCAAAAGAAACATTTGTTTACACAGTAACGTGATCTTTACTACCAATGAGCTGATGTATAAAATATTAATGCTCTAAGTACAATAGAAGATACTAACTGTGCCATTATTTAGAAGGAAGCCACATTTGTTAACATTTTTATCTATATCTCTTAACAAAACAAGCAAAAAATACATGATGTAATTATTTGACGCACTTATCACTCTTTTATATGGATTAATCTAATGAACTTATCTAATAACTAATGAACTTATTTACCTCTACGGGCTTCATTAACTTCAATACATTTTTACATAATATTAGGTAGGTATATCATGAATAGGTCGATATAGAAACCTATACAAAATAGAGACATGAGTACTACGACTCGAGGAAGATTCGAGACTTACCTTGTTACTAATAAACTCAACGTAACATTGAAATATTTACATCGTGTCTTGAGTCTTTTGATCTAATTTGAAACCACCAAAAGACAAAAAACGCTAGAACTATTATAATGCTACGCCAAGTTTATTAGTAATATAATAAGGAACAAAAATGGTAATTATATTTATTGCAAAGTAAGCTTAGTTCATCTACTGCTCTTTATCATATTTTTGTAAAATATTAGAATTGAAAATCATATTGTTTTAATCTTTTAATTCAAAAAATTAAATGAAGTCTAATAATAAAAAGACAAGATTTCATATTTTGTTTGTAACGGATATAGAAACTTAAAAACACTTAACCGATTTATTAATTCTTTCACCTATGAAAAGATAATGTCGAGTAACATGTCTAATATTAAGAAACCGGGGCAGATCGTTAGTCTTTCATAAATGTTAAAGGCGTTGTTGGAGGTCCCAGCATAAAGTTAGTCCATCTCTTACTATGGAATACATAAGAGGTTGATAAGGAAACGCAAAAGGGATTAATGAATTTAATCCCTAATAAATATTAAGGGCTAATAATTATTCAAGGTGACAAGTAGAAAGAAATGTAAATAAAATATGAAAAAACATGCGGGTAGAATTAAAAGTATTTAGTGTTTGTGATTTCCTTAGATAAATAAGCACTATAAAAAATCAACAGATTACTAAAGTATTATTATTCCCAAAGTTCAAATCCAATAAACAAGTGTCAATCGTAATTTTACGTCATCAACCCTCGCTATAACTATTCAAGTTATAGCGAGGGTTGATGACGTAAAATTACGATTGACATTTGTTTATTTAAATTAAAAATATATATCTTTTAATGGTATCACTTATAAAACTCTAACAAAAGATAAACGATGTGAAAACGATTGCCATCTCTTATCGATGGGTAATGGCAAACAGTGACCGGGGACATTTCAAGCAATATTTATTTATTTATTTTATTATTTTTATTAAAATACTTACCACAGAATAGATATGTATTTGTTACGAAAATCATAACTCTTGATGCGTGTTTCTAACCATCACACAATTTATTTTATACTGTTCAGTACAATACAGTCGTAATATTTATAATCTATTGATTACGCCAAAAGTATGTTAAAAAACTGAACGTAAACTATATTGTGTCATACCAATAGTTAACGTAGGCACTTGATAATAAACTTGACATGATAACAAAACTAACGGCCCTAGAAATAAAGTTGTACTGCATAAGTTTAGCACTGTTAATATAATTTTATTCGCATATCTAGAGTATGATTGCGGCAAAAGAGATATCAAAGATCTTCCGTTAAAAACCCCTGGTGCTGACAATTGCCCCCCTATGCTATAATAGGAGTATTATCAAAAATCAAAATGTTTTGATCAGAAATTATAAGTTTTTACAAAATTCCGGGTTGGGATCTCTTTTTTTAAGTCGTAAGACCTGTATTAGAAGAGTCCCCTCTTTTCTGTGGTTCAACAGGCTTCAATAAGGCTTTGATAAGGTCTGGCATAATAACTTGATCTACAAGCTATCCAAACTTGGTGTGCCAGACAGGCTCGTTCTCATCTTACGAGAAATTCTCCTTAACCGCAGATTCCGTCACCGCGTAGAGAGTGCTCTTTAGGACCCTTTACGTTTTCTATTCCGTTCGTTATCGATTCCTATTTGAAAAAAATATGTGCATAAAGATAGTGCTCCTAAACGATTGAAAGATACATCGTGAGGACAGTTTTAGCCAGCTTCGCAGATGTTGAACAAGTTTTCCCGTCAACGTTGAATATGGATCAGACCGTCTAAGCTGTGAGGATGATATAGGTGTTGGGTAAGTCTGTTCCATCTAACATCCTGCCCCAGTCACTATAGTGTCCTGTAAATACAGTTTCAAGTGAGAAATTGCCCCTAGCGCTTGCTAAAAATAAGTCATCGCAATCATGTGCAGCTCTACTTTCACGTAGCTTCGATTTTCATTTCAAACTTTAATTGAAAGTTGAGATCGGATGTTTTATCTTTTGCATTAAAAAAAGGCAAACTTCTAATTAGTTTTTGGTTTTTAATCGTAGAAATAGCCTATGTCGGATGAATGTACAGCATAATCATCATCAGAAGATCAGAGAGGCCTATGTCCACTGCTGGACATAGGCCTCTCCTATAGGTACGTTTCCAGGAAAAAATATTTTGAGCTTTTATACAGCTATTTAAATTATATTTTATTATACATAGGCCTCTATACGTTTCCAGGAAGCACAATATTAAGCTATTTTCATTTACCGACTTCCGCAACGTTCTTAGTAGTGTCGACGCCTATTGTCGAGCCACCGGGTGGGAGAGTATCCTACAGTTTATCTTCCACATTATGGTTTCCATTCTAGAACCTTTGGTCTCGTGCGGTTGTCGGTTCTACGAACTCTATGGTCCATTGCTACTTCAACTTACTGACTCTGTGAGCTATGTAGTATATATAGTATAGTTAATACTAATAGTTTTCAGTTTTGGTGGTGTTCTGCAAACTGTCACTCTCAAGAATATCGTCCTTATCGCAGCTGGAGCTGATAACATTGGCCCGTTACTGTTTAAAAGATACAGCGTCAGAGGTTCCTTTTTCAATCGAGTCTTTTTACGGGACGCTGTAGTGCCTGGATTAGGTTACCTATACCTGTTCTAAAGGAATAACTATGTTGCTTTGAATTATTGCTTATTAAAAATAATTTAAACTATTTTTTGTGAATACCTATAATTTTTAATACATAATATACCCATGTCTATATCATGTCTATACCTACTCATATTATAAAGTGGTAAAAATTGTGAGCTTGTGAGATTGTAAGGGGTAATCTCTGGATTTACTAAAATGATTATGAAAATTCTTTTACCAATAGAAAGCTACGTCATTTGTGAGTGTATTATAGACGAAAAATTAAAAGTAAAAACCGGCGAAGTGCAAGTCTATCTATATTTATCTATTTAATTCTATTTTTTAGTATTTGTTGTTAGAGCGGCAACATAAATACATCATCTGTGAAAATTTCAACTCTCTATCACGGTTCATAAGATACTGCCTGGTGACAAACGGGCAGACAGACAGCAGCGGAGTCTTAGTGATAGGGTTCTCGTTTTACCCTTTGGGTACGGAACCCTAAAAATGTTTACAGCCCAACGAAGTGGGCACAGGTTAGCTAGTTTATTGTACATGGTAAGTATATTTGATTTTTACCTATAATATATATGATAATTATAGATACTAGTTACTTACCTATTTTAGTCGTCACCGATCTTCTATAATTATTATAGTACTTCGCCATCTAAGGATTATAAAACTTTAACCTCATGTTGAAGATAATAAAGATTTTTCATTTTCATCATTTAAATACAAACGAGGAAGAGTACCTAAATATAAAAAATACAATAAACCTTTAGTTTAAAATACTTGGCAAACTTGCTGTAGTTAATTAGAATTTGAAACATCAACAAAGTCTATGTGACAAATTTTCATCATTATGAAAATACTGTTGTGCTTCGTTAGTAATAGTTATGGCCCACGTTAAAAGTAATCTAATAAATGACTCGCGCGCGTCTGTAACGAGACCTGTTGATGGAACACCGTATCCTTCGTCGTAAAAAACTACGTGCGTACCATCAATTTGATCGGTAAATTATTTCTAGTAAAGGCATTGTTTTCCTAAGTGTTTCTTGTAAGCTTGGCTTCTTGATCGTTTACGCGTGTTATTTTACTTTCTTGTACACAATATTGGTTTTGTAATGGCATTCATTGGTCGGGCGCGTGAAGCGGTTGAAGATTTTTCAAGTTTGGCACGAACTGGCACTTTATTGTCTGAGCATAACCAATATAACTGTGGAATCGTTTATCCGATTTACATGAAATTTGGTATATAGGTCGTCAGTGAGTTTTATCAAGATTAACTGGTAACGGCCAAATGACTTTGTAGTTAAAAGTGGGCTTGCATATAACCCAGACCAGACCACAAAGTACTCTTAGGAGCCAGATCGCTAACATTCGGAGCGGACCACTTGTACGAGTAACTTCTTTATGCTAGAAGTGATAGTAACATTGTCATAGCTATTTAAAACATAGCTCTCATAATGGTTGAAGTAGTAATGGGCAGCTATATAGCTCAAAGAACGGAAAACCGCTGGTGAATAAAGGTTCTCAAATGGGGTTACCACGAGCTGGAAGAAAGCGTAGGCTGGGCTTCTGCCCGATCGACTTACGATATTGTTAGGGTCGCGGTAAGTCGGTGAATGCAAAAGTTCTTCCTGAAGCAACGGTCCTGCCGAGGACTTCTACTGGCTGTTGATGATAATGCCAAAAGAAGTCTACTGTTGGACATATACCTATATACTGACCATTAACAAAAATGGTATACTTTTATAAAATTGATTTAAAATAGATTTTTTTAGTACTTACAATACTTAAACTTTATTATGTATGTGCAGTGCAGTTTTTTTAACCACTTAGAACACAATAATATATTAAATTACTTTATTTTGGATAGAAACGGGATATTTACCATGATTTTTGAGTTTGATCGTTTCCCGATATTTCGGCACAGTTGCATGCGCCATGATCACGGGTCGAATGGCGCATGCAACTGTGCTGAAATATCGGGAAACAATCAAACTCAAAAATCATGGTAAATATCCCGTTTCTATCCAAAATATTGATCAAAACCATGATAGTTAAAAAAGTTATAAATTACTTTAGCCTGAAAAACATGCACACATTAGTTAGTTACACTGAGCCTGGTCTTCGATCGGTCTTCTCATCCATAGTTTCTCAGGCTATATTATGCAAATAGTCGCCTCTTTTTACTAGAGAGCGTTCTATGCTACGCTTTCTTAGACGCAGTCTCCTTTCAGATATTTGTTTGCTTTGCTCCAATGATTGTCGGTTCTGCGGTTCGAAGGGTGTAGGTGCCGGTGAAATTACAGGTACATGAGGCTTAACACCTGTCTGCTTCAAAATTCTGATGGACGCTGAGCAGTGCATCGTAAGGCACGTTTTTAACGAGAGCAAACGACGCAATAGGTACTTTGTTAAAGGCGATGGTAACCACTTAGCATCAGGTTGGCCATTTGCTTGTTACATCAGCAAGTTGTATAGAAAAAAACATGTCCGGCCCACTGCCATTCACATGCAGTGTGCATATAATAAATTATAGATTAGTATACTTGATATATTTCTTGGCGTCTTAGGGAACGCACCCTGAATGGGCAGATGCATCTCTTGAGCACTGTACACCAATACAGTGTCATCCCGAATTATATCCCAATTGGTAGAGATGGTCTTAAATTTCCGAAGAACCCCAAAAAGATATAAGATTTATTACGAGAAATATTATAGTTGACGGGATATTTATTTTTTAAAACTGAAAGTATCTAAAAATGCATTGAGTTCTTGAAAAAAGTCATACATATCTCACTTATAAAAATAACTTACCTTTATACAAACAAAGGCGAAAAAACCAAAGGCTAAATGAAAAACTTAACCGCAAACAATTATTGAATGACCGTCTCAACCTGAACTACTACATCAATATAATTTCTACAATTAGATATCATATTTTATTAGTTTTTGTCTTATGTGTGAAGTTTTAGTCATAGCCCACACTTGTCATTCATTCGAAATTTATTTTAAAGAATGCATCAAATTTTTTTACCTTGCCCTGAAACCTCTTTGATTGGAATTAATTTTTTGAGAACGTTATCATAGTGGCTTTTTTTACTGATTGTTAAGTTTTCAAGTTAAATGTTAAAAACAAATCATGACCGGTACTTTTTAATAAACAAACGACGATCTTCTCATATCATATCATTTTGTTATCTTTCATAAACAGCAGACAATCGTTTTCGCAAAAAATGATACGATTATTGCACTTGTCACTGATAATTAGAAGTAATTAAGTGCTTATTCTTTCTACGACGCTATTGAATGGTAATGACAAACGATTAGAAGACATGTACAGAGATTATAACTCGTTAGGATTTTGTTAGATTTATTTAAGTGGAAAATATTATGATTATTTCACAATTATCTTGTTTTCCATGCATCTTTACAATTTTTTTGGATGTTGTAAAAGTAAACAAGCTTTTGCATCTATTGTAGATAATGTATGCAGTTTCAGAAGCTACTTTTTCAACCGTGCCTCTATTTACGGGACGCGACGCTGTAAGCCTAGGGCAGGACTTTAGGTGGAGTAGGCTTGCCCAGTTCCTATAGCATTCTCGCAGCTTAGTCAGCCACAGAAGAGACATGGTCAGTACGCGCGTAGCTAAGTCACGGGTTTCCTTACGATATTTTCCATTACCGTTTGAGAGCCCTAGATTTGCGCACATAAATTTTTCGAATAGAGAAATAAATTGGTACATAACCGGTTTTACCGAAGTCACAAAGTGAAAATGTGAGTAAGTACGAAAGTACCTTGTGATTATTTATCCCATCTATCTAGCAAATTTTATAGTGCTTAGGAAAAAAAAATTAAACTTACTTTTGTATGTGATTGCTGATGGAACAAGCAGATGTTTGTTGCACCTGATGTCAAGTGGTTACCATCAAAGCATTGCCTTGCAGGTCACGATACAATGCTCTGCTCTGCGGTCATCAACCTGAGACATATAGATAATAATAATACAGGCTGTATTATTGCATGTGCCCATAATTGTGTAATTATTATTATTAACTTACCTTTTGAAATGAAGTAAAAAAAACATGATCGCCATAATCAGGGAAACAATGGTTTCGATGGACCGACGACATTGCTCGGATAGTGGGAAGTCGTGGATGGAATTAAATAGGCTCGAAATCGATCTTTCTGGAAACGCTTAAGAGAATATGTAAGCAGCAGAGTTCTACAAGCGGATTAATGATGATGATGATGGGCCAGAGTAAACCAGTAATCAAACATTAGGTGAGAAAAAATATCGTGTCATTTTTTCCATGTGACTTGGCGATCGTTTGTAATTACACTGTAATGGCTAGCGAGAGGCAGGCTATATTTAAAACTTGGCATGACTTTCTCCGATGCACTCTACGTAAGATTTAACGTTAGTGTGCTTACACTTGCACACACTTAAAATGTAAAAAAATATAAGCCGGCAAAAAATTTTCTCCGGTAAATTATACGTGTATTAGAATAGTTATTTGTTATACAAGAGTGCAAAGTTGCTTTTTAACCGCGTGTTCAATTTTGATGACCGAGCAATCGAAGGATTCAAAAGTTGAATCCTGAGCGTTAGCGAGGGAATCAAAAGAGCACGAGGTGAAAAATCTTTGCACTCGAGTGCAACACGTAACTTTTCATTCCACCTCAGCGAGGAAATGACTAAATGCAAATGCCGCGTAAAGAACCGCGTACAAAGCAAATTGAAAAAAGAACACCAAGAAGGTTCCGAGTCTGAGTTTTTAACAAATTAAAAAAAAGTTGTATGATATATTCGACACCATAGAGGTAGCAGTAAATAGGTTTAATGTTTTTTTTAATTCACAAACTTAGTGCACACGATGTTCTAAATTCAATTTACTTTATCCTCTAGAGAATAAAAACGGCTTTTCCACTCAGATATTGAAGATTAAAAATACTCTTTCCGAGATGGTGGGATGAAAATACGTTTATTATGATTATATTGTTTGTGAGGTAAATAATATAAAAGATAAGCTGATCCTGAGTAGCCTTGGACACTACAGCGTTCTGTAATATGAAGTTGGGTTTAATTGTATAAATAATCTAGAATTGGTTTTATGCATTTATCAAACTAAACATGAACTATGTTTATATTTATCTATACTCTATACTATTATTATAAAGAGGTAAAGTTTGTAAGGTTGTAGGGAGTAATCTCTGGTTCTACTGAACCGATTTGGAAAATTATTTTACCAATAGAAAGCCACGTTATTTGAAAGTGTCATAGGCTATATTAACCCGAAAAATGATAAGTTAAAACGTTAGCCGCCCAACGAAGTGGGCACCGGTCAGCTAGTAACATATAAAACTACGCATATTTCTCATAGCCATAGGCAGGGCCAACCTATTTCTTACTATATTTATTTACTAGACAAACCGCTCGCGACTTCGTCCGCGTGAAGCTATTTTCATACAAACTTCAACCCCCGCTGTACACGTTTAGAGGTATAATTTCGGGAATTACTTTCTTAGTACACCTCTACGCACCAAGACGAATATACTCTGAAAATTTCAAGTCAATCAGTCAGGACAAAGATTCTTCTAATTGGTACCTATAGATAGTGATATTCCCGTAACTTCTTCTATATGGATGTTCCTTATGTGTTGGATTTCGGGATTTTCTTCTTTAATTGCTCTTTGTTTCATACTCTCAGTACTTCTGGTAGAATAAAATACTTTCTGTTTCAATCACTTTGCCAGTCACCTGCGCCAACCTAAGTAGGTACTTTACAATTTAACCACGTCAATCTTTGTTTTCCGAAGTCGTTTTTGTATTTTGGTGAACAGTGAACCATCCGGACCTTATACGAAATATAATGAACTGAAATATATATTATATGACAATAAAGTAAGGTTAAAAGTGCTAAAGTGATATGATACTTTCCCATCCGCCGCAAATTTATCTCACAGACAGTTTACCCAGAAAGTGCTACAGTACTTTTTCTATAAAAGCAAAATGTGTAACTATTTTACAACACCGCTGAAATGAAATGCTTTTTCGATGCCAATAGGGACAGGGTCCGGAGCAGTAAGTGACGACAGCAAGGCGAACGTTTGCAGAATACACTGATTCAGTATTGTTGTCTCCTAAAAGCATTACTGAAGCCTCCAAATGTACGTACCTACATGTTTCTTAACTTCCCGTCACAGCTTTCAACACACCACAGGTATTATGGTATTCCACGCTGTCGTCGCAAACGCGGCTTAACATACATTGTCGTTGGGACGTAATTAATTAGATACGCTCTGAAACTGAATACTTGGCACTGATTGCTAAGTAGTGCACTCCGTATTTCTATCAACTGTATGATACCAGTGTTTAAAAGATATAGTGATAATTCTGATCTTAATAATATACATAAGATATGAATATTTTACAAATGTGTGTGAAATTAGAATCATAGGTATGTGAATAAGTTTAAGTTATATATGTTATTTTGATGTTGTTTATCTTCCTGTCAAATAAATGTACCTAAAAAGGTTTTTCGCGAATTATAAAATTAATAAACCGAAATTATTAAGTTTGACGACTGATGTCGCGCGGCGGGCGAATGTCCGCCTGCGACGTAGTAGGTTGCGGGTTCAATTCCCGCCTTGGGATAAATGTTTGTACGATCTGCAAATATTTATTCCGGGTGTTCTGGGTATTGTCTATATATAATAAAAAACTATGTAAGTATCTATGCAATGTATTCTATTAAATATATCAGTGATCTAGTACCCATAGCACAAGCTCTGCTTAGCTTGGGGCTAGACGATACTGTGTGGATTGTCCAGAATTATTATTATTATTATAAACCAACTGGGGGCCGAACTGTGCCGTACTCTTGTGTTGTGTCGCACGCAACGGCACAACACAAAAGTACGGGAGCAAAAAACAAAAGAACTGTTAAAAAATACTTATGCTTTGAAAACAATTAGGTATTCAACATTTGCGTCTTCACTGTGTCGAAAGGTATACAAAGTGTAATGGAGTTTAACATCCTATAATTTTGCGTTGTCTACAGTTAGCCAAAATAATATTTAGATGGTTTTAGTTTCATTTCTGCTAACCCGGCTACATAGTCGTTTTTATCCCAAGATATGTCTGCCATTGACCTTGCATATTGTGACGGTTGGCTAGGTAACATGCGAAACTTTATTAAGAATTCGATACCTATGCGATTGCACAATAGGTGAGTCAAACAATGTTCTTATTCTAAAGGTAACGTATTTAACAATAACAAGTCTGCACCTGGATCGACAATCTTAAGATTTGTCAAACCTTTAATAAGCTATGACTAATTAGAATTACTATTCAAAACGAGAACTTCCATATTATGTGTTGCATCATGTATTTATAGTATCTATCCCGGAAAACGATAAACAAAGATTCGTATTGTCTGCAACTCTGTAGCTGTAGAGGTCCACTGCTGGACATAGGGTGTGGTAGGGTGTGTCCTACCCAACTAGCAAAAAATGGTGTTATACAAACGCCCAATGCGCTTTGGTCAAGATCTATTGGATAGTAATTTAGCCATGATATGGTGTAGTAGTGTTGTAAACGACCCGATTTGGGCACAAATCGCGGGACTAATAGTTCTATATCAAGAACTATAACAGTGTTGTAAGCTGCATTTTAGTCGTATTTATGTCATAAAACGCACTTATTTGCGCTAATAATCTTCAAATGTGCCGAACTATGACAGTAATGAGACCCAGGTTCCTGCCGTGGTCCCGTACTTCGCGAATTGAGGAGATTCGTTGTTTGTTTTTCATAGAGTTGCTGCGCTCGTGAAATATGGTACTTTATTTATGATAAAAGTGTATAGTGTTTAGCGTGCGTCTGTTTGGAAGCTATATTTGAGTTAAATTGAGTGCACAGGTAAGTTTTCTGATGATAAGTATATAGATATTGGGTAAATTTTCAATGCGCTCCATTTATTATGTAGTATTCAATTTATTTTTAAATTATAAAATAGGCGCTGGATTGACTGAGACCGTTGCAAGCCCTAAACGTGGCCAAGCTTTCAAAATGTGTTGTTATGAGAATCTTGTCGTCAAACGAGACGTTTCTGTGATTTGTGTGATGGGAAGCCATTACGGAAATTAGGGTTCGTTTTTCTAAAGGCGTAAACGTGTGCACGGCAGGTATACGGCGGCGGCGCGGCTCGCTGTCCACGGCTCCGTACCACCCGTACCGAGCTTCTTCCATCCAACAATCATCATTAACCTCAAAGAACACGCTGCTGGACATAGGTTTCCCCCATATTTGTAGGTTTTAGTTGCAGTTATGTATCATTAATGTTTTTTGGTTATTTTCGTAGATACGCACATACCTACTTACTATTACGATTACCTAAAGGCATATACATATGCCTACCTACTACTAGTAAGTTAGGTAGGTACCTTCTTTACTTAGTAAGTAGGTACCTACTTACTGTATTAGCTACCTAACAGTCCTAAGTAGTAGTATGAGTAGGAGGTGTCGAAAGGTGTCGTCACCTACCTACCTATACTTACCTACAATAGAGCAACTCATAGAAAGACTGTAAAATAAGTAAATAGGTAGGTAGGTAAATATCCTTTTTTAAAATATTACCCTGTGTTTATAGATAAGCTACTAACCTACTTGAAGCAATACATAGGTAGGACCTACCTACCTACTTCGGTTAATTACCTAACTACTTAGATAGTAACAGCACCGGTGGTGGTCTAGTGGAAGTACCTCGTCTTTTGATCCTAAGGTCGTGGGTTCGAATCTGGTCGTGCACTAATGGACTTTACTATTTGAAAAGTGTACCTATGTGCGCAATTTCAGTGCTTTCAAACGGTGAAAGAAATATCGCGAGGAAACCAGTTAGTAGGTATACTAGCAGTGGAGATGGGCTTGCAACCTGTCACGTGTGGACTTACTGCATAATGTGGGTGCTACCAAATGTACCTACTATCTGGACATATCTCTGACTACACCCTTAGACATCCTCAGAGAATCTCAAGTAGGTACTTGGTACTAAGATATCGGAGGAGATATCTACCCTTACCAGACCACCGGTGCTCTTCCTATCTAAGTAGATACCTACTTAACCGAAGTAGGTAGATACCTACTTATGTATTTCTTCAAGTAGGTTAGTAGCTTTATCAAGGCCGGGTGAAAATTAAGAAAAAACATATGTACCTAAGTACCTACTTACTAATTTTGCAGACATACTGAGCACGAGTCGATCTATAGTATATACCTAGTAGGTAAAGGTAGGCAGGCGGCACCTACTACTCATACTACCGACTACCTACGTAAGACTGTTAGGTAGCTAGTACAGTAAGCAGGTAGCGTAGTGCATCAATCAACGAGTGCGACTGTATTTAATCGCTCCCTGCCTACTTATTTACTTTTGTTTTGTTGCAGTTTATTGTGCCGTAAAAATAGTTCTAACGATTGAAAGTGGCAAGCCATTACTTACTGCAGTGCCAAGCCAATCAATGGGAAAATAAGGATATACTTACTAAAATGTCCGAAAAAAAAATTCAAAATGACTTACGGAGAAATGGAGAATCATTCCCAAATGAAAAGTGAAGCCTGATAAATTGTATCGCAAAAAAAAGAAACTAAACTTTACAACAGGCCCGATGTATAAAACACAGATTCCGATTTCTTTTAAAAAGAAGGTAAAAATTATGTACTTAGGTATATAATTTTTAATAAAAATTTGAATTTTGTGAAATAAAAGATTATTTAGAAATAATACGATGCATTTTATTTACGTACCTATAAGTCACCTGGGGCACTTAAGTCCATGAGGCATTTGCGTCTTTTAAAATTCTGCATTAAACTAATTTAGGGGTTCTGATTACGAATATCTGGTCAGATTTGAAATTCAAAATGGCGGGTGCAAATGATGGTACAAAAAATTGACATGGGTATCTTTTTCGACTAATTTGGGGGTGCTGATTACGAATATCTGGTCAGATTTGAAATCCAAAATGGCGGGTGCAAATAATGGTACAAAAAATTGACATGGGTATCTTTTTCGACTAATTTGAGGGTGCTGATTACGAATATCTGGTCAGATTTGAAATTCAAAATGGCGGGTGCAAATGATGGTACAAAAAATTTACATGGGTATCTTTTTCGACTAATTTGAGGGTGCTGATTACGAATATCTGGTCAGATTTGAAATTCAAAATGGCGGGTACAAATCATGGCACAAAAAACTGACATGGAGGTCTTTTTCGACTAATTTGGGGGTGCTAATTACGAATATCTGGCCAGATTTGAAATTCAAAATGGCGGGTGCAAATGATGGTGCAAAAAATTGACATGGGTATCTTTTTCGACTAATTTAGGGGTGCTGATTACGAATATCTGGTTAGATTTGAAATTCAAAATGGCGTGTACAAATCATGGCACAAAAAACTGATATGGAGGTCTTTTTCGACTAATTTGGGGGTGCTGAATACGAATATCTGGCCAGATTTGAAATTTAAAATGGCAGGTGCAAATGATGGTGCAAAAAATTGACATGGGTATCTTTTTCGACTAATTTGGGGGTGCTGATTACGAATATCTGGCCAGATTTGAAATTCAAAATGGCGGGTGCAAATGATGGTGCAAAAAATTGACATGGATATCTTTTTCGACTAATTTGGGGGTGCTGATTACGAATATCTGGTTTGATGTCTCGAACTCTTATAAACAGGTAAACCATCAATATTTATATTTAATGATATTTTATCTGGTACCACAGGTAAGATTTCCAAATATTTTTTTAGCTGCCTGGTTAATCCATTAGGCCAATAATAACCAGAACAAACAGGTGTAATAGATATTTCTGTGATATTAGTTTTAAGTAGTGTCCTAGGATCTGTAGGTAAAGAATTTGGTATTCTTTTATTTATGATTGCAAATAACTGATGCATACTTGCATGAGGAATATTGCACGTAAGAGCCCAGTTTCTAATACTATCCCGAAATTTGTCATTAATTTCTTCATTTGAGATATATTCATCAGATTCAGAATTATTATCGGAATATAAAAAGTCTACAAAACCGCTACTTCCATCGCCAATTCGTTGTTTTACTGTCTCAAGACACGCATTGGGCTGCTCTTGTGTTTGCGAATCCGCGGAACTACAACATTCAGTTTTTGTTGTATCAAAAATGTGTGCGGAACCACTTGCGTTAATATTAATTTCTCTCTTGAAGTGTTTATATTTTGCTAGGACTTTTCTTCTAAAACCTCCACTTCGCTTTAAATGTTTCCACTTCTTTTTGTCCATATCCGTAACTATAGTTTCACAAAACACCTTAAATTGTGAATATTTAATTGAAACTGCTTCTAAAACTACCAAATAATATGGCGAATCAATTCGGTACCTAGAAGCTGAAAATAAAATCAATTTGTGATTTCTAGTATAATACATAACTAACTGGTGGACTATTGGTGATTTTTAGTTCTGTGACGGTCGTTTTCAAGGTCAATGTCTTATATTATTCTTGCTTGCGATTTTCTCAGTGCGACGCTAGTCCTATATTGACATTAGAGTATTTAAGTTAGAGTATAAGTAATATTTCGTGCTAGTATATGCCTACTCGGTGAAGTGATCTTGTAAAGATCCCACAAATTAATCTTGCATACGTTTACTACACTGTTTTATGAGATTTTTGCTCGTGGCATAATTTTGCCATATTAAAATGCACTTATGAGCAAGCAAGGATTGACCAAAGCCGTTTTAATATTTTATCTAGTTTCAAAGCGTTTTTAACAATTTTAACAAGACCATTTTGCTAGTTGGGTAGCCACACATTTCCAGGAAGAACGGTTCTGAGCCTTTTCCATCCATCGACTTTCCATCCTTCTCCATTAAATACGTGTATAAAAATATAATTTAAAATTTTTATTCATAAACAAAATTATTTATGAAACAACAACAAATAACTTTATTTGTTGTAAGGTACCATGGCTTAGATTTTTGAGAAATGGAGACTTATTGTCAAATATTTTCAACTTTTTAATAGAATCAAAGTTTTTCTCGAATCGAGGCCTGTAATTTTATTTGGGGTTTTTGAGGAATTGATAATGACGGTTGTAAGGAATGAATACACTCAATTTAAAATATTTTTGCATATTTTTTTAATTGTTAAAGTTGAAGTCAAAAAGTGTTTGTTCAGCAGTATCCACAGGGATCATCTTGCAAACCTAAGCGCCAGTTCCTCGCGACTTAACTGATTAACTGTGGAAATGTATCAACATAATTATACAGATTACCATAAAAGTAAATGCACAAGGGACGACGTCGCCCCTTTCCCTTACTGACCAGTGTCGATGTATATATGTATGTACCTATATACACTGTATTACATAGCTGTAGGAGCAAGCCCTTATGACATGTTGCAAGTTATTTATAATTGCTGACATAGTTTACTCGCTCATCACTTACTGAACATTACAACTGCATGTAAAATACTAATTTCAGTGCTGACCAACCCATTTACACGTTTCAATGACTGTTTACATTTCGTAGCATCCATGGAAGTGTTAAGACCACCGCACAGTGACGCACTTTGGGGGTATTGTTGATCGAAGTCTTAGGTACTTTATTTTTTTAATATCATCTTATAACTAAAATTATAACCAAATTCTAATAAACATATGTCAGCGCTTTTTCATATACATATTGTAATACGAGTATATACTTTACTAGTGGTCCTGCTTGCGACTTCGCTCGCGTGTTAGGGTACGGCACTACCTACCTAGATTTACAAGATTCCCGGTAGGGCCAATGAGATAAGTAGGTTAGGTTAGGTACTATACTTTGAACATCTCATGATAAATATATATTTATCAATGTTAGTGCCATGAAAAATAAGGACTACAGAAAGCCAACCTACCATGCGTCCCAATATCACAAAAGCCATTTATTAACACTCCCACTTATTCCAAAAACGAAGTGATTGTGAAAATTGTATAAAACTACTGAAGTATGCATTCATTAGGATAAACGAATAGCAAATAGCATACTTCATACCATCTAGTTATTTACATTTGAATCAATTTACTCTAGTAAGTACTAGAAGCAGAAATTTCTACTTATAGATTGTCAGATTAATGTACTTTGACGCGGTCATGCTCCAGTGTGCGCTGACGCTTTATAGAACTAACGGCCACTTGATTATTTTTGTATACCACTATTCTTGAGTAAAGTACTTGCAATAACAGAACAATTCATATTTTAATAACTTAATAATTTTAATAAAGAATATAAAAAATCACAAAGATAGAATTTTTACTTTTAAAATATACACTCAAGTTTATTTGTGAATGGAATAGGGGTAGTAAAAGGTGACTAGCTAAATGCTACATTTACCCAGGTATAGAAAATTATAGAAAATACGATAACAGGATGACAATGTAATTATTTATTTTTATCATAAGTGCCCACTTAAGCCAGTATTACTAAGTAAGAAACAAAATTGTTATTGTTCAAGGAGATACAAGTTTTCAATGTGCACAGAAAAATATAATTTCCAAACGTTTTCTACACATGCATGGCATTTCAGCATTTATGCAATAGAGATACATAATGATGTCTACTGATTTTTAAATTTAGCTCAAGAGAATTGTTATTTTCACAAATAATGTATTTCTGTTGCCGCTATAACAACAAATACTAAATCAGTGATTTCATTGCCGTTTTTATTAATGAATACGAGAAAAGTGAAATAGTTGTTTGTCAAAATTCGTGGTTTCTGTCTTCCATCACTATGGAAAACAGCCGTGATTTTTTACGTTAATTTTGGTTAGTAATTTGTTTACTTTAGATGTATGAATCTTCGGAGTATGTATTTCAATATACTGAGCGTTCGGCAGAACGGGGGAAGCTGGGGCGCTGTTATGACCATTTGTAACACTAGCGATTCAGTGATAAGCTTTGCTTAGTTTGGGACTGAAGAGCATTGTTTGAAAGTCTGCAAATATTTATTTATCTATTGGTTTTGTTTTAGGGATAACCCCAGGGAGATTCGCAACAAAGCGGAAAAGCAGAGACGCGATAAGCTCAACCATTCCATAGCGGAGCTGGCTTCTATGGTGCCGCCGGTGGTGGCCGCCAGTCGCAAAATAGACAAGACAGGCGTGCTTAGACTCACGGCTCACTATTTGCGCGCACATCAGTACGGTGAGTAGAAAATCAACCCTGTAGAATTTTTATTTTTTGTAACTTTTTTATATTACTTGCTAATGGAACAAGTAGTACCTATAGGAACATCACTTATAACATATTATCACATCGCAAATTATGCACTGCTTTGCGTCCATCAACCTGAGGCGTACAATCGTTTGGCTCATGTGCCTGTAATTTCACCGGCACCCACACCCTTCAAACCCGAACACAGCAAGCTGCTTGGCGGTAGAAATAGGTAAATAAGTTCGGACGAGCCGTTCACTAAGAGCTCTACTACTAATAAAACTAATAACTATATATTGATGAAACAGATAGCCCAACTGATGATAGGTAGTAACCATCACATTTATGTATTAGGTTAAAATAAAACATACTCTACGATGCACACTGTCCGCCCATTTGAACCGTATAAATGTGTCTGCGTAATTTAACTGGAATACAATCGACCCTTCTACCTAAAACACAGCTTACTTGACGCCTTTAACTCGAAATTACCTTAAGCGTTACAAGATTTAGTACTAAATCTTTCGACGCTTGTAACTTTCAAGGTAATCTGATTTTACTGTAGAATATAGGGTAACGAGCCTAGATAACGGCAAGATAATTCAGTATCAAACTTAACTTCGGACGCACGTTAATAAAATAGTAGAGATATTCAGTTACAGCGTTTGTATGGAAATAGTAACGACTTGTCTCACCAACCACAGTTTTTGTCGTTGTAAAACTCTTTGAAACCATGCAGATGGTTTATGAAAGTATGTATTTAGAATCACTAAATCCTATTATTTTAAGCAATATCTCCTCATTCTGTTTTGGACGAATCACGATTATCATATTAAATAGACAGTTATAACATAATACCTGGTAACACAAACCTTTTAAAAGTTACGTGATGAATTATACCATGTTCGTATGAATGAATGATCTCAGAATAAAGTCGGACATAAATAATACTTCAAACACTACGATAACAAACAAAGCAAGGTAGTCATTTTTATACTGAAATGTCTTATATCGGAACTTAATATAATTTATATGAGCCATTATAAACTAACCCGTTATTTATAATTTACACTGTAAAATATATATATGTATTATTTACTTATTTTGATGTTCATGGTTCTTTCGTTCTAAAACATGCTCTTGGGTTGTCATGATATACTTCTGACATTGACATGAAGCTTTCCTTCTCAACTATAATCTGTCAAACGCATATTATCACATATTTTAATTTTAATAAACACCATAATAGCTTTTATACTCTTAGAAGGTTTTCACTTAAAAGCGTGCAATACATTGTTATTTGAAACTTCCTAAAGCTTTCAAGAGGATTTGAAGATTGTCGAGTTCAGATAGAGTAAATACATACGCGTTTCTTTGACGCAGTTACTAGTATCTTAGTGATCCAGTTTTGCGTTTTAATTTGCAAATTTCTAGTTTCACTACATTCCAACCAGTAATTGTTATATTGTGCTGGAATGCAAGCTCCACCCAAACCAATTACGTTTGAATATACACAGAGTAACATACACGACGTTCTATGAATTACGTGTGGCGTAGGTGAGCCGCTCACTGGCATAGGCAGTGCATGTGGAAAACCAACGTCGATACAGAAGCACACTTACACATGATACATGATACTTCATGTTATTAATGGTATCACATTTTACATTCGTTATGAGGACTTGCTACTTTGATACCAATTTGTTAGATTGTAGATAGTAGGTATTCGAACAGTAACATTTATTCAAATCTACATAGCAGATGTTCTCGATTTAGACAAATCCGGGCGATGTGGGTTTGAAAATAAGTTAATACTAAGTAGGCATTCAATTACACAATAATAATGATTCGACGTTGGAACTCAATTATACGGAGTCGGTATGTTGTGGTACCTTTAATTGCGCACTTAGGTGTCTCAAACATTTGCATTATTGATACTCGAGGTACTTCTACGTGATGTGATGACTCACGTATCTATATTATATTTATTTAATTTTGTATAACTTTGTGCATGTTATTATAACTCGATCTAAGTAGGCGTATTTACCTCGGAGACTTTGTTTACTTCTTGCTTAGAGTTTAATTCATAGTTCGTTTTGTATTGTTATGATTCAGGCGCATTGAAGGTGAGTTTTAATGAGTACATAGCAGCGCATAAATTTGAAAAGATTAAGATAATTAAGTTATCTTTGTCATGAACATCAAAAATGTACCTTTTGAGGTACAATTTACTGAGAAATAACTATTCACTTAATTTTTTTACGTAGATCATATTTTTGAGTTTATGATGATAACATTCAAACCTTTGAGAATTGGATTGCGAAAACTTGAAAAGATATTATTCTAAATATTTAAATAAATAATATGTATCTTGGAAAAGTCGCGGATTCGTTGGTATGATATTTTCCGTAGAAATTGTCGGATACGATATTTTCACGCAGCCATCTAGCCAAAAACGAAACAAAGTGCCAGATATCCATGATATGATGGGATGGGAACCACAGACGATAAAATACGTAAAAGTAAATGCTCAACACGTAATATTCCCTGAAAATTTCAAGTCGTTACGACCAAGTCTGTCAGTCAGGGATTTCTTCTAATTGGTAAAGGTATACACATAATTAAATTTACAAGAAAGAATATAAAATTGCTTTTTAACCTCCTCAAAGAAAGACTAAGGGCCCCACACACACACACACAACCCGCCATGTGTATCTAAGAAAATGCTGAATGTGTGCAAGGTAATGTAGTTTTTCACCTAGTCATTTTTGCTCTCATGGCCTTCTCCATATTTCGATTTGCCGTGGAATTAGTGACTACAGTGTGTGTTGTGTGTTAAGTATCTAGTTGGGAGACAATGCTCCCCACCCCATAACCCATAATTTCTCTAGAACTTAATTATATATTTTTCATCGTTAAGGCAGCGTTCGCAAGAAACGTTTTCGTTCGACCGTATTGTCTCCAAAAGTCTTTTCATTTTTCGGGTTAACATAAAGCCTATGTACCTCGCAAACAACGTGGTTCTCTATTGGTAAAAGAAATAGTACCTAATCTCATGCACGTAATGACATAACACAAAACATCCGGAAAAGCTCATTGGATAAAAAAATATCATTATAATTATTTATTTTATTTACTACTTGTTGATGGAACAAGCAGTTAGCCCACCTGATGTTAAGCGGTTACCATCACTTAAGACAAAGCATTTTATATTTAGTCATCGCAAACTAGATTTACTCTTAGCGGCTAAGCACCAGCGTGCATTCTATAATCTAGTCAATCTCTCAATGAACCACTAAAAAGTTTAAATAAATGTTTATGTCCAATGCCATGAAATTATAAACTGATGCCACTACGTTACTACTTAGAATACTAACTTAACCCATCGTATATGAATCTACGAATTTGCTTTCGATCCATTACCAATATACTAAAACGTTACCCCCAAATTAGCTTAGTATGTCATTTGTTACTGTTTGTCTTTACCCTAGATACTCGTATGTAGGTAATAGTTAACTAATAGATAAGATCAATTTTCAAAAGCAAACTGTCTATTTTCAGTAACATATATTTGGAACCGTAACACTCATCACAAATATCGATTACGGAATACAAATTGAAACAGTCATAAATTGCACATTCTTTGGCATAAAGCCATATATATCTCATAGGTATAGGGCCTATGCAGAAGTCGCTGCGGACGTAGGTACGTTCTGTTTTTAAGACCTGAGCGGTAACCATGAGCTTGATAGTTTGTTTGCCTAATTAACTGTACCACGAGCTAAGTCCGCACAGGCCCGAACAGACCCGAATAATGGATACAAGGGCATCTTTGAAAACTCCGAAATTGTTTTTCGAAACCGTATATTTTTTCTCGATGAGTTTGTTGGGTAGGTATGTTATCTCTAACCAAAGACAGCCGCCCTAGCACGATTGCAAACTGTCAAAAATTACGCCAGAATTGCCGTTGCTCTGTTTTTCCATTTTTTGTACCAAGTAACCATGTTCTAATAAAAGAAAATGAAAGTGACGGAAAAAGCATACACGTTTCTGAACTTTTTCAGCGTTCTAATGTAAAAAAAAGCATTTTCTTCAAAATATGCGACAAGTTTTACTAAACGAGCTTATTCACGAAAAATTATCAAAAACTATTTATTTCTTACGTTGTGTACCTACCTCGTTCGTTAAATTTATTTTGACAACATTACAAGTGTAAATAAAGTATTAAAATAGAAGATACTAGAATTTACTTGTACATATACCTACTCATACATGTTGATTTTTCTCTTTTGCACAATAAGTTGTTACTAGACAATCTGTGCTTGACTTCTGACTCATACTCAATGTTTGTTTTGCAGTTGCAAGATAGTTTTGCAGTAGAATATTTATTTCAAAACCTGTATAAATAGTCTACGGTGAAGTCTTGGTAGAGAACGGTATGTTAGCCTCGCTTCCTCATTTAATCTACATATCTATGTAAATTATTGTAAACGGGGTGAAAATCTCAAACGTAGTAGTTATATTCAACATCATCAGCCTGAAGAAGTCCTGCTGGACTCCAGGCCACACTTATACGTCTCACTTTCAATCCGAATTCCTGCAATCTTATAAAAGTCGTCTTCCGCTTCGTAGTTATACGTTCTTACTCTCGGAGGGGATCGAACCCACCACCTACAACGCAGAAGATTGAGTTACTACCAACTGAGCTGTCAAGACATACAACAAATATTGAAGACCTACTTTTAACTTTTTGCGTTTTCAAGAGCTGACAACACTATACTTATCATAGAAACAGATCAACTCTTGTACTAATAAGCACACATGTAATACTTTACTAGGAAGGCCTTACGTGTTTTTGTTTACTACGTGTATAAAAAGCCTGGTTTTCTTAGTATCACAGAGGATAGTTTATTTGAATGTTGGACAATATAAATTTAGAAACCCTCATAATTAATGTTAACGTTTCCAATAGCTTATTTTATTCTAAGCTGTTCTCAGCCATGTCTTTGTCACAGAAACTATTTTTATTTAAACTTCATGTCATCAGCCTTAATACATCCACTGCTGGGGGTTTGCCGTAGTTACCACGTTTTGCAAACGGATTGATGACCGCCAGTATCGATGCCCAGAACACAGGAGATGCTGCTACCTATCTCTTGATGCATTATTTTAGTCGCCGCTTACGACATCCATGGAAAGCAATGGCACCTCCATTACCCATTCTAAGTCGAGACTACAAAGGACAACTAGAGTTCAAACGAAAAAGTTACTAGCGGTAACGTATAATGTATACAAATAAATAAAATTGAAGTGTCTGTTAATAACCGTTTTTTACTACATGCATATGAATGTATATATGCGGTACATACACTAAAATAGTATTTTTTTTTAATTTTGTCTGTCTGTCTGTTTGTTCCGCTAATCTCTGGAACGGCTGAACCGATTTCGACGGGACTTTCACTGGCAGATAGCTGATGTAGTAAGGAGTAACTTAGGCTTCTTTTAATTTTTCAATAAAGCTAATACCAAGAACTAAAAAATAATAATTAAGATATACTGCAAAAACGAAAAAAATACTAAATAACTTTTTTGTTAAATTCCGCGCGGTCGAAGTCGCGGGCACAGCTAGTTCGTTATAAAACAAATGGTTCGTTTGTTATTGATTAACTATTGAAATGGCCGAATCCTTTTCTTTATGGCTTAACTTTCTTTATATACCTTTAACACAAATGGTGCGTTTGTTATTGATTAACTATTGAATTGGCCGAATACTTTTCTTTATGGTTGATTCAAGTTCAATAGTGTGTGTGTTGAGCTCGGTGAGACGCATCGGCTAAGATAAGAATAGATTTGCACTTTGCACTAGTTGAATGCCCGAGCATGCTAGCTACTCATTGCATTTTTGAGATTTTGTAGGGTTATTCAGAAATTCAAAGATTTTTAGGTCAATGTGGGCAAGTCCGACATATATAATAGTTTTCTAATATTATTATTCTAGCTCACTATAACCTTAATTTCTAGGATCAACCATTGAATGAATTTCAACCATCCGTAAATTTTAACACATCGACGAATTAAAACATCAATATTTAGTCTATCAACTTTATTTATATAACAACAGTCTCCGTTTTCTCGTAATCAACATAATAGAATTTGTTTCTGGGAACGTCTTGACTGGGAACCTTCCTGAGGTTCATCAACTTTTAATATCTCAGCGATGCTTTGCTTCAAATTTCGTTGCAAAGTTACCGTCTGATATCTTTCTCAGCCAAGGCTTCATCAGACCGTCTGCCATTTCTAAAGCAAACAGCCTTCTTTTAATGAGGTTTTTTCCATTTCGGATCGCATTGGAGACGTGGATGACATATGAGTTCAGACAAATTCACGATGTCATAGAACAAACACAGCGACCACCGATTTATATATCAAGAAAAACAAAAATATCAAAAATTTACCACTCATATACAAATCTATAAGTTAAAATATAATGTAGAGTTATTATTACGTCTTCTAATAACAGAAAAATAGTATGTTTATAGTAATTTTTAAAAATAATTAATAAAAAATGAAATGTACAACTTGTAAAGAAAGTTACATAGTTATATAGTGCTATATAGTGCTATCCTTTCGCAATTTTTGCCACGATCACACGATATTTCCAGATCTAATTAGCCTGCATCCGCAATAAGAAATTGTAAGTGACTATGCAAATTAGGAAGGTAACGGAAACGGGAGGGGTCGCGGGCGTCGTCGGGATCTTACCGAAACACGAAATATACAAGGTACGTGTCGTAATTTTGACGTATGGTTAGTGATCTAGGGTTTAGGAAGTTAGGACTAAGCACGTTCTTCTAGGCTTGGTCGCAAGGAACTGGCGCTTAGATTCACCTAGATTTAAGACGTTTCAAGATGATCCCTGCGGATATTACTGAATAAATGCTTTTTGACTTTGACTTTGACTTTGACGTATATTAAATTGGTAGGTAAGGTACTTATTTAATGCATTACGAGTACGAATATGTACGACAGACTAGAAGTAGTTAGGCTGTGTTTATTAGTAATAGAATTAGTCTCTCAGCACTAGCGCACACTGGAGCATTTGTCTTATATAATTTAATAAAAGTATTAGAAGCCTCGACACCAACGCCTCACGGAGCACTTCCTTTGCAAAATAATCTACCCCGAGGGCGCCACTATGTGTGTGTGTGTGTATTACACACAATATAGGTACTACTTGTGTTTATGAATTAAATCCATGGAAAGTGGGATGTTTGCGTTCGGCTATTTTTTAATTTAAAAACATAATGAAGTTGTTATGAGGCTATTTTAAAAGAACGTTTCAACAAAAATATTTTTTAAGATTGGCCCACAATATGAGATATCGGTGATAAGATACATCTCTGGTGAGTGTGGGTTGATTAGATAAAAAGATTTAATCAGTCCACATTCACCGACTGCTGAGGCCGCCTCCTTAGCAAGCCACACTTTCCTGTTCTGCGTCAATCGAATCTATTGTGGTATCTCTACCTTTTGCAATATCATATTAATTCTATGTTCGGCTGAATAAAAATATTCAAGCGAACATAGTACCTCCTCTTTTTTTGAAATCTTCACTTCACTTCTTTGCTTCTAAAACAAAGACTATTCCTCAGTATATTTTGAGAAGAACGCGAAGAAAATATTTTTTGAGTGACTCTGAAACAAACTACGTCTTGGGTAGCATGAAGCAGAAACTCTATGTGTCATGATAACGTGGGATGACACGAATCACACTGAAATTGAATGCATTTTCTTTTTGAAAAATAATAATAGCTTTGCCCAAGTTTATAAAGTGAAGTATTCTCTGTTCTTGAAATATCCGAGTCAAATATGTATATTGACGACCGATGTGGCGCGGCGGGCGAATGTCCGCCTGCGACGCAGGAGGTTGCGGGTTCGCTTCCCGCCTTGGGATAAATGTTTGTACGACCTGCAAATATTTATCCCGGGTGTTCTGGGTATTTTCTATGTATAATAAAAAATATCTATGTATGTAATATTGTATTGTATTAAGTATATCAGTTATCTAGTACCCATAACACAAACTCTGCTTAGCTTGGGGCTGGATGATGCTGTGTGGATTATCCAACATTATTTATTTATTTATAGGTATTTCCCTAGAATTCATGTGTAACATATTGTTCGTCTGTGGCAGCAAAACTCGTAA
Source organism: Electrophaes corylata (assembly GCA_947095575.1). Classification (NCBI taxonomy): domain Eukaryota; kingdom Metazoa; phylum Arthropoda; class Insecta; order Lepidoptera; family Geometridae; genus Electrophaes; species Electrophaes corylata. The sequence goes on along the minus strand of OX352698.1, from coordinate 9,904,571 downwards.
ACTAAAACCAGTTTCTCCCGTTTATTGGTTCATCAATTTTGTCGGCCTTGTGTTCAAGGAATCAAAACCCTTTTGTCAGTGTACATTGGGATCAAAACCCCTTTGTCAGTGTACATTTCCACACAGAACAATTTTGCTTCTACCCAGGTAACGAATATCCTTTATGTTTATAGGTCAGTTCTAATAAACCATCTACTACCTATATTGTCTAGCTCGACAAGGTATAAACACGTCTAAAGTGGTAATTGTTTAAAAGCGCTTACTTTAACAAATCTGTTCTACGTAGTTATTTAGGTCAAATGCACGAGGGTTAGTATCTACAGGAGCAAACTCGGAGTAGTTGGTCTTGTTGAATAATGTGTGCAAAAATAGTTCTGCCATACAGATTATTCGTTAGTTTTTTTTTTATGTAAGTCGAGTGTCATTATCTAACCCTAATGAAGTAAGGGTAAGATTAATTACTAGATAGATTGCCGACGTCATTCTATCACAGTTCGGTATGATGTGATTTAATTACAGAGGGCTGATTCTGAGTTTTTTTCGTTTTCCGGATACCGGATTTCGGTTTGCGAGCTCGAACTTTTTGTATGGAGATATGATAAGCGCCTCTAGCGGCATATGGGGGCACTAGCGTATCTCCATACAAAAATTTCGAGCTCGCAAACCGAAATCCGGTATCCGGAAAACGAAAAAAACTCAGAATCAGCCCTCTGTTGTCAAATCGAAAAACTATAGATCAGTCGTATTAAAGCGGCTACACACGACCCTAAAATCACTGGCGATATCGGGGCAGTGGTGGGGAGGACCCTAGATCGTATCATAAATTGCCTCGTGTGTAGGCGAATCCTACCCGATTTTTATCGTCCCTAAATCGCTCCTAGCGAGCTCACGATTTAGGGACAATTATCGTCTAGGGAGCGTTGTCAGTACGTGTGTAGCGAAATCAGGATTGATTTCTACGCAGTCTGCGCTTGAGTGCCGCGACGATACGACGTGCTGTAACGATCCGTCGATCGTCAATTAATTAAATCATAACAATTAGAATGATTCATTAAAGGTTTGTTAAAAATAGATATAGCTAACTATATAAAAACGGCAAGAGACCAATTTAATAAGATAAAATAGGCTCACGCCATAAATCCTAGGCACGGTAGATATTCTCTGGAATAAATTAATATCATTGTTAGGTGGCACCGTAGTAAGTGCCAAAACAATGCCTATTTTTTGCTGTTTTTTGAGTGTCGGCGGCATCTCGGAACAACGAGCAGTCTGTTGCACGGTCGGTTTCGTACTCACTGGCAGGGACGTGTGTAGAGTAGTAGCCGATTTCATCCCCACTACCGCTGTCCCGATATCGCCAGTGATTTTAGGGTCGTGTGTAGCCGCTTTTAATAAGATTTTATTATGTTATTTTTTCAGTAATATTAATTTGTTAAACCTAATAAACACAACGTGAATCTATATCTATACCAGTTATAAGGATCTTTGTCCTGACTGGTTGGTTTGATGCGTCCCCTACGCAAAGAACTAAGAAACTGTACTAAGAAAGAATTTCCTGAAATCCAGACCATAATAGGGTCTGAACGCTGTATGAAAGTAATCACACACGTTTCCACTAGTAGGTAAATGTACATGATTAGTATTTTTTTTATTATATACTATATTATTTTTTAGTGTTCGGAGATTCAATCGGTCATGCAACACAATTCACATCGTCGTCTGCAATGGCACTGCTTGGTTTGCTCAATGGATTCCTGCTCACCACGACTTACAAAGGCTTGATAGTCGTAGTATCTCAGAACGTCCACGAGTTCTTAGGATATACTGAGGTAAGGCGGTAAAAGAAACAATTCATTATTTTAAAAATCTAATTTCTTTCAAATGATCTATGTTTTAATTTTAATGAATGCATTCTTTCATTCATTTTTTTACGCTCTTGTATAAAAAATGAATGAAATGTCGCTATGTTTTTCCCCAGTGATGAATGAAAAACTGAAATAATGTTTTTTTACCCATCTTGGATAAAGGATCTATTTTTTGGGAAACCTGAAACGGACTAATAGTAAACTGCTAGTTTATATGACTTTTTAATTTCTTATAACACCACCTAACCTTATTTTTTTCCAGTTGGACCTTCTAGGACACAACATATTCAATATGACACATGAAGATGACCGCCAGATGCTGAAGGATCAACTTATGCCCAGAAGTCAAAAACTCGGATCGAACGGCGAACTGCTAATGCCAGAAGAGGGAGATGGTAGACAGAGAGTGGCGAAGGCGCTAGCTAATGAGAAAAGGCGATTCATCGTCAGGTATGTAATGCCGCATTTACATTCAGCCGTAGTGAGCAGGGAAGTGGGCAGGGAAGTGGGCAGGACGAGTGTGTAAACGCGATACTTCTCATGCCACTGCCATTGCCACTCGCGCTGCCCGGCGCTCCCCAAAATGGCGGTTTTTTGTGCGGAAGTCAAAGGACCGGCAGCGCGAGTGGCAGTGCGTGTTTACATTCTGCTCCGACGCTCAGTACTCGCCGAGCGCCTGGAGGAGAAAGACGTTGTATTTGAATAAGTAGTATAGACTTCGGTAACTATCTCCAGTCGCTAGATATCGAATGGTTATTGCTATTTATTAAGGGTTATTTCGATGGATAGATATCATCCACCATCGTCTACGACGAACATTAATAATAATAATAATGCTGGACAATCCACACAGCGTCATCTAGCCCCAAGCTAAGCAGAGCTTGTGTTATGGGTACCTACTAGATGACTGATATACTTAATACAATACATTACATATATAGATAATTTTTATTATACATAGAAACACCCAGAACACCCGGAACTCGCAACCTCTGCGTTGCATTCTTTTATTGTATTCGATATCTTTTTAAATATCGAACATAATTATGTATCGCAAAAAGAGACAGCGCGGCCGCTGTAATTATTTCGACGTCTGCCATTGCCGAAACTTGAAAGCGAAGTGAGTGGTAGGGCAGTATGTAAACACACACTCCTCTCGATCCTGCTGCAGCAGTATTTAGGGAATTATTGCCGGCAGCGCGAGGGGCAGCGGCAGGGGCTGAATGTAAATGAGGTATTAAAGATGGATTGGTAGCGCTGTAACATTTATTATGATTATGTGTAAATGTGTCGTTTTTTTCATACAAATATATTTCTAGCAAAACAATACCTCGATTTATGGAAACAAGAATACCTATTCATAAACGTCTGAGGCACGTTAACGGCTGAGTTCCGCACGTGTAAGGCATATTTAGTGTACTAGGTCAGCTAATCTGTGAGGATAGCACCTGGCTGGACAAACCTACTCCATCTAAAATTCTGTCCCAGGCACTATAACTTCCCCTAATTAGGGGTATGGGTATAAAGAGGTCCCCGACGCCGTATTAACCATCTACCACAGATGCAAAGGCATGTTTACGTTACTTACGTAAAATATCAAAACACACACCTTTGAAAGTTACTTTTATTGTAATTTTCATCCCTATACCAAATTACCAATTTCATATCCCTATATCATATGGACTGAAAAACAATTCTATGTTCTTAAAGTTTTACATAAAAATGTTTTAAAATTAGTTTACCATCCCTATTGTAAACAATTTCATATTGTTCCTCTTGTACAACAATTATATTTAAGTAAATATCAGCAGTTGGTAACTCAACAAAGAAAATACGCGGGTATTAGAAACTGAGGGACTCTTTAAATAAGTTGCATTTTCCTTAGCCTTCTTAGATAAATAACTAGCTGTCTACTGGTAGCCTTTGAACTTGACTATCACTCGCTAACCTAGCTTGATAACAACTACTTGTACTGGAAAAAGTAATAAAAAATGGGAGATGTTATTGCGCGTAGGAAGCTAGAAACTAGAACTAGAATTCTATGCGGGTTCACTGCTGTGTTGCATATAATACCCCGGGGATGCTACACAAGTTGTAAATTATGTTAGGGAGTAGAGTAATATACAAAATGACTTTATTTGAACTAAGTACATTATATAATAATATGTTTAGTATATTTGCAAAGGTCTTTACAGAAATACTTAATATACAATAAATAATATAATTATGGTATCGTGCCATTTTTATATATCTCCCCGGTTGACCCACCAGCTGTGAAGTGGTAACCAACACCTATAACAAAGTACTGCATTGTAAGTTACTCACGTCCGTACAATGCACTGTCCTGCATCCAATAACCTAAGGAATAGAAATACAAGTGTAAAGCATCTCGTAAGTACTGCTAAGTAAAAATCCACTATGCATATTTGTGTCGCCAAACCGCGTTGTTGTGTTCCAGTTTCAAGGAACCAGAACCAGAACACAGCAACGCTTCTGCGGGTAAATAGCAGGCACACGAGGCTCAACACCTGTACCTTTGGCTGAAGGACGTAGGGCAGTGCATCATACTTACGTTTTTTATGTCTGTCGTACCTACAGAGTATTGAAGGACTCTATGAACTACACTGCTACAAACTAAAACTTGTTTTATAACAAGGTTACTTGTTTTATGAGATTATGGTAGCAAAATACTGTTTTCGCTACAGTATTAAATAAGTTTTCCATTACATACTTCGTACTGCTTACCCACTTCATGATACATTGTTCATCTACGAATAATCTAGTTTTATCCATGCACATACTTTTTTTGTTGAACATGATGGCTCATGGTTACTGTTTACCAACAGGTAATGCACTTAGACGTAGTATTTCATTACCTACTTGTCATTTACAGGTTCAAGAAACTTGGACAAAGGTCGGAGCCAAACAAATATGTCACATGTCATGTGGAAGGCTCGCTCAGGAAATCGGACCGAGCGTGTCGTGGATACAACCGCTGCTGTCAAATGGTGCGACGAGCTCGCGCTCGCGGCGACAACCCTTGCTCTAGCGGGAACGATGTGGTGAGTAGCTACATTCATATCTTCCTCACAACTAGGTATTCCCCATGAGTTAACAACGGTAATAAGTAGTGATTCCATGTGCTCATTAGTCACAATTGCCCGCCCCAGCCTTCACTGCAAATTCTATCCGTAAGCAAACTAAAATTGATGGAAATATCTAAAAAATCATTTGACTTGCTTGTTTGAGACCCAAAAACTTAAACAACTAACGCGAAGTTACCTATGACGTTTTTGACGTTTTTGCTCGTCTTCCAATGTTTTCGAATGGTTCAGTAGCAGGAATTATATTAACTGGCAGTAGAGTCTTCCTAAAGATACCATCATACATGAATCTGTGTTAGGTACTAATAAGCCAAACGCCTTATAATTACATCAAAACACCGTCACTTCCCAATATTGGTAGAGTTGCCAAATATCTCAATATTGGCAATGCATCTCTTGATATAAAGTATTGACACAAGATACGCGATACGAAACATCGTGTGGTGGTTGTTCTGTCAAATAAAGAACAGATGATTGGATTGTATAAATTATCAAATTGTAAACTAGAATCAAGTACAAGACACATATTTCTTTTACCGATCATAGTACGATCAACGGACGTCATTTGTACGTTCGACATTCCATTTGTAGCTACGCTTACCAAATGCTTCACGTCCTCATAAATTGCTAAAGAATGGGACAGCCTGCCAGTTTTGTCCTAGTGTTTATACCTAACTTGAGTGCAAAGACGCATGCTCAATAAAAACTCAATTATATCCGTACTCAGGTAGAGTGGGTATGAAGACGATTCACTCGAGCATTAAATGTGATTATTAGATACTTATATACAAAGCGTAAACCCTGTACTGACAAAACGTCGAACTCCGAATAAAGCTGAAGTTTGAAGGTTGAAGTACACCCACCACAAGTATAATTTGCGCAAATATATGATTGCGAGTCAAGATTTTTGTATACCTATACCAGTGTATTCTAGCAGCAGCGATGGACATACATCGTGCTTGATTTGGAATACCTACTAAATGGTATGCTCACGACATTTTTCGTCTTTGCTAGTAATGGTTGTGCGCAAATAGTTTTTTGACTATAAAAATCAATTACTTAGTTCACTTAAATTAAGCTTAAACTACCTACCTACTAAAACAAGTAAACAGTTGAGAGACGAAGCGGTCAATCTCTTACAAACCACTTTGAACAAATTGCTTACAGGTTTTTATCGGCGTCGTGCGTCCGACAACGGAAACTTTTATCAACGAAAGTGCTATGGAATCTTACAAGATGGAGTATCGGACGAGACACTCCATCGACGGCGAAATCATCCAGTGCGAGCAGCGCATCGCTCTTGTAACGGGATACATGACGCACGAGGTGTTTGGTGTCAACGCAATGAACTTCATACATCGTGACGAAGTCCACTGGGTCGTCGTAGCTCTGCGAGAGAGTAAGTTCCATCCAGTCACGTGAGGTTATAAATAAAACCTAACATTAACGGTTCCGTACATCGACGTTATCTCACAGTTCTCAGGTTTAAGGGTGGCTAAGTGCTACCAGATTAGCAACTCGATGTATCGTCAAAGCAACACGCTTAAATATTGAGGATTCAACGCATGTCTCGTTGAATAAAATTAATATCATAAAGTAGTCTGTAGTATAAAGAGTTACTTCAATAATACGCACGTTTACTACCAGCAATTGTAACTGTTGGAGTGATTGTTCTTTCGACAAAAAGTTTTTACCATAGTGATCAAACAAACACTAGTGGGTGCCAAACAATATTTCACAATCCAATTGAAATTAAAACTACTGGAAAAATTGTAACCTTCACTCATTCTCTTTAAATGTATTAATCGAGTAAACGAAGATAACACGTTAAAAAAATTACGCACGGAAAATAAATCAAATTGCGGTTTGACTGGTTCGTTCTTGAACTTGGTTTACTTGAGTACGATAAAATTCAGGTACATACCATTTTGTTGTGCTCCGTTGATGCATATCGTTTACATATCTAATGTTTTACCTTTATTTGTTTTACTTTTAGACCAATGTGGCATAGTTATTGACTAGCCGGCAAACATGTCCAGTGGAGGTTCATCTTCCAATTCATAAGCGCTTGCATGATTTGTCAATATTATTTACGGGTTTGGGTTCTCAGTAACGTGCAACGTCTTATAACTTCTGAAAGGTGGTACTGTCCCCTGAGTAAATATTGGATGGAGTTGAACACTCAGATTAAATTAAATACAACTTAAAATTTCAGTTACATAAAGATTTTTATATTATCCCAAAAATTATTTTCCTCGAGTAGGATTTGAATCCACAACCTTCCCCTTGATACGGGGATGCGATACCAACTTCGCCACCGAGGATTCAAATGACTCGACGAAAGCAAGATTTGGAATGTTTCTAATACGGCACTTTTACGACCGTGGTTCCATCTACATACTTGACGTTATACTATCAAAGCCTGCTCGATAACCGAAATTGCATTCAGTTACTAGTTAGTAGTTCAGCACTATAAAAACAAATAAACTATGAAATTTCAGCTACATAGTTTTTGAGGTTTTGTGTTACTAACAGACGTATGGACGAAGTCTGAAATAAATACTATTAATTATTATTATTATTCTAAGTAAGTAACAATTCTTTTATCACTGGATGGATGAACTAACATTTGCAATTTCCGTTTTTTAATGTAATTTTAAGAAGTTAGTTGACGGTGCGTAAATTACTTATTTTTGGTTTGCATACAACTCAAAAAAAGTTGGTAATTTTAATGTACATTTGAGCAGGTTTAGGAAATATTTGATACGGTCCAGATATATTTATCTACCCAAATCATCATCTATACCATCACTATTACACGACTGTTGGTAACGAATATAGTCGCGTGTTATAAGTAGTAAATAATTAAGAATGGTTTTAGTTATTATACTACTTTAATAAAAATACGCTGTGTGTGACTCAAATTGGTTAAAACAGAGATAGGATTTACCTGAACTAGCTCTTTTGATAACTCTTTATACAATATCATTTTTAAAAATAAGTTAATCAGTCAACCGTATGTAGGTATAATAAATTATGTTATGTGAAACACTGATAACGATCGTTTTAATCATACATACTGTAGCGACCATATAATTGCCTGCGTAGCGAGTTCTCAATTTTCTATAGCGATAAATGCATTGCATTGCGACCTTCCCATGTCTGTATCTTCTGTATTATATATCCTACACAGGAAATAGCTCGTCACATCTAATACTGTTACACTTACCTGGGTACAAGAGGTAAGTTTCTTATTCATTAATTAAAGATCGCCTTACAAAGCTAACCATTAAACAACTGAGCTGTTTCAACATAACTATAGGTAAGTAGGTATGTAGTTTATATAGGCACACTGCACAATACTAAATAAACCTACTATGCGCAAAAGTACTTATAATTTTGTCGTATGCCACTTGTTTGTCGTTTGTCTGTCCTTCTCTATTTAATGTTATTTTATTACTTACGATAAGCGCTTTCTACATTTCCATTGCTCTGTATAACGACTAACTCTCTGATATTTATTATCAGCTGACATTAGGGAGGAGTGAGAACTTCACGTCATACACTCACGTGGTGGCGGTACATACAATATTGCACAAGTCATTAGGTTTGATACATTATTGCAAAAGATTGGTAAACAAGATTTAACTTGATTGAAATGCTTATATAATGCGTATTGCTAAGTGCATGTTTGCAGCGCAAAGTGCGATCCTTAAGTACCTAGGAAAGAAAATAAATCAACACAACAGTAATTAATGATAAATAGGAACCTGATAGATAAGCTTCCAGAAAAGTGTCACCGGGCGCTGAAATTCAAAATATTTATTAACTAGCGGCCGCTCGCAGCTTTGCCCGCGTGGCAGTTTTTTCCCGTTCCCGTTATTTTTTCGGGATAAAATATGTTAATCCACGTTACAATCTATATTTATTCCAAATTTCATCCAAATAGGTGTCGGTAAACGTGATTAACTAAATAAAATTAAATCAGATTGTTGAGAAAGCAGGCCTAACCGTCATACTTAATTATACCTTAACGTTATTCTAATTTATATATTGCTTAAAACTAGTCCTGTCACTATTTGTGATTACGTATGAGTAAGAGAAGTTAATACTTTAAGCATTGTTTATCTTTTGACTTAAATATTTTTATGAATAAGTAAGGCCATAAAATTCAAAGCCTCGAAAACCGTCGCAGTTACTAGTCGAGTTGTTGTGGTTACATTTCGAAGAATGTGTCCAAGAACGGCACGATCTGTTACCACCACCTTCTTAACACCATGAGACATGTAGATAATAATAATAATAATGGAGGACAATCGACACAGCATCATCTAGCCCCAAGCTAAGCAGAGCTTGTGTTATGGGTACTAGATGACTGATATACTTAATACAATACATTACATATATAAATATTTTTTATTATAAATAGAAAATACCCAGAACGCCAGGAATAAATATCTGCAGATAGTGCAAACATTTATCCTGCTTCATCAACACTTACCATCAGGTGAGATTGTAGCTAGACGATGGGTTATTAATTGTTAAAATATCATCATTAAAATTCTCACACACGCAATGATAATTTGGTTTTCGTATTATTTTAAAAGCTGTATATCATTTAAATCGGAACAAGGGTTGAACGAACTAATAATGTACTGACAACAATTGTATTAGTATAGTAAATACAGCTATTTAATTCACGGCCTATTGTTGCACAGTCCGATAATACTCACTCTTAAAACCTGTGCCATTGGTTTTTATCAAGTGTGCTATGACATACCGTGCAATATTGTCACATCTTGTTAATACACAGCCAAATAATGCAAGCCCTAATTATACGATGTTTGCTAAAACCCTTCGTTTGCACTCATTTGAATTCAACTCAGGTTGAGCGTTGTACCTTGTAACTACAAGTTGCAATCGAAAAAAGACGAGTTGAGATTACGTACCATGGCGTGGCAGGGAAGGGATCACCAAAGCGTCAAATATGCTTTATACTCTCGATACTCTCGAGATTCTGAAGAGGAATACTAACGAATACTAGGTAGGTACTATAATGTTAGACGAAAATAAAAATTATTTCTTTTAATTTAAAATAAAACTTACAAGCAAGACTAATCTACTGACATTATTCAACTGTTTAAGGCAAGCGATACAAAAGCCATCATTGTTTTGAATAGTACTACTAGCTTCGTATTATCGTGCATTAACTAAGTCAGAATATTGCATAACCAGATAGTTCACAGCCTGATTATGTGCAGCTTTATAAAACGAATTCACTTTTGCACTTTGGGTTCGTTTTATAAGAAGTACATGATCGGGCGCTGCATTATCTGGTTGAAAATTAGATGAACCCGAACATCACTGCTTGGTTCTTGGCAGTAAAAAACGGTGGTACTTCTACTGCTTTGTTAAAGGTGAGAAGAGTTTGGGGTTACCGCAAAACATCAGGTAGGCCATGTGTTTGTTCCGTCAGCAAGTAGTTTATAATAAATCGATGTGTGTATTTTTATTTTACTGCAATGAGTTTTGTTTCACACAGCATTTCCTTCATAGTAAAAACCTACCGCCTATCTGTTAAGTGCGAGATTGCCAAGCGACTGCTGAAAAGTCTATAAAAGATCAAAATTACCACCTATTCAACTGTACATATATTATTCACAATCGTTATTTTACTTATCGTATTGGTTACTAGATAGGTAAGATTCGTTGCTTTTACTAAACTATTACTATCATCAGCCTGAGATAATTCACTGCTGTTGGATTATGTTGTCATTATCATAGCATCTAAACTACATTAACCTATAACATTACTCTTCGATGAGACAACTGGGACAGTCTCCAAATTACCTTGCAAGATATGAACAGCTCACATAATAATATATTTTGTTTTTGTTTCAGTGTATGCCAACAATCTACTCTTCGGCGAGTCATGCTACCGTCTCATGGCCAAAAATGGTCAATTTATATACATGAGCACTCGCGGCCGATTAGACGTGGACAAGGACACACGAGCAGTGACGTCATTCATTTGCACCAACACGGTCGTTAACGAGAAGGAGGGAAAGCAACTCATCAAGATGATGAAAGAAAGATTCACGCTCTCTGATAATAGTGACGCTGATATACTACCGGTCGAAGATACCAAAGACGTGAGTACCTATTGCTGTGTTCATAATTATAAAAGATAATGTTGGGGAATACTTGTACTGCCACCATGCTTATTTCTACCGCCAAGCAGCTTGCTGTGTTCTGGCTCGAAGGGTGTGGGTGCTGGTTAAATTACAGGCACATGAGGCTAAGCATTGCTTGTATGCCTCAAGTTGGTGGACGTAGCGTAGCGCATTGTAGGGAATGTTATTAACGATCGTGACCTGCAAGGCCTGGTGACAGACCGACAGACAGCGGAGTCTTAGTAATAGGGTCCCGTTTTACCCTTTGGGTACGGAACCCTAAAAAAACCATACTTTTAGGTAGTATCAGATGAACTTGAGAGATTTTGAATATTTTGAAGATTTTGTATATTAGATTAACCATAAGGATCAACAGAACATACCCAAGTATAGAACCCTGGCTCACTCCAAAAGGCGGGGTAGGGTTGATACTCGTAGAGACTAGACCAAAAATCTACTGGCGGTTGCTAAGATAGTCAGCAATGAAACAAGAGGAGGCCAAGCGCAGCTCACTAAGCTTTTCCAGCAGCGTGTCGAATTCTATCACACGAGCCTTTCCGAGACTCATTAACATATTGTAACTGATACAGCAGAAAGATAACATACTATAAATGGAATGTGTAGTGTCTATATTATGTGTACCTACCTAATAAACAAACGCTATGATCTCTAAGTGTTATATTACTTTTATTTACAAAGAAATTTACAGCTAATACAAACAGGTATTTTGGGTATAACAAATAGTTATAATCGGTACCTACTTACATATAAAACAGTTGAGCTATCTACAGATTGTTGCAAACAATCTCGAGATAGCTCAACTGATCCAAACCAGTAATCAGGTGTTATTGTGTATTCAAGGTATGAATTTATAAAAAAAAACCTTAATAGGTATTCTATCAGTCATCTGTTTTCCATAGTACAAGCTATACTTAATTTGGGGCCAGACAATTTGGTATCAAAATCTATTCATTTATTTGATAAACCTAACCGGAAGGCTAAAGGCCTAGACCCTAATAGCTAGTAGTATTACTATATTACTAGCGAAACGCGCGCGACTTCATCCGCATGTAAACACTAGTATTGAATAAAGTCCGTTAACTTTTAATTGAGATCAATCAAGTACCAAGGGCTTTCCTGATCAAACTGCACCTGTAATCTTCCTTTTTATCAGATAGATAATCGATTCCAGATATCAGACAACCAAGCGGTGTCAGTAGAAGATCCGAGGCAGCTTGAGAAAGTGATCTTGCACCTCGTTACCAACTTGCCGTCTCCGAGTGACACTACTGCTTCCTCCCCTTCTTACTCGCCTTCCCAAATAACGCCCCGCTTTGCTATCATCCCGCCCAAAAAGGAACGCATTCTTAGCGCCATTGAAAAAATTTACACCGTTATCAAAACTATACCTAAGCCACCGAGCGGCCACCACATACTAGATGCCAACGGTGCACTGGACAACTTCAAGCAATCGGGTACTTATCCACCGCTACCGTTCGATGACGCCTACCTTACGAACAACGAAGCAAGCATCGGCAGCCCGGGGACTTCGGACCTTGAGGTCCCCAATTCACCAATGACGTCGTGGATGTCTTGCGACCAAATTAATTTTCAAATGTGTCCTCCGGATACAGAATTTCAAGAACAGATATTGTCGATGCCGGGGACAAGCGCGGTTGGAACAAAACGCACTAAAATTATAGACCATGAAGATGAAGAGGCAACAAATAAAAAGAAAGTCATTTTCAACGCACTCGGTGCTACAGATCAAATAACCCAACGGAACTCTCCAAGTCTTGAGATGTTCTTCGATGAAGCGGGTAAGTAAACAGACCTACTTAAGATGTAATTATACAGCATTAGAAGTAAATTTTCACATAGTATGCCCTTATTTACGGTTAGAAGCGAGCGAAGATCTCTATGAGCAACTTGAGCAATTTGGCGTTCGATGCGAAGACGTAGATATTCAGTAGTTCCCTTTTTTGGAGTAACTACCCCTCTAATTGAAAACCCCCAACGATAAAAAAATCTAAAGTTGTAAATCCTGTAAACAAAGTTTCGTCCAGATCGATTGTAAAATACAACCTGTGAAGAACCAACAAACTGACAGAGGAAAGCTAATTTTGCTACACTTGAAGCAGAGTTGCTTCGCACGGTAGGAACCAAGCCGTAAGTTTCTTGCCGGTTCTTCTAGGCTTGGTCGCGAGGAACTGGCGCTTAGATTCACCTAGATTTAAGACGTTTCAAGATGATCCCTGCGGATATTACTGAATAAATGATTTTTGACTTTGACTTTGACGCTCAGTTAACAAAATGAACAACAAACACCATAGGTGAATGCGGGAGATGTTTTCCACATACAAAGGATATCGTGTTAACGTGTTCGCTAACACCAAAGCCACGTCCATTTTCCGTGTTAGTAGCATGTTAGTTTGTTCGTGAACACAAAAACATTTGCGGCAGACCGGCTTGAGTCTCTAAAAATTTTACATAATTATATACAGTTTCGCTGATAAACCCACTGTTTTTTTCTGGTTACAGTTCTGAACACTCAAATAGAATCTGCAATAGATTCATTGGATTACACTAATGACCTGAGCTTCCCAGACCTACTGGTAAGAACTACTTGTTTATTTACCATGTCTGCATTGATCAAGATTATGTTCACTTACCAAACATTATTTCTTGCAGATCTCCAACGATGTCCAAGAAATATTGGGAAAAATTGAAGGACAAGATGAAGCTTTTGACATTTAATCGTCTTATTTGTTTGAACTTGTCTTTAAGATAAAATATGAAAGGGGAAAAATTAAGGCTTGTCAATACGGAAGAAAACGAAATACATCACCCCCTTACTGAAATAACCTTAGTCAAGGATTTTAACGGAATTATTATTATTTATAAAAAGACATAAACGCTCAATGACATTCGCAGAATATTGTCGTCTTGAAAATGTAAAAAAACTGGAACACAATTACTCTTTAACTTAAAATGCTATATTAGAAATGATAATATAGAGTAAAATATCTTTATGTAAATATTAAGTTGATCGCTTTCGAGATCACAATCTTATTTCGATATTTTTTTGTGGGTTATTATTATTGTTCGACCCAGATCTGTTATTATTTTTTTATATAATTAGGCTAAGTACAGACGAGCATAAATTTGTGTCATCACTGTCAAATGTGTAGAAACTTAATTAGGTTGTCTAAAAACGAAGAGCACAGTGAACACTCCTATAGCTGATTGCTCTTTCCGCAAATTCTTCTGCGCGCCCACACCAATCGTATTACACTGGGCCACGTTTTCTAGAGAAATATTGGGTAACTTGGCGCAAGATACGCTCAGTGTGCTTGGTACTAAGAGATCCGACGGAATATTTACCAAGAGATAAAAAAATTAAGAGTGAAAGTAAAGTTATTTTATTTTAATTTCAAAATACGCAATTTAGAACTCACAAAATTACGCTCGTTTGATCGTAACTTTAACGTTGTTTTTGGATGGTAGTGACGTCAATGACCCTGTGAAACAAAGTAAAATTTTTGGTGATCTCTATTTTAAATTCGACACTGTATGTTATACAAAGATCTCTGGAAATTGATATAAAATAATGTAAAGGTAGATTATAAGGTATCGTTAGAAGTTATATAGTGTCAGTAGTTTATATTATAATGTTCTGCATATACGTGCGTCTGACTACCCCTTAGACAACTATAAGAAACTGGATTACCAAGGTATTTCTACATGGAGGGGTTACAGAAAGGAGCCTATTTATTTACGTTTTATGCCTGGTTCCAATATCCTACGAACGTCCGTTAGTAGTACTGCTGGTAGCTACCTGTCATATAAACTTGCACCTTGCATTGACGAGTGCTAACTGTCACTGTAACATAAGCGAATGAGATGGCTCATCCGACAAGCAATTATTGTTGATAATTGCTAACGGCCACTTGCAAGATTCGAGAACTGGGCATTAGTGATATATTTTTGTTAAATCCCAAATTACGGGTTCCGTAGCGTAGTCTCTAGCTATAAATACATCATGGAGTGTAATGTAGGTGTACGTAGATTGTAGTTTCGTAAGCAAATTAGCAACTAAAACCATATCTAAACTTGATACCTAAAATATATTGTGGAACTTTATAGCTATTAGTAGATGTTTTCGTGTATGTAAGTCGTAGTGAATAACTTGTGGCCATATATTATTAAAAATAATGAAATATTTTGTCTGCTTTCTAAGCAACTTAAACTCTAATATTATCGAAATGAAACATGATGGTAAAATATAAGGTATGCTAATTACACCATAAAAACTGTTTGTGTAATATTGCCAAAGCCATATTAAGTTAATAAATAGTTTACCTAATGCTATATTATAAACAATCCTAGTCAAAACAGCCTGTAAGTTTTATAAAAATAATATAAAAACCAAACAAGTTTTTGTTAAATTTTGACTTCTGATACTTACGAATATTTAGAATTTATATTTTAATCAAGTACCTACTGCAAGTCTGAATTAATGGTTAATTGTTGGACTTATAGTTTATATTTCAATTGTTGTAAGGGTTTTTTGAATACTTAGGCACCTACTCATTTCGCAATAGGTATCATTATTTTATTAGTTTACGTACTCTTTTCGAAAAGTATCTAAAGTAAGCAAACGCTAAGGTATCTTTGAATTCTCACATTAAATGTTACAAAACAAGCTCGGCAATTTCTGTTTCCACCAGCTAGAATGCTACGCAAATAGTTGTATGATCTGCAAATATTTACTGTGCGCCTGAGTGTTGTGTTGTCTTATCCTTAGTATTAATTTTGTCATCTGACGAGGACCGTCTCTGTCGGTCAGTATTGCCTCCTTCACACGTTTTGTTGCGATTCAGTTCAAGACCTGCCGAATTGTTTCCTTTGGACCAATTCGAGGGCATTTATTCCTTCGTCATACGGTTCATTTTATGTCACCGAATCTGTCCAAACGGAAGTATTTAGCTTAGGAAGCACAATAAGACGTAAATGGCCTGAGGCCCTAACAGGAATAAATTTGACATTTGTGGCATATCGCGTTGACATTTGGACTACTTAGCGCGGCATCGATAACCCGTCACAGCCGACCGGATTCATATCCCTCGTAGCAGTTAAAAGATACATTTTTGATAATAGTAGTGTTTTAGACCAGTCAACGTGAATATTTCGTAGTAGTTAGTAGAAAGAAAGGTTTAATAATTTTGTATGATTAAATTTTCAGTGTTATGAGTGTGCATGAGGCAGCAATGATCTTATTATCTATAGCTTTTTTATTATATATCTTTTGTAATTGTAAGCAATCAAGAGGCCAATGTCATATTTTTCTAACACTAGTTAGAGTGTTAGAGTTTAATAAGGTTCTTCATTAAGTGCTCAAGCCATAGAATAGCACCAATCTCAGAGCATTGAAACTTCTGGGTAGGTTATTCAAATGTAAATAGATTGAAGGTCAGGATCGCTTTTGTAGGAATAAGAGATGCTTTGTAAGTGTTTCGGTCTAGTGGTGGAAAGAAAGGAAACTTTATGGGCCACACCATCACGAGTTATAGCGATTTCTGAACTGAATCGATACATTTAGACAAATTTGATAAAATTTACTCCGTCGTAATACAGTTAATATTGTATCATGAATCTGTCCAAAAGGAACGCTGAATTGTTCCGTTTGGATTATCACGATTTAGAAATCGTAATACTTACGGCCCCACTCTCAGAGCGAAATTTAACAATTTTGAATAAGAACTTATTACCCTTACAGTGTCTTGCATAAAATATCTGGGTTCTAGGGGTTAAACTTAGGTCAAACGGGATTCATCGGGAACATCCAATCAAAACCAATAAATTAATACCTACAAATGGAAATTCATGTGACATTGGTTTTTGTAAGAAACTGACTTGAATTTTCAGTCTTACTTCTTTCCACACTATTTCTTCACTTGGAGCACTACTTATGCCAATTACTCTTGTACCTATTGGCCTATTTTCGTTATTTACATGTAATAGCACGTAAAAAGTAAAATGAGCCAATAAACTTGCAAAATGTGATTTATTTCTTATATTTTTAACAGAAACAATGATCATTTATGACATTTTATTTTGAAATATAGCGTTGATTAGTAGAGCAAAGGAGAACCATTCAATTCTCTTCTTTGCCCTGTTGTAGACAAATTCTGTGTTTTTTTTTTCGTTTTCCGGATATCGGATTTCGGTTAGTGTAGTTTCGCTAGTGCCCTCCTAGGCCCCTAGGCGTATCTCTATACAAAAAAATTCGAGCTCGTAAATCCGATATACTGGCCGCTAATTCCCTTGTCAGTAATATGAAACATCCACACATGCCGCCGGCGTCTATTTTTTAATGTTTATTTCACTTTGGAAAGCTGCACCGCCACGCGCTGCCGGCTGCTGTGTTCTGTGGATACACCATAGTACCTATATACGATATTACCTATTTAGAAATGTTTGACTGAAGTGAACATATTTATATGAAATTTTTTGTTTGAGGTTAAACGGAATAGATTAAAAATTGTTTGTTTTGCCATATTGTTGTACAAATATACGCGTGAACCTTTTGACTGAAACTTGAAATATTTTTTTAATGTTTTGTAACTAGAATATACGTTGCATCAAATAGTTACCGTGAAATTTTAATCACTATTTTTTAGAATACACTTTGTTCAGACAATGGTCTACTGCAATTCACCATTAACCTGAAATAATTTGTGGTCTATTTTGCTATATCTTTAATTGTGTAATTTTTGATGGAATTGAGCAGAAATCTTTTTCTACTCAATTTCATCAAAAAATATCAATCATTACTAATGTACCTTACTAGTTCTTACGCGTTTTGTAGTTGTTACCTATGTTCTAGGTGCAGTTGTCTTTTTGAAATGATTGGTTGAATTTTTGTTTGACCAAAAACATTTCTTTTTTTTATTTGATACTGTAGGAGACCACAACCCAAAAGTTTGTTCTAGAAAAAGCAGTGGTAAATTGCATAGTTATAAGTAATTTTTGTGTCACAAATTAAAGTAGGTACGTGCTAACCAGTGCTCGATTTACATATCTTTAATTGTGTAGTTTTTGATGGAATTGAGCAGAAAAAGACGGTCTGAAATAAATTTTTACATCCATAAATTTTTATAAACTTATTGTAGTGGATGCAGTAAAATCAATCATGTATAACTTATATATAAAATAGTTCGTGGGTTGATATAGCAAATAAACATTTGTTATGACAGGAGGTGTTTTATTTTATCGGTTATCAAGAGGTTCAACTATTCTCCATTTAGTTTACAAAAAATGGTTGGCGGTCCAATAATATCACCAGCATGCATCACCTTCATATTGAAACAAAGCAACGCGAGTTTCACTAATTGTACTGAGGTAGTAGGTACTTTTCCGAACGAACTGATTTTGTTAGTTGGTGAAATATTTATTTAGTGGCTATAACTATGGGCTCACAGGTCAGTTGGTAGTAACTCAGCATTTAGGTTGTGGGTTCGATCCCCATCGAGAACAAACATATTATGTGTGATGAACATAGATGTTTGCTCTCTGCAGGGGGATAGGGTGTCCCCATACATCGTGGCAGATTCCGACCGGGCCGCGTACGCTTGTTTGAATCAATATGGTCACGCAGTTTGTATTGCTAGCAATCACCTATCTCCGGAGCACAGCGGAATTTAAATGTGCTTTTAACCTAACATCCTCAGTTTGATGTGCTTACGGAGGACTGGAAGATGATTGAACGAGTTAGCCTAAGTTTTTGTGAGAATGTTGTGCATAGTTAGTAAAGTAGGTGTCTATGTTAGAAATAGCGTGTTTGCGTCTTGATATAAATATGTTATTATTATATTGTTATTATTTAAATATAAAAAGCGTGATGAGCAGAAAAGCTCCTCAAAATGCAGTAAATGTAATATAGTGTTTGGTCTAGTAAATGAGAGATAGTGCATTTTTCTCACAAACATTTAATGAATTTTCATTATGTAGAAAATGTTCTAAGATCGTATACAAAATAAGATAAGTAAGTACCTGCTGAGTAAAACAAAATATGACACTATTCTGACGGTGGTACTAATATAGGTTGGTAATAACCTTAGTTGCTTGTAGGAACTAAATACTAAATCACCACTATTTGGTACCTATAATTAAAGGTTCTACAAACTCAATATTTTTAAACAAAAATAATAACTTAATTATACTTCGTACTAATTTGATTTAACGTGCCGGTCCTGTTACTTATATACTTTATAAGTTTCCACGCACCTTTTTGATACATTCTTGTTTAGGGTAAACCAGATCTTTAAGGGCCTACCAAATAGTACCGACTCAAGCTACTTTGAGGGGAGTAATTGACACATTTTGAAGTAGTTAGTATTCCATACGTGGCAATGGCGATATTAAATTTGATTTTCCTTCACTGTTGATTGAAGCGGAAAAAATATTGGTGCACGACCGGATTCAAAAACATGACGTTAGGGTCAGGAAGTGGGTTTGCTCCCACTACACCACCAATGGACTTAAACCAACATTATGATAAAAACTTATAAATATTGTAGAAATAGACCGGCACAAATAGTGTATGTTTTTCTACTTACAAGTTTTATCACTATAAATTATAAACCTTAAAACAATTCTTTGAAAAACATAATTAACAAATTTAATAAACAACAATTACATTCGTAATACATACCTAAGAATTTTGAATTTAATTTCAATTCTACATACTAGCCTAACCGTGCAACATCCATAAATAATTGACTAGAAGAATTACCTACGTCTGTGGATTAGGTTATCTTCTACTCTACACTGAATTTAAATAAGTAAACAATTAAATAATTTCAAATCTACATTGCTTTTTATTAAAAGTATGGTTGTTTAGAAAGGGTAGGTAGCTCGGCTGTTGGGGAAATTGCACTCTTCTGAATAGTCGTTTCTTGGTCCCCAAGCGCCACTTGTAGCGAAATTCTGAAAACAAATTATGATTATGCCTCAAGCATGTCTTGGTTTAGAATAGGAATTGTCCAGGAGACGGGCAGCAGAATTTCCCGTGCACTAAACACCGACTGTGGTGTGGTCACCAATCTACTTGCGAGGCGTGGTGACTATCACAGCCAGCCTCCATAATTGGGGGATTCAGTAGTAGGCATAGGCTGATGATCTAGCGTTTCTAGCTAAAGGGAGGGAAAACCTGCGGCTTAGTCAGCTCTAGTAAACCAGTAACTAGAGGCATCGGTAAAAATATTACCGGCTGGCTAATCTAAGCTCCCTTTGTAAAAAGTATGGGCTGGGAGATGGATATAACCTACATCCACTCTTTTTTACATCCACTGCTGCCTCAGACGGTCGCGGTCCTGCATCAGCTGCTCGGCCTCCTTAGTAAGGCGGTCAGACTCCTGCTTGATCCAACGGCCGTTGTTTTCACGCTCGTTGCGGAGTTGGTTGATGGCGAACACCATTTCTGAAACGACAAAAATTAAAACTGAGACGAGTTGGTAAACAATGACAGCGACGAGACCTATTCTTGTATCTAGCCTGTTATGTCCCAAAATGTATCCTAATTTTTTTCTAAAAGTATCTACAACTAGTGGTTTAAGCGTTATTTCTATGTCAGTCAGTCAGTCAGTCAGGACAAAGATTCTTCTAATTGGTAAAGATTAGCATATAAACCTATTTAATAACCATCTGCTTGTTTATTTAGGTTGGAAGAAAAAAAACTGAATAGAGTAAAAAAACCATGACTAAAAACTAGTCCCTACGCGCGGTATGCCAATATACTTACGGTTCAGCTCAAAGTAATGTGCCTCGTACAAAAGCAGATCATAGTGGTTAAAATCATCTGGCAGTGTCAAGGCCTTGTTCCGGAGAAAATTCAGTATATGCCGAAACATGGGCCCATCACGGTCTATGAAGTAATGCTGCTTCAAAGAGTCCAACACTATAGGATAAGTGCCGTTAAACATTTTGCAAAGACGCGATTCTGGGTCCCTGAAACAAAATAAAACTGGTGCTTAAAATGTTTTTTGAAGATTTTGACGGTTATAATTGGCCCTTTCGCTACGTTGCGAGTTGGATTCGTTTGCCAATCTCTTTGTCGAAGCTGGACTTGTCTTGTTGAACCATCTGATCCCTGCAAAGTATTGGTAAGAAAGTACTGGATAAAATCAGCTTTAGGAAAGGGTTATCTAACTGTTGAAATCTGTAGGTATGCAGTAGAGTTCTGCGAATTAGCTAAAATAGTGACTAGTAGCTTAACCTTATGTGAACCAAATACCTTTACGCATGCAATCTCAAACTATACACGTTGTGTCGTCAAAATAAAAACCAAAATGCGCTCTGCCGTGGTTTTTACGATAGCTACCGGCAACAAAATGTGAGGAAAAGGTAGTTGCTGGTGATTTTAGCGGATGGTCACAGGTAAAAGAACCCGTCATATATTTGGAAGTAAGTGGGTAGTACTATTTTCCACAAGTCATTGAAAAAAATATAAAATCATTTGGAAATTAGACGTATTAGTAACATAACGAAGGATTTCTTTTCATTATAAAAATTGCTACTAACCTGGGTATTCGAAAGAAAGGAGACGCCTAATCATAATGACGAAGGATAGTTGTAACTTACGAAGTAAGCGTCTCGAGCGACGAAGTGTAGATGGTCCCTCCCACGTCAATGTGAACCGGTGCGTTGTAGTTGGTGGTGGGAGCCACCCGCGGGAACCCTATCATGGAGGAGGGCTCTATCTTCACAGACGGTAACTTCACAGGAAGCTCCGACTTCGGGCTGCTTGGAAACATCACAACGGCCCTTTTAGGGATCTAAAAAAAATTTACAACTTTAACGGCAGTTTTAGTGACCATATATACATATACTAAGTATATAATAATGTATTCTAAGTATGTATTTACAAAAAAAGTATATAACTATTCTATCAGTTATCTGGTTCCCATTCCTTAGCTAGATGATGCTGTGTAAAAAATGTCCACAAATATTTATTTATATATTAGTATAGTAACCAGTCAAAAGTAATCTCCGCAGGGATCTTCTTGAAACGTTAAATCTAGGTGAATCTAAACCCTAGTTCCTCGCGACCAAGCCTAGAAGAACCGGCAAGAAACTTACGACTTGGTTCCTACCGTTTTTTTGTATGATCCTTTTACAAAATAATAATTGTGAAAATAATAAAGCTCCAGTGTGGTGTAAATCTAACTTAATAATACAATCCAATGTGTTCAAATACAGACATTGCAAAAATATATCCTAGCTGCCGATATGTAGAGCGACCGGAACATCTGGCCACGTAGATTTATCATTAATCCCAACTAACAAAAATTGCTCTTATAGTGGCTTATATTGCCAAAAATAATGTTCTTATAGAAGCCGCATTATCGCTAATAAGGGTGCGTTTGGGCACAATTTATAAAGACAATAACCTTATACACCCCTTATAGTTGCTTTATTATCCGCTTTTTTTCCTTATACGTGTTATATTATGACAAGGAACAAGGAAGTTAAACTTATAATGGCAAAAAAAAAGCTCCTAAAAAGCCAATACACTTTTATGAAACATATGGAAAACGTTAATAAGGGCGATCACCCTTATACGTGTTTTATTATGGTCCGATATAAGGGAGTTAAACTCATTGCGGCAAATCAAAGGCTCTTAAAAATCTGTAAGCCCTAAAACCGTCTGTTTATGATTCTACAATAAGTCTTTTTGTAAGTGATTTATTTAGAAGTGAAAACGGCAACCATTTTATTGATAAGAGAACGATAAGTTATTATTTTATTTACTTGATTTATGTGCTCGTTTATAGTGAAAAGTGTATGGGAATTCAAATGCATGATAAAATGTGGTACGCTATGTGTCGTAGTATCAACCCGCCCTTGAATTTAAGCTGTTTTTGTACTACAAACGTTATTAATTATTTAATCATGATATAAACAGTGCTACTATAAGAGCAAAACGATTCGCACGTCGTCTACAAGGAGTCTATAAGAGTGAAACCTTTATAATGGCAACAATTGTGGCATATGCTATCGCCATTTTACATTATCGTTAGGGTTCCTTTCACAAAAACAAAATCGTAACTTCTAATATATTTATAGAAATAATATTAATACGACATATTAAAAAAACCCTCATTAAACAATATTCAACCACTAAAACAACGAAAACCGGAAAAAAAATAATTCGGGCATTACTGGGTTAAGTTTACTAGCTTGCAATTTGTCTCCTTCCCCCACAACTATGGCACGAAACAGTCACAAGTCGGCGTGCGTTTATCACTATATCACTATAACTATTTATATAATATCACTATTCCTCAACTCTTCATTTAAAAATATGTCTATATCACTACCACTATCGCTACAATTATATTCTTCCTCACTGGTTTCCTTTTCATTCTCATTTTCTATAAAATAATGCTCTACGTAACCACTGGCTGATTCGTTGATATCGGCTTGGTAATTTTGTAGCATCATAGGAGTAGAGGTGGTGGGTGTAATGCTTACAACCATGTTTTTGTAGACCTTTTTTACTTTTCTTCTGTAACCACCGCTCCTTTTAAACTTCTTCCAGTGTTTTGAATCCATTTTTTAAATGTAAATTCCGCTCCGTAATAAATTCACACAATCTGCTGCATTCAAAATGGCGAATCTAGTTATGTAAAACCTTTTAATGTAACCATATAGAGAATAATATCTTTATAATCACTGTATAAGGGAATATGGATTGCTTTCATCCTTGTTGAGATCATATAAAATGTTAGAATTCGTTTGTTGGATAGACGTCTAATCAAATGCTCCTATAAGTTAAAAAGCATCATAATTACCTTGTGCAGTACTTTTACAAGAATAATTGACCATATTAAAAGCCTTTATATGACTTTGAATATTATACGGCTAAAAAGCAATGTAACTAGTCTCTATAAGAAGAACACATTTCAAACCCTTATTATAGCCGTATTAATTGGATTTATTAACGTTTACCCAGCCAAATTATAAGAATAAAGGTAATATTAGCCAAATATGCTAATAATGTGCCATTATAAGGAATATTGACATAATGAATGCTCTTTTATAACAAGTATAAGAGTTAAGACCTTTTAAACTTAATTTTATAAGCTTAAATTGTTAGTTGGGAATGTAGCTATCTACGGTACCTATGCTTTTTTTATAAGATTTATCTTAATTTGCTTTGAATTTCCGAATAGGAACTTAGTGGCATTTTCTGGGAGTTTATTTTAGAATCATAAATGAAATCCTCAGAAATGACCCAATTACATTTTGCACTCAAAATTTAGGAATATATCATTCACTATTGTTTCTAGTGTTAATACTGTGCACATCATCTTTTACGGGATACCTACAAAGACTTATAAAAGGAACAGTTTTAGTTTTTACATCATCAAATACGGATGCACCAATTAGGTACACTAATCAAAAAGATAAATTGGACAAACAAGGTATGAAAACAATAGAGACAAAAAATTACAACATAAAAGGCAAACTGAACTCGACCAAAACATCATAGGTATTTGCAGTCCATATTCTTAGGGTATTTGTAAAAACTAGTGACATTACATTATATCTGTCAAAAGATCAATGATTGCCCTTTTTTTTTGTGACATCTGTCCAAATTTGCCAATAATTTTTTTTTTTTTTTTTTTTAACCTATACTGTCCCACTGCTGGGCAAAGGTCTCCCCCATCTCCTTCCACTGCCAATAATATATAATAATATTTAATATTGCTGGACAAGCCACACAGCATCATCTAGCCCCAAGCTAAGCAGAGCTTGTGTTATGGGTACTAGATGACTGATATACTTAATACAATACTATATTACATATATAGATATTTTTTTATTATACATAGAAAATACCCAGAACACCCGGAATAAATATTTGCAGAACGTACAAATATTTATCCCAAGGCGGGAATCGAACCCGCAACCCCTGCGTCGCAGGCGGACATTCGCCCACCGCGCCACATCGGTCGTCAATGTCAAGTGGGTTGAATAAATTCTTTTTAGTCAAGTCGAATCGGTAAAAAAAGTAAAGTCAGCCGTCATCGGTTTTGAAGAAAAAGATGGCGTTTTTCTTCAAAACCCTTTGTCAAAACCAAAGGTCATTTCCGTTCAAATCAGGATGTCTCATAACACACTTTCATTTCAATTGTTCACACTTGTGCTAAGACCTCAAGTAATGATGGTTAAAATACCACCAAAATTACCCATCAGAACTTAAAATAACACAAGAAAAACAATTAAAATGAAAATACAATGTTGCTTCCAAAGATGACAGAAAACGAATCCTCTGCCTTGCAATCAATGACTGATGACAAAAAGTGACAGGACTCATTCTATACAATATTTTATTATGAAGGTGGCTAAGTAAGAATCGTTCACACACGATCAATGTATTGTTTTAGTTTTCAATACTGCTCATTTATTTAAAATGTTTACGATCCAAGAGCAAATTGATCAGACTGCACGGAAAGATAAGTTCTGCATTGAGCGCCTACAGGCATCCTACAGAACAGACATTATTATAAAAACCACGAAAACCCGACTTTCAGTGTAACCGACTTCACCGATCAAGCAATCAAAGTAGGCATTACCGTAGAAGATGCTTGTGAAATGTAAAAGTGCGCTAAAGACGTGAGGTGAGGTACTGCCTTCGGCGTGGGACCGACCCGAGATCAACCCACAGCCGTCGCTCTCACGGCATCCCCTTCGACCCAACGAATTATACAACATTCTCTGGGATTTTTTCAGGTAACACCAGATGAAGCACATAGCATACGAGGTCGGATCGTTCTTAACAGTTTGTTTTGAAATATATTCCAATTACAAATATTTTAATAATATAAATAAATTAAGCTTAAAACACATTTATTGGTATTTTAAGTTACATTTGAGTTTGGTACGAGACCAATTTGTACGACATGCATGTTCACTGTTTGTTAATTGCTTAGGACGTACAAAGTTGAGAGTAATTTTTTCCTGTCCAATGTGTACTATGCAACCACATATTGTGGTTTCTGCAGTCCTCATAACCTTGTCATTCGCGACATCCGGCGACGCATCGCGTGTCGCACTCATCGCCCCGGGCTCAGCAACTGAGCGGCTCTGTGGCTCAGTGTGCGCCGGACCAAGTCCGACTGTAATTATTTTTATCGCTTGAATGCATCTCTCGTGAAGGCGTAATAGCGGTTTCGCACCTAACGTCTCATTCATGACAGCGTTTACGACTTTGTGAAAAGCCTTTTCATGAATAAAAGTTATGGTAGCTGTAGTTTGAATATACAAAAAGCACTATGACCTCCTAAAACGCACTAAAGACATAATAAACTACTTTTACAAAAAAATATTTAAAGTTTAATTTTGTTTTGAATTCTTCTTTGTTATTTCACAACTACATTAGCCTAAGAAGTCCATTGCTCGATATACTCGTGGGCCATCCTATAGTAATTTGGGGTAGTTTCCGTAGAAAGAAGCATGTGATGACCTTCTATTTTTGAGTTCTACATGTGAAACGAATTAAACATAAAATAAATAGGGACTTCACACCAATTTATCGGACGTTTCTACATTTCCTTCGCCAGAAATATGTGAGGCCTAGCTCGACGAAAAACCATTGTCAAAAGCATTTTTTTCTGTCGCTGGTTCTTGTTGCCACATTCATCAACGCGAATGTCGAACAATGGTTGTGTTCATTTTATTAAAAACTCAAAAATACGCATCCGCTATAGAGTAAAAGATTTGGAAAACAGTGAGCATTTCCTAAAAATTGCAGGTACATCTTTCCCGAACAATTTGCATGCATATCCGAGTTTCCCATTCATTTTTTTTTTTTGTTTGAATTTGAACAATAACCTCTGTCAATTAACTACGTTGTACTCTTCTATTTACTATCTTCTTCTGAAATTGACTTTTGTGTAGCATAGCTTTTTCATTTTAATCAAACTCACTATTCTCCTGAGTACGCCCAAAATATTGTATTCGGAAAAGCTGACGCCGCGCGGGTACCACTCTTTGGCTGTCGACATTATAAAAGTTCTCATCTGAAGAGCTCCAAAGTACATTTTATCGAAATGTATCCTATAAAAGACCGATAGACTGGCAACTTTTAAGCGATACTCGAAACTATGAAGCTTATTGCTCGTTACTTAGTATTTTAACTTGCCTTTCAATTGTTTCTAAGGCCTCACGTTGGTATTTGGTAGAGTCATCCCAATAGTAACAACAGTAATCCACGCAAAAATGGTTATTTAATGGTGTATGCAAAACTATATACGCTAGAATTAAAATCTGTCATACAAAATACTGTTGGGTACCCACCCGCTATGTAAAAAACTGGAACCCTTCGTGCGAGTCGAACTCACTCACGAAGGGTTTCGTACCATTATCTATAGTAAAAACGGCAAAAAATCATGTTTGTTGTATGAGAGCCCCCTTAAATATTTATTTTATTCTGTTTTTTAGTATTTTTTATAGCGGCAACAAAGATACTTAATCTGTAAAAACTTCAACTCTCTAACTATCACGGTTCATGAACAGCCTGGTGACAAACGGACAGATAGACAGACAGACAGCAGAATCTGAGTAATAGGGTCCCTTTTACCTATTGGGTACGGAATTCTAAAAACTAGTAGATGGAGACCACTGTGTCCGTTTGTTCGTTTTCTTTTTTGTAAAAGGAGATAATGCTTGAAAGTGAAGAAGGTAGGTATGATTATGCCGCATCACAGCATAGGAGCACGCAAGAAGCGCCAAAGGCAAGACGCAAGGCGCGAGCTACTTTACATGTCAGTCAGTGCTGCTAACACACTAGAAGTTTCAGCTAGATGGGGTACAAACATACCCTTTCAGTCGAGAGAGATGCCATCTTCAAAACTTTTAAAACAAAATAGCCAAGCTAAATGTGAAATAACGCTAATGGTCTATTTTTGTTCAACTAAATCTTATGTTGATGGCACACCATAATTTGCCCAGATCGAGTTCGATTGTGAACTCATAAAGTTATGCCATATCTGTCTATTTCTATAGTCATACCCACCAGGTTATTATGTCTTATAAAAAACATTTTAATTAAACATAAATAAAATAAAACCCTGTCAGCACAACGCTTGCCCCAGCACTTGCTCATGTACATGAAGCATCGATTAAAACAGTTACAAATGGCTTGGTAATAACGTGCAATACACTAACTATTAGCTTTATTTACATTGTAGGTATTATTAAAAACTGACCAAATCAGTGCGAATCAGAAGCGTTCCCAAAACGCAAACAATTAGGCATTGCCTAATTTTGTAATATTTAATTTAGTAAAAACATTAATGTCCTTTAGTATTTATCAAACCCTCCAGAAAAAATTAAAACAAAAAGTACA
Source organism: Electrophaes corylata (assembly GCA_947095575.1). Lineage (NCBI taxonomy): Eukaryota > Metazoa > Arthropoda > Insecta > Lepidoptera > Geometridae > Electrophaes > Electrophaes corylata. The sequence goes on along the minus strand of OX352698.1, from coordinate 9,876,010 downwards.
AAAAACAGTCACCAGAACACTATATATAGCAACATACAATATTAAAACTATGTCGACGTATTCACGTCTGCTGGACCTTTACCTTTCATTGAGAGGGTTCTTGCTAAAAAAAAAAACAGAAACCTGGACTATATTAAATAAATAAATATAAATAAATAAATATTACATATATTAATAAATTATATTTCTAATCATAGTATTTTCAAGGTTCAATCAAAAATTATTTTAATTATCTTTTTAAATACACCAAAAAATTTAAAAATAAATTTATAATGTGAATGATTTTGCATGCATATGTTGTAATTTTTGTATGAAAAGCAAATAAAAGGCTTTTTTATTTTTTATTTATTTATTACTTATCAAAATGTTCTCAGATATTTCTGCAAAGCTAGATTTTTCAGATCAGTAAAGCATGGCTCAGCTGGAAACATTTTGTCTGGTTCCATTATAAGTACGCCCACGGCTCTACACCGACTTTAACCAAATACCTAGGTACCTAATCACTGGATAAGGTTTCTTTCGTCGCAAGCATATCGACAAATGACGTACTCATGAAGTTTTTAAAAAACTGGCAAGTGCGAGTCGGACTCGCACACAAAGGGTTCCATGATAAAAACGACAGAAAAATCAAGTTTGTTGTGTGAGAGTCCCGTTAAAAATTTATTTTATGGTTTTTTAGTATTTGTTGTTATAGCAGCAACAGAATTGCATCATCTGTGAAGATTCAACTCTCTATCACAGTTCATGAGATATAGCCTGGTGACAGACGGACAGACAGACAGACAGCGGAGTCTTTGTAATAGGGTCCCGTTTTAACCGTTGGGTTAACCCTAAAAACTGTTGTTCATAGTTTTTTAAAAACTTCATGAGTACGTCATTTGTCGTACCTCTAAGCACGATAGATATGCCTTCCGATCTCTTAATACCAAGTATCTACTCGAGATGCTTCGAGGATGTCTAAAGGGGGTAGTCAGAGGTACGTCCAGATAGTACATTTGGTACATACCCACATTTTGCAGTAATAGTTAGTATTCCATACGTGACAAGTTGCAAGCTCATCGCCGCTGCTAGAATACTAACTGGATTCCTCTCGATGTTTTCCTTCACCGTTTGAGAGCACTGGCATTGCGCACATAAATTTTTCGAACGGGAAAATTCATTGATTCACGACCGGATTGAACCCACGACCTTTGGATCAGAAGGTGGGGTCACTACTGCCACTAGACCACCGGTTCTCAGAACATGTTTCTACAGCAAAACCTGCGTTGCGGTTGAAATTATGTTCGTGTGAAAAAAGAAAACTAACTCTTATCTCACCCACTCAACGGTAGAATAATATCTCTACCCGTTTTTATTTTGTTTTGTTTTTAACACATAAGGGGTAACTAACCCATTTTTTCCATACAAACGCTGTGAGGTATTATTTCAGTGTTTCGAACAGTCTCCAAAAGGAAAACTCCAGCAAGGTCTTATAGAATACCACATGGCTGTCAGGCAAATAGATTTAAAGTAATACGATTATTTTGCTGAAATATCTATTTAACAACCAGCGATGTATTCCTTACTACAGCGGTTAATGACCGCGTGGCGGGGTGGCAACCGGAGAGTAACGCACCTGCCAGATAATCGCGATTTTCGTGTTGTGTTGTTTTTACGGTAGTTCGTTTTCAGGTAGTTATGTTTATACTATAGTGTATTGTCGATATTTATACGGTCAAAAAGCGTCGATTTTTTTGCGTTTTTTTTTAATCAGATGGTCTGAATGCGCAGTTTCAATTTTCGAAAGTAGTCTTTATTACACCCGGTATAGTTATTAGTAGTAGCTACATATATAATAATAATAATAATCATTTATTCACCAAAAATAAAGTTAAACTTATAAATAGGTACCTTACAGTAGGTTTCTAAGCAGGTATTTATAATAACATAAAAATGAACACTAGCCCCCGCACTAGGATTCCCTGTGTCGCAGGGAGTATAATAAATAATAACTTAAAAGTTATCAACGTTGAAAGATTCCTTTTTTTACGCAACTTTGGGCATAACAAAAATCACAAAGAGTTAGAAATCACCATTATCAACGTTATTTTCCAGCCTAGTTTATTTATTCAAGAATATACCTACAGAACTTTGTTTTAAAAGGCTTTTCATTAGAACGCTTTTAAAGGGCTATTCTTAACTTCTTGATAACACTATTCTCACTTTTCAGTGGTTCTTGAGTTTTACACGTATTTACTATGTATTAGAAGCTATTGCGTGTCTGACCCATCTTTCACATACTGTAGGTGTGATAGCGTGGATATAAGCCTCGCCCATCGACGAGTTTCAGTCTAACCCCCAAGACGAACCCCACTTGGCCTATGTGACAAGAACGGGTCACACGTAGCTTTGGTAACAAAGTAGTCTTTTTTTGTGGTTTGAGTATGGATCGTGAGTGAAAGCCTGAGCATATTTGTAAGCAAGGGCACTTCGTTTAATATATTTTTACATTGTTGCATGAATGTTTTTATTACCAGCATGTATATAAGCACGATTTCTCACTTAAAAGGCTCTGTGCGTGATCCTAAAGCATTTTTACCCTTAGGTAAGGTCTTTAATAATTATTTTAAAAAATCGTGAAACCTTCATTTCTCTGTAATAAATAAAGCTGTGATGTCTTGCGGAAATCCAAAATAATAAAAAGTATCTTAATAAGGGCGCGTTTATACGGCGCGAAAGATTTCACACAGCGGCCGCGCTGTTGAGATAATCAGCAGGTCTACTCTTAGAAACGTTAAACGAAGTTTCGTATTGTTCGTATTGGCGAAATTACAGGCACAGAGGCTTAACACTTGTATGCCTCAGGTTGATGAACGCAGAGGAGTGCATTATAGGGCACGTTCGTGATTTGCAATGTAACGCTTTGTTATAGGTGATGGTAACCACTTAGCACCAGGTGGGCCATAAGCTTGCATCAGCAACTTCATAAAAAAAACCTTTGCTAAGACCTCAAGTAATGTTGGATAAAATAAAATACTTAATAATTTTTTTGTGATGAACATAAGATGTTTGTTCCCTGTCTCTGAGTGTTATATTGTATTCTTAGTATGCATTTATAAAAGTGTATGTGTTCTATCAGTTATCAGGTTCCCATATTATAAACATTGCTTAGTTGGGGACGATAATATTGTGTGAACTGTCTACAACAAAAACTACTGACTCTTTGTGCTAAAATGCTAAGACCTCGGTTTTCGGGCAGAAAAACTGCTATGAGACATAGGCCTCCTCTAATTGTTTCAGAAATGTTTTTTAGCCTTCTTCGTCATCCAACTTCGCGCAATATGTCTATACAGCCGGTCTATTTAGTCCTACGCTAACGATGTACTTTTTCTTGGGTTAGATGGACCTACTCGTAGCGCATAAGCTACCTTAAAAATGTATTATAAAATATTACTGTACGTGGTGAGTCTCTTTTTGTCCATGGTGGTTAAAGCTTGGAACACAAAGAACGTGAAACAATGCCCGGGGCGACGCCATGAGGCAGGTACGTTGTATTCCATTCGCAATTATCCGCTTCGGGTGAGCCATTGGAGCGGGAAGTGGAACGAGCAACTCGGCGAACAATTTAATTTATAAAAGAACTGAAGAAATGTTCAGGGTATATTTTGAATAGCTGGAAAATGGTTTTAATTTTCAAAGACCGGCGACGGCGTTCGTCATAATGAAGGACGTACAAAAAATAGGAGCGTGGTGAAATTATAATTATACATTCATGTAAGTAAATATGGTATTTCCATTTGTCCGGTTATAACGTAGGGTAGCTCAAATTGTCAGTGATTTCAAGCTCACAGACGATCTAGGGCCCTTAAGCTAGCGAAGAGATGTAAGATCTTTCTGTGTGCTCTATCGTTTGTAGAATGGAAAGTGTTCTGAGGAGCTGTTTAGTTTGGTGCCTGCGGCCAAATTCCATGATCGCACCACACGCCTCAAAACCAAATACCATATTATATACCACCTGGGTGGCTGGTTTTTCAATACCACTCGTTTTTTGCGGTTTCATTTACTGTGTACGGGTAAGTTGTGGAACGAACTTCTTTCTGAGGTATTCCCTTATAAATAGTTTTAACATAAACCTTAACAAAGACGGGCTTATCTTTTCTTGAAAAAACAGGATCTTATCAGCATCGCCCCTGATGATGAATGTGTCCATAAGTGACGGTGATTACTTACCATCAAGTGGTCTCCTCGTCTGCTTTGGCCAGTCAAAGTCAAAAAGCTTTGGATTACAAAGTGGTTTTCTTGTGATGTTATACTTTACCAATCATTATTGCAAACACTTCGAACAGATGGAAAATCGAAATCTATTGGTGTTTGACTGGATTTAAACCCACGAACTTAAAGTTAAGAATGCGGTATCGCTCCCACTACACCACCGGTGCTAATAACCAGTTTGTAAGTTTTTTCTCGTCCGAAGTTCCTTTTTATCAGATATTTAATATTATCCCAAAAGTAATGCATCGAATGGTATTTGAACCCCTTTCCTTGATATGGGAATGCGCTACCAATCTGCTCGAAAAACTATAGAGTAAAGCCTTACTTTGTTCTAGATTTAAAAGAAAACTGTTGTATTTGCTACCAACATTGCATTTCAAATATGTCTACAAATTCTTATACCTAAACGCTGGGTTATTTCTGTTTGAAATATGTAAGCCTGATCCAAGTTTTGCGTTCAGAATGTTTATTTCCTCTTTAGTCCCTTACCAATACACAAGCCTTTGTTTTCTCAAAAAGACATATATACATATCGACCTAACGCTTATGCGGTTTGGTCTTATCCACTCGTCTCAGCTGCAGCCTCCGGGTTGCGTTTCGTCCAGCGTAGAGATCGTTTCAATTCACTGTGAGAACTTTTCCTTTTCATTTCCATGCCTTTCTTATCTTGCTATCTTTCTTTGACCACTTTGATTTCAAATTCGAACGGTCATCTTAGTTCAGTTTTTTTTCTTTTGTTGATAAAGTAGGTCATTGTTACTAATAAGCAAAGTTGCACATACATGAGGTACATATTTGTTCAAAGAACGACAGTGGCTGGGTGTGACTACGAATTCATAGTGTTTCAATGTATCTGCCTGCAGTGATAGCCCGTGGCTTTATCCGCATGAGATACATGTTGTTCATTCCATGTAAGCGATAGCCAGAGTAAGTAGGTAATGAAACAATGGAGCAGCGAGGGAATTTATGAGATATCATGTTTTTCCTGACAGTTTGTATTGTAACGCAGCTGGTGTTACCTACAACATACTCTTAGATCAAATTGAAATAAAATCAATAGGTATATATTGGGTGCTTGATTGCCTTCAAGATAAAATATAAAAAAATTTGATGTTTATTTGTCTAAAAACTTACAAATGTAACAAAGTAGAAATTGGCAAATGGTGAAATAGCTTTTGCGAAATATGACCTTCCTTGAACCTACAATATGCTTACCATTAAACTTAACACTAACTAGATTTCCTATTCTGTGCTCCGTTATTTCAATCATGATACTGAATGCTAAAAATATTATAAAATATAAGTAATATAAAGAGTTCACACAATGCTCTCAAAGCCAAAAGCCGCAGGGTATAGAGCCTAACATGGCCGCCGCCGATGCCGCCGCCGCTGGTGAGGCTTTTAAAATGTTGAAGACCCGGCTGGTTAGCCAGCGGCGTAATATGTAGGAGTCCTCAACAAAAGCGAATAAGCCCCGCAGGCAAGCCCCCGGCGGCGCGGCGGCGCGGCCCTTCGCCGACGACGGCGTATAGCAACACCCTACCATCGGACTCCGAAAAACTAAGCACAGTCTTAGCACAGTGAATAAAATAAATAAAATACCTATAGATCGGAAGTAATGTCAGTAAAACAGTCAGGTGTTTGACCGTTTTCAGAGGCCGAGGAAATAATACAAGAAATACCATCTAATACATAAGGTAACATTTTTATAAATTATGTCATGTTTAGATATGATATATTATTATATATGAAAAAAAAACATAAAGAAAGATGCGTCTCAACTTTCTAACGACAGTTTAGGTCATATCGTTTTTTTTTCTGGTTGAGTTTGGACCGTTGACATTATCTTTCGGCCTTTAGGTTTGCCGTGATGTTTTTGATCTGTACAATATATCCTCGTTCTTTTCACTCAGTGCCCGAGGTCATGGTGAGCTGGTCTGCACCACAATGGAAGTCTAACATTATCATAGCCGCGAGAGCGCCCGGCGGCGCCCTCGGTGGCGGCGGCGGCGGCGGCTACGTTACAGTCGCCCTACTCGTTTTATCAATACTTATAGTTTGTGTTTAAGCCCCAAGCGGTTTAATAAAGCACAGGCAATGTTTGAAACTAGTCTAAACCTAAACATAGTACATTTGTACTAACCTTGCTTACATCAAGGTACCACTATGCAATCAAGTAACTATTATTGTTTTAATTTCTTGTTTTCATCTAAGACTCGTCTTATCTATTGTAGAGAAAACTGTCCAAGGATAATACATTTTTGTGAAGATGAGTTAGCCGTGGCAATATGTAATGCAAGTTTTATTGAAAGCATGTACAGTAGTACAGTCAGCTGCACTAGAATGTATACAATTCGTAACTTTCAAAACGGTATCAAAACCTTAAAGTAAACTCTTAAACAGTAAAAACTCAACAATCGTGAAATTAACTGATAAGCTCATTTGTTTTGGAGTGTTTGCCCAGTAAATATTCATTGTAACGTTGATAAACCATTCTGTAAGTTACGAATTGTATTAGGTAGGTACATTTGATACCGATGACGGTAGGAATACCACTAACCGTCAGGTGCAAGCTGTTTTTCAGGCTTTATCAAGAGTTTTCCAAGGAGTTAACGCATTAGTTATGCATTTGCTCATATTGATGGATACTGCTTTCAGGAATTGTAACGTACTGTTTAAATTTGAGTTTGTCATTATAACCTAGAAATTCTGAGTGTTATCTGTCGTACGTTTCTCGTGAGCTTATTTTTATAAATTAATAATAGTAATAATAATAACAGTTATATAGCACCATTGTTATAACAGCTAATAATTCAGACGCTCAACCACCTACTCAAAACTGATGATAAAAATGGCGATCTCTTGAAATATGCTCGAAGCGTAAACAACATAATATCAGGAACGCGCTTGCGGCTATTTGAATGAAAGGCATTGAAGCCTTAAATAATTAATCTACGGTGGACGGGAACAATGCAAAATTTTAAGGGGAGCGAGAGTTGGTCGGTTTCGTTGAACTGTGTTATTTACTGGAAGTTGTAAGTTTCTATAAAATTAACTCTGAAAATGTATCATGTATCATCCGACACCCAATGGCTTACATGAAAAACGATGAATATATTACTACTTAGAAGCTAAGCCTACCACGTATAGACTGTTCTATATGTAGCAATATGTAATGTATTATCGATTTACACGCGGCCATTTATTAGGTCTTCCCATAGTTTTCATTGCGGTAGTGGATTGATATTATTTAATAACACGGAAAAGTAGTATAATAGGAACAAATAAAGTCAGTCCTTCCATTACTACTCCGAAGTTTTGAAGGCTTACAGGCTTGATTGAAAGTGATAGTCTATTTATCCTTTTATGACTTACCTACACGTTCTTTTTACCAGCAATTATTTTACATCAACCAGCAAGTCAATACGATCCAGTGTTTCTAAGAGCTGTGAAGCATAAAATGCAATAGTCTCTGTAGGTGGCTTGTGTTCAATACTCTGTTAATTTAATGGTCCTTGTTTCGGTCATTGCTTACTTATATAATAATACAAATAGCAATAGTTTGTTGATTTCAGTTTTAATTAGTAATCGCTGTCTGGTTAAATTCTGTTTAAGTCTGAGTGGTGTGGTGCAGCCCTAACTTGTAAGTAGATGGAGTACTTGAATGAGGTGCCGTCGAGACCTTGCATGTCCTGAGGGGTGAACGCCGAGCTGCGGGCTCAAGCCACATCCAGTATCGTGTCATTCGTAGCTAAGGCGGGTGGTAATACGAATTCTGATAAAATAGGTCACCTCTAATGAGCTGTTGAGCAAGCAATAACCTCTGTTGTTACCGAGCATTGAATCTTGCTACCTGAAACCTGCGTGACCATGAAGACTACCGTTACCTAACCCACGCGTTAACTAGCCAGAAGGGTTTATGTTCTAGACATAGGTACTTTCTATACTACATAAATATTATTAGCTAATTCTGCCTGATTGATAAAGTCAGGATCTATTCAACAAATCTCCTCAACAAAGCCCATTAAGCTAAAACTTCGTATAGGTTTTTTTATGTGACTCGCTGATGAAACAAGCAAATGGCCCACCTTACCATCACCTATTTTAAATTTAATAACAAAGCAGTGCATCGTAGGTCACGTTCCTCAGCGTCCGTTAACCTAAGACATGCAGGTGTTATTTCTCATAAGATTGTAGTTTCACACCTTTTTTGTAAGATCAGTCGGCTACTCTAAACTTTACTCGACTGCAAATTGCGGATTGCGAATATCACGAGCTCAGTTCGCTTAGAACTCTCTTATAACTTATAACTCTTAGAATTCCAAAGGCTAACCCTTATTATAAAAGGAGATATTGTCGCTATGCTGTAATTGCTGCTGTTCTACGTCTGCTCTGTTCTAACTTTGTTAAACAAAATGTTCTAGAAAAGCTTTCAGGCTAAGTAACTTGCAAGTGTGTCTGTTTCATAAACCAAGTTATTTTAACATTGTTAGACCAAACCCTTAAAATCAGTTCCTCATCACCGTTGCGTTGGACGCCTCTGGTGAAGCTCGCGGCCTTCATCTACAGAACAATCATTTGAAAATTATTTAGAAACTGCCTTTGGCGTTCGGAGCGAGTTGCCGAAGTTGCCTGAAGCGACTACGTATTGAGAGACCCTATCGTAGGTAGGTAAAGGTATATAGAATACAGGCAGTGCTCTACGCTCTACTCTTATTTATGACTACTCTGTTCGTTTTATATACTGTAAATTTTGGACGTGCCCCTAACTACCACCTTTGGACATCGAAGGATTCAGAATTTAAAAGCTCTGTGGGCAGAGAAGCTCGAGGTTTCCTAAACATTGGAATAATTTTATAATTTTAGAAACTGTGTACCTATTTTTATAGGTATAATAGGGATCTATTTTTTGTTAAGAAGAGATATTGTAAGAACATAAAACACAATAATTTAAGTTTAATCTCTAGATTAATGGCCACAAGTGCTTCTTATACTTCTTGTAGAAGGAACAAACAGATGGCTTACTTGGTGTAGTAACCATCACGAACATTGCGTTGCGGCGCAGGTCACACACGTCAGGAACGTGCCCTACGATGCATGCATCCTTCAACCTGATGCATACATGTATTAAGCCCTATGTGCTTGTAATTTATAACAATCATATATGTACCTACTGTGGTAGTAGGTACGGGTACGGAGTACTTTACAGGGTGTTTAAAACAGTTTCCGAAAGCCCCAAGTTTTTCATCATACGAAACGGGCAATATCACAAAACAGAAAACTACTGCGTATACTACTCTCCTGCTTAGGTATATCAAGACAAAATAGCATTTTTCCATAGTATGATCAATGTTTATGACTTGCCCCTCTACTATGGTGCACCAACTATCAAAATCTAGGTCTAGGTAGTTCTTGAGGTTCTATGACCCTTTAGTTGAGTTAAATAAAGTGTTTGCTTCTTATAAAAAGCCAGAACAAGGCTCAGTATGATTAAAGTCGTAGGTACTACAAGCGTACCTATGTACATAGGTAGGTTTGTTATTTTTATGAGGATCTTATCTGGCGTCCCCAATTGAAGCAGTAGCCTAAGGCGCGGCGGCACAGGCGGCCTCAGGGTAGCAAAACTTTTATTGGAACACATTCATAATCTAAATACGAGCATGTTCTGCCATCGATTCTCCAAGCTCCAATGAGAGCGTGGTAGTTTGTGTATTTTACTTGGATTTTGTAAAATGCTATATGATAAATAAATATTGGTAAATATTCATACAACGCCCCAAACTAAGCAAAGCTTATTGGGAACCAAACAACTGATAGAATACTTATGGTACTTATTCTAAATACGTACTTAGAATATAATACCCAGACACAGAAAAACACACTACTTACATACACCTCGAGAATATCGTAGGCCCTCTTATTACCGTAAACATTAGATAATATAATGTATACTTCAAATACAAGTAATAAAAATATTTTGTACTACTGAATAAAGATGTATAAATATTTTTCTACAACTTTAATATTTTTTAATCATTTGTCATAGCGGAAACATTGTATTCATGTAGATACTTACCTACCTACTGTTTGTTTCGGTCTGGATATAGGTAAAGTATGGTACAAGTTTTGGCCCGTGGCGTTAATTTCGACATTTTATCATGGCATTCATTTGAAAGGCCGGCGGCTAACCCCCCGGGCACACAGCGGGCCACAGTGCAAGCTGTTACAGGGAGCGCAAGCGACTTACAAAAGTAAGAAATATATATTTATTAAAAAATACCAAAACTGTGAGCTAGTGAGCTATTTATAACCGCATCAGAAATATTTTCTGAGATTTCTGGTCAAACATTTTTGGGGTTAAACTTGTTTTACCAACCTATTGTTTTCAGGTGCCTAGTAGATAAAAACTTTTAGCTGCTGCATAATTCATACAGGTGCCACAAATGTTCGTTTAGTCATTTATTAAAAATGGCCCAATATCTGAGGGCCCTTTTGACGCGAAGCTGCTAAAACTTGTAGTAGGTACCTAACTCACTAGCACCTCTCGATAGCATCAGCTGCTCTTGAATATTAGGTCTAAGTAGAAATACCGTCAGCAAAATTATAATTTATATATTTTTATCCTCTATAAACCGAGCTCTGAAAAGGCTTTAGGGCCTAGAAACGTCTAACTAGGTTGACTTACATAGATATAGATCAATCATATGCATTTAAAATTATCGACAGTATCTACTTGATATTATCGATCGATACACGGGTCATGTTATTATTACAAGCAAACAAGCTTATTGTTTATAATCTCCCTACCTTACGGACTAGAAACTGAATAGTCGCTCAGTAACCCAATAAAAAATTAATATTTAAAGCGAAAACAGCATTTAAAAGTTTTGCAATATTTTTTACTGAGCGGTTTGAAATGTTCTTACTATATACTACACAACTAACCTTTCTTTTCGGCGGAATCTCGAATGGATTTCAAGCACCGTTACCCGCGAAAATGTTGGTTCGCAGTAAACCTTACGTACACGCGCGTACACTTGGGGTACTAGAGTCAGACTGACAGACGGAGACAGGCAAGAGGCAAGTCAGGCTGCGGCGACAGCGGCGGTAGAGGCTCTACCGTGTCCGTAGAGCACAGCGGGGGGGACAAGCGACCAAAATGGTTTTCAAATTTAAGGTTCGCAGTCGTTCGTTCTGTATGTGGACACGCCACATACAAGCCAAATGGGACTTAGTTTTGGGACGCAAATTTATTTTTTTTGTAATCAGGTCTGAATGCGTAATTTCAGTTTTTAGAAGTAGTAGTCCTAATTACAGGTTGCAAAAAGAAAAATTTATTCTATTTATACTAAATTATGTTGAGTTGCGAATGAATAAAAAATTATAAGAGGTAGGTAAAGATATATTTTTACTATACCATATCGTATAGTGTTTGAATGCTTTGACTTCACACCAGCACCACAGATCAAGAGCATTATATGGGGAAACAAAACAAGTAAATGTGTTCGAGTTTTTGGAGTCGATTGTAGTACAAAATACCTATCATTTAAGAAATGACATTTTTAAAATCTGTTTGATTTAACGGTGCCTACAAGTAGTAGCTTAGCAAGTGATCATTGCGTGTTAGTAATAAATTAATAATAAATATAATATTAATAATATTTATTCCCGGTGTTATGGGTATTTTCTATGTATAATAAAAGATATGTATATCAGTCATCTAGTACCCATAACACAAGCTCTGCTTAGCTTGGGGCTAGATGATGCTGTGTGGATTGTCCATCATTATTATTATTGGAGGAGGAACAGAAACACATGGATTGGCAGTCAGCCCGACTACTTATATAACTTACCACTAATGTCTAATACTTATATTGGAATATCATTTAGTTTTATCCCGTTTTTTAGACACAAACTATGAGACTGCTGTCTAGAATAGTCTTAGTCAACTAAGTCTGTACTGAACTAGATTAAGGCCCGCTTGCACAATGATCACTTAATGTATTTAGTCAGTCTCTAAGGAAGCTATTATGTACGTTTAACACTAGGAAAATTAAGTCGCTAATGTGCTGACACTAAGCTTGTTTATCTTGCTAAACGTGATTAGTTAAATCAGTCTGCTGTGCAAGCGGGCCTAAATTTTACGCCCTTATAAGCCGGGGGCAGTCCGCTCCCACCTTACATGAGAATGGTGGTATTGTTCATGTCAAATTTTCGTACGTAGGTATATTGTACACACTAATAGCCTATGCATGATGACATGTGACCAATGATGTACCGATAGATAATACTTGTCATAATTTCTCGATAGAATTGAGTTTTAGCGTTTATCAAATTGGAAGCATGGAACTTAGTTTAACGCTAGGTCGATAAATTCATGAAACTTTATCGAATTTGTCGACAAGCTGTCCACCACACCTCTGTGTGAAACCACTCTATAACACATATGTTGAGACTAGTTCTGTGCTAGTTGGTGTAGATAGAGTTCGATAGATTAAATTAGTTTGTCGACCGAAGCTCCATGATCACACCTCCGGAAAGCTAATAGTTTTCGTGTGTGGCTTTGTGGTTGCATTCCAAACTTGTGCGTGCAGCCTGGAATCAAAACTATTTTAACATACCGAACATGGATGAAGTGACATTAGCAAATTATCCTACCATGATATTTGATGACACTGAGTATTTGAAGTAGGATTATTTTGTTACGGTATCGCCACAGACACCATTTTGGTCTTCACTGGTTCAATATTAAAGAACATCGTGCATCAAAGATTCCTAAGAATACCTAGAAGCCACTTTTTCACGAAAAAAATAGGATTGTACAGGATCAGCAGTCACCTGTCCCATCTTAAAGCTGTGAACTATTAAACCAGGTCTTGGGAAGTGAGATACTGTATCTACTACTGCAAACCTCCTGAGAGTATTGTATTTACTGTGTTGACCGACAGAATTCTGCTCCAAATAAGAAAGCATTACTATGTAAACATTTACTGAGACCCAATTCTTGTAACGAACCATCGTGAAATTCAAGTTTATAGTTTCAATCTCGTCTCAGCTCCAAAAAACACGATAATTGGGCCTCTGAGATCCTGCGTCCATCCAGTTGAGGCATGCCTGATATTCCTCTAATTTGACCAATTTTTGTCAAAACGATAAATTATCTACTCAACGCGACGTTGCGCAAAAACGCGTTACAAACATTATGCCATCAAAGGATTGAATCAAATAGTTCATTGTTCCGTACTATTTGATTTAGCTCTTTGTGCCCAACATTCTCATTTTGTTTGGACAACGGTGAAATGGTAGCTGCATAGCATGTATTTATTCGTGCCGTACGCGAAACTCAATTGTTAAATCAATGACAAGTTGTTCGTTACGTGCCCCGGAGGTGTTGAATCCAATATCACTATCCATTTACAAATATGTAGTTTTCTGGGTAACTAGACAAAGCTTTGTAACTGACCACGGTTGGTAGTTTGTATGTTGTAGGTTCGACTTGTAGTGCAGATATTTGTGTGATAAAAATATATGCTGGTTTTCTGTGTTCTCGATCTATAAGTAGTTGTCACTGCAATTAACTGTTTCCTATTATTATAACTGCAGTCAACCATGGTTGCCATTGTACAAGTTTTGTTTAGGGTTAGGTGGCGCTGTGAGAAACGTCTACCAATATTCATTTATTTAACCATAATGTGCCTACCTCAGCAATGGACATAATATAACTATGTGCATTGACATTCTGAAAGAGTAAAACACAATTACTAAAATAATTCATAAAACGTTTAATTTAACAGTTAGTTCCAACCAGGTTCTTAACCTAATGAAACTAAATACAACTACTTATACTCATAATAATAAATAAATCTTACAGAAGCTTAGTCATAAAAAACTTAGTTTATAATTAACTTAAAGTTATTCGGCCATCCGAAAAACGTGCAGTATTTTTATAAAAAATATAAAACCTTGATCGTTCTTTTCATCAATTTGGAAATGACGGCGAAGCGTCAGAATCAATGTCCATAAGTAGAAGGTGTTAAAACTAATAAACTCACCGTAACGTTAAAACAGTTACATCGTATTTTGTCGATTATATTGACAGGCAGGCTCAAAATAGATCGAATTTACGCCGTATTTATTAGTTACCTACTATTAGTTAGTTAGTATACTAGTTAGTATTTTAGCAGATGCTGCGGCGATGGGCTTGAAACCTGTCACGTATGGAATAATAACTAATGCAAAATGTGGGTACGTGCCAAATGTACTATCTGGACGTACCTCTGACTACCCCCTTAGACATCCTCGAATAATCTCGAGTAGGTACCTACTTGGTACTGATCGGAGGGGGTATCAACCGTGCTTGGGGATTAAGGTCGTGCTGCTATCTATTTATTTTTTTATTTTAATAATGTAGGGTTAGAACGGTGAACCTTAAACATTAAATAAAATAAATTACATTGGAAAATAAGGCATCTTAAGTATTTCATTTATGTTGTACTCTTACTAAATACTTGAATTAGTTGTTATCTACATAGGAAAATGTTTTCCTATGCATATAATATACAGCTGAGTATATAATCATAATGGAAGTTACTTATTGCATTGACAACCCAAACTCATTTATAAATACGAAAGTATTTTTGGATGTTTTTTAAAAGGCTCTCACGATTAAAACTAAACCGTCGAGATGTTTCATCATCTTTGGCATAAAATATCCAAAACGCAAGTTATGTTTGTGCCAAAAATAGCTTGCATTCTTGACAATCTGACATAAGCTTATTTATATCTATACTGAATTACTAGACCATACATAAATACAGCGTCTCTTGCCGTTCCATTTAGCTGAAACATTTAGGCCCTCTTGTACAACGATCAAGCCCTAAATGCATTTAGGAAGCTAATTGCGTTTAACATCTTGCACAAGGAAAATTAAGTCACTATTTCCTTTTTGTTAAACATGTTTATTTTGGAAAACGTAATTAGCAAAATAAAATTAAATCGAATTGTTGTGCAAGGGTCTTGTTGTATATATTATTAAATTCTGACAGTAACAGTAGAATCCACCTTGTTTTCCATGGTCTATGGTAATTCCGCTCATTAGTGCTGGTGGTGCTGATCCTTGAAAGAACTTATTTATACCCGTTAGGTACGTAAATACCCAAATTTTCAAACTGAAACTGCGATTTTCCAGGCCAATTTTAGCTTATAAAACTTATTAAATTTCGCTCTGAGCCCACGTACAAGCACGTTAAAGTCCAGGTTACTCTATAGGCGCTACCATTGCTGAAACAAACATAAATACCATTAAGATACTTCATGAAACAAATTCTAATTCTACATGACAGAGTACGGTGGTTTCCTTCGCAGAACATTCAAAGCCTAGGAGGTACTAATATAAGACATTCAAGACCAAAATCAAAGTCTAAAAGCATTTCAGTCTATGGAATCAAAGTGATCACTTAATAGTCTTATAACTAGGTTAAATTAAGAAAAGTGTGGATAGATCGGAAATAAATATAAACACACAATATGTTGTTTGTCAAATGATAAATGCAGATTTTGTCATTGACTGTACCTACCAGTAGGAATATGCACGTCTGAGGCAGGTCTAGTAATTGAAGTTTCGCCAGTGCATGGCAGGTGAAATTTTAGGTACGGTGCTACGGACGGAGCCGATAATCGCATTACACCCTCACGAAATAACGCAATCATGAATCACTGTACCACGAAATATCACATTTTCCTATTTACTCTATCGCGTTGGCGAAAATTGACTCACGGCCGGAGGCTCTAATAGGCAACCCTGTGTATTTGAATGAGCAGTGTTCGGGAATATACGTCTCAGATACTGCAAAGCCTCAAGGGATACTAACGTATGCCAGTTAAGACTATTATAGCTCGTAGAACCTACAGCACTTGGGAAAAAGTTCTCAAACGGCGACAACAAATCAGAAGAAGAAAAGAAAGACAGAAATCCCGGCATCCCGGCGACCCGGCACCCACACCTTTCAAACTGAAATACAGGAGCACTACTTGGCGGCAGAAATAAGCATGGTGGTAGTCCATCCCTGGACGAGCTTTAT
Source organism: Electrophaes corylata (assembly GCA_947095575.1). Taxonomy (NCBI): domain Eukaryota; kingdom Metazoa; phylum Arthropoda; class Insecta; order Lepidoptera; family Geometridae; genus Electrophaes; species Electrophaes corylata. The sequence goes on along the minus strand of OX352698.1, from coordinate 9,859,679 downwards.
ACAAAAAAATACCCACAACACACACAACAATACAACACACATTAGTGATAAGTACATTCAAAATTCTATGCTAAGGAATGTTGATGCTAAAAGATTGTATATCATCCCGAAATATACATGTATGTTCTTTGTAATTTCTTAAACACTTATAATCGAGTTTTTTTATTAATTTTCTACAAATTTGTTATATTCAATCTTGAATCTACAACATTATTATCTAATAATGTTGTTTCTGAATGTGTTGTTCTTAGGTAAGGGGGGTACTTACTAAGTAACAGCAGACCACACCGATATGGCTCTGCTTCGGACACAAGTCTGCCAGCCGCACCGTGTCAGCGGGGCTGCATTTTTCACTACGCACACACATGCCTCCTTGTACCACACATGGCTCTTCTGGGGTAATCCTTGCTACCTCTGAAATTAAGTACAAATAATAAAGGTTGACTTTATTTATACACTACTATACATAAGAGTTGTATTAAGTCGTCGAACGTAGTTCACTTACTATTAGTTAATCTAAATATTGTCAAAACATAAGTTCTTGTGCCTACCTACTTTTTTGAAATAATTTTAGTCGTAGAAACTACATCGTTACATTAATTTGGCGCGGCGGGCGAATGTCCGCCTGCGACGCAGAGGTTGCGGGTTCGATTCCCGCCTTGGGATAAATGTTTGTACGATCTGCAAATATTTATTCCGGGTGTTCTGGGTATTTTCTATGTATAATAAAAAATACCTATGTATGTAACATAATATTGTATTAAGTATATCAGTCATCTAGTACCCATAGCACAAGCTCTGCTTAGCTTGGGGCTAGATGATGCTGTGTGGATCGTCCGGCATTATTTATTTTATTTATTTATTAAAATACGTCGCATCAATAACAGCAGAAGTTTGTTGAAGAACTTCAAATAATGATTAGTGAAACTCTCGGAGAAACAACCCTGATAGGTATATACTGGCGTGAATCGAACTCGGTATTCATCACATATTCATCAAAGCTAATAAATAATAACTCAGATGCGAGCGTGTGATTTTTTTTATTTTTGGCTTTTTATAAACATAGTTTGAAGTTTAATTTCTTGTGGCTGCATTTTATTTAGCTACTATCTCTTTAAAGCGGTTCTTTGTTAATCAGGTCAATGTTACATCAGCCTGATGTATTGGATATTGGTTAGTTTACCTAAACGCATTTGGCTGACACTGACCCCTTTTCCGAGTTATAAAAATGCTGGAAATGCCCATCACACGCTTCAATAAACTGGAAGAAACTAGAAATATCTCAACTGGTGTAAAGAGTTTTAGTTCTGGATTGTCAGCTTGTCATTGGATTGTCACCTATCTTTTATGTCGGTAGATAATGTAGATATAGATAATTATGACCATTTTTTTCTGGACAGAGAGGGACGCTTTCAGTTTTTTTTATATAATTTATGAGCTATGTAGGTATTTTACTAAGAAGCTTTGATTTTTGAACATAAATCAAAATAAATACAAAAACAGCTTCATTACTTTAATGCTCAGCACTGTAGTTATCCCTTTCTATCCAATTACTGCAATATCCAATATTTAAAACAATTATAAGAATCCTTGTTCTCACTGAGATATTCTTTTTATACGTATAATAGGACTGAACATTTTTAGGATATCTTTGTCATGGTGGTGTGAGACAGTTGATAAGCAAAAAAGGAATTCTTAAATTTCAACATATTTAAAGGTCTTTCCACTAAGGCGCGTCTTTCCACTAAAATCTAATATATAATTATTATAATTCAGTCGCTGCAATCAATAAATGTATAATACTTGACAATTAAGTTAGTATAGTAGGTACCTATACCTATATAACGATGTAACACTTTTATCATACAAATACCTAAACCGGCACAGTTTATTAGAGAATGCGTCCACGTGACTGCAATTAATCATCGCAGGTCATGTGCTGTCTGATTATATTCGAATGTTTTGTGTAGGTCGATATTGCTGTCGGTAATGTGTGAAATCGTTTTATCTGTAGCGTTCCGGTCTAGTTTTAGAAAAACCAAGTGCGACTCGGACTCGGGCACGAAGGGTTCCGTACCATTATCTATAATAATAATAATAATAATGCTGGACAATCTACACAGCATCATCTAGGTAGCCCCAAGCTAAGCAGAGCTTGTGTTATAGGTACTAGATGACTAATATATTTAATACAATACTTTACATACCTACATACATATTTTTTATTATACATAGAAAATACCCAGAACACCTGGAATAAATATTTGAAGATCGTTCAAACATTTATCCCAAGGCGGGAATCGAACCCGCAATCTCTTGCGTCGCAGGCGGACATTCGCCCGCCGCGCCACATCGGTCGTCAAAATAAACGTTTGTTGTATGTCAGCCCCCTTTAATGTTTATTTCACTCTGTTTTTTAGTATTTGTTGTTATAGCGGCAACAGAAATACATCATCTGTAAAAAATTTGAACTTTCTAACTATCACGGTTCATGAGATACAGCTTAGTGACAGACGGACAGAGAGACAGACAAACAGCAGCGTCTTAGTAATAGGGTCCCGTTTTACCCTTTGGGTACGGAACTCTTAAAACGATGCTTACCCGTCGGACACCGCTCTAAAGCTAAAGTATAAGAACAAGGGGCATGGAAATTGACATCAGTCCTAGTTTGTTATTGTCTATCAGGTCGTTAGGACCCAATATCGTGGGTTTGACTACAATGTCAACAATATAGAAGCAGTTATGTTATAACCAATCTGACCTTCATCAATCATCAACAGCCTGTAGAAGTCCACTGCTGGACATAGGCTTCCCTCACATATTCCTAACAATGTCGTCAGTCCATCAGGTGAGAGGACGTCCTACTCTTCGTCTTCCGGTTCGTGGTCCATTCGAGAACCTTTACTCCCCAGCTGTTGTCGGAATAAAATAAATAAATAATATAGTAAATCTGACCTTAACATGATGTAGTTGAAACTAATAAATAAGAGCTCACGCAATCAAGTTAGATTGTATGTCCGAGCAATTATAGAATGGTCTTTTTTAGAATAGTAAAGAATCAAAATAATGATCATTCTGTAATATATGGATGGACGTGATTGATCTCTTACAGTTCTACAATCTTTACAATCCTATTTCCTATTACAATCTTAAAATACAAACCTGTAAAGGATTATAGGCAATATATTATTTAGTGGTAAGAAACAAAAAAAAAAATACAACTAGTCAAACAACTAAAGTTTATGCTGATATTGTGTTGTTTTTGTAGACGATGAAATGTTTGAAAGAAACAAATACTTTTGGAACTAGAAAAAAATAGCATAGCAGCCAGAACCTATTGAAAAACAAACAAGTCAAGATGCAACAAAGGATTTATTCTAAATATTATACCTTATAATTTTTTTAGGACTCTTATAATAATATTTTATTTTAAGTTTTACTTGTAGCCAACTTCACCTAAAAATCCAAAGATAAGAGTATAAAATCAGGTATACGTCGAAAACAAACTAACTACCTACTTAATTAACTTTTATTTGCTACTAGCTGACCGTGCCCACTTCGTTGGGCGGTAAACATGTTTACTTACAAATCTTAACTGCAATAGTACTCGATGTCGCCAACAGATGGCGTTAATACGGCATAAAATAGCGGCCGTTCGCAGTTTCGCACGCGTGGCAGTTTTTCCCGTTCCCGTTATTTTTTCGGGATAAAAAGTAGCCTAAGTTACTCCTTGTTACATCAGCTATCTGCCAGTGAAAGTCCCGTCGAAATCGGTCCCGTCGAAATCGGTCCAGCCGTTCCAGAGATTACCCGGAACAAACAGACAGACAGACAGACAAAAATTTAAAAAAATGCTATTTTGGTATATGGGCCGTGCAGCAGAAATCGTAATATTTTAATTTCGCCATAACTTTAAAACGTCCAATTTTAATCATTCAAAGACCAAATATTATCTACATGAATTGTACTTAGTGATAAAATAATTTATTTCGATAAGGATTAATAGAATGAGTAAAATAAATGCGTTTAAATGTAGTCCAAACAAAGTTCAAGATTTTTAAATAAAAAAATGGTTGTTGTGCCTCACTTGACATAGCTTTTGTAGATATGCTGCTGATAGCTGTGTCGCGGGCTTTTTTGTAGATATTTATAAGATCTACAATTATTTAGAACATTTTATGGTTCTATCTTTTATAGTTTAGGCAGCGTACGCAAAATAAGTAACTTTTCTGGTTGATTTTTTACACCTTGTGTCCGAAAAACCCAAATATTTTACGGAACGCTATTTTTTTCCAAAATAAAATTTAGCCTATGTTACTTGTGGATAATGTAGCTTTCTAATGAAAAAAGAATTATTAAAATCGGTCCAGTACTTTTTGAGTTTATTCGTTACATACAAAAATACAAATCTTTCCTCTTTATAATATTAGTGTAGATAAGTGTAGATATAATGTTAGTACCTACTTACGTAAGTCAGGTAGGTCTATTTTGTATATATTTTAAATTGTAATGTGGTGAGCGGAGCCCAGATTTGGTCTAAATCATCTTGTTGTAATACAACTTTTGTATTATAGATTGAGGTGGTCCACATAATACTTGGGGTAATCTGGCTTGTAGCCTAACTCATTTGTATGTGCACCTTCTCTTATGCAATCCTTATCTGGATCTTGTTACAATTCCGTGACTAACCGGTTGCTAGGCTAAATATAATAGTGGGCTGTTCAAGAGAATGCCTGAATCATAACTTGAGCGGTAAAAACACAAGAGACTTATTGATGCCGCTTAATTGCCGACGCCTGACCAATAAGGCGTCTACATACTCGCAATATCTTCACATAGTCTTCCTTACTTTGCTATAACTCAGAATAGATGTAGCACTTATTTGCTCATTGCTTTTCAGTTATTCTAATGCATATAAGTAGATTATATACCCCGACAAGCGTCACAGCTCCGTTTTTAGAAGTTCTGCTTTCTGTGCTGTAGGTTTTGGGTTCGATTTTCACTGAGAACAAAAATTTATGTTAAGAACACAGATGTTTTATCTATGCCTGGGTGTTATATTCTATGTATACAAGTATTGCTTAGTATGGGGCTAAATGGCGTTGCGTCAAATTTATGTTAGTATTTATTATTGTTATTATACTTAAGTACCTGCATGATTTGCAAGTGACAGTATTAAATAAATAAATAAATAAATAATGCCGGACGATCCACACAGCATCATCTAGCCCCAAGCTAAGCAGAGCTTGTGTTATGGGTACTAGATGACTGATATACTTAATACAATATTATATTACATACATAGATATTTTTTATTATACATAGAAAATACCCAGAACACCCAGAATAAATATTTGCAGATCGTACAAACATTTATCCCAAGGCGGGAATCGAACCCGCAACCTCTGCGTCGTAGGCGGACATTAGCCCGCCGCGCCACATCGGTCGTCGTGTATTGGTTGGCTTTGGTGAGGCCTGCGTCCAGCTGTGACCTAATACAGGTTGATGATAATAATGATGACTTGATTTGATCAGTGGCTGAAGTATTATGGAAAAAAAACTCATGAAAAACGATGTACCTAATGTAGGTACGGAGTTTCATATCATTTTAGTTATAAGCTACTATCGGACTATAGTTAGGTAGGTAATTACTCTCATGCTGTTGCTCTTATTTTAGTAAAAAGAAGGCTCTAGCATTAGCCACTCGTCGCTACATGACGCTCGATTGGGAGACTCGACGTTGTACCTAGTGTGCTTGCGAAAATTTCAAATCATTTTAAAATGCCGGGACGTGCCAAAAATAAGGCGACACGTTCTACAAAAGCTCGGCATTTTAGTGACTGAATGTCGGAAACCATTCATAATTATGTTCAAGAGAGGTAGGTAGTGTATGCGGACAATGTTTACAATGTTTCAGGATGATTAGTAAGAATTTCTTCATCCTAATCACGGAATACCTACGCCTCGACGGTTAGTATACAAGACTTGCTCTGCGTGAGGTAGTTTTTATTGGGACTTAATTTAAATTAATTTCAAGTCTTTCGGTTCGTTTGAAAGCAAATAAAAATAATTGATCTTACGAGGTATCAAGGAGACGTATTATTTCTAATAAAATTAAAATAAAAAAAAAAATTGCAAATAAATACTAAGTTACTTACGTATTTTAGAATACAGTTTTAAAATAATATATAATATCGTGTACACTAGTGCAATAGGAGAATAAAGTACGCCTTAATTAATTAACCAATTCAGAAAATTTACAAGATCAATCAAACAAAAATGTGTGCATAATTATTTGGTTGAAGCACTCTCTATTTTGAGGTTATGGCTTTAAATTTTACTAGCATATTTTTTAATACAGTCAACAAAGCCTATAACGTATTTAAAAGGTCATTTTTTATGCGCACTTTTTTATTCAACACTAAACATGAAACTTTCAGTAGGTAAGATAGATGAGCACTGCTTACCTTCCAATGGCACCACGAGCCTCGAGTTCAGAGGTGTGGCCAAAACATTCACGACCAGCAACACAGAGAACACAACCACAATTTTGAACATTTCCATTTTTTTAAACTAATTATTTAGTTGAATGTAAAGTTTACGGTAGCGTAGTACTGGTGGGAGTGAGCGGGTTCATAATACGAGCACGCCTGGGCCGGGCTCGCGTTTTATATACGCTTTAAGATAAACAACCAGACGCCACTGGTATTTACGCATCTTTAACAGTTTCATACATTCATTTATACCTAACTTGATACCTTACCACATTACACAAAGGTTAACTGTCATCAAATCCTAATTAGCAGTAAGTTCATCTATGTTCTATCTTATTCTTTGTGCAACAAATATTTTCAATCTTATCTAATCTAATATCTGGACGCACCTCTGACCTTACCGTACCTTAGACATCCTCGAAGAATCTCAAGTAAATACTTGGTACCTACTGAGATCTGAGGGCATAATATAATCTGTCGTGCTTGGGAATTAAAAGTCGTGATGCTTTTTTCTTATCTGATATAATCTTATTTATACATTTCAGTAGAAGTATTTTACTTTATTTATGATTTGTTTTACCGTTCCTATATCGTTTGACAGCTAGCTTACCACGGAATTCATATGTTTTTCGAATAGAATGAGCCATGGAAGGAGGGTTGCTACCACTAGACACCTGTGCCTTTTTAATGATAGACAGGACAGGATTACTTACTTATAGCTTTTACATCATCCGGCGAGTCTTTGCCATCGTGAACGTGCCAGCCATTCTGGAGCCGAATAGTCTGCTGCGTGACGATGGAAAACGGGCTGACGGTATGACCCTTGCTTGTCCCTTATAAGAGGTGGAGAGACCGTTTATGTGGAGTGGAATACTACTTGCGTCGACACACTCGCACCCGCGAAGAACATTCGTTGGAGCTGGCACGGCCGCTAATTTTGCCAAGGATCTCAGAGGTGCAAATGATCTCCTCTTGGGGTCGAAATGGGACTCCATCGAGTTTTTAAATTCAATCTGCGTATCTAATCAAAGCGACGTGTGACCCCAAGGGCTGGTGAGTATCTGGCTTAGCACATTAGCATTGCCATTCAGTGTGACAATGCAACCAGCCTACGCCAGATACGGAATTATTTTTTAGTAAGAAAGTTGGTTAGCATGATCTAGTGACCTACATCAGATCCGGACTTTATAGGACGTTTCAAGGCCACAATCATAGCTTAACTACTACTAGAGCCGAGAGTGACAGCTGCTATCACTCAGGGCACTTAGCAGTTATCACTTATTTATGCTATTAACCATAACGGCTGAACACGTGATGTAATTGGTAAAAAAATCAAACAAGCTCTGATGCTGACACGAATTAAGTTTACCACATGAAGGCCACTACCTATCAGCCGGGTAGATAGATAAAATGCGCGTGCGCCGCGTTACGTATCAAAGCGTTTATTTAGAATACGTTCTTGGCCTTGAAAACTGTTTGTCACAATGACCTGTGAACTCACTCATGTGACAATTTTTATTGATCTGCTGTTGTCTCTAGTTTTCTGCGAAATTAATACCGTGGCTGAGTAGGTACCGTGCGCAGGTGGTAGGTACTAAGTATATAAATATCAGTCAGAGCTTGGATTTTATTGTAAGTAGGAAATTAGGATATTTTGGAGCGTCTCGACGCGTAGCAACAAAATAAAACAAACTCCACGCGTAGTATTGTCAAATTAAGCTCAAAACAAGCGATTTAAATTTAACATATTTTTGTAATATTTAATGTGGATGAAAAGGGCTCGAGTAGGTAAGAAGCGTTTATTTTTTTCATTTTTGCGGCAGATTTCATAGAAAAAGTCGTTCATATTGATGGGTCCCTTGACCCCCAAAGTTTTCGGGAGTGGTGTTATTACATCCAGTATAAGTATAAATCACAGAGCTCAGTTGGTATGTTTTGCCTTCTGCGTTGATGGCTGTGTTATATTAATATTATATTATATATTAAGTATACTATACATATATTGTAAGTATTATCTATATACTTAGGTATTACTAAATAAATATTGGTAGAAATTTCACACAGTCATCTAGTCCTAAACTAAGCAAAAGGTTGTAAGTAGGTACTTACCTACATATGGGAATTAGACAACTAACGGAATACCTACCTACTTAAATACATTGAATAGATTACATAAAAACTCTAGACACAGAACAAACATCTACCTATGTTCATCACACCAATATTTGTTCTTGGTGGGAATCGAACCCACCACCAACAACACAGCTACCCATAGTTGTGCTCCAAAATTTGGCCGTATCTCTACCTACCTCACTAAACCTTTATTGAGCATCAAGAGATCTGAGGGTTCCATCTCGGATCTAGATTCACCTCATTTACAAAATGCTAAAGTGATCCTTGTGATTAAATAAAAGGAAGATGTTTGTCTGTGTACCCTATTTCCGTGATGGAAGCTCCAATTTCGATGTTGAGTAAGTGACATGATTCTAACCATGATCAGTATGTACCTTGTAGGTACCTAGTTGATCAAAGACCATAGGTAACTAATCATTTGCTCCAATCGCTATTTTCTTTGGTCTCTTAGTCATTTCCAGGTAGCTCGATATAAGAGCTTTTTGTAAAAAAGTCCGGGGAAGTATCCTTTTTCAGCCGCCAAGCCCAAGCAGTTATTCTCGCATAGCTGTGCTCTGCATCTCTGTGTGGCTTGGCTTAAAAGTAGGTAAGTACCTACTTACCTACTTTTACTGTGACACAACATACGCTCGCTTCGCAAACCTGTAAATGTAAACAAAGCAGCTCCAAGAAAGTAATAATAAAATTGGGTCATGGCTTGTAGAATAACGATCACGTTCAAAATATTAATAGAACGTGTTTTGGTAGGTACTTTTGGCGAGTTGTTTTGCATTCAGATTGGATCGCCGATGGATGGCACCCAACCCAATGGGTAACTAAGTTGTACTTTATTCTAAAAAAATTAAGTAAAGTAAAAAAATTGAGTAGATATTTATCAATTCAGATAAATAAATGCCTACGTCATAGCAGGACCGCCATTTCAAATGCGGATGTCTGGCCACTGCAAGGGAGTCCTGCCATTGAATAGGTATGTAACTTTGTATTTATATAATTCAATAAATATTTACTTAAAAGCAGAGGTAGGTACTTAGTGCAATTTAGTATTTCTTATTTAGAAGAGGACGAGTAGGCGAAGACACGAAATTCGAAATTTGGTTCAATAAGTTGAAAATTACATGTCGCGACAGGGGATTAAGTAGAACCCTAATAATATTTTATTTATACAACTGGCTGATGGAACAAGCAGACGGCCTACCTGATGTTAAGTGGTTACCATCACCTGTAACAAAGTATTGCCTCGTAGGTCACACTCATTAGTGCCACACGATGCACTCCTCAACGTCCCTCAACCTGAGGCACATAGGTGTTAAGCCTCATGTGCGTGTAATTTCGCCGGCACCCACTCCCCTTCAAACCGGAATACAGCAAGCTGCTTGGCGGCAGAAATAGGCATGGTGGAAGTACTTCCCCGGACGAGCCCTTCACAAAGAGCTTGTTCTACTACCTACTACTAAATACCTAACTGCTACTAATACTAACACTATTAAGTACTTCTAACCAAAACTTATTCTTACTAAAAACAAGACCCCTTCATGGATATCATAAAGGCACCTAAGAGAACTCATTGGAAAGTGGGCAGGATTAATATAGTAAGATTAGTAAAACCATTTTTATGAATGTTTCTTTATTACATTTTGCACTACATCAGAAAAAATACACATAAAAGTAGATAGAAAAAATTATTAATTTCTTATTGACTATTACGTTATTAAGAAGAGTATTACAAAAGCAGATGAAGTAGAGATGCCACCCGTATACTTACCAGGGCATATGCGCCTATAAATATGTGTACCAGTATAGAACCCACATTTTACATAAATAATAAAACATGTACAATTCAAGTTGCGAAAACAAATCATCGTCTGTGTGAACTGCTATTGATTGAAATACTTTTGATGAAAAAAAAAACGGTTGTCAAAAGAGTACCAACTAAAAATATATATTCATGCGTAGCAGTTTTTACGATGTTGTGAGGGTTGATATATCTATTCAAGGTTGCCGGAATTTCATAAACATCGAGCACTCTGATATATACGCTAGGGGATTCCCCATCAATAGATTGTTCGTTAACATTAATATACCCAAAATGTTTAGGTATTTAGGGTCTAATCTAATTTCAATGAATACTAATCAATTCTCATTCTAGTTATTATCGTGACGTACCTTTTTAACTTTGTTTCTGCATTGCCATTAACCTTATAATGAAATACATACTACCTGCAGTTTTACAACAATACGTCCAATGTGCTTCAATATTTTAGATGTAATGACTTAGCATACGTTTCAAATACAATTGGGAAAGATAAAGGTGCCTTTCACTTCGAATACTATGAATACACAATTTCCCCAATACAAAAAATGCCAAGACATCATGATTTTATAAGTACTTAAGTACTATAATGACTAAGTATACGTTTCAAATACAATTGGTAAAGATAAAGGTGTCTTTCACTTCGAATATTATGAAAAGATAGCTCCCGATACGTACACAATTTCCCCTAAAAAAAAAATGTCAAGACAATGATTTTATAAGTACTTAAGTATTAGAGTTTTAAGCATATAATGTTTCTCCGGGACGATTATTTCAATGTTCATGACTGACTTACTTATCCGTAGTGGCACTTTTGATTTGAATTATATATATTTTTTATTTGATGAGCGTTTACCTGGCAGTGGTAAGTGGCAGGTTTAGGTCCCATATAAACAGTTTTTAAGGATTGTAGGTTATATTTCGTCGTTCCAGGGTCATCATATGACAAAAAAATCTATACTATACATTATTAATACATTTTTTTCTATAGTAATCGTTCAAAAACTATGGTGAGAGGGATTCGTTGATGTACTTTGTATTGCGGGAAATTGTATGAGATTATTTTTTACTAAGGATTAAGTATGTATATCGTTTGTATAAGCTACATTAAACATCGATATAAAATACAGTCAAGTTACTACTCCCTAGTTGTATTACCTGTAGGAATACCTACAAGTACTACAAGTACACAATAGACAGTCACATTGTAAGTCCATTTTGATTTTACAAACTATTCAATTACACATTAGTAAATTACAGAACGTACATGTGGTATCATAAATGCACTAGCTTAGTGAGAAATAGAATTAATTAAGATTGAGACGAATTATTCTATTCGTTTTTCGTTTCTCTTGTTATATTTAAGTCTGAAAATCAGTACTTTTTTTACTACACCTTGGAAAATGATAAGTAAACTATTAATTTATAAACTTAAAAAATTAAAACTTTAAATTAAAGGTATTTTAATCTCACACGAATCCAAATATTACATTACGTCGCTCTGAATAGCTTCAGTTTTTAATTCTTAGATAAATTGATTTACTAAAATATTATGCAAGTAAATATTAAATATCACAAAATAAGAATAACGACCCGAAAATAAACAAATATCATATTAGAAAATTTTTACACTGATAGGTGAAATTTTGTATATTATAATACCCTAATTGTATAAGTAAGTCTCAGTAGTATACCCGCTACACAACTATCCATTATCTTATTGGTAACTACGAACATCATTCAATAAAAGGAATGTGATATGTTATCACGTTATTATTAGATTAGGTAAGTACATAATAATTTCTACATCACAAAAACTTTTGTTAAAATTCACAAAGATACCAGGTGTATAGTTCATACAACCTATAGATACTTCTAGCTTAGTTATTTAATGAGAACATTGTTTTTTTAAAATGACAATACATATTATTACGGCCGAATACTCAAACGCAGTTTAAATTTAATCACGTCTCAAGTGATTAATTTTTGACAGACTTTCATTGCAAACTGTCAAAAAATCGCGACTTGACACGTGATTAAATTTAAGTTGCTTTTCGGACGTAATACAAACTAAAAATACTTAAATGGCAAGAGGCGTAACCTTTAAATTATTTTTAAATAAATCAAACCCTGTGAGTAAACCCGAAAATAAATAATACTTGATACTTGATTGTTACTAAAACTACGGAATAATTTAATTATAATACTCAAATACAATGAATAGTAATTAATTGACTACGATGCACCCAAATGCAAATAAATACATCTTGTATATTATCATTGTTTTGCATTAATTCATGCATTATAAGTACTAAACACATAAGTTGCGAATATTCGCATCCGCATCCGACAATAAATTAAATAATAAATCAAACGAAATTTATATCTTAAACAATAAAAATCAAATATTTGTACCTGTTTTAACTTATAAACGATCTATAATTAAGATAAAACAAATAAAAAATTAAAACATAAGTTCTAAGCGACTAAAGATCAAAAACAATGAGTAGGACTAATTCTTTCTTTGGCTCAGAGTACAATAATTTCAATGGCCGAATAATTTGATGGTTGATGAAATGACTATCGAAATTCAAATACAACTTTCCAAAAAATCCAAACCTAGCACCATCCATTTCCGAGTACGAAACAGTACTGGACATCACAAATTCATAAATTTCGTCGTCTTTTCATCATTACATAAATTAAATTTTAAATGCTTGTTGAAGAGAAGGTACAGTTACCATTATAAATAATTAATATCATCGATCTATACTATCGATCCATATCATATTATCGATATATAGTATGAGCAGTACAACCGTGAAAAACATTGAAGATAAACATGATTCCAATATTTACGCCGTATTATAATGTATTTACAAGGTAACTGTATCTACTGACCATTTAGCATACTAATCCACGATCGTCAGTTGCGCAAATCCGATGAGGGCTTTGTCATCGAATGGTTCGTTTGGTCCCGTTGAGTTCTGAAACCAATGAATGTAATATTACTAATTTTATCCAATAACCAGTGGCGTGATTACTGTTTTCGTTCCGTTGAAATCAGGAACCAAGCTGTGAGTTTCTTGCTAGATATTCTATAGCGAGGAACTAGCACCTAGATACATCTAGCTTTAAGATAATTCTCTTTCATTCTCTTCTTTACGATTTTCTTTACAATCTTTACGATTTTTATTTGAAACAAATAAGGTTCGCAAGTTAGAGCGTTTATTTTAAATAAAAAAAAATTAAATAATTTTTTAACTGAATTAAATAATATATTACAGTGTTATACCAAAGTAATACTTAATAAAACTTTAGAAACTTTACTTTTAAAATCTGTCAAAATATAAACAATGCTTAAGCTATTGTAACTTTTTACCGACAGGTGATAATAATAAATACAATAAATAATAATAATACGATGATAATCTGATACTAATAAATACATTAGTGACAGGGATAAATATAAGCAATATTTAAATAACGTTTAGCATAGTCGATAAAGGTATACTAGGAAGATATAAATACTGAGTTGGTTATAACAATAAGTAAAAACAGGAAATTAACTTAAAAAAAGAAACCAAAAAATATTAACTGCAAGCTAATCATATGGATAAAATTCGTTCACTTTTCATTATTTTATAGCTACCTTCTTCAGTAGGCGGACTCGTTTTTCGAATAACGGATTTCGGTTTGCGAGCTCGAACTTTTTGTATGGAGATTTGATAAGCGCCCCTAGCGGCCCATGGGGGTACTAGCGTATCAAATGTATCTTCTCCATAGATACAATGTGGTATGCACAAGTTCACAAGTGTGTCTTGGAATAATTAACATTACGCCCCGTGGGGCCTAGCACGAATAATACGGAAATCAAAGATGCAACACTTTTAAAAATCGATAGTTGCGTTTCTACTTTTACAAGATCTGCGGTGCCTGAGTTACATGAATAAGAAAATAATTAAAAATAGTCATAATGAAAATACCATTATAATTTTTTGAATTTATTTTGCACCCTTATTTACGGACATTAGCGCTTAGAATTTAGCTTCGCTCTTAATTCACCAGATATTTAAAAATAAATGAATCAACTTGTTTGAAGTAACATTTGATTTGATGTAATAATAGTGTAACTACCTTTTCTATTGGGGTCTCAGCAGCAGCAGCCTGATTCCAAAGTGACGCAGAAAAAAATAACAGCATAGTTAGAGCGGTTATAACTATCCATACTAATTTATAAATGCGAGTGACTGTCCGTCTGTTTGTTACTTATTGAAGGCCAACTGATAGTTAATCGAAAGATGAAACTTGGCCCAACGACAGCTTGCATTTAACAGGCTTTATTAAAAAATGTCGAAAGATAAATTTTTTTTGAACTATCACAATCTTTAATAACAAACGGTGACAGGAGACATTTTAATAAAATGGGGGTTAATTGTTATTACTATTAATCTGTAGAAGGTCGTGAAGTAAAGCTATGGATACCAACTTCAACCGCTTTCACAGTCCACCGTCACGCTTTAGATACACCCTGAAAATATCACGCCTCTCTCCAGCAATTTAGGGTGTGCGTTGCCTATATCAGTCAGTCAGGACAAATATTCTTACGCCCGAATACTCAAACGCAACTTAAATGGAACCACGTCTCAAGTAGCGATTTTTTGACAGTTTGCAGTGAGCCCGTCAAAAATTCGTCACTTGACACGTGATTTAAATTAAGTTTCGTTTGAGTATTCAGGGGCTTAGAGTTATTATAGATGTAGATTTTTAAACATTCAAAAACTAAAGCATTATGTGTCGTAATTTAATGGGTTTTTTTAGTTAGATTTCTTTTGCCAGTAAGCGCTATTGAAAGTTTTAGGAGGAAAAAAAACTTGTATGATTTAATAAAGTATGATTTGGGTCAGTAAATCTATAAGTATACCTGTTCAATCTCTGCAGCAGGCTCATCCTTTGGTGACGCAGAAAATAAGAACTTAATTAGACCAGCTAGTGACTGCACAAGAAAAATGCATAACAGTAAAAACCGGTACCCATTTGTCGGGTGTCGGATCCATATTTTAATCGGACGTCTTGCAATTACTATCTCTTATTCTCTTATTTGTATATAGTAGATTGTAAGCATTATTATTAGTTATTATTACTAGTTGAGGCGGACTGTGTGTTTAGAACTTCTGTGGTATATAATGCTCTTGGCATTATTGCCTTTACATTTTTCTGTTTGTATTAGAGTTATTAGAAAGAATTAGTTTAATTTATGAAGAAACTCAGTCATCGTACCCGATCTAAGCTGGAGCCAATTTTTGACCCTCTACTTTAACGATTGACACCGACAAAGTTTTTGTTGGTTTTATTTTAGAAGAAAACATAGACTGAATTGAGAAATAACGAGAATAAGTTTTATAACTAACTTTAAACTTGCCCACCACAGAAACTTTTTGGGCCGGACCTCTGTGAAATATAAACAGGTCGTGTTAACTCGTCTTCGAGCTAGATTCGACGCAACTTTCGATCAGACTTTAGATCGCGACATTTTTTGCCGGACCCGACTAAAAACGGCGACGTGTGAATGTGAACAGCTTCATTCAATATGTTCTGATACTAAAGCACCAACTATTATCGGATCCGACACCCGACATGTGAGAACGTGAGGCAACTCAACAAAACTTATTATTGAGATGTGAAATTACAGAAGATTAAAGTGTTTTTTTTTATGAAAAAGGTAGAAACCACTAGACTGAAACAACTATAACAAAGCATTTCTCCTATTATCAGCTTTTTCATAGTACAAGGTTTGCTTAGTTTGGGGCTAGAGGGTATTGAGTGAATTTTTGTCAATATTTATTTATTGCCACGCACTATTTTTTGCATACGTTCATTAGGAACGTGTCCTATGATGCATTTACTTGAGGCATACAGTTGGCTCATGTGCCTGTAATTTCACCGGCACCCACAACCTTTTAATCGGAACACAGAAAACTTCAGAAATAAGCTTGGTAGTATTTAAAACGTTATTTGGACTACCAAACGTTTAAACCTCATTATTTTCAAGCGTTTATTAAAATATAACCAATAGATTACACTGTATGGTTATACTAGGATCATTTGTTTTCGTTTTTAATTACCTGTGTAATCGGCTCATTCTGCAAAGGCTATGCATGAAATAAAATAGAGAGGTAAAGTTTATATATATGTATATACTTATGTTTGAAGATGAGATGCGCTTAGTTTCAGGTTAGCACATTGAAAGCCATAAATATCCAACAGTAATAAAATACAAGTTAGTCATTTAACCTCAAAGCTGTCAGTCAGGTCAGCTAGACCTGTTTACACACTTAGTCGAGAAGCTTAGGTTAGTATCCTAAAGACCTCAAGCATTCGCCAATCAGTATTATGATAGTGTTGGTGTAGCTATTCAAAACCTTGACTAGATTCATCCAACCCATACATAAATAGATGGTGTGGAAGCTTGCATTTGACAAATAAATATCTATGACACAATTGCTTTACTGTTTAAAGTTTAGTTTCCAACCGTTTAGATAGTTTAGTCTCTACAGAGACAATGGCGTCTACTAGACGTATCCTGAAAACTTTGAACCTGCGTCTCTAGCTAAAGCACATTCAATTCAATTGATTAACCACTAGTGGAAACGCGCGAGAATTCGTCCTCGTGAAGCTATTTTGATATAAATTTCTTTCCCGGTATACCCCTGGTGTGTGTAGGGGTTGAATTTCGAACCCACAACCTAAGGATTAGAAGGCAGGGGCATTTCCACTAAATCACCGGTGCTCTTGGCTTGACTAACTGTTATAAACGATGAAGTACCAAACAAGAACATTTACCAAATGGAATGTAATACTTTTGGGTCCGTTGGCGCCATTGGTTTGGCTGTCCAGCAGCTTGCTTAGATTCACGGCTACGTCAGCGGCGTCCGTGGGGTCCACTAGACCTGCAGCCACCAGTTCACTGGAAATGCCATCCGCAGTGTCTTTCCCAAAGACAAACTCGAAGTGAATGTCGTTCAGCGCGCAGGGTTTCCTGAAATAACCGTTCCTAAAACTTAATTTATTTTTTTCCGTCCAAAAATATAAGAACTGTACCCTATGATTAGCATAAATCAGCTGGAATATAATTTTCTTTATCTTCACCGTTTGCGAGCACTGGCTTTGGGAACATACATTTTTCGAATAGAAAAATCCAGAGGTCGCGAGCTGGTTCGAAACCACGATCAGAATTTTCACTAAACCACCAGATGACCAGACTTTAGTGAGATGTGAGGTAACCATGAGGTTACCTCAAATAAACGTTACTTATCTTAGTCATGCAGTAAGGAAAACCTAAACTGGCTTCTTTAAGAACGGTTCATCCAACCGTAGTACTAACCTGATGCGCAGTACCAGGCTGGTGACTTTTTTCTCGTTGTTGAGCGCCACAGCCTTGCCTTCATCCTCCTGTGGCGACAATGCGCCCGCATCAGCTGCCTTTCCAGCCGTCTTCTCCACTGCAGCAACCACCTTGATTTGCACCGGAGCATTATGATCAGGGTCAGATGGTGTCTAAAAAAAAAATAAGATCACTTGACTGGCCTTGTAGCGACATCTAGTTGTGAGATTGGAAATCAAGCGAGAAAACGTTTATTCGTAACTTTTTTTCTATCTAACAGGTAAACTCTTTATTACTGTCATTACTGCTAACCGATAGCTACTGTTTAACTCGTCTTTTGTTGAACTCTAGCTTTTATCGTTCTTATTCCAGGCAGCTGATAATGTTTCTAAATCTATCTATATAGTAATAAAACTATAGAGGTCGAAAAGTCTGTGCATAAAAGGTATTTTACTGAAATTTTGCTAATAGTACAAACAAAGCAAAAAGACCTTGAATGAGTATTTTGTAAATATTTTATAATGTTCGTTTTTGTTCTATTTTATTTAAAGTTTTGTAATGTGGTGGTTTAATAAATGTTTTTCTTTTCTCTTTCCTTCTTTATAAACATACTTGTAATGTGTTGTCATAAAATTCTATTATTTATTTTATTTTTGTTTGCCTTTATAAGGTTACCTCATCATCACTGCTGCTAGAGATAGCCCGTGCCAGCTGGTTCATGGGACGAGTGTCTGCATTCTGTTTGTCGGAATCCGACCCAATGGCTACTTCTTCTTCGTCGCTCCACACCCACTCTCCTGAGCTCGAGCGGTGCAGATGCCCAGACGAACCGGATTGGCGGCGGCTTGCCTGGCGGAACACCAATGATTAAAGCGAAGTAGTATCATAAATGCCAACATATTGAACTCAATGAGTAAGAAAAACTCAATGCAAACTGAAAATAGTACCTATTATCTCTAATAGCAATCGCACGAATGTGTCTGTTTCCTAAAAAAAGTAAATTAGATTTGAGGAAGCTTTGTAGTTTTTTGTTGTATTGGTTATTTTACCCGCGACTACATCCGCTCCCAAAAACTTACTAAATCACTCGTGTAGTGATGAAGGTGTGGTTTTAGAATGAATCAATAAAACAAATTAAAAATATTGTGTTTTGCAAGTTTATGGAAAAACTATGAGTTTGTTAAAAAAATTACTTATTACCGTCTCCAGAGTGCAAGCTATAACTATTTTATCGAAATTGGTTTAACCATGAAAGCATAACAGACAGACATCGCACTTTTTCATTCGAAATGGTATGGATAGCATAAGCTGAGTCTATATTGTATCAAGGCTCCTCAGCCTAACAAGTAGTATATTTAAAAAAAAAACGTTTTTTTTTTTACGTATGCATTCATAAAATATTTGTTTACCTTATGCACCCTAGTCTCCATGCTGGGTCCGATAGCCACTAACGTTTGAGTCAAGTACTTGCGGTCTTTTGCCTTCTTAAAGAAAGCATGTTTCAAGAGCTCGCCGGCAGTGGGACGCTTCGCTGGATCTTTTTGCAGGCACTCTACTATCATCTTACGGAACGTCTTGCCGTAAGCTTTGAACATCTCTTTATCATCACAACCTGCGTACGAAATCAATATGTTTAACCTTAACAACTTAAACCTCCCGTTGAATTTCTTTAGTTAGTGCACCCGTACTATCATCCCAAGTTTAGATACCCTAGCTCGTCTCACGAGTAGAAAGATACATAAATAGTGTCTCGATGTAAGTACATTTTGTTCGTAGTCGTGGTGGTTCTCAATTAGAATAAGAACCCTTCATTATCTCCTATGGATGTCGCAAAAGGCCACTGAGGGAAAGCACCGACCACAATTACGGAAGCTTGGCAGGCGGATTGGTAACAGCACTAAACCTGATTGCCAAGCGTTGCGATTATGGTAAACCTATCATTTCACCGGCACCCACACCGTTCAAACCGGAACACAGCCAGCTGCTTGGCGGTAAAAATAGGCTAGGTGGTAGTACTTTCCCGGACGAGCCCGTCACAAAGAGCCTTGCTACTACTAAAAAAACTAACTAAAGATTTACTTAGGCCGATGACTTAACTGTTTATTTCTATAAATTGTAATAGCTGAATATAGTAATTAAAATGCCTTACATGTATCCAAGCTCGGTGGGTCATTTTGAAGCGTAAGCATCAGCACTTTCATCGGAGGGTACTTGTGGTACGGTGCTGTTCCAGTCGCCATTTCAATGGCAGTTATACCGATCGACCACATGTCGGCTTTGTAATCGTAGCCATGATCCTAAAACACAGTAAGGAACATGATTGCATTGTCATTATCTAATGATATTGAACGGATAAGGATATCGTCTTGGGCTGAAAATAGTAGGGGATGGCCCAAGATCGTGGGAAATAGCAGGAACTACTCTACATACAGCAGTGTTTCATAATAAATATGTTGCTATAATACTTTTGAAACCCAGGTTTTTATGATTATGAGAACCCACTAAATACATACATTCATACTCTAACTATAGGCAAGCAAGACTGAAAGACAGCGCCTGGTCATTCGGACTAGGCATAAAAGTTTATTTAACTAGCAGACATTTTAATCTTATTTTTTACTATTTTATATAAATCAGCTAATAATAATAGGGCTAATAATATAATATATATAAATCAGCATAACTCTTACAATTGTATTGTCTATACATATAGTAACATTGTTAAACATGTATTTTTTGGAATAAATGTATTTTCTTTTTTCTAATAAAATAAAGGTATAAAAACTACGCCACACATAAATACATAAAGACTGACAATAATTAGAAGAATAACATTGTAAAAGAACGATTTTATTTAACCTTATACTACACCGTCTCTGAAAGTACCCTACAGGGTACTTTAAAACCGAAAGAAAATCTTTACTTAGACTTATTTTTTAATGTATATATTCACGTATTATGTAAATACTCGATGCTGTCTAATAGGGATAACCGACCCCTTGGAAGTGAAAATTAAGTACCTAGTTTTGATGTAGTTATTTATCAAATAATTTGTTTTACATTTTCCGCGTATATGTATGTAGTATAAAGCATCATGTACCATTCGGGAGAAAGTACGATTCCTAACTCTTGTGTATACAGCCACGTTAGTAATCGGTTACCTTCTCCCCTTGGTGAAAACTGTACTATTTTAAATATAAGGAATAGAAAAAAATACATCCATGCAAAACATATACTTCTGTATGCCAAGCAAGCTCTGTACCTACATGGTAGTCACAACAGATAAGAGCTCTGAGGGCCAACACGAATAAATTTGAAGGAAGGGTTAACATTATTTTACTCTATTCAATATTTGCCGCCGTTAAAAAGAATGTTGAAGAAACCAACTTCTTTGAAGTCACAACCACACCTTGTTGTTCATCCAACTATTTTGATGAACATGTTGCGAAAATAAACTAGCAAGAGTTGAGGCTTAACTCGTATGGTAACACTTTACTTTTACATTACATCATGTCACACGTTTTCGTGCAAGGCCCTCTGAAGTTGGTTATAACATCCGCGTATCCCACTCCAGCTCATCGGCATTGATTTAAAATACGAGTAGATGTAACTCGGTCATATGTTCACAATGCCTAGAGGTAGAATCACGTTAGATCTACCCTATGTGACGTGACACATGAGAAGCCTATCGGTGTCATGGGCAAAATGTATGGGCATTTTGTTGACCGAATGAGCGAAGCGCCTCAGTTTCGAGATTGGCCAAGAAAATTGGTACACAAGTTCCTTGATTTATTTATATTTTTTATTCGATCATGATTTTAGATTGGGGAAAATTGGAGGAAAATGGGGGGGGGGGGAAGAGAGGCACACTAAGGACATCATTCTACACAACTTTGGGAAGGAAAAAGTGTCGGTTATCGCATGGTTATAAGAGCTCGCGAGGTCTACTGTTTATAAAAGTATTTACACTAGAGCAGACGACGCGGGTCTGCTCCCTCTGTCTCATACAAAATATCTGAGATTGTCGACGTGGGTAGATCATGTCTAATGTGATTCTGCCTTAACTTAAACGCCACAATATCTGTTATGACTACTGACGTACACAATAAAACTAGACATACCAAAAAATGAACATAGGATGACTACATTCTTTTTTTTCCAAACAATAAATATAAATCGGCGATATTTTTACCAGCTTACAGCTTACTTTTTATACACCAAGAATATTTGTTAAAAATTAAGATCCATCAATATAATTGGATACCTACTAAATACAAAAAAGAGTAGTGGTAGAAATGGACTTAATTTTTTTGAGATCCTTCATTATTTACCTGGTCACTAGGCGGTGACTTGATATCTTCTAGAACAACTGTTCTCCATTTAATGATACTAAAAACGGTTCTAGACGTTTTTGGGCATTCGCTATCATCCTGCCAAATATTTATATTTACAATATTATATAGTCATCACAATTTTAATCTGGATTATATTAAATTGATACATATCATACACACATTAACAAAGTGTAGGGATTAAATATTTTACTGAAATATCATAAGAAACTCGTCGATAAACAGTACGAAGCCATGTACTCATTAGGGGACAAAGTCGCTCGACATGTGGAAAGCAGTCGCGGGATATTTACGTGCGGCTGTCCGGCAAAAAGCATTTATCCATAGTAATATCCGCAGGGATCATCTTGAAACGTCTTAAATCTAGGTGAGTCTTAGCGCCAGTTCCTTGCGACCAAGCCTACCTTTAAGGAGTTAAAGATAAAAGTGGCTACCTGATTTTTCTAAAAAGTACTTGGTATTTAAAAATGAGAATGTAGACTAAAAGCTTATGATATTCTTGCTCTCAATTTATTAGGACTAACTATAACAATATACACAAAATATTAGTTTTTTTATACTACTTGCCGAAGGAACAATCAGATGGCCCACCTGATGTTAAGTGGCTACTATTACCAAAGCATTGCCTTTTAGCTCAGAATGCACTACTTTGCGTCCATCAACCATCCATGTGCCTGTAACTTCACCGGCACTCACACCTTTTTAACTGGAATACAGTAAGCTGCTTGGCAGCAGAGATAGGCATAGGGTAGTAGTACTTCCCAGGACGAGCCCTACTATTGTACTACTAATACTACTGAAGATGAACTACTAAATGATGATTCTATTGTAAATTATGGTAACAGAAACTAAACGAGTTTTCTAATATTTGGTTGTATTTGCTAGATTTTTATACAATATTTACATATTTGTTAATAGAATATTATAGTAGTAACTATTGTTCTCCTAAAGACTGGGCTCACAGCTCAGTTAGTAGTACTAAGAATATGTTCAATAACGTTTCTTACTGTATTATATGGCGAAGACACTTTGTTGTGTTCTCATACGTAGCACTTGCTTGCACTTACAATACTACATTTCACTTATATTTACACTACAACTCAAAAGGTTTTTACTTTTGAGTTTTCTCACTAGGTCCGTGTTGTCGAGGATCTGGATGGCTTCGACATTTACATAATAAAGAAGTTCTTGCTCGTGAGCTTCTGCTTAGTTTTACTTCTACTTTAATTACACTATCTATGGGAATATATATATATATATATATATATATATATGTATATAGCCCTGGGTATTTTATATTATATTGTATAGTCTATTGCCGCCGGCTTTATTCATACCCAAAATGGACCGTGTCGAAAAAACAGATACGGTGGTTATTACGATACACATAAGTCTATCCTTAGCCATGACTAAAATGGCTTTAAAAACCCCGAATAAAACTATCCCTCCTTTATTTAACTATTGATTTACAATAAAGAGTTAATCTATGCATATCTTGCTTATTGATTTATCCCTTATTTATTTTTAATATATACAGAAAATTAAATAGAAAGTAGCTCTAAAGTAGGACGAACGCCCATAAAATCGTAATACCAAACGAAACGAAATAAACGAAAAATGTCATGGTGACTGCAGCGTCGGTATTCATTTAGTATACAGGAGATGCTTTTGCTACTCCTGGTGCGGTGCCTTAGTCGCTTCTTAGGACATCCCTAAGAGGTAATGGAGAGATCCTAATCTAAGTCGGGACCAACATGACAAATTTATTTATATTTTATTTCAGGTAAGTACTTTCTTTATTTTTATACGTAACGCCAATGCTCTCCTACGGTAAAGAGTAACATTATGAGAAAACCATATCGTATTCTAGCAGCGGCGATGGCCTTACAACATGTCACGTATGGAATACCTACCAACTACCTCTCCTCCACTGATTTGGTAGGACTCTTAGATACTTGGTACTAAGAGATCTGAGGGATGTCTACCGTGCTTGGGGATTTAAGTCGTGATATTTTTAAACAAAATATGAACACGAACCTAAGAACATCTGTTCTCATCCAAATAATTGCATTATCATGGTGAAAATACGCTCGAGTTCGAAATAATTTTGGTATTACGTTTGTATGGGCACCCATTTCCATCTCCATCACCCGTCGGCCTCTGAAGCATGAATACTTAAGACCATCCTGAGAACCCTGCTTAAACAAATTTGACATTGGTGGTGAAAGCTCACGTTGACATTTCATAACATTGCGTGGTATTGATAACTCGGATGTCAGTACGATACGTTTACGCCACAAATGTTAAACGTATTCGTGCTAGACTAGACCCTCTGTTTTGGCGGGCTCTACATGTGTTACTTATTTTTTGTTTAATAAGTAATATGTGGAAGATGTTAGTAGTTTTATTTAGATTTTTTAAGGCTTACCTGCTCCATAACTTCTGGAGCCATCCAGCACGGAGTTCCGACGAAAGTATGTCGCTTTTTTTGACGGGAAGTATCCCGGCCCGTGGCAAGGCATGCTGACACGCCGAAATCAGCTATTTGAACGACTCCGTCCTCGCCCAGCAAGATATTGCCAGCCTTTACGTCCCTGGAAAGAATAGCTAAGTAAGCCTTCCTGGGCAATAGTAAGTCATCTTTAGAATGGGCACTTTTTTCTCTTTCAGATCATTACCGCCTTATTGCTAATAGCTATATTAAATAGTAGGTATACCCCGTTGGCAAACGGGTTATTAAGTGGAGCCGTCATTCCACCTTCCTGTTTTTTGTTGTTTTTAGTACCTACTGGGTTTATAGTAACTTCTAAGTTATTTGAAAAAATAAAGGCTTAGCGCCTTATTTGTGGTGATGATTTTAACCACCATATCATCGCTTTAATATACACGCAATCAATTTTACAACTGGAGGGGTCTGGAGGTACCGGCCCCCCAAGTTTCTGGCGGTCATCCCTAGTGCAATAGGCGGGGGCCTATTGCACTAAAGTATATCTTGGTCGTGTCGGCAATCCACCCTCAGTGGCAAGATAGTAAGGGTTTGTGGCACGCCTAAGGAGACGGTTAGCGTTTGGTGATGGTCACCTAGACGCTGCACCCCAGTTCTGCATCGTAGCTTCTATCTAGAGAAAAGGAACTAGAGGATGCGCTTACACACCATCAATCTCCTACTCAGCGGACTGTTTCTGAATGTACCTACTCTTAAAGTTATTTATCTAAAATCTTAAAGTTATTCATCTAAAATCAATGTATAAAATAAACTTAAGATTATTTCTTCTGAGCAACCAACACTGCGTTTTGCAGTTACATTTTCTGCAGGCGCTTAGACCTTGAGAAAACGATCGGGTGTCTTAAAACTTATGAGAAATACGCACTGGTGTTTATAGCTATCGGTTTTCGGTCAGGCTAAGACTACAACTAGACTTTAGATACATAATAAAAGCATGGGATTCGATGTTGTATCATGTTCAATCGGAAAAGGCTTACAAAATTACGGTCTCCAGCATAGTCAGCTTCCTTAATTATTAATTTTATTAATTTATATGTCCACCGACATTAATACAATATTATGAAAAACACAGATACAGTATGAACAAACAAACGTAAGTTATTGATTGGAGAAAAAATGATCTCATTCGAAGCATTTCGTACAACGAGGATACCATTAACCAATTTATAAAGAAACACGGTATCCAGCAAAAATGTGCCTGTCCTCGTAGCTCAACAATACTTTAGCATTTTTTCAAAATGGCAGGAAAACGATGCCATATTATAA
Organism: Electrophaes corylata; assembly: GCA_947095575.1. NCBI lineage: Eukaryota > Metazoa > Arthropoda > Insecta > Lepidoptera > Geometridae > Electrophaes > Electrophaes corylata. Next base: position 9,833,734 of record OX352698.1, on the reverse strand, counting down.
AGCGCCTTTGAATACTTGTTTATTATAAACCTCGTAGAGGGGCTACACTATTATACTCTAAGCCTCTACGCACAAGAGTTGTAAAGTAGTATTTTAATTTTTTGAATTTAAAAGTCCACAGGTCCGTAAGAGGACATTGAAACATTGAAAACCTCTGAATGAAGTTTAGACTCATCAAGATTTATTCCCAAATCGTGTACATCGCTTGAAATCAAACCCCTTGATGAAGTAGAGCGGACTAGTACATCGGTAAATAAATCATACGATACGATACGATGAATCATGATGGTAAAGAAAATGGCACGATTATAACAACCTAAGAAACCCCAATAAAGTGGCTCTTATTAATAATTTTTATCAGGTCATTAATTGTGTTATTTCTAACTCACCACGAAGAGTCTGACTTAAACCTGTCTTAGTATTTCTATTGTAAAGGTAGATAGATAAATGCAAAAGAGTTACACAAATGAATATACTTCATTTATTTGTTTTTATCATTTATTTTCTGGTACGACTGTCGATGTTCATCTGTAAAACTACATATATTTAACTTTGCTCAGCGGTTTGTACATATGTTATGTTGCATACAAAACGTTAGTACAAGCTCAAAACTCTTTATGAAAAAAAAACGTTACATGATAATTTACCAAAGCAACTGATCAACCAAAACTTTGCTTTATGGCATATGGCAGTAACAGCGTATTTGCGATTTCAAGCGCAGGTTAAAGATTCGCTGGCAGGAAATACCATCATTTCAGTTTCAGCAGCAAAAAACCGTCTTATATACTAATATGATAATGAGGTATGGTTTTTATAAAAACTTGCTCAGAATAATAATATATATGCGCAAAGCTTGCTTTTTTAAGTTCTTGACTTGTAATAAATAAACGACATTGTGTCGAAGAACTACGTTTCATGTTTTCCTTCACCGACATTTACAATTTACACTTAGGGTTATGTTTGTATATTTGCTTGCGTTTTCTTAAGTGATCAGTAGTTTTATTATTAAGTTATAGTCCAACCTAATCGCAATTTCATCCTTAGTTCTTACACGCACAATAAACCGGTTAGTTATTATGCATAATGTTATTTATACATACTAGCATATGGCGTCATCTCGGGGCCTTATAAGAACTAATATTGCTTTATAAACTCCTTGCTTAAATATCGTGGGTACTTTTGCCTGAACTTGTACCTCCTTCCTGATTATATTCTCATTTGTTTGCTTTTTCTTTTTGTTTGAAGGGCAAATGAGAAATGTGTAAAAGGTTAGTTTTAGATATTCAACATGTGTGGGACACACGTTAACTATATTCTGTTATTTTTCATCGTTGGTTATCCGTTTCGCTACGTTGGAAACATGTATTATGACTGAAATAGCTGCGCTAGTTACGAACTGTTTTGAAACCAGGTTGTACACAACAACTATACAAACTCCGTACACAGTCGGTGGTTTGACGTTCCGAAGTGTATACCATGCTCTACGAAAGAAAGCACTGCGACAAAAAGCTGGGGCTCTTAACTCTGAATAACGGGTAACATTCGCTTTAATATCCGCTTCGCAGTAATTTGCTGTTTTTGCCATGAAAGTACGCACATCTGTAAACTATATTTAGGCATACAAGTTGCCAATATTTTATTGCGAGGGGCGATGAGCTTGCGACCTGTCACGTGTATAGCAACTTGTAAAATGTGGGTACGTTCCATATGTAATATTTGGACGTAGGTACCTCTGACTACCCCCATTAGACATCCTCAAAAAATCTCGAGTAAGTATTCGGTACTCAGAGATCTGAGGGGAAATCGTGGCTGGGAACCGAAATCCACCGTGGTCGTTTAACAAATCGTGAAACGACCTCATCATCTCCGCGTTTGTCTATGGGTTCAAAATTTGCATTAAATATGCAATGGCGCTTACATTTGCGAAATATAGCTAGCAGGCTATACGATACTCGGGCATCAATTGTTGTCAAGCAAGTTCGCAATTATATTAACCGATTTCATTGTTTTTCGCAGATTGGTACGCTTTAAATATTACAAATTAGGAAGCAGCTTCAGTCAGTAAGTGAACCTGGCTCCACGTCAGGTTTACTCAGTTTTCCAGTCTGACTTGTTTTGGTTCAAATCATCATAATCAGCAACAGTTGAACAAGACTACATTAACCGTATCACTTTTGTGTTTTACATGTATAATTATTCTTTTGTGCTAACGTAGTGTAGCTTCATTTTATAAGCATTACCAGTGGGATACGCGACTTAGTTCGCGTCAAAACATTTCCATACAAACTTCAATCCCACTGGACTTCAAATTTCAGGAATTTCATTCTTACCAGCGGTTTAAAACAAAAGATAGTATCATCCACCAGTGGCTAACACACGAGATTATTGAGTCTCGTAATAGCACAAGTATGACCTAGGTCAGTGACTTTATTCTTTCATTCATAATGTGTATAATAATGTCCACCATGCAATGGTTATAAACACTCTTAACCGATTATATCGCCACGGCAGACAAGAAACAGCATAGTTAAAACTAATGGCCTTACTTATATTCTGTAAAAATATAAACAACACTTAAACTATTGCTATCTCTCAGTAATATGTAAAGACAAGCAGTGACAGGTTAAATATTAAGTTTAAATGTAAATAGCGTTTATAAGTGCATTATAACTAGATTTGTACTAAATTATAATGACGTTAGTTTTGGAGATTATTTAAACTCAGCCGCGGGTTTCATCGTGATGTTTTTCTTCATCGTTAGAGCGCTACCACTACCCACTTTTCCTTTTTACTTAAATCGGGATTGGTACCACTGGTCTAGTGGTGTCTTTTCCTATGCTCTTCTTATGTGCTTCCTGTGGATTAGACCCACTATGCTGTGAGGATGTTGCAGCCAGTCTATTCCATCTTAAATTCAGTCTCAGGCTCGCAGCTTCTCGTAAACATATGTGATTTTTCGTAAAGGCAAAGCCAGATTACTTTACTATGTGTTAACTTATGTTTTATCTTATATATTTATAATAATATATTAATAATAATGCTGGACAATCCATACAGCATCATCTAGCCCCGAGTTAAGCCGTCTAAGAATCTAATGTATTAAGTGCATCAATCAATACACTGGCAAGGCAGTATAGGATAAACCATAGCATAAAGCACATATTAATACTCTTAAACGGTAAAGGAAACTCTCACTGACTATTAGACTGGTCTGGTGGCCATTTCTTCATCCTACCATTCTATATTATTTCATTTCTGGGCTTGTGGCAAAATTACGCCATAACAGCTGGACCGATTTAAATAAGACTATATCGACTAAATATAATAGATACTATCTAGAATAGCATGTAGACTACTCTAACATATAACTCTCAAGTAAAGCGCCAGGCGGTTAGTTTTAAATTATTGTTGCATTGCGTTTTAGTAAATTAATTTGATGTTATGCCGCTGCATTCGAATCTACAAACAGGCGAGTATTGGAATTTATCGCAATGAATATATGATGCTGTTAATATCGGGGGGAGTTGGATGGAAAGCTCTTAGAATGTTCTTCTTGGAAATGTATTATATAAAGAGGGTATGTTAGTAATCTTGATTTAACTTAATTATAACTTAACTTAAATGATAATTTACATTTAACTTATGTATTAATAACTTAACAAGAGTCATGGCTATATTTTTTGGCACAAACGAAAATAGAAAACTGTCGCTCCGCCACCCTACCTCGTGCATCTTATAAAAAAAAATATTCTTATACACATCATGTCTACATACATACATCATATTTACATACTAAAATATAAACTATAAATAATAATAATAATGCTGGACAATCCACACAGCATCACCTAGCCCCAAGCTAAGCAGAGCTTGTGTTATGGGTACTAGATGACTGATATACGTCTTAATACAATATATTACGTTCATAGATATTTTTTATTATGCATAGAAAATACCCAGAAAACCCGGAATAAATATTTGCAGATGGTACAAACATTTATCCCAAGGCGGGAATCGAACCCGCAACCTTCTGCGTCACAGGCGGACATAGCATTCCGGCAGAGAGGCTATATAGGGGGCATTACCATAGTCTGATCTAAGCCTATCTTTTCTAGTCTGAGCAGCATCATCTGAGTACTAAAGACCGACACCGTTGTCGCCAATCCACTTGCCAAGCGACTATGGCAATCCCTAAAAATATGGAGGAACAATAGGTACATGTTCAGAAATGCACCTATTTAGGCCGATGACGACAAATTAATACTTAACTAACCATAAATGTTCATTTTATTAGTAACACATACAATTTAATGACTGCTTACACTGGTTATCTATTCACACTTATTTTTATAGCCCTGGGTGGCAGTCATTGAATGTAGGCGCTATCCTCCTCCTCGCGTCGTACTCCTCACTGCTGAGGGTCTTGACCCCCTCCATGGATCACTTTTTCTTGGACGATTTTTCGCCATCTTGATCGGTCGCCGGCTACCTGTAGTGCTTCATGGACTTTTAGGTCGAGTGAAGCGCGGATCTGGTCGGACCAACGTATTAGGCTCCGGCCTCGTGACCTCTTGCTTTCGATTTTGCCAGTTATGATGAGCTTTTTCGGATTACAGGTTTTTTTCGGACTATATGGCCGAAATACTCAAGAACTCGCTGTTGGCAGATGGATGACAGCCTAGTTGTGACTTTGAGTTCCTTGAGTATCGACACATTTGTCCTTCGCGCTGTCCAGGAGATACGCAGTTTTTTTTATATTAGGGGCTATACCATCACACTATATTGTGATTTAGTTCAAGGCCTACATTGAATCGTTTGGACACATTCGATGACATTTATTGCGTCGTGATACAGTTCATATTGTGACATAAAACAATGTGGTTTTTTATAATACATTTAGACCCTTTACCGATTTTACAGCCTTTACCGATTGATACCATTAACTGTAGATCTTTAAAAAAAGAACGAAATATTTATAAGACTTAATTTTTTTATTACTTATTATACCTATGAAATGCGAAAGTTTGTTAATTTTAATACACTATTATTAGTTTATAATGATTGATGTTAGTATTATTATACCTAATTTTAATAAATATTGTAATACCTAAGTGATCTATAGCAAATCAGTTATAAAAAACTAATATGAACGAGAATATTCTAGAAGCCCTATGCATATTTGAATAAAAAGCTGCAACCTCTTATTCGGATTCACGAGAACATATAAGCAGACGGTAGTTATCATGTCATAAGATTCTAGGTACCTGTGAATTTGTCCATTACTATGGAAGTAATCCAATCCTTTGAGAACCTCTTTGAGTACAGTTGCGATGGTAGCCTCATCAAACACTCCATGCTTGCAGTTGCTCACTCTCATCTTGTGTTTAATTACATCTAAGAGACTGCCTCCTGAAAATAGCATGCAATGATTCTGGTCAATATTGTTCAACCACTTTCATTTGGAATTCTAGATATCTGGGAGTCTTTGTATTCTGTGCATCTAAGTCAAACCAAGATTTTTTTCCTAGGAATGAAAGTATAGGGTGCATTTAAAGTGGGTAGTTACTACATTTTAGCTTGAGCTACATTTTGCATAGGTACCTATCATTTTTAGGGTTCCGTGCCCAAAGGGTAAAACGGGACCCTATTATTAAGACTCCGCTGTCTGTCTGTCCATCTATCACCAGGCTGTAACTCATGAACCTTGATAGTTAGAGATTTGAAATTTTCACAGATGATGTATTTCTGTTGCTGCTACAAATACTAATAAATAGAATAAAATAAATATTTAAGGGGGCTCTCATACAACAAATGTGATTTTTGCCTTTTTTATTATAGATAATGGTACGGAACCCTTCGTGCGCGAGTCCGACTCGCACTTGGTCGGTTTTATTATGAATGCAATGTCAGTGCTTTCAAACGGAAGGTGAAGGAAAACATCGCGAAACCAGCTAGTATTCTAACAGCGGCCTGTCACATATGGATTACCAACTGCTGTAAAATGTGGGTATGAACCAAATGTAATATTTGGACATACCTCTGACTACCCCTCTTAGAAGAATCTCGATTAGGTACTTGGTACTAAACTAAGAGATCTAAGAGTCATGATGCTATTTCTATTTATATTTTATGAATGGTGAGAAAACATGAAACTTTTTGAAAATTTAATATTTGATTGAAAGCTTACCTTTAAGTAACTTCAGGACGAGCCACAGCTCATCATGAACCACAAAGCTTGTGTAGTATGTCACCACATTCTCATGGTTGCAGATTGACATTGCCTGAAAGTTATATACAAAACTATCAACTACATCATTACTACAACCAAGTATATTATTATAACCAGCTTTCCATATCCCACAGCTGGGCTTAGACCTCCCCCCACTCTTCATATACATTGTAATCCATATTTGCAAAGTTTTTGAGGAAATAGTCCAGTTCACTCTAGCATCGCTGTTTACAGAGATAGACCTTTAGGTTTCCCTAGTTGTATTCTCACTGAGTCAAGGAGCCAATCACTGACTGCCTTTGCCTACAGCTCACCTGGCATGGGGTAGATATAACCAGCACAATTCTTCATAACCTAGTTAACCTTACATAAAAAATCTACTGTAGCCACTTTTACAGAAACAAAGCATAGAATGTCCTCCGACCCAATGGGTTGACAACATTGTTAGGATAGCAGGAAGTTGATGGATGGAAAGGATTCCAAATCATTCTTCTTGAATATGTATGGCAGTGGACTTCCACATGCTGTTGATGCCATTGGTCATACATAGCATATTTATTTTTCTTGAGCTATTATGGAGATGAGGCGCAATTGGTTCGGCATAATGGTCTCATTTACATCATGGAATCAACACAAATAGTTTGATCAGAAGAAAAATAAAGGTTATTGTTTGTAGTGGGTACTAGTTAATAATAAAAATAGATTTGAAAATACTTGGATCTCTGTTAGCAACTCGTCCATGGAAGTATTCCACTTTTCAAGGTTGATTCTTTTTATAGCACATTTTTCATTGCGTTTCTCACAGAAGGCACTGAATACTACTGCAGTAGCTCCAACACCTACAACAATAGGAAATACTAGTGATTTAACCAAAGATTATTATACTTACTATTTATTTAGGTAGGCAGGTATAATGTCTAAGTGAATTGCACAGAGGATTCGGCAGATCTGTAGTATTTTAACCTTTATGGTATAAAAATATGAAACTATGTTGGGATAAACTGTAAGTAGAATTTGGTAGACTGTTTTTACTCAGTAATAATATAATTATAGCACAAACATTGATGTTTGTGCTCAGTCTGGGTTATATATTGTATTCTAAGCATATATATATATATATATATATATATATATATATGCAAAAAACCTATGCAAAACATGTAGTAATATATCAGTCACCTGGTTCCCATAGTATAAGCTATGCTTAGTTTGGTGTTAGTTAAAATTTTGTAAAGATATCCTCATAAGTAGTATATAAGGATATTTTTACACATTTATTTAGGTGATATTAGAATTATGAAATCATAGTCAGACAAACTTACCTATTACTTCGATCAGATGATATTCTTTCTCAGAGTTAGGCCAAGGAGCTGGGGATGCATCGTCGTTTGAAACAGATGCCATTTTATGACTAAATATCACGCCGAATGTCTTACGCACCTTTTCGTACGAGATTATACCCTTAAGCTTATTTGTAACCGAGGATCCAGATGGTGCCTGAAAACGAAGAAATATATTACAAGAGCTACCTCAAAACATTAACCTGGCCTTTACAACGAGGTAGGTATGTAAATACCATAAAACTTCACAAACGAAATAAAATATTACACTTCTGAGCTCTACCGTTCAAAATTATACCTAGCTGTGTTATGTTAATTAGTGATAGCGGCCTTGTTCGGCTTTTCTTGGTTCCTTGCTAGGTTACTATCATATTCACAGATTAACATGCTACACAAACTTTCTAAGCTATGTAATGAATACTTTCTAAGACTATGACTAGTAAACTACGCTTACTAACTATATTACTACGCTACCTACTACGATAATGAATGATGCAATTACAATACACGACGCCACATTCGTTGCCAAAACAAGCGCCGCGCCGCCGCCGCCTGTGAGTGATGTAGGATTGTGTCGATCATGATCGATCGGTCATTTGATTGCAATCACGAACCGCGCGTAAATGATCCTATCAGTAACAACGAAAAGACCCGATCTTGCGACCGATCACGCACACGCACGGATCATCCAGTCTATGTGTCACAGACACGGTAGATAGATTGTGTCTGTGTACCGAACACAGAACATTTGATTGACGTCGAGCAATGATCGGCCGCCACTGCGTCTCGCTCTTGCAAGTCAGTCACGTGCGATGAAGTACAGTATGAAAGCAGGAATTAAAAATACCTTATTACAACGTTATAGAATCGCTTTTGCAGAATATTAGAATCCAATCATTCAAATGATCGGGTCATATGAACCGGTTCATTATCACAACAGCTCATGATTGATATGGTTCTTCGTGATTGAACGATCGACACAATCCTAGAGTGATGTGCTGTAGTGTTATGTTATGTTTTTTTTATGCTTCTGAGTCAGAAGCATAAAACATAACGTCAAGTCAGAAGTTCTGACCTGATGTGTCAATGTCGTGTTTTACGTCCTTACCTGAATGGTGACTGATAATCAACGCAAGGCGTGCAGATAATAAAATACTTATGAAACTTTTCTCTTCTGAACAAAATTCGGATAGTAGTTAACGGGGTTTATTACAAAATATTTATACCCGACATTATGAACCATCTAATTTCTCCGTAAATTCTGCAGCGTACAGTGGACGTTTAGCCCGACAATCTGCACTAAATCAAAAGGTCAGAAAACGCACTACCTACCTTACCATATATTTTATTCTAGTCCTCTTACAGGTCTAAAATTTTCTACAAAATGTTACTATTTATTTCCTATCAGACGTTTTGTGATGATGTAGGTAGGTACCGCCAGCTTTAGCTATGTCACACAATTATGGTACGTACATCACTAGGCGTCGCACCACGCCACTGACGCCACGCCGCTCTCTTAGCTTTTCACTGTAGTGTCAACGTCATGTGTCAATCCATATGATAAACACCGTACGGAAGTAGCGAACATCAACACGATGTATGAAGTTTGTGTTCAAACAACTGCGGTTATATACGTATATTCTACTAGCGCAAAGAACCGAACGAACGTGAATAAACCGAGTCAAGTAGTTGCCCGGAAAAGAAAATTATAATATTTGAACCAAAAACCAAAACTAGACAATTATAATAATAATAATAATGCTGGACAGTCCACACAGCATCATCTAGCCCCAAGCTAAGCAGAGCTTGTGTTATGGGTACTAGATAACTGATATACATTACATATATAGATATTTTTTATTATACATACAAAACACCCAGAGAACCCGGAATAAATATTTGCAGATCGTACAAACATTTATTCCAGGCGGGAATCGAACCCGCAACCTCCTGCGTCGCAAGCGGACATTCGCCCGCCGCGCCACATCGGTCGTCAAAAATTTAATTTAAAATCCTTTTCCTTTAACGATTTTTTTACGGGCCCCTGTTCGCACGGGGCCCGTAGCAATTGCTACTCTTGCTACGTGGTCATTCCGGCACTGGTGTCCATCACTGGTGTTTTTGTTGATATTTTAGAAAAATTTACCTACTTACTTAAAAAACCTACCTACCTACGTTACATACCTTCTTACCTAGATACCTAGGTACCTTCTATTCCAGATTCACTGTGTTTTTCTTAGCCTGCTAATGGGGACCCGTCACAGTTTTTTCTATGAATGCAGTTTTATAGGCCTTGAGAAACTAAAACATAAAATGCAAAATTTTTTTTTCTACGGCCAAAACTGACTAAGTTATGGGCAAAATACCGAACGAGATTCACTGACCGCGCGAACGGAAGCGATGACGTCACAATGGCCCAGCGCTAGCCGCCAAACCACTGCGCGCCCCGCGTTTCTGTTCGCGATACTCGTCCGACACGGAGCGTAACGTCACCAAGTGATTTGATTAGGTTTTTATTAGAAGGTTGTTATTTTAATATAACAAATGAGTATTAGAAATAAGGTAGATATCGGTTTTGAGCAAGCGCAATCCGATAATCTACCTAAAGTTGATACCTTCATGGTATTTGATTATCTTAGTAATCATTTAAATTACACAAGCGCTGAAATTCATGGTTGGAAACTTCAGAGGTAAACAAATCTCATTATCAACCTAATCAGAATAACAGGATAATATGTAGGTAGGTACACATACTTGGACTAGCCTATAAAATACCTAAAAGTTTTAGGTTAGTCAGCCAGGGAAGTTGTGTTTGTTGTTGTAACTACCTACGCTGTTATTTTCAACATTGGTATGTAGATAAGTATGTAGAAACTTAAAGGTTTAAATAAAAATATTATGTAGGTATAAAATAAATAAAATTAGACTTAAATACTTAATTTGACAGGAATGTACCTACCTAAGTTCTTTGGACACGTAATTTAGAGCTATGAATAAACGAAAGCGTTAGGTATGTTAAGTTTAAAATAAGCCCTAAGAATTTAAATTATATTTTGTCGTAGGTTATACCCAGATTTATTTAAAAATTATACAATAAATAATCAAGGTCAGGAATACAATACAGGAATGCAATACTTCCTTCTTCAATCTAAGCATTCCTCCCACAAGCCTATACTTGACGTAGTTCTCCATATGACGACCGATGTGGCGCGGCTGGCGAATGTCCGCCTGCGACGCGGAGGTTGCGAATTCGATTCCCGCCTTGGGATAAATGTTTGTACGATCTGCTAATATTTATTCCGGGTGTTCTGGGTGTTTTCTATGTATAATAAAAAATATGTATGCATGTAATGTATTGTATTAAGTATATCAGTCATCTAGTACCCATAACACAAGCTCTGCTTAGCTTGGGGCTAGATGATGCTGTGTGGATTGTTCAGCATTATTATTATTATTATCAGCTTCCACCTAAAAATATAATAAATTCAGGTATATATTTTTTCTTTTTTATTATATATCACTTTTGCTCGCAACTTCGTTCGCGCTTAGATTTACGTACTTCTTTTTCATTCACTTTGGCTACAGTTTTATTACATGTATAGATAGATATCCTCATCCTCGAGGGTACGACGCCAGAGGCATGGAGCAGGAGTGTGGTGGTACTGTTCTTTAAGAAAGGTGATAACACCCTTTTGAAGGAGAGTAGTTACTAATCGTCTCGCTCGTAGGCTAGACGACTTCCAGCCTCCCGAACAAGCCGGGTCCCGAAAAGGCTTCAGTACCATAGACCACATTCATACGCTCCGGCAGGTTATACAGAAGACCGAAGAGTATAACCAGCCACTTTGTTTAGCGTTTGTGGACTATGAAAAAGCCTTCGATTCAGTCGAAACCTGGGCAGTGTTACGGTCACTCCAGCGGTGTCAAATTGACTATCGGTACATCGAAGTGTTGAAAGGCCTATATAGTAATGCCACCATGACTATCCGACTCCAGGACCAGAGTACAAATCCTATCCAGTTGCAAAAAGGAGTGAGACAGGGAGATGTAATTTCTCCGAAACTGTTCACGTCTGCACTGGAGGATATTTCAAGCTCGTGTCCTGGAATAGGTATGGCATCAATATCAATGGCGAACACTTAAGTCACCTTCGATTTGCCGACGATATAGTCATAATGGCGGAATCGCTGGAAGACCTAGAAACAAGGCTTAGAGACCTCAATATTGTCTCCCAACAGGTGGGTCTTAAAATGAACATGAGTAAGACGAAACTTATGTCAAATGCTCATGTCGCACCCGTACCGGTATATGTTGGAGGTCAGCCGACGAATCCAACTCGGATGGGCAGCGTTCGGGAAATTACGGCACATCTTCTCGTCACAGTTACCGCAAAGCCTCAAGACGAAAGTCTATAATCAGTGTGTGTTACCAGTGATGACTTATGGCACTGAGACGTGGTCGCTAACTATTGGTCTCATACACAAGCTTAAAGTCGCACAACGAGCTATGGAGAGAGCGATGCTGGGAGTTTCACTGCGAGGTAGAATCAGAAATGAGGAAATCCGTAGAAGAACCAAGGTCACCGACAGCTCTCAGAATCAGCAAGTTAAAGTGGCAGTGGGCAGGCCATAAAGCTCGTAGAACCGACAACCGTTGGGGAATAAAGGTTCTCGAATGGCGACCACGAACCGGAAGACGAAGCGTAGGACGTCCTCCTACCCGATGGACTGACGACATTGTTAGAACCGCGGGAAGTCGATGGATGGAAAGGGCTCAGAATCGTTCTTCCTGGAAACGTGTGGGGGAGGCCTATGTCCAGCAGTGGACTTCTACAGGCTGATGATGATGATGATGAGATAGATATAGGTATATTCCCCAAGACGGAAATATTCCTCTATATTCCCAAAATGATCTCCGATATCCCGGGAAACTTGTGGGATATTCCCGCATTGGGGAATATTACCGGGAACGGCACATTTATTGTAGTTAGACCTGAGTACGACCCTGGTTTTAACCCGACTACCGAGGAAGGGTTATTAGAAACTTCACTACTTACATTTTTTATCATTTACTTACTCATTGAAATATACCTAGTAGGTACGACCCTGTATTTTTCTTTAACATTCGTAAACAAGCTTTACTAAGCTACCTACGCACCTGTTTACCATACGAGTAATGATTGAGGATCATTTTGATGTAAGTAGGTACCTCCATAATATACCAACTATTATCATAGTTGGTATATTATGGAGGTACCTACCTACTTACATCAAAATGATCCTCGCAACAAAATCTTGAAGTTTGGCACGAAAGCGGAATTTTGTCATCCCTCTTCATGATAGTGCACCATTTTTTGCGCACTTTCGGGACCTTTGGCACATTGAAAAATAGTTTTTTAGGTGTACTAACTGAAGTATTAGTACACTTCGGTACTATACAGTACTTATAGTTCGGCATATTCACGTAAAAACCACAACACGACCCGCGCAGATCGAGTGAACTCTAATAAATGAATTGCGGAGAGCGCGCCCGCGGGCGGAAAAGATTTCGTGACGTCACATGAGCTATTCGGCCGCCCCGCGGTTGACTGGTACAAAATGTGTAATATCTTCGCAACCAATGGAACGATTTCAAAAATTTAAAAAGTATCGTACCTAAACGAGTAAAAGGAACACCATTACATAGATAATATATGCATTTTCCGACTTGGTACGGGAGCTCATTGAAACTATTCCTGTTTTTAATTGAGAAGCATGGTGAAGAATAAACCATATACCTACCTGGTACCTACCTACCATGAAAGTGAAGAGAAAACTGTAAATCTAAATCTGTACGTAATCACGAAATGGAAAAATGTAGCAACCAAAATTAGAACACTAAAATGGAGGTACCTAGGTACCTATGCAGGTCACATGCTCAGGGATCAAACACCAAAGTGGACCAAGATCGTAACAAATCGGACCCCCAATACAACACGAAAAGAAAGAGGACAGCTCCAGAGATGGTCAGATAACATCAAGAAAATCACAGGCCCATTGTGGTCAAGACAAGCGATAGAGGTAAGTAGCTGGAAGATGCTGAAGGAGGACTTTGTGTCAAAAGACTCTAGACGAGAACGGGTCTGAAATTTAAACACAGTGCAAAAATGTTATAAACTGAAATGAGTTGAATGAAAAAAGCTGAGTATACAACTCAGCTTTTTTTTAACAATAAAGACTGAAATTGATTAGGAGTGCTAATAGCACGTCGCCATGTTATGTTTAATTAAAATATGGATCTTTGGATAGTGGTTTTGTGATGACGATGATAATAATAATAAAAATAATAATGCTGGACAATCCACACAGCATCATCTAGCCCCAAGCTAAGCAGAGCTTGTGTTATGGGTACTAGATGACTGATATACTTACTTAATACAATACATTACATACATAGATATTTTTTATTATACCCGGAATACCCAGGATAAATATTTGCAGATCGTACAAACATTTATCCCAAGACGGAAATCGAACCCACAACCTCTTGCGTCTTGCGATGATGATGATGACGTTACGGCATTTGCCGATAGTTTAATAGACGAAAGGCATAGTACCTTCAACCTCCTTACTTATAACTCACCAGTTTGTCAATAGCTTGAGCACCTGCTTCAGAAAGTTCACTGACGCCGACACTGCAACAAACACATTAAAATAATTTGACCGTGTAAAACTGGTGTGCTTTGTACCTAGATACCTAGATAGACAAGAGATAGGTAAGACCTAAAGTCAAGGTGTAGGTAAACGATTGATCAAAAGACAAAGTTCATTACCTATTCATTAGTTCATTAGTCAGTAAGTAGGTACCTAGGTACCTTACTTTTAGTAGGTAGGTACAACATAATAGGTAGGTACATAAGTACAAAATATATCTAGCTACGCTGTTCAAGGTCCAATAAGTGTTTGACAAATTGCTTATAAAACGAGCAACAGGAAATTTGATAGCGGTAAACATCACCTATTCAATTCAATTTATTTTACTTTATTTCAGAATTGGTTGATTTTATTATTAAATAGGTGGATACCTGCCTATATAAAATAATAAAAAAACAGTATCACAACTTTAATCCTCAAGCATGGTAGATATCCCCTAAGATATTATAGTACCTACTACCTACCTACCTACAAACTACCTACTCGATCGAGACTGTTGCTAATTTATGTTTGGTTCGAAATAAATATAAAATACTGCTTGAAATAAGGCTTGGGTTAACAAGAAACGAGGCTCACGGCAGCTCAGTGTAGGCAATATAATAACGAAGGAGATGCCTACACACAGAACTGAATAAGGTTGCGTTCTCATTCACTAACAAAGACTTCGAGGATGTCTAAGGTGGGTAGTAAGATATTATATTTCGTACATACCTAAGTAGGTACACACATTTTGCAGTAGTTAGTATTCCATACGTGAAAGGTATACAAGACAGGTTAAAATTATTATTAAAAGAGGATACGTAGTAGGTACTTATTTGGCAGTCTTACTACGAGTTGCTCTATAGTAGATACCTACCTAGGTAGGTATAGGTAGGTAGGCGGCACTTACTACTCATACTACTACCTAAGACTCTTATGCCCTCAAGCATTGATTCGAACTCAGCTGAACTCTACTTGAGTGTTGAATCGAGTGTTTGCGTAAAATCGCAAAACTTGACGCAAAAGTTTTGAAGGCTCTTCTGCAATGTGATTTTTTCTGGGATCTTTTCATGCATCTTTTTAAATATCGTGTGGACCAGCTCTTATGTGATCTAGCCGCGTCGCGCATAGCGACTTAGCCAATATGAACATTAGCTTCATAGTTTGTAAGCTCAAAATTGAATGGTGAACTCAAGAGTGTCTTATTTGTTCCTTCTTTAAAATCTGTGACGAGGGTGTAAGACAACTGTACCTAACATTTGAGCTTAGCTCGAACTCGGTTTTGTTTTTGTTCATCATTATCATCAACAACCTGTATAAGTTCACTGCTGGATATGTCCAGCAGTGGACTTCTGGTCTCCCTCAGACGTTTCCAGGAAGAACGATTTTGAGCCCTATCCATCCTTCGACTTCCCGCGGTCCTAACAATGTCGACAGTCTATCGGCTAGGTAGACATCCTGCGCTTCGTCTACCTACCGGTTCGTTTTCCGGTGTTTTTGTTCAGTGGATATGTAATTAAATTATTTTTAAAATAAGCACTTTGTTTTTAAGCCCGCTTCGAGTTCCAAAATATTTTTTGTTTTATTAAGTTGATGAAAGGAAGAATTAAAATATTTTTATGGTCGTTTGAGTGGGGATCGAAACAATCACAGCAAGAGTCCGACAGTTATCACACTAATCTGGTTGTTGTCGGAAATGGCGAGTAATATAGATAATTCAAATGTTTGTCAGTGATAGGTTTGCCTAACATGGACATTACCTTTACACCACTTTTACTTTTTATTGTACCTCGTTTTTCTAAAGTTACGATTTTTAGTAAACTACATACCTACCTAAGTTAATTATAAGCAAATAATAAAACAAGAACTTAAAATGAAACATTGATATTGGAAATATAAGTAGATTTATAAATATCAATCAATCAAAGGCCTTTTGCATCTATAAAAGATGATTTAAGCAGCGTTCGTTATTGAGGTGCAGCACTTACGGATATGGCTAGTAAGGCCGATACGGGAGCGACAGCTACGACCGCAAAATGGACAAGCAAATTGTGGATCCGGTGAAGTTGGAGGAAAAGCGGCGCGGTGGTGACGTAGTTCGCTTTTATATTACTTATATAAATATAAGTAATATAAATATGTAATTATTCCTAATATATCTGATTGTGAATAAATACCTACTTTACTTTACTTACCTTTAATTACGTGTTAGACACGAAAGTGTAAGCAATTATCAATCGTTACAATTATGTAAGGCACAAAAAGTCTTCTGAATGAAGTTAGTAAGCTGCATCACATTATTGTCAGGGCTTTTTGCTCTACGGCTCCGCTTTCATTACCAAACAGAGCATTATGAATAGTAAGATCAAATTCGATTATGGTCGAAACTCAACTGGTGAGGCACGGAATCATTTTTCAGAAAGTCACGCGCTTCAGCATTTTGGTAAGCCATTAAAAAAACCGACTGACTGTTATCGCATCCTGATTTCGACAGCCGTCACAGCTCAGTTTGTAGTAGCCCTGCCTTTTGTGCTGTAGGTGGTGGGTTCGATTCCCACCGAGAACAAACATTTATGTGATGAATATCGATGTTTGTTTTGTGTCTTAGTGTTATATTGTATTCTAAGTATGCATTTACAAAAAAAAACATGCAATGGTACTATTCTAGGATGATGGTCGTGTAAAAATATTCAAAATATTTCTTTTTTAATACGGGGAAGCCCTTCCAACAGTAAACTTCAACTGATGACGTGACGCCATGAAATTCTTCTTGTCGTATTAAACTGAACTCAAGGTTATATTCACTGTAAAATCAAACGAGAGGGTGCGGTGCCGAGGGGTGTTATTTGGGGAGTAGGGCCAGGATAGATTTCAATTCTCAGAATCTATCAGGTATTTCGTTCGTCGTGTCTATTCATTTCTTAGAACTGGGGGGGCTTATATACTCGTAGCAACGTCTCAACGTTGCAGTGCGCTGTTTCCGAAGTAATGCTATACAGAAATCAACGCTTTCAAACGTTTCCACGGAGACTGTAAAGGCTACGAAATAGACGTAGTAAAACTAAGCTGAATATTCAGAGCAAAGCTGTTTTTTTTATGTTACTTGTTGGTGGAACAAGCAGTTGGCCGACCTGATGTATAACAGAGCATTTCCTTGCAGGTCACGCTCATTATAAACGTGCCCTTACGATGCACTACTCTGCGTCCATCAACCTGAGACATACTGGTGTTAAGCCTCGTGTGTCTATAATTATGTAATTGTAATGTGATAATTACATCGACCCGTGATAATTGCAGACGTGGTTAGTGCGTGTAATTATCTTGAATTATATATATATATATATATGTATATCATAATTGAGCTTTATTATGTAAATGCAGGTCATTGTTTGCTTAAACAAGAGCCAAATGTAATTTGATGTACCTAAAGACAAACAAAATTATTTCGAGTTAAAACGACAAATTAGTCTCACTATTTTTCGGACTGTTGAATAATATATATCACCCACACTTATATTAAAACTGAGAAAGAGAAAGTTTGTCTATCTGTACGTTACTACGTTACCTCAGTGGAAATTAAAGGTAGTGAAGCACTTGGCCCATGGCGGTACGTGGACGACCCGACCCAAATCTATATTTAACAATAAGTTTATTTTTCTCTAAGTAAGTCCAATATTGTGCATAGGCCTTCTCCATATCTAGGAGAGTTTGCCATAGTCACCACGCTTGGCGGACGTATTTTTTTTTTATATTTTTTATACAACTTGCTGATGGAACAAGCAGTAGTGTTGATTATTATGTTTTCAGGAGGTGCTGCTGCTCAATGGTGCGTTTATTATTATTTATATTATTATTATTCATTGTTGTTTCACAGTCAAACTGTAGAACCGGTATCGATGAAATTTGGCTTTGAGGATTACCTCAAGTACCTTACCTACCTACCTCAAGTACCTTAGTATAACGGGACACTATTTATTAATCAAACGTTATTGGTAAAAGCTGAACAAAATTGCAGGCCGGAGCTAGTTGATGTCTGATTGAAAGGCGCGCAGCAAGTAATAACCCGTTATAAAATAGGGTTTAGAGTTACGTTAACGCTACACCATCTAACAATGTTTTCTAGTGAAAATAATGTAAACTTACCAATTATAAGAATATTTGTCTTGACTGATTGACTGAATGATTGACAGACATAAACAACGCACTGTCTAAACCACTGGTCGCAGAGACATGAAATTTTCAAGGTATGTTCGTCTTGGTTTGTAAAGGTGTATTAATAAAGGAATTTCCAAAATTCAACCCCAAAAGCAGCGGGGGTTGAAGTTTGTATGAAAATAACTTCACACGGATGAAGTCACACGCGTTTCGCTAGTAAGAGATAAAGTTACTAATGATGTGTTTAACTATAAAAATCCGTCACATTTTTTTCATTTAATAAGTTTGTCAAAGCAAGTAAAACTTTTATTAGCAATGTTCTTGGTAATGTTGGTGTTCTGTTTATTTAGAGTTTACAGGTGATTCAACATACAGATACCCCACCAGAAGCCCAATTCTAGTAATTTTTTTGAGCTGAGACGATATTAGAACCTTAGAACATGAATTTGATTGTCAAAATTGGTCTGTACCTAAGTAATGTCAGTTTCAAAGAATGCCATTTGGAGATTGACATTACAGGATTTTCTTATCTCCCTATCCATACTTATCTATCGTAGAGATTAATTCGGGCCTTTTTTATTAAAACACTTTGACAATTGTAATGAATTAAGATAAATCTTTTGTATAAAAAGACCGCCGCAAATAGGAAATCATTCATAAGACCAAGCCGTTCTGGACAGAAAGGGTTCAAGTTAGCAAGAGACAAACCTTGGCAACCATGTCAAGTGCCAACCTCATCATCAAGGTATTTGATTTGGATTTATTTTGATGTTTTTAATAGAACTTCTTGTTTGGCATTTTTGACTTCTATATCAATATTAGTCTTGTGGTTTATCTTACTTGATTACATACGTATCGGGCAGCGTGGTTACTCATTTAGACAATTTTTTTTATATTACCTACCGTGCTTCGGTGATCGGTCCCACGGAAGACCCCACTGTACCCGTTTAGGGTTTAATTTTCAGGAATGTCTTTCTTAGTTCATCCCACGCACCAAAACTAATAAAAAACGAAAAAGTTTTTCTCCACTTCTATTACGATGCCACAGACAGACATGCAAAACTTTTAGCTCTCCTAGCTCAACTTTGCGCTAGGCTATGGCTTCATTTATTTTTAAACTAATTAAATCTGCGAACAAGGTACAAAAAATAGGGAGAAGAATTTTGCGAAGAAACAGGACATAAAATTATGTTGCGTTGAAGTTTACTAAGAGAGGACTTTCCAATATTCAACCCTTGGTGAAGCTTGTATTAAAGTAACGCAGTTGTGGACTTATTCGGTAATTTTTTACATAGTAATCTGTTTATATTCTATAATTATATATTTCATTTTAAACTTACTAAGCTGTTGATGGCCCAGCTCCTCCAGAATCGTCGTCAGCAGGCGCGATGCTGTAGATATCGCTCATCTTTAGCACTTGCAATAAAATAGAGATGACTTGAAATAAAATATAAAAAATGTGAGATGAATTTACGAGAACGCGTGGTCGTCGCGAGAGAGCAGCCACCGAGTGACGTCACGCCGCTACGAGTGCAACAGGCAATCTGGATTTTCTGCACTCCCGTAGAGTCCCGGTAGCAGCGAGTAAAACCATTTATAGGTCAGCAGCAACCGGAATACGCTTGCTGCTGACCTGCACATAGATCTCCCCATATTCAAAGGGGTTCACCGTGGTCTGCACGCTTGGTAACCCCAGACAGATACGGGTTGTACGTTTTTTTAGAAAGAGGATACCCAACCCGCTTTTTAAGTAAAAACTTAGCATTGGAGTATTATACATGGTTGAAAATTATGGTTTAAAAAAATTAAGTTCAAGATTGCTTGAAACCTTAGTGGTTTAATCTCAGTTCGGGTCTCATAATATCTGGCTGCTAACCTTTATAAAGACATTGTTTTGGATGAATTCAAAATATTCGACGGCTCGGACCATTATACAATGTACCTAGTTAGTAAGTTAACCTGCCTTTTGCGTTGTAAATTGTGGGTTCGATTTCCACGGGGAATATTTAATTAGAATGTTTGCGTGATGAAAATAGACGTTTGTTGGACGACTAAATCAGTAGATGGTCATGTAAGTGGGCAGTTGGCATCAAACAAGCTGAAATATATTCAATTAGTCTGATTATAGCAACTAAGAAAATCTTCACAGCAGGATATTTTAAGACGTGTACTTGCTTGGATTTTTTAACCAACTGAATTAGGCGGAAATCGACTAAAGGTCGTTGTCGACGTTGTCATAGATAACTCAGACACATAGCCTTGACCACACAAAAACTAACAATTGCTCACAAGCTCGTAGTTCCGCCCTTAACCTATACAAAAATCTTATACAATAACATTTTATTTAATAATGTTGTCTTCACAGTTATTATGTAACGGGTTTTTTAAACAACGCTTTATCACGTAAAGTTGCAACGTTGACAATAGTTGACAACATTGTTCACCAAGGGGAACACTGAACCGACTTACGAGTGTTTGTACTTAAACGAGTTTATTCTGAAATGCACATGCTTTATTATAATACACCGATGTCACCGAAGTTGTAAACCACTATGTTAATTGGGTAAGACGATTCAACTTCGACAAAGAAGTCACCGTGTACACCAGTGTTGACTTGTGGAACAAACCAGCAGGGGACAGAGTTGGTTAAAAATATTTTGTCTAGTATAGCTGCACTAGTGTATAAACGATATTATATAATATAACTATATTATATAAACTTATTATATAATATATATAATAAACGTATATTCTATTCTATTCAAGTGCATCATGCTTTATTTGACTTCTGCTTTATACTTGGTAATGCTACCAACCTTGCCTACTTTTAACTACTTTTTCTTATTACACAAGTAGGTACCTTACTTACCTAACACCTACCTACTTTGCATGCTAACCAGCCAAGTGCGAGTCGGACTCGCGCACGAAGGTTTCTAAACCATTATTTATCATAAAAACGGCATCTGTGAAAATTTCGATTCTCTAACTATCACGGTTCATGAAACTTGGTGACCGACGGACAGACAGGCAGACAGATAGCGGTCTTAGTAATAGGGCCCCGTTTTACCCTTTGGGTACGGAACCCTAATAAAACATACCTCCCTACTTACATTTATTATAATGGCATCTATTGTAGATTTGTAGATGTTTCAATACCGCAGATGGAACAAGTGTATGGCCCACCTGATGTTAAGTGGTAACCATCACCTATATCAAAGCATTACCTTGTAGTTCATACACATAAGGTACGTGCCCTACGATGCACTACTCTGCGTCCACCAACCTGAGGTATACTTGTAATTTTACCGGCACCCACACCCTTCAAAC
Source organism: Electrophaes corylata (assembly GCA_947095575.1). Lineage (NCBI taxonomy): Eukaryota > Metazoa > Arthropoda > Insecta > Lepidoptera > Geometridae > Electrophaes > Electrophaes corylata. The sequence continues at coordinate 9,812,012 of OX352698.1, read as the reverse complement.
CGGAACACAGCAATGCGAGCATCACTGCTTGGCAGCAGAATGGTGGTATGGTGGTAGTACTTCCCCGGACGAGCCCTTCACAATGAGCTCTACTACTAATACAATGTCAAACATAATAATATTTTATTATGTTACTATATGATTATTATAGGTTCACAGCTAACATTTATTTACAAGTTACTTTTTATGATAGCTACCCTACCTACCTACATAACATAATACGAGTATATAATATATGTAACTGCATAGAGAGCCGAACAAACCCACTTTCAGTAAAGGTACCTAAATAATAATTGCTTTAGCACTTGGTACCTACTTACCTTCCTAGCTAATCTACACATATTGTCAATCTAATAAATGTTAATTTAGCAGTCTCTCCCCCTCCTCCCTTCCTTGTGCAACGGGGTGTTGCGATCTTAGCAATGTCGTCGGCGTCGGTCCGGACGGGAAGGCGTACAAAGTTTCGTCTTTCGGTTCGTTTTTAAAATTACAAGTCGTTTATCACTATCTCTAACTTACTCTAATCAGTAAATAATGAGTTTTCTTCACAATCATAGTTTGGAAAGTTTACATTAGAACTGCTAGTTTTCATTGAAGTTTGTCTGATCATCATTTACTTAATACTATTGACTCATGGTTTGATTATATCATGTAACGTATAATAGATCAAGAGGCCATACCTCAGACAATGTGGATCATACCTACCTTTTTTTTTTTTTATACAACAAAGTTGACAAACAAGCTTACGGCCCCCCTGATGGAAAGTGGTCACCGTAGCCTATGGACGTCTGCAACACCAATGGAATTACATGCTACCTATGATCCACATGGTATGGTATGGCCTCTTGATCTATTATACGTTTGAATTTGACAATACAGGTAGGTATGGCCTGTTGAATATAATTTATTTCTGAATTTAACTTAGTTATGGACGAATCTGATGATGGTCATTTATTTTGATTTGCATGTAGGTAGTTACAGAGTGAATTGAAGTATAACGATACTTTCCAAAGATACTCTAAAGAACTTTTAAGATCTTTGAAGACAAAAACATACTTATTCATCCTTATCTTGAGCATATTAAATCTAAAAATTTATGAAAATGGTATTCCACAGACTCTTTGCTTGTCTCTATGCCTGGTTTCGGCACTATCATCTAATTCAGGGGAAGACATGGCACGAGATTTCATCGAACACGTTTTACGAATACCCAATCCAGACCAGATTTTGAACTCGGTTCTTGGAAGACTGGAGAGAAGCAGGCAACAAAGTATGAAACAAGCGCGTGATAGTGACGATGACTCCGATTGTAAGGATCCTGTAGAGGTAAAATATTTAGGTACCTACTAGTAAAAGTTTTTGAAATATTTCAAGTAAAATTATAAAGGGTCACGCACGACTGTAATCCTTATAGATATTATATCTCCTTGACATCGCCTAAAAGTTTCATAATATTATCGCAAATGTCTTTTGCGATAAACCACAAAACCAACACAAATTTAGTTGCTGTGAAAGTGGAAAGTGAAGTGAAAATAAACATTTTAACCTACTGAGTTTTTGTCGGACCTCTTTTGTACGATTAAAATATAAGTTATGATGATTAAATAAAATATTTGATAAAGATATTACGATTGGCAGGAAATAAATCAATGTAGTGCAATAGTATTTCGTGGACTCGCTATTACGCTCGCTATTAACCTTTGACGTATTGAGCAATCTCCAAATGTATGCTAAGAAGTCTACCCAATAATTTATCTTTCAATGTCATGTCAAAAGGTCTTGTAAATTTTTTTGTAAATTTTTTTTTGTCTTCACTTTTGAAATTCCATTGGGTCAGTTCCAAGATCACTGGAGAAACTTTTTCATTCCACGGTAATCATCGAACAGTAAATTATGATATTTTTGCAGGGTTTACCAGAGTACACAGAGACTCTGCAAGCTTCCAGAGAAAGAGGGCTGAGGCAACTTGGAACTCAGGTTTAATTAATTTTTTCCAAATAAGTTCGATTTATATACCCAAATATTCTTCTACTAAAGTCTCTTGTTTTTCCAATCTGAGTCTAAACTTTAGATTGTTTGCTCACCGCTGTTCATATGACATTTCCACTTACATTAATTGGATATAGTGCGTGGTCACTATTAGTATACTGTTATAGATTTTATTGTAGCGATTTTACTTGATCTATGGAAAAGACTCAGCCCTTGGTCAAACCTCAGTTAATAGTTATAACTTGTAATCTGATGGATAAAGGTACACGTACCTTAAAATAAACCATGGGGATGTCTGATGTACTTACTACTGGTTTAAGTCGTGTACATGCTCATCTATTTCAATTCTTACAGTTCTTTTTCAATATCATGTGAATTTGGATTGTGTCGTCTACAAGGGGCATTAGAAATTCTCAAAATCAGATAGCATGACCAGAAATCTCCAATCGTTTACTTGAGGTCATTACCCTGTCTAGTCTACCGCTGAGTCATGATCATTTCATGTTTCCATTCAGTAGATAATGCCGTAACGGCATCGCTCTTAGTTTCAAAGACCCGTAGACAAATTGTATCAAAATAGTAATAAATTAAACACGGACTTCAACTAGAAGCAGTTAAAGAGTGCGTAATTGAATAACTGGAGTAGATAATAATAATAATAATGCTGACCAACCTTTTAACTTTTGAAAGGAGTTATTAGAGTAGTGGAAAAGCTCTTAGTGAATGGCTCGTCCGGGGAAGTACTACCACCATGCGTATTTCTGCCGCTAACAAGCTTGCTGTGTTCCGGTTTGAAGGGTGTGGGTACCGGTGAAATGACAGGCACGTTAGGCTTAACACCTGTATGCCTCAAGTTGATGAACGCAGAGCTGTACCTAGTAGGGTATGTTTCTAATGAACGTGACCTGCACGGCAATGCTTTGTCATAGATTATGGTAACCACTTAACATCTGGTGGCCCAGGCAACATTCTGTGTCTGGATGTTATAATAGTATTCTAAGTATATATTTACAAAAAAAGTATATAAGTATTCCATCAGCTATCTGGTTTCCATAGTACAAGCTTTGCTTAGTTTGAGGCTAGAGGGCATTGTGTGAATGGTTAGAAGTATCATTATTACAATTATGTTTATCAGTATTAACTACATAATTGATTTTCCGATATCATTTAAATCGATCCTTTGAGCGTAATAATGTGACCAAATGCTAGGAGGCGCTGCTATGACAGCATATCTTGCACTTTTCTAGACTTAACAGTAACTACTCTATTTCTTCTAGAAGCATTATCCTATTTGTCACTTGGAGAGGAAAATAAAAAAACTGAACACAAACGAGTACGAGTATAGACCCGCCTATTACGAAGAGGTACTGTGTACAATGCCGTCTAACGAAGATATTGGAGTAACGAATGAGGTCAGTCTTCGAAACACTCCCTGAATTAACTTTTAGAAGAATAATCATCAGGTCAAAGAAATTTACTAGAGATGGATTTTCATAAAGAGTTTAATGGACGAATGATTTTATTAAAACCCCTCTCTATCTATCGACTTTCCGCGACCTAGGTCGTCGATCAGGGATGAAACGTAAATGCTCCCCATTTTGCGTTTCTTCATCCGGTCTGTAGTTGCCTTCCTATAGAACATTATTCCTTAGTTTATCGGTAGTGCCTGCCTGTTACAACTTCGTTCTGTTGATTCGGAAGTTTATGTTGAAGATTGAAGCTATGTAGATATTATCCTAGTTCAGTTTACAATATGTAGGCAGTAGCAAAATATTAACTCTAGAAACAACGATTACCTCGCTATTTGGCTAATTAGGCTCACTAAATTAAAACCTTTGTAGGGCAATGTATCAGCTTCCTTAATTAAGTCTCAAGCGATGCGCATTACCTGCAGGTATTTTTTTGGAGCTATGACGAGATTGAAACCAGAATGTGATTGTCAAAATTGGACCTGCCTAAAATGTCAGTTTCAAAGAAAGACACCATTTGAAGATAGACTATCAGAGGTCTGATTCTCTATCTACTAGATAGAGAATCGGACCTCTGGTGTATTTGAGTATCTCCTGCCCGGCTTGGCTATCTGACCTTGGTGTGCAAGTGGCTTAGTGTAATTGTAGATGTTATCAGTTTGGAAATTTCCAGATTTGTTCGAGCCTTGGATTTTCGTGCGTTCAGTGGAACAAGACGATACATCTTACTAGAAGACGGTACACCAGGTAACTTGTTGATTATCATGCGTGTTTGTACTAAATTAATTTAATTCGCTACGATCGTCATAGACGACTGACTAAAACTAAACTAATTTGTATTAGTCAGCTGGTTTCCACCGTAAAAGTTTGACTTGGTTTGGGTTAAAGAGAGTTGTGTAAATAGTTCCAGAATTTCTTTCGATAGCTACTACTAATATAGATTACCTATGTTATTCTGATATATGATATTCTGGTCGAGTCTAAGCTACTTAGTCTTAAGCATCGCTGGAAAGTAGCCAGTCTGTTGGTTTTCTACAGGATACATTTCGGTGAGTGTGCCTTGGACTTGCCTGGTTTCCCCATTCCCGTTCTACTATCTGTTGTCTGCTGACTTGTGTTGTAAATGTTGTACAAGCCTGTTATTGGTACAAATTTTATTGAGCTATGTTATTTTAGTTGTATTAAAAAATGTATATTATGTTGCACTGTTGGCGTTGCCTAATGAATAAATAAATTATCGAACCAAACGTGCGGGACGGACACTAGCACCAAGCTTTTCAACTTTTATGCACACAGCAAAATAATGGAACTCGTAGTCGTTTGTTTTTAAGGGCTCGTATAATTTGAATGTTTTTAAGATAAAAGGTATCTTCTAGATAAGCGTGTTATACCCATCGGTGAAACGTTTATTCAGAAACTGTAAAAAAAATATATAAGTACGAATAGATAAGTACGAGTAACCTTGAATTCCGTTTGATTTCGATATCGTTAGAGCTTTTTAAGAGGTTCGGTTACTTTTTCCTGTAGTACTCACCTTCACATTTGAAACAGAGCTACGCTGGCAAGACTGTGTTGCCGATGTAATTAGCAACTCGACTCAGTGTATTTTTGATTTCTGACTTAAAGTTATTGTATTAAAGTTATTAGTAGAATGCCCTCCAACGTGGGTTTTATTAAGGCGGTTCTCGTCATTAATCAAGCAAAAACTTTATGGTTTAGTTACCTTACAGTAATACTTCGCAATGTATTAATAAGGTGACCATTAACTATAGAGAAAAAATTTAATAAACATGCTTTCACCATATTTTATATTAACCCAAGTAAATTTAAAGTCCAGTTTAACATCATTATTATGTTTAGTATTTAAAACAAAATCGTCAGCAACAGTCGACTGTAAGTCAACTTGTAAGTACATCATTAATATAGTAGTCGGTAGGAGGGGTAACCGTGAGCTCGATACTTACTTTGCCTAATTATCTGCACCGTGAGCTCAGTCCAAACAGGCCCGAACAGTCCGAACACACCCCCACACACAGTGCCGAGTGTGCATTGGCACACGAGGGCATTTTCATACAAATCCAAAATCTGTTACTTAGTACAGAAAAAATTGGAACAATGCTACCTATCAAGCACGATAGCAACGGCATCTTTGATGTCGTGTTTGACAATTTAAAATCGTACCCTAAGAGCTCACAGGAATAGAGCTGATTTTTCTTGCTCTTTTTCTAGAGATAGACGTTTAACACGTGTATTCTTTTAGTAAAAACGTTAATATAGTACAAAAAATTTAAGACACGTGGTGGCAAATGACCACTCCCTTAGAACCCGATTTTCAAACCATGCTTACCGACGATATTTTGGACTTCAAGAATCATTTAAATGTCCTCGGCGATTTTTTTTTTAATTCAAGGTTCAAAGTTTTTGCTAGTGGTTTTTTACACCCGGTATTTTAGACTCGCAGTTTTGCTACGTTACGACCGCGCGTGACTGGAGCGGTTTTTAAGAAATCAGGCTTTATGATTAAGAAACTGGATGTTTCATCATAAGGTTGGTAGTGAGTCTTATACTGCGATTTTTAAGTTGCCACACATTGCATTAAAGGTGGTCCATGGTAAGTATGGTAACATCGCACCATACAATTTTTGAGTGTAAAAAACCATACTTATGTCACAGAATACAAATTAGTTACAACGTCGACGACCTGGATTCGAGTTCAAGAGAAATTACTATCGGAAAAGGCTTAACTTATTATAAATATGAAATTATCTTTATTGTAATTTTACATGATTATTTTTATGTAATTTTAATAGAATAGAATGTAATATAAAATACTTCATACGTCTAACGCTGCATTTTATATGTATGGCTGCTTTAAAATGTATCCCCATAATAATTGCTACAAACAATAAATTACTTTGCATTAATTTTGAGTCTATACAGTACAGTAGGCGGATTCTGAGTTTTTTTCGTTTTCCGGATCCCGGATTTCGGTTTGCGAGCACGAATTTTTTGTATGGAGATATGATAAGCCCTCATAGCGGCATAAAGGGGCACTAGCGTATCTCCATACAAAATATTCGAGCTCTCAAACCGAAAACTTGTAGAGGCCCGACCTACAATTATATGGCACCAAAGCAGCAATTTCTTCATATAATCAATTAAATGCGATTCGATTATTGCAAAACGTACGTAACTTTAAGAAGTATATTTTTTTATGAATTGTAGTCAAAATTGTGGAACACTGAAACTAATCGAATTATATTGTTAATTTTTCATTCGTTCATTCATATTTCTTCCAAATAGGGCTTGATACTATCGTTAAAAAATATCGAAGTGAATGAAGGAATGAATTAACAACCTTGCAAACTCTCAACAAGAAAAAGAGAGTACCTAGATGAAAGCAATCTGCAGACATGTGGCATGCGCAATCCCAAGAAATCACATCAGAATAATGTAGTTTACATTTTACGCCTAAGTGCTATGGTAAAAAATCGCAAAATCAGGAAACTATGCAAAAGTATTTTAAAGGAAACATTGCCCGGATTTGTAAGTAGAAATTACAATTCTACATGAAACTCTCATAATCATTATCATTAACAGCTGTTATGCTATGCTGGGTTCAAATCCGGCAGTGCAGTAACTAATATTTCTATTGGAAAAATATATATTCGCATGGTAGAGGAAAATACTAATGAGGAAGCCAGTTAGTATTCTAGCAGCGGCGATGGGTTTGCCAGATGTTATACTTGGATATACCTCTGACTGCACCCATAAGACATCAATCAAAAGAATCTGGAGTTGGTACTATTTGGTACTAAACAGATTTGAGAATACCTGGGGAATAAAGTCGTGGAGTTATAATAACAACCAACCCGTTGTGATGTCGAAATGTTAAAAATTTTCGAAATTCACAAATTTTATACATTCTAGTGGCACGTAATTTTGACGTATAAAGGCCTAGAGTTTAGGCGCATACCCGGAGACATGCCTAATCTGTAAACTGAACCGAGGGCACGTGTCATCCTGGTTTATCATGAAAAATGAAGTTTTGTATTGTAGCTTTAAATTATACTGAGTATTACGGGAGACAGCGACAACTCGACAGTAATACGGCTACAGAGTTTCCCCACAGTGTAGCTCATATTAACGCCAATACAAAACTATGCCCAACTTGTTCTACGCATTACAAAATGCGAACATCGCGAGTTGTATCTAATCTAGGTTGTATGCAACGGTCTATAGATAGTTCAACTGTTTCATATGTATTTGTATTACATACTATTATAAATACTTGTTTATTATTATAGTAGCTGTAATTTTCTTTTTAAATCAAACTGCTTTAAATCAGTTCATATTTGATGTAGTTGCGCTTATATCATAAAATGTTCTCACACATGATGCGAGCAAAGTGCTTTTGTTAAAATGTCCTGTAAGTTAATTAAGTTCATGCTGAAATATATTGAGAGTGTCCAATATCCAAATTTTGTATGCACTCACTGAGTAATTGGGAAATCTGAGTAGATAGATTGTTGTATAAATAACTCGATGTTGATAATATTAATACTGGACATTTCTGCGAGTAAGGGTGTGTTTATGCGACGCGAAAGATTCACCTTACTGCCGCGCGGACGTACGTCTGATTAATTTGGTTGGTTGGTACTACTTTGTAGGCTCTATGAGATCTAAAAGGATATCTACCATGCCTGGGGGTTAATTTCCTGAGGCGGTTTCTGTTTCTTTTCTCTGTCATCAGTCAGTCAGTTTTGAGGTGTTATTTTTGATGGGTAGGTATCTATTATGAGATACCTACCCATAAAATAAGTACTACTACTACACACTACACGACACTATTGTTTACTACCTCAGTAAATACCTGTTTAGTAGCGGTACATAGTACAATATTTGTGGACTTGCACAAAACAACACCAGTGTACGCTGAAATTCCCTACCATTTCCATGATATAAATACATATATACATATCAAACCAACCAATTTAGTTAGAGAGGTTTGCGCAGAGCATGGTCACAGAATAGTTATTATGTTACCCTTTGATGTGGTGTATTCACGTTACATTTCAATTATATCGATAAGTAAATCAGTATTTATTGGACAACCCTGGAACTAGCTAAGTATGCCGGTAGAGAGACATACAGGGATCTATTCACTAAGCTGCATAGACCTACTCGGAAAAATTCATTTTATATCGAGAAAACGTGCTATGCACGAGTCCCTGTCAATTAATCGGTAGCGACGCTTGTCATAAAAGATAGCTTTGCTTTTAGTTCGAATGCTTCGTGGGTTTTGTGCTAAAATAGTGAACACCGATTCATTGATATATAATGAAATGAACACATATTATGAGGCCCAATTATCGTAACGAAATATCGTCAAATTTAAGTCACGATCGTGTCAATCTCCAAATGGTATTCTTTGAAAGTGACATTTCAGACAGGCCCAATTTAGACAGTTAAATTCTAGTTTTAATCTTGTCTCAGATCAAAAAATATACGAGAGTTGGACCTATGGTGGCAGTCGGATTAACTCATTCACAGTCATATTCAGAAGTAGAGCTCTTACTTCTATATTTTTTTGATAACTTTCATTTGTTATACTAGGTGTTATAAAACTACTCCGGAAAATTTCGTAGTTAAAGTACCCAATAATAAGTTGCTTATAGATTGGTATATATATATATATATATTATTTAACTACAGTACGAACAAACTACGGAAAGAAAACAATATTATTTGAGGGAGTACAGCTTTACAATCAATTGCCTAACAACATTAAAGAATGCGATAACATGAACTTATACAAGTCTAAACTAAAGGAACATATAAGCAAAACTTATGTGTCCTTTTAGTTAGATTATTCACAGTTTCATTGTTTAAATCTAAATACCTACTACTGTTTAGTGTAAGCTACGGCAGCGCTGTCAAGAGGCGTAATAACTTTATTATAGCAATAAGCTTATTCTATGTATCTCATTATAAAAGAAATGTAAATTTTGTATGAGAATAAAAATGTCTTTAAACCTATATATACTCGTAGATTCAATTTAACCACGTTCTTTGTTGTCCTCAGTGACTGCTGGGAGAGCCGAACCATGGTGATTCCGGCGGGTTGCGAATGCATGTGGCCCGTACACAAACTTGGGGATATGAAACTACACGTGTCTCACTAGCTCTACGACGCTGCTACATATCTATGTACACTTGTAACGACGAACAAACTGAAATAATATAATTGATAGGCGTTAAATCTTCAAAAGACAAATTTTTTTGTTGAATAAATGTATAAGTTTATACGTATAACGTTATTTAAGTAAATTATAAGTCTAGTTACAATTAAAAGCGTTATGTATGCGCGCAGTTTTAGATTGCCATCTCTACAATAAAATATAAAATCTATTCATATTTTTCCGAGCGAGACTTATGAAGTTTTGTTAGGCCTCAAAGTGGGGTAGGGAGACGCTCGAGATTGGAATATGAAGGATCTCTAAGCTGAATAAATTAAAAAATATGTACCTATATTATTAAATATTAATGAATATGAATATTGATCGGTTTTTTAATCTTTGTGAACGGCTCGTAAGGGAAAATAATACCACTACACCTATTTATGCCGCTATGCAGTAATTATATGGTTTTTCCACCACGGATTTCCACTTACTAAGATCCTGTCATACCAACCTCTTTTGCTTCATTCACTATCACAACATTCATTTTTGACGACTGATGTGGCGCGGCGGGCGAATGTACGCCTGCGACGCAGGAGGTTGCGGGTTCGATTCCCGCCTTGGGATAAAAATTTGTACGATTTGTAAATATTTATTCCGGGTGTTCTGGGTATTTTCTATGCATAATAAAAAATATTTATACTTGGATATATAATATAGCACCCATACACAAGCTCTGCTTAGCTTGTAGTCCAGTCAAATTAGACCAAAAAATAAGAGTAAAGTTACATTAATTCCCACCAAGCTGAAAATCAGTATGATTGTTTAAAATATGATTAAAAATAAAATTTGAAAGTTCCCCATCTTTCCCCTGTATGGAATTTTTTTTATTCAAGGTCAAAGGTCAAAAAAATAGTTTTTTGCGATTTTCATCAAAATGGTAAGTTTTATCATAAAAATACCGAGACAAAAATTGTAGATCATTAAATTATCTATCAAAAGTGTATCAATACTTTTTTTTCTACGAGCCACTGTTTTTGAGATATAACGATTCAAAACTAAAAAGATTTTTAGCTTGGTGAGAATTTATGTAACTTCGAATGTCTAAATTGACCGGGCTATTGGGGCTAGATGATGCTGTGAGGATTGTCCAGCATTATTATTATTTTATTCTTCAGAGTGCTTCATCGCCCACGTCTCCAGGCTTTGCAACACTCTCACAGGAGTCTTTTACTTCTAACAAAATAAGCTTCCTGAACTGAAACTTCCATGAGAGTGCAGTGCCAACTTATCAAAACTTTTTACTGTTTACCAATAATACAGAGTATTTATTATGTATCACACATTTTCTATTAAAGAGAGTAAACACAGGTCAACTTGAAAAACTTCTAATGAGAAAATGGGACAGTGTAAGAAACAGTGTAGATTATTTTGGCTGTCACTTAGCAATTGTGGTCTAGGTTCAAATCTAATAAAAAAAAGAACGAGGAAACTAGTTGTCTATAAACAGCATATTATTATTATTATTATCTGTGAAAATTTTAACTCTAACTACCACAGTTCATGAGATACAGACAGACAGACAGTGGAGTCTTAGTAATAGGGTCCCGTTTTGCGAGTACGGAACACTAAAAAAGAAACTCTAAAAACAACAATCCAGTTGGCGGCGATAACATACATAAAAACTTGAAGACGAGTCGAGAACCCTTTTTTAAAAACGTTTAACAATCTTCCTTACGAACAAAAATCTGTTGAATCTACAGTATTTTTTTATTTCATCGTTTGTAGAAGCTGTGTACCTAAGTGGGAAATAGCTATTTCGGCTCGTAGATCTTATTTTGAAATTTCACGAAATCAATTTAGTCATAGAGATAATTGATATTATAATGAACGGCTTCTGTTAATAGGATTTGACGGTAACCGTTATTTAAATTTCTACGAATGAAATATGAGTCTGATATTGAGTAATCAAGCCGTTTCAAATGAAAACCATTTGACCTAGTAAGCTTCTTTTTACATATTAAAAGAAGTCTATGCAGTTTCTACTGAATTAAAGTTTTATTTATTAATATTTTAGTGTACAATTGAGCTATAAAAGTACGAAATTACAAATAATTTCCAATCATCATCATCATCAAACTACATTAGTTATAGGTCTACAGATAATAATAATAGGTAATTTCCAATACCTATCATTGAATATTAAGAACTAAAACTTTAGAAATCTTATTAATTAGGAGTAGATAATGCCGGGACCGGGGTCGTAAGATGTGTCAGTAAATCTCTTGAAAATAATTGAATTGAAGTTTTGAATTGCAATTTTGCCTGCCAATCATGCTGACTGGCAAACCCTCCCGAACCATGAGGTCGGTATGTCCAGTAGTAGATTTATTCAGGTTGATGACGAGTGACGACTAAGGAATAGAGACAAATCAATACATTTCAAAAAATTATAGTGTACTCAACTTCGCCTCGTGGCACCCAGTTTTAAATTTAGAAATGGAAACAAAATTGAAGGTTATGGTTTTTTTTCAGTTGCAATGGGATTGGGCTTATTTGTAAGGTTTCAAAACCTTCTAAATTTAAAAGTCAATAGCCTTATTAGGGCCTATAATAATTATTATAATTAGTTGCAGCCAACGTGACGTCAGACGTAGAGACGGACGAATTAGCGCTTAATTTTGGTTCGGAACCCTAAAAATGTAAAAAAATGTTTCATTTTTGTGGTTCGTGAGTGAAAGTGAGTTGTAAGCTACTTTTTATTTTGAATAGTAGTTTACCGATACCTAAGAATTTAAAGTTTTAAAATGTGGGTTTTATACGGTAATTGAGGGTCAGTTATTAGTGTCGGTATCTCTCGGGGACTCTACTCACACATGGCTGGTCAAAGTTTATACTTTAAAACCTTAATTCTGGCTGCGTGACATCACAGAATCTTACCTTACTTATTTTGATATTTCAACTTTCAAACTTCGAAGGCATTAAAATGCATGTTCACTGGGAGGCCGGTTGCAGCAACTTTTTTGCGGCGGCGTGGCAGGCTGTTGCTTCCACTTTTCAAACTTTTCATTTATTGTCTTCATCATTTTTAAAATAATAGTGCTTTTAGACGTGACGTTCACTTTTTAATAAGACTGCAAACACCAGCACCCAGACAAACATGATATATTTCAAATTCTTTGTTGGAGGTAACTACGTAAGAAAGTTAACTAAGTAATAAAAAGAAATGTATTCTTCGGAAAAATGAAGTCCCTAATATGTAGCCCACATTTATTTGAGAGATCAATCAGCCTTGCAAGTATGTAAACAAAACTGGCTTAAAAACCATCATCATTAAAAGTCTTCAAAGTGTGTCTCTTCCGTGCATGCGGCATTAATTCCCTAGTTATTTATAAATAAATAATGTTTTTTTTATTTACTTATTAGATTTATCCGCTCATGTTGTTCCGCGCACGTATTTGTGCAAGGAAAGGGTGTACCTTCCCAGTCAGGCCGCAGATACGGCTGGTACGATATGAGCGTGAGCAATGCGCCGATGACAGTGACCCTCGCCTAGTGCGCATTAGCCTTTATTATTGATCTCGTGCACGAAAGACGTGCGCGGGCGCATTGATTCAGTCCGTGCCAAGTCTCGCCGGCAGGCTGTCACGCCTTCTCACGCCTACGAATTTAACACGCAGTAAGTTCGAACGATATAGTATACGTAAATTTGTGATAAAAATTCGGCAGTTTTGGCAATAACGCAACATAAACGTAACTTAATTATGCGACTTTTCTATATGCATACCTATCAACGGATTGGAAAGGCCTAGTTTGGTTTACAATACGAGGTGTAAAAGGACAGGTTCCGAAAACAGAATGTATTCGTACTTACGTGCACACTGCACAGTTTCCGTTTATCTGTATCCTAGACGATATTATTTTTATGTTAATCACGTTATTACTAAAGGCAGTGCGTTTCTTTTTCTAATTATAAATAAATATGGGTCACGAGAATGTTACATGAAATACTATTTCTTTTTCATTTACCTCTTGTGTTGTCTCTTGACCGGATGAAGAGACTCATTTTGTTGTGTTTTTTAAGTACCAGTTCTTTAGCATACATATTTATTTTCATTGTACTTTTCAATATTTGTTTTGAAACGTAGCGTACTTTTAGCCACTACTCTCCTAAAACGAGGGAGCAAGCTTTTATGTCATTAGTTTATATCATATTGACGATTTACACTGGCCAATAATGTGACAGTATGGCCCGCTTGCACAACGATTTAGGAAGCTAATTACGCTTAACATCTTTCACAAAAAAAATTAAGTCGTTTTTACATTGGCGTTAAACATTTGTCTTGGTAAACGTGATTACTAAATAAAATTAAATCAGATTGTTGTGCAAGCGGGCCTTAATCTATCATAGTCATTTAGTTCATATATCAGAACTCAAAGCTACGTAGAAAGAAATGTAAGAATTACTGAACATAATTCAATAACCTCACTCGCCTGTTTGCAGTTTCGTGATGAATAAAGTATTAAACGCTTTGACGCATTCACAGCGGCGATTGTGAATGGCGTTTTATCAATAGCCTCTTCGTTTTTCCATGAGAATTAATTATGAAACAAGAACATAGTCCATTCGATGTAAGAGGCTACCTCTGTCTTTAAAAATTACATAAGGTATTACTTAGCTCTGCCACTTTTGGACGTAGTGGAGTTTATTGTGAAAGGGCTCGTCTGGGGAAGTATTACCACCGTACCTATTTCTGCACCAAACAGTGATGCTCGCATAGCTGTGTACTGGTTTGAAGGGTGTGAGTGCCGGTAATATTACAGATACATGAGGCTTAGCACCAGTATACCCTTACCCTTCAAATCACAGCACAGTAATGGATACCACTACTTGGTGATAAAGGTACGGTGGCAGTTCTCCCCCAGACGAACTCCTAAAATCGATTGAAAAATGGCTCAACTTATCCAAATCAATGAGTCCTCATGTATTTTTTCAAACGAAGAGACACTTAAATTGGTTCTAAAGTTAGCCTCATTCTGGATGGCAACAATGTAACGTTTGGACGTACCTCTGTTTACCCCCATTCGACATCCTCAAAAAATCTCGTGTAGGTACTTCATATTAAGAGATCTTAGGGGTTATCTACCGTGCCGGGGGATTAAATTCGTGGAGCTATTTAGTTCCATTTTTTAAGTCTTTTCTCTACCATATTAGATACTTTTTTGTCATAGTTTTTTGCCACCTACAAACTTAAAGCCAATCAAAGTGTTTCGAGAACTTGGCTAAAAAGAGTTATCTCATTATGATATGACAAAAACTGAAGCAGCCACTGTCGTCTTATATTGGAGAAAGGTGCATTACAGATAAGGTGAATGACATTCTTATACTAAAAATGAGTATCTCTCCATACCAATAAATTTTGCTTATTCTAGGGCAAGATGGCACTGCAGAAAACGTTTATAATAATATTATAAGAATAATATAATAATAATGCTGGACAATCTACACAGCGTCATCTAGCCCCAAGCTAAGCAGAGCTTGTGTTATGGGTACTAGATGACTGATATACTTAATAAGTACAATATAATTACATACATAGATATTTTTTATTATACATAGAAAATACCCAGAACACCCGGAATAAATATTTGCAGATCGTACAAACATTTATCCCAAGGCGGGAATCGAACCCGCAACCTCTGCGTCGCAGGCGGACATTCGCCAATATTTTGTTTATTTATTATTGTGTCGGCACAGAAAATTACAAAATCAAGGTAGATCTAATTACACTTGGTCATACACAGTATTTTTCGTAGCAGAATAGAAATTATTACTGATATAGGATTTTATCATAATACACTTTTTATAAGTAAGGGTCTATTCTTCTATTTCGATTCTTTTCTCAATAATATTGTATAAAAAATAATTAAAAAATGCTAGGTTTTATTCTTAAAACACTTTTTGCAACTTTTTCCAATCATCATTTACTTTTATAGGCTGTAAATTTTATTGACCTAAGTACTTATTTGTACTAAACTTATAAATTCTCAGTTTATTTAAGGACCTATGTCAATCTTACTAAAACCTTTAGCAGCCGCATTAGAAATCCCTTGCGTAAATCTTCATGAGAGCGAGGTGTAAACACTTGAACGTACTCTGCAGTAGTTAATTGGTTGCAAGCCTAATAACTTACTACCAAAATACTGTATGCTGCAAAATAAGCTTGTCGAATTTATCACGTCTCACAACACAATTCTCATCAGACGAATCTATATATAGTAGGTATACAACGTGAAAGGCAGCGATTTATGTAACGGTATAGGTAGGTATATATCTCTAATAGATTACTGACGCTCTTTGTACCCACAGCTATTTTGGAGTAGAAAATGGTAGTCGTTATCTCCATTCACTTCACCATGGCAAATTCATAGTAACTTGTCCCTATTCTATTATATAGTAGCTCCTTGAGAAACTACGGCTCGTCCGAGGAAGTACTACCACCATATCTATTTCTCCCGCCAAGCAGTCCTTATTTTATTTTGCTTTTGATTACGCATAGGGGAATTAATTCTGCATTAATTAAAAGTACATGAATTTTCTGCCCTTTTACACAGAGTGCAAAAAGACAGCTCTTGCAAAACTGAAAGCTAATGAATACAGCTCTATAATAAAACTGGTTCTGCTACATTAAATATCGTATTTAGAATGGTACTGGAGCTCTTACGTTATATTTAGAAACAGGAATTCTGAAGAACAGGCACTTACTATACCTATCTAAAAGAACATTTTTATATTTTTTTCTTCATTCAATCAAAATTAATGTTTTGCGGTTTAGCGGGAGTACATGAAAAAAGAGGACATAGGTAAGAAACTTATAGCTTAGTTCCTATCGTTTTTTGTATGATCTTTTTTACAAAATAATTTATTATGAGCACAAAATGTAGTAGTGCCAATCCAACTAGTGAAGTGTATGCAAGATAGAAAATATACAAAGGCAATCATGCTAAGAGCACATACGTTCCCTCATAGGAGGTGTAGATATAATGTTGGAACCGTCTATGTTATGTACATAGTATCAGAGTATTGTATTCGCTGTCGAACGTTCTCGCAGGTGCAATGGGGTTAAGATTCACAACCCCATTATATTAGCCAGTGAACCATATCGCTTACTCAGAGCAAATACAAAATCGATAGAGCAAGAAATACATCTGTAGATATTACTTACGAGCCGAGCAAGCTCCCTTGCAACATACCCGATAGATACGAGTAAGTGATGTTCAAAATGTATTTAGTTTACAATATGTACGCTCGAAATAGAGAAACATCTCTATTCAGAGATGACAATGGCCCGATGTTTACTTCAGTTTTAATTATTCTGAGCACTATTTTTTCATCAAAACCAGACGTCATGGTTTTGTTATGACCTACCCTGGAACCTACCTTGGAAGTCGATTTCAATTAATATTACTGCAGCTGGCATTGCTTTGTCAAATACCTGGAATATATCGCCCGGGCGCTTGGCCCTCCCCGGTGGCGAGCCTCCCTTGTCCCCCCCGCTCTGTCTCTCCTAGCTACGTCAACACGGAATGGATATACAGTAATAGCAGTAGATTAGGTAAATAATATTATTTTGACATGCATAATCTCTACCAATAAAATGTTTTGTCCTGAGTGACTGATTGACGGATCAATGCACAGCCTAAACCGCTGATCGTAGAGGCCTGAAACTTGGAGGGTAAGTTTTTTGTATGACGAAGGCATCCGATAGGAAGGGGTTTTCCGAAATTCTACCCCTAAGAGGGTGAAAAACGGGGGCAAAGTTTGCATGGGACAACGTGATTCCTTGGAATCTACTTCAAATTTTGAATAAATATTCTGTAACAGAATTAATGGAAGAAATGTTTCGTATATTATTGAAGCTCATCGCCTAACGGGGCTAAAAAGGGGTAGAAAGTTATTTTGGGGATGATTTGCATCGAAGTGATATCAATACTCCTTAGTGCTTTTGATTTAAATTAGGTACATTTTATTTTGACACATGCTTAAAACCCAATCCGATTTTATTCAAAAGCACTGGAGTCAATACATATATAGGAGCACATATTAACTTCGATGCAAAACATCCCCAAAATACCTTCGTCGAAAAAAAGTCTTTAAGGTTAAACAAGTCGGTACGTTGTCCATACAAACGCTGTAAGTGTTTAATGTCTACTATTTATTAACGTGCGTCCGAAGTTAAGTTTGATACTGAATTATCTTGCCATTATCTAGGTACGTTACCCTATATTCTACTGTAAAATCAGATTAACTTGAAAGTTACAAGCGTTACAAAATTTAGTACTAAATCTTTCGACGCTTGTAACTTTCAAGGTAATCTGATTTTACTGTAGATATAGGGTAACGTACCTAGATAATGGCAAGATAATTCAGTATCAAACTTAACTTCGGACGCACGTTAATAAATAGTAGACATTAAACACTTACAGCGTTTGTATGGACAACGTACCGACTTGTTTAACCTTAATACGACCTTTGCCTTAGCGATAGGTATGGCGGTAGTATTTCCCTGGGCAAGTTTTTTCTTTACACTTTATCTTTACTTCTATACTAATATTATAAAGACGTAAAGTTTGTAAGTTTGTGAAGTTGTGGGGGGGGGGGATATTTGTGAATCTCTAGATTTACTGAACCGATTTTGAAAATTCTTTTACCAATAGAAAGCCACGTTATTTGTGAGTGTCACATAGGCTTATATTAACCCGAAAAATGAAAAGACTTTTTCGTGGTAGGATTTGCAAAATAAGTGGGAGAAATAACGGTGGAACGAAAACGTTCCATACGAACGTTGCCTTATGTTATGTAAATAAGCCAAAATATAACTGTAGGAAACGGAAAGCTAATAATAAATAGTATATCTACCTACTTTGAACTCATGATTTGATATGCCTTGGCCAATTTATTTCTGCCAATAGGTAACTCTACCACAAACGTATTTTACTGTTCGGCTAGGGTATGAATATATATTTTACTGTTATCCAAAACAGGATGTACTAAAACCTTCTTCGATCAGTCTGCTAAGTTACAAATTGCTAGTTCCATTTAATACACGGTGGTTACGAACTTTGTGCTCTGTGCTCTAGCTTTCCAGGAATATAATAATAATAATAATAATGCTGGACGATCCACACAGCATCATCTAGCCCCAAGCTGAGCAGAGCTTGTGTTATGGGTACTAGACGACTGATATATTTAATACAATATATTACATGTATACATATTTTTTATTATACATAGAAAACACCCAGAACACCTGGAATAAATATTTGCAGATCGTACAAACATTTATCCCAAGGCGGGAATCGAACCCGCAACCTCTGCGTCGCAGGCGGACATTCGCCCGCCGCGCCACATCGGTCTTGACGACTAAGAATAAGGGATATTTGCGTCTCAATATAAGGGAGACATCAAGTCTTTCAAATCGGTCGGTGGCTTAAATCACGTAGAAAGTTAGATTCGTTCAGATTTTTTAGAATACACAATAGGAAGTACGTAAGCCAATCCAATTAGCACGTTTTTATCATACAATGAATAAAAAATAACGGTGAATAATTAAAAATATGATCATCAATATTTTATTAAAATAATGTTTTACTTAACATGCAAAATCCATAAAAAAATTATCTGACATAAAATGCATCTCCATTTCTAAACAACTTCTGCGTTTTGTATGTTTCTTTACCAAATTTATCTGCAAAAATCGTGATGGGTTTTTTTGTTATACTGTTAAATGCTATTTTTCCATAACTGACTTCACAAGTGCGATGGTAAAAGAGTACGTGTTGTTTATAAACCTTGAACTTTATTCACCTGCAGATAAAATTTGAAATCGTCGTCGAGGTGCTAATTTATATGAAGTCACATCGTAAATGGGAATCTACAATATGTCGTACAGATTTGGTATTAGCGTTTAAAACTTCCTAGCTTTAAGTATATGTATAAAATACTATCAAAAAGCGTGCGATTTTTTTTGCTGATTGTACCCGCATGTAGCACACCTTATGCTAAGTGGTTACCCTTGCTTAATAGGCCAACTTCGTTAAGAACCTACGATGTACTGCTCTGCCTCCATCAGCCTGAGGCATACTGATGTTAGGCCTCATGTGCCTGTAATTTCACCGGCATCCACACCCTACAAACCAAAACACAGCAAGCTGCTTGGTGGCAGAAATAGGCATGGTAGTAGTAAGTACTTCACCCGCGCGAAGGTATTTCTTACAGATTTGAACCCGTTTAGGTGTTTGGGAATGCTTTTCTTTATGCACCAAGACGAATATATCTTCAAAAATTTCAAGTCTGTACGACCAGTGGTTTAGGTTCTGCGTTGTATCATGCGTTGTATGTAAAGATTCGTATAATTATTATCTTTCAGATATTATTATCTTTCAGATAATAATTATAAGAATCTTTGTTATAACTGATTGAAAACAAAGCGAGCAGGCAGAGCCTTAACCACTGAATTATAATCAAATATTAGCATTCATTTACACAACGCCCGTACCCCAAACCCCAAGCCCCAATCCAAAGATGTCAGAAGGAACAAATACAGCATTCTTTCCATTACACCATTCAATTTTGAGCTTACAAACCATGACGATAATGTTCATATTGGCTCACTCACAAGACGCGCCGCAGTTGGATCTAAGACACCCGCGCCCGCAAACCACACAAGCCCTGCGCTGCCAAAAAGTGTAGGTACCTACTAGCTACTAGCTACCAGTACTATTTGCCCAAATTAATAAAAAAAACTTATACAATGGAAACCAGATAGCTAGTAAAAAACATTTTATTGTAAATATATACTTTGAATACAAAATAACTAATCAGTATGGAGAAGTCGGAAGCTGTAAGTAATTTTTTTTCTGATGTTAAGTATCTACGTTTCAAGGTTTAAAAAACAGTATGGCGGTGTATTAATAAACCATTGAAATTTTTACTATATGTTTTGTTCGAATAAGACCAAAAATGTGCATTGAAAGGTTTTAAATTAGTCTGTACCATGCCGTCGCCCCTACCTTTCCATTGCATTGGCGTGATGTATGGTCCCTAATAGATTCACCAATCTAATTGGTTTGCACCGATTCTTTGCTCGGCACTTTTCCCTAATGCATTTTTCCTGACAGGGTGCAATTGAATTAAAAGCACGTAGCGCTATGGAATTTTCAATGGTATGGAAAATACAATGGTTTTTCCCTCTTTCCTTTACGGTTTCTCTCTTTTCCCTTCTACCCTCAGATCAATTATACAACAATAAAGGTTTAATTTACTTTTATAGAAGTAACTTAGCTTTGTTGATAAATCATAGCTTATTATAATCACCATCAGCCTTGACATATCCACTGCTGGACCTCCAGTATGCTTCTCCTGGAAAGATTTTGATTTTTTCCTTCCACATAACTCTCGCATACATAACGCGCATTGATTTATCGGGTAGGGTAGATTTCCTACGCTTCAAATTTCGGTTCGTAGTCGTTTTATTTTTCAGCGGTGACCGGTTCTATGTGCTATATGGCCTGCCCAAAATCTGCCCAATGCCACTTTAACATGTATGTCGGTGCCCTTATTGCCCATTTAGCAATTTTTAACTTTTTATGACTCATAGTTTTTTTTGTTGTATTTATTTACACATCTGCAAAAATACAATATTATAACGAATTAAAAATAGCACTAAGAAAACCACTAAGGCTTATAGGGATAATGTTACTGATTGGATCTAGGTATGAGTGCATTCGGTTAGTAGGTATGTATATTATTTGAATATTTAAATTGGAAATGTAAATTTTCTTTTTTTTTTTTGTTTTTTTTTGTGGCTTCTGTCCGTCTTGCGGACAATTTTGCCAATGTCAAGTGGGTTGAATAAATTCTTTTTAGTCAAGTCGAGTCGGTAAAAAAAGTAAAGTCAGCCGTCATCGGTTTTGAAGAAAAAGATGGCGTTTTTCTTCAAAACCAAAGGGAAACATTTTCGTTCAAATCAGGATGCCTCATAACACACTCACTCACTCATTTCAATTGTTCACACTTGTGCTAAGACCTCAAGTAATGATGGTTAAAATACCACCAAAATTACCCATCAGAACTTAAAATAACACTAGAAAAACAATTAAAATGAAAATACAATGTTGCTTCCAAAGATGACAGAAAACGAATGTAAATTTTCTTTAATCGCCCCCATGTTACCACCATGTCATTGTTCCAGTCATGTCATTTGTCAGTTAGTCACGTCATCATCGGTAACACACACTGTATTTATAAACTTTTGTCTTGAGGCTTTGCGGTATCAGAAAGCAGAGTTATGACTTTTTAAATGTTGACATTTGCGTAATTTGGTAATCATAAACTATAACGAGTGGTGGTACAAAATCTAATGCTGTCGACAAATACAAGTGCAAGCCGTTGCGAAACCTCAAGGTTCAATGTGTTTAGTAGGTAGGTATTATTATCAAATAGTGTAACCTCCAAAATAGCCGTAGAGAAGGTAGAAGTGGTTACTAGTACCTACCTACCTACTAGCAATCGTTTTTAAGTTTGCAGCAATGATAATATCCTCAAATAGACATGCAGTCGTATTTTCCGCTTTTTTTTAGGGTTCCGTACCCAAAGGGTAAACCGGGACCCTAATACTAAGACTCCGCTGTCTGTCTGTTCGTCTGTCACCAGGCTGTATTTCATGAACCGTGATAGTTAGAGAGTTGAAATTTTCAGATGATGTATTTCTATTGCCGCTACAACAATAAATACTAAAAACAGAATAAAATAAATATTTAAGGAGGCTCTCAAACAACCAACGTGATTTCTTGCCGTTTTTATGATAGATAATGGTACGGAACCCTTCGTGTACGAATCCGACTCGCACTTGGCCGATTTGTATCTCTCATCGTCATTGTTTACTACACGCACTAAGTTAGAGTGAGTTTGGTTCATTGAGGTGAAAACACTTGATCGTTACGTGACCTCTTCGCATAATTGTAGATTTGAGTAAGTTGTCGATCGTTGAAGTTTATTTGATGGAAAATTTCCATGTTATTTTAAGTGTTTATAAATGTATTTATATTTTATATTTTGCGTACTTATAAAAAACGTAAAAAACTCTGAAATTGAAATGCTTTTTAATTCATGAACGACATTCACGGTTGCACCTGTATTTCGTTTATTTTGAAAATAATGTTGGTGTTGTTTTTGTAATGTTAAATCTGTGTTAGACCTTGAGTACAAACCTTTGTGTGAGGAACGTAGATGTTTCTTCTATGTGTGGGTATTTTTATTGTATTTTTAGGAAAATTTTATGTTACTACGACTAGTGGCTTAGGCTGTGCGTAGTCTATCATGTCAGTCAGTCAGTCAGGACAATGGTTATTATAATTGGTATAGATTAGTAAAAACAGATTGCTTGCGTCTGGGGGTGCTAATCCTATCCAAACTTTACTGAGCATAGATTAGCGTCTTAGGTCGTATATTTTCTAATTTCTGTGAAGCCATGCTATTTATAGACAAAAACACATGTCTCGATAATGCTAACAATTTATTTTACATGACAATTTTTCTTCTCTTACTCTTCTGTTACTAACAAACTTCTGATACTAACTAAAGCTGGTACAAAGTTCTTCAACGGAAACAAGTTAGTTCAGTACCAACTTGTTTCCGTACCTAAGATTCAAAACTTTATGGGTAAGTATCTTCTCGTCTCGATCCAATATATCTAATAAACGGAATGTTACAACTCCAGCAAACTTTAGCTAAAGGGGTGCTTCCTGACAATAAGTTTGCCGAGAACTCACTGAAGGTAACTTGAATCATTTAACTCCCTTAAGACTGTACGCTGCTGTAGAATTCTTATTTGAATGCACCTACTCAACTTTCATTAAACTACTCTATAACTAATAGGAAGCCCGGCGTCACCTCGGTATAGTTACACCGTGTTTCTTTTGATCGAATTTGAAACTTTCCGTCGCTATTTCAACGTACGCTGAGTTTATTAGTAGCAGAGATAGACTACAACTTTATAAACAAGTCGCAATCTGACCGATTTTGGAGTACGGTTCAATCAACATCGTGTTGGTGTGTTTAGCACAGATTTTAAAAACGGGATTCCTTTTAAAAAAGTAGATAATGTTTAATTTTAAAGTCAAAGTCAAAAAATATTTATTCAGTAATATCCGCAGGGAACATCTTGAAACGTCTTAAATCTAGGTGAATCTAATAAGTGTCAGTTCCTCGCGACCAAACCTAGATGAACCGGCAAGAAACTTACGGCTTGGTTCCTACCGTTTCTTTGTATGATCCTTTTACAAAGTAATAATTTTTTAATGTAAATAATGAAGCTCCAGTGTGGTGCCAATCTAACTTCATACCAAAAACATTATAAAAATACATATAAAAACATATAATATAATATATAAAAATGATTGTTTTACAACATGACTTTTACACACTTTTTTCAACAATACTAGGGTTCCATGGACATAATGCTGACTGTCTGAAAATTCATGCGCCTAAAAAGCTCACGCGGTGATTGACTATATGAAATACTTCCAGATATCATCTTCGTCCTAGAACCCCAAGCCAAAGGCCGTTCGATAGAATATCCTTCCTTTTTATCGTAGGACACACATACATTCCAGCAAGTCTACTCTTAGAAACGATAAACAAAGTTTCGTACTGTAGTTTTGTAATTAATTACGGGGCAACTCGGTAGCAGTTCCAAGTCAGGCTGACGCTACCTGGCATGCCGCGTAGTGTAACTCAATACAACAATACGACCTTTCGTTAATCGTTTATAAGAGTAGACCTGCAGCTTTGTCCATCATAACACGTTCAGCGATTTGAAAACTTTCCCTTATTACTTGATTCTTGATATCTACAAATCAATCATAATCAAATTGACAGCAGTCACAGCTAAGTCGGTAGCAGCTCTGCCTTCTGCGTTGTAGGTTGTGGGTTCGATTTCCATCAAGAACAAACATTTGTGTGATGAACATTGATGGTTTGTCTATGTCTGGGTGTTAAACTGTAGGTATTCTATGTCATGTATTTACAAAAGAAAAAGTATTTGAGTATTCTATCAATTATCTGGTTTCCATAATTACTTAATTTTTACTTTTTTTGTTAAACTGTACCTACTACCTACAACGATCAATTATTTTACTTCCTGAGTATGCTGACTTTGACTTGCATTTAACATGGACTTCCCTACCTAGCAGTTTTACTGGAAAACCTCAGCGAAAACGGAGCAAGATAAGAACTACAAACAAGCTATTTGAGAAACATTCATGTCACTTTAGGCGATCTTTGGGTTTTAAGCATACAGTAAATATTATCATAGTGCGTTATGACGAAACTAAAAGCTTTGCCCAAAACCGTGAAGTTTCAATTGTTTCGTAAACATAAATAAAATGATAACCTTGTTTTGCAATTTACATCGCTGATTCTTATAATTACATTATATACATACACATATTTGTGGACATTTGTACACAACATCATCTTGTCCCAAACTAAGCATAGCTTGCACAATGGGAACATGACCGATAAAAATTATTATATATTTTGTCTATACATGCTTAGAATAGAATATAACTACTCAGAATAAGAGCAAACATCGATGTTCATCACTCAAACATTTGTTCTCGATGAGGATCAAACCTATAACCTAAATAAAAAGCAGAGCTTAATACCAACTTAGCTGTCTGGGTGTTATATTGTATTCTACGTATGTGTATAAACAAAAATAATGTATAGAAGTATTTTATCAGTTATCTGAATCCCATAGCACCATGCATAATTTAGTATGGCTTGGTGGCTTTTTGTTAAATGTAGGTATGTCAGTATTAATCTATTTATTTTGATAAAATGAAGGTTGTGATCTTAAAAAGCCTTGCCTGATAGATAAATGTATAAACAGAAATGGTGTAACTATAGGTTCCTCATCAGTCATCGGTCAACCCTAAAAGCGTGCAGTGGCAAACCGCAAACTAAAATTAGAGACAGTATTTAGGAATTGTAATTCAACGCCTAAGAGGTATTCTGTACCTACGTAGTAGGTACTTAGGTATAACTATTGACGTCGTCGTCTTGATAATGCACTTGGGGTCAATTTGTAAGTGAGGGAGGGCACAACAGATTATATTTTTCTACTGAGAAGTAAGTAATTATTGAGAATCAAGTAGTAAAACGCGTGTGAGTTCGCCTGTGTGGTTTTATTTTCGTAAAAACTTCAACCCCCACTGTACCCTCAGTTTCAATTCACTTACCGGGGTGAATTTCTAAAATCACTTTCTTAGTAAATCTCTGAGCATCAAGACAAATATACCCTAAAAGTTCACCAGGTCTCTAAGACCAGCGGTTTGTTATCGTTACCTTTGCCTTCGTCAGTCAGTCAGTCAGTCAGGACAAATATTCTTATACCTACCTACCTTTGAAAAAAACTGCACACCGAACGAACCATCGACATGGGGTGACACCTTCAGGAGCCCAAAAATAACCGTACTTGAGTGTTTATTGGTATAAGCTGCGGTGGTATCGGCTTAGACTAAAGCCCTGCCTCCATTAAATGTTGTAAGAGGCGACTGAGGGAACGCACCAGGAGCAGAAGTATCCCCTGAGTGCTAAGCACCGATACTGAGATCATCAATCCACGTGTCAAGCGTGGTGACTATGGCAAACCACTCCAAACATGAAGGAGGCTTTTGTCCATCAGTAGACTTCTTTAGGCTGATGAGGTGACCCAAGTATTTACATACCTACCTACTTATATCGTATTATTTATGCACAATTATCGCACGTAATTTAGTTGTTGTTGTAGAGAAAAAAGGTTGGGAGGCCTTTGCTCTGTAGTGGAACAGGATAAAAATAAATTAATAAAAAAATATTCGTACATACGGTGCTTTTTCCTACTAAACATATTTTAAATGAACACGAGTCCTTAGTCTACGGTCATGGCTGCTTCGGTAATTTATTACACTCGGCTAATGACGACAATCTTCAACTGCAGTGTAATTATTATGATCTACGGTCGTTGAAAAGCTATTACCTACTTGCCACCGTTAAATAAATAATAACCTGTGTTTAAAATCTTTAAAACTGGAATACCAAACGGCTAAGTTCAGAAGTTCTAAACTCAACCGGGGATAAATCATATATCCTAGACAATAATCTATAAAACAAATGACGGGCAAAAAATTTTTTGAAATAAAGTCCCATTATGGAAAGTTGTTCTTATTTTAAATGCTTTGCTAAATTACCTTCCTTTTTCAAATCAGCTCGCCATCTGCGAGGAACGAACTTCTGTCCGATATTAGTCTTTTGTTTATTTTTTTATTTAGTATCTACTTATGTTGTCTATATACCGTTTATGTATTATCTATTAGTAGAAAGTTTGGTGGATAACGCGTTAGCTATAGCTATAGTCATTATTATTATAATTTTATAATAAATATTCCTTCCAAATAAAATAAAAATAAAAGACTTTTGAGTTTTTTTCATCAACATATTGTAAGAAGAGCATTGGTGTCTCTAACGCTCTATAAAACTGACGGACTTGAGGTGTATTTTTTTTGAGCTTGTATCGAAGTTGAAACAAGAATTTGATTGTAAAAATTGGGCCTGTCTGAAATGTCAGTTTTAAAGATTTCGTTACCAGAATTGCGCCCCAGTTTTATCCACAGTTGGGTAGTCTTCTTTCCTAGCAAGCCATGGTTTCCAATCCTGCGTCATTGGATCGAATCCAGTGATATCCCAACAACCTTACCGGAATTATTCGAATTTACTTACTATACTTACTTACTGCACAAAGTAAAGGACGAGTATCACATAATAAAATGATTAGTTAAAAAATGTTTTTGCAGAAATGTCGTCAACCCCAACGATCAAAGAATTCTATAAGAATAGAAATGTGCTAGTAACTGGAGGCACTGGATTCATGGGCAAGGTCCTGATCGAGAAGATGCTTTACTCCATACCGAACATCGGCAACATTTTCATTCTTATAAGACCGAAGAGAGGCAAGTCAGCTGCCCAACGGTTGGAAGATATGCAGCGGCTACCCGTAAGTAGACAAGCAATCCTCGTAATAGAAATCTATCGAACTGTACTATTTTTACAAATCATTACGTTCAAATAACTTATCCCTTTTCAACCTACAGCTCTTCGAGCGCCTAAGAAACGAGCGTCCAAGTGCATTGAAGAAGCTGAAAATATTACAAGGAGACGTGTTATTAGAAAATTTTGGCCTATCAAGCACTGACATTGAGAAGCTATCTCGGGATATCTCAGTATTATTACACTTCGCTGCGACGTTGCGTCTAGAAGCCCCGTTGAAAGACAGTGTTAATATGAATACTTCAGGAACGCAACGGACTATAAATGTGGCCAGGAAACTGAATAATCTTGTCACTTTTATTCATCTTTCTACCGCGTTCTGCTACCCTGACTATGAAGTTTTAGGGGAAAAGGTAAAATGAACGCATATAGCCTTGACATACCATGTCATTTAGTTTGCAAGTTTTTTAGTTTCTCAAACACGGTAGTAGACACTCAGTTTATGACATGCATCCATGAGGTTTTCCAAGGATTTTAGGAGCATAAGAAAAGTTACGTTTTTTTGTACAAGTATAGATACACTATGTAAGTGTTATTGTAAAAAAGTGTACATTTTAGACATTCCCGCCACCTACTACGCCTGAGAATTTGATGAAGTTGACTGAATGGCTAAATGATGAACAGCTGGCACTCATAACACCCTCTCTTCTCGGTCCCCATCCAAACTGCTATACCTTCTCCAAACGTTTAGCGGAAAATGTGGTAGAGCAAGCGTATCCTGATCTACCTGTTGTTATTGCTCGTCCAAGCATAGGTAAGCTATCCTCTAAGCCATGTAAAATAGTAGCTAGACAAGACTGTAACTGTCGTGCCTATTTTTATAACCTCTAGTAGCGTCTCATAAATATTCCCATGCATCGAGTAAATTTTATGCGTGCGAAATTATTTTAACTGAATTTATTTAAGCTTTTAGGCTTAGCTTGAAGTAGCCATCGTAAATATATACTTCTTTTTATTTCAAGTGTGCCCAGCTCTAATAGAGCCTACACCAGGCTGGGTGGATAGCCTTAACGGGCCCGTCGGTGTGATGCTGGCAGCCGGGAAGGGAGTCATTAGAACCATGCTATGCGATGGAAGCTGTGCTGCGCAAGTAGTTCCGGTAGACATAGCCAGTAACGCCATCATAGCTATTGGCATGCTCGAAGGGAGCAGAGTGAATAAGTAAGTAGTCTTTTTTTATGAGAAAACTAGCGAAACGCGTGCTCGCGAGAAGTTATTTTCATACAAAGTTTAACCCCCGTTGTCCTCGTTTAGAAGAGGGCTTTCAGGAATTCCTTTCTCACGTACTGAGGCAATTCTACCCTGAAAATTTAAGGTCTGTGCAATCAGTAGTTTAGGCTGTGCGTTGTCTATTCGTCAGTCAACCAGTCAGGACTAAGACTCTTATAATTGGTGTAGATGTAATGAAAAACGTTAATTATTCACCTAGTGATGGTTACCACTTAACATCAGGTGGACTATATGCTTAATCCACCGACAGTAGCATGAGAAAAAAATCTTTTAGTTATTTAATCATAATCAAATATCCTAATTTCACTATCGATAAGCGATATGCATGCCTGGCAGAGACAATTTGATTGCAGAACTGTTGTTAGTAACACCGCAGTGTAAGTCAAAACGATAATACGAACGAGTAGACACCCTGGTTTAGTTAGGATATAAAGTTAGGTATGTATGTAATTACCTAATGCATATTTCGAGAATGCAATGTTAGACAGCTATGATTTATAGCAGGTTTGTCACCGGCTGCGCCATAAAGGTCGTTAAAGAGAGGAGTTAATAGTTTAGTTATTGCATAGCACGGTAATAACATTTATTTTTTAGATCTCTTAGTTGGAGGTCGTGACAAGGCAAACGTGCTAATTACGCAAAATCACCAGCGTAAAATACTTGTCAAAACACATCAACGGGTAACCGAACTCTATATAGTTGTTTTGCCTAATAATATGCACCGCGAGCTCAGTCAGAATAGGCCCAAACAGACCCAAACAATGGATACGAGGGCATCTTCGTACAAGTCTGGAATCAGTTTTTATGTCGTCTTTGACCAATTTATAGGCGTGTTATAAGAGCTCTCGGTACGGGGCTGGCACTCATTTAGTTTTTTGGTTTAGAAAAGTAGGTACCGTACTAAAAATAATGAAATAGCTTCAGGCCTGCCCATGCACGATAAACATACTGTCCAGTTATACTGATAACTTCTACATTTTCAATGTTTATAAAGTACGAGGAGAGTACGCTACGCAGAATACGTCCAAATATTGGTAAAACGGTGTACACCAGGTAAAACGGTTTAGTAGTGGTGGTAGAAGAACCCTGAGTGAAGGACTTACCCGGGGAAGTACTACCACCATGCCTATGATCTGCCTCCAATGAGCTTGCTGTGTTCCGGTTTGAAGAGTGTGAGTGCCGGTGGAATTACTGACACACGAGGCTTTACATCAGGTGGATGGCCGCAAAGCCATGCATCGTTCCTAACGAACGTGACCTGCGAGACGATAAAAAACGAGACAAGAACTCTACGTTGCCAACTATGTTCAACTAAATCAAACTCTACGTCAATTCCGTTCAAAGTAAAATGTTTCGTTCATTAAATACACATATAATATAATATTGCGTAGAAGTAAAATCGTAGCACGCACTTTTGTTCGTAGCTATCTTGTAGCAGGGGCTATTTAATAGATGTATTTCTAAGATAAATGCAAAGCTTGCAGGTCGACATATATTTTTCGTTGTAATTAATTGTTTTATACTACGTTCAATGTTCTAGATTAGATGTCTAGTCTTGATTCCCAATACCTTCGCGGTCGCTCTGCTATCCTTTCTCTAAAACTTCTACAGTCTGATACGTAACGTCGAGGTCTTCCTCTCCTAATGGTCCATGCACACTGCCCTGATGCACGAGTTCCATCAATCTACTTTTATCCTACTTTCTACAAATCCGAATTATCCATGTCTCCTATATTTTTATTCTGATTATATCTAAGTGTTCCATTGACACGAAAGAAGAAGAATATTTTCACAACATATTGTATACAATTTCTAACACCTACGCTTATAACATCCTACCGAGTTAGCAAGTTATTATTGACTAGTGAAAAAGGAATTTATTTAGATTTACACGATTTTGTTTTTAATATTCAATTTTTGTATTCATGACATTCAATTTAACTAGTATTTTAAATACCTATGTCTGTAAGACTCCAAAATAAATATTATAATAATAAATCATGTTTGTTCTTAGTAGGAATCAAACCAACAGCTACAATGCGGTACGTTGTGTTACTACCAAACTGAACTATTGAGCTGTGACCAGCTTTATTATAATTAATTTGATTTAACTATTATCATGTTCTGCTATAATGATTTCTTCTTCAACAGACCAGAAAAGATTCCAGTTTACAATGTAAACATCGGCCACCAGAAGCCTACCACGTGGAGCGATGTGCTAACCGTCGGCAAAGAATACGGTCGCAAAGCGCCGCTGGAGTGGCCCTTATGGTATCCCAACGGAGATATCACCACCAACGTTGCATTGCATGAGTTTAGACGTATTTTCTACCATCTACTACCGGCGTATTGTATCGACTTTCTGATGTTCTTACTGGGCCAAAAGCGATTGTGAGTTCGTAACTAAAAAGTCAGTTATAAAATCAGGTGACCAAGCATGGATTTACCTATCAATACATAAATTCTCGATAAAACCTCGTTTTATCAAGAATTTATGTAAAAATTTATACGTCGATACCTCCATGCTTGTGATACAGGAATAACAAATCCTCATCAACATCACTCTCAGAATAAGCAATGGCCTACCCATTTCCACTACGACTTGCTGGTTGCGAGAGCTTGTCGTCGGTCTTATTGGTTTTCCTCATTTCTTATTGTGCCTCTTAATGAAACTCCCAGCATAGCCCTCTCGGTAGACCGTTTTCGACTTTCAACTTGTGTATGAAAACGATTTAGTTAGGCTAGATTACCTAGGTTAGCCTTTATTTTGAACAATTTTTTATTTGCAGCATGATTAAAATCCAAAACCGAATTAGTCAAGGGCTGAAAGTGCTACAATTCTTCACAACACGCTCTTGGAACTTCTCAAGCAACAACTTTGACGCTATCCAGGATTCTTTGAATGAGGAAGAACGAGTGCAATTCATCACGAATGTGTCGCATATGGACCGTGATAGGTACATGGAGTCATGTGTGGAAGGTGGACGGATTTTCTGCTTGAAAGAGGACCCGTCTAAAGTGGTCATGAATAAATTTTACCACAACTTGTAAGTATTCTGAGCAACTACACAACTTGTAAGTATAAGACCGATTACATGCATGTTTTTATTTCCTGTCTAGAAATTTTTTAAAATCATCTTTCAAAAAATATTCAAACTATTCAAGTCGATTATACTAACTGCAGGCTGATAAATCTACTAATAAGTTCAGCAAAAAAAAATAGTAGAACGTTTTTGAATTGTAAAGTTCAAATATTTCCAAGCAATGAGTATAATTTATATCGTCTCTAAAAACCAAAACGCAAACCAAAACGCAAGCACTGAGTGATTGTATTAAGTATATCAATCATTTAGTACCCATAACACAAGCTCTGCTTAGCTTGAGGCTAGATGATGCTGTGTGGATTGTCCAGCATTATTGATTATTATTATTATTTATTACTTTTATCGTTGTATCTAGTCAAGTATCTATTGGCGCAAAAAAAAACAATAGCGTTCTCTATACATACATTCATGTATAATAGTTTTCTTGTTTATTTAGGTACCGCATTTAATAGTAGTACGGGGTGGGCTTTCTAAGTGACCGACGTCGGTCGATCGCACCCTGTGCTACAAATAACAGTAGATTTAATTAAGTTCCTAGTACCCGTTCAATCTTGGGCATGTTTGAGTACAACACTTTTATTCTATTTTGTTCTTTTCAGCCTGTACGTACTGGATTGGGTGGTCAAAATCCTGTTTTGGCTATTTATGCTGTCATGCTTAGCTGTGTGGTTCGAGCCGATAAGATTAACATTCACTTTTGTTGAGCCGCTGGTCAAACATCTTCCATTTTTGGGTCCGACTGTGTGTAAAAAATATGAATAGACCTGCTAAACTTACCTACTTAAAAGATGAGATGATAAAATAGGAACGAACTAGTAGTTAGTTGGTTTTATGGTTGGAAGTAGGAATTAGTACATAAATGCTACCTCTCTAGGTAACCCATCAAGTAATCCTATTGGCATTCATCATCAACAGCCTGTAGAAGTCCATTGCTGGACTTCCCCCATACGTTTCCAAGAAGAACGATTCTGAGCCCTCTCCATCCATCAACTACCCGCGCCGCGGTTCTAACAATGTCGTCAGTCCGACTGTCAGACCGCGAATTTTTGTATGGAACAGCGGTTTTTTTTGGGGACATTATGTTTATTTCTCTGAATAAGTTTTTTATTGATGGGTGTAACCGAAGTTCTAAAGATCGGTATTATAACACCTTTTATACCTAGGTACAGCGGAACGATAAAGTGTAATGCAGAGTGTATAATAAAACAAATTTCATAAAAGCAGCTGTTTCCTAGATCTGTTTCCAGCAGTGGTTTTTTAACTCTGTTGTATATTATACTTATACTATAGGCAGAACTAAATGGTTTTGGTTTATTTTCTCTTGTATTTTGTTTTGTATCTACCTATCTAAGAAGGGTATCTGGGCTTGCAAGGTATAGGTACGTCAAACAATATTTTTTAGGAGGAACAAAATACTGCCCAATTTCTACTAGAAATGGGCACTAGTTTTATGCTTCACGTAAAATAAATTATTATTGTTACGTTACGCCTTCGAGTAGAAACCCACTCGAAGGCATAACTTTTGGGAAATATTTGTGCAAGTACTATAAAACTAATAAATTACAAAATTACCTTGATATTAAAGTTCCTCTATGGCTCGGTATTGTCAACGCATGTACCACCAACCACCATACTTATTACAATTTACCGGTTTGAAAGAAGTTATGATGTCAGAAATATCTACAGATACGCTTGTACAAAAATTTTTTTTTTTTAATAAAATTCTCAAGCCCACTAGGTATAGTAACTTTGTAATTAGGCACCAGTTACCTACCTACTACGAAATGCCATTGCGTATAATCGCAACGAGGAAACGTCCCTAAAGAACAACGTGTAATGCTTAAGGCTCACAGGCGGATACTCGCCATAATGTAATTTTTTATGTATTTTAATGCTGCAAAACATAAACTCAAGTATGTATTTACTACCAACAAATTATTATTTAATAATCACAAGAACACATACCAGCAGCGTTTTAGGTAGGTACATTGATTTATTACTATAATGCAAATTTTTTTATTATAAGCACGCGCATACCTATAATACCTAATGCTTTTTATTAAATAAGTAGGGCTCACAGGCGGATACGCACCATAATGTCATTTTTTATGTATTTTAATGCTGCAAAACATAATTACAAGTAATTACAAGTAATTATGTTTTGCAGCATTAAAATACATAAAAAATGACATCAGATTAGATTTAGCATTATAGTAATAAATTAATGTAAAACGCTGTTAGTATCTGTTGGTATGTGTTCTTGTGATTATCAAATAACTTGTAGGTAGATAGGTTACTTAGCTATACGTTACTAACTACATGAATACTATATACCTTATCTTGTAGGTATAATATAACCTACTTAAGTACCTAATTTAAGGAGCATTCTGTGATTATAAGTAGATTAGTGAATAGCAATAGCGTGTCCGCTATTGCTATTTTTCGTGTCGCGTTATTCCGTTATTCAGTCAGCGTGATCCGCTGGCTGAATAACCGCGTGCAGAGCCGTTTAATCACGTGGTCCATGAGAAGACTTTAATCTGTAATGTATCTAGCTACCTATCTACCTTTTGAGACTTATCTACCTACCTTGCTTTGAATTGAATAAAATCGTTGATTATCTATCATTGGGTTTCATTTGCCTTCATCATCAGTCATTTGCATCATCAGTCTATGCAATTTTTGTGTAGCCTAATCAACATGCACTCTGCTGCTGTTGTGGCGCTTACGAAATCTACGAAGTGAAAATGTTAAGAGTAGATTTAGTACTAAATCTTGTAACGCTTGTAACTTTCAAGGTACCTAATCTGATTTTACTGTAGCAAATAGGGTAACGAGCCTAGATAACGGCAAGATAATTCAGTATCAAACTTAACTTCGGACGCACTTAAATAAATAGTAGACATTAAACGCTTACAGCGTTTGTATGGACAACGTACCGACTTGTTTAACCTTAAGTACCTACCTATATAAAATGTGAAAAAAAAACTACCAATTCAAAATCAATTGATTGCATTTTAGTACCTATATGTATAATCTAACCAAAAGCTCTCCGTACAATTTAGAAATCGGCCTAACGCTTAAATTAGATTGTGCATTTATGTTATTATCAATCGCTCATGATCGCTCATGTAAGTAGTAGGTACCTAGTAGTGATGTAACGAATGCTGGATTTTTCATATTCGCGAATGCGAATGCGAATATTTATCGTCAACATTCGCGAATGCGAATGCGAATGCGAATATTTTATAATTTCAAAAAAAGCGCGCGTAAAATGTTTGAGCAGGTTTGACGTTTCGTGTCGACCATGTTTAAATTGAACATAGCCGAACCGATATTGGTTAATTGAATGAATTTAGTCACAGAAAGTTCATTCTAAAAGTTTTGTTTTGTTTTGAGGTTAGTTTTATGTTATTTTTTAAATTTAACTGATTTTTAATTTTTGATTTTGTGAGAAATTATACGGCAAGGTAAAAGTTAAAATTCTGGAATTAATCAAATCATTTGAAAAATTTGCCTTAACAACTGATACCATCTGGTCTGACTCTTGCTCTGGAGTGTCGCTGATAAGTTTCACTTGTCACGGAATTACCAATAATTTTGAAGGAAAAATGATTGTATGGAAAGCAGAAGTATTCAATGATGGGCGACATACAGGAGAAAATATAGCGGCAAAGTTAGAAACTATGTTGTCATCATGGGGAATTCCCAAAGAAAACGTATGATAATAATAATAAATAATAATAATAATGCTGCACAATCCACACAGCATCATCTAGCCCCAAGCTAAGCAGAGCTTGTGTTATGGGTACTAGATGACTGATATACTTAATACAATACATTACATACATAGGTATCTTTTATTATACATAGAAAACACCCAGAACACCCATGACAGAACCACCCAGAACAGATTATGTATTGTTAGAGATGGTGGCACTAACATGAAAAAAGGTATTTCTTTATTAAGTATTAAAAACATTGATTGTTTATCGCACCAAATCTAACTTGTTGTTAAAGAAGGGCTTAAGTCACAAGAATCTATCATTGCAGCCATTAACAAATGTAAAAAGATAGCAACCCATTTTCACCACTCTAATGTAGCTCACGATGAACTTGTTAAAAACATTCGCTAAATATTCGCATAATTTTTGCGAATGCGAATGCGAATATTGAAAAATACGCGGATATTCGCGCGAATATCCGTACATCACTAGTACCTAGTAAAGCTCCTATAATAGGGCTTAGGTATCTGGGGAAGTACTGGGTACCACCATGCATATTTCTGCCGCGCCAAGCAGCCTGCTGTGTTCCGGTTTTAAAGGTGTGGGTGCCGGTTAAATTACAGGCTTAGGTACCACCTCAAGTTGGGCCTCAAGCTGGTGGACGCAGAGCAGTGTATGGTAGGACACGTTCAATGCGACCGTGACCTGCGGGGTACTGCTTTTTGGTAACCACTTAACATCAGGTGGGCCGTATGCCTGTTCTACCAGCAAGTCACATAAAAAAAGTTAGCTTAAAAACGTACCTACCTACCTACCTACTACTAACCGCTCCATTACAGTACTTATAATCACGTTTTATAAACATCTTAGTTTAATAAAAGTAGTAAAGTAGTGGATGAATGCAGGCCAGTGCATGAGGTCACACACAGTAATTACGACCATCAACGACTTCTGCAAAAAATTGGCAAAAGTGATAGAACAGGTTGACGACTCACCTGATGATGAGCAGTTATGAAGTAAAAGTGTTAAGTCTGTAACTGTCTGTAATGGCACCGGTACCAATATTTTTCAAGTCGGAACACAGCAAGTCGAAAACCAGTTATTATTAGCAGCGGCGATGGGCTTGCAACCTCTCATGTATGATAAGTACCTATACCAACTAGGTACTGCAGAAGGTGGGTATGCACCAAATGTAATATTTGGACATACCTCTGACTACCCCCCTGAGACATCCTCGAAGAATCTCGAGGTACCTTCTTCGCACTAAGAGATCTGAAGGGATATCTACCGTGCTTGGGGGTTAAAGTCGTAATGCTATTTCTTACACTTACACTAGGTAGGTAGGTACCTAGGTACTATCAGAAATAGGTAGGTACCTATTAATGGGTAGACTGAAGTAAAAAAAACTGGGCAAGTTGGACTCGTGCACGAAGAGTTCTGTACCATTATCTATAATAAAAACGGCAAAAAAAGTCATGTTCGTCTTTTAAGCGTCGTTAAGAGCCCCTTTAATATTTATTTTATTAACACGCTTTTATTAGCTTCAACTGTATGTATGTATGTATGTATGTAACCGACCCCTTTGAGCTCGATTTTGTCCTACTTTGAACGATCAGATTTAATTCAAACTTTGCACACCTGTCAAAAGTCGATGACAATGCAATAATCCGCTCAAAGCATCCGATTATCCTAATTAGATTCGCCAGGATTAATTAATTTATTTCCGCATCCTTTGCATGCGAGTAAGAGAAATAGAGCTAGTGCGCGAACTACGCATGCGTGCAGTTCTTAGACGAGTAAACCACTAAGGTGCAGTTCCACACTTACTGTTTCGGGCACCCAGCTCCACACAGCCTCTTTAGTGTTTAGTTTTATGAAGTTCTCATAGATGGCAGTGTACGTTGATTCATCCAGATTCATCAATAAAATTCTTCAATATTGTTTGACATCTAGGTTGCAAATACACCCAATATATGGCGCTGTGTTCTATTTCTTCTCAGCACAACCTTTAATTTTTTAGTTAACAAATTTAACCAATAAATGAAAAATAAATAATAGTTTAAAAAAACACGCTTTCATAATAAATCCAACTAAAAATCAGAAAATAAAATTTAATAAATTTGTATTACGAATAGTGTAAATTAGAAATGAATGTACCTACTTTATTGTAAAAAAGCGTGGGGTGCATAGTGTCAATAATTATAAACATTTTATTGACAGATAATGAGTAGAAGAATCATCACTTTGATAATATAGGTAATATCTTAAAAAGCGCTTTAAATACACCCCACGCTTTTTTACAAAAATGTACATTCATTTCTAATTTACACTATTCGTAATCCAAATTTATTAAATTTTATTTTCTGATTTTTAGTTGGATTTATTATGAAAGCGTTTTTTTTAGTTTTTTTAAACTATTATTTATTCTATTTTTTAGTACCTATTTGTTGTTATAGCGGCAACAGAAGTAGGTATCATCTGTGAAAATTTCAACTCTCTTATTATTACGATTCATAAGATACAGCCTGGTGACAGACAGGCAGCGAAGTCATAGTAACGGAACCCTAAAAATAATAAGTAGGTACCACACCTAGTT
Organism: Electrophaes corylata; assembly: GCA_947095575.1. Lineage (NCBI taxonomy): Eukaryota > Metazoa > Arthropoda > Insecta > Lepidoptera > Geometridae > Electrophaes > Electrophaes corylata. Next base: position 9,773,569 of record OX352698.1, on the reverse strand, counting down.
TGATAAGAATAACACACAAGGTCATATGAGTGTGGCTGGCTGGTTGTATCTAGTGGTTGTGTAACTAATGTGAGAGAATGTGTCGTATGCCATGCCAGTGTGAGTGGAAATGAGTACCTAGTCTCGTCATATAAAATCTTAAAAAAAAAATTAAAATAAATAAAATAAAAAAAAAACTTAAATCTTAAAATCTTTACTCTTCGCCCAAGTCTTGCCCGAATTCAAGCATTCAGTTCGAACTTGATAATCGCTTTCAATGCTGTGGACGAAATACAAAACAGGCAGGTGAACATTTTCTAACCAAGTACCTAGTTGTGTTGGGTTGGAACCTAGGTACCTAGCTAGGAACCTAGGTATTTACGAAAATAGATCTAAACTCCTGGCAGACCGCAGTGAAATGAGACTGCAGTATTCAGTGTACCTTCGTGTTGAAACTCGGTGGCATACTCCCTAAACAAATATATCTCTGTTTTAAATAGAACCGACAACATATAGAATAAAGGAGAGACAACGAATTGTAAAAAAACGAGGGAGTGTGGACTTTAGCCTGCGCTCATTCTAAAAATAATAAAAGGTACATTGACAACTTGATCAAAGCGACGGCCATCATCTTGTTTATGTCATGTCAATGTCAAATGTCAACTCATCAATGCCTTGGTCACTGCGTGGCGCTTGCTTCCTTTAAATTATTTCCTAGATAGATTCTGTCGAATCGAACGAAATCGAGCGAAAGACGAGAAATAAACTATAAAATGTTTCTTACTAAAAACTGATTAGAAATCGCATCTAATAAAATTATTTTAGTGTAGGTAGTTGAAAGCTATAATTTATACTCAGTGATACATTATTATTATCTCTAAGATGCATTGCAAAATATCAAGTAAGGTAAGCAGGTAGTTGTAACTAACTAATTAAGTGGAACGCCGGTGGTTGCAACGGTATTTTGACTGAATCTTCTTAACTAATACAACTTATTTTTATATCGTCTCGTCCACGCAACAACATTCAATAGAATATTACGAAAGATTGACAAAATTTGCAGCCACATTGCACAGGTCGTTGTCTTGTGGTATCTACTCTACCTGCACACTGTTGCTCGTTTATGTGGATATATGGATATAGCTTATGAAGAAAGTATTCTCGGCTAGGCTCTTCAATAATGAAAGAGTAAGCTACAGTGAAACTACATAAAGTAGTATAAGACATTTAGATCTATATCAATACCTTGGAGGCTGAAAAATGAATTTTTTACCTACCCTACAAAAAAGACATAAGTAAAACTAAAATACTTACATAATAGTGCAAATAGACAGTAAGAAGAGTCATCAAAAGAACCATAATTCAAACTACAACAGAAAGGTTGGTTGTCTGTACTTAACCCAAAAGATAACAAAAATAATGTATTAATCAGATTCAAGTGGGATTAGTCTTAAGACCCACTTCAAAGATTACTGGTGTGTAATCACATCACTGTGATACCTGTGATGATTAAGGGTAGCAAACTCACTCAGTGCACACTATCAGCATCATTAACCTGTAGAAGTCAACTGTGAGAAATAAATCTCTCCTACATATTTCCAGCAAGAATTATTTTGAGCTTTCCCCATCCACTATTTTTCTGCAATCCTAACAATATTTTTGGTCTAATCGGTTAGGGGTATCCTACGTTTTATCATCTGGTTCATGGGTGATATTAACACACACTTAAAAAGTAAACAATTGATTTAATTGATAGCATATTGTACAAAAAAAGTAGTAAGAGTTTGCAGTTGAACCTTCATTGTACATGTTCTTATTTACATAGAGTCAGTTGCACTTATTTACCATTTAAATGTGTAAGTACAATGCAATGCCAATGACACTATTTCAAAAATAGTAAATTGTATATTCTCAAGTGCAGCTGGCTGTTGTAACCAACATTGTAATTTTATTGAATAAATGACTTGTAAATTAGAATGTAAATTGATTTCATGCCAATTATGCACCGAAAGAAATACAAAACCATAGCTTAGTGAGAGATTGCAAAAAATAGAGAAAATTTAAAAACCATTCCACTAGAGTTTAGATTCTTGTGGAATGTTACAGAAGATTCAGCATACACTACGTTCACTATACTCATAGCATGAACTAACTAGTTTTTTTGTTTCAGATCCTGCTACCAATGTTAATGGTGTTGGGCCAAATATCTGTACTGGCCAAAAAACAGAAGTCTTCAGTTGTTACAGACCTAAATGAAATAAAAGAATTCAAAAAGTTGCTAAAGACTAAGACCAATGTTATGGTATTGTTTATAAATGAACCTAAGTCTTCCCAGACTGTTGTAGATGTTTATAAAAATACAGCCGATGCTTTGAAGGGACAAGCAACACTGGTGATGATAGAATGTAGTGGAAGGTAAATTACAACTCTAACATTTTCAACAACATTTTCTTACTCTAACAGCTGAGTTTAAGTAGGTACTGTTTTTCCTGAACACTATAATCAAAATTTCTTTGACGCAAGAATAAATAGGTTTCTTCTAGACCGTCCAGCTTCATCATTTACATCATTACTACTACTGAGATCGAAGCCAAAGAACAGTCTAAAATAATAAAAATTATAAATGGTCCCCTTGATGTTAAATAGTTACAATCACCTGTTGTACTACCAACAGTATATTGCATTGCGTGTCACACTCATTTGGTATATGCCCTATGAAGTATGATGCACTGTTCTGCATCTATCAATCTGAGGTATACTAGTGTGTGTATTCTCATGTATTACTATGTATTACCTTCTTTTAAGCTATGCAAAAAAAAATCCAAATTATCTTTAAGTGGAATGTAGTGGAGCTACAGATAAAAAACCACACTATGCTCAATGCTGTTGAATTGTTACAGCGATGGCAAAAAAATGTGTAAGAAGTTAAAAATACCACCAAACAAGCCATACTACATTAAGCATTACAAAGATGGAGAGTTTCACAAGGACTATGATAGAAGTGAAACTATTAGTTCATTTTCAAACTTCCTGCGAGATCCTACTGGAGACCTACCATGGGAAGAGGATCCTTCTGCAACAGATATTTCTCATCTCATTGATGGAGAGGTTTGTTGATACTATACTACTACATGTTAAATTATTCTATTCTATTCTAATTTACATCAGCTTGACAAAAACTTTATGTTTTTGCTCTCAACATTGAGAGCAAAACACTTGTGGGCTAGTGCAAGAAACCCTGTCTGATTTTTGACTCTGTCTTCTGATTTGAATCTTGTCTTCAAATACCCCGATTAACTGATCTAAATACATGGAAAGTTTAGGTTTTAAATGAAAAAGTAAGTATAGCAAATTACTAGTAGTATCTATGAATACCAAACTGCATGCTAGTATTTTATTTGATCAGTTTTCGTAACTAAACAATAAAATTTTAAATAATAAGTTAGTTAAAACATAAACTTGTTTCCATCCTTTTAGTTCAGGCAATCGGGCTTTTATTTTTTTAATAATTTTGCTTAGTTAAAATTACATCTGTTACTGCCAGAGTAGAGTGCTGAGAGAGTAGTAGTAGAGCTCTTAGTGAAGGGCTCGCCCGGGGCAGTACTACCACCATGCCTATTTCTGCCGCCAAGCAGCTTGCTGTGTTCCGGTTTGAAGGGTGTGGGTGCCGGTGTAATTACAGGCACATGAGGGTTAACACCTGTATCCCTCAGGTTGATGGACGCAGAGCAGTGTATTTTAGGTGACGTTCCTAACGAGCGTGACCTACGAGGCAATGCTTTGTCATAGGTGATGGTAACCACTTAACATCAGGTGGGCCATCTGCTTGTTTCATCAGCACGTTGAATGAAAAAAAAAAAAAAAATGCCATTGATTTTCCTTTACAACTAAGTAACTTTAAATAACCATTTTTTATTTAGTGTTTTAAATCTTTGCTGGTAATATTGAAAATCATTTGTGCTTTCAGGCCCTTATTAAGTTCCTGAAGAAAGGAGCAGCAACACACAAGAAGTCTATGGTAATGTTTTATGCACCATGGTGTGGCTTCTGTAAGACTATGAAACCAGAATATGTTCAAGCTGCTGCTGATTTAAAGGTGAGCTTTAATAATTATGTACCACATGTACTATCTGGAAATACCTCAGACTACATCCCTTAGACATGCTCAAAGAATTTTATGAAGGTCTTATAAAATCTGAGGCATTATCCACTATGATTAAAGATTAAAGTTTCTTTTTTGTTAATGTTGCAAGTTACCCAACAGTGTTTTAACTAAATCAGTGGTGCTGTCTCTTTATACAGCAGCATATCTTGAGTACTGGACACCAATCTGCCTGCCAATATGGTGACTAGATTACGGCAACCAACCATCTCCCCCCAAATGTCAGGAAAGCCTATATCCAGCTTCTTATTCATGCTGATGATGATTCAGGTGCAAAGATCCACTATTTGTGTTATCATCATCCCTCCGGATTCAACCATCGGGGTCTAAACTTCCTACTACTACTTTTACACAAACCGTAGGAAAAGGTACCATAGTACCGTAGTAGCCGTAGCTTCCGATTTTTGTTTTATTCATGCCTAATATTATTGTATAATTTTATTTAATTTCATTTTATAGGGTGAAGCATTGCTGGCTGCGATCGATGTAGCAAAACCAGGCAACTCAAAAATAAGACAACTCTACAACATAACCGGATTCCCGACCTTGTATTATTACGAGTGAGTTAACTTTTACATCAATTGTTTATTGGGTATTTCTGAGCTTTGGTCTGTGTGAACTGTAAATGCGTTTTTGCGTGCAATATTGATTTAATTATAACGCGTCGCCTATAGCTTTTGTTTTAGTACTAGGGCAACAAAGGTCGTAGCTCACTTACACGACCCTGCTCCAACACCGTTCCCGCACAACACCACCTTAATATTAGTACAGATGTGACTATTATCAAATGGTACATGGCAATAAGCTCGCTTACAGCGGACTGTCTGCTAATTTGTTGTTAATGTAAAGTATGTCTACAGTGGACGGCCAGTGTGAACATTATTTTGTTTTGTGGGCGCGGTGTTGTGTAGTCGATTACGACCTTAAGTATTGTGTAATAGTACCGGATCTCGTAGTGGAGACAACAAAGTTTGGGGATAGAATATAAATATGTTTATTTTATCCTACTTATAGTAAAGGCCAGTTTCGTTTCCCGTACAACGGCGACAACAAACGTCAAGCGTTGGTGGAATTCATGCGCGAACCTTCACCACAGTCTTACACCAAAAATAAGGATTTCGACGAAAGCTGGTCCCAAGATTCCGATGTCGTTCATTTAACAGGTTTGCGCCAATGCTACTAATAATCTTACTTGTATAATATATACAATATAAAGAATGCTTGAACTATTGCTGTCTCTTTTTTACTTATAAAACTTGCTTGGCGGCAGAAATAGGTACTTACGCTATTTCTGCCGCCAAGCAGTGATGCTCGCATTGCTGTGTTCCGGTTTGAAGAGTATGGGTGCCGGTGAAATTACAGGCATTGCTTCGTAGGGCATGCACCTAACGTGCGTGACCTACCAGGCAATGCTTTGTTATAGGTGGTGATTACCACTTAACATCAGGTAGAAGAAAATAACAATGCTTCAAAATAGAAAATATTAATAATATCCCATCTTCTTTTCACCCAAATTGCTTCTATCTATTAAACTTAAAAGCCGGTTCTTCTACAGATTTCTTCATTTCTACTAATACAAATCTCCAAAGATTTATTCTCAGTACAGTTGCTTCATATTAACTCGGGCTTCGATTGTGGCTCTCACGTATGCTAGAAGGCTGGACGATACGGAAGTAAAATGGGTAAATGTGTGAAAAATAATATGATGATTCCCGATCCTAAAACCACAGCCAAAGCACGGCCTTAACACGCTTATTGTATTTAATTTTATAGTAGTAGTAGAGCTCTTAGTGAAGGGTTCATCCAGGGAATTACTACTAACATGGCCTATTTCTGCCACCAAGCAGCTTGCTGTCTTTCGGTTTGAAAGGTGTGGGTGTGGGTGAAATTACAGGCACATGAGGACAAAGATCCTTGTTAATGGTATAGATAGATGATTCGCATGCATCTTAGACAAACACTCCCTTGGTAGACTTGAATTACACCTCTGCTAGACTTCCGCTTGTCAACACTTACACCCTGTATTTTCGAGCATACAACTTGAGTAGACAGCCAAAATATGATGATTTGAGGCAGAATCACACTAGACATGACCCGTGTTGACTGTCTCAGACGTTTTGTATGGGACAGAAATACATACAGGTACAAGAGCTCTTAGTAAAGGGCTTGTCCAGGGAAGTACTACCAATATACCTATTTCTGCCGCCATCAGCTTGCTGTGTTCCGGGTGTGGGTCCCGATGCAATAATATACATTTGAGGCTTAACACCTATATTCCTCAGGTTAATGGACGCTGGGAAGTGCATCGTAGAGCACGTTCCTATCGAACCTGATTTGCGAGGCATAACTTTGTTATAGGCGATGGTAACCACCTAACACAAGGAGCCGCACCTCTAGTGTAATCTCTTCAATAAGAAAAGTATGGGACCAGTACGCTTCTGATGTCGGCACGGGTCTAATAGTCCTTTTTTTTAGGGTCTAATGTGATTTGCTTTTAGCATTAACTGGAGTTTTTACTGTCTAGTAAAAATATAACTAATGTCAGTGGTAAGATTAAGACTGTTCTTATAATAGTTACTTTAGTTATTATTCTAAGAGACTTGGCTGAAACCTTGGCCCATAAACAATCTCATGCAGTTCATCTTTTTGGAGATCTTTTTTTGGGTTCGAAAATTTTCTTTTGTCATAAAGTTCTGCCATACGTGACAACGTTTCTGAAAGTTTTATTGCAAAATTATTTTCGTTTATTTCTAGAACTATGTGAATAATATAGATACAGTGATCATTATGCAATTTTATCGGTGTTTGACACGTAATTTCGTAAAAAGTGGTATTCCTTGATTTTTTGACTATGAGTACTTTACATATCACTGACAACCACAAACCGGCTACTGTAGACACATTGATCCTCTATCCTCCACTACACTGTGATATTTATAATAATAAACACATGCCTCTGCACGATTGCCTTCGAAGACTTATTCGTCAACTCGAGGGCGTGAAGCTCGCGGGTGCCACCGAGTTGGCACCTTCCGATTTTACCTATTTGTTTTGTCGTCAACCTGCTTGATTGTGAAATCTTACGTATTTATGTACTTACAGTCATTTACAAAAACGTTTTAGGAAGTTTAATATTGGTGCCTACTTTAAATGTAATATTGATAATTGATTATGTAATATGTACCTACCTATGACGTCTCTCTTATTCTTTGATGGAGAATTCTGCTTGCAAACTTCGAAGAGAATCGAAGAGGCATATATTACATAATCTATCATCAATGTTAAATTTGAGGTAGGCACCTATTTTAAATTTCTTAAACGTTTTTGTAGTTGACTATACATAAATACGTCTGATTTCACAACCAAGCGACAGGCGACAAAAAAAAAAGGTAAAATCGGAAGGCGCCTACTCGCTGGCACCCAGGAACTTCAACTCAGTAGTTTGTGCGCCGTGTAGCTTGGGTTACCAGTATTGAGTTTTATGATTTCGCTACAACGCTGAAGGCATAGTAGAACAGTAACTAAAAGAACTCATATTAAAAAACGTTTGTTTTTAGCGGAAAATTTCAATAGTGCGATATCAAAAGTCGAAAACGCGTTGGTTGTTTTCTACGCGCCGTGGTGTGGTCACTGCAAGAAGATCAAACCTGAATTTGAAAAGGCTGCTTCTAGAATCAAGGCGGAAGAGGTAAGCCAATTAAGTATCGTATGCCTAGAACTTAGCGCTTTAAAAATAATTTCGTGGCGATAGGAAAGGCTCTTGATTAGGTAACAACAAGACGTCTGAGGAAATGTTTATGAGTATTTTAAAATGTCTCATTCTTCATCAGATCAATGGTCTACTAGCGGCGGTGGACTCGACAAAGTACCCTGGCTTGAGCTCTCGTTTCGGCGTCAAAGGCTACCCAACACTCAAGTACTTCCACAAGGGAGAATACCAGTACGACGCAGGTCATGCTAGGCAGGAAGAGCAGATTGTCTCGTTCATTAAGGTTAGAATTATATTGAGGTAGGTATCTAACATTAGGCTCTCCCACCCGATGGATGGATTGTGAGAAAAGACTCAAAGTCGTACTTCCTGGAAATATATACGGTATGTCCAGGCTATGGACGTCTTTAAACTGATAATGATCTAGCAAAACCCCTTCATCCCGTACGTGTCGTAAGGGCGACTAAGGGAACGTTCTAGGATCTCCCATCTGGGCAGCAGCGTCTCTTGGCTTCTAATCATCGACAATGCGGTGAATCCGTCTGCCCGCGTGGTGACTATGGCAAACCCTACCAAGTGTTGACGAGGCCTATGTCCAGCTAGCTGTAAGTTTGTTTAGGCTGATGATGTGACGTGGTATGTATGTTGAATGTAGGAGCCACATGAGCCGCCACCGCCGCCGCCAGCCGACAAGCCGTGGGCCGACGAGCCGTCTGCCGTGCGCCACCTCGACTCCGCGGCCTTCCGCCTCAAGCTCCGCAAGATCAAGCACGCCATCGTCATGTTCTACGCGCCCTGTAAGTACCCTCATCCCCGCATATCCTCCGCCATCGACACATATATTGTTATGGCTTAAAATGAAGGTCTTTGAATTCCTCTTTCTTGGTCTTTGAATACTTTAAGTTCCTCGGTGAAAAACTACCTGAGAGGGGTAAATTGAAAAACAGTGCAGAATGTCCACATCTAGCAATTGCTGAATTTACACCCCTTGCTCTCTCAATGTTATTTGACTACACCTATGTATGTATATATCTGCTTGATTGTATAATGAAGCTCAATAAATTTTATTTTATTGATCCTGTTGTAATCTATACAACTTTTCACTCATGCCTCTAGTTCTCGCAGTTCTCGTACTAAACTTTGTCTATAGTTTGTCATCATGAAAAACGATCGGACCAGCTGATACTTTGCCGAGGAACTTAGTAACCTTTCCACAGTTAAGTTGTCGTAAGTAGCTAAACTTCGATTACCGTTATTTATGGTAGACCTCGGGACAACTCAGTCAAAGTACCGCAGTTCAGTTATTGCTAGTAACTCAGAACGTTAATACAAACTTCGTTTATCGTATTTCGTGGTGGACCGGCTGATACCTCGTGGGGCAACTCAGTAACTGTTCCACATTCAAGTCATTGCAAGTAACTGAAAACATTATCAGTAACTGTTCCACATTCAAGTCATTGCAAGTAACTGAAAACATTATCATGTAACTTCGTAATCATGGTGGAACAGTTGATGTGTAGTATCCTCAACGAACCCAACATAATGTTTCAGGGTGCGGTCATTGCAAGAGCACAAAGCCAGAGTTCGTGAGAGCCGCTGAACAGTTCGCAGATGAGTTGATGGTGGCATTCGGTGCCGTCGACTGTACCACGTCGAAGGAGCTGTGCGCCACTCATGACGTTCGAGGCTACCCCACATTCAAGTATTTCAGCTACTTCGACAAACAAGTGGCTGACTACAAAGGCGGCAGGAAGGTACATCCTCACGTTGTACTATTGTTTATTCTGTGCCAGAGCTGACGTTATTGGTGCCACGTGACTGACAACCACCGCACAACTACCTTTGAAATTTTAGAACTCGAACAAATAAACTCTTTATTTCGTATTATTAATTATATTCCTTTTGTAGCTATAGAGGGTGCACTAAGTTGCATAATAAAGGTTTATTTATAGAAGGAAATAACACCACGTAACAAATGATTGAAATCGATCACGAAATTATCGCGGAAATTGGGCGTCTCATTTTACGTCGCGTCAATTATTTCGAAATAGTTATATAGTTATCGAATAGTCGAATAGTTCGCGCAAATATCGAATATATATTGACGTGTGATGATATCACACGATTTTCAATTATAAATCTTATCGATCGATATCATTAAGTTTGATCGCGGGTTCGCACAAACAAGCGTTCGCGCGAACTACAGATGTTCATGTAATTGTTTTCAAGATAGATTCGATTGACGCAGAACTGGAAAGAGTGGCGTGCTAAAGAGGCGGCCTATACTCAGCAGTGGGTGAATGTGGGCTGATTAGATAGATATGATGACGCCATAAATAACCTTCCAAGAATAATGAGTGAGTCAGAGTGGCCATTAAAATGATTGGCTACTAGCTTTTACCCCCGGCTTCGCTCGCATTGAATCTTTCGTAAAAAATATTTTTTTTTATAAAAAGTATCCTATGTTACTTCTAATACTTCCATAAGTAGGTATGATGATCAGCTAAGTAGTTTTCGCGTGAAAGCGTAACAAACAAACTTACATTCACATTTACAATATTAGTAGGATATAAAAATAGTACATTGTATCAAAAACTTGTCTTTTGTTCCAGGAGGCAGACTTCGTATCGTTTATCCATAGTCAGATGGATTACCAGACGTCTCAGAAGGTGGCAAAGACGCCACAGGAAGTTGGTTTCGGTGGCAACGTACAACTAGCCTTCGACGATGACTTCGAACAGATCATCGCATCGGCAACACCCACTTTTGTCATGTTCTATGCCAGCTGTAAGTATTTTTTAATGTAACTGAAGTAAGAACCTTTCGGTCGAAAATGCTTCTACTGATTATTATCACTGTCTTTTTAAATTTTTGTATTCTTAATAATGTATTGGTGAAAGTTCATCCTAGTCCTACTTAATAGTTCTCAGCATTAATGTGAATCGAATTATTAGTCATGTTTATCTTACAGCCGTCACAGCCCAGTTTGTAGTAGTCCTACCTTCTGCGCTGTAGGTGGTAATAATAATGCGTTTGGGTGTTAATTGTATCCTAAGTATGTATTTACAAAAAAAAGTATGCAAGCATTCTATCAGTTATCTGGTTCCTATAGCTTTGCTTAGTTTGGGGCTAGAGGGCGTTGTGTAAATGTGTGTCTATATTTATATTTACACGCCTTGGTTTGAGGTCATTTCCTTGCGGAACAATATTTGAATATTCAAACAGCAGTGGATAATGATCGTGTGATTCTCTCACGTAACCAACAATACCGGTAGCTAATTTAGCTATCCTATGCAAATATCACTAAAACAGTTTGACCTTGAACTACACTCTTTGCAACATGGTTTTGCCACTGTGACACTACATGTATATACATATCATACACATCTACTGATATTAAAAAAATAGGAGATACACCAAGACATAAAATGGAGACAAAAACACAATTCTTCTTCTTGAACAGCCAGTAAAAGTCCACTGCTGGACATAGGCCTCCTCCAAACGTTTCCAGGAAGAACTATTTTGAGCCCTTACCTATATTTTATTTTGAGCATTATATATTTTGAGCCTTCTTATATATGTATAGTATGTAGTATGTATAGTGTGTAGTGGTAGTGGTATGAGATTCGATGGGATATCTACCGTGCTTCGAGATTAAAGTCGTGATGCTATTAATTTATTTCCAGGGTGTGGCCATTGTACAACAGTGAAACCGGCATTCAGTAAGTTATGTTCTACGCTCAAGGGGGACGCTTCGCCTGTCAAAGCAATCGCTGTCGACGCGGCAGAAAATCCTAAGGTCGCCGACATCGCTGGTATACAAACATTACCAACCTTTAAGATTTTCGCCAGCGGGAAGATTCTTGCGGAGTACGGCGGGGACCGGTCCGCTGAAGACATGCTCACCTTCTGCAAATCCCACGCTAAGGTGAAAGATGAACTGTGATTATATTTGTGATTTGCGGTGACAGGTGGCAGTCGAAGCGTTAATTTTATTTCGCTTATATTTTTAAGAAAATGCAAAGTCACAAATCGTGATATAAGGTAACGTACACAGTTACACTACGATATCTAACTGGGAGACTTACGTGCAGAGACGAAACTTGACGTGAACTGACGCTTCCAACTTCCAACGCTTGCTTAATTTGACAGATGGCAACTTAAGTTTACGCTAGGATTTCATCTATAAATGTGAAAGAAACCTCAGGTATTATCACTTGAAAGCTTAATTATGTATAGTTGTAGGTCACTATAGAACGTTTATGAATATTTTCTCCGATAGCATCAAAAGTTATACAAGTCATTGCATCTTATATCCCTTTTTTTTACCTTCATTCAATATGATGGCTTGACCGAGCCCTATAGTATCCTCTCAGTTAAGCCTATTGGCAAAAAATGCCTGGTCAATACGATGCATAAAAAAATTAAACCATACGGCGTATACAGTGAAAGATGCAAGATGCTATTACAAAGTATGATAAGAATATTTTAAATTAATTTAAGAATTATAAAAAACCATCAATCCCTCATAGATAAAAGATACATGGGACCAAAATTGAAGTAAGCTTTCGATTATCAATAAATAATTATCAAAATTAACATTGTCAGAGATTTAAACATGCATAAAATATTTTAATTGTCGAATGTGTTTAAATCTGTGGCAAATAACTAAACCAATTGACCTACTAATCGACTAAGTGTATTTAATTATTAACTCTGTCTGTGCATCGTAGGGCACGTTCCTAACTAACGTGACCTGCGAGGCAATGCTTTGTTAGATATAGGTGATGGTTACCACTTAATATCAGGAACTTGTTCCATCAGCAAGTTAATTGAGAAAAACTTAATTCACTGTAGTCATGGCAATCTTGCCAAAGTTTCGACTGCCTCTTGTCTACGGATGTTTAGAAATCATGTTATATATTTTCATTAGTATATAAAGATTCCTAGCATTTATTAGTTGTACCTACTTATAGTTTTTGAGCTTGTATGGCATAATAGTGTAGAGTTTACTTATGTATGAGGAGTATATTCTCAATATTTATAAATGTAAGTCTAATTATTCAAATAATATGACAATGTGATGTATTGAACAATAACGCAAACTATATTCCTATATTATTTTAAAATAATATATTGGAAGGTAGTTTTATGTAACTTCTGTAAGTTTAATATTTATAATACTTATCAATTATTAAAAGTTATAACGTTGAATTTGATGTACTTCCACTATTTAGCAGAATAGTCCAGTGTTATGTACCTATTATTTAGATTGTATTGAACTTTTTAGTTCTTGAAATGTACTTAGTTTCTGGTCACACTAATAAATGATTCATAATTATAAAACATTAATCTGAATAATGTAATGTGCTAGAATGTTGGATTAGTTGTAAACTTGTATAGCAAGCAATGTTTCTCAGAATGTGCTATCCGATAGTAGTACACCAGTAGCTTTTATCGGATTGTCGTATGCCCGGTATTTAATACATATTCTAAGAGTCCGATTATTGTACGATCATGGAAAACACAACCCGGGAAATCACAGCCATGGAAGGCACGGACAGGAATTTAGGTTCAAATGGATATGAAATCCATTTCTATACTGTTGTTATTGAATATATGTTTAAGATGCAACTAAAGAGTAAAATTGTACTATCCTATTTGGAGACTACTTTATGAAATATATTTTTTCTGGTACCTACTTTAGTAGTTTTTATGATGTAACATAACTTAATCTATCCGAGTCAGTTCCTGGAAAGTGAATGAATGCAAACGGAGCATAAGTTTTGTTATCAAAATGCATTGTTGTGTTTTCCAAGGCCACCAAAGCACGGACTGGAACTGGCGGTCAAAATGTACATCCATTTCCTGGCTGGGTTTTCCGTGGTTGTGCAATTACGTGATCCTTTTAAAATATCTGTTATTAGCACTAAAGTTCGAAGTCGTCTCGTCTCATTGGGTGACGGTTAACATGCGTCAATTTATTGGGGCACGTTTTCTGCAATTGTTCGGTGTAGGACAGATTCTGGATTGGACAGATTCGCTACTCGACAGATACTGGATCGAACGGATTCGTAGTTCAAAAGATTCGCTACTCGACAGAAGTACAGGTGTAATTAAAATAACAAGTGGATTCAAAATATTTTATTTGGGTTTATATATAAAACTAGCTGACCCGTGCCCACTTCGTTGGGCGGGCGGTAAACATTTTTACTTACAAATCTTAACTAAGTAGTACTCGATGTTGCCAATAGATGGCTTTTATACGGCATAAAATAGCGGTCGTTTGCAGTATCGCCCGCGTGGCAGTTTTTTCCCGTTCCCGTTATTTTTTCGGGATAAAAAGTAGCCTAAGTTACTCCTTGTTACATCAGCTATCTGCCAGTGAAAGTCCCATCGAAATCGGTCCAGCCGTTCCAGAGATTACCCGGAACAAATGGACAGACAGACAGACAGACAAAAATTTTAAAAAATGCTATTTTGGAATATGTATCGCATATACATTGATATCCATGTAGTAAAAAACGGTTATTTTAATATTACAAACAGACACTTCAATTTTATTTATTTGTATAGATTTACTTTGCTTAAAACGGTTAAGCAAAGTGGTCAATCAACCTACCATAGGCAAAGTATCAGAAAATGCAGTTCTTTTTCTGGCGCTTCGGCGGCTGCTGCCGCAGCACGCTCGCTCTGCTCGCTCGCCTCGCGCATTTTTTTATGTTCTAACATAACCTAATCTATCCCAAGTTGTTTTTGCATTGATCAGTATTACATCAGTATTTTGTGCACAAGTGTTCATTTTCTGCCAAATAGCTAATCTGACGAATCCAAGATTCTTCCCAATCACGAATTTGTCGAGTAGCGAATCTGCCGAATTACGAATCTGTCCAATCCAGAATCTGTCCTACACCGAACAAGTGGTTTTGTGTATAGGCATTAAATTGGTCTGAACATTTTTAACTTTCAGACCTAGACTGTAATGATGACAATTGACTGGCGAGTTGGTGTACTGTGATGCAGATATTGTATAAAGGAGCGTGTTTGCTCTTCGTCGAATACACATTTCTGGTGAGATTTATGTCACGTAGAAAGGAAATGGGTGGATTAGAATGAATTCTGCTATGTCAAGGAACCTTCCTTTAATTTAGGGCTTTTAAAAACAGTTGGAATCTTCAAACGCGTTAGATATTCCTTCAGATCTCGAGGTAGATACATCGTCGCGTAAGTTATTTTTAAAATGTCCAAAGAAGGTTGTTTGTGGCACGTCAAAATATAAGATCATAATCGAGATGTTTTGAGATTAAATACTCACTATATTGTAATAAGGGTCTGGGGATTTCTAACTGAAGTCTTAACACCCGTTATCTGACGGTTGAAGGGTGTGGGTGCCGGTGAAATTAAAGGCATATGAGGCTTAACACCAGTTCGTTGGCCTCAGGTTAGTGGACGCAGGGCAGTGCATTGTAGGGCACGTACCTAACGTGAGTGACCTACAAGGCAATGTTTGTGTAGGCGACCTATCCGTTCCTATCTTTTCCTTTTAACATCAGGTGGGACATACGCTTGTTCCACTAGCAAAACCCAAAAAAAAAAGATACCTATCTATCAATGATATTTTTCTTGTTCACTTGTTCCCATGTCCATCTATTCCATGGCCCTTGCACACCCAGGCCTACTTTGACACTCGTTTGAGGCAAGGGCGACTACTTACGATTTTGGTTGTTACCATTTCGTAATCTCTCTAAAAGTTTGGTTCCGATTTATCAATTTGTGTACTTAATCAAAATTAAATATTGTTAATAAACTTTTTGTTATTTTACAGACGAGTCGTGATTGTGAATTTAAGAAATCGCTGTAATTGTAACTTAAAACTAATGGATATTGTCACACATACCATTTTATATTGTAAAATGAATAAACTATTTTTATTACTACCTCATGTTTTATTATTTGATTTTATTTAGTGAATATTTTTAAGTAAACTTTGCAAACAGTAGGTAGGTACTTAGGTCACAATATGATGAACACAGGTGTACCTTGGAAGGTATACAAGACAAATTTCTAACTAAGGTATAGGGATGAGGATTTACCCTGCTGCGGCCAATACAGTTTTTATAGATGGGTAGATAGGGCATTTATTAAAATCTATTATAAAAAAGAATAGTCAACTGACTGACTCATCACGATTCCTCCGAAAGTAGGAGGAAGGTAGCAGGGTTAGAAGTCTAAAATTTAGCACAAGGATTCTCTAGAGGGTGTAGACACGGACACCTCACGGACACGCAGACGGCTTCTTATAATACAAAAACATTAATAGTAATTAGTAGTAAATAGTTAATAGTAAAATATTTTGAATGTAGTCACATTCAAAACATTTTAAAACTACCCTTACGAAAAGGGGAGGTCAGGTGTTAACATTTACATGAAAAAATCTGTATGCGTGGTTTGCTTTGCTTATTTTTCATAGTACCTATACTCTCTAGGTATAGGTAGGAACATACACTAACCAGCGGCCGAAGTCGCGAGCGGGACAGCTGGGTAGTAATAATATATATCGTTCACACTCACAGTTGTCTTTCAATGATATTTATTTATTTTAGAATTCTCATTTCCCACTGAAGGGGGTTGGATTAAATCTTTCGTGCAACACTCTTCTCGGGTTATATCACTGCTCAACTGATTCTCAGTCCAGTCCGTTCTAGCATACGGATTACCAGCCTGTTCGGAGTCGAGTGAATAATAGTACTGACGGTAACAGAAGTATGATGACGTAAAGCCGATGATCGAACCAGCGAACACATCCTCCCAGTGATGATGGTTATCGCAGCAGCGAGTCATGGCCACCACGCCGGCTGTGACAAGAGGCACGAGGCACGTCACCACGCGCAGCCCTTCCCCACGATTCCTGGACAAGACTCGCAATCTACCGCACAGCCACACACTTATAAACCCCAATGAGCAAAAAGAGAAGCTACTATGACCGCTTGGGAACGACTTTCTCCCTTCCAAAACGTCCTTTAACAACCCCGTGCATCGTAAGTCTTTTGTCATCCTCCCGTTTGGAAAGCAGCGGAAGAAGAAGTCTGGTCGTGGTCTACCGACTATCAGTTTTCCTGATTCGGTGATGAAAGCGTTGATAACGCATGCGAGTGTCCAGGCTAGCAGCGACTGCGTCATGTCCGAGTAGCTCCTGGTCGTTATTGATGGCAAAGATAGGACGAATAGTGGCACGCAGACTATAAGGACGACTATAGCCCATGGTGGTATAAGAGATTCTCTTCTAGGTCTCGTGTAGTCGTGGAGTAGTTCAGCTTGTGTGATGTCTTGTATATGCGGTTCTATAAGGAAGTGCATGAGGCCCACAGCGACGAGTAGCGCGATTCTCACTACTATTTCTAAAAGGATATTGTAAGACACAATCTGTACACCTCTCCACATACTTCAGACCCTACATGTTATAGCTTATTTTATTGTACGAAACTTAGTACGAAACTGGTTATTGTTTTTGACTGTTCTCTGTCTCGATTTTGACAGAATCTGATTAGGTAATATCATATTCTTTGTTGTAGGTATTCCCAAAGAGTTTACTCATAAATGCAAAAATGATCGATCTTAGTCATCTTAGTCACTGCGGGCTGCACTAGCTTTACAGATTACAATATTGATCAAAGGTTGTAGGTAGGTTGGGTACAGTTAAGGTATGGTCATGAAGAATCATTTTCTCACACGCAGAGCTCTAGAGTTTGCTTCAAGATGTAAAATTTAGAAAATATTAGGTACCTAGGTACCTAAGTATCACGATATTTACTTACCTACTTACTCAGATAAATAATGAAAACATCCTAACTAGGTCAGTCTTTATGCAGGTACCTAAGTACCTGTAAGTACCTACCTACCTACTTCATTTTCTGTCATCTTCGGAAAACTTTTTATCATAATTGTTTTCCTAGTGTTATTTTATGTTATGGTGTGTAATTTCGGTGGTGTTAGGTATATCCAACATTACTTGAGGTCTTAACACAAGTGAAATTATTTGAAATGAAAGTGTTTTATGTGGCATGCTGATTTGACGTAAACGTTTTCCTTAGATTTTCAAGAAAAACCCTGTTTTTCTTCAAAACCAACGACAGCCGTCTTTACTTTTTTTACTGACTCGACTTGACTAAAAACTATTTGCATATTCCTCTTGACATTAGCAAAATTGACATAAATTACACATAGGTACCAAAAAAAAGAAAAGTAAGTACCTAGGTACCATGTTATTTTTAACGAGTGTTACCTACCCACAACTTCGTCCGTTTCCAACAATGCATAAACCAGTGGTGATGATGGCGTTCATAAACTTAATTAATTAAAATATGTATCAGCAGTCTAAGATTGCAAGGAAAGTTTGATTTATAAAAAAAATCATCCTGCTACCGTCTCCAAAGTGCAAAGCTATCACCGTACCAAATTTCGTCGAGACTGGTTTAGCTGTGAGAGTGTAACAGTCCGATAGATACACTTTCGAATTTATAAATGGTATAGATGGATGGATGGATATGGGTAATGCCAATCAAAGAGTTAGGTACCCTACCAGCAGTGACGACGGTAGCCGCATGTGGGTATATACCTGCCACTGTAAAACAGTTCGATATTATTTACTAACTAATAGAGCAGTAGTTAATTATGCATTTGGATGTCGATACATCCAAATACATAATTAACAATCGTACTGCCGCCGCCACCGCGCCGTTTACTGGGCCCAGTAAACACCAAGTGCCGTCAAATGTGTAACAGGGACAAGTTTTAAACAGGTTTGACTTCCTGGCTGTGTGGGTACAGTGATCTGGTGCGATTACGCTTTCTTTTAATGATGCTGCCACCGATCGTGACCATTATGTAGGTTGGTAGAGATATATACAGATAGGTACCAATTTTCGATGACCCAAAAGATTGTGACGTCATTGTAACAATGGACTGTAACAAAACTGGCGCTGATTAGTAACTGAGAAAACTGGAAATACGGGGGGTTTACTTACTTCCCCGTCTGAATTCCGTCTAGGCACTGACAACCCCACAGGACAAATAAATTTGTACCCCCAAACTAGTTTGATTAGCTTAGAACATAGTTATTATAACTTTGTAAATTTTTTATCTTATTGCACTGCACACCAAGCACAACACACCTACACGCACATAGTTTTATTACTAAGACTCCGCTGTCTGTTTGTCTGTCTTTCCGTCTGACACTAGGCTGTGATAGTTAGAGAGTTAAAATTTTCACTGATGATGTATTTCTGTTGTCGCTATAACAACAAATACTAAAAAACAGAAAAAAAATATATAAGGAAGCTCTCATACAACAAACGTGATTTTTTTTGCCGATTTTATTATAGATAATATGGTACGGAACCCTTCATGCACGAGTCCGACTCGCACTTATGTTTATATTTGTATTTTATAGTGGCTAAATTTAACAAGAGCCAAAAACACAGAACTAATTAGTTCGGGAGCCAATGATTTTATACTGAAATTGAAAACTGTAACTTGGGAAAAAATCCTGAGAATATCACAAATATTATATTTATTTTATTTAAAAAGTTATCCCACTTTCAGCTTTTTAAGATTTTAGATAGAACCAACATTTAAGATAGCCACACAATTTTTCAGTTTTAGATTTAAAACTCTCTAGTTTTTTTTACTTATATTTTTTTTAGTAAGGTATTTTTTGTGTAAAGTAATCGCGTTTTATTTTAATTTAAGTATTAAGTAGAAAGAAAATCGCAATTGTGTAAGTATAGGTATTACAGGACACACGTTAGTGTTCTCCGAAAGTATAGCTCTACTGTGGCGCTTACCAATGTAGGTATGTGTGTAATAATGTAAGTTTCAAAGAGTTCATGTTTTATTTCATGTTAGGTAGGCTAAGTAGGTAAGTTATCTTAGAAATTCTAACAGAGAGTGGATAGAACCATCATAATTAATCAGGTCCGTGCTTTAGGTACCCTAAGTAAGGTACCTACCTATTTCCTAAAATGAACTTTCAGAACGGGCATCACTATGTCATAAATATAGACACATTTGATTACAAAATCCAGTAAAACTAAAAACTGATTGGTTAGAACCTGATGTAATATAGTAAATTTGTATTTTAACTTAATAAGACAAGTAATCACAGAGGTCACACGGCGTCGGCCGGCGCAAGCGCAGGGCAGTGTTATACAACATGCACCGGAAATTTCCTCTCTAAAAAATAAAAGTGAACGTAGGTACTCACTACGTAATCGCATTCGTATAATTATTTTAGCGATACCACCTTTGAAGATCAGTGTTGCCATCTTGATTAACCTTGTGTCTACTTTGTGATAATATTGACACCATCACATCACTCATCACCCTGAGGACTGTGGACTAAAGTAGCCACATTCATCAGACAGCCTGTCAACATTCATCGAACATAATACCACCCCGCCCGATGTTGCGTGTCCCATTCTCAGCCCAACCCAAAGAGTGATTAAAGAATAAACACTAAAACCTTCCCAGTAATTAAACGGTCTATTATAGTAGAGCAGATAGGTACGTAATTTAAATTCAAAAAATCTAAATAATCGTGCAGCGAAACTGTAAAAATTGAATGTTTGAAAATTATTTACAAATGTATTTTTACAGTTTGGCTAAAAGTAGTGCTAGATCTATCGCGGAAGGCTAAGCTAAGTTGGCAGCACCTTTGAATGATCGTTATGTGATGTGAACCGGTAGTAGACTAGGTAGGTAGATATAGGTAGACGTAGGTAAGAGTGAAATGAGAATAACTTAGTTTCGCTTCTCATCTTAGGTCGTGCACCTTTATTCGTTCTTTTTGTAACGGATTTTTGGTTCAATGACAATGAACTGCGCTCGCCTGTAAATTGTGGCCTCAAACTTGACTTGCACTTATTTTTATTTGAGCTCACGTAATATACAAATAGGTAGGTACATAGTTGAATAAGATTACAATACCTACGGTGTATATTGCAATGTTATGAAATAATGCATGGTTGAGCACGTTGGTCCTACGTACCACTACTTCAAATTTAGTTTCAATTTGCGTAAATAAATATTGCCACGCTAGGTGTATTTTAAAATAATTATAAGTATGTAATTAATAATACAACATATTACTTAATTAATAATTATAAAATAAATACATTCCAATTATTAGCTAAGCGGTTTTCTTTATCACTTTAGTCTAGACGCAGTCTCCGTTCAAGAGCTCGTTTACCTAAACGGTGTTTATATCCGGTAATTCGGTGGTAATGCTAATTAAGGTACTTTGGTATCTGTAAGAATAAGTTGAAGTTATCGGTCATAAACTCGAAACACACCTTTTCATTTGAAAGGAACTAGGGATTGACATCTTTGATTTATTTGGACTGGCTTCACAGCTCAGTAAGTAGAGCTCTGCCTTCTACTCTGTAAGTTGTGGGATCGATCTCCGCCGAGGACAAATATATATGTGGTGAATATAGATGATTTTTTGTGTGGGTGACATATTGTATTTAAAAATAGTATTATTTCGGCTCATAGTACAAGTATTGCTCAGTTTGGGGCTAGATGATGTTGTGTACCTAAGTATATTAAAAAGATCCATAAATATTATTTACTAGCTAAACACACATGACTTTGGTCGTGTGAAGTTATTTTTATACAAACTTCAACCCCCGCTGACCAGTTAAGTGGTTGAATTTGGGGAATTTCTCTACACACCAAGTCTCTACGACCAGAGTGGCTTTGGCTGTGCGTTGTCTATATGTCAGTCAGTCAGGGAAATATTCTTAACATTAGTATAGGTTTATTTATTATCTGACATTTACATAAATTGCAAAATATGGCTTATGTTACGAATATGAGGATATATGACATGCTCTGACTCACGCGTACCATGCCGAGTCATTGTTACAACATCATTATCCAACCAAAGCAGCATAATAAGTGGACACTAGACTTCGTCGTATAGCGACTAATACGTAGACCTAGGTCCCAAACCTAGCACGAGAAAAAAAATACATTTATTGTTTAGCGTATCATGTTGACATTAGAATTACATTACGCGGCATCGATATTACAATTATAGAGTGTTACCTGGTTATCGCGCAATGTAACTCGGTTGACGTAACGAATGTTAAATTTGTTCTTGTCTGGTCCTCTGTTCTATGCAACAGTACGCAGTTGTGCGATGCGGCTTGACCACGTTACTTTTCTTGGTTTTTCTCGGTAGCAGACTGAGAGACAGAGAGCTTGAGGACGCGTTTATACGGCTCGAAAGACTTCGCAAAGAGACCGCATGGCTACTGCGCGTTGTTACCTAGAATATGGAGACGATACTCGGTATTGTATTTCTCAACCGCGCGGTAACTTCGCGAAATATTTCGCATCTTATAAACGGGCCCTTATTCTCCCGACGACGGCACTGACGGAAGATGAATAGAATAGAATATAAAAACATTTATTCAGCCACCACATAGCAAAACTTAAAATACAAATATTAAAAGAAAAGAAAAAAAAGAAATATTAAAAGATGAGATTTAGTTGCAGCCCGACCTAGTAATGCTTGAGATTTGATACAGAGCCCGTTTCGCGAACTTATTTTAGTATTAGGAATTTCGTTGTACTTTCTTAGTGGCATACATTATAATAAATAATGTGCCGTAATAGGACTAAATCTAGTCACAAGGCAAGCTTGTGGTTAATTTCTAATTCAACAAACTTTTTAGCATAAATTGTTGCATACTGTGTACTTACTTCTTTAAAGGTAGAAATAGTTGCTGCACTTATATTTCACAGATTGATTTCTCTAATCTAACTTGAAAAAGTTTTTTGAAACCTTTAAATTAAAAATATATACAACTGGAAGCAGGAGTTTGAATAAACTAGGAAACCTAGTTTTAAGTCAAGTCAGTAAAAAAAGTAAAGTCAATTATTCTGACTTAATACATTTACTGAATAAAAACTATGTATTAATTTTCTTTACGCATGTTAAAAAACCCCCTAGATATGGGGTAGTATATTTCCTGTAGTAAAATCGCTGATGAAGGGTAACCTTTCTCTATCTCTGAAGCGAAAACTCATCGACATTGTGTATTCTGCATGTCCTTACGTACGGCGCACAAACATGGTCTATAACCGAGTCTCAAAAACCCAAGCTCAAGGTCTGTCAATGAGCCATTGAACGCAGTGTGCTGGGAGTAAAGAGAATCGACAAGATCCAAAGTATAGTACCTACTACGTGCAAAGACGCGGACGCGGATTGTTGATGTCGGCGACATGGTATTGGGCAGGCCACACCAGTCGTATGTCTAACGACAGGTGGGCAGCGGTCGTCACACAATAGGTGCCTGCAAATAGACAACCCAGCCGGGGCAAGCCGAGGAAACGTTGGCGTGATGACTTCGATACTTTTCATAAATCCTGGTGGAAAACGGCAGAAGATAGAAAGCAGTGGAAAGAAATGGGGAGACTTTTGCCCAGCCGTGAGACAGCATAGGTTAAAAAAAAATACCTGCAGTGGATTTATTTAGTCTCATCTCACTCCATCATCAGGAGTAAGTGTTCCTTAAAAATGTTAATGCTAATACCATCAACGACAAAACTAGATGCACAAATTAAAGTTCACTTATTATATTGTCAAGCAAAGCGCGTGCAACTTCGTTCGCGTCAACTTATTTTCATACAAGCGTCAACCCCTACTGTATCTATCTGCTGTAGGTATCTGCTGTATTTGGTTAGGGTTTGACTCTCGGGAATTCGTTTCGTAGTACTCTACGCACAAGACAAATATACTTACCTTGAACATTTCATTTACGACCAGTGGCTTAGGCTGTGCGTTGCTTATATGCTAGTCAGTCAGTCTAGCAGGACAAAGATTCTGATAATTCGTATAGATTGTATATTGAAGTAAGCGATCTTTATGTAAGAAATAATATTAGGCTATTACGATACTCTGACTCGATTGCAATGTCCAATAACACAAGTGGCATTGACTAACATAAACATCGCACACTTCAGTAATTATGTCATAAATTAGGAGGTTATGCATTTCACAATTTGTGTGAGTTATGGGCCTGTGTGGCCTTAATTATCTGTGTTCCGTTTTTTTACTTTATTTCAGCTTGATAAAATGTGTGTGTAAAATACCTAATGGCAAAAAGTTGTAGCTATTATTTTCCACCAGCTTCCATGGTTTCAAGTACCTACCTACTTGATGCCCAAATAAAAAATACCTTAGGTATTCGAAGTTACGAACTATTTCTATTCCAAGGTTTATCGAAATCGGTTCAGTAGTTGCAATGTGTTTTTCACAAACCTACAAGGATCAACATTTTCAGATTCATAATAGCCGAGTAAGTAAACAGCCTCTCATAAGCAGAAAGTAGAATAGAATATTAAATAAATTAATATTAGTGGACATTTTTACACAATATGATATAGCCTCAAACTAAGCATAGCTTGTACTATGGAAACCAGATGATGGGATTCGTTTTTTTATAAATACATACTAAGAATACAATAACAATAACAATAACACCCAGACAGAAAACAAACATCTATGTTCATCACAGAAATATTTGTCCTCGGTAGGGATCAAACCCACAACCTACAGCACAGAAGGCAAAGCTATTAAATTATTATTATTGCATATGAATGCTAAATCAATCTAAAGTTCTAAATATGAGAGACGAGATATTTTAACAAGTCCATGGACGTTTATGTTCATGCTGCAGCCATATAATAAAATTATAATAAGCATTTACTACGGTTATCTTTATGCAGGTTATGTATGATGTAACTTTTTTTGTAACCCAAACATCTCTAGTGATGTTCATACTCAGTCCTAGAGTTTCACTTTAAACCTTTACATAACCACTGTAATTGCAATCAGTATTGATACCAATAGGTATCAATACTTTACTTAGGTCAATTTGTCTACTCAATAACTTTTCAGCCACAAAGTAACCCGTGTTTTTTTTTGTTATTCTTTAAGTTTAGACAACCTGGAAAGTTGGGGTAAAGCATAACTTTACCCCAACTTTCCAGGATTGTATTCATTTAGACATCGCTTTAAGTCATTTTTGGTGGCTAAGTGCTCGGTCGATCGAAGTTGTTTGGATGCAGAGTTTTAGTTGAAGGATGTTTTCTATAGGTGCTTCCGCGGCTGACTACAAAACATTACGACATCGTAACATGCGCGTTAAGTAATTAGTTTAGTAAGTAGTATTAATTTCTATTTTCAGGGTAGGTATATTTACCTTGGTGCATAGAGATATACTTAGAATGGAATTCCCGAAATTCAACCTCTAAACTGAATTGATGAGAATTGAAATTAGTATGAAAATAACTGAATGCGGCCAAAGTCGCACATTTGTAGATATTATATGATGTCTACGTATATACGATGTTTACTACTTCATAACTGCTGTCGACACATTAAAAATGGCGCTAACAAAACTGTCGCTAAAAGTGGCGCTGACATATAGTGGCGGTCCAGATCTACATCTACGTTGTATACCATTAGGTACCTATACAACGTAGATGTAGATCTCGACCGCACCGGATACAGAAGAGCGGAGCGAGTAAAGAAACGAAAAATTTAATGACCAACGGGAAAAGAGCGTCGAGCTTGCGATGAGTGAAACCAAAACACGGCTGAAATATTTCTAACAAAAGAAAGAAAACAAGTATATTTGTTAATTTGGTCGATGAAATTCGGCCAATTTTATAACATAAAAGTATAATAGTCAGTGTTGCGTGGGTTAATTGGTCACAGTCTCAACTTACAGGGAGGCAATCCTCCCTGCAGCGCTGGTTTTCAAACAGGGCCACTGCAGGTTAGGATGATACCTAATCCAAGAAAAACCGGTCAAGTGCGAGTCGGACTCGCGCACAACCCTTTGTTACCCTTTGTTTGTTGGGAACGTTTTGTTAGGCGCGTGCCCTCGATGCACCGCCCTGCGTCCATCAACCTGAGGCATACAGGTAACTGAACGAGCGAGTTTATTCAATTCAATTCAATTCAATTCATTTATTTGCAGATTCATTTATTTCATTTCATTTATTTCATTTATTTGATATTGATGGGCGAGATGGGAAACACTCATGTTTCAAACGATTTTAGGTTATTGTACGAGCATCCGTTAGTAGCACTACGAATCCTTATAACCTCTCATCTTTCTGATGCACCAAGAATATACCCTGAAAATTTCAAGTCTCTACGACCAGTTGAAGCTGTCGTAAGAAACGTGTCAATACTCAATATATTTATTGCTTTCACAAGGTTTAGTTTGGATACAAACATTGTTCTTATGTGTAAGTAGGTATCACATGGACCCTGCATAGGGTATAGCAATATGGAGCCAGGCCGAGGTTTTTTATTAATTTTTTTTATTAGATGTCCTACGATGCACTGCCATGCGTCAACCTGAGGAATACATGAGAGCCACTGTAATTTCACCGACACCCACACACCCTTCAAACTGTAACACAACAAGCTGCTTGGATCAGTCAGCCAGGACAAAAATTTCTAAAATTGGTATAGATAATTGGTTTAGATTTGTGGTTTGTCGAACGATATCAAACAGAACGCAAAATAGTATAATGATACAGATGTAGGAATCTGTCGGTATCCGTCTAATGTAATGATAATGACACAGCTGTATTCATTCACCGTCAAAGAATGCATTCAACAGCAAGATGCACGAGCATTCAACATCTCCTGAGAGTTTCCACAAATGAGCGCTTATGCAACTGACTGGACTAAGCGTGTTTGCGCTCACAATTATTACGTGGCGGATATCGACCACATCCAGCTGGATAGTGCTAATTCCGAATTACAATTTTTAATAGAATGTTGTATTCTACTCCAGAACAAACCGTCGTTTGGTATAAACATAACAAGGTATAGTGTTTATCATCGTGCTATTTTTATTTTAGAACATAATTGGCCACAATAAGATAATTGCGACTTACGTTCGTGTTGAATTTGGGGTTATTAAAAAAACTTCGGGGACATTCATCTTTCCGTGGCATGTGCTTACTTATCACTATAACAGAGTATTTTATATAATTACAAGATTTTGCAAATTAAAATAATAATTTAGCGCCCAGAGTAGGGGTTGTGAACATTCTCCGTTATATAAAAGGCTCTCGCGAAGTTGTGGGGTCAGAACAGACGTAGCTTTCGTCTCATAGAGTCGGTGGAAGCAGAGACGCTCACTCCTCAGGCATCATGGCACCTCGCTTGACCGTGAGTACCATCACATTATGAATATCACACTATCCATTACCGGGAAAGCGAATTGGTTCTGGCATCAGCGGACATTACTGATCGGAATCTTAATGGTTCGAGACGTAGTGTTCGATGATCATTAGCCTATCATATTTATATTTTTTAATAACACTTTTTTTTGGATATCTTTTGTTCTAATGTGGTGTTTGTAAAAGTGCGGTGACCTATGAAATAATGTTTAAAATAATCAAATTATAAATGACTACTGTTTACCTGCTTGTAAGAATCATTACCTTGCTAGTGAAACTTACAAACTTACTAGGGATTACTTTTATTTCTTGAACCTGTGAATCTCCAGATGGCACCACATTGTGTATGCTTGAATAAAAAATACATTGTTGCTATATTGCAGAATCCGACTGTCACTATAGCATTAGATATGCATATAGTTGCTGTAGATACTTTAAAAGCTAAAAATATAACTTGAACCGAACTGTTAGATTGACTGTATCTACCAAACATAAACAAAGTAAAGATTACGTAAAGCAAGCGCTATGTCTAAGTCTAAGTATTTGCCTTCAAGTTATACGTTAGAACTAAAGATGTTATATTTACCTAGGTATAACATAATAGCATAAGTTCAACTTTCAATTTCATGCATTAAGCGCCTTCACATGAATAAGGAAGAGCAGTCTTGATGCAACTACAGAACCGTGGAATTTATGATCGGGCGTACAAGAATAAACTAACCTTTGTCATTATTTCAGCTGAGCTGTTTCCTACTGTCTTGCATTGGTATCTGCCTGGCGACTTTTGGACATGAACAGTTAGTACATAATTTAATGAATACTTGCGTGTAATCGTTTCGCATATTACCTTCTTACCAAATTTCTCCATAATGTATCACTCACTATTCTTGGCGAGTTTGCATAGAATTATTTAGTTACGCTACACGAAGGTTACAAAACCGCAAAAACGATCATAATAGGTACTTGGAGCAATTTGGTAGAGATTTCTATAAGAGATTCTCACGCGTCTCTTCATTGCGGTAAATGGTGAAAATCAACCTATTGTGTTTTAATGCCAGATCTATCCCCACTTTGTTTTCGCTCGTAGGTTTGACCTGGCTTTGCGATCAACTGTTACTTTTTATTAGTTCGAGTGCTTTTGTTTGCGAAAATGTTGTAAAACGTCAAAGCCCAACGATACTCATAGAGCTTTTCTGTTTCAGCGTTCATATTCGGGTACATATACCTGAGGAACATCATTCTTCCAAGGAGGTGATTGTCCACGAGCATCATGACGACCACGGCGGAGGTGGTGGTTACGGAGGTGGAGGGTTCGGAGGAAGCCACGGAGGAGGCCACGGAGGAGGCCACGGAGGTGGACTAGCCGACCATTTGCACGGTGGCTTTGTTGAACATCTGAAAGGAGGCCACGGAGGCGGAGGATACGATTTCGGAGGAGGACACGGTGGTGGTGGAGGCGGAGGATACGACTTTGGAGGTGGCCACGGAGGCCATGGGGGCCACGGAGGGCACGGTGGCGGCGGCGGCGGTGGCGGCGGGTACGATTTTGGCGGACACGGTGGTGGCGACTTTGGAGGCGGCCATGGTGGAAGCGATTTCGGCGGAGGCCATGATTTTAGTGGTGGCCACGGAGGTGGACACGAAGGCTATGACTTAGGCGGTGGACATAGTGGAGGTGACTTTGGCGGTGGACATGGCGGAAGTGACTTTAGCGGCGGATACGGCGGCCATGGCGGAGACAGCTATAGTTTAGCTGTGAGCGGTGGTGGACATGGCGGCGGTGGTGGCTATGACTTGGGCGGTGGTCACGGAGGAGGAATTGGCGGTGGATTTGGCGGTGGTCATGGAGGCGGCCACGATCACAGTAGTGGTGGCTTCGGCGGTAGCTTTGGCGGTGGACACGGAGGCGGCCTTGGCGGCTTTGGAGGTGGTCACGACATAGGAGGCGGTTTTGGCGGTGGAGACGGAGGACACGTACACATCAGTAGTGACAGTAGTGACAGCCACGGATTCTCTGGTGGCCATGACAGTTACAGTAGCTACGGAGGCGGTGGTGGTTTCGGTGGCCATGGAAGCGACAGCTACAGTGTCGGTGGAGGCGCTGGCGGTCATGGTGGCTTTTCTGGACTAAGCAGTTATGACACTATAGGAAGCGGTCATGGAGGCAGTCACGGAGGCGGTCACGGAGGCGGTGGATTCTCGGGAGGTCACAGCGGAGGTGGCGGTGGGTTTGGCAGTGGAGACAGCTATAGCTTAGTTTCAAGTGGTCATGGAGCTAGCGGTCATGGCGGTGGACATTCGAGCTTTAGCCTTAGCGACCTTGTTGGTGGTGGTGGCCACGGTGGAGGCCACGGTGGAGGCCACGGAGGTGACTTTGGAGGTGACAGCTACACTAATGCTATCGGCGCGGGCCACGGAGGAGGGCCATACAAGAAATAAAATCTCATCGATAACGATAGCAAAATAACAAAAACCCACTAAGTCATAGTCTTCGGATGCCTACCTATTTAAGATATTCAGTAAGATAGTACAAGTAGCATGTAGTATAAGTTATTGTTGATTTTTTATAAGTATAATATTTAAAACATTTATTTATTTTATTTATCCTTATGATCATAACAGGTTATTTTGAGTACTGACCAACTTCAAAACTGCGTAAACGTAGACCACGCAGACCTCGTAAACGTAGGCCACGCAGACCTCGCAAATGTTGGAATGACGACTTCAAATCAATATTAATAGATATCAAATGGTAGTGGAACAGTTGAGTAGGGAGATACCTAAATAAATTGACTAAATAGAATACGCTAAGAAAATTACGAAGCGACTGCATCATCATTTATAGTTTAGTAGTCCGTCCATATGCGTATTTAAAGGCCGAGTCCGACTATCTGTCTCATCATAGCAGCTTTACTCGCAGACTACTAGCAGGAGCACTAAATTTTTACAAGGTAATGCACATCGGATACGCCCCTAATAAAGTTATGAAAAACAGGTAGTTGCCTGCCGCCTAATACCAAAAACTTTATAAAATCAAAATCAAAAAGGCATTTATTCATTCAGTTAGACGAATTTAGGCACCAGTTCCAGACTAAGTCGTCTAGGCCAGCAGGTCAGATGGATTTATGGACGCTTCAGGGCAAGTTGACTAAATCCAAATCACTTACCCAGATCGGAATTGTCTAAGCTGCCATTATCTCATCCACGTCTATAATTAAGTTACCGACTGCGTTATGTAATGGACTGCCCTTCTCTCAAAGCTTGTACCTGTTTTAGAGCTACAAAACGCAGAGGAACAATACTGCTATAGAATAGACTTTTTATATTATACCTACCTAGTATAACTATAAATAACCGAATAAAACCGAACCACGGATAATCCGCAGAATATCAGGGTGTATCTGTGTGTAATGAATGAGAGCTTATTTTGTAGGTAAATATATAGATAGGTATGTGTAGATAATAAGTAGGTGTAATCTGGCAAACACCTTATTTTCACGAAGTAGGTACGCCAAGTATTTAAAATCTTTTTTTATACCAAGCAAGGACTTTATTTTGCTTTTAGCTAATAAGATAGCTAGCACAGGTTTACACATTACCTACATTACATTATAATTTATTTACTTTTACTGCAGATTCCATTTTAGCAAAACTTTTTTCATCTGGGTAGTTAGTTTAGTGTTGGTGCTAAATTCAAGCTACAAGTGGTGGCCTATAGCGGCGGTGGGGGTTAAAGTTTGTACGAATATATTCGCTAAATCAAGGGACTGAAATTTCAATGTTAGTAAATATAATATCATCTATTATATAAAAGAGAAGTCCATTCACTCACTGACTCATCACGATTCCTCCGAAACTACAAGGCTTAGAAGTCTGAAATTTGGCACAAAGATTCTTTAGAGGGTGTAGACGCTCACTAAGAACCGATTTTTGAAAATTCGCACCCTAAGGGGTTGAAAAGGGGTGAAAACGTTTGTATGCAAAATCGTATTCAGTGGTCGTATTGAAATGAAACTTTGGATAAATGTTACTTATGTCAAGGCTAATAAAATGCATTATTGTTTTTTTTTAACAACCCTTACAAGGGGTGCGATGGGGTGTTAAAGTTTGTATGGGAAAATCGTAATGCGTGTTGCGATTGGCTTCAAACTCAGTTTGGCTTCTTAAAAAACAAAAATATTAATGACTACATTCAAAATTTTTCAAAACTACCCTTACGAAAAGGGATGGTCGGGTATCAACATTCATATGGAAAAATCTGTATGCTTGGCTTGATTTACTTCAATCTTTGTTCAGACACTTAAAATACGATATTACTATACCAGGTTTTCATGGTTTTAAAAAACAACCCCTACAGCTACCCCTACCCCAATAATCTATTATATAAAAGAGAAGTCCATTCACTCACTGACTCATCACGATTCCTCCGAAACTACAAGTCTTAGAAGCCTGAAATTTGGCACAAGGATTCTTTAGAAGGTGCAGACGCTCATTAAGAACCGATTTTTGAAAATTCGCACCCTAAGGGGTTGAAAAGGGGTGAAAACGTTTGTATGCAAAATCGTATTCAGTGGTCGTATTGAAATGAAACTTTGGATAAATGTTACTTATGGCAAGGCTAATAAAATGTATCATTGTTTTTTTTTTAAACAACCCTTACAAGGGGTGCGATGGGGTGTTAAAGTTTGTATGGGAAAATCGTAATGCGTGTTGCGATTGGCTTCAAACTCAGTTCGGCATCTTAAAAAACAAAAATATTAATGACTACATTCAAAATTTTTCAAAACTACCCTTACGAAAAGGGATGGTCGGGTGTCAACATTTATATGGAAAAATCTGTATGCTTGGTTTGATTTACTTTAATCTTTGTTCGGACACTTAAAATACGATACTACTATACAAGTTTTTCATGGTTTTAAAAAACAACCCCTACAGCTACCCCTACCCCAATAATTTCGTAAAAAAAAAAAAAATTATGCCAACTTAAAACATTTGGCGTAAGCACTCTTTTTAGGCTTGAGTGCTTACTAAGAAACGATTTTTGAAAATTCGCACCCTAAGGGGTTGAAAAGGGGTGTAAACGTTTGTATGCAAAATCGTATTTAGTGGTAATTCAAAATCAAAATCGTATTGAAATGAAACTTTGGATAAATGTTACTTCTAGCAAGGCTTATAAAATGCAACATTGTTTATTTTTTAAACAACCCTTATTAAGGGGTGCGATGGGGTGTTAAAGTTTGTATGGAAAAATCATAGTGCGTGTTGCGATTTGCTTCAAACTCAGTTTGGCTTCTTAAAATACAAAAATAATAATGACTACATTCAAAATTTTTCAAAACTATCCTTACGAAAAGGGGAGGTCGGGTGTCAACATTTATATGGAAAAATCTGTATGCTTGGCTTGATTTACTTCAGTCTTAGTTCGTACACTTAAAATACGATATTACTAAACGAGTATTTCATGGTTTTAAAAAACAACCCCTACAACTACCCCTACCCCAATAATTTCGTACAAAATAAAATTATGCCAACATAAAAACATTTGGCGCAGGCACTCTTTAAAAAGCTTAAGTGATTACTAAGAACATTATTGTTTTTTTTTAACTACCCTTATTAGGGGTGTGATGAGATGCCATAGTTTGTATGAAAAAATCATTGTGAGTGTGGTGCGATTTGCTTCAAACTCAGTTATAATAATTACTACGTTTAAAATTTTTCATGACCACCCTTATGAAAAGGGGAGGTATATGGGGGGGGGGACATTTATATGGAAAAATTTGTATATGTGGCTTAATTTACTTCAACCTTGGTTCAGACACTTAAAATACGTTATAATTATACAAGTTTTTCATGATTTTAAAAAACAATCCCTACAGCTGGTTAAAAGGAATTAATATATTAATTTCATAAATACACCAACTTATAAACATTTGGCTTAGGCATTCTTTGAAAGGTTTAGGTGTTTACTAATAAACTATTTACGAAAATTTACACCCAAGGGGTTGAAAAAGGGTGTAAACGTTTGTATGCATATTTAGCGATGGTATTGAAATTAAATTTAGGATAAATGTTATTTTAAAAGGCGTTATGGAATTTTTTTAATTGCCCTTATAAAGGGTGTGATGAGACGTCAAAGTTTGTATGGAAAAATCATATTGATTATTGCGACTAGCTTCAAACTTAATCATGGAATACACAACTGTGGAAAACACAGCCAGGAATTGGTTTACATTCTTGCATCCAATTCCATGGTCGTGTATTTCATGGTTGTGCTTTTTAGGTCATACCAAATTTTCTGCACTCTTGGAAAACACAAGCTTAGGATTGGATGCCAAAACTTATGCTCCGTTTGCACTCGCTTTCTAGGGCGGATCCGACTCGGATAGGTTAGGTTAGAACAGAAAAAAAACGCGCGAGGCGAGCGAGCGGAGCGAGCGTGCTGCGGCAGCAGCCACCGAAGCGCCAGAAATAAAACTGCATGATCTACATATACTAAGGTACAACTTGACTCTTTAGTTGCGTCTTTTGCACTCGCTTTCTAGAGCGGATCCGACTCGGATAGGTTAGGTTAGGTTAGAACATAAAAATAACGCGCGAGGCGAGCGAGCGGAGCGAGCGTGCTGCGGCAGCAGCCGCCGAAGCGCCAGAAATAAAACTGCATGATCTACCTATACCAAGATACAACTTGACTCTTTAGTTGCGTCTTTGCACTCGCTTTCTAGGGCGGATCCGACTCGGATAGGTTAGGTTAGGTTAGAACATAAAAAAAAACGCGCGAGGCGAGCGAGAGGAGCGAGCGTGCTGTGGTAGCAGCCGCCGAAGCGCCAGAAATAAAACTGCATGATCTACCTATACTAAGATACAACTTGACTCTTTAGTTGCGTCTTTGCACTCGCTTTCTAGAGCGGACCCGACTCGAATGGGTTAGGTTAGGTTAGAACATAAAAAAAACGCGCGAGGCGAGCGAGCGGAGTGAGCGTGCTGCGGCAGTAGCCGCCGAAACGCCAGAAATAAAACTGCATGATCTACCTTTACTAAGGTACAACTTGACTCTTTAGTTGCGTCTTTTGCACTCACTTTCTAGGGCGGATCCGGATAGGTTAGGTTAGGTTAGAACATAAAAAAAACGCGCGAGGCGAGCGAGCGGAGGCGCCAGAATTAAAACTGCAAGATCTACCTATACTAAGGCACAACTTGACTCTTTAGTTGCGTCTTTTGCGTCTTTTGCGTCTTTTGTTATACCCCTCGATTAAAACCTAAACAGCTGACTTTAATACTATCCCAGCATAAAACCATTCATAGAAGACGGCTGACTACATTCCTTTCGTCAGTCCGTGATTGAACACTAAGGAGACCAGACGTGTCCTAGGTCTACCTACCTACATTAACCTTATCTTTTAAAAAGTAAATAAGTGATTATAATTAAATTCCTTTTTTAAAAAGTGAACTTTGATTTCATTTATAACATTGGTGGCAGCGGTGGGATTGAACATCCCCAGTGTCTTTCAATCGCGTGTGCTCAAAAAATTTGAAACAGTGATAGTGAAAGTGTTAAAAGTGCCTTTCCATATTCATGGGACTATAATACACTACATCACGTCACCATCCTGCCGAGTCCTGTACCGTGAGTCCTTATTCACAATCGGCGAATCCTGAATCTGAAAGCTTATATACAAGTATATCCGTGCCCTGACTGAAGATACTTACCTTTGGCGTTGGTGCTCCGAGCTGCTGTACTGCAGGAGATAACTTCTACTAACGTCTCGTGGTCACTCGGTATCCTGTGTCGCATCCTGCATCGAGTATCACGGTCGATAATTAAATTTATTTACCGTGATCACCGTCGTCTCGCCGAGCTACGTTGCGTCATCCTTATCTCTCCGGAATGCGGTGCGAAGCGATCACCATCGTCTACATATTAATTACCCTGTAAGTCTTTGGTCATTGTAAACTTTATTATACTTTGATATCCTGTTGCGTATATGAAATTATCATCATATAAATCGAAACTTTTGAAACGAAATATGCAGAAGAATGAGGATAAGGAAGACAAGGGATTAGCAGTACCTATCCAACCAGCCGTCGGCCCTGAACCAGGAAAATCTGGTAACGAGGATAAAATCCCTCCTCGTCCTCCTTCTCCTCGTGTATTGAGATCCAATTCCAAGAAAACCATGGCAGATGTAGATTTGAATACTCTATTTAAATTTATCAAACCTTATGACGGCAGTCGAGAAACCGTTAATTCATTTATCATAAACTGTAGTAATGCAATCGAATTAGCATCTGAAATACAAAAACCGATACTATTTAAGTATATTCTGAGTCAACTCCAAGGCAAGGCTGAAATTGCCTGTTCTATTAAAGAGTTCGCCACATGGGAGCAACTCAAGGAATTCCTGAAGACCCAATTTTGTGAGCGGAAGCACAGCGCTCACCTTTTGACCGAACTCCAAGAGAGCCGGCAAGGCCCGCAAGAAACCGTAAATCAATTTTCACTACAGGTGGAGACCTGCCTCTCCCAATTGTTGACAGAGGTAACTTTATCCAATACAAAAGTAAAAGAATTACCTGGCCGCTGCTCGGCCATGGAGGATCTAGCCCTCCACCACTTCCTAATGGGGCTTCACCCCAGAATATCTAATATTGTGAGATGCAGGTCCCCAAAGACTCTTAACGAGGCCATCAGTATGGCCATCTCAGAAGAGCGAATCCAGCAAAGCATTTACAAGGCTAGACTCCAGGAGTCGAAACCAAAATTCAAGCCTGCATCAAACTCTAGGCCAATGCAGCAACAATCTACTTCAGGCTATAAACCAATACAATCTCCTAGCTCAAGCCAAAGTAAACCAACAAATGAATTGTTCTGCCGATACTGCAAGAGTACCGGTCACGAAATTAATTCGTGTAAACGCCGCGAATACTATAATAATAGGAATAACGGTGTCAAGCCCACCTTTCAAGGTGGCAACAACCCTCGTGGGAATAGGGTTAACTTTGTCAACCAGGACGAATCCCTTGAAGAAGAACCCGAATCCTACGACTTCCAAGATCCAAAAAACCAAATCCTACCTCGGGACGGTGCCGCTCGAGACGAAGAATAGATAACGGCACCACTCAAAATCCAACCAAGACTAACCGACAGGGTAACCAGCCCCAAACTGACAGTCTCATCTTTAAACGGACCAACCGACAGGGTACTCAGCCCCAAACTGACAGTCCTTATCCTACCAAGACTAACCAACAGGGTAATCAGCCCCAAACTGACAGTCTCATCCTTAACCGGACTAACCAACAGGGTAATCAGCCCCAAACCGACAGTCCTTATCCTATCAAGACTTACCAACAGGGTAACCAGCCCCAAACTGACAGTCTCATCCTTAAACGGACTAACCAACAGGGTAACCAGCCCCAAACTGACAGTCCTAATCCTGAATCCTCTACCCAGGTTTACGAAATCAACCTGGATACGACAAAAAGGTTACTACCACACACCTTATTCCAATCCCAAGTATCCGACATTCCGTTGACGTTACTGGTAGACTCTGGTTCCGCAATAAGTTTACTTAAACAATCGCGTATCCATAACAATCAAAAAATTGTCAAGGAATTCATAAAAATCAAGGGCATAGACCCTGGCGACGAGCCAACCACCACGGATGGTCATTTTCAACTCAAATTAGGACTGAATGAAAATAAATACTTAGCCTTCAAGTTCCACGTCATTAAAGAAATCAGTCTACCCTACGATGGTATAATAGGATCTGATTTCCTAACGAATTTCGGATGTAAAATCGATTACACCACTGATACCCTGAAAATAGGGAGTTTCAAAATAAAACTTCATTTCTTTGACCCTTTCTATCTCATTCCTCCACGGACTGAAACAGTAATTGAATGTTCAGTGCAGAAAACCAGCCTAAATGAAGGTATTATTACAGACCAACAATTAACGAACAACTTATTAATTTCCAATTGCATTGTTCGAGTCAAAGAAAACAGACGAGTTAACCTAACAGTTGTCAATACTTCCGATAGTCCAATCAACATAAATCCTAATTTAAACCTTAAATTAGAACCTCTTAATATTTACACTATGCAACGTGTTCCTAATTCACATGTAGATAGCAATGTAGTGTCCGACCGTACCGGTACAGTCATCGATTCTCTTAAAACCGATCATCTGAACCAGGAAGAATCTGACTCTCTCCTGGAACTCTGTAGTCAATATTCTGACATTTTCCACCTTACTAATGATAGATTATCATTTACCAGTGCCCTTGAGCATAAAATCAAAACCAACAATGACATTCCAATC
This sequence comes from Electrophaes corylata, assembly GCA_947095575.1. Classification (NCBI taxonomy): domain Eukaryota; kingdom Metazoa; phylum Arthropoda; class Insecta; order Lepidoptera; family Geometridae; genus Electrophaes; species Electrophaes corylata. Next base: position 9,736,126 of record OX352698.1, on the reverse strand, counting down.
CATACAAAAACGTATCGTTTCCCAGAATGTCACAAACGTGAAGTCGAAACTCAAATCGGAAAAATGCTTAACGAGAATGTCATTGAACCATCATGCTCTCCATGGAGCTCTCCCATTTGGATAGTCCCTAAAAAACGAGATTCCCAAGGACAACAGAAGTGGCGCATTGTCATTGACTACAGAAAATTAAACGACATTACCATCGGAGATACTTATCCCATCCCTCAAATCTCCGAGATCTTAGACCAACTAGGAAAGAGCAAATATTTCTCAACGCTAGACCTAGCATCCGGTTTTCATCAGATCCTCATGTCACCTGAAGACGCACCGAAAACGGCCTTTTCCGTTCCTCAAGGCCACTTCCAGTTCACTAGGATGCCATTTGGCCTGAAAAACGCCCCGTCCACCTTTCAAAGGCTAATGAATGCCTGCCTAACAGGCCTCCAAGGCATCAGGTGTTTCGTTTACCTAGATGATATAGTGATCTACTCATTCGATCTAGATTCACATATCTCAAGCCTTAAAGTTGTATTTGATAGGCTCCGTAACTTCAACTTAAAGCTACAGCCTGATAAATGTGAATTCCTTCGCAAGGAAGTCGCCTATTTAGGCCACATTATCAGCGAAGACGGTGTCAAAACTAACCCGGATAAAACCAAAGCTGTGGCAGGATACCCTGTCCCACAATCTCCTAAAGATATTAAATCCTTTTTAGGACTAGTTTCTTATTATCGTCGGTTCATTCCCGACTTCGCCAAACTGGCAAAACCTCTGACATCTTTGCTTAAAAAGGACGTGCCTTTTCTATGGCAGAACGAACAACAACTTGCATTCGAATCCTTAAAATCCAAACTTGTCTCTGCCCCAGTCCTTGCCTATCCTGACTTCACAAAACCCTTCAACCTCACGTGTGATGCATCTAATTACGCTATTTCAGCGATCCTATCTCAAGGTCCTGTAGGTCAGGACCGTCCTATCGCCTACGCATCACGCACACTTAATAAAGCCGAATGTAACTACAGTGTCACCGAGAAAGAATGCCTCGCTGTAGTCTTCGGCACAAAAGTATTTAGACCTTATATCTATGGCCACCGAATAATTATTCTTTCGGACCATAAACCATTGCAATGGTTATTCAACTGTAAAGACCCTGGCTCTAGACTTGTTAGATGGCGCCTAAAATTAGAAGAATTCGAATATGACATAAAATATAAAAAAGGTAAAATAAATACCAACGCAGATGCATTATCTCGGTTTCCCGTAAATCCAATTCAACAGGAAGAACCTACATCCTATCCCAACGGGGCCGAAACTGAACGACAATATGACAGGGACTTGATGGACCTCCTGATATCTCCACCTTCATTCAATCCCGATGAAGTAAATCCATTCAATCCAGATAATCCTGATCCTTACCAGGATATCCTACCCCTACCAGACATCGATACAAACCTCCCATCCAATATCCCCGATGTCTTAAGGGAAGAAATTGAGTGCGAAAGTATACCTATTCCAATTCAAGAACAAACAACCTTATATGAAACTGATCCAATCCCTTCGACGAGTACAGCCCATCCGGATACTCCAGTTGACGATTATCCTACATTCCTGAAAATCATGTCAAACCATAACGTCACATTCGATACGCAAATCGAGGAATTTAATGAAAGCTTAATTAAATGTCCAACAAAAATCATCCTCATCCCTACCTCTATCGATCTAGATGAATCCAATCCATACCTCCAAGACGTCCTGTCCAATCCTGAAATCAACACATCTGTTTGTGATTCCGAAAAAGAGCTTTTCTCTTCTAAAAAGATCGAAATAAATAATAAAACATATTACCTGCTATTCTATAAGGTACACCATTTCGATCAGTCATCATATCCTGAAATCTTTGAAACCCTGAAAAACATTAGAAACGGGTTAATAGAATTGGGGAATGTCCAAGAAATTGGTATATCCGATTTGAAAAACCCCTTTGAAAAACATTCATTCACTAAAATCTATAATATTATTTTGTACGTTTTCCACAATACACGGATTAAGATAAAAATCTATCACAACAGTGTAATTTATCCAGCACCTACTGAAATAAAAAAAATCTTACATGATAATCACGATATTCCAATAGCTGGCCATTTAGGCTCAGCTCGTATGTATAATAGAATTAAACAAACATACTATTGGAAAGGCATGCTTGGCGATATAGAAACTTATGTCAAGCAATGCAAATCCTGTCAAGAAAATAAAGCACTTAGGAAGACTAATCGTGCACCCATGCAAATAACGAGTACCTCAACTATGCCGAATCAACGCATTTCAATCGACGTTGTTGGCCCACTTCCTGAATCTGGTCTCGCAAAATTAAAATTTATACTGACTATCCAAGATGATCTTACCAAATATTCCTCCGCGTATCCTATTCGTAGTACTACAGCTGAGGAAACAAGCGAATGTCTGATTCACTACATATCCATATTTGGAATTCCCAAAATTATCGTAACCGATCAAGGTTCCAATTTCACATCGGATTTATTCAAAAAGGTTTGTGACTTCCTGAAAATAAAAAACTTATGGTCCTCTCCATACCATCCACAAACTCAGGGAGCCCTCGAAAGAAGTCATTCCACTCTGAAGGAATATCTCAAATCCTACATAAATGAAGAACAAACAAACTGGCCTCGATACGTTTATACAGCCATGCTTGCCTATAATACGTCAGTTCACTCAACGACACATTTCACTCCTTATGAGTTAATGTTTGGCAACAAACCATCGATACCTAACTCCGTGTTTGATGAAACACCTGGAGCTACGTATCCCGACTATGTTCGGATGTTACAAAATCGCCTAAAGTACTCTCGTGAAAAAGCTATAGAGTTTATAAGGAAATCTAAGGAAACTTCTAAAACATACTACGATTCCCGCTCTCGCCTTGCTAAATACAAAGCCGGCGAATTTGTGTACCTTAAAAATCATTTGCGGTTGCGCAAGGCCCTATCTCCACTTTGGAAAGGGCCCTACAAAGTAGTTAAAATAAACGGTAATAATACACTTACTCTGCTTATAGGCAGACGCCACGTCACCCATCATTACGACGAAGTCAAACCGGCTGACGTCGCGAACAATCTATAACATAAACATAGATCAGTTAATAAAATAAGAATAAGTTAGGATTAGTAAAATTAGCTATACTTACTTTTAAGTTACTTTATATACTTTTTATAGTACTTACCTTATGGTGAAATTATTATTTACAGGACTCCGATCCGTGGTCAGTCATATCGGGATTACATCCAACCGATTACTTCGAGTTCAGGTCTTTACTTTGACCATTTAGGGACACTCAAGATCAATAACGGTAATTTAAAAGTTCTGATACCTATAGATATCTCACACATTGGCCCACACATTATTAATATCGAAAATGCATTACAAGCAATTAAACTCTTATGTAATCAAACTCATATCAGAGAAGTCGATGCAGAATGTACCAACATGCTTAAACCTCTGACTGTACGTCATCAGGATCTAAAAAGGGAGTTCGGATCTATATCACATCTAATTGACAGTAGAGTAAAACGTGCCTGGGTAGGTGGAATTGGATCTGTTTTAAAACAAATTTTTGGTACTATGGATGAAAACGATGCGATCAAATATAACGAAGCTATAGAGTCAATTCAAAATAATGAAAGAAAACTAACATCATTAATCAAAGAAAATATTTTGGTTTCAACTTCAATAATTTCTATAAATAATAAAACTTTGATCAACATTAACAATAACGAAGCCAAGTTAAATGAAGCTATTGATAAATTATATGGTAACATAAAAAATATTTCAGAACTAACCAATGGACTCTATATACTCGCAAACGTTCACGAGATCTTTGATAGTCTTGAAACTTCTTTACTCACATTATCCTTCCAATTAGAAGACATAACGAATGCTATTATGTTCAGTAGTCTAAGTATCCTTCACCCGGCGATAATAACACCGCAACAACTATACCAGGAACTTGCTGATAACTTCAGACATTTACCCACTGAATCAGAATTACCTGTAAGCCTTGACATTAATACTGTTCACCGTATTTTAAGTGCCTCTAAAGTAATTAGCTATTACATAGATAATAAGATTATTTTTGTTTTACAAGTACCTCTAGTTAGTGTTAAGGAATATATGTTATATCATAGTATTGCATTACCAACACCGTATGATCCTAAACAACCTACTAAATTTAGTTTGATTATACCTACAAATAAGTATATTGCAATGACCAAAGACCATTCTCATTATTGCACACTAAATGATTTGAAGAAGTGTACGATTATAAACCCTAATCAGTTCATTTGTGACGTAAGTAATGTTTACAACACCGATGCAAAACCTTCCTGCGAAAGTGAATTATTATCAAAAGTGATCAGTGAAAAACCCTTACAGTGTGCAACAAAATTTATTTTCGGAAATTTAGACATATGGAAACCCTTAATAAACAATAAGTGGATTTTTATTCAATCAAAACCCAACAAAATATCAATAGAATGTCTTAGTGTTAACATGTATGAAACATCTATACTAGCTTCCGGAATACTTACGTTACCGAGAAACTGTACAGCTCATTGTAAAAGTACTACCTTAATACCTAAACAGAATTATGTAAATTTTACGTCACCCATTAATAATATACCCGATTTTAATTTGATAAATGATACTTGTTGTAATATTAAAGAATTTAATAGTTTGTTAGATAATGTGTCCCCTATCCAGTTACAAAATATTGACCTCGATGAATTCAGTTCAAAAAATAAACTACTTTTAGAATCACTCTTAAACAATGTAAACAAAATTGATATCTCTCCTCATATTGTACAGTATGGAACACATTACTCTACCCTGATCATTTTCATTTATGTAATAGTTATAATGTTTGTATTATTTAAGATTTATAAGTATCTCTGTAAAACAAGACACGACTGGTCCCCAGGTTCCAATCCGATTCAAACTACTTCTCTGTCTCATTCACAAACGGCTCATAGACAAGAAGATGAACAACTTCATCCAACTATTAGAACCCAGATCTAAGTCCTCACTCTGGAGACTTAGTAAGTATTCAACCCTAAGTCTCCTCTTAAAGGGGAGGTGTTATACCCCTCGATTAAAACCTAAACAGCTGACTTTAATACTATCCCAGCATAAAACCATTCATAGAAGACGGCTGACTACATTCCTTTCGTCAGTCCGTGATTGAACACTAAGGAGACCAGACGTGTCCTAGGTCTACCTACCTACATTAACCTTATCTTTTAAAAAGTAAATAAGTGATTATAATTAAATTCCTTTTTTAAAAAGTGAACTTTGATTTCATTTATAACAGCTCGCTTTCAAGGGCGGATCCGACTCGGATAGGTTAGGTTAGGTTAGAACATAAAAAAAAACGCACGAGGCGAGCGAGCGGAGCGAGCGTGCTGCGGCAGCAGCCGCCGAAGCGCCAGAAATAAAACTGCATGATCTACCTATACTAAGGTACAACTTGACTCTTTAGTTGCGTCTTTTGCACTCGCTTTCTAGGGCGGATCCGACTCGGATAGGTTAGGTTAGGTTAGAACATAAAAATAACGCGCGAGGCGAGCGAGCGGAGCGATTGTGCTGCGGCAGCAGCCGCCGAAGCGCCAGAAATAAAACTGCATGATCTACCTATACTAAGGTACAACTTGACTCTTTAGTTGCGTCTTTTGCACTCGCTTTCTAGGGCGGATCCGACTCGGATAGGTTAGGTTAGGTTAGAACATAAAAAGAACGCGCGAGGCGAGCGAGCGGAGCGATTGTGCTGCGGCAGCAGCCGCCGAAGCGCCAGAAATAAAACTGCATAATCTACCTATACCAAGATACAACTTGACTCTTTAGTTGCGTCTTTGCACTCGCTTTCTAGGGCGGATCCGACTCGGATGGGTTAGGTTAGGTTAGAACATAAAAAAAACGCGCGAGGCGAGCGAGAGGAGCGAGCGTGCTGTGGTAGCAGCCGCCGAAGCGCCAGAAATAAAACTGCATGATCTACCTATACTAAGATACAACTTGACTCTTTAGTTGCGTCTTTTGCACTCGCTTTCTAGGGCGGACCCGACTCGAATAGGTTAGGTTAGGTTAGAACATAAAAAAAACGCGCGAGGCGAGCGAGCGGAGCGAGTGTGCTGCGGCAGTAGCCGCCGAAACGCCAGAATTAAAACTGCATGATCTACCTTTACTAAGGTACAACTTGACTCTTTAGTTGCGTTTTTGCACGCGGAGCGAGCGTGCTGCGGCAGTAGCCGCCGAAACGCCAGAATTAAAACTGCATGATCTACCTTTACTAAGGTACAACTTGACTCTTTAGTTGCGTCTTTTGCACTCACTTTCTAGGGCGGATCCGACTAGGATAGGTTAGGTTAGAACATCAAAAAAACGCGCGAGGTGAGCGAGCGGAGCGACCGTGTTACGGCAGCAGCCACCGAAGTGCCAGAAATAAAGCTGCATGATCTACCTATACTTAGGTACATCTTGACTCTTTAGTTGCGTCTTTTGCGCTCGCTTTCTAGGGCGGATCCGACTCGGATAGGTTAGGTTAGGTTAGAACATAAAAATAACGCGCGAGGCGAGCGAGCGGAGCGATTGTGCTGCGGCAGCAGCCGCCGAAGCGCCAGAAATAAAAGTGCATGATCTACCTATACCAAGATACAACTTGACTCTTTAGTTGCGTCTTTGCACTCGCTTTCTAGGGCGGATCCGACTCGGATAGGTTAGGTTAGGTTAGAACATAAAAAAAACGCGCGAGGCGAGCGAGAGGAGCGAGCGTGCTGTGGTAGCAGCCGCCGAAGTGCCAGAAATAAAACTCCATGATCTACCTATACTAAGATACAACTTGACTCTTTAGTTGCGTCTTTGCACTCGCTTTCTAGGGCGGATCCGACTCGGATAGGTTAGGTTAGGTTAGAACATAAAAAAAACGCGCGAGGCGAGCGAGCAGAGCGAGCGTGCTGTGGCAGTAGCCGCCGAAGCGCCAGAAATAAAACTGCATGATCTACCTTTACTAAGGTACAACTTGACTCTTTAGTTGCGTCTGTCTTTTGCACTCACTTTCTAGGGCGGATCCGACTAGGATAGGTTAGGTTAGAACATCAAAAAAACGCGCGAGGTGAGCGAGCGGAGCGAGCGTGTTACGGCAGCAGCCACCGAAGTGCCAGAAATAAAACTGCATGATCTACCTATACTAAGGTACAACTTGACTCTTTAGTTGCGTCTTTTGCACTCGCTTTCTAGGGCGGATCCGACTCGGATAGGTTAGGTTAGGTTAGAACATAAAACGGCAACGGCATAAAACGGCAGCAGCCACCGAAGTGCCAGAAATAAAGCTGCATGATCTACCTGTACTTAGGTACATCTTGACTCCTTAGTTGCGTCTTAACGAAGCATAAGCTTTGGTTCGACCAATCAGAGCAATGGTCACCAATTCCCAGGTCGTGTTTTCCATGGTTGTACATTACCAACACGCGTTGGGAAGGACTCATAAACTACCCTTATTTGTATATATGGTATATGGTTATTATTTTATATGGTGCGAAAAGGCGTTTGTATGGAAAAATTATAATGCATGGTGCGATTTGCTTCAAACTCAGTTTGGCTTCTAAAAATACAAAAATAGCAATATAATAACAACGCTCAACATTTTTTAAAACTACCCTATCGAAAAGGGGAAGGTCGGGTGTCAACATTTACATACATATATGGAAAATCTGTAGGTACCTTAAATGCGTGACTTGATTTCTTTCAATTTTGGTTCGGACACTCAAAATACGATATTGTTACACAAGTTTTTCATGATTTCAAAAAAACAACCCCTGCAGCTGGTTGAAAGAGATAAAAATGTTTATTTCATCTATACAAATAAATAAAAATAAATGTCCCAGCAGTGGGACGGGATAGGCTAGGAAAAAAAATATAAAAAAAAATAAAAATTGAAGCGTCTGTAATATTAAAATAACCGGTTTTTACTGCATGCATATGAATGTATATACGGTACATATACCAATAAGACATAGGCTATTTTTTATCCCGAAAAAATAACGGGAACGGGCAAAATCTGCCACGCAATCTGCGAGTGGCCGCTATTTTATGCCGTATACCCTCTATTAACACCATCTGTTGGCGACGCTGAGTACTACTTCAGTTATTTTATAATGACTACAATCATCAGTACTTATGTACTAGCGCCACCGTGCATCTTTATTTTTACATAGTACCTTTGTAAAAATGTTTACCGCCCAACGAAGTGGGCACGGGTCAGCTAGTACTTTTATAATTTCTAGAAGTAAGAAAAAAAATTGGTTTATGAACTTACCCGACTCCTTTAAGTTTCTTCATAGCACTTGGTAAAGTGAATTCTGATAAAAATTTATCAGGCGCGTATTGAACTTTCATTATAAAGTGCTACCTAAATTAGTTTTATGTGCACAAATTGACTGACTACTTATTTAATTGCTGATTGGAGAAGTGGATGGCATATCGGATTTTCAGTGGTAACTAACTCAACTGAGTAATTGATGTGTGACTAATTTTATCTGATGATAATATGACAAGTAATTTTGTACTTCCTACTTACACACTTAAGTAAATAAAATAAGTCTTACGGTTTTACTTTAGGTATTATGTTTATTTCTGACTTCGTCTTGTGTTCGTGTAAAATGCATAAAAACCATTTTCGTTCGCACTTTCCTAGTAGGTACTAATTACTCGAACAGCAGCACCTTATATGAAGACGAAAATTTTAGTAAATTTAGCTAATTTTAGAAAATAATTTAGTTCACACACATTCTAACAATACCCTAAAATCACGACATGAGTACTTATGACTACTTCAAATAGCACTTAAACGCAAGTTCAGTCCGTATGCGTGTCAAATTCGATCACCATACTTCAGGCTGCCCGTTGACCGGGGCATATCGTTGCCATACTTGTACGAGTATTTTGTAGTATGATGAAGCACTGTGTGTTGTGGCGCTACAGGCCGATCTGCACTCTTATAATCCTTCTCTGGCAAGTCTAACACTGAATACTTTTGCTTAGTATCCTTGTGAGTGCTCGTTGCGCTATTACTGATTTCCTTCGGTCTTGGTCGTTGCTTTGTCTCTATTATGTATTCTGTCGATTCGGTTGGAACTGGATCTGTGGTCTCAGTGTGAAGAAAGTAGTTTTCGAGAGGAAGAGCAGTTGTTGTAGCAACTGCAGGCGCATAAGTCGTTGATGGTGCCTCAGCGTACTGGAAGTTATTATTGGATGCTTCTCCGACTGATAGTGGATCACTTTGTAGAGCTTTGAGAGCCATTGCCGAGTAATACGAATGTACGGGAGAAGATTCCCGTATAGTGTAAGGAGTCGAAGTTGCATAATCGACACCTTTATTTCCATCAAAATTATTGTAAGAATTTAAATTATGCGTAGAACCATCATTTGGAGAAAAAGACAAGCCGCCAGCGCCAGCGCCTAAATGGTCAACGGTAGCTTGATGTTCTAGCCCACCAAAGCTAATGTTTTGTGTCGAAACTGATTTTTTCTTACCTTTTTTTGCATGAAATGGTGGGGCTAGATTATTTAGATCTTCAGACGGGTATAAATTTGACGGCGCGGCAAACGAATCAAAATCAAAATTGTTTGTATAACTGTTGTCCTTGAAGTTGAGTAAAGGATCTTTAAATTTGTTCAATCTGAAAGGGCGCGTTGACAACGCACCGCCAGCGTTGGCACCGGCGTAAGGCTTGGGTTTGTAGTCGTGCACAACTGTGGAAGACACCGCGAAAGGAGCCGGCACGCTGGTCTGCTGCTGGCCATAATCAGACACTTGTTTTCCATTGCCAAAATATTGTGCTGGTTTAGTTTTAAACGATGGAATCGACTGGATCGGCCTGTACTCCTCCAGGGTCGGTTCGGTGGGGACTCCGTAAAATGGTGCTGGGTTCTTAGGTCTTGGCGCTGCTTGAGGTTTGTTGTACGGTGAGTACATGCTTTCATAATATGAATAGTCGGTCGAGGCCGGAGATTTTGGAAGCTTGGAATACTTCGGTCCGTACTTTTTATAAGCCTTTTGCTCGACACCGCCAACTCGAACACCCTGACTGTTGTAAGAAACCCGGGGAGGGTACGTCATTTGTTCTCTGGTGACATCAATATCTGCAGGAATTTCTCCATGATCATGGAATATATGATCATGCGTTACTTCCCGGGGATTGTATGCAGCGTATTCTAAATGGGATGGTGTTCCCATTGAACCAAGAGCTGATAGGCCAGCTTCTGGTGGATACGCCAATATGGTCTGAAGATTCTTATAACGAACAAGAGGATGCGAGTGAGCGGCAAGTGCTGACATACTGCCAACAGGATCAACTCTACCGTCGTCATAAATTAGTTTGTGGATATGCTCCTCACTATAAGTGTGAATGTGTTCGGTATCTCCATCGATTATTTTTTCGACTCGATGCGGCCTCCTTATTTTTCTGATTGTCCCAGATCCGTCCAAATCAGAGTAAAACTGTTCGTGAAAATTTGATACGGGAAGTTCGTCGTCCTGCGGTTTAGGTCGTGGTGTGGGCCGCTGTTTCGTTTTCGGTTTGCGAGAAGCTTTTTTGCGAGGTGGTTCACCGTTTACTTTAATAATCTTGACTTTTTTTGGAGAATGACTGGGCGCCGGAGCATCTGAGAAAGCCGTAGGTGAATATGTGTTATCGGTCGGTTCGGGAGGAGGTGCCAGGTCGTACTCTTGGTCGTCGAGGTCCAAGGGATTGGGACCGTAGTAACCGCGGGCACGGTATAGCGGCATAAGCTTAGACCCAGCTGCGTGGGGCCGGTGCTGCTCATCGTATAGCTCCACGGAATTCAGCGGCAGTAGACTGGCGACGGCCGGGAGTGCCATGTTCGTGGGCACCGCCACTGCACCCTCTGCACTCGGCATGTACGCCGGGGCATAATGGGAGGAGGCAGGGTGGTTCGTTATGTATATCTTCTTGTGATGGTGGATGTGCTTGACTTTCTGCGGTAGATGTATGCGGATCTTTTTCCTGTAACAAAAGGAAAAATACAATGCCGGCATTCGGTAGTTAATTGATGGATAGCATGCTGGCGCGGCGCTCGCTTTTTATGATCGCGGAGGTTCCGTCTATCAGTGTCAATGGCACCACGCGTGACGCGGCAGCGGCAGTGGCTTTCGCTCTCGAAACCCTAGCCATCGCGTCGTCGCAAACGCGACGTCGCCGCCGCAACCGCGTCGTAAGTATTTCATCCATCACACTCTTTGTATGGATCACTATTGGTAGTTATATACCGGTAGTAAGATTTATTGTACGCGGGGAGGTACGACTTGCGGTTTCTAAACGACACGCATGAATTACGCGGTGGATAGTCTTCAGTTCATTATTCAATTACGCACAGCGATGAAACACTTACAATGTGAAACACATCAATTATTCGCAATTGCGCTCCAGCCCACTGACATTGACAATGTCCTCAGTTTCCATCGCATCGCTTAAGTTCAGACTTTATAATTAGTTAGGTAGTAAGAAAGTCCTTTTTTCACATGCACGTAAGGGTAGACATCACCCCATGGGTCAGTCTCACCTTCTTTTATTATATTCAGTATTTTACTACACCTACTACTACCTAACTTTAAAAATTTTACGCCAGCACATCGTTATTTTTTAATGAGTTTTATTTTATATACAACGATTAATTACTTGATATCGAGTTGTTTATTATTATGTCTACTTGGTAGTTTATTTTACACTTGAGTGTTTTATTTTATGAGGTATTTTATATCGTGCTCTTGAACCAATACTTGTAAAACATATTACTTCCTGCAATCCCCAGCATTTACCTAGCATTAACTAATAATAATTATTAATAATCACGAGCTTACGTTAGGTTATGACTTTGTTCATACAATTTCTATGATAGTGAAAATAGGAAATACTTACTTATTTTCTGCCGTAACCTGAACAGAAGCAACAGCTACCAGAAGAGCGAACTACAACAAAAAGAAAGGAAGTTTGAATAATTGAATTTAACCTATTTCAAGTAGGTTCATTTGTTTACCATAACAGTTTGTTTATCAGCGCATTCGTATCTTTTTGAGGAAAAAAATCCAGCTTTTTGTCGAAGGCAAAAAGCATTTAGTCAGTAATTTCCGAAGGGATCATCTTCAAACGTCTCAAACATAGGTGAATGTAAGCCCCAGTTGCTCGCGACCAAGTTTAGAAGATTATTGGCACAGTGCGTCCCACACCTGGGCAAAAACCTCCCCTTCTTCCTTACACCCCGATTCCATCTCAATCCCGAGTTAAACATAATTTTAATAAAATAAGCATTAATTACTAAGTAACAAAATACATTAAAATTTATCAGCATAGTAGATATCAATAACAAAACTATGAGAATAACTTTACTTTCTATAATGACTAAACTTTCTAAGCAGCAGAAATTATTTCGTTACCATGATCATTTTGTCCGAAATGCCTCTTAGGAAATCCAAAACCACACTGACTTCGGGAGGTCTTCCTGTGTGTGGTCCAACACGCGCATAGCCAATTTATTTCATTTGAATAAGTTTTTTAAGAAATTTGGTAAGTACATATTTTCTACTTTAGTTTTATTTATCTCTTGTAAAGGATTTCCGGTTACATTTATTTAATGTTGTTAATAAGAAATCACAATTATTATTAAACATTACAGCCCACGAAATTATACAGTAAGAAGGGTAATATCGCCGGAATTAAAAAGCAAATTTATTGTAAAGCTATAGTGTTGCTTTGCTAAAAGTGTTTTATTGTATCTATATTGTATATATTTTACCTATATTGAATTATATTGATTTGATTATTTGTTATTTATGGCAGCTGAATCGGTTTCAGTATCACCAACGTTTTCACCAACACGATTAATACGATGGAAATTTGAATTTGATGATATTTTGCTACGAGAATTGGGCCTCAGGCTTTTTCTACTATAATAAAATAAAGTGAAAATAATTCGTTAAAAACCCGAACTAATAAATAAGTTTGTAATGAATAAGTTTGTGTGTATAAAAGGTAAAAAAACGGCGCTCATAGTTTTTTTCTCAATACAAACTAGGAATACAGGTAAATCAAAGATGCAGTGCAAGTTACTTGGGACCTATCCGTGCAGCTTGTTGGAGCACATTTTAAATCCATTCGTTTCTGGCACCACTGCTACGACCTAAGCAATCACAGACACATCACCAAAGGCACAATCCTTAAGTTCACTAGTTATCACAAGCACATCACACGTTTGAATATGAATACCGACCAATTTCAGCCAATCCATTGTTTCTCTCTTCTGGCGGTCTACGCACTTTTTACTTCTTTTCTTTTTGTATTTTGTTTGTATTTCGTTTGAATTCTCGACAAGTGGAAACCGCAGTGGCCTTCAAGCTCATATGATAATTACCGCGGCGCGCGTGGTCATTTATAACATTCATTTTCACGGCTGAAGGAATTCCTAGCAGTCGCCCCTGTGTAACGCACTCCTCTGATAATGCATTTGCAAGCTTATTGGCAGGTGATAAGTTGCTTGTATTTGTGAATGTGTGGTACACCATTGTAGGCTACTGGGTAAGCGGGAAGATTATGGGATTTAAAGAGAAGGAAATAAAAATACTTCACCGACAGCATAATCGTGCAAAACTTACCAGAAGTTGGACTCACAATTCTTACAACCGTCTGCAGATTATGTATGTAAATCCATAAGTTACTGTTCTAGTAACATTTGTATTTTATTATTCATTGATCAAAGTTGATTGATAGGTTGGTTGACATGCCTGACTACCAACTTATACAACTGACTGCATCAGATCTTCTTAGATCTCATGACAGAGGTACAGAGGTAGAGTACCTTGACGTCAAAAAAATATTTACTTAGGTACTAGCGAAAACGCGCGTGACTTCGTCCGCGTGAAAATATTTTCATACTCACTTCAACTTCCGCTGCCACCTTTTAGGGTTTGAATTTCTAGAATTCCTTTTTAGTACACCTCTACGCATCAAAACAAATATACCCTGAATTTTCCCCCAAAAAAGAAAGAGTTGATGGTGCAAAAATTTAAATAATGACGTCAACAACTTGTATTGTATGTTTAAGTATTTTTTTTAAGAAAACATTTTCTGAATTTGATTTTATTTGGGTTCCTTGCAAGGTCCTTCTTCGTGAACGTGGTGGCTCTTCTTAGACGTTCTCAAAGATCGTAAGTAGGGATATAGAAAATGTATTTATAAAGAAAATAACAACTTATAAGTATTCATAATACGTATGTACAAAATATATATTGAACAGTTGAACCACAGATCGTTGCAAACTATCTAGAGATAGCTTTACTGATCCAAATCAGTACCAATCAGAAGCGTTTCTAAAACACTAACTGCATTTCCACGCTGAATGGCAATGCTGATGCGCTGTGCCAGATAATCACCAGCCATCGGGCCACAAATATAATTAGATATGAGGGGATGTACTGTAATTTAAGATTAATGTATTACTATTAGTGTTTTCTTTCTTCGTGTGTAAAGCAGTTCGGCGAAACTAATATGGCAGTAATGTGTCGATTATGCAAAAGCTGCCACTTATGAAATAAAGTGCTGAAACCTTAAAAAGAAACAAACTATCATGTTCGGTGTCCACTTCCGCTGTGCACGCATGCGTTAACGATTAGCATGGCACGAATGCGTCCGAACTCGAATCTAACTCAAGCCACTCCACATTCCTGAACGCCCTATTCGGCCCTTATAAAAACATACTTTTTGTTGAAAAATTAGTATTCTAGTAGCGGTGATGGGTTTGCAACATGTCACATATGGAATATCAACTAGGTACCAAACGTAATATTTGGACGTACATCTGACTACCCCTCTTAGGCTTAAAGAATCTCGAGTGTAAGGCGCTTAAAGGCCAAGTTAAGGGGAAGTCTTTTATGGATTCTTTCATTACTGATTCTACGATGTAGTGAAACTCCCAGCATACTCATCACAGCTCTGTTCATTGCTCGTTGCGTAACTTTCAGCTTATGTATGGTGCCAATAGTTAGCGACCTAGTCTCAGTTCCAGTTCAATCCAATCGGAATCCAATCACTTAGAAATAAGTGACACTGGCACCCTGAGCAATCGTTTACTGACATGTATTTGTCTGAGATTAATACTGGAAGCGAACATCGTATCGTCGCGTGCGCACACGCGATCGCTCTGATTCCGCGTTGTATCACTACACCACCACCCGGCGCGGTGCGGTTGCATAATGATGTTAACTGTTTGATCAAAGATGACAAATATATATTTTAGATGATTTACGGAACTTCTCAGGCGATCGTTTTTTTATCAACACTCCATATCCTAGTATGTAGTATACTTTGTCAACAATGATGATGGCGTTGACTTTCTCCTAATAAAGCTGTATTTTCTGAGCGAAGCAATTTTATACAAATTTCAATACCCAACATATCCACTTAGCAGTTTTTTCAACACTAAAACAAATATATCCTGAAAATTTCAAGTCAGTTGTATGTTGTTTTTATGGGTGATAGTCACAAAGAAGACTCTTAGAACGCCTATAATAAGTTTTACGCTTATAAATGATTATTATGTAGTTATGTACCACCACTGGTAAAAACATTTCCTGGAACTGCACGCGCCGACAAAATGTTATTTAATCCATCTAATAGATACGCGTACCTAAGTTTATCAACTACTAACATCCGTTAGTATTTATGCTACTGACATACAGTTTGCGCTGGTCAGCCACTTGGATTCGTCTTCTGACATCTTACGTTTTCATTTTTTGCTTTTTGAAAGAAACATAGATTTTCATTTTAATTATTTTTCTACGAATAGTTTAGGTGGCATTATATTTGATGTTGATACGTTACTCGGGTCTTAGTTCAATTAAAGCGTGGCATCGGTGTAAAAAAAAAAAATCAAAGTACAACGCTGCAACACTTCTTACAAAAATCTAGATCCACGTAATAACGAGTTACGGAACTTCTAAGTTCCCGCTGCATTTAAAAGTAGAGATAGAGGGTGATTACAATGCATTTAGTGGATTCAACTATTCATGACCGCCTACTCGCCCTGCACTTGTCGGCGCACGCTCTGCTACCCACGCCGAGCCAGGACTGAACCTAGGGGTTCAAGCTAGGGGGTAGAATTGGGAAACTCTATATCCTTCTTAAAATAAACTTAGCTCTAATGTTTGGTTTTATCTGTAAGAGTTATAAGCTAGTAAAGTAACTTGAAGTAAACAGGCTTCTAAAATAGATGCAACGGCATCTATTTGGCATCTAGATGGTTAATGCAGCGTCAGGGGCAGATTTCATTCATACGCCTTGCTTACGAGGCACTGTAATACTTTGGACAAAGGATTTAGATGGAGTAGACTTGTCCAGCACTTATATTATCCTCACAGTTTAGGTGGCTATGGATTTACTAGATTTTAACTGTTTTCTGTTTTCCCTTCACCTTATTGAGTGCAATTGACACTACACTGGAGCTTCATTATTTACATTATTAATTATTTGTAAAATGATCTAGCATATAAGTTTTGATTGGTATAAATAAATAAAGAAATTTATTCTAGCAAATAAGTCAACTTAAAGCAAAAATTAACTTCTATCCTGCCGATTTGATTCCATAACGGCCTGTGTTAGTTTTTCAGTGTTACACATAACAATAACTTGTTTATAATTTTAGTAAATATATTTTTCCCTGATCAAGTCTTAAAGATCAATTATCCTAGTACCGACCCTGGTGCACGCCCAACACAATACTTCAAAAACGACGTTGATGATGTCATGGATCATGTTTTACCAACAAGCTATACATTTTCTATTTTACTACTTCTAAGTCATGAGGTTATAAAATAACTACGATATTGAATGGCGTGGACTATAATGTCAACCTTTTTTTTCATGTCGAAGGCCTTGGGAAACTTTGTAAGCTCTGTCAACACAGTTTGCCTTTAACGCTTACGACCCTTATTATTATCTATAACAAGAATGGTGCATGACAACAAAAAAAATAAAATGTGTACTCTATTTCAATGCAAAGCGATCAAAGGCTAGGACAAATAAATTTTACACTTGTTTGTCAGCGTATCATGTTGACATTTGAATAAGATAGCACAGCATTTAACTCAATTGCATGTGGTACTCCTTATGAGATCAACCTTTTAGTACTTCGTGTGTTAAAGCAAAAGAACTATGGACTATGCTTTAGATATTATCACACAATTTACAAAAAGATAGCTAAATATCTCTAGGGTGAACTTTATCGAGATTCAGTAGTGCTAAAAAAAATTACAACTAACATTTTACTTTCACATCTTTTTCACATTTAATTAATTTGTAAGGAAAACGGATAGTGACAGGCAGTCAACACAGATATTACTTTGCGTTGCAGTGGTGCGTGTAAATACAGATCGAGCCATTTGTTTATATTGTCAGATTATAAGGAAGGAAAGCTTCCTATATGTTTTATATCTGCTATTACATGAGGCTGATGGACGACGGCTGTGCTAAGTGCTAGAAAGTGGCAAGCATTACTACACGTTGCATTTGTAGAAAAACAGAGCGCATTTTCCTCAGAATTTCACTGTTACGAAGATAGTAATTATCCGGCAAGTGATTACCTATGTACCTACGGCAGCTACCTATGTTGATTAGTATACGTTAGGTAAGTCATACCTACTAAAACTGATAATTCTAATGGAGGTTTGAATGTAATGTGTTTTTAGTAAAGTGTGTTCATAAAAAAATATTATTATTACTAGGGTTTATAAAGTAACCCTTTCTAAATATAAGTAATATAATAACTGTAAAAAGTTTGATTGACAAAACGCAAAGAATACGAGAGCAACCAAGAATGTCTTCAATGAATCCTCGAAAATAAAAATAAAACAAACAAAACCTTTTTATATCTTTTTATCTGTAAGCCGTGTAAGCAATACATGGATGACAACTCAGCCTCTTGAATAACTACAATCCTAAACTTCGTTATGATACGCGGATGTCTGAAGATCTACGAATTATTTTTCATCTTATGTCTTTATCCACAACTACGTCATAACATCTACCTGCATGCCAAATTTCAGCCCGATCCGTCCAGTGCAGTGGTTTGGGCTGTGCGTTGATAGATCACTATGTCAGTCAGTCAGTCAGTCAGTCACCTTTGAGTTATATATATTTAGATGGTCTTTAGTCAAGTCAAGTTATTAAAACAAAAGTATAACTATAACTATTTACAGTTTTTAAGATGAGCGGTAAATTTTTATTATTTTCAGTGTCTTTAATTCAAGGCTGCATTTGCATTAGGAGGATTACAACTTTTGAAGCAAGCTAAAGAAACAGCTTTCTCTACTACAACTTAAACAAAGGTAATGCCATAATTATACGGTACACAGCTAACGTATCCTACGTACACATGCATTATTGTATCAACCGCATCCCTTTTGGTCGCCGCGTTCCCACACCAAATTGGAAGTCTATTAAAATGTTACGAGGCACTAACCAAGGTAATTGTAACCAATTTCTGAACGTTTTTATTACCCTGCAACTATCAATTTGTTATCTAGGCCGGTTAAGATCCTGTCATGCTCCAGTGAGGCCACTTTGTGTGCCATAAAAACTAAAAACGACTGGCCACTTTGCGTTTTCAAAGCATTAAAAGCCAGGATAAACCAACGGATTACATAAGTTTATGTAATACATTAAAATTCTTAAACTATTATTTAATCTGTGACATGTATCTACATGCCACACAGGTGTATAAGTTTACTTAAACCAAAACTCTAGTGTAATTATCCAAGGATTGAGTTCTACGAAGAAAATAGCAACTAATACAAGTATTTAAAATAGGACAAGTTAGGTTTCCCATTGCTGAGCTTATACATCAGACTTCAAGAAAAAGTGGAGGTTTGCAAGAGGGTTGTATCCTGTTTGTTTTTTTTTATGTCAAGACTGGTTAAACGAATTTGAATTTGTTTTTTTTTTATTAGAAAGCCTTATTCTTCAAAAAATTCAATTAACAAAATCAATAATAGTCAAATAATTCACCCAAACAAAATTCATCCAAGCATAAAAGTAAACATCGCAAGTTTAGTGTAGTTTTTTTTAAATACCATTTAGAGCAGCTAGCAATAAATAGAAGTAGGTATCCGGTCAACTACGTTTCTTTACGGGGAATACAAGTTTTTTTGTACTGTTTAGGTGTTTTAGATTTAATATAGATAAAACAGTTAAAAAAACAGTAATTGAATTGAACATATTATTTTTACGTGTGCCATTCTCTACGTAGTAGACTACATTTTAAATAAATTTGCTACGACTTTAAGTAGTCATTCGATTTGATCAAGTTGATACGCAGTAGCAAATTTTTGGTATGTTATGTTATAAATCACTTTCTCGTTGCATTTCCCTGATTTGTGCATTTTCATGATTTCACCGCCTACGCCGATCGCGGACAGGAAGTTACGCGCGCACGCAATAATATTTAAGCACCATACACATACCGACTGTAACAAGACCACCCCTGAATACCTCAAGGGTTCAAAGTACACATCAATATACAACTCTTTTTCTTTTTCTGTCAAACCACGGTTAAACCAACGTTGTGAGCATGAAAAAAATCTGTCTTTCCATATATTTTAGCCATGGTAGGAAATTATGATAAATATTTTGTATGATTGACTTATTTTTTATGCGTTCACAGTGTTGGTTCTACAAACTAAGTTATTCATATTTATAGGTACTTTAAACCCCGCCTTTGAGTTTTCGGGAGTAGCCTTATTGCACCTGATATATTACAATATCTACCTACTATACAATCCATAATGCACCCACTCTCGTGCTTATTCATGCATTTATATTATATAAATGCTGGGTAAAATACGAGCTGAGAAAAACAATATCTTACACAAGGGGTGACCTAAGTCAAGGATGAAGGGGTGGAGTTGGTAAATGTCTACGCTGACAAGGCAGATCTAAGAAAATTTATCAGAAAAATTTTATACATGTCAGGTTGCAAACCAACACTCATATTACTACGAGAGCAAATCTCCTATCGGAATTCCTACGAGTGCAATATTAGCTTGTTTACACTCACTCTGAAATTGAAACATTGATTATAGGGCGTGTCTGAATTTCTAACGTTCCCGATAGCTTTTCCGCAACATTGTGCTAAGTTTTTTTCATAAATACCTAGAGTAAGCACTTGAAAAATAAACTCTACACAAGCCACAAAAAAAGTCGGTCGTACAGGCGTTAGTCCTGCGTCATATGGGTAAAACAAAAAAGCATCGAAACACGTGGATATGTGAGTTCATTCACTCGCTCGCGCATTCCCAGCTTTTAACGGTCCCAAACCCATATTATGAGAGGCAATATTCAAAGTAAAGATAAAAAGGTAAAAAAGTCAAAAAGAGCTGGTTAAGAGCCGCGTGGTTGTCCTGAGGCATCAATCTGGAGGCATGCTAAAGCCCACCGGTACACTGGAGCTTTTTTATTCCCTTTCTGATTATTAGACCACATTAAAATGTCAGCGGGGCTCTCAAACTTTGGTATCTAATTTATTATTTTTTCTGTTTATAATTAATTCAGTTCCTCTCGTAAGACGAAAGAAATCAACACTAAATGAGTTAATTAATTGTTCTTATTTGACATCTTAGAAACAAGTAGAGTGAAAAACTAATCAGGTAAAAAATGACAGCTTTAATGCACAAAGAGCCAATTTCGGATTACATGCCTAAATAAAGTTCAAAACTACGTGCACTCTCCCGTGTTTTCTAATTATTTATGAAAAAAAAAGTTAAAATTCAGGTACAAGTCAATACCAGCTTTCCTTAAAGGTTTTAAAATATTTTCTTAGTTACTTAGTGTTACGATTTTATAGTGATATTAACGTAGGGTATTTATAAAATAATAAAAATTCAGCACAGGTAAACAACTTAAACAACTAAAATTGGAAAGTTCCTTTCAAATTAATTATACTTTTAATAGAAAATATCTGAAACTTTGAGAGCCAATGCCTTTAGAAGAGGACTCCTAAAGATTTATTATGTACAAGGAAGAGGGCTCGAATGTCTAGGAGGGTTTATTAGAAAGTCGGCTTATCGGTACATTTTTTGTGTTACGGTAAATCGGCCTTCTTGGACCATCGTTCCATCATTCAAAGATATCAGTTAGTACACGTACAAGTAGGTAGATTGTGTCACAAAGAGCTTATGTATGTAATTTCCATCATA
This sequence comes from Electrophaes corylata, assembly GCA_947095575.1. NCBI lineage: Eukaryota > Metazoa > Arthropoda > Insecta > Lepidoptera > Geometridae > Electrophaes > Electrophaes corylata. The sequence goes on along the minus strand of OX352698.1, from coordinate 9,714,807 downwards.
TATATAAACCATAGCTACATATTTATAGTTATAATTTATCTGTCACTAATGTCTCGGATGATCCAAAATAATGATTGTATCACTCATCGTTATTAGAATTCATTGTTTTATCTTTTCATGTGGTCCCATCAGTATTTATCGGATGAAAATACAGCGTACATTATCAGATGAAAATACAGTACCTTATAAATAAATAAAAATACGGGCGTATACGAAAACTATTTTTCTATTGATACTACAATAAATTCTAAACTTTAACTACATTATAAAATTTGTATTATTATTAATGACAAGCTGTTGCCAGCGACTTCGTCCACGTGGTTCGTCTTTTCAGACTTATTTAAAATTTATTGTTATATTTTGGCCAATTTACACAATATCTTTATAGATTAGCCTATGTGTAATTCTGATGTATAAGCTTTATACCTATTGTAAAGTTTCATTAAAATCAATTGAATAGTTTTTGCGTAGAAGAGTAACAAACATCCATACAAACTTTCACATTTATAATATTAGTAGGATTGTAGAATCAAATTAAGAATGCTTCCGCTTTCAGCGGTAAAAGCCTCCTCCAGCTCTTTCTTTTTCTCTCTGTTTCTCTTCATGTTTTTCTCGCTATTTTTACGATGTCATCGTCTCATAATTTAGCAGGCTTTTCTTTCCTTAATTTTTTGTGCATTGGGTTCCAGTTCGCTATTGTTTTTGACCATCTCTTGTTTTGTATTCCTTTAGTGATTCAACTTTCACTAGACATCTCCAGGTTCATGATGACGATGGTGTACCTAACCTACGATGTTAATAAGATGAAAGATACTAATTTTATAGACTTAGACATAAATAAACCAGCTGATAATCCACTTTATCCATACAAAAGACTTCAACGCGCTCTCATGTAGTATTAAAAACTATGCAGCAACCTCCTGATGTTGAACGAACACTTTTATACACATATTGTCAGCGGCGGCCTTACCCATTGCGAGGCTCCGGGCGGTGGCAAGTCTTTGCGAGGCCCTTTGTCCTTCGTGAAAAGTATGAGATCAAAATCAAAAGTTTTAAATAAAGAAAATATAGTTAAAAAAACTATATTTTTAAAATTTGCTTGGGTTGTTGCGCGAGGCCCCTGCAAGAGCGAGGCCCCGGGCGATTGCCCCGTTCGCCACCCCCTAAGGCCGCCACTGCATATTGTATAGCAGCAACGCATAATGCACGCAAATCTATGAAGTTATTTTTATACGAAACTTCAATCTCTGCTTTATCCATTGAGTTAAGACAATGAAACGCCCTTGTTATATGCGTATATTTTGTCTTAGTGCGTGGGAGACGCACCTTCAAATCTGCACCACTGGCTGTAGGGTGGCCACACTACCCGAAAAGTAAATATAAAACAGAGTCGCCATCTATATGCACTGCACTGTATTAATACACTATTTATTTGCAGTGCTTGAAATAGCTAAGCAATCTTTACCTTTCACCGTTTTGCTTCTAACATTTTACTGTAGGTGGAGTTACAACTGCAGAGTTCTCTAATAATAATTACACATTATGAATAATATTCAGCATATAAAAAATATAATAATAATAATGCTGGACAATCCATACAGCATTATCTAGCCCCAAGCTAAGCAGAGCTTGTGTTATGGGTACTAGATGATTGATATACTTAATACAATACGTTACATACATACATATTTTTTAGTATACCCAATAAAATACCCAGAACACCCGGAATAAATATTTGCAGATCGTCAAACATTTATCCCAAGGCGGGAATTGAACCCGCAACCTCCTGCGCCGCAGGCGGACATTCGCCCGCCGCGCCACACCGATCGTCAAACAATATAAGCATGTGAAGTTTATAACCCTAAGAAGGCTGAACCTCTGAGGCTGAGGTCCGAGTTTCCTGTAAAAAACTATTTGTAGCATTCCAAATGATGTCTCAATCATATAATGCTCATAATTCATAAGCTACATAACGACGAGGTAATCCTCTACTAAGTTAATATTAACTGTACATTTTATAAACGTTACCGCACCCAAGGTATTTCATAAAAAGCAATAAAAACATTACTTTCATTCAACAAATGACTACCGTCAATCGGAAAGACTTTTACATATTCCTAACTTACCCTATTTCCAAATAATATAAATATACTGATCTAAACGTCCGTGACTTCGTCTGCGTGAAGCAAACGAACTTCAACCTTCGTATCCTTAAAGGGAAAGCTGAAGGGATATCTACAGTACTTGGGAAATAGAGTTGTGATGCTTTTTAGTATATATTTTTTATTATATAAAATTATAAAAAAAACAGGTTTCTTTATTTTTCAATTTTGTTAATTGCCAGTTTTTTCCAGCATTATGTTACAAATTTTCATACACAAAATAAATTAACTAAAACATTGTTTTAAATTATCTGTTACTATTTCTTATTAACCATTGGTAAGGGATAGCTAAGGTAGTAGGTAAGAGATCTTCGTAATTTTTATGACATTAATTTTGATTTTGAAAATGGTTAAACAAAGATCATAATGTTATTATATTGCTTTGTATAAATAGTGATATCAGTTATATTACTTTGATAAATTATAATTAAACTAAATTAGAACTGAATTATTTCTATTAAATAAAATTGATCAGTATTCTGGTAACATAATGGGTTTGGTTAGGAACATACCCAAGCTCCAGAGACTTAATTAATTGGAATAGTTAGAAAAGACGGGATATCATAACTACAAGCGTCGTTAGAGCGCGCCGGGGATCCGGTTCGCCTCAAGTCCGAGTATGCCACCCACATCGAGATAAACAAAAATAATTCAACCCATACTTTTATTTATCGAACTTTACCAAAAAGATGATACCAACGCAGTGCAAGTTTCATCATCAACCAGTAAAAGTCTACTGCTAGATTTCCAGAAAAATTGCTCCCTATTTTTCTATCCACTAACTTGCCGCGATCATGCTTCGTCTTTCGGTTCGTGGTCGCAATTTATAAACGTCTATTCCACAGTGACTGTTGGTCTACGACCTATTAGAGCTTACCCATTGCACTTCAATTTGCAAACCGTGATCTTCTATGGATTTCTTTATTCATTGATTTATATTCATTAAATGATACCAGTAATTTACTTCATCTAAATCCCTTTTCCAATACTATAGCATGCAAAAATACAAGCACGAGTCAATAAAACGCACTTAACGAGGCAAAATGTTTTTCAAATTATACCTAAGTATTCTTGATAAAATTAGCTCCTCGGAACTTAACTAACAACCATAAGTAGGTATCTATCATCTGGGTTCCATAGTACAAATTGCTTAGTAAGTACTTACCAATTTGATGAAACTAGAGCTGTATGCATAATACTTTACGAAATAATATCTTGAAACAAAAAAGTGCGTGACAACGCTATTGTTAATTTACATTCAAAGATATTTACTATTAATTATTATTGCAAATAAAGTTGATAAAAAATCGATATAGCCATTTCACATAAATGGCCGTATTGAATTTTTTACGGACTAATCTATTTAAAATTTTACATAGTCTGGTTTTGTAACAAGTAGTATCTGGCAGGCAATGGCGATTCTATCTATATAAATATGAACGTGAAAGTGTTACAGAGTATGTTCTATACGTTGCGTAATTAGAACTCTTTTTATGTTACGCTAGTGAAAAATAACTATTCCAGGTTCTTTTTTACGATCACGTAACATCCCACTTTGATTAATAAATTGATAAAAAGCATGATGTGTTTTGCAATGTAAGTACTACGAGTCAAATTCAAGTTTCGAACGGGTCAACCTCCCAATGTATTTTTCGAAAATGACATTTCAGACGGGCCCAATTCTGACAATCAAATTCTTCTCGTTTCCGGTTTAAAAATATAGGAGAATTGGGCCTCTGATATGAATACTTCCCAATCAGCCTAAATAAGTCCTAAATAAGCCTAAATAGGTCTCGGTCTCCCCCATATTCGAGGGAATTGCCATAGTGACCACGCATTGCAGTTGGATTGGTGACCAAATTATTGGTGTTATGTACTCAGGAGAGCTGTTGCTCATTTCCTGACTTGCCTCATACATGGGATTTGATGAAGGGGTCCTAATCTAATCCAGGACTACCTCAGCTATGATGGTATACTTAGTGGTTAATAGAAAATAAATATTGCAAAAATGGTATTTTTAATAATGAATACCACTAAACTTGTTTAGCAGAAATTGCAACTCTTTTTGTTCTCATGAAAGTGACAGTGTTACGACGATTTTACAGAGGTCGTTATAGGTGTCAGGGATTATGAATAAAACAAATAATTAGCATTTACAGGATTATACATCTGACCTAACCCACCTCGTTGACCAAAAGAACAACGAAGTGGCCACAGAACATAATTATTGCAACCGGAAAGATTAGCTGGATACAATTTACCGTAAACTACTTGCATTGGGCAGGTCAGAAAAAGCTTACAAAAGCCACTTCCGGATATATTAATATATCTAAATAAAAAAAATTAAAAAAAATCCAAAAAATTGTAAATTGTATTCAGCTAATCTTTCCAGGTGCAATATAGGCCTAAAAATTGCGTTACAAGTCATGTTATGAAAAAATACAGAACAAAAGCACCGAAATGAGGTCAGTTTTGTAGGTGTTTGACATTCCAAATAATAATTGATACCTAGTTACTATCGCCCCAATAAAAGTATCTGTGTTAACATTGCGTGCGTGTGTTACCAAGTGATGACTTATGGAACTGAGACGTGGTTGCTAACTATTGGTCTCATACACAAGCTTAAAGTTGCACAAGGGGCTATAGAAAGAGCTATGCTAGGAGCTTCACTACGAGATAAATCAGAAATGAGAAAATCTGTAGAGGAACCAAGTCACCGACGTAGCTATCAGAATCAGCAAGTTGAAGTGATAATGAGCAGGCCATATAGCTCCTAGAACCGACAGCCGCTGGGGAATAAAGGTTTTCGAGTGGCGACCACGAACCGAAAAACGAAGCGTAGGATGTGCGAGTGCAGCGGGGGTTGAATTCTATAAAAAACACTCGAGCGCAGTTGTGCGCGTTTTGCTACTAAGCCTATAGAAAAAGTACATAGGATACTTCGACCTTAGCTTTCGTTTCAAGTGAAACTTATTGTTTTTACTTGTGTAGAAATATAGATGTTTCTTCATTATGACCTTCTTCTAGACTGGTCACAGGAAACTCTCTGTTTCAAGTTGAATGCCCGCCACGGATGACTGAGCGGAAGTTGACAATAAGTTTAGGCCGACATCGATAAAATAATTAACCTTTTTTAATCCTTTATTTATTTAATTGCTGTATCGAGAAAGGCTGAGGTTGGTGACCGCGGTACTAGCCATGGAGCTCTTTGTAACCGATTATATTCAAAACTACCTAATTGTTTTGGAATCCGTGTACTTTGGAACTGCTACTTAGCACTTTGCAGGAGAACCAGAGATGTTCTCTTGTTCTGTCATATATGAAACAGTATGTATGCCTCTATTTATGGTTCGACTTTTACCTACATAATTTCAAACCCAAAAATGTTAGCTGTTTTTCTATTGTTATTTTAAGTTCTGATGTGTAATTTAAGTGGCATATTAACCAACATTATTGAGGTCTTAGCGCCAAGTGTGACCAATTGTAATGAAAGTGTAAAAATGGTATTCTGATTTTTCGTTTTATTTAAAACCAACAACTGCCCGGTTTGACAGAATGTGACTAAATTTATTAAAAAAATTAATTCACTTGACACTGGTGAAATTATCTGTCAAATGACTGACAGATGCTTAGAATAAATACAAGCAGTTGAACGGGGTTCATTTTCTGTCTTCTTTTCATTACATAAACATAACTTTTTCATTTAAACAATTTTTCTAATGTTATTTTAAGTTCTGGTGTGTTATTTCACAGGCTCATTAGAGACCTAGTGTGGGGAACAGAGCTACGTCAGGTACTAATTGAGGTAAGTACCTCAATTAGTTACCTCATTTAGTACCTATTTAAGTAACCTGAAAAATGTACAAATTACTGTTAAGTTTAAATAAAAGTTATTATTACTATTATTTCGGTGGTATTTTATCCAATATTACTCGAGGTCTTAGCACAAGTAAAATGAATTACAATGAAAATGTTTTAAGTGGCATCCTGATTGAACGAAAATGTTTACCTTGGGTTGAAAAAAAACGCCATCTTTTTCTTCAAATCCAACGACAGCCGACTCTCCTTTTTTACTTACTCAACTGGACTAAAAACTTTTTATTTTGATCTACTTGATATTGGCAAAATTATCTGTCAAATGACAAGTAACACAACACCCTTTAGTGCTTATTCTCATATGAGAAATCATTCCTTTTATTTTTTTATCACAATACTGACCACGCAAAAAAAAAACACTAGCGTCTAGCTCCCTGAGTAGCTAGGTATTATGCTGAGTCGAAGCCCTTTTGCTGCTGTTGCACACAGAAACACGACATAAATTTCAAGTGCCGATCTTTCTTCTATTTATCTTTTGTCTTTGGTGTTAGCTTTGCTGCTTTGTATGCGTATGTAGTAAATAAACAAACGTCTATAACGATGTCTGTCTATTAGTTACATAATACGCGTTGATATAGGAATAATTGCAATGTCTACGAGGCATCAAGAGATTCCCTCTCGCTCGTCAGAATGATAGTAAAAGTGATAGTGTTTCCGGTCACGCGCATGCACATATATTTTATATTATTTTATTATGTATACCACCATGGTTTGCAAATACGGGATATAAGCAATCTTCTCTTCCTAGTTCTTATTTCACCGTTAGTTTACACTTTTCCGTCTACCATGACTTTAGCCGTGTGATTGCCGTGTGTTGTATTAACAAATATTTGTGTGATGGTTATTACTACCTTAGGAGTATATAGTGAATAGTATTTTGCAGTTAACTTTATTCATCTATTCTTTTCCTGTTTGTAGCATTGAGTTAGTATAACTGACTTGGTGTACATAAATAAACAAAACCTACCTCTGACTTCAAACCTCTATAATTTTCCGCTACCGTTTTAGTGACCGCCATTCGAGAACCTATTCTTCAGATGTCGTCGGTTCTACGAACTTTAAGTGTGCTCATAACCTCTGCACTTGGTTATTCAATGGATTTTACAATTTCTGATTCTATCTTGTAGAAAGACTTCTGGCATACTCTCCATAGCCTGTTGTGATAACACTGGCAAGACACACAGATTATCGCGACTTTCGTCTTTCGTACATCAGCGTTACCGAAGATGTATTGAAATGGGATAAACAGTCCTTTTTATCTCACATCACGTCACATCATCGGATAAATACAAAGATGCTGGACAAAGACTGCTGAATGGTACGCAATTGTCACCACGCTTGGCAGGTGAGTTGGTGACCACAATATTGTAATACAGTACTACACTGAGAAAAAAATGCTACGTACATGACCCGATTTTGTAATGTATATGCAATTTACTACTTACTACGCTTGTAGCATACGTAATAAGTGTTCCGCTTATCTATTAATGGTGAATCTTACTTATGCAGTTGTAAGCCGGGCCATGTTCCATAATGGCATTACAGAAATATACTTATAATGTTGTTACATACTTATTTCATCTTTATGACCAAGGAGCAGTTGATAGTTACGTATTTTAAGTAGCTGCAGTATTTACAAAATGATATCGATTCTACATTACTTAGTGCATAAGGTGGCCAGCTACTTAGAATAAGTAACCGACAACATTATATCAATATGAGGCACACATTCAACATCTGGCTACTTAAGTATAGCTACGTACGCGACATGGTGCCGGCTACAATCGTCATTCTGTATCGTTTTGCTACATAAATTACGTAAGCCGGCTACGTAAATTTCTCTCAGTGTAGGGAGATGCTGCTGCCCAACTGGGGCGGTACCTTAGTCGCCTTTTACTGACATCCGCGGAAGTGATAGATGAGTCCTATATATTAGGTCGAGACCAACACGGCTTTCTCATCTATACTAGATGATTTATTTGTATAACTCAACACAAGCATAATATTATGTGACATGAAGGTGCAACTCTTTCACTCATGCCCATATTACAGGGCGTTATAGTGCCTAAAACCTTTTTGTTAAATTTATAGTGGCACAACTTGTACCGACTTGTATAGGTACACGTTTTATCTCTTCATTTACTAGATAGCATATTGAAGGAAAACGTTCGCCACGTGCTACAGAAGGTTTGTGTTGTACTCGTCCCCTCCATTGTTTATTTTATTGAAAATATATTTTGTGATCAATGCTTTAACATCATCTCATTTCCTACGATCGGGTGCTCCCTCTGGCATCAAACGCAGATAGCATTTTCACTTAAATAATAGTCATAACTATCTACCGATCAATCTAAAATAAACCTAATCTTCAGGAGTTCTGGTCGAATATTCACGAATAATAATCAGATTGCTATTTGCGAGTTCATGATAAAGGAAACTGTGCTTTACATCGAGGTAGTGAAACTGAAAGTGGATTGCGGTTTTTGATATTTGGATCGGATCAGAGCTGCTGAGATTCAGTCTCGCGAAACGCGACCACGTTGTGATATAAAAGGAAGTTTTGTATAATTTTCTTTATCACACACCGCCTGACTGTAACCGCGCTCGGTCATTAAAAGCTCTTTTACCACTCACACGATGTCTGCACGATTTCTGGTGAGTTATAACTCATTCAAAATATAAATAATTTAATAACAATGAAATAAATTCATAATATTTCAATTCGTCTAGTCTAACAACTGAATAAACCAGACCAAAAGTTTGAAAGGTCACTATGACAATTTAAAGATTTACTTCAGTATTTCTCACAGAAATTACTTGATGCTAACTCTTTGTATAGCAGTACGTTTTAAAATAAGTTCTCTATACCAAAACCAGACACAAGATCTCTACGAAAAATCTTACAGTGCTTGGGAAATCATACAAAAGTGAAGTGAACTTCTGCGTAGACGACCTCTACGCCTCGCTACGCGATCTTACGGCTGGCTAAAAAACAAAGCAATACCATGGATTTCTAATCATTGCTTCATCCAAACGAAAAAGTGTTTTCATGTGCTAATTCTAAATTAGATACACCAATTCAGTCAAAAACTGCAGTTTTTTTGGTATTTAAATAATTTATTATTATAACATTTTGGAGAGATCTTCATTTAATGGTAATTCAGGTTATTTAGAGATATAATTGACCTGCCCCGCAGGCATATTTTTAATTGAATACAATCTAAGAGATCTGGGAAGAATGGGGATACCCACTGTGTCTGGAGAGTACAGTCGTGGGACTATTTTGTTCACAAAGAAATGTTTACCAAACCACTTTTGCTGTTGAACGTATTATTTTGTTTTTATTGTTGTTACGTAAAGATAGATGCAGACTTAGAAAGTAACGTTACGATATTTTTTCCTTTATTTGAAAATAGTTGGTCATTACTTTTGTTATTATTACCTACCAGATATTATTTAAGTATTTCTTTGAACAAAAGGTTGATAATAATTAGGTTGATGCGAAGCGATTGTACGTTATATCAATTCCATTGTTGTGTCGCTAACGAGTTCTTAATGTCGATATGCTTGCCTTGCGATTGTTATCCAAATATTCTTAGTCTTGAACAAGAAAATATCAAGCTCACTCAACTTATTTGACAGTAAATATTATTAAGCAGTTTTTGTCAGTACCTCACATCAGCAATAAAGATATCTGTAGAAAAACCTAGGTCACGGGCAAGCTCTCGGAACCAGCAAGTTAAAGTGGGACTAATGAGCAGACCATATAGCTTGTAGAACCGACCACCGCTGCGAAATAGAAGTTCTCCAATGGCGACCACGAAGCGGAAGACTAAACGTAGGACGCCCTCTCACCCGATGGTCCAATGACATTGGATCGCTAAAAGTCAGTGGAGCGATGAAGGGTCAAAATAGTTATTTCTACTAATGTATAGGGAAGGTATATGTCTACTAACAGTGCAAGCTGATAATAACGCTGATGAGTTTTGGACGGTTCTGAACCATTGAACCTTTCATTGAACCATTGTCTTTAGTTCCTGACGCTATCAATCTTTAATGTACTTCATTTATTTTGTAGTTGGCACTGGTCTGTGTGGCGGAGCTCTCGTCGATGGTCTTAGCTGGTGGCGGCGGCGGCGGTCACAAGAAGGTGATCATTCATGTCCCGGTGTACGTGAAGCATCACCATCATAAGCATACTATAGTAAAACATGTGCATCATAAGAGTGGCGGTGGCGGAGGAGACGACCACTATGAAGTGCTGGGATACACCTACGGAGAACCTAAGGCTGCGCCTCATCATGGTGGAGGTGAGAATCCTTCTTTACTTTGTTTTACATTAGCTAGATAACCCGGACCTAGCTAGCTTTGGTGTTACCATGAAACTAAAATTTAAATGTGAATCAAATACTTAGGTCATCATTTTACAATCTTGGCAGTACCTTATTGTTATAAAGACAACGCAAAGTCTAAACCGTTACGCTGACTGTGGACTAACAATATATACCCGGTTCCAATACCACAGTAATACCACGGCGGAAGATTAAATGTCGAAGGTGTGCCAGGCACACTGTGCCTCTTTGACGGCCCAGGTGCTAGTCATATCCAACCGAAATAATAATAAAGATGCGGGAATAAAAAGTTTAGTGGTATTTTTTTTTTACAATATCTGGAACTAAGTATCACTCTTGCCCGGTCCCAATTATCTTACGATCTTCCGTTAGTGGTACTAACATGTCTTTGCCTGATACATAAACTCTCACCTCACTATTCAGTGTAAACTGGTACTGTAACATTGGCCAATGAAGCCAATGAGGCCAATGCTTAGCTGACAAGAAATGATTTTCAGTAATACTAACGGACGCTTGTAAGTTATAGGAATCGGGCATAAGAGAACGCACCAAGAGATAGACCAATCTGCCTGCCAATCGTGGTTGCTATGACAAACCCCTCGAAAATGGGGGACCAATACTATGTCACTCACTTAGGTTGATGACGTGACGTGACTTCCAAATAAAGCGTACCTACATACTTATTTTTAGTTTCTTCTTTGTGAAAGTTCTTGATACCTAACACCGTAGTACACTCGGTTGTGATAGGTAATTTGAGTTTCTTACTGGATTTCTAAATGATAACTTGTCTACATCCATATTTGTGTACTGAATCAATAATAGTGTGATTCAAATTACCTCTCTGACAAAATAACATATAGCATAGGTAGGCATATAGTTAAAGGGACAATACGTTATTCTTAGCCATGACCATATAATACTATACAGAAAGCAAACATTATTCCATATACTATAGAGTTTTATTAAATTGTGCTTATATTAATCATGGCATAAAGAGAAGGGTATTTGCATATATTTCTTTCTTAAAACCTCGTATTTACATTTCAACATGTATATTCATTCATCAATAGAATATAAGTGAATTTAACGCTACTAATGATAAAATTGACTAAAATTATAGAAAAACTTATGAAGATTCTCCAACAATAAACTGCTGAGGTGTGATTTTTTTTTGTTTTGCCCGATTTAGGCACAAAAACTTGTTTCCATCAAAACTATATTTTGGTTCATCCTTCGCAATATTACTCTATCTAAACACATTCTAGTAATTAAGTAGAACAACTGTTTATAGAGTTTTCTTTCAGTAAACTTGTTTGCTAACATAATAAAAATGTCATTACAAACAGGATATTTTTTTACACAAAGACTTATAAAAACTTTTAATGGTTTCAGGACACAGTTGGGGTGCTGCCGATGAAGGCCACGATGGTGGTTACGGAGACTCTCCTGTCAGTTTTGAAGACTACAGCCATGAATAACCGTACAAAAATAAACTGTAGACATAGAATAGGACAATTTAAAACTGAGGCCAACTGTCGTATTTTTTTGGTGCTGAGATGAGATTATACCTAGAATTTCATTATCAAAATTGGGCCTGTCTTCAATGTCAGTTTCGAAAAATACCATTTGGAGATGGACACAATTGAAACTTGAATTTAATTATATTTCGTTACTAGAATTGGGCCTGAAGTGATAACTGGATCACTGTGTGTAAAATACAACGATCCATGTAACGGCTCAAATGTTGCGACATTAACATCCAAACTTTTCTAGATAACATTGGTCAGGGTCGTTGCTTTCTGATGAAAGCTGGCAAAGGATATTTTTAGGATCCATAATTCTTTTATACTTAAAAGTCTGCTCGCTTGCCACTGTAAATATAGCATAGTTAAAGTTTACTTGTTTGTGTATTGTACACAGCATTACAAAGGTTTTTGTACAAAATATCGAGGCATTTCAAATGTATAATACCTTTTAGAAAGGTGTAACTTTTAATTCTTACAAAATATTATGTGAAACCGTTTTGTTTATAGGTTTTGTGTGAATGTACTTTTAACTATATTTAACATTATATATGTTAATGTTAGTAGTGTATACTATATTATTTAGTCGTATAAAGCAGTTTTGCCTGCTCAGAACCTGTTAGGTTACCTAATGGAAATATTTGAATCCATACTTTCTTGTATTATTATTAATCCATACATAGTAGGTAATTAAATTATCGATCGCCAGTTTTTTCCATGCTGAACATTGCTGGGCTTCAAATTTTATGACTAAAGGTCACCGGGGAAGTACTTTCAGACAGAGCAAAAGCAATCGACGGCTTGTTTGAGGCGTCGCCGTTTAAGAGCACACGCTCGTTCGCCTTCACCATGTCATTCAGAAATAGCTTGGCAATTATAACAGCATTTTAGACAGTCTAAGAAAAGCATTCACCGTTGTATCTAGGAATCACTTCTGCCGCCAAGCTGCTTCCTTTGTCCCGGTTTGATAAATGGGGTGCCGGTGAAATTACAAGCACATGAGGCTTAACACCTGTATGCCTCAGGTTGACGGACGCAGAGCAACGCATTGTAGGGCACGTCGAGCACGTTATGAGGCAAGATAAGCCTACTTAATATCGGTGGGCGATCTGCTTGTTCTATCAGCAACTCATATAAGAAGGGTACAAAGCCAATGATGAATTATTGTAATTATTTCTTCAATTATGTAAATAGGATAGAGCTGAACGCAGCTATGATTATTCTTCTATGAATGGAACTAAATGAAAGTGGCTGAAGTTACTTCCTAGATATAGAAACTGTTGTGAACTAAATTTCCTGTGAAGGGAACGTTGATATTATATCTACGTGTTTTTATGATAAATATACAATCGTTATTCGTGTTTCATTTCAACCGACAAACTTTAAAGAAAGCGCAAATAACTTGTGTACCTAAGTACCTAGTATTCAGAGTATAAAACTAATGCAACGATAAGCAAAAACCAATTATAGGGATTGTACTTGGTGGGCGGATTGGTTTCCGCAACTAGGCCGCTAATGGGCCCTTTTTGCGTGGGAATTATAGGGATTATTTCATGACTGACTGGCTGATACACAGAGCCTAAACTGCTGCTGGTCGTAAAATCTAGAAATTTTCAAGATAAGTAGTAATCCAAAAGAATGCACCAGGTGTTTATGTATTATGAAAATAATCGAGTAATGACTCTAACGAGGTACTGCGCGTTTCCTCTAGTATAACATAAAGCGTTAATTTGAAGGAATTTTAATGAAGATACAGTTCACATTAGGTTCGGCGCCTGATAATAAGCATCATCAGCTTGCAGGCGTCTCTAGTATTTTATGGCAATGGGCTTACTGTAGTCACCATATTTAAGATACCTAGGTGAGATAGATGTTGCTGCCAACCTCTTGGTGCGTTCCCAAAGTTACCTTTTACGACATCCACTAACACCCACGAAGGCATCACTAGATAGTAGGTAGTAGTAGATGGAGGTTACTGCTTGGAAATTATTTGTCCATATGCAATTTAATTACATTGTTGATACTGAAGTAATTTAAGTTATTGTACAATACGAAATGTTGTACCTATTTTACGTTTTTGCTCTGGCGAACAGAACAATAATCATAAAAAAATATGATTAAACAGTATTTTATAATTTTTCGTCACACAAAAGCATACTAAAAATCTCCGTCTCCTCTAACCTTGGAAGAATAATTTTCACGCAATCAGATGTCATAAGTATACCTATACCTATCCTAATTTAAAAAATATATTTCAACTACGGAAAATTTTTCATTCGCAACTGGTTTAAAGAATGAATTTTCAGCTTTCGCAACTGGTCACGAAAATTGGTTGCGGAAACGGTCGGAACGTATTCAGTGTTCACGGGTACAGGGGAGCTACAACTACTAATCCGCAGTTGAGTATTGCAATGTGACACAAATGAATCCGTTCTAGGCACCGGCATTCAACTGTGAGCGTGCTTATGAGTGTCCCGAATCATTGACAGCACACAACATATATATAATCTACCTAGCCGTTTTCGGCTAGTGACTTGACTTTTGGAGTAAGTATTTAGAAAGGCTGAGGTGTTTCGCCTTTAAATGGCTTACGTATCCTATTTTGGCGCTGAATGTTTTATCGCAGATATTACATTTTAGGTGTAATGTATTGGATATTGGGAGGCGGTAGATTTTTGATGTGGTCTCGCTTATCATCTAGTACGTGCCTCTCGTCCTCAAACATATCAACATTTTCTTGAGCGAGACGTCTCCATTCGGGTCTCTTTTCAGCGAGGGATTCCCAAGAGGAAGGCTCAATGGCGCACCTTTTCAAATGTCTTTTCTGAACATCTTTAAAACGAAGAAACTGGCCACCGCGTTTCCGCTTACCGTGTTCTAGTTCAGAAAAGAAGATCCACTTCACCTTCCTCTCTTCAGACATCCGAGGCAAATGCCAGCATCAGATATGCTTTTATCCCACTGACATTAGCTCGTCGCAATATATCAGTGTTGCGAATCCGATCCGACCATTTGATATTCATAATGTCGCGAAGGCATTTCAGATGGAATCTGTCTAGCGTGCGTATAAATGTCTGCGGTATAGACATCATGTTTCTGATGGCAGAACAACTGCCTGTATTTTTTGTTTTTGTATATACCTGTATTTTGGTGCTCAACTTGATGTTGTGGGAGCGAAACACCCTGGCTCGGAGTTTACCAAAAGCAGTGCTTGAAAGCTGTTCCGCCAAGTTGTAGATTTAGAGAGAGTTGGTTTTCAGCATCCATGGCCATCACTCGTCTTTGCTATACTTATTTTGAGGCCAAATCTACAACAGGCAGCGTTGAATCTAGTTATGAGGAACATATCATTATGCGCGATATATCAATTTGAGTATGAGCGCTAGTAGCGTACCTACATCGCTACTTTCACTCGGAAAACAAGGGATGACTATAGTGTGATACCAACGCTGTAGCAATATCAACATTATTATAGAATATAATATGTTATGTTTCTGAATAGACTGGAGCTGACAGGCTAATAAAAATAACAAATTGTAGCTTGTTAGCGACTTTCTAATAAACCTTTTGTACTTTATTCCTTTTAGTTCACACGCTTCTAGATACTCGTAACATTTCTTTTAACATTGCTAACGCCAAACGCCACTACTTGGCATAGGAGTATGCAGCAAAGCACTTTTAATTTATCAATGTATATTTTATCATATTTAATCCAAATAAAGTAGACAGTTATTACAATAACTTGTAAAAGTTATTTGGTCCACAAGTGCATCATCATGACCCATTTACGAACGATTTTCTATTTATATTAAATTATGTAATTGTAACTGTAAAATAAAAAGTGTTTTATAGTATTATTAAATTTTTCACTTAGAACTGACTGAAGTAAGCATATTGATTGATCTGGATTAATAAAGTATGTGCTAGACAAAGGGAGTAAAATTCCAGGAGACATGAAATATTATTATTATCACCGTGAGCGTTAAAATTGACAAAAATCAAAAAATCAACTCACAAAATATCACTCTCAAAAAGTCACTGCAGATAAAATATCCATGTGTCATAAAGTTTAAAAACTCTTTTTAAAGTTACTTACAATCAAAAAGAGTTTTTAAACTTTATGACAGCACCTAGTACAATAATATAAACTTATATTTCCTTTTACAAAGTATGCCCGAAACTCGAGTCCTATAATGCCCCACTTCGCAATTCCTGAAATTCAGGCCTAAACGGGTAGGAATTGCTTTCTTAGTTACACTTCCCGAAAATTTTAGGCCCCCCGGGTTAGGCTGTGCGTTGTCTATTATGTCAGTTAGTTTAACTAACTTAGTTAGACGTATAAATTGCATGCTTGGTTTTAGGGCGAATAAAAAAACTCTGATATAGAATCGGCTCTCTTTCATAAAAGCTTACTTTCCTCTAGTGGACCTAAAAGATTATCTATTATTTAACTATTTCCATACAAAATAAAAAAACTCACTATTATTTATTCTATGGTTTTAATTGATTACCTAAGGTGCCTCTTTAAATTGGACCTATGCTATTGGAAGTTTTTATTAGAGTCGTTTTCGTGATTGATTGTAGAATAGTAAATTCTGTGATGCATACCTAGTTGAGTGAAGAACATTGAACAGGGTACGCCGTGCCGCCGCAGCCGACGCCGACTAGTCATAAAAATAAGAAACAAAGTTTGTAGAAAACATCTTTTGTCTCTAATTTCTCTGTGTTCCGTTTCCCTTTAGTAAGTCAATTGTGGGAAACTATTTGTTGTTACAATTGCTGTGGTATGATTCCAATTGCTTTTATAAAAAGAATGAGTTTGCTTGTTTTTGTGATTGTAAACAGCGTCAATTAGTTAATAATCATCTAGATTTTATATTTTCTTCAAATATGGTTCTAAGTTTCAGGTGTAGGAATTTATTAAAACAAACAGTGTCAGTGAAAGATTTATTAAAATAAGCTCATGAAATGAATCCTATACGCTACGGAATAAAAATAAAAGAGTTCTCTAACTTATAGCTACTACTTAAAGTTCAAATATATTTTATATTAGTTCCACGGTTCATTCAAACTGTATAAACGTAGGTTCCTAATACGAGTAGTACATTTAAACTAGTTCGTTAGGTATTCACTTAAGTTTACAAATGTTTCATATTATTTGGTTGTTTAATAGTTAACATTACTTACTAATTATTAAAGAAAATAACATAAAGTAGGTCAGAATCTATGAAAGTAAGATAATTTTCGTGGATAAGTATAAGCAACTTGCTCCCAATGTAAAGTGATTGTGTAACAGATTGAAGACGAATGTTTTTTGCTTGTTCGTGTTGCGGTACGTTCTTTCAGTAGTTTTATTATGATTTGAGTTTATGCAATTCCGGATGTAGGGCGATTCAAATTGGTCAATTGTCGTGTTCTTTTTGCTAAGATGTCAATTGAACTGAATAAAGTTTTGTGAATAACTAGTTACGATACCACAACATGCCTATAACTCTGATCAAATTGTATAACTTTCTTATAAATTTTTAGGTTAGTGTAGGCACACTTGAGAAAAACACAAAGATTTTACATTATCCCAAGAGTCCAAATCTCATTCGGGGCATAACTTTTAGGATAATACCTAAGACCTTTACTAAAATGTAGTTTAACATAATAATTTAACTAAGAGACTAACTTAAATTTAATTAAAAATAGTCAACAATTACGGTATACATTTCCCGCTAAAAAATGAATCCCAAGACAAGATTTTAATACAGTAAAGTTTCGATGCCACCCGTTTTTGTAATTTGTTGTATGCCAGCTTCTCGCGAGAAAGAAACAGGTGAGTCGCTTATGGTGTTCTCATTGTTTGATAGGAAAACTGAATTATCTCCTCCGGTGCTGGCAAACGAAGTCGGCTGTTCTTCTTTTTCTGAGCTTATTTCGAAGTTCGACGGGAAGTCAGAAGGTTGAATGACCAGGCCAGTATTCTGAGTCGGTCCTGCGCCAGCGAAAGGGTCGTGTTGGGTTGAGCCTGGGAAATGTTGCCCGCCTGACAACGAGACTGTAGGCTGAGGTAAAGCACTCGCAAAAGGATCATGGTTGTTCGTTTGAACCGCACTTTGCGGCGTAAGCTCAGCAAATGGGTCTTGATTAGGTTGCTCCGCAACCCCTCGCATATATCCGTAGGTAGCAGGGTACGACTGCTGTAAGCCATTAACGGAAGTAAAAACGTCTTCTTCGTCATCATCTCCATGCTCTGTCACTTCGTAGCCGTGATTACCAGTATTGGGTATGACGCCGGGCAATGTGTCGAATATTTTAACTTGCTTTACAGTATGTGTCACTCCGCGGACTTGTGGCACATGGTGGTCTATGCCGCCTCCGTACGAAGGGGCGGGTGGTGAGTAAGAGGGCGAGTAGTCATCTTCATACGATGGAATACGCGGGGGGTCGTAGCTGGGTGTATCGTGGTGATGATGTCCATGGTGATGACCATGACTCTTATGATGATGTCCATGATGTCCGTGATGACCATGTCCTTTAGACTCGGTCTTGGTAGTCGTATGGGCTTTTTTATGATGATGATAATGATGACCGATCGGAATATGGGGCTTCGGATGATGGTGATGATGATGATGATGCTCTTTCTTTGGTTTGTGGTGGTGATGGTGAATTGTTATCACTTTCGTGTGGTGGTCATGGTGGATGAACTCGGGCACGTGAATGTTCACGTGGTCACTGTAAAAAAAGAATATTTATTTGGGACATTAAACTGTATACATACTTATACATATTTATGCTAACTACTATAATCGCAAAGTCTTGCAAACTGTCACGTATGGACTATCAATTCTATCAAACAGGTACTTGGTACTAAGAGATCTAAGGGGATTCTACCGTGCCTGGGAATTAAAGTACCTAAGTAAGCAATTTCTTTCCTTTTTCTTGAATAGCATTGCAGGGTTTTATATGTTAAACCGATTTTAAATGTTTATTTATTAATAACCACAGAAAATAGAGCTTCTTTGCTACGTGTGTGAATTCCTAAAAGTAGATACCATGACAATCGCATTATTATAAATAAGCTGCAGCCATTTATCAAACAATTAGCATAAATATGTATTTTGTACCTATACCTGGTACCTATTTTATAGCACAACACATTAGTTTAGTCGCATTTAAGTAAATATGTAAACTTTAGAGGCTGGTGATATAATGAGTAAGATTTGATCCGGTCACATGTTTTCCCAAACATTCATTCGTAATAATTCAGTATAATATCCTCCATTAGGAATGTTTCGGTCTTAGAAAAATAGTATAGGGAAATAAGTTCTCTGCAATTTTTACGTAGGTAACAGCCAAACACATAATACAACTAACTTACTCTTTACATAAAACGTAAGAAATGTTATAAGTACGCTTTATAAAAACAAATCAGCGAAACGTAAACAATTTCAAAGTTACTGTACCTGCCCAATACTAATTTATCTTAGAAAAGTTGCAGTTGCACAAATAAGCTGTCATATACCAACTGCTTTAGATAAAAATAATTAAAAACTGGTCTTACTGGTGTTTTCCTCCATGGCCTCCAGCTTCTCCATCTTCCAGACAAAACACCACGAGTAGCAGCAAATATATCTTGAATTCCATGTCGTTTCCTCTCCAGCAACCAACACTCAATGTCCACAAAAGCTCTCGGATGTAGTATACAAACAGCACCGGACCGGACCTACATTCACATTCTACTCCATATCACTCTGTACTTTCATTCTTCCCGATTTTAGTTTTATTTGAGAGAAGTAGGTAGAGCGGGCAGCATTACGAGCACCGCACAGCTGCCACGCCGCAACGGATTGAATAG
Organism: Electrophaes corylata; assembly: GCA_947095575.1. Lineage (NCBI taxonomy): Eukaryota > Metazoa > Arthropoda > Insecta > Lepidoptera > Geometridae > Electrophaes > Electrophaes corylata. The sequence continues at coordinate 9,695,051 of OX352698.1, read as the reverse complement.
CGAAACATCGTGAGATGACCATTTATTCAATTTCACTTAAATAAACCCGTAATATCGACAAAAAGACAGCAAAGATATTGTCGGTGGAGCATGCCAACAGCCTTCTTGCCGCGATTTTGCGACTATTCTCGGTCTTATGTCCAGCGAGGCAGAGTTTCGTTCGTCGGTGAGGAGGCACTGTTACTTTTGCTTTCTGTGTGGATTTTATGTGTAACAAGTATTTCACTACCGTTCCAAAACAACGCATTTGGTCTAACCGCGGTACAAGGCAGATGTCGTAACAGAAGTAAGTAAGGTGAATCGCACGCACGCAGCATTCTTCCCCAGCTGTCAGAACAGGCGTGTACGCAACACCTTCAGCTCTTTACCCATATCTCCACGCACATCTTCCTTACAAAAACAAACAGGTTCACCACTTTGTGCTCAAGGAATCTGATTCTGATTTATCTGTACCTCTTTATCAAGCTTTGTGGTTCTCTCTGGTCAGAGACAATATTTTTTTCTCCAAAAATATACGAGCGTAAGTGATGACAAATGAGAATATTTTAATTCAAGCATTTATTGTGCTGGGGAAGGATCGTTAGGAAGGTAAATAAATATAAGCACGTATCAATAAGGCGTGGAGGCGGCGTGGCGGCGCGGGCTCTACGACCGGTCAGTAAGTTAAGCTGTAGGCGGAGGATTGTGTCCGTAAATACTTCAAAATGTATCGTGGCCTATTAAAATTTAATTATCCATTCCATTCCGATTTATTAGTTTCCTGAGGGAAACATTTTTTAAGCTAACTTTATGAGCTTTGAATCCTATCTGATGATCACCAATGTAGCTACCGTCTAACTGCTGAGAAACAGTCAAACTATTGCATTAAATAACAAATCACCATCTTATTATTTGTTCGAACTAAAGTCTAATTAGGTATTATCTTCTTCTTTCGAGTCATTGGCTAAAACAAATTAATTTTTTCGTAGTTTCGTAGTTAAGTTTGAAATGTTCTCTGAAATATTGACAATATACCTAACTACCATGGATGTGAAATAAAAAAAGTTATAATTCTAATCTAATTTTATTGCAAACAAATGTAAGTGGGTAGCACCTTGATAGCTTAATAATTTATGATAATCAATTTAGATACTTATATTAACGCTTATCCTTAAGTTCGAATGATAAATCGTACAATTTGTTCGTACACCTAAGTACCATAGTCTTTGTTTGTGAATGCATAATATTTTTATCATAATAATAAGTACACAACCAGTATTAATATATACGTACATAACTACACACATAAGTTAATAAAGCTAACCTGAGGATTAAGATAAGATTTTTCAAGCGGACGTCATTATATGAATACCTACATAGAATTTTCAGTCTTGAAAGTCTTTGGTTAAAGAAATAATTTGCGGAGAAGAATTTAACATTTTGAGCTAGAGCTTGTACTTTTAAATAACTTAATTTTGTACGTTTTTAATATCCTTCTTGATGTATTATGATTAACTACCAGGTACCTATTTATAATAACAAAGTTTGTATTTCATAGCCGCTTACATAAATTAATAATCAATGCAAGAAGGATAAATACTGTTTTTAATACAATAAAAAGGAGGTTTTCGCGTATTTATGGTATTTCATACCTCAGAACAGTCTGTGCTCTCGCTAGTAGTCGTTATCTGGAAATAAAAATGTGAGGTACATGTGATATCCAAAATTCATCAATCAATAAACAGGTAAATAATTTAATTATTCAGCAGGTCACCTTGACCCACATGGTAGTTAAAAAAATTGTAAGGGAATTTCTAAGCTTTTAGCAATTTATTATACTAACAGTGTGACATTATACAAAAAAAGCAAATTATGATTGTGTTTCATCCGAAATAATATTAGTGACTAGATGTAGATTAAAATAATACAGTCAGAGTCTTCGGCTTCAGATTAGTATCTAGATCAGTTACAACATATCTTAATCGTTTGCAACTGTTACATATATAACTTATGTAATTTTCTTTGTAAATAAATCCATTACGATTTAACTGTTTTCATAAACATTGTAACATGTAACAAACATAAATATTGTAACATGTAATAACAATAAAAAAACTGCTATGAATTCGTAGTTTTTTTGATAATTTTCTTGACAATTTAAAGGACCAGTCCATCACCTCTCAGTAAGCCGGAAAAAAGAGAAACATCGGGAATGGGGCTGAAGCACCTCCTAAATATTATTTATTTATGCACTTAGCCTAGCAGCAGTCTATGTGCTTGCAACCTGTCATGTATGGAATACTAACTACTGTAAAATAGGGGTATGTACCAAATATTATCTGGACGTACCTCTGACTACTTGGAAGAGTAAGAAGGTACTTGGTACAAAAAAATCGGACATGATAACTACCGTGCTTGGAGATTAAAGTTGTGAGGTCTCATAAAAAATACCTGGAAAGTTGCTACTCACTTAAGTCCGCCTATAAAGTGGGATCAGCCTGCTAAGGCCGGGAATATCACGAGGCACATCAGGTATGTCGGGCACCTCCATAGGTACATCAGGCAAAAACTCCGGGATAGCCAGCCCTCCCACTAGTTGGCTGTGCGCGCCCACTGGCGATGGCGGTTCCTCATGCAGATGGACATGGTGAAAGTGCTCATGATCCTCCGATGCCGAGCCTGCGTGGTCCAAATGTGGGTGAGCGTGGTGGTGGTGAATGGTCTTGTAGACAGTATGCGTGTGTTTGATCTTCTTCACCTTGTATGGAACGTGAATGACGACCTTCTTTTTGCGACTGTAGGAGAAGAAAAAGCTACGTTGGCTAGAGTTTAAACCTTACTTTGACTATACCTTTAAAACCTGGTATTATAATAAACTCACTTGATAGATTTGGTTCTTATTACATTGATCTAAACCATACCTACCACAATGAGAAGATTTTTTAAGAAAAAACCACTGGCATTAGCGAAGGTTATAGTAGTCTTCTTGCAGGTGTATCTGAGCCTATAAGCTTTAAATTTCGGGACCCGTTTCTACACGTATGATGGCAAGTACTCTGAACGCATGATCCGATCTAGATTCCTAGTATCGTAGCGTTTCCTTCAATGGCCAATGGTTTCGGAAGCTTCCTTATCCGATGCGCGTGAGTGCGATACCTAGTTTATTTCCTGGTAAAGAGGTAGGTATGTAACAGTAGATCGCATAACAAACACTTTATGCAATAATTGATTCATATTTTTTTATTTGACTATATAACCTATCTATATCTAAGTATACCAATTAGAAAAATCCTTATCCTGACTGACAAACTGACGTTATGGACAACACAGATCCTAAACCACTAATCTTAGGGGTTTTAAACTTGTAAGATAGGTATATTACGTATATAGTAGTGTAATAAAAAAGCAATTATTAAAATTCAACACCAAGAAGGATGCAGCGGGGAATGTTGTTGAAGTTATAATGACAACTGTTCAAGCAGACCAATTTGACGACCGATGTGGCGCGGCGGGTGAATGCCCGCCTGCGACGCAGGAGGTTGCGGGTTTGATTTCCGCCTTGGGATAAATGTTTGTACGATCTGCAAATATTTATTTCAGGTGTTCTCGGTTATTTTATATGCATAATAAAAAATATCGATGTATTAAGTATATCAGTCAATCAGTATCCATAACACAAGCTCTGCTTGGCTTGGGCTAGATGGTGCTGTGTGGATTGTCTAGCATTATAAAAACACAAGTTGCGCGTGTTCTTCTTGTTACTATTAACACATGCGGTTGTTTTTTGGTAGACTAGGTCGAGTCTTAATAAAATTCCAACTATTGCATTATGTTAAAACTAACACCAGAATATAGGGTATGAAAAACAATAGTACTGTTTGAAAAGAAATTTGTAATTTCCCAATACTAGTACTATACCTAGGATAATGTATTGCTGAAACGAAATTATGATTGTATTATGCTTTTAACGCTAGCACTGAATGAATAGTTAATGATCATAAACGGTTGTACAATCACTAGGTACCTACTTACTAATTACTATATAGAGTTACACAACGTCGGTGTAATGTTGATGCAATATTAACATTTTATGGGAATTTAAAGTGTACCTAGTTTGGAACCAAACCAACTTCTCGTATTTTATACAAAACTGCGAATTTAAACACATTATATTGACATATTTGGTTCTATTAGCAAATTTGTGGACACAGCACAATCATTTTGAGAGGTTTTAAGTATAAGAGTGCTCTCTTCTTAAATTATACAGGCAGACATACTAACGTAAATATATCAATGATTATTTTTAATATTTTAAAGTTTCTTTACCCTATTGACTGTTTTAATATATTTTTTATTACTTATGAATTATTTCATTTGAACGTAATAACGTACAATACGTAGAGATTAACGTAATAACGTTCATCTTTTCATATTTAAGTATGTGTAGTCTGCGCCCAATTTGAAGTTTTTATTGTTTAATTTTGTGGATATGTTTAACTTTAATGTACAAGCCTATGTAATGTTTGAATATCTCATTAAATTAATTTGTTTGTAATTCTTGAGATAATAAATTTCTTTAAACCGATTTTTCTAATACCTCTTTTATTTTTTATTTTATTAATCAGTGTATAATTGGTTTTTTACACCGTTAAAATTTTATAAATAAATATACTTAAATAAAATTATGGTGATACCACAAATACGCTCGCTGCACCCCTTCATAGTTAAGTTTCAAGAGTTTCATCCCTTTCACTACGAACTAAGACAATTATATTCTGAAGTTTTTAAATCTTTACGACCAGTGGCTTATACCTTGTTGTCCATCAGTCAGTCAGTCAGGACAATTTTAGTAATTGCTATAGATAAGTATATATATTATTTAAAGCTTACCCTTCTGAATTTGTTATCAGCATTACCAACATCACGGTTAGACACAAGATCTGAAAAACAGAAATATATACAATCAACATCATTCTTATGACAAACAATTCATGCTAGGTAAGTGAAGAGATTAAAGCTCCAATAAATAAAATAAGGCAGTTATGGGTATAGGGTTTAATTTTTTTAGCCAGTATACATGTCTCGCATTGTCACCAAAATGTAGTACGTAAACAATTTTGAGTCCACCACATACTCAAATTGCAAATTGTACTGTATCCCAAAAGTTATCATCGCATTGGAGTTATATTGGAGCATAAAAATCTATGTAGGTTCTAGAACATTTAAGTAGGTACAAACTTATTGAATAAAAACTAAACAAATTATTATAAGTTCGCACGATGAATCATTATTTTCTAATACGCGCGTTTACATCTTATCGCAGTAAATAGATAGTTATTTAATTAGATCATACAATGCTTGCTTTGATGTTATCACTACCTGAGAGACATCTCAATTATCCTATAATAACTCAGCGCTCTCCCATCTATTTGTTAGCAATAAAAACACTCACCATGACTCGAGAATCCATAATTGTTTAACAATGTAGTGGAAAGCACAGCGTAATATGTAAGATAAAAAGGTCGGAGTGCGTGCGAAAACGTAAATTGTTGAGCAAACGTATGTTTCAATTTCCCACACTACAAAGATATGCCGCGAAAATGATGCGCTCAGGTTCAGGTGCACATTAACAATGAAAGCCGATGAGGCTATCAATACTTATATATATGCCATACACGAATGCAATTTGCAAGCATCCAGAAACGTGTGTGATTTGCACTGTCCCGTTTCGCGAAACACATTCTGCATCGCATCGTCTCTTTCTCAGACGCGCAAAAGAAGCTATAACGTCTGTTTCCACTATTATTCACATGTGTTCTACAGGGAATCAAAAACTGTCAAATCTTGTGGCAAACCAATGGCAAACATTCCATTTGTCGGTATAACTTTGCTAACGTCAAGCTGTAGTATTTGAAATTTTATGCAGTAATGCTAAAGTGTACCGTCTAGTCGTTTAATATAATAAGAATAAGAGTTTCTTTATCATTACCATCAGTAGTCCGATAAGGGGCAAAAATCCAAATGAACTCCATCATCATCAGCAGACTGAAAAAATAAATATTTTCTTATAGACTCTGCGCATCTTAAAGATGTCCATTGATTTCATGAGACATTCAAATGCTGTTTGTTTTACTAATCTAATTGAGATGTAGGTACCTGACTACTAACTAAATAATTTTTAATGACACAGACGTTTCTTAGAAGAAAAGAAAAAAGAATGAAAAATAAGTCTAGCCATATCAATTATAATAATCTTTGTCCTAACTGACTGACTGACATGTCGTACAGTCTAAAGCAAAGACTAGAAATTTTCAAGTCTTTATCTAACAAAGGGAAGGTGTGTACCTCAAACATTAACAACCCTATATCGTATATCGTACATCCTACATCGTAATTATTGTAACAGATACTAACTATTAGAATAACATTTATATATTGTGTTAAAACAGTAACACTACTTTAGTACCAATCCATCGATTGCACTAACTTACTTTTTATTAATTCAATATTATTGCGGAGCGTAACCATAACTTGTTTAGCAAAAACATTGCAATAATTTCCAAATAATAGGCTTAGCCGTATCTAAAACAGTTACCTTAATAAAACGATTACACGCTGCGTAACCTTACTGCTGATAGATGACAAAACCAGGAAACCGATTCATAGCCGTTAGCGAAACCAAAAACACTACACTTTATTAGAATGTACAATTTCGCGGGCTCTTTGTAGTCGTTATGCTCCAACCTTACAGAAAGATCTAAAGTACAAAAAGGATCAAATCCATAGTCAATTTTGAAAATAATATCTATTTACTTAGTAGTGCGAAAATTAGTTGTATTTTATATTTTCACACGTGTCATTTTTAACCGTGCTTGGACGTTAACCATCTATTACCCCACATGGATTTCGTAAGAGGCGACAAAGAAAGCGCTCCAAGAGATGGGCATCGGCTAAACACCGACACTGTGGCCATCAATCCGCCTGCCTGCCTGTGACTATGGTAGCTCTCTCAAATTCGGGGGCTACCTGTGGCTACTAATGGACTTATTCAGGCGATGACGTGATGTGACATGCGTGACCCGTCGTATTATATTTTTGACTACAATTACGAGGATTACAGGTAAATTTGTGTTTTTTAAATTGATAGATGTACCATAAAAATGAATTGTTGTATTATCGCATTTAATTTTTTGTTGGTTTCAAGTCTTTGCGACCAGTGGTTTAGACTGTGCGTTGTCTATTATAAGTCAGTTGTCAGTCAGGAGTAAGGCTTTCTTTTCTGTTTTTATTTAAATTTAAAGCTATATATAAATGTTTAAAATGTTGTAGGTATGGGACAGCCTGTATAATAAATAATCATATTTAAAATCCCAAGAGGGATCGCTCTCTCTTCAATAACTACTATTTAAATGAGCCTGTCGGTGAGTGAAATTGATGAGAGTGTTCTACAGCAAAGCATCGCATACATTGTTCCAACAATCATCTCAGACAATGTCGCTCAACGCGATTTGAGATAAGCTTAATTGAAAGTTTTAAAATGAAGAGTTTACCATCTCTTTGTCTAGATTTGTTCTGGCAAACGATTAAGTTATGCTCGGGCAATACACGCTGATTCAAAGTTGCTTGAGAGATTTAGGTAATTTTTTTCTGCACCTGTTTAAAATTGTCAAGTTGTCTTTGGCAAAATCAAAATTGCGTTATAAAGTGGTATAACTAACCAAGTTGTACAAGTTTTTCATATAGTTCATATCTACTTACACGCAAACTATTACGTGCCACATAATTCTTTTGTGTAATTTGATGCACATTGGCGATAGCGAGCCAGTACAATCCGATGCACTAAGATGTAAATATTTCATAACTTTTAAGAGGTAGAAGTAATCATCAACAGCCTGTGAAGTCCACTGCTTGACATAGGCCACCCCCACACGTTTCCAGTAAGAACGATTCTGAGCCTTTTCAATCCTTCGACTTCCCGCCGTCCTAACAATGTTCATCCGGTAGAAAGCCTATGCTTACAATTACGTATTACAATATTCACGATAAATTCCTACACAGCCAATATTCAAATATAATTAAATCAGCTGATGAGTTCACTTATTATTTGAGTTTTCAAAGTGTCCCGGAAATGTTTATTGAAACAACATCACAGACATCATTTAAAAAAATGTATCATTAAATGCAAGTGCTTATTGAAGTGAACACTTATTTGAACGTGTCTGACGCCGGCATCAGTGTAGTTGACTGTACGATTCTTGATTAGGTACTTATATACTTCATTCCTAAATCTATTGTTTTGAAGTTATCAATGTTTAATTGTAAAACTGAAGTTTATTGGGAAAACTATAAATATGATAGAGCTTAGATAAATAGATATACCTGTGTTTGTTTTAGTTTCGTAGATCCATCGTTGGTACTTTTTTGCCTAGTACAGTTTGCCTGTGAATTGCAGTGCGCTGAAATTAAAAATAACGTACCTAGTTACTAATATTAGCCTGGCTTTATCTAAATATGTGTAAGAACTGTGAATTTCTCTGAGAATCAGTAAAATATAATAACACCTGCTTTCATTAACTATAAAAGAAAGAAAAAAAACCTTCGCATTTTCGTTATCGGAAGGAAAAATGTCGACCAAGTCACCTATGAAAATAATAATCATGCTGGACAATTTACTCAGCATCATCTAGAGGCTAAGCAGAGCTTGTGTTATGGGTACTAGATGACTGGTATATTTAATAAAATTTTTTTTATTATGTAAAAAATACCCAGAACACTCGGAATAAATATTTGGAGATCGTATAAACATTTATCCCAACGCGGGAATCGAACCCGCAACCTCCTATGTTGTAGGCGAACGCCCTTCGCGCCACATCGGTCGTCAAGTAAATTGTTTTATATGCTTGGGAGCTACAATGCCAATAAATGGATGTTTGTGTCTAGTAAAGAATTGGCTAATAAATCAATACTTAAATATTTCACACATTGCCATTTAGCCCAAAACTAAGCAAGACTTGTACTATGGGAACGAAAACACTAGGTAAATACCTACTATTACTTTCAATATAAATATTTACTTAGAATAATACAATATAACATCCAAATACTGAACAAACATTTATGTCCATCGCATATTTGTTTGTTCTTGTCGAGTTTTAAACCCACAACCTACAGGGCAGAAAGCCGAGCTCCTGGAAAATGAACCCCAACTGCTGTGACGTCCGCTAGTAGTAATATTTACTATATCTATGCGTAATTCCCGGTAAACAATAAACTGTACCTCTGTCATCCTAACCTGGCTCTGTGGATCCTGAAAATGCTTCCAAAGCCCATACCGAAGCTCCCAGTCTTCAAAGAATAGCGTGGGCTTATTCCAAGTCACATGGTGACGACCAATGTTATAGTACTGCATCAGTGGAGGGTTCAGTTGAGGAGCCTCCTTCGCTCTTCGAGAGATTATTTGGTTCACGTACTGGTAGAGTAACTGCGCTTTGTGAACCCAGCAGATCAATGACATAATTGATATTACTATGGCATGCATCCAGTACCTTACCAACACAAACAAAGAACAAAAATTTGCTTTTGGTCTAACACAATTACGAAACTTTGACCTATTAATCTGCCAGAATAGTTATTTTTAGTCTACCTGCAAGTAGCGGAGAGATTTTCTTCTTTGATGGCGTAGTCTTGGATAGCCATTACCATGCAAGCGGCGGCAGCGGCTGTCATCCCACAAGGGACTTCTAGTACTATCAGGCAGATCACGGAGAACAAAGACTTCAAATTCGAAGTGCTGTTACAGTGCATTTTCACAGCTTTAAGGAAGTATTCGTGTAGTTGCTCTCTGTGATGTCGAATAAACGCTTTGTCGGCTTTCTCGTAGAATCCTATTCTTAGGCGGACCTGTTTTATAAAATTACCTACTTTAGTATTTTTTCGCGGATAGATAGGATAGTATCTAGGTAAACGTCATATACCTGTGAAAACTCGTAGTATATAGAAGGGATCATTAAATAGGGTGCATTGTTCTGTCTATCCAAAAATCTGTGTAATAGTCGACTACCAATAAGGCTGCGAAGAGCGTTTGGTGACCCAACCAAATCCATTATAACATGCTCGAACACTCCGTCGTGAAAACTATTCGGATACGATCCCACCTTGTACAACTTAGCTGCATGATCGAGGAGAGAAGAGAATTCCAAAGCGTCGTTGTCAACCATGTGCACCATTGAAAACCAGTTCAGCATCGTAGCGATTATTAAAAATCGGTGATCGTTCTCCGCTCTCTCGAAAATCCGACGAAGACAAACATCAAATCCTTTTCGCAAATAACTGTATGCCGTTATTTTATTTTCACCTTTCACGATACTGTATGCGAAGAAATCTAATAGCCTCGTTACGAAAGGTAACAGCTTTTGTTTGTCTATAACCCAGTTATTACTTTTAAGCAGTTCGTACAAAATTCTCATACGATGCCGAGCGGACGTCACGTCGTTGAACAGAACGTAATGTATATCTGTCAGCATAATGTTAAACAGAGTGGTTTTCCCTCTGTTGAAATAAAGAACTACTTCGAGAATCTGACCGACAAAGCTCTCGAAAGGCCACAGTTGGACGTCAGCAAAAAATTTTATGGTTATTTTAATGGTAGTTTCGCTGCGTTCTGGGTGCAGCTGATTCATGGTCTTCTGGAAAACAGACTCCGCTTTGTGAAACTGCCTTTTTCCGCACCAGTACCAGTACCTTGAGGTTAATCTGCTCAATTTGAGTCGCATCCCAAAATAGTAGACTAAGGTTAGTGAGCAAAGAAGCAGTTCTTGGAAGTCGGAATCCTGCAGATTTCTTCTATTTGTGTGTTTTAGAATGAAGTCAAGGTTTTTAATAGCGTTGACTTTACTTTGAAGGAAAGCTGAATTCAGGTCCATGGGCATATATGTATGGTGCAACTGGTTTATTTTTTCTTGCAGATCTGTACCAGCTAGAGTCGCTATTTTTGATGACTTGAACATTGTCGTATCTAGGTTATCGTAATAGTTTAGTCCCAGAAACATATGATTACTTATACAAAAAAGAAAAAATAAGTAAGTATGTTACTATTAACTTTCTGTTTATGCTTATTTAGGTAAGCTTACACAATTATTTAAACATATTAGGTACGAACAATTCATAAATACAAACTGCAATAACACCAATATGTCTTTCTTGAGTGCAAAAATCTTGCAAAATCCTTTTATAGATTATAATATCATTGTGAAAATTGCAATCACTGACAATCAATCTGAGAATAATTTCTGTGACAGTAAAACACAACCTATTTTTTTTTTTTTGTGGCATCTGTCCTTCTTTCGGACAATTTTGCCAATGTCAAGTGGGTTGAATAAATTCTTTTTAGTCAAGTCGAATCGGTAAAAAAAGTAAAGTCAGCCGTCATCGGTTTTGAAGAAAAAGATGCCGTTTTTCTTCAAAACCAAAGGGAAACATTTTCGTTCAAATCAGGATGCCTCATTTCACTTTCATTTCAATTGTTCACACTTGTGCTAAGACCTCAAGTAATGATGGTTAAAATACCACCAAAATTACCCATCAGAACTTAAAATAACACTAGAAAAACAATTAAAATGAAAATACAATGTTGCTTCCAAAGATGACAGAAAACGAATCCCCACTATAGAGCGTTTCATCGGAAAGTTCCTATGCCATAATGTTGGCACCCCTGTCTGTCAACAATGTCAACACGCTAGTCGTATCTCCAGGTTTTTCAAGGTTTTAGTAGAATTTCGTGAAAAATTATGCCTAAAACATTAAATAGTGGTGAAAGAGTGATGGTGTTGTAGGTGAAGGACTTTTGTGAAAGAGAAAAACGTAGCGAGGCCCCACTTATTCTATTAAGATGTGTACAAGCTCGGGTTGCCGCCAATACAGGTTAGTAAAAAGGGTTACCAGCATCAGTTTAGTTAGGCCCTTCATCTATACTACACTCAAATAGATTTTTTGTATTTACTGTTATGCTATCTCTTCCCGATGTTTTAAATACGGTACGTAAAAGTACTAACAATAGTCAGAGTCAGAAATAACCATATAGATGATACATGTACCTACAGCGTTCTCTAGAGTTATCTCCCCGAATAGAAATAAAATAGAAAATATAAACACTATACTTCAATTTAAATTTGCCTAGTTAATATATTAATAGTATAGATGAAGGGCCTAACTAAACTGATGCTGGTAACCCTTTTTACTAACCTGAAATGGCGGCAACCCGAGCTTGTACACATCTTATGGGGCCTCGTTACGTTTTTCTCTTTTACAAAAGTTGTTCACCTTCAACACCATCACTCTTTCACCACTCTCTAATGTTTTAGGCATAATTTTTTCACGAAATTCTACTAAAACCTTGAAAAACCTGGAGATACGACTAGCGTGTTGACATTGTTGACAGACAGAGGTGCCAACATTACGGCATAGGAACTATCCGATGAAACGCTCTATAGTCATCGATCTGTCAGAATGGAACTATTCAGTTTGATAGGAACCGCAATAAAACGTGATGGTACGGGGGCCTGTTTAAATTTAGAATAAGGTATCTAAAACAGGTGAAAAACCTTGGAATATTCTAAGGTCAAAACTTACTTAGAAAAATAACCAAACCAATTCGTAGTATCAAATAATCAATACAATCAGGGGAAGGGCTATCAATAGTGAAGAACAATGTAGTATGATGAGCTCTAGACCCTGGGGTTAATACTTTTTTTAATTGAAAGAAAAGAACATAGATGTAGGCTTCGTATAGATTATCCAGTAGTCTTTAGACATTTGGCATTCATAAGTTAGTAGGTATAGATTTTAGGATGTATAGATAGCATAAGATAAGCTAAACCATGCTAAACCTTGCTAAACCCTAACATGATAACATGTGCTCAATAAGACTCCTTTTCGAATTCTTAAATCTACTTATTCCGATTTAAGTAAAGAGTGCGATCGACTACATTGTATCAGTTTAGTTTATCAGATACTAAAGGACTTAAATTGTATGTCCTTTAGAACTCAATTCATGCACAGTTTTAAGTTACTGTGCATGAATTGAGTACTAAAGCAAACGAATTGGAGCAGTATCTTACCATCAGAGCGTGAAAATTGAGTTCTCATTTAGAGTGAATGAATAGTGCCAGAGATATCGAGAACACAATGAAAGTGTTTTACGTAATACTAGTTACTTCCCGAGTTCCGAGGGGCCGGGCGCGGCGGCGCGGCGGTGCGTTCGTGCAAAAAGAGCAGCATGCCACTGCATGCCTCTCGGTTCGCTTCACCAATCTAAACAAACGGAGTAAATACCGCTTATTCACGATTACACCATCCACCCACCTCGGCTGTCATACATTACATTCTGTTACACTTTCCTAACGTTTCATTAACTCACCAAAGCTTCCACTTACTTTCAGCCATTCGGCGAGTGAACCAACGCCCGCTCCAATTGAAACCACCTCATAAGTATAATTTATTTACTCAAACGAACGGACACCCTTAAACTATCAGTCTTCGATTGTCTTAAATAAACATCGAGCATAAATAAGCGATGAAAATAAATTACATGATTGGTGGGATGTGAAAGGTGCTGTAATATAATATTATATTTTATTGTTTATTGTTTGGTTTAGAGTTGTCCGCCGCTACGGTCATCTGCTGTGGCACGGAGTAAGAAGGCTGTGCGAAGGTCTGCGCGATGTAGGGGCCGGGGCCCACCTGTTCCTGCAACTTTTCGGCCTCCTCGGGAGCCACGGGGCACATGCACGGGACTAACTGCACGTGCTGGAGCGAGACTGGAGTCAATGACGCGCCCGCTGGCACGCTAATCGGAATCGGCGCTAGATTTTGCTGCATCTGCATGTTTTGAATGTTCTGCATCTCAGCCTGCGCGTATTGTGGATTCTGAATCTGATAGATCTTGCGCGCATCGTACGGAGAGTATGCATACTGATATCGGTAGGCTGGCGACATGTTGGGTGATATTGGCTGCACCCACGACTTTTGCGGCGAAGCCAGCCTGCTGAAACAACAAACTATTATAAACCACAAATATTACAGATCACATCGACATCGCTAGCTTTTACGAATGGAGGAAACAGTTTGCTTCCGCTGATACAATATACAAGAAATATGAATTCAAAATTATAAAACAAAAAATACTTGTGTATTGTCATAGAGTAGGAAGAGCCGTTTTTATATTTTTTATCATAGACTTATACGTGACTATAACACGACATTACTAATAAGACCCACCGATAGTGACACAGTTTGATATGTGTACGAAGTTCCTACTTAGGTATGTAAGTTAATAAACATTCAGTAATTGGACTACACTATAATAAGTAATTTAACACCTAAGAAAAACAAATACGGATAAAAATTCGCCAGAAGGTTTTTAGTAAATTCGCAAAAGACCTTAATAATTATAAATAAATAGAGCAAATGAGTATTATTTATTATACGTGTACGTACGAAGAGTCTGATCCCCATTTCAAGAAGAAAGCTTCCGATGATGCCATCAACGCCAACATCAAGAACAAACCCATCTGAAACAATATTATGTGAAGTTATATATAATATCATACCTATTTACAAGTGTAAGGCACATATACAATAAAACCGCCCAGGCATTGCTATAAATACTATACACGTCGCAAAGCCGCACATAATAACCATTTTTGAAACAAGATATTAATATAAGTTAGATGTTATCATTATTATTGTATAGTATTATAGTTAATTATGGTCATATATTTTATTAAAATAAAATTCAGGCGTTTTTAATTAGTTATTTAAAAATAAGCTAGCTAAGTACATGTATAATTTATAGGTTCCGAGTGAATATGTAAGGTTGAAAACTCCATTCGTCATAGCAATGTTTGCAAGAACTCATTACGCGCCTTTGGCACTACAGAAAACCAGCGCTAGGGTAGCATATTTCTGAGTGGTGACCATTTTTGAAGTGAAAACATTTTTAGGCGCGTTGAGCACTTTTTGGGTGAACAAAATTAATCTCAACATTCGTTGTTCGTTTATTAAGTAAAAATTTACTTTAATACTTTAGTTTAAAGTAGTAGGTACTTTACTTTTATTACCCGTTTTGCCACTGTCAAATGGATAATTAAAAAGTTTTGAGTGCATTCGTGTCCGTAAAAAATAGTAGTCGGATGTCATTGAACTTTTTTGAAGAAAAATTTGGCCGTTTAAATCAGGATACCACCTAATACTTTCATTTCAACTGCTTACACAAGGGGCTCAATTTTCGTAACGAAATGTGGTCAAATTCAAGTTTCGATCGTATCTTCAAGTGAGAGATGGACCTTAGGTACAGCAAAACTTACAACTATTAAACTAACAAAATATTAGAAAAATAACTAAACTGAAAAAGCTATGTCGCTTCTTATTGTTTGTCGGATTATTACAGTGACAGTGTGAGAGCCAATGAAGTGAGAGTTTATCTGATAGGTAGTAACTACTATCAAATGGTCGTAAGATAAGACGAAAAACAAGAACCAGAACAGTTTACTGATCAACCTCAGGTTTCAAAGCCAGAATCAAAATAGTCCATAATGTAAACTGTTGAATGTATTGTAGTTGGATGTAATTGTATATTAAACAAATTCTGATTTCTAGTTTTGGGTAGGTATGTACTGAGACATCTGGACGCTTCATTTCTTGACGTTACTACTACCATATACTATTTAGTTGGTACGTTATAAAAGTTCATGTAAACCATCTCAGTTTTAAAATTTATTTGAATATACACAATGCCTCACGATCAGTATCAGAGTGGCTTTGCCTTATTTAGCTAATGGGTTGAATTCCCACCAAGCACAAACATTTAAACGATGAACTGATGTTTCACTGTTTGGGTGTTATAAAATATTATAAAAATAGATTTACAATAGAAGTATAAAAGTTCCCAAAGAACAGGTTTTGCTCAGCTTTGGCTAGATTTCACTGAGCAAAATACCCTTTAAATGTACCTACATTTCTATAACTTTTACGGCCACTTGGGTCGCAACGCAACATACAAATTGTAGATACCTATTTTAAAAGTTGGGCAACGTAATTATCGTTTTTTATCCCTTGTTGTCCACTTAAACTTGCAAATGTTACTATACAAAAGAAACTTTGGTGTGAATGGATCTTTACGTAGCATCCAGATGATTAATGGATATTCGTTTGGTACTTATTACGTTCTTAACATTATTAAGCGATTAGTAACCATAGTTTTATGATAAACAGACGTCAATCATTCTCTTGTTGATATGAACAAAGTAAAATATCTCTAACTACTTAAATAAATATTATGTTCCTGTTTTATATTTTTAATAAGCTGTGTTTAACATACTTCCCTCCCTATTCATTATACAAAGGAAAAATTACGGATTGACAAACTACATTTTATACGAATTATTTTTTATCATAGAACCAGTACATGCTCCACCTGATGTTAAGTGATAACCATTACGTATAACAAATATAATATTAGAATCAAAGTATTAGGTCCCACTCAAAGTACTATTAGGGCTCTATGTGTAGGGCTCGTCTGGAAAACACTTCCCAGTCAGTGCCTTTGAAGTTACAGGCAGTACATCAAGAGCACACTTCTTAACGTGCGTGACCAGCAAGGCACCTGCACCCACACTCTTCAATCCAAAATACAGCGATGCTGTTTAGTGGCAGTGGAAGTCTCATTACTGAACGACTGGATGAGTCCTACTACTAAAAAGTATATCCTCATAATATGGCTATATTTACCTACAAAGGGTAAATAATATAGATATATATATACATTGGTACTTCTGGGAACCACGACAATCAAGAATCAGGCGCTGCTAGAGCTGGCAGATAGAGACATTATAAAGTGATTTGAGCGGGTCCGTAGCTAATCGTTAAATAGAGCATAAGGATCTTAAAGTCATAAATATTTTATTCCCATCTGATCGCTCCGCTCTTCTCATGGGTCATAAACACTAATTTTCTATTGAAATAACTATTCGATTTAATGGCTTCGCAGTGGGCGTTAGGTTATTATACGAGTATACTCAATACCCATTAAATTGACTTTTTACTTAATTAAAAATGGTCCTTTACTTGTGTAGACCAAATGATACGGATCTTTTTCTACTCTACATTTTATAACACTAATTATCTAGGGGCCAAAAGTTTGAAACACTGACTTCAAAAATGTGTAGCACAATGCCCAAAACCACGCCGTTGTGAAAAAATCTACGGCTGCCCACCCCGTATCTATCTGCTGACTACCCTATATACCTCCCCCCTTTATGCCTTTCCTAGGCTTAAAGGTATGTTATACTAGCGGCCGTTTGCAGCTTCGCCCTTAGTAGGATATACTTAAATAAAAAATACTTAAGGAGCATAACTCACTAGAAATAGGTCACAAGAAATGCACAAATAGGTCTTTAATATGTATTTGATGTAATCTATGATTAAATTAATTTAAATAGTGTTTTTAAGCTATTGAAATAATAAGCTAGGCTTGTAAAAAGTTTTGAATAAACTTTATCTGTGGGGGTTCATAACTGTTAATATATTTTATTTTTCTCTTTTTATTATATATTATTACAGATATCGAACGAAGTATAGTCCATATTCTTAGGAACGAAGAGCCGGAGACCATAGACGAAAAAAAACTTCTTTTTTAAAATAGCAGAACAAATAGTTCAATCGATATTTTCAATCTTTGGTTAATAATGGTTGGTTCTACCTTGATTTTGCTAAATTTGTAAAACGATTTGTGCGTTGGAGTTGCAAATGAATTATAGAATAGAATAGAATAGAATTATTATCTATGTATACAATATCAACCCGTTATAAAGGAAATATCTAAATAAAGTACCCCCAAAAAACCCCTGTGTCAGACTTTCAAACCTAAGCACGAATTATATGTATAATAGATAAATAATAAATAACTGTTCTACTGGTCTACTTTTCGACATCTCCTTTGTCATTACTACCCTGCCCGTGGTAGTACCGAGAATGAATAGGACCCTCCTGGGAATATCATAGAGGCAGCTAAGGGTAGGGTACCCCATAGTCAATGGGCAGCAGTATCTTTTTTGTACACTAACACTATGGTTACCAATCCACTAGCCACGCGTGGTGGCAGTTTGCCACAATTCCTCTTATGACTACGTATGTACTTTTTATTTGTGACTTGATGATATTGAACGAAACCTGCGTGGTTTTCTATAGTTTTTTTATTAATTATCATACTAAACCGTAATATTGACCTCAATAAGAGGCCTCAGTTATAGCTTTAGTATTTATGACACAACAATCGATCTCTTTATCACCCTTTCGTAGTATTTGGCCGTTTAAGTATAAGCTATAACTCCTTAATTGTTAAAAAGCACACATAAATATATAATTATAATTATTATTATTGTATTATTATAATTTTAGTTTGTCTACATTGTTAGCATCTTTATCTTTTTGTGCACCGCCGTTTATCTATTTCTGTTTATCCTTTCCATCCAAAGGTTGTCTGGAAGAGATCGCTTTTAGCGATAAGACCGCCCGTTGTACTCAGTGCTTATAATTATCTCTATTGTGTTTTTACTTCTTTGTGTACAATAAAGAGTTAATCTATCTATCTATAAAATTGCTTAAAATCATCCTTTAACTAACTGTTACTCATTGATAAGAGATGGCAGTAGTGCATTGATTATCTTCGGACAAGTTTTATACGTAAGGCCGTTACTCAATGACCTCGAACACAAACACAAAAAAACTTGGAAAATATTATACCCGCGTTGATTATATTGTTCTAAAGAATAACAAAATCATAAACAGGTGTCACAATAAAGTGTTACTGAGTGAGAGGATGACTTGCATGCCCTTGACTGCTTTATGCCGCTATCTAAATATATTGAGTGATGAATTTTATCAGTAAAGAATAATCACTCAATCCGGAGTGTAAGCACGAAGGAGAGATCTTTGTTCTGATTGGTTTTATTTATTTAGTATTTTCCGCACTTTTACTTCACTGAAATTTATGAAAAATTAGCAATTTTTTATTTTAGAGACGTTCAATAATATATAGCTAAATTTTTGATAAAAATATTGACAATCGATAATTACAACAAAATATTTATTAGAAGAGCACTGCAGAAAAAGCACAAGAAAAACCAAAAAAACACTTACCATTTTATTCGAATCCGGATACATGACACTTGGCCGATGACAACTGAACTGAACAACCAGTGGAACGTTCACCCCTTGCGAGTATTAATTCAGAACTATGGGTTGTAGTCGAAATAAGGATTAGGAACCTTAACAAAAAAAGGCTCGTTATTTCGGGAATGAAGATGCGTGCACCCACTCCGGCCACGGAATGACCGATCCCAGGAGTCCAGTCGTTTTTTATACACGGTATCAGAAACATTCCGTCCTTAAAAGCCGGTCTCCGACCTCAACATAATAATCTTATTAACATATCTACACTTCTATCTTTACTTAGAACATACCGTTATTATTAGCCCTATTTTAAAAAGGAGTTTCGTAGACACTGGCCACTTAAGATAATTTCACACTTTTTTCGTGGAGTGGTTAAGTGTTTTGAGATAGATTTTTCGGGGGGAGGGTATTGCTTTGAACGGAAGAGTGGCGCTCCGGTCCGCTCCACCCGTTAATAGCATGGGAAGGATGTGCCTGACACTCGTGTCGAATCGAGACGTATTCATTACTAAAACGACGTTCGTCGGCCCTTGTTCCTCTTTTGTATTAGGTACAAACAAAACAACTCTTTCAAATTCTTTTTACTATAATCTACTCGTATCTACTCCACCCAAATCAATGATATTCATATGGCATGGCGGTGTTTGCAAAGATGAACTTTTTTTAATGAAAGATAAAGAACTGTTCTCGCCATATTTTTTCAAGATAAAATGTAGTTCAATCAGCATACAACCTATACTTATTCCAAGTTTCATACAAATTTGTCTAGTGGTTAGGCCGTAATTGAGCCATGGATAATTCTGAAATAATTATTTGGAAATATCCATGGCCAATGTAGGTCCCAAGAACTAATTTGTGATAATGTTTGAATGAAAAAAAAATATAGGTGGTTGATATTGCCTGTCCAAGACCTGATTGCATGGGTGCTTTACAAAGTTTACATGCGTGGGTACTACTAATTATTTAATTGCCATTATTTTTGTTAAAATATAAAATGACCGTGTTAGTATTATATCGCTTGTTTTGTGAAGTATTTTACGGAGTTGGTACGCATGCGCTGGAATGGGCATAAACCTGCAGGTCTACTCTTGAAAAAGCACCCTCACAGTAACCAGCAGCCTTCGAAGGTGCACCCCCGAAGGCACGCAGTCAAAATAATCATTTTCCTGGAACTACATGCTTATTCTGTGGTGACCCTATTACATATCCACAGCAACCAACAGCTTCAGCAGTTCCATTGCCACCGAAATAATAAGGTTATACCTATAAACTTACTCTGCGATATCTCATTGTTACATACCTACATTCAGTTCTTGCAATCACGAAACGTAGTTTCGGTCTCGATTTGCCGACCGTAGACACGCCAGATATCATCATGCATAAACGCAAAGTCTACATTATCGCATTCTACACACCACATTTTGACTCACTGTTGATAATGAACAACCACACTAAGTTTCATTGTCACCACACTGGAGCTTCATTTAGAACATTACTTTGTTAAAAGGACCACACAAAAGTAAGTACACACAGTAAGAACCAAGTCGTAACTTTCTTGCCTGTTGTAACTAGTTATAAGACTATTCTGAGTGATCACTTTGACTATGTAATAGATGCATTTTGACTTTTGACTTTGTCTTTTAACGTGAGCACATTTTGCATCTTCATCAATGTTCCCATCACTGGAAAAGTATAGCAGAAGCGCCAACACTACCTTTTCAGCTCTATCATTTATCTGGATCGCGCATATTAATCTTGTCCTCCACTGAACACTACCTTGAAAATGTGTTTTCTGTGAAACGATTATCCTATGAAATTACCATTACCAACTCAACTTAATGTTTTTTTTTTATTAAACAAAATTTTAAGATACAAAAAACTACTAAAAAAATAATAAGTATCTGTAAAAATCTCAAAATACAACAATTCGCACGAAAATCACTAGAAATTGGCCAACATATTTTAGGTAGGTAGGTACACCTAGAAGTGAAGAGTTAGATGTTTTTAAATGAAGATACTCTTTGGATTACCTCTGGTAGGTATATTTAAATATAAAATAAAGTTATACTAAATTCGTAGATGACGTAATGACACAATGACGTAGCGCCTTAGAGCTCGTTGATGTCTTTTGCTTACAAAAATTGGGTCAGGGATGGCGAACGCACAGCAGGAATAGCACGCTACACAATATTTTGGTTAAGCCACGGATCAAAACCATTTTCATTTATGATTCAAACCATCCGCTATTTCCCAATCCAGTCAGAGACTATAATACGTAGCAATGCCGTGACATTGTCGTATTAGGTATGTAAAAAAAAATACATTCTAAGATTCTAACCAAGAAACATAACTAAGAAAATAATGCTTAAACTTGCTTGAGCATTTCATTCCTGCGCATTGGATCCCAACAAGATTGAACTCTTTAGCGTGTAGTTAGGCAGGTTAATACCTTTGATCCCTACTGATATCACTGAATAAAGGTTTTTTTTTATTTTGACTTTGTTCCTTGAATCGGAATACTAAAGATAGTAATTTCCTCGGCTAATAACATCTGGTGTTACTCGTAAGTTGAACATTTCGATCAAGCTGCGTTGGAAGTAACAATAAATAACAGTTTTAGTAAAAAATATATTTATTACATAAAAATAAAGCTCTAATAGCAAACTTCTAAATAAAAACATGGTAGTTACAATATGGTTCACGGTTCCTTACCTACCCATATACATGAGTACCTACTGTAGGTACCTACTCTACTTTAAAGTTTCCAAACTTGCGTTAATGCATCAGTGACGATAGCCATAAAGCTTTGAGTGTTAGTAGGTACATCTCCAAACTTAGTCGGGTGTTAATTGAGTATTTTCAAGGATATATTTTTCGAAACTCGAACTAGTCAGATAGGTACAATTTTATACATATTTAACTGAAAATGTACCTAATGTGGAATTTAAGGTGTCATTATTGCGGTGAGTTCAAATTGGTTGCCAAATATTTATGATGAATGAAATTTTCTTGGTTCATTTTTCTACTTTGGCATAATTAACCTATTCAAACTATTCATCAAAGTTAAATCGGCGCTTACCATCAAACCTGAATCCGTATGCGGCTGCATTTTTGACGTCAACTAGCGCCGGGTTGCGGTGCTTGTAGAAACTACCATGCCCATGCGCAGGCCGTGACGAACCGTTGGGAATCCCGTGTGCCTCACGAGGGTAGAACGCTTCGAAAGTGCCGTCAGATGGCAGCACACTCTCCAGATCACCGTCTTCAGGATCATACGGGCGGCACAGAGATGGCGCTAGCAGTGCCAGCAAAAACAACGCACGGAGCATCTAAAACGAAACAGTTCTTGATGGAGGTAACACCATAAGAGTGTATTAAGTATACAATAGAAAACGGTTACGTACGATGATGGATCCGGCGAGCGTGTCTCTGGGAAGTCGGTTACGTAATGGTGAAGGTGCTCGGTCGGCACTCGGTCACCTTGAGTGCGGGCTCATGCTAAAAGACTTGGTGACGTGTGCACTGATTCCGCAACAATGCTATCCCGCCGTCGCGTAGCGCCTGACCGATACTAACGCCTGTGTTGTGTTGCTCACTGTTTACAAACTGCTATATAACGTAGACACACGCACGCTTATACGCTAGTATGTTTGCAATGCGTAGGTAGATGTTTGGAGCAAATATCCTTTATAGGTACAGCCATGACCCATGCACGCAAAAAAATATTTGGCAGGTAAGTACTCGAAAGTATATAGGTAACATGTTCTTCTAGGATGTCTGATCTCGTAGTGAAACTCCCAGCATGGCTCTACCCTAAGCCCGCTATGCGAATTTGGACTTGTGTATAAGACATATATAGCTAGGGAACACGTATCATGACATGATTTTCGTCTTACTTATATTCGTTTTAAGATCCACCTGGGAGACAGTATTAAGTTCTCAAGTATTCGTCTAATTTTGGCCTAGTACTATAAATAGTAATATTAGGTATCAGTTTTAGCAGTAGGTACCTACTCCTCAAATATTAAAAAGGTTATGAAAATAAACAATGTACCTATACCCACACATCAAGTTTATTGAAAATAGTTATCCCATATAATCTTACATCATTCTATACAAAAGGAACATCTAGGGTACAAGGTAATAATAGCAGCTATAATTCAACCACTCAGCAATGTTTGGACAGTCACCGACATTAGGATGGTTACACTTTACAATTTTCTAAATTATGCCATATCTTTTTAGATTCACTTCTTTTTCTATGCAACTTTTGCAACAAGCAAAAAATAATTATATTTAATTATATTTTTATAGGTACCGGTTTATACTGGTACCTATAAAAATTCATTGCCTCAAAAGCCACGCATGTTAGAAACGTACCCTATAATGCACTGCTATTTGTTCATCAACCTAAAGCGTACAGGTGTTAAGTAAGCCTCATGTGCCTTTAGTTTCACCGGCACCCACACCCTTTACACCCGTTACAATACTATGAGTTACAAACAACTTATTGCAGGTGACTGGACCATAGCTGCACACCCCTAATCCATAACTGGGTATATTTTGCTTTTATGCATTGGCACTTCAGCCCGGCTAAGATATGCAACGCGATAAAATTTTGTTTACTCGTTATCTCGTGCAAAATAGAGATATCTCTATATAGGTATCTTTCTGTGCAGTACATGACAGCGCCCAAAAATTTATCTCGTTCTGTCAAATGAAGACCTAATGCTAATGTTTAGCTTATCTGTGGGTTTTTGATTTTTAGTTTCTAAAATGTCCATCATTGGAAAAAGTAGGTATCTCGTGTCTAGCGCGACATATCTCGCGTTGCACATCGTAGCCCGGCTGGACTCCTAGTCTCTAATTAGGTGTTCTGTGCCCTGTTAACAAAAATGCGTGGTCTAATAGTAACGCGAGGTCAGAACGATTGAAAACGTGCTAACAAACACCAAGAATGGGCGTTTTTACATTGGACGATAACTATAACTACACGATGACTGCATGATATCGTCGGACTGGTAGTTTGATACATTCTACTAAATGCTTTCACACTATGTTGTAGTTAACGTTATCGCCGCCGACAGATTATCGATATACCTATATCGTTCTGATATCGTCGAACGATATCGATGTCGTCCGAGCTGACGAGTGTCGGTGTCGTTATCGTCGCAGTGTGAAAACGCCCATTGGGCCCACTCAAAATATTGTCCTTGGTTAGGTAAAAGGTACGGTCTCATTCATAATGGCCTCTGAACACTCCTTTAACTAATACAACTGATGTCTGTTGTCAAAAGTGACAACAAGACTTAAGTAAGTATAGAATAGACGAATAAATAAATATAGTACTATTTACCCATACTATTACTAGTACTACTGTATAACATTAAAATTTATTCGTTGTAGACCCGTTTTAAAGTGTCAGGCAGAATTATAAACAAGACATACTTACTAATTTTGTAAACCAAAAATTTGAGGAACCGATCTACAAATAGCAGATGAATAAAACGTAGGTACCTACGAGTAGGTTCGTAATTTCACAATATCATAAACCGCGAAAATTACACCTTTGCACTATTAGCAATTTAAAGTTCTGAACAGCTTGAATTCCTAAAACACTATCTTCAAGTCATGTAGATAACTGGAAATTACGCCTTGGAAATTGTTGAGCCAAGCCACATCTTCACATATTAGTAAAACTCTGACCTTACAGTTTCAGAATTATTCAAGTTTTTTATCATCAAACGTTCATGAACGTTTCATTTAGTCTTTATATGTACCAAATTTTTTTTTTTTAATTTATGATATTTTAATGAACTTAGACAGCATAATTGTTCCACCCTCTACCATCACGTCTAATTGAGATTCAGTTCAAGACCTAAACTGAATCGTTCCGTTTGGACAAATTCGATGATACTTATTCCGCTGTGATTAAGTTCGTATTGTGCCATCGAATTAGTCCAAACGGAACGGTTGAGTTTAGGTATCGCAATAAGACATGATGGTGGGGCTCTGGGCCAGAGCCCCACCATCATGTCTTATTGCGCCTCTTTATCCGGAGCCTCTGGCTAAAGAGGAACTCTAAAGGAATAATGGCGCCATTTTGTTTTGCCAGCAGATGCTATCTTTTGTGTTATAGGTTTTTAATTATGGTAACTTCCCAACACACTCCATCTCAAAGACAAGATAGCATAAAAGTATATAATTTAGGTAAGTAATATATTATAGTTATGGATTATTAGGTAAGTACTACCTGAAAGGTTATTTCTACAATAAGTACAAAGAGAAGTTAATTAAATGCATAGGTAACTTATAACTTAAAAGTACACTGTGTGTATGCATGTAAGTAAATTATGAAATTAGACCGACTTGCATTTACTAATTTATTATCACACATAAGCAATTAAATTACACTGAACAAAGTATTATATGTACTAAAATGTTCCTGGTTGCATATACTCGTATTACTGCATAAGTAAAAAGTATTTTATAAAAATATACATTGTTTTTCTAAGGTGATATTTAAAATCATGTGTACAAGTAATTCCATGTTGCAATGTGTTATAAAAATAAGAGTTCTATATCAAAGAAGCCATGATATTTATGAATGTATATAATTAAGATATTATAAATTAATTAATTACAAATTTGTACTTATATGAAATAACTAAAATGACTCATTGATTTGTATTATAAGTATATAAGTACCTATATATGGCATAGCCTATTATTACTCATTACTATTCCTGCCGGGCTAAGATGTGCAACGTGAGATATGTCGCTCTTGACACGAGATACTTTTTCTATTGATGGACATTTTAAAAATTAGAGATAAAAGATCCACAGATAAGCTAAAAATTTGCATTAAATCTTCATTTGACAGATCGAGATAGATTTATGGCACTGGCATGTTAGCACAGGAAGATATAACGAGATATCTCTATTTTGCACGAGATAACGAATAGACAAAATTTTGTCGCGTTGAACATCTTAGTCGGGCGGGTCATATATCCAAATCGGTCCAGCCGTCACGCTATGGTGAGATTTCTTAGCTCACAAACATCTAACCTTTCGATTTTATATAAAGTAGAATGGTATATCAAATCTATGGTAAATCCACCACCAGCTTACGCTTATCCATAGAAATTAATCAGTAAACCAATTCTTTAGGCTGACAATATTTTCGATCATATAGCATCATTTTGTTGCTACTTTTCAAAGATGAAAGAAAAAATTATGTTTTATTCTCAATACTGGTAGATGCATCCAGTTAGCCACTTTCATAAAAGATGAGACCACTTCAATCAATCAAATACATGTTTTTTTTCTCACGTTGCAGATACAAGCATATGCAGAACAATAAGTAAACTTAAAAAATAATTTGATCAATATTCTTACAATTTAGACGCGATGAATATAGAACCGTCGTATGAAAAATATTATTATTTATGTAAAATGTAAATGTTACATATCGTAACTATGTATCAAACTAACAGTAAGTAGTTACATCATAGTATAAATCGAATCACAATACTTTTTGTCAGGTCTCATTATTTTTTATAAGTAACTATTTCATGTTATTAAGAAATATTATTTAAATTTGTGATAAGTTACATATAAGTAGGTATTTAAGTTTTTTAGATTACTATCACAATAAAAGTTATTCAGTAATAAGTATGTAATAAAGTGAATGTAGATGGGGCCGCTAAGTAAATATATTTTATAAATCACCACACATCTATATAATAACTACATAGTAAGATAACAATACCGACTAACAGTACATAAGTGAAATTAATTAAATCAAATATTTATATACTTATATTAGGAATGTATATTAAGATGAATTTAACAAATTATTTTAATCACTTGTGTGTAGTACTTATGTATAGAACGTTTGCAACGGTATTTTAATTTTATGTGTTTTTAGTGAAAACTGTAGCAGTAAATTTTATGTATCATAGGTAAATCTAAATTTCCTGTTTAAAACATGCGATAACGTATTTGTTTCATCCACAATCTACGATGTCCTTAGCAAATATCAAGACGATGTTAGTATGTCCGTTACAATCGTACAACCACAAGTATCTCACACACATGTAGGTATGCAACATTACCTTTATACATGAGTACATGATCTTGATGTACATAATATCAAACTCAAATGTAAATAACCAAATTATTGCATTTCAAAGCGTATACCTACGGAAAACAATCAATAGTTAATTGATACATGCGTAAATTTGCGGGAAATCGTTCTAATATAAAATAGACCAAACAAATACCTAGTACTATTCGGTCATTCTAATCCTCAGTAGGCCAACCAAATGAGGACAGCAGACTTGCAAAGTGTGATAACGCAAAGAACTAAATACCACAAAATGAAACTCAATAACAGTTCAACACATCTCGCCACGCTCTTTATGAAGCATCTTGAGGTTGAGACAAAAACCAGAACGACAATGCTGTCGCTCGTCAACCTTATAAAGAGTAATATATTTCTTGGATTTCTCGAGAACGAATTGTTTTTTTATTTGACTTTCTAATGGAATAAGCAGCAAACATAGCATTGCCTCGCACATCACGTTTGGTATGAACGTGCCTTACAATGCACTGCTCTGCATCCATCAACCTGAGTCATACATGATGTTAAGCATATGTGCCTGTAATTTCACTAGCACTCACACCCATCACACCGGAACACAGTAAGCTGCTTAGCGGCGGAGATAAGCATGGTGGTAATACTTCCCCGGACGAACCCTTCACTAAGAGCTTTACAACTACTAAATGGTGAAACTGGTAAAATCGCACTAGATATTTGTCGTTAATTTCATAACCACTAAAGATTTATACTTAAACCACACGTACTTTAAGCGGGCGTAATTCTAAAATCCAGCAATCATAAACATCATCACAACTCCTAAAATTAACAGTTCTACATACACGATATACTCGATACTCGTACACGAATAAACTAAGCTAGACTTATAATGGAATTATGACGGAAATTACACATCAAACGTGCACGCAACCTATGCAAAAAAGTGCCGTGAAGAAACATACTTGTAGCAGTGGCAAAACTTTAAGGCAAAGAAGTTCCGGTCTTGAGTATTTACTACGGGTTTATTTAAGGTAAGGCTTGCTTGTTCCTAAGCTGTCTTCAGGGACTGATTCAGACGATATTTATATTTAATACTTTATTGCTTTTTCTCATCTGCTTAAAATACAGATCATATCGAAACGATAGTTTGTTTGGAATCCCCATAGTATTATACTAGTTTAATATATTTAATTCACAAACTTTAATTCAACTTGCCTTGCAAGTTTTTAGGTACCAATAACAATACAATATTTTGGTGGCATCGAGCTGAAAATTTGTTAATAGCATAACTAAATATTAATTATTTGCTCATAAAGATTCTTGTAACTCTTCTAACATTTTGCATAAAACTAACACTTTAAACAAAAAGCACCCATAGTATTTCTAGAATTCTGGAGTTATGGCTAGTTATTGCGTGGCTTAACATGCCCTAGTGTACAGACTTAGAAGTGCCTAAATTCAAAAGTTAACGCATTTAAAATAACCATTTCCAATAATTTGTTCCCATCAGCAGGTATATTTCACTAAAATAAACTTCAAAAATAACAAAGACAATGATATCAACAAAATAAATAACATTAGAAAGAAATCACATTTAACTTAAAACAATAATGATTATGATCTACGCTAAGTCCTTCTTGATCCATAAACTACGGAAAGTGACTGTTTTATATCGTCTCACAACATTAGAAGTAAAGAGAACATTTAAACATTAGGTATACAAGATATAAGTTAATTTTGAACAACATTTTTAAGAAAGTACCTATATTGTAACAAAGATATCCTTACGTTGGACCTTTAGACCTAGATTTAATTTCAACTTTACACTAAACCTGATATCAATAAGATACGTCCAAAAGCATGTTATATTAAGAGCATGCCTTACATATAAGTACCATAACCAATTTGAACTTCACCTTTTAATACCATTTCTTTAATTTAATTTAAGAGATCTTAGTATCCATTTTAATTTATTTATTATCCATAATTTTAGAGACAATATATGCATGTGCGTTTGACATTATCCTGCTTGTCTTTGTACCAATACGACAGTGTTAAAACTGAACTAACATGTAATTGGTGTACCGATTTGTACATTTCAGGCGCTTTCGTTTTTGTTACAGACTCAATGGTAGAAAAACTCTTTTGCTATCGCATCTAAGATTCGTCTAGACACGCTTCAATAAAAAAAACTCCATCTAAACAGGAAGCGACCGAAGTTCCTTCACATCAAGTACATACTTAATAAGCACCTATATTATTATATATCCAATTTTATGATTTATTAATCAGTAAAAATAGTAAATGCAAATGATTGGTGTCCGTGTCTAACACTAATGCTTAATTATGCCAGTTATAAACCGAAAAACGTGAAGCAAGGTTCGAAGACAAAAACATTATTAAAATTATAACTTTAACCCTGACTTAAAGCTCTTATTGATACACTAAACTACGCGTAAAATTAAAAATAAATAATTATAATATTGCTTAAAATGATAATATTCTAGCGCTGTATCAAACAACACGATGATAAGAACGGTTAATAAATTCAACTCGGCATTTGTGTTAGTACAGTTTAGACGCTGTACAAAAAGGCGTCAAGTTTCGTCTTAGGTGAGGGCTGTGTGAAAGGTGAAAACCAGAAGATAGAGAAACGACCGAATACTGATTGGATGCTCTTCCAGCGGGACTTGCGGACCCACCGGGCTTGTTCCTTCTTCAGTTGCTCGATTCCCTATGGGAAAACATTGCGTTATTAAAACAGTAAGACTGTAAGAACTTGTTAAACAATAAAGTAATATGAAATAACTTTCGAATAGACTAATCCTCTTATTTTTAAACTCACGTTACATCACACACATTACGTTACAAGGGAGCGTTTAACGGAGTAATGTCAGTTTTAAGCTGCCCTAAAAATAAATATACTCAGTAAAAAAATGATAAATCATAAATTTATTTGTTTTCATAGTTTGTACTTGCTCCTAAATATTTTATAATATCCCAACCTCTAAATTGAGCTACGACCGCTTAAGTATTGTATTAACTTGTCTTTAAGAGTTCAGCGAGTGGGGAAGGAGATTAGCGCATATACATATCAAAGAAAATATCAAAGAAAGGGTCGTGGGTTCAAATCTTATACTTATGCTACATAACTTTTGGGAAAAAATAAAAAGATGCGCATATACGGTACGGTTAGCTCTAAGCCGATTGCAGTCTCAGTCGAATTTGTCGACCTATATAGTCCTATATACTTTATCTACGTTCGATCGCATACAAAAGAGAGACACACTCCAACTTATAAGCTTATAACCTTTACAATTAGCTCAGCATTAAATCGTCATAACTTTAGCAGTATATAATGTACACTCACAGTTTCGTCATTCCAAATAGCATGCAGTTGCGTTCCGAGCATCACAGCCGTGAATATAGCGAAAAGTAAAGCCTCTGCGATCAGGAACAGAAGAAGGATAACAGTAGCCGGGGGCGAATAAGCACTGCAGTCACGCCACTCGTGTCTTATACACGTAGCAAACTGGTAGACAGCAAGACCGACTGCGTGGACCGATATACCCGCAATATAAAACTGTAATCAAACAAAAACACCATCAGCTACAAACCAAGCAAAGCTTATACTTTGGAAACCAGATAACTAATAGATTACTTCTGTACGGTTTTTTTTGGAAATACAAACTTAGAATACTATGTAACACCCAAACAAACGCTTACAAACAAATATCTATGTAAACTACACATTTGTCCTCAGTGTGGGTTGTGGGTTCGATCCCCAAGAAACTGACTGATTGATTGCCATTATATAAGAAGATAAAGCGACTACCCGCAGTATTGTTAGACTAACTTTATAGGTTCTACTTAGCACGGTTGTTATCATACAATAGGGTAGGTACATACAATAGGGTTTTTAAGTCTTTTATTAAACTGAGGTATTGTTTTATTTTTTCAAAGAATTTATATCGACAACAAGAAAAAAACTGCGTCCATGCTACGTTTATTTTCCAAAAGGTTAAAGCGACCTCCTTACAGGAGGTAATACCAACCCAGAATAAGCCAACGTGAGCCAAGAGGTTATAGCGACCTCCCGCAATATAAAATTGCGTCCATAAAACGTTTCATATTTAGAAGGTCAAAACGACAACTCGTAATCATCCAACGTTTATTATTCAAGAGGTCATACGACCACTCGCAATACTGCAATCAATCAACGATCACTATTTAAGAAAATAATTATGTTAATCTATCATTTCTGTAAGAGCTATATCTTCCAGTCACGTCCCACAGGAAATCCATTTAGTTGGCTCCCGCTCGTGGTGATTAATGTTATTCGAAGTTGAGTGTAGGTAATGAATTTGTCAGTCTAAAATGTTATTGGAAGCAAAATAAATATAAGGGTATTTATGGTTATGGTAAGTAATATTACAGATGCAATATACAAACGCACTGAATCAATGTGAATTACTCAGGAAGCAGCAAACTTGGACAGGTCACTAAAGTCACCTACGACGTTTAAGTGGTGAGAAATAGAGCAAAACGTTTTTACCTACACTTCAATGAAACGTTTCTTATTCAAGGCTAGTGGAAATACGCGCGACTTCATCTACCTGATGCTATATTTTCATATTTGAATTTGAATAATTCCTACGCAAACACACTCTTACGCAAGACAAACCCAACCCTGAAAATGTCAAGTCTCTACGACCAAGTCAAGTGGGCTTGGTGCTTTGTCTATATGTCAGACAGTCAGTCAGGACAAATATTCTTATAGTAAAATTGGTATAGAGATATAAATGGCTGACAGTACTCGCATAAATTGCAATCAATCAACGTTAACTATTCAAGAGACAGCGAACTAAAAAGCAACCTTGCGGCGTGGGAACTGAACAAAGAAACATCAACACATTGAACTACCCACATATTGTAGCTGCAGTCGAACGAGGCGCGACGGTTATTTATTCAAGACAAGATGGCCGACGCGTATCCACAGTAAGTAATTACAATTAGTCAACGTCGGTTACCGATAAAGCGATCAAGAAAATACAGTTCAGCATAATAGACATTGATCGGCCTTTAATTGAGGCTAAAGAAATAGGGCATACGTCTCAAATATATTATTCAAACGGGTCGACTGCAAGGTTTTTGCTATGGAAATCTAGTACAAACAGATATATGTTAGTAACTGGCTTAGTACGGTAGCTCAGCCTTCTAGGATGTAAGTTTTGGATTCACTATTTAAGTTAGAACAAACTTTTGAAAAACAATGTTTTTATCAGTTATCTGATATCTGAAATTTGAAACTAGATGGCGCTGTGAGAAATGTCCGCTACTATCCGTGTTAGTATCTAAGTTTAGTCTGCCTCAATTGTTTGTTAGTATATCCTTGCAATCGCAATTTAGGTCAGTTACTTACCTGGTATAAAGCAATGACATGTCTATTGATTGGTGTGGTATACCGTTTGTTTTAGCTCGGCCCTTGGTGACAAATAGAGCAATGCCACATAAATATTTAAATCATACGTTCTTGAAATGCAATGTTAGTTCTTTTTCTATTTTGCTCGATTTTCTTTTATATTTTCTAGCTACGAGTGAAAATAACTTTTGGGGAGACAATTCAAATGTTGCTTTTTAGGGACCTAGTAATAATAGTCATGATCTGGGGTTATTTGAGTTGGAGAAATTTGGATAAAACGTTGTGATGTCACTTCGTCTGACTGAACTTAGGAAAATAGAAATAGGTTTCAATGAACCAGAAAACCATTTTTTTTTTTAAACAATTCCAACATTTTTAGTAATTTTTTTGGTCAAACGTTGGTTGTGCAATGCGTCATCTCGATTTGACGGAAATGTTTATGGAAACAATTCCGTCAAATCAAGATGCCGCATAAAGAATATAAATAGCACGACAATGAGTAACTGATGAGGCTACCATAATGACTTAATGAATGCAAGAGTCAGCAGGTCAATTTCTTGAAAGCGATAAACGAAGTTTCGTCGTTATTGTCGTTTTAGTTACACTGCGCGGCATGTCAGGCAGCGACAACTTGACTGTGGAATGGGTTTACCGAAGCCCCGCAGTGTAACGCGAAACTATAATACGTTTAGTATATCGCTTTCAAGAGTAGACCTGCAGGACCGACAGTTAAACGTGCCGTGTGATGCGCGATGTACTTACTGTGAAGAGCACAAAGTATTTCTGATTGTTCTCGCCGACGCAGTTGTTAACCCAGGGGCAATGGTGGTCCATCTTCCGGATGCACCGCTGGCAGACAGAGCAATGATGAGCTCGCTCTGGTTTGATGCTGCAGCACTTTGTGCATTTGAAGATAACTTGGCCTTCGCGAAAGCTCATCTGCTTTATCATCTCTTTGGTCGCGTTGCCTTTCGGAACTGCGCCCTAGAATCACATGCGTGCATAACATCAGTTAGGGTATATAGTGAAAACTTATACTTAAGCTTTGCAAAAAATAATACGAATCAGTCATCCTAGCACTAAAACGAGATATGTATTCGAATCAAAACCCTTTTAAAGAGGTTTTAGCAGTACTCAAACCTTTTAAAGCTTATCAAGTTGGTACAAAGTTGTTTTAGCTCATAACGGTAACAGCGTTTTAGATATACTGGTATTGTAAAAAAAGATTACAAAAGCTCTGATTTTCACTCACATTTCTGATTAGCGATAAGACAACTCGTCTTGAAACTTTTTTTCCATGGTTAATTTTTTTTTTTTAAGTCGTGACACAAAAAAAACTCCGATGGGAGTTTGTTCCGATGGGAATCGAACCCACCACCTACAGCGCAGAAGGCAGGGTGAACGGCTGCCCAACTACATCGTAGTATAAAATATGATTTTTATAGAAATGAAATAAATATGTATCAAATTATTAATATTCTCTGGACGCAGTGTTTAACATAGGGTCTTCATTTTATTCCATAACTTTTTCTCTTCCAAATAATTATTAATTAATTTCTGTGTGACTACTTACCGGATCAGTAAACATGGTTCTGAGATGAGAGGCGAATGCGAGAAACGCCATGCATTGGAATAGGAATATGTTGGTGTAACTATAGAACGGATATGTGTTCACACCGGGTACAAGAATCACCATCATCACGACGAACTCTGCGTACAGTATCAGAAGCCATGTCAGGACAGCGCAGATGATACCGCATATATCCTGGAAAAAAACTCAGTCAGACAAAGAATATCAGCAAGCACATGCATATTTTTAGGGTTCCGTACCCAAAAGGTAAAACACGACTCTATTACTAAGACTCCGCTGTCTGTCTGTCTGTCTGTCTGTCCGTCTGTCACCAGGCTGTATCTCATGAACCGTGATAGTTCGAGAGTTGAAATTTTCAGTATTATATTTCTGTTGCCGCTACAACAATTGCTTAAAAACAGAATAAAATAATTATTGAAGGGGGCTCTCATACAACATACGAACGAGCGCGAGTCCAACTCACACTTGGCCGGTTTTTTCTATCCGCCATGGTAATAAAAATGCACCAAGAAATTACAGGCGCTTGAGACTTAACACTAGTATACCTCAGGTTAGTGGAGACAGGGTAGTGCATCATAGGGCACGTACCTAACGGACATGACCTACAAGGCAATGCTTTGTTATAGGTAATGATTACCACTTAACGTAAGCCTTATGTTTGTTCCACCAGCAGTAGCATAAACCAGTAGCACCTTCGGCTAAAGACCTAACTAACCTTAGCTTTTAAGATACTCCCTCGTATATTCTAGTCTCTGGCTCCCAAGGACTTTTCTAATTGGACGTGGTTTTAAAAAGCCTATAAGATAAATTTTTCATCTATCAGGATGCCCATTATATTGCCAAATTGTGTAGGTATAATACTATGTCTTCTATTATGTTTCTGTGTGGTAACAATAAAAACATTCAAGAGTGCTTACCTTGATACACCAAGATTTCCCTCCACAGCACCGGTTATGCATATCCTTATCTGGACGAGTGACCAGGCATTGTCCACTTATTTGGTATTGAATATCCATTTCATCTTCATCCGAGGTCTCGTAATATTCTTGTATCATTGAACTTGTGCCACTCTTACTACCTAAAACACCCATACTTTTACCCACACAATATATATAAATATACAATAAATATAGCTCTACTTTTCTATCTTTATTATAAAAAAAAGTTTGTAGCATTGTATTGTGAAACAAAATAGACATCACAAAAATTTCTCTTGACACTATGAAGACTGCAATGCATACTAGCATAGCGTTTACTTTGTAAGCATACTACAGCATTCACACTATCTTACTTCAAATGACACATGATTGATGTATAACCAAGCACAATCACATAATCTATAAATCTATATACAATTATACATAAAAATGAATCCCTATTTCCCTTGGTCACGCCATCATGCGTGAACGGCTGGACCGACGTTGCTAATTCTTTTTTTTTGTTGTGTTTGTTATTGTCAGGAGAAGGTTCTTATTTGCTAATTTTTTTTTTGTTGTATTTGTTATAGGAGAAGGTTCTTATGAAAGAAAAAATTAAGAAAATTATTAATTTATTTATTTATTTATAGACGAGCAGCTTTCGCTGATATGTCTACGTCACACAGTGTTGAAATTTTTGGTCATTGTCTTTTATTTTAGTTGCACACTTTAAGCACTGTTCTACTTAATCGTAGCCAGTTATCGAGCTTGTTTTTGAAGGGATTGACAGATTCAGCGGAAACAACATCCTCAGGCAGCATGTTCCAATTGTGGACCACTCTATTGCTGAGAAAGTGATGTGCTACATTTGTATTGGCCGAGACACGAACTAAGCTAAGATGGTGGCGTCGTGCTGCTCTGTCTTCTTTTCGTAGGAGGATGTCATGTAAATTCGGTAGGCTGTATTGGTGTGTTAAAATCTTATATGTTTCAATGACGTCCCCTCGTAGCCGTCTTTGTTCTAAGGTAGTGAGGCGCAAAATTTGTAGTCTCTCTTCATAGGGTTTACGACGAAGACCTAGTGGCATCTTGGTAGCCTTCCTCTGCACACTTTCCAGAAGACTAATATCTTTTTGGAAATATGGGCTCCATACTTGATACCCGTACTCCAGTAGTGGTCTTATATAGGTTTTGTAGATCTTAGTGAAGACCTCGACAGTCATAGTTTGAAACGATCTGCGGATCACATAGATAAATGAGTTAGCTTTTTTGACCATCGTGGTGATGTGCTCTTCCCACTTTAAATTGCACGTGATGTTGATTCCTAGATCCCTTTGCAGGTTGACTGGTGTCAGGTTTTTCCCATCCAAGGTGTATGTCAATTTGGGGTTGTTATTACCAAGGTGCAAGATACTACATTTTGACACATTTAACTTAATAATCCAATCATTGGTCCATTCTTGGATACGATTCAAATCTTCCTGCAATTGCCCAGATTTAATAAGTGGATCTGCGAAAAATTTACCATCGTCAGCAAAAAATGCAGATGTGGAGTTAATGAGGTCTACCAGGTCTGTTATAAATATTGCAAAGAGTTAATAGGTTTGTTATCGTTGATCGTCTCCGTACAAATCCATGCTGCTTGGTTGAGATAATACACTCACGGCTTAAATACTGAGTCAGTTGTTCGCAGATGATTCTTTCCATAATCTTAACCACAACACTAGTGAGGCTTATAGGATGGAAATTCCCCGGGTGCGTCTTGTCACCTTTTTTGTAAATTGGAATTAAGCGAAAAATTTTAAAATTGAAGAATAATTAACCACAATACAAAGTTATTTCTAATAATTAACCACAATATAAAGTTATTTCTAATTTAACCTTAGCGCTTTGAACAATATAAACTTTTTTAATGTAACCTTATGACGTTTGACATAGAATTGTCAGAATGCGTGCTAATTCGAATTCAATATTCATAATTAAAACCGGACACTGTCTATCGGGTCAGCTAGTAGTTGAATATAAAGTACCAGTTCATAAAAGGTTGTGTACCAAAAAGTTGAAGTTCTAGATCAAAGTCTAATACTAATGACCGACCACACAGCTGAATAACAATAATAATGTGGGACCATCCACACAGCATCACCTATGAATGTAAGCTTGTAAATTATGTAAATATTTAAAGCTTTTAGATAGACACAAGAGTAAGTTTGAGTTGATTTTTGTCTGAATCTGATTGTCATTGCACCAGCACTCTAGCACTGCTTGGTAATAGATTTTACCTAGACTAATTCTTTGACGAAGACCTCTACTTCTATATTTAATACATACAACCACTTGCTACGTAATAAAAAAATACCTAGTTTATTTTTAACTAAACAACAAGTGCTAAAGTAATTTATGCCTGATTTAGAAACTGCAAGATACAAAGCAATATTTATTAAGAAGAAAAACACAAAACCACTTGAATCATGAAAGATTCTCAAATAGGTAACTTGTAAATTGTAAGGCATTTGTTTATCTACTACCCACTGACTATAAACCTAGTGAAACACAGCTAAATTGTGTAAATGCTGGACATGCCATGATGTGCCAAAAAAAGCAGTTCAGAGCTAAGATACTTTGTATTATAATGAAATGTATCTGGAAATTACAAACTACTAACCATCTTACTGCAAATTAGCACTTAAATTTACAAAAATTTAATAAACTTCAAAGTAATCATGCAAAAGTTGTAAAGATAATTAACATAAGCAAATGCTAATAGTATCCATTGGCTAAAAAGAGCCTACAAACCATTGAAATACATGGATTGCAGAGATGGCAGTGCTTGCTGTACTTAGTGAGGTTTCAAACATTTTTGATTCTGGTTTGTTCAGTAAGAAGGACAATGAATAGTGAGTAAGCAGGTAGCTAAATCATTAATTAGGTAGGTAAGTGCGTTAAATTACTAATCAAAGCATTGTAGCTAGTAATGTTACCTTGATCAAGTTGGTCAATACTGCCACTGTAAACTGACGGTTAAAGATAGGTAGTCACTGCACTGCAGCAAAACAATCTTTTCGTTAAGTTCTATGAGTACCTACAGTTCCGGAAAAGACAAATAAGCAAGACAACGCATGTGGCCGTCAGTAGTGCTTATTGGAAAGTGAGCTGAACATTTCAATTTATTTTACGGGTTTAAACACACTATTCATTCACAATCAATAAAACCGAATGAAATGAAGTGAAATGTGAAATTCAGTCAACAACACACACAGCCACAGCACGAAAAGAAAAAGAAACGAATCGAAACGAGAAACGAATGAATCAGTCAGAGAGAAATGAGTGACAGTGACATGACTGACAGAGAGAACTGATGTGTGACCATGTGTGACTATTACTTTATACTGGCTATCTAGGTGCAGACTTTCCTGCGAGAGAAGTGCGGGTAAGAAACCAACGTTTGTTTCTTTTTCTGGCTTCAACTTCGAGAGCTTCCGAGTATTTTGGTTTTGCCCCCGAACACCATCTGCAAAATTGGCTGGCATTTTAGTGACTTTTCGTTGGCCTTTGTGGCTTACTAATATATTATTTTATTTAATACTATTTTATGAGCAGGTTAACGTAAAACACTTGCAGCTCGGCCTTTCTCGAAAGCGCCCACTAATTTGAGAGCAATAAATGTTACTCAAACTTTTTATTTTATCTACGCTATGTACACCTGCGCTACCTGTGGATCTCCTTGATATAGCGCATGAGCTCATCAATAACTTTTCTGTGAAGTAAATAAATACTCTTGAGTCAAGAATCACAAAGGTAGAAAAGTGGCACATCAAGCAGGTTCTTCTTTTTAAGCCAAAGTGGAAAAAATGAACCGAGTGATTCAAAAAAAAGACCAATGGGCAAAAGCAAATAACGTAGAAATTAGGGGTATCTCGCTAACGAAGAAGAACGAAAACCTTTACACAGGCAAACCCACGTGGACTCAAGAGCGGTTACTCTCGAAGTTGAAGCCATAGCAAAGAACTATTATTGTTCGATTCTTACCCACATTTCCCATACCAAGATTGAAGTGTCAAATTTGGCAGATTTTCTATGGCAATTCTGTCATATTTGACACTTGCAACAGGAAGTCTGCTAGCAACAGAAGATACGCAAAATCAGAGTGACTTCTACTTACCCAACTATGAGACTTCTACTTACCCAACTATGAAGCTCACACCAAACATACGAGTACCACCGCGGCCGAGTAACCGGTAGCGTAACGCCACTGAAAGGGCTACAAAGTCACTCAGGGCCTCACCCAGAAACTCTCGGAAACGGAGTTTCCGAAGTAGAAGCTAAAGGAAGGACGCTAAGTTCGGCTCTTACCCGCACCTCCAAAACCTAACGGTAGAGTTTGGTAAGAGTTGAAGTGTAGATGACTCGGGTTGATTGATTGTTGCAAAATCAGTAGGGGGCAGAATCGTGCATGACAGGTGATTGAAGGTAAAAGTAAAATCTAACATCATCAATTAAGTGTTGCCAACTCAGTAGATTTACCACAAGAACTGGTGGTTTGGATTCCACCATTA
Source organism: Electrophaes corylata (assembly GCA_947095575.1). Lineage (NCBI taxonomy): Eukaryota > Metazoa > Arthropoda > Insecta > Lepidoptera > Geometridae > Electrophaes > Electrophaes corylata. The sequence goes on along the minus strand of OX352698.1, from coordinate 9,655,258 downwards.
GTGTGCAAATTAAAGCTATTTTTCTCATAGTTTATGCATATTTTCTTTGGACTACCCTTATCCATATATCCACCCACATTCATATTCATTACATGAATTTCATCTCTCCTCATGCAAAGTATTCTGTTTGTATTCACAACAGGTTCTGGGCATCTCCAACAAGAACAATGTCGTCGGTGGTGCTTTTTTCTTTGTCTGATTTTAATATAAAAGAAACAGCTAGGGGCTTGGTACTTTTTTTACGAACGAAAACCTTTCGCTGTTGAAAAAAAATATACTAAAAGCGGAATATCAAAGGTGTACAACACAGACAAGAAAACGAGTGTGGTTTAGACCACATGACTGAAGTAAAACTTTTTTAATTTACGAAACGTAACTGGCTATGATAGAAAGAGAGAAAGACCAGTGCTTTCATACCCCCTCCATGGTAGCGTTAAACGTTTAACGCAATCTTGTTGGAAGTCGCATTAGAAGTTTTACTTCAAAAATAAAACCTACTTTTTTGCCACACATTTATGCCTTGAATCTGGAACTTTTCGAGGTTGTTGGCGATGGCAACATTTAGCGTGTGTGGTGTGAGTGATGAGTGAAGAAGTATTGTGAGTGAATGTATTGTGAACGTGGTGATCGATCGTGAAGTTTGCAACTCGCTGCTGCCCTTTCTTTTCTTCAGCTTCTTGTAGGATAGAATACTTTGATCTTGTGGTTTTCCGATTCACAGCAGAAAGTACTTTTTTATATCATCGCATCGGGGAAGGATGGATTGGATAAAGAATTGATTTTACTGAAGTATTCCAGGATACCTAGCTTGTTACGTTGTTGTTACTTTTGACAGGCGAAACTATTACAGCGGTTCCCGATGTAACAAAGTATTCTGGGGGACACACACAATACAACAAAATATTTTGGTATCCTTCTTAGCAAAGCTTGCAATAAGTGCGAGAGAAGCAGCTACTTTACTAAATTTAGGCTTTTTCTCACTCAACTAGTGAAAATCATGGCACCGGTGAGCACCTAACTTTCATCGCATACTATTATTAATTAAATTATATTCACTACAACTATAATTCATGCAATATAGACTGCTTAAGTTTTGCAATAATTATACAAATACTTCTTACAAAAGATAGGTACTATATTCAAAGCCTATTAAATTAAGTATATAAAATAAGTGATTCCCATAAAAAATAAGCAAGTTATTTTAAAAAGAACAGGCTTAATTCCTACTTTTTCAAAATCCAGAATCATTGCGCATTTTTTGATATCTGTTACTGTTGGGTGTTTTAAATTTGCAATTAGTCTGAATTTAAATCATCTCTATAGTGGCTTAGTTTTGGAAACTGTTCCAACCACCAAGTACCAAATCATCTGTATTCTTATTATGTTCAGAGTTTCAAACTTTTCATAGGAATCCTTGTGATTAATAATAATAATAATAATAATAATAATAATTCTTGTCATACTTAAATATTTTAGTAATATTGTACCCTAAACACCTATGCCACATCACTAAAATAAGAACAAATTTTATTTAGTGCTGTATTGCTGAAGCAGGCGGCTACATAACCTCTTAGCATACTTCAATTTAACAATGCTTTGAAAATGCTGTGTGGTGTTCCTTTACAAGAAATGAGAAACATAAAATAGCTTAATGACTCTAATCTTCAGGCATGCATGGTAGATATTCTACAAAATTAGAAACAAAAACATGCATGAAATAAGATTTTATTGTTCAAAATGTATGCCATGTAACCTGCAAATAGGATGAACTTTACGAATTTTTTTCCTTCTCTTTTCATTTTTTTTGTTAATTAGTAGTTTTAAATAATTTAAGAAACGAAGTAAATAAGTTCTTCAAAGAGTTTAACTTATTTGTTGGGTACCTTAAAATAATAAAAATATTTCCAGTGTAAGTAGGACCCATGGTCTGAGAATTCCATACAAATCTTTTTACTATTTTAAGTATGTTCATTTACCTCTGGAATCTTTTCTAGTTCCCGTCACTTTTACCTAAGTATATTAAACTCCACCATTCGTTCTTCCGTTGTTCAACCAAGATAAAGAAGTTTCAACTTCTAATTCAAAACTTTGAGATTTTGATTGCGAACATATAAATTCCCTATTAGTGGTACCAAATTATTTTCCATACAAAGTAGACATTAACTGTTCTAATTGTTTAAAATACCAGTGCTTTCAAACAATAAATGAAAACATTGTGAGGGCACCAGTTAGCTTGCTACCTGTCACTTAGAGAATACCAACTACTACAAATGTAATATTTAGGTGTACCTCCTACTAACTCCATTAGATATACCCAAAGAATCTTGAGCCTTGCAAAGAATGTTAGAAAAATCTCAGAATATTTTTTTTTATTCCAGCCACACAAAGGAAAAACCCCTACGAAGGGGTCAAAGCAGATTCTGGCCGAGAACAAAGACACAATCAGGTTTTACCGTAATATGGCAATGGGAGCTACAGCTATCAATGTGGTGGTCTTCATTCTAAATTACAGAGACGATTTCCAATTAAAAATCACTGTGAGTTTATGGATATTTAATATTGATAAAGAAGAATATTCCTTCCAGATTCCAACTCCATAAAGCATTGTACAAATATGAATGAGAAGTTTCCCCTTGTCTAATTAAATTATCTGTTATAAATCTAAGGTAATATCTGCCATGGAGCATAAAAATCCCCCTCCAACCCTCTGATGGCCTGATGATATTGATATTGATTAGGGGAAGTTGGTAGATGGACAAGACTAAAAATAATTCTCCCTGGAAGCAGGAGAGGTATAGGTCTAATGGTGGAATTCTAATCCGGCATGGGAGATTACTGTTGTACCAGTAAGCATGATTGAGGTTTTTTTTGTTAATTATTTGGTTTTAATTGTTTCAGGCACCACACTTAGCAGTCCTAACAATGTATATGTTGTGCTACCAAACACTAATCTTCATGTCTCGCCCTACATTTGGAGAGAACATGACACTCATTGACCCAGGTCTTGATCTAAATATGGAGGGAGGTGTTGGAGAGTAAGTTTTATCTGCTAAAATTTTATGTGTTTTTTATTAAATAAGAGTACAGGCGGCCTTGAGACTTTTCCTAAGGCTTAAATCCAAAGTTGAAAAGACTCAGTTACTAACCAGGCGGACCTTAAACTTCAGAGGATATATAGTTTTACAATTTTAGCATGACTTGAAAGCTTTATCAGTATTGGGCACTTTTTTTGCTACAACTTGCTGATGGAACAAGCAGACGACCCACCTGAAGTTAAGTGTTTACCATCACCTATGCTTTACCATCACAAATGCCTGTAATTTCTCTTTATTATCAGAATACAGCAAAGCTGCTTGACTGCCGAAACAGGCATGGCACTATACTACTCGTTTCCTGATCTATATGAATATATTGACTCTGAATTATCATTATCAGCCTGTCCGCTTATTATGTCCTGATTGTCAATAATAACACCGTATTTCGATAGGAATCGTTTATTCAGCTAGGGAGCTGTGTAGCAGGGTGTGCATACTGTGCTATACAAATCTACCCACATATATCTACTTTATTATAACCCTAACAAAGAAGACTAGTAAGCCTATATAATCAGTACAGTATATGACATACCTCCCCACTAAGTAAGTCTAATAATTTACCATAGCTAATACAAAACTTAAACAAACATAACTGAAAACTTCTAATCCAATGTGACTCTGATATAACTACCACCAATATAAAATAAACCTAATTTGAGTTTAAATATTTCACCACCCGTGTATAGATCAACTAAGACATAAAGAGATTATCTCTAGAATTATGCGGTCTCTGATATGGAGTTTTGGTATGCTCGGTCAACTTATTTTTAATTTTTCCAGGCCCCTGGTTTCCGGGTGTAGGAATCCCCAACATATCTGCCCATTGATCAGCGTCCGGTATCTCAATAATTCTTTCAGATTCATGACTCACTTCCTTCATGTTCTCATCTTTATTTCCAAATAATTCATCTAATTCTTCGGGTGTTAGAACTGTATCTGTTTCCTCTTCCTCCTCCAACCTTGGTTCTGCATCAGCTTTTTTTATTAGTTGATCTATATGACGATTTACTACTATACCATCAGTCGTTTCAACTCTATAACTTGATGGACCATCTTTATTAATCACCTTGCCCGGTAACCATCTGGGTCCAGTATTGCTGTAATTTCGGTACATTACTTTTTGTCCAACATTAGTTTCTCTACCTTTTTTCTGATTGTTGTCGCGTATCTGATTCTCAATTCTTTTTTGTTGTATGTTATCTGGGTGTATTGTGTCCAACAAAGTACGCAACCTTCTCTTCATTAACAGTTCTGCCGGAGTCTTATTTGTCGTAGTGCAAGGAGTAGCTCGCAGGCCTAGTAAGAGGTTTGGAATTCTTATTTCCCATGCTAAATTATCCATTTTTCGCAGTTTTTCTTTGATCGTTTGGACCATTCGTTCAGCTAATCCATTGGTAGCCGGATGATACGGTGCTGTAGTTTTATGACGAATATTATTTGCACTCAAAAACTGTTTCATTTCATTTGAAACAAATGAGGTGCCATTATCAGACACCAAGATCTCGCATAACCCATGTGTTGCAAAAACTGTTCTTAAAATTCGTATGACTGTGGCCGAAGTAGTATTGTTAACCATGAATAATTCAGGCCAGCGAGAGTACGCATCAACCAATATCAAGAAATATTTATTGTGGAATGGTCCAGCGAAATCGATGTGAATTCTTGACCACGGTCTTGTTGGCGTTATCCATTCATGACTGGTCTTTGGAGGTGTGTGTCGGTGTTCAAGGCATTTAGTGCATCCGCTCACTAGCGACTCAATGTCTTCATTAAGACGTGGCCACCACACATAGCTTCTGGCTAACGCCTTCGTTACGACGATTCCTGAATGTGTCTTGTGTAACATCTTCAAAACCGCCTGGCGTAATGTCTTTGGTACTACTACACGGCAACCCAGTAGCACACAGTCGTCTTGTAAGGACAATTCTACACGGTTTAGCCAGAATGGGCGCAATTCATTGTCCGTTACCCTGGTGGGCCACCCGCGCTGCACATGGTACATGACTTGAGACAATGTCTTGTCTCGTTTTGTCTCCTTAGCGATGTGTTCAACATCATATGGAAAATCGTCTGGTGTTTCAGCCATTAACAAAATTTCGGTGATTTGTGACTCAGGTTGATCTGGCACTGGTTGTGGCCAACGGCTTAGGCTATCTGCATTCCCGAGAATCGCTCCGGGCTTGTAAGCTATATCGTAACTGTGTGAGGTCAAAGCAATAGCAATTCTTGTCAACCGGGGTGATAGCATATTGGGCATTGGTTTTTTGGGGTCAAATATTCCAAGCAATGGTTTGTGATCGGTAACAATCCGAAAATGCCTCCCCATAATATAGTTATGAAACTTTGTAATGCCGAACATAATGGCTGCTGCCTCTTTGTCGAGTTGCGAGTAACGCCGTTCATGGGTATGCAGTGTTCTTGACGCCATGGCTATAGGGTGTTCTTGTTCACCCTCCACCTCATGCGATAAGACTGCTCCAACGCCATATTCCGAACTGTCGCATGTAAGTACAAGAGGTTTTTTAAGGTCATAGTGTATTAACGTCAAGTCAAACGTAATAAGTCGTTTAGCAGTGTCGAAAGCGTTTTGCTCGTGTTCCGTCCACTTCCATGGCTGGGTTATCTCTAATAACCGATGTAACGGTTCCAATAAGGTCGCCTTGTGTGGCACAAACCTTTCATAGAAATTATACAAACCAAGAAAAGCCTGTAGTTCTCGTTTGTTTTTTGGCTCCGGAGTGTTCACAATTGATTCCACTTTACTTGGCGCAGGATGAATCCCTTCAGAATCAATAACAAATCCCAGAAATTCTACTTGTTTCTTAGCAAACTTGCACTTGCTTTTATTCAGTCGTAATCCTGCTTGTTTGATTCGCTTCAGTACTCCATCCAGTCTTTCTTGCATTTCTGGCAGCGTGTGACCGCATATTATAATGTCGTCGATGAGTACAGCTACTCCGCGGATACCCGCCAATAATGAACTCATCAAACGTTGAAATATTCCAGGGCATGCTTTAACTCCAAAAGCTAAACGATGCACGGTGTATAAACCTTTACACGTGTTCAAGGTCAGCAACTTTGACGTATTTTCGTCCACAACCACCTGTGTGTAAGCTCGTTCCAGATCCAATGTTGTAAAATATCTTCCTCCGGCGACGGTAGCGAAGACTTCATTTGCTGTTGGCATCGGATAAGTATCTGATTCTGTCGCTTCATTAACTGTACTGCGGTAGTCGCCGCATAATCTTACATCACCAGACTTTTTTATTATAGGTACCACTGGCGTAGCCCACTCTGAGTAAGAAGTTGGACGTAGTACTCCTTCTTCTTCCAGTCTGTCGATCTCTTTTTCCACTCGCTCTCTAATAGCATAAGGGACTGGCCGCGCTTTAAGAAATTTCGGCGTCGCCCCTGTTTTTAAATGTATCGCAACGGGGTGTCCAGTATAGGTACCTAGACCATCCCTAACCTCCTGAGACCCCCGGTATCGCCTACGATACTTCAACAAAATATTTTTTTTAGAGCTATCAAGCGTATTTTAGGAGTACTTTTTTTACTACTAGTTAGCTAGTTGAGTATGCCTTCCGTTCTGTAGCGTCCGTTTGCTGCACAATCGAAAATTGGGTAGTTCACAACTAGTTCTAATCAAGTTTTTGTGCAGACTTCGTCATGTCGACTTCGCGTTCAGGTAATTACTATTTATTTTGTGTTATTTGGTAGTTTTTTGATTGTTTTAATTCGAATACAAAGTAAACTTTGGTTTTTAGTAAAAAAAATATTAAAATTAAATGAATTTGTAAGATATTTTCGGTGATATTTTTTAATATCATAGACGATACATTGGGCACTCATGACTTGTGATTTACGTTATTTTCAGAATTGACAAATCGTGCAATTGAAGAGTTATTACTGAATTTTGACGAGTCTGAATACGAAGAAGAAGGTGAAGATGATGTAGAAAACTTAGAATTAGAGCCAGAAGGTTTTGTCGAGGGGTTGGTTCCTCGTGGAGCGGATGAAGTGGATTGGGATTCGTCTGATGATGAGCCTCTTACAACCGTTTCTCGTTCTACAGTCGCAGGTCTTCTACAAATCGCCCACTGAGATGGGACCGTTCAGAAGATTTTAATAATTCTGTTATGGATGAAAACCCTATGGAAAGTGACTTCGAGCTTCGAGATTCCCTACAGAATCCCTGAGGGTATCAAATTTTTTTTTATGGCTAATTCAAACGTCTTCCTCTAGATCCATACCTTTACCAAGGTAAAGATACTTCGATTGAATCAGCCATGTACCCGACGCCTGAGAAAATGGACTTGGGAGGTCGCATTCTATTAAAACTAGCTGATACATTGCCCCAAAAAACGTCAATTTATTTTGACAGACATTTTTCTTCCATTGTGTTACTGGATACGCTATCAGAAAGGAACATACATGGAACAGGCACGCTGATGAAAAACCATGCACCAGAATACCGACGACCTAATCAACAAAATAGAAGACCAAAGACCTTGTTGAAAACTGACAGATCGTTGCAGACAAGTGGGCGAGGTTACTACGGTTGTGTAGTACGGCAAGACAAAAAACTTGAAGTCATCAAGTGGTTGGACAGCAAGCCAATCTACTTAGCATTAACTGAGAACACTGTTAAGCCTCTGGGAACATGCCGCCGGTGGTCCAAACAAGATCAGAGGTATCTTGATGTGCCGTAGCCTGCCTGCCGCTGGCACATCAAGATACCTCTGATGATGGGAGGAATCTGGATCTTTCTACAATGTCCTAGCCCTAGCATTGATCGTCTTTTGCGTAACTGCCTTCGCCAAAGTCCAGGACCTACTCTACCTGAAATACAAGATGTTCCGCCGTCGACATCCTCCACTAGAAAGCACAGGCTTGTGGCCCCCATTTCTCACACTGCTAAAAGAAGCTCAGCACTTGCCAATTTGTGTTAAAATCGACCAAAACAATCGGTCCAAATGCCGGTTGAGTGGATGCAAGGGACTCACATTCATCAAATGTTCGGAGTCTGAAATATTTTTGTGTTTGAACGCGAACCGAAATTGTTTTTATGATTTTCATGACAGTAAAAGTTAAGTCAAATATTACAAGATTTGGTTTCATTAAGACCCGAAGTATCACCTACGATACCCCCTATTTTAGGCTTTCGGGAGGAATGGGATTTTTTTTTCAGGTAGTTTTGGCTTCAATACAATCATATAAGTACCCAAACCAAAAATTGTGTGGATCTGACCAAATTTGGCACCCTGGGTCTCAGGAGGCTAAATACTTCATCGTATCTCATTATCGCTCGATTCATCTCTAGGTCAGCAGGGCTTGAAACAAAATTGATGTCCATCGTTATGTTGAGTGGAGCTAACCAATCTCGACCTAGCAAATTAGGACCATTTCCTTTAGCAACGATAACGCACAGATCTCGACTGACTTGTTTGTATTGCACCGGTATCATGATTTGTCCGAGTAGAGGCACCGGAGTCTCAGTCCAAGTCCGCAGCGTCAGCCGGGCAGGGCTGAGCGTAGCGCGTGGCAGGCGGCTGCTGAGGGAGCGCCACGTGCCTTCGTTGATAATGGAAAAGCTGGCGCCAGTATCCACTTGCATGCGGATCGGCAAGCCAGCCAGTGACGCCTCCACTTCGTACGGCGGTACACGGCAGGTGCTTTGTACACAATATAAGCCGTTTAACTGATCCTCCTGGTCGTCAGTGAAATTAACGCTACGATTTGTATTCTTTTTTTTACTTATACAAATCTTTTCCAGATGTCCCTTTTTCTTGCAATAGCGGCAAACAGTATTAATGAATCGGCACTCTCCAGCGTGTCGGTCACCGCACCGGTAGCACAATCGAATATTAGACTTCGATTGAACTGCATTGATGTCCATTGGTTCGACGCCGAACGACGTCGTTGGCGTAGCGGCGCTCGCTGATGTTATACCAGCCGCGTCCTGAATCATACGAGCGTCCTTCCCCGCACTTTCATATGTAAACATAGCGTCCACTACATCCTGATAGCTCAAATTGTCTTTCTTCAAAAGTTCGTATTGTAGTTTAGCGTCCCGCATACCACACACTAGTCTATCGCGTAGCATACGCTCCAAGTCGGTAAAATTACACCAAGAGCTTAATGTTCTGAGGTTAGAAATATAGTCCGCTACTGATTCATCTCGTTTTTGATCGCACTTGTAAAACTTGAACGAAACCGAAATCTCGTTGGGTTTCGGGCTAAAATGTTTGGTTAGAATCTTTTCAATTTCCACAAAAGTCACGTCCGCAGCTTTTCTAGGCGTAATTAACGCCAGAACTGTCTCAAACACTCGCGCACCGCAAATTGAAAAGAAATTAGCTCTTTTTGACGCATCTTCGAAGACGCCATTCGCCTCGAAACAAAATTTTAACCGATCGAGATAAATTTCCCAATTGTCTGTTTGTGGGTTAAATTGATCGAATTTCACCGCTTTTGTATTCATTTTAACACTTTTCACTAAACGTCGCCACTATTATGTCCTGATTGTCAATAATAACACCGTATTTCGATAGGAATCGTTTATTCAGCTAGGGAGCTGTGTAGCAGGGTGTGCATACTGTGCTATACAAATCTACCCACATATATCTACTTTATTATAACCCTAACAAAGAAGACTAGTAAGCCTATATAATCAGTACAGTATATGACACCGCTGCTGGGCATAAGACTCCCCGATACATTTCTAGGAAGAACAACTTTGAGCCTCTTCCGACCTCCTGCGGTCCTAACGTCATCGTCGGTACTTCGGGTGGGGAGGCATGCAACGTTTTGTATTCCAATATGGTTAGGATCCCTGGATTGGATTTAATATGAAACATACAGGCTGTTAATTCCTTTCTTAGTACGAGAGTTCTAGATAAATATATGCAGTTAATCAGTCTGGACAAAGGATTTTGCACAATTTTCCCTCACACTGGAGCTTTGTTCTCGTTTAGATTACTCCTTGTCAACTGATTATCCTGTTTTTTGTTCAGCATAGTTTTTATCTCTTTCAGACACATCAAAGATATAATCATCCTGCTGGCTGTAATGCATGTCCTCGCACTTGTGTCCAACTATTTCTGGCTGGCACTTCTACTCATCCCAATAAGGGCTGCCTGGCTGTTGTGGGTCAACCTACTTGGACCATGGTTCTTCCAACCAGGACCCCAAGAAACCGAACAAGAGGACAAAAAGAAAAAGAAGATGGAACGTAGAATGAAGCGTCAACAGTAATTTTTATATTGTTTTTTTATACCTATTTAAAAATCTTATTAGGTTATGACAGTTAAGAGCTCTATTTCAAAACTCTGGTCGAATTCATTTTTTTATTTATCAACCTACATAGGTAATATACCTTTAAAATTAGAGTGCTAAGTGTTAATTGGTGTCCTTATAAGTTTATTTAGAAGGCCTAGCACGAATAAATTTGACATTAGTGGCGTGAGTGCAGGGACTTATTACGATACCGTACCGAACGGTTAATCAGCCCAAATTAATTTCTGTATGGGTTTATTTACCCAAATACTTCGTCTATTCCCGATTGTTCCTACTAGGCACAATTGGGAAAAAATATTCCCTATTATTCCTACCTTTCAATTTCACTAGATACAAACGGGAAAAAAAAAATCCGATTGTTCTTACCAACGCACGTGTAGTGATTTGTTGTATGCACGACAATTAGTATCGTCAGTGTTTTTCAACAGATTTTATTGCAATACAAGACAATATATATAATTATATAAATAAATAAATAAATATTTGTGGACATTTTTACACAACATCATCTAGCCCCAAACTAAGCAGAGCTTGTACTATGGGAACCAGATGAGTGATAGAATACTTATACCTACACTTTTTTTGTAAATACATACACATAGAATACAATTACATTATTTCATTATTCAATTAGATATATGGATAGACACCACATATTAGCAGCACTAGTGATTTAACAACATCATAACACGCTCGGTGCGCTTTCCGACAGCACTGGTTCAATTTTAAACCTTTTTCTCGTTTTCAAACCAGTAGATAGGAACAATGGGGAAAATTTTCTCCCTATTATTCCTAGTAGTAACGATCGGGAATTATTTTTCCCGATCATACCTAGTAAGATTGTAGCTAGGAACAATCGGGAAAAGGATTGTTCCTAGTAGGAACGCTGGGGGTAGGAACAATCGGGAATAGACGAAATACTCGTTGTACACTTATTTAACCGTTATTAGATTCAATATCTAAATTACGGAGTATAGCCTGGTTGCCGTGCAGTGAAACTCAAACGTTGGTACAAATTTATTTGTGCTTGGTCAGGTCCCGGTGGTGTTTACGTAATGAGGGTGTATTATTGCGATGTATTATGTTTCATGTTACATGGTAACTTGGCCTAATACATAGTTGGTACAGTAATATGTCTTCTGCGTCTTTTGGCAAAAAGTAATAAACAGTTATATATTATTGTGTTAGAACTTTTTTTATTTTACTCATTCATTCATTCTTCGTGTCAATGGCTGGTTATATTAATGTGCTCCAATGGGTAGCAACTTGTATGGCCTTGTCCGCTGCTTTTGTTAGGTCTGCTCGGGTGCAGGTGGATGGGCACAGAGCGCAGGAGAGCAGGTGCGGCATATTTTGCGTTGGGGCTCCGCACTCACACTGGACTTCGGAGGGATCTATTATACCCCACTTGGCTAAGTTGCTCTTGCAACGACCAACTTGGGTACGGAGTCTGTTGAGCGACTTCCAAATTGGCCATTGAAGATCATATCCAGGGGGCAGGTGTTCCGCCGGGGTAACAAAGTCCAGTGGAGGGGGATGTTTGCTCTTCCATAACTCGCATCTTGCTTCCCCTGCACTCTTTTCCGAGGCGGTCGTATGAATAAGGAAACTTTTACGGCTCTTAAGGCGAGAAGGTGGTGGTCGGTAGTCAAACAGACCGGTGCCACACGGGGGCTGCAAATTCGCCAGCTGAAAAAGAGAGAGCCAGGCCAGTTGTGCGTAGTACTTGGGGTGATGCTCCCCAGCTGGTGGATGTCAGGCGGCGGAGTAAGTTATTCCTCGAAGCAACCTTCATTTTGGCTTTGCGGCAATGTGCTCTATAAGTAAGAGCTCGGTCCAGTGTTATACCCAGATAACGTGGATGGTCACAGTGTTCGATATCGACACCACGCCACGAGAGGCAGAGAGTTCGGTTAGATTTACGGTTACGAAGGTGGAAGACACACGACTGGGTTTTAGATGGATTCGGCCGGAGGGCGTTTTCATTGTAGTATGTATCGAGTGTCTTTAGTGCTTCCGTCAGTCTTTCTTCAGCCTCTACAAAGCTGTGTGTTTGAGCTGCTAGCGCAAGGTCATCTGCGTACAAAAAACGCTGGGTATGTGGGGAACTAGGCTGGTCGTTAGTGTAAATGTTAAATAACGCCGGTGCTAGAACGCTGCCCTGTGGGAGTCCATTTTTTTGACATCGCCATCTACTTTTGGTATGGTTAAGGTATACTTGGAAGCGCCGGTTATGGAGGATTTCATTCAGAATTCGGACAAAACCTAAATCCTGAGTCATATCGTTGGCTTTCAGTAGGAGTCGTTTAATGTTAACAGTGTCATAGGCTGCTGTTAGGTCTACAAACACTACACCTGTGATATTTTTTGTTTCAAAACCATCTTCTATAAACTGAGTTAGTTTAAGTGTTTGGTTTGTACAGGACTTTCCTGGTCTGAAACCGGCTTGTTCGGGGATAAGGTCTGGGTCAATTATGGGCATTAATCGGTTTAGTAAGAGTCTTTCAAAGAGCTTGAGCGTATGGCATAGCAAAGATATAGGTCGGTAGCTTTTGGGGTCTTTGGGGCATTTGCCCGGTTTTAGTAGCGCCACTACTTTGGCTCTTCTCCAAAGTTTTGGGATCATTGCATCTTTAAGGCAGGTGTTGTAAAGAGCTAAAAGCCATGAAACGGCTACTGGACCAAGATGTTTTATTTGTTCAACAGTCAAATCGTCAAAACCAGCCGCCTTACCGTTTTTCATGCTTTTGATACCCAAAGTAATGTCTGCTAGATTAAAGGGCTTTAAATTATTTTAATTTACTTTAAATTATTTTAATTTACTTTAAATTATTTTAATTTACTAAATTTATTTTACTTAGACTGCCCTTTGACTGCAATCTCACCTCAAAGTCAAAGTCAAAGTCAAAAAGCATTTATTCAGTAATATCCGCAGGGATCATCTTGAAACGTCTTAAATCTAGGTGAATCTAAGCGCCAGCTCCTCGCGACCAAGCCTAGAAGAACCGGCAAGAAACTTACGGCTTGGTTCCTACCGTTTTTTTGTATGATCCTGCTACAAAATAATGATAATGTAAATAATGAAGCTCCAGTGTGGTGCTTACCTGATGGTAAGTAACGGTGAAGCAAGACGGCCCAGTAGATTTCATCTTGTCTTCTTTATGACCAGTAGTCGCTCTGACTACGAAACCGAAAAATGGCATAAAAAGAAAATAGGTAAGTTATAGTAATTTTTTTACAATATATCTACGGACTGAGTCTGGGTGTTTTTTTTTTTTTACATGCTATAGGTAAATGTTTGACCGCAATCACACCTGATGTTAAGTGATGACGCAGTCTACGGTGTAGCACGTTTACCTAGAAGATACCTATTCACTCTTCTCTTGAAGACATCTAAATTATACGTGATCGGAAAAACAGACGACGGCAACGAGTTCCATTCCTTACATAGTATTACATAGTGTTACATAGTATTCTAAGTTATGTTTAAAAAAAACCGGCTAAGTGCAAGTTGGACTCGCGCTGTAAAAAGTTCACAAATATCAATTTTATGCAACATCATCTAGCCCTAAACTAAGCAAAGCTTGTAGGTAGGTAATATGGATGGGAACCTGATAGAACTTTTTTTTTGTAAATACATATTTAGAATACAATATAGGTACTCAGACGGAGAACAAACATTTCACACACACAAATGTTTAATCCTCTGTGGGGATCGAACCCACGACCTACATCACAGAAGGCAGAGCTACTAGTTACTGAGCTGTGACACCAGTCAATAATATTATTTATTATTACTACTATTCATTTATTTCAGGCAGCACAGTAAATGAATTATAAATACAGGGCCCATATTATAAATACCTACCATAAACCAAAAATACATAACTATAATCGAAATTATTAACTTCCTGAACACGACACCTTTCGGCTAGAACCAAACAAAGGAATTGTAACTTTTTGATTCCCATGGTAAGACCGATGTTCCGCTTCAAGTACTCCACCGATCCTCTTCGGCTTGTGGCCAGATAACTAGGAGCCTGGATGCAATGCCGAACGAACATCAGCGAACATACACGAGCTGGTCACGTAGATTAGCTACAAGTGAAACGGTATAGTCCATTTACCTACTACTGACTAGATGATGATGTGTAAACAAGTCCAAATATTTATTAACATCAGGTGATCATCTGCTTGTTCCAACAGCAAATTTAATAAAAAAGCTTATGGGCGTTGCTAGCATTATCAAAGTCAAAAATCATTTATTCAGTAATATCCGCAGCGGGATCATCTTGAAACGTCTTAAATCTAGGTGAATCTAAGCGCCAGTTCCTCGCGACCAAGCCTAGAAGATTACTACTAGATTGAAACTGATTTCCTCATCATATTTTTTTCACTAAGTATTTGAGAGCACTGCTGGTATCCTGACTCGAATGAAATTCACCGTTTGTCTCGGTAAAATAATAGTGGCGGTAATTTTGTTAGACATTAGGACAGCCTAAGGCAGTGAACTGGCCTTGGTTAACGGGTGTCACATTAGGTCTTTAGGTTACCTAGATGAGGTCTTATAAGTAACCTATTAGATATAGGTACTTATTCGCAATAGTATAAAGAAATTCATATTTTAAAACTATTCAACTAAATTATCCTGATTAATGTGTTAGAAGTCAAAAAGCTGAAGACATTAAAAATTAGTTTCTGCTTGCAAGAACAGCTATTGCAAAAATCTAAAATAGAAGACATGACGGAGTCGGTCCGGTGGTCGCCTGTGCATCGCGGCTGACATTAGAAGTCAGCGCGCCGCGCACGCTACAGTTCCCACAGAGAGCCACGGCCTACTGTAACCTACATGTAAGTTAATCTTATTTTTTATTATATAAATATTATTTAAGAATTTCAGATAATATTTATAATTCTATAGAAATAAGTGGGCCATAATTTGAAGTTATAACATGCAAGATATCTAATATTCTTTTATTAGGTCCATGTTAAGTATTTAATATTTAAGAATTTCAAAAAACTCTTATAATTCTACTGAATTAGGTAGGTCATTACTTGGAGCTAGCTACGAGTATATCAAGCAAGTTATCTAATATTATTTTTCATTACATACTAGCTGACCCGGTGAACCATCTTTTTTTTTTAAATATTTTTATTATTTTAGTATTTCAGAAAATACTAATATTATAAATTTAATAAATTATAATTCATATAAATTACTGAATGATGTAGATTATCAGTTGGAGGTATTACATGTAAATTATCTAATATTATTTTTAATTCATATATTTTTTTAATTTAAAACTTCAGAAAATGCTAATAATTCTACTGAATTAGGTAAGTGATGATTTGAAGCTAACATGTAAATTATCTAAGTAATATTATTTTTTATTAGGTACCTTAATTTAGAATTTCAGAAAACACTAATCATTACTGAGTTAGGTAAGGGCATCATTTGGAGCAATAGATATAGACGTGAATACTTAATGAGATTAAACTTGAAATTTAAAAAATTCCATTGCTGCAAACACATGTTTTTATGAAAAATACCGATACCTACTAAAAGAGGAACAGTGAAAAATGCTTTTCTTATGAATTACTAAAAAAGCATTACATGTTGATACAACATGTACCTAGGTAATATTTTTTCAATACTTAAGTAATTTACATTAAAAATGTTGATGTATAATATAAATAATATATATTTTTTTAAACTGACTTAGTATTTTTTTGCTTATCGCAAATTTTTGCTCGTTGAGTTAAGAACCTCTGGATCTGCCCATTTGATATTAGGTACCGACCTTAATTAGCTACAGTAAATACATGCCATGTTTTGTATTTTACGCCTTCACGTTTCTTAATACTGCACCCAACTACATGCTTAGGTTTCGTTCTAGACACAGAAGAGACCTAGGTTATATATCCTAGTTCTCATCTTTGCCTAGAGTGCCTTAGTGCCACTAAGGGCCCTAATGCGTGCAATATTGTTGCGATAATACCTACCGCATACTTACATAGTCTTAGTTTTTAAGATACCCAACACGCTAAACGAAGTACCTATTTAATTTTACCAAAGTGTTTTATAATCGATCACACTGTATGCCTACGTAAATGTATATTTTGCAATTTAGGCATATAAATTCATGTTACGAAAATTTGAATATCAATGTCGGTTACATAACTTGAACGCAAGTTTCGGTAGGTCGACCACAGGAGGTAGAGCCCACAGCCTATGATCCTATGATCATAGGCCCATATTACAAGTCGTAACCTCGATAACTATTGGCATTGACTAATGAATTAGTATTGCTGTTGAATATATTTTGCTTTGCCGCAAGACCTACCATTTATAACCCACAACCGCCCACTATTTAGGTAATAACACTAAATTTTATCAAAGATAGAGATGTTGTTTAAAAATTGAAGGTAGCACGGTTAATTAAGGCTGGCCTATCAGGCGAAGGCTGACCTTTCTCGAAATAAAGAGTATTGTATCGCTAGACAGCTCCTGATTGTTCTTTGAATCGTACTGGTGCGAAAGGCCCGCCGCCCATGGTGGCACGGCATAGCAATGTATTTTTTAAGCGACGAATATAAAAATATAAGTACCTAACCTAATAGTATGAAAATAGGCTAACGACACGGTGCGGCATGCCTAAGCATACCGCGGTATGCTTTTGTACTTACGACCGTTACCATAGAAGTTTCAACGTTTTTTATATAGTAAGGTTATATTTTTATTCGTCGCTTAAAAATACTTTACCATGCCGTGTCGCCAATAGGCGCCGGGCCTTATTCGTTTCTGGAATACCTACGCTACACTTTCGCTTCTCTGAAATATGACTTGCATAGCTACGATAGAAGAAATATTTTAAAATTTGTTGACTGTAGGACCTATTTACTTTTAGCGTTGGGAAAAAAAGGTTCCGGAATGCGGTGACCACGAACCGCCAGACGAAGCGTAAGACGTCTAGAGGGGCTGACGACATTGATAAGATCGGGTTAGAAACCGGTTGATAGAGAAGATAATTTGTTTTTGGGAATGTTTAAAGAAGGCCTATGACCAGCAAGGGACGTCTTCAGACTGATGATAATCTATTTAATCTTTACTATTTTATTCGTTATGGTGAGAATAAATAAACGTGTAGGTACCTATTCAATCGCGTGATTGTGAATTTATGCAAGCTAGAGCGACTGTGTAAAGAAGACTGCCTACTGATCTCAGCAGTAACAGTAGATTTCATATATATGTCAGTAAGGCTTTTATTAATTCAATCCATTGGTGTAGGTTCGACCCAATTGATTCATAAATACGATAGATTGGCCGTATATTATCATAACCAGGATGGCCAACCATCACCTATAACAAAGGACTATGTCGTAGGTCATGCTCGTTCCTCATGTCAACGAACCCTACGATGCAGTGCTCAGCGTCCATCCTTAGAATGCAGGTGTCAAGCCTTATATGCCTGTAATTTAACCGACACCCACACCCTTCAAAACGGAACACGGAAAGCGATTGGTGGTAGATATAGGCATGGTGGTAGTACTTCCACAGAAAAGTCCTTCTCAATGAGCTCTTCTACTACTAAAATTTTGCTAAAAACTAAAAGATTCTGAGCCTATTCCATCCACTGACCTCCCGCGGTTCTAACAATGTGGCTGTATATTATGCGAGGCGTATATGTATTTGGTTGTATATTGAAAAAGAGGCTGCAAGTTTGGGGTTGCCGTCACCACTATATTCTTGGCAGGTTTCAGTTACAATTATGTTCTTATACGAACAAGAAATATATTGTAAACGTTACTTTAGATCGCAATTGCCTATGGAGCGTGAGTTGTTTACGAGCCAACCACGTCACTTTACCTCTTCTAGTTAGCCTCTGTGTATGAATAAAATTACTAGGTCTTTATAAAACACTGGTGGTGGAATAGGTTATCTCCTATTATTAATATCTATTTTATATTAGGAAATTACAAGCAATGCTTAGCATATATATTCATCAGGTTGATTGACGCTAAGCAATGCATCGTAGGGCACGTTCCTGATAATATAATTTAATAAGTTTTATATGTATGGGTAACATTTTAAGACGAAGCTTGTAGTATGGAAGCCAGATATCTGATTAAATGGTTTTTTACTGTCTATTCAATACAACTTTACAGTTAATTTAGAGAACAATAATAATAACTAGATCCAGAACAAAAATCTGCGTTCATTACACAAATTTACATAAATATTTATTTTGTGCATTCTACAAAAGTTTTCATAGCTAATGATAATAGGTATAATATTCGTATAAACCTACTACACACTTGATTATTGCATTACATTACAGTTTATATAAAACTGGCCGTTTACTCAAAGCTAACCAGTAATACTACCTTATTCTGCATGTATTTATGTTTATTATGTAAATAGCCTTGCCATGAGACATTGAGGGTCATTATGACTTATAAATCTGCAACGAACGAATTCTATTTAATTGCTCGCAACTTAATTCACTTTGGAGTATTTTCAGTTTCCAAAAAAGGAGGTTATCAATTCGTGATTTTATATCCACCTATTTTGCACTTCAAAATTCATAAGCACCTTGTAAAACGAACAGCGTTTCCATTTCCTATGACATAAATTAGATAGGACTAAGCATTGGTTCTTCGAGCCGGCTTAATGTTTAGTCCCTCGCACTTCTATGAATCTAATGTACCTAATAAAATACGACATACAGTCACGAAATATCTCTAAATGTTAAATATTTACACTTATCTTCAAATAAAGTACCAACCTATTATGTGATCAGTGTTAACAAACCTGAACTATGCTTTTTATGTCGATGTCAAGATGTTTGGGTGTCCAAAATTGAAATCTTTATCTATAACGATTTTCTTATCGTATTGTCTGTCCGAGAGTAGCTACGACTCAACTGTAGGGTTATTTCAACATCAAAAAGTAGATCAAATATTTATAACAATGAAATACGTTACGTAATTTATTCGTATTTATACGTATTCTCTTTACTCAAGTCATGATGGCAGGGTCTGTAGTAATTTGATATATGTGTTTTGATCAATCATCATCATCAGTATAAAAACTACTAATGGGTATAGACCTGTTCCATACCATTCCTAGAAAGGTATTAACCTTCATCCACCAACTCTCCGAGGTCTTTCGAGGTCCGAGGACATACTAACGGCTAAGAAACATACGTTATTTAGATCAGTGGCAAAGCACTAACTACTCTATGATTATAATAGAATTAAAAATATGAAATTCAGTCGTCAGATACGACGCAAAATATGTATAATATTATATTAATTAATATTATAAATAACAGTATCATAAGATGTGTATGATACTGTGATATGTACTATGATATTCTACATTATTTATAGGTAGATACATTCTAAAGCGATTTAATATCCTAGATTTTATTTTGCACCAAAGTTTAAATAGTGAGAAGACGAATAATCTATACTACTTATAAAAATATTTGTCCTGACTGACATATATAAAAATTTTGTTTTGTGTTAGGTAAAGTAATCTTAATGTTTTTGTATATGTTTTGGTTACAATTTTATTTTAGGTAGGTACTTCATTGAATTATATAGCCAAACTTCTAGAACATAATATATAAACACAATAGGCACAGAAATCATCTACAAATGTAAGAAATGCGTTGTTATAAACATCCGGCTCCGTTTTATCATCCGGCGCGAAGTCAAAACAAAACAACAAGTTTAATGCAACTTTAATAGATGTAGGTACCTACTGTGTATCATTAGGATATTCTATTGTTTAGAAGGTATATCTATCTAACTTACTACTGTAACTACTATGTTTCACAACATTAAACTCTATTACCCGTGTCGAACAAGTTGTTCTGATTTGCTTCAATTAGATGGGGTACCCATAATATAGCTCTTTTACTACCATCCAGGATATATTGGTACCAATTCTGCTGTTTCATTTTCCTACACTAACCTAATTTAAAAGCGCTAAAAATGTGACCGTCTTTTTCAATTAGTACACATATAACCAGGACTATAATTACATAGGTACAGCTGTAATTTTGTTGGAAATATTATAAAGTGCCTACGAGCTTAAAACTAAGTAGGTAAAGCTTTTAGTATGGTCCTGACTGACTCACATAGACAACAAACGTCATCAACGCGGACGTAGGGACATTACATTTTCAAGGTATATTTGACTTTGTGCGTTAATGTGTGACAAAGGAGTTCCTGAAATTCATTAGGTACGAGGGGCGCAGTGGGTGTTGAAGCTTGCATTAAAAAATCTAGGAATATATCAGTTGAAACGCAGACTTACTTAAGTACATAAGTACATAGTGTTGTAAGCAGTTTTAGTTGTTCTTGTCGAAATAACCTTGTTTCGTTTTGTCGTTACATAAGGATGTTATTATGGTTCAAGAAGTGTCACGACCACGCTACGTATACGTAGATATTTTGCAATTTCTCGAAATAATACGTGTCTACTGTCGTGATAGTTAGGTTAGGTATGAATGCAGCAAATTTATACACATCGGGGTCACACTTCAAATATTGTTTTCCTGAACGTGTGAAAATTCGAGTCTTCCTTCCTTTCTTCATTACTAACTACTCTAAACGATAAAATCGTTAACTTCGAAAATTATTCGTAGTAAGAAATTCATGCGTTCTTGCCATAAAACTTGCAAATAAGTGAGAACGTATAAGAAATTTAGAAATCGACTACTAATATTATTTTTATAGTACGATACTATTATTACACAGAATATTTCACTGCTCTACAATGTATTCGGAATAACGCGAACGCAGTAGGTACATTTTAGGCGGAAAGGACCAAGGACTCAGAAAAGACTCATACCTACCGTTTACTTAGTCTTATATTTATTTTATTTAGGTACGGTAATGCATAACCCTAGCTATAGAACATTTATTTAAGTACGTAAAACTTGCTCCTAAATATCAAGTTCCATACCTTCACGAATCTCAGTTTGAGAATAAATACGCTTTATGTATTTATCAAATATTTTATCAAGCTAGTTGTTTGCGAACGTAAGTAAGTTTATAACTTAGTTCCGGTTTCAATAAAAAAATCCTAAAGCCACACACAAATAAGACCTTTTTGTATACTACAGTATACGGGCGGTGTAGTCGAAAATACTTTTACCACACCTTCGACACCATTCGGAAAGACCGCACTACGAATGTAAAAACGGTAACTAATACCTAACTACCTTTACTAACAAGTAGGTACCAACATTGGGTTATTTCAATCGGTCGATTTCAGTGGTTCTAACATCGACGAGGAAAAATATTATTTTAAAAGTACTTACTTTGACTAATATTTTACCTACCTATAAATAAAGTTACAACTACAATAGTTTGTCAGAGAAACCCCTAAGTGATGCTTTTATACCACAGCAACCGTCAGTAAAAATAAAATAAATGTAAAACACAAGCGTAAAAATTGAAATCTGTTTCACAAGTTTTTTTACATCCTGAGAAGGTTATACTCCTCAGGGTAACAATTGTCATTTTAGCCTCGTTTCTAAATTCCAACGCTTTTTAATTTGTATATTCTTTTGTTTTTAGCGTTCCGTACCCATAAGGTAAAACGGAACCCTATTACTAAGACTCCGCTGTCTGTCTGTCTGGCTGTCTATCCGTCTGTATCTCATTTTAAATTTTCACAGATGATGTATTGCTGTTGCCGCTATAACAACATATACTAAAAAACAGAATAAAATAAATATTTAAGGGGGCTCTTAAACAACAAACGTGGGTTTTTTACCGTGTTTACTATGGATAATGTACTAGACTCGCACTTGGCCGGTTTTATTTGTATAATAGGCCGTTTTTCTGAGTGTAAAATATGATGTATTGAGTCCTTTTACAGTATCCGATGCTTTTACACAGTGCGGGGATTTTATTTGGAAACTGAATATATTGTTCCATAGGCAACAACAGTCAAAAGGTGAGATTCAATTAGACATGCATAAAATATAAGTTCAGTAGGCCTAGCGCTGAGGAAACGACGAAGGGCCAGTGTGATTATCACTTTATCGAAATGAAGTCCACTGTAGCGCAGCTAGGGATAATATTAGTCATAACTGTGGAAAGATATTCTTTGATTCAGTGCTTGAAATGTAACGAGGTCTTAGAGATGCCTGCAGATCACACACTATCCTTAATTGAGTTGCAGACGATTCCAGCAAAAGAAATAGTGGAGTGTCTAGCTCACTTGAGCAGGAAACCCTTGGCACCTAAGGAAGCTGATTATATCTGGCAGTCAATCATAACATTTCACGCTGGTATTGTAAATATCCCGGATAAGGTGCTAATGGTTCTTCATTACGCGACGGTAGCCGTGAAGCCAGATGACTACCTAAATATGACTTTGAGCAATATTGATGTCATTGAAAACTTTGGACTGGACTATAAACTGGACCATGCACAGCTGTCAGCCATAGCCGATCGCGTTATGGAAGACTTTGCGGGGAAGGATCCGGAAGATTATACTTTCTACGACCTGGTAGCAATGAGACAGATTTTATGTCAGTTCAATCGAAGTTACATTGAAAGAATCCATCCTTCGGCTTACAGAGAAGCAGCATTGACAATAGGAAAACTCAATAACTGTAGTGCAGAGGCTATGGCGGGATTCGCCACCTTGGCTGTCCAAGCCAGTGCATTTGGTCCACCAAGTGAATGGACGTTGATTATCGTCAATATACTGGGAAAGGTCGCTGACTTTATACCACCACAGATCTTAAATAGGATCAAGATGGAGTCAAAGACAAAAAATAGGCAATAGAAGGATAGTCATTTACTTTGCTGAAGTAATATTAGTGTACCTAGTGCTTATTTCACATTGCCATAATACGCTTCTATGACGCCTATCAAAAAATTCTAGAATCTATTGTTCTTGAACTTTGTTTCTATAAAATTACTGGATACTTTTAAATTGAGAAATAATATTATCAAATTCTGTTCGCTATGGGTGTAATGTGTAATAATGAATTTTAATGTGTTGATATATGTGATTTTAATAATAATGTAGTAAGTAATGTAATATAATAATAATGTAATGTAGTAATGTAATGTGTATGTAATATGAGCAATTAATTGCTTGAAATAAACGATTTTATTTATTTATATGGATCTACGAGTATCTTGGGGGGGACGAACTCAACGTGACGTTGTGAATGCGATTTAAAAACCGCAAAGCGTGATCTTTAGACTCTGGTTAAGGAACCACCTCACTGAAGATACATCGAAGATACGTCAAGATAGCCGAACGACATCGAGGAAGATACAGTATGAAGAGACCTGCACTGACAGGACTGACCTGCGTTGACTTCGGTCCGCATCAAAAATTTTAGATTTTATATGCACTTTCATCTCGTTGTTCAGATAACTGGTTACATTATCGTGAAAATTTTATAACCAAGGCAAATTTTCAAAAATAAAACAGCATTTTGATCACGAGGCTATGAGATGTTATTTCAGATTTTAAATTGTATTAAATAAATTAAGGCAACACAACAAACATGTTCACATATCTACCAAGTCAAATTATTCTGACAAGATACCGTTGTTCAAAGAGAACAGATATACCTACTATAGTTTGAAAAAACCAGCTTTGATACATTATAAATAAATAAATATTTGTCACTATTTTTACACAACATCATCTAGCTCCAAACTAAGCATAACTTGTATTATGGGAACCACATACTTACTATACCTTCAATGATACCGACAAGGTGGACTTCGAGGATGATGATACCGACAAGGTACTTAGATATTTTATCATACACAGAAAATGCCCAGAACAACCGGAATAAACATTTGCAGATCGTACAAACATTTTATCCCAAGGCGGGAATCGAACCCGCAACCTCTTGAGTCGCAGTCAGACACTCGCCTGCCGAGCCACATCGGTCGTCAACAAAGATATTTTTTTATAGCATTAAGTTCGCCTTTTGCTGTAATTTTTTCTATATATCTCTATTATGAGCTTCTCTTCGTACACCCGTTCTTCTAAAGTGAAACTCAAAAGCAAGCGCATACCTTCGCATATCGCACGTATAACAAAAAAAAGTACCTACCAGTAAGTAATACGCACTACAAAACCGTTCAATCTGTACGAAAACTGGCTTAGAATAGGACCTATCCATTATCTCCCATGAATGTCATAAGAGGCAGTTAGGAATATACTAGGAGACAGGCAGCAGCATCTCCTGAATAGGTACTACACATCGACCAAACAGTGGCTAATGAATTGACGTAACATACGAAAACATGGTGCGGCGTGAAGGCTATTTCAAAAATTACGCGAGACTTATCTAGCGAAACACGTGATGTTAGAACATACCTACTGCCACAAGTTATGGCCCACAACCTACCTTTGTTCGTTAAGCCTAAAGTTAAATGTAAGTTGGCCAAGCACGTTCGCACTGTCGTCGGCCCTGTATTTACATCAGAACCATTGTTTCAGAGCTCAGGGCAATTCTAGCCAAGATGACGACCGCAAGTTTTCTTGTTACGGTCTCTACTAGTTGGAACGTGTGCGAAAAAGTAGACAAGGAATACATTTCGAAGACAGTGACGAAGCATGCTGCAGAAGCCGCTAAAGAGCTTCGAGAGACGCCGTCGACCAGGAAAGAAGGACTAAGGGTCATGCGAGAGTGGATAAATCAAAACTTTGATGTCAAGAATGTGCGGCAAGGTAAGATATAGACACTGTCATGTCTTCAAAACTGAAGGCTATGCAATATTCCTAACATTTCGTACTTCCAAACCTATCAAAGTTTTTTTTTTATCTAATTAAATAAAGAAACCATATTCAATAAGGCTAGAAAAAGCTCGCATTTTTAAAACAATTTATTATACTGTTTTCAGATGAAGAGTTCTTATTGCGATTCCTACGACAGAAGAAATACAGCATCCCCATGGCGCAACAGACACTGCTGAAATACCTTAGCCTGAGGAGTTACTACCCAGACATATTTAAGAATCTCGACTGCTTAGATTTGAAGCTGCAAGACATCATAAGCAGCGGGTAGGTACAGTCAGCTGCACTAGAATGTATACAATTCGTAACTTATAGAATGGTTTTACAGCGTCACAATCAATATTTACAGGGTAAAAACTCAGAAAATAAGTGAACTTATCAGCTAACTTACGGTTTTTGAGTTAAGAGTTTACTAATATAAGGTTTTTATACCGTTTTGAAAGTTACGAATTGTATACATTCTAGTGCAGCTGACTGTACCATGAAAACAGCAATGGGTACAGGAAACCTACAAGGGAATTAAAATATTACTAGCATTATTTTTACAAAATACTATGGATAGTCGAACTAACTAAATCATTTAAGGTAATAATTTTTTTTTTCAAAATTAGAGCAATATATGCTTCTAGTGATAGCATTAGGTAAGAGGAGCACAAGCTATCTCGCTATTATTAAAGGCTATCACGATTTTCGTGAATTTTCATAGCAAAGGGTGAATGCTGTACATAAGGCACAATAAAGCACGCAGTCAACACGAACCAATCACACTACAGTAGCATGTTAATATTTATTTAGTCTATGAGAAGTTCGGCACACGCAAGTTTTAATTATCATCAATCAAAATGTTGGTGTAGAAAGTTCCCACGTGCACGGCGGCCGCGGCATAACCTTGGACTGAATACCGTTATGCCTAAGTTTGTATGGTCCCTTCCATGATGATATAATTTCGTCTACACTCAATTTCATAAACCGTTTCCTAATTCATAGGTACATAGCGGTTTCACCGGTTCGTGACAACAAGGGCCGCCGGGTCATCGTGTACAATATGAGTAAGACAATTCTTTATTTTATTTCCAAATTATGTTCGCATGCTTTTCGCAAATGTGGATTTGTAATAAGACTAGGATTACCGGCAACAGCGAAAGCCTACTGCGAAATGTTTATTACTGCTTATCTCGATGCTAGGAAGAATAAAGTACCTATTACGAAGAAATAAAACGCTTGCTGAGCGAGCATCTGTAACAACAACCTGCGATTTTCTATAGTTTTTGTTTTATTTAGGGCTCTTTGACGCGGTGAAATACAACTGTTGGGATATGTGTCGAGCTCACATCCTTGTCTACGAAAGTTTGCTGGACGATTCCGTGGACCAGATATGTGGGCTCACGCACGTGGGTGATGGAGCCGGGGTTACTGGAGCACATATCACATCCTGGAACCCGACTGACTTCGCCAGGCTTCTGAAGTGGGGCGAGGTACTAGTTCTACATAAAATACCTTCTTGTAGCTAACTCGGCCGTTCCTAACAGGATACGAAAGCATAGCAGTGTTCTAGGATCTAGGAACGTCGTTTTCTTTGGATTTTTTCTAAGCGTTTGTGTTTTGTTCGTTCCAAAAATGTCGCTGCCTGTTATCAAGTCGGTAATTTACCAGTTTCATTACCGGGACCGGTGTTAAACGAATGTTCTTGGACTGCTATGAAATTACAGCAGAGTTGCACTGTTATTGGTTATATAATAACTAGGAACCTCCTATTTGCCTCATAAATAGGTAATTGATAGCGCCAGGTTGATGGAATACCATATTGAATACGGTGTCACTATATCCACCTTATTCAATATTCTATCAACCGATATCTTTGTGAACGAACCGAACGGAAACGCTCAGAAAAAAACCGAAGAAAATGACGTTCCTAGATCCTAGCTAGAACAATATCATGCGCATATAAAGGTATTATGTATAATATTTATAAATTACGTCAGTCGGTACAAAGCGCAGAACAGATAAGTATCCGTACCTGTTCTATGGTACAAAGTATTCGTTTGAGTAAGTACCTACCTATAGTTTGATTACGCACTCTCTCAACGTGAACTTAAAATATTACGCCATTGAGGCTAACTTTTCCCACCATGATACAATTAAACATTACGCACAAGGGGCAATACAAAATTAGAGCTGCTATGAGAAACAAACATTCACATTGTTTTTTATTATGTGTTGAACTTTATGTACCTAACATACACTTTGGCAAAATAATATGAAACTATTGCTGTATTCTTAGGAGGCCTAAATAAATAAGTTGCAATTGTTTATTCTATTCTAAATTACGTTCACTATACTCATACCTTAGCATAGGTACTCAAGCGGGGCATGAAATCTAATATGAATATAACGATCCAGTGGAGCTAAGAATACCTGACTTGAGTCCCACTGGTTTCTCCACAGTGTTTTCCTTCAACGTTTGGGAGCACTGGCATAGCGCATATACCTAGTGAATGACACGATCGAATGCGAACCCGACCTTAGCTTCTTAAGGCAGGGTCAGTCCCACTAGACCACCGATGCTCTCCTACATAATAGGAATATGTCACACCACCGCACATTTACTGAACCACATTCATTTTTATTTGAAGCTATTACAAAGAAATAGTTTGCAAAAAAATAAATATAAAAGCGATAGTCAAAAGGCCTTTGCATAAATTGATGTTGATCTTCTTTTGTTTTAGCAATCCATTCCGCTAAGGCACAAGGAAGTCCACTTGGTGAATATACCTGCAGCTGTCAAATACATTATCGACTTCGCAACTAGTAAAGTGACACCAAAAATGGCAGAACGGCTGCATGTAAGAATATTTATTACTTTCGAACCCGCTCATAATCGTAGGATACCTCTAAAATAGTTTAAATGGGGATAGCAGTTAACGGGCAAAAAACCAGAGAAAAGTTCATGTCTGTGTTTATTATTATTTTATCTTTTAGTATGTTCTCGTTTTGTCTATATTGTATCGAATGTCAGTATAAGGTCAGTATATGGTCAGTATAATGTCAAGTATAGTTTACATTACTAGTATAGATGACTTATGGAGCTGAGACATGGTCGATAACTATTGGTCTCTTACACGAGCTCAAAGTCAATATAGAAAGATAGAATCAGAAATGAAGAAATCCGTAGAAGAACCGAGGTCACCAACATAGCTCTCAGAGTCAGCAAGTTAAAGTGGCAATGGGCAGGCCATATAGCTCGTAGAACCGACAACCGCTGGGGAATAAAGTTTCTCGAATGGTGACCAACGACGAAGCGTAGGCCGTCCTTCTACCCGATGGACTGTTGATATTGTTAGATCGCGGGAGCTCGATGGATGGAAAGGGCTCAAAATCGTTCCTCTTGGAAACATATGGGGGGGTCTATGTCTAGCAATGGACATTTACAGGCTTTTTGATGATGATGATAGTGGTCTATCGGTGGTCTCGGGCTGCCACCACCGCGGCAATTCAATCAGTACTTATGTCACTAAGAACTGTGAAAAATCTGTGGTGGATGTGGTTGAGCCGCTTTCGCCCTAAAATGGGATGATGAACTGATAGTTATAATAGAAGTAATCAATTGGTTTTACAGATTTACACGAATCTGAAACAGCTACATAAAAAAATAGACGCGGAATGTCTTCCCAAAGAGTTCGGAGGTAAACTGCAGTTCAAGGACATGGTGCGATACACACAGCAGGTCCTCATAGAAAAAAGACAAACTCTCTTGGAATTAGACAACATGGAGATTCTCAGCACTAAAGGCATTATATCTTCGAGAAGAAGCAACGCATTAACACCCGGCTCCGTGTCCGTAGAGGGTAGCTTTAGAAAACTGGAGATTGATTAAATATTACCTACATTTAAGAAACGTCATTACTAATTAATATAAAGCTGATATTTCTCGCGCAAAGAAGGTTGGCGATAATGTGTTCAAGCGAATAAAACTTTCATTTGAACTTCAGTTCTGGTGAAATAGTCTCGATGGTGTAACACGCTCCTGTTCCGAGTACTAAGTTAGGTTTTACTGTATTATCGAGCTTACTGAGAAATAAGTCTCTAACCCTTAGACTAGTGACTGGTCTAGAGGTCGAGCCAGGATAATGATTTTTATACTCGTAATTTTTTATTAGGTAGGTATAGATTTTTTGAGACCGTTCTTTTCAGTTTCTTAAACCAATTCATTCGTCTAAATGAGTCAACCTACTGCTGAACATGCCTTCCTTGGCAAACGGATTGGTGACCGATACAAGTTTCATTCTCTACATGTAAAAGAAACGCATACAAAACGTGGTTTTCTTTGGGATTTAAATAAAAATGTTTATTATTTTTTCTTCACATAGATAAAATGTTGATTTATACGATGTAAATACATTTTTTTCTAAATAGTTTGCCTCTGAACCTGACCGTTTGATAATAAGTCGATGCTAGCTTAAGCACCAGTTGAACCATGATGGAGAAACTAATACATCCCTGCATCCCTCAGTGGCTGTTCGATAACTAAAAGTTCCAAATGTTTATTATTCATTTATTGAAAGCACCTTATTATACCTACCGTTATGAATAATATTGCCTACTGTATGAACATTTACGATATTACAATTGTAATAATATACCTAGTACCTATACATTCTATAGTTTTATGGTACCTACCTGCCTATTATTAAGAGTATTATACTTCATTTACATACTCCCTATGCTATCGGCTACCTATATAAATAAATAAAGGATCTTTAGGTTTTATACGGTGGTATCTAACCTTAAACTCGGCAAAGGTAATGGATCCCTGATTACGTATGTTCTGTTGCTAACAAACTCCTGTTGCAAGTGTAAATTAAGACAGATTTGCTATATCTGTCAAATTTGACACTTGCAACAGGAGTTTGTTACCAACAACACTTACAATCACCCCTATGATAACTTATTGAATAGGAAACTACTTATATTTTTTCGTAAATATACAATAGGTACTTTAAAGTCGATAGATGGAAAGGCGCAAAATCGTTCTTCCTGGAAACGAATGAGGGAGGTCTATGTCCAGTGCAATGGACTTATACAGGTTGTTGATGATGATACAATACTTAATACTTCTAATATTATAGTAAATCACCCACACTTTTAGCTAATATTATAACAATAACATAACCTGCAGTTTTACCGCAACCTCTTACGGAACCATCGTGTTTCAAAAGCGTTTTGTATTAATTAAAATTAAAGCAAATCGATTCGTACCATGGTAATTTTTGAAATTCGAGCAATTAGCTCTTTAACATAGTTTTTCGCTTAATATAAAGAGTTGATGGTCCCGCTGTTTATTTTAAATTTGTACTTTATTTACCTACCAAATCAATCTATACAATAATATTAAATGTACAATCTTGCAGTTGAATTTTTAAACAAAGGTTATTACGTAAACTATGTAAATATGACACAAAATAACAAGAAACCAAGTAAAACATCTAATTATAAGTATATTATTATGAGGCGTTAAGAATAGTAAGATTGTAATTTTAATTGTGTTAAAATAAACATGTTATCAAAATCAAAACGGTATTTATTTAGGATCACAGGGAACACTTTAGCCTGACAAATTAGGTGAATGAAGCTGCCGCCAGTTATTCGGGACCAGGCCAGAAGAACAGACAACCAACTCCGTTCGTTAGCTAAAAGCTAAAATAAACAAGTCTAGCAGCGCCCATTTATGAAAATTCGCGTCTTATGAGACGTGGGCGTTGCTAGAATTGTTTTGGACTGCGTATGCTGCAAAGTCTCTCAACAATTAGTAATATGAGTCCTACTAAGTCCTACTAAGTTTATAACTAAGGTTAAAAATACCTAAATATACGATGGGACACAAGTTATATATACTATACTATACTATATAGATACTATAATTTCATTATTGATATTTGCATAAGTATTGCACGCTATTTTAACATTTATTAGAAGCAACCGATTGAATTAAGTTTTATTTTTATTTAGCAATAAATCGCTTACAACCAGTTTGCAACACACACTTGCACTGTTTTAAAGAACGTCACGCATAAATCTTAATGATAAAATTATTCTATTATTTCTAAATAATGTAAATAATGAGCATTGTAAATTCTTTAAGCGTGAAATAAATTTACGTGCCAAAGGTTACCAATTAATTTCAGAATTTCATAAATAGAAATAACAACCGATGCTGATCCGTTGAAAAAAGGAATTCATAATTTTTTTGTTCGTAAAGTTTTTTATACTTTATTGCATATATTTAAACTTTGAAAAACGCTGCACAAAGGTAACTTCTAATACGGTCTGGGACACCGTACTACCGTACCGTTAATATAAATATTAAATTTGATTATACTAAAAAATAAGTGAACTCAACTTATTTCTGTGTAAGAGTTTATTGTAACACCATTAAGGCTAACAAATTATTTAGATGGTTATGAGATATTTTTGATACCTAGCGCCAAGATCATTCTAGGGGTTTCATCGCATTATAATTATATTGTAACTGTAGGTAGGTACATTTGTGTGGCCTCGTCATATCTAAATATTAATAAATCCATAACCTGCAGTTCTAAAAAGTGGGTCAAGCCATATTTAACACTGCGCGTACCACTTACTAATCAACAAATGCTCATTTTCGAATGTATGATTAATATAATTTAGTAAATGCCAAATCATAAGGCTTGCACAACCCGTCTTTGGCCTTATTTAAAATGCACTTGGTTACTCAATGACATTAAATTTACATAACTATATACATTTATTTAACAATTTAAGGATTCAAACCATATCACAGACACAAAAAGTTTTTATACATACCCTCAAACTTGAGTAGGTTAACCACCTTAATATCATTTGAATACCTATGCATGAGGAAGTAGTCCCGAAGTACTTCCAAAAAACATAAAACAATACAATACTTATAGGTTTAAATTACACTGCGCGGCATGACAGGCCGAGCTCTGGAACGGTTACCGAGTTGCTATGCAGTGTAAAACTAAACTTCGAGCATAGTTTTTCGGCTTATAAATAAAATAAAAAAATTATACTAACATTTTAGGGTTCCGTAACTAAATGGTAAAACGGGACCCTATTACTAAGACTGCGCTGTCTGTTTGTCTGTCTGTCCGTCACCATGCTGTATCTCATGAACCGTGATAGTTAGCGAGTTAAAATTTTCACAGATGATGTATTTCTGTTGCTGCTATAACAACAAATCCTTAATAAAAAACAGAATAAAATAAATATTTAAGGAGGCTCTCATACAACAAACGTGATCTTTTTGCCGTTTTTATCATAGATAATGGTACGGAACCCTTCGTGCGCGAGTCCGACTCGCACTTAGCCGGTTTTTTTACGTCACGACGCGGGGGCTGCTACAATAACTTAAAAAAATGAACACTGGGGTGTTTCTGAGTAGTTAGAAACATGCACGCCGAGCGTAAGCGTTGACATTTGAATAACATAGCGGCATTGATAACACAATTGCGGAGTGTTACTTTAGGTAGGTCTTCAGCTAGCAAAATGTCCACGAAGTTACGCCTACATTAACTACTTTTAGTTCTACTAATAGATAAAGATACTAATAGATACACATATGTTTAACTTTCATGTCGGAAAGTAGGTCTCAGCATGAAATGTTATCTGAAAATTTATGACAAGAATTTATATTTTCATGTCTTAAATACTAAAAGTCAAACGTAGCTTACAAATTTAATTCCTCTAGTAAGGTAACAGCCCTGATTTAACAACGCACACTAGCGCACATCAGAGCAGATTATTTCAAATTGATATTAAACTTAATCGCCTATTTTATACTTTTATGTGTGCTAATACAAAATCATGGAGAGCTGAAACCCTATTTATCGGCTAATATAAGTCGGGCTTTTAGAATTATAATTGTAGTTTATACCTATATACAAAATAAACGTATATTCTATTACACATAACTATTCCTAACTGATTTTAATACTAGCTAAATTTTGTTTATTGTTTTTCTATTTATAATTTAAAACCAGTTAAGAAAAATGAACTACTTTTATCGTTTGTGTGAGAGTCAATAATGTGATAACCCTAGAGCAATAAATACCAATAAATATACATTATTTATGGTTCTCTCTCAAAACAAATCTATACCAATTATAACAATCTTTGTCCTGACTGACTGACTGGGGTATAGGCAACGCACAGCCTAAACCACCGGTCGTAGAGACTTGAAATTTACAAAGTATATTCGTCTTGGTGCGCAGAGGTGTACTAAGAAAGGAATTCTCTAAATTCAACCTCTAAACGTGTACGCCGATGGTTGAAGTTTGTATGAAAATAACTCCACGCGGACGAGGTCGCGTGGAGTTATTTTCATACATACCTTTAATTTAATACCCATAAATCGCTTTAGAGTATTTTTCACTAAAAAAATGATTAATTTTGCATATTTACTTGGTTATTGTTGATCAGTGTTTTTCTGTGTTACACTTTGAATTCGGTTTATCTGATTACATCACCGAGAAGAATGAAAAATGTTGACTCCAATGGGATTTTAAACAATTTTTCGAGTTTTTTGCACCTATCGGGTTTTGACTGTATACTCTCGTTATGCATTGCTATCTGATTATAATGAAAATATAAATTGTACGATACGTTGATGTATTTACGCCAAGACTATGCCTTAGATTAGAACTTTGTAATTTATACCCGGTAATTTAATATTTGTAAAAATGTAGTGTATCATTTACATTGGTAAATTTATAATATCACGCTATTCTCCAGTTCGCGCTGGCCTTTACCAGTACATTTCTAATTTTTGGCATTAATCCTGGTCTCAGACATCAGACTGTTCCTCGTTCCATTGCGGAAAAGACCTTAAGGCTGAGTACAGGAGCTTTGGCTTATAAATTGTGTTTTTTCCTATTATATCGAATTGTGGCGTTAGGTGCAACCTACTCACAGACTCTGCGAAGAGTTTTTCAGCTTCATCTACCTGTTCTTGTGAAGGACCGATGCTGGTGAAGTTTCCTGGAATCACAGAGGTTTTTCATTACCCTTTAGAACGAAAAATAACGAAATATAATGATGTAATTCTGTTGTTTCATTTCCATAGGCTAATCTGATTTGACAGCGCTAAAAGTGCCATCTCTTTTAACGAACACAAAAGCGTATGACACTCCATCATTGTTAGATTGCGGAAATTCAGTGGATGGAGAAGCTCAAAGTGGATGTTTCGGTTTTTATAATTTTTTGTACCATTATTTACAAATAAACAATTATTATAAAGTATTCTATCAGCATTGTGGTTTCCATAGTACGAGCTTAGGTTACTTTGGGTGCTTTGGAAGTGAGATAGTGCTGTGTGCAAGTCCGCTAGTCTAGGGTTTGTTTTTATATTCTGTAGAAATTTTAGTAAGACAAACACCACATTTTTTTTACACAATTTGCTAATGGAACTAGCAAATGGCCCACCTGATGTTAAGTGGTTACCATCGCCTATAACAACAAAATATTGCCTTGTAGGTTACGCTCGTTAGCCTCGTCAGGAACGTGCACTACGAAACACTGCTCAGCTTGCATAAACCTGAGGTACTCGGTGTTACATTACACACAGTTACATTACATGTAATTCAATTTTATAATATTGTGTAGAATAATTAATTAGAGTAATTGGTTTCGACCGTACTGATTGATTTAATAATAAAAAGATAAATAAATAAATTACAGGTGTAATTTCACCGCCGACTACACCGTTCAAACCGGAACACATCAAGCTGCCTGGCGGCTGAAATAGGCATGGTGGTGGTACTTCCCCGGAAGAGCCCTTCACACAGAGCTCTACTACTACTTAAAGACTTTGTTTTGAAGTTCTTACTTCAATGAGTATTCTAAGTGATGAAACCACTCACCAATAAACGCCAAGACCAGAGTGCCTGCATAGTGAGGGAACATCGGCGATGGCTCTCGCCAGCCAAGAGCTTCGTAAGTCTGACCATTCGTCGACACCAGAAAGTTGTACGGTAGCTGTTTGTGGGTCGACGTTGAATTCGTCTGGAATATTAAATTGTTCTTTTATTATACAGAGGCATTTGGAAAACTACCTGGACATCAATGAACAAGGTAGCAGGTTGAAGAGAAGTATGCCATATTGTGAAATACTGATGCCTGATGTAGGTTAATTGGAACCTGTATTCAGGTCACCAGACCCCACTCTGCGAGCACCTCCGGCACCTCAAGGTGGGGGTGTGCATATGTGTGAGAGAGGGTTTGGGGGCGTGTGTCTGGGTGTTATATTGTATACTAAGTCTGTATTTAAGGAAAAAAGTATAAGTATTCTATTAGTAGTAGTATTAGGAGCCCTTTACCCGAGATGTATAAAATAACATTAAAAACATAATGCAATTAAAATTATTATGAACAAATACTTCATAACAAATAATAATAATAATCAATTATAAAATAATAATAGCATCTAAATAAAATCTAATAGGTACAGTCAGCTGCACTAGAATGTATACAATTCGTAACTTTAATTATGAACTTACAGCGTTGCAACAATCTTTTACTTGACAAATACATTAAAAATGAGTGAATTAATTTGCTAATTTCATGATTTTCGTGTATTTAATATGCTAAAGTTTACTGTAATACTGTGGTACCATTTTGAAAGTTACGAATTGTATACATTCTAGTGCAGCTGACTCTACCTACGTGTCATATTTGTAAGTGTCTAAAATTTTGAATAAGCAGTAGAAATGCATGAACTGAAATTTTTTTTAAGTTATGGAATAAACAGGCTTTTGTATTTTTATTTATTTATTCTATTAGTCATCTGGTTTCTGTAGTACAAGCTATGCTTAGTTTAAGGGTTAGATGATGTTGTGGCAAAATATCCAGAAAAAAAGATTTATTTAAGTGATGGTAACCACTCAACATCAGGTGACAGCTAGTTCTATACCTATTAATTGAACGAATTAATACTTTGCTACGAGTACTAAGTACTTGAAAATTGGCTCAATCACAATAGAAAATTTCACTACATTGCATTGTACTTAATAACAATGTAACTGGGTCAAAGTATCAAGCATTCTATATTAACGCTATATTGGAGTAGGAGACACGCAAGTACCCACCGAGAAATGCGATCCTGTGACCATGCAATGCATGCAATATCATTCACATCAGTAATTGAGCGGTTAACTACGAGTCGGCAGGAAAGTACTCGTAAGTATTTTGAAAATAAACTAAATATTTCATAATGTCACAACAGCAGCTAAAGCTTTAGTTTAGAAGCTCACTTTCCCTTAGCTCAAAGATATTAGTCTTTAAAGTATATTGTGCGTGGAATTTTAAACAATGTCGAGATGTTTATTTAATGAGAAATTACAGAAGTGTTTTTGATTTTATTATTTTACAATCAAGAAATAATTTAGTAGCAATAGGCCTCCTCTATATATTTCCAAGAAAAACCAGTTTGAGCCTTCTTCTTCACTATGCAGCGATTTCTCACATATTGGGTGTGTTCCTTGCTTCGTTTTCCGGTTCGTGTTCGTTTTCTACATCTTATATATTCGTATTTCGTATTTCTCATGTTTTTACTTGAATTTATTGACATTTCGTGTAAGTTTTTTTAAATTCTAAAATAAAATAGTGTCGACTTAAAAGCGCTTTCAATAAGTAGTAACTACGAAACAAACCTACCCAACCAAGCAGCAGTCCGACTAATATAGGTAAAACGCAATACAATAGTTGTATTCTATACCTGGTCCTGTAACTTCTGAAGTAGGCTGCTACATGTCTCTGTGCTATGACACTCATCACTGTCCGTCTGCACTATAATAACTTGGCTAGCGTGTACGGGAGCCAAAGGTAGAGATCGGGTAGCGCTGGGGTCCCACTGCGATCGGCTCACGAGTTGAAGTGGAGTCTCCACCAGTGGCAGGAGATTTTCTACAATCAAAATAAAATTCATTATTAAGCGTCACAATAATTGAATCATCAGTCACGTTTTTTATAACCAACACAAACATGTATGAAGAAAGTTATGAGCTAAAAGCGGGCAGTCGATAGAGGGCTCAAAGTCTCTCTTCTTAAACCTTTCTCTCTCGAACTATAGTGGCTATGCGACTACACAACACAACAAACTAATAAACCAACGAGAGTGCTCTCTGCAGCATAAATAAGCACTGAATTTACTTACCAGCGTTGTTCATAACGATGAGCAGATACAACCCTATGACAACTCCCAGTACCAATATTGTCAAAAGCGCGGCTACTGTAATAGTCGTGATAGGGTTCCTCCCTGGCTCATGTTGTATAGGGAATCGTTGCAAAAGGGGCGTATCTTCAACGGCAACTCCACTTTCGACGTCGTCCTCTCTTCTGTATGAACTTTGACGCGTTTCATGATCTGCAAAGTATTTTTTAATTTTATTACAATAAAATAACACTTTCGAAATCACAAAATTCATTTTTTAAACATTCAGTCAACACAACAAAACAGTTGGAATAGGTATTGAAGTGATTTAAACAGGAAAACAATAATGTGGTTAAATGATAAAGCTTCCACTTGGTTCAAAGATAAAAGTAGGTATAATAATCACAGCTCAATCCATGTAGAGGGATTTCTACCATTTTGTTGGGAATAACAATTTGATTTACACAAAGTAGTTGAATAGCAAACTGATAAGGACACATACTAATGTCAGAGTTTGTTCGGCGCGGCATATTGTTCGGTAATTGATATGTGTTATAATAACTGTAGTGTGATCTATAGCTTGTGGCTAACTTATATGCAGAGCAGCGAGTTTTCTGTCTATTTTTGTAAATCATTAGATCTATGTATAAGTCATAAGTCATAAGCATTTATTGGTAAAGTCAATTTACAGGTCAAGAACACAGGATTATTAATTATTACTAATTGTATACGGAATGTAAATAAATAAAAACGTTAATGTTCAACAAATTCGTCGAAACTGTAGAAGGTCTGCTCGATTAGCCACCGTTTTATTTTGGCTTTAAATCTAGGTAGACTGTCAACAGACGTGACACTCTCTGGCAACCTGTTGTATACGGTCGGACCCATGATGTGACTCAGCTTGTAGGACTTCGCTAAGGAGCGCGATACGGCCGCGAGTTTGCCCGCGTTACGGGTATTGTACGAGTGCATGTCACTGTGTTTTGTGAACTCATCCAGGTGCAGCCTTACGTACACTGCTACTTGCATTATAACAATGCAAGGCAGTGTAAGTACGCCCAGTTCTTTGAAGTAGGGCCTGGCGGAGATGTCGCGCCGTATCCCGACTAGTGCACGTATGGCGCGTTTTTGCATACGGAATGCGCGCTCCCATTCGGCAGCACGCCCCCACAGCTCAGCTCCGTACTGCAACAACGAATGCACCGTCGAGAAGTAACAGCTACGCGCCACCTCTGCTGGCACCACGCGACCTACTCGTCGAAGTGCAAAGCATGCGCTACCTATTTTGCCACATAGTTTGGTTATGTGGTTCTCCCAGGTAAGGCCCCTATCTATTTCAAATCCAAGTAGTGGAGTTCTCTTGGGTGATATTTGTCCCATCGACCTGCACCACTAGTGGTCTCGTCGCTCGCCCAGAGAGACAGAAGTGCACAAAGTGGGTTTTTTTAAGGTTGAGACCCAGGCCGTTCATTTTAAACCATCCAGAAAGAATGGCGGCCGTCTCGTTCAGTTTCGCCTCCAGTCGATCTAATGACTCGGTTGCAACGATCGCGGCCACATCATCTGCGTACATCAATGTATCCGCGGTCGTTACCGCCTCGGGTAGGTCGTTTAGGAGGAGGGAAAACATAATATTGGAGACGGATGACCCCTGTGCTACTCCCATCGATGGTGAAAGTGGATCAGACCGTTCATCACCACCGACGACCACCTGTGATCGATCGCGCATCATATCCGTTAAGATGGCGTACGACGCACCCTCGATCCCGTAGTGTTTCATGTTGGCGGCAAGCACGGCGTGGTTGGCGACGTCAAAGGCTTTGGAGAGGTCACAGCACAACGCGGCCACCTGCAGCTTGTGCTCGCGGGCGGCCAGCAC
The DNA here is from genome assembly GCA_947095575.1 of Electrophaes corylata. Taxonomy (NCBI): domain Eukaryota; kingdom Metazoa; phylum Arthropoda; class Insecta; order Lepidoptera; family Geometridae; genus Electrophaes; species Electrophaes corylata. The sequence goes on along the minus strand of OX352698.1, from coordinate 9,615,980 downwards.
TCGGTGCACCACCTCGCGAGTCAGTGACGTCGTCGAACGGCCGGTGCGGTACGCGTACTGCCGCGGGGACAGCGCATCTATAGCTACCAGATACGAAGTTAAGCGAGAACTCAGTCCGTTCTCGAATACTTTTGCAATAGCAGGTATGATTGAGACAGGCCTATAGCTATCCATGCTCTCACGTTTCCCTTTGCCCTTAAACATAGGAGACACTTTACTAAGTTTTAGCATTCTTGGATAGACTCCCTCACTGAGGCATGCATTGAACAAATAAGCCACGATCGGAGCGAGGGACCCTATCGCTGTTCTCAAAAGTTCCATAGAGAGCCCATAAGCGTCCTTTGACCGTTTCGGGGGTATGCGCATTGTTACAGTTTTAAACACCTCATCAGCGCTGAAAGCGTAAAGCACGAGCTGTGAAGCAGCGGGCGCTCGCGCTGACGTCAGCGCGCTGAGCGCACCCACGATGTCCGCGCTGGGTGCACCACATGCCACCGCGGCGTTCACAAATCTGTAGTTTAGGGCATTAACGGCATCTTTTGCAGATGGGAACTTTGTGCCTGCGTCATCCCTTAGTACATAGGTAAAATCAAGGTTTACGGAGTTTACCTTACCCCTCTATCTTTGAATAAAATTTTATTTTAGTATTTTTAATTAGTATGTCCATTAATAAATAAGGCAATTGAGTCATCATTAGGAATAAGATAATGTAAATTTAGCATGTCAATAATAAGTGATTTTATATTTTGTACATCAGGAGTTATCCACAATGAGTCACCCAGCGCGGACATCGTGGTACGGATATGATGCGCGATCGATCACAGGTGGTCGGTGGTAGAGATAGATCAAATGAAAGATGAATGAACACAGAGATGAAGTCGTCATCTCTGTGTTCATTGACAGAAAAGAGTGGAAGAAGAAACCTATTGTGCTGACCCCTCCTAATGTGGAATGAGAGCCGGAAGACGACGATGATCCTGTTTCTAAACCTAATCCCATTTTAGGTAATCAAATAAGTAATCATTTATTAGTTTCTATAGGGTAGGTAGGTAAATCTGCACTTCAGGAAATATTTTTGTTTATATTACTCCAGAAGCTATGCACCAAATTGGGTTTGAACCAGCAACCCTTCTCTCGAACAAAAAGGTATGTGGTAAGTGTTGATTTAAAATATCCTCAAAGAAGACTTATTTCAATAAAGCTTGTTCAACAACACTTAAAATTGTGGTAATAACTTGCATTGGTAATGGTAGTCAATGCAACTGGTCTGGTACTAAATACACGTAACCGCCATGAAAAAAACTCACAACAGTCACATAGACATTAAATTGCGAACCCATGAATTATGAATTGCTTCAAGGTTGATATCTTGAACTAGGTGTATTACCATAGTACACCAACAGCCAGATTTGATAGTATAAACATAATGCACAATTGGCAGCTGCCGACCTTGGAGAGTCTGATAGATATATAATATATATTATAAAAAAAAGTTTCATGTTGCTACCAGTTCACCTGGTAAGCCTAGTGACTAGACTTCAGCTACTGGTCATGTATTACAGCTTATAGTTCCCCTAATATTGGGGAGTTTTGTAGTCACTAGTAATCTTCCTAAGGGTCCCTTATAATAAATAAATCAATATTTGAGGACACTTTTACACAACATCATCTAGCCCTAAACTAATTAACTAATATATATAAAGACCACTCTGCCTACAATTTTGCATCAAACAAACATTGGTGAGCCGCAAATGTTTTAGACAGTATGATTATTAGTATTTATCAATATTTGAGGACACTTTTACACAACATCATCTAGCCCTAAACTAATTAACTAATATATATAAAGACCACTCTGCCTACAATTTTGCATCAAACAAACATTGGTGAGCCGCAAATGTTTTAGACAGTATGCTCAAATCACAATAAAAATAGCTAACAACCTAAGTGCCTAGGTATTTTAAGGAAGTGCTTCAACAAATATTTGAATAGTAATTCGAAACTTATGAATCTTGTGTGGGATGTAGACTCAAACAAATAGGCAAAGACTGTCTAGGTACTTAAAGAACTCGGGTAACATATGTTTGGGCTCTAAAATTTTCGAAACTTATGAAACTTGTGTGGGACTTAGACTCAAACAAATAAGCAAAGACTGTCTACTTAAAGAACTCGGGTAACATATGTTTGGGCTCTAAAATGTTTGTAACTTATGAATCTTGTGTGGGACTCAAACGAATAGGCAAAGACTGTCTACTTAAAGAACTCAGGTAATATGTCTGGGCTCTAAAATGTAAACAACTAAGTACACAACCAATAAACAAACAAAGATATTTACATAAAAATCACGACAATACGAACAATGAAAAACTCATAAAGAGTGTAAATTTACTTACCCACAGAGTACAAGGGCTGCATAATGAGCTTGAACTACAAATTCCTTGAATTCTGTTTTCTATATCATAGCCAGAGTATATCGAGTCTTACAAGAAGGTCGATATTTAAAGCTGGAGTGATTTAGGTAAATGAACGAGAAAAATTAACTCGTTTCTTAAATAGGTACGTAGGAACTTAAGAAAAGTTAGATAATTATTCTTATCTAGAGATTTACTTCCTACCTACATTTTATTTTATATACAACAAAGCACTTATAATATCTAGCAAAGTATTCTTCTCACAAATAAAATGAAGTGAAAAGCTGAAATAAATCCCGATTAAACACTTAATTAGGCAATTAAAACCCCAACACCACTAACAAACACAGCACCACACACAATAATTATTAGATTAATTTCATTCACAACCACAACAGCACGCTCAGCTGTTTTTTTTTGACATTGACATATGGATGATGTCAATGTCAAAAACTAACTACTTTCAAAGATGACTGGTGACTTCATGTTGATGTTGAAGGATGACTTTGAGTGATGTCACATTACATCTAGTTTATCGTTAAACCTTAACGGTCCGAATGGATTCGTTTTCTGTCATCTTTGGAAGCAATATTGTATTTTCATTTTAATTGTTTTTCTAATGTTAAGTTCTGATGGGTAATTTTGGTGGTATTTTAACCATCATCACTTGAGGTCTTAGCACAAGTGTGAATAATTGAAATGAAAGTGTGTTATGAGGCATCCTGATTTGAACGAAAATGTTTCCCTTTGGTTTTGAAGAAAAACGCCATCTTTTTCTTCAAAACCGATGACGGCTGACTTTACTTTTTTTACCGACTCGACTTGACTAAAAAGAATTTATTCAACCCACTTGACATTGGCAAAATTGTCCGCAAGACGGACAGATGCCACAAAAAAAAAAAAAAAAACGGTCCGAATGACGGACACATGCCACAAAAAAAAAGGCCCTAAGTGTAGGGGGGACCGTCGCGCACGTAAGACTTCCAAGTGGTCCTACCAAATAAATTCGTCTAAAGGTATGTGTCAAATGTTATATTTTGACGTACCTAGGTGCCTCTGACTACCCCCATTACCTACATATCCAGGCTGACCTCACTGCTCAGTTAGAGTAGCTCTGCCTTCTGTGCTGTATACCACAACTATACCTAGGTACTACTAATACTAACTATGGTATGAGACTAGTCACAGATATAAATTTTTAGGTAACTGTGGCTCGTGCCTCAGTTAACCGTTTTACGTTGACCATCATACTTTACTTTGACTAATAATTTTTAAATTAATAATTATTTTAACGAATTTTATTTTATTTTTCTACGACTTCTTGTCGATAGCGGAAGTAAGAGCAGATTTCCTGCGATCCTAACAACGAACTAGGACACGCTAGGGTACTAGAGTGATAACATGAATAGGAATACAAATAATCGATTTAAAAAAAATTTTTTTTTGTGTTGCAGATGCTAATAAATGTAGCTATGATGGTGGTGGTAGTGATAGCTAGTGGCAGCACTGATAGCAACGAGGAAATGCAAACCTACTGCGGTCGACATCTAGCTTATGTGCGCTTTGTGTACTGTTTAGGTGCGACTGAGGATCAAGATAATTTTCCAGGAGAATCCATCTCCAATAATTCTACCATTCTGATAGGTAAGTCATCTTGTAAAACTGTAATTTTGTAAAATTAATGAAAAAAGTCATTTAATTTTCCTGTTTAATAAATATTTGAAATGTCCTCAAATATTTAATTGTTTATTAGAAATAATTTATATAGCATTATAGGCAACTTTTTGACTCCTGTCTATATTTCGAAATTACGAATTACGAATTACAAACACTTTCATCTAAAATATAGACATCTTTGATTGCTTTGAAAACCTTTTTTCCATGAGCATCGGTACTTCCAAGGGCCTTAAAACCTACAGAAAGTCTAAACATAACCATTTCCTACGCTTCAGCATTATTGAATGTTAAAAAGGCAAGCACACCAGAGCATAAAGAGATGCAGGAATCTGAACAGAAACATGTCGACCTTTTTAAGAAATGTTGCCTGCAACCGTGCTGCGTCGTCGACCTTCTGTACTGCTAAACCAGCCAAGTCCCAATCATTGTAATATATTTTTTTGGAGCTGAGACGAGATTAAAGCTAGAATTTATCCAAATTAGACCTGTCTGAAATGCCAGTTTCGAAAAATACCATTTGGAGTTTGTTTTGATCAAAACTGGAATTCTTTAATATCTATTACGTTACGAGAATTGGGCTTCTGATTTTAGTAACAGAATTTGGACTAGTTCATCACTGCAATGGACTGTATTTAATCACAATACTGTTACCATAGGTTAAAATATAAAACGGTCAAATGTATGCGAGACTCGTGCCCTGCGAGCTAGGTACATTGTTTCTTGGCAATAAAATAATATTCAAGATCATTCTGGTGCTTTTACACATAGTAAAAAAGAAGAGTGTTAGGCTAAAAGATGTAGAAGTTCGCCAATTTAAGAATAACCAGTTATAAAACTTGGTATTCTACTGAAAAAAAAAGATTCCTTTGCTAACTTAATTAACCATTAAGTTAATTAGAGTTTGGGATCCCACCAGATAACTAGTTATCAAACTTAGTTGGTAGTCTACTGGAAAATATAGATTTCTTCTTTATACTTATTATGTACTATAATGAGTTTTTCTTCCAACTAGATTTATCAAACTTTATTTTTTTACTCATTTTACTGTATCACCCTTTATTAAATTTTACTAGAACGTTATTATATTACTTATATTAAAAATATGTTCACATTAACTTTTGTATTAACTATTTACCAGTATATACGAGTATAAATAGTACTCGTAGTTATTGCATAGTATAATGGTTACATAAAGTGTTTTTAAGTACAATAAACTTTATACACCGCTAACAATGGTATTTTATTACATTGGTATGCTATGACGGACAGATGCCAAAAAAATATGCTTAGAATACCCTGTGATAAGGTTTACTAGGTTCATTCATCCCGTAGAGGTAAAAGATCAATGGATTCTCATTATAAAAAAACAATCACAAACATCCCAATTTCATCAGGACGCAAGCATTTGTTCCTGTAGACATCTGTGGGGCAAACCTTGTATGGCAAGTCGGCCGTGTCCTTTATGCATATCTGTTAAAATAGGAAATTTCTTTTGAGTTTCTCAATTTGTACAAAGCACGAGTTCGGTCTGTTATAGGAATGCCACCTTTGCGACGGTTCAACCAAACACGACCGAATTCACGTATTTTTTTAACTGAGGTAAGATTGAAACTAGAATTTGACTGTCGAAATTGGGCCAGTCTGAAATGTCAGTTTTCTAATGCCGCATTTACATTCAGCCGTAGTGAGCAGGGAAGTGGGCAGGGAAGTGGGCAGGACGAGTGTGTAAACGCGATACTTCTCATGCCACTGCCATTGCCACTCGCGCTGCCCGGCGCTCCCTAAAATGGCGGTTTTTTGTGCGGAAGTCAAAGGACCGGCAGTGCGAGTGGCAGTGCGTGTTTACATTCTGCTCCGACGCTCAGTACTCGCCGAGCGCCTGGGAGGAGAAAGACTTTGAATAAGTAGTATAGACTTCGGTAACATCTCCAGTCGCTAGATATCGAATGGTTATTGCTATTTATTAAGGGTTATTTCGATGGATAGATATCATCCACCATCGTCTACGACGAACATTAATAATAATAATAATAATGCTGGACAATCCACACAGCGTCATCTAGCCCCAAGCTAAGCAGAGCTTGTGTTATGGGTATCTACTAGATGACTGATATACCTACTTAATACAATACATTACATATATAGATAATTTTTATTATACATAGAAACACCCAGAACACCCGGAATAAATAAATAAATAAAATAATCTTTTTAAATATCGAACATAATTATGTATCGCAAAAAGAGAGCGCGGCCGCTGTAATTATTTCGACGTCTGCCATTGTCGAAACTTGAAAGCGAAGTGAGTGGTAGGGCAGTATGTAAACACACACTCCTCTCGATCCTGCTGCAGCAGTATTTAGGGAATTATTGCCGGCAGCGCGAGGGGCAGCGGCAGGGGCTGAATGTAAATGAGGTATTAGTCATTGTCAGTTTTTAGTTGGCCAGGTGGCAGTTCTAAGCCATTTGGAGACTGACACGATCAAAACTTGAATTTGATGATATTTAGTTACGGGAATAGAAGTTGACGCTGTATCAACGAACTACAATAAATGCAAAAGCTTATTTACATTCACTTTACGAGTGCGTAAGTTTCAATGTTTCAAGCCTATTTATTCACTATGAAGTTCTAGTTGAACAGGTCTTGACTTTTTCATCAAATCAGCTCGCTGCCACCATATTTTTGTACCTAATTCAGTTACAAAAATAGCAAGAAAAATAAAAACTTTTTAACCAGTAACACTTTGTAACCAGTAAAACTAAGCCTAACTTACTAATAACAAACTAACTAAAAAGTTTATTTTCTCTTATCATATAAAAAGTTTATAATCTTTCTCTCTCTCTTGCTGCCCCGTAGGTATAGACGAAGAAGTTAAGCCGGGTACTCACCTCGAAAGTCTTTCCTGTTCGTGGTCTGCCATGCATTTGGACAATTTTTATTGGATTTCAAACTACGGCGCATTGCATCACATCGCAATATTGTTGATTCACTACTTATAATTATAATGTTGTTTTTCACACAAGCCACTTTACATGACTGTAATTACCGTACCTCACAGTCCTGCCGTCGTCCGTCTATAATAGCTAGATAAACACGAACTATCTGCCGCGTTGGTCTAGTATGAAAGAATTTGAAAGTCTGTAGCGTGGTGTTTTTGATAGCAAACTGACGGTAAAATAATATTTTCCACCTCTCGGTCAACCGATATCGATTACGCCTGTAGACTTCATTAATAATTTACCGTGTATGTTCGCTCTGTGTGCTCGAATATATGTAGGCAGTAAACAAAAAGGCATGATCGGCCATTGCTGATTTTTTCTGTAAGAACTTATTTATTTGTTACCTGCCCCCCCTTCATATAGCACGATTGCAATTTGTCAATAAATGACAGCATGTTTTCTGTTTTGTTCTGTTGCATTCATTTAGATTGGCACCACACTGGAGCTTCATTATTTACATTATTATTATTTTGTAACAGGATCATACAAAAAAACGGTAGGAACCAAGCCGTAAGTTTCTTGCCGGTTCTTCTAGGCTTGGTCGCGAGGAACTGGCGCTTAGATTCACCTAGATTTAAGACGTTTCAACGTATCCCTGCGGATATTACTGAATAAATGCTTTTTGACTTTGACTTTGACTTTTGACACCAAAATTACCTTTGCAATCGTGCTTGGCAGATGTTTGACATGGATGGTGCGTATGGTGCTTTTTGTGCTATTATTTCGAGACATTACGATATGAGTAGAAGGAAATGTACAGCAAGATTGCTAGAGATTTATAATTATTGATGTATTTATAGCTATAATCATCAAAGGTCAACAGAATAATTACCAGTAATAATACGATACGGACCTATCAATCTATTTGCGTTTTAACATGGAAAATTGTTGGTCAACAAATGAGCAATAAGTGCTCTTCGATTTTACAATACCACTGAAATGTCTTTCTATCATCCTGACTGACCTGAGTGAGTCTATTGCTGGACATAATGATATTAATTTACTATAGTTACCTACTATGCCAAAGTCAAAGTAAAAAGTATTTATTCAGTAATATCCGCAGGGATCATCTTGAAACGTCTTAAATCTAGGTGAATCTAAGCACTAATTCCTCGCGACCAAGCCTAGAAGAAGAAAGCTTATGCATAGAGCGACGCTTAAAGACGGTTTGAAATTTAGGCTGTGCGGTCACAAAATCTGTTTGTCATAGGTATAAATGACGATTCTCTTCCATTTTTTAGCAGAAAAACAGAGATAAATCGCATATTTTGGGTTCCTTTTGTACCTCCCAGTAATAGAAACTTAAAATCAACAAGAAAACAATAGATCATAATTGTCATAATATATTCAGAATCTGTTCAATAGAGAAAATATAGGAAATGATGAGGATTTCTATGATTTTTACTGATTTGTAGCGCAACCATGCTACGCGCTGCTACGCCCTTGTTATGATTAGAACCATGCATGTACATTGTTTTGCGGTTGTGCTCTTACGTTTCGAAGTTCTAAGAAATCTGAGCAAATGTTTCCTTTGTGAAGATTTATAACTTAACTTTCGCACAAGCTTTATTAAGCATTTTTTCCGATTTTTTTAACATACCTACTGACAGTCTCCGTGGTTAAGAGTTTGCAGCAAGCCAAAGATAAAATAAGTCCACCATAGTTTCCTATACAACCTGTCCCCATAGTCTAAAGAGTTATTATAGTCACACCACTCATTTCGTCCAATCCACTAAGCAATCACGAGCTTGGAAAATAGGTTGCATGCTAAGACAAATTAGGTTACCTGTTTATCCCTTTGCCTAGTCAGGCGTAGTCTTATGTGCAACTGTTACATGACGTACCTATTAATAAAATGACACACACACATTGGACAATGCTTCGTCCCCATGTCGCGTCGATGACTATATTAGCGCACACAGGTACACTTTAGTACAGGAGCCGACGGTAGGAATACCTTCTTGATTCAAAAACATGTGGAAGAGCCCTGCTTACGCGGGTTCTTATGGGTTCCGGTTAGTGTTTTAGTTTCTCTGGGTTACATGTTTCATCTCTTACTTACAAACAAATAGCTCCTTAAAATGTAGTTAATTAATAAGATTACCATTAGAAGTTTCTACTAGCGAGGTCTCATCATCATCAGCCTGTAGAAAAGTTTCTCGACGACCGATGTGGCGCGGTGGGCGATTGTCCATCTGCGACGCAGGAGGTTGTGGGTTCGATTCCCGCCTCGGGATAAATGTTTGTACGATCTACAAATATTTATTCCGGGTGTTCTGGGTGTTTTCTATGTATAATAAAAATATCTATATATGTAATATAGTATTGTATTAAGTATATCAGTCATCTAGTACCCATAACACAAGCTCTGCTTAGCTTGGGGCTAGATGATGCTGTGTGGATTGTCCAGCATTATTTATTTATTATTATTCTAAGAAGAACGATTCCGAGTCTTTTCCATCCATCGACTTACCGCGGTTCTGGCATAGTTATTTATTCCATTCAAAAAAAAACAAATTACATTGTATGAGGAAACATAAGTAACAAATTAAAATTAATCAAACCAAAATTACGATAAGTAAATAGTTTTTTACTACGCATTTGCCAAGTAAGTTAAGCTTTGATTTTTATTTTGTGTTTTAGTTTAGTTTGGTAGGTGTTCTTACCGTCGCGTCGGTCAGCTTTGGTACTATAAAAGCTATAGCTACCTGCTACACCGTGATAATTATGGAAACGATGCACTGCCACAGTAAGTTACGCGAAGCAGGAGTTTAACAAAACTGACTGTTTTTTTTTGTTTTTAAACCAAATATTACATTTGTGCACTTCATTCTATCGTTCCAACTTTCACTGCCATCCAGTTGTATATCAGCTCATGCCCAAACCGTATAAAAATATAAAAAAGTCACGTATCGGCTTTCGTGCTTTCGACTTGTACGGTAGCTGATACATATCGCATGGCCTTTCTGTAACTACGAAAAGCTCATAATACACGACGACTGCCGGAAAATACTTTGCCATACCGAGTTCTTGCTTTTAGCAGACGTTCAGAATTTTCTATATCTATTTCCTACATTTGATGCCTGCTGGATGCTTTCTGTTATAAATATTATCTAATACACACGGTTGTTTTATGATGGTGACCGCTTCTAAGAAAACTAAGAAAGCTTTGTCCGAAAAAAAGATTGTCTATATAAGAACCATACTGGATCGCGATTACGAAGTAGTTCAAGAAATGCGCCTATAGGTGGTTTTATGATTCGGCTCCCCACCACCCAAACCCCATAATTTCTATGCTGGCCGATTATCCAGCAAATTCACCCGCTAAGCGTACCTACTCTCCGTACACCTAGACTGGTTTTAGGTTACCCAGATGATACGATCAACAGTCCAAGCCGAGGTCGGTTCTGTACCTAAGTGATGCCCTTGTGCTCGTTGTCAACAAACCTATTTTTGTATTATGCCAGCATTTTAGTTCACCCAAAAAAATTAATTAAAAAAGCGATTACAAAGATTTTCATACAAACTTCATCCCCTTTTTACACCCTCTTTAGCGATGACAGCTTAATGAACCCCATACTGAGTTTTTTTCTATCGGTGTGATATGACACAGTTTTGTATACAAGATTACAAACACTTTATCATTATAATAATTGTGATATGCCTGAAGACGTCCACATGCTAGTATAGTCCTCCCTTTTTCCGCAATTGCGGTAGCGGTGGACCGAGAATAGTGACCACAAACCCGAAACTATTTTCATAAATACTTCAGTCCGCGCTGCATTTAGAGGTTAAATTTCAGGAATACCTTTCTTAGTACACCTCTACGCTCCAAAATAAATAAAACCTAAAGCCACGACCAGTGATTTAGGCTGTGCGATATCTATATTTTGTCAATTAGTTAGAAAAACTATTATTATAACTGGTATAGATTCTTAACTTCTTTTTACTTATAAGTAATTCAACTAACTTGCTGGGCATTCTAGGAATATTGCATTTTCCTATTTTGCATGCAACATTGTATGCACATGAGTTCCTTTTGGTACACACACACGGGGGTGATTAACCAGCAACCCTTTAAAAGGCTGCACCGGTCAACTCAACCCTGATTGTAAAAAATTTATTCGTACGCCACCACGTGTGCAGTTGTTCTCAGTAATTTTGTTCTAAATTCTTCCAAATAACATTTTATCGAAGATTTGTGTTCGCTTATTTTAATAACGAAAGAAAGACTGTGCAACTAATTAAAGGTGAGTTAGGGTGAGTAGTTCCATGGAGGTTGAGACACCTTTATGGATGTACACCGGGTGTAATATGACTACTTCCGAAAACTGATACTAGGTACGCATGCAACTGATTTGAATTACAAAAAAAAATTGAATTTTGTAAATGTTTTTTGTGTTTTCAGCATCAATATCGAAAACAACAAAACGTAACAAAATAAACACAAAAAAACGCAAAACACCATGAACAGCAATCTGAAAGAAATCGCGATCGTCTGGTTCCGTACAGCGTCATTGACCGCTGTACGATTCTGTAAGACCGTGTTGTGGGTAACTTTTAACGTTCCTGGAGTATTCAGAAGCAGTCTTATTACACCCGGTATAGGTTTATCTACTCAATTAACCTATACTAACATTATAAAGAGGTAGAGTTTGTGAGGTTGTGAAGTTGTTGGGGGTCTACTGAATCTCTGGATCTACTGAACCGATTTTAAAAATTATTTTACCAATTTTACCAATGGCTATTATTTATCAAAATTATAAAAAACTATATACCGATAATTAAAACAAAGATGTTTCGCTGTTGCACTACTAAGGAAACAAATCTTTTGTAAGACAATGCATAATAAAGTCTAAAGCGACGGGCATATTTCGATTGGCAAATTCAAAAACATGAAACATCTTGTTTAGAAAAGTAAAAGAGTAACTAGAGAAATAAATTCTGATTACCAAAGTACATTGGAATTTACTGACTATGAATTTCTTTGAATCCATGGTTATTATGCTTTAAAAACAATGTTTACCGAATCTTAGAGCAAATGATTTTTGACAGTTTTCTAGTAGAGACCTGAAATTTGGAGAGTGTGTTCTTTGTATGACGTAGGCATCCGATAAGAAAGGATTTTTCAAAATTCTACCCCTAAGGGGGTGAAAAAAGGGTAGAAAGTTATTTTGGGGTGATTGGCTTCGCAAAGTTGATATCAAAATCCTTAGTGCGGGGGGTTGAAGTTTGTACGAAAATTACTTCACGTAATAATGTCGCGTCCGTTTTTGCTAGTGATCTATAGAACCGAAGTTATACAAAATAAATATAATCAAACTAGGCCGAGTGAAGTTTATAAAATGATGTATCTGTATGAAAATATGTGCGAGATATTTTTCCGACACGCGCAAATGCAAACAAAGTTACAAAGTTAATTAAACTTTGTAATTAAGCTCGAGCTGCAACTTTGTATATGACTCGTGCAAAAAAAATGTTTTTGAAATGAACTTAGTTTTATTCAATTTTAAAAGAGAACTTTAGTGCTTTTGGAGCGCTTTCGTGCTTGGACGCTTATCGGTCAATCCTGCAGGGTCTACTCTTGAAATCGATAAACGAAACACAGAGCGAAACTCAAAACGATGTATGAAATTTAGTTTAAATGTACGTAGATTGGAATTTGTTTCATTCATCAGGGTCAATATTTTTTTTTTTTTTGTGGCATTTGTCCGTCTTGCGAACAATTTTGCCAATGTCAAGTGGGTTGAATAAATTCTTTTCAGTCAAGTCGAGTCGGTAAAAAAAGTAAAGTCAGCCGTCATCGGTTTTGAAGAAAAAGATGGCGTTTTTTTCAAAACCAAAGGGAAACATTTTCGTTCAAATCAGGATGCCTCATAACACACTTTCATTTCAATTGTTCACACTTGTGCTAAGACCTCAAGTAATGATGGTTAAAATACCACCAAAATTACCCATCAGAACTTAAAATAACACTAGAAAAACAATTAAAATGAAAATACAATGTTGCATCCAAAGATGACAGAAAACGAATCCCAGGGTAATTTGGTAGACTGGAAGCTCGAGTCTTTCTATAGATAAAATATGTTTATGTCAGCCACAGATGACAAAAAATTTGGTGACCAACTTCTTGTGATTTTTTCCTTAGTTTATGTTTATTTTCTATGCATACTTTTAATTAGTCAAAATAAATTATTACAACCCACAAACTTATAGCACCCATAAACTACATTTGTATTATCAGCCACATTTTCCCCTATGTGAACTATGTACTATTTTGATTGTTTAAAAACATAAACAATGTTAATTAGGTCAGCAGGATTTTGTTCTGAAAAAAGACACTGCACTTACACCGCGTTTTAGCTGAAAAGTGGTTCGTTATAATTATGTAATTTAACAAACCTTTGACTCCTGTTTGAATTTAAAGGTTTAGAAGGCAATAGCCAAATCTGTGGTGTAGTTTAGACCAATATCCCAAATCATTAGGTACTTAGCCAAGTTAAATATTTATGCAACCTTTTTTAAAACAAATTCTTTATAGTTCAATCTGATTGTTCTATTTGAGAAAGAACAAGTTTATTATTCTATTAAAAAGTTTTTTAAGCTGCTGATGGTAGAACAAGCATATGGCCCACCTGATGTTAAGTGGTAACTATCGCCTATAACAAAACAACCCTACGATGCACTATCCTGCGTCCACCAACCTGAAGCATATAGGTGTTAAGCCTAATGTGCCTGTAATTTCATCGGCTCCCGTACCCTTCAAACCGGAACACCGCAATGAGCCCTTATTTTTTATCGGTTGTTGGTTCTTCAAACAAAACAGCATGGATATAGAAACAAATGTTTTTTTTATTTATTTGAATTTATTTTGTGTTGCAGATGAAACTAGCGGTTGTGGTAATGGTTGCCATTATAGTTAATGTGGGAGCATCCGATGGCAGCACTGACAGTAGCGAGGAAACACCGCGCATCTACTGCGGACGACATCTTGCTTATGCACGCTATGTGCATTGTAACGGTGTGACTGAGGACAGACGCAAACGATCCATCTTCTACAACTCTCCGTTAATGATGGGTGAGCCATTTTGCTAGTGTTATTTTAGAAAGTAAACATGTCTATTCAACTGTTGTAGATATAGCATCAAAAAGCAAAATTAATGAAGCAAAATTTTGTATACCTACTTATCAATTTTCTCAAAACAAATTCTTGATTTGGATTAAAAGTGAACTTATGATTCCTACTAATATTTTTGCATAGTTACCGTAAATATTTTATTCTTAGAGGGCCACCCTGTATATATTTGACAGCCGTCACAGCTCAGTTTGTAGTACCTAGCCCTACCTAGTATAGTATTTATTATTCCTACATTTTTTTTGTTTTCAAAGAGCTGTAAATTTTGGGGTTCTTCCCACTAATCCCCACATTTCGTCCCCAGGTGCGTTCGTCCACATTTTTATGACATTTTTTAATAATTCTTTTTGGATAATAATTATATAATAATAATCATATAAAAAATATATATTAGTTTAAGTACTTAATACATCATAAAAATATCCACCTGGTGATAAGCGGTTCCCTCTACCTATAGCTATATAGTATTTAGTAAGGTGTTGGTTAGCCTAGAATATAGAAATAAATTATAAATAAAAAGTAATATTAAAAGTGGAAAAGTAGGTTTTTGTTACTCTTTAAATCAATATTTTTTCGTTTCAGCATTATTGGATTCTCAAAAGGCAGCACAAGAGCGTGTAGTGCTGCACTCTTTTCAGAATAGTCGTGAACTAACCTCACCGGTCAAACGCATCGGTATTGCTGATGATTGTTGCCTGAAACCATGCTACACCAGCGAACTGCTCAATTACTGCTAAATATTCAGTTCTACAGATCTGAGGCCCAATTCTCGATCCAAAACCTCCAAATAATATTCTTCGAAACTAACATTTTAGGCAGGCCCAATTTTAACAGTTATATTCCTGTTTCAATCTCGTCTCAAAAATACGTAAATTGGGCCTCTGATTGGTTGTAACTCTATTTTGAATACTTCAAAACTTTATCGTACTTTATTGAAACACATAAAGATACCTTGACTTTATTGTTAAAAAAAATTAATATTGTTTATTGAATGATAAACGTTTTCAAACTTTTCATATTATTTTTTCGTCATCATTTGAGAATACACATAGAAAAAATTATTTATAGTAAATCAAATATGTTGTTCTCATAGATAATTATACTAATAAAAATACAAGTAAAGGTTTAAATGAAATTCGGAATAAACTTTAAGCACAACAATATTATTATATTTCATTGGTTCCGCTATACCTATCTTCTAACAACTTAAATTATTAACTAAAATTAGTTAATCATATAATACAAACCTAAGCAACAAAACATCAGTGGGTAGGTATTACAGAATCTCATATTATCTCCTCACACCCTATAACACACAAACAGCTCATACGCGTCGACAACATTCAGGCTTTTTCTGGTAACTAAGATTTTAATGAAATTAGGTTTCTCGATCTTATATATCCTGATATTGGACTGTAACATCTTTTTACAAAACAATCGCATCGCTGGCTTACGGTTTTCGCTTTGCATACTACGAGTAAATAAATAGGTATGTAAACTATGTTAGAACGTAGGTTTTGTAAAAACCGAAGAGGGTAAAGAATTTGAGAAAGAAGTAGGTATGCATTACCTATGAGTAAGCCGTGATGAGATCGTTTCTTGATCGCGGGTTATCGCCTTGAAACCATTGAGGTCCTCGTTATAACGGCCTTTTGATTTGGTTTCAGTGAGGTCGGCGGCGTCGCGTATCTTTGACTAAATAGTGTAAACACACACAGTTATACGATGGATGTTTAGCCGTTTATTTATTTGGGAAATTGCCACGTGGCTTTCTGCGGCAGCTGTGGAGATGCCTGTTTCACTTCTGGTGGTTTTTGGCTTGCTGCTGCTTTATTGTCGCTCCTGTCCCAGCCGTGAGATTCGTGATGGTCGTGGGGATGGTGATCTGGTGATGGAAACCATTCCGATATCCATACAGGACGCCAGATTTTCTTTACACTCGGAACCCAAATATCCTTCCAATCGGGAACCCAGATTAGCTTTGAAGCTTCCTTCCACTCTAATTTCTTGTCAGGTATCCAAACCAGTTTTTTTGATGGTTTCCAAATTTGCTGCCAAGCCTCTTTCCAAACTAATTTCTTATCATCTAGCCAGACTTTCTTTTTGTCGTTTTTCCAGGTTTGTTTCCACTCATCTTTCCACTCCAGCTTCTTGTCCGGGATCCAAATCTGTTTTTTAGAATCCTTCCAGTATTTTTTCCATTTAGGTTCCCATATTAGTTTTTTCTTCCACAGATCATGCGAAGTGTATTCCCAACCATCATGATCCTTGCCCAAATACTTTTCACCTGGAACACCAACTTTAACCCATTTAGGTACCCAGATTTTTTTGTATGCTGGCACCTTGATATCCTTCCATCCCGGGACCACAATGTCTTTGTAAACAGGAACAGTTATCTTGTACCAATGAGGCACCTTAATATCCTTCCAAGCTTCTACTTTGATAGGCTTCCATACAGGCTTGTAAATCTTTTTGTAGTCCGGCACCTTAATGTCCTTATAAACGGGAATTTTGGTTAGTTTCCACACCGGCTTCCATGTTTTTTTCCACGATGGCTTGAAGATCTGTTTTTTAGCCTTCTTCCAGGTCTTTTTCCAACCAGGTTTCCAAATAAGTTTCTTCTTCCAGTAACCAGGATCGTGGTGATCATGGTGGTCATGGTGGTCGTCATCCACGACGTGGTGTTCCTCATGATGCTCATGATGTTCTTCGTGGTGGTCGTGATGGTCTTCGTGGTGATCGTGATGGTCTATAACTTCATGGTGATCTCCGTGCAGTTGGAGGTCGTCATGGTCTTGGAACGGGTTTACTAAGTTGTCGGGGGGAGGTGGGTAGTCATACCCGACGCGATTCTGAGCTGTGTTCTCGTTTAAAGACTTCTGCTCCAACTGCTGTTGTGTTTGCTGATAGTTTTGTATCAAGGCCTTACCCGATACTAGTGCGACTTGGATAATTACTACTAGGGTAATCTGTAACAAAACAAAATTCTACTTTGAGAATAAATGAACAACTCGTTATAGGTTAGGACTTATAAAAAAATAATGAACATCAAACAAGAACATCAAAAAAGCATGCAAATCTTCTACTTTCTCAAGCAGGTAAGGTTACCTAGTATCGCTTACGTACCTACCCGTGAAAGTTGAAGATGCTTATATACAATGTTACAAATGTGCATCTACCTAGATACACCATAAAAAGCACAACAAAAACGGTTTGAGGAGTGATTGAGTTAGTAAAACGAACGTGGCCTTTTATAAGGAGCAGCTAAGTGCGCCAAGTTACAATCAAAATAAATTTAATTTAAGTTGTGTCCTTAGTGCATGAACTAGTGAGTGAAGAAAAGAAAATTCGCAGCGCAACCGAATTCTTCAAAATGAATGGTAATGTTATATTGACAGGGTAAGCTGAAATCAATATAGCACAGTAATATTATATTCTATATATTAACAAAAAAACGATATAAGTATTCTATCAGGTTATCGTTCCCATAGTACAAGCAATGCTTGGTTTCGGGCTAGATGGTGTTGTGCAAAAATGTCCATAAATATTAATAAATTTCATTATTATCATTTTTTTTGTATGTTTGTTTATCCAGTTCTAGTTGCCATTATTTTATAATTTTTTTGTTCCTAGCAATCGGTTATCGAATAAATGTATAATTTATGCGTAGTGTACCTACTTAACTTGCGTATTAAATGTACCTACACTCAACAGAGACTCAATTCTGGTAATAAGATATTATGAATATTTTGATTGTGTCAATCTCCGAATTGTATTCTTCGAAACTGACCTTTTAGTCAGGCCCAATTTTGAAAATGAAACTCTAGTTTCAATCTTGTCTCAGCTTCAAAAGAATACAAGAATTGGGTACTCTGGTCATTATTATGATGTATTGCGCGTATGAAGAGTACCTACTTATGCAAAGCATAATGAAGCCCTTGCTCAGAATTACATAAATGAAGTGCAGCCGCAGGCCACGGATAGATAATTACGTAAGGTCGTGTGAATCACGAAAGGAAAGTGAGATTAAAACAAGCTGTAAGAAAGCATGGTGGGGGCGGCGGTCCACGCTCCGTCTGGTTTCTGGCTCGGAGCGGTATCAAAGCCATAATCTAGAATAAGTACCCCTCTCAAACCGGATACATACTTAACTAAAATTTGTTTCGTAACTTATAAAAAAAAATTACTTACTTATTTTGATTGTAGCCGCATTACCTACTGTCTATATTCGATTTCAAGTAATTAACCTAATTTAAAAAAAAAATAACATCACGATTTTAATAAACAACCACAGTAGATATACCTTCAGTTATCTTGTATTAACTAGTATCTACTGGCTCAAGATTCTTTAGAGAGAGAGGGTAATCAGAGGCACGTCCAAATATTATATTTGGTACATGATTTCTCAATAGATGATATTCCTTACGTGATAAGTTTCCTTCACCGCTTGAGAGCTCTGGCATTGCGCATGTAAACTGATAAGGTGAAAATATTGAATAAGTTTTGTTGGTGATATAAAGAAGCGGCTTGCTTTATTTTCGCAAACATCTACAAAATAGCAAGCCGAACTAAACAAGGTAAGCAAAAAGGTGAAAATATGCTTGTGAAAGTGTACATCTAGTGCATTAGCGTAGTTCACACTAGGGGCTAAATGAATACAATAGTAGGTCGGTGTTATGTAATAGTTACACAAGCGATTACCGTGACTCCGAAACGAGACAGTAGCCAGGCATGGCGTTCGACATCCACGGGCATAATGAACGGTCCTCGCCTTGTACGTATTGGATAATGCCATCCAAACATGTAGCGTGAAAACAAACAAGTAGAACAGGACCTGTTACTTTAGTGCAAAAGCACACTGAGGTTACAAAACAATATAACCTATGCTCAAGGAAGTTTTTTTTTTTTATTTCACCGATATTTTACTATTTAATTTTGGAGCTTAGTTTAGTATTTCAACGGAGGTAAATGATCTAAGTTTCAACGATAGATTTTTATCTGAAACCATTTATTTAGAACTTAATATTCTTAGTTATTTGTTTAATTGAAATAGGATTTATTCATTAATTTTATATGATTTATAACTTAGATACATCTGGTATTACGTATTTATTTTCAGTATAATCAGTGTAGACTTTATTGAGATTCTATTTCTAAAATAGCGGAGTGCGCTAAATCCTACGTTTACTCCATCATACTTACCTATACAGAAACCATTATAACAAGATATTTTCCCGTGAAAAGACCTAAATATAGGAATATCACTCTGTCTGCAAGCGCATTTAACAAAGAATCACGGTTCTTAAGCTATAGAAAATTCTAGTTTTCACTTAGCCCAATTATTTTAGATCTCTTAGAGACCAAATTTTTCAAATGTCAAAAGGTTTATCACCACAACAATACTCTTACATTATAAAAAGATCACACATACAAAGTTTAATGAACGTGGTTGAAAACAATTTAAACTTTATGTTACACAATGAATTACATTATAGAAAATTATACCTAATTTTAAAATGTCATGTTTACACCTTTCTAGACAACAATAAATTCGCCAAGGCCCATCTGAAACTTGTATAATTAGTGTTCTAAATAATAAAACCAGTGTGGTGTAAGGCTGAAAATTCGCTAAGCTCCCATTTTTTTTAGTTTGTTGTTAATACAGTTCATGCTAGTTGTTGAATATTTTTAACCAAACTTCTTTAAATCAGTAAACGTCAGTGTAACTTGTTGATAAAATTAGGAACAACACGAATAATAAAGTTAAAAAAACTTACAAACCGTCTACAACTGTATATTTCTTCCAGTTATTTTCATTTAAAAAACAAACTACCGAACTGATTTTGATGAAATACGTATAGAATAACACCATAAAAAACAGGTGACAAACACAACCAAATTGAGAACCTCCTTCTAGTTTTGAAGTCGTTTAAAAGATCATGTTGAGCGATAAGACGTGACGCGACAGACAATTAATGTTACACAAGATTTAAGAAGCATTTACGGTCGAGTTCACTGCCACGAGGCTTAGACAATAGCAAAAAAAAACTGGTGAGCATCTTCAACAAACTACCTATAGGTGGGTATCATAAACAACAATGAAATGAATCGCGGTTATTGTCGCCACCCACCATAGTTTTAATACCAGCAAAAACCAGCATTGCTAGGTACAAGGTTTTCTTCCCCATCTTAACACAATCGAATGCTTTGCTACCTAGTTAAAATTATCTTGCACAACTTTATTGGTACCTAAACGTTATTATTGCGTTTCCTCGTTTTGTCTTAGTAGAATTTGTAATGACTTCCGACTATAATAAAAGATGCTCAAATCTTGACTGACATCTGGATTATACTATTACAAAATATGTTTGCGTAACAATATGTTATGTATCCGCTTATCACATATATTCAACGTTTACTTTTTGGCAAGAACTGTGCTGTTTTGCTATGTTCGTTATTTTATCCAAAAGGCCAAATTCACGTATTTTTTTTTGAAGCTGAGACGAGATCGAAACTTAATTTGATTGTCAAAATTGGGCCTGTCTGAAATTTAAGTTTCGAAGAATACCACTTGGAGATTGACACGAATTTGAATTTAATGATATAATTCTATTAAACCAACCACCAATCATTTCAAGGTTTGCTTTTGACGGTTCTAGGCCAATGAAACTCATTGTGTACAAAAATTAAAATGCCAATTTCCAGTCACAAACAGTATTTAAATAATTAAATTAGTGTTTGTATTATTAATTATGTCGATACAAAGCAAATCATGCGAGAAGCGATAAGCGAATGGTTTATTTGCATTACAGTCAATTAACAAAAATATTGGGCTGCGAATTCAAATTGATATTTTGTTAAAAAATTACTATTTTATGTTTCAAATACATAACAATCTTTTTTAAAATCGGCAAGCAAAGGTTATATAATAATTGTACGAATGTGAACGTTATTTGGACATTAAAAGCTCGCGATTCGATTATTCTCTTATTTGACCGAAAGAAACTTTAAGGAAGAGGAGCATCGTCCTGTGTCTTATGTGTGGAAAACATAAATATAACATTTCGTTATTAAAAGTTATTGTAAGAAGCTTTCATTTAGTTTGTGGTTCTGCGATTATGTTCGAACACTCCACATTGAGCTTATAAATACATTTTGTTGTAAAATTTTCTACTTCCTACACGTTCGTTTGTGTTCCTTGATGTAACATAATAATAACATCTTTGATAAGTACTTATATCCAAATCAGTTAGGTGGTAAATTTTAGAAAGCGTCGTGTCACAGTTCACTTTTGAATTTAAACCTGATGACAGCAAAATAATGCGAAGGATGATCAATTCTGTATTTAAAGCACAGTCCCAGCTTAGCCCGACGATTAAATAAATTCACTATTTTTTAAAATTTATAATTTCACTTCTAAAAACTAAATTTGAAAGCAATCGAATTCTCGATTTGGATTTGACACTGACCACAGGGCTCCAGGTCCCTCGCATGGTGGGGTGGGGTACGGCCGATTCACTAGCTGAGACGACTCCGCACTGGAACTGTTTTTACTCTATTGGTTTTACCTTGGGTATGAGTTTATATAAGTAGTGGCCCACCCCATACGTTGGCAGTGGGGAGCATCTTTGCGTTCACTTTCGCCAGCACCCTACCAGCCCCCGTCCAGCACCTCCACGACGCTTTCGGGATGCGTGGGACGAAGCACTGGATGTTCAATACTATAAAGAACTGGCGTAGCCATTCAAAACGTATGAATAGATTTTTATTGCATATACCTGAGTCTGCTACATCACTCATTTTACTAAAGCTAGGACGTCATTGATAGATAAAAGTCTCTATAAATTAGTACCTACCTGAGAGGTTCGCTATACCCACGCCAATAGTTTAAGGTACCTAAACAGTCTTTACTAAGTTTTGGGGTCAGGATTCGACTTTTAAAAAAATAAATTTGATATTAGTATTTTTATTTTGGCTGGCCTCACACGCTTAGTAGCTCTACCTTCTGTGCTGCCTACATCACAGAAGGGAGCGTTTTTGTGATGAAAATAGATGCTTATTCTCTGTCTGGATGATGGTTGTATTGTATTCTAATGGTGGAGTAAGAGCTACCTTGCCTTCTGATCCTAAGGTCGTGGGTCCGAAAATTTACGTGTGGAAATCGAACCCACCGCCGCACACACCAACATGGAAAGCAAAGCTTATCTCAGTTCATAAAAAACATTTTGAAGACAGGATCCCTCCCTAATGTTCCGAGCACATCTAAAAAGGCATGCTTAGAAGTGCCTAATTTTAAGCAATATTGTACTATTGTACCTGCTACGTATATTGTTAATTAAGTTCAAAACAACAGTGCTCTGCCGCCGCGTCGTGGTGCTATGATTGCTGCGAGATTAAAATCTGTCAAGATTCCATTCAAAGCTGAGATTTTTAGTTGGTTTTTTTCTTATTCTTGAACAAGCGCGGTAAAAAATAGACCATCTAGTATTTATGAGTCAATATTTTTTCTAAATCTCAGTAAAAACGCACTCAAAACGCGTAAGTCGTTAAGAACTTGCGACGCAAATGTAAAAGCTTCTTTTCACAAGATCAATTTATACCAACTATAAGATTCTTTGTCCTGGCTGGCTGACTCACTGACATGTAGACAACGCATAGCCATTGAATTAGGCTGAAAGGCGTAGAGACTTGAAAGAATTAGAATAGGTATATATTTCTTGGTGCGTAGAGGTGTACTTACAAAGGGGTACAGCGGGGTTTGAAGTTTGTATGAAAATAGCTTTACGCGGACGAAGTCGCGCGCGTTTTGCTAGTGTACTTATATACCAAAAAGTGAATAGGTATCTTCTAGGTAAGCGTGCTACATCGTCGACCGCATCATCACTTAGCATCAGGTGAGATTGCGGTCAAACTTTAAACTATAAAATTAAAAAAAAAAAAAAAAAAACCCACTATTAGAATCTTTGTCCTGACTGACTGATATAAAGACAACGCACAGCCTAAGCCACTGGTCATAGAGACTTGAAATTTTCAGAGTACGTTCGTTTTGGTGCGTAGATATATCTTAGGAAAGGAATTCCCGAAATTCAATCTGTACCCGCTAAGCGGGTACCTACAGCGGGGTATTTAATTTAAAGATGAAATGTTGGTGTAAAAAATATATTTTTTCTAAATCATGGCATTTTTCTAATCGGTGCTTGGATCCTACTTGATTTATTTACGAGTGATACTATTTTTGTTCTGTAATTCATAAATATCGTAAGTAAGTAGCTTTTAGTCATTTGATTTCATCTGTTCTTTAAAGAATAAATCGGTTGCTAGAACCTGGCTATCCACTTGTCAACCACTTATGTGGACACGGAACTGAAGAGGTTCCTCGGCGAAACAGGTCGTATAGCTTTCTCAGCGTCCTACCAGCGAGTGAAGGCCTCCTTCCACTGGCAGCGAGCAGCAAATAGTTTAAATGCTATGTTATTATTATCATTATTAGTATTTTGTACTATCCAGATACCTATTTATATAATAGAATTATTATACTTATACCAAAAATACAAATATGTTGAAAAATTATATAAAAGATAAAAAACTAAAGCAATCAGCGCATACTCTTTTTTCGTGGAGGCCTATATAAACTTGCCTTGACTAGCCTAACATCAGTTGGGGAGTACCTAATAGCTTCTCTCTCAGCCTACTAAGCAGTATGTCGGTTCAACCACCACCAAGGATAAATATTTTGGTGATCAACATAGAGGTCTGTTCGTTGTGTAAATGTCCTAGGATATTTTGTATATATTTCAAAATATATTCGAGTGTATCTATACAAAGTAATTATTTTATCAGTTATCTAGTTGCCATACTTTGCTCAGTTTGAGGAATCGAGTACATTCGAATATAATTATTATATTATGGAACTTTTTATAACTCTGAATACAACCATGACTAAATCCATGAAGAACATGAAAGTGACTGATGCGAGAATTATGTACGGATTGAAAGTCTGCAGTTTCTGCCTAACCTAGTAATTTTCATCAAATAAGAACCTTTGTCCTTATTATCTGACTGTAAGGCAGTGCAGAACCTAAGTCACTACTTCAAACATATATGTTTTGTTTACAGTAATTGGTATTCCATGCGTGACAGGTTGCAAGCCCATCACCGCTGCTAGAATACTAACTGGTTTTCTCACGAGATGTTTTCCAGCACCGTTTCTTACGCACATACACATATTTTTCGACTGAAAAATCCATTGGTACGTCTGCATTCGGATCTACGACCTTGTTTGGATTGGATACCTAGGTAAGGGTTTTGAAAGAATGTATTATTGGCGTAAAAATTTGGTAAATAAAATAAAATGGTTTATTTATTTTGTCTTATGTTAGCTTCACGCGCACTGGATGTCTGACAGATTTGTTGCCACCCACGAACTGTTTAGCGGATTGCGCAACACCGGATGGTCTCCACACGATGCGGCCAAAACAGTGCATTGTCATTTAGCTCTGCCAATTTAGATTCACTTGAGTTGATAAGTTCAATCTGATAAGATTAAATCAAAAATAAATAAGTAAAGAGATACTTGGAAAGTAAACGCATCGTTTTCTTTCAACTCACTGGTCCTCGATAGATCTTTCGTCCATAATAATTTAAGATACGGAAATTATTTATTTTAATCAACGGCATACCTGCATTTGCCTCATAGAGCATATCTCCCGAGGCGCTATGTGGCCATGCACAGTGTACCTAACCTACATCAATAGGAAACTAGAAACAAAGATGCTGACACCTCATGTGGTGGTGCACCCATAATAAATAAAAATTTGTGGATTTTTTTACGCAGCATCATCTAGCCCCTAACTAAGCATATTTAGCTTGGACTATTATGGGAACGAGATGACTGATAAAATGCTTAATTTTTTGTAAATACATACAAATTCAATATAAGACCCGGACGAAGATCTAGCAGAAACAGAATAATATTACATAAACATAAATTTACATAAATTTTTACATTAGAAAAAGTTAGGTAGGTCTAGAGAAACTCTTTTATAAAGAGAATCGTTCTGAAAAATAACCAAAAATGTCCTCGAAGTTGACCTTGAAAATGAGTATTCTTCACTATATTTAGGGCCTTGTATTTGTAAGTCCCACAGGGCACTGTGACGTAACATTACCGCAAATCAAAAGTGTTGACATCGTGATACAAATCACCACACCGATGGAATTGTAACGAGGCATCGCCGCTCTATCGGAATCACGATACGATATGCCGCACACCACGCACTATAGCAATAGCCCAACCATGGGTAGGTACTCAAGACAACTACAAATAGCACGTTTCCAGCTTAGTATGAAGGCTCTAGTCTGTTACAAACGCCGGGGCTTGTTTATCTAATACAACACTTATGTATAAGAATTTATTTCTTATTGTCATTGAAATTATGTAGGTACCACAAACACGCAGCCACGCAGGAAGTTCATTCGTCAGGTTGGAAAATTGTGAAATGAAATTATTTTCTATTTAATATCATATT
The DNA here is from genome assembly GCA_947095575.1 of Electrophaes corylata. Classification (NCBI taxonomy): domain Eukaryota; kingdom Metazoa; phylum Arthropoda; class Insecta; order Lepidoptera; family Geometridae; genus Electrophaes; species Electrophaes corylata. Next base: position 9,590,229 of record OX352698.1, on the reverse strand, counting down.
AATATACTCATATTAATAATATGAGTATACACCTGCCTAAATATATATTCATAAATCGATCTAGCTCAAAAACAAAACACTAAAAAAACTTTTTACCTCAGCTCAGAGTACAGAAAGTTGCTCGTAATTGTACCTATATCTAGCTATATCTGTATAAGTTTGCCTGTGCCGTCACGTTTCATCATAAACCTTAATAAGTCTTACTGCTGCTGACATACGCATTTGGAATCCTCTCCTATTCTCGGAAGATTTTGCCATAGTTTGCTACCAGCATGTTTGTTTGCGGATTCAGATGCACTCAGATGCACTCAGAATGCTGCTGCCCATCTCCTGGTGCGATCCCTCCATCTCCTCTTGCGACATCCATGAGAGGTAATGGTAAATAGTGAGTTTTATTTGATTTTATTACTTACTTACTTTTTAGTAATAAAATCTTGTTTGCCCCTATAGAACTAAAAATATTCATGCAGATCACATCAAGGATTCGAAAGTTATGCTCGTACAAATACATAACTACATAGGTACACACATACAAAGAAAAATCACCTAAATTGATTGACCACAGAGATCTTCGTTATTTCGCTCTCTCTATCAATAATATATTGTAGGCTGGTAGAACACCTGGGACAGTTATTTCTTAGTAGAGGCACCTCTTTTTGAGCTTGATGCAAATTAGAGGGGAGTTTTAAGTTAAAAGTGTTTATTTCTGTAACTTGATCAAGAGTTCTTATAGCTATGATTTAAGGAATTCTGTTTTTGTTATACTACCTACTTCTGATAGATGGCCGGATAGGGTGGGCCTTATGTTCAGTAGCTACCATCACCTATAACAAAACATTGCCTTTTAGGTCACGTTCGTTCATTCATTAGGAACGTGCCCGTTCGTATTCATTAGGTTGATGCACTGCTCCGATTCCATCAACCTGAAGCACATCTGTAGTACCTACTAAAATTCATGGACCTGTAATTTCACCGGCTAAACATGTTTAGCCGTTTGAAAATTACCAGGAATTTTTCTGCCGAGGGGTTTCAGTTTTTTTTATTTCTACCGATCTACTGGTTATTCTGCGGTAGATGATTAAAACGATGTCTCCTGCTTTACAAGCCGAGATGTAGAGATTCGGATATACTTAATTATTACTACTTATTTTATAATCTTAGACGAAACTCGTCTAAGTTTATAATGTAAAATATCAAAATTCGTCTTGCACACATCCTGGCAATCAATTCCTTTGGTTGGACATGAACACGCACGATTATGTACGATTTATATAATCAACAGTGACATGACATGTCATGCACCTGTAATGACACACTTATACCAGTTGAGACATTACCTCAACAGGGTCACCTAACGGGGACACGGAATTAGCATAAACTTAACTGCCTATTTTGAAGACTTTTATAAGGTAAGTAGTAGTATAATGAAATTGGTGATATCATTGTTATAGTTGCGAAAATATGAAGGAAAATGTATAGGCGTCATCTCAATCAGTAGGTACATAAGGTCTCTGCTCAAAAGTGGAACAAAACAGAAGCGATCCATCGTCAACTTTCCAAGGCCAATTCTAGTATTTTTTTGAGCTAAGGCGAGAATCGCTCGTTGTTAAAATTGGTCCTGTCTGAAATGCCTGTTTCAAAGAATACTATCTGGAGATAGTAATCGAAACTTGAATTTGACGATATTTCTTTACGAGAATGGGACCCCGAACGCTAGAGCATCTAAGCAATGATAATAATGCCTGAGCTAATTTCGTCTTGCTCGATAGCAGTTTAGATAAACAGGCAGGCAAAATGGTAGGTATATACCAGGTGATTTGATATGGATTTTCGTACATTTAAATACCTAGTATCCTTTCATTCCCTCATTATCTGCGCCGAAAGTTTATGGCCAGTGTGGCTGCCAGCCATCACTTGGTGCGGATACAATAGTTGCTAACTAAATATTTTGGTTATTATTGGTACCTATCACACACATAGCTGAAAGCCACACAGCTGTCTATGGTATTAGGATCTCGACGGCGAACACGAAACGATAAGCAAGACGTAAGACGTGTAAATGTATGGGGAGGCCTATGTTCATCATCAGCAGTAGACTTCATCAGGTAATATTATTAAAAAAAGTTATATTTGTCGATAAATCGATTTTTGTTATTTCACCGCTTGACCCACGAACCTCTCGACGCAACAAAGGCATAGGTAAGTGTTTTTTTCGACACGTAAAAATGTCTCATATTGGAGCTTTGCGACAAGATAGGGACCCATAAAGGTGGACCTATACGCACACTATTTACTTTCAGATTTTAGAACGTTTACTAAGTAGGTAGGTACCTACTACGTTACCTGTTTCAATGTTATACAACGATGTCAATTCAATTTTCAATTTCCTTGTATTATGTAGGTACTTGCCCTTGCCTCAGGCTCTCTCTGCTCTCATGGTGTTGCGAAGGTAGATATATATCCTTAGAAGGAACAGTAATCTTGGTTGGTAGGTATCCCAGGTCGGTATCGGTAACTTGCGTTTTATAGCAGTTAGTACCAACTAGGTACTTAGTAAATGACTTACCTACTATCAAAGAATCCGTACTTAGCCCTTTCTCCCTACCAGACCAGTTATGTGCTTGATATGGAGCCTATTTGTACGATCTGCAAATATTTATTCCGGGTGTTCTGGGTATTTTCTATGTATAATAAAAAATATGTATGTATGTAATGTATTGTATTAAGTATATCAGTTGTCTAGTACTAGTACCCATAACACAAGCTCTGCTTAGCTTGGGGCTAGATGATTCTGAGTGGATTGTCTATCCAGCATTATTATTATTATCATTATTTTCTTTTTAATTGATGATCACAAGGTACCTTACACGGTACGTAGGTACCCATGTGCAAGTGATAAATAAGCCATTAGTTTTGCTTTCATTATACCTACGCCTAGTATTAGGTACCTCTCTACCACTCTACCTACAATATCGTTTACTTACTGGACTATTATAGAGCAAAAACAGTACGTAAGTACCTAGGCACGTAAAAGGTTTATTATATTACTTACCTATTACTCTCATTTCCAAAACTCGACGATCAAAGGTATTTCTTACGAGTCCAGTCCGACCAAATGCTCAGTTAAGCACAGTAGGTACCTACCTACCTACTTACATAGATGGGTGCATACATACTTTTAGGTCTCTCGCACGCACTTGGTTATATAAGATTCCCGGTAGGAACCGGTTCAAAATTATTTATACTTACCAACGTAGGTACCTACCAGTAATACGTAGTAGGTAGGTAGGTAGGTACTTACTAAGTAAAACGAGCTCAATAAACGAAGAAAGCTCCGGATCCGGAGGTGTAGATTACGTATTGCTTTAGGTAGGTCTCTTACTAAAGCAGGTAGATAGGTTCTACCTACCTAGTAGTAGTAATTAAATTTAAGTTGCGTTTTGAGTATTCGGCCGTTAGATCAGCGTTGTTGTTTCCTCCGCATCCAATCCGATTGATGCTGAGTTATGTTGATGTTCGTGTCGCAAAATGGAATTATCCTTGAGGTCCTAATAATTTGTCAATTTTAGCACACAAGTACCTAAAACAAACATAACCTTCGGTTCTGTACTAAACTCATAGCGGTCATAATTACTATTGCGCATAAACATAACAACGCAAAAACAAATGAAGAAATCCGTAGAAGAACTGCTGGCAGGCCATAAGTTTGTAAGTAGAGCCAACTACCGCTTGAATATAAAGATGGTTCTCGTATGGCGACCACGAACCGTAAGACGAATCGTAGGCGCTTTCCTTCCTAATTCCATCCGATGGACTGACGACATTGTTACGATCGCGGGAATTCAGTGGATGTAAAGGGCTCAAAAAAAACTTTCCTCCTGAAAACGCACGGGGAAGGCATGGGTATATCCAGCTGAGGACTTCTACATGCTGTTGATGATGATGACCACAAAGTAGGTAAACTGTGATAAAATTCTAAATAGGTAAGTGAAAATTAAATACAAAAATAAATAACTGGCTCTTTTGGCGGGATTTAGTAAGGTAAACCTACCTACTTGTAATATATACCTATTTTAGTTTAGTTAATAATGTAGGTACCTAGGTATAAGTTGGTAGGTAGGTACAGTCTATAAAATAGTACTCTGTGGTAGGTACTATCCACAGAGTAGATACTTTTTTATAGACTGAAAGTAGGTACTATCATAGAATAAGTTATACTTACTTTATTCCTAATTCTATACTTACATGAGAGTTTGAAATTTTAAGTTGGTAGGTAGGTACCTACTTGGATGTATTTTTTATCCCGATAAATAAATAGGAGCATGGCAGAATGAAAAATCTTAGGAATAAAGCGCCTAGATATTGATGTTAGCAAATACCACTACCACGCTACCGAATCCGCAGGGTGCTATTTCAATTTTGTTCTGGCACTGGATACTCGTCTTTTTGCCAAGTTATTAGCATAACCCACCACCTCTAATTTAACACTTAGTGGCAGCGAACCGAAAATAGGCTTTCGTTTGACCAACTAAAGCAATGGTCACCCATTCTCAGGTCGTGCATTCCATTGCTGTACATTCTCAATAGTCCAGTCATTTAAGCTTAAATTAGGTAAGAATCTCGGAATTCGAGATACCCAGCTGTAAGTCTACAAATACTTGTGTATTGACACCCTAAAAGTTGTCTCAAAACCTACATATGGTAGGGTGTACGCAACTATTAAAATTTCAAGGTCAAAGGTCACAAAAATCTGTTCTTTGCGCATTTTTTGTAAATATCTCATTTCCTATGGGTTTTTTGCTATTGGTATGTATGAACAATATTGTAGAATACAAAATTCTCTACAAATTTTGTTTAACAAAATTTTTTATACGGTAAACCGTTTTCGAGATAGAGGGCGGAGAGCGCGCGGTCACAGCATCACTTCAGGTCAATCGGTGCCTCCGGTCGAAAACGCGCCATATATAGTTGATGAATCATCGATAAATCAATGATTATAAATATTTGTCAATTTTTATTAACTATTATATTGTATTTTATCATTTTCTTTTTGACAACTTTTAGGGTGTCAATACACAAGTATTTACAGACTTACAGCTGGGTATCTCGAATTCCGAGGTGAACCTACTATAATGACTGGACTACAACAAATGTCGGGGAATGTACAACCATGGATATCATAGCCATTTGAAATTGAAATCCTGCCTGCCTGATATTTGCATTACTATGATTTGATTACCCTAACTGTATTTTCCAATGTCGCACAATAACTGTTGGACGGATAGATGGGTGGCCATAATTACACAACCGTGTAAAGCTCAGCTAGGAATTGGTATACGTTCAGCATAAAGTTCCATGGTCGTGTTGTCCATGGTTATACATTAAATAAAGTTGTTAACTTTGGCCTTTGGCTTTCAGATGTATGTATGTCACTGTCCTGTCACTACCGGTCCGATCAGCTGATTTTCTTGAAAACACGAGTTTCATTTCTCGAAAAATTTAATAATTTTGCTAAAAATGTGTTGCAAAGGCACTAAAGTAGCTGAATTGTTCACTAAAACTATAGCGGTTACGAAATGTTTCGATCAAAACCTACGTAAGGTAGGTAACCTACGTACCTAAACAGGTTTATTTGTACTTAACCAAATTTAAAACTGTTTCGTAACATTTGTTTACATTGTGTGACCCATAATAATATTTTGTTAAAAATGAGGGCATGTACAAGTCTAAGAGGCATTCATTCAAAGTAATCTGATTTTACTGTAGAATATAGGGTGACGAGCAAGATAATTCAGTATCAAACTTAACTTCGAATGCACGTTAATAAGAGATATTCAGTTACAGCGTTTGTATGGAAATAGTAAGGACTTGTTCCACCTTAATTAAACATTTTTAATTGTGAGCCTAATAGGTTACTTTTTAATTTCTAGGTGAAAGTGACATGCTGCACTAATGGTAAGATGATCACAGAGTTCCAGGTAGCTCCGGAGCACCTGAACCAGCGAGGAACCTTACACGGTGGCTTTATAGCCCATCTAGTTGATGCTGTATCAACTTATGCACTTACCAGTAATGAAAAAGTGGAAACACGAGGAGTTTCAATAGACCTTAGTGTTACGTAAGTAATCTACATACACACTATGATATAAATTACATTTGTTATCAATATAATTATAATATAAAATATGTCTATAATTAATTCATTTTAGATACTTGACTGCAGCTAGGGAAGGTGATACTGTAGAAGTAGAGGCTGTCACAAAGAAGACAGGCAAGAAAATTGCTTTTCTAGAAGTAGAGCTTCGGAACAAAACAAATGGCACAGTCCTTGCTACAGGTAGGCACACCAAGTATATTGGTGTGTAGTTTATAGTAGGTAGTGGTAGGCATTTTATCAATTGTTTGAGTACTTAGTTATAAGAAATATAGTTATATCTGATTCCCAGGATTTATAGAAGAGGGCCTTGCACAAACAAAGCATTGTAATGTGTAACACTAGCGTATTGATGATGCATGCAATTTGTATAAACCACCGTTAACTCTTAATAAATGAATAACGCAGTCAATTAAAAACATGCATTTTCTAAAATTCCACACAAGATTAAGGGCGGGGGAAGGGGGTCGAGCAAAATCTCACAACGAGAGTGACTCTCATCAAGGAGAGAGGGTAGTCGAAAAATCACCAAAATTGCCTCACGTAATTTATGGATGCCCCTTAGCTTGTTAGTAGATCTAGATATAGAACCAGCGCAATAAATGTGTCTCGGTAAAGTTTAATTTTGACAATTAGTGACATTATTTATTAGGTGACATGGTTGCAACCTAAGTTGAACTTAAAACTGTTTATCAATTTTTTCTCACTTCGTTAGTAAACAAATGTAGCTGTAGTATATATTCCCGCGGACAGATTTTTATAATTTGTATGTGACCCGCCATCTAGGGATATCATTGATCGAAGCTTGTTAGAGAGCGATCTCGTTCTGCATTTTAACATATTCTCTAAGGCTAGCTATCGTCAAGCTAACGTTAACTTACCAGAGCTTATTCACTCATTATATATTAATATATACCTACCCGGACATTAAAACGATAAACAAACTATAAGTACTTTTATTTACTATCTATTCACCATCACTCACCATAGCGTACACTTTCATAAATTTATTTATTTAACAATAATAATTATAACACGGCATTACAGTCTGACACCAATGCGTTCCAACACCATTTCCGTCAACAGGTTGAAGTGGCAATGGGCTGGCCATATAGCTCGTAGAACCGACAACCCTGGGGAATAGAGGTTCTCGAATGCCGACCACGAACCGGAAGACGAAGAGGACGTCCTACCCGATGGACTGACGATATTGCTAGGACCGCGGGAGGTCGATGGACGGAAAGGGCCTAGAATCGTTCTTCCTGGAAACGTACGAGGAAGGCTTATGTCCAGCAGTGGACCTTTACAGACTGATGATGATACAGAAAATAAACAGAAATTACAATTGTTTGTTTGTCTTGTCTTGTCTTACAATTGTTTATCTTTAGCCTGTTCTGTCTTACTGCAGGGCAAAGGTTTTTTTGCTCACATCGTAAATGTAAAATATGTAAATGCTTAGGTGTAAATATGTAACTTTTAAATTACGAATGTTGAATTTGTTCGTGCTCTCGTTACTCTCACTCGGTGAAGTATACTTTTAGTCATTCGTCTGTAAGTAACTACAAAGTAATTTCTAGAAAGTTTTAATGAAGTATTGCTCCACTGAATACCTACGCTTATTTGCCTGATCATGGATATCTGATTCAATTTTCTTTCTCCTAGGTCCTATTTAGTCAAGTCGAGTAAGTAAAAAAAGTAAAGTCGATTGTCGTTGGTTTGCTTATAATTACTTATTGAAATGCTCGTGACAGTTGCATTGATAACAATCATATTGATTACAAATCTACAAAGATGGCATTTAATAAATCAATAAATAAATAATGCCGGACGATCCACACAGCATCATCTAGCCCCAAGCTAAGCAGAGCTTGTGTTATGGGTACTAGATAATATACTTTGTTGATATACTTAATACAATATTATATTACATACATAGATATTTTTTATTATACATAGAAAATACCCAGAGCACCCGGAATAAATATTTGCAGATCGTACAATTAATTATTTATGTGTAATTTTTTATGTACTAGTAATCTAAATTGATCTTTGTTTTGTTTATTTTAAATGTGTATGTGTATGGACCATGTGTCTGCAATAAAAATATATTATTATTATTATTTATCCCAAGGCGGGAATCGAACACGCAACCTCTGCGTCGCAGGCGGACATTCGCCCGCCGCGCCACATCGGTCGTCTAATTCGCTCTATTTAGGTCTAGAGGCTCAATATTCGTAACGAAATAATATCATCAAATTAAAATTTCGTTCGTGTCGTGTTCATTTCAAGCATGCCAATTTTGCCAATCAAATTCTACTTTTATCTCGTCTCAGCTCCAAATAATTACGAGAATCGGGCCTCAGTTAGTTTCGTTCTATTCATCAAATTATCTTAAATCAATGTGGAATACTGGAAACATTTTAAATTGTAACATTATGTGCGATAGTCGCTTAGGATTTTTTTTGTCTTCTATTATTTTAGATGATATCTCATTTTAGACTAAGTATCTTTTATTCAATATCTTATTTAAAAAGATAAATTCTAGAAAAATACTTTTACACAGAATTAATTCATAGGTAAACAATATTCCATCACTATCTTAACATAGAAGAGGGATATAAAATAAAACAATTTTTTTTGATGCCTCGTATATTGAGAAAACATGAAACTGTCACATTTGATTTGATACACTGCTTAGGTCGTCGGGCAAACATCGTATATGCTAAGAGTTTTAAATATAATATTAAGTTAATTATAGGTTTTATTATTCTTAAAGATGAAATTTATTTCTATTTAAAATTGTTTTCTGCCAGTAAATTCCTGAAACACGAAGGCCGTATGGATTTTGCCTCTTTTAAACAAACATAATTCAGAACTAATATTGTTGAATAATCACGATTACAATTGTCTAAGAATATATTTTTAAGCTATTGATTACATAGTATTCTTAAATTAGTTAGAATCCGTTTATTCTATTGATTATAATAATAAGTTGAATATAAGTTTTAATATTCAAAGATATGGATAAAAACTATGAAAATTTATTGTAAAACATAAGTTAAGTAGGTATCTACTACTAATATTGTTGATAAATAACGATTAGATGTATTAATTAAAATTCTTAGGCTAGTATTGATTACCTGACTAAAATGTTCTTCTAAATTTAATCGTGAAACTTATTTTACTAAGATCATATATTTTTTTTATATTTTTTGATTTTTTTATAAACATTGTCAAAATTAAAATATAAGTAGTTCATAAACAAAAGTAGATTATGAAATAAATACGAAACCAAATTGAGTAGGTACAACATAGTCATCTTATACTACATATAAGTACCATTAAAGCTACCCATTACATAAAAAAGGCATATTTTAACCTTTCCATTTTCTTATCTGTATCGACCGAGGCACTCACTGTGTATTGCATTGCGTGCTGGGTTTGCAGTAGATGTTGTCACAATAAACGCCCCTTACGGACGTGTTGAGACCTCTCGTAAGTCCATACAAAATTTACTCAAAAACCTTTTATACAAATGTCAGTGTCACAACAACTCACTACTACCTAATGTTCAGTTCTCTAAATTAACTACGTTATCACCTACTTACATGGCATAGAATACAAAGACTTCCCATCGGATGTAATTTCGCCTGTACCTACAGCGTGAAAACATTCGCTACCTAAATAAAAAGAAGCCGATAAGTCTAGATCTTTCTTACCTTATTTAGGTGGTAGGTAACTTGTAATATTCGGTCCTTACCTATAAAATTGCCGTTTTACTATTTAATTCATGCTGTAATAAGACACCTTAAAACTTCGGAGAGTTTTAAACAATTTTTTCTGTTGGTTTTAATGCGGAATTATCACAGTGTATTTATTAATGTGGCCATCACTATACGTAGATTGGCCATCGCATTACAGGTAGTGCTGCTACGTGGGCTGCTGATCCTTCTTCGTACAGGCAGCGTGTGCGCAGAGTCCCTCTAATTGTAAAGGTATTTGTGACTAGTCAAGGTTCCCAAGATTATTTTAGGGTTTGGTCTACGTGGGTTTATTACACGTGTCAGTCTGACGGTGTGGTTGGTATTACTTTTCTTGCCTGTCAGTTTCTCTGTTTAGCCTTGCAGTCAGTTGATGTTGTTGCCGCATCCAGGTGCGTAGCTGGCATAAAGGTGTACCTCTAGGGAGAAAAGGAATTGGCTCTTCTGTTAATGTTTCTGATTCTTTTGGCTAACTTCATCTACGGCCTCGCTACCCTGTTTTTTTTTTAGAAATCCTCTATAGGTCAAGGTAACATTCGTGTATCGGAATTGGTATGGAGTTAGACACTATTACATTTTGTTTTATTTTTAAATTTGATTTAGTTTTTTTTTATTTGACCTGCGAGGCAATGCTCTGTTATAGGTAATGGTAACCACTTAACATCAAGTGGGCCATCTGCTAGTTTCAGCAAAAACTCAAATAAAAAAAACGAATACATACCTACTAGGTAAAGGTACCTAATTGAGTTCAGAGTTGACAGTATTGAGAATCTGCAATTTAGTAAATATGGACCTAATATTAGTTCTTTCATAGTGCCATTCGGGACTTAGCCGATCTTTGTAACCTAACCCTTACAACCAAGAACAAATAGAAGGTACTTAAATCTAAAAGTTTTACATTGGTCGACACCAGCACCGGTAAGGAGGCGGGTCGCGGAATGTATGAAAATTGGCGTTACCGTGCCGCGCCATCCGAAGTCCGTTGCGAAGACGGAGTCTTCATATTTGAGACGACAAACAAGTTGCCCGCAGAATTTCGCACCAGGCGCTAGTGTCACCGCCGCTACACCGTCCCGATGCTGTTACTGGCCAATATGAAAACGCTTAAAATCTGAATGAATTCCAAATATGTAGGTAATTATGCTACGGTTACATGATTTCGACTAGATATTGTAAAGATTTAAATGCATATTGGTAATAACGTACGAGTATTTCCATTAGTATACTTAGATAAAGTGTAATAGAATAGGGTCTGAAAACAGTATAATTTTTGAAAAAAAAAAGTAAAAAGTTAGTAGGTAGGTAGTATCAAGAGTAAATACATCAGAAACAGATACCCCGTTCATCATCAACATAAATTCTTTCTAATTGGACCACACAGAAAGTATTAGACAGGATAGGTGGTACAGGCTTCTTTAATCTGTGAATAACAATGGGTTACATTAGCTGGAAACTATGATCATGTTATAATATAACGATGGTGATGATGATGATATAATATTATAGTATAATAATAAAAGTAATAACAAGGCTTTTATTGAAACTTAAGTGTGTCAACAGTATCCCTCTTGCAATTTTCTTCAAGATATTCAATACGTTTCTTTAGCATCTGGATATTCAGCGTCAAGTCTTGTTGTGTGTTCTCTAAGGTGGTGAGACGCGCACCGTCTTGCTCAAGCTCGTCGTCTGCTAGATCTCGGCGCACCCGACGCTTCTCACGAACTGAATCCTCTCCACAACTCTCACAATCAGCCCAGTAACGGAAATCAATGGTAGGCAAATCATCGCACGAAACCAATCCATCTTGCACTTCCGGCAGAATAAACACGTTTTCTCCAATAGTGTCGATATTGTCACCGTTGTCGCACAGAATCCGAGCCAAGCTTGTTTCTTTGATTTGACGCAGTTGATCAGCCTCAAACACGCTGGGATTCTCGTACCAGAATCGGTCACCGTCACGCAAACGTCCAAACTGCTCCAGGAGCAGGCATCTAAATAGCGGTCCTACTTTTCCACCTTCCACTTGATCTTCGAGAATACCACCGACCCACACATCGATATTGTCTACCGATCCGTATAATTGTTCCAGTTTGTCCCTGACACTCTTGTCTGATATTTCACCTGCCAAGTCATCAAAATTACTGGCATCTGACATATTGCAGAACTGACGCCACTTGTTGTAAGGAGGGATGGCGTGATCACGACTACGTTGAATATTTATGGCAGCCAAATCTAAAGCGACAGCGTGAGTACTATAGAAAAGCTTCTCGGTAAGTTCAGAGTTTAGATTTTGAGTAGGTGTTTTCAGCTTAGCGGGGGTGGTGAACATTCCTCGGATCAAAGGGTCGACACCACCTTCGTCGACCAGTCTCCATGGGGAGAAAAACGCATAACGGAGTTGAAGATGGCCCTCTTTGATCGGTTCAAAGTTCTCATCGTAACGGTGTAAAATTGGATTTATCATTGAGTGTCCGAATCGCAAAGCAGCTGTAGCAAAAACGTTGGAAACTGATGGGTTAACGTTAGCATTGTATTTCTTGTATTCACCAAGAAGCACTGTCCCTTCAGGGCCAAGTATAAGAGGTAACCATTGGGTGTATGTTATATACTGAATTTCAGCTCCCACTATTTTCCTAGCTTCCTGGTAAACTTTGTGACCGTCCCAAAACGGATTGATGGTTTTCAGCTTGAGTGCAACGCGGTTGTGCTCTCGCATCCAAATAGTATGAAAGGCAGCCAGGCCGATTTGTTCGTTAGCACGAATGTCTCCAGCTACAAAACAACTACGAGTGCTTTCGTCAAGGTTACGCCGACAATCCATTCCGTTTATACCCGTCGTAGGCAGCAGCGGCTTTCTGCCAGGGAACGTAGCGCCAACTCTTAAAAGTCCGTTATCATTAGTGAGATCGCGCAAATCTTCGGCGACAGCTTTTTCAAAACCGTAAACCTGTGAAGCGTCAATAAAGGATGTAAGTTGATTGATTTGTTCTCGCGGTTGCATAGCGCCGAAAAATGCCGATGTCATACCAGAACCACATACCGCACTGGTTCTAATGAAATCTATGCATCTACGGTTGGTAATACGCGGGTCATTTTCAGGAACTTCAATTGGGAAACATGGAGCTGCGTAGTCGCATGTTTTTTTGCAATCAACACCATCCCAAGTTTCAGAACTAACTGAAGGTAAAGCGTGATCTAAATCGTGATCGAGCCACTGGCCCCATTGCATCACCATGTGCGTAATCTTCACATCTTCAGATATGTCAGTAGTAGTAATCATCGTGTTAGAAATCAGCCTAGAACCTGGAAGTGTATATCCATTATACTTTTTGTCTTTATTCCAGCCAACTGGTTGGCTGAAGCCGTTTTCATATATTGGGAAAAGTATACGGCGGAAAGGCGAAAGTGATGAACCCCACGTCGGATGATCAAAATTATTACAGGTACCGTCGTAGGACCGATACTTAGAATGGTAGCACATGTCCGAGCATTCAATTAGTTCTCTGTGGGTTACACATCCCGAAAGCTTGGCAATGACTTCCAAGTGCTTGTTAGATAGCAAGTGCTGGTAATCGAACGGTTCTACCGACGCGATCGTCATGCCAGCGTTTGTGTATTGCCGAATTGTATCTAATGCTCTTTCATAAATTTCAGCTGCCCTAGCCACTTCTCGGGCAGGTGCATTGGGAAAACTAGCGATCTTGTACAATTTGCTCAGGTCGGTTTTAGTACTTTTATTGTGAAATAGATTATCAACTGTTCTAGCTATAGCTTGATCTACGTCTCGTTTCGCCTGAGTCAAGGCAATATTAATATATGCTTCGCCTGGAAGTACATTTTCCTTGACAGTTAAAAAAACTGACGCCGTGTCTCGGCCGTAATCGTTAAAGACCGTACATTCATATCGACCGGTGTCAGTAACAGTCGCGTTGCTTATTATAAGGTTCCCGATTACAGTAATCTTATACCTGTCGTCAATGTTTAAACGTGCTCCATCTTTACGCCACTCTATTGATGCAGGAGGCTCTGCTTGCACTTCGCATGGCAGCATTATATCTGTTTCTTTATATGCATCTGTGTCTGTAGGTTTCAATACTATGCGTGGTGGAACGATCTTCAGAGCTTGAACTTTGAGAATAGCTGATTTTTCGACATACCCTTCGCTGTTCTCGGCACGACAGTGATAAATCGAATCATCTTCATCTGTAACTTCATGGATTATTAGTTTCCGATGGTCATTACTGATGTCGATGTTATCACCGGGCAGCAAAGGAAGTGTATCTCTATACCAAGTTAGGACAGGAGGAGGAACACCTCTTGCAGAACAAAAAAACTCTGCATTGTCTCCTCTCAATACCGTCAAACTTTTTGGGAAAGTGTCTAAAAATGGCTTAGCTGAAACAAAAAACACCGATTAGTAAACACAACCGACTACAATTTCTAAGTATTTATATTGATTGTTAAAATAAAATTACCGTAAATTTCTAGCTCGACGGTAGATTTAATTTTTCCGTGTATGTTTTCTGCTTGGCACGAGTACGAGCCAGCATCAGCTTCATTGATATACTCTATTTTAATAGATCCGTTATGTTGAATAGATATGCGATCTGATAGCAAAATCTTATTGATGTTAAAAAACCAAGTGAGGTGTGGTTTCGGATTGCCGTTGGCGGCACAGTTGAACACTACATAGTTTTGATTGAGCTTGGCTATTTGACTTTCAGGCAATACAGTGAATATGGGGGGAGCTGCAATAAAAACATGTTACGTCAGGTACTTAATACAATATAATTAGGTATGACTCCTATCAATCAGCCTCCAAAAAACCAGTAAATAACATTTAGCTGTAGTTGCCTTTAGTGGATAAGCACAGGGTGGGACCTTGTTTTGTTTGATATTAATCATTATATGTTGCGATCCTTAATTAATTAAATAAAATCAGTCTATGCAATAATTAATTAGGTAAGCAAAGTGAAAGTCATAGTCAAAAGGTATTTATTCCATGGAATCCAAAAAGATCACTTAGAATTGTCTTATAACTAGGCAAATATGAAGGTCCAGTATGGTGCCAATCCAACTTAGTGAGGTGTATGCAAGAAATATGTAATGGCAATCATACCATTGAGAGTATACCCTAAGCAGAGGCTTAAAAAAACAGCGTACGCTACGCTTCAAACTAATAATAATGCTCAATCTAAAGCAATATCACAAACTTTTTACCGTAATCATCAGGTCTATTAATAATCATCTTAGCTGGTTTGGAATGTGCTTCGCCGGCTAGGTTCTTAGCCATGCATTCGAAAACTCCGATATCAGTGTCATCGGCGTCATGAACCATTAATGTACCATTACTTAATATTTCATAACGTGTAGTCTCGATAGGAATCTCTGCTGAATCACGAAGCCATACTATTTCGGGAGCCGGTTCGCCGGTAGCGACACAAGTAAACATAGCATCTTCTCCAGTATTTACAATTACATCTTGTGGCTCTGTTTCAAATTCGGGATGCTCTGAAACATTTAAATTCAGTTCCTGTAGTCGGAGGCGCAGCACAACAGCAGGCAAGAATGTTATAAATTAGTGTTTTAGTATCTTTGTCTGGTTTGTAAAAACAAATAGGTACTTAAGTGTGTAGTTCCAAGTTTAAAAGAAAATTAGAAAGAGTGAAACAAGGAAGTTGTTAGGTACAGCGTGACACAACATAGAACTCGCATCATAAAATTCAAAAATGATCCCTGATCTAGACTGATCTAGACTTACGGCCGCCCATCCCAATCCAAACTGACTATGGCTACGTATAATGGACGCATTTTACGGCTTAACAAACATCTAGCGCAGCTCGAGGTAGAACTTGAGAAGGTTAGGTAAATAGCACATTCTCGAGTTTTGTGAAGTCCGAAGAGAGGGAGGACAGCTAATTTTACTTTGGAATATCTCATGTAACTACTACCGCGAGGGTGACCTCACCTCCCAATTTACCTAATTTCGACATGGCTGTCATGCTGCTTGTTCCATCAGAAATTCTGATTTCTGATTTCAGCAAGTCGTAAAAAAGACGTGTGAAAGTGGTAAGTCGTATACTGATGTAAATTTTATGTTGTGTCGTGTTGTACTACTAAGTAATAAATAAAAAAAATCTCTTCTGATATTATCCGACCTCTCGTTACGCAGCTAATTCACACGCTTCGCCGAGATGATCATCAGAATTAAAAACAAAAACTAAGCATACCTCCTTCACTATCATCAGGTAAGTTTGACTCACTGCATTTGAAATCTTTCTCGGTCATGGCGGCGAGGGAGCTGCCAGTGACGCTCGCCGGCTCGTAGCAGGTAGCGGCGACGTTTATGTCATTGTGATGGGCCAACATGCGAACCATCCACAGCAAAGAACAGTCGCATACCAGGGCATTGCTGTCTAGTCGAAGTTTGCGCAGCCTTGGCATACCCGAGAATGAACCGGACGGAATGCTCTTCAG
Organism: Electrophaes corylata; assembly: GCA_947095575.1. Classification (NCBI taxonomy): domain Eukaryota; kingdom Metazoa; phylum Arthropoda; class Insecta; order Lepidoptera; family Geometridae; genus Electrophaes; species Electrophaes corylata. The sequence goes on along the minus strand of OX352698.1, from coordinate 9,573,837 downwards.
TCGGTTATTATGGAGATACCTAAAATAAAAAACTAGTTCGTTATCGTTACCAAATAAAAACTAATACAATTGCGGTATACTTGATTTGAAGCCGGTGGGTAGCAGGTAGCTGCTAAGTATTGTAGGTATCATCGACTAAAAACTTACAGTCTCTCCAGACGGGGCATGTTGGAAAACATGTTCGGTTCAATTTGATGGATTTCATTTACATGTAAATACCTGAAATGAAAAACTAGTTAGATTTTATTTTGACTAGTGTTATGTTGCATTTGGGTATTTATTTGCTATAGGTAGGTTAAGTACCTGCCCACAAACATAATTTGTTGGAAAGTCTAGATATTCGATTAGGTACCTTCTACTAGGTATTAGGTAATTATAAATAAGGTTTGTGTCATTGTAGGCCAAAGTACAAAGAATAATGCTCATTTTCCCTGGAAGCTGCCATTTTTAAAGGTTAGTGGATCATATCTTAGCTGGATAGCACTGTACCGTATTAGCTTTCTTAATTATTTATTATATATTATATATATCTTATACCGGAGTAATCAAGCCACTCCCGAAAACTTATGAGGATCAAAATGCCCATCAATATAAGCAGTTTTTTCTATGGAGTCATCGCTGTGAGCGAGAAGTAAAAAACAACTTATAAGTTAATACCTAGTCTATTATTACACCCCGTGGGTAGGTATAACAGTCTCGCTATTTTTCACAGTTTTGATTTTCGACAGAGAAAGATTTCAGCAAGGGATTTTGTTACATTGTCGATAGCTTTGATATGCCTGGGTATAATCATAATAATATTATAAATACGAACCTCCAAAATAAACTTGTTCATAATACCTAATGAATTCTAAATTTCATTACTCGTATTTTAAATATTTTCATTGCATTTTTGAAGATTTATTGGGCAGCGATAAACTAAAATGCAATACATAAAATATAAGCCTTACAACTGGCCTCACAGCTCTGCTTTCTGTGCTGTTGGTTGTGGGTTCGATTCCCACCAAGGACAAACATTGGTGCGATGAACATCGATGTTTCTTCTGTGTCTGGGTGATATATTGTATTCTATGTAGGTATGTATTTACAAAATAAACGCATGTGTGTATTCTATAAGTCATCTAGTTCCCATAGTACAAGTTATGTTTAGTTTGGGCTAGATGATGTTTTATAAAAAATGTCCACAAATAATTATTAATTTTATTATTGAAAATAACTCTCGGTCGTTTCAAACCCAATCGAAAATATTTCTCTTTCCGGTCTAAATCATGAAAAAAGTTTACCCACTGAAGAAAGGCTGATTGACATCCATGTTTTTGTAAATTTAAACGAGTAATTAAAATAACTTCCAGTTCCAGTCACATTTTCTCAAAAAAAAGTTAAACTTACTTATCCGAGAGCTAAGTTACTTGCTGGTTTTGAACATCTTGCTGGTTTGTTGGGTTAAAAAGTTCTATCTTATCACGAATCTTTACGCATATTTTCACATTCGTTCACATTTTGTAACTCACGGTGTTCACATTTACGACCGTAAAGTGGCTCAGCGCATGTTAATTCTACGAGAGTTTTGGAGTTATTTGGGTCTGCTTTCGTCGTTGCTGGGCTAATTTAGTTCACAATGCCGCCCCCATGAGGCATTAAATAATAAATATACGAATTGAAATTAGGTATTGGACTGCCATCATGGTTGGTCCTATCAAGCCAATTAAACTGAACTATCGTCTAATTGAATCTACGCTTCTACCTACCACATTATACACTTACAGTTGTTCCAAGTGAGGGAGATCTTTGAAGACATCAGTGGCAATGGCGTGTATGCGGTTCCGGTACAAGTAGAGGTACTTGAGCTTGCGCAAGCCACGGAACACTCCAGACTGGAGGGTCCTCAAGTGGTTGTCATTGAGCAGCAAGGATCGAAGGTTGTGCATGTAGCTGAGGCCGTCCGGCTCGAGGTGATGGATCTTATTGAAACGCATGTCCCTGTGAAATAAATATTACCACTTCATTACAATATCGAAGGCAATAATAATAATAATAATATAATAATAATGCTGGATAATTCACACAGCATCATCTAGCCCCAAGCTAAGCAGAGCTTGTGTTATGGGTACTAGTTGACTGATATACTTAATACAATACATTACATACATAGATAGATATTTTTATTATACACAGAAAACACCTGGAATAAACATTTGCAGATCGTACAAACATTTATCCCAATGCAGGAATCGAACCCGCAACCTCCTGTGTTGCAGGCGGACATTAGCCCGCCGCGCCACATCGGTCGTCAAATGAGTTACATTTAAAGCATTTCAATTCATTTAAATCACGGGCATCATCATATTCATGGAAGACAATCAAGCCAAAGTCAAGTCAATAAGGCATGTATTTATTAAAATGTTAAAGATCACTAAGGACCGCCTTAAAGCTACATGAATATAGGCGCCAATTCTCCGCGACCAAGTCTAGAAGCCGTTTTTCTAGGCTTCTCACCTTTTTCTGTGTGATCTTTTTTACAAAATAATAATATGAAGCTCCAGTGTGGTGCCAATCTAACTTAGTGGGGTGAATACAACATTAAAATTTGCAAAAGCAGAGCAAAAAAACGACACCTACTAGCGCAGACTAGCGCTCTGCCGTCTGCGTGTCTGTCTATCACATACAAAATGTCTGAGATAGTTGACACGGGTTGTCTGGTGTGATTCTACCTATAACATCATAAAAATATCGTGTGAGCACGTTCTGAGTGATGCAGTTATAACTTTGTTGGTCCCGGCTTAGGATAGGACGCCTTCATTAGGTACGTCCTATAGGTACATGTCGTAAAAGGCGACTAAGAACGCACCAGGGCACAGCATATTTTCATTAGGTACCTACTCACTACTTTTGTTTATTATTTTTACTTTCTCTCCTTTTTCCAATGGTGTAATAATCAGTTGGGTTGCAAGTGCTGAACTAAATTATCATCATAAGCCTGAACGAGTCCACAGCTAATTGGGTTTCGCCGTAGTTAGCACGCTTGGCAGGCGGGAACCGCAGCTTAGCTGTCAAACGTCAGGTTCAGAGGCTCCAACCTCAACGAGGAACGAACAGGTACATGTACATACCTACCTAAAAAGTCGAGTCAGTAAAAAAAGTTAAGTCGGCTGTCACTCGCTAAGGAATTTTCGTTCAAATCAGGATGCCAGATAACACTTTCATTGCAACTTGTGCTAACCTCAAGTAATGTTGGATAAACTGCCACCAAAATTATACAAAACCTAAAATAACACTAGAAAAATAATTAAAATGAAAAACAACGTTGCTTCCAAAGATGACAGAAAATGAATCCCCCAGATTTAAGCTCGTCTCAAGTCGAGATTTTTTGATAGTTTGCAATGAAAATCTGTCGAAAGTTCGTCCCTTGAGACGTGCATCTGAGATGTGTTAGATGATTCGGAGGTAAGCGTCTTCAAAATATACTATGGGGTTCATAACTAGACTTATTCCAAATATGTCGCGGCTGAGGCGGCAGAGCGTAATATTCTTTTAAACATTATTAAAAGTTACCTATTAAGTACGTGATTAAAAATTGCACCCACAGGAGGGATCCTACTTTTTTATGCCGAGGATTGTAAGGTTTTGTTTATTTATTGGAGAGACTTGCACTGGCCACACTGACGGACGGCAGGAAAACGATAGAGGATGGAACGGGGCGTTGGGTGGATGATTGGAATTGTTGATTGATTTGTAAAACAGTGGTTGAATATAATAAGTTTAGACTGGAATACAGTGTGGTTATTTCCGAGCTATCTTATAGGACCAACACGTGCCGTGACGTTAGTTTCGTCTCATTAGGCACATTCCTAATCTGGATTTATAAAACACGCGTTTCAAGTTTCATTCAATAACGTTTGAGCTTCTTGAGTTACACTAGTTTTCAATACCTATCCAAGAGTGTATTTTTATGAAATAATGAGATAGGTATACAAGCCTCCAGAGCTTGTTTATGCTGCATTCATTCACTCAACCCAGTTGACTCGTTTTGTAAATTACATACCTAAGTACCTAATGTAGGTTATATTATTAGTTAGGTGCCTACTGTTCATTTTTTATGCTCGTACGTAAACTGCACTAAAATGTCTAGTACCCACGCATACAAACGTTTAAAAAAGGCGTCACAGCGTTACAAAAATATTTACATGGTGAGTACCTACGCAAAAATAAGTGAACTCACCAACTGATTCCATGGTTTTTGAGATTTTGCTGTGTTTTGCTGTGTGGTGGTTATATTTATAATGATTTCTTACGCTCCTTGGTCTAAAATGGTCTATTGCCATTTCTGTTTGATAATATGAAAGTGACAGTGACAAAACTTTTATAGAGACGTTGTAAAGTGTCAGGGATTATGAATACAACTATAAATGTAGTGTAATTATGGACATAATTTTGAAAGTTAAAATTTAATACATTCTAGTCAAAGTCAAAAAGCATTTATTCCGTAATAAGGGATCATCTTGAAACGTCTTAAATCTAGATGAATCTAAGCGCCAGTTCCTCGCGACCATGCCTAGAAGAACCGGCAAGAAACTTACGGCTTTCTTCCTACCTACCGTTTCTTACCGTTCCTTTTACAAAATAATAATAATGAAAATAATGAAACTCTAGTATAGTTCCAATCTAACTTAATTAGGTGAATGCAAGACAGAAAATATGTTAAAGGAATCATACCAAGGACATAATATACGACAGAAGTGCAAAAGACAGCACACGCTACGCTTCAACTAATAGTAGTACCTAATGCTACAATCTAATGAATTGAAATAAGAGAATAGTACTGACATTGCAAAAAAATATATCCTTACTGCCGATGGGTAGAGCAACGCAAAGTCTGGCACGCAGATTTATCAATATAAGGTAAGGTATGCCTTCTTTATATGATTTGGGTATTCGCCAACGAATTTGTAGGCTTTGAATTTCCGAATGTGAAGTTTAGTGGCATTTCTGGAATTATAGAATCGTACAGTCATCTCAGTGTAGTGCAGCTAATGAAAAAATGACGAAAATGTACTGATGATATTGTTAGAGAAAGCACAAAATTGTTATTCTAGATATGGGAATGCCAAATATCCAAGGGGGGATTTTTAGATATATAAGATATGAAATAGGAATTTCAGTAAAATAATCGTATTACTTACTTAATGTATTTGACTGCCAGCTAAGTGGTATTCTATAAGACCTTGTTGTAGGTAACTTTACACATTCCTGAAGTATTCGGAAGTGGTCTTATTTCACCCGGTATATCTAAATAGGTACCTAAGTAGGTACAAATAAGTATTCTGTAAAATTGATTTTTACATTTATTTTGTAGGAATACATTGAATTACATTATAATTAAAAACATAAGTTTCTAAACTCCAACTCCAAACCCTTCTGTGGTCTTGATGCGGTTGTAGTGATAGGTTTCTTCAAGGTGTGTGCTTGTTCTCTTTTTTTAGTATAGCAGGGGAAACTCCTGCACATTATTTTGATATACATACATACTTAGTTACATTGTAGCTAGATACCGTTCAAGTGGGTCTGTAGAATCATCTTGCTTGCATCTGAAATAGAAAATAGGTGCATAACTTTTGCAAGTGTACCTACTTAAGTAGGTACTAATTAATTAGTAATTAATTAATTATTAATTTTTATCTTTTGACGAATAATTATTTATTTTTACAATAGAAGCAAGTATGTTTTTTTGTATATTCTATAGGTACTCAATTTTATAGTCTTTGTGCGAATCTAATGGCGAACCGGAAGTCGAAGCGTAGGACGAAAATAATAATAATAATAATAGTTCTTACTTTAATAAGTTAATTATAATATAAGTATACTTGTAGGTACACAATCATTATTGGAGCTAATGTCAATCATACTAACCATTAGGTACCTTTATGTAGTTTTTCTACACCTATTAGGTCTACTTACTTGCATGGTTTTGGCTCAAATATCACTGTTATGTAGAACTGACAAATCACGTCTTCGTGTGTTCTTTTCAATTGAACTTCCAACTATTAACTAGTCCAGTAGGATCACATAATCCTCAGAAAGTCTGTATTTGATTATAAATTCCGTATCGGAAGCGATAAACTGTGAAGAAATCCCTTCGTGGAATATTGTTTTGTTTTTCTGTTTTCTCCTCTCCTCAACGGCACGGACTGCATTCTGCGCGTCGTTAAATGTAACGTAATAATAAATCTGCTGCTAATAATGCTGTATCGAGAAAATGTTGTTATTTTTAAAAAATCACAACATTTTACAACAAAACAGAAAAGCAGAAGAAATCATCTTTGTTATGATGCTATAGACAAGTTTATAGTTACCTAGAAACTGTTACGCTGAAGTAAAACTAGGCTCATATTTGACAGCGAGCCAAGGTCGCTCTGTCTGTAGAAGTTCCCTTACCAACCTTGTATATTTATTCATTTATTTATTTATTATGGGACATCCAAAAAAGGAAACACAATAAATAAAAATGAAAATGTCTTAAAACTAGGTGTCTCTTCAATTATAGGATGCCACAGCATGCACTTAAATGTTGACTTAACTATAAAAACATAATTTCTATTTTTTCTATTTCTATAAGATGCAAAAAAATTATAGAATTTAGAAAATACTTACCTAAGAAATAGTAACTTAATAAAACAAAACAAAATGATATTAACCACTCCGATGTCATAGTCAAAGTAAAAGTAAAGTCATGTTTCAGTGTTTGATTAAATTTATTTGGTGGATCACAAATGTCAAGTGTATTGTTTATTTATGAAATACTATTGTATTGACTACAAAGCCTTGAGATAACTGCATGTTTACCAAGAAAGACACTGTGAAAAGATTGAATGCTTTGATTCTGGGCAGTCTAGAAGGGGCGATCATATTCAAGCGGCTGACAAGTTTGCAGCAGTCTACTTTTCAAGTTGAGATCAAGTTTCTATCTTCATTTTGTAGGCTTCCAGCCTTTGAGACGCTAACCTATCGCCATAACACATGAGTAGGTACGTATTTATACTTACCTACTCGGCTATGCATGACTTATTTACATTCGTTTATATTCAGTTAGACTAGCAAAACGTACCTACTTGTATAATTATAGGTACCTAAAATAACCATACATTATTATATTCGGAAACTCTATACACTTGACGTGGTTCGTCCGGCATGCCTTTTGTTTTATTTTTGCGAATATCAGAAACAGTGAGACGGGAAATGTTTAATAATAGACGGACCGGATGCCATTTTTCATAATAATTTTAAAAATTACTGGATGGTTATATATTATTTGTTAAATTAATATTGAATAGACTTTTCTGTGATAAATAATATTCTAATTCTGTTAGAGTTTATGTTAGTTATTTAATTAACCATGATGTTGGTAGGCATAATAAAATCGTTCAAAAGCATTTGTTTTTCATGTAGTTTACTTTGTACCGGCTCACTGAAGTATGAAACAAAAGTTTTATTAATTTACTAGCGAAACATGCGCGATTTCAACCCCCGCTGTATTGGTTTAGAAGTTGAATTTCGAGAATGCCTTTCTCTGTACACCTCTACACGAATATACTCTGAAAATGTCAAGTCTCTACGACTAGGGGCTTAGGCTATGCGTTGTCTATATCCCAGTCAGTTAGTCAGTCAGTCAGGACAAAGATTTTTTTTCTTGGAACTTACTTTTTCTGGAAACTTTTTTTCTTTTATACCTAATGAAGCGGTATGCCAGAATTTTTATACAACTTGCTAACGTGTTCCGTCAATTATTCGTAGCAGATGGTAACCATCACCCTATAACAAAGCATTGTCTATCAGGTCACGTACTTTAGGAACGTGCCCTACGATGAACTGCAATGCGTCCATCAATCAGAAGTATACAGGAGTTCTGCGCCTCATTTACTTGTAATTTCACTAGCGCCCTCAAAGCGAAACACGCTGTTAGGTGCCAAAAATAGGCAAGTCTGTTATGCTTTTCAAAATTATTCAAGGATTTTAATCACCAAATTTTCGTCGATAATTGATTGATTTCATTGGACACTATTACAAAGTTTCTTCTTGAATATTGTTTTAGAATTGGTATATTACCTACTTAAGTACGTAACCGACCAAGCAAAATATTACCATGAGGAAATATTAAAACTATCAAGCGTTGTTCAAATGTTTTGCAAGCGTCTTCTTGGAACAAACTAAGCTGGATCAACAATGTAGGTAGGTATACATATATTTCGTTCACAAGCGAGATTCCGGAAAGATATTTCCGATAAATATTTTCTAGACAGATTAAATTCGAACGAGAAGCCAATTAAACGAGTATCTTTTCTCTGTTACCTGTTTCTTACCTTTGATTTTGTTTATTTCATATAGTTTTACAAAAGAAAATGTTTCATAAGTTTTCATCAATACTCAAATCAAACTTCCTACACATTCTTTACACGATGACCCCACCCCTACTCGATGGACCGACGACATTTCCAAGATCGCAAAAATGATAATAATAATAAACATTTGTAGACACTTCAAACAACACTAAGCCCGAACTAAATAGAGTTTTTATTATGGAAGGTACTTCGAGTACAATATAACATCGAGACAGAGTACAAATACATGTTTTCTTCACACAGATATTTATTCTCAGTGGGGATCGAACCTACAACCTGCAGCGCAAAAAGTAAAGGCTCTGAAACACCTGACCGAAGTAACGTCATCTCATTAGCGAGTAAAGCTGCATGCAAAAACTAGTAGCAGCAAATAACTCGCACCAAATAAGTACTTTGTGTATTCTCTCACTAAAGTGGTATTGACAGGCTTTTGATTGGTATTAAACCACAAAATTAACAACGTCCATGAAAACAATATTCACTTTGTTACTGTGTCTGATATTGATGCCCGCCGGCTAGCCACTGAAAGCAAATTTTTATATTACCTTTCCAGTCATTATTGCAAATAAAATAAAAATTCTGTCCGTTTTCACTGCCAATTTTTAATGATGATAACTTGTATTCCGGGACGATATTTCACACAATGCTATCCAGTCTCGAACTTAGCAAAGCTTATACTGTGAAAATCAGATGACTGATAGAATGCCTAAATTAAATATAAAATACTTGTTTGTTTTTTTGTGGGAACTTTCGAGATAATTTTCTATAGTACAGTAGAAACCTTATCAAAGGCCACTCTGGTGTCATTACTTTATAAATAGGTATACGCTCTGTATTGATACCTTCTCCTTTTTGCAATCAGCTAACATAAGTAGGCGCCACATTGTTAACCGGTAAATTGGTCTAAAGTTATTGATGCGCGGCGTTGTCAGATTTTGTGTATTGTTCGAGACATCAACCGCTGGGTGGGTCTGGCGCTCCCAAGTTACGCTCCACGAAGCCAGGATCGATGGTCAAGGTTCTAGGTTCTGATCGTGGGTTTTGGCCTTAACAATGCAGAGTTAATCATATGATTATGTAAAACTCATAACACCACTGTGTATAGTAAAGTTACGAAAATTCGTGAACTTCAGATCTTTGAGAGTTTCTGAGGAATGCCTTCAGCAAGAAACAGGATATTGTTACGCCTATTTTAAGGGGTAAAAATATGTTTTTTGCAAGAGTGACTTTGCTTCATAGTAGATTGTATCATATGGGAGTAAAATAATATTTTTACGGCGAGGGCGCTTTTTTGAATCCAGAGCGAAGTGAGGGATTCTAGTAGAGTAGAATCCCGAGCATAGCGAGGGATTCTTTAGTAGAATCCTGAACGTAGGGATTCAAAGTACCCGTCGCGTCGCCCGAGCCAAAAATATATTTTGCTCCCGAGTGATACACTCTACTTTTCATCACCCACTATGAAAAAATAAATGGCGCCTCATATTTTATTGTAATATTAATATTTAATAAAACCATAAAACTAAAACATAGAGTAACAACAAAATTAAATAAAGTCTCCAAGTTTTTGACTGAGAACACTTTGTCAAACAACTTTGTCAATGAACCAAGTCGTTCTTTTCGAATAGATGGGATGAAAAAAATATTATATATTATGATCGTAGCATCGTCGTCGCCGTTGGCGAGAATCTTACTTTTCGCGAAGGATTCAACTAAGTTAAATTTAACACGGAGTGCTTTTCGCTATTGTAACAGAACGATAGAAAGGTTTTTAAACGAAAAATTAGCCAAATCGGAGTAGGAGGAGACTATTCTGTCTCAATTGAAAAAACGTAGGTGGCAAACCTACGTTTTTTCAACCAGATACCATTTTCCTAGTAAGACACTAACCTTCTTTCTTACTGAGTCGAATCAATTCAAATCCATGAGAATAAGCAACATTTATTTGAAGTTTGTTTTGATTCCAAAAAGACCCATTCCAACCTTAAGAAAGTGGTAAATAAAAACTTGCTAATGAAACAAGCAGATGGTCCACCTGATGTTAAGTGGACCGTCATATTATATACACGCAGTTTCAACTTTTTTACACAAAGCTTTTTTCGTTCGCTACGATGCTTTGCTTATACTGACGTTTATGCTAATGCGCCTTTAATTTCATCGACATCTTTACCCACATCTTCAAATCGGAACACATTAAGCTGCTTGGCCTGACATAGACATGGTGGTAGTACTTTCCCGAACGAGCGTTCCACTAAGAGTTCTTCTGCTAAAACTACACAACAAGCACACTTTGTACCTACACTTCTTTATAAAATTGAAATCTCTACGAGTACGAGCAATAGTTAAAATAACGCAAGCAAAATATAAAATTCGCTCCGCTGCACCCTACAAGGTGCCACAAATGGACTTTAAATATTCACTAAGCTGACGTCCGCTACCTACAAGTAGGTACAATCACGCTGATAATTTTAGAAGAAAAAAGAGTCGAAAGGTTTTACATTGTAGTCATATGTATTTCCAAATAAACAAGTAAATGTATCTTATCAGTTAGGTATCGGATTCTCTCTCAACGCACAAGATTTGCTTAGTTTGGAGCTAGATGGCGTCGTGTGAAATGTCTGCAATATTATTATTTTTTAATTCATTATTTTATATATTTCTTATATATACAACCGTTACGTAACGTAGTTATAACGTGAGGTATATCGTCAGTCAATTGAGTAACTAGACTCAAATTCCCTATGTCGCCAGGCACCGATGTTGCTTCTGTACATACGACAGCCTATGACCTACTATACCATAGATTGCTTTGAGATTGTATGAAAACCACGTTGTACTTAATCCATAAGCACGGTTGACATCATGTCAGACCTCTTGGAAGTTTCGGAACTCAAGATATGAGGTATTTAGTTAATTTATAATTTAGTTCCGTGGTGGTCCATCCAACATCTATCGGAGAAGTCCGCCATTATCTCCGATAGATGTTGTAAGACGCGACTAAAAAAAGCTCACCAATCAATGGGGCAGCAGCAATTCCTAAGTACGGAACACACTGACACTGCAGTCACCAACCCGTTATCCATGCGGGTTGATTACACTAAAATCCCTCTAAATATGGGGGCAACCTATGTCCAGCAGTGAAATTATTTGGGCTGATGATGTGATGAGATATAACTGGATATAATTGTCCATTGCCACTTCTTACGCGCAAAAAACTTTTACGGTTATATATAAAACCCTATATACTGAAAACCTAGTAGTAGTAGAGCTTTTTGTGAAAGGGCTCGCTCGCCTGGGAAAGTACTACCACCGTGTCTATTTCTGCCGCCAAGCAGGAGCATCACTGCATTGCTATATTCCGGTTTGAAGGGTGTGGGTGCCGGTGAAATTACAGGTACATGAGGTTTAACACCAGTATGCCTTGGATGTAGGGTAGTGCATCTTAGGGCACGTACCTAACGTGCGTGACCTACAAGGGAATGCTTTGTTATAGGTGATGGTTACCACTTAACATCAGGTGGGCCATACGCTTGTTCCTCCAGCATTAGCATAGAAATTAAATATATATATTTATATATACATATATGGGGCCGCTTATCCCATTCCGTATTATGAAGATTATGCGATACATAAATGTATGGAGTGTAGGGAGAATAATACCGTCGTTTTTGTTTTCGGCGCTAACAAAGTACTTTTGGCCTAAGACCTTTTTCTCTCTAGGTTTGAGAAATGTTTTTTTTAGTAATTACATGAATGGTAATTTATTACACTGATAAAATGTACTTGCCCATAAATTGTTCGCTATATCCCTTACAGATTGACCTAGCACGAGTGTCATATACTTGCACTTAAAATAGAAAATCTATACCAATTATAAAATCTTTGTCCTGACTGACTAACTGATTGGCTTATATATAGACACACTCTAAACCACTGGTCGTAGACGCTTAAACTTTCAGGGTATATTCATCTAAGTGTGAGATATGTAGATACAAAGAAAGAAATTCCTGAAATTTTTCGCTAATATTACATATTACAGCTTATAGGATACTGATACCCAACAATGTTTTACCAAAACATTTTAAAATCATATTATGTTCCTATGTTTATTGGTTATTTATAAATTGAAACGTCTCAAAAGAGAACACCATACCTAAATATAAATGCCACGTTCTCGTATCCTGCATTCGCATTCGTCAACTCTGGATATTATCTAAAATATTTCTTGAATGTCACGTACAAGTGCTCAGGAAAGTATTCCATCAATGCAACGGAAATAGACAAGTCAGAAAAATATTAAATTTCATGCTGCAATATCGAAGCTAAGTAAGTAACCTGTATACTACTGTACAGGGTGTACGGAAAGCTCAGCTTACGAAAACTGAATGTACCTACCTACGTAAGAATATAAAGATATTGTATACTACTATCAAATACGGTTACTACTAACTACTAACTACGCATGGTTAAGTTCGTAGTAGTGAGTTGATTTGAACAAAAACAACACTAGGCATAAAAGATAGATAATCTTGGGACTTAATTTTTTTTTTCTAATATGCCTTTTCAGTGGTAGTCGTTCAACATGGTCTGAATCTTCAGAAGTACTCCAGGAAAGAAGACAAAGTAAGTGTACATATATATCTTGTCTTTTTACACCCTGTATGTTACCACCGGCTTCGCTTTTTGAAAGCTTTCAATCAATTTTTATGCTATTTCAGGCCACGAACCATAAAATACTCGTCAACCAAACCAGAAAGCCATCACGGTTGCTTAACAAATACTGAAATCTAATATAAATCCTAGATTCATCGACAAAGTCTAATAATAACTAGGAACCGCAATCTAATTCCATCCAGCTTTACCTGAGCTATGAATTCATTATAACTATCAAATGGGAGTTCACTTTTCCTATATGGTTTTCCAAAGCTTAAAATAATACGGCCTAGGATAAAAATAAAATTGTTTAGGAATGATAGCAACCCAGTTCATAAATATCAATATATATACCAATTATAAGAATCTTTGTCCTGACTGACTGACTGACTGACATAAAGGCAACGCATAGCCTAAGCCGTTCGTAGAACCTTGAATCTTTCAAGGTAGGTTTCTGTTGGTACGTGCGTAGGGGTGAACAAAGAAAGAAATTCGCAAAATGATATTGGAAATAGACTAGGTACCTAAATCCGTAATAGGTACTATAGTTAGTGTATGTCAGCGTTCACTGAGTGGGATAGTAATAGTGGATCATATTTTATTACAAAACCAGGCAACTTTACCTACCATGCATAAACCCTCTATGTACACAGCATAGATGTAGACGAACACAATGAGGCTTATCTACTGTAGGATCAGTCTACCTTTGTCATAGAAAATACGTTCATCATAAAAGAAGCCTGGGCTAGGTCTTTGTACTTACTGATCCTACTACCTACCTAACTAAAATGTAAAGCTCTAAGAAAAATGTACATGCATTTCCTCAGGTTTTCACATAGGATTTAATCCTCATTGAGAGTACACACGATAGCCCCATATGCATGACATTTCAATTTGCAAACTGTTGGCATGTGGCGGAGCGAACAAGCCAACAAACAACGTACCTACCTATCAAAGTTAACAAAAGCCCCTACAATGTTACTTTAAACTTTGTAAGCAACATAGCTTTATCATTTGAATTGTTTTTCTAGTGTTTTTTTAAGTTCCGTCGTGGCATTTTAACCAACATTACCTACTTGTAGTCTTAACGCAATATGTGAGCAATTAGAATGAAAGTGTATTATTGTGGCATCTTGATTTAAATGAAAATGTTTCTCTAGGATTTTAATAAATGCATAATCTTTTTATTCAATACCAATGACAGCCCTACTTGACTGAATTGGACCGACTAGACCATAGAATAAGAAACAGTCCATATTCTTAGGACTAGACTGAAAACTATTTATTAAAAACACTAAACACTGGCAAAATTATTGTCTGTCGAATGACGGTGATTTGCCATAGAGAAGAGAAGAAGAAGAACCTCCTCAACTGTCATTACTGCCCTGACGCGAGTGGTTGCAATATATTTTTTATTACTCATATTCGGAAGTAGGTCTGAAGTTGCCTGAGGAGCGGGTTGAAAGTATTACTTTTTAGCTTTAGGGAGAATCTTTTTTAACTGACAGCTGTCAGATTATAAAAAAAAACAGTTCTATATTTTCACATTTCTATTGGACCATGTTCCAACTTTCTATACAGCCACTCAATTACAACGCGGTGTAAAATTGAAATAGCATAAAGTTAAGTATTTATTATTGGATATATTTTTTACAATGGCTTTATTATAATTTCGTTTCAACATTTATTTAATATAACATAGATTTGGGCAAAATATTAACGATCTTTTCAATGATATAAAATTGAAAAATAATGGCTGAATAGATGGCCGGCCACAGAAAAAAACAAAATAGGCGGAAAAGCGGTAATCCGATCTTCATTTGTTGTAGGTATCGAGTTGTAGAGTTTTATTTATAGTACTTCTGTAATGCAGAAATTTGTATGACGGCCGCATACTCAGACGCAACTTAGATTTAACCACTTCTCAAGTCGCGATTTTTTGACAGTTTGCAATGAAAGTCTGTCAAAAATTCGTCACTTGAGAAGTGATTAAATCTGTTGCGTTTGAGTATTCAGGCATGAGTTCATCTGATTCAGATATGGATTTAACGCCTGATTTCATAAGAGGAGAGGCTAAAGCAGTAGTGGAAAACCTTTTACCACCTAAATCAAAACAAAGATGGCGCGAGAAATGAGAAAAAAGTACAATCGTCATCAGAAAACGTTTTGCTAATAATATTTCAACGAATTATCAAAGACTTACAAACCTTCAACAGTATGGAGCGTGTATTCTATGTAAGTACTAAACACAATGTACCTACCTACATTTAAAGGATTTCGAGAGACTCAAAAAGCATATTGCCTTTGGATGGATTTGGATGGATTTAAATCGAAAAAATCCAAAGTTTTCACTTCTCAAGAGGTAGAAACCTTCTTAAACCAAGCGCCTGATGAAATATAAGTACCTAGTAATGAAGGTAAGCGTATCTTTTTATTGTTATTCGCATAAAATATAACGGAGCAACATTATTTTAACCTGGCTGTGAGCAGCTCCTCCTATTCCATCTTCTACGGTAGCTATGGTTACAGGTAAGTACTGTACAATATCGTACCTATTTCTCTTCCACTGGGGCAATATTGCGCCGGCAAAGGCCTGCAGCGCGTTCTGTCAAACGTTTATTTGATATGTGACCGTGCGTTTTCATATCACTTGCTCTTCAATGCTTAGCCCTTAGCACTAGTTTCAGACACTTTTATTTGCTAATATCCCTATCTCCTGGATTCAGTGATGAGAAGGTAGTAGAAGCGTGCCTGAAATTGGTCATTATTAACTGCCACACTCGCGTAATATTCTTTATTTTAAACTAGCTGACCCGTGCTCACTTCGTTGGGCGGTAAACATGTTTACTTACAAATCTTAACTAAAGTAGTACTCGATGTCGCCAACAGATGGCGTTAATACGGCATAAAATAGCGGCCGTTCGCAGTTTCGCCCGCGTGGCAGTTTTTATCCGTTCCCGTTATTTTTTCGGGATAAAAAGTAGCCTAAGTTACTCCTTGTTACATTAGCTATCTGCCAGTGAAAGTCCCGTCGAAATCGGTCCAGCCGTTCCAGAGATTACCCGGAACAAACAGACAGACAGACAAAAATCGTATATACATTCCTATGCATGTAGTAAAAAGCGTTATTTTAATATTACAAACAGACACTTCAATTTTATTTATTTGTATAGATATAAAACACCTGCGTAGAGAGCCGACCTCGCGGCTGAGCCGCGCGGGTACCTAACTCATAGATCTAAACTCCCGCACGTGCACGTGCACCCCCACCTTGGTGACGCTCACTTCGCAACGGGCCGTGCAGCAGAAATCGTAATATTTTAATTTCGCCATAACTTCAAAACCAAACGTCCAATTTTAATCATTCAAAGACCAAATATTATCTGCATGAACTGTACTTAGTGATAAAATAATTTATTTCGATAAGGATTAATAGTATGAGTAAAATAAATGCGTTTAAATGTAGTCCGAAAAAAATTCAAGATTTTTAAATAAAAAAATGGTTGTTGTGCCTCACTCGACATAGATAGGTATAGTGTGTCGCGGACTTTTTTGTAGATATTTATAAGATCTACAATTATTTAGAACATTTTATGGTTCTATCTTTTATAGTTTAGGCAGCGTACGCAAAATAAGAGTAACTTTTCTGGTTGATTTTTTACACCTTGTGTCTGAAAAACCCAAAATATATTTTACGGAACGCTATTTTTTTCCAAAACAAAATTTAGCCTATGTTGCTCAGTGATAATGTAACTTTCTAATGAAAAAAGAATTATTAAAATCGGTCCAGTAAGTACTTTTTGAGTTTATTCGTTACATACAAAAATACAAATCTTTCCTCTTTATAATATTAGTGTAGATTATAGTTTTTTAGACTCGAAGGTAGGGAAAGAAAAACTTGACACTTTTTTCCGTGGTAAGTACTCGATGTGCTACAGAGTTTTTTTTTTACAGTTTATAAGTAAACGTTTTACTAAAATCTCACCTGACGTTAGTGATGATGCGGTCGACGGTGTAACACGCTTACCTTAGAAGATATCTATATACACTTCTCTTGAACACATCCAAATTATACATAACCGGAAAAACAGACGACGGCAACGAGTTACATTCCTTTGCTGTATAATTGATTGTCAATAGGTTTATAGGTTCATAGGTTTGACTCTACAATGACCTTTCTCAGAAGCAGTTCCTCAATCAAGTTTACGCGCCGCCTGATTTGTTACGCAAATTAGCTAAAAACCGGCCAAGTGGGAGTCGGACTCGCGCACGAAAGGTTCCGTACTATTATATACTTAAAATTAAAAAAAAAACAAAAAATATTAATTTATTTTATTCTGTTTTTTAGTAAGTAAGTATTTGTTGTTATAGCGGCAACAGAAATACATCTGTGAAAATTTCAACTCTCTTAACTATCACGGTTCATGAGATACAGCCTAGTGACAGACGGACAGACAGACAGACAGACAGACAGACAACGGAGTCTTAGTAATAAGGTCCGGTTTTAACGTTTGGGTACGGAACCCTAAAAACGACAATATGTCGTTTATCGTTTTCAGGTGTACTGTTTTCGTGCGACGACACTGAGACTGGTGCTAAACTGTCAGCGTCCTACATTAGCAAATGACATAAAGTTTCACGAATAGTTCAATATTGGTCTTGAATGACCAGGTTGCTACACTCGTCCCCTTTCAAACCATACTAGGACCGATACCGATGCTACCTACATTCAAACGTGTTCTAGTTCCCTTTGAGGTTTGGCATGGGATTCAGTCAATAAGCAAAATTTACATCTCTGCTTCGTAAATACGTTCTAAACATACATAAAAACATGTCTACATTGATGTCAAATCTGCTGTTTTATTTTCAGATGCTAACCAATTCATCTGCCATCTTTGCAAGCAACATAGTTTTTTAATTTTAATTGTTTTTCAACTGACATTATTATTACAAACATAAAGCATTTTAATACGAAAGACAAATCTTCTACATTCACCAGCACAGCACTGCTCTCCTACCCAGAGCTTGTTTTGTTCAACATCATCTCTAATTCTTATTTTCACTCTAAATAATCTCGATTCGACAACCTGTCCGTGTCCATCTCTCACAGTGTGGCTTTTGTATCTGCGAAGAACTCATTATTCTGCAACGCCATTATTTTCTGATTGGGAGACAAAATGTGAGATCACTCTAATTATTATAATACGTATATTATCCAAAGTCAACTTATGAATTGCCGTCTGCGCGCACATACATGCAATTCACTCAATCATGAACTAAAAATTTGCAATGAGGATGCTTAGGAAGCTCTTGACGTTTCATTTTATGTCTATTTGTAATAAGGTTTTGCTAAGGTACGAGTATGTTTTAGTCAAAGGGAATTCAGCCGCTGAATAGATATTAATTTAGCATGGACTGCGCATTTCGAGACGACACTCATCCAAGCGTAATTTACGCAACACTGACACTGACCGGCGTATATTAAGTTTATGCACTGAAAACTGTACAAAACTGAAGTAATGAATAAAACACGCCATTTATAAAATGATCAATAATTGTAAGTTTTTTTAAAGACAAAAGTTATTTTTACAATAAATAAAAATATTTGGCAGACCAGTCACACAACGCCTAAACTAAACAAAGCTTGTAGTATGGGATCCAGGACAACTGTTATAACACCTAAATAGAAAATAAACATCTATGTGATGAACATACAAATCTTTGTACCTACTCCCATAAGCCTACCTTGCCCTACCAATATAAAATTGATTTAGCACTAAAAGATCACCCTTTTTAGTGCCTTTGTGGTAATATGTATTGCAAACTCTATTCCACCTTGTTGCTTTTAGTTATTACCAACTGCATATTTTTTTTCTATAGGGTTCTGTTGTTTTATAAGAAATCCGTAGACATTCCCCATGTCTCCAGTCAGAGCCACTTTACTCGTTGACTACAGACAATTCACTACAAAGACCTAAGTGATAAAAAAAAACATTGAATTTATTTCAGGATTCCTGTTTGCTTTCATTTTAAGCCTTCCCAGTGACAGTGCCTGTGGTTATTTATTTGATCGTCCTACTCACCTTTATTCACCAGCGGTTCCGCGAGCTAATGGCCAGCCCATTGCCACATCAACTTGCTGATTCTGAAAGCTATGTGACCTTGGTTCTTTTACAAGTTTCCTAATTCTTGGTTTGGAGATTGGATCAACAATTTTATTTCTCGTAGATCGTGTAGATAAATGGTACCTCTGCACCTTGAAAGTATATATTTTATCTATATCTTTAAATATTTAGTGATAAGAGTAACGGATTATCAAGTATATATTCAAGTTTTATCATGCAATGTTCACGAACTTCCACTGCTGACTGTACTTTACATTTTAGATTTTGGCCAACAGAAACTATCCAGATTGAAACAATCTATTTTTGTAGACTGTTTCAAATAAAGTTCGGTTTTCAGAGCTTAATAAAACTAAAAATTCTTTTGGCTGTTTCTATTGTGTCACAAAGGCTTCTGCTGGTCTTGCTGTACTTTGGCATAGGATGTTTTTTTTAATCGTATAGTATTTTCGTTGGACCACAAAATACTCTTGGATTTTAAAATATGAACGGTAAACTTTTGTGTATTATTTGTTCAATAAACACTACTCACGGTTTTTAGTTAAAGTTAAGTTAATACCTACTTATTCAGTCTGACACATAATTTTTTTTTTCTAATTTTAAGCTTCATAGTGACGTACTATGAAGCTTAAATTATAGAGAAATAGACTTCTTAATTAAGTACTTACACTTAGACTGACCTAACAGCTCAGTTAATAGCAGCTCTACCTTCTGTGCTATAGGTTGTGGGTTCAATCCTCACCAAAGACAAACATTTATATGACGAACGCAGATGTTTGTTCCCTGTCTGGGTATTATATTATATTCTAAGTGACTATGTATTTACAAAAAAATCTATCAGTCATCTGGTTCTGAGTGATGAGTTTGTGTAAAAAAATCCACAAATATTTATTTATTTTACATTATTATAATGTATCGAACCTAGATCAAATATGTAAAACATCCGAATAAGATTGCAACCCGATATTATTAGGTGTACGAATTTAAATAAATAATTATATTTTCAACAGTTACCAATGAATTATTGTATCAATTACCTGTATCAATAGCTCGGAGTTCAGTTAATTTCTTTCAACAACTGCCAGTAGGTATATATACCTAACGTAGAATATACCGCCGCGCAAATAACAATTTTGTTGCAGAGCATTTCTACTTGGCACTATTAACGATGCCTTTTCTGATTACTGACATACCTATAAACGTTGAGAGTGGTCTAGTGGTAATGACCCTGCCTTCTGATCCTAAGGTTAAGGAAGCTCTGCCCACAGTTTCGCACCATGTCTTTCCTGTGGATTAGGCCGACTAAGCTGGGAGGATGGTATAGGTGATGGGCAAGCCTACCTGTCCCAGACGACCAGTAAATAGAGGTATGAGTGAAAAAGTAGCCCCTGATGCTGTATAAAAACATCTACAGTTGCTTTGCATCAACTGCCTGTTTACTTTTAATAGATAATGTTATGTAGAAATGTTCACAAACATTTATTTTATTTATTTATTTATAATGTAAATGTTAGTGAGTTCTGTCACTGTTTCTCATTACCTATTACTAAGAGATGGCAACACTGTAAACATTGTGTATCTTTTGTAATTTTTTTAAAAGTATCTACTGCTAATATTTTATATTATTATTACAATTAAAAATTTATCATATTTATAATATTTTAATAAGTTAGGTTATTAGTTATTTATTTATATTCAGGCACCTATCATAACCTCATCAGGCACCTAGGTGCCTGACCTATCATAATTAATTACCTATAGCTAGTAATATTTTTTGAATTATAGGTTGGTTTCACAGTACAATAAGCGAATGCGATGTTAACATGTCGGGGTACCTAGAGCTAAACTTATCAAGAGAGGATAAATTTACCTTTAGCTATTCAGATAGTTTTAGCTAAAGTTACTCGTTACGTACGGTTGAGTAGTTAAACAAAACTCATGTAACTCGGATGTAGCAAACTCGCATGTAGCAATCGCCTGAAACATGACGGTTAGATAACATTATCTAACTTATGAGTGGGAAAAAAAAGTGAGTGTACATACACTTCATAGTTTCCAAAATGGTTTGACTACCTACTAAATTGAATACAGAAAATAATAACTGAATTCCCACTCGTGTGTTTTTCTTAATTAATGGTAGTGGATTTTAAATTTTGCAATTTATTATTTCAAGGATACTGCCACTTCAGCTGGTAAGCTGCCAATTATTGTAGCTTTCGGTGAATACATACTACAAATAAATGGTAAATAGGTGCCTACATAACATTTCCCGGAAAATCATTGTACTCGACAGTATTGTTTGTGCAACAGTGCCGTTGGAACTTCGTCGGTTAAACTTACGTCATTTATGCAACCTTTGTAAATGTGAACTTATAAGCGTTGCATACATTTAAACATTACTTAAAACTAACCCCGTCATCTTAGTGGCGTTTACGGCCGCTCAAATGATAAAATCATAGTTTCTAATAAATAGGTACCTTAGCATAATAAAATATAGGATTGTTAGGTCTCATCATTATAGTAGATTGTAGTATAGTAGTATGATTGAAGTAGGCTCGAGATAAGGTAATTGACAGTTCAGTTTCGATTTGAAAATCAAACGACTGTTTTAATAAACGATGACGTTAATTGCTACTTCGGCCAAGATTCGTACTTTTCTCTAATTAACGAGGAAACAGTAAGTGAATTCAAGAAACTAAAGTTTCAGACAGCATCTTGCTTCTTCAGCTTTGTTGGGCGGCATTCAAAGTAGTAGTTTTAACTCTTGTGTTATATGTGCAAAGGTAGAGCTAGGGAGGTTTTTACGCTCAAAGAGACGACCGATGTGGTGCAGCGGGTGAATGTTCGCCTGCGACGCTGAGGTTGCGGGTTCGATTCCGCGGGATCGATATTGTACGATCTGCAAATATTTATTCCGGGTGATCTGGGTGTTTTCTATGTATAATAAAAAATATGTATGCATGTAATGTATTGTATTAAGTATATCAGTCACCTAGTACCCATAACACAAGCTCTGCTTAGCTTGGGGCTAGATGATGATGTGTGAATTGTCCAGCAAAAAAAAAACATACACATCAATACAAATATACAAAACAAAATTGTCGTAGATTCCGCAGAGATCTTTGAACGGTTTGCTCTCTCGACCTAATACTACACAAGAATTGAAGTAATTAATGAAGTATCTATTGAAGTAAAATGTTTGAATAAATCTTATATACGTAAAACACCGCTCAGGATTGAGCTAACCGATGCGGAGTCAGTGACCACATGTTTTGCGACTTGCCACCCGATGTTGCCGGACATTGCTTTCGTCAGCCAGGGGCAGCCGTTATCAAGGTGGTCACTTTTGTACGTGTTTATATTGATGATGATGGTGATAGTTTTGTATGAAATATTTACTCAATTAGGTATATTCAAAAACAATACCGTGTAATTGTTATTATGATAGATTACACCTAGTATGAGGGACTGCGTTTTCAATTTTCTAAACTGACACAGAGTTATATCACAGTTACCTATATTCCGAAATGGTAATGGATTAGTAAGACGTGGATTTGTGGACACTAACAATTCCATAACGTAACCGGACCCCGTGGCTGTTTGTCACTGGGATCACAGATCTTATCCACGTTGTCAATTGCGTTCAGTTTGGTTGTCAGTAATCCTATTGATTTTGACTGGACGTTTTTTTTAAATTGTAATTTTTAGCAATTGTAGCATCACGACTTTAATCCCCAAGCACGGTAGATATCCCCTCCGATCTCTTAGTAGGTATTAAGAATCTTGAGAACTTGAAGAATCTTGAGTAGGTAACTCAAGATTCTTCGTGGATGTCTAAGGGGAGTAGTCAGAGATACGTCCAGATAGTACATTTGTCACATTTTGCAGTCAAAGTCAAAAAGCATTTATTCAGTAATATCCGCAGGGATCATCTTGAAACGTCTTAAATCTAGGTGAATCTAAGCGCCAGTTCCTCGCGACCAAGCCTGAAGAACCGGCAAGAAACTTACGGCTTGGTTCTTGGCTCTTGGCTTGGCAGTAGTTAGTATTCCATACGTGATAGGTTGCAAGCCCATCGCCACTGTTAGAATACCTACTAACTAAATATTAACATAAGTACAAATAAATAACTTACATGTCAGACAAAATTAATGTCAAATTTTCACGCACGATGCGAGAACTATACATGCTGGTAGCGATAATTATATACAAATATGTTGTACCTATGTAAATACAGTGTGTCCGCCGGGAAATTTTCCAGTTCAAACTCGCCTTATGCATGAAAGAAACGCATGAGAAGGGTGCAGGGGGTACCGATCGGTGCGTTAGCATTGCGGACGTGTCAGTAACGATGAGTCAGTGGCAGGGACCGCATCGCGCTTTCGCTGTGGAAGCGTCTTTAAGGGTGGTGATTCTCTACTTAGCGCAAGGCAGCAATTTTGTTCACACTTTCAAATTCGTCGTGTAAGTGACGGGCCGTCCACCCAACTAATTTCATCGTGGGTACAGAAGTTCAGAAAAACGGGTACGACATTAAACATTTATCCACCGGGACCATCAACTTCTGTTGCAACACCCGAAAACGTCAACACCGTTCGAGAAGAAATTCTCAAAAATCCACGGAAGTCCGTTAGAAAGGTGGCAGCTTCTACTGGCCTTAAAAAAACCACAGTACATAAAATATTGAAGCATAAACTCAACTTCCATCCATACAAATTGCAAATTGTGCAACAATTGAAAGAAGGAGATTACCTACTCAGCGAGAGAGGTTTATGCCAAAACGATCATTTTTCCAGGAAAAGTGATCAGTAGGTTTGGGGACATACCCTGGCCTCCCAGATCACCTGATCTAACTCCGTGTGACTTCTTCTTGTGGGGATTTCTAAAGGCTCGAGTTTACAATAACTCTCCAAAAAGGATTGAAGCCCTTCAAAAAAATATACGGCAAGAAGTCCAAGAAAGATTCGCCAGAGCTCTGCCAGCCGGTTGATGAGATGCTTGCGACAAAACGGTCGTCATTTGGAAGGTGTTATTTTTAAGAAATAGCGTCCGCAAACTCTAGGTTTTCGACAAATACACATTTTTTACCATAGCATTTTTTGTTTAATTTATGTGAATTTTTAAAGCCGAAAATCTGCCGGCGGACACCCTGTACTATGCATAAATATTTTGGTTAAACGATCCAACAAGCTACATCCCACTTCGACGTAAAGGTCGTTTTCCTTGCATATGTACATTTTGTCTTAGTACGTTGTTACCTTGTAATAGAGAAATTTCCGATATTCTTTCGTTATTACTAAGACTCCGCTGTCTGTCTGTCCGTCTGTCACCAGGTTATATCTCATGAACCGTGATAGTTAGAGAGTTGAAATTTTCACAGATGATGTATTTTTGTTCCCGCTATAACAACAAATACTAAATAACAATAAAATATATATTTAAGGGGTTCTCATACAACAAACGTGATTTATTTGCCGTTTTTATTACTTATAGATAATGGTACGGAACCCTTCGTGCGCGAGTCCGACTCGCACTTGGCCGACTTTTTTAAGTACTATGAGCAAGATTTCAGAAAAATATCTTTAATGTACAGACTTTTCAACCACTACAGTTTTACTGCAGTATAGGTAGAGACAGATAGATAAATGATACTTACATGAGTATGATGGAAACCCCTAGAATGTAGTTCGAGCTCGACTCACAAAGGAAGCTGCATATTTCAGTCTGCTAATCAAGGAGTTGTAAAGAGTTAAGAGCTGTAGAAGCGTCTATGGTCTAGAAGCGGCCATAGTTTTGCAAAGTATTGTTCAAAATTCCGTAAACAGTTGGCTAGTTTGGTGCTGCATTAGGAATGTGGTCAATACTTGTGGTGTAGAGCAATTCCACTTTGTGTCACATTCGTCTATCTATACAAATACGAACCTAATTTGCGAGGCAAGGCGAGGTGCTAGCTCGTAATACAAGCCAGCTAGTAACCAAACCGCTGCACCGCAACGACTGGTCGAGGTTGTAGCACTAGCTAAGGGTCAACCCGCACTGCAAAGTCCACATTGGCCATTTTTTTCGTCATTTTTTACTTATATGTTAATGACAAACCTGAAGTAGGTACTGTTGGTTAAAATTAAAATACCATTGACGACGATGCTTTCTAACCTCCCTTGCGAGGGGATAGGGGTGGGCCTCATTGTAAAGCTTTCCCTGGGTAATTGGGTGTCGCATGTCGCCTTACGGCAGCGGAGCAACTTAAAACTAGCATTAGACAATGTTCTCTCGTAGCATGTCGAAATGACAGAACATAAAATAAAATATTTCATGAGCATGAGTATTTTATTTTCTGTATGAAAATACACATATTTCGAAATTTGAGTAAACAGTTACGAACAAAGGCGGAATGCATTTGCACGTTTTATTTGACCAACTTTTTGTTTTTATTTGGCTCGTGCGTGGTTTGCTTTATCATACTGTCTGTTACTGGTATATACAATGTTCGTGATTGATCTCTTCGGTGATTGGAACTTTTGCAAACAATATTCATATTCCAAATTGAAATCACTTTTAATCCCTTTTTTACTGTGCGTATTTATTATATTACTGTGAAATATAGTTACAAGCATGATAACGACGAAGCAATTCAATATTATGATTTTTATGACTGTTATGTGATTTGTACGTCATGCGGAGGTCGTGAGGTCATCAGATGTATTTTTTTTATATACGATTCGTTCTCGGTTTCTATCGCTTTCTCTCTCTCTAACATAACTTTTCCATTTTATATATTTTTTTATAAAAAATAGAATTATTTTAAGTTCTGTTGTCGTTTCGGTAGCATTCTAATCAACATTACTTGTGGTCTTAGCGTAATGTGTAAGCAATTAGAATGCAAGTGTACTGTGGCATTCTGATTTGAATGAAAATATTTCCATAAAATTTGAATAAAAAACGACACCTTTCTAATCAATACCCTACTTACCAATAACATATTGGCTTGACAGAATTTGACAAACTTGACTAAAAACTAATTATTTAAAACACTTGACATTGGAAAAATTATCTGTCAAACGATCTGACGGACAGGTAGGTACCTACCATAGAAGAGAAGTTGCGTGGCAACCTTCAGCCGCTGAAAAGCCATATTATAAAAGAAGAAGAAGTGTCTTTTTACGCGTTCGAATATCAAACTGTAGCAAGCTATGTGGGAAGATGATCACAAAAGAAGGTTGCTTGCGGGTATATGTATGGGGTCAGTTTCGAGTAGACATCCAAATTATCTGTGAGTCTAAAAGCCTAGCTTCAAGTTCTACTTCAGTGACACATTTACTCAAAAACATGTTAATAATATTTACTTGTTGAAGTTCATTATTCTAGACATATTGCAATTACATGTCAAATATTGCAGAATGTTAAAAAGTTGCTTGAAGTCTACCTAGTTACCTAGTTGAAAAAAAGTGAAACTAAGGTTTATAACTCACGTTATAAAACATGTTTAGCAAACACACATTTAGAACACCCCGTGCGTTTTCCCAGATAATTATAAGAAGTATCTATTGTCAGTCCTTTTCGTGGCAAAAATACATGAAAATTTGGCGTGTGTTCGCAATAATTGAATACCAAAAAAAACGATACATACCCGTAATTTTAACACAAGAAATAAAGTATGCTCACTGTTCCAACAGTGTTCCCCTAACCTTCTTTATACAGTCCCAAGCGACGTGCTTTAGATGTCAATTAGCAAGTTTACAAATAAATGAAATAAAACGAAAACTTTTATCTTAATAAATACATATATAGAGGACATGTACAAAGGCGACCTTAACCCTAACAAGAATTTTCTTCCAGCAAACCTTCGAGCTTTTTTCAAAAGCTTACTATTGGTTAAAATATCATCACATGCTCGATAAATTACGAAAAATTGTGTGATAGGTTACCAAACCATAGTAAACTATGGTTTGGTAACCTATCACACATCATCTTTGTTTTTGTTTTTTTTTTATGGTCCGAAGCGTTTGAGAAGAGAATAATATTCAGTAGAGCTATTCTTTTAAATATGTACGTACTATATTTGAACCTCGAAGAGCTGAGATTCACTTACAAAAAAAGAAATAAAGTGGCGATAGGCTGTTGTTAGCTATTCGAGCTAATTTAAGTTCGGTCGATTTTAGGTTCTTATTTTTATGTTGGCTTAGTAGAAAATCTGCCAGGTTGACGGCAGGTAACCATAAATTTAGTAAGCTCACCAATTGCATTTTTAGAGTGGTCGTATGCATTGGTTTCATTGTTGTACTGGATGAGGTTTACTTTAAGTTTACTAAGTTTCAGCTTAGCTTGCATATTTTTGCCCTTCTTTTTTATATTTGTATCAACGTAGATAACTATAGCTACCACAAAACACATCATCATCATCTTTCTGCTTCATCCTACTTTATGTGGGCTCGGTACAGCACGTTATTTTCTTACACTCCGCTTTGCCAGCCGTGAAAGGCAAAAGCAACCTATGGAAAAAAAACGGCATGTTTGGAGTAACTCCTTACTTACTACAGTTTCTATTATTACTTAGAGCGATTTGTATGCGTCTTTTCCTAGATAAATTAAATGGCTTTACATCAAGTGTTCTGACATTTCAAAACACTTTATTGGGAGCCTTGGGAGTTTAGCTTAGTCTCTAAGAATGAATACACCATTTAAAACCACCTCTTGGTATGGACCCTTTGCCAAGTCACACGACTTAAATTACGCAAGATATATCGAGCACTTGGAGTCATCATAGGAGTCATCATACCCTAAATTGATATGGTCTTTTGGCATACGGGAGGCGGTAGTAGTACTTCCCCGCCTATTGTATCGTTAAATGATACTGTTGCTAGTGGCGGTGCCGATATATGTGATCTCTTTGCAACACAGTTTTCTTCCGTTTACAACTTGGACCGTATCTCTGTTGATTTGGAGTCACAGAAACCTACTGTTACCAATTTTTCTACATCTATCTTTGTTACCAAGGATCATATATATAGGGTTTTAATAGAATTCAAAGAAATTATAATACTACTTTTCACAACGACGTTGTCGACGTTCAGCCGATATTTTCACATTTACCTAAGCACAAATTCATGATAGTTTATGACTGACTTTCTGTAAGTAAATAATAAATTTATTTTAAATTATTTTTATTTATTTAGTTTTATTGCATTACGTATTTAAATTCTCTTAATTGTTTAGATTTTTTAGTTATGGATTTTATTTTATTTGTTACTAGCGGTCCGTGCCGGCTTCGCACGGGTTTTATTAAGGATCCCTAATTTTTTTGAAAATGTAATATAGCCTATGTCACCCGGGGATAGTGTAGCTTCCCAACGGTGAACGAATTATTCAAATCGGTCCAGTAGTTTCGGAGCCTATTCAATACAAACAAACAAACAAATCTTTCCTCTTTATAATATTAGTATAGATAATTTAATCTTTTTATGACATTTATCTTGTTTTAATTATTTGTACACTAGCCTAATGCTGGCGTAACTTAATAATAAATAAATTGCTGTTATTAATTTTTTTTATAACCATATTCCTAATACCTTCAGTAACATCTTTTATATATTATGTCAATTGCGAAATCTAGACGAATCCTTTAGCATTTCTTTCAACCGCCATCCAGCAATTTAGTGTTACGTGAAAATAAATAGTACTTAATGAATAAACAATAATAGATACAAAACACAACCGCGCAAAACACAATACCCGAGCGCCGAAGGAGAGTTGTTCGGCATTCATTTAAAAACAGCAACATAAAATAAGTACTGCAACTGTCTGAATAGTTTTAGCTTACGTTTTACTAGATGTCGAGTAGGTAATAGTATATTCTGTGTAGCACATTATTCCTCGTATTAGTGAACGTATTTTTTAAGCGACAGAAAGGATTACTTCACTACCACCGTCATTTTTAGTCCTCATTGTATGTCTGTCAAAAGATTCGCCGTATACGTGGTACTAAATTGTATTACTGGTGGTGGTATTACTTGACTTTGGACTCCGCCTGTGACTCCGCCTTTGCATGGCCTAACCCGCGCTCTGCCAATTTATTTATTATAAATTTTAATGACGCGATGCCGAGCTTTTCTCCAAATAACAGTTTTTCTCAAAATAACGTTTACTCTAGCTAAATTCTCTCGTAGGAATGTTGTCAATGAATCTAGAGTACCTATTCACCGTCATCGCTAACGCCTCCAATGTCTACAGTTGGACAATTTGGACATAGGTCTTCCTTATATTTGGGTGGTTTCCGTAGTCACCACCTTTGGCAAGTTGTTTTTTAACTGTGTTTTCCTAGCTAAGATTGTAGTAAAACGCGTTTCCACCCCCATTCATAAAGTTAGATCTTAGGATTTCTTGTGAATGTAGATGGGAGGTGGTCTGAGGTACGTTCAAAAATTAGGTAGGTAGGTAATTCGTATTAATTTCGGCTAAAGGAGCAACGAATTCCCGAACTGCAATAAAATCTGTCTACATCAGATTTTTTCTTAAGAACGTAAGGTTTGGATTTCATAGCTAATTTACAGGAGGCCAATGAATACCAAGAACATTGAAAGGGGACGTTGGAAAAAAGTATTAGCTTCATTTCATTTAAGCAATTAGTACCTAGGTAGCTTAAATAAATTACTGAGCTTGAGGATGTGGTAGATGCTGGGCAATTATTGCCCAGATACAACTGACTAATCATCCGAACAGATATGAACTTAGTGCGATTCCCTTTTTGGAGTTTCAGGTTGTCTTTATTTGCGAGTATTTTGCCTTGGCTGAGTGATATTATAAAAAAACGCATAGTATAAACTGCTGTTAGTCTAAGAGACAAAATGTTTAGGGTATATTTGTACCTAGTGCAAAATTTAAAAAAACCTTGCAAGTCCGAATTCCGGAAAATATTCACTAAAGAGCTAGAGCAGAAGTTATAAAAGCAATAGTAGGTATCTTACGTTTAAAAAAATATGACGTAGCGAAACCCAAAGCGTTCTACTTTGTTATTTTTTCCTTTTTTGTGTGCAAACATTTTATTACTATGCTTATAACTTCGTCTAAAGTTTGGAGAATCGCTTAGCTACATATGCGTGAATCTCTGGATATTAGCTTCAGCTGATTTTGTAACTATAGTTATTCGGTCGCGAATACAACAATGACATCACTCAATACCGACGATAAGACAAACGGACAAACGATCATGTAGAGAATGACATCTGCGACAAGCGGTCGGTCGTAGTCACCAATCAACGTTATCTCTCTCTACATAATAAACATTATAAATACAATTTCTACATCTCAACGGACATTCCTTTCCTTGCAATCCATCCATCTGTTTGCATGTTTTAATTCATACAGGGTTTACAGACTGCTCCCAAAAACGTAAACGGAATCTTTAGACCATGATAAGAACTCGTGGGTATGAGTCTTACATCCGATTAGAACTTCGACTCATCTAAAGCTTCTAAGCCTAAAGTGGCTACTAAAAATTTTTTAGGGGACTTGTGACGGATCTGCCAAGTATAAGATTGCGGCTTTAGATTATGTTGAGCGACGTGCCAAGAGAACGTATTGAACCAGATGTTTCTCTCGAAGCTATAGTCTCGAACACCGTAGACGAATAGCCAGTTTCGATGAGTTTGCATTCCTGCAACTCAGTGTTAGTATTTCCGAAACTATAACGATAGCTAAGCGTACTCCAACTTAGGCTGCATCTACACTTTCCAATCGGTGTAATGGACGTCAAAAATTTAAATTAAAAAAGAACGGTTAACTTAAAAATCGGTACCTAGTAGTAGTAACCGGAACTGTTACTACTACGGTAGCTATTACTTTATTGCCCGTTCTAAGCGGGGTCGTGTGGAACTGACAACTACATTTTAAAGTTGTACGATATTTTATAAGGTTTGACTTTGACATGCTTTATGCCGAATAAGTTAGAAATTGATTCTATTTTCTGTTATTCTGGGGTTTATTCGATGAACGCAAAACATCCAAACGAAGCCATTTTGTCTCGATATGATAGCTTGGGTGCGTGAACCCCAAACTGTTTCACTAAGTACATTTTATTGAGTAAAGTAATCAATAGAAAAGACTGAAAACTAAAAGATATTCTAGATTCTAATCATCATCATCATCTTGAAAAAGCCCTCTGCTGGACATGTTTCCTATACATTTCCAGAAAGAACGATAAAGGCTAATGCTAATATAAATCTATGGGAACCAAAGTTTTGTTACGAACCATATTTTATCCTAATTAACACATTTTTTGACCTTGCTTCATACTTTATTCTTCGCTACGTTATGCTTAATTATTTCTTCATATTCGGTAAGATAACGCTTCCGTGGAATTAGATTTTACCACACAAACGGCGTGTACCCACCGTCTTTGTGGATAAAATTAGCCTGCGTAGGTACCTTCCTACATAAATTTTATAATTTTGGGTCAAATGCACAAAATCACTGTCTTAGATTGCTTTAGCGAGCTTTGCATAGCTTATAATAGCCACATTTATTAACTACATACTTGTTAGCAAGCCGAATATTTCGCAACGATGACCGAGTCGATTGTTTAGCACTTTTGTAATGACTGCGATGCTCTCATTCAAAATCGCGTAAATTTCTAAAATAATTTTATTAAGAATTAGGCTGCCACCGCCGCCGTTGCCGCGCCACCGATCGCTCGCCTCCGTCGCTGGAACTTGTTGTTATATGCGATGCGTGCCGCAAAACTTAAAGAAAAGTTAGTTTAAATGTACTTACAGGGTCAACGTGTCAACTGGGGCAACAGGAATTTCAGCAAACTCCAAACTCAGGCAGACGACCTTGTTCCTCATGCACGTGCATCGTGAAGGACAAAACTTTGCCGATTCCAAAGAATAGATAAAATTGAAAAAAATCAATATATAAATAAAACTTAGAATCTTCATGTTAAATGAAGATATCGATGGAGTGTGTGTGGAGTCGCGGGGGAGACGCGTTTGCCGCTGCTGGGAGCGACTGGATGCGAGGGCCGACGACGCCGACTGACGTCCGCCACCGCTCGCGGCACGGAGATGCGATACCGGGATGCGCCTAGCTGCTAGCTGCTGCGCTTACCGAGCCCACGCGAGTAGCTGAAGCGGACGCGTCCACTACCACTACCTTATCCGCTAATCCACCTTCTACCACATTTTTCAGGTTTCTGAGGCATACCGATACATATATCCTTCGAAATCCTTCGAAGGATATATGTAACACACACTAACTAACTTCACATAATTTCAATTCATTGTAAAAGTAATCTGGATGAGAAAATTATGTTGAACAAAATTACAATCAACTAATATTTCTAACCAGTTTTTTTAAATACATTTTACTCATATGATGCTACCTAAAAGTACCTACTTACATAGGTAAAGTCACCTACAATAAGTAACTATGTAAGTACGTAAAACTGAAACCAGTGTAAGTTAACCATCTAGCTACTTCTTAGGATAACAATCGGTCAGAAAGAACCAGTAAATAATTTACCGATTTCATTTTGTAGCCTACCTACACTCGAAAGTGACTGCTCCTCGCTTAGTTCTTTTTTAATAACCTTTCTTTTCAAGAACTACATGCATAGCCACTACGAATATATTTGCTAACATAGGTATAGCTTCTAAACCTGTTTCCTTCGGCGTGGCGCTGAATTTTATATTGCCTTCCTGTGAGATCAAATAGCAAACGATATTGTAAATCCTCTCTTCAAAGATGGTGAATATATGTGATGAACGTAGATGCTTGCTCTCCCTGGGTGTTACAATGCAAGTATTTACAAAATATATACATAATCATTCTATTAATTTAGTCACCTGGTTCCCATAGTACAAGCTTTGCTTAGTTTGAGGCTAGTTGGTGCTAAGTGAAATGTCAACAAATATTGATTATTAGCTATTATTACCAGCGAATTAGTCTGCTACCAACATTTTTTTTTTCTAATCCGGTTCTGTCTAAAAATGTATCTATTGTCTTAGAATACGGGTCTGAAAAAACTTTGGCGGCGTCAGTGCCTTGCAAAGGAAGGTATAGGTTTTTGTTTTATTTATGATATACTTTTCTTAGTCAAAAAAATTTCCATCCTTTTATTTATAAAATTCTATTTTTTAGCTTACTATCGCTGTACCAAATTTTATAGCACGCTTTCGCATTTATAAATTGTAAGGGTAGATTACTCAATACAAGAAGAGAAAAGACACGGACTGACGATCCTTCAAAATCCTCATGTTCTTAGACATCCTTAGACTTGACCAAAAGTATGTTTATGGTGTACAAGAGTTAAGTATAGTTACTTGGAAATTTGGAATGTAAAAAGCAGATTGACGTTTTGTACCATTATAATATACGTAGAACAGCCCTTACCCGATGGATATTATGAAGATCGTGAAAAGTCGTTGGATGGAGATCCCTCGAACCCGGCTTTTCTGGAAATAATTTAAGAGAGTCCTAAGTATGTCACTTCATTCATTCATCAGACTAGTGAACGTTAGCAAAAGCAAAGAAATTTCAAATTCGTAATTCTTAAAAACGTCCAAGGAAGCGTTTATTCCTCGGCCGTTATTGTGTTAGCGAGTGCTTGCCGTTTGAAACTCCTGACCCAGAAAGCTGTAAGAACCTTAACTGAATCTTGAATATTTTATTTAATGCCGTTCAACTTGCACAAACTCTGATCAAAGCAACCTTTAGTACTTTCAAAGGATATCCTACGAAACGGGTCATATAAATATAACTACTTTAAATGTGCAACTTGACGTTGTAGGTACCGACCTAACAAAATTGTATATTTCAAGCGAGACCTATAGAAAAATAATGAAATAGCTTCGAGACACAGTAGATAATAGCCAATTACAGTTTTTCTAGATAAATTACGTCCTACTTAATATTATAAATGCGAAAGTTTGTAAGCCTATGGATGTTTGTTATAGGTAGGTACTCTTTCACGCAAAAACTACTCGAGGATTTGTGTGATGGCTATCTGAGACAAAAACGTATACATTAAACATTGAAAATCAATGATGTCATCCTGCAAAATAAAGTACTTACATTTTTTTCATAATTTTATTATGAAAAAAAATCTTGGATTCATCGAACTATTAAAGTTCTACTTGCAAAAGCAGTTTTTGGTATAAATTAGGAGCAAGATATTCTAGTAAAAACTTAGTCCGATAGTAGGAAATGAAAAATCGAATTTACTTAAAGTTCACTTAAAGCCCTGCCGCGTAATAAACTAGATTATTCATTATTCAACTCTGGTTCAGTGGATGAATTTAAAATTTTAATATAGAACTGTGATCTTAATGAATTTCTTTAGAAGCCATTAATCTTGATTTAAGACCATTCTTTTACCACCTGTATAATGTATAGTCTAACATGTAGATAATAATATTTGTGCAGATTTTTACACCAACATCATCTAGCCCCAAACTAAGCATTGCTTGTAAGATAGCACTGACTCTAAGCCGAATTTCTCCTGTACCTAATTAAATTCAGTTTAGTATTATCAAAATCAGCATAAGCTTGAGGAAAACCCACTGCTGTGCATAGGCCTCCCCTACACATTCCAGAAAGAACGATTTCCTGTGATGATCTAATCTAACAATGTCGTCTGTCTGGAAGAGATCGCTTTTTAGCGATAAGACCGCCCATTGTACACTATCTATTATTAACTACTATTGTTTCTTTGTTTTATTCTCTAGCTTGTAAGGTGTACAATAAAGAATTTTCATTCATTCATTCATTCTGTTCATCGGGTGGACATCCTTTACACTGCGTTCTTCCGGTTCTAGGTCGCTGTTCGCAAATAGTATAGTAGTGTAGTATATAGTATCGCAGTACGTATAGTAGTTTAATAGTTTGTGTACTAGAATATTTAGTTTAGTATTACGGCAGCAAAAGTAATTCTATGCGTAGATAAAGCAACACTTTATCAACAAAATGTCATAGGTTATCTCTGTGATAAAGTTATCACTGGAATAAATAATTTAGTAGGTAGTACTTATACTTACTAGGTAAACCATTTTATTTGAAATATACATCAATTTTGTTTTTTTCTACCCTTTCCCATTTCATGTGGGATGAGACCACAGGTTTTTTCCTACTCTTGGTTTCTACTTCGTCTATCATTTGACATGTCAGTAGTCAGTCCTTTCTTACACCTATACCTATCGTATTTGTTATATCTATATTTTCTTTGGTCTACCTCTACTCATTATATCCAATCCATCCACATTAATATAATATATTATATATGTGATATTATGTGATATAATATATTACATCACTCTTCTCGTTAAATTACATTCTTCTTCGCATGACGTCATGTTCTTACTACGCTACCGTGTACCCTCATCTTTTCAGCCACTGGCGCGGCGCCACTTTCAAACTTCCTCTAATTAATGTATTCCTTATCTTGTATATTCTCATCACTCCAGCTCCACACACATATTTCGCATCTTCACTGCATGTAAGTATTTTTCTTTAATCTGCCCTCTTTGGTGACCAATACTCGTAAAGACCGTTTCGTAAATTGTTCCTTCTAGGGGAATTATTCTCGGATCGCACGTTGTTTCCCGTCTCTATTTTATCTATCCTTCATTAAATAAATGAATGCAGCAACAATGCTACTTTTTACACAGATAGGTAAAGTCAAGGGGCTTAATAGTTTGTTTGACTAGATAATTATTTGTAGCCGTTGTTAGCTCATGCCTAACAGGCCCGAACAGACCCGAACAATGAACAAATTCGTACAAATCCAAAATTCGTTTCTTAGTAAATTAAAACGAAGCTACGTGTCAAGCGCAAATAGCTACGGAAAGTTTTCTAGAGCGCTATAAGAGCTCACAGTGAAGAAGCAGAAGTGTTAATTATTTTGATCCATAAATTTATTCTATTTAAATAAATATTGCCGGTCTCGCAGCACCAACAAACGGCAAACTAAGTAAAACTTATACTATGGGAACCAGATAACTAATATTTTTCATACTTAGATTATAATAAGACACATTACATTACACACATTACCGGGTATACCCCGTTTCGAATACTCAGGAACGTGTAAAGTTCTAAACTCTTATAGATTACTACTTGGATGGATGATTGCGCGGTGGCGGCGACCGCGAGGGCAACGCACTGGACAGTGCCGATTTTTTTCGCGTTTTTTTTTGTAATCAGCATCATGATCTGGAACTGATATATACCTTTTGACTTTAACTTTATTATACCGGTATAATTAAGTCCAAAAGGTTTTTATTCTTAGGTGTCCTAAGAATCGCTATGGATCGTCGGTGAATCACAAAAAAATATTTAGCCCAAAATAAAATCGTGTCAAATTTCAGAATGATGGATCAACTCGCAGACAAGGTAGATATTGCTTACAACCTAAGACGGGCATATTTTAACTGTGGTTTGTCTGTCAAATCTTTAATGGACCTTTGTAGACTTCGGAACCCAGTTTGTCTGTCAAATCTTTAATGGACCTTTGTAGACTTCGGAACCCAGTTTTTTTTATGATGAGTAAGGCTGTGGTATTACTATACCTATTGACTTTTTATTTTATTTTGGTTTTATTTTATTTCCGAAAATAATGAAGTCATATTTTTCAAAAATATTCCAAAACGCAACAACATGAAAATGTAAATTGAAGTGAGCTAAACGCAAATCTCGTGCAGTGTGAAGCGACCAGAACGAAAGGCTGCATAGGTATCATGTGCGATCTCGCGCGAATACATTCCGATGCAGGCTTAGACGAGTTAACCACGGGACACGTTACTGAGCCGTTTTTGCATTTACCCCTCTTGCCACGTACTGAGCTTTTATACTACAGTAAACGAACTTACCCAGTCAGTGTCAACTTGGTTCTTGTAGAATGAATGAATGAATGAATGAAACTATAGTGACCACACAGTTGATGTTTCTTATCACACGTGAGTACAATTTTATGCCACCAAAGCGGCATTTTTTTTCATAAAATCCAATAAATACGATACGGTTACTGCAAACAGAAGCAGAAATAGACCCTCCCTCCCGTGCGCCGCAAAAACTGGTTAATCGTGATTTCATTAGATTTTCGAGCGTATCGTGTCCCGTGGTTAACTTGTCTAAGGATGCAGGCTACGCTCCCTATCTGACGGTAAAAGTGTTTCTTTTTTATTCCATTGGTTTGAGCACACGTATATAGATAGTGTATGTGATAGACGCTTATTGTGGCCCACGACCATGGACCACTACATAGAGGATAAGTAAATAAATATTAAAAAAAGAATGTTTTAGTATTACCTACTAATAATACTGCATTCAAGTAGTACATTCATTACACCAATTGATTGTACCCCTAAATCTTAGATAAATAAACCCCTTCATATCGGCTTCCACGGAAAGAGTTGTTCAGTAGTATAAGATATTTACATTACGGCCATCGTTTCTAAATAGATTTTCATAATTACTACAGGATTGAACGGCTTGGGTGATATTCATCTATCGATAATTAATTGAGTAATCATGATTTTAGCAACAAAAAATGGCTTCTACTAATTATTATGATAAATAATAGTGCTTAGATTGTATAACAAGGTACTAAAACGAACCATTTCATGTGAGGTGGTTCGCTTCTAACTACTGAGTTTACCTCACGCACGAGCGACAGCGAGGGAGGCTGAGTTGAAAATGAATGAGTTTTCACTACTTTTCACTTCGACT
Organism: Electrophaes corylata; assembly: GCA_947095575.1. NCBI lineage: Eukaryota > Metazoa > Arthropoda > Insecta > Lepidoptera > Geometridae > Electrophaes > Electrophaes corylata. The sequence goes on along the minus strand of OX352698.1, from coordinate 9,535,955 downwards.
GCGAGGGAATAAAATATGAATGAAAAGTACAATTGAAACAGAAGAGTAGGTATTTAACGAAATATTTGGAAAGTTTTACTATGTGAGTTGACTGTCGGGTAAAAGTTGGATAGTAGCTATCTACAGGCCTTGAATGGCCGTCATTAGAATATATCCGACTACATCTGAATGCTAAATTAAGCTTGATATTCCGTCTCCTGTTGCAAAAACCGAGGTAGCGAATTGATTGGATTTTAAAGCCATTCCCGCGATATAATGATGTACCTACATCACATACCTACCTAGTTATGTGGTTTATTATTATTTGGAAGAATATTAGTAGCTTATCTGTGTGCTATTATACTAATTTTGTATAGTCTTCAAATCAACCTCCTTCCACATTTGCACCAGAATACAGCGGATGCACTCTGGAAGCAATGACTTGTGAGTATCTGGCTCAGCGTATTAGCATTGCCATTCAGCAATGCAGCCAGTGCAAGTGTTTTGGGGACGCTTCCGATTGGCACTGATTTGGATATTATGTATTTGGATATAGTTGAGCTATCTTTAGATCGTTTGCAACGGTCTGTAGATAGCTCAACTGCTTTTACCTGTCATGTATGGAATACTGACTAGGTACTGCAAAACGAATGCCAAATGCAACATTTAGGCGTACTTTAGGCTAACGCTTCCTGCCTCCTTAGTCATGCTAAAATAAAGTAGGTAAGTAGGTATATAGGTACTGAGAGATCTGAGATCTGATCTAGTCTAGTCTACTGTCCGGGGATTAAAGTCGTGTAAGATATTTCTGTTTTTTCTTTTAGATTGTACCTTTTTTTTTTTACTATTTATAGGTAGACGTTTGACCGCAATCTCACCTGATGTTAAGTGATGATGCGGTCGACGATGTAGCACGCTTACCTAGAAGGTACCTATTCACTCTTCTCTTGAAAACATCCAAATTATATGTGACCGGAAAAATAGACGACGGCAACGTGTTCCATTCCTTTGCTGTGCGCATTATATAGGTTGAGGCAAAGCGTTTGGTGCGGAAGGAAGGGATACTAGGGATATCAACCATAAACGGGTGCCTCGTCTCCGTACGCCTGGTGGTCCGATGGTAGAACGGGGACGGGGGAACCAGGTTGTGGAGCTCCAAGGCACACTCGCCAAAATGCATCCTGTAGAATACCGACAGACTGGCTTGCGACGATGCTCAAGACTAAGAAGCTTAGATTGCATGCCTATAAGCCTTTTGGCTCGTCTTTCAATGACTTCCAAGGCCTCAAGCTGGTATTTGGCAGAGCCATCCCAAAGATGAGAACAATACTTCATACACGACCGGACTTGCGCTTGGTACAGGTGCAGAAGCTGTCCCGGTGTATTGCCTCACCTTGGCTAATATGCCTAGTTTTTTCGCAGCTGTCTTGGCCTTGAACTCAATAAACGAGCCAAAGTTTAGTTTGGGGGTAAGGGTGAACCCTAAAAGCTCCAGACTGTCGGAGATCGGCAGGGATAGGTACATCTCGAAAAGTGGGGGTCAGTTGCAATCGCTTTTTCTTGGCGGAAAACAGACACGCCTGGGTTTTTGAAGCATTGAACTTGATTAGGTTGGCATCTCCCCAATCAGCGACTACACATTCACATCCTTCATTATTAGGGGCTACTTTTTAAAACCCGTAAAGATCATTTTTTCTAATCTTCGTTGTCCCGCTGCTGAACAAAGATCTCCTCCATGGTCTTCCAATTTTTCAGCATGAAATGCGCCCTGGTCGTTTAGTTTGGATTTTTAAATAACTTGCCGTAAGCAACATTTGTCCTAAATTTCATTTCAATGCGACCACTGAATAGGTACAATTTTGCATACAAACGTTTACGAACACGAATAGGGAACGAATTTTCAAAAATCGTGTGCTGTGTGAAATTTGACACAATAATTATTTTAAGGGTGAACCTTAAAATGATTCTTGTGCCAAATTTCAGAGTCCTGTCTTGTAGTTTTGGAGGAATCGTGATGAGTCAATGAGTGAGTGAGCTGTTCCTTTAGATAGGTAATAGAAGACTGCGTACTTCGGAGGTACTTCGGACGTACGGACTTCGTACGGTAGGTACTTCGGAGTTCGGGGATGGTAGGATAGAAAGACCTTCGTTCTTACTTAGACTGTGCTGCTAAATTTCTTCATTCAGATTGGAGAACAAAACGAGATGAAAGAAAATTTTTTTTCAAGAACAGACAGAAGGACGACAGTCATCTACGTACCTACCTACCTACGTCTGGCACGTTTAGCAGCTAAAGAAATTGCAGTGCCTGAGTTAAGAATCAGGGCAAAATTGCGGAACCAATTAGGTACCTAAGACGAAATTGCTTTGGCTTATCTGTCTTGTCTTGCGTATATGCAATAGGCTCAAATCAATTCAGTCTGCTATAGCTACTTGAAGAACCCTTAGCTGCTCTCACATGTGCAACGTGAGATCTGTCGCGCTTGACACAAGATACTTTTTCCTAAGATTATGGACTAAAGTAAATTTTTCTATTGATGAACATTTCAAAAACTATAGATAATAGACCCACAAATAAGTTAAACGTTAGTACTGCCTACATTTGACAGAAAAGGTAGATTTTTGGCACTGCCATGTTAGCACAGGAAGATATAAAGAAATATCTCTATTTTGCACGAGATAACGAGTAGACAAAATTTTGTCGCGCTGCACATCTTAGCCGGGTTGGTGTTCCAACAGCAGTAGCTATAGCTTTATTTTTAGAAGATGGCTTATTTGACACAATTTTAACAAAGGTAATGAAGGCTAAAGAATTTTGACTATACCTAGGTACTTCTAGTAATCGTGAAAGAAAATTTGCTAAAATACATCGTCAACTAAAATTATTATTTTATACGCCATCTCTGTTTTGAATTTATTAGACTGCCTAACCTGTTTTTGACACGATTTTCTGAGTGGTTATCAGGTTCTGATTGCAACCCTTATGTCACTTGTAGTAACCTACCTAGCCTGAAGATGCCTAAGAATGTAAATAGATGGCGCTGTGACAATGCTTAGGCATCATCAACGCCAGCACATGGGAATTTGGGTGCCTCTTCCTTCCCGTTCCCAGCATAATAAAAGAAGTTGATTTGATTTTCATACAAGATGTCACTGAATGTTTTGAATCTGCTATAAACGATTAAAATGCTTTTTACATGCATTCGCAAAGATAATTTAGTACTTAGGTACCTACGACAGTAAATAAAGAGATGGCGATATGTAAGCTTGCGGCGGCGGCGGCCAGCTTGCGCTATCCCTAATTGATTTTTTAATAAGTACTTACTTAGTTTTTGTGGCTTAAATATAAAAGTTAGACATACCTACCAAATTACATCTTACATCTATAAATTAATTAAATTATATTTTACACCTTAATTATAGTATTAACATAGATAGTTTAAGCGAAATCGCGGATGGGGGCTAGTCGGCTTACAATCAAAAATACTTTTTCGTTAAGCGCCATCTATATAAAAAACAACCATACAATTTATCACCACACCATCTGTGAACAGGTACATGAACATTGAAAATATATTTACTTTAAATAAATTATAAATTTATTATGTTAATTACGTTTATTTTAAAGAATTAAAAGAGATTAATTGGCTTAAACAGCTGATTTTATTTATTTATATACATATAGGCCTAACATTACAGAATACTCCAAATTGTTTGCATGGTTCCCAGGCTATTTGCCAGCGCCATCTAGAAATAGCCTGGAAATGTAGGTACCTTTTTTGAGTCACAAAATTTTCTCTTTAGTAGCGGTCTATTGTGTTAGTAAAATACATATATAAATATATATGTAGGTACCATAAGCCGTACCTACCCGGTTTGTTTTGGTAGATGGAAATTTTGGTATCATTCCCTAAAAAGCGAGACACCCTAACCCAAACTCAGATTTCGTCCATGCTTTTGGGCCCTTTTGATCGAGTTACCATAAACGCGAGATGGAATGTCCTCAGCAATGTTGTTATCTCGGGATTTGAAGTGCTTTGGATGGTGGCAGATAGATGACGTTTTGATCAATTTAAAAGTAGAGCTATGATATTTCTTGCGATAGGTGACGCTAGTTCCTAAATGAGTAGGAACTTTCGTTTCGTTATTGCCCAAAATGTGCCCACACGACGTGCCAAGTTTCAACAATTGTGCTTCAGTAGAAGCCGAGATATTTCCTCACGTTTTCCTTCACCGTTTGAGAGAACAATTGCCCGCGTTAATTTCTCGAATTGAAAATCCATTGATGCAAGACTGGATACGAACCCGAGTTCAGGATCAGAAGACGGGCTATGACTATCCTTATTCTGCGCCAGTAATCTTTGTTCTTCTACGAATACCCTCATTTCTAATTCTCACACAGTGAATTTAACTACCAGGAGCTCAGGGTTCCTATGTAAGTAGTTCATTAATCCTAGCGGCAAGCGGATTTTAAAATAAAACACAGTTTCTTTGTAGATTAATATACTTTAATGGCGACAGAATATTACACTGAAATATATTTTAAGAACATTACACTAAATGATTCAGTTGGTATAATCATAATGACGGCTTAACTACATGGAATTACACTTATTTACGAATATTGACACGATAATTGAAAACCACATTAGTTTCAAAAGGTATATGAAATTACATTCAGAATCAATGTTTATGCTAAAAAAACAAAATAAGCGGTAGGTAAGTATTGATGTCACATTTTTTACTTTATATTATAATCTAATAAAGGATTTCCAACTGAATTTGAATTTAGTCCTAATTACACAATTAAGATTCTATTTATTGGGTAAATAACAACATAACTTAATACAAAACAGTTAGGATTATAATGTAATTTTGACATAAAATTACAATTTAAATTTAAAAACAAATAACTCTAGGTACCAATACGATGACCAATGTTTGGCCAAGTCAAGAGTTCTTGTACCTTGGTCTACCTATTTATAAAATTCCTACTCTTAATAAGTTTGAAACACTGTTCCAATGACTACTCCTAACACTAAATACAATACCGTTATTATAATTAAATGTGTGTGATGCTCCAGGCAGCACATTGCCCTCATTTAAAATTTCACAAACACTGAAACAGGCTATGCGATGATTCTGTTAATAGTAGCCTCATATTCATGGCATATTACATTAATCTGTATATTATTATTAATTTACTAAATACATCGTTATTATAAGTCGATTGAAGACGAATTACATACAATCTTATTGAATATTTTATCTTATATATTACTTGGCAGTGGTTAGCGGCTGTTGCCGGAGTCCCTGTCTGTGATCGATGGTGGCTGAACCCTTGGCACCCTGTCAGTCTTCATCTCAGCACACTCTTAAATCATATCTCACGCTACTTATTCATCATTACAACACTCTTCACACTTTACTTGATCCTTTCTTACTCAAAATATATTCTTTCACACTATCCAACCATCCATCTATTCTTCAGCACTCTACTGATACATATACCTTACTTACATCGATGTTCTCATATTAAATTCTTCAGTCCGCAGGACTCATACCATACCTCGCCAATCTATTCCTCTAAACTTCGTCACATTCACTCACGCCTCATTCATTGTCACACATACATACCTATATATTTAACCCATTTTCGTCTCTGCTGCATGTACTGATTTTGCATTCGAGCCTTTGGTGGTGCGACACTAAGATGTAGATTTTGATCGTCTTCTAAAGTTTACCGCACAATATGTTTTTGCGAGTAAAGCTGTAACATTCATATTCTTCGCATCCTTTCCACCTACTATTCCATACTCGCACACAATCATGATCCTACCGAAAAGTTCAGTCGACACAAAACACAACTCGAGGTCCAGCGGAAAATTTGAAATCATAACATACGATAACGAAAATTCTGTTCTACCTTATAACACTTTATATTATTATAATACGTATGTTTAATCTAATTGGAGCAACGCTGCCTTGTGGCCGGCGGCGGCCCGTCTATTCTAACTCTACTGCTGTTTACCAGACAACCTTAAATAATTTCCTTTCTTATATAACCTTCGCAAAAGCAGATCAACAGAATATCAGATTTTAGTGTTGCACTTGTATCTTTGAAGACGTTAATCTGTGTGATAGCAAAGCTTGATCACTACGACTACAGATCATAATAATAAATCTTATGATAACGTTATTCAACAAAGTTCTATCCGTTTTTGGCAAGTACCTTTTAGCTGTTGGTATTCTCAATCTTACGATATTTTCAAACTCTAGTGCCCCCTTGGCAAGTGCCCTGCTGCTGTTAATAAACCCAGTTTCATGATGTACCAAACTCTACTATATCTATTGCTGTTAATAAACCCAATTTCATGATGTTTTCAAACTCTACTATGCCCTTGCCAAGTGCCCTGATGCTATTAATAAAAACCAATCTTATGATGTTCTCAAACTTTACCATCCTCTTGCCAAGTGCTCTGTTGCTGTTAATAAACTCAATCTTATGATGTTTTCAAACTCTACTATCCCCTTGTCATGTGCTCTGTTGCTGTTAATAAACTCAGTCTTATGATGTTTTCAAACTCTACTATCCCCTTGTCATGTGCTCTGTTGCTGTTAATAAACTTAATCATATGATGTTTTCAAACTTAACTATGCACTTTCCAAGTGCCCTGTTGCTATTAATAAAACCAATCTGATGTTCTCAAATTTTGCCATCCCTTTGCCAAGTGCTTATGATGTTTTCAAACTCTACTATCCTCTTGCCAAATGCCCTGTTGCTGTTAACATTCTCAATCTTAGTATGCTATTGAATCTTATGATTTTTTAAACTCTACTATCCCTTTGCCAAGTGCCCTGTTGCTGTTAATGAACCCAATCTTATGATGTTCTCAAATTTTACCATCCCCTTGCCATGTGCCCTGTTGCTGTTAATAAACTTAATCTTATGATGTTTTCAAACTCTACTATCCCTTTGCCAAGTGCCTTGTTGCTGTTAATAAACCCAATCTTATGATGTTTTCAAACTCTACTATGCCCTTGCCAAGTGCCCTGTTGCTAAAAACTCAAATGCTGCAAACTCAATCTTATGATGTTTTCAATCTTTACTATCCCTTTCGCAAGTGCTCTGTCGCTGTCAATAAGCCCAATTTTATGATGTTTTCAATCTTTACTATCCCCTTCGCAAGTGCTCTGTCGCTGTCAATAAGCCCAATTTTATTATGTTTTCACACTCTGCTATCCTCTTGCCAAGTGCCCTGTTGCTGTTAGTAAACCCAATCTTATGCTGTTTCCAAACTCTACTATTCTCTTGCCAAGTGCCCTGTTGCTGTTAACATACTCAATCTTAGTGCCCTATTGATGTTAATATTCTCAATTTTATGATGTTTAACTCTACTGATTACTGAATGTATAGCAAGTGCCCTTTTACTATCAACATTCTCAATTTCATAATATTCAAACTACCCTCTTGGCAAGTGCTCTGTTGCTGTTAAAAAACCCGATCTTATGATGTTTTCAAACTCTATTATCCTCTTGGCAAGTGTCCTGTTGCATTTAATATACTCAATCCTATAATGTTTTTAAACTCTACTAAACCCATGGCAAGTGTCCTGTAACTTTATTATTCGCGATTTCATGATGTTATCTAACTCTACTGAACCTTTGGCTTTTTTGCTAATGAGAAGAGAAGAATGTCATTTAACGAGAAGAGTGTCAGATATGAATGTGGATGGATATGTGAGTAGAGGTAGGCCAAAGAAAAGATGGATAGATTGTGTGAGAGATGATATGGGTAACAAAGGAGTGACTAAAGAGATGACGGATAATAGAGGCAAATGGAGGAAAAAATCCTGTTGTGCCGACCCCACATAAAGTGGGATAAGGGCAGGGAAATGATGATGATGATGATGATCATGATGAAAAAGCCCATTTTAATTATATTTTCTAACTCGAATATACACTTGGCAACTTTCCTGTGAGTGTTAAAACTCCCGATTTCATTATGCTTTAAACTCTACTGAATCCTTATTGCCATCTCAAGATGTTTTTAAACCCTACTGTACCTATGGCAAGTGCCGTGTTGCTAATTTTATTTCCAAATCATCAAATTCTAGGGTCGCCCTGCAAACCAATCTGGCTTTTGTACCAATTTAAGAAGTTTCTATCTGCTTTTGTATAGATTTCATGCGAAAGGAAATACCTTATCGTTAGCAAAGTCGTACTTCTATACAATGTAGACATTTTTAAACTCGGACATATCAGTAAGGTTTAAGAACTTGACCAACGTTATGCGAATCACTCTTAGAAATAGACGAGATTAATTCTTACATCGACCACATTAGTATTTAATAACGAAATACGATGCTATTTTTTATCTCAATTGAATCAAAGAACCACTAGACTGGATATTAATATTTCTAATTCACTACACTTATCTAGCTAATGAGAAAATTGAAAAATGTACTTATCGGAAAAACTGGAATGTAGAATGATCGGTTAAGCGTGTAATATTTAGCCTGTTTCAGTGACGAAGTGCATTCAAGTAGGCAGATAAATTAATGTATGTGCAGTCATGATACACCTCGATACAAATACTATCGAGGAATGCTGATCGGAACTTATATTTTCACTAACGAAAGCTCGAATATGCGCGACCGCGCTTGACATGTAAGTTATAAAATAACAATTGAAAGAAACATTACTATCTTTTGAGTAATTTCGTTCCTAAACCTTAACAATATAATATCAAAATTTTAAGGACTATAAAAAAACAGTCTTCCTGGCTTTTTTGACTATCAAAAATTTGTAAAATGTAAATTTTCTTTTGTAAAAACAAAAAAATATTTTAACAGTCTAATAATTTTAAGATGAATTTACAAAGATAGCGATCGAAATAGATGTGTTAAGGCTACACTAGTCGGTACGTTGTCCATACAAACGCTGTAAGTGTTTAATGTCTACTATTTATTAACGTGCGTCCGAAGTTAAGTTTGATACTGAATTATCTTGCCGTTATCTAGGTACGTTACCCTATATGCTACAGTAAAATCGGATTACCTTGAAAGTTACAAGCGTTACAGGATTTAGTACTAAATCTTTCGACGCTTGTAACTTTCAAGGTAATCTGATTTTACTGTAGAATATAGGGTAACGTACCTAGATAACGGCAAGATAATTCAGTATCAAACTTAACTTCGGACGTACGTTAATAAATAGTAGACATTAAACACTTACAGCGTTTGTATGGACAACGTACCGACTAGTGTAGCCTTAAGAGTAAATCCCTTCGCTTTAATTGTCAATTTGCATTCAGTCAGTATTTGGTATCATGACGTAATCTACTTCTTTACTTTGTCGCTTATAAAATAACTCACAAAAGGCGTTACACAAATACTTAATAATTATACATAGAAAATACTTAACTAATATAAGTCATAAATGAAAATCGTCTTGCGGAAAGAATTTATAAAATGTTTAAAAACTATGATGAAAATAGGAATGTGTTCTTCTAAAGCAATCAATAGTTACCCAGCTGAGATACATTAGGTGACAGTTTTGGCAGGTATGCGCATAAGAAGTGTCTAAAACACTTAGACAATATTAACTATATAAAAAAATCATAAAATTGAGCGTTTGTCTTCACAACGGAACGGAATCAACAAACTTGGCGTTACTTTCTTACAATTTACATGAAAAACACAGAAAGCTATGAGAATAACATTATATTATGAGATTACGAACATCTACTTCATTTTATAATGACTTGAAATTACACTTAAAAATCCATCTAGATTCGAATAAAATAGTACTTAGCAGAGCTAACCCCAATCACTTATTTCATACTTCATAAATGATCATTTGAAAACCTCGTAGTAGCTGAATTTATGAATTAGAAATGTAAATTTTTCATAATGTTGAAACTGCCTTAGAGTTTATGTTCTATGGACATTGCTATCGTCTACAGTACGTAAGCATCGGGATATACAAATGGATGCAACTATATAGAACATGTTGTCGAGTCTGACTCTAAGTGCGAGAACGAATAGAGTGGTAGTCGGCCGCCTTACTTCTCCGTCTCGGTATTCTCCTGCTTGTTTTCAGGCTCCTTATCCAACTCCTTCTCCTTCTCGTCTCCCTAGAACCAGATCAACCACTATTATTACAAAGTGTCGTATCATTTTTAGGCTACCCGGGTTTTGTAATACAATTTTACCACTTGCTTATTTAGTAGAAATATAATTATAATATTATATTGTGTGAAGAAAGAGTGTTGGTGGCGAGCGATGGTAGAGGTGTGGATGTCATTGTGATTAAATATTTTTTTATTTAGGAACCAACAATACAAAACGATCAAAACATATTGTTGTGGTTTTCTTAGATAAAAGGCTATTTAGAATATATGTACCTTGCCTTTCTCAGGCTCATCAGGCAAGGGTTGCTTCTCAGCAGGTGCGTCAGCCTCCTTCGCGTCTTTAGTCTCCTTGACCTGAAATTAGAAAAAAAAACATTCATTTTTTGATATTTTCAAAATGCATTTGAATTTATTTGATAGGTATCTAAGTATCTAGGGGTATAAGGCAGAAACTGGAAACGTACGTGTTTGAGGTAATACCTTAGAATATAAATATATGACTTACCTCCTTAGGCTTGGCCTGGGGAGGCTCAATAGGAGCGCAGATCTCATCCCAGTCGGCGAAGGCACGCTCCTTAACGCGGGTCACAAGTCCAACGAGGTTCGGGTAAGACTCGTTCAAGGCGTCGCGCAGCGGGTGGGACACTTCCTTGTCGATGAAGTGCAGCTGAGCTAAGTTGGCAAACGCCACAACATCCAGCTGTGAGACAGACCGGTTCGTTAGTCAACGTTCCTAACTAGTATTGAGAAAAAATCATTTTTAACTATTATATTTATATTAAGTTATTGATACTTAGCTAATAAATGTATTATACATAGTCTGTCATCGTTTAACAAGTGACTCAATAGTATCGGCATGCAGTAAAGTAAACTCTCTTCAAAATAGGCACAGAACAAATCAAAAAAAGAAGTGGTTGGTAACAAGTTGCGATAATACAGGAGAAAACTTACGAGAGTGGGCTCGTTGCCGAAGAGGAACGGCTTATCGGCGAGAAGAGCTGAGATCACGCTGAGATCATTCTTGCCGAGCTCGATGATTTCGTCCTGAGAGTGAACACCGATGCCGTGAGCCTTGGCTTTCTTCATACCCTGAAAATAACATTACAGTTAATGCTTAACTTCATAAAACGGTAGACAGCACGGTCTACCGCGGCTGCAAAAATGTGCAGCAAAAATGTGTTAAAAACACACCGTAATAAGTATGTACAGTATTAAAAAGAGTTCATATTGCTCCTAGACGCCGTAGTTTTCCGAACGTGTTGGTAGCTAGATGCTGGCCCGCTGTGACGTTCACTAACCCCCCCGCGGCAAGTAAGCAGTAGGTTCCCCACCTCCGAAGCTGCAATCCCGAGGTAAACGCCTCTTAACTAGGTCATGTCCTGGATGCGATCTTTTGGATGCGGTCCGCAGTTTACGGGAGCAATGTCAGTATCAAATTGAAATTGAGATGGTGTTTCGTCTTATCGTGTAGGTAAGTACTTATCAGTAAAAAAGAAAACATGAAACCCCCTTCTGAGACGTCTTAATTAACTCAGCAGCGACTATTGTCTCATAGCTGCGAGACACGCCTCTCAATATACTTTATATTCAAAAAATAAAGTAAACAACTACTCAGATAGTGGATGTATAATCTAGAAAGAGCAACTACCTATGCAACGATTGGTTGCATAGGTAGTTATCACAAATGCACAGTGCGCAGGTCAGGTCCTATGAGAGAAGAGGGTACCTCTCCTCCCAAGCTGTAACTGTCGAGGTTAACGACTCCGAAATAGGGCAGACCCGAACCTACTGGATATTAAGATCGCAATATTCTAGAAACGCATTCTATTCTAGAAGGTTAGTTAATCTCTCCCCTCAAATCTCTGAAAACGACGACATTTTCTGGAATATAGCGGCTTTCTTCCTGGATATAAAACAAAACGCAATACGCTGGATATGAACAATGAGCTCCCCCGGTTCAGAACAATTCTAAAGGCTAGAAACGCACAATTAATTCCTCCCTGCCTGGATCTAAGACAAAGACTCAGACTCCAAAATCAGATACTAGCAATGAATACGATGATTAGCGCGTTAACTTTTTCGTTATTGTTATTGTTTACATATTATTTGTATTATATATTGTATTTTCTCTGTAAGTGAACTAATAAAAATTCTTTTGAGAAAATAAATGATTAAACCTAAACCTCTCCCTAGTTAGGTACTCTAGATTGGAATTAGATTAGAACTCTAGTTAGGTACAGGTTGATGAGACCAAAAAAGTCAATAGATAGAAGTCTTCTTAGAGAACATTTCAAAAAACAAGAGAAAGAAAGGCGAGGGTACACACAATTATTCTACAAGTCGTAGTTACGAGTACATCTGCCATTCCACAAAACTGTGCAGAGTACTACCCTGTGGTGCTTGCCCGGTGTACCCCACCCCTAAAGCTGCTGTTAGAGGTAAACGACTCTAAAGTAGGTCATAGTACTGGCAGGTCAGCAAACGACAAGAGAACCCCCAACTAACCGATCTTGCAGCTCTTTTAAAGCTTGCCCGGTGTACCCCACCTCTAAAGCTGCTGCTAGAGGTAAACGACTCTAAAGTAGGTCATAGTACTGGCAGGTCAGCAAACGGCATGAGAACCCCGCAACTAACCGCTCTTGCAGCTCTTTTAAAGCTTGCCCGGTGTACCCCACCCCTAAAGCTGCTGCTAGAGGTAAACGACTCTAAAGTAGGTCATAGTACTGATAGGTCAGCAAACGACAAGAGAACCCCGCAACTAACCGCTCTTGCAGCTCTTTTAAAGCTTGCCCGGTGTACCCCATCCCTAAAGCTGCTGCTAGTGGTAAACGACTCTAAAGTAGGTCATAGTACTGGCAGGTCAGCAAACGACATGAGAACCCCGCAACTTACCGCTCTTGCAGCTCTTTTAGAGCTTGCCCGGTGTACCTCACCCCAAAAGCTGCTGCTAGAGGTAAACGATTCCGAAGTAGATCATAGTACTGGCGGGTCAGCAAACACCAAGAGAACCCCCGCTCCTCGCCGCTCTTGCACGCTTAGAACCCTAGTTACAGGCACAACACTTCCTTAATTAATAGCAAGAGTTAAACTACTAATTATTTGAGTGACAAGCACCCGGCGCTGGAGTCCCAAAACAGCAACTTAAGAACCTCGAAAACAAGATCACGCATGCCACTCTTTTCAAGCCCAAACCCCGGTTACGGGCCATGGAAAATAACACGACCTCAATGAAGAACAAAGAAACCCACTAATTATTAAACATATAGACCAGAACCAATACATGAGACCCAAATAGCAAGTTAGTGATGAACAGCTTCAGCCATGTGTAATCTAAAAAATAGGTTAAAACCACCAATAAGTTAGAGATAACGTACCTTGCGGCCAGAAGTGAGCTTGTAGCAGAAGTTGAGAATCGGGTTAGGCAGGCGAGTGTTGAGCGCGCTCTGCAGATTCACTTGGTAACCCTTGATCACGCTGTCCGGGTACTTAGCACGCCACCACAGCACCACCCAGGACAGGTGGTTCTCAATCATTGAGCTCATCGCGTGAGCCACGACGCGTTGCTCCGATGTCAGAGCTAGATATGGAACATTAATGGGGTTAACCTCTCTTTTATAGCTGACCTAGGTTGGTGTTAACTGCACATGCGCGATGATCTAGGTTTATAGGACAACCTGGAGCTTCGAGGCTGATCTAAAATCAATAAATTTGAGATTTAATCTACAGAATTTACCAATCATGGGGGTAATCACGGGTTGGGGGGGTTGACATTGTCACCACCATGGTTGTTGCTGATTTGTTTTGTCACACGACATCAATTGACATTGATGCTGATTTTTAAGTATTTTCTAGGAAAGGAAATAAATAAATATATAAATCATATGATACGTGTAGACATTCGAAATGAGAAATGAGAAGAAAAGGAAGCTGGAATGACATAAACACCACTTAAACTATAGGAGTATTAATTTGGTTTGAGTGGGAGTTACAAAAATATATGGACGTTGTTTCCACATTTTGGTCGCCCCAACTCTAGCGGTAGTGGAGGGCCTATTCTAAAGCAGGACCACCACTACAATGTATCGAATCGGATAAGATTATGTAGTAAAATTTTACTACCAAACATACCCGCCGCCAGCTGCGGCAGTCATTGCTGAGCGGATCAAGAATTTACATTAAGCAGCAGTGTTTTTGAAAAGCAAGACAACGACAAAAGCGCGAATAGTAACGTGAGGTTGAATGAAAGAAACCATGCCGTTGCTGCCGGTGCGGTCTAATATGAATAGACTCTATTGGCATATCTCTATTGCCGTTGCCACGCTGGCTACTGTTTTTCCAATGTAAGAGTATCCAGGAAGCGAGGAAGTAAATGAACTTTACTTGTTTGTAAACGCAACTATTTTTTTACATGTGCCTCACATCTTTTTACGTTCAAGATACCATCTTAAGATACTTAAGAGCACCGGTGGGAGTGACCTCATCTGATCCCGATCCCCTCACTTTCTAGTCATGGTAAATCTCCTAAATATGGGAAAGGCCTATGTCCAGCATGGAGTTTTTTGTCGTGACGTACTGAAAACGATTATTTTCAACTTTTTTATTTGTGCTTTTGCCCTATACCAAAATATTAATTGTAACGTTGTAAAACTATTATGAAAGTAACAATTTGTATACATTCTAGTGCAGCTAATTGTACGAGTACATGTTATGAGCGATATCATCGATGTTGAAGACCACTATATATATTTGTGTCAGACGGTCCAACTAGGTAGGTCCCATTTTTTTTTATAGTTCTTACCTTCTCTGAAGAAAATCACAAAGATTTTATATTATCTCAAAAATCATTTCGCCTAGCGGGATTTGAACTAGAGATGTCACGAATCTTCGGCAACTATTCGGTATTCAGCCTATTCGGCCACTTTTTTGCTATTCGGTATTCGGCCGAATAATACGTACTATTCGGCCGAGTACCGAATACCAAATCATTTAAAAAAGACACGTTATATTACTCAAAATTATGTATTTATTTCCAAATTACAACACTTTAGTAATTAAAATTGATCCGTGATAAGTTGTGATGGATGCAAAACAAGCTTTTCAGCATTTTTTGGTAGCAAGCGATTACGCTTTTCATCGTAAATGTTACCAACCTCAGAAAATAACCTCTCACTACACTCATACACGCTATTTCCAGGAGAAGAAAGATAAACGTTAGCAAGGTTTGGGTATTGTTTTTCTTTTGCTAACCACCACTTGTAAGGATCGGCCTTCTCATCTAGGCGAACTGTTTTCAAAACTACTAGAATCACATATTTTCAGAGCTTCTAGAAGAATTTTTTGTCTTGCATTCTGCTTGAACCAATCCTAGGAAACTCGTTTTGAATCGAGGATCCAGAAAAATCGCAACCAGATATTTGTTTTTTTCATCGAAGCTGAATCGCCTTTCAAGCTCGGCTTGCAGTGAAGATCTCATTGTTACTAAATTTGAGGAAAAAAGGTTGCGACTTGTCCAACTAACGCTAACGCGCTCCCGACAAGTATGTATTTCGTGCCGAATATTCGGCGGCCGAATATTCGGCGCTTCGGCCGACAACGTTGCCGAATATTCGGTATTCGGCCAATTCACTATTCGTGGCATCTCTAATTTGAACCCACGACCTTCCCCTTGATATATGGATGCGATAACCAACTTCCCTATCGAGGATACCTACAAGCATTAGGTAAGTCCAACTTCAACAAAGAGGTCAGCCCGTCGGCGTACGCGCTCGGGAAATTACGGCATATCTTCTCGACACAGTTACCGCAAAGCCCCCAGACGAAAGTCTATAACCAGTGTGTGTTACCAGTGATGACTTATGGAACTGAGACGTGGTCGCTAACTATTGGTCTCTTACACAAGCTTAAAGTCGCGCAACGAGCTATAGCAAAATCATCGCCTATCAATTACGAGTATATACGGAATAAAGGAAAGGAGGGGTTTCTCGTCTACAAAGAGGGGTGTTTTTGAGTCTTCACATCCTTCCGGACGTATCAATATTGTTTGTGGTTGCGTATATCGACGAAACGGAAAGCACAATTAAATGCGATTTCTTTTAAAAAAATATACGCTAGCTACGAAACTCAGCTACCAAAACGGACCCGAATTCTCATTTATATTCACAAATCAAGACATTTTTACGCAACATCATGTAGCCCCAAACTAAGCATAGCTTGTAGGTACTGTGGGAACCAGATGATTGATAGAATGCTTATAAATACTTTTTGTTTTGGAAATATGTACATACTTAGAATACAATGTAAAACCCAAAAGAAGAGTGAAGTTATGCTTCGTGGAAGTCCACTCCGAGATAGTCAAAGTCCAAATTCCAAGAATAGAAATGGGAACTATAACTATATGGTTAAAAGAAAACGGGTAAGGAATGGCCACTTCGTTTCCCAGGGACCGAACCGAAGTTGTCGGTCTTATCATCAACACAAATTGTCCGTCACTTGTGAAGAATTTACGACAATCAGTTTGTCCTTGTTGATGGTAATTACAAAGTGTGTCACAGAGGCTCTTTGGAGACATAATTATGAACATGGCGTCACCACATGACTTAGCTTGATTGATATACTTTTTAAATGTAGAAAATTCAACTTTTATCTAGTGAAGACATTACAGGGCTTAGCATGATTGAAGTCAAAGTAAAAAATTTATTCAGTAATATCCGCAGGGATCATCTTCAAAAGTCTTAAACCTAGGTTGATCTAAGCGCCATGTGAGTGCTCATCTAGATGCAGATTTTCGAAGCTTAGACACATGACCAATCACTGTAATTAAAATAGATTGACCAAGGTGCCAGTAACAGTGAAAAAAACAGTGTAACGTAGAATCAAATACGCCAAATAATTGTTAATATCTATTAACTTCTCAAGCTCATCGAATTTTCAATGTTTTTTTTTATTAAGTATATGAAGTAATTTCTCCAAAAAAATCATATCGATGGCTAAACTGGAATATAAAACCATTATCCTCCAGCGGTTGCCTGTTCTACGAGCTATATTATTATTATTATTACTTAATTCGCAACTTCTTTGCTGATTCTGAGAGCTATGGCGGTGACATTGGTTCTTCTACGGATTTCCTAATTCCTGATTCTATTGTTGCCTGTTCTACCTCAAATAATTCCAAAATATATAAAAACTAGCGGCTCGTCTCGGCTTCGCACGGGTTTTAGTAAGGATCCCTAATTTTTTTTAAATATAAGTTAGCCTATGTCACCTGTGGATAGTGTAGTTCCCAACGATGAAAGCAATTTCCAAATTGGTCCAGTAGTTTCAGACCCTAATCAATGCAAACAAAAAACAATCAAATCTTTCCTCTTTATATTATTATAGTATAGATGAATGACCGCCCGACTGTCAGGCATCCTCTAAATCCTAGTCACAAGTACGCATTATGATTGGCACATTTTTCTTACAATCTCGCGAGACCAATTTAAGGAGTAATACAATATTTGGATATAAGTGAAATTATTACAGATCATATTTTTCAGCAAATTTCTTAATTATTTTGTGAATATGTGAACCACTTACATGCGTCGAGGTCAGTGTTGAACTTTTCAGAGAGGTCCTTAATAATGAAGGAGCTGTCGGCAATCTCTTCTCCATTTAACTCCACAAACGGCAGTTGCCCTTTCTTTGAACGGAACTTGGCCTTGTGATCTACATTCTGAAACAATGCAAACATTGCATTTAAGTGCTAATTAATATAATAATTTTATTACTTATTTTAAAGCGTAATAATCTAGAGCTTTCGCCATTTTCTTTTGCATAGCTGTTATTATTTGCAGTTCGTTTCGTATGAGCTAGAAGTCAACTGATGACTGAATTTAAAGATCGACCTCAAGCGTCCATCATGGCTAAGAACAGCTGCAACAGACATCTTACAACACAATGCCTTCCAAAACATAGAAGCGCTCAGTTGAGAATGCGACAGTTGAAATACACCCAATAATTCACCACGAATAACGTTTTTTACTTCTAAGGAATGACTGGAATATGCTTCGCAGAACTATTCGCATTTGTTGTATAAAATATAAGCATTGCAATTTCTAAAATAACCTAGTGACAGCCCAAGAGAGCAATCATGCCGTGTCGTGCTGCTTTGCATTAAAACATAGATTAAGCAGTAAATTGCACCAATTTGCAAATTCATACCTTATCACTTTAAAACGAAATGAAGAGGGATGAAAATATCGTCACAGAATCAAGTTTTAACTAGAACCGAGATAGGAAGCATTTCATGACAATCCGACAAACCACTCAGCAGTGGATTACACAATTAGGTATTCATTACTTAGGGTGGAAACGGAAAACATTTTTATTGGACAGACAAATTTGCATCTGTTGGGACAGTCGCTTGGCGGCCTATTAGGCTAGGAAGATTGTTTTAATGCAGTTGACAATATTTGCTTAAGATAGCTATTTAACAAAAACAAAATGTACATTGTGCAGCTAGTCTAAAACTACTTCGATATTAGCTAAATGCTGGGTGTAATAAGACTACTCCTAAAAACTGAAACTGCGCATTCAGACCATGATTCTGATTGCCAAAAAAAACTAATAAACGCGAAAAAAAATCGTCATTATTTGTCCGTTTTTTCTGTGTTTTCATCATCGATATCGAAAATACATTATAAAATAAACATAATTAATTAGGTCAGTTATCTTATTTAAAAACATGTAAAAACCACAAAACACCAAATACAGCAATCTAAAGGAAAGCGCTATTATCTGACCGGTGCGTTGCCCTAGCGTCGACGCCACCCGCGGTCATTGACCGATATATGAATTACATCGCTGGTTGATCAATAGGAATTTTAGTAGAATAATCGTATTACTCTAAATGTATTTGACTGTCAGCCAAGTGGTATTCCATAAGACCTTGTTGTAGGTAACTTTTTGCACGTTCCTGAAGTATTCGGAAGTGGTCTTATTACACCCATTATATTAATTTACGATCTGAAATCCATCTCAAAGTTTTCACATGTGTTTATCTGTATTTCCTTCCGTTGATCAAAAGTATAATCAATTACTCGCAAGCTATGAGTGAAGGAATATGATATGCATGGTAATAAATCTGGTATCTAGATAGATAGAAAACTCTTAATTAAATAATATTATTATAGCTACAGCGAAGTACAATGGGTGGTTATATCGTTTTGCAGCTCGTGACATATTCTAGCATGAGCATCCGTTAGTAGTACCAGATATCCGTTAGTAGACTGTATTCTGCCAGATAGTCTCTCGTCTTATTGGCTAATGTAAACTCCATCCTATCCAATCACCCAATGAGATAAGATTACCTGACAGACTACGATTTGTATTGCTAGTAACAAATTCTTTAAGAATATTAGAAATGGGCAGAGACAGAAACAAATTGTAAGTAAATATAATGTTTAGTCGTATTTAGACTTGTCTATTTCAGCTAATTTCATAGCATTATGTCCCGAGACAATTTGTTTCCGCTGATTGATTGATTGATATAACCAGATAGGACCTTAGTACATTTTTAGTGGCACTCCCACCGCATCAGACACACACGTCGTCAAAATTTACAATTGCTAATTTAATATGCATGGTTATTACGAATCGTCAAACATGCTTTTTTTTAAACTAAAGCTATAAGAGGAGTGAGATTTCTTTGATGAGGAATTTCTCAGTTCTCATGGAGAAGGATTAAAAAAACCTACACAATTTACGATAATCGCATATGGAGGTGATTATCGCCTCGTATTTGAGATCGTTTCCGTGTAAATAACATTTTAATTCGAGAGTAGAAAGCGAGATAGCTGACCAGCGTCAGTTTTTATGATTTAGCACAAATTAACACTAAAAGTATAGAATACTAATTGTATTCAAAACCAATACCAGAAATACTGACTAGGGCAAAGACTTTTACATCGTGTAGACGCTAAGTATTTTTTTGAAACGAGTAGGTAAGCATATTTTTTTTTAAATCCCTGTTTAAAAAATATCGCACATACTCTTACAGCCTTAAACTAGAGGTTCTGTGAGAACAGTAGACCTATAACTATAGAATAGCAAACACATTCCCCTTACTTATCGTATCTTGAAATGTGGCGAAGAGTGCTGCGGTATCTGTTTTTTTTACTGAATATTTTTAAACATGACATGTATAACAGTAATAAATGACTGTGAATATGAGTTTGGTTAAAAAAAAACAGCATGGCTGAACATCACGGCTAGTGCAGTTAGATAACTGTGATTATGAGTTTAGTTAAAACTATTTTGTATGTTTGACTTTGAATGTAGTGG
The DNA here is from genome assembly GCA_947095575.1 of Electrophaes corylata. Lineage (NCBI taxonomy): Eukaryota > Metazoa > Arthropoda > Insecta > Lepidoptera > Geometridae > Electrophaes > Electrophaes corylata. The sequence continues at coordinate 9,515,521 of OX352698.1, read as the reverse complement.
CTGGTACTGGGGTAGTCGAAACCATTTACCGTGACACAAATTATAGTAAAAAATCTCTCAGTTTGTTTTTTAAGCTATTAGGCATCTTCGATTGTGGCAGAGTGCTGCAGTAGCTGAAAATTTTTAACTGTTTTTAAATGATGATTGATGATTTACCGGTTATAAATGACTGTGATTATGAGTTTGGATTAAAAAACATTCGGTATGTTATAATGTGGTGGTGGGTACTGTCCTAGTCGAAACCTTTTACCTGTATTTATTAACCGTGACACAAATTACAGTAAAAAGTTTCTCAGTATGTTTTAGGTAAGCCATTAGGTATCTTCGAGCGTGCTGGAGAGTGCTGCGGTAGCTGAAAATTTTTAACTATGTTTTTTGCCATGACATGTTTAACTGTAATAAATAAAAGTAGGTAATTATGAGATTGGTTTTAAAAAAAGTATTTTAAAACGTTTTGATTTTTTCTCAAGCAAACATCGCGCGATCGACTGAAAAAAATTAATAAGTCATTAAACTTGTGTGCTAATTTTCGTCCAAATCGATTGAAAAATGTGCGACCTGTTGGCGAGAACAGACAGACAGACGGACAAAAGAATTTTTGGTCAATATCAAAACTGCGATGCTTCGCTCGCTTTGCTTGCTCGGTCAATAACCATGCAATAATCGATACTTTCCCGTGGCTTAACAAAACTATTTCATTGAGCAAAATAGGGGTATTAGTTTTAGCGATGACTCGCGTTTCCTTGGTTTTAGGAGGTCAAATCTGGTGTCTATGGGTTTGTCTCGTAAAGGCGGAGAGGATTGCGTTGTTTAATTGGGGTAGGTAGGTACACATTTTTGAAAAAAAAAACTAAATTCAGCAAACTTTGTCCTGTTTTCCCCCCTCCACTCCCGTTTTCTGGAATTTTTTTGTAACATCTTATGAAAAATAAAATCCTTATTGTATCTCTCAAATTTGATTAAAATCCGTCGATAAATAACGCTACAGCAAACTTCCCCCCTTTTCCCCCTTTTTTTACATCCAATCAAAAATCGCGATCGACAAAAAAAAATCCTTTAGCTCAAGGAACATGTGTGCCAATTTTTGTCAAAATCGGTGGAAAACTGCGACCTGTAGGCGAGAACAGACAACCGGACAAAAGCATTTTTGCCCTATCTGGAAACTGGCCACTTCGCTCGCTTCGCTCGCTCTGTCAAAAAATGTTATAAAAGAAAGTGTTAAGACGGAGACGAGAACTCATAATAATAATAATAATAATAATGCTGGACAATCCACACAGCATAAGTATTGACTAAGTATCGACCAGCAACGTCTTGTCGTGTAAATGGCTCGGCTGAAATATCGCCGTACGAGTTTTGTATTACCTACATAATCGTATACGACTTTCAGTGTGTTGCTTCAATGACGTCAATTATCACATTCGATAATCGTATGGGTATTGTTCTCTCGCATGAAACTCTCCTCGTCTAAATGGTGTTTAACAACTGTAGGTACGTGTATCCAATCCAATGAATAAAGGAACATGAACATCTGCTCACATTCATGTAACAGATGCGTGTGCATTTTGCTCGACTGTTATTTCAAGAGCACCTACTTAGGTTTGATTTCTTTATTTTCAGTTTAAAAAAATTTCAAGAAACTGCTCAAATTTTTTCTGTCATAGCAGCTGCAAGCTGAAATCTCATTCAACTGTCATGTCACTTATAGTCACATGGTAACAACAGGTTGCTTAATATCTTTGTAACAAAGAAAGAGCAGTTAGGGGTTAAAAGGGTTGGGTGCTGCGGGCACGGCGGCGGCGGGGTGGGGCATGGGGCGCGCGGGACATGCGTCCCGGTTTTCGCTCGGAATATCAGCTCTCGTTGCCATAGCGACGGGGTCCAGACTCCAGAGCGGGGAGAGCAGATGTATTGATTTCGACTGGCGAGGTTCAGCGGCCGACCGCCCCTCCCGCTCCGCAGCCTCTCTGGGTCTGCGAGCATGCCTTGTGGCGACGACATCGCTGATGGTAATACTTTTAACTACGAGTAAGAACATAATATAACACATGCTCTTCATGGGTAAAGTCATATACAAGCACGGGTAAAGTACTTATGTGTAGTAGTACAAGTTTTATAAAATAAAGCAGACTGTTTGGTTTAGATAATGAGCTCATTTTAGTAACCAGGACCCCTCCTGGTTTATGATAAAAATCTAAAATGTCGTCAGTTTTTTTACGAGCTTATCGTTTACGAGTCAATAAGGACTTGGGATGAGACGACTCGCGTTTGACTGACAGGTTTATAATAGCAAGTTGGATGCAGTTGCCCTTCGCCTTACTTAGTGAGTGAGCACGGGATATCAATAAAACGGCCGAAGGACTGGTCGTAAACCTCAATTCGAAAGACCTTGAAAATTATTATTACTACTGGACTAATATTGGTTTCTTGAGGTGTGTTACGCAATGTATAATCATATTATTAGCAGTATTTTATAGACCGGTAGAAAGCACCATGATTTTCATATTGACTGATTCTGATACTGATTCATATAAATCAATGATGCGCATGAATGAAAATGTACAATCGTCGTGAAGTACGAGGTTATTGAAGAGTTACACTGTAAGGTATACACTGAGTGAGATGACAATAAGTTCTTTGACGATTAGCTTACGATTACGATTCAATCTGAACTAATAATTTAACCATTGTTTATCCTATAACAGATTTTAATAAAAAATGCCTTGGTTCTTTTATCAAGTTGAATTTAAAAATGAATTGTACCTTCAGACATGATATAAAGTTATATCCTTAGCGTGTCTGGGCTGAGTCGAGCACTCTACCACAGACTACAGACTTTACATTAAAGCGGACTTTTAGATCTAAACAACATTCCGTACCTTTTAGCAAGGAAATGATCAACGCAGCTTAGTCTCTTAATTTTGGCTTGTTGTGATTGTGTTTTTATTAATACCCTGATACCCCTAGTAGAAGTCCTCAATGTATAGGACGACTGGTATACACACACGTCCACAAAGTCTAGGGATATTTTAAAAATAATTTACCTATTTCAAATTTTTATTATTATTTTTTTAATAATGTGCATAAAATATATTATGGTCACGTTAACGCATTATTGGAGATCTAAAAGAGCGCCACACTTGGAAAAAACCACAGGATCGTTTTCGGTAAAATTCCACCATGCATGAGGGAACCTAATCTCACGGCGAAGCAAATACCTAGTGTTCAAGAACGGCTCAAGTCACATCACCCGCTGCTTGTTAGCCGTCGATGAGAGCGACCAATTAATCTGAAGAAGGTAACATGAAGTGGATCTTCATTCTCAACAGTATCGTTTTCGATAAAAAACCACCATGAGGGAACCTAATCTCATGGCAATGCAACTAGTGTTCAACAACGTCTTAAGTCAGACCACCCGTTGCTAGTAAGTCGTCAATGAGAGCGACCAAATAATCAGAAGAAGATTACATGAAGTGGATCTTCATTCTCGTAGACAGTTTCGTGTATCTTGACTATACTATATATACTATCCTAAATCCAGCTACAAAACTTTTTATATGGTAATTTACCCTTTTGTGATAAGAACGTCGTATAATATGAATAATTTAAGTTATTCCAGTACATACTTAGATTTAATCAATTTTCTTTTGTACGAAGGTTTTTATAGCATAAACCACAAATACTGTGACCCAAATGAATTACGATATGGGTGCGCGCTGACATCGGTGATTATATTATTCAGAAGTAACACAGATAACGATTTAAGTGTGGGTGTGGGTGAGTCCCAGGGGGTGTCGAGTAGCGGCGCACCCTGCTAGGTGGCTCGGTGGCGCGCCGGGCGGGCATGTTGGTCGATGCCGGGCGGGGTCGCGCAGGCGCCCGCGCTTCGCGGGTCGAAGCCCTCGCGGTTGCCGACCCCCGCATCTAGGCGCTACCAATAATGTGATCTCCTTCCCTTTTGTACATCATTTCGGAATCCGAAATTACTTTCACGAGAGCATGATCTCAAGTAAAAGTTATTTTTTCTTAAATTTTCATAACACTGGCTGGTATGTTTGTGTTTTAAAACAGGCAACGAAGTTAAATTAATTAAGATGATATAGCTCGCAGAGTAACCAAATAAGAATATAATTTATAAAGTAAAGTTTGTTTCGATAACTTGATAGTACAATTAATGTGTTCTGTCGACTGAAAGTTACACTAGTACAGGTGTTAGAACTGTTTCCTAACAGGTTCAACTATCTTTTTGTAAATAAAACAAGAGTAATACACATTTACTACTGGCCAAGGACAAATCAAACTCTAGGTACAAAAATCGACGTCATAAAGTGAGGGTGAAAAGGTGTGGAGCAAATCCACGTAAATCAATCAATTGTTTACAGCTAAATAAACCAAAATCGTGAAATTTGTTGATGAGTTGACTTACTCTTTGAGTACACCATTAAAATATTTATCGCAACGCTGTGATACTATTTTAATGTTACGAATTGTCTACATGCTAGTGCAGCTGACTGTACCGATAAAATTCTGCTTTGCAACTAGCCATTTGTATGTTTTCTCATTTTGGCCCAATCATGTGTCGTAGAATGAAATCGGATGATCCTGACAGTGCTGACAGTATATCAAATTTAGGTAAACAAATACAAACTTGTCTTAATAACTATTGAGACCGAACGTGAAAGTGAAACTTGTGTTGTATAATATGTGCTTTTACAACCTAGTACCTCCACGCGTGCATTTTCAAATTACCTACAAGTATAATTTCGTTAGAATTAGGTTAAACTCAGCTTCACCATCCAAGTGTTAAAATTTCTTGGACAAAATATCTGCATCAGGAGATGTGGCCAAAATTCTGCATGAGGTAGGTCTAGAAGAAATGGTTTAAAACTCTGTTCAAGATTTTACAAAAACATAGTAGGTAATGTACCCCAACCACAGAGATTAATTACTGCGTAAGTCTCGGTAACGGCTGAGACTATCTTAGGTTTAAGCCGAGACCGAAATCTCTGTCGAACCTAACTATGCAGCACTTATTTCTGTTCTGTGCTGATAAGTTACCATCAATGCTCAATAGTTAACATGCAAAATAATTACACGCGCACTTAACGCGTATGAAGTTTCAGGTTGTAGCTAAAGCTAATAAAAACTTAATATGTTGAAAGGAATTGGTAATGCTAAACAGAAGCTGAACGACCGCGGTTAATGTATCGATTCACACTAGTCTAAGTATGTATTTAGTAGATACATTGTGGAATCTGGAATACTGCGTTCGTGGAAGTCGTAACGCTCATCGCTTCAAAGCTTATTTTAACAATGTATGTTATTGTTCAAACCCGAGTAAGTGTAAACAACTCCGCCTATGTTGTGCTTCCGTTATATAAGCCGCAGCATTCTAAGAAGTGTTCAACATTGTATTTATCATGATACTTCAGGATGTCAGCGTCTACTATGTAATCGCTTGTTCATAGGAAATACTTAAATAAAGCGAGCGTGGTGACACGTTGTAATCAACACGCACTTTGTACACTCTACCTCTTGCCAATAACATTTTAATGACTGATGAGAAGAGTGCGCTCCTCACACGTACCTATCACATATCACGAACTGTCTTACCGAGAAACCCAATAGGAATCCAAACTTAAGATTAAAAGATAACTAAAGTATTATTGAGAATTCATAGATTTTAACTCATCACGTTAAAACGTTACATGTAGATAAGTATTGCTAAAATTGTAAAACACATTTTTTTACTAATTTTGGTTCCCCTTCCAACTTTGGTCCAAGTTTACAGCTCACAATACAATATGACTACTTGGTGGTAGTCGATGAAAAGTAGGTATACTAGTGTGGCCGCACTAGTTGTCCGCGTAAAGCTATTTTCATACAAACTTCAACTCCTTTCAACTTAAACTTTCGGAAACTCCTTTTTTAGTACACCATTACGTACCAAGACAAATATATCTTAGCTGTGCGTTGCCTAGTGTCAGTAAAAATGAAAAAAATAAGCAATGTATATCTACTATACCAATTATAAGAATCTATACAATCAGGGCATAGATTCTTATAATTGGTATAAGTGAGAAAAAAATTATAAACAATTTTAAGTTCAACTAATTGTGACCATGTCACCTAGTAAATAATGTCACTAATTGTCAAAATAAAATAAGAGCGATTAACGCGGACAGCTTTTAGCTATGATTTTGTATGTGACCCGTCATCTAGCGGTATCATTGATCAAAGCTCTAAGAGGTGTTTTGCTTTCTTTTATATTACTTATCTTTTTAGTTTGTTGAGTGCACTACCTACTACAGGCACTGTACAGTTCATACATGTTATACCATAAAGTAATTGTCTATTGTCTGTACCACCTGATACCATGTCAAAGCCAATAGAGCTGTCATGTATAGGTTACGAGGTTCTATTACAAAGGCGTTATCTGCGAAGTGACATAACCATCGTTTATTTACGATCAATAAACTTAAACTGAGGAATGTGCATTATGACTGCGTCAGGGACAAGTCTGATAAGGGGCTAACAACCTTCTAGTGATACAACCGATTTTATGTATTCTTTGTTTATTGCAAATATAGGGTTTTTATTGCAATATCAGTAGCAACTCCTAATACAACTCCTAAGCTCGGGTGCATGCTTTTAGGTGCGTTCCCAAGAGCTCGTGCGTATTCTGTTGTTTGAAGTACGTTCTTGAAACAAGAGATAGTGGCTTCGTATGGCTTCTCTCATTTTTTGTACGCATAACATAACAACCAACACACCTACACCTTAACTTATACAAGGATAAAACTGCATTTTATTATAGGCTAATAACGGTCAAGCAGCATAAGCTCATCTTCCCAATGGCATAGACGAAGCCGGCAAACAAGTTTAAAATAGGCGGACCAGTACATAGGTACGAGTACTATATTTTTATACGGCTATTGAGTAGCCGATTTCGGAAAATTGACGTTATATGTACTTAGTTGCAACTAGTTATACAGCTACGATGTATGTATGTAGGAAGTCGAGCATTAATCTTTCAGTATTTCTTTAGTTTAGGGGAGGCCTATGCTGAATAGCAAGACAATCTTCGCAAACTAGTGTCTAAGTTAAATATTTTAGTTCAGTATATAAATATGTTTTATAAGATTGCTCAATAAAGGCTTTATTATTATTATTATTATTTCTTTAGTTTACACACTTATAAATAAATAAATTTTGCGCGTATGGTGTATTAGGTTTAGGTTATTGAAATTGGTTCAAAGTATAGGAGGCCGAGAGTCACGAACAAGATGCTGGTGCGGCATGTGTTATGTATTCCACAAACTCTAATTCGTTGGCAGTAAGTACACCGTACACTAGTACATACACAGAATTTAACTTCAAGAATCCAGTTGAGTACGAGGTAGATTCACTATGTGTTATGTTACCTCAAAAATGTCTTTGTTAATTCGATAGTTTTTTGCAGTTTACATACCACGCAACTAGAAAAGATATTCTGATTTGAACCTATAATTGTATCGGAATTTGCACTTACAAGAGCGTTTACTATTATGCTAGTATATCATAACGCGTTTGCGAGAAATTATGTTTTTACTACGTAAACCGCGCTAAGAAAATATAAGTACGTAGGACAGTATGTTTTAAATTACAAACATTTTCCTATGATGACTACTAAGAATATGAACTAACTATGATCTGAAAATGATACACGTCTACGTCAACACATATTTGAAATGTCGCACACAGTGTCAATGCCGGACAAAAAGGGTCGAACCCTTTTTCATTACGATTTTTTGTTATATGTAATTATAAATCAAAGATCAAACGATCAGTTTTAGATGCTATATGCATATCATATATAATAGTCAGAGAGAAATACATGTCATTTTTGGAATCGAGCTTGTTTAAGTATTTTACTCCATCGATTAAGGCGTCCTAAATTTGAACTTTGAAGGCTGTAATTTTTTACGTTTTTTGAAACCTGTTCACTCCATTTCGAGAAAAAATTTATGATACTGAAGATGATACCAGAAAAAAATTGCTGGAATTTTTATGATATGGATTATGTGAAAGCACTTACATATCTGCATATATTGTAAGTATATATCAAAAAGTGTTTTATTATAAAACATTATAAACACAACAATCTTCGAATAGGATAGTATACAGTAACAAACTGCAAAAACAAGATATTGGCTAGTGGTAGTACTGCCAAGTTGCCCGGAACTTGAGAAAGTGCATTCGGCATACCGTAGCCGCATGATTTCATAGCTCAGTGGCTAGCTGCTGCGGTTTCACGATCACATTGCAACATTACAAAGTGCAATAGTCCTATTCACTCAATCTTAATTTGGATTCAGACACCCACCAACACACCGCAGTTAACTAACTTGATGTCATCTTCATAATAAAACGTTAAATTTACCGACTAATTGATTTACACTTTCGAAGAGAATGAGAATGAGAATATTTTATTTGTAACTCAAAACAACGAAAACAATTAATAATGTAAGTATTAAAATAGAAGATATATTTTGAGTCACAAAACGGTCTTTGTCTCAGCATGAGCCAGTTGTAAACACGTTACAACCAACGCTGGTCTTCCGACAGAGCCGTTCGGTGACGTCACGGAAAATAACACAAGACACCAAAAATATAACAATAAAACAAGAAACTTAATCTATATTACTAATATATATGATATGGTACATTAAAAGAATAAAATTCTAACAGAATTCTAAGAGAAGAAATGATACTGGAATATATCAAACAATTAAGAGTAAGTTGTAATAATTTTTCATACTATACGGCCAGTGGCTTAGGCTATGCGTTGTCTATATGTCAGTAACTCAGAACATTATTGACTTGTCAAATGCGCATGACTTCGTTTGCGAGGAGCTATTTTTATCAAAACTTTAACCCTCGCTGCCCTTTAGGAGTTGAATTTCAAGATTTTCTTTCTTATTACACCTCTACGACAAAGATTGTAGTAGACTAGCTGTGCCCGCGACTTCGTCCGCGCGGAATTTAACGAAAAAGTTAGGTATGTGATTTTTTTTTCGTTTTTGCATTTTTACTATCAGTTCTTCGTATAAGCTTTATTGAAAAATGAACCGATATCAAGCGGTAGCATGCGCGTGGGCTGCACGCAGTATTGGACAGTACTTAGACATTTTAGAATTTTTCTAAAATAATAGTAGCCTAAGTTACTCCTTATTACATCAGCTATCTGCCAGTGAAAGTCTCGTCAAAATAGGTCCAGCCATTTCACAGATTAGCCGGAGCCGGAACAAACAGACAGACAGACAAAAATTGTAAAAAATATTATTTTGGTATATCTAAGTTACTCCTTATTACATCAGCTATCTGCCAGTAAAAGTCCCGTCAAAATCGGTCCAGCCATTTCAGAGATTAGCCGGAACAAACAGACAGACAGACAAAAATTGTAAAAAATGTTATTTTGGTATATTGACGCTTCTCTTAATCATCTTGCGTAGATGAAAGGGCCAATAATTGACAGTATATTATACATTCATATGCATGTAGTAAAAAGCGGTTATTTTAATATTACAAACAGACACTTCAATTTTATTTATTTGTATAGATATAGAATATAGATAGACAGATAGCATGTGCACATTATAATATGCCAAGACTTATATTTTATGTTGGTATGTGTGTCATGGATGGGGTACATACCTATCCACCCCACTTAATTACAGGTGGACAGCATACAGAGTCAGGGTTTTTTGCCCCCAGGGATTGTGTTATACTGATCAACACGCTACAGTTGTTCCTACCACATAAATATTCCACGAATATTATAAACGTTCACTTTCGAAGATTGTGACTCGACTCGACCGTTAGAAAACCGATTTGTATAACCGACTGATTAATATTCGTAAACAGCAATATCTGCCAGTATATTATTATTTGCAATCGAATTAAAAAAAAGAGGAGATTCTCAATTCGGTTGTAATTTTTTAATATTTGCTGACTCCATTACATAAAAATGGATATGAAAACTTTTTTTATGTGAAAGGATATACAATTAGATTGGATCCATAGAATTTTTAAAAAACAGTTGAACAATTTGGCGGTTATGTCAAAATGACCGGTTGACTTTAAATGCCGATTCCCAGTTTTCTATCACACAAGATTCAAGATATTTCATGGAAATGGCACAAAATATGAGTAATCACTATGTCGATTAAATAAATATTTACTTTTTTATTTTGACGTAAAGATACAAAAATCTTACGATAAAATAGATCATCCGTGACCGTTCTCAGGCTAATGTTGTGGTTTCTTTTAGAAAATGTAGTACGAGTATAATCGAATAAGCACTTTCAATGCTAGTATCAGTCGCATGTTGGTACAAAAGGAATTTAAATTAACTTTATGAATTAGAGATGAGAGTTGAATTGCAAGTGCACACGGACAATTTCATAGGGAAAATTATTACGACCAGATTATATACAAGTATGTATGTATATAACGAGTCTAAAACCGAAAGTAATCAAACATATTTATTCAAACCCTCTTATTGGTAGAGGTGCTGGTAGTTAAAAATATACAATAACGTTATATGAAAATTACTAAATAGTTGTAAAACCGCCGTTTTTATGAGAAAGAGGAAGTTTCGAAAAAGAAAAGTTCCAGCACAGTACGGTACGGCCTAAACGGTCTACCTTCAAGGTCAGCAAAATTTTAACTCTATAAGATCCTTTTTTCTTTCTTTTGTTATATTTCTGTCTCCTTTGCTCGTTTAATTCGTTTGTATATAGGCATGATTGGACCTTAACTTGATCTTATTGCATACACATCACTATGTTGTATTGGCACCACACCGCGGCACCGGAGCTTTACGTTGTATTATTTTTTAAAAGGAATTAAAAAAAACGGGAAGAACCCAGCCGTAATTTTTTTGCCTTTTATCTAGGCTTAGTCGCAAAAGAACTGGCGTCCAAAGTCACCTAGCTGTTAGACGATAATACATATTTGTGATCTGTATGATTTCATGGAGTAAGTGCCTATTTACTTTGACTTTTAGTGTAGTGTATTAATGTCTCGATTCGGACAGATCAACAAAGTAACTGGTAAAACTACAACAAAAAAACACAAAAATTAAGGGTCCCATTTTCGCAACAAGGAGCAAACAAAAAACGCTAGGAGCTAAGCCAAGTTTGTTGCCTGGTTTTCTAGGTCGCGAAAATTGTGCGTCTAAATTAATTTGGCTCAAAATATTTTTCTAAGTTATTCCTGTAATTTTACTACAATACCATTTGGATTAGAATTGATTGAAGTAAAGAATCGTACAGAATCGCTTGATGAGCGTTAACAAAATTTAGACAGCAGCTCGTGCATTCAACTTCCGTGCTCAGTAAACATCAGCCTGTTACGAGTATAAGCTAGTAGGCTCAATGGGCTCTCGTTTGAACAGAACATTTTCACTTTACTATTCACAATTATCATAGTTGATCAAAACTATGTTACACTTTTGTCAACGATTACCGTGTAATAAGCAAACCTCCTACCTTGCGTACAAAAATCTACATACATTATAGTACACAGATATAAGATGTTTTACAAACAAGACTATACGAACCTAACACTATAATAAACGTCTTACTTGTAAATAAAGAAAAAACTATTTGATAGTGGATGCTAATGTGGCACTATTACGAGTACATAATCTCACAAATTAATGATTCCAAGCTGGGAGTTTAGAACATTTATTAAATTGCCGCCATTAGAGGTTTGAGTTCGTTGACCGCTATGGTGGCTATGGTAGGGTCACAAAAAAGATCAGTGCTATCTAAGTAGCACTACAGATACGATTATTCCTTGACTCATTCACTATCTTATGCACTCCTAGAGGAAAGGCGATTATAGCCGACGCGGTCGGTCACTTACTACCATACAACAATCAGTAGGTAGGTAAGTACGGTACCTACTCTACCTACGATGTGGCGACGAGTTCTTCAGTGGGATTCTGGCTTCAATTGATTAAAGATCCAGACAGCAGATCATGTCACAATTACCACAAGGTTCAATGAACTGGTGGGTGAGCATCGGAATGTGGTAACGGTTGCTGCTCCACTTATGTTTCACTAGGGCACTGTAAATATAGGTAATTGGTTTATAATTTAACAATAACGAGGGCTAACAATTGGCTTGGATAACAAAGTGAATCAGTGCCCTCATAGTGTGCTGACTACACTGTAACATGGCGATACGGTCAATTTCATCTTCCGTGGCAATTAGGTATTTAGTGGTTCTCGAATCAGACCGACCAAACAGTTAAATAGTTTTTGTACCGTAAACCAACAATTTAAAAATATTTAATAAAGTCAGCTGATGTGGCACATTGTTTCTTAACCTATTTATCATAAGATCATTCTTTATTATGTAGGTGGTACCTAACCTACCTACCTACCTAACGGCAAGGTCTTGCAGGTAATTCGATCCTGTGACCAGCTGATTTGATCTTGTTAATATCTACACTAAGCACCTATGTTTACTGTAAGTTATTATTGATTGTTAATTGTATACCTGCGTAGGTTTTAACAAAAAATCTTTTTAGTAGGTACCTACTTCTACTGCATAATATGTTATATAAAATAAATACCTACACATTTTATGTACTGTTTGAGAGTGGACCTAGGGGTTCGAATGGGTGAAAGTAGAATAGTGGAAATGACTACATCTTTGAAGGTTTCGAATTTTCGGGTGACTGAATCCCGCAAGGACTGAACCTACAGGGCTTAGACGTACACAATTATTTTTGAACCGTCTTGTGGAGTCGTGCTCGTTTGCGTAAAGTTATTTTCATACAAACTTAAACAAAGGGCATTCTTTAGGGGTTGGACTTTCCAGAATTCTTTTCTTAGTACACGTGTACTAATACACCCCTTACGTACTAGGACAAATTATTCTTAAATGATTTTTATTTCTTAATTTTTTAGATTATATTTTTTTATTCTACATGCTGATGGTGGCATATGGTCCATAATGTGAGGTGGTAACCATCACCTATATATACTACCTGAGGCATGATTGTACCGACAACCATACCTTTTGAACCGGATACCAAAGCGAGGATCAGAGCGACAGAAATAGGTACAACAGTGGTACGAGTAGTACTTCCCTGGACTAACTCCTTCATAAAGCGCTCACCAACTACTATGGTTAAGTTATATTTGGCCATATTTTTGTTAGGCAGGACATGTATTCTTTGAATAAAAAATGTAGTTTATGGCCCGGAGTAGCATAAGACTTCTTCTAAACCAAGAACCAAGCGAGCAAAGCCGCGGACGGAAGTTAATTTATTATTAAAACTTATAGTAATGTTCTGAAAAGGGATGAAATCAGGAGTAAACCAGAAATAACTTTACCGTTATAGTGTCCCAGTAGCAGCAAAGGGCAGTGGCCTTATAGGCAATGAAACTAAGTGCGGGGGAGCGGGGTCGGGATCTCATCCTACGCGCCAGCTTTAGGCATAGCTTCGCAATCTGAATGCTATAAGTTCTATCTATCCTTTTAGTATGATAATATGGTTCGTATTTCTACAGTAAAATATTATACAGTAGAAAAAGTTATGGAATTGTGTTTGTGACACAATCACACCTAAAAACTAGATTTGGATTAAACTTCAGATTATTAGTTCGTGTCTTATTTATGGTATTTTCATTAGGGTGCCACGGTAGCAAAGCCGAGGGCGAAAACTAGTTTGGCATTAATTAATGGAGATTTGAAAGAGTTACACCGTGTTTTGTCTTTTGCGGCGGCGCGGCGGCATCTTATACTTTATTTTTTTATACCCATATTATGGGTAAAAAATGTTTTTTTTATTGTATTATGGACATTAAAAGAGTTATACTATTTCAGTATTCAATTAATAGGCTCCCAAACAAGAGAATATGTGTTTCAGGAGCAGGTTGTATGTAACCTTGTGCCTAGAAATTTCTTATTAGTAGGTGAAAAGTATTGAAGTTTCTCGCAAAAATTCATCATTCGAAATCATTAGGTTGCATGCCATACCATACTGATTAAGCAACACTACCATACAAATATAGGAATGCATTTAAGGTTAGTTAACAGTGCGTATGTATGCGAGTATGTAATATGCTAATATGGTATTGCACCTAGGGCATGCCTGAAATACAAATGAGTGTGAACTTATGGCGCAGTAAGTTGAATCGATACCACTATATTGTTTGCTAGCTGACTAATATAACTCTCAATGTTCTTATTTCTGAAAGATTTGACTTGGTTATACTATAGTAAATTAGCTAGCTGGCACAATAAGGCACTTTTTTCAGAAGCCTGTATGAATAAAAGTTGACTATAAAATATGACATGTGACGGGTTTTTTACCACGCGCATTCGGGAAAAATTACATTTTGGACCTTATAATCTTCATTTGAACTTTATTTCCAAACAAGATTCCAGTAGATTCAAGTATGTAAATAATCTACAGGTCTGAACCTACGGAATGATTTATGGTTGAATGGCAGACTGTACCAATGACCTACATACGTATATATGTACCACAGATATAAATTATTCTGGTTCTGATTCCGATTTTTTTGATAATGAACATTTAAAGAATCTTGAAAAAATCCGGAAACCGTAACCTCATGGTTTAAAATTTGCTTTCAATTTGAAGATATATTTTGGCTCATAAAAATGTTAAAGGCACATTTATAATTTATCTACAATACGAGAAAATAAAGTCGAGAAAATAATTGAAGTCGGATTAAAATACGGAACACACAAAATAGAGAACGTGCAACTAAAATGAATTCTGTCTGTTAGGTACTGCAACTATCGTCTGTTACATTTCTTTGTTTTTTTATGTAAGTATATAGATATTCTCGTATTAAGATCCAATCGGTATCGATGTACAATACCTGTAGCTCAGATAAAATATGAAGGTACGTAAGAATGTTTTGTTAAACATTGATGCCAGGTGCCGGCAGGTTATTAATTATGCATGGCAAGCATAGTGTATTAAAAAACATGGACGCCTCCAGCATAAAAATATCGGCTTTGGAATTGCTTTGTCGAGTTATAGTTAGTAGAAGTTTGTCAGTTTTGTCAGTCAGTTTCAAACGGACATATTTTGTCAGGTTCATATCGGATTCGTTTTCTGTCATCTTTGGATGCAACATCGTATTTACATTTTAATTGTTTATATAGTGTTATTTTAGGTTCTGATGTTTAGGTAATTTCGGTGGCATTTTAATCATCATTACATGAGGTCTTAACGCAAGTGTGAACAGTTGAAATGAAAGTGTTATGTGGCATCCTGATTTGAACGAAAATGTTTCCCTTAGGCTTAGCTCATTTTAGAAAAGAGCTCTTATTTTGTTTTGACAATTAGTAACATTATTTACTAGGTGACATGGTTGTAATTAGGTTTAACATAAAACTGTTTATCATTTTATTCTTTCTTTGTGAGTAAACAAATGTACTGTCGAAGTAAATATTCACGCGGACAGCTTTTAGCTATGATTTTGTATGTGACCAGTCATTGACCAAAAAAAATTATTTAACGCATAATAATCTTCATCGCCAGCTTAGCAACAAAGCAACACAGATGAGAGCTTGTAGGTAGTAATAGGTCTATGTTTGCGAGATCGTCTGGCTCATAATGTAGGCGCAGTCTGGGCGTAGTCAGTACAACCACACGCTATAGGCATTGTTCGTATCGATAATCCACCCCAGCCACCCTCGCACCTACAACCCACTTCACGTCTACCACCCAGCCGCACACCTACACGGTTCAGGATTCACGTAGATATCAACGTTTATCTTATAGCCTGGTAGCCTAGCACGAATCAATTTGACATTTATGGCGTAAGAGTACCTACATAAGAGTGGCTATAGAGTTAACATTTGAATTACATTGAGCGGGATCGATATCCCATCAGCGAAGTGTCGTCTGGATGCCGGGCAATTAAATTTGAATGATATCATACACTGTATTATTATACATACGCCAAAAATTACAAATTTAATAGTGATAGACCCTCCGTACCTACCATGATTTGAATACAAGACAGTTGCTTCAAAGTTAAAACCGGGCTGTATCATAGACATCTGCTCAAAAAAGGAGCATAATCAGACAGTGAGGCGCACTCTAATCTCACTTTTTCCTCGCTGGTTTTTGACCAGTGACTCAACGGTCATTTATCCAAGATACCTATGTACTTTCAACTAGTTTGAGTTTTCGAAAGATTGCTCGCCGGGAACCTGCTTTTTACATGAATGCAGTTCACCATGAGATGAATAGGCACCATCATGCGCCGCCATTTTTAATTAGTGTTGTGCGATTCGCTTACAAAGAGCTTTAATTGAGTCTCTGACCGAGTCGAGCAGGGCGTGAATTCAGAAGCATTAACGAGCATGCTGGTAAACGCACGTTAAAGTATTAGTGCTTTGCATTACAAGTATAAATGGTCATGTCATGACGAAGTCGCGCGCGTTTCGCTAGTAATAAAATGAAACCCCAGTATGATGCCCATCCAACTTAGAGATGTTGAATATCAAGCCAAAAGCATTAACTTACCTACTTATATTGCTTTTATGTACAGCATTATCATCAGCCGAAATATGCCCACAGCTGGACAATAAGACTCATATTTGGGGTGTTTGCCATGGTCACCACATTTGCGGATTGGTGACCTCAGTGTCGGAGTGTGTGTCATTTGGATATAAGAGAACTAAACACCTGAGCTGAAACAGTTTCATCTGTGCAGAAACCAAAATGTACCTCTGAATATAAAAGGATTCATTCGGGTGTAAGGAATATCCTTAAAGGATATTAGGTACCACACCAAGAGATTGCTTATTTCCTAAATAATTTAACTGATTTGCAAGTTTTTAATAATTAGGTACCATGGTACCTACCTAGGTTAGGTAAATCTCAATAAAAACTTAGGTAATGCAAGAAATATTTTTCTTAAGTCAGTTGAATCATCTATGAAGAATATTTTATATTACTAGTATTTTATATTATACCTTATTTGCAATAGTCAGGGAGGTATAAAATGTGTAAATATACCTAGTTGTTACATTACTCAATTTATATAAAAGGGTATTGTTTAGATAAAAGATCTGAAGAAAAAAAAAAAAAAAAAAAAAAAAAAAAAAAAAAAAACAGCGCCGTGTCAAATGGATAGGGATGGGGAAGTGAAAATAATATTGCTAAACATTCACTTAGCTCTTTCCAGAACTTATAAATATTAATTTTAGGTGTGTTTAATGCTCATTCTTAATTACTAGACGTCGCTTTTATTATATTACTGTAATTTTGTTTTTTTTTTTTCTGTCTTATTTAACCTATTACCATTTAACCTTTTTATTTATTTATTTATTTTTCTGTGTGGTTCTATTTGCATAATATACATATACATATATAATATACTCTTAACTCTAGTAGGTAGTCTATTTGTATTATTTGTTTGTTCGTGCGTCACCAAAGCCTTGTGCTGAAAACCAGCGCTGAGAACTTGTTCTCAGCCCATGCTGAGCTCAGGGCTTTTTATGCAAACTGTACATGGCAGCCGTTCCACATGCATATTACAATTCTTGTATTTACTGTTTTAATTTGTTTATTTTTTTATTTCTCTGTTTTACGTGTTAGGCTTAGAAACTTATATTTTGTGTCGTGTACAGTTTCTATAAATAAATGCTTTTCTTTCTTTCTTTCTTTCAATAAAATACTTTGGACTACAGTGGAACACCTGTAGTAGATTTTAAATTACTTACCTAATAATAGATAATTACTTAATGATAAAACATTGGTAGATTTTTACTAGGAACCTTAGATGGCAAGAAAGTGCTACATCAAAGTTGAACTCAACCAATTGTAATTAGTTAACCCCTATCTAATAAATGAGTCTTATTTTCTAACTGTATTATTATAAAACATAATAGATGTAAGTATTTTAAATTGACAGGAACTCAGCATGTCCACCTGTACCTAAACAAGTCTTATTCATAAACTTACTATATGTGTGGATTGTCCAGCATTATTATTATTATTTGTTATAAGAACGCCAAGCAATATTAGCAAAATAAATGATAGAAAACAGTAGGAAGGGGATCCTTTTGTGGTTAAGTAAGTAGGTACATCTCGCAGCAGTGCACCTTCAATTCTTCGCTGCCACATTTAAATTTAAACAAACTAAATGATAGTACCTAGATAGGTACATAAGTGCCTATGTACAAAGACAAAAGAAGTAACTAGGGAATAACTAGGTTACACAGCATGAACAAAAAACTAAAATCAATGGCCCGTGCATCGCGTCCCGTCGCCGCTGCGTCTGCCGCTGTGGTAGGTAGTACCTAAGAGGAGGTAAGCTCATTTTCTATTTTTGAGTATGTACACCTACCTATATAGCAGCATTTGCAGCAGATAAAATAATAACGCAAGCTGATTTCTCGAAGGCAAGACAGAGGCAAAATTAATTGTTAAAGAGAAAGTTAAAAGATACCTGCACAACAAAATACATTGTTCGATTCAGTGGAAGCACACTGTACTAGGTATCTATTGCCAGTAAACAAGTATTCAATCAAGGCACTTACCTCGTACTTGATGCCGGCTAAACGAAGCCATGTTTCAATTTTCAAGCAGTACGGAGAAGTCGACGGCAACAAAGGGGTTCGCGATAATTGATACAAATACACGACGTCTCTCTCGAAATTAACCTTGTGCACGGTGGGCTTGGGCGGAGCTGGCTCGACTTTCTTCTCTTCACCCTTGTCTTCGGTTTTTTCGGCAGCCGCCGGTGACTCTTCCTTGGTCTCACCATTGTCTGCCGGTGTCGACGGCGCGTCTTCTTTCATGTCCTTTTCGTGCTCTCCTCCGTTGTCAGGAACGTTGCTCTTTATTTCAGTGGTCATTTTAGTGTCTTCTAATTATTCACAATAAATCTGCGAGCCAGCAATATTATTAAAAACACCACCGCACAAGACCGTACACAACGCGATACGCGACGCGAGTTATTCGAATCGAAGCAAAACGAGCGAGGGAGGACAGGGCAGGGCACAGATGATATTAGAACTCCTTTGAGCGGAGGGTGATCAGGGTTGCCAAGTATGACTTGACAAAATAGCCAACAATGTAAAGCTGTTGGGCCCAGATCTAGCTGTAGTTCGGCCAAGGAAGTAAAATTTGGGGTGGCCCAAGAACTTCACCACTGGAGTTGGCGATCACACGAGGTATGCGAACATGTAAGCTGTTTTTTTACCGTGATTCCCTCGAGCTTACTCATGTTCTTCTAAAGAAACTTTACGCCGGCACGTACAATACTTATGCAATGTAGAATAAAAACTGATAATTCTATGGTATTTTTCAAACCTAAATCATCACGGTTAGTAGCCTAATTTTTGTCACAATTCTTTAATTTTTTCATGCCCTTTCTATCTTTCTCCATCCATATTAGGCCATGGAATAGTACATAGCCATATACTTACAAAGTACCGTGGCGTACTAGATGTCGCCGTCCAATTCAATAAACAATTAGGTACTTAAAATCACTTGACGACCGATGTGGCGCGGCGGTCGAATGTCCACCTGCGACGCGGGAGGTTGCGGGTTCGATTCCCGCCTTGGGATAAATGTTTGTACGATCTGTAAACATTTATTTCGGGTGTTCTGGGTATTTTCTATGTATAATAAAAAATATCTATATATGTAATCTATATATGTAGGTATATGTATTAAGTATATCGGTCATCTAGTACCCATAACACATAACACAAACTCTACTTAGCTTGGGGCTGGATAATGCTGTGTGGATTGTCCAGCATTATTATTATAATTATTATAAAGAGCACCTTTAAAATCCGATCGTTTTTATTTGCCCCCAAGAATGGGGAGAGAATTCCTAATTTGGGAACCCTGAATAGGCGTGGACCGACCGGTAGCGCGGCGACGACGACAGCGCGCGCTTCTCGCTCGCTCGCATGCTACCCTTGCTTTTCTTTTTTTTAATATCCCCTTCCTGTGCTATAGTGCAATTAGTCAACTGAGCTACCCATAGAATATTTGCTTTAAAGCGACTACACACGACCCTAAAATCACTGGCAATATCGGGGGGGGAGTGGTGGGGAGGACCCTAGATCGTATCATAAATCGCCTCGTGTGTAGGCAAATCCTACCCGATTTTTATCGTCCCTAAATCGCTCCGGGCGAGCTCACGATTTAGGGAAAATTATCCCCACTACCGCTGTCCCGATATTGCCAGTGATTTTAGGGTCGTGTGTAGTCGCTTTTAGTCCATATTTTTAGGAGCTAGGTACCTACCATTACCATACCGTTCATACCATTACGTACCAAACCACAGAATAGATACTTTAAACCAACCAACCAGCAGTAGAGTATCGCAAATCGTGTTGAATTAAAAACTTTACTCTTTTACAGTTGTCAACATTTGCTAGAAAATTTTATATCCGAAAATAACGGGTTTTTGTGTTGAACTTGTAGTGGCCAGTGCAGGGGGTTTCAACTCTAAAGCACACCCTGAAGACTCCAATGTGGAAACAAAATAAGTTAGGCAAGAGATCAGTTTACATTTAAGAGGAAACGAGGCAAAAAAGATAGGTAGGTATACCATTTCACATTTTTTTATGAATAAAATTAGATTGGGTAAATACATTTTCTTTAAGCTCGAAACCAATACCTCCAAAGCATACTCGCCCAAGTTACCACAGCACACAGATCTTCGATCGCTTCGCTCTCTCGATCAATGAGAGAAATAGTTTATTACTACAGCGTGGTAAGTAGGTAGTAGTTTTAAACCCCTCATAGGTAACAGGCACAAGTTTGTCCTAACTTTTAAGCTTGGCGCTCTTTGCAATATCTACTTAGTCACGTTACATAATGTTCCAAACAGCTCAGCTGGTAGGTGGTCTGCCTTCTGCGCTGTAGGTTGTGGGTTTGATCCTCACTGAGAACAAACATGGTGTGATAAACACAGAGGTTTGTTTCTAGACGACTAAACCGATATTCGTTTTATTCGTCTAAGGTAGGGAAGATTTCACTTAGATGGGGGGTCGATATGTAATAAATCAGTAGGTAGGTACTAGCTTTACTTATAACTTTATTTACACCAAGAATAGCAGTAAGTCAAATATAACAACCGTAGGTATTAAAAATAGTTTGTTCTACGCAAACGTAAATTACAAGCAACGTTATAATAGGTACTGGTAGGGACAGTTGTCGCCGGGATATTTTACAAGCAACACAATACCTACTAAAAGCCACCAAAACGCCCTCAACAATGTGTGCAAAAATACTTTCACTTAATCATAAATAATTTCTAGAAATAAACAAGAGAAAGTTTTTTTCTGAAACCAAATAAAATTACTTACAGCTATTTTTAAACCTGGGTATTCCAGCATAGGCACTGAAGTTAATCGTGTGTACATGACATTCCCCATTCTAATCTTCTTGAACTCAAAATCGCCAAGGATACCTGATGTGTACGACCAGCATTGAACGTTTGCACATTTTTACGTACACGTTAATGTTGGACGAGGACAATAAAAAATAATTACAACCAGAGCTAAGTCACATATTCTCAACCGTTTTGATTATACTCAGGACGAAGCACGAAAAATTTTGAGATTAGTAACGTAAACGTATCATACCGATATCCGAGTTACCTACAGCGACAGCCAGACAACACTCTGTCGTTGAACTATTGATGCCACGCAATGTAGGTAATTCAAAAATCAACACGATAAGCTTTGGTACGCCACAAATGTCAAATTTATTCGTGCTAGGCCGCAGATCGTATCACAGAATTTGACATAAAATTAAATACGAGGATTCGTTTTCTGTCATCCTTCAAATTAAATACGAGGATTCGTTTTCTGTCATTTTTTAATTTTAATAGTTTTTAGGGTTCCGTAAAAAGGTAAAACGGGACCCTATTACTCAGACTCGTCTATTCCCGATTGTCCCTCCCCCCAGCGTTCCTACTAGGAACAATCGGGATTTTTTTTCCCCGATTGTTCCTACTAGGCACAATCGGGAAAAAATGTTCCCGATTGTTCCTACCTTTAAATTTCACTAGATACAAACGGGTAAATAAATTCCCGATTGTTGATACCAACGCACGTGTAGTGATTTGGTGTATGCACGACATTTAGTATTCAACTGATTTTATTGCAATACAAGACAATATAAGTATATAATTTTATCATGATAAAAAAAAATTATAATGTCCTTTTAAAATAATTTTTCACATAGGTACTACTTAGTATATTCCTCAAAACGAATGAAGCTTAATATTAGTGTATTATTAACTCGTATTATAAAAAATATAGTATATAGTTATATATATATATATATATGTTATTTAATTATTCAATTAGATATATGGATAGACACCACATATTAGCAGCACTAGTGCATTAACAACATCATAACACGCTCGGTATGCTTTCCGACAGCACTGGTTCAATTTTAAACCTTTTTCTCGTTTTCGAATCAGTAGATAGGAACAATGGGGAAAATTTTCTCCCGATCATGCCTAGTAGTAACGATCGGGAAATATTTTTCCCGATCATACCTAGTAAGATCGTAGCTAGGAACAATCGGGAAAAAAATTCCCGATTGTTCCTAGTAGGAACGCTGGGGGTAGGAACAATCGGGAATAGACGCTCAAACTCCGCTGTCTGTCTATCTGTCCGTCTGTCACCAGGCTGTATCTCATGTAGGTACCGTGATAGTTAAAAAGTTCAAATTTTCACAGATGATGTAGGTATTTCTGTTGCCGCTATAACAATAAATACTAAAAAACAGAATAAAATAAATAGTAAACCACTCACATGAGTGGTTAACTCGTCTAAGGTTATGTGGCATCCTGATATTTTGAACGAATAAGTTTCCCAGAAAGCCAACTAAACTATTTTTACCAAAGTTTTTACCGACTTGACTTGACTGAAGTATTTTATTCAACCCACTTGACATTGGTAAAATTGACCGAATGACGGACACATGCCAAAAAAAACTACCTTTACTTTTACTATACTTTTCTGGGTTTTAAATTTGTGTTCACTTAGTTTTCTAAGTAAAAGCTCTTTGTCAAAGAACGTGTGTTATACTTTAGGTATCTATAGTGTAAAGCACTATGTATGTTTAAGTAATCGGTCTCGTTGTCTTCTCGGTGAACGGTGTACTATTGTTATTGCCATCACTTATCAAAATTTGATAAGTGATTTAATTTGAGTAATTTACCATTTAATGGTAATGACGCACATATTTTAATCATGCTTCGAAATGCGTCTCAGGCTTCATTGTCGCTGTTTGCGAGCGCAGACCTCTGGATACCCAGCTAGAGTACCCAGCTGAGATCTTTTTATGAAACTTGATATAACCGATGAATATTTGACTTTTGATTTTATAAACGACCTAACAAGTTTCATTTATTTTATTTATTTATTTATTTAACGCACAAAACACATTACAATCACTAGATGGTGTCTACGCACAACACTAGCGGTGCGCTAGCACTGCACTAGGACGGAGAAGGGGAGACGCGGGGAAGGCAGGGGTGAGGATCCCCCCGCGCGCCCGCACCTCTGCATCCGTCGAACGGCACGCGCGGGAGTCGCATTGTCCCTTGCAAATTTTTATATTTTAATATATCTTAACTCTGTAATCCAGAAAGTAAACGAGTATAAGTAATTTAAAGTTTTGTTATTATACAGATGGTAACATAAACATTATGTGCGTACAGCTAGTAATATGTACGAATTTAAAGTAAAAAAGAAACAACTAAAAAATAAATTGAGTGACGTTATAAGTATGGGGGGTGGTGTCGGGGGGGTGAAGGGGGTTATTGTACAAAACAGCACATCATCAAAAATAAAAATAAATACTTTTTTAAATAACAATATGAAGGTATTCAGGACACCTTTGAAGAGCAACATAAATCATTAGTTTATGTGCAAAGATTCATACTGTCGAGTCGACAGTGTCGACGTATGTATCATCTACCGCAGAAAAGTTAGCAACCTATTTTATTATTGTCTGATTCATAACAAGCTTACCATGTGATTGTACTTAAGTAATTGTAAGGAGGTAGGTACCTAGTACTACATTTTGTAACTAGGGGTACTTGCATTATTTTGTATAAAATATATAGCCAATATTAAAAACACATCAAAAATGTTTTAGCAAGTATCAACCTAGATTAACTCAAAGATAAGAGTTGAACAAAGCATTAGTTTACATAGGTTTAGACGACCGATGTGGCGCGGCGGGCGAATGTCCGCTTGCGACGCAAGAGGTTGCGGGTTCGATTCCCGCCTTGGGATAAATGTTTGTACGATCTGCAAATATTTATTCCGGGTGTTCTGGGTGTTTTCTATGTATAATAAAAAATATCTATACCTATATGTAATGTATTGTATTAAGTATATCAGTCATCTAGTACCCATAACACAACACAAGCTCTGCTTAGCTTGGGGCTAGATGATGCTGTGTGGACTGTCCAGCATTATTATTATTATAGGTAAACCCCGAATAACTTTATAATTTACCTATTGTCTAACTAACTACAACGCAAGCCTAAACTATTTCTTTTTCGGCTAGACTTATTTCGATATAGAAATATTGGTCCTTTGCAGCCATTATTCCAAAACCAGCTTTTGAGTATGACAAGTCAGTAAGAATAATAACCATGTCAGTTTTCTGAAGTGATAACAGATTGGGTATTTTGGCGGCGGCGCGGCGGCGGTGTATAATGCCTATTACGCACGTACCCGCTCAAAGACAAGTTTTGCTTTGACGTGCTTATGCAATTCGCCTGTATTTGAATGGCTACGACTACAAGCTTGATCACATGAATATAATATACGAGTATGCAAGAGTGTAGGTACCTTTATTTGCGTTAACAAAACTCTGCTCGAATATGCACCACAAAAAAAACCCAGTATGTAACAGATCTAATAAGCGTACATACTTATTTTTATGACCAATACAATGTCTCAATTTTTCTTCAAATCTGCCAATAGGGCCCTTTTCTAGTTTCCTTTCAAAGCCGGTTTCAGACAAAATGGGAATACTAAAAAATAACTAAGGACACGAAAAAATAGTAATTATAAAATATATAAATACACTTCTACAATTCGTAGTTTATTGTTCAAAGTACGAGCGACAAATTAGATTATCTACCTATATTCTAATCTAGATAAAGTTATGTTCGATGGTTTACTATCCTAAAAGACTTAGTAAAATGTAACATGCATAAATACTTATTTAAATTTGTCACACAGATTTGTACATTGATATTTTATTGGAGTTAATTTTATTGCCATATGTTATTAAATATGTATTGATCAAACGAACGAACCAGACGTAGCAGAAGATGTACGACGACTATACATCCGGCATCTCGTTTATTTGTTCTTGTCGCCTTGTAACTCTCTTTCCCGCGTGGACTCGCTCGCCTGTTTCAGTTCGTCTGATCCCGATCTAACACAAAACGCTGTCTATCTTGATATCGGCTAATATTATACCATGCAAGTGACCATGATGAATGTGATGTTAATAGAAATTATTTCCAACAAACTGATGCCGCCGCACAAGATTATGTTATAATATTAATAAACTCAAGCAAACTTGACATTTTTGAAGTAATAATAGAAAATTAATTCTCTAAGATCTTGTTCTCGAAATTCTGTTTACTTTCATTAGATTTAGCGTACTTATAGCCGTCCTTGATAAATTTCCGTGTTTTAGACAGCATTTTATGCAGCAGATTTTTTTTATTACAAGTAATCTAACTTAAGAAGTTACTATGCTTAGATAATAAAAATACAATGTAATAAGACACTTTGTTAGTTTGAGGCAATGTTGATCTGTTTCTCACTGATACTGTGCGTTAAATATATAACGTCATAGGATTACGTCACAAGGAATCCACAGGGTGCTACCGTAAGATTCAGGGTGTAAAAATACAGCTTTTGAAACTGTTTTGGCACTATTAGTTGCAGAAGAGCCAGTGATCATTAAATATACACAAATAATACTGCTATAAGTTTTAGAGAGATCGTCAAACAAAAACAAATAAAAAATTAATTAGAAGACAAAAATAAAAATAGCAGTAAGTACCTGCATAAGTATTTGAAAAGGTAATTAATGGTAAAGGTAATAATTCGAAAGTAGTATTTTCATACCCTGTTTACTAGTTTATTTTATAAAGAAGTACTTGGAATATATTGAAAATAATAGTAAAGATTTAGGCCCATTGGAAACCGGAAACATTGACAAAGGACTAACTGAGAAGTTTAGAGGAAAACTAAACTTTATTATACATAGTAACACGGCCGAAAAACGAATAATTTTCATATAAGTATAAAGAGTTAAAAGTATTCAATTATTATTTGAGATTAAAATTTATAAAAAAAAGCTTTTACTGGAAATTCTACAAATTTCCTACAAGCAGTGTTATTTACTATTTATGTATACTATTATTTAGGTATACCTAAGAGGTAATAGATTTACTATAAATATATAGTAATAGGTATTGACGACCGATGTGGCGCGGCGGGCGAATGTCCGCCTGCGACGCAGAGGTTGCGGGTTCGATTCCCGCCTTGGGATAAATGTTTGTACGATCTGCAAATATTTATTCCGGGTGTTCTGGGTGTTTTCTATGTATAATAAAAAATATCTATATATGTAATGTATTGTATTAAGTATATCAGTCATCTAGTACCCATAACACAAGCTCTGCTTAGCTTGGGGCTAGATGATGCTGTGTGGATCGTCCGGCATTATTTATTATTATTATTATTATTGCTTTTAATTGCTTTAAGAGCGTTAGATAGAAGGCGTATGAGATAGACGCGCCACGGCCTTCTATCTAAATAAATAACATTTCACTTTCTTCTTACATTAAATTTTCTCTAAGTAGAGCTAGTGATCTTGTTATAAAATGTAAATATAAATAATGTACAAGTAATATAATATTCAAAATGTTTTTCAAAATATAAAATTAACACAGCAAACTTTGTATAAATATTTTGAAAAGCTAAGTTTTTGTTAAATATGTAAAAATATATAATGGCCATGTGTATAACCTTTTACCCTTAAAACTATTGAGACTAAATACTTGTGATTTTTTATTGCATTGTGTGATGTAACAAGAATAAATTCTACTCCAATGTTTTTTCTATCATACCTACCCTACTTATTAAGTTCTGTTTAATATTCCACGTTTCTTAACGTTTAGTATTCAGATCAGAATCATTCAATGTCGTCCAAATATAGCCCAATGGCTACAATCTATACTAATAAACGAGAAGTCCACTCGCTTACTAACTCACTCATCACAAAATCTTTATAACTACAAAGCATTTATAATATTGTCTGTTTGTCAGCACTCTTTGAAGGGTGTAAGCGCTCACTAACGATTTCATATAACTCGTCCCACAATTGGTGGAAAAAGGGTGACAAACCTAGCAATGTCTTGAAAATAGCTTCTCGCAAACAAAGCTGCGCAGGAGTTTAGTAAGTATACAACCTTTAGGCATCGTTTTGTAATGGTTCTGCCCAAATAAAGGTAACGAAGAACGCGTGCAAATATTTGTGGTAAGGTTAGTAGGTATATTAGATGCAAGATTTCACTGCAAGGCTGCTTCATACTCGATGGTATTATCACAACCTTTTTCATGTTAATCACAACCTTTTCAGCCAATCAACCATAAAAGTTTCTGTAACTGATTGGCAAGAGAATCATAATTATAGTTTGAGTTAGTTTTTGTCTGAAATAGCTGCGCGTCGTTTTATATTGTTTTATAGCTTTGTTATTTTTAGTAGACAAGGATTGCTACTATCAATAATTATTGATCTATCTCTAAAATTATATATCTGACTTTGAGCGAGATAACTGATGCGACAGGCAACTTCAGTGCTACAAACAGTCCGCCCTCTGATAAGGTAAGGTAGGTACTTAACCCATGCAAAATCCACCATAAAAAACCCACTACCAGTGATTTTTTTAATTTTATTTGACGGTATGGTACGGGGTTTTTATAAACTCCTATGAGTTTGTAATAGCATTAGTATTAGCAGCTACTTTAGTGACAGCTATTGCAGTACAATATCAGACAGCGTAGAAACGTAGCGTAAAATTGAATAACATCAAAAAATTGAAATTATGGCGCTTTACAGCAGTGAGAGTCGCATCATACGTTTTTAGGAGACTGTTACTACTGAAGTGTAAATAAACCATTCTAAGCCGGTATATCTACAGTTTCACCTTACCACAGAATATAAGGTACTACGAGTACAAATCTGAGCAAACACAGCGTACATTTATGTGTATATCTTTCTGTTAAACTGTGTTGATCTGATCCAAGTTCAGGTGGGTGATGAACCGCAGTCGCATCTGCAGAGATGGCCGAAGCTTCCGGATAACGCTCTCAACTTCGTTTTTCATTGTGTCGCCGACAAACATGTATTTAATGTGGTAACTGAAGGCAGTGTTCAGGAAATTAGAACTGAATTTAAATTCAGTTAGTTATACAATTAGAACTGAATTTAAGTAACATAAAGCACTTGTGGTGAAAACGCCATGATTCGTAAGGCTTTGCTAGTTTTCAATATATGTGTTTATCTTTTTACCGAAACAACATTAATATAATATTTACAACACAATACATATTTGCAAGATATGCAAACATCTGTCTCACTTTGGGAGGTCGATCCCATATATTTCGCGGTGGATGAGATCTGTGAGATAATGTCATTGTTACAGTCAAAGGTAACGTTCCAATAAAAGGTGAGTCAAAAGAGCGCTGAATTTTTCATATTATTA
The DNA here is from genome assembly GCA_947095575.1 of Electrophaes corylata. Classification (NCBI taxonomy): domain Eukaryota; kingdom Metazoa; phylum Arthropoda; class Insecta; order Lepidoptera; family Geometridae; genus Electrophaes; species Electrophaes corylata. The sequence continues at coordinate 9,486,674 of OX352698.1, read as the reverse complement.
ATTAAGTTCAATAAAAAAATTATATTATACCGTCATTTATACTTGGATGACTAATAGATTTTTTGAAATGAAAAAATATTAAAGAACCTTCACTTTTTTAAGTCGGTTAATAAGGTGAGGATCTCCGAAAGTGGGTGAATGGAAAGTTTAAAATAGTTCTTAGAAATGGAATGAACGGATCGTATGCCTTTATCAACCCGTTATTTTGTTTTAAAAATTAAAGTACAGAACTAACTTATGAATGGATCAACTACTGGAGGATTATGTCTCGCAGAGAATGTTGAAGCCTGATATCGATGTGGTATTTTAAAAAGGATACAGTAAATCACATATCGGATCGATATAATCCAGGTGCGGCTGTGACTTGTCGATTTGCGCCAGTAGCTCGTACAGCGAGAGGGTGATGTCCATCACAGCGCGGGACAGGTCCGAGTTGAACCGTTGCAAGAACGGACCTACTAGGTGGCAGAGGAATAGCAGCTGCGTTTCATAGTGAATCTCAAGAGATAACTTGTCTTTTATGAACCTGAAATGTACAAACAGTCGATATATTCTTCTTCGTCTTCGTGCCGATAATATAATTTTTTTAATTATTTAAAATAAATTTATATTAATAGGTACATATTATGCTATTTTAAATGTTGCCATCCCAATACTTAGCTATGGCGTTTTCAGTGGCAGCATACAAATCGCTCAAGGTGCAGATATTAGGTCGCAAGGACCAAGATATAAAATGTGACATTGATTGAGGATCTATGCCACAATCACACTGTGATATCTCCGAGTAGCCCTATTTGCTCAGGATTATAATAAATAAGCATTGAACATATTAAATATCTATAAATTTCTTTTAGAGAAATAAATCATTATTAATAATAAAGGAATAATAATAATAATAATGCTGGACAATCCACACAGCATTATCTAACCCCCAAGCTAAGCAGAGCTTGTGTTATGGGCACTAGATCACTGATATACTTAATACAATACATTACATACATAAATATTTTTATTATACATAGAAAATACTCAGAACACCTGGAATAAATATTTGCAGATCGTACAAACATTTATCCCAAGGCGGGAATCGAACCCGCAACCTCTTGCGTCGCAGGCGGACATTCGCCCGCCACGCCACATCGGTTGTCACGAAGCTTACTTGAATACGAAGCTTACTAAGATAGATAGACAGATAGATAACTCTTTATTGTTAACCACACAGAAAAATAATACAGGACATATACATAGCTTGGTTGAACAATGGGCGACCTTATCGCTGAAAGCGATCTCTTTCAGGTAACCTTTTACTTGTATTAGGTGTAAAGATTATTTTGAGATAGTCAGACAAAATCATAAACAGAAGGGTTTATAGGCATATTATGATCAGGCGTATACGTACACGGGAACTTGCATGATCTGCCCAGAACCAGCATGGTACCAGATCGCATGCGCTAATGCCAACGTTAAACTGTACTTATTCTCCAACATCAATTCATTGGTCGTCTTCAAACTGAACAGCTGAAACGGCGTGTGGGTGTGCGGCCATTCGTTGAGTTCTTTGTCAGCAAGGACTTCAGAAATACGCTCGTGTAGAACAGTCCAGTACGGATCAGGCAGCGCAGCCATAATCAACCCTATGGCGTTGATCCAGAGTTGAACCTTCATCGGCGGAATGACAACGAATCCTTTGGATATGACGTCGAGTAGACTATTTCCAACGGAGTTGGCAGAAACCGGAAGAGCCATTAGCTCAACGCACGTGACGTAGAGGGAGTGAGCCGACGGGTTCGGATACTCATTAAAACGCCAGTCAGTGTTCGGAAATGGAGAGTTGCCAGTCATAGCTAGAAAATTATGTTAAGGAAATTACTGTTGCGAGTTTATTTGCAAGAATAATAGCAATAAACAAAGGGCATGTGGCTTAAGAACGACACAATACTAAGGAATGAAATTGAGTATTTTTCATTATGAACACACAAAGAGTTTCTTCTCTTACTTTTCGTATAAACGAATACCGTTGCACATAAGTGCCCTTAAACGTTATTTGCCAAGATAGTCGCATCCCATCTCTGTGCTTACAATTAAAACTCATTTCGTATCTTTAATCGGTGGTTTTGAATAATAGATTGATTTAAAATGCGTAGTTCAAGCAAAGAAGTCAACATTTAAATGTTTAGAAATAGCTTGATTTCAGATAAATAGTGTCTATACTTTTTTATGCGTTGTAAAGGATACTGTCCACCATTCTGTTGACAATGGTCAAGTAGTAGTTAAGGTCCGGGATCCATCCAGGTGCATCAGCCTCAGATTTGGTTAAGTACGATTGGAAGAGCTCCGTGGTCGCCCAACCAGAAGGACGGACGTCTCTGAGAGAGCCCAGCACTGCGTTGACTAACTTCCGTTTTAGTAGTGGCTTGTCGCGCAACTTGGCTTCATAGTAGTGGAGCGTGTTATAGAGAAAGGTCACTGGACGATCTGAAAATTCCACATTGTAATTATAGTTTCACTTAAACATATTCCAGAAATAGATATAAACAGGTGTGGACAACTAATTGGTTGGTTTTGAGTTCATCATATACTTCAGACAGTAATTTTTTTACCTAATGGAATATCTAATGTAAACCCCAAAATCTGAATATTGCATTTATACCCATGATTAAGTAAATACATTTCTGATTACATTGAACGTCTTAATTACTTCTAGAATAAACATAGTTACAAAAACATTTGTGGAATTTGACACAGCACGATCAAACCTCAAAGTAAGCAAAGCTGGTAGATATGGCGACTATAGTAACAAGATGTGTGCTAATTACTAGCAAGTTGTGTGTGAACTACTAATTGTAAGGCCAGTTATTATAAAAAACAGTGTAAAATGAGTGACCTTGTAAAACGACTCACCGTGGAATTTGTACAGATACCCTAAATGCTCGAGCAGTTGTTCGAGGTTCTTGCTGACTTGCGGTATCTCTAGGTAGCGGTGCACCACAATGTCAAACACGGGAATGAACCGCAGGCAGACGTTGCTGAGGTACACAGGAATGGGGCCGCCGTAAGCGTTGTTTGGCTCTTCAGAAGCGAACTTTTCGGGATACTTTCTGTGAAACGTTAGATGCTTGTCGTACCTGTAATGAGAATTATATATGAATAATGAAAACGTGCGCAAAACTGCAACTCCTACTCTACTTCTTAGTACACACACGCTCTAAGGCAAACTTACCCTGAAAATTTCAAGTCTGTACGACCAGCCGTTTAGGCTGTACGTTGTCTATATATAATTAGTCAGTCAGTCAGGACAAATATTACTATAGTTGGTATATATTACTAAATTTTTTATAATGTTTAAGCGAATTTAACGCCAGTTACCATTAACATTAAAATTACAGGCACATTAGACTTAAGTCCTGTACGTCTTAGAGAAATGGACTTTTCCAGTGTACATTTGGCGCGTTCTTAGTAGACGTGTTCTGCGATTGGTATAGGCCAAGGCAACCAACTGGTTAACATCAGGTGGGCTTGATATGTTTTTTTAATCTAAGCTACTTAAAGTCTACAGAAAACCCTTTCCTTTCGATGGTCCTAAACAAAATTGTAGGCTTTTTATACAAAAAGCCAGTCGTGAGAATCAGACTGTAGTCCAGTGCAGAGAATAGTCCTCCGTTTCCAGGAAGAACGGTTTTGAGCCTTTTCATCCACCGATTACCCTGAATCCTAACAATATAATCGGTTCATCGGGTGGGGGATGTGTACTAAGCTTCGTCTATGGCTTCTTTGTGTGTATATTCCTCAATGGTATTCCGTTACACGAGCTGTATGAACACACAAAGTAATCACCAATTATTTTGTTTCCAGTGCTCAGGCGAGTTTTCCTTGACGAAGTCCTGCGCTCTGTTCCTTAATTCTGAGCCTTTCAGGAGCAACAGCTGTATGATGTAAAGGCACACTTGGCTCTCGTTTCCATCAGGATTGGGACGTAGTACCTGGTAATACAGAGCGCGGTCAGCTAACATCACGACTATTAATTCTTTATTTTATTTACAAATTATTGATAAATAATAATAATATCCAAATGTATTGTACTGCCTTCATGTAATATATCAGACATAGCTGTATGTAATGCCTTCAGCATATAGTAGTAGCTTTGCTATTTTAAAAATAAACTTGTCAGTGCAAGTTATTTTCATAATCAAAGTAGCGTTCTAAGTGGTATAACCACAGTTGTATAAGGTAAAGCTATGACATCATTGCAATAATAATCGTTTGTGCCGTAAACGTATCAATCAACATCCGCTTTTCACAGCGCGGCAACCAAGCAACAGTTACTAAATACAGCGCAGTGTAATTCAAATGTCAACAGAATCACGCCACATAATATCAAATGTGTTCGTACTAGGCCATCAGTACAACAAAACTCACCAAGCACAGGACGAGTTTATCAATGGTAACGATGTTATACTTCCAGATGATGTCGCTGATAGCTTCAACACACTTGTTGATGTGCGGCCCGCCTACCGGATTTGTCACTTCGAGGACTAGGTAGTCGCAGAACTTGCGAAGGTGCGCTGAAAGTGCCCGCGCGCCTATTCGCTCCAGTATCCTGAAAGAACACACCAGCTTATAACGTTATAAGCAATATAAAGGCCAAGTAGCAAGTAAAACTTTTTTAAAGTGGTCTACGTGATTTTTAATGAATAAAGACTACCCTTAGACATCCTCAATGCTCAATGAATCTCGACAAGGAACTTAGTACTAAGTCACGGTGAAAAGGAAGATTATTACTATCGTTGACCCTAGAATACAGGTACCTACCTACTGGGTATTAGTAGACTGAACCAAAGATTTTATATTATACCAAAAATTATTCCCCAAGAATATTTTTTGGGCTGATATAAAATCTTTGTGATAGCCTTAAGTGCAAGTAAGCAGTAAGATTAGTAGGCTGGTTAAGAATAATCAGGTAAGCAACGGTTCGATCGCTTCTGTTCGTAATAAACTCACTTGAAAGCGATAGGATTTATTCTGTTAGTCTCGAAGATCATTTTCCAAAGCAAGCAGAGGAAGAGCGGCGTGCCGGGCACAGAGAAGTGCGATATGATATCGTTGTCGTTTGCCATTGACGTCCATTTGCGGTATTCCTCCTCAACAGACTTCTTCAGTACTTGCTTGTTCTCTTGAGAGGCTGTGTTCTGGAAAACCATAAAAAATTGATAATGTCTATGTTCGTCACATGTTTGTGAAGTGACGTGAGGTCGTATCATTATGCATTCAGGCTCAGATGCTCGTACAAATTCGTATGATAACACAATACAAATTTTACAGAAAAGGCCAGTCCGTTTATCGTATAAAAAAGATTGGCAAAGATTGTCCTGAGATAAGTCAGGACAAACTTTGAGGTATAGATATACTTCGGCATCTGCAAGGGTTGTAAAAATGAAATAAACAACCAACAAGCCAGTCGTTCTGAAACATTCATAAAAACTCTACAGTAAAAGACTCCAGTAATCTACCATATAATAACGCATTACTGCTTGGAGGAATTACATAAATATCTAAGATATGATAATGGAGTGTACTAACTTGCGAGAAGAACTCGACGAGCACCGGCGGAAAGCACTGCAGTGTGTGCTGCGACCACATGTGTGGTGTGTTTGTTATTATTGTAGTTAGCAGCTCCTTTACTGCTGCGCCGTCACTACCTGAAATATAAGATTATGGGTTAAATAAAAGCCAAAATGGGGAAAATAAATATTCATAAACATTTCAAAATACTCACACTACAAAACACTGTTTTTTACAATACACGCTATAGCGGATCCAGGTTTTAACGCTTTAGTGGTCTAACTGTATAGAACTTAAGAATAATGTATTTGATACGGACCTGCTCCAGTCATATAAATGCCGCGCGCCAATGTAAGCACCAGTACCCGGTTCAACTCCTCGCTCTCAGAAGATACGAGAGACTTTGGCTCAGAAACCACTCGCGACATTTGCAGTTGAACGCCGGAACTTCCTAGGCTTGTGATAAGGCGAAGTGCGGTGCTTTCAAAGCTGGAACATTGAATAAATACAGAATATTGTGTAATTTGTACTAACAACGACAGTAGCTTGCAAATCATCACGCATGGAATTTTATATAGTTTTTATTGCAACGAACTCAATTTCGACGGTGGCAGGCTGCACATTTTATCAAAAAACGTCTGTCACATAATCCTTCGCCACAAACACTGTACTAGATCCCGCAGATGGTAAGAAAATTGTCGAACCGAAAGTCTGCGGTCTGATGCGGACGTGAGAAATTTAATGTAAGTATCAGAATGTCGGAAGGCGCCCTCCTTTGTTTTCAGACCCCGCATACGGACCGATATTTTCTTCAGAAAAGTTCAGTATTTTCTGTCAGATTTGAATCAAAAATGGTTACCGAAAACCAACAAATTGTTTCCCTTACCACAATTGAAGTTGAGTCTGGTTCGCTTGCGGGTACGCCGCTAGTGAATGTATGTTGGAGAGCAGTGTCACTCTGTAGTGCGGCTGAATGTGGTGGATGCGGTACGAAAACATGTCCAACAGGTTGTGGAGAATACCCCACGCATGGGACTTGAACACGTTTGGGAGTAATTGATCTGGAAATCAGTAAAAAAGAGTTTACGATTTTACTAAGTATACTATGATCAAAAATCCATTTCAGCACGGCTAAATGGTCGAAAGCGGCTATATGTCTTCCAAATTTTAAAATTACGTATTTATTAATACTGACGCTGTAGGTTTTGTGCAAGACAATTCATAATGTCTACCAAAATGAGTACCTAATCGGAATATTATGTGCAGTCGCACCGCGCAGCCGCCTTGACTTTGCCCACAAAACCAAGTAGATACCTAAACTGAAAGTATTTAGTACCTGGAGTCAAACTAGAGTACTTACTGATGAACCCCTTTATCCCCAGCGATTCTATCTCAGTGTAAACCAGCAACCGGCTATAAGTCTCGACCAAAGCCGGGGCCATCATGCTACTGCCTGGTATATTCGTTTTGTTCTGGGCCAGTTTAGCCACGTGCGTCACTATCGAATGTATCAAGGACATCTTGCAGTGTAAAGTCAGACTGTCGAGTATACACATGGATAATGGAACAGTTGGTAGGGGTGTTCCAGGGTTGCCATTGGTGAGTGCTTTTTGATTTCCAAATAAGGTTTCAATGATGATTCCCATGGGGCGGGCATAGAACTCTTGGTTGGTGGAATAGGCATTACAGAGTAAGGCAATGCGGTAGTCTGAGCCCATCAGCGTTGGGGTGTTGTTCGAAGTCACAAGGTGCTGCAGAAATCTGAAATATAGTATGTAATTATATTATATATTAATTATATATTGCAAACTGCTAATCACAGAGTATTTATGCTAGCACTCTCTACATAGTACTGCTTTATTAATTTACCATAGATTTAACTGCTTGTCAGTTTTAGCAGATAATTCAATAATAATAAATACTCACTCATACTGAACTTTTAAATTTTGCGGCATAGTCATTGTTTTTTGTTCAGACTCTGCTTTCTTCAACAAATGCATCCATATACAAACTACCGCCATTTGGTGTGTGGAATGTGATTTACCACATTCTGGAACAGGTAAAGGCTCCTTCTCAGGGTACAGAAGTTCATGTAGCTTGATTATAGGCAGAAAGTTAGAAAGAGGATTCCTTTGTATACTTCCAGATATGAATTGCAACAAAACCCACATGAGATGGTCTCTTCCTTTCTTCATGTCATGCCCAATAAGCTTATTATGAAGTCCCATTACAATGTTTGGAAAGGAAGCGAATCCAATCAGGATTAGATAGATAACTTGTGAGGACAAGTGGAGCCAGCACCAGTGGGATGAAGACATTTCATCTTCGTCAATTTCATGTTCACTTCTTTCCATGGGCAGTATCATAAGTTCTACTAACTGATCTTCTAAAGCAATACATCTTTGTTTGTGCTGTTTCTGAAGCCCTAGCATTGAACACATCATATCCCTTGAATATGGTTGTTGTAGAACATGTCTTAGCAAAGATATTTGCGGTTTTAAAAGGTCATCATCATAAGGCAAATTTCCTTTAAGAGAAAACTTCAAAGTGGTTGGGTCTAGTCTCCATGGATTAATCAGATGGTCAGCATAACCAGAAAACTCAACGACAGGCAGCATTTGCGAGTGTCCAATTATTGAAACCATTTGGGCACATGGTATAAAACTTTCAACAAAACTGGTCAGGAGTTTGGCTAATTGCTGAAAAAATTTATCAGAATAACTTGATTGCTCAACTTCATAAAAATAATGAGTTGTAGTTGTAACCTATTTTATCAACTTACCCAATGAGGCCAGTGGTTGTTGTCTGGATAATCTTTTTGTATTTCAGTAACAATAAAGTATGCTGGCAATAATGAAGCATTACGGTCAAATATATATTCTATAACACTGTATAAGGCTTTCAACTGCGGCATTGTGCTAGAGTTTAATTTGACAGGCAGTGTGTGTGCTTTTTCTCGACAACACTAGAAACAAAAACATATGATTATATATAAAAGTTAAGTACAATATTTTCCAATTTATAGATAGGTGGCCCACTTACTTTCATGATTTCTCTAACTCCCTTATAATCAACACCTCCTATAACTCTTCTTATCAAAGTAAAGCATTCAATCCAAAAGTCTGCATTTTGGTAAATAAGCTTTTCATTCGTCAGAATACAGTCACACAATAACCTAAAAATATTGTAAAATTAACACATAAACAGATAGTAAAGATAACTTTATTCAATGAGATAATCCAATGTGCCCAGGGATAGACAGTATCACTGCTACTTTGAGTTGCCTCTAGGTTACATGCCATAAACAGAAATTCACTGTTGGATATAGACCTCCTCTATGTTCCAAGAAGAACAATTTTGATTCACCGACTTCCAAGATTTGTGTGATGTCATCGGTCTATCTAGAACTATGAACTCTTTAGCATACTGATAGTCGATTAGGCACTGCTAAAGCAACCATAACATTGCCAAGTTTTAACGGAATTAAAGGTTTTTTTAAAATCCACAACAGTTAAACAAAGCAGCTGGATCTGTGTATCGTGCTGAAAATATATTATTATAATTGCTCTAATTAGTTCATCACCTACAACAAACCTGCTTATAGTCAGAAGACTGAAAGTAGATTAAAAGACAACAAAAAAAATTGCTCTAACAGTATCTAAAATTAAGATACATTATGAAGATACTAAGCTTTCGGCACACCACATGTGGATCTTCATATTGTATCTTTATTTTAAATACCTACTGTTAGAGCAATTACAATAATATACTTTCAGCCTTGTACAAAGGGCTACGGAGAGAGCAATGCTGGGAGTTTCAGTATGTGATTGAATCAGAAATGAAAATATCTGTTGAAGAAACAAGAGGTCAACGACATAGCTCTAAAAAACAGCAAGTTGAAGCGGCAATGGGCAGGCCAATTTGCTTATAGAACCAACAACTTTCTAACTATAAAGGTTACCTTGCTTGCAATATGTTGCAGTTTATTAAGTTCTCCAACAGTGTCAAGAGCTGTCTCATCTTATATCTGTTGGTTAATACTGCAGTCAAAGTCAGGTACTGCCGCATAGCAGATTCTTGCATTTCTGGGCCCAAGGTAGACATGATGCTATGAAGTTTCTTTTGATATTTTGACATCCTCTCATTTTCGTCCTCCTGTTTGTAGACCAAGAAGCAACTGAATGCTTCTTCGACTGCCTCCACTCTCTGTAAGCATCATTCATATGAGTTCTTAGACTAGCACAGTTATTTCAAGAATATTGGATATAGTAGTGTTTTGTTTACCTTTATAAGTATAAGATTATAAATCTCTTACCAGTATCTCATGCACTATGTTCGCTACTTGTGTGTCCCCCATGTTCGCTAGTGTTCCTAGATCACACAAAGTCTTTTCCGATTCACTATCAAAAATTGTCATTGAAACACTGTAATCACACGGCGTGGTCTAATAAATAATCACCCGGTGTGGTCTCATGTTTCACTCCCCAGCACATCCTTTCTACATGCCATTGTTAATAGAAAAATAGATGATCAAATTGAATCAACTATTGTAGTGTTTCTGCAGATTGATCACAGAATACTTAGATTGATAAAATCTTAAATACAACAATAAATTAGACAAAAGAAAGTATTAATAATAATCACAGTCAGACAGAACATCCAAACATCGTCCAGCTCAGTTTTCTTATCCCTCTCGCTCTCCTTCGTTAAGATCACAGACTGCTAAGATGCTAACACATGCGATTTATTGCCTGTGCCAGGGCTGCAGGTGCAAAAAAAGTTGTGTCCGTTATGCTGACAGGAACGTAGCTCCGATCCTGTTTTTGACTATCCCATCATTTAGTCAATGTCTCGATAGTTCATATTTTCATAATTCTGGAATTTGTCACCTCGTATTTTCGGATATTTTCATATAAATACGTTTCCTGCTACCTTGACGTCAAGGTAGCAGGAAACGTTCTCAATCACAGCGATCACTGCACCTTTTGCACTGCTTCCTATGTCAGCATTTAGTCATGCATTTGTCAATCTTACATACCAAGTTTCATCAAATTTGGTTTTGTAGCAACGGAGATATTACGATGTGTTTATTTGAAAATTTAACGGACGCCATGTGACATTTTCAGCCAAAGTAATTTCACTTGAATCGAGTCACCTGCAGCTTATTTCCAAGAAATAGTTATACCGACGGATACTTTAGAATTTTATCTCTCAGATAGCAGTCCAACATCGTGGCTTTCTAGTGTTTTTATCCTAATAAACGATATATACAGTTTACATGCCTTTTCATACCAATATGTCCAGAGTGCAGTGCAAAGTGATACTAGGATAGGGATACTAAACTTCATAGAAAAAATCATACGACAGAAATGTATAAGTCATACACAGTGTTTCCAGCTTTTAAATTAAGATTAAAGTATTCATCATCATCATCTTAGATAAGTTCACAGCTTATTACCATGATTAAGATATGCCGATGCATTCTGCAGTATTTTTCAGCTTTACTTCACAAGTTATCGAAGAGATATTATGTGGTAACACGGGTACGTGGTAAAATTAGACTTACAAATTTTCTGCGGTCACATTTTTTTACATTTCTTTTGTTGGCTTTACCCGTTTACCCACTTTGAACAATTTTCGTTTCTTCTTATAAATTTCTTGCCCTTCAGTGTAAAAACACTCAGTATACAGATCCAAAGAAAATAAACAAACTACCTACGTGTAGATCGATTCGATACTGATGAGATGATAAAAAAACGAGTGTGCTTTAGACTACACGACTGAAGTAAAACTTCTTTAATATACGAAACGTATATTAACCCCTCAGATCAGATTAAGAAGTTTCTGACATATTGGCATGAAAAGGCATGTAAACTGTATATTGTTTTATTAGGAGAAAAACACTAGAAAACCACGGCGTTGGACTGCTATCTGAAACATAAAATTCTGAAGAACTATTTCTTGACAATAAGCTGCAGGTGACTCGATTCAAGTGAAATTACTTTGAAGGTAAATGTCACATGGCTACCCCGGGATTCTCACACTTCCTGCTTAAATTTTCAAATAAGCTTATTGTGATATTTCCGTTGCTACTAAACCAAATTTTATGAAACTTGGTATGTGAGAGTGACAAATAAATGACTAAATGCTGACAAGGAAGCAGTGCAAAAGATGCAGTGATCGCTGTGATTGAGAACGTTTCCTGCTGAGCACCGTCAAGTTAGCAGGAAATGTAGTAATATGAAAATATCCCAAAGTATTGTAATATTTAAGATGCGGAGTAAAACACCATTGAAATGAGACTGATTTATTGCTGGCCTACGGTAGCCAGAGAAAAGCATATATTTTGCGAGTACCTACACATTGGATGAATACATTACAAGTATGAGGTGACAAATTCTAGTATTATGAAAATATAAACTATCGAGAAATTGACTAAATGATGGTATAGTCGGAAACAAGATTGGAGCTGATTGAAGCTATGTTCCTGTCAACTTGACGGACGCCTCTATTTTTAAATATGGCGCGGCTACAATGTTCATGCAGTGTTCCAACTGAATTTGAAGCATCTGTAAAGATATATGTTACTGTTACGTCATGTAATTTTTGACTTTGATTGACCAGACAGGCCTGCCACCAGCTGCCTGCCTTGCCTGCATTGTGCAACTTGTGCAATGCACGAGAGGGAGTCGTAGTTTTGCAATGATTTTACACGTTTTCTCCTAATTTAGATGAGTTTTATCGTCTTTATGTTGTTATCCAAATAATACATTATCTCGGGCCCTCTGAGGTAATGGAGTCTCCGCCTTTCTCGACACATTCAGAAGCTCCTCCGCTAAGTGAAGATAGTGGCCTAGTGATTACAAGTGGCTCTTTCTCGAGTGATTCAGCTAGTGGATGGCATCACGCTTCCGAGGTATGATTATGTACCTACTATCATGACTGAATGATTTAACTAGTCATTATTCCAAACTAAAAGTATTTTTCTTCATTGATATGAATTCGCACTTAGAAAATATTTTGTACCCACCTAAGTTGATGTACCTCGTAGGTAGGTAGCGACAGGAAATCTGCCTTCTTGTCTGTAAATTATCTTTAGATTTTAGCTTTTTATATAATACATTATTTAATTATGAAATGTGAAGAATTCAACCCTTCAAAATCAGAAAAAAAACCGATACTTACATGCTTTTTTATAAGGGTTGAGGGTGAGGGAGAAGAGAGAACCCTACCCTAAAAGAGGAGAACACAAGGATGTGATATATTTCTATGTGATTTAAAAATATTTTTTAAGATTTATGTAAGTAATGCTAATTCTTCTGATGCTTTGGCATCTGCTACTATGGCATGCTCAATTTGCTTGTTTGCATTTCTAACATAACCTAGGATACCCTAGAAAAATACAAAAAAAAAATTCCTCAACTTAATTTTCACTAAATTAATTTCATAGTGATCTTCATTAATATTCCATATGTGTCAGCCAATTGCCACTCCTAGAATACTAACTGGTTTCCTCACAATATTATTCTCCACTGTTTAAGAGCACTGGCACTGTGCACATAAATTTTTCACATAGAAAAATCCATTGGCACACAACTTAAAATAGCTTGTAGTTCCAATGATGCTAAATATTATGTTCTGAATGCATAGTGTTCCAGTGTTATTAGCAAAGCTTTGATATTATAAAACTATACATGGAATATTTGCTATAACTGTTTTCGGTTAGTCAGTATCAGGGGTCAATTTCTGTTAATTTTAATTGATATTGTGTTATGATTTTTGAGGCTATTAATAATCATAGACCATATTCTACTAGTTATTGTTAGATTATGATTGACCCACTTTTTAGGGTTTCACTGCTAAAGATTATTCAGGCTTCAAGGCTCATTGGAACTTAAAAGAACTTCACCGTTCACTTAGAATGAGCTTAAAACTATAGTTTAGTAGGTGGATTATAAATGCAGGTAAGGTTGGAAGTGTAACAATAGATAATAATTGTTTCAATAAACAAGGCAAGCATGTTTACATAAAATATATTTAAAACCAAAACCCAAATAATACCTTTATGTTAAAAAAAAGCGTGGTAGGCAGGCATCGTAAAAGTTTAGTAAATATCTACCTAATTATCTGTTTAGAACTAAAACTGATATTTTGAAGTGAAACAAGACAAAACTTATATAGGTAATATTTTTCTAGTTATTGTATTTTGACTTGCATGTAAAGGCAGAATCAATCACATACATTTTGTATAGAGTTATAACATTAGAGTAGAAAATGAGTGTCTGCTCCCTCTGTCTGTCCTATACAAAATGTCTGACAGTCAGTTACACACAGTCCAGGCAGGCCTACTCAAGTCATGTCTAGTGTTACTTTACCTTTATGCTGTTTTATCCCTTTACACATAAAAGCGAGCGAAAGCAAATATATATGTAGTTAAGCTATGGCCATTCTTATTATTTATTTTTTTTCAATTGCAAATTTTTTATAAGGTGCATCCTGTAGATTAATGCTTGTCATTGCTACTATTTTAGTTTTTTTTTACATTTCACATATTTTAAGTTTACATCTGTTAAACCACCTGCTAGTTCCTTCAGCAAGCTGTTCTTGCATCCATGACTAAACTTATCTGGTATGGTTGTAAGAGTGGTAGTGGTATGGTTACTAATATATATATACATATTTATTTGGAACTAAGGTACAATGTAACAGTGAACATGTGTAACAATACTGACTGCAGAAGTATAAAACTGTGTGGCAGCCAGTAACACTGTCCTCTTGTCATTTGTTTTCCAATTTCAAGAATATGACTAAATTAACAAAATAGAGTAAGTACTTAGTACATAATTTAAAATAGGAACAATATTATTTAACAGTGTGTGTTATGTGTAAGTACAAGTAACACATAGTTTACATGTAGTAAGCTATGTGTTATATATACAGTATAGCTTAATTTTTATGAGGTGGAAAGTTTTTTTATCTATAGTAAATATTTTTAAATTAAAAAAAAAAAAATTCTTTCCGCAACGTGGCATCTTCAAGCTAATGTCGTTTTTTCTCTGGTGTCATCGCATGCAGATAGTGGTTTTTCGTCTCTCCCGGTGGTATAGTTAAGAAGAAACAAAAATTACCCTATCACACCAACTAGACCTTACCCGGTACAAATATTAACAGAATTAGAATTACTCCTGGCATGGGCTACCTATACTGTATAGGTAACCACATAGATATATGTATAGGCTATACATATATCAATATTCTGACGCCCTGCAAGAATCGTGTAAACTGGCCACATTTAGTTTCCAAATAATAATGATCAAGTGACTATGGAGCTTAGCTAACTTATTTTTAAAGTCTACAGACTAGGTTCTAGGCCAACGTGAGTGTTTAAATATACATTCGATTTGACCTGGAATCGACGATATGGTAGCCAGTTTGATGAATCTTGGTGTCTGATACAGAGATTGATCCATTCCTCTGTGAGTAATAGTAATTACATCTCATCCCGTAAGTTCCATGAGGTAACAAGTAGTTACCTCTGATGATCTGACACTATAGATAAGTCATTTCACAATTATAAATGCATAGTTTGCGAGTGAATATGTTTGTTCCCACTTATTTATCTGCATTAAACAGATTAATTATACACTGATCAGATATCGATGAAACTTAGAATAATAATATAATACCTATACCTACGTAGTACAGTTTGTGACAATATATTTACAATAAAATATTGGCTTTTTATCCTGGTAGGTACAACACAAGTGTTCTATCGTAGACAAACGCGCCTGGTGTTATAAATTCTTGCTGTTGACGCTTGCCTTCTTCTTTCCAACCTATGAGATGAATTTTAAAAATATATACCTATGTAGGTATGCGTATATTTTTAACAGGATTGATCTTCTCATATCCATGGTATTACTCTCAAAACTTTTCAGCGATCGTTTGTATCTAAATGCTCTTTAAAAACTCTTTCTTACAATAAATCGTTGCTGTAACGATCAGTAGGTACTGTATTTTGTGTAAGTACCTACACTCCACTTACAAGCGTGAGGTCATACCCGTACAATGGACACAATATGTTTATTTTTGTAACATTGTTATGTGGTTTGTGCAGTTACAAGAGAGTGACTTCGATGAGAGGTCTCTATCGCTTTGCGAATCAACTGATGCATCGGAGCGCATGTGCGGGGATTTCTTCAATACTGTAAAAAAAGGCCCAGGAAAAATAATAGAAACTACTATAGAACCTCCTCCAGAATTTCAGGTACCATATTCATATTTTAAATATATTTATGCTTAGCTAAATGTTCACACATTAATGTTATAGTTACCGACCTGAATTATAATTTCAATCAACATTTATTTTGCCTTTTCATTCTATGGACAGGAAAATAAATACCCAAAATACTAAACTATAGCTATATAATTATTATTGATATTACAGGATAATCCATCCACAGTGATCGTCGAGGACGGCTTGACTGCGCTTGTGACTCCCTCGGTGTTTTTAAACGAAGCTTCACCCATAAAAACAATAAACACAAATTTAAAAGTATCGCACGAAACCAAGCGGCACATTTCACCTTTATACCCTCGTAAATTAAAACCGGATTCTTTAAATGAGCGTCGGCAATGTTTGAATCATAGATTCGCAAGTCCACGGTTGCTGCATTTAAGTCCGTGTCGCGCTAATCGGCCGTCGTCGCGGAGCTCCTTAACGTCTCGGTTGTCAAGTAGCCACAACTCCCTTGTCACTCAGTTCCTGACCGATGATTCCAGTTTCATCACTCAAGCGATCTCCCATGATACGTTGTCTGCCAAAACGTCTCACATAACTGATATGTACAATGTCCCATTCGATAGCGATATCTACGCTGTGCCCATAGACATGGTCCGGCCCTCCCACGCCAATCTAAGGATCAAAGGAAAGAAACCGACCAGGAATAAGAAGCGTGCCAAGAGTACGCAACAGAGCACGTGCGCAGTCATCCCGACGTCCGACAAAACTCACAAGCCAAAAGAAATAAACAGACATAAAGACGTCAAATCAAAAAGGAACAGTTTGCCAAGTTCATCGTGTAAGAAAAACATCAACGACTCTGATACGGATTCACTTCATTTGACTTTACGTGAAATGCGAAAATACTTGCATACGCTTTATTCCAGTTCTAGTGAATCTGAGTGCAAAGCTACTATTAAAAAGAATAACACGATCGTGGCTAGTGTTGGTATCCACACACGGCTCGCGAATAAAGACAACACAGTTGCGTTTTTAAAGGAGAGTCACGAGATAAAATCTTCAGAGACGAATAATAACCACAAGAAATCGTGTAAGAACAGTTTCGGGTTGAAAGCTAAAAATAAAAAGCATAGAGAAAACCCGAAAGAATCAGAAGGAGATAAGAACGAAAAGGTTGTGAAGAAGGGTACTCAAAAGCCGAAAATGTCGCCCGTGAGGATTTTATCTATAAATCTGAAGCAGAGTTTTTGTAATCTGTTTCGTTGGCGTCGGCAACCGGTAGTAGATAACCTGACGGAAATATCTATAAATGAAATGAAAGGATCACCCCCGCCGGCAGTTCGCCGTGCATTACCACCCTTGCCTCAGGCCCCACAGACGTCACAAGCCACACGGAGAACTGAAGAAGAGACCGGCACTGACTTTGCCACCTCCATACAGAAAGTCAAAGATGTAAGTATACTAGGCCACCGACATAGCTTTTAGAATCAGCAAGTTAAAGTGGTAATGGGTAGGCCTTATAGCTCGTAGAACCGACAACCGCTGGGGAGGAAAGGTGCTCGAATAGTGAACCGGAAGACAAAGCGAAGGACGTCTTCTTACCCGATGGACTGACGACATTTTTAGGACCGCAGGAAATCGATGGATGTAAATGGTTCAAAATTGTTCTTCGTGGAAAAGTGTCGGGGAGGCCTATGTCCAGCTGTGGACTTCTACAGGCTGTTGATGATGATGATGATGATGACGATGATACAATGCTTTAACGAATTTCGCTCACGGTTCAGATTTGAGCCCCTAAAGCACTGCAGCTCCATCTTCAAGTTTGATGAAATACCTACCTTTTGTGCAGTTTTTAGTGAGTACATACTTATTTCACTACCACCAAAATTTTATCGGTTTATTCCGTTTAATTTTAGTACGGCTGGTATTGGGGCCCGATATCTGTGGAAGATGCTGAGAAAATTCTGTCCAATGAACCGGACGGTTCGTTTATTGTACGAGACAGCAGTGACGACCATTACATATTTACTCTTACGTTCAAACTGAATGGCCTGAGGCATGTTCGGATTGAACATGATCAAGGTAACTATATAAATTAGTTTACAACACATAAAACATCCATAAATAGGGTCATCAAATCATGCATCTTCGATAACCATCAAAAAGGTGTAACCTTGGTAAACTTGGCTACTTGACTCATACCTGTGCTAAGTTTTATCTCTATTGGTCTATTTGTCGAAGTGTTTTGTTGAACAGATTTTGGCTTTATCATCAGAAATTATCTTTGCTACCATATTATTACTGCCTGTGTACCTACCAAATTCAGTAAATAAATGCAAAATAATGTTCGCCGCTTACGTACTAGCTTTGCTTAGTTTGGGCCTAGATGACGTTTTATCGAATATATGTCAGTATTTTTTTAAGCTGAACTATAAACTCAATGAAACCCGAACCAGTAGTTAAGCGATTAAAAATTATAATTATTTTATCATATCTCAAAATCTATATAACTTAGAAACAAAATGATTGTTTTACAATTTACGAAGCAGGTTTGCTTCATAAAAGCTTTTTAATATAACAGCCCACTTTACTTGTAGAAAAAAAGTGTCCTTTTTACCCCATTTATAAATCCATATCTTCAAAACTCCGATTTAATGTTTATGCATACCAGTTAATTTCTACTTATAGATCTGTCATATCTCATGCAGATCGGATCAACGACTCTCCGTTGATCGACAGTAATGCCTGATCGAGATAAAATAGAAAATCTATTGTGCCTGAAATTCTCACAGCCATGAGGTTGAACAAAGCTTATTTTGTAATCGATTTTAATGAGTACGGACCATGGACTTATGTGAGTCATCATTGTCATCATAATTCAATACGGTATATTATATCCAGTCTTAGGTAAATGCTATCCCTTATCCATACCTGTAATAAAGTATTATTTATTTTCTAGGTAACTTCTGTTTCGGCGGGTGCACCATGTTCAAAGCTCAAACTATCGTGGAGTTCATTGAAAACGCAGTAGAAACGTCTCGTAGCGGCCGATACCTGTTCTTTCTAAACCTGAGGCCGGTACTAGGCCCGGTGCGGGTGCAGCTGCTTTACCCGGTGTCGAGATTCAAACGGGTTCAGAGTTTGCAGCATATGTGCAGGTACTTCCCAGATTAGGCGTATTTGCCGCGCGTCTTAACTTTTGCATTTTAGACGCGTTCATCTGAGTCATAGTCAAAAAGCATTTATTTATTGGAATTCTAAAGATCACTTAGAAACTTCTTAAAGCTAAAACTAGGCTTCTAAAGCTAAACTAACTTTAAACAAAAAAACTAGGCATACAGTAAATATAAGTATAAGATTTACTGTACGACTTTAAAATTCGTGAGAGGTTATATTTTTCCGGTAATATCTACATAACCAATGTTTGCATGATCTTATTTCAATATATTCTATAGTTAAATATTTATTTCTGATTTTGGAATTTCGTGTTGTCGTTTGTCGCCAAGACAACTTGACTGTGGAATGCTTACCGAATTGTCGTATTACGAAACTTTGTTAAATATTAGGGTACTGTTGTACACATGGCTACTTATGCTTACCGGAGTCCTAGTGTCGAGTCAGCCGATGTGACTATTTTTTTAACCACATTTAAGTCATATATATAGCCAACTTCTGGTGACGAAGTATTTATAAAACCTCGTTATGGGTAAACAATCGCTGTAGGCGGGATCGACAGCTTAACGTACCCTCCAAAGCACAGAAAAGTAAATGAGTGAAGCGATCAGAAGTAAATGCCACTAGCGTTAATTCAACCAAATGGTGATCGCGCAGAACGTTGCTTGACTTAGTCGATTGTACATAATATATTGATTTCTAAGTATGATTGTTTCCTGTTATTTGGAAATGTTGCTTGAGTCATCAGTCTCGGACTGAAGTATTTTTAAGCAGTGCGTGTTGCAACTGTGTCGAATTATAGGGATCAAACTCACAAATCATGATAAATATCCTGTTTTTCAACCATACACTCATCAAATGATCAGAACAAACATCAAAGTTATTAGGGGTATGACTTGTGTGTTTATTAATTTACTTTTGACTAACTCTCTTCTATTATTTCCAGATTTGTGATATTAAAATACGTGCGGAGAGATCTCATAAACGGCTTGCCCCTGCCACGGCGATTGGTTGACTACCTGAGCGCAACGCATTATTACTCAGAGCTGCTTGCCGATACATAACTTGCCGGGTTATATTTTATTTTAATTTATTTAAAAAGAAAATATTATTATTTCTAATTTATTTTACTTAATATGAAATATTTTTACAATCGATTAAAACGTTTTGTAAATTATATCAATACGGATAAACTGGTCAAAAACGGCATTCGGGTATAGCGGAACGTTTATGTATTGTATTGGCGTATTACAAGAAAAACTAGAATGGCTTATTTGCTAATTAAAACTTCGTGGTGTACAAAAGCTAAGTTGTGAAATAAGAAGGTTGTGTAATCTATTTAGAACAACAACAGCAATATTGATTAAACATCAAATGCCTTTTTAAACCTTATAGCATAGTGATAGAGTATACTATTACAAAGAATGTATAAGTATTATTTTTATATTGGCACTTATGTCTGTTTGAAAACAGTTTGAGGTTTACTATCTGAATCATTAGCGGAAAATGATTGCATAACGTTTACAAAAAGTAGAACATACTCGTTGAAGTAAGAAGATGTGATCCATAAAACGATGTATTTTGGAGCTAAGAGCCTACATTATTGATAGATTAGATGACAATAGGCTAGTAATTCTTACAAAATGCCTTATCAAGAAAGTGGCTTAAAATCTAAACGACGGACAGCCTTAGATAACCGAGATTG
The DNA here is from genome assembly GCA_947095575.1 of Electrophaes corylata. Lineage (NCBI taxonomy): Eukaryota > Metazoa > Arthropoda > Insecta > Lepidoptera > Geometridae > Electrophaes > Electrophaes corylata. The sequence goes on along the minus strand of OX352698.1, from coordinate 9,465,993 downwards.
AAAACAAAGACCAGAAATATATTCTCAACTGAGACACAATTTAGTGAAACTTATGCTATTTGATGATAAATACAGAATTTTCATCCTCAAGTACCCTGTAGTTTATGTCTAGTCTAGAATGAGACACTGGTAGTTCCAAAAAAATGGATTTATAAGCATCTTCTCTCCGCGTGTATGCTACGTAAATAGTTAAATTCATATTATATACACTCTTATACATGATAAAATGATTACTTGATATACATAAATAAAATCTAAAATTTTTGATGGTCTTCGGTAGCACAATTATGTGGCTTTTTCGTTTCAAATTTATTATTTTCACAAATAATATTTAGAACAGTAAGAATATTATATAAATAGCCGTATTGATTCTTACTATCTATCTTAATCAATACCTATGCTAGGTATTATCTAAAACGGACCTGGAAACGAAAATGTTCAATTTTACAAAACTTACGAACATTTTCATTTGTTGGCATAGATTTTACACGTCAGCTTTGTTGGATTATATAACGCCTGGAATTAGATAAGATTATTTTTCTATGACACTAGCTAATAGATTTTGTGTGTATGAACAGGGTGATATAAACTTGCCCTGCAATAATAGGTTTAAAAACAATAACTAGAAGATTACTTGATTCTCTAATACCACATTTATATAACATTGTCTGGTGTGTTCGTGGTGCCTATGCCTAATACTACTTTGTTACATTTACAAACCTTGATTACACTGCTAGTCCAGATGATATTAAAAACGCGGTTTTATGCCTGCCATAACATGATCCAACACAAAAAAGTGATTTTCAATTTTGATTATTTACCTGCTTAGTGTGCCATGTGAGCACAGCACAAACTAAACTATTTAAAATTAACCTTGAGACCTTTATCGATTCCATATAAACCCCTTAAACGCTAACGCCCCACAAGGCTCTGTCATAAAGTTCTTTATTAGAATAGCCACAATTTTTTTTTTAAATCGAAAACGCAGCATTTAGCATAAATGTGTTGGATGGAAAAAAATACGATGTTTATTACCCATTTGCTAAAATCTTCTATCTCTAGTGTCGATTAATCAGTCTCATCAGTTTATTATCAATCAATCACTTTATAAAAACCGTATTGCTTGTTAGCGTTTAGTGGCGGAGCGTGCTTGGTTTGTCCCGACAAACAGGTGAACCGAGCTTGTAGTTTACATAACAGATTCTTGACTATATATAAACGAGCTTTGCAATAACCTTTTGTAAAAAATAATATCTTTAGCATTTAAAAACTATTCATCAAAGTATTTTTTTGCATACTACCTGGTTAAAGATAGGGGCAGAAATAAAGTTTACCTAGCTAAACATATCAATATCAAAATGTAGAACTATAATCGCCATCTATAATAAAATACATTAAATAAAAACATATTAGTAAAATGAAAGTAGCAAAAAATATTTGTTATATAATTTGTCTAAATACACATTTCACCACTAAAACATACACAATTTAAAATAAAACAATCAACAAACAATTTCAGTTAAAACACCATGCACACTCTGCAGAATATTCTGCAGAATTTTAAAGCTTAGGTTAAACCAACGCGTTCTACCTGTGTCAGTAGTGACGACGTGCACGGTGTCTTTTAGTGTTTTTGTCACTTGTTATATATAATAGGTAGTATGTTTGATAACAGATCGACAACACCTACTAACATCTAACCGCCATGGTTTGACCGCTCACGAAGCGAAGGTTCAACGCAATGGCCTTTGCTCAAGTCATAAGTTGTCTTAAATAATATAGGTTTCTAAATGGGTGTTCCTATTTATTGTTTTGGCAATCACGGATCATAGGTAACTGCTCGGCAACAGCGTCACTTACAGCATATTGTGATGTTAACAACTGTTACTTTGAATCAAGAAATCTATATAGCGGCTGTGGTTAAGCGTATTTAATAATATCGATTTCATTGTTTATATTAACGTAGGTAAAAGATTTATATACTTATTCAATATAAATTATTTTGCTACTATGGTGTAAGATTAGTACGTACTTGTATTGTAGTATTAAGGTATCATCTTAGGCCCGCCTTATATTAACCATTCTATAGTTAATATAAGGCGGGCCTAAGCCTTTACAACCGATTGGCACCAGTATGTTGTTGATACAATTGTATTATTATAAGTATGTAGAAACATTATAACCAAATATTAAGATACTTATGTGCTTAGTTGAGCAATGAATAATAAATATGCAAGAAAAGTTGATAGAATACAAAAAATATTACAAAAAAACGGCGCTTTTAATAAGTTTGTATTTTATTTGTATAAACGAAATCTGGATGTAGTTAACAGCACGTGTCAGCATTACGACCATGTCACCTATTAAATAATGTCACTAATTGTCAAAACAAAATAAGAGCTCACATCTCAATGGAGCTAAAGTTAGAAGAAAAAAGAGGTAGGTGTGTTAGTTACCTAACTTACAATCGATTTTACAAATAGACGTAAACGCTGTGTAACCACCGCACGAATCAATGAGTCGTGCGGTGATTACACATGAGTCGGACTCATAGATAAAACGCATAGGTAGTGAGAGATGGATGAATATGGTCTGAGTTTCATTGATTGGTTAGTTTTGACGAGACTTTTTTCTTCTAAATTCATTGTAGCCAACTGTGAAAAATGAATACCTAAACTGGAGACGAATACACAACTGTTGGTTCGTTATAGATACCGTTTCTTGTATTACACAGTTCATATTAGTTGTATTAATTTTGTATACACGTCTGGTAGATCTACTTTCCCACTTATTGCTTCCCACTATCTTTCACTTTCTAGTATAGTGAATTTGAAAATTTGATATTATAAAAATAAAGACATTCTAAATATTCTAAACTGTAGGTAACCTAAATTGTTATGTTCGTAACGTTATTGTAACGTTTCGTCGGCTGGACGACTGCTTTGTACTAGACGTTATACGAATAATTATAACAAGGAGAGTTTTCATCGACAACATTTTAACGTGTTTGTATAATTGTTATATTAGTGACGGTTGATGTATCGATGAGGTATGAATCTGTTGTTTCCACGGATCCTCAGCTGCGCTAGAATGTATACAATTAGTAACTTTCAAAATGATATTACAGCGTTACAAAAAACAGCATAACTACGTTTCAGTTAACTACTAAATCAGTTAATGAGTATATTAACTGATTTAGTAGCCATTTAAATATATAACGATGTGACACATTTTGAATGTTACGAATTGTAGGTATATTAAACTGTCGTAGTTTGTTGTAATTTTATTGTTGGCATTTTAGTGTGGCTGACACATAGTCAGAAAATAATAAAAGAGGTACATATTTTTGCTATAGTGCACATGTAGGTAGGTACTATAGCGAAAATATGTACCTCTTTCGTGGATCCTATCAAGTCGTTTTTCCTCCGAATGACGAAAGGCAACATAACCTAATTTATTTCCAAAATGTGTAGTCGAAATAAATTATCATCATTACCTACGTCATCCTTTATGAAATATGAAAATAACAAAGTGGCGGGCGAAAAGCAGTTAATTAAAAATATTGTAATTGTTAAAATAATCATGTTACTTATAAAAATAATATATGAACGCATTCTATTACCAAACCAATTGCGTAGATGTTAGTAATAAGTAGGTACTTGTATGTAGAATACAGCTGTTGTTATCATAATTGTGTTAATAATGCGTGTCACTGCGTGTTATATGATTACTGCGTGTTTTCGCACGACGACTGAGTAGTATTGTTAAATCAGGATTGGTAAGTATCGGGCACAATGAGTCTCCGCTGAAGGGCTTATGTACTCATACAAAACATTGTGATTCTATAATCGTGCGTGCATTGGCGTTGTGGAATTCGTTTAGCGTAAGTAAGGCGCGTTCCCGCGTCGGAGTTATGGCATTATCTAAATAATTAACCCTTATGAATTAACTTGTAAGTAGGTATAGGTCAGTGTCGAGGACGAGTCATTATCATAGCACTAGGCATCAAACGCTGCTGTACAAACTATACAAAGCCACTGCGCTGTACATATTCTTATAACATATATGTTCTATTATATCTACGTATAGCCTACGTACACGCGCATGCTGTTTAACATGTCCATATTCATTGAGCTACGTAAGAGATCGAAATATTTTTGTATGATAAATGTCCAAAGAAATACATGATAAGCTTTGTTAAATGTGAAATGTCGTCCGTCTGGCTGGACTGGTTCCGAGACATGTACTTTTAAAATATATTATTTACCTTTATTATCTGATCCTTTTGACTCATTGTGTACTTACAATGTTATTTTCCAAACTAACTCAGTTATACATTCTATTCATAATCTTCATGTTACTTCTCGTATACCTCTTGTGAGCAATATAAAATCATATACATATATTGCACATGTTATTGGAATTATTTAAATGAGGGTCAAGTTTGTAATTTCTCAGGTACCTACTAATCAACATAGGGTGTTCGTTTCTTATTTTAGAAAAGCTTTCTAGCTTTGGCAAAACACATCATTTTTAACCTAGAGTCCGATACAAACAGTCGTAGTTTAAACCTCGATAGTGTTGACAAAAAATCGAATTGTAATCATACCACTTAGCAAAACTGATCCTTGGCTATGTCATGATTTGCATTTCGGTCTCAATTAACCCATAAAGAGTGGATACTGAGAGGTAATTTGATAGATAGTAATTGTTGGATAGCAGATTTCTATACCAATTATCCGGCTTAAACATTCGAAAAAGGAGACTCCTCTTAATAAATCGAAATTATGTAATGTGTTATATTTCAATCAGAAGTTATAAATTACATGTGACGCATTTCGAAACGACCACCCCGTGCTTACGTCAATTGATGTCATCTAAGTGATACTTAGAGCATAGCGCTTGTGATAAAGATTTTATTACATAATGGCATTTTGTATTACAATAATAAGCACTTACAAGTGATTTAAACTAATATAATTACTGCTATGCAATTATTTTCAGACTGATACAAATCTGTAGGTGAAATAGTAGAATTCAAATGAATGATTCGCTCAATAGTCAATTTAAAAGTACCTATATAATGTGATGCGAATATTAAAAATAAGTATTTGAAGAAAATGCTTGCTGAAATTGAAGATTAATAACATTTTACATTGTAATTATTGACATAGTAAATGTATTTCTTACAAAAATCAAGCAAATCATTGCTCTATACTAAAAACATTACTTGTTTACTTTACTCAAACGTAGTTAATAACTAATTGTTATAAAAAGGTAATAGTGATAGTACAATTAAAGTTAACATGTTAATGAAATAACTATAGTTTTACTATGGATTATATTATTCCATTATATTATTTTAGTTATTTCCAAGTATAAATCTTACAAATATATCGAGTAGTGATTTTAAACTCTTACCTACATCATAAATTTGGCAATAGACTGAATAACTCAACTTTTATATGCTAAACTAGTGGTTTTTTAATAGCATAAAAACAATTGTCAATAAGTCTCGAATAAGCTTGCAGTAAACTAATTAATTATAGGCATTCTGTGGTAGCATCTTACGGTAGCAATATGTTCTTCAACACCTTGACGAATTTGGGGTCTTCGTTAAACTGAACAACTGACATTTCAAGTTCTGAGGGCCAAGCATTATGTTGACATTCGTAACGTAAACGTATCGTACGATAATCCGTAACGATATCCGAGTTACTCTGCGCGGCATTGAGGCAACACTCCACAGTTGAGTTATCGATACCGCGCAATGTAATTGAAATGTCAACATGATACGGTTACGCAAAAAATGTGTAATTTATTCGTGCTAGGCAACAATATAAAAAATAATGTTTTATTCCGGGGTCTGATAATTATCAGCATAAACATCTCAATATGGCACTTTTTAAGTTAGAGGTATTTTATCATACTTTCAGTTTTGATCTTAGGTCAGATAATTTTTTTGTAAAATTTACTTGTTGGCCTCAGTAGGTAAATATATCTTTAAAACTATTTTTATATTCACGTACACATTTTTATACAGAAGTCCCCTTAGTTTTACTTCATAATCAATGTACCGCGCAACGTCCAACTATGCGAAACATCTGTAAAACATACCCAAGGCTCAAACAATTAAATTGGATTATTCACAAAAAAACGTACATAGGCGAACTTAATACTTGTTAGCATTTTCTTCCAGATGCCTATGTGTTTACACATTGTGCTAGTTAGACGAGGACTCCATTTGGTTATTGGATGGACGTGTTACAAATGAGTAATATGGGTCAATGAACATTTCTTGCTTATAAGCTTATAAGCTTGCGTTAGATGTATCACATGCATGGGAGTTCCGCTACGTAGATGTATCATAAGCCACGTGTTTAGTTTTTTAGAGTCAAGTAGCCCTCGAAAATCAAGAAGGTCCTAAGGTCCTAGACTGTAGCAGATTTTCGACTTGTGGACGTAAAATAGCATCTGTTCTGCTATTTTGTTCAGTTTCCTTGAGAAATAGAATGTGATTGCCCGATCAGCTAATATTGTGTGACTTAGCTAAAGTACAAAATAATATAACGACGCGTTCGTTCTTATAATTTTTAGGCGATGAATATAATTCATTATATTGTTCGTGTTTGCAATATTAGCGTACAATTCTTATTAAGGCGATGAATTTTAGGTCCTACTGATAAAGGGCTTCACACACAGCAGCTATAATGTATATTAATGTACATTACATCCCGGGATGTATAGCTTTAAATTATCTTAATGTATCACACACACAACAGGTAATGTAATGTATCTTTCCCTTCATTTCATTGGCATTTTGAACTTTTTGAACATCCTTTTCGAAGAGAGATATACGGAAATGTATTGAGATGTATTGAGATGTATTAAGATGTATCGAAATATAAATGTATATTTTCGTATCGCTCTGTATTTTAAGATTCGAAGATGTAAAAATATACATTATAGCTGTCGTGTGTGGTCTCCTGACGATTTCTATGGAAAGATGTAATGAGATGTATCGTGCTATAATGTACATCTTTACATTATAGCTGCTGTGTGTGAAGCCCTTAACTGTCTACCTTAATATTTATAACGACATGCTAGTTATCAGACGTTTTATTCCCTGTTCCAATATCTTACAAGCATCCTTTTGTACGACGAACCGTTGCTTGTCACATAAGCTTTCATCTCATTGGTCAATGATACAGTGACAGTTTACACTCGCCAATGAGGTGTGTGTGAGTTTATCTGACAGGCATCGACCCGTAGTATTACTAACGGAAGTTCGTTGAGTAACGGGAAAGTACGCTGCAAATGTTTGAAAACTACCAGGACGTTATTAAACTATTATGACTGAAATGGTAAATGTTTTGAAGATTACAATGACGTGCCGTGTTGCTAATTTTAGACTAGTTTGACAAAACTTACTTCATTTGTTAATTTAAGCAGATTTTTACATAAGTACCTACTGCTTCTAAATTATTCTCTACGTACATAACGATTAGGTAATAAATACAATTTAGAATTGGCAATGTGGAATTAAATATGATTTGTGTAGGTTTAACCTTTTAAGTGAGTATCTTCAATTAGACTCCGTAGGTCTCGCATAAAACACTAACTTTTCAGTAAAATTACGCATCAATGCGTTACAGCTTATTACAATTTAGGTTACTAAATTCAAAATTGTATCACAAAACATTTTGTACTAATTACAAAATTGTATTTAGTATCTGATATGTGATTCTTAAACCACAAATCAGACCTTTATTTAATACTGTTAATTGTTAATATCTATCTTATAATTGGCTTCTTCTTGTTTGATATGAATTGCTACAAAATAATAAACCAAAAAAATAAGCGTAATTTCACACACAGTAATTTGAAGAGACTCTTTGGAAGATAATGATGAACTTAGTAGGTTATCACAATATATGATTATAGTTGTATTCAATAAAATAATTTATCATTACGAGTGACGTAGTGGTGTTTGCAATATGTAATTGTGTTTGTGATTGGCAACTCTTGCTGCTGATTTTATATGTAATGTTATTTCCAAAGCACAGAGTATGATTTACATGTTAGCTTTGTAGATTCTTCTATACTTATTTACTAACGTTGATTAACTGTGTATTTGTTACTCGTATGTATAACGAATGTAGTATTAAAGTTAATTTCAAAGCATGTAATGCACTTTTGTGTAATTCTATAAGTGTAAGGTAGTGCATTTTGTTTTATAAAAACTGGGACAATTGAATAAATAGGTTCTGAATAAAAAAATCATGTTTTATTTCTACACACTAAACTAAGCGGCAACAGAAATACATCATCTGTGAAAATTTCAGCTCTCTAACTATCACGGTACATGAGACACAGCCTGGTCACAGACAGCGGAGTCTTAGTAATAGGGTCCCGTATTACCCTTTGGGTACGGAACCCTAAAAAATACAAATACGCTTTGCCGCGATTAACAAAGCCCATTAGCGATGAAGCGTTTTTAGCATTATTTTTTGTTACGACTTAAAGTTAAATGCGGTATGACAATACAAATATTTTCTACCTAGGTACTATAAAAGGAAATGAATATAATAATATAATTATATGTGCGTATTGTTTGAAAGGATTATGTTCATACATTCCAAATACGAATACATACACGAATTCTAGCTGTCCCATTCGCAACTTCGTCCGCGTATTTGAGTATGTACCTACCTACCTTAGACTTCCAACATTCCTGCTAGGGCTAATAAGATATTCACGATAAATATATACCTACCTACCTATATCGGTGCCATGAAAAATAAGCTCTACCGAAGCCGACCCGTCGCCGAGTTTTTTTATAAATTCAAAGTTCTAAGTCGAACTATGAGCTACTCAAATACTAAAAGCCCCATTATCATTGATTCGGCAGCGAGCGAGGGATATTATTGATGGATTCGTACCTTAGGCTCCGTATCCAACTAATGGACTTGCCTATTCCGCATCTCCGTCGTATTGCCGTATCCTCTTGTAGGTACCTATCCGAGCACACTGCATAAGTAACTATAGCGGCCGCTCGCAGCTTCGCCTGCGTGGCAGTTTTTTCCGGATATTTTTTCCCGTTATTTTTTCGGGATAAAATCATAGTAGCTTTATGCATGCAAAGTCTCAGCTCGATCGGTTTAAAATTGACAAAGTTTCATACAAACTTTCATCCCCTATTTTATCCCCTTGGGGGTAGAATTATCAAAATCCTTTCTTAGCGGATGCCTACGTCATGACATCTACCTGCATGCCAAATTTCAGCCCGATCCGTCTAGTGGTTTGGGCTGTGCGTTGATAGATCACTATATCAGTCAGTCAGTCACCTTTGAGGTCTATATATTTAGATAGTGGAAGGTTTTCATCATAAGCTCTTTCATGGACTAGTAGCTTTTCCAGGTGTTTTAGATCCGGTGTTTGATCTCTTTGCCCTGCTGGTTCTGGAAAGAGCAGTGGCGTAGCTAGGTGGACAAGAGCCCTGGTGCATAGAGAAAGAATCGAGCCCTCACTCTCTCTTTCCACGTAGCTTGAACTTATATGGCAAAAAAGTCAAAAGTTTATAAAAAAAAATTTATTTCATAGCTTATAAACTTAGCTTAGGCATGCTTAGGTTAGAGGGCCCCCTGAGCTCCGGGGCCCTGGTGCACTGTACTACCTGGCCCTACGATAGCTACGCCACTGGGAAAGAGACTAACTGGCCCAAATTAGTTACACCTTATAGTTACACTCATCGACTTAGTAGGTAACTATCACTTGCCCGTCTATTACGATCTTTCTCTTGATGGCTATTAGTCATTATTTGTATTATAATTTAGAATCGCATTTTTATAGGTTTGGTTAGTTACATTTACGTTTTTGATTATTCATTGATTAGAAACTCAAGACAAAGTCAATTCATAAATCAGGAACCAATATTACAAGTGGTCCGCCCCAAACTCAGTTCTCGTAATGTCTTTGCGATTGACTCTGAGAGATCAAAAGTTCATGAAATTTCACTAATGCATAAACATACTGATTTCAAATCGCATCAGTACCTACCATGTAATCTAAGCTAAAGTTTCAACTTATTGAACACTAAGAAGGGGAGCTCAGGTAACCTACAGTGGTTTTCCAAATTTTACAATTTTTTTAGTAGCTCAGAAACTAGAAAGCGCCAGGTAACCTACTCTTGTCTTGCGTTTCGCCTTTCGCGGCACTGGAGATATCATAGAGATTCACCAGACCAGAGTTAAATTTTTCAAATATTTTTTTATGGTTCTGGCCTCTAGTAAAAGTTTCCAATAGCATAAAAGAGGTCAGTGGCTTCCACCCAGAGTTCGATTTTTGAATAAGTTTCTATTGGTTAATGTTTATCTCTATAGTAAAGTTTTTATACAAATGCCCTTGGGAATAATTAAATACATTACAATATTATTGATACAAGGTTATATGTAGTTATTTGCGTTAGGTTTGCATGCCATTTAATGGGACGCTATCTAAATTGGTGAAAAAAAGTTAAACAGATACCAATTCGAGTATATTCAATAGCTATCTGCCTATAAAGCTAACATGTCTTTCCTCCAGATGGTGCTTTAATGACTGGTGAGCGTAGGTTGACGACCCGGCATCCTGCGTAATGTGACAGGGGACCGCCCACAGGACCCGACCAATGAGTTTTATAAACCAAGGGGTTGAAGACGCCCCGCCTTTTTCCACCACCCCCACTTATCTACAAGCCACCCCCAGGACCGCCGCAGAAGATGTGATCATTTGGTGTCGACCAGTTGGCATGCTGAAGCAAACCACCTGATAGAGGACATCATTGGTAAGGTAAGATTTTATTTTTATGCTGCTGCGAGCTGTAATCGTACTTAATTTATATTGTACATTTTATTTTTGTATCGTTTGTGTATGTATCATTTTACTTCGATTTTAGGTCGGGTTAAAGCGGTATCCGATTCCAAACCGAACACACAATTTGTTCGTTTTCTTTAGGAAGTGCCGTTAGTGATTTCCAAAATGTTTTTGCTCAGTTTGTTTTTCATTGTGCTGGTTCCTTTGGTTCTCTGGGGTAAAAACGTTAGGACCGTGAGGTCCAGAGGCGTAGCTTTTATTTAACAAAGAGTTATCGGAGAGGCTGATGGTTTATGGAGTTATCCATGGGACTAAAACCCGCTTACCTTCGATAGAAAGTTTCATAATTATCTAAAGACGTAATGTTGCCTTTTGCGGTCGGCAATCTGAGACCCAAGTAAAATACACAAACTACTTTTTGCGTTAAAAAAAAAATAGAGCTCGTCCGAATGGTTTTGGTTAGAAGCGACGAGAGTTTTCAATACGCCCACCGTGACTTACCGTGACGCCATAAAAACTAACTCAAAAAAACGAGCTTGCCACTAAGTGATTCAATAACCATAACAAATGTTTTTTTGCGAGTATGTTCTACTTTGCTTGTCTGGCTCATTTAAGTAATAATGAGAATGCATACACTTGCACGAGTAGGTACGATATAGTTATTTGTTCCTACCTCTGTGTGTGCACAAAAAAACAGTGAGTGCAACTCATACTTTACTCTTAAGTAATAAGGAAGAAAACAGAGTTCAAAAAACCTAAAATAAATTATTTGTAATGTATATTCAATTCAATATTTGTGAAATATAGTTAAATAACCAACGGACAGGTACGAAAAAACAGTAAGTGCTTTCAAAAATGTTAAATCATAGGCATAAAATAATCTTTGTTGAACGCGTTATTCAGGTACCTTTATAATTCCATTGAACTGATTAAGACATTGGTTTTTACTGTTTCACGCTTAAATTATAACGATGGAAAGCAATGTAAGTCTAAAAAAAAACTTGACGGATAAGAGTTTTTTTTAAACCCAAATGATATCTGCAGAAAGTTTGCATGATTGAATGACAAACATTGGTCCTAGAGTTTTGAGAGGCCACTTGACGTGTATTTTCCAATTTTACACGAAATAAAGTCTGACAATAAATAGCCGTGGTGCTACCGACCGCCACAAAGCCCAAGCTGTGAGAAAAAATATATTTCACAGTTTTTCGCGAATAAACGTGTTTTTTAAAAAACCCTGTCACCCACCGGTATAAGACCACTTCCGAATATTCCAGGAACATGTAAAGATACCTGGCTGACAGTCAGTACATGAGTAATGCAATTATTTTGCTGAAATTCCTATTTATCAACCAGCGATGTATTTCGGACACCGGTCATGAGCGCGCCGCCAAATTATCGCGATTTCCTTTAGATGGCTGTTTTTGGTGTTTTGTCGTTTTTATCCGTTTTTAGATAAGATAATGAATAGAATACTTATGTTTATTTTATGATGTAATGTCGATATTGATGCTGAAAAACAAACAAGATATTCATTCAAATTGATGAGTTCACTATCATCTTCCTGCACTTATTCCACGTTGAGTCGGGTCTATGAAATACCTATATCAGCTATGAGTTAACTATATGAAATAGAAATTAGTAAAAATTGGTTGAAGGCAAAGCTACTACACAATTATTAGGGTTCGGTACCCAAAGGAAGGAGGGAAACGGGACTCTATTACTAAGACTCCGCTGTCTGTCTGTCCGTCTGTCACCAGGCTGTATCTCATGAACCATGGTAGTTAGAGTTGAAATTTTCACAGATGATGTATTTCTGTTGCCGCTATAACAACAAATACTAAAAAACAGAATAAATTAAATATTTCAGGGGCGGCTCTCATACAACGACCTTTTGCACGTCGATAAAAAATATGAATATTGTATAGGCAAAACAAAAACTTGCCCCCGGCCCCGCACCACCTCTCCGACATACGCAAGTTGGGTTAGTTAGACAAAACTTTAATTTTCGAATACATACGTAACTACCACTAGGCCAATTAATTAAGCATCATATATCAAGGTAGGTTATTAAAGTTCCTATCTACTTCATTATCAGCCTAAAAAGTTCACTACTGGATATAAACCTCCATAAATATTTAGATATAGGAAAAATGATTTTGCGCTGTCCGTCAATCGACTGCGACCGCCACAATGTCGAAAGTCCGTCGGGAGGCGACCTACGTTTTATTTCGTACTTATTTACTGACCTCTGACTACAACGAATTCAGGTAAGAACACGCATTTAAAATTTAAGCCCAGGGGTCAGTTAGCAAACGTATTGACTTAATACCAGGAGTTGCCTTCGGTGGTCTAGGGCCGACACTATCAGCACACGATCAATGTTCTACTCACTTTGGTGCATATTTATTTCGAATCACTAATAATATTAGATTCTTAAATTATAAGCCGTAATTGTGTTCGAGAATGATTGTGATTTGTATGATTCATACAAAAATATACAAATACTCGTAATAAACTAATTGTGATGTGGGCAACATCTTTAAACTTACCAAAAATACCCCGTATATGAGCTGGCGCTTCCACGATTTCTAGAATAAATTATTTAAATTCAAAGAACCACTTTTTTAAAGCCGGGAAATACTTTTGTCGCATTATCGTCAATTGTAGGGTAGAGTAATACAATTGCGCAAGGAAATCGCAGTTCCAGTATATCAATTTATACGGTGCAATATTATACGGATTGTAAAAAATACTCTTGTACTCACTTACATACATACTTTGCGAATAATTTCATGAAAACTTTTGGTAATTGGCATTATATTGATATTATCCTTATTGATGATGATTTTTTTTTGAGTAGGTCATTAGTCCTTCAGCGTTACAACCTAGACTAAGTTTTAAGTACTAAATATTTCCTTTACATGTTATCTTGTACATCCACGCGTCTATTCAAAGTTACGAATTTATAATAGTTCTATAGGAGATCAAAATAAGTACCCTGCCGTAACACAGTTAAATCTAGCACGGAGGGTATGATTTTTTGTAGCTAACCTACCTATTTGTTCCAGTCAAAATTGTTCATAGCTACACTTGTATACTTCAAAATCTAGATCTAAGTAGCTTTATTCTAGGAAGTAAGTTACAAGCAAAATATGTACTAATTAAGATTGGAAATAAATTATGTTTATGTTTATCCAAAATAAAAAAAGACCACCTTTTCATATACTAACGCATCTTCAAACACGTTTGCCTCCAGAAATTTGTGGACAAAAGTAACGATGTAATTCTGCGCCATATGTAATAAAGCGTGGTGATAACGCCCTTTTAAAGAATTATCACGAACAAGCCGGGTTCCGAAAAGGCTTTAGCACCATAGACCACATCCATACGCTCCGGCAGGTTATACAGAAGACCGAAGAGTAGCAACTTTGTTTAGCGTTTGTGGACTATGAAAAAGCCTTAAGGCCCCAGTCCACATTGGTGTGTGATGGGCCATGCTTCCCAATGCACAACTGTACGCCACGATCACTTAGTGTTCACACAGTGGTGCATGTCTCATTGCTGCCTGGCAAACCACTTGCGATGGACGTAGAAGTAATTACGGCTGCGGCTATTTATTTATATACCTACTGTTTACAAGTATTACAGAAGTGTGTAATAAATTATTACACACTTCTGTAATTAATTTTTTTTATTATTAATAATGTAATAAATTAATAAAAATGTAATTAAAATTAATAAATTATTGATATAGTTAAAAAAAAAATATTATTATTATAACAGATTGATATAAATCAATAAACTTGAAAGTTTCTTCATTGCTCCACAATACTGACATTTTGGGCGATCAAAAGTTCTAGAACGCAACAAAAAAGTGCACTATCCCGGTCAGCGGTCTGTGACAAACTAACCAATGGCCGATTGTGTGAGCACCACAGGCCATGCTACGCCACGATTCCTTTGATGCGCCACGATTGACAATTGTCCGCCATCATATACCATTACCCCTGTACACATTGGCGATGGCGTGTAGTGGGCCAGCATGGCCCATTGTGGACTGAGGCCTTTAGATTCATTCGAAACCTGGGCAGTGTTGTGGTCGCTTCAGCGGTAACAAATCGACTATCGGTACATAGAAGTGTTGAAAGGCCTGATGGCTCGATGGATCAAAAATACAGATAAATAGAAACTAAAAAAAAACACACGATCTAAGCTCCTGTCAGGAACTGTTTTGTTACACCCTATGTGGATGTTTTGATCAGGAAGTCTAATTTTGAAGTTGCCCAAGAAATAAAATTCATTATTTATTATTATCATTACCATTATTTGTTTACTTATCGTGTAGATGATTGCTTAAAAGCCTCTCATTGCGACTTTCTTTCAACTATACCTATTTTTGACATGATAAAATTTGCTTTTTAAAAAATATTTATTAATGCGGTTGATTATTTAATAAATAAGAGCGACCTACTGTGTGCTGTTGACCGATAGTTGTAAAAGACTAAGCTCTTACTAAACAAAATTAATCTTACTCACAAAATCAAAATCTAAAAGCTTTTTCAAATTCAGTAGATCATCGCTGGATAAGCGATAATTGTGAGCTATGCGAATCTAGGCACCAGTTCCTCGCGACCAAACCAAGAAGAACCGCAGTTATAAGAGCATAAACGAAGTTTCGCTTATCGTTTTCAAGAGTAGACCAGCAGGTAAGAAACTGACGGCTCAGCACTGTTAGCATCATGAAACAGACTCTAAGTTTGATATGACTCAAAGTTTTCAAAGTCAATTGGAATTTACACCAATTTTCTGGATCAGTTGAGCTACCTTTAGATCGTTTGCAACGGTCTGTAGATAGCTCAACTGTTTCACATGTATTTTGTACATACCAATTATAAATACTTATATTAGCTATCATTTTCTTTGTAAATAAATGTATTTACACCAAGATCTGATGATAATCAGCTTAGGATGAACAGGAACCAGAGTTTTACAGATATTATGTCAGATTATGTAATATTTTATAGACTGGAGGTTTTTTTAATAAAATCTATACCAATTATAAAAATCTTTGTCCTGACTGACTGACATACATATATAACTGTCAACGTATAACAGGAATAGATAGCGTAATTTAAGTTATCCACTAGATGTGGCATGTTCAGCATAGGGTGCTACGCCGTAGTACTGCTACGCGCTTGCATGGACACTGAGTGAGACGAGGTTCTCGAAAACTGGATCAAAACACTAAATTTGTAATGCTTTCACAGAAAACACTTTTTTATTGATCTAGGCAGTAATATGGTATTTTTTTATGTTTTTTTTTTCTCTTTTTATTAGAACATTCGCATTTTTACTTCAAAATAGAGATAAAGATACGTATGTACGTAATAAGATTTAGTAAGAGTACCTACGTCTATGGATTGAGTATTGTATCTGGGGGCACGGCAGTGCCCTCGCCAAGTCGAGCAAAAAAGCGGCATCCTTTTCTCGAAGCAGTTAAGGTCATTTTCAACCTTCTATAAATTCGCTGTGGATATTTTAAGTAACAAAGCAAGCATTATATAAACACGGTATATTTCAAATTTCATTCAATTTTAAACAGTAGTTTAAGTATTATAACTATAGTCTCACTGACTGACTGACTGGCTGACCGATCATCAAAAAGGCATTTCTAGCAGACATAGAAGCTTCAAATTTAGAATACAATTAGTGTTTAGTGTATAAATCAAGGAAACACTAAAAAATTTAGTCATTTCGGTCCAGTTTTACCACCGCATAAATAACTTTGTAATTCCATATAAAATGTATAGGATTACATTTGCAGTTAATGAATCAGTGTACCTGTATTAGTTTAATATAATGGAATAATAGGTGTGTAGATAGGTACCTTGATATTAATGTGTTCAAAGGTAACTCGTAAAGAAAGTAGGACTATTTGCAAAAAGAAATGAAATGCCATTAAAACATAACTTGTAAAAAAAACAAGTCTCGCAACTCAGTTCTTCTACCGTAAAAAGTAGTGAGATCCATGTAATACCAAGTAGGTACAATAAATAGTTTGACTTGGTAATCGCTCTAAACAATTGTATTACTTGTGAGATAGGTACATTGTGTTTTCATGCGATGGCCAAGTCAATCTATTTATTGGACTTGGTATTACATGGATCTCACAACTTTTTACGGTAGAAGAACTGAGTTGCGAGACTTCGTTTTTTTTAAAGTTGTGTTTATTTTCAGATAGGGCCATCTGAAAATCTGTGGTCTATTCTAAAATTATATTTTAACGAAGTACAAAAACTGAGCCATGTATAAATAAATAATAAATGCTTTTTGACTTTGATTACAATTTGTTTACACGAGGATAGTTTTATCCGTTCGATAATCGCATCATCGAGGAAAGCCACTTTTATTTCCTCATGTAAACTTAGGTATTTTATTTTAATATAATTAAAATTTTAAGCTACATAAAATTACAGTTAATATTGGCAGGCCTTTTTTCTGGTAAAGTTTAACGTAGCCTTTCTGACCAGGAACACATTTTATTGAACCTCTAATGTGAATAGGAACGCTGATTAGTTAGGGTTCCACGGCACGTGCCGCCAAACATAATAATATAACTGTTAACATAAGCGGCCGACTGACTTGTTGCGTGAGCTGTAAAGGGTGCCGAATGTGCTTGTGGCATTTGAACTGACATCACCCGACCCCGCTATCTGATATTGAGAACTAGGTAGCTATTAAGGTGTGCTACATAATTAATGCATTTTGAAAAAGCTCCCTTCAGTTTCCAATGGTTCTTTATAATTGGAATCCTTCAAATATAAAGGTATCAAATGGTGAAAGAATAACTTCCAAAATCCTCTGAAATGTTTGGTATTAGCAGTACCTAGGGTTCTTTCTGAAGGGCTCTTCCGGAGTTGTAGTTGTGTGGGTGCTACCATTGAAATTACAGAGTCATGAGGTAGCGGTGAAATTAGGTTTTTAGTTTGGGCTTGAATATGTGGAACAATGGGACACCTGGTATACCGCGAGTTGATGGACGCAGGGCAGTGCGTCGTAGGGAACGTCTCCAACGTGCGTGAGCAATGCTTTGGTGATGGTGACCCCTTACATCAGGTGGGCCATCTGTTTATTCCATTTGTACCTAATACATTAATTCTTGAGCCGAAGAATGATAAGGGACTATTTGATCACCTTTCATCCTGCTACGAACCACACACAGTGATATAATTTCTATTGTATGGTTGATCTATTTACTATTACTTTTCAGTCATTACTGCTCTTCTGCAAGACAAGTATCGTTCTATTCATAAAATAATTGAAAACCAAGAGTGTTTTATTATCGTATTACGCGTTACAGCAATAACAGTCAAGTTATTGCGATATGCGGCCTGACTTTCTGCGCATTATAACTCAACATGATAAATACAACATGTCGTCTATAGTTTTCTAAGCTAAATACTCTATATTTTTGACCATAGTGTATGAATACCTTATTACGAGTATGTAGTACACCAATAGGCCTACTTTACTGTACACCTAAAAGTTGGAAGTAGAGTCAATCGTTTTGACACAAACACCGCAATCGTGTATTCGACTGGTGAAACGGAACTATCGTTTATACGTAATTACTGTCTGCCCCGGATATTTTCACCGCACATACGGTGTAATTGTGACCTGTGACGTCACGCCACAATTAGTAAAACATGTCAGATTTGTGTGTTGTTTGTTATTAGGAAAAGGCGAACCCAAATGAGGCCAATTTAACACTTGTTACTTTTTATGTATCGGAACATCACACGGAACATTTAGGTATTAAGTTGCGCTTTTTCTGAGAAACTTCGACTTTAATCATATTTATTATCATCGTGGAATAATATCTAATCCAAAAGAATAAAGTGTAACAAGACGACTCCTGAACAACCCACCCAGACATGGTCTTCGATATTTTATTTTAGCATATTCATGGCTGCGTATGATTACTTATAGAAATCGTGACTTCAGTCATACTAATCGAGAAAGCGAAGCGATCGAAGATCTCCATGACAATTGGGCATTCGTGTCTTGTAAATGTTTGTATGTATGTATTGATTGTATAGAGATGTGTATGATTGTTTGAGCAACCGAAATCGGATCGAACTTTCAAGCATATACTAATAGATCTGTATATTGTCGTTGTAAAATTTATTAGTAAGCTTATA
Organism: Electrophaes corylata; assembly: GCA_947095575.1. NCBI lineage: Eukaryota > Metazoa > Arthropoda > Insecta > Lepidoptera > Geometridae > Electrophaes > Electrophaes corylata. The sequence continues at coordinate 9,446,935 of OX352698.1, read as the reverse complement.
AATAAAATCTGTACAGGGTTATTAAAACATGGGTTTTAAAGTAGAGAAATATATTTTTTCGTATTTTCGTATACTATTTTTAACTATCACTAAGCCAACACAGCATAATTAACCATAAATATTTCAAGTTAGTACTTTTTGCAAACGGGGCAAACTACAAGGAAAATTTAAAAACTGCTTTACATCTTACAATGACCAGCAGAGAAAATTAAATAATGACAAAATGTTGTTGTTGTCATTCAGCAAAGACTTGAAATTATCGACATCAATTTCGCCGCGGGTGAAGGCAAGTCGCCACTTTGTCCCCTTGACACGAGCCTCGTGAGAACAGAGCCATATGCCTCGAGTAATTATCAACCATCATGTCGCACAAACGAGTACACGACGAACCTACAACTTGAAATTCTCGATGCTCGGGATTGAAGGCCTATCTAATAAATGAACTTTTCAGTTACTCTCATTCAGGGTGCTCATACACAGTGTCATTTTCATCAAAGGCCCAATTCTCGTAACGAAATATCATCAAATTCAAGTTTCTGTCGTGTCAATCTCCAAATGGTAGGTACGCTTCGAATCTAAAATTTCAAACGGGTCCAATTTTGACACTCAAATCCTCTCAAATCACTCACTCAAGTTTAACAGCTCCAAAAAAATACAAGAATTGGGCCTTACGAAGCTAACTAGTTTATACTAACTATAAGAAAACTTATTTTTATTTTTTAACCTATTTATAGAGTGGTGGGTCCACTTTTCTCACTTACCCCTATTTCCGGGATCCTGTAGTGCCTGACGGGACAAGTTTTAAGATGGAGTATGGCTTTATTTTTTCATTGCGCACATATTTTTTGTAATTTATCTCCAAAAGTACAAAACCTGGTCCGAACCCACGATCTCAAGATCGGATGGTGTGGTTAGGTACATTATACCACCAGTGCTCTAGGTATCTACTTTGCAAAAGGACTCATGGCATTCATGCATATATAACTTAATTTCTCGGTGTCGGGATCAGTTGCATATCACGTCGCCACCACCACACCACCGCCACCGCCTTCGCCGCCTTCCTGTTTTTTTGACCACCATCATCTACCTACCATCGAATGTAAAAATAACTACTATCGAAAAAAAACGGAATCTTCGGTATTAATTCTTGATCGATTACTCACGACAGAAAACTTAAATGGTAGAATTTTAGAATTACTATTCGGTTTGTCAAGAGTTAATTTCTAAATAAAAAATAGGGTAGTAAATAGGTTTTACAATAACAATAAACAACTTATACATTTTAACATCACATACTTATATTTTTATTTCTTGTTTACACACATAAAACTACGTATTTAAAAAGGTAACTTACACTAAACCTTGTCCCCCCCCCCCTCCCACCCCGCCCTTCCTTCACTCCTTCCAATCCCGCTTGCTTTTAGGTCTACAAATTATGCTTACTTGCTTGATTAGGTACTTAATTAGCTAGATAAGAATACTTTCACGCTACAAGTCTTAGCATTTACTATGTCTCTGAATGATTTATATGTACATCGTCATTTATTGTACCTACGCTATGTTCCGCTTGCTATATTTGGATTGTATCTTTTTTTTTTATCTAAAGTGGAAACCTGTAATTGGCCATACTACAAAAATTATCTAACCTTTGTGAGAATACTTTTTATATCGCTGTTGGTTTCCCAATAAATAAATAAATAAATAAATGACAAAAATTCTTGGTTTTTGCATAATTGTAAATGATACATAGAGAGTCAGGAGAATTTTTTACATACTCCTTTTATTTATATATGACAACTCAAACGCTGCTTTAAATTAAATATGATTTTCAGATCCATCCTAAACTGAATAACAGTCTGAAAATCCTTCATGATAAAGCCATTTTCTCTCGATATATAGGACCTACGCGGATGTGTCAATGGAGAATCTACAAATTGTAAAAAGTATGCTACAAAGTTTTCATCAAGTTCGATAACTTACTTTTATATTTCACCGTATGGTGCCGAGGGATCGGCAAATTTGAATAATCAATTGACTATTAATGCGAGAAGTCGATGACGTGGCAACATCTTTTCATACTTGCTGCATTTTGGAACGGCCACGTAGGTAGTATTGGGTTTAGATGGATATTTGATTGCGCTATTGTGTGAAATAACTTTGCATAGGAGCGGTACGAAGTTGTGGATCGTAAATAACCAAAGGGTACAAGGTAATAGATACTCGCTTATAAGAAAATAAGTACCTAGGTCATGGTATTCATAAGTTTAGAAAAACCCGCGTGTTTCGAACGATAACAGATACAGTGGTCAACTTTAGTGTATAAAAATTATCTTTGATATTTTAATTGATTTTTGATGTTTTCCTAATGTTACTTGTCTTTCACTGCTTGTAATAGGACCTCCATCATCTCTCCTGAGTACATAACACCGACATTGCGATCACCAATACGCCTCCCTATAGCAGTGACTATGACAAACTCGCACAAATATGGGGGAGGCTTTTGTCCAGCAGTGGCATTATATTATGCTGATGATGAAGTGTACCTTTGTCATGGTGGCGTGTGTTATATTACTATGCTTTTTCATTTATTCTTATCAAATAATATTAACACAACCTACCTATATATTTTAAACTTCAACTTGTTTTAGTTTTTTTTATTCGTTCCTACAAGGTGGTAATGGAGTCTATGGGCAAACCAGAGTCGCTATGCAGAGTGTGTGGCGACAAAGCGTCGGGCAAACACTATGGAGTGGCTTCCTGCGACGGCTGCCGAGGCTTCTTCAAGAGAAGTATCCGTCGGTAACAAAACTAATTTACTGGTTGATTTAAGTTTTGAATTCTATTAATTAAAGTGTAAAAATATCTTTATTTTACCACTGACTGACACAAAAAGTATTCTACACTATTATAAAACTGTAGAGGTCGAAACGTCTGTACTTACATGAATTATATTTTTCTGAAATGTTGCTAATAGCACTTAAAAAAGGGCAAAAAGACGGAAACGACTTTTAAAGAAAAAAAATTTCCATTGGGTGTAAAAAAGGGATGAAGGTTGTATGAAAAATTCAAAAAACAATGCAGACGCAGTCGCGAGCGGGTCAGCTAGTAGGTACCTATTTTGTAAGTACTGGTTGTTTTCCAAATAAATCAAAAAATAATACCTTCATACTGGGTACATGTCAAAGTTGGCTGATAGAAATGCTCTCTTTAGTATAAACTTTGTTTAGTAATGTCCAATTCTTATTATCCACGCGGGACGGCGCGACGGTGGCTGTTGCAACCATAGAACTTTTAGTCCATATTCTTTGGTTGCAACAGCCACCGTCGCGCCGAAAAGAAACAATTGAATATATTTTTGAGCATGAAATTTTGAAATAATTGGTAGACCAACTAACCAATAAATTTTACATAAAAAAGGGCGCTCCATGATTTTATTTATTTTATATGGAATAAAGTAAATGAAATAAGAACTTGAGCTTCGTTTTACCTAGTTACTCATACCTTCTGAATATTATTTAGAAACCTCGACTACGTTTGCAAGGAGAATGGAAGATGCGTGGTCGATGTCACCAGGCGGAATCAATGCCAGGCTTGCAGGTTTTCCAAGTGTCTAAAAGTCAACATGAAGAAAGACGGTAAGCTAATTTTGGGAATAGCTGAAATAGAACATAGAACAGATGTACTTAGATATAGGTACTTACATACCTAGCATACATATTTACATAGTTTTACGTAGGAGGGACGGGCATGGGTATTATTTCAGTTGCCAAGCTGTATAGTAATGTTTGCTTTGCGCTATTGTGTTCTGATGTAAAGTGTACAGATGTATGGAAACCAATGCAGTACCTTAGTACTTAGGTACCTGAAGAAGTAATGATAAAAAAATATATAAATATAGATAGCTATTTATGTCAGATTTAGGTCCATATTAAACCCATGGCACGCTCATCTTGCTGATTCGTCAATTTAAAAATCCATGGTATCTTGATATCTAGACATGAATTTCGTCAAAGTTCATGGAAGCGGCAGAATCAACCTTGGGTTTTGGGGCTATATATCGTCTACTGAACCTGGAGAATAATTTATATTGGTGGAAATTACTGTAACTTGAGCTCCTATTTGCTACCTACAGTTTCAATGACATCGTAGTTTAGCTTAGATTGGATAATAATTGATGCTAGGTACGTAAGTAGGTAGGTACTTGTGTTTCTGGTAAAAAAAAAAAAAATATCGCATACAAATGTATGGTTGTTATTATTAAAAGCATTACAATGGTAAAAATAAGAATAACTATCAACAACGTACGAATAGGAACATAAATATCTCGACATCTGAGTTCGGGGGCTACAACTAAGAGATATATTGACGAAAAATAGAGAAGAGAAATAGTCTGGTAGGTAGGTAAGTTATTGTGAAGTTTAGATGAGTCAGTAGGTAATTTTGGAAAATAGCTTATGATCGACTACTTTTGAAGCTGATTGTGCTAAGCTTTTAAATGTATTATGATGATAAAAAAGGTATGATTTCTGTATTAAAACCGTCCCAAGTAGAAGCAATCTTGAAATGTAACCAATCGAGAACACGGCCGAGCAGCGAGCACTTGTCTCAATAAAGCATTTATCCAGTTCCTCACTCGCAGCATGTCTTTTCCATTAGGAAACATCTCAAGTATTTGCGGTAGACAAGTGTCGCTAAGTGGCGACAGATAAAAATGCGAGGGCTCCCGGTAGCAGTGCGCGATCTAAGGATCAAAATATATGTATTTTATTTCCGGCCTTCAGCCACACATTAGAGACGTTCAGCTGTTTAGTTCTTGGCTTTTTCACGTAGTTATATTACAAAAAAATCTTATCTTTCCAAACTACGTAAGTACCTACCTATGCTCTGTAGGTACCTACTTGTACTCGTAAGTCACGATGCAAGTAAAACTTGCGTAGGTAATAAGTAAGTAGGTACCTACCTAATAACCTACACTAAGTGACATGACCGGTGTGGATAATCTACTTATCTTTGCAGTATTTCTAAGAGCTTTCTTACTCAGTTCATACTTTGATCTTTGATCTTTGACGACCGATGTGGCGCGGCGGGCGAATGTCCGCTTGCGACGCAAGAGAGGTTGCGGGTTCGATTCCCGCCTTAGGATAAATGTTTATACGATCTGCAAATATTTATTCCGGGTGTTCTGGGTATTTTCTATGTATAATAAAAAATATCTATGTATGTAATATAGTATTGTATTAAGTATATCAGTCATCTAGTACCCATAACACAAGCTCTGCTTAGCTTGGGGCTAGATGATGCTGTATGGATTGTCCAGCATTATTCATTATTTATTATTATTATATCTGATGAATGTTGCCTAAAGCGTTTTTTTCATAAGACTATCATAATAAAGTTTCTCCGCTACTGATTTGATTGGGTATAATGAACATTAGCTAAAGTGTTGTAATTCAAATATATTTATTGAGAATATATTTACCTTCGTACCTAGTTTCCTGAGCATATTTTGTTTCAATATAAGTAATACGAATGTTAAGTAAGTAGGTAGGTACCTACGTATTTTTACGACATAAATGACGTGTTTTTTTCTTGTTATCTTCACATTATAATGAGGAACATAGTTTATATGTGTATTGTACCTACATAAGCGTAGGTACAGAAAAACAAAACAATGAAAAAAACAACAAGTTTTCATTCCTCATTTTTGGCAGGCACCTACTTACTTATTGTTTGTAGGTACCTATGAGCGTTCGTCCTCCGCGTTCTGAAGTTCATATCTATTCATAAAATCAAACTACAATCTTTATATACCCTCCTGACCTGACTCACCCAGAAGTGTTAGGAAAACAAACTTAGTGCACGGGTGCGGCTTTCGGCGAAGCTCGCCTGTCGGCCGCAGCCGCTTTTCTCACAGATATTTATTTACATTATGAAATTGATTGCACCCCGCTTGCCACCTTCTTTTGCGCACACTCTACGCTTTCCACCACTATTATATCACACTTACCTCCCTCCATATCAACACAGCTTGCCGGCCTCTTGTAAGTTGAGATTCTGTATTTGCAAACCGAAATTTAAAAATAAAAGCCAGCCATCTTTTTGGATTTATTTTTTTACTTTCATAACTAATCACAAGCCTGATTCCTAGAGAAATTATGAAATTAATTGATGAATTAAAAACAAATAGTTATAATATGAGAACAAAAGGTGGCCTTATCTCTCAGTAGCGATCTTTAGGTTATAATAGGTTGTACAAGCTTTGCTTACTTTGGGGTTGGAGGGCGCTGTGTGAATGTCTGCCATTATTATTTATCAGTAAAGTTGTAATCCAATTATCTCATGTGTTACCAAGGCAAGTACCTATTGACCAAACTAACAAATAAAATATTTGTTTCCAGCCGTCCAACACGAGCGTGCTCCGCGTCCATTGGCTCCACATCAAATTTCTCTGCAGAAACTTGGATACACCTTTACACGGCACCAAGCTTTCGTGCCGAGCCCTGTCCCCTTAGCGTTTTCCACATTTCCCTCCTTACAGGCGTACAACAGTATACCTGGCCTGTCGGACTCTTTACCGAGCGTACACAACTCGTTCCTTGACAGATCCTCCTTTCAAGACTTTGCTATGTCAAGGACTCCTGAAGCAGCACTCGACACTCCTCTTATCGCCTCTCAGAACGCACTAGATTCGTTGAACTCGTTTAGGATACCTCTATTCTCGACCCCGTTACACTATCCCGTACCGCATTCGGGATATTTTCCAACAAACATATTTTACCCTCCTATTGTAGCGGCAGATGCTCCCTCCTCCACACTGGATAGTAAGTTGACAGTATTTTGATAACTTTGAATAAACAGATGTGATTGGAAACATCGCTCTTTATTCGTTCATTTTACATTAGAGTTGATGCTTACTCTCTTATTAGGGGCTATATACTTTTTGAAATAACTCTAGGAATATAGGTAGTAATTTAGTAGTTACCTACTTTCAATTTTCTGTGTAGAGAAGACAGACTTCTGCCCGTTGAAGTCACCTCCGTCGTTGGAACTTAGAAACATTCCTGAAAAACCAGACTCGCAGCTTTCTGACAAAATCAAGGAAGATGAAGTGTCGAGTTCGGAAGAAGCTTATAAATCGAATAGTCCCCTTGAAAACAAAACAGAAAAAGGTAAATTGACGTTACCAACATCTCTACACTACAGTCTAGATTCTATCTTGTGATTTGACCTTAGTATCTATTTACATAAAAACACGACGAAAATTACTCTCAGTGATATTTTTTTATATTTAGATTCCAGAACAATAATTCTTCATTCTCACAGCAATTTCGAACCACCAGTACATATTGTTTCGAAAACATCACAGGTTGCGACTCTAGACACTTCAACTGATCTAAATGAACAGAAAACAAACCGAATAGACGCGAACAAGAGTTCAGATGAGACTAGACAGATAGAGATGAAACTGAAAAAGTATTATGAGTACGGGAGAATGTCGAATGAAGGATTTTACGATCCTGCTGCAAAACTTCTGGTCGCTTCCATTAAATGGCTTCACGGAGTTCGTGTATTTGTACAGATGAAAGCTTCAGAACAAGTCGCACTTCTACATTGCAACTGGAAAGAAGTGTTTTTTATTACAGCAGCTCAGTACTCCTTTTACTTTGATGAAGGTAAGCTTTTATCGGCAGTGCTTTAATAGATACACGAATTAGCGACTGTAAATATTTAATGTAATGCATGCACCAAGTTAGATATCTCTCTGAGCTCAGATCTATAAGAAATCTTAGGGTAAAATTTTCTTACATATTTCAAAACAAATAAACAGGACCCACTTGTTTGACACAATATGCGTTATTTTGCACATAGTACTTTGGCTTCCATTGAGGAAATTAAATCAACCGTTGATTTTACTTATAGACAAGATACCAACTACACTAGCTTCGAAGCAACAAAGTATAAAAGACGAGTTGAAAAAAATTACGAATCTTTTGAAGAGAGTCTCCAAAACTAGATTAGACAAATCTGAATACGAATGGATCAAGACTGCACTAATATTCCGTACTGGTAAGTTATAAACCGGAAGACGAATTGTAGGACGCTGCATGCAACACCCGATGGACTGATGACATTGTAAAGATCGCAAGCTCAAAATAGTTCTTCCTGGAAATTATAAGGGGATATATTATGTCAAGGTAATGTAGTTTTGGAATCTGACAGCAATGTAGGCAAGGACAATTGTGGCAAACGACGTGATGCTGCTATGACAATTAACTTTTAAAAGATACGAAGATTTTAGAATTCTATGCTGTTAGTGCAGCTGATTGTACCTACAACTAGCTGCCTATGAACAATTTCGTAAGACGATTTATCATACTTACGTATTTTCAGTCGCTAGCGAACATATTCTAAGAAGACTCATGGTAGACCCACTAACCACGCAGACTTTATTCACCTAAGTACTTTAGCACTTAGTACCTATCTAAGTACATACTGTGTGCCGTTTCTATATTTTATACTATTTATATAAACCCTAGTTATCAATCACAAATATGAACGCGAGTGACATCGCACTTCCTACACCTAGATAGGTAGATAGGTAAGGTACCTATCTATATCTACTTACCAAAAGAGGTGGTGAATTTTTGTTTCATTAACAACACGTTTATTTTCAAATTTAAATGAAAAATTGTTAGATATAAACAAAGTTGTTTAAAATTCAACTTCTACAATTTTGTTTCTTATTTAAATTTTTGGTAGGATCGAAATTTTTTGATTAACATCCGAAAATTACTACCCCATAAATCGCAAAATATCTTAGAAATATATTAGAACATATACTATTATTCAGTACTTAACTGGAAATAAAGTTATCCACACTCTTTAATATGCCTAATAAATTACTAGATTTGAAACCCTAATTTTAGACTCCTTGTGGTATTTAGTTACGCCCAAACCTGCGTTAAAATAGTTTATAGAATACAAATCTTTCGACGCTTGTAACTTTTAAGTTAGGTTATCATTGTTTTATCAATTTTGGTCATTATTTAATTATGTTTACTGGATTTATTTACTGATTTGGAAAGTTATATTTTTATTACACTCAAATTAGGTAATTTGATATTAAAATTATAATTGCATATTACCTATTCCTTCGATTTATTATTTTATTTATTAGAATATGGGTGATTTTATATGTTATATTTAGTAAAATGTCTTTTAGCTGCAATGAATTCAAATAAGATTTAAAATACTTATGTCACTTAGTTTTAACGCATTAAAATTATTTAATTGGGTTAGTAGGTAGGTGGTATTGTTATAATTATTTTTAGTATTATTAGTAGGTAATATTTGATGTAATTTTTTATGTATTGAAATAAAATTAGATAATGTCCGATTAATTTACTTGTATTTAAAAATAATAATTTTAAATAGGTCTTGTACGTTTATTATTATTTATTGTTCATTAAAAAAGTCAGCAAGTGCGTAATAGCATTTTTTAATTAGAAATAACTTTAATTTTTTAACAAATATCGAGTCTGTTTGCGAGTCTTTAATGCCTTCAGGAAGTTTATTATAAATTTTTATAGACATTTATAGGGACCAGCACTATGCATAGCAAGTTTTGATGGTGGTGCTATTATTTTGTCTCTTCCAGGTCTCAGGGCATGTCGTCTGGGGAGTTCACCTAGTTTAGTGTATTGATCCGGATGTTTTCTTACAAATTTGCAAATTTCTAATATGTAGATTGACGTTAGCGTAAGTATTTGGAAGCTCTGGAAGTTGGGTCTGCTGGAGTGTAGGAGTCGCTGTTTAACCCCATGGAACGTTTGCTCTCGGTAGCTGTAATGCTCTTTCTCTTCGACAGAGGTCAGCCAACGAATCCATATTGGATAGGCACATCTTTTCGTCACAGATTCCGTGAAGATGACATTTCTAGGACCGCGGGAAGTATTTGAATGGAAATGGCTCAAAATCGTTCTTCCCGAAAACCTACAGTGAAGGTCTATATTCCAGTAGTAGACTTATTCAATTTGAAGAAGATGCGTGTAATATGGTAATTTTTATAAGTAATACAGCTATTATTATGATTATGAGGATAACGTGATGCAGGTTTGCCTTTACAGGTACTTCCGATAGTCCAGCGACACACGTCGAATCACTACAAGATCAAACATTGGCCTCTCTGCAAGAGCATTGCGCTGCCAAAGATTCCTCGCGTTTCGGTCGGCTCATGCTGCTCGTTGCTTCTGTCTGCAGCCTCGCCAACCAAGGAACCATCGAACAACTACTCTTTCCGTGTTTCACTACAGACGATATCAATACCACTCTCAGTCGGATACTCATGTTTTCGTCTTCTTTTTAATTAAGTATTTTTAATTTTTATCCTTGGTATCGATTATCTTTGGCAGAATTAGAGCTGCGCCTTCTACTAGGTACCTATATGGGTTATTCGTTAATAACCATACAAACTATTATTTATAGATCATTTTTAGTTTTTTTTAATAATTTTAGGTCAACTTTTTATTGTAACTTATTGCAAGCTGATTGCCAATGAGGCAAAGTAAGAGATCAATGTGAGCATGCTAGCTGTGGATGTCATTGACCTCAGTGCGGCAGCGGCACATAATACTACCTACCTATATTAATCGTACGTGCGTCGCCGCATCAAAATTACACGTTTTGAGCTTGATTTTCTTAGAATATTCTGTACTTACCTTCAAAAATTTCTTAAAATAATTACTATGTATTTTTAAAACCTGGTTTTTATTATATATACCTAGTAGGTAGGTACCTGGTAGGTATATAAATAGTTATGTACCTAAATAGTTGGTAGTGAAATACCCCCATTTGTAATGTAGGTTTTACTTTACCTAGGTTGGTAGTTGGAACCCATCTACTTTCGTTGGTATATGACGTAGGTAATAAGTACAGTAACAGTTTTTTTTACTGGGGCAGATATCGAGAAAATTCCAGCAAACTAGCAGTGTACTTATTTAGGTTGATGATAACAAGACTTGACGAGGTAGTAAAGTGGGTAGTTTTCATTTTGACGACCGATGCGGCGCGGCGGGCACTTGTCCGCCTGTGACGCAGAAGGTTGCGGGTTCGATTCCCGCCTTGGGATAAATGCTTGTACGATCTGCAAATATTTATTCCGGGTGTTCTGGGTATTTTCTATGTATAATAAAAAAATATCTATGCATGTAATATAGTATTGTATTAAGTATATCAGTCATCTAGTACCCATAACACAAGCTCTGCTTAGCTTGGGGCTAGATGATGCTGTGTGGATCGTCCAGCTTTATTTATTTATTTATTTATTTTGTATCTTCCTGGCCGTTTGAGGAACCTATTTGTAGGTTCCTAGGAATACATTAACCTCCATTTTCATATTCAAGCATTCTACAGGATATTCTCTAAAGAGCTTGCCAAGTCTTTTGTTAGTTACTCTTTTTTTTTTCTTTTTTTTTCCTAGCCTATCCCGTCCCACAGCTGGGCAAAGGCCTCCCCCAATATACTGCAAATTCCTGGTTCCAATATATTACAATCATCTGCATCTATTACGCCTGAATACTCAAACGCAACTTAAATTTAATTAGGTACCTACCTATGTCTCAAGTCACGGTTTTTTGACAGATTGCAATGAAAGTCTGTAAAAAATTTGTATTACAAAGAATTGTTGTTTGTTGGATAAGCCTACTTATTGACCATCGTTACAGTGACAACATACATAAGCCATTGATGTGAGAGTTTATCAAACAGACAAAGGCTAGTAGTACTACTAAAGGATGCTCGTAAGATATTGGAACCAGACGAAAGGCAGATTGCTGGCAAAAAATAATATAACTCAACAATACAACATTATAACCACAGTGTGTATATTTCTCCTATACCCATTAACTGTAAGAAACACAAAAATGAACAAAAACAACCAATACAAAATATGACCTACGGTATATGTAACAGTGAATGTAGTTTCGTGTACAAGAATTGCTGATATGCCAATGAAAACGACCAATATAACATCAACACAGATGTACACTATTCCAACCCATAAGTACAGTAAAATGAGTTTTTCATTGTAAGTTATAGCTGCGGCTAGAAGTACTATGTGTATCGCACACAATAGAATTCCTAATATAGCGTAGATATACCCTATTGCGTCGGCAGCGATAGGAAGGACTCCGCGTTTGATTAGTAAATGACTTAAAGTTCCGAGGAGTATCTGGACAATGCTTGGCACAAGACCTAGTATGGATATGATGATGGTTCCAACCTTAAGTGTTACACTGAAGCAGCAATCTTTCGCCACAGGACAATTATTTAAAATTGATTGAGTCATTTTAGGAAACCGTAGAAAAGGAATGGAAATAAATTATTTAGCAAACAATACAAAATAACAAAAACATTCTGCTTTGTTAGTTAACTGTCAAGTCAATCTCAGAAATCATGAGGAAAACTCAGCCAGGTTTTGATGTACCTACCTGCATATTAACCGCGCGTTCGAGGTTGTAATTTCCAAGTGCCATTCATTCATTCATTCTTCGTGTCAATGGCTGGTTATATTAATGTGCTCCAATGGGTAGCAACTTGTATGGCCTTGTCCGCTGCTTTTGTTAGGTCTGCTCGGGTGCAGGTGGATGGGCACAGAGCGCAGGAGAGCAGGTGCGGCATATTTTGCGTTGGGGCTCCGCACTCACACTGGACTTCGGAGGGATCTATTATACCCCACTTGGCTAAGTTGCTCTTGCAACGACCAACTTGGGTACGGAGTCTGTTGAGTGACTTCCAAATTGGCCATTGAAGATCATATCCAGGGGGCAGGTGTTCCGCCGATTTCCAAGTGCCTAAAAAATATTTATACTAGCGGTTCTGTGAGAACAGTAGAACTCGCGAGCCCTTATAACTATAGAATAACAAACACATTCCCCTTACTTATCGTATCTTGAAATGTGGCGAAGAGTGCTGCGGTATCTGGTTTTTTTACTGAATATTTTTAGACATGACATGTTTAACAGTAATAAATGACTGTGAATATGAGTTTGGTTAAAAAAAACAGCCTGGCTGAACATCACTGCGAGTGCAGTTAGATAACTGTGATTATGAGTTTAGTTAAAACTATTTTGTATGTTTGAATGTGGTGGCTGGTACTGGGGTAGTCGAAACCATTTACCAGTATTTAACCGTGACACAAATTATAGTAAAAAATCTCTCAGTTTGTTTTTTAAGCCATTAGGCATCTTCGATTGTGGCAGAGAGTGCTGCGGTAGCTGAAATTTTTTAACTGTTTTTTAAATTATGATTGTTTACTGGTTATAAATGACTGTGATTATGAGTTTGGCTTAAAAAACATCCGGTATGTTTTAATGTGGTGGCGGGTACTGTGGTAGTCGAAACCTTTTTTTACCTGTATTTATTAACCGTGACACAAATTACAGTAAAAAGTTTCTCAGTATGTTTTAGGTAAGCCATTAGGTATCTTTGAGCGTGGTGGAGAGTGCTGCGGTAGCTGAAATTTTTTATCTATGTTTTTTGCCATGACATGTTTAACTGTAATATGCAACAGTAGGTAGGTAATTAAGAGATTTATTTTAAAAAAAGTATTTTAAAACGTTTTTATTTTTCTGTCGGCGAGAACAGACAGACAGACGGACAAAAGAATTTTTGGTCAATATCAAAACTGCGATGCTTTGCTCACTTTGCTTGCTCGGTCAATAACCATGCAATAATCGATACTTTCCCGTGGCTTAACAAAACTATTTCATTGAGCAAAATAGGGGTATTAATAGTTTTAGCGTTTCCTTGATTTTAGGAGGTCAAATCTGGTGTCTACGGGTTTGTCTCGTAAAGGCGGAGATGATTGCGTTGTTTAAATTGGTGTAGGTAGGTAGGGGAAGGTGGGTAGCATTCGTACAGTGGGAGCATTCATACAGTCTTAATATCTCCGCGATTTTAAACGTTAGCGCGTTCATACTTGTGTGTGTGACTCCCCCCTACACCCGCCCGATCACCGCGAGACGAGGCGGCAGTGTGGCCGACGGCTTCCGTGCGACGAGCCGATACGTGTTTTCGCTTCGCGTAAGTAATGTTTGGATTCACCTTTGAAAGTGTTTATTACTAGTAAGTTTTACTCAAATTGTAAAAGTAATTTATTGTAAATGATGCACTGATGCCTTAGTTTATGGTGTACGTATTTATTTTGATATTAAATTAACCATTCTTTTATTTTGAATTAATTTGTTTTTTGTTGGGGCTGGGGGTACCTTCATACAGTAGTAACTGGGGTAGATTCGTACTGTACGAATGTACCCCTCATGAATTCAGAGTGTTTATTTACTTAACAAATCTCATTATTTCAGAACCATGCCGCGTAAATACGTAAAAAGGGGACCAGATCGGGAGAAGTAGACGAAGACGCCATGGAGTCTGTGATGAAGAAAGTTTTAGAAAAAACTTTATCCATTCGGAAATCCGCAGAACAATACGGCGTCAAACCTTCAACTCTGGGTACCTGGGTAGATTCATTCGTAAGATAATACACCTGTGACCTGTTACCGTAACGGTGTATTGTATTGTTAATTGATATTAGTATTTTATAACGAAGATTTTGTAACGTTGTTAATTTTTTATAAGAATTTTTTTGTAAAAATGCAGTACCATTTGATAGTACTGTTTTTAAGGCTGATTATGTGTCAATTTTGATCTCAATAACAAAGATTTTTAAATAATAGGTTAGTTTTTGAGAAATATGTCTTAATTTTTGATAAAAAGGTTTTTTTTTTTAATCTAAATGAAGTTTTTTTATACTGTGTACGAAGGCTCCCTACCATGTACGAATGTGACCCACACTATGTACGAAGCTACCCCACGTGTGGGGTGCTTTCGTACGATTTCCATCTTTTGGGAAAAACGCCATTGCTCGGTTAGGTTGCATTGTATCAATACTGACGTACCTTACTATTATAGCCAAATATGTAGACTATCTTATAACATTGAATTTATTATTAAATTGCAGTTAGTATTATTTTTACAAGGCTTAGAGTAAAAAGTGTACGAATGCTACCCACCTTCCCCTACACATTTTCGAAAAAAAAAAAAAAAAAAACAGCAAACTTTGTCCTGCATTCCCCTCTCCACTCCCGTTTTCTGAATTTTTTTGTAACATCTTATGAAAAATAAAGTCCTTATTGTATCTCTCAAATTTGATTAAAACCCGTCGATAAATAACACTACAGCAAACTTCCCCCCTTTTCCCCTTTTTTTTACATCCAATCAAAAATCGCAATCGACACAAAAATTCCTTTAGCTCATGGAACATGTGTGGCAATTTTTGTCAAAATCGGTGGAAAACTGCGACCTGAGGGCTGATTCTGAGTTTTTTCGTTTTCCGGATACCGGATTTCGGTTTGCGAGCTCAAACTTTTTGTATGGAGATATGATAAGCGCCTCTAGGGGCATATGGGGGCACTAACGTATCTACATACAAAAATTTCGAGCTCGCAAACCGAAATCCGGTATCCGGAAAACGAAAAAAACTCAGAATCAGCCCTCAGGTCGCAGTTTTCCACCGATTTTGACAAAAATTGGCACACATGTTTATTTTTCATAAGAAATCCGGTATCCGGAAAACGAAAAAAACTCAGAATCAGCCCTCTGTAGGCGAGAACAGACAACCGGACAAAAGTATTTTTGCCCTATCTGGAAACTGGACACTTCGCTCGCTTCGCTCGCTCGGTCAACTATACATATAAGAGAGCTTAATATTACAGCAGTTTCTACCTAAGAATATGGACGTTTCTACCAGCCAACCTAAGTGGTGGTGTAGAAAAGAAAAGGCGACGTGTGACAAAAATAATCAGAAGATTACACAGCCGTGTGAATATGCAGACAAGAATTTGTGTACATTTTGGCATCCAACTCCATGGCCGTGTTTTCCAGATAGTAAAAAATTTTGTACACCCTTGAAAAACACGACCTTGGAATTGGATACCAAAACTAATGACTCGAAGTATATGGCGGATCCGACTCGGATAGGTTTAGAACATTAAAAAAACGCGCGAGACGAGCGAGCGGAGCGAGTGTGCTGTGGCAGCAGCCAGGAAGAAAAATGCATGGCCTACCTATACTTATCTCATAATAGGGTGGTGTAACGTGACTCTTTAGTTGCGTCTTTTTTTTTTCATGCTATAGGTAAACATTTGACCGGAATCTCACCTGATGTTAAGCGATGACGCAGTCTACGGTGTAGCACGTTTACCTAGAAGATACCTATTCACTCTTCCCTTGAAGACATCCAAATTATACGTGATCGGAAAAACAGACGACGGCAACGAGTTCCATTCCTTTGCTGTACGCATAATAAAAGTTGAGGCAAAGCGCTTGGTGCGGATGGAAGGGGTGTCAACCATGAATGGGTATCTCGTCTCCGTACATCTGGTGGTCCGATGATAGAACGGAGATGGGGGAATTAAGTTGTGGAGCTCCAAGGCACACTCACCGAAATGTATCCTGTAGAATACCGACAGACTGGCTACCTTG
This sequence comes from Electrophaes corylata, assembly GCA_947095575.1. Classification (NCBI taxonomy): domain Eukaryota; kingdom Metazoa; phylum Arthropoda; class Insecta; order Lepidoptera; family Geometridae; genus Electrophaes; species Electrophaes corylata. The sequence continues at coordinate 9,430,393 of OX352698.1, read as the reverse complement.
CGACGATGCTCAAGACTATGTAACTTAGACTTGACTAATGCATCGTCGCCTATAAGTCTTTTGGCTCGTCTCTCAATGATTTCCAAGGCCTCAAGCTGATATTTGGCAGAGCTATCCCAAAGATGAGAGCAATACTCCATACACGACCGGACTTGCGCTTGGTACAAGTTCAAAAGCTGTCCCGGTGTGAAGTATTGCTTCACCTTCGATAATACGTCTAGTTTTTTTGCAGCTGTTTTGGCTTTGGACTCAATAAACGAGCCAAAGTTTAGTTTGGGGGTAAGGGTGAATCCCAAAAGCTCCAGACTGTCGGAAATCGGGAGGGGTCTAAACGAAGTCTAAGCTTTCGTTCGACCAATCAATGCAATGGTCGCCAATTCCCATATCGTGTATTCCATGGCTGTACATTCTCAACATGTGTTGGGAATGCACAACCATGGATTTCATAATAATATACATTTTGGCTGCGTTTTCCTGTCTGCGTATTCCTGCCTGAGCATTCCTAGATGTGATTTCCCGGGCTGTATATGCCATGGTTGTACAGTAGCCGGACCATAGATTAGTCCATATTCTTTGAGCCGGACTCACAGTCTCTCTCTCGAACTGTGCCTGATGAGAGTCCGGTTATTGTACGTCATGTTAATGTACAACATGATAATGTACGTGGGTTTGAATTAACAGGCCGTACATTATCGGGTGTGCAAAAAATAGATTTGATTTATTGTACGGACTGATTATTTACGGGATGATAATTCGAAGCCACTGGTACATGAGTAAGTTTTTTTTTTTTTTTTATATTTATTTGGGTAAACAAACAGTTACACAATATACATAGCTAATATAGTAATGTACAAACAATTTAATAATTGTGAAACCAACACCGTTTACCACAGATTATTTTAAGAGTATTACTATCTAAGTTTGACTGCCGCACCGCGCCGCCTGAGCACTGGCTCTGCTATATAGTCTATATTTTGCTCGAAGCTTATGCTTCGTTTGGGTGCAACTAATGATTAAAATTGTACTATCCCATTTTGAATTAGAGTAAATAAGTCAAACAGATCTTTTTCTCGCGCTTTGGCGGCTGCTGCCGCAGCACGCTTGCTCTGCTCGCTTTTTTTATGTTCTATGGTGGTGCTAATACAGTGCAAACGAGGCTCGACGATTTGACAGTGGCTTCCAATTATTCTAACAGGGTGTACATTATCAGCAAAGAATATGGTACTCTCTAACGAGAGAAGAACGCAAACTCCATATAAAAAAAGTGTAGACCATTTATCGCATAGAAGCGTACGACATCTATTAATGGTCCCATAAACTAAAAGCCAGTAAGCGGGAAATTTTACTTACCTATATATATATATATATACACCTACCTATATCTATATCCATACCTATATCTATAACTATCTATTATGTAGGTAGGTATCTATAACTATACTTATAAGTTAGTAATAAAATAAAATTATGAATTCTAAATATGTTTATTAGTTTAAATAGTATGAACAATAGATACACGGGGTAACAATTGCATTGGTGTAATAATGTTCTAGTTACATATACTGGCACAATGGATTCCTAGTTCAGTCAGATTCACTAAAAGTATACAATCGGTAACTAACTTTACAAATGAAGGAATGAGTGGAAAGAAAATGAATAGGTAATGTTGATTAAACACAGGGACACAGGGACACAGGCACACTTAACACACTTTCTATTTGATTTGATTTATATTTTTCGGTCATGCTTGAATGTCCAAACCTAATAATTTTCAAAGTAGTTTTGGAAGAGTCACTATCTCACTAAACTAGGTGTAGGTACAAAATGTCACTGCCGTCACACATTTATATTCACCTCACTTTGGCTCAAAAACTCAACAACAACTCAAACGAAAACAAAAAGCAAAACTTGATGAAAAGTTTTACGCCGACATTTTGTTTTTCTTATCAAATTAGGGTTGCTGTCGTCTACTATACCTACAGATTTCGATTCTTGACATCGCACTAAATTAAAATAATCGATTAATTTTGTTTGTATGTATTTAAGCTTTCTAAAGATAGCAGGATAACCTACATTTACTTAAATTTAGATGGTTTTATACCCTATTTAGACTAAAATTAGTAAAATTAACCAATAGACAGCAAAAACCTGTGTATAGAGAATAGCTTTAGTATCGATACTATAATTAGGTTTATCGATTATAGATATTCATTAAAAATAATTGTGTAATGGTATACCTATCTGTGTTTGTTTCGTTTTCTCTTGGCTAATATCGTATCTCCTACCTCACTTATTTTGGTCCCATATCGGAGTCTTCAGGGCGCCCTTCAGAGTTGACACCCCCTGATTATTAGGCCGTACAATAACAACACGTGACAAATAAAACACGGCGCATATAATTGTACGGGCTAATAATGTACACCCAATAATTCAAATCCAGTGCACGGAATAACAGGATGTACATTATCATGTTGTACATTATTGGCTCCCGTGCTTATGTGTGTGTAGCTGTGCTGTGCTGGCTGATTGAGTTGAGTAGGTACCTAATCTAATCGGCATTCGGCGATTGTGTGAACGTGCACGCAATGTTTTAGTACGATCATCGATCGATCAAAGTATTCTATGTTATTACGATAACATAAAAAAAATTTATGCACTCGTAGAAAACACACGTGATGGAAAATTAGGGTTTACTTTATAGAAGTAATATGTGAAAGTACTAGGTTAGGTATATACAAAACACAATACTTAATAAGTACAGTATTTGTGGCTCCAACGACTAGTTTTGATTAGCAATGGAAAATAGAAATAAAGAAGAAATGGTGAGTAGAGTAAAAAATTTTATATTTACTACTTCTACTACTACTTGTACCTACTTAGATAAGTTGCCTACTTAGTTAAAAATTGTTAATGTAAAAAACTTTATTAGGATAAAAAATCAAGGCCTTAGAGAACCTTTTGTTATAAATGTGCTTACTTACGTATTTTGTATAATTTCAACCATAAATGACATTTATAACATTTGAAATATTCATTTGGGCCTATATAATAATATACTACACAATTCTGGAGCTTTTTCTTACACAACCGGTAATCCAATTCATTCAATAAATTACTATTTTATTGTGGTAATTGATAGAGTACCTGGGCAGTTACACTACTAGGCATGGCTAGTTATCTATCAACATAGGTTAGAATATGAATGGGGCATACTTACTCTGCTAGTAGGTAGGCACTATAGCAGGAAAGTAGGTGGTTCCTTATACCTAAGCTTCTACGCCAGTAACTTTTACTTTATAATATTATTGACTAGACACAGTTCAGTTAGTGGTACCTCTACCTTTTGTGCTAGCTGGTAGGTGGGATCCCCCTTAGGACAAACATTAGTGTGGTGATAATTGTCTGTCTGGTTGTGATAATTTATGCTAAGTATGAATTTATGAAATAAAATATTTAAGTATTGCATCAGTCTTCTGGTTTCCATAGTTTGAAACTACAATGATGTTATGTAAAAAGGTTCCCTAATACTTATTTATAATGTCTTATAAGGAATAATTTGTCACGGGGCTTTATGCCTATACTTAAAAATAATGCTGTAGTTTCTCAGGTTTTACCCACTTCCCAATAGATTTTTATAATGCGAAGGTGTTAAACCAGGTACAGAACAAATGTTTTAAAAATGTATATAATAATAGAAATACTCAATATAGATCCTCATTTATCTTGCAGTATAAAGGAAAAACATCATGGTACAAACACATCACAGTAGAGCCTACAATGTTTTTCTATATGATGGCATTTATGATCACTAATGTAATAGAGCAGACTTTCTATGTGTTCCAAGCATGTACGGTCAACCACAACTACAGCGCCGAGATTTGTTATAATATAAGCGACTATGAAGAAATAAATAAAGAAGTACAGGTATGTTATAGATAGATTAAAAAAAAACACCATCTAAAGAAAAGTTCCTAAATAAAAGGATTATTTTCCATAATACGTACTAAATGGCGGCAGTGGGCGGATGGGGTTCAAACAGGAAGAGCAGTTTTAGATGTTATCTGTTAAGGATTTTTTCTTTTTGCTGATGACACTAACGGATATGGCTCACTTAATCTTAACAATCGTCGCCATTGCAAAGCATTATAAATTTTAATTAAGTCACTCACTTTTCACAAAGCATTACTTCACAGATCTCGTTAATTAGGAATGTGCTTACGATGAACTCCTTTTCATCCATCCACCTGAACCATACAGGTGTTAGGCTTCATGTGCCTGTAGTTTTACTTCCTATTGGAGTAGGTCCATCACGTGTTATAAACACTATCCTCATTTTTAGGTAACTGTGTCGACATTCCATCAGTGGAACGGCATTGCTAGCCATGTGGTGCCGCTTCTGCTAGCATTTTTCCTCGGCTCGTACAGCGATAAGCGAGGAAGAAAGTTCATCATACTTGCAGGGCTTGTGGGAAAACTATATTTTTCTCTTATGATAACCATAAATACTATGAATGGTAAGTTTAATCAATTATGCATGCATATTTGCAATTAAACGAAATAGGCAGAACAAGTTATAAAATTAGGTTCTAGGTAGGTACTTATTAGATTGGTAGGTACCTACTAACAAAAACCCGCGTGACTTCGTCCGCATGAAGTAATTTTTATACATACTTCAACCCCTGCGATACCACTTTAGGGGTTGAGTTTCGAGAATTCCTTTCTTAGCACACCTCTACGCATCAAGATGAATATAGAAAACAAAAATATCTAGAATTCCGTAGTATATATACCCCTGCGTACCAAGATAATATTATACTCTTCGAAATTATATATAAAAAACTTCGAAAATGGCAAGTTCCTACGATCAGAAGTTCAGACTGCTTTGTCTATATGACATACCTATATACCTACACACATTTCGAGTAAGGGGTTCCATGGCGCTGTGAAATTTCTACCAATACTTAAGAACGATATGAGTAATTTTCTCCAAATCATTTGAAATAGGTCGTGGTGGTATGCCTTAGGATATGACCTCTGCATTATCTCATATAAATCTTGTTAATGGTGACTAAGGGAACGCACTAGGAGATTGACAGCAGCCTCTCCTGAGTACACAGCCTACACTGTGGTCACCAATCCGTCTGCCAAGCGTGGTGACTATGGCAAACTCTAAAGATGAGGGACTTGTTTATAAGCGATTGAGCCACCATGGCTTATAAACCATTTGAAGAAAAACATTTGATTTCAATACAATTTATTCGTAGCTTGGCCGATGGAATACGTGATATACACTGCTGCATTCCCAAGTGCACTGAGTGGCGCGGACTTGGCAATATTTGCGGGTTGTTTCGCGTACATCGCTGATGTTTCATCACTCAAGAACAGGACTCTACGGGTTGGTATTCTTGACGTCGTTTACTTGAGCGCTATGCCGTCCGGAATTGCAATTGGTGAGTTGGTTACATGTTTTTGATTCAGCTGAATGAAGTGTACAACGGGCTTTGGAGAGAGCTATAAGAGTTTCATTACGCTATAGTATCAGAAATGAAAAAGTCGATAGAACAACGAAGGTCACCGATATAGCAAGTAGAATTGTTGAAGTTGCAGTATAATATGACGATATTCGAAAGAAACCTTTCGAATACCTATTATAAAGTCATGTGCATAGTGACATGGATATAATCTTGAGAATTAACAATAGAAGTGTGACATACTTGAGATTTAGATATTGAACGTGACGGGTTTATCTGCGCTCTTTCATACTAACTATTTAGGCCCGGCTGTTTTCTTCATAATAGCATCTATCCGTCGTCAAGTGAATGAATAAATAGTTTTTAGTCAAGTAAAAAAAAATACTTAAGTGGCTGTCCATTGGTTTTGAAGGAAAAGATGACGTTTCTCTTCAAAACCTAAGAGAACATTTTAGCTCATTTGCATTTCAACTGCTCACACTCAAACTAAGACCTCAAGTAGTTAAAATTAAAATACCACCGAAATTACACACCAAAACCTAAAAATAACACTAGAAAAACAAATAAAATGAAAAACCTATGTTGCTACTAAATATGTCAGAAAACGAAACCATTCCAGTATAATATCCTACAAGCGTCCATATTACTAAGAATCCTACAGTTACAGTTTATACTGAACAATGGGGTGGTTATAACCAAAGGTACTCAACATCATGTAGGCCAATTTTTATTTCATTATTTTTTTCTTTAAAAAATCTAATCAATACCTTAAACTTATTACCTCTAATTGTGTTTTGTTTGTCTATGCTATGCCAATACTAAACCAAGGTTATAAGGGTATTAAGGGTTCCGTTCCATTATCTATGATGAAAACGGCAAAAAATCACGTTTGTTGTATGAGAGCCCACTTAAATAGTTATTTTATTTTGTTTTTTAGCAGTTGTTGTTATAGCGGCAACAGAAATACATCATCTGTAAAAATTTCAACTCTCTAACTATTACGGTTTATAAGATACAGCCTACTGACAGTCGGACAGACAAACAGATAGACAGACAGACAGCGGAAACTTAGTAATAGGTTTCTGTTTTACCCTTTGAGTACGAAACCTTAAAAATGGCATGGTCCATGGCAAGACTAAAAAGTAGCCAATCCCTCATGGCATGATCCCTCCCTTAATAGGTTAAGAACCACTATACCTCGGGCTATTTTACTTACCCAGTGTCAATCACAAAAGTGTTTATAACTTATCTACAAATATTATGAATTGTAGCATGTATTGAAGCGTATTTCTTCTTTCAGGAAACGTTTTGTATAACAAAGTTGTAAACCGATCCTTCACAGCAATGTTTGCAATCAACACTAGCCTGATGGTAATTGCTACATTATACACCTTTATATTTCTCAAATGGCAGACGAGACCTGAACAGAAATCTTTGAAGGAAGCTGAAGTTACAAATCCTATAACAGATTTCCTAGACGTGAACAACTTAGTTAGTACATTGAAAACGCTGACGAAAAAGCGTCCGAATAACCGAAGACTTTTCCTGTGGCTATTACTTGTTTCAATGGCTTTTTATACTTTTCAACGAGGTGAGTTTCGTCTTCATCGTAGTTTTTATGGTATATTTGTTTTGGTGCTGGGGCAGGTACGAAAAGGAGAAAGCTAAGAAAGGAGTTTCCAATTTAACCCCGCCGGTTCAAGTCTGTGTGAAACTTACTTCACTCTATGTATATTTTAACAAAATAGTTAACATAAAGTTCAAGTCAAAAAGGTAATTCTTAGAAAGCATCGAAATTAATAAAATATATAAATTCCAACGCTAAAATGAAATGATAAGGCAGTATCGTACAGCGCTTAGTACACGTACAGTGATGGGCTTTGACTAGCAAATTAAGGTTTTCGCAATTCCATGAAATTTATCAAATCTAGTACACCAGGTTTATGCTTAGCTCAAATTACATCCTACTAATAATAAAAACGTGATTGTGGCTCAATCTTGCCATGCCGTAATGTTTAACTTTAAAAATAAATAAGGCTTTGTGTAAAAAACTCGTCGTCATCACTATCAGGAAGAAATCCACTACAGTATCTACATGGGCTTCTCTTCTTAAAAGTGGAGTGTATTTTGAGGTTTATCCTCCGGTTTTTAGTCGCCATTCGAGACGGTTTTCACAATATTACGTATCCATTGCTCTCCACATGCTGATTCTGAGAACAAATATGTGGCGACCTTGGTTCTTCTCCTGATTTCTGAGTTGGGTTTTGGTTCATGTACCTACCTATCATGTGATCGTGAGCGTCCTTTCCACCCTTCAAATTACTGAGAATGCATCACAGAAATGCAACCTTTTCTTCTCGAGTCCGTTTAATCGTTTCAGTCTTTTACAAATTCTATTTCAAACAACACATTGAGCTGGTTTGTATTTTAAATATTATTCAAAAAAATATACCTATATTATTATGAAACTCCATCAGTGTTAAGGTGTTATATGCAACGTGTGTGACGTAAGTACGACATTCTCTATCCTCCGACCAGAGGACTGAAGGAAATCCGTACCTGGTTGACTAAAGTCGTGACCTATTTTTTTAACTTAATTGTTTTTTTTTTATTAACTACATTGAGCATACTACACCAGAACCATGACTGCGTGCGATTTAAAACTTCGCTAAAATGCGCTTCGAAAAACATAACCTGAAAATTTAAGCCTTGTAAATAAAGATTGGTAATCTTGATAGCAGATAGTAATATTGATAGAGTACCTAGATCATAGCTGTTCAGGTGGGTGTTCTGGTAATATACTTTGGTACCTATACTTTGACTTGTAAACATGTTTTACTAATAAAATTTTGTGTCTTGTAATAAATACGATCCATAGTCTTGATACCTAGATTAGGTATGTACTAGTAACTTTAGTCTAGTACTAGTAGACAAATAGGTACTTACACTGATAAACAGACACATTGTACTGGCGATAAAATCCTAAGAGATAGATGATGCAATCTTTCATGTTGGACGAAACGACTTTATTAAGTATGTTGATTCTACATTACATTACTGTTCTATTTCATTATCTGCTATCTCTGTGTTATTTGTTTGTTACTCAATCACGGTACGATCAATAAACTGAGTTGATTCTTGTTGTCTCAAACACTACATTACGATAGTGGTATCGAATAAAATTATGCCCAGTTATGGTCAATACAAGTTATGATGATGCTAATCAATCTGATAGATTAAATACAGTCGATTTATACCCACCCAGAAGTGAAAAGAGTATTTATTCAATGTAATCACTGTAAGGCTCACTTAGAATTGTTTTATTGACCGAGCGAGTGAAGTCCTTTGTTTATTTAGGTAGGTACCTGAAGTCTTAGTTTCGAGACTGGGCATAAAATGCCTTTGTCTGTTCTGCCTGTATATCTGTCTGTTCCCATCTACAGGTCGCATTTTCCAATCGGTTTTGACGAAAATCATGAAACCAGTTCCTCGCGACCAAACCTAGAAGAACAAGCAAAAAACTTACGTCTGGGGTTATTTAGTGTGATTCTTCATACAAAATAATATAACATGAAAAGAAGTAAAATCAAACATCACACACTACGCACAAAAGATCAGTTAAAAAAATGTTAGTGACTAAAGTGTCACCGATGTCTACAGAATATAGTATACAGTATCCAAAATATCTTCAATATACAGTAAGCCCATTTGAATTGCATTTCTTGTTTGTCCGCAGATGAGCGCCCAGTAATGTATCTCTATACGTCAACAGTCTTCAAATGGGACCCGTCGACGTTCAGTCACTTCAGAACATATCTCAGCATTTTGTACGTGTTCGCTATGCTCTTCGGTATCCCACTCATGACAAAAGTGCTCCATTGGAGAGACACAGTTAGTATAGAAAGAGATGCTGGGAAATCGTTATCTACTCTCATCTTCTCTGCTCCGCTGCCTTTGTGTATCGGTAAATTCTTAGTCTCTCAATCTTTTTTTTTGTTTCTTATTTATTATCGACCATAGATATGTTAAGAAATGGATGGGCTATGACTTTCAGATTTATGATACGGTCAAAACATTTATGGTTTGTAAACTTAAAACATTTCTTAAACCAGCACACCTTATACCAAAGTTACGATTTTATAAAGACCCTCCTTGATAAAGACCTGTAAAATAGGTATACCAATAAATTCTTATAACCCTTAATGATCTGCAAACCGAAGTTAGAGGAAATGTATAATAACTGTGAGAAACGTGGTTAGAAGTTCCTAATACCTATTCGCAGTATTGCAAGTGTGCGTTGGTATGATAAGTATAGATTACTTGTTCCCTGCGACTTCGTCCGCTCTCAACAATTTCTTAAACCAGTCCAGTTATAGCGGCGATGGTGGGGTATTTCAGAATTAATCAATTAATAATATATATATCGGCAGTGACAGATAGCAAGGGAAGATTCTGTTTTTTTGTTTGAGTTCAGTTTTATACTGCTATAGTCTTCAATCGTGATAACATTCAAAGACGATCATTGTATCAAATTTCATCGAGATTAGTTGATTATTAGTTTGTACAGTCAGAAAATTGTACACTTGTACGCCTCAGGTTGATGGACACAAAGCAGTGCATCGCAAAGCACGTTACTAACATGCGTGACTTGCAAGGCAATGCTAGCGATGGTTACCGCTAAACATCATGTGGATTGTTTCGTCAGCAAGTCGTATCAAAAACCCTGGAATAACATTTATGTTACTTGGATTAGTATTCCGTCATTTCACTTCTGCCGAGCTAAGTTGTGCAACGTGACAGTCTTCATTAGACATAACAAGACCGGCTTTTAACACTGCTATGTTAGCACAGGTAGACAAAGGGATATCTCTATTTTGCACGAGAAAACGAGTAGACTAAACTATGTCGCGTTGTTCATCTTAGCCCTGCTGCACAAAACGTTTGGTAGGTGAACACAACATATTTAAAAAACAAATAAAGTGTTGTTATCTTATTACAAGCGAGTGTACGTTGCTTGAAACATCTTTATTTTATTGTTATACAGATTATAATACCTGTTTCATCACAACAGTTTGCATTTCTAATTTATATAGCATTGTTCTTTTATCTAAGTAAGCGTTTACGTATAATTCTTCAAAATACCTAATATACACATCATGTAGCCTATATAATGAGGTACCTATATAGTAGGTACCTGTACTGTAGGTAGGTAGGTCTAGACTACTATCCCGCTTTTTCTTTACATCTTATACTGTCTCTATTTTTATATTTATTGTTTATTTATGATTTTATTGAATGTTATAAAACTACTCCCACGTTTAAATGTGATTTAGGCTGTAAACTTTTTATGTCAGTCGATCAGTGCAAATATTTTTTATTTTTACATACAACATAGGTACATAAAACTTAAAAAGAGAACCAGTGTTTCTAGTGGGAGCGATTAAATTACATGTTTTGTTCTTGTTTGTTTTGTGGTACAAAGAAATCCGGAATATAGCTTATAATATACTACCTCCTTTAATTTATCACTTTTGATACATATTATATTTGTACCTTTGTATGGGGATAATTTCTTCACTGCTTCTAAAGAATGGAAGTTTGTATAAATATTTCTCGTCATTTTTTACACGACATCATCTAGCCCCCAACTAAGCATAGCTTGTACTATTGCAGATGACTGATAGAATACTTATATTATACTTTTTTGTAAATACTTACCTACAATACAATATAACAACACCCAGACAGACACTCAAACATCTATGTTCATTACACCCACATGGGATCGAACCCACCACCTACAGCGCAGAAGGCAGGGCTACTAAAAACAGCTGTAACGGCTGTCATGGTAATGAGTTTCCTCTGTGATTACTGATGGATCGCAATACCTGGATTCATCCAGACACAATACACTGTCTGTTCTTCCTGGCTTCCGACACAGCCGAAATTCATGCAAAGCAAACTATTATTTAACAGCTGATAGTGATGTTGGGAGCAACCGCCCATATATCGGGGCACTTGATATACGCGCAGGCAACTACAGATACACTGATGTACGTGGGAGCAACAGCGGCGTCACTTGGACCGTGTGTGGCGCCCCTTATACGATCCATGACGTCCAAAGTGCTGCCACCTAGTGAAAGAGGTATAAATACTATTTTTCTTAATAGGACCATAACGTAGATGTGTACGTACGAACACGTACGCATCCGGTGTGCGGCGGCATTTATTATCTTACTCATATCAGCTGCTGAGGGCTCCTCTATCTGTAACCTAAGGCTAAGATGTGCAACGTGAGATAATGCGCGCTTGAAACGGTTGATTATAATATGATATGATGCGAAGTATTAGTAACCAGCGACATGCGTGCGACTTCTCCGCGTGAAGTTATGTTCATACAAACTTGTTACTACTATGTTAGCACAGGTAGACATAAAGAGCTATCTCTCCGGGGTGGATGAGCCACGACGGCGCCAGAGAACTGACGTTCTCTACACGCGTAATGGTTCTTGGAAACATACGAGGAGGCGTATACCCAGCAGTTATCAGGCTCACTTCTTTCTTTTATTTTTTATCAAAAGCAAAGACTATGTATATGACTGGCTTTGTAGTAGTACCTAGAGATTATAATGAAGGGTTAGTCCGGTGAAGTACTACCACCAATGATGCCTCGTTGTTGATGGACGCTGAGCAGTGTATCGTAGGGCACGTTTAGGAACGTGCGTGGCCTACGAGACTATGCTTTGTTATAGGTGATGGTAACCACTAAACATCAGATCTTTCCCTGATCCTTTCAACCACATCTTGTCTTTGTCAGTTTCCCACTTAAGTAGGTACTCATTTTTTATTTTATTTTAAGGAGTTGCGTACGCGTTTCTCTCCGTAATGGAGAATGCAGTGGCGATGTTTGCATCGGTTATCTACTCACAACTTTACAAGGCTACCCTGGACACGCACTTCATCAACGCTATTTTCTACCTGACGATAACCACGCAAGTTATCGTGTTTCTTTCGGCATTGTAAGTATATCTATCTCAACATTTATTAGTTCAAAGTTCAAATACGCTTGCTTGCGATTTTATTTTGACAGGAGCGTAGGTACCTATGGATTGTACAATTTGGACGGAGTTTGGGATGGCCTCAAGCTGTCAAATGTAAATTAAGCTAAATTTATTTTGTGTGTTAACAATTTACCAGGTATGTCCTTTGCAGCCTCATTATAAATGAAACTATATTCTTGGTGTCTGCAACGTAGGTTTTAAAGTTGCGAAGTTCTTCATCAAGTTACTTCGCTGAGCGTTTATGAACTATGAAAAAGCAATTGATTCTGACAAAACTTGCACAGTATTGCGGTACATGGAAAGGGCTCAAGACCGTTTTTTCTAGGAAATGTACGGGGGAGGCTTTATGTCCAGTAAGTTAGGACTTCTTCAGAGGGATTATTAGGGTAATATCGTGTTATTTTTATTCTGCTAAATGTTATTTTTTTATGTAAGTATATATCGTGTATTTACAGAACTATGGAGATTTTACTGAAAGGGCGAAAATTGGAAGCCATCATAGAACAAGAAGAAAAATGTATGCAAACATAATATTAATTTTCATCGATTAAAAACTAAATTAGTAATGTAAAATGAAACTCGAATTTGGCAATTTTACCTTTATTTTGTACATCAGCTGATTAGTTAGATGTAAAGATTCTAAAGTGACGTGCCTTAGTATGTTATGCTACGTTAACTTATTATTGAAATATCCACTTGGGAACATATTTTAATTTTAAAAGTAGTTATATTTTAATTGAATATGATATTACATAAGTAAACTTCTTATGATAGAACGTTTTGTTTCATTTCCATGCATGTACTTGAAACATGCTATATTAATAGGTATAAGCTCATTTTCAAAGAGAAGATTCAAAAACGTGAGCAGTACAATCTTACACGAAGAATAAAGAAATCATAGGGAATTGTCCATAAAAATATCTAAGTCTTAGATCCTATCACATAAGTTTAAGTCTTACACATAAATACATGATACATTATGTTTTACATTAAATAATAATTATAAATGCAACATGTTGGCAAGTAATAGTAAATTGTGCCACAAACGGTATTATTGCGGAGCGAGGGTGAAACATTCGAAATAAACATACAGACAATGCTTTGTAAAGTGATGAAGAGCGAAAGCTCGACTTAAGTAAGCTTTTTGCTACACAATAAGAACAGAAAGTATTGGAAGAATGTTAAACAAAGTGGAATTTTTCCACTAAATGAGATCACGAACTATCTTAGTACTTACCTATTTGCAGCAGAGTAACTATAAAATACACTACTAAATTGTCGCAACGATATGGCGATCTAGTTTCTACAATGTCGACAGGATTATAACAATAAAAGTTACTCATTCAAATACTTGTAACCGAATGTCTCGGAGTCGTTGAAAGGTATGCCCCGGGAAATGAGATATTGCAACTTCTTGTTTTTTATTACGGAAGACATGTAGCTGTAGTTGTTTGTGTCCACCTCTCTTTTGTAAATGACTACGTCATGGTTCACGGGGTCCGGTTCAGGGAGTGACAGTTTCTCTGCAATCCAAGCGATGAAGTACTCGAGAACCTCTACGCACGCAGCGACCGGCTCCCTAAAGAAATCTACTGTAAATGATTTTTTAAATTTCCTATTGAGCTTCTTATACAGAATATGGGGGTCCTTGTCCGCCTTATCCTTCGCAATTTGAAGTTGCTTCTTAATTATTGAATGAGCAATTTCGCTTTGCAATTCTATTTGTCTTGCAAGTTCCTTATTCTTCTTCTCTGTTCGTAATCTATAATATTCTTCAAAACTGTTAGCAGTAGCATGATCTTCATCTCCATTTTGATCTACATTTTGACCTACATCTTGATCCCATGTGCGCAAAGGAAGATTTTTACTTAAACGAACAGACGCCGAATGCAAGAGCTGAGAAAATTCCTCTAACTGATCTTCAAGCTCCTCAGTTTCTTGTCTGAGCTTCTTATACAATTCATTTGAGTCGCTAAAATCCGTAGTAAAATCAAATCGATTGTTTTTTTTATATTCACTGTCAGTTATTAGTGGATCCTTATCATAAGGCATTTTGTTTTTATAAATGCTATCATAATCATTGTCATCGTCCTGAGTTAGTTTCGACCTTTTATTTCGAGCCGCATTACCAAAGTGATCCCTCAGAGCCTCAGACCATCGTATACGACGCTCTCTTGCTAATTGGTTGAACGTCATCATAAGGTTATGGAATTTCTGCTCGCTAATATGTTTTAATTTTTCATTAGATGCTTTAAAAACATCTTCAATTGTTTCTTCATTATTATCTAAAACGGAGCCCTTGGAAGCCATAGGGTCATTTTCAGTCTTAATACCCAACAATTCTGAAATTTTTATATCTCCATGCGTCTGATACTCGTTTTCATCTTCATTTGCCTCCTCAGATTGCTTTTCCAGTCGCCTCATACGGTCATTTGATTTAGAAACTCTGTAAACCGTTTTGAGAATACTGTAAAAAGATCTTAACCTGCATCCGGCTCTAGGACGGCAATAAAATCTGTCTTTAGGTGTCAGAGTTCGTAAATGAGATATGATTTTGGTATGTCGTTTTTTGGTTTTAGTTTTTGTGACAAATCCGAGATTAGAATCGGATTTGTATTCGTCGTTCACAATTATATTGTGAACGGCGGGGATTGTTAGTCAAGCGGATAGCCACTTAGCCAGGAGTTGGCGGATCTGGTCGCGGGCGGTAGTCAGCTCCTGTGAGTCTGAAGCACTGGAGGGATACATGTTCGCGCAGTGAGCGGTACCTGCAACAATATCAGTTAAACTCAAGATAAATGAAGAAGTAGAAGAGTACCTCGAAAATAAAACTGAGATCCCACAAGTATGGTTATGGCTCGTTCATTACCTACCTAACCTGTGGTTTTTTGAGGTCATGCCATCATAATTTAACACAGTCAAGCCACATTGCTAAAAGATCAATGAATATTTAACCGTGTGATTTATTACTTTATAAAGTTTATAATATTGTTCAGTGATGCCTGTGTATGAGGCAGACAAGAATCAGAAAAGGTATCGAAATATTACTGACCCTTGATGAATATAGCTGGCGCGTCGTCGTGAATGGACTTGGTGATCCCGAGAGCATGCCACGGGTCGACGGAGCCGTGGACGAAGACAACGCGGCTGACGGAGATGTTCAACGCTCCGTAGTTGTCGTTGGTCCATGTGGCAGCACTTTCTATGAACTCCTTTACAAACCTGTGATAAATACATAGATAGGTTAAATTAACAATACCCAATCCATACCATTGTCTTGCTCATTCGTTTGCTATTGACTTGTTTTGTTCATTCAAAAACCAAAGGAAACAAAACTATTTTTTCAAAT
This sequence comes from Electrophaes corylata, assembly GCA_947095575.1. NCBI lineage: Eukaryota > Metazoa > Arthropoda > Insecta > Lepidoptera > Geometridae > Electrophaes > Electrophaes corylata. The sequence goes on along the minus strand of OX352698.1, from coordinate 9,414,512 downwards.
GGGGCCTAGAGTTGTGTATCTCCAGTTCTCCACTTACTTTTTGCCGAATATGTCCTGGCATTGTTGCGTATAAAAATCCAAATCAAAGAAATCACCAAAAACATCAATAGTACCCGTAGAGGTCTGGTAGAACCCGAATTCTGTGCATGTTTGGTACATCCACTGACGAGCTGAAATTAGCATAAGTTAATTTAAAATTTAATTCATTAAAAAACTGAAAAACAGTTGCAGAACCTCATAAACTAAACGAGAAATAGTTCCCAACGTAGTTTGGAACCTTGTTCTGTTTTACCAAATTAAATAACATGCATGGTACTTATAGAAATAATTTAGTACATACTTCCTTCCGGGTTGAGGGAGTCATTTCTCAAGGATTCAATCTCCGCGTTGTAATCGTAATCCATGCAAGTTTGGTTCGATTGCTCCAATATTATAGAGTTGAATTTAGCTAGTAGTCTGTAAGCCGGCGTGCGTCCCGGCTCAGTCAATATATCGCATACCTGCAACCACAAATCAACAGTCGCTGTATAAAGATTACCTTCCTAAATCAATATAGGTTCTAGATAATAAATCTAGATAGTATAATATTGTCTAATACTAAATTAGTAATGTCATACGCTTATTAATCTAGCATCTCTAGTATACTTACGGTGTTGATAGTAATATTCTTATATTTAGGCTGGACGCTGAACCTGTTATCTTCATTATATTGGACCAGACCCGCGAAGTCGTCTGCAATTGAACTGAAGAAGTTTTGCATGTCCTTTGCAGAAGCAGAATTGAATGGTTTGCATACTCTGGAACAAGTTGGGTAGGTTATTTTATTCTGTAAGAAAGTACTGGATTTCTCCCTAATGTTGTCTGGTTCACCAATGTGGGAAACTGCTCAAGATGGGCTTGACTGAAAGTATTTGGGGAGGCTCTTGCTCAGTAGTGGGGCGATGCATGACGTAAGAAATAAAACTAGAAATATATTTTGAACTTACTTGAATTGACTTTCAATTTCCTTTGGGAAGCTTTTCATTATATTTTCAGTCTGTAGACGGGCTAACTTTAGTTGTTCCACACATTTCTCTCCCTGGGTCTTCTCACGTATGGCATTGATTACAACTTGGAAGTATTCTGAAATAAAAATTATAATTATAAATTGTTGATAAGCTTGCAGACCAGTCCTGGATTGGTGCAGTTGGGCGGCAGATTTCAGAGGATCAAACTTGTTCACTGGGTTTTTAATGGTTTTTTATACTATTACGTTAAATCCCTATAGAAACTCATTCCTAGTACTTACAGCGACGGTTATTGTACCTTTTTATCTATAATACCTACTGCGTTAGTAATAGATGAGAGCGGTGGGCGTCGGTGGACATGGGGCGGCGGTAATAAAGTAGCCTACACTAAAAAAATATCGGCGTTGCTGCAGACTATCTTCTACACCTGGTCCTTCCATCTTCACTAACATTATAAAGAGGAGAGAGATCTCCATAACTATTTGACCGATATTAAAATCTCTTTTCATGTAGAGAAAGCTGCATTATCAGCGATAAATGCAACGAAAATTACAATAAACGTTACCCAAGAACCAATAACTTCTGCAGAATAAAGGTTCTACGCAATGGGCTGACGATGTTGCTAAGATCGCGGGAGGTGGTAAAAGGACGGGAGACCGATGTCCAGTGGTGATGAAAATGATAAAAAATACAGGTACATACAATACTAGTACTTACTAGCTGTCTCACGCGCGACTTTGCCCAAGTGATATTGATACTATATACTATACCACTATATAGATGAGTCTATTCTGTATATAAACAGAAGCAGTGTGAAAGAGTTAAGCATATGAGGTAGATACATATAGACTAACACAATAAGATGATATTAAGAACAGGATGTTATAATGTAAAGAGCTCACCTTTGAAATCAGCTTTGGCCAGTAAAGGTCCGCTCGAGGATACCACAGCATATACAAGATGTGGATATTTCAGCTTTAGCCAAGCAGCCAGAGCACCTGGATAAGATCCTCCAAAGGCAATCCATTTTGGATTAGAAAGACCAAGTTTTTTATTCATTGCACTTATAAAATTCGCAAGGTCGGCTAGTGCTTGGTAGGATGAAAGATATCGCAAGTTTTTAACTGACAAGTTCCTGTAAAGATTTGTTTTTTAAAATAGAATATTTTTTTATTAAACAAAAAGCACACAAGCAAAATAAAAGACCACAGTAGCAGTAGTTACGTTAATAGTTTGTATGACTACTCTATAAAGCTACTGGTTAGCGTAGATGGTTTATTATTCTTAATACCTTGTTGGAAAACTTTTCCCATAAAAACGATGTTCCAAATTAATACACAATGCTTTAAACTCCTTGGCATATTCTATCCAGGCCCCTTTGATCATCCAACGAGCATCAGCTGGCCCTTCTCCACCAATCATTAAAAAAATTGGGCCTGGGTTTTCATAGTCATAAAAACTGTCATTTATGTAGTAGCGCTGAAAATTGCAATTATACTAATAAATAATATATTCTTTCTTAGTCATCTTTGAACTCTTGTCTGCTGTAAAGGATCATAAACAAATCAAAAGTCTTGTCTGGCCTAACTTGTGTGTCAGAGATGGTTGGTGGTGGTTAAGTGGTAAGTTTGGCTTTTTTGGAAACAATAGCAATGTTTAATACTGAGAGAGGTACTTGTTTACTAAAAGAGCACAATAAAACCGCTTTTAATTTTATGATTAGATTTTCAACTGCACAAGAGCACAATTCAGTGCAAATTATCTCCGAGCATTAGAACCCCTCCATTACGATTGGGGATTACATTAGATGTCAGATTTTAATAGTAACTTTGGTGGAACTATGATTTGAGTGTAGGAGCCTTGCTGGGATTCAACAACACAGACAAAAACTTTTTAAGAAAATATATTTTGAAAAATCTAAATTTTGCATTTGAAGTATAGTCATAGGACAATATCTCATCATACTGCTTAAAGTAATTTTTATTTAGTTTCGCTACTTGTTATTATTTTATATTTAGTTTATTCTATTTTTATAAAAGTTTAATTTATCTATGTTCATCCTATTGTTGCAATGCATAGCTGTAAACTTAATATCTTAATAACATAATATTTTATAACATCTAACCTACTCTACCAGAGTCAGATCCACCCTAGAGAATATTAATGTTTATTAAACAATAGCTCTCGTAAGCTATTCATTTTAGTGCTCAAAAAAACCAGTGAGTTTCGTACAAGTAATACTAAATTTCAGCTTTTTAGCCTAAAGAGAGTATTCGAAAACACCCTTAAATAATTATGTATATCCAGATGGACTAATTTAGGCTGATGATGATTATAAATCTTACTTGCTTCCATGTTTTCAGATTTGAAGAAGTTGAATGGTCAACCTTTTGCTTAAACCATTGTGCTTCTGGGACGTTATCTTCAGGGTAATCTCCGGGGGCTCCGAGATTACCTCCGCTTCGACGGCCGTGGCGAAACAGTTTGACGTGCTTAGTACAGGAAACCACCAAAAACACTTGCAGCAGTAAACAAATAATTAAGAATTTCTTCATTTTGAAAGTCCAACCGAGTTACATGGATACTGACTGCGCCCGCCCAGCCCCGGGTTCCCGACCGCGACGAAGTGATTCTTCCTTCTGCTTCGAATAAACACAAGTTTTTTAATCAGCGTGATACAAAATCACATTACTCCTAACGGTAGCGGAGACCAACAACACAACACACGCTTCTAATCACACTTTCACACATTTTAGCGAACAAGAACAATGGATGCCAATGCATGAATTTGCAAATTTCCACATGCAACAAAAAGTGCAGGAAGAAGGAATAAAACCACAGAATGGATAGAATTTTCAGTCTATAAAAAAGTACTCTGTGGATAGAATTCCAAGGATGCCGTTATAACACAACCATGGAATACACAGCCGTGGAATATGCAGCCACGAATTTGTGTACATTTTGGCATCCAATTCCATGGTCGTGTATTCCAAGTTTTTGCTTTCCAGGTCGTACAAAATTTTATGCACCGAGGAAAACACGAACATGAGTTATTGGATGCCAAAAGTTATGCCTTGCTTACATTCACTTTCTAATGCGGATCCGACTCGGATAGGTTAGGTTAGAACATAATAATAAAACGCAAGAGGCGAGCGAGAGCGGAGCAAGGTGTCCGTTATGCTGTAAGGAACGTAGCTCCGATCCTGTTTTTGACTATCCCATCATTTAGTCAATGTCTCGATAGGTGTCCGTCAGAACAGCAGGTACCTAGCTCCAATCGTGTTTTCGATATTGCAAGCATTTAGTCAATTTCTCGACAGTTCATATTTTCATAATACTAGAATTTGTCACCTCATATTTTGGGATATTTTCATATAAATACATTACCTGCTGTCTTGACGCTTGCTCAGCAGGTAACTCTCTTAATCACAGCGATCACTGCACCTTTTGCACTGCTTCCTATGTCAGCATTTAGTCATGCATTTGTCAATCTCACATACCAAGTTTCATCAAATTTGGTTTTGTAGCAACGGAGATATTACGATGTGTTTATTTGAAAATTTAACGGACGCCATGTGACATTTTCAGCCAAAGTAATTTCACTTGAATCGAGTCACCTGCAGCTTATTTCCAAGAAATAGTTATACCGACGGATTCTTTAGAATTTTATCTTTCAGATAGCAGTCCAACATCGTAGCTTTCTAGTGTTTTTATCCTAATAAAACAATATATACAGTTTACATGCCAATATGTCCAAAGTGATACTAGGATAGGGATACTAAACTTCATAGAAAAAATCATACGACAGAAATGTATAAGTCAGACACAGTATTTCCAGCTTTTAAAACAAGATTAAAGTATTCATCATCATCATCTTAGATAAGTTCACAGCTTATTTCCATGATTAAGATATGTCGATGGATTCTGATACACGGGTACGTGGCCAGTAGCACTGACCTGACCGACCATGCCAAGCTAGCGAGGGTTGCTCACAGTACGTAACATGGCTGCATGACGATTGTTTCTGCCTCTCCGATATGCTGTGTGTGACTTACCGCCATGTCGATACCAACCTTATGATTTAAAATTCAAAATGGCGGAAGCGAATGATGGTATAAAAACTGACATGGGGGTCTTCTTTCGATTGATTTGGGGGTGCTACTTATACTATCATTTGCACCCGCTATTTTTAATTTCAAATCTGACCAGATATTTGTAATCAGCACCCCCAAGTCAGTCGAAAACGACACCCATGTCAGTTTTTTGTACCATCATTTGCACCCGCCATTTTGAATTTCAAATCTGACCAGATATTCGTAATCAGCACCCCCAAACCAGTCGAAAACGACACCCATGTCAGTTTTTTGTACCATCATTTGCACCCGCCATTTTGAATTTCAAATCTGACCAGATATTCGTAATCAGCACCCCCAAACCAGTCGAAAACGACACCCATGTCAGTTTTTTGTACCATCATTTGCACCCGCCATTTTGAATTTCAAATCTGACCAGATATTTGTAATCGGCACCCCCAAATTAGTCAAAAAAGACCCCCATGTCAGTTTTTTATTCCATCATTTGCACCCGCCATTTTGAATTTCAAATCTGACCAGATATTCGTAATCGGCACCCCCAAATTAGTCAGAAAATACCCCCATGTCAGTTTTTTGTACCATCATTTGCACCCGCCATTTTGAATTTCAAATCTGACCAGATATTCGTAATCAGCACCCCCAAGTCAGTCGAAAACGACACCCATATCAGTTTTTTGTACCATCATTTGCACCCACCATTTTGAATTTCAAATCTGACCAGATATTCGTAATCAGCACCCCCAAGTCAGTCGAAAACGACACCCATATCAGTTTTTTTTACCATCATTTGCACCCGCCATTTTGAATTTCAAATCTGACCAGATGTTCGTAATCAGCATCCCCAAATCAGTCGAAAACGACACCCATATCAGTTTGTTGTACGATCATTTGCACTCGCCATTTTGAATTTCAAATCTGACCAGATGTTCGTAATCAGCACCCCCCAATCAGTCGAAAACGACACCCATATCAGTTTTTTGTACCATCATTTGCACCCGCCATTTTGAATTTCAAATCTGACCAGATGTTCGTAATCAGCACCCCCCAATTAGTCGAAAACGACACCCATATCAGTTTTTTGTACCATCATTTGCACCCGCCATTTTGAATTTCAAATCTGACCAGATGTTTATAATCAGCACCCCCAAATCAGTCGAAAACGACACCCATATCAGTTTTTTGTACCATCATTTGCACCCGCCATTTTGAATTTCAAATCTGACCAGATATTCGTAATCGGCACCCCCAAATTAGTCAAAAAATACCCCCATGTCAGTTTTTATTCCATCATTTGCACCCGCCATTATGAATTTCAACTCTGACCAGATTCATAATCAATACCCTCAAATTAGTCAAAAAAGACCCCCAGGTCAGTTTTTTATTCCATAATTTGCACCCGCCATTTTGAATTTTAAATCTCACCACATATTTATAAGTAGCACCCCCAAATCAATCGAAAGAAGACCCCCATGTCAGTTTTTATACCATCATTCGCTGCCGCCATTTTGAATTTTAAATCATAAGGTTGGTATCGACATGGCGGTAAGTCACACACAGCATATCGGAGAGGCAGAAACAATCGTCATGCAGCCATGTTACGTACTGTGAGCAACCCTCGCTAGCTTGGCATGGTCGGTCAGGTCAGTGCTACTGGCCACGCACCCGTGTATCAGAATCCATCGACATATCTTAATCATGGAAATAAGCTGTGAACTTATCTAAGATGATGATGATGAATACTTTAATCTTGTTTTAAAAGCTGGAAATACTGTGTCTGACTTATACATTTCTGTCGTATGATTTTTTCTATGAAGCTTAGTATCCCTATCCTAGTATCACTTTGCACTGCACTTTGGACATATTGGCATGTAAACTGTATATATTGTTTTATTAGGATAAAAACACTAGAAAGCTACGATGTTGGACTGCTATCTGAAAGATAAAATTCTAAAGAATCCGTCGGTATAACTATTTCTTGGAAATAAGCTGCAGGTGACTCGATTCAAGTGAAATTACTTTGGCCGAAAATAACCTCAAAATGGCACATGGCGTCCGTTAAATTTTCAAATAAACACATCGTAATATCTCCGTTGCTACTAAACCAAATTTGATGAAACTTGGTATGTGAGATTGACAAATGCATGACTAAATGCTGACATAGGAAGCAGTGCAAAAGGTGCAGTGATCGCTGTGATTAAGAGAGTTACCTGCTGAGCAAGCGTCAAGACAGCAGGTAATGTATTTATATGAAAATATCCCAAAATATGAGGTGATAAATTCTAGTATTATGAAAATATGAACTGTCGAGAAATTGACTAAATGCTTGCAATGTCGAAAACACGATTGGAGCTAGGTACCTGCTGTTCTGACGGACACTCTCGATAGTTCATATTTTCATAATTCTGGAATTTGTCACATCGTATTTTCGGATATTTTCATATAAATACGTTTCCTGCTACCTTGACGTCAAGGTAGCAGGAAACGTTCTCAATCACAGCGATCACTGCACCTTTTGCACTGCTTCCTATGTCAGCATTTAGTCATGCATTTGTCAATCTTACATACCAAGTTTCATCAAATTTGGTTTAGTAGCAACGGAGATATTACGATGTGTTTATTTGAAAATTTAACGGACGCCATGTGACATTTTCAGCCAAAGTAATTTCACTTGAATCGAGTCACCTGCAGCTTATTTCCAAGAAATAGTTATACCGACGGATTCTTTCGAATTTTATCTTTCAGATAGCAGTCCAACATCGTGGCTTTCTAGTGTTTTTATCCTAATAAACGATATATACAGTTTACATGCCTTTTCATACCAATATGTCCAGAGTGCAGTGCAAAGTGATACTAGGATAGGGATACTAAACTTCATAGAAAAAATCATACGACAGAAATGTACCTATAGTCATACACAGTGTTTCCAGCTTTTAAATCAAGATTAAAGTATTCATCATCATCATCTTAGATAAGTTCAAAACTGAGGGCTGATTCTGAGTTTTTTTCGTTTTCCTGATACCGGATTTCGGTTTGCGAGCTCGAAATTTTTGTATGGAGATACGCTAGTGCCCCCATATGCCGCTAGAGGCGTAATCAGCACCCTCAAATAAGTCAAAAAAGACCCCCATATCAGCTTTTTATTCCATCATTTGCACCCGTCATTTTGAATTTTAAATCTGGCCACATATTCATATGCAGCACCCCCAAATTAGTCGAAAAAGACCCCCATGTCAGCTTTTTATACCATCATTTGTTTCCGCCATTTTGAATTTTAAGTTATAAGGTTGGTATCGACATGGCGGTAAGTCACACACAGTACATCGGAGAGGCAGAAACAATCATCATGCAGCCATGTTACGTACTGTGAGCAACCCTCGCTAGCTTGGCATGGTCGGTCAGTGCTACTGGCCACGTACCCGTGTTACCACATAATATCTCTTCGATAACTTGTGAAGTAAAGCTGAAAAATACTGCAGAATGCATCAGCATATCTTAATCATGGTAATAAGCTGTGAATTTATCTAAGATGATGATGATGAATACTTTAATCTTGATTTAAAAGCTGGAAACACTGTGTATGACTTATACATTTCTGTCGTATGATTTTTTCTATGAAGCTTAGTATCCCTATCCTAGTATCACTTTGCACTGCACTCTGGACATATTGGTATGAAAAGGCATGTAAACTGTATATATCGTTTATTAGGATAAAAACACTAGAAAGCCACGATGTTGGACTGCTATCTGAAAGATAAAATTCGAAAGAATCCGTCGGTATAACTATTTCTTGGAAATAAGCTGCAGGTGACTCGATTCAAGTGAAATTACTTTGGCTGAAAATGTCACATGGCGTCCGTTAAATTTTCAAATAAACACATCGTAATATCTCCGTTGCTACAAAACCAAATTTGATGAAACTTGGTATGTAAGATTGACAAATGCATGACTAAATGCTGACATAGGAAGCAGTGCAAAAGGTGCAGTGATCGCTGTGATTGAGAACGTTTCCTGCTACCTTGACGTCATGGTAGCAGGAAACGTACGGACACCGCGTGTGTACGGACACCCGCGTGTGTCCGTTATGCTGACAGGAACGTAGCTCCGATCTTGTTTTTGACTATCCCATCATTTAGTCAATGTCTCGATAGTTCATATTTTCATAATTCTGGAATTTGTCACCTCGTATTTTCGGATATTGTCATGACTAAATGCTGACATAGGAAGCAGTGCAAAAGGTGCAGTGATCGCTGTGATTGAGAACGTTTCCTGCTACCTTGACGTCAAGGTAGCAGGAAACGTATTTATATGAAAATATCCGAAAATACGAGGTGACAAATTCCAGAATTATGAAAATATGAACTATCGAGACATTGACTAAATGATGGGATAGTCAAAAACAGGATCGGAGCTACGTTCCTGTCAGCAACACGGACACAACCGCGTGGGGTCGTTGGATTGGATTCATCGAATTGGCTTTTCAGTTTAGAAGCACTCTGTGGTCTGACTTGGCTGGGCTTTTCCACCCACACCACACCATTCTTCCACTTGCGAATGCGATCGATCGCGAGCAAGGTGTAGTGCGGTAGTTAGCGCTCGGTGGGATTAAAAATGGCTCTTTTCAGGATTACATCAACCAAATTGGCGGAAGTGCAGGTAAATATTAGAATTATACGCACTCTTTATTAACCATATAAACTTTGCTTCATGGAACTGAAATACCTTGTGGTATTTCAGCTGCGCCTTTTCTAACCTACGTAATCCACATTTTGGGTTCTTATGTAATGTTAATTCCTTTTTCTAAATAAAATGTATGCACTAGACACTGTTACAACTTATCGATGCGAACCTGATGCGCAGCTTAGGTAGTTAGTTACCTACGCATCTTTATTTTTAATTTTACTAGGTAATTCCCGGTAAATGCAAGCGTGTGGATGCAGCAGTTTCTGGATTCATGTAGTGCACGACTTGACTGGATTAGATCCAATGAACATAAAAAACTAAATCATGACAGATTATAAGAACCTATAAATACCTAACTAGGATATCTAGTTGATTCTCTAAATAAGAGATGCAGGTAGATAGGTAGTATGCAGTAGGTACCTTCCTTAGTTATACAAAAGGTATTTACCTAATGTAATAAATAAAATGTGATACTAACCAACATAGTGCCTACATAAATTGTATAGTTTTTAACCTTGCTTACATACATACCTACCTATATTAATACCTATATTAATCCAATAAAGTGACTGCTCTCATTTACACCTGTATGTATTTGATAATGACACATTTTAGGTACATTAATAATGTACTACTAAGTCTGCTTGTTTAAGGCCAGAATATAATTACAAGAATGCAAAATTTACAAATAAAAATTTAGCATTGAGAAAATACACACCCCTTCAGCTTACTTATATAAGATAGACAAACTATAGTTTACTTATTAAAAATAAAATGTTGATAAAAATAATCAACTCTGTGAAAAACACACAACATAAATAATAACTTTTTTCAATTATAATATTGACATAAGTTAAAATGTCAATATTACTTTTAACATAACAGATATATTCATTTCATGCAACTATCATGAAATAAGTTTGTATGTTTTCTAACCACCATAATTAATTTAGTATTTTACAAAGCTGCTAGCATAGTTACCTACCTGAAAATGAATATAAAAGTTTACAGCAAAATAACTTCAGTATATCTTGAAATTACCTACTTAGATCTGTCACTAAATCTTTATATTTATTTCATCACCATACAGAATCTGGGCATCAGTATGAATTTTACGCTAAAATACCAAAAGTTAATTTTGGGAAAACTACAAAAATATTGTTTTGGCTTTCGTTTAATTTTTTTCTACTTGGCCTTGTATTTTTATGAAAAATATAAAGTGTGATCATCCAGCTTACTTTTTAGTAATGTGGCTACGGTTAGAATCATAAATAAATATATTTTACAGGACAAATCAACAAGAACAAAACAAAAATAAGTTTCTCAGTCTCACTGAAACTATTTTCTTGACAATTACATAACTTATAGTTAATTAAAGTAATCTTTTGGAAACAATGTGCCACAAACCATAGGTGCTAGTTGCATACAATTTATCTATACAGGTACAGAGGACCTACCTACCATCATACTAAGTAACTTTTGTTGATTCAGTGTTATAAATTTTATTCAAGGTTAAATAAAGTTGATGATAAAGATTCTGCAAATTTTTTCGAGTATCTAAAAATCTCATATTTTTGTAATACGTTCGTTTGTTCGTTCTTTCGGACTTCCGAAAGAGACGGACGTAGGTAGGGTAGGTACACAACAAGAGGAATATGCCATCGCCGATAAGCCCTAAGTTAAAATTAAACTATTTGATACACGTAAAAAGTAGCAGCATTATAGGTATTTACAAAGATATGTAAACGATGATAGCATGACGTGAGATTGGCACAATGTGTAGCATTCGTAATGGCCATGGCCATTTGTGTCAGTGTCACGTATGGTGGCGGCTGCGGCGATAACCGATGCCATACTACATCATGGGAATGTCACAAGACAAGTGCGTTAGTGCATTTTTGTTAGAACGGTGACTTGGATCTACTGGTTAAATTGCTCATTGGGAATAAATAAAAAGTTTCAAAAATACATGCATAGATATTGAAATTTACAGAATAGTAACGGTAATTTGTGAGGCACCTTTTTATATTAGGCACCTAGCCTAATATAAAACAATTTTCCTCGTATTAGCAAACGAAGCCTTTGCGACCGAAAATATTGTTTTCATAGCTCTTTTTACTTAGTGTATTATATATGAACTAAATTGTATTGACTAGGAAGCTTTCTCTGTGTGCCCTTTTGACGTGATAACGTCTTATAAATCGATGAACACCGGCTGCACGCACGACAAAATGTCACGTTCCGCCTGAGCGAGCGCGGAACAAGTGATAGAGAGGCACGATGTTTTCATGACGTTAACACGTACAATTATCGTCCGTAAACCGACTTTACAGACAACCATTTTTCGGCAATATCTTAGACCATCATAAAAGCTATAATTTTATATTCTCAGCCGCTAAACCCTAAAACCTTAAAATGTACCTATTCGAATAAACGCAAAATGGACCGATACGATATAAAAACGCTAGTTCCCTTTAGGAATTATTATTAATAAATTATCCTATATTATTACTCGACCGTAATGAGCAAAACACAATAAAATTATTATGAATATATATATATATATATACATGTACACATATATAAATACATGAAAAACATCAGTCATGAAAACATCGTGCCTCTCTATCGTTTGTTCCGCGCTCGCTCAGGCGGAACGTGACATTTTGATATATATATATATATATATATATAGGAACAATACCATGATAAAATTTTATAGCAACGCATTGGCATGACAATAACTGTTATTGACCACGTCATCGACTGGTTACTAAGAACCTGAGTGCAATTTTACATCGTCACAGAGATATTATCAGCAGAAGTGTAAAATTTTTGCAATGACATTCACTGGTGTCCTCTCTACGCCTCTACTCTAAAGATAACCGCAGGCACAGGTCAGACTCGCACTCATTTCGGGCACACGCCCAAATGGTCTGTGCGTGTAAACGGTTTTTATCTTTGGACAAATCTCTTACGCAATGCACCGTAAACTAAAACTCTCAACGGATATTTACATAACTTATTATTACTGTTGACTTTGTCTCATTCAAACTACTAGGTATATAGTAGCACGAAAATCACATGATTCAAGACTATTCTATAGCTAGCTACCCTGCCTGTTTCTTGAAAAAAAAAAGAACAATAATACTAATGGGAGCAAATAAATCATAACATAGCAAAAGTTTTTTGTCTTTTGGGTTTTATTAATAAAAAGCTAGTTATCTGGCTACACTGCGCTGGCGGTGTGGCTGTGACGCACTCGTTCAAGGTCACCAGAGTTATGGCTTCTCATGGTGGGGCACTAGCTCGTAAATCACAGTAACCATTTGTCGGTTATTTGTAATTTATTTAAATAAGACATGCTTCTGGACTTTGAAAGTCTTAGGTAGGAAGAAAAGCTTACCCCGAATATTTCAACGCATTTCAGATTTAAGCATGTCACCAGTAACGAATTTTCGACTGATTTCTATTGCAACCTGTCAAAAAATCACGATTTGAGACGTACTTAAAGAGATACGTTTGAGTATTTGGGGGTTAGTTTCATAAACCTTAGGGTTATTGTGCACGAGATTAGGTATCCATTATTCTGGGACATCCCATAAGATGCGTCAGCTTTACTCTACGATTGAAACGGAGTAAGGACATTACGTGTGCCTCGGTAAGGCCACGGGTATTAAGGTCAAAATTATCACGAAGTAGGTAAAAAACTTGGTCTTCTCACAACGTTTTCCTCGTTATGACGACATAACCTTACGTACAATTTTGTTGAAATGGGGACAAAATTTTAAATGTTTTGTTAATCGAGCATATAATTATAACTCAATTAGAAATAGGTAATATGTATACAGTACTTTGTTAAAATAAAAAATTAAACTAGAATAAAATAAAATTTAATGTAAATTAACCCTTAACCACTCTAATGCAGTGGTTAGGGGATCTTACGTAGTCACGTAGTCTTACGTAGTCTCTCTTGTTCTGAAAGAGGATCCTGTAAGATTTGCATTATTATAGTTCTATTCGATATAAGGTAACTAAAAAAGTAGCATCTCCAACTCACTAATCCGTCTGTTATGCGTGGTGATTATGGCAAACGGACTCATTCAGACTGATAATGATGCTATTAAATTATCTCATACTAGCGAAACGCGCGCGACTTCGTCCGCGTGCAGCTATTTTCTTACAAAATTGAACCTCCGTTGCACCTCTTTAGGGGTTGAAATTCAAGAATTCCTTTTTTTAGTACACCTCTACGCGACAGATGTAACCTGAAAATTTTAAGTCAGTGGTTGAGGCTGTACGTTGTCTACATGTCAGTCAGGATAAAGATTCTTATAAGTGGTATAGATGAACGGATACTAAGGTACTTATATTAAATTTATATTATTAAATTAAATTATTATTATTATATATTATTATACATTGTTATACATTGCTTTAAAGGACAACCATTAAACACATGCTGATAACAATATATAAAACTAAGTTGGAAAATATGAATGTTGTGGTAGAATTTATTTAGTTGCCGGTAAAACCATTGTCGCTGATGATGTCATAAAATCCGTACAAGATAACTCGATGCCAAACTATGTTCAGAATATTGTTGCAGTAACCTTCAATTTGTTTTACGTAACTTCAAACGAGTACTACATTCTAGTACATGGGCGAGATGAGTTCTATCTTTGAGATAGTTATATTATTCGAAAGTTGGGATGAACAACGCCTATTTACTCGCACTAAGTAATTTATAAGCTAAATAAAACCTTCTTAGTCGAATACCTGTCGCTAGGTATTATAGTGCGGTGTACGAGAAAAGTAAGCAGAGTTTTTAAATAACGAATTAGCGCAGGTTGCTTTACAGTCATATAATAAATGCTCAGATAAATGTCTACTCAAAGGACATACAGTATCTTCAGATAAGATCTACGTCTTTATGCGCTATCTAATCAAATATATGCAGCTGTAGAAGTACATATCTCTATTATGTACCTAACATTATAATTAGATAAAAACTTATTTACAAAGAATATTTCAACGAATACTACTATTTATAATAGGTATAGATTTATACAAAAAACTTTATACAAAAAACCTGTTGTGCCGATCCCACATAAAGTGGGATAAGGGCAGGAAAATGATGAGACTTATACAAAAAACATAGGAAATATTATAATTGAAATACTTTAAACATTATATATTTTAAATTATTCATACGTGACTTCGTTAAATTAGTCACAAATTCGGACGTGAACTTGACATATATAAGTATAAGTACATCAAAAATCACATACTGTTTTTAACGCTTTAAAAAAGTGAGTTTCATAAAACCTATAATTAAACTCGAAAAATTGCAACGCTGTAGTGGTGTAGAATCACCGTAATCGATTCTAGAAACCAAAACAGCATGTATTTTACAAAGTTCAAGTTCGAGGCGAGGTCGATAGGGTCGGGAAACAAGTGTGATACAGTTGGCAGGAAACAAATCAATGAAATCGTAAGACGCGCAATCGAGTTGAACCCTACTCAATGATTGAGGACGCATCTATGTCAAACTGATTACCCTATGTCTCGCGCGCGACGAGCCATGACCTAACCCTCCGATCGTTGTTCTCTTGTTGATAGATTAACTTTAAGTGATTTGAGACATTTAATAAAGCCATTTGGTTACGTAGTAGTACTATTATTTCATTCTGTTCAACAACTGCCTGCTAAAAAGATCAATATTTGTCTTGAGTGGCTGATTATAGACAATGCACAGCCTAAACGGCTGGTCGTTGAGATTTGATCTTTTCAGATGTTTGTCTTGGTGATTTGGGTGTACCTACTAAGAAAGGAATTCCATAAGGTATTACATGCTTGGTTACAAAGTTACTGTATAGGATGACAGTGATGTCAGCTCAATGTACGTTATTTTCTACAGACCTTTAGGGTTCCGTACCCATGGGGTAAAACGGGACCCTATTACCACATCGCTAAGACTCCGCTGTCTATCTGTCTGTCTGTCCTGTCATCTCATAAACCGCTATAGTAGAGTTGAAATTCACAGATGATGTATTCTGTTGCCGCTATAATAACAAACACTAAAAATAAAATAAATATTTAAGGGGGCTCTCATACAACTAACGTGATTTTTGTTACAGATAATTGTTGTATTTAACCCTTAATTTATCTGTTAGGTCCCAGGGACTCCGTCCAAAGTTTCATCTAAGCGTAAAAACTTAAATTCTGCGGTATTATTTTCGTGCGTCCCAGTACCTTCCTGCTACAGCGTACCGGACGCGGGGCGAAGAAGACGAGCTCCTGCACCGACTGTATTGATGAGTAATCGCATTCATGGAGTCCGTCGGACTCCATGGGGGTATTTGTGTGACAAATATTTGAATTGATAATTGTGTTGCTGTCGTATTATCAGTGTTTTTTTTTTGTTTTCGGCTACAAAATGGCTTCATAGCATCTGACTGCATAGCATACTAGTATACTACTGTATAAGTGTATTACTATACATTTTTATGTCATGGTTGTATGAAGCCAGTGTGCTTAGCATGTACCAAGAAAACTTGAAGAGTAAGCGCTGCAGGTTTTTATTTTTTGTATGAACATGCATAATTTTGAATTTAGTTATAAAAAGTAGACGATATACTTATGTCATTTGTGAAAAAAAAAGTTTGAAATACTATATTGTTATGTTTTAGTTAGTAGCCAGAAGTTGACACTCATTTTTGTTTGCATATTTTTTTAGTTCATTAGTATTTTAAATTGTTCTCAAAACTGTTACATGACTGAACCAAATGTGATATAAAAACCTATTACAATAATGTTGTTAAGTATAATAAACCACTTTTAAGTTCATATTTTGTTTTAATTTCAAACAAAATCAATGATTTCTATGTATGGAGTCCTATGGACTCCATGAGGTAAATTAAGTGATTTAAGTTCACCAGGTAAACTAAGGGATATACACCACGCACCATTACTATGCTAGATAATCATGTATATGTTATTGAAGTGTAAGATACATTTTCAACAAACCGTTAACTTTTCGTTGAGGTTGGAGCATCTGAACCTGCTGTTTTACATTAACTAATTCGAAGTATTTTAGTAATTATTTAGTGAAGCTGTTTGCCTTGAAAATCAAGTTTGGTAAAATAATACGCTATCGTACGTAGGCCACTCAAAGTTACGTGTCCTGAATTACTTCTAAATAAGTACGTACGATAAACCTTAAGCAAGCATACATCTGCGCTTTGTGGATAGGGTGTCATATGTGATGTACCGAGTAATTTATTTGATTGGTATTTTGTTGTTACAGAAGGCATGCCCCACAGCATCGATCTTGCTCAGAGGCCTTAGCGCCGAGAACACCAACCTAAAGAGCGTACTCCAGGAGAAAATTCCCAAGGAACAGGAGAGGGTCCGGGAGTTCCGCAAGAAATATGGAGCCACCAAAGTTGGAGAGGTCACAGTAGACATGGTGAGTATCACCTAATCATTATTTGACGAACCCACAGCAACACCTATACTATAAACAAATAATCTATATTATATATATACCATTTATAGTAATCTTTGTCCTGGTCGACTGGCCGACATAGACAACGCACAGCCTACACCACTAGTATAGACTTGAAAATTATTGGGTTATGTTTGTCTTGGTGCATAGAGAACTAAGAAATTAATTCATAAAATGCAACCCCTAAACCCCTTTAGGGGCTGCAGCGGGGGATGAGGCTTGTAAGAAAATAATTTCAAGCTGGCAAAGTAGCCGTTTTCACTAGAGTTTAAAGTGATTACATACATCTATTTGTCAGTAAAACCAGCTGTATGGAAAAATACGGAACTCAAGTGATTAGGTAGAGAACTGACTGTGGAAAAGGCCACCTATGGACAGACAAAGAATCAAATCGATTTCTGAAGGTTAACCAACCGATGTTAAAAAATACGCTTTATTACACTAAGCGAAGGAAAACAGAAAATCTGTATGTATGGAACCAAAAGATGTATGTACAAAACCTAACGTCTGCATACACAAATTAATCAAGCGCGGGGCCATTGTGGGTCAGCAGACGCTTATTGGACCCTACTGGGGTTCAAGACCGAGGCTGACTGTGCGCCGCGCGTCCGCGTTTTATTTCAATGTCGAGGTAAAACGACAAATACTCCAACTTTTGCAGCAATACTCCTGGGATTCGTACGTCGTCTGGCTACCCTTGACACACCTTGATAGAGGACTTTACGTGGCCTAAATACGCCGGCACTTGTGTTAGGCCACTGATGCAATCAGTATTCAATCCTGGTCTTAAGAAGAATACCTTTTGGCATTTAGTTTAGACAAACTTTTTCTCACTTAGATGTACAGCGGTATGCGTGGCATCAAGGGTCTAGTCTGGGAGACCTCAGTGTTGGACCCTGATGAGGGCATCAGGTTCCGCGGCCTATCCATCCCGGAGTGCCAGGCCCAGCTGCCCAAAGCTAAGGGTGGCCAGGAACCTATTCCCGAGGGTCTGTTCTGGCTCCTTGTTACTGGAGATGTGCCCACCGACGCTCAAGCTAAAGCCCTTTCTAAAGAATGGGCGCAAAGGTATGTTTATTTATCACTAAGTCTTCTGTATTATTTTTAAATTTTATTTAAATTGAGTTCAAGCGTATCGTTACTATAGTAAACTATAATGTTGTTATTTTAATACAAAATATGAAAACACCTTCATTCCTGTTTCGGGCACAATAGGGTTATTTTCCGATAAAAAAAACACGATTTGTGCCAACTCACGTAATCGGCGTTGCATCATCCCAGGGTTATAAACACAATGCCAAACCACGTAGGCACAAAGGGGGTTGTATTTGTTTAATCACGTTTGCCGGCTTCGTCTAAATACGGATTTTGTTGCAAGTCACGTATACTACCGCTTATATTATTACCCTCTGCCTTTAGCTTTTATCTACCTTCGCGCCTTGTAAAGGTGACTTGGGAAGGTTGCAAGTTTAAACCTCAGCCTAAGGAACTTTTTTGCACTGATGTATATTTTTTCATTTAGAGCCGAGTTGCCCGCACATGTGGTGACCATGCTCAACAACATGCCAAGCAAGCTTCACCCAATGTCGCAGTTCTCTGCTGCCGTCACTGCCCTGAACAGCGAGTCCAAATTCGTGCAGGCTTACACTGAGGGCGTCCACAAGTCCAAATACTGGGAGGTAAGTCGACGATTCTGAGGTACAGAGTGTAGGGTTATAACAGTCTAAAAATGCACGCTCTACTACTTTATAGTCAGTCAAAATAAATTGTTTTTTTTATTATATACTTAATTTATTATATACTTAACAAGCATAAATTTTAATTAATTTTCTCGCGCAAAGTCAAGAAAACGCCGTGTTTAGACTGGTTTATCTCTACCTACTAAAATGCAAATAAAATGTTTCCAAGCCACAAAACAACATGGTGAAATAAATTAAAATCATTCGGTTGTTTATCGAAAAAATTATTTAAGAAAAATATTGCTATAACAGTATTGAGGTAATACCTTAAGTCACATAAAACGCGACATGTGATGGCGCTTACAGATGAAGCATCACGTGATAGTTAAGAAGTTAGATAGATAGTTAAGAATCAGCATGCCTTAATCTGAATGTCAGCGTTTACACGTTTCGAGAATATTCTTTACTAGCTGACCCGTGCCCACTTCGTTGGGCGGTAAACATTTTTACTTGTGATGAAATTATGAGAGTGGTTTGGTTAGTACTGAGTGCTATGGTTTATTTCCTGACTGACAAAAGGAGGGTTATATTTTTACTGCATATGTATGTATGTATTTGCATGTCCATTTGGCTATATTACTGGGTTTCAAATAAGTGAATAAATAATATACTTAGTGATATAGCAATTTATTTCTAAATAGATTGACGTGTTGTATAATAATATGAAAAAACCGTCTAATAGAAATATCACTCAATAGATTACGACACGGTCGCTGTTCCATATATATGTCGTATTATCTCTTTAGCCATTCGTCCAAATTATATGCAGTAAAAAGGAAAAGTCTTATGTTTTAAATAAACACTTCAGACGATAAATTTACTTATTTTGATAAGAATTCATAATTGTTTATAATCTGACCCATAAACATGACCTAACGATTTAAATTATTTTTATATAAAAACTACTTTTAGTAAATAGAAAAGTTAGACTAATGCTGCCACTGACTTTTTTTGTAGACATTATCAAGCTCTACAACTTTTCTCTAGAACTCGATCATATATCTCTCATCGTTAAGGCAACGTTCGTAAGTAAGAAACTTTCTCCGACTTACTTTGCAAAGCCGACTACCGCGAAAAAGTCTTTTCATTTTTCGGGTTAATATAGTCTATGGCACTCACAAATACCGTGTCTTTCTATTGGTAAAAGAATTTTCAAAATCTGTTCAATAAATCCAGATATTACCCCTACAACCTCACAAACTCGCAAACTTTACCTCATTATAATATTATGATAGATATTAGTCTGGAATCTCTAGTCTGAAGGTCAAACTGATATAAAAAATATGCATTGGACAAGAAAATAGGTACGAAACGGATGAAGAAATTGAACAAAATATGCCTACTGTTGTGAAGTATAGAGATAACGGGTGTCAGCGTCATAAGATTAACCCGAGACGTGATTGATAAGTAAAAAACCAACGGGTGACCTTCTCAATGAAAACCCAATGAGTAATAGCTCCTAGCACCTCGCTGACATGCACTAAAGGACTTTTTTTGTACTACTCGCTGATGCATCAAGCAAATTTTAATAGCCCATCTGCTTGTAACTGCTACCCAGCAGACTGATCGAATATCTGTTGTTGCAATCAGAATCCTGTTGCAAGTGTCAAATCTGTCATATTTAACCGGAAACAGATTTTCATTGCAACAAACGATACGCAATCACCCCGCAGCACCTATTGCAAAGTATTGGCTGGCAATACACGCGCATAGGAACGTGCCCTAAGTACACATGTGATAAGCCTCGTGTGCCTGTAATTTCACCAACGCACACCAGAAACACAGCAAAGCTGCTTGGTGCCAGAATAAGGCATGATGCTAGTACTTCATCGGACGAACCTTCACTACTTAGTTTATGGTAACAAAATAGCAATGTTTTTACCGATCAAATGCTTATATACACGGTTCGAGTTGTAACATTGTTCTGTTATCACCAGTACATCTACGAGGACTCAATGAACCTTATCGCCAAGCTGCCAGTGATCGCAGCCACGATCTACAGGAACTCGTTCCGCGACGGCAAGGGCATCGGCGCTATTGACGAGAACAAGGATTGGTCCGCCAACTACGCTTCCATGCTCGGATTTGACGATCCAAAGTTCACGGAGCTTATGAGACTGTACCTTACCATCCACAGGTAAATACTTATACTTTTTCCTTATAGTAGAGTGGTAACCGTCATCTTATTATATACGAAACATTGCTTCACAGGTCACGTTATAAGGTGCCATACGATGCAACAAAAAATACAAAACTGTGTTGTATTTGACTAACTATTATAGAATAGATTACCCAATGTCAGCATAATCGTTGTTCAAAGTAGTCACATGATGACATGCCGCGGAATTGAGTAATTCTTGTTATTCTGAGTGGCAATGACTGGTGGGCGTAACACGACGACCGCTATCTAGAGTTCTGCGATTTCAGGTTCACACTCGTGATCGGACCAATTGATCTTGTCAAGAGATGTCTTATTCATTCGAACGTATAGCAGCTCTTTATAAATTGAAGCCAAGTAAATAGCCAACTTTTGTATGAAACAGCTGATTTTTAATCGCGCTTACAGTTTTGGTTGTGTTAAAAAAGTTGTTCATAGTGATGGGATACTTTGGCCGAAATTTTCGGGAGTACTCTTACTACATCCGGTTTAAACAGGTTTCATTTATTCGTTCATCTATACCTACGTATAATAACTTATCTAGATACAGTATACTAAGTAGGTATTATAGGTTCATTGTTGACAGCCTAAATTGATTCGGGTATCGTAGTGGAATACAAACTAGTTCTCTATCTGAGGAGGTCGCGGCCGTGTTCCAGCTTATTTACCAAGGTTTATTTACTTAATAATAATATCCGAATTAGTTTTATACAGCTAAATCTATAAACGATCGAGAGAGCGAAGCGATCGAAGCGATTTTGTTTTATAGGTTTGGTATGTTTGTGCGACTTTAACTTTCGTACCGTTGATACGACCTGCATTAAATTTGGTATGTTGAAATTGTTGAGAAATTTACTGGTAAGATTAAATATTAAATCGGAACAGGGGTTAAGATAAAGGGTTTTAAATAAGGTAAATCAATATATTCACTAGGTATATAGTTTTAACAAGACTTTTACTAGACTAATTTGGATGCAACTTTACCTGACGTAAAAGTGTTCTCAGAGATGTTAATTGAAGAAGGTGGTGAAGGTTAATGCGTAAAAAGTGTGTTATGGTTTATGTGTATTTAGGTTACACGCAGGCAGAGAGAGATAATAACAAGTAGGTACCTACAGTGAGAGTCACTGACGAATGCTACATAATTTACGTAGTTAGTGTATGTATGTAACTAATTATTTGGAACTTTTTGACTTATTTGCGGACTGTACATTATGGTAAGTTCATTAACATGTTAACGATTAGCCGTATAGTAGGACCGTGGGTATGCGCCAGGTAGGAATGCGCCATGTTATCAAGGTGACACGATTCCGTACATAAGTAGTGACTAGTGTACATATGTACATAGGTGTTTTAGTATGAGAGTGTGAAATGGCTCCTCGCGTTGTCGTGTTCCTTATTACTAAGGGTTGTGACTCGCCTGATGTTGAGTTATCATTTCTTTCACAGTGGGTGGACCAAATAGTGGCATTTGTGCCTATCCTTGGCATTATGAAGCGCATCGTATAGCTTGATTTTCAGTGATGAGCGGATCTATCATAACACGTTAAAGTTTCATCGATACAGGCTATGCCTTAGTGAGGAATCTGACAGAAAAAATAACTGTTTATTGTTCGCTGTCTGTAAAATAAGTTACCTATATGTAAATTTTTGTAACGTCCATCGAGGACTTACTTTATGTGATATTATATTGCGTCCTTCACTCTTTAGACGTAACGATGCGGTGTTAGATCTTATGTGCCTGTGAATAAACCGTCTGACATACCTTTCAAATTGGAACATGCAATGCGAGCATCAGTACTTGTCGATAGAAATAGGTACGGTGGTACTTCCCTGGAGGAACTCTTTCACTATAAGCTATTACTGAAACATGGATAAAATTATAATTACAAATTGGGACAGGACTAAGCAACGTTTGTAACTTTTGTATTCAGTTTTCTTCGACTTATAAATTCACAGTTTGTTTTTCTAAATGTTATCATTGTATTAGGATTAACATTTCGATTGAAGTTGGTGACTGACATTAAGCAGGACAAAGAAAAATTCGTAGCATAGCATAGTAGAAGGATACTTCTTTCTTTCTAGCAATTACATCATATGAGAAGTGATTTTTGCGTTTTACAAATACTTGAACTTAAATAACCTCGTTACTTGTACGAAGAAATTAAATAATTTGCATGAGTTTGTATTTTTTTGTGTTGATCGTGTTTCATTAATGCATGATGCAACCAAATTATTTCCGTTTTGCTTACTTGTAAGTGTACGAATTGTCTACTTAACATAATTTTTGCATACTTCAAAAGTGTAGGTACAGTAGGTTTTAAAATTTTTTTATTTCCAATTTAATAACCAATGAGCACTACACGATGGACGAAAGAACGTCATGTTTCTGTGAAAAAACAATATTTACATTCACTGTAGTCCAACAACGTATTTCAAGCAACCAATTGTATGAAGTGAACATGAAGCTTAGTTTTTACAAACAAGCACGTTTTCTTTCCAACCAACTTGGACTTACTTATAAACATAATGTAATTTGAAACTTTGAGAATATGCCTTCCGTATTTGCAAACATTCGGGCTTCATAGTAGTTAAAGGCCGAAGTCGATCCAGTCAGAGCCCAATCAACATTTATTATAAATATTAATTAACTCATTTACTTTCCTAATTGGACAACACGCTTTCTAGTTTCAAAATAAGGTGTCTTCAGATTCTTCATAATTTCTTTCGATGCTCTTAGCTTTGATGGACGCCGGCCTTAGCATTGCACGTATAGCGCAGCGAATTAGATGCAGTTCCCATTGCCTTTGCTGATTTGATTGTGTTGCGAATGTTTTGCATGTTAGTATTTAATTATAAAATTATATTGTGGAAAAGCCTTGATAATGGAAGGTTAACATGAATTTCCTACGTTGGAGGTTAAAGGAAAACATCGAGTTGATATTGAGTAAAGTAAACTAAATAGATTTCTTATTTACGTCTCTTGTCTGTTATTTCAACGGATAAAGACTACCTAGATGCGTAGATGTGCACGTTCCAATGCGTTTTAATGACGTGTTACGCGCACGTATACACAATTGACTGGTAGTGTCTCATAAAATTCTATACATTTTACGCATACGCATATGTGCATACGCATCTGATGTGCAGCGGCCTCTATCTTTTAAGTATTTCAGCACAAAATCTGTTGTATATATACCCGTTTAGGGGTTGAGTTTCGAAAATTTCTCTCTTAGCATACTACGCACCAAGAAATATACCTTGAACATTTCAAGTCTCTATCAAGTGTGCGTTGTCTATATGTCAATCAGTCAGTCAGTCAGGACAATGATTCTTATAATTTGTATAGATACGAATCGCACTACTCACTTAGTTACTGCATGATGTTTGTATGAGTGCCATAGGGGATGTCATGGTTTAATAGTTCACCTTGAATGCGCTGAAATCGATTTAGTCCATTTATTCGCGAAAGTAACTTGCGCAGAAAAGCGCCCCTCCATTTTCGCTGAGAGTTATTAAACCGTGACGGGACCTATACCAAACGCGTTTTTATTAGCAGTGTTATGCATGCATACCTATCATTGCTATGAAATATACAAGTATAAGTAGCTGAAGTAAATTTAGATTTATTCAAGTTCAGCCTTGATTTATCAGAATATGTATATGAGTATTATAATAATAATAATACATTTTTATTTACCAAAAGATATAAGATTGTACAATTAAACCTGTAGTAAAATTAAACTAGGGGTACTAACATATTTTAGACGTTATACCAGCGAAGACCAAACTAAGCGTTAAGCTTGTATCTTGGGCTTCTAGAGTGAGATAAACTATAGACTTAAGTACCTAATTCGTTGAGGTAAGACTACTTATTACTTGTGATTACAATGAAAGTTACGGAATAAAAACTAAACCACAGAAATTAGTGCGACTATGATGCTGTAATAAGAAAGAGAAACAGTGCGACTTATATAGGTAAGTAGTGTTATATATTTAATTTATTTTTGTGAGTAATGCGAGTATGAATGAATGAATGAAAATTATTTATTGTACACCTTACAAGCTAGAGAATAAAACAAAAAAAAAACAATAGTAGTCAACAATAAGTATGTAGGTAGGTACGGTAAATTATATTACATTATAAGTCGGTACTTATTAATCTGATTGTGTTATATATATATATGACATATATTAGTGAGCATTACACATCACCATCTAACCGCAAACTAAGCAAAGTTTGAAGTATGGGAATCAGACAACTGGTATGGTTTGGTTATTTTTGTAAATAGATACATTAAATATTTCACATAATATTATATTATAGCACCCAAACGAGAACAACCGTTTATGTTGATCACACAAATGTTTGTTCTCGATGGAGATCGCACCGGTCGCGAATAATTGGCGCCTAGATTCATTTAACTAGAGGTTTCTAAGTGATATTACTAATTCCAACGAATGTGGCTAGAAAATTATGTTAGTAAAGTGGAATAATAATTTAAAATATTCAAATGTATGTGTGCTTGGAGTTTCGTTTTTTAAAACGAAGCTAAGCATGAAGTATTGGTAGTCTTCGAAAACTGTACAAATATATTTGATTTAATGAAGGTCACACTTTGAACCCGATATAAGTACTCTTTTACAAATATCCTACCTCACACTCAGTGAAAGTATTTTTATAAATATTCGTTTAGAAGAATGTGACACAAAGCACAATCACATTAGACACGACCTGCGTGGACTGTCTCAGACATTTTGTATGAGACTGACAGAGGGCGCAGACCGTCTGCTCTAGTGTCACTTCTATATAAAATGACATGCGACGCGAGTATAATGTGATTCTCCCTTCAATCATGCCGTTGGGTGGATTAGTAGTAAATAAATAAACCAGGGTGATGAAAGTATGTAGTCTATGAATGTGTTTTACATAACATGAGCAAACATGAGAATTATTTGACGACCGATGTGGCGCGGTGGGCGAATGTCCGCCTGCGACGCAGGGGTTGCGGGTTCGATTCCCGCCTTGGGATAAATATTTGTACGATCTGCAAATATTTATTCCAGGTGTTCTGGGTATTTTCTATGTATAATAAAAAAAAATATCTATATATGTAATATAGTATTGCATTAAGTATATCAGTCATCTAGTATCCATAACACAAGCTCTGCTTAGCTTGGGGCTAGATGATGCTGTGTGGCTTGTCCAGCATTATTTATTTATTCCATTTTGATTGATAATGTTTGGACCTTCATATTTTATCTTGGTGTCGACTAAATATTTCCTTCACGCTTTTAGGTGTAACCTAAAAGTGTCAGTGTTTGTGTGAAGTGTTATTGCTTTTTAGCACATTTTGCACGTATTATAATATAGTCGTTACTTTGTTATATGCTTAGCGAGTACTATTTTATGTAGATAGGTACCATAGCCATGCATTATATACCATCTGTAAAAGTCCTCCAAAGCATCGTCGCAGGGATCACGAATACAGAAATTGGTTGTCCTTGATATGGTCTTGTCATGATCGCCCGAACATCCAATAGCAAACATTTACCCTGTGAATAATAACGACTGATGTGACGCGACGGGCGAATGTCCGCCTGCGACGCAGGAGGTTGCGGGTTCGATTCCCACTTTGGGATAAATGTTTGTACGATCTGCAAATATTTATTCCGGGTGTTCTGGGTATTTTCAATGTATAATAAAAAAATTCTATGTATGTAGTGTATTTTATTAAGTATATCTGTCATCTAGTACCCATAACACAAGCTCTGCTTAGCTTGGGGCTAGATGGAGATGTGTGGACTGTCCAGTATTGAAAAAAACTGCTTAACATTGAAATAGTTACACTGTGTTTTGTCTCTTGCATTGGCAGAAAGTTTCAAATTTGATACAAAGAGATTTTACACATATGTTGGTCAGTTCTTGATGTGTAAAAGTTATTGTGATATAAATTGTAAGTGGGATCCCACTATAAAAACTGACAATTATAAAATCAAGCACGGTGACATCTCTCGTCCATTCCAACTCCAACTGAATGCAATTCATGCGATGTAATAAAATTATTTAAGTGCAGGTACACTATTTAAGTGTAAGGACTAAAAAAAAGTAACGAATTATAGTTTTAATTTTTTATTGTAGGCGACTGTACGTACATTTATTTTATGCAGGTAGATGGTAAAGTTATTACATGCTTATGACTTGGAAATATACAGGAAGAATCGCAGGAAGTCTGTGGATGGAAAGGTTCAAAATCGTTCTTCCTGAAAACGTATAAGGGAGGCCTATGACCAGCAGTAGACTTCTACAGGCTGTTGACGGTGATATTTAATTCCTCACTCAGTTGAAAACTGATAACCCTTGAGATGCCGCAGTACTCGCTCATCTCAGCTCACTGGCGGCATGTGCGTGCTAAAATTAGTTTGCATTTCGAGTGTTGTTGTTACTATGCGCTTGCTACTTCAATGTATTTGTTCGACAAAGTATTACGTAAGGCTAGGCGTTGATTTCTAGTCACACTGTATTACACGCAAGGTGATTTAGATGTTTCCCTACCTTTAGAATCTAGTGTGTTGAATTTAAGAGGGTTCCCAGGAGCGTCAATTAATGTTGCATAAATTATTCTTTTAATTGAAGTATTGAAACTACTTGACCTTCAGAGGTCACGTTGAATGTCATCTAACAATCATGACGTCTTAATGCGATGAACACAGATCTTGAATCAGTTACCGTTTCCGATTAGGTATTAGTAATTGTAATAGTTCTCGCGTTCATATATTTTACTAGCTAACACGCGCGACTTCATCCGCGTAATGTTATCTTCATACAAACGTTAACCCCCGGTGTACCCGTTTAGGGGTTGAATTTCCGAGCACCATTACGAATATACTCTGAAAATTACAAGTCTCCACGACCATTGCTTTAGGCTGTACGTCGTCTATCCATATGTCAGTCAAGACAAATATTCTTATAATTAGTATAGGTTTATATTTTTTTCCGCTTAAAACAGGGACATCAATTTATTTGTCTAGAATGAGAGCCTATATGGACTATATAGGCTACGCTATAGTTCATGCAGAGTGTATATCACTATTTTCGCACATTTTTTTAAAGGTGCCCATATACCTATTAAAGTTCTAATTAAGGAAGTATGTTATTCAAGCTCTCAGTTTATCAAACTTAAATAAAGGTCTGTTTATTATTATGTTTCCGGGTTTTCGAATACTATATCGCGAGACTAGCATCGGAAAATTCTTGATTATTCAACATTTTTAGTATTTTTTAAGTAAACATTGTTGACAAGCATAGCGTGTCGTTTTATCAAGTGCTATTCATTTTGTGTGTGTACTTTGTTCACGCTTATCTCACGAACTGTAACCGTGTGCGAGTAGATAACTGATCCCAGTGATAACGTTGGATAGAACTTTTAATCCGGTTTTCAAAGTGTTGCAAAATTACACGTATTCATATCATTTGAACCTACGTGATTACGGAAAATGATTATTATTTGGTGACCAGTTACGTTTTAGCTTTAGGCTTTCAACTCATTCTAAGTTAATCGAATGAAATCGTCAAGTAATATAGAAAAATAAGATTCTCAAGATAATCAATTTCAAAGTCAATTGTTTCGTAATCAAGAATCAAAGAACTTTGCACTGAAAGAGTCATTGCACTTGCTTTTTGTAAAGGTTAGGCTATTTAAAGCCCTGCTCGCCCAACCATTCCTACCGAGTGACGCATATCGGTATGGTGCGTTCGTTGGATCGCTAACCTGCTATAATAAGACTCAATAATGCCGACCTTTCACAGGCTTCTTCATTGAATCGTCTAGACTACACAGCGCTGATTGATGTAATTTATTACTTTACACTGTTCTTGACGTGCACATGGACTTCAGGAAATTGGGCTAGTTAACATCTCCTTTTGATATCATGCCTTATCATAATTAGGTAATTACCTAATTGTAATGAAATCAAAAAGAAAAATATCGATGTAAAAAAAAAACTAAGGTTAGAAAACCAACCAACTTACGTACAACCTTTGTATGTATGTATAGATATATTTTAAGGTAAAGCGTGCGTATAAATAAAATGAGAAAACAACGTCGAATTGACTAATCTTGCTGACTTGCTGTGTTGTACTGCGACAAAAAAATTGTTGTGGGATTGTTTCGAGCATTGTTTTCCGTGAAAGTCTAATAGATAGTGATCTCAGTGTTATAACAAGAGCTTTCTTTGTTACAGTGATCACGAGGGCGGTAATGTGTCTGCGCATACCTCTCACTTGGTGGGATCAGCGCTCAGCGATCCCTACCTGTCGTTCGCAGCTGCGCTCAACGGGCTCGCTGGACCCCTGCACGGACTGGCTAACCAGGAGGTATGTGCACGCTTTAAAAGCAGTAATAAAACCAAACTAAACGCCACTCGTAAAAGCCATTGGTGGCCAGCAATGTCGATAGCTATTACACATATTTTACACGGTGAGCACTTACAAAATGTATTTAATGTTGAAGAAAAGTGGAAGGTAAATGCTGTTTCTAAATATAATGTACTACTTAATAAAGAAACCTGATAACATTATGTTACAGATCTCGTTGTAATTAAATATTTAGGGTCCTCCATCTTAGGGATCTCTAAATTAATTAATTAATTAATTAATTAGGTTAAATGGCTATCATTTGTAAGAGTTTGATTTGTTTATTGACGATATGACAATGGCTTGGCTTTCGGTTGTAGTGAGCGAGTTGACTCGCGCTGAACTGGTCTTGTTTATTGAACTAAGCCATGTTTAAAGTCAAACTAAAGAACAAAAACTGTTTGAAGTCACTAAAAAGTCAAAAAAACGTCAGAATATGTTTGACTTTTTAGTGCTTATATTCCGTAAATGCTCTCCGTGGATAGATTTTCAATATTCTTAACAGGGATGTTGCGTATGCCGATTTTTGAAGGCTCATAAAAGCTCTTGGAAGGCTCAGATAAAGGAACTATCACTTGTCAGTGTGATAATTCCTTTATTGTACTTCATCACCTCTAGATGACACATGCGATACACAAGTATGTCACTGAATAAATAGTAGTACTGTGTATGTATTACATTTAGCTGCTTACAACCGATTGTCAATATTTTAAATACGATAGCAACATCTGGTCAAATTAATCGATCACTTGAGCTTATTTCAATGTCAGCTCATATCTCGATACTCAAGGACCTGTCATTCTTATTTTATATATTTATCATCATCACATGGTTCGAGGTGTTTTCGAGGGTAAAAGAAAATCACACAGTAGTAGAATCACATGTAATTATAATAATAAAAATAACACACCAATATAATAATAATAATAATAATAATAATAAATAACTTGTTTATTCTCTCACACATAGGTTACAGCGTTATGAATATGGGTACAAACTTAGGGGTAAAGAGCAGTAAACCTGTTTTGTGTGAGACTGGTATATAAATATACCCTAAACATTTAAATTCTTTATACATAAATATCAAAAGCATAAAATAGACATACAAATATTTGTCCGCCACTTGAATTATAATAATAAAATAATAATAATAATAATAATATATATTATTAATCTTTACCTACAAAGAAAATTATGACTAATACAAGTATTTATAATTGGTATGTACAAAATACATTTGAAACAGTTGAGCTATCTAAAGACCGTTGCAAACGATCTAAAGGTAGCTCAACTGATCCAGATCAGTGCCAATCGGAAGCGTTCCCAAAACACTGGCTGCATTGCCACGCTGAATGGCAATGCTGATTCGTTGTGCCAGATACTCACCAGCTCTCGGGTCACGCGTCGCTTCGACCAGACGCCCCGAAAGAATTTTAAAAACCCGGAGGGCCTCGGTACCCCACGGACCTAGAGTCTCGACTCCAAGAGGAGCAAATCTGTAGGCTCTGTCGAGACCTGCATATTTGCGCCTCTTGAGATCCTCGGCAAAATCTGCCGCCGCGCCAGCCCCAACGGATGTCCTTGACAGATGGGAAGGCGCTAGTGTGTCAACGCAAGTAGCGTCCCACACCAAGGGTCTCCCCACCTCCCAAGGGACAAGGGTCATACCGTCAGGTCGTTTACCATCGTCACGCATCAGACCATTCGGCTCGAGAATGGCTGGCACGTTCACGGTGGTAAAGGCCCGCCGGATGATGTCATTAAGACTGGCGTGGCGAGACATTCGACCGGCGGCTCTAGTACACGATAATCCGTGATGACCAAGCTGGTCAACTGCAGTACCGCACTGGCATTGATGAGGCGCACAGCACCGCGCACCCAACCGTAGACAAGTTGCAATACGGAACGTGACAGGATCCATTAGAGTACCAATGTTATGTGAAGGAAGAGCTTGTAACCAATGTCCTGACTCCCATTTAGAAACAGCTAGGAGACGGGCACGATCTGCAGAGCTGGAACACGTTTGTAACAGACAATTCCGTGTCAACTCACACAGAGGCCCGTCCCATTGCCGTTGAGACGAAAGACATGTGGGGGGAGCCGTATTGGGGCAAGCAATATGCCAAGCATTTCGAGCTTCGTCTAGATGAGAAATTTTGAGAGTTATGCCAGGAGTAACCAAAAGAGACGGGGTTAGAATTTTTTGAACCAATGGATTAGTGCTATAGACGGAAGACAAGAAAGCTGGTAGGGCTACACTAGAAATTTTGCGAATACCTAAGCCTCCCAATTTGACAGGTAGGGAGGCCTGCGACCACGCCTTATCATCCAAATAAATATTCAAAACCGATGATAAAGTATTCTTTATTATGTTGTCTAAGCCTTCCACCAGCTCACTGTGTTTCCACAATTGACAACATCGTAAAGAGTATGTAAATTTAGGTACAAAAAGGCAAAACCTAATAATTGTAAAAGCCATATGGCTATTAATTTTAAGTAATCGGTCCGAAGTTTTATTAAAATTTTGAATTTTCTCATCTATGAATGTCGGAAAGGATTCATCAAGAATTGGTGAACCAAGGAGTCGAAGTGAACACTTATCTACAACTGTAATATTAGGGGCCAAACTGTTAAACTTTTCAATGATATAATTTTTATTCAAACAAGTGTCGGAAAGAAAAAGTTCGCACTTCGAAAAATTTAATTCTAAACCTATTTGCCGAAATTCATCTGTAATGAGTTTTAGATCGCCAAAAACTGTATCCACATCTCCACCTAAAGTTCCGTCATCCAAATACCAAACATTAAGCTTGGATTGGAGACGTTGAATAATTGGATGGATAGCAAGGCTAAAAATGGCCGGACCAAGAGGGTCACCTTGCTGACAACCAACGGCAGACGAAATATCATTGTTCCGGTAAATTAATTTAGAAGGCGAGCCATAGCACTGCCAGAGAAATGGGTAAATTTCGGGAATTTTTTCTTTAATTTCTTTTAGCAAGGCGCCCCTGTCTACGGAATTGAAGGCGTTTTTGATATCAACCTTCAGAATCACCTCCCCATAATTTTGATCCAAAAATGTACGAAGGGAATGTACTGCTGCCTCACAACCGCCTCGCGAACCAAAGCCCAGCTGAACAGGTCGGAAATAGTCGCCTAGGTAGTCGGCTTCTTTCCGACAGCAGACTTTAGCTGCAAGGCGACGGTAGGTGGTGCCCACGGCTATGGGTCTTATCCCGCCATCCTTCTTTTTGAGTGCGCAAAGGTTTGCACCGTACAGGAGATCTGTGATCTCGCTGTTGACTCGACCTGACAACATCAAGTTGATCAGGGACGTCAGGTCCCCCAGAAGGACTTCACCTGCATGGCCAGATCCGCCAGACAGCAAATCCTTTAGATGCTGTGGAGTCACAGCATCCAGGCCGCCGGCAGAGCCACTCTGGAACGACATGACGGCCCTAAGCACATCTTGGCTGGTCGTGTCCACAGCGACATCACTCTCTTGGGGTGGTTCGGGGAGGTGAAGGTTTGGCCCTGCGGGCGGATGCTTACTCTCAAGAGATATGAGAGTATCATTAGAATTTGGAGCTATCGTGTCACTAGAAAACAAAATACGGGAGGCACCCTTGATGTCACCATCGCTGAGTTTGCTCTCCACAAGTTTGTAGATAGAAGACTCAGCCAATGGTTTTAGAGATTTTGAATTTATTTGTGTGTCCTGATCTGCATTCAAAACAGGCGAGTGCTCTTCACGTGCAGTATATCTAACACAATTTTGTTTGATCCGAACCGTTAGTGATAATTTGCTGCCTAAATCTTTCTCTACATGAAGTACGCTGTAAGGAAAAACTAGTAAATGTTCCCAAGCTTGCTTCGTATTTTTTGATACAACGTTCCTAATGGCCTGTGAAAGAGCAGTAGCGACAGAGATGCGGGCACCTCGAGGAATACGTTTCAAAACTGGGGTTGTAGTTTTGTACTTACTAATAGTTTTCCAAAAAGGGTGTAAATCAGGCGTAGAATTTGAATTTAGCGCCAAAACATCTACCGCTCCTGCAACCGGAGCAGACAGCGAGATAATATGGTTATTGTGCATCTTTTTTTGATGAATTTTGAGGCCTCTCTGTCCCTTGAAGAAGCGGGCCTGGGGGCATTGTGTGCACTCTACAAGAGTCTGCACCGACACGATAGAATGGAATACCTATAAAAATCCTATAACCTACCTATACCTATAATACCTATCTTTACCTATAAAATACAATTCCTGTGCATTAGTGTCGCTAAAACTCACGGCTGGACCGATATGAATATTTTTTTTTCTGTTCCCTCTGACTCAGGGATGATTTAAATATGAAAAAACGTTGGTTATACGAAGTTCACCGGGATAGCTAGTATTAATATAAATCTCGACATAACTATATAGGATTTCTGCTAGGTAACCTTAGGATGGACAGTAATGAGCAAAGTAAAAACAATTTATTTATTAATTTTTTATTAATAAATAAATTGTTTTTACCTTGCTCATTACTGCTCATTGCTTGCTCATCTATACTATTTGTTATTAATATATTAACCCGAAAAATTTAAAGTAAAAATGTTAACCACCCAACGAAGTGGGCACGAGTCAGCTAGTTCATTCATTCATTCATTTCATTTATACATTATCAATTTCACATTCGTATTTGAATCATAATCGTATCTGATTAGTTTATTAATATTTGAATACATAATAGCATAGAGTACTTAGTAAGATTCTATGCAATTACATATGTAACCAGTCGCTTGTATGCGAATTATCTGCCCTAAATGTAGCCGATAACAACTATCATATCTTACAGGTACTCGTGTGGCTCGAGAAACTGCGCAAGCAGGTCGGCGACAACTACACCGAGGAACAGCTGAAGGAGTTCATCTGGAAGACTCTCAAGTCGGGTCAGGTGGTGCCCGGCTACGGACACGCCGTGCTTAGAAAGACTGACCCCAGGTATGTTAAAGGGCTAATGCCCAAGGTCTATGAAGACCGACTGCATTTGAACTTCAAACCAATCGTAAAATGACTATACATAGTTGTGTCAACTGCATCGAACCTACTGACCAGCCTGCCCGCTTGCAGTCGGTGTGTCGTTCATAAGCACTTTTTTGTTATCTGAGCGGTCGGACTAACTTGGGCGAGAAGTTACGATTCGCGGGTAGGAATGTTACAGTCTTGTTTTCTGACATTGTATAAAACAGACCAGACAGAACAGACAGACAGAGAGAGACAGAAGAGGGCAGACAAGACAATTTTCAAATTGCTAGCATATCATATAGCTAAATTTAAGTTAAACACAGATTGATTAGTAGACTTTGCTTCAAGTGAATCCTTTTCAGATACACATGCCAGCGCGAGTTCGCCCTGAAGCATCTTCCCAACGACCCGCTGTTCAAGCTAGTGGCCACCATCTATAAGGTGGTGCCGCCGATCCTTACCGAGCTCGGCAAGGTCAAGAACCCCTGGCCCAATGTTGACTCTCACTCTGGTGTCCTTCTTCAGGTACTTCGCTATTCAGTGATTCAATAAATTTATACTCTGAGAATGTTGAAACTGGTCCCCAGAATAAGTATTTGCGTAGGTTTACGATAATCAAGGGTGGGCTATGTAGTGGTTTTTTTTTGAATCATTACTTATTTCGACACTGACTGTTCTCCAAACTGTTTCTTTCCAAAGTCAAAGGGAATGTTTGTTCTTTCCAATAAAGTCAATATTATGTGAAAAAAAATATGTTTCTTCATTTTACGGCAAAAAATAAAAAAAACCTCTATTTGACCCACCCTTTAGTTAGTTACCTATGCAATAATAATGGTTAGAAAAATCCATTGATGCTAGATTTTTGTGGCTCTGGTTAGATGCCCATCGCATCCCCTTGATGATTCTTTTATTATCACAAAAAGGTTTTATGTATGACAATGACTGTATTTATACTCTCTGGAAGGTAGATCATTAATTTGTCTTGTTTCAGTATTACGGCATGTCTGAGATGAACTACTACACTGTGATGTTCGGCGTGTCCCGCGCTCTGGGCTGTCTCGCCCAGATGATCTGGTCGCGTGCGCTCGGCCTGCCCATCGAACGGCCCAAGTCTCTCTCCACAGAGCTGCTTATTAAACAAATCGGCAAGTAGACGCCGTCACCTCAGCACGATTAGCCAACTAGTATACTAGATATAATAGTACAGTTCGATCACAACACCAAGTCAATAATCCAGGATATTCTCGTAATCACACTTTTGTGACATTTTTATTCGCATTAGGTAATAAGTAAGCGTAAGTGATATTTTTATTGTTATTATTATTGTTGAATCGTAATGCTTTCGTACTTATCTCTGTGATTTTTATGTATATTGTATTTTTTGTTTATTATTTGTATTTGTAAATTATGATTTTTTAATTCATGTTGGGTGTTTTTTTATACTCGTTTTAACATTTGACTGTATGGTGTCGTGATTTAACTGCGTTTCTCGCAAAGTTGCCGGTTAAGAAGTAACCAATAATACCAAACGATCGTGCATATTAGAACAATACAATTATTTTGTAGAATTTTTCGTAGTTTATTAGACAGTAGGTATGCTGTGCATACTTTTGCGTCTCGGTGAATGGCCAAACTATGTGCGTAATTATCTAGCAATCATCATAATGTAACTGAAATACTTGCAGCTATTCAGTATTTACCACTTTATTGGAGTCCCATTACTGTGGATTGGTCATTTAAAACATATTTGTGTAGTCTTAATGCCTACGAATAAGTAGAAACGTGTGGCCGTTTTGGCGAATCCAAAAGTAATCAATTACACTTTGCAAGTTTTGCAACATCATCTTATTTATTTGTAAATCATTGCTTTAGCTGTACTGTAATTTTATTTAATGTTGAGTTACCAAAGTGTTAAAGTGTGAGTTATAAAGCACTTGTATTTATTTGTGAAAGAGGTGTTTGCAATGTATTTTGCGTGAATATTTACAATTTAATAATGTTCGGCTGTATTACATCATTATATAAATCATAAATTTATTTTACAGTATCGTTAGTTATTTAACGGTATGCAGAAAAAAAATCGTATGTATCACCTAGCTGAACGTCGCATAGATTGAATATGTCACGGAATAACGGAATAAATTGACAATACTTAAATAAATGGTATGGTGTAGTAAATTATGTATTTTATTTCATTCTAATATAACTTCCCTAATCATCCCAATGTTTATCCTAATCAGAAAATTGAAAACAATGTTGTTCACACAGATGGCGACCAAATGACAAGAAGCAAAACTCATGGATTAATTAGAATAGAGAAATGAAAAAACCACATAAAATTTGCAATGTTTTATTTAACAAATAAAATAAGGAATTCTTAATCTAGCGTTATTACTATATACTAGCAGTTTCTAACCTTATATTGCAATATAACATAGTGTAAATAGATATAAGAGCTATGAAAACATCCTTTAAAAAATTCTTAGCATTATTGAACACAATTCGTTGATTTTAATTTAATTCATTATTTGTAGCCCTCTATGTTGGTACATTTAGCTGTTAGTTTTCGATTTGGGCATGCTAATAAAACTGCCGACATTCATATAGCGAAGTAACACGCAAGCATTTGAGCTTGTTGATGTTTTTGCTAATGTAAAAAATGCAAGCCAAAATACTTTTTGTCATGCTTTGTGCGTCAATTTTGAGTATGAGTAATCAAATAGGTAAAACTACGTTGCATAATAGGTTTCAATCTAATAAATTGCAACACTGAAGACTAGATATCTACTACCGATAAGGGCAGTCTTCGAAAAGCATAGACGCACCAAATCCTATCCAATTTGGTACACACAAACACCACGATGAAAACCCGCACCTGTGATGCGAGCATGCAACTTTGGTCGATTTATCGAATTTTATCTACACCCACTAGCACAGAACTAGTTTTGACATATTTTTCGAAAGATTTCTTTGTCGACGGCTTATCAATTATAATACAGCCACTCCACTCACTTTAGTAATTTTATTATTATTTTTATATGTTATTTGGTGATTTTGTACAATATAGTAATTGAATTCAGAAACTATAGGTTCCCAAAATATGGATGTTCCATCTTTAGTTTTCCAGTTGAAAGGATGTGGGTGCCGGTAAAATAGCAGTCACATGAGGCTTAACGCCTGTATACCATAGGTTGATGGAAGAAGAGCAGTGTTACAATAAAAAAAATCTATAACCATATGGACTAAAAAATAATGTTTATTGTTGCCAATCTTGTGATGCTGTGACACAATTTGAAAGTTACGAATTTTATACATCTTAGTGCAGCCGACTGTACTCGACTGTACTTGCAACACATCGTATGATTCTAAAAACGTTTTATACAAAATTGCACTGTTTAGTTAGACTCGATTCCACACACATTCAAAAGCTCGTTTCAAAAGTGTGTCTTCACTATGACAATTGTATGACACAAAATGTTAAAACTCTAGCGTCTACTTAATAATTAAATGTGTACATAAAACCATATTTTAAAATTAGATTAGTTTGTACGGAAATTTGCTAGTATTTTATTGCTTTACATACCTACCCATAATTATTTCTTGGAAGTTTTTCTTGTGTCTTCATCATTCTTACTGGAAGCTGGCTGAATCACATTAGACATATTTGAGGATGAATTATTTTGATTGGACTCCGGCAGTTTCGATGTCGATGTGGTCGATGGCAACTTAACAGGTTCTTCTTCTGGTTCAATCGTGTTGTCTTCTTCGGGTTTTTCTTGGTCCTCAAGTTCCTCAATAACATCTAAGAAAGGAAGCTTGTTGGCTCTATTCATATCGTCGAAATGTAACTCTGTGTCTATCATTTTATCCGCGGAGATTGCTTTGAGCTCTATATCGCCGCTGCTTATACGCCACTGATCACACGTTAGTAGATGCTTCGATAAATCCCAACCTATAAAGATAGGCTCGTTATTGATCATGTCATGACTCCTCTTTGGAGATTTATAAGGGTAAAATAATGGGTAGGTCATAAGCTCGGAAGAACCGGCAACCACTGGGGAGAGGAATATAGGTTCTCGAATCGCCAATCGACCACGAACTAGAAGACGTAGCGTAGGTGTAATAATATACTAGACAATCTACACAGCATTCTCTAGCCCCAAACTAAGCAGAGCTTGTGTTATGGGTACTAGATGACTGATATACTTCATACAATACATACATAGATATTTTTTATTATACATAGAAAACACCCAATATTTATTCCGGGTGTTCTACCCGGAATAAATATTTGCAGATCGTACAAACATCTATCTCAAGGCAGGAATCGACCCCGCAACCTTCTGCGTCGCAAGCGGACATTCGCCCGCCGCGCTACATCGGTCGTCAACTCGCCATTGTTAGGATCAAGGGCTGGACAATCTTCATATACATTATCGGTCTGACGGTATTTACTGCTCCCCATAGTTACAGAAAGATCAATCTTGAGCCTTCCCACAGTTCCCATATAATTTTCACAACATCGTCGGTCCTATGCTTCGTCTTCTGGCTCGTAGAAATAGGGGCATAAGTATAAAGTGCTGCTTTACGCTGCATAAACCACAAAGATTTTACCCGTTTGACTAAGTCCGGCGCTAACCCTCGGCCATTCTTCCTGCACGATTTTATTTAGATATTTCATGACTTCGTATGACGAATCGTACGCGAATCTGCAATCTGGTATTCGCGCCTCGTATCTACTCCATTCAACAGATTGCAAGGTGCGACAGACTTGAGCAAACGGCCTTTCATCTGAGCTTTTGTACACAGGCTGGAATTTAAATATAAATATTTGAGTTTTACACAACATCGTCTAGTCCCAAACTAAACGCTATGCTTAGTTTGGGTGGTGCTCTACTATGCGAACCAGATGAACCAGATGGCACCTCTTACTACATTCACTGAAAGTCCCCTACTTTCTAGGAACCACTGCGCCACTAAGTGCACGTTTTGGTGTGGTAACTTAAGCATGAAAAGGGCGCCGGAAAGTAGCCATTTTATATGTAAGAAGAGTTGATTATTACTCCGTGATTCAAGTTGAAACTTACCAAAGGTTCATCATTAATGGCACATGTGATGATAGCGAGTAGAGTCGCGTGCAGATAAGCACATAAAGCGTCATCGACCATCGCGGCTTTCTTCAGAAGAATATGCATATTCCTACTCTGTATATTCGGCACCAGAATATAATTTTTCAACTCGTATATTTGACTCAGCTTTTTCAAATGCGCTGCTTTAGGGTTTCGACTGAACACTTTACTTAGCGACTGCCCCATCTTTATACGAAAACCGCATAGCTTTAAATCTGTAATTTAAACTAACATTAATGCCTTTCTTGGTAACCTTTAGGTAATCTAGTCAATCTACTGAGTGCATAGCTCAGTTCAGTATACTTTGTTAAATTCGTGAGTGTGGTACTTAACTTACCCAGTATGCATGGCCCCAATTGATAGAATATGATAGGCTCGCTCCTATTGAT
The DNA here is from genome assembly GCA_947095575.1 of Electrophaes corylata. Taxonomy (NCBI): domain Eukaryota; kingdom Metazoa; phylum Arthropoda; class Insecta; order Lepidoptera; family Geometridae; genus Electrophaes; species Electrophaes corylata. The sequence goes on along the minus strand of OX352698.1, from coordinate 9,374,382 downwards.
TTCGCACGGAGTCGCTATCATCTCATATCTCAGGTATTTGTCTATTGCGAGGAGAAACCTTGGCTCGTTCAGGGTCCGGAGACACACCGCTCTTACAGCGAAGTAGTTGAACATCACGTGGAGAACCATCATCACCATGAATATACCGCGATAATTCCTAAAAAACGTGTCGACTATTAGTACAGTTTACAACCGGAGCAGCCCGTCTTCAGTCGTGTTTAACATTGCACAAAGAAAAAAGGAAAATGATTCATCTGTTCAACGCATAAGGTTCATTATTCTCAAGCAAATTACAGTACATCAGAATGCAGTCGGATATGGCCAAAACGATGACCCCGAACATACTTTATAAACTTGTGTGAGTTGCTTTTGACTAACCCGTATTCATTCGGTAGTGTGTTAGTTCGTTTTTAATATCCTCGTTTTTAGTATTAAGCTCTATTTGGAAGAAGAATGAAGGAACGAATGAAAGATTTACGATAGGTTTAATTTGACGGCGCAATTTACTTTTTTTTCGTCGTTGTGTTGTTTTCAAGAACCAAAGTCACACTGGTAAGGTAGTTTCGTTTACCGTAGCAAACAAGCACAGTTTGTGGCATGAGATGATGAGAGGTAAAGCTGAGAACGGTAGAGTATGACCAGCATTATGAACGTGGGCTACAGAACAGAACATACCCAAACGTGGTGAGAATGACCAGTGCTGTTATTGAAGCGATCAAATTGACGGCGGTTTCCTGTGCGGAATCCTTTGCCGACACGTCAGCTAGGTTTCCGATGATAGCGTGATGCTGAGTCATCGCTACTCTAGTCGCTCCCCCTAAAAGTTTAAAAAAGCTTAAAATTAAGTTTTCCTATTTTAAGTAGGATACTACTTAATAAACCTAGAGATCCTAGTCCTATCTTACGAGAATTCATAACGGGACCATGCAGGGGCTTGCCATAGTACACACAGCAGTAACAGTGGGCTTACTCAGGCTGCTACTGCTGATTGCTGAGCAGGCAGGTTGGTGACTGCAGCATCTGGTACTCAGGCCTGCACTACTGGGATAGCAGTCTACTATAACTTTTGGATATGTGCCAAGTTTATATTAAGTTTAAACGTGTCTGACTGGACTGGTACCTCAGCTGTTAGGAGCTCTTCTGTTAGTAGTTGGTTGTGGGTTCAATCCCCATTAAGAACAGACATTCGTACGATGAAAATGTTTTGGGTCTGGGTTTTATATTGTATTCTAAGTATGTATACAAAGAAAAGATATTCCATCATTGTGTTAAATGTAGGTCGATATAATAGGTACCTATATTAACTATCAACCGAATATATTATAAATCCTTTGACATTGTTGATGATCCTCCCCCAAAATCTGATGCCAACCATGTACTTACCGTACCACAGCTTACTTGATATTTTTTTCTTACCTGCCACTCCCACAATAGCTTTCATTACAGTGCTGATACACAAAGCAAAAGAAGCGTACACTTTGAAGAGCGGCAAAGCAATTTCAATGCACATTGCTGCATTGTTCAAGATGTCTGCGTACATTCTCCATTTTTTACTATATGCGTCCAGGTAAGACCTGAAAAAAATATGCAATACGTGGACATAATTTTTATATTGTTTCAGGATACGATTGTCAGGGACAGACTGGACCGACCAAAAATGAGCGAGGCAGACTGTTTCTAAAGTAGCCTGTTTTCTATTAGCTCTGGTGTTAACTCACCCTACTACTTCTCAAGTTACCGGTCAGGGTCAGCCGTTGCATGGAAACCAGCCTGAAGTATACTAGGTGGAAGTCGACGAGGTGTTGGGTGGCGAGAGTGGCATCCAAGGGAGATAGGCGACTGCTAATAATGATCCTTTTCTTTTGGCTTTTTATTCGCGAGTACTATTTCGAAGTTTCCGAAAGAAAACATAGTTTTTAACAAGAAACTGCGCTTCTATTACTATTATTTACCTGTCTACTATTACATTGATGGGCACTTAAATACCCAGATGTGTTTTCAACCTATGCACGTACATTGCATTGTTTATTTTATTTATTTAGTAGCAGGTGCCCGCGGCTCCGCCCGCGTCTATGTCGGTTATCGCTACAAAAAGTATCCTAAGTATTCAGGATTTTTAAATAAAAAAATGGTTGTTGTGCCTCACTCGACATAGATAGGTATAGTGTGTCGCGGACTTTTTTATAGATATTTATAAGATCTACAATTATTTAGAACATTTTATGGTTCTATCTTTTATAGTTTAGGCAGCGTACGCAAAATAAGTAACTTTTCTGGTTGATTTTTTACACCTTGTGTCCGAAAAACCCAATTATTCTATTTTTTTCCAAAACAAAATTTAGCCTATGTTACTCGTGGATAATGTAGCTTTCAAATGGTGAAAGAATTTTTCAAATCGGTTCAGTAGTTTCGGAGCCTATTCAATACAAACAAACAAACAAAGTTTTCCTCTTTATAATATTAGTATAGATTTATTGGAAAACCAACAGCTTATACTAGCTAAATTACATTGGGATAGAACCGGAAAGCCAATTACAGGTTTTCACGTATAGATTCTTTGTTGTAATGTATAGTAAATAGTCGTAATGTTTGGACGTACCTCTAAATACACCCTTAAGGAACTCGTTCCGTATCGATGCAGTTCTACATAAACTAAAATATTTTTTTTATGTCACTTGTTGATGGAACAAGCATATGGCCCACCTGATTTTAAATGGTTACCATTACCTATAATAAAGCATTGTCTCGCAGGTCATGCCCGTCATTAATGTGCCACTACTCTGCGTCCATCAACCTCATCATCATATTGCAAACATAATGTGTATTTTATATTATAATCGCTATCCCTGCACAAATTTGGAAGAAGTTTAGTAAATATATGCACTTTCAGATGCTACATTGCAGTTTACATTTTGCTTCGTGTTGTTACATTGTCTCGTGACAGGACAGCGACTATCATAAATAAAAAGGCGTAGACGAAAGAGAGCTTCGGCACTCCATACATTTTTACTTAGTTAATTTTAAGAAACTTACCCATGCGTGTATGCAAAGAGTATTCTTCCAATATGTCCACAGCCATCTTTAAAGATCCACGTGATAGTAGCCGCTAGAGGCGTAGCATTACTGTCACCAACTCCTACACCACGAAGGACTTCTTGAGTTGCTAAGATACCTGGAAAACAACACATTTATTGTTTTAAATTCTTTCATTTGACCAACATCTGAGGCAAGCAGGCTTTGATAATAATAGTTTGTCATCTCCTCAGCCCAAATAAGTGCATTGCTGTACATAGGCCTTCCCCATCGGGCGGAGAGGCCACGTTCTACGCTTCGTCTTTTAAAAATGAATCGTTAGAAAGAATTTCGAAGTTCTCCGGCAGTAATCTACCCATGTATCTATGTGTAAGCTATGTAGCTTGTAAAACTGATTAGGTACTTAGCCAACCAGCTTTCCACTTCAAGTTGTAAATTATGTGGGATCTTTCAATAAAATTGATTCTTATACCAATTTCAACATTCACATCGCGCACCTACCTAACTCCCAGCATAGTTCTCTCTATAGCCCATTGTGCAGCTTTTAGTGCAAGAGACCAATAGTTAGCGATCATCTCTCAGTTCTTTAAGTCATCACAATCATCGAGACTATATACTTTCATGACACTTTGCTGTATGTGCTGAAAGATGTTATGTCATTTTTCAAACGCTACCCTTAGTTGGATTCGTTGGGTTATCTTTATTTATATGTTTATGATTGTTGATTTCAATTCCACTCAAGAAATAATTTGTTTATCTTTATTTCAGTTTACTTATAACAGAATTTAAAACCTCTGTGGCACAAGGGGCCACTATACACATATGAGTTTGCACTCATTAGAGATAACCCATTCCTTTCATTTTATAGTCTCCCGGGTATGCTGCAGTAACTATTGCCAAGCTATTCACAATTATATTCACCTGCAATAGTACTGCAGAATGCTTGAGCAGTATCCCATATTTGGTATGATATGTAGTCTTTACTGACACTGTCAGGGTAGCCTTGCGGAAGAAATATTCTCTGGATCCAGTCGAATGTGTTGTTAGTTTCTCCTGAACGTACTAATACAACACCTGCTTGTCCTGGTAATAAAAATACACTGTAATCTATACAAATACAATGAACAAAGAAGTATAGAGCTTCAGTAGTTGTAGAGCTCTTTGTGAAGGCCTCGTCCAGAGAAGTACTACCACCATGCCTATGTTTTCCGCCAAGCAGCTTGCTGTGTTCCGGTTTGAATGGTGTGGGTGCCGGTAAAATAACAGGCACATGAGGCTTAACACTTGTATGCCTCAGGTTGATGGTTGCTGAGTAGTGCATCGTAGGGCACGTTCCTAACGAGTGTGACCTACGGTAATACTTTGTTATAGGCGATGGTAACCCCTTAACATCAGGTGGGCCATCTGCTTGTTCCATCAGCAAGTTGTATCAAAAAAAGTTGCAATAGGTTCCTTGCATTTATTTATATCTACAAAAAACAAATATTATCAATAATATCCACAGGTTGATCAGAAAATGATATGTTAAATCCACATTCAATATCATCCATACTTATCCTATAATTCCTATTATCCTACTTATGTTTAACCTACTTCTGGTTAGAGGTGCTGTTGAGCAGCTATGACTTAAAGGTGTTAAGTCTCATATCTGTAACTGCCTGTAATGGCACCTGTACCAATATTTTTAGGTTTGGAGCTTTAATAATAATAATAATAATTCTGGACAATCCACACAGCATCATCTAACCCCAAGCTAAGCAGAGCTTGTATTATGGATAAGTACCTACTAGATGACTGATATACTTAATACAATACATTACATATATAGATATTTTTTATTATACATAGAAAATACCCAGAACACCCGGAATAAATATTTGCAGATCGTACAAACATTTATCCCAAGGCGGGAATCAAACCCGCAACCTCTTGCGTCGCAGGTGGACATTTGCCCGCCGCGCCACATCGGTCGTCACCTCGGCTTTATGTTGATCCAAGGAACTCAATGTAACTACTTTTGCTTCTAGGCAGCACTTGGACCAAACTATATACCAACAATAGCAATCTTTCTATAATGTTGAAAATTAGGTTAACTAAATACACAGCTAAAAGGAAGTAAGTAGGTATTGGAAACTTAGTCGATACCCAAACAAGCTGTATTTTCATACCTGGAGGTTTTATATAAAACCTTTCTTTAGGAGTGGACCCAAAAGTTTCTTTTATGACGATTTCACCTTCATGTAATCTACTCATCTTCTAAAAACTGATTTTGTTGTTGCCAATTAATTTGTGGTTTGTTTTAAACTGATTAAAAACATATCTCGTTACACATATATACACGTTTTTTATAATTCATCTAGTTTATTGTCAATAATCTTTGATTTTTGAGCGAAATAATCAAGAAATCCGAGAAAAATAAGCAGTGCATCAGCCACTAACAGCTGTTATTGTTTATGTTGACGTCTGTAATAATTGCCAATGACAAGGGCACGTCCACACTCCACAGAGTACTTTTATATATGTTGTGTGTTGTCTAGAAATGCAAAATTCGTGACAATCCTCAGCGACCGAACAAAAAACCATAAATAAAAGAAGTAAAATAAGAAGATGATTGCTTAAATGAAGATAATTGTATGTTTCAAGTTATTATCCTGGGAACTAAGGTTACTAAACTAAAAAAAAATTGAAAATTGCTTTAGTATTTTGTCTTCTAAGTTTTTTCTCTAGTGTCAGTCTCTGAATTAATGTTTCTATTATATTTTATTCTATTCTATTCTAAGTGTATACAGACCGTGCAGAGCATACGTAGGTACGGAACATTTAGTCCATATTTTTAGGTACGCAAGTACAAAAACTATTTTTATTTCTACTAATGAAAAAGTGACTTTTAATAGTAAGTTTAATCATTAATCCAGTAAAAAGTTTGCAAAAAATTTGATCTCCTTAGACAGAGAAGACTCGAGTGGTATCTATATACATGTAGATATGAAAGTACATATTCAATAAACCTAATGGCGGCTCCACATTAGTGCTGTGAATTCACGCGCGAATTCACGCCATGAATTCACGCCTCAAGTCGTACCCTCCACATTCACGGGATGCTCACAATCATTCGAAACCCGCCGCGAAATTTACGTAGAAGCTGCTGCTGCAATAACTTTGTTTGCTGTGGCAACATATCACTATTTAAACGTCCAAAACAAGAAAGCGTTGGAAAAAAAGAAGATGGTGGATGACTGAAATACATCGTAACCGATCAAGGTATGTTTGTTGGTGTACCTACTTAGTGAATGTTTGAACTGACTTAGTATATGATTAGAACTGTCTTTATTAATTATATAAAATTCATTTCAGACTTACTATGGAGAAGCAGTTATCAGAATTACATTCTGAACCCAGTGGCGAATTTAAGAAATTTACTCGTATGTCAACAGTGGATTTTGAATATTTGCACACGTCCGTACGCCCTTGTAGCCCGGAGTAAACTGGCACGGGGCCGTGAATGTGGATGTGTACGCGTGAACGCCGCGCGAAAGGGGCGCAAACCCTTTGTCGCGGGACAAAATACCGACTCTGATCGGGGAACAGACGTGAACACGCGTGAACCCCGCGAAAACCGTCCACATTTACGTTCACGCCTGTTTACGGAGCTTCACGGCACTAATGTGGAGCCGCCATTAGAATATGGACTAAAGAATAAACCTACCTACACAGAGTAGCCACCTACCAGTATAAGCACTCTGTGCCACTCTAGGAGAATTTAGCAATTTTAGCATTCTGTGCTTTTGTCGATTTGTTTGGTTTGGTTTGAGTTTGACTTAATCAAAGTAAAAATTGTAAATTAAATTAAGTAGGTAGGATTTCTATATTATGTAGTATGAAATAATTTTCTGATGATCGATTCACCAAAAATTTTAATTTGTGGTTAATACTCGATGTCTATTTTCAAAGTTTTAGATCATGTATGATTGCGTTTGTGAAAATGGCTTTGACTGGTTCTGGTGTTGAGGAAAATATAGGAATTAAAGTTAAAGGCGACCTTGGCGATTTCCAAATAGTAGAGGAGAAAAGTGACAGTGAAGATGAAGATGATTATCATCCTGATGTAGACCAAAGTTCAAGGGCGGTAAGCACTTTGTCTACTTTGGCACAGGATGTAGTGAAGGCTACGGCTCCTGTGTTCGGCAGCGTTTCAGTCAGCAACTCTGAGAACGTTCAATTTGGAAATAACACTTATTTCAATGGCCCTGTAACCATAAAACAGGTTCTACGGAACAGTTCAGGTCAGGAAAATTCAGGGTATGAGCACACAGAAGACGAAACACCTTACGTCTCACCAAAGTCAGAACCCAAAATACAAAAAGAACTAAGTAAGTTATATTATTAGGTTAGACCACTCAACTAAATTTATCTTATTAATTGTATTTGTTCCCATCTCATTATCTACATAATGAATTTTAAACCGGATTCTGCTGATTGTTATTTTACAAATGTATTTTGAGTTAAGTATAGTCTAATTTGTAATTTTCAAAATGGTGTAACATCAATATAACATAGACTAGGCTAAAGATGAACCATTGTTTGTATCAATGAAAGTTTTTGTTATTTTCAGCTATCAAGAAACTAGAAGTAAAGTTGTGGCTGAAGTTGACATTTTCAGCAGTCTGCTTTATTGCTGTTGGTGGTATTTGTGCGGTGTTGTCTATTACTCTTTCAAACCAAAGTCAAACAGATGACTTGTCAGGATTTAATAATGAAGAGAAAGCTGCAAGTATGTTTTGAACCAAGGCTGAAGCAAAAACCTTTTAATACTTAGCATTTGTTCAAATGCTTTCAATAGAATGCATGAAGCTATTGATTAGTTCTGGGATTTGGAAAGAAAAACTAAAGAAGTTGTAAAGTTTTTCTTCACAGCCAACCTGACATGCTTGAGTTTTAATCATTTGACACAGCCAAGGTGTAGGGTTATTGGCACAGAAGCTATATAAAAAATAAGTTATTGGTGTAGGTTTTAATTGAAAAAAAAAAACAATCATTTTCAGCATTCAAATTTATTTTATATTTCATTCAAATTCATTATAAAGTTTTGTACATGTCTCCGTATGTTGAAGATATGAATCCATATTTGCCATTTTCTCTTAGAAATATTACCCAACTTTTTACACTTGCTTATTGGTAGTTAAGTACCTAATTATAAGTATCCTAAAACTTAAAAGTCAGTCAAGACAAGATGGTGTGCCATATGACATTGCAGGCACAAGTATCTTATCAAATAACTGTCATTTACAGACAGTAGGTGTATTATTTCATTTCAAGGTTTGACTTCTGTATACTACCAATTCATAAATCATTATGACTGTTAAGTACAATTCCAATGCCCATATTATCTCTAGTAGCACTCACAAAAGCTTAGCTTATAGTTATAGGTATTAATATGCTTATTTATTTATTATGTTTACTGAAAAATTTTTCTTGAGTCATAACTACGAACATAATTAATCAGGTCACCTTTTATACAAAATACTAATTAAATCAAATCAGTATTTGGTTTAGGACCCATGCCACAAACAGCCCTGTGCACCAGGGATTAATAAATGCAAGAATAGAAAACATGTTCTAGGATGATGTGGTTTTTTTATTATACTAAGTATATATGTACATATATAATAATGGTGTAGGTATATAATAATGGTACATTTGTTGTTTAACAACCCTTCATCTGTGGCAAAAACATAGATTTTGTCACTCCTTCAGACAAAAATACCTTGTTAGTATGCTTTTGAGAGATGTTGACTTGCTTTAATCTTATTTGTACTGTAATGTAAAACAAATAATGCCATTAAATATTCCTTCTTAATCCTTTGCAACTACGTTAGGTTAGAAATATTCTTATCGTTGCCACTTTAATCCTAACAAAAAAAATGGCAACAGACTTATCAGCCATAGCCCTCAGCAACCAATATAAATAAAGCCATAATGATATATTTAGGTAGGCTTATGAGTAATTTAACATTATGAGTAATTCACTATAGTGATACTTTCAAAACATGTTTGTTATCTTACCCACTGATAACCCACACACAAACATTTTTGATTTGCAGGAAATCCCTTAATAGGCAACATTCTTTTTTTATAAGGTCATCAAATTGTTTTAATTAAACTGTTTAACTTCCCTGAAAGGTTTAGAATGAAAGAGATCTACTCTTTAATTCTAAACCATCTGCTTTTACGCAAGCTCTCTACAATCGCTGGTTTGAATCGCGGTTCTGTAATTGTTTGATAAGAGTATCACTTTTGTTTGGTTTTTATATTGTCACGTCTGGTACTAGGTATATTTTTGAGTACCTGCTAGGTACTAAACTCTATTCTTTTTCTCTTTTCTTGTCAAATAAGTTTTCTTGAGATTTTATATGCGAAAATATCTAAAAGTAGTTTTTACATAGGTACATAGTTTACTAACTATGTATGTAAAAACCACTTTTACACTGCTACTGCACTGTTTGTTTTCCGAATAAAATAAAATAATTTATGATGATTACATTCCTAATAAGTATATACCTACCATACATAAATAGTTCAAGGTGTGTCTTGTAATTATAAATAAAAGCATATTTTGACATTATAAAACTTCAGGGTGTTGCTTGGCATATTATTTTGTTACATACATACCAAATATCTGATTCAAATGTAATATTCGTTTTTTATGTGTGACACCCTTATTGTTTGTTGATCTAATAGCTAAGTTCTTCACTTCTTGTCTCTATCTCATATAGATTATAAGGTAAATAACATATATATAAGTATCAGCAATCATCCTCACCCCTAATTTCCTCTCATTTACATTTCAGGCTGGAAGGTGGAGGGAACATGTTACAATGTTCAAAACAAACTGTTTTTTATACTTTTGTTGGTGGTGCTGCTAATATTTATATGGGTTCACATAATACTAACCAAAGATGTTGATAAGGGAACTATTTGTAGTGCTGTGAAGAAGTTTTCTACTAATCATGAGAAAATATCGTATGATGCCGAAGGTACATTTTACTTTGGAATTCACGACATTCTCAAAAGATAGATCATTTGTTTGTTAAGTTATCCGTCATAATAATTATATTATCAATTACCTATACGAGTGCCTCTTATTGTGCTGATGATTATAATGGGATGGATGAATTTACTATCCACTTAACGGTAGGAACCAAGCCGTTGAGTTTCTTGCCTGTTCTTCTAGGTTTGGTCGAACTAGCATCTAGATCCACCTAGTTGTAAGATTGTTTTAATGATCACGTTGATTCTATGGAATAAATGCCTTTTCACTTAATAAACGAACGCTTAACTAGTTTTGTATCCTTCAGCGCTTCACAACGCAAAAGGTAACTTCTGCTGTAGGTACAGAAAATGGTATTCTCATTAGTGATTGGTTATTTTCAGCTGATCCATTGTTGATAGCACCGAACCACCTCCGTATAGTTTCTAGAACAAACTGGCTAGCTAAACCTGTTGAAAAACCGTTGGATCCATTGAGACTACCAGCTCCATGGGTCATTATCACACACACAGACACAGAAGGGTGTTCTTATCAGGTAAGAACCAATACATTACCTATTATACGAATAGCGTGATCTTCCCCGTTGCTTCAAGGACCTTCGTTCCACGTCATACTCAGAAAGAAGATAGTCTCGGAAGAGAAGACGTAGAAACGGTCATGCTTAACCGGCAGGCTGCGTAATGGCAACCCAAAATGGGTTAAGTGTTACTAAGTCACATGTCGATGAAGTGAGATCGATTGTAACTTGATCTATAGGTCAATCTATAGGTCTATCAGGGAACAAAAATTGGTAAAAAAAGTAGTAGGTTTAGGTACTTTCAGATTCTTAATACTAATGACACTTTGTATGAAAATGTTAAGAAAAGAATAGTAGATTCAGGGGACTAATCAGAATTTTTTCTAGCAATATTAAAATAATATTACATATTATATAGATGAAGTTTATAAAGGTCATAGTACAAATCAAAGCTTTCTTACACTGTTTTACTATAAATTGGTCATTTCAGAGCGAATGTGTGTTGCGGGTGCGTCTCATCCAGACGTTCCACGTGGAATCGCGCGGATGGTATGACATAGGCTACAACTTCATGGTTGCAGGCGACGGGTCGGCATATTTTGGCCGCGGTTGGGACTACCAAGGGGCGCACACGCTCGGATACAACAAGTATAGCATAGGCATAGCCTTTGTAGGCACGTTCAACACCTTCGCTCCACCGAAGAAACAGATCGAGGCCGCCCAGAAACTAATAAGCCAAGGAGTTGCATTAGGCAAGATCGCCAAAGACTATAAACTGTTCGGTCATAGACAGCTAGCCTCTACTCTAAGCCCTGGGGATAGACTTTACGATATTTTAAAAGAATGGCCGCATTTTGTGAAGAACGATACAGACATATCTGAGCTGGTACCAAATTATTGAAAGTGATACTGGAATTTATGGTTTTGATAACGCATTTACTCATATATCATTATAATTGTTCATAATATAGAATGCGTGTAACTTCATTTTAGTTCTTATAGTTTAGTTGCTAGTTAGTCATAATTTATAAATGTGTAATGTACCTATTGACTTGAAGTCACGAACCGAGTAGAGTTCGAACATACAAACCTCATCTAGAGAGTCGATCTCTAGACACAGTGTACACAGTGCAAACAATGAATGGTGCCAATTCTGTTGTTTCATTTTATAAACTAGTTCTTATAGTTTAGTTGCTAGTTAGTCATAATTTATAAATGTGTAATGTACCTATTGACTTGAAGTCACGAACCGAGTAGAGTTCGAACATACAAACCTCATCTAGAGAGTCGATCTCTACACGCAGTGTACACAGTGCAAACAATGAATGGTGCCAATTCTGTTGTTTCATTTTATAAACTAATCTAACTTGACAGCACTAAAAATGAGTGAGAGAGCGCCGCTGGTAGTCTTATAGAAAAGCCCCCACCTTCTCCCTCTGATCCTAATGTTGAAGGTTCGAATCCGGTCATGGATTTTTCTATTCAAAAAATTCGCGTTTCATTTCATTCTTTTTAGTCATCCTCAAATAATCTTGAGTTGGTGCCACTTGGTAGGCCTTAAGACATTTGGGTATGTACCATGTATGGGGATTCCAGTCATGAGGCTGTTTCTGTGTTTATAAAAATGTTGCCATCTCTTTCAACACGCTTGAAAACAACAAAAACGTAATTTTAAGTCTGTCAAATAAAGTTAAGTTGTTATAGAAAATGAAACTACAAAATCGACACTGTTGTCTTTATTTCAGAACTAAATAGTGTATTATTTGCAATGTTACGTAGATTCTTAGTTATGCTTTTATTTTTATGTCAAGTACAGTTGGTGCCAAACAAGTTGTCTTCTGACAAACCAGGTGACTAAACTGCGTAGAACGCATTTCGTATATTAATTTTCGTACTACGCAGTTCACGTAGTGCGTCAGTCAGCGGACAACTTGTTTGCCGCCAACTATAAGATTTTGATACTGAATTACTTATATATTTACCTAAACTCAGGTGTAGTTCCAGCTGTAGTGCTTTCTATGGTGATATGGTTGTTTTGTATTTTAGTGCATCTCGTCTGGATGATTTATATGTATTAGATAAAATACACTATACTGGGATACTTTATTATAGTCTATTAATTTATTTGAAAATGCAAGCAAAAGTTCAGAATTAAAATAAGTTCTTACATGGTTCTTATGCTGTTTAATGGGAAATTAACCTATTGTAATAGTAATTCAGGACAGGAAATAGTTCCTTAAAACATTAACCGTAAAATCAGATTACCTTGAAAGTTACAAGCATCGAAAAATTTGTATTTTATCAACAATTTTTAACGCAACTTTGGACTTAAATAAATACCACAAGGAGATAAAATTAGGGCATCACAGGAGGTAACGGATGTAGGTATTTTATTACAAAGTATGGATAACTTTATTTTGAATGAATACATTCGGTAGTTTTGTCTTAAGACTTAAGGTGGTTCGATTCGGGTTGGCGCGAAATTCAAATATTTTTGTGGTTTTTAATTTTTTCTTCGTTCCACAAGCAATAAAATTAGCGAGAAAGTAATTTGCCGCAAATCGTAAACCATTTTCTACGAACTCATGATAAAACCAACTTTGATTCGTTTGTATTTTGGGAGCGTTTGGGAAAATGTTGATTTTTAGCAGAAAATTTCTTATTTTCCCAAATGCTCCAAAAATATCAATGAATCGAAGTTGAGTTTATCATGAGTTCATAGAAAGTAGTTTACGATTTGCGGCAAATTACTTTTCCGCTCGTTTTATTCCTTGTGGAACGAAGAAAAAATTAAAAACCACAAAAATATTTGAATTTCGCGCCAACCCGAATCGAACCACCTTAATGCTAAAAGTCTATTCGTAAATTTTTAGACGCACTTTTCTAACGAGAATGATCATGCCTTTCACTGTATGTTCCTCACCCCGTGCGCGGGAGGGGTCACGATTACGCTCATAGCCATAGTTACTAATATACTATACATAGTTAGAAATAGCATGCATATTAGCCTCGCCCGTTGTGGAGTTCGAGCCGGCAAAGAGTGCGCTCTTAAAGAACTTTTTTATACAACCTTTTAACCTTTGTAACTAAATTTAACAAACGCGGGAAAGGATATAGCTATCACAATTATAATATATAGCTGTATCCAAGTTTAGTTGTATACTTATAAGTTCTTCCTAAGTTACAAACTATTTTACCGTGTTTAATCTTTATGTCAGTATATCAATTAGATACCTAGGCTTAAAATACATTTGGCATTTGCTGCCAAGTCTGAATTTTATTTTGAAAATTACAGTTTTACTAAGTAATTTAATTTTTTTAACAAGTACTTACGTTATTTTTTCATTTACATATGTGTTGTATATTGTACATAAGTAGAGAAATCACCACTTCGAACAAGCCTGATAAAATACATAAGCAGAATCAACTTGTATCCATATATTATATTAGACCTTAGATAAATATGGAGTTAATTTGTGTATTATAAATATAATCAATAACTTAGTGGTCTTTCATCAAATTTAAATATTCCTTTTAAATAACTATAACAGTAAAGTAACTAGTTTCTAACCGCTTGTCCCCACAAATGTAATTCCCCACTTAAATATAAAAATTGCAAAATCTTGCAGCCGGATCTTAGACTATACTATTCAATTATGGATTATTAATTATGGATTCAATTATAGGTGTCAATTATGGAGAGGTCAATTAAAATATTCAAGAATATTTTGTAAAATGTATAAAACATTAGAAAAGTAGATTGTATTAAATATTCTTAAGTTATTTGGTACTTTTGGCTAAAATGTATGTTTATTATTGTAAATTTAGTCAATTACTACTAAGCGCTAATGTGTCTTTAGGTCTAAGATGATTTATTACGTGTGTCATAAGACAGGTAGCCTAACTTAATAAATCGTGAAGTGCATGTAATAAATGTCATAGAAGACTGTAGCGCTACCAATATTTCTGTTTCTTATTTTAAAGTACCTTTAATTTTGCTTTGCTGTCAGTTTCATAATTTTGTACGGTGGCGCGTCTCTCTCCTGGCCACAACAATAGTAGTTGGCACTCTAGCCGTATTTTACGTCACAGACGAGTAGGGCAGAGACATAATTTATAGAGTAGTATTAATTAATAGTCATATGACATTTATCTATTAAAAAATGAGGTGTTTGCTAGTATGTGTATGTTTGTTACCACTGATCTCCGTAAGTGCTGAACGAATTTGGATGTATCTAGGAATTTACATGCAATAGAAAAATATCGTCCTTCATTTTTAAACAAAATATGTTACTAAATGACCGTGAAAGAATAAAAATTTACTTTAAAGAAAAAAACTGCATTCGAATTTTAGGATTTAGAATTTTATCTTCCTCGTTGAGGTTGGGTTTTTTAACCTGACCGATTGACTTTATTAGATGCGTTAAAGCACGTATTCAATACTGGAAAAGCTCGTTAAACTTGCAATATCTGAAGGTAGCGTTCACGTGGAAAATGTAGTTTTAGAATGGTATGATACTTATGTTGTGTTTATAATTAGTCATGTATGTTATTGCGAGCATAACTTTCGAACCGTTGGTGAAAGTTATGCAGTGTAAAAGTTTAGTGGTATGCATAAAAATCAAATCATACATGGATCAATTCTAAAATAATTTTTACTTTAGTTCTAAGTTTATAGTTTCCGAGATGTAAACGAATGTGATGTGAGCGCCGCTCCAGAATTTGTTAGAATTTAAAACTGTGACCAGTTCTCTGTCTTCGCAGTGACTACAACTAGGCCAACGCAGCATTAAAACATATGTTTTAATGGATCGCCACGAACTGTTCGTGGCGATCCATAAGATATAATATGTAGTATAGATATAAAAAATAAAGAACTGCACTCCAACGTAATTATTTTTATGTGGACATTTTTACACGTAATTTTTATATTTTAAAGGTGTAAAATGCGATAATATTACTATGATATAGATGTGAAAAATGAAGAATTGTACTCTGATGTCAAAATATTAAATAGGTGTAAAATAAGGTAATATTATTATTTTACGATGCTATATTATAGTATACATGTAAATAATAAATAATTGTATTCTAATGTCAAAATATTAAATAGATGTAAAATATTATACCTAATATTATTATTTAACGATGTCACTATAAAATATAGATGTAAATAATAAAGAATTTTTCTCATATCAAAATATTAGATAGTTATAAAATATGATGATAATATTATTTTACGTTATTGTATGTTATGTTATGTATTATTTTACGTTATGTTATTGATTGAGAAAGCGAAGCGATCGAAAATCTCACGAGTCAACTTGAGTGATTTGTCTTAGTATCGCAGGATGTCGGTGGAAGGACAGGGTTCAAAATCGTTCTTCCTGGAAACGTTTTGGGGAGGCTTACGTCCACCAGCGGACTTCCACAGGCTGTTTGATGACGAGTATGAAGTGGTAATAGCTTCTTTTAATCAAATTTACTACTATCTTTTGTAGAGTTGTATGTTACTTAGCTTTTGCTTGCTTATGCTCAAATATTGCTAATCTTCAATACATAAACCGGTTAAAGCATTGTGCAATTCTTATGTTCTCCAACAGCGATCGCCGCAATCTTACAAGAAATAAAAGTAGGTACATTGGCATAAGTTCATACTATTTTTTTGGCATTATACTATTTGGTTATTCTAGCAACGACTTTATTCTCCGCTTAAAAACACTGATACATCTACTGATGATAAGTGATTGGAGTGTTTGGAACACAAACTTATCATACTATATTTTCCATATTTTTTAAGTAACTAACGTGGGTATAGTATTAGATAATTAAGGCAATGCATTATTTACTCCCAACTATAAAGAACGAGTCAATTGAAATTATAAACATAAGATATTTGTAACACTAAGTATTGTATAGGTATTGTGTGCAAAGTTTTGCAGAAAAAGTATTTAAGATACTACTTTTATTATTATATATTTAATTAGTTTTCGAATTAGTTGGGCCTATATTTTACTTAATCTATATTAAAAGTCAAACTGTATAAAGGTAAAGGTAAATCTCGTACATTATCTAAAGTAGGTACCTAAACGTATTAATGTAATAATTATGTATTAGTCTTTTATAACAGATACCTTCTATGAAACATTTTTTGTAAAAGGAGCAAACTAGTAGGTAACTAATAAATTCGGCGTTACCCAGAGATAGTTACACCGTGTTTTTCTTAATTTGATGTCATTTGAAACCTTCTGTCACGGCGTTACTATTTCAACATTACACTGAGTTTACTAGTACGACCGGGTAAGACTTTAAGTTGCTGGTTAGAGTAGGTTAGCTCGATTTTATTGAAAATATTATATTTTTTAACAAAATAAATCTTCTGAACATTCTTTTTTTAGTTTTACTACCAACTAACTATACACATATATTACAACCCCTTTTTAAACGACAGAAAAAGAGGAGGTTCTCAATTCATCTGTATTTTTTGGATTGTTTCAGAACTGTCATTAATGAACAAATTTAGAAAATTCTCTTTTTATTTGAAAGAGAATACCTATACTTTCAGATTATTCACATAAAAATCGGTTCAGAAGTTTTCAATTCAATTAAAAGTTGAATTCGAGTTTACATTTTTTAACTTAACTATAGAAGACTTGGTTAACATTATAGACTGTCATAATGTTAACCAAGTCTTCTGTCAATGCGAGAGGCAAGTATATGAAATAAAAGAAAGAAATAGCTTCACGACTTCAATCTCTAGGTACGGCAGGTATCCCCTCAGATCTCTTAATACCAAGTAGGTACCTACTCGAGATTTTTTGAGGATGTCTAATGAGGGTAGCCAGGGTTTTTGCAGTAGTTTGTTTTCCATACGTGACCGGTTGTAAGCCCATCGCTGCTGCTAGGGCGATGGAATATTAACTGTTTTCCTCACGATGTTTTCCCTTACATTGCGTACATATATTTTTTGATAGACAAAGTGTATGGTATAGATGTTTGGTCTCTGCAGCAGGACAGATAGTTTGTTGACCTAACCTTGTGGCCATATTTCTAGGAACCTGGCTGCAATGCAATGCCAATAATTTGCGCTGTGAGGCGCCGTCACGCGCGGACATCGACTGTGCACACTACTCCCGCGTGAAGTGGCGTGGGTTTACGTTTTTAAACGACTTCCATAAAAGAAGAAGGTTCTCAATTCTAAATATTTTTTCTTCTTGTTTTTTTTTATTAAGTTAGTACAGAATTGGTCCGATGACTTGTACTGTTCTTGTCAATGACTATACTCCTTTAAATAAGGGATAGTTTATTTCATTTCTCACACACAGGAAAAAAAAGGAAATTTTGTCATTAATTCCCAAGAGCGTAGTAGTGCTTTATACCTACTAGCATATTAGCTCGACCTTCTCGGTCTGCTTTGGCACGATTTACGTAACTAAAGCCCTATACATTTTTTAATTGGTGGTACACATCAAATCACCTTTCGATTCTAGTTTTCTTGACGCTCTTCTCAAACCAGGGTTAGCGATAACTAGCTATCAGATATCACTGTCTAGCTTTTTCTTCGAGCCCTCGTTACTAAGCTACTTCATCTATTCCCTTGGGTGTAGACCTCTATTAACTATGCAGACGTACTTACCTTTCATAGTTGCACAATCTTTCCATAGAAGCCCGTAACGTTGAGCGTTTATATACAAGTAGGTAGGTAGGTACCTACGTTTATATCATACTAACATGTTTGCGATTTCTATTTATCTGGCTTTTTACTTATGATTAAATCTGGCATGGCATTCGTTTATTATAGGACACCAATTAGCTTGGCTACGAGGTAGGTATAGCAGGTATGAGCTATGTGAAAGCATACAGCCTGTTGATAGCTTTACAATGTTACAGTAAAGGATAGAGACACATGGCCTTCATTTATATAGAAAACGGGCTAGGCGCCGCAGGAGCAAAGTTCTTCTGAAAGGATCAAATGAAGTTTAAAGTTACTCTTATAAAATCAGTAGCCAAAAGCTCGTAAGGTATAGATGGTAGGTAGAGTAATTAGATATACATGGACTAGATTTTGTTAGAGCACCGAGTTCTCCGCTTTTTATTGTAGGTACTAGGTATTAGATAGATACAATGATGTTTTATATATTATAATATCATTCGATATATAGATATGACGCATCAACTTACCTACTAGATTGAGTTTTCTCTAAACTGATTATAATAATGCTAAAATTATAAAAAAAATCGAAAACCTGACTTGATCAAGTTTCGAATAATTATCCTCAGCCTGAACTAAGAAAAGTATGACAAAACAACAGTTTTTCTGTAATAGGCCCAATCAAAAAAAGGAACTATACAATATCAGAAAAAACTGCTGTACAAGTAGATAGAGATTGATTTTTGACTGTTGATTGAACACTCAATCATACTTAGTATAACTTATATTCTTAGGTTTAACTTGAGATAACAGTTTAATTTGCAGAGAAACATAATAGGTACTTGGGGCACTAATAAACTGTGTTTATTTCCGTTATTATGTACTATTTCAGAGCATAATATTATTCCACTACTACGATATCACTAAATTTTTATCTATACCTACCACTTAAAAAATTTATGTCCTGACTGATTGACTGACTGACATATAGATAAACACAGCCTAAGCCACTGGTTGTAAAGACTTGACATTTTCAGGGTATAGGTAAGTCGCGTGCGTTTCGCTAGTACCTAATTACCTATTACATAAAATGAAACGTTACGTTAATCCAGTGAGAAAGCGTTTATCTATTGTTCCGACTACTTTTTAGGTATCGCTCCAAAACTATTTACTGTTGTTGAATGTCTGAAAGAATTTCATTTTCGACGGAACATGGCAATGGAGTAAAGGCGTGACCATTCACGTCTTTACTCCATTTTTAGGTAACGGACACGTAACACGGCCATCCGTGTTACGTGTCCGTTACCTAAATAATTAGGCGCATGAATTACACTGAGGTACCTACATGAAATTTACTCAACTTGTGTTCTTTCTAGGTTCTTCACCTGGGTGGCACAAGGCAGGCAAAAGTCGTCGCTTTTGCCGTGTGAATTTAGCATGTTTTGATTATACGGTAGCATGCGTGAATGCAGCCCTAGCCTAGCCTAGCGCTGCTTACATTGGAACTCCATGGTTGATACCTAGTAGGTAGGTAGGTATTTATCATTTCCACATTGTAGCGTGATTGTAATTTGTACGATAATTTAGATCGGAGCCGATATTGGTCGATTAATCTGACGTTTGACGCACTAACGACCGTGAAAGGGACAAAATAACAGCGTGCTCAATGTAGATTAGTAGTAGATAGTGTTTTTAATGATTTCAAGTGGCACAAGGTTAGTTTTACATTTACAGCTTATACATATAGCTTATACACATATATATTAACATTTACTTTCCCAGGTACCTATATCGTCTAGTTATAGGGGTAGTTATAGGAGGAGCGAGGGCAGTTATTTGAATAAGCACGGATGTTACAAGCCTAGCCGATATGTTGATAGGTATTTCTATAGTTCTGGTTTTGTCAAACGATTCAGAGACTTCAGATTCAACGAGGAAAAATATAAAATAAAAAAAAACAGTACATTAAACAACAAGATTTTATCTATAAAAACTTGTATATATAAAATAATTTCTAGAATACCCACTGTTTTAACCTTGAGAGAAAATCTATTTTCTTCTCACATTATATAGAACTTTAGAACTACGTATGTACCTAATCTGCAAAAATTATTTCAAAATACTGATAAGGCCCTATCTAATGAATCACAAATTGAGGCAGTATCTAGATGCCAGCCTAGAAGATACCATCTTTAGATGGCTGATACCACTTTCATATGGCATCTATTAACTTATTTACTAGACTATTATTTGTGTGTTGTTGCAGGTACTTGACTATTTATTACTAGTATTATTATTATTTATTATTACGCTCACTTATGAAAACTTTTGGGCAAAACAGGGTGTTAGCGATTACTCGCGTTTCCTTGGTAGATTTATAATCTCCTCGAGAGCTTAGTATTATAAAACTCATAATCTATTTTTGTACTAATGATGATGTAAACAGTTTTTCTGTACCTAGGTATATTTATCATTTACTAATCAATAATAGCAACGTTTTACCTGAAATAAAACGTATATTTAATACTTACCTTGCTAAAAGCTTTATATGAGAGCAGCGTATCCGTTTCCGTCGTATTTCAACCAGTTTTTATACTTTTAAGCCTTAAGCTTCCGGTCAAGTGGCGCCACCTGGCGGCCGCGCGCAGTTTTGCTTCGTAAAATGTACCGCGCCATCTTGAAATCATTGGCTTAATTTCACCAGGCAGAGATAAAAGTGAAAGCTTTTAGCAAGGTAAGTATTAAATATACGTTTTATTTCAGGTAAAACGTTGCTATTTATTACTAGACCGTTGCTAAAAGCTTTATATGAGACCTGTTTGTTATCGCCTGGTGTCGCCACTTGTAAGAAATAGGTGGTAACCTAGCGCCAATGTGACATTAAAATATTTTACAATAGTAAGTAGGTAGGTACCTACTAAGAATAGAAAATTAAAATTTATGTTTTATTAACTTATTAACACATCATATATTGTACTTGATATGTAGTGTACAGATCAGTTACTATCGCTGCAGTTATTTACAATAACTACTTGTAATTGTAATGTGTAATTAATGTGTAATTACTTGCATAAGATCAGATTTTATTATAATCAGAAACAATCAAAGTTTTCGTAAATCATCATGCTACTAACACTTTATTATTTGAAAGGGTTATTAAGCTCAGTTATTGCTTCAACCGGACGATTTGTAAGAATGGAGTGGTACTTGCTTATAACCTATCACATGTGAATGTGCTGGTACCCACCATCTGATTGGGTTTATCAATCAGATGGTGGGCTCAGGCAAAAAAATTGTCGGGAAATAATATTTGATCCCACTTAGTAGATATCGTGGATCTAAAGTACGGAAGTGTCATGTAGCAGTCTCCCTATACAACATTTTGACCTAGCTTGCTATGACGGTGCGTAATGCGGCCTTATGTTATACTATACTACTGTAAATAATAAGTGAGTAAAGCCTTTTATTCCACTTATAGTTTCTTCTATTCCTAAATATACTGGAATTAGAATTATCAGTAATTCTGATAATAATTTTCAACGGAATTATTTATAATAATTACTGCAATCAGTTTTGAACCGACTGTCGAATAAAGTGATAATATCAGTAGATCTAATGTGGAATAGGATCCAATGTGAATACGATTCATCTTGAGTTTAGAATTACCAGTAAATAGTGTAATGATTGAAACCAAATTATATATTTTGGATATTAATTTTGAACTATTGTTAGATCCAATGTGGAACAGGATCAACTGCAAGTAAGATTTATCGCAAGGGCTGATCATATAAGTGTCTTCCTGAGTTAGGGTGCGTGGTGCGACTATTTTAATAAATGACAATAGAATCATTTGAAATATAAGTAAGTTTGTCAGCGTCCCAAACCGGAAACTTTTTTAAAATCAGTTGTATAACTAAACGTAAGAGTTTAAGAGACAAGCGTCTGGGTCATCATAACTCACAAAGATAAATTTAACATATGCAGTACTACTAACGATTTCACGCCACATGTTATCGAAGCATACATGAGCTAAAAATATATGGCAGTATGGTATGTATGGTATATGGCAGTGCGCGGCAGTAATTACACCAATTGGTCTGTATTTCATATTTCTCCTCGTATTCCCACACTTACAGTGAATCAACGAAAATCCTGTAAACTAGATTTTTCTCCACAGCTTAGACTTTGAGTTTCGGACGTCAACATGTAATTTCCCATGAGGAAATATTACGAGGGATATTTATGATAGTAAAATGATGTGAGCTGTTATGCGAGTTAGTATAGTTTCGCAGAACACTGAACGCACCATGAAATAGTTCAAGGATAGTTGTACTATCCTCACGTATTTTTTACTAAAATAAATCTATTTGTAAAATTTATTACATGTTCATAAGATAATAAAGAGAAGGTAGTCTACACTAGATTGCAATATGCGGATTTAGAGCCGGACAAGTCAGTGTTTGAAATTTCGCCACTTAGCAAACCACACCGACCGGTAATAGATACCATACTGGATGGCGATGGCTTAAAAATTATCAGCATGATTTGATACCTGCCTAGAACATTTTGGACAATCATGATTACCTATGAAATTATTCATGTTTTAGTAAATTTTCCCTCCTCGGAATTGTCCTCGGAGTGAATCCTTTAGTCGCACTGTGCCTAGGTAAGTGCTTGGTGCTTGGCTCTGACTAGCGTGTATAATAACTAGCAGGCACTAGGTTTTTTTTTTTTTTTTTTTTTTTTTTTTTCAGAAAATGCATTTTATGAATTTGGAAAAATCAGTCTTCGAAATTGATCTAATAAACTGATAGCTTTTTTAGAAGAAATTGCGATTCTTAAATTTATAGTCTATACAATTTTAATAAAGTATGTATCTATCTATCTCAATAAAGCATGGCAACACTTTGATGCGATTCACCTAGCTCTAGCACAATTATAAGTTATCTTTATGATTTCATGGAATAAATGCCTTATGACTTTGACTTGTGATCGCAGAGATTCACACGATTAACGATATCAATAGCTAACCTTTTGTCTTAGTCATCCAACTCGTTCGGTAAAAACAGTATCTTCAAAAAATTATTTTGGCATCTGGTCAACAAAAGTAAAGTATTTTCAACAAATTCTTTGTATAAGGTGTAAAAAGTAGCTATAGGACTTTACTACCTTGAAGTACGCTCGTGAAAGATTCACTTTGTATAATACGCCAGGTTTTTGTACAAAATCCGGAATCTTTGTTATACTTATCAGGTAAAAGGCTTGGCAAACAGAAATGACCGTGTAGCGCTTTGGGATTATACTAAGGCTAATAATGGCTGAGAAGAGCCGAAAACCGGGCTTAGTGGCACGTCTTGGGAGAGGCCTACGTCCAGCCGTGGACTAATATAGGCTGATGATGATGATGATGATGATGATGATAGGCTGACCTATCAGACTGCACCACTAGAAATAGAAATGACGAAAGTGAAAGCATTGTACTGTAAGTACTATGCTTTTAAAATGTGTAACCCATTTTTTACAGTGTGTAAAAGAGGTATGCATAAACAAGGCAACGCTTATATTCAATCTTTATTTTAGTGCTTTCTTTTCATGAGAGTGGAAGTGTGTTAACTGGCTTTCTTGTTAACATTACGAGTAACAACTATTACTAGATGTTATATGTTGGTTTCTAACCCCGCTCGGGGCCATAGAGCGTACTTGGGACGCTTTTAAAATGTTTAAGGCACGCGCCACGGGCGACGAGCCTCTTATTATAAAATAACACTATGCCAGCGTACTTACAGTTTTCAAACTGAGCATCAGAGAGTTGACCCTTGTATTGAAAGTGGTTATGGTGACATCAACCCCGCGAGGGTGTACTTGATACACGTATGTACGTGTATCAGGAGGCCAGGGTCAATAAAAGTTTAAAGAGGTCCACGCGATGGAACACAGTTGTACAAACGCCTTACCCCCGTGAAGGGCGGCTGTTATTGGTTGGCTTTCTCCTGTGAGACACCACCAAAAACTGATAGCCAAAAATTAGATGTGCTCGATACAGGTCTTTGCGTACATTAGAACGCCAGATTAGTTACAACTTCATTGAGTTCCACACGATGGAACACAGTTACACAAACGCCTTACCCCCGCGAGGGGCGGTCGTTTTTGGTTTGGATTTTCTAGTAAGAACCCACCAGATATTGATGGCCAAAATATGAGATGTACACGATACAGGTCTTTGTGTACCTCAGATGGCTAGAATAATTACAAGTTCATTGAGTTCCGAGCGATGGAACACAGTTGTACAAACGCCTTACCCCCGCGAGGGGTGGTCGTTATTAACTTCGATTGGATTTCACCTTCGAGAACACAGTTCTTGTACAAACGCCTTACCCCCGCGAGGGGTGGACGTTATTAACTTCGATTGGATTTCACCTTCGAAAACACAGTTCTTGTACAAACGCCTTACCCCCGCGAGGGGTGGTCGTTATTAACTTCGATTGGATTTCACCTTCGAGAACACAGTTCTTGTACAAACGCCTTACCCCCGCGAGGGGTGGTCGTTATTAAATTCGATTGGATTTCACCATCCAGAACCAGTTTTGGCTCAGAAAAGATTTGCACCTTTTCCAGGTTTGCTCGCACTCAAACACCCAAGTAGGTAAGTACCGAGAAATGTAGGAATTGTACGGGTATTCTACTCAGTGACGCATTCACTTATGCTTGTAATAACATCTTTATGTATTTGTTACTTTTAGCTGAGTACCCGCAAACTTGTTAAAAAAGATCTCTTAAAATTTATGAAAATAATAAAGAGCAAAGTTGAAGATAAAGGTTTCTCTTTGCTAATACTTCAGATTAACGCTTACATGGAAAGCCTAAGAATATAACAAATGCAATACCGCAGTATTTTTGTTAAAAGATTAATAAATTAAAAATTTATTTTATACAAGCATAAGCGAGTGTCAACTGACGTAAGACGTTTTCCCCTTTTTGTTTGTTTCCAGGTCTATTATACCTGGAGTTTGTCGGCGGGGAATCGAACCCCGGTCTCCCGCGTGACAGGCGGGGATACTTACCTACCACTATACTACCGAAGAGTATGATAGTACATCGTTAGGATATCGAGAATATCTTAATTTCTAAGGAAAGCACTGAACTTCAGATAGCTTGATAAAAGTTGTCGTAACTTTAACATTAACAATCTTTGTAAATACAATGCCTGTCTAGGAAGTTATTTCACCTGTAAGCACCATACTTCAGCAAATAAATGATTCGATTTAATTTCATTTTATTTTGTTTATATTTCCCAGCTAACCACCCAAACTAATTATAGCCTCAGCATGACATTTCTATTCGTATTAACAGACAATAAAAATGTTTTGAGGGTTCGAACCACGTTGTGAGGTTATCTTACGGCAAAAACAGTGGGAGTTCCATTTTTGGCTAGATTAATAGGCTCTGCTGGAAATACTTCAAACCCGAGCTATGGCTGGTACTAATTGTAGTAGGAGCCATATCTTGTGGTTAATTTGTTGCAAAATAAATACGTTTGATATTTCGCAAAGGCTAATTTACTGAAAAAAAGATTAAAACTCATCTTACTGAAAATCGAACAGGTTTGACTACAATAAAAATTTTAAATTGTTACAGATGCTAAGCCTGTACAAGTAAACTGGTTAATTTTAAATCAAAGACACGTGATCACAACGAAAAAATCGTTAAAAGAATCGATCACGCACAACTATTTTATAATAGAAGGTACTCACGATTTATTCCTTTGCACAGTATGAAGAGTACAATATCACTTTAAATAGATTAACACTATAAGGAAACAGATTTAAAATATTTTTAAACAACTGTCGTCGCAGAGATAGCTGCTGGACACATGTTGCTTCGACGGAAAACAAAACGCCAATGATTTCAAGATGGCGCGGTACATTTTACGAAGCAAAACTGCGCGCGGCCGCCAGGTGGCGCCACTTGACCGGAAGCTTAAGGCTTAAAAGTATAAAAACTGGTTGAAATACGACGGAAACGGATACGCTGCTCTCATATAAAGCTTTTAGCAACGGTCTAGTAATAAATAAATAATTTATTACCCGAAAAACCCGATAAAATACTACCCGATAGTGGTGAATTAAATGCTAAACCGATATACTCAGTCAAACATGTAGTTATTCAAATACTCCGCTATCTACCCGATCCGATTATAATTACCAACTCGTGTAGTGGCACCTGACAAATCACGCGGAGCTTTTCAAAGGCCATCAGTTTCTATGCACACGCTGTCCATATTGAACGTGTTTTCTTTAAAATATGAACCCTTATGGGCTCGGTAAAGCGGGTGTGAAGATTAAGGATGGCATGGCAAGTAAAGATAGAAAAGCCAAGCAAACACGTAGGGGATTCTTGACAGGAAAATTTGTAGAATTTTGCAAGAGGACAGATTTACACGGATATAAATATATTGTGATGGATGACCTTAGCACTATTGAAAGGTAATTTGCGCTAAGAAAATTATTATTCACTGACCTACTCTGATAAAACAAGCAGATGGTCCACCTGATGTTAATTGGCTACCATAATAATAAAGCATTGCCTTGCAGCTTACGTTCGTTAGGAACCACGGTTGTTGGTTGAGATCGAACCTTGAAATTATGGAAATCTAGCCAGATAAAAACCAAGTTGCAAATACATAAAGTAAGAGTAGGGCTTAGTAGAGCTCTTTGTGAAACAGTTCATCTGGATAAGTTACCGTATTACTGTAGGGCAGAGTAGATTGAAAATAACGATTTGTATACATGCTAGTGCAGCTCAGTCAGCTGTACAAGCATGTATACAAACGTTACTTAGAAGTTACAATAAATATTGACACCGTAATGTTAAACTTTTGTATCGTCAACAGCTAAAATAAGTCCAATGACTAGACATAAGCCTCGCCCAAGTTATGGAGGCTTACCCTAGTCATCACACTTGGCAGGTAGATTGGAGACCGTAGCGTCGGTCTTTAGTACATAACAGAGGTGATGCTATATCCATATTCTGGTGCGTTAGACGCCTCTTGCGACAAAATGAGAAAGCTTACAAAATATTAACTTTCTCTAGGAGCTGCTGGGCATTCGCAGTCGTGGTGAGCATTATTGTCGCCGGTTATTTCGTTGTAACTGCATACAAGTGGTATGCTAGGAATCCTATCGTCACGGTAAGCGATTAGCTCTTTCCAAATTCAAATACATTGTTAGGCCTGTGTACAAGCAATATAAATAATAAGTAACCCATGGCCTAGTCAAGAATGCAAGCTATCCCTGTACCATAGTGCGTCCCGCTTGGCTTACTTGTTTAGCAGTGAACTCAGTTTCAAAATAAACTGGTAGGTACCTATGGATGAATTTTGAAAAATATAACTTGTTGTGTTTTAGGTAATAGAGAGCACACAAGGTGCAATTTGGGACGTACCCTTTCCGGCGGTAACCATATGCGATTTGAACATGGTTTCAAGAAAAGCTGCCTGGCAGTTTGCTTCTAATATGTAAGTTTTTTTTATTATATATTTTCAGCGTTTATGTTACTGTGGCCACACGGCCTATTGTGATCGCCACTTGTAAAGGTATCAACCCTGGACGGGGCGTTCATAGTTCACCACTAAGTATGTTTGGCTGAGAGTATGTTTTCCCAGATGAATGCTTCGCTTTTGGATTAGTGGTCCACACTTTCCTAGTAGTGAAGGTGAAGAGGCGTTTCGTCCACCTAATAAATGTAAGTGACTTCTGTTCAAATGTACCCTTAAAATCAGTGTTGGTATTAGACTCGTGGTCGTACCAAATCAAATAGGCAATAGTTTATTATCTTTAGGTATTTTTTCTACGTCTAGATTGAGAGTGGAGTAGTTTGGAAGTGTTTCTTCCAAAAATTAAGTCGTCTTAATTTAAGATGTTAAGGTAGAAAAAGCTTACTTTATTTTATGCTTTTAATTGTTTTTGATTATTACAAAAAAATACAGCCATCTCGATGATGGCCTTTTTATTGTTTGTAATTGAATAAATGTAATAAATTTTTTTTATTCTTACAAATGAGTTTTCGCTATCTCGTGATTTGAACGTCATAAATGTTCAGGTCCAACTTTATAGAATAGGAGAAAAAAATAGTGTTCTTGGGTGTAATTTCAATAGATTAGATCATAAAGTACCATAACAATCTATCATTTGCGATTAAATTAGGATAAAAATAGTAAATGTTTAAAAAAGTACTTTCATCATCGTAGAACTTACGTAGCGCGTACGCTACGTGGCGTAGCGCATACATAACGTACGTGCTACGAAAGGTCTACGATGAGAGTAAACTTTTTGTACTTTTATAATCACACATGAGTGTGAATATTTATACATTTATGAAAGAAAAATATGATTGTTGGTTTCTACGTTAAGTCTGTAAATTACGAGAAGTTTTAATAAGTTTCTTATTTCAGTTCCTTTCAAGATTTTTTGGTTTTAGGTCACTTCCAATGAATCAAACTAAGGAGTTTGTATTTGAGAGCTTACGGCTTATTCCCTTACTGCACTCCATGTACGTGCCGACTCCGGCGCAGAAACAGCAACTGCATGAGTTGCAACAGATATTGGAGCTCAATGACGTTTCTGTGGAGAATCTGTTCAGAAGTGTAAGTAGCATGACAGCGCATGACTGGTTAAAACTACGAATAACCCTTAAACTTTACAAACCCTTACCTACGCTTTCGCACGCGCGTTATTTACATACATGCGTTTATAATTTTTAAGAGCAAACCTGCAGTACCCAACTGACTTTCTGCAACTTCCATCACTAAATAACTACAAATCAGTGGATGTTCCGGAAAGTGTAGTCAAATTACATCTCTTCCCTACAGCTCCTTAAAGATGCTTTCTAAAAAATGACCTAGCCATCTGCTATCACATTCTAATAGTGGTGTCTCTTTCACTCCTATGATAATTTGGGTTTACCCATTATTAATTAATGTTTTGTTAATTTAAATGTTGTGTTTTGTTTTAATTATATCATTGACATGTGTATTTATTGTCTGTGAATTTAAAATCGTATTTTCTAAGTTAGATTGTAATTATGTATTTAAAGTGTCTGTATGCACAAATGACAGGATCTAGTGTTTTATTTATCACACTTTGATATCTGTTATCGTACGATAAACAATAAAAGATTTATGCTTCATCCGTTTCTAATAAGTTCCTAAGCTAATATAAGTGTAGATTGTAATAATTGTTATACAGTCATAATCTTGGGATGACTCAATAAAAAAGTATATGTTTAGATTGTGATTCAGTATCGATAATCGATATAATAATAATAATAATGCTGGACAATCCACACAGCATCATATAGCCCCAAGCTAAGCAGAGCTTGTGTTATGGGTACTAGATGACTGATATACTTAATACAATATTATAATATTACCTACATACATAGATATTTTTTTTTATTATACATAGAAAATACCCAGAACACCCGGAATAAATATTTGCAGATCGTACAAACATTTATCCCAAGGCGGGAATCGAACCCACAACCTCTGCGTCGCAGGCGGACATTCGCCCGCCGCGCCACATCGGTCGTCAAGATATATACACAAGACTTCTAGTTACTGTAATTCCATGGTCAATCCATGGAGCTTTCATTTAAAAAATAAAGCTACATTTTCAAAGGTTTGCCTTCAGAGCCGTTGCTAGGTGAAATAAGTACCATTTATTTTTTCCATAGCAATAGTGCCAACACGAAATGAAACAACTCAATTAACTATAGATGAATACTATTACTAATGACACCAAAACGTTAACTTTGAATCAGTACTGGCTCTATTAAACTCAATACTTAATACATTTATTGCTTTCACATGGTTTAGTTTGAGTACAAACATTGTTCTTATGTGTAAGTAGGTGTTAAATAAGGCTTAATAGATTTTAAGTTTAAATTTTATTTTTTACTAGCAGTTGCCCACGGCTCCGCCCGCGTCTATGTCGGTTATCGCTACAAAAAGTATCCTATGTGTTATTCCAGGTTATAAGCTACCTGTGTACCAAATTTTATTAAAATCCATCCAGTAGTTTTTGAGTGAAAGAGGAACAAACATCCACACATCCACACATCTACACATCCACACACACAAACATTCGGCTTTATAATTTTATAGTAGGATATGAAATGTCAAAATTATATCTTCAATACTAAATTTTCACTTCTGCCGGCAGTCCCTGAGTGCAACCCGTTGTTTTAGGATAGATAACTAAAGCGATTATTGTAGAGCTTCTCTATAAACAACATTTTGACGTTAAAGCCGTGCAGGTCCTTACTCATAGATCCCGCACGCGCACCCCCACCTTGGTGACCCTCACTTCGCTACGGGCCGTGCAGCAGAAATCGTAATATTTTAATTTCGCCATAACTTCAAAACCAAACGTCCAATTTTAATCATTCAAAGACCAAATATTATCTATATGAACTGTACTTAGTGATAAAATAATTTATTTTGATAAGAATTAATAGTATGAGTAAAATAAATGCGTTTAAATGTAGTCCAAAAAAAAATCAAGATTTTTAAATAAAAAAATGGTTGTTGTGCCTCACTCGACATAGAGAGGTATAGTGTGTTGCGGATTTTTTTGTAGATATTTATAAGATCTACAATTACTCAGAACATTTTATGGTTCTATCTTTTATAGTTTAGGCAGCGTACGCAAAATAAGTAACTTTTCTGGTTGATTTTTTCCGAAAAACCCAATATTTTACGGAACGCTATTTTTTTCCAAAATAAAATTTAGCCTACTCGTGAATAATGTAGCTTTCAAATGGTGAAAGAATTTTTTAAATCGGTTCAGTAGTTTCGGAGCCTATTCAATACAAACAAACAAACAAAGTTTTGTATGATTGAATGTGACTGCCATAGCTTAGTTGGAAAAATGTGAAAAAGGAGAAAATATGGTCATATTGTTGTATTGACCACATCCGGTCAATACAACAGTAATGTTGCCAGTTTATCAACTAAATTATACCTTAAATCTAATTTAAAATATTATATTCTGTATTGAACAGTAGGTATCACAAGGACCCTGAATAGGGTATAGCAACATGGAGCCAGGTCGAGGTCATAAAGTAAGTAGGTAGATAGAAAAATATGTAATTTTGTAGGATAGTAGAATTCAAACAGAAACGTAACAGCCTAACGTTTTATTTTTTCCTTCTTCCTTGAAACCTTTATAGATCATTCAGGGGATCATTTTTAGAAACGTTTGCGCCCTTGATCTTTATAAAGTTCCACAAGCGTTTGAAAAAAAAATATCCTAATCTCACATCACCTGATCGATATAATAAAATATGATGAAATATAGTTTTGAAACAATTATTATTTCCCCGGCCTAGAAACTGAGCACTCAAACATGAAATTCAAAACGATGACGGAGAAGTTTCAAAACAGTTCTTCCGTGTCGTTTAACGTAAAGGGGAGTTTTTGTCAAGCAGTGGAATTTTTTCAGGCTGATGAGTATGAAATATTGCATTGCGACTACATAATACAATTACTTCCTAATAGACCCCTTACGGCGCGTTTAGACGGCGCGAAAGCTTTCGCGCGGTTGGCCGCTTGACAGGAATTTGAACGTTGCTTTCTAGAATATAAAGACGGTATTCGATATTGATGTTCTCATTTTTAGATTTAGATTGATGTTCTCATTTGGCTCGGTATCAGGGAATTTCAACGTTTTCGTCTAGTAAATTGAGTTGAAATCACGGTGGCCGCAAGCATAGAAAAATTTTACCCAAACAAATGAACAATGATTTCATGGGTGATTTCAAAAAAGATCGTAATACATTTTTTTTATGCGAGATTTTAATGCAGAATAACATCCAGGTTGATGGTTTAAATATCCGGCACTGAAATTTTATTTTTATTTTATTTAATGATTCATTTTATGTTTTAATTATACCGTTTGAGTGTAAGGGCCTTGCCTTTGATACCCCTCTATGTACCAAGACAAATATACCCTGAAAATGTTAAGTTTCTACGACCAGTTTACATTACGGTTTAGCTTAGGCTGTGCGTTGTCTATTAGGTCAGGACAAAAATTCTTATATTTGGTAAAGATTATCCACATATACCGTTGATAAAGCTGCCGTCTGTGGACTAGATCCGTGTTGAATTCTTTTTCTAGTATTTCGACCCAAACTGAATTTTTGATATTTTTTGTGTTGTCTTATTTCTGCCTCTTACGGCTGATAGAGCGCCACACTCATACAACCACTCTGAAAATACCATTGGCGAGCTTACTAATGTATGGTTTCTTGTCGTCAACCTCGCAGATTTTTTACTTAGCTAACATAAAACCCTAACAACATAAGGACCTAAAATCGAACGTATTTAAATTAGCTCGAATGGCGTAACAACAGCTGATCACCACTTTATATCTTCTTTTGTAAGTCAATCTCAGTTTTTTGATGTTCAAAATATATTAAACAGCTGATCACCACTTTATTTCTTCTTTTGCAAATGAATCTCAGTTTTTGTGGTTTAAAATATTTTATAAATATAATATGATTTAAAAGAATAGCTTGGCTGAATATTTCTCTCTTTTGTCAAGCATTTCAAACTATAGGTTACCAAACCACAGGCAGTATTGTGATTGAGATACACTCAACCTGAAAACCGTGGATAATTTGATCTATCTCTCTTATAATAGAAGCTCAGCTCCATAAAATGTGAACTATTGAAATATCACTCACTTAGAAAAGAAAGTTATGTTATGATAATATATGTAAATTTTCCTACGCGATGGAATCAAGAATTATGAAATCCGTAGAAGAACCAAGATCACCAACATAGCTTTCAGAATCAGCAAGTTAATGTAGCAATGGGTATTTATCTCGTAGAACCACAGAACAATAAATGATTCTCAAATGGCGACCATGAACTGAAAGATAATGCACAAAATCCAGTGGGCCAACGACATTGGGGTTGCGGGAAGTTGGCGCAAAAGTTAAATTAGTTCTTCCTGAAAACGTAATAGTAGAGACCTACGTGGGCCAGATCAGCAGTGGTGATGATGATGATGTTGGGTTCTATAAAGTTTGAAAAAAGCAGATATGATCTTATTTAATATTACCCACAGTATCATTCACTGACAGCATCATTTTGATTTGACTAACCTTTAATAATTTGTTGGTCCCAGGTACCCCAAGGTTAAATAAATTTATTTTTTTTGTCTTACGTTGCGATAGTTTGTTATTAATTGTACTTTTTAACATTAAATTTTTTTTAGTTAGTAAGAACTTGATTATCAAAGAGTTGATTAGCCTTGACATCATTATGGTGATGAAGATTCCGTATATTGTTTAGTGGCATCATGGACAAACTCTCTATGTTAATGTCCCGAATCCCTATAGAGATCGTTATTTTGTACATAGCCTTCACCCACAGTCATCCTCTTGCATCTTAGTTGCAACTCAATGATCAGGTCATAGTCTACCTTCTTATACTGTAAAGTTGAGCCTCTCTTTTTATTTTTAAGAAAGAAATAGTTTTATGACTTTATTCCCCAAGCACGGTAGATATCCCCTCCAATCTCTTAGTACCAAGTACCTACTCAAGATTCTTTGAGGAAGTCTAAAAGGGTAGTCAGAAGTATGTCCAGATAGTACATTTGGTACATATCCACATTTTGCAGTATTCTATTATAACTTAATCCATTATATTTATTTTAACTTGATCGTAATTCATTGAAAACGATTTAAACACTGCATACTAAAGTTCAAGTTGATCCCTAGCAAAGAGTGTAGGGGATACTCAAATTATGGTTAAAATCATGTTCCGAGAATTTTATAGTCAAACTAAGATCATTTTTATTATTTTCAAAATTGGACCCCGTGGACCCCTAACTTGAAAAAAGGGGTTAAAATGTCTTCATTTTACTTGTGTCAACCGCGTAATGACCGCGCGGTTGGCTGCTTGACAGGAATTTGAACGTTATTATTTAGAACATAGAGACGATATTCGGTATAGATCTCTCAAACGCGCGGCGGCCGCGCGGTTGAAAGCTTTCGCGCCGTATAAACCCGCCCTTACGGTATAGATATCTTCTGAGAGGTCCCTACGATATTGTGATTGTGGATAAGTTAGAAAATACGAAACAAAATGTTGCTTGAGTCAAAAGTTACGGATTATGCAAATTACAAAATGCAACTATCTTACTGCAAATTAAAACGTGTTCTTTGCAGGTATCACCAGCATATCACTGCAGTGACTTAGTGCAAAAGTGTATGTGGAAGAATACAATATACCGCTGCGACCATCTGTTTCAACAAGTCTTCACTCTCTTTAACCTCTGCTGTGCGTTCAATTACTACGCCGTCGATCCAGATAAGAAAGACGGGTAAGTTTAGCACCCTAGACAATGGTGCGCGGAATGCTGTCGCATAGCACTATATAACAAAATCTTACCTATCCACAAAGGTGAGTTAAGGAGATACGAAGTTCACCGGGACAGCTAGTAAATAATAAATAGGTTTGGGCATTTTTACACAACATCATCTAGCCCCAAACTAGTTTGATTATGATTTCATATTTGGTTTGTGTATGATGTTTTACCGCTACCGTCTACAGCTGAGGCAAAATGAGTCTTGTCAGCGTGGTCAAATTTTCCAAATTTTAAGGAAAGTTTCACATTATTTTTGAAATTTAAAACTAAATAACTTAAAGTTTATAGACACAAGCAATGATTGGTAGATGTACAAACTTAGTTTACTGTGACAGAAATGGAAGAAACTATATCCTACGGAAGAAGACTCCTCGCCGCGTAGCTTCATGCGGCTATCAAACGGGATTGACGGTTCTACTCAATATAAACGTAGATGATTACTACAGTGCCTCAGTTGCCTCTCAAGGCGCATTGGTAAAGCTAGTTTCTATTACCTAATTGTACTGGTCCTGACTACGACATAAAAAACCTCCAAAAACAACAGTCAGTTCACTTCCTCCGAAAAAATAACCTAATATAATACAGCAACTGAGCACTTCTTATATTCTGGGTAACAGAAAAAGTGCTCAGTTGTTGTGTTATATTAGGTTTTTTTTATTTGACTTGCTGGATGAACAAGCACCAATCAGGTGGGCCATCTGCTTGCTTCATCAGTAGGTGGTATAAAAATACTACTTTTTATACCACCTACCACATATACACAAAGGGAGGTAGTCAGAGGTAGGTACGTCCAGATAATATTTTTCTAGTACTTTTAAACAAGAGAGAGCGTGGTGGAATTGGAGACTTCATATTCCTGAGCGTCACTGGATTGGTAACCGCAGTATTTAATTGGTGCTAAGTGCTCAGGAAGAGCGGCTGGCCAGTACCTAGGCCATGGTGACATCCATCAGTCTGAGACGTAGGTGTCATAAGTAAGTGTGTAGGTAAGTCTCATATCGATTTTATAAAAATTTTAGGTGTTTATAGATAGTGCATACAATGTTCCGAACCACGACTCCCCAGCGCGGATGGTGAACCCTTCAACTGAAGTGTTGATAGCTCTGTCTCCGGAGCGAACATACGCCACCAGTGGCATAAAGTCGTTCACAGCGGAACAACGGCAGTGCTACTATAGCGATGAGGTGTGTTTTACGTTTTTTGTCCTCACTTTTCACAGCTCTTTTAATTCAATAAATTTTATTTCAGATAAACATATCCGTTAGTTTCACACATAAATATTGTTAGTAAACAAAGAAAATATAAAAAAAATTATTAATCCATGTTAGATTCGTTTAGATTCGTCATCTATTTATATATTTTAGGTATGTATTTACAAAAAAACTGATATAAGTATCCTATAAGTATTTGGTTCCCATAGTACAAGCTATTCTTAGTTTGGGTCTAGATGATGTTGTGTAAAAATATCCACAAATATTTAATTTTAGTCTATGTCCAGCAGGCTGGGCGTAGTCAATGTTAGTCAGTCAGGACTAAAATAGTATGAATAATTTAGAGTAATGCGCGCGACTTCGTCCGCGTAAACATATTTTCATACAAACTTCAACCCCCGCTATATCCGTTTAGAAGTAAATCACTACGCAATAAGACATATATACCCTGAAAATTTCAAGTCTAAGCGACCAGTGGTTTAGGCTGTGCGTTGTCTATATGTCAGTCAGCCAGTCAATCAGTAAGAACAAAGAAAAATTGGTAAAGAATGCTATTGTATATACGTATTTTTTTTATTTAATTAGAAAGGTAATAAATAGTACAATAATAAAGCGGCGATGGGCGTGCAACTTGTCACATATTGAATATTGGTACCTATTATATAATATTGGCTACTGCAAAATATGAAAGCTTTGTATTTTTCAGTCGCAGATGGGTGATTACGGCGAATTTTCACATTATTCCCTCCACAACTGCATGGCATATCTAGAAGTAAAAATTATCAAGGATATGTGCAATTGCGTGCCATTCTTTTTCCCAATGGGAGGTAGGTAAATTGATTAAAACTTAAGTACCTACTAAGATTTAGTGATTAAATTACACGATTAAAATTCGATTTACGTCAGTAACACTTATGTGAGCATTCAGTTTTATCAGGTGCTATTTATAATTACCTTCTGTCCACGGAACACATCTGATCCATTGTTGACTCATACATCATGCTGGTTCCCAAATTTGCTGTTTACTTTGCATATAACATCGATAACTTACATCAAAATTGGGAGACTTAATAAAAATCTTCATAACAGTGTCCATGCATCGTCCTTGAAATCGGTTCACGTTACAGTGTAATTGAGTCAGAATCTGAATGCACTGTAATAACATTATAAAGAGGAAAACTTTGTTTGTTTGTTTGTATTGAATAGGCTCCGAAACTACTGAACCGATTTGAAAAATTCTTTCACTATTTGAAAGCTATATTATCCACGAGTAACATAGGCTAAATTTTATTTTGGAAAAAAATAGCGTTTCATAAAATATTTGGGTTTTTCGAAAAAAATCAACCAGAAAAGTTACTTTTTTTGCGTACGCTGCCTAAACTATAAAAGATAGAACCATAAATGTTCTAAGTAATTGTAGATCTTATAAATATCTACAAAAAAGTGCGCGACACACTATACCTATCTATGTCGAGTGAGGCACAACAACCATTTTTTTATTTAAAAATCTTTATTTTTTTTGGACTACATTTAAACGCATTTATTTTACTTATACTATTAATCCTTATCGAAATAAATTATTTTATCACTAAGTACAGTTCATGTAGATAATATTTGGTCTGGAAGTTATGGCAAAATTAAAATATTACGATTTCTACTGCACGGCCCGTTGCGAAGTGAGCTATGAGTATAAGATAATATTAAAATAACCGCTTTTTACTACATGCATAGGAATGTATATACGATACATATACCAAAATAGCATTTTTTTTAAATTTTGTCTGTCTGTCTGTTTGTTCTGGGTAATCTCTGGAACGGCTGGACCGATTTCGACGGGACTTCACTGGCAGATAGGTAGATAGATAGAAGATAGAAAACACTTTATTGCACACCACATATTATGAATTTACATATAACACACAACAAAAAATGAAATACAAAAATAACACAGTAGAATACAATGGGCGGTCTTATCGCTCAAAGCGATCTCTTCCAGACAACCTTTACCAACCTTTTTAGATAGCTAATGTAACAAGGAGTAACTTAGGCTACTTTTTATCCCGAAAAAATAACGGGAACGCATAAAAACTGCCACGCGGGCGAAACTGCAAACGGCCGCTATTTTATGCCGTATTAACGCCATCTGTTGGCGACATCGAGTACTACTTCAGTTAAGATTTGTAAGTAAACATGTTTACCGCCCAACGAAGTGGGCACGGGTCAGCTAGTAAATAAATAAACCGATTTACGGTATTTTTTGTTATGACGTGATCAAAATGGCAAAAATGGGCAAGATAGCCTTAAAGATAGATTTAGAGATGTTTGAAGTCAAGGTTTGAATGTATTTTACAGCAGACTTTTTTAATAATGTCTAAATTCTTTTACTACAAAATTTGATGTCTCAATCGGAATCATCAGAATTATCCTATAATCAACCATATCAATCAACTGAAAAATTTACTGTTAAACCGGTAAGAACTAACAGAAAAATACATCGTGCTGACGATATATCTTTTTTCGGTAGCCAGAAATACTAGACTAACGTTTTTGAACTGTCAAATGTGTCTAGCATAAACTAATAAAAAGTAGTATTTTTCTCAAAACGGTCCGGTTAGATTTTAATGCCCATTTGCACAAAGGTATTCAAAGAAAGCCCAGTTTCCTTTCATCTCGGTTGGCTCTGGGGCTTCGGTGAAAACGTAACTAACAAAACAGACACACTTTCGCTTCTCATTTATAAATCAAACATTTATAAGTCTTATCTTAATTGGTAGTAGTCTGCCTTATTTGCGCATTTGTCAACGTGTCAAATGTATGTCACTGTTGCTTGTTGCTGCGTAAAGTAGCATTTTGAAGACATAATAATAATCGGTTCATCAATAGGTTTGTATCGGATAAGAAATAAAAATATAATGCAGATTATTTCAACTAGGTAGGTACCTAAATTATAATCGCTATCTTAAGTGAGGACTTAAAGAGTATACAGACTGTTTTAAGCCTACTCCTGAACGGGGGTTGAAATAGCCGATAAAATGAAAAAAAAACTATGAAACAAACTGTACCTAAGTGCAAAAAAATTACCTACTTGGCTGTATTAGAACAGCAAATCTGACCATCACACGCGCAGTGGTGTTTCCAGAGAAAAAGTTGTTTACATGTGTGTACTTTAACATGCCGAATTTTTCAGAAGTAGTCTTACTGACACATTGCATAATATCTAAAGATAAACAAAAAATTATATAAGTAAATAAAAGACAATTATTTTGTAAAAATAATTGTCGCATGTCGCATAGTATGAAGATATGGGAGAAAGTGATCGCGAGACGAATGAGAGAGGAGAGTGAGGTATCACAGAACCAGTTTGGGTTTATGCCTGGACGTAGTACCACGGACGCTATATTTGCAATACGTCAACTGTGCGAAAAGTATAAGCGAGTGCATAAAAACTTGCACATGGTTTTCGTGGATCTGGAGAAGGCGTACGACAAAGTGCCCCGGAAGGTTCTGTGGTGGGCGTTGAATGAGAAGAGAGTGCCTGGGAAGTATGTGCAGCTGGTTCGGGCCATGTACAGTCGAGCCAGCACTCACGTTCGGTCGGAAGCCGGCGTCACCGACAAGTTCAGTGTGGCTGTAGGCTTGCACCAGGGATCGGCATTAAGCCCTTATTTGTTTCTCCTGATTATGGATGCACTGACATCGGACATACAGGAAGAAGCACCCTGGTGTATGCTGTTCGCCGATGACATTGTCCTTGTTGGTGAAGATGCACTCGAGGTCCAGAACAGGCTGGGAAAATGGCAGGAGAAATTGGAGAGTGTCGGATTGAAGATCAGCAGGACAAAAACCGAGCATTTGTTCTGCGACTTCGGTGGTCCCTCCAGTTTCACCCCTATTGCCTTAGACGGTGTATCCCTACCAGCCTGCTCCGATTTTCGGTACCTCGGTGCATCAATTCAAAACGACGGTGAGATTGATCGAGACGTGAAGAATAGAATAAATGCGGGATGGATGAAATGGCGGCAGGTCTCAGGAACAACTTGCGATCCACGTATGCCCCTTAAACTTAAGGGGAAAGTGTACAAGACCATCATAAGACCTGTCGTACTGTATGGATCTGAGTGTTGGGCCACGAAAGGGACGGATGAGAGAAGAGTGCATGCAGCAGAAATGCGAATGTTGCGATGGATGTGTGGAGTGACAAGGATGGATAAAATAAGAAATGAGTATATTAGAGGAAGTTTGAAAGTAGCGCCTGTGACGGATAAGTTGAGGAGTAATAGGTTAGCGTGGTATGGGCATGTCATGCGGAGGGAAGAAAGCCATATAACGAGAAGAGTGTTAGATATGGATGTGAAAGGTTATAAAAGCAGAGGAAGACCAAAGAAAAGATGGATGGATTGCGTGAAAGATGATATGAGTAAGAAAGGAGTGAACACTGAGATGACGGCTGATAGAAGAGAGTGGAAGGAAAAAACCTGTTGTGCCGACCCCACTTAGTGTGGGATAAGGGCAGGAAGATGATGATGTATCTTTACATTCATACCTCTATTTACGGATCACAAGTGCCTTGGACCGGATCTAAGATGAAGTAAGCTTGTCTAGCTACTATACTTACAGCTAAATCGGCTTATTCCACAGAAATAAGATATATACGCATTACACGTATCGACCATGTCTTAATTAATATGTGTGGATAAGCTGCGGGGTTTTTTACGATGTTAATCTTCACCAGTCTCACACCTACGCACAAACAAACCTACCGATGCAGATTTTACCATGGGGTGATACATAATATTTTATTGATAGAGTCAAGACGTGATTAGGTTAATCTTTTTTCAGAGCACCACCGGCCCTGCAATTTTGACGACATGGACTGTTTGGAGATTGCAATAAGTAAATATAACTACGTTTTGGTGTTCAATTTGATTTTTATGTTTACTAGTATTTTTATACTGCGGTCACCAATAATATGCTTGCCAAGCGTGGTGTCTCCCAAATTTGGGGGAAACATAGGCCTTCCTGGACTGGACTTAGGTGGACCTAAGTCCAGTGTAGCAGTGCATCGACCCGAGACTTCGTTCGCACCTAAAGATTTCCTACACCAGTCATGTAGTAATATTTTAACCTTAGAATGAATTAATAACAAAAATGTATCAGCAATGTCAGATTGCAAATGAGAATATTAAAAATAAAAAAAAATTGCTGCATAATCGGTTGCTACTGAATGTTATCTTTCTAAACCTTGTAGGAGTTATCATCAGATTATTGCAGGTT
Source organism: Electrophaes corylata (assembly GCA_947095575.1). Classification (NCBI taxonomy): domain Eukaryota; kingdom Metazoa; phylum Arthropoda; class Insecta; order Lepidoptera; family Geometridae; genus Electrophaes; species Electrophaes corylata. The sequence continues at coordinate 9,333,215 of OX352698.1, read as the reverse complement.
TAAGAGCTGCTAGCTTATCACCTCAACGAACCATGCAACTTTAAAATACGCACGTGATAGTGTTGAAAGAAACACAAATATGCGCTATGCCATTACCTTTACGACTGCTGTGGCAAAAATATATCAGCAATGTCAGATTGCAAATGAGAATATTAAAAATAAAAAAAATATTGCTGTATAATCGGTTGCTACTAAATGTAATCTTTCTAAACCTTGTGGGAGTTTATCATCAGATTATTGCAGGTTTAAGAGCTGCTAGCTTATCACCTCAACGAACCATGCAACTTTAAAATACGCACGTGATAGTGTTGAAAGAAACACAAATACCTATGCGCTATGCCATTACCTTTACGACTGCTGTGGGGTCCAAAATATGAAATCACTGTTGTACCTAAATAAACATCGATTAGAAAATATTTACTGTGAAGGGCTTGTCCGAGGAAGCACTACTATCATACCTACCTAATTCTGCTGCCAAGCCAGCTTGCTGTATTCAACATGCTTGCAGCTTGTTGATGGGTGTGGCGGTGAAATTACAGGCACATGAAGATTAACACCTGTATGCCTCAGGTTGGTGGACGCAGCGCAGTGCAGCGTAGGGCACGTTTCTAACGAACGTGACTAGCCAGGCCATGCTTTGATGGTTACCACAATATTAGGTGGGCCCATCTGCCTGTTCTATCAGCAATTCGCATAAAAAAAGGTGGAGCGTGGAGCTTACCCAGAACCACCACGGTCAATAACTATTAGATAAAAAGGTCAATGTATTTTTACAAAATCAAATCTATCTTCCTCGTTGAAAATTTTAAGTAATATAAGCCACAGTCAAATTTAAATTATAAGATTGTTGCAACTTTTACATTATTTGAATTTAATGGTATAATGGCTGTGATCCCGCGCAGGTTTGTGTTTTTTAAATGTAAGAAGTTAATTAATTTACAGAATCAGCAGATAATGTGTTCAACTTGACCACAGTATCATGTAAATGCCTACCTGAATGTGAGCATTTTGACTACCCTATTGAAGTTGCCATGGGGAAACTGGCCAATCCTAACCAATTGAAAAAGCTACCGTTTTTGTGAGTATCCATACATATATGACTGGCCTCAGAGCTCAGTAAGAAGTAGCTCTGCCTTCTGTGCTTTAGGTGGGTTCGATCTTCACCGAGGTCAAACATCTGTGAGATAGGCATTTGTTCTCTGTCTGGTGTTGTTATATTGGACCAATGATCCAATGGACGTTTTTTTATATGAGTTCACTGCAAATTCTTAATAACAAATTATTTTTCAGTTACAACGTGGATTTTAAAAATCAATCCGTCCTGAATATTTTTATCAACGACTTGGTATCAACCAGGTATAGGCGAGATGTATATTTCAATTGGCAAAATATATTAGGTTTGTATTCCTAAAGTGGCGATGTTAAATTTTTGTGCTTTATACAAACGCAGAACTAGATAATCACCTTCTAGATTTTGAATTTCAGCTGATACAGTACCACGTTCTTTTTTTTCAGCTGCTTTCGGCGGCCTGCTCAGTCTTATGCTCGGCTTTACTCTGATATCCGGCATTGACCTTCTGCTATTCCTCGTACTTCGAGTTCTATACGAGTTCTCTTCTGAACAATTCACCAAAGTGTCCCCAAGCACAGTTCAGGTAAAAGAATACGACAAAAGACTCAATGTGTGGGTGGATAAGACGATTTATCAGAAGACTGCGGGCTTAACAGTTAAGTAATTTATAAGTAAACGGTCACAGCCTACCAGAAAAACCATCATCTCCAAGTTGAAATTTTGAGCTACACTGCGCGTTGTGTCAGGCAGCATCAACTCCTTGAAACGGTTATAGTGTTGTTAAAACGCCAGTAAGAATCTACGTTCAACTTTGTAGACGATTGCGTCCACTGGGTAAAGAAAGAAAGAAAGATGGAAAACATGTTTATTTATCCCTAAACTACACAAATTGCACAAGTTGTGTAGAAAGAGTGAAGTAACATGGGCTAAATAAAGTTTACGTTACGAACATAACCTGCACGGAAGGAGATTTATTTGCTTTTGAAATACATGCGCAAACATGCTCTCGGTACTGGTGTCTAGTTTTCTATAAAGGTTTTTTTGTGTGAGGAACTTTTGTATAACCAGGAGTGAGATACGATTCATGAATGGTGGGTTGACCAAATTTGTTTGTGCGATAGACTTAGTTTACCTTTTGTAGTGTATGTGAGTGAGTTTTGAAATAAATGTTAGATTCCTGTCTCATCGCCATTTATTTTATATTTACGTGCATTTTTGATAGAATTGATCACGTAATGCTTTTAAAAAAACTTTTGTCTATTGGAATCAGGGGTAACTTGTACCGCTGGTTTTCTTCCTACGTTCATAATAGATGTCAGACAGTAGTTCTGAGTGGTTACTCATCTTCTTCTATGAGCATTCCATCTGGTGTACCCCAGGGCTCATTACTAGGACCTCTACTTTTCATTATATTCATCAACGTCGTCTCTTTCTGTTTTGAGCACTCAAAAGTCTTATTATATGCTGATGATATGAAGATTTTTAGTAGGATACAGAATTCGATTGATGTAAGTAATCTACAACATGACCTAGACCGTTTCTTCTCATACTGTATACGCAACAAGTTAGACCTAAATGTATCTAAGTATTACGTCTGTTCATACACTCGTAAACCTCTTTCTTCCCCTTAAATACCCTTACACTATAAATAATAGTATCATAACTAGAGTTAACCATATTCGTGACTTAGGTGTAACTTTTGATGACAAACTTTTATTTGATCAGCATGTTCATGACATTGTCAACAAAGCTTCTCGAGCGCTAGGTTTCGTTCTCAGAATGTCATCTGAGTTTTCTAGTATCAAGACGTATAAAATTCTTTACTGTGCGTATGTACAGTCAGCTGCACTAGAATGTATACAATTATTTACTTTAAAAATGCTATTACAACATTACTATAAACTTTTAAACAGTAGAAACTCAAATACCATGTTATCAGTTGATGAGTTCACTTATTTTTTGCATTTTTGCCCTGAAAATATTAACTGTTACATTGTGACACTATTTTGAAAATTACGAATTGTATACATTCCAGTGCAGCTGATTGTACGTAGCCACTTGGAATATGCCACACAAGTTTGGAATCCTTGTTATGATATTTACATTTCAAGGATCGAACGCATTCAAAAACGTTTTCTGCGCTACCTTCAATTCAAAGCAAAGGTTTACCTTTCTAACTATATTGACAGATGTAAAAAGTTTCATTTTCTTCCTCTAGAATCACGTAGGGAAATAGCAGATTTATGTTACCTCATGAATGTAGCAAATGGTACGGTGGACTGTCCGGAGCTTCTGGAGTAGATAGGTTTGCGCACTAATAAAATGACACTACGTAGGCCTAATCTTTTAAATACGCCATTGGTGAAAACAAATTACCGACAAAACTATTTCGTCAATAGAGCAAGCAGATGTTTTAATGCAATATCTAGTAATACCAGTGATGAAGAGATTGATATTTTCAACACCAACACCAAGCGCATAAAGCGCTACATGTGTGACTCTTTTTTTGTTGGACAATAGAACCAATTTATTTTTAAATTTAGGTACTAATTAAAAAGTGATTTTTAAGTGTACTGGTCTCCGTCTACTCCATCAGTACTGTTTTGTTTTAACATATTTAGTAACCATATGTGGAAACTTGTAATTAGCCTTAGATATCCATTTCATATTTTATACTTTATTTAGCTGTAAGTTTTCCTAAAATTGTAAAAATAAAATAAAATAAAATAAAATAAAATAAAATGTAAGTGCAATAATTTTTTTTTTAATATTTAAGTGCAATAAATTGTCTGTCAGTCTTTTGGGAAATGTTTTATGGTCAATATTTTGTATCGAAATAAAATGGTATATTTTTTGAATGAAAAGGTCTTATTTAGGATAATGTTGGTAACCTTTGCCAAAACTATATACAATACATACCATAAATGTGCTACTGAATCAGACTATTAAGTACGAGTATAAAGTAGTTAAGTACCTACCTAATTTACTAAAAACCATAATCTTCCTGTCCTCATTCCATTACCAGACCAAGAAGTACAGATAGGTGTCACCTCTTTATGGTTGATATCCCACATTTTTGCACGAAGCGTTTTGCTTCGACATTTCTAGTGCAGACTGTTAAATCGTGGAGCTCTTTACTGTCATCGGTGTTTCCGAAACGTTAGAATTTAGGAGTTTTCAAGACAAGAGTGAACAACTGGATTATAATAGCTAAGCGTGCTCCACCTTAGACTTCATTTACACTTTCCATTAGGTGTGATGACAGTCAGACGCGGTATACAACGGTAAAAAACAAAAGACAAACTTTCCACGTACTACTACCAACCAACTTCTATATCTATTCAAATTAATATCTGAAACTCCTTGTTGCATACTACCTTTCGCACATCAATACCACATCACACTAATCTATTTCTTCTTATTTTTGAGTAACGTTCACCATGATCGTCCTTCATGATCGTTCTTTCTCTTAAAAACTCAAGAGATTTTTTTATGAGTTACTAGCTGACCCGTACTAGTAGCCCACTTCTTTGGGCGGTAAACGTCGTATTATCTCTTTAACCATTCTTCTAAATTATATGCTGTAAAAGGGAAAAATCTTTTCTTTTAAACACTTCAGACGATAAATTTAATTATTTTGATAAGAATTCATATTATTGATAATATGACCAATAAACACGACCTAACGACTTAAACTATTTTTTTGATAAAAAAAAACTACTTTTTGTGACTCAAATATAAAAGTTAGACATATGCTGTCGCTGACCCTTTTGTAGAAATTGACAACTTTTACACTTACATTCAGGCTGTTTGACCTAGGTGTGAACTGTGCTTAGAAGAGGACCACTCGTTCCCAAAACACAAGTTTTTTAACTTAGTTTGGAAATCAAGGAGCACACAATTTTATTATAGGGCCATATGCAATTTAAACTGTTATTACTTTGAGTTTGATCTTTAAAACTTGTTACTTGTTAAACTTTGTATACGGTATTTTGCATGGTCTAAATTTATATTTCCCCTTACTCGGCTCATGATATTTCAAAAACCATCAGAAACAAATTACTTGTTTCACTTACTAGATCAATAATTAATTCATTTAGGTAAGTATATACAATACTCTACGATAAAATCTCTGACGTGCATTATATTACCTATCTAATTGAATCTTATAATCGCGTCAAAGAGACTCTTATCAAAAAGATTAGCTACTTAGCGGTTAAAACCATTTGGCATAGAAACATTTCTTCCAGTTACACTAATAAGGCTATCGTTGCGGAGTGACGTTCGTTCGTTCATTGAATTAATTCGAATTTAAAATGGAGATATCGGTCTGAAGTTTATAAATAGTGATTATACTGTTTAAATGTAAGTAAAAAAATAATAACATTTTAAAAATATTTGGCACAATTGTATTGTTTACCGTTACAAAACATAATTTATGGTTTTTTTTTTTTACAGTTCTGTCAATTTTTTAGACGACCTCGGTACACGTTTATTTACTTGTGTTGTTTATGACTTGTAATATATTTATTAAATAGCTTGATAAGTAACTAGCTATTATTACGTGAGCAGGTGCTAATTAATTACAATACGTAAACGACACCCATAATATTAATTTACAAATAAAATCCAATATAAGTATATTTAATAGGTATGTAAACAGTACATATTATGAACTAGTTCAGTCTAGTATATACCTTATAACTATAAATATATATATATTAAAACATATAATTTATATTAGTAGGTATTATATAGTAAAGCATAAAGTATAGTATAAAGTATAGCACTGCTGTTTATTGTAATACCTACTAATATAAATTAAATGTAATAATATATCGATTACATTATTATCATAGTCGATGTTATATTGTGTCGAATGTTGGCTGGGTAGCCAACATTCGACACAATATAACAATAATATGGTGGTTGGTAGAAGGTTCCTAAACGCAGTAAAAAAAGTTACCTATGGTCCTCCCTATAATTTGCAAGGCTTGTCCAGCTTATCCAGCTAGAAGATATTCTATATAAATAAAAATGAATCGCCGAATTACGCACATACTTCCGAACGACTGCACCAATTGGATATTTCTTTTTTATTTGTGCCAAGGTTTGTACACAAGAAAATAAAAAAGGGACAGAGTTTTTTTCGCGTTTGGAAAAAAAATATGGCGGTACAAAGTTCGCCGGTCAGCTAGTGAGACTAATGACAAAACTATCTTACTTCATACACTTCACTGTTAGTCAGTAATTTGGTTCCCTTACTAGCTGCAGGCTTTATTTAGTCTGATCACAGTTTATATGCTCACGAATATAAACACCTTTAGCATGTTTCATGGTTTTGTGGGCCAATTCTTGTTACGAAAGTTTACATTCAAGTTTTTATCGTGTCAATCTCCAAATGGCATTCTTCACAATTTTGACATCCAAATTCTAGTTTCAATCTCGTCTCATCTCTTCTTGAGTCCTCTGATGATAACAGAGGATGATGATGAGAACTAAAAACAAGTTTTTGATAAGTAAGTGACTACTGTTTCTAAATGGATCATAAATAGATAACATGCGTATGTGAAAAGTCTTAGTACTTTGAATTAATATACATATTTGAATGACTTCGATAAAGATTGAATTAATTGTTATAATTTGCAAGTAACTGCGCAAATGAATGTAGCTATTTTTATAGCGATTTTATCAAATCTATAATATCTACAGGACAATCAGCGATAAGGAAAGACGGTCAACACGTACGGAGTCGCGTGTTTCCTCACGATGTTTTTCTTCACCGTTTAAAACACAAATCCGATCAAAGTAAAATTTTTCCAGTTTTATTGAAAAAATTAGCTGTTGGGCGATGGGTTTTTCCTAAATCTGCATATCCAGGAAAAACCAGTTCAAACTCGTGCGATACATCAGTGAGGGAGGAGAACCGAGCATTACAGTGCGTAACCTATATCCAAATCGTAACCAATCCGTAATATTTTTATACAACTTGTGTAACTGTAATGCGCACCTTGTGGAAATGTGGAACCAAATAAACGCTCAAAATCGAAACTTTAATGTTATATTACAGGCAAATACCCAGTGTAATCCCGGTGAGCAGGCGTCTGTCAGGGAGAGCAGTATTGTAACGTAATGCCCAAAATAGAATCTAAAATGATACATTACAGGCGAATGTTCCGGCGAGGGAGCACCTTGATCCTACGTTTCCGCTTCCGGTTTGTAGTTACTATTCGAAAACCATTGCTATCGCGTTTGTATGCTCTTCGTGCTATATAACTAACCTGTTACTACTTCAGCAACTAATTCTGCACTGCTTCTTCTACGTAAACCTTATCCTCGTTGAATTCGGAGCATTGCACACCATGTTCAATGCTGCATACACCTGAAGCAGAGACCTATTTAACCCCAAGCAACACAAACCTTACTGCTATAGTAGGTTAACTAGTTTATATATATAGTATTACTATAGTATTACAGTGTACACGCCCTGATATTCATGTTTGCAATTTGTGTGGTTTGGAGATGAATAAATATATTTTCATTCTTTCTTTCATCTGAATCTGAGGCTCAATAACTTAGTTTTTTTTTGGAGCTGAGACGAGATTGAAACAAGAAATTATTGATTAATTTATGTGATGTCAAAATTGGGCCTGTTTGAAATGTCAGTTTCAGAGAACAGCATATGGAGACATTATCTTGAACATTAAAAACCACCTTATTAAACCAGAATAAATAACATTGAATAACTGAAATTGTTAATCTACTATTGTCACTGACTGTACGTATCGATAAAATGGTAGAACAGATTGTGATTCTAGTAGACCTTATCACGTACACAGAAAAGAATAATAAAATAAATAATAGGCACGTAAATACAAAATTAAAAACATAACAACGATAACAATATAAACAATTCATTAATGAGCCATAAGAAGACATGAAGTTATAATGCCTAATAAATAAGTAAATAATATTAAGTAAATAAGCTCAGCGCATCAGCATTGCCATTCAGCGTGGCAATACACCTATTTGGGCCGTTTTGAGGACTTTCGTGATTGGTTCTAATTTGAATCAGGTACCTACATATCTATGATAAATACTTGTAACTACCGTGCTTGGGGAATAAAGTCGTGATGCTATCTCTTTCTTTTTTTTCTATAGGTAACTGTAAATTTTACAAATTTACAATTACCTACTGTAAATTTTCAAATTAACATTAATCTTTTTTTTATACAATGTGCTGATAGAACAAGCATATGGCCCACCTAATGTTAAGTGGTTACCATCGCCTATAACAAATCATTGCCTTGACGGTCACGTTTTTTAGGAACGTAACCCACAATACACTACTCTGCGTCCATCAACCTGAGGCATAATTATGTGCCTGTAATTTCACCGGCACCCGCACCCTTCAAACCGGAACACGCTGCGCTGCTTGGCGGCAGAAATAGGCATGATGGTAGTACTGCCCCGGACGAACCCTTCACTAAGAGATCCACTACTACTAAAAATTTTCTACTTATCTTTATCTACTGTAAACTTTACACTATTATCCAAATTGATGAAAAAAGTAAGCGTAAATACAAAAGAAACGATCGAGGAAAACCTTTGTTAATTATTGTTTGTTATCCTCGCATTTCTTGTTCAAATGGCATTGTATTGTATTCGATCGCACGAGGTTGTAGATCATAGAAAGTAGGTGTCAAGATGCGCTGCCTGCCAACAGTTTCGCACTGCTTGGCTGAATACTGTCGTTTTCAATTAGTGCAGTGTATCCAGTTTACTGTAAAGATGAGTTGAGTGCACTAAGCTCTAAACAATCTTAGATACTTGGAGAAAATCACAAAGAATTTAATATTATACCAAAAAAACCACGGTCGCTAATATACTAAAACAAAACCCCTAGGGTAATTTCGTTGAGTTCTCACGATAGCGCAGTTGGTTAGCACATCCTCGTATCAAGGCCCTTCCTTTCCTGGCTTCAAATCTCACTCAAGAGAATAATTTTATGGATAATACAAAAAACTTTAGATTCTTAAAATTACTTACTAATTACTTATTTCTTTGTCACTTACATACCATACTAAAAGGTAATGTACATACGTTTTTACATTAATGTAGCGTAAGTGGAACGTTTAGGGAGGTAGGTACAGTTCTCGTCGTGAGGTGAAAGAGTTCTGTCAAATAAAAAAGACTCAACTGGTGTACAATTTCCGTATAAATCTTTAAAAAATTCAGACAAATTGGTTACCTTCTTTTTTTGAATTCGATATGTCGGTGAAATTGCTGATGAACACAATAAAAATCTATGAGACTTGACCTAATAGCTTGATAGCTACATTGTTTGCTTTGTTTTTATCTAATCAATTGCATCAGTACCTTCATGTTTTCTCTCCAATTGAGTTTTAACGCTAATTTTTAGAATTTTATTTTAGCAATGACAAGAACAATGGATGAGAAGAGTTGAAAACCGGGCTCAGTGGCGCGTCTTGGGAGAGACCTATGTTTAGCAGGGACTAATTAGGTTGACGATGATGATGATGAAAGACAAGAACAGCCATCAAATGCTGTATCAGTGGTGTCAGAAGGTGTAAAAAACCGTTTACTGCATTTTTCCCCATATATTTCCAGGTAGAATAATTTTGAGCCCTTGCCACGTACCGATTTCATGCGGTCTTACAATGACGTCGGGTGAGGGGGTGAGGGGAGGCGTCATACGCTTCATTGCTCTTGGGTTTAACTAGCACACCTGGGCTTGGTACTGACGTTCGTAGGCGTCCAGTACCTATCTACTAAACCGGAGCACTGACTCGGTACACATACTTGAACAAACGATTTTTATCTGTATTGTTTAAGTTTAATAGTCTCGTGTAAAAATAACATCTATAAAATATAGTACTCGTAATAAAAACAGAGTCATAGATAGTACATAAATCCTCTCAGATTTCTCGGTAGGTGTTGGAGCTCCTTTATATTAGTCTTAACTTTTACGTAGGTGGTCGGATATCTTGGATTAATCGAAGATAAAAGACCTTTTGGTCGCGTCATATCCATCCAGGTAGTTCTTATCACTAGATAATTAAATTATTAATAATTAAATGCTGCACTCATTTATATTTCAACCGATGCATCGTTTTATAGTTTTAGCTCTGGGATTTCAAAAATTTGGCGCTGAGTGCGGAACTAATCAGATATGGCTGTGGGCGTTGTATATGGGAGTTTGCTTTTGGCCCTCTGCGCTTACAGCACTACGTCTTTAGAAGTTTTCAGTAAGTAGTTTTATACTCTGCTAAGTATCTTCTAATCATACTTTTAAAATCTAGACATATAACTAGAACTCAACTCAAACTGAATCGAGATTCGAGCATAGATCTTTTGTCGAATTTTGTATGGAAAACTGGTCACGCAGTATCAACGATTATCTCGATTTATGCTTGAGTATGTTTTAAATCAGGCGCATTGAAGACGGAGCAACATTAGATAACGAAACAATCTAAATTCTCTAAAATTATGTTACTAAAATTTTATTTATAAATAGTAGCGCTGTTTTCGAAGATTATATGAAAATTGTCTCAAATAGTTGCTAGTTACAACTTAATGCTCCGCCTGCAAAGCCTTAACCTTATTATACAAATGTTAGTAAAGTACGTCATCCTTATAATCGATCCTAGCAATGTCGTCGGTCCATCAGGTAGGAGGGCGACCTTCACTTCATCTTTCGTGGTCGTCATTCGAGAACCTATTTCCCATCGGTTGCTGAAATTGTTGAGTGAAACTTTGTATGATCAGATCGGTTAATATTTGTTTAGAGATAACAATAGGTTAATTTAGTACCTACATTTTATTACCATGAAATAAGCAAATTCTGACTAAGCTTAATTATGAATGGGAGCTTACGTTTCAATGGGTAATTTTTTTCATTGCATCTCAGAATGTATACCTTTAATAAAAATAAAAATTATCTTAGAATGTACAAGGTTATTTTATGTGACACCTCATTTAATATTTTTGCGTCACTGAATCCTTCGAGATTTTTCACTTCGCTAGCAGCAAAGCGAAAGGCCTCTAAAAGTTACGCTAGTAACCCTTCTTCCAGTCTAACTTTTTGTTAAAGTAAAGTATAGTTTTCCTTCGGAAATAAAGTGGCCTTATTCACGGGCAAGTTTATATCTTGAGTGCTTCCTCGCTTTACTCAAAATTTAATCTCTAGTTTCTTTTGTAAGCTTAGCTCAATACTGCGTTTATCCCTTTTAATAACCTACTCGTAACTCAAAAACAAATTTAGAGTAAACATTTTTTTTAAACCTTTACATCTTCATATTATTTGTATTACTATTAATTTGACCTTTTTTACCGATTTAATTCATAACCATACGAGATAGCACAACAAAGTCAGTAGTATCATTATCAACCTTCCTAAATCGCTGGTCTAACAATAGATTATTGCATGCGATATCAATATGTAATCAATTTCCTGGCTCATTATTTACGTCAGATAAGTCTAGTGATAACTGTTTCAGATGACACGAACCACACGTATTTGGAGGTATCAAGAAACGGGAAGACTGTATTAATGCCTGAGGTGCTGCTCAAGAGACTGGATGAGGAGCAAGAGGTATGGCATTGGATGCCATGGCAGCGAACGAGAATTGAATACATCGATAATGTTGCTCGAGAGCTGGTTACCAGGGATTCCATCGAAAGTTTCCCGGAAAGCATATTTACAGGTAATATTTTTATTATTCTACAAAGCCGGTAAACAGATAACGCTCATCTCTAGATCGTTATAGTGCAAAGGACGTCTAGTATACCGGACGTATGCGTTCTACCTAAGAAAGAAAAATACTTTGACTTTGTTGAATTGAAATTTTACTTGACACAATGTCCTTAGCACAATTTTTGTACTACTATACAATATGTATAATACTTGTAGACTTGAGCAGAACATGTACCTAGACTAAAGCGTTTTTTTCTGATTGTTACCGATTTAGTTTAAGTTAGTCTAGTCTATAGTTGGCAGGATCCTTTTCATTTCCTGGCTTTACATATAGGGAGTGAGTTCACTAGGTTTCATAAGATGAGGAAAAACGACCTCGTCAACACATTTTTTGAAAATGTAGGCATGTCTAGTTAGTGTCTAATACTTTTGTAGACGTTACTCAAATGTTTTTACAGTCTTATCACTATGAATGAAGATGATACTGAAAATTTGATTTTCTAGTATATATTATAGTAGTAGTGGTAGTAGTAGTGTAGTGTAGTTTTGTAGTATTTAGTATTTAGTGTAGTGTTTAGTTGTGCTATGTAGCACCATCCGCTCCAAACTATTCACGAATAATAATGCATTTTGTCGTCAGGCTTCAATCGCCTGCGGCCAATTTCTTGCAACACAGACATCTCAAACAACTTTGCTCTTTGCTGCATCGGAATATCTTAAGAATAATCAAGTTAACCGACATTAAGAGGAAATTACATATTTATCTTAGCGTGATGTTAATTTTGATAACAATGGTTTGTCCAAACGTTTCCGACATCAGAGTCGACTATTGTGATACAATTTCGATCTACTTGGATTGATAAGACCTTGCCTAGATAAGTAATGTGATCAAGTCAGTAAACAATTTAAGTCGTTATCAATATCACTACAAATAAGGAAATAGTCCTTTAAGTTTTGCAGAACCCAAGTGCTACTTTTTACTCAAGTCCTTATCATATTGGTGTAGTGATTAGGTCAGTAAAAAAAGGAAGAAATAACTTCATGACTTCGGCAGATATCCCCAGTTTAGTACCAAGTAGTTAGTACTCCTTTTAGAACCCAATTAGAGTTCTGGGTCGGTACTCAGAACTCTAATTGGGGCAGTCAGAGTTACGTCCAAACATTAAATTTGGAAATTACCCCCATTTTGCAGTAGTTAGTATTCCATACATTGCAGGTTCCATGCCCATCACGGCTGCTAGAACTCTACCTGATTTCCTCATATTTATATTTTATACATATTTTCCTTCACCTTTAAAATTTATCGTATAGAACAAAACTATTCGAACCTATGACTTTAGGATCAGACGGCGTGGCGGGGCCTCTCTCACTCACTCGAACACCGGTGCTCTCTTGGTTGTACGGTTATTAGAGCCGTTTTTTTTTTCTTATAACAACAAGTTTACACACCTATCGTTTTGTCCGATGTGGTCTCATATTTCTTTTTTACGGTCTACAGATGATCAACTTCGTAGCGGTGGTTTTATACTATACGCGCTTTTTGGAATATACGCATTCACTCTACTGGCTGTGGTCTGCAATAACTACTTCATCCCCTGTGTGGAGTTTATTTGCGAAGACTTAAATATACCACAGGTGTGTAACTTTATTATTACTTCACTAAAACTGTATAGGATCTGATCCTAAGGTCAGTTCGAATCCGGTCGTGCAACAATGGATCTTTCTATTCGAAAAAATGATGCGCGCAATGCTAGTGCTGTCAAACGATGAAGGAAAACATCGCAAGGCAACCCGTGGCTCACTTAGCTCCGCAAGTATTGACCATGTCTTTCCCGCTGGGCTAAGAAGTGCAACGCGAGATATGTCGATACAGCCTGGTGACAGACGGATAGACAGACAGACGGACAGCGGAGTCTTAGTTAGTTAGTTAGTAGTTAGGTTCCCGTTTTACCCTTTGGGTACGGAACCCTAAAAAGAGCGTGAGTGCCGGAGCTGTGGTTTTACTCGGTAATCCGCCTTGTATGTTTATATATGTATTGATATATTTAATACAACTTGCTGATGGAATAAGTAGATCGTTAGAGACGATACGATACAATCTGAGACATATATGTGCTAAGCCTGTAATTTCACCAGCGCCCACACCCTTCAAGCCGAAACAGCAATAATATTTGGCGGCAGAGATTAGGTATGGTGGTAGTAGCTTTTAACTTATCTGTAATTCTTACTCTTTGTATATTTGCCAAAGTGTGTTTGTTGGTTTAAAAAAATCCTTAAAGGAGCAGTCAGACTGGAGGTCTTATCTACCCCCTCGTGCCGTATGTCAACACCTAACATCCAGGTTATCGCTCTTTACCACTTTACTCTTCACTTTACCAGCGCAGTAGTCTATACGAAATGAGTAAATTTGTTTTCGTTTAATAACGATTCAAAATGCTATTGCAATATTAATTTTAACGTAATTTAAAACTTTAAAATGTTGGTATTGTTTTGTAAAAAAAACAGTTTAATTGTAAGAAAACGAATGGATTCAAGCGCTAAGGTTTTTTTTTTATTTTTTGATGTATGATGTACGCGCCCACGCGCTTTCCTTCGCGTGGGATTTACCTACCGTGAGTTTGTGAACGTTTTAAATCACATCACTGTAGTTTTCATCAGTAACTGCAGTTTTGTTGAGTAGTTGTAGTTAGTATTTGCATATTTATCGCTCAAATTTTAATTCCAGAATGTAACAGCAGCTACTTTTATGGCAGTGGCGACATCTTCTCCGGAGTTCTTCGTCAACACAATCTCAACGTTCTTGACGGAGTCTGATATGGGTATTGGAACTATAGTCGGTTCTGCCATTTTCAATGCCCTTGGTGTAGCTACTATCGGCAGTCTAGCTGCTATCCGGGTACGTTGACTATTATCAAAAATAAGAGATTTTATAATTTTCAACGAAACCGACCATTATACAAGTTGCTCAACTCATGTTCTAATAACTGTGTCGAAATTGTTGATTTCGTTTTAAATGTCTATATACTAAATATATATGTCTGTGGAGTATGCTTATAGTGTCTATGTTAGTTTTCCTCTGATTTAGTTCAGTTTTATTTTATTCAGAACCTGTCACGTTTTGCATTCTGATATTTTTATTTAATATTTAGTTTAAACAGTAGGTAAGTAAATGCGCACTACCCCCAAAAAATGTCATTCCTACTACTCAAAGGTTAGCTGGTAGATGCTATGCAGCATTAAGTTCGCCTATGTACTTGTATTTTGAGTAGTGAAATAAGGAGTTTTCTATCTATCTAAGTTTTTTGCCTGTTCTTCTTGGCTTGGTCGCAAAGATAGATTTACCAAGACGATTCAAGATTATATCTGGATATTACTGCAAAAATACAAAAAACTACTGAAAACCATCGTTATAAAGGCTTTACCCCTTTACCAAATGCTAAGTGGTGACCGTTTTTCGTTATTGTAATTTTGCAATATTTTAAGTAAGCCTTAACTAGTGACTTTGTGACGAAAATTTTTTTTTTCTATTCTTTTCTAAATATATTTTTTGACTTTGATTTTGAAAAAGATCGATGTACTAAACACTAAACCACAGCAGAACTTTTGGAATGAATGTTTTTATTTTATTTCAGCCAATATCAATCGGCATGCGTCCAGTGACAAGAGACGTCGTGGTTTATATGATCAACGTTAGCGCTTTAGTTGTGATTGTCTGGGATGGACAGGTGGACTGGTACGAAGCAATGGTGCTCGGGATCTTATGCATCTTCTACTTTATTCTGATGTTTAATAGCATGAGGCTATTCAGGCTATACGATAGGACTGTATTGAGATGTATGAGTGATGGAAGTCAAACAGGTACAGTATTTTAGAACTATTACAACACAGGCAAACAAGCGTCTAATTTATTTATTTGTTTACACACATACTTAAAGAATATTCCGTATATGGCTAAAACAATGACACTGACAGCTTTTTATATTTCAGATATTGTGGTAGTACCAGAAAGTAGTACCTCTGTAGAGGAAGGATTAAATAATAAAGGATTTGATGAAGATGTCATCAAAGTAAGACCATTAAGTAATCCCAAAAAGAATTCAATCTCAGAAAAAGGTAAATTACAATCTATATAATAATTTGTAGCACGCAGTCAATTACTAGATTTTGAGATATAGATTACAGGTTGGGTAAATAAGCAAAAATGAAATCTAAACCGAGGTTACCTATGTATATATATGTATCAATCGGATAACGATAAAAATAGAACTACTTTCTTTCCTCGATGTAAAATAGTCACTTTCAGGTTGATGAGATGTCTACCATGCCTAATTTGCATTAAATTTTTTATTACTTTTCTTGAATCAATATTTACCATATTTGTATTATAAAAAATTTGAAATTTAACATTTATACCTATCAAAATTTATTATATTTGTTTCAATGTATTATAAGCCCTTCAATTAACCAAAGGGTAAAACGGGACCCTATTACTAAGACTCCGCTGTCTGTCTGTCTGTCCGTCTATCACCAGGCTGAATCTCATAGTTAGAGAGTTGAAATTTTCAAAAGTTATGTATTTCTGCTTTAACAACAAATACTAAAAAAACAGAATAAAATAAATATTTAAGGGGGCACTCATACTACAAACGTGATTTATTTTGCCGTTTTTATTATAGATAATGGTACAGAACACTTCGTGCGCGAGTCCGACTCGCACTTGGCCGGTTTTTCCACTTCGTTAGTAAACAAATGTAGCTGTCTAAGTATATATTCACGCGGACAGCTTTTAGCTATGATTTTGTATGTGACCCGTCGTCATCTAGGGGTATCATTGATCGAAGTTTATAACAATTAGGTAAATAATTAAATGATTAGTGTGTCACAACAATATTCCAAATTATTATCTACCTTGCTTGGGGATTCAAATCGTGATGCTATTTATTTAACTTATATATTTATAAATAAATATAAATTAAATAAATAAAAAATAATTAAATAAATAAATTAGTAATAAATACTGTAAAGCCACGAAAGCGCACCGCAAATAGTAACTTTGTGTCACGTGGGCTTGAATTTGAGTCATGTGGGTGGGTTACCAATAACTTTTTTTTCACCAAACAGCGGACCAATAGGGCAAGATCACTTCGAAGATAACATTTCCGTATTGGCAATAGGCCAAGCAATAATAAACTGTATCTGTAGTTCTTTGGGTTGAAAATTATATACCTGGTGTAATAAGATTATTTCGTAAAATGGAAACCGTGCATTCAGATCAAAAAATAATAAACGTGAAAAATAATTAACTCACCAAAAACAGCAATCTAAACGAAATCGTGATCATCTGACCAGTGCGTTGTCCTCGCGGTTGACGATGTTTAATAGTATGAGGCTATTTAGGATTGGACGGTATCGAGACTTATGGGCAGTGGAAGTCAGACAGGTACAATCTAAGAATATGGACTATAAAGGGTACAATGTTCTAGAACTATTACAACACAGGCAATCAAGCGCCTAATTTATTTATTTGTTTACACACATACTTATAGAATCTTCCAAATCGCAATGTCTAGCTAGGACATTGACACTGACAGATTTTTATATTTCAGATATTGTGGTAGTACCAGAAAGTAGTACCTCCGTGGAGGAAGGATTAGATAATAAAAGATTTAATGAAGATGCCATCATAGTAAGACCACTAAGTAATCCCGAAAAGAATTCAATCTCAGAAAAAGGTAAATTAAAATCTGTCTAATAATTTGTTTCACGCAGTCAATTACTAAATTTTGATATATGGATTACAGGTTGGGTAGATAAGTAAAAATAAAATCATAGTAATTAACTGAGGTTTCCTATAGATAGGTATTTAATCAGATAATGATAAAAATATAACTACTTTATTTCCACGGTATAAAATAGTCTATTATAGGTTTAAAATAGATAGAAATAGGTTTCATTATATTCTGCAGTGAATTGAAGTGACAGTGGGCAGACCATATAGCTCGTAGAACCAAAAACCGCTTATGAATAAAGATTCTCAAATGGTAACCACGTACTGGAAGACGAAGAGTAGGTGGGCTGACGTTATTGTTTGGGAAGAGGGAATTTTGTGGGAAGTCGGTGGATGAAAAAGGCTCAAAATCGCTCTGGAAACGTTCAAAATTTTACTCATTGAATAAAAAAAGGAATCTAAAGCCTGATTGTACAACAATCCGATTCAATTTTATTTAGCATATTACGTTTTCCAAGATAAACATGTTTAGTGTAGACGTAATAGCGACTTAACTTTCCTTGTGCAAGATGTTAATAATAATCATCAAAAACAGCAATCTAAAGAAATCGCGATCATCTGACCGGTGCGTTGTTCTCGCGGTCGCCGATACCGCGCGGTCATTGACCGCTGTACGGAAAACATAATTGGTCGATAAATAGGAATTTCAGCAAAATAATCGTATTACTCTGAATGTATTTGACTGTCAGCCAAGTGGTAATCTATAAGACCTTGTTGTAGGTAACTTTACACATTCCTGGAGTATTTGGAAGAGGTGTTTTTGCACCCGGTACATATTTATTTATAATAATAAAAAAAATTGTCACAACCAACGCCATCAATGCTTAGTTACTTGAAAATTGTACAATATTAACTATTATGCATAGAAAAAATATTATATAACACGCTTGCACGAATCTAACTTTGTTATCTATGTATTAATTCGTTTTACATAAATGGTAGATTGTTCAGCAAATGTTTAATAAAAATAAAACGAACCATTTCATAGGCTATACAAATAGAACCGAGTATAATGAGTTCTGGCTTCGAGTCAATAGGAATCCAAAGAAAGTTTTGGCGATTTTTCGGCTCCTCCCACTCATGTAAGATGTGAAATTTCGACCTCCCCCAACCTAATCTTACGTGAGATTTTTTAAAAAGCATATTTTTGGTATAATGTAATGAAGGACAGATTAACAGCGTTGGATTTATTAAAAAAAAAAACAATTTAACTATATTTTTTTCATTTGAGACTAGTTAGGACTAATTTATGATTAGTTTGAATGTAGTATAGAATCACAATACTTTTGTATACAGTATGATCCAATAAAATCATCATCATTTAAGTAATTCATCATCATCATCATTAAGAACCTGTAGGAGTCTCCTACTAGACATAGGTCTTCCCTATACATTTCCAGGAAGAAAGATTTGGAGCCTTTTCCATCCACTGACTTCCCGCGATCCTAGCAACACCGTAAAAATAATTACACCAACCATTATATTATGTATAAAATATCTTTTAACTATGCCATAATTATAACAGCAAGTATTATTTTCAGTTGACTCCATCGATGACACTCCCAAGAAAGTAAAGAGTTTATTTGCGATCCCAACACACAAGTCCCCCTTGTATATACTGGGTTGGCTGTACCTGTTTCCTGTGAGATTCGTCCTCGGCTGCACTATTCCTTCGCCCATCACATACAGACGGTGGTACCCGTTCACCTTTATCATGTGTATTTTATGGATCGGAGTCAACTCGTACTTCGTGTCTTGGTCGATGACTGTTATCGGTAAGATCTTTATAATATCTTTAATTAGTAGTAGAATAACTTAAAAAGTTGTTCTACAACTTTTTAGTAAAACTAAAGAGTTTACTCGGGGAAGTACCGACCACCTTTTATTTACTTATACCTATTTCTGCCGCCAAGCAGTGGTGTTCGCATTTGTGCGTTGATTTTAAGGGTATAGGTGCCGGTGTGACACCGGCGGTGTCATTACAAGCACATGATACTTAACACCTTGTATATGTATATAAGTGATCGATGCAGTGCAATAACATAAAGTATATCTTCAGTCATGGAGTACATCTACATCCTCAGTGAATGTGCGATGTGAGGTTATACGATTGCTAGGCAGAGGTAACAATTCATCATAAAATAGAACATGGATTTATTCTATATATTATCAAATAAGATCTTCTGAGTAGTTAGACGTACGCAACTAAGATGTGGACAAATTTCTTGAGAACATCACAAAAATCTGTTTGTTGAAAAAATTTCAACCGGCTTCAACTTCTACTTAGATGACATATTTTTCCAGTTATTTAGATAAAATTTGTATGGGTGCAATCTACATAAAAATATACCATTATTTATGTAGATTATTAAAGGACATAATATTTTTTTAAAGGACCGAGTTCTCAGGTTACACATATTAAAATACAACAGTATTGAGGACCTCACTTTGAAGTCATTTACAAAAATAACTTTTTGTGAGAAGTTATAAATATGGTAATATCCACAAGCTTCCAATACTTTTTGTCTTTGTTTTCAGGATACACTTTTTTTATTCCCGAATCAGTGATGGGGATGACATTCTTAGCATTCGGAGGATGCCTACCTGAAGCCTTTTCAATATTCATTATGTCAAGACGAGGTAACTACTCGGTACATCATCTTCCGATGACTTTTTTTATTGCAAAATATTTATTATTGAATATAATACAGATCACAAGTCAGTTGGTAGTAACTCTGTCTTCTACACTATTAATATGAAATCGATTTCCACTGACGGTCAAAATATAATATGTATCATAAACATACACGTGCATTATCTACCAGGGTATTATAAAGTATTTTAGATATGTACAACAAATATATTATGTATTTATGCTTACGTAACTAAGCTCTCATAGAATAAGTTTAGATTAGGGGTAGATGATGCTATGTTGTGATGCGATGTTTTAGTTAATTTATTTATTCCTGTACGTAATTTATGGCTGATGCCTTGCTACCTACTTAACTTATTATAGTGTTTAGCATTTGCAATATTTTAATTATTGGGTTAGAACGATACTTGCGCATTTTACCATAGACATTTTGTTTAATTTTGCGATTGCGATCGAATTGGTTAATGTATTACTTATTGACACTTTGTGTGACTGGAAATATTCTAGACTCTTATTGTTTTAGGTGAAGGCGGTATCGGCGTGTCCAACGCTCTAGGCGCCAACTCTTTGGCGATCCTGTTCGCGTTGGGTGTCCCCTGGTTTATCAAATGCTTAGTTAACTTGGCCCAAGGTCACGAAAACCCAGCCGTTCTCATCAACTCCAACGGCATTGACTTCGTGTTTGCGTCTATCTTGGTTGCCGTGGCTTGCTTGTGGATCGTACTCTGCATTGCCAAGTTTACACTACGCAGAAGTGTTGGTGGTGCGCTCGGTACTCTGTACGTTATCTTTATCACATTCGCCATTCTTGTCGAAACAGGCGTGATTCTCGACTCGTGCACAGACTGTTGATTGGTTGTGATTACCTGCTAGGTATAAGATTTAAAATTGTGTCAAATTGATTTGTGATACTACTCGCCAACCAGGCAATAATGGAAAGAATTGCCAGAATACCCAATGGCATGATGATGCCAACATGTTTGTAGATTGTGACAATGTAATAAGCTCATAGATAGTACAAAAATGCTCAAAGATTAAATATTTAAGAAAAGTTTTCTTGTAAGCTTATTGCAAGCCTAAGCCAAGCTCTAAATCAAAAGTTTACTAGCTTACTAGACGAAAAATATACTATATAGCCTGGAGTTTAAAGATTGAAAAGACACTTCGGAGTAGCGAAAGTGTTTTCCTGTGTGAACAATATAAAAAAAATATAGGTACATTATGCAAACGTAAACCTAAAACAGAAAAAAAAAAATCTTAAGCAGATGGGTGGCCTTCTTGTCATGAGTAATCTCTCCTTCTGGACGAAACGTTGATGTTGGTGCGCAAATAACTAATTGGAATAACATACAAACCAACCCAATACACAAGTCCAATAGATTGAAGAAGTAGAAAACAACTAGATAGGTATTATTTAGTTAGATATATTGTAAAAATCTTTATTATCTTAGGTTTTCTTTGATTGAGAAAATCAAGACACTGCACTTGATAAAATTTGACTGTTTTTGGGAAATAAGTTTCATTATTATTTTTACACAGATACTGATTTGTATATTTTTAAACAGATTATTAGTTGAAAAAAGTTATAGTAAAATTTTAACATTGTCAGTATAAATTAATCAACCAACTTCAGTACTCTGTACGTTGCCAGCATGGCGTGGTTCCAATATATTACTTATTTTTATCATATATTATGATTATTTATTATTATTATAAGTATATTTGAAACTTTTGTTTTTATTAGACATGGCTAAATAAGCTGTGGCGTCTAAGACTACATATAGTGGCGTCAGAAAACAATTTATTATTCGCACCCAAATCTATATCAAGTTAATGGATAAAATCCGTAACACCGAACTGCGCTCTCTGACACAGATCACAGACGTAGCTTCAAAAGCCGCCAAGCTGAAGTGGGATTGGGCTGGTCATGTCTGCCGCATGCCAGGTGAGCTGTGGGCAAAGATAGCCACCGATTGGCTTCCTGACACAGCGAGAAAGGCGACGCGGCAGACCCAAACGGAGATGGCGGGATGAGCTCGACTATTTTCATAGGGACTGGAAAGACTTAGCGCAGGATCGAAATGTGTGGAGGGAATGGGGGGAGGCCTTTGCCCAGCAGTGGGACACAGAGGGCTAATAATAAATAAATAAATAAATAAACATTAAACTTTGATAGTACCAGCGGTGCACCAAAAGTTGAGGAATTTAAAGGTTGAGTTATAACTTTAGGCGTACTGAGAATAAAATTATCAAATGCAATGGCATTTTTTTTGGTCAAAATGTTCTTGTTCGTCTTTAAACTGATTTGTGTATTACGAGGCTTTGATTTACCTATTCTCTTAATAGCTTTAACTTTATCTTTGTGGAAATTTTAGTAAAATTTTTAGATGTATATATAATATGGCTTGATTAACTTTTTAAACGTTTTAGAGTATTTTTTATGCGTAAAATAAACTTTGGGTCAATAAGAATAGACTCGTTTGCAGTGTATAAATTATTTATTGTATCCCAAATTCTATAATTACCTGGGGCCGCCCAAACAGCAAACCCTGCAAACTCTATATCTGTTTCCCGATTTTTAGTGCTATCTAATTTATATTTTAACTTTTGATATATAACTATGTTATGATTACATCTCATCACATCTTTGTTAGTAATCTACTATAAAATTTCCTACCTTGTCTTATTTTACACTTGTTCATCTATCAAACATTAGATTCTACAAACATCGAGGTATTAGGTGAGTTAATACTATACAAATTCTGATGATTAGGATGAACTAGAACAAAGGTACTAAAGCAGGTTAGTTAGTTGTTTCAGACGTGACTGTGACACTAAACTAACGTGTGTGGCTAATTTATAAAGAACAAATACGTACTTACTACTTTTTGGCTCATCTAACCATCTAGTGGTTGGTTCTACATATTCTTCGTTGATGAGCTCGATGAACGCGGGGTCGATGAGTGCGCTACGGTGCGTTGAACTGCAAGTCAGTACTTAGTAAGTTGATTTTTCAAAAGGAACCGCGTAAAAAATTGAATTTGATTTCCCTCAAGCTTTATATTATATTTTTTCATTAAATGACTAAGATGTAAACGCGTGCCATACAAAACATAAAATCACTCAGTTCTAAATATCAACCCGTAATCTATTTAGCATGCATTCTTTATCGTTGAATCTAGCATAACCAATTGGAGCTCGCATGATTGTGTCTAAAAAAATAGTTAGAATGATTAGAAAAAAAAATGCTTTTAGACTTCATTATTTAGTGAATGAGATTGCAGTTCCGGTAAATCATTTCGATCCAATTTTTTTATTGAAAAAATTATAATCGTAAATACTAAAATGTAATCATGCTAAGTATGCAATCTGAAGCGGACAAATAACTTGCGCTTTTCTAGTTTTCATCTGTAAGGAAATTGAAAGGAAAGATAAGTACAGGAGTAAAATTAACAACAACCTTGTTTAATTGTTTATTTCATAATTTAAGTTTTGGGTTACATTGATGGACTTAAAATGACCACTCTAAGAAGTACATAACATCTATTAAATATAAATACACATTCAAAGAGGGAATATACCATATATAACTATTTTATGATTACACATCTCGTTAGGTTTAAGTAGCCCAAATATTCCTCCTCATAAAAGTTTTTTCATTCCGTAAATACATTATTATCATTTCAGTTCTTGTAGATTACTTACTACCTTGTTACCGCTTTTCCGATCTAGACTTTCCTACATAAAACAAACGTCATTTTTCTTCCTCCTTACATGCTTACCAACGCATTACGTCATAGTTTGACACCAAATAGTTTTAACACACACAATTTGTATTATTGGTATACACATGGACTAGATAAAGTCATACAATACACATAATCGACGTTTATGTCGTTCTTATATTTTAAACACCAAGATTATCTTTTAAAATGTTTCCTTACAATTACAAAATATTTTTTTATAATCTTTGCTTTAGTATAAATAATTTCACATGTTTCTTTCAAACCACAGTCTATCTAACCAATCACAAGAATCTTTGTCCTAACTGACCTTTTAAGTCCATATTCTTTGTAACTGACTGACACAGATAGAGCAAAGCATAAACCGCTGGTCGTATGGATATTTGAAATTGTCAGGCTATTGTCTTGGTGCGAAAAGAATTCCGGAAATTCAACTCTAACAGGTACATCAGTGGTTGAAGTTTGTATGAAAATAACTTTACGTGGGTGAAGTCGCACGCGTTTTCGCTAGTAATTTTATAATGTACTTTCTGTTTATTATAACACAAAAGATTATTAATAGGCTCTAACACGTACCTACAACACCTAGATTCAGTATTACATGTATTATTTTCAAATAACAGCAGAAAAGTTCTATTCCAAGTTTTAATGCACAAAAATTACCTTTAATATAAGGTAATTTTCGTCGAAATAAATACTTGAAATGAATTAAATACTTGATTGAAGAACATTGAAGTCGATACTTGTATAATATAAAGACTACATCACCGCGTGTGTTGTTCAAACTATCTACACACGAGACACCTGTGAAATACAGAAATCGATGTTAGTTAATAGTTTTAGTTTGCTTTAAAAACTTAAATAGTTGTAAGATGCTGCTAGCCTTGATTAGGTATATATGGAATAAGATAAGCGCAAATAGGTAGACACAGAAGAGGTGGGCTTGCATAGCCAATTAATAACCTGCCATTCACTCGCAGCGTTCGCGGAGGGAATAATACTTTTGTATACCTGCTTTAAATAGATTTGAAACCTTGGAAGTATACAAGGAGGTCTAGGGTAAGTATAAGTGAATCTTCACTACCTACGTTTTGGTGAGCTTTCGTTTGAGATTGCTCTCGCTCCTGCTAGTACTCCTACGTAGTAGATAAGTACTGCATCCATTCAATGATGAATAGGCTTAGCTACTATTGTTGATATTATTTTTTTGGTGTAGATTTGAGTCTCGATTCAGCTAGGCGTAATTTGAAGGCCGTTCTTGTATAAGACCGATTCAAAACTCATGAACTGAGCTCTAATCAATGCATAAGTAAAGGTCTCTGAACTGAAGTAGACAGAGTTCTCTATCTACGCACCTATCCTTATTTCGTCAGGCAGGCATTCTTTCTTTCACAGGGTGAATAAGTAGTTTTTAGTCAAGTCAAGTCAGTTAAATAAGTAAAGTCGGCTGTCATTGGTTTCCAAACTAGGTGGCGTCAACTTCAAATATACGGAAAACATTTTTGTTCAAATGAGGATGCCACATTAAAATTACACTTTCATTTCGACTGATTTGTCAAAGCTGCATGTTGTATGAACGTAAATATGATACGTTTACACACCAAATGTCAAATTTATTTGTGCTAGGCCTTTTGTAGGGGTTGTCTGGCGTTAGTTTTAACAAAATAATATGCTTTTAATTTTCTTGAATCATTATGAAGGTCGGGTCTGAAGTGTCAAACATCATAATCGATCACGTCATGTCAAAAGCGGAAAAAAAATGTTGGAATATTATTTATAGACGTATCAAAATTATTTACGCGTAAAAATTTTGTAAACAAGTATTTAATAACTTTATGGTGTAACAGTGTGAATAAAAGTTGCAACAATGTCAGTTTCTTTAGACTCAGCGCTGGATCCCATGGAAGAAATCCGGTTTCGAAAGAAAAACGGTGCTTTGTGGATTGAAATACAGAAGGAAACACATTTCACATTCGATGAGTTGGAACGTACGTTTTAGCCTTTTCTTATAGCCCTAAAAGTTAGGCTCTATTGAGAATCAACATAATAATATGATACAGATAAAAATCAATGCTTGTATGTTTGTTCTTTAAGCTGAAACCATTGATCAGATAGTGATGAAACTTGGTAGGGTATTCTAGAGACGCCGCAAAGGTATCCTGACCCAAAAAATCTAAATATATATATCTACTACTTCTATTTTTTTAAATAAAAATCATTGTTGGCGTTTGTCCTCTATGCGTTCTGAAAAATCATTTTTTTTTATTTCTTTATACTTTACGTGGCATACTTTAGGTACATCGCATGCCAGGTACAGCTAGAAATAAATATTTATGGACATTGTTACACTTGACACCTATATAGGTTTTATTTGTAAATACACACTTAGAATACATAACATCCACTTATAATTTATTTAATATAATATTTTTTTATAGGCGAAGGTTACCACTTAATATGCTTAACACCGGTTTGCCCCAGGTTGATGGACGCATGGCAATGCATTGCCTCGAATGTCACGCATGTCAGGAACATGCATCACCATACTTCCACCGACCTGAGGTAAACAGGTGTTAAGCTTCATGCGCCTGGTCACTGGCGTCCGGCACCTACAACCCTTCAAGCTGGAACACAACTAATCTAAAACAAAATTCAAAAACGTTAGTTTTAAACCCAGGCTTACCTTACTTATAATTCTAATTTTGTTTTAAGAGATCATGGTTATATTTTTCAAAATTCAAAAACGTGATGAAAAACCTGCCGCTGCTGATTTGATATCAAGGTACGCTATAAGAACCGTAAGGATCAACATAAAATGTAGAATGATATTATACCCCTATTATTATTATTATTCCTTTTTATCCTAGACGTAGGTACCTACAGACCAGGGCTTTGAAATAAACGATTTCATTTCATTTCATTTCATTTGTCATTCGTTCCTAAGCGATTTGATTTCTACATTACTTATCAATCTAAAGTACTATGCTAACTATTCTATATTTTTAGCAATATACCACGAGACGTGGCAAGTTTGCAAACGAATATAGAATAATAGTATGTACTTTTAGTTATATACGCACCTCTTAATTTTTTTAAAGATGTGTTGAATTGTGTTGTCTTCAAGAACCTAATTAAATTGACAAGATAATTTAGTTTTCCTGGTAAAAAAATACTATTCGTGGCAAAAGGAGTAAACGGTGAGGCGTGGAAGTCATTTTAAGGAAAACATTGCTATAGGAAGTCGGTGGATGAAAAAGGTTCAAAATCGTAAAGGAAACCTGTTGGGGAGGCCTATTTTCAACAGTTTTACGCTGACGGTGATGCATCACCGTCAGCTATTATTATTATTATTATTGGTTTTTACTACGTTTTTTATTTGAAAACCTTCCAGTTCACGGTACTTGCCAAAAATTCCTAAAATTTTCCACAGAACACATTTCCGTGACGTGCTACACAATGGACTGGGTATGACTGATTCTTACATGATGGAGCGAGTGATGGTGGCGCTGGACCGAGGCACGTCGCCTTTCGTCACGATGGCTACCTTCGCGAAAGCCATGTCGCTATACCTCCGCGGGGATCTTGAGGAAAGAATCATTTATGCTTTTACGGTAATCACCATCATCACTTAATTTACTTCCCGAGTAAACGAGGGAGTTGTGACCAGAATCTTGATCAGAATGTCAGTAAATCAGCGATCAGAATATGGATCTTGTGCTGCGAGGGATTCAATTTAGCCCCATGCTAAGACAGTTTTATCTCCGTCAGTTTTGCTCTATTTTTCACAGCTTCTGCATGACTATAAAAAGTTATTTTATTAAATTATTTTATTTGTTTTAGTGTTACGATTTGCTTGGGGAAGGTTACCTGCGTCGTGAGACCATGTACCAGTGCATGAAAAAATCCTTGGCTAAGGCATCGAGAGATGATGATGTAGAGGAGGCTGTCAAAGTAAGTATTCGTTTATTTTATGGGAAAGAGCGCAACGTCGCGTGTGATTGACTTTGAATAAATACCCAAGTATGATCAACCTACGTTAGTTTCAATGTTAGTCCTACGATGAACGTACATGTAAGATATTGCCTCCCAAGATGCGCCGTTGTTGTAATTGCCTTGACGACCAATGTGGCGCGGTGGGCGAACGTCCGCCTGCGACGCAGGAGGTTGCGGGTTCGATTCCCGCCTTGGGATAAATGTTTGTACGATCTGCAAATATTTATTCCAGGTGTTCTGGGTATTTTCTATGTATAATAAAAAAATTACTGGCCTGTCTCCTGAATTACCTACGTGATCCACTGGCGTCTTGATGACGTGGCTACGGCCCGATCTACCTATAATCAACAAGAAAAACGCACGCGACTCCGCACTAACAACACACGGTGACATGAAATTAACAACACACGGTTGTTAATTTCATACAAATTTCAAATCAAAAGGTTAGGTTCAGTTCAGACCGGAGGAGCTTCACTATATGTATATTATTATTTAATAAAAATAAACTAAAACAAACAGCCCCTACGACTTTGATCCTCAGGCATGGTAGATATCCTCTGTAGGTACGTCCAAATATTACATTTAGTACATACCCAGATTTTGCAGTAATAGTTAGTATTTCATACGTTACATACAGGTTGTGAGCCCATCACCGCTGCTTGAATACAAACTGGTTTCCTCACGATGTTTAACTTCACCGTTTGAGAGCTGGAGTTGCGCATATAACTTTTTCATGTAGAAAACCCATAGCGGTGGGGTTACCTTACCTCACTTTTTGTGACACTGATCATAAAAAAACGGTAGGAACCAAGCCGTCAGTTTTTGGCCTGATTGAGCAACTGGTGGTTGGCGGTGACTATAGGTAACCTAGATGGTTCACCTAGTCCTCCTTTCAATTTGATAGAATAAATACCTTTGACTTTTCTTCATATATGGCTGGTAATGATGTATACTTTTTGTAGTCATTGGTCAAAGGTCGTGGGCATATGCAGGGATAAACCCTGCATATGCCCAAGAACCTTATCTAGCTAAGATATCAATGAGATTTTTCTAAACAAATGTGCATTGTCCACAAATAAAAAGTTCTAATGAATTTTATAATACGACTTGAGTCTTCAAATCAAGTTGTTATACGGGTAATTGTGGCTCCCTCTATCGAAGTTAAGCATAATCAGAGCTATTAACGTGTCGGGGAAACTACCCTTGTGAAGGTTCCTATCCGAGTGGAGACGTCTGTGCAAAAGGGTAAAAATCTAAACTCCGATAGATGGCTCAGGCACCGAATTCAGACTTGAAATGTAAAATAATTATTTTTAAAGCCTTTAACATTTACCTCCATCCTTATAACCGCTACTTAAATATTGATAAAAGTCTCCAATTGCTGTTTATCATTATTCATTGATAAGATATGGCAATAATTTAAACATTATTTATCTTCTAACGGTTTTTTATAAGCTTTTTACGTTTTAAATAGTTTTCTAACGTTTCAAGGTTTCTGTACACATCCGTAGACTCAGTAGTTCTTATCGTAAGATGTGTTTGGAACTACCTTTTGACTGCCTTCAATTAAAATGTTATAATGAACTAAAAAAAATGTGTTAGAACTAAAGGCGTAATTTCATCGTCTCATTAGCTAAGATGGTAACAACTTTGTGCTTCGCATCGAAATCGCATGAATATAACAAACTGATAGGGCATCATTTATGGGTCATGAGATATTCATAGAGTTTAAATAGTTTATTCCAAAAGCTTATAATACCCCAAATAGGCCACGGCCCATTGCCTTCGATACGGGGAAGTGCTAACCAACTGCGCCATCGGAAGCTTAATACCACTCGACGAAATTAAATCGTATTTCGTCCAGTGGGATTAAGCTTTATAGGATATTTTGTTTGGGTACTATAGCAACCATGCAGCTTCATCCATAGTTAATTGGATAGTATGGTATAACCCTATAAAGTAAAAAAATATTCTAATCTAGCAGTAGAAACCATCATTACGGCTTTTACTAGGTACCTCAGATTATGGCTTCATGAGATCGAATGTTATGTTATAATGTAAAGCGTTCACTTTAAATAAAATATATGCTACCATTGGGGTTGATATATATGCTAATACTAAAGCTTAAATATGGAGACCATTTAATTTATTTTCGCTGTAGAAAATAATTGTAGGCTTGTAGTTATAAAATGGATGAAAAGGTTGTCTTGAATAATTTTTAAACTATTTTTCACTTTACTGTAGTTTGATGTGTCAAGGTAAAACTTATAGTTGAATAAATAGGCGTGAGCTGAGAGTGCTTCATAATCACTTTAGTTTCACTAGTCCCTTAGATTGCCTCTTCATATCGCGTTAGGATTCAATTACTGATTAGCGCACGGAACCACGTCTTTCTACTAGGCATCAGTCAGCCAATATTATGATAAAACAGTTTTTAGGAAAGATGGCATCGAAGGTGGTCTTTACGAATGTTTAATAAATATCTAAGGGCATGTATAGACGATTAAATATAAATAGTACTATTCCTCCACTGTAATCGCTATAAGTTAATAAAATTGTAAACGTATATGTGCAACTTGTACAAGATTTGACTTGCTGTAATCACGACAATTAGCACATTAACGGCCGAATACTTAAACGCCACTTAAATTTAATCAAGACTTTTATTGCAAACTGTCAAAAAATTGCGACGTGAGACGTGATTAAATTTAAGTAGCGTTTGAGTATTAACATAACATAACATATTTTGGACACTGTCACTCGTATCTACTGTGCTTCGTGAGGCGTACGTCATGTTGTCTCGCCAAGCGCTCACCAGAAAGAGCGCTCTTTCTTGTAACTAATTATTTTACCTTTAATGCATGTGCTGTAAGAGTTGCTTTTGTTCGTTTACAGTTTTTTGAACTTAAAGGGATTGAAGTGGCGAAATAGTACTATATAAATTAATCGTCCATTTTATAATTTAGCCTATAATTTGTAAAAAACAGCAACAAGTGCACTAGTATTCTATCAAATGGCTAACTTAAATTGATTTATTACTTTTTTATTTATTTATGATTCATAAGCGTTCTTTTTTATGTCTTTTTTATGGTTGTAGGTGAATAAACTAGTGAAAAGTTTATGGTTACAATCGAATACGGGCATACTTGGTTGAAACCGATTCATATCTGTTCTATACTGGATTAATTAGGTTAGAAAAGAAACACTAGAATCCTTAAGGATTTCTAGAGACAGCTAGTCAGAGACACGTTCAAATCCTAACTATTGGTCTCATACACAAGCTCACTCAAAGTCGAACAACAGGCCGTAGAGAAAGCTATGCTGGGAGTTTCACTACAAGCTAGAATCAGAAAAGAGGAAATCGGTACTCAGTATAGGATCAGCAAGTTGAAGTGGCAATGAGCAGGCCATCTAGCTCGTAGAGCCGACAACCGCTGGGGAATAAAGGTTCTCAAATGGCAACCACGAACCGTCCGTCTACCCGATGCAATTACGATATTGTTAGGATTGCGGGAAGTCGATAGATGGAAAGGGCTCAAAATTGTTTTTCCTAGAAACGTATGGGGAAAACCTATGTCTAGCAGTAGACTTCTACAGATTGATGACGATGATGATAATAATATAATTATAATAATAATAAATTTGAAATTATATTTTAGGCTTTACCCTTTATTGATAAGACGTAAATTCTAGAATTAAAAAATAATATAGTTGTCCATTTGTTAGTTTCAATGAAAAAAAAGATTAGACTTAGTTTATTTTTTACAGGAGTTCGTCGATATCATGCTTAAACGTATGGACCGCGATTTGGACGGCGTAATCAATTTCAAGGACTTCCACGACTCAGTGGAGAACACACCGTCTCTACTTGAAAGCTTGGGGTACTGCCTACCAGAGCGACCGGCAGTTTACTCCTTCATCGCTACTTGGTGCCCCACATGGGGAAGAATGTAGTCTACTTTAGTATTTTAATGGTTCAATTTTTGGGTACAATGCTGGAGTTTCAACGTTGCTCTTATCAGGGTAATATATTGCACGTACATATAGTAATGCTACACTTTCGTGCGTTTTGTGGTTTCCTTCACCCGTTTTATAATGTTCTAAAACTTAAGCAGGTATTTGCATGATGTAGATTATATACACACTGTAAGGGGCAACATTAACCCCTATTTTAGGGAACGCTATTAATAAATAAAATAAGTATTTGTGGACATTTTTACACATTTTCCCGAAAAATAAATTTCAGGTTAGGAGATCGATCATATTAGATACCTAGGTACGAGGCGTCGCTTATCAGGGGGGCTTGCAGCACTGCATTATCGTATAGTCCTATCCCTCCCCTGTTTTGAGGAACAAACAAAACTTGGGAGTCATCATACTAGAAACCTGAATTTTTAATTTTTTTATGGCGTTGCCAGGTTTTTTGCATTGCAGCATCGCCATTTTGTGTTCCCCATTAATGATGAGACTAATTATATATATATCATCTGGGAGTCTTATCAAACTAGGTTTAGTGTCGTCGGCTCTTAGACTATACAACGAGTATAGCAAGAACTTAAAAGGCTAGGTACAGATGCATACAAAACAATCCAATCAATAATTTTCACCATCATATCACTTATAATTTTTACAAATACAAAACAAACAGACCCAGACTATTATCCCTTATCGTAATGCAGTGATATGGTGAAAGGTACGTATTGTATAGATGCATTAGAATGCTAGTGCATCCGACTATACCTCCGGTAACTACCAATGACTGAAACGATAAACGAAGGAGTTACACTGCGCGGTTTGCCAGCCAGCGACAATTTGATTGTGGAATGGCTTAGCGGTTCCTCCAGTATAACTCAAAACTACAATACGAAGTAAGAGCATCAGGACATGGGTGTCCCGGTGCTCCTATCAGTATGAGTATTTGGTAGGAGCACGAAAAGGAAGCGGAAATTTCGTTCATCGGTTTTATGACTTTATTTATTTTATGAATCTTCAACAAGTATCTTATTTTTAAGAATCGTTTAAATTTAACCCCTAAAGGGTTGCTGTGGGGGTTAAAGATTGCATGAAAATAGCTTCACGCAGACGAAGTGGCATGCGTTTCGAATTGTATCAATCCTAAGTTGTTGTTCAATAAAATCTCAAGAAGTACTTTGAATTGTTTTATAAACTGCTGAAGTCTAAGCCAGCCAGTTCCGACTGAGAATTTACCGATAAGTGGAAACGGAACCTAATTGAGTTCTAATTTGACGGCGAAGTGATAGGGGCAGTCGCTGTAAAGCAGGTCAACGCACAGTGAAAAGCAGTGAAGTATGAGCTTTTACGTGATCACTTTTGCACATACCCACTTTGATCAAGCTACTAGATATAATACGACTGTCTGTTAGTAATACTATGGGTCGTGGTCTGTCAGATAAGCTATCGCCTCATTCATCATCATAATCATCAGCCCATACAAGTCCACTGCTGTACATAAGTTTCTCTTATATACGTTTCCAAGAAGAACTTTTTTCAGTTTTTTCATCCACCGACCCCACGATCTTAGCAACGTTATCGGCGCCCTACGCTTGCAAAGTTAACGGCGAATGCTTGTAAAATATTGGAACTGTGCGTTGTCAATATAGTTGTTTGAGTAGTAGTAGTAGTAGTAGGAGGAGTAGTAGTAGTAGCAGGAGTAGTAGTAGGAGTGGTAGTAGTAGTAGTAGTAGTTCCTATAGCTTATAGCATATCTCATATCTTATAGCTTCTATATCAATATTTATCTTTTATAATTATTAATCTATAAAAGTCTCAGTTCAAAATATAATGCAAT
Source organism: Electrophaes corylata (assembly GCA_947095575.1). Lineage (NCBI taxonomy): Eukaryota > Metazoa > Arthropoda > Insecta > Lepidoptera > Geometridae > Electrophaes > Electrophaes corylata. The sequence goes on along the minus strand of OX352698.1, from coordinate 9,299,440 downwards.
ATGATAAACAGTCGCCTGCAGTAATGCATTTCATAACTTTTAAAATGGCATATATTTTTTGTACAATACGTCGTGACACCATGTTGAACACTAATAGTGCTGTCGACTAATACGAAAATGAAACTGAAATTTGTAAAGCGCAGTAGCAGGCCTACGACGCTGCTACGAGTTGGCTACGATCTTAGCAGCTACCCTACAGAGCTGCTACGAGCGTTAAAAGTCTACGAGGTTCAAACTTGTGTAAAAATGTACATAAGTATTTATTTATCTTAAGTTATTTATTTGTTGGTCCTAAAAATTGGCTTCACCTGCTCCTAGTAGTGAAAGGTTGGTCGTCGAATAAACAAACAAAAAAATTATCATACTGCAAGAAAAAATATTTATTTTTCAAAAACTTTATATTACTCATGAACTTGGGATCTAGTTGCTTTTCATCTTACCTCTCTCAGGTATGTTTATTACATTTTAAAATATTATCAAAATGGCAGGTATCTTCACAGAAACCAGTTATGAAAGATATTCTTTGCGATACGAGTATTCTTCATCCTTTGGCATTAGAATATTACATTCTCAAAAATATATATTCGCAGAAGAGATGCACACGTGAAATAAACGGCATAATTGCCTTTTGATATCGTTCTGTCCACTGCTGAACAAAGACATTTTAGAAATATTATGTGTGGAAGGAAAACGGGGCGGCTTTTGTAAGAAATTAAAACAAACATTTTTGGGCTTGCATCAAGTTCAAATTTTAATTACCTGGCACGGTAGATATCCCTTCAGATCTCTAAAGTACTACCTACTCAAGGTTATTTGAGAATGTCTATGAGAGAATGTCTTATAACATTATGGAAAGCGTATTGGAACACATATGGAATACGTACGCACCTCTGGCTAACAGTCAAAAGTAAGTACGTTCAAATGTTACAAACGGCATGCATCCACATTTGGCAGTAGTTGGTATTCCAGAAGTAAGTAGTTGCTTAGCTTCTTTGGTGTTTTTCTTCACTGTTAAAAAAAAACAGCGCACAATTTTTTTATTAAAAAATCCTTTGGTGCTTTTCAACTTGTAGAAACTTCAGTGTCTATGATTAATAATTGCTGCAATGTATAACAAAAATAATGATACAAACTTTTCAAACACAAACTACCGTGTTTCAAAAGTTAATTTAAATGTTATTGGACATTGCATTGCATGTTGTTACTGAACAGTGTACTTATAGCGCTCAGCTTAAAACTCATATTTGAAAGTTTGTTCTTTGCGGTGCTTGTACACGTGGGCTTTTCGTTTTTCGCCGCCATATTTAGTTATACTTTTAGAAGCCCTTTAGCAATCTCTTTGAGTAAAGTTTGCATTTAATTTACTGCCGCCAGGATTTGCTAGTTGCCGACAGTGCACTGGAAGTGGCCTAGTAACTAGGTCTTCACTAAGTTTGCTCGGATGCCGGCAAATGATTTAAGATTTCTGTAAGGCTAATATGTACTTACCTACTTTTTTTATGCCATAGCAGGCAGACGAGTTAACACAAAAGACGGTGCTGATGAAATTAATATACATCTAGAAATGAAAGAAGATGCATTGGGTTCCTTGCATTGATTTATATCTATAAACCAAATACTATCAATATCCATCCACGGGTTAATCAGAAAATGATTTGTTTAATCCACATTGAATTGATATTTTTCCCATCCATATACGTGATAATTCCTGAGAACATATATGTCATGATTGTTTGACATAACTGCTTAGGTTTAGCCTACTAACGTTTAGATGTGCTCAAATAACAGGTAGGCAAATCTCTTATCTTTCTTTTATCAACACATCATTTCATCAAGCACAACAATCGAATGGAAAGCATTGACGAAGCAAAACGACAAGCGTTGCAAAAGCCTGTTTAATTCAACACTACACGGAAAATACCCCGGACGTCGCAGTATATATGAGATCCGAACGGCTCTGGAGCAGTTTAATAAACTGTTTTCGTTAGTAGGTAGTAACCAATCGTCTCGCTCGTAGGTTCGACGGATTCTAATCAGATAAGAGATGAGTCCGATATCATTCAATTTATTCAGAAGACTCGTGCCTTACATATTTTCAACACAATTTAAAACAATTTACAATTGCTCACACTTTCGTGTCTAATAAGCTCTATCTAATAGGTAATGACATTCACGAGGTAGCATGTGTTACGTAGGGTACACCTCTTTTGCATGAAGTTTTGCGGAAGGTTTAGAGGAGGTTATTAGAGGGGATTAGAGGGGTGTGCATTTTTAGACGGAGATATTTGTACCATAACCTTCTAAAACGATTTTGTTAGTTACTTATTACGGATACAGCCAGGAAATCTGATTGAGCTATATTGAATACCATTTTAGATGGTCCTAGAAGGTTTTATGCATCGGTTTTTGTAGACCAGTAAAGTATGTTGTTGATCCGGATATTTTGTGATTTAAAAACATTATTAGAAGCTCTTAAAGAAGAGTATGCATAATGCTAGTATCTATGACAAGAGGAACAATACACATAGGCTTAGCACCTATATGCCTCAAGTTGATGGGCGCAGGGCAGTGCATCGCCTTAATCACCGTGCGTGACCTACGAGGTAATGCATTGATGGTTACCATCAACGACTTGTACAAAAAATCGGCAAAACTGATAGAACAGGCTGATGACCCACCTAATGTTAAATATTTGCTTGAACCAACAATAACGTCTCATTTCAATAAACATGATATTCTCCATGAGAAACAATATTTAAACCAAAACAATAAAATGCTGAATTCGAGAATATATTCCTATATAGAAGACAATATTTCCTTGATTTAAGATTTGTTTTTCCGTGTTTTTCTCTTGCTTTCTTTTTTTCGAGCACTACCCAAACTAAAATTACAAAAGAGGAAGGAACCTAAATACTGTAAACAGTAAAATTAAGAATTCTTAAAATACGTAGGTACTAGAAAGTACAAAAAAAAATATAAACTACAAAACTGCTCTTAAAAGGTTCACGGGCAATATCAGTCTCGCGGAAAAATATAAGCTACGTATACAAAGTCGCTGGTACAATCTTGCATTTCTATAGAAGCTTACTTGAGTGAAAATCAATAGTTGAGTTTCAAGTTCAGCGAGAGCGTGCTTACTAGAGGTACTAGGTACTTAATATTAAAATTACAACAGCCTGTTGCATAAAATAATACAAATAGGCTTCATATTTGAAGTAAACTACTTATGGATGCTCGTAGGATATTGGAACCGGACATAGTTGAAAGTAAGGTTTGTGAGCCCACAGTAAAATTTATACCTCAGTATTTCCGTGTTCGTTATTTTGTATTTATAAATGCATGTTTTGGCAGTCGTTAAGCCATGCCAGGCGAAAACCTAATTATAAAAACTAAAGGTAAAAGAAGTAGTCTTTTGGTAAAGACTCCTTCTTTTACTAAGACCTTAAGTTTTTATGTCGTGAGTTTATTTTAAGTAAAATAAAGAAGAAAGAGTGTTTAAATGTGACGAACAACATTTAGCCAGATTATAGAGTTCTTCCTATAACGTATAATCATAAAATAGTCTAGCAGAACCACGCGCGATTTGTCCACATGAAGCTATTTTCATACAAACTTCAACCCCCGCTGCACACCTTCAGGGGTCAAATTTCATAAATTCTTTTCTTCGCGCACCCAGATAAGTAGGTATGTCACTTATCTGTCCCTTGTACCTCAATACCTGCACAATGGACGAGCTTAACAACGCCACAGGATTCGTTTTCTGTCATCTTTGGAAGCAACATTGTATTTTCATTTTAATTGTTTTTCTAGTGTTATTTCAAGTGCTGATGGGTAATTTTGGTGGTATTTTAATCATCATTACTTGAGGTCTTAGCACAAGTGTGAACAATTGAAATGAAAGTGTGTTATGAGGCATCCTGATTTGAACGAAAATGTTTCCCTTTGGTTTTGAAGAAAACGCCATCTTTTTCTTCAAAACCGATGACGGCTGACTTTACTTTTTGACTAACCTAGACTTGACTAAAAATAAGTTATTCAACGGATTCGTTTTCTGTCATCTTTGGAAGCAACATTGTATTTTCATTTTAATTGTTTTTCTTGTGTTATTTTAAGTTGTGATGGGTAATTATGGTGGTATTTTAACCATCATTACTTGAGGTCTTAGCACAAGTGCGAACAATTGAAATGAAAGTGTGTTTTGTGGCATCCTGATTTGAACGAAAATGTTTCCCTTTGGTTTTGAAGAAAAACGCCATCTTTTTCTTCAAAACCAATGACAGCCGACTTTACTTTTTTTACCGACTCGACTTGACTAATTTTATTCAACCCACCCACTTGACATTGGCAAAATTGTCCGCAAGACGGACACAGGCCACAAAAAAAAAAAAAAAGTTATTCAACCCACTTGACATTGGCAAAATTGTCCGCGGACAGATGCCACAAAAAAAAAAAAAAAACGCCACAGACAGCGCTATAGAGGTGGCTTAGTTCTATTATAACAATATCTATAGTGCGTTTCATCTGATAGTTCCTATGCCGTAATGTTGGCACTCCTGTGTGTCAACAATGTCAACACGCTAAGATGTATCTCCAGGTTTTTCAAGGTTTTAGTAGAATTTCGTGAAAAAATTATGCCTAAAACATTAAAGAGTGGTGAAAGAGTGATGGTGTTAAAGGTGAAGGACTTTTGTGAAAGAGAAAAACGTAGCGAGGCCCCACTTATTCCATTAAGATGTGTACAAGCTCGGGTTGCCGCCAATACAGGTTAGTAAAAAGGGTTACTAGCATCAGTTTAGTTAGGCCCTTCATATATACTACACTCAAATAGATTTTTTGTATTTACTGTTATACTATCTCCTCCCGATGTTTTAAATACGGTAAGTAAAAGTACTGACAATAGTCAGAGTCAGAAATACCCATAAAGATTATACATGTACCTACAGCGTTTTCTAGAGTTATCTCCCCAAATAAAAATAAAATAGACACACTACCTACCTCAATTTACATTTACCTAGTTAATATATTTTTATATAGGTTTTCTGATGGTGTGCTTTCCTATACACTAATGATATAAAAATCAAGGGTTTGCCTATAATGACACTACTGAAACGAATTTAAGCGCTTGACTGATGTCAAACCAACGAAAAAAATAAGTAAATAATAAACATCAAATTTTGTTTTAAGAATACCTAAAAAAACTTCAACTTCGAAAAAAGTTACAACACCGCGCAAAAGTGGTCCTCGAAGAAAAACTCACGAACTGGATGACTTCGAACGGTGTGCGGTGTGAACGGTCTTGTAGTAACAAGACATAAAATACATGAATTTTATACCGTAAGAAAGGAGTTATTACTGAATAAATTATTTTTACTTTGACTTTGAATAAAAATAAAATTCCATTTTATTTCTCATTGATCCTATAATTTTTAATTTCCTGCTTTCTTTCAAATATATTAATGATATGAACTAGCTGTTACCGCGACTTCATACGTCGTCTTGTAATAGGACTTTCATAAATGTAGGTACATGACTTTTACGACGGTTATGGCTATGAATGGTATCTTATTAATACAACAGGTTATAAGTTGTAATGTGGATGAAATTTTGAAAACGGACAAGTTTATAATTTACATTAATATAATTTATAGCTAAATGTTCGAAAGACGAGATCGTAAAAGTCATTACCTAAGGCGCGTACGAAGTCGCGGGTACCTACTACATAGATACACGATCTTCCTGATTTTATGGTAGCATAGAATGGGTAATAATGACAACACTTATTTGCACTACTACCAACATGACGGCATAGGAACTATAAGATGAAACGCACTCTAGGTGTATCATTGACACGAAAGAAGAAGAAGAAGAGTTCACCCTACGCACCATAGAATAAGAAGACTCCATATTCTTAGCTACCTACGCACCATAGAATAAGGAGACAGTCCTAATTCCACGCACCAAGACAAATTGCCAGGAAAATTTGAAGCCTTTACGACCAGTGGTTTAGAATGTGCGTTCTCTTTATTATGTCAATCAGATAAGACAAAGATATCCAATCTATAATGAGCTCCCGTACCAAGTCGGAAAATGCATATATTATCTATGTAATGGTGTTCCTTTTACTTGTTTAGGTACGATAGTTTTTAAATCATTGAAATCGTTCCATTGGTTGCGAAGATATTACACATTTTGTACCAGCCAACCGCGGGGCGGCCGGATAGCTCATGTCAGGGAATCGTGACGTCTCGATTCTCTTTCGCCCGCGCTCGCGCTCTCCACCATTCATTTATTAAAGTTCACTTGATCTGCGCGGGTCGTGTTCTGGTTTAAATTAATTTTTTTTTAATAAAACCGCGCGGGTTCGGCGTCTAGCGCTGGGTCATTGTGACATGACGTCACAATATCTCTTCGCTAGGCTGTCCGCGCGGTCAGTGAGCCTCGTTCGGTATTTTGCCCATAACCTAGTCAGTTTTGGCCGTAGAATAAAAATTTTTGCACTTTATGTTTTAGTTTCTCAAGGCCTATAAAACTGCATTCACAAATAGAACTGTGACGGGTCCCCATTGTTAAGTATAGATATGCCTATATGAATGAATTTTATGAAATTTCACTCCAAAACGTCACTGTCTTCTTTTACCTTCATCAGGTAGGTAATAGCATATTTCTTGAATTAGTGAAAGTTTTCGACGCAAAAGTCTTGCGCTGACATCGCGGTAGGTATCTCAACTTGGGGTAAACTACTTTGGTTATAAGGACACATTGAACGCTTTGATGCAACAGAAATAGTTGTGTCGGCAATTATGTATTTTCGAAGACAAAGCACTTTGACAGTGTGAACAATTGAAATGAAAGTGTGTTATGTGGTAAGCATCCTGATTTGAGCGAAAATGTTTCCCCTTGGTTTTGAAGAAAAACGCCATCTTTTTCTTCAAAACCAAATGACAGCCGACTTTACTTTTTTTACCGACTCGACTTGGCTAAGTATTTTATTCAACCCACTTGACATTGGCAAAATTGCCCAAATGACGGACAGATGCCACAAAAAAAACAAAAAAGTAAGTACCAAAGAGAAGAAAGGAATTACATAGCACAAGATCCTTTCGCCTCGAGCTGCCTGGTGATTAGACACTGTAAGCTTTGTTTGAATACGATGAAAATCTTGACTCCTAAGCATAAACATGACTCTCAAGGGTCAGCATTATATATTTTGTGTAGGATCTTGTCTTTTGCATTGCTCAAGTCAAAATAAGTTTTTGTTTGGACTTAATTTTCTGTCATCTTCCAAAAAACATGACTTTTTCATTTTAATTGCTTTCCTAGTGTTATTTTAAGTTCTGGTGTGTAACTTAATCTGTAACATAATAATTAAGGTTGTAAGGTATTTAATCGACATTACTTAAGATCTTAGCACAAATGAAATAAATTGAAATGAAAGTGTTATGTGTGCCATCGTGATTTGATGAAAATGTTTTCCTTGGGTTTTGAAGAAAAACGCCATCTTTTTCTTTAAAACCAACGACAGTCAACTACTTTTTTTTACTGACTCGACTTGACTAAAAACTATTTACTAAGTCCACTTGACATTGGCAAAGTTGTCCGAATGACGGACACAAGCCGCAATAAAAAATTGTTTGGCTTGCGTTGATATAGCCAACATGTAGCCAACTATTGGTCAAAGACACTTTTCAGTCTTGATGCGAAAAGGTGTACTTCAATGAGTATATAATATCATTGGTGTACTTACTACGAAAATAAATTTTCTATATTCGACCCATACAGTTTGCTTTAGTCATTGCTCTAGTCTTTTTATAATGCATTTTGGTCGTCATATTTACTTTTTCATTTTAATTAGAATAAGAGATTCTATACACCAGTGACATAATACATAGATATAGGTGTGTACATGTGTCGTCTCAGCACAGGTGTATCCATAAAAAAAGATTAATATGCATGCACAGTCACAGACTCCATAACGAAGTGTGAAAGGACGCATCTTGTTCCACGCTCGAGCTAATTGGAGACAGTTCGTTAAGTGCGACAGTTAATATGTAGAGAACACAACTACGTAAAGCTGGGTTACGAGGAACTGGCCCCTAAGGGGTAACCGTGAGCTCAATCATTTATTTGCCTAATTGTCTGTACCGTGCGCTCAGTCTGAACAGACCCGAACAGATCCGAACAATGGATACGAAGGCATCTTCGGACAAATCCGGAATCCATTACTTAGTACAAAAAGCAAGAAGTAAGCAACTTTGGCGTCGTTTTTAACAGCTTACAATTCTAAATGATCTTTACGATTTCAATGAATAAAAGACATAACTTTGACTTTTTAAATCCTGGAGTGTGCATACCGAGCAAACATTAATTCTTTATTGCACACAAACAAAACAGAGAAAAATACATACATAGAAGACACATAGAAAAGTGAGCTTAACTATAGCAACAGGTTTGTTCCAGCAAAACATAAGATTGATTCTAGAATAAAGAGAGTCAAGAGTACTAGTAGTAGTATAGTAAGTAGACTATAGAGGTATATTATAGACTATATAAAATGCAAAGAAATCGCAAATATAATAAATCACAAACACTCTACACACAGTAAAATTAGAGCGTAGATAGTAGAGAAGAGATGTCGAGACGAGTAACTGCGGGATCTCAGTTACTCGTCTCGACATCTCTACACAAACTCGACAGAGACTTAGTGCAAAGAGGAGAGATTATAATATTTGACAACCTAGCTGTACTACTTTTTAAAACTACAAATATAAACTTTACTTCATTTACCGCCTAAAAGTTCAACTGATACACTTGTCAATCGTTTTTTGAAAAATTAACTACCGATTGATAGCCAAACTAGTGTTTGACAAAATATTTTGTGATACATATATTATTCTGCAGATAGATCAATTTATCATCGTTCAACAACGTTTCATACTTGGTTCGAATATCTTACAAGCGTCCGTTAGTATTAATACCAATCGTTACTTATCGGTTTATAAGGTTTTAAATTCCCATAGTACAAGCTAAACTTAGTTTGGGGGTAGGTTCATGATGTTGGTTAAAAATGACCACATATATTTATGAACTAGCGGCCGCTCGCAGCTTCGCCTGCGTGGCAGTTTTTTCCCGTTCCCGTTATTTTTTCGGGATAAAATCATGGTAGCTTTATGCATGCAAAGTCTCAGCCCGATCGGTTTAAAATTGACAAAGTTTCATACAAACTTTCATCCCCTATTTTATCCCCTTGGGAGTAAAATTAATCAAAATCTTTTCTTAGCGGATGCCTACGTCATTACATCTACCTGCATACCAAATTTCAGCCCGATCCGTCCAGTGGTTTGGGCTGTGCGTTGATAGATCACCATGTCAGTCAGTCAGTCGGTCACCTTTGAGTTATATATATATTATATATATTTAGATTTATTATTATTTCATGAGATGAAGGCATATCCGGCAAGTAACGGTTCTTAGAAAGCAGGTATTGGAACCAGGTATGAAAAAAATGTGGAAAACTAACGATATTATAGGTACATAAACATTTTGCAGCCATACATCAGTTGTATCAAGTGCTGTGTAGTGCTTAATCATATAGGAAATATCTCAACCTAAAACATGAATAATAAAATATAGATCAAAAACTCAGGTAAACACAGTAAATTGTAGTCTTGGTACAAGGCGACATTTGGTTCAAGGAACAAATAGGTAAATGGATACGACGTTTGAAGGTTTTAAGACTTGCTGGATAATTTATGCCTAGTATAATATTGTTTTGATAGTGTGCAGTGTGGTGCGCTATGGAGTCTACTGCTGAATATAGGCATCCTCTATAATAATAACTATTGTGTGAATTATATTCACACTACGCCTTACGATGGTGGGGAGCCGTATCATAAAACCGCCTGGAGGCGCGTTTCATGAATTGGGTTTTTCGAGTTCTGGATCTCGATGAAGATCGATATTACGCATGTACTACGAGGCATCCGTAATAGTGCGTAAGAATTGATTTTAAATGGCTTGGAGAGGCTTTAAATCGTTCTAATAAACGGTAATATGTAAGTCGTGAAAAGTCATGTCATGTCGACTACCATAAGTCGCACCATACATAGTCGAATACATAGCTTCTTTCAGCTACAAGGAGCGGTGTTTTATGGGTGAAGCGCGTAGTCAGGTGAGGCTTAAGATAAAGTTTCAACAAAGCAATTTGAACAATTGTTTGAAACAGTCCATTTCAAGTTTCAGTACGATAATTGAGTGATGTAATTGGAGGTTTCCGCAGTCGACAGCTTAAAAATATCGATAGGGGTAATATAAGTTCCATGCCACTAGGTCAGACGCTAATAACGGATATAGGCATCCTCATACGAGAGGTTTGCCATAGTAACTATGACATATAAAAGGAAGAAAATTTTAACAAATTATAAAACAACTTTTATTATTAGTAGTTCTGTGAGAACAGTAGACCCGCGAGCCTTTACAACTATATAATCCATCTGCTTGTTCCCTTAGCAAGTTGCATAAAAAAAATATAAATTGGTTTCCTTACGATGTTTTCCTTTACCGTTTGAGAGCACTACTAAGGCACACATATTTTTCGTACCAAAGAATTCATTGGCACACGACCGGACTCGAGCCCACGATCTTAGGATCAGAAGGCGGGTCATTCACACCAGACCAACGGTACACTAACAAAGGGCCGGCAACTGCCAATTAGGTATTCTGAGGCGGTAGTTATAAATATTTTGGATCCTTGCTTTAATCTATCAAGGAAAAATACACCGAAATCAGGTCCTCAGCTAAGCCGTAAAATATTAGATATCTGTATCTACTCTACATTGTTGTGGTTTCATTTTGAGAGAATAAGATACTGTTAGACTAAGTCAGACGGCGCATGAGTAATCTATATCAGTATTTGGTGGTGGTCCATTTGACTGCCATGTACATAGACCGTGAAGTATTTAACTATCAAGGCTTATGTAGCGTAGAACCTCTTATCATGGATGACGATATACAGTCAGTTACACTGGAACGTATAAAACTAGTAACTTTTAAAATGATATCATTATATTAAACTCCAACCTTACTACTAATAAACTCGGCATAACCTCAAAACATAAATGAAACTTCCTGTCAATGCAAAAGAAAAAACACGATGTACCTAACTATTTCAACGTTACGCCGAGTTTATTAGTACCAGAGATACAGCAAAAGCTCGAAATGAAGATCTTTCTAATGGATACCAATTTAAATAACACCCAAATTCAATGTAGGTAGACACTTTAAATAAAGTAATCCCTTTTTTACCCTAAATAGGCCCAAATTATTTATTTCGAAACAGATGTTATTAGTCTTGTGAAGGGAACAAATAAAATATTATTAGGATACGAAATTAATTTGAAATGTCATGAAAGTAAAAGCTGAGAATGGGTGGCTTTTGGTGGAGCGCGGGTCTCTGGATCGCGGTGACGGACAGCGGCAGCGCGGCGGTGGCGCGGAGGGCGGGCGAGGCTGAGCCTGGCGCGCTCCCGCTCACTGTACGTCGGTTCGGCAGCAAGGGTGGATGCCCCGGGCGCTCACACTGACACTCGATCCTCGTACAGCGCGAAAGATACTTTTTCAATTTTACTAACTGAGAAGTAGTAAAACTATTTTGAAAAAATTAAAACTTCTTAAAGTGAACCGCGCTCGCCGAGAAATTCAGCCAGGAGGAAACTTTTGGTAAGAATTTTATTTAATCACATAATTTAAGGACACCGTTGGCGGTGGCGGAGCGTGAAAGGACCGCGTAAAAGTTTCGTAGGCCCATAGCCGAAAGCGGGCGAGGCGCGGCAACAGGTAAGGAGGCTGGTATCGAGCGAACGATACGCTCACTTTTACATTTCTCCTAAACGACCCTAATCCTGGATCCCAGACCCCGCCATTTTAACAGAGGTCCGTCGCCGCCGATACCACTGCTTGCCGCGCACCTAAAAACTTGTCTATTTACCTAAAGCACCTTTTTACACCTCGTTACGTTTAGAACACGTCAAATTAATATGAATACCTAGCAAATCGATTAATTTCGAGTAGGCTTGAGGCTCGAGGATAGGGACTTGAGACTTGAGACTGGAGAGTTGAGACTTGAGACTTGAGACTTGAGACTTGAGACTTGAGACTTGAGACTTGAGACTTGAGACTTGAGACTTGATACTTGAGACTTGAGACTTGAGACTGAGACTTGCCCGAATACTTAACCGCAGCTTAAATTTAATCACGTCACAAGTCGCGATTTTTTGACAGTTTGCAATGAAGGTCTGTCAAAAATTCATCACTTGAGACGTAATTAAATTTAAGTTGCGTTTGAGTATATGGCCGTTGGAGAGATATTCCAGAGTCTATAACTTTTGTAAATTTTGCCGAGGATTTTATAAGGTGGCAATATGCGGTCTCGACAAAGTCTACGCGTTTGCTGGGGGTTGAGGCTTAGGTCCGTGAGGTACCGAAGCCCTCTGGGGTTTTAAATTCTATGTGGGCTGCATTGCCACGGTGAATGGCAATTCAGTGTTTTCGTCGTGGGTTTGAATCTAATCATGTACCTCTGAATTTTGCTGTTTGAGAAATGTATGAGTGCAATGCTAGTTAGTACTCTCAAACGGTGAAGGAAAGTTCCACACGTTTTAACTATGTATTTACTGTGGATTAGGCCGACTAAGGTGTGGGGGGGGGATGGTAGAGGTGCTGGGTAAGCCTACTCCATCTAACTCTGTCCCAGGCACTACAGCGTCAATAAAATATATAAATAATAATGTAATAAATACTATGATGTAAAATAATAAATACTATGATATCCTTGGGTAGTTTTGTTTTTTTTGTAAGTTTTTCTAAGCATATTTCCAATTTATCTAAAAACACCTTTAGATTTTTATCAGCACATGGTGGTTTTCAGGGTATATTTGTCTAGGTGCATAAAGGTGTACTAAAAAAGGCCTTTTTGAAATTCAACCCTAAACGGGTACAGGGGGGGGGTTGAAGTTTGTATGAAAATGAAACTTCACGCGGACGAAGTTTTCGCTAATGTGCCTATAATGTTAACGGGGTACCGTTAACATTATACACACACACAACCTTCAAACCGGAACACAGCGACGCTGTTTTGCAGCAAATATAAGCATGGTGATAGTACTTCCCCGGTCAAGCTCTATACGAAGAGTCTACCATCAATAATAGCTAAAACTTAGAGCGCTCAAGGTTGAGAAAATAAAATAAACAGTGACCATGGCTTCACTGATTCACGAAGGACAAAACTTCAGGCAACTTTATCAAAGATTATCAATTGCTTTATGGCTTATTGTTGGGTATCAAAGGTCAACAAAGTTTTTATGTTTAGTACTGTTTTTATTATAAACATAGAAATATTTTTTTCCTTATGTAATTTATAAGTTTTTTGATATATGTGGACATTATTACACAACATCAACTAGCCTAAAACTAAGCATAGCTTGTTAATATGGGAACCAGAAGACTGATATAATGCTCATGTTTTTTTATAAATACATACATAAAATACAATATAGCACCCAGACCCAGACCCATCTATGTTCATCACATATTAATATATACATACCTATTATTGTTGTGTTTAGTTGGGATAAATATCTATTTACTTTTGTAAATAACCTTGTGAAATTAGGGTGTAGTTCTTTCATCCTTTTTATTAGGCGAAGACCCTTAGCGCTATACGGTTTTAAGATGGCACGGATTTTTGCCGGCGCCGGCTAGAAACCGTCCGAACTTGCACACAAGATGGTTTGTACTCGACCCGGTTTCATGGACACACTGATCATGATCATGTGTCTTCAGAGTGTCCCATACAATACTGACGACCGGACGTAGACCCGGTTTAACGCCGGGCTTAGTTCCGGCGAAAAACCGTCTAGTGGGCATTAGCCCTTAGACCACTTTCCATAAATCGACTATCTAAAAAGCAGTCTCAATAACTGGACGCGATCTTTGTGGGATAAGAGCCTTTGTTACCGAATAAAAGGATTCATCTGAAAAAGAGGCGACGTCGTGGCTAATTAACATCGAATCCGTGCAGGCCCCGACCAAACGGATCTCAGCAGTTTCATTGTGCACTGGTTCCAATCATTTTAACGGATTGGACACTAATCTGGCGGATTAAGCATGAGGTGCACTCAGAATCAGACGCCAATCAGGATAAATATTAACTTTGGTATAATGGGGTGTAATTTCTGAAATCCAACCCCTAAAGAGGTGCTAGTGACATTTTACAGATATTGTGATAAAAATGAGCTCCAACTTGTTTCTATCTAGATGCGGATTGAAACACGTGAAAAACTCAGTTTTTGTATTATTTCTTACATTGTAATGAATAATTTGAAAATGTTCATAACATGATTCCTCTGGTAATCAGTTTATTACCTAAACAAAGTTTTGAAGTATAATTGAAAAAAAAAAAAGTAAATATGATTAAAAAAACGCGTGTTTTACGTAAAGTTTAGTGGTAGCAGTGGCCAAATTTACACCTTGTTGAGATCGACGCAATGAGCCTGCCTATTGTATTACTGCATTGTTTATTTTAATGAGTATTATTATACTTTACTTGTCGAGGTAATGAAGAACTATCGGTCTATTTTCTGTTTAAAAAAAGTATATCTCGTGAAGTCCTTTGGGTAAAAAATACTTTACAAGTGAAACAATAGTTTAATAACTAGGTTTTTGAGATGCATTTTGTTCACTATTTATATTAAGCTTTTCAAGGCTATAATATACACATGAACCCAGTTTCAAAGCAAACACTACCGCACGTACCTACAATAGCTACTGTACAGGTACCTATTGTATTGCGAACTCAGCTAACGTTCTCACGTGTTTTCCCACACACATTTTCTTTTGTTATTTAAGGTAGCTCATATTAACTTGTTGAATTTCAAATCGTTTTCTTACTTACTTTATATATCTGTTAGTTTTAGTTGGCTCCTTCAATACATTCGTCCTTTAGAGGATCTACAAGGATGCACTCCCATTATTAAATTGATTCCGTTATTAATTGGTTTATCATGTCTTGGTTTATTGAACAAGAGAGCGAAGCGATCAAAGATCTCTGGGTCAAGTTGTGAGATTGGGCTTTGAACTTTGGATGATGATGACATAATATAATCCGAATAACTCATAGTAAACCCATTGTGTAATGCACATTGTAATTAGGGCTTAAGTATATAACCGTATGTATGTCTGTATAAATAAATAATGCCGGACGATCCACACAGCATCATCTAGCCCCAAGCTAAGCAGAGCTTGTGTTATGGGTACTAGATGACTGATATACTTAATACAATATTATATTACATACATTGATATTTTTTATTATACATAGAAAATACCCAGAACACCCGGAATAAATATTTGCAGATCGTACAAACATTTATCCCAAGGCGGGAATCGAACCCGCAACCTCTGCGTCGCAGGCGGACATTCGCCCGCCGCGCCGCATCGGTCGTCGTGTATTTATCGCTTCCCATTAACGAGTAAAGCCCCGTTCAAAGTTATACTTATGAATCCACGAGAAAAAGTATAGAAAAATGTTTTGTCAATCTGCGACGGTGCTTTTACACGTGTTTATCTCTTTCATTTTATAAATACCCTGTCTCGGGAGTTACCTACACAATAAAATTATCTTCCATTGTGTAGCACAACAGAAATGTATAGGTACAGAAAGCGGTAAATAATATATACAAACTTTTAATTTATTTATATCAGACTAGCTTTAGCCCGCGACTTTGTCCGCATGATTACTGTTGTTTTGAGTAACATTTTTAACGTGTTAAAATAGCCAGGACATTTTTAAAGTAATGATCATGAGTTTGGTTAAAAAACCTTCAGTATCGAACGAATATGCATGATTGATACGGCGAGTGCTGTTGTAGCTAAATAATAAGTTTTTGTAGAATAAATAAGTTACTGTTTTTTTGTTACTGTTATTACTTATACCTGTAATTATTTTCAAGTTAAAACGCTGTGGTGGGTGTTTCTAGTCCTAACATGAATAATGGGTATAAATGACTGTAGATTAGAATTCATTTTAAACAAACTTTAACCACTTTCTTCTGTTTACGTCAGAAAAAATAGACCTCCAGGTCAGAATAAATAGGACTAGTTCAGAACCTTTCTTTTCGAGTATCGAGCGCCTCGAGTATGTTTGATTCTAATGTGATGACAGGTGAGTTTAATCGTTTTAAGATCAAGAAATACAATTTTATTGCACAAATACTGATGTCTAATTGTACCGTTTTTTGAGGGTATATTCATAAAAAAGATTATATTATCCTTATTTTTGTTTGTTAAAAATATATTTATCGTGAGTGAGTACCATTTTTTATCCATTTTGTGACTGTCATTTTATTTATGTAAGTAATACCCTATCATATAAACATGATCGTTTGGTGTTCATGCGTCAAAATTCAATTTTAGTTACAAAATATATTTACTTGTTCAGTATCCTCGTAGGGTGGGTAGGTGGAATATGGGGTAGGGGGTCGTCTCTTCGTTGTGCAAACCTGAATGCTATGTTTATCTCTTTAATAATATTTGTTTTTGAAATTTTGAAAGTAGCAAATTGCGTACAGTTTGTTTTTAGATATTATTTAGAATCACAAGTTTATAGATAGATAGTTTATAGTTTAAGTTTATATCTTGTGATATTATTATTAAAAGAGATTAGTTTCTTGATTCAGTTCTATTTTGATTATTATACAAGCGTACAAGTATGCGCGTACTCGTAACTATAAGCAAAAAATATTCAACACGTATGTAATACTACCAAATTACAGATAAATCAACGTTTCAACCTTTAAAAAAGATTAAAAAATGGGTTCACTGCAACGTTAGGGGATATCTACTGATATCTACTTTTTGATCTTGATGGTCAGAGAAAAGCGAAGTGGTTGATATTACAATAGGATAACTTCCCACTTAATAGACCAATGACATACAAGATTCGTACTAACTAAATGTTGAATTTCTGGAATTCCTTTCGTAATACTTTTCTACACGCCAAAGTAGGTAAATACTTCAAGTCTCGACGACGCGATAGTTGATAAGGGTTGGGAAAATTTGTGTAGAAGCCTCTTTTATAAACTCCAGGGTTTCGTATTAACGTTTTGAGTTTCATTGCTCAACAGACTACGGTAACTTGACTGTGGAAGGAGTCATCGAGTTACCCCGCAGTGTAACTCAAAGCGACAATACGAAACTTCGTTTATCATTCATCAGGGTAGACGCCCACCCCCATACTTATTAAACGTTATTTAATTTTGAATTTTGCTTAGAATGTGTCTTACTGTTTGTCATTAACCAATAATAAGAAATGACAGTAGTTAAAACTTGTTTTGACAGATTTTTATAAGTAGGTAAGTCTGGAATTTTGAGTCAAAACTACCGATTTAGTTATTTAGCCGATACATTTGTATAGACAAAACTACTCCTTAAACGGGCTTAAACCCAAAACAGAAAACACATAAACTCTTACTTAACACTGCTACGTAAACATTACCTTACAAACTCGCGGTTCAAAACAGAACGTGATAGAATGGAGTTGAAGCGAAATGAAATGTTTATCGATCTTGTTTGAGAGATTCCTGAAAGCGTTGAAAGGCTCAGGCGGAACATATGCTCCCAAATATATTACCAGAGAAATACCCGCGACGTCGATGACGTGTATTACTTGTACTTACAACCCTTAGCTTTTAGCTGCATTGTTAGGAGTTGAGTATTTTAAATTCTGGTTGTATGACTGGCTGATGGAACATGCAGATGGCTCATTATGGACATATGGACAGATGGTTAAGTAGTTACAAGACAGCGTCTTCTGTAGACCTTCCTTCTCAAAACCCAAATTGATTGTATGACAAGATTTTGTTTCTATCTAGATAATATATTAGTCTTTTAGTAAGGATCTTCTCTAAAACTTTAAATACTGTAAAGACAGAAATGGGTCTGTAATTTGTCTCTTTCACTACTCTTAGTAATAGGAATGATAACTGCCTTTTTGAAAACACTCAGAAAATACTCGATCCACGGCAAAGATTAAAAACATAAGAATATGCCTGGAGTACAGAAGTAGGGATACCGTTCCAGCCAACTGCGCATTGGCTCTCAGATTTAAAACGATAAAGACAGAATGATAACGATTAAAACAATGGAAGAAGTCACTCGATACAAGAATGTCAAATACACGATTATATGTTTTCTTTGAGTTTATTTACCTTCCCCCTATCGACGGAGTTTTCCATGAGTGGGCTGACGTTTGACTCCCTTTGACTGCACTGTTGCACGAGTATGTAACTTCGGTCTACAAATTTATTATATTAACAAACTGATTTTGTCTTTTTTTATACGTCTTGTTGATGAAGCAAGCATATAGTATACCTGTGGTTAAGTGGTTACCATCACTTATAATAAAACATGGCCTTGCAGGTTATGTTTGTCAAAAACGGGAACTACGTATCTACTATGCTTCCATGAACCTCAGGCATACAGGGGCTAAGTTCTCGTAACTTTTTTGATATGAGACGAGATTGAAACAAGAGTCGAGTAGTTATCGAATTGGGCCTGTCTGAAATGTCAGTTTCAAAAAAATAACATTTGAAGATAGACACGATCTAAACTTGAATTTGACGATGTTTCGTTACGAAGCCTGCAATATTTCCGGCACCCATACCCTTCAAACCGAAACACAGCAAGCTGCTTGACGGCAAAAATATGCATACTTCTCCAGATAAATCCTTCAGTCTATCAATTTTATCGAGTAGTTTTCCTTATCGATTATAAAACTCGAAAAAATTAATACCGTTTTAATCCGTCTGACCATGAAATGACATGATAAAACGCTATAATTTTCGTTTTTTTCTCGATCTCTAGAAATCCCTGTTTTTGCTGTTTTTTTTTTAATTTTAACTTAGATTTAACCGCTAAAACGTAAATGAAAAACAACACTCGGCTGCAATCCCATGCGTCATAGACCTTCACCGTTCTGCTATAAGACTTGTTTAATAAATAATGAAAGTAAATACTGAATAGCACTCTACGGTGACCTTTCCGCTACGTTTTCTACTGAGACTTCTTGTTCAGCGAATTCTTTAACCAAACTTGGTATTATAAAGTTGTGTATTTTTAGCCACTTTTCATAACAGTTCAGACAGTCACAAGTACTTTAGTTATTTTAAAGGATCAAACGTAGGACGAACGTTTGAAATTTTGATTTTCATTCAAGTGGCCAAAACCTTAGTCAGTATAAGAAAATCTGGTGAAAATTATCAGCTATTTCTCATAAATAATAAAGAACCTGCTACCGACTTCCTTGATCGTCACATATCTTCGGGTTGATTATCCCACGTAGGTATTACGGTTCATAATAAGCTTAAAGACAAACCCTTCCCCAAGTTTCTCGAATAAAAAATACATGTTAAGTCTAATCATATGCTAAATGTTTAATTGCGAAATGTAATAGAAATCACGTAATAAGACCAAATAAGGCTAGATAAAAATTTTGACAATTAGTAGGTAAATTGCCTAAATTTTTATCGAAGCAAAATTATCGCCACCACGCGAGTAAAACCCGCAGGCGGTAGCTACCATCATTTATACCTATGGATTTGCGATTGCTAATGGTTATTTCGTCTGGCCGTTTCCGTGCTCGCGGAACACGTTAAAGGTAATAAATGTAAAAATCGATGGCGCGAGGCTCGTATTGTTTGGTGAACAATCGGTCAAAAGATTCATCAACCCTTTGTTTTTGAACCTTCTAAACTACGCAGTAAAAATAAAGCCACACACAAAATATCTCAGTCGAAAGCGGCAGGACCTACCGTTTCATCTCTGTTTATATTCATAAACTAAATACTACTAGTCGTCGAGTCAAACTCGTCGTAGTCGAGCCTTATATGCATGCTACCTCTCTTACACTTTGTGAGAAAGGGTTCAACTCAGTGATATCCAGTAACAAGCCACTGCAAGCGGACATAAAATACTCTTGCATGAATAGAATCCGGGGAAGTACTACCACCTTTACCATACCTTTTTCAGCCGCCAAGTAGTTTGCTATGTTTCGGTTCAAAGGGTGAGGGTGCCGGTGAAATTACTGAAACTGAAAAAAAAAATGAGGCTTGGTACCTTATTGCCTTAGGTTGATGGACGCAGAATAGTGTATCGTAAAGAAAGAAAGAATTAAGAATTGCTTCGCAGGTCACAACCTTTAAAACGTATTCTAATGGTTGTGACCTGCGAGGCAATTCTTTCTTGTAGGTGATAACCATTTAACATCAGGTGGGTCATTTATTTGTTCTATCAGCAAGTCAAATAAAAAAACGAATAAAAACCCCATTTCATATCTTTATATAACCATGGATTATTAGGTAAAGTCGGTGGATAGTAGATAGTAGATTATGATAATCGAGGTTATGAACTATCTTTATTCCCAGTTTCATCAAAAACTATCCCACTGGTTAGGGCGTGGTTGATGCTCGGTTCCTATATTCTGCGAGCATCCGATTGATCCGATACTATGCCATGTAACCTGTCAGATAATCTCTCATCTCATTGGCTAATCTAAACTCTCTCCGTCACTCAATAAGATGAGGGATTATCTAACAGACCACGAATGCTTTTAGAATAAATCTGCATGGAATAAACTAGGCATGAGCCACAGACTTTCATATTTAACACTATACTATGAAACACTAAACTTTCATATTTTTAATATTAGTAGGATTATACATGGTCCGTGCGACATGCACGATTCAATATTTAGGGCTTAGTGCATATTTGGCTGCTAGCCAACGTTATTTTCGATTTCCCGCTTTTTATTACTTTTAAAACAATAGTGCATGTGGACATGTGGCTTAAACCTTCAATCTCAGTGCCGTACGTTTTGAAAGTCTTTCAAATGGTGGCGACGTAATAAAAAAAAATGGATTTAGGGCGCAACATTTTTCAGATCATTTATTTCTTCCACATTCATCTGATTTTTTATTTCGACGATAATCTTCTATGCTTTCAACAGTTTTTGAAGCCTGACATAGTGACAATAAAAAAGAAAAGTTTTGAAAGGCGGCCTTTAGACATTATATTCGTAGCTGACATGTCGTTATATTAGGTTTATAGTTTTTTAGCAATATATCTTTGAGTGTATGGCATAAACCATAATACACTATTGTATTATATACTTAAGCTTACTCTATTTTAATATTAAGATAAAGTTAGTAATGCATTGATAAATTTATGGTATTTTGCCTCGTCATGTTCTTATTTGCTTTGTTATTATTTTATGACAATTATTTTTCAACATCAACATTTCGTCGATAATTTTTATAGACTTAGCAGTACCCCTATTCTGTAAAACTTAAAATAAAATTTCTTCCATCCACCGACGTCCCGCAAACCAGTACAATTTTTTGATTCATCGGGCGAGGGCGTATCACGTGTCGCCTTAGGATATAAAATTTTAAACCTATGACCAGCGGCTTAGGCTGCGCGTTGTCTATATGTCACTCAGCCAGGACAACGATTTTATAATTGGTGTGTTATATATACAACTTTATAATCCTCTATTGTGTATGCGCTAGCCCTCGAGGTTTTGCATCAACTTGAGAAATTGGATGAAATTCTAAAACTACATTTATGCGCAGAAGCATCTTTTGTATGGCTCCTATTCTTTACAATAAACTTCCACAATCAATAAGAGGTATGCCATGTTCACTGTTTCAAAGGAACTTAAGAATATTACTTTTAAATAAAACCTATTATACAATAGATGAGTTCATGAGAGATGATAATTTTATCAACTAGCTTTATTTTTATAATTTGTAATTTTATTGTAATTTCATTTTTGTTCTTATTTTTTATCAATTTTTTTTATTTTTTGTTATTTTATTGACATTCATATTAAACTATTGAACTCTTTTGTACTTTAATTTTTATTTTATTATTTGATTGACATTCTCATTACTTATTTTGTTTTTGATTATTATTATGTTTATAAATTAATTGTATGATTGTACTATGTAAATTTTAATATTGCACGCCTAGAATTAAGCAGAATACATTGAAACATATAATATAACAATTGACATCTTTTTAACATGTATTTCAAGCAATAAATATTCTTTGACTTTGACTTTGACTTTAACAATTTATTTTCCGTTATCAAAGTATGGAGGCTTAGCTAATGGCTTGCAGTGGACAAAGCCAAGATGCAATTTAAGTTAGCAAAGTTTGGTTTAGTAGGATGTTGAGTTTGTCTAATCATACGAGAGTATATCCGCCAAGTTAGGAAAATAGATGGGCTTACTTGAAACTTAGTTGGTTGATTAGTTGCACCATAAGCCTTTTAAATAAAAATGTGTTGAAATAGCTAAGGTTAAGGTTAAGGTTTAAGGATACAACTATGTATAAGTATTTATGTCTTACAGGATTCGTTTTATAAAACGCGTAAATTGGATTAATAATAAAAAAAGGACAGATAGTTTAGAAAACCACGTATTTAATTCATTATACCATCTACCAGTTTGAAAAGTTCATATATTTGTGAACATTTTTAAGCAACATCATTTAGCCCTAAACTAAGTATGGCTTGTACTATGGGAACCAGATGACTGAAAGAATACTTACATACTTTTTTTGTAAATATATAATTTGAATACAATATAACACCCAGACAGAAAACAACCATCTATGTTCATCACACAGATGTTTGTCCTCGGTGGGGATCGAACCCACAACCTACAGTACAGAAATCATAACTACTACTACCTGAGCTGTGAGGCCAGTCCATTGTTATAGATAAGCGTATCCCATAGGTTTCCTAAATATTCTGTATTTTATCATCATCACTGGTAGAACTGGTAGTATAGTAATGGGAGATTTCAATGGCAAAATTGGAGCATGCAACCCCGGAGAAGAGCATTTAATGGGAATACTCGTATATAGTAAAAAAAAAGGGAAGAGATTAGAGGAGGCTTATGTCGAAAGGCAAACTATGCTAAGGGATTAGTGTATAATATACCTACTAGTATAATAATGTACCTTTACCCAAAGCAAAGAAATAAAGGCTTTTATTATTATTATTATTATTATTATACTGGTAGAATGTAATAGTTATATACTTTCGTCTTAAAGCTTAAAATAAAGTTATGAGGCAGAGAAAAACCGTCTCATTTATTATTATTTTTATACAAGCTATTTAGCTGTCTAGTTTCATCTCAATTGGTTTAGTAATTCAGCCGTGAATATGTAACAAACGAGATATCATTTTGTATTTCAATTTGGTACGAATTTACTAGCCGGTATTGCACGGTTTACAGACACACATCTCCGGAAATTAATCTATTAGTGAAAGCTGGAGTACCAACCTACCTAAATCCTGTTCACTACGTATTCTCCGTAATTACCTGAACAGGTAGATACAGTAGGGGCTTTTAATTTTTAATTTCCTACACTATTTGCTAATAGAACAAGCAGATGGCCTATTGGATGTTAAGCGGTTACCATCACCTATAACAAAGCATTTCTTTGCAGGTCAAGGTCGGCTTCTTCTCTGCTAACTTCAACCTAAGTCCTACAGGTGTTAAGCTTCATGTACTTATCTATACTTTTACACACACACACACACGTCGTTGGCACGCACCCCCTTCAAACTGGAACAACGGCAAAATTTGGCATAGTGTTAGTACTTCCCCAGACGAGCCCTTTACTTAGGAACACTATCATTACATGTTTGCTTCGTTCTATGAGTTGATTTACAATTTATATTTAATCGAAAGGTCGTTTGTCCTAACGAACGCACCTTGGGTCAAAATGTGGGGACGAGCGGGAATAACCCACCTCTACCATCTTTCGCAAGTTTCTTAAACAATGTAGGAAAGTTCCTCTTCTCTCAAGTAATAATCTACAATTATCATACTTCAGCGAATAGAGCTTTAACATCGAAGTCATAAAGTTTGGCCAAGATTAATTTTCTCGGCAGACAGTAAATAGGTACAGTCGCTGCACATTTAAATTCATTATTTTCTGGTAGTACCCGTAGCCCAACCGCTCAGTCCACTTAGATAAACCACGGCCAGTTCTTTTTGCCTGCAAATCAATTGGGGTCCACGTGGGTGAGGTTTTTTTCATGCTTTCTTGCTACCTCAGTGAATAGGTTCACTATTGGGCCTATTTGATGGACTATAATTAGATCTTATATTCGATCATTTTTCAGATTGTATAAATATAACTTGTAACTGTGAATATTTTGTGAATAGTTATTTACAAGAAAGTTTTCAATTCAGTTGTATTTTTGATGTTTGTTGCTTAGTTTTTTGGAGTTGACGAAATTGAAACTGGAGTTTGATTAGGCTGTGTGAAATGTCAGCTTCATCAGCAATACCATTTGGATATTGACACCTTGAGTTTGATGACGTCTCGATAATTGGGCCTCTGATCTCCAATCTCACCTTCAGGGCGCGTTTATACGGTTCCGAGAAAATCAATACCGAGTACCCGCGGCCGCGCGGTTGGCCGCTTGACACGAATTTGAACGTGGTTATATGTAGAGCGTAGAGATTATGATACTGCTTCTGCACGAAATCTTTCGCGTCGTCCAAGCCTGTTTGTATCTAAAAGGATTTAACTTTTATATTGTCCCAACCCACCAGGGTTGCCGCCTTTTAGCCTAGCAGGCTTCATAGCCAGCCAAGTTGTGTAAGTTATAAAATACTGCATAACGGAGCTAATTTTGCTAACATGAAATATTTGGGCTGATAAATGTTTAATGTTAATTTGTAAATGAATTAATTAACATAAATAATAATGGATGCTAAACTTTATCATTTATTACATTAGTAAGAAATTAGAATAAGTAACTTAAACGATTTTGAACTTTGGGTAGATATTTTGATAAATAAATAGATTCTGACATACGTACATTTGACGCACACCGCCACCTAGCCCAAAACTAAACAAAGCTTTGCTTACTTGCGTTTGGCAAATGCCAGTAGTGCGTGTGGCCTTATGGAATTCGTAAACGCACCAACTGTAAGGCCACTCAATGTAGAGCAAAATTATAGTAGCATAGTAAGATCCTAGGATCCTACGGTAAACATGTATTTCCATTCGTGTGTAACATTGACCCTGTAAGATGTTGAGCGCCGCTTGGCTGTAAACTTTCATGCAGCTATTAAGTGAGGAAAAGTTACAGACTCAGCATTTCTTGATAACCAACCGCTGTCTTGTTTAAAGGGGTCGCGGGAAAAAAACGTATGGATGAGGTATTCGTATTATTTTTACTCGGATCTCGGTGACATACTTAGACACGTAACATCTCGTAAAACAATACATTATTTTAGAAACTAACGAGGCTCAGGAAAAACTAAACAGATCGCGTAAGACTTGATTACCCAATTATGGAGATTTATTTGTAAAAAAAGTAATGCCAATTGTTTTTTTTTTAAATACCATCTAATTTTTTTAGAGATACACATTGTAAGTGAGTTTAATTTGTTGCAGGTGATACCGAGTGAAATCAACAATCCCCAATGTCTTTACTGGAAAGGTGCAAAGATACGTTCGTTGAATTTAAAAATCTCACGAACTTAGCTCGCGGTCAAGTGCCGAAGGCACCGCCTCAGTCTGAGGATGATAGCAATCCGATCACGCTATGGTTCGAACTCAAGGAGAAAGCGACGACTGCTGGGCCGGGCCTAATCTGGACCGTCTACAACGCAAGCAATAAGATGAATGGAATGGTATGTTCTAGCTTACTTTTGTACCTACGACAAAAACAATATTTTGTAATGTAACGTCACGTCATCAGCCTAAACAAGTCCAAGTGCTGGACATAAGCCTACACAATATAGGAGGAGGAGTAACCACAACGGCTTTTGTGACGCATTTGACGAGAAGTCATCCAACACGCAATGCATCACTCAAACCAAGGGCAAGGGCGGATGGCACGGCAGTGGAAATTAAATCTGTCAATATATTTATGATCTTGTCTAATATATTAGTAGGAATACCTTCTAATACTGATTTGAGGCTATCAAACTGAGCCATACATATTAAAAGTCTAGATTGCTTGTATTTTGACCGGCACCCACGACACCCTTCAAACCGGAACACAACAAGCTGCTTGGCGGCAGAAATGGCAAAAAACTCTAGTACTACTAAAAATAGATAGTTATATACATAAAAAATACTTAATTGCACTATTAAAAATACATGTAAGGCCTTGTCTTGTAAAAAGATAGACAAGATTTATGACCAGAAGTGGTCTTTCAGGCTGATGATGATGATGTTTATTTCGTGGTATTACCTTCTAGTTTTCAATTAGCACTCAATTAATTTATTCCACCTGGGTTTTTTTCTGAAAACCTAGGTGGAATGAATAAATTGAATCGCTCGTCATATACTATTGAAAAAAATCTCGTTCCCGAGAATAAATAATTGGTTCTGAGGCTGCCCAGGCTAACTTGCACCCACTCAACGCGCATCAAAAGGAACTGCCTACGCCTCCATAAACTACTCGATATATCACTTGGTGGTATTACAAAAACCAGTTTATCCGGTTCTACACGGAAAAACGTAATTTCACTAGTGATGGTATCTTTTTCTATAATTTATAGTTACATATTGACATGAGCGTCGGTTGTACGTATTGGGTGGATTTTAGCTCGGCATCACACGTAAGATAAAAAGCTAATAGCCTTTTTTTTGTACAGGCTCGAGTCTGTGTTTACATTCTACCAGGTATATGTTTTACTCAAAAAGTACGTTACTATGTTTTTGTTGTCGAAGTCCGACGAGAAAACCTTATATTTTCGCCATGTTCATGTTTTTCGATGGATTGATAAAATTGTAAAGATACTGGGAAGTGGGTGGATAGAGAAGGCTTAAAATAGTTCGTCCTGAATATGAATGATTCAAGTTGATACCTGAATTAAACCGAAAAATGATTTAGATTAAATGATTATGATAGAACTACACCTGCCACAGTTTTTCAAGTAATGTTTAAGGAGGGTAGTCAGAGGTACCTACGCCCAAATAGTACATTTAGTATATACCCACACTTTATCAGTAGTTAGTAGGTATTCCATACGTGACAGGACTGTCGCAAGAATACTAACTGGTTTCTTCACAGTGTTTTCCTTCACCGTTACTACCGTAATATTTGTGGATATTTTTGCTCATCATCTAACTCCAAACTAAGTTAAGCTTGTACTATGGGGACCAGATAACTGATATAATAATTAGATGTGTTTTTATTTGTAAATACATAGACTAAACATATGTTGACGTATACTTTATTCTTATCTCATTATTAACTGAAAGAAGTCCACTGCTGGGCATACATGTAACAGAATTAGGTATAAATACTGAGTAAAACGGGCGGCCTTATCGCTAAAAGCGATAGGCTGCCCTAGGAAGTGTATGCCTAAAAGCGTATACTTCCTAGACAGATTTGGAGGTGATTTGACTGGTTTAAACACACGTACAAGTATTTGAATATCATAATAATGAAAATCAAATTTCCATAATTAATATCAACAATAGCCGAATACCTTCCTTGAATATATAATGTATATATATTCATGCTAATGAATACCAACTGAACACCAACGCTATATTTGCAGTATAAAATGTTGTAAGTATAATGATTTGAAACCAATGATATTATTCGCTATAAAATCGGGATATGCTCGAATGATGTCAGCTGAAAAATAAATGAAGTGATATATCACCCATGATGGCGTGCTTGATGGGTAACAATCACCTAAGGGGTAACCGTGAGCTCGATAGTTTGTTTGCCTTATTATCTATACTTTCAGTCCGAAAGGGCCCGAAGAGACCGAAACAATGGATACAAGAACATCTTCTTGCAAATCCGGAATCCTTTGCCTTGTACAAAAAAATGAAAAACAGATGCTATCAATCAAAAACGATAGCAACGGCTATTTTGGCGTCGTTTTTGGTAGTTTGCAGAGCTCACGGTAGCAACGAAGAAGCAATGAATGAAACTTCGTATTTCAAAATCTCCTCCATCGGTTTTTAGTATCCATATCGGTCCATGGTAGTTCAGGATGTCTACTCTGAAAACCCGTTTGATATTTCGTTTACATCATTTTATAGGTGCTTGTTCTCATCGGCGCATTTTGAGGCGCGCTTGTTTTTTTAGGGCTGTATTCCCGGAGATAAGTTCTCCATGTGTGTCTGTGGATGCGAAGTTTAGTTTAGTCCAACTAAATTCAAAAGGCATGAGGCCTTGTAAAAGTGGTGTATACTGTGCAGTGTTACGTAAGGTATGTCTACAGTTAACAAGTTTTGTGACTTAAAGCCATTTTTGCAGGCAGAGGTGTCCTTAACAACATCAGGTGTGACATCTGCATGCTATGTACTAAAAAAATGTTTCCTAATGTTAAACGACGAATTGAATAGTAATAAGTAAGCATACAACTGGTATATCATGACGAAGGATGAAGGGCATGTAGTCAAAAGAGTGATAAATATGAATGTGTGGGTAGACGTAGGATAAAGAAATGATAGACAAAATATGTGAAACATGGAGAAACTAATTGAATAGACATGACTCCTGACAGAGGGAAATGGCTAAAGAAAATATGATGTGCCGTATAGTTACACCGTGTTTTGTCTTTTTCATTGACAGAAAATTTCAAATTAGATCGAAAGAAACAAAAGACAGTGTACCTGTTTCGAGGTTACGCCGAGTTTATTAGTTGCAGGGTAAGTAAGTGTAAATGATTACTTCTTTATAGCTTGAGGTTGTCTTGAGAAACTTCATAATCGTGTAGCCTGGTTTCGGAATAAAAGTATTTGTTTGAGCCCTTGCTTTTAAAAATATTTATATAGTTGGTTAAATACCTCTTTGTGTTGGTGCACATCAAAAACGTTACATAAATATGGCTGGTTCTATAAAAGGCTTAGCTGCAAGGTCGAAGCATAAATTTTATAGAAGCATTGTAAGATATTTTCTAGGAATTGCATAGTAACAATGTTAAGCAGGCAAAAGTACTTTATTGAATTTTCATGATAATATTACGTAGAAGAGAAGTATTACAAAAGGATTAGTTTCATGATTCATAAACTTTTTCCATTGAATCTAACCAAAATCAATGAATATTTATAAATACTAGCGGCCGCTTGCAGCTTCGCTCGCCAGCACTTTTTTCCCATTTCCGTTATTATTTCGGGATAAAAAGTAGCCTATATGTTAATCTAGGTTACAATCGATATCTATTCCAAATTTCATCCAAATCCATCCATCCACTCTTACAAACATTCGCGTTTATAATATTAAGGATTATAAATATATTTATATATTTGTAGTGGTAGTGGAAGTGACCCTTCTGATCTAAGGTTGTGAGTTCGAATCCGGTCGTGTACCAAAGGCTTTTTCAGTTCGAAAAATGTATATGCTACGGATCTCTTAAACGGTGAAGGAAAGCATCGCGCGGAAACCATTTAGTATTCTAGCGATGGGCTTGCAACCTGTCACGTATGGAATACTAATTACTGAAAGTTGTGGGCTTGTACTAAATTAAATATCTAGACATACCTCTGACTACCCCTCTTAGAAAGCCTCAAAGAATCACAAGTGGGTACTTTGTACTAACAGATCTGAAAAGATATCTACCGTGCCTGAGGATTTAAGTCGTGATGATAGCATCACGACCTTAATCCCCTTAAATCCCCAATTGTGAATAGGTGTCGTGATATAAAACAATTAAAAATTACCTCACTATATGAGTCTTAAGTTAAGCCTCATAAGTTACACGGCAGTCCATTATTGACAGGTCTACGACAGAGTGCAACGACGCGGTGCGGTTGACGTGGGTAGCATGTACCAGTCAAACCGATTATCGCGATAGAGTGCAGTTTTCAATCTCCGTATAATTTTCTTGAATTATTTAAAGTAGATGCAACGTAACAGGGATAAACATTTTAGTGCCTTTAATCCCAGGCACGGAAACCCTCAACGCCTCTAGCCAATGTCGTTCGTTTCCAAGTTATTCGATTTCTACTTTCGGTATCGCTCTAAATTGCTGTTCTATAAATAACTTGTTGGTCTATTGACGGAAAAACTTTAATCCCCGAGCAAGCTAGTTATCCCTACAGATATCTTTACCAAGTAGTACCTAATCAAATTATATAAAAAACTAGTTCTATTTGCATGTTCCAATTTTTATACAGCCACTCAATTATAGCACATGACATTATTATAAGCGCATAATTATCTTGAAAGCGCAACAATTACACAAATTAAAATTTAAGATTATGCATGTGGGCTATGCGTTGTCTGTATATCAATCAGTCTGTCAACCAGTCAGTCAGGACAAAGATTCTTATAACTGGTATAGATTTTAGTCATATATGTCAAATTAAGCTGATCTGCTCATATATAATATACCTAATAATAAACTTCACGTAAGCAACGTTATGAAAATAGAGTACCTTCATAAAATACTAAAACGAACAAATTATTTAAATACAAAATCACTTAGTAGAATTGAGGTAGAAACCATGGACAAGGCATTTAAATGCCTATCGAATAAAGGACTATGAATAAAAAATGAAAATAACAACTTAGCAACGTGCTCTACGATGCACTTCTGTGCATCCAACAACGTGAGGTATACGTGGCTGTAAATTCACCCACACCTTTCCAACTGAAGCGCTTAGCAAAGCTATGAAAATTGACAAATTACCTATAACTTTTCCATTTTCCACAGGCAGGCTGCATCGAACGACGTAAACTTTATTTCCCACTGTCTACTCGTGGCTCTTGATCTAAGATAAACAGGAAATAGGTGGCCTGACGGTAGAGGCATTGCCTGCTTCGTTTGATATTTACTCTCTTGGGACCTTAACCTTGTATTAACGTACACTAGAAGCCTAAGCCGTCAGTCGTATTTTGCTCAACTGCTAATAAGGTAGCGTTTGTTTAGAAGTATATTTTATACCAATACTAGCGAACGCGTGCGACTTCGTTCGCGTGAAGCTATTTTTATACAAACTTCAACCCACGTTGTACACAATATCATGTTGGTGTTTCTGCAATATGAACCATTTTTATCAAGCTTATTATTAAAAAAAGTACTTTTGTTTTCATTTAAGATTTCCGATAACCTGTTAATTTATAAATGTTAATGTATGTGAAGTGAAGTGAAGTATGAATATTCATGTGTTTATTCACATGACTGAAACAAGCAGATACCCCGATGCTGAGTAATAACCAACACCTATTGCCTCGCAGATCACGCACGTTAGACGTGCCCTACTATGAGTGCATCGTAGGGCACGTTAATAACGTGCATGACTCATTGGTAATAGTGTTGAGTAAAAGGTTTCCTTATTTTTTATTTTGTGCCTTTTATGATCAAACAATTGCTTAAATAAATAAACTTTGTCTTTACCTAATTAAAGCAGTTGAACAACTTGCTTCAACTTACGCTATGTAAATTGCAATAATGGCTTAACTTTTCCTTTAAACATTGCCATTTTACTAACTTCTTCACTGCGATTATTCTGAAAGGGATGACAGCGACGATGTGGGCTTTATTATTGTGAATGAAGTTTGAGTAATACTGGGATATTCGAAATAAAGGCAACCCGCAGCGCAGCTGCATTCTATTTTTAGCCCCCTTTTATAAGTTTGAAGACATACCTACTCGTATCCTTTGAAATATCTCACTTATATCTATATAAATAAATAATTATTTGTGGACATTTTTACACAGAAGGCAGGGTTATTTCAAACTGAGCTGTCACGGCTGTCTAAATCGTCTACCTTATAAATATCGGAACCGAAAGTTCAGATTATGCTGCTTTTTTAGGAAACTTGATCACCAAAGACTATAGATCGACTTTCTGAACTAATAAATAGGGTATAAAGCTTTTTAATTCGTACATGTGCACTACACAGTACATAGTAGATGTTTTCCGTAAGAGTAGTGGTGCTATACCTATCCAAATTTGCCGACAGTATCTAAATTTTGCAATTCAGACAATTGATTTCATATGATAATAAGAGCACTATGAAGAGGAAGCGACCCCGCCATCTGGTCCTATGGTGCGGGTTTGAATCCGAGCGTGGAACTAAACATTTT
This sequence comes from Electrophaes corylata, assembly GCA_947095575.1. Taxonomy (NCBI): domain Eukaryota; kingdom Metazoa; phylum Arthropoda; class Insecta; order Lepidoptera; family Geometridae; genus Electrophaes; species Electrophaes corylata. The sequence goes on along the minus strand of OX352698.1, from coordinate 9,267,290 downwards.
AAAACTCAAAAAAATATGTTTATAATGCCAGTGCTCTCAAACAGTTAAGGAAACCAGTAAGTTCAGTAGCAGCGGGGATGGACCTACAACCTGACACTTATGGAACATTATGTACTGCAAAATTTTGGTACATGCCAAATGAAATATTATGACTCAACTACCCTTATAGATGTTGAGTTGGTACTACTTGGCAGGCTCTACGAGATTTGAGGGGTATCTACCATGCCAAGGGTATAAAGTCGTAAAGCAGGGTGTGTTTGTGGGTGTGTATGTGTGTCGTATTGATCAGATCTTAAAGTCGTAAAGCGGGGTGTGTTTGTGGGTGTGTATGTGTGTCGTATTGATCAGATCTTAAACTGAAAAATCACTTTGGAGTGAATTACTATTATTTTTCAGTTTGTCCAGACCAGTCGAGACACCTGGGTTGAGTGCTATAAAACTCAGACGGTTTTTTTAATCGCCATTAAGAAAACATAGTTTGAAAGCTTTAAAATTACAGTTGCATTGTTGCACATTTAACAGAAGGAATCCTGTAAAATACTTTTTCATAGTTACATTGTGACTGTTCCAAGCTTACATTTTAGGACTTCGTATACTCAGCAAATAATCCATTTAAATATGAAATTCAACAAAGAGAAAATTAGGAATATATGTTAAGGGTCTTCTAAGTCCAAGGTTGAGTACTACAAACCACGGCCTGATGGGCATCATCATCGAGGCTATTTTTAGGATCGAGGGAAGTTGTAGGATGGAAGGTTAAAACCTGTTCTTACTGCTAACATATTGGGGAGGCCCATGTCTAGAAGTGAGCTTCTACAAGCTGGTAATAACGATTAATATTATATTTTTTATAAGTAATAATAACTAAATAGTTATATTGACCGTTGGATTAGGGCGCGTTGATACGGCGCGAAAGATATCACCCAGTGACGGCGCGGCGGCCGCGCGTTTTAAAAATCGTATCTACATTCTAGCTAACATCGTTCGAATTCCTGTCAAGTATTTGAGTATATTAATACCGAATATAATCTCTATATTCTAGATAGTAACGTTCAAATACCTGTCAAGCTTACATTTTAGGACTTCGTATACTCAGCAAATAATCCATTTAAATATGAAATTCAACAAAGAGAAAATTAGGAATATATGTTAAGGGTCTTCTAAGTCCAAGGTTGAGTACTACAAACCACGGCCTGATGGGCATCATCATCGAGGCTATTTTTAGGATCGAGGGAAGTTGTAGGATGGAAGGTTAAAACCTGTTCTTACTGCTAACATATTGGGGAGGCCCATGTCTAGAAGTGAGCTTCTACAAGCTGGTAATAACGATTAATATTATATTTTTTATAAGTAATAATAACTAAATAGTTATATTGACCGTTGGATTAGGGCGCGTTGATACGGCGCGAAAGATATCACCCAGTGACGGCGCGGCGGCCGCGCGTTTTAAAAATCGTATCTACATTCTAGCTAACATCGTTCGAATTCCTGTCAAGTATTTGAGTATATTAATACCGAATATAATCTCTATATTCTAGATAGTAACGTTCAAATACCTGTCAAGCTTACATTTTAGGACTTCGTATACTCAGCAAATAATCCATTTAAATATGAAATTCAACAAAGAGAAAATTAGGAATATATGTTAAGGGTCTTCTAAGTCCAAGGTTGAGTACTACAAACCACGGCCTGATGGGCATCATCATCGAGGCTATTTTTAGGATCGAGGGAAGTTGTAGGATGGAAGGTTAAAACCTGTTCTTACTGCTAACATATTAGGGAGGCCCTTGTCTAGAAGTGAACTTCTACAAGCTGGTAATAACGATTAATATTATATTTTTTATAAGTAATAATAACTAAATAGTTATATTGACCGTTGGATTAGGGCGCGTTGATACGGCGCGAAAGATATCACCCAGTGACGGTGCGGCGGCCGCGCGTTTTAAAAATCGTATCTACATTCTAGCTAACATCGTTCGAATTCCTGTCAAGTATTTGAGTATATTAATACCGAATATAATCTCTATATTCTAGATAGTAACGTTCAAATACCTGTCAAGCAGTCAACCGCGCAGTCACAACGCGGTTGACGCGCGGTCAACCGCGCGACGGCAACGCGGTTTGCCGTTTGACAGGAGTTTAAACGTCGTTACCTAGAATATAGAGAAAATACTTAGTGGATAAGTGGAATTGATTTTCAGAGCTGTGCGGTTGATCGCGTGTCAACCGCTTTGTGACTGCGCGGTTGGCTGCTTGACAGGTAACAGGACGCTTGAACTGGTTTCGCGTCGTCTAAACAAGCTCACGATAATAATATATATAATTTACTCGTTCTTTCAGCGAAATGTGTAAACAGGAAAATAAAATTTCACGCATCGATTCTTACATGCCTCATTCAGTATCTACTTCAGAACTCATTACTTCTCGATCACAGAAGTGAACTTCATTTTATCCATAAGTTCATTCCAATGAACGTCATTCGCTATTCTAAGCTTTAATTTTATGAGTTTCCCAAGTTTAGCTCGCAATATCCGACTTAAATGTGCAAATATTAAGTGAGTCACCTTGGAATTATTTTGAACACGGTATTTATCGAACACCTGTAAAGGAAAAATATCAATGCATAAGTTTGATACGTCACAGTAAACACGCGTAAACATAGACATTTTGTACGGCTTGTAGTAGTAGGTAGTAGTGTAGCTAGTCCGGAAAAGGACTACCACCGTACTTATTTCCGTGATGCTCGCATTGCTGTGTTTCGGTTTGAAGGGTATGGGCACATGAGGGCACTTGAGGAACATCAGTATGTCTCAGGTTGGTGGACACAGGTGCACCGCAGAATATATCAGTAGATTAGGTAGGGTGTACAAGTAAAGAAACCAGTTAGATAGACTAAAGTACTTCTTCAACTGACCAACGCTACACAGCTTCACATAATCATTCTTACTTTAATCTCTAGTATACCACCAGTATACACGTAATTCAGGGGTAGGCAGGCTTCAGGTTCAATCTCGTGAAAAGCCGTGCTCCAGGAACTCCAGGGTGTTACGTTCTTACAGCAGCCAGAGCCAGAGCATAAATGAGGTTGTGTAAAAACGATATGTCCACAAGTATTTGTTTTTTATTATTTGTATAAAGCAAATTAAAAGAAATACGAATGAGCGACATCTAAATGTTATCCTCGGTAGGAATCGAACCCACAACTTACAATGCAGAAGGCAGAGCTACTTACTACCAACTGAGCTGTGATACTTTTGACGTTGAAAATAATTAATCTTGTTTGTGTAGATAGAATATTAATTTTCTCGTTCGGGAAAATTACATTGTGCTCCTGGCGTGCTGATTTTCTTTTTATCTATTTTAGTTTAGAAGTGAACATTGAAAATCTTCTTATCTTAAACAACGTGCCGCGTCATACAAAAAAACTGAATTGTTCTTTATTCGTTGATGTCACAAGGTTCGTTTTAAAAATACATTTAATACCGATGTATTATCGTTTACCGACGCACATACTTTTAATAACCATAGAAAATCTTTTATTCCTGAAATAGAAACAGGCGCTGTATCAATAGTAATATTCATCATATATTTTCGTAAACATCTATTGTAGTAGGTACAGTCAGCTGCACTAGAATGTATACAATTTGTAACTTACAGAATGGTTTTACAGCGTTACAATTAATACTTATAGGGCAAAAACTCAAAAATAAGTGAACTTATCAGGTAATTTGACGATTTTTTGGTTTTTACTATTTAAAAGTTTACTGTAAGGTTTTGATACCATTTTGAAAGTTACGTATTGTATACATTCTAGTGCAGCTGACTGTATCTATTCAAAACAGATTTACGTAAGAAAACGAGGATAAAAAATAATAGGATCATCTCAGATTTTTTAGTACTAAGTAGCTCTGCCTTATGATTCTAATGCGGATGTCTAATGAAAGTAGTCAGAGGTGCATCCAAGATAACATTTGGCACATACACATATTTTGCAGTAGTTGGTCTTCCATAAAAAACGACAGTTTGGAATGCTAGAACACTAACTGGTTTCCAAACGATATTTTTCTTCAGCGTCTTAGAGCACTGGCATAGCGAACATAAATCTTTTAAATAGAAAAACCATTGGTGCACGACCTGATTTAAAGCCACGATCGTAAAATCAGCAAGCGGGGTGACTCCCACTAGACCACCAGTGTTAGATATTTTTAAAGAACTTGGTACTAAAAACTGTGTGGGGACATTTGCCGTGCATGCGGATACCGTGCATGTCGTTAAGCTAGACCTAAAGACTAGCTGACCGGTACCCACTTCGTTGGGCGGTAATCATTTTTACTCGTGATGAAATCGAAAACGTCTTTTAATTTTTCGGGTCAATATATAGCCTATGGCACTCACAAATAACGTGGCTTTCAGTAAATATAGAGATTACCCACATCAACCTCACAAACTCATAAGCCGCGCGGCAGTTTATTTTATGCTCTCCTCCCGTACCCGAGTGACGGCGCCTACATCGTTTGCGGCGACCACACGACTTTTTTCTAATGCTTACAATTTTGAACTCGTGATATCTTTCGAATGGAATGTCCGAATTGAATAACTAAAAAAGTTATATAAAGGTATTAAAGCAGTCTTGAATATGAAGATATAATTTTTTTAAATAAATTAATACCAAAGTACAAATAAGGATCCTTTTCTAGCAACGGCTTCAATTAATTTTTTTAAATAAAAGAACACTTAATTCTGACATAACTATAATGGTTAGACATATGCTGTAGCAACATTTTTTGTAGATGATGATGTGTTCTACAAAGTCGTACTATGTATATTATTTTCTTCTATCATTAATAGTTTTAGCAGCGCACGCGATGTAAAGACCTTTTTAGGTAATTTTTTTACTCTTTTGGTTACATTATTGGAGTAAGGATACCTAATTTTCTTAAAAATATGCCTATATTACTCGAGAATAGTGTAGCTTTCCAACGGTGAAAAAATTTTTGAAATCAGTCCAGTAGTTTTTAAGTTTATTCGTTACACACAAAAATATACATAAAAATACAAAAAGACAAATCTTTCTCCTTTATAACATTAGTGAAGATTTGTTGTTATATTATTTTGTGACATTTGATATTTCCCAAATGCCTACCTCAAAGCTGTTGGTAATAAATAAATGGAATGAAATGGAAAAGTAAAAGCCAAAAATAAACGTATTTTTATGTTTTTAAATTTATTAAACTCGGTGACGCCATGGAAATTCTTTTGACAAATCATTTGATTATTCAATTGATTCCCGCTTACCGACCCACGTAAACCGTGTTCCTTGGACCAGATTTTACTTTGTAGTAAGGCTCACAAGCCTTCATAATAAAACTCCAAAAAAATAAGTCAAAATAAAAATGAAAAGAAATAGTGCTATTTATAATGAAGCTTTGTGTATTATATCTACCTACTTTATGTTGAATGTGACTGCATACAAGCGCTAAGTTACTTTACAATTAGTTTTAAAATTAGTACCTAATTGTGATGATCCTGACTAAGAATTATTGATACTGAGATGACGACTGATACGAGACAGTGGAAGAAATAACCTGCTGTGTCGATCCCACTTAGTGTGGGATAAGGACAGGAAGATGATGATGATCCTGACTAAGAATTGGAACCCTCCCATTGATGTCGTAAAAAGAGATGCACGTTTCTGAAGTGCTTGCGTTAACAATATTTTTATAAGTATCCTCAAAAAATTATTGAGAAATTAGTGATTTGTCATTTTAATCATACGGTAGTAAATGAATATGCTATTAAAAAATTATTCAAAATTGATATTTGAAACTAGGTAGTGACCTAATTTCAAGTATCAATTCTGATTAAACAGTCAGTCTGAATGCCATGTTTAATTAGTCCTTCAGTAAATACTATGACATCGATTGATTAACCGCGTGCTAACCGCTTGGTGGTATTGGCCGCTAGACAGGAATTCGAACACTGCTACCTAGAATATAAAGATAATGCTTGGTGAATGCTTGGTATTGATTTCAGAACCGTGGGGCGAAATATTTCGCGCCATATAAATAATAATAATAATAATGCTGGATATAAATGGGTCCTTATACTGCGTGGCATGCTAGTTACACCCGACTTGCTGTGCACTCGTAGATAATACAAAACCTTCATCGTTTTTTGGCTTAAGACGACAAAGATCTGTCTACTCATATATCACACTCTCATAGGACCCTTAACATTTCTAAGAAAGAGGAACAGACAGATATACAAACCGGAAAAAATACTTCTCTTCATTCCATATCAAAATCTTCGCTATTTCTAGTAAATAATAGCGTAATCTGTCGATTAAATTACAGGCCAAAATACGTTATGCCAAAATATACATACCTTCGTCCAGTTCAGGCATAATTCACCCAAAAGTTAAAATTAACTTATCGGTATAACATAATATCGATAAATTCTAAATAATAGTGAAATTATTATGATACAAAAATCACCCACGCGTTTGTGAAAATATGCAAACTTGAAACGATATATTGAGGTACCGCTACTAATACCGCACTAAATTGAGGCTTTTATAATGAACGACATCGTCAGTTTGTCTCGTTATTTGCCACGCTCGTCGTTTCATACGTCATCATGAAACCGTGGTAATCGCTGCCTAGAAAAGGATCCCTTCAATACTTATGTGGTAATAGAAAAGCTCTTACTGAAGGTCTCCACCAATCTCAGGTGGATGAACACAGAGTAGTGCATCATAGGGCACGTTCCAAATGATAGTGACCTGCGAGGCAAAGCTTTGATAAAGGTGATGGAAGCCACTTAACATGTTGGCCATTTGCCTGTATCCTGTATGTGCTAAGACCTCAAGTAATGTTGGTTAAAATACCACCAAAATTGCACACCAGAACTTAAATTAATACTAGGAAAACAATAAAATTAAAAAGGCACGTTTTTTTCCAAAGATGACAGAAAATGAAGTCCTGATATAATACACTAGCTGACCGGTGCCCACTTCGTTGGGCGGTAAACATGTTTACTTACAAATCTTAACTGAAGTAGTACTCGATGTCACCAACAGATGGCGTTAATACGGCATAAAATAGCGGCCGTTCGCAGTTTCGCCAGCGTGGCAGTTTATTTCAGTTCCCGTTATTTTTTCGGGATAAAAAGTAGCCTAAGTTACTCCTTGTTACATTAGCTATCTGCCAGTGAAAGTCCCGTCGAAATCGGTCCAGCCGTTCCAGAGATTACACGGAACAAACAGACAGACAGACAGACAAAAATTTAAAAAAATGCTATTTTGGTATATGTATCGTATATACATTCCTATGCATGTAGTAAAAAGCGTTATTTTAATATTACAAACAGACACTTCAATTTTATTTATTTGTATAGATTTTGTCATAAAACTATATTACATTATGAATTAATGTCCTTTTTATAAAACACCTGCGTAGGGAGCCGACCTCGCGTCGGAGCCGCGCGGGTACCTAACTCATAGATCTAAACTACTCCCCTGCACGCGCACTCCCAACTTGGTGACGCTCACTTCGCAACGGGCCGTGCAGCAGAAAACGTAATATTTTAATTTCGCCATAACTTCAAAACCAAACGTCCAATTTTAATCATTTAAAGACCAAATATTATCTACATGAACTGTACTTAGTGATAAAATAATTTATTTTGATAAGGATTAATAGTATGAGTAAAATAAATGCGTTTAAATGTAGTCCAAAAAAAATTGAAGATTTTTAAATAAAAAAATGGTTGTTGTGCCTCACTCGACATAGATAGGTATAATGTGTCGCTGACTTTTTTGTAGATATTTATAAGATCTACAATTATGTAAAACATTTTATGGTTCTATCTTTTATAGTTTAGGCAGCGTACGCAAAATAAGTAACTTTTCTGGTTAATTTTTTACACCTTGTGTCTGAAAAACCCAAATATTTTACGGAACGCTATTTTTTTCCAAAATAAAATATAGCCTATGTTACTCAGTGATAATGTAACTTTCTAATGAAAAAAGAATTATTAAAATCGGTCTAGTACTTTTTGAGTTTATTCATAACATACAAAAATACAAAAATACAAAGCTTTCCTCTTTATAATATTAGTGTAGATAAGCATTGACATAAAGCTTTCCTTCTTAGCTATAATCTGTTACTACCTGGCGCCTTCTCTAGTGCCTGCTACGGCGTAGCTAGGTCTACGGCGTAGCTAGGTCTACGACGTAGCTAGATCTACGGCGTAGATTGGTCTACGGCGTAGCTGTAATTTACATAGAAACTAAAAATGGATCGTTTAAGATTTTTGCTATTCTTCATTTTAAGTTTAAATTTAGTAGTTATAATGTTATTGACCTGGCTTAGACTGCACCCGCATAAGAGTTATATTATAGGTAAGTATCGTATATAATTGCTAGATACGACATTGAGCGGTAGGCTTCTAGCAGCCGAACAAATCTGTCTCGTTTAATACCAACTCAATTTCATTCGGCTTATGGTTTCCGCAATCCTAGAAATGTGGCATGTTGGCATGAAAACAATAACGGATGATTTTTATTTGAGGAAGAATTTATATCGTAGTTATTGTGTAACCTCGCATCGCATCGCAACCACCACACCACGCAAAGGTGTGGGTGCCGGTGAAATAATAATAATAATAATACTGTACAATTCACACATCGTCATCTTGCCCCAAGCTAAGCAGATCTTGTGTTATGGGTACTAAGATGACTGATATACTTAATACAATACATTACATACATAGATATTTATTAATATAAGTACATAGAAAATACCCCGAACACCCGGAATAACTATTTGCAGGTCATACAAACATTTAACGCAAGGCGGGAATCGAACCCGCAACTTCCTGCATCGCAGTCGGGCATTCGCCCGCCGCGCCACATCGGTCGTCAAATTATAGGTACATGAGGCTTAACACCTGTATGCCTCAAGTTGGTGGACGCAGGGTAGTGCATCGTAGGGCGCGTAACTAACGTACGTGACCTACAAGGCAATGCTTTGTTATATGTGATGGTTACCACTTAACATTAGGTAGGCTTATTCCACCAGCAGTAGCATAAAAAAAACCTTATATCTTAAAATTGAGTTTCTGTTAGTAATGTTAGTTAATCGGTAAATAGAACGTATAACGTCTTCCACCTGATAGATCAACGATATTGTAAAGCTCAGTAAATGAAACGGAAATAAAGAAATAGCCTCCCCAGTCTCGGAAGATATCCCAAGTAGCACCAACTCAAGATTCTTTAAGGATATCTAAGGGGAGTTATCGTAGTAAAGTGACTCGATAGATGGAGAGTGATCGTAATTGTTTATACTGGAAATATATTTTGTGTCACACAGTGGATATCTTTAAGTTGCGAATGATGATAATAATTATGCTACTAGGTAGAAAAAAAAAGACTAGACCCTTACCTTACCAATATTATAAATACGAAAGTGAACAAGTGTGTATATTTTATTTCCACTCATCTCCTTTACAGCTGAATGGATGTGGATGAAATTGGAAAAATACGTACATTTGAAATAACATGTTATAAGTTACTCTGTGTTCTCAGAAGGTTCCACGAGTTATTTGATTTCACAGTGTACCTTTACACATTCACACGGTTGGTAGAACATTGCCGTTGTTTCTTATCCACGAAGAAGTACATCTTCCGTCATCAGCTTTAATAAGTTCTGTTCGGGGGTTTATCACTTATAGCACGTTTAGGTAGAAAAATGGGGACTTATGTCATCTCAAGTAACAAACGTTAAAATATTCAATAATTCAAATTAAAAATGCTTCGCATTTTGACTTCAATCAGGGGTCAAGTGTAGTGCTACACGTAAAATAAGCATCAAGATGCAAACTGTCGTTTTGTATATAGGCTTTCCTATAAATAAAAGCTCGCAAGCAATGTTAATTTTACCTATATCTCCTTGTAATAGAATTCAGTTCCCAATGGGCGAACTTCCATTATATAGACGCATTTAGATCTTCGATGGTCACTGAGATCTTCCTAACCATTCAATACCTGATCGTTCTACATAATTCAGCATAATCTAAATGTTAATGGTAAGCTAAATCCGTGCACTACCTTACCCTCTACAGAAAAACCTCACTATAATTAATTTCAGCCCTAGATAGATTACAGTGTGATGGAGATAGCGCATATTACGAAACTTACAACAAAACAATTACCATACAATTCAATAAAATCTAAGTCGTTCGTGTCATATCTACTTTTTTTTCTCACTTCTACAAGTTTAGAGAAGAATGCGTTTATAATGCTTACTTTCGTACTTATAAAAGCTTATTAGCTCTATATATCACTTATTGTTAAGACATGGCTATATAGCTACAGAATAAGCTTGATAAGTTTATAAGAGTAAAAGCTGTCTTGTTATACCTTTGATAAACTACTTTTGGATATTTCTTGCCAAACTAAGGCATTGATAAAAACATCGCATATTTAGCCTAGATGTTAAGTTGTTCGTCACGACCCAGAGCTTAGATGACAGAAGGAATTCCCAGAGTGTGCCCGAAGTCAGTACAAATTATGTCACTGGATTGTGGCCTTACGTCTACGCGCCAGCAGTAATGTATTACATATACGAAAAGAACAACGGTCTAGTTGCAAAGGTTTCATGAAAATTATTGTACCAGTTTTAGCGGATGTAGGCCATGGACATGTGGATGATGCGATATCTGTAGCGTAGTTCAGTTAGCCTTGTACGTTTGCCCTTGTCAGTTGGCTGGTTGAGTTGTTAGTTGTATATATAAAGCATTTAGCATTGCAATAAAAATGTTTAATGCATTGCATATTAAAACAAAATTCAATATATAAATAAATAATTGTAGAATCGCCACTGTTTTTCTTTTTAAATTTGTTTATTACGAACTTTCACAAGATTGGTTTTTCAAATATGTAAGTTAATTAGTTATATACAAAATTAAAAACTATAAAGCCGTTAAACCTGAATGCCCAAATATAAAAATAAATGCAAATTTCACCCGATCAGTCGTAAAATATGACCTGCAGAGAAGTAATAACAAACTGACAGACGACAGCAAATTTTTCCAGGCTTGAAGCAGAGACTCTTCGCTCGCTCGGTCGATCAGATATTTTAATATTTGTAAAAGTTTTGGGCTCCGATTGATTAGAGATTTGTATAAATTTATGGCTTGAAAAGGTTTCATCTTGGTACCCGACCCACGTGATTTGATAGTTTTTTGAGTGATACACAGCCAATTCAATAGTAGAGGAGGGCTTGAAACTCGAGAAAAATGAATTTGAATAGAGAGTGCGAGAGTATTTTTTCAAATTTTTTTTTGTATAACTTTTATCATTTCATAGATCAAAAATATAAATGCTTTTCTGTTGTATCCTATACAGTTATTAAATATTTTAATAAGTTTGTTAGGTAATCTTGAACTTCATAAAGTAGATTGCGATATTCCAGTTCAAAATGAATTCGACTGAAACTTTTGGGACAATATTAGTTTTATAAATATAAAGTATGTTTTTTTGATTTGTAGATACATTTTTGCTCTTATTCAACCCCCATTTGTATCAATCGGACGAGAGTTCCGTATTATCTAAGCTTGGTGGTTTATTTAAGCACTTGCAAGCTTTATTTTTGAGAGGAAATACAGTGTAGCAAAAAAAATTACAACTGTATTTATAAACTAAAGAATTTATAGCATGTAAGTACAAATTGCTAATAAAATGGCCGAGCTATCTACAGAACGTGTCACACGATCTAGAGATAGCACAACTGATCCAAATCAGTACCGATTAGAATCGTCCTTGCCACGCTGAATGGGAATGCTGATGCCTCATCAGCAGGGCTAAGATAAGCAAAGTGACAAAATTTTGTCTACTTGTATTTTCGTACAAAATAGAAATATCCCTTTATATCTATCTACCTGTGCTAAATGGCAGTGTTAAGGCGGGTTTTTACGGCGCGAAAGCTTTCGCGCGGTTGAAAGATCTTTACCGAAAATCGTCTCTATGTTCTAAATAATAACGTTCAAATTCCTACGGCGCGAAAGCTTTCGCGCGGCCGCCGCGCGGTTGAGAGATCTATACCGAATATCGTCTATGTTCTAAATAATAACGTTCAAATTCCTGTCAAGCAGCCAACCGTGCGGTCATTACGCGGTTGACACAAGTAAAATGAAGACATTTTAACCCCTTTTTTCAAGTTAGGGGTCCACGGGGTCCAATTTTGAAAATAATAAAAATGATCTTAGTTTGACTATAAAATTCTCGGAACATGATTTTACCCATAATTTAAGTATCCCCTACACTCTTTGCTAGGGATCAACTTGAACTTTAGTATGCAGTGTTTGAATCGTTTTCAATGAATTACGATCAAGTTAAAATAAATATAATGGATTAAATTATAATAGAATACTGCAAAATGTGGATATGTACCAAATGTACTATCTGGACATACTTCTGACTACCCTTTTAGACTTCCTCGAAGAATCTTGAGTAGGTACTTGGTACTAAGAGATTGGAGGGGATATCTACCGTGCTTGGGGAATAAAGTCATAAAACTATTTCTTTCTTAAATATAAAAAGAGAGGCTCAACTTTACAATGTATGAAGGTAGACTATGACCTGATCATTGAGTTGCAACTAAGATGCAAGAGGATGACTGTGGGTGAAGGCTATGTACAAAATAACGATCTCTATAGGGATTCGGGACATTAACATAGAGAGTTCTTCTAGGCTTGGTCGCGAGGAACTGGCGCTTAGATTCACCTAGATTTAAGACGTTTCAAGATGATCCCTGCGGATATTACTGAATAAATGATTTTTGACTTTGACTTTGACTTTGAGTTTGTCCATGATGCCACTAAACAATATACGGAATCTTCATCACCATAATGATGTCGAGGCTAATCAACTCTTTGATAATCAAGTTCTTACTAGAAGATAACTGAAAAAAACTTTAATATTAAAAAGTACAATTAATAACAAACTATCGCAACGTAAGACAAAAAAAAATAAATTTATTTAACCTTGGGGTCCCTGGGACCAACAAATTATTAAAGGTTAAGTAAGTCAAAATCATCAAAATGATGCTGTCAGTGAATGGTACTGTGGGTAATATTAAATAAGATCATATCTGCTTTTTTCAAACTTTATAGAACCCAACATCATCATCATCACCACTGCTGATCTGGCCCACGTAGGTCTCTACTATTACGTTTTCAGGAAGAACTAATTTAACTTTTGCGCCAACTTCCCGCAACCCCAATGTCGTTGGCCCACTGGATTTTGTGCATTATCTTTCAGTTCATGGTCGCCATTTGAGAATCATTTATTGCTCTGTGGTTCTACGAAATAAATACCCATTGCTACTTTAACTTGCTGATTCTGAAAGCTATGTTGGTGAAGAACCTTTTGCGCTTCGCAGAATGGGTTGAGTATCTACTTAGGTAACCTAATCTTGAAAAAGTAGATGATATAATATTGTATGTCTGTCCACCAACCAATTTATTTTATTTTTATTGTGGTGCATTGTCTCTCTGGTTTGTTTTTGTGTGTAGAGGATAGTCAGAGGTACTTTCAAATATTATGGAATATACCCACATTTTACAGTAGTGAGTATTCAGGATACAAGTTTAACTAAATAAAAAATACGGTTATTGCACACATAATTTTTTTGTAATCTAACCATCGTCGGTGTACGACCGGGCTCAAACCCGACCTTACACCCTTAGGGTACCAGAAGGTGGGGTCACTGCCACTACACCACCAGTGCTCTCCAGTTTTAATTAAAATACATTAAAATTATTTATGTAACTGTAAACTGCCTACGGTAACCCAACTAGCTAGTTAAAATACTTTTATCCTACTCCTAAACCTTTGTTACGCACAGAGAGGATTAGGAAATTGTAGAATTTAGAGGCGTATTTGCTTTTCCCGGCGTTGCGGACCCACCCTTAGCCTAAGAATCCTTTGAAACTTCCCACATGCGTTCAACCCTGTTGTAAGGGTTATAGTAAGGGTTGTAAAAGGCTATTCAGTGAACATATAGCCTTAGAATATACTAGTGGAAACACGTGTGACTTTGCCTGCGTAAAGTTAACAGAAACCTCAGCTCCCGCTGTACCAGTTTAGGGATTGAGTTGTGGGAGTTTTTTCTACCACCAAGCAGCGTTGCTGTGTTTCGGTTTTAACAGTAAGGTTATTGGTGAAAATACAGGCACATGAGGATTGACTTGAGGATTTTTTGCAGGTTGATGGACAGTGCAGTACAGGGTACATTACTAACGCGCGTGACCAAAGTCAAAGTCAAAGCCAAAAATTTATTTAGGAAAATCAGCAGGGTTCAGCTTGAAACGTCTTAGATCTAGGTTAAGCGCTAGTTCCTCGCGACCAAGCCTAGAAGAACCGGCAAGAAACTTACGGCTTGGTTTCTACCGTTTTTTTGTATGATCCTGTTACAAAATATTAATAAAGTAAAAATTAAAGCTCCAGTGTGGTGCCGATCTGACTGAATGCAAGACAGAAAACATGCCAAGAACTTAATATGCAACAGAAGTTCAAAAGAATAGTACTGACATTGCAAAACCTCGGTCGTCAAAATAATAAATAAATAAAATAAATAAATAATGCCGAACGATCCACACAGCATCATCTAGCCCCAAGCTAAGCAGAGCTTGTGTTATGGGTACTAGATGACTGATATACTTAATACAATATTATATTACATACATAGATATTTTTTATTATACATAGAAAATACCCAGAACACCCGGAATCAATATTTGCAGATCGTACAAACATTTATCCCAAGGCGGGAATCGAACCCGCAACCTCTGCGTCGCAGGCGGACATTCGCCCGCCGCGCCGCATCGGTCGTATAATGTAATGTAATGTATATTATATCAGTCATCTAGTACCCTTAACTTAACACAAGCTCTGCTTAGCTTGGGGCTAGATGATGCTGTGTGAACTGTCCAGCATTATTATTATATTATTATTATTATACATTATTATACATAGAAAATGCCCATAGATAATTGACATATATGTTTCAAGTTAATTAGATTCCACATAAACTCGCTTCTACGTGCTAAAAGCAAAATTTACACCAATAAATTACAAAATTATGGAATGAAACTCCGCCGCTGGCTGATTCAATTACACTGGCTGTGTGTCGCAATATGACACTTGCCTCCAAGGAACAAGCCGGGAGACGAGGCAAGGTGATCAACATAATGTACGTCACACAAACCGATGCAAGCGATACAATTTTACTTAAAGTATTACATTAGTTAGCATTACATTAGTTTATAACACTAGTTTAAAAGGGAATTGAGAGGTTCACTCTGCCTTTAAGAAAGGTTACCTTCTATGCGAAAGTGTCTATACAACGTATTGAATGTAGGAAGTTTTAACCTAATTTAGAACAATTAGTATTTATGAACAAATTAATAAAATTTATAAATTGATTTTACTATCGATTTACCCTTCGGCATAACATTGAAATACATGTAGTTACATCAAGTGTTTTTGTTCGCGTTGACAGGAAGTTTAAAAAAAATTTAAAGAGACTTGTGAAACTATTTCGAGGTTACACCGACTTTATCGGCCGAGCGAGCAAAGCGTCTTGATTTCGAGATTGGCCAAAAAATGTTCTTGTCCATATCTCTATTCTCGCCAACAGAGGTCGCAATATTCAACCGATTTCAACGAAAATTGGCACACATGTTTTTTGATTTGTTTAAATTTTTACGTTAATCTCGAATTTTGATAGGGAAAAATAGGGGCGAAACGGAAGTTTGCTGTAGCGGCGTTTGTGGATGAATTTCAATATTGGGAAACGGAAAAGTGTCGGTTATTGTATGGTTATAAGAGCTCGTGAGGTCTTCGGGTCTTACAGAACTACTAGTTAGCAATAAGGATAATGTACTACAAATAATAATCTACAAACGTTGAGATCAATCCAAAAGAAATATTTTATTATAATATCGAATACCGGATTCAAAGGTGCAAACGTACACTGAAACGATCTAGAGCAATTATTTAATAAGCGCTTATACGCTGTCTCCTGGAAAGGCAGTTGCATGCCGGTAGGATATTGTCAATTTGAAATTCCTATCGCTATCGACTATGCCCTGGTTCCCATTGTACAGGCTTCCCTTTGTTTGGAGCTGAGTAGGTACTGTTGCTAGAATGTTCACAAGTATTTATTATTATTATTATTATAACTAGATAAAAATGTTAAAATATTAAGCAGGTAACATACTTTATAAATGTGCCTCGGAGAAAAGCACTCTGCACGAGTTGCGAGGTGCTCTATTATATTGAAAATCACAAAACTGTTGCAGGAGAAATTCCAATACGCCCCATCTAAAGGTTACCTTCAAAACGGTGAAGGTTTCGTCCTTGATACCTCATAAGTTTATTGTTGTTACTAAAATATTTTTTATCTTTCGTGTTTACCATCTTTAGATGAGTAGATCGAGAGAATCAACAGCTGCTACACTAAGTGGTTTCCTCATTACGTTTTCATTCATTGTTGGAAAGCCTTATGTACTCACTACAGTTTCCAAATAGACAAAAAACTTTCTATAAGAAAGTTATCTATCTATTGGTATTATGTATAAAGAGTAAAGATTTGATTGTTTGTTTGGATTGAAGTACCTACTACTGGACTACTACTGGACCGATTTGAAAAAATATTTCACCGTTGGGGAGCTACACTATCCCCGGGTGACATAAGCTATATTATATTTAAAAAAAATTAGGATCCTTACTAAAACCCGTGCGAAGCCGGAACGGGCCGCTAGTGTACAATAAAGTAATAATAATAATAATGCTGGACAGTCCACAAGGCATCATCTAGCCCCAAGCTAAGCAGAGCTTGTGTTATGGGTACTAGATGACTGATATACTTAATACAATACATTATATATATAGATATTTTTATTATACATAGAAAACACCCAGAACACCCGGAATAAATATTTGCAGATCGTACAAACATCTAACCCAAGGCGGGAATCGAACCCGCAACCTCTTGCGTCGCAAGCGGACATTCGCCCGCCGCGCCACATCGGTCGTCAAAAAGTGTTACCTATCTATCCATTTATTTGGCGATAAGCCCTTGTTATAATAGACGCACTATTGCGACCTAAAGATAAAAATTATTGAACGCGCTTAAATGTTTTAAGCGATACTCTCGTAATTTCAGTATAGGCATAATGTTTATGAATTACAGGTTTCTGTATCAAAGAGAATGATTAATTAGTACCTACCAGCGGCAAACTTCCTACTTAAGTAATCCATCCAGGATTACTCAGTGATTGGGTATTTCAGAACCGGATCACTGAAGAAATATAAGTACGACCGGTACCATAACTATTCGATTTTGGCAATAAGCAATAAGTCACGCGCGCTTACATAGTATTGTATAAATAAGTAGGTACAACTCAGATGAGTTGTAATCAAATAAAAAATGTTTACTTGAAACTAGTAAACTCAAATATAAACTTAAAACTAAAACATTATAGCACATACATAGAAGAATATTTTAACTTATTGTAGCAGGATTAGGTTTTAGATTTTTAAATTTGCTAGTAACAAAATGGCCCTAACTCAGCATATGCAAATTGCAATAACTTTCGCTTGTCTTCCGCTAGCCTAGCACCAAGACAAATACACCCTCAAATCTACGCCCAGTGAGTTAGGCTGTGCGTTGTATATATGTCAGTCAGTCTGTCAGTCAGGACAAATATTCTAATTATTTTTATAAAACTAGCACACAGTGGGTCTTTTACTTCATACCACAGTTATTTAGACATTTTAACATAAAACGTGTAAAGCAATGCATTTATCATGTCAAGTACACCTATTATGCTAAATATACCAAACATAATATTTAAACATGACTCCTGACTACACCTTTAGATATTTTCAAAGACCTTTAGCATCATGAAGCACGGTAGACATTCCCGTGTCATTTGATATGATCCCTACGGATTATTGTGGGCCTCTATGTGCTTAGCAATACTCAGTTACTAATTTCTTTTATTTCTTTCCCAGGAATGCTCGGTGTTCTTCTTCGACAAGCGCGACGGAGACAAACTGTTCAGACCAAAACGGAAGGAGGAAGTATTCAAAAAAATGAGAGATGGCGTTCAATATTTGGTATCAGGAGACTTCAAACAAACTCTGCAAATTCTTCACAAGCTAGAAGAGGGCCCAAACACGATGGCGTTTGCTACGGAGCCGGTAATGACAAGCCTGCATCACGTCTTCGCTTGGTATGTAAGTATCCAAAAACGTAACATAGACACCGTTGACAAACACGATGGCTTTTGCTATTTTTGAAGCAACTTTTGATAGAATCTTCATTGTCATAAACTACTACACTAGTGCCCTCATAATTATAGGTTCATTCATATTTTAATGAGATATCTGGTTCTAATGTAAATATATCTTCATAAAGCCAAAAAAGTAAATAATTTTTTTTAAATTTAATTAACTATAGCAAAATTATTCGGCAATTTCTTTGAGGAAATTTCTCGTCCACTAAAGACCTAATTTAATGAGATATTATAATATGTTGTAAATAAATTCAAAATACTGAAACAAGTAAATACTGAAGCGTTTTCCTTTGTGTTGATGGAATTACTTGTTATTAAAAACATCTTTCTAATCATCAAAGTTTTATACTAGAGGTTTTGTGAGAACAGTAGACTTCGCCTATCTATGTAGACTTTTAAGCAAAGTGGGGGTACAAGATAGCGATTCCTTTTTCCTTGATCGCATTTCCTTGGTCCTAGAAAGTCGAATCTGGTATCTACGGGTTCGTCTCGTGAAGGCAAAGAGAACTGTATAGGCTGATTGATACAGGTACCTAGGTATTAATTTCCCGAAAAAAGTTAAAAATTTAAAGCTGATGAAAACTTTACCCCTCTTCCCCCTTCACTTCTCAATTTTTTTTTTCGCAATATTTTATCTAAAATGAGGTTCTCAGTGTCCTTTCAAATTTGATTTTAAATCCTTCGATAATAACGCTACAGTAATCATCCCCTTTTTACCGCCCAATTTTTCACCCAATCAAATCGCAATCTTCCAAAAACTTTGTGTATCAATTTTCGCCGGAATCGGTTGAGAAATACCACTTGCAGGTGATTACAGACACCCGGACAAAATAGTTATTGACTATCTCGAAACTGAGACGCTTCGCTCGCTCGGTCGTAGATATTTATATTTATCAAGCCTTAAACATAAATCATTTTGAGGTTTTTATACAAAGCCCTCTCAAGTATCATTCCATTTCCTTTATTGCACTCTTTCTTCCACCCTTTTGGATCTCGTTATATCTAAACAACTCCTAAGGCGATTTAACTCGTATTACTGTCAGCAAATCTCGATAATAGGTACCTCTCTACCTACTACTTCCATTAAGATCGGATAAACAAATCAAAAGATGTGCTCCGACAAATTCAAACATACATAGATATACACCAATAATACTTATTCGTCCGTTTGAGAGATCGTACGCTCGACCAACAAAAGCAATACCCACATTAAACTTCAAAACTATTGGCTTAAACTTTTGGTTGACGTAAGATAGTGCCAGCTATAACAAGTTAATTTTAAGCTCATTTGATAAACAACATTTGAATTTTGTTATCCTGATATGACACGTAAATTTATTATTATGTCACAAAAGGATAAACCAATACTCATGGTGCGGCAGATTTCGCACAGCGACCACGCGAATAAATCAATACCAAAGTACCAACTACCAACCACAAGCACGGCCACTACGCGGTTGACGCGTGCTCAACCGCGCGGTTGGCTACTTGACAGGAGTTTGAACGTTGTTACCTATAGTATAGAGTCGATAATTAGGGGATACTCTACTCGTCCATGGGGACTACATTGGTTACTGAGACTATTGCTTTTTCAGATCAAAAAAAGAAACAGCATCACGACTGTAATCCCCAAATATGGTAGATATTCCCTCCGATCTCTTAGTACCAAGTACCTACTCGAGATTCTTCGAGGGTGTCTAAGGGGGGTAGTCAAAAGTTCGTCTTGATAGTACATTTGGTACATACCCACATTTTACAGTAGCTAGGATTCCATACGTGACAAATTGCAATCCCATCGCCGCTGCTAGAATACTATCTGGTTTCCTCACGATGTTTTACTTCACCGTCTGAGAGCACTGGTATTTTTTGAGATCATTAATTAAAAAAAAAGGAATTCGCGCTCTCTCTTTAATTGTCAATGCCGTCTATAGAAGTGATATTTGACACCATAACTACGGCCATGTTACATGGCTACAAGGTAAAAATAAAGTACTGACCCTTGATAATGATGTTTTCTGTAGGGTATTGTAAAGATTTTAATAAATTTAAAAATTCAATAGTTTATTGTTGTTTTTATTTAGAACGCAAAATTTAATTTACATCATATTAAATAAACTCTTACGTTCATGAAGTACAAATCTTAGGTAGTGTGGATAAGACAGCGATGATCATAACGTCGATCGCAGTTGTCTGCGGTTAACCGGTCGCCCGTGGAGTTTTACCCATATCATCATCATCATCAACAGCCTGTAGGGGACTACTGGACATAGGCCTCGCCTATACATTCCCAGTAATAATTTTGAGCTTTTTCTAACCACCAACTTCCCGTGACCAGTCAGTCAGTCATCTTGGTTCTTATACAAGTTTTTTCATATCTGGTTCAATCTCATGGTACTCACAGCATAGCTCTCTCCATAGCCCGTTGGCTTGTGTATGGGAACAATAGTTAGCGACCAATTATAAGAATCTTGCTCCTGACGACTGACTGACTGGGATATAGACAACACACAGCCTAAACGACTGGTCGTAGAGACTTTAAATTTTCTATTTGTCGACGTGGCGCAGACAAAAACTGAGTAAAATATTTAGACGCAACTTTTTCAACTCAATTAGTTTAGAGACCTACTAAAGCAGGGATTTAAAGAGTAATTATAAAATATCGCTTGAGTTAAATTGCACTCCATCTCACTCGCACTTGTTCGGTACTTGCTCAACTAAATTAAACGATAAAGTTTCCTCATCGATAAGAGACCGAGTTTAAGGAAACTAGCAGTAAATACTACTCAGACGATGCTTGATAGATTGTTCTCGTTGAAACAATTTTCTTTAGTACTTTCTTTGTTTTAAAACAAGTTTTAATGGACAAACAGTGTACACATTACATAATGGACTAAATAATTTATTTATTATAATAAATTACCGACCAAACCTACTACAAACCGCAATATACTCCGACAAATTTCAACTTCAACTTGAAAACCGTTTCGCTACCTTGGAAACTACCGAAGACGTGGATCAGGACCTACATAACATTGTGGGTATCCTTAGAGAGGTAGGAACAAGATACTGCCAAATTAGACGTACAGCCAAACAGTCTAAATTCTCGGATGAGACTCTTCGTCTAATGGAAAAACGACGACAGACACCACACACCGCTACGACTATGTCAGAACACCGGGCTCTCAATAAAACCATCGCAAAGCGCATACGCTACGACCTTCGACGCTTCAATACTCTTCAAATTGAACGAGCAATTGAGCAAAACCGAGGGTCTAAGGTGTTTGTGCAGCAACTTGGTAGAAGCCATCTGACACAGCTCACAACATCGAGGGGTGAAACCGTCGTCTCCAAACCGGAGGTCTTAGCCGAGATCGAGGACTTCTATGGTCGGCTGTACGCTTCCCAAGTAGCATGTCCTGATCCCAGCAATGAGGATGCTAGAGCCACACTGACCCGCCACTATACAGAAGATCTTCCAGAGATCAGCCTTGACGAGATCGAAATGGCTTTGGGACAGCTGAAAAATGGAAAAGCCCCAGGGGAAGATGGAATCACTTCAGAGCTCCTAAAGGCAGGTAGCTCTCCTGTTCTGAGGGAAATTCAACGTGTTTTCAACACCGTTCTTAACCTTGGGAGAACTCCAAAGGCATGGAGTAAGAGTGTCGTGGTGTTGTTTTTCAAGAAAGGTAATAAAGCTTTATTGAAAAACTATAGACCGATCTCACTCTTAAGTCATGTCTACAAACTTTTTTCCAGAGTGGTTTCGAACCGTCTTGCGCGTAGACTTGACGAGTTTCAAACGCCGGAGCAGGCTGGGTTTCGGGGAGGATTTGGCACCATAGACCACATTCACACAATAAGGCAGATTATACAAAAAACTGAGGAGTATAATCAGCCCTTGTGCTTAGCGTTCGTGGACTATGAGAAGGCTTTTGACTCTGTCGAAACCTGGACTGTTCTGCAGTCTCTGCAACGATGCCAGGTTGACTGGCGATATATCGAAGTGTTGAGATGCTTGTACAATGATGCCACCATGTCCGTTCAAGTCCAGAACCAGCAGTCAAAACCGATCCAGTTGCGCCGCGGAGTTAGACAAGGGGACGTTATTTCCCCCAAATTGTTCACAAGCGCACTGGAAGACATGTTTAAGACGCTGAGTTGGACTAGAATGGGAATCAACATAAACGGCGAGTACATCTCACACTTACGATTTGCTGATGACATCGTCATATTGGCGGAATCGTTGCAGGACTTAACACAGATGATGAGCAGCCTAGCTGTTGCTTCACGACGAATCGGTCTGGGCATGAACTTTGATAAAACTAAAGTTATGATTAACGATCGCATTACCCCAGAGCCGATCACCGTCGCCGGAATGCCTCTCGAAGTTGTGCAGCAATATGTTTATCTTGGGCAGACCCTACGCTTGGGTAGACACAACTTTGAGAAAGAGCTAAACCGGAGAATTCAGCTAGGCTGGGCAGCGTTTGGGAAACTTCGTCAAGTCTTCTCGTCGCCCATCCCTCAATGTCTGAAAACGAAAGTCTTTAACCAGTGCGTCCTACTTGTCATGACCTATGCTGCCGAAACGTGGACACTAACGGTAGGGACGGTCCACAAACTGAAAGTCGCTCAGCGAGCTATGGAGAGAGCTATGCTCGGAGTTTCTCTGAAGGATAAAATCAGGAACGAGGTTATCCGGCAGAGAACCAAGGTAGTCGACATAGCTCATAGGATTAGTAAGCTGAAGTGGCAGTGGGCCGGCCATGTTTGCCGTAGAACCGACAATCGTTGGAGCAAACGAATACTTATGTGGAGACCACGTTTAGGTAAGCGTAGTGTAGGACGCCCTCCGGCAAGATGGAGCGACGATCTGCGAAGTGTGGCTGGCAAGCAATGGATGAGAAGAGCCGAAAACCGGGCTCAGTGGCACGCCTTGGGAGAGGCCTACGTCCAGCAGTGGACTGATATAGGCTGATGATGATGATGATGATGAATAAATTACCGATTATTGCCGTTAGACAATTTTTAGAAATTAAACAATAAAAACTTACTTGTTTTATGTAATTCTATTGTAAATTTGTGATGTCATATGGCATCGCTTACCTCTCACAATGTCTTACGGGACATGAGAATATCATGTAAGAATGGACTAAAATCAGCATAAATTTTAGTTAATATTTTTCAATTTGAATTTTGAAATTAGTACTTGTAATTGCAAGCTCCTTCAACAACACACACTTGTGACATTCTCAGGTGGTGTGGCTCTTATATGTCTCCAAAGCTTTAATTCTAAATGCATTGGAAGATGGGTAATAATAGATAGTGTCTATCTAATAAAATAAAACCTTTTATTGTGAAGTACACATCAAAAAGCTTTGAAATCAATAATTCATTCTATCATACGACCGGTCTCACCTCTTTTTACCCCCATTAAAACCCATAACAATGGGTGAATATTCCGGAAAGTCTATTGTATGGGCGGGTTTCTCTCTGGTATGAGAAAGCTATTATTCAAATATCTGCTTTCTGTTTAACCTTTTTGGGCTTGGTGTTAATTAGCCAGTCAGACCACTTTAGAGGCATAATTATGTATTAAAAGAAATAAATAAACACAGAGGGTTTCTAAGCATTCATAGGTATTTTCATCCCACCATCTCGGAAAGAGTATTTTTAATCTTCAATATCTGAGTGGAAAAGCCGTTTTTATTCTCTAGAGGATAAAGTAAATTTAATTTAGAACATTGTGTGCACTAAGTTAAACCTATTTACTGCTACCTCTATGGTGCCGAATATATCATACAACTTTTTTTTAATTTGTTAAAAACTCAGACTCGGAACCTTCTTGGTGTTCTTTTTTCAATTTGCTTTGTACGCGGTTCTTTACGCGGCATTTGCATTTAGTCATTTCCTCGCTGAGGTGGAATGAAAAGTTACGTGTTGCACTCGAGTGCAAAGATTTTTCACCTCGTGCTCTTTTGATTCCCTCGCTAACGCTCAGGATTCTAATTTTGAATCCTTCGATTGCTCGGTCATCAAAATTGAACACGCGGTTAAAAAGCAACTTTGCACTCTTGTATAACAAATAACGATTAAATATGGGTATGTCACATTCAAAAAACAGCTCATTATATAATATATCTATAAACATATATCTAATCCCTAAAACCTCCCTATATAAGAACCCCGGCGTGCATAGTACTTTTCTCTTCTTCTTTTTCTTTTATATAATGACTCTGCAGCTCTTTTGTTCCATCGCGATGTCGTGTCTGATTGACAAACGATTGCGCTGACAAGCTTTTAGTCTTGTCAGCGCGGGTACTTGATAAATAAAATCTTCAAGGTATTTAAAACCATTTAAAACAATTGTTTTTATTCTGAAAAATATGGGAGGATTCGTTTTCTGTCATCCTTGCAAGCACTTTTTTTTCATTCTAGTTTGATATGCCCCCAAAATTACACTAGCATTTTTAGAACTATTTTGATGGCATTATCAACATTAGGTACCCGAGGTCTTTTCATAATGTGTTAAAGTTCAAATGAAAGTGTATTTATTGTGTGGTAAGAAAAGGTTTGGCTCAGGTTTGACTGGTTTTGAAGAAAAAAAACATTTTTTTCTTTAAAACCGACGACCTAAATATTTTTATCACTGACTTGAATATAAACTATTTATTCATCTACTTGACACTGAAAAAATTGTCTCTCGAATGACGAACATTTGCCATTAAATCAATGATATTATTACTTCATTGCATTAAATAGAAAGATCAAAAAGAAATGGAAAGGTTATTCTGATAATTTTAATATCACAAAACAAAGTAAAAAATCAAGTAACCACAGATTACTTTTATTTATACTGAAACGAGTTACTCTACCGAACTCCTAAGTTAAATTGAAAGTCAACACTAAGTACACCCTGGGGAGCCAGACAAATGCGATGTTCTCAAACTTTAGTGCAGACTGGCATTCAACTTGAATTCCGAAACCCGGTGAACTGGATTTCCGTTTCCGTAGAGCAACAGTCGTGTTATATCAATTTTATGATCGAGTACCTATAGAATGTTGTTTCCTACTCTACACTTTAAGTTCATATACAATTCTGGTGGCGTAATTTAGTCGAGGAGTACTGACGGCCTAGTAAAGCCAACTCCACCTTTCAACCGTGGGTTCGAATACGATCGTGCAGTATATCTTGCTATTCAAAGAGTGAGATTAGGCCCGACACAGTTAAAATAATGTTTCAATCATATGTACCTACTTAATCCAAAATATGAAAATATGCGGGTTTCTGATAGTTTTACGTAAAAAAGCGCCATTTAAAAAACCTATCCCATATTTTAAAGACAACGTTTTTGTTCTATAGGTACGTTAAATGAAAAAAATGTTCATTGTTCCAAATATATCTCTGAGTTTCAAAACCAAAGGATCGATATTTACCCCAAGCTATCTATAACTTCTACAATCTACCGTACATAATAAAAGCCTGTATACTCACATTAAGCTTTATTGAAACGTAAATGACGACAATTCAATTCACCCACAGCATTCGGTCTAAAATGTATTCGCCTTTAGTTCCTGTGATTAAACCATTTGCTCTTGCACGTATATATCCACATTCTAAGGGAAAATAACATAGAACTTGTATTTGTAGATCAAAATTTCCATGAAAGAGGATAGTGAATTACCTTTTTGATGTAATAAGGCAATTTTGTAACGTACGCAGTAGGTAACGCTGTTTAGCCTGGAAGTTATAGTGGTAGCATTTTTCTGGACGAGCTTATCACAAAATGCCATAAACTAAATTGAAAAATGCCATTTGAAATAATAATATATGGTAATTCGAATAGGACGCTTTGCCTTTGTTCATGAACTGTGATTTGGTAAATTAGTTTATTATTTTACAATTTAAAACGTTACCACTTTATTGATATTCGTATAGATGATGCAAATATAATGAATACCTCAATAAACAGAGCCGCAAAACCAGTAATCTGACTACCATCAGAGAGATTGGTTTTACTATACCAGTGATGAAATGGAACTCTACACAAAACGTCTGCTGTAGGTTTATTGCAATGATTGATTGTGTTTTTATAAAACGGGTCATGCAAATGACTACACCGTTACATAAGGTCCTTGAGAAGCTATTTATTTCCGAAAAAAAGACCGTAAAGAACGAGTAGTTGTGGAAAACCAGCTATATTTTGTAATATGGTTGAAACAGTCGCCAGTATAACTGTTTCGAATCACACTATAAAATCATGGCCAAGGGCGAAATATGGAACGGACATGATTCACACAATATGTGGCTAATTAAACCTAATACATTTCCATACAGGCAATGGAATTTGAACGCTAAAACTAGCAAGAAATATAATGTATAGTACAATGACATGAACAAAGTCAGTGTGCATTATATAATTAACATGATGGTCCGAATGATAACCTTAGGTAGACAGTTGGATCCTTAACTATAAAGTTCAGTGGTTTTTTGACAAGTATAGCGGTCCAAGCAAAGTGTTATTTTTTTCAGCGTGTCATCATCATCAGTTAATCGTTTTCATCATCAGCCAGAAAATACAAGTAGGTACCACATTGTTTGTATTAATGATGGGCAATTTTATTTTAGGAAGCGATGTTCGACCAGAGGCCAATCTTACCGCACCCGCCGTCGCTCCATTACAGACTAAGTGGGAGGAAAAAGAAGTACAAGAAGCCGGCACTCGCGCCTTTCGCTAAAGAGTACTTCTTCATGGAGATCGAAATGGCATACGGATTCATGCAGGTATGTATACGGCTGACGTGTTCTTTAAAATGCATGCTTTTGACTACTCTCTTCACTCCAAGAACTAGAAGTCTTATGAAATATATACCATACTTCGTTATGGTTGTGAGCTTTTCATGTCAGTTATACTTCGTGGCATAGGTAGATTTATTTTGCTGATGCTAAAATGAGTATTCTCCTTTCGAAGGCGTCCAGATAGTCTCCCAACGCTTTCTCGGGCGACCAAATGGTGGGAGAAGACTAAGGAAAGGGAGAACTGGAAGTCTTTGGGGGAGGCTTTTGCCCAGCGTGGTAAAAAATAGGCTAGAAAAAAAGAGCTTAAGGTTAAACTAGTCGGTACGTTGTCCATACAAACGTTGTAAGTGTTTAATGTCTACTATTTATAAACGTGCGTCCAAAGTTAAGTTTGATACTGAATTATCTTGCCGTTATCTAGGTACGTTACCCTATATTCTACAATAAAATCAGATTACCTTGAAAGTTACAAGCGTTACAAGATTTAGTACTAATTCTTTCGACGCTTGTAACTTTCAAGGTAATCTGATTCTATTGTAGAATATAGGGTAACGTACCTAGATAACGGCAAGATAATTCAGTATCAAACTTAACTTCGGACGCACGTTAATAAATAGTAGACATTAAACACTTACAGCGTTTGTATGGACAACGTACCGACTAGTTTAACCTTAATAAAGGGCTTATCCAGGGCAGTAGTATACCACTATACTTAGTAAGTTTAAGTTACTAAGTTACTTAGCAAGTTGGCTTGAAGCAGCTTGCTGTATTCCGGTTTGGGTGCGGGCGCCGGAGAATCTGATTGTTCCATTAGCAAATTAAAAAAAACATGTTTACGTGTGGTTAACTTGATAGTACTGGTGACCGCTAGTAGTATTTCAGATTTACTTAGTTTTACACGGGCACTCCTGGCCAGTATCTCGTTAATAATACGTGCAAAACAGGTTGTGTCTATATATCAAGAGCTCACAAGCTACATTCAAGCTTTATACATAGTTTAAACAGATGAGCCATTTACAAGCTCTCTTACTCTCTAACTTAGTGACGGCTGACGTAAGCACTTACCCCTGTAGCTCGCATCCCTTTACTTAGATATGCTCTTACTCAACTGACTTTGACTGAATACAAATAGGCATACCTAATAATTCCTGGAGTTCATATTACTTTAGTTTGGCCCAACTTGACTTGAATATGGCCCAACTAGACTTGAGTGGGTACATAACCATAAGTAAAAAAATTACTATAAAACACTTGAATCAGGGTTACCATTAAATAACCTGGATTCTCCAGTATCGGTTTTACGAATTATAGAGCCTGCCAATAATGGGAAATATTTTTTGTAAATATATAATTATCTTTTATTATAATTATCTTTAACAGTTATAAGAATCGTAGTCCTGATTGAATGATTTACTGACAACGCACTGCCTAAACCACTGATTGTAGAGACTTGAAATTGACAGGGTATATTTTCGCTAGGTCTTGGTGCGTTGAGATGTACTAAGAAAGTAATTCCTGAAGTTGAACGCCTAAACGTGTACAACGTTTGAAAAGGGTTTGAAGTTTGTTTGAGAATAACTTATAACTAAAGTCGTATGCGTTTTGCTTGTGTATTCATAAAAGGTATTCGTTAAACAGATCGCCGAGGCTTTGGGCTGCCTGCACTACGATAAGGAGATGGTGCACACCAACATCTGCCCGCAGAACATCGTCATAACAACCAACGGCGTCTGGAAACTGATCGGTCTTGAGTTTCTTAGTGAGTTTCATTACAATGTACACTGTGTTATTATTTTTGGATTTCTGCATGTGTGTTAGCCCTAGTACCTACTCATAGCACTGGTAGGGTCAAATCTACGCCATATGTGACGGAACACGTGACAAGTGACGGTAAGCAGGCGTACCGTCAATAGCGTCAATTGATCAGGAACACCACATAATTTGAGGTTTTATTTATTGAACGCCAGCTACTTGGATGGTTTTTTATTGTTATCGGGCCCAGTATCCTTTATTGTATACTTTAGGCTGGCTCCTTCGAGACACAACGTGCGAGAAATTGTTCTCATCAAACATGGACAGTTCAACAAGTCTGTTATCGGAGGTGCCCAAAAACGAGCTTCACCAGAAGAGAGTAGGTATGTTGTCCCAGACACGGTTTTGCCTTTTCATTCATAGGTGTGCGTTCCTTTTATTTGGCATAGGTACTTTTCTTAACGGAGCACCAAATGTGTATGGATATGGCTAGATATATGCCTTTCAGCTAACAAAACATTAGAGTATTTATATTATTTCATGCCAATTGTTGTTGTGGAATATACTGTGTACAGTCGCTTGCAAAATCATGTTACAGGTATAATTACAGTTTGTACCTTTACATGTTTGTTGAAAATGAAATCTGTGACATGATTTTGAAAACTATATTTTGTACGTAGGTATATATTTGCAGGCGATTGTACATAGGTACATATATTATGTGTGTATCAAAAACTATGAGTGTCGTAATTTAAACATTATTGTCTCATCTCATTCCCTCTTTCCTCGAGCAACCACTTCTTAAAATATCAAGAAACAAGAATAAATAGAAATCAAAGGTTAACAACCTACAAAATTTCCATCACCATCCTTCCCTTCCTTTCCCTTTTTTACAAACTGCGCAGCCGAATTAGGATTTGACCCGGAAAAAATTTAAGTAGCAATTTTCCTTCGGAATTTGTTGGAGGAGGTCACTTATAGTCTAAATGAAGACCGGCGCGGCGGGCGAATGTCCGCTTGTGACGCAGGGGGTTGCGGGTTTGGTTCCCGCCTTGAAATAAATGTTTATCTAATAAAAAAGGTCTATGTATGTAAATGTAATGTATTGTATTAAGTATATCAGTCATCTAGTACTCATAACACAAGCTCTGCTTAGCTTGGGGCTAGATGACACTGTGTGGATTATCCAACAATAAAAAAAATAGTTTTGCGTGGTACTGGATCCGTCTTGAATCTTGGTTTGAAGGGTTAATTTTTGTTTATTGAAAATAACTTATTTATTTTTAATTTGAACCTCCATCCCCCTCCTCTCCAAATTCAGAAAATTCGTACTTAATTTTTTCTTCCAGGTTTGCCCCTTTTTTGTGCTAATTCGACTGGGCTAAAATCTCACTAAAATATGCTTATAAACTTAAACTTCAAACGAGGTGTAACACCCGTTTACCTAGTGCTGATGGAGCTTTATTCAAGAGATAGAAAATGCTATTTTTCGTAACCTGATTGCT
Source organism: Electrophaes corylata (assembly GCA_947095575.1). Lineage (NCBI taxonomy): Eukaryota > Metazoa > Arthropoda > Insecta > Lepidoptera > Geometridae > Electrophaes > Electrophaes corylata. Next base: position 9,236,867 of record OX352698.1, on the reverse strand, counting down.
AAGCTTTCGCCTGCTCATATTGCAACAAAACTACGAGTTGATTGAATCCAAGAGGCGCAACCCCACTGGCCTTACCCTCCCACAAATATCTCCCTTGTATTTACATACTTTCCTTTGCATAGGTACACATTTACATACTCGAACATTGCTGAATAGACCTGGGATGAACCTTGATTCACAAGTATCAGTATATTTTAAAGGATGAATACTATTCAGTTTTATACCTATGGACAGAAATTTTGGTAGAGCAATACCTGAGGCCCAACTATCGTAACGAAATATCATCAAATTCTCGTTTCGATCGTGTCAATCTCCAAAAAGGATTTTTCAAAACTGACATTTCAGATAAGCCCAATTTCGACAATCAAATTCTTGCTTCAATCTCATCTCAGCTTCAAAAAAATATAAGAATTGGGTCGGTTAGCTACCTTATTCAAATGAAAATAAATATATTCCTGTTCTGAAACGTATTTACGATCCAGCATGTCATGCATAATGCGATGAATATTAAATAAATGTTAGTTTAAAATGGAAACAGAACATTAATAAATATCGCAATGAACTTAGTAGAGTAATAGGTAAGTGCATTACTTTAAAAGATTTTTCAGTGATCCCTGGATGCTTTTTGATTTTCACATTAATTTTAAGTGGTTATAATTAAACTTGGTCTAAAGATGTGTGTGTTCTAGCAGCTGTATCAAATGTGGTATGGTGGATGGTAGAAACCCAGTATTAAACTAAAGCTATCTGCTAGTTTTATCAGTAAGTTGTATTAAAAAAAATCTTTAAAACCTGGAGTTTCATCGGCACCCACACCGCACTCTCCACACTGAAAAATAGTAAAGCCCGGACTTGCCCGGACAAGAACTGACTACTAAAACTGTGACTAAAACTCTCTTAGTATTTTTTTTTTATTTCTGCTTATAGTTAGTTTTCCATAACTTCGTTGGAAGCAGTAAATCTGCGATATGTTAATCGATATGTAATCTCCGAACATTGGAAGTTGGGCTATACTAATTTGTTGCATAGGTTTCTATTGCTTGGAACTTCTCAACATAATTTAGATTAGATTTTTACTTTTTTATTTTTAATTTAGATTTTTTCTGTTAGCAGCGCACAACTTAGGGCGATCAATAAATCAAATTATTTTCCATACTCGACATTTTTTTGTTAGACTGGCCTGCTTTCTACTATTTGACTGCAGTTTAACAAACTGCGTCAAGGTACGCTTGTAAATATTTTTTTCTAATGCTCGAGGTTCATATTACAAATATGTTATATAATTTGTACACGAAAAATTACTTTATTTTCATTTGATTTGACCGTACGTTAATTTTTCTTGAAGATGTAATAATTATACTATAGTAAAACTGTAGACCTCGAAAAGTCTTGAAAAAAGGTAAAAGGACGGAAATAATGTTTGCTTGTCTGTACACGCATCACGCAAAAACTACTGAATAAATGCTGATGCGATTTGCAGTTAGCACATAGTCCAACTTAAAACTTAATATGGGTTTCATTAATTAAATTGAGCCAGTAAAATGGGTGTGAAACGGAAATTAAGTTTGCACGAAAAACGTGTATCAGTACACTTCAGTTATTTTTAATTCAATTTCTCATTTACAGAACCCATAGTAATCGAGGAAGGCTGTACTACGATGGCACATGATCCTTTCAACGTAAAGGCTAACTGTGGTTCTGAGTTCAACTTGGATGGTGCGGGTAAGTATTCGTTGTAGAAAAAAAGTAAACAGGACTGTATATCATCAATATCATCAACAACAGTCAGTAAAAGTCCGCTGCTGGACATAAATCTCTCTTATAGGTTTCCAGGAAGAGCGATTTTGGGCCCTTTCCGAATCCACCAACTTCCCGAACCTAACAATCTCGTCAGTCCATTGAGTAGGAGGGCGTCCAACGCTTCGTCTTTCGGCTAATGATGGTATTTGTGTATATTGTAGATGATTTATAACAAACAGCGTTAGGAGAAACTTTTTTCCCACACCCTTTTTACCCTTTTTAGGTATGAGTGTTATAAACTACATGTTACGGATGCTTTAGTACCTGGGTGAAAATTTTAGATGGAGGCTTGCCTAACACATGTATTCATTTTAGTCAGCCTAATCGAATACTTAATCCAAAGTTTACATTCCTATTCCCATATCACATTGACAGAACCCATTGAAAAAGATAGTTCCAGCGCTGTGGTGCCGCTTGAACCTTTACACGAAAAAGAAAAGTTAAACTGCACTTCTCAGACAACCCTGGATTCCACGGGTAAGTTTATACCTAAAAGTATTGAAAAAAGTATAATTAAGTATTCTATCAGCTATCTGCTTTTCATATTACAAATTTTACTTAGTTTGGCGTTGTGCCAATGTATGTCAACATTTATTATTATTTATTTAAAAAAACCATGACTAGTATATGTGCAAAAAAATAACATAAGTAGTTTTTGCTAATATATTCCATTAAATTAATTATTATAAGTATCGACTGACAAAATATACTGAAAACTCACAATCAGTAAACAGTCAGCTGATCGTAGGGACTTAAAATAGTCATGGTATGCTTCGATTAGTGCGTATGTACCTACTAAGAACGTAATTACTGATCCCAAAGGAGCGCAACGGAGGTTGCACGAAGAGGTTGAAGTTTGTATTAAAATAAATTAGTTATATTTGGTACTAATTTAAAAAGCACTTTCAGGTTATTTCGAACTATGTAGTAATATAATTCACGCCTATAAGATCTATGCAATATGATACTTCGTATTGACAAATCTACCAGACAAAACACAATCTATTTTGAAAACCGTCGTAAATCCGTAACTTTCCGTTAACCCCAATTGAAGTGAGATCCTAAACTTTTCTGATAACTTCTTGTATGCTCGTAGTCTCAGCAGTACCCAAATATCATAAAACAAAACACGTAGTTACAGAAATCTAGATCCTTTATCTTATACAGTTAAGCAGTGTTCTACATTATGTTTATTTATAATAGCAACATGGTGAGAGCTCTAATCAAAGCTTAGCTCCTATCTCGGTTTCTCAGTGACAGAACCCGCTGAAAAGGAAAGTCCCAGTGAAATGATGGCACACGACCCGTTCAACGTGAAGTTTAACTGCGCTTCTCAGTCAAATCTGGATTACTCCGGTAACTATTTATATAGTAAGCACCAAGCTATGTAGAAGCAGCGAAGGCTGAATTCTGTGTTACAATAGCTTTCTTGTGCTGTGTTCTTTTTTTTACATAATATTTATAAAACGACACGTTGATGCACACGTGTAAGGGTAATTAATCACAAGTTTGTGATGATTACATATTCCAACGAGTTATTTATCGGATGAGGTTAAGCTCCCATGGTGCTGTTGCTCAGTGCATCCCAGTATCAAGAGGAGAGTGGTCGTTTCAATAATTAATTACTTTTGGGATTGAATGAAATCTTTGTGAATTTGACATTCATACCTTTATACCTATTAGTAACTCGTTTGTAGTACCTATTTACAGCTCTTTGTATCACAGCATAAAACTAATTACATATTTAATACAGATACTCGTTTCAGCTCCTGAAATACAAGAGTTCGGTCAGATCAGCAAGTTGTCAGATATGTTTTCGTTTGGGATGATCATTGCCGCTTTCTTCAACAATGGCAGGTCGCTTTTCGATGCCAACGATAATCCTATGCTGTACTTGAAGCAGCTGAAAACAGTAAGTTTATCTGTATTGTGATTATGATCTCTACTGGTATTTTTCAGGAACAACGATTAGGCATCATATTAACAGAAATAAAGAATGTAAAGGTCCAAGGTCGCTAAAGTACCATATTACCACGCCTATGTATGCTCAATAATAAAATATGGTAGTATAGGGTAACTTCACTAAAATACTGCGTGTTTTTGTTGCTCAAAAATAATTCAAGTAAAAAAAAGTATTTGGGATGAGTTGGACTGAGCCCTGAGGACCTATATTTACGAAGTCGCAACACTTAGAAAAAGTAATGACACTAAGTTCGAAACAAACTGTAACTTGAATAAAAGACAAATTACAAATATTCAACTAAGAATGCCAGTACCAAGGCTAGAAACATACAGGAAAAATTGTTTATTGTATATCGGCTCCTCTTATTTATAACTCTCAACCAAAAAAGTTGTTTGACCTACCTTACAAAAAGTTTTGTGGCGAGTCGGAAAAATGGTTGTTATCAGAGAGCTTCTACTCAATTTCAGACTTACTGGAAAAGGGTTCGTGTCGTTTCCTACAATTACTAACAAAAATTGACATTCTGACATTCGCAATTTGATTATTTTGACATGCAATAATGTTTAATTTAGTATTTAATATGTTATTTTTACCCCTCAGTAATAATAATGTAAAACCTAAAACTTTAATATTTTTAGTTACGAAATGTTCCGCGCAACTTTAATGGTACAAATATGTGAATCTTGTGACATCTTTGAACTTATTAAATAAGTTCAAAGAATATAAAAACTGTGTTGTCAAAAAATATGGTAGACCATATTTTTTGACAACACAGTTATTATATTTTATGTACCTATGCATAATATATAATTTTATATTATGTTCCATGAAAGGCGGCTGTGTTATTTTGCGAAAAAAATAAATGTCTACTCCGGAAAATAATAAAAAAGTTTATATTACCCTGCGCGACATGCCAAGCAGCAACAAGTTGGGGAACGTCTGGTTGAACGATTACCGCGCAGCCCCGCGACGAATGTGCTATGTCAATCGGTCAAGTTCAGAGACTAACAACCTACTTTTACAAATTCGTTAAAACACAAACCTTACCTCAATATTTTGATGTCTCAACAAGAGATGGAAAATATTATACATGCTATTAGTTTGTGACTAAAATCCTTTTGTAACTAGTCAATCTAGAATGCTTCTCATCATCTAAACGGTTTTCGCGTATTTAATGTTTTTTCCACCTTTTAGGGATGGGTATTTAAAACCGCGTTTATTCGCGTAAGATCGTGAAGGCCGCGTATATTAGGTCAAGGCCACGGGTCATTGATCCAGCCAGGGTAACCACATCCAGTTACTTTAGAAAGGTATACTGTTTTGTTATGAATTTCATAAATATATACTGAAGTTAAGACGTATGTGACGTCATGACACGCTTTATTTGTTAACTGAACAGCTCGATTGAAAATGCAGTCATCTAGTTCTCATAGTACAAGCTATCCTTAGTTTGGGGTTAGGCGATGTTGTGTAAAAATGTTTACAAATATTTATTTGTGCAATTTCAAAATATCGTCAAATAAAGTTCAAAATGAAATGCGCTCTGACGTTGCAGCGCAACTGCCTAGAGGTCGAAGATATAAGAAAAGTAGTTTTTGTTATGATAATATATACTAAACACATTTAAAAAAGGCGTCACATATTTTAAGGCAATTTTATTTTCTATACGTTAGTGAAAAAAAAACACAGTAGACGTTTTTCCTTAAGATTAAAACAATTTTTGCTTGGTCCTGACCAAGCTGAATTGAATTCTGAAATGTGACCTGCTTGTAACAAAATCTACGCAAAAAATGTTGTAAAATCCAGTGTGATTTCTCTACCCATTCTGATATACAATCGGTTATATGGTCACTTAACTATGATTGTAACAAAATATATCTATAAGATGTACCTAATATAAAGTCCATTTATATGAGCATTCATCCATAGATATCTGTTCCCGTACTTCGATATGAGTTTTGTTACACGCTTTGAGTACGAACTTCGAACGCAGAAACACAAACTAAACGTAAATATGTTTGATGCTACGTAATTGCAAATTTGATTGCTTATATTTACGAATTATAAAACTTATACGAGCTTATTTTGTAACAAACGCCATAATACGTGGCCGCTATTAAAAAATGGCGGACTGTCTGACTGGGGTCAAATATTTCAAACCCTAGTAAATGATAATGAGCGTTCTTTTTGTGCAGTTAACGCACAGAGTGGCGGAATTGCTGCCGTTGATGCCAATCTCGCTGCAAGAAGCTGCTGAGCGCATGTTACTGAGAGATGCCGAAATGCGGCCCCCCACCGCCCTGCTGCCGCTTACTAAGTATTTCGGGTAAGACTTTCATAAACTGAAGCTAATTATTCACAACATAATACAGTTGTGCACATACATAGTGCAGAACTATTCGACGACTGATGTGGCGCGGCGGGCGAATGTCCGCCTGCGACGCAGGAGGTTGCGGGTTCGATTCCCGCTTTGGGAAAAATGTTTGAACGATCTGCAAATATTTATTTCAGGTGTTCTGGGTATAATACAAAATATCTATGAATGTAATGTATTGTAGGTATTAAGTAAGTATTTCAGTCATCTAGTACCCATAATACAAGCTATGTTTAGCCATATAGTCATATAGTCATTTATTGGTACTATTTGTACATTAAATAATAACAATAACATTTATACTAAATAAGTACAAACTTTTGCTATTCACTTAATTCAATCACGCCAAAATAAAATAATAATAATAATAATTTAACACTTAGCTTAAAAATTCAGCAATCCTATAAAAGGATTGATCGATTAGCCAGTTTTTTAATTTATATTTAAAGGATTGCGTTGATGTAGCTCTCGTGACAGAGTCAGGAAGTCGATTATAGACTGCTGGTCCCATTACATGTACCAGCTTTGACGATTTAGTGAGGCGCCGCGGCACGGCCCTCAACTTTTGAGCATTCCGTGTCATGTACGTGTGACCGTCCCCAAGCCTTGCAAATTCGCTGAGATGTTTTCGTGCATAGATAGCGGCATGAAAAATGACTAGACCTGGGAGGGTTATGATCCTAAGCGAGCGAAAAATAGGACGAGCGGGAGTGTCCCATGGGACTCGGACTATCGCTCGCACAGCTCTCTTCTGCATTCTGAATACTCGCTCCCAGTCAGCAGCTCTGCCCCACAGCTCTACACCATACTGGAGGAGCGAGTGAACAGATGCGACGTAGCAACATCTGGTCATGTTCTGCTCGAGTGTTGCGGATAGGCGCCATAAAGCGAAAGAAGCCCGACCCATCCTCTCGCACAACTTTTCAATGTGCAGTTCCCATGACAGCCTTTCATCCACTTGAAAACCCAAAAAAGATGATGTTTTGACCTAGTTGACGACTTTACCACCCAGGGTCACACTTATGGGTCATCGTCAAACCGATTTTGGAAATCCTCAAGTTTAGCCAATAGGTAAAAGTTGAAAGGAAATTTGGTAATTAAATTTTTAATTTCTCTTATTAAAAAATCTAAGTTCACGATTTCTTTTGTAACCCAAGAATCATTATTTACTTTTACTGAGACACGTTTCAATGGAACGCATGCATCTAATTTATTTTTTAAAGTATTTATTATTGTTCGAGCTAGTTCTTCCGCTGGCATTCGTCTTCCACTCACCTCAAACCAGTCAACGCTCTCTATCGCAGCTACATAGCTAGACATATTAGCATTTGTGTATGATCTGGCAAAACGAGGAGCGGCGGAATACGCGCGCATCTCGCACAGTACCTCGGCTCGTACGGCGTAGTGGTCACTCAGCTGGGAGTCCACCGCGCTCGCGTGTACGGTCCCGGCGCGCACTCGTTCGCTGCTTAAATACATGTGATCAAGGCACGTACTCGTCGAAGCTGTTACTCTTGTGGGAAAGTCAATAAAATTACAGTAATCTCAAGTATGTAAAATGTCATTTAGCTGTTTTTGGTCCCTATTCAATGGACATAAATAATCCACATTAAAGTCGCCAAGAACAACGCAATCCTTCTTACTGTCAACAAGTATATCTAGCAAACGCTCTAGACACGGATAAAACTGTGATAAATTAGTTAGATTCGACCTATATACACACACTATTATATAATCGGTATATTGTAATCGGTGAGTTCTACCGCCGATATTTCACATACTTGTTCTACCGAAATACAGGTGTAGTCAATCTCCTTAAACTGGATATTTTTGCTTACAAAGATACAGGATCCGCCGTGGGAAATAGATTGTCTACAATAATAAGAAGCTAAATAAAAATTATTTAAATTAATTGCACTTAGTTCAAAGTCTTTTAACCAGTGTTCAGTTAAACACAGAACATCACATTTCAGACTTTTCGTTAGTAAAACTTCTAGCTTACGAGATTTGTTCTTTAGTGAGGCGATGTTTTGCTTGGGGCTAGATGATGCTGTGTGGATTGTCCAGCATTATTATTATTAATGTTGTTTTAAAATAAAATAAATAAATGCGAATGGAGACTCACACTCTATAAATGTATTTCTTAAACAAAAAAAATACTAAATTCCATACATGGTTAAAACACGTTGTAGTTCCTTAATTTTAGATCTTTAATGAGCCTTTAAAATCTCCATCCACGTCACTCGCTGAATCAAATATGTACATTTCTTAAAACCGTTAGAATGCTTGCTCGTATTACCATGGGCTTCGACGGGAAGGGTAAATTAACCTTAATGTAAGTATAGTTTCTATTAAAAATCCTCGTTTGGATTCATACAAAAAGACAACAGTTTTGTTCAACAACAGTACTGTACTGTTGTTGAACAAACTGTAAAATCGGCATCAGGGTTTCTAAGAACAATTTTCTCTATAAATCACATTTTGTTACCGGTACCGGTATTGGTGAAACACTTTCAGTGAACACTTGTTTGAGGTAGGTAGTTACGACCATTTATTTTAAGAAAAAAATCTGTATTTTCAGGTTTTTTAATTATTTTGTTCAACACTCTCAACTGATCCAGGGCGTCTACTAAAAAGATACACAAAGTGTCGTTATTATCGTTTTGAGTTACACTACGAGGTACCTAGGTGCCTGTTCCATAGTCAAGTCGTCCTACCTTGGCATGCCGCGCAGTGTGAATCAAAACTATAATACAAAACTTCGTTTATTAGTTTTTTCGAGTAGACACCCAGATCTGCACCCCTAGCCAATGTCGCAGCCAAATTAGCCAATACACGCGATTCTGTATTCAACGATGTGTTGCCTTGTTATGTATTGCAATATAGAGCGATAACGAATAAATAAATAAATAATGCTGGACAGTCCACACAGCATCATCTAGCCCCAAGCTAAGCAGAGCTTGTGTTATGGGTACTACATGACTGATATACTTAATACAATACATTACATATATAGATATTTTTTATTATACATAGAAAACACCCAGAACACCCGGAATAAATATTTGCAGATCGTACAAACATTTATCCCAAGGCGGGAATCGAACCCGCAACCTCTTGCGTCGCAAGCGGACATTCGCCCGCCGCGCCACATCGGTCGTCTCATGTAGAAGAGAATGTAGAATCGCTTCGAAACGAATGACAATGGCTAGAGGCTCTGAACCAGTTGGAATTGCTTCGTTCCAGTAAAATACACCTCATGTTAATGTTTTTATAGCACGGCCGCAATGGATCCTGTGATTTTAGCGCTGCAAGGTTTTAATGGGCTCCAAAGAATGACACAACCGGAAAAGATCAAATTTCTGAAATCAGTATCTCAGGCTACCATCGACAAAATACCAAAGGTACTTGAGTGGCACAAAGTAATCGTATAAAACTGTTTTGTGAGTGAATTCATTAGTGTTAGCTTTTGATGCATCTACTAAAGGGTTCATCATCATTACTCTGAAAAGTCCATTGCTGGACAAAAGCCTACCTACATGGGTAGTCCTTCGGCTAATTTAATTACGGTTATTAAATTACTTTATAGACCAAAATTAAACTATTAAATTACTTCTTTGTGTGAATATAGTCACTGTAAGCTATTGCAAATTGTTTTTGCATTTTGTTAAACAGCTAAGCCGATGACAAAATTAATATTGTTACCTGCAGAAAGCAAAATTACCTGGTGAATAGGCGATATCTTCAACAGTCTTCCCTTCAAAATGATAAATTAGAATTACATAATAAACAGCTTACTGAAATACGTTCAAATGAATTCGCTCAAGTTATATCCCAGGTACTAACAAACTCGGTGTCGCTTCGAAATAGTTACACCATGTTTTGTCTTTTGCATTGACAGGATGTTTCAAATTAGATCGATAGAGACCAAGACACGGTGCAACTATTTCGAGTTTATTTAATTCTAAAACTCCCGAAGTAAACTTATTCCCTCCTACGATAGTTAAAAAAATAGTTGGGAATAAGTTTTCTCCGATTTTTACAATAGAGAGCTTCATTGAAGATCATGCTTTAATACCTTAAAACCTGTACAAAACCCAGGTGGTCAGCAATATTTATGTATGTTACAAATACAAATATATTTATTCATACCAATTGATTTGCAACAGTACATTTTGCTGGTGGTCTCCGCACTAGGGCAAGCCTGTATCGCGGGAAAGAGGTTTATATTTTAGGTTATGTTTTATTCTGAATTTGGGTCTAAAAGTTATAAAAGGTTTTATTAATTCATTTTATAAGAAACACAGTCATAACTTTTAGAAAGTTATCCAATGACATTATTTCTTTCTATCATTTGTCTTATTGCAGCAATTGTGAAAAACTACTGCATAAAACTATGTATGTGTTCAAACCTTTACGATTCCTTTATTCCGTCAAGAAATAACGTTATTGGATGGGCCGTTTGTGGTCTCTACATAGTAGATACCTACCTACATTAAAAGATGTCGTGATGCGTATGTTGGATGTTTTACAGAAGCTACGATTCCCATTCATATTCGATTGTATGACACCTGAGTTGAAGACCGCGGACGGATTGGCCTACGGTTTAGCGATGATTGTGTACATGGTTAAAGATGAACCAGACGAGTTCTGCACTAATATCTTGTACCCAATAATAAGGTAAGTGTTAAATATACCTATATACTATCCTTTAGCAATAGTTTATGATCCAGCTCTATTTTTCTAAATAGATGAGATCAGGTAGATTTATATCTATCTACATATAACCGTTATCAGGTTGAAGAAGTCCACTGCTGGCCCTAGGGAGAAGCCCGACTAACACTTTGTCTTTCGGTTTGCTGTCGCCATTCGAGAATCTTTATTCCCCATCGGTTGTTGGTTCTACAAGCTATCAGATAGTCACTTCATTTCTTAGATTAACCTAGTTATTGTAATTACTTACGCCGGAATACTCAAACGCAACTAAAATTTAATCACGTCTTAAGGTTAAACAAGTCGGTACGTTGTCCATACAAACGCTGTAAGTGTTTAATGTCTACTATTTATTAACGTGCGTCCGAAGTTAAGTTTGATACTGAATTATCTTGCCATTATCTAGGTACGTTACCCTATATGCTACGGTAAAATCAGATTACCTTGAAAGTTACAAGCGTTACAAAATTTAGTACTAAATCTTTCGACGCTTGTAACTTTCAAGGTAATCTGATTCTACTGTAGAATATAGGGTAACGTACCTAGATAATGGCAAGATAATTCAGTATCAAACTAAACTTCGGACGCACTTTAATAAATAGTAGACATTAAACACTTACAGCGTTTGTATGGACAACGTACCGACTTGTTTAACCTTAAGTCGAGATTTTTTGACAGTGTGCGATGAAAGTCTGTCAAAAATTCATCACTTAAGACGTGATTCAATTTAAGTTGTGTTTAAATATTCGGTCGTTAGTGTCATAGTAAAAATAGTTCTACGCCAGGCTTCTTAACTTGACTTGAAAAGTTTAAAACATATTGAGTCGAAACACCAGGTAGACTACTGAGCTGGAATAATTAACTCCACCTCAGTATTTTAAATGTTGTACAATATTCGTAGAAAACAGTATAAATGATTTTAAAATATCCTAGCTCCTTGTAAAACAATCGAATGTTCCTCGTTTCATGTCCTTGAGAATAATAAGTAATAATGATTTTTTCAGGAGCGTCTACACCAAGTACTTCATCAACAGAAACGCACTCGCAGTTAACGCATATCTTAACTCTGTAAATTTTTTCTTGATTAAATGCGATAGCCAAGACCGTGGAGATATAAGAGAAGAAATTATTAAGATATTGATAATAACGCTTGAAAATAATGACAAAAGTGTTCTGGTTAGTAGTTGGCTGTAGACAATAGTTGTACGAAATTGTTTTTGTAAGCTGCATGGCGAGTTGTACGCTTTTTTCTATGTAACAACGTCTACATTTTACTGCATTCGTTTCCTCACGCATATTGTACTGTACATTTGAATTAAGAGTTCGTGAAACTGTATAATACTTCTAGACTCTATAATACTCTAAAAGTTATTGTTTCTTTTCTCACACAACTTATAACAACTTTTTCCAAATGGTAAAATAAACATGAAGTACTTGCGTTTTGCTAAACCCAGCGTCAAACCGTAGAGACGTACCTACACGTATGAAATTTAAATGCACCCATAGCTACATCAACGATTAAACGCATTACAGGCAACGGCAGTTGAATGTATCATGAAATGCATGGAGTGGCTCGATGATGATGTTGTGATGGACCAGGTTCTTCCGAATATCAGGGGCGTGCTGGAGCGGTACTATAGCGATATGTCAATGAGCATAACGGTTTTGAACCTCTTCGATATGTTGATGGCGAAGCTGGACAAACAGCACCTTATCGCATACGTGGTACCGTCTCTGATGATCATGAAACTGAACGAGCCGACGGTCATGGAGCGCGTCGTTAGTAAGTGTAACACGTTTGTCTTTTTAACCCGTCCTTTTAAATATACACGCCTTAAAAATTTACTCCTTAAAACTAAGGTGGCACCTAAATGCCCGGTTCCAATATCTTACAAACGTTCGTTAATATTACTAAGAATCGTTGCTTGTCAAAAAGACAGTGACAGCTTACACTGGCCAATAAGGTGAGGGTTTACCTGACAGGCGTACTATTGACGGACGTTCGTAGGATATTGGCACCGGGTCGTACTTATGTGGTCAAGCACGTATAGGTATTAAAACCACTTGAGGTAACTCTAAATGCGGTCACTTTTAGTTATCAAGAGTATTTACACCTATAAAACCTATTAACTTGAAGATACGCGTTACTTTGCAAAGCATTTCATGTAATTATTTTACAATGCGAAATTGCTTTTTCCCAAGCGGTGGTAATTTGACCAATGCGAATGTTATAGATATGTTATACTTTATTTTGCACTAAGCCAATAGCAGGCCTATAAAATTATAACTTGCAGGCCTCTATAAAATCATGGTAACGGATGAAAGGTTGGGGTTGCCTCATGAGTTGATGGCTACCAAGATGCTGCCCTCAGTGGTTCCGCACGCAGTCAACAAGCGCATGGATCAAGCTCAGCTTTCGGGACTCATGGAGGTAATGTCGTCTGTACTATTATTCTAAGTAAATATGCCTTTATAGACTTTACCAAGAGCAATTTTTGGGACTTATGTCAACTTTTCGGAATTTCGGAGTTTAGTATTTACCATCTTTGACCTAATCCACAGAAATAACGTCGATCGATTTGTGCAAAGTCAACTAAGCCGTGAGTCTCCATCAAATAGAAAAAATCTACTTGATTTCAATTCGTAGTAAGGTTGGAAGACAGGGCTGCCACCACAAGACCAGCAATGCCCTCAAAAAAATTTTAAAGTTCCTTGTAAATGAAGTAGTTTGGTGGTAATTCGCTGCTGAAACTAAACAGTGTGTCCTACGATCAGTAACAGTTCCGTTTTTGAACTCGCCTTGCTTGCGTAAATACAATCATACACTTCACCAAAACGCTTTATTTATTATGTAACTCTTAGAGATTAAGCGATTCCGAATTTGTTTTGAAAAAATTTAAAATAATGTTGTTCTATACCGTACAGATGCTGTACCACATGTTGGATACCATCGAGCATGAGCAACGCATCGTGATTGAAGAATACAAGAACAGGCCACCATCTCCGCCGGTAAACCCCGCACGTCGTCAGGCTAGCATCGACGAGCCGGCACCGGAGTTCTACATTCCCGTGCTCAGGCGCAAAGTATCCAGTGCCGAGGAAATGGCTCGCAAAAATTCCGCCAACATCCCGCCGCCCAGTGTTAGTGCTACAAGTGTCGCTGGCAACATAAGAAGTACGTGTGCTAATTTTCAAACGAAAGAGCCTTTCCACACGTCTAGCCTTTCCACAATAGGTTTTCTAGCTAGCAATGCGTAATGAACAAAGCAATATCAGAATACGTCCAGCAGCGTGGTCAGCTATTGAGAAAAAGTGGCACAGTGGCTTTTATAAACATTCTTCAAAAGGCACGATTGGAAGCATGCCGTTTAATATTCTTGACATACCATATTATTTTAATAAAATATTTTACTAACGTGTACTTTAGAGATCGTTGTGATTTTCAAGGATCCAAGGTAAGACAATTGTATCAATTTAAATTGCTTTGTAATTGCATAATATATTTACATTTTTCGTTCGTCTTGTGTTGCTTGCCTACAAAGGAGTCATAGCAATTAATTATCTACGGAGTTCAATGTTATGTATAGAGTGGCAACCATCACAGCTCAGTTGTTAGAAGCTCTGCCTTCTGCGCTGTAGATTGTGGGTTCGATCCCCACTGATACAAACATTTGTGTGATAACCAGAAATGTTTATTTAGTCTGGGTCTTTTTTTTGTCTGGTGGTTAGTAATATTTTATCCTTATTATGTATTTACAAAAAAGTATATAAGTATTCATTCTATCAGCTATCTGGTTCCCATAAATTACAAGCTTTGCTTTAGGCTACAGCGCTTTGAGTGATTTTTTAACAATTATTATTTAGTTTTTTCAAAATGGTATTATACTGCTACTAATAAACATACTAAACATAGAATTTAATATGAAATGTATTTAACAAAAACAAAAAGATAAAAAAAAGAAGTAGCCTCATGACTTTAATCCCCAAGTACCTACAGTAGATATCTCCTCAGATCTCTCAGTACCAAGTTCCTACTGGAGATTCTTCGAGGATGTGTAAGTGGGGTAGTCAGAGGTACGTCTTGATATTACATTTGGTACATACCCACATTTAGCAGTAGTTGGTACCTATTACATATTTTGAAAAAAATCATTACGTTCTTGTGTCCTGGAAAAACCGATTGGCTTGTGTACAAGACCCAGGTACTAACAGATCGAGGATAGTTGCGGACAAAATTTAGAAAGTGGTGCAAGGCAATTGGCAATTACAAAATCAACATGTTATTATTCGTCATATCGATATTATTTATTATGCATAGAATGATGACACTTATTGCAACTGCAATAAACCTATGTTGCATCAAAGATGTATATGCATAAACTTCCTACCACATAATTAACATTGTGTTTCAGACGAGTCTGTTATTTTATGCAATTCTTACGTCTGCACGTTAAGGTACATAAATAATCACTTACCCAAAACGCACGGGCAAGTAATTACTTCCTAATTATTACCACCTTACTATTTGCTACTAAAACACCGATAAACCTATTCAAAATTTCGCTCCTTCACCACTACTAGGTAGGTAGGATGTCTGATTATAGAGAACTAACTACTAACCATCCATGTACAGTATTTTTGACCACCCAAAAAACAGGAATAAGCCAATGGTTCTTCGGGTCAAACAACTCGACCAATTCTAACAACATGAACCATGGGGCGGGTCCGAGCGGCATCGCGGCTGCAGCCAGCGGGAATTTCTTGCGTGTGGCCAACCTGCTGCCTGGCCGGCGTCTGTCCGACAACACGCTGATGGCTCCAAAGATAAAGATTGCGCCGTCGTGCTCGTCGTCGCCCGGTGGCACACCTGGTGGGTCACAGGCTGGCCTGCCTGCTCGCCGTCACTCCAGCATTGGCCCGCAGGAGCGCCGTGGCTCGCACGTCAATCTCTCGCCTCCCACAGTGAGTACGCTGTAACAAGTCTAAGATTTTGCCTCGCCTTAATTACCGACACACTTACTGCACTTTCCAACTTTTAATTTTAGACAAGGCATTCATTTTGGTACAGTCAGTACACCACATTAATTACCTTTTTTGACAGGCTCAATACGGGCGTAGACGTGGTGGCTCAGGCTCGAGCCTGTCCGTGCCGGTGCAGGCCCACCCAGCTGTAAGTAACGATGCCGCACATCCACGTGCTTGGCCTCGTCCCCGACCCTCTGTGTATCTGTAGGCTATAACATTGGCTTCGTCTGCGGTTGGGTCATTTCTCATACCGACCGAGATGATAGCGTCACCTTGCTCTTTATCACCGCCTTAAATTTTAGTCAGCATGAACCTGTACGCTGATCACATCACCTCGTATCACCTGTACGCTGATCACATCAACTATAGTAAAACTACCATAAGTGGAGTTTGTATAGTGCTGCGGCGTGCTTTGACTTTGACTTTGTTGCGGAAGAAGCGGTGAACAACTGTGAGTGGATGCCGCCGTACTTCCTTGTGACACACTCACAAGCCCTTCCACCGCTTTCTTACTACATACAGCGAGCGGAAGTGTTATTTACATAGTTGGTATTTTTCCAAAATTCTTCAAAACGTATTTGGCTTTAGATAAATTATAAATTCAACGTCCAAATTATTATTATTGATTTTTATTTCTTGTTATGGTTACCTGTCTACTGAGATTGAGCGCATACAAATATGCTCATATATATAAAAGCAAAAACATTGATCAAAATCATGGAAGTATACCTAATATCAAAAGTATTATCTCAGCATACTTATTTATAAATGGTAAATGTTTTAAAACGCATGTAGGGCCTACATCTACATATTTCATTCGTGATCTTGGGCTGTCGCTACTTCATTCACTGTTGCTATTTGTTCTTCTTCGCAGTTAAATTAAAATTGATTGACCACTAAATTCGAAGATTTTGAATTCTTAGGTCTGTATGATTATTTATTATTATTAGTCATAAAATTTAAACTCTTTCAAATCTTTATTTGAGACGGCCTAGACTAGGCTGTCTCTACTAGGCTGCCTAGTAGCTGTGTACGGCTAAGCGTTAGTAAATTACACTTTTGGCCTGGTTTCCCATACCTCTCAAAAGATTCTTCGTCAAGCTTACGTAGGTACAACTTCACATAGGTAGGTACCTAGTTTTTTCTAAACCCAACGCGCTTCAGTGAAACTTAATTAAGAAAATGCACGCGGCTTTTTGTTTAGACTAGTATCGAATATCTTATCACATAGTAGTCAAATACGAGAACACTCGAACGTGGTTTATATATAGGTACTAGGTACTATTTTTTATTGAAAAATCATTCAAAAAACCCCAAGTGTGAAAGAAATATCATTCATTCGTCCATTCATTGTTAGAATGTTGGGAAATCGTTGGATAGAAAGGGTCCAAAATCGTTCTTCCTGGAAACGTATGGGGGAGGCCTATGTCCCAGTGGACTTCTGCAGCTGTTCATGATGATGATGATGATGATGACAAAACATGAATTGTGATATTATGTCCTAAACTAAAGTATCAAGTAATAAAGAAAAGCTAATATAAAAGTATGTATGATCAACTTATACTTCTTATACTTTATTTATTTATTTTTTATCAAAGCACCCAATTTGGGTCAAGGTTTAGAGTTGCGCTAAGTAATTGAAGGTTTTGTATAGGGTGGATCGCTGCCTGGATCTGGTACGACATACCTGGATCCGCCGAAGGGGTCTGCGCAGTCAGTGCACTCTGCACAATCTGCGATAGCTGCTCGTGCCGTCATGTCTCTGCGCACAACGCCAACGCGCATGCGTCGTCCGTCTGGCTGCCCACCAAGCGCTTCCTCTGGCGCCGCCGCAGCTAGCCTGCAAGCTACTGACTTTGCACACTGCAGCGTCAACTCGGTAAGGATACTAGGGGCTTAGCAGCTTAGGCTGATTTACATAGGTCCAGTATTTCAATTCCACACTCTTACATGCTAGCTGAAAAGAGAACACTCTCTACTAATTTCCGTGATGTTTCAATTCTTAATTATACTTTCTTATTAATTTCCAGCCTCAACTGTTGTTCGTACACAAAGCCTGAATCACGTTAAAAGGCTGTTGATCGTGACGCATATAGCTGATTCAGAAGCGCAAGACGACCTACATCACACGATCCTTAACGATTTCAAAGGCGCGCGGAGGATGGATCCCATACAAACATAATAAGTACCTACCAACATTACTTGTAATTCGAGCATATTTCCACCCTTAAAATATTATTATTGCATATTATGAGGATTGATTAATCTTCGATTTATTCCTGATTACAATTTTGTGTCAAGAAATTTATATTAGTTTACATTATTATGTAAACAAATATCATTTTGCACTTATTCTTACGACATGTTTTCTTTTTATTTGTTGCATATTAAAAGCAAGCGATTATGATCAAAAAATAGCTTATATTGTCTAGTTACAGGATAACAAGACGGGGTAATAAAATAAGTTAATAATTCATCACTTTTGGAATAACGTTATGTGTATATGGGCGTTCATCCTGTGGTCTCGATTCACCGCGTTCTTTGCTGCAAACTGTATCATCTTCGTCGTCTATATTTTTAACTGTTGTTTATTTATAGGATTGAAAAGAAGTTCCCGTACAAAATAGTACCTATGTGGACAAAAGGTCCGGTTCGAATCGAATCTCAATTTACGCCTTCAATACTGAGTTATAGGTATATTTTGTTTTAAACAGCCTTCAAATAACTAAAAAGACAATATGCCTTAGTACTTCTGTTTGACAATAGGTGCGGGGAGGTAGCCAAAGCTGTACATTTTCCATGTACTTTCGGTATGTTTCGGTTATGTTCGGTGGCAGTCAGTTAGTAGCTTTTAGTCCATATTCTTTGGTTAGTAGGTCAGGCGAGGTCATCGCGCCCTGAGGTCGTGTCGTAAACATGCGTAAAATATGAATGAAAGCGCTACAGACGGTAGTGAAAGTTTCATGAATGAAATTATCTAAGTAAGTTACGCTACGTACGAAGTATCGTGAGAATTTACTTTAAAGTTTTAAAAATTGTGATAGAGGGACGTCGGTCTACCGGAAGATGAAAAAACGATTGGTGCCAAAGTACTTTAGGAAGAATCTTTCTATTGTCCGGGTTAGTGATTAAATAAATAAATTCATTTTTTTAAACAAAATTTTATATGTAGATTTATTAATTTGTCCTAAATGTAAAATCGAAATACGTCGACAAATAACCCATTCTTATGAACATATTTTTCTTTATTTTAATATGTATAATCAAGGAGTGATATTATGGATTTACATTACCTATATCGATGAGGAAAACATCTAATATTAAGGGGTTAAATAAGAAAGTCCAGAAAGTGAGAGTTAGTTTTAATAAAGAATATATTCTTCAATATACTATGTATTTTAAAATGTATTACTATATATGTATTTATTCTAATTAAAGATAATATTTATGAATATTGTGATTGATTCCTATATATTATTATATCTTTCTATCATAATGATAAGATTCAATCTCCGACCTTAATCTGCCTTCGTAATATATTTGTAGCTACATCTAAGTAGGTAAACAGTTATCAAACATTTTGTGGATAGCTTCTTTTCTATTCTTTGGAATAGAACAACTTTTGATAACACCTTTAAGTTGAATTGAAAGAAAATTTTGAAAAGCTCTTGAAGCAGTCTTAACTAAGTACTACTAAAATATAGGCCTTTTCAGTAAAATACTAGTAAAAAATAGTTCACAGCAAATAGAAAATCAATCATTTGATTTTTCAAAAATTTTCTTAGTTATTTTATTAATAACATGGTTTTTTTTGATATCTTAAGAAGTATTTTTACTAGGTACTTAGGTACCTACCTACTTTGAAACCTAGGTATGTTTTGTATGCAATATACGATATCCATCAAGCACTGATTTTGATGGCCTAAGAATTGTTTCATCAGAGTACGACATAATGTACGTACACTTTTTTATATAGATAAAAAAGATAAGCGTTCTATACCAGCCGTAAATTGTATACCTTCTGTAGTACTTATCTATTCCTAAGTTGGTGTAATTTTATGGAAGTCATTTTCTTACAGAAAAAATGACGGGCTTAAAATTGTCCAAAATAATGTTTCCTTTATTTTATACCTTACATCTTGACAACTAATTTGTTGTTACCAAGTAATTATAAATAAGGTGGATTAATATTAATAAAAAATATAATGGTTGCAAAAAAAAAACATTCATACCTACTGTTTGTTAATCGATGATAAATTGTATTCAATGTTACTAGATACCCAACTTTATTGATGTTACTGAAAAATTTAAATGTTTAAAGTAGATTGCCTAATTATTGATATTTACACGCAACATTTCAATAAGAAATGATAGCACTTATATTCTTCATAAATATGCGTACCTAATCTAAAATATTTAATCGAGCGAGAAATTATGTTGGAACTATTCTTTGGTATGAAGGGATATTTATTCAATAGAGATGAGTGTAAGTTTAAGATATAAGTTTTGAATAATTAAATGTTGAATCAAACGAGTAAATGATGTTTGAAAATATGAGTAATTTAGTCATTTTAAACTAACGTCTTAAATACTGCACCTGTACCTACTACTATATTTTCAGTATTCATCTACTTAGATAGTAGGCATACCTACCTTTAGCTACCAGCATATTATTGTGCATCAATACCACTATCTGAAATTGTTACTTATCTCTCAAGTTGTCCTACCTACCTGTGTATGTGTCTCAGTAGAAGCTATTAAATAAATAAAGGATATTATCACACAACACAGTTTTTTTTATTTGAAGAGCCATGTAGGTACTTAGGTTACCTTGTGCGAAAAAAAACTGAGAAGGTAGAGTAAACAAACCTTTTTATCTAGATATTCTACATGATAGGTCAACTTTACGGTAGAAAAAGGAAAAAGTAGAAAAAAATCCAAAAAACGGTACTTACCTACTCCGTCCAGCAAAAAACGGCATGCAGGAAGATGGTAGGAATACTTCTAGGTAATAATGCTTAAGGTTTTATAAATGTCCTTAATCAGTAAAACCTACATTATAGACATTATGGACAGGTAGGTATATCTAAGTAGGCACTTCTATCTAAAACATACCTACGTACCTACCTATTTATAACTAGCGACTCGCGCGCGACTACCTATGTCCGCGTGAAGCTATTTTCATGCAAACTTCAACCCCCGCTGTACACGTTTAGAGGTTGAATTTTGGGAATTCCTTTCTTAGTACACCTCTCGCGCCAAGATGAATATACTCTGAAAATCTCTACGACCAGTGTCTTATCCCAGTCAGTCAGTCAGGCCAAAGATTCATATAATTGGTATAGATTATATAACGTATTTGAAATTGGAGCATCCGTTCATTAGACATTTCGAAAGGATTTGGTATTTTCTTAGCTTAGCGCCTGTGGCTTAGCTTTTATTAGGTAGGTAGTATAGGTACCAGTAACTAGGATAGCGCATTGGTTTCGGAGATACGCAGGATACAAAAAATAGAGTCATCCGAACGGAAGGAACCGCACCAAGGTAAGGATACAACTGACCCTGTATCTACTGATCCATTTCTTTGGTACTTAAGTGTAGTTTTACATGTATACATGTAAAACTACACTTAAGTACCAAAGTAGGTGTATACACCTTCGAGATGATGCTCATGATGATCGTTTCATACAGCAACATTAAATTGATGCCGATACAATGCCGCTGCCAAGCTCAGGTTCGGTGCCAGAGTTCAGGTTCGGACTCAGGTTCGGTGGTGTTAGAGGTACCCCTCTAAATGCACTAATTGGCGTAAGTTGGCGTTTATGTAGGTATACATAAACCATGACACTTACGCGGCGTAAGTTACGCCTCAAGTTAATGGTCGCAAACCACGTTCCTAACGTGCGCGACATGCGGGGCAATGTTTTAGTGATAGTAACCACTTGTGAGTGTGTTATCTGCTTGTTTCTAATAGTTCAAAGTTAAAAATTTAGGTATATTTTACTGTCGATGTTAAAACTGACTCGAGCTGTTCCGCCTTATAAACATTTATAATCACTGAGCACTTTTATATAAATTAAAACCTATAGTGGTTATGTTCAAAACATGCATAGCTACTTGGGTAGGTAAGAACTATAATATCTCAAACCAAAAGCTGTAGGTAATATAATTAGCAGAACCAAGACAATAGGGGGTACCTAATGTTTATAAGCGAAAAGGTAAGCAGGTATAGTAATAAGTAGTAGGCAAGTGGATGGATTGCTACCTAAGTACCTACATATATAAAAAGTACTATTTTTTCTCGTGTGAAAAGAGATTCTAGACAGTACCTACCTACTTACTTCAAAAAAATTTCAAATCGTTGGTCGTGCACCAGAGTATTTTTAATAGAATAGAACACTGAAAAGTATTTATAACAACAGTTTCATCAGAAAGCAGTATAAAAAAATTGCTACTTAAATTGAATTGAAGTAGGTAAATGAAACGAAAGGTATTTAATTTTATTTTGTTTTTATTACAATTCCAAAAAAACATCTACTACATGAAATATGGTTATTATTATAGTTTCAGTGTGTAAGTACGCTTAGTCTAAAAATAATGATGCTATCAGTTTTTAAAATAACAAACATAACAATCAATATTAAAAAAAAATTGTTTAAATTTCATTATAGTCAAGAAAACGTACCAGTATAAATAACTTTAAGATCGATTTCCAGGGTGAATTTTATGCAATTCAAGAAATAAGATTAAAATACAATAGAATCAAGATAAAAACGTTCGGTATAATATCAAAATAGGTTGGCAAGAAATAATATTCTGTGATTCTTGAACAATTGTCTGGTCGACACTAGCACCAGGATATATCATTACAATTCATTTAATAATTGATTTAAGACGACTCCGTCCAATTGCCAAGTTAAAATCAACATTTTACCGAATTCAATTTCATGACAAACAAAAATACATAACCAACCTAACAAATATAAACCTAATGATTTTGAATATTGGTGTGCTGAAACATAATATCAGAGAATATCAGAAACCTTTGCCTTTTGTGCATGTTCAAGTGAATTGAATTATTATTTAAAAAGCATAGGTAGAATGAGCCTGATCATAACGTGCTATTTATGTTTTTGGAGTCACAAAAAGAGAAGTGACGTTAATAAGACTTCAATCAAAAGATACTCGGAGGTCACTATGAACCTGCACTCGCACCTAAATTATATCGCTTTAAGGACAAACAATTTATGCATTATTAGGTGGGTTGTGTGACAAATATATTTAATGACACACTTTCAGCAAAAGTTTCGATACCGAAGTAAAGTGCTTCATACACAAACTAGTACAAAATGTCTAGAGCTAGTAAGCAAGTGACTTTAGTTTTGAGGTGCCTCTCTCAAAGGATTATAGGAGTAAATGTGGGTTTACAAGGTAGTTCCAATGCCAACAAAAATCAAATCAATCGCGCTGAAGAGGGTCAGTGTCGTGCTCTTGTGCTCTTGGGTATAGCGTATTTAGCGTTGCTGAATGAACCAAACTGACAACGTCGAACGGCAAATCAAACTGCTATTGCAATCGGTGTATGTCGTGCTCGACAAATGTCGTATAGTCAGAAAAAATGATTTTTTTACTAAGAACAGCAATCGACAGACCGCGACAGCAATAGCATGAAATGGACCAGCAACGATTCATTTTACCGTTTTAGCTACTGCGATTTTTATATTCTAAGAGCATCTTACGTCCTACGGATCGTAATCTGGCAGATAATCTTTCATCTCATTGGGTGATAGTTTACATTAGCCAATGAGATGGAATATTATCTGCAAGATTATAATCCGTAGAATAGGAAACGAGCATTAGGCTTGAGGTGAAATTTTAGGACGCGTGGTACAGTCACAGTAAACTAAGAAATATTGTTATCGCAGAACGTTTTTGAGTATGCTTCAGGTAATAAAAAGGCTCGTAAAAACTTTGTGCGATTTTTGGATCAAATGACTACTAGCTCTAGAATAGGATCTAAACTTATTCTAGTGATAAAACAGCTTGATATTCATACATCGTATTCTATGATTTATTTAATGAAATACATTAATAAATACACATTTAAAACATTTCACATCAACACACTGGCAATATTTTTATTAGGTTTGGAACATTGTTCTTATTTAAAATAAGTGGTTTTGAATAGGTTTTACAGTGTTATACAATTTTGTTCAATTAAGTCAAATTACAAAAAGTTTTGAAACATGCTATAATAATAACGTGATCGAAATAAAGTAGGTTTTTATATCTCACGACAGTTACATATCTAAGCCCGGTAAAAATCCTCTCAGATCTTTAAGTATTCAAGATTTTTGAGCATGTCTAAAAGGAATAACCAGACGCATTTTTCCCATTACAGATATTACACACAATAAAGTAAAATAAATTTTGAGGTGCAATATTTCTAAGTAGGTACAAGGTATTTTTATAAGTATTACCAATGTCCGATTTAGTGCGGGCGTTAGTGCGACTCATCACCGCGGTGTAGTGCGAACAGTATCTGCATATTAGTGAGCATCGCCTGCGCATGTTGATAGAGTTAATGCTTAGTGATCCACCATTGCAAACTACCCGGTCCACCATGTAAATCATGATAAGCAGGATCAAATGATGGAAGCTGGTTTCTAAACATAAAGACACTACTACTTTTGCGCATTCAAGGCTAGGCGTTTGAATCTGCACCGGTAGTTACATCAATAAATCTTTTACGCTTGTTGCAGACCTCTTGCGAGATACGTATAAGTATAATCAGGAATATTTGTATATATAAGTTATATTGGTATTGTGGTTCTAGGTGAATTAATTGAGTTCGAAACTTATGCATTGATCATTTGATACGCACTACAACTCGCAGTGAACAACCTACTCAAACCACTAGAAGCCGTGTCCATACAAGATAACTGTTGGGCAAAGAAATAACAGTATCTACTTAAACTTATACGATCTTTTAGGAACGACCAAGCCAGTTACGCTGCATTTAAAGCAAATTGAAGGTTAAAGAGTAATAGCGGGTATAAATCAATGAATGGCTACGAACCTGAATACACTCGGTTCAGAGATTTTAAATTATCTTTTCGTTGGTGGGTAATAAAAAACTTAATAAACAATATCTAATTGCGTGTCACTGCTGTAGCGATAAATTAAAATCGACCCATAGTAGATTAAGAACTTGTTTACAAAAGCATTAAAAAAATCCAACTTGATTTCTCATATGGATACAATACCTACCCATTCAAAGTATCAAACTACATAATGGTCGCAAACTCCAGTATCCCCGTCCAAACTTAAATCGTGTTTTGAATGTTGGCAAGTAGCACCGTACATATTTCACCCCATACAAAACAAGTTCAATTGTGCTATCAGTGCCGAAGAATACGTATATAATGTAGCTGACCCTTAAACTAAAACAACATACATTATTTTAAATGCTAGTGAATATGTTGACGTTAACTACACGAATATTGATATTTTATTGAATATAGACACTAAAATTTTGACATCAATTTCTAAAGATACACATATTTACGATTAACATCTATAAAAAGGAACAGATACGTAAGAAACTATCAGTAAGATAATGCAGTGAGCCGATTATCAATAAACATTTCAGACAAACAAACAAGACCGTGATTTTGTTCATTTTATTTATAATTAGAAAACTGGCATATAATTCAACGGCCATATAAATAAAAATGATTAACTGACTGCGAAAAGCAGTCATCGGTTTCAGATTACTTTTTGGCGTACGATGACGATTGCATGAACGCGTTTTTATATTTCCGTACTGTCGCGTCAACGGTCATCGCCGACCTGCAGTGCCTCTGCCGACCAATGAGAAAACGTTCTGTGTAAACCTCAAAAGACGCGAAGCACCAATTTCAGCAGTATTTAGGATTATGATCTCGTACCTTCTATGTGGAGCACTCCTGATTTGCATAACTATTTAGACAAGATGGTGGTAACAAAGAGATGTTTACATTAGGTTGGACCGACACGTTTACATCAACAAATGAGCCATCGTCGGAAAAATGTGAACAGCGCAGTATACAGGCAATACTATCCGCCCGAGACAGAACGTCCGATAATTGTCGTGGCCGATAGTTTAATCAATCCGGCTCTATCATCTGACACAATATTACTGAACGCGGTGGGTCATGTGATGCGGGTTACTGCTGAGATGAACCGTAGCAAAACGCGATTGAATGCATTTTGTTAATGCCTGCAAACCTTGATAAGACTTGTGACTGGCGGTGATTTTAGTTGTGTTCAATTATTGAGTGTCCATGACGCAGTCGCGGAATTGAATTCCAAGTGGATGTGCCGTCATCTGTCAAACATAAGACATAATGATGGCAACAAAGCCATGCTTTGTGAGTCTAAGGTATCGGGCAGGTACCTATAGTTCCGTTTTATAAATGTTAAGGTACTCCTAAATACATACTGAAAAATTCTTCACAACTACAATAAGTATATTAAAATTACCCCAAAACTTTACAACTTAGCTCATATCTTATCACCGCGTGTGTTTGCGCATGGCAACTTGGATTTCAAACAAATATCGCGCAACATATTAGGATCCTCCTATTACACTGTATCCATTCCATGGGTACTGACGTTACACCAATACAATAAATATGATTATAGCACTACAGTAATAATATAGTGATTACCATATGGCTGACGACTAGGCAGCGCGATTCAAACAACTATCATTTCCACCATGTTGATCTTTAATTTTACTAGAATAATGGCCAAGACAAGTATAGACAAGACACCCCGTCGCGTCGCAAGTTCTACTACATAGTATACATCTGAATCGCACCGCATAACAACCGATCCTAAAAGCCTTCTAATACGTGATTACCTATTTCTAACATAGATATTAATATTAACAAAACATGTTTAATGCGGCTTACCGAAGAGTGAAATAAGTTCTTCTTTAGTTTAATTAAAATGACATTGGTCGAGAATTCGATTAGTTTTTACTTTAAATTTCAGTTTCTACGGTAGGCCTTCTCATAACGAACTATCAAGCAAGAGTATCTGGTCGCGCGAGCGGTAACAGCCGCCTCCATTTAGTTAGACATACCACTGTTCTGTGTTCGAGGGGTTGCGCGACTAAATATCTGTACCGATATATTTTCACTTAATTCTTACACAAAGCAAAATTCAAGTAGCAAAAGGAATATAATAAATAAACCGCCTTCGTCACAACATATTTTACATAGCCTCGAGGCATGAGCGTAGTCAAGTACACCTACTTTAAAGACTGACTGACCTAAATAATGAATAGCTAGTTATTGTATTTATGATTAAGAAGCGATGGTACCTAGGTGTATGTCTTTTCACGAATTGTACATAGATATAGCTATTTGGAAAAGGCTCAGGATCGTGTGGGGGAGGCCTATGTCCAGCAGTGGACTTCTACAGACTGGTTAATGATGATAGCTATTTGCAAGGTAATCTAAGTATAGACGCACGCAATTTAAAGAAACTGATGCTAACATCTTATAGTATTTATAACAATGAAATTATAAAATGAAGTACCTACTTTAGTTAAAATTTATATTTCAATTTCATTTTTTGTTATGGACACGTTTAGAGAGACTAGCTACGCCCATGCCTAAAGGAAAATAATTTTATTAGAGCCAAGAAAAATAAGGAAAAATATGAGCAATACAATAGTAATTTTAAGCCGTAGTGTACGCTTTGCCTGAATCCGTTATATGCGCGGTTGGTCGTGTTTATTCTACTGAATCCGGGGGTGTATCATTTTTAGGTGCAGGGGTCGGGGTTTTCTCTTCTGGCTCCGTAGTTATCGGTCTGGAAAGTATAAAAGAATTAATTTTTGACTTCACTAATGTGTCCTGTTATTTTAGAGTAGCTCTAAAAAAGTAGAAGAGCAACGATGGTCTAACGATGGGGTAGTGACCCTGCCTTCTGATCCTATGGTCTAATGGGTTTTTCCGTTCGTAAAAATTATGTGCGCAATGCCAGTGCTCTTAAACGGTGAAAGAAAACATCTTGAGGAAACCAGTTAGTATTCTAGCAGCGGCGATGGGCTTGCTACCTGTCACGTATGGAATACTAACTACTGCAATATGTGGGTACGTACCAAATGAACTATCTGAACGTACCTCTGACTACTTCCCTTACACATCGTCGAAGAATCTCGAGTTGGTACTAAGAGATTGGCCCCTCCAATCTCTTAGTATATATCTACCGTACTTGGGGATCAAAGTCGTGATGCTATCTTTTCTATTTTTCTAATAAAGTTTTCTCGTCACATCGACTAAAAATTATGATTCTTATATCGACGAAAAATTTGGCTACATATCGGCCTCAATAAGTTGACTATCGGAGTCTTCAGTGACTACGTGAGCTACACATGAATGATAATTAGAGATGTTGTCTCGCTTACTTGGCAGTCTCGTCTAGGAAAGTAGCAGTGGTCTGAAACTGCCCCGGGTTGAAGTTCTCAGTCTCCTGCTGTGAGCGCTGCCTGACCAGCGAACGGACTGACTCACGCAGTAAATACCGCAGCTCGTCCGTGTTAACGGTTGATACGCCTTCAACAGTGCGTAGCCCATCTGTCAATTAAAGTCAATCTAGCAATATGTTCATTTACAGAAATGAAGAGTTGAGTATGGAGGTTGCCAATAAAAGGAATAAAATTAATAAATTTATGGGGACATGTTTAGACAGCATCATCTGGCCCCAAACTAAACAAAGCTTGTAATATGGGACCCAGATAACTGATAGAATAGTAAAACACGTTTTTTGAATATACATACTTAGAAGACAATACTATACTCAGACAAAAACAAACATCTATGTTCACCACATAAATGTTTATCCTCGTTGGGGATCGAACTCACGACCTGAAGCACAGAACGTAGAGCTACTACTAACTGCACTGTGAGCCAGTCAATGACTTAATTAATCAACAAACTTCAAACTATTGCCATTTCTTACCACTTGGTAGGTAATGACAAAAAGTGATAGGGTTGAATAAGCAGGCAGCGCTTGTTACTCATGAGTCAAATTTTACATGTCAAAAATTCGGGATAACCGTGGCGTAATGGGGAGTGAGAGAGATACTTTCAGATTACAACAAACACAACAATGCGTAGGTGTGGAAATGGAGTGGAGCGGCGAGACAGAGAGAGCCGGGGACCGGAGAGAAAGAGAGGGTGAAAGAGGGGGGGGGGGGAAGAGAGGGAGAGGCAAGATAGAAAGGAGAGGAAGGGCGAGAGAGGTAATTTTGTGGGCAGCATTAGTCACTGTTATTACCGGTGACAAGTCCGTCGAGCGTGGGTTCAGGGCGCGCCTCACGCAGGCAGCGCCGCTTGCGGGACGGCATACCAGAGAGGTAGGCGTCGCTGAAAGGCGCCTGCTCTGTGCCAGCTCGGGCACGCGCTTCCTGCACCACTCCGTCCTCCGTTAACACCGGCGCCCACTGACTATCCATATGTTCGTAAACAATCTCCATCGGGGTTTGCTGAAAAATTATGCAAACACTTACTACGTTGACTTGCAGAACTCATGTAAGCAACTACCGCATGCTATTTGTATATAGCACAATAAATATAAACTATGCAATACAATTCAAGTTTAAATACCAACGACAAACCAATGTTAACTTTTATAATCGTGGTAATTAATAAATATAAAACTATTAGATTTCATGCAGCCAACAAACAAGTATACACTAGTAATTGACAAAGTCCTTTGTCCAAAAAACTTGAAATATCGGTAATTTAAATGTACTGAACTCTGTGTTATATTTAAGGCTGATATGATTATTAATGAGCATGTGATTGTCCCATTCACAGCGAGCTGGTTCGTCATTTGAGTAGAAAACGGAATAAGTAATTTTGATTAGAAACAACTTGAGGGCGGAGCCAGGTTAATTGTGTTATTACTTAGCCTATTTCTAATATTACAGGGTTAATGGTTCTAAAAATGGTTAGTTGTGCCTCTGCTAAATAGAGCTTATCAGAAGCACCAAGCTACAATGTTTGACCACAGCATCCGAATTAGATATTGTAATAAGTAAATAAGCGACAGGTATATTTAGTACTAAGACACTCGTTTCAAATGAGCTTATGATTCTTTAAATATAAAAGTATAAAAAAAACACATAGAGTAAAATAAAATAAAAAGAAGAAATGAAATGGTAAGCACTGCCTCTTCAAATTTAGAAAAAAAGTTTTTATAATGTAACTATTTCTATGAAACCATTGCGAGGCTGTCTGATATCAGCTGACAGCATAAACCTTAGGTCCCTGAAGTCTGAAATTTTGAACTATGCAATATAGTGGTGCACAAGAATTGAACTTCTGATCATCGACGGTGCCGCAGGTTTCAGAAAATTTACGCCACACCAATGCTTTGACCTAAACTGCTGCACCGCGCCTTAGAGATATGCGTGCCGGCCGGAGTGACTTTCAGTCCGCCGACAACGATCACGGCGCCCTTCCCCTGCATCTGACCGCGAACACCTACGGCGGCGAGGTACAGCGGTTTCAGTCAAACTATACCATACATTGGACAAGTTGCAAATTAAACTTGTGTAAGTAGGGTTCCACCAAGTTGTAAAAGAACCAGTTTGGCTGTTCATACGCTCAACTTACTGATTTTGAAACTATAGTAGGGGCTAGTATTCGAAACGAATGGACGGGAAAAATTCGTACGAACATATAGACAGCAAATCAATATAAAATGTTGTGATTTATTATCGACAAATATCGTACAGTATGCATGGCAAATAGTATAAAGTAGGTTAATATTTCTTCTTTCTCTCTTTGTTTGTCACTTACAAGTTAAAATATGTCATAACTCTCATCCGTTTTGTCCTAACCTTTTCTGTGTAAATAACAGTTGAGCAGACACTTTCTTCATTCAAGTTACAAAAATTATAAGCACACAGGGTGTAAAATACTTCACCTACAAACTAAAACAGTGTTTTCGAATAATGGTACCGGAAAACGGAACCAGTGCTTGGTCGATTGTCACCGAATAATTTAAATTACAATACTTCAGTTTTGCCTCAGGTTCCTTTCGTTGCTGTTAGCAGTGATACTCCTGAGCTTCTTTAAATACAATACGAAAATAATTTAAAAAAACTAAAAGATTATAATTAGAAGCACACCCTAATTAAATTATACTTTCATTCGTAAACCAGGATTTTCATAAACGTAATTTTTTTTTTGTTCTTAATAACCTATGTTGTCCGTCTCAGTTTTCGGGAGTAGCCTTTTTACACTCTGAATAATTGAAATCATAGTACTATGGCAACATAGCACGCAAAACAGGTTCCGCTTTGAACAAGAAACTTTCTACACTTTAGTGCTTCGACGCAAAATATCACAGCGGACCTGGCCACGCCCTTAGTTGTTTCCCAACTGAGAAACCACAAACACAATAAAACACATAAACATTCATGATATTCTTCAGTCTTTTGGGCAAACGGCAGTTGATTAGGATGACACATTATATTTCATATTTTTAATGCTTCTGACCGTAAAACATAGAAAATACTCGAGTTTAAGAACATAAGTAAGGTTATTTCCATATCTTATAGAAGTTACCGTATGTATATTTTGATCGGTTTTGGCGTTCTGTTCACGCTAACCATTCTCGAGTACATCCCAGTTTCATATAATAGATTCCATTTGTCGCTCTGGAACTCGCGACTTTGAGTTAGATGTGTAAGTAGAACGGACGCGACCGGCGCTGGACCTAGTTAGAGTCTACAACTAACTTATTATGGACGGTGTGGTAGGTATGTGTTGCGTCCTAAGCAATATTTAAGAGCCTTTTCATATTTTGAGCAACGTGCTGTACCAAGCACATGTGTTTAAGAGACATTGCTACAAAATCGCAGGTTCCAGAGTTCTTCTCGAATTCTTATGAATGTATACTTACATCATCATTACTGGGTCGTGGAGGGTAAAATACGTCTAATGCATTAAGATTAGCATTTTGGTCTTCGACTATACGATGCATTTCACTGTCAGATACTACTGAAGTAGGCGGGTCGATCTCTGCCTCCATGGTAGCTTCGGAAAATCTTAAAAGGCTAGGCGATACGAAGCGCGTTTGGCCGGTTTCAATAAGTTGCACAAACTCTGGCGTCAATACTAGCGGTTCGCTTGGAGTTGTTTCACGAGTCAATTGATGTCTAAGTCGTGCCAAATAGCGCATAGTCAACTCCATCGCAGTATCAGGATTTCTTAGACATGCATAGTCGAATTCTCCGTCCGGGGTTTCAGGAAAGTCCGAATCAGAAAGCGACTCGATACTGTCAATACGTTGCCTAGACGGCGACCTATGGAAGCCAAGGCTAGCACGAAGTCTAGAGCTTGGCGTTACATCACTGTAATCCTCGATATCGTCACTTTCATTAGTCGACGGATATTCAGGAAGAGCTAATATAGTATTATCTTCTCTATCTGCTGAAGGCTGATGAGCGGGTGGTGGTGATAGGGTAGGTGAACCAAGTTCGGTTGGATAGCGCACGTTCATCAGATTTTCGACAACACTGCTATTCAAGTTAAGACTTGTATCTTTCGGTGTACCCAAATCATCAAGATCTGTATCAGCGCAAGATTCGTCAGCACGGTCGTTGGTTGAGCGCTCTGGCTTCGTAAGGTCGACTTCGTCTTTTGGTGCTTGGCTGTCGACGGGTGGCGTCGAGTACACCGACTTACAAGGTTCAATCAAAGGATTCATGCCTTCGACCAGGAGCCCAGAAGGATCTTGTTCCTCTGGCTTGGTCATGCGCTCTTGCTGTGGAGAATCTCCGTTCGGCGGGGTCTGCTGCTCTGCTGTTTCTCCTGCCGCTTCTTCTTCCCTGGCTCTGCTCTCCGCAAGACGCTGCAAAGCAGTTATCAGCTGTATTCTGTCTTCATTCGCTTTCAGCTCACTGGCAGACTGCTCCATGTGACGCCGCTCAAATTTTATTTCCAATTCCTTAAATGCATCAAGTGGGTCTTGGTTCAGATCGGGCACGCGGGGTGTAGACTTTGGGCTTTGTTCCTGACACACGGCCGTTTCATTTGATGCAGTGTTCGAATCAGAAGTAGTCGTGCCGGGTAAGTGTTCTGGCTCGCCGGTTTCGCTTACTACATCTGCCTCAACATTGTTTCTCTCTGCTTGTTCAAAGTGAGGTCGTCTTTGAGTCTCATCGGGTGTATGTATTTCAACAAACTCATATTGTTCTTGGAGGGTCAAAATGTTAGCGTCCTCAGGATCGTACTGGAACAGAGACACCGGCTGATCTAATAACTGAATTATTAGATTTCAATCGTCGGAAGTCGTGGGAATAGTCGAGAAATATGCTCTTCAGAATACACTAAGTAGAATAATTTCTATAAGAAATGGTTGGCTGTTTTGTAAACATTATTACATTTATGAAAATGTTATTTCAACAACGCTCGTAATATTTTAGTTATTGCTAATTTTAAGTAAATATAAGAGAATGATAATTGCCATTTTAGCTTTATAAATCTTAAACGACGTTATCATTTCATGTTATTATGAAATAAGTTTCAAATTCTGTCGCCACACTGATTTCTTGATTATTTAGCCTTCGAGCATGTTGTTTTGGGGACCAAACGCGCTAATTTTGAACGATAGTACCAAGTAAAACCACACACGTTATGCTACTGTTTAAAACATTTAGAATAACTACTAGCAATAAAAGCCGTACTATAATAGCAACCAACTACACTACTTGTGCTCTTTTCACTTACAGAATCGAAATAGTGTAAGAAAGGCCATTCCAATTGTTATTTAGATAAGTTTTCTTAGATATCTATTCATCTGTCATGCTACTAAATTAAAAAGTAATTTTTCGTCAAGTTGTATGAACATAGTAATGTCCCATTGTAATTGCTCTGAAACTATGCGAAAGCTTTGTTAAATTAGATCTAATAAGTACTTACAAAAAGAATTGCCATTAAAATTATAAAATATTGTCTGAAAACTACTGTAATCTGAGTTTAGAATGGCGTAAGTGGTTGAAGATTGCAAGTCACTCAGAAAACGAAAAGAAAATTGGAGTGTGTTACTGAATTTTCATTAGTGAGTTTTGCTGTAAAACTTGCATATTTTATGATACGTTATAGCTGTTCCATACATTGAACAGAATGAATGGAACAATGAATTTTTTTCTTGGATTTCTTGGTCTCATGAAAACTGCACATATTTGGTTGCTAATTAAATAATTATTATAGTTATGATTTTAAGGTACGACATATAAAATAATATGGCGATGAGACATTTCTTTAATTTATCGGAAAACGATGGGAGTGAAAAATGTTTATGATTGAAATTAAAAATCGTTTAAAAATAGCGTGATCGGACTCGGTCGTTCGGGCTGATTTTACAAATTAGTAAATGTTTGTAAATTTCGGTTTAGCTAACAACATGAGTCAAGTTACATCCTAGCGATCCTATACGATAATGTAAATCGTAAGCGTTCCTTCATTATTTTATATTTTATAACTAAAAACTAAATCATATTATTATAGATTGATATAAAACATGATTATAGCCAAATGATAATAAAAAACAATAAAAACCATATAGCTTACCGAAGTTTCCATAGAAGCAGCGCATAATTAAGTCACCAAACAGTAAAAAAACCGCAACCAATAATATGGAAACTCTCACCTTGTTCATTTCATTTACATTTTATTTTCAGCAAGCTTTCTACATACCAAGGCGTTATTCAATGATTTGTATCTCAATGTAGTTCTGTTTCAGGTATCCCGCAGACGTGATATCAAATACTAAAAATGTGGTGTGCTAGGTAAGTAGATAATGAATTATGTAAAGATCAAACATTCGAGAATACGAGGGTCGTATCAAATTACCATAACTAATTAGCATGCTTTTTGAATAGCGTTAGTATTGTGAGTTTAAATAAAAATTATGTGTGTCTTTAAATAAATAAATTTAACCTCCTTGAGATCTTGAGTACTTAGAAATATGAGGGGATGACTACCACGTGGTTACAGTCATGACGTGTGAAAATCCTTACCAAGGACGAGCCTGAGGAGGATCCAAGTCCAATGGATATACCGCCGGGAACTACCGGAGACCTGGTGTCGTTCGACGCGTTGTGTTCAGATTCAACACTGTTTTGATCGACGAGAGAATCGTCGCCTCTCCAATGACGCTGCGAGGAGGCACCTTCCGACTGCGACTGGCTACCATCAGGCGTCCTACAAAATTATACATACTTATACAAACTGTACGACAACCGTGACTAATTCCTGCTTTTTATCCCTATCCTATATATGCGGAGCTTCCGCATAGATTTAGACATCCGCATCCGCAATAATCAATGCGGATTTTGATGCGGATGCGGATGTAATACAAGTTGCAACAAGAAAGAAATTGGGCGGGGCCAGCGAATAGCGCGTGCCGTTCGCACGTGACAATGACCAATAGGAGCCAAAAAATTTGTGACAAAATCCGACGCATTTGTTGTAGTGCATCATTTGTTTCTTGTAAACAAATCATTACGTGTTCGATTCGTCAAGTGAACATGAGAGACAAGTAATACCTACCAGAAAGTGGTAACACTGAAGCTGTACCTCAAAAAGGAATTACTTTCTTACCGCATTAAAAAAGTCTTTTAAATGGTAGTGTTCATCGAGAGGAATTTAAGATATTATCACCGATAGCACGAAGATTTTTATCCACTCGACTAGGCAGTGTTCCTAGCGAACAATGATTTGGTAGCAAAGGTTTGATTTACGAACCTTTGCGTAATCGCCTTGAATCAGAAAAGGCGGCTATATTACTCTTTATCTATACTTAATTAATATTATAAAGAGGACAGATTTGATTGTTTACATTGAATAGGCTCCGAAGCTACTGGACCGATTTGAAAAAATCTATCTATATCTCTATCTAAAACTATTTCGTGGAAGTAACATGAGGAGGAGAGTAGAGGAATAAATAAAGGTCTGTCTAGTTTTTTTTTTTGCTAGAGACTCTTGTTTTCTGCAAGGCGCGGTTCCGAGGTGGCCCTTCAAAAATGATTGAGCTGGCGCTGACAGTATATCTATGCTTTAGAAAGTGATTGCGAAGTGGACTTGCCCTGGTTCGCTCGCAGACATGGTGGAGGTGGAAGAACCTCCGGTGCGTTGCGGACGCTGCTGCTCGCGCTCCGAGGGTTGGCTGCCAGAGTCAGGTAGCGAGTCAGGCGTCGCCCCCTCAGATGAGGAGCTGCTCTGCTAGAACATAAATATATCATTCATTTAACTTGATGGTTGTTACTAAAACCTGGTAGGATGTCTTCAAGTAAAAACTGTACATTATAGTAAAATTTTGTTGTTCTGTCTGTCCGTGGTTTATTTGAAACGTTCTTGGCTACTGCACATATCGTGGTTTAAGAACGTGCTTATCCTTGCTTGTATTGGTGTTTTAAGTCTGTCGAATGGCCTACATGAACCATGTCTCGAAATTTACTGTTTGTATGACCGAAAATCGGTGAGTGTTACTCGCCACCGCATCGTAGCTGGTGACGATTGTGCGCAACAGGGGTCACAAGTCACGTGGGTGCAACGAGCCTAAATGGTGCGGGTAGGTCGTAGATCGTACCCGGGTCCAGGCGGAGGGCTCAGAGCGCTGGCGGGAAGGCGGCGCGAGCAGCGGCGGCGCCTGCAGCGGCCGTAGCAGCGCTTGGTGCCGCTCGCAAATGTGCGGCACTGTGCCGCTAACGCGTGCAACACTGCCCCGGTCAGACCCTCGCTGCGCCTGATAGATGCAGCACTGAGACAAGTGTATCGTATTTATCTGTCATCCGTACACCGCCCGAGGGTCACGTGAATCGCTTTTGCTTCTTACAACGCTCTGTATAGCAACTTTCTCTATTTCTCCACATTTTTAATATATTTCTTGACTTCTATTTAACCTCTCGTCTGTTTTTTGAAGGATCCGTGCAAAAAATAATATTCTAATATAATTCTATTGTTACAGACCGAAAATTCAGATGATTGATACTATTGAGCAAGAAGTAACTATCAAGTTTTTAAAACTCTATGTGCTAGATCTAGTTACTACAATGTATTTAGGATTAAAACACTTTTGTCTATTTGATTTAAAAGCTTCTCTATCAAAATGTTAAAGATAATAGGAATGAAATGGCCTTATTTAAGTTTTGCGAATCACATAATACCACGAGCGGTTACCACCGTAGATTGATTTCCGTTAACAATAAGTTCTATTTAACATATAGCTAGATGCTACACATGCCTAAGCAGAACATTCACGCCAAATAATAAAACTCCGTACCCGCTTGTAATAAAATAGTAGAATCTCGCACTGACTTGCGCAGTCGTCCGACTGCCAGCGAGAAACGATTAGCTATCGACTACTTTCTCGTTCAAATGACGTACAATACATGTAGGTAGCAAATGAGCTCTTATTCTCCCCGGCTGCAGTCGGACAACTGTCTTATACTCAAGTTTTATATTTTCACAGTATTTAATGTACCTAAACTTTACGAAGAGTGATTTAGCTCAACGATCAAAACATTTAACACTTTAGCTTTGATAATAATATTAAGGGTATTCTTGTATTGCTGATATATATTTGATTTATATGAATGAGAAATAAATAAGTTACATCTACATTGATGGTACCAAATTAAAAGATTAAGAGAATTTATTAAAATAAATAAGTAAAAAAATAAAAAAGTACCTATTGCAAGTATGTATGTGTGTGTCTTAGTTTACTACTGCAAATAAAATTTCAGTCTCACTATAACTTAATGTTGTTAGCCAATCTGCAATCTTCTTTTTATTTGAAAGTTACTTAATTTTTTTATGTGTAGGGTAGAATTGATTTCATTATAGTTGTTGTATTGTTGTAGAGCAATGTAGTTGTATTGTCGTCTTGCTAGTTGTGATGTATTTTTCGGTACAGGACATCGATCTACTCTCTTCGAAACAACTGGAAGAGCCGGCACTGTACGCTTATAATATCTTCTCAGATTTTGGTATATAAATAGTTTACGCACGCTCATGACGTTTTTTGGTAAAGCTCAGAAGTAGGATATTTAAAAGGTAAAACATCAGAACCTTCAGAACCACTCGCTGGGCTCTTTCAACCTCGATCATGTAGCTCTTACCTGCACCACTACAAACGCAAATGCCAAATGTAATAATACTTTAAAAAGAGCAGTGTACATTTGTATGAATAGTTCAACACTTGCAACTATGCTACGCAACTCAGCGAGTAAAAACCCCAAGTCAATCCCATTTATAAAAGCTTGGACAATGCAAGATCAAAACTATTTTAAATTTAAGGTACGGACCAAATAAAAAAATAAAACAAGAGGGCTAAGTATGAAAAAAATTAACGGAAAACCAAATCAGAACGGCGGCAGTTGTTTGTTCAATCTTACTATCGGTAGTGGCATGGATCCGTCGGCACGGCGAAAATACTGGCGAGCTGTGGTGTCGATGTTGCTTTCCAGACTGTAAAACCATACATAATAAACAATATAACGTTTTAAGATAACTAAAGAAAACTATTTATTTTGCGACACAAAACCTTAAACTACTGTTACAACCAAATGAACTAGGTATTGTCATTGATTTATTATCTATACCACTTATAAGAATCTTTGTGAATCTTTGTCCTGACTGCAGTCAGTCAGGAATGTCTGACATATAGACAAAGCACAGTCTAACCCACTGGCCGTAGACTTGAAAATTTCAGGGTATTGGTGCTTATTTGGATTAGTGACACTTATTTACCGATGCTGTGACGATTTTATGTTACCTACATCGGCCCCATCTGAAACTGCGCTCCGTAATACCTCTCTATCAATAGGTTTGATGCAGTATTAAGCTGAGACAGGGACAAATTTGGTCTTATGCAACATTGGATTTGTTTGTTTTTTCTACCCGATGGACTGACGATATTATTAGGATCGCGGGAAGTCGGTGGATGGAATGGGCTCAAAATCGTTCTTCCTTCGTTCAAAACGTATGGGGGAGGCCTATGTCCAATGGACTTCAACAGGCTTTTGCTTATGATGAACATTGGATTCGTTTTAGTAGTTATTTTACCTATTCCAATATCTATCCCTATATTTTTATTCTTTAACTTCTGATTGTATCATGTGTGCATTACGGTGTACCTGTTGCGAACAGCCATGAGATTCTCGCGCGCCACCGCGCGTACCCAGTCGCGTGAATGCGCTTCATAGTTCTCAGTAAGGTTAGCCTGTCGAAGAAAAAATGCTATTTATTTATATTCAGGAACAAATCGTGAGAAAACCAGTTCGTATTCTAGCAGTAACTAGACAGGCTGTCTAGGCAACCTGTCATGTATGGGATACCAACACTACCAACTAGTGCAAAATCTGGGTATGTACCAAATGTAATATTTGGACGTACCTCTCACTACTTCACTACCTACCTGGACAGATCTCCAAATCTGTCCAGCCTTACTACAAGACTGCCATTGAAATTAAGAAAATAAATACTCGCGCCCTAAATAGCATATTTTAGGTCGCCAAGGTTTGACTTATCTACCTAATGCTGCAAATGCCCTTACTATGTCCACGATTTTAGATGTGTTAAAATTTGAATATTATTTGTTTTGGTGGTAAACCAAAACGCGGTGTATGTAAAGGAATTATTCAAAGCTGAATCCCAGAAGTAGTGGTTATATAAAAAAAAAGCTTCACGCAGACGAACATAAGCGAGAATCATTAGACTATTTAGAGTTCAAATAACAAAGTACGATAATGCAGTTCAAACTTACAAAAAAGGCGCTAAAGACAAGCACCAGGCCCTCAAATCCTTCAGTGCAGAAGGCGAGGAACAGCGTGCACATATCCGTAAAGAATTCGCCGAACACGTTGTAGAAGCGAGCAGCAAACATATCCGATGAAGCGTCCGACATCATGCAAGCTATCATAGCTGGCAAGCGTGCACGAGTCATCACACGGAGAGACGCCGTCGGGTCAATATCCGGGTTTATAGGGGTGATGGTATTCTGTAAAATAAATCTTACTATTAGACACAATGACATATCTCGACAAAGTATTAAATATAAACTTTTACGCTGCGTATTGATATTAGTGTACAGAAGCGAAACACTTTGATAAACTTCTCGTGCCAAACCTTCTTTCCTCATGCCACCAGCATTCAGACAGACAATATTCCGTAATTACTGAAAGCTTAGCACGAATAAATTCGTCATTTTTAGAGTATATGTATCATATAATCCTTGCGATACTCTGCAGTAGAGTTGTCGGTGCCATGTTGTGAGACCTGGATATCAGTATGATACGTATACTCTGCAAATGATTCACTTGTTTGAGCTAAGGCACCTGAATTTTCGAAAGTTTGTCGAAAGCATCAAGGTTATCCCCATACGTAATAGAAAAGACCAACTTGTTCACGCAATGATAATTTTATGAAGCTTTGTAGCTAATAGAATTGCAAAATGCACTAGCTATGTAGCCCTGAGCTTAAGGTGAGACTTGATTCTGAACGTCTAGAAGACTTAAACACTTATTACCCTTCAGACTATTTCAGACTAAGTCCTGGCATTGCTCTAAATAAACCTTAAGAACTTCACATTTATGATTAAACGGCAGTTTTTTTTACAATACTTATTGCTACCAAACTAATCATAAATGTAATGTTACACAAAATAGCCGCCACCTAAAACAATTGGTAAAAAGTCGACAAAAACAAAACACCTGACAGAGAAAGGCCAATCTGCGCACCTAGTTTTATTGCGTTTAGTGCTCACTGCAAAGCTTCGAGTATACTTCCCATTACCATAGTTTACTGAAGAACTGACCATATTACGCAGGAACTCAGCATTCAGCTCGACGAGGTGATCCGAAACGGGATAGAAGGCATTGCCTGTAAACCCGTCACGTTGTATGGCGAGTTCTACCATGAGCGGCACGTGTTCTCTTGGCTGTCCAAAATCAAAGTTGCATAGTTTATCTGATTTTGATTTAAGTGATTTAAATCAATCACGATGTTCTTGACGATCTTAGAATGCCTTTTTGAATGTATAACATAAGCTAACTTGGAATACGCTAAGATTATGATTGTTAATTCGCTATAGCACTTTCACGACTTCCGCTTACTTTTGTTTTAAGTCGCTTTTTGTGGGCGGTGTCAGGAGGCTGCACGAACGCGCGAAGAACTTCTACGAGTGTTATAAACAGATTTTATAAATAAAGCATATGTACTCACAATACTACGTAGGAATTCCAAGTTCTGCGCAATGACGTGCTCAGTAACCGACTCGAAGGAGGGGAACGATCGGCCGCTGTTCGCAACGGCTCGCTCGAGCAAGCGCTGTACGTAGTCACGCAGTTGCATGCGGATGAAGGGAAACTCGCTTGGCATCGGTGTCGTGTTGTACGGATCATCATTTGTCGGATCCAGAAATATGTGACGGGCCTGATAACATGATATATTATGATTACCCTACGAGCGTCCGTTGGTCATCATCATCATAAGTCCACAGACTATCTATCAGAAATCCATCGACTTCCCGACATCATAACAATATCGCCAGTCTATCGGGTCCGCTGGTAGTAATACGATATTTCACATAAAACTTCACCTCATTGGCCAATGTAAGCTGTGAGATTCTTAATAATACCTGTGATAATACTAACTGACGCTTGTAAGATATTAGAACAAGCATCAGTCAATCTCATATTAAACGGAAAATTTAAAGTCAAAACCTAGTTGTTTCAGTTTGTCCGACAGTAGAGCTAAGCCATGTAAGCTTTTTTTGTATACAACTTGCTGATGGAACAAGCGGTGGCCCAGCTGAAGTTAAGTGGTTACCATCGCCTATAACAAAGTATTGCCTCGTAGGTCACGCTACTTAAGAACGTGCCCTACGATGCACTGTTCAGCGTCCATCAAATTGAGGTATACAGGTGTTAAGCCTCATCTGCTAGTAATTTCACCGGCACCCACACCCTTCAAACCGGAACACAGCAAACTGCTTGGCGGTAGAAATAGGTATGGTGGTAGTACTTCCCCGGACAAGCCCTTCACAAAGAGCTCTACTACTACTAAATTATAAAGTAAACCGGCCTTTGTATAGTAGATAATTTATACAGCGTCAGAGCCACCTTTTTTTTCAATCACGCCTTTTATTAACTGTAGGCTATAGTGCCTGGGACAGGATTTTAGACGGAGTAGTCTTGGCCAGCACCTATTCCATCTTCACAGTTTAGTTTAGTCGACCTAATCTACAGGAAGGATATGGTCAATACGTGCGTTTTTTTTATTCAATTGTACTAGAAGGATTTTCAACAATAGATTAAAATACAACTTACAATTGCGACCAAAACCGCGTTCAGTTGCCCTTCTTCGCTGACTGGTCCGCTAAGCAGGGTCATCATCATGCCCATGTGGCGCTGAAATAATATTTATATCAACATCATAACCAAGTTAGCGGTCAGTTAGTGGT
Organism: Electrophaes corylata; assembly: GCA_947095575.1. NCBI lineage: Eukaryota > Metazoa > Arthropoda > Insecta > Lepidoptera > Geometridae > Electrophaes > Electrophaes corylata. Next base: position 9,194,454 of record OX352698.1, on the reverse strand, counting down.
CTAACTGCGCCTACTTCCGCGTGGTTTGTCAACACATGCATATTTCAATAAATCAATTTTGTATTGAAATGTGTAGCGGTCACCTCAGTCAAGTTTCACTTTTACAAGTACTACAGCATAATTTTCGACTATTTCACGTCCATACTTACTTTTCCTACTTAGAATGCGACCCGGCTAGCCCCTCAGATTTCATCGTTCCGTCTGAACTATTAATGGGGCAAATCAATGGTACAAACCTAACCGCGGGATCTACACTTAATACATTTATAATATCACATCAAGCTGTAGAAAGACCACCACTCAGTGGCAGCTAAGGGAACGCAGAAAATGGGCTACAAAATTATCTGAGTACCAACACTACTGTCAACAATCAACCATAAAAAGTAAATTTAAATGCACTTGACTATTTCAATCGTAATGATTTAAAATTATCTTTAGATTAGTTACGTACCAGTGTGAATCGAGGATTCCTGTCAATCAGTGCTTGTATATCCGGGGCGGGAGGGCGTCTGTCTCTAACACGCTCCTGTTCGTCAGCTTGTTCTTGGTAGTTCTCCCTGGATCATTAATAATATAGAATAGGCACAGCATAAGTAATAGTACTAAATACAGAAGAGATAAAGAAGGTTTACTCCGCAAAGATATTCAATTATGGCAATACATCGATCTGAGTAATAAACTACAACTTTGCTCTGCGTTCGTTAAATTTACATCCACTTACAATAAGATTATCGCACGCATGTATATTAGTTTGCAATGTAAAACAATCACAACAAACGCCACCTTCATTTGCTACTTTTCCGAGGCCGCAACGTGGCGGCCAGGGGCAGATATTTATATGGAAATTTCTGCACTAGGTCTGGTAAAGCTGCCTTCAATCGACAATCGACGCGTTGCTCGATCGAAGCTAAGGAAGAGGTAATACCGGGTGAAATAAAACCACTTCCGAATACTCCAGGAACGTGTAAAGTTACCTACAACAAGGTCTTATCGAAAACCACTTGCTGACAATCAAATACATTTAGAGTAAAGCGATTATTTTGCTGATATTCCTATTTATCAACTGACAACTGATTTAAACAAGATTGCTGTTTTTGGTATTTTGACACTTTTCATCATCATCATCATCAGCCTGTAAAAGTCCACTGCTGGACATAGGCCTTCCCCATACGTTTCCAGGAAGAACGATTCTGAGCCCTTTCCATCCATCGACTTCCCGCGGTCCTAACAATGTCGTCAGTCCATCGGGTTGGAGGACGTTCTACTCTTCGTCTTCCGGTTCGTGGTCGCCATTTGAGAACCTTTATTTCCCAACGGCTGTCGGTTCTACGAGCTATATGGCTGCCACTTCAACTTGCTGATTCTGAGAGCTATGTCAGTGACCTTGGTTCTTCTACGGATTTCCTCATTTCTGATTCTATCTCGCAGTGAAACTTCCAGCATCGCTCTCTCCATAGCTCGTTGTGCGACTTTAAGCTTGTGTATGAGACCAATAGTTAGCGACCGCGTCTCAGTTCCATAAGTCATCATTGGTAATACTGGTCATTACTGATACACACTGATTATGGACTTTGGTCTTGAGACTTTGCGGTAACTGTGATGAGAAGATGTGTCGTAATTTCCCGAACGCTGCCCATCCGATTTGGATTCGTCGGCTGACCTCTTTGTCGAATTTGACACTTTTACACGTTTTTAAATAAGATAATTAGATAGGTACTTGTGTTTATTTTATGACTGTGTCGATTTTTTCGCAGTTTTTTTTATCAGAATCATGGTCTAAATACGCTGTTTTCAGAAGTAGTCTTATTACACCCGGTATATTAATAGTTGCTACTAACCTGCGCTCTTGCAGATGACGGCGCGCATGTGCGCTGTCGCAAGCCAAATATCTGTCATAGACCATGCAAGCCATGGCGAACGCATGCGCGCGTTCGTTCGCGTGGCGATGGTGCACTTGACGATAAACTATAACAAGCAGATTATAATAAGCCCTAGTTTTATACATACAATATACACCCATCCATTCAGTCACTATGTGTTTATGAGTTAATATTACAGTAAGTTCTTGAAGATTCAATCCAGTGACCAAACTGCTCGAAACTTGGGGATGTGAAATTTTAATGAGTTAGCGTCTAACACGAAGTTCCATTTCACAACGCACTGCACCGGTTAATCCATGCTTCATAATCGATACATCTAGGTAACGTCTATCAATTCATCTCACAATGCCTATTATGAGAAAACGTCCAACTAAGTGAAACATCTAAGAGCTGACAGAAAAGTATAAGGACAGGAAGATAGATGATCGATAAATGCTGTGTGGATTGTCCAGCATTATTATTATTATTATTATAATAGAAAAATCCTACAAAATTTCACACTAAAACAATTTAAAATAAAAGAGATTCTGTAGATACGCTTGCTAAATGATATGCACATCTTCTAAAGGGGTATTTACATAGGCATTTTTTATATAAACACTAAAATGCGTTTATGTAAAGAATCAAAGCTCGAGAAGGGCTCAAAGTCGTTCGTGCTGGAAACGTATGGGGGAGGCTCATGTCCAGCAGTGGACTCCTATAGGTTGGTTGATGATGTATCGAATGCACACGGTAATACGGCACGTGTTGCGAACTAGACATTTGGCTCATTGTACTTTCCGCCTACGAGAGGTATCGACCATGAAACAAACCGTCACCACTGCCTACCCTGTATCGCCTAATTTCGGGATTTATTTCGAGTCTACTAAAAATGTAAACATGGCCTGACAATGTAACTGGCATCCTATTCCTTAAAACGCGACCCTAAATTGTATAACATCATAATAGTAGTACTATGTGGCCGTGATATTTTTTTTATTTAAAAAGTGACAAAACAATGACGGTAAAAAGTATAAAAAAAAATGTAAAAATAAAAATCTAAATGTAATGTAATGTAAAGTATAAATGTAATATGGCAGAAAAAAAGGATTAACTAAGGTTTTAGGAATAAAAAAAATACCATCAATGAGGATACAAAAAGTATTTTTATGCTCCTGAATTGAGAACGTCCCCCTTTTTTTGATATTGGGTAAAATGTGATTAAAGACGATATGAAAATGTTTTATTTACCTTTATTTAAATGTCGACTTTTACCTACCGTCAAGGTACCTACTTAGTACTCAGTTTTTAAATTATTTATGTCACGTTATTTATATCACGGATCGCGATCGAGATTGACTGTGTACGGGCTGCCATACAGTCTCAAGGGTTGTTTACTCATATCCCTATTTACGTCACGCTGTAGTGCCTGGGACAATCACAATGGTGCACATAATTTTTTTTGCCGTCGCAGCCTCTGATGATAACTAGAGAGTTACAAGTAACTTTCAAGGGCGAGCGAATCCGAAAAAAAATATTCTAATAAGACCCCTCGCTAGCACTCAGGTTTTAACAGATTTAAATAGTTATTATTTAAACTTGTAGTTTAGGCTCGATTTAATAAATAAGTGCAGTATGTATGAATAAAGTTGTGTTTAAATTTTTTGTTAGTTTGTGATTTCTTTTTAATAACAGTGATCGTACGTATACCTTGCCATTGGTGTCTGCGTTCTGCATTACTATCCTGACTCTGGTTTGGCCCTTGGTTCCGGGTTTGCCCTTGATTTTGAGTTTGCCCTTGATTCTGGGCCGGACCTTGATTCTGAGAATTCTCTTGATTTTGGGTTTGGCCTGGATTTGGGGGTTGTCCTTGATTCGGAGTTTGCCCTTGGTTCTGGGTTTGTCCTTGTGTTTGTCCGTGGGCTCCAAGATGATCTTGTAATAGTAACGCATCCCCAATGTTTTGACGCAAAACGTTTGCAATAACGTTGTGCAGTATATCTGTAGTTTGAGCTTCACCCGAATTCGCGAGTAACGGAGTTACAAACACTGTTTTTAAAATTCAAAATAAAAGGGATTAAAAGGCTTGTTGCCGGGAAAAATCATAAAATCTAATAAGCCTAATAATAACAATTAACACGTTATTTATTCAAGCAAACTGAATCTATAAATACAATACATACAATTAGTATAAAAAGCAGCGTAAACCTAGCCACGTTGATTCAAAGTTTTCCATACTTTCTGCCTTAGACCATGTTGCGTTGATCTAAATGTTATGGTAGTTCGTTTATGGTCAGCCTCTGACACTACAGAGATGCTATTTTACCAAATCGTACACCTATATATTCATTCAGTCCCAGTATTCACATTCATAGTTTTTAGCGATTAAAGGTTTATATGACGACAACGATTAAGTAGGTAGGTCAAATACTCAAACCCAACTAAGTTTATAAGCTTCTTTAACATTTTATTAAACTTCAATGGTTTTCTTGACCCGTTACACGTAAGACAGGTACCCTTTTCGATAGTTTCAGAACTCACAATTTGGTTTACTGAATCTAATATTAAATCCGTAAAATGATACTGGCCGCTTACTTTTCCATAAGATTAATAAAAATAATAAATAAAGAACTCAAATACATGAGTGTGTTCTTTCATCTTGCATTTTATCTCTACTCTAGGTACTATGATATACTCGAAATGTCATCTAGCAGTAATATCGGACCCCATGGAACTACGCAATAAGTTATTGTTGATATGGTACACGGTTATTGTAAGTTATTGTAAGAATAATTATTGAAGGTTAAAATAAAGTACCTAGTAATTTTGATGTACTTTTCTTGGGGCTGTTGAAGCCTCAACAGCCCCAAGAAAAGTACATCAAAATTACTAAGTAATTACTAAGTAAATTACTAAGTAAAAGAAAAGTAAGTGTAGAAAAGTAGCCTTTTTTATAGTTGTCAAACTTAGGCTACTTAGGGTTTGTTCGCTATTTAGACTATTGAGTGGGGCTTGGTTGAGTAAAGTCTTGGTTCAGGATTTAACCTTTAGTTTCAACACGCGATTCTGAAAGATTTCGAGACTATCTTAAATATTTGAGTCACGTTTGAGTATTTGACCGAAATGATTTAAACATAAATTATTTATTTATTTCGGAAATGCCACTTTGAAAAGGCATAGTATGTACCTTCACGTTCAAAGCCATCGTTAAGTTCGGATGGCATGAACCCGCCGCCACCGCCGTCATCCATGCTCATGACTACTTCCACTCCACCGCCAGTCAAGTTGCGTAATAGGTTATCGAGATCTGCACCAAGCAAAAATATGATTTCGGTTTTGTGAATCAGCCGGGCTAAGATGTGCAACGCGCGATATGTCGCGTTTGGCACGAGATACTATTTCTATTGATGGATATTTTAGAAATTATAGATAAAAGACCCTCAGATAGGCTAAACATTAGCACTTAGTCTTCATTTGACAGAACGAGATAGATTTTTGGCACGGCCATGTTAGCACAAGAAGATAAAAAAAGATATCTCTATTTTGCACGAGATAACGAGTAGACAAAATTTTGTCGCGTTGCTCATCTTAGCCGGGCTGGTTAAAAATCGCGAGAATAAAATGAATTCAAACTTAATTATTAAACAGCGGGAATATTATCCTACCCATAAGAGCATGAGGCCGTTCATGCCTGCCGCTTGGCGGTGGGTCTTCACCAGAGGGACCCGAACTAGATGATTGATGGAACTCGTGGTGTGTCTGCCGGCCATTGGCAGATTGCATCTGCGAACTAAATAGTTGACCCAACGATTGTGCGAGTAGCTCTCCATCTACGATGCCTTGGCGTTGCATGGCCTCCAGGGTAGGTCCCAAGCCGTGCACTATGCCGGGCATCATGTTGGCACCTTGCCCCCGGCTCTGTGACAGACCGTGTGTCATGCCTAAAGTCATGCCCGACCTACGGCCGCGAGCGGCACCGCCCTCGCTGCTTTGACCGCGACCTGACGCTCGATTGAAAGCCAAGTTCACAGGTTCAACATCCGGGAGATCATCGTCCGGGTCAGACGACAGAGCGGAGGCCGAAGCGGACCGACGAGCGGAGGTCGGAGCAGCCGGACGAGTGGAGGTCGGAGCGGACGGCCGAGTGGAAGCCGGAGCAGACGGCCGAGCGGAAGCCGGAGGGTACGGCCGAGCAGATGCCGGAGCGGGCGGCCGAGCAGATGCCGGAGCGGGCGGCCGAGCAGATGCCGGAGCGGGCGGCTGGGCGATGTCCGCAGCAGATGGCAGAATGGAGGTTGGAGCCGAAGTCGGAGCGGGATCAGAAGACTGATTCGGGGCTGCAAGCTCAGTCGGAGCCGATGTCTTTGTAGGAGCCAATGTCTCTGTCGGAGCCGATGTCTCTGTCGGAGCCGATGTCTCTGTTGGAGCCGATGTCTCTGTCAGAGCCGATGTCTCTGTCGGAGCCAATGTCTCTGTCGGCGCCGAAGCTGGGGCGTTGGCCGTGGCTTGTTGCGCAGCAGCCGCAAGGTCCTGTTGAGCCTGCGCCTGGTGCAGGTTAGAGGCGACAGCTGCCAGTCCGCTGAGAAGGCTGTTGTCAAGCGGGATTGTGATGTGTCCCCTAGTCTCGATCGCGACTTGGTACTGGCGAGGCGTGGAGCCATCGGTCGCGGGGCGGGTGAATGTGCGTGAAGTGGCATGGATCGGCATGCCGGTGACGGCGGCGGCTACAGCGGTGCGCCGTACGGCCTCTAGTTCCTCGGCGAGGCCGATGGAAGTGGTGGTGGTAGCGGATTGCGGAGGCTCAGGTCCGCGTGTCGGTCCCCCTCTGCCAGCCGAGCCGGCAGTGCCGCTTCCGGCCAGGCCTCCTCTGCCGCGTGTTGCTTGCTCACCCGACGTGGGCCGCCTACCAGTAGTTGTTACCACGTTGATATGGGCCTAAAAAACAAAAACAAAAATTACGAACCAGATTCCGGTCGCTCCCTTCGCGTCTAAACTCCAACAAACGAACATTTGATGGTGATTCGTAGAACCGAAAACTGAAATGAAGGAAGTTTACCTGCACAGGCAGCGGGTGGCGCGTGGTAGAGGGTGGCTCGGATGTCAGTCGCGGGCAGCGCTGTCCCACGTGGAAGGAGATGTCGCTGATGGCGTGGTAGCTGTGCGCGAAGCTGTGCATTATGTCGCAGATGAGCGTCACTGTGTGCTGCCGCTGCGATCTCTCATCATCAGAGTACTGCGAACATACATAAAGTTTAGAAAGTAGTGACATTTCAGATACCGTTGCATTGTTCACTACTAATTTAAACAAAAGGCTTTTGTTTATTCTCCTTAGTTAAGTTGGTAGATACAAAATTTTTTCGTTATCGCAGTCTTGCTATTAAACAGATGATTAAGCCCGTATCGTGTGCGTTTGAGCCGAAACAGGTCCTACAGTTATGGCTCTCCTAAGATCCCTAGATGAGTAAACATAATAAAAGGAACACGAGCTGCTTCACAAAAGACTGCCCTACAAGTCCTGCGTGGTAAAATTATTTCAAATTAGCTTATTTTTGTATAAGTACCTAAAGAAAACCCGAAATATAAGTTGACAATAAAGTAATTTCATTATGTAGTCTATACTGCCCTACTAGGCACAAAAACGGTATTTCAGTGAAAGCTAGTTAGGAGATATTTGACGTTATGTAAAATTAGTTTTTTCGTTAATTTATAGATAGTTATTTTTGGTTATTAAATGTAATTTATATACATATAATGCTAGGTATGTTTTCTATCACAATAGTTAAAATATGTAAAATGTACTAGGTAATGCCATAACCATGAGATACTGCTACACCGCTTAGTAATTACGAACTTAAGAATTGAGTTGCCGCCTTTTGGTTAGCTTTTCACCTAACACATGCTTGTTTAGAAAAGGATATGGATTTTCAGTCAAATAAAATACATATTTTTATATAGAAAAAAAACAAATCAAAGTGCACTTATAAAGTCTTTTATTGTTTAAATTTATAATAATAATAAGGCGGCCGAGACTGCAAATCCGCCCCTGACGCCAAATACAAAATAAATACACGGCACAAACGAGATCATTCTTCAGATGTCTGCGGACCGTCAAGGCGAATCCACGACGGTCTGCGTAAAAATTTTCACGAGTTCTTTTACAGCGCCGACAGAACAGAAAACATAGAGTATTGAGAGACTAGAGAATTGTTGATAAATTTTCATGGTTAGAAAATTTAATAATCACGGAATCATTTAATTAATGTAAAATATTAGTCGTATCTAACCTAATTTTATTTCATTGTACTGTTTAAAGAAATAGAAAATTTGCAAAACTGTGTTTCACCTGAACATGTCTCCATATAAAAATATTTCATGTATGTTTTTATTCGGTAGAATCATAGGGATTACTTACTGACTTACTGAATAGTCTTACAAAGTAGGTAAACCTAGGTTTACCACCTAGCTTTTTTTATCTGATGCTTGTTACAATAATGGTAGGATAGTTTTAAGTACTTACCAATATACGAACGTTTACGCGTGTATATACCTACCTACTTAGACTTACTACCAACACTGCTAGTGCTAATTAGGCAAGATAGATACTAAGATTTGTACTACTGATAAATAACTAATTTGGAGATTGCTCATATTCGTTCTTCCTGGCAATGTACATACTATGTGGGACACGTATGTCCGGCAGTAATTTTTCCAGGCTGGTGATAATAATTGTATTTAGACACTATATTTTTCAGGGTTCCGTACCCGCACTTGGCCAGTTTTTTATTTTTACATATCTATCTAAATGATTTGATAATTTTCCCGAAAAAATAACGGGAACGGGAAAAAACTGCCACGCAGGCGAAGCTGCGAGCGGCCGCTAGTTTTTCAAATAAAAACAAAATCACTTCAGCAAACTATGACACAAAATTATTTGAATGCGGATGTGTTGTTTAAAAAATGATTAACTTATGTGCATTTATGTCTATCCCAAAAAAAAGTCCAAGCTTAAAATATTTTGCGCTACTTCAAGTAACCTAAAACTAAAGTATTTTGTAGTAAATTAAATAAATTTATCAAGGTGTGTTAATTCTCACAGTTGTTATTTTTTTTATTTTTGATCGACGTTATTTTTTTTAACTTTTATTTGTCTTTAATTAAGCAGCTAATCTAATTGCTATAATAAATATTAGTAAAATCATTAAAAAACATTCATTTAGGATAAACTTGTATATCTTCCAAGAATTTTTTATATTCATTCAAAGGGTAAAACCATCATGTCATCATTACTCTGCACTGGTGGGTAACCTGCGCGCATGTGTGCGAATCACACACCAATATTGGGCTCGCTGTCAAATTGCTTAAAACGAAATAGTTCGCGCACACGATACAGGCTTAAGACTTTTATCATTTTGGGATGAATTGTATAATCAGATGTTGTATAACCGAATGAAGTTGAGTTGGAACATTGCTAGTTTTCGCTTTTTCGAGACAAGTTACACGGGTTACATGTGGCCCAGAGCCTGATTTAGCGTTATCACTGACAGTCAAATGTCGGCTTTTGTTATAATGTGCTAGGCCCCCTGACCGTTAACATAGCACTAAACCCAGCCATAAGAGTAAGTATCACTTGCCTGTTCAACAGCCAAGTCTCGAAGCATAGTGATGTACAGCGCGCGGTACGGTCCGAACTCTTCGTGAAGCACCTCCAGCTCTTCCAGCACCTGGGCAAGATCACGCGGACGTGAGAACCGCTGCCGCAGACCTCTTGTCGCTGTTCTTCTGCAGTATGGATTAAGTTTACAATTTAATAAATATAGCGTGTAATGAATCTATACCAATTATAAGAATCTTTGTCCTGACTGACTGACTAATTTAATAAATATAGCGTGTAATGAATCTATACCAATTATAAGAATCTTTGTCCTGACTGACTGACTGACTGGAATATAGACAACGCACAGCCTAAACCACTGGTCGTAGAGACTTGAAATTTTCAGAGTACCTATATTCGTCTTGGTGCGTAGAGATGTACTAAGGAAGGAATTTCCAAAATTCAACCTTGAAACGTGTACAGCAGGGGCTAAAGTTTGTATGAAAATAGCTTCACGCGGACGAAGTTACACGCGTTTCGCTAGTATTTAATAAACTTAATTTAATAAATATTAATATTAACACAACGCCCTCTATCGCCAAACTAAGCAAAGCTTGGTACTATGGGATTCAAATAACTGATAGAATACTTTTTTTTTAGTAAATACGAACGAATTTGAACTTATAATAATAATTTTATTACTATAAGTTCGAGCGCCTATTAGTATATGACACTACAGATTGTTGCCTAAGATAAATTAATAGGCCAGTTTTAACATTAACCAATTACGTTGGAGGTTTATCCAACAAGAAACGATTCTTATAATATTATTAGGCCTTTTTAAGATATTACAACCGGGAATTAATCGGTCACGTGATGGTAATATTTGTTGCTTATTAAGTCGACCTGAAAATAAGCCAGTCAACCTACACCACGAAGAATTTAGTCATAGAATCAATTAAATAGATTCACGACTGCATTTCGAGCCTATAAATAAATTAATTTACTAATTTAATTTAAACTCTTACGTCACAATTTTTTTTTATTACTTGTTGAAGTAATTCCACCGCTACCTACACACTTCAAACCGTAGTATAACTACCTACACTGCTTGGTGGCAGAAATAGACATGATTGAATATCTATCTATCAACCAACAACCCGCCCTGCCTTAACCAGAAGTCCTTGAACTAAAACATTTGAACGGTAGTTGTAGTGTAGGGGTGCTTAAAAAGCTAATAGGAAGCTGAAAAGTGACCAAGACTAACCTGTGTCTAGTATCTTCAGGTAGTTCATCTTCGAATTCCTCTTCATCGGGTGTATCAGACTCCTCGTCAAGATTAATTGCAGGGCCCTAAAATTTAAAACTTGCTAAAATATCAATTAAAATGTTGCTTATTGAGTTAAGTTAGATAAAAAATTCTCGTTGACACTGTTTTTAAGGCTCCTACGACATACTCTACGAGCGTAGGACGACGACTTTCAGTTAGGTATTAACTATACGGCTCTAATTCTCAGATTGTAGAGATTTTGGCGAAATAGAGATCATGCCGAAGCTTAAATGTCGACGACATTTCGATTCAAGAAACCGTATTCTCACTAGAATTCGGTAAATGACGGTACGATATTTTTGTAGAGATCTCAATTATACGTTTCGTTTCAGCTATTGTTTCAACGAGATCTCGTCGAATCTTCAACTACATAGTTCTGTGGCCTATTGTGAGTGTGTGTGTGTGTGTTGTGTGACCAATGAAAATAAAGTATTGCTATAGCAAAAAATCCGTCAGATTTTAAACTCCTGAAATGATCAGGGAGTTTATTCCGATAAACGAAGTCTCATATTGTTGATGTACTGCGCAGTATGCTAAGCTGCCAAACATTTTAATTGTAGAACTTTTACCTCGCAGTGTAACTCGAAAACGACAATACGAAACTTCGATGATCGTTAGTCGTAAATGATTAAGGCGTGGCTCACGAACGAACAGATGGACGAAGTTGCACCATAGGTAGAGGTCCGTTTCACCATTTTAGTTCGATTAGGGGAGGCTATATCTCTTTAAAATATAACAGAAAACAAATCCAACAACTTGTTTATTCTAACTAAGTAAAACTGACGGTAAAACCAAATCCTAACCATCAAATCGTTAATCTATTCTGATGACGTTTTATTGCTTCGAACAATTATAGTCAAAGTTTCCTTATTTTCTCAAGAGGAACATATTATGATCTTAAAATAGTACCTTAGTATGGAGGTGTTACGTTAGATGACCTAAATAAAATTTATCGATGCATAGATTCAATTTCACAAGGGTGATTGAAGGCATCCTGGGTATTGCAAGTACTGCGCATGTGCGTTATTGATTGCAGTAGAGCACTAGCTATCCTATGGTTCCAGGTCAAGGAAGGCGGCCATTAAGTTCAATGCACTCGCGATGAAAACCGAACATGATTCGAAATTTTACTTTATGACGACAAGGTAAAATTTTTCGATGCATTTGAAAAACCTTCAATGAAACGATTTTGAACTATGATATTTTGTACCTACACCCATCGAGCTAAGATTATTACAACAGTTTATTTATTTTGTTACAATGAATTTTGTTCCGTTGTAGTCAATGTAATAAAATATTATACAGTGTGTAAAAAGCTAGTTCCATAATATTCAAACGGGACGTAAAGACCGCGATTACCGCAAAAAATTATAGTCATATTGGTCAAATATAGACAAAACTACGTTGTTCCTTTAAAAAACTTTCGATTTTTATAATTTTTATGTGCAGTTTAACTCGTGTCTTTTTGTGGTCATCATAATATTTTTTTAATACATCGCATCGTAGACGTACCAGGGCTACGCTACGATATAAATTTCGCGATTCGAAATATCGTATTTGCCGCCGCAGATAAATTTTGATTAATACTGCCGTGAATTGAACATTCCCTTGTATAAAGCTATTTTACCTTGAAATGAGGAATAATGGTTTCGTTTTTAGGAGCTGTCTTGTTACCCTTTATAACTGTTACTAATCGTAAATCTAAAGTAAAATTTATTTATTTTCTAAATAGGTTTACTCAGAAGATATAAAGATGTATTCATATTCAATAATGTCACTGTAATTTTTAAGTGAACGAAAAGAGATGGTAACCGATTCTTCTGCCGGGAGCTAAAGGAGCGTTGCGAGATTATTATGAATAAGACCAATATATTTTGAGTTGTACATTGAGTTTACTTTACATACATACTTTACGTAATATTTTACTATTTCAAATGTTGCGTTCCCAATACTTGGCTACACCTATGGCGTTTTCGGTAGTAGCATATAAATCGCTCAAGGCACAGGTATTAGATAATACTCTTTCCGCAAAGATTCGTCACGACACAGAGGAAATTAAAAATCACTATAAGTTGAAGATTTTTCATTCTACAATTAGTAAAAATATTTTATAAAACCTACTTCCGATTAACAACTTAGCAGATGGAATAACAGGCCGAATGAATATACGTTTAATGTTACAATAAATAAAGCTTGTTATTATTTGTCCTGACTCCACTAATGCCCAAAACATTGGAGTAAGATTAAAATAAATGTGATTTTAATTTCATTTTATTACATTTTACTTATGTAAAACTTGTAATTTCTGTTGATTTGACTTATTTAAGATGCAAATGTTCGCAAAAACCTGAGCCCCAACTTGTATATGTATATCGGAGAGTAGCTAGAATTAAAATGAATGATGGTCGAAAACACAAACAAAATATTGAAAAATCAAATATGAAAATAAATAAATAGGCTCATCAGAACTGTAATCGCTACACATCAGTACAATAGACATGGCTAAAAATCTGCAGGAACAATACGCATACCTGAGCTCCGGCGGGTTGTTCTTCAGCTGTCGGGAGTTCGGCGTCCATAGGTTCGGCTGGTGGATCCGCTGATTCTCCAGAACCACCCTACAGTGATCAACATCAATTACTATGCAAAACGATACTTTGGGAACAGACATGCAGTCAAAACACAATACTAAACAGACGAGATAAAACACCAATTTGAAGTTATAGAACATTTTGCAGATTGGAACCCTAATCGTGCTCCAGCGTTCACTTGGTTGTTTTTTTCTTTTGAGAGCTGTATAATTGAGTGAAAAAATAATGGACACCTGTCCATTACCTAAGTATAACAGTTTTCAAGTACAAACTGCAGCAGTAGAATGTAAGGATATCAAAGTGCATTATTATTATTATTTATTATTTTTACGAAATGTCATTATTGTTACCACTTTTGATCCTATTATTATGATAGTATAAGACGTTCTAATCACCAGTACATGACGATAATGATTATAGGAAGTCGGTATTTCTCAAATCACGTCACAAGCATACTTTATATTTGAAAATTCTTTATTCAGCCATTAAAACATCAAAAAAGTGAAGTAAGTAATTTAATTCTTGAAACTTCCCAACGGCTTAAACCAAATGCTTTTGTCTTACCCTGTTACCGAGGTGCATTTGCAGAAGCGCCATCGATTCTCGGATTTCCATGATCATACGGCGAATGAACTCCATTCGTCCGGCTGTCGGTGTCATTGACATGGCTTGCTGCTGTTCGATCACCAGATCGGTTGGAGCAGACTAAAAAGAAAATAATTTGCTCGCTTGGATCCTTAACTTAGAAGTACACAAAGATGTGTCATCCTAAAAAAAAGTCAAAAAGGAAACAGACAAGTAAGTACTTAATAAGAAAACAATAGACCCGGTCTTACCAAGAAATTTCTGATGTGATGTCGCAGGGGAGAAGTAGAGGAAAATCTACCCGCATTGTCACCACTGACGTTGTCTCTTTCTTGTTCTCTTTGTCTATTGCGCCTGGATGGCGGGCTAGGCGGAGGACGCTGAACAAGATGCAAGCATTTGCCATCATCCACTCCTGCAATGGTATCAATTTGAGTTAGAAAAACTTAATACTTACTGAACCTTTTACAATTCAAACACGAATTTATATGATTTGTACCAAAAAAATGTATGGAAATTTTGTGATTATTTGGGATGGGTTTACTTAGATCACTAACCCATCTCGAGAGGATCAAAAAAATTAAGCAATTACCGCATTCGTTAAGCTTTTGATCATTTTGCAAAACTCTGCCGCAGAAGATAAGACGCTGTTGTCCAATCTCAAGGCTCAATGCCTCTCTGATCTTCTCCTTGAGCTGTTTGACGGTGGACTGAAAAAAATCCATAACTTATTTCTGGATTGTCTACATACAGTTGCATGATTTAGTGACCTTACGTAAAATCAAAATAGAATGTAACCTGTTATCTATTATGTAGTGTGATAAAACTGTAGCTCCAGTAGTATGTAACAATTCTTAAATGCAACTTTTCAGTTAAACTAATTAATATTAATAACTAGCTGACCCCCCGATTTATACAGAGATCTCTTGAATTCTACTAGATCCTTCAATAGTAATTTAAGAGTCACATAAAATTTATTTGCCAAGAAAACTGCAGCTAACAATATTACAAAACACATTATATTTTACTAGAGTAAAACAATTATATACCGGGTGTAATATGAGTACTTCCAAAAACTGAAACTAAAACTGAAAGCGTTTTCTTGATTCTGAGTACGAAAAACTTAAAAAAGACTCGCGATCGCTGCCACCGTGCGGGCGCTGTACAAAATAATGCATAATGCATAATAATCGTATTGCTCTAAATGTATTTAACTGTCAGTCAGCTAACTTTACACGTTTGAATAGAGTTAGAGTATTCGGAAGTGGTCTTATTACACATTGGTTATTAAACTAGGTAATCCTTTGTAATTTTTGTCATATACGCATTTTTATTTCAAACATTTCACATTTAGTCGTTGGTCCTGTCAAAGTATTTATTTCATGGAATCATAGAGATCAGTAAGATTCGTCTTACAGCTAGGTGGTAGGGTATACCTACATGGCATGATCAAGAACCTATCATCTAATTCGCATGAGACTATATCATATTATATTCCACCACTGGAGTATAACAAACTAATAACACAGAAAACCGGGAGATTCGCCAGTCGACGCATAATACCGATTAGCGGGCGGGCAGCAGGCATGCGCGGGAAGGAAATAAAATATGACGTCAGGCGATGACGCGCTAATTAAAATACGTTTTCAGAAACCACTACTCCAAAACCGCTAAAACTTCGTCGTTTTTGGTCAGATGGAGATAATTTTTCACAGTTGAATTAGGTAGTTCTACTAGTCATATTTCTGCATACTTAATTTGTCATTCCATTTAACCTATACATGCGTAGTTAACGCGATAGAAGCTTCTAACCTCATGCAAATTGGAATATACTGATGAGCCTATTCATATTGGTACTCCACTAGCTAAAATCGCCTGTTTCTGTTGCCACTCAGTGGCAGTGGTAAGAATACAGCCATTGGAAAGTTTCAGCCAATATGAATAAGAGTTAGAGAACCAGCAGACAGTAGTGTATAATAATGTAATGTGCTCATGGATTTTCTTACAGGCCATTGCGGTTTAAACTTTATTTTGATTAAGTACGCTTAAGTAAAATTAATAATAATAATAACAGTCCTGCCATACAAACAACGCACAGCCTAAGCCATTGGGGTCTTAGAGACTTGACAACTGGGGGGGTGTGTGCCTTGCAGTGTGAAGGTGCACCCCAAATTTTATTTTATACGACTTGCTTAGGAAACAAACAGAAGACCCACATAATATGTAAGTAGTACCACTACATATAACAAAGCAAATTCATTAATTTGAGGCATGTGGCTGATAATCTTCATGCCTGTAATTTCATCGGAACCTTTCAACCAAAATATAGCAATGCTGCTTAGCTGCAGTAATAAATATGGTGGAAAGTTCGCTTTGTTTGTTTCTACATAATGGTGATTACGAGGGAGAACAAAGTCCATTCAGACAATGTCATGAGTAACAACTACATTTTTTAGTAGCCTATTAGGAAGAAGTTAATTAATTTAAAAAATATCTATGAATACTTTTTTTTTATATTACTCATAGATCAAGTGGATGGCCCACCTGATATTAAGTGGTTATCACCAATAACAAAGCATTGCCTCGTAGCAGGACCCATTGAGGGCATCGTCTATATCCACCCTATCTGAATTCACAGAGTGAATTGAAAATAAGTCTTTCATTGATGTTTATATATTGGGAATTTGGCTACTTTTGGATAATTTGGCTTTGCTACTTATTAAAAATACTTAACTAACCTAACATCCTTTCTTAGGTTGAATCAGCAACAGTGCTAAGTCTCTATAGCCCATTATCCTGCCAGCAATAAAATATACACAGAGTATCTTGAGGTGGCATCAGCAGGTAAGCTCGGGTGAGCAGGTAAGATAAGTGACTGATTCATGGACTGACTGAGTGACATGAACAATGCACAGCCTAAACCACTGGTTGTAGACTTGAAATTTTCAGGGTGTATTTGTCTTGATGCGTAGAGATGTACAAGGAAAGGAATTCCCGAAACTCAACCCTTAAACTGGCAGAGCGGGCGTTGAAGTTTATATGAAAATAACTCCACACAGGCAACGTCGCACGCATTTCGGTAGTTAGTTATATAAAGGAGTTTAAGTACGACACAATAATGTGACAAGCCACTTCACAAAAATCACTAATAATATGCTAGGTGCATAATATTAGTGATTCTTGGCTTTACTTTGAAACTCTTTGAAAAGAGCAGCTTGTTGGTATGTCCATACACATTGCTGAAATTTTTACACCATAGCATGTTGAGGCAAGCTGTGAGCATTTTTCATGAAAAAATGACTGTAAAGTACTATGTCATTCCAAACAACAATAAATCAATGAGTAACTGCATCTACACTACTACAACATAGACATGGCGGTTCTGGTAGTGTAATGTTGAGTACCAATAATGTTTTCATAGGATACTAAGAGCTAATATTCACAAAACTCATATCTAGAGCGTAGTGTATTGAAGCGCTGTTTCATCACTTCACTGCTGTAACAAAATCAAAGCTCACTAAAAGTAGTTTCTGACTACATAAATCCGATCGATTTATGTACGCAAGCGTTCGAGCCTATGAAACAAAAAGAGCTTTGACGACTATGTGAAAACTACTCACCTCCGCTTCCACTTCAAAGGTGTGGTTAGAGGAATCCAACGTTTTCACAGTTAGTTTAATCATGTTTCACATGGGTATCCCGACCTCCACGATCAAATAAACGCGTGCCACTAAAACAGAACCAAAAATCAATAGTTGCAACAAGAACCGTAACCGGATAAAAAACCCGATAACTTTATAAAATGTATACTGACACGAAGCACGTCGAACACCAGTAATTTAGAAGCAACAAGCAAAGGAAATTTATAGCTAGAATCCTATATTTCACGAATTACTGAACAGAAACCGAAACGAAAAGACGGCCCATCCGTCCATCATCCATGTTTGTTTCTGTCAAACAAGACCATAGAGTGTAGTAGATAATTTACTCCTAGCACAGGTTATCCAAGTCTTCAGTGTTGATAGCAGAATAAATTTAGCGGTTTTTTTTTCAAGTCCACAGATTAGAAATTACCTATTTATAATTATATACGTATAAGAGACGCCCTTTTTAGAGGAAAATGAAGGCCAAAGTAAGTAGGTACATGGAAACAATTGGAACAAACACCAATACCGTTTGTATTGTAATAAACCCACGAAAATAAAAATTTTCAACGCTAGTTTAAACTAGACTGGTATCAAATCATAATTTTATTAGCACCTTATTTCCAAAAGATTGCCTAAATCATTTTAAGCAAGTCATTATTATAGTCATATTATCACCATACTCAGACTCTTGGAATAGGGGTACATCAGTAAGTTGGATGTGACTGACGTTTTCGCGGCTCTCTTGAAATTTAAAAGTATATTATTTTAAGAAGTTCGTCGTTCTTAGAAGGTATGCAGGTACATAATTTTGGTCTGAATTAAAATCTCTATCATCATCAGCAAACGGAATATCCTGTTCCTGACTTGATTCAGATGTAGACGAATAAAGCCTGAAGACGTTTTTCCCTTGCTTCATATGAGTCTATAAGCGTCATCAAAAAACAATAAGTATACTTTATAAACTTACCTAAAATTATTACTACCTACATTGAACATACATACATTGAAACATACACCTTACGTAAAGCATAATAACAAAAAATCTACTATTACAAGCATGAAGCATTATTAAAGTTTCTTACCGTTGTTGGTAAAAGTTTACGCACCAAATCTGCTTTTAAATTACGCGCGTGCCTCCCGCGGGATCACTGGACTACTGAACCACAGAATACTTGACTGAACCACAGAATACTTTGGACTGAACCGAAGTACCCTATACTGTGGGGAAACGTATGAGAAATGGATGGACGGCGACCGGCCGTACTGTCAATGGTTTCCTATGCGGTCATGTTGGTAGTAGTGCAAATAAGTGTTGTCATTATTACCCATTTTGTGCTACCATAAAATCAGGAAAATCATGTATCTATGTAGTACCCGCGACTTCGTACGCGCCTTAGGTAATGACTTTTACGATCTTCTCTTTCTAACATTTAGCTATAAATTATAGTAATGTAAATTATAAACTTGTCCGTTTTCAAAATTTCATCCACATTACAACTCTTATAACCGTCGTAAAAGTCATGTAGATTTATGAAAGTCCTATTACAACACGACGTATGAAGTCGCGAGAACAGCTAGTTCATATCATTGATATATTTGAAAGAAAGCAGGGAATTTAAAATTATAGGATCAATGAGAAATAAAATGGAATTTTATTTAAAGTCAAAGTAAAAAATAATTTATTCAGTAATAACTCCTTTCTTACGGTATAAAACTCATGTATTTTAAGTATTATAGTAGCACACCGTTCGAAGTCATCCAGTTCGTGAGTTTTTCTTCGAGGACCACTTTTGCGTGATGTTATAATTTTTTTCGAAGTTGAAGCTGCCACCTCACCTTCTTTGGTGATTTACGATACTGTTTTTTCAGACATACCTAAAACAAAATTTTATGTTTATTATTTACTTATTTATTTCATTAGTTTGACATCAGTCAAGCGCTTAAATTCGTTTCTGTTGTGTCATTATAGGCAAACCCTTGGTTTTTATAACATTAGTGTATAGGAAAGCGCACCAGAAAACCTCTATAAAAATATTATAACTAGTCAAATTTAAATTGAAGTAGTGTTTCTATTTTATTTCTATTTGGGGAGATAACTCTAGAGAACGCTGTAGGTACATGTATAATATAGATGGGTATTTCTGACTCTGACTATCGTCAGTACTTTTACTTACCGTATTTAAAACATCGGGAGGAGATAGTATACGCCATGGCGTCTTAATGAGGCAGAGCTCTAACAGTAAATTCAAAAAACCTATTTGAGTTTAGTATAGATGACGGGCCTAACTAAACTGATGCTGGTAACCCTTTTTACTAACCTGTAATGGCGGCAACCCGAGCGACACATCTTAGTGGAATAATGGGGGCCTCGCTACGTTTTTCTCTTCACAAAAAGTCCTTCACCTTCAACACCATCACTCTTTAATGTTTTAAGCATAATTTTTTCCCGAAATATCTTACAAAACCTTGAAAAACCTGGTGTTGACATTGTTGACAGACAGGGGGGGCCAACATTACGGCATAGGAACTATCCGATGAAAACGCACTCTACATTTGAAAAATGGCAAAAGTGTAGGGTAGGTCAAGTCAGGTTAATGTACAACCATGGAATATACAGCCCGGGAAATCACAGCTAGGAATGCGCAGGCAGAAATACACAGCCAAGAAAATGCAGCCAAAATGTACACGAAATCCATGGTTGTACATTCCCAACACGTGTTGAGAATGTATAACCATGGTATACACGACCTGGGAATTGTTGACCATTGTTCTGATTGATCAAACGAAAGCTTAGGCTTCGCTTAGACGCAACTAAAGAGTCAAGTTGTGCCATCCTATTTTGAGATTAGTGTAGGTAGGTCATGCAGTTTTATTTCTGGCGCTTTAGCGGCTGCTGCCGCAGCACGCTCGCTCACCTCGTGCGTTTTTATGTTTTATTTAACCTAAACTATCCGAGTCAGATCCACCTTAGAAAGTTAGTGTAAACGAGGCCTAAGTTTTTGCATCCAATTCCATGGTCGTGTTTTCCAAGGGTGTACAAAATTTTGTACCGCCTGGATAGCACAGCCATGGAATTGGATACCAAAATGTACACAAATTCCTGGCTGCGTATTCCATGGCTGTGTAATCACAGCACCCGGGAAGGTCATTATTTTATTACATGTCACTATTTTGAGGCACGTATCGTGACCATAAAGTAACTTTTATACTGGAGATAGAGGCATCATTAAAGATTTGAGCGTGCAGCGACATCTCGTGCTAATTTGGGCAAACTTTTATCTATAGAAACCTACCTACCCAGTACCCTATCATATACCTATATTATTTTCTAGTCGGGGGGTGGGTTACTACTACCTACTACATACTTGGGAATGCTATGAAAACATAAATGCACATTGTTCATAATTATGATATTTATTTTAAATTTACACCTTTTCCGTAGCTAATAGGTAATCATAAGATAGTTTTGCACACACAACACGTTTGATCAGCTCTATTCATCGCTGGAGATCGAAGTATCGCCGGTAACCAAATTACAAGCCAAATCCAAGTCCAGGTGGAAAAGCAGTAGTTTATCAGCAAAGGCCGAATATACGGAGTCCAAACACAGCACAGTCATCGTACAAATATCACTAATATTACCGGGAAGAGCATGTGAAAGCTTTTTTTAGGAAAATGTAAAGCAAACACGGACACAGAGCAAAACGGTAGACATTATTAGTGTTGCCAGCGTGTGTTTTCAAAAAAGACCGAAACCCAATTTGCCAGAGACCGATTTCTGACTGCAGACTGAAATTTCAAATAAATTGTAAAAAATCTTGCATTAAATAGCAAATGATTATCCCACACAATTAGTAGTGTGGGACACTTAAAATGCCAATATTATTAATATAAAAACTTTCTAATTACTTAACTTATTTTTGCGACATCTATTGATAATTTGGACAAACTTTCCTCAAATACGGCACATCACATTTGTATTGAGTGATAACGCCATGATCGTGACAGCACGTGGTTCGTAATTATAGTAGTGGCAGCTTTTAGTCCATATTCTTTGAGTAGTGGTGACGGCATTTTTTTCCTGAGCGCCCATCGACGACACCGCCGCGCCGCCCCCGAGGTGTGCATGTCTCCAATTTTGCCAATATCAAGTGGATTATTTGAATAGTTATTAGAAAGACAGATCTTACAACTAGTGACATCTGTCATCGAGATAAAATATTCCCTAAATTGGTCCTAATTGATTTGGCTGTGTTTCCAACAGATACAGATAGATGACGCTACATCAGAGCTTAGACACAGATTGCTTATATTGCATATCTGGGTCTGGGGATATATCAGGTAGGTACTACTATTCATTGGCAGATGGCGTTGGAAATTTAGCTACCAGAATATTGAGTCTCAGTCAGCAAACCGGTTGCAATCGCTGGATATTTCAGGTAGGTACCGCTATACAGTGGCAGATGGCGCTGGTCTATCAATTTCGTATCTAGTGCAGCCATTCAAAGCTAATACTGCCTCTTTTTTTTTCTTTTTTTTGTATAAGTATAACTTGCCGATGTAACAAGCAGACGGCCCACCTGATGTTAAGTGGTTACTTACCATCGCCTATAACAAAATATTCCCTCATAAGTCACGCTTGTGATGAACGTGCGCGTGCACACGATGAACTGCTGAGCGTCCGTCAACCTAATACCTCATTTACATTCAGCCCCTGCCGCTGCCCCTCGCGCCGCCGGCAATAATTCCCTAAATACTGCTGCAGCAGGATCGAGAGGAGTGTGTGTTTACATACTGCCCTACCACTCACTTCGCTTTCAAGTTTCGGCAATGGCAGACGTCAAAATAATTACAGCGGCCGCGCTGTCTCTTTTTGCGATACATAATTATGTTCGATATTTACCTAAAAAGATATCGAATACAAAAAAAGAATGCAACGCAGAGGTTGCGGGTTCGATTCCCGCCTTGGGATAAATGTTTGTACGATCTGCAAATATTTATTCCGGGTGTTCTGGGTGTTTCTATGTATAATAAAAATTATCTATATAGGTATGTAATGTATTGTATTAAGTATATTAGCCATCTAGTAGGTACCCATAACACAAGCTCTGCTTAGCTTTGGGCTAGATGACGCTGTGTGGATTGTCCAGCATTATTATTATTAATGTTCGTCGTAGACGATGGTGGATGATATCTATCCATCGAAATAACCCTTAATAAATAGCAATAACCATTCGATATCTAGCGACTGGAGATAGTTACCGAAGTCTATACTACTTATTCAAAGTCTTTCTCCTCCAGGCGCTCGGCGAGTAGGTACTGAGCGTCGGAGCAGAATGTAAACACGCACTGCCACTCGCGCTGCCGGTCCTTTGACTTCCGCACAAAAAACCGCCATTTTGGGGAGCGCCGGGCAGCGCGAGTAGCAATGGCAGTGGCATGAGAAGTATCGCGTTTACACACTCGTCCTGCCCACTTCCCTGCCCACTTCCCTGCTCACTACGGCTGAATGAAAATGCGGCAAACTAAATCGACTACTACTCTACACACGTCCCTGCCAATGAGTACGAAACCGACCGTGTAACAGACCGCTCGTTGTTCCGAGATGCCGCCGACACTCACAAAACAGCAAAAAATAGGCATTGTTTCGGCACTTACTACGGTGCCACCTAACAATGATATTATTATTATTATTAATTTATTCCAGAGAATATCTACCGTGCCTAGGATTTATGGCGTGAGCCTATTTTATCTTATTAAATTGGTCTCTTGCCGTTTTTATATAGTTAGCTATATCTATTTTTAAAAAACCTTTAATGAATCATTCTAATTGTTGTGATTTAATTAATTGACGTTCGACGGATCGTTACAGCACGTCGTATCGTCGCGCGCGGCACTCAAGCGCAGACTGCGTAGAAATCAATCCTGATTTCGCTACACACGTACTGACAACGCTCCCTAGACGATAATTGTCCCTAAATCGTGAGCTCGCTCGGACCGATCTACGATAAAAATCGGGTAGGTTGCCTACACACGAGGCAACTTATGATACGATCTAGGGTCCTCCCCACCACTGTCCCGATATCGCCAGTGATTTTAGGGTCGTGTGTAGCCGCTTTAAGCCTCATGTGGCTGTAATTTTACCGGCACTTACCTACACTACAAACCGGAACACAGCAGGCTGCTTGCTTGTGGTGCGAAACTGTGCCTGTGGTGCGAAACAGGAATACGCCAAAAATAGGCATGGTGCTATTACTTCCCCGGCGAGCCCTTCACTAAGATCTCTACTGCTACTAAAACCGGCCTCTGAGCTAACCGGTCGCTTTTTAAGTTTTTTTGAGTGTTAGTGCGGTTAGTACCTATTCTTAGAAAGGTCGGACCACTCTTCCAGTAAAAGTAAAAAGGCAGCATCGACAATTACTTATATGGCTTACTAGGTAGGTATGTACCTACCTACTTATTTAGTAAATAAAAGCATGTGAGGTGTGGATGAAATGAGTATCTACCAGGTAAATAAGTAGGTACCTACTTAGGTACCTTCACTAACAACAAGTTAGTGAGATGATGCATACAAAATCATAAATGTTTCGAATTAACATCGATACTTATATTGCTATCTGGTAGGTTCTTTAGCAGCAAAAAATATATGAGCGTTGGTTCTGAGTAGGTAGATACTGAGTTGCGTTTACGTAACAAGACGAGGCTGAACCTGCCCGCTAACAGCGCTTATACCTACCTAGTAGGTACCTATCTGTAAAATCCACTCGAAAATCGATGACCTAGATCACCATTAGCCCGAATAAGCTCACAGCTGGACATAGGCAGGCGGAACGGAATGGAGAAAACGTATAGGGAAGACGTTTATTGGAAGAACCATTTTGAGTCACTTCCATTTACCGTCTTTCCGCAACCCTGGGTACCTACATGCTATCGGTTCATCAGATGGGAGAGTGTTCTGCGCTTCGTTCTGATTTATTTGAGAACCTTTATTTCTAGCGGTTGTCGGTCTATTGGTAAATTGGTGATGAACTATATGGCCTGCTCGTTATCTCTTCAGCTTGTTTTTTCTGAAAGCTCTGCTTGTGACCTGCGGTATAAAATACTTGTTTCGTCAGCAAATCCTTCAAAAAACCTGGGTGGTTGAAGAAGACGCTAAATCGTTTTTACTGAAGGCGTATGGCATGGGGAGGCTTATGTCCAACTTATAGACTTCTCAGGCTGTTGTGATGATGATGATGTCCATTGACGTCACATAGAATAGGGGAGCTAGATTGGGTTGGGTGGGAACTAGTGCATTGAATAATTGAGGCTTATGTTGAGGGGGACTCACGGCCTTCTCTATTTATGGTCTTAACTGGCGGATACATCACTCTCCATCATTGTGTGACCCTTCAATCTGATACTAAATCTATATACCTAGATTTACCTAGTAGGTAGTAGGTAGGTACTAGGAGGCAGATAAACAAGGTAAAATAACTAGTTTAATGCATTCAATCCACACTATTAGACTGGCCTCACCGCTCAGTTAGTTGTAGCTCTGCCTTCTGTACTGTAGGTTGTGGGTTCGATCCCCAGCGAGGACAAATATTTGTGTGATGAACATTGATGTTTGTTTTTTGTCTGGCTGTTGTATTTTTAGAATGTATTCACAGAAACGCATAAAATTGTATTTTTTTTATTTTTTATACAACTTGTTGATGGAACAAGCAGATGGCCCACCTGATGTTAAGTGGTTACCATCACCATCACGAGCGTGACCTACGAGGCAATGCTTTGTCATTGCCTCGTAGGTCACGCTCGTTAGGAACGTCACCGACGATGCACTACTCAGCGTCCATCAACCTGAGGCATACAGGTGTTAAGCCTCATGTGCCTGTAATTACACCGGCACCCACACCCTTCAAACCGGAACACAGCAAGCTGTTTAGCGGTAGAAGTAGGCATGGTGGTAATATTGCCCCGGACGAGCCCTTAGGGCTTGTATTTAGGGTTCCGTACCCAAAGGGTAAAACGGGACCCTATTAGGTACTAAGACTGCGCTGTCTGTCTGTCGGTCTGTCACCAGGCTGTATCTCATGAACCGTGCTATTTAGAGAGTTGAAATTTACACAGATGATGTATTACTGCTGCCGCTATAACAACAAATACTAAAAAACAGAATTAATTAAATGTTTAAGGCGGCTCTCATACAATAAACGTGATTTTTTATTATAGATTCTACGGAACCCTTCATGCGCGAGTCCGACTCGCACTTGGCTGGTTTGTATTATACAAACTTCAGCCTCCACTGCACTATAGGGGCTTTGGTTTAGACAATGCGTTCTCTTTATGCCAGTGATCCAGAAACCGGTTGTGCCACAGTATGTGCCACAGTCGGCTATTGTACCTATATGGACAATATTTGTTGTTTTGCTGATAGACAACTTGCGTCATACAGTTTAGGTTAGTTACTATCTTGTAGTCAAGTAAAATGAGTGTCATCACCATCCTTATTATCTTGCTGTCGATAATGGCAGTATGGCAGGATCTTAGTCACGCTAAGCAGGCGTGTCTAGAGTTCGCCGGACGGAAGGCTGATTGATTACGAACAATTCAAACAAAAGAGTCGTGTTTTCAAACCTTTGAGCTCGACAGGCAAGACAAACGAACATGTGCACGAATTCATTTAGTGAACTTTTCGAGGAGCTCTATGTTCCTGGTATAAAGGCAACAAGAAAGAGTAGGTATTTACAAGTAGGAGTGCTTTCTTTCATCCACAGTACTTTACCTAACTGTGGATGTGTGTATCCACTGTAACTGTGGAATTAACTTGTTCATTCTAATTGATTCCTTCTTGTATAATTTCGGTGTCATTATGGGGAAGCCCGTGGCTTAGTTATATCCACACGTATTGAATCATATATATTTTCTGAGGTTGTAATATATAGGTTGTCTGAGATTTGGGATGGTAGGTAGGTATAGGTGCTGGGCAAGCCTCTTCATTCCTAGGCATAGCGTCCCGTTTGAATAGAGGCACGATTGAAAAAAGCCGCCTCTGAAGCTTATCTTATATCAGACATCGTTGTAGGACTATTCCAAGTGATCCCTATGATTTTTTGACGACCGATATGGAGGGGTGGACGAATGTCCGCCTGCGACGCAGGAGGTTGCGCGTTCGATTCTCACGTTGGGATAAATGTCTGTACGATCTGCAAATATTTATTCCGGGTGTTCTGGGTATTTTCTATGCATAATAAAAAATATCTATGCATGTAATGTATTGTGTTAAGTATATATGTATATCAATCATCTACTTATCATCTAGTACCCATAACACAAGCTCTGCTTAGCTTCGGGCTAGATGATGGGTGTGTGGATTGTCCAGCATTATTATTATTATTACTTAGTTTGTTTCACAAGATCTATTAGTTGGGGTTTTGACAGTCTAACGACGGTTTTGCAGCTGTAACACACTCCCACTGCGTGTTTCGTTTGTTTACTTTTACTAACTTTTGTACAGTCAGCTGCACTAGAATGTATACAATTTGTAACTTTCAAAATGGTTTCACAGCGGTGCTCAAAATATTTACACGACAATTATTCCAAAAATGAGTAAGGTCATCAACTAATTTCATGACTTTTTAGTTTTTGAGGTGTAAGACTTAATTGTTTTGCTGTAATACCCTTGTGGAAGTTACAAATTGTATACATTCTAGTGCAGCTGACTGTACCTATGAGTCTTTTTGTAGGTAATTATTGTCTATCTATGTTAATATCTATATATCTATATAAATATGTATAAGTAAATAAATATGTGCAGACATTTTTAACACACCATCATCTAGCCCCAAACGTAGCATAGCTTGTACTGTGGGAACCATATGACTTATAGAGTACATACCTATACAAATACGAATACAACATACCAATTATAAATACTTGTAACAGCTATAACTTTCTTTGTAAATAAATGTATACAATATTATTAATAATAATGTTTTAAAATACATTAAAAAAAATATAATAATATAATTATGATTGTACTCAATAACACTCGTGTGTTTTTTTTTTATTTGAACACCACAAGATACAAGTAGATACGTTCGTAACCAAGCACCCTATATTCAGTTTACTCCGGTTTTATCATTGTTTGTAAATCATTTTAGTATGATTAATAGGTGATTTACACATCCATGCTATCACGCTGTAAATAATCGTTTTATCGTGATACCTACATTGAGTTTGTTTCCATCGCTAGCTGGATCAATGACACTGTACTTTGATTTTAAACTACATTATGTATATACTTAGCATAATAAACAGGTTTAATTTTGTTTTTTATTTTTTTTAGAAATATTGTATAAGTACTTAATTCAAGTTTCGATCTCCATTTTTTTCGTTTTATTTTTACAGGTCCTTTAAAAATAAGAGGCATAGTTAGATATTACAGTATTTAATTTAGTGGAATAATAAGTACTTAATGACCTATGCAGGTACTTGAAATGATTTTATTGCCGTTATTTTTTGGAGATAAAAAGTAGCCTATATGTTAATCCAAGTTATAATCAATGTTTATTCCAAATTTCATCCAAATCGGTCTACTGGTTAGAGCGTGAAAGAGTAACAAACATCCATCCATTCATCAATCATACTTACAAACTTTCGCGTTTATATAAATAAATAAAAATAAATATTAAATATAAATATTAGTAGGATTATGATTATAGATTTCATACCACTTGCAAAATCAAAAGGAATAAGCAGATGGCCCCCCTGATGTCAAGCAGTCAATTGTCTATCATCCATAAAGCAATGTGATTCCCATTTATTTTTTCAAGTTTAAATCTTGGTACTTTTTTCTTTGTCGGTTGTTACAATATGCGGTTAAGATAAAACAGACACTAGTCACTACTGATAAGCCTACCAAGTTTTAATTATAAGTAAGTCACGATTTTCATGATTTGAAGTCACTCATATAGTCAATGATCCTATGCTGCTTATTAAAATCTGAAATATGAAAGTGAGTTGTCGAATCTGAAAATCTACTGCTGGACATCCTGGCAGACATCATCTATGTGAGAGTGCTTATAGAATAGCTTAAGTTAAACAATACTAAAACTGTAAATAATAAATAGATATTTAAATAAAGAAATGAATAAATAGGTATACGATTCTTAAACTGAATATTTCCATTTAAACAGATTCCATGAACCGTATCACGACTGAATAAAGTATCGGAACGGTGCACTTATGTTTTGAAATTAATCGCAATAAGTAATAATCGGCCTTTTCTTTAGGAAAATAGAAAGAGTTTTCGTATAAGAAAATCTTAATCTCATAACTATTCTTTTTTATTGTAGGTACGTTAAGTAGGTAATGCACCTATACAGAGATACATATTATACTTATAGTAAAGTGATACTTTGTTCACGCTGCTTCGGCATGTTTAAGTGGTAAGTTCCAGTTCGTTGATTTTGAGCCTTTAATTTACACCAATATCAAGTCACCTCTAATTGTAACACTAAAAGGATATTTATACAAAAAATGGAATCGTGACTAGGTGGTTGGTATCTAACTGAATTCATTTTTGTTGGATATCACGCGCTGTCGCCGTGGCTCTTCACCCGAAAATGATTGTAGCTAAATCACTTTGTTATCAGTCAAATAGGAATGCCGGTAGGTACCTACATGTACTGACTTAGGCATACCTAATATAGTTGGCATCTGCAGAACTACCGCAGTGGTGTGCACCTGAATTTACAGCCAGATAATTGATATCACATTATTTTAAAGATGTATATTTGATAAATGATATCTTTCGATATGATAAAACTTCGGTATAATAACATAATATCACTAAGTAGGTACTTACCTAGGTACTTCAAAGAAGATTTTATCACGCACATTTTTTTATAGATTCTATTATTTCCTTTACAATAGGATACGGTGGATTACTGATATATTTTCACTGTATCTACACGAGGACAGTGCAGTTTAAGTGCAAGATACGTTAGTAGTTATCACATATTACCTTTTATATTAAAATCCTATCTACTAATGATCTCTCCGCTACATAAATAACAAAGAAGGAAAGGTTAAAGGAATGTCAGGATGAGGAAGGCCAAGAATAAGTTACGTGAGCAAAATAGAAGGTTATTATCATGTCAGCAAGGTCATGTATAAGAAGACTGATATAACGCATTAATTAGAAAAATAAAAAAATGACAAAACTGCCACCAGGAGTTGAGGAAGAGTAAAAATATCCAAATAAGGTAAGTACAAAAAAAAATTGTATAACCTATAATACATTTTTATCAAAAAATAAAATCAACTACAAAAAAAACTAAAAACATAGAATAAATTTAAACCTTACTTTAGAGCACCCTTTGTCTTGTGGTAGCAACCACGCCTTCCGATCCTACGGTCGTGGGTTTGAAGTTTGAATCCTGTTGTGTACATCTGGATTTTTCTGTTCAAAACAATTTATGAACGCAATGCTATTAGTGCTCTCAAACGATAAGGAAAAATATTGTGAGGAAACCCGTAGCTCAGTCCGCATGTATTGAC
This sequence comes from Electrophaes corylata, assembly GCA_947095575.1. Classification (NCBI taxonomy): domain Eukaryota; kingdom Metazoa; phylum Arthropoda; class Insecta; order Lepidoptera; family Geometridae; genus Electrophaes; species Electrophaes corylata. Next base: position 9,164,305 of record OX352698.1, on the reverse strand, counting down.
CATGGCGTCTTGTCTGTGAATTAGATTCAAGCTGTGAGGATTTAGGCTGAGGCTACAGTAGGCAGCGATTTGCGATGCGACTGGAAAAGCGAAATGATTTTGAAGCCAAATATTTTATGTATGGTGTAGCCATATACGTGAGCATTCATTTATTTGTTTTCATCGCTCATATTGTGTCGCAGATCGCGTCGCGGCCTAATGTAGCCTCAGCCTGATGGTATTATAGGTGTATGGCAAAGGCAAGCCTCTCATTGCCTGCCCCAGGCACTACAGCAGCGTCCCGTAACGTTTTGACATTTCCTTGTAGCACAGGTATACCTAAAGAGGTACCTTTATTATGCACAAGACAAAGTAGACAACATTTTGCTGGGTTGCACATCTTAACCTGCTACTAGTCTAGCTGGAATAATCTAACTAACCGATTTTGGATTAGGCTGATACAATCAACATCTCACAAAGGATGACCAAGCACCTAGGTACTTCTTATTCTTCTTTTTCTTTTTTTCTTTCTTTTTTCTACTCTGTGCACATCCTCTAGAAACAAAAGAAAGAAATAGCATCACAACCATAACCCCTAGGTACGGTAGATATCCCTTCGGATCTACCCATTTGTGATTCTTCGTGGATATCTAGGTAAGGGGGTAGTCAGACGTATATCAAGATATTACATTTGGTCCCTAGTATGCCTTTAATAAAATTATTTGTTTGGCACAGACTTTAAAATGAGTTTTTTTTTGGCTTCTCCACTATTTTTCTAACCAACGTTTTTCAAATAAAACAAAAGATACCTACATACACCACATATAAAATATTTAATACACGTTTTTAGGTACCTAGTTTACAAAAAGATAACATTTATATAAAAACACCAACCTTGACTTAGGTAGGTACAGATACAGAGGTAAGCTGTAAAAACTTTACCGTGGTTATACCTACGTAAAAAACTATAGGTACCTACGTCCAACTAAGAACCTTCTTTCTTTTTTTCGGCGGTAAAAAAGTAGGCTTTCGAATTCCGATACCGAGATTGATAGGCTGTACCAGTGTACCTTTAATAAATTATTAAAGGGTCATTGTTTCTTCTAGCAGAATAGAAAAACATGCACCCATGGCGGGTTACTTAGATATGAAATCAACTTAAAAGTATAACTATACTTTGTAGTCTGTTATGTAGCGTTTTTACCTCACACAAAAACTTGGCAAAAACTTATACAGACTCTATTATTCACTGGGAAAATAAGTAAGTGTTTTTTTAGTCTCAACCAGCTTTATGCGAAACTCACAAACATCAAGCAAAACGAGGCATGAAGTATGCGACCGAAAAACTACGTTTATTAAGTACCGGATATTCTACCAACAACGTTGAAAACTCAATGGTCCGGCCGGAGTTAAGTACCTGAAATAACTAATAAAATATTAAAATAAAAGTCAAAATTATGGCGTTTTTCTTTTTTTTTCAACAATTAAAATTTTTTTTTTGTAAGTACCTACTGAATATGTAATGTATAGTTTAAAAACGTGCTGGGATTTTTCGATAGTAAATAACTATGACGAAGCTTCCACTAAACGAGGCACGGGTTGGTAAAAGAAGACAGCATACTTTTCTAAGGATTTTTTTTTTCGAATATACTAAAATGCTGGTATAGTCGCCTGGCGATTTCCGACAGCGTTACCGGGCTGCGACAGCGTTACCGGCCTTAACTAATGAATACCAAATTATCATTTTATTTTTATACTAGCCGTTTCACCAACGACTTCGTGAAAAGTAAATAAATAGATAACAAATATAAAAAATATTTGTGGGCACTTTTACACAACATCATCTAGCCCCAAACTAAGCATAGCTTGTACTATGGGAACCAGATGACTGATAGAATACTTTATTTTTTGTAAATACATACTCAGAATACAATAGATAGAAAGACCCAGACACAGAACAAAATCTATGTTCATCACACAAATATTTGTTTTCGGTTGGATCGAACCCACCACCTACAGCGTAGAAGGCAGGGCTACTACGAACTGAGCTGTGACGGCTGTCAAATTGATTTAATTGTTTCTAATTTTCAGACAGAAATAAATAAATGTGTAGGTAGCTGTTAGACTAAACGTTAGTCCTATATATATATTAAGCTGTTCGCTTACACTGCGATGTTTTTTTTGCCAAAAAGTGAAAAACATGCATATTCCAACCGACATTGTAGTTTTCAGAGCCTTCTTATTGAAAACAATTCATGTCAACGCTCATGATTTTGAAAAGATTGATGTAATAATAATCAACGTGTATAATTTTATAGTCAATAAAAACCAGCCAAGTGCGAGTTGGACTCACGCACGAAGGGTTCCGTACCATTATCTACAATATTTTATTCTGTTTTTAGTATTTGTTGTTATAGCGGCAACAGAAACATATCATCTGTGAATTTCAACTCTCTAACTATCACGGTACATGAGATACAGCCTGATGACAGACGAACAAACAGACAGCGGAGTCTTAGTAATAAGGTCCCTTTTTGCCTTTTGGGTTCGGAACCCTAAAAATGATGGTATTTGAATACACAATGGCAAGTGTAGCCAGATGAGACTATAGTACCTAGCAAGTGAAGTGACAAGACTGCTTTGGACTTCGATAACTGAGTCGAGGCAGTTATAGCAAGACGTGTACACGCTGTAGACTTGAGTTTCGTCCTGCAATCAAAAAGCAGGCCATGCGTACCTACAAGTCTGTCTTACACTCACGCTACGTTATTTAATTTTTCTTTCTTTGCGTGCGAAAAGATAACATCTGGTTTTTAACATAGGTTGTCTTGAAGTCGATAATATAGCTACTAATCCGCTAAGTTACAACGTTCGGCAGGGTCAGAATATGAACCGGGTGACTGACAGTAGCAGAGATACTATATTTAATCTTCTACTGAAGGGCGGCAATTATCGGCCAATCGTTGGCTGATACTATTCTCAACGCATTTATGCCATAGAGTACTTAACTAGGCTGAAGTAGTAATTAAAGCGGATGATGTATGAAAGAACCATTGAAATTGGTTTACAATAAATAAATAAATAAATAATGCTGGACAATTTACATAGCATCATCTAGCCCCAAGATAAGCAGAGCTTGTGTTATGGGTACTAGACTGATATACATAATACAATACTTTATTACATACATAGATATTTTTATTATACATAGAAAATACCCAGAACACCCGGAATAAATATTTGCAGATCGTACAAACATTTATCCCAAGGCGGGAATCGAACCCGCAACCTCCTGCGTCGCAGGCGGACAATTGCCCGCCGCGCCACATCGGTCGTCAAATATTATATATATTTGTGGACATTTTTTACTCAGCGAAGCGGAGATACTATTAATATCCAACAGCTGACTTGAAATTCAACTCCTTATTTTGAAGTCAGTCTAAAAAGTAGTAACCACACACTTTCACTATAATTGCTCACAATTTGCGCTCAGAAACCAAGTAGGTACCTAATACAAATAATGTTATTAAGTACCTACTATGTGTATGTTAAAACGATACAACAGTCTTGAAAATGAGCAACTCAAAGCTGTTTTAATTTATTTCTCACTATTGTTTGATTAAATCTGTAATTATAATGCGCTCTGACGTGGTTCTTAATATTATAGCCGGCATAGTGTGATCACGAGAAAAACGGAAATTTTGGATGATTTATTTAATTAAAAAGTAAATATTGGAAAAATGTTCGTCGTGTAATGTACGTCTTGTGTGTCTATTATGTATGACAATTCAAAATTGTCTCTGGATATCACTGAGTAATTTGACTTTAACTAAGGTAAGGCACTTACCGTTATACACGGCTTAGCGTGCTCGTTCGTTGCCTACATACCTATTAGAAACTTTTTGCTACTAGCAAGAGTACCTTCAAGTATCCGATTCACTTATTTATTACTTACCTCAACGACGCGATACAACGCAGTGTAGTTATCGTCGCGTCGTGCGTTCACCGAGATTTTAAGTTTTCAAACCGAACCGGTTGAACCGTTGTTTTGTAAGGAATCTACAAAATTGTTGTCCGCTGCAAGTCAATCCAACGCGTCTGGCGTATGTTGTCGTTCCTGTCAGGGGCGCTGACTGCCGCGTCACGTCTCTAGATTATGAATATATTTCTTTCAAATATGTGTTGAGACACTTAACTATATAGTGTATAATACACAATGAAATCAACACCGACAATGTTTGTCATGTTTGCGTATGATCAGAAATAATTAACCGCATGTTATGTGGCTTTTTTCGGATGACCCCTCTGAATTAAGGCTTCCGAAAAGAGAGAGAGTTCATCCAAAAACGGTAAAAATGCTAAGGTAAAGACACCAATTATGGACACATTAAGGGTCGTGACGATTGATTTTGATAATTTCGTAATGTTATTTTGGTAAAAACATTATCAGATCAAGCTCATTTGATAGCTAAATAATTAAGCTATAATTTTCAATCTAAGAACTACCGATTAAAACCTTCACTTACGAGATAAATGTGACGAAAATCACACCATGCATTTTCCTAGTAATGGACAGCAAAAATCCATTAATGGACACCCAGTTATGGACAAACTCTAGTTATGGACACCCAATTATGAACAAGACCTAGTTATGTACATCCACTTATGGACATACCACCACATTTTTGCATGTGTATTTATAATAAACCATGGAATAGAAATAGAAAAATATAAATAGCTATCACCACTCACAGCATACTAAATTTCATTAAACAGATGCTGTTTCATCTGAAGATATTATATCATAGCTGCAGTTCCTTTTTCGGGGTTGCTTTAGTTAACTATTTCATTTTTTCTGTTCCAACTGTCTTTTTTTCTTTCCTTGCATGTGCACGCTTCTTCGCGTTCTTTCTCGAGTAGTTTATTTTCCTTTTCCAAGTCTTTCTTTTCATGATACTACTTCCAAGCATAAGGAATGTATTCTTTTAATTTTCTTTTCCTCCCTTTCTTAGATTTTATTTCATCAGGCCACAAAAGATTTTCGAAAATGATGACAGTATATACATACCTTGTCTTTTTATGACTGGTGTTTTTTCTTCGATAGGCACATATGTTTCTTGTCTACTGCCTGTGGAGATTTCTAAATCATATGGAAACGATCGAATAACTTTTCTGATTCTTGAATAATGTTTTTGGGTCATCGATTCTGGAATATTAGGCGTGATAGGATCTTAAATGCTTGGTGCAGTTTAATTTGTTTGTATGTTTGGATCTTGAGTGTTGGCTCTTGAACAATTAGAATTCGACCGATTGTTTTTTTGAATGGTTGGCTCTTGAATAGTTGATTCCTGTAGGTATAGTTGGTTCTTGAATGGTTGGTTCTTGAATGGCTGGTTCATGAATGATTGGCTTTTGTGTGTTTGCAACCACTATTGGTTCTTGGATATTTGATTGATGGTTAGTATCACTTCACCATCATCATTAGCCTATAGAAGTCTACTGCTGGGCATAGGCCTCCCCCATACGTTTCCAGGAAGAACAATTCTAAGCTCGTTTCATCCTTTAACTTCCCGCGGTCCTAACAATGTCGTCAGTTTATCGGGTAGGAGGATGTCCTTCGCTTCGTCTTCCGGTTCGAGGTCGCCATTCGAGAACCTCCTCCCAACGGTTGTCGGCTCTACGAGCTATATGGCCTGCCCACTGCCACTTCAACTTGCTGATTCTGAAAGCTACGTCGGTGACCTTGGTTCTTTTACAGATTTACTCATTCCTGATTCAATCTCACAGTGAAACTCCCAGCATAGCTCTCTCCATAGCTCGTGCGAATTTGAGCTTGTGTATGAGACCAATAGTTAGCGACCACGTCTCAGTTCCATAAGTCATCACTGGTAACACACACTGATTATAGACTTTCGTCTTGAGGCTTTGCGGTAACTGTGACGAGAAGATGTGCCGTAATTTCCCGAACGCTGCCTATCCGAGTTGGATTCGTCGGCTTACCTATTTGTCGAAGTTGGACTTTCCTAGTTGGACTGTCTGACCCAAATATACATAGTGGTTTACAACTTCGATGATATCGCTCCCAACATATACAGGCACGGGTGCGATATGAGCATTTGACATAAGTTTCTTTTTACTCATGTTCATCTTAAGACCCACCTGTTGGGGGACAATATTAGGTCTCTGAGCATTGTTTCTAGGTCTTCCAGCGATTCCGCCATTATGACTACCGCCATTATGCCATTATGATTATATCACTTACGTTCGTCGAATTATCTACTTTTGATTTATGCTTGAAATTTTGTTGTACTTATAGAGTTATTCTCGGTACACCGTATCGTTAAGCCGAGCTGCAACTTTAGCCCTATTTTTGATAGCTGGTTTAGCCTGGTACATCTGCAAAAGTGTAATCTATCCTTGGCGCCATTCCTGTAGGAAAATTATATAATATCTTCTTGATATGTCCAACATTGGATTGTATGATTTTTCCAGTAATGGACACACGTGTACATTATTGGAAGCCATTATTGGAATGAGTTTTCAAAACGATATTATTACTCAGAAATTAAAGATCAAACTTATTAGTTAATTCATTATTAAAATGAAAAATAAAATAAGTTTCGACACTTGTCCATGATTGGTAACCTATGAAATAAAATATCCAGTGATGAAAATCGACAATAATTTCCAAAATATTTATACAATTCAAAAATAAACTTTTAAATTAGCTTTCTTGATAATCTCTCATTTCATGAAATAATGTTTGTTTATTGTACAACAATTAATGCTTAAATCATTACCAAAAATCTCTACTTACTTCCTTAATGATTTTCTTAGTAAATCTGGATAAAACTAAAATAACAACACCACTACAACTACATCAGCATTGTTATTTTGAACAAAATGGTAGAATCAATAAATGTCATTGTATTTGACAGACCGATATTATAATGTTTACGTTAGACTATTGCGATTGCAAATATTAGCGTTATTTTTCTTATTTTTAATGATTTCATTTTTTTTCGTCCATTACTGGTTAGTCGTCCAACACCGGTGTCCTTACCTTACGTAGCTGCAGCTACGTAGGTACTCAGCTCTTTTACTGTAATAAAGTCGGTCATGTGACATTTAGTTAGTTTGTACGTACATCCGGTTGTTCACCAGTACTATCTTCCTTTTAATAATGCATGATAAATTGTTATATTAAAACTAGTGTCGAGCAGTTAATAAACATTATACCTTCTTAATTAGTAACGATGACCTCTGCTATAAAGAGCATGCTTGATGTACCTACAGTGCGGACACTGAACTAAAATAATTACACAAAAAATATAAAAGTTGAGTGTTATCTACCTAGACAAGGTACTTACTTATGTTTACAAGGTACCTACCTACTCATCTCCGTAACGGATGAACGGATATGTTTTAAACTTGGAATATACCTTAGGTACATAGTGCGTGACATTTGTAAATGATAGTATATCTACTTAGACGAAGTATAACTATACATATAACTCGTTCGTGGCATAACTTACTAGTCTGTCATAACCGATGGGACCGTTAGTATAGTGTTTATATCTGAGACCCGATTCTCGTAACGAAATATCGTCAAATGCAAGTTTCAATTGTTGTCTGTCTCCAAATAGTATTCTTTGAAACTGAGATTTCAGACAGGACCAACTTTGACCGTGAAATTCTAGTTTAATCTCATCTAAGCTCCAAAAAATATATCAGGATTCTTCTACGAATTTTCTCATTTCTGATTCTATTTTATAGTGAAACGCGCGACGATTCGAGAGAGCTACTTCAAAAAAAAAATCTCTCCGAGATCTTACAATGAACGAAATTTTTTCATATAATGGTTATTCATTGTCCTTCATTGGACACAGAATAGAAAATGAGTGCCTACCCTCGAGTATGTCGTGTCGTCACGTGTTCCCTGCCCCGATTCCACTCAATGGCAATTGCATGAGAGGGGAGAGGGATCAAAAACACTTTGTTTCCACTATTATAACTCGAGTAACTAGATCATCATCTTCCTGCCCTCTTCTCACGTTCGATAGTGCTGGGCTCAAAAAATTCTTCCACTCTCTTCAGTTCTATTCTATATGGTGCCCAATCCTGTAGCACCCACAGTCTGTCACTATCATCTTTTTCATAGTCTCATGTCATCTTTTCTTTTGTCGGTAAATGTATACTATTTTAACCTGTAACACCTTAGAGTTAAGTATTTCACCGAACAAAGCGTTTTTAATATTTTTAGTTAGCAAGAGTGCTAAAGTATTGATATGTTATATCAAACCCATGGAAGAAGATTACCATTTGGGTAAACAGATTGCCATGGTTTTTTTGTGTATACTAATTTGCTTAGCTTACCAATGTATATGCCTAAAAATAAAGCTTAGATTAGGTACTTACTCAATTTAATTTCATACCAACATCAGCTAAATACATGGCTTACCATGTATTTAGGAATCAGAAGAAAAAATAAAGTTTACAAAAATAATCAATGGAATTGATTTAAATACGTAGGCCTATGGAACGGAGGTTTATATAAAATACGCTGTTGTTTGAAATAATATAAAGGATAAGGTGTCCGAAACCCTTCTATTCACGCCAGTCTCGCTTGCTCTTGCTTGTTTTATTTCATGTGACAACCTTATCCCGAGGTAGTGTACCCGAGGTGATGCTTCCTCTAGCGAAGGCGGTCAATTTAAGTGAATGAATTGGTTAGATGGGACGTGTAGGTAGATAAATACAGTCAACGCCAAAAATCGTTGACAATTTACAAACTTTCAAATCCTACACACATAAGATATTAATATACTACGATTTCATAATTCAGTGAACAGTGAACACCGTAAGGTTTACGTATAATTATTATATTATCTTTATACTTCAACAAAGCAACACTGGCTTTAGTTTTAATTTTCTTTTTCTTATTCTTTATTCAATTTTTTTACTTTTGTTTACTGACTCTGTGTGGAATTGATGTGTTGGGCCTGTTTTAAATATTTACAGTTTCTTCAAATCCATAACCAAGTCCACTTTTTAGTAAAAATTAAACAATGATAAAAAAAACTTAAACTCCTCAATTTTAGACTTTTTCATTGACTTGTGTCACCTATGAATATCGAGCACAGAATCCACATCTACAATTTTTAAAACAAATTAAAAGACTATTATTCAACCCAATTTTCCTATAGGTAATCACTTTACTTTACATATTATATATTACACAAGCATATATATATTTATTATCTAAGCGTATCTAATTATTTTATTGCCTATTTATTAGGTTACATACTATTTTGTTTTGTTTGCAAGTTTTGTATCTTTTTCCTTGATCGTTTTTTTCTTGATTGTACGCCCCCGACCATTTCCGATTTTTTTATCTTAATCCTCTCTATCCTAAGGCTACCTGGAAGATATCGCTACTGAGCGATAAGGCCGCCCATCGTACTTACCATGTATGACTGTTCTTTTTATTTTATTTCGTATTACTTAGTGCCTGGTGTATAGTCATTGTTCACCATCAACAGTTCTGCCAAGATTTCGAGTTACTATAGGATAATACACGCGGATAATGGACACAAAAGAATTTTAGTCACATCTTTCCGGAATATGGAGCCTTATTCCACAGTAGGTATGCCACGCCGATGTAGGCTAATGGCCATGTTGTGGCTAAAGTCGTTGAAGAAACGACGGATTATTTAACAGCTGCAAAGAATGTTTATTTCATTTAATTTTCACTTGAGTGTCATGTTTTTGTTATTTACTCGAAATAGTATTTTTTTCACTATTTTCGTTTTTCATTATAAACCTTCATTCTTTTACTTGCACGTTTTTTATTTAACTACAAAGCTGAAATTAAGAATAAATTACGCTTCTTTTGATGTATAACATCTGGGACACAATAAAGTCAAATTAAAAATATCGGGTGTAATGAGCCTACTTTCGAAAACTGAAACTGCGCATTTAGACCATAGATTATAACAAAACTAAAAAAACGCGAAAAAAGAATAGACACTTGCTACCGATTTTCCGTGTTTTCAGCATAATGTTGATGCTGCTGATATGCTCATACATCATAAAATAAACATAAAAACCTAATTATCTTATTTAAAAATCCGTAAAAACGACAAAACACCTCAAAACAGCAATCTAAAGGAAATCTAATTCGTTGTACGACTTAGAGCTTGTGTATGAGAGGTCTCTTTGGCAAAGACCAAAGAGACCAAAGGGTTCGTCACAAAGAAATATACCTAGTGGTCTACCAACTTAGATAATATCGCTCCCGACATATACCTACCGCCAACATATGCCGCACGAGTGCGAAATGGCATAACTTTCGTCTTGCTTGCGACTATATTGACAGTATCAACAATATTGAACACAATTACATAATTTCAATAAAAGTATATAAACCTATGAATATTCGATGTCATTTTATGAAACTTCTTTGAGCTTGGAATTAAGCATGTGCTCATTAGTTTCGGTGATGATCATCGATATTTGTAAGCAATGCAATGATTTAAATTATAGCCACAGCCATAGAGTGGAATTCTTTGCCGGAGCCTATTTTTACGATTACATATAATTTTGATGTTTTCATAAGAAGAGTTGCACTGTTGCAGTGCTTACCGCATTATCACTTAATATCCGGTAAGATTGCGGTCAAACAACTGTCAATTAATTGAAAAATAAGTGAAAAAAAGTGTTGCAGTGTAGGTACTTATAGGGTTTTTGAAAAATTCAAATGTTTAGTATATTTAGGCGTTGACTGTACTTTGGATGGTTTGCTCTATGTTGTGGTTAACATGCTAAGGCTTTAACCCTACATGCATGCACACAATAATATATGTGAGATTGTCATGCCTTAAATTTGGTAGCTAGCATACCATAGATTAGATAACCTTCCTCACCATGCAATGCCAAGGGGCTTTAGTATGGGATGACGTACCACAGTCGCAGCCCCACGTCATCCGCACGCATCCGCATCACGCGGGGAAGTCACGGTGAAGCAAGCCTCCAGCTCAGGCTCTTTCTTGCTCAGGAAATTAAAACACAAAATGAGTTAACTATGGTCTACGTTTCTAATAGGTGTTTCTAGTGTATGAGCTAGTGCGTAGAAGGCTAAAAGTAGCATCGTGGATTGTTATAAACTTTTTACACACGGCCAATAAAAAAGTTTTTTACGATAAAAAAGTTTTTTATGATAAAAAACCTTTGATTTGGTTTTTATACTTAAGTTGGAAGAACCACCAGCTTTGTTTTCACTCAAAATTAGATTTTGAGACAGAAATCACCAGAACTCATTTTTCAACTTAACATTCAAGAGTTGACTTCAGTATAGGTAGTAGGTGGGTAAATCCAGCACCAAGTGCGGCTCCATGCGTTGCTATGTAGTTGAATACTTCAGTGAGCATGGTGCCATAGAATAGCTAATGAGTATGTATGACTGTGAACGTAGTACGACCGTGTGACGGAATGCTGCTCCCACCACAACGCAGGCGCGCTGAGATGCGCACGCATATATACAACAGCACTTCGGCCGACCAACAGTCAATCCGCACGGCAGGCCACTACGCGTGCCGATCGAAAAAACTTTCGGCAGTGTGACACTGCATACGAACTACGTATCGTACTATTTCGCGTCTCACGCACGCATCGAAGAACTGCTTTAAGGTAGGTGTACCCTATTTTATTATAGTGCTTTTCAGAACAGTTAGGTAAACTTCAGATAGTTTTATGACGAGTTACGTACGAGTTTGGTTGACTAGTTATAAAGTGCGTTCGGCTTACGCATTTTTTTGTGGCGGGTTGTGGATTGCTCGTGTGGAAACTCCCCGGTGACCTTCCCTAGCACGTGCGGTGTGCACGCACCTCTCGCCTGATACCTTCCACCTCCTGCATCGCGAATTACCATCTTTCATCAGCATTCGGCTAAAATATTACACTCATAAACCTTATATCTAACGTGCTTGCGGTCTAACAAACTTTGCTTTGCGAACTTTCCATTCAGCGAAATATTTAAACAATGCAAGATTGGATTATTAAAGTATTTAATCTAAAATTAATTTAATATTAACTTTTCACGGAATGGAATTTTTACTCGGAAGGAATTGTTTAAGACCGTTGCACCTTCTTTTTCGTAAAACCTCGTAGGTATTACTGTATGCGGTTGAACATGTTTATTACAAAAGAAACTGGTTGGTACTTGGAATTTCCATCCGCTTGAAATTGTATTTTGAACGATGAAATATATTTTAACTCATCCACCACCTACAAAGAAACATTTAATATTTTAGTGTTTTGAACAACTCGTAAAAATAAGTTTACTAGCGTTTTTATAGACTTTAATAAAAAACATGCAATGTCGTTCACTAAAAGAGCGCAATAATCCAGAACATATTGGAACAAATGGCTTGGTAGGTCCGACAAAACAGACAAAGGAAGCCCTAAATAAGAACAGTTGAACCACACTTGAACTCCCAGTTCTCGCAAGTCACAATGCTTACGTGCCAAAATGATCAAGTGCGCTTATAATAAAATAAAATATGTGTTTGAAAGACACGATAAAACTGAAAAAGTGGTGAGCATACCTACAGTTAAACATACAGGATTCTTATTCTGCCGCAAATAAAATACAGGTTATTGAACTCACCTCACAGATTAACAAAAATACTTGCACTAAGTTTTTGTTAGAGAATAATAACTAATGAAGGAGTAATTAAAGTTTATCAGAACAAAAGATCTCATTTATAAAACAAACTAAGGATTCTGAATGTAGTTTTGTGTCAATTGTGTTTCATACTCAATACGTTGAACCAATCTGAAATTCCAAGTAGTTTGCAATGTTTGTTCCATGACTAGAGACGACGACCATGTTCATAATTCTAAATAAAACTACTTTCCGGGGAAAAAGGAAAACCAGAGCATTATTTGGATATAAGGACAGATAATACCACATGTCTTTGTTGCTCATTATTGGTTACCTTCATAATAAACGATGACTAAGTAGTGGGATTGAGTAAATTATAAAATAAACTGATTTGAATAATATCAAACATTTCAGAGTTTTAATGTGTAGGTACGTAACTGTATTGCGTGGTTTGATAAAACAACTTGGTACTTGGTGAGTGGACTGGTTTCCGGAACTAGGCCGCTGGTGGCTCCTTTCTGCGTGATGGGTGGTAGTTGCAAGTCGAGCCAACCAACGTCCCCCATGAAGGCTTTTACTTGGGCCTCCCTAAGCATTCCTTGTGTTAACAGACTGTATGCTCGTTCAAGGCTCGCTCACGCTTTTTAATTCCAGGAGTACACGCGCAGCCGTTTCCTCTGGTTGCATACATCCTCTGCATAATGGCTTGTCTGATAAAACAGCGTTAAGCCTGTTGATTTTTTTCTGTAGGTTTCGTGCTGGAAAACATAGTTCCAAATGTTTTCGAAATTGAATTATTACTGGCAAGCATTCACACTATGCTCTCTAGCTCCAAACTAAGCAAAGCTTGTACTATGGGCATCAGATTGCTTAGTACTTAGAGTACTAATATAACACTCAGATACAAAACAAACACCTATGTACCTACATCACACAAATAATTACTCTCAGTGGGGATCTAACCCATAGCCTACAGCGCGTAGAATGTAGAACTACTACCAACATAAGACAATATTTTTTAAATAAATGAAGGTATAATATAAGTATACAGAATACTTGATGTAAGTAAGCATATTTAGTAAACGACAAAAGTGGCAATACAACAATCTTCGCTCTGTAGGTATACACGAGAGGAAAGTTTTGTTTCGATATATTTTTTCTGACTAAGTGACTTTTATCGATTGTCTTATTTGTGTACTTAAAAACATTTATTGCTTGTTTTGGTGACCCTCTCGCAATTGAACCTTCTGCCGGATGATGTAATAAGTAGTAAGCATGTTTGTTATTGTTGCTGTCAAGTTTACACGCCTATTATATAGGTACTCTTAGAAACAACTCAAGTAGGTAGATAGAGATTGGATTATAAAAACCGGCCAAGTGCGAGTTGGACTCGCGCACGAAGGGTACCGTATCATTATCTATAATAAAAACGGTAGATTTTTTTTATTTTTTTATTAGTTTTTAGTTTTTAGTATTTTTTGTTATAGCGGCAACAGAAATACATCATCTGTGAAAATTTCAACTCTATAACTATCACGGTTCATGAGGTACAGCCGGTGACAGACAGACAGACAGACAGACAGCTGAGTCTTAGTAATAGGGTCCCGTTTTACCCTTTGGATACGGAACCCTAAAAATGAACAAGAGACTGGAAAAATACTACTTGTAATCACTTATAACAACAAATAAAGTAATCTTACTATTAAACGACCATACATAACGACTGAACCAATTAAAAAACTTGCTATGTACATATAAGTCTTTTGTAGATAAAATTTAAAACACAGGAAAATCGCGGGTATCATTTAATTGTCGAAGCTGTTATTATTTATACATCAAATTAGATAAACAAACACTTCACTAAGTTATTGCCATTATTAATTAGGATGTAATAAAGAAATTAGGTACATTTACAAATCGACTTACGTACATCACAATTAAATTAGGGAGGGTGATTCACCTCCTGATAGTACAAGCTCGTTGATGCCTAGCCATACCTACCAATAATTACGATAGTGCTGTGATGGTTCGATTAGGCACAATAAAGGCATGCAAGTGACAATAATTGTACAGTCTACTGCAATAATATTTGTGCAAGTAAATACACGACAGTTTTCAAAATTATTTTATATTCACGTCTGGTAGATCTCATCGTCATCAGCCTGAGGAAGTTCACAACAGGAAAGGTCCTCTTACAGTTCCAAAAGTGGTGATAGGCTACTATAGGACCCTACAATCACTTACCATGGATGTCGTAAAAGGTGACTTAGGGAACGAGCAGCGCTTCTAGAAAACTGTACGCTGATATCCGTCTGCTATGCATGGTGACTTTGGCAAACCGTCCCACTTCCGATCTCGCTCCGATTTCGTTCCACGTGCGTCTTTCGGTTCGTAGCCCCAATTCAAGATGCGGTTGTCGGTTCGACAAGCTATATAGCCTACCCACTGCCGCTCCGCTTCAACTTGAGGTTTCAAAGTTATTTATTCAAAAGGCATTAATTCCACAGAATCAAAGTAATCCCTTAGTATTGTCTAGTTCTGAGAGAACAGCCGGCGACCTAGGTTCTTTCACGGATATCCTTATTTCTTATAAAGATACGCAAATTAGTGAATAAACGCTTGATCAATGACACTTTTTCTCTGAAATAAGTTAATCTAAAGATTAGTTTCAATACAGGCTGTAAAAATGTAGATGTTTAGACCAAGCTCCTTGATCGATTTCCATTCCAACTAAGAAAAGCGCAAAACAAATAATTGTCTATTTTATAGCAGTCCGACAACCAGACAGAACTATTGATTAAAACATTCGTTTTGCCTTGATAGAACCTACACGGCTGGATTGTGTTTGTGCATGAACTTTATGCATAACTAGCGGTCGCTCGCAGCTTCGCCTGCGTGGCAGTTTTTTCCCGTTCCCGTTAAACTTTCATCCCCTATTTTATCCCCTTGGGGGTAGAATTAATCAAAATCCTTTCTAAGCTGATGCTTACGTCATAACATCTACCTGCATGCCAAATTTAGTATAATATTATGATTGTATACATAAAACAATGCAACAATACAGGCTTTTTAAGCCTAGTTTAGACATTTGAGGCTTCACTACAAAAAGAAACTATAATCAATGTTTACATTCTATAATAATTTAATTAAGTAACAAATGTATAATATTTTGAAATAAAATAAATTATTATTATTATTATTATTATAAAAATAGTAGAGATATTCAAATTTCAGCCCGATCCGTCCAGTGGTTTGATAGATCACTATGTCAGTCAGTCCGTCAGTCAGTCACCTTTGAGTTATATATATTTAGATTTAAGGTGGGCCCCGCTCGATGGACCGATGCCATTAGTTTCGTATGTCCATGCTGAACGATAAGTAATTAGTATTGTATTACACTTCACTTTACAACACGAAGCAATGAATAGATTATAAAAAACACGTTACACCGTGACACCATTTTGAAAGTTACGCATTCTAGTGCCGCTGACTGTACCTATGCACAGACTTCTTCAGGCACGCATTCAGTGTGGTGATATAAATACAAGTAGTACTTGGTTGTCAAAAACGCGGAACCATTCTAAATCCAGAAACAGTTCTAAAATTTTCGAGTCATTCCAAACCTAACACAAGCGTTTCGCTGCCAACAAACAAACAACATACAAGTATAACGAACCTAGAAGGTCGAACCATCTAAATCTTGAACACACGTGAACTCGAATATAATATTTGTATTGTGAGATTCTCGTTCTATTGATAGCAACTTCTTACATTTGCACTGCGATTCTAAGTTCTCACTGTCTTTAGTACCTATTTCGACCTAGTGTATTGGTCCTTTCTTAAAAAAAAATGACAAAAGATCAACAATACTTAAGCTGGCATCAATCCCTTTCTTACATGGATACTGAGAACCTGATTAGAGTTCTCTTATTGACTCGCAGGAGCCTTGTGCTATCAAGAGAACTTACCCCCGCATTACACTTAGGTACTCACCCTCATTTACAACACTTACTACACACTTACACTTACTTACTTTACATGTACTTCCTTGTTTTTATAAGGCCTTTAGTCTGGAACACTATTTTTATTTTTATTTTGTAAGAGGTGATAGTTACGACACAGTTTTTATAACTACTGTAGCCTATCATCGTACCTCATTTTTGTTAATGTCGCACTATGTTAACTGTTTCAAAATAAAATATTTTGTATTTTTGGTAATTATGTATGGTAGTTATAATTTAGCAGCCACCTGCTGCTTCGCTCTTGTGGTACTTAACCAGATAAAAATAAGAAGCTTAATGTTATCCAAACCACATATTTTAAGTGCCATCTAAATCCATTAAACCATTACGGTGATTAGTGGGAAGAAACATATGCACGCTTATTAGGTAATATTAGTGTAACTTTTACTACGTATCCGGAAATTTATAAACCATGTGGGATTTGAACCCCCACGACGATCTATTATGCTAAGTGGTTACTTAAATTATGAAATAAAAGATTAGACGAAACACTCACGTCATGTCACTTACCCATCCATGCTTAGAAAAACGCTAGGAACTTTTTAAACAATGTTTAAAATTACCAATTGTTCTCTTGTCATACCCGTTGGGAGAGTGTAATCATTGTTGTTGTCAGCTTTTTATGAAGTCAATTAACTAGTGCTTGAATGTTAGCACTTGTCATTTATTTATCGAGCACCTAGAAAGATAAGTAATGACCTCGTGTAAACTAGGCATAACGCAAGTTCGTTTAACATTGCCCCATTGACGATGTGTTTCATTTTGGTTTTCTCAATGTGCAACTATTTATAGATGCACGCTGTTTGATAACACTGGTGGTGTAGTGGTGGCAATTCCGCCTTTCTGCTTTCTAAGGTCGTTTATTGTTTTTACAAAATTGTATGTGAGTCATGCTCTCAAATGCTGAAGGAAAACATCGTAAGATAAACTGCGCCTCAGAAAACTCTGCGATTTTTCATCATGTTTATTCTGTGGATTAGGCCATTTGCAAACAGGGGGCTGATTGCAAAAACACTTACACAATCACCCTTCAGAATGGGATAGGTGCTAGGCAAGTCTAATTATTATAAAATCTAGACACAGGTTGGTATTGAAAATTTGCGTCCAAAGGAGTTAAAACTCATGTCATAGATTTTTAAATAAGCAAACAAAAGTCACACAATACAAAAACAACAGTGACAAGTCCACACAGACAAAATCACGAGTACCCGATGGTTAAGTTAGGTATAATAATGTAAATAACATAATGCCATTGAACTGCATGCAAGATAAAAATGCAGTTTAAATTGCCTCCTGTTCCAAAGGTCGCGGGTTCGAGCCCAGTTGAACGCACGAACGTACATTGACATTTGAATACCTACGTAAAAAATTAAACACTTACGATTGTAATCACGAAATTGTGAATTTTGATTTCTTGGGAAACCTGATGAATACTAATAGCCTGTTCCTTATACTACTTACTGATAAAACAAGCAGAAGGCTGCATCAAAGTATTACCTTGTAGATCACGCACGATAAAAACGTGCTCTACGATGCACTACCCTGCGTCCAATATGTACCAGTAATCCAATGGCGCCTACACCTTTCAAACCGTAACACAACAACGCTGCTTGAATATAAAAATGGTATGGTGGTAACTCCTTGAATGAGCTCTTTACAATTCTGATGAACTCTTCAGCGTGACTCTCACTTGGCCAGCGGATACTAAATTAAACTTTAACTAAGTATCTCCCCTTTTTACGGTTTTTCACGGTTCTCACGGTTTTTGTTTAGTTTACTCCATTTTAGAGCACCGGTGGTCTAGTGATAGTGACGCCTTCTAAGCCTAAGGTCATGGGATAAATCCGATCATGCATCAATGGATTTATATTTTATTTGCGCAATGCCAGTGCTCTCAAACGGTGAAGGAAAACATCGTGAGGAAACCAGTTAGTATTCTAGCAGCGGAGATGGGCTTGCAACCTATCATGTACGGAATACTTACTATTGCAAAATGTGGGTATGTACCAAATGTGCTATCGGGACTTACCTCTGCCTACCCTTAGATATCCTCGAAGTACTTGGTACTAAAAGATCGGACGGAATATCTTTTTCTTTTCTTTTCCATTTAACAGGGCGTTTATTTAGTTTTTTGTTCTAAAACACCCATACATACATTTGTAACGAGTAGTTCGCTTCGAAAATTAGCTCTTTCGATATCTTTATACATAAACTAGCTGACCCCGCGAACTTCGTCCCGCATTATTTTTATTACTGATATAATTCCGAGCATTTTCATATTTATTCACCTTTTAAACCTTCTCTGGACTTTCACAAATAACTCAAGACCAAAATTTGCCAAATCGGTCCAGCCGTTCTCGAGTTTTAGCGAGACTAACGAATAGCAATTAATTTTTATATATATAGGAGATTCACCCAACTTGAAAGCAAAAACGCCTAAGTTGCCTAAGAGTTATTCAATCGCGTCACTCTACCGATCAATGATTGGCCTCCATGAGCATCTTTGTAAAATATGCATAGCCACTACCTATTTACTATTTTAGAAGCTCTCGGCTTTAAGACGTTAGTCTGTTAAGGTCATCTAAAAACTATTTTAATTTTACTTTATTACTTAGAATGGGCTACAAACGGCGAAGGAAAATATCGTGAGGATATCGGTTAACATTCTAGACTAGCTAGCGACTAATGCAAAATGTGAGTTAGTATGTAAGCACTAAATGTAATATTTGGACGTACCTTTGACTATGACTACTCCCCTCGAGACCTCGAAAAATCCCGAGCAGGTATATAAAAAAAGTTACTAAGATATTTCAGGCGATATCTACCAAGCTTGGGGATTCAAGTCGTGAAGCTATATTATTTTTCTTTACTTTACCATTTGCACAGTGGTAATACAACACGTATTGTGAATGAGTAATCAGAAATCGAATCACACCTCGCGCTTTGTGTAGTAAAACTTGATTAAATCACCAATGCTATACACGTATACTTGCTTATCAATTCATCCCATATTTCAATCAAAGCTTTGTTTATCAGATTGATCAATCACTGAATACACTTTGCATGTATTGTTGGCTTGCCATTATTAGGAGGCCAGTAAGAGAAGACATTTAACATTATGTCAGATGTATTTCAGCTTGTGCATTAGGGCAACTTACACTTACTATTTACAAATATTTATTTAAAGATATACTATCATATGATTATTTGGTAATCTTAATCCCCATAATAGATAAAATGTCTATGTTTAAGTAAATAAAATCAAAATGTCTGTATTTAAATAAGTTACATTACCTTCTTAATCTGCTTACATTATCAAAGTGATTAATCGTGATCAACTTCTGATAATAAGATAATTTACATATAATAAGGATACAAAGTACTTATAGTAATTAGGCCATACTATGAAAAAAAGAATAGTACCGCACTGCATAATATGTACCTACATAATTATTTAGGTATCTTTTGTAATCGCCGAGAGACTGAATATTCTCGTACTTGCTGATTACCTATGCTTGAGGTAGTAGTTTGGGCAATGGCGACTACTAGTAAAAAAGTTTTGTATTGGGAGTCAAGATGCTATCATCTTGCAAACAAAACCGACCGAATATCATAAAACAATTTATTGGTATTGTGACTACATAGTAATACAATTTAATAAGATAAAAATAGAAATAGCATCACGGTTTTATTCCCCAAACACGTCCATTCCCGTTTATGTCCAAGTACCTACTCGTGATTCTTCGAGAATTTTTAAGGGGGTTAGTCAGAGGTATGTCTATATACCTAGTACATTTGGTACATACCCACATTTTGCAATAGTTATTATTCCATAGGTGACAGGTTGCAAGCCCATCGCCGCTAATAGAATACTATACTGTGATAAACATGACATACTACTAAAGTTGTATCGATTGTTGTATCAGACTTTACGTCTGAGCAACAGTCATATCAAAGTTACCAACTATATTTTAAAAAACTAAAATTTATTTCATACCTACACTTATTTTATTATGCAATAAAGAAACGTTCAAACCAAAATTGGATATTGAGTCCCCGTATCTTCATAGGTCAAGACCGAGTGGTCTTGACCTATGTTCTCTACTTACAAATTATATGTAAGTAGCTACCTATTTCCAGTTCTGATCGATGTCACAACGGTTTATTCGATTCGTGACTTATAGGTGGGTAAGTATTTATCTCTTTATTGAAACATAATTATCTACTTTTACGGGCTATTGTTCTAGTTTTTAATATTTGTTATTGCGTTAACTTTTATCTCGATATCTGTCTAACACATTTGGGTCAGTGCGTATGAGCACTGTGCTATGTTGAATATTGACCACTATCAGAGTAGATAATTCACTCAGGGTACTTACATGCTGCAAAAGAAATGTAATTTGCTATCGTTTCGAGTGTACAATATTATTGATCCAGCAAAGTAAATACAATCGAATGATTTAGAAATGTATTTAACAATATCGTAATCACTCTCATATCACACAATATCATAAGGTTGAATTTTAACTGTGTAAGAGGCTAGTAGATAAGTACAGATAATAGGGATAGATCCATTATTCAACAGCTAGCTTGGCTTATTTTGCGGCAATTTAATTTGATTACAATTATAAATAAAAGCAGACATACACTCGACTTCTAGCTCTACAATAAGCAAGGCTAAAATATAGAAACCAGCTATTTGATAAAATACCTATAATTTATATTACTTTTTTCGTTTGCATACAATATAACACTTACACATAACAGGTAACATATCTAGTGTAATAAGACCACTTTCGAATACTCCAGAAACTTGTAAAGTTGCCTACACTACAGCAAGGTCTTATAGAACACTACCTGGCTGACAGTCAAAAAGATTTAGAGTAATACGATTATTTTGCTGAAATTCTTATTTATCAATTTGGTTCATTATTCGAGGGCCGGGCGGGATGGCGACCGCTAGGTCAACGCACCGTGAGACGATCGCGATTTCATTTAGATTGCTGTATAGGTGTTTTGTCGTTTTTGCGCATTTTTAAATGAGATAATAACTTATTTTATTATGTATTGTCGATATTTATGCTGAAAACACGGAAAAAATTAACAATAAGTGTCAAGTTTTTTCGCAGAATCATGGTCTGAATGCGTAGTTTCAGTTTTTAGAAGCAGTCTTATTATACACCCGGTATGTAAAGATTTCCATCGTACATTGAACCGGTATTAACCAGATAACATTATCAACTGTTTCGTAAAACAATAAAACAAAATTAGTTTTAACTTTGCAGATAAGTGTATTACTATAAAATAACTATGTAGTGACTGTTTCTAACACTATCTAGAATTATAATAGTGTAATCGAATAAGCACTAACTCATTATGAACTCTTTGCGGTTGCATAGGTTGACTCTGTTCCATTCCTAACCTTTTTATTATGCTAAGATAGTATTATCAGAAGACTTTATGATTATAGTAGCACGGGTCGCTGCAACAAAAGGACAAATACATTTATCATATAAAAGGAACTTCAATGTGCCGTTAACCCAAACCCAAATAGATTAGACTTTTATAAATAAACCAGAGTAGGTTACAGAACAATATACAACGAAAGATCTATCATGAACATGAAAATAAGAGGTTATTATAAATAGGACGATTACCTACTGTTATTGTTTGTTTTAATAAGAGCTATGAATTATATGGCTTGTGTTTGCCACAAAGGCAACAACCGGTCTATTTGAGTTAGACATAATGCCATTTGGTTTACTCTAACTCATTTGCATGCTTCAAGTAGATATATACATAAAACATAAGAAAGACTTGACTTGTTGCTTAGGTAAGCACTCAATATTTTATGTACTTACACGATTACATTATGTCATTTTAATAGTTAAACTGTTTAATGAATTAGAACACCCTACACCCGCACCCCGAACCTTGTCTTGTGTTTTGTTTACCCTTGAACCTTGAAAGGTCACGCTGTTTCCAATCCATACTTTATTTAGTTATGATTGTATTAGGAGGTTGAAAGGTAGCATATTGTGTGTGCTTGGTTGTACATTAACACTGTAATACCTGAATATCAAAGACGCAATCAAATTTAAATAATTTGTTTCTTCTGGCAGTCGCTTCATTAAGTATAATATTTTAGATACCGTCGATGTAGCCAACAATTTCTAATATTTCTTATACCTATGTAGGAATACAACATTACTAACTCATTATTCTCTGTCACATTGTCACATAATTGACTTTTTAACAAGGTTCATTCAATTTTCAAAATTACTTCCAGAAACAGTTTTAATTTTAATTTGTTGTTATTGTTTCATATAAATCAATATTGTATTTATATCAAACAGCTATTAAAATCTATAATAATACATACGAGAATCTTTGTCCTGACTGACTGACTGACGACAACGCACAGCCTGAAACCTTGGATGTTTCAGGGTGTATTCGTCTTGGTGCGTAGAGGTGTGCTAAGAAAGAATTTCTAAAATTAAAGTCATTTCAAAAATAGCTTCACGCGGTCAAAGTTGCGCGTTTTTACGCGCCAATAGTATATTTATAAATATTTGTGTGATGAACATAAACGTCACAACGCTGTCTGGGTGTTATACATTATTGTATTTTACGTAGGTACATATTTTTTCTTCTTTTGGGTTGAATGGAGATAGTTATTTATAGAAACCTCCACTATTTATGTCTATACATCTATATTCATACTGTGTCTTGATTGTCAGTCACTTAATCATGCAAGAGTTTTATTACCTACATTTAGATTGATTTGACTACCTATTGTATGAACGTGAGGTGAGTTAAGTTAGCTCTTTATCAGCTGCCAAGTACTTACCTGTAAATATTACTGTGTGAAAAATACATACACGTGTTACTTTTGGGTTTTGTGTTAAACGCTTAACGCAACCTTGTTGGAAGTCGCATTAGAAGTATTGCTTCAAAAAGTGTCTTATTAGACAAGACTTAGACAAGCTATGCTTAGTTTGGGACTAGATGATGTTGAGAACAAATGTCCACAAGTATTTTTTATTTATTGGATGGATCAAAGTCAAGGTTGGTTCATGATGACATTAAGTCTAGTGTGGTTGGTAGGCTATGTGATATGTACAGTATATATACAGTGAGGTTTGCCGTGAATATTTCGGGCACAATGCCAACCGATTGCGTAAAATTCGACATCTTCTCGTAGCGTGTTAGTTACTGCCTATATATATATATATATATATATATATACTATACGTACGAGTGTTGTTTACATGGAGGCGGATAAAAAAACGGAAACTATCTTATATAGTATAAAATGAAGTCGCATCCACTGCCTGTTTGCTTAGAACTTTTAAACTACTCAAAGGATTTTAATGCAGTTTTCAGTAATAGATAGAGTAATTCAAGAGGAAGGTTTATGTATAATAGGTACATACATATTATAGTACAGAAAAATTCAAAGACTTGTACCGTCCAACGAAGTGGGCACGGGTTAGCTAGTATAGAATAATTAGAAAATAAAACCGGCCAAGCGCGAGTCGGACTCGCGCACGAAAGGTTCCATACCATTATCTATGATAAAAACGGCAAAAAAATTGCGTTTTTTGCATGAGAGCCTCCTTAAATATTTAGTTTATTCTGTTTTTAGTATTGTTGCTATAGCGGCAGATATACATCATCATTCATGGTTCGTGAGTTACAGCCTGGTGGCAGACGGACAGACAGACAGACAGACAGCAGAGTCTTAGAAATATCTACCAAACCTAGAAGAATATATAATTATAATACAAGATAAGAAACTTAGTTCTTTTTAATAATTTTTCTTATGTTAGGTACTTAACTTCGAATAATTGGAAGTCCGGAAGTCGGAAAGTAAAAGAAATTGAGTTATGAATAATGATGATGAGAATGCTTACATTAAGATACATAAGTGATCGAGCAATATTGTAAGCATATTTTGTAGAAAGGCGCTCTATTATTTTGGCAACAACCTACGCCGTAGCACTAGCCTACGAGATGGTTTACTCGTCTAAGCCTACGAGGCAACTCATCGAAATCCTGGGGGCCGTTCACGTAACTTCTGTTAGCATCAAAACCTTGTCGCATGTGTCAAATATGACAGTTTTTCTAAAGCAAATCTGTCATATTTGACACATGCGACTGGATTTTGATGCTAACAGAATTACATGAACGGGGGCAGGCCCATTTACAACCGCCTTCAATTCAGTCCTGCCTCATTTAAAATATTTTTTAAATCATTTTTATGACAAAAAAATAAATATTTCGTAGTTAATTTACTGTATTTATAAAATCTAAGTTAGTTTTCATTTGTTGCAGGTCTAAAGCACAATTACAAACATGGCGGACGCTGCACACGGGAAAGTTGAAGGTAAATATTTGTTATATTATTATAATTATATACGTTGTTTCCGACCCAAATCTCTATCAGGAAATAATTAATTTAGAATCACTACAAACAGTGGGCTAGACCAGTTTTTTGACAACTGCCTCAAAGCCAAGGGCAAGAGTAATTAATTATTCAATCAAACTCTAATGGAACACTAAGGTAAATTTAGGCTCTGCCGCCGCCACCAGTTCTTCGTGACCAAAGTCTATAGAATAATAAATAAGAAAAATGCAGTTTGGTCCCTAATTTTTTCAGTAGTAGTATATTTATAAAGTTCCAGCGTGTATAAAACATACAAAAAATCCTAGAAACGCTAGAAACCGACAATAACAAGAGCAGGTTGCTTATAACGACAAGAATGAAATCACTGCATCGTGAATATTGTGAGGAAGACGACACACAAGCCTACCTTCACGCACGCAGTTAAAGCAACTCACTCACCACCCACCCCGCAGCACCCCCTACCTAAACGGCGTAAAACGAAAGTGGGTCAAACATGCTAAGGCTTTCTTTCTCTACGGGCTTTGACACCCATAAAAATAATAACATGCAAGTTATTTAAATTTGGATTCTTAAATTTGAGTGAAATGTCATTCTGTCAATAATTTGACACGACGCGTTGTGCACTTTTTCGACAATTTACCTTGATTGTCTTTTAAATCTTTTGTTTTTGATAGAACCACAAGGAAATGTTTATATAACTTTACTTCTATCTTTCTTTCATGTTTTTTTTCTGTCACAGTGATATCAATAGCTGAATAAGATTCAACTTTCAACTCAACAAATTCGTTGGAATCATTTGAAACCCAATTTTAACCTTCACATTGACAAATGATTGACCTGCGCGCCCGAAATGACGGATTCCGTTATTGATCGACGAATGAGTTTGTAACAAAATTAACACAAATAGTTCCATTCGTATTATTTTTGAAATGGGTGCGCCGCCGATCCACGGGCTAGAATCAAACAACTTTAGCTAGGCTAATTAAATGTTTGCTCCACAGACAACCCGAAGATCTTGTCTGGTCCAGTACTGACAAACTCACCTAATGCAGTCCTCTCCAAGACGCTACTCAGCCGGTACTATGATCTCCCGCTGCCGGCTGACAAGATCATCGCCACCTACGTTTGGATCGATGGCTCTGGCGAGCACATGCGGTGTAAGGACCGCACCCTGAACTTCATCCCTAGGCAACCCAAAGGTGAATATTATATTTTAACAAGTTAGGTTAGATGGGTTTGTACTACCACAGTTCCAAACCGGTTGGAAATTATAGTGTTTAATATATTAGACCTTCCGCGCCCCGTATGTCTGTAGCTATTGATATACGATACGACACTCTAAATAAGTAGGTACTTATTAAATACTACTCTGTAGTTAGGGTAGGTTCTGTGAGGTGGCGTGTGGTAGCCCCTGGCAGTTGTAGGCTTTTCAGGGTATATTCTCCTTGGTGCGTACAGGAACTAAGAAACGAATTCCCAAAATTAACAGGTACCTACAGCGGGGTATCTAAAACAGGTACATGAAAATAACTTCATGCGGACAAAGGCACGCGCGTTGTCTCCAGTATAGTTACAGGCCTCTGTACCTATATTTTACTACCCGGTGGCGGTTTAGTCATCTGCAATGGTATTGTCTGTTGTAATTTGTTTAAAACATGCAACTGTGACGGAAACGTACCTAGTTCGTGATGTACATTACACTTATCTGCATAACTCAAGGACACTAAGCATATAATTGGCAACTTAGCAGTAATTGTAGCAAATGGTAGCAATTTTACCTGGGCACTCACTTAAATTAGTAATGCATGTTAAAGACGACAGAATGCAAAAATGACGTTCGCGTCTTATTACAAAAGATGATCGGCGGGATGTAGGTACACATGCTAAATATAAGCCCCATGAATATGTACAGTGTAACATTGTCTGTCTGTCAGACGACGTCGCAAGCAATCAGTCACAGGTAATCAACAGTGTTCAAAGATTGTTTTCCATGATCACTACTCGTGGTAATGTGAAGTGATAAAACTAATTGAAAAAATGCCCTACTAAAGTGAAAATATGGAGCTACCTAATGAAACACGACACGTCCATTGAAGTTAGAGCGGTTTTATTACATCCTCATTAACAATTCTAATTAGCATACATTCAGTAAATTGTTTGGCCTTCGGGCGTGATCTGACAGCGTAAACAAGTTGATTTTATTTTATAAATTAATGGTAGGTTCATTCCTAGCTATAGCTGCTACTTAAATAGATAAGTACAACTATTAGTTAAATAACGACTTAATTGTAGGTGACTTTGTATGTAGGTGTAGGTATTTTATTGTTGTTTACCTACTCCACGCAGCACGGAGTATTAGCAATGCCATTCTAAGAATAAACTAAGGTATACCTAGTACCTATATAGTGAGACCTAGTACTGGTATATCAAGTATCAAGGCTTGGAATAATTGCAATATTATTATGTACTTTTCGTAGATAAGCTAGCACGATTGCTGGAAGATTTAAATGAAAACTACCTATCAAAAATGAATAAGAACATGAAATGGAAGCATTTGAAGGAGTACTTGCCGCCGTATTTCTTCCCTCGGGATCTGGAGAGTGTGTTCGAAGCGCGCTGTAAGCTAGGAGACCGGGAAAACACGGATAGCTTTGATGAGAACTTAAAAGGTTTCACAGCAATATTGTCCTCAGCAGTCGTAGAAATGTTCCAGTAGATTCTATCACGTTAAAACAACAAGTTTTATTTAGTTGTAGGATGCAGTCAGACGTTACATTTTACTTAGCGCATTCCTTTAGTTCTAAATTGTAATGATAAAGTAAGTAGTAAGCAAAAGTTGTACTATGCGAAGAATACAAAATTTATAGATCCTTTTTTTCGTAATGCATATCATATCAGACCCAGCTACAGACTGACCCCACATGTAGTAGGTTAAGGGAGGAAAATAATGATGACCCAGCCACAGACATGTTCATCACACAAATGTTTGATCTTGGTGGTGATAGAACTCACAACCTACAGTGCAAAAGGAAAAGCTACTACCAACTGAACCCGTGATGCAGATCAAACATAGGAGTTTTCCATTATATACCATGCCAGTCAACATATTCAAACAAAACTTTCAACTTGACCTTAGCAATATGCACAAACGTGATCCATTTTTGATCATCAGTAGGAGCTGAATTAATTTGGTTAAATTGTAAATTTCAGAATTGCCGGTTTGGAATTTCGATGGTAGCTCGACGGGACAAGCTGACGGCCATAACTCAGATACGTTTTTAGTAGCGAGAGCCATCTATAAGGACCCCTTCAGACGAGGAAACCACGTCCTCGTCATGTGTGATACATTCAAATTTAACATGGAGCCAACAGGTACCTATCATAAAAGTTTTTTTTCGTAAAGTTATGGTAGTTACTGTAGGTTGGCGGATCGCCAACGCCGTATAATATAGTGCGCATCGAGGCTGTGACCTGAAGCATTGGACGCCATAAGGCCATTAATTCGCATGCTGTTTAAATTTGAAATATTAAACCATATTTAACATAGAATACGAGTGTATGCTGTTATTGCTGGGTGAACCCTACAGAGATACATTTATCGAGAACCTTTATTTCCCAGCGATTGTCGATTCTACGAGCTATATGACCTGCCCATTTCCACTTCAACTTGCTGATTCTAAACTGCTTTTGCTTGAAATTGCTTGTTTATTTAAAACAAGACGTCAATTGTCTCTATTCCGCATAGAATAAGGACTAACTTTAGTTCTTATTCTATGCTGTTCGGTATGCAACGAAATAACGTGACAACCATTTCCAATACCACAATAATACAAACAACTGGACAGTTTTTTAAATTATTACACAGTATTGTTGATGTTTTCATAAGTTTATCACAATTTTAATTAAAATGTTATTTGTATTGTATCCTCGCAAATTAGAAAAGGATTTATGTTCTGTAGGTACCTAAAAGTCTAGGCTAAATTACAAATGACCTCGTTGAGTTAAAATAGACTTGACAGTCACCTAGCGCGGACACTTTTTGCTTAGACAGTGCTATTAACTTGACAACATTCAATCTGGAACACAGCAAACTGATTGACTGCAGAAATAGTCATAGTGGTAGTAGGTACTTCCCCGGTCGACCCCTTCACTAAGAGCTCTAGGTACTACTACTCGTTACTAGTACCACCCACGACCGAAGGATCAGAAAGCAGGGTCACTTCCACTAGACCACCGGGCTCTTTACTCTCGTTACTAGTAATAGGTACTTGTTTTACAGAGACGAACCACCGTATAAAGTGTCAGGAGGCTTACGACAAATGCAAGGACGAGGAGCCGTGGTTTGGTATCGAGCAGGAGTATATTCTGCTCGACGCTGACCTTAGGCCGTTTGGCTGGCCCCCAGGTGGATTCCCCCCACCACAGGGGCCGTACTACTGCGGTGTGGGTGCCAACAAGGTCTTCGCTAGGGATCTTGTTGAGGCTCATTACAGGTAAACATAAGAGTTATAACTTCTGCCGCCAAATAAACATTTCACACAACATCATCTCGCCCCAAACTTAGTAATGCTTGTACCTTCTATCGAATTAAAATTATTGAACTCTACAATCTGTAACCTGTACTGCTTGACTCAACCAAAATAGATTTTGATAATAACTAGCTCAGGATGAACAGTAAATGGGGTTAAACCTAACTTGTCCTTCCAGATGTTGCTTGTTCGCCGGCATCCCAATCTCAGGCACCAACGCCGAGGTGATGCCTTCCCAGTGGGAATTCCAAGTAGGTCCTTCCCTGGGAGTGACTGCAGGAGATGACCTCTGGATGTCGCGATACATCTTGCACCGTCTCGCTGAGGAGTACGGAGTCATCGTCACGTTTGATCCTAAGCCGGTGCAGGACTGGAACGGATCTGGTGCTCACACCAACTTCTCAACGAAGAAGATGCGTGAAGAGAACGGTATTATGTGAGTGTCAAAATTGAAAACGTCTACTTACCCTGGTCTCTCTAGACCTCTCTCAACCTCTAAAAGCCAATAAACAAAGATGACATACCTAATAGTGGGCCCTACCTACGCAACGAGGAAATGCACCGTCCAATGTTTGAAATGTTATAACCGAGCGATTTCCGACGGTGTTACCAGGGCTATTAACTGAGTGCAGTCCATTGTTGCAACGTCTTTTATAGGTACATTTTGAG
The DNA here is from genome assembly GCA_947095575.1 of Electrophaes corylata. Lineage (NCBI taxonomy): Eukaryota > Metazoa > Arthropoda > Insecta > Lepidoptera > Geometridae > Electrophaes > Electrophaes corylata. The sequence goes on along the minus strand of OX352698.1, from coordinate 9,134,032 downwards.
CCTATCGCAAAAAGTACGTTTTGGTACACGTTTTGCACGATTATTCATGATTGTATAATCCTTGCGTCTGCGCCTATGATAGGAATCTTAGTAAGCCCTTTCCTATGCCAAAATACCTAACTTGTTTATTTTGTGGTAACAATGAGTCTATGTAAAGGTTTTAATGTTCACAACCAGATTTAACATGAAGATAAAATTATATTCTAATTTAGATGATGCCTATTCTTTCATGGTCTAAAAATTAATAAGACTGTCTGATATTATATTTTTTTTATGTTTCAGTGAGATCGAGAAAGCGATTGACAAGCTATCCAAGGTGCATATGAAGCATATCAAGGTTTACGACCCTCGCGGAGGTAAAGATAACGAGCGACGTCTCACCGGCCTCCACGAAACAGCCAGTATTAATGACTTCAGCGCTGGTAAATACCTACCTTTTATTTTTGTGTTCTGATAAAATTTACTATGGTCTCACTACGGTTTGACTTTGCCCGTCTGTCACCACTCTAACGTCACGTCATCAATCTAAATGAGTCCACTGGTCGACAAGTTACCCATATTTGGGGCTGTTTGTAGTTAAGTTGTAATAAATTGTGCATATGAATGTACTAACTCCAACATCCATTTGCAGGAGTCGCAAACCGTGGCAGCAGCATCAGAATACCGCGCGCCGTCGCCGAAGAGAAGAAGGGTTACCTCGAGGACCGTCGGCCGGCGTCCAACTGCGATCCCTACTCAGTATGCGACGCGCTCATGCGCACCTGTATACTGAACGAATAACATCGATGCTCGGAGCCTTCACGTGTCGTCTACCACCTACTCACCAACCACTCCACTAGCTGCGGAGATCCAATCCTATCGAGCTCACGTCATCGTCGCCTGAGGATATAAACTATACCTATAACCAGACCGACATTGTACCAGAGGTAAACTGCAAGTGCTTGTTTGCAAGGTACCATCAGCTATTTGGCGATCCACCAGAGAAGCCCAGAGAAAAAACTACCTTTTTGGACGACTGCGAAGTGCCTGTTTTCTGAAAATAATAGGTTTTGTAGTGAGCACCGTCGTCGTAGTGAAACACCGTTGAAACTAAATTTGTTTTTCGTCAATTCCTTGGAACCAGGTTTTTACTCGCCAAAGAGTATTATTACCACCTTTGAGATCAATTTAATAGGCTAGGGCACTGGTTAACAGCCAGTTTAGCGCATCCCTATATTGTATCCTATAATGATGAATAAGTATGTTCGTCGTTAGTAAGTCGGTGTTTGTAGTTAAGGAAACGCAAGAGCGAATTAAAGGCTCCCCTCCCAAATGTGCGATATAAAGCTACTTTCTTAAAAGATCATAGTTATGTCCCTAATATAAAAAGTACCTAACGACCTATTACTTAAAAAAACGTCTATGTCCATTGCACGCACCTATGTAGGAGAAGCAAAGTTTCACACAGCTAAACGGCATCACAACGACCAACTGCGTGGCATGACTGCGTGGCGGTCATCGCTACCTCTGCGCTGACACCGCTAACCACGCACATGCATTATATCATGAAGCCCCTAGGGCTTTAGAGCCTCGCGCACTTTTTGTGCTCCTTGTGAATAAGTAAAGTTATTCGATATTTACACACTTTATAAAGCGACCATTTACTAAAGCAATAAATCGTGGCCTAATATTTTCGACTTAATCGAAATAGCCTTAAATCTAATTACAAATTTATGATTCTAGATAAATAGATAATAGATTAGACCTAGGTACAAATCAGACACGTGATTAGGTAGTTCATAAAAAGGACCATTTAAAATTATGTATAGAATATACTACGAATATTATGTGATATTTAAAATTGTTACTTTGATGTTAAATAGTTAAATTTTATAACAAGTATATGTACCACATATCATTATTTCTAACAAGTTCATTGAATGCATATTATAGTTCGGATCACTTGCACACCTAGCTCGCGTTAGATAGACTAGGTACAGTCAACGACAACAGCAGATTAACATTTCCAGTTTTATTTGAAATTTGAATGTCGTTGCAATGTCATTCAACAGCATACTTTTGACCAAAGTTTAAAACTACTTTCAGTACTAGTTGAATAACTGAAATCACTAATCTCCTTTTGTCGCTATGTATTTGCAAAATTAAATGAAGCTTTATAGTTACCTACATATTATTATTGTTATTGTTCGCATTCATTTATTGGAGTGGCACACGATTATAATCGAGTCCACAGTATAAGGGTTAAATTTCAAACTAGCCTAGATTGGTCTAGGGGTGCAAGTGGGATTGGATTGGATGTAATGTAGGTACCTAACGTTGCGGCGGCGGTCAGCATAGTTGCTGCGTGGTGGGTGGCAGGTCTCTATGGCCCTGTATATAGATGGCAGCTGTCTATAGATACACAGGCAGCTTTATGACCGACCCCGGAACAGTTAGGTTACCTACAGATTAACTGACGGAAGGATCATCATTTGGAAGCGAATAAATCATTATTTTTAAGGATATATACGATTCTATAGATATTTCGGATGAAGTTCGAATTAGATTAGTTAAAATCGGTAAATGATTGCGCCTTTGAAATTACTGCACATGAGCATGAGGTCAACTGTACAACTGTATGTGACAAGCACAAATTGAAAATATTCTTACGAAATATACCTAGCATAATATTATTGTACCTTTGAGATATGTTATTTGCATGCATCGGGAGTTTGTATGAACTAACATTTAGTTAATAGTTTTAATAATACCTATAATGATGATAAATTTACGTTATACTGAGAAAATTATAATAAAGATGTTATTACTGAAATAAATACTACTTTGTTATAATCAACCCTTGATTTTATTTGATTAATCATGCTGTTAACTAGCCATCTCATAAATCAAGTGCAATGTCAGCTGCATGTTTAACTGAGCTAATTATGACATCAGGACTTTGGTCCCACGACCTATATACCTAGAGACCTGGATTGGATTCTATACCAAGATTTAAATAAATAAATAATAAATATTTGCGGACATTTTCACATATCACATACACTCGGTGAAAGATTTATACTCGGAGGTGATTTCAATGCCAAAAACACATACTGGGGCTCGAGATTAACGAATACAAAAGGTAACAACTTAGTAAAAGCTATAAAACAGATAAAAGGTGATGTTATATCTACTGGTCTACCAACATACTGGCCAACTGACCCAAACAAAATCCCGGATCTCATCGACTTTTTTATTTATAAAAATTTATCAAGTAACTACTTAAGAGCAAAGCAGAGTTATGATATGAGCTCTGACCATTCTCCAATATATCTAGAAATAAGTGAGCAAGTCTTACATGGAGCTGACACTCTAACCCTAGTAAATAAATACACTGATTGGGAGAGTTTTAAGACACAGCTAGATTATAATATAAACCTTAAAGTTCCACTAAAAACTGCGGAGCAACTAAACGTAGAAGTCGATAATTTCACTAAAGTTATACAACAGTCTGCCTGGAATAATACTCCAGTATACAAGAAGAGAGCCACAAGAAACATCTACCCTTATGATATTTTACAACTTATAAATGAAAAACGGAAACAAAGAAATATTTGGCATCAAACTAGAGCTCCGCAAGATAAAAACAAACTAAATAATCTCACAAAACAACTGAAAAGGAAGATACAATTATTTAATGATTCTTCAACCAACAACTATCTCCAAAGTCTCACTAACGACCGCAGTACAAACTACTCACTCTGGAAGGCCACCAAAAATATGAAACGACCGATTACCCAAATTCCTCCAATCAATATAGGATCTGGAAAATGGGCTGTCAGTAATGAGCAAAAAGCTAAAACGTTCGCAGAATACCTAGAACAAATATTCAAACCTAACGAAGATCAAACCGACTACATACCTATGATAAATGAAATATATGGTGAAATACAAGCCATAAAGCTGGTATCACCCAGAGAAGTCTGGAGCGAAATTAAAAAACACATAAACCCTAGAAAATCTCCTGGATTCGACCTTATTTCAGGAGAAATACTACATAACCTTCCGAAAAAAGCATTAGTCAAACTAACTACCCTTATCAACGCAGCACTTAGACTAAAGTGTGTACCAGATTTATGGAAAGTTGCCGAAGTTATCATGATAGTAAAGCCAGGAAAACCGCCACAAGAGACCTCATCCTACAGACCGATTTCTTTGCTCCCTATCATGTCAAAGCTATTTGAAAAATTGTTTCTAAAAAGACTAAAGCCGCTTATTGAAAGTAAAAACCTTATACCAGAACACCAATTTGGATTCCGAGAACAGCACTCAACGATAGACCAAGTTCACAGGATTACAAATGTTATTGAGAAAACACTTGAGGAAAAACAAGTCTGCTCTACTATCTTTCTGGACGTGGCGCAGGCATTCGATAAAGTTTGGCATGAAGGTCTATTACTAAAACTGAAGAACTTACTACCCTCAAGTTTCGTAGATGTAATAGAATCTTACTTATCAAATCGAGTTTTTAGAATAAGGCAAGAAGACACCTACTCTGAACTCAAGAAAATAAGAGCTGGGGTGCCACAAGGTAGTGTATTAGGTCCGGTCCTGTACCTTTTATACACAAGTGACATCCCCACACTAGACAATAACACCATCGCAACATTCGCTGATGATACTGCTATAATGGCTGTCGGAAGTACTTATGCAGAAGCAGCTGAAAAAGTGCAAGAAGCTGTAAATCAAATTCATTATTGGACTAAAAAATGGCGCATAAAACTTAATGAATCCAAGTCGGTTCACGTCAACTTTACTAACAAGAAAGATCAGTACTGTCCAGTATTCATCAACAATAAAATAATTCCATACGGAAACACAGCCAAATACCTTGGTATGACCGTTGACGCAAAGCTGCGCTGGAAGGCACACGTCAAGAAGAAAAAAGAAGAATTAGAGTTACGCTACAAGAGGATGTACTGGCTGCTTGGAAGGAATTCCACTCTGTCAGTCCATAACAAGCTTTTGCTATACAAGCAAGTCCTGATGCCAGTATGGACTTATGGTATACAGCTGTGGGGCTGTACCTGTAAAAGTAACATAGAAATAATCCAACGATTTCAAAACAAAGTATTAAGGGGTATTGTTAATGCACCTTGGTACGTAAGAAACGATGATCTACACCGGGACCTCCAGATCGAGTTTGTTAACAAATTAGTACAAAAATACGCAGAAGTTCACGAAAAAAGACTTCATCACCATGTGAACGTCGAGGCCATCCAGCTCCTCGATAACACAGACATAGTGAGAAGGCTCAAAAGAACCAAACCTTTTGAGTTAGTGTAGTGTTAAACTTAATACTTAGTAGTGTAGTGATAGTGCTACTCCATGAACACAAGAACAAAGTGTCCCCTTAATTAAATACCTAGAGACTGTAAGAAAAGTGCCGATGGACACATTCTTAGTTATCAATATTTCTATAAAATTAAGTCAAAGTTAAATTACTCATTAGCCTAGTTGGCTAGATCGTAATGTTATTATAGTACCACAATGAATAGGTGCAATAATCTAGTAAAAAAAAAAAAAAAAAAATTTCACATATCTATTAGAATTATCTAGCCGCAAACTAAGCATAGTTTGTACTATGGAAGCGTTTGAAAATACATACCTACTAGACTATAACACCCAGATAAAAAACAAACATCTACGTTTATCACACAAATGGCTTATCAATTCGGTGGGAATCGAACCCACAACCTACAGCACAGAAGGTAGAGCTACTGAGAAGGTAGGTACCTACTGTTAACTGAGGTGTGAGACCAGTCATTTATTTTGATAGACGATTTTCTATTGCCACAATTTTTTTAGTCGACTTGTTAATACAGCTATCAAAGGCCCACCTGATCTTAAGTGCTTACCATCACAAAGCATTGCCTCGCCGTCTATTTGCATTTATGAAGATAATGTCCTATCCCTATAAACAAAACTTAAACTTGTTTTCGTAGTTATTTTGATAAATACTGTGTGGATCGTCCGGCATTATTTATTTATTTTATTTAAATGTAAGAATCAATTACAACAGAAAAGTTAGACCATACCATCATTTATATTATAGGCTTACTTCTATTTATTATACTCCCTTTCCTGTTCCCTAAGAATTTGTGTGAAATTATTCTAAGCCTGTTCCGATTATTCCCGGTTCCCATAGTACAATCCTTTTCTTAGTTTGGGAATAGAGAGGTAAATATCCATTGATATTTATTGGCGTAATTCATGTTTTTGCCTAAGAGCGAGCGTCGTTTTGTTAGAATTAAAAGAAAACCAAACATTAAGTTGGACGCCTCACCAATAGGGTAGAATATCTCGACTTCTACTTGTTTAAATTCGGCATGTTTGGCATGCAAAGATGGCGCAAAATGAAGTTGTCTACCATAATGCCATCTTTTGGAAAAGCTTGGAAACAAAACTATTAAGTTCTAAATAATTTCAGTAGATGGCGCTGGCTTTAATTATAGTGCCATCTTTTGGCATTGTTTGGAAACTGAATACAAAGCATATAATAAAAATATAAAAGATGGCGCAAAATGAAGTTATTTACATAGCTCCACCTTTTGACATAGTTTGGGAACTAAAAATAGTTTTCGTAATAAAACAAAAGATGGCGCTAATAAGTTCCAAATAATTTCAGTAGATGGCGTTGACTTTAATTATATAGTGCCATCTTTTGGCATTGTTTAGAAACTGAATACAAAGCATATAATAAACAAACAAAAGATGGCGCAAAATGAAGTTATTTATATAGCTCCACCTTTTGACATAGTCCGGGAACTAAAAATAGTTTTCATAATAAAACAAAAGATGGCGCTAATAAGTCCCAAATAATTTCAGTAGATGGCGCTGGCTTTAATTATAGTGCCATCTTTTGGCATTGTTTGGAAACTGAATACAAAGCGTATAATAAAAATACAAAAGATGGCGCAAAATGAAGTTATTTACATAGCTCCACCTTTTGACATAGTTTGGGAACTAAAAATAGTTTTCGTAATAAAACAAAAGATGGCGCTAATAAGTTCCAAATAATTTCAGTAGATGGCGTTGACTTTAATTATATAGTACCATCTTTTGGCATTGTTTAGAAACTGAATACAAAGCATATAATAAACAAACAAAAGATGGCACAAAATGAAGTTATTTATATAGCTCCACCTTTTGACATAGTCCGGGAACTAAAAATAGTTTTCATAATAAAACAAAAGATGGCGCTAATAAGTCCCAAATAATTTCAGTAGATGGCGCTGGCTTTAATTATAGTGCCATCTTTTGGCATTGTTTGGAAACTGAATACAAAGCGTATAATAAAAATACAAAAGATGGCGCAAAATGAAGTTATTTACATAGCTCCACCTTTTGACATAGTTTGGGAACTAAAAATAGTTTTCATAAAAAAACAAAAGATGGCGCTAAATGAAGTTGTCTACCATAATGCCATCTTTTGGAAAAGCTTGGAAACAAAATAATAGTTTCGAATAAATTCAGTAGATGGCGCTGACTTTCTACACAGAGCCATCTTTTAGCATTGTTTGGAAACTGAATATAAAAGTTTATAAAATAACCAAAAGATGGTTACATCACTGCGTCTCCTAGGCGCTCCTATTTTAAGCGATTCATTTCCATCTTTCATTACAGAGCAACGTACAAAGTTCGAAGTGTACACTGAAAGACTATCAAAAATTCACTGCCACATGGCCTTTCATATCATTCGCTTTTGCCTTTTCATACCACAACTGACATACACCCTTCGATGTAGCCCCCTTTGGACATTAAAAAATGATCTAACAAGCCTAGACACTGCATTACTAAGTGTTCTGGTTAAAATTCTAAATTGTCCCATGTCTGATGTTTCCTGGAACCAGGCTACCCTTCCAATAAGGTTTGGTGGTCTGGGAATTAGAAAAATTTCATGCGTTTCTCTCCCGGCGTTTTTATCCTCAGTTCATAGTACAGCTAAAATATTTTCAAAAAATATTTTTTCATCTTTAGGCAACATTAAATATGACTCTATGGAGGAGGCTAAAAATGCCTGGACTTTGATGTGCCCGGCAGAAACCACTCCCGAGAAACCGCACCTTCAGAGACAATGGGATGAGCCTTTATGCAGGAAGGTGCGAGAAATGCTAGTTGAATCAGCTTCAACTTCAGCAGAAGAGGCTCGGCTCATTGCATCAGGTACTCGAGAATCTGGTTTCTGGCTTCATGCACTACCTTCAACAAATACAGGGACTCTCTTGGATAACACTACTTTTTCTTTAGCAGTCAGTATTCGAATAGGAGCCACTACCAATGAACCTCACCAGTGTCGCTGTGGCAGCTCTGTCGACCGTCAAGGTCACCATGGTCTGTCCTGTCGCCGCAGTGCAGGTCGCCAATCTCGCCATGCTAGCCTCAACGACATAATTCGTCGGGCTCTCGCCACTGTCAACGTGCCGGCCATCCTTGAGCCGAACGGTATCGCACGTGACGATGGAAAGAGGCCCGACGACATGTCGTTGATACCTTGGAGTCGAGGTAGGCCTTTGGTGTGGGACGCTACCTGTGTAGACACGCTAGCCGCTTTACATGTATTGTCAACATCAAAAACAGCGGGAGCGGCGGCTACAGCAGCAGGAGCCCTTAAAAGGCGGAAATATGCATCTCTCGGTAATGGATACATATTTCTGCCTTTTGGGGTAGAAACGTTAGGTCCATGGGGTCCAGAAGCGTGGCTTCTATTTAAAGAGTTATCCAAGAGACTGGTGGATGTGACTCACGATCAAAGGGCTGGCGCTTATCTTGGACAGAGAATTAGTTTAGCTATCCAAAGAGGTAACGTTGCCAGCCTTTTGGGCACACTTCCTGCGGTCAGTGACTGTTTTCTACCTATAGTGAAGACCCACACTTTACTATAGGTAGAAAAAGTAATGATAAAATATGTAGATATAAGGTAGATAGTTTAAATATTAGATGTAAAATATTTGTATATACTAAATTACTTCCGTTATTAAAAGTGACAAATTTACCTAAAGATGGTGAAAAATTCAGTTATTTACATATCTCCATCTTTTGGCATAATTTGAGAACTAAATATATGTTTCATAAAAAAAAAGAATAAAAGATACCGAAGAAAGTGTTAAACCATACTTAGTTGGTGCCAGCTACAGGCAAAACTCATTTCGGTAGCGCGCGACCGCAAACTACTAAGCTGAATAAGCAGTGTTGGTTCCGCTAGACAGTGGCTGAAGAGTGAATTATTTGATAGGGAATAAAATATATGTATACAAGGTGTATACCTATGAGTATTGGTAACTTTCATCATGTTTAACTTTTTGTAGACTACGTTAGGACTTTCACAGCTAGCAACTGTATCTTAACCAATTTCTACAGGGACGTGAAAACCTATATTCCTTTCCGTTTTTATCCCTGTTATTTAGTTAGTATTAGCTGTTGTTTTTCCAATACATAAATAAATATACTTGTCTTTACAGTAACATCCTTTGGCGTAGTTTGGAAACCAATTATAAGTTTTGCCTATAGAAATTATGTATTATGCAGATTTGCTTATAGAAATTATTTCTAATTTAAGGTGACATCCAAAAAAGAGAAGATTTATTGTAGAAGAATTAAATGTTTTTATCTTCAACGATTTTCCGTGCTTAGGTTGCCTGGAAGAAATCGCTTTCAATTAAAGGACCGCCCATTGTACTTCATTCGTTTTACGCCTAGATGTATTCATATATCCTTGTGTAGTGTTATCTATCTATCATAGAGAAGTATTTGTACAATATATTTTTTATGTATTACCATACATAATTATGTAGTTTCAAATTATAGGTAGAGATAAACCAAGCTAAAAATGCACGCCCCTCCACGGTATTTCTTTGACTTTGACAACCAATAAATTACTTTAAAATAACCCTTGTTTCATAGAGCATAAAGAACAATTCACTTTGAATTACTGAAATAGTGGGGCGTGCACTTTAAGATTGGGCGATCTCGACCACAAAATGGCACTGTATTTAACAAGAATCTATCTCGTCTTTTTTTTTTTTTTTTATGCCATAGCAGGCAGACGAGCAGACGGGCCACCTGATGGAAAGTGGTCACCGTCGCCCATGGACACCTGCAACACCAGAGGCGATGCCGATGCGCTGCCGACCTTTAAGGAGAAGATTAACCCGTTTCTTAAAGAATTTCATGTTGTAACTCTGCGGGAAGACCGAAGATGGAAGGTCATTCCACAACTTACTCGTGCGCGGTAAAAAAGACCGTAAAAAACGAGTAGTCTCAAAGGATCCTGTAAGCACTTCAGGTTTAAGCTCGCCTTTCTAGATGTCCTAGAGGCAGCGTTAACCAATAACGCTGCTTGTCAGAGTAGCAAAGAGGTGAGCAATTCTTATTTTGCTTTTTGTTTTCTACAGAAAAATAACCATCTCCGAGTGAAAAAGTATCGTTATTAGATTTAAACACATTTAATTTCTCTAAGAAGGTAGGTAGGTAGTATTATGTTATAATTAACAAAGTTTGCCACATAAAAATATAAGTAGCTATGAATAAAAAAAATCACAGTAGGTATGAATAAAACCCAAAGGCGATGTAAGCAAAAACATTAATGAACGACTAGTAGTTTTAATTAACATTCAATCTGTATTCTTATGAACTAGGTATGGTTATAGTGATAAATAATAATATAATATTGTGAATGTCTCATTGCACAAATACGCTATAAGACTGGGTGTTGCGCTACCTGTGTATATCGGTTAATTATTAGCTTTAACTTTATCGTCATTGTAGAACAAATAATGAACGGAACAATGCCTTCATATAAAGTACGTTAAAATGTAACATAGAAGTTAAACTAAAAATGATGATTGATCTAAACCGGCCAACTAATCTTTTACAATAATCATGTTTGAATAAATCTACATAGATAAATATAAATAAGAATGTAACACTATCATGTAGTATTATATTTTCATAAATAAAATTAACAGCAAGCTTACGCCACAGATTCAAGTTTTGAGATACTATAAAACACCAGTATTTTGATAAAACAGTTTACATAAAACGGTTGGTTACATGAAATGTACTTACTAATAAGAAAAAACAATTGAAATACATTAACATTAATTTTATTTCATATTGAACATTAAACTTTACACCTAAGTGGGTATGTAAACTTTTCACATGCATGCAAGTAGGTACTTATGATAACAAGGATTATATTTAACAACCAATTAACTAAATACTTGATGGAAATACATACCATCAATACTTTAACAATAACAACATCAATCCTGATTTAATGTACAGGGTGTTTCATTGAAATGTGATGGGGATACCAGGAAATCCCAAATGTTAACAGACATCATAGAACGCTGAAGGCAATCGCGTCACAGAATTATATATTAATAGAAACTGCATTTTAATAAAATTCTGAATCAGAAGTCATTTCAGGTTATTTCTCTTAACATCTCAGTGAAAACCCTGTATTGATATTTTAAACGTCTTACACATAGTTGTTACTTTTTACTACCATAACGATTTCAGTTTAATATACTTAAACAAAGTTGAAACCATTAAAATGTTAGTTAGAGCAAATGGGGAAATGCTAAAATAACGCATATTTCACAATTTGTATCTTTGTATAAAACTAAACAAATTAAGATAAATTAGAATAAATAATACATAATTTAACAGTTTTATAAATAAAAGTTACGACAAGTTTACGGCATAGATCCAAGTTTGAGATAGTAATGTGTATACTACACATTTACTATTTGTTTTTGAAAGAGATTATATCAATTTAACATAAAAAATTCATGTGACTTACTTTTTATTACTTTATATCAAATATTAAAATGTACATCAAGTATCTAGTTGTAGATTCTACAATTTCTATCATAGCGGACTCATAGCAGCATTCTTTCATATTTAAGTTCAGTGGTTATAGTTGTTGAAAAGAAGTTTTCTTTATTCATTTTTCACACCCAGTGCGCCACATCTACTTATTTATAACATTGAAATATTTTGTAATAGGTACATAATAATTACCTAGTAAATTTTAACATTGATCATGAGTATTGATTAACATGCTATTTAAAAAAATCTAACACCCAGAAACAAGGTATTAAAAAAAAACTATTTAATAGAAAAAATTACATCGACAAGCACATTTAGACGCGTGGTTATTTTATTTGAAATGTTACTACGAACACTCTGCCTGAACATATAGGAGTCGTACCAAATTGCAAACTTAAAACAAAGACAACCGTTTCGCCAAACTAGCCACAAAATTGACGCAACCACGATGTTATTCTAAAAAGCAGCATCTCACAGTTCACCAAGTGTCATTTTATTCATTCTGCCAATAAAATCCGATATTTGCTAGTCAATAGGCCTTTTTAAGCAAACTAAGAATAACAGCAACCCACTATTTACACTCCACTCTTTACGGACAAGTATCACGCACTACAACACGAAAGATTGAGTCCAAAACCTCGTCGGTACAGTAGTTTAATTTTTACCTTGATAAATATATTCGTAGAGCAGCCAGGAGAGCGTTAAGCCTCCGCTGAGAACGGATGTAAACATGAAGGCGAGCTTTAAGCAGCTCCAGGCGGCTCTCAGTTGGAATCTGATTTCGGGAAGACATTCTTCATTCCAGAAACGAAGGATGGCTTCATGCTAGTTGCGCGGTTCCGCCTCGGCGGCGTTGTCGGCGTTGGCGGCGGCGGCTGCGGCGGCTGCGGCCTCAGCCTCGGCAGCCTCGGCAGCGGCGGCGGCGGCGGAGGCGGCGACACAGAATGCATGTCCGGCGCAGTTATCGATTACAAGCTCCGCGAGCCGCCTCACCGAATGGTACGTATCCGGGTTATCCAGCAGCTGATGCAGCAGATGAAGGCCGCCTTCGCTCTCCACTAAGCCACAGTACTTCTCCGCTGGAACACAAAGTTATTGTTTATTTTAGGTGTGCAAAAAAGTGATACTGCTTCTTAAAAAATCTTCGAAAACTTATCTACACTATATAATAATATTATAAAGAGGAAAGCTTTGTATTTTTGTATTTTTGTATGTTATGAATAAACTCAAAAAGTACTGGACCGATTTTAATAATTCTTTTTTCATTAGAAAGCTACATTATCACTGAGTAACATAGGCTATATTTTATTTTGGAAAAAAATAGCGTTCCGTAAAATATTTGGGTTTTTCAGACACAAGGTGTAAAAAAGCAACCAGAAAAGTTACTTATTTTGCGTACGCTGCCTAAACTATAAAAGATAGAACCATAAAATGTTCTACATAATTGTAGATCTTATAAATATCTACTTATATCTACTATCTTAAAAAGTCAGCGACACACTATACCTATCTATGTCGAGTGAGGCACAACAACCATTTTTTTATTTAAAAATCTTCAATTTTTTTTTGGACTACATTTAAACGCATTTATTTTACTCATAATATTAATCCTTATCAAAATAAATTTTATTTTAAATTATATTTTATCACTAAGTACAGTTCATGTAGATAATATTTGGTCTTTAAATGATTAGAATTGGACGTTTGGTTTTGAAGTTATGGCGAAATTAAAATATTACGTTTTCTGCTGCACGGCCCGTTGCGAAGTGAGCGTCACCAAGTTGGGAGTGCGCGTGCAGGGGAGTAGTTTAGATCTAATGAGTTAGGTACCCGCGCGGCTCCGACGCGAGGTCGGCTCCCTACGCAGGTGTTTTATAAAAAGGATATTAATTCATAATGTAATATAGTTTTATGACAAAATCTATACAAATAAATAAAATTGAAGTGTCTGTTTGTAATATTAAAATAACGCTTTTTACTACATGCATAGGAATGTATATACGATACATATACCAAAATAGCATTTTTTTTAATTTTTGTCTGTCTGTCTGTCTGTTTGTTCCGTGTAATCTCTGGAACGGCTGGACCGATTTCGACGGGACTTTCACTGGCAGATAGCTAATGTAACAAGGAGTAACTTAAGCTACTTTTTATCCCGAAAAAATAACGGGAACTGATATAAACTCCCACGCTGGTGCCACGAAACTGCGAACGGCCGCTATTTTATGCCGTATTAACGCCATCTGTTGGTGACATCGAGTACTACTTCAGTTAAGATTTGTAAGTAAACATGTTTACCGCCCAACGAAGTGGGCACCGGTCAGCTAGTATGTTATATTATGTATATGCTAACTGCAACTTGAAAATTTCAACACGATAGGTTGAACATCATGTTAAATTGCTACCTACATGTAAAAGTAATGCTCTGTGATGCTTACGGTAGACGGACGTCAAGTTAGCGAGTGCCCAGACAGCCCAGTGCTGGCACGCCGGAGTGTGGTGGGCATGCAGCAAGTTCAGAATCGGCTCGAAGGAGCGGTAGTTAATGTTCCGCTCGGCCTTGAGGTCCCAGCGGTTGACCGCGTCGGCCACACGCTGCAGCACCAAATGCCTTGGCGGCTCAATCACGGACCACGCGACCGGTCCGTCTGACGCCATGTGAGCCAGAACTCCCGCAGCGTTGTAGCTTACCTATAAAAACAATATAAGCCTGTATACTGAGGCCGGTTTTTTTATTGATATTATAAAGTTTTACAAATTATAATATATACAAGTGTTGAAGACATAAGCCCCCGAACTGGTAAAAAACTGTGTTTCAGGAGCCAGTGGTTTCTTCCATAGCATAGTGCAGTAATTTATGTCTGTAGAAAAATATAAATATGTACAGTGGCAAAATAAAATAAATTTTAAAGTTCTGCGGAATACATCTACCTAATTATGAACTTCTCAGTTTAAATGTACCTAAATATAAAGCTAAGCTAAGTAATGAAGTAATGCATACAATAGTTAGTTCTATCCTAATGGTCAGCTGTCGGTACCGCATACCGCAATTGTATATATGTACAACAATAAATGTAATTTCTTTAGTAGCTCCGCTCGACTGACATCAGTGTTCTGACGTTGTCATCGGTCGAATACAAAAGCAGCCTAAGCTATGAATTATTTGGCGTCGAGCACTCCTAGTGACAAGGTTAAAATTCGAAGTTACAAGCGCAGAAGTCTTTACAGCGAACAGCGCAACAGCGAACCCTCTCGTTATCGATGTGCCATTTTTAGCGCTTGGCATAGGGCTTGTCACGTATGGAAAACTTACAACTGCAAAATGTGTTTATGCGCCAAATATAATATTTGGACCTACTCTGACTCCTCTTAGACATCCTCAAAGAATATTGAATTGGTGTTACTTGGTAGGCCCTAAGAGAACTGAGGGGATATCTACCGTGCCTGGGAATTACAGTCGTGAGGGTGTATATGTGTATGTATAATTGTGCACAATAATGTATACAATTCGTAGCTTTCAAAATTCTATCAAGTATTACAATTACCCTATAGACTTCAAGAAAACTTAAAAGACTTAAAATCAGTTGAGAGAGTGCTTAGTTTTTGAGTATTTTCCCAGTAAATATTTATTGCAACGCTGTGACGCCATTCTAAATTTATATTCTAATGTTGGACTACGCATTTAACGCAAATATGCTCTTTTTTAATACTTCTTTTTGATGGAATTGGCAGACGGCCCAGCTGATTTTTTAAGAGGTAACCATTACCTTTAGCAGAACATTGCCACGCACATTGCATTCGTTAAGAACAGGGCTACGACGCACTGCTCTGCGTACATCAACCTGACACACACAGGTGTTAAGCCTCATGCGCCTTTCACAGTAAAGGTGAAAAAGTAGTAGTAGAACTCTTAAAAGGCTTATCCGGGATAGCATACCCACCATTACCAGGTATGATTTCAACCGCCAAGCAGGTCGCTGTGTACCGGTTGGAAGGTATGGGTGCCGGTGAAATTGCAGGCACGTGAGGATTAACACCTGTATGCCACAGGAATAGCAGTGCACCGTAGGGTAGGTGACCTGCGAGGCAATTCTTTGTTGCAGGAGGTAATAACCACTAAGCATCAAATAGACCATCTGCTTGTTCCATCAGTATAAAAAAACTCGTGTATACTATAAAGAAAACATGGTGTGCGAAGTTTCTTCTAATGAGACACTCGATCTACTTTATTGCTCCAAATCAATAGGCATTAATTCATTAAAGCACTAGTAACGTTAATTAACATTGTACACTGTAAATAAACTGTGTATTTGTTGTTTGTGTGTGTGTGTGTTGTGACATCATCTTGAAAGTTACGAATAGTACATTCTAGTATAGCAGACTGTACAAATCTTATTTGTCGACATTTACAGAACATCATCTAGCCCCAAACTAAGCAGAGCTTGTACTATGGGAGCCAGATAACTGATAGAATACTGTTTGTATTAGTTATGGTTTAAGTATTTTACCCAGTTGAGAAAATTTTTGTGCCTCGTAACTGCTCTGAGCTCCTGTTCCGGAGTGCGAGGTCCGCAAATTATATGCGGCCCTCCGCATCTCCGGCACTCCATAAGACGTATTATGATTCTGTCTTCTCCAAATGTCTTTAAATGCAGCATTAAATAAGATAAAAAAATAAGGTGAGCAGCAAGAAAATTTGAGTACTAGCACTTGACTATGGTCGTGATAGTCTGTGTCAAATAGATATAAGCATCCAACTTAGCCATAACCAACAAATATATAAGTTTGTTTATTTACAATGTAACTACAAACAAAGCATCTAATATTTGTATGAGAAATACAAAAGGCATGTACAAGTAATAATTTATTAGCTGTAGAAAATTTGCCTAATATTTTAGTTTCGTTCGCTCACTCTCTCTCTCTCTCAAAGATTCCATGTAGTGTCATTGCTCTCAATAAAAAACTTATTTAAAAAATCGTTAATTATCTAACAAAGTTGGTGCCGGAAGCTGTTGATAAAAAAATACCTGTTTTATTTCTCATACAATATTATCAGTATAATTTATTAGAAACACAGCAACACATTTACAAGAGATATTCAAATCGTTTATCCCTTTACGGTCAAATATGGATATCACTATTGATCCAATATGTATGTTTCTCTTTTTGTTGACACCAACGTTACGGTGACGATATGATGTATAGCCGATATGTTAAGAAATACAAAGAATAAGAAGCCAACTTTAGCTGTCTGATGCACAACTACAGTAATTTGTCCATCTGGTAGGTTTCCATTTCGACGGAGGTTTACATTCGCCTGACGCTGACTGTATTTACAAGTGCAAGTATGAATAAATAATCTCTTTCAGACTTTAGCATTACTTGCTTACTTTTAACCTTTACTTTAACCATAACATTATGTACAAGTGTCGATATTACCACATGTAATAAGTTACAATGCCAGTGCTTTTAAGGTAAAGAAAAATACCGTGAGGAAAGCAGTGAGTGTTCTAGTTGCAACCTGTCACGTATAGAATACCAACTACTACAAAATGTAAGTTTGTACCAAGTGTAATATCTGGACATACATCTAACTAAATTATCTGTTCTGATGATGCAGAAGGTTGCGGGTTCGATTCCCGCCTCGGGATAAATGTTTGTACGATCTGCAAATATTTATTCCGGGTGTTCTGGGTATTTTCTTTGTATAATAAAAAATATCTATGTACGTAATGTATTGTAGGTATTAAGTATATCAGTCATCTAGTACCCATAACGCAAGCTCTGCTTAGCTTGGGGCTAGATGATGCTGTGTGGATTGTCCAGCATTATTATTATTATTATTACTACTCCCCTTAGATATCCTCGAAGAATCACGCGTGGATACTTTGTACTAAGATATCTGAGGGGATATCTACCGTACCTGGAGGTTAAAGCCGTGAAGCTCTTTCTTTCTTTTCTTTTTCTTAATAGTTACTGTACTGTCATCTTCAAATGACATAGATTTACTGTGGCTTTGATTCGTTTACGTCATCTTTGGGAGCAACATAGATTCTTCGTTTTGATTGTTTTTCTAGTTTTATTTTAAGCTCTGATGTGTAGTTTCATTGGCATTTTATCCAACCTCACTTGAGGTCTTACCACAAATGTAAGCAGTTGAAATGAAAGTTTAAAATGTAGGCATCCCGATCTGAACGAAAATGTTTTTTTGAGGTTTTGAAGAGAATCGCCATCTTTTTTTGAGAGCCGACTCAACTTATTTTTATTGACTTGACCAAAAACCATTTATTCACTTGACTCTGGCGAAATTGTCTGTCGAACGAAGGTGAGATGCGATTGAGAAGAAAAGAAGAAGTACTTTTCTGTAACTTTGGTTTTTGTAAATCGTTTAATAAAGCTCTAAATAGCAGTAGGTATAATGCAGGTACAAGCAGTAGGTACGTTTGGTTTGTGGTACTGGTAAATTCGTCAAAGGGCGGTGCATGTGGTTAAATAAAACCTTGGCATACATGCAGATTGAGTACACTGTTAACAATGATGATATTAAGGCTGCATGCGATTTCTCTTCCACCTGCTTCGCTCGCGACGTTGCACCCTGATTAACTGATAAACCGATATACTGATTTGGGTAAACTAAGAATAAACGATTCGTGACCTAGATAGAATAACATGAGGCTACTTTCATGCAGAAGCTATGCAAACGGAACCACGCGTGGAAGCTAGTTAGTAACATCGCGTGATGATGGAAATTCACTTACCTCGATGCCGTCGCTGGAAGAGTCAAGGAGGTCATAGAAGACGCAGAGGAACATGCTGTTCATCAGTTGTGGTCGGAGCTCAGGCACTTCAGCCACGTTGCCCAGTAGGCCCATCATGTTGCGCAGGAGCTCGTCTTTGTTGGGGAAAATCTGAAACTAAAACACTTTCACAAATACGTGGAACCTTTTTATAGATAAACGTATATAAGAGTTTTTTTGATATGTTCTAAAACAATTTTACTAAAAAATGGTGAAGATTCTGGAGGCTGCAGTATTTTTATTATTTGACTTTGACTCAATAATCCGCTAGATTGTTCTGAAATCGTAAGTCTATACTACTTAAACGAATATTAATGGTCTTATTGAAAATGGTCTCTGAACGCTCTTTTTGCTAAAAGAGGTTTTTTGTTTGATAAGTCTCTTTTTGTTGACATGAAAAGGACAACATGATTTTATAGAGCCCGTTATACAATGTCAGGGATTCTGAATAAGGCCACTAATTAATAAATTTAGTAACAGGATAATATATACATACACTTAAGAATATAAAAAGCATGATAAAAGAAAAACAAAAGAAAGCTGTTTTTGACTTTTTATCTGTTCGGTTTCACAAGTAATCTTTAAAAATACTTCTTTATTCAATAAATGCCTTCATTCACAGGACTTATACGGGAAAAAATCTCATATTTTGGACCCCGTAACAGTCGTAAGCGACAAGGCAGTGCGCATATTATTTTGAACTTTATTTCGACCACGTTACGTGTATAAGTTGAAATGCACGAGACGAGCGCCCTCTAAAGGCTGCAGTTTTGGACCAGAGGTTTTGTTTTCATCAATTATCTGATGTATGAAAAATCCCTTTAGCGCATACTGTAGACCAATCGCTTGAGAATTTTGCTACTGTTTTATATTTCTAGTTATTGTGTTAGACGGAGTCCAGAGAAGGATAAACGAACCAAATGTATTTTGGCACCAATAATGTAGGCATGAACTGTCCGTAGTTCTTAATCGATAATTTTTTCAACACATAGTAAGGAATCGGGGTATGTTTAAATTAAAAATCAACCTTAAAAGCGGTGCAGTGAAAATACGCAAATTAAGTTAGTGCAAGTTTTGGTAACGTACATCTCGTACCTTCAGGCACCCCAGAAAGAACTCCATTCCACGATTCTCGAGGAAGCGCCGGCAGTTGTCCGGCGTCTCGTCCGTGACATTCCACATGGTGGACCAAGCCACCTCCAGCACGTCGTCACAGATGCCACGCTCCAACCTGGCCGCGATCAGGTTAAGCATTTTCTGAAACAAACCAATAACGTATCGGAACATGCTGGATAATTGTTTCGACACAACGGTACACCATTCGATACTGAAGATGTTTCCCAGGAAGTACGACTATATAATAATAATAATAAAGCCGTTTATTCATAACTACGGGTGTGTAGGTATTATAATTTTTGGTAACATATAATATCCCGTAGCTCTGTGTGCCTCTTGGCATAGGCCTCCTCCAACATCTTCCATTGGGTTCTGTCTGCCGCTACCCTTCTCCAGTAGTAACCCGCCGTGAGTTTTATCTCGTCTTCCCATTATTTATTTATTTTAGTTGTGTCCTCATTAAAAAAAATATCGTCAGTTCATTTTAGTTGCGCCAATCTAGTTATAAAACTTGAACTAAAATATAGCTTTAACATTTCGCCCGCCAAGGCCCTAGTAAAGTGGGATAAGGGCAGGAAGATAATAATAATAATAATAATGTAATAGATGATGATCGTCAGTTCCTTTTTGTTTCGTATTTTAATTTTTGATCGCCATTCAGAACCTTTATTTTCCAGCGATCCTTGGCTTATCATTTTAATTTGATTCTGAGAGAAATCTCATTGGTGACTTTGTTTTTACGGATTTCCTCGTTTCGGATCTTATGTATGTTGAAACTTATTATGTTTTGAAACTCCCAGTTCTCTATCAGCTTGTGTTTAAGATCAATAGCTAGAAGTCACGTATCAATGGTAGCACGCTAGAGATGCTTGCCTAATAAGGTGTGACGAGAAGATGTGGAATAATTTTCCGAAGTTGGAATTGTCGGCTGTCTTCTTTGTCAAAGTTGGACCTACTTAATTAGGTCATCTCATTCAAATATAACACAGCGCATAAGCGCAATCAACAATGCACATGCAACCTACTGGAAAACCAGAAACAGAAAGAATTAATTTTAGATGATCCGAGCTACAAGTATTAACATCGACGAAAGAGGACATTTTATATTCTGGGTTTCAACAACGCCAAAGTTTATTTTCAATATTTTGCTGAGCAAAAGTTTAAAAAAAAAACAAATCTCGGAAATGCTCAGTTTGGATAATACGAGGCAGATAAGGCTTATTGCTTGGCAAAGTCCGTTTCAGACTATAAAGTTATGTAGGTATGCATAAGTTTATAGTTGTGAAACGGACTTAAGGTTTACCACGGATATCTAGGTAACGGAGGTTACCTAGATATCCAGATTCTTCAAAGGCCGTGAACAACGTCGGAGATTTCCGGACGGAACTGTTCGATCAATAACAGGATTCGCAATTGCATCTGCGCAGCGCATCTCCCCCCCCTCCCGCAGTAGCTAAGTATGCAATCAGTCTCATCCTCCTCAACCCAGCCGGAGCGGCCGGTGCGGCCTCGGCCTACCGGGCAGAACGAATCACAGCTTCAATCATAACTTTCGAATTGAATATAGGAATGAATTTAATTATGTTTCGATAACTTGATCGACACACCTGAAGCTAATTATATCTCAAGAAGACTTATTAAAAACACGCAAAATAAGAAAAGTCCTGGCGTTTTCCACGTTACTCTTTCCGTTTTTGCATAATTCAAGTCGATATTAATTTCGTGTAACTTGGTTATCTATACTAATTTTATGAGTCTTTGTCCTGACTGACTGACATATATATAAAGCACAGGCTTGTAATTTTTAGGGCGTAGAGGTGTACTAAGAAAGGAATTCCCGAAATTCAACCCCTAAACGAGTACCTACAGCGGGGGTTGAAGTTAGTAAAACGAACTTGCGCACGTTTCGCTAGTTAGTTAATAATAACAAGTCAAATCTAAACTATTTAGATAAAATCATATTGATCCAGTTCTCGATAGTTGAATTGCAATTTGTAAAGGTAAATTCTAGGTAGGTACGTTATATGACGTATAATATAATAAACCAAATAATATATTATTTGGTTTATGATAATAACGAATATACATGTTACCTACACAATATTGTAACATCAAACTCATTAATATTCTAATGGTAATGTTTTTTAGGTATGTGAATACATTGACGCAGAGAATACATACAATTATACACGTAAATCTAATGGTAAACACGCGGTTTTTGCTTTATTTGTGGATTCTTTTTATATGGCAATAATCTGTCACAAATAGTATTGTTTAAACAAAGAAACGAGTCTAAAATGGCTAATCAGTACCTCTCACTCGCACACATACTGTGCGAGTGAGCCGCTAATTACAGCCTTATTTTCAAGTATTTGTAGACAATATCACACTGCACTATTTTTACCTAAACTAAGCAAAGCTTGCACTATGGGAACTAGGATAACTGATAGAATATGCGAGAGGTAATATTTTAAGTATGTAAAAGCGCCATTTTACATTCGTTCATCAAATAGCGAGCATCGATCAGCAAATGGCTGCCATTGATACCAATAATGTAATGATTAAAATAAGTGATAAATGTTCACTGTCCAGCAGAATATTAGAATAAACCTTTGCTGTACTAGCTGTAATAAATTAGATGTATCTAATTCTAGGTCAACATTTTATTAAGTATTAGTATAGATGGGTGTGTTTATACAACAATGTGAGCTGCGGTCTTAACAAATTGAAAACCATATTTTTGCTTTATTTTAGTCAAAGTGCCACTTATATTAATCTATTGCAGCTTAATAATAACAAAGTAAGCATAACGCATAGCATTGTGAATTTAAATCTTAACTAAAAGTACATAATTATTAAATTAAATCAATTACTTATATAGTTTATACTTCTAGGTACTACACAGCTAGGCTATAAAATATTCTTATTATACCTAGCTTTAGCTCACATAAAAAAACATGATAGTTCTAATTAGTTATACTTATAAAATTTAATTAGAGTTTATCCCATCTAAATATCGTTTGTTTATTTAACTTACCGAAATGGCTCCATTGTCGCCTAAGAATTGTTTTTGAGCACCGTCCACTTGGCAAGCTAGTGAGTTCAACAGGTAAATGGCAATACGTTGCACAAAACCTTCTTGGTTCACGTCGCTGACCCCAGTCAGAAGTATACGAACAACACGATCATATTCAAACAACTGTAAAGCAAAAATATGAGTTATAGTTTAGTAATTTGATGCTTAAAATGTAAGAATCTTATTGAATGTTTAAATAAAATCATATCAATATATATTTTATATAAGTACAGTAATTTTTTTACTGAAATTGATACTTACTACTAAATAAAATCATATCAATATATATTTTATATAAGTACAGTAATTTTTTTACTGAAATTGATACTCACTACATCCTGCGGTATTTTGAATTGGCATAAAGTGAGACATCCATTTCTCATCATTGTATCATCACCAAGGTGAGCTTCCATTGCATCAAGTAATGCAGAGATAATCTTTTTTTTTAGTTTTATATTGATGCGTTCCTTCTCTCTTCCTTTAACTATATAGAAGAGTGTAGCACTAAAAATTATAAAAATTCATTACAGGTTTATGGTTAAGATGTATATCAGATGATTATAGGAGATTTCACTTTGAATTAAAACCTACCTTCCAGATATCTGAATATGCTTCTCCGTAGGATGTTTCTCCATAGCCTCAAGTACTGTTGCCAGAGCATGGCCAACTAAGCCATTGGTCTCATAGCGGAACAGGTAATAAAGATCATTGAGAACTCGGGTTAGCATAGCTGGCCGGTCCATGTAAGCTTGTGACGCTAATATGATCTGTTGCTCACTAGCATCACCAGTTATCTAGAAGTAAGATATTTTGATGGTTTTTAAAACTGTTATTGATGGTCAAACAATGGTTTTGATATATATAACACTAAGATCTTAGATGTTTAGATTCTTACCCGTTCAGCAGGTATGTCATGTCTCTTACATGCTCCATGGTGAGTCCCATACAATCCAAGAAAGTGCAAAGGGTTGGAAACACGACTTACAAGCCCAGGTATATCACATAGTACTCTTTTCTCATTATTATCACCACCAGCTGGATTATTTTCAGCCATTGCCACCACTGAAGCTCCTGTCCCAGCTAGATTTGTGCCTGATATGTCCAAAGACTCCAATAAAGGTAAGCTTGTTACAATCTTAGTTAAAACTTTGTTTGGGTTGTAGAATTTGCCATGCCTTTCATTAGCTTGAGATAAATCCAAATGTTTTAAAGTTGTGAGGCACACAATCCATCCCACAACGTCCTTGGACCAGTGAACGCTGTGCAAAACCAGTGACTGGAGATGCTTCATTTCACTCAACACCCCCATTGAGCCTGCTGATGTGCACTCTGAGAGGTCCAGGTGGACTAGGTTTGGAAGCGGCTTCAACAGCAATGTCGGGAAAATGGCAAGACCACGACGTTGAATTGTAAGACTTTTCAAATTAGGTGCATTAATCACATAGCCCCTAGCACGGTACAAGTCTTCATCTTGTGAAAGCACATATGTGACCGGTCCGAATTTCAGTGAGAGCAAGTTTTGACTATGGTTATTGATAGTCTCTAATGAAACCTGAGACAAGTATTCGCACTGGACTAGTTCAAGCTGTTTTGGCTTGTGTTGCAGGAAGAATCGAAGACCTTCATCGGTAACGCGAGAATTGCGGAGTCGTATTATTTTCAGCCGTGCAAAATTCCTGTCACGGAATATATTAGCGATGTTATCGTTCACACGCTGGCTTTTTTGGTACGTATGGAGAATTGTCTCGCACAGTTCTGTCGGTAGTGCGACGTCATCCCGGAGTTTTCTCCAGCGGCTAGTTGGATCCAGTTCCGCCATGACATGGATATTATCCACAATGTAGTTCAAGCTTTGATCGTACAAAGAATCTGGGGTGTTATGAAAAGTCTTGAACACGTCTTGTGTATTTGTTAAATGTGCCATCCTGGTCTCGGAATTATCGTCACCCATGGTGAAATACTTAGTTTACATCACGTAAGGTAAGTGCGTCTTCAACAAATTTGATGTGTTCATCTATGAAGCCAGATTAAAACTTTGTCACTAGTGCCATTTTTAACAATCTAACATAAAACTCAAAAAAAATCGCTTTTTTGCCATCTTTATTCCCCCACAATAGCGCTTTTATTTCACATTACCTACACAAGTTACGAAAATGAAATCGCAACGCAACCCACCACAAAGGCAAAGATTAGTGTTGCCAGATCAAAAAAATATCTACTCAGGGCCATTATTGCCAGACGAGATTTTAAAAATCTTACAATATTCAAACAATGAGAAAGATGAGTGTAGTTAGAATAATTTGATGAAAAAATTAAAATTATGGTAAATGGTATGAACTAGCACCTGCGGTTATTAATTATTTACTAGCTGCGCCCTGTGATGTGTACATTAGCTATCTGCCAGTGAAAGTCCCGTCGAAATCGGTCCAGCCATTCCAGAGATTAGCCGGAACAAACAGACAGACAGACAAAATTAAAAAAAAATGCTGTTTTGGTATATGTACCGTATATACATTCATATTCATGAAGTAAAAAGTGGTTATTTTAATATTACTAACAGACACTTCAATTTTATTTATTTGTATAGATAACAAGCTCTGCCCCCCGTTCAAAATCCAGTCGCATGTGTCAAATATGACAGATTTGCTATAGAAAATCTGTCATACACATGCGACAAGGTTTAGATGCTAACAGAAGTTACGTGATCAGCCCCCTAATGTTTTTTTACCAAGCTAAAAATTCATTGCCTTGAGCTGGAGACGATACTAAATTCTGACTACCACCTACCACCTACCTACTCACCTTCTTACTCTTTCATCCGTTTATGGTTGACATCCCTTCAATCCGCAAGCGCTTTTGCCTCAATTTTTCACAGCTCACTCCACAGAGTACTTTTTTACACAGCTAAAGAATCGAACTCGTTGCCGTCGTCTGTTTTTCCGGTCTCGTAAAATTTTGATGTTTTCAAAAGAAGAGTGAATAAGGTATTTTCCGTGAGCGTCAAGTTAGAAGCCTCGCATTGGAATTTTGTATTTTAGAACACGTTATAAAACTGTCCTATCAGGGATTACCAGTGCCCAAAGCACAGAACTAGTGCCCTTACAGTTTTGGAGATTAATATTTTAGGTCGTTAGGTGAAGCTTCCAACTTGACGTCAAGTTAGAAGCCATCAGTCTACCTTCAATTAAGTACCTTCAATTAATTCAGTCTACCTAAGCCTTCAATTTGTGCTTCACGTGAAGCACAAATTATTGAAACTTCGAAGCCGAGATATTATAGCCTTTAGGTGAGGCTTCCAACTTTTGGTTTTCCTTTGATTCTGGCAAAACGACAGTTCGCTTAGAAACATGAAATACTTATGCCAAAAAAAACTGTGCTTGAATTAGTGCCCAATGTGAGGCGTGCAGCCGACGTTCATCGATTTATCTATGACGTTATCACGTCAAAAATGTTAACCCTTGGTTTGTTATTTTAATTAATGTTGTTCAAAACTTTAAACATAGTTTCATACTTAGTAACATGAAATCCGGTTCAATTTGGCGAGACTGGTTGACAGCGACTTTAGGGATCTACTTAACTGTTTGATCTAACGCAAAAAAACAGCCACTGTTATCCAATCAATATTAAAGTTTCTGTCATAGATCCAAGTGCAGGGAACCATGCGCTTATTAAAGCACAAGTACTTAGGTATGTTAAAAAGCCATCCGCAAAGGGCGCGTTACCTACGTAACGTGCGTGGCCTCAAAGGTTACCTATGCTTTGTTATGGTGATGGGTACCGCTTAACATCAGGTGGTCCAAGTGATTTTACCACCAGCAATAAAAAAAACAAAAACCAGATTCGTATATTAAGATAGGTAGGTAGGAACAAACACTTTATTCTTATGTTTTGAATCCGCCATGTGCCTTTATGTACTTTACATTCATTCTTCCTCCTTATACCAATTAACCTCAACAGCTTAGACATAAAGATTACCTACAAATAAGTGGGCCATATGCTTGCTCTAACAGAAGTAGGTAGCAATAAAAAAACAAGTTTACGTAAAGAGACAAAAGTTTCAAAACGAAACTTACTAGTCCACGATATACCTGTGTTAGTCCAGTTTTCCGATTGCTCTACTCGTCGGCGTCGGCAGCAGGCGCGGATCCAGCCTTAAAAAAAGGTTGTGGTCACAGCCTCCCGAAAATCGGCCAAGTGTGAGTCGGAGTAAGTGCTCGCTCATATACGATATTCTACAAAGGATATGCTTACAAAATAATAATATATGACGCCCTGACCAAGATTTTGCAGTTTGCTCGGAAGCGTCTGAACCTGAACGTACCAAACAATGATCGTCACAGGTCTAATAGGGTTGTGGGCATACCCATCGTGCCCACAACGGCGGATCCACGTTTGGTCGGCAGCTAACATATAATTTTGCAATGTCCGACTCTGTAGGTAGGTACTACTCTCTGTTTTAATGTTTATTTAGGTTGTAAGCAATGCTGTTCTATTTAAGGTTGCCTGGAAGAAATCGCTTTCAGCGACAAAGCCGCCTATTGTACTTTATTTGTTTACGCCTAGATGTATAATGTATCCTTGTGTACAATAAAGTTATCTATCTATTCGTGAGAAATTTGTTTTGAATTCTCGTAACGAAATATCATCAAGTTCAAGTTTCGATCGTGTCAATCTCCAAATGGTATCCTTTCACATTTTCAGACAGGTTCAATATTGACAGTCAAATTTTAGTTTCAATCTTGTCGTCGTCATCAACTGTTCAATCTCGCTTCATAAAACATGAGTACCGGGTCTCATCATGCTCTTGGCATGCTGTCTCACCTCTGCCTAACTAAGTTTACATTGGCACAACACTGGAGCTTTATATATCAAGTTTTTCGAACTGTCAACCTCTCGAGAACAATTTTTTTGCAATAAAAATATACCACTAAAGTTATTTAAAACTCAATATTTTTCATATTTTTGTTTTTAAAATACATTATAATGAATACTAGTCTTGGCATAAAAGGATAGCTCTACCAGATATAGCTAACTTAAATAATAAAACAAAGAATGTTGTTTTAAATTTATTAGTATTTGTTAATTGACATTATAAATTATAACTACTAAAACATAATCTAAACATTAAACATAAAAAACTATTTAATTTTAGGATTCTAACTAGGTGTTAATTCAAAAGTGCATATAGGTAAACAGTTATGTTTGGATGTTACATTAGATACCAACTAAATTAATTCTTATCTTTGGTAAATTAATCTAATGTAGGTACTAAGCACTATAAAACAAGTCACACTATTTCAGTCAAATCCGAGGAATAAAAATATCGTATCCGGTCGCAATCAGATTATTTTACCAAATAGTTCACTGTGGCGGTCCTGGCATAGAGTTGGTGTTTCATTTGGGTGTTATAAGAGGCGTAAGAGGCGAGTAAGAGGCGACCGAGACGCACCAGGGGAAATATTATATTAAACATAATATAGAGCTCTTTCTGTTTTTTATTCTATGTACTAAGGGTTGGACAGCGACGTCTGAGTAGGTAGGTACTTAAGACAAATACTGAGGTCACCAATTTACCTGCCAAGCCTGGTGACTACGACAGACTCCCCAAATATGAAGGAGACGATGATGATGACTGTTTTAAATAGCCAAGGAAAAAGACGTAAAAGATAAGGTAGTATAAGACGCATGAAAAGGAACAGAGTGAAGAACTTTTACTAAACTTAATTTGAAACACTAAAAACTAGGTTTAGAAGGTACCTACCTAGTTTTTAGCGTGAGTATTGTGTAATTATTCATGTTTTTGGTGATAAGACTCGGGCTTTGAATGTTATCATCAAAAACAGGAATTAACTTTTTTCTTTAAGCCATCCCCATTACAGGGTTTTTTAGCTAGAATTCAGTAAATTAACTGGCCAAGGGGCAGTAGGTAAGCATAAGTATAGTGTTTTGAATGACAGAATAAGCGTGGGGAACCATTTCGAAAACGATACAGTATGGTTTTTATTGGTATAGCTATGTTAGTTGGTTTTAAAGTTCCGTACTGAATAGGTGCCCAACGAGACTTTATTGTTCATCATACTTACCTCTTATGTCGTCTAAGCTCATTGGGTATATCAGGGTATTTATCAAGAAAATTATTCAAAAATAATGTTATATTATAAACCTCAACCTCAGGTTCTCATTCTTATCCAAGAAACATAATCTAAGTTATATCACCTAAATGTCAAAGTATAATCCGACGTAATTTTTTTAACATCCTACTTAATATTATAAACGCGAAAGTTCGTAAGTATGGATGGATACATACATGGCCATACATGTAGGTACATACAGCAGGTGTACCTGTACAGAAAAGAAAAAAGTGCAGAAAGCACAAAGTTTTAAAAAATAGCACTCCCGAAAACTGAACTGGTGGTAGGTATGCATATTTATTCTAAGTTTTCCCTACTAGGCCTTATAATTTAATGATTACTACAACTGGACAAAATGGTCATGTCCATAGACGGTATTTTTACCAATGTGCCCTGAAATCCGTGCCGGGTCTTACATCCATTTATATATCCCACAACACACACACAACATCCCACCCAGCACTCATAATAAATGCGGTATTCCGACGATGACGACGACGATAAGAATTTTAAAACATATGATTCTAAATACTCATATGGGTAATAATTCTGTCATGGCCTGAGATAGTTGTGCGTGCACGCCTTTCAGAACTCGGTAGTGTTTTTTTAGAACCTGTATTGTTTTTTAATTGAAAACCCGTGAAAAGTGTTGTTCTTTGAATTTAAATTCCAAGAAACAAGGTCCCATGACAACTTGACAAAAGTATTAAAATTAGCAAGTTGAAATAATAAGATTAATACGTTCCTGGAACTGGACGGGGAAATCTAAGTTTGTCCAGCAGTGTACTTTTTAACGCCCGAAGCACTGCTGGTAATGATGATGGATAATTTTCAATAAGTTTTAATGTTCAATAACTAGAATGTTGAAAATTGGGAAAGGAAGGAAGGGGAAGAGACCTTTGTCCAGCATTGGGACAGTAGGTATAGATTAATAAAAAACAAAAATCTTGTTTTGAATTTTTGCCATTCAGGCAAAAATTACTAGATAGGTATCTACTATTAGTCTTGATATATTTTTTTTAATAATTTCGTCGGCTACCTGAAAATCTTTAAAGATGTATCCGATTAATATAATATATTTTGGCATTTTCGATATAGATCCATTTTATACCTACTTAGGTAGGTACTTACCTGAAAAGATTTTCCTGCTGAAACTAGTTCAGTAGGCTGCTTTTACTAGTCTGTCTTTAAAAGATTGGTTCCGTGCTTTTGGTTTGGAGTATAAACTATATGGTCCAATAATACCCAAAGTTACGAAGCTGTAACTGTACGAGCATTTTTATAAGTTGAATACCAAAAACGAGCAACTCTCACTGAATAACAACTACTTGTAGGTAATGTGGGTAATTTTCCTAGTCGTTTTGAATGGAGCTCCCTCCCTATGCACTTGATAACTTTTTATGTAAGATAATAATTTTTTTCTTAATTATCCATCTACACTAAAATGCCCAACATACATTCCCCTTTGGCTTAAAAACTTTCTTTGCCATTTTTTTCTGTTGATTTTAGCCTAAAAGACTCGTTATCTACCAATAAGAGATAAACGGCAAGAACTTGTTAAAATTACCTACACTGGTTCTAATACGGCAATTTTCTTTAATTTTTCAATGAGCAAGCAAATTTGTTTTCGGAAATATAAATACTAGCAAGAAAGTTAAATATAATTCTTTTTTTAAAAGTCTGTCTACTTTGATTAGGTACACCAGAAATTTTAAATTGAATGAGTATTTGAATGTATTCTAGCATATCATATAAAACAGTAAAATATCCGAGTTATTACACCTACTTACTCTATAAAGGAGACTAACACTTTTGAACTCTCAAAAGTCTAAGAAAAATATTGCCTGCCTGAGATATACAAAATTATACCAACCTGCTACCAAAAAATACAAAAGTTACTTACATTCATAATTTTGGTATTATAATTTGAGTCACGCATTTTCACAAAAGTTCAATCACTACAATAAAAGAGAATTTGAATCGCTCTGCTCGTAGAGGGTTACACTCAAGTTCTGCAACTGGCTTCCTCTCTGAACTCGCGCCGCGTTGTAACAGGTTTCAGTGCGGAGAGTCGTTTTTATCCCTGAGGCGTAAATGATCTGATAGCGGGTGGTCGATGTGCGCATGCTCGTCGTTTCTTTCTTCATCGGGCCATTTGACGACAACGTTGGAGATGGCGGGGGCGAGGGTGACAGGTGGATCAACGAGGACTGGTAGCACATGGCCGATGAGCGCACCTACGCGCCGGTAGAGAAGCTGCGAGGGCTGCACGGGTTCACCAGAGCGAAGCAAGAGGACAGGCGCAGCGGCCGCGCTGGAATCACTCAGCGCGTCGTTCAGCGTGCGCATCAGCACGGGCGAGGCAGTCTTCGCCGTCGCGCACGTTGCTACACCACTAACTCGCGCGTTCAAGCTCTCTAGAACTGTTGTCAGCTCGTACAACCGCTCGTCACACAGCACAGGGTTATCTGCAACACAATCATTACCTTGTAAAATGAATCAACATGAAATTGAGTCAAGGCTGTAATATACCGCCTATGGCCATGCGTAGACATCCCCTCACATATCTCCGTAATTAAAATGCGTTGCGAATCGCTACACTACAGTAGGTAGGTATATGATGATATTGAATTTCTTACATTGAGCGCACATATCGTAACATAGCTGACAAGAAAGTAAGGACGCCTGAATATTTCGATTTACTAAACCAAAGTTAGAGTTAACTAGTTTAAAACTGCATAGGTAGGTACTGCTTGTACAGTCAAAAAACAAAACAGATAAGCAGTTTTAGTTACCTGCCTATTTAATGTCAATTTTCACTGAATTTAGAAGGGATGGCAAATTTGGTTTAAAGATTAGTACCTAATGGCTCGACGTGGATATTCAAACAAATGTGAAATGCTTTGAACTCTACTTTTGTCGCTGATTATGCTACGATATACATGCAACGTAGCACAGCTCGTATAGGTACATTTATGTAGAGCCCTCCCTCGTAGAGGGTAA
Organism: Electrophaes corylata; assembly: GCA_947095575.1. Classification (NCBI taxonomy): domain Eukaryota; kingdom Metazoa; phylum Arthropoda; class Insecta; order Lepidoptera; family Geometridae; genus Electrophaes; species Electrophaes corylata. The sequence continues at coordinate 9,102,035 of OX352698.1, read as the reverse complement.
TAATGAAGCTGGACGTTGAGATAAATCGCAAATGCACAGATCTAAATGTATACATACAAATCGCACTGCCACCATTCGCAACACAATCCTGCTGTTGATGCAATGAAAGTAAGTAATTGATTAGACACCTTAGTTAATAATCTATATTAATACTCTGTGGGGTAATTAATTTTTCATTTAATATAATGCCATTTAGGCATTATCCATTTATACCATACATCTGTAATAATACCATGAGCATCTATGGCAAATGCAACTGCAAAAGCAAACGCAAAAATGCAATAAAATGCATATTAGGCTCCGTCCACAGAGGATAATATGACATTTGCTAAATGATTGTTAGACACTTATCTCATCTCAAACTTAACCAACTCACCTTGAAGATATAGCTTCAGAATTCCAGGGACTCCGTTAATAGTGCACCTTGACTTGGAGACCAGGTCATAATTTACACTCTGTATTTGGTTAAATGAGAGATCAGCCATGCATAGCGACGGTAGTCCGTGGAAGTCCTTGTCCAGTGCTGTGATATTATTGTGGTGGGCCATTAACTCCTCTAAAGAAGGTAAAAATGTCTGAAAAGGTTGAAAGTTCTTATTTACCATCGAATTGGATAGGTTGGATATTAAGAGAGTGAAGTGAAATTACATTCACTCAAAAGAAATGTGTTAAAGTTGTTAGATTGTATCTTGCAATTTTCATAAATTTTGAAAAAATTGACCTGCTAACCTTTGACGTTTCGTCCAGAGTGGTTATGTGGTTATGCGACACATCGAGTAGCCTCAAGTCTTCCAAGCCAATAAGGTCGTCTGGAGCTATTTGCTGAAGGAGGTTGTTACTTAAGTTCAATCGCAACAGGCCATGAAGACCCATCAAAGCACCACCTAAACTCAAAATGTAATTGTGGTCCAGTCGCAACTCAAGCACTCTCGTTTCAACATCCACCAAGTTCTGAAAATATTGCAAGATCAGGCTACCTACCAGATTACCGCTACACTAAACTGTTGATTTATGAACGTTTAAGGCATATAACATACGGCATCGTCGTCTGCCGCGGTGCTGCGCGGTCAAAATATTGTACAGCATAAATCAGTGAAGTCTAGTTTGAAGGCATACCTAACCATACCCGGTGCAGTCGCCGCCGCCGCCGCTCTGAGGCAACTGACGATGACGCCCCGTGTGTAAAGCCTTAAGTTTAAACTTACAACCATATTTCCTGTGACACGATTGATTTTATTATGCGATAGGTCTATAACAGACAGTCTTTTTAACCCTTTGATTTCTTGAAGTGAAAACTCAGTCATCAAGTTGTGGGTCAGGTTTAAATATCGTAGAGATTTTAAACTTCTCAAAGACCCATTTAGAGATTTAAGGTTATTGTAAGCAATATCCAATTCAGCTAGTTTTTCTGCTTCAGTGAACTCATCTTCTGCCAGCTGTAAATGACAAAAAAAAGGTGTATTATAGGTATCACACTAAAATAATATCTTGATTTGCTCTAGTAGATTATAACTACGGTAAACCTTTTAAACAACTGGACAGGAATAAAAGGTTAATAATAAATAATGCAGGACAGGATAGTTTATTATATTTTTTCTTGTTGACTTAGGTTCTTACATTAATTAGGTGGTTAAAATTGATTCATCCGTGACGTTCCATTTGTTAAATATTAAACAGGCAAATAAATATTTTGTATAGAAATGGGATATTTACCAATAATTTTTGAGATCGTACTCTTTTATTGGAAATCTATAAATTATAAGAATCTTTGTCTTGACTGACAGATAGGCAATGCACAGCATACACCACTGGTCGCAGAGACTTAAAATTTTTAGGATAATTCGTCTTGATGCGTAGAGGTGTTCTAAGAAAGGAATTTCCAAAATTCAACTCTTGAATGAGTACACCGAGTGTTAAAGTTTGTATGAAAATAACATCACGCGGACGAAGCCGCGCGTGATTCGTTAGTATCGAATATAAATACGTATCCATCTAACTAAAGTAATAAGCCAAACCTTTCGGCCTATATTGGTGGGTCGGCGTCGAAAGGACTCACCGCACGATAATTTAAAGTTCGTATAGTAAAAGGCTACTGGTTGATATTTGATAACAAAAGATAGTTAGTACAGTAGGTAAAATGCCTTCATAAAAAAGTCAGAAAGGAATTAATTTTGAGGCACCTACGTATATGTAGGTACAGTTCCTTGGAGCTGAGTAGCGTTTATAGTTAGGTATAAATATATCAGCACCAGTTGGTATTCGAACCGAAAAGTATATATTTATAACTTACGTATTCAATTTTATTGAAGGAAAGTCCGATTCGCATTAACCTTCGCGACTTTTGCAGAGCGCCGTCCAAAGATTTCAAATTGTTTCCGTAGAAGTAGAGTGAGTCTAGAGACGTCATCTGTTTCAAATCTTTAGGAAGACTTTGGAGTTCGTTGTGTGCCGCGTGTATTAAAGATATTCTCTTTGCTTTCTGTAAAATCATTGCATAGAGTTCTTAAGTAGCCATTTATTTGACAGCCGTCACAACTTTTGTAGTAACCCTGCCTTCTGCGCTGTAGGTGGTGGGTGCAATCCCCACCGAGATCAAACATTTGTGTGGTGAACATAGATGTTTGTTCTGTGTCTGGGTGTTATATTGTATTCTAAGTATGTATTTAAAAAAATGTATAAAAGTATTCTATAGGGCATCTGGTTCCCATTAGCTCCCAAGCTATGCTTAGTTTGGGGTTAGATGAAATTGTGTAAAGATGTCCACAAATATTTAAAATGTATTTATATTATTAATGTTATAATATTAATTAATTATTTAAAAATTTTAAGCTCTGAAAAATAAGCATATTTTTAATTTAACTGCTCAGTTAAGCAGTTCTTATCTAAAGTTAATCGGCTAAGCTAAATTGATTTAAATCTTATAATAAAATAAATAATAATGTCATTCACTTCATTCACCAACAATCCATTTCAATCGATAGTTTAGATACATCACAATAATGGTGTTGGTTTATCACAATAATGGTGGCTGGCTAACAAACTGGATGGTTTAATAATATATTTCAGAGAAATTCAGAGTTAATGAAGTTTTGATTAAACTATATTACGTGGCATAGAGAAGCGAATTAACGAATGGAAATGGATAGTAGATTAAATTATTGATGTAACGATCTGGTCTGGTCAGCTTATAATTTATTTTCCGATTTCAGGCTAAGTTTATACCTGCTCTAACGAATCAGCAGCCTCAAGTTATGTATCATAGGTCTCTCGCATAGAAAAGATATTATTTAAGAGCGGCCTCTGTAACATGTTTCCTAAGTCGGACTCTTCTTACGACTTTCATAATGTCGTTCAAAAATCTTTATGCATAGTGGCGGTTCTTCTTTTTTAATAATGTAATGTATTAGTTAAAACTAACCCAAACAAAATACTTTGTTCCATCAAACCACCTTAAATAACTTTAAAAACTAGTTGAATTTAATATAGTGTCATTAAATTGTAGTAGGTAATTTTATAACTTAGTTGTAGCTCAAAAAAAACCATCTCACCAAGGATTTATATTGCAATATTAACTCAAATAAACTTCAATTAAAAAAAATTATGCTGAGACCACCGAATACAGATGTGCTTCTATGTTCGGTGGTTGAAAGTAATGATTTCGCTGAGCGCACTGGCACTGTCACGTACGTAGAGAGCTGATTGTGTGATGTTATATTCTTCGACTACGAGATTTCTCCAAAACATATTATAATTATATTATTAAGAATTTATACTTATGCATTAGGTACCTAATTAAGAATCAAGATAAATTCGACCTGAAAGATACTTACAATAGGTAATTCGTTATCGATGGATTTCAAGTTGTTTGCGTTTATAAAAATCCATTCCAAGCCGTCTAATTCTCTCAGGGCCCCATTTAGAGTGCTGAGTTTGTTCCGGCCGAGGTGCACGTGCTTCAGCGCCCGCGGCATCACGTCTCTCTCGATCTTCGATATTGAGTTGTCGGCAACCAAAAGATGCTCCAGCTTTTGGATGTCCTGCAATTTGGAAATCCTTTAAATCATGCTCATTATGTGGTATGTGTGACCATTGATATCCTCAACTAGCATTCAGCTCGCGACTTCGTCCGCGTTTAAATAATTTAATAATACCTAATTAAAAAAAAAAAAGTTTTTTTAGTAATTTATAAATATAATAATAAGACTGATTAAAGAACGGATGTTTTCGATACCTCAAAATACTCTTTCCACCTCTTGAACTCACCTCCTTCTTTTTCAGTTTTCAAAGAGAAGTATTTAAATAAAAAAACTCGAATTTACACAATATCTTTATAAATTATAGCCTGTCTTATTCTGATATAATAATAATAATAATAATGCTGGACAGTCCACACAGCATCATCTAGCCCCAAGCTAAGCAGAGCTTGTGTTATGGGTACTAGATGACTGATATACTTAATACAATACATTACATATATAGATATTTTTTATTATACATAGAAAACACCCAGAACACCCGGAATAAATATTTGCAGATCGTACAAACATTTATCCCAAGGCGGGAATCGAACCCGCAACCTCTTGCGTCGCAGGCGGACATACGCCCGCCGCGCCACATCTGTCGTCAAAAAAAATTCATTCAGTAGTTTTTGCGTGACGATTAAACATCCTATCATACAAACTCTTGCATTTATAATATTAAGTACGCTAAAGTAGAAAGAAGGATTGTACTACGCATTTACTTAGAATACCCGAAAACAATGTTATTAATACCTATACGCTTTATAGTTTTATTCTGATTTATTTTATTTAGTTTAGTGTCAGAAATTGCTCTACTACTACTAAATTATATATTAGTACTTAAGAACTCGCAGCTTCTCTACCAAAACTTACCCGGAAGTCCTCAACCGTGAGTTTGGTGATCTTATTCCTGCACAAATCCAGGGTCTTCACGTGCGGCAGATGTTGCAGTACGTTCCGTGGCATTTCCAGCAGCGCGTTGTCAGCTAAACTGAAGTAGTCTACCAAGTCCAGCTTCGCAAAAGCACTTTCCCTCAGGTCACTGGAATTAGAAGAACAATTTTTTTAAAATAAATTATAAAAGACTTCGCATAGGTGGCGTGAATGCCTGTAGTGTAGGTAATACAATTTGTCATATTCTAATACCATAGGTACTAATTTTATAATATAAATCATCATGTACGTCAACCTGGTATCTGTAACCTGGTTTGGAAAAGATTCGCTTTGACAGTTATCATTTATCTACATATTATGAAGATAGAAGAAAAATTAAAAAATAATTGTGTTTTAAAAAACTCTTACAGTTTTTATTTATTTATTTAAATCTACTTTTGTTGCTGGCTGTGCTCTTTATACTCTGCTACCCATCCCCTGGAAGGTTCCCTAGTCGCCTGTTACAACCATTACGGTAGGTGATAGAGAAGCCTATTCTATACTGGAACCACCATGGCAATATTGTAAATCCTAAAGCTCAAAGCTCAAACATTTTGTGACTAAAAAGCGTCGCCGCCAGTGCAGCTACCACTGCTGGATACATTGTAAAACTTGGAAGAGTTCAATGCATGTATCTGCATAGTTCGTAATACGGAATTAGGTAAGCTCAAACTTTAAAAATTATGCACGAGTAGGGTTGAAAGCTGGTGGGTATAATGGTTAGTAAAATGAAATATTATATACTTATATATAATCATTTTAATAATTGTTATGCAACTTTAATGACAAATAAACAATTTCATTCTAATTTCTAAGTTACGTACATTACATACTTTGTAATTTTAAGTATAAAGGTCATAAAAAAACCATTATCAGTATTAATAAAGCATCATATACTTGTTATTACTAGGTATTATCATAAACTTGGTCTTATATAAACATCAACAACCAATTCCCTGTAGAGGGTAAAAATAAAAACGAATTACAAAAATAGCATTTTATCTCTAGAATACTTAATAAAAGATAGGTAATAATAAAATGTTGCTGCATGTTTCACACAGATAGACTGTTATTTATCTATAAATAATAGTAATAAGTTGTGGTGGCACAATGCTGATACAATACAGAGGCAGTAGACAAATTTATATTCTACCAACGATATCGCTAGATGATAATTAAATGATAAACCATCGCAACGTCACGTGGTCATCGAATAATATTAGGTACTACCGGTAGTAATATTATTCGATGACCACGTGACGTTGCGATAGTTTATCATTTAATTTTCAGTAGGTAGTACCTACTAGCTGATCCGCTCGTGACTTCAATCGCGTGGTTACTGTAGTTTTTCATAATTTTTACATCCTTTTTAGAGATACAAGCTCAATTAAGCCCATACTAAGTTTAAAGTTAAACTATAAGCTAATTCTGCAAATAGTTTTTGCGTGATGCGTGTACGAACAATCGCACAAATAAACGTACGAACATTTTCGTAAAAGTTGATTTCGTATTTTTGCCTTCTTTTAAGTACTTTAGCAATATTTTAGAAAAATACCTTCAATGTACCTTTAATACCTTTGATGTACAGACTTTTGGACTTCTACCTACAGTTTTTAATTAGTTAAAGACTATGTACGGGTGTGATAACACACAGTACATAACAGAAAAAATAAAAAAGCCAGCCAAATGCGAGTCATACTAATCTATAATGAAAACGCCAAAAAAACTACGGTTACTTATTCTGATTCTGTACTAAGTATTTGTTGTTATAGTAGTGTTATAACAGAAATACTTCATCTGTGAAAATTCATGAAAACTCTTTAACTATCACGGTTCATGATATACAGCCGGTGACAGACGGACAGACAGACAGACAGACAGCAGTCTTAGTAATAGGGTCCCGTTATACCCTTTGGGTACGGAACTAAAAACGATATAATCGCTGGAAGAGAATGGAAATTGACTATCTTTTTTATTATACATAGAAAACACCCAGAACACCCGGAATAAATATTTGCAGATCGTACAAACATTTATCCCCAAGCGGGAATCGAACCCGCAACCTCTGTGTCGCAGGCAAACATTCGCCCGCCGCGCCACATCGGTCGTCATATATCACTATATATCTCTATAATCCACGGTAGCATATTAATAGGTAGGTTCCTCCTCCTCTCAAGTCCAAGGTTGCAAGACAGGATCTTAAATTCTTAGATTATTCTAAAAATACCTATTTATCTTAGAGGGATCTAACAAAAGGTATATATGTACCTACGTTTATGGGTATATAATGATACGGGGTAGGTGATGATGGCGAAGAATTTTCTAGAAGTCGCGCACGTTTCTATAGTTTATGAATAGATTTCTAGACCATTTTCTTGCTGACTGTACACTTTTACCAAAGTCTGTAAATGCAGTTCAGAATATCTTAAAAATTTAAGGACAGTCTTCTAAAAACGATTTCCTGTAACTATAACGGTTAAGGTACCTGCCCTTACTGTCCCGTCTCAAAAATTCACCCTGTATACTAAGAACATAGGAATTTGAGAAATTCAACCCCTATACCGGTACAGCGGGGGATGAAGTTTTAATAAAAATAACTTCACGCGGGTGGAGTCGCGCGCGTTTCGCTAGTATTATAATATTCAACAAACAAAATATTTTTTTATGTTAACATATACGGCCACCACTCAGCAATACATACCCTTCCCTGTATCTACAACAAACTACATATGAGCCTTGGCACTGATTACAAATTACTAGTATGTATTTAGCCTTTATAAAAATAATCCTAAAAGCTTTATATAATTTAATAATATATAAAGCTTTTAGGAATATAATATTATATCAAAGAGCCGCATATTCTTTTACACGGTAACTTTACGTTTATTAATACGTTTATCGTTCGTTCTCTTTTCATAATAAGCTTTCGACAATGTGCTCAAATCCACTCAGATCTTAGTTGGTAAAATGGTTTGAAACTTTAATTGAAAAAAGCGATGGCCGAAGATAACGGTAACAAAGACTGCGGAATAAATCGGGAAAGGCCTTTGTGCTTAAAAAAATCATTCTCGTTCCATAAAAGTCTTATTAAATTGCGTCGGTTTGGAATGTGTTTTGGGACTCATTCTAAATTCAACAGTAACTGAGTTAAAGATTTATTCCTAAAGATTGATTCCAGTGATATTTGAAGAAGAGAAAGCCAGTGCAGAACGGGCTTCCGGAAAAGGAGATAATTGGCAGGGTTCTGCTACCATTATGAAAAATGAATCCTGCCTATGGTTAAACTTCGCTGTCTGCTGGTCTGTCAGCTCAAGATTACATTTTCTAAGAAACTACCAGACCAGCGCAGCGGTATCTTTATGTCAATACTCCCTTATTATAGTGATGATACTTGTTATTACAAAAAAGAAGTATATTATAAGTATTCTATAAGTCATCTGGTTCCTAAAGTAGCCAAACTAACTATGCTTAGTTTGAGGCTAGACGATGTAGTGTTTATATTTTACTAAAGTTTAAAATATAAACTGAATAATAATGTCCGTTTGGACAGATTCCTGTTAGAACTGGTTTCCTCACGATGTGTTCTTTTACTATTTGAGAGCACTATTGCACACATTGAACGTTGAAACCTTCAGTTCAGTTCAGTTTCAGGTGATAGTACGGTTCATACTGTGTGTCATCAAATTTTTCATTACGGATTTGGACTAAACCTAATATTATAAATAGGTTTTACGACTTTATAGATAAAAAAAAGTAGTACTTTGATTGGTCTCATAAAAAAATCATGAAGATCTGATCAGGATATGTAGAGTGACAAGCAGACATTGCTCATTTTTATTTTTCTACCAGTGAGTTTACTGTTGCGAGGTCAATGTTCCAAATCAGACATTTATTTTCTTGGACATAGGTACAAATACAATATTCATGGTGTTGGGGTTTACATAAGACATTCCATTATGTCCTACTATAAAATAGTGTGCAAATATCAAACAATACATAATTGAATCTAAGATTTAACAAAATTACCTACATATAATGTCAATTTAATTTGATTTGACGTTGACTTTGACTTTTGACATATGTATGTTGTACATACCAATTATAAATTAGATAGGTACAGCCCTAACCATTACATCAGATTGTTTCACCAGAATGCGTAATTCTGTAATGTACATACATACATGAAGTTGTTTAAATAACGCCTTACAGCTTTCTATAGCTTTCCATTCAACTAACGTAGAACTACTAGTTAAAAAATCACGGGACCCTCAGCTAGTAAGTCTGTCCCACACATTTAGCAAATTTATTTTCAGTTCAAAGTAAACAGTTTTTCTAGTAAAAGCTTTTAAAGTGGGGCGCCCTCGCTTCGACGCTCATTCTATCATGGTTCCCGCCTGCCAAAAAAAAGCTTTAGATTCAACTGTAATTAAAACAAAATACGAAGATTGAAAAAATGAATAAATAAACAATGAATGAAATTTTATTGGAAGCAAAACTTCTAATAATAACTCTGCTGACAGAAATGCAACCATGCCATGAGTGCACCCTAAGTAGAGGTTCAAAATATAGAACATGCTACGCTTTTTTTAAGCTTATAACAATTCATACAATCGAATGCAATGCAATACACCCAAAGAATAGAACAGACATTGCAAGTTGACAGTAATGTTAGCTGCTGATAGGTGGAGCGATCGGGACGGGACATAGGGCCACGCAATTTTATCATTAACATAGCTATCTAAAGTATACTCATAGCATGATTACTATAGGTATTTTCAAGAAGTTTATAAAAAATTGTATAGTATTTCCCGTATCGACTATACCCATACCTTTTCCAATTGAAATGGTATAATATAGTTTACTTTATGTTTTTAGAATTAATATTGAGTGCATATTATGTTTTTAAATCTACGTAATCTATGTTTATGCATATAGGTACATGCAATAGATTTTCATAAGTAAATAATGTAAAATTACGGACTTTTTTGTTATAGGTGCGTATGACTCTAATAAATTGGGCCTGTCTAAAATGTCAGTTTCAGAGAATACCAATTGTAAATTAACACGATCGAAACTTAAATTTAATCATATGTTATTAGGAAGGTATGGCTGAAAAAAGTTTGAACGCAAAAGAAATTCGATACAAAACCAATTCGCAATATCGAAGGGCACTTGAAAAGGCGATGCGCACACGCATCTACTACATGCTTCTACTACATGCATCTTAGCAATTGTAGTGCATGTAAGTAGTGTCAGTTTAGTAAACACAAATGTGAGGGGTCAACGTTCCGAGGTTATCGCTGCAGGGCGGCGCCAAACGGTCGCATGGTCGTCAGGCCTGCCAGCTGCCAGCCAGGCGCCTTCCCTCCACCATGTCATATATTATTATTGTGTTTATGTACCTACTTACCTATATGCAAAACATATTATGTCAGATACAATATGGCAGACAGCTATCACCGATTGGCAGAGCGCAACAAATACTAATGAATGATCTTTATCACCGCAACCTCAGTTTGACGAATTTGCGGATGGCTGTAAAGCTGTCAAGAGGGTGTGTTTCAGTTTCTGTTATAAATTAGAGTTTAAATTGAAAATTGGTATATTAGGTTCTACTTACCTGAATTAAAGGTAACTAGGTACTTGTAATAGTAGTAGGTATACTAGTAGTATTGTAATTAAATAATACAGCTAATTTAATATTCTATTCAGTATAAGCTAATATTATTCTGTAAAATGGTTCTGTAATTATTATGTAAATGTACCTGGTAAATTATTTTGTTAAATATTACTAGTATAAAGTTTTTTATTGCTTAATTAATCTGTATTCCAAAATAAAATTTGATGCTATAAAAATAATATATTGACTAAAGTTTTAAGTCGACACTAGATTTTTTGATATCTTTACTAGATATCTTTCAAAGTTTTCATTTAAATATATTACATACTTAAATATAAGTAGGTAAAGTACTTACGAGTAAGTGTAAGTACTGATGATGTAACAGATCTCGATAAATTAAGTAATATTTGATTGTAGGTATTCGTAATTTGTTGATAATAAACAATAAATTAATAAATATTTGTGGAAGTTTTTTACGTAACAACATCTAACCCCAAACTAAGCAAAGCTTGCTATTGGAACCAGACAGCTGATAGATTGCTTACATAATTTTTTTTGTAAATTCATGCTTAGAAAATAATATAACACCCACACAAATAGCAAACATCTTTGGTCATCGCACATATGTTTGGCCTCGGTGGGTTTGTTGAAATGCACTCTGCATTGCAAATTAGTAGTTAATAAATTGAAATTGAATTTCCAACGTGCACAAACTGCACAATCACCGGAGTGACCAGACAGAAGTGACAACGTTTGATGAATAAATGCCGCAGTTATCTATGACCCTTATCAACTTCATACACAAGATAACGAACTAGGTATCTTTTATAATGAAATAATAACTGTAATAGTTTTTCACAAACAACACAACTTAATAGGTAGTTATTAAAACAGGGAACACAGGGAATCCCTTCTCTTATAACGTGAACTTGTTACCTGAACAGAATTTGGACAGGTTCGTCTCCTTCAGTACTTTGAAAACTAAAAGCCTATGTAAACTATATGTAGGTACAGTTACATCAAAACATGGCTTCATCATGTATAAGATACAATAAAAAGAACTGAATTTAAAAGAATAGAAGCTTTCGAAAATATGAGTACCTTAACGTATCGTCTATGCACCATATATACGATAACTAATCGAGCGAGCAAAGCTAGTGAAGATCTCAGTGGGCCGATTTGGCGTATCCGAGGTTTAAGCATGATTGCCAAACCGTTGAGCAGAGGCCTAATTCCCCTAACGAAATATCATCAAAGAAAAATTCATGTCTCGATTGTGTCAATCTCAAATTCTTCGAAACTGGCATTTCAGACAAGCCCAATTTTTACCACCAAATTCTAATTTCAATCGCGTATCAGCCCCAAAAAAATACGACGGTTGAGTCTCTACATAGGGTTGGTAGGTCGCCAGGTTTCAAGAATTGCTGGTTATGAGTTCATTAGTCAAGAGATCGTAATCTCATGCAAATTAAATCTTAGAAATATCGGGTCTCAAATTATAAAATTGCTTTGTTTGTGTTCAAAGTTAATTATAGACTAAATGAATCGCTAAGAATTAAGCTAAGTAAAATAATGGTTGAAGTCGCACGACCTTATAGACTGGATGTTGTCAATCAGGACAAAGATTCGTGTAATTATATTGTGTACCTAGTTATAGACATAAATGGCTTTGTAGCTCAGGTAAAGTTGGCACTATAGCTATAGATACCGCTTCATTGCGTTCGGGCTGAAGTTCGACCGCCGATATTCTGAGTTATTTTGGTTGCGCAAAAAATGAAAACGCTCCTTATTTATTCGGACTGTCCAACATAATGCCAGGTGATTATGAGTTTCGAGGAAAGATAGTAGTTATTTGTACTAAGTATGTTTTTAGTACGTACACAAGAAAATATTTTTATTGTTAAAAAAACAATAAGCAACACTAAAAAAAAATCGTGTTGTTTTTAGCCACTAGATACATTTTCCTTGCATAATTTGTGGATAACCTTTACATATAACCGATCTGACGACCGATTTCGAGAGGCGGGCGAATGTCTGCCTGCGACGCAGGAGGTTGCGGGTTTGATTCTCGCCTTTGGATAAATGTTAGTACGATCTGCAAATATTTATTCCGGGTGTTCTGGGTATTCTCTATACCTAATAAAAAATACCTATGTATGGTATGTAATGTATTGTAATAAGTATATCAGTCATCTAAGCTAAGCTCCAAGCTAGCTTGGGGCTAATGATGGTGTGTGGATTGTCCAGCATTATTATTATTATTATGATATAAAATCAAACGGATTAGCGAACGGATTTTTTTCCTTGAGGAAAGCTTGTTAGAGCAAAATAAAAAGAATAAATTCCACAATTAAATAAAGGGTTTGACGCCGAATTAAAAAATGTTTAATATAAAATAAAGTAAGAATATATACCAACCAATACAAGCGGTCGCTGAACAAGTCTAACGATTCATAATTGACGTGCTCGCTTGGGCCAAAGGGTAATTAAATTACAAAACGGGACCAGCAAATCCAATTAAACGAAGAGCGCCAGGCTCGCCGAAGCGATGCGATGCGTGATTACACACAGCACATTTGAGCACTGAAGGGCTCAACTGCGAGGATTGTGCATGGTTTTCCGCCTTGTTATCACTTAATTACCACTTACACATTAATAATTACCACTTAATATCAGGTGGACCAACGCTAGAATGAGAGATGAAGAAATCAGTAGAAGAACCAAGGTCACTGACATGACTCGACAAGTTAATCGATGGGAGGAAAAGGCTCAGAATCGTTCTTCCTGGAAATGTATGGGGGAGGCTTATGCACTCTACCGTGTCACTTACAACCGAAAAGAGGTTCAAAATCTTAGAAAAAAAATGGGGGTTGGGTATGTAATAAGCACGGTGGGAAAAGAACCCGTCGCAAATTTATTGTTCTAACATAACCTAACCAAGATGTTGTGTTGTTTTGATAACAAGGTGGACGGTGGAAACTAAATATTTCCCAATGATCACCTAGGCGATGAAAGGTGAGACATTTAAAAAAAACTTTCAATGGTTCACCCAGGTGGTCTTAGGGAGGTGGATGGTATGTAAGAACCTATTTTTTATTACATCTTGGTAAGAAAACATAATAATATAAAGGGCGGAGATCGTTAAGAAGTTGATTATGTATGGGAAAACAGCTTTTCCTAGGGCTTTTGTTACACTAGTTAAATAAACATAATATATATTTTTGTTCTATGGCTGGGTGTTATATTGTATTCTAAGTACGTATTTACAAAAAAAGTATATAATACAGTTAGGGGCTAGATGATACTATGTAAAAATGTCATCAAGTATTTACTAGTATTGTTATTATTTTTACCATTTCTTGAGAGTTTGGGATCGCTGAACCCGACTGTTTAATCCTACTTCCGAGTGAAGTTTACATCTATGGTAAATAATTAAGTTTGTTCAGAAACCTCAAGGCGCGAGTCCTAGTCATACTTGTCTGAGCATTTTTCCTATGGAATGACAAAGTATATATTCCTAAGTATTTCTTAGGAAAACTTTCCATTGTCACTATTTACAAATATTAATAATGATATTGTGTAGGTAGATAATGTTTTCTAGAATATCGGTTTAATATCTGGAATATCTGGTTTTCTATAGTTATCTATCGTTGTCATAACAATTGGTACCAACCTACCCACTTGCAATTTAATTAAGATACGCAGCAAACGTCATAAAATGATTTTATTACCTAGAAATTGCGTCTCTGTCTTGTGTTGATAATACCAGAAGAGTTCAATATACATTAGGTAAGTATATGTTACTCTGTTGCAATTGGATCGATACAAGTCTTCTAACAGCAGGGTGCTGTAACTATATAGAAAACAAAACCTATGTGTGTATACACAAAACATCTTATAGTTATGTCTACATACCTAATCACCGATTAACTTAAATGCATTTATACGCAGATCCAGCTTATTATAACAATTTTGTTCGTACTGTCGTAAAGGCTGTCAACAAAAGCTCTCTAGAAGCAATATAGTAGTTTTCTTCGTGTTATTTTTCATTACCAATTATAATAAGTACTTTACAAAGATAAATTTCAGGGCTCAACTAATGTGGCTACCCATACGTCGTCGGCGTGATCTGCACATTCTGTCTCTCCTTTTCAATGTTCTTAACAACCCTCTCTCTCCTTCCTATATCCGTGAGCGTTTTGATTTCCTGGTCCCTCATAGTGAGTGCAGAACAGCTAAATCCCTTCTACTAAAAACTCCTCTTCACTCTACAAGTCGCTATGGCGGCTCTTTTACTGTCCATTCAGTTAAGTTGTGGAATTCTCTCCCTCATGTCATCCGCGCTAGTCCTTCGCTCGGTATCTTTAAGCGTAAAGTCAAAGAGCACTATATCTCTCTGTAAGTACATAGGTAAGTATTATATAGTATATTTTGCATTATATGTAAGTATGTATATCTATATAATATACTGTAGTGTATATATTATAAGTATAAATAGTCTAAGTAAGTGTATGTATTTATTTGTAAGCAATTTAAAATATATATATATATTGTTTAAGTATGTAGGTAAATCTCTTAACTACACATTTTGTACACGTACCCATTTATTTAATCTCACCTCTCTCTACCGTAAGGTTTGCTGGAAGAGAACTCTTTTAAGGGTTAAGCTCGCCTTTGTACATATTTTAATATTAAGTTTACTTATGTAATTTTCTGTGTACAATAAAGAATAAATACAAATAGATAAAGAATAACAATTTAAAAATAGCACATCAATAGGTATGGTGTGACTCGTAAATGAAAGGCGTTTTTTATTTAACAGAGAGGCGAGTTGTCTTATTATTTTTGCTAAAGATGGCAGACAGACAATTCGGTGCTGCCACCTACATGCCTGTGCTGCCAGTCATTAGTATAAATCACTATTATATTTTATGTCCTGAATACTCTCTTTATCTTAAACATACGGTTATATAAAATAAATCTTTAAGTTTTTAAATTACTACCTACTATGGTTTTTTGTTTTATTAACTGCTAACATTTTTTCTTACTAACAAAGTTTTCTTAATGCCAATATTATTAATTAGGTAGAGCAGCTGATGATTAATCATCAATAGGCAAAATTACAACTTTGGAGACCGCATGAAACTTGCCATCAGCTGTTCTGACCTCTATAACACGAACTTTAGAATCTAATCCTGCAAACACTTTTGAAACTCTACCCATAGACCATTGAATGGGTGGTGTATTTTGATTACGCAGAAGCACTAATACCTTCTTTAGGGTTAGGGTATTCTTTTTGCCACTTAGTGCGCTTATTTAGAAGTGATAGATATATTTATTTGACCATGCCTTCCAAAAATGCTGCCGTATTTTTTCACAACACCTCCATAAGCGAAGCCTATTAGTAGGAATGTGTGTCAAATCTTGTTCTGGGTAAGAAGTTAGCGCGCAACCAATTAGAAAATGCCCTAGCGTTAGGTAGGAGAAATCAGTTGTATCAAGCGACAATGAAACTAATGGTCTTTATTTGACACAGTACTGTATGATAGTTCATAAGTAAATATTTTAGTTCCAGTGACTTTTTAGGTGGTATTTAGCAGATTGGTGATTCCCAGGTGATTCCCACAGCCCGCCATGGTTGGAACTGTAAGCCGGAATGAATTTAAATTGTATAGGTACCCTTAGATGCTGTAAAACCCTAATTCTTAAAACCTAACTCTAATCTTGAAAGTTTGAATGATTATGTAACTGATAGAGCTCACATAATTTATTATTAGCTCCTTTGAATGTTGAAGCATTATCGCAATGTATAACAGAAGGTAAGCCTCTTCGAGAGATAAATCTTTTCAGAGCAGCCAGAAAAGCTTCCGTTGTTAGATTTGAAGCTATTTCTAAATGTAGCGCCTCGCTGGTGAAGCAAACAAATACAGCAACATAACCTTTTGGCACAACGCTCCGTCTTAAAGTTGATTGTTTGACTTCAAATGGGCCGCAATAATCCAAACCCCCTTTCAAAGGCTCTAGCAGGCGTGACTGTATCACGGGGCAAAGAAAGGGCAAGAGCCCATCAGCTGTTTAGCTCCTTCCGTTTTATTTTTATTTCTCTTACACCATTTACAATGCGGTATTTTTGTGATAAGTTACTAAATAAAACCTTAGGTCCACCGTGCAATAATGATAAATGCTCATTATGTATTTATAATTCGCGTTAAATTACTTTAATTTGGTAAAATTTCTGGAAATTTCCTTGCAAAGGAAAGGTTAGAGTGCTGGAGCCTACCACCTACGCGTAAGAGACCTTCCGCATCCATGAAAGGATGTAATGATTTTAAGTCTGAATTTATTTGTTTATGTTGTTTTAAAAGTTTTATCTCATCTTTGAAGTGGAAAGTTTGAACATTTTTAATTGCAATATTTAACGCGTATTTTAATTCCTTTGCAGTAAAATTTTCTGAATTCGTTACTATTCCTCTACATTTATTTATAAACCTAATAACATAGCAAATGACTCTTTGCATTTTATTGACACTTGAGAACTTAGTAAATAAAGGTAGAACATTTTCTACTTCACTTTCAACAGTGTTGTTCACATTTTCGATACAATGTGATTGAATTGGATATTCAACGTCTGAAGTGTAAAAGTTATGATTACTTCAGTGCAAATAATCGGGGCCCTGCCACCATAGTTTATTTTTAGGTAAGTCATAAGGACTTAGACCCCTGGATAAAATATCTGCTGGGTTGAATACACCCGGTGTGTGATACCATTTCATACCTACTGTGCTACTAGAGATCTCCTTGACTCTATTGGCAACATAGGCCGGTAAATTATGCAAGTTTGAGTTTAACCATCCCAATACAATTTTTGAATCAGAAAATAAATTCATCATCTGTATGTTAGGTAATATTTTAGATATTTTGAATATTAATTTGGCTAGAAGTAACACACCATTTAGTTGAAGTTTAGGAATTGTTAATTTTGAATTCAAGGGAGCAAGCAACTCTTGATTTAGAGCACAGTAAATTTGCGCGGTATACACCAGCTATCTTAATTTTTACATAGATACAACATTCATAGGCCTCCGTGGAAGCATCGCAATAACCAAATAAAGCACACTCATCAGCATCAGAGATTTGCAAGTTACGTGTAATTATGAGATCCGGGTATACCTACCTACTCGAAATCTCATTTTGAAATTCTGACCATACTTTGCTTAATGCTGAAGGCAACGGAGTGTCCCACTCTAAGTTTTGTTGCCAAATCTGTTGAAGTATTTGCCCTGACAGTAATAGGGCCAGCGAAACCTAGTGGGTTAAAAAATTTACTGATTGAGCTAAGAACGCCTCTGAAAGGGCCTCGAAGTTGAAAGGGCCCAAAGAGTGGTTCTGAAGGTTTTGATGCTTTTACCCTTTAGATATCCTACTACTGAGCTTTACCAAAAAGCACAAGTTATGAGCGTGCGTAAACTATTTATATTCCATTGTCTGAGAAGATACCATAAACATATAGTGCCGACTCTTCCAGTAGTTTCGAAGAGAATAGATCGCTGTCCTGTACCGCAAATTAGATCACAACTAGCTAGACGACATTACAACTACATTGCTCCCCATATTTATAATAAAATCAATTCTACCCTACATATCAAAAAATTAAGTAACTTTCAAATAAAAAAGAAGATTGCAGATTGGCTAACAACATTAAATTATAGTGAGACTGAAATTCTATTTACAGTATTAAACTAAATCACACACACACACATAGGTACTTGCACTTGCTACTTTAATCTTTTAACTTCTTTTAATTTTAATTTTGTTACCCCTATGTAACTTTTAGTCAAACAGAAACTTTTTTTGTCATTTACTATTTTAGATTGTATTATAGGCACTTCTATTGTCTATTGTAAACCTAATCTTTAATACCCTTATTGGGAAGGAACTGACTCCTGACATACAGGTAGCCCTTGTTTAGGAGTCAGGACTTCATCTGCAACTGTAACATTGGTTTAATCAATAAATGCCTTATCTTATCTTATCTTATCTTATCTTTTCGTTGGTACTTCAGGGGAGGTGACCATGCTGCCACTAATTTTGAATACATCATCTTCTGTGCTGTATGAAAGTCCTAACGTTTTGACTACAGGCTTGTCACGATCCAGATCACGCTAAGAAAAACCTAGTTTTTTCTTTGGGATATCCACTAATAACTGAATATCATTTGAGCACCATTTATGTAATTGAAACCCTCCCAGCTTCATTAACTGAACAAGCCCGTTTTTTATTTGTAAAGCTAACTCATAGCTAGAATTGAACATGCAGCTTTTCCGAAGTGGGTTTTTATTTTTCTCTGATTATAAAGTAGGATTTACTACACATAAATTGAAAAACCTTAAAGACACCATATTGCTGCTTGTAGAACAACTTATTTTAAAAATAGTTTTCATATATTTCACATAATGTTTTAGATTTAAGGAAAGGTGACTTTTGATTTCAAAAGTTTCAAAATCGCCGTTTTGAGTTGTGCCCTTCTTTGATTATTTATGCTCACCACTTCATAGTGGTAGCGTATACTCATGTATACTATACACTATATATTATACTGTGCGATGCTTTAGTTTTATAAATGTAAGTAACTTCTTTTATATGTATAAAAGTAGGCATACCTACCATGTTTCGTATAACTACTATATATAGGTCAAAAAGTTCGCGAATGGGGGGAGGTAAATTAAAGCAACTATTATTTTTTCTTCTGAATATGTTGACATGACCCTTGAGAACGGGTGTGTTTTAAGCAAAAAGTAGTATCCCTCGAGTTCACTTCCCGGTCTTCATTTAATCGTATATATTAGCTTTGTTCAGTAGAGTTATTATTATTATGACTTTTTTTAAATTTTATCTACAATTCTAAACAATCTTTTTTTCGCTACAGAAACTGAAAAAATCGACGCGCTGATTTATTATTATTATTTTATTATTATACCAAGATGGCCGTAGAAGATATTCAATAATATGGTTGTGGACCATACCTGAAAGTGGTTCTTGCAGGGTATATTTTATCCTGCAAGTAGTAAATGAACCCCGAAAGTCTCTACAACCAGTGGTTTTTAGGCTGTGCGTTGTCAACTTGTCAGTCATTCAGGTCAAAGATTCTTTCTTATACTTAGCTTTTTAGAGATGGTTTTCCCGAGCAAATCCCCGTAAACAGATAACATTTATCTCTCTGGTTTTTCCTTGTTTGATAAAGAGACACGAAACTCAATGTACCTAATCCATGTCTAGCATTTTTATCAGATTTAACTGCTTATGTAGTGGTAACTCAAATATTAATGACACGAGTTGACTAAAACTTGGTAATTATACCTGATATAGATCAAAAGGTTATTTTCACCCATCCAAACCCATCAGCAGATGTTTTGACCTCTCCTCGTAGTTAGAAAAACTCTAACAACTGATTTAATTAAGGTGTGACACCTTTTTGAAAGTTATGAAATGCATACATCTTTGTACAGTCAGCGTAATTGTGCACCGGTTGTTAAATTATTGTAATATCATTCAATGCTTATTTTTTGAGTCACGAATTCATGGTCAAAATATTCACCATAACACCAGTAGGCACGTACGCAGTGATTCCACGAAATGTGAAACATTTTCCTACCTAAACTATTTTGATATATTGAATACCTAAAAGCATCGCATGCGTAGCAATACAAATATATTGATGGGCCAATAATGCTCTTATCACTGACAGTGACAGCTGTAAGCTTTGTAGAATGTTGCGAAATACCAAATGAAAGTACCAACATAATTATTATGCCCATATTATGCCCATATTATAACTGTTACTGGATAAACCTGAGAGGATTCTAAATACCAATAAACGAAGCAAATAAATAATTTTAAACTGAGAAATAAACAACAAGCACAGTAATTTGTTAGTCACCATTAATAGGCAAATACAGTGAATCGACGCGGCCAATAACGATATCATTCAATTTTACCGCTTTTGGATCGACCCTAGATAACCCCCGTAAATAGGGTTTTGGGAGTTCCCGACAATTTCAAAGTCCCGGGAATTCCCGTGACATCGAGACTTAAGAAAAAAATATTTTAAGTGTTAGCCTTTTTTGAAGAATTTTAATTGAGTTAACTTCTGGTGAAACATTAAAAAAAAGGCATTTTTTTGTAAAAACCAACATTTATTAAACAGAAAATTTAATCTTAATAACTTAAACGTTCATTTCAGTCTTAATAATAATGGCTTTGTTTATTTTTTTAATCACACACAGTTTCACTTTTGAGCAGTTAAATCTTATAGTCATAAAACGAACTTAGTTAAAAATCATGCCTACTAATTCGTAGTAACTTTGTTATCATCTAGTAATATTAGTATCTAATCATTGGTCATAATCACAACATTGTTAATTCTCATAATCCCAGATTTCTTTCATAATTAAATAATCTAAATATAAAACAGACTTATAAATCAGTTTTTTAAATAATCAATTCACACATTAATTAGACTTCTTTGCTGATTTAATAACTCTCTGAATGACTCAAATGACACTGACACAATCATAATCCAAACGTCACTGTACAACCAATATGCGGCATGATAGCGGCGCCGCAAACGCAGTTATTGTGTTATGTGCTCAGTAGTTACGTAGTAGACCAAGTAATTATTCATTAAACTAACAGATGGCGCTAAGCTCCTTCAATTATTTGAAAATAAAAATGATTACTTAACAATTTTAACAATCTTGTCTCGTCTCGAGTCTCGTCTCGACCCAAAAGTCCCGGGACTCGAGACAGCTGAAATCACGGAAAATCCCGGGACTTCGAGACACGACACGTCCCGAGACCCAAATCCTACCCGTAAACTATCAAGCGTCGTCTTCTAAATGCCATCTCTGCACGTTCTAAACTTCAATATGACTAAGTACTTACCTTTAATAGGCATACCTAACGTAAATTTTAAAGGTAAGTAAGTGTCATTTTTAACATTTCATTTACAGTTAGTTCATTTCAATAACATAAGAACAACTAAGAACGATTCTATCGAAGAAAAACGATACCAGCTACTTGTATCAGTTGAGTCATTTTTAAATTTGTAATAAGACAAGATGCAGATAAAATATTTCGTTTAATAATTACAGCTACTTGGAAATCTCCGAAGATCAATTGAATGGTCAATAAGAGTAGAGTGCAGGGGTCACGGGCATCCTAATTGTTGCCTTGTATGAAAATATTCACCGAAAACGAAATAGCAAAGATCGCACAATAACTATCTGTTGTTGGACTCAAGTCCACGTACCTATCTGTAGAGCACTTTCATTATTATTTGTTGTAGTGAAACTGATAAGAAGAATTTCAATAATAAGCTCATTCCGAAGGGGAACTAACTGGGAGTCAGTCGTCACGCTCATGTTAAATGAGGACAAATAGAAAAACTCTCCCATTTAGTTTCCGGGGACTAAACCACAACCAGCACACCGAGTCTGCAAGGCGGCCGGGTCGACCGCAGTTGGTAGCCGGCTACATGCACCAGGGAGCCGCCCACTCACACGATAACGAGCCGATTCTCATCTGTGTGCTCCCCTTATCACTGACCTGTTGTTTTCTCATTAAACTTACACATTGTTTTGATGTACCTACTGTACGCGATGTGAATATTTAGTTCATTTGACACAGAGCTGGCACGTTTAGTTTGGATGATCGGTAAATTCCGTCAGAAGAACAGCACATAAACGACCAAACTTTTCGCGGGTCATAGAATACTTCAATTCACTTGCCTTAGATTGTCGAAGTTGAGCTTGAGCCTCGTTATTGAGAGGCCGAGCTCGCGAAAACTGCGCTCTGAAAAGTCCGGAAGTTGCGAGTAGGATATGTCGAGACCGATCTTGGTCTCGGGGCTGAACTTATTGGTGAGGGCAGTTGCGATCTCTTGGAAGGCATTGATCTGCTGGCAGACGACGAGGATGGCGCCGGTGCCAGTCTCCTCGCGGCGGCAGGTGCAGGGAGAGATCTCACGACGCATGGCGCAATGCAGGCTGGCTCCAGCGCCGAGCTGACCGGCCAGGGCGCACAGTAGGGCGGCGGCAAGCGCGTGCGCGATCATCGTGTGTGCCGTGCGGGGCTGGGCGCGCTACTGTAATGGAACGCGCGCGCCGCCCCACACCGTACTCACCCCGCACCCACCACGCCGTGCATCGTCATCCGCTGCCCGGCTCCCGTCTCCCGGCTCCCAGCTCCCGGCTCCCGGCTCGGCTTCACTCTGCACTCTGAGTCCGCACCGGCGGGTGCGCTGCTTGCACTCTAGGTACTTACTGCTTAGTCTCATATACTTACACGAAACAAATTTCTACAATGTTTTATTATCGTTATTTGTTTTGATCACCAAAAGACCGACCTATAATTATCTTTATCATTTGAACTGCGGTCTCGCGATGTTCGCAATCTACCCTACCTTATCCAGCCCCTGAACCACGAAATCATTGAACCTCTACCAAGAGGTAGCTTAAACTATTTAACTTTTTTTGATGTACCTAGTTACCTGAACAGTAAGAGTGTGCTGCAGAACGGTTGCGTACTGCATGGTGTGCAGGTATGTAGGTCCATTTGCATTATAGCAGTCCAGTTCACCTTCTCCAGTAGGTATCATAGCTATTTAAAGATTATTTAATTTTTTTAGATTTTTTCATTTCTAACTTATGCAAAACTAAGTAGTATGCAACTCGTACTTGTATATTTCAATTTAAAGGTATTTAAAGTTAGTTAATCTATAGGTACCACTGTAAAACCCTTTGTCCAGATTGACCTAACGCTACGGTAGATATATCTGTATTGGCGCGTAAAGGTGTACTAAGAAAGAAATCCTTGAATTCAACCTAATGGGGTCCAAAGGGGTGTAGCGAGGGTAGAAGTGCGGACGATGTTGCGTGCGTTTCACTCGTAAGGAATAAAAACAATATGACTTAACAAAATGTCAGGAAGATCGCCTTTGTATTTTGTAAGCGAATCGAACTGTACCTCCCCTTAATCACTATGTAGCAAAAACCGTTTTAGATGACTGTTAGAATCTCCAGGTGATCTAGCACGTATACGAGTTGCTTACACGAGGTAAATTTTTTTTATACATTTGATGACCGCATCTTCGAGAAGGAAACCTCTTTTCAACTGAAAACCCTTTTTATAACCCTTTTTTGAATGACTCCCTACCTCATAAACTACTTATTTCATCACGATGTTTTCTGTTTCCGATTGAGAGCAGTGGCATTGCGCAAATAAATTTAAGAAGAGAAAAATCGATTGTTTTACGACAGGATTCTAACCAACGACCTAATAGTTAGAAGGCTACTACTACACTACTAGCTCATATCATTATGTACAGTCATAAGCAAAAGTTGATGTTTGAGTCCTATAGAACACATTTTGGCTTTCCATTGTCTAAAAATGGTAATTATGCCTGAGAATTGTTATGAACTACGATAAATCTTGAACTAACAGCTAAAATATTGGTTATGAGTTTACGACCTCCATGGTTATTCAAGACAGTAAATTATATAATGTTCGTGAAGTGACGTCGCTGACAGTAACTACCTTTGATTATTTATACACTATTTAGCTTTGTTCCTAGCCGTAAGGAATGTAATATATAAAAGTAGGTATGAATATGACCTTATCATCAGGCCAAGTTTGTGGAGATAAAGATGAACTCCTTATCAGAGATATTCCAAGTTCGCATCAGACTTTCATCCCATATATATTACACATTTTTAAGTTACTTCATAGTCAATATAATAAAACAAGGAATTTACAAAAACATTTCTTAAGGTTAAACAAGTCGGTACGTTGTCCATACAAACGCTGTAAGTGTTTAATGTCTACTATTTATTAACGTGCGTCCGAAGTTAAGTTTGATACTGAATTATCTTGCCGTTATCTAGGTACGTTACCCTATATGCTACAGTAAAATCAGATTACCTTGAAAGTTACAAGCGTCGAAAGATTTAGTACTAAATCTTGTAACGCTTGTAACTTTCAAGGTAATCTGATTTATTCATAGCATATAGGGTAACGTACCTAGATAACGGCAAGATAATTCAGTATCAAACTTAACTTCGGACGCACGTTAATAAATAGTAGACATTAAACCCTTACAGCGTTTGTATGGACAACGTACCGACTTGTTTAACCTTAAGCAACAGAATGTCAAGATTAAATCCTGCACCAAACTTGTTACTGCATAGTGAAATTTTAATCTCTCTTTGGAACTCTCTTTTAGAACTTTGATAGGTAAACCTGTGGTCTGATCATAGTGTCTTTCAGAAAAAAGATAATACATTAACATTATATATAACATTTTGTGCATATATGTAATTCCTTGACTGTTTATCCCATCTACTTAGAACTAAGGGCCGCCCTACCTTGTCCGTCTTTTTCATTCCCTTCAACCCACCGTACCACCGACCATACCCCCAAGTGGTACTCGTTTATTGTGCACGCGTCAAGTTGAGCTCATTTTAGGTCGTTCTCGACCACGAACAAGGTGGAGGGTGACGTTTACTCTTAGCTGAATAGCTCAGGGCAAGCAAGGTCTTTGGGGCGACTCTGTGCATGTCTAAAACCACCGAAGGCTTCCTTTGATTTTATCAACTTCATCATTCAAAATCATTAGGCTTTTACGGGAATAAGAGCCAACCGATCGAATCGGGGGATGAGACAGTCTGTTGTAAAAAACTAGACTGTTTAGGTACTATTGATTACCGGACTACTGTTTATTACTACCGGACAGCAGTCCGGTTAACACCGTCAGAAAATTCCTGAATCCGTCACCGTTGATGGCAAACTACCATAATAAAAAAATACTGAGTTAAAAAATAAGTCTTGGGCTGTTGTTTTAAAAGATAAGTTATGGCCAGGAAAAGGGCCTATGAATAAACTGTCCTGAATGGAATGCCCTTTCTCGAAAATGCCTGCACATTAATGAATGGGGAGGAATCTTCGACCGCGATGACAAGGTTGATGTACTTACGTATTTGATAAAGAACACACGAGAATCAGGCCATGCCTAAATCTTGGTTGTCTTTACCCAGGTTGTCTTTAAATTATCGACAATAGGGCACCAAAAAGTTTAGGTAGAATCGGAAGAGCTCGAGGGCACTTTTTTTAATTTTCGTGGCACCTGTCTGCCATTCGACAGACAATGTCAAGCGAATAAAATAAATAGCTTTAGTCAAGTCGAGTCAGTAAAAAAATTAAGTCGCCTGTCATTGGTTTTAAAGAACGCGTTTCTCTTCAAAACGAAGATGAAACAAACAGATGAAAGCAAATAGAGGAGGTTTTTACCCATAGACGTATAAACCCGTTTGTAGTACTCATCCTTGGCTCATCCCTAACAAAGAGAAGCAAGGAAACTAAAAACAAAAAATAATGCAATATAAGAACCTGTCGCGGCCCGACCACCGCTATCTACTGACGAAACACCTACTAAAATCATAAGAGCAACGGCACACCCAAACACTAGCGAAATTCATATGGTAAAAGAAAAAAGCCGTAGGGACGCCGTAGTGACGTTTCGAGACGTCGATTTAAAAAAAACTCTTTTGTTTGGCATCCATATCCACTTGATTCGATTAATCAACTTCTAAGCTGTGATGAGGGCACAAAACTGTTGTAATTAGTTTTATCTCTTAATTAAACTATCAGTACGACGGTACACAGATTATGTTCGTGGGTGCACTGCTATGGACAGTGCACAGACGAAAACAGGGGCATCAAGAGTAGACAAAAAATAAGAGTAAATTTTTACCTACGCAACAAAAAAATATTTCCTTCCAGAATCAAAATCATAGGTTTAGACTACAATTTATAATTGTTATAAAGTATTTAAAATTCATGTTAAACTTTTTCAACCTCATAGGGGCATCAATTTAGAAATTACTGACTACCTTAGAGGATATTTACCGTACCTTAGATTTTTTATTACTTACTTTCATGATACTCAACATTCCTGCTAGCACCAATAAGATAGGTGAGTAGAAAAACCAAGTTGCAATGTGTCTTCGTATAATCCATTCATATTTTAGCTCATTCCTCAAAAAATTATACGATAAGAATTTGAAAATTTATTTATTTTTGAGAAGTGTAGTGTAATACCCCACACGATATTTTATTTTTAAAATCTTTTTCATCCCCATTTCTTCCTCCCTCTTTTTACTCATCAAAAAGCACTCCATTTATTAAAAAAAACTCGTAGAGATAGTTTTATAAAATGATTGAACTAGGTACTCATCAAAAATCTTCCTAAAACAAATATTATCGAACCTATATTTAGGGGTAGGTACCAACCACTACTTCACCCCCAGCTAGACAAAATTTTTAAACCCTGTGTTGTACCAGATTAGTATTTACGTAGCATAAGTAACCTACATTCTAAATTTCAAGTTTCTAGGGCTTGTAGTTTCTGAGGTCATGTTAAGTGTAAACTTATAGGTACACCTTTTGCAACTCCCTGCTATTTTGAAAAATTAATCTTTAAGTAAAAACAGTGTTTTATCAAAGTTGAATATCTCTAAGTTGGCGTTATTCTATTTTGTACGAAATAAACATTTTCCTCCCCTTCAACCAGCATTAAGGGTTGTTTTTAAAATCATGGAAAAGTTATGGAATAATATCGTATTTTAAGTGTACAAACTAAGATTGAAGCAAATCAAACCACGCATACAGATTTTTTCATGTAAGTGGTGACACCCCCTTTTCGTAAGGGTAGTTTTGAAAAATTTTGAATGTAGTCATTAATATTTTTGTATTTTAAGAAGCCAAACTGAGTTTGAAGCAAATCGCACCACGCATTATGATTTTTCCATACAATCTTTGACGCCCCTTCGCACCCCTTATAAGAGTAGTTAAAAAAACAATAATGCATTTTATAAGCCTTACCATAAATAACATTTATCCAAAGTTTAATTTCAATACGACCACTAAATATGATTTTGTATACAAACGTTTACACCCCTTTTTAACCCTTTATGGTGCCAATTTTCAAAAATCGGTTCTTAGTGAGCGTCTACACCCTCTAAAGAATCCTTGTGCCAAATTTCAGACTTCTAACCCTTGTAGTTTCGGAGCAATCGTGATGAGTCCAGTGAGTGAATGGACTGCTCTTTTATGTAATAGATGAAATACATTATAGAATAAAAGAAGATTATAGATACCCCGAATAATTTTTATGCGATTTCATAATGAAATTGCGATATTTCAGAGCTACGTATCCATGTGGATTATTTCTGATGTACGTACACCTAGGTCGTTTCGGTCAGCCCAATCACCTCAGTTCTTGGTACTGACTAGACTTCTCGCTATCAGCTGTTCGAGTAATCGCTGAGGCTGGATTCCTATGACAAGGTAGTACAAGATAAGTACAAGACCAACAGATTGTTGAGAATCGAAATTTGAGATAGATATCAGTAAACTTTGTCCGCGTCAATATAAAGTTATAATTTTCAAATTTAAATTCATTTTAATTTCCTTATTTGCGTTTTATCTTTTTACAAGGTAATCTTTTTTTCTTTCCACCAGCTAGTTTTGTTCATCCACAGTTTCGCATTGGGCGAGGCATTGAAATCAATTTTCGAATTCTAATTGAATTTCAATATTAATTTATAGATTATTTATTCAATGCCGGGCTTACCTACGTATTTTCCTAACCGGAATACAGCACAATGAAAGTATCACTGCTTGGCGGCAGCAATAGTTAAAATGAAGTTATAATCGACCAACACGCGCTTGGCCAATTTATCTTACCTTAGAAACCAACCTCGGAAAGTTCTAATAGTAAATCTAAGAGGTATTTAATCCGTAAGGTCGGAGGAAATGTTGAATGGTCAGTTTTAAAGGCTCCAAACTCAGCTAAGAATAAATATAGGATTTAAAACAAATAACTATTTAGATGTGACGGAATAAATATTACCAGTGATGACATAAGGAGCTGAGACATGGTCGCTAACTATTGGTCTCCTACACAAGCTCAAAGTCACATGCTGGGAGTTTCACTACGAGATAGAATCAAAAATGAGGAAATCAGTAGAAAAACCAAGACAAGAAAAACATTGTCTCCAAATATGATGAGCTAAATTATTACATAAGTTTCTTTTAATCGTGCTTATTCGAGAAATCTAATTTTTAGGGTTCCGTACCCAAAGGGTAAAACGGAACCCTATTACTAAGACTCCGCTGTCTGTCTGTCCGTCTGTCACCTGGCTGTATTTCATGAACAGTGATAGATAGAGTTGAAATTTTCACAGATGATGTATTTCAGTTGCCGCTATAACAACAAATACTGAAAAACAGAATAAAATTAATATTTAATAAGGCGCTTATACAACAAACGTGATTTTGTTGCCGTTCTTAGTATAGATTATGGTACGGAACCCTTCGTGCGCGAGTCCAACTCGTACTTGGCTGGTTTTTTTCCACATTTTGGACCTCGTGACGGTCGGAACGCGGTGGCTTTGGCGATGACGTTGTAAGTAACGCGGCTCATAATAACAGAGCTCATGTTATTTTGAACCTAAAAGTATTACGTGTGTCATTAGGAATTGCATACGTGGAAGTGCTCTGTTAAAATTAGGTAACCCCTTTACTACAGACTTGATGACTCCATCAGTTGCCAATCCATACAATATAGTTGCCTACCCGGATTTAAAACAAGTTTGTCCTAGTTTGTCTAAAATATATCCTGTCTCAGACGACATGAGCCATATTTGGCGGCCTATTCAAATTATACTAACGCCATAAGCCAAATTATAATGTCAGTGACTAAAATAGTATTGAATATTCATTTAAACACATAACTTAATAAAGTTTAACAATAATAAATTTACCTACACTAGGACAGTGTAGGTAAATATATACGTAACATGTGTGCCTGTGTGGCTGCTTTTAAATAATCCTGACATTGTCTTCATAAGTAAATAGATGAGCTAAGGTACAGATAAGTATTTATTTGCTGAAATAAGAAGATATTTAAATATTTTGAAATAAATATTTTAAATATTTTTTTGTAGACATTTTTACACAACATCATCTAGTCCCAAACTAAGCATAGCTTGTACTATGGGAACTAGATGACTGATAGATATGATTGGTTGGTGCCTAACTTGAGTTCATGTTTTG
The DNA here is from genome assembly GCA_947095575.1 of Electrophaes corylata. NCBI lineage: Eukaryota > Metazoa > Arthropoda > Insecta > Lepidoptera > Geometridae > Electrophaes > Electrophaes corylata. The sequence continues at coordinate 9,072,293 of OX352698.1, read as the reverse complement.
TCCTCGCTTCATTTGAAATTTGATGCACATGTGTTACGAAAAACTGCATTTAAAGGTAAAAAGAAACTATAAATAAAACAACAAATATGACTCGAAAATCACTCTCAATCTTTCTGACTTTTCCTATCTTTTGTAGTTTTCAACTTCCTCTTGTTACTAGTTTCCATGAAACGTCTTGTACATACCTATGACTGAGTACTGACGAGAGCTAGAAGTTACAGATACATGCGATTTTCCTTTTCGTCTCATTTAATAAGTGTTTTTGAACTCTACTGTTTATTTATGGAAAAAGCTTACCTGAAGTAATTACAATTCTACTACTACTATTAGGATGCTGTCAAGCAGTTGTCGTCAGTAGGTTTATTAATGTAGTAGAAGTCAACAACTGACTACTGAACTGAAAATGGCTAGTCTCTAGACTAGAGGCTGGACTATCCCATCAAAGATTAGCAACTCAGTTTGTACATTTTCTAACTTCTGCCATATAACATAATAGTAGCAGAGCTCTTTCTGAAGGGCTCGTCCGGGGAAGTACTACCATCATGCCCATTTCTGCCGCCAAGCAGCTTGCTATGTCCCGGTTTGAAAGGTGTGGGTGCCAGTGTAATTACAGGCACACTATGCTTAACACCTCAGGTTGATGGATGCAGAGTGTATCGTAGGGCTCGTTAAAGCGTGACCTGCGAGGCATTGCTTTGTTATAGGTAATAGTAACCACTTAACCGACCTCTTAGTAACAAGTAGTAACAATTCAGAATTCTTTAAAGATGTCTAAGGAGGGTAGTCAGAGGTACGTCTTAACATTATATTTGGCACATACCCACATTTTGCAGTAGTTAGAATTCCATACGTGACAGGTTGCAAACCCATCGCCGTTGCTGGAATACTACCTGGTAGTTTTCCTTCACCGTTTGGAAAAAGGAAACAGTAAGTAGTAACGTTTTGGGCGGAGCTTCTACTCTTTGACAAAGTTGGTGACCTCCGTCCGATTAATAATGAATTAGTGAACTGTGAACCGGTTGGCCAAATTGAAATAGCTTAGCATATAGTCATGTCCGTGAAGAATAACAAAATAACATTATTTATCCTAAAGTTCTAGGTATTTAGGTACTAGGTACTAAAAGATCGAAGAGGATATCTACCCTGCTTGGGGATTAAAATCGTGATGTTATTTCTTTTTTTTCTTTAATATTTACTCGTATACATGTAAACCCTGGTTTACACAAACCCATAGAAGAACAAGGAGAGTTATCCTCAGTATGATTAAAAAGTACACTCATTTGTAACGTGTCCACACAGGCCAGATGTAGAATCGCGTGATACAGTAAAGACAGACTTTTGTTTTTGTTGCATGTGTTCGTCATTCGGACAATTTTGCCAATGTCAAATGGGTTGAAATACTTCTTAGTCAAGTCGAGTCTGTAAAAGAAGTAAAGTCGGCTGTCATTGATTTTGAAGAAAAAGATGTCGTTTTTTTTTCAACACCAAAGGGAATTTTCGTTCAAATCAGGATTCCACATAAGGGCGGGTTTATACGGCGCGAAAGCTTTCGCGCGGCGGCCGCGCGGCGGCCGCGCGGCCGCCGCGCGGTTGAAAGATATTTACCGAAAATCGTCTCTATGTTCTAAATAATAACGTTCAAATTCCTACGGCGCGAAAGCTTTCGCGCGGCCGCCGCGCGGTTGAGAGATCTATACCGAATATCGTCTCTATGTTCTAAACAATAACGTTCAAATTCCTGTCAAGCAGCCAACCGCGCAGTCACTACGCGGTTGACACAAGTAAAATGAAGACATTTTAACCCCTTTTTTCAAGTTAGGGGTCCACGGGGTCCAATTTTGAAAATAATAAAAATGATCTTAGTTTGACTATAAAATTCTCGGAACATGATTTTAACCATAACTTGAGTATCCCCTACACTCTTTGCTAGGGATCAACTTGAACTTTAGTATGCAGTGTTTGAATCGTTTTCAATGAATTACGATCAAGTTAAAATAAATATAATGGATTAAATTGTAATAGAATACTGCAAAATGTGGATATGTACCAAATGTACTATCTGGACATATACTTCTGACTACCCTTTTAGACTTCCTCGAAGAATCTTGAGTAGGTACTTGGTACTAAGAGATTGGAGGGGATATCTACCGTGCTTGGGGAATAAAGTCATAAAACTATTTCTTTCTTAAATATAAAAAGAAAGGCTCAACTTTACAGTATAAGAAGGTAGACTATGACCTGATCATTGAGTTGCAACTAAGATGCAAGAGGATTACTGTGGAAGGCTATGTACAAAATAACGATCTCTATAGGGATTCGGGACATTAACATAGAGAGTTTGTCCATGATGCCACTAAACAATATACGGAATCTTCATCACCATAATGATGTCGAGGCTAATCAACTCTTTGATAATCAAGTTCTTACTAGAAGATAACTGACAAAAAACTTTAATGTTAAAAAGTACAATTAATAACAAACTATCGCAACGTAGGACAAAAAAAATATTTTTTTTTAACCTTGGGGTCCCTGGGACCAACAAATTATTAAAGGTTAAGTAAGTCAAAATCATCAAAATGATGCTGTCAGTGAATGATACTGTGGGTAATATTAAATAAGATCATATCTGCTTTTTTCAAACTTTATAGAACCCAACATCATCATCATCACCACTGCTGATCTGGCCCACGTAGGTCTCTACTATTACGCTTTCAGGAAGAACTAATTTAACTTTTGCGCCAACTTCCCGCAACCCCAATGTCGTTGGCCCACTGGATTTTGTGCATTAACTTTCAGTTCATGGTCGCCATTTGAGAACCATTTATTGCTCTGTGGTTCTACGAGATAAATACCCATTGCTACTTTAACTTGCTGATTCTGAAAGCTATGTTGGTGATCTTGGTTCTTCTACGGATTTCATAATTCTTGATTCCATCGCGTAGGAAAATTTACATATATTATCATAACATAACTTTCTTTTCTAAGTGAGTGATATTTCAATAGTTCACATTTTATGGAGCTGAGCTTCTATTATAAGAGAGATAGATCAAATTATCCACGGTTTTCAGGTTGAGTGTATCTCAATCACAATACTGCCTGTGGTTTGGTAACCTATAGTGTGAAATGCTTGACAAAAGGGAGAAATATTCAGCCAAGCTATTCTTTCAAATCATATTATATTTATAAAATATTTTAAACCTCAAAAACTGAGATTCATTTGCAAAAGAAGAAATAAAGTGGTGATCAGCTGTTTAATATATTTTGAACCTCAAAAAACTGAGATTGACTTACAAAAGAAGATATAAAGTGGTGATCAGCTGTTGTTACGCCATTCGAGCTAATTTAAGTACGTTCGATTTTAGGTCCTTATTTTTATGTTAGCTAAGTAAAAAATCTGCGAGGTTGACGACAAGAAATCATACATTAGTAAGCTCGCTAATGGTATTTTCAGAGTGGTTGTATGAGTGTGGCTCCCCTCTATCAGCCGTAAGAGGCAGAAATAAGACAGCACAAAAAATATCAAAAATGCAGTTTGGGTTGAAATACTAGAAAAAGAATTCAACACGGATCTAGTCCACAGACGGCAGCTTTATCAACGGTATATGTGGATAATCTTTACCAAATATAAGAATTTTTGTCCTGACCTAATAGACAACGCACAGCCTAAACCGTAATGTAAACTGGTCGTAGAAACTTAACATTTTCAGGGTATATTTGTCTTGGTGCATAGAGGGGTATCAAAGGCAAGGCCCTTACACTCAAACCGTATAATTAAAACATAAAATAAATCATTAAATAAAATAAAAATAAAATTTCAGTGCCGGATATTTAAACCATCAAACTGGATGTTATTCTGCATTAAAATCTCGCATAAAAAAAATGTATTACGATCTTTTTTGAAATCACCCATGAAATCATTGTTCATTTGTTCGGGTAAAATTTTTCTATGCTTGCGGCCATCGTGATTTCAACTCAATTTACTAGACCAAAACGTTGAAATTCCCTGATACCGAGCCAACCGCGCGGCCGCCGCGCGGTTGACAACATCAATATCGAATACCGTCTTTATATTCTAGAAAGCAACGTTCAAATTCCTGTCAAGCGGCCAACCGCGCGGCCGCCGCGCGGCCGCCGCGCGAAAGCTTTCGCGCCGTCTAAACGCGCCGTAACTCACTTTCATTTCAACTGTTCACACTTGTGCTATCCCTATGACAGACTTGTATTAGTTAGTTAATATTCTAATGGTGGCACTTCACATGGTTATTTGTGTTCGCTATTGGGTGTTTGTTGTATTTGGAAAAATATATGTCGTATACGGAAACATGCAAATGCAGGCGATACGACCATCCACACATGGCAGCCAAACAACCAACACACAAACATTTGGCCGTCTATCGTTCAGGTCGACAGCGGGTGCGCTTCTGAATATGGCCATTGTGTGGTCGGTTTATTTGCGTATTTGCCTATTTGACCCGTTTGATGTGCGTCTAAAAACCGACAAGCGCACGGTAACGCGTATTTGGTATTGGCCATATTTGTCAAATAGGCAAATAAGTCAAAGCTTTGTCAAATATACCCTCCACACGTGGTACTTGTTTGCCCAATATACCAAATACGCAAATACAAATAGCCATGTGAAGTGCCACAATAAGGGACAGATAGTCGTTATGTCAAAATAAGAAATACAGAAAAAAAACCTATTCTCTTTTCTGTGGACTTTTTTGATGACTTTTATCAATTTGCTACAATGATATTATATTGTATTAGGTACTATCTTCTTTCATGTGCTTTTACATGCATTTACAGTTAATCTAAAAATACAGATCGATACATACTGAAATGACGCATCTCAATATAGGAACCTGATTAATAAAAATAATAAGGAACCTTTCGGAAAATAAAAAAAAGTGTTAAAATCCCTAGTGAAAAAGATTAATTTTGATTGTGGACCGTTTGCTTCTAAGCAACTTTGTGTCTGTAGCATCATAATAAAGTTCGCAAACGTGTAAATCATTTATGATTTAGATTTTTTTAGAGTGACATCACCTTGTGTGTTTTTAGCTATGATTAGAGAATCGGTTCACCGTCAGATGATCATCTGTTTCTTGGGTTTTAGATTTCAAGAAGATTTAAAAAAATAAAAGGAGACCTTTACTTTTTGATCGAGCGAGCGAAGCGTCTCTGCTTCAAGTAGGTACGGCAAAGTTCTCCTTCCTATCGCTCAAATACTCAATCGCAACTTAAATCTAATCACGTCTTATGTCGCGTATTTTTGACAGTTTGCAATGAAGGTCTGTCAAAAATTCGTCACTTGAGACGTGATTACAGTTGTTGTGTTTGAGTATTCGGCCGTATGTACATACAACAGATCTGGGCATGCACCAAATAATTATATTTGGACGTACCTCTGACTTCCCCCTTAGACATCCTCAAAGAACTTCGAGTTGGTGCTACTTGGTAGGTCTGAGGGTATATCTACCGTACCTGGGAATAAAAGGCGTGAAGCTGTATCTGTTTCTTTTGAAAGTTTAAAAGTTTTATTTGAAAGGTTAATCTACTTTAAATTAGTAGGTATCATAAAAATTTACTACAGCTGGCTGAGTTCCTCAAAGTGTAGTAAATTTTTCACCTATATATATTTGTACCAGTGGAAGTTTGTCCTCGCGAGGTCTTCCGTTCGCAGAAATACCAGTTAGTTTTAATAGGTTAATTATACCTTATATAAAACAACGCCATTCAATGAATTTATTATCGTCTAGCTGACCGGTACCCACTTCGCTGGGCGGTAAACATTTTTATTTGTGATGAAATCGAAAACGTTTTTTAATTTTTTGGGTTAATATAATATAAGGCACTCACAAATATCGTGGCTTTCAGTAGATTCAGAGATTACCCCCTACAACTTCACAAATTCATAAGCCATAATAATAATTAGACATATGCTGTCGTGACATTTTTTTAGATAATAATGTGTTCTGCAAAGCCGTACCTACTACATTATTTTCTTCTATCATAAATAGTTTTCGCAGCGTACACGATGTAAGTAATTTTTTAGCCCTTTTTTTACACCTTGGGTTACATTATTGAAGTTTTACTTAGGGTCCCTAAAATAAAATAATGTATACAGCCTATGTCACCCGGAGATAGTGTAGCTTCCCAACGGTGAAAGAATTTTTGAAATCGGTCCAGTAGTTTCAGACCCTACTCGATGCAAACAAACAAACAATCAAATCTTACTAGCTGCAAATAGTTACTAGCTGTGCCCGCGACTTCGTCCGCGCGGAATTGAACAAAGAAGTTGTATAGTTTTTTTTTGTTTTTGCATTATATTTTAATTATTATTTATTTTTAGTTCTTCGTATTAGCTTTATTGAAAATTGAACCTGTGCGATAGAAGCGGTGAGGGGCGCCCGACGTGACGGCGCAGTAGTGGCATGTGCGGGGCTGCGCACGGTATTGGACAGTACTTGTTCATTTTTGAATTTTTCTAAAATAAAATAGACTAAGTTACTCCTCATTACATCAGCTATCTGCCAGTGTAAGTTCCGTTGAAATCGGTCGAGCCGTTTCAGAGATTAGCCGGAACAAACAGACAAACAGACAGAGAGACAAAAATAGTAAAAATGCTATTTTGGTACATGTACCGTATATACATTCATATGCATGTAGTAAAAAGCGGTTATTTTAATTATACAAAAAAACAATTAAATTTTATTTATTTGTAATAGATTATTAATATTAGTATAGAAGTATAGATTTATATTTAGCGTTTTAAGCGTATACGCTGCGCGGGTATATAATGGTGATGACATTATTTGAAATTATAGCGATATATAGCAAATTATATTTGAGTGAACCTTGGATATATTAACGATTAGTAGTCTAGTGATATAGTTTTATCACCTACATATAATGTTACAGTTGGTATAATTAATTTGGCATGATCTCAAATACCTGCATATTTGGTGCTCCTTTCTGGTGTTTTAGTGTCTTGTTTTTAATTTTTTTACTTAAAGGGTAGAGATTGAAGTATGTGAGAGGCAGGTGCTAATGGAGTACTCCCGCCTCCCACCACTTAGAGGAATATATAAGAGAATGATATAAGAGGATAGGGTAAGGCATGATGGCCCCCGTGAGGAGGCTTAGGATTCCATCATTGGGGCCACCATGCTTTACAAGTCTTATAAGGGTATAAGGGTGAGAAGTTGACAAGGAAAGATGGGTGGGATAGCTTTAGTGTCTATCCAATCGGTACATGTAGTTTTTATCTCTCTAAACAAAGCGATTAACGAGCACGGCGCGGCGGCTGAAATGGGCATGGTGCTAATACTTCCTCGGACGAGCCCTTCACTTTAGAGCTTTTAAGCTCTACTAAGGCTCACTTAAGTTGTACCAATTGCGGTAGAACTCTATTTCCAACTGATAAATAAACAGCACTGCCTTCTTACAACATCAGAAATAGAATTATATTATACCCATAACTTTAGTATTTTTTCTTTATTTTTAATAAATATGGATAATATAAAATATACAGCTAGTCAACAAACTCTAGTCAATATAAGCTCTAGGAAATTATTTCTAGGAAATAAGCTCTAGGCAAGAAGCTCTTGGTAATAAGCTTTTCGCGTTTGATCAAAGTATTGCGAAGTAAATTGAAAATATTGAAACGATGTTCAAGCAATTTCCATGTTGATAAAAGACTACGCTGCACTCTAACATCAAAGGATGCTACAGTTTTGGTTGCTTTATGCTCGGGAAAACTTTGCAATTTCCTGTTAAACCCGGGATAAAGCACTGCGCAAACATAGCCCTGAATGTTGGCAACTAAAGTATCTATATAAGTATTCTATCAGACATCTAGATCTCATAGTACAACTATGCTTAGGTTGGGGTAGGATGATGTTGTGTCGAAATGTCCACAAATTTTTATTATAATTAGTAACAATCATTTTTTTTATTCATGATAAAAGTTAGGGCCATTGCCAAATTTGTACACGTCTTGTAAAGCAGTCACGGCATAGTGCGGTCTTTTCGATCGTTGCTATCAGTCATCAGTCTAAATATTTCCACTGCTGAACATAGGCCTTCCCCAAATTTGGGAGAGGACTTGCCCTAGTAACCACACATGGCAGGTGACCGCAGTGTTCAGTACTTACTTAATAGCGTTACTTAAAACGCTACTGCGTACTCGTAGCATCCCCTTGCGATTTTCCAATTTCCGGTTACTTGCCAGCCATTCAAATTGCAAACCTGTCATCTTGTTTAAAAGCAGTTTGGAAAATTCACCATATGTAGGCTGGTTTCTTTCATGACTTAGATATGATGAGAACTAATTGTGCAACTTATGTAAATTTTCTTCGTACCAATACGATAGCTTAGTAGGTACCAAGATGGATATCACCTATAACAAAACGGCCCAAATCAAGTCACTTTATAATTAGGGATCCACTCCAAGGCTACAATATGTCTTTCTTATCATTGGCAGCGATTTATTTATTTATAAAACCAACGTATTTTCTTTTATCAAGTTAGCTAACACCTTTTTATTATATTCTTGCCACGCAAAATCCTTTTTTTCTTCGTCGCATCTGGCCGTTATTCGAACAATTTTGCCAATGTCAAGTGGATTAAAAAAAAGTTTTATTCGTCAAGCCAGCAAAAAAAGTAATGTCGGCTGTCGTATCGTATCGTATCGTATTCGTGTATCGTTTTCTTCAAAACATACAGTTTTGAAGAAAACGATAGCATTTTTCTTCAAAACCAAATGCAAACATTATCGTTAAAATCAGGATGCCACATAAAACACTTTCATTTCGATTTGATTTCACTTGTGCAGACCTCAAGTTATGTTGAATAAAATACACCGAAATTACATACCAGAACTTAAAAAAACAAGAAGCAATAAAAATAAAAAGTCATGTTTTTCCGCAGATCATAGAAATTAAATCCCAAAATCCTAATTATCCATAAATCTCGAGCAAATTGAAAATATATATTGATGGCGATGACATGCCGTCGCTACGGAAACTGGAAAAACGTGTTTGATACTATAAAGCACCATACGCACCATCCATCTCGACGTACGTCCCGCACAGGTGACACTAACATAAATAGAGATGCTCCCCGAAATTATCGGTACCAAAAGTACCAAAATTCCCAGTGCTAGGTATTGAATAAATCCAGATGCTGGTTCTCCTGGCAGGTACTCGATCTTTTAGTACTTTCAATAATAGGTAGGTACTTGATGTTCGGTAGCCTCTTTTCTCTCACTTTTTACCCTTTTTTGAAGAAAATACCCCTCTAATAAAAATCCCCGACGATAAAAATCTATAATGTCATTATCTGTTCACCAAGTTTCGTCCATATCGGTTGAAAAATATGACTTGCAGAGGAGTATCAACAAATCAAAGGAATTTTGTCAGTCTTCAACAAGAGACGCTTTGTTCGCTCAATCAATTAATGTGATAAATACAAGAACACAAAGAACAAACAAAAAAATACTAGGCAAAATACCATGATATTCGAGTAAAAAGTACCAAAGTGTGATTACCAAAGTGTGTACCAAAGTGTTTACCAAACTCTACACATTTTCCAACTGTCAGTGTTAAGTCAATTTTATGTACTAGGGCTTGCGTAAACCGGGTTTTTAATAATCCGTTTTTTCTAGATTTCTTTATATTACAAACAAGAGAATCCAATTTTTTCGGATTCCAGATGCCTTTTTAGATAATTTTTTATTTAAATACAGAAATTTGAGTCAATAGTGTAGGTACTATTTATATAAGCAATGCAAGAGATACATGTTAAGAGGTTTTATTTGTATTTAATGAGCTCAAATGAAATGTGCTCTCAATCAGTGGAGTAAAACTCTGTAAGAAAACCAGTTCCAGTATTCAATAAGCGGCGATGTGCTTGCAAACTATGCCATATGAAATGCACAAAGGTAAATTTGGAGTTAGATATTAATAGTAAAAATATCCACTAATATTTATACTGGCGGTCCTCAAAGCTCAGTTAGTAGTGGTTCTGCCTTTTGTGATGAAGTTGTGGGTTCGATTCCCCTGAGAACTAACATTTGTGTGATGAACATAGATCTTTCTCTCTGTCTAGGTCTTACATTGTACTCGTAAGGCTTAGTTTGGAGCTAGATTATGTTGTATCAAAATATGCACGTACATTTACATATTTATTATTAGAAACATATAGTGTATAACACATTATGTACAAGTTGTTTAATAGGGTGGAGGAAAGTGGTAGTTTCATTTTAGTCATTATAACATGAAAATTTAAAACCGGTTTTTAAGCCAACTGGATTTTCGGGTTAATTTTTGCCTTTGTTTTCATTATGTGTTTTAAGCTGATGATGTCATTTTGCCTACCCTTTTCTCTGTGGAATCTTTTTTATTACCAACTACAATTTTAAAAAACTAAGTTATAGCTAGCATATTAGCTACTCATTAGCCCGAAACATGAACAAGGATGTAAAGAACGAGGCTCTACAGGGAAAGTACCCTAAGTTTTGATGATAGCAATTACCAATAGTGCATGAGCGAAGCGGCAGGCGTCGAGCTGCATAAAAGCATAGACAGAAAAGAAAACCATACGTGACATATTTTACCTGGTTGCTATCTAAAAATAAATACATACCGTAGGTTTTATGCTTAAGGTTTTATGTGTATAGGTATTTTTAAAGGGTGTAATAAGTCTACTCACAAATCTTCAGAGGGTTAAAGCACCTGTATTCATGAACCTCTTTTTTATGGAACCAACACTGTGAGTTTTAAATAATAAAATCATTCTGACAGAGTTTGTTCCACAAAAGTTGTTTATATTAATGGGTGCGTTAACCCCTAAGTTTTTGGGAGTAGTCTTATTACACCCAATATTTGTGTTCACTGGGAAAGTGTCAAGCCAGCCAAGCGTCAAAGATTGGCGTAGACACGGGTGCGCGGTGGCGGCGTGGCGAGACAAGTGGTGGCGGCTGCAATCCACGTTACTTACGCTATTAGAAGTTTTGCACCGTGATAATTCTATTTAGGTCAATGGTGTTTCGAACCTCACTTAAGTAGTAAAGAAAAAAATCGTCATCAGCCTGACGAAATTGACTACTGGACATAGGCTTTCGTTTCCAGAAATAATGATTTTCCATCTTTTCCATCCAGCTACTTTCTGCGACCCAAGCAATGTCGTCGGGTCCATCGGGTGGAAGGGCGTCCTTCGCTCCGCCTTCTATTTCGTACTTGCCTTTGAAAACCTTCATTTCCCTAGTGATTATGCTATAATAGCTATAAGGAGTCTCCATTATAAACTTGCTGATTCAGAGAGCTATGTCGTGACCTTGGTTCTTCTTCGAAATTCCTCATTTCTGATTCTATCACGTAAGATAGTAAGAGACCCAGATATCTCCATAGCCCGTTGTGTAACTTTCAGATGTGAGGCCAATAGTATTAAGCAACCATCACGCCATACCTTCTTCTTTCGAGTTGATAATCAACAACTTTTTTATTAATTACAGCCACTTATACTTAGACCAATTGTTGGCCACATCCACGGCATTGTCCGTGCAGGTCATAAGGTTTTCTATAGTGCAGGTATTAAAGCAGGATGGGCATACAAGCACATGTGGCATAGACTGCAATGGGGTACCACATGCGCATTGCGTTTCGTTTTCTGTCGCGCAGTGTAACTCAAAACGCCAATACAAACTAGCACCAACTAGTATATTTTTTAAGCTCATGTTTCATAAGCTTTTATCATAGATCACCATGACACGAGCTTAAAAAAATATATAAGCCACATAGTCTACAAAATGCTAAGCAAAGTGGCCGATTATACTCTTCGGTCTTCTATATAACCGACCATAGCGGGTGGATTTAATCAATGGTCTGTGCGCTATAGAATATGGGTTCGATTAACTGGGGCAGAATATAGGCCACTTTTATTAAAGTACCATTAGCATGAGAGACACGAACATTTTACAAAATATTTTAATATTTTTTTTATAAACTTTGTACTTTTTTTATACCTTTTTATTATTATAATTGGTGAACAAAAACATGGTTCACCTTATCTTAAACGGTTACCTATGCTTAAAAAAATATAATTACCTAGCAGAACACCACCACTGAGAACTTGACAGCATCCATCACGCAGACTGATATTACTGTTCACTTTTGGCATAAAATCAGAGTAAGGTGAGAATCCACGTATTGATAAACGCATTTTTCGTGAACCCGGCGACATAACCTTGTGGGTTCAAAGACGGGTTAGCCGGACCCGCAACTGGTATTTAAGGCCCAAATCAAGTGGTTGCTTGACACTTGCCGCATCACTCTTCACCGAACACTACGGAAAGTGGTCATCATGCAAGCAATTTGGGTACGTAAATTATTTTTTTAAAACATGCTGTCTTTCTGAGATTTCACCTGATAAGTGAAAAATATAGGAAGTGCTTATTTTTATCTTTTCAAAGTGATCCATTTCATTTTATGCTTCAACGAACCAAAAAAACTGTCAGCCCTAAAGTTCAGCATCTTCAGAGTTAGTGCACCAATCGTAGTTTTATATACTTACTCAAGATATTATACAGATAGTAATATCAACATAAAAATCTACACATTCAAATTCAAATATATTTTTAAGTGGAGATTTTTTTTAAATAGTTCCTAGTAGTAGTAGGTACATAACATCAAGTTATGACTTTGACTTTGTCTCCCCATCAATAATCATTTACGATGAGACGTTCTTATAATTATACACAGTCCCTATACATAATATAGAAACGTCCGTTAGTAGTACTACGGACAGTAGTCTGCAGATAATCTCTCATTACATTGGTTGCGGGTTCGAATCTCGCCCTGGGATAAATGTTTGTGCGATCTGCAAATATTTATTCTGGGTGTTCTGGGTATTTTCTATATATATTAAAAATATCTATGTATATAATGTATCCTATTAAGTATATCAGTCATCTAGTACCCATAACACAAGCTCTGCTTAGCTTGGAGCTAGATGTTGCTGTGTGGATTGTCCAGCGTTATTATTATATTATTATTATTATATTATTATTATTGGGAGACAGTTTAAAGTAGCCAATGAGATGAGAGATTATCTAATAGGCTAACAATGCGCAGCAATAACTTGGAGCTATGAAACGCTTTTGTTAGTTTAATTATTGACAACTAACATTAGCCCCTACTTATAAATACTATTTAAATTTAAATACTACTTAAAATCTATGAGGAGGAGTCTTATATCTCGCAGTGGACTTCTCTAGGCTTAAGATATCATATGATGAGTTAGATGTAAGTTCATCTGTTTAAAAATTTTGTAAACTAGATATTACCCAAAGTACATAGTTCCATTTTATTGTTTGCCTTAATAGGTAATGACCCATAATATATATTTACAATAAATAAAATGACAGCTAATACAGGTATTTATAATTGGTATGTACAAAATACATATGAAACAGTTGAGCTATCTACAGACCGTTGCAAACGATCTAAAGGTAGTTCAACTGATCCAGATCAGTGCCAATCGGAAGCGTTATATTTGTGTAGAACAAAACACCTGGGATTTTAGATTTTAATTATTTTATCTAACAAATTAGTATCTATGCGAGATTCTGTTGTGTGTATTGCAGAGCGAAAAATTTAATTTGTTTTTACTGTCATTTACCAACTAGTGGTTTTCCTATAGTTACTGTTATCAAATATAACGTGATATTGCCTGGACTTGGACTTGGCTTGGCCACCCCTTAGAACTTATCTCGAGTCTGACATAAAGGTTTTTTTTTTTTTTTTTTTTCGAACGGACTAAAATGCTGGTATAATCGCCTAGCGATTTCCGACAGCGTTACCGGGCTACTGGCGAGCGCAGAAGGCGCTACGCCATTTCAAAAAATGGTTTTGTTGGCAACGAGCACAAGGGCACCACTTAGGTACGGACCTCGGCTTGGGCTGTTGCCGGGGAAGGGAGCTACGGAGAGACTCTTCGCCCTGAAGGGGCGTTAACGGGGAGACGTCTTCGACCCCGCCGCCGGGGTCGGTGTGATTGTGGAGTGTTTCCTGTGTCCGGACTCGATGAAGCGACCTCCGCCGCATTCGCGGCGGTGATCGTGTCATCTGGGTCACCTAAAACGTGTCTAGGTCTACGGAGGGTACGTTTAACGGGTTGATCTACTGGATAATCGGGTAGCGAGTTAATTAAGGGATTCGGATGGTGGGGACTGATCTAAAGGGACTATACATCTACCATTTATTGGGATTCATAGTTATGAATACCTTTTCAAAGTTAGTTTTTAAATCCGAAATTTCTTAGCAATGGTATTCAAACCCTGGTGACACCTACATGTAGATATAAACTTACATTTGTATAACTTGGAAACTACGTACGAATTGCAACTGACTCTGATTTAAATAATTAAGTCTGCTTTACTGAAATTTCGTACCGTCGGAACGACTAATCCAATCACTATGCAAATGTGTAGAGGAGATATTTAACCAAATGAACAATCCTCACAGAGTTTCTTTAAACTGGAAAAGTTTTTGAAAAAAAGGTGCAACAGATGTTAAAAAATTACCCTTGTCTTTTGAGGTGGTATTTTAAAATAACCAAATATTGTTATCAGCCTGCGTAGTTTATTCACACGTTTCATCTCGCATGAACTTCCACGCTTTAGTTTTTGTCTATTGGTGCACTCGTTTGTGTGCACTATAGCAATTGTAGCTAGACAAAGACCCACAGATAGGCCCTTACATTAACAAGATGGGTTTTTGTCACTACCATGTTAGATAGATAGATAGATAGAAAACTCTTTAGTATACACCACAAGGACATAACAAATTAAAAACTAAATGTATAGTAGCTTCAGCGATGTACAATAGGCGGTCTTATCGCTATGAGCGATCTCTCCCAGACAACCTTTGGATGGACCGGATTTAAAAAAATTAATAAATAGGATACAAGACTATTATTACAACATAACTTAAGCATAATACTATAGTATATAAAAAGAAATATACAATAATTTATTTACATAGATAATACATATATCCAATAACATATATAATATACTTATATAAATACGATAATAATATAGATAAATTCTAGAGAATCCCAAATAAATTTAAATTAAAAAGTGACTGTACAAAAGCTTTTTAAAGATGGGGAGATATTTAGCTTTCCTGATATCAGTTGGAAGAGCGTTCCAAAGGCGAACAGCTTGTACAGTAAAAGAATGTTCATAGAAAGTTGAAGAGTGAAGCGGAGTCTTTAGTTGTAGCGTTGAGGAGGAGCGTAAAGTGCGAGGGTTAGATGGTTCTAAACATTCAAAGCGTTCTTTCAAATCAGGAGAAGTGGATGGGTTAAGCCAGATACTGTACAAGAGGGAAAGAAGATGAGTATGTTAATACAGATAGAAGAAAAGGGATATCTCTATTTTGAACAAGATAACGACTAAATAAAAGTGTATCACGTTGCACATCTTGCTCTGCAGGAGTGAGATTATTATCGCTAGCGCACAATGGAGCATGCCGATATGCATGATATAAAAGCACTTTTAATAATGAAAGTAAAAAATCTTAACGTCTCATTCTACTAGTGAAGGAATAACAAGGATGCCCTCAATTTAAGTGCGGTCAGGCTAGGTAAGTTCAGGAAAATGAAACAACAAAATCAACCTGGCGCACAAAGGGTTCCGTGCCATTACGTCTGGTTTTAGTATTTGTTGTTATCGAGGCAGCAAATACATAATCTGTGAAAATTTAAACTGTCTAACTTACTAGAGTCCCGTTTATCTTTTGATTATAAAACTCTAAAAATATGATTAATATTGGTACTTCACTTCAGTTTCTTTTTTTTTTCATTCTTCTTGGTATTTATATTAGTTATATTTTTCTAGTTATTTAAAAACCATCAAATTCATGTTTCAAAGCGATAAAAATAACCCGTTGTCGTTAAAAAAAATATTTTGTCACGATAGATTTCAAAATTTAACATAGCTTTAGGTGAATTTGGGGCCGCGTATGTATCTAGCTCCCTCTAGCAAAATGAATTTGGTATCTTTCTTATTCCTTCACGCTAAAAACAAAACAATACATGTGTACCAAGACCTAGACCTAGCCTCGTTTTAAGATCTAACGTGGTCAGATAGAGTGGGCGGGCGCCGGCCTTACCCTAAATAGAATATTCGGCGATAAGGAAGTTCTTACATTTCCGATCTAGATAGATAGGTATTTCCAAAAATTTGTTGTTTTGCAGTTTCTGCATTCGTTTTTCTATGAGAACAAGTGATGGGTAACTTTGTATACAGCCTCTGGTGTGGAGTCGTTTACAACTGGCCTATACCTACAATTTTATTGTTTTGCATCGCAAAGTATTATTAAATATACGTATTTTTATTTTAAAATCATCTTAATGTACCTATAGACCGTTGAAAACCATCAAGAGATAGCTCAACTAATACTAGTTGAAACCATCCTAGCCAGCAACGAGCTACATTTCCACACTGAAAGGCAATGCTAATGCGGTGAGACACTCACCATACCCTCCAGTCTTGATACGTCATCGCTTCGATTCGCCCAGAAAGAATAGAGTACCAAATGAACATCTCTACCGTACAGGTCTAGAGCAGGTGCCTTATTCACCCCGGATGGAAGAGAGACAGATCTATAAAAAACATGTAGATCATTTGATTGACTGAAGTCTCAAAACTTGAAAAACCTGAAAATAAAAAAAAAATCTCTATCGCATTCATTTCAAAGAATCGTTCCAAAAACAAGTTGTATATCAAAGAGTTGACTGCCAGTCACTATCGTAAAAGTTTGATATATTTAAATATGCAGAACACTAAATTTATTTTGTACAATACCTACACTTTACATTATTTAATAACATTTAAACAAATCCGCCTTGACCGGGGTGCCCTTGGAATCTTAATTTCTCCATATTGACATTATATTTAAAAACACCTTCCTTCAATCTTGTAATTATTTAATTCATATTATAGCATTCTTTTCAGCTATTTATATGCAAAAAGATTTATTTAAATAGTTGCAGGTCAAGTTTTTATAAATCCGTCGTACATAATGGCTAATAGTCTGAGTTACGAATTAACATAGGTAGGTATTGTCACAATAGATATGCAACGTATTACGTTTATTAAAGAACTACCTAGTTATTATAATATTTGTTGATCGAGAGAACGAGGATCTCACAGACAATTTGGTACTAAATTACTATGGATGTTTTTATGTCCGAGCATCAATTTCAGACCAGTTATTTGATCTCTAGAAGTTATTGGCCTGCTTGTGGTATTCTCTATTGTTCACACTGTGCCAGCCTTATCCGATTTCTTCAATAACTAAATAAAATAAACCATAGCATCTGCCCATCGCACCTCAAGATCATTAACAATTCAATTAATATACATTTTTATTTTCATATAAATAAGTACTATTTTTATATACCTACATTTGAAATCTTGAACAAGACGAATAAGTCACATATGGAACCTTACAAAATCTTGAATTTAGAGAATATCTACAATTTATAAGGATTGTCTGCAGGTAGGAGCTCTTAAAACCAAATTCCGAGTAACTTTTCGACATTGAATATTCTTGACATTTAAATAAACTTTGCGGTTGTATAATGTTTCTAAAATTATTAATTTAGATAGCTAATATCATACAGGATATTCCAACAAATAGTGGCATAGTGACGTCATTAAAAAACATTGAACAACATACACAAGTAGGTACATGCCTGATTTTACTTTTAATAATAATCAGAATAATCGCTTCATATTTTAGAAAATTAATTTATTGTTATAACAATAGATGACATTTGTTAAATTTACTTACTACATACCTTATCGTTTATCGGGCCACCGAAAAAAATATATTCTTATATAATTTTTTTCATTCGTTCTCTTGAAAGAATGATAATATTCTGTTAGATTATAAAATTTATCAAAATAAACATTAGGTAAATTGATGTGAACTTGAAGCCACCTATCTTAGCATAAGTGCCAGTTTTTTTGAAATAGTTAATTAAAATGTGGATCCATTTATGGAGTTATTAAATTACAAACTTTTTTAGTATAGGTATACCTACTTCTAGCACAGCGTAAATGATAATTTTTAAGCCAAGTGTTTCCATACAAGGAGTAACAATATGGCTCGTCTATGGATGTTCAGGTTACAACATTTAAAAATGAATATTATTTTCAAACTATGGATAAGATATTTTCCATATAAATAGCTAGTGATTCTAATAATAGCACGTACGTTACCATCTCACGCGATGTGTGTTTTTCTCTGCGGATGTATCCGCAATGTGATGACATTCTGTCATAAAACTGCTTCTCGAATGAATCATTGCAAAGGTTAATGACAAAATAAAGAAAACATGTGACTTTTTTAATAAGACGGGTAAAACCCACGTTTTGGTGAACGTTTCCTGAACAGGGAAGTCCATATTCAGAAAAGGTTATTTGATGCGCCGTAGTTTTATCGAGGGCATTCTTAAGGTAAGATCTAAACTTTATAAAAAAGTGTTTACATATTTTGATCCTCTATCTGATATTAAATAAATAACGTAAAGCAACTTTAAAACGTAAAACGTTGTTGTTTAAAACCTTAAGTTTGATACAAAATGTCAAAACAGCTAGGCAATCAATTTGAAATAACAAACTCTAAATAACCGAGGTATGTGATATGCAGATCATCGGGCTATTTGTAATTATTGAGGAACAACATAAAAAAATATCTAAAGATATTATATAATCTATCTATCTTTATATAAAAAAAACTTTCCTAAGGTGCTAGCTAACAAATGGTACTTTAAGGTTTTACCTTACATCAACACAATTAACTTTTAAATATATTAACTCCTAAACTTTTTATGCTAGCTTTTTGTATTATTTTCCTTAATAAAATAAATAGATTAATATTATCTATTATTTCATTTAAATCAGATAATTATTATTATATTATTATTATATCATAAGTATTACTTTTCATCCTCCTATTAACAAACTGGTGATACCATAAGTTATATATAAATTTTTGAATAAAAGATATCTTTTTATCAATCTAAAGACCACTTAGGACGGTATACAGCAACAAAAGTAGGTAACAAGTCTTGTTGCACGGAAGCAAGTTCAAGTTCATCGCACTCGGTTAGCTGACCCAAAGTGCCAAGCTCTGTTTGACTGTTGCGCAATACACAACTTACCGAAACTTGCCATACCATGCATGTGAGCGACACGAGTAACGACCTTGTGCACTTTCTCTTCGATTGAGGCATGCCTATATAAATCTTCAAAGTATACTTACAGGTGTACCTAATAAGACTGCTCCCAAAAACGTTTTTTTCTACACTAACAGAGGATCTTCTGATCTGTAACGTAACCGTAGATAGCTTTTATAATAGGTAATTATGATTTTTTTTTATCTATAAATTAAAAGTGCTCCGCCGCGGCATGCTTCCGTGTGCGCTGACGCTAACCTAACCGAATTGTTTTTTTTTGTGGCATCTGTCCGTCTTGCGGACAATTTTGCCAATGTCAAGTGGGTTGAATAAATTCTTTTTAGTCAAGTCGAGTCGGTAAAAAAAGTAAAGTCAGCCGTCATCGGTTTTGAAGAAAAAGATGGCGTTTTTCTTCAAAACCAAAGGGAAACATTTTCGTTCAAATCAGGATGCCTCATAACACACTTTCATTTCAATTGTTCACACTTGTGCTAAGACCTCAAGTAATGATGGTTAAAATACCACCAAAATTACCTATCAGAACTTAAAATAACACTAGAAAAACAATTAAAATGAGAATACAATGTTGTTTCCAAAGATGACAGAAAACGAATCCCGAATTCTTCTTTTTCTTTTTTTTATATGACTTAAGTTACATGTCACTGTCATGCTTAAAAGTACATTAGAATTAACATGACTAATACTATCGTTTATTGAATTCAGGAAATAGAACACAAACAAGTCAAGTTCTTTTCACAAAATACCGATTTCATCACTGTAAATAAGAGGGATACCTACCATAACTGTGGAACGCACTGTTGCAACATAACTCGGTAAAAGCACGGGACCGGTCCCATTTGTTCGGCAACGGAAGTGGGGCTGATCTAACGATTACCAATAATGAAATCCAATACTAACAAAATATTAAAGAAATATGCGGACTCTTTATTTTATTCTATATGAAATGTGATTTATATAACAACGCAACGAAATGTGTCGAAACACAATTCACAAACTATTGGCATATATAAACAGCTAATGCTGAATTTATATGTTTATTTATTATGTAGGTATTAACTACAAAGACATGACGTTATAGCTATAAAAAATTAAGTTTCTATGCATCCAATATACCAACCTACCGTTATTCATAGTCCAAGGCAGAAATTGGTTGCCTAAATTTCCACCTTTGAACATGCATTTTCGTTGTTTCAGGTTTTAGCCGTTCTTGCGCTAGCATCCGCCGATGTTAGCCACCTTGGTTACCATTACAAGGTACCACAGACATCATTCGCATATCCATATTACCAAAGCGGATACGCTGGCCAGTACTATTCTGGATTTGGGCTTTCAGGAGCATCACTCTACAAAGGCGGTGAAGGTCAATACTTAGGCTCCACCTTTAGTCATGGCGAGTATGGTAAACCGAGCCACCTTTCCGGAGACGCGCAGATTTCTAGCAGTTCTCTTAACGCTGGTTTAAGTTCCGGACTCGGATATGGCGTCAACGGCGGCGTTAACTCTGGATATTACAATGGCTTTAACAACGGATACGGTCTTGGCTACACTGGATACGGTAGTGGATACGGTAGTGGATACGGTAATGGGTACACCGGATACATCAGTGGCTTATCCAGCGGATTAGGCTCTGGATTAGGCTCTGGATTAAGCTCCGGATTAAGCTCCGGATTAAGCTCCGGATTAAGCTCAGGATTAAGCTCCGGATTAAGCTCCGGATTAAGCTCGGGATTAAGCTCTGGATTAAGCAACGGTCAATATTACCAGACTGAAGGTGTATCAAGTACCGCGAAGCCCATCTACCTCGGTGGATCTAACCAATACAATTCAGGCGAAAAATACCAACAGTTCTACCAAGTGCGATCTAACGAGCCCACTCAAGTGTACAAGCACTTCTACGTCCACTCTGCCCCTGAAGAACCTGAACTACCCAAACCCCGTACCCCCATCGTTGTTCCTCCTGCGCAGAAGCACTACAAAATTATTTTTGTAAAGACCCCGACCGTAGCGTCTCACACTTCTCAGGTTGTGCCAGTGCAACCCCAGAGCGAAGAGAAGACAATTGTCTACGTCCTAGTCAAGAAGCCCGAAGAACACCATGAAGTCATCGTACCTAAGGTAGAGCAAAAACCTCCGACTAAGCCTGATGTGTACTTCATCAAGTACAACAACAAAGAGGACTCCGAGGCCGTAATCAACAACATCGTGAATGATTACAACAAGCCCGGCCAGTCCGTGTCTTACGTTTCCGGTGGCTCTGAGGTCTCCACCGTTGCTCCTATATTCCCCAGTTTTTCCAGCGGATCTAGTTACATTTCTGGCAGCCCCGTTGGCTCTGAGGTCTCCACCGTTGCTCCTATATTCCCCAGTTTTTCCAGCGGATCTAGTTACATTTCTGGCAGCCCCGTTGGCTCTGAGGTCTCCACCGTTGCTCCTATATTCCCCAGTTTTTCCAGCGGATCTAGTTACATTTCTGGCAGCCCCGTTGGCTCTGAGGTCTCCACCGTTGCTCCTATATTCCCCAGTTTTTCCAGCGGATCTAGTTACATTTCTGGCAGCTCCGGTCTCTCAGACGGTTCTTCCTCCAATTTTGTCAACATCCCCAGCGGAGGATTCTCCACCGGGTTCTCGGCATACCCCAGCAGTTTAAGCTTCCCCAGTAGCTCCAGTTTTGGCAATAGCTTCACCAACCCTACCAGCGTTGTCTCTTCTCTATCTGATGTTTCGTCTAGCCAGTCATCTGGCACCAGTTTCTCTAGGCCCTCAAACCTTTCAACAGGTGGCTCCACCACCACTAGCTTCTCTAGTGGCAGTCTTTTGAACAAATTCGGTAGTGCCAGCGACTCAGACTCTGGCTTATCTAGTAACTCCAATACCGGCATATCCAGCGGCTCTGGCCTGTCTAATGTGTTTGGCAGCTCTCAGTCTAGCTCCTCAGCATCAGTACCTATTGGATCTTCTTCAAGTAGTTCTCAGTCATTTGACGCTAGCACTTCTTCAGGCAGCAATTCTGGCAGCAACGAGGACGCCGGGGATAGCACTCTATTCAGCAGCGGGTCTTCACCCTCAGTCATCACCACCACATCAGGACAAACTGATGCTAGCTCTGTTTCTGGTAATCAGGGCCTTCCCCACGAATCTTACGGAGTGCCTAACTTCAAGACAGATTAAATCTTAGTTTTAAGTATAGGCAGGCAACAAAGAAAATCGATATGAACAAATAAAGATTTTACAAAGTTTTTGTGTTTTCTCTTGTACCCACCGGTTACGTCCTCAGTAGACTTGTTCTGTGAGGTGACACTGCTATAGGTAGAGATAACCGCTCAACATCAGATGGGACATCTGCTCTTTATATACAAAAGTTAGCCTAGCTAGCTAGCCTAATGCCTACCTACTTAGTTACAACAAAAGCCACTTCTATAGGGCCGTAAGTAAAATATTATTTACCACATCGGGTGTCATAAGATAAATTAGATAAATAAGCCAACCTAATAAAATACTCATCCATGGCTGTGAGGAGTAGGTAGGTATGCATAGTCAGTTCCTCATAGAACATAATAATTAGAAAGGAAAAGGAAATAATTTTATGATTGGTATAAGTATATCATCCTCAGATCTCAGTATCAAAATTTAAGATGTTTTGAAGATGTCTAATGGGAATAGTCAGAGGTACGTGCAAACATTACATTTGGCACATACCTACTTACCCACATTTTGCAGTAATAGGTATTCTATACGTGACAGGTGGCATGCTCCTCGTTGCTGCTAGAATACTAATAATTAAGTTTAAGGAATTAAAACAGTACCTAATCTTGGATAGGACACATGTCTTAACCCACGCTATATATGCATGACTACCTAAAGAAACCTAAGTAATTTTCACTTCACTACTTGAGGCAGGATAACAAGTGCCACCGTGGCGTATCGTGGCTACTACGCTAAAAATGTTTTTATCTAACTACCCCCTTCTGAATAGATCCTTCTAAAAATACTTATATCGGAAAAATGTTGGCCATTCGCCACATATAAACCAAACCGTGAACAGCATCATATAAACCTGCCACTCCCCCGTCCCGAATCGTCAGTGATTCCGAACCTATAACCTCGATCTAGAGTTGGCACATTAGCTTCGGTATTTTAATAACGAGTCCATCCGCATAACTCTGTTATCTTGATTGATGGAGCGAAGCTTTCAGAATACCTACAGCATTGCCTGATTTATTCCAAGTAAATGCGATAGTAATAGTATTTCATTCAGATGTGCACTCTTTATGAATGGGGGGTTCAATTTCGACGCGCAGCGACGCGTGGTTGCACTATATCGCGCATCACGGGAGCTCGTTGAGTGGCTGGCTATTTGCGGATGCACTATGCTGAGGCTCGCTTGAAATAACGCGGCGGCGGCGCAACCAAATCTTCCTTTCCTACAACACACCATCAAGTACCCAACGCGCCATTATAATAAATACATTTGATTGCATTCTGTAGCTGATTGATTGTGGCGCCTGTTTGGCCTCGCAGTGAGAATGTTATTTTGTATCACGAGATTAATATAATGTTGGTGGATTTTACATTTTACCTACCCACGCACGTGGCTATTGACTATGATTCGTGAGTTCTATCATAGATTCTTACGTACGGTACGTTCTTACCTGTACCTAACACAACCAACCTGCACATACTCCTAACAATTCTATACTGTGCTACAGATCCAATCCGAAAAATCTAGTAGCGCGTTTGGGTCGTGTCCCAACACAACACAAGTGTAATTTTCTTATCAAAAATAGTTTTATTTAATAAAACCCAGTTTATTTCTATATACCCAATCTAGCTCAAATTTTATTATGCACATAAAACTTTTATGTTTATATGTAATTATGGTCGAAAAATTATGTTTCCTGAACACGATCTCTGTGGACAATATAGTGCGTTTCACTTGCAACAGTTGTAGTGAAACTGAAACCTGCTGCATGGGTACTTTAATCCAGACAAACATCGTGCTAACTACGTTGTTTTGTGCCAAACTTTGTCAAGTTTTTAAAAGCGGCCAAATAGTTCCTATAGTTAAAATATACACCTACCCTCATTACAAAAAATACTTTAGCTCAAAGAATATTGGAGATTTTTCTAATATTGCTTTGGTTTTGTTCGAACCAAATATATTGCATAGTAAAAGATATGTTAAAATCAGTGCAGTTGAACCCACAACTACAATTGGGCTAAAAAATTTCATTCTCGTAGCGGACGAACGGAAAATACGCCTGCAATCAACTGTGATACAACATTGTGATAATGCGTACTCGCAGTCAAGTGGTCTCCACTTGTGCAGTGGTATAGTAAGTTCAGATTTGAAATCTTGCCAGAAAGTACAGGGAAGTCCATTACTGCTTAATGACCGCTTATTAGGAATGTCGATAGTTCACGATTGTCGAATGATGCAAAGGATTTTTATAGCTGTTGGGCCATCTCTGTTTTGGATACGCGCAACTATTGAACAGATCGAGCGAAACTACCAAAAACAAATAGTCCTTAGAAACGCGATGCTCACAATACCTGCACTAACATCAACTGAAACGACGAGTTGGAACGCAACCAAAAATAGTACCATCTTTACAACCCTCACTATGAATGTGAAACAAATAGAACAGAGCACAAGAAATTTTGCAAACATAAATACAACTTTATCGACGACATTCAAAGAAAATGTGACATTGCAAGATAAAGCAATAAATGTGACCGATTTTCTGGAATCAGCGCCAGCTATATCACAGGGTGTTAGAGATGTAGTAACTACAACAACTACAACTTCGTCTTTAAAATCCACATGGATGTTATCCGAAAGTTTTTCAACTGAATCTCTTCTGCGATCAAATACAAGCTCTATTACAAAGGTCATGGAATGGTTCAAGAAACAAAAGAATCGGCTCAACGAGGAACCTCAGTCTTTTCTGGTTTTGACACGACCGCCAAGACAAGAATCTGTTAAATTCATTGACCTGACATAGAAAACTCAATATTATAATATTGTAAACATTATAGAACACCGTAGTTAAAATAATATGCTAAATAAATTTTGTAGTAGCAGAGTATGGTCCCTATAGTAGGGTGGTAATAAAAATCTTTGTGAAGAGCTCGTCTGTGAAAGTACTACCACCATGCCCCTTTACATCGCCAAGCAGCCTTGCTGTACCTATTTCGGTTTGAAGGGTGTGGATGTCAGTGTTTACACGCCGTAAACACGCTGTTGTACATTTTAAAAATTTTTCACATAAATTTTGAGGCTATGTTAAAAAAAGTCTAGATACAAAGGTTGTAGATCTTTTTATTAACTACAACTTTGCCATCTGACTTTTTTCCATAGGACTTGTAGTTTTGCCGGAAATCGAGATATACCATTTTTTACCCTTAAAAACTCACTCCCTTCCCCTCAGACTCCTTCCCGATCTCAGATCGCCCGTAAATTATTTTTCCTTTCAATTTTATAACATTCTCCTTCTTTTCCAATGGGTTTCATACAAGATTTTTTTTCACTTTTTATTATATTTTAAAGGCTTCTTTTTCTTACCTGTCTATTTATTAAAATTCGATCTAAAACAGAGGTGACCAATCACAGGAATTTGCTGACAAAATCTGCTGCTGTGTGCAGAGTATGTCTAGCCAGCAATATCAGAATGTATCGCGTAGGTAATCATCCAAATCACAAAGCAACCTCAATGCGTCAAACACGAAATCACCACCACCAACATCATACACATTCTGAAATATTACCGGCTAGTCTTACTCCGCACCCAGCAATAGATTTTGAACAGTCTTCAATAAGTTCGTCTGAGTTTTCCTTCAACTAGCTACACCTGTTCTACACAATTATTTTAAAAATTGGTACGCATTGCGAACGCTCGAAAATGCCGTTTGTGCGATTTAGGATTTGTACTGAAATTTACTACTTTGTATGGGGGATCGCTTATTCGTCCAGGTAGCGACATCTCTGGAAATGTAAATGGTACTTTATATATAATATTTCATTTTATAAAAAGTAGTTGTTCTCTCTTTTACATTATAAAAATAACTATTATTGATGGTAGTTATTTTAAAAAGAAGCAATAAATACTTGCTACATTTAACATGTACCTTGTTATATTTACTGCAATAAAATATACTTGATTTGATTACCTAGGTACCTATAGTTACCAATAAAACTAAAGGTAAAAACTAAAGATAGGTTACAAAATCATACTTATATATTTTTTGATCTTATGTTGAATGTAGGTACCTACCTACCTATGCCTTAGAAAAGGGAATTGAGGCTTCCACGCACGAGAGTATACGACAGTCAATCACTACATTTTATTTATTTAATTATTTAGCAAACAGTTTATTCACAATACTTTCATAAACTTGCTAACTATTACGCTAAAAAGAAATATCTGTTTATTTATTTTATATTACCTATAAACCTAATTATATTTATTATGTTAAAAAATAACAATATAAAAACAATTCTAAGATATAATTAATTAAATTAAAAGAACAAGAGTGGTGGAGCCTCATTTTGAACCAAATATTAGTTTACTTAAAAAATAGTTATTTGTTATACAAGAGTGCAAAGTTGCTTTTTAACCGCGTGTTCAATTTTGATGACCGAGCAATCGAAGGATTATTAGAATCCTGAGCGTTAGCGAGGGAATCAAAAGAGCACGAGGTGAAAAATCTTTGCACTCGAGTGCAACACGTAACTTTTCATTCCACCTCAGCGAGGAAATGACTAAATGCAAATGCCGCGTAAAGAACCGCGTACAAAGCAAATTGAAAAAAGAACACCAAGAAGGTTCCGAGTCTGAGTTTTTAAGATTGATTATTATTGTTGTTATTATTATTCTATATTGTTAACTATAATGGGCATTTTAATGACATCCGATGTGGCGCGGCGGGCGAATGTTCGCCTGCGACGCAGGAGGTTGCGGGTTCGATTCCCGCCTTGGAATAAATGTTTATACAATCTGCAAATATTAATTTCGGGTGTTCTGGGTATTTTCTATGTATAATAAAAAATATGTATGTATGTAGGTAATGTATTCTATTATGTATATCAGTCATCTAGTACCCATAACACAAGCTCTGCTTAGCTTGGGGTTAGATGATGCTGTGTGGATTGTCCAGTATTAATATTATTAATATTTACGTTTCTATGACTTTTTATGATTTTAATTGAATTTTTATGTTAATTTCATAAGTTTTAATGACTAAAATAGCTAAATAACTATTAGGTAGGTAAGCCACCGGTTTGTTACCGTTAAGTACCTACCTACTATGTACGGTTTTTTTTTTAAATTTGTATTATTTACAAAAAAAACGTAGTATAAGTATCAACAAATCCTAAAACCATTATTATATAATATCACCATACATTGTATACCTACCATTATGTACCTACCACCCATTCGAAAAAGAGTTTTGTTTCTCTACCTTCGAAGAGCGGTTGTTGGTTCGATCAAGCCGAAGTTGCCGCGCCGCGCCTTCTATTTTTCTTAAGGTGGTTCGATTCGGGTTGGCGCGAAATTCAAATATTTTTATGGTTTTTAATTTTTTCTTCGTTCCACGAGGAATAAAACGAGCGGAAAAGTAATTTGCCGCAAATCGTAAACTACTTTCTATGAACTCATGATAAACTCAACTTCAATTCATTGATATTTTTGGAGCATTTGGGAAAATAAGAAATTTTCTGCTAAAAATCAACATTTTCCCAAACGCTCCCAAAATACAAACGAATCAAAGTTGGTTTTATCATGAGTTCGTAGAAAATGGTGTACGATTTGCGGCAAATTACTTTTTCGCTAATTTCATTGCTTGTGGAACGAAGAAAAAATTAAAAACCACAAAAATATTTGAATATTGCGCCAACCCGAATCGAACCACCTTAACCACTTCAATATATTGTCTTCTTGAGCGTCCTGCTACAGGTAGGTAGGTACAGTCTGTACTTTTGTCTAGGTATTGTCAAAAAAAATATACACAAATATCCTTAATAAGCCAGCTAGTAGCCCAGCCCAGAACTATTTTTTTATTTTAAAAAGTCATGTGATTGTTTTTAGCCCCGCTACCGGCTTTTATTTAAATAAAAATTGGTCAGAAAAATTTAGGTACCTACTTACGAGATTTGTACGCTTTAGTACTAAAAGAAAAAATATATAGGTAGGTAAAGGTAGTAAGTACAGTTCATGAGTTATTTGATGAAACAGATGGCCAGGAAGTATCCTTCCCAGCCCCGCCACTTCGTTCACAGACTTAGGTAGGTACGTTGTATAATATTATTCAAACTACCTATCCGTGAAACAATTGTACGTTCTAATATGACTTCAAGCTTCGACGAATCACCGCCGGTGTACCCTAGGGCAGCTGTTTCTCGCCTGCCTTGTACGCGCTCTACATAAACGACATCTTGACCCTAGAGGGCAGCCTTACTTAGACCCGGAGAGAAGGATGTCAACCTGGCGCTGGTCAACATGACGGCCGCACTCCCTGTCGTCGCATAGTCTCTCGCCGGCGTACTGTTCTGCCGGCGCTCCAGCTAAGAAATAAGTACATAGAGTGGCAAAGCTCCGTCCGATACCTAGGTATCGAAATCGACAGGTCGCTGACGCGGAACGCCTAAGTCGAACGCGCTATAAGGAAAACGGCTATCAACAATAAAAAACACATGTTCGGATTATTATGGAACCGGAGGGCGGATTCTAAGTTTTTTCGTTTTCCGGCTATCGGATTTTATAATGACGAGCAACTGCATTCGTCCAGCCCAAGTCCAGCCCCTTTTTTTTTGGGCATTATGAGGATCTAAAGTAGGTAGGGTAAACATACCGGTTATCGGCCGTTTAAGCGGCTTGTTGACTTTAGAGTTATTTTCTATCTTAACGCTGTACTCCAAGATTTAAAAAAAAACATTTTGTCCTACAATAGTGTAGTTTCATAAAACCTAACGTTTATAGATGTATCAGTGATACATACTTTATAAAAAATATATATTCGTAAAAATAGCAAATGTACCGGTCATCGGCCATTTCACTCAGTTATCGTCCGCCAGTGCGTGAAATTAAACAAATTAATAAATTCACAAAAAGCGGTATATTTTTACTCTCTTCTAACGACTTATCTACTCTAAATAAAATTTAACTTATTAAAAAAAATATATATTTATCATGTTATGTATACTCTATGTCCAGTAAAACCGAGACTTTAAGAGGAACGAAAATAGGTACCAATACCATTAACATACCTAAATTTTAATGTTTTATAAACAATATAGTAATTCTTATATAAAGTCCTTTATTCCTTCCTTTATTTTATACGGCCGGAGCCAGGTTTTATTTTTACTAGTTATCGGCCGCTAAACTTTCGGTATTTTTGAAGGCCAGATCTTTGAAAATATGAGGTATACTGGCGGCCGGAATCTAGTTGTAAATTTACAAAATTCTAGCTGTTCACAAATATAATGGAATGTATGTTGGTGAACTTAAGGTTTCTCCAATAAAGGAAAAGAGAAATGACGTGAATAAACTTGTTATGCGACCACCCGGTCGGAAAGTAGATTTTGAAATTAATCGTTATCGTATTGTCCGACCACTAAAAATATCACAAATTATGAAAATTTTGATGAGTTTGGGCACTTGAATATTGAATTTAAACATGCTAAATACACACAAACCAAAGCAATGAACAATAAACCAACAGTAACACTTAAAAACTTAGCTTTGAAAATCCATCCACCTGCTATTTTTTTCGCTAAATCTGACACGCGTCAACATACCAAATTTTGAAATGGCGACTGAGGGCTCAGTTCGCAAATTTCGTGGTCATGCCGTTGGATTATGAACCGTAAAGTTCATCCAGATCGAATGGCGCGAAATTAGAAAGGAGCGGTCTATAACACTGTCTATTAGGTCAAAATACGTGCGAAGTGGCCGAAAAGGGGTAGTGGCCGGTTAACCGGTATGTTTACCCTATGCGCTCTCATCGAAAAGTTCTCAATATTTCATTTTGACATTGGCACATTCAGTTATCGGATAGATGACAGTTGACAGATATGTTAGGAGAACAAAACTTTAGATAGGTAATAGGTACGTAGGTACCTACAGTTTACATTTACAAAAATTAACTTGAACTTAGATTATTGTCCAAATAATTAGAGAATAATTTGTTAAAAATAATGTCCAATACTGTTTTATTCTGGATTGTTTCATTATTCTTTCTTGTGTGGGAAATGTAAAAGTTACAATAGCGATTTCCCTAAACTAGGAAACCTTTGAATAATAGTATTGTGTGGTTGAAGGACATCTTATCTAATTTACGCATTGGAGGCCTAATCCCTCTAGGGCTCAATCAATATTTCTGGTAAAATGGCTGCAGCTAGCGGCACTCAGAATTTCAAAGTTGTATTGCTGGGAGAAGGATGTGTAGGAAAGACTTCCCTTCTTTTGCGATACATCGAAGACAAGTTCAACGATAAACATCTAACTACGCTGCAGGTAGCAAAATTTATTATTTTATATAATTCTAGTATTGTGCAATAGATCAGAGATTTAGCTTATTCATAATTATGATTCTATAATGCAGGCTACCTTTTTGAACAAAAGGTTAAATATAAACGGGAAACGCGTCAACCTTTCCATCTGGGACACGGCCGGCCAAGAGAAATTCCATGCGCTCGGACCCATCTACTACAGGAACTCAAATGGAGCTATACTAGTCTATGATATAACAGATGAAGATTCATTTGAAAAGGTAAAACTGTCATGCTGAGTACATTTGTCATCAGCCTAAATAAATTCACCGCTAGACATGGGGATCCCCAGATTTAGGGGGCTTGCTTCTTCCTCTTGTGTGTCAAAGATCTAAATTTAAATAAACTTTGAATAAAACATTTCTACCCTCGCTCCATCGCCTGTAGCATTTATAAGGTTATCCCTTGTGCAAGTGGTTGGGCACAGGGGATAGTCGAGCAAGTAGCTGACTGAAATGGAGAGGGCTTTCTGAAGTTGCCGCATTTCAAAACCACATTGGTGACCTCGGTGTTTGTATTCAGCAAATGTACCTGTTATTTAGCTCTCTTCTTACACCACCAATAAAAAATAACTAAAGAGTCCTATTCTATGTCGGGACCACTGCAATTATAATTAAAAGGTGCTTAATAGTTTTATAGGTATGTATAATC
Source organism: Electrophaes corylata (assembly GCA_947095575.1). Classification (NCBI taxonomy): domain Eukaryota; kingdom Metazoa; phylum Arthropoda; class Insecta; order Lepidoptera; family Geometridae; genus Electrophaes; species Electrophaes corylata. Next base: position 9,040,819 of record OX352698.1, on the reverse strand, counting down.
ATGGGTTTATTCATAAAAGTTGTAGAGGACTTTACTAGATAATTAATCAATCAACAAACCAAGCCCATCTATTGCCATCTCTTTTGTACCATAAAAGTGAAGTATCAAGAATATTTTATACAGTTGCTGAATTGTGTCTGGGATTATCTTTGATCAAGAAGGGGATTATGAACAAGATCCTCATACTTAGATTAACATTTATATTTTTTTATATTCAACAAAATAAACTATATGTAGTAAGTAGCTAAGATTCAGGATTTGGTGAATATTTTCAGGTAAAAAGCTGGGTGAAAGAGTTGAAAAAAATGTTGGGATCTGACATTGTTCTAGTCATTGCTGGCAACAAAATTGATTTGGAGCATGAGAGAACTGTGCCTCTTGAAGAAGCAGAAAGGTATTTTTGCATTTCTAAATGAAACTACTAGTAATTGTTTCTGGAAGGGAAAAATTATTTAATGATTTGATGGGTTCAATCAGATTAAACAAGTAAAAAGAAAAAATGAGCTACAAATCTAGTTGTTTGTTTATGAGTGACTGCACAGTTTTTAGTTAGATAAACATAAGATTCAATACAATTTACCTAAAAAGTTCTTAAGTCCCTATGCAATGACAAAACCCTGTCTACTTATATGTAAGTGAATTTGAAACCTTAAAAGCTGTGTTATAGTGCTTGCCAGTTTATACCAGGAAATCCCACTCAGTGCATTTTTGGTATATTGTATGAGTAAAGCTTTCTTAAATTTCAGTTATGCTACCTTGGTGGGTGCCAAACATTTCTACACCTCAGCCAAGATGAACCAAGGTGTCGAAGATCTTTTCTTAGAGCTTACAAGGGAAATGTCAGACAGGTGTGAGAAGAACATACAGACCAATGTGACTAGAACATCGCAAGTCCTTGTTGTAGATGATGAAGCCCCAGTCCAGTCATCATGTTGTTTCGGCAATAGGACTAATTGAGTGGTAGGGTACTATATGAGCATTCCACTGGCACATCAGTGATACTACTTCATACTTGGCACCATCAATGATATTAAAACTGCTGAACTAGTAAAGGACAGCACAAAGCAAAAACCAGCTCATAGATAGCCTCTATTTTTCGGACTGATCAACCATTGGATCACTTCGAATAAAGTAACCATTTTTTTAATAAGCATGCAATCAAATTATTCTTTCATATGTACTACTTGATGGAAACAGTCGTTAGTGTAGTATGCTATTTTTTATACCCCCTCAAAATGATGTATTTGGTAGTATAGGTTAGCAAGTAGGTAATAGCTCCTTGTTTATCTTAATTTTTAATTAGTTTTATTATAACCAAAGTAATTATGGGAATATAACATAAATATTAAAAAATTATAATTATATATTTTATTATACATTGTCTATTATTAAATGGTTAACAGTTGTCACTATAGAAAAACTATAATAATTAAGCTGAATGGTATTGATTGACTAAAAATTATATGTACTTGCCAAATGTTTATATAAATGTTTGCTATGAAAAAAATTACTTACAAAGTTGGATAATTCTTGATAACTAGTAATGCTGTATCAATTTAAACATTAAACTGGTATAAGGCTGGAACTAATTTGAACTGATATTGTATTATCAAGCAAAATGTCTCTGTACTATTGACAGTCTGTGAGTAAAACTACTCAGACCTAAAACAGATGGACATGGTTCCCTGTTGGACTCTGGAACCCAAAAATCTAGATATGATATTGAAATGGGAATTAAATTCTCATAGTTAACAATTACTTTATCTTCTTTTTATACTTATTCCGTCACAGCTCACTTGGTAGTAGCGCTACTTTCAGCGCTGTTGTGGGTTTGAGCCTCACTAGGTGTTATAAACAAAGATGTTTGTTCTGTGTCTATACTGTATTCTATTTTTGTATTTAATTATATAAGTACTTAGTATAGCTTTGCTTATCTTGGGACTTCTTGGGAGGCCTATGTCCTACAGCTGTGGACTTAAACTGGACAATGATGATGATGAAAATACTCTTGTCACTGTCCCTTACATGTCAATAAAGAAATATGGTAACAGACTTATCAGTAATTTTAGCTAAGGGAGCGCTTGGCGAGCAATAAGAACAAGACCATTGTAGTAATATACAGTGCCCTGGTAGGTACACTCCATGGTTTTGTTTTAGTATTATCATTCAAAATTGATATGATTGGCTAAATACTAGCATAAACGTGATTTGGCTCAAGCTTGTCAAAAAACTTTCCATTATTGATGTGCCTCCTGGGTTTCACTGTTGAGTCTTATTTAAGAGATTATGTATATAAGATAATGTTATGCCACTCTATTAAGATTATATACTTTTAATAATATTATATTATGGGCTATGATACCTAACTAAGCATGTAGTAGATAAAATGTTGTCAAGTTGATAATCTTGGTGAAAAATGATTATTAGCTTGGAGGTAGGTAGGTACCAACCTAATCTGATTGTGGGTTCGTGTCATTTATGTGACTTACTGAAGGAACCAGCAGATGGCCCACCTGATGTTAAGTGGTTACCATTACCTATAACAAAGCATTGTCTCGCAGGTCTCACTCGTTATGAACGTGTTCTACGATGCACTACTCTGCGTCCATCAACCTGAGGCATACAGGTCCGGCATCCACAGCCTTCAAACCGGAACACAGCAAGCTGCTTGGCGGTAGAAATAAGTATGGTGGTAGTAGGTACTTCCCCAGACAGACCATTCACAAAAAGCTCTACTACTACTAAACTGTACTATATTGTATGTACTGTCTATTTGATAGAGTTAGTTAGTAGTTAGTAGTTGTCTATCCTGATAGACTCTATCAGGATAGACAAAATAAAATGTCAACGTGATACGGTTAAACCACTAATAAGTATGGTAGTCTTAGAAGACATTATGACTCAACCACTCACTCAACCACTAACCATTCAATGACGACTTGTGGTTTAACCGTATCATGTTGACATTTTAAATACATTTCGTGGCATCGATATATCAATTGCGGAGTAAAACCTGGTTGCCGCGCAATGTAACACGATACGTTTAGGTCGTCGTTCTGAATGTCAAAGTTCGTGCTTGGACCTCAGGTAACCAGTTTACAAAGGAGAACTAGTATATTTTACTATGCTACCTAATTATAGAATTATCAATAAGTGGTTATACATGTATATATGTTACAAAAAATTTAGGTTGACTAGATATACTTGAGTAGTAAAAAAACTACTCCCGAAAACTGAAGGCATGTAGATGTGCCTACCCTGGCCCATAAATCAATCAAGATAAAATGGATTTATCTTTAAATGTTCAGATTACATAGGTACCTATGAATGACTTGCAAAATGGGTCCAGCTGTCTGAAATAGCGATACAAGAGCTCTGGAGACCTGGCATCTTAGATAGGCACAAAATTGTAATGAAAAGTTTGAAAATCGATCAGGTAGGTACCTTCTTTCATTCAACAACAGCATTCGGTATTCATAAAATGACGACCGCTTATTTTTTACGAATCCTATCCTACAAATCCTAACCAGTTTGAAACAAAATTATTCCTTTTAGAATTATGAGTGAGTAGGTACATTGGTTCATACATAATTAAAATTGGTAACATGACATATAGAATCGATAAAAGTGTTGGGTCATATTTGGTTTTAGTTTTTTGTAGTAATCGACCGAAAGCATGTGCTGGTTATGTTAAGTATCAGGGACACGTTTTGTACACCCATCATGTTTTAAGTGACTCATTCTATTTAGGTAGGTAGGTACCTACTTTAAATCTTGATATACCGGTGTAATAAAGTTTGTAAAGTTGCTTAGAATACCACTTGGCTGACCGTCAAATACAATTAGAGTAATACGATTATTTTGCCGAAATTCGTATTTATCAACCAGCGAATAGCGATGTATTCCGTACAGCGGTCAACAATCGCGCGGTGGCGACGACCGTGAAGGCAACGCACCAGTCAGATGATCGCGATTTCCTTTATATAGGTAGGTAGGCACCTAGCTGTTTTTGATCTTTTGTCGTTTTGAAATAAGAAAATTAGGTAGGTACTTATGATTATTGACACTGAAAAGAAATGGAGTTCTTTTTTCGCTTTTTTTTTGTTTTTTGCAATCAGAATCATGGTCTGAATGCGCAGTTTCAGTTTTCGGAAGTAGTCTTTTTACACCCGGTAGGTATATGGTTATTTTTGTTTTCGAACATGCAAGTATCAATACAATACCTAGGTACTGAAATATAAAACTAAAAATAAAACCGAAACTTTTTGAATTGGTTTGTAATCTTTTACTTTCTATTTTATTGAGTACCTACCTATTATCGTTAGGGCATGAACCTAAATAATGCTAAAGAAAAGATGAAAAATATTTTGCTCTAAAATACCTATATTCTGTGTACTGAGGAGTTGTATGAAAGTGCAAGGCCTTAGCTAACGACGACACTTCATTTCAAAAATAGATAATATCCTTTTATCCGGCGGCGGTCGTCGTAGCCAGCGGAGCGTCGTCGCCGTCAGAGGGTAGAAATTACTACACCAGCGCAGGAGCGGACAGATAATTTCCAATACCTGCCTATTCAATTATTTTAATTATATTGTTTTACTAGAAAAAGCAGGTAGGTACCTAAATCTATATTGTGTGTTGGTTTAAAGAAATTATTGGAATTGCAGACTCATCCTTAGTTAAAGGTCAGGTTATAATTGTATTTAGTTAAGTGTATGTCCCAACGTGACAGTCTAACGACTAAACTAAATTGAACCAAGCTTCCTATCTACATTAGATAGTTCGTGACTTGAGATATACCGTAACGTAAGCGAGTGTTAGTATCACTGTCATAAAAAAATACGCACTGTGATAACAAATATTTGTATTGTAACTACTAAAAAAATAGCTATCGCTAAAAACTAAATATAAACAAAAAGGTCAATTACAACATCATGCAATATGGCTTTATACAAAGTTTCTTGCTCAACAACTACCGCCAACTATTGATGACTGATAGCCACAATGTAGCAGAAAAAACTCAATTCAACAACAAACAGTTATACTCAGTACATACCTATCATTATTTATAACACTATAAAAAACTATACCCAATAGGAAAACCACAATAAATTTGAATCATGTTCACACAATATTAAAATTTAGTTTGCACTTCGGTACAGTATAGAAAGAATATGTATTACAAAAAAAATTATAGCCTTCCAAACTTATCTGCAGATCACACGTTATATGTGTGTTATAAAACAATGAAAAAATAGCAGCATTAAAGCTATGTCATTAAATTGAATATTCATTCAAAAAATTCTAAGGAATAAAATAGAAATCATTATATGAGCATCTACAACATATCATTTAACTTATCAATCAAAACTAAAATCGATAATTCTTATCTCTGCAACTATTTTAACTGACCGAATTTAAGTGGCAAATATTGTAATTATTTAAGAGCTTAGTAAACCCTAGTAAGTATTTAAAATAATCTTGTTAATCCTAGCGTTTTAAGGGTGCTTAAACGCTGGCGCTTGTGAGGGTTGATTTGTCGAATATAGGTACATACTCAGATACCCATTTGTTTTATTTCAACGACATTGATAAAGCTCTCATGATAATCAGACCTAAAGGGTGACAAATTTTACATCACAATAAAATAATAAAACATTGATAAAAATACCGCTGTAAGAGTAAGAGAAGTAGTTCTACACTGTATTCAAGCATTCAAATTATTTCTACATAAAACTAATTTGGTGTTTACCGTCACTTTTGTGTCTGCTTTCAAAAATCTGTTTTCACTAAACAACCTGTCTATCTAGGCAAGTTTTTTGTCCTCATTATATTTAACTTTATTCCTTAGAATTAGCTGACGAAGTATTTCCATGTCTGAATCAGTTAATGTGAGAATATTTTTTGACTTGGACACTTTTAAATCAAACATGAATTTCTGATTTGTATCACAGTTCACTTTGTATGTGTTTGTTAAGGGTCTTGGTAGGTATGGCTCTGTCTGTTTCAGTACTTCGTTGTCAGCCAGGAGGCGGGGTCACTTCTCTGTTTCAATTTCTTTCGCATGTGCCTTCTTGGAGGTAGACTTAGATTTTGTGGCTTTCGTGTCGTGGATTTCTGTGACGGTGGCTTTGGATGTGCCTTCAGTGCTGTCCATGGGCGGCAAATCTAAGAGATATGGCATCATGCTGCGGGACTTCTCCTCTTCAGACAGCCATTCCATCTGTGATGAAATACAGCTAGTTAATGATAGGAAAACTTTGCAAGATATCTATAAAGTATGTACTCTGTACCCTGCTTATACTATTCAAATCAGCGAAGAACTATCACTGGGGATAATTTAATAAAAGTACAATGCAAGATGTAACAACATCAAGCGATTGCTGAATTAACTGACACAAATTCGATTGTTTTAGTTTGTTAATGTTTCTAAACGTGTGTCCACCACGTATAGGTTAACCAGCACACTTTTTCATAAAGTTGGTATTAGATCCAAGGTCCATTTGTTCATATGTCGATGCTCAGTAGATTCTAAAAGTAGGGTTCATTATTGATAAGTATGTACAACTGTTTCGTGAGAGACTGGTGCCTGAGATAGGTGGGTTCAACCTGTATATTCACAGCTACAGGGTTAGGTTAGTAATTATAAAGATACCTTTTGGCGATGATCAATGACAGCGTCATCACAAATGTCGACGCACATCCGCTCGGTAAGGCGGCCGTCGTCGGATGCGTAGGCAGCTGCTTGCCAAGCCACTCCGAGCTTAGATAATGCGCGGCCAGACATACCCGCTGTGCGAGCGGCAAGCGTACTGCATAATGTGCCGTAGTCAAACTGTTCTACGTTGAGACGCCTGCAAAGTCAAATACATAATAGCGTTAATCTACTACCCAAAAAAAAAACACCTTACCTGACGCAAGCAGCGGTAGCATCTAACGCAGCTAGTAGTAGTAGTAGGTTTTAGAGAAGGGCTCTTCCGGGGCATGCTGTGTTCCGGTTGAAGGGTGTGTGTGCCGGTGAACTTAACATTTTTATGCCTCAGGTTGTTAGACTCAGAGCAGTGCACCGTAGAACACGTTCCTAACGAATGTGAACTGCGAGGCAATGCTTTGTTATAGGTGATGGTTACCACTTTACATCAGGTGGGCCGTCCAGGTGGGCCGTCTACTTGGGCCGTCTACTTGTTCCGTCAGCATATCGTATAAAAAAACATCTAAAACAGTTTATTCCAATAGTTAATAAGACTGCAAGAACGAAACATGACCGTCGTAAAAAAACTACAGCTTGGACACATGGTACATAAATGGTACACATGGTACATTTTGATAAAACAAATTTATCTCACAACTGCAGCATCCTTTTCTTAGTAGGTACTCAAGATCTTTCAAAGCTCTCTAAACCAGTAGCAAGAGGTACGTCCAATCATTACGTTTGGCACAAGTAGTGGGACGTCTGTGAGTAAAACTGTTCGTTCTAGAAATCAATTGAGGAGTTTCTCAATAGATTTCTAGAACGAACAGTAAAATGACTTCTACAAGCTTACAATGAAAATACAATGCAATGTAGGCATTGTAATCGAACAACCGGTTAAAATAAAGTTACCAATAGGAGTCTTACGTACCTTTTCCCTTCCGATGCGGGTTGTAGAACAAACTTATCAAAGTACAGACGAATCAAGCGCTCTCTCTCCTCAACACCTGGTAATCCAAACTCTATCATCTTGTCCAAACGGTCGTTTATCGCGGAGTCGAACTGCTGCGGCGTGTTGGACGCTAGCACTAGCATGATGCGGTTGCTTTGGTCGGAAGTCCGGTATAAGAATGCGTTGAGAGCTGCTCTAAGGTCTTCGCTTATCTTCTCAGATGAACGCTTGCGGAGAAAAGCGTCCGCCTCATCAATAAACAGAAGGACTCCTAGAAAAGAGATAAATAAACTAAAAATTTCATAAATATTGGTATTGATTTCACACAGCTCATCTAACCTGATATATCACAATTACAACTTATTAATATTATTTTTTTAGTAATTACTATAACAGTTAGTGTATACTTTCTGTTATAGAAATTATACAGAGTAAATAACGAAAAACTCAAAAATAGATTAAATTAATTAATCAATGCATAATTAACATGTTCTAAATTTGTACAAGAGTACAAATTTCAACATGTTAATTATGCATTGATTAACATGCAGAAGACTGCAGGTATCATCTCTTTATGTACCTATCAAAGCGCTATTTAATTTGTTAATGTACGCTGGGCAAAAGAAGTTCTCGAATGGCGACTACAAACCGGAAGACGCCCTTCTACCCGATGGACTGACGATATTGTTAGGATCGCGGGAAGTCGGTGGATAGAGAGGGCTCAAAATCGATCTTCCTGAAAACGTATGGGGAAGTCCTATGTCCAGCAAAAGACTTCTATCGTTGATGATGATGTGCCTATCACTTGTTTGTTCGCAATAAGTATAATTCTATTTTGATAGATATTTTGATATTCGGGCTATTATATAAATAGTAGTTTTTTTTGTGCACAAATAGTGTATCATTTAAACCCGTACCAAGCAAGAAAGGGTTATGAACCACATGAAAATAGAAGCAGTTAATATACCTTTTCTGCTAGTATTAGCCCAATCGAATACTTTGTGAATGGCTGCCACGGCGTCCTTGCCCATGGGGGCCACATCTCCGCCCGTCAGGATAGCGTAGTCCATGCCGGAATGCTTTGCCAATTTCTAAAGTTATAAAATGTAATTATAAAGATTTCGCGCCAATATCTTTTTTTGTTTCTTCTGTAGCCGCAACACATTGCATGCATTCTACCAGAGATCGCCGATTTTAGCTCCATTTTCAAAATTAAAATGAAGTTCTTTTTTTATGAAACAGTAATAAGTCGAGTCTTTATTCATGATTATTCTACTTATGACCAACTAGCTGACTCGTGCCCACTTCGTTGGGCGGTAAACATGTTTACTTACAAATCTTAACAGAAATAGTACTCGATGTCGCCAACAGATGGCGTTAATACGGCATAAAATAGCGGCCGTTCGCAGTTTCGCACGCGTGGCAGTTTTTTCCCGTTCCCGTTATTTTTTCGGGATAAAAAGTAGCCTAAGTTACTCCTTGTTACATCAGCTATCTGCCAGTGAAAGTCCCGTCGAAATCGGTCCAGCCGTTCCAGAGATTACCCGAAACAAACAGACAGACAGACAGACAAACAGACAAATAAATTTAAAAAATGCTATTTTGGTATATGTATCGTATATACATTCCTATGCATGTAGTACAAAAAGCGGTTATTTTAATATTACAAACAGACACTTCAATTTTATTTATTTGTATAGATTTTGTCATAAAACTATATTACATTATGAATTAATGTCCTTTTTATAAAACACCTGCGTAGGGAGCCGACCTCGCGTCTGAGCCGCGCGGGTAACTTACTCATAGATCTAAACTTCACTCCCGCACCCCTTTGGTGACGCTCACTTCGCAACGGGCCGTACAGCAGAAGTCGTAATATTTTAATTTCGCCATAACTTCAAAACCAAACGTCCAATTTTAATCATTCAAAGACCAAATATTATCTACATGAACTGTACTTAGTGATAAAATAATTTATTTCGATAAGGATTAATAGTATGAGTAAAATAAATGCGTTTAAATGTAGTCCAAACAAAATTTAAGATTTTTAAATAAAAAAATGGTTGTTGTGCCTCACTCGACATAGATAGGTATAGTGTGTCGCGGAGTTTTTTGTAGATATTTATATGATCTACAATTATTTAGGACATTTTATGGTACGCAAAATAAATAACTTTTCTGGTTGATTTTTTACACCTTGTGTCCGAAAAACCCAAATATTTTACGGAACGCTATTTTTTTCCAAAATAAAATTTAGCCTATGTTACTCAGTGATAATGTAGCTTTCTAATGAAAAAAGAATTATTAAAATCGGTCCAGTACTTTTTGAGTTTATTCGTTACATACAAAAATACAAATCTTTCCTCTTTATAATATTATAGTGTAGAAAACTTTTTCGTTTTTATAGGCTCATTGTCATTTGACACACAAAAATTTAAATAAAAACCTTTTTCCCCTAGAGGATGAAATGCTATTTAATCCCCGCTCTGGTATGCTACAATGACGGCCTTTTTGAGCAAGAGAAGTGAAAATTTAATTAAAGCTATGGAACCCAATAACTGATAGAATACTTTGATACTTTTTTGTTTTAATCTGTGAATTTATAGATTACCTTTGAGAACAGAGTCTTGCCGGTACCAGGTGGGCCGTACATAAGAAAATTTCTGTAAAACCCTTTGTTCAGTCGTGTGTTTTTAGTAGCTATGGCGATGTCACGAAGTCTCGTTTCGAGCGTGGGCGCGAGGACTACACCTGATAGGGCGTCCGACGGTTTTTTGAATGTTGCGAATGCTTTAGACATGGTCAGTATGGGATGTTTGACGGCTTCCAATATAGAGAATCTTGATGTTTCATTGACGAGTGTCGGCTTGCCTGAAAGTAAAAATGCTTTGAAATATTGCCTGATCAAAACAGACTATGATTATAGGCCGCCCGAAAGTATCAATCATCACCCAAGATACTCCACTAAAGAACATAATAAGGGGCAGCCATATTTTGGGGGTTTGCCGTTGTCAGGTGTTTCTATTTAGCTCTTTGATTTTTACATGGTTTCTAAGATAGGTAAGTTTGCTGTAACTTGTGACAAGAGGTGGTGAACATACCGGCCTCAGTAGAAAACCAGTGTTGCAGTCTTATAGCACACTGCACTATGGCATTAAGCCGAGCTCATCAACAACTTAAAAATTTATTTTAGTTACATAATTAAATTTCGTCTATGTTTAAGAACTGAATTAAAGATAATATGTAATAAGTTGTTTTTTCTCTGTTTTATCTTGTGGTGGTCTGAATAAATATTTCTATCTAGTCATCACACTTGGTAGGCGAGTTGGCGAACGCAGTACTCAGGAGATATTGCCCATCCCTTGGTGTGTTCACCTTCACGACATCCATGTGAGGTGATGGAGATTCCGTATTCTATGCCAGAACACCACCTTGTATCTCTCATGCTCATCCCATCTATTAGTAGCAAAACGGATCGCGATCCGTCGCATAATCCCTCATGCAAATAAAACAAACTGTTACTGTTGATGTAAATTACCGCAAGGACACTTAAGGAGAAGAATAGGAACCAGGCTTTAGAAGGGCCTTGTTAAACAAACTGTGCTATGAGTTCTTCAAGCTACTGTTCTAGTCTGCCTGAGTAAATACATACCGATGCGCGCTTCAATGAATCTCGCAGTGACGGATGTGGCGCCTTTAGCAGTGTAAACACCAAGCGCGAGGAGTGACAGACCGCCAGCAGCTGCCAACGTCTTATCCCAGTCGGTCACAAGAGCGTTCAGGCCTGTGCCAATCACACTGCCTGCAGTCCTGTTCAAACAATAAAGTCATCATCATGAGCCTAAAGAAATCTATTGCTCAGCCATAGGTCACCCTTATACATTTTCAGGAGGACCAATTTTGAGCCTTCTCCATTCACTAACTTCCTGCTATCCTACCAATATCATTAGTCCATCCAGTGGAGAGTGTTCTACAATCTGGCTTCCAGTTGATCACCATTCAAAACCACTTATTCCCCAGCAGTAGTCGGTCCTGTTAGTTAAATAGCCTGTTATTGAGAAGTCTCAGTTATGTAAGTCACCACCGGCATTATCTTTATAAACATTCATCTCGAATCTGTGTACTATCTGTGAGGAACGGAGTAGGCGTAATTTCCCCAACGCTGTAAGGTACAGGTCTATTATAGCCAAAAAAAAACAATGCTCTTTATCAAAGAAGTTATAAAAAAAACTTCATTATATTGAATGTGACTTGTCTACAAATATAGTACTTGTAATACTAACTTTATACTCTCAAGAATGGTAGTCCTGTTCTCAGCTGCCTTGAGTCGGATCTGCTCAAGCGTTATGTCTCGGTTCTCGCGGTCAGCCTTGGCGCGCGCTCTTGCTTCAGCCTCAATTGCCTTCAGCTTATTCTTCTCTCGCAGATCCATTTCATGCTCTATCGTAGCGCGACGTAAAGCTTCTTGTTTAGCCACACTTTCTTCTTGTCTGTAAGATAAAAATGTAGGTAGAGTTTTTCGAGAATTTTGTGTAATTAAACTTGGGGGTACATACAAGATTACATACAATACACCAGCCATTTATTCGATTGTCACATAGCTGCATTATAACCATTTGTGTATATCAAATGCTTAATCATGACACAACCTCAGGATGGGATTAGGTAAATGAAATAGACTATGACTCTTGACTCCATAGTATTATAAGCATAAAGCATAATTTATTAGACACATTTAAATAAACTAGTGGTATTATGTGCAACTTTGTTTGTTTTAAGTTATTTTCATACAAACTTGCTGCTGGGGTTGAGCTTCATGACTTTCTTTTTTTTTATATTTTAGTATTTCATTTATTTACAAAGAAAATTATAGCTAATACAAGTATTTATAAGGTATGTACAAAATACATATGAAAGAGTTGAGCTATCTACAGACTGTTGCAAATGATCTAAAGGTAGCTTAACTGATCCAGATCAGTGCTAATCGGAAGCGTTCCTAAAACACTAGCTGCATTGAATGCTACCCTGAATAGCAATGCTGATGACTTTCTTGGCTGTGTATTGTTTATATTATCTGAAATGTTGGGTTAAAGCTAATAGGTAGCATATTAGGTATTCATACTTTTTCAAGATTTCCTCTTGTGATCTCTGCTGTTGCACCAGTTGCTCCTCGTATCTTTTCTTAGATAGCTGGTCTTGATACTGAGCCCTCATCTGGTGCTGCTTTGTTTCTTCCTGAATAATAACCATAATAATAAACATACAAATTATAATTTTTTTTGATTACAATATAAGATTGAGCCTTTTCCATTCACCAACTTCCAATATCATCAGTCCATCGAGTGGAGATTCTACAAACCAGCTTCCAGTTGGTCACCATTTAAATATATATTTACAATATAGCATTTTGTATTACATGTCATACATTGAATACCTTCACAAATCATTTAATAATTATGTATCCATACTAATATTCTCAATACCATGATTAGAGTTAAGCAAAATCCAAATGAGATAAGAATTACGTGAACAATAGAACAATATGATCTGAGAAAAATTAAAGTACATCAATAATAGTTTTAATCATGATTGCTTAAATGTTAGGAAAGTACATGCATACTTGTTTATTTGCAAATAAATCTTATTTTGTAAAATGCCTATGTGGCTGGTTATGCTATACATAGGTTATTTCTTATCTACATAACACAGTGCTGCAAATGCAAATTATACTAATCAAATACCTGTAATGTTTTGCGTCTCTCTTCATGGTCTATTCTTCGTTGTTCAACCTTGGACTGTTCAATAGCTGCTTCATACTCTTTGATCTTTGCCATCTGCTCCTGCTGCTTGGTCCCTTCTTGCAGTTTACTGAGCTCCAAGGCCTCTTTTGCATGTCCTAAAATATTTGAATAATTCTTACAAAAATGATTTTTTTCATATGTTGATAGTAATCAATTAAAAGCTACAATTAAGTTTATACAGTATGTTAGAGCGTCACTACAGAAATAATATTGGGAAGCAGTTAGGGGCCAGCATCAAAAAAGAGAAATACTGGGTGATAGAAGTTAACCAGTTTAGGTACTGTTAAATTTGATGCAAATAAAATAAACATTTTGGCCACTACCATGGCACTCTGGCTCCTCTCGAACACCTCTCGCATAATTCTTATGTTTTAATGTATAAATTTAAAATGTCCTGACCAAACCATCTGAATCAGATCTGTTTAAGTAAGTAAAATTTTCAAAATATATTTTTAACATTGTTTTCTTGAAAACTATACGTTTTCGCGTTAAGTGAATTTAAAAGTGAGCTTTATAGGTAAACTGTGAATAAAATACAGTGTTCTAGCTAGTGGGAAGTATTGGATAACTTAGCCGGCGTATCTATAGGGTGTAAGGTTATGCGGTCGCTTATGCAATACCACGCAATGTGTGCATTATTTCACGATGTACTGCTTACTTGAACTTTCTAGCTCTTTGGCTGCTTGAGCAGCTCTCTCAAGAGCACTTGAGTCGAACCGATAGGCTTCCATAGCTTTCTTCTCAGATCTGGAGAGGTTAACCGCGGGTGCGGCTGCCGCGGTACCTCCACCATCGCCTGTAGGATTCTCAAGAGGTGGCTGAGGAGGCTTTGAACTGTATCCAAATAACCAAGACATGGTCTAGTTCCTTCAAGATTCACTACACAAGTTTAATATGTGCCTTGTCACGAGTTTCAGGCCATATAGTTCTTTATTTGCAACCCGAAATTACAGCATAGATAAAAGCTATAAGCAAGCAGTGCTCGTTCTTCGTTCACGCATGACACGAACCACAGAATACTTTACACGAACTAACTAGGCATGGAACTATAATCTACTTTTAAAAAGTTATAGCAGCGTGGACAATCACTGTTATTTCACAGGCGATAGATCACAGCGATATTAGGTAACGATTTATCAATAAATCAACAACACGGGTTTTTTAGTGTCTCTGCATTGGTCGAAAAGTTAGGTAGCGACCCAATAAACCATTTTTTAAGTAATACTTCTTATGCGACTTCCAACATGGTTGCGTTAAACGTTCAACACTACTATGGATATGGAGAGGGTATGAAAGCACTGTTCTTTTTCTCTCATAGCCAGTTACGTTTCGTATATTAAAGAAGGCACACTCGCTTTTTTTGTAATGGCAATGAAAGGATAAAACCTCGCAGTGTTCCTAAAAGTTAATTTAAATAGTAATTACAAATTCTTGTATTTGTTCTAATAAAGTTATGTACATAAATTGTATGAGTACATAGTTTGTCACACACACAGACAAAGTTACAAGTAGGTACTTATTTACTTATCAAAGCCTAACAACGTAGACACGCTATAGAAAATGATTCAATTTCACCATACATAAAAACCGGCCAAGTGCGAGTTGGACTCACGCACGAAGGGTTTCGTATCATTATCTATAGTAAAAACGGCAAAAACATCACGTTTGCTGCATGAGAGCCCCCTTAAATATTTGTTTTAGTCTGTTTTTTAGTATTTGTTGTTATAGCGGCAGCGGAAATCCATCATCTGCCAAAATTTCAACTCTAAATAACACGTTTTATGAGATACAGCCTGGTGACCGACCTACGGACAGACAGACAGACAGCGGAGTCTTAATAATAGGGTCCCGTTTTACCCTTTAGGTGCGGAACCCTAAAAAGCATCAAGTTACCTAATCAAAACGTTTTGAAATTATGATTTAATTTCTTTGCGTGAAATATCACGCTAGCCTGATATCACCGTCTGTCGCAATGCATAAAATATGTAGCTGGCTGGCACGTGAATAATTTTATCACTTGTTATTTCACATGTGATACATGTAATGGTACATGCCTATCACGAATACACACGCGGCCTCTCGCGGCTGACGAGAGAACTAAGGTATAACAGTGACATTGACTTATGACACGTGATGATTGTCATGGTACTTTTTTTTATATTGGTGTGGCACACTAACAATTGTTTATTCTACTTGCGTAGCAACCTATAGCACAATCACTTGCCTAAATTCACAGTAAATACCTATATAATTTATTATTTAATCGTATGACATTTAACAACAGGCGCAAAGATAAGAATAAGTAAAAAAATTATCTAAAATTCTAATCAAATCAATAAACAAAAACCAACTTCTTATAAGATAATAACAATATCTTAGATAACTAAAAAAATATATACCTACCTACAATTGCTAAAATCAATCAATCAATATAAAACTTAAAGTAAGTCCCTGATCCAGGTTACAGGATTAGAAGAAAGATCTACTAGATCGCTCCAAGGGCCCGGGTACAAGAAGATTGGGCAGCGTTGGATAATAATTATGTTCAATGGTTTGATCCTCTTCATCGCATTCGCAGAGCGCCGAGTCTGTCCAGCCCCACTTTTGCGGGAAGTACTTACATCGACCGTGTCTTGTTCGAAGCCTATACTTAAGTAAATATATATAGGTTATTACATACTCGATTCGAGGACTCCATCATCACCTAGATAACTCCACTGCTGGATATATATGGATATATACCTTCCCCATTTATGGGCAGGTTTGCCATACTCACAACGCTTGGCAGGCGGTTGCTGTGCCCATGTCAGTCTCACGAGATGCTGTTGCACATCTGCTGCATCAGCTGCATGCATGATGCAGTGCGTTCCCTTATACGACATCCAGGGAGGTAATAGTGGGGTCCTACTCTAAGCCAGAACTACCAATACAATGTAGTAGTAGGTAGTTAATGTAGGTAACATCCTAACCTACCTATCGGGTGTTTCATTGAGATCAATTCCTAAGTGTTAGAAAAATAATGTAACAATTCGTGTCGTCGATTTTAAAAGGAACTGCTATTAAAATTTGGAAAGATAATTCTAGACCTAGGTATATAATAAATAAAACAAAAGTTTTATACATTAATTTTGTTCGTTTATTAGAATACAATCTACATACTAATAAGTAGGTAGGCTTATATATGTAAACAAGCCGTTTTCATATTGGCTGGCAACGGCAGGACTAATTTAGCTCTCTGAGACACATTTTCGTTGTGAAAATCGTTCATGTCTCATTTTTACAAGTACCTATATTCAAGTTCACCGTGCCTCGGTGCCTGGCCACTGTGCAAACGCTCATTAGACCTAACAAGCATAAACTAGAATCGAAATGACAATTTCCATTAACGATACCACGCGCCAAGACAGGAATCAAAAGCTTATGTATCTATTGTAGGTAAGTACATTTATTTGATATGGCTTAGCAAACACCGTGTCTATAAACTAAAAAGATAAGTTACCAATAAAATACCAAAATTAAAAAGAAGTTTGGTAGGTACAGTCACCATCAGAAGTTGATGACATTTTCAGAACTAGACAGCTCCACATAACACGTGAAGTTTATCTAACATTTGGGTTGAGTCTATCGTTATTGCTGTGTAGGTGTCGTGTCATGGCACGCAGGGCAGTGTTTATAGCATATAGTGATTAGTTAAATTATGTAGGTAGGTACCTACCTACATACAAACACAAATAAAAAAAGTTGCATGCTTAAGTGCAAGATTGATGTGCAATATCGACCAGAAGTATCTAAATACCTTTTATCTTTTACATGTTAACATTTACTACACAATATTAGTTCTTATCATATATATAAAAAGTTTAAAAACATGAATGGTTGTTGTGATGTATTTTTTTACCTTAAAATGACATTTATCTCTAAGTACATGACAAGACAATACATAAAAAAACTGTGCTACTATGCTTATTAATTATTAAAATAGATCTTTTAAATACAAATCTATGGCATGCAACAGTTAGGTGTTACTTTAAAGGTTTACATAAAGCCTTTTGGGTGATTTCGAAGATATTATGTAACTTATTTCTTAATAAACCACCACTTCATAAAATCTAGATGAGCTTAATACAGAATTATGTTTAATCATTAACAATGAACAGAGCTCTAGCACGAAAAAATTTACATTCTTTACGTAAGCGTTGTCGTACCGACATCACGAGTTAAACTGCGCGGCCACTAGGCAACAATCCGCAGTTGTGTTATCAATGGCTCTGTAATGGAGTTCTAATTTCAACACGATATGCGTACGCCACATTTATTCGTGCTAGGGCTTCAGCGAAGAGCAACGAATCTCTTTTATGCTACCAATAGTGTTAAGCTACCCAACTGGCCAAGTGCAAATACCATTCGACCCAAACCATAGGAGGTACTGGTTCTGCTTATTTACATACATTTCTTGTTAAATAAAACACCATTGAAATAAATCTATGACGCACAACACGAATAAATATTATCAAAAAAGTATAAGCTTAAAAATAATATCGCGAGTGTTACTATAAAACGTTAATTTATAAATGCTAATTATAATAACTTTTACAACCTTTTGCATACGGTCCACTAGTGTCATTGCTACGTACGTACAGACGTGGATCTTATTGCAACATTTTATGAAGCTTGCTAAAACTAGCTGAATGAGGCTGTGTACTGTCAATTATTTCTGGTGGCGGCTGGAGATACTTGAATGCATCAAGGCCACCAGAAACACAAGCGTATACGTGCACGGTCCATACCACTGCGATATACTGTATGAGACTGTATAATACACGATATGCCACACGAACGCGCGACACGTGTACAACCGTACACGGTGTGGATATACATGCGATGCGTGGCGGCTTTTATTGTGCTTGAAAATTTTGTCTAAAATAAACCACATAAAATAGTCCTGTTAAAACTGGAATTGATTTTATAACGATAACAACAGATTGCTAATATTACATTTATGCAGAGCCACGTATCTTCGGTCAGAGTTACAACTGATATTTCAGTTTACAGACTATCAAAACTGATCTTCTGTTTTGTATGCTGTTTTGCTGGTCCCAAAGAATATTTGGAATTTTGCAAACCAGAAGTGTTTTATACTTATCGCCGTGGACTCCTACAACAAACCGGAAGTACCGTAAGTCGTTAGAAAAATATACATAAAATAACATTTAATATTATTCAGTACAAAATATTTCAGTAAAGCAAAGCGGAGCAAGGAATAAAATATAAGATGTATTATAACTATCATGACTAATTATAAAAAACATTAGATTAACTATTTTGGCACACTGTAGTTCATGCCATATCTATGTATTTTATTTGATGATATTTTCAAACCAAACTTCATTGTATAATTTGAATTTGTAAATATATACATTAAAAAAACAGTTGCATTTCATTTATATTCTTGGTCTTAGAGCACTTTAAGAGGTTCCTTAACACATTATACTTAATTTACCTTTAAAATAGGTGCCAGTAAAAGATTAAAAAACACATTTGTACATAGAAACACATATCCAACTAGAACTTCATTAAAAAATAACTAGGCTTACAACAGTAGTCCTTAGATACGGTTGACATTCCTTCATCTCTGGGTACTCTGGGCTTAAACATAAAAGTTGAGTTATAATTTTTTTCTATGTATTTATAGTCAATTAGTGTAGGTATGTTAGCTGCACCAACTGCTTAATATGCGCTGCATGCTTAACAATCGAAATAAAAACAAGTTAATCGGTTGCTTCAGTTTGCCGCACTATTACGCCTCTCCTAATTATGTTAGATTTGCAAATAACAAGTCATCAGATCTTCAGAGCATTTAAAAAACTTATAAAAAAACGAAGTTACGTTTGTTATGTTCCTTTACAGATCTTTTGGTTCATGAGATAACATCAGAAAAAATCGTCTTATTCAAGGATAATGTTTGTGATGATGTGTAAGCAATAACTGCAATTTGATTTATCGCCGGAAACGCCCCAAGTACGCATTGCAGTGAGGGCACTTGTGGTGAACATCCATGCAGCTATCGATGCAGCATGGGATCAAGCAGCATCCACAGATGCATCTACATAGAAAAAAAATACACTGATTATAAATAAATATTGTTGGACTTTTTTTTTTAAATTCCGATCTAAGCATAGCTTTAACTATAGTAACCATATGACTGATGGAATACTTATATACCTTTTTATCTTCAATAATAAATAAAGTATTTATAACACTTCATCATCATATTTAGGGTAGTTTGCAGTAGTCACTACGCTTGGCAGGTATATTAGTGAGCACAGTGTCGATTTTTAGTACATTTACTTTAGTATATGCCGCTGCCTTGAACTTGAATATGTCGAGGAATATGTATATCTGGGTCAGATTATTTCCCCAAGCGACCAAATGTCCAAAGAAATTGACAAAAGAATTGCTACTGGGTGGAAAAAGTTTTGGGCCTTGAAAGAAATAATGAAAAGCAAGGAACTCAGCATCAAGGTCAAGAAGAAAACCTTTGATACATGCATTCTCCCTGGCATTACATACGGCTGCGAAACCTGGGCTTTGACAAAAAACCAAAGGGAAAAGCTTACAAAATGTCAACGAGCAATGGAAAGGAGCATACTGGGGCTAAAGTTAAAGGATAGAGTCAGGAATGTAGACATCAGACACAAAACTAAACTCACAGACATCCTTACACGTATTGACCAATTAAAATGGAGATGGACAGGGCATATGCTCCGTTGCAAGCAGGAAAAATGGAGCAAACAAGTAACGGTCTGGTATCCAAGAGATGGGTCAAGAAGCCGAGGTCGCAAAGTGAGAAGATGGGAAGATGATGTGAAGTTGACTCTAGGTCCCCTCTGGCTAAGAATTGCAACAGATAGGAAACAATGGAAAACGTTGGAGGAGGCCTATGCTGTAAGGCACACCGAAATCAGAGACATATTGTGAGGAGTAAACTAGTGACTATTTAGTTAAACGAAAAACTGTAAAAAATTTTGGAATAAAAGGCTTATTATTATTATTATTATATGCCGCTGCCTATCTCCTGGAGCTGGACTCCTAGATCCATGGGGGGTATAGTAGGGTTATATTTTAAGGCGGGACTACCACAGTTTCACTTGTATACTTTTTATTGTGCAATACACCGTGTAATGCATATCCAGACAGGGAACAACGGTGTTAGTGTAACCATACAGACTACAGTGAGAAACAAACCCACAGTGCAGATAGTTCTTACTTACTCATAGCTAGTACCAACAGAGATGTAAGACATCCCATCAAAAAATCAAAAAACACAAATAATGTACTATACGTCTCAAGCATTATATACAAGAGTATTAAACACGTACAAAACATTGTGAGGGCTGATTTTCAAAACTTGCAATAACATGAAATGGTATGTACAGTCAGCTGCACTAGAATGTATACAATTCGTAACTTTCAAAACGGTATCAAAACCTTATAGTAAACAATTTAAACAGTAAAAACTCAAAAATCGTGAAATTAGCTGATAAGTTCACTTATTTTTTGCATTTTTGCCCTGTAAATACAAATTGTTACGCTGCAAGACCATTCTGTAAGTTCCGAATTGTATACATTCTAGTGCAGCTGACTGTACATCAGACTAAACTAATAATTACCCAAGTAGAAAAATGATGGCTCCTGAGATGTAAGCAATGAGGCCAGGCTTAGTTTTCGTGGCTGTGTCGATCTCGGCATGGCAGCTTGGGCATATCATGTGTGTGGGATGAGGACCCACGGGGACCACTGTGGTAACGATCTGAGGGCCGCCAGCTGTGAACAAAAAGTTTTTTGGTGGAAAGAAATAATGACTAGGCCATACAATGGGACTATCTTCTATACCAATTATCCAAATATTATTGATTTTTATCCAAATTTACCAATTATCAATTATATAACCTTGTCCTGACTGACTGACATATTAATAACGCTATAGTATATTCGTCTTGGTGCGTAGAAAAGCATCAAGGCATTCCCGAAATTCAACCCCTATACGGATAAAGCGGGAGTGAAGTTTATATGAAAATAACTTCACGCGGACGAAGTAGCGCGCGTTTTGCTCAGAGATAAAGTAATTTTTTACCCGCACCTGAGAATCACTCACGAAAAGAACTGTTCTACTAAACTTTTTCTTTTAATAAAGGCCTTAGAAATAATCTGCTATTGATTGACGACTACGACCAGTAAGACGAAGCGTAGGACGGCCTCCCACCCGATGGGCCTTCGATATTGAAATGATCGTGGAAGGTCGTTGGATGAAGAAACCTCAAAATAATAATCCTAGAAATGGGAATGAAGGCCTATTTTCAGCAGTGGACTTCATTTAGGATGATTATGTAGGTAACCAGCCCTAAAAGCCATGGACATATGAGTAGTAAACACTGGCTAGTTAAAACTTAATTAGAAACATCTACTCACTGTCTACCTATAGTTTTTATTCAATACCAGTGGAAAAGCACGCAACTTCGTCCGCGTGAAGTAATTTTCATACAAACTTGAACTTTCTTGCCTGTTCTTCTAGGCCTGGTCGCGAATAACTGGATTTTAGTTTCACCTAACTTTAAGAGAGTCAAGATGACTCCTGCGGATAAAACTGATTAAATTATTTGGACTTCGAACCCTGTGCATGTTTTGGGCTTGAAATTTGGGAATTCATTTTTTGTACACCTCTACGCGCTAAAATTAATATACCCTAAAAATGTCAAGTCTCTACGAACAGCGGTTCGTACAAGTACTACCACCATGCCTATTTCCGCCAAGCAGTGTGCTGTGTTCCGGTTTGAAGGATGTGGGTGCCGGCGAAATTACAGGCACATGAGGCTTAACACCTATATGCCTCAGGTTGATGAACGCTGGAGGATTACATCGTAGGTTACGTTTCTAACGAGTGTGACCTATTAGGCAATACCTTATTATAGGCGTTGGTAACCACAAAACATCAGGTGCGCCATCTGCTTGTTTCATCAGCTAGTAGTATAAAAAAAACTGCGTCCTGTAGGCAAACATGATAAGGTAGATGATGCGAGTTTCAAAAACCTTTATTTAATGTTTCAAGGCTCAATAATCGGCTCAGACTCAGTAAATAAACGATTTACGTTACCACGCACCTAATCTGACCTTCTCAAGATACGAGTAGCATTGAAAGAACTTAATTTAAATATTTTAATGGAGGTCATAAATTGGTTTATTATACTACTAGCTTTATCCCGAGGCTTCGCTTGTGTAATATGATTTACCTGCTATAAGTATTACTATCTATGTAAATGCGGGTTGCAAATTATATAACAATAATGTCCCATATTTAGGTTAAACATTAGTTTAGTTGTCGCAATGTGATTGGGTAACATGATTATTTGTTTTGGTAGGATATGTGTTATAGGACGGGACGGTAGATGGGAGAACTAAAACTTACGGTGTGTTACCATTGGAGAAGGGTAGCAGGAGATAGCACCCAACAGAAGATGGAGGAGGCCTATGCCAAGAGGCACACAGAGCTAGGGGATATTATATAAGATACCAAAAATTACCATACCTACTTACCCATAGTTCTGAATAAACGGCTTTACGATTATTATGTGTCATAGGACCCTTGAGTTTGTTTTAAGCTGGTACAATGACAGAAAGTGAACTTTTTAAAAGTGTACCAAACTACAAGCTTTACATGACATTTCAATTCGATCTTCTTTTAAATCAACTTGCTCATGGATTAAGCATATGACCCACCTTATACTAAGTGGTAACCATCACTAAAGCATTGCCTCAGGTCAAGAATGTTATGAACCTTACCTGCGATGTAGGTAATGCTTGCGTCTATCAGCTTGAGGCATATTGGTGGTAAGCATCATGTGCCTGTAATTTTACAGGCACCCACACCCTTCATACCAAAATACAGCAATGCTGCTTGGCGTTGACAGACTTATATTTGAGAGACACTATTGGAGTATTTACTTTGGATTCAAAAACCTTAACCTAGAAAATTCACAAAAACATTGTACCCATTTGAGTTTCTGCATTGTTTTTTTTCACTTCATTGTATAATTAGGTAAGTATGTAAGGGAAACATGAAAAATCTTTACGACTACAACCACAGACAATCTGTATGGTGTATGATGGGTATGGGTGTATGGTATGGGTTATAGCATAATTCAGGTAATATTATATTGAAATTTAATATGGTTGATCTTAATTTAGAAAGCTAATATAATAATGCTGGATAACCCACATAGCATCATCTAGCCCCAAGCTAAGCAGAGCTTGTGTTATGGGTACTAGATGACTGATATACTTAATACAGTACATTACATACATAGATATTTTTTATTATGCATAGAAAATACCCAAAACACCTGGAATAAATATTTGCAGATCGTACATACATTTATCCCAAGGCGGGAATCGAACCCACAACCTCCTGCGTCGCAGACGGACATTCGCCCGCTGTGCCACATCGGTCGTCAATATTAATAGATTATTCATCAAACAATCATCAAGATATTTTTTTTGTTTTGTTTCCTCTGATTCAGGGATGATTCATACATAAAAAAACGTTATAAGAAGTTCACTGGGACAGCTAGTAATAAATAAATACTGACACAATGCCATATTGCCCCAAACTAAGCAAATTTCGTACTATGAGAACCAGATTACTGATAGAAAACCTGTGGGGATCAATCCACAACCTACAGTGCAGAGGGCTAACCAACTGAGCTGTACTGGTTGTGAAACATATATAATATGTAACTCATTTACTGTTGTTGCACTTTACTGGAAACAGTTTAGTCATTATATTACTCATAAGTAAATTGTGTCAAGGGCTTTAAACCTGCAGAGTATACTTACTCTGTGGTAAACTTATTTTAATCAGTATAAGTTGTCCCATAGTACCTAAGGTCTTTGTAATTAACTTATTATATTAGAAGAGTAAATAAATAAAAATATATATATTTGTATAAACATCAGAGAATGAAACCTTTAATGTCGATTTTAACCCTAATAATATCTGACAAAGGAAAAAATTTAACATGTTAGGATAACATGTTAAATTTGATAGCTTCATTATGAACCTTGCACAAACAGAATTATTATGTATATTTATATTTTTGTACTATTAGTCACAAAGCTTAGTTTTGTCATACATTTTGGTTGTAAGATGCACCTTTGAAGCATTTGTCACACTGCCAGACGTGATTTAAAACGAATAAGTACTTACTGGACGGGTACTGCGGTGTGTAGGGACTCGAAGGGCCAACTCCTCCTACCGCCTGCGAGTAGCTCGGAGGCGCTGCTGGCGGGGGCTGCAGAGCGTTGGAATTGCCCCAGCCGTATGGAGGAGGATTACCACCGCCTTTCTCCATTATTTAATCTACAAAGGATTAACCAAACACTTAGTATTAATCAAATACTCAATGATCAATATTATACCTGTGTGTGATGCAATGCAATCTTGAAGTTATTTTTAGATATGATTACACACCATACCCGATCCACCCAATGGCCCACATCTCATCACATTGATGAACAATGGGATCACTGAACTAATTTCGACTACTTACCCAAAAAAAGATTATGTTTTTCACTGCTACCGTTACCAATAGATTGGCAATAAAGCATACACCCTAAGTTAACTTAGTCGCAAACTAAATAAAATATTTTACGTACGAAATACAATACACACACCACACCATTCACACTAGCACAGCACTACACCACAGAGTACTACTTTTAAATTAACTCACACCTAGGTTTAATATACTAATAGTAGTCTGTGATACTAACCACAGAAACAGGCATGTGTCTGTATGCTGGGCAGGAACAGTGCTCTTATCTTGTTTTGATTGCTGCTATCATTTAGTCAATTCCTCGATTTTTCATATTTTCACAATACTGGAATATGTCACCTCATGTATTGGGATGTTTCAATATAAATACATTTCCTGCTAAATTGATGGTGCTTCGACAGGAAACGTTCTCAATCACTGCAATCACTGCACCTTTTGCACTGCTTCCTATTACAGCAATTTGTGTTGCATTTGTCTGTCTCACATATCAAGTTTCATCAAATTTTGTGCACTAAAAATGCAAATATCATGATGAGTTAACTAAACAATTTAAGAGGGAACTGTGAGAACCCCGATGAAGCAATGTGACATTTATGGCCAAAGTAATTTAACTTCAATCAAGTATCCGTAGCTTATTTCCAAGAACTAGTTAGAACCGATGGGTTCTTCAGAATTTTATCTTTGAGATAGCAGTTCAATATCGTGGCTTTCTAGTGTTTTTCTCATAATAAAACAATATATCATATGTTTCAATATGTTCAAAGTAGGTATGCCAGAGACACCTAACTTCATAGAAAATTTTTGCAATCTTGTGAATCTTAAAAATCTTTTTGAACCTTCTCTAACATCAATGAATATGTAACTTCGTACGGGTTCCAGGCAGAGGCACAGTAGGTATTCTACTTTCGACCGTACTGGGGCGGTGTATAATAGTTTTACGGCACATTATGTTACCAAAGGTTTTACAGTTACAGGATACAAAACCGAGCCTTTTAAAACAGCTGACGGTAAAGGTGTGGATATAATTAGGAAAGTTTTGTATCAAATTCAACGCCAAGGTCTTTCACCGAATTGCTCCGAGGGATAACCTCATTACGAAGTTCATACTGAGTTAGAATAAATAAATAAATTTTTACTAAAATCCAAACCCCAAATGTAAAAATTTTGACATCATCTGCGTAAATCAGACAATTTGCTTTAGTCAAACACTTTGAAAGATCGTCAATCATAATAGTAAAAAGTACTGGACCAAGTGAAGAACCTTGACTTACACCAGAACGAGTGTGATAGGAAGAGGAGTCAAAATATCCCAGCCGGACAAATTGTTTTCGATCATACAAATAACTAGCAAAAAACTTAAGTTTCGGTGCCAACCCGTAAGCGCTAAGCTTTCCGAGTAGCACACCATGAACAACCTGATCAAATGCTTTTTTGAAATCTAAGTAAACTACATTAAGCTGAGTATTTTTATCCAGCCTTTTAGAGATGTAGTTTAGAATTGAGTGAGCAAATTAGTGTTCATTTTATTTTAATGTGTGACTAGAATAGCGCCTTAGAATTAGTGGTATTGAATTCTCTGTGCTTTGTGCTCGGCTAGGAGAGGGTTATGAGTTAGCATCACAATCACAGTGATTTATTATTATTCTCTGCGTGTTTGGGTGGATACTATATTTTATTTTAGCCGCTTGATTAACCCATCGTGATATCTCCGTTTCTACACAACCAACTTTGATGAAACTTGGTATGTGAGAGTGACAAATGTATGACTTAATACTGACATAGGAAGCAATGCAAGGGGTGCAGTGATCGCTGTGATTGAGAACGTTTCCTGCTGAGCACCGCCAAGTTAGGTGCAGGCAGGAAATGTATTTATATGAAAATATCCCAAAATATGAGGTGGCAAATTCCAATATAATGAAAATATGACCTATCGATAAATTGACTAAATGCTAGCAATATCGAAAACACGATTGAAGCGGACCTGCCAACTTGACGGACATAAATTTTACATTACTTGTATAAAAGTACTCTGTGATAATAGAATTCTGTGGTGTTGTAGTGTCGTCTGCCTGTGGTCTGTCTCACAAAGTAGTACCTATTCTATCTATGGTCTGTCTGTCTGTCACAGAAGAAAAGAACCAGTCAGTGAGTGTGAGTGAGCTATTTATAAATATTGAAAAATCAGACGTACGGGTTTGCAGGTGCTGTATTTTGTTTATTTAGAGTATTTTTCTATCGATATAGCATTTGAATAGCAATTCTTTCCTTTGTTATTGATTATCTCCATTTAACAATATTATCAGCCACGTATTTTCTGTTCGGTGATTCATTTTGTGTCTTGTTTTCCTTGTCAGGGTTTGCTCGGGAAAATGTCGTCACCACGCCCAAAGTCCCCTCGTACTCCTGTTTTGCCGAAGAAAGACGATAAGGAGGAATCCTTTTGGGACAAGATTGGGACAATTGGACGTAAAAATCGTATAAAGAAAGGTAAGGGCTTGCTTTATTCATTAGTGCTAACAGACTGGGTATCGTGTGGGATGGGGCTGTATTACCTCATAGGTAGGTACCATAAACGCGATTACGTTAATGGGTACTATGTATGATATGAGGTAATAGGTCCTCATTTGACCTAATTACCATATTGTAAATTGATTGTTTGAGAATGTAGTCAGAAAAACATCATAAAATCTAGGTTTTGTGTAAATTTAATTCACAAAGACTGATACGAGTGACCTTTATTAATTTTTTTAGTACAAGATGTTCAAGCAGAAGGCAAGTTTGCTATTGATTCTCCGGGAAGTCCAACTGCTCCAGAAATACCTCCAGAAGAATACAGTTTACGTATGTAATTTTTGTATAATTAGTGCACACTTTCTAAAATTTTATTTTTATTAAAGATTATGCATAAAATTAATGATTACAGTTGATAATGAAGAAAGAGCTATCATAGAACCAAGATCTCTGGAAGATCCTAGGGTAAAGGATCTCATTCAAGTTCTTATTGATTGGATTAATGATGAGCTTGCTGCCCAGAGAATTATTGTTAAGGATATCAGTGAAGATCTTTATGATGGCCAAGTTCTTCAGAAGCTTCTGGAAATACTTACTGAGAAGAAATTGGATGTTCCAGAGGTCACTCAGTCTGAGGAGGGACAACGCCAAAAACTTGCTATTGTTATACGTGCAGTGAACAAAGTAAGTTAAGTTGTCATCAGCCTAAATAAGTCCATTGCTGGTCATAGGCTTATGGGAGGATTAGAGAGGTTTCGCCTTAGTAGTTATTTTTATTTTCTTGCTGGTACTGTATACCTACCTCTTTGGAATCAAATTTAAATCCAAGATTAAATTTCAGGTTCTGTATGGAACAGCAAAACCAGTACCGAAATGGAGTGTGGACTCTATTCATTCAAAGAACATAGTTTCCATATTGCATCTATTGGTAGCACTTGCGCGTCACTTTCGAGCTCCTGTTCGTCTTCCTGAAAATGTGACTGTCAATGTAGTTGTTGTGAAAAAAGACACACCTCATCAACTTTCACACAGGTACCAAAGTTTCTAAGATCCATCTTTCATTGCTATTCAGCTAAGATAAACAATAATAACTTAACCATGGCAATTATTTCTAGGACCTTCATTGAAACCATCACAACTACCTATGATGACTTGGGCATGAAATGTGAACGTGATGCATTTGATGCTCTGTTTGATCATGCCCCTGAAAAACTACAAGTTGTGAAGAAGTCTCTCATCACCTTTGTGAATAAACACTTGGGCAAAGTGAACCTTGAAGTAATGGACTTAGACTCACAGTTCCATGATGGAGTTTATCTAGTTTTGCTGATGGGACTTTTGGAAGGATTCTTCGTCCCATTGTATGACTTTCACCTTACTCCTGAGGATTTTGATCAGAAAGTTCATAATGTATCATTTGCTTTTGAATTGATGCAAGATGTGGGTCT
This sequence comes from Electrophaes corylata, assembly GCA_947095575.1. Taxonomy (NCBI): domain Eukaryota; kingdom Metazoa; phylum Arthropoda; class Insecta; order Lepidoptera; family Geometridae; genus Electrophaes; species Electrophaes corylata. Next base: position 9,011,807 of record OX352698.1, on the reverse strand, counting down.
AGCCAAGCCCAAAGCTAGGCCAGAGGGTAAGTGTGTTTACCTCACTTCAAGAACAAAGTCTGTACTGCAGGACATAAACATTTCTATTACGAGAACAATGATTTTTAGCCTTCTCTGTCTATGAACTTCCCACAATCAATAGTTTAGTTGGTTTGTGCTTAGTACCAGATTGACTGACCTCACAACTCAGTTAGTAGTAGCTCTTCTGTGCTGTAGGTTGTGGGCTCAATCTCAATGTCACCAAAGACAAATATATGTGTGATGAACATAGATTTTTGTTTTCTGTATTCTAAGTATGAATGAAATGACAGCCATCACAGCACAGTTTGTAGTAGCCCTACCTTCTGCACTGTAGGTGGTGGGTTCGATCCCCACCGAGAAAAATATGGCCCATCAGTCATATAGTTCTCATATAAAAGCTATATGTTGTGCAAAAATGGTCACAAATATTTATGAATGAATTCATTATTTTACTTAAATGTATTCCGACATAGTTTTTTTGTTTTGATTTCTGCATGTTTTTTAAATATTACTTAACCATCAGTCATCTACTTTTAAATAATAGCAAAGCATTTTATTTTCCAGATATAGTGAATCTCGACCTGAAATCAACACTACGAGTATTGTACAACCTTTTCACTAAGTACAAGAGTATGCCATGAATGTATTCAAAAAAAAAAAAATATTCATTATTTTTAGAATCAATAATCATTATTTATATAACAAATAAGAGTCTATTTACTTAATGTTTTTATTAACATATCTATCTATAATATAGAATAAAATATTTTCTTACTAACGAATATTTTGTTTTATTTAATTAATAGGTCATTTTTAACAAGGCTACATAAGTTGACTTTATTTTAAATTCTAATATGTATAATGGCAATATAACAAAAGATAATGCCTTCTATAATACCAGGTGTAATAAGACCACTTCTGGACTACTCATTGTATGTGTAAAGTTACCTACAACAAGGTCTCATAAAATACCACATAACTGAAAATCAAATAGATTTAGAGAATACGGATTTTTTACTCAAATTCCTCTACTTATCAACCAGCAATGTATTATTACGCATAGCGCTCCGTCGCCGTCGGGTCGGCCAATGCCGGCCGCCCCCGGCAGCGAGAGCAATGCACCACCAGTATTCCATATAGATTGCTGTTTTTGGTGTTTGGTCGTTTTTACGCGTTTTTAAATAAGATAACTAGGTACTCATGTTTATTTTGCAATCAAATTATATACTATAGAGAATCAAAGAAAGAATAGAGGTTCTGGTACCAATATTGGATTAATCAAACTACCAACTTAACTAGCTAGGTGTAGGTAATGTAATTAAAAAACTATTTTAGTATATTAATGCATGTATTTCGCTATTTAACCTATTACCGAAGACAAGAACATACCTAAGCGACATTATTTAAAAAAAATTAATTCACATTAAAACTTAGGATCTATGACCCGAAAACATTAGACTTGATAAAATAATTTAAATATATTATTATAATATTAATAACCTAGATAGTTGCCTAGAAAGTCAATTAAAAGTTTCTAAATATTTAAAAACGTAAATAAAATTAACAAAAATATTTAATAATTTGATAAAAAACAAAGGCCTGTAGTAGTTATCTAAGTAGGTATAATACCTACTTCCTATGTCTACGAGTATCTATCAGGGCTTCATATTTATGACGCGCCATAAAATCAGACGCAGGGCAACAAATTAAAAAAAAACATACCGGGTGTGAAATTACGCTCGCCGCAGTACTGACGGTTGATGGTACATATACATACGACACACCACCAACTAGATAAGTGGGTAGAATAGAATAGAATAGAATATATCTTTATAGTCACCGTAGTACCTACCCACTTATAGTTGTTGTGATGGTAAGTATTTTCACACCCTGTACTAAAATTGAATAAGTATAGGTACATTCTATCAAATACGTTATAAAATTACATGTGTGTAGGTGTGACAATGTGCTAACCCATAAACTACTATATTTTTATTTTTGAAGTCGTCAATCTTACTGATTTTTATGTAATTGATTTACATAAAATCAGTTTAGATCTATGTTAGATCACAATTTAGCTGCCAAATATGATAGGCTTACAGTGGGCATGTTTAGGTACAGCTAGTTTAAAACTATAAATTCATACATTTTATAAGTATTGATAATTGATAATGCGTCCATTTCATACATTCTGAGATGCCGAATAATACTTGCGTTACAAAATATGTCAGTAAAATATCTAAATAAAACCCTTTTCCCAGTTGAGGCATGGAATGCATGATAGTAAAACCAATTTACTAACATTTTTATTATTCACTGCTACGGAGGTGAATAATAAAAACTCACTAGTCCAGTAAACATAATGACATGCAACCATTGATTAAAATGTTATGCTTCATTATATTTTATGACGCAATTTTATGGAACATTTGTTTCCATTAGTTCAACAACTAAAATTAATAATTACCAAAAATCTAACGGATCCGTTGGAATAGATAATAACTTATCGTAAAATAAATACTGAGTGATAACATTAAAAAATAACGATTATAAAATAGATTTAAATAGGTAAATCATTTCTATATTTTAGTCCTCATGTTAATTCGAATGGTCAACATTAAAACATAATTGTATACTTTTTGGCTTCTATTGCACTATTCAATTAATAATTTTGTTCTTTTCTGCAAATTCCTACCAAATATAGTTGTGCTATTTTGTAGTGCAAAAATTATTCAAATATGTATAACGAATAGTCATGCCAAAATTGACTCTTAAAGATAGCACGAATATACCAACTACAATACAATTCGTTACGCGTTCAATTGACAGTTTTACATTGATCGTACCTATTAATATAATTAATATAAGCTTACATCAGAGTTCCTTATTCGTGGATATACTTAGTTCAAGGTAGGCGTTTGTCAACTAGGTTTTCTAGACAAACGCTATTGCAATACTTTACATACAAGTACTTTATATAGCCTATTACGATTTTATTGAATAATTCTGAAGTTATGCTTAAAAAAGACAACAAACTAGTTGTTCTCTGACGAACTATATGAACATACTAGCGGCCCGTCCCGGCTTTGCACGGGTTTTAGAAAGGATCCCTAGCTTTTTTGAAAATATAATATAGCCTATGTCACCCGGGGATAGTGTAGCTTCCCAACTGAGAAATAATTTTTCAAATCAGTCTAGTAGTTTCGGAACCTATTCAATCCAAACAAACAAACAAATCTTTCCTCTTCATAAAATTAGTATAGATTACGAACGTCGTATCGTATTACACAAGAAACAGGATTACATGGTGTAAAATAAATAGTAAATAAAATAATATGGTGTAGTATTGAAAAATAAATAGAAAAATATGTTTTTGGTAATAGTACCTAAGTATCTATTCAAACACCAGTGGGTGCTTTTATGGTATTGTAAGCCAAGTGCTTTTGTGTAATATTACCCTTCCAGCAATAGAAAATTCGCAAGAATTTATTAAATAATTGACTTTTTGAGCTATATATCATTAGGCTGAATACAAAGATTTAATAACTGGCTGCTCGAATAAGTACTAATATGTCAGTTCTGGGAATCGTTCTTTAGTAATTTATAACATTTATTATGTACTTAAAAACCATTTTTACCACTTCAATAAACACAAATTTTCGATAAATTTAGTAGATTACCTAAGTGACCATTAAACTAAAATATAAAAAGATGAAAAGATACCTATTTCACGGAAGGACTAAAACTGTAAGCATAAGTTTCAATAAGTACGCTTAATATTGCCAAAATACTTACTTACACCAGAGTACGAGAGATGTTGGTATGATACCATACATCCAGTCACTCGTACTTTGGAGTAGGTACACGCTATTCCTATCAAATAATATATTTTTTTAAATAAGTCACTACCATTTGCCGTATAACTACCATACAATACTTAATTGATAAAATTATTAATAATTAATTAGTCAATAATACACATTGGAATGTTTTTTTAAGTCAAAATCTGAATACCGTTTTGTAATCCCAGAATAGCCGGTGGATTTCAAAGGCCTTGATCAGGCGTTCGATTTATTAATTGATGTTTTACAAAATTTATGCTGGGATGAGTTATAACCACACGTTACAATTTATCGTTAAAACTGATGTAAAATCCAATTAAACAAAATAAATTAATTTTTACAAAATTTATTAATACTTTAGGTTTAGGGTACAACTATGATCTGACCAAATAGCGTGATAGTTGACTTGCGACCGGATGGAAAGCAATACACCTGCTTATATAATTTACCTATATTAAACTACAAACATACAAAACGTGTATATCTAATCATGCTAAATGTGCATCGATGACATCTGTTGGCAACATGAGTTAGGTCTCTATAATATCTAAGAAACTTGAATTAATTGGAGCACGAAATTAAGTAGTATGTAGTGTGTATATAGGTTGACATATTGTCATCAGAATTTTTTCATTAGTTTACCTTTCGATCTCTTAGTTGAACATGTGAAATGAAGTATGAAAATAAACCCATCTTGTGAGTTGGGCTGAACAGAGGTTTCGCTACGAAGTTTTTCGCGGTGTGACGGGTAGCTCCAGAGAAGTGGATGATTCGCGGCGTAGTATCAATTTGAGTTTGTCGTCCTCCTCTAGGTCCTCTTCGACGGAAATGGCGCGGCTTAGCTCAGTGTGGCCTAGTGCGCGCGACTTCCACGCCTCGAGCCTCATGACCTGTGCACAAGGTCACATAAACACTTGTTGTTTTGTTTGAGACTTATATGAACCCTGGTTGGTACGCAGACAAAGCGGCAAACAGTATACGTATTTTTACACCAACTAGTTTGATAACGTCTTTCTAGTTAACAGCTAATCTAGCGACCTTTGTTTTTTTCACATACTTGGTTTTAACTCTTATGATCCAGACAAAGTATGCTTTACTAAACTACATATTTATATAATATTAATACAACTATATCAAGCACGTAAAAGGAGAAAATTTCATAACTTTGTATCCAAATATCTAAATAGATTCCACCAAATACTAAAAACGAAAAATTTCCATTCCGGGTTTTTCAGAATGCCAATTTTTAACATATTTATCTGAATAATATCAATACTCAATTATTACTTGAATATTAACAACGCTCAAGTAATCTGCCGCTTAGTCTTACGCTGTTATAATAAAGTTAGAAACGAACAGCATCAAAATTTTGTAAAATATGACAGTTCGCTATTAGTTTGTAGCTTTTATACTGTAGCAACCAGGGCCAGGTAGCATCAAACCTTAGATATAACCGACTATTAAAATACCGGCTATGAATAAAATTTGACGCGACAAATTCATGCATTCTTTACACTTATCAATAGATTTCTCTTATTCTTGAGTAGGTACGTCAGGATATAAACCTATCAAGAAAAAAGTAAAATCAATGATAAGTAATCAAACATTTTAAACAAACACAATGACAAAAAAATATGCAATTCCTCTGTACGAGCTACCTACTAAAATAAAATTAGCTTTGTATTACTCACAGTCACTAATATGTACGTGAAAGATAGTTAAAACATTTTAAAAATCTAAATACTTATTGCTAATTTATGTCATGGATAAGTAATGAGAGAGGCAGAGTAACAGAAATTTTGAAATAGCGAGCCATGCAATATAGATTTATGATATTTTTACTTCCACGCAAGGTTAAAGCTGCAAAAACAATGACTAGATGCCATTTAGATCGACTAAAATGTTATATTAATGAAATAACACGTTGCTCGTTATATTCGAGAGTTTGAAATAAAAAGAACCATGCAACCACGCAATACCATGCAATTTGATAATGTTTACCATCAGCATTAATATATAATTCTATGATAGTCCAGTCATTTAAGCTTAAATTACGTAAGAATCTCGGAATTCGAGATACCCAGCTGTAAGTCTGCAAATACTTGTGTATTGACACCCTAAAAGTTGTCTCAAAACCTACATATGGTAGGGTGTACGCAACTATTAAAATTTCAAGGTCAAAGGTCACAAAAATCTGTTCTTTGCGCATTTTTTGTAAATATCTCATTTCCTATGGGTTTTTTGCTATTAGTATGTATGAACAATATTGTAGAATACAAAATTCTCTGCAAATTTTGTTTAACAAAATTTTTTATACGGTAAACCGTTTTCGAGATAGAGGGCGGAGAGCGCGCGGTCACAGCATCACTTCAGGTCAATCGGTGCCTCCGGTCGACAACGCGCCATATATAGTTGATGAACCATCGATAAATCAATGATTATAAATATTTGTCAATTTTTATTAACTAATATATTATATTATTACAGTACAGCGTTTACGGCTATTGCAATGAGTGAAAACTAGTGTCGGCGTGTTTTCGGTACTGGATTCAAAAATTATTTTTATTTTGAAATAACATTTGAATTATTACAAATAAAAATTATTACTTATTACAATTAAAAATAGTTTTGTTATAAAACTTAGATATGATCTTTCCATTTACCGCAAAAAAAAAAAATCAAAACCCCAATTGCACATACACATCGTACGCTCTCTTTTTTTTCTATCTCGATACGTCTGAGTGCTACGGAGTTTACATACACAAACATACCCAAACAGACTTCGTAAAATAGCACAATAATTATACTATGCGTCCCAAGCGACATCACCTACCATTTAATACCAATGTATTTAGACAATTCTTACCTTCATACCCCAAAACCCTTTTTCTCATAAAAAAACGATATCATCAAACTGTATCAGAAAAATAAACTTGTTTGTTAGAAAGTAGTGTCAATACCAAGACAAAGTATAATTAAAATCAAATAACTAAATATCACACGTCAGAATGTTTAAAATCAACACGATAACTATTAGCTGGAAGATGGATTTTGCGGGACTGTTCAACCCCTAACTATAATTGTGGAAACCAGACCCCCCATTATGTAAACAAACAATACGACTAGTCGCTTGGTAGAGCCGATAGTAAAAATTATCTTAAAATAAGTAGCAGCAATGAACTAAGAACAAGCAATGATCAGCATGAAATAAAACAAAGCAGCAAATATGATTCTTGATCAAAAGTTAAATAATGATACAAGGTTTTAGTGCATTTCAGTAGGTGCGTTAACATTTAGGCTATTTAAAAGTTAGTAGTACTATAAACTAAACCGATAACTTGCCCCAAAATGCTATAAACCAGAGAGAGTTTAACAAACTTATCAAACGTGAAATGTCTTTTTCAAAACAAATTTCTGGTTTAAGAATTGTACCAAGTTGTATTTGTAGCAAACATCATTGGGTAGGGGCCTACTATTATCCAACAGGTATAAAGGTATGGGCCATCGATATTAACGCACCAAAGATCAGATTCAATTGAGACATAAATACACTTACTCGAGCCATTTCCAGGGCTCAGTCTCCGGCGTGGTGATAGGTGTTGAAAACTGTGCAGTGCCAAATAACACGAGTCAGAATTTATAATACAAAACACTGTAGGCGAAGTTTGATTCTCGGTGCCCTTTTCATAATCATTTCGATAACGTCTCGTTAGATATTAGTCACTTGAAGATATTTTTTTATATCCAAATTAAGAAACGAGTTGGTATCTATTTATGATAATAAAAAGGGTCTTTTATTTTTTTTTACTGTAGGACATGAAAAGTACGAATTGAACATACAATAACAAACAAAAAGTTATCAAGCGATTGCAAATAAGGCGGTAGTATTCTATGGCCACCATATGCATGAACATTCGTAAGGTTGATATTAAACCTTATGCTTAGATTCTCAGGCAAAAATAAACATATGGCAAATAATTATAATAAAATCGTAATTGGGGAAAAAATATATTTTTAATAAAATGAAGTTCTTATTTATAATAGGTCCTACGATATAAGTAGTCATACTGTGCCTTTAGATTTAAGACCAACACTTAAAATGTAGATAAGCAATAACTTTTATGAGTTATAGGACCCCATTGAATGGATTGTGGTTGCATCTGATCAAACAAAAAGTTCCCATCAGATCATTGATCAGATGCAACTGCTGTTTTGAATTTAATTTTGTGCCAACGGATCATAATTATATTTTTGGCGTGTAATATTACTATGCAACTAACAACCTTTTGCTATACGACTTTTTTGTGCTTATTAACTACCTATTTTTATAGTTCCTGTTGAGTTGAGAAAAATAAAAAAAACTTATTTTGATTAAAACATCGCAAAAATACGTAAAACTTTAAACAAAATCAACAGTATAACAAATATTAAATGATCGTTTGATACAGTCATCGAAGAAGACATTACGGAAGAACTCGTAGAAGGCATTTCGTCGTCGTAAGAGATTTCGTCATCTTCGTCCTCATCTTGACTACCATCACTCTCTGAGCTTGCAAAAAATTGCAATAGTAAGCAACATAGAACAACAGCCCTAGTAAAATTGTAGGTATTAGGATGACAGATAAATATAGGATGTTAATATTGCACAGCACTTGCAAGTGAATAATCACATGACATAAATATTAATATTGTACCTACTGAAGTCGATTTTAGTAAGCTTAGTCTGTGGATGGTTTAGGTTAGTATAAGCAAAATGTATGCATATTAATTTGTATGCTCATAGGTTGAATCCATTTATTTACACTTTCTCATAAGGCCTTTGCAGTTGTTTTATTTGTGTGTATCCTATTTTGTATACAGCGTATGGCTACAATACTGACGTAAATTATTATTACATTAAACTAATTTTTTAAAATAATTTAACTAATTATTACGTTTGTAAATTCAAATCAATCCAAAGAACAATATTTTTATGCTGGAAATTACAAATTAGTATAGTATTACGTTTGTACTGGGTTCGTTCGTACCTTGTTTGATAACTTAACTGTGAAATGAACCACCGAAACCTCGCGAAACTTCGTTTATCGTGCTCAAGAATAGACTTACAGATTTATCTCTTTCGTTTTTAGGATTCGGGACCCTATTACTAAGTCTCCACTGTCTTTCTGTCCGTCTGTCACCAGGCTGTATTTCATGAACCGTGACAGTTAGAGTAGAAATTTTCACAGATGATGTATTTCTGTAGCTGCTATAATAACAAATACTAAAAAGTAGAATAAAATATATATTTAAGGGGGCTCTCGCACAACAAACGTGATTTTTTTGACGTTTTTATCATAGATAATGTACGGAACACAACGTGCGCGAGTCCGACTCGCACTTGGCTGGTTTTTAATCGACTCGCTCGACAGCAAGGTTGTCCGTTTAATGTGACCAACTAGTCAATAAAATAAACATATTTACTAGTAATTTTGGTTATGACTTTTAAAGGGTTATAAATAAGGTAGTTATCGTTTCTTGTACAACCTACAAGGAGGTTGTTCCTTACCTCGGCTTTGAGCTCTGCGACTTGTTCCTGAAGCTCGCGAACGCGCTCTGTGTCGTCGTTGTTGTTGCGTAGCTCCCCCTCAGTTACCATCACTTCGTTCTAGAACATGGCGACTCAGTCAAACGATATGACGATTAACTTTTTCTTTACAAATTTTAGAACCCTTTCGAAAAACAACCCCGATCAGGTATTCTGATCGATTCAGTTGACGATGAAACAGAGGCCGTAATATATCGGCAGTGGTCCAATACTTTATGACAGTTAATTAAAAAAGAGCAGCGCAAAATATGCGCCTCTTATAAGCAACTATAATACAGGACCATCTAGAATTTACCTATTTATTATTCCAAATGGTAGTGATCAGGAAAGCAGATGGCCAAAACTACCTTACAACATCTAGTGGACAGATAGGTAAACACTATAGAGCGCAATGGGCAACAGTAGATACCGCAGTGAGCCAAACAAGTGGGTAATAACTAACTACTAGCCATGCGGAATCAAAAACAACGAAATACCTACAATGTAAAGTTGTTTACAATTTGTTATCATTGCAAATTACATGTACTCAATATTTGATTTGTTATTTAGATAATAACTTTAATTAATTTATATTCTCGAGATAGCGCGAGGTCGCCATTTTCTTTAATTCTGTCTTTAAGCAAACGCGATACACAATGGTGGCTAAATCTAACTTGGAACTTGCTAGTTAATGTGCACTGTTATATAGCAAATTGCAAACACATTTAAGTTAGACAGTGATTTTATTTGTTGAGCAAGCGAATCTTATAAAATCTTGAATACCCTACACCGCCGTGTAGGTGTAATCTAATTCTAGGTTCGCATTATTGAATTCGGCACTTACTTTGAGTTTGTATTCGGAAACTTCTGTTTCGAGTTCGGCTATTCTCTGCGCGTCCTCCATATTTCTAATGTTTGCTTGCATGGACTCGTATTTAGCCTGAAAAGTTGTGGTTTGACTTATTAGCCTGTTTAACCACCAACATGAATTTGAAACCTCGGGGCGTAACGTTGAAATAGTTACACCATGTTTTTGTCTTTTGCATTGACAGGAAGTTTCAGATCGAAAAATACAATAGTAATAATAATAATGCTGGACAATCCACACAGCATAATACAATACATTACATACATAGATATTTTTTATTATACATAGAAAATACCCAGAAACACCCGGAATAAATATTTGCAGATCGTACAAACATTTATCCTAAGGCGGGAATCGAACTCGCAACCTCTTGCGTCGTAGGCGGACATTCGCCCGCCGCGCTACATCGGTCGTCAACGTAATACACGGTCTAACCATTTTTATGTTACGCCGAGTATAAGGGAAACTTGAAGATTCGAGTAATTGAAAACAAAAATTATGATAAGTGTTACCTTGCTCTCGAGATCTGTGTACTTGTGCTGGAACTCGCGTTGTCGCGACTGCAAGGCGCGCTCCCTCTGCAGCGTCTCATCTAACGTCTCTCGAAGCTGTCGCGTCTCTTCGTCTTGTCTGCGCAGCTGGTTCGTGGACACTTGCACTTGCGTTTCTAGCTCCATTACCTATAAAGCAATAAGGGCACGGGTGCCGGTTTAACAATCCAATCAAAAAAGTAATACTTCACAGTTTTCTATGTGAATATGCAGGAAGAGCAACACCAACATTTTGGATATTTTCAAAAGAAGAGTGAATAGGTATCTTCTAGGTAAGCGTGCTATACTGTCAACCGCATAATCACTTAACATCAGGTGAGATTGCGGTCAAGCGTTTACCTATAAACTGTAAAAAAAAACATGTCATCAGCCAACATAAGTCAACTACTGGACATAAGCCTCCCCTACGTTGGAGGGGAGAGGTTCCGGAGAAGCCAACATACCTTCAGTCTTAACTCTTTCAGTTCAGTAAGTGTCTCGACCTCCTTGATGCGAGTGGACATGAGTTCCTCCTCAATTTTCTGCACATCACCGGAGCGACCCTCCCAAGCACGCAGCAGTTTCTTCGGCGTCGCCATTATGTCGGACACGACGGTCGATTGAACCGGCACGGCCGGCACTTCTTGTTTGTGCTCCTGAGATAATAACCGTATGTAAACAGAGATAAATAGGACTATTATATCTAAAAAAAATATTTTTCTTTGTGTCACGTGTCCGTCATTTGACAGACAATTTCTCCAATGTCTAGTGAATGAATTTTAAGCTACTGATACACATGCTCATTACTAGCACGAAAGCATGCTTTTATTGAGCAAATGCACATTAGTAGCATGTGTATTGAAAACATTGCTAATAATGAGCATGCTCATTTCGAGTTTGCTCAAAAATCGACGGTCGTGCGATTTTTTAGCATGCTACCTGCAGCGCGGGTCGAGGGGGGCGTGCTTTTAGCGCATGTGAACAGGTTTGCTTATTGAGCATGCTAATATCGAGCAGTCGTTCGCAACCCAAATCGTTCTCTTTCTTTTCTTTTTTTGCCGAGCTGATATAAGCTTCTGGATGCATTGCATCGCCAGCGAAAGGATGATCTTATTCAGCTCCATACGGATAGCTGTTTGATTGTCCATGGCTTTGTTTGAACTGAGACAGAGAGCGAGAGAGCATGCTATAAAATGGCATGTGTAATTGGACTGTTTACTTTGAGCATGCTTATTCAGGAGCATTACTTAAAACTAGCATGCTAATTGCTAGCAAATGTAAACTACTCATCAGCATGCTCATATTGAGCATACTCAATAGCACGCTTTTTAGCATGCTATTTTAGAGCATGTGTATCAGTACCTTAAGGCTACTGTTACACATGCTCATTACTAGCACGAAAGCATACTTTTATTGAGCAAATGCACATTAATAGTATGTGTATTGAAAACATTGCTTCGTGCGATTTTTTAGCATGCTACCTGCAGCGCGGGTCGAGGGGGGCGTGCTTTTAGCGCATGTGAACAGGTTTGCTTATTGAGCATGCTAGTATCGAGCAGTCGTTCGCAACCCAAATCTTTCTCTTTCTTTTCTTTTTTTGCCGAGCTGATATAAGCTTCTGGATGCATTGCATCGCCAGCGAAAGGATGATCTTATTCAGCTCCATACGGATAGCTGTTTGATTGTCCATGGCTTTATTTGAACTGAGACAGAGAGCGAGAGAGCATGCTATAAAATGGCATGTGTAATTGGAGTGTTTGCTTTGAGCATGCTTATTCAGGAGCATACTTAAAACTAGCATGCTAATTGCTAGCAAATGTAAACTACTCATCAGCATGCTCATATTGAGCATACTCAATAGCACGCTTTTTAGCATGCTATTTTAGAGCATGTGTTTCAGTACCTTAGGGAGAGCTACCTAGATAGTGTAGGTACGCCTACGTACTGATCGGTGGACGGTTCGATACCGTCCTGTTCAGTCTAGGTGCCTAGCTAATTAATTAAAGCTACGTGGTGAGAAAGAACGTGACAATAAAAGAAGGATATGAATAGTAACATACTTGGAGATGTCGTTGCCAGCTCTCGGACAACTCAGTGACACGCTGTCTCAGCTCCTTCAAGGAAAGATTCGCTTCAGCCTCGCGCAGCTTCACAGCAATCAGCTCGTCCTGTCAAGAAGTAACAAAAAATTTACATAACCATTGTCATTAGATTTACTTGCATGGTAAAATTAGCTTAATCAGGTCTATTATCACTTTCCCTCAACCTGACGTTCTGCAGTTTTGTTATATAACACTTGGTTGATGCAACAAACAAATGACCCACCTGATGTTAGGTGGTAACAGTCCAAATAACAGTAACAGGTAATGCTTTGTTATACAAAGCATTGCCTCGCAGATCACGCAAGTAAGGAACGACGTCTGTCTACGATGTACAAACCCGTGTCAGCCTGAGACTCATGTGCCAGTAATTTCACAAACCGAACAATCTAAATAATGGCACATTTTACCTTGACGTTACACACGACCCGAAACATTGTTGACACAAACCCTCATACTTAAAAATGTTATTTTAATTTAAATATTGCTTTAAATGAGTCCTGCCACTGTTTGCCATTACCCATTGAGAAGAGATGGCAATAGTATATAATAAAACAGATTTTTATAAGGCGACACGACTTTACACGTACCTATATTTAAGTAAATATTTGTGGTCATTTTTACACAGCTCATCTAGTCCCAAGCTAATCATAGCTAGTCCCAAGCTAATCATAGCTTGTACTATGGGAACTAGATGACTGATGTAATAATTATATACGTTTTGGTTTTGTAAATACATACTTTCAATACAATATGACACCCAGACAGCGAACAAACATTTATGTTCATCATACAAATATTTGTCCTCGGTGGGGATCGAACCAGAAACCTACAGCACAGAAGGCAAAGCTACTACTAACTGAGCTGTGAGGCCAGACGTATAGATTTCAACTACGTTTTACTATTGGCCTGTAGACTGAGTTTTAGGTAGAACTCGGTTGAGTATGTGGTGCGATAGTGAGTTCATGAAGGAAGTACGTGTAGAGAAGAAAGTCCAAAGGTACCTGTAGATGTGCAACGTTGTTGTCAACGCGTTGTCGGCGCAGGCTCTTGTTCTCGTTCTCGAGCTCAGCTATCCGCGCTGTTAGCTCTCTCTCAGCTGCCTCTCTCTCAGCAGCGTGAAGTCTGGCGCGGACCAGCTCTCTTTGCAGGCAACGCGCCAGCTCCTCGCCTTTTGGAGAAGAGTCTTCCATGCCCTCGAGCGATGACTGTCGCGAGTTGTTCTGAAATATTTTTTCTATTATCAAAGATACATACAGTTTCAGTTATTTTTTGCTGTATCACATAACTGTGGTATCTCTTGATGCGTGATTTGACGTGATCATATCTTTGTGAATAACTGCACGATACAATAAATGTCAGGTTGACAGACGTGTGTGGGTACCTCGGCGTTGGTCATCTCGAGCGAGCGCACCTCGTCCTGCGCGAGTGCAAGACGTTGCTGCGCGTCGAGGTGCGCGCGGCGTAGTGCCTGCACCTCCCGCGCCAGCGCGAACGTCTCCTCCTCGCCCTCAGCGCGGTCCACTTGCCCGCGCACCAGTCGCTCCGCCAGCCCAGAGCTCTCCTTCTCCAGGAGCTCCACGCGCTGCTTCAGCAGACGGTTCTCTTGCCGTAGGCACTGAAAGCGAAAATGATCCTAAGCCACTTGCTATCTTCACTTGTTAGCTAACTTTTTCCACAACAAAATGAGTGCTAACTAATGTTAAAAATCTGGTGGTACTAATAAATACCTAAAATATGTATTACTAAAGAAACGAGCGCGACTCTGTCCACGTGAAGTTTTTTTATACAAACTTCAATTCCCACTGTACCCGTTTAAGATTTACTTAGTACACCAAGACCACCAAATTTATTAAAGACCTAGGTGTTACATTAGATAGTAAACTGCACCTTGATTTACACATAGATAATATAATAAGTAAGGCCTATAAATTGTACGGTTTTGTTATACGATCAGCAAAGAAATTTACGTGTCCTGCCACCTACCTTTGCCTTTACAAGTCTCTTATATGCTCTCAGCTTGATTATGCTGTGTCGATCTGGAATCTATTCTATAATAAATATATTTTAGCTCTTGAAACTGTACAAAAGAAATTCTTACGCTGCATACACTATAAATGCTTTCATGCTCGATTATCGTACGTGCAACTCCTTGACGAGTATAAGCTCCTTACACTGGAACTAAGACGTAAACAGCTCGAAACTATGTTACTTTATGACCTTTACCATAATAGGTATGATTGTATTCCTCTTATTAACAGATTGTGTTACAGAATTCCCACTAGAACGCACTGCCGTAATCCTTGTCAATTATTTGCAACAGTTCGGTGCCGTACTAATGCTGGCAAACAATCTCCTATGTACCGTTTGGTTCACTCTTACAATTCCAACTTCAACTCCATTGACATTGCGGTGACGCGTCCTAGCACTTTCAAAAAAAAGATTCGTGAGATTTTAGTTTAGTATATAGTACATAATATCTCTCATAACCCAGGTATAGTAATACTTTTAACATAATCTGTGGTAAACGGTGTTGGTTTCACAATTATTAAATTGTTTGTACATTACTATGTTACCTATGTATATTGTGTTACTGTTTGTTTACCCAAATAAATATATATAAAAAAAAAAAAGACAAATATATCCTGAAAATTTAATGCCTCTACGATCAGTGGTTTGGGCTGCGCGTTGTCTACATGTCAGTCAGTCAGTCAAGACAAAATTCTTATATTTGGTAAAGATAATACGGTTACTCGCCTATTTAACTTAATATAAATGATAATGTAGAAAAACTTTGACTATAATTTTTTGATTGTTGACAGGAAAGGGTGACACCTATCCGTACGTCGGCTAGACCGCAGGTAGAAGGGCGTAGGAATAATCAGCTCGTACAATTCTTGCACACACTCACCGAAAATTCGGTAGAATACCAATAAGCAGGCGACAAAATGAACTTCACATAACGTTACCCTCAACACAGCAAGATCGCCTTGCTCCTTGGTTTTGATCACAGTGTATTCCTTTTCTAGCTTTTTCATCTTCTTGGGATTCACTTTGATAGAATACGACAAGTTCATAAAGCCGTCCGGATCGCCCTCGACTTTTGACGGCAACTCCTTTTGTATGTACTGAGAACAATATTCACAATTAATAAAATTATTGACAAACCTATTTATTATACAATCATAAAAAATCTATTAGTAGATTGCTTTTACAAATGGCTTCCGTTATAAAAATGAATACCTTCAGAATGCTTTCCATGTCTAGTGAGAGAAGATCGTTCTTTCCGCGCGTCAGCATAGCGATGGCCACTTTGAACACAATCTCGATGCCTTCAGATAAGAAAACGTCCATGATGCGGCATGCGAGAGGCAGCGACAGAGTCGTCGTGAACAGAGTCAGAAACCAGCTGCTAGCGTACAGAGATGTGCTAAAGCTCTGAAACAAAACATTTACGCTTAAATTCATTGTCAAGGATTGTACAGTCCCTCTCATCACACTGGAAACTCCTTATAACGATGGGATGGCATCGCCACTAAGGGACGGTTTATACGATGTGTTAATTTCATAAATAAAATGAAATGTATCGATTGGAATGGTACTATTTATCTCTAATTTGATGAGTGGAGATGATGATGACATGAGTGAAGGTGGCAATGTTTTAGTCAAAATATATTTAAGATTTATTCACGTTACCAATCCTAAATGTTTGAAAATATCAAGTCACCAACGCCTCTAGTCAATGTCGTTAGTTTTGAAGCAATTCGACGAATATAAAATAGTATGTATAGAAATTTAGGCGATAGCGAGGTTCACTTCTTAGCGAACAAACATTGTCTGTGTCCCACTGTCATTCAGGTGGGACATTAACTCATTCCATTAATAAAAGCTACAGTTCAGTAATAATAATAATAATATAATAATGCTGGACAATCCACACAGCATCATCTAGCCCCAAACTAAGCAGAGCTTGTGTTATGGTTACTATAGATGACTGACATACTTAATACAATACATTACATACATGGATATATTTTTTTATTATACATAGAAAACACCCAGAATAAACATTTGCAGATCGTAGAAACATTTATCCCAAGGCGGGAATCGAACCCGCAACCTCCTGCGTCGCAGGGAGATATTCGCCCACCACGCCACATCGGTCGTCAACTGCGACTGGAGTGCACACTGACAGTACTGACCTGTGACTGGAAGTGCACGTGTAAATCCGGTAGCAGCTCTTGCACTAAGTTCTCAAGCTGGAACATGCAGAGCCCCAGTTCAGCCATGCTTGGTTTGAACATATCTCGCATGCGATGCTGCTGCATTATCTTCACTAATACTGCGAACGCCTCCTCTTCTGGCATCTGATAATAATAATAAACAACCGGCTACATTAAACTCGCGCCACGTGAAAAGAATACCTAGCACGAACTTTGATGCAGTTTTTAGGACTATCAAAGTTAGCTACTTTATCCAGAATATATATTTCCAAAGCATGGAATCACTGTGTTAATTACAACTTGCTTTAAGATCCACATTCACAGAGATTTGAAACAGTTTATTGAAGAAGATTTCGGTCTGATTAGAATCAGTCATGGCGTTATTGTAAGAAAGCAGACAACCCAGTAGAAAATACATACCTGCATCAATAGGAGTCCTACTATGAAACCAGATCCCTGGCAATATCCAACTTCACGATCATGAAGAGAATATGCCTTCATCACGTTGAATAGCGACTCCTGACCCAGTCCATCTTTTTCTTTGAAGAAGTCGTGTTCGGGGTAAGTTCGCGCTATGTCGCGACGGATCACCTTTTCACACGCTGATTTCGCCTATAAAATACAGATTATTTAAGGTCATTTGAAAAAATCGCTAGCTGTATTAGCTTGTTTTTGTTTTTCACTGACATAACTGTTATGGACGTTTATAGCATAGTTTAAAAAAAGGTCACACGAAAGAACGGCAGGATTCCGATCTTAACAGTTTACAAAATTGCCTAGTGGCATTACAATGACAAAAACTGTAGGTACCTTAATGTATGAGGCGTACAGTTTCTTTTCTGGTGAACTATCAACGCCCGCTAACAGCTGCCATACGATGCCTCTAAAGTGGTGAGGCACCCCCTGCCGGACCAGATCTCGCACAACCTGGTTCCGCCGCTTCCATTCCGTCTCCCAGTTGGTTACTATCCGGCCCCAGAGACTCCACAAATCTTCTTCGCCATTACTGTTGCCACAGACCCTCGCTTCAGTCTCATGACTTGAACTTGCCACTGTACATGATATACGAGTACAATTAAACAAAAGAAAGTATTGTACTTCAATCATTTAGTTCATTAAATATTATTTAGTTGATAAAATTATCCGCATTATACACCAAATTTTTTATTCTAGATAAAAAAAAGGCATTGTACGTTTTCAATTGTGTTGAATCTTTTTTGGCACAAGATTTGCAGCGATTCGTCTCGATGAGTCACGGTGCAGAGGCCTCATAAAATATATTATGTACATTTTAGAGCATTACGTACATAATGAAACATTTTCTAAAACGATCGACCTGTAAAACTCTATCACACTTTTTGTACTGAATATATCGTTAAACTCGTTCATTTTAGCAATAAATTCATTGCGTTTTTACATAGGCGAGTTGCGTTAAATCAAATTAGGTATTTGCACTATCACGTTTCGTGACCGACTGATAAGAGATAAAGGATATCTATCTGCTCTGCAGAGAAGCGTGCTCTTTTTAAAGCACTATTTATAAACATCGTGTTGAAACGAAGTTAACAAAGTTTTTATAAATCTTTAAGCATGTGTCGTAAATTATATGATTGTGTTATTAGCTACAGTAATTTCACGTTGCGCTCGTGAGTGTTTAAAAATTGTGCGATCTCTTTTTGCACACGACTTCAGTTGAAAATATCATACTATCTTATCCTATACTAGGTACCTCTACTAAAAATGCGGGCACTTATTGACTACGTCTTTCCCGTGGAATAGGCAGACTAAGCTGAGAGAATGGTATAAGTGATGGGCAAGCCTATTCCATCTAAAATCATGTTCCAGGCACTACAGCGTCCCTTAAATAGAGGTAGGATTGTGAAAGTTGCATCTAACGCTGTATAAATCATCTACAATAGATACAAAGACTTGTTTTATAAATACGAAATTACGCATTTGTAACTCACATCGTCGTCATAGCAGTTGCACCTATTCGGATGAAACTTAGGAATGAATGTAGTATAAGCGTTAGTTTTTAGTACTACGCGAGTGTGTCTTCTAGCGTAAAATTGTAGCTTAAATTTTTCAAGGCTCGTGATAACTAACATTTCGAGTGCAGACCTCTCGGAATGAATTTATTTTTGGTGCAATATGCACATAGAGGCGATGGAAATCGGTAAGAACTTTCTTTGTCATCCATTATTTGGCTTACCAGATGCTAGGGATATCTGCGACGTGTCCGAGCTCTTGCGACTGTGCACATTGGTGAGTGAGGCACTCTTCGCATCCGCCTCGATCCTCCGGTTCTCTTCCTCCAGCTTGGCGAGCAGCGCCTTCGCGGGCGACGGTATAACCTCACTCTCGGGCACGCGCACGTCTGAACACAGTAACCCATGCTTAATTCACACCAAACATATTCAGACTAAACGAAATACGATTTTGTTGATATGAAACCTAAAAATCATAGTGAAACGTTTGGTAAAAACTAATCCGTCGTAAATAATGTGTCGTATTTCGTTTTTTATGTCAAAATCACATATGGAAAATTTAGACGTTAAATACATTACCTACAACCCTCTACAGAATTAAAGTAACCGCGAATCCCGTAATCCCGTAACTAATGTATAAAATACTTTGCAAGCAAGCTGTGAACATGGAGAGAGATTTAGTTAAAATTCTGGACGATACCACTTTAATACTCAGCGATCCCGCAACGTACACGCTTGGCTAGGTTTCACAAACAGTAATTATGTGCTAACTAGTAGAACGACCGCAATTTCATTCGCAGAAACCATGATGGGGATGAAATAGGATTCAAAAGTTTGTTATGCTCTTGTTTAATCTTTTCTAATCATTAGTGTTGCGCGTATTAATTGATAATCAGATTCAGATCGACAATCAATAAGCTAACGCCAGGAGTTCCAGCAACGCTAACGATGTGCGCTATAGTAAGAATACCCAAACCTTTATACAAATGTATTACATAAATTTATTGAAAACGATATAACTAATCACAATTAACATTGGCGGTAAGTTAGTATATTAGCTAAAGCAGTACATCCAATAGTACAAGTGTTGTAAGTCTGTATGATGCAATCAAAATAATGGCGTGAGTCAAAATGCATGCGAGCTATTTACAAGTGCTGAGCGTGAAGTTAGTGTTAATCCAACAAACCGTCTAAGGATGACACAGGCGATTCTGTATTACTAGCGTTGGGGGTCCCGGGCGTCGCCACCGGCGCGGCGGGCGCGGCTAGCGCATCTTTCACGTCCGCATCCACCTTCATGACGAGTTGGGATCTGCCATATAGAGCCCGCTCTTCGCCCTTCTCCCGGCCACTGGGCGTACTCCTCTCTGCACCAGACACGCGCGTCACGCCATGACACAGTAATTTTTTTGAGCGCAATTCGGTCATGCCCATTATAGCGACGGATACTCACATGAATCCCCCTTGTTTAGTATTTATTAAAATTCAATACAAACTTTTCAATTCCGGTAGATAAAATTCGAAATATTATATTTATAATATAATAAATTATATTATTTTGTAAAAAGATCATACAACAAAACGGTAGGGTTTTTTAACAAAGTCGTAAGTTTCTTGTCTGTTCTAGGCTTGGTTGCGAGGAATTGGTGCCTAGTTTTACCTAAGCTTTAAGACTATTCGAGGCGATTCCTTTTATTCCGTCGATGATCCGTGATTATGATTATTATTATACTGTTACTATGATTCTAATTACAAAAAATATATATTAAACACGAAAAAAATTCAATTGCCTATCTATTTGATATATATTCAGATATAAGAATAAGCTGTAAGGGACTTCGTTCACGTGGCGCACCGTGCCTTGCCTATGCGTCTGGTCTGACACTTGGCGGAGGAGGTCGGCAGCTGGCGCGGCGGGATCCAGGGCGCGGCCAGAAACACGAGGCTGATGTACGTGCCGCCCGTTCTCGTCGGCAAAATGTACTCAGGTGGTATCGTGCATATCGTTTGAAGCTGTGTTAATAGGTATCTAGGAATACACGTTCGTGGAGTCCTGGGCCGCTGATTGACTAGGGTTTTGTCTGTGTATTGTTGTTTGTTTAACTAGGGTAGATTCACGTCTTTATGGTGTTCTGTAGCGCACTAGGTCAATTATCAGCGTTTAAGTATTCGATGGATGTTTAGGTCGATGGCTAGTGGTGTTTAGGTAGATGGATTTAGGATGGCTGTCGAGTTTGGGTTGTAAATTTGTTCCACGCAGAACATGCTTGCCACGGTTTTTTTTTTTTTTTTTTTTTCGAACGGACTAAAATGCTGGTATAATCGCCTAGCGATTTCCGACAGCGTTACCGGGCTATTGCTTGCCACGCGAGTACGAGTGTAGATTTTGTTTTAGTTGGGTCAACCCAGTGTATTTTAACGGAGCCAAACGCCCGAGTTCTGTGACACTCCTGCTAGCTGGTAATGATTCAGACTAATTTAACCGTTTGTCACTAAATTTAACTAGTGTTACTTTATAAGTTAGTCTAGGTTTTTGCGTTAGTTCTGCTCATGTAGTAGCAGATAGCTATATAATTATATAGTGTAGCTTGTTGGTCCGAGGGATTAACCGCTAGGAACGTTGCAATCTTGTGGGTCGGCTCCACACAGAGTCCAAGTGTTTAGTTGAGTACAGCTTTTAGCCTGCCCGAACCGAGACGTTCCTCGAGGTTGGTAACCTAGCGACAATAATGTATTAAATGATTCGATTTCTATGACTAAATATTGTGTAAATTCTCTCAAACATTTTATATTTATCTTTCTTTTGATGATTTGTTATTATTTTCTTTTGGTTCTGGTTTAATCAGGTGTGAACGTTAATAAAATAAAAGACTGTATTGCTGTGTTAATTTCGTTTCCTTTTTTATTTAGTAAAAACTGTTTTTTTACGGTACGAGATAGAACCCCAGCTTAGCTAGCTGAGCCTTTACCACCGTTTCGATACGTTGCAGTACTGTTCAATGTCTTCTCTCTCTCTTTTCCACAGTTACACTTTCTATAATTTTATAGTATTAGATTTTTAACAAATATTCATTTACAAGAACTAAATGACTCACGGGAATTTTACTTACAGCATTTCACCAACTGAGTTCTCTAAACTTCATCACTAAAACGGGCATGACCGATTTGTTTCCGAAAAAAATACTGTGCCTCAGCACCTTCATCAAAGGTGCAACGCCCCCGTGCCACTCAACCGTACACATACTGAATCCTAACCTGTAAATCGTATTCCAGCCTCGTAATGTTCTGTGTTTTTTCTGTGTATAATAAGGAAGAAATTATATTTGTAAAGTAATTTTTTATTGTGGCACTGTCAAGTTTACTGTGATTAAGTTTATAAAATACCCATGTTTCTGACATGCGACAAAAACAACCTAACCATTACTTTAAAAATAGATGTGGTTACTTCTAAGAGAGACCTTATATAAAGATGGATAGGTACGAATGCATTCATCTAAAGCATCTTTTCACCAAACATGCACCGGACAATGAATGATGTGGTCGCGGAATCATGAAAGATCTTGCGATATGCACCCCAGTCACACACAATGCACTAGAAACAACGACTAATATTATTCACGGTTTAGAGTGTGCTATGTATACTATGTATATTATTATTATTATTATTATTAATTATGCGTGTAAGACAACGTTCCGATTGCGTAGATTTAAAGTTTTGTTTTGATGAAACAGCGCCCGGTGGTGAAAGTCGGTGCGGCGTGATCCACGGCCTGCCGTCCACTAAGCATGAAGGCCGCGTATTTAATTTCAGAGTTTTTCATGTCACGATCTAGACGCGAACAGTTTGCGCACAAACGTATAACTTCGGGTTTTTTGGTACAAATGCAAAATATTTTTCATCATTCATCGAAAAAAAGAAAAAACATCACGACTTTAATCCCGAGGCACGGTAGATATCCCTTCAGGTCTCTTAGTACGAAGTACACACTTGTGATACTTCGAAGATATCTAAGGGGATAGTCAGAGATATGTCCACATATTACATTTGGTACAAACCCATTATTCATTGGATTATCAATATTCTTTTTCAAATGATGTACTCAGATTGACTCTTTAACCTGTTTTAAATAAAAAATTGTACGAGGTCACTGTCAATGAGGTAATTAATCAAGGATCCATTACCATAATGACTCATTTCCAGTTAGGTATACTATTTTCTGATGAAGTAGGTAGGTAATTATTTATGGTGGTGGTAACCTATGACTAATAGATAATCTTTTCATAGGTTGTTCAGAAAATGTTACCTTATGAATTTAGATAAATAATAAAATGGAATTGTATAAACTGCTCAAAATTTTTATTTCTCTCTTTACTAGATGATTACATTTGTTGACATGCTGGTTTTTAGGTTCCATTGGAGAAGTTTGTGCACAAGTTATTTTCTTGTGAAGATTACTGGTACATACCTAATAGGAATAATCCATTAGATTAACAAATATTTGGTGTTAAGTTTTTGCGACGGTTTTTTATCAAAGTTATTTTGTGACACAGTTTTTGATAATGGGAAAATATCTTCAATATTATGAAACCTTGCAAAAATATACTGGTTCATTACACATATACAATTAATTCTCAAGAGAATGCTCTAATAACAAGCAGGCTTTCCGTAGCTGGCTCCGCATAAAAAATGCAAGACCACGTTTTGTAGCCAGACTGGAAGACAAACCTCATATACTCGTACTTTGAGCTAGTGTGTAGTTTAGGCAAGTTTCTAGTATACATTGGTTTTAAAGTCAAATTTATCAAGAAGTCTATCAATAATAGTATAATAATTAAACGTTGATCAACACACTAAAAGCACGTTCACGCAAGATAATTGTCGACAATTACACATGGGTACGAAATTTTAATACTGCTCAGCTATGCCACAAAGTGTAAAGTTGGATTTCTAGTTCAAATACCTAGCTAGCTAAATTAGCTTCATAACTTTGACCAATTATTGAAAATACCTTTAAAATCTAGTATGAGTAGGATCCTAGAAATTCAACCTTGGATTACGTTATTTGCAATGAATGCCGTTTTTTTGCAATGTGAAGTAATGATAGAACATACTGCTGCATGAAACATGCTAAAGAAAATAAGTTTTTGTTATTACTAAGGCACGATTGTCATCAAACATAAAAGCTGCCTTAAGCTTTGGTTGGTAAATTTGATACGTACTTATTTTGTTGATATAGCTGCAAAAGCACTCAGCTCAGGGAGGTTTCGTAGAGACGAGCCCGCGTCAAGTAATATTTGTCTAAAGCTTGGTATCAACAAACAAATCAAATTACAGGATTTACTTTTAGGTATCGGCCGGTTTACTCACGGGTAAGTCCTAGGTTATAACCGAAGCAAATGCGTCGTTTTTTTATCATTTTCATAAAACGGTTCGTTGCTTTATTGAAATTGAAAACGTTACGCTGAACACCTCACACAATATACTGCTAGCTGTTGGTAATTTATTTCTACTATTTTATATCGGAAGCGACAAAATCAATATTATATTAATCTATTTTCACGATTACATTGGTCTACATTAGACGCCAGCTATAAATAAAATTTCATAATATTATTTTTACATACACTACTAGAAGCCGGGACGAGCCGCTTTTTAAATATAATGCTCCTATTTTTAACTTAACTAACTAATTTATAGAGTTTGGATTAAGTTGGATAGCTTATTATTGATCAAAATTACTTAAATTATTTCTAAAAGTCAATCTTGCTTTGATTATTTATTATGTATACCAAAGCTGTGTGTTTCTAGTTCTAGCATTCATAGTTCCAGTTTTTATAAAATAACGGAACACATTGGTTTCGCACCGGTGCGGTGTTTGTCCGTCTATAACATCTTTTAAATGTTGTATATATAGTAAAAATACAATTTCTTAATGTTAAATATTGCGATATTTTGGGATAATACTCGTAGTAGCGGATCAACTGATGTAAAATTCGATCGAGTGCGGCTCCTTATAAAAGCTTACATTTATGTAAAACTAACCATTAATTTCGTATCTCTTTTCAAACCCTTAGGAAAAAAAATCTAAACGTTTAATTCAAAATACATTGTTTTTTTTAATGTTTTTATAATAAATTGGTCTAAATTGGTATCAGGCAAAATTTTATAAACTCGAAGAGTACCGAATTAAACTTTAACAATTATTCGGCGTTGGCAGGTGAATTAATATGATTAAAATATATTGTGAATTAAATATTACTATGCGAATTTTTTACCATACCAGTAAGGAAATACTAGGCCATCAAAACTCTACTTATGCAAGTTTTAAGTGCTTGTAATTGCAAATTTTTTTTTACTTTCAAAGGATTAATTTAACTATGGTAGAGATATTCGTAATGAGGTCCCGTACCAAGTCGGAAAATGCATTTATTATCTATGTAATGGTGTTCCTTTTACTCGTATAGGTACGATAGTTTTTAAATCATTGAAATCGTTCCATTGGTTGCGAAGATATTACACATTTTGTACCAGCCAACCGCGGGCCGGCCGAATAGCTCATCTCAGGTAATCGTGACGTCACGATTCCCTTGCGCCCACGCGCGCGCCGCCTCTCCGCCATTCATTTATTAAAGTTCACTCGATCTGCGCGGGTCGTGTTGTGGTTTAAATTTTTTTTTTTTTTAATAAAACCGCGCGGGTTCGGCGGCTTGCGCTGGGTCATTGTGACGTCATGTCACAATGACCAGCGCTAGGCTGTTCGCGCGGTCAGTGAGCCTCGTTCGGTATTTTGCCCATAACCTAGTCAGTTTTGGCCGTAGAAAAAAAAATTTTGCACTTTATGTTTTAGTTTTTCAAGGCCTATAAAACTGCATTCATAGATAAAACTATGACGGGTCCCCATTGATAAATTTACAATAAACAGATGGCACTTAAGTTTTTTTTGATCCGAAATTCAACACCGGCCTACCGAATATTAATTTTATCAAGCTTTTTATTGCATATCTGCGTTCTAAAAGCATCAAAAAAGGCAAAATGCTTAAAATTGCTCTATATACTGATAACTGCGATGTGATGCTTTATTCATATGCTATGGCATATTAATAAAGCAGTTTTATAACCATTGTAACATACTTTAAAATTCGTTTATTAGAAACAAATTCATATATTGGCATATTATGAAAGCTAATATTGCTTCCTATTAAGAAGCTGCTTTCTAGAACGGAACTTTATCGAAAGTGCAAAATTCAATCGCAACTAACCATTGTGTCCAAAATTACTAATTTGTTTATTTAAAAGGAATGGACTTACTATGGCATAACCAAGATTTATATAAAAAAACATTTAAAAAATGTGCATAAATACCTTGGAAATCAGTAAAACTTGAGTGAGACGCAACAGGAACTTCCTCAAACATTAACTGTAAAAAAAGAGATCATTAATCCTTACTTACCCATTGCTAGGGCCGGGACGGTATCATCTAGTAAAAATGAATATTACGAAACTACGACTTAGTACTGCAAAATGTAAACTATAGTTTGGACGTACCTCTGACCACACCCTCAAGGATCAAAGGACTGAGGTGCTTTTATATTTGCCCCAATCATCATGATATTCATATCATACTGCTAAAGTTTATAATATAATAATAATTCTCATAACGATACATCGTCAAGTTCAGGTTTTATTTGTGTCAATCTCCAAATAGTATTCTTTAAGACTGACATTTGATACACGCCCAATTTTGACAATAAGGAACCTATACCCGAAGGAACTAGCACAGGGACAGTCAGCTAAATATCAGAGAAGTGTATAGGTAGGCATTGATAAGGTATATAGTATTCCTCTATTGTATTACGCATACATCACATTGCGTGTACATTTATTTTGGTTATGTTCTTGTTCAAGGCGCTCAAAGTCAAAAAGCATTCATTCAGTAATATCCGCAGGGATCTTCTTAAAACGTCTTAAATTTAGGTAAATCTAAGCGCCAGTTCCTCGCGACTTTACCTTACCTTATCTGTACTAAACTGGGCTTACAGTGGTACCTCCATCATAATTTTATTTTATTCCTACGACTTTGATTTTCAATAAAATCTGAGAGCTAGGCATAATATAGATTTATGATTACAAAAAATTACGGTTTTTTTATATTTTTGTGATAAAAACCACAGGTTTAGAAGATAGTCATCGCAAGAATGCATACCTGGGCATCTGTAAAAAGAATATCAGTCACTTATAATAGCGATCACGTTAGGTTTGTTTTTTGTTATGTTATGACTCAAAACTTGTCAGGGCAGTCGCACCACGTGGGCAGCTACGGTGACTCATCGTGCACCTCAGCGGCAAGGTTAAACATAGAGTTTCTAACAGTACTACAAACAGTATTACCACCTTTCTAAAGGCGACACCAGTCGCCGACTCGAACTCCTCGATGGGCAAGGCTAATATATTAATTCAAAATAATGTTTTAGACACTAGCCCCCATACTTATAAACCTTATTTAAATTTAAATATTGTTTAAAATTTGTCGGACACTATTTGTCATTTACCCATGGATGTTAGAGTAATCTTTAGTCCATAATCATTGGGTCAGAGTTAAGCTTTTGACAGATTTTATAAATAAGGCCATAGAATAAATAAACCACGCTCATTATATATAGTTTCTACTATACGGTAACTTCATACTCCTCACGGCATTTATTTACGCCCTAAGTTGGTGGATCTTTCGAGGTACATAACAATATAAGTTATTTTTATTTTACTATGAAATATAGTAACAATTTGACATCATTCTTAACATTGGACGTATGTTGTCAAACAGTGGAGTAAGCCCCCCACAACGTTTGTATTGGAAAAATGGCGACTTGTGTTATCTTAACTTTAGTTTCAAATACCCCACCGCACGTACTTGACAAAAGATTTGCGGCGAGTACCGGTCGTCGTCTCTCAACAAAGGCTGCGAGCATCGACCACATCGATGGTTACAAGCAAGCGAGCGCAAAGCTATGGTAGACAAGGCACCATGGAAGGCATAGACATGACATCTCGTTGTTTTACAGCTCTGCTATCCCGAAAATAGTGACACGAATACAAAATGTACAAGATGATCTCTGCGGATATTACTGAATAAATGCTTTTTGACTTTGACTTGGCTTGACTTTGAGGCAAGTAGTCTGCACCAGTTGGTGCTGTAAATGTTGCCAGGTAGGAACAATAGCAATTACTATTACGTTACAGTTACTTTGTGATGACGTAGTGGCAGCCCTACTCACTGAACAGTTACATAGTACACACCCATAGCTATAGCACGTGTACAAAGTATAAACTTCACCTTGCTGTATGTAATATATTAAATAGTAATAGGTTCTATAGTTCCATGGAGAGTGAAGTGACCGAGGTGTGGTTTTACGCCAAGTTACACTATATCGAGCTCAGCATTGGTCTATATTAAAAACCTGTTTATACATGTAAAAGTAACTAGTAAGAGCACCTACACACGCAAGCATAACATCTCTAATGTCCCGGCCACACTAACGATCAACGTTACTACCCAAGAACAGCAATAAATTAACGTGATAATTGAGAAGCTACAGTAACGTTTAACGTCAATAGGGATAAATAAACGTAATCGTTGCGAAAACATGTAATTGGTGATTAGTATATTAAGTTGTTTTATATATAGGCAAACAGTGGTATCTGTTTGTTTTCCAAATAAAATATAATAAAAATAATTAGGTGGCCAGTCTAACCCAGTACAATTTCAATTTGTTATTATGTTATATTATGAAATGGCAAAACGTATTATTTGACGTCATTCATGATTTTGAGAATACTATTTTTATAGCATTTTAGTCACAGATTCCACAGTTACCTAAACATGGTTCTGGTTGGTTGAAGTTTTATATCATAAACTTTAAATATTGTTCATTTAACTCAGAATACACTACAGAATATAGAGAACCGTCAAAGTTCTGATGGTATTTACTCTTGTCTTTTGCGCTGTAGGTTGTGGGTTCCATCCCCACCGAGAATAAGCATTTGTGTGATGAACACAGATGTTTGTTCTATGTCAGGATGCCATATTGTATTTTATGTATGTATTTACAAAAAAAATTGTGTTTTATCAGTTATCAGTATTTCCCATAGTCAGCTTTGCTTAGTTTAGGGCTAGATAGCGGTTTGTCAAATTTATATCAGCGTTTGTTATAAATACATTGACCTATTATAGCAATAGAATATGAAAGGGAACTTGGTGCGAAAATGAAAAGCGTAGGTATTTACTACCACGTTAAATTATCACATTTTTTTTAATGTGCTAAAAATAAAAAATACTGCCACCCGAACTTTCGTCCAACGCAAACCGCGTGGCGTTTTAGATGCCGGTGAAAAGGTTGTGGCCATCTATCGTCAACGCCCATTAACGCGATAATCATTCTCTAACTTGAGGACTGTCAAGAGCGGCTACCGCGTCGAGACAAGTTCTCGAGGCTAAATCCGAAGTTAAGAGACTAATAAAAACCGGCCAAGTGCGAGTCGGGCTCGCACACGAAGGGTTCCGTACCATTATCTATCTATATAATATATATTATATTATATTTTTATATATATTATATAAAAATGAATCCCTATTTCTCTTGGTCACGCCATCACGCGTGAGCGGCTGGACCGATTTCGCTAATTATTTTTTGGTTGTGTTTGTTATTGTCAGGAGAAGGTTCTTACATTAATAAAATTAAAATTAAATTAAATTAATCAGATACTCAGAAAGATAATACGACGTTTACCACCCAAGGGAGTGGGCATGGGTCAGCTAGTCTGTAATAAAAATGTTTAAAAAATAACGTTTGTTGTATGTTGTATGAGCCCCTTTAAATATTTGTTTTATTCTGTTTTTTAGTATTTGTTGTTATAGCGGCAACAGAAATATATCGTCTGTGAAAATTTAAACTCTAACTATCACGGTTCATGAGATACAGCCTGGTGGCAGACGGACAGGCAGACAGACAGACAGACAGATATCGGAGTCTTAGTAACGGGTCCCGTTTTACCCTTTGGGTACGGAACCCTAAAAATGAGTGGTACTCAAGGTTATGTACCACTTAAGTAGTTTTTTAGTAAGTAATATCTAGATTGAGCGTCCCCAATTGTATGTATTATATATACCTTATAAACAATAACCTATAATGTTATGATTACTAGTCTTTATCACGGATCTCGCGACCGGATCAGACAGGTGGTTCAAAATTTTCATTAGACTAGTAGTTCGCCCCTAAGTGAGATCTCGCATCGCGATAGTGTCTCAGATATTTTTGCGATTGGTTACATTCAAACACCCCACTTGTTTTTAAAACTCCTATCTTAATATCTCCATGCTTGATTTGTAAATTTCTCAGAAACAACCGATATACCTACCAAACTTCACGTAGAAAGTAATGTTAGAACAAACATGCAAAGCAAAATCGCCCAAGTTGCCTCATAGATCTTCGATCGCTTCGTTCTTTCTATCAATAAATAAATAGAACGAATCTTTATGACTTTCAAGTAGAATACTTTGTAAATCCGAGTTTATTCGGTTGCACAATTCCACTTGTGAGAGCTTGAGCCCTTGAGAACAGGAAGATGCAATAGGCCACTTCTAAATCTCAAAAACTCGTTGAGAATACTAATTGCATCACATCATCCACTTGGTTTCCCTGAGTCGTATCAGAAAGTACTTATAACTATTTATACAACTCATGCAGCGGCCCTAGTACGAATACGTTTGACATTTGTGGCGTATAGGTATCATACTGACGTTTGAACTACATGGCGCTGCATCGATAACGCAGTATTGTATGATTACCGCACAGTGTAACTCGGATGTTAAATTATACTATAGTAATAATAATAATTATATTAAGCATATAAATACATATTTGTGGACACTTTTACACAACAACATCTAGCCCTAAACTTATTATAGCTTATAGTATGGGAACTAGCCTTAGTAGTATTCATTCTATTTGTGTATAATCTCGCTGTTGCGTGTATGACATGCTTTGTATAGTTACACTAGCGAAACGCGCGCGAAAACTTAGACATCTCTACGCACCAAGACGAATTTATTCTGAAAATTTCAAGTACAACAAGAGGTTTAGGCTGTGCGTCGTCTACATGTCAATTAGTCGGTCAGTCAGAACAAAGATTCTTATAATTAATTGGTATAGATATATATTCCGATTTAGTCAGTGAGTAAAAAGAAATACCCTTGTAAAAATCATTGTGGTGCCCCGTTACTTCCTACAAACGCACAATTAAATAGCAGGTAGTGTGTTGTTATTGTGCCCACACAGTTCCTGATACTGAGTCATAGCCAATCTTGAATCTATTTCAATTAATATACTAAGCAGTTAATAAAGTTATAAGGATAACACAAAGAAAGAAGAAGACAAAAAGTTTGACATGAGGTTCTAAATGCTGAGCCTGAATTGCGCTTACTGATTTGGTACGAGCCCGTTTTCCGAAAGAGTTTCGTATAAATAACTCTGATTAGAGTTTTCAACACGTCTGATAGAGACGCTAAACCAAAACCCACTCGGAAAACGGACTCACATTACACAAAAAACCAGTGGGCGCAACTCAAGACTCGGGCGATTTCTTATACACTTACAATGAATAAGAGTAGTGTAAATGGTTTCTACCATTTACACTACTCTTATTCATTGTATGTAACATTATAACACTGTTACACAGAAAACTGTATGTAACAGTGTAACTAAATAATATAAATAATAAAAAACACGCAAGTAAAATGTTAAAATGCAGCTAAGCTCAACAAAAATAAAATCGCTAGGCAAATAATGAAACGAATAAGGCAGGCTGCGGATGATGATGGTGGCAAATACAATTATGTAATTATGGTAGTTTATACTACGAGTACGAGCATATGAACTAACACACGTAACAGTGTCGGGTACATCGACCGCGTCGTTCCGTCCCGTTTTTATGCGCGCGAGGCCAATATCCTCTTCTGAGTCTGATCTAATAGGCAGCGATTGCCGCTGAACCTCGTGCGTGCGTGACGCGCAAACATAGAAGCAAAGGCGCTTTTGTCAAAACCACCAGCGCTAACTTTATATAAAACTTTATCACTTACCTCAACTTTTAAATATTTTTTATTGCCTATCTAGGATCTGATTTAAGACTTTGAATTTAATAACTTTGTTTGAAAAATATAGTACGTAGCACATAATATCAGAGAAACGCGCGCGGTTTTGTAAGCATGAAGTTATTTTCATACATACTTCAACACACTGAGGAATTTGGGAAATTCCTTTCTTAGTAAACCTCTACACACCAAGACGAATATACCTGCTCTGAAAATTTCAAGTTTCCACGACCAGCAGTTTAGACTATGCGTTGTCTATATTATTATGTCAGTCAGTCAGAAGAAAATCTTATAATAGACTACTGGAAACGCTCGCAACTTCGTCCGTGTGAAGCTATTTTCATACAAAATTCAACCCCTGCTGTAGGGGTACAGCATAGAGGTATAGGGATTAAGTTTCGGGAATTCCATTCTTAGTACACTTCTACTCACCAACACAAACCTACCCTGAAAACTTCAAGCCCAACAACCGGCTGTGCGTTGTCTATATGTCAGTCAGTCAATCAGTGAGTCAGGACAAAGACTTCTATAATTGGTATAGATAGATATGACTGAAAATATAAATTTCACTAGATGTCTAAAATAAAGTTTAGTAATATCATTATCGCCTACTTCTTGGTAATTATTTCACTATTATCGGCTCTTTTCGATAAAATACAATAATATAACTTGCTGGATACTTTATTTTGTAATGGCTTACAAAGTTCGCTTATGTAAACGATATTTATTAATTTAAAGGCTGAAGTTCTTTTTCAAAAGTACACAGTTCCTTGAATTAATGTGTTTATTGTCCACGCTAATTCGAGAAAAGAATCAAGTCTAGTCTGAAATAGGAAATGACAGCTGCGTTTAGCTGAAATAGAATCGGCTCGGAAACCCTCACGCAAGTGGCGCTAGTGGCGGATGAAAGTATTATAGAATGCCTAATTGAAAACTCACCGCAGATTCCGCGATCCCCTGTGTGGATGATGTTAATAGAATAACACACAGTAGAAGTACCTACTGTGTGTTATTCTATTAACATCATCCATAAAAAAATTAATCTGTGCTACTTGTTGGCCAATGCGTAGAAGAGCCTCTAGTACTCTAGTCATGGACTACTGATCATAAATTATTGCCATTCTCTGTCTCTCAATTTTTTTATACACTTTTGATGGAACGAGCAGATGGCCCACCTGATGTTAACTGGTTACCATCGCCTATATCAAAGTATTGCCTGGTAGGTCACGCTTGTTAGAAACGTGCCCAATGATGCACTGCTCAGCGTCCATCAACCTGAGGTATACAGGTGCTAAGCCTTATATGCCTGTAATTTCACCGGCATAGAAATAGTAGGTTGGGTAGTACATCCACCGACTGACGGGTCCTTCACAAAGAGCTTTACTACTACTTAAACTAAAACAAAATAAACATGCCTTCAAGGCAATCTGCGCCCAGACTGCGTATCTTCTGTTACTAACATGCTCCTGTTGCAAGTGTCAATTAAGACAAATTTGTCATAGAAAATATATCTAACATATTTGACACTTGCAACAGGAGTTTAGCAACAACACAAAGTCAAAAAGCATTTATTCGGTAATATTCGTAGGGATCATCTTGAAATGTCTTAAATCTAGGTGAATCTAAGAGCCAGTTCCTCGCGACCAAGCCTAGAAGAATCCCCTCTCATCACAATCCCCCCTCTTACCTTTCTTCAGTCTCTTTAGTAGTAATGCACCAAACAACTGGTGAACAATATAATGCCAGTTTGAAAGTGAGTAGTAAATACAAATAAACATTTCTTTTAGAGCAATAATTGACAAATGTAACAACATTTTGCATTTATTTACAAACAATATATTTTTTCGTAAAGAATCTTCAATTAAAATTATTTTGTTTTTTTAGCTTATATCGCAGATGATAAAAGGAACAGATACAACTTTCTTTTGAGTTCACCATTCAATTTTGAGCTTACAAACTAATATCGCTAGGCACGTAAACCAATAAGAAAATGTAGATAGTTCTAACACTCCCACTCATGGCAACCAAGTGAATTGGGCCCCCGGGAACACACTATATTTTTAGAGCAAATGTTGCTTATTGAAGGGAATCATAGTCTAATAAGAAATATTACCTAAATTCCATGAAAATTCAGTTTATGATTCCAACTGGTTTATCAAAAACCAGTAGTAGGTATACTTCAATATAAATCAATTATATTGCATAAAATTTTTGTTACTGTGACAATAGACTGACCTAAATGTGAAATCATTTATGTGTGCAAGTCTTCTCAGGTGTTATGGAATGTTAAGTATTACATTATTTATTGGTTGTAGTTAGTTGGCTTTGCCATGGTCTTGGAGTAATTATTTCCCTAAATTAGTTTAAAAACACTGATCTAGCAT
Source organism: Electrophaes corylata (assembly GCA_947095575.1). Lineage (NCBI taxonomy): Eukaryota > Metazoa > Arthropoda > Insecta > Lepidoptera > Geometridae > Electrophaes > Electrophaes corylata. The sequence goes on along the minus strand of OX352698.1, from coordinate 8,977,138 downwards.
ACAAAGATCTGTATGTGCCGAACGACCCGTGGGTTTATCACACGTACAGTACGTTTGTTCATTCAAGCTGATCGAGCCTGAGGCTCCGATGTGGCCACATACGGTGGGTTCGTAATTGTCGAAAAGGAACACGGTCTTCAGATAGTTGGCGATTTCTATTTTGAAAGCTTAAAAAGTAAATCTAATAATTCACTTAGGCATTATGTGTTGTCCAAGTAGCAAATTGTAGTACATATTATTGATTCCAATCGACACGACAGGATTACAGTGTAACAACAATTATTTATTGAATCAAGGAACACTCACATTTTACTGTTTGATGAAAGCGAAGGGATGCTTTTTGCAGTCACCCGACTTGACTATCACTGCGCTGCTCTAGTAAAATCACCAATTTTAAAGAAAAAGTAGTTTTTAGAAATTTATTTACAAAATTACAAAATTTGGAACCGCCCAGCTGGCAAAAATTTTTCCACAGATAGTTAATCAATCACTTCACACATACACATCAAATAGAATATACAGACAGAGAGACGAACGAGATTTGACATGCCATGCCAGGGTAATGTCAGCCAATGCCATAGGGTGCAGGGCATACTACAAAACTTCTGCTTATTTTGTGTTTGGTTTTTCATAGAATAATTACTTTAGATAGGCCGAGAGTAAAAAGACTATCTCCGCAAACTGAAACTGCGCAATCAGCTCTCTGATCTTCTGTTTCAAACAAATTCTTGTTACATGTGTCAAATATGACATATATTTTTGTAATATTTGACAATTGCAATAGAAATTTACTAGCAACATAACACTTACGCTTACACAAACCCCTCCATCCACCATCGGAAAATAAACTCATGTACATATTTATCTTGCCTACGCGTAAAAAAGACAGCATACCAAAAACTGCAATCTAAATGACCAAAATATATAAAAAGAGATCGAGCTCGCAAACCGAAATCCGTTATCCGAAAAACGAAAAAACGCTGGTGGATTCGATAAAGATTGTCGGTAAATACCGACACAGACAAGATTGTCTGTGTCGCTGTCGGGATGCGCTCTCGAGCTAGAAAACACGACCATGTGTGTGTACATTGTGGCATCTAATTCAGAAGCCAAAATGTAAACAAATTCCTGGCTGCGTTTTCCAAAGTTGTGCATTCCTTGGTTGTGTAATCGCGGCTGGCGGCGGCACACCCCGAAAACATAGGGAGACATTTACACAGTCAATCTGGATCGCGATCACAGAAACCACAGAGTACTTTTTTATAGACTGAAGAAACTGGCAGAGCCACACAGTACTAAAATAAGTAGAACAAAACCAGTGCTGCCAGCTCGGCCCCTGGGGGCCGATTTTCAGCCTTTTGATAAACTTAGCGGCCTTTTAGTAGGAGTCGGCCCTTCATCGACCTTTCCAATGTCAAATGAAATAATTTATATATAATGGAATAAATTAATTTCACACTAGCACACTTCCACTTCACTGCCAGATTTAGCAAATTATCTTTACTCTTCTATCTTATCTACCTTTTCGGAGCCGCAGCGCCGCCGAAGGATGTAGTAGATAGATAGATAAGACATTTATTCAAACCACCACAATACAGAATAAAGTAATAGCAAATTTACACAACAAATACATTGGATATTACATAAAAGAATTTACCGAGCCGAGCCGAGATAGTAGTTACTGCCTTGTCTTCAAATCTCCACGGGTACACATTTTTCTGCTAGTGCCTTCAAATAACTGTTGTTTACGCCGCAGCCACATACCAGTGAACCGTGTGAAGCCGTGGGCGAACATTCTGTTATGGTTCGCAGTTTTTGGACCCGTTGAGGAGGTTATCATTATCGTCATTGCCAGATAATGTCAGAAGTATATCGATTTCACCGGCACGCGTTACAGGTCGCATTTCTCAACTGATTCTGAAGAAAATTGGCACACAAATTCTTTTTTTATAAAAAAATTTTTGCTAATCACGATTTTTGATTGAGGGGAAAATAAGGGTGGGGGGAAGGGTGGAAGTTTACTATAGCGTTATTTATCGACGGATTTCACCAAATACTTCATTCTATACAAGATATTGCGGAAAATAATCCAAAATGGGGAGCTGAAGGGGCCAGAGGGGTAAAGTTTCCGGCTATAACTTCTCCCCCTACTTTGCTCAAAAGAGTCTACCTAAGTAAGCGAGCGAGGTCTACTGTTCTCACAGAACCACTAGTAATAATACATAAGTATTCCACACTGCTGATTGTGTAAAATAATGATTTGTAACATGTGCAAAGATATAACTTTTTAAACTATCATGGTTTTGATCAATATTTTGGATAGAAACGGGATATTTACCATGATTTTTGAGTTTGATTGTTTCCCGATATTTCGGCACAGTTGCATGCGCCATGATCACGGGTCGAACTGAAGTCTTTGGCAAGTGGGTCTAATGTGACTTCTAATGTGACTTGCCAAAGACTTCAGTTCGACCCGTGATCATGGCGCATGCAACTGTGCCGAAATATCGGGAAACAATCAAACTCAAAAATCATGGTAAATATCCCGTTTCTATCCAAAAAATGTGCAAAGATTTTTACTATTTATTTGAAATTTCGGCCTTTGCAATCACAAATCGACTCCTGGCAAATTGGGTTTCGTTCGGCCTTTTTGGAGAACACGTGCTGGCAACACTAAACAATACAAACAATAATAATACATTAGGTAGGTACGTACCGGCATTTCACGATTTTGCATGGAGATGTGGATTAAAATCAAAGTATAATGATTCTTTGCTCGGGGTACGCAAGTATCTAGAGTAACAGACGTTACGTACTTGCGTCTTATAATAAAAAAACTTATTCTTCGAACATTTTTTTTGTTACTGACTGGATGTAGGTACGTATAAAATAATTCCTGGTACATTATAAAATAATCAGTAAGTACCTTAACAGCTAACCCATGAATAATTATTGAATTTCAGCTGATAAAACGTAAGCAAATTAGTTGCGACAGTCGGACGTGCAGCCGAAAGATATTTTTGGTAGTAGCAGGAAGCGAGTTAGGTAAGTAGGTATATATTTTTTGAGCAGGAATCTCCCAAGATGTACAAGTCTAGTCTGACAAGATATTAACCGTAGGTAGCTCAAAAGAAGAAACTTAAAACACAACAGTTGAAAAATGAAAAGAGGAAAAACAAAAGAGAAAGATGGAAGCTGATTCTCTGAAAAAGAAGCCTTTTTCAACTGGAGTGCCATGTGTACGCCTTAGATATATTTAGTTTATTTAGCCCATTTAGCATAGATTCAATGGTAAGTTAGGCAGACAGGAGTCGTGATAGCCGGGAAAGGATCAGACTGGAACGGACGGCAAGATGCACTATGTAAGTAGGTACCTAAGTGATAAGAGACGTAGAGGTACAATTTGTGTGAACAAATTGTGCACTCGACTTGTGTCGGAGTTCAGAAACTGTTCAGAGATATGGGACCTGAGATATTTTAGGGGTAAATGAACTCAGAAAACACTTGCAAAAGTGATTTACCGGTAGATAGGGTAGGCAGTTAGGTCTGTCTGTTGATTATTAGTTAAGCTTGATCTTATCGATTAAAGCAAATGCATTAGTATTCTAGCAGTGGTGATGGGTTTCCTATCACTGGAATACCAACTACTACCTATGTACCAAATGTAATATTTGGACGTACCTACCTCTGGCTACCTCATTGGACATTCTCAAAGAATATCGAGTAGGTATTTGGTACTAAGAGATGAGAGAGCATATCTACCGTGCCTGGGGATAAAAGTCGTGAAGCTATTTCTTTCTATTTTTTTTAAGTACCTATATACCTACAAGTAGATTATAAACCACGGGAATAAAACAGTATCCAATATTGAATCCTGGGATTTATCGAGAGATTCAAGATTGCCCGAGGCTAAGATACCTACCTACCTACCTAGGCGAGGTACCTACTCTACTTTTCACACTGGCATAAAAAGCAAAGTAAGGTAGGTACTAGAAGAATTCTTGGATGTAGCGTCATCTAGCTAGCTACCAAATAACTGATATATATTAACCATCTAGCAAGCTAAATATGAACTGTCCGATTGCGCATACGAAATACTACCGAATACCTACTAACTGTTGGTCCTAGGACCCCGAGCCAAGGATCGCTCGGTGGGAGATCTTCCCTTTCGGTAGGAGGCCATACCGACATTCCAACCTTGACCTCCACAAGTTACTTTGTTACGTATTTGATCGACTAAGCAATGCGAGAGAACACTTCGAAAAAGAATTAGTTTTACAAATATACTCTTAGCCAGTATATAGTAACCAGTATAGGTAGGTACTCTATCAAATTAATCGTTCAGAAAGTTGTACTCGAACAATCAAACATACTACAAAGCAAAGCACTTGTCACGGAGATCTTCTATCACTTCGCTTTTAGGTAGGTACGATCGATACTATTAACTACTAGATATCTACGCTGCTGTAGAAGTCGATGGATGGAAAGGGCTCAGAATCGTTCTTCCTGGAAACGTATGGGGGAGGCCTATGTCCAGCAGTGGACTTCTACAGGCTGATGATGATGACCTACGCTGCTCAGATGAATACGCGCCTCATCGGAAAGGATGAATTTTTAAGCTAAACCAGAGCAAGCAGAAAAAGCAGAGCAAGTTACTTTATAAAGTTTCCAATCTAAATCGAATAATGTACCTACCGTGGCAATATACATTGTTATAAGAAATATCTTAAATTTAAAAAGAATATTACGAATTACCCACCAGGAAAACGGAAAAACACCGGCCATCACTTTTGAAAAACTGAGGTGGGAGGATGGTGAAGTTGCTAAATATTCATTACCCTTCTTTCACTACCCCGCACGCCACGCCGCCGCCCCGCCAGACTTTTAACCGTTCATTTCTTTTCTGACAAAATAATCTGTACGAATAAGGAAATATGTACTAAGGGAGACTTGTAGACCTAATAAGTAAGGAGATAAGGTAATATGATAAGTGTAGGGCGAACCACAATGACATAGCTAGGATAAAAAAGGAGGCTAGCACAAGTTTGGTGGTTTACTAAGCAAATCAATAAAGAGTTGGACCAATCAACCCTACAACACTATCTAGATCCTACACTCGATTAAATTAAAACTTTAGAACAAAAGTCTGATTTTTAGTCTAATAAAAATTTTAATAATTTTATTACTAGCCCTTTGTGTCCCACGAGTGGGCAAAGGAAGTAACTCTATGATTGGTATTTTCTGGCAAAGGCCAGGCCAAACGTGCTTTCGTGTAGGTACTCTCCTTGGGCAATGGAACTTTTTGAGCTACTCTGCCAAACAGCTTAAACCCCACCAGCCGTCGCGTCGCTGTATCGTCGTCAATGCAGAAATACTAGCATATGGGTCTGTACCAAAAACTTTTGCTTTTTAGTTTTTTACGGGTATCTCTTGGCATTCATCAGTTATTCATGATTCTGTGGTCTTCTTGTGAGTTGGTTTTTATTAGGAGATGTGTACTTTCTTTCTTAGTACACTGTCAGATAGATTCTTTTGAAATATCGCAGTGTTCTACATACCTACAGAATAACTTTGTTCTGTGAACGAACCGGTACTTTTACTAGTAAAATAATTTAAATTATTTTTTATCTTGCGGTAACACCCACCCAGATACATTGATAAAGTGTTTAAATTACTGTTTCTACATAATTTAATACCCAAAAATTTTAATCCATAGGTATTCCTTTTATATGGTTACATCAAAATATGAGCCTTAGTGAGTTATTAAACAATACATTAAAAAACCGGCCAAGTGCGAGGCCAAGTAGGTACCTACGGTAGGTAGTAGTAGTAGAGCTTTTAGTGAAGGGCTCGTCCGGGGAAGTACTACCACCATGTCTATTTCTGCCGCCAAGCAGCTTGCTGTGTTTCGGTTTGAAGGGTGTGGGTGCCGGTGAAATTACAGGCACATGAGGCTTAACACCTGTATGCCTCAGGTTGATGGACGCAGAGCAGTGTATTGTAGGTTAGGTTACTAACGAACGTGACCTGCAAGGCAGTGCTTTGTTATAGGCGATGGTAACCACTTAACATCAGGTGGACTGTATGCTTGTTTCATCAGCAAATTGTATAAAAAAAAAAAACCTAAATTCCTTACAAATTTACTTAGTCATAATTATCATCATCATCCTCATCATCAGCATGTCCCTGTCCTTATGCCCACTAGGTTATTTCACGCTATTTTTTCAGTTATCGAGTTCCTATAGTAGGTAGGTAAGTACAAGTGTTACTAAATGACGTGTGGAAATAATGTACACCAATAGTTACAAAATTCGTTCTGTGACGGATTTGTCAGCGATTCTAAAACGTGCGCACTAGTGCTAAAGGCTAATAAAAAAACGTAGTGGGTTGGTTGTTGGTATACCTAGCTACGTCTACGCGTTGTCGGCAGTACGTAGGTAGGTACCGATGTCGTAGACCCCTCGTGGTTTTTCTTTTTCTTTCGTTCTCGACAACCCGCGCTGAACTTGGTTTAATCCGACGAAGTTGTCGTATAAATTGTTTTCTTGTAAGTATTTTTCGCGTTTAGATGCTTGTTATGGCAAAAGAAAAAATTGTTTTGAAAACTAAGAAGTGTGTTACTATCTTCACGGAGACCATCCTACTATTTGAGAATTTCGACTAATAATGATTATTACTGTGTATGTACCTAGGTTGTTTTCCTAGCTGTGTTTCGGTTTGAAGGGTCTGGGTGCCGGTGAAATTACAGGCACATGAGGCTTATCACCTATAAGTATACGCCTCAGGTTGATGGACGCTGAGGAGTGCATCGTAGGGCACGTTCCTAACGAGTGAGATCTACAAGGCTATACTTTGCTATAGGCCGATGGTAACGTCAACATAGTATTACGGCAAAGTTAAAATTTTAAGTTGTGGCTTGCCGCTGTTGGTTTTATGGATGTTCGCTAAAATGCGCACACACTTCTGCAGGATGAATAGAGAGAAATATTATCCCAATAATAATATTAATATTATTATTACCCACGGTTTCACTGGATTGGTACGGGTCTGCGGAAAAAGTAGATGAATATTTACGTCTTATAACTATATTTAGGTACTCAAATATTTCTGAAACGGCTCACAAATTACAACATAAAACCGGTCCACATAAAATGTCCATAAAAATATGATAAGTACAAAAAAATTGCCCGAACAAATTCAATTTGGTTCTTAATTTAGGAAAATCTTTCTAAAAAAAATATTATTACGAAGTTAATGATTCTTTTATTCCGATAAATTACACGAATAATTTAATTTAATTACCTGCGACATTACTTTAAAATAAAATTGAATATTATTATTATTATACCCATCTCAGTATACCTATATTTCAAAATTTCATAGGTAGGTGCTGGGAAGGTTAGTAGGGTAACTTCTTCACTAATTAATATGGATGTAATTTCAAGAGGCGTATAATGGTAGGTAAGTTACGGAACCAATTACGAAAAACATTTTCATATTTGTCATACAAGTAGCGGATAATTGTCAAGTGCCGTTGCACTGCGGCGATCAATGTTTCTTGTTCCGCTGAATGCAAATTGCAAACCGGTTTACTACATGGATATAATTAGGTACATATATCCATCCTTCCTTCCTACCTGACGACGTAACCTGCGAGGCAATATTTTATTATAAATGATGGTAACCACTTAAGATCAGGTGGGTTATCTGTGGTGGATTGTCCAGCATTATTATTATTAAAAAAACTGATTTTGATCCCTTTGATGTGCGCTAGAATACCGACACTGAACGGCAAAGCGCACATAGTGTTCAAACAAGTGTTCAAATATCAAACTCCCGTGCCACACAGTGTGAAGACTTATGTGAGGACATATTTTAAACACTTCTTTGAATGTGTCTGGTGCCCGCATAACAACAAGTCAAATAACAAAATCTCAGATTAAATGTAGGCAAAATGGATTTGTTGTTATTAGCAAACTATTTTAGTAAATATTATTCGACTGTGACTGGTCATAACATAACGATTGGTTAAAAGTTTGGTTGTCGGCAAACAAACTGCTGTGTACCTAAATAATTATCAGGAGATTAATTTTAACATATTCCAGTTGTATTATAGACCACCAAAATAGTTATTAATCACTATTAACATAATGTTTTGTAAAACGTAGCATAACTTAAGTAACATTACTTGTTTTGTACATTATAGCTGAATCAACTGGTTTACATACCTACCTATAGGGAATCATAGTTTGTTTAAGAGCAATCGAAGTTTTGTTATTTCTAATATACCTACTTCAACTATAAATAATAAATAAATAAAACCTAAACCGTACCTAAATTTCTTGCCGATTCTTCTAGGCTAGGTCACGAGGAACTGGCGCTTAGATTTACCTAGATTTAAGACGTTTCAAGATGATCCTTGCGGACATTACTGAATAAATGCTTTTTGGCTTTGACTTGAAAATCACAAATATATCCACTGAACTGATCCACATTGTAAAGATTTTAATATTACAACACTGTGTGGTTCATAGATCACTGAAGAAATGATACAATACCAATTACCAATCTCAAAAAAAATATGGAAAACTACAAGGTTAATACCTACCTTACTAACTTTGCATTTTGTGAAAAGTTAGCGCAAGAAAAGTGTGGAAGGTATCTTCGTAAGTGGTTCCTTTCCTTCCATAATCAAATCATGTAGGTACCTACCTATTCAAAGTAGACGAAACTCCCGTTGGATCTACTGACAAGTGGATAAGGCAATGCATTCCTTTTGTGGCAACGTGACTTAAATTAATATGCGTATAATTAAATTGAAACGTGGCATCTATGCTATGCGAAGCCAGTACCTAAATCTAATAAAGAATAAAGGACATTAAAAGATTGACTGGTTCCTAACTCGAATCCGAGAAAACTTTCACTTTTCAAAATAGAATTCTTATTCCTAATGCCCAGGCACGGTAGATATCCTCTCAAATTTCTAAGTATTAAGTACCTAGTACCAAATAAAGTTTCTTTGAGAATGCCTAATGGGGTAGTCAGAGCAATGAAGTAGGTATAGGTTATACCTTTTTTTCTTGGTTTCTGCTCGTGTAAGAAGCATTTGACCCACCTGATGTTAAGTGGTAACCATCACCTATAACAAAGCATTGTCTTGTAGGTCATGCTAGTCAGGTACTTTTAAGCCTCCTGTGCTTGTAGTTTCACCGGCAGCCACACCCTCCAAACCGGAACACAACAATGCGAGCATCACTCCTTGGCGGCAGAATTAGGCATGGTGGTAGTACTTCCCCAAACGAATTCTACTCAAACCATACCACACAGATAATACAATATATAATATAAAATAATATAGGTGTGCGTCAAGATGGAAGCCTCACATTGGAATTATTTGGAATCTTGTGGTTTGGAGCTTGCTTTAAAACTGTGCCCTATCAGGAATTACCAATGCCCAAAGCTCAGAATTGTGTATAGTTTCGTAGATATTTAGGTCGTTATGTGAGGCTTCCAACTTTAGTCAAGTTAGAAGCCTCACCAAGAACGGTTCCACGTATCATGATTATTAATATGCCATAAAACTGGGCACTATTAGGGCACAGTAATTCTGTGCTTTGGGCACCCTTATAGGGCACGGTTTGATAGCATGCTCCAAAACACGAGATTCCAATGTGCGGCTTCCATCTTGACGCACACATATAGTATAAAGTTTATGACTGTACTACCTATATACCTCATTCAAATTCACGTAAACCAATTTCTACCTTTCAAAAAACCAGCAGCAAACTTTCTTAAAACTTTTCATATCTTTGCCTTCTTCAAAGGGCTCCAAAGACAGTTTTGCGAGCCCATGGTGTCTATTTCATTTAGGATCCAACTACTTATGGACGCATGGAGTCGAAAGCTAACTTTGTTCTTTGAACTTGGTTTAAATGATACCACAAGTTATTCAGTATCAGTACCCACAAACGGCATCTTCTTGAGGTTTTTAAAAACTAGATTCCCAATATAGTGGAGACATTTTTAGAGAATTTGCTTATTGCGTCTCATTTGATTTATGCACCTGGCAACGGTTATGCCAGGGAGATTTTCTCCTAATAGGTTTAAAATAAATTACTAACAGGCTTTTCCATGTAGATGATTTATACGCGTCAGGGTTCTTGGACTTCTTAGATCTTACCACACAAGGTTATTGCATACGGGAATATAGGGTCGCGTTAAGATTCACCGAAGGCGTGAGATGTCACCAAACGGCGGCGTTGATAAATGACATCCTACTTTGGCAATTTTCCACTTTCACCACGTTTCCGTTCTTGATTTACTCTAATCTTTTGAAGAATGAATTATTCTGAACAATGGTAATTGTATTCCGACAATTCGCACTGATTTATGTCAGACAATTAAGCAAGCTCGAACTATAAATAGAAGCTGACGATTCTACCTAAAATTCAAAATTCATGAGCGCAGACGATAAATAATTAATCGCCTTGTAGAGTAGCAATAACACATGGATGCACGTGTGACAACCGAGAAATTTGCTCTTGAAACATAATATTATAAAGCATACTTTGCAAAAAGAGTAGACAACGTAGTCTTTTAGATAAGGGTTTCTGAAAGAGATTATTTATTAGCGATAAGACCGCCTTTTGTACATCCAATTAATATTTTTTGTAAGATTTCCTTTGTGTTAGTCTGTAAGGTGTGCATAGTGTTTTTTATTCATTAATTTTAATATTTATTTCCTAGCCTATTTCGTCCCACTGCTGGGCAAAGGCCTCCTCCAAAGACTTCCAGTTCTCTCTTTCCTGATCCTTCTCCCACCACGTCCCTACGTTTGTAATTTTAATAAACACAAAATAAAAAATATCAGAATTTTATTAAATCGCGCTGTATTCTATACTAATATTATAAATTGGAAAGATTTGATTGTTTGTTTGTTTGCATTGAATAGGCTCCGAAACTACAGGACCGATTTTAAAAATTCTTTCACCGTTGGAAAGCTACACTATCCCACATCACTATTATATTAAAAAAAATAGGTATTCTTATTAAAACCCGTGCGAAGCCGTGACGGACTACTAGTACTAAATAAAAATAGAGTGTATGGTACAATTCCACAAAAGTGCCTATTATTTATTAATTTATGACTTATGATTATAAAGTAAGACTTATGATTATGATTTATAAGATCATATTAACTTTATGACTTTTAAATGTTTTAAACAAGCTGAAAATGCGTTCCAGCACCTGCCACCTCTGATACGCGTATCTCAACTACCTATGGTTTGAGGCTGGAGCGTCATTACACCGCAGTCACTGAGTTACAGGATAAAGAGAAATAGGATCACGACTAAAATCCCTAGGCAAAGTACACATCCCGTAAATCTATTTATATATTACCAAATCCCAATTTTTCCGCTGATAGAAAAGTTACTGCTTTACTACTACTAGTTTTCACTCAAACGGCGAAGAAAAACATCGGAAATCAGTTAGTATTCTAGCGGCGACCCCTCCCTAACCTACGTATGGAATACCAACTAATGCGAAATATGGGTATGTACCAAATGTAATATTTGAACGTACCTTTGACTAACCCCATTAGACATCCTCAAAGAATCTCATAGTAGATTCTTGATATTACGAGATATGAAGGGATATCTACCGTGCCTGGGGAGAAGCGAAGATATTTCTTTCTTTCTTCTAGTTTTTTATGTCGTAAAGATTTCTACCAACTTTAAAAAATGCTGAGTTCTGAAACAGCTTGGTTCTACTTTTCAACTTGGCTCTGTTCCACTAGATAAGTTGGGTCTTTTTAATATTAGACTGCTGTTTTACAAACAAACATTTTGTTCACCCAGTTTTTTCGCTAAGTTAGTTTTCGTTGTTTTTTTGCACAAGAGATTTCCTCAAACAGAGGAAATTTTATAAGTATTTTTATAAGTATCAGAAATTATTAACAGAATATAACTCTGTTTACAGCCTCAGAGCCCCAGTTATTGGCTTGAAGGTAGGGAATTTCTATGGTGACAACCATTGACGCGCTAGAGGAAGGGTAAATACTTATTACCAACAATAGTAGAGCTAGTTATTACTAAGGGTACTAGTAAGGGACTTGTTGGACTCGCGCACGAAGGGTTCCGTAATCTGTAATAAAAACGGGTAAAAACCACGTTTATCGTATGAGAGTCCCCTTAAATATTTATTTTATTCTGTTTTTTAGTATTTGTTGTTATAGTGGCAACAAAAATAGGCACATCATCCGTGAAAATTTCAACTTTCTAACTATCACGGTTCATGAGATACAGCCTGGTGACAGACGGACAGACAGACAGACAGCGGAGTCTTAGTAACAGGGTCCCGCTTTACCCTTTGGGTACGGAACCCTAAAGATGTGCATAAAATTATTATTTTTATATTGTAAAGAGATAACTTTAATCGGAAACCTGGTCAATTAGTTAGTGCTATTGAAAACTTAATGCTGTTATTTAAGTTTGAGTTCATACCTTGTGTGTTAATGCTCTATTGTGAATGAAGAGTAAAATAAGTTTGTGGTGGTGCACCCAAAATCTGGACCTCAACACATTTACTATTAGGCTGAGAAGGGTGATCATTTGTGAGATGTACACACACTGATATATGAGGGGAAGATCCTCGATACCTGCACATCTACCAATTAGATGAAGAGGCATCTCTCGGGGGAACCCTTGCTAAGTGTGATTACCGCATTTTATCCCACCGAATCCTACACCACATTCTACTGCCACATTACCGACCTTTTGAATCACAGTGTAATTATAATTTATATTATTTTAACAAACTGTGTATCGGACTCTTGTGTTACTCTCGTTTACGGCATTTTTACACGAAATAGGGTGCGTTTATTAAAATACCTATACTAATCTGATAAACTTGATGGTCGTACGCACGTGATGTTACTCGTTACTCCAAAAGGCCCAGTATACTAGTTGAACACAACTCACGCATAGCCCGTGTGCGGACAATAATAAAAAAGCACACTGCCATTTTGTTTACTTCTTTTGTGAATGCAAAAACGCAATCATAAAATTAAAAATAATAACTAAAAATAAAAAAAAACGTTTAACTTCGCAGTATAAAATTATCTTGTCATGGCCATTTTCATGTCAATAAAAAGAATAGGCAGATTTAGCAGTCATTTTAAGTATGACCCTTCTCTTAATTAGTCCTTTTTGTAATAAAACGCCTACAGACTAAATAGACCTGCGTGTTTGAAAATGTCTAGCATTACACACAATAGGTGAGGTAAATAGGCGCCTGTTTATTTTCACACCCCTTTGTTATAAAAGTAGTTGATGAGTTGCTTCAATATTTATGATTTTTTTCTAATGGGACATGCTACTTTCTAGAATACTAGGGCAGCTCTGAACCAAATTTGTTAATGGTGTTCTGATATTATTTAGGGTCCTAATCTAGTGCTCAAGCTCTACTCTAGTGGTATCGCCAAAAGTCTTCAGTGTTTGCTAAGTTGTTAACGTGCCCTCGATTTTCCAAGTTACTCGTTTCCTATATTTAAAATAGTCCGGCCACTGTTAAACTAACTAATTATCTTTTGCTATATTTACCTATCGGAGTCAATTTGAAGTTATTTTCATCGTCCCGGCTGTTGTCAAATGTTATAGTGACCTATAAATGTTTTTCCGCCTTGTAAATAATAAGTAAATTTTCGTACCTTGGTTTGGATTTTTTTCATGTTTACCTATTTTATCTTTCAAGAATTTATTCGTTCCTTCTAATTTAATTATAAAGAAAATTACAACTAATACAAGTGTTTATAAGAATCTAGGGTACATGTTAAAAAAATCTATCTATTAATATAGCAAGAAGGTAAAGAAATAATAAGCAGTTTCATGTTTTATGTATTTTTTTATTTTTCTAACGATATATAAAAAATACTGGTAATATAGTTGAACATAGCATAAATAGTAGCATAAATCAAAGTCAAAATCAAAAAGTATTTATTCAGTTATATCCAGAGATAATTTAAGCTAGGTTAACGTAGGCGCTATGTTCACTATCTGCCTACCATACCATACTGTATGGAGTAGAGTTCGGACCAGGTAATTTTTACTATTGTTCCACCTATCACAATTCAAAATAGAAATGCGTGCATAGGATGAAAGTAGGTGCATGGCAGCAAGAGATCAAGTAGACTTTGTACTGCCACTGTGAGGCAATTACCGTAAACGATGCCTTGGAAAGCAATCATTCAATTTATTGGCATGCTGCAGGCAGAGCAGTCCCGTTGGTTGTTAAGTAGCCATCATCACATAGCAACAGTAACATTGTAAGGGTCTACGAACTTATTGAATCAAAACGGTCACAATGCCGTTTTCAATTGGTTTGAACTGTTTCTAACTTGTCCCTCGTTTTAAACTACAGGTTAGTATGTGTTATGGAGAACGAAAACATAGTTCAAAACGAAAATAGGTTTTGTAAGTAATATGTTAAAATGCATTTATTTAATGACAAAACTAACGAATATTATGTAGGCAGTACTTAATTAATAGTATTACTTATTACTAAGTAAAACCTTTGACATAAATAACTGTGAAGTATAAACCGTGCACACAGATTAAAACCCCTTTCTCCATTGGCATAATCGCACTTGAACTCATCCGATTTAAATATTCCAGTCTGCGGGATAGGACACAAATTCGCTTTTTTCAAAAATATATCGTACCATGATAACATTTAATCAGTAGACTTTTTTGCATTTAAGAACTTTGTGAGTTTAAATCTCAAGCTAAGCGCTTATCTTACAACTGTTGCCAACTTGGATAATTGGAGTGGTTTTCAATTTTCAAGAGTTGAAGCTTGTTACGAGAATCTCAACTTGTAAACCACCTAATTAAATTGCTACGGTGCACTTTTTTGCTAGCTTATTATTTAAAGCCTGCGAATGTTTAACATTATTAATATGGTATTAAATTATCTAATGTGAAATCTTATTTTTATTTAAACTTGTTAATACATACAGTATTTCAAAATTTTGCATGAATATTCGTAGATCAAAATTCTAAACTCCTTCTGAGAGAAGAGAAGAGAGTGAAGAGAGTCCTCCTCGCGTCGTACTCCTCACTGCTAGTTGACTCATTGCATTTTTGGCCATGCCTATTCTTCTTTGTACTTCAAGTTCACAGGAGCCGGTGTTTGAGATGCGGGTATACGAAATTGAGGGAATCTGAGGGAGTAGTCAGAGGTTATTTCAGCTACTCTGTAAAAGCTCCAAAGTATCGAGGCACCATAAGACGATACGCTAGGTTTATAAGTGACTAGTAGTAGCGTGCGCGACTGTGACCTCATGATTTTTAAACTTCAACCCCCGCTGCAATGCTTGAATTTCTGAAGTTCCTTTCTTAGTACACTGCTACGCAACAAAACAAAATGTACCCTGAAAATGTCAAGTGCTTACGATAAGTACCAACCTATAGTTTCATTAGCTTGTTAGTTCATGCTGATTTTTTTTATTGTTTCTCATTTTCAAAGGAAACTGAGCTGATGACTAGAAATAAAAATTCTATGAATAAAAATAAAATGTGTAATCCAGAACAGGCGTTAACATTAAACCCTTTTTAGAACCCTAACTAAGCTCAACAACTAACCAATCGGAGCGCAAGGTTTTAAAATATATTATTTTAACTAACACCAAAAAAGTTAAACTTCAGATTAAAGTGTTTCCATATTCATGTTTAGGAAAGCTTAAATACACGAATCCTGAAACAAATAGTGGTCTCAGGGGCAAGCTATATCATTGCCGACCACAACGTGACAATAGCGGGCTCTATTTATTCGTTTTTTGATGCTTAACGTCCTATGTCCGGCAAAGAGTAATGTAAGGGGGACGGCAGGGTTCGCGAGCCTCAGGGGCGAGTAGCGGCAGGTGCGGGGAGTCAGTATTCACCCTATCCGACAAGGCTTGCCGTTACCCCTGGCGTGGCGTATCATTCAGTCGGTCCAGAGTCACCGCGCGGTCAGCGCGCTTCGTTGCGAGCTCTCCTTCAGCTGAGCTTGCCATGCGTGCGGTTAAAGTTTATTAGACTTTTGAATAAGCGAACTGTGCAAATATGGCAGCACATAACACCAAGAGCGGCGCCTGGCGTTTCAACAAGTTAGTATACTTCATTATTCCTTATTACAATAATTTGTTTGATTTTCTTGAGTTTACTTTGTTTACGCTCGCTCGCGCTTTTTATGTAGCAAAAATCTTTTCTTAAAAAAAAATCGATAGATACCACGATTTAATCGTTATCGATCGATTTTATCTGATAGGGGCGTAATTTATGTTTTTCTTCCACCTTTTTTTGTTCTAAGTTATTACTATGTAGCAGGTACGGTGCCGCGCGGATTAGAAAAAGCATTTTTTGGACAATGCAGCTAGCTCACGTTTATACTGACTTGTCTAGATATACTTGTACGTTTTTTATGAATGGTTAAATGACCACGCTTGATTTGATGCCGGAATTACGCATTGGGGTTGAGACTGGACCTCGAAATCCTTTTCGACCGGAAATAAACATTGGTGATAGGAATCCCGGTATATTTAAACAAGAGTAAATTTATCTTTCCGCAAACATGGTAACTTCTTATCTAACATTTTTTGATACAGTTCTTTAGGTGACTTTTGTCTTTTTTATACAATCTGTATTTTTGGCTGATTTTTCGAATAAAACGGTAAGTATACGAAATTGACATTGTTCAACATTAGCACTGTCATAATCTTGAAGCTCTTTTTATTTACCTTCATCAGCCTAAATAAGTTTAGTACTGAACATAGACTTCCCTCATATTTGGTGTTGGTTTAGGATTGTACTTTATGTACGCGTGATATTATTTAAAATTTCTACCTTTAACTACAGCAAGTCTGTTATCCCGTTTGCATTATAATTATGTGCCATCGTCTAATGCGTTTAGTATCCGCTGTAACCACGGTACAGGGAAAAAGGGACTCAGGAGTCTCGGCACGTACGAAGAGCGCATTCTTGAATAAGTTAAATACCACTATCTCAAACGTTAAACCGACTTAATATCTAGATTTTTTTAACATCAATCAAAGTTAAATCTAACATCGGAAAACATTGATGGTTTAAAAATAGATATTATAACATTAAAAAACGATTGTGTTATTTGCAACATTCAATAGACAGAAAATAACTAATATATTAAAATTATTTTTTAGTAACATTGGGTAGCAAAACAAATGCTCGTTGTTTTCTGAAGTAAATTCAACCTATACAACACATGATACTAGCACCAAATGGGCAATTTATTGTATCAAATGGAGTAATAATAAGCCGTTATTTGCTTCGACTTGCGTTTAGCTCAGGAACAAAGGAACCCAGATTCATGATTAGGGAATAAGTTGAGTAAAACGTTTCTCTTTATAAAAAGAAAACTCTTTTAAGGGATGACCATAAAAATTATAAAACTGGTCTTGAGTAAAAAAAAAATTATAATAATAAAGCCTTGAAAAATAGAAACTGTTTCCGTATTTCAAATGAATACATTATCAGTTGGGAGTTATTTGTATTTGATTGTAGTCGTAAGCAAGCTTAGTAAGCAAGTAATTCAATGTAATACAAATGAGTTCCAAAATGAAGCACTTGCCTAATAATACTTCAAATTAATTTAAATATCCATGGGTAAAATAAACTCTCGCGATCGGAACACATATTGAACACTTATATTACATGGGTCTGCCCGCGACCACGGCTATTGCAACATAGTCGAAACGTCGGGAAAATAAATAAAAAAGGTAATACGCGATAAATACCCGTCTAATATAAGTGTTCAATATAAAATAAACTCATATTGGTCTATTTATCATTTTCATATTTGTTAATGCTACCAATGAAACCGCCCTGGCGAGCTCTTAGCAAATGCTGAGTGGTGGTCTGTTTTACCTATTTTATGTGTTGCACACACAATAGTTTCTTGTTTTAGTGTATTTAGCACGATTTAGCAAAGCTCGCCCTTTGCAACTGATTTACTGCTAAGACAGTTAAACAGTAAATTTTAGTAGAGTGCAGGCTCTTTCTGAAAGGCACGAAGAATTTTGCCTCATCGGTCCAAGCATTTGAGGCTTAGCACCTGTATTTCTCAAAGTGATTGACACTGAGCAGTGCATCGTTCGGTATGTTCAAACGTGCGTGTCCTGCGAGGTAATGCACTTTTACAGATGATGGTAACCACTCAAAATCAGGTGGACTAAATGATGACTCCATGATTATTTCAAAATCACGTGCTCACGGAGAATTCCTCTTGCTCACTCACTCACTCAGAACAAAATATCTGAAACTGTAAGGTCTAAAAATATTAAACTATTTTGAAAATTCAAAATAATGTCAAGCTTGTATGGGAAGTAAAGAAAAAAAGATAGCACACAGGATTCCAGTCAAAAAAACAAGTAAGCGCAGTTTTATAAAATCATATAACTAGCTTCCTTTCCGCGACTTTATCCACAGTTGTCCTTTAAGAATGCATTGTAAGGACTTGAAATGTTTAATTTTTATTTGGGATGCAAAAATGCAGAGGTTGGGAATATATAGGCAATATTCTGATGAAATAAATAAATCTATCAGATATGTATCGGGGGCACTAGACAAGCTACAGGTTTACGGATGATTTCAGAATCTTATCTGATAGAGTAACGGAAATACATAGATAATTTGGATGTTTACAAGAGAAGAGTGAGTGATCTTCTAGGTAAGCACCGTCGCGTCGACTGCATAATCACGCTAGATTGCGGTCAAACGTTTACCTATAAAAAAAAACTAAAATATTTTGATGATCGTAATTGTCTAAGTAAGATTCGGTTAAACATTAAATTAGGCATTGCTTATATTATAATAATAATATATTCCTTTGTTAGATATTTACAGCAAACCTAAATAGATTTTAATTATTTTAATTTTTAGTTGGAAATAACAATACCATTTTAATACTTATGGCGTTTTGAAATCATTATCTTGGTACCACTCTGTATCCAAATAATTTTGCGCATATTACAAATGTAGTATCTTTGTATAGCCAGTTTATTGAGAAAAAAAACCTTTGAAAATGTATATGATGATACGAAAAGAAGATCTCATTGAAATCAAAATTGCACGGAGCCTGTACGCTTCGAGTTTACGATATAAACCTTTCATATCATGTTTGAGATGTTTGTTATAATTTCCACATATTCATTTTTCGTTATAAACGCATCGTGTCTCCTATTGCTGACGAAATTGTGCGAAATTATAGATGCTACCCCTTCAAAGAGTCGTCCCCTATTATTTGCATATAGCATACCTACATGTAGCTACGGTATTGCATTAAGAGGGCGATGGAATTTTATTGCATCACCCTCTTGTTTTTACTAACTACTATTCAGAACCCTTTTATTATTTTCTATAAAATAACAAATAGCTTTTCTTATTTTTCTACCTAATTTTCTTAGTTTACATCGTTTTACCTAGGTAGGTACCGTTAAGCTTTACTTTATTATTGCTACCGTAAGCACGGGATACAGACCCTATTTGAATATAAATATGGTATTGCGTAAGCAATTTTATAGGTTAACGGAGTAAAGTTGGTAGAAAGATAATTTTATTAAATACTATAGCATCCACCCGGGGCTCTGTTTACGTGTCACCTATCCGGATTAAAGTAACTTAAAAGTTAGTCCGGTCTCGAACTAAGTATGTCGAGATTCATCAAAATGCATTTAGTAGTTAGTGAAATATGTGAAACAAACAAACATGGACCTACCGCACTTTCACATTAATATTACACCTACTTTACTAGTCCTGGGTACTGTACTCGTAAAAGCGATGAAAGAGGTTTTGTATTGTTGTTTTGTGTTATATTGCGTCGCATATTGGGTAGCCTTCCACAGTCAAGTTTTCGCTGCCGCACATGCCACGCAGTGTAGCTCAAAACGACAATACGAAACTTCGTGTATCATATTTTCTGATTAGACATCCTGAATAGTTAATTTAGTCTTAGTATTCCGGTTATTGGTTTTTGGATTTAAAATTTAGTATACCTAGAATAGAATACCTAGACCTGTACCGCTTTCGCTTATTCGGACAATAGCATAATCACACTACACACGTAATAAAATGGTAAATAGATAAATGTATTTTTATTTATTTACAAGTGTATCATACATTATTTTACACAAATATTGACCGTACCTACCTATAAAACTTTACAGAATAACATATTTTTTCTAACTGTAGGTAGAAAACTGAGTTTAAATATATCTAAATAAACAATTTTAATAAACCTGGACCATCCAAACATAAATAACCACTGCAAAATAAGAGACATTATATTGATTATTTTGAGTCACCATCAGATGCAGGACAGAGCACCCCATCTTTATGCAAAGCCACCCCTATTCTAATTATCGAACCCCAAATTGTGCAGACAGAGGGGAAACCTTTGATCAAACAGGCTATTTTGATGTCAGCTCCATTCCAAACTACGCAGATTCAAGCAATACCTACAAAAATAGTTTTCATGTTATCACTGCAACAAAATATGGTAGTGAATATAATGAACATTTTAGTGTAAGTAAAAAATGCATAATTTTGTAAGTTACGGTAAATTATATAGTTTAGTTTAGGTTATCAACTGTAGAACACGTGTTTTTAAATGAATTTTTACTATGAATCAAGTAAATGGTCTACTTGATGCCATCACCATCACAAAGAAACAAAGCAGGTCACGCACGTTAGGAATGTGTATTAGTACCCTGCGATGTAATGCCTCGCATCTATCACCCTGAGGTATACGGGTGTTAAGCGTCATGTGCCTGTAATTGCACCGGCACCTTCTAACCGAAACACAGCAATGCAGGCGTCACTGCTTGGCGTTGGAATAGTACCTCCTCGGACAAACTCTTTAACAAAGAACTCTACTACTACAAAAACAGTGGTACAAATATGTAGGTGTGCACCCAAAGCGAATAAAAACAGTATTAGGTACATCAAAGCTCAAGCTTAAACTTTTCTGAGCTTGTTTTTCAATTATACAATCTAAGCCATTTTCAGGGTTCTCATCTTAAAAAAGGTGAAAGCTTTGTCCTCGGGGATCACTCGTTTGTCATAACTTTGGAATCGTTTGACACAGGAGGTATAAGAGCACATTGAACTCGTTGTGTCTCCTAACCGTTTCTGATAAATTCCGAATATAAACCTTACGTGCGAGATCAGATAAGGAGTACTAGAACGTAATAAGTTGTAGATGGGCTTGTTATGTTGTTTATGTTGGATGTTGTTAGATGGGCAGTATTTGGGAAGGCACATTTTCTCGTCACAGTTACCGCAAAGCCTCAAGACGAAAGTCTATAATCAGTGTGTGTTACCAGTGATGACTTATGGAACTGTGACGTGGTCGCTAACTATTGGTCTTTTACACAAGCTCACAATCGCACAACGGGCTATGCAGTGAGCAATGCTGGAAATTTCACTGCGAGATGAATCAGAAATGAGGAAATCCTTAGAAGAACCAAGGTCACCGATATATCTCTTAGAATCAGCAAGTTGGCAAGTGGCAATGGGCAGGTCATGTAGCTTGTAGAACCGATAATAGTTGGTCGTTGTGGTAAACGTATCGCAATACTACAACTCTACAACTCGAAAGATTCATAATTTTAGTCTACGTGATTACCAACCTTTCAGTGCCGTGTATTTTTTATGCGTGGTTTAAAAAAAGCATTCTTAAACATCGCATGAAAATTTTAAAAGTTTGTTATGAAATAATGTTTTGTTCACATAAACTTTCTTGCGAGAGCTTTTAAAACCTCTGCATTGCGTGAACCTTGAGCTGCTGGACTATATTACAATAAAATACGTCTCGGGTTTATTTTAAAAGCAACATTCCTACTAGGTTCGTTTTCTTGCTTTCTAGGGGTTAACAATTTTCCGGCCGCGGATTACCGCGGATTTACCTGCGGAGTTCCTGGGTAAAAGTTATAGCATAACATGGTTTAATTTTTTTTAATACATTATAAGCATAGCTAGAATAATCATATATACTTACCAACTTATATAGTTAACTCCTATATCGAGGACGGGACCACGGGATTTCACTTCGAAAATAATATGAATATAATATTATATAATATTACATTCGATAAATAAGTTGAACCATACTTACCACTTACACTTACGATTTTAACTTTACACTGACATATAAATACGGAGTCGAGTCAATATTTTATTTTTGACTAACTATACGCGCGCAAATTCGTCTTCATAAAGTTATTTCAAATGAAACATAGATACCGCACAATGTTATTCAAATGTCAACACGATACGTTTTACACCAAAATTTCAAATTTATTCGTGCTAGGACCTCTGTGTAAGGAAATGCGAGATAAATGCCTTTCCAAATTACGCTCTGTGAGGTTTTGAGAAGGCACATATATACTGAGAGCTAAACATTTGGATATAAAGACAACACAAACCTAAGCTGCGCGCACATTAACTGAAATATAATGTATAAAGCATAGTTCCAAAACTTGCCAAACAATTTCTACGTCAGAGTTTGAAACTGTTGATGAGTACCTAGTGGCGCTGCAGAGCTGTTAGTAAACACGGAACGTAATTCATTGTGTTTTCTATTACCCAACAGCAGAGTTCGTCCCAATCTGTGCGCTCCCGAAGACCGAGTATCGAGATTCAAAAGCATTTATTTACGTATGTGAGTACAGTCAGTTGCACTAGATTGTATACAAGCCGACAAAACTGTGGCACAGCGTTGCAATAAGTATTAACATGGTAAATACAAAAAAATAAGTGAACTCATCAACTGATTTCATGATTGATTTCATGTAAGCTCTATAAGAGTTTATTGTACGAGTAATGGTGTGATAGCTTTTTCAATGTTTTGCATTCTAGTGCAACTGACTTTATTTGACATGCAATAGGTCTACTCTTGAAAACGATAAGCGAAGTGTCGTGTTGTGGTTTTAAGTACACTGCGGCATGTCAGGCAGTGATAACTTGACTGTGCAGTGGGTTACCGAGGCCCCGCAGTGTAACTCAAACCGACAATACTACTCTTCGTTTATCGTTATCAAGAGTAGGCCTGCTGGTTTTGCTAATGACATCAGTCTAGATTTCTGAGTAGTTATAAATTGATAGAACTCAGTTATCCCATCGATAAAGAATCCTATGGGTGTCATTGAAAAAGAAAGACCCTGCCGATCTCAAAGAAAATATATCCCCATTGAAAATTGATTTTCTTAGAGATCGACCGTAGCCTGCATTCATTGGAATATTTCATTACGGCAATCTGACCTTCTGCCTCGGTTGAAGGTTTATGCTTTGCTTCAATTTTCTAAATGGTTAATCAAGTTTTAGAGGGAAAAGGTTTTGATCAGTGTTGAGAGAGCAGGCTGCGGATAGTATAAGAGTACTTTACTTTTTCCTGGCTTTGGTAGTAGATAGTACGTTTATAGATTATGAAAAAGAAAAAAGGAAATAGCTTCTAAGTAGGTACCTACTCGAGATTCATTGAGAATATCTAATGGGGTGGGAGGTAGTCAGAGCCAAATATTACATTTGGTACATACCCACATTTTGCAACTATGTAGTTGTTGTAGTTGGTATTCCATACGTGGCAGGTTACAAGTTCATCGCTGCAGCTAGAATACTTATTAATTTTCTCACGATATTTTCCTTCACCGTTTGAAAGCACTGGCATTGCGCACATAATATACCGGGTGTAATAAGACTACTTCTGAAAACTTAACTGCGCATTTGGACTTATGATCCTGATTAAATTAAAAAACGCGGAAAAATATCGATACTTTTTTGCCCGTTTTTCCATATTTTCTGTATAAATATCGATAATACATAATACAATAAAAATACTACCTAATTATCTTAATTAAAAACGCGTAACAACGACAAAACACCAAAAACCGCAATCTAAAAGAAATCGCCATCATCTGACCGGTGCGTTGCTTTCGCGGTTGTCGCCGGCCACGCGGTCGTTGACCGTTGTACGAAATACATCGCTGGTTGATAAATAGGAATTTCAGCCAAATAATCGTATTACTGCGAGAGACCAGCCGTCCAGCCGTGGACTAATGTAGGTTGATGATGATGATGATGATGAATCGTATTACTCTAAACCTATTTAACTGTCACCCAAGTGGTATTCTATACGACCTCCTTGTAGGTAACTTTACATGTTCCTGGAGTATTTGGAAGTGGTTTTATAACACCCGGTAGATTGTTGTTTAACTAAATAGATCAAAAAAATATACTACAAAGTAAATACAAACTCAAGTACTTAGTAAATATCTATACATATAAATGAAACGAGCATGCCAGTTACCTGCTACAAAAATATATCACCCGACTATAAGAGTCTGTCTCTGAACGGAACCCACTTCCTTCAAACCGGAACACAGCAAGCTGCTTGGCGGCAGTATTTTCCTAGACAAACACTTCTCTAAGAGATATTTTTTTGTAGATTAGGTAAAGCATTGGCAGAGTTGTGGAAAATATAAGCACCTAACTATTCAAAATGTGTTACCTATACTCTACTGATAACCTTTTTTAGCACGGTTCGTATTCAAATAGTACGAAAAACCACAAATCTCTGCTCAAACATTCGAGTAAGCTCAAACATTACCTACATTAGGAATGAAGCTGCAAGAAAAGTAAAGCTACATAGTGCTCCCCCCAACACCAAGTTTGCTTTTTTCTTTGTCTCAAAGAATAGTGTTTTAATTTTAAACTCGGATTGTAAAGAATATAAATCCCTAGCAAAACTGGAACACGAAATAGATACAAGTACACATACATGTATGTATATACGGATACGCACCTTGAGGCGCGTAGGTAATAATGTGGCTCCGATTTCCCATTTGTAAAGGAAAAGGAGAAAGAAATCGTTTCGTAGTCTGTTAATGTCGGCCCCTCGCCCTGCGAGTAGATCGAGCACCGGCAGGTTACTTATCTAATGTCGTTCGGCACCATTATTAGCACATCGTAATAAAATCACTTTTGCTTTGTGTTCGAGTGGTTTGTTTTACGCTGTAATCGGTTGGATAATCGAGTAGACAGGGTAAATTGCTTTCCAGCCACCTGATGATAGGGCTCGAGCCGTTTCTCAACGTCGTTAGAGACACGGCCGTAGCTTTCGTCAGTGTTTCTTTCCACGTCACTGGTTTTGAACTTTACTAACATTAATTAAATAAAGTCGAGTATAGCAGTAATTGTGGGATTAAGTATCTTTAGATGCTGGATTCTGCGAATTAGTTGCAGCAACTCGCTTATTACCGAGTCGGTAGGAACCCAGATCAGATTGGCTTATCCCGAGCTACGAAGTTAGTGTAGCATGCTTGCTTTGATATCGCGAGCCGTCCGTCGCCAGTTATCTTTGTCCCTCCCATCTGTAACGCTAAGAGTAGGATTACTGCGATTCTACGACGGAGATCAATTCGTTTGCTAATAGACAAGTGGATTTAGAACTAGTCGTAAGGATATCAGCGTGATAAGTTCTAAATCCACTTGTTAGTACCACCTAGTTTCTAGTCAATCACATTGTACAGAAAATACCGTGCGTGAGAACTGTGATGTTGAACTACCTGGACCTATTTTACAACAACTATGGTGACAAATAGAGAGTTCATACAAAAAATTCACCTCAAGCTTATGACCACGTTAGGTTATGAAACCCTGAGCTCAGAGAGATAAAGATAGCTTTTTGAAATAAACCAGTTTTTATGTGTTATATGATAGGTTATGTTATGATATATTACCTATCATATTATTTATTTATGATATCATTTACAAGATCATCAGAATGAGTAAGTAATCTTTAATACGCGTTACAGTTGTTGATTTTTCAAATTGCTTTGAAAACAAACGCTTTTTCATAAAAATATCTGCTATCTTGAGTCGTAATAAATGTAGCGTTAAAATAACTAAGCAAAAAAGTATTTTTAGACAAATAAGTGTTTGATTACAAAATACTACACGGAAATCGGTCCATGAAAAATTCACAGCACATCGTTTGTGACTTGTCACTGTAGGAGTTAGTTACGTACTCAGTAAGTCATTCTAGATTCTGTCATATGCTTTATAAGGACGAGGCGCATTTAAGAGTAGGCAGGTACATTGATTTACTAAGTTCAAAGTCACTACCCAAATTATACGTTCAGTGTTTAGCTAACCTTCGACACCTAATGTACAAGCTCTAATTAATTCAGGGCATCCCAACACTCTATTTATAGAGGAAAATGATGTTGCTCCAAAGGGAAGGAAACTTCGAAGTATTCAAATTATAATCAGAAAGTCTAATTTAAGCAAATAGTACTTAGCAAAAAGCTTTTGTGGGTATGTAGCGGTAGGTTGGAATATGAGCTAATCGAACTCTGGTAGTACACTTTCTAGTTCGCCGAATGACTCCTTACTAAGGCAGAAGCACATTAAATAAATATTTGCGGACATTTTATACACGCCCGCATATCGCTATTACGCGTCAGAAGTCATCGGTCTCGATTCCCATCTGTTTTGCATAGAAGTGATTACACAAGTTTCGATTGTGTCAACCTCCAAATGGTATTCTTCGAAACTGATATTTCAGACAGACCCAATTTCGACATTAAATTCTAGTTTCAATCTCATCTCAGGTCCAAAAAAAATAGGTGACTTGTACCTTAGAGCAGACGGCACGGGTCTGCTCCCTCTGCCTCTGTCTTTGTCTATTCCATACAAAATGTCTGACAGTTAACGCGGGTTCACACGGGCCATGTCTAATGTGATTTTGCCTTTATCCTTATTAGCTAGGCCTTGTTCGTAGTAGATGCCTATTTCAGCCGCCAAGCGGGAAAAAAACTGCCACGCGGGCGAAGCTGCGAGCGGCCGCTAGTATAGAATATTTTATTCCTCTAGAGATTTATTTTATTCATTTCACAGAACGGAACTATACTTCAAGTTATAAGTTAGATGTAGGTATGTAGTACATTGGTACATAGATACTTACTAGAAATCTGTCTCCACTAATCGGACATCATAGACTATGCAAAGCAGGTAAGTGGTTTAGTAAAACGGTCGAGGTGCTCGGCGGCGGCACCCATAATTTGTTGTTCAGATCTGTGAGTTTATCAAATGGAACAATTTTAATCTTTAAAGCTAATCGAGGAACCAACATGAAATATTACCAGTGTCTTTTCTTGATATTTACTAACACCGGCAATATTTCTTGAATAGGTACTCCTGGGACTTCAATTAAATTCTCTCTGTGTGATTTATAGTTGCGTTGGTTTCGTGTGAGTTTTTAGTTTTTTTATGAGACTTTCTGATGGGACAAGCACATGGCTACCTGATGTTAAGTGGTTATCATTACTATATACAAAGCATTGCCTCGCAGGTCACGCTCGTTAACGTGCCCTACGATGCACAACTCTGGGTTGTACACTAAAACCTGAGGCATACAGGTGTTAAGCCTTGTGTGCCTGTAATTACACCATCACCTTAAATAATATAATCAATCGCAAAACAAATCTGAAATCTTTAAACTTCTAAACACACTGGTTGAAACAAAAAGCTTGCTTGCAAGCAATAAATGCAAGCTTTTTTTTAAATATATACTTAGAATACAATATAACACCCAGACTGAGAATAAACATCTATGTTCAGCACACAAATGCTTGTTCTCAATAGGGATTGAACCCACCACCTACAGCGCAGAAGGCAGTGCTACTACTAACCGAGTCACTAGAAACGATGTTCGTTTCAGTAATGAAGGGGTTTAGATAAAGGGTCATCCCACAGGGTTAAGTTTATGACTTATTGCGACAATTATGTACTTTGAATAGTTGATAGCAAACTGATATAATATTAGGTAACTCTCTCAATAAGTGTAAGTAGCAGGTACAGGTAATGTTCATTTTTATAAAGGGCACATTCGGAGAAGTAATAACACGATGGCCATATCTAGCGCAAATCAGCGTTACTGTGTTCCGGTTTGAAGGGTGTAACTATATGCCTCATGCACCGAGACGAAATTGACACTATAATTATGTGATGTCAAATTAGCCAGTCTGAAATGTTAGTTTTGAAGATAGATTGACACAATCAAAACTTGAATTTGATGATACTTCGTTACGAGCATTGGGTCTCAGGTTGATAGACGCAGGGCAGAACATCAAAGGGCACGTTTCTTACGTGCGAGACCTGCGAGGCAACGGCTTATTATAGATGATGGTTACCACTTAACATCAGGTATAGGGTTAAAGAAAGTGGTATAAAAACAAGTTCGGGGCTAACTGGTTTGAACCTTTGATCTCTTATCGAAAAGCAATGTCAAGTCTCAAGTGGCATTACACGGCTTGGTACAAAAATAGGAACGCGAGCCCACTTGTATCAAGTTGCTCAAGACCGTTGTGGTCGAGATTGCGGCACGGAGTAGGTACAATGCCTATTTCACAATGGGAATACCAGTAACTTGGTATCCCTGGTATATTATTATTATTATTATTAATTATGCATAAGTATACTATCTTATCTGCATACGCTACAGCTAGATGACGCGGAGTTTGAGTTAAACTTCGTAGAAGTAGATACATATTTCACATTCAGTCCAAGTTTTCAGCTATATTATGTCCATTATAGAAGCGGCCCGCTTCGTGCCGAAACTAATTTACATTTTGTAAATTGTGTCGTCTAGAAATAAAAGGGGAAGTTCTTCCGTTCCTTGGACTTTCATGAAGATGAAACTTACTGTTACCTAATGTTTATTTGGGCACGACCCATGTCTGGGATTCTGCTTACTTATTTGTTTTAAGCTAAGTTTACTGTAGCCGGTGGCGTAGCTAGGTGGACAAGGGCCCTAGTGCATAGAAAAAGAATTGGGCCCTCACCCCCTCTTTCCACGTAGCTTGAACTTTTTTTTTAAATTTTATCTCTTTTTCTTTTATGCTCCTCTCCTATGAGCTCCGGGGCCCTGGTGCACTGCACCACCTGGCCCTACGATAGCTACGCCACTGACTGTAGCAGACACTAATCTATACAAATTATAAGAATCTTTGCCCTACCTGACTGACATGATGGTAGACAACGCAGTCTAAACCGCTGGTCGTAGACTAGACATTTTGAGGCTAGATATGTTCGTCTTGGTACGTAGAGGAATACTATGAAAGGTATTCCCAAAATTCAACCCATAAGTGACTAAGCCTAATCCCGAACTAAAGCATTCTGTAAATTCCTTTGTTACTAAAGTGAAAAAAAGAAATAACTTCACAATTTTAGCTTCCAGGCACAGTAGATATACCGTCATATATCTTAGTACCAGATGGTACCAACTCAAGAGAATGTCTAATTAAAATAAAAATCCGTACCCAATCTGTCTATTCTTCGAACCAGCCGCTAAACTTTATGCAGATCGCAAAAGAGCGAATGTGTACTTTTGAATATAGGAGCTTTCTTGTCTTTTTAACATATTAAAAATGAATACATTTCAGTAGTAGTGGAGCTCTCTATGAAAAAGTTCGTCTGGGTTAACTACCACCGTACCTTTTTTCTGCTGCTAAGTAGTGATGGTCTACCAATAGGTCTCTTCAAAAGGTTTATACAATAGTAAAAGAAAAAAAATAGTTCCCCGCGGTACAAAGGGTTTGGTCTGTATCGCGTCTGATTCTCTGATCAAAACACGAAATTTTTGTATACTACAGCTCGTCTGTATCCACATGTCTGCATTTGTATCGATATAAACGCGCGTTAGCGGCGTCTCTGATTTTTAGGTGTACACGTTAGTGTCGTGGAAACGGATCAAGTTGGGTATTTTTGTCTGGACATACGATATGGAAAACTAATTTTTATAGTTAAAATTACACAAGAACCGGGTACACGACATCGACCGTGTACACTTGGAAATTTGGGACTTTGGCTGCATAAAATGCGCCGCATGTAGTATAGGATCTAGGCTCTATAAAAATGAATAAAATATAAACGCCTTTTAAATGAGGAGTTTTTGGGGCGAGACTATTGATACGGTTAACGAATGCGAGAATTTCGAGGCAATCTCACACGTACGAGTTGCTTACACGAGCCAAGGTTTTTATATCCTTTCGATATTCTTATCTTTAAGGAGGGAAACTGTCCTAATCTAAAGAGTTTTTTATTAAAATGACAATATATAATGAGATAAATCAATTCGCTATATCCACTGTCAGATTTATTGAAATCATTAAGCACAATAGTTAAAAGTACGCGTAAAAAGTTTATCTAGTTTAGGATATTTTTTACAATTCAATTCCATGTATTTATAGTGAACATGAAATATGACAGCATAATTATATAATACATGAACACTGAACAACAGATCAACTATTATAAAAGCATAATAACTATGAACTTTTATCAAGTTAATATATGTCTTGTCAAATGTAACGAAACCATGTTGGATGTTCACGTTCACCATTTCTTTCCCAAAAAGCCAAAACAAAATTGGCTAAAGTCAATTATTTAAAGCTATTGATGAATACCCTGAATTAATTTGATAGACATTTTTAGGCTTCAAAAAGTGCGCGTAATAAATGGATTCCGAAGAAACAAATTAATTGGTTTGTCGATGTTTCCTTTAATTTTACATGAAGTAGCTAATGGTTATTTTATGTTAACAAAAAATTTTACATACAAACCTGTGATGAAGATGTTTGTCTCACTTAAAGTTCACGTATTCAAAAATTACACGATTTTATTAATGGCTGACTTCTGGTATGTATGAATGCCTAAATGTATTTAATTCATTTTGAACTGTTATTTCTGATAAATTGTACACAAATACTTACAATATCTTACGCTACGAAACCGATACTTTTATCTGTTTGCCCTTTATTGGCAAAGGCCTCCCTTTAATTGCTTCCTTCCATTCATCTTTATCTCTTGCAACCTTAGTCTATGTTTTTCCCGCACAATCTTTTAGCGCGTCTTCCCACCTAAATGTCTTTACGTGATGCTAAATGCAGTATTCCTGAGTTAGTGATGATTCGGATTGGTATTTAAAATCCTAATAATCGGCCTAATTGACACACTACGCCTGAAATTTTGAGAGATTCAAAATAAAACACCAATATGAACAATCTTTGCTATTGATCCAACAACGTTGTGACAGCTGTTTCATGTTTCATGTTCCGATCGCTCTACCCATCGACAGCTAGGATATAGTTTTGCAATGTCTGTACTATTCTCTTATTTAATTTCATTAGATTGTAAGCATTACTATTAGTTGAAGCGTAGCGTGTATTGTCTTTTGAACTTCTGTTGTATATTAAGTTCTTGGTATGATTGCCTCAGCATGTTTTCTGTCTGTTTAGATTGGGACCACACCGGTGCTTAATTTTTTACATTATTGTTATTTTATACCAGGATCATACAAAAAAACGGTTGAAACCAAGCTGTAAGTTTCTTCTAGGCATGGTCGCGAGAAACTGACGCTTAGATTCGTGACATTTCAAGATGATTCCTGCGGATATTACTGAATAAATGCTTTTTGAGTTTGACTTTGATACCTCAAGTTGGTAAATGTAAATAAATAGAGGCAAATGGTCTGTGTTTATCCGTAATACTACTATTTGTACTATCCTGTGGTTGATTTAATAAATATACATATATACAATACATCAACATTTTATTAAAATATACATGTTTACCTACCTAGCATACAAAAAGTACACGTGAAGAAAAGCTATTTTGGCATAAAAATGCGCCCCAACTTATATACAACTTCCGTGTTTCATTTTGTATGTTTCTTTCACCAATATGTAGGTATGTACAAAAAGTATTGGTCTTCATAATACGTGACAGGTTTGTCAACTGCGAGTCAAAGGTAGAAGTCATCAAAAAATTGCTCTTTTCTTACATGTTTGACTTTCGGTGTTCGTAAGCACAACGGCAGAGTGCACGTTTTAAAATTTAGTTTTCACGCTTATTCCATTTTGTTTTAGAGTCAACAATATAAGAAGATTGAACACTTTCAAGCAAACGAGGTTCTGGAATAGAACTAGGCTCTAGACTAGAGTCTACGTATTATTTATACTGTGTGAGGGTAAAAGAGCTACGGTAGTATATACGGTTTTAGCTTCATAAGGGTTCGGAAAAAACAGGGCTTTTAAAAGAGGTAGTCGTTTAATATTTAAAGTGAAGACGAAGGAAAATATCAAAAAGATACCAGTTATTTTACCCAGTGGCAATGGACTAAGAGGTACCATTAGCCATATGCATAGATGAAACTCGAGAACATCAAAACGATGTATGAAGTTTAGTCCGAAATAATTTGACGCATAATTGGATTATTTCTCCTAAGAAGTAGCGATTCGGGACTTCATTTTCTGTCATCTTCGGAAAAAAACATGTTTTGTTTATTTTTATTGTTTTCTTAGTGATATTTGAAGATATGGAGTGTAGTTTCGGTGGTATTTTAACCAATATTACGCGAGGTCTTATCACAAGAGAAATGAATTGAAATTAAAGTGTTGTATGTGGCATCCTGATTTGAACGACAATGTTTTCCTAGGATTTTGAAGAAAAACGCCACTAAAAAATATTTATTATAATTCACTTTACATTGGCAAAAAATTGTCTGTCAAAAGATGGACAAAGAAAAAAAAGTAGCGATTCAGCATTGTAATTTGGTAAAATGGCAGGCCTACGTTTTAACGTAGTGCTTATGTTATCTGGGACATCATGACAAAGTTATCTAGATTATAATCTTGTCTTGACACTACACTTTCTGTTTCTGTAAAATCTTTATTTGATTGTAAATTTTTTCTTATGCTGTATTTTTTGTTCTCATATGGTTTTATTCATTTTGGTTCCTGAGCGCTCCTTTAGCTAAAGTGGTCGATAAGTCTGCTGCCATCTCTTTTTGTTGACACGAAAGTACAGTGACAAGTATATATCGTTTTTAGAGCCGATGAAAAGTTTCCGGGAATATGAATCCAAGACCAGAGTATCTTTTCTCAACATTTCTTGATTGATTTTTTTCATATACTTTGTTTTTATTTTATAAAATGTTTATAAGGCTTTAAGCTGTACCAATGAGAGTAAACTACTATACTACACACCAAACTTGTATTCATTTTCCATAGGCATTAAACATATTTTATCTGTACCTACTGACAAACGTTTACGGTGCCCGAGGCAGCTGGTAAATCCTTACAAAATCATTATAATCGTTTATTGTAGCTAGATACATAGCAATAAACTTAGCGGCAGACAAAACATCAGCTTTTTTAAATCGAAATAATGAATCTACAAACACAGTGCCGGCTATTATCTGATAGTTACTCTGTTGATAAATCTTTACAAAACCAGTTGCCCCATAATAATACAATTTACGGAGATAGAACATCACGGTTTCATTAAAATAATTATTAAAAAACTTAGCAGCACTTAGCGGTGACTGTGGCACCTTTTGTTGTTTAACAGTTTTTCGAAACAAAATCTAATTTTTAAAACCGGTTTTGTAAATAAGTATTATCCTGCACTACATATTATCCTGGTTGCCTACCGCCCAGCTATAATTAAAACGACATCTTAAAATTGCGCCTTGCCGTCTGTCGCAGTGTCTGATGGCCCTCATTTCTCTTGTAATGATATATAAATATTATAACGACGTAAATCGCAGTCGGCTCAAAGGCGGAGCGTTAACACTTGCTGCGACAGCAGCTGCGTAGCGAAGGAATTATTCCTTTGATAGTATTGCGTAAAACCGGCTTAGGGTGCCGTTACTTACAAAGAAATAATTTTGTACGACTATAAAAAAAAATACAAAGATCATAATATAAAGACGGTTAAGGCACACAACAATAAAGTCAGCTTTTACTGAATGCTTGGATTAACATCATACATTTTACATTCACTGTTCAGTAGCTAACAGAAAACTTCTTTGAATAATTTTAAGACGAGTGTAGACTTACGGGACGTAGTTATAACTTCATCGATTATCTGTGATTGCTTAACTTCAATAGCTGAATATCATTTACTAGTAATAGCATTGATAGTATAAAATTAATAATACAACTGTCAAGTCGTTTATTTTGATTCCATCAATTGTTTCCCACTTGACAAAGAATGCTGAAATATTGAAATGAAAGTTTCTCAAAACGTATGTAGAGGTAAATATTTCAAACATACCTCCTAAACTAGACTATGCTGCTATATAGCCCTTCAATCACAAAACCTTCGTAGTCATTTACTTTGACGAAACGCAACTACCTACGAATTCATTGAAGCGTGACTATGTGTTTTTATCGGGGCGCTTTCCTAGGGGAGCCCAAGAAATCAATTTGTACTGCGAGTCCTGTAAAATAAAGGGATGAAGACAAGCTCCAACAAATGTGTATCACAGATAAATAATAACGATAAAGGCCCTCAATTTGACCCGCGTAGAATATTCTTTATGTAACGCCTTATCTCATTGTGCTCATACAAGACACCCGCAAAAAACAATTGGCAAGCTTTTGTTGTAGAAATATAAAATTCATACATCTTCTAAGTTTCAAATTAATTATAAGCTATTATCATTTAGGTTAGTATGATATAGACAACTTTGACTATTTACCTATATCAAGGGTAGAAATGAATAGACATCAAACATGCTACTCACATGCAAATAGAATGTGCACTGCATTCTCATTCTTACTACCAACATTCTATACTGACACAGGTAAAATTCCTGCATTTTAGGTGCCTAGGCACCATGCCCCTATATAGGAATTATCTAGATAATTCTACTGTGTATTCGATTAATCCATCTGGAAAAGACTACGAACCTATGATGTGTTGTGATGCATTGAATGTCGATTCAATGCATCCTTTGCCATCGTAGTTCAATAGAGATGTGAATTTTGTCTGATGCCTGGACTCTAGAATAAGAAATTCGTATCGTCAGCTTCTGTTTCCATTCATAGTGACCACTTCGATCTGCCAAGCGCAATCTCTCCGGGGATAAGACACCACTTACTGAGGATTTCTCGAAAGATCCTTCTTTCCTTCGAATTTTATTCCTTTGTGTTAAACAACAACAATAGAATTGGGTCAAGCGCGACACAATCAAGCTTGCTAAGCGTCCTATTAGAAAAGTAGTTCGATTTATTGCAATACGGTTCGAGCAAACTAAGGAAATCGAACTGTTCTGATGCTGATGTTGGTAAAGATAATTTCTTCATGAACATAAGCTCTTCTTTATTCATCAATAAAGTACCTGGCATAAATAGATACAGGTAGTCCGTAAAAAATAATATGTACATTTATTAAAGTGTGGATGAATGCACGAGACATCGCGATGCCTTAAGTGCGCGCAAACATATCGCGTGTCCTTTTCACAGATCGCTTCCTAAAGCCCGAAAAGAAGTTGTCTGACAAATTACATTTTTGCTCGGGTGTCCCGGAATCTGAGCATAAAAGGATCGTAAATCTTGTAATGCATTTTTCATGCTTGGTCAAGCTCATAAATTGATGACCTGAGTACGGTTTTCGTACCTATAAATTGTCGTTATTGTATCAGTCTTGTGTAAGAGCACTTTTACTTTATGGGCTTATTTGTACAGTAGCAATATTTGCTGGATAAGATTCTTTAAAACAGCAAGCTCATACATATTTGTTTTGGGTTAATAAATAATAAATAATTTTTATTTTATTAAGGAATTACCTATTTACTTAAATTGTTTAAAGAGAAGGCGCAATCAAGGGAAATGTATAAGTACGCTCTTTAAACAGTGAAGTGCTGTATATACATTTGCAGTTGATACTTTAGACCCTAGTCTAGGCAGCGGGCATTAATTACTTTTAGTCGTTTACGTCGTGTAGTAGTAATAACGGCGAGAGAGCCATCACCATGAATGCCCAATGTGACAGCCCAGCGTTTCCTCTAATTGAACGCGGCTCACGTAATAAGGCGGAATAAGATTTGTCCATCAATTGACAGTAAAATCGTGGTTCCCTATAATTAGGTAGTGTATCCTGTTCTATTATACATAAACAGGTTGAATATGTGAGGCTCGTACCTGGTTTCCTGACTTTATACGAAAGCAGCTACGGCTACGAGTACGTGACGAGAGAAGCCGAGAGGCCAGTTGCACCCTACGTGATCCTATCACTTCGAAAAGCGTGCTTGTACACGAATAAATAATAAACTTTATACCTTTTTGCAGCTATGCAAATTGAGTACGGCAAAAATGAAGATTCTTTTCTGAAATAATAACGACGTAGAGGATGTGCCTCTTTTATTATTAGATTTTCAATCATGATTCTATTCATCAAAATACTTTTAAGGCATACTTGCACCTGATGTAATAATGTAAAGTTAAGACGCCTCGCCCATAAATAAACTGATGCTGACATAGCTGATATATAGTCACTGAAGTATGAAACACGGCAAGAAAGAAAGTGTAGTAGAGCAGATTTAGTAAGGTACATGGCTTAAAATGTCCCCCTAGAGTTAAAAGTTTGTGTAGGTGAATAAAAAGGAAATAGTACTACAAAATTGCATTTCCACAAAAAAAAAATCTAGGACGTCATGATGCAAATCTTGATCTTACACGTAATTACAGCAATTGTGATTTCAAGTGTGGTTTTGTGATTTGACGGTACAATAGTATCGAACCTTTGAAGTATCGAATCTTTGACGACCGATGTGGCGCGGCGGGCGAATGTCCGCCTGCGACGCAGAGGTTGCGGGTTCGATTCCCGCCTTGGGATAAATGTTTGTACGATCTGCAAATATTTATCCCGGGTGTTCTGGGTATTTTCTATGTATAATAAAAAATATCTATGTATATAATATAATATTGTATTAAGTATATCAATCATCTAGTACCCATAACACAAGCTCTGCTTAGCTTGGGGCTAGATGATGGTGTGTGGATTGTCCAGCATTATTAGTATTATTATTATTATTAATAGTACCGTATAGTAATGCAGATGAAATAGTAATCGGTATTCACTGCAATAACATCGACTACTATTTAGCGATCATAAATAGCAGCACACACATTATTCAACCTTAATAATAATTATTTCATAAAGAAATCATGTATGTAAATGTATTCAAGCCGACGCCAACACCCTTAGAAACGTTTAAAGATATATGTAAATATGTACTCTTATTTATACTACTCTATAGAAAAGGTCAGAGTTTTTGCGATTCTAAGTTGTGTGAAAACGTATACGTGTGTGAAGCCAACAGATATTTTACTTTACACCGTCATCATCAGCTGTTTAGACCTTGAAACAATAACACTATTGTATCAAAGCAGGGTTGAAGCTGCTCCATGCATATTATCCAGTATCGGTCGTGGTAGTTCTAGCATATAATAAAACCCTTCTATCACGTCCTGTGGATATCGTTAGAGGCATTTCCTCAGCACGTAGTTAGCACTATATACGTGTTAACTATAACAACTCTAAATATAGATAAGCCCTACATCTAATAGAATGGACTCATCCAGCGTGATGATGATGAGGCGGCGTAATTTAATCGGTTCGTAGATTCCGTTATATTATCTGCCACAAATGTTACGGCCTATTGAATCTGAATCAATCGGGTATCTAATTAGGCATATTGCGGAAAGGCTTCTTAATACTCCTATTCAGATGTACTCGCACTGGGATTTAGATATACTCCCACTGGGATTTCATACTACATTTGTGGGAATTTGCCGTCTAAGCCAACACGACATCGCCTTTGTATACAGTATGCAATTAACGGGTCGTATAGCAAGGTTTGTCTTGAATCTATAGTAAATAACAAGGTATATAAATGATGTTAGGTACCAACACATACCATGGCCTGAGATTTCTTCTAATTTAAAGTAAAGTTAGACGATGAGCTTGATATGTGACTAATGTATGAAAACTGTAATAATGCTGGCTTAGAACCCTTTAACGACCTCCAATGCACCTGGAGATAAGCAACTGCATCTCCTAAGTACATACCACAGACATTGCAGTTACTAATCTGCCTGCCAGGGTAGTAAGCCAGCTACTGTAAGCCTTTCC
Organism: Electrophaes corylata; assembly: GCA_947095575.1. Lineage (NCBI taxonomy): Eukaryota > Metazoa > Arthropoda > Insecta > Lepidoptera > Geometridae > Electrophaes > Electrophaes corylata. The sequence continues at coordinate 8,939,087 of OX352698.1, read as the reverse complement.
AAATATAGGCGATGCGTTTTTCCACAGTAGTGGTTAAGCTGTTGATAGTGACGAATTTTACTAATCTACCATAATGAAATCTTCACAACCTTGAAATATATTATTGTCATTGAATATGTTAAATTACAAATCAGAGGTAGAAATGCGTAGATACCGTTTCTACAAATAATGATCGCAAGTGTAACATCCCATCGTGAGAAAGGGAATGGTGAGATTTATCGCCCCCGTGGTCATCCGGTGTCATCCGACGGTACCCTAAAAACTTCGATTAATTTAGTAACTCCTACAAAACTTTTCTCATTACCAACTCGCCTCGGAGTTTTATTATTATGATGACATTTTTGTACTAACTGTCTCTATAATCGCCACCGCATCTTTTATTCCACCAAGTGATTTTTAAGAGACCGATTTTTATAAAGTTAGTTTTAACGGTTTACTTAATTTGTCTTATTTGCGCTAGCACTTCTCCATACAGGCTCTTCTACATACTTTGGGTTACTACACATAATAAAAATATTTTGTTTAGAATAACTTAGGTGTGAAGCCGATATTTTACGCAAATATAAGTGCAGCTAAAAATACCTACCGTTTTCTAAATGCTGGCGCGCCACTGCACAGGGCTCCCTACATTAATTTTATAGTTTTTTAATCATAAAATGTTGTGTGGGTACAAAAGTGTTATTCAACTTTCTTGAATGGGCATAACTTTTTAACCAATTTTGAATACATTTATGCCACTATTCCGTGGTAACCTCGGAAACATGTTTTTCATACTCTTCGACAACCTCTAATCATACTATCTATCTAATCATTTCTTACGCTAAAAGAATGTGCTCAAAAAACCTCTATATACCTATGCTATTGAATTTGAGTAACAGCCGCGTCACAAAAAAATATTTTCGAAATCGGTCTGCTATTCACGGAGAACTCGCTGAACATACAATCAATTACACTAAAATGAATGCCATTCATTACTACTAAATGGTATTTAGCTGTAACGAATTAAAATTTACAGCATTTTAAAAAACTCTCACATCGCAAAAAACTCAAAAATCATGAAAGTATGTTCCCTGCAAATTTTTATGTTACTCTGCTATATTACTTTAAAAGTAACGGATTGTATACATGCTAGTGAAGCTTCCTGTAGATAACAAAATGTAGTCGAACATATAAATGCAACATAGAAATATTTTTAAAATGATCGAAAAGACCTTGAAACCGAATATTTATCGTTACTTTAGTATCGTCTGGGCACGGACTGTATAATAGACTGATGAGGACTTTATCAGGTTGTGTAGGCGTCTCTTACGCTTAAAAATCTTGTAATAGCTACGCAACTTCTACGCGTAACTTTCCAGGCGCTTAGCTGTGAACAAAGTGACCGCATATTTCAAGCGGTAATCTCATGCTTGGGATTTAAACCTTTCCTACGGTTTGCTGCGTTGATTGCGATCGATTTATTACTAAAGTTTTTTTGCAAAGTTGGTACAGAGCAAAGTTGGTTACACGTTTACGCATAAAACCAAAGTGTTCTAGTGAAATAAATGCAGATCTATTAGTTTCATAGTGCTTACCTGCACATTAGGAAATCACAAAGATTTGTATATTATCCCAAAATCATGCCCATTATGTGTATTATATTATTCCACTCGAAAATATATTTTTTGGGATCATATAAAATCTTTGTAAACGTAGGTTATCGGTATTTTCTATTTTATACTAGTTCCACCCAAACGGAGATCTCGAAATACTTTTCTATGCTGTATTGGCCTATTGTTGATTACATACAAAAATATTTAAAAAAAATTAAGTTCTTCTCAGCTAGAACCACTTTAATTCGTATTAATCATTGCAAATTTATGCTGAACTATGAAATTTTGAGACTATCAAGTAGGAGCTCACTTTACAGTGGTTAATCAAAGTTTGTGTTGTTCACCTACTGTGTCGTTGTCTCCGTGTGCATGCTATGTTAGATAAAACTGTATTCTATTTTGTTCCAAATTTTAAAATTTTAATCGTATCTCATCAGAAACTTTGTAACTTGAAATAAATGTAAACATTATTTTGAAATCTATAACGAACAAATATACATACTAATATAACAAAGCCATTTCTTAGTTCTCATAGAGATCTTCGCTGGTTTTGCTCTCTCGATCAAAATTAAAAGCCACGACTGAACGAAACTGTATCTATCGACCAAATCACAATGTTTTTTTCTCTTTGTTGCAGTTACTCAAGATGCCAGTCGCTTTTGCTAATTATCTTCACACTAGGGATCAGCGTTCATGGCGTTCCTCAAGACGGGAGGTGCCCCGATCGTTGCAAATGCCGGTACGTGTTAGACGTCGAGTTCGGATCAGTAATGCGCGTGTTGTGTCTTGAAGGCGACATGCACTTCATTCCCGTGCGTCAAATTGAAAAATCACTTTTTAAATTGATAATTCGAGCCCCAATAGATCGGCCTAATCATCTGACCATCGGCCCAGTCTTCACTGTGCCTGTGCCGTTCGTCGAACTCAGAGAAATGCGCATCGTCAACTCTAATGTGCCTGCAATCGGCGAGATGTCATTCTGGGGTCTGAAAAATCTCAAGATATTGGATTTGGCCAACAACAGTATTACCAGTATTGGACCAGAGGAGTTTAGAGGACTCTACAGTCTCACAGAGTTGTATCTTTCTTATAACCACATTAAAGATATGCCTAGTGACACATTTATGTATTGTTTTTCCTTGAGGACGCTCAATTTATCATACAACCACATTTCTGGCTTAAAGTCGAGAATTTTCCGGATGCTTGCAAATTTAAGAACACTCGATCTGAGCGGAAATCCTTTGAAAGATTTAGATCCAGACGTTTTCAAGGATATTCAGAAGCTGACAATATTCAAATGCCGAAGCTGTTTTTTAGGAAGGATTAATACACAGATTTACCACTTGGCTCCACGATTGGAAGAGCTAGACTTTGGATACAATCAAATAAAATATGTCTTGGCCGATGAGTTCCAGAACCTCAAAAACCTTACAGCTCTAAAACTAGATGGAAATCAGATATCCGTTATAGTAGATTATGTATTTGGAGGGAATCCAAAATTAAAAATTTTAAACCTGGCCAACAATAGACTTGCTTTGTTGTCTCCTTTGGCACTCACAAACCTCACTAGCCTGATGAATCTTGACATCAGCTACAACAAGATTAACCGATTTCATCCGCAGACTTTTGCACCAGTTGTTAATAAGTTGAACAGTATCGATTTCAGCGGGAATAATATGCCCCTGAATGAAGTCGCGATCGTACTGCAAATCTTACCGGCCATTGAAGATGTCCGCCTCGCTAATCTTTCTCTACCAGATATCCCATCTAATTTTTTTATGTACAATAAGAAACTCCTGTCTTTAGATCTGTCTTGGAATAAATTAACTAAATTCCCAGCAGAGCTTCTTTTAAATACAAAGCTTCTGCAAAAATTGGATATCTCGCACAACTACCTAACCGGGCTCGAAGATACAGACCTCCAACGGTTAGAAGCTATACCGGAAGTTGACGTGTCACATAACATGTGGCATTGTGACCAGTGTTCTACCGGGATAATGCTCATCTACATTAACACAACGGTCTTGAATGACTCTTTAAGGAGTTTACGTTGCTACACACCGATGCGGCTGCGCGGGACTATGCTGGCTGACTTGAGTTTTCACATGCTAGATGAATGTTCTCCATCGCAAGAGGCACAGATAAGCTTGGTTGCTGGTCTGGTGCTGGTGCTGGTGGCTGCGTTAGCAGCTGTGATGGGCACACTGTGTTGCACGCGGCGCCGCGTGAATCGCTACTACACCAATGAGGAAAAACGACTCGAACGTAACCACGAGCACCCTGAGGAGTTGCTGCCACACACCGAGCTTGGAACCCTGGCTACCATCCACGTGCCTTGCCATTCGCCTGGTGAGCACAGCTAACGCCATGCTCACTCCCCGCCTCAGCGGGTGGTGCGACACGAGCGCAGTGAGCTCTCGGACTCTCTCATACTACCAATGACCCCAGCTCCCTCACCGGTACTCGAAGATATTGCCCTTGAATATTTGCGCCCTCCGCCTGGATTTGAAAATGAAGATGATGCGATTATGTGATATGAGGACTATCCTTACGAAGACGATTATGTGTAAACAAACCAAAGAACTACATTTTATATGTGCTTAGGATAGTTAAGTGGAAAATACATGTGACTACAAGTGTGTTAAACTATCAAGAATCAAGAATGGACTTGTTATTGTAAGAAATATATATTTTTATAAAGAAAAAATATGTAATTAGATTTAATACAATTCAACATTTTCTGTAGACATAAGAATGAGTAAAGACTAGGACTAGGATTACATGTAATGAAAAAGATTTGATCATAATTTTATGTATTTTAAACTATACTTACCTACTTATCATGTTGTAGAAACAAAACTTACTAGGATAAAAAAGAGCTTAGTATCATGCGTCAAGAATTTTAATTTATTTCGCAAAGTAGGTAATTAACACTATATTATTTATTCACCCTAAGTATTATGAAGCTACTTGCTCTCAGTAGCACCTACTAAGAGCAAACACTACTAATTAATTATTGTACCTACCTATTGGTCTTAACTAAAACTAACTGTATAAGTGGAAGGTTTCACATACTCTACTTGGCAAAATAATAAAATACCTGCAGAGAGAGTTAAACTCCACAGATCAAGGGGTGGATAAAAACAAGTATAATAATATAGAATTAAAAAGCTCTTGTTCAACGAAGCGTAATAACACAAACTGTTGAAATAATCAAACTATGTTGACTATGCGCTACCAGAGCAGGCAAAGTGAGCTAAAATTAATTATAACTTTGGACTGAAAACAAATAAAAAAAAGAGTAAATTCGGTTTAGTTAACCATCGCATTTTTGTTTTGTTTTTGCATACCAGTTTGCATAGACACATAAGAACTCCTGTAAAAACATGCTTTTCAATTTATGCTGATTATTTAAACAAATACAAATTTGCTGTCCAAAGATGTAAATAATAACTTAGACTTATATGACCATTATTATGTGTGCCAAGATACAAAATATAGAAGTACTTACGGCAGTACTTTAATAGATTTAATCAAAAACGGAACGATGAGTGAATGTATATGGTTTTTATTGTGTGTTACCATGCTAGTTATCATACATCTGAGGTGTTCGGTAGGAGCTTATAATTATTTTCTTATTCGTTTTGTAGGATTTTATTGTATATCTATAACTTATTTGCTTTAAGAATAAAAAAATGTTTGATGCCATTTTCTTGTCTTCAATTATATTTCTAACCCAAAAAAGTACCAGACTGGGAAACATGTTGGAACCTATGATAATCTGCTGATATTCATATGATATAGTATGAGGAGACTGCACAGTTTTTGCTAAAATTTATGATTTGGTACGATGAAAGGATATGGTATATTTTATTATTAAAAAAAAAACCACAAAAACATTAAGAGTAGACTGAGGTATACCAGATCATTTTTTCTAATTCATAATCTCTAAATTTTTCAGCTTGACCATTTGTTTATTTCTATGTTTCAAAAAGTATTACATTGCAAATTTTTGAAATCTAGCTCTTTATTTTAAAACTAATATTTAAAGACCAAAAATAAATAAATAAATAATAATAATATAGGTATTTAAATTTTTTTTTATTTATAAATGTCAACCAAACCATGTACAATAATACCATGTACATTTGCGAATGTGTAAATTTGATTGGTTCTATGCTTGTTTTTATAAACTTTGTACACTCTGCCTTTTTGTCAAATAAACTTTTTATATTATATATTTAAATAGATTTTTGTTTCTTTTTCGAACAATATTTAATCCTTTTTCGATGTGTGATTAGAAATACCTCGGTCTACCCTAATACATAGATTGTAGAAAACTGTACATTAATGACTCTCACTGTAAGGGCAAACACCAAAAAGTAAAATAATTAATAATAAACAATTTAGTAACTCTTATACAAAGTATTTATCAGACCTATCTATTTAATCTACTTATTTATTTCTGTCATTCAGTAGGTATAAATAGGGTATGGATGATGATTTAGGTTTTACATTATGAGTGTACATTTAACTACATATTATTAGTTATTTATTATGACATGAATAAGAAGAGAAAAACAGAGAAAATAAAAAAAAATAGTACCATAGAACAGTGTATGTAAATTTATAATTGAGCAACTATAATTATTGTGTTATACTCATATCTGTAAGTGAAGTGTTAAAATAAGGTATGACTATATTATATTTCATATAACTACATATACCTAAGTTGTATTAATGAGTGATTGGTAAACAGATGGACAATGCTTTGGAGCGAAGATAGCTGTTGTATATTTGAGAGGCACATATATTATAAATTGGTGTTTCTAGAGGTTCATTATTCGATCTTATGGAGATTGTTGTAATTAATTTATTGGAGTGATATTACTGACGGATTTTAAAAAGGAAAAGCAGCAACTGTTACAGTGATGGACTAGACGTATTTAATTTTAGAAATAAAGTAGTTATCTTATTAATAATTGTTAATTTATGATTGCGCATGTTATTGCTATAGATATTGTATGCTCGCTTGATTTACTGGTTATCTACACTAAATTCAAAAAGAGCTGCATTGAAATAGATTATATTTATGAATACATTCGATATTACGCCATTCAAAAGACTTACTTAACTGTTCTGTATATAAAGACGATGTATCTTTTACTTTAAGTTTTTGCTGGTCGCTTGTATTATATTTGAATATAGCAATATTCCCCGCATAATTAAAGTTTTAACTTTCGAGTTTTGGAGAGAAAACATTTTTTTCATAATCATCTGATATATATTTATATCTATATACATACATATATATGTATATTGCAATCAAAGAAGTCACATGTTACATTTTGATCAATCACTAGAGAGCATTAGACAATTTTAAAAACCTTCAATCGAAGAGTTCATATCCGATTGGTTTACAACAAATATTTATGCTATGCTTTATTTTTTTGCATTTATTTTAAACTTTACTGGACTTAGATATATTTGTACATTACATCATGCATTCCCGTTGCCTAAAAACTATTAACTTAATTTTGCTTAGGACTCCATAAGAGCCTTTGTCTGAGATCCACCACTAAATGTTCATTTTACTGTGTAATCTCTCTTAAATTTAGTTAAGTCGTGTAGAGTTTATAGTAAAGCTAGTTTCTCATTACTAGCTAAAACTAAACATCAACTCAAATTGCTTTGTGTTCATTTTTGGATCACAATAATTTCATTGGTTAAATTCAAATCGCAACGTGTTCACTAGCTACATTTTTTTGGTTTACTCCTTTTATTATAATGCTACAAAAAAATTATATTTATTATTGCAAATTATGTCAGCTAGCTTCTACAACATGTTTGAATAAATTATTTATCTGCTTGCTTTAGTAGAATTCATGAGGTAAAGGCCTTATACTGCTGATAGTATAATGAAACAAGTGTTATAGATTGAAATTAATATATTAAAATAAGATAACACTTTAGTGTTAAAACTTTTCCTTGCAAAATTGACATAGTAAATGTAATGGATGTTCTTAAAATAGTAAATTCTTGTATGCCATAGTTAGAATAACCCACATTATTATAAACAATACTGCCGTAAGTACTTAGGGTGCAGGATAGTTGCATATGCGTTAAAATATTAAACAAGCTAAGATAATATATCATGATTAAAATAAAAAAGAACTATTCATTTGTTGTATATAATAAAAAATTAAAAATTGGTTTTACCTAGACTTTAGTCATAGATTGTCGTCTCAATAAAATTTATTTGTTCCGAATTATTTTGGGATCTAAAAACCAAAAATACTTATTTGTAAACGGTGAAATTTATTGTAAGCTACCTAAGGTAGCAAAATGTTTTTAACATATCTGCTGTCTAACATTAAACTTATTACGTAAGTGTTTATACTAAATATATTGCTTTCTGTGTGTATTCCATGTACATAAATAGATCATTGGATATTGTGCTTTCAATGGTCCTGTTTTAAAAATACTATTTATACTTTTTTATTATTAGATGTCTTAAAATTTTTTTAATCAACAAAAACGTATCGTTTTTATATCGGTGGAGGTTGTAGGTACAGTCAACTGCACTACAATGCATAAAGAAGTAACTTTCAAAATCATTTTAGCATTACACATTACACTCTTACACAACAAAAATACAAAAATCATGAAACCGATTGATGAGCTTGTTGTTTAAGTATTTGTCAAGTTGTTATTAGTTGTCCTTGCTGACACTATTACAATTTTCGAATTGTATATATTAACGTGCGACTGACTGTACCGAGTAAATCTGCGTTTTACAAGATTGACCAAAAATCGACCTAGTCAGTCAGTGTGGGTTTTAAACATTTAATCTATCTATCGTATTCGTGTAACTGAGTTATCAATATTTCATAAATTCGAATATGATACCTAAAATAAAGTAGACCAGGCTGTAGTTAAACTGGTTTTTTTATTTTAAAATATTTATGCATCAATATTAAATTATTAACGGTTTTCGTATGTATACTCGAGAATATTTTAATTGATTGTGTAATAAAAAAATATGATATGTTACCATTCGTGCTAAATTTGATGTTTTCTGTCTATCCTATATGATAGGTGTCGTAATCAAGTAGGTGCTTTTGTAATCGAATTGTTTGATGCATTATTCTTAATAATTGGTATCATATATTGCTACGACCCCGGCCACTTTAGACACAGTACTGACGCTGTATTGTTAGTTCCCTCATATATTCTCTGTCTAGTCTGACCCTTTTCTAGTTAGCGGAATCAATCTCATCAATCTGACCTCATTTTCTTTATTTGTTATTCTACATATATTAAATTCATAACCTTACCAATAGATGTAAAAGTACAGTTTATTTCCAGAGACAAACACTAGTGTCATAATTGTTTTTTTTTATATAAATATTATTTAAAACAAATATATTATTTTACCGTCAAACATCCGACATCCCTTTAAATTATGTAAGCTTTGTGCTTTCTTCGAGAGTTATTGGGCACACTTTTGCGTTTATTTATTTAAATACAATATATATTTTTTTGTTTTTAGCCTTTCCTATCCCACTGGAGGGCAAAGGCCTACTACCTTTTTTCCAACTTTCTGTGTCCCTTGCCAAGTTGGACGAGTCTAGAAAATTACATCTAACTCGTCACGCCATCTCCGTGGTGGGTGGGTTGCCGCGCAGACGTCTTGCGTTGGACACAACTGATTTGTGGTCTTAGCCCAAGGATGTTCAGACATGTGGTTGACGTGGCCAGCCCAGTCCGACTTGAGCTGTGCTGATTCTTTGCTCACACCGTAAACCTGGGTTTGTGCTCACAGTGTTCAGTATCTGATTCTGTCAGATAGACTGCGCTCCATAGCCTGTCGGCAGACTTCGAGTTTGGACCTTTGTTGAAGTGTCAAAGACCAAGTCTGTGCACCGTATGTGAGGATGGGGAGAATGCACATGTCTATGAGTTTGCGTATAAGGCAGAGTGGAAGTTCGCCCATGAAAAAAAATTACCGAAAAAAATTATGGAGTTGAAAAAATTAGTTACATGGAAAAGAAGTGTTAGTTACCCATTTTGAGAGCCTCGGTAGTAATACTATTCTCCCCTGAGCTTTTGCTATATTTCATGCAACGTAACGCGCGTTGAAATTTCAAACCTGTGATAATACAAATACATACTTCCTTACTACAATTATATACTTTCTATTATCTATAATTTCACTTCTCATATCTAAAAACTTTTAACTTTACTTTTATTAGTACACCTATGTGCTTATTATACTATATTTATTTGTTTTCGTTACGAGAATTAGGTCGTAGGTCTGCGTGCCGTACGTGAAAATAAGGAGATTACATGTTCATAAGCTTCCTCTATAGTGACAGTGGGAGTGATCTTTTATCAGGTATTACATGGCCATCGTATATTTAGCTTTTCGGTGTTCATTTTTATTATTTGGGTTTGACAGTTAAAGAACTTCACGCGGAGATTCATCTTGCCCTGGAGTCATCGGTTTACTGTCATTACCTACCGTCCGAGTCACCGGGTACCTGGGTAAAATAGTTTTGTTGTATTTCATGAAAAGGGTTTGGACCGTAACCCACCACGCTCATCCAGTGTGGGTTTTTAGATCGTCAGAGCCTCGTTCGTTGTTCAGCAGGATGTACCTCAGCTTGATGAGGTTTGATTGGGCTTCGAAAGGTGTTATTAGGAGTCCCTTACACCCCAACAACTTATAGAGCTATCAATTTCATACTAATAGGATTAACAGTTCCAAAGTTATGCTCGAGCAAACATAATAAGCAACAGCAATAACATCAGGTGAACCATTAGCAAGTTGAATAAAAAAAAAACAAATCTTTGATATCTTACTTTTGTGTTTATGTTCCAACTTGACCTTCTAAAAAACACATCTTGATGGTTTTATTTATAAAGTTTAATCAAACACGCAACAGTTTGTGCCTTAAGTTTTCATTCCCTTTGTTTTCAATAGAGATTTCTTAATTTAATCATACATTTTTATTTGCACCTATTACTTTTTGTTTTTATAATTTATATTATTTGACGTTTAAATAAAACTGAACTTGTAGTTCAGTTAGGTCAGTAGACACAAACAGTCAAATAATTTTATTTGTTTGTTTCTTTGATATTTATCTATTATAATTTATATTATAAATTTTACTTATGACTTATTTATTTTCTTTTAATTGTGACTTTCTACATCATCATGTACATTATATAATTTTTTTATTTTACTACTTAATTAAATTATTTGAAAAGGGTCAGATCATTAATCAAAAAAGTAAGTGTTTAGAGTATATAATCAAATAGATGTGTACAAAAAAAAACAAAAAACCCAGTGACGACTTTTACGTTTTTTTCGCATAACATGCTTCTGGTTTTTTTTTTTTAGAAACTTTAGTTAAGTTAATATATTTTTTAATTATAAAAATGATTTTTATAATGAGTGTTTATCAAAAAAAGTAAGTAAAAATTATATATGAATATTTTATACGTAGTTTCCTAAAAATAGCGCTTCGAAATATTTGACATAATCACTTTAGAATTTGTTGGAGTCCACATTTGTTTAATCATCACACAGGGTGTAAAAATACTGCTCTCGAAACTTGAAAATACACAGTAATTCCTATCAAAATAAAATTTTAAAAATGTTGAAATTTAATTATGTTTTATGTGCCCTGTCTTGCAATCGGAAACATCGTATTTACAAAAGTACTAGAACCTTGGTATTGACATAACCTAAGTCGATGATTATCCTGAAGTCAATACAAAATAGTTTAAGTCAACCTGTCACATTTAGATTGAACATTTATGACTCAATATCCTTCTTAGGTTTTCGGGAATAATATTTTTGGACCATGTAGAAGTACTTTAACTACTTTAAATTTTGCTTTATTGTATATTTTTTTATTTCTGTCTAATTATTAGGAGTTTACAATTGTAATAACAATTTATCACATAGTAAATAAAAATTTGTCAAAATACTACTATTAAGCTAGTATTTTTTTAATAATTTGCCTGTTTTAAGGACTTATATAAAATAATTTACCGCTTAATTTTGTATGTAATGTTGGGATCTGATTCTTAAATAAAAAAAACGTCATTGGAATACTTGTTTTATTATTCTTTTAACACAATTCTCACTTCGTTTACACTAAGTTGCTTAGTTAGGTTAAAAATCAGTGTGAAACGAATAATGTTAATATTGCTGGACCATCCTCACAGCATCATTTAGCCCCAAGCTAAGCAGAGCTTGTGTCATGGGTACTACTATGGGTACTATGGGTACAGATGACTGATATAAGTATTTAATACATAGATATTTTTTATTATACATAGAAAATACTCAAAACACCAGGAATAAACATTTATAGTTCTTTACAAACATTTATAACAAGGCAGGAATCGAACCTGCAACATCCTGCGTCGCAGGCGAACATTCTCGCCGCGGCACATCGTGTATGAGAGCCCCCTTAAATATTTATTTCATTCTGTTTTTTTGTATTTGTTCCTATAGCAGCGACTGAAATACATCATCTGTGAAAATTTCAACCCTTTAACTATCACGGTTCCTGAGATACAGCCTGGTGACAGACGGACAGACAGACAGCGGAGTCTTAGTAATATTGTCCCTTTGGGTACGGAGCCCTAAAAAGAAAAAGCCAGGTTATTTCCAAAATAACAGAAGATGAATTAACGATCGGACTTGTGCTTGATACATTTTAAAAAGCTATCACGAATTGATGAATTCCAAATTTTTTTGTAGCTTATAATTAAAAATTGAGTCAAAGGGATGTCTGAAGTCTAAATAATTATGATATAACATAAACATATTACCAAACTAAATTACCGTCTGTGAATACGACTTGGTAATATAAGTTAGAAATTCTCAGAATTTTTATTAAACCGAAGAAGTTTAAAATAGTAGCCTGTGAATTTCATAGCCAAAGTTTTAAATACTTAGTCAAAATATTGTGAAACTAGAACAAACGCACAACGATTGCAACAAAGCTTTCCACAGGAAACAATTACCGACGTAAACTTTTGCTAAGTATAAGATTTCCTTTAGAATAAAACAGGCCAAGTAGACGATGAAAATAGGAGTCGAGGGACAGTCACGAAGTTTCATTTCATTACGTAGCCATCGTAGATTACCGAAAAGATAACATCGAGCTAAAATGGTAATCTAAACTGCAATAGCCATTTTCATTAGGCGAAAATAAAGGAGATACAGATGAGCTTAACTAAAGGTAAGCAATCAGTATTCATGGATTTTGAGTCATTTTCATCCACCGACTTTCCGCGATCCTAGCACTGTCATCTGTCCATCGGAAGGGTGTCCTACACTTTGTTCAAGAATGTTTATTCCTCAGCGGTTATTGGTTCTACGAGCTATATTGCCTGCCTAGAGCCACTGTAACTTGATGATTTAGAGAGCTATGTCGGTGATCTTCTACGGACTTCCTCATCTATCAGTGAAAGTCCCAGCATGTGTTACTTATGAGACCAATAGCCACCATGTTTCATAAGTCATCAAGTCGTCATTCATTTGGAGTACCTACTCTGCAATGTTAGGTCTATATATATAAATAAATAAATAAATACATAAATAAATAAATCGCTGGTAACACGCTTTGATCTATGATTATGACTACTCACTTAGTTCAGTTCACTACTCAAGGAGAAATATATTTTCCAAAACTCAACCCCTTTACGAGTTTGTATGAAAATAACTCAACTCGAGCGAATTCGTGCGCGTTTGACTAGATACAGAGACATAATTAGAGTTGCATGTATAAGTATAAACTATCAACATAGTCTCTCTGGTAGCATTACGTACCCTTTTTAAAGCTTAGTGGTTTTCTAAGTGCCATTCAATTTTTGTTGCACGAAGCCTTTTCTTCACCGCCACTAAAGGTTGGCTACTAGAAAATGCTGCCGGTACATATTACTTCATATTTAATTTCACGTCCAGTCCGATTGTCCAATAACAACAGCAAAAGAAGGTGGTAATATTTTAGGGTTAAATCTAGTGATTATATTCCAATTTTATAATAATAATTTTAAAACTGTAAAAGAAAATATGAAAACGAAGATATTGGTAATAGAATTTCTCGGTAGCAGCACGTACAATGCCACATGCCCGATTGGATAAAATTCTTGTTATCAATTTTGTTATATAAGACCTAGCCGTGCTTTGTACTTTTAGTTCTATTTTTGAAAAAGTACAAATTGAAAAAATCAAGCATTACTTCGGTGATGGTACGTTTCAGTCCTGTCCTTACCCATGTCACCCAACTATATACTATTAATATAAATAGTTCAAATAGTGCAACGAATATTACACTATTGATATTTGCTCTACAAGAAATACTTATTCAATAATATTTTACCTCATACAGAAACATATTCCACAATTCAAACCGTTGAAGTTCACAGTGGACTTTAAAATCTTTGAGAGTTGTTTTTCCTATTCCTTGAGTCCACCCCTTGAGTTCAACTCAAGGGGTGTTATTTTCATTTTGTTAAATGTGTTAGAAAAAGAGGTAAAAAATTAGGGCTTATGAATTTAAAATTAACTCGTCGACTAATATCGGTATTGCCGTTGTCTCCAAAAGAAAAGGTACCTACATGAAAGTTGGTCGTATGTGCGGTCTTATTTTACGAAAGGCAAGAATGAAATATTAATATTATTGAATTGTCTACTTAATAAAAACTAGCATATAAAAATGAATTTCTATTAGTTAAAAATAACTGTGACACTAAAAGAACGTAAACAAAAAACAATTTTAATTAATAATTTCATTAAAAAACCTCAACCTAATTTCAGCAAGTTTCATCGTGTTAATTTTGTCAACCACTGTACATCAATGACAGTATGAAAGTTGGGAACAAAAATAATAAAGATAGTGTACTCTCACTATCCAACCTGACAGAGGTTGGAAGAAGATACTTAAAACTCGAGCTTCAGCAAAAGTTAGAAGAGAAAACCTAAGGTAGGCTTCTTAGAAAAATAAAGAAAAGTAACCGAGCAGACCTCTTGATAACATTGAAACAGAATTAAGGGTGTTACCTGGCGTGCCATTGTCGCTGTGAGACATCACTCCACTCGTTAGCTGGTCGTTATGCTAATAGCTGCGAGCAGGCGCCGCCTATCGCATCTCACAATATAATCTCCGATGCGATTACGCGTTATAATCATTTTCAGGTTATATTCTTACGTATTTTTTAGCCAATTTTGATGGAAGAATGTTGTTAGATGATCTATCTCTTCTGATGACTAAGTATGTAGTTTTAGTCAAATTTGTTAAAACTGGACACTTATGGTCAAACTCCAATGTATCTAGTAAGTAAATTTAATAGTCGATGGCAATAAAATGAATGAATATAGTTCATCATTATGCTCAACAGCCTATAGAAGTCCAACATATGCATATCCTATACATCCTTCCGTTTCCAGGAAGAACGATTTTGAGCCTTTTTCATCCACTTCCCACGTTCCTAACAATGCAGTCGGTCTATCAGGTGGGAGAGCGTACACCTAAACTTAGTCGCGTGCCTACCATTCGATAACTTTTATTCCCTAGCGGCTGTCGATTTTACGAGCGAACGAATAAAGGACAAATATAAATGACTATTTCAAAACTGTTATCAACTAGAAAAGATCGAAAAATCTTTAAATAGCTGAGCTGGTTTTTTGTATCACAGAAAGGAACACTATCAATCAAGTAACTGATCAAAAAACAAACAAAATAAATGTCATCAAGTTCATCTCTTGGGAGCTACAGCACTTAGAAATAGATGATATCTTTGTAATGTATGTAATGTAGTGGGTCTAGCTATCATTAGTGATATGATCATGCCCGTATAAAGTATTCATAATTACTATCGGGTTATTTACTCTCTACGCTACTGAAACGACGCACGAAACGTGGCGAAAATAACTTCGAAAAACTAAAACTACCACCGTGTTTGTTTTCTACGGGGCTCAAGCTAAAAACTACTTATAGGAAAAATGCTCACTCGAAGGTTTAAAGAGAATTTTATCAATGGGGACCCGTCACAGTTTTATCTGTGAATGCAGTTTTATAGGCCTTGAGAAACTAAAACATAAAGTGCAAAAATTTTTTTTCTACGGCCAAAACTGACTAGGTTATGGGCAAAATACCGAACGAGGCTCACTGACCGCGCGAACAGCCTAGCGTTGAGATATTGTGACGTCATGTCACAATGACCCAGTGCTAGCCGCCGAACCCGCGCGGTTTTATTAAAAAAAAAATTAATTTAAACCAGAACACGACCCGCGCAGATCGAGTGAACTTTAATAAAATAATGGTGGAGAGCGCGAGCGCGGGCGAAAGAGAATCGAGACGTCACGGTTCCCTGACATGAGCTATCCGGCCGCCCCGCGGTTGGCTTGTACAAAATGTGTAATATCTTCGCAACCAATGGAACGATTTCAATGATTTAAAAACTATCGTACCTAAACAAGTAAAAGGAACACCATTACATAGATAATATATACATTTTCCGACTTGGTACGGGAGCTCATTAAATACCACCTTTACGATGTGACCTTTTTGATAATGACGTCGCTACTTGTCGTTACGCGTCAAAATGTCAAAAAACGAGTTGTGTTAATTTTGTTAGGCTGAGGTGTTCGCTTTGTTTCATCGAGTAAAACTCTCTTTTTCATTGATTACATTCATAAAAAGTATTAGTGTTCTGTCATGTTTGTTATGAAATGTTCGAAAGCTGTGTTACCCTGGGATAAGGCAGCAAGGCGGGTGGATTTATATAATTTTGTGAGAAGTAAAGCTGATGATTGCTATCCGTGCTCACCTTGCCCGCCGTGTCCTCCGTACCCACCGTGCGCACCGCCACCCTGTCCACTCTACCCCCCCTTCTACTGCTGTCCACGGACCATGTATGATGTCAAGTTCATATACGTCAACGACGTACCTCCTAGAACCACAATGAAAGACTTCTTTGATCGCGCTTCTCAAATCGCATTCTGGACGGAACTAGTCCGAGGTTTGCAATCTTGTCTTATTTTATTACGGTTCAAGAATATTTTCGGAAAATACGCCGACTTAACTAAATTGTGCCGCGCTTCAGTTACCCTTCGGTGATTTTACCTGTATACCCCTGACACGAGCGATTCACCCTTCTCTACGCCCAGATGAAAATATTTGATCCACTTGTTACCAGGCCCGCAGTAATTGTTAGTTCGCCGAATACCATTATTAAACACGTTTATCAATGTTCGAACCATACTTTGGGTTCTAATAATTCTACGGATTTAGTCAATAGGTATTAATATAGAGAAAACAGTTTTCACTAACTTTGATGCTTTGAATATTCATTTCGAATTAAGAGCCCGTGCGCATTAGCTGCTGCTACCGTTTATCTATTACAACTTTCGTCCAGTTAATACCCATCTAGTTATAAATACGTTAGTGTGTCGATCCATAGTGCCTTAAAAAAATATTCGACGGCGAGGCTCATGTAGGACAGATGCATATACTAAACAATGTAAGTGTGAAAGAACCTTTAAAAGACCTTAAAAGTTAGAACTTATCTTTTTGTTCAAACTTTTCCATTTCAGCAAAAAGTGTAGCTTCATTTTGACGTTGCAAATAAATTTAGCTGAAATAAAAATCCTTGATAGATTTATTAAAATTGCAATAAATATAGTATTTTTGAGTTGAAGTCGGAGATGCTATCTACGTGCAACTCAAACAAGATCTTAATGCAAATTACTTTAATTTCTTCATCTTATAGTTCAAGTACTAAGTGCCAACTTTTGCAGTATTTATTTTCATATTAGCGGGGAGACTCATAAATAATAATACGTACCTACTCTGCTCGTTAGTTGTTGTGGTGTTGAAGTTGCTATTGGATACGGAATTTCCAATCACGCTAGTACATTAAGTGATTTAGATAATACATCTAACTGCACTACCTACTGGCAAAACAACCAACTGGTTGTAATCTAAATTAAAAGCCTGTTTAGGGAAATGTTCGAAAGGTGATTTGGTTCGTTGCCTTCAACTAATTGAAGGCGACGAACCAAGCCGAACTTAGGTACTAAGACTTTTGAGGGTAGTCTACCGTGTCTGCGGATTTAATTTCACGACCTCACAGCTCTGTTGGCTGAGTAGCCTTCTGCGCTATAGGTAGTAGTGGGGTCCCCCCAATTTATTGTGTAATAAACTTAAATGTTTGTCCTATGTCTGGTTGTTAAAGGATTTATAAAAACTACATAGATTAATAGAATGTCATTCATAGGTCTTCTTTCTGCAAATAAATAGCCTGTATGTAGTGGTAGATGGCAAATTAAGGAAGGCCTAAAAAAAGCATTGGGTAAAGTCGGGTTGCGAATGATGATGACTGTACCTTCTCGAAAAGCAGTATTTTTTTTACCTCTTTTTTGGTATAGGTAAACTAACATGTGGTGGTCGTATACACAACGAGAGACCATCTGTTGTGTTAGGCATAACACGCATTTAGATGCCAATCTGATGAAATATCGTGCCTTAAGGTGCAACTTAATACAATGCTAGGTTAGCACTTCAACGCGTGAAATTTTAAATTACATACGTAGTTATGTCAAAATAAAGTACCAAACAACATTCTGACTTCCCCGTGGCATTATTTACGCTAGGTTCAATAGAATAAATGGGTGTACAAAATTGAAATGTATTTATTCCTCGTTGAGTTTGAAGGCCCTACAAACTAATGGCGGTGCGGCGCGGTTAGAATCCGCACCGTACTCTGCGTTTTTCAATTTCTTTAATTCTTTATAATATATTCAAGAAACCAGCCACAATTAACTACCCGTTTGAGAAAGTTTCAATTTCTTTATCCAACGAACAGTTATTTTTCTATTGTATGTAGGTTTTGCCGTCACGTTGGGTCATATATTCAAGGAACCAGCCACAATTAACTACCCGTTTGAGAAAGGACCACTCTCACCTAGATTCCGCGGAGAGCATGCTCTTCGGAGATACCCTTCAGGAGAGGAGAGATGCATTGCCTGCAAGCTATGCGAGGCGATCTGTCCCGCACAGGCCATCACCATAGAGGCAGAGGAGCGTTGCGACGGCTCCCGAAGGGCCACCCGCTATGATATCGACATGACAAAGTGCATATTTTGCGGCTATTGTCAGGAAGCCTGCCCTGTCGATGCCATTGTTGAAGGACCCAATTTTGAATACAGCACAGAGACGCACGAGGAGCTTTTATACAACAAAGAGAAGCTGCTCTCGAATGGAGACCGCTGGGAGCCTGAGATAGCGAGCAACATCAGGGACAATCATCTTTATCGTTAGATTTAATTTTGACTTACGGAACATTTAATTGTATCGGGAAAGCACCAAATTAAGTTTTCGACGCGGAATTGTAAACAACGTTTTATGAATTAATTGAAGGAGAATTATGACTGACAACAATAAGTTTCTTATGTACTCAGCTAGTATTATTGATTCTGTGTCGAATCTGTGTTTTATTATAAGGTAACTGATAGATGTTATGGACCTCAGTTTTACCAATGTAACACGATCGCAGTTCATCAACTTTTAGCAAAATTGCAACTCGTTTTCCATTGAAAGATATATTTACTTTGAATCGGATGTACGCGCCAGTTATTGGGCTTTATTTTTCATAACCCTTGTCTATTTACCTGTCGGATTTCAATTTGAAATATTATTTTGTGTAAATATATTTTTAGCCTTGTCTAAAAAATTATACGTATGTTTTGCAAAAATAGCTTGTTGAGTATTTTTCTTTACAAACAGTCATTGTAGGTACATTACTTCGAGAATACTTCGCGGATTTCATGTTATAATGTTTGAATAAGTAAAAGGCATAAAAAACAGCGAAATAACAATAGTTTCTATCGAATATTTTGGCTGCTACTAGAACCGGCCTACGCACTGCTACGCGTGGCCTACGCACTGCTACGCATGGCCTACGCACTGCTACGCGTGGCCTACGCACTGCTACGCGTGGCCTACGAACTATTACGCGTGGTCTATACACTGCTACGCGTAGGAGTTTTCCGCAAAACGGCGTCTTCCGTCGTGTGAGTAATCAGAATCTTTTGAAAACGGAATCGCAATAGCAATAGCTTAAATAGTAGTTTCTATAAAATATTATGCAGTTTGTGTAAGATCCTAGAACATTAGCACTGTTTTTGTTAGTTTGGTCGAGTCCAGCTCGGCTCATATTTTAGTTTTAAATCACGACAATGTGCTGACGCCGCTGCAGCTTGCAGTAGTAACAAACAGATAGTTCCCTTTATATCTGAAAGGAGTCGTCACACTGCCAAGATGAACAACACTTACTATGTACGATGTACGAAGGCAAGCGTCACCGATTTTGGCGGTCATCATCACAAAGAACAAATTAACACGACAAAACACAAGGAAAAAAATTTAGAAATATCAAATTATAAGTGCATGTTATATATATTTCTTGGGGTGGATGCATTTTAGCCAAGTAGCTACTTCTGTATGGTACATCATATTTTTTCAGTGCTTCCAGTGTTTTTTCGATAGAAAAAGTTGTTCATATTGATGGGTACTTTGACTCCTTTGACTACCTTCTTTGAAGTTCTTCCTTGTTTGTAAATTATTACATTCTGTGTACTACACCCACTTACAATAAATAAGTAGGTACCTACCTATGCATATAAATTGTAACCATGTATTGTGTGGTTTGTTATTTAGCTTGTCGCTCAATAACAAAACGATGTCCGAAGCATAGGCAAACATCATATTCTAAGGGGCAAGACATGACTTTAAATATTGACTTTGGTTGCGAGGAAACTGGCGTCTAAATTCACCTAGACCATAAGACTACTCTAAGTGTTTTTTTTTCATGCACTAAATAAAAGAAAGAATTCGTTTCAACTGGCCAATGCCCTGAGCTAGCTGTTTATATGAAGTTGGGCAGCGGGCAATGGGAGCCTAGGTCATTCGTTAGGTAAATGCGCTGGTAAAAGGTCGTTAGGGGCAGCGACGGCGCCTCCGTGATGCCAGCATTTAATGACCTCGATTACCGAAATTAAACCGGAATTGCTCTTTTATGTTCACTATGAATTTAAAATGAATCTACCTTTAGATCTTTTTCATTATTTAAAGCAGGAATCCAGTTCTTTATAGCAGTGTGCTTCTGGAGTTTTGAGCTCTGCATTTTCATAAGTCACCAAGTTCACGCTTTATTCATAGGTAAATAATACACTTTTCATCACAAAAATCGAGCCAACCCCCTTTTTATTTTGGCGACGATTTATTTTTTGAATATCAGTTCATGAATTTGTTTTGAATGTCAGTGACAAATATATTTTATAGATCCGTAAAGAGCCGATAAAAAGTGTCAAGTAATATGCAGAAGTCATAGGCCTTTTCCATTGGTTTTTTTGTTATTTGAGTTATACTGCAGAGCTATAGCAAGGCAGTAGCAACCGTTCCACAGGCAACCCATCACTGTTTGGCATATCGCGCAGTGTAATTAAAATTGTCAATACGAAACTTTACTCATCGCTTTTCATGGTAGAGCAGCTGTAGCAACATCACGCTTTGAGGAGCTAAGTGCCTTATAAGTTTCTGTCATAAGATAAACATTGCTTAGACCTTATAGACTATTGTCATCTCTTAACAATGGGTAATAAAATACAGTGACATGAAACATTTATGGCATAAGCAAATTCGTGGCAACCCTCAAGCCACTGAAAAGCCACAAGTAAAAGAAGAATTTAAATTTAACGTTTATAGGTATGAGGCTTCAATCAATGATACCCCTAGATATAGGGTCAGCGCAAAAAATCCTTCTCGCGAAGTAAAAGCTCACTTAAAAAGTGAGCTCTTATTTTGTTTTGATAATTAGTGACATAATTTACTAGGTGACATGGTTGTCATTAGATTTAACTTAAAACTGTTAATCATTTTTTTCTCACTTCGTAAGTAAGCAAATGTAGATAAGTATATATTCACGCGGACTGTTTTTGTCATTGCTCGAAGGTAAGGTTAGTTTTTAATTCATAACTGACAGAAGTTGTAACCTATTATCTCAAATGTGTCTTATATAAAAGAATTGTAGATTATTAGTTTTGAGATTTAATAAAGAAATTGCAAAGATTTTAATAATAACACAATAGATAAACAATTACAGTGGATTCGAACCCACAACCTTCACTTTTACATAAGCAATGCGTTTATAACTTTTGCAATACTTTATAAATCCTTAAAAGGTAACTGAAATTCAAAAAAGGTAGCAAAGATAAACACAAAACCGTTTTTAAAATACACAATTTCTTTAATTTATTTAAATTGCAATGAATATTTATGCAATCTTCTAATTCTCTGATCGATTTAAAATAGAGTACTGTTTTGTAAACCAAATTACAGGTCACGGTGCCTTGAATTATAACCGTCCCTGTCTTCCCGTAGTTACTGACCTACTATATATATTTCATACCTACAGCATGTTGGTGTATGTTTGACACTATTAATATTGAATGTGCATTTTTAGTAAAACGTATTGTGAATATTAATCATGAAATCAATTTGAAACAATTGTGCTTAAATCTTTTCGATTTTTGTCCTAACTGACTGTCATAATAAGGGTAGGGAGGTTAATCTATGGCCTTGCCTTGGAGATGTCCAAATCCGTGCCGTGAGGTGTTGAGCCGCAGGTACCTGTAATTTCACCAGCACCTTTAAACCTAAGTACCTATAACAACGTTGCTTGGTGGCAGCAAGGCTTAGTGATAGTAGGTACCTACTTCTCCGGACGGTATTTTAAATAGAACCCTATTGCCTACTGCTATGCACTTTTTATTTAGGGACCTTATTTCTAATAAACTCAGTGTATCTTTGGAATAGTTAAGCCGTGTTTTGTCTGTTTCGATCTTATTTGAAACTTCCTGTCAATTCAAAAGACAGCCCATATTGTAATAAGTTTATAAGTAATAGGGTATTAATCTTGTTGTTTTCTCATCTGCTTAGCTATCTACGAACTGAGTCCTGATGAGATTTGCTCCATATCTAAGGATACATGTAAAGCAATGCCTATAACTACCTTGTTAGTGATGTCAATATTCCTGTCTGCATTCAACCGGTGAATGCCACGCCGTGGGCAGTTGGAAATGCGACATTTCTCAACGTTGTTTATTGAACTGTGATTTACAGGATTAATTGGCAATTATGACACTTGCGTCTGTGCTAGAGCCTTAGAGTAGTCACAAGCAGACTAAAGCCCAATGCGACGATACAAAACTTTACATCTATAAATTACTATCCTCTGTTCACATAACAGGTGCACATTACGTTTTACAGTCTTCCTTGTAACTGTTTAAAAAAGCTCCAAATTAACTAATAGCTATGTATGTATATGTCTCTTTAAAGTTTAGTACCTACCTACGAGGATATAGTAGGTTCTAGGTACCATGGACATAGCTCTCAGATTCAGCAAGTTGAAGTGACAGTGGGCAGGCCATATATCTTGTAGAACCGATAACCACTGGGGAATAAAGGTTCTCGAATGGTGACCACGAACCGGAAGTCAAAGCGTAGAACGTCCTCCTACCCGATGGACTGACGACATAGTTAGGACCGCGGGAAGTCGATGAAAAGGGCTCGGAATCGTTCTTCCTGGAAACGTATGGGGAAGGCCTATGTCCAGCAGTGGACATCTATAGGCTGATGATGATGATGATGATGATGAGGTACCATGTTTATGTAATTTCATAACTTTTAATTATAATACTATGAGATTGAAATAGCGCCTAGGAATAAGTTCTGTAATATTATTTCTCAGTGAATAAGTTTTAATTTGAATTTAGTTAAAAGCTCGTTATAGTGTCTTCGTTAAAAAGTTTAACTAGCTTTTCTTTTATTTTAGATCAAGGTAGATCTTTCCATACCTCTGTTTAGTTAATGTTTAGTACTATAATAGGATTTAACTTGGCTATTAAACGACGTACATGGTCTACTCGTAAAAGATTGATTAGCTTAAGTCTCAGTGATAAAGGGTTAGCGAGAGTGGGTGCGGCAAAAACGTACTCATTATTTAATAGAACGAAACTCAATAAAACATCTACAAGTAGACGGTAGTAGACAACAGAACGGTTCAATCAGTTTATTTGTTTGCTCTTTGACGGTACAGGTAGTTTTATATTCGGGACCTCATTTCTCAATTTGCTTTCACTATTTGTTTAGACCTTGACTAGATAGAACTTGTGCCTAGATTCACCTAGCTTCTATCAATATATATCGTAAAACGCTGGTAGAACCGATAACTGCTGGTGGAACCGACAACCGCTGGCAGAACCACAAACCGCTAAGTTTTCGAATGATAAGTACAAACCGGAACCGAAACGTAGAACGCCATCCGATTGACCAGCGATATTGTTGAAATAAAGAAAATCGTGAAGATTGGAAGTCGATGGATAGAAAAGTTCAAAATAGTTTTACCTAGAGACCCTTAATACTCCATACGAGGAATCCTTTGTCCAGCAGTAGACATCCTCAGTCTGGTAATGATGATGATAATAACAATGAAGATGATTCAAACAAAGTAAGCTTTCAGGTTCCAATGAATAAATGCATTTTGACTTTGACTTCAAGTAAGATGCGACAAAAAATGAGATATTCTGATGGCTGAACAGATTAAACTAATTAATAGAGAATTCGCTTGTACTTTTTTAGTAATAGCTGCCTTAGGGACCTGAAAATGCTCGCTCTGAGTGCCGGAAACTCTTTAACTGGGTACGATGCCGTCCGCTGATAGCGGTTATAGGGTCAGACCACACTTATCGGTACGAAACGGATGCACTAAAATGTATCACGTAAAACGGACCTTTAGAAAAAATTTACAAGAAAATTTAAGCCCTAAAATGACCATCTGGCAAAATGTGGTAATTCAAATCATCTGCGAAGAGAGCCGGCAAACACTGGATAAGAAAAGTGGCATACCAGGCTCGGTGGCGACAGATGGGTACCTACATCCAGATGATGATGATGACAATGACTCTCCTTCCTTATTCATTTTATGCTAGTCATTATATGTTTCTCGAGTAAATCAAGTTTGTCATCATCTAAATTAAACGTTTTCCAAATGACCTAACGCTTCCTTATTTTGAGCTAGATTATATTTAGATTTGGGCGCTGTGTGAAATGTTCACAAATATTTGTATCTCCACTTCCAAAAACATTTGGCACCTTTTTGCATAGACACCTTGTTGGGTCTATGCAATGAACCAGCATACTCTTGAAATTTCTATTCAATTCAAAACAACTTCTTTGTTCGTTTGAGGAAGGTAACCCCTATTCAATTCAAATTTCATCTGTAGTGCTAGTTGGAGTAATTAACAGAGCGTTCACAAAGCCTTTTAAAGCAATTGCAGCATGGCGACGTAAATTCGTGCTGTAATCTGATTAGGCGCTTCGAACTGTTCACTTTGTAGTTTAGAATTTGTACTAGTATTAACCACATAGGACGTCGTTTAGAGTGCATGATATGTCTTTACTTACTAACTAGATTCAAATTATTTTGCCAACGTATTTTCATGCATACACACTCAATAACTCTGATGCAGGTTTTCCGCAAAAGTAATTGCCGCAGGACATTAAACTGCGGTTATCAAATTTTAATAAATGTTTCAGTAAAAGTTATGAACTCGCGTAGGTAACTTGGTTTGGCTTTAACTTAGAGAAGACTAGATCGTTGTTCCTTTACTGGAGATTAAGGTACTTCTTCGTTACTGCTGTTGGTTTAATACTCCTTCCTGGTATGCCTCGTCTATCGGTTTGTGGTCGCTATTCCAGAACCACTATTCTCTAGCGGCTGTCAGCTCTATGAGCACCATTTAGGTGTGATAAGCCGAAATAAAACACAAATATCCATGACCTGATTAGCATTCCAGCTGCTTTCCATCCCGGATAATTGTCAGGGGACACCATTTATTATTTCACGCGGCCACTGGCGGCTCACGGGGCTTAGGTAATAAAATAACGAACTGAAATTTTAACTTAGCTGAATATAAAATTGGAAAGAGAAATCCTCATTCGTTAAGCTCTGGTTTTGACTATTAGTTTACCCCGAACAAATCTCAAGATGCCTTTGCGACAGTTCTAAGATATTACGGTAGCTACTTGGTGTCAGAAAAATAAATCAATATTTTCTCAAAATGCAATAAAAAGTGCGGGGAGGGGCGGCTGTTGTTTTTCCAATTATTCGAAAGAATGAAGCAATTAAAAATCTATGTGGCAACTTGGACGATTTTGCTTTGCATTTCTGTACACCTCCATTAAAACCCATAACATATAACAATTATAGTAATAATTGTATATAGTTGTTCAATTTTAATGAGCTCCCGTACCAAGTCGGAAAATGCATATATTATCTATGTAATGGTGTTCCTTTTACTTGTTTAGGTACGATAGTTTTTAAATAATTGAAATCGTTCTATTGGTTGCGAAGATATTACACATTTTGTACCAGCCAACCGCGCGGCGGCCGGATAGCTCATGTCAGGGAATCGTGACGTCTCGATTCTCTTTCGCCCGCGCTCGCGCTCTCCACCATTTATTTATTAAAGTTCACTCGATCTGCGCGGGTCGTGTTCTGGTTTAAATTAATTATTTTTTAATAAAACCGCGCGGGTTCGGCGGCTAGCGCTGGGTCATTGTGACATGACGTCACAATATCTCAACGCTAGGCTGTTCGCGCGGTCAGTGAGCCTCGTTCGGTATTTTGCCCATAACCTAGCCAGTTTTGCACTTTATGTTTTAGTTTCTCAAGGCCTATAAAACTGCATTCACAGATAAAACTGTGACGGGTCCCCATTATATACCGGTTACTTACCGGTTAATTTTTCAACAACCTCTAGACTTCATCAACAAATTTCATGCTGTTCGGTTCAATGAATTGAAAGTTCGATATCAGAACCAACATACAATCATACAAACGATAGAACTAGAAGCATACCTTGCGTTCGCTTGTAGTGAGTAGGGTCCGCAAGCATGCATGCAGCGTGGTGCCACGATGGAACTAATAATAAAAAATAATAAGTACCTAACTTCAGCAAAATTATGCCAGAGAAAATTCGAATGGCGCGAAAACAAACAAACTACTAATTTAGAAACAGAACCACTACTAGAATAAATTTGAATTTAGAACCAAACGCCAGAAAAAAACATTCGTGTGCTGAACATAATAAATGTTTGTTCTCTGTTGTCTGTGTTATACAAATATGTAAGTATTTCTAAAAAATACCCCTTTTTCAATTAATGTACAGAATTTTTTTTGTGGTTACCATCGCTTATAACAAAACATTTCCTCGTAGGTCACGCTCGTTTGAAACGTGCCCTACAGTGCACTGCTCAGCGTCGAACTTGAGGCACATAGGTGCTAAGCCTCTTATGCCTGTAATTTCATAGTTGCGAAAGATAAAAGAATAGGTGCAAGAGATTCTGCATGGTAGATACTAAAATAAGCCTTCGTAGTAATTTCAATCATGCTACAAACAGAAAAAGCTACTTGGATTAGATGCCTGCAGTACTTTTGAGCCAGGTGTACACTCAACTACTGTATGCACGCAAACACCCAACAATTTACATAAATGTTGACGATTAAGTCTACATTCGTAGTTTCTAAAGCAGATCCTAGGAAGTTGTGCAAAAAAAACTATTTCTATGATAAATGAACTTGAACATAAGAAATGAGATACCTAGATACCAACATTGGAATCAATTCCATAAAAACACAAGAGTAGTGTTTTTTGTTTGAGAATAACAACAGCTGCAACTTCAGACGTAAGTGCGACTGCGACATAGCAATATTATATTTCGATAAAAATGTGATTTTCGACAGTTTGTGCCAAATCATCAATAAATTATTATTTAAGTACTGTTTAGCTGCAGCGTTTTAGTAATACTAACACTACTAGTGCTGTGCGCGGGTTTGAAAGGTGTGGGTGCCGGTGTAATTACAGGCACACGAGGCTTAACACCTGTATGGACGCAGAGTAGTGTATCGTAGGGCACGTTCACGGCATAACAAGCCTGACCTGCGAGGCAATGCTTTGTTATAGGGAATGGTAACCTCTTAATATCAGGTGGGCCGGATGGCCCACCTTGACAAAAGAAAAAAAGCGTGCATGTACAAAGAATTTTTTTTTGTTACGTGATTTCAAAATGTTCAGCTGGTCGGATAAAAAGTTAGGTCAAGTATTGCCCATGTATGAGTTATAAATTGTCCAGTCAACTCTTTCCAAAATATAAGTATTACTATCTTTTTTAGGATTGTTATGTCACTCATAAGACCTTTGATGTCAGAGTAGCTTTAGCATCTCTTTTAATATGACGGTAAGGTCAAAAAGGGGTCAAAAAGGATAAAATGGGTCTACTCAAAGGTATCGACCGAAGGTAAGGGACCGATTTGTTCCTGTCGCCGAGCCTGAGTCTTGAGCCGATTTTGTAAAATAACTCTATTTCATAAAATCGGCTATTAAGTAAGTGTTCAAAAACTAGTAAAGACTAATTACTATAACTAGCAGAGCGCGCGCCACTTCGTCTGCGTGAAGTTATTTCATACGAACTCCAACCTCCGCTATACCCTTTAGAAGTTGTTTCGAAAATTAATTTCTTAATACACTTTTATTCACCAAGAAAAATATACCCTGAAAATTTCAAGTCTCTACGACAAACGGTTCAGGCTGTGCGTTGTTTATATGTCAGTCATTCAGAAAAAAAGATTCTTATAATTGGGCCTTACAGTTACTTAAATTAGTCCTGTCATTGTGTGGTAAGAGATAGTAATAGTTTATATTCTGTCAGATTTTTATAAGTAAGGCCATAAGGAGAGTGATCTTCCTCCTGTGTGAATTTTAATAACGAGTAAGATTAACCTTCTGAGGTATTCATGAGCTTGATACGCTAAAAAACCACTTGAATCTTCCAATCAATCAACCAATTAAATCTTCTTTTTATGTATCAAACTTATATCGACATTTGACACACCAAAATCTAGCCCCAAACTAAGCAAAATTTGTACAATGGGAACCAGCAAGTTGATAGAATACTTATATAAGTATTCTATATAAGTATTCTATCAACTTCTATATTGGATATATATCAACAAACATCTAAGTATTACGTAATATATGTATGCTGTATTTTTTGGTTATGAAAGAAAATGATCAGTGGTTTTCATAAACTTAAACTTGGGTCACCTGTTGTTGAACGGTAACCTCTGCCTATAACAATCACATTATCACATAAAACACGTTCACTGAGGACGTGCCCTATATGGCAGTGCATCGCACTGCACTCTGAAACAAAGACGTTTAATGTGTTGAGGACAAAACTGAAAACACCGTTTTTTAAAAAGATTTGTACTAAAAATGCCGTCTTATTTAAAATGGCAGCACAGTTAGTTCCTTGAAAAGCTATTCCAATGTCTAAATGATACCCTATTCAGTAAAACGGGAAATGCTCACTGAAAAGACTGAAGTGGAAGCTATCTAGGTAATGTTACCACTCACTAAATGTAAAGCCATGAATGGATGATGAATAAGTTCTCTATCCGATTTGTATATCCGACTTTACTATAAATTGATTTGCCGTTTTGGAAAACAACTTTTGTGCTTAAAAGTTGAATCTAAGTTTACGATCATATTTGTTCTCTATCTATAAAATATTATGAGTATGTATTTACAAAATTATACATTATATATTGTATAATAAATTCTCTATCCAATTTGTATATCCGACTTTACTATGAATTGATTTGCCGTTTTGGAAAACAATTTTGGTGCGTAAAATATGAGTCTAAGTTTACGATCATAATTTGTTCTCTAAAATATTATGGGTATGTATTTACAAAATTATACATTATGTAATGTATAATTATATATATGATCGTAGACTTATCTTATACGCACCAAAATTAGTATAGATAGATAGATTATGGCACACGCATGTAAACACAAAAATAAAATATAAGAAGGTCTTAAGTTCAAGTGCCAAACTTCGTAAAATGAATCACCCTCGCAATGATGTATTCGACTTCACAATTTTCCGTT
Source organism: Electrophaes corylata (assembly GCA_947095575.1). Lineage (NCBI taxonomy): Eukaryota > Metazoa > Arthropoda > Insecta > Lepidoptera > Geometridae > Electrophaes > Electrophaes corylata. The sequence continues at coordinate 8,909,390 of OX352698.1, read as the reverse complement.
CATTTGATCGTTACGGCGGCGCGGCGGCGGAGCGGAAATCGTTGATCTATCAGCTATACTGGGTGTTTAATTATCGCTTTTACGGACATTATTTCAGGCTTAGGTTAAAATTGAAAACATACCTATACAAAATGATTCCATTTTGAGAATGTATTTGATGTTTTTTCAGCACGTTGTTTGATTGAACACAGTATCCTCACATCAATCGATTAAAAATTTTGTGCTTTTCTGAAACTCATAAAACGAGTTGTACTTAAAGCGTTTGAAATAACTCCAGTAGATATAATAACTATTAGTCATAACGTTAAATTAGTCGCACTTAAATAATAGTGGGTTTCTGTAGATTTTTTATCGAAATTAGCTCTTATTAGACTACACAAAACAATAACACGTTAGCGTTGTCATATATATTTATATACAGAAATGTCTTAAGATGTGACAAAGAAAACAGTACAAAGAGATAGGTATCAGTATCTCCTGAGCACTAAACACCGACACTACAGTCACCACTCCGCCTTCTAGAAATCTAGAATGGTCAGTATCCTCTACCCCCAAATATAGAAGCCTAAGTCCAGCTGAGGACTTATTGAAGCTTGACGTAATTGTAGGGGAAAGGCACATTTTACTCACGATCTAAATTTCAAATAAAATTAAATTTCAAAGGGTCCATTGTCAAAAAAATCGCGCCTTTTTTTATTTATTTCGTAGGATCTTCACTCGCTAGATTATGAAGGTTATTATCTTATTTCGTATGGGGCTTGTGTCGCTGTAGATGCCTAAATTGATTCTGTATATTACGCGAGGTGTCACGTAAGGCCCTTTAACTACTCCCACCTTATTGCCAGAATGTACAGTCATCTGCAATAGTAATTTTTAAGATGGTATCGGCATTACAATAAACTCTTATCATTATCAGTAAAAACACAAAAAACCATTAAATCAGTTGATGAGTATTCTTTTTTTTGAGTATTTGTCATGTAAACATTTTTCGCAACGCGCTGCGCCGACACCATTTTGAAATTTACCATTTTGACTGTACCTACCTTATGGATGGCCTTACCTGGCTTATCGATTTTCGAATCTCTGAACCTATGACGTATAATATTAGCTTGCCATTCACTAGCAAATGTTAGCAAATATAAGCAAAATCTTTTTTTAATCATGCTGCTAAACTAAAGTACTGTAGGGCAAATTGTTCTGCTAGCATCCAAGTTATGGGGTTTGCCTAACGACAAGAAGGCATTTTCAAATATAAATCCGTTATTGGCTATATAAAAAAATACTAAATTATTTACATTGCTTATGGATTTTTCTGATCATGAACTAAAATAAAATAAATACATGTTACATGCTGTAGAACATTGACCAAGCGAGCGAATCGTTTCTGTTTCGAGATTGGTCAAAAAATACTTTTGTTCGTCTGTAATGTTTTTTGTCACACAAGTTCCTTGGTTTATTGAAATTTTTTAACCAATCACGATTTTCGGCTTGTGTAAAATAGGAGGGAAGGGGGAAGTTAGCTATAGAGTTCTATGTATACGGATTTGATTTATGGGTAGGTTGGTTTCAAAACTCTGAATTTCTTCGCTAAGCCAGGGGATTGTGTCGGCTATCGCTGGTTATGAAGGCCCTTGAGGTCTACTGTTCTCACAGAACCACTAGTATAGGTGCAAATCAATAAGTTACCTACTTTATGGGTGACAAATAGCTTCAACAATTATTTTTTTTAAGAACGTAAAGCTGAACGGGTTATGAAAATAATGATGCATTTTTATTGGAGCCAAGTGTAGTAAATCAGTAGTATCACATTATCGAATGCTTTCACACAAAAGCTTCTTGCGGTTATAATAATACACTTTGCATGCAAAAGAAAAACTTTTGCATTCAAGAATTTTCCTTAGTTTAATAGAATGGAAGGAGATAAAACATGCAAAAGTATCCTGGATGTAAATATACCTTCTACATCTTTGAATGAAAGCTGTGAGTTATTCAGGTAAAAGTCCATTAAATGAGTAAATTGTAAAAAAACTAAAAAAAAGAGTTGGGTAACATTTTGTGTCTAACAACCGTCTCAGCTTCGATTTTTAGGTTCCGTACCCAAAGGGTAAAACGGGATCCTATTACAAAGACTCCGCTGTCTGTCTGTCTGTCCGTCTGTCACCAGGCTGTATCTCATGAACCGTGATAGTTAGAGATAAAATAAATATTTAAGGGGGCTCTCATACAACAAACGTGATTTTTATGTCGTTTTTATATAATGGTACGGAACATTTCGTGCGCGAGTCCGACTAGCACTTAGCCGGATTTTATTTTTATTTTAAGTGCTTCGCTAAATCATCTCAGTAATGCACTAATATTATTAATGCAAAGGTGTGTTGCTAGATTTTTGAATGTATGTGGTTCAATGCCTAACTAGTGAACCGATCGATTGAAATACAGAATAAATATTTTCCATAGTTTTGAGGCTTTTTATTCTGAAAAAAATACTCCACGTATTTTTTTTTCAGAATAAAGTAGTACAATGTAGGACAAGGTAGTAAGAATCTAAGGGCCCAGGGGGGAAAGTACCTTCAATATTAATGATAGCAAAAAGAACCACGCAACGAGTACAGACGCGGGTGATTAGCTATCTCAAAAAAATTATTCATCACTTCGAATTACTCTGAAATTTCGCATTTTTTTTATTCAAAGTGGTCTCTCGGCCTCGAAAAATTTAGAAAACGTTGAAACCAGGTCTAATTAGTACCTACTTTATGAAAGGAACCTTTGAAAGTTTCATAAATCTACTCCAACCGTTTCTAAAGTACATAGGGTACTTTCGGCTTTAACTAAACTTTAAATTAAGACCTCTTACCACGCACACTGGACGGAGTACGTATTATACGTCGGAGTATTTTAAAATATATATTGGATGCGTATTGATTTGGAGATGTTTGTGAATGTTTTCGACGAAGCGTTAAAGTACGTCATAATCATGTTTTCATAACTTATTTCATATTGATATAAATAGGTAAATGATTCGTATTGATACAGTAATACATTTTTAAGAAAAAAGAAAATTCATTTATTTAACTAACGAATGGAGTTGAAGATGCTCCAATTTATTCTGGCTCTTAGAGTCAAATTTTCTCTACGCATCAATATTAATATATAAAATCGAGCCTCTACGATCAAGTGGCTTAGGCTGTGTGTTACCCGTATGTCTGTCAGTCAGTCAGTCAGCCAGGACAAAGAGTGATTGATATTTAATTAAATGAACTTTTAAATTAATTCTTGGTTACCTGTTTATAAGTTCACTTTATAAGGCGTAAAGGATAATTTTAGTACTTTCTCCATTTGAAAGCTTCTTAGATACGAATACCTGAGAGCTTGGAGATACCTTCGTTCCTCCGCCCGGAGGTAAACAGCCTCGGGCTACAGAATATTAGTAATGGACATTGTTTATCCGTTATATAATAATTAAACAACAATTTTACATTTCTTAAGGCTACGAAAAATTCATTAACCGAAGAAAAATGAGTTTAGTGTAAATAAAATTCAGGAAGGGTCTAAATGAAAATGTATATTTTAAGTAAATGTAGAATTTACGCTACAAAGCGGTCATGTAGCCACTCAGTAATGAATGCTTTAGTCGCGCCGAGGCCGCTCGTAATTAGTATAGAGCTTTGTTGGGTAATTGCCAAATTAAAGAAATTTGAAAGACTAAGTTGAGCTACGATTGGCGCAAGATGAAATCTAGTAAAATAAAGAAAAAGCCGGCTCACCTGATGTGGAGCGGTTTACCTTGACTATGTAAATTGTACCGAATACGTGCCTTCTATGGCATTGCTCGGCGACCATGAGTTGTCATCAAATTTAACAGTTATTTAGCTATTGACAGCTATTGACAAATACATTTAGTAATGAATGAGAAAGTTTAAAAAACTCACGACAACCGTATAGCTAGCAACTACGTTTCTATTCTACGTATTATTTATTTAATCGTATGACATTTAACAAGGAGTAAAGATAAGAATAGGTAAAAAAATTCAATCTAAAATTCTAATCAAATCAATAAACAAAAACAAACTTCTTATAAGATAATATTAACAATATCATAATATAACTAAAAAAAATATCTACCTATAACTACTAAAATCAATCCAATTAAATCCAAGTAAATTAAGAACTAACTAAATACTACAAGTCTATGTTCAGGTCCCTGATCCAGGTTACAGCATTAGAAGAAAGATCTACTAGATCGCTCCAAGGGCCTGGGTACCAGTGGATTGCAATGGGCAGCGTTGGTTAATATGTTCCATGGTTTGATCCTCTTCACCGCATTCGCAGAGCGCCGAGTCTGTCCAGCCCCACTTTTGCCTGAAGTACTTATATCGACCGTGTCCTGTTCGAAGCCTATTCAGGCGACACCAGTTTTTTTTTGTTTTTATTCTACGTAGTATGAAAGTTAAAAGACTCAAATGGAGGTGGGCAGGGCACATGATAAGAGGTCATGACAAATGGAGTAAAAAGGTGACGAGATGGTATCCCAGGGAAGGTAAAAGGAAGAGAGGTAGACCGCAGAAAAGGTGGGATGATGATATTAGAGCAGTGGCAGGAGTGATGTGGAACAGAGTGGCTCAGGAAAGACCGGAATGGAAAAGGTTGGAGGAGGCCTTTGCCGATTGGCAAACAGATCTGCAGAAAATTAAAAAGCAGCAAATATTAGCATAAGTTTGTTTTTAAATAATTAGTTAAGTTAAGTTTTAAGTAATTTTGTATTAGAACTAGGTTAAAATTCTGAATAAAAGGCTATATTATTATTATTATTATTATTCTACGTAGCAAACGTAGAATGGTAACTAAAGAAAACGTATTTTGGTCATCATGACTTTATAAAACAGGGGCAACACCATGAATGAATGAAAATTATTTATTGTACGCGAATAAAAGGAAAAAGTTATTTACGCTAAATTCGTCTTCGCCTTTCGCGTTATTGTTGCGGTATACAGCGAAGCTATGAAAAAACCAATCTGTCTACCTTGCTGAAAGAAAATTAATTATTTATTTGTATTATTATGTCTATTGAAAATATTGAAAAGCTTCATTTGTGTTTTCATGAAGTTATATTAAATTAATTACTATGTACATGAGAGCACCGGTGGGTGGTCCAGTGAGAGTGGCCCCGCCATCTTATCCTAATGTCGTGGGTTCAAATCCTGCCGTGCACCAATCGATTTTTCTAAGGAAAAATTTATGTGCGCAATGCTCGTGCTCTCAAACGGTGAAGGAAAACATCGTGAGGGAACCAGTTAGTATTCTAGCAGCGGCGATGGGCTTGCAACCTGTCATATAACATATGGAATAGCAGCTACTGTAAGATGTGGGTATGTGCCAAATGTAATATCTGGACGTACCTTTGACTACTTCCTGTAGGCATCCTCGAAGAATCTCGAGTAGGTACTAAGAGTTCGGATCGAGGGATATCTACAGTGCTTGGGGATTAAAATTACGATGCTATTTTTTTCTTTCTTTTTTACAAAAGATAATAAACAATGAATACTATTATGTTCAAATAATGTATGAACGAACATTATCTTATATCATATGACACACCGTGTTATATTACAGTTACATACAAGCAAACTACTTGTGAGTTTTAGAGAGCTTTGCTTGATCCCCTGAAAATTCCTCTTATTGGTCGAGACTAACAAGGGATTTCAACAACAAACCTTCTGATACAAATCCTTGCATGATACATCATTAAAATTATAGCTGTTGGATGTATCCAACAGCTATAATTTTTTACAACAAACTTAGTGATCTAATGAACTTTAGAGAATCATTTTGCTGCGCAGAGCGAAGCTTACACTGCTGTGTAGAGCTTTATATACACAGACAAAATATATTTTGTACGTTAATTAAAATATCGATTAGAACCTAACCAAACCCACATATTTCACTATTTATAACTTGTTCATTTCGTTTGATCCAGTTTGATAATTGAGTTTCGTGGTTATCTACGATAGGACTGGTGTGATTGCGCGTGACTTAGTCTGTATGATACTATATTTAATACTAGCTGACCGGTGCCCACTTCGTTGGGCGGTAAACATGTTTACTTACAAATCTTAACTGAAGTAGTACTCGATGTCACCAACAGATGGCGTTAATGCGGCATAAAATAGCGGCCGTTCGTAGTTTCGCCAGCGTGGCAGTTTTTATCAGTTCCCGTTATTTTTTCGGGATAAAAAGTAGCCTAAGTTACTCCTTGTTACATTAGCTATCTGCCAGTGAAAGTCCCGTCGAAATCGGTCCAGCCGTTCCAGAGATTACACGGAACAAACAGACAGACAAAAATTTAAAAATATGCTATTTTGGTATATGTATCGTATATACATTCCTATGCATGTAGTAAAAAGCGTTATTTTAATATTACAAACAGACACTTCAATTTTATTTATTTGTATAGATTTTGTCATAAAACTATATTACATTATGAATTAATGTCCTTTTTATAAAACACCTGCGTAGGGAGCCGACCTCGCGTCGGAGTCGCGCGGGTACCTTACTCATAGATCTAAATTACTCCCCTGCACGCGCACTCCCAACTTGGTGACGCTCACTTCGCAACGGGCCGTGCAGCAGAAATAGTAATATTTTAATTTCGCCATAACTTCAAAACCAAACGTCCAATTCTAATCAAGAAGATCAAATATTATCCACATAAACTGTACTTAGTGATAAAATAATTTATTTCGATAAGGATTAATAGTACGAGTAACATAAATGCGTTTAAATGTAGTCCAAAAAAAATAAAAGATTTTTAAATAAAAAAATGGTTGTTGTGCCTCACTCGACATAGATAGGTATAGTGTGTCCCGGACTTTTTTGTAGATATTTATAAGATCTACAATTATTTAGAACATCTTATGGTTCTATCTTTTATAGTTTAGGCAGCGTACGCAAAATAAGTAACTTTTCTGGTTGATTTTTTACACCTTGTGTCTGAAAAACCCAAATATTTTACGGAACGCTATTTTTTTCCAAAATAAAATATAGCTTATGTTACTCAGTGATAATGTAGCTTTCTAATGAAAAAAGAATTATTAAAATCGGTTTAATACTTTTTGAGTTTATTCATAACATACAAAAATACAAATCTTTCCTCTTTATAATATTAGTGTAGATTTATATAAACACAGTTCTCTAATCCTGTAGTTTAAATTTCAAAAAGTTGGTCTTATCTACAGATTAGTGACAAATTAAATAAATCAAAAAACTTATATGCCAAAATCGGTTTGAAAATGCAACATGTAAGCGAGAACAGGCTAACAGATTGATAGATGGATAAAAGTTTTCTTTGGCCAATCTCGAAACTGAGATGCTTCGCTCGTTCGTTCAAAAAGACATGGGCAAAATGGTCAATACAGAGCCTAACTAAGTTTACGGTTTCCTCACGATGTTTTCACCGTTTAAGAGCACTGGCATGGCGCTCATTAATTTTTCTAATAGTAAAATCGAATAAAATTTTTTTACGAAACTGAGGCTGCGTGGTTGACTGAATGAAATCACAATAAAAAAACTATCAAATAAATATACTCTTTCAGAGCAAGTTAAATGAAAGATAAATAACGCTGTTATATTCATTACAATAAACAATTACAAGGCTTAGGTAGGTACCTAAACATAATTAGAGAATACAATTAGACGACTATTGCTAAAAGCGATCTCACCCAACCTTTGCACGGAGATAAATGTATTAGACTTGACGGTGGGCACTAGTCTATGTAAGCATACCGCAAATTGCGTTTAAAAGTTTCCTTTATTCTCCTTTGTTAATTTCTATCTAAACTTTGAACAAGCTGACAATTTTAAGCCGATTAAATGGGTTTAAGCATAAATTATAAAGAAATTACAATCTTATTTGAAAACTCAATTTATTGTGAAATCTGTTTTGTTTTCTTTCTTCTTTATTTTTGGACAGTTTCCTTTGCGCTGGGCAGGAAAAATTGCTTTAATAACAAGTTTTATTTTTCTTAGCTCGTACATATAATTATATTAAATTTTTTAAGTAGATATTTGGATTCTATAATAGTAGATAGTAAAATGGGCTTTCTTTAGTTTTCTAGCAGGTGTTGTGTTGGCGATATCTGCTAATATTTACTTGTATTAATTTTATTTAATAAACATAATTTGAATCAGCTGGGCTATCTCTAAATCGTTTGCAACGGTCTGTAGATAACTCAACTGTTTCATATGTATTTTGTACATCCCTTATACCATACACTCGTTGTAATTTTCTTTGTATATACTCGAGATAATACTAAGCTTGGTACCGAGTGCTGACCATCCTGTATATAGAAACGGCAACAAATTGGCGCTAGTCTTTGGACTTAGTTTTGTGACAAAATCTACCAGTTTAACTCTCATCTGTTTTTCAGTTGAATCTTTTGTGTAGCTGATCAAAGAGTAAGCCTAACGAGGAACTAACGATGTCGTTTCAATCCGTTTCGCTGTCTGTGGCCATCTTTTGACTGTTTCACAACTTTCGGTGAAGGTACCTACTAAACGGATAAGTTAACGACATTGCAATCTTGTAGTAAAGAGATTTCGTTAGGCTGATTTTTTCATTCTGCGCAAAAAAATCAGTACTACATAGTGATTCTGAAGTATAAAAATCGAACGTACGAGCACGATTGGCCGACCATAGTAATACCATGTTTTTATACCAAACTTTAGTGAAAAGTGTAATATTTACACTTTTGGTCCGTGATGGTCTTGGCTTAAAATAGAACCTCTTCATTACTTTCGAAGGATGTCGTAAAAGCCGACTAAGGGAACGCACCGGGATGGGCCGAAGTATCTCCCGAACTCTTCTAAATATGGGGCCGATGTCCAGTAGTGGATTTATTAAGGCTATTGACATGACGGCGTAATTACTTGTCATTCTCAGATGCCATCACTTTGATGGTGCTTACGTATGTATCTACGTGTGTGGGCTTACGATATGATGTGATAACACGAGAATCAAAACTAGTAGCCAGAAACTGTCATCATTGGAAATATTCGATTTTTGTTATGCTCCTACAGGGTCGCAGCAAGGATACGGACGACCGATGTGGCGCGGCGGGCGAATGTCCGCCTGCGACGCAGAGGTTGCGGGTTCGATTCCCGCCTTGGGATAAATGTTTGTACGATCTGCAAATATTTATTCCGGGTGTTCTGGGTGTTTTCTATATGTATAATAAAAATATCTATATATGTAATGTATTGTATTAAGTATATCAGTCATCTAGTACCCATAACACAAGCTCTGCTTAGCTTGGGGCTAGATGATGCTATGTAGATTGTCCAGCATTATTTATTTATTTATTATTTATTTATTTTCAGTCCTACAATTTCTCTGAAAAACATATTTTACGTAAATAAGTAAAGTATTAATAAGAAATTAAAATCCTTAATAATACGATAGCAATAAAATAATAAAATCAAATTTACATAAGTAATTAGTTTTTAATTTGAAATAGTTTTAATTTTATATATAGCAAACAGGATAAACTTAGCACTCACTTGAGCATAATGTTTTAAACAGAAACAGTCTTACGACTTTAATCCCCCCACGGTAGCTACATCTTCAGATCTCTTAGGGCCTATGGAGTAGCAACTCAGCTTGAGTTGCTACTAAGAGGATATAGGCTAGAGGATAGAGAGGATAAAGGCTAGAAAGAGGACTCAAAGTTACGTGCAAGTATTGTATTTGGCACATTACCGGCTTTTTGTTAGTATTCCATACGTGACATGGTGCAAGCCCAACTGGTTCACGATGTTTTCCTTTACCCTTCAAGAGCACTAACATGTAAAGTTTTAAATTAAAATTAATGAAAAAAATACGAATGAAATACCTAAGAATTTATTTTGTACAAATAATTACTTTTTTAAACTCATACGTGCATAAATACGATCATCAAATGTTTTAACGAACCCCTAAATGCATTTAGGAAGCTAATTACGTTTATCATCTTGCAGAAGAAAACTATGTTATGTTGTCACTATATGCTTACGCTAAATGTGTTTATTTGGTAAATATGATTAGTTAAATAAAATTAAATCAGATTGTTGTGCAAGCGGGCTTTGATTTTATTGTCAAAATTGGGCTTGTCTGAAATGTCAGTTTCAGAGTATACCATTTGAAATTCAGTGAGTATTTGAAATAAGCAATGTGTTTGTGAGTGCAGGAAGGGGATCAGAACCAAGAACTTAGCTACAACACTGGCGTGATGCGTTACATAATATCTAGACGTAGCAGTCAGCCGGCGGAACCGAGTCTTTTGTGGCATAGTGCCAGTACCTCACGACGTGACGCTAACATTCAACGAACTGTAGTTTTCGCAATACTGAAAGCTGTCAATAAATCTGATTGCTGATTTGGTTTCCGACGATTCATGTTTTTACAACGTTCCACACGCGAGATTTAAACCGATATGCTCGTCAAATAGCAGTTGCCTTTTATGCTACGCGATTGGAATTGGTTTTTACTCTTAGTGTTTCTTTATAAAATAAACTGTCAATATGCTTTTTTGAGCTACTGCTACTGCTTTTCACTACGTGATATAATCAGTAACTAAAATATCCGTAGAAGAACCAAGGTCACCAGATTTATTCAGGCTTTGTGTTGTTATGCATACTGTTTAGTGCAAGGATGTTGCGGATGCCGATATTTTCACATCCACGGATGCGAATGCAGAGATGCTTAGGATCTTACATAAATATAGTATGTGAATGAAGAATTAAATAATGATAAAGTAATTGTTAACGTTTTTATTAGGTAATGAAAATTAGTATCAAGTATAATGCTCCCATTTTTTTAACTTCACTTACTAATAATGAGCCTTTAAGGTTAAACAAGTCGGTACGTTGTCCATACAAACGCTGTAAGTGTTTAATGTCTACTATTTATTAACGTGCGTCCGAAGTTAAGTTTGACACTGAATTATCTTGCCGTTATCTATGTACGTTACCCTATATGCTACGGTAAAATCAGATTACCTTGAAAGTTACAAGCGTCGAAAGATTTAGTACTAATTCTTGTAACGCTTGTAACTTTCAAGGTAATCTGATTTTACTGTAGAATATAGGGTAACGTACCTAGATAACGGCAAGATAATTCAATACCAAACTTAACTTAAGACGCATGTTGATAAATAGTAGACATTAAACACTTACAGCGTTTGTATGGACAACGTACCGACTTGTTTAGCCTTAATAATAGCATTAGATAACATCAACGTCAAGTGGGTGTGATGACTGATCTAGTCAAACCTAGTCAAACCAAAGCTACTAAACGAAATGTCAAAGAATGAACCAGAAAATGAACTCTGATGTTGACAGTGTCACTTTTCTCAATGGAGATCTTGAAGAAGAAGTTTATAATTATGTTTTTGAGTATTCGGGGGTTACGGCCGAATACTCAACCGCAACTAAATTTTTTTTTTTTTTTTTTTTCTGTGGCCTGTGTCCGTCTTGCGGACAATTTTGCCAATGTCAAGTGGGTGGGTTGAATAAAATCAGTAAAAAAAGTAAAGTCGGCTGTCATTGGTTTTGAAGAAAAAGATGGCGTTTTTCTTCAAAACCAAAGGGAAACATTTTCGTTCAAATCAGGATGCCACAAAACACACTTTCATTTCAATTGTTCGCACTTGTGCTAAGACCTCAAGTAATGATGGTTAAAATACCACCATAATTACCCATCACAACTTAAAATAACACAAGAAAAACAATTAAAATGAAAATACAATGTGGCTTCCAAAGATGACAGAAAACCTTTCCAACTGAAATTTAATCACTACTCAAGTGACAAATTTTTGGCAGACTTTCATTGCAAACTGTCAAAAAATCGCGACGTAATAAAATTTAAGTTGCGTTTCAGTATTCGGGCGTTAGCCACATAGGCGACACTTGCGAAATAGAAAAAGGCTACAAACAACTCATAATAATAAATTGAACATACACTAAAAATTGTTAAAACATATTTAGTTATTATATATGCTTGGCTGGTCATTGACTTGACTTGACTTTTATGCCGTTATGTAGAAAATATTAACCAAAGTATGCCAAATGCAAGCAGTAAGAAGTAGTATAGCAGTAGGATAGCTCCTAGTGAAGAGCTGCGTCCAGGAAAATAACACCACCATGCCTATTTCTACCGCCAAGCAGCTTACTATGTTTGAATGAGGCTTACCACCTGTACGCCACGTTAATGGACGCAGATCACTGCATCGTATTAGAACACATTCCTAACGACCATGATCTACGAGGCAATGCTTTGTTATAGGTAATGGTAACCACTAAACATCAGGTGCGCTATATACTTGTTCCAAGGTATCAACAAGTTGTATAAAAAAAAAGCAGTCAACAAAACTTGATTTATTAATTGATAAGTTGTGATAAAATCATGAAGATTAGAAATAAACTTACCAACAAAAATGTTGAAGGTTTGAAAGTTATGCGAATATAAATCATCTCGGCAGTAAGCGGAAGCGCCTTGTCCCGGGACGTGGCCGTTTCCGTAATAAATAATTGTTTTTGCATACTGACAGTCTCAAAAGGACCCGGAGTCTTAGCCTGTTTTGAGCGTTTTGTTATTTTTTATACCTCACTGGGGTGAGAACAGGATAAATAACCATCTAAACGATAATTTTTAGCAGAGAGCACTGGTTGTCTATTGGATTACTCGATTTTTTCAAGGAACTGGCACGTTGATTCACCTTTTAAGACTATTCTCAGTAGTCACTTTGATTCCTCCATTAAATAAATACCTTTTGACTTTACTTTCCAATTTTATAATTGTCATGGTTGGGGGTTCGAGTACCTATGGAATTTTCTATTTGAAATAAGTTCAATGCATATACCAAAACATCAAGTGAGTGTATGTTATTATAAAATAGCTTCTCGTTACAAGATTGTCGTTGACAAGGTTTTTGTTAGCGTGAGTTTCACCGATAAGTTATATCGTTTCTGAGATACGATAAAAATAATAATGTGAGCTTACATTTGTTAAAGTTTCTACGACATACTGGTAGTTCAGCTTAGGTTGGATATAATAGGTGGGAATTAATGTAATCTATTCTGCTTAATTTTTTTTTCTCTTTTGGTAATTTATATTTAGGAAAATAGGATGGTACGGTAATGATGGTATAGGTAAGTAACTACTAAATAAGTAGGTTAATAATTTTATTAATATGGTGTATGGGAAATTACGGCACATCTTCTCGTCACAGATACCGTAAAGCCTCAAGACGAAATTCTATAATTAGTGTGTGTTACAAGTGATAACTTATGGAACTGAGACGTGGAACCATATAGCTCGTAGAATTGACAACCGCTGGAAATAAAGGTTCTTGAATGGCGACCACAAACCAGAAGACGATGGACTAACTATATTGTTTGTTCGATGGAGGAAAAGGGCTCAGAATAATACTTCCTGGAAACGTATGGGGGAGGCTTATGTCCAGCAGTGGATTTTTACTGGTTAATGATAAACTATCACTATGGTGACATATCATAAAAAATGATATATTTTTATCAAAAACACGAATAAATGGTACTTTTCCTTCAACACTTTTTTGTCAAAATCTGTCCAGCCGTTTGGGCTACAACGACAGCAATGCGAAAAAACTTACGAAGCGCGAAAAAAGTCAAAGATTACATAAATTACGGTTTGCAAATCTGAAAATGGCTTCTTTGAAATAGTACAATAGTGTAAAATAATTTTGCCTCGGTATTGTAATAATGGCAAAAGATCTGGCGTTTTAAATTATTATTCACTTTATTGAATTGAGACGTAGACTCAGAGCTTGAAGAGAAAATAAACCTTGAAATTAATAGAAGAGTAAATTTTAATATATTGGAAGGTTAAACCTTTGCTGGAATTTCTTATATTAAAATAGGTAATGATTGTAAGGTGTCGAAGAGTCGACGCTTTCAGTTAGGTAGATAAAAGAAGGAAGAAAAACATCGATAATGTATTCATAAAGTTTGAACCGGCAAAAACTCGAGTACCTGAGACCTTTTCAAAGTGTCAATCTGGTTTAAAAAGCTCTTCGTTAGTGCATGTCTACACTTCAGTAATTTCTGGATATAACTGAATAAGTACCCACTTTTACTTGCAAAACTTTTCTGTATATTTATTATTATTTTTACTAGGTACTTATAACATCTTACACATCCAACCTCGCTCAGACATCCTCAAAGAATCTTGAGTTAGTACCACTTGGTACTAAGAGATCTGAGGGGATATCTATCGTGCCTGAGGATTAAAGTTGTGAAGCTATTTCTGTTTACTTACGTGTCTAGACAAATCGCTACTCCACGAGCAAAGCCACGACAAACAGTGGTTTATTATAAATATAATATTATCAGAATGCATGTAAAAAGTTTAGGAAACCTATAAGCAACATATTCGAAAAAGTCAAAAGGCATTTATGCGACCAAGCTTTGAAGAACAGACAAGAAACGGCGGCTAGCTTCCTAACCTTTTTTGATGTGATCTTTTTTACAAAATGATGTAACATTAAGTTCCAGTGTGGTGCCATACCAATTTAGTTGGTGTATGCTAGCTAGAAATATATTTTTGCTAAATCCAAACGATATGAAATTCTTCGTCTATCACAACTTATGTATATATACTTATTTATTTCAATGCTAACAAATACGGCTTTGAATATGTCAATGTATGCTTAAACATATAAAGACCTACATTAGATAGATAGAAGATAGAAAATACTTTATTGTACACCACAACTTAAGGATAAAACAAAAATAAAAACTTAAAATAATGCTACATACAATGGGCGGTCTTATCGCTAAACAGCGATCTCTACCAGACAACCTTTGGATGGAATGGACTCAAGAAGTTTACAAGGGGTGTGTTCGTTTATGGAAAAATAATAATACTAAAATAAATACTAGATAATTTGAATTAGTCTACATAATAATAATAATATACAAAGATAATTGGTAAGGATGGAATAACAAGACAAAATACTTACATGTATTACAAAATCACAATATATACTATCTGCAATACTTTATACTTATTATACACTTACTTAAATAAATATATTATAGTAAAAATAAACAAGAAGGGCAATTTAGTGACAGTAGGATAAATAATGTTCCTTGACCATTGACTTAAACATTGGAAGTGATTTAGCACGTCTGATAGCAACAGGCAATGCGTTCCAAAGACGGGCAGCCTGCACTGTAAATGAGTTGTCATAGTAAGAGGATGAGTGTACAGGCGTCTTAAGTTGGAGAGTTTCGGAAGAGCGTAAGGATCGGGGATTGGATAGATTACATTACTATACTTGTAGAAGTAATTACTATAGATAGAAAATATAATTCAAATCCCCGAAAATAATAGAACCAGATAGCTTACGGCCGAATACTCAAACGCAACTTAGATTTAAACACGTCTCAAGTGACGAATTTTTGACAGACTTTCATTGCAAGCTTTTAAGAAACTTAGACTTGAGAGGTGATTAAATCTAAGTTGCGTTTGAGTATTCAGCCGGTCTTGTTAAATATTCAGGGCGTGTTTATACCGCGCGAAATATATCGCGCGGGCGCCGCGCGGTAAATAAAATCAATAGTAGTAACGAGTATTATCTCTATATTCTTGGTGATAACGTTCAAATTTATATCAAGCGGCTAGCCACGTGATGTCTATAACATAGTCTAAACACGCGTTTTATAATATGTGTTCTATATTAGACATTCATTCATTTAATTGTTACCAACGGTAAAAATCGTTTATTATTCGAGTGAGTGATTGCGTTTTACACTCGCACCAAATATGAAAATGGAAAACTTTTATGCCAGCTCGTTTTATTTTGGAGGCCTCCTGATTTATCATTGCTAGTTAGAATCAGGTAGGTACTGGGCTTACTATCGCGGTTTTCAAAACGAAAATGTGAAATAGTGGGTAAAGTTTCTTGTTCATCGTATTTTTCATTATTGAAGGTTGTGTCCACTTTAAAACACTGTAGTGTTGTTGACGTTTCCACACTGGCCTATCCTCCGTTTGTCTCAAGGTGACGGTGTGGTGTCAAAGAGTTTAGTAAGAGCCTTTAAGACAACCGGTTAGGTGATCAACTGTGTGGTTTTTTACCATCAACTTACCCAAACTACAACCAAACAAAACCTTAGTTGAACCCAAATTCTTCGGATTCAGAACAAAGTTAATACTTAGCACTACGAGAGCCATGGTCTAATAAACTACTCAAATTTGCTCAGATACGCGTTTCGAAACATTGAGCTGGCTTTTCTCTCTGTATTAAATATTTACATGCTTTGAAACTATACTTATTCCTTTATATTTACCTAGTGAAGATCACACCGATTAAATACATGTATACCATACTATATAAGAATATTTATCCTGGCTGACTGATATATAAATAATGTACAGCCTAAGCCACTGGTCGTAAATACTTGACATTTTCTAGCACTATTTGTCATATATCTTGGCGCGTAGAAGTGTACTAAGAAAAAAATCCCGAAACACTGTTTTACCAGTATTCTCATATTCTCATTTTAAGCCGACTGTTGGTTCGAGAAATTAGTTTTTAACCTACCTGTAATAACGAATTTAATATTATTATGTAGATGCAGTAGCATTTGTGGATTGTAAACATACGACAGAACATTTAAAAAGCTATTTGAATGAGGAGAGTTTCTGTCTAAGAACATGCGATTATCGAAATGATATATAAAACTTGCCTCTTGTAAATAACTTGTACGTAAAAGATCGCCTGGAGATCATCCGTTCAATAATCGCATGCATGTTCTCGCCACAAAAACTCTCTTTATTGAAACGGCGATAACGGCTTAATGATCAAGGAACTTAATCCAAATTACAAGTCTGCTTATAGTCCAGTTTGAGTTCTTATCCTAGCACACTTTGAACCAAAGTTTCGGGCTTTATTTGAAGATAACGTTGAGTTGAGGCTATGAGTTGCTTGGGACACCGATTCTTTCAGGTAAGTAATTTATTAGCCACCCTAAAGATAGTTGTACTATGCTGAAGATTTGCAAAGAGCGACAAGATGCAAGAATGAGTAAGGAATAATTTCTCAGTGTCTCTCCTCAGTTTTACTAGATAACTAGTTTGACCTACGAGCAATCCGATACGAAGTACTTTAATTGTACCTTAAAATGATAGAAATACGGTCGTGGTTTACCTATATAAAACCATGAAGATAGCCAAGGGTTAAGCGAGCCTGGACTTTGATAAACAAGCAACAAGGTCTCATTTCCAATAAAAATCTAGTCTGTATAGAATACATTGGACGATCTCTTCCAGTTTGCTGCGATCCTAGTGCTCGGTGGAGAGCTTGCGACAAAAAATGCACGCAGTTTTCACCGTTTGCTAGATGAATGAAGTAAGAGCATGTGTTCTTTTTTGTTTTTTTTTTGACGGGCATTGCACGAGACATTGTCCCGTAGTGATCCTGGTAAAGTATGGGGCCCTTTTATCACGTCCCGTGGATTTTGTAAGAGTATAGATTTTGTACGGGATGCACAGAAGACAGCACACCGAATTTTGGAGCAGCATCTCCTGTGTAGGTACACTTACACGAGAACCCGCCCTCCTTCTGCTGATATGATGATATAATGCAATTTATTTACTGTTATTTTTTTCATAGAGTCAGGCTGACTCTTGTTTCACAGTAAAAAAAACTTGACAGCAAAATGAGCACTGCAACAATACACCCACGTGGTGAGGTGCGGCTATATCTAGTTTGCAACTTTAAAATGCAACTGCATACCAATAAAATTGTTGCATAAAATGGCCTCCAGATACCAGGGTATCATAAAACCGTTCCCGTACATTGTCGT
Source organism: Electrophaes corylata (assembly GCA_947095575.1). NCBI lineage: Eukaryota > Metazoa > Arthropoda > Insecta > Lepidoptera > Geometridae > Electrophaes > Electrophaes corylata. Next base: position 8,891,510 of record OX352698.1, on the reverse strand, counting down.
AGTGCGATCCAGAATAAGGTGCCATCATAACGATTCCGTTTCTTGTAATATTTGCCTTTACTGTTACCATATTACAATACATTTCAGCTTGTTGGTATAAGCGTAAGTAAAAACTTTAGTAAAAGATATGAAAGATGTACGTACATCATACATCGCGATTTTATATCCAGCACTTCATAAGTGTAATACAGGTGACACCCGCATCACATGTAGTATTGATTAAATTATTGTTACAAACGTGTCTTCAAATTTTTATCCTATTTTTTATCTGTTGCCGCACCGCTTTTACGGCCTTCATAAATAATACAATTGCGCTAATTATAATTTTTCACCGTAAAATAAAAAAAAAACTCCATACCAACAAAACCGCAGTAAGTAAGACAGAAAGAGAGGCACAAATCAAGGTTCGGATTAGCGATTTTGCAAGGATCACACGTTGTACAATAACATTGTTGCAAAAACGGCCTCTAGATACTAGGACTTCATAAAATCACAGCACATTGACGTAGCCTGAGCCAGAATGAGGCACCATCTTAACGTCGTATAAGGATACTCGTAATTTTTAGTTTTCGTCTTTATTCACATTATGTTACAATTCATTTCAGCTTGTTCATAGCGTATTGCATTTTAATGCAACGTCGCACAAAGTTCATGCTGATTGAATAAAAATGATTTAATGTTTATCACGTCTTCTCCGGCTGTGTATTGTATACCTGTTATCTTATCAGGGTTGACCTCTTGGAATATTTATCCTTTTATACCAACAAAATCGAGACTGTATGTTTTAATTGATTTCGCAAAGTCATGTTGTTTGCGGCAATCAATTTACCAGGTAAATATTCAAATGCACCGAAATACAGAATCCAATAATTTATAACGTCTATACCAATTATAAGAAACTTTGTCCTGACGGACTGCTTGACTGACTGACTGAAATATAAACAACGCACAGACTGAACCACTGGTCGTAGCGACTTGAAATTTTTAGGGTATATTCATCTTGGTATGTAGAGGTGTACTAAAAAAATTCAACTTCTAAACGGGTATAGCGTGAGTTGAAAATAATTTCACGCGGACAAAGTCGCCCGTGTCCGCGAGTTTTATTATAAGCTTTATTATTGTAGTATAACTTTTCAGCGAGGTGTATTAGGTGACAGGTTCGTGATAATGTTATTAACATTGCCAGTTTGCCAACCATTTTTTCATATCAGTTCTACTTTTACAGACAGTATCTGAACTGAAATTAATTGAATTGGAGTTACGTGCGTGAATTTCAGCTTAATTTGCACTCGACGGGTATTGGGATTTCATCTACTGCTATGAATTTAATTTATGTTTCCAAATAATAATGAAAGGTTTTTATTATTGTGAATGGAGCTGCATTAATCTGATAAATTAAGGGTTGTTATTGTAGAAAAGAATAGGCATCCTTTTGCAACGTTCGAATCTGAACTTCTCTGGAATCAAAGTCAAAGTCAAAAAGCGTTTATTCAGTAATAACCAGGGATTATGTTGAATCGTTTTAAGCGTAGGTGAATCCAGGTGCTTGTTGTCACGACTCAGACTAGAAGAACAAGCAAAAAATTGTACACTAAAGTTCAAAATAAAGGTGATTATGTTAAGGTAGTAATACTTTATATTGGTGATAGTACGTACATTGTCTCTTGATTCTCTTCTAGATAAGCATGCAACAAAGTTGCATTACTTGCAACATATTTACCAGGAGAACAGTGGCAGCGTGGAGTTAAGATATTATGTGTAGATGCATTCAACATTGTTCATCCTTGACCTCACACACCTTTCACAAGAATAAATATACATAATCAGTACTTTAGACGATATTATTGTTTCAATCTCGCAAAACAACTGTTTTGTTGCTGCCACCATTTTAACTTGATTTTAATTGAAACCTTGGTAAGTGTAGTTAAATTAAACGAGTTTTATTAGTTTTACTTTTTCAATCACATTTATGGTATTCTCGGTAATTAGTGCCAAATTAGCTTGCAATTTTTTATTCCTGTTTGGTTCAAAGCTTACTTGCTAAAGATTGATGTAGAGGTACACAAGTAATAGAAAAAACGCTGAAAACATCTATAGCTTTTATATTTTAGCAAAGACTATCACAGGTACTTCAGGTTCAAAGCAGAGCGTTGTTTTTGTGGCCAAGCATAATAGTTTGTTACATTGTTGCTGCAGCGTGTACAACAGATACTGCAGACACACGTGATTCATTCGGGACCTTCGCTCAGTGCATTGTTCGTACGTTAGCCTAGCAGGAGATCAGAAGACAAAAGAGATAGAACTAACACATTGGACGTTGCTCTTGAATGCAGTTTTGCCTGCAGTCGCGAATGTTTAAGCGGGTCAGTCGGTTCACTATAGTAGGTAACATTGTGTTAGCAAATTGAACCCTGTTATTGGACTGATTGGGTAAACGAGTACATCCTTTCAAATGGAATGAAGTGAATTCGTTAGTGTCAATGCTATAAGTAGATTCATACATCTCTAACTGTAGTACATCGAAATACTCGTAGATATAGACTTGCAGATAAAGATAGACGTAAGTTTTTTGTGACATTCAAATAAAATGGATGAGGCACACCTTTATAATATACATGGGTATTTCGGCTATAGTAATATTTAACCTTGGTACTCAATGGTTTTGAAGTGTCCAAAATTGTGTATGTGTTCAAAATTGAGGTCATCGTGTTTGAATAGAAGTGTGCACGTGGCAAGTGACGTCTTAAAGTTGGGCTGTACAGTTTCTTCAGAAAAAATATTTATATTATTTTTATACTCACATTTAGATGGTAATTTCACTGGTACCAATACCCTTCAAACAAAAACAGCAGCACTAATGGGCGCCTCTTGCTGTGTACACTTTTGAACGTAGGTAGGTACTGACAGGTTTTAATGCCCGTAGAGTTTCTAGTACACACGGGTGAGGACATACGTCCTCACCCGTGTGTACGATGATACCATCATAGCTATCCTCATAAGCCTGAATTGGTCAAGAGGCTTCTCCATAGGTTTTCAGGTAGAACTATAATATTTTAGGAACATCTACTACAGTGCAGGCACTTCAAAATCAATTTAACGTAGAATGTCTCTGTTCTTAAAAATAAATAAAGAGGAGAAATAATAAGGTCTGCAGTAGAGGGGGCTTAGCAGGAATCAATATAATCTTTTACTAAGCGCATCGTGTTGTCATTCAAACTACATATTATATTCTGCGGCGTTGATGACTCAACTGCCGATTGATGCTTGGTTACCGCGCAGTGTAACTAGCATGTCAGTACGATACGCTGACACTTCACATTTCAAATTTATTTATTCCACGATAGACCCTGCATCCTCTGACGTGGCTATCTAAAAATATGATTAAAATGTCAGTCGGTGTCAGTCAGTCAAAAAAGTAAACTAAAAAATAAATGGCGTTCATCAAAACGATTTATCAAAAGAAATGTAACTAACTGAAATTACAGGTAAATGAGATTTAACATCTGTATGCCTCAGGTTGGTGAGCGTAGAGCAGTGCATTATAGGGCACGTTCCTAACGAACGTGACCTGCAAGACAATGCTTTGTTATTGTAGGTCTATCACCTTAACCATCTGCTTGTTCCTCTATAGCTAATCGTATAAAAAAAAGAACTTCGATTTGTATTAAATACATTTCAAAACTAAAATTATGCAAGCCGGATATGTTCATCTACTTTTGAACTTTTGCTCGTATGTTTAAAATGGTTGGATGTGAAGCATGTATAAACTGCTACATTTTTTATATAAATTTACTATTACATAGTAACTATTACTTGTTTGGCCCGAACAAAAGTTATGGTAAAACATAATTCTCAGTTCATGTTTACGACAGTCAAAGTAAAATAATATTAATACGTATTTATCAAATTGCTGTTACTTATTATCCACATCAGTCATTACCAGATCCCACGATTTCATGCAGTCAGTTGCTCGTGAGTTTCACAATAATTCATGTAATGCGATATTCAATAGTTGTGCAAACACGTAACAGTAAATTTATTATTGCTCACGTTGAATAGAGACTGACCGAGTGCGTGTCGAGTAATATTAAAAGGATAAATCCTGTAATATTAGAATCATGACAAGAGTTTTAAATTTTAGAAGAAGAAGCAATGGCAAACCTTAGACATTCTCAAGTGATTTTTAAAAAGACGAGGTAATACGTACCCTCCTTAGACCTTGACGCTTTGTAGGTTACCCCGATGACACGATCACCGCCGCAAATGCGGTACAGGTCGCCTCATCAGATCGGCCACAGGAAACACTTCACAATTACACCGACCCCGGCGGCGGAGTCAAAGACACCATCCCGCCAACGCCCCTTCAGGGCGAAAAGTCTCTCCGTAGCATCCTTCCCTAGTAAAAACCCAGGCCGAAGTCCGTACCAAAGTGATACCCTTGTGCTCGTTGCCTACAAACCATTTTTAAAATGGCTTAGCGCCTTCTGCGCTCGCCAGTAGCCCGTCATGCTATCGGAAATCGCTAAGGGATCATACTAGCATTTTATCATTAGCAAATTGTGTATTATAAAATTAAAAAAGAGTAGGTATAGTATTTAAATTGCTTAAATTCGTTTTGTTCACCCTAGTTCTAAAGATGGAATGTTTCTCTCATATATTTTTATGATCAAACAAGGTTTTAGGAAGGTTTGTTTGCAGGATATCCGCTCATTGTATCCGCTCCGTCAATTTTTGATATGGGGCTTTATCAAATTGAACGGCACGTCATGCGTTATGTTGGATCGCCACACGATTATCCGAATTGATAAATCTTTTACTCGATTACCGCCCCTTAATATTGAGGCTTTTCGAGCATCTGAACCTCCAAGTTTGAAGTGGATATTTGACTGGAGTCTACTCACCCTATTAATAACATTAGTTTTTTGAAAAGCGCTGACCGTCGTTTAGGAGACAGGGGCAAATAACATTGCTTTTAAAATTCGATATAATACTTCAAAAGAAATAACTCAGTGGAATCTTTTATACAAACTTTGATCTCCTTTTCAACTCCATGGGAATAAAATAAAGAATGCGAGTTATTTTAGCTATAGAGTGTATATATCTGGGTATCTGTTTTTGATGGTACCTAATAGCGTTTTCATTACTTCTTTGCTTTTCTGCCCAACTACCGTGAGCTCTTATAGCACGATTGCGAACTGTCAAAAACGACACCAAAATTGCCGATGCTTGACAGATTGACAGATTGTCGCCAGAATACTCAAACACAACTTAAACTTAATCACGTCTCAAGTCGCAATTTTTTGATAGTTTGCAATGAAAGCCTGTCAAAAATTCGTCACTTGGGACGAGATTAAATTTAAGTTGCGCAGGTTTGAGTATTTGGCCGTATGTGAAGTAAATAATTTCATAACATTACCTTTCAGTAACGGGATTCCGAATTTGTACGAAGGTATCCTCGTATCCATTGTTCGGGTCTATTTTGGTTTGTATAGACCATAGAATATTAGTCCATATTCTTAGGTATAGACTGAGCTATTTGGTTGCTCTAGGTACGAATAATGGCATGACAAACTATTTAGCAATCTATCGAAGTCACTTTTATATTATCAGGAGTAAAATCTTCATTTTCATTTGATAACATTCTCAACTAAATAGTCAGTACCACGTGAATGATGTCCCGCGGCATTTCACTTGTTTGTGTAGGTAATTTCCACAGCGATCAATCAGATTAATATGCACAAACATACACAAAACCTTTTTAATATTTAGACTTTTTATTTTTTTATGTGTGTCCGGATTCCTGCCTCGGGCTTAAATACTCTGAATATGTACGCTTAAATACTCGAAACTGTAGTAGAAGCAGCTTTGTGAAGGTAAGTCTACCACCATGCTTATATGCTGTTTTGGGTTGAATGAGTGCCGGTTCAATTAAAGGTACATGAGGCAGGTTCATGAATGTTGGAGAGGAAGAGGGGTAGTGTTGGAGAGGGTATTCTACAGTATAAGTAGATTCTGCCAGAACTGTAAAAATAATCCCTGTGCCTAATGATACTCCAATTTATATATATATAACGTGCATTCTCTAACCTGAGGCATACAGGTTTTAAGTCCTCTTTAAACCGAAACATAGTAACGTTGCTGCTAGGCAGAAATAGGTGGGAAAAAATACAAATACTAATAAAATTAGTTTTTGTAGCTGCAAAAGTAGTATGTATAGCACAAAAGTACTTGCATTCATACCTTATCCATCAGAACCTGTGATTGGAGTCGTTTTATGGATTTGATTAGGTACTTCGAGACGTCTATGAAGCACAATGAGAACGCCTTGAGTATCAATCAGCCTTGGGTTTGGCAATTCAGACTATTTCAGACTGCCAATAATGAGGTAATTGTCTTGGAAAATAGTGGCCTGTTCCACTCTAATCCACTAAACAAATCCACTGATCGATTTGTTTCCACATTTGGTTCCATTGTAATCCATCAATGTATTTTGAGCATAACTTAATTTAACATAATTTATTTTGACAATGTATTATTATACATAGAGTTATATGAATAAAGTCTGTCTACCATCTCACGCCCTCATTACCTTCATTGCCTTATAGATAAGTAAAGTACTAATAATTATGCCATCAGAGACCACCGAGAAGGTTTTGTGGCAATGGCCGCTGTCTATCAATGCATGAGCTCAGTCTTTCCAACTACAAAAAGCTTTCAGCTGAAACCAGCGGAGTAAATGTTTTCTGTGTTGCCTTCAGTAAGATTGGCACCACGTTGGAAGCTTCATTATTTACATTAATTGACTGGCCTCACAGCTCAGTTAGTATGTAGTTGATCCGCCTTCTGTACTGGAGCTCATGGGTTCGGTCCTCACTGAGAATAAATATTTGCGTGATGAAGATAGATGTTTGTTTTCTGTCTGAGTGTTATATTGTACTCTAGGTATGTATTTACAAAAAAACCGTATATAAGTAATCTATCATTCATTTGATTCCCTTAGAACAAGCTATGCTTAGTTTGGGGTTAGATGATGTTGTATAGAAATGTCTACAAATATTTATTATCAAATAAGTCGACAGTGTAGCTAGCGTGATATGCTAGTTTTGATAATGGTTGTCACCGTTTAGCCAAGGTCGTGTGAATGTGGCTCAAGATAGTGCGGCATTATGCGGTCCCTTTATTTATTTTTACAGCCCTGTGTCAAGTCCACGCCGCGAACATTTGTCTCGCGCGGGCCTATTATCTCTGACGTACGAGGTGCTACTGTCGCTTTACAACACCTTGCACGTGACTCATATTTGAGGCCAAGAGGGTCGCTTTTGCTACTGATTGCTCTAAAACCATCTGGAGAAGTAAGACATTTAAAAAAAATATAGGCCTTCCTCGTTAATTTATCTTCGAATTAGAATTGCTTTTAGTCGAGATAAAAATATATTTAGGATTATATTTTTGTTTTGGCTCCGTACAGTTTTTATTCAATTAAGTTTAGTGTATACAAACATACTAAAGTACAGTTTAGCTGTGGTATTTGATTAGATGTCAGTTTTTATAATTGTTTTTTCAAATGATTCCTTTTCAACTGCTTGTGGTACGGAGTTTCAATGGAACTTACCGTGCGATTGACGTAGTTGGACGGGGTAGGGGCGGCACGGCGCTCTTTCGGTTTTGACGTGTAGAGTGGTGATAACCCCTCAGAACCATGCGGAGGGCGCTCACAGATATACTTCAAGGCGACGACGCGACGGCACGACGACATGCTATTCTTGCCGAGTATTTTGACGCGTGTAATTTCAAATTGCATATTGTCCAGAGGTAGAATTGAAGATGGATGTTTCAGTTATTATTCTATGGTATTATCAAATTGGCAGTTTGCAAGATAAAAAGAAGTTCGTGAAAAGGGCGTGTATAATAAATTTCACGTCATTTATTATTTTTTTATGTAAGAACTACACTGCCAGCATTATTATTGATTTGTAAAAGGCTCTTACAAAATTACGATAGAATGGTTCCTTAAACACTAGCGGCTTGGTAATCGCTAGTTTTTTGCCTATTCTTCTAGGCTAGGTCACGAAGAACTAGCACCAAGTTTTACCTAGCTTTAAGACATTTCAAAATGAACCTTGGATATTACTGAATAAATTCTTTTTGACTTTGTCTTAGGTATAAGTAAACCAAAAGATAATAACTAAAGTTTTACTTGCCAAGCCATAATAATTATTACTTAATGGGTTCACTGACTAGTTAGAGTCCGGAATGGGCATCACCATCATGACGATAAATTAGGTCTGGATTCTAGTTAAGTCAAAGTTTTCCCATTTAAGGAGTTGGTCGAGTGCATTAAGGCATGGCTGGTTGGAAAGGTCTTTATAACATCTACAACAATTAAGAAACTAATTCTACTTTGACATTTCTTTGTTTATTTATCCCCTAATCTTTGTTGTACCTAGATATCCGTGAAATTGACGAGTTTAAATTTCATTTTACTGTGGTGAAGTGATGGTGAAAGCAAAATATGCTAAATACAAATACAAAAAAAAATTGTCATGGAAACTATATACATGTAAATACAAAACCATCACTTATTACAAGTTTTACTATAGGTGTAGTCTCAGCACAACTTCCACGTAAGAATTTTAGTTCGTAAGCAGGGCTGATTTTCATGACAGTCTACGATGACAGTCGAACCTTAAAAAGGCCAATTAAATATAATTATGTATAAACTATATCACATAACAACAAGCCGTATCTATAAGGTAAAACCTTAGTGGTTTGTGAGAATTTATGGTAACTTTTTGGCTGTAAATAACCATATTCATGTTAGTTATGCCAGGTCTAGCTAAAAATTAAAATTGATCAAGATGCAGCGTAATAAAGAACTGGAAAATACAATGAGCTCAAAGTTCGTCGTCGGTGTAAGCACAGTATACAGTGTTTTTAAGGTTGCGTACCCAAAAGGTAAAGCGGGACTCCGCTGTCTGTCTGTCTGTCCGTCTGTCACCAGGCTGTATCTCATGAACCGTGACAGTTAGAGGGTTGAAATTTTCACACTAAAAAACAGAATAAAACAAATATTTAAGGGAGCTCTCATACAACAAACGTGATTTTTTTGTCGTTTTTATTATAGGTAATGGTACGGAACCCTTGCCTGCGCGAGTCCGACCGATTTTTTTATCTTTTTGCTATATCATTTACACCGTTCCGTACACAAAAGGTGCCAGTAAGATCATAATTACCTAACCTAAGCCTTTAATGTCCGTGCTACTATCTGTCATAGGCCAGCCATCTAATCAATCTTAGCCAGTTGAAAATAGCTCTAAGTACCTATGCAAGATTTTTCAAGGTTGTCTAAGGCGTCAGAGGTACGTCCAGACATTACATTTGGTTCATTGAAAGCCCCCGCCGCTGCTAGAATACTAACTGATTTCTTCGCGATGTTTTTCTTCGCCGTTTAAAAGCACTGGCATAGCGCACATAAATTTCTCGTTCAAAAGAATCCATTGGTGCACAACCGGATTCAAACTCACGACCAGGATCAGAAGGCAGGGTCACTTTCACTAGACCCCCGGTGATCTTAACCAGTTGAAATTATCACATATCCTATATTCTCAAACTAGACAAATAAAAGTGAGGAGTTACCATGTAAAAAAAAATTGCAACAATCTTGTTTCTACTCATTAATAGTCATCAACTTGTATAACGTAGTAACCTACACAAAAAACTATCTTACATTTTACATTACAACTAGCATGAAGCTGGTAAGCCGTGTAAGTGTAAAGTAAATGTGTACCTAATGCCAGTTTCACCAGCAAACTAACTTTCGGTCTGTGAATTATTGTGCAAACAAATTAATATTAATAGTAAATAAATATTTGTGGACATTTTACACAACATCATCTAGCCCCAAACTGATGTTTCAACTCTCTAACTATCAAGATTCATGAGATACAGCCTGGTGGCAGACGGACAGATACACAGACAGACAGCGGAGTCTTTGTAATAGGCTCCCGTTTTACTCTATGGGTACGGAACCCTAAAAATTTACATGGGAAAAATAAAAACCAGCATGGAATATCTTATATCCAGTGAGATTGTTAACTGTCAGTTTGCTCGTAATATTATACATGGACGTTTGTACGGGTTATTCAATACAAGTGTTTGAAGCATAGTACCTTGGTAACTATTACTTAGAAAACCAAGTTCACGCCGGCGAAATCGTGAGAGAAAAGCTATGGACTTACTGTAGAAAAACACTACCTTTTAAGTAGACCGTTTCGTGCATAATACAATGTAAAGTAATGTTAGGTTTCCTATAGGCAAGAGGTGCTTTTGTCGCCATCATAATAATCTAAAAGAAATGCCCAAGCGAATTGGCATTACAGATAAAACTTATATTTTCCTTATTTATAGCAACATCGAGGCTGGGCACAAATAGTAATATCCGTTCAAATCAGCCACTGCTGCGCGCCGTATCTTGATTCAGGAAATCACCATCGCGGAAGGTACGCTGAAAACGAAAAATAACGTGATTATTGAATAGAAGAGGTAAACAGATAACGTGCATAGCTGTAAAATGGTTTTTTATTCGAGATAATAATAAAAAATATAAGCCGATGGAATATACTGTTTTCTAAATTTTGTATCAAAATCAAAAGGTATTTATTCCATGGAATCAAAGTGATCACTTTGATTATTCTTATGACTAAGTGAATCTAGGTGCCAGTTCCTTGCGACCAAGCCTAGAGGAACAGGCAAGTCACTTACCTACGTCTTGGCTTCCATAGTTTTTTTGTGTGATCCTTTTGATGTCAGAAAAATAAAGAAAAACATTGTCAGAAATAGTGGATAATAAAAACATAATGCACGATATTCTAGTCTGACTATTTTCTCGTAACTCGGTTTCGAAGAAAGACAGCACAACGTTTCATGATTGATTCGTAGCCCAGTTGTGAAGTAAAAAACAATGGATTCTTTCTGTAATTAAAAAAAGATTTATGCAAAATGTTATTAAAATACCTTCTAGGCTTCTTCTGCATACCTACTGATATTATGAATCACGGCATGAGTAACATAATCGAACGATATACGATTCGTACCTACCTCAACACCCAGACTCGTCTATATGTTCTTTGTTCGTGAAATTTTACTGCAGGTTTTCAAGGTTCTTAAATATAAATTATTATAATAGGTTTTAAATGTTATAAAGAACATGCAAACACTGTAAATGTGTTTGAATTAAAAACAAAAACGTAAAAATGGTGAATTAAGCACGAACACAAAACGTTAGCGGGCAGGTCAAACGTTTCCTTGTGGCCACCCGCACGCAATTAGTTTACTGAGAAGACAACCCTTGCTTCAGATTGTTAGCAATTCACACCGACTACGTGATTGCTTTGGCCTTCTGCTTATGAAGTTGCGCAACAAAGTTTACATTTACATCGCAAAGCAAATCAAGAGGGCATAACATCAAAGTCAAAGTCAAAAAGCATTTATTAAGTAACATCTGCAGGGATTATCTTGAAACGTCTTAAATCTAGGTGAATCTAAGCGCCAGTTTCTCGCGACCTAGCCTAGAAAAACCGGCAAGAAACTTACGGCTTGGTTTCTACCGTTTTTTGTATGATCCTTTTACAAAGTAATAATAATGTAAATAATGAAGCTCCAGTGTGGTGGCAATCAGATCACCCGGGTTAAAATACATGAGTGGGTTAAAACCCAATTATCACCCAATTCATTCCACCCACTGACTGGGTGGTTTGAGCGGGTGAAAATGAATTAAGTAATAATTATTAAACTATTGGTTTTTGGGATGTCAGATGCAAATAGAAGAGGGAGCAAAGATAAAGACTGTGTAGTTGATTCCCCACGACTGATATCCCAAGGACATGTGGAAACCGCACTGCCACGCACTGTCAGCCCCGAACCGTCTCCGTCAGTCAGGCATCAATACTTGCAATTTCGAGTTTTTAGATTGCCATCATATTTCCGAAAGTGATGATGATGATTGAGCATCAAGATTTTTACAAATAAATAAAATTCTGGAATTGATTCCTGCTTTTATTATTTCTCTAGTTATTTTCATTCGTTTAAATAAATATTTTTTATTTATTTTAATGAATACATTGCACATAACATCATTCAACATCAACATCATTTTCACCCAGCAAAATGGGTTAAATTCGGGTTAAAACCCAAATCACCCGATTATAACCCGGGTGGAATGAATGGGTTTTTACCTATTACCCATCTCTAGTGGCAATCTAACTTAATAAGGTGATTGCGAGACAGAAAATATGTTAAGGCAATCATACCAACAAGTTCAAAAGACAGCACACGCTACGCTTCAACTAAGAGTTACTTACAATGTAATTAATTCAAATAAGATAATAGTACAGACATTGCAAAATATATCCTATCTGCCGATGGGTAGAGCGAGCGGAACATCCGAAATTATCGAAATTACCATGAGAATATGATTTTTTTTAAAACGCTCTCGCAAAACAAATATTGTTTGTAAATATATCTTCTATAGCTAACAAATTCTAAACTTACACATAAACATGATTTTAGACGTTACATGCAGTAGTAACACAATGTCCCAGATAACTAACTAGAAAGAGTAAAAATAATAAAATGACGACTGTAACCAGGTACCTATTTTTATTTTTTTTGACGACCGATGTGGCGCGGCGGACGAGTGTCCGCCTGCGACGCAGAAGGTTTCGGGTTCGATTCCGCCTTGGGATAAATGTTTGTACGATCTGCAAATATTTATTCCGGGTATTCTGGGTATTTTCTATGTGTTATAAAAAATATCTATGTATGTAATATTGTATTGTATTAAGTATACCCATAACACAAGCTCTGCTTAGCTTGGGGCTAGATGATGCTGTGTGGATTGTCCAACATTATTTATTTATTTTATTTTATGCTACTGCTGGTGGAACAAGCATATGGCCCACCTGATGTTAAGTGGTAACCTTCACCTTAAACAAAGCATTAGCTTGTAGGTCACGCATGTTAGGTACGTGCTCTACGACGCTCTACTCAGTGTCTATCAACCTGAGGCATATCGCCTCATGTGTCTGTAATTTTACCCGCACCCACACTCTTCAAACCGGAACACAGCAAGCTGCTTTGCGGCAGAAATAGGTATAGTAGCAGTACTTCCCTGGACGAGCCCTTCAATAAGAACTCTACTATTACTGAAATGTTAATGGAGTAATCAAAGGCGTCTAAAAATTAGATTGATCATAGGTACCCATATTTTGCAGTAGATAAGTAATTAACTTTGTACTTGTACATGTGTTATTCATATTATGAATCAAGACAAACACGAAATCGAGAGAACAATAATGTACCTAAACAAATAGAATCCTTAGATTTATGTAATTATATAAGCCGTCTTTTTGTTGGAACTACTTGGAAAATTTCGGGAATATTCTATGGGTCTGTTTCATAAAAAAATGCGAAGGTGAGATATTAGATGTTGAATGACTGTTTTTTATGATAATGCACCGATAAAGAATTTAAAAAAGATTAAGAAGCAATTTGGTACGGTAAAAGATTGCATTCTAGAGATAGTTGTAAGGAAGGATACTTTGTTGTTAAAAACGGAGTTTTTCATAAATTTAGAATAAACCTGCTTATATCTTCCCTTGCATTGACCACATAATTAGGTACCTCTACATGATTAGTTTATGAAATGTATATGAGCGGGTGAAGTCGTGGCTAATAACTAGTATATTATAAGAAGGATCTGTCGCTTTCTGACAGGATAATTTATAGAAAATAATAGCGTGGTAGTTATGCCTAGAGCTATAATTTTTGAGTCGGTTGTCGTAAAGGAAATCCGCGGTCCGATGTCAAAGAGATTTGGCGCGCCGGCCTCAGCTGCCAGCGATCCCGCAAAAATCCCTGGCTCCCGAAAGGGCCTATTTCACTAAACATTCCTCGTTTGAAGGTTCTGTAATCCCGCTAATACCCCCCAAACCGCACGTATACAACTTTAAATCGAACCCGTTACACCATTTATTCGCACTCAATGACTATTATTATACTACATAGAAACCTACCTATACTCAATATAAATGGTACATTCTGGGAAATTTTCACACTTGGATTTTCTATAGATTTTAATCCTTTAAATACCGTTACGGCGCGTATAGACGGCGCAAAAGATTTCGCGCAGTGACCGCGCGGTTGAGAAATTCAATACCAAATATCTTGAGGTGATTTTTTTTAAACTAGAATAAAAAAAAGTCCATGGTATATAAGTTTTATGCTAACCGTACAACTAAGAATTAAAGCTGTAGCTTATTATAAGAATCTACGCCTTACGCTAGCAATTTCGTACCTATGCTGGTGTGTATTTTCATGCACACATTACTTATATTAAAAACAACTTACTATATCTAAGCAGGGGTGCGCTATAAACCGGACTAGAATTATCTGTGTCCCGGCTTCGATAAAGAACCCTCCAATGCACTTATTCCAACGGAATAAGTGCACTTATTCACCAAGTCTCGTCTCTATATTTTGACTGTATTTTGACTACTTTGAAAATCTTCGCTGCTTGAAATCTTTCGCGTCGTCTAAACAGACTCTTAAAGGTACAAACACACGGCAGAAGAAATAGATTTTCTATCACAAGATCAAACATTCAATTGGAGTCAACTGATAGTATGTTGTCCTAGATTAAAAAAGAACTACAAGCTATTAGCTCTTGCTCTTTTGTTTCATAACCTAGTGTTTATAAAACAAAAAACAAGACCGTCAAAAAAAAACTGGTTATGCAACCATTTTTCTTTCAATGGACATTGAAAGATAAACAAGCCTTTGCATATGCATTGTATATTTTTTAATTCGTCTTGTTGATGGAACACGCAGGTAGACCACTAACCTATAGTAAATTATTGCCTTATAAATCACGTTCATTATGGACGTGCTCTACGATGCACTCCTGTGCTTTCATTACCTTGAGGCATACATGTGTTAAGCCTATATATGTGTGTTATGTAATGTGCCTGTGTTTGAATGGTGTTCAAACACAGCACACCATTCAAACGGGAACACGCTGCGCTGGTTAATATACAATAGGCGATAAAATAGGCATGGTGGTAGTACTTCCCCAGACGAGCCCTTCACTACGAGTTCTTCTACCACTAAAACCAGGTAATTTATAAACAACGTCAGGTGTAACTTGTTTACTTATGGCCTACTTACGGGACTGCTATTCGTCCAAAATAGAGCCTTTTAATCTGGTAGCTGGTTTGTTATAGGTGATGGTAACCACTTAACATCAGGTGGGCCATCTGCTTGTTCCATCAACAAGTTGTATAAAAAAAAAACCAAATCAATCTATAGGTAGGTATACCTCTAGATTAATTCGGAAGAAACTCAGAATAAACACAGTTCATAACCTGAATTAACATAAAGATTAGTTTCTATCCCGAAAATTTTACAGTTACCGAGAGATAAAGACAGGAAAAGCCTTGGAAGAAAAGTGGCTGTTTTACCATAGCAAAGTGCCAAAGTATTAATGTTAGCAAAATTACCTTTACCAAGCGGGTGAAGTCGCGGGCGTCTTCTAGTAAATAATAAGCCAAGCAGTAAACCTTGTGTTTATAAATTATTATTCGTAAGAAGTTTAAACACTGTGTCTGTTTTATTTTGAGCTTATTGTGGGCTCTTCTTGGGTTGATTTCCCTGAGGTATTCTGAGATTCATTGCCCAGTGTCCAATGTTAATAGTCACCTCAAAAAGGGCTTAGTGGGCAGAAAACTTTAATTTGTGACAGATGTTATTCGTGCGCAACTGTCTTATTAAAACACTAGCGGAACGCGCGTCTTTGTCCGCATTAGTTAGATTCATACAATCTTCAACCCTCGCTGTACCCGTTTAGGGGTTGACACACCAAGGCAAATACACCCTGAAATGTCAAGTCTCTACGATCAGAGTCTTAAGCTGTGCGTTTTCAGGACAAATGTTTTTATAATAAGAGAACAGTAGGTCAGGAACAGGTCGTATTGAAATGAAACTTTGGATAAATGTTACTTATGGCAAGGTTTATAAAATGCATATTTTTTTTAAACTACCCTTAAAAGGGGTGCGATGCGGCATCAAGGTTTGCATGGAAAAATCATAGTGCGTGGTGCGATTTGAATAAAATAAATTGAATAAATAAATTACTCAAGAATCCATTCATGGTTGCTTGATGTGCACCCTTTTTTAAAAAAAACTCAAAATTTTGTTATTCTTTCTACGATTTCATCGTCATGGTATTTTTGTTCATTATTTTGTGATTAAATAAGAATATACACATTCATTATAATCTTTTACACTTGTTAGAATATAGCAAGTTTATATGAACGGTTTTCCACATCGTCTGTACAAAGGCTAAAAACAAAGTACACTGGAGGTGTGCTTCAGCGAGACCTAAAAATCTCCAACAGGTATTTTTGTCTCCTACATGTGATCCACGAGACTCACTTTTTTGCATGACAAACAAAGCTATTATATCAAAGGACTTGCCATGTTCACAATAGCTAAGGTGACATTTGATGCTCTTATTGCTTCTTAATACTCTAATACCAAACCTTCTCTTTTTCTCCTCAGACCCACTGTGAGCACTTATAGCACGGTTGCAAATTGTCAAAAACGCCGCCAAAACGCTGTACCTGACAGATATCATTGTATTCCATTTTTTTGTACTAAGTAACGGGTTCCGGATTTGTACGATATGCCCTCGTATCCATTGCTTGGGTCTGTTCGGGCCTGTTCGGGCTGAGCCCACGGTACTGATTATTAGGCAAACAAACTATCGAGCTCACGGTTACCCCTCAGGTAAGCCCAAATATTATTTGGTGGAAAACTCATTAGCAAAAGTTTATTCTTTCCAAGACTGTACTTAAGTAGATCACGGCTAAAGTGAGGATAATTGTGTTTGTCGAGCGATCGTACGCCCTTTCGCGGCTCTCTCAATCTCGTCTAACCTCATTTTCGCCGGCAAAATCTTTGCTTAATTCTAAATAGACTGCCACGCCAACCTCATCAGATTATTCAATTACAATGCAACAATATACGGAAGCCGTACATGGATATAATAAGATAAATCATTCGATTACTGCGACTTGTTAGAAGAATATGACGATAAAGCTCAACCCTTGAATAAATCTATCGTAAAATAAAAGCATTACCATTTTTGCCTCATTTTGCTCCCTCTTAGATTCACTACGTCGACATTTTGAACGGCGTGATATTATTGTAATAAAATTATGCAATAACGGAGTTTTTTCAACTCCGAAGTTTTATTGTTGTGTAAACACGTGTATTGGGTTTTGTGATTGGTACTTACAACAACGTCAGTAATTTACTGCCTGCTTAAAAATAAGTGTTTGAGGACATTTCACACAATACCTCCTAGTTCCAAACTAATCAAAGCTTATACTAATGAGAACACAGTTAATTACAATACTATATACAACTAGTGGTTAGTAGACCTCGCTTACCTATGAAGACTTTAGAGCAAAATAGGGGTGCATGTTCTAACGATAGTAACTCTACAGTAAACTATCCCCCTATTATCTCCCCAATCAAAAATTGCAAACGACAAAAAAACTAATAAATCAAGGAATAAAATGCAAATGAAATGAAATGAATGAATGAAATGTATGCCAATTTTCGTCAGAATCGGTTGAGAAATGCGACTTGTAGGTGAGAACTGACAAACGGACGGACAAAAGCCAATCTCGAAACGGATACGCTTCGCTCGTTCGGTCAAATACAAAATATATATACGAATTTATGTCCCCTGCACGTAGACAAACGTATCTCCAGTGACAGTGACCGGTTAACGCATAACCGTTTACCGAATTAAAAATAGATGAAAATACCGTGACAATAAGCACGATAAAAGTTAAAGAATAACACAGGAAAATAATTAAATAGATAGATGATAGAATACATAAATATATTTTTTTTAATACATCCAGAATACATAACACGCTTGCTAGAATTTTTTTGGGTAGGTATGTGTTTGTACGTTACTAAAAAAGTAATTCCCGAACTTCAACCAATAATAACTTTCCAATAGTTAATCATTTATTTAAGAAACAAATTCTACAAATAAAATAAAAATATCAAGCCAATATCATGGAACGACAATTTTTATAAACCATTTAACGGAAAACTCTTTTTCTATTTGAGCGGTTTCCGTGTGTTCTGGATTGGATTTGCATTTTTTGTCGTAGGTACTGGTTGATTAAACGGATAAGGAATACTAAAACTAGAAGATTGAAAATGCAGTTTGTGAGTACAGCATTGATTAACAAATTTATCAAGTACGCAAAACGCGTTATTTTCATACAAACTTTACCTCCCGCTATACCCGTTTGGAAGTTGAATTTCAGAAATTTCTTTCTTCGTACATCTCTACGCATCAAGACGAATATACCTTTGAAATTTCAAATCTTAGACGTCTTCTCTTTCAAGGTGTGCTGTGACTGTGCAATGTCTATATGTCAGTCAGTCAGTAAATCAGGACAATCATTCTTTTAATTGGTAAAGTTTAAAAAAAACTAAAAGGAAACAGTAGTACATCAATATTCTATATAATAATTTTAGTGATCAGTACACAACAGTATTTACAGCCACATTTCACGCAAGCAACAAAAACACGAAGAACAAATGAATTAAAACTTCGCTTGCATGTTCTTTTACTTATATATTACGTGGAGGCGTAGATTCAATTTTGAATAAGTTGTATACAACCTACGTAATTGGTCCTAACAAAGAGGTATAATCAACAAAAACGTTTTCGACAATCGTTTAAAAATATTTTAAACTGTCGCTGAGTTCCCAGTCTCCTTTGAATAAATAAGCTTTCTACTAAGCTTACCCAGTCGTACTGTTTACATATATCTCCAGCTATTTAATTTGGTATAAAAGTATTTGAATTTTTGAGTTTCACTACACCATAGATTACACTTTTTAGCAAAAATCGCAATTTTAAAACACTTGACGCGTTTTGTACCAATCTTTAAAAGGACTACACACGCACTAGTCTCTTTTTGAAAAGTACTAACAAAGATGCCCAGTTCTAAAAGCTTCTGTTAGTATTATTAAGCATCGTTGGCTATCGGAAAAGCCTTCATCTCGTCTCGGCTATAACTACTACTACTACTGTGATAGTTTACACTGGTTAATTGACAGCTAGGCATCGACTCGTAAGACTAACGGATGCTCGTAGGGTATTAGAATGTACGTTAGCAAAGGAGAATAGTATTTTACAAAACTGAAGAGTGATCATGGCGCATGCAACTATGCAAAACAATAACAAACTCAAAATTGTAGAAAATATCACCTTGCCAACAAAAATATTCAAAACGAAGAGAGATACTGTTTTAGCATCTTCTACGACATGAAAGCAACATAAAGATCATTGAAGAAAAGCGAGGGAGAGGAAGACCAAGAATAAGTTACGCAAACCAGATAAAAGAGAAGGTCACGCTGTCAAAGGAAGCCGCATTAGAAAGCGCGAATATGAGAAAAAAGGAACCAAAACCTCAACACAAGCAGCTTTTGAATTTAAGTTCCTTTTCTTTGCTGTTGCTAACTACAGTGTTTAAGACATAATGGAGGTGTGAAACTCTATCTAAATGGCAATTTAGCCAGGAAATTTACCTCCGTCATTACCTGCACTATTTTACAAGTAATTGTGTTATCAAGCTCATGTAGCTCGCTGCAGTCTTAGAAGGAAATTGATTCTGTCTAAGCGTTTAAGTAATCTAGTCTATTACGCGAGCACAAAGCCCATTTATAATTAACAAGAGCCTTAGTCCCAGTCTCTTAGCGTTTTCGAGTTAATTGGCTCGCTTAACACCAACTTTTTTTAGTGAATCTTATGTACCTATATATGTATATGTATATGCGAGCCTTTGTTTCGTGTGTTTTTTTATTGAATTCTGACGTTATTTATAAATTAAGCATTCTATAGGGCGTGCTTAGAGCTGTCTCTATACAAAATCACTCACGAAAAAAATCGTATACTCGTAATACAAAGCAGAACACATTAAACACGAACGCTTCGTTGTAGGTCGCTTTAAAAAGTATATAAAATTATAGGGAACTGTACGGGTAGAACTTCAGAAATTCCTTTCTTAGCATTTTCTCTACACGCCAAGAGCTTCTATCAACCTAACTGTGACATAAGTCGTTATCTATTGTTGTAATCTAAAAATATCCAGAGAAAGATTCAAAAATGTGTGTAATATAATCTCCCACTATCAGTTCATTACTTTATTATATTACCTACTAGGTAGATTCATGAAAAAGGATCTATGTCCTACCTGGATATATAACCTTTCGTTACGTTATATAAAGTGTAAGTACGATATGATACTTGTTCGTCTGGTGGCAGAGTGCTTCAAGGAAATATAGTTTATCAATATCGTCGTCGTGAACTACAAGCTCTAGTTTCTTATTCTCCAATACTATTTGTATCGGAATAAAATGTATATTACTTATGCGAAGCCGGGTTTGATTTTTCTTTGCGACGAGATGTAAGAACCAATTTCGTCTTTACCTTTCCTGGCCGGCCCTTTTTATTATATACTCTTTGCAAAGAATATTTATAAATGCGTAATTTGTATGCGTCCTTTTTGCTAGTGGTCATTGTCAAAGGAAGTAATCCGTATCTAAAATGTAAAAAGGGTCTTAATTTAATTTAATACTTACCTCCTCGTTAAAATTCAAGCCATTATTTTACGAATTCAGGGGAGTTAAAATCCATATTAACATCACGAAAGTTTGGTACTGACTAGGCCGCTGATTTCCTTTTTTTTTCGCCTACGTTACAGTGGTGGCGGTGGATATACGAAAAATGTTTAATTAACGGTGTTTTATTTGAATTCTGACGTTTTGAAGATGTACTTCATGATGATGTGTACTCATGTCTACAGGTTTGGTCCACCTAATTATAGTGAGACAGTAGCATACATATATTTACAAAGCAAAATTACAAGTTGTACATACGTTTATAATTTATCAAAATTCTGCGTATTACATTATGCTCGTGCATGCATAAGCAAAATACCGCATCTCTTTATTCAATCTGTACAATTACTTACTTGGTTAGAGGAAGTGCTTCAGTCACTCAAATACAAAGATTCTTCTTTACTGTAGGTGCTTGTTTACTCGTACTTTGTCATGGCTTCCATTCACTCTGTGGACTGAGAAGTGTCCTTGTACTGAACGAACCAAACAGCCTCCAGAGTAAGATTATCTAATGGCATTGCATTGGAGCTTTAATGAATTGCTACTTATACACTTGATGAAAGCTTCAAGTTCATTGGGTTATGTCGAGGCATGTGCAGAAGACATTTTTTGTACGACGTGCTCATGGAACAAGCATATGGCCTACCTGATATTTAGTGGTTACCATTGCCTATAACAAAGCATTGCGTTGAAGGTCACGTTCTTTAGGAACGTAACCCACAATATACTATATGTAATGTATGCCAAAGATCACAAAAAAGCGTATGACAGAAGGCAACTTTTTGTCACCTACGTATATCAACTACTACTCGTACCTACAAAACCTAGACCCAAAACAAATATTTGCAATATGCAAACACTTAAACCGGCACGAAAGACAAATTTATTGCATCTCAGCCACAAGCTGTAAAACATGTTCTACGGAAAAGATGGATTACACAATGCAATACTATCATATAATTACCAACTATATTTAACTTCTCCGGCCTCGGTTTTGCATTCTTCATTATTTAGTATTCAGTTCAAAATCTCGACAAATACTACTGTGAACTGTGTTAAAAGCGGGGCACGAAATGGACCCGTATTCGCTGCCGCGCTGCAATATAAACTCCAAATTGAAGGTTTTATTCATGCGAAAGCACGTCCAACACCATGAAAGTTTAACCAATGACTTTTTTTACATGTTTTTATTCAAAAACATTTTCACACTGAGTAGAGACACTCAGTGTGAAAGTGTTTTTGAATCCTCCTCCATTTATTCTATAATATTGTTAGTTCTGCTAGATGCGCACCTTGCCGCGTGTAATTTCAAACGATACACGACGTCGCTGAAATTACGATCACAAGGTGCGAAATGTCAGAATAAACGCACCCTGTCACTTATTTTGAAAACTGATGCTTTCCTCGGTGTCATCCTGAATGAGCCTAGTGGACTGGAGTGCTGAGCATAGGTCTTCTTTTATTGGAATGGAGGGGAGATATCGGGGATTGATACTGTATAGGTATTGGTATTGTACTCAGCAAATACTGCTGCCTATCTCCTGATGAGTTCCTGTGTCTCTTTTACATCTCCAGAAAGTAGTGTAGGAGTTCTATTGTAAGCTGTGACCATCATGATTAGGCTTTCAAAAAGCATTTTAGACTGAACACAGGTTTCCTGACGAGTCCCTGAATCTCATAAAAACCCATTTATTAACTCATCATCCCTTCATTATAACATAAAATACATAGAATGTGCGATTATTCGTGAGACACAACTCATCGTTTTAAATTTAAATATAGCTAAGAAACTGAAACAATAAAATTATTAATAATGAAAAACCACGGTAAAATAAAAAATCTCTCCTAAACTACCTTGTGACCAATTTTTTATTTAGCGTTTTATTTAGATACCCCTGTGTGAAATGTTAATGTTTACTTATAATGATTTAACACCTTACCACCACCCAGGTACCTCTGAAAGGTTTCGGCACTTTGTATTAAATGTTTCATGTTCAAAGCTAAACTACTCACCACAGCCGGAATGGGTTGCTTTGAACGATAATTGAATTAAAATAATCATAGTCGTTACCAGTATTATCTAAAGACGGCATCAGAAGGAGAACGTTCATTATCCCGTGACTAAAAGAGGAGTGGTTTGAGGTCCGTTTTACTTTCCGGTGTTTAGATGAGATTGTTCTTCTGGCTTGTTCTAAGATGTGTCACGCGGGAAATATTGACCTCGACACGAAGTTTTTGACTTTTGGTGAACAAAAATTATTAGTAATAATTTATTTTATTTATTTTATTTTTTATAGTGCTATTTTAAGTTCTATAGGGTAATTTCGGTGGCATTTTAACCAACATTATAGTCTTACCGCAATGTGTGTGCTAGAATACATTCTCATTCTAAATAAGAGTGTAGGTATTGTGGCATCCTAACTTGAATGAAAATGGTTTTTTTCATTCAAGTCGAAAGTCAAAGCACGGTCGAAATCGCGCGCGTTTTTCTAGTTTTTATTTATTTATTTTATTTTATTTACAAAATTTCAGAGAAACTTACAGCTAGGTACACAAAAATTTAGATTAGAAAGTAGGACATGTCTGGATGGACCGGAACATGCTTGCTGAAGGCTAATTAAAAGTTTCCGCAGATAGTTATTTAAAATTAGCTCTAATAAAAAGTAAGTTGACGACTTGTTGAATTTAACATAAATATTACTATTTTTTTTTTTAAATAAAGTTGAAAGAATTACGTTAAATAGGTAACATAATATGTAGTTAGCTTACACTTCGAAAAATTTATCACTAAGTAAGCGTCTAAGCTTACTTATGCTGGTATTGAATAAGTCTACATCACTGTTTCCATTTAATAAAGTATTAAACGAGCATGAAGCTCTGCAAACAAATGCATTCTGCCTATAACTGGTCCTAACTATAGGAACGTAAAGGGTGTTCGGTTTTCTCAGTGCAAACGTGCAAGTGCGTAGTCCTATTAGCTCAAGGAGCTCAGGGCAATCAACAGTGCCGTTTGCTATGTTGATTAGGTAAGTCAAATCAGCCATTTCTCTGCGTTTGTCAAGGGGAAGAAAGTGAAACCTGCGACATCTAGTCTCATAATCAGGGAGATAAATACGAGCTCTATACTGTAAGTATCGAAGAAACCTCTTTTGGATGGACTCTAATCGTGCGGAGTACACATCGTACCTTGGATTCCACACCTGGGAAGCGTATTCTAGGTGGCTACGTACGTACGCACAATACAGTATTTTAAATGTTTTGATTCTAGTAAATTCCGACGATATTCTAAAAATGAAGCCAAGAGAACGAGATGCTTTTTTAACTATAATATCAACATGTTGATCAAACAATAATTTACTATCAAAAGTTACACCTAAATCTCTAATAGAATCAACCCTTGTTAGTGAGATGTTATGAAATTTGTAGGCGAATAATAATTTAGTGGGTTTACGTGTATATGATATTACGTAGCATTTAGAGACATTTAGGTCTAATTTGTTTAAAGTGCAATAATTTTGAAATCAAATCAAATCGTCCTGTAGGGAGTGGGCATCATTAATATCCTTAATTTTACGCATTATTTTCATGTCGTCGGCATATAAAAGTATTTTAGAGTTACAAAAGCAGGAAGCAAGATCGTTTACAAAAATCGTGAAAAGTAGGGGTCCTAATAAGGACCCTTGGGGTACACCTGAAGGGATATCCATAGATATAGAAGAGTAGCCACCTAAAACTACTGTTTGACAGCGGTTACGAACGTAGGATGAGAACCATCTAAAAAGATCACCTCTTATACCTATTCTTTGAAGTTTATCTAACAGTAACACATGGTCAATTCGATCAGAGCACTTTGAATAGTCTGTATATATAATGTCGATTTGGGAGGGTTCAGACATATGCCTAGAAAGAGACTCAGCACAAAGAAGAAGATTTGAAGTAGTTGATCTACCACGTAAGAATCCGTGTTGATCTA
This sequence comes from Electrophaes corylata, assembly GCA_947095575.1. Classification (NCBI taxonomy): domain Eukaryota; kingdom Metazoa; phylum Arthropoda; class Insecta; order Lepidoptera; family Geometridae; genus Electrophaes; species Electrophaes corylata. The sequence goes on along the minus strand of OX352698.1, from coordinate 8,866,765 downwards.
GCGAAATACATTGCTTGAGTGCAGGAAAGAGTTGTGAATAGACAATTTTTTCTAGAACCTTTGCAAACAAGCATAGCTTCGATATAGGCCTATAATTAACTACCTGGTTTTTGGGGCCCTTTTTGTGAATGTGGGTGATAAAGGCGGTCTTCCACAAGCTTGGGACAATGCCTTCTGTAAGAGAGCGACGGTACAGTAAAGAGAGAGGAAGAACTAGACTCTTCGCGCAGTTTACAATAAATATTGCTGGTATGTAATCTGGGCCTGCAGATTTAGTGAGATCTAAAGATTTTAATAATTTAAAGACATTATCTTCTAAAACTTCCACTGTAGAGATATCAGCAGGTGAGTCAAGGTAAGATGAAAAGATTGGGTCAGCCCTGACGGTAGAGGACGGGTTGGTTAGAAATGTTGAATGAAAATATTCCCCAAAAAAGTTACATATTTCATCGCCTTGGTCAGAAGAACGACTACCGTACTCCAGCACAGATGGGTATGAGTTCGACTGGTTTTTACTTTTAATATATGACCAAAAAGCTCGGGGGTTAACTTTTATGTGTTCTTCGATATTTGACATATATCGCTCACGCGCTCTTTTCCGAAGTAAAATAAATGAGTCAGTGTCGTAGGTATTACCGTAAGTTTTAAACATCAGATTTAATTTGTCAGGGAATATGAATGAGTCTTAAGTACCTACATACTTAGTTTGTACCTAGATATTATAAAATTCGTCACATTTCTTAAAATTATAGCTTATGGGTGATCGATTGTTACCTACGAGTTATCAATCTTTTCCGTGGTTCGATGAGCAGCACCTTAACTTATCGATACTGGCTGCGTAAGTGAAGGTCCTTAGGGAATATCGCCTTCCTGTAAAAAGATATTCGATAAGCCTCGGCTTCAGTAAAAGTTGCAAGAAGCGTAAAAATGTTTAGTTAAAGTATTAATAAAATTGTCTAAACATTTTAGATGTTTTTCGTGATGATATTGTTAATAAAATATATGTGGGAGAACTTTTAAATTTTTTGGTAGGGATAATATACAGAAGGTCGGAGTTGGGATCCAACTGCGTAAGGCCAGGTTTGTGGTGTTATATCACGAGATTTATACTAGAATTTATATAGAAATAGATTTTTTTTTATTAATTAATTGATAGATTGGTACCTACTAGAGTTTGATTGTCCAAATAGGGCCTGTCTAAAATGACAGTTTCAAAGAATAGCATTTGGAGATTGACTCGAACGAAACTGGAATTTGACAATATTTCGTACAGCTACAAGCCCTACAACTACTGGCATGGGGGTCAAACATAAGTGTTCGAAGTTTGAAGAGCTCGTTCCTTTCATATTATAACGACGGTAAACAAGTACCTAAAGCAGGAGCTCGTACAAGAATTGGAAGAATACAAATACTTGGTCCGCCCTTGACCTACAGTGTTTCAAAAGGTTTTTTGGGTTCTGTAAAAAATACGGTACTTACGTATAATAGGGTATAATTTAATTTTGGTGTCCGTTTGTTTGTTTCTGCCAAAAAATGCTACGGTAAGTACTCCATTTTGATGTTCAAAAACTAATCACCTAACCTCTAGTCGGTACTAGTAGTAGAGAATATAATAACATTCGAAACTTTATTTCTAAGGTACGGATGGGTAAGAAACACATCACTGCTCATACGTATATTTAGAACAATCAAAAGAACGTCCAAATATTTATTATTTTTTCATTATTATTTTGGTATTGTTATGGTCACACAAGACGTAAAAGCGGGCCGACAGGCATACAGATACACTTTCGCATTTATATTTGTATGGAATACATCCAATTCAATAAAAAGTTACAGACATGATTGGGAAGAAATCTTAGACCAATAAAGCAGCTTGGTTTATACGTCTAAGGAGAAAACACACTCTTATGAACTGTCGGAGTTATAACATGAGCGTGATAACATTTTTTAAGATGCCCTGCACATCAGTGAAGTCTCTTATTGACGTGGCGACATCAAGTCCATTTTTGGAAAATGCTTTGGAAGCCGAAAGTTATTTCAGTTTGACAGTATAATTCTGGAATCGATAGGCTTTGAAACTTTAGACAATTAATATTATGAAGTTATATTCAATTACTGCATAAGATGTTATATTGTAAATAAATGAAAACTTTTCAGTGATCAAAATATTTCTTATTGGAAACGTATAGAGGAGGCCTATGTCCACCAGTGGACTTATAAAGACTACGATAAAACATTTAGATATATACATTTATTGCTTACAATTGTAAAAGATATTGGTCTATAGTGTTTTTCTAAACTTGTTAGGTTTGTCTTAACACTATGCTCCCGTTTACAACAGAAAATAACTATAACTTCTAAAATCAAGTAATGAAAGACATCCATGAAGTACTTCATCATCATCATCAGAAGTCCATTTTTGGACACAATTTTTATTAGCATGAGTCTATGAAGTCATGTCTGCATACGAATTAAAAGAATCTTTGTCTTGACTGACTGACTGACTAACTGACATCGAGACAACACATTTAATCCTTCACGTATGGAATGTGACAAAGACTGACTTTAGACGTCTTCGAAGAATTTTGAGTAGGTACTTAGGATGATACTACGAGATCTGAGGGGATATCTACCGTGCTTGGGGATTAAAGTCGTGATGCTATTTGTATATATATTTATTTCTGTTCGCGGTGGAGATTGAGCTCATAACTTACAGCAGAGAAATTACCTTCAATTCCATCTTGAGGTGAAGTTATACACGCGTATCTTAGTTATCTTCTTTGGAACTTCAACTCTCGCTGCACTCCTCCTTTATTCCAGAAAGTTCTTTTCTTAGTGCGTTATTACACCACAACCAGATGTTACGCTTCAAATTTAACATTCAGAACTTAACACAAGGGTTTTATGTATTTAGATAAAATAAATATAATAAAATTATATGTACCATCAGTTGATCCCTCCTATTTGTGTTTTGTAACAACAAAGGGTGATGCGACGATCAAAACTTTTCGGATATCCGGATATTGAATTCAGATCAACTATTTTATTGTCTTTGTGGAAAAAATATCGTTGTTATTGTAAAAGTTACGATATTCCACCAACATGCTGCTTTGTATAACTACACATTCAGGAATAAGTATATTGAAACGTGCTATTTAGTCCAAGTTCTACACGTTATTTCATTGACAATAACAATTACGACCGACGTCGTTGCTGCCACGAAGTTCAACAGTGAATTACTAATATTTGTTAGTAAAGTCACCAAATAGCACGGTACTTAAGAATTTAATCTAGTAAAATGAAGATTAGTTTTGTGGTTGTCGTTCTAAAATGAATAGGAGTTCATTTGCATGTATCATCTTCATCAACCTGCAGTAGTTCATTTTTGCACACGATTTTTATTTCACTGATTTCATGAAATTATTTTTACACTATATTTTTGTTTTCGACAAAAAATAAAATTTAGTATTAAATAATTTCAGTGTGATGAAAGTTTCTCTCAAAAGGTCTAACTTTCCCAAAAACCTTTTAGTATAATATAAGTTTCGGTAAGTATAGTATATTTTTTTCTTTTTGTCGGCAAACTGAAGAATAGTAACGGAGATTATTATGGGTACACAAAATATCTGTTTTACGACCTCTTCTACCTGTATGAAAATGTTTTTGTCTTTGTGATCCAGATAACAACTGCGGGGGGTACAAACCTATTTGTTTGCGACCGAGATTGAACAATTGAGCCGTTTTCGTACCAAACGAAAACATCGTCGTAGTCCTCATTTGTTTTACTACTTCGGCCAAAAGTTTAATATAGTTAAAAACGTTACTTAGATGTGCAAGCTCATATGAGCTCATTTTTCGAGTAAGATCCGAAAAATGTCAGTGCAATCTATGTGGAAGTTTTGATTAACCTTTGATAGACATGTTTTTTGACCTGAGGCCTAAACCACGTATTTTTTTCAAGCTGAGACTAGATCGAAACTAGAATTTGGATGCCGAAATTAGGTCTGTCTGAAATGACAGTTTTCGAGAATACTATTTGGAGATTGACATCGAAACTTTATTATTACGTTACGTTTACGTTCGAGAATTGGGCCTCTGAAAGCACGAATATATTTTACATTTGTGGTGTGTACGTATCATTCTAACATCTTGAAGCAGGGCGTTTATTCGGAAAAAATATAAGCGAAGTTTCGTAGTATCATCGTTTACAGGGCCGGGCGTGTGTGTGGTCTTAACAATATGGAGGGTAAGTTGATATATGACACGACTAGCATCAAACCGCGCGCATGTATCTATGTGCCGCGAAACATAACAGCAGTGCCCCTCAACGAGTTCTGTTTCAGGGACCTGGCGACAGCCAGAATCCAGGGCGAAATCGGGGGGGAGGAAATAGACATCATTCTTGCGTCAGCATACATGCCTGCTGACGAAGAAATGCCCACCAAAGATGTCTCGGACTTGGTAAGACACTGTGATCAAAACAATATTAAACTCATAATCTCAGCAGACGCAAATGCGCACCACCCCTTATGGGGTATGCCGGCAGCAAACAGTAGAGGAGATGATCTGGTAAACTTTTTACTTACTACTACCCTCTCCATAGCAAACAAGGGTGCAGAGCCAACCTTCGTTACCAAGCGATGCCGCACCATCATCGATCTCACACTGGTAACTGATAACTGTATGAACATCGTGCAGAACTGGAGGGTCTCAGACGAATCCTCCTGCTCGGACCACAAATGGATAAGATACGAATTAACATTATGCTACCCAGCTGCAACACCCTCCCGTAACCCACGCAGAACCGACAAGGTAAAGTTTGCAGACTCACTACAACAGCACCTACGGGAGACTGCGGAGAAGGGAGTAAACATCACAAACACCACATCAATAGATGACGCAGTTACACATATTACCGACATCCTTACACAGAGTTTCGAAGTCGCATGCCCGCTGATTGCCCCCCGACAAGGAGATGCAGGCAAGAAAGGCTGGAGCAGGGAACTGGAGAAGCTAAAAGGTAAGGTACGCAAACTATTCAACAGGGCGATGAACACCTACGCCGACGAGGACTGGGACGAGTACAAGAAGGCCCAGGCTGAATACAAAAAATGCATTCGGCGCAGCGGTCGTCGTAGGTGGAAAAGCTTTTGCACAAACATTGAATCAAATAGTAAGGCAAATAGAATCCGGAAGATCTTGGCAGCAGACCCGAATCGTGAGATAGGTACGCTTAAGAAAACGGACAACACATACACTAAAACAACAGCTGAAACAAATGAGCTTCTACTTAAGACACACTTCCCGGGTTGTAGGATTGACAATGAAATCAACTGGCAAGCTCCGAACCCAGCGATGCCAACTGAAAGGGACTGGACAGTCGCCCACACAGTGGTAACAGGGGAAAAACTGAACTGGGCTATTAGCACATTCCAACCGTACAAGTCACCAGGTATGGATGGCATTTTCCCGGCATTTTTGCAGTGGGGCAGATCACACCTAACAGGAGCTCTAACTAACATCCTAAGGGCCTGTTTGGCGTTCAGATACGTCCCACTGCTATGGAGAGAGGTGAGAATACTTTTCATACCAAAACCGGGAAAAACAGACTATACAGATGCAAAATCATACAGACCGATCAGCCTAACGTCGTTTCTACTTAAGACCCTTGAGAGACTATGCGATAGGCACATCCGCGACAACATACTCACAAGAACACCCATTCACCCGCAACAGCACGCATATAGTGCGGGCAAATCAACAGAATCAGCCCTGCACGCCGTGGTGAGCAGGCTTGAACGGGACATATCAAATAAGACACTATGTCTAGCAGCCTTCATAGACATCGAAGGTGCTTTCGACAAAACAAATTTTAATAGCATAAACGCAGCGCTACAGAAGCACAAGGTGGAACAAACGCTGGTTGATTGGATCATAAGCATGCTACAGCTTCGGGCGGTACGTGCTGACTCTAAGGGTGAAACCAGGGGTATGGTGGTGAGAGGCTGCCCTCAAGGGGGGGTACTGTCACCACTCCTATGGAACCTGGTTGCAAACGATCTGATCACCAAGCTAAATGTCCAGCGCTTCTTTACGGTGGGCTATGCGGACGACCTAGCGATTCTCATCTCAGGACACTTCGCCAGTGTAGCGTGCAACCTGATGAGGAATGCGCTCAAAGTGGTCGAAACATGGTGTACAGAATACGGGTTGACCGTAAATCCAAAGAAAACACAGCTAGTCATGTTCACGAACAAAAGAAACCTTGGCACTTACCAGCTCCCGTACCTATCAGGTACGAAGCTAGAACTCTCCGACGAGGTAAAGTACCTAGGTATTACACTGGACAACAAACTAAAATGGGCAACGCATTTAGAAAACAAAATAAAAAAGGCCACCATCTCTTTTTGGCAATGTCGTAAAATGATCGGCAAAACATGGGGTCTCAGCCCTAAAATAACCCTATGGCTCTACAACACGGTGATAAGACCATCGATCACCTACGGTGCCATCGTCTGGTGGCCGCGGACAAGTCAAATAACTACCATAAACAAACTACAAAAGTTCCAAAGGCTTGCATGTGTAGCGACAACGGGATGCATGCGGACTGCCCCTACAGCAGCTGTAGAAGCCCTAATAGGACTAACGCCCCTCCACCTGCACGTGCAACAGGAAGCAGCAGCAGCTGCCTTTAGACTCTGGGCTTTAAATTTATGGTCACAAGACAAACTAGCACAGCACACTAACATCATAGATGAATTTTCGAGAGACAACCCTCTCTTACTCTCAGTCTATGATAGGATACCAAAAACACACATTCACACTAAAAGCTACATGACACAGTTACACGAAGAGCCGAGTGATATCTCAGACACACATGAACTTAGAATATACACAGACGGCTCGAAAATGAGCATTGGTTCCGGAGCAGGCGCGTTCTCGGAAGACCTAAACATCCACATATCTGCAGCACTGGGGGCACACAACTCCATTTTCCAGGCAGAGTGTGTAGGCATAATCCAGGCTGCGAGTGCAGTGCTACGGAGACAGGTAACTGGTCAAAACATCAGGATACTCTCGGATAGCGCTGCAGTACTACAAGCCCTGAACAGGTACGAGCACAACTCAGGACTCACCCTACAGTGCCATCAACTGCTGGAAGAGGTATGTAAGTCCAACAACATCACCCTACAATGGATAAAGGGACATAGTGGATCTAGGGGTAACGACGAAGCCGATGGTCTGGCGAGAAGGGGCTCGGAAATGCAGACAGCAGGACCAGAGCCGTTACTACCCATACCATTCGGCCAGGTACGCTCATGGATCCGTAATCGAACAGCGACGCTACACCAGGAACACTGGGCAAGTACACAAGGCTGCAGGCAGTCGAAGGAGGCTCTCCCGGTATTAAATCCGAGATATTCTCCTAGACTCCTAAGCCTTAAACGTGACAAATTGCGGCTTATAGTCGGGATTGTCACGGGTCATTGCTCACTAAACAAGCACCTATTTAATCTAGGTGTCACAGACAGTCCCTTATGCAGAGGATGTATGCGCACAGAGGAGACAGCCGCGCACGTGCTCCTGGAGTGCAGTAGCGTGGCAACTCAACGTGCACACTACCTCGGAACACCGGGCACACCTGGGGAAGCCTGCGCCAGTATCAGCCAGCTGCTGGCTTTCCTGGAGGACATCGGGTGGCTCGCCTAGCAATCTCCACCCACTCACGCAAAAAGGGCCCACCAGCGGTCTAGTTGCGGAAACAGTCCGCCCACCAAGTACCAAGTACCAAGTATCATCGTTTACAGTCCGTGGCATGTTTGGTGGTGAGTAGTGACACCTTGACCGTGAAAGCCACTTAGTTGCCCCGCAATTTAACTCAAAATAATAATACGAAACTTAGTTCATAGTTTATTTAAGTAGCCGCTCTCGGCACCCTGATAACTCAACTGTTTAAGTTATCAATGCCGTGATAGTTATCAATTTGTGTGTCGATTTGATATAAATGAATTTCAAAATACTTATTTGAAGAAAATAACACACTGGTTATTTTCAACTAAAAAAATCAAGTTTTCTCTTATTTGAATAGTTTACTATCAAACTATTCAGATCAGAGAAAACATGTTTCTTTTTAGTTTTACTCGCTCGCTCTTTGTGTTACAGCGATCGGCAATTAATTACCTACATAATAGCATAATTTTTGAAAATAAATACTTTGATATATTTTCTTATACGCTTACGCCACAAATGTTATTTTTTTACAGGTTAGACCTCTGGACATATAAACCACGGCACAACTTAGCCAGAAATAAAGTTTAGAATAGAATAAAATAGAGTAGAAAATATTTATTTTGTCTCTTATAAATAACATACAATAAAATGTATAATGTAGCGACAAAAAAGGCCACCACTCAGCATTTGCTACAAGAGCATATAACAGCTCTTGCAGCGCTGGTTTTCAGTTTCTGAGTTGTAATAAAAGTTAGGCTCCTTCATTTTTCGTACGGAGCGCGACCACGCGTTCCTGTTAATGGTGAGAGTGATCTCTATGTTCTAGACTATAACGTTTAAATTCCTTGAATTTTTTCTCGAGTGCTCTTTATTTATTGTATAACTTCTGTTTTCGATTGGGGGTGTAAATAAATTGGCTAGCGTAGCCAATTTATTATCATTGGCAAAGCCTTATTTTGTACGAGAAGATCTATACAAAACTCCTTCCAAAGGTAAACTACGTATATTTCCAGGCATTTCAATTTAAAATACATGTAACATGAAAGAGCATGAAATTGCGTGTCATTTCCAAACTGCGCGAAGTGTAAAAGCATGTGTACACATACGAGCGTAACATACCTTCTGAAAAACGTCGACTCAATATGATGAAAAAATATTAACGTTGTTCTATTGGACATTCGGCCTTAGTAATATATATACAACTCGTAACCTTTCAAATGGTGTCACAGCATGGTAATAAATATTTACATACTCAATATCAACCGATTTCAACCGATCATGACTTTAAATTTTTGCTATGAGAGTTTATTGTCGTAGTGTTACCTACTTCTAAATAGTATCATGTTATTAAAGTAGTTAGTAGGGTTTAAAATGTTTAAATTTTGGTGCAGCTGACTGTATTCATAACTTCTTACTAAGAAACTTTACAAAAGTATATTAAAAGATAATCGAACTAAGAGACTAATCAACTAGTGGTTTTCCTGATAATCCATAAAAGTTGTCGGGGTAGGAAGGTCCTGCTCGCTACACCCAATGGTCTCTGAGCAGTAACCTCTTCCCCAGAATATTCTGAGAAACATTAATTAACGGCTAGACTCAGGCCATCCCCATATTTGAGTTTCCTTGGGCGCCTCTCACGACATCCATGGGAGATAATTGAGGGGGTTGATTCTAACCACCCACGACCAACGTGATAGATGAATTACCATGTACTCTACATTACATAGTTTGTACATGTCAACATACTCTGGCAAAGTAGGTACCAGCACACTAACGTTTATGTTGCTCTGGCACACAAATTGATAACTAAATGTTCCTCGGACCGAAATCTATTTCCGGTTTTGAGTGGAAGCCGAACACAGTCCACGCGGCTCTAAAATTAGATCTAGATAACGTTAAGGGGCCACCTAACGTAAATGTGTGCAATCATATCTAATATCTTTGAAACAAGATCAAAAACGACATCCAATCGGTAGTAGAATGGAATAGTAAATCATTTATTCAATCACTACAATAACAGAAACTAAAATGAAATATAAACGAACAGAAAATAATAACATTGTAAAATACATTCAAAATATTTGTTCTAAAGTAAAAAGGCCAACAGCTTAGCATATGCTACCATATGTAACCATACAGTAGCGCTGGTCTTCAGCTGGAGCCTTTGTTGATTTTACGGACATTGATAAACTTACACAGCATACATTAGTGTATTTAGTAGTAGTAGATGTTTTTTTTTAGATTTTTTATTCCAAATAATTGCGGTAAAAACCCGTTACATATTTTGAAGGCAATCCATTTCTCTACTTTTTGGTGAAAAAACATACAAAACGCGGAATTTGTTAAGAAGGTCAGCTCCCTCAAAGGTCAAAACAGCTTTCCTGAGCATTTTTTCCACATACTTTATAAACACGTTTTGCGGTTACTATGATAATAATATAGCATGATTAATGATATAGTAAAGTTTATCTCACTCATATTTCTGAATTTTAAATTCACGTGAACGTTCACGAAACTGTGTCAATGTCTTCCATAGTTTAGACCAGTAATTTATGTCTTAAATATTTATTTTTCTTTGTTAGGTTTGAATCTGACTGAAGTTGCCTTAAATCGATCGGAGCAATGCATTGGCGTGGTACGAAGAAGCTTGTATCTGACAGAGTAGGTACGGAGACTGATTGAGCAGACCTTATAGATACCTAGAAATAGACTATTAGTTTACCGAGAAAATGCTTGCTTTCAAATATAATTTGAAATATTTTATATTGAGAATTTCCAATACTTTATTCCTGGAAAATGTTGCCTTTGTAAAGCAATTTGTATTGCATCGCAATATTGCAATTGGTTTCTCCTGAAACTTTGTTCCATCAGACAAAGCTTTTTGATAGTTAATTACTTTTGAATAAATAAAATTCTGAATTAGAAAAAAGTTTCTTTGAAGTCGTATCTTTTCAGTCTCACTCGGTTTACACCTATCAACTACCTTTTTTAATTTAATATTGTGTTTGTATGGGCCAAAAATGAGTAGGTACTAAAAATGCGCTTCGAAAAAACTACGTAATTACTTGGGTTAACATATCCTTCAGCTACATTTTAATGATTCTTCATTAGATTCACGACACTTCCAATTCAGTTTTTTTCATAGTCGAAAATTACCAGCCAGCGCAATGGCAATACTTGCATTGTTGTTGGTGTCTATGAGCGACGGTGACCGCGTACCATCAGATGGGAAGTAAGCTAGTATGCACAGCTTTCCAAATAAAAATAAAACATATTATAGTCCGCTATGTTATCAACCTTTTTAGATGCAATTAGTTAGCGACCTCGTCCTAAATTCATATATTCTCTTTACTGACAATTGAAATTGATTGTAGTGGTTCGGGTTACGGTCTAGATTGGCGGTATCTGCGATAAGTGATGGAATAATTTCTTGAATGCTGCCTATCTTTAACCTGAGTTGAATTAGATAAGATTCACCGTTTAAGAGCACTGGCATTGTGGACAGATTCGAACCCTTTAGGATCAGAAGGCGAGGTTGCTCCACGCTCCGCTAAACGACTCGTGCTCGGAGGAGTACCTACCATTGAATAATTATAAAGATCAAGTTCAAAGCAAACACTAGGTACTTTGAATAGGACGCTGCTTCGTCTTTTAGTGAAATTAACATTTCTGTGTATCTACTGCCATACTTGTAAAATGCATATAACAGAAACTGAGTTTCGTGTAAAGTTCAGTGCAAATTCAAAAACATACTCACAGGCAACGTGTTTCAAGTTTACTCATCGTGCCCGACAGGTTTTAGTGCCAGAATTAGCATTGCTCCTTGCTTCGTATATTATTTAAATTATGTTTTAGTATTGTTAAAGCCGTGATTTAACAATTTCTATATAAGTAAACTAGAACCACCAAGTTCTCATGTGTATGTATTAGGTTCTAGCAAAACGCGCGCGACGTAAGTTATTTTATATAATTATATCAGCCCCTGGTATTGCTTAGGGGTTGAGTTTGGGAAATTCTGCTTCAAATAAATCAAATAAATAAATAATCAAAAGCCTCCATCTTCGTTTAAAATAATAATAATAATAATGCTGGACAATCCACACAGCGTTATCTAGCCCCAAGCTAAGCAGAGCTTGTGTTATGAGTACTCGATGACTGATATACTTAATACAATACATTACATACATAGATATTTTTTATTACCTATACATAGAAAACACACAGAGCACCCGGAATAAATATTTGCAGATCGTACAAACATTTATCCCAAGGCGGGAATCGAACCCGCAACCACCGCGTCGCAGTTCTAAGCACACCTCTACGCACCAAGAAAAATTATTAGCTGTGCGTTCTCAGTCAGTTAGGACAAAGATACTTATAATTGGTATTGATATTGATAGATACGAGCGCTCGTTAGTAACCCTACATATCGTCCTTTTTGTCGGTTTATCTTTTACTTCATCTTGTTAGTTAATGATAATGATATTTTACATTATATGTTAAATATGATTATTATATTATATTAAATATTATTATACATGACCGGGTCACCTAGAAAGCTGACCCGTTAAGTTCGTTGGAATAAATAGAAGATCTATATCGAACAAAGTCGCAAGTTCGCAACCAAAAATAGCGAATAGGTCACAGTTTGCCCAGAAATCACACGAGCGGAACCACCGGCAGTTGTGAATTCAATAATAAATTCAATAGTTTCTAAATGTGTATGTCTTTGTTTTGATTTTGTCAGCAAGCCGTCGACCAACGATTTGTGATATCGGCTGGGTGGTTCACATTTTTTTTTACAGTTTTATCTTATGTATTATACCGTAATATCCCATAATTGCTTGGTTACAGTACCCTACGAGCGTCTGTTATATAGTACCTACTACGAGTCGTTGCCTTTCAGATAAAATTTCACCTCATTGGCCAATGTAAACAGCTATTGCATTAATTCTTAGTTAAACTAACGGACGGATATTGGAACCGGCAAATATCTTAGATGAGATATTATCTGACAAACTACGATTTCTAGTATTTCTAATGCTTAGAATAGTATTGATTTTAAATTGTCTTAGTACTAACGCAAAATCTTAGAATACAGAAACCTTGTATGAGTGACATATTATTAAGATTAGCGGAAATCAGATGGATAACGCTTTTTAGCCCAACAATATATATACAACCAGGTATGAAATGGTTCAAAGTAGATCATCCACCTGAAGTTGAGTGGTTCACGTTTAAGTTAAGATGGAAGCTAAAACCTTGTATATCCGCTTTAGAAAGTTAATTTGAGTTTGTATGTGAGTGTGCGCCTATGCTTACGTAGATACTGAAAAACTAGCCAGTTAGCTAAGCAGCGGCCTTACCTTGCGGGCCGTAATGCAACGGCACCGTTTGCGTAGGAAACCTTACCTTACCTACTTTAAATTTTCGTCTATATTTGGCGACGGCAGACGCTGCCGTGTCTATGACATTTCCAGCTGTAATATCTAGATGCTGCACTCAGACAAAATGAATTCGTTCACACATTTTTTGTTGTTCGAAAGTTTTTTGTCGATTTTCACTGCCACTCGAATTCGAGCCAAATTTTGTAGACTGTTTCTATATTCACTAACCAAGCATTTTTTTGATGAAAACCAAGTTTTGATTGGGAGCAAAACAACCTTTATAAAATAAATGAATCATTGCTGAATATGGTACACCGCGGAAACTAGCCCTAAACTAAGCTTGTAACTAAGGAAGTAGTGAAGTAAAATAATAGTTGTATTCTTTTGTAAATAAATAAATAATTGATTTTTAGATTTTTTTATTTCTTAGTGTCAATAATGTCTTGGCATTAAGTGGATAATACTCGGGATATCTAATCCCAATTTTATCCCAATCAGTTTATTACGCTGCCCTATATTTTATGGCGCAATGCAAGGGGCATTGAATTCACAGTATCCGTTTGGTACAAAAAATAATAATAAATACAATTGAAATTATACAATATAAGCTTTTTTTTCTGAATGTAATTTTATATTTCCGGTGGCGATAGCTGCGTCCCATGCCTATTCCGCCCCCAACTCGACATGGTGCCGACTTCAAAGGGGCTATTCCGCAAAAGCTTTAAGACAGCACGCTTTAAACAAAGGTCGAATTGATGGGTCCTGCAATAAATTAGCTTTTATTCTGGTTACTTATAATTTGCTTGAAATATGGTAAATTATTAGAAAATAAACACAGTAACTCTAAAAATACTCCCTAATGTTTCCAGCATACGATTGAAATTCAAATTGAAAGTAGATGCGCAGCAATAAGGCTACCTTAAATGTGCATATATCTGAATAAATTTAGGAAACAGGGAATGATGGTCGGAATCCAGGCTTTAAAGGTGAAACCTATACCGGGTGTAATATAAATACTTTTGAAGATTCCGGGGCAAAACCACTATTCTATAATGTTGTTCTTATTGACATACCTAGGTCAACAAGAAGAAAAAATGGAAAAAAACTGTTTTATGCACTCACTGCCTAGAAGTCTTAAAACAAGTTGTTTAAGTTTTCAAGAGTAGTCTCAATACATCCTGTAGTGTTATTACTCCTGTGTTTCTGTGGTTGCCCTCCGAGTCCTTCAAACGACATCAACAATAAGCTTAGCTCAGTAGATCTAGAGTTCTTCTCGCAGTTATTCAGGCAATTTAATTGCATCTTTAACAATTGTAAGAATCTTTGCCGTGACTGCCTGGCTGACATATAGACAACGTACAGCCTAAACCACTGGGATTCCCGAAATTTAACCTCTAAACGAGTAGAGCATGGATTAAAGTTGGTATGCAAATACCTTCACATTTTGCTAGTAATTTTGAACAATAAAAAACTATTAGTACTAGAATAGATACTACTTACACTAGAATACTAAAATGTCGACATCATGTCTTCATTCAATAACTGGTCATAATAATGAAACTCATTACCCTACTAAAATGAATTCTCGTTGCATAAAATCACAATCTGTACAAAATAGTGATTATTTTTGTAACATTGAAAAATTTCGTTTTACTTTTCTTTCCACATACTTTACAAAACGCAATTACTAATCGACGATCAAGTCGTTACGTTCCTAACTAACGTGACCTACAAGGCAATGCTTTGTTATAGGCTATGGTAACCACTTAACATCAGGTGGGCCATATGCTTGTTCCATCAGCAAATTGTATAAAAAAAAAACAGTCTGTTGCACTAGAATATATACAATTTATAACTTTACAAATATTAATTGTCCCCGATTTAATTAATAACAAAACTACGAAGCTAAATAAAAGAAGTGGATTCAAAAGTAATTATTCTTGTTTGCGTACACGAAGACAGATAAACTGCCAATAATTCTGACAAAGGTGATAATCACCATCGTGATATCGTGCCATTCATCTCGGCATCTGCCATTCAGCCCGCATCGCTTCCGTTGTAAGATGACAACAATTTCCAATTTTTTCAGGACAATTGTGACGCTTTGAATTATGGATCGGATTTGAAAACGAAATGCATTCAATTTTCATATTCAGCGCGCACAATGATTGGCCCGGTCGAGGTTGCTCGGCAGTGATCATAAACTGGATGAGCAGAATAGTTGGCGCAGTCGTAAATCTCTAATGGAACCGACGATATAGGTGGATATATCCGGCTTAACCCAGGTTCACAAAATAGATTACAACAATAAAGCCGGTGTTATTTCAGAGTCGTCCATCAAAAGAGAAAACGAATGGCCTCCCTAAGATGGTTGATCATTTATCACGTTTATCTAGATTTCGCACTGAACCACATCATTTACTGCGAAAAAATCTATACTGGGCGCATTTCAAACACGACGAATAGTTGTTGAATAAGCGTTCTGTTTCATCGCGAATACGCGAGTACTGTGTTCAGCCACGCCGCATATCTATAGTTTAGGTAGGTATTTGCATTTTTTTATTAACACAGTGGGCTTTAGTGTGTTAATTTGGCAAACCAAATGGCATCTAAATATATAAAAGGTACGTGCTATCTTCCGACGGATACTGCGGTCGTAAACTTACCCAAAGTAGTTTCGGTATAGATACAGGTGAGTACTTTCCAAGCATCATGAAATCCTCAATATTCTGAGTACGTGCTGACATAAACCTAGCTTTGACGCGGGCGACATGTTACCGGAGATTTTGCAGTAATGAGTTATTTATCTAATTATTTACCTATTAGGTATGTGCTAAATAGTGGTCAACTCAGTTTTTAGACCAGTTTATGGACAAACATCCGCTGGATGGCTCTTGATGGCCTTAGGTCATTGGTTCCAACCGACGAATAGTGAAACACTTAGCGGTCACTCATCTAAATGGTGATTACATCACAATTGATTCAGGCTCACTACAAAATAATCTTCGAAAATAATAATTTGATAACAATACGTATTATAGTTTTTATAGTGCTTACCTGCACTTAAGGAAATCACAAAGATTTTATATCATCCCAAAAATTATTTCCTCGAGTGGGATTTGAACCCACGACCTTCCTCTTGATACGGGAATGCGATAGCCAACTTCGCTACCGAGGATTCAAATGACTCAATGAAAATAAGATTTGGAATGTTTCGTACGGTGCTTAATCTTATTTTATTTATTGTGTTATGATTACGTACATGCATCAATAAATGGATTTAAACAAAATTGGACATCTAGTAAGCTATTTATAGTAAGGTAAGGTAACATAAGTAGAGTGGCTTCTAGGTTGTCCAGAATAGGGCCCAGTTAATGTCCCTTCACTTCGAAACTACTTTGATTTAAATCGTCTAACTGTGAATGCATCTGACGAAATGTTTTGTGTATTTTCATAAATTTTACAAATAAAGTATTGACGCTATTATTGATTCCCAATGAAACTGCTATAAAATTACAAAATAACAAAATTAAGTGAAAAAAAAACGGATTTGGAACCAATTTTTTATCAAAATCAATTTATTTAATTTATAATTATATAAATTTTAAATTAGAATCTGATTCATAGATATTGTTCTTAGCGGGGATCAAACCCACAACATATAGTGCAGAAGGCAGAGCTACTTACACTGTTTTGTGTTTAGCTGAGCAGGTACCTGAAATGAATGATTTTGATTATTTAAGTCACTATTATGTAACACAAACTTAGTCTTGTGGCTAATACACCATTACAGGACGATAAGGTGGTACGAGAATCCGTAGTACGCTACTTACTATCCATGACATTTGCAAAGTGAATGAATTCGATAATAGGTAGGAACATGGCCGACGCAATCAATCATCGATGACTATCGTCTAGGGGAGATCGGGAAATTGCGCCATTACCGAAAAACGAGGGAGTATTTAGGTACGTATATACTAAAAAAGATAATATTCGTGAAAGTTGAGTTGATAATATTATAGTTGCGCAAAGAGATCCGTGACAAATTCGTGGCCTACCCAGCCAGAGGGATTATTATTTTCTTTCTTAGTTGTATCAAAGTAAAAGTTTTGCTAATCCAGTGTAATACGACTAATATTATATAGAGACAATTTCTGATGCAATTATGAAAGATAAATAAAGAGACTGGGCTGCGAACATCAAAGTGGTAAGCATCTTGTTAATTAGGCTTAGTATTCAATCTATGCGAGATATTTGCCAGCAAGGAAATTAACTTTCATCCATTACCTAGTCGATTGCCAATCTACGGTCGGCGCTCAATTATGCCTTCACTTATTTTGGCGCAGACAATTTTAGTAAATTTTATTTTTATTGCTTTTTGACCGCATGCACATGACACGATGCAATAAGAGTTTTTCGGATTCAATATAATTTCAAACCGTTTGTACTTACACAGTACTGACAGGCTTCAATTAGGCCTTCACAACCGTAACAGAACAACGGAACGGGAATACCATGAATAGCATTTTTTATCGAGCGAAATAATATCAAATTCGATCGTGTCAATCTCCGAATTCGATACTGTCATTCCAGACAGGCCATTATAACTAAGAATATGGACTATAAAGATTATAACTAAGAATATGGACTATAAAGCATTATAACATCAAAAAAATCTAGTTTCAATCTCATCTAGCTTCAAAAAAGTACGTGAATTGGGCCTCAGATGCCCCAACTGATGTTTAGTGGTAAACATCACCTATAACAAAGCATTACCTGTAAGGTAGTGCTGCGACAATACGAAACTTCTTTAATCGTTTTCAAGCATAGACCTACTGACAGATTCCTTGTATCATAGGGCTCAGAAACGACGCGTAATTATCATGGAATCACAACTTGCACGCTGCCTGAAACACGCAAACATATCTGACACGGAAATCAAACCCGCACGTCATGCAACGGTGGGCCGGTCAGAGTATGCCATAGAAATGAAGTGGTAATTACAGTTATAATTACCAAGTTTAATTTAATCCATAAATATCACAAGCCAACCAAAACTTCGTCGGCTCTTCTCATATATCTTGACTATTACGTGTAAGTAATAGTTTTAAAGTGATAACAGTTGAGCAAGACTCGAGAGCAGTGCAGTTCCGGAAAAGCAGGGGCCAAGCTCTGAGATAAAAGCATCTCCCCACGGACTGATTCTGCCAGTCCTCGTTTTATCTACTATTTAAGGCTACTGGCTGTGTCAAATGGTCTAATTTAGTGGCTCCAAGCTCAACGAGGGATAAATATATAATTTAGAAAGAGATAGTATCGTATACTTTTACCATCAGCCTGGACATAGTTTCCCTTTTTGGAGGTTTGCCACCGTTACTACGCTTAGTAGACGACTGTATTGTCAATATTTAGTACTTAAGAGATACTGCTGTCTATTTTCTTGTATGTGCTTTTAGTCTTTTTCAAAAATAAAGAAAACTTACCATGTCACATTATCTCTTTTAATTTTCACAAGTTTTGCATACCTTTCAATATCAGTCGACTTCTATTCCTTTGGGTACAGCATGTATTGGATCTAAAAATATTGAGTCCTAAGAGCTGATAATTTTAAGATTACAGTCAATTAACATACTGAATCTATACCATCATAATAATGTATGTTTATCCTGACTGACATAATATAGACAATGCACCACATAAACGTGCATTGGCCGTAAAGCCTTCAAACTTTAAGTTTATGTTGATGCGTAGAACTTAGCAAAAGAAAGGAATTTCCGAAATGGGGTTGAAGTTTGTATTAAAATAGCATCAAGCGGACGAAGTTGCAGGCATTTCGACAAATATTTAATAAAATTATGAAAAACAGCAATTTTCTTTCGGTTTAGACTGACTGACTTCTCCACATTGTATTATACTTGATTATATTATGATAATTTTATATCAAAGATATGTTTTTTAAACGACTTGTTGATAGAATAAGCAGACTACCCACCTGATGTTTAGTTGTTACCATCACCCATAATAAAGTATTGTCTCGCAGGTCATGAACGATGCCTCATATTCAGTTACGTGTACACACTAACACTACAACAAACTACTTTACACCGACACCGCAATTACGAATCCGTCTGCCTAGCGTGGTGAATATAGCACGTTTAGAAGTGGGCTTATTTAGGACGGTGACGTGTGTAATTTGAAATTGAGGTGCTAATCTAGTAGTACTTAGCCCCTTAACGTTTACAAACTCTACAAAATTCAATAAAATGAAACTGAAATAACGACTTTACAGAATCAGCCGCTTTACAGGTGCCATTTATCAGCAGAGCACTTTAAAACTCTTCTTGATAAACTTTACTTTCCCTTTTAAAGCTACATTCTTCCAGAAACAATATAAATATTAAAAAGCTGAGCTTCCGACGCAGACATTGCGATGTTTTTATAATGCATTTTAAAATTTATTTCAGTAAACATTTGCATAAGAGTTAACGTGATTTTGTGTGATTTTAAATTTTAATTAGGATAAGTAAAAGTAAATAGGCCTTTATTTTAATTTTAGATTATTTTTACAGCATATCGCTTTCAGTCATGCCCCTATTTATGAGACGCTGTAGTGCTAAGGATAACATTTTTAGAGGAAGAAAGTTTGCCCAGTACTCATACCATCCGCGTAGTTTAGTCAGTGTCATCCACAGGAAAGACATGGTTAATACGTATAGACCTTACTAATTTGAGGGTTTTCTAACAATGTTTTTCTTCACCGCTTAAGAACAGTACGAGTCGTGTACCTGTGATTTCATCTGCTCGAAAGATTTGTGTGCAGAGCAAAATGAGTTTCGTATCTTTCGTATGAATCTACATACTGTATATAACCACATGTACAACAACTGTACCTACAGGTACATGGCATTATACAGCCAATTTCATATGGACGAGTAATAAAACAATGGAAATTGCAGTGCAAATTATTTTCGTAGCTACTATTCGTAGCAGCGTAGCACATCGTAGCTTTTCGTAGCAGTCATAGACCGTAGTCGGCATAATTGTTCACCCTGGAAACTCGGCACGTTACTAGCGTGCCAAATATTTTCTTTTGCTGTATTTTTGCTTCTAACTGAAATCCGATATTCAATCCAGTTTTTGGGGTACCCATGCTCGAAATTGCTGTGAATAAATGTTCACAAGAATCAAGCGAAGTACATACATTGAATTAGGTCTGCAATATATCTAACAATCAATTTGTCCTGTTATGTTGTAGGTACTTTAGTAGGAACGCTTTCGTTTAACGCATTTCATCAACTTGCTAAATGTTATTGAAAAGGATTATTCCATTGTAAATTGCTTTTGTTCCATTGCAATTATTTCTCCCGTTGAAAAGCGTACGGGGATGTACAGTCAACTCCAAAAATATCCCACTGATCATAATTTTTAGCAGTTAGCATTGAGTTATTTTTTATGTGTATTAGTTTATTATATTTTGGTATTGGTTGTGCATAGTCATACGACTATATAGCTAAATATAATATGTGAACCTGCACTATAGTTTACCATATGTTTTGAGCACTGCTGTTATTTTCCGCTTTGGAAATAAAAATAGTGGCCGCTAGTGGTAATTACTTCGCAGCAATTCCGTGCTTTGGAGGAAACTTTAAGCTATCAATCCTAGAATTATTTACAGCTCGCCACAAAAGCTACATTAGTATGAAATATGTAACGCTTCCTATGATCTAGAGAGGGATTAAATGATTTGTTGACTTATACATATGTACTTCTTCAAGCCGCCACAGCTCAGTTTGTAGTAGCCCTGCCTTCTGTGTTGTAGGTGGTGGGTTCAATCCCCACCGAGAACTAGCATTTGTGTGATGAACAAACATATATGTTCACACAAATGTAAATGTAATGTTAATACAAACACCCAGACAACTGTGTCTGGGTGTTTATATGTATTTACAAAAAAAGTATATAAGTATTCTATCGGTCATCTGGTTCCCATAGTACAAGCTTTGCTTAGTCTGGGGTTAGATAATGTTGTGTAAACACACAAATATTTATTTAATTTATTTATCTTCTTATCACAAAAGCCAGTGAGTGTTATGAGTTGTGCCTTATAGTACTAAGACGTCTTGACCTACTATGACGTCTTAAAGTCACCACTCATAACACTCACTGCCTATAACTATGTTGTTTTAAAGTTGACTGTTCCAAAATAAAAATAAAATTAAGCTGAATAGCAAACGGAACCCTTAAAGACTCACCATGTCCGTCGTTAAAGCAGAAGGACCTAAAAATATTTTAAGTTTTTTAACCGGTTTATTCTTACCTCTCCTTTGGAAATAAATGGGCTAAAACCCCGTTTCTCGTCTAACCCTGTTACTAATAAACTCACCGTAACTTTTAAATATATTTGTGGATATTTTTTACACACCATCATTTAGCCCCAAACTACGCATAGCTTGTACAATGGAGAACATAGTGTAAGAAAATATTCAGTTATTTCATTCAGTCACCATGACTGAATGAAATAACTCCCTACACTAAAAGACAGCGGCATAAAAAAAGGTTTATTTGTTAAACATAAAAAGTAGGTGATAATAACTTTAGAGAAATTAGTTTTATAATTTCACATTCATAGTTTTTAAATAAATCAAAACTCTATGTTTTTGTTCTCTAACGGTAAGCAAAGTTGGCTAGAGTCCGAAGCAGCGTAGTTTTGTAAACTTAGTTGGTGATAAGTTCGCGCAGCATCTTCCGAACACAGAAAGTTTGAGGCTAAACGTGCTTCTTTTCTGTCCACAATACTTTTATAACAAGCTGTATATGAAATCACGTTGGATCAAGGAACTAAGCCCCAAGTAGGGACTTTTTGAGTTTTGTATTATGCAAGCCCTTTTTGGAATTGATTTTGTATGTAGTGACGTATGTTTTCAGTCCATCCTTATTATGTTTTCATACAAAAATCGCTAGAGTAACACAAGATATAAACAACAAAAACACACTGACTTGGGGCACAGTGCTTTTATCCAGCGAGATTTTAGATACAGATAATTATCATAAAAATAGTTCTCTTAAATCTAAATAAAACATTTATACACATAATAAAATTTAAAGAAAAGAAATACCATCACGTATTTAATTCCCAAGCACAGTAGATATCCCCTCCAATCACTTAAGTTTGGGTCTTGAAAAACACCGTACTACAAAAGTAACTACTGAAACTCAACTCATATAGTTTAGACGGCGAGAGTTGAAGATTAATACAAATATTACTTTACAAGCACGAAGTCACATGCAATTTTACTAGTATTGTACAAACAGTAAATTATAGCACTGTCTTTATCAGCAGTGCTTCATTATACCGTCTGTGTGCTATCTCTGTTGACCAAAAGTTTAGAGCGAGGGAAACGTCCCTGTATTTAGCAGCCGCTACGTATATATTTAAGTTGGTCTTGCCCGTGAACTCCAACCCCTTTCAGCCAAACACTATGGTGAGCACTAAGCTCCCTGATCCAGCATCTATGGCATCCAGTGACTATGTTGCCAAGGGTTCAAGGATGACAATGTCCAATTAACCACATAGTATTCTCATAATCTTGACCTTATTTTGTCACATAAATTTGACATATAATTTTATTGGTGACGTAAATGTACCGGACCGTCATCAGTCAACACTGCGCAGCAACCAGGCACCGCTGCCATGCATTCGAGTCCTAGCACCCTAGCACAAATAAATTTGACATCTAAATAACACATCGTATTGATATTTAAATTATATTGCGTGGTATAAATATTTCAATTGCGGAGCGTTGCCCGATAGCCACGCAGTGTAACTCGATGTCAGTACAATACATTTACGTTACGAGTATTAAATTTGTTCGTACTTGGCCCTGCCTTTCTAATTAATCGAGCAAGCGAAGCGTCTCTACATCAAGCCTCGCAAAATTAATTTTATTTTGTCAGTTTGTTGGTATTCATCCACAAGTCTTAACTTGGTATGCAGGTTTAACATTTGTCCCCGAGGCTTTTTTATAAGAGGTATTCGATGATTACGTTAGTTTTTATTTCATTTCATTAGTAACTTGAAATATGGTCTTAGAATTTATCGAGACCGACGACGATCTTCGTCGTGATGAGCAGAATAGCTCCTTAAAATGCCTCTTATTTACACTTTTATCAGTGGAACTTTACATTATAAAATTTTTACTTATTTGTACACGCGTGGTCTACTGTTCAGATCAACTATTATTACTACCGCAACAATTTTCATAACTTTTTTCTGTTAGTTTTTCCAAAAGAAAAGTTTCTATGAAGCAGACAGCACTCTGAATACGGTCAGTTTTTAAAATAATTGTAAGTATAAACCAACATTTGTAAATTGAAAGACCGCCTTGAAAGGATACTAGAATATTTTCGCATAACAAAGAGGCACCGTAATACTGTTTTGTGGGAAAATCTTATCCACATTCAATGTATCTACAAGTAATACTTGCAACTTTGATTGTAACTTTCGCAGTTTTATGTTAGTGCGTGACCTGTTAGACTTTGCCAGGATTGCGGTTTATTCATTGCTTAAACCAAGCGTCGATTGAAATAAGCTAAAAATAAGGATATTTATATTTCAAATCACCACAACCGTGCACAAATAAGCTGTTTTCTTATCGAAAAGTAATGGTTAGCAGATAGCTGAATGTGTACTTTGAGAGTCAGACAGCTGATAAAATGCTTACATAGTTTTTTTTTGTAAATTCATACTTAGAATACAATATAACACCCAGAAAGAGAACAAAAAACGAAGTTCATAAATTTTTAAATGCACTGGGGCTGTAGAAAAAATTCACGCATAGAAGGCTACATTATCAGCGAGTAACATATGATAATTTTTCACCCGTGCAAAACCGGGGCAGGTTGTTAGTTACCATAAAACTTTTGAATCGAAATTTTGCTCACTATTGGGGAATGATCAATCTTTTTCGCAATGCGGGGCGTATCGTGAGTAGCTTATTATGTTTTCTCTATTCGCAAAAGGTAAGATGCTACGTTAAGTTAGTACATTATGATAATGATTCTTTTAAACAACCCTGGGATAAGGTTAATCTGACTGTTCTTTGGTCGTAATGGTTGTAAATCTAGTAAAAATTCGTAAAAAACTGCTTTCTCGATCCACCCTGACCCCGTGCTCTTAATTATGGGTGCCTACTTTCACACATGTTTCGCACATAAAATGTAACAGCCGAATTGGTCAACAAAAAGCCTCCAATAAACACACTTTGTTATTCCTTGGTGAGACCTAGACAAATATTATTGTAGTTTTTGCTATTCCGCTTGTTTACACGCCTACTTTACTGACGAAGAAATACTGTAACAAAAAATGTAATTGAGGTAGTCAGATTACATCCAGCGATTTATGCTTTAACTTATCCCAAATATCTACTGTTACTCATATTCTAAGTACCCACGTGGAAGTCTGAGGGAGGGTCCTTCCATGTCTATTTTTTTATATATGCTTTTTTGTAATTCACCCACACACGTATATACTCCTACTCTACACACACATCTACACATATGACACACTCTGATTTAACACTTTTCACGCTAAATTATCTCCAAAATGTACCTCTTACTACTGCGATTTACTTTTCTTGCTCTTTACTTCTATTTTTATAATATTTCTTTGGTTAGGAATGTCTTGTAATTACACTATTGATCACTTACCGCTACCTTATACTTTATTGTTAAACTTGTACCTACATTTTATCCTACTTATTCACTACAAGCTCTTTTTTTTGCGAGAAGCGGGCGCTGAGCGTCAAGAAACAAAAAGATCTGCAGTACCTATCTGCTAATATTTTGTTTATACTTTTTACTGAGAGCACTGGTTTTGTAGTGAGAGCGATCCTATTTTCTGGTCTGGTCCTTTCTGATGTCTACTGAACATGGTTTTTTTTCGAAACAAAAAAAAACATTCTACTATTTTGTGTTAGCATAACAAACAGTCTTAATGCAAAACCCGGAAAGTCATCAAACAAAGCTATTAGTGGTAAAGCGCTCCAAATTAAGGGATAACAAAAACCTTCGTATTTTTCGCAAACTCTACGAGGTGAAAAGTAGACGCAATAAATATTATTTTACGACGATTCTTTGTGATTTACGGCCACCCAAACTCTTCAAAAGGTATGTAGTACGAGTACTTATGTAGTTTGATATTTTATCTCACCCTTGCACTTTATAGCAGTGACAGTCACAAAATTGTCAAGCATACGCATGTACACTTGTAATCCAACCTTAATTTGTACACTGATCGTATACATCTTAGCTATATCTTTAATCTCCGTGTAAGCCGGGGATCTGTTGGTATTGGTGTACAGGCACAGTAAAGGACAAAAGGAAACATCTGAGGGCAAACCATAAGCATGATTACTACAAGTGAGAGATCCGATTACCCTTCTCGCATGGGGCAGCACATGAGCGACGAGTCGCGCTTTTATTTATTAAAACGCTAAAAGGACTCTCAGGTACCGTTTGACATGCTCTCTTGAAATCCGCCTCGATACCGTCAGCTGCACAATAATGTATTTCGTACCTTTCAAAAAGGTGTCACAAAGTTACAAAAAATATTTAAATGCCAAAAATATTAAAATAAGTGAACCTGTTAACTGATTTCATAATATAATTGATGATTGAGTTGATTGTTTTTGAGTGTGATTGAGTTTGATTGTTTCCTGATACTTCGGCACAGTTGCATTCGCCATGATCACAGGTTGAACTGATCATGGCTGCATGCACCATGATCAGTTAAGATATTGGTTTTATGATATTTTCGTTTATATTTTTAATACCGACTGTCGTTGAACTAACTTATATTTTCTACCTAAACAAAAAATCTACAGTTAGGTTCTAAAAGATCTTAGATAACAGCTTTCCAATTTTTTTTTATGCGTGACTATTTATTTTTAAATAAACAGTGCCATCTAAAATATTGTGTAATGCTAC
This sequence comes from Electrophaes corylata, assembly GCA_947095575.1. NCBI lineage: Eukaryota > Metazoa > Arthropoda > Insecta > Lepidoptera > Geometridae > Electrophaes > Electrophaes corylata. Next base: position 8,840,660 of record OX352698.1, on the reverse strand, counting down.
TACAAGCTACAACCCTAGAACATATAGCCAAACTGTGGTCAATATTTCATCTAAGTTTACTGCTTGTTATTTAAACTTATGGACTTACTCACACGGCTCCTTGCCGATCTCGCATCTAAACTTTCGCTAAAATAAGGGTGAGTTAAATTTAGTACTTTCACTTTATCAGTATTGAGATTAATAACTTTAATTTATAAGACGAAAATGATTTTGGATCATACTGTCTGCCTGACATATAATATGCACAACTTTTACTATGTAATAAACTTATTCATTTATTTATATTATTATTGGGAAACCAACAGCGATATAAAAAGTATTTTAACAAAGTTTGAGATATTTTTGTAGTATGGCCAGTTACAGGTTTCCACTTTAGATTTAAAAGGATATAATCTAAATATAGCAAGCAGAACATAGCGTTGGTACAATAAATGACAATATATAAATCATTCATAATAAATGCTAATACTTGTCACATGTAGCATACTTTTCTATCTAATCAAGTATCTAATCAAGCAAGAAAGCATAAGTTATAGACCTAACAGCTAGCGGGATTGGAAGAAGTAAAGGTGGGAGTGAGGGAAGGGGGCGGGAGAGAAGTTAAAGTGTAATTTAATTAAATATGTAAGTATGTGTGTAAAATAAATAGATAAGTGTGATGTTATAACGTATTCGTTCTTGAAACCTATTTACCTATACATCATCTGTGAAAATTTCAACTCTCTAACTATCACGGTTCAGAGATACAGTCTTGTGACAGACGGACAGATAGATAGACAGACAGAATGACAGCGGAGTCTTAGTAATAGGGTCCCGTTTTGCCCTTTGCGTACAGAACCCTAAAAATGCCTTTTACTTCTTTAGTTCAGCAGCGTTATATTTTTGTATTTTTTGTTATCAAACTAAACTACTCGTAGTACTGCGATGTAAAGGTAACACGCTTCAGCCTTTGAAGCTTAAGATATTGTCAAAACATTGCGGTCTAATATCCATTCTGCAGGAAACAAGATTAGACGCAAGTTTGATGACAAGCAGCCAGCGAGGTGAACTAAGTTAGGCTTCGACTTCACTAAGGGGGTGTCCCTTAACCTCACACTAAAACGGTGTATGCATGGGTTGAAATAAATTCGCGATTTTAGTGCCAATATCGAGTTTTTAAGGCGACTGTTTTTTTATTTTTATAATAATAAATGGCAAAGCATTATGTTTACCTACGTAATTATGAAGGTACCTTAATTTTGTAAGAAACATCATATTAGAACTTTGTTTTGAATAAATTTCATATTAGAACTGTTATACCACAGATATAATACACAGCGTTGATATAATAAATTTAAAAGCAGTAAAAATAGAAGAGATAAGTGGCATCCTGTGGCTTCCAAAAATAGCAGAAAATTAATCCTACCCCGCGGCCATGTCCCGCTAATCAATCAAGTTACCAAATAGCCTTATGAAATGCTAGATAAGTCAGTCTGTACGATGTATTGCCAAAGGTCGGATGTGACCACAAATCACGAGTAACTCATCAGTCAGTTGACCACAATGCTACGTGCCTCTGTAGCAAATAGTTATAGTGATGAAGCACAAATAAAGTGTAGATACGTACCTAAATGTACGATATAACATCAAAACCTGTTAGTAAAAAAAAGTTGGAAAGTATAAGAGTCAGATAAATTTTGTCTGATGTCATTTATTTTGATTCCATGATATTATGGTGACATGGAAGAATCCAATACGTCATGAAGAAAATAACAAGTGACAAACGATCAGCACAGCCCAAGTGGGATTAGACTGGCCACGATTGGATGCCAATGAAAGTCATCAGCGCGGCGGCAAACCAACACGGAAATAGCACGACGATTAAGATGTACATCTTCCAGACTTGTACAACTTGGGAAGAGGTAGAGAAGGTTGGTAAAAGGGTAGGGAGGTAAAAAGTAAAATAAAATAAACCCAACTTGCTCCGAGAAACCAACATTTTGTTTCACTAAAAACTATTTTAAAAATTCACTTGACTGGCAAGAAAGCGACAAGAAAATAGCTCGAATGAAGCTACAAATATCTTTAAAAATTATAGACTTCATTAATGGAGATTGATTGAAATTTGAATTTGATGATATTTCGTTACGAGAGTTGGGCCTCAGTTTTTTTCAACGCGTCGGTGTATCTGAATCTTAAAGCTCAAAACCTCAAGATCGGATAAGTTTGAAAATTTCATCAAGAGCGACTGAGGAGTTAGCAGTATTATTACAGCGAAATAGCTCATCTCACCTTAATCTTAGTATCCGTAAGTGAGTTACAGCGCTTCATGCAAAGTGAACGTGCGACAGAGCTTATGAGGGTTACCTACAGCACAAGTTTGAAAGGAATTAATGCGGGTTTTTGAATATTATTATTTGTCTACACTACTCACAGGCCATATTAATTAAGTATTTATCATGTTGACGCATACGTACAACTCGTAGAGCTGACAACCGCTAGGGAATAAAGGTTATCGAATGACAACCTGAACCAGAAGATAAAGTGTAGGACCACCTCTCACTCGATTGGCTTTTAATATGCATACCTACAGACACAAAAAGTAACAAACAAAGCATAAGTTAAGTAATTTTTTTATTTTATTTTTACAGCGTTAAGGGTAACTTTTCACTCATACCTCTATTTACGGGACACTGACGGATTTAAAATGGCTTGCCCAGCACCTATATATCGCGCAAAGCTGATTACAACAGTATCTTCTTTTAGCGTTTGCTATAATAATACTCGTATACAATAGCCCTAACATTCCGTACAAACGATTAAAGAGTATAGTTAATAAGATAAAGAGTAGATTAAGAGGAGTTCGTTTTGTGGTAGCCTATCCCTGAAACATTAACCTGAAAAACTACGTAGTATAAGTAAAATAGCAAAAATATACGCACGGTTGATGCTACTGATGACGATGATGATGACGTGCAGTCTCCAGACCCCTCCACTCGTTTCGCCAATTTAACATACGAATAACACGCGAAAACCAAATTAAATTACCTTCCCGGTAAAATACGATCAATGATTCGCCTGTAGGCATGGAGGCGGTACAAATACTATAACAAAAGGTATTATACAGATGAGTACTTTTATTTTTGATAACCGCATCATCAACATTATGCTATCATTATATTTTCAGACATTGAATATGATTGAATTTACCGAGCACCAAATTCGGTGCTCGGTAAATTCAATCATATGCAACAAGGATTATGTTTATATACTAACTGTTTAAGTACTGGTGGTCTAGTGGACGTGGCCCTGCCCTCTGATCGTCGTCGTCGTGGGTTTGAATCCAGTCGAACACCATTAGATTTTACTATTTGAAAACATTATGTGCGCAATGCCAGTGCACTCAAACAGTGAAGGAAGACATCATAAGGAAACCCGTTAGTATTCTAGCAGTGGCGATAGGCTTACACCCTGTCACGTATGGAATACCAACAACTGCAAATGTAATATCTAGATATTACATTTGGTACATACCTCTGACTGACCTCTCCTTAGACATCCTCGATCTCTCGATATCGACTAGGTACTTGATACTAAAACATCTGACTACTGATTTACTAATTCTATTTATTTGCTATTTTCTTTTCAAATTATTTTCACGAACTTGGTTTTAAATATTTTCAGTGAAACTACAGTGCTAAAATTGACTTGTCCATCTATCTATACCAACTTATAAGAATCTTTGTCCTGGCTGACGTACTTAGAGACAACGCACACTCTAAATCACTGGTCAAGTCTGACTGAGTCTTCTAACTTGGTCTGTTGCCAGTAGCTGGTAGCTGGGCCTTGGCGTTCATGTAATGATCAATTAAATAATTCCGTCTGTCGGTATACTGGTGAAGATCGTCATTTAAGTAGCAAGTAATGTTAAGTAAAAATATATACAAAAGCCGAAATCCTTCGTGAATATTTATTCAACATTATAAATACTGACGAAGAAATAATTGTAAAATATTTTATAGTCAACAATACCAATAAGCGATGATAATTTATTATTATGTAGGTTCTCCCTTTGGTGGTGGTTTGTAACGAGAAACCACTTCTCAAAACCTGTCGGGCTTCACGACGTATCTTCTGACGTCAATAAATACTCGTCATGTTGGCGACGTCATCCCTGTCACGTCATGTCATCCTTCCCGTCTTGCCGTGTCATCCGGGATTGCTAGACGCGTTGTTGACTTGCTAAAATCGCTTCGTTGTGATGATCTTGTGATTTTCGCACGTAGGTAATCCCATTTTTCTGCTTCTTGAAAATCTTTTTCAACTCATTTTCGGGGCCATCGAACAACCGTTTTAATCTTGAGCTTTAAGTGTCTTCAGACAACGTACAGACTTAATTCTTTTTAAATGTACGAACATCCGTTAAGAATACTACGGATCGTATTTTGTCAAATAATCTCTCATCTCATAGGCTAATGTAAACTTGATTATCAATAATAAGTCAAAGTCAAAAGTCAAAAAGCATTTATTCAGTAACATCCGCAGGGATCATCTTGAAACGTCTTAAATCTAGGTGAATCTAAGCGCCAGTTCCTCGCGACCAAACCTAGAAGAACCGGCAAGAAACTTACGGCTTGGTTCCTTCCGTTTTTTTGTATGATCCTGTTACAAAATAATAATAATGTAAATAATGAAGCTCCAGTGTGGTGCCAATCTAACTGAATGCAAGACAGATATAATATGATGATGCGATCCATAGTGCTACTAACGGACACTCGTATAACATAGTAGGTAACCGGGTAAAAGCTGGGCATTTGTTGTATAAGCGGTTCGATTACAGAGTGTTGCCTGTGCTGCAACGAGGCGTAACTCGGATATCGAGTGTTAAATTTAGTGCCAGCACACACTGGAGCAAGCCTGGAAAATAAGTCAACAAGGCGCAAGTCAACACCTTTCAGAGCACTATCATATGCACTTTTATATTTTGTATCGTCACGCTACTTCATAAGCCTAAATAAATTCACCGCTAGACTGTCACTACACTAGGTATACTTTAGGTGAGTTACCCACTACACTTGGCAGGCGAATTGATTACCGTTGTGTTGGTGTTAAGTACCTATTCAGAGGAAGCTGCTGTCGATTCCCTGCTTTCCTTGCTTTTCCTTAAAGTCAAGTCAAAAAGCATTTATTCTGTAATGCCCGCAGGGATCATCTTGAACCGTCTTAAATCTAGGTGAATCAAAGCACCAGTTTCTCGCGACCAAGCCTAGACCAAGCCTAGCCTATTCGAGGCGAGGATCACCACATCTCACATGAATAAACTCTCCGACGTCCGTCAATATACGCTTGTCTTTATCTGTCATCTGTTTTGTTTGCTGGTTCCGGTAGTGTATTAAAAAAAATCTCACTCTCAGACTCATTATTTTCCTTAAAACATTACGAACGTAAGCTTTACTTGCACCATGGCTAAATTACAATATACATGTAAAGGTTACATGAATGTTAAAGCCAACTGATTTAGTGGCCCTACCAAAAAAATATTATTAGGATAGTCATTGTTGTAGATTTTCTATATGAGCGAATACATAAAAAATTGTATTGTATTCTAAGGTAGATTATATCGAGACATTTTTTATATAAGATCGATGTGTAGCAAGCCGGACAAGCTTAGGTAGGTAATCTGTAATGGATTTCTCAATGAATAAGAAACCATTTATTTCATCAATAAAATCGAGTCACCCCGGTTAAGATTACATAAATAAAATAATAATAAATAAATATTTGTGGACATTTTTACACAACATCACCTAGCCCCAAACTAAGCATAGCTTGTACTATGGGAACCAGATGACTGATAGAATACTTATACACTTTTTTATAAATTTAAAATTTGAATTTAGAATATCAACATGTTATCCAAAGCCCCTACCCCATATTGAATGAAGCTTTGTTTTTTCAGTATCTAGATTTTAGTAAATATGTATTCAAAACATAACTTTATCCTCGATTTGCTTGATGAGCATTATATTATTATTAGCCTTTGTTTAGAGTAAACAAGTGTGGTTGGATGTACTCATGTATTTTATTCTACTCTAGTACTATTGACGATGCCTTGACTAATGTATTATAAAAGTAATTAAAGCTTTAGCATGAAGTCAAACTTTCTTGCTTTATGGGCTAAACCGCCACACCAGTCTCAATAAAATTTGGTACGGTGATAGTTCGCATTCCGAAGACGGTAATAAGATACTTTATTTTCTTAACAGATTCGTAGTTTTGCCATGTGCTTCGAAATTGTACAATTCAAAGACCACAGCATCACCAAAACCAGTCGCGTATATTATAATAATATACGCGACGCATATTACAATAATCACAAATAACCTCTCTGTACTTTTTATTTACAAAGGATTATTTTTCCAGTCTTAGTTAAATACGACTTTTGATTAATTGCAAACTTGCATTGCAAGTTCACTACTACACTTCACCAGTATTCGAAAATTTGAAGCATCTGCGTGAATTTGAATTGGCGGTTCATTGGAGCCCACTTAGCGGTTTATTGCTAAAGTTACGGTTCCAAATAGCACTGGCCAATATTTCATCGAATGTAAATACTTTATTTGCTTTTTCAAAGTAAAAACCTTAGCAACAAATAAGATGCAAACGTTTTTCTTTATTTAAGTCACAAGTTCAGATAAATTTGTCTCAAATGTTACAGGGCCCATTAAATTTCAAATTACAGAATGGTTTTAAATTTTTTGTCATTTCTTCACAAAATAAAAGACATTCCTTCCTTGCAATAGACAGGTTTTATTTCTGTAAAATGCATCTTGGTGAAGCATCTGTTAATTTATATTCTACGAGGATTTGTCAATGGTTTCCTACATATCGCTCAAGCACTGGTCTTTATAGGTAAATATACTGCATGCGATCACTTGCAATCATGCATGTTGTGCATTGGTGCTTGATTTCGTGTCGGGCATGCAAACGTTTGAGTAAATACAATATCCGCACTTGAGAGCATTCTGCTACTTTAACTAGATTAGCTCTTTGAAGTGGAATTTCAAATGCCACAAGTAATCTAATCAAAATAAAGTTCAAGGTAGCTTAAACGCTCTCTCGTAGAGCTTTCAACGAGAGAATGTAGAAAAATATGTTTTTAAAAAAATAGTAAATTTTTAGAAAATAGTTCTGAAAGTGTTGATATAATAGTTTAGTTAGAATAGTGTTGATGAGAAACATTCAAAAAGATCGAAGACAGCTTTACTTATGATTCTATTTTACATGGTAAATAAACGTAGGTATTGTATATTTTGGACGTCAATTTCTTGAATATTATCCAGCGCCGCAAAGTAGTGCATAATATAATAAGATAACAATAATAAGATAATTCATTTTTAAATTTACATAAAATCACCCTTTTTGTCTAAACATTTTTACCTAAGTCACTAGAAATTTAATGCTACTTTCGGTCGTTCAGTGTTCCGCCTCATCATGGTGATTTTTTAAGTATAATAAATAGGTACGGACAGTAAAAATAATGGCACAAATACGTTACGCGAAGAAAAAACATGTTTTTTCCCTATTGCCCTCGCATTTTCGCAAATCCCTAATTGAGCGTAGATGTACGCTGGAATTTGTGATTAAAAACGACTGCAGTTTTTTTACGTAGGCACATAACTAGTAAAATACTGGTTAGGTAGGCACACATAAAGTGGCACTCACTCAGCACTCTGACCAAGTAAAACACGTTTTATATAACAATAAAAGTTTTTGATATTGTTCCAAATTGAAGTAAAGACGTTTACTTAAATCTTATTTCTAGCGACCGATTTTTATTTTTATTTTTTTGACGATGTGGCGCTGCGGGCGAGTCCGCCTGCGACGCGGGAGCGATTCTCGCCTTGGGATAAATGTTTGTACGATCTGCAAATTGTAATTCCGGGTGTTCTGGGTATTTTCTATATGTATAATAAAAAAATATCTATGTAATATTGTATTGTATTGTAGTATATCAGTCATCTAGTACTCATAACACAAGCTCTGCTTAGCTTGGGGCTAGATGATGCTGTGTGGATTGTCCAGCATTATTTATTGTATTATAACTTTGCAAGAAAAGCTGATTTGAATAAAAAAACCAGTCAACTTAATTTGAACCCACGACCTCAGAAGCGTAAGATGGAGTTGACACAACACTCGACCACCACTATTGGCATTTGCTGCATTAGGTACAAACATCTTCTCGAGACAAATATTTACGGGCCTTGCAAGTACTTACTCCTGCTGCGGGAATTAACCCGTACCACATGTGTCAGCTAAGAAGTAGCTCTCTATGCTATAGAGGACTTCAAATTGTCTTACACCATTATCATGTAAGCAAAGTATGCCCTAAAAGCCTGAGCCCGCTAATTTATTATAACTGTGTCCATAACCCAATACCTACCATAAAGTAGATAGATAAAGACCTCGCGTAGATGACGGCGACAATATACGAGTAGGGTCCTGGCCTGATAATAATAAGGGTTCCTATCATTAGGCGATCTATTAACCTAATGACATAAAGAACTTAGGTGAATTCGTACTCTGGTTGCTCTAAGAAGGGCCTATAGAGAGATCTGAGGATTCTTTTCATTTCAAGTACATTTTAAAAAATAATATTTATTACATGAGTTTCGCGGACGGATGGTCACGAACCAAGTGAAAAGACTCAAAAGAAAAAAAATCTTTTGAGTTAGTGTAGTGTAAATATAAGTGTAATGTAGTGTAAGTGCAAGCAAGTGCTACGTATAAGAACACAATAACAGAGTGTCTTCAATAAAGGAAACGTTATTGGACACATTTTTAGATTAATGATTTATGCTAACAACAAAATTACTCATTAGCCTACATTGTGGCTAGATTGTAATGATATTAGAGTGCATTGTTTACAGATATTGAACGCTAATACAATAAAAGAATGAGTTTTGCATGTGAGTTTGATAAAATAAACCATATTCTAATTCTACAAGCAATAATTTAGAATAAGGTTTCGAATGAGATGCATTGCAACGTGGTTCTAGCAACAATAACAAAAAATAAAAAACCGGCCAAGTGCGAGTCGGACTCGCACACGAAGGGTTCCGTACCATTATCTATAATAAAAATGACAAAAAAAACACGTTTGCTGCATGAGCGACCCCTTAAATATTTATTTTATTCTGTTTTTTTAGTATTTGTTGTTATAGCGGCAACAAAAATGCATCATCTGTGAAGATTTTTACTCTCTAACTATCACGGTTCTTGAGATAAAGCCTGGTGACAGACGGATAGATAGACAGACAACGGAGTCTTAGTAATAGGGTCCCGTTTTACCCTTTGGGTACGGAACCCTAAAAAGAAAGAATAAAAAAGTTTTGACATCCTTCTGGCATCGAAATTTTTGGTATATAAAAATATCCTGAATATTCTGTTCTTTCAGTAAACTGAGAAATAAATATTTAAACATTTTGTAGACTACAAAGGCAAGATGACTCAGAATACAGAAAGGAGTAAGTAAATTAATACTTAGTTCTAAAATCTTATGGTTGGTGCCTTGCTTTGGTGGTGGGTGGAGAATTATTTAGCATAGAAATAAGATTAAAAGTAGGCTCTGTTTAGATGTGCTCAGTTTTTGGGATGAGAATACGCGATTAACGAATGCAAGAGTTTCTAAGTGATCTCGCACGTACTTGTTTAAACATTTTTTTATCCTATCGATAACCGCATATCTAAACTACGAACGACGCTTTTTAATTCCTAGACTAACCTCAACCTTAGAAGTTATAACTACCTCTTTTATCCGATACTAGCGGCACGTCCCGGCTTCGCACGGGCTTTAGTGATGATCCCAAATTTTTTTAAATATAATATAGCCTATGTCACTCGGGGATAGTGTAGCTTCCCAACAGTGAAAGAATAAAATTTTTCAAACCGGTCCAGTAGTTTCGGAGCCTATTCAATGCAAACAAAGAATCAAATCTTTCCTCTTTATAATATATTAGCATAGATTAGTATAGATAAGAAGCAATAGATTGAATTTAAAATGCAAATTTACTACGGTTAAAAGAGTATGCAAGATTTATTGATTCAATAATTCAATAATGTTTTTGAGAACGTCTGCATAGATTGGGGATGTTACTTTTTAGTGCGTTTTAATAACCCTCGTAGAATAGAATACCTGTAGAAATATAACTTTCGAGTCTTATCTTACCTGTGTAGGTACTTAGACTTAGGTATATAAAAATTATAGTGCGATAATAGTGGTTTTTTTAATAAATTGTATTTAATAAAAAGTTGGTACCACAAAACAGATGGTCCCAAATAGTGACAAATTGGCTGCCACGGAATAAAAAACGCAAACAAGGTCGACCACTAAATAGATGGAGTGACGACATTGTAAAAATTGCTGGAAAATTATGGCTCAGATTAGCCAGAAATAGACAAAATTGGAAACATCTGGAGGAGGCTTTTACCACGTGTGGGTCCCATGCACTACCAACCCCATAGAATAATTTTATTTTATTTTAGAGAATAGTTTAAATTTAGAAGTAATTTTAGTTTTATTTTTAGCTTTGATAGAATAATTTAGGTAAGTAATTTTAGTATGTAAATAGTGTATAGGAAAATAAAGCTCTTTTTATTGATTTTATTTATTTAATTAAAAGTTGGTATTCAGACGGACTTGGGCTTGTGTAATATATTTTTAAACTCATAGATCACTAAACAAATACCCATAATTCTTAAATATTACTGACGTAATTCGAGGCAAGTTTGAAATAAGAAATGTGGTGTTTGACAGCAGTGTTGATTGTTTACCTTCCTGGCAGAATCAGCGACATTTGGATTTACGTCAACAAAATTTCATGGTTTTTTTCTTCAAATAAGTCTTACGTTATATACCTATGTGTGTTTACGTACAAATAATCAAGTCATATTAGTTTATTTGGGTTTTTTATAAGATAAAACAAGCAGATGACCCACCTAATGTTAACTGGTACGTTCATTTGGAACGAGCCCCTTTAAACCCTCAATTTGTTAATCTACTTACATAATACCATTAAATAATTTGAATGCCAGTTACATGTCCAAGACATAGCAACCTACTCCAGTTGGTTAGTTACCATTATGAGATAGGTACAACACTACCACGTATCATGTCAACCAGTTTCTACATGAACATGTGAAGTAGAGAATAGTGTCTACTTGTGAATATTTAGTACTAGTCTTGTCACGTGTCCTAGATAGAACATGCATACGAGTATTACTATTATGTTCACTTGCCTTTACATATTTCTATTTTGCATACGATTCACTAAGTTTGATTGGCACCGCACTGTAGCTTCATTGATCGAGCAAGCAAAGCAAGTGAAGCGTCTCAGTTTCGAGATTGGCCAAAAAAGTTTTTGTCCATCTGTTAGTCTGTCTGTTCTCGCTTACAGGTCAGATTTTTCAAATTTGAAGGGCACACTAAAGACTTCATCTCCAAAATATATTGCACAAAAACAAGAGGGGAAGGGGAAGAGCTTAGAAGAACCAAGGTCATCGACATAGTTCTCAGAGTTAGCAAGTTGAAGTGCCTGTGGGTAGGCCATATATGTATACCTAGCTCGTAGAACTGACAGCGGCTGGGGAATAAAGGTTCTCTTATGGCGACCACAAACCGGAAGACGAAGCGTAGGACGACCTCCTACCCTACGACGGTATTGTTAGGATTGACGGAAGTTAATGGATGGAAAGGGCTCAGAATCTTTCTTTCTGGAAACGTATGGCGGAGGCCTATGTCCAGCAGTGGACTTTTACAGACTAATGATGATGATGATGATGATGAGATAAAAAGGAATCACTGAATAACAAAATATTCTGAAGGTGTGAAATTGTAGCGGGGCTGTTTATTCATAGGGTAATGAAAGAAGTCAGGGGAAAGTGCCTTTACGTACAAGTACCATGCTTTGTAGTACAAAGCATGGTAACGCACGTAAAATGGCACGTAAGTACAAAGTTTGTACTTACGCCTATTTCTGTAATTTATACTTTTTATACCCCAATTTAGCTTGATAAAGAGCCTTGTCCAAGTTATAATGCTGAAAATTATTTACAAAATGTATCCTTACATCAAATAAGTAGTTAAAACTTAGAGATAATTTTGTAGTATAGAAATAACAAGTGACTATTTGTCTATAACCTTTCTATAGGGTCGTGAACTGTCTGTGACTAACGCCCCGACAGATTTCGAATTGATAAGGTGACTGAACTAAAGCCGCTATAGACTATAGTAAAACCTGAAGTCTCAATTCGCTGTTACACACTATACACTTTTGCGTTTGTCTTATTAATACCTCATCATCATCATCGCAACATCAACGACGACGCAAAAAGTGTACCTTAAAAGTTTTCTGCATTATTACTGCATACGTGAATTTTCAACAAAACATTTTTGAATGCTATCGGGCACAACCCAATACACAACCTAAAACTATCTTTCCTTTCTCGCTACCTTCTTATTTCAAAATGATCCTTTTGACAATCGTAAATAAAGATCGTTTCACTTTGTTGGAGTTGAAGGCGCGCAATAAGACTAAAAAGATCTCTCTAGGACATGAAATAGAATATGTATTTTCCATTCTCAAATAACTTGATGTTCGTTTACATAGCTTCCTTTTGCGAAGTTTGTAAACAAAATATTGCTCAAAGACAGATAGATCATGACAAAGCCGATATTCTCATTTTCTCCGTATGGCTTCCAAGCGAAAGCTATACAACAAAATCTCACGTTTGTAGTGTTCGCATATCGCAAAGCCAGACGCAGTGTCTACATGAATTTCCGTGTTGATATAGCCCGTGCCTGGGGCTGTAACATGGAGTGTTATAGCGATTCAACTCCCTGAATTATTTCCGTCTAGTAGATTCAATATCTTTTATGCTGTCGTCATTTTGGTCCATTATTTTTTCTATGCTGATTGCCCGCTATCAAATCTTGTTCCTCCAATAAGTAGGTACAATACCAATATTGAATGTATAGTAATTTGATTATTCTCGTTCTTAAAAAAGATACGTCTCGCGTGCTACTCTCATATTTAATTGAATTTATTTTTTCCCATAAAGAACCCCATCAAACTCTATAGCTAATTATAAAATAAGTACTAGTTAAAAATACTTATCAATCTACTAGTGTAGATACTAACGAAAACAAACGATACAACAGAGAGTGAAGTGTTTTTGATTAATTAGTTTCTTTGCCATTATAAAAATAAAACTAATAATAAAAAACTGTCGTGGAGCTAAGACTAAAGCGAGCGGACTTGCCTTCAACGATAAAAATTGGCCGTCTCACATTCGCTAGGTAGTAAAAAAGTGTCTCTATTTTACCTGTGTTTGTATCAACGAGACGAGGATGCTCCTGTCGTACCTATATACCATACCTATATTTCATAGGAAGGCATTGTATTGTCTTCCTCGGCTGTGGCTGTGCGATATTGCAGCATACACTAAAAGCAACCCAATATCTCGTAGCTTCAATAGTTTGAATAACGTTTGAAAAGCCTTATGTACTTTACCTCCCAAAACCCTCCAAAATCCAATCATTATTCTTCTTCTTTTTATTCTCTATAGCACTTGTTTGTCACTATGGTTTGTCATTCGACAAACGAATAAGCCTAGTCAAGTCAGTCAGTCAAATTTACTTTAGTCCTAATTCTATGGTCAAATGTAAGTAAGCTGTCATTGCGTTAGTTTTGGAGTTCGTTTTCCTATCATTAAAAAAGCTGTGTTGCTTCCAAAGACAACAGACTACAAATTTATCAATCTCTCTCTATCAATACTTATTGCTAATGTTCATTACCAACACTATAAATTCATAGAGAACATCCCTAACATCCACTTACTTCATGTCACTTTGAGGTGCTTACTTTACACTTTTACACCTATAGGATCACCTAGGTACTTGCTTTAAAAAGCACAGGTAATCAAACCAATACGCCGCCAAACTACGTCATTCAGACCCAGAAGCCTTTCCAATTGGAGGTTTATATTGTTCAGGAAATGATTAAAACGTATTCTCGGTTGAAGCCACACATCGAATGAAGCGATCGTCAGTAGACCGTAGCAGTGTCTTCACAATAGATTTCCATTGTGATGGGATAAGAGACTGCTCTGACAAAGAACGTTTTGGACGACATTACGTTAGTACCTACGTTGGTACCTAAGTACCTAGTTTGATAGAGTTTTTGGTTTGGCTATGCCTGGCTATGTTATTTAAGCTGCCTAAACACTTCTGCTTTATAGAGGTGCTCACCAGCTGTCATTCTAATAAATGGCCACATAGATCTATCACAAAAGACCCCTGCTGTATGTATTTCTCTATGCAAACAACCAATCAAGACTCTTAAAATGCCAGAACGAATAGCGAAACAATTGAATAGAACGGCCTATATACATATGCATTTGCTTTCAGTGAATATAAAAGAATTTACATGTGCGATTTGAAGTGACTCAGTCTTACAAATCTCGTTAAATTAATACTAGCTACTATGTGGAGCAGCAAAAGCCATAACTATCCATTTGATGAAATCAGCATGGCGGCGGCACTCTTGATTACGGTACAGCATGACAGCTGCTGTGTACTACGAGTACCTAGGTACTCACCGACCATAAGTGTGTTACTCTAATCAAATAAAGTGATCTCGTGTCTGTAGTTTAACTCATCGCAAACTGGGAAACAGTCCGTTTGTAGAATTTAGGTAATATTTGATCATGGTAGCAGCTAGTGTACCTAGTTGTATTTCTTTAGGGGTAAGTAATAGTACGATCAGAGCTATTGTGTAATCAACGTTAATTTTATCTGACTATTATCTTGTTTTTTATGGATATGTCATCTTGTCTCTTTCACTTATGCGTCTTTACTGTAGTTGCTAGATAAGAAAATTAAGCTCACAAACTCATTAAAATTCGAAAAGTTAAAACAAAGCCAAAAAGTTTTGAATGCAGTTCAAAAGGTGCCGATTAAACCAGCCACGGAAACCACGACAACTCCAACAGAAATTAAAACTTTAGTCATTCAATGAAATTGATGAATTCAATTTTGGACAATTACAGATTGGTTTTCAAACAAACTTCAACCCCCGCTGTACCCGTTTATTAGGGAATTCCTTTCTTAGACCTCTACACAACAAGACTAATATACTCTGAAAATTATAAGTCTCTACGGCCAGTGGTTTAGGCTGTTGTTGTATGTTGTCTATATATGTCAGTCAGCCAAGACAAAGATTGTTATAAATGATATAGATATAGATTTGTGCGATACAGTAAGTAAGTAAGTAAAGTTTATTCAGGCATAACAATAGAGTACAGAGGTAGATACATTCAAATTTTTACATAATATGTTCAGCACTTAGAAATAGCCTACCTAGATAAGCACTGTTCCCCGCACTAGGTCTCTGTCGAGCCTGTATAGCGGGATCACAGCTACTCGCCTCGATATCTATACAATTTAGTTGATTCAACTTTATCTATGCATTAATATCTGAAAGATGAGTTAATATGCTGTTCCTAATTATATACCTAACACCTGGAATGATAAACAGGAAATTACCTACTTATAGTATATACAAATATTTTACATCTAATATTTAACCTATCTACCTTATATCTATATATTTTATCCTAACATTTTCTACCTATAGTAAAGTGCGGGTCCTTACTATAGGTAGAAAACAGAATTTAAGTCACTGACCGCAGGAAGTGTGCCCAAAAGGCTGGCAACGTTACCTCTTTGAATAGCTAAACTAATTCTTTGTCCAAGATAAGCGCCAGCCCTTTGATCGTGAGTCACATCCACCAGTCTCTTGGATAACTTATAGTTAAATCATAAATTATGATGTATGATTATTTGAACTGAGGCCTTATTCTAACGAAGTATTGTCAAATTCAAGTTTCGATTCTGTCTGTCTCCAATGGTATTCTTTGAAACTGACATTTCAGACAGGTCTAATTTTGACGATGAAGTTGGGTCTCAAATAAGATGCATATATGTATTTATTTAATTATATATTTTTTATTGGTTCTGTTGTCTGTGTAAAATAAATTATATGGGTGAACAAAAACAAGCACAGAATTCATAACAGAAACCACAACCTGTCCACGTGCGATTATCCGAACAACATCAACAATACACCAGTAATTAATATTGGTTTTGTCAAATTAATCAGTACAGTGTTATGTAAAATAATAAAATAAATATTATAAAGAGGAAAGATTTTATTGTTTGTTTGTTTGCATTAAATAGGCTCTGAAACTATTAAACGAATTTGGAAAAAAAATTATTTCACCGTTAGGAAGCTACACTATCCCCGGGTGACATAAGTAGGCTTTATTAAATTTACTTAGTAAAACTCCAATAATGTAACCCAAGATGTAAAAAAATGTGCTAAAAAATTCCTTACATCGCGTGCGCTGCGAAAACTATTGATGATAGGGTAGAAGAAAATAATGTACTATGACTACTACTACTACATATCTAACTATTATAGTTATGTCACAACAAGTGTTCTTTTATTTTAAAAATTTAATTGAAATGCCGTTGCTAGTAAAGGCTCTTTATTTGTACAAAATAAAATACTTCATATTTAAGATTGCTTCAATACCTTTATATAATTTTTTGAACTATTCAACGCGGACATTCCATTTGAAAGATATCACGAGTTCAAAAATTTAAGTGTTACAAAAAAGACGCGTGGTCGCCGATCACACCGCTCGGTTATGAGTTTGTGAGGTTGTAGTGTAGGAATAAGGGGTAATCTCTGGATCTACTGAAAGCCACATTATTTGTGAGTGCCATAATATACATATATTAACCCGAAAAATGAAAAGACGTTTTCGATTTCATCACAAGTAATATTGTTAACCGCCCATAAGTATCGGTCAGCTAGTGTAAAATAAAACAGATAATCACATCGGCGACTCACTGAATCTATTTGTTTATATTGTAGTTTGACAGCTGTGGTTGTTATCAGTTATCGTTTGCCAAGAACCGGGGTGAGCTGTGGTAGCCGCTATCTTTAAAAGACGTTCTGGCAGTAACGATGATCGATGTCCCGGTACTTGCTCTGTAATATCCGACGCGTCTGGCTGGACCCTAAACACCCGCACTTGCATGTCTACTTTTTATATAAATAAATATGTAGTGCAATATAATAATAATAATTAATAAATAAATAAACGTACCTCTGACTACGTCACAGCGGTATATACATAAAAATATAGTTTTATTTAGTTTTAATTGGATTTATATTCGTTTTTAGGGTTCCATGCCCAAAGGGTAAAACCGGACCGTCCGTCTGTCACTGTCACCAGGCTGTATCTCATGAACCGTGATATTTAGAGAGTTGAAATTTTCACAGATGATGTATTTCTGTTGCCGCTATGACAATAAATAAAAAACAGGATAAAATAAATATTTAAGGGGACTCTCATACAGCAAGCGAGATTTTTCTTGCCGTTTTTATTATACATAACGGTACGGAACCCTTCGTGCGCGAGCCCGACTCGCATTTGGACGGTTTTTATTTAATTATATACCTTATGTATTGGTTTTTCTTTCGAGATTAGTGGTAAGCATTTGTATATTGTGTAAAGTGATATAAAGATGCACATGACCCTATAACTTTAGGGCGTTTTTTGAATAAATAAATAAATCTATGACGAAAAGATGAGATGTAATTTCCCGAAAACGGCTCTGCCCTCTTTGTAAAGTTGGACTTACTTAGTTGGATCGTCTTACCCAAATACACAAAGTGGTCTACAACTTCGATGATATCGTACCCAACATGTACTGGCACGGGTGTGATATGAGCACTTGACATGATATAGAACACTCCACTTCACCCTTCACCACCCTCACCGCTTTCGTATATAAACAAACTCGACAAAAATTCGTTTTAATTCATACCCTTTAGAAACCTTTACCGATTACCATTTAATTTTGATGCTATGGCTGTACTTGCCAATGATAACTACGAGTAAATATTATGAATACTGTACGGCAATACTCCTTCAAATCAGGATATCACACTTTCATTTCAATTGCTTGCTCACACTTTGTTCTAAAGGCGTATAATAGTTTTAATATGATAAAATACACGTATCGTATGGCATAATTTATTAAGACACTATATTAAAAAAACAATTATAGCTATTATAATTCCAAATATGGCAAAAAACAAAATCCTTGACTTGAATCCTTAGTCTTATGGCTTTTGTAGCTTTTTGTCGCAATTCTGCTAGTGTCCGTTTTATGCTTGTTTCATACACAGGCTTGGGAAATGCAGATAAGAATATTAAAATATGGCCAGTGTTGAGAGGGGATTTATCCATAATTTCGATCCTATTTAATATGGGGCCCAAAAGTGTTCGTCCACCCTCTCCAATCCTATGCCAGGGATAGCCATATTGAAATAAATAAGTACCTTTATACTATCCTGACCCAAACACATAGATTTAAAAGCTTACCGAGCAACGTAACCATGATTCTCCAGTGAACCTTGGCTGTACGTTTGCCGATGTAATAGCACTGCTGGTGTACCATGACAAATGTGGAAAAATGTTTCGATATACGTTTTAGGTAACACTACGCAGTAAGCTAGACAGATATAGCTTTACTGTGGAACGGCTGCTGAGATCTCCCGCAGTGTAACTTAAAATGTAAATATGAAAATTCGTGGAACGCTTTTCATGGTAGTCCAACTGGTCCTAAAACATCAAAGTGCGCTCATCCACTTGACTTGTCTAAGCTTGCCTGTTATTTACATGGTTACGAGTACTTATTTAAGTAGACGTTGTATGGACGAATAATATCCGGCATCGGTCTGGCACTCATATATACATGTATTATTTTACATTAGCATAACGTTCAATGTGAAACCATATTAATTCTGTTTTCTACCTATAGTAAAGACCCGCAGTTAGAAAACAGAGTTATTATAAAATATGTAGATATAAGGTAGATAGGTTAAATATTAGATGTAAAATATTTATATATACTAAATTATATATCTTGGAGAATAAATATAATGTCATTTACTTTATAGATACGGAAAACTTAATTATCTACCTAAATACATTGATTACTTCGATTTCTTATTTATTGAATAATTAGGCAAAGCCAACAGTACAACATAACATACATTTTTAAATACAACTAAAATAACAATACTCTACAAAATGTGTACCAATAACAGGCTTGCACAACATTTACAACACAAATCAGCAATTGAGTATATCATTGAGTATTCGTACTCGTAATTGGCGTCTCAAAGGAAATGCACTTCGAATGAATTTTACAAGTTTAACAAATTCACTACCTCCTCTTTGATTTATTCTAATTTAATTGACACTTTGATAGTGCACTGTAAATAGAAGCTGCTAAATGAATAATGGAAGACGCATTAAACTAAAATGGAGAAAATGGATAAAGTGAATAAAGTAAAGTAGGTGTAATCTTTGTTTACATCCATAACAAAAGACTTGCAATACGAAAAAACTCTGCGCTTTCTCGTCCAGGAAACCTATTTCCTACTTTTAGGGTAAGGGCGGGTTTATACGGCGCGAAAGCTTTCGCGCGGCGGCCGCGCGGCCGCCGCGCGGTTGAAAGATCTTTACCGGAAATCGTCTCTATGTTCTAAATAATAACGTTCAAATTCCTACGGCGCGAAAGCTTTCGCGCGGCCGCCGCGAGGTTGAGAGATCTATACCGAATATCGTCTCTATGTTCTAAATAATAACGTTCAAATTCCTGTCAAGCAGCCAACCGCACGGTTACTACGCGGTTGACACAAGTAAAATGAAGACATTTTAACCCCTTTTTTCAAGTTAGGGGTCCACGGGGTCCAATTTTGAAAATAATAAAAATGATCTTAGTTTGACTACAAAATTCTCGGAACATGACTTTAACCATAATTTGAGTATCCCCTACACTCTTTGCTAGGGATCAACTTGAACTTTAGTATGCAGTGAAACGATTCAAATCGTTTTCAATGAATTACGATCAAGTTAAAATAAATATAATGGATTAAGTTATAATAGAATACTGCAAAATGTGGATATGTACCAAATGTACTATCTGGACATACTTCTGACTACCCTTTTAGACTTCCTCGAAGAATCTTGAGTAGGTACTTGGTACTAAGAGATTGGAGGGGATATCTACCGTGCTTGGGGAATGAAGTCATAAAACTATTTCTTTCTTAAAAATAAAAAGAGAGGCTCAACTTTACAGTATAAGAAGGTAGACTATGACCTGATCATTGAGTTGCAACTAAGATGCAAGAGGATGACTGTGGGTGAAGGCTATGTACAAAATAACGATCTCTATAGGGATTCGGGACATTAACATAGAGAGTTTGTCCATGATGCCACTAAACAATATACGGAATCTTCATCACCATAATGATGTCGAGGCTAATCAACTCTTTAATAATCAAGTTCTTACTAGAAGATAACTAAAAAAAATTTAATGTTAAAAAGTAATATTAATAACAAACTATCGCAACGTAAGACAAAAAAATAAATTTATTTAACCTTGGGGTACCTCGGACCAACAAATTATTAAAGGTTAGTCAAATCAAAATGATGCTGTCAGTGAATGATACTGTGGATAATATTAAATAAGATCATATCTGCTTTTTTCAAACTTTATAGAACCCAACATCATCATCATCACCACTGCTGATCTGGCCCACGTAGGTCTCTACTATTACGTTTCAGGAAGAACTAATTTAACTTTTGCGCCAACTTCCCGCAACCCCAATGTCGTTGGCCCACTGGATTTTGTGCATTATCTTTCAGTTCATGGTCGCCATTTGAGAATCATTTATTGTTCTGTGGTTCTACGAGATAAATACCTACCCATTGCTACTTTAACTTGCTGATTCTGAAAGCTATGTTGGTGCTCTTGGTTCTTCTACGGATTTCATAATTCTTGATTCCATCGCGTAGGAAAATTTACATATATTATCATAACATAACTTTCTTTTCTAAGTGAGTGATATTTCAATAGTTCACATTTTATGGAGCTGAGCTTCTATTATAAGAGAGATAGATCAAATTATCCACGGTTTTCAGGTTGAGTGTATCTCAATCACAATACTGCCTGTGGTTTGGTAACCTATAGTGCGAAATGCTTGACAAAAGAGAGAAATATTCAGCCAAGCTATTCTTTTAAATCATATTATATTTATAAAATATTTTAAACCTCAAAAACTGAGATTCATTTGCAAAAGAAGAAATAAAGTGGTGATCAGCTGTTTAATATATTTTGAACCTCAAAAAACTGAGATTGACTTACAAAAGAAGATATAAAGTGGTGATCAGCTGTTGTTACGCCATTCGAGCTAATTTAAATACGTTCGATTTTAGGTCCTTATTTTTATGTTAGCTAAGTAAAAAATCTGCGAGGTTGACGACAAGAAACCATACATTAGTAAGCTCGCCAATGGTATTTTCAGAGTGGTTGTATGAGTGTGGCTCCCCTCTATCCGTAAGAGGCAGAAATAAGACAGCACAAAAAATATCAAAAATTCAGTTTGGGTCGAAATACTAGAAAAAGAATTCAACACGGATCTAGTCCACAGACGGCAGCTTTATCAACGGTATATGTGGATAATCTTTACCAAATATAAGAATTTTTGTCCTGACCTAATAGACAACGCACAGCCTAAACCGTAATGTAAACTGGTCGTAGAAACTTAACATTTTCAGGGTATATTTGTCTTGGTACATAGAGGGGTATCAAAGGCAAGGCCCTTACACTCAAACCGTATAATTAAAACATAAAATGAATCATTAAATAAAATAAAAATAAAATTTCAGTGCCGGATATTTAAACCATCAACCTGGATGTTATTCTGCATTAAAACCTCGCATAAAAAAAATGTATTACGATCTTTTTTGAAAACACCCATGAAATCATTGTTTATTTGTTCGGGTAAAATTTTTCTATGCTTGCGGCCACCGTGATTTCAACTCAATTTACTAGACGAAAACGTTGAAATTCCCTGATACCGAGCCGAGAACATCAATATCGAATACCGTCTTTATATTCTAGAAAGCAACGTTCAAATTCCTGTCAAGCGGCCAACCGCGCGGCCGCCGCGCGAAAGCTTTCGCGCCGTCTAAACGCGCCGTAACTGTCTTACCTATAAATAATAATAATGAGAGAACCTGTGGTCTAGTGGAAGTGATCCCGGTTTCTGATCCTAAAGTCGTGTGTTCGAAATCGTGCACCAATTTTTATGTTCGAAAAAAATATGTGCTGCGCTATTGCAGTGCTCTCAATCGATGAAGGAAAATCTCGTAACAAAATATCATCAAATTCAATTTCGATCATGTCAATATCCCAATCCTAATTTCGACAACAATGTTAATAGTTTCAATCTCGTCTCAACTAAAAACATATGAGAATTGGGGCTTTTTTTTTATACAATTTGCTGATGTAACAAGCATATGGCTCAGGCGCTGATTCCACATGCTAGAGGTAGGTACGTTTGGTAGGCGGATTGGTGACCGCACTAGGAGATACCGCTGTCCATCCAATTACTGGTGCCTATTTGCATAGAACTACTAAACTATCACATCAAGTACTATCACATCAAGTTCCAGCTTACTCTGCTTATTAAGTTTTACGAACTTATGAAAACCCCTACTAATTAGTGTACCTTAGTTCATGTCGACTTGTGTCAGTGTTCAGCTGAGCGTGTATTAGACACTTAGAAGATTAAATGAGCCCTGTCAAGGGTGTCAAATCTTCAATCCCAAGTTAGGGAATGATAAATGATGTAAAAATAAATCAGATTCACTAAAAACTTCGCTAATGGCACAAAAATTATCTGAACGCTTTCGGCAGGGCGTGTACCCATCGAAGAAACGAGAATAGATGGAGTGGATTGCAGACCAAAGTAATGTTATACCTATACAGAGTTACCAACTGAATTCAAATGACGATTGGAATAACAACCAACGGTCATAATGGTTACAATATGTTTGCATGATCTGCGAAGATTTGACACAGCTCAGCCGGTAGTGGCTCCGTCGTCTACGCTCTAAGTTGTGGGCTCGATTCCCACTGAGAACCAACAACTGTATGGTCAACAGCCTGTTTGAATCCACTGCTGGACATAGGCCTTGCCCAGACGTTTCCAGGAAGAATGGTTTTACACCAAAACACTTGACGACCAGCAGTTTAGGTTGTGTATTATGCTGGCTGCTTGTTAGTCAACATTTTTTTTTATAAATTGTTATTGATTACAGATGGATTATTCGTATAAAATTAAATATAGATTAGATAGCATGAGTAACATTCACTATAATTTAATTTCTTACCTAACTACCTACTTGTCTACCTATTGTAATAATATCTTAGTGTGTTCGCGCGTTTAAGGCTGAGGCTACATTAGGCAGCGACGCGACCTGCGACACATGAGCGATTAAAACAAATGAATGAATGCTCACGTATATGGCTACACCGTAGTACATCAAATATTTAGCTTCAAAATCATTTCGCTCTTCGCATCGCAAATCGCTGCCTACTGTAGCCTCAGGCTAAGACGTTATCTCGGCTTTGTAGTGAGCAAACGGAATGCCAGTCTTCTTTGAAAAGCTAAATTCATTGTTACCTACTGGCGCACAACTTAGGTTAGGATACCTAAATCTATCTTCTTCGCAGTTACTGATTTGGGCATATTTCAGATTATATCCTTATGAAGTTTATCGCACCGTAGCATGCTGCAGTGTAGCAGGCTACGTATGAATATTTTTTTAGAGAATAATTTATCTTTGTATCCAGATCACTTTTTATCAACTTTACTGGGTCAAAAGCTACGCCAGTTGGCCTTACCAGTCGAACCACTTTGATAGGTATCTCTGGAATATACCCCGATTTGCATGAGATATAAGTATCAGCTAAAGGTAATATTTATTTTAGGTACTGGCATGTTATGCAAATTGCTCTGCCAGTTGGGCCCGCCAAGCTTTTCCAGGGGTTCGAGTCTTGTGAATGTACATAAGTATTTACCAAGATTGCCAAACAACCATGAATTAGGTATGCGTTAATGCGTTTGAAAATTTAAACATATTAGGAAAAATTATAAGAACATATTTAGAACCACCTAGGTACCGTCCGCTTTTTCACCCGTGTGGTTGAGGAATTTTGCTAACGTATATTTTTTGGGACAAAAGAAACCTATATGTTAATCCAAGTTACGAGCTACATTTATTCTGAGTTTTATCCAAACTAGTCTAATAGCAAGTGAAATTGAGCTGCAAACATCTACACTTTCGCAATGTTTTACACTAGCAGTCAGTTCAGCTCAAGATAAAACAACATAAGTATGTAGGTAGTCAGTAAAAAACAGTCAATCAGAAAAAAACATTCAGGTATTCTGTAATATCCAGGGATCATCATGAATTTATGTACTTATGTACAAAAAAAGTTGAATAACAGGTAGCTGGTGCCCGTAGCAGGTACAAGCTTTAGAAATGTATGTATTATTTATGTATATATTTATTTATTTATCTAGGTAGGTACTTGTATATAACGGCCTACTTTTCCTCTGGTTATTTCTCACCTACTAAAGTGTGCCTGCCCGTAACAAAGGAACGAGTTTAGGCAATCACAACAAGAAAGTCTCGGCACCTAGAGGTTCGGCCAGCACAGTTTTGTTGGAAACTTACAGCGAAACGGAAACAGGGGGTAAATCCGGCGGGAAGTCGCTAGTACATCCGGTGCGCGCTTCTATAGAGCACAGTCTATATTTTGGTTTAGGTACCTACATTGTTGTGGGCTACCTATTTGCATAAATGATTTATGAGTAAGGGCGTTCTTTGGGTTACGGCGAAGAAATTGATGCCGAGGCCTAGATGCATCACTTATTTGTTCATTTTGTTCTTTCTGCTAGGAGCTATCACTAGATCAGAGAAATTCTAATGTAGGTAGATGATCATTTATAATGTGTAGGGCTCGCCAACGACAACACTCTTGCCTGAGAGTATCTTTCGTAATTGGTATCCGTGCTTGTAAGGTTTTACCTACCATTTGCCAGGACGGTGCACTTGACTGCTGTGAACACCCTTTTAGTCACATGATTATCTATTCTCTGACAAAAATATATGCCTGTGCAGCATGTCTGGACTAACACTTAGGTAAGACCATGGTAAGGCTAAAAAAACAAGAATCACACTAGATAGATTATAAGCACGACCGCATAACAGTAGCGTGGACCCGCATCGACACTCAGATATTTTACATAAAAAAGGTAGAAACAGGAACAGAACGAGCAGAGCCGCGTTGTTAAGAATAAGAATAAGAATATTTTTATTGAATAACTGTGTAGTACATTAAGGTGTTACTAAACTAAAACTAGGAGCAACAGTTTATCCGTTTCGGACGTACAATAATTATAAACTATTTAAGTTCTTGTGTAGGTATACTTAATCACTTATATGCAAAATGTATGGGACGATAGCTTTTTGACGCGTTACGTACGACACTAGGGTGGGTCTAATGTGACACTGTCTTAGGTAAAAATACCGATTTGTAGTTCAAAATAATAATGAACCTCTTAAAATTTCAATAATTCTGAAACTAAATATAGGTACTTATTCAGCCTTTTTTTCTTTTTCAGTACTTACTTACCTATAAACCATATAGGTAGGTACCGTACTAACTAGCTATGTTTAAAAAACACCGTCTCCATTTTTTAACGTTAGGAATGTTATAAGAACAAAAATATAACGAACTTGTAAATAATAAAGCTACGGAAAACTAGTTTCCTTTAATTAAAAATTAAATATTTGTACGACATGAAAAGCCCAACCATGGAATTGGATGCCAAAATGTACAACAATTCCTGGCTGTGTTTTCCATGGTTTTGTAGTAGTGACACTGACACCCGCCGTTTCCTGTTCTGTCAGTGTCAGTCAGTTCGTTTCAAAGTATTCTGTGGTTCCTTTCGTTCTTCTCTTCAGTCAGTAATTCAGTATGTATTTTTACAAAATTATTTCAGTTAGTCTCTAGAATCCTAGGAGTAATAGCATTCTGTGATCTAATCTATCTCTGTGTATGTGAGAGCCAGGGCAAAATTGTATTGTATGAGCCAGGCAGGGGTGCAGAACGAAAGCAAAAATAAGGTGAGGATGTGAAATTATTGATTTGACAAATGCATTCTATTAATCTTTAGCATTTTAAACCTTTATTACCTACACCTATTGCACTACAGAGTACTGTTCCCTTTCACACTATGTCCTACGGCGCATATTATTGATTATTTTGAGTGCATAAATAAACTATACGTTATGTACCAAATATATTAGGTATATAGTTTGACCTGAAGTTACCTACTTAAATGGTTGACCTGACCTATTCTACATCACTGAATCAGACTTGAGATGCAAGGCGTAATTAACCTGCCTTTACTCACCTAGTACAATAGGTAGGTATTACAGGTTTATTCATTCCAGAATATGTGCCTACTTACATATTACTTTTAACAACATTTGCACTTAAGTACCTACACCTGAATTTAGTTGCTAAAAATAGATTTTCTACCTACCTATCTTATACCTACAGCCCACCCTGTCAAAAAGATGATGGCGCCTCAGTCTTGTGATACCTTTGTGGTGCTTCCACCATTTACGGAGGAAGGAAGCGTGATTTTTGGGAAAAACTCTGACCGTCCCCAGAATGAGGTACAAGAGGTGGTTTACATAAAGGGCGGTAGAAGACCTCCTAAAACAAAGGTAAATATCCTTTCTTTGATTGAAATCCTGCTGGCAACAAAGGTATTATGTACAAAATGTCTAATTTTAATATAGTAAAGGCAAAAACAAAAATTTCAACTTCCAGTATAACCTTCCAATTCTGTAATTTGGAATGATTATGGCCTCTATTACATAAGTGTAGGTCAATTTATACACAAGCCTAAGGGTGTGAGAACTATTGAATCTGGTTCAGTTTTTAGTTTTTAGTTCAGTTTATTGGTATATTCAGAATAATATTTTGTTTCTGATTTTTAGTGTACGTACATCATGATAGATGAGAGTGCTACTCCTATCAACAGTGTGATCTTGAGCAAGCCAGCGTGGATGTGGGGAGCTGAAATGGGGGCCAATGATAAGAATGTAGCCATAGGGAATGAAGCTGTGTGGACCAACTACAATGACGGTGATGGGGATGGACGGGTAAAACGTCTGTTGGGAATGGATCTAGTTCGGTATGTTTAACAATAGGATTTTGAGTAACTTATTCTGCAAATCATCAACCAAAAAAAAACTCAACTCAACATCGATGAGAAAATAATCATTTTATGTTTTTTGCGTACAGGTTGGGCCTTGAGCGTGGTAACACAGCCGAGGAAGCACTTGATGTGATTACTTCTCTCCTGGAGCGTTACGGCCAAGGTGGGCCCTGCTCTGAAAATAATGATAACTTATACTATCACAACTCATTCATCATTGCCGATGACAAGAGTGCCTGGGTGCTAGAAACCAGCGGCAAATTCTGGGTTGCCGAGAAGGTGACCACAGGACGCAGAAACATTTCAAATGGTCTGACTATCACTACCAAGTTTGATAAGCATTCAAATGATTTGCATAAGAAGGTGCAGAGTCTGGGACTTTGGAGTGGACAGGTAAATTGTACCAGATACCTCACATCTTTTATTTTTACTTACATAACTTTTAGGCATACAGTTTCTTCAATTTATATAATTTTTTCAGGATCAATTTGATTTCTCCAAGATTTTTGCAGCTAGTGGAGATTTGGAAAGGCAGACCGAAGGGGAGAGATTGCTTAATAATGATATTTATAACCACCGCTTCAATGTAAAGAATATGATGTTGTTGCTCAGACAGAAAGAACATCGTATCTGCCGTGGGTGTGATGACCCTTTTCCCACTCAGGGCAGCCAGGTTTGTGAAATACCCATGAAATCATAGTAGTTCATAATAAATTTAAAAAACTCTACACTTTTCAGTTTGAAATGCGACATGTTATTTTATCATAATTACTTCGGTAACTACCTTTTCCATGGATGATATTATTGAAATGATGAATTATTATGCTTGATAGGTACTTTCGGGATAAAATAAAACCTTTGTGATTCTATACAGGTCAGCAGCAATTAATAAAATATAATAGGTACAATAATTCAAGTTTTCAATTCATTTCAGGTATCTCGCTTGACCTCGAGCATCAGTGTGCATTTCTTCACGGCGACACCGGACACGAGCATGTCCTATTTCAAACCATTCGTATTCACACCAAATGCAACCATTTCGGACCACACCTCTAGCTCCAATGAGGTAACAAGCCA
The DNA here is from genome assembly GCA_947095575.1 of Electrophaes corylata. Taxonomy (NCBI): domain Eukaryota; kingdom Metazoa; phylum Arthropoda; class Insecta; order Lepidoptera; family Geometridae; genus Electrophaes; species Electrophaes corylata. The sequence continues at coordinate 8,812,308 of OX352698.1, read as the reverse complement.
CTCCAATGAATTTCAATACCAAAAGTACCCATTATGTAGATACACTATTGTACCCAAGGATACATGATAATTTTATAGTTACCAAAGTACAAGGCGGCCCCATCACTGAAAGTGACTTCTTCAAGGCAACCTTAATTGAAGTAGTATGTTACAATCAGTGGCGTAGCATGCCTTGGCAGGGCCCCGTATAAAAATTTGTTTGGGGGCCCTTATGAGGTAAAGATTTCTCACAAAAGAATTTTTTTTTTTGCATAAGACTTAATAATAATAATAATGCTGGACGATCCACACAGCATCATCTAGCCCCAAGCTAAGCAGAGCTTGTGTTATGGGTACTAGATGACTGATATACTTAATACAATACTATATTACTTACATAGATATTTTTTATTATACATAGAAAATACCCAGAACACCCGGAATAAATATTTGCAGATCGTACAAACATTTATCCCAGGGCGGGAATCGAACCCGCAACCTCTGCGTCGCAGGCGGACATTCGCCCGCCGCGCCACATCGGTCGTCAATAAATAAATATTAATTATACTTAAATATTTATTCATCATAATTAACTATCTGTCACTTTTTGCAAAGTTTTTACAAATAATTCAAATTAAATATACACTTTCCTTGCCTTTTTTTGACAATTGTCATTTCTGAAATATAAAAAATTTGGGAAGTTTTTATTAATTTTTGCTTACGCACGTCAGAGGCCCCGTATAATTGGTACGGCAAATACGGCGGTAGCTCGCTCCTGGACTTACAATCCCTGCGACATAACTACTAAAACGATAATACAAAACTTAGTTTATCGTTTTAAGAGTAGACATCCTGGTTTCCAGTCTCAAAAAAGTTAAAAGTACTCGTGAAACTTTGCTTAGTAGGCTAGATAGCGCTAAATAAAATAATACCTACAATATTTATTCTCATTCCAGCCGTCGCGAGAACACTATTTGTACCAAGTGCACAATGAGCATATCATTATGAAAAATGACACAGTCGGAGCCCGTAAGATGTATCACATTGAGCTGGAGTGCGTTGCGGATTTAGACGAGCGCATTGACAAAATCGAGGCAGGATCAAGTGACATCTCTATTCTCGACAACCTAATGAAAGACTGCGTAGATGGTGAAATCTCTCAGTACACACTTGCCGGCGAAATGACATTATTGCTGAATACTATCGCCAATAACGTTATAATAGATGAAGATTAAGATCTCAGGGCATCAAGTATCTACAGCTTGCAAATGTAATATGGAAAGATATGCACTTTTAGTTACTATATGTACCACTCAAAAACGAGTAATAATGTCAAAAGGTACGAGTACCTACTTGCTTACATTCTCAATGAGATAACGGGTTATAACTAATGTAACTGTATTTTCTTAAATTTAAGTGATCAATTATACGAGTAGACAATTATAATAGCATGTAGTGATTTTCGCTTTGATGTTAAATAATGTGATTTGTATGTGCTTGAATTCTTCGTACCTAGCTGTAGTCGTACTAAAGCCGGTCCGCTGCGACTTTGTTACTATCATAACTTTCTTAGCTTACCGTGATAGGATCAGGTTAGTGATCAGACGAACGGGGTGATATTTTTTTCATCCTTAACATGTTACTGTGTTATCATGTTCGCGAACACCAAAGCCACTCCCACTTTTTGTGTTAGTAACATGTTACTGTGCTCGCGAAAGGAAGACGTGACACCGTGGACCTGGCATAAGATATTCAACTGTTAAATAAGCTCTAACTTGAATTATTTATTAAATACTGTTACAATTAGTATGTGTAATTATGTGATGAGAATTGGACTAATATTATTTTCTTAGAATGGCTGTAAAAGTATAAGAGAGTAGGTATATGAAATGTTAAGAACTGAATAGGGTTTAAGTGGTGTTAGCTTCTTTATATTTATTTATATTGATTTTTATTGTTTTTAATTTGTTTGTTATTATACATTTTATGGAAAATATTTTGCTTATTTTATAAGTAGATACGTAGATTGCGGCTTTTGCTGTTATAATTAATTATATGTAACTACTGTGTAACGTCCGTTTCTGCAATCTTAAAAGCTTACGTGAGTAACTTGTTAATCGCCATACTTATAAGCGTTATAAAAATTTAAACATTGCTTAAAAATAGCCATGTCACTTTGTATCACTGTACTTATAGGTAAGAGATGGCAATAGTTTATGCATTGTTTATGTTTGACAGATTTGTATAAGTATGGCAATAAATGTTTTATCAGTGTTGATTACTATAAGTGTGCCTTAGGTAAGCGTCGCAAATTAGATAATCATTGTTTTATTAAATGAGTTATTGTCGATTTAAAAAAACTGTGCCACTAATTTTTTAAATTGATAATAATATAATTTATGTACCTAGGGTAAGTAGTGAATTCAGTTGCTGACTCTTTATAATTTAGTAGTAGTTCATAATCATGTTTTTTTTCAAGTACCTATATTTTTTTGTAAAATCATTAGGGTTAGTACCTTGTTAATTATTGTAACTTGTTACGAATTTATTTTAAAAATAAATGCTATGTCGAAATTATAGGTCTTGATTTATTTATGAGTATATTCACTTATGACATTTATTTAAAAAAAATTATAAAATTACTAATGCTAGTATTTATGATTAGTATGTACAAAATACATTTGAAACAGTTGAGCTATCTACAGACTGTTGCAAACGATCTATAGATGGCTCAACTGATCCAAATCAGTGCCAATTAGAAGCGTCCCCCCGGAGAAAACGGCCAGGGATAAGTTATGTGAGCCAGATAAAGGAGAAGGTTGTGTTCAGTTCCTGTAGTGGTTTATATGACCGACTTTAATGTGCAGGTAGCTTGAGACAGGCCCCAATAATGCCTTACTAACTGGTGGCTTGGTACTTGTCGTGCCTACCTACCTTGAAAGATCAGGTAAAATAATATAGCACAATGTTATTTTTCAGAAGAAAGTTTATTATGTTTATACACATACTAAGTTATAAGTATTTATCACATTTTTCAAAAACTATGTAGACAAATGTTTAGCTACATTTCTACCTACCTAATACAATAAAGTGTCACACACACTGTTGAACAATGAAACATTAATTATCTATTTGAGATTATTTAATAAATGCGTATCTATAGTAAACACTAATAAGAACGGAAAATACAACAATTTAATAAAAATAGCTCGACAACGTATTGTACATACCTACCTATAAAGCAGTATATAGCAAAAAAAACAAAGTTTATTTTTATTATATACTGTTAACCAAAACTGTATTATTACAAAGCAGAACAAATCAGACAGTGCTTAAATAAGTACCTATATCAGGCTAAGGAATTGAACTCTAGAAACTAAACGCAAAATTGACGCAACGACAATATTAGGTACCAAATTAGTTCATGACCTAGTTCAAGAACTAGTTTCACGGAGTTCAACTTTTTAGCCGGTTACTTTAAAGGCTTTAGGTACATACTGAAAATTGCAAATACAACTAGTAATTTTAGCAAATATTTACTTATTTGAAAATTGACTTCAATTTTCAAGTAAGCTCAACTCAAATCCAATTAACAAATAATGAGATCTCTTATCTTCTTCTTGTTCTATATCATCTTATTTAATGATATTTATTATTTAAATAACTTATGGAAAACAGGTAATTTTCAGATAATAAATATTGATTAAGTATATTTTATTTGCTAGTGGATTAGTAGACTCCGAAATATGAAATTCGACCTAGTGTCGCTTCTGTAAACCGGTCAGCGCAATCTCCATACATTTTTTTACAAAAAATATCGCTCGTTTCATTACTTGCTTGGTCGTTTGTAACCGATAAACTAAGTTAAGCAACGTTCTGCGCGGTCAACGTTTGGAGCGGTAACTGCTACACTTTAATTTAGGCTTGAGCCTCGACACGTTTGCCACTAGCATTAGCATAAATATAATCGCAATTTTTTGCACATGTATATTTCAACAGTCATAGAAATGATGAATCGTGATAAGAGGCGACGCTTTATTACAGAAGGCTCTGCGATACAAAAGTCGACCTTTTAATAACGCTGAATGACGGGCACCATTCGTATTTACCAACCAACGGTATTATTATATTGGATAACGTTTGTATGTAGATGGCTCTGACGTAAAGTTTACCAACACACAAATCAGCTGACAGCCAACATACAACCATAGAATACACGTTTAAGTGTTGGTTAACCTATGACAAACTTGTCTGAATATAATAATATAAATTGCCTATAATTTATTACACAATTAAGTATTATGTCGTATATAGTCGACGAGATCTGACCTAAACGGTGTCTCCGTCTTCTCGAGGATTTATGGCTCAAATAAGACATTCGAACACACGTACACAGTATACCTATTCGGAAAGGCATTCACGCAAAGCTCTCATCTATATATATAAAAGAAAGTTGTGTTAGTTAATCTTACCATGGATGTAAAAAATAATAACAGATTCGTGGTTACAACTTATTTCTGCATTGGTATTACTATGTATTTCTCGTATTATTTTAATGTCTGGAAGTCTGGTGAAATTTCGACTCAATTTAAACTGAAGCAGTGGGTATTAAAAACTGGTAAATAAAAAATAAGAACTGCTGGATAATACAACCCAATAATAACCCAGCACACAACGCGTGCTTGTTTCAAATCGGTTTGTTAAGTTTTAGACATTATTGTTAGTACTTGTAGACAATATAAAATTCATACATTTATGTAACTTTAGGTAGGTACAGTAGAATATACTTTACTACTTTTTATACATTATATATTCCTATATACAACATTTTATCTTTAATTTGAACCATACTCCATCACATAATTCCAAGACACCTCTAGGACGCATCTAGGACTATGCATAGTATGCATGCATACACCGAAATAGTATTTTTTAACACTATTTCTAATTAACTAACACATTGATAAATAAGTCCTGATAATCAATTACGTATTAGCTTTACATGCAAAAAACGACTAAAGATTTAAACGGCTGATGAAAGACAAATCAAACTTTCATAGGTTATTTTAATTTAATATGTAACTAGGTATGTTGTTACTATTGTTTCTAATTTGATGTAAGTAGCTTAAATTACTTAAAGTTTAGTAACACATAAACGGAGCGTTTACTTTTTATCTAGGTCAAGAATCAGAATCAACAGTCAGCTAATGTGTTGCCGACAACCAGCATTGAAAGTTCATACAATGCTCATTGCCATATATATGTGTCATCCTACGGGTACCTAATGGCAATCAGTAACGGGACTTTAGGAGCGTATCGTGTGCGCGAACTATTTCGTTTTCAGCAATTTGACAGCAAGCCCAATATTGGTGTGTGTGATTCGCACACATGCGCGCAGGTTACCCACCAGTGCAGAGTAGTGATGACACAGAGGTTTTACCCTTTGAATGAATATTAAAAAGTCTTGAAAGACATACAAGTTTATCCTAAATGAATGTTTTTTAATGATAATACTAATATTTATTATAGCAATTAGATTAGCTGTTTAATTAAAGACAAATAAAAGTTGAAAAATAACGTCGATCAAAAATAAAAAAAAATAACAACTGTGAGAATTAACACACCTTGATAAATTTATTTAATTTAGTTAAATTTAGGTTACTTGAAGTAGCGCAAAATATTTTAAGCTTGGACTTTTTTTTGGGATAGACATCAATGCACATAAGTTAATCATTTTTAAACAACACGGCATTCAAATAATTTTGTGTCAAAGTTTGCTGAAGCGATTTTATTTTTATTTGAAAAACTAGCAGCCGCTCGCAGCTTCGCCTGCGTGGCAGTTTTTTCCCGTCCCGTTATTTTTTCGGGAAAATCATCAAATAATTTAGATAGATATGTAGGTAAGTAATATACACAATTTCAATTTTGGTCTAAGAAACAAGGCACGCGATTAAATAAAGTAAAAATAAAAAACTGGCCAAGTGCGGGTACGGAACCCTGAAAAATATAGTGTCTAAATACAATTATTATCACCAGCCTGGAATTATGTAGGAGACCTATGTCCGGCAGTGAAATCACTGCCGGACATAGATCTCCTACATAATATGTACATTGCCAGGAAGAACGAATATGAGCAATCTCCAAATTAGTTATTTATCAGTAGTACAAATCTTAGTATCTATCTTGCCTAATTAGCACTAGCAGTGTTGGTAGTAAGTCTAAGTAGGTAGGTATATACACGCGTAAACGTTCGTATATTGGTAAGTACTTAAAACTATCCTACCATTATTGTAACAAGCATCAGATAGAAAACGCTAGGTGGTAAACCTAGGTTTACCTACTTTGTAAGACTATTCAGTAAGTCAGTAAGTAATCCCTATGATTCTACCGAATAAAAACATACATAAAATATTTTTATATGGAGACATGTTCAGGTGAAACAAAGTTTTGCAAATTTTCTATTTCTTTAAACAGTACACTGAAATAAAATTAGGTTAGATACGACTAATATTTTACATAAATTAAATTATTCCGTGATTATTAAATTTTCTTACCATGAAAATTTATTACCAATTCTCTAGTCTCTCATTAATCTATGTTTTCTGTTCTGTCGGCGCTGTAAAAGAACTCGTGAATTTTTTTACGCAGACCGACGTGGATTCGCCTTGACGGTCCGCAGACATCTGAAGAATGATCTCGTTTGTGCCGTGTATTTATTTTGTATTTGGCGTCCATAGTAAAATCGTATGGCCAATTTTTTCCCGATCTTTGTGGAATTTTTGTAGATTTTTGGTAGTGTTCTAACAAAATCTAAAACGCAGGACTTATACCTAACTTATTAAACTAGCGATCACCATTATTCAAAAAATTCTGTTGCATTTTAAACTTACCGATTTTGCCATAACCCTAAACCTCGTTTTTCGGGTTTTCTTTAGGTACTTATACATAAATAAGCTAATTTGAAAAAAAAATACCACGCAGGACTTGTAGGGCGGTCTTTTGTGAAGCAGCTCGTGTGTCTTTTATTATGTTTACTCATCTAGGGATCTTAGGAGAGCCATAACTGTAGGACCTGTTTCGGCTCAAACGCACACGATACGGGCTTAAGCTATGTTTAAAAATATGTTTATATAAGTAAAATATGTTAAATGAATATTTTTTTTTCTATAACGCAGTTTTATTCTACGATACTTACACCAATTACTTCAATCATGTTGCAAAAGATTCAATATTTAAAACATGATTTCATTAAAATGTACACAGTATTATCTAAATGAATAGGTTAACTACGTAGGTATCTATAATACATAAAGACATCTAAATTTACATAAAATACTTAACGATTTACCCACCTACTAGAACTATAAAAACATGCGAAATTCCGAAACTAATTCAAAATTCTTTGGGAACAATTAGTTGTAAAGGAAACGACAAAAAAACCACTACCTATCTACCTACAACCTTCTTAAATTCCTACTTTTTTATAAATGGCATGTAATAATTTTTCAATATAATACATATTATACGGAGTCAGTTTCTGAGGACTTCTAAGTGAAGATACATTTACGTCGATGCCACTATCAGACATTTGCTTTCGACTCTTACGAACGAAAATCTTACGAGTTTTAAACTGTACAGTAGAGTAACATATGAACTAAATGGACGCACATCAGAAAATGTTAGATATTTAAACGCGCCCTTCGTCAAAACTCCGTATTGTTCTTCATTGTGCTACTCATACCCAGGTACTTACAAAGGTACAGATACCTATGGCTTCCATCCTTACTAAACTTTATTATAATTATAAGAATCCTTCTTTACAACTTAAAAGCAAACTTGACTTATTTATATTTACTATTATCTAATTAATTACAATATACATGAGGAAGCGTTGATGGTTGGAATAATATAATTTCATAGACAAAGATAATATTTACAGTTTTACAAGCTAACTAATCAAACTATACCGTGAGGTTCACGGTTACACTTTTCAGAGCTTATAATAACGCAGTTTCGTTTTCTAAGGATAGTTTTCATTGTAGCTTTGCGCTACCAAATCTAAATATATACAAATCTATTAGAAGTACATTTCGGGATTCGACTGTGAAACGGAATCTATCAATAATAGTTACTATATATATATATATACCATATACTTACCTAAGTTCATTCTACAGAAAAGGTAAATGCCATAATATTATAATACATTTCTTAACGACTTAATTTCAAACATGTTTTCCTTCATATTATTTAACCTGATTAACGACCTGGTATACCTAATTCATTAAAATATACAAATAATACCTACGTTTTACCGAGCAGTATTCCATATCGATATAAATAGTATATTAGATGTTTTTACAATAGAGAGCATTATGGATAAAGATTTAATGATACATTATGTTTCATAAAGTTGATTCTACGCTGATGCAAGAAGTTAAATAGAATACAATATTATTATGAATTATTATTTATTTGATGAGTTGATAAAGTCCCTCATTTATAAAAGATGAGTTTTATAAATGAGTTTTATTATTATTATTTTTTTATTATTATTGTGAATTATTTATTTTTATCGATGCTTTGGGATTTATTCTGAGAAAGCGTAATGTAAGCAGGCGAATCGGTAGACGATGTAGAGAAGGCCTGCGCAGGTTGAGCTTGAGTAGCTTGAGCTTGCGCAGCTTGGTCTGTTTCGGCTTGCGGAACGGTAGCTCGGAGATGTGTGTCGAGAATGTGACGCGGTATTGTTCGAATAATGTGACGTTGCACATTCACGGGTGTACTGGACCCAGTGGTAGGCAAAGCACGGCGCGCAAAATATGCAACGGGACGTTGGATTACACTTTCAACAGCATCATCGGCGGTTGTCGAAGGCTGGGTAGGCTCGGCACGAGCTATGTTTGATAAATTTTGAAATACGGTAGTTTTATAATGCGGCATTATAAGAGTCGTGCCGGTGGATAGAGTGAGCGTAGTCGTAGTATGGATCGAGGACGATACGGCTTCGCTTCCTTGCTGAGATGTATTAAGTTGGTCAGCGGTGGTGCCTTGCAACGGAGCCTTGATTACTCTAGTGGCGTTGGGATTTATGGTTCTTATTACCAAGTGGTGATGAGTAAGCGGGTTAGGCATCGGCTGTGGCTGAGTAGGGTACTCTTCACCAAATTGCATTTGAGATGTGGCTAAATGTTCTGCTTGAGTGACTGCGATTGTATGGTTCACATGTGATTGTGTGGTGGCTTGGACTTGCGCCTGTTGAGTCGTTTGGAATTGTGCTTGTGAGGCGGCTTGAAGTTGAGCTTGTGCGATTGTGTGGTTAACATGTGATTGTGTGGTGGCTTGGACTTGCGCCTGTTGAGTGATTTGAAATTGTGCTTGCGAGGCGGTTTGAAGTTGTGTTTGTGCGATTGTGTGGCTAACTAGTGATTCTGTGGTGGCTTGAACTTGTGCTTGTGGAGTGGCCTGAAGTTGTGCCTGTGAGATTGTGTGGATAATATGTGACTGTGTTGTAGCTTGAATTTGCGTCTGGGTGGAGGTTTGGAGTTGTGCTTGCGAAACTGCTTGGATAAGTTGCACTCGTGAAGTGTCTTGGAGTTGTGCTTGCGACACCGTGTATATACTATGTGCCTGTGTCGTGGCTTGCATCGGCGTCCGTGGAGTGGCTTGAAATTGCGCTTGTGGGGTAGGCTGAGGCCGTGATTGTGAGATGGCGTGTATAAGATGTGTATGTGTGGTGGTTTGGAGTTGCGCCCGAGGAGAGGCTTGAGATTGCCCTTGTGAGACGGCGTGGATAATATGAGTCTGTGCCGTGGGTTGAAACTGCGCCTGTGAAGGAGCTTGTTGTACTTGCGAAAATGATTGAATTTGTGCCTGTGACACTGCGTGAATAATATGTGCCTGATTAGTGGCTTGGTGTTGTGGTTGTGAGTTGGCCTGAAGTTTTGCATTAGTGCCAGCAGGAATAATATGATGTGCCTGTGTTGTAGCTTGTGATAATGCGTGGATAAAATGCGACTGTGTAGTTTGCGCCCCTGAAGTGGCTTGAACTTGCGCTTGTGATGGGTCTTGATATTGCGTTTGCCGAACAGCTTTTATATTTTCCTGTGTATTGGTTTGTGTTGGCACTCGTGATATGCTTTGAAGTTTCGCTTGTGGGACGGTATAAATAATATGTGGATGTGTATTGGCTTGTGTTTGAACTTGTGAGGTAGCTTGAATTTGCGCTTGTGATGTGGAGGCGTTTTGAGCTGCTGATGTGGCTTGAATTTGCGCATGCGAGGCAGCGAAAAGTTGCACATTTGATGCGGTTAGCATTCTCACTTGTGAAGCGGTCAAAAGTTGTAAATTTAAAGTACTTTGTTGTTGTTGCAGTGGGACGCTCGGGAGTTGACCTAGTGGGTTTATTTGAAGTGGCATTTGAGATGTACTCGCGGGTTGCGATTGCGCGGATTTTTGTGTTTTTGCTTGCTGAGTTATGAGGCGCGCTCGCGCAGCAGCTTCAAGTTGTGCATGAGAGGCGGCTTGCAATGCCGCTAGTGAGGTAGCGTGCAGAATGGCACGCGAGCCGCCATGTCGCTGTAAAGCTCGTAGCTGTGCCTGTGACTCTTCGTGGTGTTGAGCATGTCTGGCAGCTTTCAACTGCGCTTCATGCTGAGCATCCGCAATCGGCCGTAGCGCTGTCGAAGCACTCCGTGGCCCAAGGAAAGTCCGAGGAGCAGTATGGTGTGGCTGAGGTATTTCTCCGGGCTCTAAATACCTACTCCTATAACCTCGTACAACATTCGTGTCTACGTATCCGAGCGGACGGTGTATGAATGTCGAAGCGCGGGGTGAGATAGCAGGGCTGCGGAGACCAAACATGGTGATGTTAGAAGTTGTCGGAGTATTACATGTAGGTAAAACCTTGCTAGCAATAAGGCTTTTGGGCAGCTGTAAAGCGGTGGTGGTAGCCGTCTTCGGTGTGCCCCTGTTCTGGTTAGGCGCGCAGAGCTGTGGTACAGGAACGTAAGTTTTCGTGTACATCGGGGTAGCCTTAGTTTTAGGAATCGCAGCCGATGTCAAAATAAATGGCTTTGAAGTTACTATAGAAACGGTCGTGGTCACAATCACACTGACACCTGAAGTCGTTATCATTGGGGATATTGAATAAAATTCCTGGGGTACTGTTACAGAAGGGGCTATCGCCGTAGTTGCGATAACGTGTCGTGTCGGCGCCACAGTGGCTACAACCGAAGTAGGCATGATTCGAGTAGTAAAATCAATACCAGCGGAGGTTCTTACGAATGCACTCCGAGAAACGGGGACCTGGCTAGGTCCACCAGGTCTAAATAGCAGGTTATGAGTAATTTTAGGGCGTACAGGCCCGCCCTGTATAATGTTCCTAACGATAGAAATCGGAGGGGAAGAGCTCACCGGCAAATTTTGAATCGGTGTTTCCCTAGATGGTGATTGAGTCGGAGCTCTGATAATAAATCCAGTAGTGGCTCTCGTCGGTGGCGGCGGGGAGGCCACGTACGTACTCTGAGTGGTTTCCTGAGCGTGTAAAGTTTTTATAAGCTGGCTCTGATTAGGAATTGAAGGTATAGGTTTGGAATGCTGAATTGTGTTGCGATTAGTGTACGATATTATCGGGAGGGGAGCCAAAAATATTCCGTCGTCAGTTTTTGGTTTTTTCGGTGGGGGCTGTAGAACGATAGGTTCCGGTGGAAAAGCCAACGTCGACGGCTCTGATACTGGCCACGACGTTACAGCCTTTGCCGAGACCGGTGTTGCAGCCTCTGCCGAGACTGGCGTTATAGTCACTGCGTTGGTCATTTGCGTTGTTGCAAGGTTGTGTTGGAACGTATAGTTAGCATTGCTTTGAGTAAGATATGTAACGCGAGTCACGGGCACCGTACTGGACGCGGGAGTCGCGTTTTGTAACCAGGCGTACGTAAGCAGCTCCGACGTTATTGGAGTCAGAACGTCTGCGGCCGTCGCAGGAGGCACTACGATCACGTCATTGTCTAGATCAGTTAAGTCGGTCAGACCCGTTATATTGGTAAGATCAGTGATATCAGCTAGATCAGTTAGGTCAGTTATATCGGTCAGATCAGTTATATCCGCCAGATCAGCTGTGTCGGTTACATCATTATCCGCATGCACATTCATAGGTAAAGTCTCTACACCGTTCTGCACAATAATATTAGCAGGTTCAATCTCTACATCGTCATCCGCGATAACATTAGTAGAAATTATTTCAACTTCGTCGAGTGAGATTGTCTCAATGTCCATATTGATGCCGTCAGTGCGCGTTTTCACTACTGAATCCTGAGGTGCGGTCAGCACCGTTGCCTTGGTAGCAACTAACGCGAGTGCAGATGCACTTTGCACCCTATCCACAGACGCCTTCGCGCCCGTAGATTCAGGGTGCAGCAAATGTCAGTGCAGCGTCTTCGACCTTTTTGATCTCTTCTGAGCCTTGGCGGTCTTTATCCATGGAAGTCTGAAGTTGCTGGAAATAATAAAGACTTGTAAGAAAAAAGCATTATAGCTTTTGCTTTTTACTTTGTGTGAACATTGTATTTTAAGTATGTATTTACGAAAAAAAATATACTGGGTGTTATAAGACCAGTTCCGAATACTCTAGGAAAGTGTAAAGTTATCTATAAGATCTTATAGAATACCACTGGTCTGACAGTGAACTAGATTTAGAGTAATACGATTATTTTGCTAAATTCTTATTCATCAACCAGCGATGTATTGTGTACAGCAGTCAATGACTGCGCGGCGGGTCAGCGACCCCGACATCAGCGCACCGGTAAGAAGATCGTGATTTCCTTTAGATTGCAGTTTATGGTGTTTTGCCGGTTTTACACGTTTTAGTATTTAGTAGAGCTCTTTGTGAAAGGACTCGTCTATGGAAGTACTACCACCGTACCTATTTCTACTGCCAAGCAGATAATCACATTGCTGTTTTTCGGTTTAAAGAGTGTGGGTGGCGGTGAAATTACAGGTACATGCGGCTTAACACCTGTATGCCTGAAGTTGGTGGACGCAGGGTAGTGCATCGTAGCGTAGGACACGTACTTATTAGGCAAGTTAAACGTGCGGGATCTACAAGGCTTTGTTGTAGGTGATGACTATCACTTAACATCTGGTGGGCCATATGCTTGTTCCACCAGCAATAGAAGCAGAAATTCCCACTACACATAATACGCCAAGCTCTCATTTCTACTGCATTCATTAACTCTGTTTTTTTCTTCATTAATTGTTCGGCTTTATAAATTCTTTATTATTGGCATTATTCTTATTATGAATGGTAACGTTAGTGACATACTTTTTACGTATTGCTTAGAGCGCTTTACACTGCTTAGTTTAGTTATGTCAAAACTGCTGTTTCACTTGTTTTTATAGGGTATGTCTGTTAAACGATAAAAACTCGAGATAACCATAAAATCCTTTTCTTGAGAGATTTTTAGAGTATTTGCTATGTAAATGTTCGAAAGTTACGAATTGTGCATCCAGCAGCGCTCCGAGCTGGGTTGACAACTTGTCAACGGAAAATCATCACCTAAGGGATGACTTAGAGCGGCTCGCCAATCACGTAATCACAGAGATAGAAACAGCGGTTAAACAGACTGGTCCGTGGCGAGGCGATGCCATTACGATGTGTTGCAGTAGTGAGTACAACAAATAATAGTCCCGTGATATGTGCGCGATAACATAATATGCATGAACAACTCAAAACAACACATAAAAATTAAAAATGTGATATTTTGTGCAGAATTCTACACACTGCTAGCTACGGTCAAGAGAGCAAGCCTACCCGATGTTAAGTGGTTCGCATCACTTATAACAAAGTCTTGCTTTTTGCCAACTTTGTAAAAGGAAATAAATGAGTTTTATTATTATATTATTATTATTATTGCCTTGCAGGTCACGTTCGTTAGAAGCGTACTCAGTGATGTACTGCTCTGCGTCCATCAATCTGAGGCATACAGGAACACAGCAAGCTGCTTAACGATGAGCCCTCTAAGAGTTCTACTGCTACAATGCGTAGTCGCGTCTGTTTCATGTTAAAATGGAGGGCGTACTTACACCTCTGGAAGATTTGGTATGGCTTCCCCGAACGCTAGCACGGGTATTATATCGGTGATCTCTATGAACTGAAGATCCCGAAGCGGCGAAGGCCAAACCGTGTAGGTCGTCGGAGTAGTATGTGTAGTTACAGCCCAAGGATCTCGGTGTCGCAGCCGAAGACGCTCCACGTGACGCTGCTCTCTCACGCGGCGCATATGCCACCTTAAAATAAATAAATCATTCTAAAACACTGAACATAATCTTATTCATCCAACTACCGGCAAGCAATCAACGAATCATCAAGTCAGTGAAACATATCAAATTAATAAAACCATTTACTACTTCGCGTGTCCGAACTCTGACTAAGCGTTAAGGTTGGCCGCCGCCGCTACTTACAGTCCGCGCGCGTCTGTCTTGGCAGGCGGACGGCCGCGAAAACTATGAAAATGCCTCGTTACGTGATAATTTACTGCAGTAGCCCAAAAATATTGAGCACCCGAAGGCAAGGACATATTTCCTATCACAGGTTACTTATTTTAAAATTATATGTAGGTACTATGCGTAAATTCACTATAAAACTATTTTTTAAGTATTCCAAGCCGTGATTCCAAGAACATACCTATGTAACTATAGATTTACCGTAAATAAACCTATATTCACATTAGGTTGCCGCGTTTGCTTTGAGCGTTTAATCTGACGTGCACCATTTCAATGCCGTAAGTGAAAACAGTACAAGCTTATTAGGTTGCTGTTTAAGTTGCGCTTCTATCGCATGTTCTTCTTCTATGCTTAGCACCTATATGCCTCTATACGTTTGTAAAGAGCGTGACCTACAAGGCAATGCTTTGCTATACATGATCGTTACCATTTAACATCAGATGAGTTATATGCTTTATCTACCAGTACCTGATAAAACAAAACGACGATACGTTTGCAACATAAAGGTACAAATTTGACATGTGGGGCATGTCAAATTTGTACCTTTAACTGATTTATAGTTCATCTTCATGTAATTTTTTCCCCTTGGGTGTTATCGAATAAAATATAAAAGTTACCTCAGTTGGCGTCTTTCTTCAGTTTCTAGTTTTTGGTGTCGCTTTCGGTACACCTCGTCGTCCGTATTTTCCGTTCCCTCTGCGCTGTTTAGGCTCGTAAACTGGCTCAGCCTCCACGACGGAACCTGAAACAATATAAGAACAAATCGTAAGAAGAGATCCTTGATAGGCCGATTGCTTTTTACTACTCTTACGTTTTACTTTTACGAAAAACGCTCGGTTTATCGCTCCACAACCAATACAATAGCCTAAAACCTACCTTTATATGTGAAAGCTGCGACTCTGCATTGAGCAATATAATCAATAGGAAATTAAAATTAACTACATGTTTCTTTACTATTCCGAAAAGTTATAAATTAAGATTTTTTGTTAGCATAATCGTAAGTATAGTAACTAAATACTACATAGCGTGTGTACCCGCGTCTATGCATTCACTATATAAACCAGGTCTAATTCCAAATTGTAAGAGCAAGCAGTTACCATTTCGTGCTTGAGATTAGTAGGTAAGTAGATAGTTAACTGGTATTTTTACATTTTGCTACTCTCGGATTCGGATTAAACAGATTGTAATGAGACCTCTTCTGTAAACTTCGAGGGGTTAAAGTATCCATCAATATGAACAACTTTTTCTAAGAAACGAACGATGTAACCTTAAAAAAATGTATGTGCTGCTCCATACTAATAATACCTACTTGTAAAATGTATGTTACATACATTTTTTTATCAGTGTTGGTTCTTTAGAAAAAGTATTTGATATATATCTATGTATACATAGTATTTTAACACCCGAAGTATTCGGGAGTGGTCTCATTACACCAGGTATAATTAGTTCATTATTTGTACATAAGATGAAGTAAACCATTTGATCACTCTCTGTGCAGTTAGGCTCGGGGCCCATTGCCGGCACGGCAATAAAAATATAACCTAATAGCATAAAAATAAAGTTGAAATTTCAATGCTAACTTCAACTTTATTTTCATAACATTAGGTTATATTTTTTATTCATCACCTAAAAAATACTTTGCCGTGCCGTGCCGCCAATAGGCGCCGGGCCTTACAGTCCTTAGCGCCAGTTCACACTGGCTCATGCCGTGGCAGAGTGCTTATAATTTATCAATGCATATATTTCATTCATCAAAATAAAGTGATATTTATATATAAGAACAATTGCATAAGATAAATATTATAATTTAAAAATCTGCTCTGATGAGCTCCACTGTGTGCTGGCCCTAAGCCTACTGATTTTATTATCACACCATAGACAAACAAGCGCTCTTTCTAGTTTCTCTCTGTTCGAGACTCGAGTCAGGTGGAACAACTTTTACTACATTAGTTGCTTACTTTTGACAATAAAATAAAGACTAGTCTTCGGTGTGACATGGGCATGCGACATCCTGAACAAATACTGATTTTACATTTAGTCAGCATCGGAAACAGATGACTTTTAAAGAATTTCAAAATTGTTATCATCATACATTTTATCATGATAGTACTTTTATGGTTTAACCATAGTTTGTTATAAAACACGTCAGTTTTCATCATAAAACACTTTTTTAACTTAGCACCAAATTGATATTCGATACATGTAGACTAAAAATAAATAAATTGATGAAGATTATGCCGTCGCTTCTATCCCGCCTTGAACCAATTTTTTCCGATACGCGTCTTGCAATCTTAAGCAATCTTGCGTGGCCTCCATACACCTCCCTTAAGGCTACACTAGTCGGAACGTTGTCCATACAAACGCTGTAAGTGTTTAATGTCTACTATTTATTAACGTACGTCCGAAGTTAAGTTTGATACTGAATTATCTTGCCGTTATCTAGGTACGTTAACCCTATATGCTACAGTAAAATCAGATTACCTTGAAAGTTACAAGCGTCGAAAGATTTAGTACTAAATCCTGTAACGCTTGTAACTTTCAAGGTAATCCGATTTTACTGTAGCATATAGGGTAACGTACCTAGATAACGGCAAGATAATTCAGTATCAAACTTAACTTCGGACGTACGTTAGTAAATAGTAGACATTAGTACATGCATTTACTTTATACGTCTAACCTGTAATATTTTTTAATAATTAATCAGTACTTGAAAGTACTGTAATGATATACCGGGTGTACTAAGACTACTCTCCAAAATATTGGTGGGTCAAAGTACCTATAAATGAGCATTTTTTCTATGGAATCAACTCTGTAAGTGCGTAAATAAAGTCGCTGTTCCCTATATTCTAGCTAAGTACAAAGTATGAACTCTTCCATGGAACAGCTGATTTATTTTTCGTGGTCACTGTGTTGATTTCATAGTGAAAGTTGTACATGTTGATGGTTACTTTGACTCCCCGTTCTGGGAGTGGTCTGATTACACCCTGCATGTTTTTTCCACTTTATGGATAAAACTTTTAAACCGTTCTCAGACCCTCGCTATCTGATGCTTGATGCACTTAACTATTTTTTTCAAAGAGCTAGTATGTGCTTCTCATAATACTATCTAAAACTTTTTAGCTAGGTTAATCGACTGAGTCGTTCAGTAATGGTGGATGAACGGCAGTAAATTCTGAAAGCCAAGCATGAACAAATTTGACATTCGACGCGTAAACGCATTTTACCCATCTGCGGCAACCAGGCAACACGAAACGCTCACGTCACGCATGTGTAATATTTCTGCTAGGGCCTTTGAATACTGAAAGTAAAATATTGAATGCGCGACAGAATAATCGCATTAAATCATGTTCCAGATTTATGTGATATGATAAAATTAGGTTGCTTCGTCGACATTTTATGGCAGAAGTGAAGTGTAATATCATGTGGTAAATTCAGGTCATATCAATGTTTATTATGATAAAAGTTCTTAAATATTATAATGACATTCAAAAGTCATGCGTGCCCAGGTTTTTAGGAGTTACGAGATCGATAATAGGGTTAGAGGAAACAGAGGGAGAGAAAACGGGGTTATTCCCATCTGATCATATGATCAGATTGTGGTTGCATCTGATCAAACAAAAAGTTCCCATCAGATCATTGATCAGATGCAACCACAATCTGATCATATGATCAGATGGGAATAACCCAGAAAACGCAACAGCGCGCGGGAGCTTAGGATTTAGTTCTTAATTATACAAGCAGGATAAATGCATTCTTAATTAACATTCTCAAACATGTTGAGATCGAGAATTGCAAAACCCTTTCACTAATTAAAATGTAAATATCTACATTAAGTACTTACTATTTTACATAAATGGCTGCTTTAAATTAGTAAAATGAAAAATGAATAAAAATGTTTGTATACTTCTCCGGGATTTTACTGAAAAATAAACATCAGCGTTAATCTATTACACGCGAACTGTAGGTTATAGTATTGAGTACCTCAACATTAGGAGATGTGTTCTCAGCAAGTTGCTCAACATCCTCTTTCTTGACGTCCGGGTCATGGCCAAGGTACCAAGAAATGTCAGGGTGACCCAGTGCTGTGTGATATGGCTTTCTTGTAGTCAGGGGGGGCACCGGAATCCACGATCCGCGCTTTCCGCGATAACCACCTAAAATATACATTGTACAGGACGTGTTTTAGAGGCTTCTTAGGCCTAGAGGTGCAAATAAGCGCGTACTCTTTGAGGTGATTACAAATTTCGTATACTATTTTGAAAACTCTTGAAATAAGAAGTTGCCTTGACGCTGTATAAATCGTCAACAATCAAACTTTACAAATCGTAATAACAGAAATTCTCCTGGTATGTACCTTCTATTAATACGTGACCACAATCAAACACAAATTTACGGGGGGTAGCGCCCAGAAATAGAAATTTTGAAAAGTGGAAACCATGAGTGAGAAGACTGTTCAGATGTCCCAGTAGTAGTACAGGAGTAGTCTTGCGCCAAAGCTACACGGGCATAAAAACTTTATACTACCACAAAACCTCTCGGACATCGACAATCAAGTGAGACCGATGCATCCGATTGAATGCTCATTTAGGAAAATGTATGATTTATCCTGTTTTATATATTTCAATAGGGCAATATCATACCACGTAACCCAAGAATACGTTACAACGAACCCATAAAATCGTAATCCAACAGACATATTATTGTCGAAATGAGTTTATAGAAGTCATTTATTCAGAGACGATGGTATAAGCCAAGTAACCACGTATAATGGTCACGAAATTCGAATATTCTACGAATATTCTAAAAAACAATGTGTGCGATCGACAGCGTGGATTTATAGTATACGAACTCTGTTTCACAATAACAAAAGTAAACATGCTATAGAGTCACCCCCGAGACTACTAAGCCTTAACAGTATGACGGGTTTTTTATAAATTACTGGTGTATTTTGTTTTTGCGACGCTGGTACAACTGGAACCAGTAATAAAGATGATTCTCGTGATTTTTACCTTTTCTTACCAGACATTTTCAGTACGTCTACAATATTTTACGAATGTCTCAAAACTTTAACACTGCACGTTCCAATAATATAAAATACACTGGAGGCTCTTGTTTTAATTTTGAGCGCACTTTAGCACTTTGTGAAATCGAGGCATTAGGTGAGCGAGATCAAAGTTAAGAACAAAAACTTATTTTCAAGTAAAACAAAAGCCTGACTACCTTTCTTTGTGCAAGTTTTTACTCGTTTAAATAAAATATAATTATTTGAGCACTTTGTACTATCGAGGCATTAAATGCCAGATAAGAGGTAAGAATGAAAACGTTCAAGTAAAAAATAAGCCTGCCTGCGTTTTTTGTGCAACTTTTTACCCGTTTAAGTAAAATGTATTTATTTATAATAGCCGAATAGGCTGTCCAACGGCCAACTAATCGATTAACGCAGTGAAAACATGTAAATCATTTATGATTTCCAGCTTAAACAATAAATAATAATACCTGTTTCAATTTTCTGTTTCAATTTTACTGAAAGGTCAACTGCAAAAATAGAACCAAAGGCCTGAAAAACAACGACAAACCATCTCTGAAAACTTGACACCCGCCGCCGAATGTTTAGAAATAGTTCATATTATCATAAATCGTAAATACTGTCAGCGATACGAAAGTTCTTTTTTGACATATTAATATTATCGAGACCAAACCCACATGTATTGTATGACTTACCATATCATACATGTATGACCGCGAACAACGACTAACGAATAACGAAGACAATCTGAAATTGAATCAACAAAACCTTGAACATGCCGAAAAACTAAACAAATCTATGATTTATAAAGTTGCTAGTCAAAGATGTCTAGCAAATTCATAAATCGCAGTTAATATTGAAACAGAGAATTTTGGGGTATTATAAACTATATATGTGTATGTAGTGTTGTTTACTAGATTAGTTTTACCTAACGAATGAAAGACATTACTGATTTTTAAACAAATATCTATCAGACATATCTAAACAGATATATCATCATTTAAAGTGAAAGTGTTTTACACTTTCGTCTCAACAAAAAAATAACAAGTACTATAATAAAATGCAGGCTACTTAGATATAGAGTTTACCTCGTCCTCGAGATGGCCGTGGTTTGGGAGGAGCCTTCTCCCGTTTGGTCCCGGACGCGGATGAAAGTGCGCGTTTCCTGCCCCCACGCTTACTTTCTGCGCCGCGGTATACCTCGATGGCTCCGTCCTATAAATACAATCGTAATTACAAGGTACTCAGAATCACAACATCAACAGTTTTAGATCCCTGCTAGATCTAGGCATATTTTATAGCCGCAAACAGTTTAGTCGTGTTCAGATGATGATATCAATAAAATATGATACACACCTCTCCAATAGGCGACGAGTCCACGAAGTTAGTCCGTTCTCGCTTCTTTGTTTTCGATTCTGGAGTTTCCGGCACAAAAACCGGCTCTGACACAACTACATTTTCATTTTCATCACCGGGCGGCGTTTGGAATATTTGGCTGTAAGTCATTTTATTAATATCCATCTCCTCCAGTTTGCAAGACGTATATAAGTCCATATTGGAGGATGACACCAGCGTAGCAGAAGGCAGATGTTTTCCAGAGCTCACTAATTCGCCAACCGATGAAACCTTCGAAATCGGCAGATTTGAGGGTGTCTCACCGTAAGAGAAATCGCCCAAACTAGTTTGTTTGGATTTCTTAAAAAACGGCTCCCAGGGCGTATTCTTTTTCTTATTCGCAATAGCATTGGAGGTTCCAATGGATGTGCTCATGATAGAGGTCAAGGCGGATGT
The DNA here is from genome assembly GCA_947095575.1 of Electrophaes corylata. Classification (NCBI taxonomy): domain Eukaryota; kingdom Metazoa; phylum Arthropoda; class Insecta; order Lepidoptera; family Geometridae; genus Electrophaes; species Electrophaes corylata. The sequence goes on along the minus strand of OX352698.1, from coordinate 8,791,010 downwards.
AGTTGTTGCGATCTGTGAACTCGAAGATTTGCGTCGGTTAGTTTTTACTTTGGGCGTCTTCTTGCTCTTCTTGGATTTAGGCTCGGGATCCGGGTCGTAGATGCGCCGATTCGAGGAGCACTTTGTGTCCGGGCTAATGAGGCTTTCGAAGCCCTCACCGGTATGAACCCTGACCCTGTTATTCTTTGGCAACACGAGCCTTGGAATGGGCGATTGCTCCCTCATTTCAGCTTCGCCGAGCTGATAGGGGTCCTCGCCCGTGGGTGTTGTATCGATCAATTGCAGACGATCTGAGAGTGACCCCGCATACGGATATCGCAATGAGTTTATTTTATTTTTACCGTAAGTGCTCAGCATTTTGGTTGTTTTATTTACATTGAAAATCTCGTTATCATAAATGGTGCCTGTAAGTAAACAACAACTACATATTATACACTTATTAACACATTTATATAAAAGTCTCACGACGTTTTGGGTAATGGGTAGTTGACTTGTGATTTAACAAATCGGAGGTTATTTAATTAAATCACACATTTAATGAAATAACCTCATGTCATTTTCACATGACATTATGAAAATATAGATTATAGAAAGTATACATGCATATTATAAGCTGTGACTGGCATAGCTCAGTTGGCAGTTGCTGTTTTCTACACTGCTAGTTATGGGTTCGATCTCCACAGAGGACAAACATTTATGCTACGTACACAGATGTTTGTTCCTTTTCTGGGTTGTATATATATATATATCTAAGTATTTTATCAGTCATCTGGTTCCCATGGGACAAGCTTTGCTCAGGTTGGGGCTAGATAGCGCCGCGTGAAATATTTGACAATATTCATTTAAAACTTACTTGGTTCTGGTTTTGGGGTCTTTGGCATTCGGCTCAAACTGCCAATGCAAGAGGTTCTTTTGCGATTCTTGACTTTTTGGATTATAGGAACGCCACTGAAACATTTACGCATAATTTATTATTATCAGTCCGGAAAATATATTATACTGCTCACTTTTATTTTCCGGATTTCGTTTAAGTTTACTCATTTAAGTTAAATGTATGTACATGCGTACAAGTAAACTTGTAACAAAATCGTATCAAATCTAATATTTAGCAAGAGATAAGCGGAGTGCTTCTTGATAAAACAGTGCTGCTTGGGTGCTTCCATATTGGCGCTTTTCTACAGAGACAAGGGCGCCCAAAATTCTTCAAGGCAGATATGGATCGCCATGACTACGGTGGTGAATTTCAGTTTCATTTTTCAGTGGGTTGCTATTATTATTAGTTACGTAGGGGTTGGTTTAATATTAGTATCTATACCAATTATAAGAATCTTTGTCCTGACTGACATCTACATATATGTATAGCGCACAGCCTAAAACACTAGTCGTAGAGACTTGAAGTTTCAGGGTATATTCGTCTTGGTGCGTAGAGGCGGCGGCGTACTATGAAAAGAATTTCCGAAATTCAATCCCAAAACGGGTACCTATAGCGGTGGTTGAAGTTTGTATAAAATTAGCTTCACGCGGACGAAGTCGCGCGTTTCGCTAGTTATATTTTATGTATAGACATACCTATTCGTAGTGATAGTGTAGTTTCTCTCTCGAGCGACTATTGGTGCCGGTTCTGGAGTCTTGACCTCCTTCTTTACAGGCGTAAGCCTTTCAATCATGTTGAAGTCTGACTGTAGCGACGGCAGTGAGGTATCCAGAATCGCTGGCAAATCTGTGGATATATACTCCGGCATTTCTGGAACTAGCAATTAAGATACATAACTACTACATAACAATTAACATAAATAATAATAAAGGGCCATGGAACGCAGTATTCTCGGCTTCAAGCGCATAGACCGAGTGCGTAATTCCATACTGCGTTCCTTAACTGGGATAAGCGATGTAGGAGACAAAGCTGCCAGGCTCAAATGGGATTGGGCGGGGCACCTTAGCCGGATGCCTCCCGACAGGTGGGCGAACACCAGTACCCCTTGGGTTCCTGACGGACGGCGACCTCGGGGTCGCCCGAGAAAGCGTTGGCGAGACGATCTGGATGCCTTTGAAAGGACGTGGTGGAAGAAGGCTCGGGAAAGCGAGAACTAAAAGTCTTTGGGGGAGGCCTTTTCCCAGCAGTGGGATGAAATAGGCTAGGAAAAAAAATAAGAGATCGCTAGCAAGTTGATGAAGACGGATTTTTAGCAATTGATTTGAGTAAAAAAAAGCGTACTTTTATCTCATAGTCAAGGTTTGGAAAAACAGTACTTATAATCTTATAGGTGTTAAAGGCAAAAAATTAGCTGTTAAGCAATTTTTTAGCCTTACATCATACTGTTTTGTTTAACTCGGACCAGTATAAGCTAAAGTTATACTTATATTTCTCACAATTTAAGGGGCAGATATTTGGTTACCAACTATTCAAAATGTGGGTATGTATCAATTTGTAATAATGAACGTACCTCTGACTACCCTCTTTAGACAACGTGGTCTGGCTGGTATGAGACCAGTCTCATACACAAGCTCAAAGTTGCATAACGGGCTATGGAGAGAGCAATGCTAGGAGATAGAAACCGAAATGAGGAAAATCGTAGAACAAAAGTCACCGACATAGCCCTACGAATCAACAAGTTGAAGTAGCAATAGGCAGGGCATATAGCTCGTAGAGTGACATCCACTGGGGAATAAAGGTTCTCGAATGGTGATCACGAACCGGAAGACGAAACGTCGGACGCCCTCCTACCCGATGGACTGACGATATTGTTAGAATCGCGGAAAGTCGTTGGATGGAAAGGGCCCAAAATCGTTCTTCCTGGAAACAAATCGGGAGGCCTATGTCCAGCAGTGAACTTCCACAAGCTATTGTTTATTATTTTATTTCTAATAAATAAAGTCAGCAATAGGATTACTTACGAGCTTCAGAAGGTCTGCCCAAGTCAAATGGGTCATGTCCAAATGGTTTTGGCCTTTCAGTGCTGTAGAGATTGGACTCAGATCCTAGTATGTCACTAAACGAGCTGAAAAGCACCTGTAAATCCAAGAACACCATTCGTTAGTAGGAAAACCAGATGATGAGATCAGGTCAATTGTACCCCAATCCGACGAGCATGTATGAAAAAAGTAATGAGAGTGATGAAGTAAGAGGTACCAAGATCGTAGACAGTGGAAATTAGTGGTATTTTCCTAACTCTATGTAAAAAAGGCGTGATTCATCGTCATCATCATTGCCATCAGCCATGATATCACAAAACACAGATAGGCACAAATGATCATACTTTTTAATAAGTTGGATTTTTTTAAAGATTTAATTTTTGGTTTTTATTTATGACCTATTTATCATAACTATTGTACTATTCTTGTATCAGTTTTATTGATTATTTGATGTAACTGGTTAATAGGAATCAGTTAAAATAAATAAATAAATTTGTAATTGATTTACTTACGGGTTGCGGTGTGTCACCCTGGTTCGGGCTAGCGGAAGTAACTGTACAAGTGGTGGGCACATGAAACAGCGGCGGTGGGTTTAAATGCCTTTGGGCTAGAGTCTGATGCTTTCCTGCTGCCTTACCTACATTCTCTTGCTGCTAAAAAAAATATTATAATGGTGTAAGTTCACATATGATGATCATGATTTATTAGTTTTATAGTGCTTACCTGCACTTAACGATATCACAAAGATTTTATATTGGTTCAAAAGTTATGCCCCGAGTGGGATCTGACTATATAAAATCTATGTATAATAATTAATACCAACTAGCTAGACACTCATACCTAATGTTAATAAGTACCTTAAAGGCAGTATAGCACTAGACACGACCCACGTCGACTGTCACAGACATTTTGTATGGGACATAAATTTTTTTGTGATTTTGTATGGTAGATAAAGATGAACCAGACCCACTGTCCTGTCTGTTCCAGTGTAATTACTGCTATACAAAATGTATGGGACCGCTAGGTTTGGTGGGTCTAATGTGATTCTGCTATAATGTGTTGTGAGTAAAGAACATTTGATGAGACTGCGCGTCAAGGTAATAGCAGTAGGTAATAAGCTAATACATAGATTTACTTAATAAGGTAAGTTTAGTGTAAGCATAGTCTGTAAAAAAAAGTATAACTCAATAAATACAATTATTTCGCTCATAAGTTTTTTTTTTTATTTTATTTATTTTATTGATGATATAAGATGATTTCTTCCAGTTAAGGTATACTCAATCTTTAATGAAATGAAATACCTATTTATTGAGTTAGCTTAATTAGCTTGTAGTACATTTGATTATTGCATAAAGTTAAATTTATAAATAAAAATAGGTAGGTTTTTTTAAAGTGTCCGGGCGAATGTCCGCCTGCGACGCAGGAGGTTGTGGGTTCGATTCCCGCCTTGGGATAAATGTTTGTACGATTTGCAAATATTTATTTCAGGTGTTCTGGATATTTTTTATGTATAATAAAAAATATATATATATGTAATGTATTGTATTAAGTATATCAGTCATCTAGTACCCATAACACAAGCTGTGCTTAGTATGGGGCTAGATGTGTGTGATGATGTGTGGATTGTCTAGCATTATTATTATTATTACTGACAGACTTGTAATCTTTAGGGTATATTGGTGTGCAAGAAAAACAAATTTTCGAAATTCAAGCCCTGAAGGAACACAGCAGAGGTCGCGCGCGTTTCGACAAGTTTATCATAAATCAATTAGTTCAACAACCTAGCTACTAAGGTACAATGTTTTAACTCCATACCAATAAAATATAAGTATCGCTGTTTCAAAACATCTAGAGCCAAAGCAAAAGTTAAATACCTATTTGTAAAATACTCCAACATTAACTCTGCAGTGGAAATTTAATAAACAATTTTTAATAACAATCTTAAACATGGCTAAAAGCTTGTAGTGCTGCAGTCAGACAATAAAAATCTCTAAAGCAGTAATGCATAACGAAAAATATTTAGTATAGTAGACCACATTATTTGCAAAACATCTGCAGATGCCTCAATTTATTCATATTAATTGGTTATGTGTTCCTAGAATTAGGCCACAACACACAATGGCCAAAACTAGTACTGTTTATCATTAAAAACTGGACTGAATTAAACTACTGGACCCATTTATAAAATTCTTTCATTGTTGGCAAGCTACACTTTTTCTGGGGTGATATAGGCTATATTTTATTTACAAAAAATTAGGGATCCTTATTTAAACCCGTGCGAAGCCGGGACGCGATATTGATATAAATTGATAAAATTATAAGTTTTAAAAAGTGTTGGGGTAAAAGTTAAACAGTTTACTAAGCCGCTTGCACAACAATCACTAATCTTAGCAAGCCCCTAAATTATGTTAAACATGTTGCAGAAGGAAAATTAAGTCGCTATTATGCTTACACTAAGCATGTTTATCTTGGTAAACATGATTAGCTAAATAAAATTAAATCAGATTGTTGTGCAAGTGGGCCTAAGTCTTAATCATATTGGTCGCTGAGTATTTGTTTAGCTAGAATGACAGTCTGTTGATGTGAAAGTTACAGTGACAAGAGTATTTTATTGAGCCAATAAAAGTGTCAGGCAATATGATTAGGACCTATATATAATCTTTACATTTAAGTTAATTGCTACAAATGAATATCTACAACTTATATATAATTACCACAAAATTGCTTAGTTGGGAGCTAGATAGCATTAATAAAATGTCCATCAATATAAAAGTAATTATTCAACTATCTGTTGGTTAATGTAAATTGTTAAAAATAAGTTTTTAATTAAGCTGGTAATTGTTTTGAGGTAAAATCATACCACAATTGAAAAGCTAGCATAGCAAACCTGTGTGAAATTAGCTGCCCAGATTCTTTTTGCAAAGGTAGCTTTATTAAATTCATATCTGGTTTGGGATTAAATTATTTGAATGATCACAAAATATAAGGATGAGTACAGTTATGTTTACCAGCTCTTCAATCATTATACCTGAGGTATTTTTTTTTCCAATTTAGTTCTATTTACAAAAATAAAAGAAGAAACTAGTTTGATATTAAATATGCAGAAATTATTTATTTTTTATAAAAACTACACGTAATGGCTATAATAGATTTGAATTTAGTCTGCAAATGGAAATATAGTAGTATATAATTTGGCTGCCAAGTGTTTTAGAAAGATAGAGTGAAGTAACAGGTAACTACATTCATACTTCTTGGGCAACCGATGTGACACAGTGGGCAAATGTCCGCATGCGATGCAGGAGGTTGCGGGTTTGATTCCTGCTTTGCAATAAATATTTGTACAATCTGCAAATATTTATTCCAGGTGTTCTGGGTATTTTTTATGTAAAATATAAAAATATCTATGTAGGTATGTAATTTATTGTATTAGGTATTATAATTTATTTTTATTTTCTAACAATTATAATTACAAACCTATCACTAAATGTTTTGTTAGTGCTTTAAATCCAGTAGCAATAGCTATAAATGCTAGGCTTACTTTTCAAGCATCAGGCCAATAGAAGTCACATAATTTATACCTATTAAATAGATATGGCATATCTCTTTTATTAATTTTAGTAAAATTCGCTGTGTCATTGTAATTATGTTTGTTTTGCATAACAAATGTTTATGTTTAATGGTTAATTTGGATAGTTAGCAGTTAGTTGGTAAGGGTTATATTATTAAAAACTTAGGCAAACTAAGTTTTAACAGACTTATTTCACAAACAAATTCAGTTAAAAAAGAGGAGCTATGGCTTAGAATAGAACATGGACATTGTCATTTTTAGTTAAAAACTATGTTTAAAGGATATTAAATCTAAACTCACAGTGCTAGTTTCTTCTTCTTGAGCTGTATTTGAAGATTTTTCTCTGTTTGTTATCACATCATTTTGTTGTTGGATCAAGTCTAGATGATATATAAGCAGTTCTTTCAACTTCTTATTTTGTGTTCGTAGAGAAAGAATCTCAGCATCTTTTTCCTGGATAGTTTTGTCTGGTTGTATCAGACAATGTGTCGATATCTCCACATTTTTATCCAAAGTTAGCGACTGTCCGCAGTTTGAGCTTTGAGAGTGGCATGCATAGAGGTGATCAAAGGGAAAACTAAGTAATGGTTCTTTGTCTAATGCGTTTAGGGATGCTAGATCGGGCGAAAAATTAACCAAATTAGATTCATTTCCACCGCTACGATTGTTCATTTTGTAATGCGCCGATCACACGGACTTACGACAAGCCTACCGGCTGTCAATGACAAGCCTGCGGCAACTCGTCTATTATCTTTACTGCACTTCTGTTAATATCATCACATTAGGATTAATCCACTAAAGTTTAACACACACTTGCACCAACATTTTATGCTCACCTACGAGCATTACATTGTCAAAACAGCTAACGCTCTATCAATCTGTATTTTTTCTATTCTGACACTTCTTCAGACGCATGGACTATGGTAAAAGACGCATTTAGCGAGATTTCGCCCGTGATAGCGAGAACCAAAACGAATTCTAGAAAGATTCATTGGTGTAGAAAAGTACATTAAATTTAAGAATAAAATAAATCACTATCGATTTGGGTTTGATTGAATTTACAAGAGAAAAATTTATCTGCAAATTTTTATTTTACAAAAGAGATGGAGGAGCGTCCGTTCTTTTCTTCTTCTTCTTTTATTTATTACTTTCATTCATTTTAGTGCCCAGGGGTTGCCACGAACACGAACTTGCCATTTGCCAAAGGCACGATAGGTGTTTTTTACTGAGCTTTGACGTCTTTGGAAGCAACTTAGCTTTTTTACGTGGTTTCTAAAGGCGGAATCTCATTTGTACTGTGCCTTCGCCGTTCCATGTGGTTCAACATCGTCACAAAAAGTAATCTGTGATCGTCACGCGCCGTCAACGACTGTTCATACTACACCCGCGCGCGTTAAGCGGGTTCACGTTTTTAACCGAGTTCAAAAAAAGGAGGAGTTTCTCAATACTTAAATATTTTTCTCTTTAGTTTTTTTATTTAAAACAGAATTGGTCTGATGACTTGTATGATCGTCGTTGTCTAACATGTTTTCCTCTTAGTAGGATCTAAATTTTATACAATCTTATCGCTTTAAAAAAATTTATAGACTTAAAAATAAAAGTGGGTGACCAAATACTTAAAGGTACCCAATTTAAAAAGAAAGATTAAAGACAAGTTTTGTATGTATAATCATGAGCCCACGTCTATCCGCGTCGACTATCATGACATGTACTGCGTGCCCACGAGGTGATCACACTATTGTGATCGATCAGTGATGCGTCTGATCGGGCGTGCCACAGCGGTGGTGGGGCTTTAGACGCAGATTAAAATCGAGTGGTACACGTGGGACGGCACGGGACCACACGACGCGGCGCGGGACTGCTTTAGTGTGCAAGGGTTCGTACAAAATGTATGGAACCGATCGGTGTCGGTCGGCGCGGTACGACGTGAACGGCACATCTAGGATAAATGTGTTTCTGCCTTTAGTTCAGCTGTGTAATTATTTTCTTGTGGAGTAAAAAATAATGTAGGTACTGATTGTGGTTTTCTGGGATTCTAATGAAAATATTTCATCCATAGAATAAGAAACTAATAGAAGACATGATAAAATAGCAACCAATTACACAAAATTTTTACTGTTTTCACTTACGATATTGAAATGGTACAAGAAAGAGATGCATACAAACTCTTAAATTCGTCTTTTGAACAGATATCACTAACATTTATGAATATTACGTAGTATTCTGTGGTGTTAGTGTTGTAACAATGTCGACTTCGATAACGATAAATAAAGTATGTCTTTATGGTTAGCTACCAACTCTTAGAAACGATGAACGAAGTTTCGTATTATCGATTTCAGTAACACTGCAGCCAAATGCTTAGTTATTATTAATTAAAACAATAAAGAAAAAATAAACGAGCCATTCGATGTCGGTCAGTAACAAAAGCACTTCAGAGTGAGTCGGGCGCTCTCTGCAAACTTAACATATGTACGTCGGCCATGGCTACTGTAAAACTATGTATTAAGGTGGTTCGATTCGGGTTGGCGCGAAATTCAAATATTTTGTGGTTTTTAATTTTTTCTTCGTTCCACAAGCAATGAAATTAGCGAGAAAGTAATTTGCCGCAAATCGTAAATCATTTTCTACGAACTCATGATAAAACCAACTTTGATTCGTTTGTATTTTGGGAGCGTTTGGGAAAATGTTGATTTTTAGCAGAAAATTTCTTATTTTCATTTGGGAAAATATCAATGAATCGAAGTTGAGTTTATCATGAGTTCATAGAAAGTAGTTTACGATTTGCGGCAAATTACTTTTCCGCTCGTTTTATTCCTTGTGGAACGAAGAAAAAATTAAAAACCACAAAAATATTTTAATTTCGCGCCAACCCGAATCGAACCATCTTAAGCGAATGAATCGGGTAGAGGCGAGCTCGAAATGAACCTCGTTGCGATGAACTTTCCACAGCAAGCGTGAGCATTAACCAGCTCGTCTCCAGACTGCTCAGATTAAAACACTTAGCATTCTAGCAGTTATTTCAAAAAAACTAGCACAAAAGTTGGGTTAGGCGACTGGTAAAAATCTTAACTTACAATGAAGATCAAGTGTTTGATAGTGCAAACCTGCACCACCTGGTCCTACATCGTAATGTTTTTATTCGTGCGTTAAATATAATGTTGGTATTGCAGATGGCTTTAGCCACCGATATTTTACTTGATCATTAGGTTGAAATGAATATGTTGTGAAATGATTGGAACAGACGTGAATGATTTTATTCGGTGTCCAATTATCGCTTCTTTGTATTAGTTGTAACATTTATTATCTTTTCTTCTTTGGGAAATCTAAAACCTACTATGGGTGGTAAAATCATCGACATTTTTACTCATCGATACAATGAGCTCCCGTACCAAGTCGGAAAATGCATATATTATCTATGTAATGGTGTTCCTTTTACTTGTTTAGGTACGATAGTTTTTAAATCATTGAAATCGTTCCATTGGTTGCGAAGATATTACACATTTTGTACAAGCCAACCGCGGGGCGGCCGGATAGCTCATGTCAGGGAACCGTGACGTCTCGATTCTCTTTCGCCCGCGCTCGCGCTCTCCACCATTATTTTATTAAAGTTCACTCGATCTGCGCGGGTCGTGTTCTGGTTTAAATTAATTTTTTTTTAATAAAACCGCGTGGGTTCTGCGGCTAGCGCTGGGTCATTGTGACATGACGTCACAATATCTCAACGCTAGGCTGTTCGCGCGGTCAGTGAGCCTCGTTCGGTATTTTGCCCATAACCTAGTCAGTTTTGGCCGTAGAAAAAAAAAATTTGCACTTTATGTTTTAGTTTCTCGAGGCCTATAAAACTGCATTCACAGATAAAACTGTGACGGGTCCCCATTTACTACATCACTATGATGAAATTATTTTGTTTGTAATTATCGTATGAAAACTTAATAAAACAGGTGGAAATGTATGTGAAAACTGGAGTCAACATAATTTACAAAGATATTCTGAGCATTTGGTTCTATAAATAACACAAATTTTCCTGTAAAACTCACAAATGGCACACAGCGACACATCCTCATTATTTCATCGTTTTCTACTTGAATCACAATCTTCAACTACACATGGCATTTTATACACACATTACGTTCCTATTTTTGCCGTTATTACGTTGTTTTTGAGTGATATATATTTGAAAATAATGCATTAGGCATTATTTTCAAATATATTATAAAAAATACAACAAATCGTCCGGGAACTTTCACAGAATTGTCAACGCGACATTATTATGATAGTTCTTACCTATCTAAAAGCAATAAGGTCGTTCATGAGTTTTTAATTTACAAGCATGATATTTTTCGAAAAGTGTAAAATGGCACTTCCGTCATTTGAAACGAAGGACAATGTACTGAATAACTCTAAAAAATGAATGTATATGCGCTATTTTCTCACATCTTGACGTTGTCGTAAGCGAAAAGAGCATAAACTAGTGTATTAGGTTGCTATTATAGCTGCATTTCTATTGCTTTATAGTCCATATATTCTTAGGTTTCATCACTATAGTGCGTTTCATCGGATAGTTCCTATGCCGTAATATTGGCACCCCTGTCTGTCAACAATGTAAACATGTTATGACGTATCTCCAGGTTTTTCAAGGTTTTAGTAGAATTACGTGAAAAAATTATGCCTAAAACATTAAAGAGTGGTGAAAGAGTGATGGTGTTGAAGGTGAAGGACTTTCGTGAAAGAGAAAAACGTAACGAGGCCCCACTTATTCCATTTAGCTGTGTACAAGCTCGGGTTGCCGCCATTACAGGTTAGTAAAAAGGGTTACCAGCATCAGTTTAGTTAGGCCCTTCATCTATACTAAACTCAAATAGGTTTTTTGTATTTACTGTTATACTATCTCCTCCCGATGTTTTAAATACGGTAAGTAAAAGTACTGACAATAGTCAGAGTCAGAAATACCCATATAGATTAGATTATACATGTACCCTACAGCGTTCTCTAGAGTTATCTCCAAAAATAGAAATAAAATAGGAAATAGAAACACTACTTCAATTTAAATTTGCCTAGTTAATATATTTTTATAGAAGTTTTCTGGTGCGCTTTTCTATACACTAACGATATAAAAATCAAGGGTTTGCCTATAATGACACTACTGAAACGAATTAAAGCGCTTGACTTATGTCAAACCAACCAAAAAAATAAGTAAATAACAAACATCAAATTTTGTTTTAGGTACATCTGAAAAAACAGTATCGAAAATCACCAAAGAAGGGGAGGTGGCAGCTTCAACTTCGAAAAAAATTACAACACCGCGCAAAAGTGGTCCTCGAAGAAAAACTCACGAACTGGATGACTTCGAACGGTGTGCTACTATAAGACATAAAATTTATGAATTTTTTACTGTAAGAAAGGAGTTATTACTGAATAAATGAGTAAAAAATAAATCTTATTAGTATAACAGGTAGTAAGTTGTAATGTGGATGAAATTTTGAAAACGGACATGATTTACAGTAGTTATAATTTATAGCTAAATGTTGGAAAGAGGAGATCGTAAAAGTCATTACCTAAGGCGCGTACGAAGTCGTGGGTACTACATAGATACATGATTTTCCTGATTTTATGGTAGCACAGAATGGGTAATAATGACAACACTTATTTGCACTACTACCAACATGACGGCATAAAAACTAGGTATAAGAAACGCACTCACTATACTTTATCTTTTAGGAGTGCCATTCATTTTACCATTATAGTATCCTGTTGTTTATCCAGAATTTAAAAAAAGTGCTGCAGTGCCTAACGGCGAATAAATAAATTACAAGTATACTACGTTTGAGGCACATTGCGTTTTTGCCACAGGCCATGCTATTCAAAATCTCGAGCAGAGACTACTAAAGACAGGAATAGTTCTCAATCAGCAGGCTCCTAGAACACAATAACGGACAAAATAGGAATATTTTTACTTACATATACGTTTAAGTAAGTTTCTTAATGTTGGTTATGTCTCTTATATTGTAAGCAAAACAAACCACAGCTAAGTCAGCGTTCTGTGGGTAAAAAGCATGCCAAGATCAACTCGACAACTTGAAAGGTAGGTAGGTATGGAAATAACCACTGTACGAATGGTAGGTAGGTACCTACCTACGTACCGGTTTCCCTGATATCTTTGAAATTAAGTAACTGTTTAGGTTCAGTAAGTTAACATTAGGTAGCTAGGTATATAAGTATCTATCTACCTACCTACCTACTTACATCAGGGCATGGGAGCGAGGAGCCATAGCCCTGCATTTTACAGGTTTCACTGTCGAGGGATGTCTTGAATATTCCGAGAAATCCCCCCTGCCCTGCAAGGAGTGAACGCGAACAAACACCGACAGGTGGTCGAATCTGACCGGCAACCCATTAACTTCACAGGTCTGATGCATCGTCGATCGAATCGTCTGCTGACGAATGGTGGACGCATCGGCACTAAGGTAAATGAAGGAATAGGTAGGTAAGTCGGGACTTCGCACATATACATGCCAAGTAGTACCTACTTATCATACCAAGTTAGTAGGAGGCAGTCAAAGCCATGTTCTCAGATCACAGGTTTACACCCAAAGGTTTACAGTCGTATAGATTACTGCTAACTACCTCGAATCCCGCTCCACGCCTGTCGCCTCTCTGCCGTGGCATGTTCACATTGTCATACGATGATCTTTAGGTAGGTAAGTTGTACTACACGAGACATCAGAAATGAGGAAATCAGTAAAAAAACCAAGATCACCGACATAGCACTTAAATTCAGCAAGTATAAGTGACAATGGGCAGGCCATATAGCTCGTAGAACCGACAAGCGCTAAGAAATAAAGATTCTCGAATGGCGACCACGAACCGGAAGACGAAGCGTAGGACACCTTCCCACCCGATGGACTGACGGATCACGGGAATTCGGTGGATTGAAAGGGAAATACATAGATCTTCCTGGAAACTTATGCGAGAGGTATATGTCCAGCAGCGGACTTCTAGACGCTGTTCATGATTATGATGAACATAATCATCAACAGAGAAGTCAGTCGACCTTAGACTTAATATTAAAGAAAGCTAAAGGTTAAATTATTTGACAAAGAGCTTTGATTTAAAATTCTAGGTACCAATAATTAATTTGGTACCTAAAATTTTTAATCAAGCACCTTGGATAGTTCTTTTTAAAATAGCTCACGTGTTTATTTTTATATTGTAGAAGTATGTACTACCTACCTATACAAATTATTTCTTTGTAGAAGGAACATACAAGAAAGGTTTCTCGCCTGTTCTAGATTTGGTCGCTAGAAACTGGCGCTTAGATTCACCTAGCTGATGATCCCTGCGGATATTACCTACTGTATAATTATTTTTTGACTTTGACTTTGTGTTAGCCTCGTTTCCTCGTTTCCTCGAAACTTCGGTGTTTCTGGAACCAGTATTCATGAATAACACGATATTTCAAGTGTTCCATATTGGGAACAGAAAACTTTTTTTATGTTCTCAATATGGAAAACGATTACAACAGCAAAACAACGATTTAAAAAACACAAATTGTAAGAAAACAACTGAAGTAGGTAGGTACCTACAACAAAAAATTCGAAACACAACAATCAAAGTAACAAGTTTGACAAAACGCCAATATAATCATGTTCCGTACCGTTACCTAAGTAAAAACGGCGTTTGTTGTATGAGAGCCTCCTAAATATTTATTTTATTCTGTTTTTTAGTATTGTTATAGCGGCAACAGAAATACATCATCTGTGAAAATTTCAACACTCTTAACTATCACGGTTCATGAGATACAGCCTGATGACAGACGGACAGACAGACAGCGGAGTCTTGGTAACAGGGTCCCGTTTTATCCTTTGGGTACGGAACCCTAAAAACGAAAAAGTTAAATGTTTTGACTCATAACTTTTTTATCTCTAGACTTATAATAATCTGTATTAGTGAAAGCATTTGAATATCAATGAACTACAATGATAAAAACATTTATTTTAAAAGTTAGAGTAGGTAGTAGGTACCTAGTTTTAAGACACAAAAAATCATCATCAAAAAAATCTCCTTTGTACAACAAATGTGATTTTTTTACCGTTTTTATTATTAGTGCGCGAGTCCGACTCGCACTTGGCAGAGTTACTACTAATTAAGCTGTGAGGCCCGCACGAAATAAATAACTATAAATAAAATATATTTTTTTATAGAATAACGAAGTAATTGACGACCGATGTGGCGCGGCGGGCGAATGTCCGCTTGCGACGCAAGAGGTTGCGGGTTCGATTCCCGCCTTGGGATAAATGTTTGTACGATCTGCAAGTATTTATTCCGAGTGTTCTGGGTGTTTTCTATATGTAATAAAAAATATCTATATATGTAACGTATTGTATTAAGTATATCAGTCATCTAGTACCCATAACACAAGCTCTGCTTAGCTTGGGGCTAGATGATGCTGTGTGGACTGTCCAGCATTATTATTATTATTATTTATAGAAGTAATATTACAGTATGACCGCATCCTAAACATTGTTTACCTACCAACTTGTTATCTTTTAGTAGGTTTCTAGTTAATGCTTTGAATTAGAAAACTTGTAAGCATTGTTACTATAGTTACCTACAGTTTATTACCTACATAACATTATTATTTAAAAGAGACAGTGTCAAGTAACATTATGCGAAGCCGGTGTGAGTAGTGGGTAGTATTATTTTATCTAAGTACCTACCAATGAAAGTAGTAGGTTCTTTGCAGTAAGACTCCCTGTGAAATATCTAATAATAAAGTATAATGTGGCTTACACTGGTTTCCACATTGATTTAAAAATAATTATAGAAATAACAAAATTTTTTTGCACAAATTTGAATTCTTAATCATTTGAATCTCCTCATTTTAGTTGGTTACCAGAAAATATATAAATTTGTTGTCTTACGTTATGCTATGATAGTAAAATAAAATCAATAGTTAAAAATACAAAAATACAATCATTTTTAACCATGCATTTAGTCACGACCTCACCGTAGGTAATAACATGAAGACAGAGTTTTGTTGGATAAGTGCCAACTGTCAATCGAGACCAAACATAACTTCAGTGTGCTTCTACTACGAAAATGAACGTTCTATGAATAAATTCAGAGTGTATCGTAGCGTTCCAGACTAGCTACAGGCGTTTAGCGTTTGTAATCCTTGATAGGTACTAATTATTGTTGTTTGTGAATCCGCAAAGCTGGCGCATCAATTTTGGATTTCGTATCATCCACCAACTGGTAAGGAGAACGAGAGAATCAAAGTGAAATTGTGTAAAAGTTTGTAGGTATTTCCTGTAGTAGGTTTTAAACCAACCCAGATTATTTCAGCGTAGGTACGTGTGGACATCGCTTAAATTCATAGTCCCGATTCCCGAACCCGGACCATAAATCATGTAATCATGTCACCTATGAACCTAACAGTGACAAACGTATATAAATGTTTTGAAATTTGTAACATCATCGTCAAGATGGGATCCCTGGAATACATCAAGATGTTACCTACCTAATTAGAATTAATGATTGAATTGGGGTGTCAAATGGTCGACTTTTTATTTCGGCAGGAGGTAAACACACTTCCAGTGGTGATGAAACTCCTCCAATACCAGAGGAGGAGCTTGAACAGCAGAAAATTGAACATGAACGTCAAGTACAAAAGGTATGAATAGCTACCTAGTTTATCTACCTACTAACAAAAAACCAAAAGATCTTCTCCTGAATGGCTATTTATGTAGGTACTTTAGGTAGTAGGTACTTTACCTAGTACCTACTGGTGCAAAAACTCGAGCTAGGTTCATAAATTTTACTTAATTTAAATTTATTTTGTGTTTGTTAGTGATTTGTATGACTTGTTTTAAATATTGTTAATTAGTGTAATTGGTGTGTTTTCTGCCGTTTTAACTAACTAAATTAATAACTACCAGTACCCATAATACCTACTAGTCCCCATAACACAAGCTCTACTTGATGCTAGGGCTAGAAGATGCTGTGTGGACTGTCCAGCCCTTTTTATTACTATTATACCATCTAGGTAATAATGCGCAGCATAGAAGCGAACGACGACGCTACCATAGAGTTTATTTAAACTGAATGACGTGACTACACAATTATAACACTCCACGATGACGAACGCCATAGAAGAAATAGTTAAATCAATGCTACAGATTCCAGATTAATCTGTCTACTCAAATCACAGATGGACACAGTTGGGTGATCCGCGAAGTTTAATAAATAACTAAATATAAACACGATAACCTGTAGGTAAGTATGTACCTGTAAACATCAATGCTCATCACACAAATGTTTGTTCTTGGTGGAGATTAAACCTTGTCTTTAGTCCTTATTCTATGATTAAGCCCCACAATACAGTAGGTAGAGATACTGAGCTGTGAGTGCTGTATGCTGTGCAAAATATAATGTGTGGTTTTGTTTTTTATTTAGGAAAAGGAATGTCAAGCACGTGAGGCCGAAAAGGTGGCTCAACTCGATATAGAGCTTCTACATCAAAGAGCTATTGAAGCTGAGGAAGAGCAAAAACGGGAGGTACTTATTATAACTTTCTCGTTAATAATTGTACCTACACGTTTTTATGTACTACGCGGCCAGGTCGCAAGAGGTTCAAACTTTTCCAACTTTTCAAAAACTATTTTTAAGCGGCTTCCTTGATTTCGATAGGAAATTGCGAAAAATTAAAAATTGAGTCGAATATAGTTTCTCTGCATTTTACACCATCAGCCCGGTTAATTAATGTTCCTAGTTTTAATTTTGAACGCTAACAGTGTTGCCTCAGATTGCAGAAGCCGTTGAAGAGTTACGTGGCATGAATACATCCTGGTCGCATCACAGGCTCTGCGATCTACAACGACAAGCAGCTAGATGGCGGCAAAGCAGGCCGTCCATACCCGATACAACTAAACCATATCGGGTAAAATATTTGTTTTAGTCATTATACGCTTATAAGTTTAAAGAACCCATTTAAAGTTTGGCATTACTTTCACTTATCACAGCTAGACTTAAAAATACTAAATTGCGGGCCGGCGACGGCGCGGGGCGACAAGAGAATGACGGAAGTTTCGAAACCACTTTACTACGTAGACTAGCCCGAACATCTTATACCTGCCTGGCTAAAATGAGCAACGCGACAAAATTTTGTCTACTCGTTATCCCGTGCAAAATAGAGATATCTCCTTATATCTTCCTGTGCTAGCATGGCAGTGCTAAAAATGCTAATATTTAGCTTATCTGTGTGTCTTTTATCTATAATTTCTAAAGTGTCCAACAATAAAAAATGTATCTCATGTCAAGCGCGACATATCTCGCGTTGCACATCTTAGCCCAGCTGGTTCCCATATCCGGGTAACTGTCAATGTAACATTTGCTTATAAGATGAAGACTTAGACGACAAGCAACGATTCTTAGTAATATCTACTAACAAACGCTTGTAAGATTGTATTGTAATGATTTATACGAAGCACAGCCTATATGTATATAGCGCTGGTTGAATTTAACGGAGGATGTGTTTGAGTGGTGTCTCTAATCCCTACTAATTTGAATTTCGGTAAATCACATAAGAAAAGATCCGAAATGATGGTAGGTACCTACCTACAGTTTTTAAATATGTTTGCGCTTACACAAACAAAACGCACGATAGGCGTCTGAGCATTGAATAACAAAAATTAGGTATATAATTACCTGTACCTACAGAAGCTCCTAACGGAATTGGAAAAAAAACGTCTCTGTTCAATTCTTCAGTATGAAACACTGGTGGTCTAATGATAGCAACCAAACCTTCCAATCCTAAGGCCTTGGGCTTAAATCCGGTCGTGTATATCTCGAGCTGTCTCTATTTGAAACCAGAAACTTATGACAATGTGCATGATATGCGCACTCAAACGGTAAAGGAAAACATTGTGAGGAAACCCGCAAATTAGTCAGCTGTGCACGTATTGACAATGTCTTTCCTGTGGTCGAATAAGGTCGACTAAGCTTTGAAGATACTAGACAATATAATATAATGTGTGTATAGTGGTATTAGTGGTATAGGTACTAGACAAGCCTACTTAATCTAAGATCCCGTCCTAGGTGCTACAACATAGGATCCCATAAACTCTTTATTTATATGAGGACTTTATAACATATTCTTCAGTACCCTTTAAAGTTAAGTAAAGTGATACTTACTGGGTTAACTAGTTTCATAAAGTCATCTGGTGCAGGCTCTATCGCTAATGGTATCTTTTGCTCTTTTCCTTGGAGAGCAGCTGCTACTTTTCTTGCTTCTTCATCCTCTTGCACAAATAACTCTTCAAATAAATTTTCATTAAATAATATGGAATCATTGCTAGCGTCCATGGATTGAAGTTCCGGTGGTGTGTCCCAAGTCGCACTGAACTGCAATAAAATCACGATCGGTCAACTGCGAGTGGACTCGATCACCGAAGGTTCTGTGATTGAGGTATAAAGATCATTCTCGTACTACAAAATAAATCACGAGTCAAATCTATTTTAAAAACGCTATTATTAACATGTATATTATACTTACTTCAACGATGGCTTGAGCCGCGGCTTGTCTAAGAGATCGAGGAAGGCGATCGTAGAACTCATACAGTCGTTGAGTTATCATAATATCACTTATGTTAGTGTCATTTGTAGGATCTGTAAGCATAGAAAATCTATCTACCATATTGTTATACCTACTTATGAGCCATTTATGTCATAAATACGATTATAAATTCCACCCTACAATTCCACCTACACCCAGACACAGAACAAACATCTAGTCAAACAACCTAGTATAGTCAAAAAGGGTTTAAATAAAAATACAAAGGAAGCAGGAAAGGAATGTCATTTAATATCAAAGTAAGGTAACGTGAGCTTTCTACTAGTAGTAAACTTATTAGTAGTAGTAATAGAAGAAGTAGTAATAGTAATAGAAGAAGTAGCAGTAGTAGTATAGAAGAAGTAGTAGTAGTAGTAGTATAAGTAGTAGTCATCGTAGTAGTAAAAGTAGTAGTAGCCGTTGTAGTAGTAGCAGTAAGTATAAGTAGCAGGTAGTTTCAAATTATTTTTTATTCAATATTGATTTTGTTAAAAAAGTACTATGAAATTTAATAAAAAATAAAGGTTCTTAACTATCCTAACTCTGTAAACTCATAAAAAGTTAATAATAATAATGTAATCTCTTACATAACTTAAAATAACGTGGGTATTTATAATTAATAATTTATGATTCCGATAAACTCAATATATACTCCTAATGACCTTAAGCAGTCTATCTGCGGTGTTGGGGTGTGCAGATTCAAAACCCGTTTTTAAATTTCACTGTTTCTTTTACTATTCAGATTAAACGATACTTATGCAAAGTTTTGGTAAAACCAATGTCCAGGTAGACAATCTCGCGAATTTGTCCATAAGACGGATGAGGCCGGGGCCTCAACCAACAAGTGACTGAACATTTGTAATAAGAAATGCTGATAGTTACTACGCGCTGTGCTACAGGGTGAAGTAAGACCGCTCCCGTAAGTTCCTCAAGATCAAATTAAGTATAAAAATATACATAAATAGCATCACAACTTTGTTCCCCAAGCAAGGTAGTTATCCCCTCCGATCCCTTAGTATTAAGCACCTACTCGAGAGCTTTCGAGGATGTCTAAGGGATTATAGATAGATTATAGAGGGGATAGTCAGAGGTACGTTCAGATTACAGTACTGTACAGTATTACAGTACAGTATTACGTACAGATTCAGATACCGTGCTTGGGGATTAAGTCGCGATGCTATTTCTTTCTTTCTTTCTGTATATTTGTTTGGAAAATGCTGTGATTTTTATATTATAATGGTAATTTTGGTATCGGCATCAGACTTAATGAGTCCAATAGCTAAAAATAAGCCTTCTGAAAAAAATGGGGATATTTAGATTTTCCGTAGTCAACACGCTTGGCAGGCGGATTACTGACTGCAGTGTCAGTGATATTATGTTCCTACTCGGGAGATGCCACTGCTTACGTCAAAGACTTAACGATAGACGTGCCCTTTACTTGACTACAAACTTAGATTAATGATACCCCTAGATGACGGGTGACAGACAAAGTCATAGCTAAAAGCTGTCCGCGTCAATATATACTCAGACAGCTACATTTGATTACTAAAGCCTGGTTTACATTTTGATTAGTGCGAGTGCAGGTGATTAGTGCAGGTGATTAGTGACTAGGTGTGGACAGCGACTGATTAGTGCAAGTGATTAGTAGGCTGTGTAGTAAAGTGAATAGAAGCGTGTTCTATTTTTTTTGCGAGTGGACTGCGTGTAGCCACTTTTCGCGCGCCCTCCCTTCCCCCTCACTCGCAGCGTGCCTGCCACTAAACACGTCTGGACAGTGTTTAGTGTGTCTGGACACTACTCGCACTACTCACCTGCACTCGCACTAATCACCTGCACTCGCAGTGAATTGGACACTACTCGCACTACACACCTGCACTCGCACTTATCACCTGCACTCACACTAGTCAAAGTGTAAACCTGGCTTAACGATGTGAAAAAAAATGATAAACAGTTTTGAGTTCGACCTAATTAAAACCATGTCACTAGTAAATAATGTCACTAATTGTCAAAACAAACACCAAGACGGAGTTTTTGCGCCGACCCTAAATCTAGGGGTATCATTGATCAAAGACTACAACGTCTTATATAAGACGTATATAAGACGTCTTATACAGAGCTCTGTACCCCACAGATCTAGAGTCTCGACTCAAAGAGGAGCAAATGCGTAGGCTAAATTAACTTAGGTATTTTTTTCATAATCTCAAACCATTAGATAAACATAAGGCATAACTAGAATCCCAATATTGACTATTGGGTTTATGACGCATTTGTTTTTATTTGGTATAGGTACCAAAAATATATATAAATGTAAATTTATTAATTATGTATATTTATCTATGGTATACCTGAATGTATTTTTTGTGAAATCAAGAACCTTGAGATATTTATAAAAACTATAGCTATTAACTACCTACGCAAAAATTTAACCTACACAAAATTATAAAATCTACAAATTATTTTGAGTAAAACAGAAAACTACGAGCAAGCGCGTGGAACGTGAGACGTGAGACGTGAGACGTGAGACGTGAGACGTGAGATGTGAGACGTAAGACGTGAAATAGAATGACGAGGCGTGAGTGTAAGACAAAGCTACGAGGATTATTGCACATAAGTTTGCATAGGCTGCCCTGTTTTTATTGTAGTACTTGCAAGACAACACTATCGAAAATTGGGTATAATATTCAAAGTTTGGCTCCTCATGTTATTAACATGAACTATTTTACTTCAGTGAAACGACAGATTTTTTTTGTATCTAATGGTCACACAATGTAGTGTACATTGTGTGACCATTCGCTCCGTTTGTACATTACTGTGTACCTATCCCATAGATAATGTATCAAGTGTTGTTAAGGCAAGTGATAGTGCCATCGTTAAGCTTGCTTTATGCTTAACAGAACTGGGTCATTGTCACGGTCCGGACGCACATCCACGGCGACGACGTGATTGCGTTTGCACTTTGCACTACATCACATAAATATTTGTTTTCGGTGGGGATCCAATTCAGAATCGCAGAAGACAAAGCTACTACCTACTGAGCTGTGACGGTTGTCAAATGTATGAACTATTTATCTATTGGTTGATTTACTAACATGAATGTATTAGTTACACAGTCATTTGACAAAACACCTGCAGGTCAACTCTTGAAAATGATAAACGAAGTTTCATTTTGTCATTTTTGGTTACACTGCGGGGCTTCTGTAACCCATTCCAGTCAAGTTGTTGCTGCCTGACAGGCCGCGCAGTGTAACTCAAAACGATAATACGAAACATCGTTTATCAGTTTCAGGATAGACCTGTTGGCTACACGATCTTTTGATTTTTTTTGTCAATCCTAAAGATCCAGGTCAGTCACAAATTAAAAAAAATTCAAAACGCTTCTCTGCTTCTACTTGTTACTGTATAGGAGAACAACAAGGCTCAATGAAGTAATTCGTTTGGTTAATATTATAGACACTAGTTATAAAGTACAAAAAAAAGTACCTTAGCTAGCAACAGAATTGTATCGCTCAGATTCAGTCACTAGAATAAATATAGCGTAGGAGGGGGGTACGCATCCCGGGCCGGTCGATCGAGCTGTACTGTATAAAATCTGGGCGAGCGATGTTCGTCGCTACCCTGATCTCTCCCACCCTATCCACCCTGTGACTGTGGAGAGAGCTTCCTCCCATACGCCATAGATCCATATTTTATAATTAATAATATTTTGGACACGTCATTTTGTTTTTAGAACTATAATGACTGTAACTGTATACATACATGTTATAACTATATATGTACATGACAAGGATTATTTCTTTTTGGAACATCTAAAGGACTTTGTGGAACATCATTACCACACATTGACACAAAATCATAAAACTAGGATGGTATCGAATCGTGTGTATGTTCTCCGATCTTTTTATCATCTATACATTCTTACACTTCCAATACATTTTCAGGAAAACTTGTTGAGCTTGCTCCAGCCAGTAACTTTCCTACACAAATACTTTAAACCTACCAATATAGGTTATCTGTAAAAATATCTATACTCACCAATTTTTTGCAGAGTGTTCTCAGAAACGCTCGTAGCGCTCAACTGCAAAAGCCTCATTTAAGCCAGAGTATTGACGGCGATGGAATCTATATAAATCTTTCAAGATTGGGGTCCTGCAAAGGTAACAAAAGATATGATTCACGTTCTGTTTGGGTAGAAAAAAACTGTGTGCTAATGACAAGTTGTCTGGTTATAGATGAATCAATGGATAGTGTGGTCTACGACACTCAGTGTTGCAACCCAACGGTGGAGGCTCGGCCGTGGCGAGCTTCCGCGTCTGACGTCAGCCTACATAGGGGTGTTGAATTTCCGCGCGCCCCTTCCTGCCCAGGGTATGTTTCTTGATCGAAAGAGCGAAGCAATCCAAGATCTCTGTGGCAACTTGACTTCATTTTTGCGTTTTATAAATAAAGATGTCAAACACTATATATTTGTAAAAAAAAGGTTTTTTGAGTATTTTAAAACCCCACATCTTAACAACCTCTACTCGAATTTTATTTATATCAGTAAATTTTTCGAAAACAACCTCCAAGCAACGTTTCGAGAGATATGCTCGAACAAACACACATAATAACAACAACATACTTATAAACATACATACATACAAACATGTAAAGCAAAATCGGCTAAGTTGGCACAAAGATCTTCGATCTCTTCGCTCTCTGGATAAAGGTACACGTAAAACTTATATATACAGGAAAAAACCTATGCTGTTCAAAAATGACAATATGTATTGAAGTGATGGTGCAAGTTTGAAACAAAACACACCTACATCAAAATGTCTTGGTACAGTCTACAGTTTTATCCTACTTATTTTTGGTGCTACCTACCTACAACGTTGAGTGCTTAATATCTATAACTTCGTAACGTTCGTAACAGTTTCTGAGCTTTTGGTATAAAATGAAATGTTTTAGTTAGCAACATAAAAGATGATCCATGACCGCTATTGGATAATTGGATGATCAAAACCTTCAAACCCTTTATAATTACCGATTTCAGGTTGGTAAGGATGCCTAAAATAATTATATTTTTCAGTTTAAACTTTACAATGTTGCCTTTATTAGCACTGTAATACTAATTCTCAATATAATCTAGATCGGAGCACTTGGAAAGGAGAAATCACTGCCTATGTATATAAATACCTGTTTCACTGATTTTTCAAAAACTGGCCCGTACGAAACAACTGTAATTAATCGCGTGTTGCGACTACACAAATCAACCTGGAAAATACCAGCACATTAAAGCAAGCGGGTGCTTTTAGGGCGCGTTCGCGGCGGGTTTGCGGCGGAGTCGCGACAGACCTTCCTCTAGGACACCTGTTGGTGCACTGATCGGAACATGCGTAGTTTATAACATAAATGATGGACTGTCCCAGCCAAAGTTCATTGACCTAAGTGAAGCATCTCTGGTTTTATTTTAATATAATAATATCAATTTGAACTAGACACTGAATACTGGATTGAAACAAATGGCACTACGCGACAATCCCCATACAGACTTTGATATCACGTTTCAGACTGAAAAAGTATCTTTTAAATAATATCATTCAAAAATTAGTTACTGATACTTACAAAAGTAGCCGAACTAAATTAAAATCAAAATAACCGCGTTATGATTTAATAATTATGGAAATATTATTATTATATTTACACTTCACAAGAAAATGCATACGAGTAAAATAGCATCCGAGTTCGTGCCTAAGTCTTTATGGAGCTAGAAATGGGGTACCTGAAGAGTAACGCTAGATCGGGTGGTGAGAGGGGGACTATGCAGCGCGCGCATCCCTGAGACTCTTACCTTGCGCATGTTGCTAGGCGCACCCCCACCCCTAACCGCAGCCCGCAGTAAGACGCCCACCAGTTTGTTCCTATTTTCCGCATCGCAACATCTAATTTTTGATCAGTGCGTAAATCCTCAGCATTCTTGGTGAGTGCCTACGCGTCGCGAAGTACTGCATTTTTCTAATTTCCCCC
The DNA here is from genome assembly GCA_947095575.1 of Electrophaes corylata. Lineage (NCBI taxonomy): Eukaryota > Metazoa > Arthropoda > Insecta > Lepidoptera > Geometridae > Electrophaes > Electrophaes corylata. The sequence goes on along the minus strand of OX352698.1, from coordinate 8,765,913 downwards.
CACTTAAGACGCCCCTTATGACTAGTTATAGTGATTTACCTGTATCTTTGTATCCTTCGTTACTAACCAACTCATAGTTTCAGTGCTTAGATGGTTATTCTCGTTGTTACACGACGAAATTTTAAATCGCGTATATCGCGTTAGCGGGCTAGTTTTTAGTGTAGGACATGCATGCTTCTTTGTTTGTACTTTGTCCTTGAGTGTGTGATAGTTTTTGTGCGTAGTGCGGTGTGTTCGCGAACCAGTCGGAAGCCGTGTGAACGTTTCGTTACAGATAAGATGAAATAGAGATTTAAGAAGCAGTGATTACGTAAGAGCGAAATGAAGAAACAAGATATGCAAGCTAGGGACGTGGAAGTCGGCAAAGAGGGCTCGCAGATGTCTCGCAGCGAGTCCACCATTAGCCGGTGCACGCCACACACACCGCTGGGGCTGCCGGACAGTGTCAGCGTCGACTCGAACCCTATGCCCACCATATATCGGTAACTTTTAAACCACACCATTTGCGCCCGCTACCAGGCTCGCCAGCGTCAGTCTCGACTTAGTTAGCGATAAAAATCGGCCGCAATAAAAATAAAAATAAGCCGCAGCGATAGCTTTGTAACGATTGGAAGACTCGAACATTTGTATGACTCTCTTGAAAGCGATAAACAAGATTTCGTATTGGCGCTTGATTACACTGCGGGGCCTCGGTAACCTAGACAAGTTGTCGCTGCCTGATATGCCGCGCAGTGTCACTCAAAAATTATACTTCGTATATCGTTTTTAAGAGTAAACCTGCTATGTTTATTGGAATCGATCCGACAACTGTCAGTGAGTTACATGAAAAATTTTACAAATTGAATACATTGTTAGTTAATCTATCTATATAGTGATATAGTATAAGAGTCTGTCCTGACTGACTGACATATAGACAATTCACAGCCTAAACCACCGGTTTGATTTAATTTTGATTTGCAAATTATCAAGTCTATACCTTGATATTTTTAGAGGTTTTGATGCGTAAGGGTGTATAAGAAAGGGATTTCTGAAATCCAACCCCTAAAGGGGTGCTGCTAGGGTAGAAGCTTGTATGAAGATAGCTTCACACGGATGCCGTCATGCACGTTTTTACTAGTTTTATTTAAAAATAGTTTGATTTTGCTATGTTCCGGAACAAAAATCGGTTTAAAGGGTGTGGATGCTGTTGAAATTACAAGCACGCGACTTAACCTGTACGCCTCAGGTTGATGGACGCATAGCAGTGCATCGTCGGGCACGTTCCTATCGAACGTGGCCTGCGAGGCAAAAGTTTGTTATAGGTGATGGTAACCACTTAAGATCAGGTGAGTCATCTGCTAGTTACATATAAACAAATAAATATTTGTGGACATTTCACACTACATTATCTAACCCTAAACAAAGCACAGCTTGTACTATGGGAACCAGATGGCTGATCGAATACTAATTTTTTTTTGTAAATACATCGTTAGAATACAATATAACCAGACCCAGACAGGGAACAAACATCTAACACACAAATGTTTGATTTGTTTTCTCGGTGGGGATCGAACCCACGGCCTATTATACAGCACAAAAGGCAGAGCTTACCGACCAAGTGCGAGTCGGACTCGCGCACGAAGGGTTCCATACCATTATCTATACCAAGCCCGGCAAAAAATCACGTTTACTGTATGAGAGCCCCCTTAAATATTTATTTTATTCTGTTTTTTAGTATTTGTTGTTATAGCAGCAACAGAAATACATCTTATGTGAAAATTTCAACTCTCTATCTATGACAGACTGGTGACAGACGGACAGACAGCGGAGTCTTAGTAATAGGGTCACGCTATACCCTTTGGGTACGGAACCCTAAAAAATACCACTTTTACATGTATTGTTCTGTTGTGCATAAGGCATTACCTGTATTACCTCGAATGTAATAGCCGAAAACAAGTAATTTACTCAGTAACATTCTGCACTGTGTTATTACCTTAATGTTTTTTTTGTGCAACTTGCTGATGTAACAAGCAGATGGCCCACCTGTTGCTAAGTGGTTACCATCGCCTATAACAAAGCATTGCCATATAGGCCACGCTCGTTAGGATCGAACTGTATGACTGCTAGAGACATAGGGCTTACCGCTGATAAATTATAATTTGAAACATGGTTATTTTTTTGTGGTTACTTTTTAATTTGTTTTATTTTCTGAGTTTTTATGTACCTTATAGCTAAGCTAAGCCTATGTGTGTTTAAGCTTAGACAAATAACGTTTTATCCATCGATCTAATATCACAGATTTGTGTGAAAACTAGCACAAATATATATTTACATTACTTTTTATGTATTATATATGTTGAGGGAATTTTTAGTAAAAATTTAGTTTTCTAGTAATATTAATCTTACTAAACCAAACTTGTTTTGCGTGATATTTTAAGTGTCGTATAAGTATAGTCATAATACATTAATTACCAATTAAAGGTACATACGTTAAGCTTATTATAACTAGGTAAGTTATAAATACCACAAACGTAGTAAATAGCGCTAGCAATCCCTTTAAAAAATGTATTAACATTAGATACCCTAGAACAGTATATATTTAAAAAGTAGACATTCCTATTCATATTCTTAATTAAATCCATAGCTTTATTCCTAGCTTCATACATTAGAGTGTGTTTTAAAATTATTTACTAAGCTGTGGTGATCTAGTAAAGGACCCCTCCATCGCCTCGTATGAGGATTAGCAGCAGGTTCTCCTGAGTTCATAACATTTACACTACGATCACCAATCCAAGCGTGGTGACTACGGCAAACCCTCCCAAATATGGGGGAGGCCTATATCCAGAAGTAGACTTATTCAGGCTGAAGACGTGATAAGCTCATGGCGATTAATGCGCTACTCGTACGTACAAGATTGGATTGGAGAGTCTCGCATTCGACGACTACATGAACAATCTCGCCTCAAAAACTTTCCTAATTTAAGCATCGAAACCGAACACGATAACACTACTGTAGTATATGCTGTGTGTAACTGGACGGATAACTCAACGCTTCTCCAGTAATAAACTAGCTACTGAGCCAGACAGTCGTTTCATTTCATAACAAACACTCCATCTGGCGACGAGGATGGGATCCGAATCCACGAGTGCAAAAACACTTGCACTTTAACTGCAATTCCCATTCATATATCGCATGACTGTTGTATGAATATTTTCTCATAGCTGTGCAGTACAGCTGTACTGTATGTACATACTCAAATACCCAACTGGATAACCTTCGGTCATGCTGTGCGTTGAAAAAATGCATTAAGCATTGTTACAATAAACCGAACTTAGATAACTATTTACACAATACAAAAATGTTACATGTAGTATTAAATAAATTGTTTACATGACTCAATGTGAATGGTTGTTAAAATAGAAACATATATTTTTTGTACAGATGTCGTGCTCCAATCGCATCGTTGGATTGTATGGACGATTTTAGTGCTCATTCTCAACAGATGCTAGATCAAGGTGAGTCAAAGATTTATTTTTGCGCACATTTTATATTTTTATATGAAACGAGCTCGATTTTTGTTGTATTTAAATAGCACTTCGAGAACATAAAATGCAACAAATCTAATAATGTCGTTCATTAGTAACAACTTCCAGTTTTACAAATAACGGCATAGTTTATACTCAAGTTTCTAGTTAGTTTATTCCTGGATTTAGTAGACAATGTAGTTGCAATGAAATTTTTGTGTTTGAGGTCTGGCTTCAGAGCTACATTTCGGAGAGTTTCAAGATAAAGGTAAATTATATATTTAGTAAAACCATCCCATAAAAAAATTGATATACACAAAATGTTTTAACATTCGCTTTGATAAACACACACACAGCACATGCGTATAATAGCTAAAAATACATTTCGTGAGAGTGCTTTATGAAAACGCAATTAAAAATAATGCTAGTATTTTATGTGTAGCAGGAGAAATGGCACTGACACGGCCGATGTGTACCGTATACACGGGACACCCTTCAGCAGTGGCCTCCTCGGTGACTCCAGGCCTTCGGTACAAGAGTCTGGGCAAGTCAGGGCTCAGAATACCCAACGTTGGTCTCGGAATATGGACCTTCATGAACGAAGATAACGCTGAAGATGTTGTTATGGCTGCTCTAGAAAATGGGATTAATCTTTTTGACCTATCCGAAGCGCACTGCGGTTAGTTACATATTTTGGGATTGTAATTATTTAATTGGACTTTTTCCTCTATTTTAATATCCAGACTACAATATTAGCTGTATCCCAGATCACCATATACCTCTCCATCGTGACCTTATCGGGAATAATTATTTCCTGAGAAACACCGACACTGCGGTCGGTAAACATAAGAGGTTATGTCTAATAGTAGACTTATTTCCAGCCAATACAACCTTAAATATATTTATGTCCTAACAGCTAAAGGAGAAGCGGAACTAGGCAGGATCTTAAAAAAGAGAGGCGTCAGGAGGTCCAGCGTTATAATCATCACAAAAATATATTGGAGCACAAAGTAAGTTCGTTTGCTCCTACTTTATTTAATTAGCACTCAGTATACCATAGTCATAATCAGTTAAATTAATCATATAAAAGTATTATATTATTATTATTTCACAATTTAATGTTACTTCAACTACATAGGTACAGTCAAACTCAAAAGTAAATGATAACCTGCCAATAACAATTTATAATAAAAAACGTATTATAAATTCGACTATTCATCTTCTGACGCTGGTTGTATCTAGTATCTATATAATATGTTGCATTATATGTATGTATTTACAAAAAAGTATTCTATCAGTTATATGGTTTACCAACAAACAACAACAACAACAAGCTTTGCTTTGGTAACAAGCTTTGCTTAGTTTGGGACTAGATGACGTTGTGTCAAATATATGTCAATAAATTTATTTATTTATATAGTATCTACACAAGTCACCACTTTCTAACCGCTAAATAACTCTGGGTCACTTTTGCTTGAGATTAGATTATTTGAAACATAGCCTTGGAATTTTTATACAAGCGGGCAATTGAAAAAAAGTGAGTCTTGTAAATAAAACACAGCCTATAAAAAGTCTACAAACCAAACCCGTGAGCAGAGGGTGCCATAAGAACTAATTCTCATTCTCACTCAGCATAGCATCGGTTCAATAAATTGTCTCTCATTGAGTATCGAGCATTTTTGTCTACGATTAAATTACTTTTGTGGCACCGTTTCTTTGGCGGCGATTATTTAAGTCTTTTCTACTTGAGCCCATTAGACGCATGAGAATTGCCCTCAAGTCGTCTGGTGGCGATAGCGGTTTTGTTTTGTAGACAAATATTGGAATACCAATTAAAGGACCACCACCACCTAGCCAAATTCATGTTAACACATCCTTAGATAAATTATTATAAATAGTGTATGCAGGTACCTACTGAATTACATCTAATAAACTGATTTTATATATTAGACTACAACAGTATTTGATGTTATGCAGGGCATTTCATTATTAACTAATTACATAAGAAACAGTCGCTACAAAGAAGTTTTTTTATATTTAAATAACTAGACCATCTCCTTAAATAAGCTGCGTGATTTTGATACGTTGCCGGTGTTGCACACAAATCCGCCGCATTGGCGGATTTTTGGATTATGCAGTAAATTATTATGAATATAATAGGTTAAATATTAGATGTAAAATATTTGTATATACTAAATTACTTCCGTTATAATGTAATAATTTTCTTGAATATAATTAAAAAAAACATAAAAAAATCTAAAATAAAGTTTTCAATCCGAGATTACTTATAAATTATGACATATCAATTTGTATAGTTAGTAATGAATAACCCTAACCTAATATAGAATTTAACTTATACTGTATTGTAAAATAATGTAACGAATAAAAAACATTATTGATATGCTACAATACAATAATATAATCTAAGTTTAAGTAAGAAGTTAACATCGTATGAAACATAATGATTTTATCATGTTCATATTTGGCACAAGCTCATCATCCACAGGATCAAAGTTCGTAAAACACCCTGAATGCTTTTACATAGCTATCCTTCCCATCGCCGTATTATTGTATTTATTCATATTCCTACGATCTTCTGCTTATTGCTAAATGCCTATTACTAACCATAGTTCAACTCTTTATTTACTAGGTGTGTTGATAATGATAACAGGTCGATAGAGAGAGGTCTCTCTCGTAAGCATATATTTGAAAGCGTAAAAGCGTCACTGGCCAGACTTCAAGTGGAATACATTGATGCTGTTCTCTTGCACAAGGTTGATCCATTGTGCCCGATGGAAGGTCAGTACTATCGATTTCTATCTTTATAGTTTTAAAACTGCCATAGTATAGTAATTTATATTTAGTGCTAGTTTGAAACTTAATCCTAACTTTTTACTGTAACCGAATTCAATTATATGTTTACACAGAGGTCGTTCGTGCCATGAACTTCGTTATCGACAAGGGATGGGTCTCTTATTGGGGAACAGCTCGCTGGTCTCCGTCTGAGGTAGGCTAACGTATCTTTTTAGCCTTTTAAGGTAGACATTACTGGTTATTCCAACGTTTTTATATCTTTCTTTGTTTGTAGATCATGGACGCCTACACAAACTGCAGACAGTTCAATTGCGTGACTCCAATCGTTGAACAGACAGAGTATCATATGTTCTGCCGAGAGAAAGCAGAGCTTTACATGCCGGAATTGTACCATAAAATTGGTGTAGGTAAGTAACAAGAGACCCAAAGACATGTTGAAATCTAATCAAAGACGGCGATACTAACATTTGAAATTACAATGCATTTATTATATCTACATAAAAGATAATTTTTCTTAAGGTTTGATGGTGTGGTCAGCATCTACAACTGGTAAAGGCTTGGGCCCGGATGACGTCACTAGCCTTTTTGCCAAGTCACGATTCAACAGGAAATACAGCACCTTCAGTTGGTGCGAAGACGATCTCGCTCTGCCTGATGTAATTATAACAATACAGTAATATATTAACTTCATTAACGACTTACAATTTTTAAACTAGTGGAGTTATTTGCTTTATATTGCTTTACAAGATAAAACATAATCACGATAGTATTTTATCTAGCCTCTGCCAACCTCCAGTAGCAAGGAGCAAGTAGGAGTGCCTGTGGAAGAGACCCGTTCCTATAGAGACAAGTTACGGGACCTCACCAATTTGGCTAGCTCACTCAGTAAGTGGTTCATTTCATAGCAATATTTTTCTTTGACCAGAAGTAAAATTGTAATATAGACCGATAATGACCGCACATTTCATGAACTCGAAAGTTTTTCTATTCTTATGTTTTATCATAATTTTATCGGCCTTTGGTCAGTATTGAGCTCTAAAGTAGATAACAGTATATATTAAAAGAAACAAAAGTATTACGAATCATTAAATAAATATTGAAGATTTATTTCGTAGACCTCTACGAAAAAGTCTACGAAGTCGACTAATGAATTTATACTGAAAAAGTATTTTTATACAAACTCGATGTAAACTGTACACTATTTTCTATTATGAACAGATTGCTCGATAAGTCAATTAGCTGTGGCATGGTGTCTGAAAAACGATTCTGTGAACTGCCTTCTTCTGGGTGCTACGAGCGTAGACCAGCTACGAGAGAATATACACGCGTTGCAGGTGAGCTTCAATTAGTAAAATAATGTATAATACTTATAAAATTAAATAACTAATGTTGCAAGAAATTTTATTATTTCTTATCGACATTATAATAAGAATCTGTGTCAATATAATGTGAGCTTTAATAACCTTGTAGTGTTTTTCGTTATAATATTTTTTTAAAGTTTTATAACTTTTTAGCCAATTCTGTGGCATGGATTGAATTTATTGATTACTTTTTGCATAGATCACTCCACAACTGACGCCTTCAGTGCTTCTGGACATAGAGCGCGTGCTCGCAAACAAGCCGATGCGCCCACCAATGGTTTCTACCCTCGCCATGCGCAACCAGCAGAACAACACCGTCCGCATTGATATGACGTTTGTATCCAAAAACTATCCAGATATATGCCTTGACAGTCTTATTTCGATATTAAAGTGTACTAGATATATTGTTGTTACTTTCAAATTATATAATAGTAGGTGAAGAACAATGACCAGAGGGTGTTTGGACACTTTGGATTCAGTTTAATGGGAAAAGTATTTTAACAAAAACTAGTGAAAGATATAGCTCTAACTAAAGTTTATGAATAATTACTATTGGTGTCCAGTTTTTGAGATATTTGTGTTTGAAAAAAGCAGCACTTTGCAGTAATATATTGGGGCGGTAGTCTCGACATTTGTTAACGTAAAGTTACCTACTTATTCATTTTAGAACCTTTTTCATGTAGAACTCCTTCGTTTATATTTAGCGATAATTCGTAAACTTTAGCGGGCTCTCAGATTCGGTCGCTATGAAATTCGCTAAAATCATTAAATTGACAGTTATTTTCGGTACGATAGCGACAAATATCGATAGTTCCGAATAAAACTCCATAGATAAAATCGTTAAGTTAACGATCGCTAACAAATGTCGAGACTACCGCCTCGGACACAAATTCGCAACAAATGGATTGCATCAAACAGATTGCAAGATTATTTGTGCAAATAGCCATAGTAATATGTTATTTGTTAAGCCCGTATCGTGTGCGTTTGAGCCGAAACAGGTCCTACAGTTATGGCTCTCTTAAGATCCCTAGATGAGTAAACATAATAAAAGACACACGAGCTGCTTCACAAAAGACTGCCCTACAAGTCCTGCGTGGTAATTTTTTTTCAAATTAGCCTAGTATAAGTACCTAAAGAAACCCGAAAAACGAGGTTTAGGGTTATGGCAAAATCGGTAAGTTTAAAATGCAACAGAATTTTTTGAATAATGGTGATCGCTAGTTTAATAAGTTAGGTATAAGTCCTGCGTTTTAGATTTTGTTAGAACACTACCAAACATCTACAAAAATTCCACAAAGATCGGGAAAAAATTGGCCATACGATTTTACTATGGACGCCAAATACAAAATAAATACACGGCACAAACAAGATCATTCTTCAGATGTCTGCGGACCGTCAAGGCGAATCCACGTCGGTCTGCGTAAAAAAATTCACGAGTTCTTTTACAGCGCCGACAGAACAGAAAACATAGAGTAATGAGAGACTAGAGAATTGGTAATAAATTTTCATGGTTAGAAAATTTAATAATCACGGAATAATTTAATGTATGTAAAATATTAGTCGTATCTAACCTAATTTTATTTCAGTGTACTGTTTAAAGAAATAGAAAATTTGCAAAACTTTGTTTCACCTGAACATGTCTCCATATAAAAATATTTTATGTATGTTTTTATTCGGTAGAATCATAGGGATTACTTACTGACTTACTGAATAGTCTTACAAAGTAGGTAAACCTAGGTTTACCACCTAGCGTTTTCTATCTGATGCTTGTTACAATAATGGTAGGATAGTTTTAAGTACTTACCAATATACGAACGTTTACGCGTGTATATACCTACCTACTTAGACTTAGTACCAACACTGCTAGTGCTAATTAGGCAAGATAGATACTAAGATTTGTACTACTGATAAATAACTAATTTGGAGATTGCTCATATTCGTTCTTCCTGGCAATGTACATATTATGTAGGAGACCTATGTCCGGCAGTGATTTTTCCAGGCTGGTGATAACAATTGTATTTAGACACTATACTTTTCAGGGTTCCGTACCCGCACTTGGCCAGTTTTTTATTTTTACTTTATTTAATCGCGTGCGTTGTTTCTTAGACAAAAATTAAAATTGTGTATATTACTTATCTACATAATCTATCTAAATTATTTGATAATTTTCCCGAAAAAATAACGGGAACGGGAAAAAACTGCCACGCAGGCGAAGTTGCGAGCGGCCGCTGGTTTTTCAAATAAAAACAAATTCGCTTCAGCAAACTTTGACACAAAATTATTTGAATGCGGCCGTGTTGTTTAAAAAATGATTAACTTATGTGCATTGATGTCTATTCCAAAAAAAAGTCCAAGCTAAATATTTTGCGCTACTTCAAGTAACCTAAAACTAAAGTATTTTGTAGTAAATTAAATAAATTTATCAAGGTGTGTTAATTCTCACAGTTGTTATTTTTTTTTATTTTTGATCGACGTTATTTTTTAACTTTTATTTGTCTTTAATTAAACAGCTAATCTAATTGCTATAATAAATATTAGTATTATCATTAAAAAACATTCATTTAGGATAAACTTGTATATCTTCCAAGACTTTTTTATATTCATTCAAAGGGTAAAACCTCTGTCATCACTACTCTGCACTGGTGGGTAACTGGTGGTAACAATAATGGGCTCGCTGTTAAATTGCTGAAAACGAAATAGTTCGCGCACACGATACGCTCTTAACAAGTGCGTCCACTCACATTATTTCGTCCTGAAGTACCACACATGCTTTGTATTACATTATGCAGTGGGTAAGAAATCAAAAGCCTGCTTTGTTTGACCTTTTATCTACTTTATTTATCGCCTTTTTAAATCACACGCTCTATGAAAAAAAAAATATAAAAACGCTTGAAAATGGGCAATGCACTGCTAACCCGAGCACAGTGGACTGGCTGCATTATGACATGTGATGTAATCCGTTCGATGTTTACAATGCTTGGGCCGCTCACCTTTAGGTGTAGGTGTCATTTGGTCTCTTGATTACGTCAATTAGTGACAGTGTAGTGGTGTGCAAGCCCACAGTTGTTGGTTCACTGGAACCCTTGTTGTTATTGGTGATAATTTGGTTCCTACTACCAGGGGCGCCACATCTGGAACGACTACGCCTAAACCCGAAGGCGAGGCAGCCGCCATCAGCGCTGACGCTGAGACCACCACCCCCGCCAAGGAGGGTGTTGGACGAGCCTTTTGTCAGATCCAGTGACTGTGGTGGAGAGGAAGCACTGACTCTGCTTCCAAATCTAGCAAATCAAAGGTTAGATCGCCTTACAAGTCATGTAATTTATTTTTATTTCACAGTGAATATTATTTATTACGTAATTTAAACACTAGTACTTAAGACATCGACTAAAGATTGTATTTAATTATTCGCAGGAATCGAAGGACGAACCGAAAACCAGCTTCTTTTTAAACAACGCCGGAGAAGTCATTCGCCGTGAAGGTAGCAAACTTAAATGATTGTTTATTTGATATTTTGTGCGTGTTGATATTTATAGATTTTTCAATGTTTAGAACGCGACGGTCGCACCACCAACGTAGTCGTCTCGATTTCATCTTTGAAGAGCAAACAACAAGCAGCTGCTGCTGCCAAACAAGCTAAGAAGAACCAGGCTGAGACGACGGCTCGCCCTAGGTCGGCTTCCATTCAGAAGTCTACCTCGGGACAAAACCTTCCGTCCACGAGCCGGGATCGTCGCCAGTCGAGATACGATCTTGGCTCGGCCACTGATCTCTAAGCTGTACCTACACCAGCACAACGACACTGCAATGATGTCGTCGTGATAAACTCAGATTTGGTCTGGTTTGAGAGACAAATAATCCATGTGAATTCATGTGATGTGTAAACTTATATTAATCTAAAATATTAAATTAGGTAACAGTGAATTTCTTAGGAAGTGCATTTTAGAAGATGGTTTCATATTTGTAGATTGATATGATGGTTTTAGTGCAGATATCAACAAGCTGCAGCTACGGTCATGCCGAAATATGTCACTGTAATAGTTGCTATCACTATACCCACGCTGTTTTTGTAACTGAGAGTAGAACATACACCTTAAATATTAAGATGCGGAAAGGTTTTCAAGAATAACGTTGGCAAAACTCTGTGATGGTCACAGATGGATGATTTAAATTTAGCGTTGGTGAAAAAATAGGCTTTTGATATTACTATTATCTTAAACTTAAGCGTAGCAGCAGTATGTATGATAAATATGTATATAATTATATAATCTTTGGAGGATTCTAATCTCAAATCTATATATCAAACAAACGTATTAGGTATAATAACTTTGCAGGTTACTTCTAATAGTACGCCTAAATTTAATATGTAAAGTAGTTATCTTTGTGGTTTTTTGTAGACATCCTTGGATTTGATTAGATTTTTTTCTTAAATATATAATATAGATTTTAATGGAATTCGTAATAAGTATCAAATCAAATTCTTTGAACTATTGGGTTCGGAAACCTTAGATTGTCACTAATAAGATGTAATCAATATTTCAATTTATTAAAAACCTACACCATAAATAAATCTGTCTAGCTTAAATTTAAATATTCACAATAACTGCTTTCTAATTACGTATATCAATACAACTTTAAAACTATTTAAACTATGTAAAGACACTTTCGCATTGGTTGTCACAAGCCGAGTGATAGATAACCAACTGTGAGTGGTAGCGTTTAAATCTATGACGCTTAGTACTGACTTCCGCATTTGTTCTTACGTGCACTCTTAAAACTATCATGGTGTCTCCTACAGCACATGAGACCAAAATGCCGAGTTTGGTATCAGAACATAGTTAAGGCACCTAACCTACACTAAATGTTTTTAAGAAAAATAAAAGATTGCATGCTATTTACTGAATATTATCTTATCTGTAAAGTATGAACAGTAGGGGTATTATATCAATAGGGAATGTAGTAAGATCGTTTCTATTAAAGTTTGTGGAATGTTCAAAGAAACATAAGTACGACTACTTAGTGAAGGACGTACGAACTGTGTGAATAAAAATGTATTGATATTTATCGTAGAAACCGTTATACAACTATTTAGTTATAAGCTTTTAGATGTTAACACAAGCATAACTTTAAGATTTAATAGGGTATCACAAGCTCAGGTAATTTTGTTTTTTTTTATTACATATTGGTTTTATTTTAGAAATTGTTTTTCTTTCTGTTTGACTTTATTTAATGCCAGTTTCACTAAGTGTTTATCATTTGCACACTCAAATTAATAGCACTCTATAAAACAGAAAAAAAGTTTGAAATTATAGTTATAGATTCAGATTCAGAGTAAATATTACCATAGTATTATTAAGATATAATGTGTTGCCTACTGGCTACCATAGTTTAAAGGAAGATTTATAAATTCTAGTATATTATTCAATATTACTCCTATACATATTTCTTGTATATCATAAATTGGTGACACAATTATTTTAAGCATTAGTTATACTTGTATGGCGCAAAATAAAAAACTCACAAATTAGATAACTTCTCACTTTTCTATAGAACTTAGAACATTGTGTAGAAAACGTTAGAAAGTTTAGTCAAGTCTGTACAATACTTTGATTTTAGTAAGACCCAATTCAACAATGATGAGTATCTCAGCTCCGCTTAGATTGAGTTTCTAGTAATTTGTTTTTACTGTATACTATTATTTTATAACGTTCATGTCGACATCCGAAGATAAACTCACCTTTGTAGCTACTAAATGTTCTACTAACTGATTATGTTAATTATATAAAATCTAAACCATGCATTAACTTTTGAATACCTAGTCACAATTATCGACTCGTATACTTTTACTCGTATATTTTGTCGTTTGAATGTTTTAGCAGAGTTGTTCAATATTAAATGATTAGTATTAAAATTGTTTTTGTATTGAAACTACACCCACTGAGAATAAGCACTCTTTAGGTGCAAATTAGTGTTGTGTCGTGGTAACTGCGACTGCTCGAGCGAAACCACGAGCAAGCAGCTAGAGTTGAATTACGATGCCACCGTCGCCACCGCCGCCTCCGCCGCCGCTGCCGTGTCGTGCCGTACGTAGCCGCAATACAACGGCACCGGTAACTGGTCAATTATTTAACCTCATCCCTCCAACGTGTCTGAGCGAGATCCTTACTAGGATAAATATAGCTTCATCTGCGCGGTAAATGCTCATTGTATACCGAGATAGAGTTTATGTGTCACAGTGGACGGACGCGCGATTTTATTTAGTGCGATATATATACCTCCAACTATGACCGTGGTGTATTTTAACTGGCTTGACTACTTGGTCTTCGGGGCCATGCTGGCCCTGTCAACTTTTATAGGAGTCTACTTCGCGTTCTTCGCGAAGAAGAAACAGAACACAACAGCTGAGTATCTCATGGGTGGGAAATCCATGGGGATCTTTCCCATTTCGATGTCATTGATTGCCAGGTAATACAACTTATATATACTCCTGATGCGGCATGCAATAAACTAACTACGACAATAATTATATTATGATAAGCCGCCTTGCACAGTTAGTTACAGTTAGTATAAAATAAAATAAGTATACTTTGAAGTACTTCCAAATGAATTTAAACCATATTTGCTATGTAAACACGCTTTAAATTATAATTAAATGTTAGTGAAGGATTGTTTACTTACAGTTACATTTCGGGAATATCAATGCTTGGGCTCCCGGCAGAAATGTACACCTATGGTACGCAACTGTGGACAGTAGTTCTATCGGAATGGGCGGTATCACTGACAATTGCAGTCGTTTATCTTCCAGTGTTCTATAATTTACAGATTACGTCCACGTATGAGGTAGGCAGTCAATGCCTGCATTTTGGTTTTGTTTAGTTGGGTACATTATTTTTAAAAAGACCTGTTTTAATTATTATTAATTTTTATTTCAGTATTTACGTCTGAGATTTAACCAAAAAGTGCAACTTTTGGGATCTATAATATTTATTATCAAAATGTTGCTCTACATACCTATTGTCATCTACGTACCGGCTTTAGCGTTCAGCCAGGGTAAATATTTTTCTACCGGTTATTAAATAGTTTATAAACTTTTCAAAGAGCATTGTAATTATCACAGCAATTTATTTCAGTAACGGGTATAAATCTTCACATGATCACGCCAATTGTGTGTATCGTCTGTATTTTTTACACGACACTCGTGAGTACTTATTTTAACTGACCCTATTTGATACGCACTGCTCTAAGCAATTGACTTGTAAGATCTGTATCAAATCGAGGCCATGCGGCCAACTGAATCAGGATGTGTTGCTTGATCTGCTTATTGCTGGAGAATAGTACTACACTTAAATGCAATTTGGATCGGAAAGTGCAAACGTAAACAGTAATATTCTCTAGGGTGGCCTGAAAGCTGTGGTATGGACAGATACCCTACAGACAATTATCATGTATTTTGGCGTAATCTTTGTTCTTGGCTATGGAACTTATCTACTTGGTGGCGTCAAAGACGTGATTGAAATAAACAAGAAAGGAGATAGGTTGGATTTTTTTAAGTAAGTATAATAACTTTCTGCTATGCAACGAATCGTATGCAACGTGAAATTACTGGCACATGAGGCTTAGCACCAGTATACTTCAGGTTGGTGGACTCAGGGTGGTGCATTGTAGGGCATATCCTAACGTGCGTGAACTACAAGGCAATGCTTTGTTATAGGTGATGGGCACTTTACATTAGGTGAGCCATGTGCTTGTTTCACCAGCAGTAGCATAAAAAAATGCAATATAAAGTTAGAAAAGGGTGCATTGATAGTTACTCTTTTATGCCATAAATAGATTTTAGTTCATTAATGTTACGATAGTTTTAAAATGTTTTCACGGCTCCGGTCTGGTCTTGCATGGTAAACATTAACTACCAAATCTGCTTGTTCCATCAGCAAATCGTATAAAAAAAAACGATATCATTGTTTTCAGTATGGACCCAGATCCAACTATAAGACATACCTTCTGGTCAACGGTTTTTGGAAATTACTTTAGCTGGCTGGCTTCTTGTTCAGTCAACCAAGCTATGGTTCAGCGGTGCCTTGCACTATCTTCGCTAAAAAGGGCTAGAATGTAAGTAACTCTACAAAACTACTGCTGGCGTAGCTTGGTAGTACAGTTTCAACCCGGTATGAGCATAAGTTAGGGGTAAAGCAAATGTGGTTAAATTACCTCTTTTAAATAATAAGATACCTATGAGTTAAAATACTCTGTCAATCTAAAAGAGTTGAAGTCTTGCAAACAAAGAAGAGTTGTTGAAGAGTTGAAACAAACCGTCGTCGGCGTGTGTCCGAATCACTACGAAATAGGTATTTTTAAGTCAAGTGAAAACAGGTGGATGCTTCATGCTATGCATGCTTCACCTTGCAGCATTTTTACTTTCTATCAGATATAATAGCACTCAAACGCTTAGTTATAATTAATAAAAAAAAATATGTCAAAAATATTTCTTTGCTTTTTTGCTGAACTCAGCGTTATGTCATGTGGGTTCAATTTCCACCACCGATGCGTGTTCTGTGTCTGGGTTTAAATAATAATATATTACTAAGTGTACTAGTATAAACAAAACAAGTGTATTGTTATTGCCTATCGTAAAAACTTTGCTTAGGACTAGCAAAACATGTGTGAATCTGTGGATTAATATTTATATTTTTTTTATTTAGAACGATTTTCATTATGGCTGCTGGGATCTTCACTATCCTCTCGTTGTGTTGCTATACGGGGCTCGTGATCTACGCAACATTCGCAGATTGCGACCCTTTATCAACAGGTGCTATAAAAAAAAGCGATCAGCTACTACCTTACTTTGTGATGACTATAACGGGGTCCATTCCAGCTCTACCAGGAATATTTATGAGTGGTGTTTTCAGTGCAGCATTGAGGTTAGTAAAAACCACACTAGTAAACCAGTGTTTTATGGCGAATGAAAGTACTTTATAGATCATGCAGAACATTATAAATCAGCAAAAAAACATTCTAGAAAGTGGCTTTTGTTAAATACGTACCTAATAGTTTGCATTCGATTGACCAACCATACCAGCTATCTTATCAGTATCAGATTGAATAAGTCCACTTTTGAGGGGTTTTCTGTAGTCTTGGTGTTAATCCCTTGATCCATTCCTTAGACTTCTCGTACCGTAAAAGGCGATATAGAAACGCACCAAGTCTTACAATATCCACGGAAGTTGATAATGAGGACTTATTTCATGCCATGACTTAAGTTATCTTATCTTATCTTCGATCAACGATACCTGTAGATCTAGGGTCCGCGCAAAAAATCCGTCTCGGTAAATATGAGCTCACTTGAGATGTGAGCTTTTGTTTTGTTTTAACATTTAGTGGCATTATTTACTAGGTGATATTTGTAGGTTGTAATTATGTTGAACTTAAAACTGTTTATCATTTTTTTCTCACTTCGTTTGTAAACAAATGTAGCTGTCTAAGTATATATTCACTCAGATAGCTTTTAGCTATGGTTTTGTATGTGACCAGTCATCTAGGGGTATCATAGATTGAAGCTACATCAGACAAGACACAAGTCAGATAAATCATCTATATTTACATATAATTTCATGTCTAATTTAGATTCTTATTTAAGAATATGTATTGGTTTTAGCTCTATGTCCACTGGCTTAAATTCCTTGTGCGGAGTTATATTTGAAGATCTTATTAGGCCGGCTTACAAGAAACCAATTTCAGAGAGGACCGCTAGTTTTATCATGAAGATCATCGTGGTGGTTATTGGTTTGTACATATCTCTGCTCTGAACCTTGATGGGTATATCTAACGATCCAACGACATTATAATTACCATTGTAACGATGTGCTTATATATGCATTCTAAAGTTAGCTAAATTTGGATAGCCAATGTATATTTTCTAAGTTATTTTGAAGTAAATAACTAAAAACTAACTATTTCGGTCATGATGTACTTCTCGAAATGATGAGCTGTTATAACTATGGATACCGACAAAAAGCCAGTTCGTACCATCTAGCAACTGAACTTACCAAAAAGATATAAGATAGTATGAAAGCCAGATCTTAACCTATTTATTTGCAGGAATTCTTTGCGTTGCGCTAGTGTTTCTGGTAGAGCAAATGGGGGCTCTAATTCAGGCGGGTAAAAGCCTAGCCGGTATCACTGCTGGTAGTTTACTCGGGTTATTTTCAATGGGCCTATTCTTACCATGGGTTAATGCAACAGTAAGTTGAACCAAATAGTTTTAGTTTTTTTTTGTGAAGCCAATTTATTATACACTTGTGGAATCACGCGCGACTATTGGGGCTTACTTTAAAGAATTCCTTTCTTAGAACATAAGTAAGCGACTTGAAATGTACAGGGTAGGTGTGTCTTGGAAAGGAATTCCTGAGATTCAACCCCTAAATTGATGCAGCGGGGTCGAAGTTTTTATGAAAATAGCTTCACGAGACGGTTTCACTAGTAGATTATTACTTATCCATGTTCTAAAATTAGGCTTTTCGCAACGAATACTTCTGAAGATATTTATTTCAACTGCTATACCACGGTTACAAGGCCTGCGTCTCTACCGCATTGTAACACAGCTATAATCGCGTTATTGTGCCCCAGTTTCCAGATGAGACTAGTAGTTTAAAGTATAACCATAGCTCCAGAAAATATACCAAAATGTTAGAGACAAAATGGGTAAACTCATTTCAGGGTGCTTTGGTCGGTGGTATAACTTCAACAATATTAGTCGGTTGGATCTCACTCGGCACTCAAGCGGCGATGATGCGCGGTGAAATAGTGATCATATCCAAGCCAGTGTCTGTAGCTGGCTGTCAGTTAAACTATACCGTACCAATTCCCGACGTGCCGAATTTTGTTGAACGTGATGGGTAAGTAAAGTTCTTATATCATAATTCGTCAGAAGAGGTTCAGAGGTATACCTTAGTACAGCACACTCGAGTCTACATTATCACGCTACGTCATCAGCTTAAATAAGAGTCTACTGCTGGACATAGGCCTCCCTCAAGTATGGACGGTTTGCTATAACCACCACATAGTGATGCGTCGATCCGATTCCATCTTTTCGAAGAATGGATCGTGGGCATACGATCCAATCGATTTTCGGATCGTATCGAAACGATGCGAACAAACCTAAAACGAACATTGACCTATGGGCAATGATTGTTTTAGGTGATGGTAACCACTTCACATCAAATGAGCCATTTGCTTATTCTATCAGGAATCGCATACAAAAAAATGTAGTTTTGCATCGTAGCTCTCTTTACTATCTAAACAGATAATTTTTAACCAGCCAGATAATTTTGGTCTGTAACCAGTTCCAATGCTAGCAGCTTTGATTGACCCTCACTATTATAGCTGAGTTAATAGTGTATGACCATTTGTGCTTGCAGGTTAGGTACGTTCATCTTGTACAGAATGAGCTACTTGTATTATACTTTGGTGGGTATGATGGTGTGCGTAATTGTGGGCACCATTACTTCTTATTTCACTCGGCCCAACGATCCTGCTATGGTAAGGACTTCTCTGTGTCACTGTTGAAAATTATCATTTAAATTGCCTCCATTTGTGTAATTGTCGTTATTATGCTATGAATTTAAATTTCTGCGCAACCCTATTATATGTAATCTATATCTATAAATATTTTATCTAATCAGGTTCACCGTGATCTGCTGACTTCGATTATTCATCGATGGCTGCCATCTCAGCACCCGCAATGTATGCGTCCTCGGCTGGCTCACTACGAGATTGAGTTGCGTGGAAGAGAGCTGCAACACTTTCGGAGTCAAGCTCCATACTCTGTAAGTACAGATAATTCTTACTGGAAGAATTCCTTCATAATCACTTTTAGAGTATTTACACTCGAACTCCCTCGTTGTTCTTTTTTATCTTTACTTAACAAACAGGTACTGGGCCATTTGTTTGTTCCATAAAACAAGCCATATAAAAAAAGACCACGTTTACTAACATGCACGTATTGCTTACATGTGGCATTACTTGTATTACCTCGGAGGTAATAGCTGAAAACTAGTGATTTACTCAGCAACATTTTTAACAACTTAACTTGGTGGTTTATTTTCTTGTGTTATCAGCAAGTCAATAAAACAAAAAAAAATACAATCTGGAAGATGAAGCGAATGGTTGGACGTAGGGTTTAACGTTTTTCCTGTAATTTTCCAGAGAGGCATTTATCCAGTACTGGACTTTCTTAGTTTGATGATGATGAATGTATCAACGTATTAAGAAAACTGTTTTATTTGTTCCAGAAATCAACCAACAACAGTCGGAGTGACCTGCTTTCGCAACAAAACAATAATAATCATTCCTAATTCTGAAATTATATCAGTTATGTGTACTCAAGATCAGGTGTTTAGGATTACTTCGGATTGTATTTTTCTATAGGCAGATAAGAACGTGTAGTATTTAGTTTTGTTTTATCTTAAAGGTCAATTGGTAAGTACAGAAAAGTACAGAATAAATGTCTAGAAATGGTAGTTGAAAGTTTTATTAACTTACAAATTATAAATGCCTGAAGGAATAATGCCAGACAAACAATATATTCGATGTCTTTTTCGTTCATATTATAAATCCTAAAAATTCTAAAACCCCCCCATTAAGACCTGAGTAGTGAACTTACTTAGGTTAATATCGTGACGTGACAAAAATATGGAAATATAAACATTCCACTCAATCATGCTGAAAGCGGTGGACTGATTTGAATGAAACTTAGAATACGAATAAATTGTAAACTGACTTTGAGGACTGGATACTGTTGTGCATAATTATAGGTTTATTTAGTAAACTGTTATCAAATACTTATTAGGAATAACTTTTTGCCTGAATAAAGCCACGGGTATATCTAGTATTCATGAAAATTGAAAAATATTACTCGGCATCGTTCAATTATAATACATTTTTCAGAAGATGAAACGTAATTATAATATGGTAAATAAAACAACGATAATGTACGACATAAAAATCTATTGATATAAAGTATTTAATTATTCTTAAAGAAGAGTAAAGTTATTTATTTACAACAACATTATTTTGGTATTTTAGATGTTCATGAAAGTAGCTGGTAATGGATATCACTATGGAAACATGATTGAAACAGGTTACTAAGTATTGATTCGACAATATATTATCTCGATAGATTTGACATACTCAAATCAATTAAATTACAAGAGTAACTGCCCTCTCAAGAATGACAAAGACATCAAGATAATCAGAATACACACAAGTTTAAAACTGCACATTAATCAAATATCTTAAAACATTAAAATATAAAAAAAATTGGAGGGCACGGTTGTCAAAAAAAAACATTTGGAAGTCACCGATAATAAATAAGCAATTAGTAACTGACAACATATGCGATTAATATTTTGCTGTTTTAAATGAACACTCAATCTTTAGAGGAACTCCAAATTGAAACGCAAACAAGAACAATGTATGTAAGTGTAATGTATTACACATAAAAACTGAACCGTACAAACCGTTCAATCCTAATACGAATAGAAAAAGCTGTCGCTTTTCATCTTAGCTAGTTAGATTAAATAGATTCTAAACTGCAACAAGTTGCATTTACTGCTTCAGGTATTTCCAAAACGGATGCAAAAGATTTATCAATTAAAAACCTTTCGGTACACATGAATCTAAACACTCAAAGATCATGAAAAATTAGGTACTAGAGAGGCGGTCTCAGCCGCCGATCGTGGCTTGATAACGTTCGTTCACATTTTAGGCCTTGAGCTCGCTCCGACGGCAAGTGCGCACGTTCACAGGGAAGAATACGTTTAGCTCGATGAGCGTGGCCAGTACCAGAAACATGGCGTACATGGCGAGGCAGGCACGACCAACGGCGGCGTCCAGTCGGAATTTGTTGAACCAGAACGTAAGATACAGCAACAGCAGCGTCGAAAGCAGCGATATAGCCGAGTACTCAAGTCCCATTGAATTTATTTTTACCTGACAACATACAACTTTTAAAATATCGATATTGTCAGTAAGTCTTAACAATAGCAGAAAGTGTTAGAGTTGTAGCATAGCTTACGTGGTAATAGTAACACAAATTACTAAGTTACTTTTAATTAGGCAACATTCAGTGATGTGACTAATTTGAAATAAAAAACAAACGGTTAGACGAAACGTTATTTAAGAGTACGCCATCTTGGTGGATTATTCGTATTCTGTTATTATAGTCAATGCAGTTTTTTTGATTGCTGCAGTTTCACGCCTTAACCACTAAACCAACCTTGAATAAATTTAAAAAAAAAGTTGCTTTGCACGGATCTACTCATACTTTTATCGTGAGAAAATAGTTTTAAGTCCTACGGGAAAACAAAGTACATCCAGGCTATGTTGCGGGTAAATTTTTTAGGTAAACAATCAACAATGGGTTTCAATTGTACTGACTATGCATGTAAAACTAATTATTCGATTTAAATCCCTACTGATGTTTTTCTTTACTTCCACCATGTTGCCCAAGTGTTGCATGCACGCATAAACTACAAGAACAGTAAGTACACTTCCATTGAATCTAACCCTTTCAACTCACATCAACTTTTTTATCATTTCGCCTGGCATATTAATAATTTTACTTCGCATTTTGCCATAATATTACGTTATCTCGCAAACGATAGTTGGTTGGTTAAAGGCAGTAGCATACCCGGTGAAGTCCTGGCTCAGTAGGTGTCAACGAAGCCTTGATGAGCCACGGCAGTCCAAGACACAGCAAAATATCAAATGTATTCGATCCAATTGAGTTGCTTATACCCATAGAGCCATGTCCTATAATCAATGAAATATCAATTAAATAGACGAAATGAATCATACTACATATGTTTAAGTGATATAATATTGACTACCTTGTTTGGCCACAATAACACTCGAAACTGCTTCAGGGACAGAAGTTCCAGCAGCTAAGAAAGTAATTCCCATTACTGAATCGGGGATCATCAGTGTGTCGCCTGAGGATCAAAATCACACACATCATTGCAGAAAATGCAATTTCATTTAATAAATATTCAGATTCAAACCCAAGTCAACATAACCATACCAATGATAGTAATCATCCATGCAACGACATAGGAAAGAGATCCGATCCATACGATGCACATCATAAACGTCACGGGGAACCATTTTCTGAAGCGTGGTTTTTGACAATCTGGGATCGTGAACAGGAATACTAGATGAATTGGCCAAGTAACTACCCACGTCGTCTGTAAAAAATAAATTATCCAAGTTCAAACTAGCAAGATATACAGCGTGTCCAAAAATTCAACGATAATACCTACTCATGACTACTTGAGAAAAAAAAAATGTATTTTAATTTGTTTTGAAATTACATTTAAATTGGATTACTTTTTGTTTAAAATCTACAGGCATTCTGGGATTTTAAGGGTTGATGCAGATAGCTACTTAGCATGCCGATACCAAAAATATTTGATATATTTAAAAAATGTGGTCATGGTGGTTAAAAATATTATGAGGGGTGTTCAAATAGATTTTAGATTTCAATTTTAGATTAATCTCAAAATAGATTGATATATTTTTGTTTTTTTTTCTCAAATAGTCATGAGAAGGACCACCTCTGGTGCCTGCTTATCTTTAAATTTTGGGACACGTTGTATAAGAGATTAATAAATAAAAAGCATTATGACTATATTCCTTCGTAAAGGATCCCCGTTCCGACTGAATAAGAGTATCAACTCTAACCTTAGTAACCCAAGTCCGGCCACTTGGCCACTTCAGAAGTGAATGCACGTATGGCTCAGGTTCGTTACTAGCCGGTGGGCCCTCCGCATTAGTAGCAATTTCTAGCTCATTTCCCTTGATTTCCATTTCAACATTGATGTTCTTAGGGCGATCCCCTTGGGGTGACTTATCCAATGGAGAGTTAGTAGAAGAAGTGATTCTCTCAGTGACATCCGAATGGTTAGTCAAGTTACTAGTACTCTTGATGCTCCCATTCAGTTGGGGAACGTCCAGTCCCATAGATAGCTCGTTGTTTCTAGGCGATGAGACCGTTGATTTAAGTTCTTTGGCTTCTGCAAATAAAATGCTCTGAGTATCAATTCTGATTAAACTGAGTTAAAAGTCAAAATTCGTATAATATTTGTATCTGAATACATTACCATTGTCACGTTTCCCGTCTTTCTTCAGTAATTCACAGAGGTATTGCCAGCTTCCTGTAATTTTAAATACAAAATAGCTAAAGTAAACACAAATAGAGCTGTTATACTAGTATGCACCATGTACCAAGCATACTATTATGCCACCACATTTAACTGAATTTCACTAGAATTAATTGACTCTTCCCTATAAATTAATTAATATAGAGAAATAGGCAATTATCAGAATTTCTAAAAATGAAAACAAAATCGTAGAAACTAGTTACAGGAACGTGTTGATTATTGATGATTTATATCACTATGCGGTTGTGACTTTCAATAAGTACCTTTAGTGAAGTTCTGGATTGATTTATCATAGTACATGATGCAGATGTAGACCCCGTACAACATAACAAGCAATAAGGCTTCGTACCACTGCACGTACTCGTCGTGCATTATACAGATCAGGATAGAAACCGTGATGCCATAAGCCAGACAATCCCGGGTCAATGGCCACCAGTCCAATGGTACCACCTATAAACATTATTAAACATGGATCAAAGAAAGCTAATCATAGTTCTACCACATATTTATACAAATTACAAGATTTTTTGTCTTAACTGACATATAGACAAAGCAGATGCTAGCCCGGTATTCATAGACACAATTTTTAGGTATTCGTATTTCTCTTAGTAAAAGTATTTTTGAAATTCAACTATTAAAGTAAAATAAAATAAAAGTACACCTTTAGCCCAAATGTCATCTGTTGGATATAGGCATCCCCCATATATTTCCAGCAAGATCGATTTTGACCCGATTCGTACAAACGACGCTTAATATTACAATAACGTCGGTCCATTGGTGCTGACCTACGCTAATATTTCGATTCGTAGTCGCCTTTCGCAAACCTTTATTACCCAGCGGTTTTCGGTTATATGGCCAGATCATTGGCGTTTTAGCTTACTGATTCTGAGTATTATGTCGGTGACCTTGATTCTATCAGGTCACCCTCATCATAGCTTTTTCCAAGGCCCGTAGTAGAACTTTCAGATTGTGTCTATTAGGCCAATTGTAAGTACACGTATAAGTACTTTGTTCTAATAATACACTTAAGAGCGTATCGTGTGCGCAAACTATTTCGTTTTCAGCAATTTGACAGCAAGCCCAATATTGGTGTGTGTGATTCGCACACATGCGCGCAGGTTACCCACCAGTGCAGAGTAGTGATGACACAGAGGTTTTACCCTTTGAATGAATAGAAAAAAGTCTTGGAAGATATACAAGTTTATCCTAAATGAATGTTTTTTAATGATAATACTAATATTTATTATAGCAATTAGATTAGCTGTTTAATTAAAGACGAATAAAAGTTGAAAAATAACGTCGATCAAAAATAAAAAAAAATAACAACTGTGAGAATTAACACACCTTGATAAATTTATTTAATTTACTACGAAATACTTTAGTTTTAGGTTACTTGAAGTAGCGCAAAATATTTTAAGCTTGGCCTTTTTTTTGGGATAGACATCAATGCGCATAAGTTAATCATTTTTTAAACAACACGGCCGCATTCAAATAATTTTGTGTCAAAGTTTGTGGAAGCGATTTTGTTTTTATTTGAAAAACTAGCGGCCGCTCGCAGCTTCGCCTGCGTGGCAGTTTTTTCCCGTTCCCGTTATTTTTTCGGGAAAATCATCAAATAATTTAGATAGATATGTAGGTAAGTAATATACACAATTTTAATTTTTGTTCTAAGAAACAACGCATGCGATTAAATAAAGTAAATATAAAAAACTGGCCAAGTGCGGGTACGGAACCCTGAAAAATATAGTGTCTAAATACAATTATTATCACCAGCCTGGAAAAATCACTGCCGGACATAGGTCTCCTACATAATATGGACATTGCCAGGAAGAACGAATATGAGCAATCTACAAATTAGTTATTTATCAGTAGTACAAATCTTAGTATCTATAATCTTCTATCTTGCGGTGCTGTAAAAGAACTCGTGAAAATTTTTACGCAGACCGACGTGGATTCGCCTGAATGTAGAATTCGCAGACATCTGAAGAATGATCTCGTTTGTGCCGTGTATTTATTTTATATTTGGCGTCCATAGTAAAATCGTATGGCCAATTTTTTCCCGATCTTTGTGGAATTTTCGTAGATTTTTGGTAGTGTTCTAACAAAATCTAAAACGCAGGACTTAAATTAAACTAGCGATCACCATTATTCAAAAAATTCTGTTGCATTTTAAACGTACCGATTTTGCCATAACCCTAAACCTCGTTTTTCGGGTTTTCTTTAGGTATTTATACAAAAATAAGCTAATTTGAAAAAAAATTACCATGCAGGACTTGTAGGACAGTCTTTTATGAAGCAGCTCGTGTGTTTTTTATTATGTTTACTCGTCTAGGGATCTTAGGAGAGCCATAACTGTAGGACCTGTTTCGGTTCAAACGCACACGATTCGGGCTTAACTGCTTTGAATATATTTACATTACATGGTATGTTTTATTTCCACCAAAGTTTATACTCAATCTAGTTTTATTAGGCTAATATGAATATTAGTAAATCGATCAAAGTAACACGCACCATTCCTGCCCCAATACCGCAGCAGGCAGCAACGGCGAGGATATTGAAGACAGCAGACCCAACAATAGTACCCACGCCGATATCACCTTCAGTGATGAAGGTTCCAATAACGTTTACGAACAGCTCCGGTGCCGAGGTAGCGGCTGCCATAAATGTGGCGCCAGCTACGTCGTTTGTCATATTCAAAGCTGAAATTAATAAACAATTTAATTTATAATAAAAAACACGAATAACCGGATTCGGCTATTTTATTCGATGATTCGGATAATGTTGTGATTATAAGTAATGCAACATGTTATATAAATACCGCATTAGCCTCAATAGAAAAAAACCTACTGAAATACATTTCACGCTATTAATAATTACTCATTCTCTATTATTCATTCTAGTAGCATCTCGTAGCACTTGCTACGGCGGATATCGTTATATTTGTAGAAAAAAACTTTACATTCTAACCCTTGTTTTATTAAAATAAAAAGCTATGGTGCCAAAGTATGATTGCCATTCCAGAAAATCTTCCCTAGAAGTCAAGATAAAAGTTAAGAATTGTTGCCAGGAGTACGACCATATGTTACATTTTTGCAAAAGCATGGTTTTTAACCATATTTATTCCATAATTTTAAACTAGCGACCATTTTCGGTGACTGAAGTTTTTGAGCCGACCGTCCTCTAAGCCCATGGTCATAGCGTAACGACTGCAAGAGCCGAAACCAGAGAATTAACGTGCCCCTGAAGCACGGAAGTGTTGAGAAGTAAATGTCACCCATCCAAATGGTAACCACGCAAAAAGTTGCTGATCTTAGAGGACCAGTGAAGAGGAACCAGCCAAGCTACACTAAGAGTGGTAAGAATGCACTGACCATGGCATATTCTGTCAACAGCGGGCACGAAAAACTTGTCGCAGACGACAGCTAGTGCTACGAACAGGTACAGCGAGATGGAGGCGTGGATGACAATAGCTCCATGCTGCCGCTGCAACTCCGTGAAAAATCCCGCCGGGAAGTCATCGATCGCGGGCGGTGTGCAGTTGCGCATTAACGCGTCTGAAAAAATAACTTTCTTTAACAAAAATTTGTAAATTGTTAGAAGGTAGTGGATAACTTTTTTGGTCATCAGCTTAAATAAGTCTGCTTCTGGACATAGGCTTCCTCAAAATGTTGTTGGGTGTTAGGGCCTTAGTCACTATACTTGGCAAGTGGACTGGTAACAGCAGTATCGGTATTTAGTACTCAGTAGATGCTGCTGCTGCTGAGTGCTGCTTCTATTCTAAGCTGCGTCCACCACAGCCACGGCTAAGTTTAAATGCATTTTTAACGCTGAATGTCCGCTTCAAGCAATATTATAGTGCATAAATGTAACTATAAACAATGTATTGGAAATATATATAGCTTGATTGACAGGATTTTTGTGCAGGATACTATAATATAAAAACTAAAATCAACTTATTAAATACATATTTACACGATTGTTATGCAGTTACTACTTTCATGGCTTAAAAGAAACAGTATTCTAACATGTATCCTACTTGATTTAGTACTTTGAAACACCAAGTAAGTACCAGGCAATACCATGAGGAATCGAATCGTGGATGTTTTATTTTCTAAAGAAAGAGTGATATTTTAAAATCTGGTAGCCTTAAAAAAGTCTAAAAATAGAGCAATTTCATTTGAGTGCTCTATGTTCTGCTTAGCTTGGGGCTAGATGATGCTGTGTGGACTGTCCAGCATTATTATTTTGTTATGTATTTTTCTGTCGTGCTTATCGTGTGTTTTTATGATACCATTATAATATAGCCAAAAATTATTTTTGTGCTTCAGTTTTTGGAACAAGCATATAGCCCAACTGATGTTAAAGGTAATATCACTTATAACAAAGAAACTTAAAACTTACACCAACCTGAGGTGTTAAGCCTCATGTGCTTAAAATTTAAAAATCCTTATGGTCAAAATGTCTTAGTTTATATTACAAGGATTACTTTTTAGCAAAATATTTGTAAGTTAGTACTAACCACGGATAGTTTTCTCATCAACGTTCGAAGTTCGAATACATTACATACGATTATATCCCTGAAACTACTTAAAAGCTAGGCAAATCTATAAGTTAGTTAGTTCGAAATTAGCTATCATTATCAAGATCACTTTAATAAAACTTCATCATGACATCGAGGCTAAGGTGTACGCAGCAATAAAATTAATCGATTTTCATTCAAGGGGTCAAAAGTCTTGATCTTTGATTAACCCGTGTCTATATTTGTTGTGACCTTGTCATATCAGTAACATATCATTGTTTTATTTCTTTGTGTAGTAGGCACGCCTGTAGATACAATAACATTATATTATATCAATATTTTTATTTGTAAAAATGATTTGTGCAAAATATCCTATACTAATATTATCCTGAAAGTTCACATTATTAAAGCTACAACATACTGTTGGTAAGAAACGGCATGTCGTTGATTCTAGAAGATGAGCTTCCTGCGTTGCCTCACTCCCGCAAACAGCAAAGTCAACAAGCCGATGGTGGGTAAATTGTCTCCAATGACCGTAGCACTAACTTATTTAACCGAATTAACTGATTTCAGCAATACGACGTACCAGGGGCAATGTCGCAGTGACACTCATCTGGCTCATCTCATCATGTGGGCAAATTACGCTAAATTGTGCTGTGCGTGCCTCCTCTCGTTGAAACTTTAAGACACTCGCACAGCATTGAGTGCACTATCAAGGAAATTGACATATCAAAGAGGGCAGGAAGTCCACATTAGCGTCGCATAAGTCGTCTTTCGATCTACCGCTCTCACTGCTACTTCATCCTGTCAGGGAATGAATACTTTGTCATGACTCGGACTGTATTTAAAAAAAGCGTTCTGCTTTAGAATAATTCTATTATCGATCGAGTTTTAGCAAATTGATAAGATTGGGTGTGCCATGATTTTGGGTAATGGCACCGGTAGGTCACGTGAAGACGCGGGTTCAACCTTGCGCGGCGACAGCCCTGAGTCGACGACGGCCAATTGACAATTTGCGCGAGGACCGACCGGATGAGGCACCGAGTGCTCATGCCTCCCCCTTCTAACTTTAGGAACGTCGGCCTAAATCACTGCGAATGGTTGTAATGGTAAATTAACTTAATGAGATCCTTACTAATTGACCGATACCCCTCCCCTATATGACCATTCGGTCCAAAAAGTCCATCATCTTATCAAAGGCAGTTAATTACATGCAAATGAGCAGTTATTGGTCAGGTATTTTTGTTAAGTAAATCTTTAGAAAAAAACTCGTTAGCGTTCAAAAATAAGTGAATCCATTTGCTGATCGACTGCCAAACCCGATTATGATATATGTTGATATTTAACAAAAGGCAAACCTTACATTTCTTGCCGCCGATGATCATTCATTTGCAAATAAAATATTGTTTATCTGCATTGAAATGTAGTTCTTCTATTATAAGCATGTAAGTTAGTGTGGTAGGTCTGTTACTATAATTATTTGTCCTAATAAGGTGTGGTTTGTATGCATGGGTGATACAGTTGCCATACTACACTACAATCTGCACTAATTCGTTGGTATAATAGTCAGCCCATAATAGCTATCGGAGAGGCATCAACAGCCACGCCCGTATACTCCGTCAATTGTACTCTTTATTATGTACCTAGCCAGTCACTAAACAATACAGTAAAACTAGAAGGTCCACCATTGATATTGTCTCAATCTACATCAAGTTATTGCAATGTTGTTATAATTAAATAAAATAAAAAAAAAAAATCACTTACCTGTGGTATTGAGATCCATGATGTTTCAGCTCATGTCCGTTACTTACGAGTTGAAGAGCCAACAACCGAAGCAGGCGGCAGGCAGCAGCCACGTCGAGTCTCCGCGGGACACTTCATTCACTATCAATAACCGGCACTCGGAACGCTCATACGATCTCCTCCGCGACTTCATTTGATTCATTTGCAGCAGTGAGTGACCCGACTGAATACCCAGAATTGAACGCACTTCCGACCTCTTTCTGTGCAGGTAACCTTGGTGCGTAGGTACGCGCGCACTCTGACAGACTCCAATCGCCCGCAGGATCTCTTAAAACTAGATGAAATCGACAGTAGAAGCTATTTTTCTACATCTGAAACATATCACCGTACCTCGATCGGAGGTGTTCATCTTGTCGGTGAAGAAGCGCGCCGCAAGCCACCGTGGACGTCACCACTAGCGTCCGAATGCCAGTGCTCGCGTTCAGGCGAGCATAATGGACCCGCTCGAGAACTCGTCAAAAGACTCCGCTCAATTATTTATTTGGCTATTGTAGCTCACGTCGTTCAGCGCTCGGGCGCAGTGCAAGAGTGATCCCGGCGGTATGGCCTCTACTACGCCCGCGGCCCATCTAATTGCACTCGTTTCTTTACTACCAATGTTCCGAAAGAAAATAATATCATTCTTTTTTTTAAGTATTGTAAGATATATTTATTGCAATCCCTTAGTTGGTCAACTGACATTTTGATAGGCCTCACAGCTCAGTTAGAGTAGAGTTTGCCTTCTGCGCTATTGATTGTAGGTATGATCCCTATTGAGAACAAACATGTGTTGTAAACATAAATCGGCATATGTATTATTTATTTACTTAAACTAGGTGTAAAGGAGGTATTCGTAAAAGTGTAGGTATATAAGTTCCTATCAGCTATCTGTTTCCCAAGCTTTGCTTAATTTGGAGCCAAATGGCGTGCTGTGAAATGTCTGCCAATATTAAATTATGTATTCTGACTTGAATTCGCATGCAAATCGCTGATATCATCAACGTCACTAGACCATTCCTTATTCCATCCACCGGCTCCGCGATCGGTTTATTACCCAGTGGCTGTCGGTTCTACGAGCTATATGGCTGTCAATTGCCACTTCAACTTGCTTGTTCTGAGAATTATACCCGTGACCTTGGTTCTTGGTTTTGCCTCATTTCTGATTTTATCTCTTATTGAACTCCTAGCATAGCTCTCTGCCTAGTCCGTTGTGCAAAACTTTTGTGTAAGACCCATCTCAGCCTCAGTCTCAGTTCCATGGAACTAGTCAAGACATCACTGGTAACACGCACTGGCTAGACTTTCATATTAATACTTAGTGGTATCTGTGACGAGAAGATGTTCCGCTATTTTTCAAACGCTGCCCATCCGAAATTTCACGATGATATCGTAAAAACATAACGTATATTGCATACTTACTGTCCTTTAAAACTTGTCGCAAGTTGCGAAGTAGTTAAGTCGCCTAATTGAAACAGGTCCTGAGTGCTCTGATTTGAATAAACCGTGGGGTCAAGTGTCAATTTACAAGCCCTTGCCGCGACGCTCTGCCCGAAGCGGCACGCGATCTTCTTGCTAATAGATTTCATTACAAGATTTTAGCTCAAGTAATGCAGTGACTCATAAATTGTCACTATAAAGTATTAAGGTACCATATCAGTTTACAGCTAAACTGGATAAACAATGTTTGGAAAAGCAATAAAATCTTGAAAAGGACGTCACCTATGTGGACTGCAAAGGTCCTGCTTCAGCTCTAAATTATCACATATTTTCTGCTATTTTATTTATAATTATATAGCTAGATTGTTAGCCTTCATCAACTCTTCACCGGACTAATCACATATGCATAAACAACTAACTGAATTTCTGTGATTTAGCGTACTGAAAATAAGCCACACAAAAAATTTATGACACAGACAATACATTTTTATGACATCTTGACGGCATTTAACAGTAAAGGAGTTTAAAACACAAAGCGTCACTCAGATCTCCGCCTTTTTGTTCTAAGATTAGCGACTGAGGGTTGCCAGAAGAAGAAGAACACGAAGCGGCACTATTGCTTTAGTCCATATTCTTAGATATTACCTAAGAATATGGACTAAAGTTTCTTATTCTATGGATATTACTGAAATTCGATCTTCTCTACTTCGATTTTTTTCAGGATGCAAGTATTGGCTCTATCTTGGCCTTTCTTCATTTTTCTCATTGATTTTATCTTTTCTACCATCTGCTTAATAATGGTTTTGAACTCTCGTTCTATTACGTGTACAACAGTGAAGTCTAACTTAGTTGAAGTTAAAAAAATATATATTAGACTTGCACAAGTCTGTCTGGCTAGTGAATGCTCTAAATACATATCTAGAGAATATCCGAGTAGATGTTTTGAAAATAAAAACCAGCCAAGTGCGAGTCGGACTCGCGCACGAAGGGTTCTGTACCATTATCTATAATAATAAAAACGGCAAAAAAAATCACGTTTGTTGTATGAGAGCCCCCTTGAATATTTATTTTATCCTATTTTTTAGTATTTTTTGTTATAGGAGCAACACAAATACATAATCTGTGAAAATTTCAACTCTCTAACTATCACGGTTCATGAGAACAGACGGACATACAGACAGCGGAGTCTTAGTAATAGGGTCCCATTTAGCTTTTGGGTACGGAACCCTAAAAACTAAGCACCGTGGCCCGGGTATAAGAATAAGTATGTGTACATACACTTTAGAGTGTTTCAACGCTAAAATTCGTACATGCTAAATATCGGTCTGTCATTATTATCATGTCATCATATTTCGCATATAATTATTGACCTACCTATTATACCTATTACTTATTTATTTTATCACACACTAACACACACACACACACACACACACACTCTGTGAAACCCATACTCATGAGTATGAGACTAGCGATATGAGGTGTACCACCCGATTCAATTATTTTATTTTATTTTTGTGTGGTCCTAATTGCATAATATATTCTTTCATACTAGTCGAACTCTCATAATAACCTATTTATGATTAATCTTTAAGTTCGTGCTGTTTTTATGCAAGTCATACCTAAACTTGGACACTTTTGTTTATTTTTCTCTATTTTACGTGGCTATAGTTAACTGTTATTTCTTGACCTGTACACTTTATATAATAAATGTTTTCTTTCTTTCAGATGTTCAAGATGTTTTTATGGCGAACAAGAGAAAAAAAGTTTTTTTTTCTTACGTCGTGTCGCCTGTGTCGTCGGTATTACTACGTGTGTTATGTCACGCTCATGGCAAGATGTATTTTAAATATCGTCAAACTGATTGTCAAGTCAATATATCAATACACGTTTTGTTTGTTTTTGATAAAATAAGGAACGTACTCGTACAACCTGTGTACAACGCTTACCAACGACATCAGTGGAAAGTTACTATCTCGCCTAAGTGGTTACTAATCTTAGATTTAATAAATAATGGAACATTTTTAATCGATATGTACCTGATTTAGGAATTGGTGGAATATTGTCAACCAAGATTAAAATAATCTTTGAATGGAGTAAGAAGGGCGTCATACCTGTTTCAAGTCCTATAAAACATACGTACATAATTTTTTTGGTAGTAGATAAATAGATAGATATATAACACTTTATTGTACACAAGGATACGATGTGCCCATCTAGGTGAAAACGAAAAAAGTAGGGGCGGCCTTATCGCTGAAAGCAGTTTTTCTTTTCAGGTGAATATACAGTACTTAGCTTTGTGAAAATAAATGACACCTGAAATATTTTAAAAAAATCCGAAATGTTTTTTTTAATAACAATACATACACAAATGAAACTAAATACAATAAAATAAGGGTTTATTTATCTACAATATTAACGCTCATTATTTTACACAAATATTTAACGTACCTACACATTACAAAATAACTCCGTTTTCTTACTGCAGGCTTGTAATAAGGGTTATTGTAAAATTGATCACCAAATTTATAATAATCATAATCGAGTTAACATTAAATCGCTTTAAAAGCCTCACGTGCCTCTGAATTTTTTTAACACCTACAAACCTTAAAACCTAAAAACAACCTACTACCCTCAAAACCGAAACGCTTGGTGGCAGACATGCATGGCGGTATTACTTCCTCGGACGAATACTTCATAAAAAGCTCTACTATACGAAACAAACAACTAAAATTTGCTGAAACATATGAGACGTTGCAATCAATGTTCAGACGAAAAGTTTGAGGAAATGGAGTGCCCTCTGTGCATATTACCTAGTATGACATTTTCCGATTTTAAATCTTATCGTGATCAAATGTAACATGCTCTTATCTCAGTAAGTACTTTGTAAACAACGCGATTCTAATTCCAACGCCTACTACAATTATCATTGATCGAAGCGAAGCGGTTGAAGATGTAATAAGATACATGAGTAATTGTATTTAAAATGTTTGTATGTCGGTATGTTTCTTTATATATCTTTCGAACCGGTGATCGGTTTTGCAGGGGGTACGTCTATATATGGTTGAGAATTTTACACAAGAGAAGAAGAGAGAGAATTGTAAACAAGTTAAATCGAACAAAGGTACCTATTAAAAAAGGAAAAAAATATTATTTGATACGAATATGTAACTAATGCTGAGCTGAGTGAGCCGAGTTCAAATATTTCAAAACCGTTTTTATTTTGACTAAGTTATATCGTTTCTGCGATATGATGAAGATAATCAAATTAAATTTCTGATTTGAAGTATTTCTGGTTGAAAATATAATTAAACGTATAGGTACGTACATTATAGGCCACAATAACTAGTTTAAAAGGAGTTAGGTATGTGTTATCTATCTTAAGCTACCTGTAATGATCAAAGCGTCAACAATATTTACCTTCCAACCGATAACATCGATAGGAGTGTTTGTGATACTGAAGTAATAATAATTTACAAATACACACTGTAATTTCTTGGAGAGTCAAAGGGAATCCAATGCTGCAGTACCTTTCAGCCTTTCAAGCACATAGCAAGTCTTGCTAA
Source organism: Electrophaes corylata (assembly GCA_947095575.1). Lineage (NCBI taxonomy): Eukaryota > Metazoa > Arthropoda > Insecta > Lepidoptera > Geometridae > Electrophaes > Electrophaes corylata. The sequence continues at coordinate 8,730,717 of OX352698.1, read as the reverse complement.
TTTTTTTTTTTTTGGATTTTTCCATTCTAATGATTTTGTGCTGCGCATTTACCAAGATATTCGACTTCTTCATTTGATATTAAGCTTCCCAAAAACATAACTTTTAGCATAAGTTCCAAAATTTCTAGTCATTTGTTTATAATTATTTTTTTTGTTTTCTAATGGCCAACAAAATGTTGATAAGAACTAGTAATTCGTGCAAATACAGATATGCAGTTTATGTGAGAGTGGTAATGTTTGTCGCAATACCGTCTGTTTACTTATTAGTGAATGGTGGTCCAACCAGTGAAGATGGGGATGTTCAGCAGATAAAATATGATACGGGTATGTTTGCTGATTGCGTACCTACACTGATAGTCAATTTCAGTGTTTATAGGGCTTTCCTTTGGTAAGTAGTAAGTGATTTTAAATCATTTTGAGCACTGATATAAAAGCTTTTGCAGGCTTTGTTTTAACTGAATTACGTTTCCATAAGTAAAAGTTGCCTTCGCATGTACTGCACTTAGATGTCTAAACATCAACAGATGGTTCTCCTGGTCGTCACTTGCTAGCAGTTTTGGAAAAGGAGTACAGGAACTGCACGCCTGCTGCGATTCTTGAATTTCCTCCCGATGGATTTACACGATCTCAAAGACAACATGTAAGAAAAGTTAAATTTTTAGGGTTCCGTCCTATTCTAGCGAGACCCCACCAATCCCTGCAACATGCACCGGGCTTTCGTATCGGTTTCTTCGATCAGGTTCCGTAAGCACCCGCCATCGTTAGTATTGGTGTGATAAACATGTACGATGTCTACCTAAAGCTAACCCTAAACCAACGCCTGTTTGCTTAGAATATCTGCACTATCAATGTATCAAATACTAGCGGTCCGTCCCGGCTTCGCATGGGTTTTAGTAAGGATCCCTAATTTTTTTGAAAATGTAATATAACCTATGTCACCCGGGGATAGTATAGCTTCCCAACGGTGAAAGAATTATTCAAATCGGTCCAGTAGTTTCAGAGCCTATTCAATACAAACAAACAAACAAATCTTTCCTCTTATAATATTATATATATAAGTATAAGTATAGATGAGACGGGTTGGATCAACGCAAAGTCAAATATAATGATACTTTTGGGTGTACTACTCGTACATGCGTGGTTCATTGTTTATTTAGCAGTGGAGTTTCTTGGTGATGGATGTGAACTCAGGTCGAGTTTACTTTTTTAACCTTCCACAATATAAGAGTACCATAGTGGCCATAGAGTAATTTTTTTATTTAAAAGTTGTAAGATTTTACCGCTCAAGGTGCAAAAGTTCTGCAAAAATTATACACATACATATTGGGTATTCCAGTAACACATGGATATGACCATACTTTTTACAGGGTTATATCCTAATACACTGTGTATTAGCGATATACAGCTTCCTGTTACTCGGAACTGTCTGTGAGCAGTACTTTGTGCCAGCCATCGAAATCATTTGCGAACGTAAGTTATACAAGAGTGTACATAACACAAGCTCTGCTTAGCTTGGGGCTGCTGGATAAATTAAAAAAAAAATAAAAAATAATAAATAATGCTGGACATTCCACACAGCATCATCTAGCCCCAAGCTAAGCAGAGCTTGTGTTATGGGTACTAGACGACTGATATACCTAATACAATACCATATTACATACATAGATATTTTTTATTATACATAGAAAATACCCAGAACACCCGGAATAAATATTTCGTACAAACATTTATCCCAAAGCGGGAATCGAACCCGCAACCTTCTGCGTCGCAGGCGGACATTCGCCTGCCGCGCCACACCGGTCGTCACGTCAAGATGATGCTGTTTGGATTGTCCAACATTTAGAAAATAATATTTGGGCATTTTTACACACATCATCTAGCCCCAAACTAAGCATAACTTGAACAATAAGAACCAGATGACTGATAGAAAACATAAATACGTTTTTTTTTGTAAATACATACTTAAAACACAATGCTCATAAACTTCTTATAAGTCACAGCACATTGCTAAATTTAGAGCTTAGAAGTTTTTTATAATTGAAATTATTAATCTACTTTTGTTAATGGCTGTACCAATTTTGAAATAATTAAGTTTTTTAGTTCAGTATGAACTGTATTTTTCGGCTACTTGATCCAAATTTACAGGGAAGCACAAATCCAGTAGTGGACTGCTAGCAACGTCTAGTTTGAAAATGCCTTGTATTGGTAACAGCTGTTTTATACCTTCTTAGTCTTATACCTATCTAACAGAGTTAAACATGGAGGCAGACATAGCTGGCGCTACATTTATGGCAGCGGCTAGTTCTAGCCCGGAGCTGTTCATAAACTGCGTGGGCACATTCGTAACGGAAGGTGACCTGGGTGTAGGCGCCGTGGTTGGTTCAGCCGTTTTCAACGTACTGGCTGTTCCGGCTTGCTGCGCTCTCTTCGCTAACAGAGTAAGCCATTATAACCATTATAATACTTTGTCGGGTAAATTTGTGATGGTCGTGCCCGGTGTGTTTCCTTTCATCATCGCTAAGGTAAAAACTAAAGTAAACAGTACCTAAGCAGTAGTAGGTAATTATATTATAATTATATTTAAATGTAGAAAACACAGAAGCGATAGTGTACACAATAGTATCAAGAGTGTCGTTGGGTTTGTCGTCGGAGTAGCATAATGTTATCGGAGGTACCTCGAAAAGGTATCAGAGTAAGTTGCGACATCGATTGTCAAAAGTAATTCGTCCAAACGATAGTCAAAACGACGGTATTTAGAGTAGCTGTAGCACGATTAGTACTCTGACATTGGGCTTAGTATTAAATATTGTTTCCAAATTGATTAGTTAAGCTTATTAAAATTTGAGGTACTTGCAGTGTACCCTGCTTACTGCTTACCCTTGTGTGACCTTTTGCTAGTTCATAAATAGTTACAATACCTATACTCGTAGAAATAAATGTCGCAGTATGTTGATTTCCCTAGTGTGCCGTATGCTTTACTGCTTTCAACGGCTTCACATTTAAAGGTTAAAAGATACTTCCTGACGTAGGTTTTACGCTTCAAGTAAAAATGTCCTAAATATAATAAATTCGGCACCTTATTTAGATGTGTCTTTTAGTACGCCGCGTCTCCGTAACTGCGGAACTACGAGTAAGTCTAATGAATTTCGGAACGTATACAAATGTAGTCAGAAAAATTATCCATAACTAAATCACTCGCAGAATTGATAGAGAGAGCGCGAAGAGATTGAAGATAAATCTGACAATTTAGACGGTTTTATTTGTAAGCACGTAAGTATGTATTAGGTATGTTTGTTCGAGCATAACTTTCGTACCTTTGTTCCGATCGGTATGGAATTTGGTAGAGTACACAATATACAATTGATAATCTATATAATTATTACATATTGAGAAAATTACTGGTATGCATAAAATAAAACTGGGTTAAATTGGGTTGTAAAGATCGGGGCTTACCAAAACAACGTATAACTTTGTTTCTAAATTGGCTAGAATTTCAATGACTTCTAGATCAGACTAGATTGGATATGATTAATGTAATTTAAAAAGGCATCGATTTGGAGCTCTAAAATGTATGCTTTTATTATTTGGATAGAACGCGAACGAAACAGTGGTGACGGACGAAGCTAGCCAAACACAATTTGTACTTTGTACACAAGTCGAGGTAGGCCTTTGGTGTGGGACGCTACCTGTGTAGACACGCTAGCCGCTTCACATGTTTTGTCAACATCAAAAACAGCGGGAGCGGCGGCTACAGCAGCAGAAGCCCTTAAAAGACGGAAATATGCATCTCTCGGTAATGGATACATATTTCTGCCTTTTGGGGTAGAAACGTTAGGTCCATGGGGTCCAGAAGCGTGGCTTCTATTTAAAGAGTTATCCAAGAGACTGGTGGATGTGACTCACGATCAAAGGGCTGGCGCTTATCTTGGACAGAGAATTAGTTTAGCTATTCAAAGAGGTAACGTTGCCAGCCTTTTGGGCACACTTCCTGGCGGTCAGTGACTTAAATTCTGTTTTCTACCTATAGTAAAGACCCGCACTTTACTATAGGTAGAAAAAGTTATGATAAAATATGTAGATATAAGGTAGATAGGTTAAATATTAGATGTAAAATATTTGTATATACTAAATTACTTCCGTAATAATAAAATAAATATATAAAATTTGTACTTGAACTTAAGTCGCTTATCGTCAGGGGAGGTAAAATGTTCTACCCGCATTTCAAGGGTAGAACTCGAACGCATTGGCACGTTGCCAACAGATGTTCCCCTTGCTCTATTGCTCTATTTTTTTAATACCGGTAAGTTGTTTTCGTATATTGGTAATTTGTATCCAACTTTGAATGAGTACCTACTTACCTTAAGACTTGACCCGGAAAACAAACATAGGATGGCCCCACTCATACCGACGGACGATATCGTAATGTTCAGTGGATGTGTGGGTAGTGGAATTCTTTAGGTTTTATGGTAACACCATATTTACCTAAACACTAAGATGTTGCTAGGATCAATGTTTAAAATTTATATCGCAACTTTGACTCTTCATTCTGCGTTTCATTTTGGCAGGCTATTGAGCTCGATTGGTGGTCCGTGTCGCGCGACTGTATGATGTACGCTGTAGCAGTAGTGGCACTCATCCTCACACTTTTGGATGATAAGGTGTACTGGCAGGAGGCACTTGTACTTGTGCTCATGTACACCTTTTATATTTTGGGTAAGGAATTTTCCCAGAGTAAATAAGAAGACTTTTGATCAGACTGCTCTTTACAAGTCACTGTGTCACATTTATTTTGGAACTCTTGTTTGTTTCACTCAGTGGTCCTAATGTTCCTTATATATTATTGTTATATATCCAATATATTATTGTTTAAACTTTTGCAATCAGAACACATATTGAACATACGAGTATTACACGGGTAGATGTGTGTGTATATTTTGCCCGCAACCGCACGACTATTGCAACAGAGCCGAAACTTCGGGAAAATAACAAAAAAAGGGAATACGCGATACTCATAAAATATAAATTTCAATATTGCAATATATGTTCAGTTCCAAATTAATTCCAAATTAAACGGAGTTTTCTTTCTATCTGTCATATTTTCTACACAAACAGTTATCTAATTCAAGTATTTTCTTTAGCAATGGTTTTCAACGAGAAATTGGGCCGTTTCGTCAGGAGTGGGTGCTGCTATTTCAATAAACCAAAGACATACACGGAAATTACGCCTCTTTTAAATAAAGGTATAATCGATCACTTCTTTGATTATTATGAAATGTGTTTATATATATTCATAATACAAAAGATATTTTCAAACATTTTTCAAACTTTTGGGCAAACAACATCAAGAAGACTTGATGAAAGGGCACAAAGTTCGATTTTTTTATATTGAACTTTTTATAAAGTACCATTTTCTCTGTACTATCTGAAAACTACGATTAGAAAATAGGTTCATAAATAATGTTCAGAAATGATTAAATTTTTCCTAGGTTGTAATCAAACCCACATAGGTTGTGGGTCTGATTCCCACATAGATTGTCCAATTATATTGAATTATTTATACTAAGGTGTTCTACTGTATTGACCTCACTAAGTTGGATTGAAATCACACTGGAGCTTCATATTATATTATTTTTTAAAAAGGATCACATAAAATAACGGTTGGAATCAAGCCGTTACTTTCTTGCTTGTTTGTTCTAAGGTTGCGAGGAGCTGGTACTTAGATTCATCTGGTTATGAGACTATTCCAAGTGATTACTTTGATTCCAAAGAATAAATGCCTTTTGAACTTGACTTGTGACCTTATCTATGCATATTTTATCACTTTCATAGTGTTACCATAGGTTCCCACAGTGCGAACTTTGCTTAGCATGGGGCTAGATGGCGTTATGTCAGATGTATTTTAATATTTATGCCATCAACCAACTGAGCTGTGAGACAAGTTACTATTAAACTAGGCTGGACTGGACTGAACTAGAGATAACTTACAGATAAACATGCTACGTAGCTCAAGATCATTATTGAAAAATTGATACCTTGGCATTGCCTAGATCAAGCATTCTTAGAACTTAGTCAAATGCGTACAGCTATAACATGAATTAAATTATGTACCTACTAAACCAAAACTTTCTATAAAATAACTTAGATGACTACACCTGGCAAGCTATATAAAATAACTAATTAGCTGCTAAACATATTTTAGTTAAATATAGTTCTACTTTTTATAACAAATATGCTTTTAGAAAAACATTCTGCCGTTGAGCCCTGGCGGGTGAGTCGGTCTATTTTACGAAACGACCCGGAGCAGGGCATGGAGATGCCAAAGCGTCACGACTCTACGGGTTCCGGTGAGTTAATTATAGCAGGTATTATTTTATTACTTTATTAAGCGTTTTGCGGCCAACCAAGATCTGGCTCGCGGCATCATGAAGCGACCGTACCAAATGCTCGCCGCTTGCAGTTACTTCGTCCAGTGTCATTTTAGTGCTGATGAATAAGATGTGTAATAATTAATGAATTAATAATTACAAGTTGTACTCGATCGTCCCTCACTCAGAACGTCCGGACAATAATATGGAAGCTTTGTCTGACAACATTCTAAATGCCAATATTCAATGATGTCTCAGATGATGTTAGGAGACTCATTAGATCTCAACGTAGATGAGTTGAATTCAATGAGTTAAGTCAACGTGCAAGTCTCATAATAGACACACTAGAAATCTACTTATCACTCAAGTTCTGCCCCAATAAAAGGTCCGAGAGTTTTAATTTAGAACTCTAATACCACTTTCAATGCTATACCGAATGCAAAACAGTGGACGAATTAAACAACGAGTCGATATAATTGTACATCCAATTGCCTATGAAAACCATGTAAAATAGATTTTATAAAAAATATTGGGGTCACAGAACACTATCACTCCCTTGATGTCGTTAGTTGTATCTAGACATACATAATGCATAATCATTTGCTAAGTCGTCGAGCAAAAGATATATTCATCCTCGCTTCGAACGTATTTTCATTTTTCATCGCTAAATGGTGCGAACACTGAAGCGAAAAACTATTATTGTTTTCAAGCCGCGCTCACGTAAGACTCATTAGTGGATCATGATAAAAAAAAGTGGTTCACACATTGCTACAAAGTGCACACGCAAAAGTAGATTAATTTAGTCATATTTAGTGGGCTACACCAAGACACTGTATTCTAAGGAAAGCGAATGAAACTTCCTCGGTATGCGCGTATGTTCTTATACATCTTAATATAGAAAATATCTTCCCTACGAACTTTCTAAATCCCTTTCCTAGTAAATCTCTCTATATATATCTATCTGGTATATGTCTTTACGACAAGCGATTTACGCAATACGTTGCCTGTAGGTTGACTATAGCCAGGGACTTTCATACAATTTGGTTTAAACCTAGTTGAAAAAACGGACGCGACGATCGTTTGAGCAGAAAGATTAGAAAGTTCTCGAGCACCGGAAAGCACGAAAGGACGGCCATCCAGTTAGTTAAAAATATGACCGATACAACCGTTGCTATGTCACCATCATACAACCAGATAAAGATGCAGTCGATACTAGTTATAATATATTTGTTTATGAATTAGACACTTTACTTAAAGATTCATACAAACGAATTATAGTTATAAACTACAAAAAAAATATTCATCGTAAAACACCCAAACGCTAATTTGACGTACGTCCGATGGATGGTGCGTATGGTGCTTTAGTCACCCTGTTGAAGTTCCTTTGAGGTCTTTAAATAGTGTTTTACAATTTTATCGAGCGTCGCCAACGCGCTTTTTAAACCTACACTAGCAGACAGATATACGTGGACTACGGTAACATCTCATCAGGTTAGTCTTTAGCTTCTGTCTACTTTGTAGTAAAAAACTATGTGGGAAGCCTGAAATAAAGATGCTTACTATTTTGAATGGTGAGATTCACTTGTCAATTTTGTGTGATTTAGAGACAAGCACCAGCTCCCTTTGGTCATGGCCAGGCGAGAAGAGTTCTATCAACGGGAAGCTGTTCTGGCTACTTACATGGACGAGCAGTCTGCTACTGTGGCTCACCATCCCGGACTGCCGGCGTCGACCACGGCTATACCCACTAACCTTTGTTATGTGCGTGGCGTGGATTGGAGGAGTGTCTTATCTCGTGGCCTGGATTATTACTGTATTTGGTTGGTATTCACTATTGTGGATTTGGCTCCCACTAAGAAAGAACAAATATTTGTGTTTGTTTGTTGAAAAAATTGACAAAAATTTATTATTTTATACCTATTTAATATATATTCGACAATATGAATAAATAATACCGCATAATCAATTAAATACCTTGCACGCTTCTCGCCATGTCATTAATGACAGTGCTGGTGCTTCCTGACAGATAAAATCACATTCTTTGTCGTGTACCCAAACAGGAAGATCATTAACCATTTTTATACCTTGAGGTAACATTGAGTGAAAGTGGAAAATGATTGTGTAGGTACTTTTTATTTTCAACAAATAAAATTTGCAAGTAGTTTTTGCTAGGTGAAAACGTCTGGTATTTATGTATTACAATGTAACACCTAACAATAAACATTGTAGGTATTTCACTGCGTTCAAGACTTAAATAGGAATATTGTAGACGAAGCGAATGCCTAAGTTCCTTAACCTTTGATCCACTCCTTGTATTTTATTGAATGGACAGTGATGCGAAGTAGGAAGTAATAAATGATGATTAAAGCGTAAGATACTCTTTTGCCACTAACAACATGCAGTGTCAAGCGTGTAAATGATGCGAATAATCAAAAGTAAAACGGTAACTTGCTGTATAGTTACAGTGAAAACCAGAGTTACATAGGACTTTGTAACCTAAAACCACATCGGTTCTTGTGGCAAATACATAATGGAACAAATCTATCTACAATGCCTATATGCAAGAATGAGAGAGTGCCTAATGAAATGTGGTGATATTTCGTTACATTCAAGTGCGTAAGATTTGCGCTGACAAATGATAACTCGCGAAAACAAACAGCAAACCTACGTTTATTTAATCTTAAATGTAAGTGCTACAAACACATCGTATGGATGTCGATTAAACGCCAGTTAGAACTCGCGCGATGATGCTGTAATAAAATAAGTGCAATGATTCAATAGCTCAAAGACACTCGTAAGTACCTGAGGGGGGAACGCTGTTATGTCATGCTTCACGACTTCCACTAGGTAGAATGATATTTCCTAAGAAGGTGATTCTTTACTGTAGGTAGATATTTCTTTCAGAAAAAAGTGCTTAGCAAGTTTTCCATTACACCTTTCTGGTAGTTATTTCACTTAGCTTATTATTATATTTTAGGCGATACTCTTAACCTGCCGGACAGCATAACTGGGTTGACGATCCTCGCAGCGGGTACTTCTCTTCCAGAGGCCGTTTCCAGTGTTTTGGTCACCAAACAAGGTCAGTAACCCAAAGAAAATTATATCTCCTTTCAACTTTACTTTAGTGGGCAATGCAGAAAAAAGTGACCGGATCCGGACTATCAAAACAACTCCGCTTTTCTACTAACTTCGGCTAGTTATATTTGATATTTATTATTTTATAGCAAACATGCATATAGTAGTTTGAAAAGAACATGCATGAGTTTGGATTAGGCATCAGCATCAACGGTGATGACTGTCACTCATAATTTCAGTGTCTAGGTTGACGTACCTCACCAAGGATTCTACTGTTATATGTACCTTAGGTAGCTGCTATGATTTTTAAGAGCAGTTAGCTCTAGTTTGCTAGATCCGTAGATAATCTACGGGTGATCTCTGAACGAGGTGTTTCAACGGCAGAACATCAACAAAATAAATCAGATCAAATATATTTTTTTGAACGTCGTATATTGTAATATAGACCTACCCCATGGAATTGGCTGGACTACGACATTGTAGAGATTTAGGGAAGGTGAACGATGGAGAGAGCTCAAAACCTCTTATATTTTCTGGAAGAACGATTTCGAGCCCTCTCCTAGGAGAGTATGAGAGAGGCATAAGTCCAGCAGCGGACCTCTTCAGGCTGATGATAACGATGATGTTATTGTCAAAGAATCTACTTTTATAATATAGGGTATTATTAAACATAGGGTAGGAAGTCTAGTGAGTTAGTTCTCTGAAATACGAACAAAGTATATATTGATAGTTTTATAGCGGTTTAAATTATTCATCTATATACTTGGTGTACGCTCCCAATTGCATAACGTACAGCATAAAGACTACAATGCTTTTAGATTATTGCTGTTTGTAGAGTAAATTCTGTAATCGACTGTTTTTTCAGGTCAGGGAACAATGGGCATAAGCAACTCAATAGGGTCAAACACATTCGACATTCTATTATGTTTAGGACTGCCGTGGCTGATCAAGGGACTGTTTTATCCATCTTTTCCTGACAACCATTGGGTGAGTACATACTGAGTTGATTAATTGTATGCAATGTAGGTTCTACGCTCTACTGAGTACCCTTGTAAACAACTTGAAAACATTATTGTGCCAACCACTTATTTGTTTAGTTGACCAAAGTTTTTTTTATACAACTTGCTGATGTAACAAACAGATGGCCCATCTGATGTTAAGTGGTTACCATCGCCTATGACAAAGTATTGCCTCGTAGGTAACACTCGTTAGGAACGTGCCCTACGATGCACTCTCTTCGGCGTCTATCAACCTGAGGTACCTATACAGGTGTTGAGCCTCATTGTGCCTGTAATTTCGCCGACACACACTCCCTTCAAACTGGAATACAGCAAGCTGCTTGGCGGCAGGAATAGGTATGGTGGTAGTACTTCCCCGGACGAGCCCTTCACTAAGAGCTCTACTATTACTACCCATCTCAGTTTGCTGCCAGTCACTATTTTGTTTTGTGCCAGTGACATGGAACTAGGTCTAGACATGGTATATACTCGTAGTTATAGAACTACGAGTAGGTATATACCATGTCTAGACCTAGTTTAGAGTATAAAAAAATAGTTTTTTATACTCTAACAAGCCTGTGGTGGTGCCTTTCACGAAAAGAAACCTCCAACTTATATTATAAAATATGAAAGATATTTGAGTATATGCGTCGTAACGACAGATTCTATAAAACAAGGTATAATTAAATATTCAGGACATGGAACGGCATACAGGCACTTCCTGTATGCTGTTCCATGTCCTGAACATATTCATTTCTTTCATTCGGTTATGGATATTTCATAAATAATTGGAACTTTCTTTTTACAGGTAACAATAAACTCCAGTGGCCTTTCCTACAGCGCCATTTCCTTACTGTCAACCCTGTTCACTTTGTATGGATGTCTCGCATTGAACAAGTTTCAGTTGGATTGGAAGACTGGAGTGACTTGCACGCTCGTCTATATTGGCTATCTCACATTAGCAGCACTCATCGAACTCAATGTTTTCTTTGAAGTTAACTTACCTGTCTGTCCGCATTAATGAAGAGACACTTCGCAACACGAAATACCAATGAACTTAATGCTATTCTCGTAATAATTCAAACAAAATTGAGTTTCAAGTTATCAAAGTATTTATTATTGTTGAAATAAAGACGTTTCACTTTCTACTTATTGGTATAGTTATAATAATTAATTAATTAATATTGGCAGATGTTTTATACACTAAGCAGATTGTTGTGCTTGAAGGGTGTGGATCCTGGTAGAATTACAGGCACATGGGGCATACCACCTGTATGCCGCAAACGGAGCAGTACATCATAGGATAGTGCTTTGCTAGAAAGGTGATCTATCACCTTTAGAAAGCTTTCTGCTTGTTCCTTTAGTAAGTTTAATAAAATAAAACACCACCATCAAGTCCCAAACTAAGCAAAGCTCGTACTATAGTATCTAAACTTACTTAATTAATTACAGTTACATTTTTTAAGTTACTGTTATTATTACTAATAGATCTTATTAATACTCGTAATTTACATTTGTTACGACTTACTTTATAAATAAGTAGGTAGGTAAGTAGGTTAACTCGAATGATACATTAACGTCAGGGACAAAATTACACATGTACCTACCTAACTAAGAATGTTAAATGTATGCTTTATTTACTTATAAATAAAGTGTTATTGAAATGCCTAAATAAGTTTTTTTTTTAATTATCCAATACCGAGTATGTGGTAGGTACGTTTTGTTAAATGCAATGAGGTTACTGATCGTTTTTTTATCCTTTTACAAGAATGACGAGTGACGTATAAATTACATTGTTTGAATTGCGATTGAGAGTAGCGAGTTACAACAAAAACTAACTTTCCCTGCCTTGTGATTCTGTGTGTGTGTTGTGATTAGAGCATCGACTCGTAAATACGCAAATAACAATGTCGGATAATAAAATACCTGTATTATATCCATACTTAGACAAGTATACAAAAGCATAAATTTACTAGAAATGCACCGACTTAACCGCAGCTAGAGTTTTTTAGTTTGGAGACACGAAACACTATTATATCTATTCTTCTGTGATAACTCAAATCAAAATGTATTTATTGGAACAGACTTTACAAAAAAACATATGAAAAACGTTGACAACTGCAAAAGTCAAAAACTGAGTAGCAGTGACAGCGCCCTCCTCCAGAACAGAACGAGAACAATGTTCCACAGTGTAACTTAACTTATTCCGGCTACAGAAGAAGTAAGAGTTGATCCTACTACTTGATCCGATGTCTATATAATATACCTTCCAGAGACCACATCCGAGCTAGAGTCGGTAATAATAGGTTTATTTCACCGGAACTTTTTCAGATTTACATTAATTACTCCTGTGGGTCTTTTAAAACTATCGCTGTGTCAACTAATTGTAAGCCCAACCCTATGTTGTTTTATAAAATACTAGGGAAGCTATTTTCAGACAAAAGTCAACGCCCGCTATAGCCATATAGGGGTTCAATTTCGGAAATTCCTTCCATGTTACTCCTCTACGCATCAAGGCAAATAAACCCTAAACATTTCAAGTCTCTATGACCGTTGACCAGTGGCTAAGGGTGTGCGTTGTCTATAATTATGTCAGTCAGTCATTCAGAACAAAGGCTCTTATAATCGGTATACTTAGATGAAACATTTTTCATACCATTGTATAGGCTCATTATCACCATTATGTGATAGGTAGATAGGCATGACTCTAATGTACCTTACCTATCTGCCAATACAAACATGTAACTCTTAATAATTCAAAACTTTGAAATGCGTCATAAGATGAAGCGTAGGTAGGTACCTATAGGTAATGTGCAATGCGCCCCTGACGACAAAACGGCAGCTGCAGGACGCAGGCGCGTCTTGCATGAGACCAAAATCAGGTCATCTAGCGGACTCAGTCTAGCTATTGATCCAGACTCCTCTTTTACCTACCGATTCAGGCACGTGGCAAGGTGGGGAACACCCACGCTCGGGTGGGTTGCAATCAATACTCTCCTCATCATATCTAATGCATTTCGAATTTGATGGATGCGGTACATTTTAGATCAAAAATATCTTGTTTTACTTTACAGAGGAACATTCAATGTCCCCTTCATTCACTGGTAGTTTCGAATTCGTATGAAGAATATGTAGCAGGTAACACTTAAAAAAAAACTATCAACAATGCAATGGGTACAAGTGAGACATACGTTGGTAAATAGTGTTCTGAGTAAGAGAATCAGTGAGGTGGCCTCACTATTCATGCTGTGATAGATTATTACATAGAGCCGAAGAACAACATGCTTGCTACGCATAAACTCTATTAGCATAAAAACATTTAAAAGATCGGAGGGCCTAGCACGTGCAAATTATATGACGCTTGCGGCGCGGCTGGGGCGGCGGCGCCGGCGTGGCGTATCGTGCTGCCTTTTGAACTACATTGCGCGACATCGATATTTCACTTGCGGATTGTTGCCTAGTTCCCGAGTGATATAACACAAATGACAATATAATACGTTTACGTTATGAATGTCAAATTTGTTCGTGCTTGTTCTCTGGTCGCTGAATATAACTTGGTCGTAATGTTTCAACGCAGGCCAACAAAAATATCAAAATTTATGCAGCTATTTTAACTCTGAAATCATAGGTCAGCAAATGAAAAGAAAAAAAAGAACATCACTACTGAAATCCCTAAACACGGTAGATATACGTTATGGATATACGGTAGAGATTATTATTATTATAGCTCGTAAGTTCGATAACCGCTGGGGAATAAACAGCTGGGGATGAAAAAGGCTATGTCAGGCAGTGGAATTCTACAGATGGTGATAAATATAAATTTTCTATATACTATATCAGGTATATTTTACTATAGTAAATTTTCTAATAGTCGTAGGTTCGTACGTACTTACGTAGGTACCTACTCAATATTAATCCATCGAATCAGTATAATGTGTGTAAACTTAGGTGAGGTTTACCTACATAAGATATTGTTGCTCTTTCCTACGTGGGAACAACGTGATAATTGCTTATGACATAAGCCACAATAAAAATGATAATTCAATTTCATCATAACGCAAAAGCCGTTCAACTTTTCCATTCCGAAGCGTAAAAGTGTAAAAAAGAAGACAATACATAATCAGCACAGTAATTAGAGGCGGCACACGCAAACAGCGACATCAATACACGCATGTGTCTCCTGTACTTACCTACGCTACAGTGCAATGCTAAATCAACGTTATAAATATTGAATTTTAACTTTACATGTTAAACCACACAGAAATAGTCTCGCGACTATAGGTAGATATCCTCGCAAATCTCTCAGGGCCTGCCAAGTAGCAACAACTCAAGATTCTTTGATGATGTCTGAGGAGGTTAGTCAGAGGTACGTCCAAATATTTGACACATACCCGCACTGACTTGTTACTAAAAAATCTGAGGGAATATTTACTGTGCTTGGCGATTAAAGTCGTGATGCTATTTCTCTTCTCTATGCTTGTCTCAAATATAGAAAGAAATAGAAAAGAGAAATAGCTTTATTTTACGTATAGCAGCAAAATAAAAAGTTGTCATCCGGTTCACATTAGGTAGGTACTTATCCGAAATAATCTCGATTCTCTGTGGCGACGACGGAGTGCAGTGGACAAACAAAAGAACCGGGTTTACGTACCTACGATAGGTACAGGCCCGTTGAAATTACAGCACAATACACTGATGTACAGTCAGCTGCACTAGAATGTATAGGTACAACTAGTAAATTACAGAATGGTTTTACAAAGTCACAATTAATATTACCTAACAGGGCAAAACCCAAAAAAACTGTGAACTTATCAGCTAATTTCGCGGTTTTTGAGTTTTTACTATAAGGTTTTGATACCGTTTTGAAAGTTACGAATTGTATAGGTACATTCTAGTGCAGCTGACTGTGCTTCTATAAAACAGATTTCATCTCACAAACAATTTATCTAATAACTCAGGTAAATACATTTTTCACAAATATTATACAAATCATTCGTTTTAGGAAAGCGACCATAGCATTCCGTTTTTCTTAAAATGGACTAAAACTCTGAAAACAATATTTATAAGTGAGTCTTGGTTTGGCTATCTTTATTATTTGTCCTGTTTTTACTTTTATTTTAGGGGTTTTTCGTCCTGGCTACTACTACTATGTGACGTTATCATTTGAATTGTCAGGAAGTTGCAAATAAGTTGGAAAACTCGGTGTAACAATTTCAAAGTTATTCGAAGTAGGTATTTCGAAGTTCGAGTTTAAGACTAACTTTTAAGTACTGCTGACACATATAAGAAGGTACGTGTACCTACCTATTACCTACCGTGATGGTGATGATGTCATGCGCGTTACGCAATGCTTCGCGAGATGGCAAACCTTGCCAGGAAGTTTTATTGTTATTTGTAGAACAAATGTATAGGTATCCTACCTGCCTAAGTATTCTATGAGATAAATAAGTTTAATCACAAAGTTTTATTAGTACCTACAAAGGTCTGTTTAGAGTTATGTGTAATATCGGTCGAGTGCCAGAGTGCCAGGCATTTCACAACCCTAGAAAGCGCAGTTAGGAATTGGTTGCTTACTTGGTGGTATCGTGCAACCATAAATTTCATGTGGGTACATTTTGGCTGCGTATTCCTGCCTGCGCTTTCTATTTTCCGTGCATTGCATTAACCGGATCAATCTAATCTTTATTTAAATAAGGGACCTACAGAGTATTTCGCATGTTGGTATTCGGATTTTAATGTTTTACCCTGATAGGTACCCAGTAATAATAATGCTGGACAATCCACACAGCATCATCTACCCCCAAGCTAACCAGAGCTTCTGTTAAGAGTACTAGATGATACATTATATACATACATAGAGGTTTTTTTTTATAGATAGAAAATACCCAGAACACCCGGAATAAATATTTGCAGATCGTACCAATATTTATGCGCCTTATCGTAAACAGTTGCAGCGTGTTCTTTTTGCACTGTCATAGAAGAGACAAAACTCGATGTCTCAAATTCGAAGTTTCGCCGAGTTTAGTTGTAGTAGTGCTGTGCTAATCACTACACCATTCTTCTTCTAAAATATTATTATATCCTATTTTAAGGCTACTTTTATTGAGGGCCTAGCACGAATCAATTTGTAATTTTTGGCGTAATAATAATTAGGTAACCTCTGATTAAATTCCTGGTTAGCGGACCTACCCTAATAAAGTAACTAACTTGAAAATGTAAGTCTAATAAGTGCAATTAGACTAATTTAGCTACGAAAGTATATACATTTTCGGACAACCGATTTAATGAAAGCCATAAAAACAAACTAATAATTTGTAATCGATACGATCGATTCTTATATAAAATGATTTATTTCCTCCTAGTCGTTAGAATATATTGACAGCAGGTTAAGTTGGTGCCTAAGTGGGATGTATCAGTACAGTAAATTTGTAAAAGATATTCACTATAAAACTTTTTACACACTAGCGTTTATACGATGAGTCTAGCTATCTAGGAACCAAAGTTTTTATGAGTCTTTCCCACAGCGTCGGTCGTCGAGTCGTGGTGGACAACGCCATCGTTGGCATACATACCCGAAGGGGCTTCTGCGGACTGCCTTGCATAACGAACGGGTAAGGGTGCTTCAGAAAAGGGGACCCAGTGGTACCCACCAAATTGATGGTGGATTTAGGAAAAGTGAGCGGTTGACTTTTCACAATTTGCCGAGTGCTTGCACCTCCTAGAAGTATGATAGGTATCGAATTTGACTTCGTCGGTCTTGTAGTTGTCGTGGGTGGCTTCGTTGTTGTCGTTGAAAATGTTTCTATTATCTCGTGGAAAACAGACTCGTCGTAATCTCTGTTGTCGTCGATAAGAGGCGCCACAAACACCACCTGCTTCAGACTGTTGATATCTTGCACCAGTTTGGCGTGTTCTTTGTAAATGTCATACTTCATCGGCAAAAGGTCATCAAATCTACGAGTCATAACTCCATTGGAATTGAATCTTTTCATTGGTAATGATGAGAATAAAGATTCTGCCATTATATTTCTAAACGCTGTTTTTTGGGAGCGCCAATCTAAAGAAATAAATAACTAATAGTTAAATATATGAGTATAAAAGCTTCTAAAATACATTAGAGAACGACCCAAAAACTGGGATTAGCTTTAAGTCATTGAAACCATGAAAAACATTATTTTGACTTTGCTTTATTTTATTTTTGTACAATACTAGTATCTAGATTGTCTTTTTTACCTCATCTATATGGTTAGGTAGGTAGGTCCTTACTTAATTTTAATTCTGAAAAATTTGTAACTTTTTTTGAGTTTAATTTCCATTTCATAGATAAATAAATAATTTTTTACTGGTATGAGTGTTTCTGACAAATAAAACTGCTGTTAAGTGATACTGTACTGTACTTACAGTAAGCATAATACAATGACGCATAAGAAAAGTTACCTCAGAATGGATTAAACGATTTCGGTATTTTAAAATTATATAGGTCAATGAACGCAAATCGTTCACTTACTGTACTTAGGCTTTAATTACTACTAAAAACGTGCTACGCTTGTGCCTATACACAAGGTATAAAATACTACTCCCGGAACCTTCAAACCACGTTTCAATTATTCTAAAAAGTCAGATTTCTAGTATCAAATATGAATGCTTCAGTTGAACTAGAGTTTTTCTGGGGTCCAAATAAATTCCTTTACAATTTAAGTAGGTAATATAAAAGGCAATAAAAGGACTGTAGTGTTTTTCTAAAAACGATATTCCGAAGAGCACGAGTCGTTTTGAAACTGATCATATTCATAATACTTGTATTATACTTCTAAAGTAGGTAGGTATAAAGTAGTTTTGTAATATTTTCTCGACATTGACACTATATGGGTGCAGCTGCACACAGATGTACACCTTCAGTTCCGGGAGTGGCTTTTTTGCACCTTGGATACGCACCTAAGAAATTCCTTTATATTTTAATGCACCCTGTTCATGATTAGGTGGGGTTTTAGGCAATCTCACCTTCGTTAAAAGCTCTTCCGAACCGATCAGTGTTAAATTTCGAATATTCGTAACAGTTTATCTGAAATAAAAAGAAATTATGTCCATTATTTACACACAACCTTCACTTATGTACCTTTTATATTAACTTTTGCAGAATGTGAGTATTCCAATATTAATCTATTCTAGGCTAACCAACAGCTTACTAAATACCTACTATATAGCTATAGCTATAGGCAGAGGGACCTGCTCGACATCAGGTGAATATTTTTCTATGCATAAATGTGTTTGAAGCCAATTGGGTTTTACGTAGCAATCTTGTTGTCAAACTTCTTGTAATTATAGCCGTTCAATACGAACGAAAACAGCTGTTTAGAAAATTTTACTACCTTACAAATGATTAAAGCTGTTATTGGTACACATTTTATAGAGTATTGTTATTTTAGTTGTATTAAAAAATGTATATTATGTTGTACTGTTGGCGTTGCTTAATGAATAAATAAATTAATAAATAAGCTTGATAATTACCAAATTATCGCTCACCTGTGATGTCGGTACATATTTCCTATTCTGGGTGAAGAAATTGATGTCAAGAGTCCCTGTCACTACAAGGAGGGCAGAGGCCCGCCACAGTACCGTCCACATCCACATCGTTGCACAACTAAGCGCACCGTCTTAAGCTCAAACAGTGACACCCCACTACTTGGGGATGACAGTCCGCAACACAATGCACTTTACAATAAATTATCGCAACAAAGAAAACTTATAAATACTTCCTTTTCAGTCAGTGCATGCGGTAATTGGATTGAAACGAAATTAATCTTAATTACTCGTGTATTTTTTTAGTTCCTATACGGTTACGGTTTAACGACCTCATAGACGAGCTAGATTTATTTAGATTTGTAGTAGGTACTTTTTCTAAGTCTGGGGTTCATGCCGGAACACCGACTTGAAACTTGACGGTGTTAGGTTAGGTTACTCGTAGGGACTTGTAACGAGCTCCCACGTTTAGTTATTATGTTTATTTATACTGATATTTTAGAGGTAAAATTTGTTTGTGAGGTTCTAGGGGTTAATCTCTGGATTTGAACCGATCTTGAAAATTCTTTTACCAATAGAAATTCACGTTAATTGCGAAAAATTAAAAGTAAAAATGTGTACCGCCCAACGAACTGGCCACGTATCAGCTACTAGATTATATTTTGACATCATTTCCTGAATGTACAGTCAGCTGCACTTGAATGTATACAATTAGTAACTTTCAAAATGATTGTAGAACGGTGCTAAAAGTATTTACATAACTATTTAAAAAATAAGTGAGTTCATCAACTAATTTCATGAATTTTTAGTTTCTGAGGTATAAAAGCTTATTGTTATGCTGTAATACCGTCGTGAAAGTTACGAATTGTAAATATTCTAGTGCAGCTGACTGTACCACATATTATATCAAAGCACAATTTTGGTAGTATATGGGCTACCAATGCCTTTATTTATTCTAGTTGCTGATAGAACAAGCAGATGGCCCTCCTAATGTTAGGTGTTTACCTACCATCACCTATAGCATAGCATTGCCTCGCAAGTCGCGTTTGTTATGAACGTGCCCTACGATGCACTGCTATGCGTTCATCAACCTGTGGCATACATGCGTTAGACCTCATGTGCCTTTAATATAACCGGCACCCACATCGTGCAAACCGGAATACGCTGCGCTGCTTGGTGGCAGAAATAGGCATGGTAGTAGTACTTCCCCGTACGAGCCCTTCACTAAGAGCTCTACTTATTTGTCTAAGGCTCTACTACTACTTAAACGGACATTTTTCACAGCAATATATAACATTTGAGTAGGTAGGTAGGTACCTTATCAAAGTACCTACGCTTTTTTACTAGTACGTGGTATGTCAATCTTTATTGTGGTACTAGAGAATGTTTAGTCTACAATATCTGGTTATAACAGTCAAGACAAACCCATACTACAGTTAATTATATAATATACCTATATTATTTTTAATACTTATTGCTCTTTTTCTCTCTCTATTATACTATATAACAAAGTTACTATTCCTTACCGTGTTACCGTACAAGTACCTATTAGCACAAAATAAATGTAGGTAAGTAATGTGTTACCTAACATTGCGTAAATTAGTATTCATCACCCTAGATATGAGAGATAATAACAATGTTGGCATAGGTACATAGTTAGACCAAACTATATCATTTAAGAGAAAAAATCATTTATTTTCTACACAGAGACATTGTTTATAAACATTTAGTTAGAACTGTAATAATACTTGACTATATAGTAAAAATAACATTAATTTAGTGAGAAATATAGAAAAGTAACAATTAAATAATAATAAAAACACAGATCACGGTAAGGTATCTTTTATTACAAATGGTATTTTTAATGATACCCAAGTAGGACGTGGTGTACACAAAATAACAAAAATATAAAAAAATTACACATTATGTAAATCAGGATATTTTACAATAATTATTTGACACATTGAAGCATAATCTGGTTTATGCTATTGTATTAACTCTTGTTTCGAAAACCGATACCGCATTCGTACCCATGTACTAGATTATACTACTAACTTAAACGAAACAAGCTATATAACACAAGTATTCTCTCGTCATTCATGTTTACCTCACATCAAGTGCGCTGACTACTTATATTAACGTCGCAGCCACCAATGCATATCAATTAAATTAGGAATGTGCTCCTATTATTCTTAAATAGGTATGTTGTAGCAACTTAACACATACAACATTTAGAAAGTTTTTTTATCATACCGCTCATACACTTATTAGATAATTTCTCACCGGCAAAGGTATTGTATGTAACTCTGACATGAGGCACTGATTATTGCAGTTTTCCAAATAAGTAGTGTGAGGCAAGTGCATGAGGAGCGGTCTGAAAAACTACTGAATTTTGATTTCTAACCTGCTTATTTAAAAAAATTTAAATGTCCTTAATTGGCGGAAATGAAAGCCCGGACAGAAATCAAAATCTACATATAAAATCAAAATATTTGATATTTATATGTAGATGCTTTAAATATAAATTATATTAAATTAATATCTGAATGAAATGATTATATAATTTTAATAAAGCTTTTTAGGAAATTATTTTAATTTCAAAGGTTAAGTTAAAAATTCATAAAAAGTTGTATTAGTTATTGCATGAATATTATTTATTATTATTAATTGTTATGATCACATTCTAAACGGGCGGAGGGCATTGGTACGCCATCATACAGGTTTTTTTAGTTTGGGTACTAATGCTGTCTAACCAATGAATATTCATGTATGTTATTTCCAAATAAATTTCATTTTATTTCTTTATAGGTTTATCACAACTACATTATAGTACCATAACACAAGCTTTGCTTAGCTTGGGGCTAGATGATACTGTGTGGATTGTCCAGCATTATTATTATTATTATTGTTGAATTGATAAACTAGTAGGTACATACGTATTATATTTATCAGAAGTAGAATAAAAAGCGAGAAGGTTAGATGCCCATGCCCTTACTCGTAACTATTTTTTCTTTTTAAGTACGATACCGGTACCGAGATTATAAAACTTTGAAAGGATTAAATGTCGATAAAATTTTGAATAAAACCTAAAACTAAAAAAACATGTATGATTTATCAAACCCAAGGTAATAATTATTGCTTCCGCCGCATCTGGGTTATTTTTCTAACAAATTGACCTGCATAAAACCAAAATCAGAAAACTAATGCATCTAATGTAGATGATTATACAGCGCCAGGGGCTACTTTCACACACTTTTCACGCGACAGCATTTTTAGATTGGGTAGGCTAATCTCCCATAACGAGCTAATTTTTAATTTATTGCAGATGTAACAACTACTTAAGAATTTAATAAAAGATGAAATATTATTGTTGAAGTCGTACTACAAGAAAACGTATCATTGCATATCTTAATAACCATATTAAATATTGCTGTCGGGTACAGTTACTAATCAACACCACTGCTTTGGTGATTGAGCGATGTTTCATTCAAAATACAAAATTATTATCGTTTACAAATTCAAATTTCAAGTAAGTATCAAATGATTATACAGTTTTTGTTATGCTTTATTAAAACCAATATAATGTTAACGCTAAATTGATCTTTTTAGCAACACAGTTGTTTACAGCTTACAGATGTTTTCTAAACACCGTTGTTATTTTGTAATTTAAATATATCACACACAAGCAAGTCTACGAAAAACTACAAATATGATGAAATGTCATAAATTCATACCATACAATAAAATACTCCTACTTTATTGCTTAGGATGGATACTTAATTTATAAAAAAAAGGTATTATTATTGGGATACTCAAAAACCAGAGGATATATTATGGAGAAAACATCTGAAAATAGGATAAATATATTCATTAATTATCATAACTCATAGAGTCTCATTGTGGGCAAATAGTATACTGTATACACAACTAAATTAGGAATATTCAATGTGCAGTGTGCACTATCAAATTCACTTACAGACAACACTACAATTGTGGATTATCTGAATAACTTATTAATTAGTGCCCAGTGTCAAAAATATCAAAATGAGCAGCTTGGTTACCACACATCAAGGGCATGTTTATAGAAATCACTCTACGCTCAATCAATGAGCGGTACACTACACCATATTAAAATACTTATTATATATTTTTTTTCAATCGTGCCTTAAGTCTCTGTTATGGTGTATAAAACTAAAATCTACGCCAATTTATTTGAACATTAATTGTCATCCCGTTACTTATAAATAATAACCCTGTATACTATTATGAAAAAATAATATTCAGATTTGAGTGCGTGAAATAATATGAAAAAATGTTGAATTATATAAGCACTTTACTATATTATTGTAATTTTACTGAAAATAGTTTTAGTATCGTGACAGTGGGTACATTTTGAACTAAAGATTATAAGTTATTGCAGTGAACTAGATGTATTATTATTTATTAATACATAAGACATCTATTGCAGTGAATTTCACGAAATCCTTATATGTCAACCAACGAGCAAGCATCGGGTAGTAACCAATTTCTCATCACGAATAAATTAAACATAAATCTACGATAGCTAACACTAATGATGAGAATAAAAAAACAACTCCAATGTTAATACTTACTAACATTTACTTCAACATTAGATATTATACTGGTTATAACTACGAATTCGCATTTTCTCGACATGTGTTAGGGTGTAACCGAATAAACTTATGCATAAAGTACAACCTGTTTGGCAGAAGGCAAGATAAACTATTCAGTATACAATAACTACTAAATAAACGAAATCTATTTCAAAAGTAAAGATAAATGAACTACTTATTCACGTTATTTACACAAGCGCTCACACTAAAAAAATGTAAATAAGTATGTGTGTAATAAATACCAGCTATTTGCTATTAGGTACATACAAAATATAGAAACATCACGTAAGGAAATTATATTTTGGTTGGGTAGCTAACGTCTATTATTGAATTCAATGATTTCCCATTAATTCTAACCTCGAGCTTACAAAAGTGAATAAATAGGTAAATAATGCGGTACTTCGACGGCACTCTATTATAAGCACAGATATAAATTCATCTACTGAATAACCCTAAATATACAATAAGAAGCTAGGTAGGTTTGTAGGTTTACACCTACATCAATTTCTGGTTGGATAATCATGAATTTTGGTAAAATCATACAATCGACTAAGTCTTTATATTTTTTCTGTTACCTACTTTGAGTAACACTGTGAAGCCATACGAAGGCATGACGAGATATCTTCACCTCCCAGTAACAGAACCGTGTTTGTCCTTTCCTTCTCTTGATGAAGAACATTTTACTCTGATTTCAAAAACTACTTACTCCAAAGCATATTCGATGGTACATTAATATTCGTGAATAACGAGTCCGGGTTATACATAATATACATTCCAAGTTACAATACAGATTCACCGCTAAATCAATTTTACTTTATGTGGTTTCTGGCTTCGTAAGCCAGAGCAGTGACTAAGTTCCTACGGAACTAAATATGACCCTACATAGTCGTACAAGTGATAGTGCAAACACACATCACTTAAGTAGTGAGTAATATAATTATGCGCGTATAAATTACTTGAAAGCCTTAAATTCTAAGATTTCCGTGTGTTTGGAATGTACACTATCATAGGAGCATGTCACTGCACTTCAACTGATAGGCGGGGCTGCTTCCTGAAACAAATCACATGCACTTAATACAAGGTACAATCTAATTAATGTTAGCTTGCTTCGTATTAACTACTAGTAGTAGTAGTACCACACGCGACTTCGGCCGCGTGCAGCTATTTTCATACAAACTTCAACCCCACTGCACCTTTTTAGGAGTTGAATTTCAAGAATCTCTTTCTTAGTACAGGTGTAAAACGTTCACGGTAACACGTTCACGTTTTAAGTATCTCTGACCAGTGGTTTTCCGCTGTCTATATGTCAGTCAGTCAGTCAGTCAGGACAAAGATTCTTATTACATATAATAAATAAATATTTGTGTACATTTTTACACAACACCACCTAGCACCAAATTAAGCAAAGCTTGTATTATGGGAACCAGATAACTGAAAAGTGTCGCTTCAGCAGTGCAATGGTTTTTTAATAGTAATAACAACTTAAAGAAAAGGGTAGATAAGTTTTCTTTGTTCACACGCGCTTTCTAAGCGTTCAAGTGTAATTGCAGTAAAAAACTTGTCTAAACGAGGTTCTAAAAAAACTTACAGCAAAAAAAATAAAGAAGTGCTAACAAAAATATGGATACAAGAAAAAAAGTACAAAAGCATTGAGCATTTTTTACAAAGTTCGCTTGAGCATGCTTTTATTTCTACTTTCGAAAGAAAATATCTGATGATATAGCAATGTAGTATATTCGTGTAAATAATTATTGCATAGGCAAACAATATACATGCAAATAACGTCGTGCGAGCCACATGCGACACTACCGTAACGTAATTATACCAAACTTATTAATTATAACTCTTAATTTGATCTTGCCGGCTGACACGTAATTAAATATCAAGGCAAGGGTGTCACGCACACGGGACCAAATATTATATTCCACTACCGTCACCTAGGATTTTTTAAGAATGCTTCTTATTGAATGGACTACCACTCATATACGTTACTGTATAACATAATTTGATGTTAATACACATAGAGTACCTGGTGGTCCCGGCTTAGAATAGGAGCCCTCCATTATGCCGCATGGATGCCGTAAGAGGTGCCTAAGGGCACGCATCAGGAGATGGGCAGCAGTATCTCCTAATCCTAATAGATACTAATGTCGTACCCCCCAAATATGCCATAAGCAGTGGACTTATTGGGGCTGATGACGTAACCACATAATAGAGTACGTAATTAGTACGTATCTTCCTAGTTGAAAACCTGGTGTCTATTGACCGGTTGAAAAGAGCATCTGTCAGAGGTATAGTCTGCTGGAATCTCTCACCTCACTGAACATGTCACGAATAGTACAGATTTCTGAAGAACTGTTAGTGATGAGACAGTATGTGAACCAGCTGCAGGGTGTGGGTTCAAAACTCACTCTACGTATAAATTTTAGGATAAACCACAAACATCTATATATCCAATCAACAAAACTTTCGGATTTATGTATAATATAAATTTGGGAGAGACCTTTGCCCAGCAGTTGGACGAAATAGGTTAAAAAATAGTAAAAGTAGGTAGCTGTGGTGGGTCTCGAGTTAGAATAGAACCATTACCATCCATGGATGGCGTAAAGGTAACTGAAGTTTTGCGGATTTCAGATTCCGGATCAAGAGCTCCGGTTGTCGAGTCCTCTCAAAAACATATGTTGACTCGCCTCACTGAATTCGCAGATGTACAATATAGTATGTCTAGTATGCCTCTATGATATAGCGAGTCGATATGTCTTCTCTTTTAGAAAGTTGCTGACATGCTTTTAATAATATAAAATGAATGATTTACAAGTTTAAATGAACTCTATACAACGCAAGCGAAGCCGTGTGGTGAAGCAAATAAGTGCAAAGTTAGTATCCTCTTGTCATTATAGATGTCAAGAGTACGATTGAAGTAAAGACTACGAGAAAGAAAACAATCTTTACTCGTATAAAGATACGAGTAAAAAATTTTTAGATTACTGCTGTTACATCATCAGTCTGATATGCGCAGGCGCTATTGAAATAGAAAAAGAAATAGTATCGAATATCAACAATATTACATTCCAAATATACATATCCACTTTGCACGGGTTGCAAGCCCATGCTAGAATAGAATACTATGGTATACTATGGTTTCCTCACGATGTTTTCCTTCACCGTTTGAGAGCACTAGCATTGGGCACATACATTTATCGAACTGTTGTTAGTAGCTATGGCTATGGGTTGGATTCTAACCAAAAACAAACATTTTGTGTGATGAACATAGATGTTTATTCTGTGTCGAGTGTTATATTGTATTCTAAATATGTGTATACAAAAATAGTATATACGTGTTCTATCAGCTATCTGGTTCCTTATCTGCTATTTGCTTAGTTTTTGATTTCATGGAAAAGGTGTGCCAGAAAACCACAAAGGGAACCGGAGGCGGCTCCAGACATGTCTACAAACTAATAGATTGTAAGATTTTTGATAAGAACATGGAATTTCTGGTACTAATAAGAATAAGAAATCGTTTTAAAGATGATAACCGTACGCAGTATAATAGAGTGCCTTTATAGTTTGTTATTGTAATTAGAGGTCCAAACCAAAATAGTGAATCGGTACCTTTATGATGCAACAACATACGTTCGTTTGCCATGGCTGATTATTTTTTTAATAAAAACACAAATTATTTTAAAGATATAATACAACAGATAGCAAGTATTTTAAAAACAATAAGCTGAAAATAAAGAAATGACGTCCATGCTAGCAACCCAAAACTCCTAATAAACTAAACACAATAAATGGCCTTATAAAAATCTGTCAAGATAAATAATGTATAAAGTTTTGCCTTCTCCTATTAATGGTTACTGACAACAGTGACAACAGACGTTTTAAATAATATTTAAATTTAAATAACGTTTAGGTGGGGAAAATTCAGACAAGTTGAAAGATTGCAAATAACATCAATACGTGACGTAATTCGCTCTGATTGGTGTTTCACCAAACATAGCGAATACTGTAGTATTGTATTTTACTGAAAATCTTATTACGAAGTAGAATAGAGAATGTATCAGTAGCTAGTTCCCATTTGCCACGCTTTGCCTGTTTGGGACTAGATAGCTTTGTGTGAACATTGTAGTCAGACATACAGTCCGTTTCGGACTGTATTTCACACAACGCCTTTCGCGTAATGTATTCTCTATTAGTGGCGTTGACTTATTTTCATTAAAACGCCTGTATCGTGCCGCCTATTTATTCAAACTAATATTGAACGATACAAAAGACCCGAATCCGTAAATTTGAATTAATTTGAGGTACCGGCTTCCACGTGTTATATCGTTGAAATCACAGAGCACAGAATACAATTACCTTATTTATCCTTGTTGGTTGCAGCCTTGGCCGGTTGGGCGGTAATAGTAATCTCATCGTTAATTTTCAGTCCTTTAGGAGCGTCGCTCTTAGTCTTGATGGGTACGCTCTTGTCCATAACGCGTTTGGCCACGACACTATGTGCCGAGTACACGTGGTTCTCGAATAGTTTATACATTCCGAACGTTGCAGTGCAAACAGTGCATTTGTAAGAGAGGTGCGCCGGTTTCAGTGTCAAGTTGTGGTCCCTGGCCACATGGCTGAGCAATTTCCATTGGTACACCTGAAGAGGACAAGTCATTGTGTAAATTTATATCAGAAATGTACTAAATTATATTATACTTTATTAAACGAATATATTGGTAAAATAAATAACCATAATATTACCTTACTAAGTTAGATACCTTCATGTAGCAATGAAGCAAATGAATCTTGGTGCTATGTGTGCCTATATTTTTTTAATAGAAAGTTACTGTTGTTCACCATGATGAAACATCTATTATTAAACCAGACCCCTTTAAGTTGCGCGGCCTCTTTTGATTTATATGAATATATTTTATATTTAGATGTGCTCTAAAATAATGAACGTAATTTTAGTTGTTATTCGAAAGTTCCATAATTGGTATTATTTTGTATTTGGATTATTAAACTGATATGTTGTCATTCAGTTTTTCTATCAATTGCGCTCATTTGTTTGATTATAATTAGATGTTTTCGCGGGAGACAGGTTTTTATACCTTATCATTCAGACAATGAACAACAATTTTATTTATTTACTAGTGAAACGCGCGCGGCTTCGTTCGCGTGAAGTATTTCAATCCCTAGTATACCCGTTTAGAGGTTGAATTGCGAAAATTCCTTTCTTAATACGCATCAAGACCAATATACCGTGAAAATTTCGAGTCCCTACGACCAGTGATTGCTGGCAGGCTGTGCGTTGTTTATATGTTAGTCAGTCAGAACAAAGATTCTTCTAATTAGTATAGATGCTGAGAATTTATTATAAACTTGAACCTCGATTTATAAAATTGAACTATTAGTATGTTCGTTTTAAGCAGAAATATGATTGTGCATCTTAAAATATGAAAAGCTTAAAAAATGATAGTGCCTAATGAATAAGTTTATGAACTATGGAAGCTCACCTTGCCACAAACTGGGCATCTGCCGGCATCCTTGCTCTTATTGGCAGCCTCCTGCATAGAGCTGGTAACTAGGCCGTGTGAGCCCAGAAGGTGCCGTTCTAGGCCTTGGTCCGTGAAAAATCTGAAATGATACCCAAATATAACCAAATGGACACCTATTCTTAAAAAATGAAAAAGTTCAAAAAAATTATGAAATTATTATTTATGAATTTTATGTAAAATTGTTTATCCTTAAGTTGTGGTGTGCAATAAAGTATTTTCTATCTATCTATTCTTTCAATTTAATTGTGATAGCACATTGCCATCGTTTACCGATAGCACCATTCATACCATAATAACTATGTAGGTGTCGACTAAGCCAAAATGTTCAATTTGGTAATAGCTTACATAATACTACCACAAAATTAGCTACAAGAGCAACTATGTTGCTACAAAAGTGACGATAATGGTGCATGTAAAAGAAGGAGTGTTGTTGCGTTAATTTCTAAGTACAATTAGTTTAAACAAAACTAACAAATTGGTATAAGTTGCTATATATATCTCATTTTTAGTAAAGATCTTTCGAGAATGTATTGATATTAATTCCGTTAGTTCTCTACAGTATTTGCTAAGCAACAAAATCTTAAATCACGATCACATTTTAGAGATCTCTTCTGAACATATTCACATAAATTACCTAAATTGACACTTCTGACAATTGAGCGGGGGTCTATTGTAAATCATTTTGGGATGAATCTTCACTTTGTGGATCCATTGCATGTGATTGCGGAGTTGGTCAAGATCTTTAATGTATCCGTCACAGATCTCGCAGATGACAAAAGTGCCCTTTGAGTTCTGACCAGCTTGGAGGTGCACGGGCGCTGGCTGACGCGGCAACGGCGTGATGGAGATAGATGGTTGGTGTACTGACTTTTTAGAGTTCTGAAAATTAAACAGTTGCATGTTAGTTTGCGTTATGATCAATGATAAAGATGAAAAATAATAAAACTCACTAACAGAACCCTCAGAATTAGCAAGTTGAGGTGATAATAGACAGATTGAGAGCTTGTAGAACCGATATCAGCAGCAGAAAATAAAAGTTTACGAATGGTAACCACGAGCGGGAAGATGAATGGTCCCTCACACGATGCACCCACGGCATTGTGAAAATTATGAGAGAAGTTCCTGGACATGATATAATGGCAGGTTTTTGTCTAGCTGTGAACTTTCAGGTTGGTGCCAATGATGAGTATACGCAGAAGTTCACGAAAAAAGACTTCATCACCATGTGAACGTCGAGGCCATCCAGCTCCTCGATAACACAGACATAGTGAGAAGGCTCAAAAGAACCAAACCTTTTGAGTTAGTGTAGTGTTAAACTTAATACTTAGTAGTGTAGTGATAGTGCTACTCCATGAACACAAGAACAAAGTGTCCCCTTAATTAAATACCTAGAGACTAAGAAAAGTGCCGATGGACACATTCTTAGTTATCAATATTTCTATAAAATTAAGTCAAAGTTAAATTACTCATTAGCCTAGTTGGCTAGATCGTAATGTTATTATAGTACCACAATGAATAGGTGCAATAATCTAGTAAAAAAAAAAAAAAAAAAAATTATTTTACCGCACTGTAGAGCTGTCCTTAGAGAGGTCAGAGTAACCTTCGAAAGAACGAGCGAGCTGGGTACCAATTCATGCACTTACGGCGATAATAGTAATCATTACTATTTAGCCTGACTCAATATATGTGTAAACTTACAGCCATGGAGAAGTTTGTAACAGATGTTGCGTTCTGGCGAAGCATGCTAGAGCCACGTACTATAGATCCGCCAGCTTGGACAGGTCGTGGGCCAGGCGGCGGAAAGCGACTCCGAGGCCGGTACCCGCCGATAACACCTGGCATCATGCCCGTCACGATAGGAGCGCGTCCGAAGCTACTCCCGAACTGCGGCCGCCCGAATGTACCAGCTGTGCCTGTGTATGGAGAACCCAACATTGTGTTGCGGGCCTTAGCGACCTGAAAAGTAAGTAGCCGAATCTTGTATTGTATAATTCTTTTTTATGTACGGAATGCTATCTACGTGCAAGAAATGGGTGTGTGCAAATTATTGTATGGTACAATTATTTGTTATTGCATTACAAAGTGGTAGAAGAATTACAACATGTAATGTATGGAATGCTATATATGTGTGCGTGGATCAAATAGTGCTTGAGTTTAAAAAATCAAGCATTATTTTTGGATAATGGAGTTGACTCAAAAATAATATTTTAAGTAAGTACCTTAGGTATCTTGGCAGGAGGTTCCCATTCAATTGGTGGGTTCAGATTTTGTTCCGGCTTAAATTTCTTAGCGCAAGCCACGAGGTGGCGCGCCAACTTGCCTTTCCCGTTATCTTCGAAGGGACAATTGGCGCACTGGTGGTAAGCTGGAGCCCTTTCCAGTTTTCCTTGCACATTATGTTCCGCTTTCATATGGAACAGTATGTCATGAGGACTGCGAATTTCGAATGAACAGAAGTTGCACTTGTACATATGGTTTTTCATGTGAGGCGTTTCTAAGTGCTGCGCTAGAACCAATGCGGATTCCGTTTTGAAACTGCAATGTTCACATTTAAGCTGTGAGCATGTGTAAGGTTCATTGTTTTCCTTGCTAAGCTCCAAATTTTTCATTAACAGAGAAATTGAAAGTTCTCTTTCTTTTGTGCTTTCACCAGATTTTTTCTCCCTTTGTAGCTTACGCTTCTGCTGTTTCAATAGATCACTCTGCACATACTCTTCTACAAGACCCATTCCAATGTTCATGAAAAACTTTCCCAGAGAACAATCAAAGTAATTTTCAGACTTAGAGGTTGATGCAGGAGTAGTTCCTGAGCCATCCCTTGCTTCTTCTATAGATCCTAATTTTTCATTAACTAATATTGTGGTGCCATTTTCATCAGTTAATTTAAAGTCTTCAGAATCTGATGAATCTGAGCCATCCCACGACTCATCATCTTCCTCTTTTTGACGGCGTCGTTTCTCTGCAGCAATAAATAATAATTATGTTACTTTAGTTTATTGATAAACAGAGGAAAGGATTGGAAATTATCTTGTTTTATGTAATCCATGATTAAAAATAAATTTTAATAGATTCTTTGTATGGACATAATAAAATGCACTATCTTATTATTTCCCCACAACAAAATATATTCAACTAAACAGTGAAAATACAATACCTTTCTTCTCCATCCTTCTCTTTTTGATTTCATCAGTGTCACGGAGCGTCTCCTCATCAGAATCATCTACTTCCTCGCCACGGTCTTTTTTCTCTTGTCTCTCCTTCTGGCGTTTCGCTTTTTCTTCTTTCTTTTTTTCCAATAGCTCTTTCTCAGCTTTAGCTGTTTTTTCTTCTAACTCTTTGCCCAAATTGGTAACAAACTCTCTGAATGGTTTAATTGAGGGCTTTTCATAAACATATGGGACAATGAATGAAGGAGCTTCAACTACAAACATATCATCGGTCAACGATGGCAAAATGGCGGGAGTAGGGGCAGAGACAGGAGCCGGCGTCTGCGTGCTTGTAGCTGCTACCTGTTTGCTAGGCACCGGCGTGACGGTCGTACCACGTGCGACGATACTTTGATACAAGCTTGCGTTTATATTTGAACTAATGCATTTATTTGCTGTTATCTTTGCAGTCGGGTTAGAGCCAATAAGCACTAGCTGTGGCTCCTTTCTTTGAGCTGAAGTCGATCTAGCTGCCTGTTTGGCAGCTATCTCGACTAATGATTTAGTATCATTTATCATGATTGGCCTAGATTTACGTTTTAACAAATCTTGTGAATGGACTTCTTCAATATCTGATTCGTCATCAACATTTTCGAAATCATAACTATATTTCTTGCGCTTTATTGTTCTGCTACTTCGTCGTAATTCAGTTTTATCAGAGGATTGTTTTTTGTTGTCAATTGCTTGGTTCTCTGTAGTTACAATGCAGTCATCGTCATCTTCATTATCACTCTGTATTTCATGAACTTCTGGGCTCTTATTTCCATTTTGGCTTGGTAGACCATCATTTTCTAATACAATAATATCATTACTTTTATCATGTATGCTACCTTGTGAAGCCTCATCATATTCACTGCCAGAGACTATACTGAAAGTTTCCTCTGTTTGTGGATCTAGATCTGAGCCCAGCATATCTTCTATGGAATCTTCAGATTCCATTCCCATATCAAGCATCTGGAATGGAAAAGTAATAAAGTAAGTATCTACATACTGCATCGCACATTGCAATATCATTCACAAAACAATTAATGTATATAATGATATGTAATGATTATAAAACATTTTCAGTTTTTCCTGAAGACATATTACGAAATCGAATAAATATATCTTCATTAATGTATTACCCTATTGCTATTGCTATTGAATATATCCATTGGCACTTTTGGCTCATTTGGGTGAGCCGACTGGTTTCCGATACTAGGCCGCTAATCTATACAATAATAAATACATTATCAATAACATATTATACATACTTGCTTTTTAGCCATCTCGTTTTTAGAGGCATCCTCTGTTTGATCATGTATATTATGGTTTAAAAATAGTTGGTCCCCATTATCAACTGTATCAATCTCATCTTGGGTATCTGTTGTGGACAACATACTAGAATCTTTGCTATTATTGTTTATTTTCTCTGGGAAGCTATTACTGTTTTCTAACTCAGATTCAGGTGCAGGAGATCCTTTCATGTTTGAATGTTTATCAATTTCTTTCTTATCTAAGCCATTGGTAGATGTGGTAGATGAACTTTGAGTATCTTCTTGGCTTGTTTCTTCAATGTTTTTAATATTTAGAAGCATTTCTTTGTTCTCAACATTCTCATCGCAAGATGGAAATGATTCTCTACTTACACTCGTTTCTTTTACACTTTGAGTCAAACAAGGACTTCTCGTTTCTTCAACCTGTATTTTTTCTTTGACCACATCAGATATAATACCTGATCTTTCATTATCATTTTCCTCTTTCTCATTGCCAAGTAAAATTTTTTGTTCTGTTTCACCATGTTCCTTGTTGTCCGACAAGTTTTCCTGTCCCAACGTATCTTTTTTATCATGATGTGGAGTCTCAGTAGATTCATCCATTACTTCTCCATTCATATCATGTGGTACACCTGTAGGTACACCTGTAGGCATATAAAAAAATAAATAAGGTTATGTTTCCAATATCCATGATCATGCAGATCATGACAATACAGAGAGTACCACACAGCGTCACATTTTTTAGAGAACAGCGCCCCCCCGCACTTCTTCACCCCCCTGGCAAGGCGCTAACAATCAAAATGGCGGTCCCATGGTATAAGTAGCTGTAGCTACGTGTACATGCACCTATTTTGATTTGCAGGGTCTTAACTTAAAAACTATTGAACTAGACCATTAAAATTCGTATTCGAATGGTATCATACAACTTATCTCAATTCACGGTCAAAATAAACAACAATTCCGAATTCCCAAATTTCGCTCCAAATGGGAATCGTGCTTTCTCTAACAGTGAAATCGCGTTACAGTCAAGTCTTATATTATAATGTAATAGGCACTAACCTACCTGGTTTTGTTTTAACGTCTATTGTAATCGTTCATGCTTCCCTGCAGCGAAATGAACTCCCAAAGTTCAGTTTGTAAACAATTCGATAGGTACCGGCATTGGCTTTATCACAACAATAACAATTATTTAGGTTCCAATATTTTACTCACCGCGTAAAATGATCGATATTTCATACAACGCTAGTCAGCATGCAGTCAGGAGCCTGTCTCTGAACTTTTTCTGGGGTTGTTCACTAGTACCTACCTACTTGCCACTTGGACTGGATACTTCAATGGAGGAACCAATCAATTTTAAAGATTTTATTAACCATCTGCACACTCTTATTCCGACTAATATGACAGAAAACAAGCACTGCTCTGATAGAATAACAGCCACACAACACCAAAAGAAACAACCAAACTATTTATATAAAATTAATTTAAAAATTGTGCGAAAGTATACCATGTCTCGCTCGACCGAAAAATCCAATATGGCGGGGCGGCATATTGATTGGTTTGGTTTGGAAGTCACGTGGGCATTAAATGAGATCTTAGAATAATAACTAAAGCTATATTATCCAGGCATGGAATTACAAAGTGCATATTATAAACTAAAACATGGAATCTTGATGGAATCATACACAGAAAACCCGTGTGGTAATTTAACCTTACTAATATTTAATATAAAATAATCACTACAAATCATTTTAAATTATTATTATGTATTATAGTTTGTAGTACAAATTTGTAGCGTCGTCGTATCGGACCGACATACCTACACCGAGTTTCACTGCTCGGCAATCAGGCACCACTCCGTAATTAAGTTATAGATGCCGCGCAATGTAATTCTAACGTTATTAACACGCCTAAGCTAAGCCACAGCGCTTTTAGAGACTTATGCCAAGTACCTACACAATCTAATTAATAGAAAAGCCAATCCGCCTATACAAACAAAATGCTAAAAAAGCGCAAACAAACATTAAGCAAAAAACTAACCAAATACTTGGCTTAAAGTTACATTTATTCAGATTAATTACACTCAAGCTTTTGAAACTGTTTGCCGATTACCTCAATGAGCGAAGACATTCCCTGAACCTCGGATACAGTCAAGCATTACAGTGGGATCTAGGATACCTGCTTGTAATCATTATTGTACCTATTGTGTTACTTATTTATATAATTATTATGCAACAGTTTAAACAAAATAAAAAAAAAATATAGTATATTATTTTTATAATAAAAAATATCCATGCATGTTATGTCATCTAGTACCCATAACACAAGCTAAAAGGACTTTTTTCACTTATTGGAATGCTCCTTTCTTTTCTTCTATACCTAATCTTGTTAGAGTAACCATCGGTTAATCGGCGAATAAAACTATCATTCGCAATGATATAATAAAACCTAAGAATATGGACTAAAGCTTATTTTATGAGTAAAATAGTCCATATTCTTAGAGTAAAACATCGTAAAAACATCTTAGAGTAAAACGGACCGAAATGTCCGTACCGGTATCAGTCGTGTGTCAAATACATTAGAAATATCAATCATTCACACAGAGTCATCTGCAAGCTCTGTCGTCTTGATTTCTAAATTCCTGACCCGTGCCCAATTCGTTGGGCGGTAAACATTTTCACTTACAAAAATCTTTAAATAATCTCGTTCATATATAATTATTTTTGTGTGGTGGCAAGTATACTGAATTAAAGAACACGTCATTAGTAATTTGACATTGACATAAAAGTTAATTTGAAGGTGACTTATCTATGACAGAAGGGTAAGCAAATCGTTGCTTGCTTGTTACATAGGTAGGTATAGTTTTTGTTCGTTCTACCAATCCTGTCTTGCCAAAAATCATTTTGCTTTGCTTCATTATTTGCGTGTCGTGCAAGCAGTAGTTTTAATTAGAGATAAAGTTGTATTTATCGGGAAGTCTGGTTTAATTAGTTAAACCCATTTATTTGTACCAGGCTTCTACTGCCTTTTATTGAGTCTGTCTCGTTTTGTAAAGATATATGCAATAAAAATTCTAGTCATTTAATAAAATTGTGATTAGCAGTGATAAAAATGGCATATCGAGTCCTATTATTCTTCATTTTAGCAATTATATCAGTTAGGACTGAAGAGGAGAATTCCGCGTCAGCAATGACCAAGCTGGAGAGGCTAGGCTTGAGGCGAGTATCTACTGTTTGTTTACCTGCTACTCATTTATTTAGAGTATTACATGGGTGCTTGCACAACTAGAAATTTTGAAGACTGAACCAAATGGTTGTGTTCTTAAATTCAAGTTTGTTCTTGCCCTCCATCCAGGGAGGTAAGCTCCAAATTTACAGTAGCATGTTTGGAAACAAAACATCAGTTGAAAACGTTAGTGGGTATCTCATATGGTTTACCTTTTAAAACTTAGACAGGCGAATCAGTTTCATAAAGAGAAGTGTTGCACAAGCTACTTGCAAACATTATAGATCCTTTTGTGAGTAAGTAAAAGTAAAATCAATGTAATAAAGTAAGATATTAAATTGAAATAGACTTGCAACTGTATATGCAGTTGACATCCTATCA
This sequence comes from Electrophaes corylata, assembly GCA_947095575.1. NCBI lineage: Eukaryota > Metazoa > Arthropoda > Insecta > Lepidoptera > Geometridae > Electrophaes > Electrophaes corylata. The sequence goes on along the minus strand of OX352698.1, from coordinate 8,693,517 downwards.
GAAATCTTGATATCTCTACATACAAACTTCTTTAAAATATATAATCTTGTGTTCTTCAGTAGTACTCTTGAATCATTAAAATATATTTAATGATAGTATATCACTATAACTATCAATTATTTTTTAGAGAGGAGGCAAGAAACATGTTCTATCATGCATACCATGCATACATGGATAATGCCTATCCTGCTGATGAGCTTATGCCTCTTAGCTGCAAGGGTAGATGGAAAGGTATCACACCAAGCCGAGGTGATATGGATGATGCTCTTGGGAAGTAAGTACTATCAGTGAGGCCACTAATACAGTACAGTAAGCATCACTATTTAGTGACTCTTCTATTCTTTAAAATATACACTATCAGCCAACGATATTACATAGGAACATTATTTACTCAATCTATCATAAAAATACATTCTTTGAAACAAGGAAGTTTTTGTCTGATTTTACCATACGCTTTATTTTTTCAAATGAACATTTAGCTATTACTTCTTGCCTTTGCTTGGATTTTTAAATTTAGGCTGAAAGGTGACAACTAAGACCAAAAACCTACCAAGTAGTAGTTCAGTAAATTTTGTTAAAAAAAAATCAAGTTATTAATTTGCGCAGGGCTATTTAATAGGAATGTGTTTGACTTCTTATTTTATTCACTTTTTCATTCTTAATAAGCCTACTAAGCCTGCGAGTGGACATAATCCCCATATTTAGGAGAGTTTGCCAAAGTCACCACACTTGGTAGGCAGATGGTAATCATTGTATTGGATTATTGTATGTAAAAATTTCCTACATATCTAGGAAAAATCCAAGTCAGTTCATAATATGAGAATGTGATAGAAGTGGTATTCTGTTAAAATAGTTTGATGTAGCCCAAGCATATTTTTCAAAGTAATTCTTTCCATTCTGCCTCTATCAATTTATTTTATTTTATTTTATTTATTTATTTTTATTTATTTATTTAAGGAAGACCAACAGCTTACAAAAAAAAATTATGCTAAATAATCTAGTTAACAGAAGAGCCAATTAGCAATTAAATTTATAATTAGTTGTGCCTTCCTGACCTAAGTCAATGACCAGGCTCGATTATTAGTCCCTAAATTGGCACCTCCAAGATAAAAGCTTTCCACCAGCCATTATTATTATGATTAACTTAATTTTATAGAATAATGTATTTGTTGTGTTTTCAGCTTCTCACTGACACTAGTTGATAGCTTGGACACTCTTGTTGTTATGGGAGATTTCTCCGAGTTCAACCGTGCGATCAAACTTGTCATAAAGGATGTTACTTTTGATCATGATATTGTTGTGTCAGTCTTCGAAACAAATATTCGAATACTGGGGTATGCATACTATTATATTTACTTTATTATAATATAACAGCTTTAATATAGTTGCTGCTTAGCCTCCCACATCCAATTCCTGGGTTGTCTGCCTCATTTATCTATACAAAAAAATCTTATTGGCATATTTAAAATAAAAATATTTAATTCACTCTATTTTAAGAATTATTGGTAGAGAAAATTGGGTGGCATATGAAACAACAACATTCATAGCTAGAAGGATATTTATTTAAATATTTAATTAAATGATATGTAGTTTTACTATAAGCTATATAGGTTTTGAGATAAGCACATGTTATATTGGAAAACCAATGTCACATTCTAATAAATTCGTATTTCATGTAAGATAAGTCCAAGTCACAACAAGTTGCAAGACTTGTCAACATTTTTAGATTAAATAACTGCATAGCCATTTTGCTTATCTTCTAGTGGTCTACTCTCTGCGCACATACTCACAACATCGCTGATGGTCGAAGTACCGATGCTACAGTGGTATAAGGGAGAGCTCCTTGAAATGGCTGAGGACATTGGCAAGAGGCTCCTGCCTGCATTCAACACCTCAACAGGAATACCGCATGGCAGGGTAATGCAACCAGCGGTCTAATAAGATAAAATTGCAGTATGCATGCACATTCTGCTATCCCTACATCACGTAGAAATGTTATTTTGAGAGTGATTACAAAAACTCTTAACCCAATAGTGTAGTATTTCAGGTGTTATATAATTTCATGGTCTGGTCATTCTGGTCTGTTTTTGATTGGCTTAAACCACATTCAGTTATTCAATAGCCATACAAGAGCCAGCAACAATCCAGTACAAGGCCATGGAGAGAACTACGCTGAGTGTTTCAATACCTAATAGAATCAGAAATAAATAAATCCGTAGAAAAACAAAGGTCACTGACACGTTGATATTAAAAGATCTCGGGAAGACGGTGAATGAGGAAGGCACAAAATCGTTCTTTCGGTGGTGGTGGCATAAGGTGTGCTATCTGCTGGTTTCATGTATAAAAAAATGACAAACAAGAGGGCAAACTTTGAATTAAAGTACCATTTTTTTATGCTAGTGTAAAAAAAGATTCTATACAAGGCTTTTCCGTTGATAATTTTAGATAAACCTCCGCCATGGCATGAAGGCGTTATCAGAGTCTCGTGAGACGTGCACAGCGTGCGCCGGCACTATGATCCTCGAGATGGCAGCACTGTCGCGCCTGACTGGAAACCATATTTATGAGCAAAAGGCACACAAGGCTATGGACAGGCTGTGGAAAATCAGACACAGGTATGTAATTGTTCAGCATTTAAATGCTGTTCCTTGAGTCAAATATGAAATTATATCGCTAAATTAAGTATACAATTCTGAAAGGTATGTTATGTGTAGTCAGAGTCCCACCCAGCTTATTATTTGATAATAATACATACCATTTAATAGCGACTGCTATAACACTAACTGGTTTTGTCACAATGCTTTCTTTCGCCGAATGAAACCACTACTATAGATTATTTTACGAGCGAAATCATCTTTTTGTGCATATTCGTTACGATTAGGTTGATAAATAACGATACATCAATACTATTTACATTGTTTCTATAGTAAATAAAAAGATAGTAAGTAATCTTCTTTCTAGGACGTCAGACCTCATGGGCACAGTCATAAACATACACTCTGGTGACTGGGTGCGTAAAGACTCGGGCGTTGGCGCGGGTATCGATTCTTACTACGAGTACTGCTTGAAAGCATATATCCTACTCGGGGATGAAAAATACCTAGCCAGGTTCAACAGACACTACAATGCGGTTATGAAGTACATAAGCAGGGGTCCAGTCATGCTGGACGTTCATATGCACAGGTAAATAAATACATATGTACAAATTAATGCGATTTTCCGTATTTCCAAGACGTGAAGAGAATAATAGGGAGTCATCACAGGAACGTGTGCTTTTTGTTCCACGACACCACATGATAAAATGTGCACTAATCGTCATAATTACACTAAAGTATGGATCAGCTGTGGTAGGTCCCATCTTAAAATAGGACCACTCTATTAACACTCATCAATGTACTAAAAAATGACTAAGGTAATGCACCAAGAGATTAGCATCTCCTGAGTACATAAGCGACCTACACTGCGGTCACCAATCCGCCTGCCAAGTGTGGTGACTACGGCAAAGCCTCCCAAATATGGGGAATATGTCTAGCAGTGAACTTATTTAGCCTGATGATGTCACGTATATGAAAGGGAGTTGGAAAGAAGTGCAGGAGAAAGAGTAAAAGTTGTCCCAATCACATATAAATATCGACATTTTCCTTGCCACACGGAGTTTTGTCTCTTTCAATTTTAACTAACTGTATGCGTCAGTGACATGACGTCATCGAAAAGCGATAGTACCTACTGTTCATTATCATGTTAGTCCGACACTGATCGTATTTGATTAACTGTATTCAGTACAGTTGTTCAGAATTATTTTTATATTAGCAGCTTGTTGATTTTACTGTATGTTGACATTTTGTATGTTGTATATGGATAATGCTATTTAATATATTATACTAGCTGCCCCGCTCGCGACTTCGTTCGCGATTTTCCTACTAATTTCATTTGCTTTTTACACCCGTTTTAGGGATGATAGCTCAACGAAACCCATACATACTATGTTTTAAGTTAGAGTATAAGCTAACGAATTCTGTAAATCGCATCAGCATTAATTGAGTCGTGTTTACGTGATGCGTGTACCAAACAATCGATCAAACAGACAATTTTTTTTTAAAGCTGATTTTCTTTGTACCTTTGTTGAAGGCTGCAATACAGATACGAGATTTCGACATATTTACTTCTCAGTCACTTCTCTGTGACTGTACTTCTCAGTGATGTGCCATATCTATCTCTGTCTTATATGGAAATAAAAGATACATAAAGTCGAATATCGAATAGATAGTGAATTTCCTCCTTTTGAAGTTAAAACTACCTCTTGTAGACTGGTGGCGATTGCCTATTGCCGGACTATTAATTATGATTGCGACAGCGATGTTAACGATCTCCTGTTATTTCCACCTAGCTTTTGCCTGCAACTTCGTCCGCGTTCGACTAAGATATTTATTTGTAAAATACCTTGGTATTAATTTTCAGAATAGAGTTTTTTTGTTTATTGCTTAGCCGTAAATCCGTAGCAAACGGACATCCATTACGTTCGTGCTTCGGATATTATTAAGATAAAACAACTGTGAATGCTCTGACCCGGAGAAGGAAAACATTGTGAGTGAGTATTTATAGCAAGAGCCAATACAAGTATTTATAGCATTAACATCCTCAAAGAACCTTGAGTAGATAACTAGCTAGATATCTGAATATTTTTTTGACTTAGACAGTCTACAGGAGAAAACAAACCCAGTGCAGTGCAGAATATTTTTTTAGATCGTTTCTTGTATATACTTACACAAGTGACAAACAAGGTATCCTTTGACAACCCACGTGACTAAACGTTCTGTCACGTAGTCCCGCAGTCAGCTAACAACTTGTTTATCGCCTATAGGTTGCTGTATATTTGTTATAATATAGAATAACCAGCGCCGTAGATGTAGTTATCTGTTTGCGCAGCGATTACCTGCATGAATTGTTTATTTTTAAAATTGTTTTGGTGTTGCTATTGCTTGTGTGCTGTCCATTATGTTCCTAGATCTTTGCTATGTGACTGGTTGTTATTATGTATTATTAAGGCAGAATCACATAAGACCTGCGTCGCGTGTTACGACGCATCAGTAGTCATCGGTCCTATACATTTAGTAAGAAGCCGATCACACTAGAGCAGACCCGCTTAGTGTGGATCTGAGCGATGTGTGTGGCTCCAACCAGTCAACCACTCGTTTCCGATCTGCGTCAGAACCCCTACCACCGTTCTGGGACGTCAGACGTATTCACAGTAGTCACGTCGTGTGAATACGTCTGACGTCGTATCACGCACGCGCTCTGGCATGCATTACAGCGCGTGGTATCTCATGCGAATGGACATGCATTCACGGCTGTGCTTACAATACTTGAAGAATAAAGCCATATATTCTTTTTTATTAAGACATATACGGCAAACTGAGTATAATTGATCAACCAATTTTATTCTTACCTTTAAAACGCGCCTCTTCACGCGGGTATAGTGTGCACAATCGGCGCGGGTCTTATGTGATTCTGGCTTAATTTATAAGTTTAAATATTATCTACGCACTCTATCAGAGTATATATTCTGAGTTACGATAGGAGCTATCGTGTTGAGAACTCGTCATTCCATAAAAACTAACTCTGTAAACAAGATCGCATTACACAGAATATAGGGAGCGTAACTCAGGGTATAATACACTGTTATGTACTCGTATAGTCCACACTGCGTAGTTTGGAACTGTATAGCGCTATGTGAATTATTCACAAATATTTTATTTATGATTTATTACTTCTTATTTATTTGCTGCTCGCGTTTGTTTAAGTGGCTGAGTGTTTCACTTGCTTAGACATTATTTATATTTCTAGTTAGCACCGTACTGCAATAGAAATAATATCAATATAATATTTTATATTACACCACAAGCAGTTATTTACCGGCTTGGAATCAAACTTTTTGAGCAAGGAAAATATGGCTCTTATACGCAACAAATTAACACGAGCAGTTTCCAGCAGGAAAATTGTACAAAAGGCTGGTCCCTGGTCAGTTAAAAAAAAACTTGGTAGTTCAATGTTTTAAAGTTTTAAATGTATTCTATCATAAATGATCGGGGGTGATGAGCATTCAACAGCCATCTCAATACATACTACGTAATGTACCGGTCGTTTGCAGTGACTTAGTCTGTAGTTATGTTCTGGCACAGTGGCTATGGTTCAATTAGCGCGATTATACCTATGGTAATGATGTTATTATGTTTGTTATGTAGTCGCTAACTATTGACTATGCTAAGAGTTTCACTACGTGATAGGATCAGATTAGAAAAACCCGTAGAAGAACCAAAGTTACCGACACAGCTCTCAGGCAATGAGCAGGTCATATAGCTCGTAGAACCAACAACTGCTGGATTATAAAAGTTCTCGAATGGTGACCCTAAATCGAAAGACGAAGCGTAGGAAGCACTACCTTTGATAAACCGACTACATTATCGGAAGTTGGTGAATAGGAAAAGGTCCTTCCTGGAAACGTACAAGGGCTTCCTATGACGACCGATGTGGCGCGGCGGGCGAATGTCCGCCTGTGTCGCAGGAGGTTGCGGGTTCGATTCCCGCCTTGGGATAAATGTTTGTACGATCTGCAAATATTTATTCCAGGTGCTCTGGGTATTTTCTATGTATAATAAAAAATTATGTACGTATGTAATGTATTGTATTAAGTATATCAGTCATCTAGTACTCATAACACAAGCTCTGCTTAGCTTGGGGCTAGATGATGCTGTGTGGATTGTCCAGCATTATTTATATATTTATTTTATTTATTTATTATGTGCAGCCGTGGATGATGATGACTTATGACCACTGTTATTGTCAGAAATGTGACGCCATCTCTCCCGATGACTTTTTTCGAATTAAGCAATATAGCTGCACTGATATACCTACGTAACTGTTGGGTGTTCATTAATCTATTGTAACTCCAATAAATAACCAACTACAATATCCAAATATGCGAGCGAAGCGATATTAGAATATTGATAGGGCGCGATAATAGTAAGCTTTCTTTTCTTCTGGTCCTACTATTAGTAGGACCAGAAGAAAAGAAAGCTTAACGATTTTAATACACGGTTGATATATCCTCAAATCTCTTAGTACCAAATACCTGCTCCAGGTCCGATGAGGATGTGTAATAGGGGTAGTCAGAGGTACGTCCAAATTTAATATTTGGTACATACCCATATTTTGCTGTAGTTGGTATTCCATACATGATAAGGCCTATCACTGTATATGATCACTAGCTGACCGGTGCCCACTTCGTTGGGCGGTAAACATGTTTACTTACAAATCTTAACTGAAGTAGTACTCGATGTCGCCAACAGATGGCGTTAATACGGCATAAAATAGCGGCCGTTCGCAGTTTCGCCCGCGTGGCAGTTTTTATCCGTTCCCGTTATTTTTTCGGGATAAAAAGTAGCCTAAGTTACTCCTTGTTACATTAGCTATCTGCCAGTGAAAGTCCCGTCGAAATCGGTTCAGCCGTTCCAGAGATTACCCGGAACAAACAGACAGACAGACAGACAAAAATTTTAAAAAATGCTATTTTGGTATATGTATCGTATATACATTCCTATGCATGTAGTAAAAAGCGTTATTTTAATATTACAAACAGACACTTCAATTTTATTTATTTGTATAGATTTTGTCATAAAACTATATTACATTATGAGTTAATGTCCTTTTTATAAAACACCTGCGTAGGGAGCCGACCTCGCGGCTGAGCCGCGCTGGGTACCTAACTCATAGATCTAAACTCCCGCACGTGCACCCCCACCTTGGTGACGCTCACTTCGCAACGGGCCGTGCAGGAGAAATCGTAATATTTTAATTTCGCCATAACTTCAAAACCAAACGTCCAATTTTAATTATTCAAAGACCAAATATTATCTACATAAACTGTACTTAGTGATAAAATAATTTATTTCGATAAGGATTAATAGTATGAGTAAAATAAATGCGTTTAAATGTAGTCCAAAAAAAAAATCAAGATTTTTAAATAAAAAAATGGTTGTTGTGCCTCACTCGACATAGATAGGTATAGTGTGTCGCGGACTTTTTTGTAGATATTTATAAGATCTACAATTGTTTAGAACATTTTATGGTTCTATCTTTTATAGTTTAGGCAGCGTACGCAAAATAAGTAACTTTTCTGGTTGATTTTTTACACCTTGTGTCTGAAAAACCCAAATATTTTACGGAACGCTATTTTTTTCCAAAATAAAATTTAGCTTATGTTACTCAGTGATAATGTAACTTTCTAATGAAAAAAGAATTATTAAAATCGGTCCAGTGCTTTTTGAGTTTATTCGTAACATAGAAAAATACAAAAATACAAATCTTTCCTCTTTATAATATTAGTGTAGATATATTCCATACTATATGACCAGAAACTGCGAATATACGTAGCTACTGTAGGTAGGTACTATCTACCTATTTATCTGTCATTTTTGAAACACTTGCATTCATCGCCGCATTATTTACATTGTAAGCCGATATATTATGTCGATAAGGTTTGACGATTTAGCAAATTACAGCCTTACTTGCTACCGCGCGTAATTAGCAATTCGCAAGTACTTGCATACCTAAACATGTTTGGCGACTTCGATAAGCACGCGAATATAAACACGATTGTGGGAAACATTACAACTTGAAGCATTGACCTACCTAAAGCGAAATTAATTCATATTTATGTATATTTTTGTCATTTGGTCGCCAATAAACTATTGTAGCTCAATTTTATATTATGTGCAGTGCAGGCTAAACATCCATTCCGTATAACATTATTAATTATCATACATTCAGGTAAAAAACATACTTTACACGCAGCTACTTGTAGGTGAATTCATGTATTACGAAAAAAATACGCGTTTTAACTTAGCTCGAAGCGTGCCATGGCTTGCCTTATAATATTACTGTTTTTATTAGCCCGGAAAATCTTATTGTTAAACAGAAGCCGGTTGTCGATCAGATTTTGACAAAAGTATAGCGTCAAAACTATAGATGGAACTACATAGGTCGCTATAGTATAAATATATCCTTATGTGAATTTCGTCGAGTGAGATCAAGCTCCCTGTGGCGCATTTGGCTAGCGCATAACCGTTTAAATGAGAGTGCCATGGATTCACATCCTACTAGGGGTTTCACTTTTGGGCTAATACCTACCTATAGCATTTTTGTATCTACCCTTTGTTATATAATTTTTTGTATGGTCAGTGTTTTGTTTATTATTTCAGGCCTCATCTCCAATCGCGTACCTTTATGGATGCGTTGTTGGCTTTCTGGCCGGGATTGCAAGTGCTGTTAGGAGATGTTAGACCCGCTGTTGAGACGCACGAAATGCTGTTCCAAGTCATGCAGAGGCACACCTTCATTCCTGAAGCGTTTACATCTGATTTTCAGGTTAGTAAAACAACATCATCAGTATGAAAGAACCAAACAAAACAAACAAATGTTGTTTGTGTATCATTTTTGATTAATAACCAGTTTTCCTAATGATTTACATAATTATTGTCTCTTTTTTACTGCTAGAACTTCTAGAAGGAACTGAACATTTTCGTTATTACAAACATGTATTATGTTTTTTAAATTTTGCTTTGTGAATGCGCCTCTGAATCAGACTGATTAACTCCCAGAGAAACCTTCGTTATACTTACGTACTAGTCTCATGAAATCGGTACGAGTTTTTGACCACTGGCTAACTTATTTTTTTAGAATTGACAGGCGACATGACTGTTTGCCGGGTCGCTTAACATTAAAAAATATATTTCAGGTGCACTGGGCTCAATATCCTCTTCGTCCAGAGTTTCTAGAATCAACCTATTACCTCCACCGAGCCACGGAAGACGATCACTATCTTCAAGTCGGTAAAACAGTACTGAAAGCACTACAACAGCATACCAGAGTACCTTGCGGGTACGCTGCAGTTAATGACGTAAGGACCAGACAGCACGAAGACAGAATGGACTCATTCGTACTAGCAGAGACTTTTAAGTACCTTTATATGCTGTTTAGTGAAGACGCAGATTTGCCCATTAATCTGGAGGACTATGTTCTGACTACTGAAGCGCATTTTCTCCCTCTGTCGCTCGCGACCTTTGGGAAGAACTCTACGTATTACCAATTGAAAATAGACGATGAAGATGAAGACAAATATAGAAAGTAAGTATTTCAATATACCGATATAAAGATATCGTTCATTGATTAGTTATACGCCGTAGCCCTACCCAATGTGACTAAACGCTCTTAGATAAATAAATACAAATTAAGCCATTAAACAATGATCTTCAACTTGACCGACGTCCACTAACAACTTATGCTCGCTATTATTGTCATGTAAGTAACTTTACTTGTCTTTTGTGGTAATAAAAATATCTGAAACCTAAAGCTATGGTGGTTAAAATAGGATCCTTTCCATTACCGCCTGTGACGACGATATCCATGGGATGGATATTGTCGTCACAGGCGACTGCGGAACTCACCAGGAGATTAAGCAGCATCATCTTCTATGTACTAAACAACGATCCGCGTACTAAACTAACCTGTCTGCCAAGCGTGGTGCGTATGGTAAACCACCCTAAATATGCCTATGCTTAGCAGTGCACTTCTTAAGAGTAGCGACGATATCGTATACTTATTTCTACTATTATTACGTGATAAAACAAGCAAACGATTGCCCACCTGATGTGTTCCTCGAACGTTCCACGTTTCTTTTATTTCATCGGCACACCTTTGAAACCTGAACATAGCAAGCTACTTGGCTGCAGAAATAGGCATAGTGGTAGTACCTATCTACTTCCCCGGACGAGCCCTTCACTAAGAGCTCTACTACTAATTCTAAGTTTATTTATGAAACCTATGGCTTTGTAGGACATGCCCAAACACAGCGTCGCTTATCGCTGAGAAGGTTCGGCAGCCAATGAGACAGCTGCTAAGCGCGACAGTGGCGCGACCACCAGCGCGACTGCGGCCAATCAACGACCCGAGACAGATGCATGCACTAGCAGATATGGGTATATCCGTGCTGACCCTACCCGACGGCAGGGTACAACTGTTGTATACTACTTCTACGGTACGTGTAGACAACTTAGATACAGTGTTTATGGTGAGTGGTTTTACATAGATTACTGTAATTAAAAGTGTATTAGGTTACCGAATTACCATATACAGGCATCGTGAGCTGATCTTGAATGACGGGAGTCTGCACCTACTATTAACACTTATGTACGTATGATAAATAATAGTCATAAATATCTCTAGACCTTCACACAACGCCTTCTAGCCCCAAACTAAGCAAAGCTTGTACTATGGGATAATTAACCACATTTTTTGTAAATACTTAAAATACAATATACACCTAGAGACACCAGAGTACCCAGACAGAGAATAAACATCTATGTTCATCACCAACATGTTTGTTCTCGGTGGGGATCGAACCCACAAACTACAACGCAGAAGGTTACCTAGATACGGTGTTTGAGTGAGTGTTCTTGTATAGATAACCAAAACTTAAATCTTAGAATATATTGGTTAATACGTTGTCAGAGCGGGTCATCTCTGTAAAAACTAACGACGGCTGATTGCAGACGTTGTATACAACTCTTACGGTACGTGTAGAACTGTAGACGACACATAAGCCATTAAGTACAGCGGCCAGGTATAGTATAATGCTTAGGTATATTTATTTGAATACTGCCAAAGCGGCTGTGCTCGCGTGAAAAAGTCAAGCATTTATGCCGTGATATTCAGGCAAATGAAATAGCTTCACGACTTGAATCCCGATGCACGGAGATATCCCCTCAGATCTCTTCGTATCAAGTACCTACCTTTCGAGATGTCTAGGAGAAGTAGTCAGAGGTACGTCCACATATAAAACTACTACAGGTGTAATTTTTAAAGGTAAACCTAACCTAACCTAACCAATTAAACCTAGGTGAATCCAAACGCGCCGTCTCCCGTCCAAGCTTTGGCAGTTTGAAGTGGCAAGAAACTTACGGCTTGGTACCTTCTTTTGCATTGACGACCGATGTGGCGGGACGGGCGAATGTCCGCCTGTGACGCAGGAGGTAGCGGGTTCGATTCCCGCCTTGGGATAAATGTTTGTACGATCTGCATATATTTATTCCGGGCATTCTGGGTATTTTCTATGTATAATAAAAAATATATGCCATGTATGTATGTAATGTATTGTATGAGGCCTATGTCCAGCAGTGAACTACTACAGGCTGATGATGATGATGATAATGAATGTATTGTATTTAGTATATCAGTCATCTAGTACCCATAACACAACCTCTGCTTAGCTTGGGGCTAGATGATGCTGTGTGAATTGTCCAGCATTATTATTATTATATTGAGATTATTTTTACAAAATAAAACATGTTATTATGTAAGTGTCTAGTCAGTTTCCACTCTCCCAACATTGTTTAAATTTTTCAACAAAAATAAAATAGTAACTGTCTGTGGTGGTCCTCGCGTAAAGTAGGTACATAGGTAGGTATATCCCGTGGATGCCGTAAAAGGCAATTAACAGAACGCACCAGGAGATGGGCAGTAGCATCTTCTGAGTACATAAAAATAACATTGCCTTCAAAATTTATAACACGGGGCAGGGCTATGTTCAGCTGTGGACTTGTCCTGTTCTATTTTCTGACTGGTGATGATAAAAAAAGAGCTCGCGACTGTAATTGCCTGACACGTATCTGATCAAATCTCTTGGTCCTAGAGAGGTATCCAGTGAGGGCTAAATACAGGATAAATAATAACTCATCAAATTACAGGCAAAATCAGCAAAAGATGCGGCAGAAGGGCTAACATTCATGAGGGAGATGTCCAAATGGAATTCTTTAAGCGATCAGGAGAACGGCGTCATTCCCGGCGGCTTGCTCGCCGGCGACCGCGTTTTACACACTGGTCCCGCACACTTCGGCAAGGAACTTACGGGAGACGTGCGTTTTACCGGAGAACTTGCCATCACCGAACCCTATGACGCATGCACCACCATCACGAACAAAGAAACCGTTCAAGGCAAGTTCGCAATAGCGGAGCGTGGACAGTGTACTTTTGCGCAAAAAGTCCGCAATTTGCAAGCCGCAGGTGTCGAACTAGCCGTCATCTTTGACAACATAGACGACTCCTCGCATGAAAACACTGCCATATTTGCCATGTCCGGCGATGGACAGGACGATATCGAGATACCAGCTGTTTTTCTGTTCTCCAAGGAAAGTGCTTATCTGTTGGAACTGTGGAAAAATAATGACAAGTTGACGGTTGTGGTCGGAGAGCTTAAATCGATGAAGCGCCAGTATGAGAACGACTGCGGTAGTGAAAACTGCGAGTCAGTAGTCACACCTGCGCCTTCGCCCGCCGATAGAGAATCCTTTACACATCTCAAGAAAGTGCTCAGCCAACTGGTCGCTCAGTTCGAGCTAGGAGGTAATGATGAACTCTCCGTAGAAAAGAACTGTGAAGAAACCGCTCCCGACGCGTTCATGTCTCACAACAAATTTATCAACGAGAAAGGCGCAGAAGGATCAATACACAAGTCTTCCAACGTGTGCACGATCAAAAGCGAACCGTCTACTCCTATCTCCACTCTGGTGGAGAAGGATAGCGCGTTGCTTGCGGCTGAAAAAGTGTTTGATGAAGCCTGACGAAGGTTTATAAAATGTGTACAGCAGCCTATTGTTAAACAATTACACGTGGCTGAAGAGAGACTTGATGAAATCAATAGTAATTTAGTTAGATATAATAATAATATACAGAAGTAAAATGTAGATATTAATTTGATAGATAATCATTAGAGTAGGTATATAATTATTGTATAATTTATTTTGTTTCCTTTTTGTAATGTATGTATGAAGTTATTATTGTAAGGTTTGAAACTATCACTAGTGTGCCTTTTTCAATTATTTGATTGATTACTTTTAGCATTAAGTGTTGCAAAGTAGAAATGAAGTAGATAGTTTATTAAAAATACAAGAGCTATAAACTAGTGCATTAAACGTTATGTTTTTGCACAGTTAAAAAAAAAAAATTAAATAACAATTTTGTAATATGCTGCCTATTTACAGGGTTTAGCTGTTCTATTCTTCTAGTTTTATAAATTGGTTTTAAACTTTTAATAAAAACAAAGCAATTTATTGTGTCTACAATAATGGTGTTCTAAAGGTTAATGTTTGTGTATTCGAACTTGTAAAACCTTCGGTTCCATGTAGTTCCAAGTTATTTGGATGTACATGTGATATGTAACGCACTGCACTGATAGGTATTAGCGTGTGCTGTATGTACATTTTACATTAAATAAATTATTTACATTTTTATATTGTTTACTACCTGCGCGCGTTACCTACTAACTATAAAATTTTGACGACTGATGTGGCACGGCGGGCGAGATCGCGGGTTCGATTCCCGCCTTGGGATAAATGTTTGTACGATTTGCAAATATTTATTCCGGGTGTTCTGGGTATTTTCTCTGTATAATAAAAAATATCTATGTATGTAGTGTATTGTATTAAGTATATCAGTCATCTAGTACCCATAACACAAACTCTGCTTAGCTTGGGACTAGATGATGCTGTGGGGTTTGTCCAGGATTATTATTAATATTGTTAAAGTAAAATAATAATATGTTAAATATTTTAATAAACCTACTATTACTACACTGAATTATTTATTGAGCATTAAGTAACTTTATGTAAATATATTACCAAAATAACGAACATTTTTGTAATTATGTAAATATTTCATATTTTTTTGTTTTACATGAATATTCATCAGTATCCAATTTCTATTAGAGGTAATTGTCATTGTCAAACCTATTTAATTGATAAATATCAATTTTGTTTTCAAAAGTAGCTTTGTTTAATGACCCTGCATAAATCGATAAACAGTGTATAGATAGACATGCAAAAACCTTGAATCTTGACAAATAACGCAATAGTAGTTTAATCGAAGAAGTTAACCACAAAAAAAATTCACCAAACTAGTCTAAACATAGCATTCAAAATAACAGAACCTAGTTCATGTGGATGTTCTACGGAACTATTTACCACCAAGACGTCAGTGTTTTGTTTTATGCAATTATATTTCAGTGTGTATATTTGTACAAAATCACTCGAATATATTCTGATTAGTTAAGATATCAGATAACATGTATACGAATCAAATAAATAAATACTGACATACATTTGACACAACGCCATCTATCCTTAATTCCAGATATCTATGGGAACCAGGTAACGAATAGAATACTAAAATAATTTTATTTTGTCAATACATGCATAGAATACCTATAGTGTAATACCCAGACACAAAAAAAGCAGTGTTCATCACACAAATGTTTGTTTTCGGTGGGGATTACATCCACGTCCTACAGAGTAGAAGGTTGAGCTACTACCGATACTTTGAAGACCGAGGTGTCGCGGCGGACGAATGTCCGTCTGTGACGCAGGAGGTTGCGGGTTCGATTCCTACCTTGGGATAAATGTTTGTACGATCTACAAATATTTATTCCGTGTTCTGGGCATTTTTTATGCATAATAAAAAATATCTATGTATGTAATCTTGTGATCTGTATGCGCACTGTAAGTCTTGTTTTTAGTGTTAAATGTATACCTCAGGTTGATGGATGCAAGGCAGTGTACGTTGCGAATACACTTTATACACTTTGAATCTTCAACAGTTAAAACTTGTTTGTTTGCTGTTTGTCTAAACATCGATAAAATTATAGGTTGTAGATGCCAAAAAAATATTTTAATCCCTTTTATTCACTAATAGCAGAAACAATTTATATTACTCGCATAAGTTAATGTAAATAAATGTGTTCGAGCTTTTATAAATTTTTTTTAGAATAACTGATGTAATTTTATAATGTAGGTGTATTTTAACTTTCAATAATGTATTAAGGTAAACAATATGTATCTTGTTTATGCAATTCAAGGAACTTGACTTATTATGCTCCGTTTCACATAGCAAGCAATCGTAAACACTTTCATTTGATGATTTATTTAACAAATCTTATACTGTCCAATATACATTATCAGGTTATATACCAGACACTCCTGGGGTATGTAACCTACTGACTAACAAGATAGGTGAAACGAAACAAAATCAGTGGAATGCTTCCGATGTGAAAACGAGTATAACAAATGAAATATACTACAAGGTTTAATTAAATAAAATAATTAATTGATGAATATAAAACATACGAATTTTATTTCAAGAAAGGTTTCACTTTCAATTAAACACTTTATTTTTCATTAATAAATGTACAAAATGTGTTCTAAAACTAATACAGCATGATGTTATCTCACAAGCTGCCGATAAGATAAGTTGCGTTTAGATAGGTAATAAAGATATTCCTGCTGTCTAAAGAAACAAACTTGTAATCAAAGTGTAACTTAAAGCATTTTCAGAATCAGGATCCCTGTTCTAAAAGAACGATAAATGCAGATTCGTATTATCCTTTTGCGTTTCACACGAAGGAAGGATACTCAGAAACATTACGCTTGTCGAAGTAAGCTTGGATACCATCTACCTTGAGAGTGAACAGCTTTTATGGCCGCCTGTGCTATGGTTCTAATGATTAGAAATTCTAAAAGTTACAAAAGCTAAGAGTATTTTTATTTTCGCGTAAAGGACTACATATAACCGGCTGGCTTAAGGGCAGACTTCAGTCTGCGGGGGCCGTGAGGGCTATAGTCAGGAGCGGGCACAGGAGGCGCCTGTTGCCAGGGGTCGCGGCGCCACTGGGGTTCCTGCGAGGGAGCGGGTGATACTGGTGGTTTGAGTGGCGTTGTCCGTCGGATGTCGTCCATGTACGAGAACGGACGAGTGCCTTGGTTCGGGGGCTGGTGCTGCCACGAGTCTGATCGGTTGAATGATTGGTTTGATCTGTGGAATTGAGACAAAACAGCTTTAAGTCAAACCATCTCTACGATCTTTAAAACTTTGCGCAACCCGGGTTACCATTGTAAGGTTGTGCTATGTAAGAGAACAACGTGCTTTAACTAATTAGTTGTCACTCATAACATGCGTTCTGTTGACTAGTGGTTCTGATTAAAGCACCACATTTATTTACTTGTAGAACACTAATCTTTGAAAAAAGTTCACTGCTAAGTACTACATATTTCAAAGCCCTAAAGAGTTTTAGTTTTCTCTTAGATACATTTTTTGGTAAGGTTGTCATTAAATAATTATGAACTGAAAAAATGTCGCTAGCGGTGTTCTTAGATCTTTAGTGCAAACGAGATTCAAATAGACTGCTAGTAGGTAATGCCTACTACCAATAATACTTTATTTTCTTGACCTTGCTCAGGGCAGTTTTTGTTGGATATTTCCGCTTAGCTTCCTCAAGCATTTTGTTGACGTTTACGCGTCGCTGTATTTGGGCCGAAAGCTAGCGAAAGCTTGATCCTTGCCATAGTTGCTTGTTTTTTCTAACCAAAATAGACTGATTGTCACTTGAGGTACTGTGTCAAAAATAATGACTTGAAAATACAAAAATTGTAGAGCTGGTTATTTTAAGATGCGGTGTGCATAAAATCTAAATTAATTAATTGAATTATTTTTTCTAATTTTCATTAAGATTTACAGGTTGGTTCTTACGTGGGGTAGTAGTCACTACGTGGGAGGCTTCTTGGTTGGTCATCGTCATTCGTGTAGACGCTATTAGTTTGCCTGAAAGAAGCAGGAAGGTATTTTTGAATATCGTAGTCTGAATCAGCGTCGTAATTTGTAAGTAAAGGACAATGGGCAAATTGGGACCACCCTCCAATAGCAATAAAATGTATATCGTTGGATAGGTCTACTCAACCGGAACAACTATTGCTATGACAGCTTTGTTGTTGCAACTGTCCGTTCAAAGATATAAGACTTATAAGTTCTGAACATTGCTGGTTCATTGAAACCCGCAATGAATCGCATACATACTAATATATTCGGTCTTAAGGTTAAACAAGTCGGTACGTTGTCCATACAAATGCTGTAAGCGTTTAATGTCTACTATTTATTAACGTGCGTCCGAAGTTAAGTTTGATACTGAATTATCTTGCCGTTATCTAGGCTCGTTACCCTATATGCTACAGTAAAATCAGTTTACCTTGAAAGTTACAAGCGTCGTACTAAATCTTAAGTAGACATTAAACGCTTACAGCGTTTGTATGGATAACGTACCGACTTGTTTAACCTTAACGACTACCAGTTCGACGTCATCTTAGAGCAAACTCCATCACTGGGCGAGAGATGTAATGATCCAAGAACTGCGTTAGCCATATAGTGAATGCCTAAGAAATAAATACGTCACACAACACTTAGGACTGGATCATATAGATAGAGAAAATATTTTGGCTAAAAACCTAACAATTCCAAAAGACCTCTTTGGGAATGAAGAAAATGATTCTGATATGTGATGGAACTTACATTTATATAAACTTTTTATTCCAACGATTGTCATATAGTTTACATAAGTTTCAAAACTTATTAAAACCGTTTTCGATCGGTGCATCAGATTGCTACATCATTGATGTTATGGGACCATTCGCTGCCACAAAAACTGACGCGAAAATCATGCTTATCTGGAAGGCGAACGATGGGCACATGTGCACACATCATATCAATAATCTGGTATTTAGGGTATGCGATTCATGAAGGCTTTAATGCACCAGTAATGTTTTTAAATGACGTCACTATAGATAACCCATAAGATACGTCGTCGCGGTCGGATACGAATTGTTTATGCATCCTAAATATCAGATAGAGACCCTATAACAGTTTTAACAATGTTTATATATGTTACTGTATTAATAAATCATTATTATAATAAAAATATTTAATTTATTTTAACACTTTATCAAAACTTATATGTCTTAAATCTTCGAACGGACAGTTGTAACAGCAAAACTGTCATAGCAATAGTTGTTCCGGTTGAAAAGACCTATCCAACGACATGCCTACATTTTATTGCTATTGGAGGGTGGTCCCAGGTTCCATACATTTTTGCCCATTGTCCTTTGATGTCTAAAATGGCAGCATAAATCCCTGGATACCTTATTATAGAGTACCATGACTCTGACTTATGTAAATACTTCAATTTTTGAACTTACATAATCTGAACATCCTCCTAAATTAAAAAGACATCAAGCCAAGAGGCAGCAAAGTAGTGCGCTTGCGCCTTCCTTTTTCAGTAAGTAGTCTATAGACTAAATCCTAAGTTTCATTAAAAACTGGTGTTCATTAAAATAGTTAGAATAAAAAATATAAATTATCTTACCCACGAGCGTAAGATGAAGCATATGGACTTATGTGATCAGGTTGAACCCAATTGTCATCCAAGCGCCTTGGCTGACTGTAAATCGAATAAAAAATTAGAATAATACCAGTTCTCATTTATTTGACAGCCGTCACAGCTCAGTTTTGTAGTAGCCCTACCTTCTGCGCTGTAGGTGGTAGGTTCGATCCCCATCGAGAACGAACATTTGTATGATGAACATAGATGTTAGTTCTGTGTCTGGGTGTTATATTGTATTCTAAGTATGTATTTACAAAAAAGAGTAGGTATATAAGTATTCTATTAGTCATCTGGTTACCATAGTGCAAGCTATGCTTAGTCTGAGGTAAATATTGATTATTTAATTATATCGCAGTTAAATTGTACTTACTCAAAGCCATTTATGGTTCCCATCTTGTGTATTGAATGCTGAAAGAAAAATGAACACGATAAAGTTGATTCTCGTTGCGCGCGCATGTTTTTACAACGTTGAAAAGTTCTTGTTACCTGTTCTTTTTGGGAGAATTCTTGATTTCTGCAAGAGTAGGTGATGAGTAAACAGATAAGTACTAGATTCACGATCAGAGTCACGTACCCTTTCATCACCACTGCCATAAGGACAAGTAGACCTTGCCTCACTATGTCTAACGCGAATAAGTATTCGGGAGAGTCACGCTGTAAAGTAAACCAATTAAGTAAATAGCAATAAAATCAAATAGCACACAGCTACAATGACTGCAACCATCATCAGCCTAGAAAACCACTGATGAACATGTCTCTTTTCGACGGTTTCATGATTTAGACACTATCCAAAGGCTTTCCGCTATACATCATCAGATATGTACTAGTCACAATCTATACCAATTATAAATATTTTTGGATTTTTCAAGGTATAGCGCCTTTGTACGTAGGTAGAGACGTACTAAAAAAAAAAATCATACTTCAACCCCTAAATGGGTACAGTGGCGGTTGAAGTTTTTATGAAAATAACTTCACTCGGAAGAAGACACGCGCGTTTCGCTAGTCTATATTTTTTTCTAGCCTATTTCGTCCCTCTGCTAGGCAAAGGTCTCCCCCAAAGACTCAGTCCTGTCTTTCCCGTGCCTTCTCCCACCACCACCTTTCAAAGGCATCCAGATAGTCTAGCCAACGTCTCTCGGGCGACCATAAAGGTAAAAATGTATATTTTCTTCAATTTAGTAATAATTAATAATAGTCTGGGTTCCAAGTTCTTAAACCTTAGTTCAATTAGTTCACCTTCAAAGTTTGTGATTACTATTTGATTTTTTAAAACAAGTTTAGGTATTCAAAATTAATTTTTCAAATAATTCTATAAAAATATTCTGTGATACGAGTATGTCACGCTTAGATAAGTTGGTTAAGTACCTTGAATATTATTTGTGGTAATTTAACTTACCAGCTGCTGCGTCAAATACCCGTGGTCCATTCCCAGATGTGTTACGAGTGTAACATCAACAGCCAATGACCCCACCCAACATGTAATATAAACGAATACGACCACGTTCGTGTATTGAAACCACGTATTGTATTTGACACCTGAAAAAAGGAAGTCTGAACGAGTACCTACAACGACCTCGTTGTACTTGTAGGTACTTGTTGTACTTACAAAAAAGGTTTAAATATCAAAGTCAAAAGGTATTTACGAATTAGAATCCTATGGGTCACTTTAAATTCCTGGTTCTGGTTTTGAATTTGGTCCTGTGTCGATTTTGACTTTTTTTTGCCAAAGGACCCAATGTTTTCAATGTTAGGTACTAGGTTGCACTCTAGTCGAGAAATCAATATTTTCGCAACAAAAAATATGTAGTTATCATGATTCCTAAGTTTTCATAAGTTTTAGGTCCGTATAGCAAATTAAAAAAATACTAACTCACCCACGATCAATAAGATGCTAGAAATCAGTGTAAGCACGGAGAAGCACAGAATGAGTATTACAAGCACGAACACCGTTTGCGATTGTGTGAGCCCCTCAGCCGGTATCGCATTGTAGCAATTTTTATCTGTAAATCATCAAATGATGCATTTCTAAGTATAACTACAGTAACATTGTACATAAAAACATGCCTATGCCTCTAACCGATATAATATGGGTTACATTTGAAACGCTCTTAAGGGACGTAGGGAAAGTTGATGAAATGTATGTCGATCAACCTTGACTAAGAAGGAAGATTTTAATGCCACCATTTAACCCATTCCAGAGGCGATGCACGGAAAGTATAAAGAATATTTTGTAAACTGCCGAATAAAGAAGTACTCGTGTTACGGTACCGTAGCATGGCGAGGTTTATTATAATTACGTGTTTATTTTTGGCTCCAACAATATTATTAAAAACCGTATTCCTGAGCAAATCCAAAGGATATTATTCGGCACTTACCTTGAATATATATTCTGTAGATCGTATGCCAAGTAAATTGTGCGTTATCATTTGCATCAGGCGCGGCTACATCACATTGGAATCGGTATAATAGAGCTATAATACTCAGAACTATGAAGCATACGGATGTAACCTGAAATACAGAAGTAATTTGCTTACGCGATCTCTGACTCATATTCAGGTACGTATAATGGAATTCTTCATTCAACTCCTGATAAAGTTGATACTTACAATAAAATCGTACACAGATATAACAGAATTAGTTCGAAAGGCCTCCCTGTCATAATGGGTAAGCCTTTCGAATTCTTTTTACCTGACTCGGCGGTGAGTAAAAAAGTTCCCCTAACGCTGCAGTATAAATCATCTACAATAGATGCAAAGCCTGTTTACTTTACTTTCTTTAACTGTCAAAAAAGTAAGCAGGCCTTACATCTATTGTAGATGATTTATACAGCGTCAGGGGAAACTTTTTCACTTATATCCCTATTTACGTGACACTAGTGGCTGGGGCAGGGTTTAAAATGAACTGACTACTATATGTACTTATCTAGCTATTGACACAAAACAAAAGTAGATCCAAAATGAAAACAAGCAAGTACTACTATATATACTATATATAGTATATATAGTATAGTATAGTAGTAGTAGTAGTAGTATACTATGTATAGTATATATATACCTACCTACCTACTTATATCTTTATGAGATTAAATTCGCTGCTGCCTTAAATTGTTTTTTTCATGTATAAGGTATAAGAAAATACATAGGCATGAAAGTCAGGTGCAAAAGTAGATAGCAAAGTGATCTACTTTTGTTGGTACAAATCATTAAAATTCAGTTAACTAATAAGAATTTAACCTACCACAAATTATACTTACTATTGTAATACCACTCGACAGGAGAGCAGTTAACACCAGTTTGGGCGGCACTTTCTTCGTTGGTTCTCTATCGGTCGTCATTGTTAAGATATTCCAGTTGTTTTTTTTTATTTTTTACACGTCATGTCGGTGAAGTGTTCGTTTATGAAGGAGCCTGACTGGATATCGATACCTACGTTAATCGCGTCTGATAATTGTTATCGGTAATAATGTCCACGCTATCTGAGTGGGTGATACAATAGAAATGGTATGGGCAGCAGCAGCGGTCGATGGAATGCTTAGTTTCTTGTAGCCATTGATTGTGAGGTAGATATCAAACACTTTGTTTAGATTATCGGAAAGAAGTTCGATGTGTTTGAGTCAAATACCTACCTATTACAAGCTCTGCTTAGCTTGGGGCTAGATGATGCTGTGTGGATTGTCCAGTATTATTTATTTATTTATTTATTATTAAAACTCCAGTGGGGGGTATACTCGTAGGTACTCTTTAGGGCGATCGGAAGGCTATAGGAATTTCAAAACATTTCAGCTAAATATACCTAGGTATATGGTTAGAATACCATATCGCTGTTATCTGACACGCAGACGGAAAATGCCTATTTATTCAGAACTGCGATTGGGTTGGTATTTCAGATTGCTCATTCTCACACAGTGCCATCTAGTCCTAAGCTAAGCAAGGTTTGTACACAGGTATATGTATGTAAACAGAGTACTTTTATATAAACTTATATGTAGGTAGGTAGGTATATGTTTTCTATGTTTGTTCTGAGGTAACAAACACTATCAAATACCGGGAGTATCTGATATAATCAATTATCTATCCGAGTAATATCAATAGACTCAAAGGGCTCTATGGCCTACTCCTGGTTTACCTTTGCCAGCAAACGGCGACCTTTTCAGTACCTAAATACTATTCAACTTTTTTGTTGTCTGCGCGTTTATCTATCACAGAAGACAGACGTCACTCAGAATATTAGTACCATACCATACCCTTAGATCATTTACCTCTAGATAGACTCTACTCCTGCAACGCGTACCTAAAAAATAGGCCAAGTTAGGCAAACTTGTTTGCGTGTCACCCATACATCAACACGCGCTCACATTGTCTTACACTCATGGCACGTCATTATATTTGTCACTGTGTGCGTGCGTAACATTACCAGCTGACAATGTGTTTCCCAGTTTATGGGGTAAACAGATCAAATTTAGGTTCCGGTTTTTAAGTAAGATGTGACTGCGTTTTTTAGCACGAGACAGTTTCGGACATATAAAATTGGTCAAGTGCGAGTCGGGCATGAATAATTGACTATTTTTTTCATTTATAAAATGCAAATATGGTTCTTTCAACTACGCTTTGTGAATTATTAAATGTGTGCCCGGAAATTATTTTGCCAAAAAATGGTCAAGGGGAAGTCGGGTTATGAATTTGATTTTCTTAGGTCTGTTTTTGTTACTAACAATCTTATGACTGTTTGTAAAATAAAATGTAAAGCAAATAAAAAGCAAAAATATATAAGTATTTTTTTATTGTACGACAAAACGCTTTGCATTCATCTCACCTGGTTTTAAAAAAAATTTAAAATGCGGCTTTTCTGTATAATTTTCACCCATTTACTTTTTTGGATAGGATCACTTGGAATTCTGAAAAAAAATGTAACATAGTTACTATAATTATGGTCAAGGTCAGTGCTAATATATATATGTGCTTTATTGAGTACCTAATGAGGATGATGATGATGATTTATGTATATTCTTTTTCATAGTCTGTTACTAACATAAGTAAACGACAATCGCGCACTCACATGGGGAATTGTGTATACAAAACCTTGCAACACTAACAAACATGTCAAGTGCGAGTTGAAATAATACGCGCTAATTTTTGAATTATATTTATCAAATTACTTGGAATTAAACTTAAAATTTAGATACTTACTGATGGAAGGACACTTCACTTGTCATTTTTAATCGTCCTCTGTAGTTTCTGCACACTTTTATTGTACAACTCGCCATTGCAGACACAAAATGTTACACAGAGATGTGACCGTCCGCCATGAAAATTCAATTGACACTGATGGGCGGGGAGCGACTTGTCGGAGTACAGTACTCTGACATTTTTTTCGATGCGTTGGTGCGTTTGAAGCAGTATCTAGAGAGTAAATGATCTAAGACCATACCATACATATTCACGACTTTTTGGCTGTCGAAAATCACGTTTGGCCTAGTTTTTAGAAAATTATACCCATTGGAGTAAAAAATCTCAGTTCAACATTTGTAAAATTTATTTGGATACTGTACTTAATGAAATTACGTAAAATGTAAAGTAATTCAATATTGTAAGAAACTATACCATGTTATGACAAATCCTGAAGCGTTTCTTACTGCATTACTTTACTTTTTCTGGGCATGGCGGATCGGAAGTTTCTTATACTCAAGCTACTCGGTGTCGGAGAGCGTAACGCCGTGCTGTGCTGGTACCGGCGTGAAACTCGTCGTCATGGTGTTATTAATGTCCAGCTCTTTGCTCCTCCACCTCGTCCCACTAGCAGAGTTCCCCCGCCTCAGCCTCGCAAATAGAGTCATCAGTGTGCCGTCGCAGATCAACTCCCTCTATTTCTTACACCGCTATGTGGGCCCTACGCTTGACAGCAGGAGAGTAACAGCTCTCCTCTGCATCGTTTCCGTTCTGTCTATAGTTGAAACTATTTACATGATACACGTGGATTGGAATAGAATAGAATAACGCATGGATAAACATTGGGAGTCAAAAACGGCAGCGTATATCTATGGAGCGAAAAAAAATGAAAAATAGCAAGTTTCAGGAAAAGCAAGTGAGCAGAAGGATTTTGGATATAAATAGCTGTGCTGCTATTCTATGAGCTCTACATGGATTTGCATCTACCACTAACACCAACTAGCTGGTGTAATGACAAAGTTTTCGAAAGTAATTTATGAGATGGAATAAAACAACAGTGAAACATACAAAAGTTGGTTTATTTACTATTACGTTTTTCAACAGTTAAGTATTTTAAATGGTCTAAAATATAGATACGTTTAGTTATTCGATACCTCACAACTGAATGAGATAAGAAAACCAGCCATAACTTAGTCCAACTTGCTACGTGCTGCATGCGTTCCTCGCAGTGTTCTAAATTAATTTAATGTCTACGTATTTATTTCAAGACAAAAAAGTTTAATTAAAACACTGATTATGCACGGCAATTGGACACAATAACATTAAAAATTGGTTTTTATATTACCTAAAGGACTTTGTATCTACCTACATCTCTGTAGGTATAAAAGTAAATAGGCTTTTCGTCTATTGTAGGTGATGTTATAGCGTTAGGGGCAAATTTTTATTTGCCCTTAGGTATTTACGGGACATTTTAGTAAATTATTTTAGACGGAGTAGGCTTGCCCAGCACCTAAATCATGGGCACTGCTTAGTTGGTCTTATCCACAGGAAAGACATGGTCAATATGTGCAGAACTAATTAAGCCGCGGGTTTTGTCACGATGTTTTCCTTCACCGTTTGAGAGCACTAGCATTGTGAATATACATGTTCCGAACAGAACCTAATTAATTCTTAAAAATAACTTAGTATCTAAGTTAAACTTTTATTCTAAATAGAAGTTCAGCTCTTCTTATTGTCACAAAAAAAAAACTTTCAGCTGTGGTCAAAATACAAAAAAAAATTTACTCCTAAGTTTAAAAATTATTTCTTAAATTTTCTTACTGAGTTCAAAGTTCTAATTAAATTATTTAAAAAGTATTTGGATCATTTTATGTGATATATTCAACAGAGCCTGGACCGCGTAACTGAGGGATAGTGCGATTCATTGTAGATTCTTCTTTTTCATCTCGCTGCAAGATTCAATTTGCGGATATGGCTTCCGGTTCTAGTACAACACATCAGAGTGAGTTAGAGGCGCTGGAAGAAATGACAAGAGCAGAAAAATGAATTCAGTGAACGCGGGTCAAACTCGCGGGATAGATCATTAGAAGTTAAGAACCCTTATTATCGTAGATAGCCTCGTAAGTTTGGATGTTAACGTTATAAATACAGTAGCATTTACCTGCTTCTTACTAATGAATAGCTATTACTCGTGACTTTATTGTACGCTTGATTATTATAGCTTATGAGTTTGCTTTTAAACCCTTTAAAAAGGTTCGAATGACCCTTCTACACAGGCGGTATCCGAATGGTATGTTCTGTAATTTTTTACACATTTTTTCGATGGAAAATATCTCCACAGTTACCAATAAAATACTAAACACGCGTTTTCCAACATACGATTACCACTGCGTGTTCAAGTAACTCAGTAGTCCACAAATATTTATTTGTTCATTAGAGTAGGTACTTACAATCAGATATCATATAAAAAATTATTTAAATTTTTGAAATATTTATTTTTACAAAATAAACCATATGAAAACTGGTTTTTTCTCCGCGCAGTCATAATAAGAACGATGTTAGATCAGAAATTAAAAATACAAGTGAGTCGGTTAATTTTGATAACGTCGACTGTAGAAGGACGCGACTTTTTTACGCACGAACGACGCAAGTAGAACGCGCTATTATCGCGATAAACTCACAACCTTGCATAGTTTCTATCACGAAATTGTACTCTTGTGAGTAAAACTAGTAGAAGTACTAGTTACTAGTACTAGTAGTACGAGTAAAATTGACACTAAAACGTGTGAACGTGAATCGCGCAGATACAGTATATCTAAATTCGTGTGCAAAACTGCAAATATACTTTTAAAACGACCCATTTCCCCATAAGTGAGAAGTAGAAGCTGTTCTACTAGAAGTTAGAATTTAGCTGTTATAGGTAAATTCAGGAATAGTTTTGTAAGTAAGTATGATGACAATAGCGGTTACAATATATATTTTCTAACGAGACTAAGAAATATTTGAAAGAAGACGGTTGTTCGTAACATGATTGATAAAATAGGTGACCTTGAGCCAAGTTAAGTAAAAAGAAAAATAAACTTAGTAATAAATTGAGATTAGCGCTGGCCCACTAACCTGACCTATTTCGAATGATATTATGTTTTGCGAGTAGTTGTATCAATGTACTTACGACGTGTGGACTGCGAAGCGTAATCTCTTTTCTGTGTCAACGAACTGAGGCTCGAAGCAGCTCTGTGGACGGCTGAAACAAAATAGTAGACAAATTAAAATGATTAAAATTACTATGAACATGGAATAGCAACTCTTATTTTTTTTTATAGAGGGTTATCCTTATCCATAGAGCACGCTACTGTGGATTGGTATAATTTACAATACCATAAAGTCCTCCCCCAAATAAAAAAGAATGTACGTATTAAGTATTTGGTGCGAATTTTTGGTAGATACACTACCATATATGGCTGTAGTTCTTGAAAATATTTCATTTGAGATTCTGATTTTTAGTCTCCGCCACAAGTTGCTCTAGCATAAATTATCTACATTTGATCGAGTCTAGGAAGCAAGCTGGATTTTGGCCGAGCCATTCACAAGTGACAGCAGTTAGTGCACTACTGTTGCTTCTGGGATACCAGACCTTGTGCTTTGTAAATGTGAAGAACGTAGGTATATGAAGAAACACCACACATAATAAATGAATATTTGTAGACATATTTACTCAACATCATCTAGCCCCAAAGTAAGTATAGCGTGTATTACAACTAGGCAACTGATAGAATACTTTTTTTTGTGCCTTATCTACCCTGTTTAGGACGCCCGTAGCTCCATTAAAGCTGTTAGCTAGTTTGATGGTTTGGCAGTGAAGTTAATGTTCGTAAAGGAGTCATTGGGATTACTCACATGCTTTTCTAAAAGAGGGGATGGCACTATAGTCCGGCAGAGGCACGGGAGGCAAGTCTTCGTCCGGCGGTAGCTGGTCACGCATGCGGTGTGCCGAAGCTGGGATGTAAGCCCATGGCAGCTGTCCTTGCAGTCCCGCTGTAGTCCCACGTCGCCTAAATAAGCAAGAGAATGAGAACGCGGCTGGAATGGAAGACTAGTAGGAAAATAGTCCGCGTGTAGCTTTTTATACAAATTTCAACCCCCGCTGCATCCATTTAGGTGTTGAACTTTAAGAATCTCTTTCTCAGTATGCCTTTAAACACCAAGACAAATATACCCTGAAAATCTCAAGTATCTACGACCAGTGCTTTAGACTGTGCGTTGGCTATAATTATGTCAATCAGTCGGGACAAAGATGATGAGAGATGGTATAGATTCTGCCTTTGAAATTTGTAGTACCTATTAAGATTCTTCGATTTTACCCCAAAAACATCCACTGGCCTTCACCTATTTTAACATCCATGGATGCAATGAGAAGTGCAGGATTGATCCTAGAATTTAATCTTGGTAATTGCACTGGTGGCTGCTCCGTTATTTATTTATTTATTTCCAAGACACATTTTGGGCTTACAGTCCAAGGACCAAAGCGCCCAAAAGCTAGAAACTAAACTATTAAAAGAGTACACGCAAAAGAAAATAAAAACAGTTACAGGATTCTACAGTATAAGTATCTATGAAAGTATTGTAACTATATACCCGTCTGTCAGTGCTGAGTCGAGGTGAGGTAAGGACTGAGAGGTGCGCGGAGGCGAATGGCGGCCGGTGCCAGCCGTGTCGACCACGGAGCGGTCTAGCCGACGCTGTTGTTCCGCTATCATATTCTCGAGCCGTTGTGTTAGAGAAAGCAGGTTCTCGGGAAAGTTCACTGTTCTGTTTTTAGTGCTTTTATCGACGGAGACGTGCTGGGCTTGAGGCGACCTGTTGTGATGGTG
Source organism: Electrophaes corylata (assembly GCA_947095575.1). Classification (NCBI taxonomy): domain Eukaryota; kingdom Metazoa; phylum Arthropoda; class Insecta; order Lepidoptera; family Geometridae; genus Electrophaes; species Electrophaes corylata. Next base: position 8,664,172 of record OX352698.1, on the reverse strand, counting down.
AAGTGAATCAGAATGTGCTGCGTATGAATATCTCTAGCCATTGCATATAACTATAAAAACATGCAAGATAATATTGAGCAAGTTTTATCCTACCTTTCAGGAGAAACTTCCAAAGAGTCAGTGTAGAATCTAGCGTGATCAGGCGTCGGTGATTTTTTGAACAAAAGAGTCTTCATCTTGCGAAAGGAATTGGTCAGTCCGGGCCGGGGAATCCTGTTTGGCTGTTCACCTGCTCTGTGGATGCAGCAATGACCACAGTTTTATTAAGTAACTAGCTGACCGGTGCCCACTTCGTTGGGCGGTAAACATGTTTACTTACAAATCTTAACTGAAGTAGTACTCGATGTCGCCAACAGATGGCGTTAATACGGCATAAAATAGCGGCCGTTCGCAGTTTCGCTCACGTGGCAGTTTTTATCCGTTCCCGTTATTTTTTCGGGATAAAAAGTAGCCTAAGTTACTCCTTGTTACATTAGCTATCTGCCAGTGAAAGTCCCGTCGAAATCGGTCCAGCCGTTCCAGAGATTACCCGGAACAAACAGACAGACAGACAGACAAAAATTTAAAAAAATGCTATTTTGGTATATGTATCGTATATACATTCCTATGCATGTAGTAAAAAGCGTTATTTTAATATTACAAACAGACACTTCAATTTTATTTATTTGTATAGATTTTGTCATAAAACTATATTACATTATGAGGTAATGTCCTTTTTATAAAACACCTGCGTAGGGAGCCGACCTCGCGGCTGAGCCGCGCTGGGTACCTAACTCATAGATCTAAACGCCCGCACGTGCACCCCCACCTTGGTGACGCTCACTTCGCAACGGGCCGTGCAGCAGAAATCGTAATATTTTAATTTCGCCATAACTTCAAAACCAAATGTCCAATTTTAATTATTCAAAGACCAAATATTATCTACATGAACTGTACTTAGTGATAAAATAATTTATTTCGATAAGGATTAATAGTATAAGTAAAATAAATGCGTTTAAATGTAGTCCAAAAAAAATTCAAGATTTTTAAATAAAAAATGGTTGTTGTGCCTCACTCGACATAGATAGGTATAGTGTGTCGCGGACTTTTTTGTAGATATTTATAAGATCTACAATTGTTTAGAACATTTTATGGTTCTATCTTTTATAGTTTAGGCAGCGTACGCAAAATAAGTAACTTTTCTGGTTGATTTTTTACACCTTGTGTCTGAAAAACCCAAATATTTTACGGAACGCTATTTTTTTCCAAAATAAAATTTAGCCTATGTTACTCAGTGATAATGTAGCTTTCTAATAAAAAAAGAATTATTAAAATCGGTCCAGTACTTTTTGAGTTTATTCGTAACATACAAAAATACAAATGTTTCCTCTTTATAATATTAGTGTAGATAATCAGAGTCTTATGAGATAATTTTTTGACTATAGCCAGCTGAGGTGTTAGGTGAACTGTTAGGTGGTTGTTTTTAAAGTTTTAGTTTTTCAGATCTTACAGGTTACTGTGTGTACCATGGGAAAACCACGTTTCGGTAAACGTGGCGGACTTTCAAGCAAATCTAGTCTAATATAAGGATTTATACTACTACTCCTTGGAAAATGTAACATATTCATAACTTCGATGTATCAGAATTTGTTATGTTTGAGCCTCACCACCTATAAAAACTCATTCGTAAGAATAATAGTATACGTACGCATCAAGAACATCAGAGGAGCTAGGAAGATTGGAGCGAGTGTGCAGCTGCTCTAGAGACGGAGACTTTCGGAACAGAATAGTCTTCATTTTTCTGAAGGATTGGCTGAGGCCGGGCCGCGGTATTCTTACGCCGCTGAGCGTACTAGCATTTTCTATGTCATCGTCTAACTCGCTGGTCTCTGTGGCAACCTCGTGACTACGGGCCTGGACCGGGACCGGTAAAGAAGCTTCCAATCCACGAGGGGCCTCTACGTGCTAGGTACAAAAATAATAGTATGAGTATCGTTACATAAAAAAAAACTTAGTGGCGATATCGTAATTTATCGAAAACTTTTAATTATTATTAGATAGAAAAACTGTTTCACTTACCACAGTGTCGTCGGTGACATCCCGTTTGACATTGCACTCTACCACCATTGTGATCACTAGGAAGATATTCAATATGAAGAGTACCACGAACCGCGAGTAGAGTATCACCATCGTCCAAGCTGCCCAGGCGGTGTTTAGTTCAACGTTGCCGATGCCGCTGATCGTACCACCGATAAAATCCATTATGTCAGATAGCGTCTGAAAAGTCCGTGCAGGAAAATATTTTACCAGAACTACAACCTTGAGTAGTTATACGAATGTTTTGCCGCACATTCGTAGTTGTGGCAGAACATTCGTGACGATGCCATGTTTCAACAACTGCTGGACATAGGTTTCTTTAAAACGTTAGGTAATTTCCTTAATTTAGTGCATCATGTGTTCGTTGTTGTTAGTTCGTCAATCATTCAGTCAGTCAGGACAAAGATTCTTATAATTTGAAACGTTTTATTTTAAAACCTAAACGGTTCACTCACTGGTCTTCTATAACTCCTTTGTTTATGCATAGGTATATTGATTGTATTAAACAATGAGAATTGAACGCGCAGACAGCGCAAAGCGGCTCCATCCTGTGAGAGGTCTTACATTGTTATGCAGTTTGACCTACCACACTAACTTTAGATACAAAATAGGGCCAGGCAGTAATTCGCTTATATATGTGAGTACTCTGAGCGTCACTGCTGCGTCCTGATTCTACATCACAACGTATAGCTAAGTACTTAACGCAAATATAAAATTACCCACGAAGCCGTGTGAAAATAGCATTATTACGGGAATCATGCTATTTTCACACGGCTTCGGAACGTTTTGGATTTGAAATATCCAGCAGTTTTGTTTGGATTTTCTTTAAAAAAAAATTTTTTCCTCTAAATAGACACACCTACTACTACCTATAGATCGAATACTCAAACGATAAACACTTTAGATGGTAGATGATGGTGAGCTAAAAACTAAATACTAACCCTGGTGTGAAAGGAATCATTTGCGTAAGTGACTGTGGCGACTATGTCTAGAACACACACGCAAACGGACACTATTATCCACGGCCAGCGCGTGTGTTTTGACTGCTTATTCCTCGCACCACCCACTGTAAACAAAAATCTCTAGAAAATTTTTAATCAAATCCTGGCCTTACACCTCAGTAGGTTTGCCTTCTGCGCTGTAGGTTGTGGTGTCGTAGTGTAGGTGTTGGTATGTAAACATTTGTGTGATGAACATGGATTTCGGTTCTCAGTCACATAAGTGTAGGTACACAAAATCACTAACTAATAAACTTATGATGGAAAAAATATATAACTTTAATTTCAAGTAGGATACATATCCTCTTAGATCTACAAGTAGGTACCATAATACTAACTCAAGTTTATTTAAAGATGTCCCTTGTCAGAGTTACTCCAAATACGTACCTATTACATTTAGCCCATACCCAATAATTTTATAATAGATTGTATATACCACACGTGGCACAGCAGTCTAAGGGAACACTAAACTGCTTCAGTATGACTATTATGATGATGATTTTTGTTTGAGATGGCAATAAAAATTTAACAAAATTGATTATTTAAAAAGTTTTTGTCGTCATATCTACTACAATAAATTATTAGAATTGATTGAGCGAGCAAAGATCTCTCATAGAACTGGTTCATAACTTTTGAACTTGGCCAACATTGGCCGACGACGGGTTGAGATACCGGGTCCAAGTGTGGTAAAAGTCGTCCTATAAAAATTATATAAAAATTCGTTGTTCTGAAACATTCTTATATGATTTTTATTGTTTTTGAGATACGAGAATAAGTGAACTCCCATTTAGAAGACTTTCAATTAATTCGTAGTTCAGATAGTAGTGGACAACGCTAGATTGCGACATCGCATGATATCAGTTTGGGGGCAAACCTCTACTTAGTAATAAAATCAATCAGTAAAAAGGCGTGTGGTAGGAGGATAGCAACACTCGTAAAAACTCACTCATCAAAATGACACTTGCTACAATCCACAGCACGGCTAAACCGAGGCTGACACTGTTGATAACAAAAGTTCGGAAGGCGGTGAAAGGCTCATTCTGCAGTAGAACGAAGGCCTGAGCTGCCACGCCGTCGATTGCTTGTCCAATGTTGATCCGAATGTCGCAAGTGCTAGGGTCTGGGAAATAAATCTGTATATAAATCATATAGGAGGTAAGCTGTTCGGCAGGAAGACACTTCCGAAAAAGCACGTCTATAATAAATAATCTATATAGTTACATTTATTTAGCAATCTAGAGAATCTCAGACATTTTTCATAATCCAATGTAAATTTCTGCGCTGTCGGGATCCCCTTTTGTCTCATAACATGTAGGTTGTTATGTTTAAACAACATTGGGTGGGTCATAAAATATAACTCATGGACATCAGCTTCTTAGATTTAAAATCAATTTATCTGGATATTCTGTCACTGTCAACTAGGTGACCCGTTACAACTTACTGTGAAAGTATAATATCCTAACATACAACAGAAGCGGCAGCTCTTTGAGAAAGTCTATGACGCAGAAGTGTTGTGCTAATGCCAACGATGCAAAGACCATTTGGCCGACGGCTTGAAGCTGAAAAAAGAGAGATAATCAATATTAAATAAATATTGACAAACATTCACACAACGCTCTCTAGCCCAAACTAAGCAAAGTTGATATTATGGGAACCAGATAGCATTTATATATATTTATATTATTATTTATTTATTTTATACATATTATACTAGCTGTTGCCTGCAACTTCGTCTGCGTGGTTTGCTTTTTCCATCTTACTTAACAGTAATCTTTATATTTTGGCACATTTACACAGCAGCATTATAAATTAAAGAACTCAATCATATATCTTTCATCGTTAAGGCAGCGTTCGTAAGAAACACTTTCGTTCGACCAGTTTTTCTCCGACTTGCAAATCCGACTACGACTAAAAAGTCTTCATTTATTGGGTTAATATGACAGGCTTATGACACTCACAAAAAAGTGGCTTTCGCCTAAAAGAATTTTCGAAATTAGTACAGTAGATCCAAGGATTACCCCCTACAACCTCACAAACTTAAACTCTTTATAATAATAGTATAGATATCCTGTTTTTGTAAATACATAGGCACTTAGAATACATATCACACTCTGGGTGTTATACACACCCAGAACGCACACCTACACAGAACAAACATTTCTGTTTTTAACACAAATATTTGTTCTCGAGGGGGATCGTACCCACCACTTACAGCGTAGAAGGCAGGGCTACTAATAACTGAGCCGTTGCGGTTATCTCAGTTCAAGATAGTTAAAGAGTAAGTTAAACCTCTTTTTCTGTGATTTTATGAACTGCTAACGCCTACTCAATTCTACTAGGTAAGCAAATCGCTATGCAAATAAATAAACAAGAATACAGTAGCTATATAATTTGTACTTGACAAGTTATCCTTAAAAAATAATAATAATGTTTTATATCACATAAACTATACCAAACCTCCTTAATGCGGTAAAAACAGCTTAGATAATATTTCGTAATAGGCATTTCTTATCATAAAAGCATTCCGATCGATTTTTTAAGATACAGAATGGACGACGTCTCACGAGATAAGATCTGGGTAAACAGTATCTCTCCACTACTCTATAATCTCGTACGGTGCATAGAAACTGCCTACTACAGACTTTGTAATGAAAAAAACCGTTCTAAATAAATTTTTTAACGAGAATGATCCCTTTCAAAAACGAAAAAAAACATGAAGTAATCGTCCACGCAAAAAATGATGTCGTTATCAATATCATAAAACTCTCAACTGATAAAATATAACAGATATAGTTTACTCACTATAATCTTATTTCTCTATCGACTACATTCTACTACGAGTATCTATGTCCTACTTACAAATATATAGTTTATTGTCACCATCCCATTATAACAGGAATAAAGGTAAATAGGTAGGAACCTACTCAAAAATATACTTATTAGACATTGACGAGAATCAGCTAAGCTCGCCACTTTTCGGAGGTGATTGAACTGAGCCAATCTTTGGCTTGCACTGTTTTGGAGGTTTCTGGAGGCACACCTAATCAATATAAAACCAATGTTTAGCTGGTTAGCTAAATCGAGCGAAACATTGATTAAAAATAGTTTCATGTTAGTTCATTCAGTCACGTTAGTTGATAACTAGTTTCGATTTTATTAGAAAAAATGCTCTTCATAATCATCGCCAGCCTGAAGAAGATCACTAAAAATACTCTTACTACAGCTAAGCCGCAATACAAATTCGCAATTTTGTAGCTTAACAAATGGACAAATAAAAAAGTTAAAATACTCACCAATGTACACACCCCAGCAAAAACCATTGCCTTATTGATGGTCATTTCGAATTTGTTTTATCTGATGAGTGTGAGTGTACCTAGGTAATATTTCGAATTTAACTTCGCTAAAAGCCTTTCACTACTTCTAGTCTACCACGGCAGATCTACCTACTTTATCAGAAGCCAGCATCACACTGAACTGCAACTCTAAAGATAAAGAATAGATATCGAAGATCGGTTTGGTATCTACTTGAGAAAATTCGGCTGGCCTGATAGTGTAAATTATTACCTACTTTGTACCATTGTTGTTGATGAACATTTTTCTACAATAGTAGTTACTGACGCTGGTTTTAGGCATTTTCTTAAGGTCGCTGGTGATCAGTCAGAGGCTTTAACATATACGTCGTAGTCGTCGATAGAGCACCAAGTAGCCCCATAAAAAGGTTTAAAAAGGTATTATTCCACATGAGTATTTGTATAAGTAGCACACACCCAAAAAAAGTTTTTTTCTTTCAATCTTGCATGCATAGTTATAATTTGGCTGCAATGACAAGATTGTATTCATTGTTTGCTTCAAATTTACAAATTTTCGAGACTACAATGATCATCCAATTTCAATCTACCAAATCTTATAGTTATCTAATATTGATGGGGCTAGATGATGCTGTGTGGATTGTCCAGCATTATTATTATTATTATCTACAAACTTCGAAGGAATTACGAAAATTTATACAGAGATTTTCAGAAATACGTATAGCCTTCGTAATATAATAAAATAAGTAATTTTACGCAGTTGCCTGCGTAAAAATATAAATGTATTTCATGCTTGTGTTTCACATGACTTTATTAATTAAAATAAGTAACGGTAGTTAGTATCAGTTTACAGCATCTCATTGCAGTGTTAAACAAGCGCAAAGTACACAGAGGTATTTAATATATAAACATAAATCAGGTGCATTTTCCAAGTCTTTCGTTTTAAGCAACGAGTGATTAAACACAACTATTCAGTTAAAACAACATTTTTTTAATAATAATGATGAAGTTGGTGAGTTTATGAATTTCAATTGTGTGTGTAACTATTAGTAGAATATTGCGCGACTCTTTTTGAAAATGGTTTCTTATTGAGCACCTTAACCCCTCCGATTAATTTCAGAGATTAAGTGATGAGTGAGTGGAGTTCTCTATTGCATCGTATACTAGTGACTCACTGCGGTTTCACATAGCTAGATAAAAGAAAACATATTTTTGATACCTTGGGTTATATTAATTCAACTTTTTTTTAAATTTATCTTTATTTTGTACGTACTTCTAGGTGTTAGTTTTCATACTTTGGATGGAGCTGATGAGTACATACGGAGAAGTCGTCCACAATCACTCGTTCAATTCATCAAATCCTGATAAAGATATGTGAGTATGGCTTTTGTTCAAACTTTTAAACCTTTCGCAAAAAAAAATTTAATACTTTCATCAATTATATTTTTAGGTACGTTATACATGCAACAGTATATGAAGTTGGTATCCTGACAAATAAAACGGATAACAATACAAGCAAGTACAACGCATCGTGAGTATTGCCTCAGAGCTCTAGGTTCTCGACTACATTGTAAACAAACCCACTACTGGACATAGGCCTCTCCTATATTTAGGGAAGTTAGCAGAAATCACCACGCTTGGCGATGTTGGCGTATAGGTTACCGCAGTGTTCCTTTAATCCTATTCTTAAGTTGGGGTCACCATGGGCTTATTATGCTTAAAATAATATTCATGGTACTAAGGTACCTATATGATTTGTTTATGTCGCAGAGGAAGTCAAGAATCTGTGACGTTTTACCAAACAAATGGTAAAAACGTGGATCTGAGTGGAATACCAAAGCCGTTACTGACAAATGTGACTGCTCAAAGTATGGTCGGAGTGGCTCCTATGGGAAATAATGAAACCAAAGTCAGTTGGGGAAACTTGGACCAATTAGCTTTGTTTTCAAATACAGCGTCGTCGGATCAGTCTGGTCAGTAATAATAATACTTATGATATACGTATTTCAATATCCTTGAATTAACAGAATAGAATAGATAAATTTAGTAGCAGTAGGGGGGTGTTGGGCTTGTTCGGAGAAGTACCACCACCATGACTTTAATAATATAGTAATTTTACAGATGCCTATGATATGAGTGTACCAGTAAAATTACAGGCACATGAGACCTACCACCTGAGTACTGCTCTTAACGTGCGTGAGAATGCTTTGTTATAACAGAGCCATATGTCGGAGTATCTTTGTGGTTTCTGCTTTGTGTTATGCGAGTAATTTTTGTATGGATACACGATAAGCAGCCCTACGGGGAAAGAAAAGAAAAATACAGTTTTCTATGACTATACACAAAATCATGATAGAAAACACAAAAACCTCGATTTGGGGCTTTGGTGAGCCATCTGCTTGATAACTGAATATTTTATGTATTAAAAAATAAGAAATATTTATGTAGGTTAAATAATTCAGACCTAATTATAATTTATAAAATAATAATAAATATAGTTATTTATCACGTCTTTAATCCCCAAGCACGGTAGATATCCTCTCCGATCTCTTAGTACCAAGTAGGTATCTACTCAGTCAGTCAGAGGTACGTCCATCCAGATAGTACATTTATATATGATAGTAGTATTCCATACGTGACAGGTTGCAAGCCCATCGCCGCTGCTAGAATACTAACCTAACTATAATTTATTTCAGTAAAATTTAACGACACTGCTTCGACCGGTTCGTCAAGGTTTCTTAGGAAACTTTTTAGACGAGATGCAAGTGGCAGCATTCCAGTAAAAGTGGTAAAAGGAACTGCAATGATACCTCCAGCAGTGGGACTCCAATCAATAAGCTTGCCTCCTTTGCTAACACTCAACAACAAACTTTCTGGCATACCAGTTCCAATACCTAATACAGCAGTAGTAAATTATGCTAAAGTAAATACTTTGGTGCGTACACCGTAACGTATACCGTGTTTTGAGACGGTTGGTGTAATTTTAATAATTATGAATAAATAAGTATCTCTAAGTATCTATTATAACCAAAAAACATTATTTACACAAATATTAATCAAGTCTCTATGACCAGTGGTTTATAATTGTGGGGATTTTTATAATTAGTATTGATAGATATAGGTTGTTAGCCATACATAATGTTACCTATCATAGGTCATACTTATGTCATGACTAAGTATGAGTTTTTTATGCAAAATTACAAATATCTAAATATAGGCAAGCACGCAACGTAATTTTGAGTATAATGGGTTTTCGAGCGCATTTTAAATCTTTTAATCTGACCATTCATTCATTTTACGCTTTCGGAAATTTAACTCAATAGTCTTGAGCTTTAGCTTTTTCTTTGTTTTACTTGTACCTACGCGTGCCGTTAGCTACGCATGCGCGTGCCGAACGATCAGTCTGGGCAAAACACCCTCTAGCCAGTCACCCTCGTGAAATCGCGTGAATAAACTAAGCAACATGGACATCAATAAGAAAAAACCAATAGATATTCTATCTAAAATTCCGTCAGTTTAACAAAGCAACATAACTCGATCAACTTATAAACAACGGACGCACCAATTCGAAATTATCACAATGAGTTCTCCAAAATTAAACGAAAGATGCCTGAGTACGATGGGTAATGGCAAGAAACTTCTCAGTAATGATTCTAAGGAGGATTCCCTGGACAACTCCGTAAGTACCTATTAGCTAATGTACTTAGCTTTAAAAATTATACGACTCATGAAGTTATTACTTTTATTTCACTTGATCTAATAGATAAGAGAATCGATGAAATCTGAGAGACCAAACAAGAATGAGGAAGACTGGCGAAGACGAACTATTATCGTCGAAAAGAAAAACGGCAGTTACGGGTTCACACTCCAGAGCTATGGGATACATTACAAAAAGGTAAGTAAGTAGTTGGAAAGTTTAAAATAATTACTGTTCACAAATGCTATTTCCAAGCACTGGTTCAGTCATCCACCATCAAAAAGTTGGCACAAAAATTTAACTCTTGTTATATAATATTAACTAGATAATTTTTAAAAAGTGATGCCTTTATTTGTATGATTATAGAACAAATAAAATAGTAGTAGTAGTAATAAAATAGTAGTTGTAGTAAATAGTAGTAGTAATAGTAGTAGTAGTAGTAGTAGTAGTAGATCTTTGTGATTTCCTTAAGTGCAGGTAAGCACTATAAAAACAAATAAACTAAATAAAATAGTGATTAACTAATACTGTTGTTTTTTAGCTTAAAAATAGTCTACGTACTTAGTTCACGCTACCACATGAGCGTGACTACTGTATTCGGTGGTAGGGAAAAGGAGATGGCTCACCAGTATTGCCTCGCATGTCACGTTCGTTATAAACGTGCCCTACGATGCACTGGTCTGCGAGCATTAAACTGACGGATATAGATGTTAAACTTCATGTGCTAATCCTTCTAACTGGAACACAGAAAGCTTGGCGGCAGAAATACTAGACTAGGCATAATCGCGTGGAACTGACGCCTGAATTCACTTAAAAATTATCCTTACGGATACTAACAAAGAATTCATCAGCACTACGATACAAAAAAAAGTATTATATACTTTACCTACTTACCTGATAATACAGTTACTATTTGAACAGTAATATTGGACGGTCTTATGACCCAAATTTGTTAGTATATCTATACCTGTAGAAGCAAATAGAGCAGTGGTTCCACGTAATAACCTGTAGCCTGTCAAACCTTTACAAACACTTATTGTATTTTCAGGAGCAGGAGATAGAAGTGATAACTTACGTGGACCATGTGGAAGGCGGGGGTCCAGCGGCAGCGGCCGGCATGCGCGAGGGTGACGTCATCCTTTCTATCAATGGCCTGGATGTAGAACGCGCCGAACACGCCGCTATTGTCGACACTATCAATGGATGCGACTCTCGCATGCGCATGGTTGTCATCTTCGAAGATTGCGTACGTAAGGTCGAACTACACCTCAGATATATTACTATACAACGAAACATTCAAAACAAGATGCGAGAACTTGAACAACTTACAGTGCGTGAGAGACAACTTTTTGACTCTAACTGGAAAACGCACAGTCTCCCTTCGCAAAAGAAAAAGTCATCTCCGTCTGATGTTATATCTGACTCCGAAGATAACGTTATCGGTGAAAATACCAACAACGCATATTGCAGGCCCACCCTATCAAGTGAAAATGTTACGGCCGTGAAACCACCACAGTCTAACGTGTTTATGTATCAATATCTAGACCCGAGATATGGTACGTGCCTCATACAGCCGAATTTACGCACCGGTAGCTTCGTGATCACTGTCGGCTCGCCAAGAAACAGACGCGACTGTCAACATTACGTGGTGAAAGCTCAACCAGGCGAATGCCACCGCGCTTCCGAGACCTACAAGCCTACAAATACAAAGCACAGCAAAGGAAGCAGGAGTAGTCACAGTCATAGTTGCACCCCATGTATGCCAGCATATAAAAATCAGGACGCCAACAGCTTGGAAGCTTATGACCTTGCAAGTCCTTGTTGCGATCCGCAATGCGTTCCTAACGGCAAGAAAAAAGTAAGAAGGAAAAAGGAGTGTTCAAAGGAACATAAGCGTAAAGACAAATGTCAACAAGTCGATAAGTCTACTCAAAAACCAGATAGTGCTGGCGGCCCTCACCCGAGGACCAAAAAGGTGTGCCCATCCGGCCATTGCTCTGCTCGCTATCGCTACCTCACTACAGAATCCACGCAAACTAGTCAATGCAGCCTGCAGTCGTACGCAACAGCTAGCAACGCTACAGTGCAATGCGACAACTCCGCTTCCAGTTACAGCACATCTCTGAGCAGCGATACACTATTCTGGGACAACGAACGTTCTGAGGCCAAATCATCACCCAAAATACAGTATCAGAGCTCACATCAACATATAAAGCCCAAGTCTTGGGATAATTTGACGACCAAAGCTTTCGGTGGCTACGGTTTCGGATACGGTTATTTGGATACTACGAATAAACAAGTAAATAATAGGTCTAAGAGCCACGGACGCAGTCACGGTGGTCGTATTTCTCAGAGCCATCACGAGTACCAGCCCCACCCCCCTCAAGAAAAGCACGCCCATCGGCAAAACGCAATTCCACATAATCACTATTCTGTTTATACCAGAAGTCACAGTCATTGCGCGCCCACCAAGTCCACGGAGAGTTTAATTATGGTTCCAAAATACCAGCTTGAAAGTAGTGGATCCGAGAGCAGGCTGGCTTGCGACTGCACTGCCGAGTCAATGGAGTATTACCGTAGAGTAAGCAGCAGTAAGAGCTCCGCTGCCGGGGAACACGCGAATGCGTACTACTCTCAACATTTCATTTACCCTACACATTCGTACAAAAAAAAAGATTCGAATGTTAGCTCAGAAATAACGAGGTTGTAATAGATACGTGCTTAGATAATTCAGAAAATAAATTATGCTCAATATCACGGAAAAGATCTAACTTTTCGGTGCTCAACATCAATTGAAGTTAGGCCTAAACTATGCTTACTGTAAAGTTATCCATGTTTACATGTTTTTGTACTGTATTCGCTATATTTATTATATTATGTAGTTAGCTTATTATGCAAACAACCGCTTAAAATGAATAATATACCTATATAATAATATACATAGATTTTTAAAAATCGATATCTACTAATTTGTTAATGGTTTTAAAATAAATGTTATTATTGTTCTTTGGTCCCATAGGATTATTTATTAGAATAATTTACTGTCATATCTTTAACCTTCCTCCAAAGTATTTTCAGCGCTTCAGTATTGCATTACCTTTCAGCGTGGCAATTTTGTAGTTTTCCTTCCAAAAAAACAATTACAACATTGTTTACCGAGAGCATAACGTGACTAATTACTAACAAAAGCATAGGAATAGGAATTGCATTTTATCAAGTGCGATATATTTGCTCATAAACTCTTTATACTACACATATAAAAGGAAAACAACTAGGTAGGTATTATATTTGCACTTTGAATAATGCTTATAATGCTTGTAAAAATTACACACTGTACTTTTATTGCATCGATCGTTAGGATATAATTGTATAAGGATGAAATCTCTCTAGCAAACTTGATAAATTTAATGAAAGGAAAACCATGAAACCTGGACATATAAATTCAATAGGTCAAGTGAAAGCACGTTTTCTCAAAGATCCATCTGTTTACTTATGTTAGTAATTAATATTAATCATTGACGACATTTATCCATTAAAATGACGAATTACTATTTAGATAAGACAATAATGGTTTCCCCGAGAAGATCGTGGCTTCCAATCTGGTTGTGCACCAATGGATTTTTCTAAAGAAAAAATTATGTGCGCAATACCCAATGCTCTCTCAAATGGTGAAGAAAAGCGACCACTAAATACGATTTTGCAAACAATCGTTAACACCCCTTTTCAATCACTTGGGGTGTTGGGGTGCGATCTTTCAAAAATTGTTTCTACACCTTTCAAAGAATCCTTGTACCAAATTTCAGTTTACTAAACCTTGTAGTTTTGGAGAAATCGTGATGAGTCAGTGAGTGAGTGGACTGCTCTTTTATATAATACATAGATTAATAAGCATTACAATCTTGACATATTTACATACTCGTACATTTCATGCCTTTTTCACGTAGACGTAGGCAGAGGCTACATTACTTCCACTTGCTACAATCCTGACATACCTCTTTCGCTATATCCACTTTTAAAGCTTTCATACATACTCGTTGGTTGAGGTTGGTTGGTTAGTTCTTGACCTAACCTTTCCTTATAACGTTTTCGATGGTCGAGATACGTTCGCCTAAGTCGAAACGAAAGTTTGATATTCCTTGCATTTTAGGTTATTTTTAGTGTAATCATCATATTATATTATTTTTTTGTTAATTATTATTTGACCTTAAATGTGTAAGTAAATAAAAAACACCAATTTCCGTAACGTCGTATAAAAATCTAAAAAGTAGTAAAATAACTATTTACTCTTGGACAAAATCGATTGAATTTTTTTATTTAAATAATGAAATCTTCGTAGCCCGTGACATGAAAGTGTGTTCTATAAAGAATCTTTTTTTGATTTGTTTACTTCTTCTTTGCTCCGCTGAATAGACAAACTTCGAATAACTTTTATTTATTCATTGGAAAACCAACAGTTTATACGAACTTTTAGGCTAGCAATTTTGTCTGTTTAGTTCTTCCTATAATATAAATTTATGTGGGCTGAAACCTATGTTCAGCAGCAAACTTCTTCAGGTTGATGAGAAATACGCATAATTATTTGAAGTTACCTAAAAGGTAATACTACGATACTACAATACACTACAATACTAAATTAAAATCTGTACCAATTAAAAGAGTATTTGTTCTGACTGACTGACATATAGGCGACGCATAGCAGCTATATGAAAATTTCAGGGTATATTTGTCTTGATATAAAGAGGTGTACTAAAAAGGGATTTTCAAAATTCATTACCTGAGCGAGAAAAGCAGGGTTGAAATTAGTTTGAAAATATTGTATGTTTTGCGGGAAAATCAATGTAAAGTAAAAAGTATTTCTTAACTTTTGGTACCTTTACCTACAAACTTTTTTGTAGGGCTTTCTTAAAAAGTGTGCGTTAACTGGTGTAACACTGTACAAAGATTACGTATGACAGCATGTATAATTTAGCACACTTCAAGAGTAATTAAGTATTTGATAGCGCTATCGTAACTCGAGATACCTACTTCCTGATATTCTAAGTCAGTTTGTGGCAAATCGGTTCGCTATCTCCGAAATTGGGTGGGTGAACTCAAATCAGATGCGGGTTCATCTTGGGTTAGCCGCGGGGCCGGGTCAGAGTGCGGACAGTGCGCCTGGCGGCGCGGCTGCGGCATCGGCAGCGCGGCAGAGCTTCACCGCGCACCACCGGAATCGCATCGCCATGCGTCGACCCGCGAGCCTATCGCGCCTGGGGCCGTTGCTGTCGCTTTTGCAACCGCTCATCGCAACAGCCTTGCTTCTAGTTTGCATTAATGCTGAACCTCCGAAAAAAGTAAGAACCTCTTATTTGTTTTACTAGAACTGTATGCTATTTCCATTATTTAAAGTTAAATCTTTACTAGTATCGTTAAGTATAGCCGACCTATAATTTGAATAGCTTAAGTAGGTCAACTTGCTGCAATCTTAATAATATAATATATATAATATTTTTTTATTTTCAAAAATGCTGGACAATCAACACAGCATCATCTAGCCCCAAGCTAAGCAGAGCTTGTGTTATGGGTACTAGGTGACTGATATACTTAATACAATACATTACATGAATACATATTTTTTTTATTATACATAGAAAACACCCAGAACACCTGGAATAAATATTTGCAACGGGAATCGAACCCGCAACCTCTGCGTCGCAGGCGGACATTCGCCCGCTGCCCCACATCGGTCGTCTTGGTATGTACTTTAATCATAATCACTATTTTAATGAATATGAACTTACAACTTCTGTATCAGTTTCAGCTTTACCTCACCTGCAAGTTACCAAATTCTAAATGGTGTACGGCTTGGGCGATCAGTCAAACTGACGCACAGGATTTAATCCCAAAATTGTATCCAGGCTCTGATTTGACCCGCTTTTGTGGATTTAGTGATTTGAAGCCCGTATCACCGCGACTCAGATTTATAGCGGTAAGTATGCAATTCAACGACTCTAGACATAAACTGTAATAGGTGCTGTGCGGTTTCATAAAGTTTAACTTTTGAGTATATGGCTCATAGGTATACCGGATGTAATATTAACTAATATAATAATGCATATTAACTAATTCTTACCTCATCCGAAAATATTTGGGATTAAAGTATGAACAACTTTTTCTATGGAAACAACACTGATTCGAAAAAATAATCATAGTGTGGGTTCCATTGAAAAACTTGTTCATATTCCATTTCATTTATCCCTAAAACTCATCAATGTGAATAGACTGGTGGTAAAATTAGCGCAGCAGGTCCAGCGAAGATTTTTATCAAAATATTTTTTTACAATCATATTCTCCACCTCATGTTAAGTGGCTACCATCGCCATACAGGTGTTAAGCCTCATGTACCTGTAATTTCATCACACCCTTCAAACCAGAACACAGTAAGCTAAGACGAGGCGGGCGAATGTCCGCTTGCGACGCAAGAGGTTGCGGGTTCGATTCCCGCCTTGGGATAAATGTTTGTACGATCTGCAAATATTTATTCCGGGTGTTCTGGGTGATAATGAATAATAAAAAATATCTATATATGTAATGTATTGTATTAAGTATATCAGTCATCTAGTACCCATAACACAAGCTCTGCTTAGCTTGGGGCTAGATGATGCTATGTGGACTGTCCAGCATTATTATTATTATTATTAATTGATGGCAGAAATAGGCATGGTGGTAGTAAATATCTGTTGCTGATCTGCTTAAATGAACAAGCATTATGCAATTATGGGCTTAACTCAATGTAACTTAACAAGTATTATATTAGGTATACCGCTTAATAAGTCAGACTCAAGTCCAGGTAAGTACGTAAAAAATTCCGCTGCGCGCATTTAATATGACATACGCTTTAATTGACGACCGATGTGGCGCGGCCGGCGAATGTCCGCCTGCGACGCAGGAGGTTGCGGGTTAGATTTCCGCCTTGGGATAAATGTTTGTACGATCTGCAAATATTTATTCAGAGTGTTCTGGGTATAACAAAAAATATCTATGTATGTAATGTATATTAAGTATATCAGTCATCTAGTGCCCATAACACAAGCTCTGCTTAGCTTGGGGCTAGATGATGCTGTGTGGATTGTCCAGCATTATTATTATTAAGTTTACTTACTAAATTATTATCTAAGCGAAGTCAGTGGTCCCATAACGCAATATGTATATTTACGTTCCAAACATGGTGTCATGCATAGAATAAGGACTAAACTTTAGTCCTATTCTATCGTGTCATGCATTCTCTTTGTTTTCTATACAAATAACCCTAATTCCAACAAAAATATAAACAATTGGGGTTTTGAATTTTTTTTTTGCGGTAAATGGAAAGATCACATATAAGTTTCATAACAAAACTATTTTTTTAATTTTTTTTTCGCAATAATTCAAAAGTTATTTCTAAATAAAAAATATTTTTTGAATCCAGTACCGAATACACGCCGAACAAACCCGAGCGCGTGTGACGTCATTATTTTAGTTTTCACTCATTCAATAGCCGCAAACGCTGTACTGCAGGTATAAAATTATGACGTCACAACTATAGTGATCAATCATGGCGCGTTTCTAGTCACGTGTTTTTTTTTCAAAATTTTATCAATTTTTAATTGTTTATTATTAATAGAATTTTTTTTGTTAAGTTTTTTGCATTAAACATTATTAATAATAATGTTTTAAAATACATAAAAAAAATCCAAATTTATTTTTTTTCAAAACCCCAATTGTCGGTGACGGTGTGCCTTCACGACATTCCCCTAAATCAGTTTTGGAAGAAAATTTGTTACGTTGATTGTTATTTAATTTTGCAACTAGATAACTAGCAAACTACTAGCTTACGCTTACATCTCTATCTTAGTTTAGCCACACAATAGGAAACAAGCCATGCTCCTTCGCAATACTACAACTACTCACTCGCTATTCGATGTAGTTTATAAAAAAAGTGGTTTCATAACTATCCCGGGACCATGATTTATAATACAGAATAAAATAAATATTTAAGGGGCTCTCATACAACAAACGTGGTAATGGTACGAAACCCTGCGTGCGAGAATCCGACTCGCACTTGATCGGTTTTTTTTCCTTTTTTATAATGTTCCTACCTAACAGACTTGTAAGTAAACTGTTATAAAACCAAGTAATAAGTGAGAATATTTTCAAGTATTTTCACTCCTAACCAATGCTCTTATAGAAGACTAGACTAGTAGTGGTCCTATAATGTTACATTGTAAGCTCTTATAAGTCAAAATATTCGTGGACATTTTTAGAAAACACATCCGCCCCAATAAAAACTTAGCATAGCTTGTACTATGGGAACCAGATGACTGATAAAAACGATAGAAGTTGACAGTGAATATGATTAGACTAACGGTTATCGAGCTCATCTCAGTTCCATAAATCATTACGGGTAGTTATAATTGACGATCATACATTTTTGTCTTGATGCTTTAACTTTTTGCTTAAACAACACAAGTAATGGTGATGATGACTAGTTTATAATGTAATCATCAATAGGGATTTTAAATGCTGAAGTTTGTTTCTTGTTCTAATATTTACATAATTGCTAGCTAGCTACCAAAATAGTGTATTTTGGTAAAAGAAAAGGAATATATGAGATAGACTAGAGGCCACTCGCAGCTTCGCCTGCATGGCAGTTTTTTCCCGTTCCCGTTATTTTTTCGGGATAAAAAGTAGCCTATTCAAGGCCAAAGTCAAAGTCAAAAATAATTTATTCAGTAATATCCGCAGGGATCATCTTGAAACGTCTTAAATCTAGGTGAATCTAAGCGCCAGTTCCTCGCGACCAAGCCTAGAAGAACCGGCAAGAAACTTACGGCTTGGTTCCTACCGTTTTTTTGTATGATCAAACAAAGTAATAATAATGCAAATAATGAAACTCCAGTGTGGTGCCAATTTAACTTAATTCCAGATTACAATCTATATTTATTTCAAATTTCATCCAAATCAGTCCACTGGTCCAGCAGTGGCGTGAAAGAGGAACAAACATCCATCCATCCATCCATCCAAACATTTGCATTTATAATATTAGTAGGATACCATCAGTTTATTCAACTTTTTTTGATATCAGCGTTTGATCACAAGCTTAAATTTTTGAATATTTTTTGGAAACTTATACCAATCAGACTACGCAGGCAGTCCTGATCTAGATAGCCTCATAGCCTTCACTAGATTCGACCTTCTAGGACCAAAGGAACGCGAGTAAATGTTAAAACTTATACCCCTCATTCTGCTCAAAAGTTTGCACAGGTAAGTCAAGTCTACTGTTCTTCCAGAACCATTCGTTCTAGTAAGCAGTAGACATGCGATAGTAACTCGTTATGCTCTATTCTTTGACCGACCATGGAGCGGAGTACAAATCTAACAATACTTAGGTACCTACATCAATCCTAAGTAGGTAATCAAAATCAAAGCTTTAGTATGTCATACGGTTCATCACCCCTTATCAACATACTGAATGCGGTTGCTGCTTATTAATAGACTTTTAAACCAATTGTTTTAAATTTAAATAGCCTCAAGTATTTAAATTAATCATCATCAGCCCGCAAAAGCCCCTGGACCTGGACCATCAGGTGGGGGGGCGTTCTACACTTTAGCTTCCGATTCGTGGTTGCCATTTGTGAACCTTTATTCTTCAGCGGCTGTCGTTTCTATGAGCTATGATGTCCTGTTTTTTTTGAGCCCCTTTAACCCCATATCATTACTTTGATTTTTGTGCCATACCTTCTAGTCAAATTCTCAACAACAATCTATAAACCTACCATATTTTATGCAGATCGGATCAACGGTTTGAAATAAATATAAACCTACAAACAAACAAAACTAAATACATGCAAAGCAAAATCGTCTAAGTTAACTCAGATATCCCTTTGCTCTCTCGTTCAAATATCGAACGAATAATATTTATAAATTCAAGAATTTATCTCTAAATTATAAGATAACTTAGTTTTGTCAAGGTTGAATGAGTTTCCTTGGCCCAAGTTTCACAATTTTTATTTTATGATTTAACTAGAACAAATCCAGACATTTTATGTGTCAAGGCAATATTATTATTGTTATCCAGTCATTGCGTTGTGACTTAGGTAGGTAGGTAGGTTACTTTAGAATTTTACTTCAATTGTTCTAATGATTTTAATTGTAACAGGTAAAACTATTCAATGGTAATGAGTCTACTAAAAAAACCTTCTGCAAAGCTGGCAATGTCATAATAAAAGATGAACATTATTTTACATCTTATAACGTATTTATGGGAATACCAAACACTAGAGCTCGTCGTCAGACGGCAAACTACCCAAGAGGCCGCTTCAGAGGACAGACTCAATCGCAATACCTTGCAATAGACCAGGGTAGTGGAAAAGATGAAGGGAAAGCCGAAGCACTTTCAGATGCAGATTCTTCAAGGGCAAGCGTTAGTCAGTATATTTACGTTTTTGTATCTATGCTAACACACATTACATTACTACCTTTAGAAAAAAACGAATCTATGCTAATAGTTTCAGGTGGCAATGGTGGCATGGGCCAGGCGCAAAGTCAGACAGTATACGACCCCAGTTGTGACGAATGCAATGGTCGTTCCGAACTGGAAGCGGAGAGTCTAAAGAGGCCTACGCAAAGCGGCGCACCAGGATTATCGTCAGTAACTGTTGTCGCCAGGCCATTTTCATCTAAATTATTTAAGTAACATAACTCAAAGTTTAATACAGGCCTTTTTTGTTTTAGTCCCGGGAAAGGTTTTTATGGAATAAATCAAAGAGGTGAACAGCCAGGAGGTAACGGTAATGGACCATATGGGTATAACCAAAATACTATTCCCGGAAGTGGCAGTACACCAGGATCGGGTTCGAATGGAGTACCCGAAAGAATTGGTGGTAATGCGTATGTGCCTGGGCAAACTGGTAATCAAGGGGGAAATAATGGATATGTTCCTAGGCAAACTGGTGGTCCCGGAGGAAATAGCGGAATCGTCCCCAACCAAGGTAGTGCGCCTGGTGTAAATGGAGTTTATCCATCAAGGCAAAATGGTAACCAAGGTGGAAATAACGGTGTCATACCTGGCCAAGAGAATCTGCCTAGGCCAGCTGGTAATCAAGAAAATGGTGGGTTTATGTCTGGCCAAGGTAATGTCCCCGGTGGAAATGGAGGATATCCTACTGGGCAAACTAGTAATCAAGGAGGAAATAGCGCATTCATCCCTGGCCAAACTGATAACCAAGGAGGAAATAGTGGGACCATACCTGGTCAGGGTTATGTACCTGGGCCAATTATTCGACCTGATGGAAACAGCGGGTTTATACCTGGGCAAGGTAACCCCCTAGGAGGAAATGGAGGATATGTGCCAGGGCAAACTGGAAATGAAGGGAGAAACAGTGGGTTTGTTCCCGGCCAAGGTAACGCTCCTGGTGGACATTTAACTGGGCAAACTGGTGGTCCAGGAGGAAATAGCAGATTCATGCCTGGTCAAGGTAACTTACAGGTTGGCAACGAAGGATATGTGCCTGGACAAACAAGTAATCAAGGGGGAAATAGCGGTTTTCTTCCCGGTCAAGGTAATTTGCCTGGTGGATATTTACCTGGACATACTGGTACTTTAGGAGCAAACAGCGAACCTGGCCAAGGTGTATCAGTTGGAAATGGGGGATATGTGCCTGGGCAAACTGGTATTCAAGGGGGTAATAGCGGATTGATACCTGGCCAAAGTAATATACCTAGTGGGAACGCAGGATATGTACCTGGGCAAACTGTTAGACCAAGTGGAAATAACGGACTTGTACCTGGTCAAAATAGTAATCAAGGAGGAAACACTGGTTTCGTACCTAGTCAAGGTAACGTTTATCCAGGGGGAAACAGCAATGGGATCTTTATGGGAAATAGGCAACAAGTTCCAAGCCAAACTATGCCAGGCAACTATATCCCAAACCAAAACGATGCATCTGTAAGTAATGGAGTTCCAGGAGTTCTTAATCAAGGAGGAAATGCCGTTTATCCTGGGGTTACGCCAGGTATATCAGGAACTTTTCAGGGGCCTGGTGGACTTCAATACATTTGCTGTGTTGTTGATCCTAGTAAAAACCCACAGTATTTAGGACATGGTGGAAGCACAAATGGGTTTTATCCAAATGCACCGTATGGTACAGGCAATGTAGGTGGAATCAATGGACTCTATGGGCAGACAGGGCCAACCGGCCCTTCAGGTTCGGGCTACGGACC
Source organism: Electrophaes corylata (assembly GCA_947095575.1). Lineage (NCBI taxonomy): Eukaryota > Metazoa > Arthropoda > Insecta > Lepidoptera > Geometridae > Electrophaes > Electrophaes corylata. The sequence continues at coordinate 8,641,853 of OX352698.1, read as the reverse complement.
TCTAGGAACATCAGGTGGAGGTTATGGCCCTACAAGAATCTCAGAAGGATCTAATAGCGGCTATAACCCAGCCGGTTCAACAGGTATACCCAACGGAGCATATAACCCACCGGGATCAACAGGTGGACCCATTGGAAGATATAACCCAACAGGATTAGTAGGTGGCCCTCATGAGGGATATAATCCTACGGGATCGGCCGGTGGACTGAATGGAGGATTCAATCCAACAGGTTCAGCAGGTGGGCCCAATGGAGGATACCATCCAACAGGTTCAACAGGTGAATCCAATGAAGGATATAACCCTACTGGATCAGCGGGAGGACCAATTGGAGGATACAATCCAATGGGGTCAGCAAGTGGACCAAATGGAGGATATTACCCTACAGGATCAGCAGGTGGACCTAATGGAGGATATAACCCTACGGGATCAGCAGGATCTAATGCCGGATACAACCCAACCGGATCAGCGAGAGGACCAAATGAAGAATATAACCCAACAGGATCAGCAAGTGGACCCAATAGAGGTTATTATCCTACAGGATCAGCTGGTGGTACCAACGAAGGATATAATCCTATAGGATCAACCGGTGGACCCAATGGAGGATATAACCCTACAGGATCAGCCGGTGGACCCAGTGGAGGATATAATCCTACAGGACCAGCTGGTGGGTTTAATGGAGGATATAACCCTACAGGATCAGGCAGTGGACCGAATGGAGGATACAGCCCAACGGGATCTGTTGGTGGACCCAGCGCCGGATCAGTAGGTGGACTCAATGGAGGATATAGCCCCACGGGATCAGCGGGCGGACCAAATGGAGGATATAACCCAACAGGGTCAAACGGTGGGCTTAATGGAGGATATAAACCTACTGGACCAAGCATTGGAGGATACAATCCAACGGGATCAGCAAGTGGGTCAAATGGAGGATATAACCCTACAGGATCAGTAGGTGGCACTAATGGAGTGTATAGCCCTACGGGATCAGTAGGTGGAACAAACGGAGCATATAGCCCGACAGGATCAGCTGGAGGACCCAATGCAGGGTATAACCCCACAGGTGGATCCAACGGAGGTTATAACCCTACGGGATCAGCAGGAGTCTCAAGTGGAGGGTATAATCCTACGGGATCAGCTGGTGGGCCAAATGGTGGATATTCCCCTACAGGGCCAGTAGGTGGTCCCAATGGAGGTGGCTACGGACAGAATGGGAGTGGCCCTTACGGATCTGACGGTCAATGGGTAAGAAAGACGAATTGGTAAGTTCGAGATAAATTAGGCGTTACTTAGCACTCAAAAACATTTTTGGTAGATACCTACCAAGCTACCTACAAAGCATCAGTATCACGAGCTGGCAACGTGTATTTATCTCGTACCTATCTATCTACATTACTTTAAAGTTTTTCTCGTTTTGACTTTGCTAACTGATCAACTTTTATACCAAAGATATCGTAAAAGGATTTGCCTAGATCCAGTGCAATCAACATTCCCATTATTCAAAGTGATGTAAGAACTTAGGTAAATACATTCAGTACATTTATTTACAATGAAAATTACATTTAATACAAGTACTTATAATAGGTATGTACAAGATATGAAACAGATGTGCTCGTGGGTTTGATCCCCACTAAGGACAAACATTTATGTGATGAACATAAGTAATTGTTTGTTCAGTGTCTTGGTATAATTTTGTATTCTATGTACGTAGTTACAAAAAAAAGCATATAGGTGAGTATTCTATTATCTGGTTCCCATAGTACAAACTGTGCTTAGTTTAGGGCTAAATGGCATTGTATCAAAATGTATGTAAATATTTATTTATTTAGGTACATTATGCGAATCCCGTATAATATGCGATCTTAAAGCTATCAAGCAGCTCTCTCTTAGAAATTTTAATAGGATATACACAGTTCATGTTATGCCAACTATCGAATATTCAGAAACTTGTTAGTTTTGCAAAACCACTTTACTGTCAAAAAATGTTTTTTTTTTTAATATGGTTGTTTAAATATATATTTATCGAGCTCGTGACTCCGATTTTTTTTTTATGTCAGTGGTTTAGGTCTTAACCTCAGTGAGAACCTCATTTTACACAATGCCTTTGTGAATTTCTTAAATATAGTTAACTTTGTTTCGCAGAACGCGGCCCAAGGTGGAGATTATTCAGGTAAAATACTTATTTGTACTTTTCAACAGTTTATAAAAAAATACACCTAGTAGGTTAGATCTCGCTCAAGACATACACATTTTTGTGACAAATATCGAGGAATGTTCTCTGTCTGGGTATTTTACAACTTTTTAGGGAATACAAGTTTTGCATAGTTTGGGGCTATATGTTACTGTGTGAAATGCCTACTAATGTCTATTTATTAATATTTCAGGAGTCCCTCAAAATATTACAAATCCTAACTCTGTAGCAAGCGATGCTGATGGAGATGATTCTGAAGCTGAAGCCAGTGTATCTCAATCCGCGAATGGAACTCTAGCTATCGCATCTTCAAGAGGTGGAAATGACAAGGGTCGTGCTCAAACTCAAGTCCAAGGCACGTATACCGGCAGTGGTTCTTTTTCGGCACAAGCCGAAATTACCGGAGAGAACAAAGCTGCTAACAGCGAAGTAACAGGTGATAAAAAAGGAGCATCGAGTAATGCCCAAGGAAATGGGAGAAATAATAAGTCACAGGCTAATGTTAAATTAGGATCAGAAACCGGTTCTATACTAACAGGATCGCAGAGCGAAGGTGCATTGCACTCCTCAAATACACAAGTACAAGGTAGTGTGAAGGGAGGCATGGCCGATGCCCAAGCTAGAGGTCCTGGCAGCACTTCTTCTCAGGCACAAATAGGATTTACACCTTACAAAGAGGGTGACAAATCACACGATTTACAGATAAATCCATTTGTTGGAGGAGGCACTTCATCAGCCCAATCAAACGGTAGGAAAGGAATGTCACAATCGCAACTCCGCGGCACGTTTAAATACGGAATCACGTACAACGGAGCTGCACAATCAGGAGCGAGCATTGACAAAGATGCTGTGTTTCCGAACAGACTTCCCTTTGATAAAATCGACGTGAATGACAAAAGTAACCAAAATATAAACGTTGATATACTAAATACTCAAAAGCCAGAACCGTTACCAAAAATAACAGATGGTGACACGCCATCAACAGAAGTTATTACATCTACCGATATACTTTTTGGTGATCAAGTAACAACGGAAAGAATATTGGAAACAAGCATGCCTGTTGATCAAAATAACCCTCATTCACATTCAGATCACCACAAAACAGAAACAGAACCAACTGATCCTATTCTTACACCTTCGGAAGAAAACAGACGAGCGTTCCAGCCTCTTGATAACACTAACAACGCTGATTATGAATACAATGCCGTAAAGGACGAAAACCTACCAGAGGATTATGACATTGATGACGGATATGGCACTGAAGGAAATTATGCTGAACCTGCTGAAGGAGAATACAACAGTTTCAATAAAAATGCACAAAATTCAGAAGCAACACATCAATCGCTAAATAGCCCGAGGCGGAAAGACTTAGATGTAAGACAAATAACAGGCGGCAATACACAACATATTTTACTGGGATCTCTGAATGAGCAGGATGCCGAAATAACTCAACAGAATTCCGAACGGCCTGATGAAAAGAAGACATACCTGCCAGGGGAACGTATTCCAGGCACTGGGGGCTATACAATACCTATTGGATTTACTGGAAGTGTTAAATCTGTTGCATCAAAAGAAAACACTTACGTAGTCGGATCGAAGAATTCGCCATCCCAGGCACAGACGGTATCATTAACACCCGGTACCGGAAAAGTTAAATATACGAATCCATCTTTATATGGCCGAAACGTGAATCCTAAAGATTTAAGATCTCTGTACAGTCCGAAGTCCGACGATAATAGATACGTCTCCGTCTCTAAATCAGTGACACGATCATTAGACGATGAAAATAATATTAGAAAACAATATTCTCACACATATTACACCAAATCTTCTTCATGTGGTTACTTCACTTTTACGTGTACAATGGTAAGCGGCTCGGATGGCAGGAAAAAGGTTTGCAAGCCTAAAATTCCCACTAATCCGGATGGGAGCCCTATGAGGTGCTAGGTTGGTTGTCTTGTATGCGCACATAGTTGTACGAGAACGTAGGATCACAATCAATGATGTTTCAGCATATGATACGGAGATTCTAGATACGGATACGGTTGATATGATCCTGCGTTAAATATTTAAGTATTTTAATTTTAGTATTATACAATACCTGTTTTAATATTAACCTTTACTACCCAAATTTTATCACATGCATTTATTTTTACTGTCAACAAGAACTGTCGCATTCATACATATCATTTGTTTATCTTCCGAATTGTACTAGTAGTAATTTCTGCATGTTCTTTGACTTAACTAATGATTCGATATAAAAGAAATATACTAATGGGTTGTTGTTCTTTATTACTACCTATACTAGTTGCCAGGATCTTGGAAGTTGAGGTTAAAACTCCATTTCACTACCTAACCTAAACCGTTGTCTGGGTATGATTACCCCTGTCTGGTGCAACTGCGACGCAAGACGCAAAGGTCCAATTTCCACGGATCGGTAGAAATATTTGCATGACCAGTAAATAGTTGTTCAGGGTAGTGTGAAACCATGGTATCTATCTACTCGGCGTTACTGGTACCTACGACACAGGGCAACCTATAGTAAACCGGCTCTAATAAGTCGGCTCCCGAAAAAAATTGGCTGTTAATAATCTAATCATATGATTATCTCCTGATATCGTTGTTCAAAAAGTTATTCGTATTTTATATTAAAATATTTTGTTTGGTGATGGGTATTTTAACACCCCGTATTTACTTAAAACCCCGTATTTACTTCCGACTTTCCCGTAAGTCCCTAGGCGTCCTATTTGAAATTGTAAGTCATGTAGGTCATCACTACCATAATCAGCGTTATAGGACCCTATATATTTATAGGAAATGATAAATTAAAGGGAAAGCACGAGATCCTGACATGAATTACTTTGTTAAATAAAACACATGTTTATGGCAGTGATAATTTAATAGGTATCTTGCAAGTTACATTGATCATAATTTAGAAACTTTAGATAAGTACCTACATAAGTAAGATTTCGACAAATAAAATTATTACTTACCAATTTTTTTTTATATAAGTACTTATTTAGTTTTGATTCATTTAATCTATGCGTAAAAAAATTAATACATACACTTTCAATCAAGAAAGATTAATAAAAATAAATTGATAAGATTGTATTGAGATGTCTAAATCAGTTTAGGTCGAGATTATCTATAATTATCAATCTTGTATTATACACCGAGTCTTTTGTCACTTTAAAGCCGGTGCCCATGCAATCTATATCGGTTACGTAATACATTTAATATAAATAAAACAAAAATACATTTATTGTAATAACATGAGAATAACCCCCGAATACTCAAACGCATCTCAGATTTAAGCACATCCTAAGTGACAAATTTTTGACAAATAGAATTTCTGAAAAAAAGGGCAGTGTGGGGTCTGTGACCATAAGTTGTACGACTTGCCACACGAGGTTATTGCCTTTGCGGGGGCCTGAAGTAGGCACTATTGAGTGGTCTACTTCTGTACGTTTTTATGTTGATGAGGATTTTGTAAGAAATACTTATTTTATTCGAAAAATATACCAAAATTACGGACAATTTCATAAGAGAAAAAGTGACATGGGCGAATGCTTTAAACTAACCCAAAATACTCATGGTATTAAACACAAACAACACTGGTTTTTGCTTTTAATATCATGTCATACCAACCAAACAAGACCTACTAGTACCACCGTTGTTCTAGAGCCGTATTAACATATCCCTAAAGGTTATTCGTCGGGTGGAGTGAGGCTTTGATGGACCAGTCGGCTAGCGCATTCCCATATCAAAGAAGAGTCGTGGGCTCAAATCTCACTCGGTGCATAAGTTTTAAGATATTATAAAATCTTCGTGACCTACGGGTAGAGTAAATTTTGATGCTGAGAAAAATACTACTTACTAATAGTTTGTTAATATGTATAAGTACAACAAAATGGTGGATTGTGAGACAGTACATTTGGTGTCACTATATAATATCACATTATAAAGAATAATTATTAAAATAGCTAAATTGTCAATCAATGGCACATTCCTCAGAGTAATAAATTGAATTACTGGGATAGATGCCACCGTCTAAAACAAAACAGTTTAATGAGTTTAGTCAGTCATGTTATCTCATGTGGTAGTTCTTACTTCTTACAACTATTGTACAGCTCTTACAAACTTAGTCTATTATTACTCTGAGGTACATTGTTTCCACCATATATATTTATTTATGAGTTATAGTTAGAGAATGTGACACAAAAAATAAAACAGTTGTTACACAATTAAAGCACAAATCAATACTGTTCAGATGCTACGATTCCTAAAGATTTATTTAAACTATAAATAAATATAAGGTTAATTTTACACAATTGGTACACGATTCAGTCTGTTAATGTATTGTATTGGAATGTAATCATAAGGTATCGAAGTAGTTTAATAATTATAAACAAGAAATAGTTTTTCAGTTTAATACGTACGACTGTCAATTATACAGAAGGTTTTAATTCAAACCTTTGCTGTGTTATTTTGTAAAATATTTACAACAATGGTTCAATGAAAGCGCGCGTGACCATATTAAATTAATTTGTGATTATAGTCGATTTAGACGAGGGAGGCTGGGTAAGCCTATCTCATCTAAATTTATGAACCTTGTACACAGACCCGTAATTTAGATTAAATGTTCCTCCTAGCCCTATTATCGATGGAAAGTCTGTTTACTTTGTCTTAGTTAAAGTCAGCGGAGATTTATTCACGCATAACATTTAGACCAGATGAGAATCGATTTAGGCAGATTAGTTAACACAGATCTTCGAACAATGATACCCCAGATGACGGGTCACATACAAAATAATAGATAAAAGCTGTCCGTGTGAATATATACTTAACAGCTACATTGTATAGCTAACATTTTTGATATTGATATTGACAGCTACATTTTCAACGAAGTGCGAAAAAAAATGATAAACAGTTATAAGTTCAACTTAACCTAGTAAATAATGTCACTAATTGTCAAAACAAAATAAGAGCTCACTTCTCAAGTGAGCTCTTATTTACCGAGACGAACTTTTTGCGCCGACCCTATACCTAGGGGTATTATTGATCGAAGATACAGATGGAAAACGAAATGACACAAGGCTCACGAGTGAATCCTTAGCATATACTCGATCCTTTGAGGGGTAGGGCAGTCAGAGGCACATCTAAACACTACATTTGGTACATGCCCACTGTTGATAGATCAAAAGATAAATGACACATCTAGGCATTTATAGTTACGAAGGTACATCAAGTAAGGATTTAAAATAATTATAAATATTTTATGCGAAACCAACGGTGCTTTGCCGATTCTTGACGCCTAGCATTGCTATATTTCGGTTTGATGAGTATCGGTGAAATGACATGAGTAGGGCATTGTACATTTCTAACGAAGCGAGACCTGCCAGGCAATGCTTTGGTGATGGTGCGTGTTACCATTTAACATCAAGAGCGCCATCTGCTTGTTTCTTGCTTCCATCAGAACGTTGCATAAAAAAACTACCTAACAGATTAAATTGGTGTTTAACAGTAATTAAAGTTTTCAATCTTAAGTAATAAATTAAGGAGCAATGAGCATACATTAAATACAGTAAAAGTTCCTAATATGCGTTTTCATTATTCGCGGATCAGAAAATTGCGAATTGTTTCCTGTATTCGCGGCTAAATATTTTGCTGGTCGCGTATCCAGTCACACATCGGTACATTTAATTAAAATCGGTGTCCTTTTGCTTTTGCGGTTGTGCCAAAGGAACAAACATAAAAAGAATAATAACTCTTATTGCTACTATGCCTAAAGTTCGTTGTCAAATGCAACTGCCGCTGTATTAACGCAGTATTATGTAATACGCATTAGATAACGAATGAGTGCCGCTATTTCGTCAGTGTGTCATTGTTTCAATTTCTCATTCGCTGCCTATCTTTGCGATTTATAATGTCGAGTAAAATAAAATAAAAACTGTTCCTAAAGTGTAGAAAACAAGAGAAAATAACTAAGTTTTTAAACCTTTGTCTAAGCCTGATAATAAAGAGTGCATTATGTGATGAAATTGATTTTTATCATGATTTTTTATTTTATTTTGGGTTCTTGGAACGTAACCCCCTACATTCCTATACAAATTACCGTTTCGTGTCCACGGTTTCTGTATTCGCGGTATATTAACAGAACATCTAGTACCCATAACACAAACTCTGCTTAGTTTGGGGCTAGATGATGCTGTGTGGATTGTCCAGCATTATTATTATATTATACCCCGCGAATAAAGAGCTTTTACTGTATTTCAAGATTATAAAATGGCTATTTATAAACACCGACGCTTTATTTTACTTCTAACCATCAAACAAATAATTATTACTTTGCAAAAAAAAAAAATAGTTTATTATAGCTCAGTGCTTAAAGAAAATAATTCAGTTTGTATTGGGGAAGAAATTAATGGACTATTAGATACAGTTCTAAAAACAAATAATTAAAAAGGTGCCCATTGCTCTACGACTCAATGGCTGCTAGAGATATTCCTTAAAAGTATATATTAAAACTAACTTAAACAAACATGGCAGTAATACTTCATACTTAAGTTCAAACTTACGAATAAAAAATAAACATATATGTATCTAATTAAGTACTTTGTTACTTTGAGAGATTCACCGAAAATAGTATGCAATAGATATAAAACACGAAGCTGAGTTTATGAATCGCGCTGCTCTACTAGTAAGTAAATGCAATTTATATACAAAACTTGAGCCCGAAGAATGAGGCGGAACGTTCTCCGATATTATCATCATCATTATGCAGCTAATCCTTATAATTATCATGGTCGCGATACTCTACAAATAGAAACATTTTCACCTGAATGTTTGAATTAGGCATTTGAAAATATTACTATACTTTTAAAATTATGTGCAAATTTCTTAAAAATCCGATGTTATAATCAGGGATGTTACGGATGCAATTTTTTTTCACATCCGCGAATGTGAATGCGGATGCGGATTTTTGAAGGCTCACTTCCCCGTGCGAACGGCACGCGCCATTCGCCGGCCGCGCCATTTCTTTCTTGTCGAATGGATGCGAATGCGAATATTCGCAACATCCCTGGTTATAATACTTTTTCTGTGTTAATGAGTTAAATTTAAATAATTTTATTAAATATTTACCGCAATGCTTAACAATAGGTATCTTAATAGTAATTTAAATGGTGACACTTTCAAATATCTTGCGTAAACTAATGTCCACTAACCTACGAATTGTAAATATTTTTTATAATTTAACATGAACACAACTGCCATGACGAAATACAATTAAATACCACTTAAATGAGATCATTTTTGAGTACAAATAGTTATTTAAAAATATGTTAAAAGTAATATCATAACTACTTTAGTATATTATGAGATACATTATAATGGCGAAATATTTAAAAATGTAAATACTGCTGTGTAAGGAACTTGGATATAGATGGCCTCATCATTACATTTCCCAAATAATGTATATTACTGAAAAAACACTTTTATTACTACCTAATACATTCATAGCAAATTCCATTGTTTCATTTAGATTTTATCAATCCACATTCGTGACATACTTAGATTATTTCAATAAGTACTTGATCTATACTAAAGTTTAATTTGTTAATATAATATTTAAAGGTTTAACATTTTTAAAAGTGATATTTGAAATTGCTAAATCTAAAACCTTTCAATATACTTTTAAACTACAAAGTATCAATCGGGTGATACTACGTATAACGACAAAGTATGGGCTACTAAATAGAATAGACTAAATATACATAAACTAATGATTATACTTTTAAATAATTAATAAATATATCTAGTTGCATAGTGAAATAGGTACCAGATACGTGATAAGACTCTTGTACCTGTGCAACCAGTGTATATGGATCGTAAATTACTTTCTAGTAGAAGCTTTGATAACTTTATTATAAACTTTACAAGATACGATCGAGGGTGCCATCGTTGGGTATCAATAAGAAATATTCTTTTATTATTTAGGTTATTTGGAGATTATATTGTCAGGTATGATAGAATTAGATTTTGATTAAGACGTATACCTGGCCTACACCAGGGTCTGTTCAAACAGCGCGCACTTTTTAGATTTCATAAAATAGACCATAGCATAAATAGTATAAGTTCAGCCGAAATTAAATAATAAATTATAAATTCACAATAAAAATTTTATTGAATCCGAAAAAGCCAGATATAGTTTTGTTGCTATTGTGTCGTAAAAAAATGTGATGATAAGCTTCCTAGTGCTGTTTTTGCGACAAAACTATTCGGTATAATACAGCGCGTGTTTTAAGTTAGTCTTTGCTGATGATTTTCAAACAGTTTATAATTTCTTTATAGTTGTACTAATCAAAATGTTTAACTGCACCTTTTGTTTCACGATTTAGTTCTAGATAAAAGCCAATCGCTTTCGAGAAACAAAGAGCTGATTTCAAACGAATACACAACAGATGGCCCGTTTAATATAACACTTTTCGTAAACATGGCAACGCGGCCTAAATAGTACCTACAATGGAAATAAAGGTAATAGAATAGAGAGCTAATCCAGTTAAATATGGAAAATATGCTTAATGCCAGTGGTCCTGCCAACTGGAGATAATAAGTATGTAGCTACCGTTTTTCTGAATACAAAATGACTCACACGTATTTGAGTGCTTAGCTTGAACCGCGGAGGCGCTTTAGGCGTTCCTTCTCTAGGTGATCGGCGGGCGGTTCACGTTCGAATGAGCTTAACTCCAGACCTGAAAAAAAAAAAGTTTTCTTTCAAATGTAACACCAAGCACTATGTATGGTTTACGGTTTGGGTTATTCACACTTTTAAGGACCGATGCGAGAACATGATATCAAACAAAAGGCTATCGCTTTTACCGGATATTTAGTACTGGTGGTATCCGATATATATCTCTTTTAATTAGATAAGTAGGCTAATGGTAACGTGTTAAGACAGTTACGGCCGAATACTCAAACGTAACTTAAATTTAATCACGTCTCAAGTCGCGATTTTTTGACAGTTTGCAATGAAGTTTGGAGTTTAGCAGTGTAACTGTTTACTTTACTATTAAATTTGTTCGCGCTTGGCATTCAGGGTAAGGAAACATACCTGTCTCTGTGAGCGTGGGTCTGTCATTGAGGTAGCGCCAGACGGAGTGATGCGGTGACTGCAAGGCCGGCGCCGGTGGCTCGTCGCTCATCAGCCGCCGCGACACGAGCTGGTTACTCACGTGGCGAGCGAGCAGCGAACACTTCTCGAAGTTCACACGATTGCCTGCCAATCTGTTGACACGACTTCGTTGTTTAATTCATTTATTTCAACCCTATTTATTGATTTTTATTGTTTTTTTATGCTACTGCTAGAACAAGCATGTGTTAAGCTTCATGTGCTAATAATTTCAACGGTACCCACACCCTTCAAACCGGATTACAGCAAGCTGCTTGGCGGCAGATGTAGGTATGGTATTAGCACCTTCTCTAACGAGCCCTTCACAAATAGCTACAACTAAGTATGTATTAGTTTATAAGTAACGTCATTATTAGTATTTATCATTGCAATTTATTACTGCTCTCTTATTTACATACTTGGAAACCGATCGCTGATTAGCAAAGTGGAGATCTCGACAGGTGACAGACAGCAAGGGCACGGCCGTCGCAGTAGGGGCGGCAGCCAGTGCAGCCCGGTACCTGACAAATACATACTTAAATAATACATATTTTTTTTATTAATGGCATTAAGCAACCTTGAATCAATCAATGAAGGTACTACAGTATAACAAATGCGGGGTTTTAGCATTGTAGCTGTGAGGATGAAAATATTTTTCCTGAGATGTGACGGCTGTCGATCATTTGTACATCATAACACGTAGTTAAGATGTTAGTATTTTCGAATGAAAATAAGTTGACCAACTAGTAGTCCACGAAAATCACCCGAGGAATATATTGGAAATAGAATATCACCTTGCATGGTTTCCACTTGGCTCCACGCAAAGCTCTAGCTGCCGTAGTTGCTGACCGCACACGCCTGATGTTCGGCTCCACTGTAACACATTCAACTAACAATCTTCAACCAGACTCAAAAGGCCAAAATTTGAAATTGAAAGAAAACTATTTCACAGAAATTTACGTTTACATAGTACTATAGGCATTAAATCTGAAAAGGCGTTCATGCTTAATATCTTACTAGTGTAGGTACCGTTTTCTTAAGTCTGGACACAGGCGCCATATTCAAGGCACTAATTATAGCCATCAAGGAATTGAAATTTCCAAGATTGAAGCATTCTCTGGCAGTCATTACCCATTGCTCGATGACGCGCGCTCTGTACTTGCTTTTTGTAGGCTGAAATATAGTAATAGGTTTAGTGACGCCATTATACATCATAAGGCTGGCAGCACACAAACGCCGCTAAAGCTAGTAGCGTCTACAAACGCAGCTGACGTGCACGACAGCCACTTGTGGTCGGTAGACACTGTTGATCGGTGGCCGCTACTTTTTTAGGGATCCGTACCCAAAAGGGTACAACGGGACCCGATTACTAAGACTCCGCTTAAGGGGGCTTTCATACAACAAACGTGATTTTTGCCGTTTATATTATAGACCAGCGGCTTGTCCCGGCTTCACACAAGTTTAAGTAAGGAACCCTAATATAGCCTATGTCATCCGGGGATAGTGTAGGTTCCCAACGGTGAAAGAATTTTTCAAATCGGTCCAGTAGTTTCGGAGGCTCAATGCAAACCAATAAACAAACTATGAAATCTTTCCTCTTTATAATATTAGTATAAACGGTACGGAACCTTTCGTGCGCGAGTCCGAATCTCATTTGGCCGGTTTTTTCACCCACGCTCAGCTTCGATTCGAACGGCTAACCCATTTTGAACCGACCGCAACCACCGGCATCAACCGTGTGCAGGGAGTCCATATAAAATTTATACAACTACAGGAACCAGGAAAAAGGTCAGCAGTTGCGTTTTGTGGACGTGGTTATGGTCGGTAGCCTATATGCGGTCAGTCTAAGTGTTAAGTTTTATAAAGTCTAAATTTTTTAAGTAAGTACCTTCACTATGTCAGTAGCCACTAGGTAACTGAGGCGATTGAACCAATCTGCATACGCCTCCAGGTTGCGAGTGCTTTTTGTCTCGATGTGGTGCAAACTTATAGAGCCTTTACCACACGCTGATGATGTTTGTGGAGTTTGTGCTGGCGCAAATGTCTGGACAAGCTCTTCGGGGCCGACAAATGACAGTCGGTGAAGTTCGACTATCGTAAGTTGATTTGCTAGCTCGACCGGTGTCAAACCAAGAGTTAGAATGTCCCCCTGGAACAAAAGAGATAGTCAAGCAAGAAAAGGTTCCAGTCAAGAATGTATGATATTCTAAAGCATAAAATAAATAAATGGCATCGCGACTTTAATCTCCAAACACGGTAGATATCACCTTGATGTCTAAGGGGGGTAGTCAAGAGACGCGTCCAGATACATTTAGTACATACCCACATTTTGCAGTAGTTGGTATTGCATCCGTGATAGGCTGCAAGCCTATCGCCGCTGCCAGGACTGGTTTCTCCACGATATTTTCCTTCAACCTTAAATAAACCTTTAGAGAAGCTTTACTTTAAACTTAACAGATCAATTTTACCGGTGCTAATTGGTCCACAGAGCCCACTTGAGGCACATCTACAAGAGTTTCCTCATATTGTTCAAGAGCAGTCAGTTTGTCTAACAATTTCTCTAAAGTTGTTGACATTTCCACTCTGACTAGAGCCATGTGTTCTGCTGCACACCTAGAAAGAAACAATAAGTTACATTCATGTTTTTATACAAACTATCAGTGTTGCTCTACTAGGTTCTATCCCATAACATTTCACTTAACTCATTCTTTGACAATTTTCAACCACTTTTCTTCTTTTAAGTAAATATTCATAATATTTAACTTACAATAACAACTATTAGCAAATTTTATCACAATTTAACTTACTATAAAAAAAAGTGATAAGTAGACTCTTCTTGATTATTGCATTTCAGCAAAGTTACAGTATGTGATAATTAATTGTGGACATTTCACAGAAAACATCAACTAGTCTAGACTACTTCAAATAAACGCTATTTTGGGACTAGTGCCAAAATAAGCTGTTTCTCTACTAGCTTCAAGCCCCGCTGCAGCCCTTTAGGAGTTGGATTTTAAGGATTCCTTTTTTAGTAAACATTTCTACAACCAGTCATCATGTCTATATGTCAGTCATTTAGTCAGGACAAAGATTTTTATAAGTGGTAAGTATAGATAGATATAGATGTATGATCATCACACATTTGTTTGTCCTTGGTGGAGATCGAATCCTTAATCTACAACGCAGAAGGCTACTTCAGAGTTGTAAGGCCGAAACATTTAGAAGAATGATTTGAATAAATTTGTTACCTTTGTGTGATACTGCGGACAAGCGCCATTACCCTGTCATCACGGAAGTCATAGGGGAACATGCTGGTCCACTGATTGAGTACCCGCACTAGAGCTGACATATCACTGAGCTCTTTGTCTATCAAATCGGTCATTTCTGATTTTCCCTGAAATTGCAGAAGCATGTAAGGTACAACTTAATTATCTGTGTTTTGTCTGACATACGGTCATGGATATATTTAGGAGAATACAACCAAACTAGATAAATTATAATTGTAAATGATTCCAAATTAAACATTCAACTGAACGTCGCCTTTCAGCCTTTCTTTTTGATAGATTAAGCGCTTCTCTAAACATGTCCCTGAATGTATTTGAGCATGGTTTTTGTGTCATTGATAGAACATTTCTAATTATGCAAGCAAAGGAAGGTCTGGTTTCAGGATAGTTATAACACTACTCACAATCTTATCATAGGTTTTGAAGTATCTCCTACAGAGTTTATTGAGCAACTCATGTGGCTTAACAAATAGTCGTGAACACAATAAGAATGTAAATGTGAATGTCTTATTGGCCCCAGGTCTCAGCATATCCACCAAAGCTTCTAGTGTAGCACTGACAATTTGCCCATCTCGATACTCCACATCAGTTTTATCAGGACCGTTGATATACGAGAGTGCTGCTATTGGTTTCACCCCAGGTGTAGCTGCTGAGAGCTGAAACAATTCAATAAAAAAATAATTTATCTGCAACCCATCTTACACCTACGCAATGTAGATAAATTAATTTAAAAAATAAACTATACTGTAACGCTATTTTCCTTAGTTTCTATTAGGTACCTGTGGTGTTTCAACTTTTTGGGGTTGCACAAAGTTGATTCCACTGTTCATCACAATATGTTTGCATGCACTCTCGGACATGAATTTATTTCCTCTTACCATAGAGTAGTAATCATCATTCTGAAAATACAAAGATCAAGGCTACACACAAACACACACTTTGGTAAACTAACAGAAAAGCAATAAAATATTAGAAAGACAGTAGATCTATTGCTTAATTTATGTGGTCAGTAAAGTGAGTGATTTGTAACCAGCAGCAGTCATTGTGCTCCTAACAAAGAAACATTATGTATTGAATCATACAAACAAGCACTTTTAGGGCTGGCAGTGTTGTGTAAAAGATCCAACCAAACTTGGTAGTACTTTGTACTACCAAATAGAGTAACAATCATATTACAATAACAATTAGGCACTACAAAACCACAAACATAAACAAACTAGTGGAGTGGTAAGACTTCCTTTGCATAGAATTTTTCTTAGAATCTTAAACTGCTTGGCAGACTTATCTTTTCTATGTTATTTGACCTTTGTTAAATGTAACTTACATTGAGACTTCCTTTACGTGCTCCTATGTGCTCAGAAGGGAAGCTATCAAATTGAATGCTTCTAGCAGAGCAACCACTTTTTTTTTAACTAGGAACAGCTTGGATTTTTATGTTTGATGTAATCATATAAGCTCAAATATCTCATTAATATTATCAGCATTACTGGGTGAATTCTGTTGCTCAAAGCTACATGTACATATGCATTGCTTGTCAGGTGCAAGCAATAGCTTGGTGCGTCCTTATTTTAGCAGAGTCATCAAATGGCAAAAATTATAACAACAGTATTTGGCATCGCAGAACCATCAGAGCGGAGGAACCTACTGGTGAGTGAAGAGTAAGAGAGAACTCCTGTTTTAATATCTATACTTTAGGTTGTGCACTGTATATTTACAGTGACAGAGGAAGAGACAGTCAAAGATAATTTTAAATTATAGTAAATAATGTATAGGAAGCATCAGAATCAAATGACTTTTTAGAATTAGAATTATGAGCTTGTTTAACATTAGCTCTGATTTTATTTAATTATACTGACACTGCTAAGTTATATGTACGAGTATACTAAAGCGTTGTTACTTCTTATCAATCATGCTTAGGAGAATTGCTAGTTTTAACTCATAAACTTAATTCAAAAATTGACTGATTATCATTTACTTTTGATTCTATTTGCTGCAAAATGTGGGTATGTACCAAATATACTATTTCGGGGTACCTCTGACTACCTCCCTTAGACATCCCTAAAGAATCTCAAGAAGGTACTTGGACAACTGAGGGGATATAATTTTTTTAGGCTAAGCTCGCCTATGTACATGTCTTATGGTTAAGTTTAATTTAAATGTCTTTTATGGTGTACAATAATGAATAAAGAGATACTAGTTGGGACCTACCATACCTACCATAGTCTACCATAGTTGGGAATTAAAGTTGTGATGTTATTTATTTATAAAGGTGACTGTATAGGTACTAAGTATAAAAAACTTACATCATAGTAAGAAAGTCCTGTTCCATGAAGGAGAGATGTATCTGGTGGTACGGAAGCATGGTCAGCCAGCGGTGGAGGCACTGGAGCAGGTTCTGTTGGTGCTGGGGGCACTTTTATATTGCATCCACTACATGAAGCCTCATTCAGCTTGCTTGCGTAATAATACATAGCCATTCAATTCCACAATGGCAAATTACTCTAATAGCTTCTATTGAAGCAAACAATATTAAATTGATGAATCCATTGGTTTATCTGCAAATTTGATAACCTATGGTGTTTACTTTAATAATAAACAAGTACTAGATCAGTTATCTAGGTTCCATAGTGAAAACTTTGATTAGTTTTGGGTTTAGATCCTAACAATCAATAGGAGGCAGATTGTTTTAACATAAAATAGTATAAGAGCTATAAAAGTAGGCATTATTTTTACTGCCTCAAACTAAGAAAATGATCACAAGCTTAGAATACACTTGTTGTGAATTTATTTCAAGAAAGGTTTTGCTAATCATTTTACAACTACATCAAATGCATATTATTTGATGTACTTAGTTGTAAAATATGATATTATTTGTATCTTTGACAATATATTATTCAGATTTGTTTGTTTTCTTTCCTGATGGGACTAATTTGACCCAGGTGAACCAGCAGCATGTAGTAGGTACAAACAAACCAAAGTACCTACATACTGGTTCATGTGCGTATTGAAATTAAATAAAAATAAGAATTCTGTAAATTATTTAGTTACCAACCTCACCCAATCAACAAGCACAGCCATTCTAGATCCGCAAAATACGGATATCTGAGTCTAGATCGATAAATTGTTCTCTAGGCTAAATACACAAAACACAAAAAAATACGGTAGTTTTATATATTTTTGGAACCAAACGTGCCAGTTTTAATTAACATTATTAATCTCTATAATAAAAACTAAAGATAGGAAATTCAACGACGAAGAAAGGTGAAAGTTGTCTTCCATTGGAAGGGAAGGAACATGTACCTACTTCTAACTTTTGAAGCACTGTTTTTATTTTACTTTCAGATATCTCAGAAGGAAAAGACGCTTTCATAGAATTTAAATTTACACCAAAACATCGCTGCACAGATTACCACTGGCTCTATAGAGAATTTTATAGGTATTATTTTATCGCAAATTAGCGCGAATGCATCGCGCATACCTTTGCGCACATACGCACACCCACAGAATCACAGACACTGAATACGAGTCCGTCTAATGTACAACCAACGAATGCACCGCCCAGTAAATCACAGCCATGAAATGCGCAGGCAGGAATATGCAGCCAAAATGTACATGAAATTCTGCCCCCACACATACACATACAGAGTTACATGAACAGGGGGCTGGTTGCGTATTCCTACTTCATTCCCATGAACAAGAAAAGTTTAAGTCCAAGAATTTACCAATAAGCTTTGTGGTGAAGAAGCATGGGGGCGCGCGTAGCGGCGGCAGCCAAGCTGGTCGAGCGCATTTATAAGGCGTACAGTACCGCGTACTCAACCGTAGTTAAGTTTCAATACATAATTATGTCAATAAAGAACTTAAATCCAATGTAACTAATAAAACAGCCAGAGAACTAGGAATAACGAGTCAGATTTTTATTATTGAGTATCCCGGCACATCACTAATCCACACCACATATATTCAGTACAAAAATAGTTTTCTACAGGCAGGAGAGAAAAGCATGCCTCCAACCTTTTTGCTCTATTCTTGGCTTTTGGCTCAAATCTACTGAATTCTATTTGGTTCGGCTACCGAAATTTTGTGTTTTCGATATTGGTAGAATATTTGTAATTGACCGAAGTATTTTGGTTGTTAACTTCATACATCGTTTTGATGTTCTCGAGTTTTATCTGCCTAACTGATACTCTTTGATTAATTGATTATGATGGCGGTAAATTACAAAATAATGTGTGAATCAGTTGAGATATCTTTAGATAATTTGGCAACGGTCTGTAGATACCTAAACTGACTAGGTAGGTAGGTACCTACTATAAACTAAACTGGTATCAGACCGTGGTTCGAAAGCTATGCTCTAACAAATATACTTCTTTTTTTTTGAGGCCATTTTGCCAATGTCAAGTGGGTTGAATAAATTCTTCTTAGTCGTCGAGTCGGTAAAAAAAAGTAAAGTCAGCCGTCATCGGTTTTGAAGAAAAAGATGGCGTTTTTCTTCAAAACCAAAGGGAAACATTTTCGTTCAAATCAGGATGCCTCATAACACACTTTCATTTCAATTGTTCACACTTGTGCTAAGACCTCAAGTAATGATGGTTAAAATACCACCAAAATTACCCATAAGAACTTAAAATAACACTAGAAAAACAATTAAAATGAAAATACAATGTTGCTTCCAAAGATGACAGAAAACGAATCCCAAATATACCTTGCAAAGCAAACACGACCAAGTTGCCACAGAGATCAATCGATTCACTCTCTCGATCAATTTATTTTATAATCCAAGGCAACCTTTTTCAAAACTTAAAACAAAATAAAGATTTGACAAACATATTCTCATTTCGTTGAACAGGGTTTGATTCTCGCCCTGGAATAAATGTTTGTACGATCTGTATATATTTATTTCTGGTGTTCTAGGCATTTTCTATGTAAGTAGGTAGGTACTTATAATAAAAATGATCTAGGTATGCATGCAATGTATTGTATTAAGTATATCAGTCATCTAGTACCCATAACACAAGATCTGCTTAACTTGGGGCTAGATGATGTTGTGTGGATTGTCCAGTATGATTATTATTATAATTATGGATTTATATGGATCCCTCTCTTACACCCTTGCGTTACCGTTACTGGAAAGAGTGAATCGTGAGAGTTAAGTACAATACGTATAACTTGTTGCTATCACGAGCATAATACGGTTTCTATATCCCACAAATAATTCATAATTTTCCAAGTCTTCAGGTTTATCCCTTACAAATTATTATTTTAACGATTTTTATAATAATTTTATAAAAATATGAATAATTCAAAAGATAATAGTAACCTCAGGGTTGAAAAATTGCTAAATCTGTTGCCTAGGAAACCATGTTTTAGTTTTTGGGTAAGTTTTATTTTGTGACAGTTGTATTTTTACATTTCGAGTCATGTTTTGATTTTATAATCAAATAGAATCATGTTTAATGGAAGCATAAAACGAAAAGCAACATCAACCACGTTACCAGCGATAGAAACCTTACAGAGAAATGTTCGAAAAGTACCGACGTACCATATGAGGTAAGTTTTCCAGCTAGAACCTAACCAATATTAGGTATCAGGCCAGGGAACCAACATAACAGCATAGCAAAAGCATAAAATGAAAAGCAATATCAACCACGTTACCAGCGATAGAAACCTTACAGAGAAATGTTCGAAAAGTACCGACGTACCATATGAGGTAAGTTTTCCAGCTAGAACCTAACCAATATTAGGTATCAGGCCAGGGAACCAACATAACAGCATAGCAAAAGCATAAAATGAAAAGCAACATCAACCACGTTACCAGCGATATAAACCTTACAGAAAAATCTTCGAAAAGTACCGACGCAGTAACCATGCGTAAGATAAGTTTTCCTACTATAGTAACCATTATTGGGTATCAGGCCAGGGAACCAACTTATCAGCATAGCAATATACAATAGTCACCGTAACCAATTTTTACCTATCAATAAGTATTTAGAGGGCTTTAGCTCGGGTTATGACAAAGCGTTCGGTATGACAAAACGCGAACTTTGATTTTACTTTGTTATTATGCATATTTAGATGATTCAGCTGTAACTTAGCTGAAAGTATAAAATAGACGATTAAATATACATAGTACTACTATACCACTTCAAAACGAAAACAACATAATTTTCCTTTAAATTGTTTTTCTAAACTAAATAACCAATTACCCAACTGAAACCGAGTGATTTTTTTTTAGCCAGAAATATCACACATCAATGATATTCAATCTAAGCTGAACTATCAAGCCATTGAATTGAAATGAAATATGAAACGTAAGGAGCTTACGTAGTAGGTACCTGGCTAGTGGTTTATCAAATTAATTTATCTCAGAAACTAACAACTTTTTGTAAATGTGAATGAAAGGCTATATATATATTGTCATCATCAACCTTAATATTATATTATACTTTTTTTAAATAATATATTAAAAATGATAAAATTATTTGTGCTAAACGTATAACCCTAACAAATTCTTGCACGTTTAATGTTTTTTAATCTTGCCCGTAAATTTTTAGCAACAACTGTTTTATAATAATTTACGAAATGTTTTACAGTACGGAATCGCACTAATCTTGGCTCGAACTTGTCTGTTTTTTTTTTCGAAAATTGAATAGCTTTCTTTTGCAGAAAACCTCGAGACATCCCTTTTCATTTGCCGCACAGGAAGTTGTTAGAAAAAATTGAATATGTGAAACGAGAACCTGAGCCTCTAGTAAGTTCATTATTTTTAAGTTTCGACAGCTGTCACAGCTCATTTGGGAGTAGATCTGCCTTCTGTGCTGTAGGTTTTGGGTTCGATCCCCACCGAGGGCAAACATTCTATGCTTGGATAAATGAAGGTGTGTAAAAATGTCCACAAATATTTATATATCATAGCTACTAAAGCTACTAGATAATAATGCGTATCATGATTCTGAGAAAGTTAAATTAATTAAACCAATCCTGTTTAAGTTGAAAAAGGAAACCTATTTATGCGTCATGTATAACCTCTAAAGAAAATCTATACAGGGAAATAAGTCTACTCCCGACTGTATTGTAGGTGGTTGTTGTACTACCTACCTATATCCTTAGAACCAACAAAATCCATTATTTACTGTTATAATTTATGATGATATTACCCAGACATCTATATGCATATCTAGACTGGATTTACGGAAGCCCAAGAGGAACGGTACCGAAATGAACGGAAGCCAGCTAAGTTACAACTGGAGCCAATTAATCTAGACGACAACTTGAGTAAGTTTACAAATAATTTATTGAATTTGAAAGGAACACGCAGGATTTTTTAATATTATATTTACTATTGTTTCTACATGGTAAGGTGCATCATTTCATTTGTCATAAATGTAGATTTGCTACAATGCTAAGATACGTGAGTCGTTTGTGTAATAAATTGATTTAATGTTATAATTGAGCGTTGGCCGACCCGGATTGAAGGCCATTAAAAAAATATTGGTGAAGTTATATTTAACTGTTAGACAGATTAAAGTGCAAGCTAAAAACTGTTCATACACTGGAATTTGTAAAGATAAGATTTAGATTAGATTAGAATACAAATTGGCTAGATAGTTTAGTTTGAATATAAACCGCCGTTCTTGTTTACTTTCACCCAGTATGACCGATTAGTACTAGTTTTTTTGACAACATGGACTTCCTTCCAAGTTTTTCCGACTTTATACGTACCTGTTCGCCTGGACTGAATACAAATAATGGTTTGGTCCCTTTATTATAGTGCTATTCCACTTTAATTATTTTTTTGTGCCTTGTGCCTCAAACACGTTCTGGTTCAGTAAATTTAGGTGCTTAGCGATACTTTTCCTGATGACCTTTTCTGTCAATCGATTTTCTGTGGCCCTAACCATGGGCCCATCGGGTGAGAGGGGGCGCTCTACTCTTCGTCTGCCGGTTCGTGGTTCGCTATTGTTCCCCAGTAGTGGTCGATTCTATGAGTTGTATGGCCTGCCTATGACTATTTTATTTTAATAATGCTAAGAGTCAGTAACCTTGGTTCTTTTCTATTTCTGATTAGATCACGTAGTGAAACTCTTAAAATAGCTCTCCATAAACCTTTGTGCAGTTTTCAGCTTATGTATAAGACTAATAATTAGCGATAATATCTTACTATATTGTGTATCTGTTGAGAGTTACAACCGTTATTTTAAGATTGGTAGATATAGATATATTTAGATAACTAGGTACTTTAGGTATCACACGTAGGTACCTGGAGTCCTGTCACATTGTGACAAAATCTACGACATGTTTTATACATATACAACATGTAAGAGAATGTCCCACGTGCTTTTGAATAGCTAACACACTTGATCGACTCTTTATGAAATACGCCAAACATTGAAACATGTTTTGTAAAAATTGTAGACGGAAAGGATAAAAAGAAGAAGACTCTTAAGATACGTGAATCAAGTGATTCCCAGCTTGACAACAAGAATCTAACCACGGACCCCCTGAAAGTAAAACCTGTAGTGGCGTCACAGAAGGAAGTCATTGATTATGTGAGGAAAGATCCATCTGGTGGATTTTTGTACATGGTGTACGCTGTCCATCCGGAGAACGTATATTTTACTCCATACTATCTCAAGTACGTTCATTTTTGTGAAACTCTTGCTATTTAGTAATAACTAGCAAAAGCGCGCGTGACTTCGCCATCGTGAAGTCTCTAAGACCAAAACTCATATTTTTAATATTCTTCTAAGTCCCTATCAGCAGTTAAGAGCCTGTCCAGAAGGCGCGATTTACGCGCGTGTCCGCTCGCGCGTTTATATTTGTATTGCGTCCAGATGCGGCGAAATTACACGCGCGTGTGATGAGACGGATTTGGTCAATAAAAAGTTCCGTGTCAAAGTTTTCACGCTCCATTTTTAATTGAATACGTCCACTCGCCACGGACACGCGCGTAGTACTGGACGCTGCAATGGCGCCGGAGTATTTCGACTCGCGCGCGTACGCGTGTAAAACGTGCGAGTCGAGAGTCCCGCTCATTGCAAGCGTTTTACGCGCGTGTGAGGTAACGCGCGAGAGCATCTGGACGGAATGTATGTAGCTCTAGTATCTCGAGAACGCGCGAGTGCCTACGCGCGAGTGGACACGCGCGTAAATCGCGCCTTCTGGACAGGCTCTAATGCTGTGCGTTGGCTGTATGTCAGTCAGTCAGGGCAAAGGTTTTTATAATTGCATGGTAGATGTTTAGTTTATAATAATTATGTATATTTGTCGGACCAAAAGATACCATAAATAAGTGACACAATGGCGATAGTAGTATTCCAACCGATTACACTATTCTCTTCCTTAAAAAAAAAACTCGTACAAGTATCAATAAATTTTTATTTTTTATCGCGCCTTGTGGCTTTGGCGTCGTACGAGGCGAGTAAGCACCAAGAGATGGGCAACAGCAATTTCTGAATGGCAATATTGCACTCACCAATTCGCTTTCGAAAGCGCAGCTTTACGGCACACCCACGATATATGAGAGAGGCCTATATCAAGCACTGAACATATTTGGACTGATGATGGTGTGCATGACGAATTTATACTATTTTCTCATTATGCATGATAATCTGCTTAGTTGTTCATTTATTGATCCGACTAAACTTACAATTTAAAATTTGTGTATACCCACTAACATTTTACAACATAACGAGTTTACAGCATGATGAAAATGTATGGCAAACAATTTACTTTTTTTTTGCAGAGTCGTCCCTTATGAACAAATAGATAGAAAGAATTATCTTACAATCAGCCCTTGTGGGGTAACTCATTACACTAAAGAAATGGTTTTCACAAAACTGATGGCATGGGAGCAAGAGTACACAATTTTTGTAAAACTGACTGATGTAATATTTATTCTATTTTTCATTTAAGAGCAGCTGAACAAAATATAAATTCGCTACATTTGACAAACTGCAATAAGGCTCGCTTGTACAACGATCACGATGTTGTATTAAGCGAGCCCCTAAATGCATTTAGGAAGCTAATTACGTTTAACATCTTGCACAAGAAAAATTAAGTTGCTATTACGCTGACGCTAAGCATGGCGGGATTCAAACCCGCGACCTCCTGCGTCGCAGGCGGACGTTTGCCCACCGCGCCACATCGGTCACACCACACCGCAAACGTTACACCACAAATTTAAAATTATTCGTGCTAGGGGCCTACGCGTAATTTACTGTGTTTATTTAATTTATTTAATACAATACGGATTATCAAATATGATATTCATATCGTATACCTATGTTACGTATTATTCGGATAGCTTCTATTTGTTACTTCAACAACTACTGTTAGGTGCAAGGAATTTTAATTCCTTTCAGGAACTTGGAATGGTTTTGAAAAAAAATTGTATAGGGAATAGAAAAAGCAATTAAAAAATTTGCGTTTTTGAAATGCGGGACTGCATTGTGACTCTGCAAACGCGTGACTATGGCTTATTTAACGAGCTCCAAGGTGTTCCTATAATTTCAAGAGAGTGATATATTCACTCTTTGATACGCAACAGTGTATAGAAGTCCTGCAAAAGTTACTCAAGTTTACAATTAGTTGTCAGTAGTTTGTTTGCTGCTAGTAATCGCTGCTATTAAGTATAGTCTATTACTTATCTGCTAAATTTGATTTCAGATAAAGTTTTTTAGAGTTTATAGGTATTGGAAAGCATTTTATGTGTGGCGAAAGTCTATACTATTTAGGAAATATAGTAAACTAAGGGTGAAACTGGCCAAAAACCTATTTATTTTGACGCCAGTTTTGGGTAAAGCCTTACTTAGCGTTCAAGCAATGTGCTGTGAAATGTACATGAAAAGTTTTGCCGATGTTAGTAGAGATATGGACACAGCATTTTTCTACTTCATCGAAGTTCAGGTATGTTTTGTGTATAAAACAAATATAAAATTATTACCAAAATACGAGCGATTTTAAAAATTATTCCATTTTATTGACTAATAAATGTATTTATGGCAGATGAAACGCGTGGAGTATATAAGGGAGAAACTTAAAGAGTTCCGGGATGTTGTGCTAGAAATAATCGCTACAGCATGCCATACGGCACTTTACCAGCAAGGCTTTGTGTTCGACGATAGAAACATACCCCCATTTGTGATTATACGAGGGAAGCCCACTGGCGGGATGTCGTACACACAGAAAGCGAATAAAAGAAAATACTGCGAGAGACTTGCAAAGTAATTAAACTCTAAGGGCGCATTTATTTGACATTATCTTCACGTCTAACGATGCCTGTGCGGCTCTTGTTTCTCGGGAAGGCAATGAATTTAGCTAATTATATGTTTATTTATATAAACATAATTAATCACTAAATAAATCGCAATAGTTATATCATGATACAATATGGCAAATGTCGTAAATATAAACATATAAGTGGAAACATGCATGTCTTTGTCCGCGTGCAGCTATTTTTATACAAACTTCGACCCCAGTTGCACCTAATGGTTGAATTTCTATATTATCTTTCTTAGTACACTTTTACACACCAAAAAAAATAAGCACCCTGAAAATTTCAAGTCTCTACGACCAGTGGTTTAGGGTGTGCGTTGTCTATAAGTCAGTCAGTCAGTAAGTCAGGAAGATTCCTAGAAGTGGTATAATGGTAAATGTAAATAATGTGGTAAATGTAATCAAAACCAAAGCCAAATGAGGTGAGGTTTTTAAACAAAAACCGTAGATTAAGGTATAATCGCAAGCTTATAACTTTTATGCTCGTGTTTCCGTACAAACATATTTTAAGAAATAAACTTTTTTTACCAAAACATGCATACGTAAAACAAAGTATTTAATGTATTTTAGCTACATAAAACAGAATGATTATATGACAAACTACATGCTGTATCGTCTGACAAAGAGATCTAATGGTATGATGGGGGATATGCTCCGAATACATGTCGGTTTCACTCCAGACCAAGAGTTGCTACTGGGAAAAGAGGTCGATGAGGTCTTGGAAGTGCTTCCTAGGGCTAGCGATACTTGTAAGGTACGTAAACATGATATAATCGTGTTGTTGGTTCTGTAGATTTAAATATGTAAGCATGTCATGTTGTTGCCTGTTTTTCTATGTATTGGTTCGATCTACTCTATTGCAAGGCTCTTGTATACTGTATATATTATATTGGCACCAAAACCAGTATCTGGTCCTAAAATCTAATAATGTTAAACCTACCTACATAATAAGATAATAAGCAAACTGAATACTGTATACATAGTAAGTCAATATGGTAATGGGTTTGAAATGAAAATAAACTGCTTTACAGTGGGCGCTGTTCCAAGTGGATGCATACGTTTTGCCCAACGGCCAAGTAGAACTGAATCCCAGCGAAAAGATTATAACTAGTTACTTAGAAAAGATTACTGACTACTGGGATCAATACGTTCGCACGTTCCATAACTTCCTAAATGAAGAAATATTACAAGTATTTGTTCAGCCGACGATAATGGGGAAACAAGTAGAGTGGTCCGCTGGACAATCTCCGAACCTCTACTTCCTAATGAATCAAGACAAGAAAATGATGGATGATATAGCCTTTATACCGTATTCAATCAAAAGTGGTTACGATTCTGTGTGGATGTTCCTCGAACGTATGAAATGTTTCATGAATAACTTTAAAGATGCACACGAAATGGACATAAATATAATAAAAAATGAGCGTGACGTGATGGAATTCAGAAAACTTTGTGAGAAATTTGTTAAACAGATGGAGGAAATTGAAGATGTTGTCAGTTATCAACCTCTTGGCATGCTCTTTCTGTGTCTCTGTCCATTCCAAGAACTGTTTAGACCACAGCCAAAACGTTTGTTTGATGTCGTTCTAAACACTACACCAGAGTGAGTAATAAAACTTAATTATTTTCAGCATTTCACATTAGTCTTAGACAGTAACCTTTTTTTTTTTTTTATACAACTTGTTGATGGAACAAGCAGATGGCCCACCTGATGTTAAGTGGTTACCATCACCTATAACAAGCATTGCCTCGCAGGTCACGCTCGTTAGGAACGTCACCGACGATGCACCACTCAGCGACCTTCAACCTGAGGCATACAGGTGTTAAGCCTCATGTGCCTGTAATTACACCGGCACCCACACCCTTTAAACCAAAACACAGCAAGCTGCTTGGCGGCAGAAATAGGCATGGTGGTAGTAACCTCAATAAGTTTGATTAAAACTTCAAAACATCATCGTTGATTGATCATGTAGTATAGATATTTTGCTTGGTCTTCGATCGACTAAGTTAAGCAACGTTGATAGCGGCCATAACTTGAATGATGTGGTCACAACTCACTTAAGCAAGGTGCTCTGAGCGCTTCTGTGCTTTAAAAAATCATTTTACTGTTGGTTATGGCTCTAGCGGTCATTAAACCATGACTAAGGGTTAGGCTGGCTGAAACACTCAGCCACCAGAGTGGACTCTCATAATAAACTCATTCAAACAAAATTACGTGTCAAAAAGTTCATACCTTTACACTTTAATAAATAAGTATTTTTAATTTAACCAAATTTAACTCGACAAAGTGGATCAAAGGTACTTTTACCTATCTGATAATACGCGTTTATATCTTTTGCACGCGGAAATCGTCTGAGAGCCATCCTAAGTCATTCAAAGATTGCTTTCCTACTATGCATTATTACTACAAGTAATAATAATATTAATAATAATAATGCCGGACAATCCACACAGCATCATCTAGCCCCAAGCTAAGCAGAGCTTGTTTTATGGGTACTAGTTGACTGATATACTTAAAACCATACATATTACTAACAACCATGCACTTTTTTGTATTATTACTGTTTGGTAAATATTTTTGTGTAAAATAAACAACTTCGGTCTACTTCATACCTATATATATAAAAATTATACTTATAGAATATTCTTATTACATAAATGCGCTATGCGCAAGCGCTGCACATCCATGGTCCGCAGGGTGCTGGCCAGCTCCAACAAAATTCTACGCATCTTTGCTGGTAGGTTTGATTGTCATTACGTGAATCATTGCTGTATGATTCATGTAATGACAAACAAAAGATTATAATTTTGTATGTACCAAGGTCTGGTCTGAGGTTAGGTATGGGCTATGGGGTTCTCTTTGGGTAGGTATTGGTTAAATAGATGTAATAATTATAATACTAACAATAGATGTTTAAGTTTTACTAACAAAATGATCCTATGTTGATTGGAATAAATAAAATTTATTTATTTATTTTATTTATTTATAAATATTATATTTCTTTATTATCTTACTATACTTTCTAAGCAACGAACTATATTTCCAGCATCGGTCGTAACTGCATTGACGAGATTCTCGCAGGCATAGATAACATAACGGAAGATATAACCAAAGAGCCTGAGAGTGCCGGTGAATTGGTTGCTTTCAATTATATGATGGACGGATTAGAACCACGTGTCGCCTTTCTGGAAGAACGCTTGGAATATCTCAGGGAAATGTATGATCTCATGGGTGAATTTAACATTCCTATACCGGCTGATGATATGACTGAATACTTAGGTAAGTAACAGTTGTGACTCCGTTATTCTGGTTGAGCCATAAAATGATGTTCCTTCAACACTTACAGAGCTTGTCACACTTACATTAGGTTAGGACAGAGTTGTAGAATTTTTAATTATTACAACGCACATTTCAACAGGTTGTTCCTAAAAAAAATATTTTTTTCCATAAATAACTGGTGTACTACACTTACGTCATAGGTTAATTTACATAATATAATAAACAGATACAGTATGTTACTAAATCCATATGTTTCGTAGCTTCGTAGCCAGTGCTACGCATTGCTACGAACTACACTACCGACTTGCTACGAATAAATTTACCGCTATACGAAATCTTTGCACACATTTTGGTTTTTAGGGTTAAGTGTTGCTCTCGGCACGTTACGAACGAACGTTGATGCACGTCTTGAGACGCGAAGCAAATTGGCCGGACTCTTTGCGAGCCAGATTGGCAAAGATATAATGGAGCTTATGTTAGATGTCAATAAGCTGAGGGACGAAGTTGTGGTAAGTAATGTTACTTAACTTTCTGATAAGCTTCTAGCCTCGTGGTTTGACCGCATCAATCGAAATAAGTGAACTTTTTTTTCTAGTTGGTTTGATTAATCGAATTATGTGTCCTTGAATCTCCTGATAGCTCGATCAATCCTTACGAAAAGTTATTTCTTTATGAGTAATTTTTGTTTCCTTGAGAAAACCTGAGAAAGTATTTGAAAATGTTTGAATCGTACTATAAAAACTTACTACATGAGAGAAGCCATATTATAACTTCTTCTATATATTGTAATCACGTTGGAAACGTTCACGGCATTAAAAGTTATGAAAACTTACAAACTAAATTTTCTAATTAGAGTTTGTAAGTTTCTTAGTATTAGGAAGTGTTTATAAGAGTTCTTCTTAAAAAATTCTTCACAGCAACACTGGTTGTATGATGAAAAGTCTGACATGGAAAAGGTTATGGAAACTCTCGACGACCTTTTGGAAAAGTTAATGGTTTGTTTTGCAAGGGATAAACAAATCAGGGAGTGGCAGAAAATATTTAAGGTGGGTGAAGAATTAATCTATAGATAGAAACAGACTGCTAATATATAGTATAATAAGTTGGATCTGCCAAGCTTTAAAACGAGGCAATAGACCAATATTTCGAAATCGGAAGTACGAATTGATGGAACTCTTAAAACCGAACAGTTGCAATGCCAACGTATTTTGCTAGAAGAAAAAAGAAAAGCCTATACGACCCATGCATGGTAGACAGACACCGCTACAGTGCAAAATCACAAAGGCTACTAGGTTATGTAAGATTATATCAACGTGTCGTCATGTCACCTATAAGTATGCTAATTACATTCCTTTAAAAAGCTCCTTTAAAAAATGGGAACCGGCATTAATAATAATAATAATAAAACTCATTTATTTCCTTTTACAAAGTTGGTACCTAGATAGGTATGATGTGGATACAGAGTGTAGGATTTAACTGACAAAAGAAACAACATACAACGTACCCACTTTGCAAGGGACTGGAGCTTGAAAGGGGTTTGTTAAAACCTGTGATACAATTACATTGCATTGCACGGGTTTTGCTCCAAAAACAAACACCGACTTTAAAAATCTTGAAAAAATATTGATAAACTCAGTATTTTGTTATTACTTTGATCACCACTTTTAGGTACTAAGAAATCATAGGAGGTATCAACCATACCTGAAAGTTACCGTCGTGAAGTTTTTCATGTGAATTCTTCAGCTCAATTTTTTTTTATTATCTTGTTAATTTTGTAATTTGAAGTTCCAACATCTTACAAAAGTCCTTTAATATTACTGATAATCGTCGAATAATCATCTGCTTAATTAAGTTACATGAGCTTAGAGTATAGCAAACCAAACCTGTAGATTACTAACGGACGCTCGTAGGATATTGGGACCAGGCAAAAGATTTTATGATGATTAATGAATAATTTCTGTTTCGTTTTCTAAAAGTAAAATTTATTATGGATATCTACATTATTGTAATTAAATGTTTGACAGATTCCACCGGCGAGGTTAGAACAGCTGGATGAAGCAATCAATGACGTCAAACTTAGACAGTTGCTTTGGAAATCTTCAAAAGAATGGAATGACATGTTCTTATCATGGTAAGTATAAATATGTTAAAGTTCTTCTAAAATAGATAGTACCTATGTATTTATAATACATTACAAAAAGTATTATTTGCTTCATAGTTAGTTCTTTTTTAGGGTTCCGTACCCAAAGGGTAAAACGGGACCCTATTACTAAGACTCCGCTGTCGGTCTGATTGTCTGTCCGACTGTCACCAGGCTGTATCTCATGAACCGTGATAGTTAGAGAGTTGAAAAAACAAAATATACAAAAAAAACATATACTATTGGTGGTGGAACAGGCACTAAAAAATAACAAAGCATTACCTCGCATATCACGTTTGGCAGGAACGTGTCTTACAATGCACTACTCTGTGTCCATCAATCTGACGCATTCAGGTGAAAAGCCTCATGCGCCTGTAATTTTATCGTCACTCACACTTTTCAACCCTTCAAACTTAGCAAATAAGCAGCAACTTGCAGCTTGGCGGCAGAAATAGGGATGGTGGTAGTACTTTCCGGTTAGCCTTTCGCTAAGAACTCTACTTTTCTACTACATTAATTAGGGTATAAATAACCCTCTCCCATATCAAATGTTTAAAACGCTATCGTACTTCTGCAGGTATGAAAATCCGTTCAATACTTTGGACATAGATGACATACAAACGACAACTATCAATTACGGAAAAATATTCAACCAGCTGGATAAAGGTTTACCAGCAAACAAAATAGTACCTAAGTGTAAAGCAACGATTGATATTATCAAAGAGAAGGTGAGTTTTAGTATTTTATAGTAACTACAATCTATGAAGCTTAAGTTTTTTTTACGCGAGGTGTAATGCCCGCTTTCAATATTCTACAAGTGTCCGTTAGCAGAAACCTGGATGTTGCTTGTCGGATAACTTTTTATGGGAATACTTTATATTATGCTTCTTGTTTGTAAATATACACTTGGAATACAATATAGCACCCAGACAAGAACTAGACACGTTACTACTAAAAACTAAGCGGGGTGATGATTTTCTGAAATCTGCTCTTGTAGTATGATCTCAAAGATATATTTACTTAAACACTTGGTTGTAACAGCTTCCTGTGATGTCGTACCTCCGCAATCCGTCCCTAAAGCCTCGGCACTGGGTAAAGATTGAAGAGATACTGAAAACCCGTTTCACACCTGATATGGTAGTGACTCTTAAAATGTTGGAGGAACTTCAAGCCTTCCAACACGCTGAAGAACTAATGGAGGTGGCTGGGCAAGCCAGTTCCGAAGCTGGTCTGGAAGGATTGCTCAAAAAGGTTTGTTTTGGCCACATTCTTTTTTAAGGGTTCCGTACGCAAAGGGCAAAACGGGACCCTATTACTAAGACTCCGCTGTTTGTCTGACTGTCTGTCCGTCTGTCACCAGGCTGTATCTCGTGAACCGTGATAATAAGAGAGTTGAAATTTTCACAGATGATGTATTTCCACGATTGGTGGGCAATCATAGTAATATCTTAATCTGCTAGTTCCCGCAATAAGCTACATAAAAAATGAAGTTTTTTTTGCAGTAGTTGTATAGCAGGGTGACCTAATGTTTCTAAGACAAAAATGTGATGTGTCTTCATTTGAGCAATTTTCATCATTACAATGATGCACAGTTAACAATTATGTCATATGTCATAGGTGGAAGAGATATGGGCAGCTCTCGAGTTCCCCGTTCTATTACACAAGGATGCAAAAGATGTATATGTACTGGGCGGATTAGATGAGATCCAAGCGGCCCTTGACGAGAGTAATATCCACATTGGCACCATTCTTAGCTCTAGAAACTGCGGCCCTATCAAAAGCAGGGTCGAAGAGTGGGCGAGGAATTTGGACCTATTTTCCAAGACTCTTGTGAGTATTTGCATTGTTTGTATAAACTAACTTAAGACGTCTTTTCAAATGACATTGACTATTTCTTAAAGACAATAAAAATTATATAAACTGAAGTTACAGCAGCAAGTTTGAAAGATGTGAATATCATAGTACAAAAAATGTGCACCCTTCGGTATCTTTTTAAGCTAGCGCAAACAAACAAACCCGAGTAGCATTAATAAATTATAAATTCTAGCAATTTTCTATCAAAATACATTATAACTGATGGTTGTTACGTGTTTACTTCTTTAAAAATGCAACAAAGTGTGAGGCAGTCTGAAATAATGCATTGGTGCTACAGGAAGAATGGTTCGCCTGCCAGCAAACGTGGATCTACCTTGAAGTTATATTCTCCGCTCCTGATATCCAGAGGCAGCTGCCTAACGAGACCAGATTGTTTACTATTGTAGATAAATCATGGAAGGACATCATGAGAAAATTGGCTAAGGTTTGAAAATATCATTTTATATCCAAGTTTCAAAACTTTTGGCCTCACTTTTAAAGAAACACTAGTCGGCAACCATTTCTAAATCCCGACGCAGTGAGAGAGGGCTGGGGATGTAAGGGGTGTGTATCTGTATGTGTAACTGTGTATCTATCTGTTTGTATCATCGTAGCTACCAAGTTTTGATTTTTTGTTAAAATATGGCAAGCCATATCAAGAAAGATTGAGAGTGATGATTCAAGAAATTAAAATGTATTCAATTTGAATTTAATCAGCTATTTTCTAGTCGATAAAGATCTTTCACAGGATTATTTTTATGTATTAGGGGGTTTGACTATATTTTATTCATAGGTACTTGTTATTACTAAGTTTTATTTTAAAATAGAGCATAAATTTAATAACCTATCTATACTAATATTATAAAGATGACAGTCGTCACAGCTCAGTTTGTAATAGCCCTGCCTTCTGTGCTGTAGGTGGTGGGTTCGATCCCTACCGAGAACAAACGTTTGTGTAATGAACATAGATGTTTGTTCTGTGTCTGGATGTTATATTGTATTCTAGGTATATATTTACAAAAAAAAGTAAGTGTTTATAAGTATTCTATCACTCATCTGGTTCCCATAATACAAGCTATGCTTAGTTTGGGGCTAGATAATGTTGCGTAAAAATGTCCTCAAATAATAAAAAAAGAGAAAAGAATTGATTGTTTGTTTGTTTGCATTGAATAGGCTTCGTATCTACTGGACTTTTTTTCACCGTTGGGAAGTTACACTATCCCCGGGTGACAAAGCCTATATTATGTTTTCAAAAAATTTGGGATTTTACTAAAACCCGTGCAAAGCTGGGACGGGCCGCTAGTTGGAATATAGAGCCATGTATATCATGGTATGATTTTTTAGGGTTTTCTTACATTGATCTAATGTTTAAGGTACCTTTGGCTATGCCGGCTGCAACACAACCTAAATTATATGAAGAGTTTGTGAGAAACAATGAAATGCTGGATCAAATTATGAAATGTCTTGAGGCGTACTTGGAAACGAAACGTGTGGCATTCCCGAGGTTCTTTTTCTTGTCTAATGACGAGCTCTTGGAAATTCTGGCACAGGTAAGTACTATCATTTTATCATGTGTAGGTAGGTAATAATAATATTCTCTCATATTTATTTTACCATTTTCTTCGTTATGAAAGTTATACCCTGACGGCAGGAAGCCTGCTGGTGTACTATTGTCATTAAATATGTTCTAGCATAACTTTTTAGGTACCGAGTGAACACTAAATTTATTTATTACATCACAATCATAAATTACAACTCATAAAAAGTTTTGTAGGTCTTAGCAAAAATATATAACTTATCTTATTCTTTTAGCGAAATTTAGTGAACTACAACTTGTAAGAAATTTTTTGGTCTCACCCTTAATGTATTAAAAAATCCGAATTTGAGTAAGGTACCTAATTTTATCGATTTTTTAAGAGCTAGAAACTACTTGACCTATACCAGACCTAAAAACTATGACCTATGACCGTAACCAAATGGTTACTAATAGCTCAAAGCGAAAGTGTCAATAAAATATGCATGCAGGCAGGTAAGCCACTATCGGTTGTTCAGACGTTTGTAGGCCAAATGATTGATGAAATAATGGACTATTGGCTGGTCGTTAAGACTTAGGTGAAATTAATAAATAAATATTGGTAGACATTTTACCCAACATCGTTTAAACTCACACTCAGCAAAACATGGAAATACTAGTTTTAGGGTGCCATAGCATACACAGAGATTATTATATTCCTTAATTTCTGAAGGTAAATTGGTCATTTAGGGAGAACATTGCATGAATTCATAAGAAACTTCCAGAAAAGGTCGCTTAATTTAGCGGGAATATAAAACCTACACTAAGACACATATTTTAAAGGAAGCACACTAAACCTTAGGTAGCTACATTATTGATAAATGTATGTGGCTCGATTTTCCGGTTGCTTAACTCATCGGCAGCTAGCATG
This sequence comes from Electrophaes corylata, assembly GCA_947095575.1. NCBI lineage: Eukaryota > Metazoa > Arthropoda > Insecta > Lepidoptera > Geometridae > Electrophaes > Electrophaes corylata. The sequence goes on along the minus strand of OX352698.1, from coordinate 8,606,219 downwards.
CATTTTTGCAATATTTATACTATTCTCTTACTTGAAGTGATTAGATTGTAAGCGTATATTAAAGCTAGATTAGTTGAAGCGTAGCGTGTGCTGTCTTTTGAACTTCTATTTTATGCTCTTTATATGATTGTCTTTACCTAATAATGTTAGATTGGTACCACACTGGAGCTTGATTTTTTACATTATTATTAATTTATAAAATAATCATTAAAAAAACGTTAGAAACCAAGTAGTAAGTTTATTGCCTGTAGACTGCCTATAGGCTAAGTTGCGAGAAACTGGCGCTTAGATTCACCTAGGCTTAAGACGTTTTAAAACTGCTGCGCTCTCTGTGCTGTGCTGTGCTGTGGCTGTGGGTCTCTGGAATTCCCTACCTATTAACATTAAAAAGGCTCCCAGCAAACCAGCGTTCAAACGACTCGTCTATGAACACTACTTGGGCCAGCTCTCACCCACTGAAGTATAATAATAATTTATTTATTATTAAGTAGTATATATAGTTAGGTTATAGTTTGGTCATATTATATTATTTTTATGTATTATATTTGGTTATATTATATTTAGTTAGATTATGTTTAATATGTTATATATATGTTATGTATGATTATGTAGGTAATCTAGGCACTTATCTTTAAGTTTATTTTTAAGTTAGCACGCCAACCTTTGTTAAACTACCTTTAAGGTTGGCTGGTAGAAAATGCTCACAGCATTAAGCCCGCCTTTTGTACACTTATTTATAGTAGGTAATTGTGCAATAAAGTGTTAAATGAATAAATAAATAAAATGATTGCAGCGAATATTACTGAATTAATGCTTTTTCACTTTGACTGACTTTGACTTTATTTTGGCCTCATTTCTTCGATTCCTCAAAACCACGTTTTCGTATCGAAAAGTAAAATTTTGTGTTAAATGCTTGACAGCGTTATAATCAACAAAAGCATTTATTTGTAGGCGTTTGTCTATAATAAGAAACAGCTTTTCCGAAGCTCTCAATATAAGTATTTCAAACCTTAAAGAAAACATTTATATTTCAGACTCGTAACCCCCACGCGGTTCAGCCACATCTTCGGAAATGCTTCGATGCGATCGCAAAACTAGAATTCGGTGTCAAGTTACCAGAAAGCGAGATGGAAATAACAGAAGATGGTACATTAGTGGAAAAAGAAATGTCTTTCCAAACTAGAGATATGCTACAAGCAAAACTTGCGAAAGGTGCCAAGCCCGAGGATCTTACTACAGATATTATTGCGATGCTCTCTCCTGAAGGAGAGCGTGTAAACCTGGGCAAGGTAACTGTTTCAAAACATTTTTGTATAGTTGAGTAGAATATTTTTAAAGTTTAAACATTAGGGCAATAGTATAAACACAATCTTGATCTATCTTAAAGTCACAGCTTGTTCTGGGCTTAGCACAAGCTTTGAAAACTATAGGCGTGTGATAGTGGTTATATTAATCATACTTGTATTATAAATGCGTGTCTTCTCCGGGAAACGATAATTTATGATTTGTGTTACCTTTTGAGTTACGCTCAGTTGCGTGCTAGGCAACGATAGCAGCCGTGGGACGGTAACAGTTACTCCGCAGTGTACTGGCAGTAAAAATGATAGTAAATAAAGCGTTTTGATGTTTCTATATTTACGGGTGCAACACTCTCTCACGTTCCTCGAAGACTCTACTTCGAGGCAATGTTGGCAAACTACTCAGTAAAAGTATCTAAAGTATCAATGTTGCATACGTACATATTATACAGCCAATAACGGATTTACATATTATAGGAACGGTCACATGATGCTGAAGCATGTATCTATTTCGTTCCGCTAAGAATCATATTACTTGCTATGGTATTGATATGTATAAACATTGCAGGGTCTTAAGGCTCGAGGCAATGTTGAAGATTGGCTCGGAAAAGTAGAAGAAGCTATGTTTGCATCTGTGAAGCGATGCATGAAATACGCTCTCAAAGATTTCATGGCACGCCCTAGAGTGATATGGGTTGAACTGCACCCAAATCAAGTAATCTATCTCTCTATCTATACCAATTATAAGGATGTTTGTCCTACCTAACTGACTAAAATATATCCAATGCACAGCCTAAGCGGTTGGGCGTTGAGGCTTGTTATTTACAGGGTAGATTTGTCTTGGTGCATAGTGTGTAGTAAAAAAGGATTTCTCGAAATTCAACGCCTGTAGAGGTACAGCAGCGGGGGTTGAAATTTGTATAAAATAAGACGTCAATAAACTCTCGCACATTACCACTCGTTTTTCATACCACTTTTAGAGGGACAACTTTTAATCAAGCCGTGAACTTCGATTGCACGATGTGAAACGTAAATACTATAATAGCGCGCGCGACTATTGGTTTTCTACTCTATTTTAAAAAAGTTATCTGAATTTATTAAAAAACCAACCCCAAAGTTTCTTACCTGTTTTTAAAGGTTTGGTAGCGAGTAACTGGCACCTAGGTTTACCTAACTTTAAGTTTGAAGTGATTTTTAAGATTTCAATTAAACGATTTAATTCATTGAACAAAACTTTGCAATTATTGAAATTCCAACTTAACCTGAACTGAATCTTGATTTTTTTTAGGTTGTACTAACAGTTTCGCAAATAATGTGGGCTAAAGGAGTCCACGAGCTTTTTGATTTGGAGATCCCGCTACGAATCGACACAAGCCTCCTTGAGTATGAGAAGATCTGCATATCGGATCTAAATGATTTGGCGGCTTTGACTCGAAAAGACCTTTCGTCACTCTTCCGAAAGGTTCTATGCGCACTTATCACGATTGACGTCCACGCGAGGGACACTATTACACATATGGTTGAGAAACATGTCCAACGCGCGTTAGTATCTTCTTTTCTAATTATAACAAATGTAGACAACTTTGACTAAAATTATACTTAAAAATGTAAGTTCGCAGCTTAAGCACTGCTACAAAAATATCATTGTGATCTAGATTGAAATATTTGAAATAAGCTTTAGGTTAATAACAACCAGGCTTATAGGTATTTTATAGTAGATCGAGCAAAGTGAGCGATGAAATCTTAAACAAATTGAACGATCTGGCGTTATATGTTTGTACCATATGTATGTGGATGAAGTTACAGACACATAGGGCTTGACGCCTGTATGTCTCCGGTTAAAGGATTCAATGCAGTGCATCTTAGGGCACGTTGCTTAACGTGCATGATTTACGAGGTAATGCTTTGTTAGAGGTGATGGTGACAACTTAATATAAGATAGTGATAAATTGAGGTGAATACAGGGAGATAAGATATAAACAGGATAAAAGAAGTTTACTTCAAGAATCTGATCGTTTCTATGGTTATTGTAAAACGCCCTTACTTTTTCCATCCGTCAAACGTTACTCGCTATGTGCTAAGGTTTACGTTTACACAAATAGGTTATATGTTACAACAGATAGACCATTCGCTTGTTCTAGCAACAAGTGGTAAAAAAACCGTAGTGGTATGAATAGTTGCTTTTGGATATGCCTTCATCTAATTGGCTAATATCACAGTGACAGTTTACTCTGAACAATGGGGTGAGAGTTTATCTGATAGGCAATCCGTAGTACTCGTAATTCGTAGAAAATACGCTTGTAAGATATTGGAACCGGCTATTAGCAGTGCGTACGTAACTACTGCTAAATTCTTAATCGGCTACGTATATACACTGGATTTCGAACAAATTAATCTGTTTATGATTTCCAATAATTTCCATCGACTTTTGATTATGGTCAAAAGAGTATTTCTTCTTTCGTAGATTTGCAAATATAATTAATACAGAAGAAATTATTTGTTCCAGAACTGACTTTGAATGGTTAAAAATGATTCGGTACTACTGGGAGGAGGACATAGATAACTGTGTGGCTAGAATGTCCAGTGCCTTGTACATTTACGGTCATGAGTATTTGGGAGCTGGAGGTATATGAAAATTAAAATAAAGTGCATTGTAGTCCTTTTATTTAAAACTCAACTATTTTAAGCAGCATTCAGTGCGAATATCCTATACAAACTAGATATATTGCAAAAACTTAATCAATATCATAACCTTCAAATCTTGTAGGCCTCACTCTCAGTTTACGCACTGTTCACCTTTTAATCATCATCATCATCATTCACAGTCTGTAGAAGTCTACTTCTATAGGCGTATGTTTCCAGGAATAACGATTTTGAGTAACTACGTCCTACGCTTATAATCCTACGTATCCCTATAATTAATTTCACTATTAACTTCTTTGATAGGTGTGTTGGTAATAACTCCACTGACAGATCGTTGTTACCTTTGCCTTATGGGAGCTCTACAGTTGGACCTAGGAGGTGCTCCGGCTGGTCCCGCTGGGACAGGCAAGACTGAGACTACTAAGGACTTGGCCAAGTCCCTCGCTATACAATGTGTGGTGTTCAACTGCTCTGAAGGTATAACTGCTGTTCTTGTACCCTCTTCCGTGCATACTGTTGAACGTATACTGTACTTAGTCACCGTCTTTCGGATAAAAATCTTTCGATAAAACCTGTATAATAAAAACCTAGTGTCATGAGTTATAGTTTTAAATAAGTAGGTTATAATGAGAAACAGTGATTGAACCCAATGTTAAGCAGTTACCCCTGCCTATAAAAACTACACTACCTTACAGACTACGTCTACCGATGTGTTCTTTGTGGCTTTTCACTGCATTACCACTCTACAACTAATAGCATAAATAAGCTGTTTTGGCAGCTTTTATAGAGTTACAAACACAATAAAACTTGAATCCTAGGAAAAAATTACACCATCATTATTATCAACAGCCTGTAGAAGACCACTACTGGACAAAGTCCTCTCCCATACGTTTCCTGGAAGAACGATTTTGAGCCCCTTACATCCATCAACTTTATGCGGTCCTAACAATTTCGCCAGTCCATCGGGTAGGAGGAAAAAACGCAGTACGTATATTTTATTGCATTTGTCCAGGTTTGGACTACAAAATGATGGGCAGGTTCTTCTCTGGTCTGGCCACGTCCGGTGCTTGGTGTTGTTTTGATGAGTTCAACCGAATTGACATTGAAGTGTTGTCTGTAATCGCACAGCAACTGATTACGATCAGGAATGCTAAGGTTGCTAAGCAGGCCAGGTAAGATCAAAAACAACTTTTACTTAGTTATTATATTAATTCTAGCGTAACGCGCGCAACCTCGCCCGGGTGTTGTTGAAACCACCGCTGTATCCATTTAGGGGTTGAATTTCGGAAATTCCTTTTTTAGTACACCTCTATGCACCAAGACGAATATACCCTGAAATACTCTGAAAATTTCAAGTTTCCACGAACAGTGGTTTAGACTGTGCGTTTTCTATAATATCAGTCAGTCAGTTAAGTCAAAGATTCTTATAATTGGCATAGATATTAATAAAGAACACTTTAGAATATTATAAAACAAGACACCAAGTTGTGAATAACTAGCATAAACTTATTGCTTGGCATTTGAATAGTGAAATGAATATATTTTATAGAAGCTAGAACATTACATAGTAATATAACTTTTTAAACTATCATGGTTTTGATCATTACATAGTAATGTTTGCTTACATAAAATTTTATAGCGTACCAAAAGTAAAGAAAGCTTTGATAATAGTTCATTAAAATTGTAGATATATATTTACGGTCAGTTACATACCATTATTGCTGGGAGATAGAAGACACTCGTGGGTTCAAACCTTACCTAAGTGATAACTTTAGGTTTAGTAATATAATAAATAAAGACACCTCGATTCTGAGTATTTTTTCCTCCCTCGCTACTTTCAGTAAACAGTTCAAGTTTCACTGTAAGTAAACAACAATGACACAAATAAATAAGTACTTACAAACAAATACCATTGTGTAAAAGAATACTTTTCTATAAACAATCTAATAAGATATTCGAAAAATGTTCACCTCATAAAATAAAATTAAAATACTATAAAATAATAAGTTTTCTAATGCTGGGGCCAGAATTCCCGCTAATTTCATCCGGGGCGAATGGGGAAAAAACATGCCGTTGGTCCTCACTGGGGACGAAACATGCGGACGAGCGGGAATAACCCATATTATCAGGACTCAAATATTCGTGTTTTGTTTCTTTCTTCACGTGAAGAAAGTAGTAGCTTTCTCCCTCTCGCATCTCAAGAGGTAGGTACTCTTATTTCGCGGTAGCCCGAAAATGTGGGCACAGTATAAGAGTAAGTCAACAAAAACTATTTTCAGGTTCATGTTTGAAGGCAGGGAGATCAAGTTAGTCCGTACTTGCGCCGCGTTTATAACTATGAATCCGGGATACGCAGGCAGAACAGAACTGCCGGACAACTTGAAGGCTCTGTTTCGACCTATTTCCATGATGGTACCCGACTATGGTAAGCCACTAATTTTGTTATTGCAATGTGATTCGGAGACGTTTAACTATAAGGTTATATTTAATAATAATATATTTTTTTATACACAAAAAGAATCTTATAATCAAGTTACAGTTCGGCTTCCTTATCATATACATCTACACTAATATTGACTTCTACACTAAGATTTGTATTTTTGTATGTAACGAATAAACTCAAAAAGTACTGGACCGATTTTAATAATTCTTTTTTCATTAGAAAGCTACATCATCACTGAGTAACATAAGTTAATTTTATTTTGGAAAAAAATAGCGTTCCGTAAAGTATTTGGGTTTTTCAGACACAAGGTGTAAAAAATCAACCAGAAAAGTTACTTATTTTGCGTCCGCTGCCTAAACTATAAAAGATAGAACCATAAAATGTTCTGAATAATTGTAGATCTTATAAATATCTACAAAAAAGTCCGCGACACACTATACCTATCTATGTCGAGCTCACTAATAATAATAAAATAATAATAAAAAAATGGTTGTTGTGCCTCAGCACAACAACCATTTTTTTATTTAAAAATCTTGAATTTTTTTTGGACTACATTTAAACGCATTTATTTTACTCATACTATTAATCCTTATCGAAATAAATTATTTTATCACTAAGTACAGTTTATGTAGATAATATTTGGTCTTTGAATAATTAAAATTAGACGTTTGGTTTTGAAGTTATGGCGAAATTAAAATATTACGATTTCTGCTGCACGGCCCGTTGCGAAGTGAGCGTCACCAAGGTGGGGGTACGCGTGCGGGAGAGGAGTTTAGATCTATGAGTAAGGTACCCGCGCGGCTCAGACGCGAGGTCAGCTCCCTACGCAGGTGTTTTATAAAAAGGACATTAATTCATAATGTAATATAGTTTTATGACAAAATCTATACAAATAAATAAAATTGAAGTGTCTGTTTGTAATATTAAAATAGCCGCTTTTTACTACATGCATAGGAATGTGTATACGATACATATACCAAAATAGCATTTTTTTTTTAAATTTTTGTCTGTCTGTTCCGGGTAATCTTTGGAACGGCTGGACCGATTTCGACGGGTATTTCACTGGCAGATAGCTAATGTAACAAGGAGTACGTTAGGCTATTTTTTATCCCGAAAAAATAACGGAAACTAAAAACTACCACGCGGGCGAAACTGCGAACGGCCGCTATTTTATGCCGTATTAACGCCATCTGTTGGCGACATCGAGTACTACTTCAGTTAAGATTTGTAAGTAAACATGTTTACCGCCCAACGAAGTGGGCACGGGTCAGCTAGTATTTAATATCTAACATTTTGTGCTAGATATTAAATAAACTGGTTAGGTATTTACAGCGGCGATGAGCTTGCAACTTGCCAATGCAAAATATAAACGTTTTAAGTTAACCTTAGTGGTAGTACTTGTTTACGGAATAAGCAGATGACCCAATCGATGTTAAGTGGTAACCATCACCTATAACAAACGACACCCACGCCCTACCACATACCATTTAGCACTAGCAAAACCTTTAGCACTTGTGCGATCCCTTGTTATAAGTTGCTTAGTATGAGGTTAGATGCCGCGAAAAGTTGTGTGAAATGACTGCAATATTTAATTATCTACCACTCCTGGGATTAAGGTAGTGAGGCTATTTCTATTTTTTTAGCATTGATTGCGGAGGTCATCCTGTACTCTGAAGGATTCGAAGCGTCAAGAGGTTTAGCAAAGAAGATGGTGCAAATGTACAAACTAGCCAGTGAACAACTTTCGAAGCAGGATCATTATGACTTTGGCATGAGAGCTGTGAAGAGTGTATTGGTAATATACTAGAACTTTTCAAATAGAATTAGTTAGCTTTAGCCAGCTTACCTACAGTAAGGTACTATGATCTTCAAAGGGAATTCATGATTAGGATATCACTAATAACCTCAAATTTCAAAAAATATTGTTTTCTAACTTTTCAATGATATTATATGTCTGAGTGTTCTATTGTATTCAGTATGTATTTATAAAAATATGTATATTTTAATTATATTAGCCATCTGGTTCCCATATCACAAGCTATGCTTAGTTTGGGGTTAGACAATATTTTGTAAAAATGTTTCAGCAATTCAATTTCAGCTTTATTTAAGCTTCAGTTACTAGTATTCGTGTGACGTGGAGTTTCGCTGTCCAGTGCGCTTGGATTAGGTAATCACTTAGGCGTCTCGCTCAAAGCGGCTTTAAACAATATAGCTCACATCGAGATACCACCCTGACCTCTCTGTAAACGACCCGTCTTAAAATATTGTATTCCTTCTCAGGTGATGGCTGGAGCACTAAAGCGTGCCAGTCCCGACCAACCGGAAGAGATGACACTTCTTTGCGCCCTGAACGACAGTAACTTGCCCAAGTTCTTAGCGGCTGACGCAATTCTATTTGCGGGTATATTGTCCGATCTGTTCCCTGGTGTCAGCCTGCCTTTCAGAGACTATGGAATAATGGAAGAAGTCATACGTGAGTTAGATGCTTGCAACAATTTGTTTTTAGTATCCGGTCTAGTTTTTACCTTTATGGTCTCATTCCGCTATCAGCCTGTTCTCCACTAATTTTAATACAAGTATAATTACATACATACATATTTATAAGGTACAAATATATTTATATTATTATAAATATGGATGAAGATTTTATAATACTTAATATTTCTATTGATGGATAGAGTAGGATCAAATGCACTATTTCTCAAAATATATGAGTGAATATGGAAATGTAGGTATGTCCAGCAGTAGACTTTTTGAGGTGGTTTGATCATGAATTCGATACTTAAGGATCAAAAAGATGAAAGAAAAGAAATAGTTACGGAGTTAAAAGATCACTATCGTTAGCTTACCTATATGTAATGGTTGCAAACAGGACTCATTCTACGTGAGAAGAGTCTGCAAATAGAGATTTGTCAAATTAAAAAAGTGATTCAATTGCATGAAACAATGATCGTAAGATGGGGGGTGATGCTGGTGGGGCCAACGGGCGGTGGAAAAACCGTAGTTTTACATGTGAGTTTTCTGTATTAAGTTATTATTACGCTAAATATTTAAAAATAGCGTTTTAAACCTTAGTTTAAAAGTCCTGTCTCATCTCCCGATTTAATGATAAACGGGGTAGGGTAAGGACTTACCTTCATATTTTTTGAATGCTGGGCGGTACCTGCCTGAACGGATCGCTACACTAATCTGTCTAGCTCTTTTGCATCGTATCACACCAACGCAGCTTTTCAAGCAGTATTGTGAGTGAGTTTTCTCTATGAGCAAACATGTATGCTACACACATGGTAAATACTACTCGCCACATCCTTGTGCAAAGTTTCAGCATGATCGACTTATTGAGGAGTGTTGTAGATCTTTCATCACACCAGCTTGCTGCCACTATATTAATGTTGCCTGAGTACTTAATTAGTATAATAAAGAACTTTACATTAACTACGAAGTAATTGAAACTTTAACAAATACCGAATCGGGACCGAGCGGGAATCGAACCCGCAACCTCCTACGTCGCAGGCAGACATTCGCCCGCCGCGCCACATTGGTCGTCAAACCTGACCTGAATATGACCTGGCATGAATAGATTAGTTGATCTATTTATGCAGATCGGAGGTCGTTGTTGAGAAAACACCCGGTGTAATACATTGCTGCCCTCTATAAATCCTATACCTTAGCTACTCTTTGACTGATTTGATTTTTAAGCCTACCAGTTAATTTCTCCAGATCAACGGTTCGAATCGAAAGTTATGCTCGGCCGAGCATATTTATAGCTCTACAGATGGATTCGCTATCAATCGATAGATAGATCTTCGATCGCTTCACTTTCTCAATTAACTACTCGAAGTTTTATTACTCTAATGGGATAAAAAATCAATATAAGTGCCGTGGTAATTATTTTCGCATATCTCTTCGAATCTTTCGGTCAAACCTCTACTGATACAATTATATCATATATTCGTATTACAACTGGTACCGGAGTTTATTCATTTATAAGCATAATACTTTGTTAAAAATAGAAACTTTACATGGCTGAATCTTTTGATTAATATACTTTCATATAGGAGAGAAGTCTCAACTACGCGAACTTGTAACTAACGATGTGACATAAAAGTAAAATGTTAGCGAAACGTTCTATAAACAAAACTTGTGAATGTTGAGTGCAGTCGTGAGTACATAGATACAATTTTCATGGGTGAGTGCATCGTGGCGATATCGACACTGGCATGCCGTAAAATTGAACACTTTATGAATCCATCTCCACACGGAGATATCGTCGCAGCTAAGCGACGAGCCTTTAATGAGCCAATTTTCGAGGTCTCATCACATCTAGCAGCGTGCTCACTGCGTGTTTTTGTATTAACATAAGAGCAGCCGAGCGATTTAGAAATGTTTGTGGGAATCAAACTTTACTATAATCTTACAGTCTAATGTAGCAGTATTCAACTACTTCAAATCATCATAAAATACCTATTTAAATACTAGAGGATGTTTTATAGCAACAAATTATTTTAACGTATGAAGTCAAAAATTTACATAAAAGTTCTGATTTTCATCACCATTTCTGTTTCGCGGAAGTACCGGCGCTCCCTCCCGCCCTCTGAAAAAGTAGTATCTAAAAATAAAATATATCAATAATATCTAATACAACCTACTCCACCATTAGTTAAAATATCAACCTGAGCTTTTTAGATACCTACGTGACAAGTCGCCGCGATCATACCTACGGCGATCCGGTGCAATCATGCGGCAATTCATTGCTAGCCATTGAATGTACGTCGCTAGTGGAATTACTGTTGTTGATTGAAGTGTGGACTCGACTCAACGCTGTAGGGAGGAACTGTCACGATACACTAGGAAATGAACCTTTCAAGCTTGCTATGTTGAAACTAATGAACTTATAGTCGAAGTAGGTAGTTGAATATTGATGTTTGTGTTAGTGTGTTGGTACTGGTTGGTATAATTATAATAATGTATTATTTTGTTATTTATTTACCTTGACCAAACGTACACTCGGTTTTTTAATAAAAACTGTGTGGAAGTTCGATTCATTCGTCATTAACATCCTAACTAAGCCATAGTATACTCATAGCCATGTAGGGGGAGGTTTGCGATTGTTCACCATTTTGGAAGGTGAATTGGCGATCATGAATATTGGTGTTAAATACGCACGAAATTCTGCTGCCCATACCCCGGATACAATTCTTTAGTCATCACTCACGACATATTTGAGGATGATAGCGGAGTCTTAGTCTAATCCGGAACCGAACCGCTTAGGACGAGAAGGTACGTGTTATGTACTGACAATACACAATACGTATAACTAAAGAGATAAAAAAAGTTAAGCAGCTATATGACGTTACTATTCTATAGGACTAGTGAAAAAAAGAAAGCTATGCCAGCATATATATGTCCTGAAACTATCAGGACTTTAACCCCAGACACGTTAGATATTGTCTCAAATTTTCTTTCAAAGTAGGCATCGCATCGTCAACGCCTATTGCATTGTCGGTGTCTATGGGCGATGGTGACCACATACCATCAGGTGGGCCGTATGCCAGTGTGCTTAGCTGTATTAAATAAAAAAAAACTTAGTAGAACTCGATATTTTCGAGGACGTCATAGGTTTATCCAAATATTACGTTTGGTACTAGTACACATTTTGTAAAAGTTGATATTCTATACGTGTTTAATTTAATTTAATATTACTAGTAGTAATTATTAAATTCCGTATTAATAAAATAAAATAAATTTTAAGCAATAATATATATGTAAACAATACATCAAATCTGAACGACAAAAGTTTAAACGCCCCCGAGTCTATTCTTAGGCGTCTATAACTATGATCGACTCTTGAACTTCGACATTCAGCTTCCCGAGCAAAGAGCGACGATGAACTTGAATAATTTAAAAATGCCCTCGTATATTTAAGTATTTATGTCAGTGCTAGTCTGTTTAAGGCTTCCCAACATTGATTTCTATTCTAGAACAACCAATTCTTTGGTAAAGGGCTACTTAAACTTACTATCCAAATTTCATCTGCTGTTGGCCACCGTTTCTTTCAATTACCAGTAGCATGTCAAAAATAACTTATTGTTTATGCAAAAATTCCATGTAGTAGTTCCATGGGGTCGGATACAACTACTTTTATAGTTTCGGGTAGATAACAAAGAAACACAAATTTAAAATTCAGATAAATATAATCAAAGATTGAAAGCAGTGTAAGCGTGCTCAATTAATGTTCAGTTAAAATATTATTGCAAATGCAACGCAGATTAATCAAACGCTTAAAGTTTTAAAAACAAATGCTTTCTTTAAAAGATTTACTTTAATGTAGTTAAATGCTGTTACCCAATGTTGCTAAAAAAACAGCACGTTAATAATGAATTTTCATACAGTTCTTCTGTGTATTTAGCCGTATATTTTTTACAATAGTAATGATGTACATTAGCTTCATTTTTTAAAAAGTTTCAAGGTCAATTCAGATCAAGATAAAAACGTGTTGACATTTAGCAATACTTTTCTACTTTATGTTTTGATTACTTAATGGGAGAAACGTTTTTTCCGTCATTGTTTTTATAATTGTAATAATTTGAGCCACTAGTAATGTGGTGAAATCAGTCTTATGTGTTTAATTTAGGAAGTGATGTTTCTTTATTTCCCTTTAGGTTTTAGCCGATACGTACACTAGACTTAACGAACAGGAAGTGCCTGGCCTCCAAAACCAAATAGTTCACAAGTATATCATGAATCCCAAGAGTCTGACTATTGGCGAATTGTACGGGGAAGTGAATTTACAGACGTTGGAGTGGCATGACGGAATTTTGCCATTGAGCTTGAGAACAGCTGTCCAAGTACGTATACCTAAATAAGATTGTTACCCTTTTTGAAAACAGTAATTTATATATTTTCATGAAAATGAAAACATTTATTTGAAACTATTTTAGTGTGAAAAAACAGACCACCAATGGTTAATTTGTGACGGGCCCGTGGACGCTGTATGGATTGAGAATATGAATACTGTGCTTGATGATAATAAAATGTTGTGCCTTTCAAACTCGGAAAGAATTAAGCTAACTCCTTATGTCCACATGGTGTTTGAGGTAACTACCAACAATAATGTTGTTTTTTTTAGAAAACCGTTACCCAATATGAGCTATTTCTCGACGGAATAAATGTAATCGAATCTAAGCAGAACTATTCAGTTTACAAATCGCAAAACGACCCAGGACTTTTTTATTAAAGCATTATCCCTAGAAAGAAATTTCAATAAAACATTTGTATATTACGTCACGTATATACGTCATTGAAACGCGATTTTTGTTCTATTACAATGACGTAAACTATTTTTTTTATACTTCCTGTTGGAACAAACATATATTCCACCTGATGTTAAGTTGTAACCATTGCCTATGACAAAGTAGTACCTCGTAGGTCACGCACTTGAAAAAAATGCCCTATATTGCACTGCCCCGCGTGCACCAAAGCATATGTAATAAACATCACGTGTCTCTAGTTGTAAATTCTGTTTTAATCTGAATTATTTTGATAGGTGGCGGACTTAGCTCAGGCTTCCCCTGCTACCGTGTCCCGATGTGGGATGGTGTACATAGATCCTAACGAGATGGGCTATTTGCCTTATGTCCGGTCGTGGCTTGAAGCGGGAGTAGAGAAGAATACTTTCAACCAAGAGAATTCTGATTTTCTTTATGAATTATTTAAAATGCTTAGTGTTGGAGTGACGCATGTTAATACTAAATGCAGCGTTGGGATTAAACAGGTATTTTGACCAGTATCTACACATTGGGTCATGGGTCTCAAAAAAATTGGATATAATTAATTGTAGACGTCGCCATAGCTTAGTTTGATAGAGTATACTAGTTTATTAAACAGAGAACCTATAGGCATTATTCATTTGGTTCATCGCGCCTATATTTCTACTAATGACTATTATATATCCTGTTTTATATGCGTTGATAGTAGACCAGTAGAGATAGCCCTATGTCAATTCCATACATTTTGAACTTTTCTATTAGCGATATTGTTATTAGAATATAATTTTGTCTACAGCACGAGTTTCAAACTCGTGTAACCTTTTCTCTTTGTATTTTTGCACTAATAAGATCGACTAAATTTGTTTGTTTGGTGTGAGCACCGTATGCATATATTCAGTTTACTTTTGTTGGAATTATTTAACATGTTGTGGTTTTTAATAGTTTCAATATTGACAGGTGGACATAAGCAAAGTATCCGCAATATGTTTCCTAATGGGTGCGTTATTATCGGAACCCGGAGAGAGATTTTCCGACAAATCCGCGATCAAAATTTACATCGCTCACTGCTTTATATTCTCTTATGTATGGAGTATCGGTGGAAATATTCTAGAAGCTAATAGAAAGGGCTTTGAAGAAGTCATCAAACGTCAATTTGAAGAGTTTGAAGAAGCGGAATAGTAAGTTAAAATATAATAGAAATAGCATCATGGCTTTAATCCCCAAGCACGGTAGATATCCCCTCCGATCTCTTAGTACCAAATACCTACTCGAGATTCTCCGAGGATGTCTAAGGGGGTAGTCAGAGGGACGTCCAGATAGTACATTTGGTACATACCCATATTTTGCAGTAGTTAGTATTCCATACGTGAAAGGTTGCAAGCCCATCGCCGCTGTTAGAATAGTAACTGGTTTCCTCACGATATTTTCCTTAGTTAAAATAATAATTGGTATAAAATGCAAATTCAAAATATAAGGCATGACATAAAAGGCTTTTAGGCAGTTACAGTTATGTAGTTAGTGGTTCCAAACTTTAATTAAATTTAAACAAATCTCTGTACCACAACTTTTTACCCGAATGCCGAAAGACCGAAGTAGGTTTATCAAAACTGTTTTCCGTGCTACGAAAAAACGCAGCTACTGTTGTTGTCTACGCAGTGCTACGAGATCTACGATAATTTTACGTAGCACCGTTGAGTTATTTTCAGGTAAATTAAGAATTTTTGAGTATTTCGAGTGGGTTTTGGTACCAAGAGATATCTACAGTGCCGTATTTGAAGTCTTAAGCATATTTTGACGACCGATGTGGCGCGGCGGGTGAATCTCCGCCTGCGACGCAGGAGGTTTTGGGTTCGATTACCGCCTTGGGATAAATATTTGTACGACCTGCAAATATTTATTCCGAGTGCTCTGTGTATTTTCTATGTATAATAAAAAAATCTATGTATGTAATGTATTGTATTAAGTATATCAGTCATCTAGTACCCATAACACAAGTTCTGCTTAGATTGGGGCTGGATGGCGCTGTGTGGATTGTCCAGCATTATTATTATTTTTATTTAGTTTTTTCAAGAATACAATGGTTATTCCAGCTTTCCACAAGGTTTCAACTTTTTTGATATGTATATGGACACAAAGTTAAGAAGGTTGAAAGTATGGGCGGAGATCATTCCAGAGTTCATTTATGACAGCGACAAACCTTTCTTCGAAACCTTAGTACCAACTATTGATACAGTACGCTATGGGTATTTGTTTGAAAAGCTTCTAGGTTCTGGGAAGCCTGTTATGTTTACTGGAAGTACTGGTATGTTTTTGACAAGTAAAAATAAATATAATAAAACATTGTCAGTTCATTGTTCGTTAATTTTCTGAAAATGTACACACAACAACAAACAAGATACAAAATTACTATAAATTTGCTATCATAAAACAGCAGTTTAATTCGATGATAGCAAATTCATAGTAATTTTATATTTTTTCTCTCTTAAATCAAGAGGTAAGTTCATGGTTGTCATAATATTGATATCTGTTTTAGGGGTTGGAAAGACTTGTATCGCAGCGGAAATACTGAACCGAATGTCTGCAACTGGCTACTACATACCAGTTATATTGAATTTCTCAGCGCAGACTAGTTCTACGCGGACACAGGTATTCAAACACTTTATTCCGTGTTACCACCCTATAGGGTGAGAAATATTTATTAAAATTATAAAGCAGTCCTACTCAGTATCGTTTTGTTTATTAAAAAATATATAATTATAGTGTTGTATATTATATGCTAAAATATATTTGTTTTTAGGAAGTAATTGAACTGAGGCTGGATAAAAGGCCCCGAAAAGCGATAGGCGCTCCTCATGGCAAAAAAGTAATCATATTCATTGATGATGTCAATATGCCACGTCTCGACGTTTATGGGGCTCAGCCTACCATCGAGTTACTCAGGTTAATAATAACAAAATACAATGCTACCCGTATATTAATCTATTTATATACAATACTGATATAAATAGATTAATAAAACTGTTACACTAAACTATTTAAACAGCTTTTTAAATGGTTATTATTAAACAGGTTATTATCAATTATTATAATACAAGCGTTCAATACTATACACAGGCAATTCCTGGATTTCGGTGGTCTTTATGACAGAGATAAGCTTTACTGGAAAGATATCTTAGATGTGGTCCTGTCTTGTGCCTGCGCTCCACCTGGAGGTGGTAGGAATCCACTTACGGCCAGATTCGTGAGGCATTTTGCCATGTTCTACATATCAGCACCTAATTCTGAAGCTATGAAAACAATATTCAAGGTATGATTACGAGTATATTGAACGCATTCATATACAGAATATTCCAGTAAGAGAGTAATAAATACCTCAGTAAGATTGTTTACTCAAAATAATTTCGTGTGGGTAAAGGTTATACGAGTACAATGAAATCCGATAGGTTTTATTTCTTGTTACTGATACAACTATATTGTTATTTTCTGATAAAATAATATTAGTTTGTATTCTTTCTATTATTTGGAAAAAGATTTTAATATGATTTTTTCATGTAATCGATGCATAGGTACAGTCAGCTGCACTAGAATGTATACAATGCGTAAATTACAGAATGGTTTTCCAGCGTTACAATTAATATAAACAAGACAACAACTCAAAAAATAAGTGAACTTATGAGCTAATTTCACGATTTTTGAGTTTTTCCTGTTCAAGAGTTTACTACAAGGTTTTGATACTGTTTTGAAAGTTACGAATTGTATACATTCTAGTGCAGCTGACTGTACATATTTATATTATATTTATATACAGGCAATCTTGAAAGGTCACATGGAAGATTTTGTGCCTGAAGTATCTTGTTTAGGCGATAATATAGTGAACGCGGCTGTCGACGTTTACCTCAAGATATGCGCTGAGTTGCTTCCGACCCCAGCAAAGTCTCACTATGTTTTCAACTTGCGAGATTTGTCTAAGTCCATGCAAGGTGTCTTGCAAGCTGATGCAGCTTACATGCGTTCACCGCAAGCCATGCTCAGGTAAAGTAACAGCTATTGTACAGTATATAATATACATTATACATTATAGGGCTCAATGGCGCGTCTTGGGAGAGACCTACGTCCAGCAGTGTACTAATATAGGCTGATGATGATGATGATGATGATGATGATGAATATACATTATTACAAGACACTGGTGGTGTAGTGGGAGCAGCCCCGTCTTCTGATCTTAAGGCTAAACAAGTCGGTACGTTGTCCATACAAACGCTGTAAGTGTTTAATGTCTACTATTTATTAACGTGCGTCCGAAGTTAAGTTTGATACTGAATTATCTTGCCGTTATCTATGTACGTTACCCTATATTCTACAATAAAATCAGATTACCTTGAAAGTTACAAGCGTTACAAGAATTAGTACTAAATCTTTCGACGCTTGTAACTTTCAAGGTAATCTGATTTTACTGACAGGACATCCTCAAAGAATCTTGAGTTGGTGCTACTCAGCAGATCCTAAGAAATCAGGGAGGGTAGGGGGGGCTTAGGGGTTAGGAACCGTGCTTAGTTATTAAAGTTGTGAGGCGATTTCCTTCTTTCTATACATATGTTTGAAATATTTGTCATACATGTCATAGCTCTTTTATCACAGTATTACACATGTTTACAGTACATATCATATGCTCAAAAACCATAAAATGAGTTGACTACCGTGTAAATGCTAATTATAATTAAAAGTCACAATTTTTTCTATATTCATCTTAGTGTAGCTTACTGTACTATTAAGGTATTATAACTCTACGCTCTAGATAGTACGGCAAAGTACACAAGGTATGCACGCGGACTCATCTTGCTTAAAACACGCTACAATAATATAATGAACCTTATCTATGCAGTATTTTTTTAATGCAGGTGATTTAATAAAAGTTTCTTAATTTGCCTATATTTGTCTACACCACTAACTATGTACATAAAACTGACACAACGGTCACCGGTCCGATTGCCAAGCGTGATGACTACGGCAAATACTCGCAAATATGAGGAGTTAGTAGTAGTAGAGCTCTTTGTGAAGGGCTCGTCCGGGGCAGTACTACCACCATACCTATTTCTGCCGCCAAGCAGCTTGCTGTGTTCCGGTTTGAAGGGTGTGGGTGCCGGTGAGGCATATGAGGCTTAACATCACCACATACCTCAGGTTGATGGACGCTGAGTAGTGCATCGTAGTAGTGCATAAGGTGGACAGTAGGTAAGAATCGATATGGGGGAGGTCTATGTCCAGCAATTGACTCCTTTAGGGTGATGTAGGACGATATTTATAAAAGCTGATTTAAATAATTTTTAGGTTGTTCTATCATGAATGTCTTCGAGTATTCCACGACCGTTTAATCAATATCCAGGACAAGAGTTACTTCCTACATCTCATGAGCACGGTTTGTCAAAAGAACTTTCAGCAACCTATACTAGACGTACCTGAAGAAGCGGTGATTGAACACCCTCCACTTCTTCTGTTTGGGGATTTTTTGAACTCTGCTGTTCCAAAAGAAAACAGGGTTTATGCGGAGATTCCGGACATGGGGAAGTTAATGATAGTTTTGAAGGTAACATTTATCTGAACTTATTATTTATTTTTTATATATTGAGCTCCCTGACAGCTAGATAGAACTAACAAATAGCATACTACGTGTTGCATGTTTTTTTAAACTACTTGCTGATAGAGCAAGCAAATGGCCCACCTGATGTCAAGTGGTTACCGTCACCTATAAGAAAGCATTGCCTTGCAGGTCATGCTTGTTAAGAACGTGCCCTACGATGCACTCCTCTGTATCCATCAAGTTTAGCCTCATGTGCTTCATATGCCTGTAATTTTACCAGCACCCACTCTAAACCGGAACACAGCACAGCAAGCTGGTTGGTGGCAGAAATAAATATAAATAAATACTAAAATATTTTTGGACATTTAATACACAACATCACCTAGCCCCAAACTAAGCATAGCTTGTATTATGGGAATCAGATGACTGATAGAATACTAATATAGGTTTTTTTATAAATAAATAATTGGAATAGTATATAACAATGCGAACAAACAAACAAACAAACAATCAAATATTTCCTCTTTATAATATTAGTATAGATTACATGACATACCATGTTTTAAAAATTCGAATTTAAGATTTTAGTTGGATTTCTATAGTAATCTAAACTATTCTTTATTTTGTTACAAAAAAATGCAACTCTATTATGATAAAATAACAAACAACGTTCATTACATCGCTGAACGAAGTATTTTCTTGAAAGAGGCTTGAAAAATCTTTGTAAGCTACAAAGGAAAATACTTATCATCTCAAGTTAACTTCAATCTCATCACTTTATCTCAAGTTTCCATAGTAAACAGTAGACAGTTTTCCAATAAAACATATGTTTGTCTGTGGACTTATGCACCTTTGTCTTGTTTTGCAACTAGTTAAATTAGTAGGTACTGCAGATTGAATACTTCAAATTGTGTTGCAAAGAAAATAGGGTTCCTTCCTGTTCATACGAGTTTATTATTTTGATAAAATAAAATAATTTAGATTTTTTTATTTTTATGATATTGCTGGTGGAACAAGCATATGATGCACCTGATGTTAAGTGGTAATCATTACCTATCACAAAGCTTTACCTAGTACGTACGCACATTAGGTACGTGCCCTACGAAGTACTACCCTGCTTTCACCAACCTGAGACATACTGGTGTTAAGCCTCATGTGCCTGTAATTTTGCCGGCACCCATACCCTTCAAACCGGAACACAGCAATGCAAGCATCACTACTTGGCGGCAAAAATAGGTACGGTGGTAGTACTTCCCCGGACGAGCTTTTTCGTAAAGAGCTCTACTACTACTTTGAAATAAGTCTATTATAACCAAGTATCTTTATGAATCTTCATGGCGAGTTCTTATTATTAATCCTTGTCTGTTTGCCTGACTGACTGACATTATATGCAACATATAGCAATATAATTATGCCTCTGCTTTTAGAGACTTGAACTTTTCAAGCATAAATCTTAAACTTAGTAAGAAGGGGTTATTATAGTTCAACTCCCACAACAACTCTTAAAAAAGGCAACGCAGTGTAAAAACTCCACGTGAAATCTTTAGTTTAATCGTGAAAATTAGTCGTATGGATTTATTGGAACGTGGATAAGATTAAAGATCATTGAGGTTGTTCGAAATGGAAAATGAAAAGAAAATCTGAAATAATATTATAAATAAGGAGTATTAATAATAACAACCTATACCTTAATTAGGACGCACTGAGATGTTTGTGAGAAAACTTTATAAAACGTGGTGCAATTTGCATAAAACTTGCTTTAAAACATACCAATACCACATTTGTACATACTTAATAGGATTCAAAACTATTTCAAGCCCACTAACCCGCAAGCACTGCATTCAATGAGCTGAAAGATTTTAAAAACAAATTTTAACAAAATTAAAATCCGTATCACGTGCCACAGCATTTAATCGTACTCTTATAGTTACAATCAATCATGTCATAACTAAAAACCTCGAAAAAAATCTGATACCGCAGCACTTGACAGCAATCAAACGTACTCGATGTTTTTAAACAACACTATATTTACGTGAACGAAGCCGGGGGCAAGAGCTTGTTACTTATAAGCTGCCTGTTATTATTTCACTCGTAGAGTATTTTTAAATCCTCTCAAGTCCCTGGAAAATACAATGCGACCTTACAAAGGATTTAAATGTACATTTGTTTGAGTTTGTAAAAGCATATTTTTAAATCCCTTAGGAATATCTGGAAGAGTATAACTCGACAGCTCGAGCGGAGATGCACCTGGTGCTGTTCCAAGATGCTGTGGAGCATGTGGTTCGCGTGGCGAGGGTGCTGCGAGCGGAGCGCGGCCACTGCCTCATGGTGGGACCAGGTGGCTCGGGCCGGAGAAGCGTGGCTACGCTAGCAGGACACGTCAACGAGTGCAAGTATGATGAGTATTTTACCGGACTCAGTAACTAGTGTTATGCCTCGAACCGAAATCTCGTGGCGTGCGCGAGCTGATATAGCCTGATCTAACCCACATACTTATAACTTGATTTAAATTTAAATACTGCCCAAAACTGGTCCTGTCACTGTTATCATTACCCATTAGTAATAGATGGAAATTGTTATCTTTTGACATATTTTTATAAGTAAGACCATAAGTGACGACTTACTGGTCTCAAAGTAAAATGCTCACGGTAAAAAAGTAAACAGCTACGGGATATACCCAAGCTTAGCAAAGTTTGTACTATGTTAACCAGATAACTGATAGAAAAAGAAATATTTTTTATTGTAAAGGGATTACTATATAACACCCAGACACTGACCTCCACCCACCGAGAACAAACATTTGTGGGTGAACACATAGATGTTGGTTCTTGGTGGAGATTGAACCTACAACCTATACAGCACAGAAGACAGAGCTACTACCAACTGAGCTGTGACGGCTGACAACAATCAATTAGTATTCTGTCGGTCATTTCTTAAATAAAAAATATTGAACTACGAAAGTTTTGATATTTTGCTTATCTTATTTTTGAAATATATTTCTCTAGTTATTGATACTTTTTAAACATAATCTTCATTAAATTTGTCTTAAAAATCTATGACGAGAGAGATTTAACTATTCATTTGTGTGGTCTTTCTTCAGTGATGGACGGATATAATTGCTTTCTGAAGCGCATGTTCTATAGAATGTATAACCTATTCTTTCTGTAAGCATTGCACTTTGATCCTATTTATGTTGATTGCGTTATTGGTTTCTCTGTAATAGAAAATATATAGGAACAAAGTCCCGGTAACAGTATACCTAGCTATACCACTTATAAGAGACAAAGTCCTAGCGTTTCTTCCATTATTTCATAAGAAACTTACTTTCAAGTACAGCCAGCAACGGAATTTCATTACAAATTAAGGATTTACAAATGTTAATAACTCCGGAACCCGTGTTGCGCTTGTAGCCGCGCGGTATTAAGGGCTAGTCCGGGGAAGTACTACCACCATACCTAAGTTTCTGCCACCCAGCTGCTTGATGTATTCCGGTTTAAAGAGTGTAGAAAGTGGGTGGCGTTGAAATTCCAGGCACATGAGGACGCAAAGCAATGCATTGTAGAGCACGTTTATAATGAACGTGACTTATAGATAAGGATGACAACTTACATCAGGTAGGCCATCTACTCTTATCTGTTTATCCACTTTCACTATTATCTACATAACGGAAAGAGAAATTATTTTATAAAAGTGAAGCCCTTAATCGAGTTTTACTAACTGTACCATGCCAGAATCAAGACGTTGTATGTTCGTTAAAATCACTAGGATATTGTACCAATGTACTTTGAACCTTTAGGCCAAGACGTTTTCTAATTCCTGGTTTGTACATATTTGATTTTGCCTTCCACTCACGTTGATTGCCAGCGCCGCTCCGCCGTCGGTTAAAATATCTCTGGCTTTTTAATTTAAAGTTGGTTTCATCGATGCACTTGCAGTTCGTAATTAACTGAAAGTTATTGATAAATATGTAACTAAAGGAATCTACACACTGACGAAGTTAGTCGGTCGAGCGGGAAGCGTTCCTACCCGCAACTTACTACCCAATATGACTACCAATATACTATACAGGGTGTTTTTTTGAGAAGGGCGGTGATGGACAAGTCCACGCAAGTTAAAGAAAAGTCGTGAAAGGAGACATGCCCTCGATTTATAAGAAACCAATAACTGCATATTTAGTTTTACTTTAACTGGTTTATTGTTTTCTTATAAATCGGGGGCATGACTCCTTTCGCGACTTTTTTTTGACTCGCTCGCATAGTTTCAGTCTTGTCTATCACCACCTTTCTCAAAAAACCACCCTGTTTACATACAGATACATAATATGACTATACTACCTACCGAGATTTACTACCAACATCGCTGCTGGTACCGATACGGTAGAAAATATACTACTTTGTACATCTTACAAACAAATAAAAGCGTGGGGCTGTTCAACCGCGTTGTGGAATTTTTCTTACGTTTAGAACTTTTACCTAAAATACCTGTCGTTATTTCTAAACGAAGGTCATAGTATGTACATGTACATTCCTCTTTCAGTTATTCGAATCAAAATCGATCAATCTTAATTATGAAAATATTAGACAGCGCACAGCTTAAACTGCTGGTAGTAGAGACTTGAAAATTTCAGGGTAATTTATTCGTGTAAATTCATTCATTCATTTGTATTCAAACTAGCGAAACGCGTGAAGTTATATTTATAAAAACTTTAGCACCCGCTGTATCTTTTTAGGGTTGAATTACGGGTTTCTTAGTACACTTTTACGTACCAAAACAAAATACCCTGAAAATTTCCAGTTTCAAATTTCTACGACCTCTGGTTTAGGTTGTGTTGTGTTGTCTGGTTAGGTATCAACGTTTAAGTCAGTCAGTTAGGACAAAGATTCTTATAGTTGGTATAGATATAGATGGTTTGTATTTAGGAAAACCTACTAATAGATGCATATACCTACGAGTATCTAGATAGCTTGGGTGTTGGGTTGCTTTCATCATTCATGATTATATACATGTCTATTCACTGCTCCAAATTGGAGAATTTCCAATTAAGCTGTCCAGCAATTCTAGATCATTTCGGATAATCGCGCATATCGATCGTACCTACCTTACAACGTATAGTAGAGGATATACCAAATCAGTTCGACAGTATATATATACGAGTATATATCAGAGTCGAAATACATTATTGGGTTCATGATTAGTCCGTCCGTATTAGTCTGAGTGAGAACCAGTGTACTAGTTTATCTTTTAGTATACGTTTATAATGAGCGTGACCTGCGAGGTAATGCTCTGTTATAGGTAATTGTAACCACTTAACATCATCTGCTTGCTACAGCAACAAGTCACATAAAAAAAGTAATTGGAGCTTGCGAAGTCTGAAATAACTAATAATGCTGCTTTGAAAACTTTTTAAGTGTAATCATTCTAGCGTCGGAAATTGCTGCGCTCTTTAGTTGACAGCGACGATGAAAACTTATCTTGTTATAATATCGGGATACATAAACATTTTTATAAAAATAAAATTGCAGTTTCCACTGCGTACAGTCACCATTATGGCGTGATAGTCTCACAAGCATCCAATATTTTATTTAGATTTTACGAACATATTTTGATAGATGCATGGGGATGGAGCTGAAACGTAACTACGATACACCCGAGTTTCATGATGATCTACGCAAAATGTATATGAGGGCTGGAGTCAATTATGAGGATACAGTTTTCTTATTTACGGATACACAAATAACCAAAGAAGGATTTCTGGAAGATATCAATAACATGTTGAATTCAGGTAAGCTCTAGCTTGTGTTATGGATTCAAGTTTAGGCTGGAAATGTTCAGGTGTGGTCGCTCTGATATAATGCCACCGATTAAGTTGTTACTACTTAGCATGCCAGGCAGTGTAACTCAAAACAGCTACACGAATTTCGTTTACCGTTTTCAAGGGTAGACCTACTGAATCCTAAAAGAAAATCAAATTTCCCACTTATAGTATGTGCTCTAAAAGTGATGGTTACCACTTAACATCAGGTGGGCCACATGCTTGTTAGGAAAAAGTATTTCTTTCTTTCAACAAGTAGATGTCACATCTTTTTGTGCCGCGACAGATACATAAAAATATAAAAATACATACGCGAATTACGTTGAACTTAGTTTATAAAAAAATTATAAACTAAGTTCAACGTAATTACAGCCATGTCGCCTAGTAAATCATGTGACTAATTGTCAAAACCAAATAAGAGCTCACTTCTCAAATGAGCTCTTATTTACCGAGTTGTTTTTTCGCGCCGACCCTATATCTAGGGGTATCATTGATCGAAGCAATTATCAGAATAATGTTTAATACACTAGGTACTCATTTAAGCTCCACTGATTTAAAGCTATTCTACCTACCTATTTTATAATTCAATCCTTTATCGTGCAGGTATCTGAATGTATATGTATATTTTTTACCAAGTAGACGACGTGTGTGAATTGGATATGACTGTACCAAAGCAGACGATTTGAAAGGGTGACGATTAGAAAGAGCGACTATTTGAAAATCTGACCATTTAAAAGTCTGACCTTTTGAAAATAAAGCAATTCAAGGGGTATTATTCAGAGTTCGGTGAAATACTGAAATGTTTATTATTTAATAATGTACCTACTTACCTACATATTGTATTACAAAGTGAACTGTTTTCATAATGCTTTAAGTGTAATGTGCTTATAAAAACCTTACCTATTCAACCTTCACCACCAGGTGAAGTACCAAATCTTTTCGAAGGCGACACATACGAGCAAGTTCAGACTGGATGCCGTAACGAGGCTGCGAAATTCGGTATAAACCCATCAGACAGAGATGCAGTGTATTACTTCTTCATCAACAGAGTGAGAGGGAAACTACATCTCTGCATTTGTATGAGCCCTGTGGGAGAAGCCTTTAGGTTTGTCTGCTATTCAACGTGTTACGTTAAAAACTTTATTATAATAATTGTAGTATGTAATAATAAAACGTGGTATGTCCACATGTAAACAACGTTTTTTCGGTAGGATTTTTCTCTGTGTCTGAGCTATCTCATTATTTTAGACGACGATGCCGGATGTTCCCGTCTTTGGTGAACTGCTGCACTATTGACTGGTTTACAAAATGGCCACCCGAGGCTTTGCTGTCTGTCGCTCAACAGTGCTTGCAACCACTCGGAAATCAGGATATTATTGAGAAGATATCACCCCTATGTGTTACTATGCACGAGGTACATTAATTTTTATTAATAAGGAATTATTTTCAGAGAGGAAGCAGTAGTGTATTTCAAAGAAAACTAACTGACAAGCTGTTAGATCCTTCTGCCTATTAAAGCTATAATTTGATACATTTGAGTGTTAATCCCCATATCCCCATGTAGGGATACTCAATGGGGATTTGGACTAACTTTGGTGCTGGGATACTTTAGGACTTGTATAATTAGTTTTATATTGGTAAAGATTTATAATAAGATTATTATTATTGTCAAAAATATGAAACATTCTCGAAAAATCTCGAGTAGTTACGTGGTACCAAGAGACCTGAGGAGGTATCTACCGTGCATAGGTATTAAAGTTGTATAGCCATACTATTATTATTAAAATATGATTGTGAAGCCAGTCTGTAGATACTAACAACAAGCAATATAGTGCAACCAGGTCAAGCGTATCTAAAACGTCCTAGGCTATTTTATTGATCTCTTTCAAAGGATGTGGATGCTATGACCGACCGTTTGTATAACGAAATGAGACGCTATTTCTATACGACGCCCAGCAGCTACTTGGACCTTCTCAAACTGTATTTGCAATTGCTGGATAAAAAACAGCAGCAAATAATTCGAGGACGAGACAGGATATCATGTGGATTATACGTAAGCATATGCATATTTTAACCTGTTATGCCTAATTACATATACAGCAATTGAGCAACAGTTTTTTAAGCAAATAACGAATGGCATTTTTTGTTCAAACGAATTTTTTTCTAAACCAACTTGTTTTTGGCAACTTATTATTACCAACTATTATTATAGCTATCGTCCATCGGTATAAATAAATAAGCATTAGTGGACATTTTTACACAGTATCATAACCCCAAACTAAGCAAAGCTTGTAGGTACTATGGGAACCAGATGAATGATATAGTACTTATGTACGTTTTTTTTACTTATTGTACAATATAACACTCAGCCAGAGAACAAACATCTATTTTCACCACACAAATGACTGTCCTCGGTGGAGGGTCGAACCCACAACTTACAGCGCAAAAGGTAGAGGTACTGCTAAGTGTGTTGTGAGGCCTGCATTTTAGAATATATGTTCAAGTAAAGATTAGTAATTTGTGGGTGTATGTATGTGGCCTACCTAACTACTTACACCTGTAATGAACAACTTATATTAGTAATATTTATGTTAATATTGTTCTCAAGTAGGTAAGTGACTGTGTTATAAATTTATTTAAACCTTAGTAATGAAAAAAGTTTTATTTCATATCCAATTGTGACCAGCTTCTTTCTTATTCCGGTGTAGAAACTATATGAAACTTACGAGGTGGTCGGTGTAATGGAGCAACAAGTGAGAGATATGGAACCGATTCTGGCTAAGAAGGCGGAAGAAGGCATTGCGCTTGTGAACCGACTGAAGGTCGAACAAAAATCTGCAGACGAAGTAAAACAAGCTGTTATGAAAGACGAAGCAGCTGCTAAGGTACCAAATAAATATAGGATCTCGGATGAACTGCATATTTTCATCAACCTATACACTTCATGGACGTTATACAATACCTATTAAGGTGGTGAAAAATTTATCTGAAAAACTGTAAAGTTGCTCAGATCAAAATGAATTATTTTTATCACTATTACCCTCAAATAGAGTAAACACCTTCTTATTTAAATAGGCCTCTTTAGATTTGACTCTTTTCGAATTTTCTATAGCGTTGGCGAGATGACGACGAAATATATAAAGATTAGTCAATATTAGAGAGATAGAGTGGAAGGAAGAGAAGTAGGCTTTTGCCTAGCAGGGGGATAGTAAAAAAACGGGCTAATAAAAATTCTACGATAACATATTGTAAGATTAAATAAGTTAGTCAATTGAGTAGGTTCATAGTTTGAATAAAGTCATATAAAATAAGGTGTATTAAATTGTATAGTAATAAAATAATAATAATTAATTTAGTTAAGAATTTAGAATTGTCAAATTATTTATTTAACACTCCATCTTTCATTGGGGTAAAGCAGTTTAAAGTCGTGACGTTGACAACAGATGGCGCTAGTGTGGCATACTGCTTTACCCTAGGAAGTGATGAGTTCATATCGCAAGTAATTTTACTCAGTCTTTGTTCGGTTGCCAAGGTGGAAGGAACTAAAAGTGTAACAGTGTATTATTGAAAGTGTTTAAAGTGTATTACAAGACTATTTAGTACTTGAAGTGTTTTATTTTATCCTGAGTGCCAACAAATCAGAAGTGGGATTGGTAAGTTACATTATTATGTCTTCTTACTCTACTTCGCCCACAGTCATCGTACTTTGATGGTTACCCGAGTTAAAAAGCATGATAGTATGGATTATTTATATAATTATCTATTATAAACGTGTCCTTTGATTTCTTGGATGATTAGTACTATAAATTAAAACCAGAAGTCAAGGACAGTGTAGGTGTATTTTTTTTTATAAAAAGCATATTTACAATGTTCTATAACAGTTTTGTGGGTAGTTCAATATAATTAAGATAGTAACCACCTAGGCTTTGTGATACAAATTTCTGTGGTGTTTTTTTTTCTCTGCGCAGGCAATGGAAACCGAAGACGGTTTCACAGTTCAACGCCAGTCACGTGGCCGTGAACGACTATCACGTGACCGCGAACGACGATCACATGGCCGTGAACGACGATCACGTGGCCGTGAACGACGATCACGTGGCCGTGAACAACGATCACGTGGCCGTGAACGAGGAACGCGTGGCCGTGAACGACGATCACAAAGTGGCTCCAGGCGCAGTAGTCACACGCGCTCTCGCAGTCCCATCGTAAATCGGGCAGTGCGGCGAGTCTGCCGTGACCAACCGAGCCCGACGTCGCAGTCGTCTGGCAACCGAGCCAATCGACAGCGAAGTTCAACCGTGCAGCAGTCTGGCAGCCGGCCCAGTCGTCAGCGAAGTCCTGCCGTGCAGCGGTCTGCCAGCGGAGGCAGCCATCAACTGAGGAGTCCAGTTACGCAGAGGTCGGCTAGCCGGTCCCACCAGGGGAAGCGCAACAATGTAGCCGCCGACGAGTGGTTGCAAGACGCAGCCATCCAGCATTTAACCAGTCCAGTAAGCAGCAGCGCGCGCAGTCATGTAAGCCGCCGTCAAGTACGCACGCCAACCAACCAACGTACGCGCAGCCTTGTCAAGCATCGTGTTCGCAGCAGGTCGAGTTTGCGCCAGTGCAATCGCCACATCGAAGTTGCCGAGGTACTTCAAGCCGAAGAAATACGCGAGCCCAGCAGCACTTCTGAACCTGTACCTGACATTCCAGATAAGGCAACGATACCAGGTACCGATTTTCAATTAACAGACAATGTTGTCTTAGCGCAATTAGTGCAGGCCCTTCAATCAATAGGTAGCAACGCAGTTAACGATAAATTATCATACAAAAATACAGTCCCCGAATTTGATCCCGCGCATAAAGAGCAGACAATAGATATATGGCTTCACAAAGTAAGTGAATGCGCTTTAATTTATAATTGGACAGAAAAACAGACAATACACTTCGCTCTACCTAAATTGAAGGGCCATGCACAAAAATGGTATGAAGGTCTCACTACTGTAATGTACACTTGGTCAGAGTGGCAAGAAAAGTTGAAATTAGCATTTCCTAGTGACGATAATTATGGGCAGTTACTCACAACAATGTTAGCCAAACGTGCAAAGTTTAACGACTCGTTAGAGGAATACTTCTATGACAAAGTAGTACTTTTAAATCGTTGCGGAATCGAAGGAAAAAAAGCAGTAGATTGTTTAATATTCGGAATAGATGATCGTAGCGTACGTTTAGGCGCAGAGGCAGCTCGATTTGTTACACCTGATCAGTTACTTCCCTACTTAAAAAGTGCTCGAAATGTTGGTAATTCAAACAGCAATAACTTTGATAGGAAGCGAGGCCGCCAGAATGATATAAGGTTTGATAGGAACTCTGGCAATAAAGAAGTTAGGGAGCGATCGGTTCAATGCTTTAATTGTTCACAATTTGGTCATTATAAATCGCAGTGCACAAAACCAATTATTAAGTGTGACAAATGTTCTCGTTTTGGACATACGGCTGATAAATGCAATGAAAAAAATAACAACTCTATTAATAGTAATCCTTCCAAACCTGTCATGTTAGTAGCCGGTACAGATTCTAGTGTTTCCAAATACCACAAGCAGGCACTCGTTAATGGGGTTCAAAAAAAATGTTTCATCGACTTTGGCAGCTCTGCAACTCTCATCAAGGTTTCGGAAGTCGCGAATGTAGGCGTTCATTGGGAGACAGATGCTTCACTACCAACTCTTAGAGGGTTTGGTAATTCCTGTGTTCAACCACTTGGAAAATGCTTAGTCGAGGTTGAGATTGATAAGGCAAAGGCTTGTGTAGATGTCTTCGTTGTACCTGATCATTTCTTACAGGAACCATTGTTGGTTGGTAGGTCTTTTACTGAACAGCCGCACATTAAGATTGAAAAGGATAACGTCTTTCTTCACATACGTTCAACTTCTTTGGATAGGTCGAAAATAAATTTGATTTGCTTGGAAAATACTAAAATTGATGGTCTTACTCTAGTGGAGTTTAGAACAGAACCAGATTATACTGGAGACGTTTATATCGAGGGAAGCAATAGGTTCAAGTTGGGGCAAGAACACTATCTCGTCCAAGGGGTTTTCTCTGTTGTTAACGGATCCGGAGCTGCGTTGATTAAAGGGTTATCATCTCATTCTTTTTTTATCGATAAAGGTACTAAGATAGCTAGGTGTTATCAAGCTGATTCAGAACCTGAGAGTGTTGAGGATCATGATGTCTTACGAATCGATGTTCCAGAGTCCCGACAGGCCATAACAAAAAACGACATCAATTCTGATGGAGGTCTAAGTGATAAAACAACTGAATCCCTAGTCGACTTGCTTAACAAATATCGTAATTGTTTTGCCCTTTGCATGCAGGAGTTAGGTAAAACCGATGTAGCAGAAATGTCAATAAATTTAAAGGATGAAGAACCAGTTGTTTATAGGCCATACAGGTTGCCAATCAATGAAAGGAGCAGGGTTAGGGACATGGTACAGGAGCTGGTCGAATGTGACATAGTTAGACCGTCAACGTCGCCATACGCAAGCCCTATAGTTGTCGTAAAAAAAAAAACTGGTGACGTTAGGTTGTGTGTTGACTATAGAGCTTTAAATAGAAAGACATTTAGGGAAAACTTTCCTTTACCAAGGATAGATGATCAGTTAGACGACCTTGCTGGGTATGAATATTATACCACTCTTGATTTGGCATCTGGATACTACCAGATTGCCATCAAGGACGAAGACCGTTATAAAACCGCGTTCGTCACACCAGACGGTCAATTCGAATTTAACCGAATGCCATTTGGTTTAGCTAATGCCCCTTCTAATTTTATGCGTATGATCAATTTGGTCCTTGGAAAAGCAAAGGGTATTGCTTCAGCTTACATGGACGATATTATTATACCATCCAAAACAATTGAAGAAGGGCTGCGTAAATTACAGACAATTCTAGAACTTTTACAGAATGCCGGTTTGACGCTGAAGCTGAGCAAATGCTATTTCTTCAGTAAAACTGTTGATTATTTAGGGTTCGAGCTTAATGGTGAGGGTATCAGGCCGGGATCTCGGAAAATAGAAGCAGTTCGTGACTTCCCAGAGCCCACTAATCAGCATAGTGTTCGGCAATTTATCGGTTTGTGTAGCTTCTTTAGACGGTTCGTCAAAAACTTTTCTATGATTGCAAAACCGTTGACTTGTCTTCTCAAAAAGGACGCGCAGTGGATGTGGGGTATAGAGCAGATGAAGTCCTTTAATACCTTAAAAGAAGAATTGTTACGGAAACCTACTCTGTCGTTATACGATCCAAACGCTTTGACAGAGTTACACACAGACGCCTGCAAAATTGGTATCGCTGGCATACTAATGCAGAGAGATAAAGCTGGTCTACTAAAGCCGGTCGCATATTACAGCAGACAAACTACGGTCGATGAGCAACATATGACCGCGTACGAACTTGAGACCCTAGCGCTTATAGCATCACTACAACGATTTCGTGTTTACTTAATAGGAATAGATTTCAAAGCATTCACTGATTGCAACTCACTTCGCGCAACGTTTTTGAAAAAGGACCTGATCCCGCGTGTCGCTAGATGGTGGATTGCAATGCAAGAATTTAGTTTTACAATTGATTACCGTCCAGGCAAAGCTATGGCTTATGTAGATGCATTGAGTAGAAATCCACCACCCAGCGCCCAACAAAATTCTGAAATAAATAGTGTCGTCGACGTCTTAATGGTAACTGATAGTAATTGGTTGAGTACTGTTCAACAAGCTGATTCCGAAATACAGCGCAAAATATCTATTTTACAGGATCCAGAGTCGGCCAACGTGATAGACACTAATAAAAATTACCTGCATAAAAATGGCATGTTATACCGAATTACAGATGAAGGGGAAAAATGGGTAGTACCTAAAGGCGTTCGGTGGCAGATCCTCAAGCAGTGCCATGATGATATAGGTCACTTTGCTTTCGATAAGACGTTTGCTAAGGTAAAAGAAAGCTACTGGTTCAGCAAAATGCGACGATTTGTCAAGAAATATGTAGCATCTTGTCTTGAATGCGCTTTTACGAAGTCCGCGTCGAAAAGAAAGCCACCATTACATCCAATACCAAAAATTGATTCCCCATTTGCCACTTTGCATATCGATCATGTAGGCCCTTTCGTAAAAAGTTCAAAAGGTAACACTCATTTGTTAGTAGTTATTGACGCGTACACTAAATTTATAATCCTGAAGGCGGTTAGGAGCACGAAAACGTTAGTCACAATTGATAAGCTTAGGGAATACTTCAGCACGTTCGGGGTTCCAAAAAGAATTATTTCTGACAGGGGTTCGTCGTTTACGAGTACAAAATTCAAAAGTTTCTTGGGTGGACTAGGCGTTAAGCATGTCCTGAATGCAGTGGCAACGCCACGCGCAAATGGACAAGTGGAGCGCTATAACCGTACTCTGCTTGATTCACTGACAGCCAAATGCGCGGGCCAAGATGAAAAAAAATGGGACCGCTTCATACATGATGTACAATGGGGCCTAAATAATACACATAATAAGGGTATCGGGCGAACACCCTCAGAGGCTCTCTTTGGTACTTCTTTGATAGGAACAGCTGAGAGTCGAGTAAAAACTTCACTAGACCAAGATCATAGTGTTAACATCGATTCTCTTCAAGAAATCCGGGATAAAATTAATGATTACATTACCAATTACCAAGAAAAACAGAAACTCTACTATGATAATAATGCAGTTCAACCGAAAAAGTTTCAGGTGGGTGATCTAGTGAGCATTGAGAGGGAGGTTCCGTCGTCAGGTCAGAGTCGCAAATTAGTACCTAAATATCAAGGGCCGTTCCGTGTGACTTCCGTATTCGATAACGATAGGTATCAGATTGAGAGTACACCTATTACTCGGAAAGGTGGTCGCAGCTATAGCTCCGTAATCGCAGTAGATAAAATTAAACCGTGGCTTAGCTTTAGTAGGTCAGAAGAAGATTCCGCATCTAATAGCACAAACAGCGATGACGAAAATATTGATTGTGAGTAGCAGGCCCTATTTATCTCTATAAATTACTGTTTAGCTATCACATACTCCATTGTTGGTAATGGCATAATAAGTAAAGTTTTGTTACAGTACTGTACACAGCACAGAGTTGTTTTTAAATGTAGAATACCTAAGAGTAGGTATAGGTAGAAGAAGCCTTATTTAGGAATGGGAGTCAGTGCAGAATCAGCCTGTAACCATTCAACTTTAGTTAATAGTTACAATACTGTATACAGCACAGTCGTGCTTTTAACTTTAGAATACCTAAGAGTAGGTATAGGCAGAAGAAGCCTTATTTAGGAATGGGAGTCAGTGCAGAATCAGCCTGTAACCATTCAACTTTAGTTAATAGGCAGAAGCGGCCTGATTTCCGTACTGACAAAGGTAGAAGCAACCTTTGCTTGATGTTAGATTTAAAGATATTCTGGGCAGAAGCGGCCTACTGCTAAAAATTGTCAAGTAGATGACAGTCATTCAATATTTAGGTTACATAGTTGGGTATTTTCATTATGAGGTTAATAATAACTGTAATAGTATTAGTCAGTATTTATTACCCGGGTGATTT
Organism: Electrophaes corylata; assembly: GCA_947095575.1. Taxonomy (NCBI): domain Eukaryota; kingdom Metazoa; phylum Arthropoda; class Insecta; order Lepidoptera; family Geometridae; genus Electrophaes; species Electrophaes corylata. The sequence goes on along the minus strand of OX352698.1, from coordinate 8,571,595 downwards.
TGCATGTATTTTCTTTATTGTTGTCAATAAACTATCACACGAGGACGTGTTACTGAAGTCGGATGGCCGAATGTAAGATTAAATAAGTTAGTCAATTGAGTAGGTTCATAGTTTGAATAAAGTCATATAAAATAAGGTGTATTAAATTGTATAGTAATAAAATAATAATAATTAATTTAGTTAAGAATTTAGAATTGTCAAATTATTTATTTAACACTCCATCTTTCATTGGGGTAAAGCAGTTTAAAGTCGTGACGTTGACAACAGATGGCGCTAGTGTGGCATACTGCTTTACCCTAGGAAGTGATGAGTTCATATCGCAAGTAATTTTACTCAGTCTTTGTTCGGTTGCCAAGGTGGAAGGAACTAAAAGTGTAACAGTGTATTATTGAAAGTGTTTAAAGTGTATTACAAGACTATTTAGTACTTGAAGTGTTTTATTTTATCCTGAGTGCCAACAATATTTTTAATTTTTGGTCAAAAAGTTGAGATGCAATGAATGTTTTTGGGTAGATACGTATTTTTTTGTTAATTTTAGTACTTTATATTTGCGTAAAACAGAAACACTTGAATCTAAGATGACGACCGATGTGGCGCGGCGGGCGAATGTCCGCTTGCGACGCAAGAGGTTGCGGGTTCGATTCCCGCCTTGGGATAAATGTTTGTACGATCTGCAAATATTTATTCCGGGTGTTCTGGGTGTTTTCTATGTATGATAAAAATATCTATATATGTCATGTATTGTATTATGTATATCAGTCATCTTAGTACCCATAACACAAGCTCAGCTTAGCTTGGGGCTAGATGATGCAGTGTGGACTGTAAAAAAAAAGATTACTGTTTCCATACAGAAAATTGATCACAAATCAATTCATTTACCCTTTAGATTAAAGCTGAGGAAGTGAAACAAATTGCGGACGAGGCTAAGGCCGACCTCGCGTTGGCTATGCCCGCAATGGAAGCTGCCCAGAACGCGCTTAAAGCCTTGAACAAGGCAGACATTAATGAATTGAAAGCTTTCCAGAAGCCACCCGCGCTGGTGCGTTTCGTTATGGAACCTATCTGCATACTGTTTAATTCAAAGTAAGCTTCAATTTTACTACCATAGTCTTCGAAATTTTATCAAACCAAACTTTCATGTCAACGATGTATCGGTCATTTTACGACTTATTTTCGGTTGTATATTATAAAATTCCGTATTTATAACAATACTTGCTTGTCTGATAAGCTTTTATTTCATTGGTCAATGTAACAACAACCAATGAGGTACGAATCTGTTAGGTAACGGCCCGTAGTGCTACTGACGGACGCTCGTAAGACATTGGCACCGGGCATTAATTGTATAATTTTCTACGTTGCAAAATATGTTCTTAGCAATTAAACACCGATATTCCATACAACCGCCATACTTGTCTTCACTTCCATTTATTTACAACTTGACTTACTTTGAGGTTGTAAATTTCACTAAATATCCTGCATCATGCGGTTGGTAATTGACTAAGGGAACAAAATAAATAAATTTAGTTTTTACAGTATTGTTAGTAGTACCTCTGCGCTAGGCGTAGAAATTATTAATCATTCTTCATAATAAAAAAAACATTTACTGCACTTGATAATGCCGCTAGGGCTCCCCTACTTCTATTTTAGCTGAATTAAATCAGAAGTCGTTTCAAATACGTAATGCCATTTACAACAATAAATATTGCCAAAAAAATTAATTTTCTGGAAAATTAGACTTACCTGTTTTTTACGCGCTCTCGTGATGTCGTCACCGGCGTTAGCACAGATTAAAATATAGTAACTATACATGGTGACATGCTCTCAGCTCTGACAACAAACAACGACTGAATATTTGCGGTAGCGAATCGTCTATTCATTTTGTGTCCATAGAAAAAAATTATGAAGAATTTTAGATTCCATTTTCCATCCCTTAGTGTTTTGAGTTTAACTGCAACTAAGAAAAAATATACCTTCCCGTTATGCAGATAATTTCTAGACTGTATCTAAAAAAAACATTTAGCCAAGTCGAATCTTCTAGTAGGTACTAGCGTTACGCGTAAATATTTTGACCAATTTGAAATGTTTTGAGTGAATTTGCACAATTCATAATTATAATAATTTAATAATTATTATACAACAATTATATATTTTATATTTAAATAAAAGCGACAAACTCACCCTTACTAGGAATACGGCTTAACTAAAGTTTCTTCGCAAACAGACCAGATTGGGACTCCACAAAAAAGCTGTTGGCGGACGTCAATTTTATCGGAAAATTAGAAGAGTATGACAAAGACCACATACCCGACGCAACCCTCAAGAAAATCAAGGTTTACCTCACACATAAAGATTTCAACCCTGACACAGTTGTAAAAGTATCTAAGGTATGTATTAATTGTTGCGTTTTCCTTTTTTCATAAAGTTTTAGAAATCAAAAGAACAAGAGAAACCTTTGTTTGTTTTAAGGTGTGTCGTTCGATGGTGCTGTGGGTGCAAGCTATTGATATGTACGCCAAAGTCTTCAGGATTGTGGAGCCTAAAATCCTCGCGTAAATATCAAATATTATTTTTAGATTTTACTATGCTATCTGCTCTGTAGGTTTGATTCCTACCGAGGACAAAAATTGTGTGCTGAACCTATATGCTTTTTTTCTATCTAGGTATATAATAGTTATTTTATTTTGTATGTTGCAAAACCAACGTTTAATTATTTTTTCAATCAAATCTTACCTACAGATTTCAACTCTTTGTGAAATGTCCGCTATATTTGTATAAATTTACTTGTAAACAACAAGTTTTTAGAAGGTATACTAGCTAGTTATGAGGTATTATATTCCATCCAAGCTTTATTATCTCGGAATCCAAATCCGATTTCGAACCAAACAATGTTACTAACATGGTAGAGTTCTTGGTAAACGGCTCGTCCGGGGAAGTACAACAATCATGTCTATTTCTGTCGCCAAGCAGCTTATCGAGTTTCCGTTTGAGGTTTATCTCCTGTATACTTTACACTGTAACCCTACAATACAGGCTCATTATTGAGACCTAGTGTTGGAAACAGAGCTACGTCAGGTACTTACCTCAAACAGATACCTACTTAAGTAATCAAAAAAAAATTACCAATTACTGTTAAGTAAAGTTATTATTATTATTATACCTCAAATTGATGAACGTATTGCATTGTAGGGCACGGTCGTGATAAACGTGACCTGCAATGCAATGAACGTGGCAATGTTATAGCTTATGACTTTGTTATAAGTGGTGGTAACCACATAATTATCATAAGGTGGACCATTAGTTACATCAGCAAATTGTGTATATTTTTTTTTATCATAACAGGCATAAAGAGGCTGCTGGTATTTTGAGAAGTGTAATGGCAGTGCTGAGAGCTAAGCAAAAGGAAGTGGAAGCAATCGAGGCACAGCTCGCCAAAATGTTAGATGAATTAAGGGTATGTTTTTATTTTAAACCGATAAAAAATTGAGGTCTCTAGTCGATTTATGTTTATAGGTAACCACGGTTCTTTGATTAAGACTCAGAAATTAGAGGTGTCTTGTACATAATGAAAATTAAAACAAAATTATAATAATATTAGTAGGTAGGTGCTTATTTATTTTGTTTCCTTTATTGATGTACCTTAAATTCAGCACTTAAACTGGAGAAAAAGCACGGTTGTAACGCTTAAAGGGGTTAATATTTTATTATGAACACTTAGAATTATAATAGCAAAATTACAAAAACAAAGAGTATAATTTTATTTTTATATTTTATAATGAGTAGAGCTGCATAGCAGCGTGCATCAGTTATTACTAGCCTTATTTCGGTAACAGGCAAAGAAACACCACACTTAGGGCTAAAACTTATAACACCCCCTTTAAAAGAGGACCGTGGTCTACAGCGTCTGCAAACAGTCAATGTCCAGTATTGTACGAATTTTAACTAAAGATAATTCTTCTGCCTAGGTAGTAGAAGAAGAGCGTATAAAGCTGCAAGCTGAATGCGATTTGGCTGCTGCTCGGCTGTCACGAGCGGGGAAGCTTACTCAGGCCCTTGCTGATGAACAGACGAGGTGGGAGGACAGTGTTAAGGTTAGAACTTACATACAAGTGCCTCTAAATCAATCATAACATTACAACAACCTTCTAACTAATATAAATAAATATTGATAAATACACAATGCCCTTTACACTCAAATTAAGCAAAGTACTATGGGAACTAGATGACTGATAGAATATCTTGTTTTACATACATTTATATATAGTTATAGAATCACGACTTTAATCCCCAAGCAAGGTAGATATCCCTTCCGATCTCTTAGTACCAAGTACCAACTCGATTCTTCGAGAATGTCTTAGGGAGTAGTCGAAGGTATGTCCAGAACGTTTTCTGCAGTACATTTTGCAGTATTAAGTATTCCATACATGACAGGTTGCAAGCCCATGGCCGCTGCTAGAATACTAACTAGTTTTCTCACGATGTTTTCCTTCACCGTTGGAGAGCACTGGAATTGCGCACTTAAATTTTTTGAACGGAAAAATCCATTGGTGCACGTCAGGATTTCATCCTTAGGATCAGAAAGCGCGGTCACAATAGTCCCAATAGACCACCGGTGCTCTTACATACATTTAGAATACAAATTAACACCCGTACACAGAACAGACATGTATGTACATCACACAAATGATTGTTTTCGGTGGAGATCGATCCCACCACATACTGGAACTGAGCTAGGAATATCAAACATTTGTCCGATGAACACAGATGTCTGTGTTCATATACATCCGTTATAACATCCAGGCACAGATGATGTGCCTGGATGTTATATTGTATTCCATGTATGTATATACAAATGTGTTTAGGTATTCTAACACCTATCTGGTGCCCACAGTACACTTTGTATAGTATGGGGTTAGATGGCGTTGAGACAGATGTTTGTCAGTATTTATTATTAATAAGTAGTAATCAATTCAAATCAAATCAAATGTTTATTTATTTTCTCTCAACAAGAAGTTAGCATATTATCTAGGTATAGTTTAATATAGGACGAGTATATAGGTAGGTAGGTCAAATAGGGATGAACCTAATAGGTAAGTACATACTTAGTAAAATATTTTTACTACGTACCTATAGAAAGTTTTGTTGGGTTATGTGACAAGTTAGCCTGTTATGTGAAAAGTTAGCCTGTTATGTGAGAGACTGAAATAGGTTTGTGGAAAAACCTGTGCTACAGGACACCAGTGCCCCACTCCACTGATAATATGATATCATACTGATAAGTAGTAGTATTAGCTTAGAACAGGACTTCCGTTCCGACCTACTAAACCAATCAACTGAAACTGATCACGAAGTATAGATGTACCTAAAAAATTGACATGACTGGATTTGACCTCACCAAATTAGGAGCAGAAGGCGAGAGATACCAGTATATCAGCCGTGCTCTCATTAAAGCTATAGTGCAATCGCAAGGTGTTATCTGCTCCAGAATGCGACTTATCAGCTCCACTGCACGACGGGCGATATCATCGTTGCGTCGGGATGCATCGCATACTTTGGAGCCTTTCCTTCGCACTTCCGCCGTGAATTGGAACTCAAATGGATAAAGCAATGCTCCGAGCTGGAAATACCTTCCTCTGATTCGTTTGAGTGAGTATTTTGCGAACACAATTGGGGTTTTGAAAAAAAATAAATATTGATTTTTTTTATGTATTTTAAAACATTATTATTAATAATGTTGATATTTAATGCAAAAAACTTAATTAAAAAAAAAATCAATTAATAATAAACAATTAAAAATTGATAAAATTTAGAAAAAAACCACGTGACTAGAAACGCGCCATGATTGATCACCATAGTTGTGACGTCATAATTTTATACCTGCAGTACAGCGTTTGCGGCTATTGAATGAGTGAAAACTAAAATAATGACGTCACACGCGCTCGGGTTTGTTCGGCGTGTTTTCGGTACTGGATTCAAAAATTAATTTTTATTTTGAAATAACTTGAATTATTGCGAAAAAAAAAATAAAAAAATAGTTTTGTTATAAAACTTATATGTGATCTTTCCAATTACCGCAAAAAAAAAAAAATCAAAACCCCAATTTCAGAACCCATTATTAATAGGTCTCGGTATTACGAATAACTAAATACAAACACTATGGCACCGATTAGAAGTAATAGTAACAGGGTTAGTATTCCTTATTTACTCGGCGTAACATAGGAATAGTTATACCGTATTTATTATTTTGCATTGACAGAAAATTTTAAATTTGATCAAAAGAGACAAAACACCGTCTAACTATTTCGAGGTTACGCTGAGTTTATTAGAAGTAGGGTTTGTATGTGCTCTGTCTGTATTTAATGAAACTTTCAGTACAAATGAACTTTATCTACTTGATGGAAACGTGATTGAAATTTTGATCGGTGACCCATCAAATCTAGCTTTTGTAACTTCTGTATAATGTGTTTTGACATTGAATATGTATGTAAAGTGAAAAAATAGTACAAAATCTAGATTTGGACCTATTTTCACCGCGATTTAAGTCAGTGAACAATTAACAAAAATTGGTTTAATTCCAATTTGTTTTATTTGTCAGCTTGATAGCTATAATGGCGGACTCGTTTACGGTCCGAACTTGGAACTCCCAAGGGCTACCGCGAGATGCCATTTCGACCGAGAACGGCATATTGGTGACTAGAGCTGGTCGTTGGCCGCTGACCATTGATCCACAGGAGCAGGTCAGTTTTTTACAATTACAAAATTCAGTAACTGTAATATCTTTTTATTTTGTCAAACGCAGGATAACTAATTAAGAAACTGACGACGATCGAATAAGTTTTGACACTATTTCTAATATTTTCATTTTCACCCACTATTTTATCTCAAAGAAGATGTACGAGACGAAGTTGACTACTTGTAAGTTCGGCCTCGATTACATTTACGCCACGCCGCTAACATCTGTAATATCATACATTATTTTTATTAGTAGACGGATATTACAACTTTAAGAACATATTGAACACTTATACTCGTATTACACGGGTATTTATCGCCCGCGACCACGACTATTGCAATAGTCAAAACGTCGGGAAAATAAATAAAAAAGGTAATACGCGATAAATACCCGTGTAATATAAGTGTTCAATATGTGTTCCGATCGCGAAAGTTTAAAAAATACAACTTTAAGAACATAAACTTACGGAGGCCCTTCTACAATTTTGTCTGTACAGGTGACGGTAAGGTTATTACTTTCCTACGCGTATACTGAAATTGAAACCAGATAAAAGCAACGTAACTGTTTGTACGGTACCTTCCGGCTCTGCACATGAAGCAGAGCCGGAAATAGATATAAGAGTAGTTTCCGCAATAGTATGACAGAAACACGTTTAACAAAAGGCAATAGTGGCATATCGAAAAGGCCTTGTCAGTATACATGAGACTTTACTGTTTTAGCATGGCTATAGGGGCTCGCGCGGGCATTTTACGCTAAAAACCTTGCTTTTTTCAGTTGCACTGGTTTTTCAAATAAGCAAAAGATACACCAATTATAAGAATCTTTGTCCTGACTGACTGATAGACAACGTAAACCCTTAGTCGCAGAGATTTCAAATTTAGTCTATATTCGTCTTGATACGTAGAAATGTAGTAAGAAAGGTATTTTCAAAATTCAACTCCTAAACGGGTATAGCGGGGGTTGAAGTAATATGAAAATAACTTCACATGGATGATGTCGCGCCCATTTCGCGTGAATGTTATCTGTGTCAAATTAAACTTTTCAGGCCAACAGATGGGTAAAGAACATGGAGCGTGATAGTGGCCTACAAATAACAAAGTTTAATGATCCCAGTTACTTGCGCATACTAGAAAATTGCATTCGTTTGGGTTGGCCTATGCTTATCGAGGACCTTGGCGAGACGCTTGAAGCTACGTTATCACCTGTTCTATTGAAACAAACTTTCCTACAGGTATATTTTGTCTCTTTAAGCTAATCTTAGTTTCCAAGCCTTTGTTTAACACCTATATTTGACAGACACAGAGGCCAGTACAGTGTAGACGCGTTATAAAATATTTCAAAACTTATTTCCATTGCAACCTATTCTGGCCTTCAACTACAGTACACAAATTAAACAAATTTCTATAATTAGTAATTGGTACCACCAATTGCATCTGAGCACACCGGTAAGTCCAGCGTACTCAAAGCTTGAACAGCTCTTCACCCCCGCGAGTAAAAGAGACGGACTCTGCATTTTTTACACTGCTCGTGTAAGCACGCTGCACCCGTACGGGAGAACTACACGGATCTACTATAAACATGTTACGATCACCACCTGGAGGTGGCATCTACAGTGAGCTCAGCGGATCGCAACCAAATCTATCAACTAACTCCGACAAAAGTAATCCGTAAATAACATTCCGTAACAAGCAAAAACTAATAGATGATAATAGCCACATTTTAAATGAATTAGATGAAATGAGAAAACAGATGTCAGCGATGATGGCACTCTTTACATCCGTCAGTAATACTCAAAATGACAATACCTATAGCTAAGCTATGTCATGATGTTAATTCCATAAAAACGCGAGTGAACAGTCTTTGCACTAATTTTGACACTGGAGTCATGAGCAAGACAAATTTAAAACGGAGATAGCAAACCTAGTAAAACTAAAACTCGCCCTATTAAAGTGTGATTTACATCAGAAGAAACTGTAAATCGTATTCTTCGTAACAAAAATAATATCCGCTCTGATACTACGAAAATATACTCGGACCAAACACTCTACCAACGAGATTTCATGAAGAAACTAAAGACAGAGCAGCGGACTGAAAATTGAGAAAGTAATCTACACATAAAATACGTGAAAGGAGTACCCGAAATTGTCGACGCTCTTCCAAAGAATACACAAAACACGGGGAAGAAGTCCCCTATATAGAAGTGGTCGTCTCAATAGTCTCACTACACTCGTACAGTGAAAATATTGTATAAAGTTGCACATCCCTATGACGAAATAAAATTAAGCAAAAAATCACTTTAAACGATTAAGTTTGAATTTTAGTAGATTTTTACACTTGAAAATAACTACTAAAATTCAAACATTAAAACTTAACGATTAAATAATTAGACAATCACATTCTTAAATTTTTCAAAACATACATATATACATATCAACGTTAATATATTATTACACAAAATTCTGATACCTACCTACTTACTTACCGTTACACAAAATAAACTATTTACTATTTTAATTGCATCACTAGACATACACGAAACAATACAAAAGGCACTACACGCGAATGCCGCATCCATTTATCCATTATTGGTTGACGGACAAATAAATAATGTCGTCTTGTTCCAAGACCGTGTATACTGATTCTCCAGATCTATCCACATTTTATTATTTTACTGGATTGTTTTGTATCCTTTTTTTTATATAGCTTTGAATATATACCTATTTAGATTAAGCACCACACTGTAAGTTACACCTGGATTTTTATTTAAGTTCTCATATAAGTGAATCTCTGATTCTTTCTTGAGAATAATAAAGTTTCTTTAACCAGAAGCTCACGAAATTTAAAGTAATTCGGTATGGTGCAAAATGTATTGAACAAGCAAGTACGCTGAAACATAACATATTATATTTTCGAACTTCGCAAACACATGGCAGCAAGCAAAAAATATTTTCTTAAGTTTTCTTAAGCTTTAGTGCGTGACCACCTTTCATGATATCTGGCAGCAACATTTTATTTATCAACTGTTTTTTAAACATTTTTAACATTTAAACATTCCATGTTTTTTATTAATATCTAGTTTATGTAATACTTCGATGAAATTGAATAGTTGTGTTGGCATACATGAAAAGGTTTGAATAATTTATCCTAGTTTACGTAGCGCGAGTAATTGAGTGCAAACTATGCTGGTTCCAGTTTTAATAACAGAATATAATAATCATTTTGGTTGAAATGGTAGTAACACGAATTCGTAATTTGGCTTAAATCAATGTAGATTTAATCCGATGCAATCCTGTACACAAACATTGAAAACAAATTCAAACTCTAATGAAACCACAGCACTCTAACTGATCCTAACGAGTTCTAAAGCTGCGTTAGTTCATGTAGATTTAAGACTAAAAAACGTATTTTACAGTGTATCACATCACTTACTAATAAAGTTAGCAGTTAGTAACGTTGATTGGTAAAAAGTAAGTAAAACCCCGGTTGACAATTTGTAAAAGGGTGATCACTGAGCTAGCACCGGTCAGCTAAGCCTTGGATGCGTGTTTGCGTATGCGACTTTGATAAAATCCTAACAGTTTTAACATAACTGTTCGCTTATCTGCCGTTTCGTACGTAGTCAGTTTTTTATAGTCTGTATTCAAATGCATATTAATAAATAAACACAGTTTAGTGTCGCTTTTTAAATTATTATTGTCAAAACATCGGGGCAAGTCTACCTACCTATTTCGTATTTTAGGCTCTATGCTGAGTTGTACTTATGTTTCCAGGCGGGTCGACTCTTAATCCACCTTGGTGACAGCGATATTGAATACGACACTAACTTCCGTCTGTACCTCACTACGAAACTCGCCAATCCTCATTATCTACCTGAGATCTGTATCCAAGTAACGCTAGTGAACTTCACAGTAACACTTTCAGGCCTCGAAGACCAACTACTCGCGTTAGTTTTACACTTTCGTAGCATCGTAGCATTCGTAGCATCGTAGCATTTGTAGCATTCGAAGCATTCGTAATATTCGTGGCATCCGTAGCATTCGTAGCACTGACGTAGCTCTCGTAGTTTTCACAGCAATTTTTATCAGAAAACTCGATACGCTTGATGCACTTAAAGTTAAATCATCTAACTTTACATCAGAACCTTGAAATTTTCACGTATCTACTTACATTTAGAGATTTATGTTTGTTTTTATTCATAGACAATACAGTGAGCTGTATTGCTATTCTGATTCCTTTAGTATAAGATTTGCTTAGTTTCTGGCAAATGTTGCTGTGTATTGTGTGTGACAAGAAATAAATTAAAATTATTATTACAGTGATCCTTTCAACAAAGAGATTATTTGCATTGTTTTTTAGCTTAACATAAATATGCCGTTCTTGTCTGGCCAAACTGTGCTCAGTATCTTTGATTTTAAAGGGATGTGGTAAGACTCGAAAGACCTGACCTCGAGATTCTCCGAACAGAACTTATAGTTCGCATCAACACTGACAAAGCCACGCTACTTGAAATTGAAGATAAAATACTGAGGCTTTTGTATGCGTCCTCTGGAAATATTTTAGATGACGAAGAGCTTATAGAAACACTCAATGAAAGTAAGGTAAGAAATTCTTACTAAGACCTTACGTATGTTAATTATAAAAGTTAAGAACAAACTAAATGAGCATCTAAGTCGGTTAAAAAAAATATTTTTGTTAATTTATGATGCATATAATAAAAAAATACAACACAACAAGCTTGGTGTCATGCGAAAGCCAAGCTTGTTGTGTTCTAGTTTGGAGAGTATGGGTGCTGGCGTATTTACAGGCACATGGGGCTTAACACCTGTACGCCTTAGGTTGATGAACACAGATGCATTATTTAGCACGTTCCTAACGAATGTGACCTGCGGACCAATACTTTGTTATAGATTATGCTAACCATTTATCATCAGGTGGACCATCTGCTTGTTCCATCAGGAAGTCGTACAAAAAGTAGTGTGCTAATTTATACTCTTTGCTGATACCAGGAAACGTCGGAAATTATAAACGCTCGATTGGAAGAGACTGAGGCGACTGAGATTAGTATATCGGCTGCCCGAGAGAAATACCGGACAGTGGCTACTCGAGGTGCGGTTTTGTATTTCGCAGTCGCCCAGTTAGCAGATATCGACCCTATGTACCAGTTCTCACTGAAATATTTCAATCAGGTACGAGCAGGAGATACATATAGACTATGAAAATATATAGAACTCAAACTTTAGTTTTAGTAGTAGTAGAGTTTTTTGTGGACGGCTCGTCTGGGGAAGACATGAGTAAAATATACAAAAATTGGTAAACGTCAATAATATTTATCCATTACTTTATTTATCCTTTCGTAGAACTTGAACTTCATAAATGTAATTTTTTCTTAAATATTCAAGTCGGTAAACAAAGTTTCGTATTGTCACTTTGATTTACACTACGTGGCGTGCCAGGTAGTGTCAACTTTACCGAGGAACGGCTTGCCCCGAGTTGCCCCGCAATGTATTACAAAACTTTGTTTATCGTTTCTAAGAGTAGACAACCAGATAACCAATAATTATGTTACCATTGTTTGACAAATAGTTACAAAGAACCAAGCCATTGTAAACACATATTTCAATTAATTAGGTGCATTGTGACAGCCGTCACAATTCAGTTCATAGTAACTCTGCCTTCTACGCCGTAGGTGGTGGGTTCGAAACCCACCGAGAACAAACATTTGTGTGACAAACATTGATGTTTGTTGTCAGTCAGCCTGCGTCTGATGTTGTATTCTAAGTATGTATTTAAAAAAAAGTGTATAATTCTATTAGTCATCTGGTTCCCATAGTGCAAGCTATGCTTAGTATGGGATTTGATGGGGTTGTATAAAAAAAAAAAATCTCATGGTCCTCGTAAGTTTTCCCGCAAATATTTTAATTATTCACTTTGGACAGTGAATGTTGAGTGCAAGCCGCACCCAACCTTTTAGATTTTATTGACATAAAACAGATTTCATGGTGTAATCCACTGGATTTTTATTTTCGTTACACGCTTCGTTGTAACCCTACTGAAAAATCACGTACGAAAAGTGCAGTGATTTTAGTCAAATGTAAATTAAATAAACGTTCGTCAGCCGTCACAGCTTTGTCGGTAGTTGCTTTGCCTTTTATATAGGTTCATGGTTAGGACATGGGTTAGATTCCCACCGAGAACAAACATTTGCGTGATGAACACAATTTTTTTGCTCTGTATACTATACAAGACTTCCACAGAGGAGAGAGAGAGACTTACAAATAAAAAGTATTTAGGTATTTTATCAGTTTTCTGGTTTCCATAGTACAAGTAGGTACTCGTGGCAGTCTATGCCACTGTCAACTTGTCAATTACCAAAACTAATATGGAAAAATCCACAAAAATTTTACTATCGATGGTCCGAATTCATGGCATGGCATGGCATGTACCAGGGCGTCACAGTACAGCTGTAAATAAGTACACTATAGGAATGGTGCATACTACGATCATTCGTTTGTAAAATTTGCATTAAGTTTTCCTCACACAGGTTTTCAACCAAGTGATAGAGAGAAGTGAAAAGTGCGACATACTAGAGACACGACTGGAAATACTTCATCGTGAAATTACATTATCTGTGTATCAAAATGTATCCCGGGGCCTTTTCGAAAGACACAAGCTGGTATTCAGCTTTTTACTTAACATGGCGATATTTTTGAACGCCGGTTTGGTGACCCCTGATCAATGGAATTTCATACTGCGAGGCCCAGCCGGAACTAAAGTGGTAAATACATAATTTATTTATTATTAAAATTAAGGACGAATATCTTTAGTTTTAAAATGACGGGTTTTCCTCAACGCTAATTATGTGACTCAAGAATAAATAATATATAGATGATATTACGCGGTGCACACTTTAACCCGAGCAATATACCTCATTAAATTAATCATTTACTAAAACTGAATTTAAAGCAATAAAAATACAGTTGTTACCACAGTTTAAATACAGATTTAAAACATTTATGAATAAAATGTAAGTTGTGTTCCATCTCTGTCAGTCATAGGTAGGCAGGTAAGAGTATAATAATAATAATAGTACGTACGTAGTATGTCTTTTGTAATTTTTCCAGACTCTTTGGTCCTATATGTCTTTAATGATGGGTTTGACCAAAAAAAATATAAGTCGTTGCGAACCACTAAGCGAATCTTAACCGTATAATATTCTGTAAAGGTACCTCCAAAGAAACCATTTGTTGAAACTCTATCGGATGCGACGTGGTTAGCAGTACACCATTTACAGGAAACGGACGAGAACTTTGCCGGACTTGTCGATGATTGCTTGCGGAGAATACCTATAAATCTTGGATCCTTTAGTCTGGTATGTAAGTTGCGCTGTATTGAAGCTGACAAAGTAATTGAATTCTGTGAAACTAGCTGCTAGTGCCAGCTATCTATATAGCATATATAGTACTAGGAAAGTATATTGTCTTACGGGCTCAGTAGCTATGGCCGTACCTATAAATCATACATAGATTAGATTATAACATTCAATACAGGTTACTGAAATGAATACCTTACTACCTAACCAACTCGTACAGGTATATTTATAATATCAGTTTCAACAAATAATTTTCCTGGAATTCACTACACAACCAGATTTTCCGGAAAAACGTGATTTAATGTGGTGCATATTGTAAAAGCTTTCGTGGAATGAAAATGTACCTTTGATTAAAATAATTGCCCTACAGGCATAAACTCGCAATTAGTTCGTACATTTTCATCTCTTTTAGTATTCCGGTTCAGTTTTAGTCTCATTCCGGTCTCTCTGTCCTGTGATTATCCGTTTGTTACCCACTATCAAAAATCTTATGGATTAGATGACTTAGTTATCAGTATCAAGTTTGTGACTACCCCCATTAGACATCCTCGAAGTGTCTCGGATAGGACTTCCAAGAGACTACTTACTAACAAATCTAACACAGCTAATAAGCAGAGCTTGTGTTATGGGCTAGGTGATTGATATAATAATAATAATAATGTTGGACAATCCACACAGCTTAGATGACTTAGTTATCAGTATCAAGTTTGTGACTACCCCCATTAGACATCCTCGCAGTGTCTAGGATAGGACTTCCAAGAGACTACTTACTAACAAATCTAACACAGCTAATAAGCAGAGCTTGTGTTATGGGCTAGATGACTGATATAATAATAATAATAATGTTGGACAATCCACACAGCATCATCTAGCCCCAAGCTAAGCAGAGCTTGTGTTATGGGTACTAGATGACTGGTATACTTAATACAATACATTACATACATAGATGTTTTTTTATTATACATAGAAAATACCCAGAACACCCGGAATAAATATTTGCAGAACGTACAAACATTTATTCCAAAGCGGGAATCGAACCCGCAACCTCCTGCGTTGCATCGGTCGTCATTATGCCCGCATCATCAGTTATTTGGCAAGTTTTATTACCACAAATACGTGCACAATCACTGCTAGCTTCAATCGATATCCACGAACGCTTGAGGCCTGTGTCATTTGCAATATTATGCCTTTCGCTTTACTTCATTCATTAAAAATCCTCTGTATCCCACACACTGTACCTCGCGCCTGTGGAATCTTCATTTTACATTTACACAGTCTAAAGTAGCTTTTTGGATGAATACCCTGAGGAATAAGATTACTTCCGATAACTGAAACTGCGCATTCAGACCATGATTGTAATTACGAAAAAAATATAAAAATGCAGAAAACCGAGGAAACCGAGGCCTATTTATTGTATATGTGCTGCTAATAATGGTGATGAAGTGTACAGTTTTGCTGAATCAGTGCAGTCAAATCAATTAAAATAATTTAAGATAGTATCAATACGATTAGCATGTGACGACACTGAGACAGTATGTGTAAGGTGAAATTACAGACAGGCTTAATGCCTCAGGTTGATGGACCCTACGCAGTGCATCATAGGGCACGTTCTGCGTACCTATGTTGAGTTTTTAGATGTAATTGAATTTAAGCGATATAGCTAGCTATGTGTACCTACATTTAATCACCATCGATCATCTTCATAAAGATTTTTTTTGTAACTTGCTTAGTTGGTGAAATTTAGCATAGTTAAAAGGAACATCATATCTGGATACATCATGAGTGGAAAGATCTCATAGTACACCTAAAATAGGAATGCGCAGTTTTTTTATAATAAACTATTTTATAAATCAGGTGGATATTGGTATTATTTTTTAAAGCAAAATAATTTTATGATAGATACTAGTAATGTGCGCACACTATTGATTCTAACCTGAAATGTTGAATATGAAGCATTTCCACAGCAGTGCGTCACGAAAAGCACGATAAAAGGATTTATCGAGTTGCTGAGCTACCTTGAAACCGTAATGATAATGGAATCAAAACTTTCATGATACTTTTTACTCATCATGTTAGTTTAGTCATCATCAAGTCTATTTAGTATCTAAATCCTTTAAAACATAACTATCAATTATTTTCACTTAATCAAGTTGAAAAGGTTCTAAGAACATATCGTAAGTTTTGATTCCTACATTACTATTAAGATGTCGCTTCGCTCTGCTGATGAACTAGAAGACAGTTTATTTTGTCAGTGATTTATTAAATCAGAACTTTTAAATAGATAGAAAGTCGTCTACTTTCAGGATATTCACGTCGACAAAAAGGTTAAAACTCCAGCAAATGTTAATTGGGACCAGAAATTATCTACCTTTGAGAAATTGATGATAATAAAGAGTTTAAAAGAGGAGAAGTTGGTGTTTGCGATAGCACAGTACGTCAGTACTAGTCTCGGCTCTGTGTTCATAGAGAGTCCGACGGTGCAGCTAAATACGTTGTACGTATCGCAGTATTATTTTATTATCCTATTGCAAAATTTTACAAAATAATGTTAATATGCAAAACCGTATTCCTAAAATAGGACCTCTCCATCACCTCCCGTGAATGTAGTAAAAGACTAAGGAAATATTAATGGAATGAAAGTATTAATGGGCCTAAAAATAAATAAAAAGTGGCTTCTTATAATCAGTTTAATAAAACATAAATATTTCAGATACGCTGACACAACTTGTATAATTCCTCTTGTTTTCGTCTTGAGCACTGGTTCCGATCCGTTTGGAGCTTTTCAAAAGTTTGCCACAGAAATGGGTGTGCGAGACAAAGTGCACTCCATTTCACTGGGCCAGGGGCAGGGGCCTGTAGCAGAGAAGATGATAAATTCAGCCAGACCCAAAGGCGACTGGATATTCTTACAAGTTAGAAAATTAAATATACCTACCTACCTAATAAAAATAAGTACCTTATTAAATTTGTAAATACTTAAAATAAAATTATGCTATTTTGCCTACCAGGTTTGTAATAAAGACTGCTCGTTATTTTAGCTGTCTCATACTTTAGCATCAGTTTATATTTTTATTCGGTTTCAGAACTGTCACTTGGCAGCATCGTGGATGCTCAACTTGGAGCTTATAGTGGCGAATTTAGGAAGTGATCTGGGCATGCCTCATCCTGAATTCCGGCTTTACCTTAGCTCTATGCCAACGGCAAAATTTCCAGTCTCAGTGCTACAAAATTCCGTGAAAGTCACAAACGAACCTCCTAAAGGACTCAAAGCAAATGTAAAAAGAGCGCTCATTGAAATGGAAGATGACTTTTTTGAAAATCACGGTAATTTTCCGGCCTGCAATTATGCAATTTCATTGCATAGTTGCATTGTTTGCAATACCACTATTATGCATATTTTGACTTTGGTATAAGAAACGTAGTTCTCACAAATAAATTAATAGCTAAGCTTTAACATTTTACATTTGACAGTTTTGGAACAAGATTGGCGCACAATGCTATTCGGCATTTGCATGTTCCACGCGATTATCCAGGAGCGTAAAAAGTTCGGCCCTCTTGGCTGGAACATCACCTACGAGTTCAATAACAGCGACCGCGAGTGTGCCATGTCCAACTTGCAGATGTTCTGTGAAGACGGACACATTCCTTGGGACGCACTTGAATATATTACAAGTCAGTGTCTTTTTTTTATCTTGTACCCTGTGGGCAAATGATAAACATTCATTTCATTATAATTATTTGCAGAACTAATAGTAATCAATCTTTTTGTAAAAGGGTTCTCGGTAATTAAATCAATTTATTTTATTGTTATTCCAGTAACCATTATCGTGTAAGTACCATCACCATACTTATTCCTGCCACCAAGTAGTTGTAGGTATTTGGATTGCTTTGTTTTAGAGTGCCAATACACAGGCACATGAGCCTTTACACCTATACGTCTTTGAGTGGACGCAATGCAATGACACAAAAGGTACATTCTCAGAAGACGTGCTCTGCGAGGTAATCTAATTAATTGTTGGGCAGGGCAGGTAACTATTCAATACCAGGTAGACTAATATGAACTGTATCACGACAGAATAACATCATCTATTCTGTCCTAACGGAACAAG
The DNA here is from genome assembly GCA_947095575.1 of Electrophaes corylata. NCBI lineage: Eukaryota > Metazoa > Arthropoda > Insecta > Lepidoptera > Geometridae > Electrophaes > Electrophaes corylata. The sequence goes on along the minus strand of OX352698.1, from coordinate 8,553,387 downwards.
TCAGTTTAGACATCACAATAAAATGGTCCACAGTTCTGATATATAAAAAAAACTATCGGTTTTCGTACTTCATTATTACTCTTAAAGGCTTTATCATAACGATATATGTATTGTTCCCTAATTAATAATGTTTTTAAAATTATACTGGTGTTACCTACATAGCTATTGTAACGCGAAGACGCGTTCCCTTGTGGGTCTCAAGGTTTGGCGGCCTTTTTAATGCTGCTTGAGACCCGTCTTTCCATCATGAAGCCAGCCTCAGTAAGGCAACGAAAATACCCAACAGGTTCAATAACTTACGGGGGCAGAGTAACAGACATGTGGGACCAGAGATGCCTGACGACTATTTTAAAGTTATTCTTCGCACCGCCCACACTGGAGGAGGGCTATACGTATTCTGAGTCTGGAAAGTACTATTGCCCAAGAGCAGATAAACTCGAAGCGTACAAGGAATACATAGAAACACTGCCGGTCATTGAAAATCCCGAAGTATTTGGCATGCATGAAAATGCTAATATAGCTTTTGAGGTAACTAACATTTATACTCTTACCCAGCACGTTTTAGGTAAATAAGCAGCTACTCAATAAGCGACTCGGCATCAGGTTTTGTGTCAAAAAGGTATATTTTACGTCACTTATCCATTTGAGTTATTAGCCAAGCTAACGTGCATGCCGATCAACATATCGCAGAATACTTAATAGTAACATTAACCAAAACCGTAAAACTGTGACAAAACGACATTTTGTCTTGTTATAAGGTCTTATGTACCTCATGTGGCCACAAAAGCTAAAGTTTTTATGCCTGTATATAGGAAATGTCTTACATTCTATTTTCTTGTATACTGCTAATGTATGACTTGAGTACCTAAAATATATTATTCGAAAAATAAAATTATGTAATGGCAGCTGTTGCATTTGCAATTTTGAGAAGTGCACTTTCTTTCTACACCCTGTTTATGCGGTTGCAAAAAAATTTAATATGTACAAATATATATACCTACCTACACCAATTTAACTACACAATCCTCTCCGCCTTTACAAGACGAACACATAGACACCAAATTTGACCTAGGACTAAGAAAACGCGAGTAATCGTTAAAACACTGTTTTGCTCAAAAGTCTACATAAGTGAGCGTAGTAGATATAAGGACGGATTTCAATTATGTTCGTTATAAGAACTCGCGAGGTCTATTGTTCATACAGAATCACTAGTTAATATATATTTGACCTACATTATCATAACTTGTTGAGTGTATATAAAAGTAGTATTTTATCTCTACAGAACAAAGAGACTACAACTTTAATTCAAACGATAGTAGATGTGCAACCGCGTGCGGGTGGCGGCGGTGGCGGCGAGACACCCGACCAAATCGTGTGGCGCATATGCGACCAAACTCGGAGCTCCGTACTAAACAAAATTGACAGGTCGCTAATAAACCCCATGCTTATGGAGCCAGATGACATGGGGCAGCTACACTCACTCACGACTGTGTTGCTTCATGAATCGGAAAGATTTAACACCCTGCTTGGGCTCATACATTCATCTCTTAATGAACTGCAGAAAGCAATCAAGGTGCGATTCTAGACAATATTAAAATGCCACTAGTGGCCGTTTTTTGCATAGAAACGTTGCGGGGTGTTTATTTCCAGTCTGACAACATAAATAAGTCCAAAGTTAAGTGTTATATTGAATTGTCTCGTCATTATCCACGCTTGTAACTATATTTCATAGTCAATGAAAAATAATTACTTATGGAGTATGATGTCAATTCTTCCTGGAAACGTATGGGGTAGGTCCAGCAGTAGACTTCTACAGACTGACGATGATGATGTCAGTACGCTAAAATGATTTATATTATAGTTTATTCATTCACACGGAAGATATCCCGGCCGTCGACCTGTATACGAGATTAAAACTGCTCTCAAGCAGCTTAAGAACAACGCACGCAAGGCACCGGGGGAAGACGGAATAACGACTTGAGTTTCTGAAAGCGGGTGGGACACCAATACTTAAAGTCCTTCAGAAGCTGTTTAATTCCGTCATCCTCGAGGGTATGACGCCAGAGGCGTCGAGCAGAAGCGTGGTGGTACTGTTCTTTAACAAGGATGATAACACCCTTTTAAAGAATTATAGGGCCATCTCGCTGCTAATCCACGTCTATAAGCTGTTATCGAGAGTAGTTACTGATCGTCCCGCTCGTAGACTTGACGGCCTGCTTTCAGCCTCCTGAACAAGTCAGGTTCCGAAAAGGCTTTAGCACCATAGACCAGATCCATACGCTCCGGCACGTTATACAGAAGACCGAAGAGTATAATCGGCCACTTTGTTTATCGTTTGTGAACTATGAAAAAGCCTTCAATTCAGTCAAAAGCTGGGCAGTGTGGCGGTCGCTCCGGCGATGCCTAATCAGCAATCGGTACATCGAAGTGTTGGTAAATGCCACCATGCCTATCCGACTTCAGGACCAGAGCACAAATTCAGCCTATGTCCAGCAGTGGACTTGATGAGGGTTATTGTTTATTTAAGAGTATACATTTTTTTATAAAGAAATATAACCATACGTATTTAATTTTTCAGGGTGTTGTTGTAATGTCAGAAGAATTTGAAGCAGTGTTTAACGCATTTTTAAACAACAAAGTTCCTCAAATGTGGCACAAGAAAGGATATAACTCACTCAAATCACTTGGCAGTTGGATTCATGATTTGATTCTCCGCATTGATTTTGTAGAGGTCATTATTTTTTATCCAACTACGTTTTATTAAATCAATTCCAAATAACGAGGGGATTTGCCGCAAAAATTAATCTTAACGATCTCCAAGTATCACAAAATAAATTAATAAAAGTATTGTTCAAGTATGACCGACTGACAAACACCTAAATTAGATAAAGAAAGTAAAATCCTAAATCTTAAACAACTTTAAACTTATACAACATGCATTCTGGTGAAAAAAATACTTACTGGTAAAACACACTCACAAATCATACTCTCAAAAAGAATCTGCCGAAACACAAACAAGCTGAAAAACACGTATTCCTTCTACTATAATTTGTTCGGTGTGTTATATATGAGGTACACAAATATTTAATAACCTACCTGAAGCCGTAAAATCTTGCAATTCAATTCCCACGTTCAAAAATAGACTAAAACAATATGTACCTGAAAATTTATTTTAAGTATCCGCCCGATTTTCGAAATATTACTTTAGTAACTATTGTAGTAAGTAGTTATAGTATAGTTTTTAAGCTCCGAGTAAACTATGTTCTTGATGAGTAATAAATTCGACGGCCCCACCGAATAAACGTGTAAAGTGAAAATCGCAATTTTACAGGAAAAATAAAAAACATAAAAAAAAATATAGCTCATTATTGATTAGATGTACGTCAATACAATGTATAGACAAATTAAAGGAAAAAAAATTATCTATATTTCGTTAAAAAAACCGATAAGCTAATATTAATGATTTACGAGAAATTAATAAAAACCCCTTTTACATTTTTATTCTAGTAACAAAATTTTGGTATGCTATGTTTACACTATTATTCGTGGGAAAATATGTTATTACCTAAAAGTGTAACTTATTATACCTTTTTGTTCTATGGACATAATAGGATTTGTCAATATTAGTATTAGGTAGTTACACATCGGCAAAACTCTTTACAGTTACAGTATTTTTTGAATTTCCGACGAATAATATTCTAAAGTAAGTTTGCATTAAACGTATAAGAGTAAACGGTGTGCAAAATCACATTGTTGCAATATTCGTGTGAGTTTAGTGTTTTTATTTTCCGTAGAATAAACATTCGAAGTACGCTTTTTTTGATTGTTTTCGTTAAATTTATTGGAAAATCTTTCTGAAAAAAATTTAGAAGGTGTATTTTAAATCGACACACCGAAAAACAAAAAAAAAAAAAATTACGGTAAGAGCTCTTACACGTTTATTCGGTGGGGCCGTCGAATTCTCTTTAACCATTAAATCAATAAGCAAAATTGCTTTTGCTTAGTTCAACGATTACCGCTACGGTTAAGTGTTCGGTTTGGCAACTAAATATGGTAACCAAGTCCACCATGCTTACAGAAATGGCTACTGGAAGGTTTACAGCCTAGCAGCTGGGTGTCTGGGCTGTTCTTTCCGCAAGGCTTACTAACAGGCTCGCTGCAGTCATACGCGCGGCGATACCGAGTCCCAATCGATGCGCTTTTGTTTGATTTCGAGCCTATCCCGTACTTCCTGTCTCAAGACGACGTGTACAAATACAACAAACGAAAAAATAAGGTACGTAGACATTTTTATCTCTTGACGATGTGTTTTACGCTACGTGCGTAGCAGCCCGTAGCATCGCTACGCGGATGTTCACCCTTATTATGAGATTCCAAATTTCGTTATGCCGCATTTAGGTTTAGGTTTGGTACAATAATAGTCAGCCGTACTTTAATCAGTTGAATTACTACAGTTGTCTTCTTATTTATAGTAACACAGCATGACCATTAGATATTCGTCATACTCATGTTTGTTGTAATATCTGATGGAATATATCCTAATCTCTGAGCAGGCCCTCCAAACCTTTTGTAAGTAACTGCAAATGTTGTGTCCCGCAGCTAAACAATGGTCTCCCCTAATATCATCTACCTATCCCGACCTTAGGTAATTTACCACCAATCCTTGTGTTAAATATCACTATCATCTCGATAAAAATAAATAAAAAAATATATGATGAAATAAAATCAAGTTATAGCATGTATAGAAGCTTTAGAAAGCCTTACAATCAGTTTAGTCTGATGCTTCCAGCAGAATGATATTATTTTATTTTATCATTTGTTAAGACTGGAACAAAATCATTATTATATCTTTTTATTGAATGTGATTAAGTGGTGTTTCTAGGTGGCATGCTTGTGTGACTGAGAGTTCTCATCCTCCTCGGCCACCTTCTTAATTTGCAAGAAGCACGAATTAGAGCCGCCTCAATCTACAGACATCCCGCGATCTTTACAATGACGTTGTTCCTTAAGTAGTTGACCTTGGTAGACAAAATGGTATTTCATGACAGGATGAAGGTGATCCAAGCGTGTACGGTGTGCTGGAAGTTCCTGCAGACGGTGTGAACATCCACGGCCTTTTCATCGACGCTGGCCGCTGGGACATGGAACAGAATTGCCTCGTAGACGCTATACCAGGTACGAACCATATAGACTGTATATTTTTAAGAATACTTGCTGAACCTGCTTACCGCAACCTTTTACTAAGCTATCATGTTATAAGAAGCGCTTTGTTTCAAGCTTGTAGCAACATTAATACAACTCGCAAGATCAACGCCAAAAAGGCTAAAGAACAGATAAATGGACTGTGTGAATGTATTTCTAAACTAAGCAAAGATTGTACTATGAGAAATTGGGAACCACATACCAAACTCCGAAACACACCAAGTGTCCTCTTCGCGGAATATACTCCATTAATATCTACATAAACCGGTAGGTACTGATAACACGACCACCATACAAAAGTGAGTTGTAGCTGGATATCGGATCGGAGCTTAGAAATCATCATCATCCTGAGGCTATTGAAGTTTCCCCTACCTAATACATTTCCAGGAAGCACGATTTTTAGCCCCCTTCATTCCTCCTTTACCTACTACAGAGTTTGCAATCTTTCCGGTTATTGTTTCTATACGTATGAACAAACTATATGGCCTGTTCATTGCCACTACGACTTGCTGATTCTGACAGCTATATTCTGACCTTGGTTCTTCTACGAAACGTCCGGCTGTGAAGACGGCTATGTTACGCTGGGAGTTCCACTACGTAATTTCTTCCATACTAAATTGAGAAAATCCGTAGAAGATCAAGGTCAACGACATAGCTTGCAGAAAGAAAGATTAGGCCGTGACCGGTATACCAATTGTTTACCGGTTGTCAGGTCTAATGAACCCCCCGCTGCCAGTGGTATGGTTCAAGCCTGTCCTGGAGCTGCCGAAGCCAGATCCTCGGTACGACGCGCCACTCTACAAGACGTCGGAACGCGCCGGTACGCTCTCCACCACCGGTCACAGCACAAACTTTGTACTACCCGTTCTCCTTCCAGCCAGTCGCCCACCGCCTTTTTGGATCATACGCGCCACGGCACTGCTAACGCAGATCACTGACTAATACTAACTACTAATGGTTTAAATTACGGCTCATACGACAAATCGCGCAACAATTCGATTAGACTCGTCAAATTTACAAGGTCTTTCACTTGACCTTTCATACAAATTCACTTGCTATTAAGAGTGATAAAAAGTGAAAACCAGTCCTTATTGCCAGCTCCAGTGCCTTCGTTACCGTTATCAGTTTTGTTATGCCTTTTAGTTGTGTGATGTACTTACTATATATAATATACTGATATTAGTCTGACTTCATATTTAGAGAGGATGTGTGCCTCAAGATTGAGTAGGTAAAGGAGAATAAAAAACTTAGTATTCATTTATTTATTTTATTTCAACACTTACCCAGAACAACATAAACGATTCAATTTCAATTACATCAATTTCTACTAAACTATTGGGTTATAATTTAAACACACACAAATCATAAATAAATTACATTTAGTGACATAGGATTGGTTATATAAAGAAACCAAGATATAAAAAAAGGATAAACAAATAAAATCTTTGAATATATTTAAGATATGAAATTAATATATTACAATGTTATATATTAATATAACTTATAAATATTTCATTCATACTTAGTTATAAATATATAATACAAATCTAAAACAATACCTCAATATATAGGAATACCTCATAGGTCCTTCATGAATGCTGGTCATATCAGAACCTTGTCTTAACCAAGAGACTCTCGTTAGCCATCGACAAATACTTTAAAAACATCCCTGTCTTTACCGAGGATTAAAATTAAAGTAGGCAGAAGATAGTGGTTGACATGTATCCTAATAATAAAATAATAAAAATCAAAAAATTATGTTCTGTTTTCCAAACATAGTAATTGTGTTCACCAGATAAAATAGAGCTAGAGATTTACTAACATTAAACTAGGTATCACGACAACTTAGTAACTAATGAGTATTTTAATAAACCTATATTTGGATGACGGAAAACAGCAAGAAAATGTATTTATACTTACTAATATTGAACTTGAACGAGTATGTATTTTTTAAAGTGCAATGCAACCGTACTTGGCTTCGGTACCTTCATTCATGACTAAATTGTAACGTGAATATTAATAATCAGAATCAACAACAATTGAAAAAAATTTAATGTTTTTTTATCAATAATTTCTAACTTTACTCTGGCAAATTAAAAATTCAAGAATTCATTGTGAATAAGCAAGTCATTTAATTAAATATGCGGTCGTCATGCCGCGGTAACTTTAGACATGCGCTTGTCATCTTTAGAAGACAAATTTCGGGTCCCATGCGAACTTCTGCTGCTTTGGGGCAAATGTTCCGATAGTTTGCACTTCATCGGGAGTCAGCATGAAGCTGAGATTGAAATTTTCGGCAATATGCACCGAATTAGTTGACTTCGGTATCACAGCTACCCCTGTTTGCAAAGACCAGGTAAGAAGTACCTGCGACACGCTGGCGGAGTGATCGTCAGCAATTTCTTTTAAAACTGCGCTTGCCAGTATTTTGTTATTACCAGTTCCTCCCAGAGAATGGTATCCCTGCAACTGTATTGCGTTTTTGTTGCAATATTCAAGCATAGCAACGTCGTGATACAGAGGGTGCCACTCCACCTTAAATAAAATGTAATGTTAATGAGTAAACTATGCACATATGTATATATAGGTAAGTACGCAGCTTTTTAGGCGTCAAATACAGTATTTTTAGATTTATTTATATTATTACATGAGCGACATAATCCTGTATAATGACGTACCTGATTAACCACTGGAACATCGCTGTGATATTCCTTGAGCAACTGTTCCAGGTGCTGGATGGTGAAGTTGGAAACACCAATTGAATCGACACGTCCCGTGTCGTAAAGGTCGACCATTGCGCTCCAGGCGCTATGGCGCTGCATTTTGTTCTGCACATCTTTTGGTTTCAGCGATGCCGAGCCCGGGAAGTGAATCAGGTACAAGTCGGGTGCGAGCCCTAGGTTGGCTTCGGTCCTAGCAAAAGCTTCCTGCACTCGTTTCTTGCTGCTGTGGTCAGCATTACCTACAAAAGTACCTAACTTAGCATTTCAGATATTCTGGTCTCAACTAATAAGCGATAACTTAAGCAGTACCTACTCTGCTTACTCAGTTTAGAAGTTACGTGTATATCTTCACGATTTAGATCATATTTGGGCATACATTTTGCCAACGCTTCTCCAATGAAGCGCTCATTGTTGTACACAGCAGCTGTATCTGTAAATGAATATACAGGTTAGGTAAAACATGGCTTATTAATCACACCTACTTTGTAAAAAAATGTTATTTACATACCGAATGACCGGTAACCAGCCTTTAGGGCGGAGTCTACCACAAACAAGATTGTGTCTCGATCTTTTATTCTAAACGTTCCCACTGAAACCAAAAATAACATACCTATATTTGGTGCTAATTGCAGCAGAGCACTAACTTTATCTGTGAAAATAAATACATTGATGAATTCGCCACGAACCGCTGACCTTTCCTCCATCTCCACTTTAAGCGTCTACGAACGTAGGTACCTCAAATGCGATCGGTAGGGGTAGGAGGTAGGGGGGTAGGTACGACCCTACAAATTGGCATTTCAGTAGAAAGGCAAGTTGCACAAGTGATTTATCGGTGGTTCGATCGTAGCGTTGACTCCGAATTCTACAGGTCGATCCCATAGAATAAGGACTAAAGTAAGTAAGTAGGTACCTACTTTAGTCCTTATTCTATGGTCGATCCTACCAATCATAAGCTGAATCGTGACTTTCGCAGCATCTGTAGTGGTAGGAAAAAAGTACCTAATAAGTACATATTTTAACTTACATCCGATGGCAGGTAGTTTATGTCCATTGTTCAAATTAAACGGCGGCCAAAGAGACTGGTTTGAGGACGCCATTTCACTGCAACAAACATAATAGGTAGGTACATACGTCGGTATTGTCTCAGGCAAAGCGAATTATCTAAAAGGTACCATTTCGTTTGCCTTGGCAAACTTACTCTTACGACTAGCGTGTGAGCGTCATCTACCTACGTCCTATACTAAGAAATCGTAACATTATATACCTACCTACCACCTAGCTTATTTCAAGCAAATAAATAGTTTCTTCTGTATTTTATGTTCCTACTAATCTCACACTGTCCACTGTCTATCCTTAGGCCCGATTTACAAATCCTGTAACTAGACTATTTTAGCTAGGTAAAAAAAGGAATACGTGGGACCTATTTATTTGTAGGCTGTGATGTACAATGCACCAGGCCATGTAGACAGTACCTACTGTACAGTGTGACAGTAAGTAGGAACCACTCTTCTGTACAGTGCATAGGTACTGCGGTCACCAATCCGCCTACCAAGCTTGGTGAATATGGCAAATCCCTTCAAATATGCAGGCAGGAAGGAAGCCTATGTTACTATATTTAGTAGTAGTAAAGCTTTTAATGAAAGGCTTGTCCTAGAAATTACAACCACCATGCCAATTTCTGCCACAACAAAAACTCGCTGAAGATAAAATTTCCTTTGAAGTAGATTGATTGCTAATAAGAAATAGGTATCTACTTACCTAGGGAGGATTTCTCTAGGTAGGTTAACTCACCTACCTGTGAGTTTTAACGAATAAAAATCTGTAAATAGTACCTACCTACCTACAAATTATAGTAGTGTTTTGTACCTACTCATTAGAAATAATGCCAAGAAACGAAATAATATACCTACGTAATATTTAAAAGCCCGCGCAATTTCTGAACCAAAATAGCGGGTTTTTATCCTTCTAAAAACCTTGAACAACACTTCTATGTTACCCACTTACCTCTTGTAAAGTTTCCAAACTTTACTTCGAATCGAATTAAACGGCAAACCCGATGATTCACTTATTATTATACAGTAGTATGTGAATCACAAACTTTTTAACGACAACACTAATTTGGTTTTTACTGTTTACTATTTAGGCTTTCTTTTTATTTGTATCAACCTAATAAGTAATCGTGACCCGACCGACCGATCACGGCAGCTCGCGATCAACAACTGGCCTGGCTTGGCTGGCTTGCCTGACTACTTGCTTGCTTGTTGTGCGTGCGTGCCTACTGTGTGCTGTGCTCCAGTGCTATCAAGCGGACTCCCGCCGTTCATTCGGCACAGTCGTTAGGTACCTACTAAAAGCGCGCGGCCGGCCGCCGGTGTGCGCTGCTGACGTCTTATACAAAGGCTCCATGCTGTTGCGACTGCGCGATAATGAACTGAAAAAACTTTCCTAGAACTTGCATGGAGCTTTGAAAAAAAGTGTCTTTTTTATAGGTACTTTAATCTAATTTTATACTCTAGTGATGTTAATTATCATTGACTCTAATGGGCGACACAACACTTAGGTAGGTAGGTAGGTACCTACCTATGTATAGTATTATTCACAGGGTACATAGAGCATAGTAGGTAGATAGGTACCCACCTACTTTTAGTGATTTTGATAACACTGTATTGTTTACTATAAGTAGAGTTTTATAGCTAGGTTAGATAGTTACATTGTTATTTATCTCGAAGTTAGGTATCAAAAATAATTTAGGTGCCGTCCAAAAAATACGAAATGGCTTCTATTTTCCAGGTCATGTTTCCCTTGTTGTTTCTTCATGTTTTCCATGGTCGTACACTCCCAATACGTGCAGGGAATGTACCTACCGTAGACAGAGAATCTGTCTACGGAATGTATACTAGGTAATGCCTATTGGGTAGTTCAATAGCACGGTTTGCATTTGCTAAGTTTTTACTTAGTAAATAATTAGTAAAAACAGACAGTCATACACAAAAAATCAGTAGCTAGATCACGAAATTAAAAAAGACATTTAGATAAAAGGGAACCTACCTTTTCTGAGCAATCTCTTAGATTCCATGGAATGCCTACCATTGAATTTCCACCATTGAATTGCTACCTACCTACACATTCTATAAAGAATGTGTAGGTAGGTAGTAGGTAATTCTGGAAAAAAACGTTCTAGGTGTCGGAGATTACCTCAGGTCAAGTAAAAAAGTAGAGTAGGTAATAAGCCTATTCGCATCTTATTAAGATTTACGTAGCGTCAGAGACAACTTTTCACTCATACTCATAACGTAGATGAAGCGGGATTGTCGAACATTTAAGCCCCCCCTCACACCTTAGTTGGTCTGAACCACAAGAAAGACATGGTCAATACGTGCAAAGTTGAGCAAGCCACGGAATGGAATCACGAAATACCTAGATATGTAGGTACCTACTTCACAACTTGGCAAGGATAACCATGATTATCATGAATATGCGTAATGCCTATCATGCCTATGCGTGCTAAGATATTTTATTACCAATAGCATTACACTTAGGTGTGCTGTTCGTTGCGACAGCAGCCTATTCAGCATAAAATATGAAGCATTCAATATAAAACCCAAGAAATCCATGTTTGAGCATTCCAGGTAGGTAGGTACCTACCATTATTTCCTGGCTATAAACCAGGCGTAACGTCGAAATAGTTCAGTAGGTACAGTAACACTGTGCTTTGTCTTCTGCATTGACAGGAAGTTTCAAATTAGATCGAAAGAAACAAAACACGGTGTAACTTAGGTTACACCAAGTTTATTAGTAAAAATTATTTATTTACTGAACCCATAGTTATGAAAACTGACTGGACACAGGATATGCCATCTAACTAAAGCAATCGTGGTGAAACTGAATCGAAAAAGGAACATCGAAATCTTAAAACTGATGCTCTGTTTTGCTAACTACCTACCTACCGGTTTTCAATCCGATACTCCAATTTCCCGTACCTTTTTACCAGCTTGCCCAACAGAACATGAGTTGCGTCTTGCGTCCAACAAATACAATATCATTGGCGAAGAGATACACAATTCTGATGGCAGTGCATTAATTGCCAGGAAGAACGAATACCTGCAGGTTTAAAGCCGATTGCACCAGGACTTGTGTTTTTTCTACCAGGCTGTAGATTCATTGAACTTATCCCTTGCCTAAGACAGCTTCAGACTTTACTCGCTCGACAGGTCATAGCCCGATAAGTTACAGATTCCTTCCAGGTACTTCATTTCTCTTTTATAGCCTATATAATTTAAGAAATAACTTTGTGATACATATATTCATATTTTAATAATAAATTACATTAATGCTATGAACAATGCCATGTTTGGTAAACCTACATATAACAAAATAACAGGTTCACAGATACTACTTTTGATTATTAACGGTTTTATTTAATTTGAAGTTGAACAAGATAGTGAAACAGACTCTTTAAATATTTAACGAGCCCTGGGTGGAGGCGACATACAATCTCAAATGATTTTTTTCTTATATTATGCTAAGTTTACGGCGGGCGATCGGAGAAACATACGCATACAATAGATGTCCTACCGTGGCGCGCGGACGCGGAAGAAGACGTCCCGACGACGACGTCGCATCCGGCATGGCAGCGCCGCGACCACACCTAGCGAAGCGCTACGCATACGTCACGTCATTATATTTACACACACACATGGTATAGTCTTGCACTGTATGTGAACTGAACACCTAACACCACACAATAATTAAATTAACCATACACATCATACACTCCTAACTATATTAAATTTATGATCTCCACACAGAGCTGAATGAACATTTATAAGTGAAATCGAATGAATATCACAGTAATTCTGTATTTTGATTTAATTTATTAATGGATAGGTATTAACTTAGCTTGTTTAGGTTTATCCTAACTTTCCGTACCTCATCTAACTTCAAACAACTACGAAAATATAAAACCTGACTTTATGATATCATAACTATTTGCAAACTTATAAGAGTTCAGCCAGTCCGACCAGTAGGTAGTCACTGGAAAGTTAAACTTAATCACAGATTGAACCCTGCGTTCATCAAAACAATGTTACACTCACAAACTAGGGTGCAAGTTTACTGCTGAGCCATACCAAAGCATGACCGTTGGCTAGTAGCGAAACTACCCGTGGCATTTTTACCTTGTTCAAATGTAACAAGTAGATATCACGACAATGAATGAAAATCTAATTTTGAAACTCACACAAAAGAACTTATAAAAGTCTGTAAATGCATCTAAGAGACACAATCTATCTCTACATTAATGAATTACACCTATTATCTGCATAAAGTGAAAACAAGAACTTGGTAGTGGTGTGTTTTGCCTATTCTCAATTACATAACGTCATTCACAGTCAACAACACTGTTGTTGACTGTGGATGTTGACATCCAAGCACAACCAATTAAATATTATACAGAATATATAACTGCTGAATAGATTCAACTAATATGCTACATGAATTCCAGGTTACTACTTATTATTTATATGAAACACCAGCGAGCCAACAATGTTCACATATAATTATTGATTAGTTGTAAGACATTGTCAACCTACAATCTGTTAGTCGAGAGACCACAACAACTTACAAATCCACGGAATCACTTAAAACTATACAACTAAATTTGCTAGGAAAGTATTAAGATAATATTACTATTTACTATACAATAAACACGTTACAAAACACTGTAGCCTTACACTGTAAAAAAATAACATAAATTGACTCACAGTTAATACAATTTCTTTTTTTTATTGATCAATCATCTTACACAGAAATTAACAAGTAATAAAAAATGAAAATAAGAAATAGCTCAAAAGTTTCCGTGTTCGGCTATTTCAGCGCCTGAGTTGTTATTAGGGCTTACAATGATTCTTCTCAAGTTTAATTGGACGTAGTTTAGCAGAAAGGACTCAATCCACAATATTGTCAAAAATGAAGTAGATATGCCACAGTGGTCTTTGAGGTGGGGTCTTTCATTCAGCAAAAACGCCCGAAGAATAAAAACAAGAGTTCCATTTTTTTAGGGCTATAGAACCAAACCACATGTTAGGCAGCCATATTTTTATCATTAGCAGTAATAACCCAACCTGTTTGAATCGTAGCTGATAAATTCAATTTCAAAGAATCAAGTCCATATAAAATAAAGCTAAATGGACTCAAACCATCTGAATCGTTTTAGATAAATGCACTTTCTAAGAAACAAGCTTATTGTGATGACAGCTAAAATGACTCAAACTGTCTAGGTCTTTTTTGATAACCTTTCTGCTAAACTACGTCCAATTCGAATCACGCATCTTTAGCAGCGTAACTATAAAGCTAATATAACTAGCCAATAACTTGAACAGAATTTAAACCCAACAATGACAAATAAATACCACAGATTGGATGCACATTCAGGAGTTGGGGCACTCCTCACAAGAATCAACAAACACCACAACCTCTAACTCTAATTGTATATTATAAAGATACTCCATTCTGTAAATGTATGTCCTCATCAACACCTCAAAGGAAGATTCCTGTGAGGTCACAATGCTCACGACACGAGCAAGCCGAGCGGTTTTCAATACTACTTAGCCTACTTACATTGTTACTTCACTAAATCACACATCCTCAGTTTCTCCAATTAAGTGAAAATGAAGTAGATCCACATTAAGTGAAAAATCAAGAAATTACATTCGATCGATGCAAGTTTAACTATTATAATAATGCAGTTTTCATTGAAGGAATCCGGAAAGTCTCAAAACGGTTAATTCTTATTATTTAACATCAAATCACACAACACTAAGTAATCGATCTAAGTTACATAGAATGAGAACGGAATGAAGTTTTTTGTGAGTAGCGTAGAATCGAAGAGTAGGGCGAGTGCGTTGGGTACATGTCCCGCGGATTGGTGGGCGAGGCGGGCGACTCAACAACAGGTGGCGCCAAAGCCGCGGTCGCAGGCGGCGCGGGCGCTGGCGCTGGCGCCGGGGGGGAGGGGCACGCACGCAGCCCCGCCCCCCACCACAACTCCTATTCATCCGACATAAACGAGTTCTGCGACTTGAGCTCCTCCAACCAAGAGATCTGATCCCGCAGGTTCAATATTCTGTTGACAATTTAAAATGTATACACATATTGATCAGTTTGTCAGGATACGAAATAACTCTTACCATTCTTTTTATCATAAAACATTATTATGCAACTAATTTATTTCCATTTAACCATTTGATCTAAGTTTTTATGTAAATACATTATATTTTGCTATCTCAGGTCAGGTCAGCATAATTTTCAGCTCAGTTCAGCTGAGCGTTGAATTTCACCTACTTTGTGTCTATTTGATACAAGAACGGTTCTGCAACTACACTCAGTTAATAAATACACAAATCTGGCATACGCTGTTGTAACAAAACCTTTTTTTTACGAATGTTTCTTATTAAATTCGCTCAAAAAGTTATTTACTATATAGGTATGTAGGTAACCAGAACTTACACAATAATTACGCAGCAGCGTAAAAGCCCACCATATTCATGCGAAAGGACCATCACCATCCCTTATTTATGTCGCATTGGTTTATTATTTATTTATTTGAACGTTTCAGTTAATTGACATAAGTTTTAATAGAAATCAAAGTAACTGAAAATTCATTGTTATCGATGCTCATTTCTTGTATTTGACGTCAATTCCGTCAGCACTTTGTGCCGCTATCTGGTTAAAGTGTTGTACATAACTTCCCCCTGTGAACGAATAGGTAGTTGTAATCCAACTTACTTTTGCTCCTGCCGTGTAGCCTGGACTTCGGTCTGCCGCACGAGCGATCGCGAGCACTTCAGCTCAGAAGAGACCCGCGTGCACTGCAGACATCCTAACTGGTACGCCTCCTCTGTGAATTTATTGGCCTGAAACAAAAAACAATGATGAACAACAAGTATCAATAACAATAATAAACATTGGCCGATTCTCCCACAACGCCATCTAGAAAAAACACAAAGACTGTACCTACTGTGTGGACCCAGGTAATTGATATTTAAGCAATAGTTCACTTATATAGGTTTATCTTTCATGATGCGTACCTGCGCTGTGTGTCACTACGCATTGTTGATTTTTGTATCGCTTGATTTCTACAGTCGTAAAATAAAGTTCCCCTTGTTACTCTTATAACAGTCATGTACCATTATTTATAACATAAACAATACATTAATATTTACGATTACATTAACGATTGCTCAACATTTCTGACACCAAGCCATGGACCATATTTAAGGAAAACCTGAGCAGGTCAGCGATTGACTCGGCGTGGCTGGTGTCGAAGTCTGTACAGTTATTGACGTGACACGATAACTTAATACTGACAATATTAATTAAATTTATACAAAAATATTAATTAAATTTATACAAAAATATTAATTATATTTATAATAACGCTTATGTTATTTGATTCGGCTATGCTATGTCTGTCAATCTATTTTTTAAACAATTCCTGCAATCTTTTTCGGAATTTAGTGACTGGGTTAGAGGCGTAGGGGTAAATGGTTGTAGTTTAGACCTGTTTCTCAAGGATGTCTGCAGGCCAGCCGGTAACATGCGTCGTAAGGTCGACTCGTACGTAGTTCTGTAGCGACGGCGTCAACATCGGCGCCGCATGTTGCAGTGTGCCGCCCACTACTGACGAATAGCTCCCGAGACACTCCACTGGTAATCATACAAGGAACATTAATACGCTTTCCTTTCAAGTATAAGCATCATATAAAATAAAATCGCAGACAATTCACACAACAGTACAAAGCTGTAATATGGGTGTAATATGGGAACCAGATAACTGTTAAATACTTTTTTCTATGTTTAGAACCTGATTTTAAATCTGACCTGTGCAGAGTCAGGGACAATAATTAAAAGGCAGAATCGCATAATACCCGCACCGCGTCTGAAGCCTATACATTTTGTATAGAAGAGATTATTATACTAGCTCAGACGGTGCGGGTCTGCCCCATCTGTCTCCATATAAAATGTCTAATTCAGTCGACGCAACCTAGACGTTTGAGATTAGACACGATCCTGCCTTGACTTGCGCGCTGAACGCGGTGTAGGAAGGGATTGGTATACCTAGTCGAGGTACGAAACATCAGTAAGAGGTGCCGCGCGAGGGACTCGTACGGATGTACCTAATCTCGTATAACAAGTGGAGTTGCAGAAGACAACGGTAAGCTTAAGCAAATCAGTAACTATCGCCATATACTGCTGTTTATAATCAATAAACTCGAAATATAATACGATTTATGGTTTCAAAACGTCGTCATGCATGTGAAATTGCGGTGGATTTGTCATACCATCACACCGACGTGTGTCAACGAAAGTGCGAGGGGCCTTTAGATGGGCCTCAACTTTAATCAGATATTCAACTCCATGGGTAACAACCCCTGGGTGATAGGGTGGCACCTTGCTGTGAACTATTTTCTTTTTTAATCTTGTTTTTTAATTTACTTCATAAATAAGGTAGGTATATAAATCCTAATAATATTATAAATGCGAATGTTTGGATGGATGGATAGATGTTTGCGCCTCTTCCACGCTCTAACCAGTGGACCGATTTGGATGAAATTTGGAATAAATATAGATTGTAATCTGGAATAGGACATAGGCTACTTTTTATCCCGAAAAAATAACGGGAACGGGAAAAAACTGCCACGCGGGCGAAGCTGCGAGTGGCCTCTAGTAATAAATATATACATAAGGTGTGTAAATTTTCACAAGGCACTTACTCTTGCGTGGTAGTGCCGCGTCGAGATGCAGCGGCGGCGCGTGCGGGTCTGTGTTCTCCGAGTGCGTCGGAGTGGGCGGGCCGGCGTCGCGGCGCGGGGTTTCGTCGCCAGCCGGTGCCTCCGACAGCGTGGGCGTAGCGCCGCCGTTGTTGGCCGTGCTGGCGGTGTTTGCGTGGGCGATGCTGGTCGATACCACGGTCACCGGTACGCATGTCACGATGCGGGGCAACGCAGCCGCCAGCAGCGAACCAGTCTGCCAGTTACAATTTCACTAATGTTATAAAGTTATAATTTTTATACAATTTGCTAATAGAACAAAAAGATGGCCCACCTGATGTGGTTACCTTAAGTGGTTACCATCGCTTATAACAAAGCATCGCCTCATAGGTCACATTCGTTAGGTACGTGCCCTACAATACACTACTCATCCATCCATCAACTTAAAGCATACAGGTGTTAAGCCTCATGTGCCTGTAATTTCGTGTTTAGAAAGTGTGGTTTATCAAAGATCACATTATCTGCTATGGTGGCCCTTCTAGTGTACGAACCGGTTGGTTGGAGTTATCGAGCACGACTACAGGAGGGGCAGTGACGGCGGCGCCATCGGTGTTGCGGCGAGCGGCCGCCTGCACCTGCGCCTCACGCGCTCCGTACGAACTCTCTGAGATCGGCGTGCTCCGGTCCGGGGATATATCCATGTCCTGACTTGACTGCCCTTCTGAAATCAGTAGACATTCCTTTCTTAGAAAACGTATTATGTGCTCTGAGTGATTAAACAAAATAGCAAAGCATGAATTTCAACAGATAAAAATTCAACTAAACACAATTTTAAGTTGGAAATAATTAAGCAAAAGCAAAAAATATAAAAATTAAAATTGGTCTACATACTCCGCCTACCTTTTCCATCGTTGGTACCGGGAGTGTGTTTTGGTCTGGTTCGATCATGGATCTCCTCATCGCGGTTGCTGTTCCAGTATCTATCAGATGCGTTATTGCTCCTTTTACTAGATTTTTCAGACTCTCGTCGGTTTGATCGGGATCTTGACCTCTTTTCGCGATCTTTGGATAACATGTTAGTATTAAAAGTAACAGGGTAATCATTATACATCTAAGACTTGAACATATTAAAGAGTGAATTCATAAAAAAGTACAAATCAGATAGTAATTTTGAAAATACTCACTGCTTCTGGATGAATATGATGAATCTTTGGATGATGTCCTTCGCAAATCGAAATCTCGAGGTTTGTCCCACTGTGACACTTCAGTCAAGCAGTTGTAGTAGTACACTTTGCCGTGTGAACTGATGTGTTCCGACCACTCGTGTCCGGGCGGGACATTGGTACCCGAGGCACTCCGCTTATCGTATTTATTACTCCTGCTGGTGCTTGGATTCAAGCCACTACTTCTACTGCTCTTTTTCTCTTGGCTCTCATGTCGTTCATGATTCGTGCGTTCACGTTCAGTTTCCTTGGTACGTTCTTTTGGTGAGCGAACACTTTCTGTAATTGTGTAAGTTGTGAAGTAAATAGTCTAGGTTTATAGATGTGTAAAAAAACTTTGCAGTCTGAAATGGGTTTAACATCCTTTAAATCTAAACCAATTATAACAATCTTTGTACTGACTGTCTGACTGACATATAAACAACACACAGCCTAAACCACTGGTTCTAGACTTGATTTTTTCCAGGGTATATTAGTCTTGGTGCGTAGAGTAATCAAAAAAAGAATTTCCGAAGTTCAACCCCTAAACAGGTACAGTGAGGGTTGAAATTTGTATAAAAATAACTTCACTCGGACATGGACAGCCATTATAGCTCAGTTTGTAATAGTCCTACCTTCTGCGCTGTAGATGTTGGGTTTGATTCCCACAGAGAACAAATATTTGTGTGATGAACACAGATGTTTGTTCTGTATCTGGGTGTTATATTGTATTCTATGTATTAAAAAAAGTATATAAGTAATCTATGAGCTATCTGGTTCCTATAGTACAAGCTTTGCTTAGTTTGGGGCTAGAGGGTGTTGTTTGTCAACATTTATTGGTTTGTTAAGAAAGGTATGGTATTTGAACCTTTTGATTTAGGATTGTTATTAGTTTGAGGCTTTTGTGTAGGTCATAGTTTTCATTATAATAATAGTCATCTATAACTCTGTCATAGTTCCATAATGAATGCACAGCATTCTGTGTCTTTTAGTAAGAATACTGATATTTCAAGTCAGTAGAGGAGTAGTTGGCTCTCAATGACAGCGGTTTAGAAGATTTTATGATAAAACTTTATACCATTCAGTGGTTAAAAACTACACTGGTCATCAAAAAAATCGACCCACCCTCTTTTTTCACTATTTTTTTTTAAACTTCGGAGATGATTGGTTTAGAATTGTTTTTTTTTTATTCCAAGGGTTTGTTACGATATTTGACATCTGTCTACCATAAATTACGGCCTACTTGAGGGTACTTAACAAACTTTTTAACGCTTACACTGATTAGTGTCGATTTCATTGTTTACGTCAAGATTCAGTTGAACCCAATTCCCTTTGTGAAACGGGAAGAAGAATTGAAGAATGGGAGCAAGTACCTCAAGGAGCCATTGCTGTTTTGATAAGGTCTTTAAAAAGGAGAATGCAGGCTACAATTAAAGCAAGAGGAGGAAATACCAAATATTGATTTCAAGGATTCATCGGCTTAAGTGCAAGGGGTGTGAAATTACAGCTTGTTCAATATAAACCTAAAAATTGGGTAAAATTAAAGATTTTCCATTTTTCCTCATAATGTGCAAGTTTTCCAAAATGTATACATAATTTTCAGTTCAAAATGTTAAAAATAAACAATTTTACATAAAAAATATTATTCCAAAACAACTTGTTTCATTCAAAATTAAAAAAACTAATTTTCCGGCAAAAGTACAGGTGGGCCGATTTTTATGATGACCAGTGTATATAGGTAATACAAATAATACCCTCCCCTTTCAACTTCAAAGAGTTATAAGCATCCAGACAAAATAATTATGATATTCCAACTATAACCAGACTAGGTTTAAAAATACAAATAGAAAGAAGAATGACTAACCTGTGTATTTATTTCTAGAGGATTTGTAGTCTCTATCTCTCTCCTTTTCAGAACCTTTTGGAGGATATGAATTTCTAGGTGTTGCATATCCTCTATCGTCAGCCATGTGTCCATAGTGGTGGTGGCCATGGCTGGATTGCCCTGTGTGTGTTCCATGGCCATGTGATGTGACATTTCCATTTGGGGAGCGAATAGGAGTGTAGCGGCTATCGGAAGATCCATAGTCATTGGTGACTCTTCTGTCACTCTTTGAACTATATTTCTGTTTACAGACACATAAGCTTATAAGAACATAAGTGTCGTAAATTATTTACACCAAAAATGGTACAATAGTGCCAAATACCTAGGGAAAATCATAACAGATCCACTTATGATATATTGTGTAGAATATCTACATAATACCCCAAGTTCCCAACATTTTCTTAATAAAGAATACTAGCATAATATGTGTTGCTATTTTAGAGTCATGTTTATCTAGGACATCATACAATGATGGCAGAAATTAATTTGTTGATGTATTTATTTGACAAAGTGAACTTTCCACCTTATCTCTGTTTGCCAGACCACACTGATAACACGATGCATGGAATGGAGTCATACAAAACAGGAAAACAATCGTACGGAGCTGATTATTACGTAGAGAAGTAGGTACTTAGAATCAAACTCAAGTCACAGTACCATCTTAAATACTGTAACGATTTGCTTTGCAATAGACATTTGAGCTAGTTCTTACCTGATACGGATGGGCTTGATGCTTCTCAAAGTACCTGAAATCAGACAAAATTTATGTATTCCATAAAATGAGATTACAGAAAACTGAATCGGCGACCGCCATAGTACGGGCCGAGTTGGTAAGGCGAAGCATCTGAATTTGGAAGCCGTATCATACCCATCGCTTATTCGCTTAAGAGGTTTCCTTGCATGCATTACCATCAATGCAATTATACGATTTGTAACGGCCTCACTAATAAATTGCAAAATCAGACAACTGTCTTGTAAAACAGTATTACAGAAGGCCGTGATAATTTTTGATGGACGCCATGTCACATTCATTCAATTCAAGTTCAAGCCAAACCACAGACAACATCTAACTCTATCAAAACTAAGCACAGAGTAAAAATACCTATGAATGAAACGTCCCTCCTATTTATTATCTTTTCTTCACAAGCACTTTGATGTGTTATATTACAACCAACATAAGTACCTATAAAAAAAAAAACTATAAGATGAAACGCACTATATATAGTCCAGTGATTCACTAGGAAGTAGTAATAATAAGGCACATTCCTAACAAGTGTGACCTACGAGCAAGGCAATATTTTGTTATAGGCGATAGTAACCACTTAGCGTCAGGTGGGCCATCTGCTTGTTCCATTAGCAAGATGTATAAAAAAATGTATTTAAGTACAAAAAAAGGAAGAGGGTACCTACCTACCTACATCTAATTATTTTATCAGTCATTTGGTTCTCTTCTCATAGCACATGGTAAGCTTAATACGGGGCTAGATGATGTTGCGTAAAACTGTCCACAAATATTTATTATTTACTTGCTGTGCCCGCGACTTCGTCCGCGCGGAATTAAAAAAAAAGTTGCTGACGGCTTACACCTTACACTGAAGAGAATACAAAGACAACCAGATGCCACAAAAAAAAAAAAAACCAGACCGTGCACTCCATGGTTGTACAACCGTGAATTTCGTGAATACATTTTGGTTGCGTATTCTTACCTGCTGCAAATCTATGGCTGTAATTTACTAAGTTATCTGTTCCATGGTCGTACAGTAACTGGACCCCCCACCCTTCCCATTCCTACTCGTAGTCGAGAAACTTTTTTAGTAAAATAACCTCATTCTCTTGAAAACAAAATAAAGCCCAAAAGCTGCATCTTATCTTGCTGAGAAAAGCTTTATTTACTTAGAACGATTCCGTGCTATTGTTGTAGCCTTCTTTTGAACACAGCTTATTCAATTATTTGATTGAATCAGCATCACAAGATGTCTCTGCCAGTGGACCTCGAACTAAAAAAAGCATTTTTGGAACTCCAAGTGAAAATGATTGAAACTAGTAAGAAAATACATGAAATTGATACAGAAAAAACGGCTTTGTCGCGTCTGTTAGAACAAGTTCAATTGAATTCACTTGGGATGGCTTCCGTAACGGAGGGAACAAAAACTTACGAAGCTGTGGGCAGAATGTTTCTCAACAGAGATGTAGAAAAACTAAGGAAGCGATTTGATGACCGTAAAGTTGAATTGAGTGTATTGATAAAGGATTTGAATCAGAACAAAGAGTATCTGGAGAAAAACCTGAAGGAAAGTCAAGACAACATCAGGGAAATGGTGCAGCTGAGAAAAGATCAAAGTGAAAATAAAGTTAACTAACCATCTTGTGATTGAAATATGTAACAACAGAATTAGACCAAGCTCTGGCTTCAATCAAATTAATCTTACCTGGACACAGAGTTTTGAGTTCAAATTAACATAAGTTAGAATGGTGAGCTTTGAATTTAAATAGTTTTGGTTTGAACCTACATGATCATATTTTTTGACTCAACTTGGCTGGCTGTTAACCTGACATGCTAGAGGATTTCAGTAGATTATGTACCTTATGAGATAATTGGTTTTAGATTAAAAATTAAGGTATATTCAAAAAATGGGTCTTGTAGTCTGTTGAATAGCAGCCTATCCTTATTGGGCCTTCTAAGTGATTACTATTGCCACATGAGTGACAATATGTAGGTATGTGATGAGGTAAGATTAATTGCAGCTGGAGCTTTTTCTGAGTAGTTGTAGCTATTACTTTGGGGTAGGTCTCTACCCTTCCCTTCCCTTAAATTTATAGCTTTCTTACTTACAAAACTTCTGTTAAATATCTTTGTAAATTACAAATTACATGCATTTTTATCAAACTTTTATCAAACTACGGATTTGCACCAAAACCACATTTACCTCGTTACTAATAAAAAAAGTCTAAAAGCTACACTGTGTTTTGTGTCTTTCAATCTTATTTGAAACTTCCTGTCATTGCAAAAGACAAAACACAGAATTTAACTATTTTAATGGTACACCAAGTTTTTTTTATAGTTTATTAGTAATAGGGGTTATGTTTAACACTACCTACTTGTTATTTTGGGGTTTACTATCACACTCCAGGGAACTATGTAAAATATACAACAGGTCTCAAGATTTATTGTTTATGTTTCGAAGATTGTTTACATTGTTACATACCTACTTTACCACTTAAACCACTGTGACAGTGCATTTACCTACCCACTAAAAAGATGTGAATCTGTCTATAAACATAGCTAAATAACTGCTTGCTTCAGAATTTTGCCCATTTGAATATAGTAGGTACCTTTCTACTAAAACAATATGTAAAATTCATAACTAAATAAATACTTGCTTCAAAATGTACATTTTATTTTCAACAAAGAGTTCTTTCTACATAAACTACTTTCATTGCTGACTACCTGGATCCAGTTGTCGACAGCGTAAGTAGCTGAACACGAATTGAATTGATGGATATCTAGCTATATCTAGGTTGCCTGAAAGTTAATGTAAACTTTTGCATATAATTGGTAAATTTAAGAGAATCAGATCATATGTATTACACATACTGTAATAAGTAGGTACACTTTCAATTTCAAAACCTTTATTGCTAATAAGAACCTTATACAATATCTAGTAATAAAATTCACTTTGTTTTAGTTTAAGTCCTGTCCTAGCGTGTCTTTGGACACAAAGGCCTCCTCCAGCATCCGAAATAAAATCTTCATATTCTTTGATTTTGTTCCCCAGTCTTCTAACTTCACTCAAACCAAGAATATCTCATTTGATGGTTTCCAGTGCAACTTCTATTCATTTGTTCAGGAGTCTTTCATTAGTTCTTAACGTTAGTACATTCAAAGTTGCGATGTTTATATGGTTTTGTTTTTTAAAAGTTTATTTGTTTGTATTTGTTGTTGATTTTTTCTGGGGTTGTCGTCTTCGACGTTGTGGTTGTAGTAGCGGTTGAACCGCTGGAGGGTTGTAGTCGTGATTCCCCACGGTGACTGCTGTCCGGCTTGAGGAATGGTGTTTGTTAATGTTGTTGCTTGATTTTGTTGATTTATCTTTGTTGGGCTTCCGAAAGTATTAGTAAGTAGGTACACTTAAGTAAGACCAATTCAAATATAATAAATATATTTGCCTTCTTATATTTGTTCAATATATTTTAATAATCGGTCACAGAACGTGCGCGGCTCGTCAAGCGACGGAGTGAATCGCCAAAACATTAGCTAAATGACAAAAAAGAGCATGAGAGTCAGAGCTGTGTCCCCTCCGTCTCGCGGCGCCGGTGTCACATCATCTCTTGTTAGTGTTGTGTTTTATCTTTTTTTTGTCTGGTCAAATGGTCTATGTTTAGTTCCATTTTGATTTCAATAAATTATACTTAGGTTCTTGCCTCAGAACATAGGCATCAAAGTTATGGTGGGCCACATGTTTTACTATCTCAAGATCCAGACTGTCATCACTAAAATACTGGCAGTGCATGCGGCTTCCAGGTAGTAGCTACGATCTCATGCGATTTGGTGACGATCGGATAATAACATGAGAACCCTAGGTTCATCGAGCTAGAGACCTGGAACGTAGGTACGCCAAGATTTAGTTATGATTTGTAGTTCTCTAAAACATCATTCTTTAAATTCGTAATTGCACAGGTTAAGTTATTTGCATTTATGATGTTTCCAAAGTTCCGATCCCAGGTCCCTGATCCCACCTAGGCCACCTAGACCTCCATGACGAAGGATCGGAGAGAATTAGTTTTCGGAATCATGTTTTTTTTAACAACTGGAACAAGCAGATGGACCACCTGATGTTAAGTGGTTACTATCACCTATAACAAAGCATTACAAGCATGTACTGCTCTGCGTCCATCAACCTGAGGCATACAGGTATAAAGCCTTATGTTACTTAAACTGGCACCCACACCCTTCAAACCGGAACAGAGTAGGTACTGTAGTGTACTTGTGATAGTCGGTAGATACTTATAAATTTATGTAATCAGGGGGTTTAGTAGGGAATTGTTCCACTCTGCCCCACCAAGGCGCCCCACTAGTGGGGCAGAATCCACAGCCTTAAAATTTGTAGTGGAATCTGCCCCACTAAGTCAGTTTAGTGGGGCAGATTCCTACTACTTTAAAGTTTGGTGTATTCTGCCCCACTAGGGCTGGCACTTGAGTTTGTGTAGATGGGTTTACTCATATTATACTATCTGTCTATTCAAGTTAAATGTAACTTTGGTGTTATTATTAAGTAGATTACGTTAGTAGTAGGTAATTAGTAATAGATGTGGTACATAGGTAGTGTACAAAATGAAACTAAAAATATGACGACCGATGTGGCGCGGCGGGCGAATGTCCGCCTGCGACGCAGAAGGTTGCGAGTTCGATTCCCGCCTCGGGATAAATGTTTGTACGATCTGCAAATATTTATTCCGGGTGTTCTGGGTATTTTCTATGTATAATAAAAAATATCTATGAAAGTAGGGTACGTAATATATTGTATTAAGTATATCAGTCATCTAGTAACCATAACACAAGCTCTGCTTAGCTTGGGGCTAGATGATGCTGTGTGGATTTTCCAGCATTATTATTATTATTATTATTATTGTGCACGTAAATAGCAAAATTATTTTAATTCTAATTACTCAACTATTAAAAATCACAGATTAATTACGAGTATCATTTGACGTACAATTAGTCATATAGAGGTCATAAATAAAACCTTAGTACAAAAATAAATACTACGACTAATACGGATTTAAGTCCGTTTTACTACAAGAAATAAAACCACACATCAGCTTTCACCTGATATGGCAAAATACAGTCTTACTTACTACTACGTAGTCTTGCTTACTTTATGGATAGTAAACATCTAAAAGATACAAACAGCTACTAAAATACTAATACTAAACACAAGAAATATGACTAGATAATTAAACTTGATTAAGTACATGAGTATCTCATGGAATAATAATCGAGTTATTGCTCCATCTATTGCATTTTTTCTAAGAAATGCCCAACAGATATACTGCCGTTTATAAGCTCCATTTGGGCATCTTCTATATTTTAATCGTTTTGTATGTATTCATTAAGGCGTGGTTTTAAAGGTTGGTTCTGGATAGATTTAACTATGGAAAGCGTAATAAAGAAGTCATAGTAAAGTGGGACATTTTTGATTAATCTTCTTATTCAACTTATTTTGCCAACCTTCGAGAGCATTAATTATTGATCTGTGATTCAAGAAACAAATAATTAATTTTCTAAGAATATTTTTAGTTTCATTTAGTAAACTACCTATGTACCACATCTATTACTTATTACCTACTACTAACGTAATCTACTTAGTAATAACACCAAAGTTACATTTAACTTGAATAGACAGATAGTATAATATGAGTAAACCCATCTACACAAACTCAAGTGCCAGCCCTAGTGGGGCAGAATACACCAAACTTTAAAGTAGTAGGAATCTGCCCCACTAAACTGACTTAGTGGGGCAGATTCCACTACAAATTTTAAGGCTGTGGATTCTGCCCCACTAGTGGGGCGCCTTGGTGGGGCAGAGTGGAACAATTCTTAGTAGGTATATACAAATTCATAATAATTTTTATTTTATTATATTAATAATTTTTATTTTATTATGAATTTGTATGGGCAACAAAATCTTTGCAAAGGGCGACGTTATTGGACGAAATCCTCAGTATACCGGGTGTAATAAGAGCACTTCCGAATACTCCAGGATCAACTAAAGTTATCTACAACAAGGTCCTAAAGATTACCAGTAACTGACAGTCAAATACATTTAGAGTACCTATTACGATTATTTTGCTGAAATTCTTATTTATCAACCAGCGATGTGTGCCGTCCAGCGGTCAACGGCCGCCGTAGGGAAATGCAGCGGTCAGATTTCCTTTAGATTGCTTTTTTTGGTGATTTGTCGTTTTTAAATAAGATAATTAGATATTTATGTTTATTTAAGCTGCATCATCGATATTGATGCTGAAAAAGTAGTTCAATTAGTAAGACTACTGGGAATACCGACGATCGATGTGGCGCGGCGGGTGAATGTCCGCCTGCGACGCAGGAGGTTGCGGGTTCGATTCCCGCCTCGGGATAAACGTTTGTACGATCTGCAAATATTTATTCCGGGTGTTCTGTGTATTTTCTATGTAATAAATAATATGTATGTATGTAATGTATTGTATTAAGTATATCAGTCATCTAGTACCCATAACACAAGCTCTGCTTAGCTTGGGGCTAGATGATGCTGTGTGGATTGTCCAGCATTATTATTATAGGGAAAAAACGGGCAAAACATAGCACTTTCGTGCCCATCAGCTATATGCACGCCTTAATTTCCAACCTTATTGCGGTCTAACAGACTATAATCAATATTTTTAAATAAGTAGGTACCTTACAGGGCTACAGGGCATCCAACTTGGCGTGAAATTGGAAGCCTCACATAACAACCTAAGCATCTCCGAAACTATAAGAGCACTATTTCAGTGCTTTTTTTTATTTGGGCACTGGTAATCTCTGATGGGGTACAGTTTTTACATTCTCCAAAACACGAGATTCCAATGTGAGGCTTCCAACTTGACGCACACACAGAATCATATTAAGGCGCGTCCGCTGCGCCATATTTTGAACAGAACATTGTTTGTTCAAAACATTTCCCGTCTGCTGCGACTTTAGCAATGTTCATTAAACAATATTCAAAACTTGACAGACAAAAAAGACAAGATTTGAAAATAAAAATTATTTTTGTTGTACAGAGTGATTTTGAAGAGCTTTTATCATTAATATCGCCTGACATACATAAAGCAACCACATGGCGGCGGTGTGATGTAATTCCACCTAAATTCCACATCAGAACACTTTCAATAATAATCCCAGCGAAACGTCTTCCTGCGCCAAATCAACAAAACATTGTTTGAAAACCTAGGAAAGGGGCGTGGCCTAAGTGTTTTCGAACAATGTTCTGTTCAAAACATGGCGCAGCGGACCCGGCTAGTCCTGCACCGACCGACGCGAGCTAAGTACCTACCTTACACCGCTTCAGTAAGCGGTGTAATGACTTGTGAGAGCACGGGTTCATCAAAAAAATCTAAGAAAAAATCTAAAATTTTTTTACCAAAAATAATAATAATGCTGGACAATCCACACAGCATCATCTAGCCCCAAGCTAAGCAGAGCTTGTGTTATGGGTACTAGACTAAAAGAGATACTACTGAAATAAAATGATTGTTATTAATCTACCTAGGTTTTTTTATATCTGAAAATGACAAACCTTTGCTAGAGGTTTATTTTGAAAATCTTTATTTTCATTTTTACACAAGAACTGTTTTCAATATCTCTTACATCTTTCTTAGTAAGTAGGTAATACATTCATGAATTAATAAACCTTATTTAGAAAATGCTAAAAACACTGATCGTAAATTAAATACTAATATATTTACACAACAATCTAAATTAAGTAGTTAAACTTAAAATATAATAATATTTTGTAGTATCTATATATAACAAATAAATCGATTTAGTGTGACCTCACAGAACAAAGCAATATAATAATATAAGAGTATATTTTATTTTAAAAAAGTAAATTAAAGCTACTAAATAATAAGCTTACCAGCGAAAGTTTTGTAGGTAAGATCTTATCAATAAAATCGTTTTATAACTATGTAATTATGTACCAACATTCATTTTTATATAAGCTATTTAGATAGCTAGTGATATAGCAAGACTGCCTCTAAAAAATGTAAGCATTAAACATAATTTATTTTAACCTGTATGTAATATATTTAGCTATTTTAATTAGGTATGCAATGTTGTTGATTCTGTTGCAGCTTTGTTAATTAACTATGTATTTCAGGAATTTTGAGTATATAAGGTATAAGTATATAAGGTAGCAATATTTAAGTACGCTAATTTTTAGTTTAAATAAAGCCGATGCCGTGCAGAATCAACACCAATAACAAAATTTATTTATGCTACTTCATAAAATATTATATTTTTATTTTTAACAATTTAATTAAATTATTTCGAATTTATCAACCATGGAGGAATTAGAAGTTTGCACTATTAATATACATTAATTAAAATAAAATAACAAGTAACAAGTGTATACTGTAGAGAAGCAGTCTGGACTACGACAATCACAGGCTAAGTGTCAATACCATCATAAACACATTATACTAACAATAACTCATTCGACAAACTAGTCACACTTTATAATTTTATGTAAATAATTTTATATCTTCACAAAATCTACTTTGTTCATTCTACAAACAACATAAATTACATTTTTCTATCATATTAACAATCGTGACACAAACAATCATTTTGTAACATTACTTTTTAAGATAACAGTGGAGTGGGTATCATAAATGTCCATTTGCAACACATCACATCGATTTTAACGATAGTAGCGGGAAACGGGGAGGGGCCACTTGGTTATGAGTTCGTAAGACTCACGGGGGGATGCTATTATAATAGCAATAAAGTTGATATCAGAGCCACGAGTGTCTGTTTATTGTGTCGTAGGGTTGTGACACGCCGAGTGAGGGCGGGTAGGGTGGCGGGTACAGACCCATGATCTGCGCGCCGGTCTGGCGTAGTAGCTCCTCTTGGCGCTGCAGGTATTGCTGGTAGAGTGGAGAGCCAGGCTCTACGCCCACGCCACTGCTCACGAAGCCATAGCCGGGACGCACCTGCCCGTGTCCATGGCCTATGAAGGGGAAGGCCTCACGCGCCACCTGGTGCGCTGGTTTGCCCAGCTTGTCTGCCGCGCTCGCCTCTGCGCTGCTCCTTTGCTGGTGCGCCACCGCCGCCACCATATAGTTAGCTGCCATCAGTTGGTTCGCTGCCGAAAAACCAGCATTATCACCATAAATTCCGCTACTAAGTGCCATGTTCGTCGCCATGTTTGTTGAAGTTCCGAAATTAAAGGAGCTGGTCGGCATCATTCCTGATTTTACAGATGACAACAAATCTGTGGTGCCCGTTGGTGTGTGATATGAGGTCTGGTTCGATGTGATCTGTGCAGATTTGCTCTCTGAAGTCCTTTTTTTTCTTTTCTGCTTCGGTTTAGGATCTGGTTGGGGAGTGGCCCCATGAGATGCCTTGTAGATAGAGCTGTCTTTGGTGAGAGCCAAGGATGGCTGTGAATAGATGCTGGTGGAAGCGCTAGACGACGGTATCTCAGATGTCATGCTCTTATTAAACATTTGGGCCATTTGAAACTGTTTATCGTAGAGAGCGGAGCTGGTGCTGGCGAAGGACGACAAAAATCTTTCGTCGTTAGAGTAGCGTTCCAACATTTGTGGAATAGTTTGCAAGTTCCTTAGACTTTCAAGTTGTAGAGCCGGGTTGGAGTACGCTGTCTTGTACGGATTTGAACTACCTAGAGGATGGTTTTGTAGCAATTTCTCAGCCTTATGATTTTTGGCCGTACTATCGATATGTTTATTAGCTGGATCCGGATCATTACCGGGACCAGATGTCATATGGTCGTTCTTAAGATGTCCACGAGGATTAGGAATTCTCAACTCGGCAGGCTGGCTTTGCTGCAAATCTTGTGTTCTTTGCGAATTCCCTCTTGGAACATTGTACATGTTATATTGTTGCTGCATGTTTTTGTTATAGTTCGAGGACATCATCATGTCTTGCTTATGTTTTTCATTTTGATTGACGCTGTGTTGATACGCCGCGGAATAGTCCGACGGAGTCAAAATATCCTGCTTCCGCATCTGATTCAGTTTCCAATTGCCGTAATCGATGGCGGCCGACGACGGGGCGGTATTACTGGCGTAAAGTTTTTTATTTGCCAATTCGATATCGCTCATGGAGAAGTTGCCGATGGCCTGCACACCAGTTAAATGTTCGTAATGGCTGAGGTGGTGCGAGTGGGCGGCGTGTTGGTTTATATTCATGTCACTGTGGCTTCGCTCGTGAGCCGGTGTTTGCGAACGCGACCCTGATGTCTGCGAGTGAGCCATCGGTTGCGAGTGCGCCATTGGCTGGGAGTGCGTAGCCTGTGAATGAGCCAGATGCTGGGAATGAGCCGAATGCTGAGAGTGTGCGGGATGTTGGGAATGAGCTGGCTGAGAATTGGCTTGATGTTGAGCATGGGCTAGATGTTGAGAATGAGTCAAATGTTGGGAATGGGCTGGTTGTTGTTGGATATGGACAGAATGCTGAGTGTGTGCCGGCTGTTGGGTGTGCGCAGGTTGTTGAGTGTGGGCCGGCTGTTGAGTGTGCGCAGGTTGTTGGGTGTGCGCTGGCTGTTGGGTATGAGCCGGCTGGTGGGAGTGGGCAAGCTGGTGAGTAAGCGCCGGTTGTTGCGAATGATGCGGAGGCTGAGTGTGTGCTGGCTGCGAGTGAGCCGGTTGTTGAGAATGAGACGGTTGATGAGAATGTGCCAGCTGTTGAGAATGTGCCGGTTGTTGAGAATGAGTAGCTTCATGAGAATGAGCTGGTTGTTGAGTATGAGCTGGCTGTTGAGTATGAGCAGATTGTGGAGTATGAGCCGGCTGTTGGGTGTGAGCTGCCTGTTGAGTATGGACCAGTTGTTGAGTATGAGCCGGTTGATGAGAATGAACCGTTTGTTGAATATGAGTCGGTTGTTGGGTATGAGCCGGTTGTTGAGTATGGGCCGGATGTTGAGTATGGGCCGGTTGTTGAGTATGGGCCGGTTGTTGAGTATGGGCTGTTTGTTGAGTATGGGCCGGTTGTTGAATATGAGCCGGTTGGTGAGTATGAGCCAGTTGTTGAGTATGAGCCGGTTGTTGAGTATGGGCTGGTTGTTGAATATGAGCCGGCTGGTGAATATGAGCCGGTTGGTGAGTATGAGCCGGTTGAGTATGGGCCGGTTGAGAGTGAAGGGGTTGCGTGTGCGGAGGGGGCTGTGAGTAGGGGGGTTGCATATGGGCAGGTAGCTGGCCGTGCGCTGCTGGCAAGTGGCTGTGAGCTTGCATATTCGCAGTACTTTTCGCCAATGTCTTGTGCAAAGGCTGATTGTTGATGCCAAGATTCAAGGCGATCGTGTCCACATCGTATACTTTATGCTGCAAAGTGGCATTTGGTTTAGGCTTCTCTCGTATAGCAGAGAAATCACTCTCACGAGTTTCACCGCTGATCCTGCGCTCGTAATCTGGGTTCATGTAGCCCATATTAACCATGTCTATGTTGTCGTTATTAGAAGAATCCGCCTTGGTACCGTTTGTGTTAGCGTCTTTCTTGATTTCACGATCGGAATCTATTTGGTCTATTTTAGCAATGTCTCGTTCTTCAATGTGTCTTACATTGCTGGCGGCGTTGTCAGCCGTATTCTTTTCGCGCAATTTGGCTAGCTCTGATTTTTCTGTCAGAGCTAGCGCAATGTCGTCGACAGACGTGGATGGCGCCGAGGTCGAGTGCACTGGCTTGGCCGGTTCATTCTTGTTCTGTGCTGCGACAGGTTCTTTGTTTTCAGCCGACTTTGTCGATGGTATATTGGACTGATCAGGATCATTGTACATACGTTTTTTCATAGGAAAGTTTGCAGATTTCGTATCTGCAGTCACATTAAAATTATTTGAAGAAATTGATTGAGGCGGATTTTGTACTGAGGGATAGTTGGAAGATGTTTGAGTATATGGAGAATAAACTGGGGAAAAAGCACGTGGGATCTGGTTTTGCTGGAATGTGTCGGGCCCTAGCGAGGTATAGTCCTCGTGAGCCCGAGGTTTGTTGACTGTCGCCTTGCCCGTATCATAGTACGGAGGTGGGTTCTGGTTGTAGGTGGGCAGAGGGCTTTTGTTGTGGTCGACGAAATATTGAGGGGTCGCGGAGCCAGGCGCATTATGTCCCGCGTACACGTGCTGGTTGTACGGCGAATAAGGAGAGGCCGGGCCCTCGCGCGGGCTACAGCTCTTTTCGGGGCTGCTTCTTATGGATGTCGTGTCTTGATAGAAACCGGCTCGCACAGATCCATTTATGATCGGATAGGTGATCTTCTGGAAGTCATCTCTGGGAGAGGCCGGTGAGCGTAGCAGCGGCGACGTCAGCGACATTTGGTGGCGTGGTGAGTCGAGATCCTGGCTAAATGAAGAGCGCTCAGAGACGGAGCTGCCAGTGCTGGTACGGCGTTGGCGTGGCGTGTGCGTAGCAGCACGCAACGGGCTTTCACAGCCCTCCACTGACGGCGGTACCTCAACGCCTGTCGGACTGCTGCTCGCCGTCTTCTCCTCTTCACCCTCTTCGGCTTTCTTTTTAGTTCCAGCACCAGAGACCGGCGGAGTGTTTTTGGGAGCACCGAATGCCTTGAACCAAGCGCTGAGATTGGGGGTGGCCTGGTTAGGTTTAATAGGCACCTGAAGGTCAGTTTCCACCTCGGCGTCTTTCTTGGTAACTTCAACTGGAGCTTCTTGTACTTTCTTCTCGACTGGAGTGACAGCTTCTTCATTTATCTCGACACATTCTTCCGGTTTCACCTCCGCCTCGGGTTCGATATCGTCAGTAGCGGTAGTAGATTCTACTTTAGCTTCTTTCTTGTCGAACCTGTGCTCTTTTCCGAGCGTGAACTCAACAGTCGGCAGCACGGAGCCAAGGCTCAGCTTTGGGCTGGCTTCCTCGGATTTGCTGGCTTCGCGTACTTTGGTGACCATTCCAAGGGACGCTGATTCTTCCTTTTCTTTTTCCATATCTTTTTTATTGACATTGGTTAATAAGTTGCCCTTGCTCTTGCCGGGCTGCAGCCTGTCGATAGTTCGTTGAATCTCTCTGCGTTTTAGCACTTTAGGTTCACGTGAAGCGTGTCGCTTACGAATAGTAGAAGAGTCCTTCTTATGGGATGATGGTTTATCGTGTTGTGAGAGTTCATCATCCTGTCTACTGTCTTGTTCTTCTGTGGATATAGTCTGAGCTGAACTATCTTCAGGTGAGCTGACAGCAGCTGCAGCTCCCTTGAGGCCATCTTCAAACCATTTCGACATGTCTTTGGCGGCTTCTTCTAAAGCTTCGGTCGCAGATTCGTTCTTGGCAGAACTCTTTTTAGGACCCCTCTTGTTTGTTGATTTCTTTTTAACTGGTTTCTTAATGGGCTCGTCGTCTTCAGCTGAGTCATCAGCAATTTCTTGTATATCATCTGCATCTTTATCGTTAGACTTTGAATCTTTCGATTTTGGTTCTTTTGATTTTGATACTCTTGACTTTGTTTTCTTAGATTTCAGTTCTTTAGATTTCGTTTCTTTAGATTTTGGTTCTTTTGGCTTCGGCTCTTTTGATTTTGAGTCCTTCAACTTAGATTCCTTTGAATCCTTTAATTTAACATCCTTGTCCTTCTTCTTCGATTTGCTATGACTCGATGATAAGTGTTTGGAAGTAGGAGCCTCTTTGTATTTGTCATGTTTGGCCTTTAACTTGTCAATGGTTTCCCTGAGCTTTGAATGCTTGTCCTTGTCGGGTGCGGCGAGGTTCTTGAGTTTGTCGAGAGCACACTTCTGCTTGTAATCGAACAAGGACTCCCAGACGTCTTTGGCAGCGCCGCGACGGCGTTCCTTGATCTTGTCGTACTTGTCCTTTACGAAGTCTGGGTCGGAGAGTAGGTCGTCGGGCTCTAACTCGGCCGGCGACTCAGAGCGTATGGACGGTAACGGACTAGCACTGCGACTGCGACCGGAGCTCTCTGCCGACTCTACCATCGGCGCCGGCACCGGCACCGGCGCCGGCACTGGCGCCGGCACCGGCTCCACTTCCACCACAGCTTTCTGATGCTTACTCTTCTTCTTCTTTGACCTCCTCTCCTTATTCTTGCTCTTTTGCTTCTTTCTTTTTCTCTCTTCTCGCTCCATATCCTCTCCTTCTCCGGATTTGGATTCACGCCTCTTTTTGGAGTGCTTACTGCGGCGGTGGTGCCCCTTGCGCTTCTTTTTGCCCTTGCTGTCTTTATTTTTCCGAGATTGCTTAGATTTCTTTACTTCTGGTTCTGCCTGCACTTCAGCAGGCTTCGGCACCAAGTCCAATGAGCTGTACTTCGGATCTGAAAGGTTAGAAAATTACAATCAAATTACGAAATCAGTTTTCTTTTCAAAATTACTTCAGTGAAATAAGAAATTACCTGATTCAGAATGAGATTTGTGTTTCCTCTTCTTTTGTGGAACTTGCGGAGATTCGCTGCGCTTTGGTTTGTGTTTGCGCGAAGGCGTCGGGATTTGAAATTCCACAGCGATTTCTTCATCGGACGACGAAAGTCTATGCATGTATTTTTCCGTTAGTTTGTCAAACGCTCCTGCTAAGCTGTCCACCATTACTGTGTACTCTATCAAGAAAAAAAAATGATAGGGACATTATTACAAAGACAAATATATTGAATGTCATTATCAATAATAATAATATTGGTCAAATATTTATAGTACAGTCAGCTGCACTAGAATGTATACAATTCGTTACTTACATAACGGTATTATAACATAACAATGAGCTCTTACACCTCAGAAACTAAAAAAATATGAAATTAGTTGGTGACCTCACTTATTTTTTGAATAATTGCGATGTAAATATTTTTTAGCACCGCTGTGAAACCATTTTGAATGTTAGGAATTGTATACATTCTAGTGCAGCTGACTGTACATGCATATAATTTTTTTTTATTGTAGTGCAAGCCGTCACAACACAGTTCGTAGTAGCGTACCGAGAACAAATATTTATGTGTGAACATAGATGCTTGTTCTGTTTCTGGGTGTTATATTGTATTCTATGTATTAAAAAAAAAAGTATTCAATTAGTCATCTGGGTCCCATAGTAGATAGTACAAGCTTTGCTTAGTTTGGGAATAGATGATGTGTAAAAATGCCCACAAATATTCATTTATTTTATTTATTAGCTCATAGTGTAGGTTGGTGAGAATTTGACACTTTGGACAAAAAATGCTAAAAATTGCTTAAAAATTTTGAATTTACTTAAACGGTTTATGTATGTATACGTTAACCAAGGCTCTGTTTGCGATGAAAATTACTAGTTTTGCATGTGGACTCTTACTAATGGCATATTAAAGTAAAATATAGACGAGCTTAAGTTTTGCATCAATCAGAGAATGATCTTTTATTAATGGCACTTACCGTTGTCCTGTCCGTTATACAAGCGGCAATTGTTCACAATCAGTTTGAAATCCGCTTTGAACGCATTAAAGTCCCTGTAGTGTCCACTATCCAGTCGTTCCTCCATCTTGCGCAAGTCCATAGGGCGTCTGATGACCGCGTAGTAATTTGGAGCGTATTCCTCTTCCACAGGGTCCATGAAGGGCCAGGCATTATCGTGAGCAGTGATCTGTTCCAAGACTTTGTACATGTCCGTTTTGATGTCTTCTTCGGATCGACTGAAACTGTAAATTATTGAAACTTTAACTTTTCAAGAAATGAGTGCCTCAGAAATTTTCTCTCTCATATAAGTTATTTAAAATAAGCCTGTCTGTATTTGTTACTATGCATTGGTAAAAGATGACAATAGTTTAAAGAATATTTCTTTTTAACCAAATTTCTGCCATAGTCATCTCAAGGTAACATAATGTTATCTGTAAAATATATCATGAAATACTATCAATAACTCAAAATATAAGCTGAAAGCTTATATCGCTGACAGTTCAGTACATAATAAGTTTAGTAATAGACTAATTATAAAATAATGAGTAAACTCACATTTGTGATGTCTTGAGCTTCTTTCTAGTGCTGCTAGCCGGCTCGTCATTGTCGGGTATCACAATCTGCCCAGTAGCGGAGGCCAGAGAGTTATTCGTCTTTCGCCCACTTTTCACAGGCGGATCTGGCGGTGGTTCGCCTTTGTGAGTGGCCGATGAGTTTTTTGAACGCTTATCTTGGCTTTTTGTACGCCTTTTGGCCACTTTTTGTGGCATTTCTTTCGCACTCTCAGAGCTAGATGATGATTCGGATTTAGATCTGTAACAAGAAATGAAAATGGTCTGATAATAGTTTCGGATGAAAATTACAAAAAAAAATCTTTTTAACCATTCATGATCGTAAAAGTTAATAGCCATTGTGAAATGATACGAGTTGAAATCAGAGGAAGAACATATTAGTTTAAAATCCACTATAATAGTATGTGTGTATAACCAATTTGGATAGTTCAGATAAAATTTTAACCTGGATTAACATGGGAGCAGCTTTTTATCCCGCAAAAAATACAGGAACAGAGTAAATACAACAGAACAAGTCCTGGAAGAAATGTGCCTTAACTTTTTTATGAAAGTAAAGAACTTTTAATGGGCGAGTGGGGTGAAAAAAAAGTTTTTTATTTTTAAAGAACCAAATACACATTCTTGGATCACGTAATAAGGTACAGGTTTTTTTGAAATTGAAATTATTTATTGATTTACAGATATTACAATTACATTTTAATTATATTAATTGTTGCTTATAATGTTGATAATGAATATTTAAAATTATAAAATATGGACACAGTTTCACATAATAACATTTCCTTGTAGGACAACATTGGTACCAAAACTAGGATTGTCCTGTGTAATGGTATATTTTTTCAGCCGTATGCATTGAATGTATTACATGAATATACACCTACTAAGATAAATATAGTACTGCGGATATATCACGAACATATAACACTGTATGCCCAAGTCTTTGTAGCTCTAATAATCCATTTCCAGCGAAGCATCGCTGCCTTCTGCGTTCGATATAGGTCAGGTAACATTATAATCTCTCGAACAAAGGAAGCTTTCATATCTAGGTATAACATAAAATGTTAGATTCTAAAAATAGTCCTTGAAATTCTCCCCCCAGGAAATAACATTTCAACATTATGATTTTATTCCATGAAAAGCTTAACGTGGAAAATGTGAACGCTACCGAGAGACTAGTATTTGCCGAAAACAGCCACGAACAGAGCCCTGAAGTACTCGGCATCTATCACAAAGCTCTTTCCAGTGCTTCCTTTTGTTAGCCGGATCACTACGAATTTAATCTTTTTACAACACTGACTCATATAACTTAGTCACAAAACCTTCAGTGGTTCTCCATACTTTAATTATCTCTAAAAGCAGGGTACCAACAAAGAGTTAGCGCGAACACACATGTAACATGAAGATGTAGTAGTGGTTTCCGTTATAAAAATGTCAATGGCTGAAGTGCACTGTAGAACTCGCGTAGGTGAACGAAAAAGTACAGCGTAAACGATGAGAAACGCGTATTTTAGAAACATCTTAAAATAAACAGAAATCAATATAAGAACACTTCCCACTACTAAACTATACCCAACATACCCCCGATAACAAGGGGTATCATTTAATCTATATGCAATTCCGCATTTCAAATCTGATAGTTTGTATTGTAATAGCTATGGGAGGTGGAGACCGATGACGTAACGCGCAGATTGGATTGTTCAATCATAACGAGTAGCATAAGAATTGTATTCAATTTCTTAGTAACAGCATCAAAAAATAGTTTATATATACATACTAAAAAAACTAAAAATACAGTTATTGTTTTCTTATAAATCGAGGGCATGACTCCTTTCACGACTTTTCTTTAACTCACGTGGTTTCGGACTCGTCCATCACCGCCCATATATATATATACTTTAATTAGCTCTTGATGATGATAATAATGACCAAAAGGCATCGTTTTGTAACTTCGAATTTCAATTTGGACATCAAAAACATTATTGAACCATAGAACCTACGCCTTTGAAAGGACGTGGTGGGAGAAGGCTCGGAACAGAGAGAACTGGAAGTTTTTGGGGGAGGCCTTTGCCCAGCAGTGGGACGGGATAGGCTAGGAAAAAAAAAAAGAACCTACACCTTGAGTAAAAAAAATTTTGTTGATGCTTGTGTGTCTTACTAAACTTATAAACATCACATGGACATGCAATAAAGGCCAGTGCATACACATGCAGGGTACAGCTCAGGGCACGCCCTAAGCCGTACGTCTTATGGTAAGTACTAACCACCGTTACGGGCGGTTGATTTTCCCCTATTTCTTCGTTACATTCTCCAAGCTTTGCTTAGTTTGGTGCTAGATAGCGTTTGTGTTATGACTGAGATATTTATTGCGTAAAAAGATTTAAAATCAGTTTTAAGGAACCTAAAAACGACATCACTTGCCTTGTTATTACTTAAAAGAATCATACTTCAAGGTAAACTCCTAGTAGCAGGGTATCTTCAAAAAACTTGCATTGCCAGTGTGCACTGGCCTTTAGCGTTTCGTATTTTTCAAACACTTAAAGTACACTAAAAAGTAAATTTTGTGGACAAAGTTGTTTTATAATGACATATTGAATATAATTTTAATAGTGATGACACAATTTTTTTTATTAATATCATAATTTACGCATACATTACGCATTGTGTACATTAATTATTTACACTGCTGAAGTTTTTTATTTTTAGAGACTGTATTATTTCTTAATGTTTCAACGCACAAATACAATTGAATAGCTATAGTTCAGCTGACCTAATTTCACAGGTGTTTACATATATGCTTTAAACATAGGTTTATACGGAACCTTCAAGGCGCGAGTCGTACTCGCACTGCTCTGTTTTTTTGTTGTACGTATGTACGTGTGAATGTTCACACAACACATTTAAAATTTTTCTTTCGAATTTGTACTGAAAACTTACCTCAAACGCCACATGGTACTTAACAAAAACACGAACGCGAAAAGGAAACATAAAATATCACTGTTCCTGAGCCCGGGTTCCCCGGCACGGAGCTCGTGGAGTCTAGCGAAAACAGTAAGCTGTCGAGCTTGTCTGGGCCTCGCATCTCGTGCATTGATTTACTACTTACCACCCCACATTACTTACAGCCCACAGGTGCATAGCGCGTGCGCACCACTAGGCAAGTTTAGGTAAACTAGGAAACCTGACCCGTCCAGGTAGCAGGCCCAGTATTGACTAAAGTAATCTAGGTCATTGTGAATTCGATGAACAGATTTAATCTGATGTTCAGTGATCAGATACAAGTTCTATGAAATCGAGTTCGAAACCGTCACAAAAGATATGAAACATGGAAACGGCTTCTAAAAATAATGTTTAAAATTTTGAGTAATAAAAAAAATAGCATCACGACTTTAATCCCCAAGCACGGTAGATCCGATCTTTTAGTACCAAGTACTCAAGATTCTTCGAGGAAGTCTAAGTAGTCAGAGGTTCGTCCAGATAGTACATTTGGTACGTAACCACATTTTGCAGTAAGTAGTATTCCATACGTGACAGGTTGCAAGTCCATCGCCGCTGCTAGAATACTAACTGGTTTCTTCACGATGTTTTCCTTCACGGTTTGAGAGCACTCGCATTGTGCACATACATTTTTCGAACAGAAAAACCCATTGGTGCACGACCGAATTTGAACCCACGACCTTAGGATCAGAAGACCACTGGTGCTCCATTTTTTTTTAATAATGCTGTAAAAATTATATTATTATATATTACACAACAGGAAGTTATTTAAAAAACTTCAAACCGGCCAAGTAACATTGAAACTTAACAAGTTTTTATTAAAGTATAAAAAACATATTTTTTCGCAAAATACTGATTTCAGAGATCATTTTTAGTTTAAAATAAAGCATACCTACCCTTAGTACCAATCTTGTAGTCTGATATACATTATAGTTTTCTACGTGATAGGTAACACAGTTAATAACATGAGGGTATTATTTTTAAAACA
This sequence comes from Electrophaes corylata, assembly GCA_947095575.1. Classification (NCBI taxonomy): domain Eukaryota; kingdom Metazoa; phylum Arthropoda; class Insecta; order Lepidoptera; family Geometridae; genus Electrophaes; species Electrophaes corylata. Next base: position 8,511,911 of record OX352698.1, on the reverse strand, counting down.
TCTTGTTGTTCATTAAATGTGTTAATGTAATTAAGTAGTAATGTGGGTGTTCTGGGTATTTTCTATGTATAATAAAAAATATCTATGTATGTAATATAATATTGTATTATGTATATCAGTCATCTAGTACCCATAACACAAGCTCTGCTTAGCTTGGGGCTAGATGATGCTGCGTGGATCGTCCGGCATTATTTATTTATTTATTTTATTAAATGAAAGTAACGCTACACTTGACACATAATAAGGTGAATGAATATAATAATCTAGCAACCCTAGTACGTTTTCCGTAAAACAAACAAGCAGTGTTGATTTCTAAACCATGGACCTTTAGGCGTATTCCCGTCGGGAGTAATTGGATTTCGAATGCCATGAGCGAGTGACTTCCGTATAGAATTTGAGAATCATATTGTGCTTTGCCATGACCTAGATCAGACCTAAGAATATAATGTATATTTGATACCACGATATGACTATTTATTCGCAGTTTTTTTATAAATATAAATGTGTTTTTGTCTTGTATGTATATTTGTGCAAGACTCGAAGCACACTGTGCTCCGAGTTTATCGGGCCACCCTGAGGTGTGTACTCCGACATAATAAACATCCAGGATGATAAAATTTCAGAAATCTTTAATGAGTAATGGTGATTGAACTATTTCGAGTTATTTATTTAAAATAAACGAACTAGTATAGATAGCAGAGCAACGGGGGTTATTCCCATTGAGTCGCACCTATCAGTCACACTGAGACGAAAACTTCTCGTTGGATAACACCTGCCCCCCGTTCATGTACCTCTGTTACTTTGTTAGCATCAAAATCCAGTAGCATGTGTCAAATATGACATAAGTACGACGACTGATAAGTGTTATTTTAATTAGTGACTGAATATAAGACTAATGGGGACCCGTCACAGTTTTATCTGTGAATGCAGTTTTATAGGCCTTGAGAAACTAAAACATAAAGTGCAAAAATTTTTTTTCTACGGCCAAAACTGACTAGGTTATGGGCAAAATACCGAACGAGGCTCACTGACCGCGCGAACAGCCTAGCGTTGAGATATTGTGACGTCATGTCACAATGACCCAGCGCTAGCCGCCGAACCCGCGCGGTTTTATTAAAAAAAAATTAATTTAAACCAGAACACGACCCGCGCAGATCGAGTGAACTTTAATAAAATAATGGTGGAGAGCGCGAGCGCGGGCGAAAGAGAATCGAGACGTCACGGTTCCCTGACATGAGCTATCCGGCCGCCCCGCGGTTGGCTTGTACAAAATGTGTAATATCTTCGCAACCAATGGAACGATTTCAATGATTTAAAAACTATCGTACCTAGACAAGTAAAAGGAACACCATTACATAGATAATATATGCATTTTCCGACTTGGTACGGGAGCTCATTAATAATTTTCAAATTAAAATTTAACCTTAAAACACTAAGTTACGTATTTTTTACAGTAGTCATAATGGTTATTCAAAATAGTTCAATAAATATACTTAATTTCAACAAAACTGTTTTATTTTTATACTCTTGTAATCACGTGTGACTAACAGTCTTAAAAAAAGTTTCATTGAGTAACAGTGTTACCCAACGGGAAGTTTTCGTCCCATTGCGTCACAGTGCGACTGAAAGGTGTCACTCAACGGGAATAACCCGGAGAAGTAGAAGAGGAGTAGTGAGTTAATATTGACTTTTTCTACTAATATAATTAATACAAATTTAGATGTCTGGATGTTACTGACTTGATCACATCATAGCACAGTACAATTTGTATTCAATTTTAACGTCGAGAAACTACGGGCAGTAGCTAGCCTGCACTATTGTTATCTACATCTATACTAATATTATACAGAGGAAAGATTGTATTTTTGTATGTAACGCATAAACTTAAAAACTACTGGACCAATTACAAAAAATCTTTCACCGTTAGAAAGCTACAATATCGAAAGGTACGGGAGAGGAGTCACTGCCGCGCGGCTTGTGAGTTTGTGAGGTTGTATGGGTTGTAATCTCTGTATCTACTGAAAGCCACGTTATTTGTGATTGCCATAGACTATATATTAACCCGAAAGATGAAAAGACGTTTTCGATTTCATCACAAGTAAAAATGTTTAGCTCCCAACGAAGTGGGTACCGGTCAGCTAGTTACACAGATTACATGCTTTGAAAAATCATCAGCTTTATGCCATAGAGCGGAAGATGCCCGACCCATCCTCGCGCACAACTTTTCAATGTGCAGTTGCCATGTCAGCCTCTCATCCATTTGAAAACCCAAAAACGAAGAAAATTTGACTTGGTTGACGACTTTACCACCCAGGGTCACAATTATGGGGATACGACGCGACATCTCCGCCAGACCCTACTTCAAAGAACTGGGCGTACTTACACTGCCTTGCATTGTTATAATACAAGTAGCAGTGTACGTAAGGCTGCACCTGGATGAGTTCACAAAACACAGTGACATGCACTCGTACAATACAACGGTAATGTATTTTTATAAGATGTTCCTTTTACTGAAAAAGTCTTACCGTATTAAATTGCGTCTGTTGGCTCTGCTGGCCCGCGCGCCAGACGAGCATGTAGGCTCATTCTGTCCGTCCTTGTCATCTGTGCTATGTTTGCTCTCCTCTTTTTTCGGCTTGATTTTATTGAGAACGCGGTTGGAGGCGCGACGCGGGCTTAGTGTATTAAACAACCTTAAAACAACATTTAATTCAAAAACCAGCTTATTGGGATCGCTATTACCCAAAGGAATCATTGCTCTAGTAACATTAAAATAGACAAACATGAGACTAAGTACATTCTAATCAGCAATCGCATTGCACATAAAAGCTTATAAGCCGACCGTATTGGTACTATATTAACCCTCAATATGAGTCTACAACAAGTTGGTAATAAATGAATAACAACTTGTTACAGGCTTATCTTGAGGTCATGTTATAGTTACTTGCTTATTGCCACATGGAAGGCAGAGCGGCCAAACTTATTCAAATAGTAAGCAAATATAATCACATTCATTTCATGCCAAGTGAGTTACAGAGACTACTTTCCGTAAATAGTAATTAAAATGCATAGATAATTTTTACTGCTGCTGCATGCATTAGTCATTTATATGATTAAAAATAATAATAAATTTCTAGACTTAAAACGAAACTATATAGAAAACAATTTAGTCTGTAACCAGGTCAGTAAGGAATCATGAAAAATGAATAAATTATGGGCGGTCGGCGCAATAATGGACGTGACCGTGCACTTCGCTCAAGGCCAAACTAAAAATATCAAGCGATCAATAAACCAACGAATAGATTTATTTTTCATAAGTTTTCTATAGTCTGACTAAATTGAGCACTTCACTTCATTAAACTTCATACTTTAAATGGCATTAAAATGGAAATGCTTTGCATGTTTTAGTTAATAGATGTTTTTTTTTTAAGTTCAAGTCCGTAGGCAACGACGACGATGAACCCAAGACTTCTAACTCTAAGAAAGCCCAGCTGCTTATATATTATTGACTAGCGAAGCCACAGGCGACTTTATTCCTAATATAATTTTTAATCTGAATATAAATCAAAACTACAGCGGAAGGAGATAAGTTTAATATATTTTTTTAACATTAGCGCAACATGAATTTACAGTATAATTTAGGTCACTGTGTGTTTTAACTTTAGAAAGCAATCCTTTACCGTCAATTTATTTCAATTTTATGATGCACTAAGTTCAAAAGATAACTCGCAACTGCAATAATCTAGCGTCCACCACCGAATGTAAGGCAGTTAGTAGTTCTGCAGTCGCGATATCAAGACTGCGCGCGCATATAAGCCTATCATTTTATTATAACCAATTTAATAAGTACAACCTATAGGACGGCAACACTCAAATATAATATGTTAGTTGAATGATGTTGCAGGCCGAAGTGCATCTACTCATAAAATTGATCGATGATTACGATCTATGCATGAACGCATTCAGGTATATATTGCTTAGGGGATTTTGCCTTCAATGCAGTGTAAAACCCGAGTCCATACAAGAAAAAAAAGCAGGCAGTACATAGACTTTCTGTACAGTAAATTGTTATGTAGTTATAGAACTAAGGTGGTTCACGCTGTACTATTTACGATATAGTCAGAACAGACAATTTAAGTGTGCCTTCATAAGCATATAAACAAGCACTCAGTTAATACAAAGGGAATACTACCATATGTGAGCGCAGCTAGTGTTCACCTAGTTGACAGTTACATTACAAAAAAATTACCATATGCAACCTAGAAACTACTTTTAAAGTAGTGTCAAATGAAGCAATGGTACGGATACTAATGGCTCTAAAATAGCATGCTAAAAAGCACGCTATTGAGTATGCTCAATATGAGCATGCTGATGAGTAGCTTACATTTGCTAGCAATTAGCATGCTAGTTTTAAGGAATGCTCAATAAGCAAACCTGTTCACATGTGCTAAAAGCACGCCCCCTAGACCCGCGCTGCAGGTAGCATGCTAAAAAATCGCACGGCCGTCGATTTTTGAGCATACTCGATTAGTAGCATACACATGCTACTAATGTGCATTTGCTCAATAAAAGCATGCTTTCGTGCTAGTAATGAGCATGTGTATCAGTAGCTTTAGTTTGGGAACTATCGTCGACTAAAGTTCAAATCAGCACTTGGTCTATCTAAATTGGCAAAAAAAGGAGATTTAAAAACTCGCAAAAAACTAGCTCTTTCGTGATTTCTGCCACAAAAATACCATAGTTTAACCAAGGATATCTAAGAACCTTTGTTCTGACTGACATATAATGTTTTTTTTATGCAACTATCGGTTATAACGAAGTATTGCCTCGTAGGTCGTACTTGTTAAGAACGTGCCCTGCGATGCACTAATTATCGTCCATAAACCTGAGGCATACAGGTTTTAAGCCTCATGTGCCTGTCATTTCACCGGCACCCTCACCCTTCAAACCGGAACACAGTAAGCTGTTTGGTGGTAGAAATAGGCATGGTGGTAGTACTTCTCCGGACGAGCCTTTCACAAAGAGCTCTTCTACTACTACTACATGTTATTCCTTAGGGGTATTGGTATTGACAACGCACATCCTGAACCGCTGGTTGTAGATACTTGAAATTTATGGGGTACATTTATCTTGCACCGGTGATCTAGTGGGAGTGACTCCGCCTTCTGATCCTAAGATCGTGGGTTCAAATCCGGTCGTGCACCAATGGATTTTTTCGTTCGAAAAAATTATGTGCGCAAGTCCAGTGCTCTCAAACGGTGAAGGAAAACATCGTAATGAAACCAGTTAGTATTCTAGCAGCAGCGATGGGCTTGCACCTGTCACGTATGGAATACTACTACTGCAAGATGTGGGTATGTAATTCTTAATCCTTGACGCACAACATGACTGAAAAGAGTTTGTTTGTATATTTATAATATGTCCTAAATGTACTATCTGGACGTACCTCTGACTACTCCCCTTATACATCCTCAAATAATCTCAAGTAGGTGCTTGGTACTAAGAGATCGGAGGGGATATCTACCGTGCTTATGGATTCAAGCCATAATGCTATTTTTTTTAATATTTATAGTGTTGCGTAGGGTCATACTAAGAAATTAAAATTCGTATGCTACGTTACATGTACCTTGTCTTTAAACTTAACGCTTTACACGAGACGTAATGTTCATTATTTACTCGTAAAATATAAATAGTTGGTCGAAATAATGCTTAAAAATTACAAAGTGAACAGCCAAGCATATTTGCAGTGCTTGCACAATAAATCCATAACTATTAAAATATCGATTTTGATTTAGAGCCTACGCACACAGCTACTTTTATACGTGCGTTGTTGGAGGCGCCTACGAACGACAGGAGCACACAATACCGTAGATTGTATCGTAAACGCGCTGTAAACACGTGGTTACGTCAAAAAGAAGTTGTGTGCTGACTCTTATTGATATACTAAACAAACTTAATTACATTTTAGGACATGCAATGCCTTTAAATTACTTAACTAGATAACAACTATGAATAGGATTGATTGCTTTCTGAAGTTTTATACCCAAATATTTTGTGTATGAAACATTGATTGATGAAACATTTTACATTTTTCATGTGGTAATGTTATTACCACATGGAAAATATACCAGCGACTGCGCTCTTTCGAACTCACCACTAAATTTTGAGCTTAAAAATATGTGAAGCTATCGTTTATGTTAGTCCGCTCGCTAGGCGCAAGGCGGCGGCAAACTCTTAACACCCGTGCCCACACCCCGTACGAATCCCACTCTGCCTCTTGATACGTGGCACGTATATACATATGATTGTACAGTCTTAGGTACTTCATCATCATCAGCCCAAAAAAATACCATCCACTTATAGACATAAGCCTCCTTCAATGAGTACCAAAATAATCGAACCCCTTCCTTCTAATCGCTAATCATCAGCCTGAATGAGTCTATACTGATACCCAAATTCTTAAAAAAAAATGCGGAAGATAGTTTATACGCGCATCTCAAGTGGCATGACAAAACTTTGCTAATTAGTCAACCTGTGCACAGTCATCGTGTCATCCGTTCTCCTTCCACGACCTATGCGTTTTAAGTGCGTGCGGCGATGGCGCACGCACGCATTGTGTGCTCCGTTTGAAAACATCGAATGTGATCTAGATAACCTATCTACCTTTTTTTTCTTCTAAAATTATTGTTCATAACGAGCGCGGCGCGTCCGACGGCTGTGGCAACCAACGAAATACATATCCCCTGGGACAGTTTAAACCGTAGGTACTCAATTAAAAATGAGCGCAAGTGCAGTGCATTTTTACCCTAGCCTCGAAGGCGAAGGTACCTTCGGCACTAGGGTAAATAATTTTAGGTTTAACAATATTTGATCATATGGTAAATTCATTTATGAAGATTGATGCTACAGCATAATTATATGTATATTTTTAAGCAAAGGATCAACATATAATTCAGGAGCAAAAGCTTAACAAACAAACATAAACAAACTGGGACTTTAGAGGTTCGGGTTCGATTCTGGAGGCAGGGCGCGGTGGTACATATAATTATGTACAGTCAGCTGCACTAGAATGTATACAATTTGTTTTTAGTTTTTGGGGTGTAAGAGTTCATTGTTTGGCTTTAAAACCGTTGTGAAAGTTCCAAATTGTATACATTCTAGTGCAGCTGACTGTACCACCATGTGTATTCATCAGAAATAAAAAACATCACATACACACACAATGGTCTGGAAGGAATCAACTAAGGGCGGTTTCAGATTAGTGTTTTATACGTGCGTATTAGCTCGTTTTTGGAAGCGCATGTAGGCGCGTCTTTTGGCCCGCGCGCAACTCGTACGAGCGTTGACGCGCTTCTAAGCTCGTATAAGCGCGGTTGATACTGACACGACACCACCGGTTCGAGCGAACACGCCGAAATATGCCCGTTTACGCGAGTATGGTTTTTAGAAGCGCGTAATGTAGCGCGCGTATAAGCGCGTATGCTGAAACGACCGTATACGCGCAAAAAAATACGCTAGTCTGAAACCGCCCTAAGGTTGACAAGTGATAGAATTCAAAATGTATTATTCATTTTCATAATATCAGTGCAAGTACAATCTCACAGCAAGTTAATTCTACCTGAGAATGATACGTTAAAAAGCTAAACATGTGTAGAAATCTTATGAATTACCAGTTGTGTTTACTAACTATACATACGCTTTTATGGGATTTTTTTTATTTATTTAGTAGTAGTAGAGCCCTTGGTAAAGGGTTTGTCCAAGGAATTAATACCAGCATACCTTTTTCTGTCGCCAAGCAGCTTGCTATGTTCCGGTATGAAGGGTGTGGGTGCCGGTGAAATTACAGGCACATGAGGCTTAACACCTGTATGCCTCTGGTTAATGGACGCAAAGCAGTGCATTATAGGGCACGTTCTAAATGACCGTGCAAGGCAATGCTTTGTTATAGACGATGGTATCCACTTAACATTAGGTGGACCATTTGCTTGTTCCATCAATCACTTAAAAATGTTTGTACACAGGTCTGAGTTACACTGCGCGGTAACGACGCAATATGGTTGATTTATGCAGTGTAATGCAATTCAAATGTTAACTTGATATGCTTACAACACAAATGTAAAGTTTATTTGTGCTAGACTGTGTGAGGTGTCATCTACATTTTCTCAGTTATTAAGATGATTAGATTGTTAATGGTATCATGCTAGATTATTTATTTTAACTATTAACGGGTTTAAAATAAACTTCCGCAAATTCTATCTGTCTGATGCATATATGGATATGTTTTCAATCATAATATTTGTAACAGCTCTGGCTAACCCTCTAAGATATTATCAAGGGTGGAAGAACTATCAACTCAACACCTTAAGGGTGCATTTTACCAAATGACTAGCTGTTATGCCAACCTTGCTAGCTTTTAAACACAAATAGTGGACGCTGTAGAGGTTTTTATTTAAAATGGTTTAATTCAAAGAAACAAAGGTCTACATTAGAAACTTGATGTTTGTTATTCTGATCTGACAAGTGTAAAGAAAAAAAAACTAAACCTGTGATTTTGACAGACAATCTTACTAGTGTTAGGTCAATCAGTTTTGTTCCATTAGAGAAAAGTGGAGTCTTGACTCCACTCACATTTACACTTTTATGTACTCTCAAAAACATTTTAAAATTAATATATTCTTATGGAAGCACATGCATGTTTTACATATATAACATTTCATGCACTACTGATAAAAGTGAAGGCCAAACCAACTTGTCTAATTGGCATCCATTGTGGTGATCAGATGTTTATAAAAAATGAGATGGTAAGGTACAAGATACCTGTCCACATTTTACCTTTGTATTCGTTTATTAAATGATGTGCAGGTGAACAAGTACATATAAAATTATTGTACTGAACTAATCACCACCACGTATGTGGCACAACATTTCGGATACTGGTTGAATGGATTATATTAGTTAAAAAAGGTGTGTTACCTTTTTCGTTGCAGCCGTTCCTTTTCTTGAAAAAGCCTTGGTATTTCAGGCAAGAAGTTTTGTGAAAGAGAACGAAACAACTCTCTTTCAACTTTGCTGGTTGCCTTACTAAACCTCTCTGTCAGGTGAATCCAGTCCTCTTCCGTGAAACAGACCACTTGCCACACACGCTCAGTATCGTCTTCATCAAGATAGTCATCACCATAAAACCAGCACTTCCCACTTTCCTTTTTTTTTCTTTTGTGTTTCACCTTTTTCTTTTTCAAATCTTCCCGATACAATCTTGTGCCATAGAAGTACCAGTATGCTGAGCAATCATCATCAAAACTGTGAAATGACATTATTTATATATTTAGGTTCGAATTGAAAGAACTATTATATATTTATTTAGTCTCAATAAGTAAACCACTGATCTGGATGTGGTCAAACTATCACAGGATTCGAACCCTCAGCTGTATTCTTTATAAGAAGTTGCTGCGTATTTTCTTAATATTGGCCTCAACTCCATAGCAGCGTAGAAGTTAATCATAAGAGGACAAGAATGAGTAGCTTTGAATTAAGCAGTCACTTACCCTAGAGGTTCTACCCTCAAACTTTCAGCTTCAAGGTTTTTAAACAAGTCCAAAACATCTTCAGCATCCAATCGAAAGTCACATAGAGCATATAATATTTCCACTTTAGTGCGTAGGGGCAGGAATTGGAAGTCAATGTCGGTATTAAATGGATTGTAGCGGCTTGTTTCTTGACATTTTTGCCTGAATATTCGCCTCAAATACATCTGAAACACAAACAATAAACAATAGTATAATTTTGTTCCTAAATATCACAATATTCAAATGAGCACGAAAACTTTCATGTACTTACCTGATAATTAATTGCAGAGATGTCATTGTTGCCCAAACATCCATTTAGAAGACGTACAATGAGTTCGGTCAGGAGGGAACTAGCTGACTCCTCCAATCCATCTGCTAAAAGAGCTTCCTCTAATTCCTGGAATTTCGTCAAAAAACTTGTTACAGCTACTCTGCAGAGCAAATTAATGAACTTCAACAACGCAAATTGGTTGCACTCACTTCGATGTCAAAATCCAGAAGCTTGAATGCAGTCCTGAACAGGGAACAAAAGTAAGCAATACTGGGCACTTCCCACCATGATTGAACCGTAAGGAACTGTGAGAAATTCATTCAGACATTTCTTTGAACTTCACTGACTGGGAGAAAACACGCAATTATGTCCCGTCCACTCGAAACCCACTTATAATACCAATAAAAGATGGAAACATAACCTAAAAACTGTTCACTGTGTGGATTAACGACGTCATTTCAGCGATCGTTCTTATTTATCTGGCATACTTAATGTTTTTCATGGATTATACGTATTTTCTTGTTATTTTGAGATAAGTTTAGTATTATGCGTTGTGTATCGAACCAAACGCCATAACAGTTTACTTTTAGGTGGTACCGTACGATACGATGAATCACTTTAAATACTTTATTAGTGCTAAGATTTTTTGTAACTGTTTCTACACTAAATTTAAACACTTTTGAAATAACAAAAATAAAAAAGTTATTAAATTATACTACGTAGCGAATACAACACAAGTTAGTTAATTTTAATCAAAAATAGTTAATAAATGTTATAAGAATACAAAGGAAGTAAATCCCAGAAATGTAGAGTGTCGATAGTTTGGCTAACTGTTTTCCGGGTTGTTCAATCTATGGTAGTTTCCTATTGGCTTGCTCAAAACCTTGCCATTTCAAAATATTTCAATAAAAATGTGACTGCGTTCAAATGTATTCAACTAAATTGTACATAATTTATGTTCTAAAAGTAATTTGTAATTTATATTGTCATCTCCATCATTTAAATAATGCTATTCCAATAACTTTGATTTGGACATAATTCATAAACGCAAATTTTGAGCAGCCCTATGTACCTACTGAAATAATATATAAATTATTCATTTTCCGTACTTTTGGAAGCAACATATCTTTTTCATTTTTAACTTAAAAGAAGTCAGAAATGGTGCGAGGAAAACAAAAAATAAAACACAGTTCAAGAATAGTAGATTTCATCTAATCGTTCGAATGTACCTAATTTTCAAGAGTCCCCTAGAGAGAAATATTATCATACAAATTTGGTTGCCTCAATTTGCGATAAGATCACAAGTAATATTGGTTAGCATACTGCTTACTGAAATTACTCACAAAAACTAATACTTTAGAACTAAACTTCATTATAAGTTTTGATGTCTCAGTTTCGTTTAGGTGGTCAAGACTCAAAAAAATAATTCCTCTCCTAGGAAATCGTAACAAATTTATATATACCTGATATAAAAACGTATTTAGCGAATAGTCTACTTGTAGCTATTTTCATACAAACATCGACCTCCGCTATACCCTGTACCCGTCTAAGGATTGAATTTTGGGAACACCTTTCTATATAAGTAGGTACGCACGCAGCCTTAGCAGCACAGAGTAACTTTATTTAGGTCAGCCACTCCAAGCCACTCCAAAGAATATGGACTAAAAGCGGCACTCAACCAGCCAAGACGAAAGATTCAATTTTGGTTACGAATTACGAACGTTACGAAGAAAAGGAAGACTGACATTTTCAAAATTGTGAAAAAACGGGATCCCGTAGGACTTTAGTAAGACGGATCCACTTTATGGTACAAGAAGAAAACAATGAATCCATTCCATCCAATTTCACTGTGTCCGTCAAGTTAACAGGAACATAGCTCCAAATTTGTTTTTGATTATACCATCATTTAGTCAATTTCTCGATAGTTCATATTTTCATATGACTAGAATTAGTCACCTCATATTTTGGGTCATTTTCACATAAATTCATTTCCTACTAACTTGACGGTGCTCAGCAGGAAACGTTCTCAATTACAGCGATCACTGCTTCTTTCTCTTTCATCTTTTTCTTTCATCTTTTTGTTTTAAAAGCTGGAAACACTCTGTATGACTTTAGAAAGTCACGATGTTGGACTGCTATCTGAAAGATAAAATTCTGAAAAATCCGTCGGCATAAATATTTCTTGGAAATAAGCTGCAGGTGACTCGATTCAAGTGAAATTACTTTGGCCGAAAATGTCACATGGCTTCCCCGGGGTTCTGACACTTCACGCTTAAATTTTCAAATAAACTCATCGTGATATCTCCGTTGTTACTGAACCAAATTTAATGAGACTTGGTATGTGAGAGTGACAAATTTATGACTAAATGCTGACATAGGAAGCAGTGTAAAAGGTGCAGTGATCGCTGTGATTGAGAACGTTTCCTGCTGAGCCACGTCAAGTTAGCAGGAAATGTAAATACATTTCCTATGGAAAATATATGGAAAATATCCCAAAATATGAGGTGTCAAATTCTAGTATTATGAAAATATGAACTATCGAGAAATTGACTAAATGATGGTATAGTCGAAAACAATATTGGAGCTATGTTCCTGTTAACTTGACGGACACATTTCACTCACTCAACTCAATAAAAATTTCATCAGGTTATGTATTCTGTGACGTAAGTAATCTGTGCTTTTATTAAAATCAATCAGTTCCCCGTTCACCCCAACATTTCTTTCTTTCTTTCATTCATTTTTGATTTAGTTTCAATTCAATTATAATTCCTAAAAAATATCCCTGTGTCCGCTGCATGCATGCCGTACGCTCGATTTAACTGCGGGGAATAAGTTCTACTAACATGGAGTAGACGAACGAAAGGTACGTACTGAAATTTGTAGTAGTAATAAACAAGTAAGTTTTCGATACCTGTTTGTAAAAAAAGGGTCTTTATATGCTCACTTTGCTCATTTACAAAATATGTTCCTATTGAGATTTATCTCTAATGGTTTATAAGTTTTTTGAGTCGAGTATGTTTTCACTGTTAGGATAGCGCCTTGGAATTCGTTCTGTAATGCTATTTTATAAGTGAATAAATCGAAATTGAACCTTATTCGTACCGTTCAAAGTACAACAAGTCATGCTTTTTGATTTACAAAGTTTTCAAAGAACTTGCTTTACTTACAGCTGTTGAAATAATGTGATGATATAGAACCATCACTCGGCATTTGCTGTAAGAGCATTATTCATTTGCTATTTAAGTGAGTGTATGAAATGGCTCTTTCTTTTCCATCCACTCTACACTTGTCTTTAGGGTAAACACAATAATTATCTATTTCGAGAGAGAATGCAAAACAAGTCAATTAAGGATGTGCTGTAGATATTTTTAACTATGGCACAACAAACATTTTCAGTTCATATGTACTTTCTTATTTTGTAGATATCGGGTAATCAATCGAAATAATGTGCCATAGAAAGAACCATGCCGAGGGATATTTTGAGTGACAGCTTAGCAGTGTTGCGTATAGTGGAGGTATGTGTTTTTTCCACTTCCTTGTTATATTATTTTGTGCCAATACCATAAACTTGTGATTTGCCTTTGTATCTGCAGATATATCAACTGTTTCATGTGTATTTTTTATATTGCATAAACAATCTGTTTTCTGTATCCGTAATTATATAATTTTATAAAAATGTGATAACTTTAATAAACGTTAACCTTACAGCATGAAGATGAAGAAAACTGGCCTCTTGATGAAAAGCCTCCTTGTAAGCAAAGCCACAAAAAGCCCTCCAATAAACCGATACACAGCCAACAACCTTACACAAAAGATGATTGTGCCTGTTACTACAATTATGCGTAAGTATTTTATTGATCATCTATAAAAACAGCAATGGGAATCGGTGTGATCTATAATTTTGGTTTGCATCAATAGTTAGTCACTAGCTATAGTAAAAAGGTTCAATTATAATGTGAAGTAGGTAAATAACAAAAGTCAACACAGGAATGATCGGTTCCTGTTACAAACAATCAGTTGTAAAATACTATTGTATGGTAACATGAGTAAGAGAATTTTAATAAACCTATGAAAAGTGCCCTAAAATGATTCAAATATAACAAATAGTGTTAGGATTAATTTTCATAAACACTTTTACAGGCATGGAGAAAATGGTGTCAGCCGTCAAAATGACCCGGTATATCAATACAAAACCAGTAGTCTGCCAGCTGCATCATCAATGAACCAATCATGGGACAATATAGTTTGCTCAGCGCTAAGATTGACACCGGAAGAGATTGCAAATCAGCTAACATTACTTGACTTGCCATGTTTCAAAAACATCCGCCCAGAAGAACTCACAACATGTGGGTGGAACAAATTGAACAAATTGACTGTTGCCCCAAATGTTGTGGCATTCACTAAAAGATTCAATAGGGTTGGTATGACTTATTGTACATATTTGAACTATTTCTAACAAGTCTGGTGAACAGGTACGAGTGACCCACTGCGTTCCAATCCTAAGGTCTGCTAGATCCCTGGGTTTGAATCTGATTGTATATCAATTAATTTTTCTGCATATGTCAGATCGTCAATCAGCGTTGTGAGCTAACTAAAGACTATATATTCTACTACTATACTATGTATTCTAATAGCTATGAGCTTGCAACCTGTCCTAGTATTAGTAACTACTGCCAAAAGGGTTTCCATGTTAAGTCCAAATCAATGTAGTTGCTGCAACATAATTCAATAACAAACATACAAATTTTCAAACTATGATAGTTTTTATATTTTGATATAATTATAGACGGTAAATTTATATAATGTTGTTTATACCAACAATACACAGACCCTCTTGCTTACCAAGCTCAATATTGGCTAACTGGGTGGTATAAGATGGCAAATTCATATTTATCCAATGCCTCTGTTGTTGATAGATCCTTATCAGTAGTAAATCCCCTGCTAAGAGGAAATAACTGTTGATAAATATTCAAGGCTTATATAAACTGATGGTACAGCCAGCAAAGTAAGTCGATGAACATTTGATGATTCAGTTTTTTCATTCAACATTTGATTAGTCCACTCGTCTTGAAGGCCCCAGTACTCATAACACACATTGTAAGCCAGAGAAATGATTAACAAAGTGCCTACTCAAGATTCTTTGAGGATGTCTCATGGTCATTTAAATATTACATCTGGTGCATATCCACATTTTGCAGTAGTTGGTATTGTCTGTTATATGATGGTTGTATATTCAAAATAACGATTATTTATTGATAGACACACAGTACTTCATTTAATGATGGCAAGTTATTAATAGTACAATCAACTCCACTAAGATGGATACAGTCATACAGTCATCATACATACTTTCAAATTGTATTAAAATAAACTCTCACAGCATTACTATAAACTCTTACACAGCTAAAACACAAAAATCATGAAATTAGATGATTGGTTCACTTATTTTTTTAATAGTTGCCTGTATGGCGAATTTATTATAATGTACTGTACATACTGTATCATCATATTTTATTGTTAAAATTTTGTGGTATACATTTTAGTGCAGCCAAAGACTACTTATAATACTACTACTACTTATAATAATATTTTGCTGATGGAAAATTACTTTGACAGGTGAGCTTCTGGACTGTACAAGAAATACTCAATGGCCAATCAGCGAAAGAAAGAGCAGAGATTTTGACTCATTTTATAAAAGTAGCTAAAAAACTTCACGAACTTAACAATTTGCATTCTCTATTCGCTGTAATATCAGCTTTGCAGAGTGCAGGCATTTACAGGTATAATATATCTCCTACAAGCCCATAGTTCATAATATTACTTATATGTTAGGTCATATTAAGTTTAGTGTTTGGCGTGAAATAGTTGTAATCTGGGAATTAGGAGAGGCTTATATCCTGCAATGGTCATTTGCAGACTAATGATGATTAATAATACAGTTGGGATACAACACTACACTCAGACAGAGAACACACATCTATGTTCATCAAACAAATGGTTTTTACTCGGCGAGGATCGAACCTACAGCCTACAGAGCCAGAGCTTTAATTTAATATAAGTTAGTCCTGACGGTTTGTTACCAATTGGTAAGAGTACCTTTTAACCATTTTTTATAAGTAATGCTGGCTATGTGTTATATAAGCAATAAGTTTTATGAAACCTTAATGAATCAATAACCTACATAATACATATCTTTTCCAGATTGACAAAAACTTGGACTTGCGTATCGAAAAAGGATAAGCAGCAGTTTGATAGACTGGCAGAGTTATTTGGAGAGAAAGACAACTGGATTGCGCTGCGAGAGTATTTGAGATCCATTTCGTTGCCATGTATACCATATTTAGGTAACCATGACGTGATAAATCTTCTTAGCTATTCAGAGTGTTAGATGTATGTTACTGGCTGACTAACAATTAATACACAGTCGAACCTAAATGTTGTAGGAGTGTGAAATTTGTAGAGTAGTTTTCCTTTTTGAGTGTGGAGGTGCACTAAGACACTAATTCTCCGCTACACCCCATCAGGGGTTGAATATTGTGTGAGAATAAATCGCACGGGATTCCACAAATAATCGTCATCGTCGTCATTGAATGAATCAGTCAAAAGTAAAAAAAACAAAGTAGTATCCAAAAATCTCCTTAAAATGTTTTTCTTCAACGTTTGAGAGCACTCATAGTTCATAATTATTTTTAATAATAAATTTACATTGGAGGCACTACGAACCAACACCCTTAGAATCAGAAGACAAGGACGCTCCTACTTAAACGCCAGGATAATAGTGTTCTAAAAGAGGCTCATTCATCTTATTCGAGAAGGGTATGCGAATGTTTGAATATACGAGTACTATATGGTTTTGAAATTAGATAGCGCCCTGTTGTTTCTAAGAGTAGTCCTGATAGGCTGTAGAAAATAAACACAAAGTGGAATGTCTCATATAATTCATATTATTATGTATAATTGATGTCACGAGTATGTACACTACATCTATTGTTAAAGCTTGAACCAACGGTGACTTGCGATTCTGCGGTTGGTAGTTGCTACTCTTATCTCAACTAGGGTCATCTGTATCATGTTTGTCAGGGACTATCATTAGTTATACGAAGCCGATGTTATCATAAATGAAACTAATCACCGGCACATTGTGTCTTATCATTTTACTGTCACATTATCATACTAGGCATGATAATAATATCCTTTATTTGTTAGGAAGGTACTTTCATTAGACTGGTAATGGATTTTCGTTTCCATTGTAAATATCCTTACTATATAATTACATTATTTGGTATTTATTTATCAATAGGTTCACAAACTAACAGCCTAAGCCGGAATCTCCATGAGTCAGTTTACAGACTATCATTACACAGCCTAAAAACTCCTTTACCGCGATGGGCCTTCATTCTTTACTTACAACATACAACAAGGTGACATTTATACATTCGAAAATGACGAATAACCAATAGTTGCTGTCGGTATTGTTAGTATGTACAGCAAAAATTAATCTGGGTTTTATAAAATCAACTTTTGCGTACCTGCTTGTGTACCACAATGTGTCTTTCAGGTATATTCTTGACGGATCTCGTGTACATCGACTTAGCGCATCCGGCCGGCTCGCCGCACCGCACCGCTAAAATGGCCGTAGTGCTGAAGGCTTTGGAACGGTACCAGACTTCGGAATATGACATCGGGCTACTGCCACACGTTGCCAACTATCTCAACAGCGTGCGGTACATCGAGGAACTGCAGAAGTTTCTCGTGGACGATCAGTTCAAGTAAGACTACCTCAGACCAGACGAAACGTTAAGATCCTTTTCAAACGGTTTAATCATTTGCTGTGATGATGTTTTCATCACAGCAAATGAAATTTTCATCACTGAAATGGGCGTGAGCGGGTAATGGGAAGAGCGTGCTTAGCATGCGCTATGCTTGCTTAAGAAATATAAATGAAATACCTTTCAACTTTTATCCCCGGTACATATTATGTAGCGTTCTATTATCCCCTCAGATCGCCATCCCTGTACTAAGTACAGGGATGGCGAACCTTTACGTATCAACGTGCCATTTTTCTAAAGAAATGTTTAGTGAGGTCAATAGTAATAATAAATACTATCAACTTCAAACTCTTTATTTACTACAAAAAAATAGGAACATATTGCAATGTTTCAATTATATGCTTAATTTAAATCAAAAGTAAAATTTGAACTCTGTTGTTGTAGATTAGATAACAAAAAACGTAAGGGTTGTAAGATGTTAATTTTAGCAGAATGCATGCTGAATTGAGTCATCTGCCAAAGGGTTTCTAACAGAGTCTTTAATGTTATTCATCTCATATTTTCATCACAGGCACATATGCCTGTGCTGAAAATATTCTTGAAATTGCATGAGCTTCACACTTTTTTCGTAGTGCACAATGAATTGTATGTAGTATGGCAACTCACTAAACAAGACTGAATCAGCTGCGCGTAGCTATTATTGCTTAATATTGGTTTAATTTAGTTCTGGCGCTGTTTGTCACTACCAACATTGTTATGTCATGACGATAGTTTAAATGTTTTTCATTTGATAGCTTTTCTAAGTAAGACATTTTATGTATTTACATATAAAAAAACATTCTACGAATTTTTAAATGAACTAATATGATCGAGTTAGATTACTATACTTATGTACATACTGTCTGATGACTTTTTCCTGATGACCTGAAACTATTCTGACACCCAGATTATCTTTGAAATTGGAGCCACCATCTCCAGTGGACAGTTGCGCAGGCTCTAAGGAATCCGTCAAAGAAGGGCTTTACCAAGTCTCAGCCACCGGCCCAATGCAAGAATCGCCATCAAAAATCGGCTCTGGTTCATTACGTCTGCAGGGTTCATGCCACCAAGGCCGTTTCGTCCCCACGCACCGGAAATGTCGATCTCTAGGGTCAAAGTAAGTAAACATATATCAAAAGTTAAAACAAACACATGCTATGATTGGGTAGTTCTTTTCTAACACATTTTATCATGAAAAGTTAATTAAGTTACTTGACGTTTCAACACAATTCAAGCATAATTTATCTTGATAAACGTACAAATTTTTCAACAATATTATCACTACTTAATGGACGCGTGCGCAGCTAGTGATGCGCCACAAGTATAAGAATAAAACGAAAAGGAAATACTAACATAAAATGGTGAATATATTTAAGTACATTTTGTTAAAAAATATAGATTTTATGAGTATTATCTACAAAAATAATGACTTAATTAATTTTTCCGATGTCTTTCTAAAACATTATTTTTGTATACTGACACTGTCGACTTATCACGCAGTATTTTGCTGGAATTATATAAAGCTCGATTGGTAACGATGTTTCTTATGCAAATCCCTGAGACATAATCATGTTTTATAAATTTTAAAATACTGTTTTAAAATTGGTACATAGGTTTCGTAGCGCGAGCTTGCCAAGAAATTTTCACAAGGTCAATTTTGGTGTTGGGTGAGTTGTTTTACTGGTTCATAAAATCGAAGGCTTGTATTGTGTTATGTAGATAATTATGTATATTGTTTATATACATTTAGAAAGCGATGGATACTTGTGAGCATGCTTTGGAACATCACGAGTTGAATGAAATAATATAGGCTGTTGACCACTGACCAAGATCAAGCAGAGGCTTACCAGAACCGCTAAGGAACATCAGAATGATGCGTTCAGTTGCTTTTGTACACTGTTGAGATATGTTCGTGAATTGTACCAACATGCACTTTCAATTTTCGGACTTACTTTAACGTGAATTTAGTCGTTGGAATTTTTTTTTAATGCTTTGTTTTGGTCTGCGCCTAAAGTAAGCAATTTAACATGGGTCGATGTGTGCACGTTCAGGCCATGCAGTATGCACATATAACTTTGTAACATAAAGACATAAGTTTATAATTGGCTGTCTAGGCGTGTAGGTAGTATTTAAAATTGATATTGGGAACAGTTTTGTTTGAACTTATTGTGAATAAAACAATCATTGGTCAAATCAGAATGTAACATAAACTAGAGGCAGGTAAATAAGTTTAACTTTTTGTGTAAGAGTGTTAAATAAGTTCGCCAGATTGAATTGTTCATAATTTTAAATTAGGCTAAAGTAGAAACTGTATTAATACACTTATGCTTTAGGTTTTTGCCATCATGCAACTATAGAATGATAGAAGATAGAACAGATGACTACACTCACCGGCACAAAATGTGCCCAAACCAAAAAGAGCTCAAAAAATTAATATAGGAGTAATTGCAAAAGATTTTATTGAATTACAGTACTTAACAGATTTCAACTAGATTTAGTCACAAATTAGACAATAACTTGTGAAGCTTGACTACAAAATAGAATAAATTGGTGTCTGGTTTTGGTCCTGAACCTCGGATTGGTCTCCAGGCACGTAAATTTCGTTCCTTCATCTATACCTAGAGTTGTTTTATCTCGACTGCTGCTAAGAAGAGATTTCTGAATACATCTAAGACAATAAACCTGTCGGGCCGATGTCCTCCTTACACTGCCGCTTCTGGTTGCTGCGTGTACAGATAGTCTAGCCGCTTGGTACCTTTTAAGATCAAATTGTAAGGTGGTTCTCATCAGTATACCACTTTAATCTCAAATCTTGGTTTACGGATCCACGATAATAGTTTTGACAACATTTGTGCCTATGAGTGTAGCTAGTTAATAGATACCCTAGTAAACAACTACAAACGTAAACTTGGTTCAACTGATATAACGTAATTGATTCGTAATCTAGTGTAATGCCTGCAACTTTGTTTGAGTGATGTTATTTTCTTACAAACTTGAATCCGGCTTCAGTCCTTAAAAGTTAAATATCTTGAACTACTTCCTCCAGAAGAAAGAAAGGAAACACCGCTCTCATGCTTGTTAGATCTACATTGTCGATTGTGCGTTGTTTGTGAAAATGATAATAATTGCGGATCTACCAAAGATATTCTGAATTTGTTCAACCAGTCAGCGCGCACAACTGTTTTATATATTAGGGAAGTATTCATTAAGTTAGCCATTTAGAGAATACCTTCTACTATGAATTACTATTGTAGTAAGTGAATAAAATTAAAACTGTTGATGTAGCTTGTATTAAAGATGATTATGTCTGCTGGATTACAAAAATTATACTGCTTGCATGTCGTAGCTTTAAAGCAATAATCCACGCACATGACTATCACGAATGACTTCCATTTCCTCTCGACTCTTATTATGCATCGAAACGTAGTTAATTTAGGACTTTTCCGCAAGTAGATTCTTTAGAATAAAAGGGGCAATTTCGCATGCAGCAGACATGGGTAGAGAGATCTGCCATTTTGTCTCTCAAATCAGAATATTTAGTAGTTTCGATATACAACGGTTGACCCCAATCAATCGCTGCCAATCTATGGTTTCACACAGTAATGACAATAAGACACATAAGTGCTCGACATGCCAGGCAATCGAGAGGCAATTTGTGGAATCGACATTATATCGGATGAAAATTATATTAGGTTCCTGGATTACTCACTTGGGTTTGCACGACGATACCTTCTCCTAGCTGGTTAATATTTACACTCTTGCTTCGTAGTCGTAGATGTATGTAGCAATAAGCGAGTAATACCTACCAAAAAGTGAGTTTATTTTTTTTAAACAATGAAAGGTTTATTGTAAACCCTATAAAGAATACAGACCTTGAAAGTTCAAAGTTGTCCCCATACAATTCGTAAGAAACTTCGCTTTGTTTAGAAAACCCCTTATAACTACAATTAAATTGTTCTTTTTAAAATAAAAAAAATAGCATCACGACATAAATCCCCACGATAAATATTCCCTCAGTTCTCTTTAGTCTTAATTCTTCAACAATGACAAACATACCCACATTTAGCGGTAGTTGATATTCCATACGTTCTCACGATGTTTTCCTTCACCGTTTGAGAGCACAGACATTGAGCACATAAATTTTTCAAATAGAAAAATCCATTGATGCACGTCCGGATTCGAACCCCACTAGACCATCGGTGCTCTTTTTTTGTTACTTTTTGTACATTGTTTTTGTACAAATTAACTATAATATTATAACTGTACTCACGTGTATTTTAATAAAGTGTTGATGTTATAGCATTTTCGGCAAGAGTCATACAGACGAAAAAATAGACGAGAAGACACCAGCAGGTTCTGTGAATCTTCTTGACGACACGTTGTTGGAGTCGCCTGGCTCAGTGTCAGGCGACAAACTATCTAAAACCTTCCCACCCAGGTAAGAATCTTCTAACTGAAATGTGTAATAGGATAGACTAATATGTAAGGGTTCGTTAAACAATACGATACAATACACATACGAAGAAGTGTTCGAAATCTAAGTCAAAATTAACGATCTGCAAATAGTTATTCCGGGTGTTCTGGGTGTTTTCTATGTATAATAAAAATTATCTATGTATTTAATGTATTGTATTAAGTATATCAGTAATCTACTCGGGTACTACGAGTATAAGAGAATAACACAAGCTCTGCTTAGCTTGGGGCTAGATGATGCTGTGTGGATTGTCCTGCATTAAAAAACACATAGACTCCTAAAAATTACTTGTACTCGTATTATTTTTATGGTAGGTGAATCTAGGCGTCAGTTCCACGTGGCCAAGCTTAACATACAAGACGAACAAAGTTACGATTTGGTTCTGTGTGTGATCTTAACAATATAATATAAAATGTTATTGCATCATCTAGTGTGCGCCAAGTGCCAATCCAGTTTTGCGAGGTTTAGGCAAGGCTGAATATTTTAAATAAATACTTACGCTTACGGGAGGTATAATCCAAGTTGTTTAACAAATCTACTTAAGAACAACTACCTAGACCAGAGGCTCGCATTTTTTTTTCTCATAGACCACTCTCAAAATTTAGCTGGTTCCGGTAAACCCCTTACAGCTTCACCATATTTCTAAAACTCACAAAAAATATCAAAATTAGATCTAACTATGGAAACACGTTTCAAATCGACACGTTGTACTGAATATGGAATATGCAAGTTTTTACAAGTAACAGTCGCTGAGCTTCGCAAAATATTATCTGCCTACATTGGTAGGTAAAGTGAAGCCAACATTTTAGTTCTTCATTATAGAAAGCAAATAATCTTTCGTGGTGGTTGTAACGTATTAGACTACGTTACAACCCCCGCTTACGAATTGTGAACCCCCATTTTTCCAGTGTCCAAAGTGGACCTAGACCCCTTTGGTAACAAATGACCTTGACCTACAAAAATGGAATAAAATCGTCACAAAACATTACAATGCTACGGAGCAAATTAAAAATATAATTATCTTTGTGCTAATGTTAGATCTTGTTCCAGCAATTTATCAAAACTGGACGACATGCCATGTGATTTCCAAGGCTTTGTGAGACGGAAGACACTGATGAAAGATGGCAGAAAAATATCCCTCTCATCTTGGCAAAGATATTGGCTGCAAATGTCTGAGAATATTCTTGTGTTCTATGCATCCAAATATTTTAAAGGGTATTTATTTATTTATTTATTATAATTATAAGATATCTAACAAAGGAAACACGAGAATTAAAAAAAAACGATGCAATATATGTTTCTATTAGTAGTGATATTCGTATAAACAAAGTACCTGATAGTTTCAGTAGTAGTAGAACTCTTTGTGAAGGGGTTGTCCGGAGAATTCCTACCACCAAGGCTAATCTTGTCGTCAAGCAGCTTACTGTGTTCGGGTTTGAAAGGTGTGGGTTAAAACTACAGGTAAATGAGACTTAACACCTGTATACCTCAAGTTGATAAGCGTGGAGTAGTGCGTCGTAGGGCACTTTCCCAATGAACGTGACCTGTGAGACTATGCTTTGTTATGACTAGTGAAAATACGCGCACTCTATCTGCGTGAAGCTATTCGTAATACAAACTTCAACCTTGCTGCATCCTAATTAAACCCCTAAAAGTTTCATTTCAGGAATTCCTTCCTTAATCCCTCTGCGCACCGAGACAAATATACCGTTTAATAGTTTCAAGTCTACGAAAATTATACTTGTATAAAAATACTTTATGTTATGAGTATCACTTGATATGACTAAACTTTACCGTGACCCAATTAACTATGATTTAAATTAGGTTACTTCCAATGTAGGCCAAGTTCAATTTAGGAACGTTCCATGTTATGAAGATTCATTACATTACTTGTTTTTTCATTACCTAAGTTATTCAAGTAACTTATATTGGCATATTTATTTTTAAGATGGTAATTATTGCGTAGCTTTGTTATGACGTTCCCTAAACCATTCTATGAAATTCACGGAAAATCCGATGTCCGATGAGGGTGAACTTGTCTAGTGGTGAACTTCTGATTAGGGTGCTGATAATGAATTTGTTACAGGAGCGCCCGTAGTGACTTCCGTGCGGAGCGTTGCAAGGTGCTGCCATTAGATGGCTGGCGAGCCAGATGGGATGCAGACGTACCCGACGCCTTCCAACTCATCAACCACCGTCTTGGCACGCTTTACAAATTCAAGTAAGTACATATAAATAGAACTAGAACAATGTTAGTTGACTATTGTAAATGTGTCCAACAGTAAATTCAGGCTCGGTCTCCTGGAAAAGCGTTACCTGTATCCCAGAATACAGTGCTTTCCCAAATTGCATGTATTTGATATATACGCCATTGTAAGTGTTCTATTGGTTATCAGAGGGCTCAGCTCTGATTCTCAGTCGTAAGAGTTTTAAAAAGACATTTGTATTGTACTACGCAGCACCAACCATTCTACTGTGAAGTATTGCTCCTCATCTTTTCAGTCACTTTCAAACTTCTTATGTAGGTACTCATTTCTTATTTTATCCATTCTCGTCACTCCACACATCCATCTCAACATTTGCATCTCCGCTGCATGCAACCTTCTTTCATCCGTCCCTTTGGTGGCCCAACACTCAGATCCATACAAAACTATAGTTCTTATGATCTTTTTATAAATTTTACCCTTTAATTTAAGGGGAATTTTCGGGAAATTTAAGGGGATCGCACGTTGTTCCTGTAACCTGTCGCCATTTCATCCATCCTGCATTTATTCTGCTCTTTACATTCCTGTACTCCTGTACTATCCTCTGCTAACTTTTAGCAATATAAAAAATATTTAATTTAAATACCGTTTAACGGATGCTTAAAGATATTGGCACCAGGCAATAGCGACTCATTCAATACATTGATAAGCTGTTACTCTTCCCTGCAAAATTTCGATCGACTTGTATATTTATTGTCTTCATACAGTGCATGCTTTAGTGATAGAGAGTTGGTTGTACATCACGATCTTTTAAATATTGGTTTTGCGTCTTTTCGGATCAAATGTGAGGAAAATTTAAACTACCTGTAATTTCTCCTGTTCATTTTTGTAGTTAACTACACATTATTCACAAAAACATGTTCTCACAAAAGTTTATCTTCGCCGATGAAAGCTATGCACAACGAAGAATTCAAATACCGTACGCCCTGAACACCTGAGAAATAGTTAACAGTGGAATTTTGTTACAGCAATGTGATGTTGCACTTTTTGCTAGAATAACTTTCAACATTGCATTGTAACAACGCAACGTAGATCGATTTTCGATAAATTCTTAAGAGCTTACAGATTCAGCAATTACGACGCGCGGGTTTTGTCGTACGTAATTTACTTGGTGAGCGGACTGGTTTCTGCAACTAGGCTGCTGGTGGGCACATTTTTACATGACGGGTGATGGTTGCTAGTTAAGCGAACCAATGCCCTCCAGAAAGGCCAACAGCTTACTTATACCGGCGAAAGCCTCCCCAGCCGTTATCGGTTTTCCCGAGGTAGTATGCTCGTTAAGGAGACACACTACTACTCTCCAGGAGTACATGCGCAGCGTTTTCCTTTTTGCATATATCCTCAGCGTAACACCTAATTTGAATAGGCGATTGCTTAGTGAGTATTAGTGAGTATGACCTGTGACAATCTTGACTATCAGCTGAAGTTTGTCATGTTTCAGGCTCAGGGGTTTTCGGGAGTATCACTCACGAATTTGAATTTGTGACTACTCTTTGCAAAAGTTCGTTTTTGCGGACTAATAGGACTCACCCCAAAATGTGCTCGCGAAATATTATATGCTGTGTTGGTCTAGTTTTAGACGCACGAATATATGATAGAGAAAAGTATAAAGACTTCAACCAGAAACCTTTCAAATCGCATCAATTATATCCAATCTAAGCTGCAATGTATTTGAAATTTCGCGTTACAGTGGCTTACCAAGTTTTACATTTTTTCTAGACTCTATAGCTTGGAATCAAAATCTAAATTATTTTGGAATATTTAAAACCCTTTGATTTGACATTTCACTTTGTAATCCTATTTGTAATTTATTTTGTGTAAACAATAGCGCGACACAGCCGCGCCGTGCCTATATGGCACAGCGATGCCACGACATTGTAAACGACCGAGTTTATTAACTTTCCTCCGGTATCTGTCTATAGAATACTACCACAAACATGCTGTTTATCACATATTTGCTTCGACTTATAGCATAAGCGCTAGTACGTTTATGCAGATATGGTGTCAAGCTAATAAGTATAAGCAGCGCGTGCACGGCACATATTACACAGATATGAGACGTATTTAGTTTTAGGGCTTTCGTCATTGTATAACGACAGCTACCATCCGTGGGTGACCGTTTCAATCTTGTATTTTTTTTGAGCAAGAGTTTCTGAATTAAAGAACGCAAAGTGAAACTTAATTTAATCAAACTCGCATTTTCGATACGATTTTGATCATTTGGTTTTGTGGTAAAATTGTTGAGATTTCCCGTTCAGGTATGGTTTTCCTGTTCAGTCATATCTCAATGGTTGTAGACAGTTTACTCTTTGTTCCCTTTTTATTAACTTATTATCAAAGATGTTGCTAAAGCTTTATTAACAGGTGCCTTATTAAATAAATTATAGCTTGGCGCGAAAGAAAAGCGTGTAAAGCATTTAAAAACTCGTCTGCTCTTTGTTCGGTCAGCAAACAGCAACAATAACGTGCAAATGCTAAAAAACAGAAAAGAGAGGGTGGGGTGGGTGCATTATCCGAGGTATTCCATACAAATAAGAGTAAAAAACGCGCTTGAAAATGCGTGACTCAAAACGAGGGATACAGTCGAAGTTTGAAAGTGGGGCAAACTCACGCTAAGGTGGAATATGAATTGTTAAAGCGCGGGTGTAGGACCGCATTTACGCAACAACCTGTTTTGTAACGCTTGATTGATACAAAACAATATGGTTGTAATTTGCATTATTTAACATAAAATTTCATGTACGATATTGAATGTTGACAAGCTGGGCGTAATCCGGAAAACGATGAATAAAGCAGTAGTGAATTTTCACTGAAACAAGTACCGAGTTACCCCGCAGTTTATCTTAAAACTACAATACGAAACCTCATTAATCGTTTTCTGTAATAGACACTGTCATTCTTCGATGTGTAATATTTAGAAGACTCGACTTTTGACCGTACCGCCTAAGAATGTAATTGATCTTTGAACCAAAAAAAATATAGTTCGTAAACTGGGCTACTTTTTTACATGGTATTATCACGCGATATGAACTATAATTACCTACATCGGATGTTTGTTACTTAATGTTGTAGCATTCTATGTACAGTCAGCTGCACTGGAATGTATACAATTCGTAACTTTCAAAATAGTGTCACAATGGAACAGTTAATATTTTCAGGGCAAAAATGCAAAAAATAAATGAACTCACCAACTGATTACATGGTATTTGAGTTTCTACTGTCTAAAAGTTTATAGTAATGTTGTAATAGCATTTAAAAGTTAATAGTTGTATACATTCTAGTGCAGCTGACTGTACCTAAGGGAAAACAAAATAACTGATGGATCCCATGGATGTTGCAAAAGAGATTTACGGCCGGTGGTATAATATTTCCGACGGGAGAGGCCGTTCACCCCTTTTGTTGCGAGAATAATGTTTTATCGGGCTTTAGTTTAAAATTAATAAATTAACTCATTTCAGCTTCATCGACAGAAACCATTGATTAAATTAACATATCCCGCGTTTGCCAATTTTTGCCAAGGTTGTACAAAAAAAATTGGTAGATGCGAAAGTAGATCAGAAAACTGTTGTTTTTTTTCGTAGAATACCTACTATAGCATATTTATACTTTTGTACACATCCGTGAATACTAAAATTACTGCTAGATTTTTATTTTACGTATGGCAGTTCGAGGATCACTTCGCTCGTTTCGTCAAACGTGCGAAATGGTCCATGCCATCCCAAAATCGGCCTTAAATGTACGAGTAGTAGTATTCAAAGGTATGTCCAGGTAGTACATTTGATACATACCCACATTTTGCGTAGTAGGAATAACTCAACTACGAGGCTGTATTTAAAGTCACCGGCTTTGTACGTGAATGCATTCCAGGCAGATACAGTTCTTCGGATAACTAGGACGCCCTGCGCTTTGACATGAATCCATATTCGATTTCCACTTGTCAAAGTTTATTTGTTTTATTACTTGCATATTTTTTTATAAAAAACGATGCAACTATCAGTTACTTTAGTAATTATAATACATACTAGCGAAACACATGCGACTTCGTATGCGTGAAGCTATTTTCATACAAATTTTAACCCTCGTTGCACCTCTTTAGAACCCCTCTTTAAATTTTACGGTTGAAGTGGTATAGGTTAATTAGAAGATATCTCACAGCGTCATTTTACCCCCTATTAAGCCTCTTGCCCTCAGCGCGAAAAGTAGAGCTACTACCAACTGATCTTTAAGGCCTGTTTTACTTAACATAGTGTAATTTAACAATCATGTATGTATTATTGATTTTTTTATTATTTTGGCACTTAGGTACTTATCTGTTAGATTGTAAGTCAGCACGCCGACCACTATATTTTACTTTATTTTGTAAAGGTAAAAGAAGGCAGAAAGGCAGGTAGAAAATGCTTTTAGCGTTAAGCCCACGTTTTTGTAAACTTTCTTCATTTGTACAATTAAGTATTAAATAAAAATGTATTGTAAAACCGTGTAAAAGATATTAAAGTAGGTACTTAAGTGTAATAAGACCCAACAGTCTCCCATTTTGGGCGTTAATATTTCCTTTATTCGTTGAATTTACTAAATCAAAATATTCTAAGAATCTTTTTTTGAAGTACATACACATTTTAAATTCAATCTACTTATTTATAGTTATAAAACAACATTTAATTTAACATTTTTTAACTAATTACAGTCCAAACTATGTCTTAAACATAGTATTCTATTATAATTTCAAACTGTATGTTGGTTGGTTATGAACCTACTTACAGTTTCATAACAGGCAGCTATGTAGCTGTCATTAGAAAATATTAATCAACATTTTTGTTGTAGAACTGGATCGGAGCCGGCTGCGAAACAATGGGTGAAAAAGATTGAACAAGTCTCAAACAAAACGATGAAGCCCCTCCCGGCGAATCTCATGTCATTCGAATAGTAAATGAAACGGACGCACGTACGTATTTCAATTATTTCGTTCAATGTATTTACTTACAATATCTCATACAAGTTTACCGTTGCAATAGGTATATTATTTTATGTTGACTGCATTATAAAGCTTTCTGTGAACAATGTTTGTTTATAATTATAATAAAGTAGATAGGTAGCTTTAGCTCTGTTTCTGACATGGT
Organism: Electrophaes corylata; assembly: GCA_947095575.1. Taxonomy (NCBI): domain Eukaryota; kingdom Metazoa; phylum Arthropoda; class Insecta; order Lepidoptera; family Geometridae; genus Electrophaes; species Electrophaes corylata. The sequence continues at coordinate 8,482,411 of OX352698.1, read as the reverse complement.
ATTTTTGTAATTCGCTGTTATTTTAGTAATGAATCGATTTCACTCAATAATTTCTAACACTGTGTTAAGTACTCTATGATAGAGTTCCAAAATATTGTTATTTAAATACTCATTCATATTCGTAGAGTGCCTCCAATTAATGTGCCACTAAATAGGAAACTGAAAATCGTATTTTAGCATATTATAGTGGATCTGTAAAACTTATAAAGGTCTATTACATATCTCAAGTCACAATGTTCTAGCTGTATTCATAAATTAAGAAAAAAATATCATGGTTATACTAGAATACTCAGAAAAGTATTAAAATCTAGGAATATTTTTATGACAGACTGATGAATATACCAGCAATAACATAAATACGTATAAGTACTATAGTTACACTAAAGTAATGCTTGTGTTATTAGTATTTTACGTTGAAATTGAAAATAAAAACGGGAAAGCGGTAGAAGAAGATCCCTTGCTACTTGCAAACTAACTATTTAATACCTCTGTGGTTTCGTACCGTCCACGAAAGGGCCTAGCGCGAATAAATTTGACATTTGTGGCGTAAGCGTATTTTGTTGAGATATGCCAGGATGCTGCCCAGTGTAACTCGGATTTTGGTGGTACGATACAACACAAATGTCAAATTTGTTCGTGCTTGGCCCTCAGAAGGCATATTTTAGCATTAAACTATTGACACAAATCTGGTGATTCCTTCGGTCCTTCTCATTGTGAGAAGACCACTAAAACTTACATGTATTTTAGAGCAGGGTCATGTTATTGTGAGTTTTGACCAATAGTTTTTCGTTAACCACAAATTGTGCAGTTTTTATTTCGTGTGATAAAAAGGACGAATCCATTTCCAATACGTATAAAAACGAACAGTGCAATTTTTCCCGATAGATATAAGTTTTTAAGTTCTCTCTTCCAGTTCACTAGTACGTTCAAACTCAACCAATTATAATAAATTGCTATGATAGTATGACTTGTTCATTCATACCAATACAACTAACTTTTCTCGACAAATGTACAAATAAGTACAAATTAGATTAATAATTGGCGCTTCCAGAACACTTACGTTCAAACTCAGAACCATGATAAAATATTATAACTAAAGCAGTTTGTACCAACCCTACTAGCTTTCTAAATTACAAACAACTTTTTTAAAAAAGCTTATCTGAAAACTGTAATTTTCCCACGTTTCAGTCCCCGAATTAAAAGGATGCTAATTTCTATGTAGCCCTCTTTCTCATCTGAGTTCATACATAGTGCTACTTGGTAATATTTGTTGGTTTAACATTATTATAGCTATACAATTACTATAGCTTCATTAGGTACATAAATTATCGAACCACTGCCTATTTAGCATAGCACTCCCGGGAGTAACTCATGGTTTAACGATAGATAGATCGTAATGAATGATAACTCAGATGGATCGAGCTTTACGCCCGTGGTACAGACCCAATTTAGCAAAATGGCATAGAAACGCTCAAGCGACCTTATTGCCAGTGACAAATTTTACATTGGGAAAGCGTTATATGACATTCAATATAGATTGTTCAAATAATTTTGTAACTGCTATTTACGTTACCTACCATGTTAAGTACCATAGTACTGCTATACATAATATAACATAATAGGTTACGTAACTGGCAATATGTGTCACGAAGTTTACTGTAGATTGAAATTTTAAGAAGAAACTTGCACGATTTGTAGCTAAGCTCTAAATCTTCGCGGATATCGCCGATATGAGTATCGGGATTCGGGCTGAAGGCAAAATCTCGATCCGTAGATGGGCTGAGCTTTCAGATAAATACGGATTGGATACGAACGACTGCTATTGTGAATTCGGTACTATGGTGCCTTGCATTTTATAATATTCAATTATTTTAATATAATATAATTCTCAATATTTTAGTATAAATACAAATAAAAAGTTCGTGATATTATTCAAAAGCAATAAAAATAATTATAATAAATCAGTTACCTATACCCTTACATATGACATTCTAAAGTTTAAACAATATCATTGGTCTTTTATAAAAGTATTTCACAGCTATAAATTTAAACAAGTATCGGTAGTATAGTAGTACTTAGTAAATATAACCTAAGTAATATTTATGTGAACGCAAATACCCGTTTAGATTGGTATAGCCAAGAATAATAGCTAACGTAATCTAGGCAAAACAGAAACGTAAACGAGTACAAGTTAGGTTACTTAAAACTAATTTATCAAATTTAATTATCAAGAAAGATGTCACAGAGTCCTACACGCACTTAACCGGTTTATATATGATTTGAGGTGCTTAACTACCTACCATTTTTGTTAAATAAGCAGATAAAACGAGGTTCTCTCTTGTTTTGGGTGGGTCTTTCCCGTGGTTTTTGATATCAGAACACTGAAAACAAGGTGATAAGATATTAAATATACATTATGTATGTTGTATATTTTTCAATGATTTCGTGGCGTTTTATAGGTTTACTAGAAAATGCCTAATTTGAAAGTAACATTAATATATACCGCGCTAGGATAGGAAACTGAATGAGGCTTCTCACACTAGACTGATTCGACAGCTCAATATTTAGTTAGGAGAGATGTTTGTCTGAATTCATCCGTAAAAATGCAATATAAACACTATTCAGTACACAACAATTTACTACAAAACTGTTGACGTCGAGAATCGGGGCATAATTATAAATAGAGTTAGTGATTCTTTTTTATTGAGCATATTGACCGAATACTGAAACGCAAATTCATTGCAAAGCTGTTTTATTGTTATCTTTAACATGTTACCCTTAAATTTTAATTGGCATTCAGATAAGCCACAAAATTAGTTAATCGTCACTTAAACAGGTAAGTAGCGAAACATTTGACAATATCAGAACCATTTTGACGTTTTCCTTATTCTTAAATGGAAGATTTCACTTCTCACATAATTTTTACAACATATAATTTTTACAGCCCACTTAATCCTCAAATCTTCTACCGTTATTGCTTCTGTTTGTCATTTTGACAGTTAATTTTGCCAGTGTCAAAAGTAATACTCGTAATAGTTTTTATTCAAGTTAATCAAATTCTGTCAGGTCGGGCTGTCCTTGGTTTTGGAGAAAAATAAGGTTTTTATCTTAATTAAAGGGAACATTTTCGTTCAAATCAGGATGCCACTTTGATTTCAATTGGTCACACATTGCAAGGACCTTAAACAATGTTGGTTAAGATGCTAATAAGAGCTCATAAAACACTAGAAAAACAATGAGAATGAGCTATGTTGCTTCCAAAGATGACAAAAATCCAATTCAATCCAACGGCTATAAGGAACGGCTTTTGAAGGATTCTGACAGTTCTCAAACGCTAAGTAAGATTTGTATACGCCATTTGGACCATAAGTGGCGCTAAGTTAAAATTCACGATGAAATATACAGAGGAGTTTTCTCGAGGGCCCTCTGAGAGTAAAATCGAGTAATAACTAAACGATTGTAACAAAAAATCTTGGAGGGGTCGATTTTGATTTAAATAAGCATTGCATTCTTCAATCTTATACATTTAATTTTTTTTTTAAACAAATTTGACGCCTAGTTCGGTTCTCCTTCTTGTAACAAATAAATACTGTAAAATTACTATTGGTCAAATGTTATCGGAACTCTTAAAAATGCAAATCTTAGTATCAAATTCAAAATCAATCAAAATATTATGGGTAATAAGCATCTGACTCGTTTAGGTCCTTCACCTTATCTTCAGAGAGCCCTCGAAGAGACTCAACTTGTATATTTTTCGTTTGTATTCCGTTGCATGTCTTAAATTTCATCAAATATGAGAAAAGATAGAAGTAAAGAATTAACTCCTTTGTCATGCAGTATGAATGAACATGAAAAAACTTTCTGCTAAGCCAAAAATAAATACTGTTGAATACTTGAATGTATCGACTTCGCCGGTGAGAACGAACTGCAAAGAGAAAACGAAGTTTTAGTAAAGCTGGGATTCCGGCATTTCGAGCTGACCTCTGGCTTCCGATTGTATTTCATCAGAACGGTAACGTAACATTTAAAATCCGACAGCAACATTTGAATCGGAATTTCAAAAGGTTTGCTCGTTTTATTACGAGTTACTTCAATTTTGGTATCGGTTTGTTTAAACGATAAGGTTTAAACTGACTAATTTAATAATCGTTGAACAGCCTTTAGCCGTTATATAAAAATACTTTGACTAAGGTTTGAGTAAACGTAACTTATGTAAATACCACGTTTTATAAAACATGTACAACGAAAACCTTAGCAAAACACGAATAGTGTATGGTGAATCGAGAACTGTGAAGTGAGCTCCTCAAAATACCACATAAATATTTTGGTAAGTTACATTAACATTAAATTACAGCCACATGAGTCTTGCTATCTTTATCCCTTAGGTTGATTAAGCACATCATGGGGCACGTTCTTAATGCGCGTGACCTACAAGGCAATGCTTTGTTATAGGTGATGGTATAAAAAGGATATTTAGTGTTCTAGGTGGTTAGACTGACATATTGTATATATAAAATAATTTTGAAAAGACATCTAGTTATCGAGCGAAACCTATGGACTACCTACTACAAAATCACTGACAGATTTTAGAAAATAAAAAACAAATATCAATAAATAATAAACAATTTTAAGTTGTATCAAATTGCAGTTGCAAGAATTGCAAATATCCTATATCCTTAGTATCATGTATAATAATTTCAGTGCGTTACAAATAAAAATAATTGAGGTTATTTAGAATGGCATAAAAGTTTAAACGGGTGTTCTACGTCTTAGTCACGTTTTTTAAATACTTTATCATACCAGCATTAGTATTATTACTAACGCATTTTACGTAAATATTAATGTAGGTACATTCGTCCAATTATTATAAATTAATCGTGTATTTATCATTGATTGATATGTATTAATACGAATATTTGTTTTATATAGTTCGTAAATACTATGTCCATAACATAATTGGAACTAATATTACTTTTAATTTAATTCCAGCGAGCCAAATGGCGCGCATCCATAATATGATTTGTAGGTACACCTGCGTTCAATAAAATCGGCCAATCCCAGTGATCTTAGATATAAAATACTAATAAACATTGCATCAATTTTATTTTTCATAATTTTTTCATCACCGTTATTAAGTTTCCCTAATAATTGAAATATTTTATTTATGTCTACATCCGTAGTATGCTACCAAGTTATGCCTATTCCAAATTTCAAGTTTCTAGATAGAATAGGCAGCTTGGAGAGCAATGGTAGAATTTGCAGACGCCAGAGATACAAGCGTTTTGTGTTTTTTTAAACAGGGCTGGATTACTACAATTATGCACAAAAAGACCAAATTTACTAAAACTAATTTAGATAAAGGCACTGGAAAAAGGGAAGTTTTATGATAGTGGCATCGAAAAATGTTTAAAGGATCGGATTTATTGCACGCAAGTATACCTAATAACACGTTTGAATTATTTTATCGATAAGTGGTATTAATTGAACGTACCGAGTAAAATTATATTCAACCTAATATGATTTCAATAGTATGTACGGAATTCTGTTTTGGAAATTTCGGTATGCATTACTGTAAAAGAGTTATTTCGATACTTATTACTGTAATCAAATGTAAGCGCCTTTAAGTGATTGCAGTATGTTCCAAAAATTATGTTTTTTTTTTTTTTTCGAACGGACTAAAAAGCTGGTATAATCGCCTAGCGATTTCCGACAGCGTTACCGGGCTACTGGCGAGCGCAGAAGGCGCTACGCCCATTACAAAAAATGGTTTTGTTGGCAACGAGCACAAGGGCACCACTTAGGTACGGACCTCGGCTTGGGCTGTTGCCGGGGAAGGGAGCTACGGAGAGACTCTTCGCCCTGAAGGGGCGTTAACGGGGAGACGTCTTCGACCTCGCCGCCGGGGTCGGTGTGATTGTGGAGTGTTTCCTGTGTCCGGACTCGATGAAGCGACCTCCGCCGCATTCGCGGCGGTGATCGTGTCATCTGGGTCACCTAAAACGTGTCTAGGTCTACGGAGGGTACGTTTAACGGGCGGATCTACTGGATAATCGGGTAGCGAGTTAATTAAGGGATTCGGATGGTGGGGAGCCGAATCATAAAACCGCCTGGAGGCGCGTTTCATGAATTCGGCTATAGATTCGAGTTCGAGATCTCGATGAAGATCGATATTACGCATGTACCACGGGGCACCCGTAATAGTGCGCAAAAATCGATTTTGAACTACTTGGAGGGGTTTTAAATTGATCGAATGAGCGAACGCTACGGAGGCGTAAGTCATGATAGGTCGTATGCAAGTTTTGTAAAGCGTCAACTTATTTCTAAGAGACATTTTACTCTTCTTGCATACGAGTGGCTGAAGGCGCGAAAGAATAAATTTGGCGCGGTTACGTACTGTGCGTACGTGTTTGACAAAGGATAGACGACAATCAAGGGTTACGCCTAAGTATTTAGCTGCCAAAAATTATGAATAGGTACATTGCAACGAATAAATACAAACTTCGATAAAAACTTGCATGTGCAAAATGTCGTGCGTTTAAGACACTACACATGGGCAGCCTTACGACTCTAAGTAATGAAAGGGGGTGTCTACTATGTTGTTTTTTATATTTGCTATGTGGTATATTAGATACTTTTAGTTAGAGACACATTTTAGTTAATTGAAAAAACCAAAATAATCAAAACATGCCCTATACCGATTCAGGGCATTAATTTATTTATTTTGCCTGGTGCTAAAATGTTGCTATTACTATAATATTTGTAATTGCTCACATATTATATGATCTTGGTTGTCAGTGAAATTCTGCTGATTTTATGTACGTCATTACTATACATTTGTTCAGCGTTTTATATATAGTAGTAATCGAGGTGCTTTTTTAGAAAGCGTTACGGTAACCGTCATTTTTTGTGTTTAACTTTATGGCGACTGGACTAACGATTTTGGGCAGGTAATAAAGATTACTAAGAAAAAGATAAAGAGTTTTCTCGTAGAGGTTTAAATATAAATAATATTTTTTATCGTGACGTCGAAAGTTTTTAAATATACTTCCTAATGAATGAGCTTCGATAGACTTTACTGAAAAGACGTAGAATCGGTTTACTATTTTTGCCATTCCAATTGCTAGTTATAATCTGTTCTTGCTGAAATAATATGATGAAGTTTAAATCCACGTGGCTTCCTTTTTCACTGAAATTGTGAATAGTTTAGATGATTTGAGGTCTAAAGTAACAAGTTGTAAGGGTACATTTGAAGCGCATGATGCTATAAACTATCAAACAAATATAGTTCAGTCCACTGTACTAAGATGTGTACAATTTGTAACTACACTTGCTGTGACACTGTTTTACAAGTTTCGAAGCGTATATATCTAAGAGCAGTCGACTGACTCTTACTTTGCAGAGTTTCTTTATTATATCAATGAAGTCAAATACGAAGCAAAATGTCCATAATTTCTTCTTACCAAGCTAGTTTTAACTTTTTATTACGCTCCATAGAAACGTATATATCTTTGATCATATAATCTAGAAATATCAACGAAGTTAATTGAACGGAGCTTAGGCCCTATCATAGATTAAGCCGTCGTCGTCGTTAAAAAATCTTTGTACAAACCAATTTCATCTCTAAAACCAATCCCTGAAAAGGGGCTTTACTGGTTAGTTGGCAAGCAATCCCTGAAAGGTATCCTCTACTTACCGAACTGTGAACTGTCTGACTTAGAGGTGTGCAGAGGTTGTTTGATATATTCGTAATACAGCTCAAATAGAAAAAAATATCCTTTTACAAAGATGCTTGTAGAAAGTGGCTGGAATGGTTTAAGAGTTTATTCCTTACGGTTTCTCATACAAAATTACAAGTTTTACAAGTTTACAACTAAAAACTAAGGCACGCAAGATACACTAGCCTCGTAGGTAATAGACAGAATGTTTAATATGTAACTAAAATTATGTGCATTCTTTACATTTAACTTTACAATGGAAACTTAAATTCGCATTATTGTAGGTCTTCGCGACTTCATCCGTGTCAATTTATTTTTATACAAATTTTAACCCCTGCTGTACCCATTTAGAGGTTGAATTTTGGGAATTTCTTTCTTAACACCTCTACGCACCAAGACGAATATACCCTAAAAATTTCAAGTCTCTACGACCAGTTGTTTAGGCTGTGCATTGTCCTTATATCATTCAGTCAGTCAGGACAAAGATTTTTATAATTGATATAGATTAGTGGAAACGCGAGCGACTTCGTCCGCGTGAAGCTATTTTCACACAAAATTCAACTCCCGCTGTATCCCTTCAGGGGTTGAACTTCGAGAATTCCTTTCTTAGGTGTTATACCTCTACGCACCAAGATCTATCCTGAAAGTTTAAAGTCACTACAATCAGCGGTTTAGGCTGTGCGTTGTTTATATGGCAGTCAGTACAAAGGTTCTTATAATTAGTATACAGGGTTAGAGGAAAAATCGTGCTAGATCCGTTAAGGGCTTCAAGTACCCATCATTTCTGACTTATTTCACTATGAAACACCCTACCCTAAACTTAACCCTTATCTAGATATTCGACTTTTACTTTTTTTATTGAAAATTGCCGATTTTTAGGCTACTAAATTTATTTTTGTTTTTTTTTTTGTGTAATAAGATGCTTTAGGACGTCAATCATTAAAATAGTGCATAAGTTAATTGAGTAGACCGTAGTAGATAAGTGAAAGTTAAGAAATAAAAAAATTTAAAGTCGAATATCTCGAAAAGGGTTAAGTTTAGGGTAGGGTGTTTCATAGTGAAATAAGTCAGAAATGATAGGTACTCCATGCCCTTAACGGATCTAGCACGATTTTTCCTGTAACCCTGTATACATTAACTTGTAAGTGTGTTGGGCAAGCCACGAAGAATACACTCTTTAATGAAATCTTCTCATTAGAAAGCCGCTAATGGGCCACATTTTGCCTTCACTTCTAGGATGTAGGTCAAACTCCCGCAATGCAATTATAAGGCGGATGCGGGCAATGCGGCTACATAATGTGCATGACAATTTTAGAACAAATTTCGACTCTTATTTTACATGTAAGGTCTAAGATTTGACATAACAATATGTATGCATGAAAATTACATGAATTTATTACCACCAAATTGAATACAAAGTAAGAAATAAATGCTATTTCCATAGGTCCATTCGTATACAAGAATTTAGGAAGAAGTTAGTCCAAAAATGTAAATAAAGAAATGTCAATATCGGAGTACCAGGTCAGAGTAGCAAAACTTTTAGAGTTCAATAATATTAATGCTTCACTTGTGTATCTTCTACTGAGAGCGTTAACAATTAATTATTTAAAGATGCTCGATAAAAACAAGGACATTTTTATAACTTTGTATCAAGTAAAAATTTAAACCAAGTAATAAATAAAAATATATTTAAATAGAGAAGAAAAATTAAGAACAAAATATTATCGTGTTCTTTGGCGAGATTTAGGAAACTGCTACTTGTAAGGTGTCTTTTAGTCTTGGTATCCCCGTTTGGCCTTAATGAAATATCTGAGTATTGGTAAACTAGTCAGCAATATCGATAATACTATTTTATTACATGCAACGCTTTGGATATTACATTGGACTGCATAATTTTATTGCGCATACAGTAGAATCTCTAAAGTAATCCAGGGTTGTTGAATATGAATGGGAAATATATTACTCATGCTTACGTTTGTTTTAAAATATAATTATATGGGTTATTTAAACAAAATTGTTGTGTTATCATCTGCAACAAAAATGATCTGCACGAATAAAAATCAATATTTAGTTTATGAGACCTTGTTCGTTTGGGATCGTCAATAATATAGCCTGGAAAATGTCACCAACACATTTATCGTATAATATTAACAGCTTTCATGTATAAAATTGTTAATGGGAAATACCAACCAATACCAATAGGTACCTAACAACCAATACCAATGGAAATACCAATACCGTACAAAAACCAACAAAAGTGCTCGTAACCACTCCCTTAATGTCCGGTTGCTATATTATACGAGTGTTCGTTATTAGTTTCGTTGGTCTAATAATATCTCATAGAATATTTCTTATACCTCTCCTATAACAGCAAAATGAAGCTTCGTTAACTTGTGGCGCTTTTGTTTTACGGTTATCGTCTCGCAGCTCGATAGTTCGTGGTGCATGACTCTGATGCGTTTGATGCCGCGATAGACGTAGGTATAAGAAAGGCGTTATAAAATGTACTAACTAATTCCACTTCTAAATGATCGTGAATCTGGAATAAATGAGAAAGTTATAATCGTATTTATGAATTCAGATGCACCATAAACAGTTGCAAACATTACCAAAGCTACTTTATTACTTACTCTTACAATGTAACCGTTTTGTATAGTTTTTAGTTTTAGTGAGGCTATGATATTCGACTGATATTAAAACTGTTTAATATTTAAATCAGTCATTTACTATGTATGGTTTGAGACCAGCAAGTCAGTGTTTATTCTAGAAGTTATGTAAAGTAGAGACGTGTTTGAATCACCAACTGTGCAATTACTTAGTTTCCAAACTTGGAGCTGTTGGAACTCAGCCTCTAAGTGAACAGCTGAGAACTTTCGCGCCCTCGTTTAAGTTGAGAGCGGTCGCAAAATCACCTACCTACAATTCAGGCTTGACGGAATGGAGTTCATTTTACAATATAAATAAAGGAATTAATTATTTCATCTCGTAACATTATACAAATGTAGCGGGGCCGCCTGTACTATTCCATTTGTATATCAGCCCCCCGATGGCACTAACGAAATGGAAATGGTGGACGCGACTATGTGGATCGTTTTGACTCTAGCGATATCTGAAACTGAAGGGAAGATTGTCGATATAAACTTACTTCTTTTCAAGTTTCTGAAGTGATGGGCATTACTAAATCAGTCAAAATTATCGCCATAGTAACGTTCCCTATTCCCATTATGATAGCGCGATTGGTCGTGAACCTTCTAACTTTTTCTGTTCGAAAAATGTTTGCACTCAATTCTAGTGCTCTCAAATGGCTAAAGAAAACATGCCGTGGAAACCCGCGACTTGACCGTATCTTAATCTGTGACCTGTGGATTAGGTCGACTACGCAGTGAGGCGCTGGGCAAACCTTATACGGCCTAAGACAATCCTGTACGATAGGTACATAGAGAGCATGAGTTGCAGGCTGTATAAATAATTTAAAATAGATACAAAGGTATATTAATTAAGTGAACTTATTTAGTATAATGAATACGTATTTTTCTTAGTGTGTTATAAAATGAGCTCCACTCTGTACACAGTGAATCATATTTAAAACGATTCGAACCCGTCTCTGCGTGGTACTCAAGCTTATTTTAATTACTACACTATCTATTAAAATGTTTGATCTGCCATTATCTCCTAGATATATAAGTGATTTTGTTTTTTTGTAGTTATAATTACTTTTTACGTTTATATTGTTGAAAGTACATTTTCAAAGTTGGAAGCCGATTGGATGTTCTAAAGACGAAGCATGATTAATGCTATTTAATTAACTAGGCACTTATTGTGTATAATTTACGGCACTCCCCGTGCCCTTGTGTTCAATAAAATTCGTAAGAAAATCATTCGACTTATCATTTATTTTTATTTTTCTATCAATATTACTATTACCAATGGAAAATTAGAAGTTATGCGCTTGATTTTTAATATTTTTTTATTCTAGCTTTATTTTTTTAATAGTTTATATGAGTTTCATTGTTTCTCTAAGCAATATGGTACCGCACATGGTATCAGTTTTTTTTTATTATAACCAATATTATTGTTGTAATAAAAATATACATTTTATTTGATTGACAACATAAAAGCGTAAGGCTAACTTCTTTTACACTTTACATCTGAACTTTTCTAAAATCTAGCACACACAAAGAAACCAATATGCAGAGAGAGGAAATAAAGTAGGTAGGTACATCGAGATTGCGCTCTTCGAGCGATCACATGTTCTTTCTTTATCTCAGCTTGTAACTTGTAAGGTTCATTCGTCTAGCTAGTATGTTTTTACTATGTGCACCATTGTACTTTTGTGTAACAACATGATCTTCCTGCCCTTATCCCACTATGTGTGGTCGGCACAATATTTTATTTTCTTCCACTCCCCTCTGTCATCTGTCATATTCGTTCTCACTCCTTTCTTATCCATGTCGCCTTTACACAGTCCATCCATATTTTCTTTGGTCAACTCACGTATCCATTTACATTCATATTCACTCTCCTGGTAACATGACTTTCATCCCTCCTCATGCCGTGCCCGTACAACGCTAGTACATTTGTATACCATCTAAAGATACTATAAACTTCGCAATATTAAATTAAAATAAAGTGGCGATTTCAACTGGCAGCAACATAAACTGACCTAGATGTCAAACTCAGAAGTATTGGAAAAGCGCTGACGGCTTTTGAGACATCGCGTTGTTCTACCTACTTTTTACAAATTGTACTTTTTAAATCACGCAGAAAGAGAGTTTGAAAATAATCTTAGAGAAAACGGAGATTTGATAGTTTTTTCAATACTCAATAAATTTTATTGTTTTCACATTGATTGGTAGAAATTTTTCGTCAGCATATACGCTGCCTGTTTGTTTCGTCACCTATGCCTCTTTTATTTCTAAGCTTAGTTGCATTAAATCAACAGTTATTCGTTTGGTGAAATTAATTTAACATCACTTTAAAACATTTCAACTTTGCTTGTGTCGGAGTAAGTATCAACGCCTTAAAATATACATTTACCAAAGAGCATTTAACAAAAACTTTATACCTCTTGATTAAGTTTTTGTTGTTAGTAAATTTCATTATGAAAACCTGGTTATTTGCGAACGTGTTAAATTATTTAACCTCTCATTTACTTTGTCAAGGATCCGTCTACATAATAATAGAAATGGTAGTGTGTGTATTTATTTCAGCTTTTACACCCTAACTTGCTCGCATATACGTCGGCGCGGTAATAAGGTGAATAATTTCTAGATTTCTAGTATGCTATGATACGACAAAACAAATTGTGAGAAGCAGACTGAGCAGTCTTTATAATCTAATCAAATAAAAAAATACAGTTAGATGCTAGTTTGTTACAAGTTCTTTAATTCATTTGTTTTAGGTATGAATCTAAATATTGTACACAGTTAATGTGAGAAAGAAATAACAAAAAATATTACTGGATATGCTAATACTGCTCAACTGCAACTTAACGTATTTTTTGGAGGTGTAATTAATTGGTTTTGAGAATAATCCAAAGATACAATTTAGGTACATTTCTTTGTACCTGTTGCTAATTCAAAAGGTCGTACTCAGCGTATCACACGTTTAAGTAATAGTTAAGACTTTTATAAATTCATGTTTGAAGTAGAAAAGCGACAGCGTGATATTGCATTGCATTCAAGTAAACGTCCATTCAGGGCGTTCGCGTTTGCGTTGAGTTTACTCGGTAACTAGATCGCGATTCTAGTGAATGAGCACACTTCTATTTGTATTACCATAGACTTTACCACATGTTTCGTTAATTTCTCATCTTTGAACGGTTTACCTGTACCAAATTTTCAAACTACGTCCTTTTTCACGGCAATTAAACTGGTCTGTATTTTTAAGACAGCATACACAGTAAGGATCGCGGGAAGTCGAAGGTTGGAAGGGCATAAAATCGTTGTTCTTGGAAACGTATGAGGGAGGCCTATGTCTATCAGTAGACTACTATCGGCTGTTGATGATGATGATGCATATATAAAAGGAATTATTTTATTTAAAGTCATGTTACGTAATGTGACGAATTACAAACAACAACCATTTGAAATTTTCAAAATTAATTTGTTTAAGTTGTAATTTTTTTTAGGCAACGATAAACAGTGATAGGTCTCATTTTAAGCAATGTGTAAATTTAAATATTGTTTTAAATCGAATTTATTTATTACTAGCGGTCCTTCCCGGCTTCACATGGGGTTTAGTTAGGATCCTTAATTTAAAAAAAATATATATAACATGTCACCCGGAAATAGTGTAGCTTTCCAACGGTGAAATAATTTTTTAAATTGGTCCAGTAGTTTCGGAACCTATCAATGCAAACAAACAAACAATCAAATCTTTTCTCTTTATAATATTAGTACAGATTAAAATCTGTATTAATAAATGTAAAGAAACTTTTAGTTATAATTTTCTGTACCTAGCACGAATGAAAAGAGCGGCAGACTTGGTGTCTTTTATTGGTCGACACGGACTGGCGCAAGGCTATAGCCTTGTTCGCGACCTATTTTATTTGATGCCAGTCAGAGGTGAAGTTTATTTACTTTGGAATAAATCCTCCTTGACTGTCTTATATTTTTTTTTTACTGAAGACTTTACTAGTGTTCTATTTTTAATTAGTAATGGGTATACCTTAATTAATCAACATTACAGAAAATTTAATCTAGTTATTTGATGTCGTATAAATATGTACGATAATAAAATTGATTGATGGTAAAAATTCCAGTAAAATTTTCTGAAAACAGTTTACCATTATATTATTTTCTTTGTTCACTAACATAATGTACATTTTTAACATCATTATGTAAATAAAATCTATCGTACCTCGAGCTAAATTTTCAGTACCATGACATACAAATTTTATTTGTGCATCCTCTCGGTATTTACCTTAGCTAAACTTTACCCAAAAATAAGAAGTAAAAAATATATTTTATTCGTTTTTCTTGGGTAAAGTTTAGCTGGTATATACACCGTACCTTCAGCGGAAAGTAATATTTTTAAATATCTCAAAACCGGTTAGTAATTATTCTACTATTATGATCCTCCTTTGCCGCATAGTACACACACCACTGAATCTAAATAAAATATAAAAATATTTTCATTGTTGAGAAGAGCTATTTCCAAATGATAAAATATTGTAGGTATAAGATAGGGTCTAATAATTTAAAATATTTACTTCAACAGTTTGGCGAACGTTTGTATGAGCCTGTAGTAATTGAATAAAGGTCGACGGCGAATGGGCGGCGGAGCGGGCGAGTGGCGGCGCGACGTGCTCCAAGCGCACCTCTCTGAGCTGCTATGGCTTCCATCCCGGCGGGACAATGGTGTTCTTCGCCTTTCATTCACAAGTGACCCAATTCGTAGATGTTGCTTTTGATTTGGGCAAAAAGTGGCTAAACGTAGAATCGATGGTGTATATGTTGCGGAGGTGGGGTGGGCGCTTGCGCGAGCCCAAGCCGCAACGAAACGCTTGCCGCTATCGCCCTCCACAGTAGACATTCCGCATGATACGGTCGGAGGTTTCGTAAAATTTAATCCTAGACTCTCTACGTCTTAAATTCTCAATTGTGGTGCCTCCAGCTTTCTGTCTACTCCACGGCATAAAGTGAACACAATGTAAGTACTTTGATCAACTTTATAACTGACCTTTAATTTATTATAGAACTAGTTCGTAGTTTCAAAACTTTCTGACACTTGGTATTTTAGGGTTATGCTGTAGGCTTTTATTTTGATGAGTTTTAAAGCTTTTTTGGTTCAAAATAATATAATATGTATATATAATATATATATAAAATTATATATATATATATATAATATATATATAAAATAATATATATATATATATATATATATATATATATATATATGTATAAACAAAATAATATTTGCGTAAAAATACTTTTGAGTTTTTGCTTATAGAATTAGGAAAAACACCTATATTATTTCCAAAATAAGAAATCCTGAATTTTAAAATCCCGTAAAGGTTTTCTATCATATTTGATATTTTTTTTCGCTAGGCCGAAAATACTATTTCTATATTTTCTAAATCGAAAACTAGCAATTGAAATGCTTGTTTTTCTCATCACAGATGTAGATTTAAGTATTCTATTAGTCATCTGGTTTCCATGATATAAGCTATGCTTAGTTTAGGACTAACACAAATATTTATTTATTTAGATATTAAATTACCACAGATATTAAAAAATTATAATGCTAAAGTTACGAATTAGTACTTTATTTACAGTGCATTTTATATTATTTATTATATCATCCACCATCATGCAGAAATGTTGTAAAGTCAAATAAATCAAAATCAAGTATATCAAGTTTCCGATAGGTATGCAAGCAAGCAGAGCAAAGCGTATGGGATTCCGCTTTTACTTTTAAGGCCGCACCTGACCTCTTGTGAACCTAGACTTCCGCATTTTTATACAATAAAAATACTTTAGAAGTATGGACCACAAAATCACGTGAAGTCGAGTCTGTTTCGTTCTGTCGTAAGTATGACAGAAGAACTATGTATTGACCAATATCACTTGGTCTGCGCCTTATGAGATCTGATTCAGATGGTTCTTTTTTATTTTAAAGGTAGACACTAACTTTAAGTTGGTCACATAAAAAATGGTGGAGATCTAATGAGGATCTTAGGCGTAATGAGCAAAATCTTGAAAGAGAGAGAGAGAGTGAAAAGTGAGCAATTTACTGCATTTCAAGGAGTTCTTCCTTGAAATGCAGTAAATTGCTCACTTTTAGATTTCTACCAGCAGAAGTTAGTGCTCTAGATATATATTGTTTGCAGAACTACTAGTAATATATGTTAATTCAGGTTACGAACTGTATTAATTCTAAGTTTCATCCAAATCGGTCCAGTAGTTAAAGCGTGATTGAAGCACAAAATCCATACCTAACTAAGTTAAGGTTTTAAATACTTAGGTATTTTGCAATGCAAATACAGTTTTCCAAACTCACCCAGGGTTTTTCAGAAAGAAAACTGAACACGGCGTTGAAACTAATGGAAACTGTCCTATGGTTTAAAACGTTTTTGTATTAACAATGTCATATCATAAAAAATAAAGCTAAACACTAATTTAATCCTGCACAGAGGTCTAAAATGTCCGTTGTGAAGCGACCGTTTCGTTGCTTGTTTTATCTAACAAGCTATTCTCACTTCATTGGCTAATTGAGTTGCTTTTAATTGATAGACCCTATGTGAATGGATATCTACTATGCCTTGGTACTAAAATCATGAGGCAGTTTTTGTTTTCTGTGTCGTTGGGTAGTGGTAACTGTCTCTGTAACATGAACCAATGTGGTGAAGGCTAATCCGACAAGCAAGGATTCTTAGTAATACTAACGGACGCTTGTAAGATATTACAACCAGGTTACCAAACTACAAGTCATTCACACAAGTTTTTCATCATCATCATCATCATTAACAACCTTTAGAAGTCTACTGTTGGACATAGGCCTCCTCCTATACGTTTCCAAAAATAACAATTTTGAACCTTTTACATCCACTAAATAACAAATCAGCACTGACAAGTGAACACATCAAGAAACAAGTTGTTAGGCCTTATTTATTTAGAGTTATCACTTTAGTGTTATCTTATGATGATGTTGGTATCACAATTACGTAGTGGACTTCAATTCTTAGTCGGTTCATTCAAAACGGTAGGAACCAAGCCGTAAGTTTCTTGCCGGTTCTTCTAGGCTTGGTCGCGAGGAACTGGCGCTTAGATTCACCTAGATTTCAAGATAATCCCTGCGGATATTACTGAATAAATGCTTTTTGACTTTGACTTTGAGTCGTCAGCCAGAATAGTTTGGATCCTTTCGTTCTAAGATCGATACAAAATTATCCGTGTTAACTATTTTTATGTTTTTGGGAAAAAAGGATAAAATCATCAACAAGGTAGGTACCTACCGGATTGGCGGGAAGGAAGCTGATTATGATAATGTAAGTATTTAGATACCTTAATATTATTTGGATACTGTGTATAGTATGTATACTGTAGTATGTATACTGTGTATACAGTGGGGTGTTTTTTAGTAGGTACCTATGCGAAAATTAAAGTTGTGTATACCTTCAGACTTACTTGCCTAGCTAGCCAAATTGATAACTACGCTACCTTCCAACTCTCTCAGTCGTCTGCGGCGTTTCGTATCTACGCAAGCAGTATTGGCATCACGCCACGCCATAGGTCAGGCGCGGGGTGGGGCGGTTGCTTAGTTTTTCTAAAAAACAGCAATCCATCCCTGAAAGCCTTTTCTGTGAGAAAAGCATGTGTGACAAACACAATGTCTGGACTTGCGTTTGATTACCCCTACTAACTTGGTATGGTAAGTATTACTTGACACGAAATTTCAGCGTGTTTGCCTATTTTTTGAGGAGTTCTGTTTAACAGATCTTGGTCTTTTCAGCATGTTAAAGTTTAGAATTAAATACTTCTTTCTATTAAAGTCAGAGAACTAGGTTAGTACTTAGCACCTACGTGAAGTCGGCAGTCATAGTAATGGCTTTCTCAAAACCTACTGGAAACATTTCGTTCAAACCAGGATATCCATTAATAAGTACCTACTTACACTTTAATTCCAAATTCTAACCTTTAAGTTATGTTATGTAAATTGTGTAATACATATAACTTATTATAACACTGGAAAGATAATTACAATAAAAAATCTATACAATTTTCAGAATGGCAAGACAAAATATAGTGTCTTATTGGTGATAATACCGTTCCATAATATACAAAATCAGAAACTTTACCTCTTTAAAATAATAATATAAGCATAAATGTATACTTATATAAAAATACTTCAGGATTTTTATCCCTAGGTACGGTAGATATGTGGCTATATCAAAGTCAAAAGCTGTTTTATATGAAAACCTTAAAGCTTTTGGATCTGTCTAGGGCACCAGTAACCCAACCAAAAAAGATACTACGCAAAATTATTTTCACAGAATATAAGATAGTTTCGCCGTAGGTATTTCATGTGATTTCAGATTTACCTGTTTGAACGTAGACCACTGCAGAGCGTTTGTGGTAGATTGGCAGCACTGTGGTGGGTGATTACAATCAAACAAACAAACTCACAATAACATAAACATTTGTTTAAACCACCACAATACAGAAGCCAAGGGACAAAATACTTCTAGTATTCATTTTTAAGGATTATTTTTCTGCTAAACTTGTAAGTTTTTTTTTATGTTTGGTT
Source organism: Electrophaes corylata (assembly GCA_947095575.1). NCBI lineage: Eukaryota > Metazoa > Arthropoda > Insecta > Lepidoptera > Geometridae > Electrophaes > Electrophaes corylata. The sequence continues at coordinate 8,463,443 of OX352698.1, read as the reverse complement.
TATTAGTGTTATTTTAAGTTTTGCCGTGTAATTTACGTGTTTAACAACGCTATTTTCGGCATAAACCTTGTACATATCGGTCAATTAGACACGAGTATTAGGTACGTCGACCTAATCGCCATAAAGAATACCTATCGGTTTCAGTGAATGGAATGCTAACGCCTATTCAAATATGGCGTCGACAAAATCGTTGCGCAAATAAAACGTGCTCGTCACACTTTAGTTTACACATTGGCTTGGCTTTTTGTGAAATATTTTGCTTTTGAATATTTCAGCTTGTTAGGCATTTGTGTTAAACACCATGTTGACTGTGCATATACTGATGTCGACTGATCGTCTATCAACGTACATGGACAGCGGGTTCAACTTCAGGCCGAACATGTCATGTTCAGAAATTTCATCGGAAGCCTGACAAGACTCCAAGCACATCTCTAGTATAGGTAGGTATTCTATGCAAAGAATATAAACCTGTGTGCTTGCGACAGAAATGTTTTTATTAACGCCATCATTTAATTCGGCTTTTATCTGTCGGCTTTAAACAAAATAAATACAGGTAAAGTAGCTATAACGGATATTTCACCTACTTACTAAAACAAACAAGACGGTATAGATAATTGGATGTCGTTCAGTTAGTTATGAAACGAAACTATACCTACTTAAATAATTATAATATATTAGGATTACCTACTCTTTTTCAGAGTATATGTGTAAAGTCGCGGGCAAAATCAAGTTAGGTAGGCGTATTTGGTATTAGCTATGTCATAGTATGTTTGCATGTGAATTTGTGAATATGCAACGATCATCATAGTGTCACATGAATAATTTTGGGAAAATCTGTTTGCATAGTGAATTTTCTGAATATCATTACATCGAAATCGCATGCACAATTTCAGACAAATCTATTCGACAGTGTTAAACGTCGCTGATGCAATAGTCGTTTGTTTCATGGTTTACATCAGAGATTAAGGCCCGCTTGCACAACTCTGATTTAATTTTATTTAAGTAATCACTTTTACCAAGATAAACATGTTTAGCGTAGACTTAATAGCGACTTAATTTTACTTGTGGAAGATGTAAAACGCAATTAGCTTCTTAAATTCATTTAGGGGCTCGCTAAACACGTTTAGTGATCGTTGCGCAAGCGGGACTAGGTTTACGACACCAAACGTAAAATGTTGATGGCGTTTGAGTTAGAGTTAATGCTTCAGAATTTGGGATACGTACGTAGGTAAAAATTACCCAACCACGTTATTCTCAAAAACGCTTTAGGGGTTTAGCTTTAGGTGTACTTACCAAATTAAGAGGTTTTTGGGGGAGTTTCTTTAGTTTTTATATACCTCACACTAAGCAAAGTTATTGTACCTACCTATATAACGTTTCTTTCTTCACGTATACACGTACTTAATGCACGGCAAAACGCATCTCACCCTGCTGGTAAAGTTACAGCTATTGACCTTTACGAGCAATTAAAATAATCCCGGCGCCAGTCGAGTCATCAAATTATGTTTGCAACCAGGAAAATAAGATAGACTGACTACTATTTATTCTGTGGTGTAAGCAAGCTTATCCGGATAACTTTGCCTATGCAACAAAAAGCAACTTCCCGGCTAATAAATTTTGCTCTCTGGACGAGGTTTTGATGGTAAAAAATCTGTTAAAAATATAAAACTACAATTTCATGCTAAATCTGGAAACTGAAAACTTTAGTTAGTAACACTACCACATTAATAAGAATAGGTAGGAAGAAGGAATCGTTCGTTGATTTTGAGGTAATTACATCAGCAAGTAAATTTGAAGTCAAATAATAAAAACGTTTATTCTTTAAAGTTCAAACGCGTACGGTAATGTACCTATTTACGATTTACTCGTATTTACGAGTTAGTTGACAAAACTCATTCATGATACACCTGTTGAATACAGTGTTGACTAAAAGTAGGTACTAGGTATTAATAGTTCATGATAATAAACAAATCAATCGAATAGTGACGAAATACTGCGTTGCAAATGGCGTTCCCTATGTGGCTTTCCACTGTGTCCATTACTCTTGTAAAGACCTAAGTCTTATATTCTTGTATTGCAACAGGTACCCTTCAAATCGGAACACTGCAATCAATACGAGTTTCTCAACACTGCTTGGCGGTAGAAATAGTAATACTTCCCCGGACGAACTCTTTCATAAAGAGCTCTAATATTTTTCTTTTATACAAAACTCAAGTAGAATAGAAATTACAGAATAATCTAACAACCTTCATCATCAATCCAGTAAATAAAAGGGATGAGGAAAAATTAAAAATAAGCAGTGTTCATGAATGAGAAACCGTTTTATTGAAGCAAATAGAGTATTCTATTGTGGGACGGATGGGGTAGGTACCTATGCTAAAAGCTTTTACGTTCCCGATAAAAGCTCTTGTCGTACCGTCCATCAGAATATAGGAAAATCCTAACACATTCACGTTTTTGTGGAATTTGTGCTCTTTCAGACAGCGGATAAACGCAAACAGATCCAAATGGATCTATTTGGTATTTATATCGGCTAAGGATAACGTCACCATTGTGTTGTGTTGTTGTACTTTTCAGTCGTGCTTCTACCTACGGGACGCTATAGTGCCTGGGACAGGATTTAAGATAGAGTAGGCTTGCCCAGCACCTATTCCATTCTCACAGCTTAGTCGGCCTATTTTACAAGAAAAGCATGGTCAACGTGCGGAGCTAACTAAGCCACGGGTTTCCTCAAAATGTTTTTGTTCACCGTTTGAGAGCACTGACATTGCGCATCTAAATTTTTCGAATAGAAATATCCATTGTTGGCCGACTGGATTAGAATCCACATTAGGATTAGAAATTATGTCAATGACTCTACGTTTTTCTCATTCCAGATTCTATTGCGTAGATGAGTAGCGAATCTACCAGCATAGCTCTCTCAATAGCCCGTTGCGCAAGCTTGAGGTTGTGTATGACGCCTATAGTTAGTAACCACGTCTCAGTGCCATAAATAAACACTAGCAACACGTACCTACTGGTAATAGTCTTTCGTCTTGAGGGTTTGCGGTGTCAGTGACGAAAAAGATTTGGCGTGATTCTTGGGCATAATAGCGGCTAATTCAAATTAAAGTAAGTTCGTATGAGCGGTCGTTGGTGGCTGGGCCGCTCCAAGGGCTCTGGCATGGCGTAACGACGGCTAGGGCCAATGCTAAGTATATACACAGTGTATTTTGGGTGCAGTTTTTTTTATTTTACTTAGCATTTCGTACAAATACTTTATCATCATTATCAATATATAAATGTACAAAATGAGTAGAACACTATAGTGCCCGCTCCGACCTCTGAAGGTAATGTCCCCGGGTGGCAAGTCTTGAAATGTGTGGTCACTAACCCACATTTTATGAACACATATTTATAAAATGACAATAAATAGATGTAACTGGCACCGGTTTTAAAGCGACTAAACGAATTCGGTGTAAATAATGCTACTAGCTGTCACTACTACTCATCCCCAGAAGAAAGTAAAAAAACGACTGACAAATATATAAATAGTAAATTAAATACTGAAAAGTATTTATGTTCATAAAAGATAAACCAATTTTATAGAAATCATAATCAGCCATGCTTTCAAAGTACTAGTAATAAGCTGACCTAAAACGGAAAACCTTGGTTTCCTTAGAAATTCCAAGTAATCCTTCTTATAGCTAAGCAAAATTACCTTTGCCACCTTAGGTTGCGTCTACATTTTCCATTAGGTAGCCAAATCTTTTAGTTGATCAATAGACAGATAGATAAACAAATGAATATAATTCATCTGTCTGACCTCTTATCTTGTCATGTGAAAAATAAATGTAGGGTCTGTCATAAATGTTGTTTTAGACCTAATATCTATTGAAATCAAAACATGCACTAGATAGGTGGTTAAGTAACTTATACGAGTATATTATACCTACACTGATAACACACACATATTTTACTATAAACAATAATTCTTAGATACTAACACCCCCACACATTCAGTCAACATACAAAATCTGTTACAGCAAACTTTCATATTATTATTTTCAAAATAATATAAACAAATAAACAATAAATTGTTTGTGGACATTAACCATGTATGTATAGCTATATGTTTATATACTTTTTTTTGTAAATGCATACTTAGAACACAATATAACACCCAGACACAGAACAAACATCTATCTATGTTCATCACACAAATGTTTTGTTCTCGGTGGATATCGAACCCACCATCTACAGCGCAGAAGGCAGGGTTACTACGAACTGAGCTGTGACGGCTGTCTAAATATAACAGAATTAAGAAATAAATTATATACACAGACATGGATATGACAGAGTACCCCTGCTAACCCTGGTTTCGGAGCCAGTACAGTAGGTCTATTCTTGAAAACAATACGAAGTTTCGAATTAACATTTTGAGTTGCGCTGCGTGGCTTGTCAGGCAGCGCCCTTGATTTACACAATAAAACTTTCTTTATTCTTTTCTACCTCTCTTGAACACTCATAAACGAGCCCCATAGTGGCACGCGCCACTATGCCAATTAAATACGTGTCACTATACTGAACAAATACCTTTACGTGCGGAGATGCGGGGCCGAACACAGGCGTCTAGTACCTACTGCTCGATCACATACGAATCTCGACGCGTGCACCTTCACATGATATTCATCATTTTGTGTTATAAAATAATTAAAAGCTACACACTCTCTGGCGGTATGCACAACAAGGCATTTTCTCTTGTGCCCTAAGCCCTTTCTTTCCGTACACGTCGTAATAAGCATAAAAATAAAAGTTTTGACTACTTACTATTTCACTGCATTATTATTCACAAACCATATTGATTACGAATGGCGCGCCACCGCCGCGAGTTCCAAAATATGAGAAATTACATATATAACATGCAAATATTGTTTGAAACTCGTGCCAGCGGAAAAAAAGGTTCAAAATAGCCACTACGAATGATTTGTAAAAATCACAGGAAGGCGGTTGATGACAAAGTCTCAAAAACTCTCTTAAAATCTATTTAATGAAAAAAAAACTATAAATTATCTGTACTCAACAATAATCTCGCTTACGTTTTAAAATAAGGTCGCGAGAGCAGCATGTACCTACTGATATCTATAGCTAGCTGGTAATAATGTGAGGACAAGCGTAGTTAAATAGGGTGGAGGTTGGCAGGGCGCCAAGGGGATGCCAGACGCAGACGGTTACGCTATGACAAACAACTGTGTGTCACTGTGCTGAGTTTGACCAAAATATAATATTTTGTACGACGAGGCTTTCTGGATTCGAAAGACAGGTTTTGATAAGAACTTGGTATGTATAACAAAGATTTTTCAGCCTGTTCTTTCCTTAAACGTAAATGATAAAACATACAGAACTAAGTAGGTACTTTATAATAATTAAACTTACATAAGTTACATTATATCGGGTCCCTAGGTACGCCTTATAAAATCATGTAAAAAACTTTGAAAAGACGATTTTTCAAGATGTCCTTTCCTTAGCAAAATATAGGTTCTCTATTGTATTTCTTGTGTAGTCTATTCTTATTTATTGAATGAGTAGATTATACATTATATTATAATCGTCTTGACATACGGAAGTTTACGCGCGAAATCGCGTTCTGCCACATTTTAAAGTGGTATAAATTGATTATTTTGTTACTTATGATGATCTGGAAATTTGTACAGTTGTGTGTTGTTGTAGTAAAGCTCTTTGTGAAGGGCTCGTCCGGAGAAGTAATACCACCATGCCTATTTCTACCACCAAGCAGCTTGCTGTGTTCCGGTTTGAAGTGAGTGCTGGTGAAATTACAGGCACATGAGGCTTAACACCTATATGCCTCAGGTTGATGGACGCTGCGGATTGCATCGTAGGGCACGATCCTAACGAGTGTGACCTACGAGGCGATACTTTGTTATGGCGATGGTAACCACTTAACATCTGGTGAGCCATCTGCTTGTTCCATCAGAAAGTTGTATAAAAAAAACATCAGCTGACACGCACTAAGCATTTTTATTTCTATGAAATACTGTAAGCACTAGTAAAGTGCTTGAAACTACGTTATAAAATGAAGCAAGAAATACATTGCAAGCTTTTTGTACTCGTAGCACTCTCTAATCTAGTGGTCTTAGTTATTTGTTAGCAAAAATAACTGCTTTATTGTTTTTTCTTTTAAGTAGTTAGGTAGTAAGTAAATTTAAGGTCGAAATATAATATATTAAATATACTACTATTTCTGTGATTTTTTGGCTAAGCGTGAAAGCTTCAATCAGTTTTCTGACTGCTTTGACTATCCAAAGCAACAATGTATTGGCATAGATGAGTTTTTTTTAAGTTAGATATTGTATTTTCCATAGGATTTTAAGCTAGCATGGTTATTTTCACTAAAAATAGAGCAGAATCAGAATCTGAATAATCTTTATTGTAAACTGTTGAAAGTATAAGATGGTAGGAATATAATTGTTATAGTAGAAACAGTCTACCCTACTCGAGCGTACAATGGAACAAATTAAATGTTTTAAACACTTTACATAGGTAATAAAAATTCTATGAGTTTAACAACATTAAAATAATTATCAACTAACTAACTTAAGCTTTTAACATAGCTTTGAACATAAGAAAAGTTATTGCTTGTTAGAACTTCATATTATAATGGAGATAGATAATCAGTATGGGAATAAAACGGGATATGTAAATAAAATAAATACTTTTTACCCCATTTAGTGGGGTTTCTAATGAAAGAAAACCGTAAATTTGATTATACTTATTAGTAAAACATTTGCTACCGAAATTAAATATTGAATGCTTCGTTATAGGTGGTGTTTACCATTTAACATTCGGTGGATCACCTGGCCCATCTAATGTTAATGTTGAATGGCACTTTATAGGGTTCCGTACCCAAAGGGTAAAACGGGACCCTATTACTAAGACTCCGCTGTCCGCCGGTCACCAGGCTGTATCTCATGTACCGTGATAGAGGGTTGAAATTTTCTCAGATGATGTAAAAATATTGTTGAGCAAAATCTGCAGCGAAAATTTAACCGGTCTCTTACTTCCCAGTTTATAAATTTACTACTGCGCCAGTTGATAAAAAGACGTTAGAAAAGTAAACAAAAGAGAATCAAAATTTTTCAAAGAAAAACATTTAAGACATCAGCATTTCATAAAGAGAAATATTTATTTTATCACAGAAAATACTTCGGTTAAAACAACAGCACTTCAAAAAATAAACATTGTTTTGTCGCAGAAAGTATTTTCAGCCAGCGTTTGGCGTAGAATCTTAATGGCTTTAAAAGCACATTTATTTTACCCAGAGTAGTGCAACAGCACCGTAGTAGGTACGCGTTCCGCTACGTCCAAATTTGCCAAGCGCTTTGGACCACGCACACAGAATATTTCTAATAAGTCAGCATAGGCTTACCTTATTACTAACTAGCGGTCCGTCCCGGCTTCGTAAGGGTTTTAGTAAGGATTTGAAAATATAATATAGCCTACGTCACCCGGGGATAATGTAGCTTCCCAACGGTGAAAGAATTTTTCAGATCGGTCATGTAGTTTTGGAGCCTATTCAATGCAAACAAACAAATAATCAAATCTTTCCTCTTTATAATATTAGTATAGAAGAATATTTTTGTTCCATATTTTAATCCTCTACCTGATATTAATAAATACTGTGCAGCAACTATGGGCTGAATGTTGTGAAAACAAAAAAAAATGTTTAAATTTAAACAATGTTATAAGTTAAAACTGCGTAAAATATCAGTAGGTATCCTAAATAAAGTAAAACAATACTTGTTCTAAAAAAACAATGCAAAATGTTGTTACCGGATAAGTCCTAAATGACTTGAAGTCATTTAGGCATAGTTTTTAGCCAAGACGAGCAAGTAAATAAAATAAAGTAAAACCTTCAAAAAGTTCAAGTTGGTGCCCGCACTGTCGGTATTTATGTCTCAGGAGATGTTGCTACCCATCTCCTGCCCGGCTAAGATGTGCAACGTGAGATATGTCGCACTTGACACCGAGATACTTTTTCTATGAACATTTTAGAAATTATAGATAAAAGTCCCACAGATAAGCTAAACATTAGCACTAAGTTTTCATTTGACAGAACGAGACAAATTTTTGGCTTGGATATTTGGCAGATAAAAAAAACAAAACTAAATCTGTAGTTTCTTGAATCAGACTTTATGCGTGCATTGCTTAGACTGTGAAAACTGCTTCAGCCGGGCTTGAAAGCAATACCAAAAGTTAAAAATTTACTGTCGTGAATACATTCATAACATTACGATTTGGTATAATGGCAATGCAGGCGTGGATTATGATTGAGCTCGTATTGATTCCATGAAAAGGTAGCATGGCGACCTTGGACGCCCGGCCGTCGTCGGTTAGCTCCACGAGGCGCCCTTGACTCCTGTATGCTCCCCGCACCAACAAAACACCCCGCGTCGCGCGCAGTCGCATCTGCGTTAGTGTTACGCGAACCTCGCTTTCTAAATTTCTCTTAAATTTTACCTAATACAACGGGTCCCTTTGTGAAATTGTGAGTGGCTATCATGTGACCCGGTGAGTGAGTCTATTATTCCATTAAATTTGTTTAAAAATAAAATTCAGTGTTAATAAATCGCGTGAAAGCCTCCCAGTTAGGTATTACTCATACATTTTATTTTCGTACCTTTGCGGCGGTTGGGTAAGTAAGTACACGCTTAAACGTAGTTTTTTCTTATCTTTTTCATTTGTGGTTTTGGGGAGTCGATTGCGATTTTATATTATTGCGATAATGCTCGTAAGAGCCCCGAGCCTTGAGCCAGGTAAGTGAACATGACCTTGGTCTTATATTTGCGCGTTGTGTTTATCAGTCGCCACTTTCATTGCTTGTATAAATCTAAGTTGTCAGTGAGCAAATGCTCAGTAAGAGCTCAATCCGTTCAAATATATTCATCGAACAAGCGATACACCACTGAGTCAAAAGCTTTAATCGGTTTCTACAGCTTGAATAGTGAGTAATGTTGGTGAACCCAGCTGACCTTCACGAGTATCGATTATTTTTACAGCAATGTAAACAAAGGAGCTGTGAATAGACTACAGAAATTCGTATCTCTAGTTTATCCACTGGTATTGATTGTTAGGAATAGTTTTTAACCATTCATACCTCCTCCATATTTGTGTCCTCTAATACAAAGATGCCCGCCACCAGCAGCACTTTCACACTTCTTTTTTCGTGTCGTTGTTACAACCTCTTAAATTTTAAAGCCACTGTTGGCAACATCTACGGTTTTATCAGAGTAGGTCATGAGATCACTAATTGGGCATGAGAAAGAGCATGATGGACATACGAACGCATATGGCATTGATCTTCGAGGGGTTCGGCCTCGACCAATTTTCTTTTTAATTAGTGCTGAGGTCTTTAAGAGCACGGGTGAGATGTTCTTCCGCTTCTTCAAAGCCAAATGTTTGCGTAGCCAATACCGAATCATCTGCATATGAACCTTTGAGTATGAGGGGAGGAGGAATGATTGTCTGTATGTACGTTAAACAATATGGGAGCCAGTAATCCTTGTGGTACCTAGCTAGGTAATAATTTTTTTTGGCACCACCACCAACTTGGACTTGCAACGTGCACTTGGAAGCACCGGTTTTGTAGAATTGCACTTAATATTCGAACAAGGTTGAGATCTTCAGTCATTAAATGTACTTTATGAAGGGGTCTTCTGATATTTACGTTATTATAGATCGACCAAGAACATACCGGTAACTTTTTGTTCTATATATGTATATATTTTCTAAGTACTCTGGCCAGCGCATGATTTTCCATTCCTAAAACTTGTCTTCTGGGGAATTGTTCAACAGCATTGTCATCAAGGACGATAACCCCAGGTGGTGCTGGGCTGTTGAAGTTTAGATCTTGATCATCAAGATCGTAGTTTTTATGAATTTGAAAGGTTGAGTTGGGGGCGTATAGGCTGAGGTCACAGTGCTTTTTTCAGTGTCTATTGTTATTATTTCTTTTGAGTCACGGATATGTTATTCTTAACAAAAATTGCACTTCTGTGTATAGGATGAGGTATTTCGACAACAAGTAAACAAGTCTGTGGCTGCATTTGATCTCGATGATTTTCTTGGATGCACATAACGTCGTATTGCATCGACTGGCTCATATGCGATAGTAGTTGGGGGTTTGTTCGCGGGGAAACTCTTTTATATTGATGGAAACGACAGTAAGAGATAGTTTTCTTGCTTTGGTAGGTGTTCGTGTAGGACGTGTCGTGGATAGGTGGTTTGGCTTCTTATAGAAGGACCGCTTTGGACATCATGGTGTGAGAATTAGCCAGCGTAGGACCTTCGCTACCGTACTTCGTATCCTATCTGTTTTCGGGATGCGCTACGAGGAGCCTTCTTCCTAGAATTTTCAATCTGAAAAAGAACTATTAGGTTTAAAGTAATTACCTCGAATGTACTCAACTTTTGTGCTATTATCGATCAGTTGTTTGCTAGACATCATAGTAGTACTCTTTATATCAGGTTATTGTTGCTATATTAGTTTCGTATGCAGTTTCGAATAGCAACATAAATAAAGTTCAAACCAACATGAGGTCTGCCGTGGTGTAGCTCAGTCTGCAGTTTTTTATGATTTAACTTAAATTTTAAAAAGGACATAACGGCTTTCCATAGAAAAAAAATTGACACATGGAAGATATTACTTCAAAATGTTCTTGACTGGCCTGACAGATTTGTTTGTGGTAGCTCTGCCTTCTATGCTGTAGGTTGTGAGTTAGACCCCACCGAGGACAAATATTTGTGTGAGGAACATAGATGTTTGTTATCTATCTGGGTGTTTTATTGTATTATGTGAGTTTACAAAACATAAATAAGTTGTCTATCAGTCATCGGTTTCCATTATATTTGACATGAGTGTAATTATCAAATATGTATAGTAATATAGTAAAATATTATATTCATATGTAACTATAAAATCTATACGCAATAACAGGAATCATTGTCCTGACTGACTGACACAATAGCAACGCACAGCTTGAATTTTTCAGGATATGTTTGTGTCAGAGCGCAGGGATGTGCTAAGAAAAAAAATCTTGAAACTAAACATCTAAGGCGTGGCATTGAACTTTGTGTAAGCATCATGCGGACGAAGTTGCGTGTGTTTTCACTAGTATTATATTAATAAATAGTTTCCTAGTTTTTTGTTTTCAGGCATATCTGGCAAAAGAGAAATTATACTTATTGGATTTCAGCAGGTTGGGAAATTATAAATAATTAATGTGAAAATTTGTCATGGGATTATAAATCATTAGATTTTAACATTTTAAACATTTAACGTTGCGGAAGTCTGAAGGATCGGGTACTGCGCTGTCCTAGGTACATCTTTACGACTTATATACATTAGATATAAATAGAGCTATTGACCTATTACACTTGAACTTGACACACATTAGATATTACTGTATTGCAGTTCATCGGTAGGTATCAATTTTCACGAACCACAGAGTATTGTCCGAGTTAGTGCGGTGTATCGATTAAACCATTCTTGAAATAACTTGGCGTTCAAAGCTTAAACGAACTTTAATTGAGTTTAGTTGCTAAGTTTTGGTTTGTGTAAGAACCCCATGTTAATTAATTAACTTATTTACTTTAATGGTGAAACCTATTATATGAATATATCGAGTTACTGGAACCTTTGTCGTGATTGACTGATATATAGACAACGCACAACCAACGGTTTACGCTGGGTGTAGAGACTTGAAATTTATACTAAGAAAGGGATTTCTAAAATCCAACCCCTAAACGGGTGGTACAGGGAGGGTTGAAGTTTGTAAGAAAATAAATAACGCGGACGATGACGTGTGCATTCTCGCTAGCTAGAGATAGATCGGAAATGTCAAATAAAGTGGGAATGCAGTATTCACAGTGGATAAAATAAATCTAAAGTAGGTAAGTAGCTATTGTAGAATAAAAATACTTAGTAAAAACGCTCAATACCAATTATAGTTGCTGCGTGCTAAGGTTCCCACGACTCAGCTCTACGTGTTTGTGGTACATTATGTCGTGAAGCTTGACGAGGCAATGGAGTATGTACCTTAAGGTGGAACAAGTCGTTACTATTTCCATACAAACGCTGTAACTGAATATCTCTACTATTTATCAACTTGCGTCCAAAGTTAAGTTTGATACTGAGTTATCTTATCCGTTATCTAGGTTCGTTACCCTATATTCTACAGTAAAATCAGATTACCTTGAAAGTAACAAGAGTTTGTAGATTTAGTACTAAATCTTTCGACGCTTGTAACTTTCAGTTACAGCGTTTGTATGGAAATAGTAACGACTTGTTCCACCTTAAGCAGAAGACACAGCTTACCATGAGGGTTGTATGTACAGTTGACATTTTATCATTATGTGAGCTTCAAGTCATTCATGGTTAGTGCTGGCTGCTCGTCTTTTGATTGCATGGATAGATGGTAGAGTTTTGGCCGAACTACGTCGTCTACAGGCGCTTTTATGGCTGCTTACAAGACACCGCAACACTGAGAGACACACCGCAAATAATACATAGCAAAAGTTAACACATTTGCTGCCGTCACAGGACACTCTTAGTTAAAAAAATGGTATCTTTTTTACTACGTCTTTTCTTGGTCACCAGTTTAGTACAGATGTTGACTCACAAGTAATATGTGAAATTTAGACTTTTTTTCTATTAGTTTTTAAGCACCCTGAGTAATATCAGAGACCTAACACTCATACTATTTGGAGATTGACAAAATTAAAACCTAAGTTTGATGATATTTCGGTACGAAAATTGGGCCTCAGATATCAGTCTGACTGTAAAGGCTAGAAAATAAAATATTAATTAGCTGACTGGACCACAAATACCTTCTTGTTATTTCCAACTTTAACTCACTTTAACCTTAACATAGAAAGCCTTTTAACTAAATTGCTTTAGAAACCAACATCGTAGTATTTGTCATAGTATTACTTACTATTATTACGTTTGTGCAGCTCTCAGACTATGGGGTGCGGTTCCAATATCTTACAAGTGCCCGTGAGTATCACGAAGGATCGTTGATAAGCCTTTATCTCACTGGCTAATGTTACAGTGACAGTTTACCTAGTGTAAACCAATCAATAAATATTTGTGGACATTTTTACACAACATCATCTAGCTTTTACTATGGGGACAAGATGAATAACAAAGATTTTTTTTATGTATACTTGGAATACAATAGAACACCCAGACAGAAAATGAGGTGTGATTTTATTTGACAGGTAAAGACTCGTAGTACTACCAACAGACGCTCGAAGAATAATGGAACCGGGGCCTTAGTAGTTACTGTGTGGTGAGGTTTTGTAATATACTTACTAATATTTTGCCCCGAAGGTCTTTGCGATTGAGTCGTCGTGCTTAAAGAAATCATTGAACTCGGTGGTCACGTTACAGTGGCTTACTAAAGTAAAATAAAAAAAGTTTATTATTACAAAGTTTATCAAAGCACAGAAAACTATATATTATAAAAATTTGATAATTACTTGATATTTAGTACCTACTCGTATCAATAGCACATTTAATACCTAGAATAAGCTCTGTGACAGCTACTCCCTCCGGTATTTCTACTATTTATTGTAAGGGTTGTCAAAGTATGGGGCTTACAAGGGAGCAAAAACTATATATAAATATTTAAAATGGACTGTCAAAGTGTCAATGAAAGGGCTTAGCTCATACATTCACAAAGCATTTTTATTTGATTCTAAGTAATATGGTTTCTGAGATACGATAAATTCGTAAAATTTAGAAATCCTTTGTAACGTGAGTTCTTATTTCTTAGAGCTACAATGACTTCGTAGTTCAGCTTACATTAGATATTGTTAGCGCGATTTGAAATGAATATGTTTTTTGCACTAGCGAAATTTCTTGAACTTCGCGAGATCTTAGCTTGGGGTGAAATACTAGTGTATCGCCCGAATAAAATTTATTAGAATTCTCAAACGCAACTTTAGTTTAATCATGTCAAGTCGCGATTTTTTGACAGTTTGCAATGAAAGTCTGTCAAAAATTCGTCGCTTGAGACGATTCAATTTAAGTTGCGTTTGAGTATTCGGCCGATGTTCTGTGGCCTTTGCATCTATTGTAGATGATTTATACACCGTCAAAGGTGACTTTTTTTTAATTGTGCTTCTATTTACGCTGTAGTGCTAGGGATAAGATTTTAGATAGAGTAGGTTTGCCTAGCACTTGTTCCATCCAAATTTCATTCAAATGTCCCCACAGCTTAGTCAGCCTAGCTTAGCTGTGAGGACAACAAGAAAGACACGGTCAATACGTGCCGAGCCAACTAAGCTACGGGTTTCCCCACGATGTTTTTCTTTACCATTGCTAGTCTTTGAGGCATTTATTAGTATGGATAAAAAAAATTGAAATAAAGTTATACCTAGATATTATGAAAACATAAACAGTCAGATGTAACAATTGCAGATGTCTTACGCCTGATATGTCTGTAATTACACCAGCACCCATACCTTTCAAATCGGAACAAAGCATTGCGAGCATCACTGCTTATTAGCAGATACAGGTATAGTAATAGTATTTTTCCGATTGAACCCTTCCACAAGAAGCTCTACTACTACTGCTACTAAATATGAGCTGAATAAGTTTTAAATAATCTTCAATTATCTTCAAAGCCTTATCTAAAACGTGCCGATACTTCATTTTTATAAGTGTAAGTAACGAAACATAAAAATGAGACACCTGATGTTGAGCGGTTACCAGTCTGTACAAATGCTTTTCTGATAGAACTAAAAGTATGACGTTGGTTGGCTGATATTCAAGTGACATAACTAAACTAAATACAGTTCAATAACTAAAACACAACACCACGTGCTGGTCTTTATGTTTTACAGTATGACACAAAAAAAATTAAGCTATGAATGTCTCGTCAGAGCATATATACTGATTTAAATAATGAATTGAAAACCAAAAATTCGTTTGACATTTATTTCACATACAACATCTTACACACTATTTCGCCTATTTACACATGAATAAAAAAATATATTAATAAAAATTCACACAACGCCCATCAGCTATCAGTTTTTAATTTCTTTTTGGGGTCAACATCAAAGTTTAACTGTGGCTAAGCGTAGCAAGTACTACAAAGTTCAGAAATATTTTGTAGCGGCTACGGCGTAGCACTCATTTGAAAAAGATTAATAGTAATTTGCGGCGGTGTAGTACAGTCATGGCCAATTTAAGAAGAAATTATATTTAATTAAACTGACTTTTAAAATTGAAAGTTTTCTCGGTGATACAAGCAATATTAGAGTAGTTATCAGTCTGAGTACTTATAACCTATACTACCTACCTACCAATTACCAATTTATTATTAGGTTTAAACAACAACACGGAAGAGACTAGCCACCTGCAACACAGGGAATCTTAGTGCGGGGGCTAGTGTTCATCATACGTTTTTATAAGTAGAAACTTATCACTGTAACGTATTTATAAGTTTATTTTTGGTGAATAAATGATGATTATTATTATTATTTTGTGAACAACCTAACCTGAACTATAATGGCGCTAGAATTCCTATAGCTGGAAGATCTTATTACATTTGATTATGACTCATACCTTCTCGAAGGATAATAATAATAAATATTAGTAAGCATTTTTACACAACATCCTCGGAGATCGGGATTGCTTTTCACAAAGGTAGCTGTTTCAAAAATATACAGTGAAGGACTGGAGAGTTACGGTATGGCCATGGTACGCCATTAGTATTTTTTTTAGGTTTACTATGGAGGACTTTCTGTACTTTGAGATAGGTTATCATTAAAACTGTTTTAGAATTTCAAAATTGTTTGATTAAACTTACTTGATGAAAAATACTTTTGTGGTGTACAGTCAGCTGCACTAGAAAGTATACATTTCATAACTTTCAAAACTGTATCAAAACCTTATAGTAAACTCTTAAACAGTAAAAACTCAATAATCGTGAAATTTGCTGATGAGTTCACTTATTTTTTCAATTTTTGCCCTGTAAATATTAATTATAAAACTGTAAAACCATTCTGTAAGTTCCGATTTGTATACATTCTAGTGCAGCTGACTGTACATTCCAAATTGATCTACCTATTCATATTTCATCTATATTTAGAGACCTTGATATCCAAACAAACATAGTATGCTGTTCAAGTATATCGATCGCCCGTTCAATGGCTAGTGGGTGGAAAGATAAGGCTTAAATTCAACCCTATCTTATAACCTCACACACACGTTGTTCTCCATTTACTCAAACTTTTGCGACGAATAACAGTTTAGTTAGGGTCTTTAGTTCCACTGATCGAACAATATTACTTCATTGCGTCATTTTAGATAAATTTTACATCTAGCGACCTCAGCCACTATAATAATTATAGGCGTCGAACGAAGGCTCAGTGAAGGTAAACTTACAGCTTATTAGGTTGAAGAGCTCAATATAGCCTTCCAGGAACAAGTAATTGAACCCTGAGACTACCAAAAGTCTATCATGAAAGTACAACATTTACAAAAAGTTTTATACAGTAACAGCTATAAAAGTAGTGTAGGTACAAGTGTAATAAATAGCTCCTCAGAGACAATCTTACATATTACGGTGGCCTGCAAAGCGCTAACGCAAAAGTTCTTACGCGACCTAAAATCAACCACCAAAGATCGAAACACAATTTAAACGCCCTAGAACGTTCGTCATTTACTTTCTAAGTAATTTGGCGCGTGTCGTTAGTCGAAGAGCATTAAAATCGACACTTGGTGATATTTTGGGTCCTAACACATGTTTGTATTGCTTGTCTTGTACAAACAGTTGCAACAACTACTGAAGCAAAAATCTCGTAAGATTGGGAATCCTACTGCATAGTAAGCTCTAAGCAACTAAGCTTATAAATTACTTACATTAGAAAGTTTATTTGTGTAGGATGCTTCTATGCAAACGTGATTTTGAAGATAAGATATAGGCGAATACCAACCATCCTATATAAACATACTTTCTAATGTAGGTTACTTAAAATCTTTGTAACTGCAATGTTCTAATAGCGTAGCACAACACCTACTAGAACTGTATGGCCTCAATCAGAGCGGTTTTTTATCCATATTCACTCTGCTGAGTACTGATGGTTTTTTTGAGATAATTATATAAAATAAATAAATGATTGTGGACATTTTTACTCAACATCATCTAGCCCCAAACTAAGCATATTATAGCTTCTACTATACTTATATATATTTTTTTGTAAATACATACTTAAAATACAATATAATACCCAGACACAGAACAAACATCTATGTTCATCACACAAATACTTATTCTCGGTGGGAATCGAACCCACCACCTACAGCGCAGAAGGCAGGGCCACTACGAACTGAGCTGTGACGGCTGTCATTATATATTTAATTTTTTTTAAACTTTATCGTTGAATATATATTTAAGAGGTTAGGTATTCGCATGTGTAACCCCCCCACCCCTCACTTTATAGCTAAATCGCTGATGAAGAATAATCAAAAGTAGTTGCATAGTACAGGAGCCATCAGTCCAGTCGCCTACGTTACTTGAAGAAAATATAAGCTCCATGGTACATTTAGCGTAAGCCACGAACCGACCTACCAACATTTTTGTCATATGACATAATAATTCTTGTTCTTTTGGCCAAGTTCAATTACTACTTTTTATGATTGATTCAGAATTTTTAAAAAAACGCAGCCTAGTATGCCGACTTATTACTATTAAAAAAAACAACGTTCGAAGGCATGAAGTTGAAAATGTATTTGTTTTAAAAAACCGTATTTAATACATCCTGCTGTAAAGTAGGTACACAAAACGTGCGCAATTACTCAGTACCTACTGCTAATTTTGAGTGTGAATTTAACACTCGCCGCAAGCACTTTATCAAGTACTGTAATTATTAACGCCAATGGTTTGCTACTGAAACACGGTTAAGTTCACTTATCGGATATAATTAACGCACATAATATACACAAATTAGCGTATAGTATTTACACAAATATTGAACATATAATTATAATAACAACTAACTCTGCTTTCTAACAGCAGGTTTTTACTAAAGATAGAAATTATAATTATACAATTTGCTTTGTAAATTATTTCAATAATGTAACTATTATTATTTCACTACGGTAGTATAGGTAGAAAACATAATTTAAATCACCGAGCGCAGGAAGTGTGCTCAATAGGCTGGCAACGTTACCTCTTTAGATAGCTAAATTAATTCTCTGTGCAAGAAAAGCCCATTGTTCGTTAGTCACATTCAACCAGCCTCTTAGATAAGTCTCTGAATAAAAGTCTTTTCAACTACCTTATTTAATAGTAGTTTACCCAGAGATCCAATTTTCATAACAAAATATCGTCAAATTCAAGTTTCGATCGTATCAATCTCCAAATGGTATTCTTTGAAACTGACATTTCAGGCAGGCCAAGTTTTGACAGTCGAATTCTTGTTTCAAACTTGTCTTAGCTCAAAAAAAATACGAGGATTAGGCCTCTGAACTGAGATCTCGATTTATTTTTGCAACCGACAGATTAGCATTACAAGAAACTTTAAATAAATTGATTTCAAAACGCAACTATAGCTTGTAAGATTGGTTGAAATATCAACTAAAAAATATTTTGAAATATGTAGTATCTGAAAAACAAAACCTAGGACGTCCCTCTACACGACAGTCTGATGTAAAGATCGTGGGAAGTTGGTGGATGGAGATGGTTAATTTCTATACATATATAAAAAAAATACCATACTAAGTAGAATAAGTCTTTAAAACTCTTATAGATACAAGATTACTCAATATAATTATTACATATACAGATATTCGATAAAGTTATTATCTAATTAGGTCAATTCGAAAAAAAACGCGTTAGAGCAGTAGTGCATGGTTTTTGAAAAAAGTCTTAGATTTTTTCGTACGAAGTAGTACGAAATCAAGATTCTTATTAAAAAAATATCCTAAAATAGTAAAACATACTAATGGAATAGTACTAGCATGATCAATGCGCATGAAGCCTCCCAATATCCCACGTCATTTGATCCATGACTATTGAACCTTATCTATTGAAATTAGGGATCCTTACTAAAACCCGTGCGAAGCCGGGACGGACTACTAGTATTATATACAATGGTACGGAACCCTTCGTGCGCGAGTCCGACTCGCTTATGGCCGATTTTTATTTTGTATTATGTATGTCTTCGTAGGTATAGACTATTATTTGAAGTTAATCTGGGTGCGTTCTGTCTTCCCATTAATTGATATTGAAAGAGTGTGCCTAACACACCCCAACAGTGGCAGTTATATTTCTAACATACCCACTGCCTGAAAAGTTTGTATGCAAAAATAAAGTATTGCTAGGACTTTGTTAAAAAAAACTTATACAGCTTAAACTTACGTATCAGTAAATATCATATAGTAAAAATAAACTTTGCATGTTTTCAGTTTAAATTCGTAAGTATTTTTGAATATGCCAAATGATAAAACTTTCACGTTCCCGTCAGAGATTTCAGAGTTGATGCTATGTTAAAACGAACACATTGTTCTACAAAAGCTTAACTAACTTTAATGAGCCTGTAATTCCAGCGAGTTTTATAGTTTACAGTTTATTAAAACAACTACCTTGCACAGTCTAACACTAAAGGCTAATGCTATATTAAAAACCATTTCATAAAAGGTAAAGGTATCAAAACAATGAAGACCAACAAAATATGGTGCAAGGTTAGCTATATTCGACGTAGTTTTGTGTTAAAAGATTAATAGATGCAGAGCATGAAGTGGGCCAAGGTCTGCTTAGTAGGATAGGCGATAGGTGAACTTTGCCAGCCTATTTTAAACAAATTCTATTTAAGGTTGCTTTAAACAATTTTTTCCTTACCACGAAACCTTAGAATTATGTAAAAAACTATGCTCGTTATCATTTTTAACAGGGTACTTGGAGATAATAATTATTTTGTTGTCAATTTTTTTTTATATTTAAGGTGCTGATTTTGCGGAATGTAACATTTTATAAATAAAGTTTTTAATAGTTTTATTTCTATCACCAAAAACCTTTCTCTATGCTTTCCTTTTCCCATAGTTTATGTTCGTTATTTAAATTTATTCCACACAGTACATCGATAGGAAACAAAATTAGATTAAACTGAAATGGTCGCTTGTTTGCGTATAAATTACCAAAGCTAATTAATTGATCCTTAGGAACACATACTTACGCTTTATATTTATTATATTACTTTAAATTTATAATATCGTGAACTACCACTACACTTTCACTGAGTACGTGCTCATTGTGGCATTGCACTTCGTTTATTTTTTACTCTGGGATAGACGAAGGCTAATACCATCAATTCGTCGCGAAAATAGTGCCAAAGTAATAGTTTTGACCGTTTTGTAAATTCATTCTATAACTATGATTTCTTAGTTTTTGGCGTCTATAAAATTACTTATTTCTAGGTTTATTTGTATTATATTGTGACGACCGATGTGGCGAGGCGGGCGAATGTCCGCCTGCGACGCAGGAGGTTGCGGGTTCGATTCCCGCCTCGGGATAAATGTTTGTACGATCTGCAAATATTTATTTCGGGTGTTCTGGGTATTTTCTATGTATAATAAAAAATATCTATGTACGTAATATATTGTATTAAGTATATCAGTCATCTAGTACCCATAACACAAGCTCTGCTTAGCTTGGGGCTAGATGATGCTGTGTGGACTGTCCAGCATTATTATTATTATTATTATATCAGTATAGAGCCCAAACACACAACGCCCGCTGCACCGTTTAGGGGTTGAATTTCAGGATTTTCTTTCTAAGTATATTTATGTGACAAAAATATCCTGAAAATTACAAGCCTCTGCGACTTATTCTTATAGTTGGTATAGATATAAAAAAAATACTAAAATTTGTACACATCATCTTGTTCCAAACTAAGTATAGCTTTACTACGGAAACTAGATGTCTGATAGAATAATTACGTATGTTTATTTTGTAAATACATACTTAAATACAGTAAAACACCCAGACAGATAATAAACATCTATGTTTATGACAAAAATGTCTATCCTCGGTGGGGAACAAACCCACAACCTATAGCTGAGCAGGTAAAACTACTATTAACTGAGCTGTGTGGCCAGATATGGTATATATGAAGAATGGAAAATCTAATAGACTAGTCTTAGTCGTCCATGTCCGTCCGTCCCGTCCATAACATGTTATAAATTATTTGTCTAAGAAGTTATAAAATATAATGGAATTTTCTTGTGCAGGTTAATACCCGGATCATGATGGTTGTGTGTGGTGCTGCAAATCACCATTAATAAGCTCTGTGTTTGAGGAAAACTGCACAGGTAAGTAGATAATAGAAAATTGCTGTGAGTTCACTCGATGGTTTTTCAGTGAAAACGCAGCCAGTGCAAAATGAAACTAATTGAAAGCGAACAAACAAAAATAAATGAATCATTTTGTTCGCTCTCAATACACTTGTAATTAACTTGCTGTGATGAGAAGTCGAGTTATTTAACGTTTTACGAACGTTTCTATTTAATTTAACCATTTTTTATTCTCAGTTTCCATGTGTGATTTTGAAACTTCACCAGTTTCTAGAAAATTATCGAAACCACACACAGTTGGAATCAAATTGTTACTGTTTCAGTTTTATCTAATGTTTTAATAAAATTTATTTTGAGTAATTACAGAAAAGTATTATCTATAAGTAGATAAGTGTTAGTTTAGGTAGATATTTTTGATAGTGTATGATCCTACCATACTAAATTATTATTTCTAGTTTTTTAAAGAACTATACCTAGCAGTGGGTGCACACGGGCTAAATAGATAGTTAGATTTTAAAGAAAACTATTTCAGAAATTATAAATAGTAAATCTTTCGTAACTTTATTAAAGAGATAGGAGAACAAGATCATACAAATATTTTCATGCTTAGGATTTCAAAATTCACTCTGTAATTTTTTTGTGACTACATGATGACCCCGTCGATGATTAAACTTACTAAGTTTAATCATCGACGGGGCTAACTAAAAGCTAACATCTCCCGGTTGTTTCTATGGCACATCGTTTTCTCACAATACAATGAAGCGCTCAGGATAATCATCCTAAGGGATGATTATCTAGTTAGTAATGAGCTGCATAGTACCTTACATTACCTTAAGTTTGATATTTATATCCTGCATGTGTGGCACCCAAGAGAGCAACTTACTCGTAGCAAAACTTCTAAAATAGCCGTGTAGAATTAGCTTTTTTGCTATATTCACACTGAGTTAATTTGGTCACTCTAGAGCCGGCACCCACGCATTCTATTTACATAACCTAATTTAATAATCGAATAAAACAAAACTGATTGTAATTTACACTAAAAATAAATGTTTGGACTTATTTTTATGAGGTACGAATAGTGTATGTCTTACGACTTACCTTGAGTCGCTTGGGAGAGCGCTATCAAGTGGCCTACTCACTTTTGCATAATG
Source organism: Electrophaes corylata (assembly GCA_947095575.1). NCBI lineage: Eukaryota > Metazoa > Arthropoda > Insecta > Lepidoptera > Geometridae > Electrophaes > Electrophaes corylata. The sequence goes on along the minus strand of OX352698.1, from coordinate 8,440,928 downwards.
ACGATGACGATTTTTAACAAAGCTATAGCAAATATACAAACAGAGTGTCTTGTATTACTGTTGTCATAAAATACGTGGGCGTAGGCTTTAAACTGACTCAAAACACTCTTTTTATGCACAAGAAGATTTAGAGCTCAGTTAGTAGTAATGCCTTTTGTGCTGTATTTTTTCAGGTTCGATCCTCACCAAGTATAAACATTTGTGTGATGAACACTAACAAATTATTATTTATTGCATTTGAACAATAATATTGCAGTATTCATCAAAGATAATAATTTGGTCTAATTACATGGCATCAGTGTAGTTCGATAGGGTAAAATTGATGAGAACCCTCCTTATGCGCTGATAATAATGCTGCATTAAATGGTTTTGACTCATAAATGATAGCCTTCAACGTCGATAATGGTGTAGCGTATTATATAAATTTTGTAAAATTTATATCTAAAGCAATTTATTTCAGTTCGATATAGAATGGTGGATTATTGAAATGGTGGTTAAATTACCCTAGGGTATTCCCTCATTCGTAACGAGCTAAACTGGGATCTGAGCTATTAGAGCTCAGTTTCATTAAACTACGGTACCAGCATATATTATTCATAACTTAAATAAAATAAACGGGGCGTAGTACGAATTCCAGTACAGCTGTTGCACGGGGAATACTTGCAATTACTTGTGTGAGATGTCCGAACAAATCTACTCATTTTATTTTTATGATGTCAGAAAAGGTTGGCTGCTATTTGATGCACAGTTGCTTCCAGCTAAGATGCCAGCAAGGGTAATGGGCACACGCGGGGGTGCCAGCGCTGGTGCGGAGGTATCGGTAGCGGATAGTCCGCTGGCCACGCTCGAGTCACTGACGCAGGCCGCCGTCATCGCCTGCATGGGCATTGCCATCGTCGTCTCCAACCTGTTAATCATCGCCTCCTTCCTAAACTTCAAAGGTAATTTACTTGTAGGTACTATTGGCTACAAAATACAAAACGCAGACTTACGACTGTTAGAGCAGAATCTTTCTTAAGTGGACAACACGCGCCGGAACGTGCAACGCCGGTCGGACTCCCACTAACACAAAAAAATTAGCAGGGGGTGTGGTGGTATCTTAGTGGCTTAGGATAGAACCCCTCTATTAACTTCCATAGATGTCGTAAAATCTGAGTAAAGGAAGGAACCAGGTATCTTCGGGCAGTAGCATCTCCTATGCATGCTGCATCAGAAATTGATTATTATTTCAGAAATACATATTCGGTGATCGTTGGGTACAATTGAAGTTTTTAGTATTGACGCTGCCTTCATTATTGATATTTAAGATTAAGATATTATTACATTTTAATCATATATTGGAGGCAGGTAAAAAATGCTAGTTTTTGTTCATAAAGTACTTTAGAAAGATTGTCTGATAATTATTTACTTTTGACTGCATAAGTTGTAAAAACTGGGAAACTATGGTAAAAAGTGAGACTAATGGTAGTGGAGCTATGGTAAAAACTTCAGTAGCAGTGTACGCCTTGTGGCAAAATTATGATAAGACAACAAAGGCACTCAAGAGGTTTATTTTTACGTCGACTTGAATAAAGATTATTTACAAACGAAACGCGCGCGCCGTTGCCCGCGTGGAATTACAATTACAGTTACAGAACAAATATTCTTACAATTGGTATAGATGATATAAAAGTTTTCGCAGAGTATTTTATTAAGCCATTGATTGTTATATGAATTTAAGATCAATTAGATAAGATGAATAATACTCAAAATACTCTGCTTCAGGAGCGCCACCGTTAGCGCCACAATAGTGTACATAGCGGATTAGTCCCTTTGTTGGATAGCAAACGTATTCAATAGCAGCGTATTGGATACGTCTGCTATCCAACAAAGAACAATACCTATTAAGATTATAGAGATACAGACTATGGAACACCTGCTCTTTTGTCTTTGCCTGACCACCTGTATAGGATACTTGGATCAGGCAAAGGAGCGTGCCATTGAAGTGGCCTCTTACTGCACTCACATTATTTAAAGAATATATTCGTTTTAGGCCATGATTTAAAAGAAAAAAAAGCTGGATCCTTTGTAAAATAATTCTAAATGTTCTAGTATTTTTGTATGTATAGAATTGAAATATGTACTTAATATTAATGTTGTGTGAGGCACTAAAACATAACGGATAGTTCTCATAATGCTTACTTATCTAAAAGAAGACCACGTTTAATCACATCTGGAACATTGCCACAGGTGTAAAATCAATTTAAATGTTCTAGGCATAAATACACTATCAAACACGCACAGGGTAGGTTTTTAAAGTCGATTGGGACAAAACAATCCACCTAAAAGCTCAATGAAATTTATTAATATTGCAGTGAAAATAAATAAGTTAAAGAGTCGGTTACAAGACCAAGTGATGACAAATAACAAAAAATAAAAGCAATTATCACAATGGAGTAAAAAATAAAAGCAATTACGCCCTCTACTCGTAGGCAATGTGACCCTTTTGTTTGTATGATTTTATTTCGTAACTTTGCATGTGTCACCAATTTTAGCACAGTGGTTATATAGTGAGAGTATACGGTTCAGAACGAAGAAAGGCATGGTAAAAATAAATTGAATTGAATTGAAATTGAAAAGGTTTCTTGGCGGACATCGGACATACATGGCTATTGTATTATCGTAACAATCGGCGGAGATCAGAGAATATTTAATGTTTGTGCTCCGCTCGTAGCAAAGTCGTAGCAGCGCGTAGCGGCAATGCTACGCACAGCTGGCCACCGCTGCGTTCGTAATCTGCGTGGGTTTGCCTTATACTGCTTGGTTCTAATATGGGTCGTTGCCTGTCAAATAAACATTTATTCTATGAACCGTATTCGAGACCTTATGATGTACATATGTTGTAAACTGCCTATGTAACGATGAAGGCTTATCCCACAAGCAATGATTCTTAGTAATAAATAGCAAAAACGTGCGTGATTTCGTCGTCGTTTAGTGGTTGAGTTTCGGGAATTCCTACTCCTCTACGCACATGGGCGAATATATTCTGAGAAATATCAACTCTCTGCGACCAGCAGCGGTTGTTTTGTCTCTTTGTCAGTCAGACAGCAGAGCAAACAATCTTATAATTGGTATAGATAACGGACTCTAATAAGACATTGAAACTATGCTTATGTGGTTAACTTTGGTTTTTTAGAGTACAACTTGTTCAAAATATAAAATAATGAAAGCAGTAATTTATCACATATCGATACCACTATCTTGCTTATAAGCAAGATCGTGATATTTATGCCATCGATTTTGGATATACCCAATCTCACCTAAACTACGAAAATGCCTTTATAACCCTAATATTTTAACTAGCACCTGGCCAATTTAACCCGAGCTCTTACCAGCAAATCTTGTTAGTACAAGTACGACCAGTCGACCTACTAAACTCCATGCAGAATCGGATTACCGATACAACAGTTACCTATGTATCGTTCAAGTTGTGAGATTTGCTTGCTCAACTAATGAAATCAAGTGTTCTAGCTTAACAAACTTGGTGGGGCAACTAATTTGTTAAACACATTTTATGAAGGGGAGGTAATTATAATCTGTGGTGTCTTACTCTACCTATAGTTTACATTTATTAATGACAACAAACAATTGCACTCATGAATTTCAATATAGTTATGCTAGGTAAAAGTTCTTAGCGTGTAATCAGCCTCGCCATCCGAAAATAGGGCAGTATGCACAAAAATAAATAAATGTATAGGTGTATTGTTGTGCTCACTAAAAATGAGCAAACCTCATATATTGAATCGCTAAGTGTGCAAGTACTGATAGTATCCGACCATCATCCAAAAACTTTAAGTGATAGTATGACTATTTACTTACAGACTGCTAGTTAAACGGCTCTAACTTAAATATGGAGGAGTATACTATAAGACTGAGATAGGCGAAACAACTATTGTACGGGTCACATACCGTACAAAATTACCATCACTGCATTTCCGTTCAACAGCGTGGAAATGTGCAAGAATGAAATGAATGTATCTTTAAGGCAAGGTGAATAGGTGTCTTCTAGATCGTCTTGCTTCAGCGTCGGCTTCATCGTCACTTACCATAGGTGAGATTGAAGTCAAAGGATAGTCTATTAATGTTAAAAAAATAAATAAAGCGGCCACGGGCATTCCACAACAAACTCGCAACTCATTAACATCTTCCCGTACTAGTTATTGTAATAAATCGTGTGTCAATCCAACAATACCCTTTTCATATTTGATGTCCCGTACATCAATGGTCCTTCGAGCCGAGGCTTTATTGAGGAAATTCTAAGGCTTTAAGCCTTAGACTGAAGCTAATAATTTATGATTGCTCAACCATAAATTGCTCAATAATTTGAAATAACTTAGATGCTAGTGATGTAAATTATAATTTTTAACAGTGTACTTTTTCAATATTTACTATTTAATATTACCATTTTTAAATTGTAAATCTCCTGAAGGGGAGGGCTTTACGGCATACTTAAGACCTTTGTTGGATACCTTTTGCTTTGTACCTCAGTTCCAAATACATAAACTTGTAGTCGCCGTAGACTCAGGAGAGTAGATGCAGACTGCAGGATCTGCAAATCCGCTTAAGTCTGGTTTCTATATTCTAAAGGATCCATAAGTTGCACTATAGATTGTACGCAGTCTGCTCTTTGAGCAGAGTGTATCAGTTCCATCCTTTTGCCATTTTCTATTTCAGTGGCCGTTTCATTTTATACTGATTATTGGTTTTACTAAGAACCTTACTTCTTTTAATAAATCTTCACGGTAAATTGAACGTATTTTCTAAACCCGTTTACTGTTTGTTTATTTTGTTAGCTGAGTCTTACAGAAATTCCTATCAAAAATTGGTGATTGACAGTGTACTTTTCCGCTATAGGTCTTGAATAAATAACTTTTGAGCTAACTGTCTGAAACATTTGAATTTATTATGGCAATTACATAATTTAATCACATGGAAAATTCAAAAAGTCGTAGGACAGAGTTCAAAAAAATATGTATTACTAAATCATGGGTCTAAGCTGGTTTTTAATCTGTAAGAAATGGATTAAAACTTTAAGGCTTCTCCTTAACTTTTTATCTTGGAACTAAGGTACAGTAAGCCGACGATTAACTGTAGTTTTTCTTTGCACTTGGTTGACCTGCTTTGACACGTTTTATATGTACGGTATAGGGGAGGCCTATGTCAAGCAGTGGACTTCCACAGGTTGATGATGATGATGATGATATTCACGGTACATACTACAGCGGTCATGGGTTTGCAACATGTCACGTATGGAACCAATTACTGCAAAATGTGGGTATGTATCAAATGTAATATTAGGACGTACCTCTGACTAGCCCCTATTAGACATCCTCGAAGATCTCGATGGGGAGACCAGTGTCCAGCAATGTACTTATTTAAGCTGATATCAGGTAATCGTTGTTTTTCATTTCAGGTCTTTCCAGCGAAGTGATAAACTATTACCTTCTTTCCCTGGCAGTGGCAGACCTATTATGTGGGTTGTTTGTGGTGCCACTGTCAGTATACCCAGCTATAACCGGACGCTGGATGTTTGGAGACCTGATGTGCCGGCTAGCTGGCTATGTGGAAGTGACCCTCTGGTCCGTCTCAATATATACCTTCATGTGGATATCCGTGGACCGGTACCTCGCCGTCCGCAAACCGCTCCGCTACGAGACGGTTAGTTCGACGGTAGTTATCTTTTCATTATCTTTGTTATCTCCTTCAGCTTCATACGTACATTCGATAAGAAAACGATTCTCATCCGTAGACGGCGCGGAGATAGTTTCCCTTGAGTTAATGAAGTCTAGAATAGATTCCGTCCTTATACGCACTTACATTTGTAAAATACTCTACTTGAACCATTTGCATCACGATTATACAACTTTTCCCGTTATCATGAATAGCTAAGCATGGTTTTGCAAAGTAATTACTCTAAAATGTAGATTTCACCTTTATAGTGATGTGCGGCAATACTTAAACTTAAACTTTAATTATATTAAAAGCAAAGACGAACTTAAACATTTGTAATCTGATAACTTAAATGCCAATGTACGTATAAGCTAGGTCTACCTCACTTGTATCAAATATAACGTCTTTGGTTCGGTAATTGTCACTCAGGTACAAACGCGCACTCGCAGTCAGTGTTGGATGGTGTTCACGTGGGTGTCGGCGGCCATGCTATGCTGCCCGCCGCTACTTGGATACAAAAAGGATGCGTACTTCGATAAAGAAACGTACATCTGCATGCTGGACTGGGGTACAACTTACGCGTACACCGCTACGCTGGCCATCCTTGTGCTGGGCCCCAGCGTAATCTCCATAGTATACAACTACCTGTACATATTTTCGATGAAACGCAAGCTGCAGAGCGGTGCGCCAATCCATGATAAGGAGTACGCCACCGCGCTCGCCGAGAATCTCTCCAACCCCAGCCACTGGATGAGCTTTGTTCTCGTCACTACGTTCTGGCTGAGCTGGTTGCCGTGGGCTAGCGTGCGCTTCTACGAGTACGTGATGGGTCGCGAGCTGCAAGTGCCCATGTTGCACTTTGGCGTGGTATGGCTTGGCATTATGAACTCTTTTTGGAAGATCATCATCATGCTGACGCTGAGTCCGCAGTTCCGGCTAGCGCTGCGCATTCTATGCCTCACTGCCTGTTGCCGTACCAAGGGCCGTCTGCAGGCGGAATTGCTGGGCATGGACAACGATGACTGAGATAGACTCACCCGAATGCCGTTTAGATTTTTATAGGACTACAGCGACCCCACAATTCAAAGCGCCAATCAAAACGCCAGACGGTTCCTGATCGAGGAGGAGGACGAGGATTTCCTGGTGCCAGCGCGGGCGCGCAGCTATAGCATCGGAGAGGCTTTCGTCTAATAGACCGCGTAGTGCTGGATCCGACGGTTGTGTGCATGAATTGGAACGTACCTAAACAGTAAAGTTTTGAATGAAATGTGTCACCAAGAGAACAATACGATTTTGTTTAATAAATTTGGTTCGAGCGGCAATTGGTGGCCATTTTAAAGACAGTAAATCATAAAAATCGCTATATTCAAAGCGGCCAATAGGCATCATTTTGATTAAACGATTTTAAATCTGCTGGTACAACGGGGTCGCTTTAAAAATGTATCTTAATATTTCTAATTAGGTCATTAATTTTAAATATTTCCTGTTCTTGTTCAAAACTCTATTTGCATGTTATTTATATTTAAATACTAATATAGTTAAACGTTACACTTTCAAATAGATACTTCATAATTGTATTACCAATTATTATCTAATAATATATATTTACATGTAAGGTAGTGTCAGTTTCTCTTTGAGTGCGTCAGACTTGATAAAATCAGACCTTGTACATACGGTTGTTGGTATTATGACGTGGGTTCTGCACTTACGCGTACGCTGACAAGATTTTTTTGAGAATGTTTTTGAGTACAGTCTAATATTTTCAGCGTGAATGTACCTCACTAAAGACCTAATGTAACTACTCATATTGATAGCAATAACTGAGCGTGTCGTATGCTCACTTCTTTACCAATGTGCAATGTCACAAGCCTATGATAAATGTGCATTTTCTGACAGTAAAATGGTAACCATCTATCTAACAATGGTACTTTTTGTGCAATAATTGTATTCATATCATAATGAATTGTTATCTTTCTTATCTAGATTTCTATAAATGTTTGAATGTATAAGTAGATATTCTAATTATGTAGGTACTAATAGTTTTATAGGTACTTGTAACTTTAATTGTTAGAAATAGGGAGTGTCTCAAAAAAAAATTTTTTAACGACGATGATAAAGTTGTTCTTGAGTAGGATCGTCTTCATTATTTACTTGATGTATATTGTAAATAGATATTTGCCAGATGTTATGTTTAGTAGATATTGAATAGTGAAAGGTAAAACAGTATATTTTCTCAGAGACACTTTCCATTGTGTTGTCATTTATTTATAACGTTTTGATGGAAGGTTGTTATAAAGATAGTTTGAGAATATTTATATTTACTTGCAACTAATTTTAGATAAATATATTTATATATTTTTGTAGAGTGATAGATTATAAATGAGTATCTCTACCGTAACTAGTAACGTAGTTCATATGCAATACATAGAATAGTAGATGTTCTTAAACGCACATTTGATTTAGTTTTGTTTCCGTTTTAGTGTGCTTACATCTTACATAGTACAATATACATTGAGAACAATTTTAAACTGTTGGTACCTAGCGTTTATAAATAAAGCGTAGTCTCCAAGTACAAAGTAGGAATAAAGCACTGGGTACAAAGACGCGGCGTGCACGGTGACAAAATATTGTGTTGTATTGATAGATCGGTGGTTCCGTAGTGTGATACAGGTGTTTGTTCACATCTACAAACAGCTGATCTATACTACCATGCACGCCACTACCGCGTTCGCCGGTTGAACTCGTTGGCTTAGCCTTCACGAGATTTATAGCAGTATCAATAAAGAAAGAAACGAAATAAGCACCTATATATTGTTGTAAGTGCGGTAGCAAGTTTTTTGTTTCTCTACTGCTTCATAATGCGCAAATTGTCAATCCTCAAATCAATGGCTGTGTTTAGATTAATTTTATTTTAGAAATATTTGTTTTAATTCATCAAGCGATTTATTATCTGAAGTCTTATTATGTACGTGCGCAATTGATAAAGATGTTTTAATTATTTGTCGACGTTATATGCATTTTGTTTTATTGGGCCTTGTGGTCTATTTCCTGTGTGAATGTGAATTTTTAATGAAGACAAATAAGGTAAGAAATCAAATCTAAAAAGTAGGAAACAAGTTATTATCTGTCAGTAAAGTAGGCCACATGTGGGCAGCGCTATCGGTTCGGGCATAATCCAATTAGGTACTTAACTACCAAATAAAAAAGGCTCAAACCTTTCTTCCTGAAAATTAGAGGCCGATGTCTAGCGATGACTTTTTCAAACTTATGGCAATGATGAACTATAAATAATCTTGTCAACAATTCTTTGTTGCTCTTTATCATAAAAATGAACAATAAAGCATAATTATATTTGGTTAATTTGATATTGATAATATCGGAAGAAAAAAAACTTTGTTTTCTAATTTTGAAAAGTATCAAAATATTAGATGACTGTGGACTAATCCTATTAGAAATAATAATATCATATATTATATAGGTAGGTAAGGTAAAGACACCAATTATGGACACATTAAGGGTCGTGACAATTGATTTTGATAATTTCGTAATGTTTTTTTGTTAGAACATTATCAGATTAAGCTCATTTGATAGCTAAATAATTAAGCTATAATTTTCAATCTAACAACTACCGCTTAAAACCTTCACTTACGAGATAAATGCGACGAAAATCACACCATGCATTTTCCTAGTAATGGACAGCAAAAATCCATTAATGGACACCCAGTTATGAACAAGACCTAGTTATGTACATCCACTTATGGACATACCACCTAATAATTTTTGCATGTGTATTTATAATAAACCATGGAATAGAAATAGAAAAATATAAATAGCTATCACCACTCACAGCATACTAAATTTCATTAAACAGATGCTGTTTTATCTGAAGATATTATATCATAGCTAGTTCTGCGGTTACTTTTTCGGGGTTGCTTTAGTTTACTATTTCATTTTTTCCTGTTCCAACTGTCTTTTTTCTTTCCTTGCATGTGCATGCTTCTTCGCGTTCTTTCTCGAGTAGTTTATTTTCCTTTTCCAAGTCTTTCTTTTCATGATACTACTTCCAAGCACACGGAATGTTTTCTCTTAATTTTCTTTTCCTCCCTTTCTTAGATTTTATTTCATCAGGCCAGGAAAGATTTTCTAAAATGATGACGGTATATACATACCTTGTCTTTTTATGACTGGTGTTTTTTCTTGAATTGGCACATATGTTTCTTGTCTACTGGCTGTGGAGATTTCTAAATCATCGGAAACGATCGAATATAACTTTTCTGATTCTTGAATAATGTTTTTGGGTCATCGATTCTGGATAGGCGTGATAGGATCTTAAATGCTTGGTGCAGTTTTATTTGTTTGTATGTTTGGATCTTGAGTGTTGGCTCTTGAACAATTAGAATTCGACCGATTGTTTTTTTGAATAGTTGGCTCTTGAATGGTTGATTCCTGTATAGTTGGTTCTTGAATGGTTGGTTCTTGAATGGCTGGTTCATGAATGATTGGCTTTTGTATGTTTGCAACCACTATTGGTTCTTGGATATTTGATTGATGGTTAGTATCACTTCACCATCATCATAAGCCTATAGAAGTCTACTGCTGGGCATAGGCCTCCCCCATACGTTTCCAGGAAGAACAATTCTAAGCTCGTTTCATCCTTTATGTTCCCGTGGTCCTAACAATGTCGTCAGTTTATCGGGTAGGAGGATGTCCTTCGCTTCGTCTTCCGGTTCGTGGTCGCCATTCGAGAACCTCCTCCCAACGGTTGTCGGCTCTACGAGCTATATGGCCTGCCACTGCCACTTTAACTTGCTGATTCGGAAAGCTACGTCGGTGACCTTGGTTCTGTTATGGATTTACACATTCCTGATTCTATCTCACAGTGAAACTCCCAGCATAGCTCTTTCCATAGCTCGTTGTGCGACTTTGAGCTTGTGTATGAGACCAATAGTTAGCAACCACGTCTCAGTTCCATAAATCATCACTGGTAACACACACTGATTATAGACTTTCGTCTTGAGGCTTTGCGGTAACTGTGACGAGAAGATGTGCCGTAATTTTCCGAACGCTGCCTATCCGAGTTGGATTCGTCGGCTAACCTATTTGTCGAAGTTGGACTTTCCTAGTTGGACCGTCTGACCCAAATATACATAGTGGTCTACAACTTTGATGATATCGCTCGCAACATAAACCGGCACGGGTGCGATATGAGCATTTGACATAAGTTTCATTTTACTCATGTTCATCTTAAGACCCACTTGTTGGGGGACAATATTGAGGTCTCTGAGCATTGTTTCTAGGTCTTCCAGCGATTCCGCCATTATGACTACCGCCATTACACCATTATGATTGTATCACTTACGTTCGTCGAATTATCTACTTTTGATTTATGCTTGAATTTTTTTTGTACTTATAGAGTTGACTTTGATTCTCGGTACACCGTATCGTTAAGCTGAGCTGCAACTTTAGCCCTATTTTTGATAGCTGGTTTAGCTGGTGTAATCTATCCTTGGCGCCATTCCTGTAGGAAAATTATATAATATCTTCTTGATATGTCCAACATTGGATTGTATGATTTTTCCAGTAATGGACACTCGTGTACATTATTGGAAGCCATTATTGGAATGAGTTTTCAAAACGATATTATTACTCAGTAATTAAAGATCAAACTTATTAGTTAATTCATTATAAAAATGAAAAATAAAATAAGTTTCGACACTTGTCCATGATTGATAACCTATGAAATAAAATATCCAGTGATGAAAATCGACAATAATTTCCAAAATATTTATACAATTCAAAAGTAAACTTTTTAATTAGCTTTCTTGATAATCTCTCATTTCATGAAATAATGTTTGTTTATTGTACAACAATTAATGCTTAAATCATTACCAAAAATCTCTACTTACTTCCTTAATGATTTTCTTAGTAAATCTGGATAAAACTAAAATAACAACACCACTACAACTACATCAGCATCGTAATTTTGAACAAAATGGTAGAATCAATAAATGTCATGGTATTTGACAGACCGATATTATAACGTTTACGTTAGACTATTGCGATTGCAAATATTAGTGTTATTTTTCTTATTTTTAATGATTTAATTTTTTTTCGTCCATTACTGGTTGGTCGTCCAACACCGGTGTCCTTACCTTACATTATTTATTATTAAACTACTACTGAATTAACCACTTTCTTAAAACTTTTTTTTAAAACTGCTGTATGTCATATCTGGCTGAATGTATGTCATTAATGTTGTCCAAGCAGGCGTGAGTAAAACGTGTTTGAAATTCAGTACCTAGTTAACGCGTTGAACGGACCAAATCCCCAAATGATACAGACCACCTACCATTTCAAAAGAAAGTAGTAGTAGTAGTATTAGAGCTCTTAGTGAAGGGCTCCTCCCAGAAAGTACTACCACTATGCCCATATCTGCGGCCAAGCAGCTTGCTGTGTTCCGGTTTGAAAGGTATGGGTGCCGGAGAAATTACATGCACATGAGGTTTAATTACAGTCTGCTGCAGGTTGATGAACGTAGAGTAGTGCATCATAGGGCACATTCCTGGCGAACTTGACCTGTGAAGTAATTCTTTCTTATAAGTGATGGTAAACACTTAACATCAGGTGGGCCATCTGCTTGTTCCATCAGTAATACGCATAAAAAATCACTCGATTTTCTATTTGTGAATTCACATACCCATGTACCTATCTATTGAAAATTAGTAGGTAGTGGTAAATATTAAATATAATACCTAGAACTATGAAAAAAGTTGTTATCAACATGTTACATGGCTGCGGAAATTATAAAGAGGCCAGCGCAAGTAAGCTATTTAAGAAATACCTACAATGCGTCCCATAGATTCTGTTAAAAATTTTAAGCATGAATATTTCGGCGGGCACGTTTAAACTTGCTTGTTTCTGAACTTTTTCCCGCGGCCCCTCAGTACCGCTCAAGCGCTCGTCGAGGGTGGAGGTGCGTCCGGTTAAATAAAAAACTATCCCCGAGTGTCTAAGATGCATGGTAGACCGTGCGTCTTTTTAATACAAATAGTAGTAGTCACTACGAGATAGAATTAGAAATAAGCAAATCCGTAGAAGTCACTAGCATAAGTCTTAGAATCAGAAAGTTGAAGTGGTAATAGGCCAGACCATATTCTTCCTGAAATTATATGGGCAAGGGCTATGTCACGCAGTAGACTTCTTCAGGCTTTTAATAATGATGACGTTCTACTCTCCGAAAAACAAAAATAAGTACCAGAATTACCAACGTTTATATACGAGTAATATAAGGGCCGAAGACTGGGCTCAGTGGCGCGTCTTGGGAGAGATCTATGTCCAGCAGTGGACTAATGTTGGTTGATGATGATGTTGATGATAATGATACTAATCAATTATTGAGTAAAGTTATTAATGAAGGTAAATATTATTTAATGCGTTCATTATCCACATGTTGGGTCTGGGTTAATGAACAAGTTAATGAAGTAACAGCATTTTAATTAAAAGCGTGTTGATTTATGCTATACTTCCTTTATTATTAATTATTTTTCCTCTATCCTAATGGAAATTATTTTACCGATATTTGTTCAATAGAGCACCTGGAGCATCAAACTTGATTAAACACATACATAACGGCCGTGTGTTGTATACAATATGCTATAAATAAGCCAATCAACAAAACAGTGTTGTAACAAAGTTTACTAAAGCTAGACAAGTTTAGTGACTAGAGTTCTTAGTAAAGGGCTCGTCCGGAAAAGTACTATCACCATGTCTATGTCTACCGCCAAAGAGCTAGCTGTGTTCCGGTTTGGAAGATGTAGGCGCCGCGCCGGTGAAATTACAGACACCACCCGTATACCTCAGGTTGATGGATGCAGAGCAGTGCACATTCTTAACGAAAGTGACCAGCGTGGCAATGCTTTGTAATAAATAATGGTAACCACTTAACATCTGGTGAGCCATCTGCCTGTTCCACCAGCAAGTAAGATAAGCCATTATTGTATAAGTTTGAGTGTAAAGATCATGAGTAAAGATCATGATCATGAGCGTCATGACGCTGTAGTGCTTGGGGCAGGATTCTTAGATGGAGTAGGCTTGCCCAGCACCTATAGTAAGTATAAACTAACCTCCCACCTTGGTTGACTTTATCCAATAGAAAGACACGAACAACACGTGCGGAGCTAACTACGTGCGTGCGGGTTTCCTCACAATGTTTTTCTTCGCCATTTGAGAGTACTAGCATTGCGTAAATATATTTAACTAACAGGAAAATTCATAGACCTATGAATGTTACGGATTGCACAACCGGATTTGAAGATTTGATAAATAGCTCGATAGTTTGTCATATTATATGTACCCTGAGCCACCAAACATCTCATTCCAAACGGGCCCACAAACAAACCATCGAGTTCGAGCCATAGGTCGAACTCATATGAAAATGTCGTATCAATAGATAATTTTATATTTATTCATTATTCAAAGTGAACGCATGAGTGCTATAAATTGCTGCGTAACCGTATAAGTTAGACATGTATATGTATATTATAAAGAGGAAAGATTTGATTGTGTGTTTGTTTGTTTGCATTGAATAGGCTCCGAAACTACTGGACCGATTTGAAAAATTCTTTCACCGTTGGTATGCTACACTATCCACGGGTGACATAGAATATATTCTATTTTCTAAAAAATTAGGGATCCTTACTAAAACTCGTGCAAAGCCGAGACGGACTACTAGTAAGTGATAAAGTTAGACCTTTGTCTTTACCTAGCATAAGCATGTCTTCGAGTAGGTGATTAAAGAAGCAAATATCTAAAAGCCATGACAACTTAAAAAGAAGGTACGCTCGTAGCCAGTAGCTTAGCATAATGATACCACGGGATGGTATTGTGCACGCGCGTTCACAACGCATCAAGACATCGTGTGCTAAAGCTCTAAAATAACGTACCGGAAGCAATTTCCGCCACAAAACCACAGCTAACAATGTGGGAACATATTTCACTCAAAGTTAATTAAAATCCACTTAAACTCCAATCGACGCTGCCAAGCATGTGGCTACTCGTAATTTTCTCGAGTATATAAAACTTGTTGGTGAATCGCATTCTAGTATTAATGTCAAGCGTCGCTTTTTATGTAAATTATAACGCTGTACGTGATAGTCGATTAATGAGCGTGATATTTCTTTTTAATGATTTTCACCGTGTTTTCTGATTGATATTGTGGCTTGAAGCGGGTTGTACGTCTTTTTTCTTCAGTGGAAGGATATTTGACATATTTAAAGTTTTGTTTACTGTATGACCAACTTTACCTATTAGTAAGTTGAAGTGGCAATGGGCAGGCCATATAGCTGGTAGAACCGACAACCACTGAAGAATAAAGGTTGTCGAATGGCGGACACGAACCGGAAGATATGGCATTGGACGTCCTCCTACCCGATGGACTGACGACATTGTAGGATATGTTAAGGACTTACCATGTGCAGGGATAGGCAGGACCATGAACCACTTTTGAGTTTTTATGCTATTTATTTGGTTTGAATATGTGCGCACCGACCGACTGACTTTTTATGAAGAGGGGTGAGCTAGGGATGGGACACGGTAGGAAAAAAGGATGCAACTAGGGTTGTCCTCTCAATCAAATATAATGCGATCAATCGACTCAAATTGTGTATTGAAGTGCATGAACACAAAAAGGGGTTGCCCTTTTTAGAATCTGAAATTTTAACCTATGCATAAATTTACCAAATTAATAGGTTGTACCATACTGCTTTACAATAGTTGTCGATGTTAGATTTTAGCGAATGGACTGGACTATTAAGATTGAAGAAATTACTAATTTAGTCTTGGTTACAAGGGAGAGGGATCAGCTTGGCTAACGATCGGATAAAATATCATTTAGCTGTCCTCAGTTCTAGATTGAGTCTCGCCCAGGGTAAAGCTTGGTCACCCTACCACGAGACCAATGAAGTGGAGGAAGACAGTCCTCTTTGATTAAGACTAAATCGCCTATCTTAACGTTATACTGAGTTTTGTACCATTTGGAACGTTGCTGCAATGTGTGAAGATAATCATGATTCCAACGCTTCCACATATTCATAGTCATTTGTCTAAGAAGTTGCCATCGAGCCAACTGGTTGGTACGCGTGGTTTCTACAGGAATGGTCTCAGGAACCGAGACCAGCAGAGTACCATCTAGGAAGTGGCCAGGAGTTAAGACAGAAAGATCATTCGGATCGTTAGATAGTGGACACAACGGTCTATAATTTAAGATTGCCTCAATCTGAGCAAAAATTATCGTTAACTCCTCGAAAGTCAGAGGACGATCGCCTATGACACGCTTTAGATGTGATTTACTTGACTTAACAGCTGCTTCAGTCAGTTGAAAGCAGGACTCAGAGGAGGCGAGAAGCGCCATTGAATGAAATGCTCAGCATAATAATGATTTAAGTCAGGGTCTTGGTTAATATCTCGTTTGAATTTTCCTAAAAGGTTGCAAGCCCCATTGAAGTTAGACCCGGAATCTGACCAAATTTCCTTAGGTAATCCACGTCTTGCAACAAATCTTTTCAAAGCAGCTAAAAATGCGTCAGTAGTTAAGTCGCTGACTACTTCTAAATGGACGGACTTCGTTGTGAAGCACACGAATACGCACAGGTATGACTTAACTATTTTAGCATTCCTCAATGTACTAGACTTAGATGGAAAGGGACCCGCATAGTCAATGGCTACTGAAAGAAAAGGCCGTTCAGATTCGGTAACTCTATTGGCGGGCAAGTCACCCATCTTGATCTGAGGTGGTTGACACCTCAACCGAAAACACGTGATGCATTTAAAAATTCTACTACGTATGACGCGTCGGGCGGATAATATCCGGAATTGCTCCCGGATAAAAGACATTAACGCATTAGGACCCGCGTGTAAGTACTTGATGTGATAATAATCTACTACAAGATTTGTAAAGTGATGACAGTGAGGAAGCACGAGAGGGTGCTTCGACGAGTAACTAAGAGAAGAGTTTACTAATCTTCCCCCTACCCGAAGTAAACCGTTATCGTCTAAGAGTGGTTG
Organism: Electrophaes corylata; assembly: GCA_947095575.1. NCBI lineage: Eukaryota > Metazoa > Arthropoda > Insecta > Lepidoptera > Geometridae > Electrophaes > Electrophaes corylata. Next base: position 8,424,158 of record OX352698.1, on the reverse strand, counting down.
CAAGCGCAGCATCCCGGTACTACATGGCTTTTTAGCCCGAAGATTTTGTAAATCGTTACTAAATGATTGGGATTGTACGCATTTAACGAGAGCATTTAAGCTTCGTTGAAGTTCCTCACTAGTCAGAGACCCACTAAATGGCCGTGACTTTTTTGATTTTAAGCATTGTGTGCGAATCGAAGGCACCATGAAGTGATTCGCACGACCTTACTAAATGAACTACAATTCTGAATAAAAATAGGAGGTTCTATTTCGTTAATGACGGCAGCTTTTACCTGAGTGAGTTTCTTTAGACCAGGAAAGGAGTTACGTTCGAGCTGTTGACATGGCGGTGGCCATGATTTCGGATCGAGAACGAGCCAAGACGGACCCCACCAAAGTTTGTGATGAAATAGCTCCTATGGTGTAATGCCTCTAGAGGCGGAGTCAGCTGGGTTTAGGTCTGTCGGGACGTAACGCCAATTTTCCGGGGAAACTAAAGCCTGAATTTGACTAACACGATTCGATTCAAATACACTGAGAAGGTGAGGTTGGGTACGTTACCAACATAATACAATGGACGAGTCACTCCAAGCATAAGTGTTTCGATGAAGGTTCGTTCTTAATTTTAGGCAATCAGCAACACGGACTAGTAGTTTCGCTAAAAGGTGAGCGCCTGAAAGTTCCAGCTTAGGAACAGTGAGTTTTTGCTTTATTGGAGCGACACGTGTCTTCGAAATTAATAAATGTATGGTTACCCCTACTGTCCGCATGGACGCATCGAATGTAAACGCAAGCCGCATAAGCAGACTCAGATGCGTTGCTAAAACCGTGCAAGTCAAAGTGCTGAACCGCAGGGGAAAGTGGGGGAAATACGAATACCTAAGGGAAGACAAATAATACAGTGGAATTTGATCACAGAATTTTTTAACTTTTTTATTTATTTATTTATTTATTTAAAACTTCCGCACAGAACAATGATGTGCTAGGAGGACTTAATGCTAATAGCATTGTCTACCAGTCATCCTGGACGTGTAAAAAGATGGTGTGGCGTGTTGATAAAAGTAAAACTACTCGAATAGAAACTCTTACTATTAATAAAATAAAACTAAAGAAAAAGTAATAAATTATATAAGTAGTTTAAATGATATAATAAATATATATATAGTATATATATGTATATATAAATATAGAATTTAATACATACATAAAACATAGAACATATACCTAAAATCTAGATATACTATTAAATTTTTAAGTAAAATACAATACGTAAAGCAATGTGTGGAAATAATAAAACTAGCTTAATTGCGGTGAGTTCAAAACGTTTAAGATATCTTATTGAAGAAGTGCTCACGTACTGACTTTTTGAAGGAGTCCTTAGACTCAGTTTGCTTTATAGTTAGAGGAAGTTCATTCCAGAGCCTAACCGCCACAACTGAAAATGAATTAGACATGAATGAAGTGTGATGCAGAGGAGTAAATAAGCAGAGGTTGTCCGCTGACCTAAGTTGTCTGTCATGTGGATCAGATAGAAACTGAAAACGGTTCTTTAAATAACCAGGAGTATGCGGATCCTTTAGGACTGAAAAAAGCAGACATAGAATTCGCAGATTTCTACGCTCGCGAATGGGAAGCCATTTGAGCTTAGCCCGGTACTCGCTGACATGATCGAACTTGCGCAGGTTATAGATAAAACGGATACAGGTGTTAAGGAGGTTTTAACTTTTTTAATTATATAGTTTACTTATCTGTCTAACTAATTTACTAATCAACATTTATATTTTTTCAATGAGTTGCAACAATATGAAAGAAAAACACAACCTTTAGTGTTCGGCTTTGCCCGACATTAGTCGGGTAAATACGAACACCAAGTGGAGTGATTATGAACTAACATTATTAACGACTGAGATCAAAAATAATAAAGGTAAAGTATTTGAGTTTGCCTTGTCGGACCATACCGCTCAATTATTGACATGTCCTGTTAAGCCAAATTTCTCTATTAGATACTGGCACATTCAAAGACGAGACTACAGTGACGAGAATGTTGACAAATTCGTAAAATGCTTGAATTCCCTGACATTTAATGAAGTATATTATAGTAATGATCCAAATTCCGCTTTTGACATTTTCTATGAATTATTTATATTATTTTACTATCTTTGTTTTCCATTAATACGAATAAAGGTTACTGCGCAAAGGAACATAAAATGGCTATCAACTGGTATCAAAAACTGTAGTAAACGCAAGCGGCATTTACTAATTTACTAATTATTAATTTGACATTTACTAATTATTAATTTGACATCTGTATTATGTACCCATTTTCGCAATAAATAAATGAAATTGAAATTGAAAAAAAAAAAAAAATGACAAAAAATAAGTTGGGTTATATTTCTTTTGCCAACTACGTTATTGTCATTTAGCTGATTAATATGTGATTATTCCACTATGTATAAGCTGAATTACTATTTTAGATAGAAATAAAGCTACACCAACTTGAATTTATCATAAAACTACATCTAAAACTTACAAAATGTTGAAAAATGCATACCTTGATAAGTACGTGCGTCCGCGTCTCCCGTGTTGTTGACTGGCACTAGTAATGGCATGATCTCCGAAATGGCAGCAAGTAAATTATGATTATCTCTTTCTAACATATTAGAACCATTGAATTCGGCATCACCCCGCGTTCGCGTTTCCCTCATTTTCCCCTACTAGTTAAAAGTTTGTGTGCTATAGCTAAGCTTTGCAGATGATGTAAATTGTCGCAAAAACACTGCCAGTCTTTGATAATATCGCGAGCGGGAGTTTCATCCCACTGCAAGCCTAACGTCCATAGACGTTGCATCATTATTTTTGCGAATATAACGCATGGTGCTAACCACCCGTTGGGATCATAGATGGAACTAACCCGCGACAAGATAATACGTTTGGTGCTCTCATTACTATCTAGGCTCACTTTATAGGAAAATGTGTCTGTGTTTGGTTGGATTATACTCAAAACCTAGTATCTTAAGCGTCATGTCCGCGTCCTCACTAAGTTTAAGTTCACAATGCTCCGTTGGCAAGTCACTAAGCATCTGAGGTTCGTTGCTAATCCACTTACGAAGCTCGAATTCGCCTTTACTCGAAAGGTCTACTAACTCACATTTTATACTTTGAGCTTTCGGTCACTGAACTCGCACCTGTAACTACATCATCGACGAATATGTCTTGGAGAAGAATCTGAGAGGCGCGTGGATATGTCTCCTTGTAATGATAAGCCAACTCATGTAAGCAACGCATTGCGAGAAACGCTGATGTAGTGACACCATAACTTAACGTGTTTAGCTGAAACTGTTGAATTTCCTGGCTCCTGAATGTGATCACGCCATACGATCAGCTGATATTGACGGTCTAAGGGATGCAGTAATACCTGTCGATACATCATACGAATGTCTGCGGAGAAAACTATCTCATGTAATCTAATGTGTAGTGTGATGTCTATTCTTTCTTCAAAGGGGATTGAAGCGTCAGAAAACATTCTTCAGTATCTGAGCACACAGTGTCGAGTTCTGCACATCGAATTTTGAATTTACCTACCTCAATTTGATTACTAACATCAAGCGCAGTAGTAGTATTGTACAACGAACTAATTTTCTCGCATAAAAACTCGAATTTTAACGTAATTTATTGACTTCTACACATATTCACTAACTTCACACGAAAAAATGGCTGCCCACCGGCAGAAAAACCGGCCGCGTGGAGCGTGTTCTGTTTTCGTGAAAAACACACTTTTTCCGGCTCGAAGGACCACCATTATGTAGGATATGTTAAGGACTTACCATGTGCAGGGATAGGCAGGACCATGAACCACTTTTGAGTTTTTATGCTTATTATTTGGTTTGAAAATGTGCGCACCGACCGACTGACTTTTTATGAAGAGGGGTGAGCTAGGGATGGGACACGGTAGGAAAAAAGGATGCAACTAGGGTTGTCCTCTCAATCAAACATAATGCGATCAATCGAATCAAATTGTGTATTGAAGTGCATGAATATGTAACAGACATTGTTATGATTGCGGAAAGTCGATGGATGGAAAAGGCTCAAAACCGTTCTTTCTGGAAACTTATGGGAGAGGCCAATGTCCAGAACTGGACTTCTATAGGCTGTTGCTCATGATAATGACCTACCTGATAGACAACGGTTACCGAAGTTTATGGAGACCTACAATACAGGAGCCGTCACAAGCGCGTTGAAAATGTCCTTTTATGAAGAACTTCATACCTACCTACCTACTGTGTCTATAGAAAACCTCAGCAGGATAGATCACTCAGTAACCTTGAAGTGTTGAACATTTTTTGGGTACACAATCATTTACTGACGCATATATGGTAAAGCTGCTGTTGCAAAACAACGATCTGTGTAGATACAAATTATCTAGTTAACGTAGGTAGGAAGGCTAATTCATCTAATAGGTAGAATAGGGTAAACCAAATAACCCAGAAGATGAAATATAAAATAAACGGATGAATATAGTAATAGATAGAAAACACTATGTTTTCCTGTACACCAAAAAAATATTATATAAAACTTGGTGAGCTTAGTGAAGTTCAAAGAATAAATTCAATCGTACTGTTCCAAAGTCTCAAAATTGTAAACGTTCAAAGCACCGGCAATAAAGTTAGTCTCATTAATTTTCTAGACTACAGTATCTATCATTCCGTCTCTAGGCTCTAGTCTCAAGTAATAACCCAGCAAAGCATGTAAATGACGTGAAAGCGCAACCACAACTCACAAAAGCTTAAACTCAATAAGGTTTCGCTTCTCTACAAAACATCCCTGAAGCGATAAACACATTTTGTACGCTGTCATGGACCCAAAGTAGCCTGTCTGTTGAGCGCTCGGCAGGAACGCGGGATGCCTGAATCAATTAATTAAAGTTTGTAAAGAACTTTAAACTTTATCATCATCATCAACAGCCTGTAGAAGTCTACTGCTGAACATAGGCTTTATATGTAAAAATCGATTAATACGACCCGTAATTAAAATACAACAATATTTAGGACATGTTTTGGCAAGTACAGTCAAACTTAGATTGTATGACTATACATACTTAGGTATATACATCTCAATATAGTGGAGGACTGTGACTCATTTAGATTTTAATACGTTTAAAGAAAAGTATAAGTTCCTTAATAAAAAATAAATAAAATGTATTCAAGGGCCGTTTCTCAATCAATTTAAATATTCTCGCCGCTTTGATGTTTTCCATCAAAGTTACTTGGCCAGCCGAGAAACCGTAATTGATGAAATGAGAAATTGGAACTTTAAGTGATAATTTTTACCCTCTCAATAGTACTTTATATCGTAAATAGAGGTTATGGTTTTCAATATAATACGGATTTGCTTAAAGATATTTTAACTTATCAAAGTTAAGACGTTCTAATTTGACTATTAATTTTATTAATTTTCAAAACCAGGTAGGCATATGACTTTTTGTTTATACATTGATACATTTTGAGTACTGGTGAGCACTGAGCAATTAATTGTAGTAATTATGTATACCACAAGAATCAATATCCTAACTAATTGACTGACATTCAGAGAACGCACCGTCTAAACCACTGGTCGTAGACTTGAAATTTTTCGGGTAGGTATATTCATTTTGATAAACGAGTGCAGCAGCGGGGGTTGAAGTTATGTGTAGGCTGGTAAATTTACCAGATTTTAATACAAATGTAATGTATTTATGCACCAACAACAGCTCGTGATCAAGTAAACATTGAAGAGCATTGTTGGATAGTTTTATCGAGAACTTGCCGTAACAATATCAAACTGTTTTTTAACTATAGCTCAGCATTATAAAGTTTTAACATATACTACAGATTATGTACTATAAAAACTTTGCTCATACCTCATGACTTTATTATTAATACCCTTACTGTCTGGTGTCTACTCATTATTATTTGTATTCTGGTATGGGTGGTAATCTGAGGAATATCCAAATATTATATATTTTAACATATACCTACTCACATTTGGCCATAGTTAATATTCCATATGCTACAAATCCATCGCTACTGCTAGAATACTAATTGGTATCCTCTTCCATCGTTTGAGAGAACTGGCTTAGCGCGCATAATATATTTGAATTGAAAAATTCATGAATGCTCACCTGGATTATTGCAAGACCCACGACCTTAGCATCAAATAGCGGGATCGATCCCCTACGCTATTTAAAAAAAACAGAGGTATTATAATGTACTCTTCACTGATTTGCATAGCTATAGCTATGCTTAGGTTGCAGCTAGATAATAGGTGAATAGCATATTAGTGTACAATTCACTGTTAATGTATTTCGTCACTATTTCAAAGGCGAATTATTTATTATGCAAAACTTACATTTACGTAATTTGATATTTCGGAACAATGCGGCGATAGTATCGGTGGTAGGTATTATAACAATGCTCTACATTTAAATAATTGATTGGGTGATGTACGAGTATTCTGTGTTGCATTTGGTAATATTACTGCGCTGCTCGTTATTTAAAATCAGATAAGTTCATATTAGGTAGGTAGGTGTATTCCCAACATAACGTCACGTCATGTTTGAGGGAACAACATCATATCTGAGCGACCCTAGTCTACTGCGTGATTGGGAGACCGGTCAAAGCTTGGAAGTTCCTCCAGCTACTTATAAACTTCGAACTCTCCAGAGCTCGGATAAGACATGAATGCTTCCTACTAGTCTTGGGATCATCATTTTTATGTTTCTCAAAATCTACCAGGAAACCTATTGGGAGGCTTATTTTTTAATATTTCTTCAGACTGAGACCCAATTTTCGTAACGAAATATCGGTAGGAAAGTGTTAATCTCCAAATAAAAGTTATTAAAACTGATATTTCAGTCAGGCTTAATTTTACAATCGAATTCTAGATTCAACCTCGTCTCAGCTTCAAAAAAGTAACTACCAACATCGTCACCAATGTCAGCCATGCAAATAACCGAAACCGGATTGCTCGTTATTTTGCACACGGGATTCGACCGCATGGTTCGACTAATCGGACTATGGGAACTTTTTTTTCCAGTTGGTTCGATTAATCGAACCATGTGTTCTTGAGACTCCTGATAGTTCGATAATCGGACTATGTGAACTTTTTTGTTGTTGAACCAGTTTGTTTGCTTCTAGTCTCGTGGTTCGACCGCATGGTTCGACCTATCAGATTATTTATAATTTTTGTATGTCAAACTACGCTTAGTGGCAATAAGCTATTACTAGGATATATTGTATTTTATCTGTAAGTGAATTTGTAAATCTCTTGAGAAAATAAATGATTAAACCAACCAATTTAGCTAGGTTAACTAGGTTATCACAACAGATGATTTATTTCACTCAAGTTTACCGAGTGTACCTAATGATTGAGTTGACCTAAGATAATATTAAGTTTTACACCGGTTCCTACGATCGCATTCTTTGAAACATTGTATCAAAACTAGTATTAATACCATGATTAGACTGCGTTTTGTAATAAGCACCTAAGAATAAAGAATGTAGGTACCGACTTAAAAAGTCAAAAACATATTTTCTTATATTCAAACTATGTGAGCAGTAACTTCGCATAATCATTTACATATAGCATACATTTTCTAATTGGTTGACTTGTTTTGCTTAGATTTATTGGTAAGCACCTATCTATGATATTTAAATAATAATATTGGTGTACATTTTACACAACGCTACTAAGAAAAGCTTGTACCTCCAGCAGGAAGTGCTCCTACAAAATTCAAAATACATATATTATTCAGGTTACATATTCATACTAAGTGCCAGGTAGAGTGCTATTACTAGTAGGATAGGACAACAGTGACTTCGTTACCGTTGCTTTCGGAATACAGCTAAACTAGAACCAACAACTAACTAATTAAAGAGAATAGAGTTGTGTTGACTTAACTCACCGCTCAGTTAGATAGTATCTCTGCCTTCTGTGCTGTAGGTTGTGGGTTTGATACCCACCGAAGATAAACATTTGTGTGATGGACATATATGTTTGTTTTCGATCAGTTGTTATAAGTATTTACTAACAAAAACGTATACGTAGGTACGTAACCTATTCTATCAGTCTCCTTTAATACAACAAGCTACGATTAGTTTGGGACTAGATAATGTGTTAAAATATCCACAAATGTTTGTTAATTTATTTTATTTTTACTGGCGTACCATTTAAATTGAAAGGAGTCTTATTAAAGCATGAGATTCGTGCTGCAGTAATCTATCTAAAAAAGGTTAAGTCCAGAAACTCTTGACAGCCTTGAGGGAGCACAAAACCGTTAAGGAACACCAGCGACTACAAAAAGAATATTCTTAAATTGTTTATTGTGCACAAAAATGCTTACAAAATGGTGAACACAAAAAACATGTACAAAGAATATCGTGAAACTTGCCACCTTTCTCTTCTATGGTTCTCATTCAAAAGCCGCTTTTTGTATCTTTAAAGCATATAAATGTAAGATGCCATAAGAATTGTTTTTAAACACTTTTGCGTTCCTTCTTGTAGACATCGTAAAAACAGATTCCAAACGTCGCTACATTATTTCAGGTTGGAGTAGTTGAGTAATACTATTTTGTTTCTTAAAATCTTAACGTTCAATTTGTGCCTATGTGAATATTGAAATACAGTTTAATGTAAAAAAATATTTCATAAATACCTTCTACCATCTACACCTAGCGACAGCGTAGTTGAGAAAATGTCTAGAAAATCTTATAAAATTCACTACAAGAATCTCAACGTTATAAATCTAAAATATCTTTAGCGGAAAAATCAAGTTTACGCTCAGACGAAGGCATGCGCGAGCAACAGTTAGCAAATACCAGAATATTTTTATATCTTGACCAAACAACCGGTTTTTAATAATTTGCAAATACTCCAGTAGTTCCAGTGGCATATTAGATTAGTATACACGATGATAACAAAAGCGGTAGATGCTTCCTTTTGTGTAAGCCAAAAAACAAAGCATTATGTGAGCCTCTAGAGTTGACACCTACTGTAAATCACGTTTAAAAATAAATTTTAATATTGCACATATCGAGTTATTCACATTCTCAGTCGAAATAAATATATAAACAGCATTACATAAATTCCTCAGATAAACCACAATGAAATTGATGTAGGTAGGTAATACGAAATAGCTCAACAATTAATCCGATACGAAATTCATTTTTGTGTGTGGTCAATCATACTGTCGTCGGTTGGATTGGTATTTTAACGAAATTGAATTTAACGGTTATGAGAACAACAGAAATAAACTAGCTACTGCACGTCACTTTCTCTGCGATAAAAAACTTTCTTGGCCCGTCTCCAGAATATATTATAATGTGCAATTTTTTTATAATGTGTTTATTGTGTGTGTAATTTCGGACGGTTTATCAATGAAATCATATACATAAAAAGTTTACAAATACATAAATATTTTAAAGTTTTTGAATAGTTTAGACGGAAAATGGACAGCTTGTAAATCAACGTAGCTAGGTACTAGTTCGCCAAATATCTAGTGAAACACAGCAAACTAAAAATTTATATCTATGTACACACGGCACTCGGAATATCAATCAACTGGGAAAGGTATTTCTGAAACAAAAAATTCCTTTTGAAATTGTTATCATATAGAGCAGGTAAAACCATAGTAGGAAGCTATTTTTATTTAAAAATGAAATTACAGCGAAAACCAACTTCATTCAATTTGTACTATGGGAACCAGGAGCTGATAAAATACTAACATAATTACTGTTTTTTGGTAGATACAAATACTTAGAGTCCCAAAATAACACCAAGACACAGAACAAACATTTATGTTCAGTACCTAAATGTTTGTTCTCGGTGGGGAAAATAAAATGATTGGCATGTACAAATTACGCAACTGCTTCACAGTTCTATATTTATTATATAGTATCTACAGAAACGAATACGGTATTTTTGAAACTAAGCAATTACAGCTAGTCTTCTGCGCTGCGTTATGAAAATTGAGTTTGCATCGTCCTTCCTCCCAAGAGTAGTTGGACGTCAGATTAGTAACTAAGTGAGAAACGAGGTAGATAGGTAATAGCTAGAAAAGTGGCTAGCTTGAGAAATATAACGTTGTACTGCCGAGATAGATTTGACCCACAAACCGCAGAGGGGACTGAAGGGCGCTATCTCTAGGTAGAAACAGAAAAAATGACAGAAGTGTAGATAAATAAAATAGGTACTTTATTTATCTATAATTCTGTTACTTTATATACACATATTTTCTATTTTTCACGTGGGTGTAAATTAAACCTTTTTTTATTGTATTAATCTATGCGCGTTTACTATATTGGCATTGAGCTTTTTTTCTTGTTACGGTACCCTTACTAAGTCAAACTCGTATTGATTACCTATTTATAGGTTTTTTTTTTTTTGTGGCATCTGTCCGTCTCATAGGTCCGTCTTGCGGACAATTTTGCCAATGTCAAAAGTGGATTGAATAAATTCTTTTTAGTCAAGTCGAGTCGGTAAAAAACGTAAAGTCAGCCGTCATCGGTTTTGAAGAAAAAGATCGCGTTTTTCTTCAAAACCAAAGGGAAACATTTTCGTTCAAATCAGGATGCCTCATAACACACTTTCATTTCAATTGTTCACACTTGTGCTAAGACCTCAAGTAATGATGGTTATAATACCACCAAAATTACCCATCAGAACTTAAAATAACACTAGAAAAACAATTAAAATGAAAATACAATGTTGCTTCCAAAGATGACAAAAAACGAATCCCCATTTATAGGTTTGCGATCAATGATCGCAGAATTCAGACGCCTTTCAATGTGACAATTAGGGCTGAAGTGACAATGTCAGTTGAACTCGCTGCAAATAAGCTTTCAGACAAAAAAAAGCTTTCAGGCGTTCGTATTTTATCGACATCGGCGACGAGGGGCTTTGTGCACAAAAATAAAAATCATCATCATCAATAACAGCCTGCAGAAGTTCACTGCTGGGCATAAGCCACACGTTTCCAGGAAGAGCGATTGTGAGCCCTTTCCATTCATCGACTTCCCGGAATCCTAACAATCTCGTCGGACCATCAGTTGGGAGACAATAAGATCGTTATTCTGCCGTAAATAGTGGATAATCATAATTGCATTACTTAAATTTACAGATAAAACTAAAAAAATTTTATTTCGTTTTCTTTTAGTAAATAAATCAATCGAATTAAAAAAACAAAACGTAATTCTTGATTTTCCACTGTAGAAATAAAAAAAATATAATTACAGTAACTGCTTTTCAAAAATAGTTTGACCTTTATATGATTAGTTTTCTAACCATTCAAATGTCATGCACGCAACCTATGCAAGTAGTAGAGTAGATAATGGTCGTGGGCTGGATTTGATAAATAATCAAATGCATAATAAGGATTCATTCAACCACTGTAGTAAAGGCGCGTGTACACCTCACGTTGATAAAGTTTATGTTTTGTGCCCAGAAAGTTTGTTCTTCTCTAAATATTTGCTTATTCAGAGGATACTTTGGTGTACTTTGCTGGGTTTCGTTAGTCAATAGTTTTTTTAGTATCTACCGAGTTTTCCTGAAACATATTTTATGCATAAATCAGTTGAAATAAAAAAATACTGAAACAGCAAAAATTATTTACCTACAGCCTCACGGCTGTAGGTAAATACCCCCTCAGTACTACTCCAAGTACAATCTTTGATGATGTTTGAGGTGGTAAGATGTTGTCTTAGGTGGTAGCCATAGGTACGTCCAACCATTTTGTTTGGCACATACTATATTTAGCAGTAATTAGTGATAGGTTGCAAGCCTATCGCTGTTGCTAGAATACTAACAAGTTTCCTTAATATTTTTTCCTTCATCGTTTGACTGCATTGGCATTGCGCACATACATTTTTAGAACAGAAAATTTTATAGACGGGATTCGATCCTACGAGCGGTGACCCGGAAGCGGGGTTACTCCCAATCCCAAACACAGGCACAGAACTCTGAAAAAAACAGTGCACAGGACAAGCAGTTAGCGACCATCACTTTGAGATATGTTTTCAAGTTTAGTTACTGACAATTTTGCGTGAGATACCTGCTCGTAGTGATATCATCCTACAGCTACGTGACACTGGCAAAGATGTAGCTTACCCCCTTCCTCTTTCCTACCAAAACACAGTACGAACTTTAAATTGAAGATGTCAAACTTAGCCCTCTTTACGAACAAACACTATCTATTGTACAAAAGTCTTAATAACAAAAAGCGATTCTCGAAATTTCCATATAACAAGGAAACCCCTTTGTGGGTTGGTATTATTTAATATAACCTTATACCATACTAAGACTGAAATAAATTATAATGCAGTCAGTTGTTAGGTACAGAATGTGTATTATTTTAGTGGGTTAGTATAATTTAATATTTAAGAAGCCTATCGACAGAACTGTATTGCCTATACTGAAATAATAGTCATGTAGAACACCGTTTTGTGAAGTAAGTAGAAAATGAGTATTATTTTCAAATAATTCCCATTACTCTGTCATAAAATGTCACTTATAGAGTAGCGCTTTTCGTAGAACGTCACCCCATTCTTGGCACTCTGCATTTTTTATGACTGTTTAAATTCTCGTCAGCGTACTATCACGTCGAGTCCCTTGATCTAGTGTTATGTAGTGACGAGTGGTTTGTCTTAAAAATTAAAGTTTGCAAAATTAGCCTAAGGTTATAGTTTGTTATGTAAAATAAGTAAGATCTTGGATTACCTATGTAATCAGCAACTGAGAGATAATGAACTAATTATCTCTCAGTTGCTCTAGCAATGTAGTCGGGGTAACTACCCCGGGGACCCTATTACTACGTCAACCAACACCGCGCCGCATGTGTGTACGCTTATCTAGGGTTTCAGCTTTGTTACTGCATTTCTTTCAGGTGAGTATAATAACCAGCCTCTGCACTTTTATAGGACAGTTTTTAATCTTCGGGAAAGTGGTGTTTCTAGTTCTTATGTATCTGCAAGTGGGAGGGCTATAGGCGGATGAGTTTATTGATATGTGGCGCTTTGGGTCCATACATAAGTAAGACAAAAATCATGCCAAAGGGTTATACCTGGTTTCAATACTTTAGATACTGATAGTGCAATGGGTCGTTACCTATCACAAACTCACATAGTTGTCCAGTGCACACAGTCACTCCAACATCAACTAATAAGATGAAAGCTTATCCTATTCGTACTAGCAACGATTCTTAGTAGCTACGTACTACGCTTAGTAGCTAACGGACGCTTGTAATATATTGGAACCGGGTATTAAGCGATCCAACGTGGTAAGTCCAACTTCGTCAAAAGGGTCAGCTGATTAATCTAACTCGAATGGACATGCCCATCTGGCTACGCCCTGGGTTTGGTAAACTGCGCCACTACTTTTTGACACAAATACCTTAAAGCCTTACGACGCAAGTCACAGCGTGCTGCCAGTGATGTGATGACTTACGGACTAAAACATAGCTGATGTTTATTCTCTTCATACACAATCTGAAAGGGCTATGGAAAGCTATGCCTAGAAACTTACCCTACGAGATAGAACCAGAAATTAGGAACTCTGAGTCACTGACATAGCTGTCATTGAGAATGGGGTGGCCACATATCATATAGAATATTTAGATTCTGGAATGTCAACAACAAACCTGAAGGCAAAACATTAGGACACCCATGAGAGAAGATATGTTAGGAAGTCGGTAAATAGAAAAGGCTTACAATTGTTCTTCTTGGAAACGTACAAGGAAGGTCTATGTCCAGCAGTGGATTTCTTTAGGATCTTTGATGATGCTCAAGTTGTCCAGAATGAGGCTTATTTTCTGTATTTTCTTAGTTGATTTGAAATAGTAAACACCATCATAATTATTGATGATAAATATGAAAACAACCCTGTAACAAGTATGAAACTTGCTTGAGTTAATACTCAAGCACATCCCTATTATCCCATAATGACCTCGATTTCTCGAAATGAGGATACCCCTTCTAAACCTTACCTTCTAGCAGCTGTTTAACCTAGAATTGAAAACTTCGGAAATGAATGTATTCCGTTAGGGAGAAGTACTGAAACCTCCAAAACGTCATCTCGAATGTACATATTATGTCTGCACTCTCTTGGTCGTGTGAAATTATCCAAAATTCAGATAAACCGCTTTCAGCTTCGTGGCTATTTCCATAAGGGAAGGCAAAGGAAAATGTTGACGACGTATGACTTTATTATGGGTCGCGGATCCAAACAAACTCTAATGCTACCCTTATTTTAGCCGCTACTACAAAAGCATTTAACCAAGGAGTGAGATGAGTCACCTTTTTTATTACACTCAACTCCACCATGCGTTCCGGTTCTGTCTGCAACTTTTCCCTCAAACCTATAAGTATTTTCTGACTATATTGATTTTTTTTTTTCGAATCGAGAATGACTCGAGGCATCAGGGGAATCAGGGGTCTTAGAAACTTCTTCTTCTTTTATTATATGGCTTTTCAGCGGCTGAGGGTTGCCGCGAATTTGCCAATGTCAAGTGTTTACTAATCTTAGAACAAAAAGGCGGGGATTCGTTTTCTGTCATCTTTGGAAGTAACACTGTATTTTCATTTTAATTGTTTTTCTAGTGTTAGTGGTAGATCTCCAACTCGATGGACTGACCAGCTTAAAGAGGGTAAAGGCCAGTTTTACGAAGTTGTCAAATTGGCGACTAACAGAACGCGCTGGAGACAAGCCGTCCACTCCATTACGAAGACATCCAGTGATCACGATCTTCAGCCATGAAGTACCGACCACAGAGAGTGTTATTTTAAGTTCTGATGGGTAATTTTGGTGGTATTTTAACCATCATTACTTGAGGTCTTAGCACAAGTGTGAACAATTGAAATGAAAGTGTGTTATGAGGCATCCTGATTTGAACGACAATGTTTCCCTTTGGTTTTAAAGAAAAACGCCATCTTTTTCTTCAAAACCGATGACGGCTGACTTTACTTTTTTTACCGACTCGACTTGACTAAAAAGAATTTATTCACTTCCACTCGACATTGGCAAAATTGTCCGCAAGACAGACAGATGCCACAAAAAAATTTAAAAAAAAACCTATGTATATTTACTACCACATGTATATTTTATAAATCTTCACATGACATTACAACAGCTACCATCGCCTATAACAAAGTATAGCTTCGTAGGTCACGCTTGTAAGGAACGTGCCCTACGATGTACTGCTCAGCGTCCATTTAACCTGAGAAATATAGATGTTAATACTCATGTTCGTGTAGTTTCACGACACCCACACCCGTCAAAGTGGAACACAGCAAGCTACGCGCTGGCGCTTAGATTCATCTAGATTTAAGACGTTTCTATATGATCCCTGAGGATATTACTGAATAAATGCTTTTTGACTTTGCTTCAGTACTTCTCCAGACTAGCCCTTAGCTAAGATAAGAAAGATAAGTGTTGCCAATGGGTCTTTAGATAATCCATAATATCTGTTTTCCCATTGTTGGATTTTTTCGTTTACTGTAGAAAGTTCTACGTTTGTATGGGTTAGGTGTTGTTAATTATAAATGGGTTAAAAAAACAACCATTGCTACGTATATATATATATTATACTATACTTATATAACTACATCATACGACTTATAACTGCTATATGATAGATACTTTATTATTATGATATTATATAATTCCATAAGTTTATAATCCAGAATACTTTTTGAAAGTGATATAACAAACATCGATTACAATGAGTTCTAATTATATTAATTGAGTTGCACAACACTACAGAATGTATGACTGAGAGAGATAGTTTTAGTCGAATGAAACAAAATACAGTCATTAGGTCATAACTAGGTGGTCGTTAGTATATGTGGTTTATATTTGCTTGTAGCATTGCATTTCATGCACAAGTTTTATAAATAATTGCACGTGGCACTTGAGATAATTTTTTTGTAGATAAATAACAAAAAAAAATACATTTTAAATAAGCACAGGTTTTACCCGATTATGTGTTTGACTAGAAAATCGGACAGCTATAAACATAAAAGTATTATCAAACGATATAAATTTAAGTTAGCGTCGTGTGTGTGTGTGTGTGTAAGAGTTGCCTAAAAAAACAGCTTATTCTCAGTAATTACATTTAAGAATCTGTGGGAATAATAACAAGTTAAGTTTTAGGCCGAATAAGAATAATAGGTGCTTAACAGAGTCGTTATTTTTGTACATAATTGTGTACCAAATCCTGATATATTTAATTTTTTTTCTGTTTGACACATTTGACGATTATCAAAAGCTCTTTACAATATCCTATCTAAGTCCTCCAGATGGACAGTATAAACTCTATCTAAACTTCAATCCACTTTTCAAGGTGTTTTTAGCATTATCGTAGGTATTCCATAAATCCATTTCCATTTAGAAAATTTAGCTAGGTATGAGTAATTAGAAAATAAACCTGATTTTACCCTAATACCTCAAAGGCTTTTCAATAAAATGCTGCAACGTTAATATCGAAACAATTATGTACGTTTTCAGTTTTTTATATTAGCAGAAGAACTTTATTAAGGAATCATATGTAGGCGTAACATTTTTTGTGGTTTATTTTTGTTTAAAACAAGGAGTGAGATTTAGGAAAAAAAGGATGTAGAGATAGCATAAAAAGTGGTGTGCAACATGTTTGAGTGTTTTATGTATAATAAAACACTTTAACGCGTATCGAATTACTCCTTTGACTCAGGCTTGACTTCCTCGATCTTGCCAGGGGTGGCCGGGGTCGGTTCCTCGTTGAACAGAGGGTTCTTTACTTCCATATCACCAGTCTGAAAAACAAAAACACAATTTGAATATATTTCCAGCAAGCAAAAAGATTACTGAGAGTTTAAAACTGTAAGAAATAGATAATTTTAATAATATTCAGCCGTCGAGCAGAGTTAATATGTTCCAGATTGAAGAGAGGGCTTAAAATCGTTCTTCCTGGAAACGTATGTTCAGGAGGACAATCTGTTGAAATGTTTAAATATGAAAATGTTTGATAGCGGGGCAATATAGTAGAAATAAGTTTTTTATCTATAAATCGCTTCTAAAGAAACTTGTAAAGTTATATTTTCTATCTTTGACTATCTGTGACTTTTTAGAGTGAAGACGGTGTGAAATATAATACAACCTAAAGATAAAAGGATGGAAAAGAATACTAATATGAAAATAAAACTTTCTGAAAAGTTATCGTTTGAAAGGTTTAATATAAAACTCACGGTAGCAAATCCAGGACACTCGTACACGGTGTAATCTCCCTCTTCATTCTCTTCCTCAGATTCCGGGTCAGAAACAGAGTCGTTGCGTTGTTCTGCGTTGTTCCTAAACAGCCAACATACATCAATATGTTAGTAAATACGTCTTCAAATGTCATCAACCACGATCACAAGCAAAGTTCTCGAATTCATATCGACATCGAGTATTTGATTGGTTCAAGTAAATATCGACCAGTAAAACTTACTTGAAATAAGGTTGCGACCGAATGAATGAATGAATTAGGGAAGTTTTGGCCGAATGCAATTTTAATGGAATGTTCGTGTCTTGCAAACTGTTTGATGGTAATAAAATGATTCTGGTTGAAAAAAAATATTAATTTTGTATTTAGCATCGCTTTTAGTTGCTTAAAAACCAAACTACAAATGATAATTTAGATAAAAGTCATTAAATTTTATAGACAAGCTCAATGGCTTCATGCTAGACATATCGGTATTATAACTTGAAAATGTTCATGTTTGTTATGCAGATAACATGTACATTTTATAAAAAATTGATTCCTAGTCATTGCTAATTTAAAAAAAACTAAATAACCAATACAGCAAATCTCACAAACACACCTATGCGAAGATAAAACTGGAAGACGGCATAACTTTCATAAATATTAGAAGCGTGCACGTCGGTGGACTCAACAATAACAAGAATACTGGCTCCCATATCAATGTAGGCAGATGTGCTATAAGCGGAGCATAACAGCCTGTTGGCCGACCGACCTGTTGGCCGACTGACAAAATATAGCATGGTTACAGACAACAATAAACAAATGACTACCAACACCTTCACCACAGCAGAAAGTATTTTAACCCATATTATCATTATGCACTCAAGAAAAAAGTTATGTTAACCTTATGAGTTTAATGGATAATAGTTTCATAATTTTATTGCAACAAGTCTGTGCTTGAACTTGTTATGAGAAAAATAACCAACGGCTTATTCAAAACTACCAATCGAACTAAAATTTAGGATACTAATATGAAAATAAATGGTCGTGAAACTACCCGAGGTAAACGCACAACAAGGTAATCAAATTGGGTTGACCTAAGATTACGCGCTAAGCAAATCGGCCGCACCGAAAGAATCAACCAAGGGGTATACAGGGTATACTGTCTAGTTCTTCTGTTTTCGTTAAATCTGACGTCATTTAAGATTCCGAGATTTTGTTGACATTTAAAATTTTTGACAAATTTTCCCATCTGGCGAATGCGATTTTGCATGACATTTCATACAAAATCTACACTAATATTATAAAGAGGAAAGCTTTGTATTTTTGTATTTTTGTATTTTTGTATTTTTGTATTTTTGTATGTTATGAATAAACTCAAAAAGTACTGGACCGATTTTAATAATTCTTTTTTCATTAGAAAGCTACATTATCACTGAGTAACATAGGCTATATTTTATTTTGGAAAAAAATAGCGTTCCGTAAAATATTTGGGTTTTTCAGACACAAGGTGTAAAAAATCAACCAGAAAAGTTACTTATTTTGCGTACGCTGCCTAAACTATAAAAGATAAAACCATAAAATGTTCTACATAATTGTAGATCTTATAAATATCTACAAAAAAGTCAGCGACACACTATACCTATCTATGTCGAGTGAGGCACAACAACCATTTTTTTATTTAAAAATCTTGAATTTTTTTTGGACTACGTTTAAACGCATTTATTTTACTCATACTATTAATCCTTATCGAAATAAATTATTTTATCACTAAGTACAGTTCATGTAAATAATATTTGGTCTTTGAATGATTAGAATTGGACGTTTGGTTTTGAAGTTATGGCGAAATTAAAATATTACGATTTCTGCTGCACGGCCCGTTGCGAAGTGAGCGTCACCAAGTTGGGAGTGCGCGTGCAGGGGAGTAGTTTAGATCTATGAGTTAGGTTACGACTCCGACGCGAGGTCGGCTCCCTACGCAGGTGTTTTATAAAAAGGACATTAATTCATAATGTAATATAGTTTTATGACAAAATCTATACAAATAAATAAAATTGAAGTGTCTGTTTGTAATATTAAAATAACGCTTTTTACTGCATGCATAGGAATGTATATACTATATACCAAAATAGCATTTTTTTTAAATTTTTGTCTGTCTGTCTGTCTGTTTGTTCCGTGTAATCTCTGGAACGGCTGGACCGATTTCGACGGGACTTTCACTGGCAGATAGCTAATGTAACAAGGAGTAACTTAGGCTACTTTTTATCCCGAAAAAATAACGGGAACTGATATAAACTGCCACGCTGGCGAAACTGCGAACGGCCGCTATTTTATGCCGTATTAACGCCATCTGTTGTTGACATCGAGTACTACTTCAGTTAAAATTTGTAAGTAAACATGTTTACCGCCCAACGAAGTGGGCACCGGTCAGCTAGTATATTATAAAATTAGTTTATTTAGCAATTTTTGATGCGGTAGACTCGAACTGCGCGTTCATTATAAATAATGATCTGTTAGTGATGTAATGATAATAATTGTTAATTGTTGATCCTGATTATGATGTGATTTATTAGTTAAAATAAATACGATTAAAAAGTATGACATTGTGGACGGAGGCCAACCTACAACTTTTCAAAATTACCTACCTACCCAGAATGTCAAAAGCTCAAGCGTTGTATGCGAATGAACTCATTATGAGTTCATTCACATAGCCTACGCGATACGATAACGTATTTGGGTAAATATGTTAGTGTCTCAAAAAGAAAAGAAAAATAGAAAAGGAAGAAATAACCTTATGGCCCTCCTAGGCACGGTAGATATTCCCTCAGATCTCTTAGTACCAAGTATCTACTCAAGATTATTTGAGGATATCTAATGGTTAATTTAAACTGAGAATGTTTGGTTAATTTGCAATTTGCATTGCGCTGTGCACAGGATTAGGTGACTGCTAACAATATAATTTGCGTAAATTAGCAGTATTTGGTATTTCATACGTGACAGGTTGCAAGCCCATCGCCGCTGCTAGAAAACTAACTGGTTTCCTTACGATGTTTTTGTCACCGTTTGACAGCACTGGCGCACATAAACTTTTTGATAGGAAATTCATTGGTGCACGACCAAATTCGCACCCACAACTTTAGAATCAGAAGGTGGTCACTCCTACTAGACCAACGGTGCTCCACTGAAATGTTATGTTACCAAGGTTTTAATAATTAAACGTGAGCGATGATTGTAAACTTTAAGTTTCTAAACTTAAATTACCTCTCCATGGCAATAATTTGTTGTTTCTGGTGCTGGTAGTGATACATCTGGGCCGAATGTGCGAGCTTACGGTCTCCAGACGTATCCATGGTCGGTCCAGTGACCCCGTAAGCCGGGTAGTCCACGTCAGCCGCAGCTTTAGCGCGATTTGAAAGACTGTCAAATGACCCCCAGGTCGGATATAATTTTGAATAAAAACAATCGTAATAATCAGAAGCCCAATTCTCGTAACGAGATTTCGTCAAATTCAAGTTTCGATCATGACAATCTTTCAATGGTGTGCTTTGAAACTGACATTTCAGACAGGCTCAACTTTAACAATCAAATTCTAGGTTAAATCTCGCCTCAGCTCCAAAAAAAGACAAGGATTGGGCCTCAGATATTTTTGGATTTTTTGGCGTACTTCGGATCGAAAACAAAGAAAAATATATTCGTTAAGAAGTTAAGTGTAGATTATTTTATTTAAGCACTAGCATCTGCCCGCAGCTCCGTTTGTGTAGTACATACTGAAATAAAAAATATCCTGTAATTTTATTCCAGATGGGTATAAGCCGAACAAACTGATACAAACTTTCATATGTGTTTCAAATGTGTGGGTGATGTATGTCTAAAATACTAGAAGTAGATAGAAAAATAATAAAATAAATAAACAGGTCTTCGCATCTACTGTAGATGGTTTCTACAGCGTCAGAGGCGACTTTTTTAATTGTACCTCTATATACGGGACGCTGCGGTACCTGGGACAGTATTATAGATGGAGTAAGCTTACCCAGCATCTATAACATTCTTACAGCCTAGTCAGCTTACCACAGAAAAGTCGTAGTCAATACAATACATATGGAGTTATCTTAGCCACGGGTTCCCTCACGATGTTTTCCTTCACCATTTGAGAGAATTGCGTACATATATTTTTCGAATAGAAAAATCCATTGGTTTGACCGAATTCGAACCCACGATCTTAGGATCAAAAGGCGGGGTCAGCCCCACTATACCACCGGTGCTCTTCTAAATTACTTCTCTAGTAGAAAAAGAAGGACTGTCAAATTCCATTCTTATATTCAAACAAAACATTCTTGTACAATGGGACTAAATCCTTCCATAAAGACTTAAAGTTCTATGAAAATTACTAAAAAGTAAAGGAAACTAGTAAGATCGCAGAGAAAACATATTTTTTATTAAGCCCCATTTTAATGCGTCTATTTCTCAAAATACCTTTTAGAGGGTGACGCCTCTAAAAAATATAGGTATTTTGAGAAATAGAATAAAAAAGAAAGTAAAAAAAAGAGAAAAGAAAGTAAACATTACAATTTCTCAACCGTGCGAAATCTGTGTCGTAAAAACGCGCCCTGAATGTTTAAAAAAGTAGAACGTTCCGTTACTGTCTGAAATGTTGAATCTCTCACATTTATGTTGTCCTTTTTAAATACCATACGTATGCTACTGCGAACGAAGATAAGATAGTACCTACATCTAGTCTAAAACCTACACTGATGAACTAGTGTAGTTCATTAAAATACCTGTGTGTGCTCGTAGCTGATCAAATGCTACGTTATTTGCTACGTTATTTGTTCGTCTCGTAGCGCAGTTAGCGTAGCTCATTTCGCATGTGTATTACAAATCTTGCTGACTACTGTCAGTAATAAAATTTCTTAGTTATGTTCTTGCTTTTGTGTAGATTAATGGTAGTTGAGCCTTAAACATTGGTTAAATATTTGGTACAACCAACATATTAAACCTTTAAATATTAGCATATTCATGAACTGCCGTTACTGATTACACACACCTACTGATACCTATGGAAGCAATATTTTTATAATCTCAGTGATGGAAAATTGGTTGAGTGATATGCGAGTGATGCGGGTTCGACTTCCAGGTAGCACAAAATATTAGCACGATCTGAAAATAATTGTTTAGGGTTTGAGTAACATTGTAATAATGTTGATAATACTTGGTAAGAAATGGGTTGAGAGTTAATTTATTTATAATTAGCATCCTACCGCAGCTCCGTTTGCGTGGTACCTTCAGCATCAAAAGTTGATTAAGTTTCTGAATTGCAAAATTGTTTAAAATTCTAATGATAGTCTGGAAAATGACCAAGGAATGTATATATTTTAATTTTCAAAAACACTTAAAAATGTCTATCTGATCTTGACTTATTTAGATATACGTTATTTCAGGTCTCAAACTATACATATTTCAAGTTACATTCAAGTCCGTTCAGGTGTTGCTAAGCAGTATGCACCCACATACTCACGAGTTACAACATATTTAGTTTTATAATACATTTATTTTTAGTAGTAGGAAACGGTAAACAAAGTTAAAATAACTTACGAAGTTAACGTACCTATGTAAAACACCGTAGCAAATTTTAATGCAAACAATGCTTTCATGCTAGTCTAGGCCCGCATTCGATGACCTAGTCTCAATCTTTCTTCCCACCTGTGGCTTTTCACATCGCAATAGGTATTAGCAACCAATGAAAGACATTTCTAATTCTAAGTTCATTTTAAACCAATGAGAGACGAGCAGTGAAACAGATATCTGCTATAGCCCGTATGGTATGTAATTGATTTAATTATGTTCATTTCGTCTACAAACATAGCATTAGGTGCGTACATAACGTATTATTCTAGATATTGTGCAAATTCCAGAATTCATATTGAATCAATCCCTTATTTTGTTTTGTAATAAAAAAACATATTTCGTTAGATGTATAAAGAACTCTGACATTTTAGTGGTAATCCCACATAAAATTACACAATAAATATGTTTCTGTAACATTTGAATTATATTTTAAAGGCATGGTATTCGGGGTGTAAAACTGCATGAAATGACTTGCTATCTGCATGACACGACCTGCTCGGATAATGCCGTGGATGTTGCCACCTACTGGTCAAACGGTGCATAGAATAATTAGTCCATATTCTTAGAAACGGTGGCAACTATATTATTCTTCTTCTTTTAATATATGGCTTTTCAGCGGCTGAGGGTTGCCACGAATTTGCCAAAGTCGAGTATTTCCTAAAATTAGAAAAAAAAATGCGGAGATCTGAGTACAATAAGAAGGGAGACTCTAAACTCTATAATTGAAGAGGCAAGAATTATGACAGCGACACGAAAGAAGAAGTTTCAGTTTTGGCTTCACTTTTGAGAGTAAATATATAATAGAAAGAATAAATGACCAACTTGATGTTGACAGATTAGCTCTGCCTATAACAATTGAATTACTGAATGGAACACGTCCTCCATTACTTTGTGGCACGCATTCAAACCGGAACACGGCAATGCGATCATCACGACTTGATGGCAGAAATAGGTACGGTGGGTACCGGGACGAACTCTTACGAAATGACTACTACTACTACCTGACTTTTTACCTATACACCTGATTGTTTACTTTTTCAAAATAATTGAATACATTTAGAGCCATTTAAGAAATAGATTGAACGATTGGAACAAAAAATATAGTTTTTTTTCATAAAACACCTTACCAAATGTTCCTGAAAAAAAAAATGGTTTTTGTACAAAAGTGATAATTTATGAAAATGTACTTACGCATAATACCCGAAGATAAGTCCCATTACTGCCAGGAGTATTGCTGTTCCGATGCCGGCAGCGATGCCCACTATGTAAATGCTACCTGTGGCAAATTGGCTGCCTAGCACGCGGTTATGCTTAATCTTCTCCTTCTCAGCGTCAGATTCACTATGACGAACCACATATCAAAACCATTCATTTATTTGTAATATATTAGTATGTCATCATTAGATACATCAGAAATAGCAGCAGCTGATCGAAAAAGGATTTTACATTCTAGTATTCTATTATATATAATAGCAAGAAATGAGCAAGAGTGAGGGTATGTTTCCACTGTTGTAGAACTAGCATTATATGAGAATAATTAAAATTAATGATCGTCAGATGATTAATCATCTGACTGGCAATTAATTTTCACTTGCACTTCAAATTTGAAGTGCACTTTTTGAATCTATTCTGCTTCAGCAGGAACACTTAACATATTGCTCTACTCTTCTGTCTATTTGTGAAAACGTACCTTTACATTGCTCCACATATTACAGACATTTTATCAAAATGACATGTTTGCTTTGTTTTAAATGCTTATTGAACTGTAATCCGGGAATTTGATTAGCTGCTGTATTATTTCGCACAATCTACGGTGATTTTAAGTCTATAACACACAAAAATGCGAGGGCGATAACAATTTAGCATCATACTACCATACTGTGCTTAATTATTATTCTACGGCCGAAAGCAATAAAATGGCTACGGCTAAACTGTGACGCAAACTATATTTTAAAAGCCTATTAAATGTTCAAAAAATGAGGCGCAAAAGTTTAAAATCTTCTATTTCTTACTGTACTGTACGAGTATACTTTATTATTATTTATATTCAAACTTTCTAATTAGTAGCTATGTGTCTATGCGCTTTTATATTAGTTATTCAGCAATTCTGCTCAGCCAGCGTCCAGTTAAAGCGTACCCTTATATTGAATCACGGCGTCGTTTTACAACAAACACCTACTAAGTAGATCTACTAAAGTTAAAAAGCCTGTTTGTTATCGAAAATCCAATAACATGGTGGCTATGTGTCGTGCTCTCCAGATATTTAGATGTAAATGTAGTGAATATGGCTTGTAAACTAAACTGATTTAACGCGCTTTCTATAGCAAAGATCCTATTAACAAATAAGCAGTAATAAACACTTACAGGTAGTGTGAGCTATTGAGATTTTAGATTTTGTCTCCTGACATATCAAATGAAACTTCAACCTTTTGCCATCAGTTGGCTAATTAGTACTTATGAAATTATCTTTGTTTGTATGTGTTCCATGTAATTATACATTTGCAAAAGTATACAATGCATAGATAAATTTTATTTAGCGCGCGCGCAAATATAATTGGAGGTTGGTAAGTCAGTGGTAAATGTGTTGTTTTCCGACAAACCAAAAATGAATCTAGTTTTCTCTGATGGAAAACAATATATAAGTCACCTAAGATGGAATATTATGTAAATAATAGTCTATAAAGATGATATTTTATGTTATATAAAGATTTTGGATATAGTAAGACCTTTAAGAAAAAAAGAAAGTAATTAACCAGTTTCAATACAAAATAAATATGAGGAGTCCGATAATTAATAATAATAATAATATTTTTAAGGATACCTTTTACTTTAAACTCGTTTAAATATCTATTTCGTTTGATTTGCATTTCAACGTGCTCATACGAGCGAGCGTAAATACGAGCGTAAATTCAATGCTCTATCGGCTATTAAAATACCGATACATGAGTTGGCACGAAAGATACGATAGTTAAGGAAGTCAACGTGTATAATGATCGTTGTTTAGTCTACAAAACAAACTGGCTGTGATAGATCACTTCGTTTTGAATCAAGGGTTTTAGTGTGAATTAACAAAGTGATTCAGTGTGTTTTTTTTAAGGAACTTTTGGGACGAACTATATAGGTGGTATACTTTGTATAAAACGTTCAAGTAAGTAATTTAATATTTGATATCACACTGAAGGTACATATATTTGTAAATAGCACCCTAGCCATTTGGGAGACGGTACAATTTGCCAGTTCAACGCCTGCAACGAGACAAATGAATGCATGATCTAAAAATGCAGTATAGTTAAGAATCAAAAGCACAATATATTAGGTATATTAATGGTGATATTGTGGGATGTGTGTTTTTTTTCGCAAACAAGACAAGATGTTCTTAGCACGACAAAACTCTGAGTGTTGCATCCTAATATTAAAAACTGGTATAAGTGGAACACACATTGCATTTTTAGAGATTTTCCATTAGTTAAGTACTGTTTCCAAATGTGAGGACAGGGCTATGTGAAAATTACATGCTCATCTAAAGGTTTTGTAACAATCATGATGTATTCTAAGCACATACGTAAAGGTATTTCTTACTTTAAGTTAGTTTGAATGTCTTTGGTTATTTTTAACCAATTAAGGTTCGTCGGTAACAGTGATACCGGCACGCGCATTTCGTGCTTAGACCTGGAAAGTATATACATCTTAGGTCTGAACAATAAGTTTTTTTTTTAATTACAGAAATTATTCTAGAATTATTTTAACAAACAATTCTGCAGTAAATCGAATAAATAAGTAATAAACTAGTCTAGCACAAAAAAAACTGGAGCGTACACTATTGAATAAATAAAAGAAAATATGTAGCAATTAGTAGGTAAGTATAATAATGAAAATTCTTTGCAATTTGGAATACCATAATAATAAAGGCGCTGACCATGCAAAATTGTCTGTAACAAAGATTAGTAAAAATAGTGCTAGCCAGAATTTGTTTCACGTGACCAAACCATGTAGTATACACCAAAACATAAAAATATGATTAACAAGAAACACACGAGAAAAGCCAGAGTAGTCAGATTTCAAGCAAGTCTAACACACATTTCCCAGTCACCTATCTAGACACATTCACTGAATACCAGACGCAAAATGAGGGGGTTTCTTTATAATACAATGATAAAACAGATAAAATGTTTAAGCTCACATAAAAAAAAACGTTCAATAACTACCAGGTACTTCAATGAAAAATGCATGGCAACGAGGTACCATATACCGTATACTATGCTAAATATCATTTTGAAGAAGAAGATTAACGGGATCTACTCTACGATATTAAAAAACCTATATAATATACAGAAATAAACAAATATAAACAGGTCGTAAATATCCAGACTATTTAAACATAGTGAATAAACCAATAAATAACACAGTCGGCACTGATTCGTAGACAAATGAATAGTAGAACCTTTACAAGCTAAAAATTTGCTATTTAAATGTTAAACTTACTTTATGAAATTATGTTCTAAGTTGTGATTAGGTGTTATAATTTAGAAAAAATACAGGTGTAAAGTTGCGTGTTTTTAAGTGTTATAAAAGTTATTGAAACTCATATTTTTCGAATGGAAAAATATTAAAAGGAAAACGAACTGAGATGGTATAGCAGTTTGTATTTTAGAAATACAGAACGACACTGCAAGACCAATTTATTATATGACTCAGTTTCAACGATTCTTATAAAAGTTAGGGAATGTATGAAAAAATAAGTTAGTAAATCTATGAAATTAGTTAACGATAGTGTCTTATATGGCCTGCGTTTATGGAAACCTTATTCTCCATCAAAAGTTGGCTTAACACAAAATAAATTTATTTCACGCCATACTTACAGTCCCTCTCTAAGTTTATCCAGATCACCAGCGACTAGAGTTTTGGTACGTCCTAAAGGGTTTTGACGAATTTGCCGGGGAGGGTTTAAATCCTCCGAATCCTGATGACCCCCACCCTCATGCGGACCTTCCGGCACATCAGGTAAATCTAAAAATTAAAAGTTTGACAAAAGTTTGCCGACTTTGCCACGATTTAACTTCTTCTCTCATTTTACTTACTCGACGTGCTATGTATTTCTGTTTGCTCAAAGTATCCTGCATCACTAGGAGTGAGTGCGAAAACCTTCTTTGGCCCCTCGGACTCCATCACATTTTCTTGGGAATCAGTTGTTGTCGGCAAAGGGTAGTAGATGGGCTTAGGGTATTTTCGAGGAACATTGCTGGCCTTGATATCTGCCTTCGATGGAAACGAGGTGTAGTCAATATACGCTGGCAAGTGACCGCGAGGTCTTTCTGGTCGGGTTCCACTTGATCCATACATTATACGATTGTAAGGTTCGTGATTTATCCAAAGCGGAAACTCCGGTTTGTATGGTACGACTCGAGGGTTTGGCTCCGTCATCTGGTTAATACGATCAATTTCCTGTGCAATTTTTTAAGATATTAATATACATTAAACATAGAACTTCTATATTATTTAAGATGATATACCGACTGGTGATTTTATACCTCGCAAATTATATCTTTAGAAGCTTATAGTTTTTTTTGTTTTTTTTTATTTACATATTTAAGTATATTATATTTACGTACAGTCAGCTGCACTAGAATGTATACAATTTGGAACTTTCACAACGGTTTTAAAGCCAAACAATGAACTCTTACACCCCAAAAACTAAAAAGTCATTAAATTAGTTAATGACTCACTTCTTTTTTGAATAATTGTTGTGTAAATATTTTGAGCACCGCTGTGAAACCATTTTGAAAGTTACAAATTGTATACATTCTAGTGCAGCTGACTGTACCTATTACTACTGTTAATTACTCCAATTAAAATAATATGTATTATTTTTCTTATTTATCTATTGAACTTCACAGACCTAGCAACACACCTACCCGATCCCTATCGTATCAAAGTTTCCTCGATGCCGGCTATGCCTAGTGAGGAAGCTGATAGAAAACAAACTGTTTATTGTTCGCTGTCTGTAAAATAAGTTACCTATTAATGCAAAAATTTACGAACTGTTATGTACTTGTTTTACAGTAATAAAATACATTTTCATTTTTTTTTTTCATTTTCATTTTTTTATAAAAGAGGCTACATTCCCACCGTGGGTGGACTTTAGGCTGATGGTGAAGAAGCACAAGTAATTTTGTACGAGACATGATCCACATTCATCGTAGCTGCTATAGAATACTCACAAGTTTCCTCACAATGTTTTTCTACCCTATAATTATTAATGCATGAATTGATAATTAATTAATGCTTTCGAACACACATTTAGAACATTATAAAACGGGGACGCTAAAACGAATTATCCAGTACGCATATACTGTGTGTTTCTAAAAGTTGGGTAAATTTTAAATCATTTTCATTTATCCCCAAATACTCAAACGCATCTGATTAAAGCACGTCTCAAGTGACGAATTTTCGACATATTTTCATTGCAAACTGTCAAAAAATTGTGACTTGATTAGTTAATAGATGCGTTTGGGTATTCGGGGTCAGTCGAGTTAAAACTGTTTGTCCGATTGAAGACATTATTTGTTAATTAATATCACATCTTTGTGTATAACGTTTGGAAATCTTATGACTTTTCACGACAATAATATTTGTTGCCCTAAATAGTGTTTATTTTGCTTTGAATGGATTCTTTTTCATACTATAGGGCCTGTTTATGCTTCGCGAAAGATGAAAATCAATACCGAGTATCGTCTCTATATTAATATGCTAGGTCATCATCATCATCATCAGCCTATAGAAGTCCACTGCTGGACATCATAGGCCTCCCCCACACGTTTCCAGGAAGAACGATTCTGAGCCCTTTCCATCCATCGACTTCCCGCGGTCCTAACAATGTCGTCAGTCCATCGGGTAGGAGGACGTCCTACGCTTCGTCTTCCGCTAGGTAACAACGTTCAAATGCTTGTCCTCCAGTCTGACCGCGTGAAATATTTCGCACCGTTAAACGCGCCCTAAATATTAATTTTTAATTGTTGACAAATCACAACGTGACGATGACGCGACGATGCGGTAATTCAAATCCCATTACATTTTGACCTTTCTTACGAGCGATATTGTTGGTAGAACCGGTAGGTATCTTGTCATCAGCATCTGTTTGTACTTACCTCATTCAGCCAGTTTGTTGGTGGTTCCAGCTGAGGACGCTGCGATCGCAGAATGCGGGACTGGCCCTGGGTGGGGACATACTGCGATCTCAAGTATCTTGGGAGAAGATAATCGTGGAGGGACCGGCGATTCACATCCCCTAGCGGCTGAGGCCCACCGCGACCTTCAAACTCCGCTAGACAAAAAAAACTGTTTTGTTAGTTTGGTATTCAGAAGCGGAAGGTCTAGAACACCAGATTTAATATATTTCTCCATCGCCTTCCATGAATGTCGTAAAATGCAACTGAAACTGTCGTGAATCGCACCATATGCCCAATTCTCGTTTTTTTTTGAGCTGAGACGGGATTCGAAAATAGACTTTTAATTGTCAAAACCAGGGTCTATCTAAAATGTCAGTTTCAAAGAACACTATTTGGGGGTTGACACGATCGAAATTTGAATTTTACGATATTTTGTAACGAGAATTGGGTCTCTGTATACTACACACTTATTAACATGCTGATAATAGAACAAACTAAAATGATGATGCATAAGGCTCAGGCGCATAAGGTTTATTTTCAATACACTCTTTTAACAATAATAATAAAAAACTTTATTGAGGACTTGACTTATAAGAAATGAAAAAAATATAAAATAAAGTACAAAAGGATTTGTCCTACAATCGGCGGACTTATCGCGGGTAGCGATGACTTCCAGACAACCGTTATTCTAAACTCTAAACTTATAAGTAAGTAATGTTTTGCATCAGCGACTGCGAGGAAGCCTCTGAACTAGTTATAAACTGTATTTCAGGGGACGCATTCCCAATCAGCCCAGCCCTCGCTGTCGCGAGGCAAAGACTTTTAGTGTGATTCGGATTCGGCAAACTAAAAAATAATTCTAGAGTTACAACGAAATTACTTCTTACCAAATATGTATTGCCAAAGGTTTAGAATAGAATAAAATAAATATTTATTCAACACATGAAGACAAGAAATCATCATATGACATATTTTACAAATTATAGGTAAGTCAAAAGAATAAAGTCTGTTCAATTTATATTATATGTTCAATGTTAAGTCATAGTAGTAGTAGGTTTGTGGAAGTACTTCCTGTTGTTGTGATTCGATTCGAAATGTATGGGTGTCAGTGAAATTACAGGCACATGAGGCTTAACTCCCATATGCCTCAGGTTGATTGACAAATGGCATTGCAGTGTCAATGCTTTGTTATGGATGATAGTTTCCACTTAACATCAGGTGGGTCATCTGCTGTGTCAATAAGGAGTATTAAAAAAGTTGTCAATGGAAAAAATACCCAATATACGCAATTAAATAAATAAATAAATAATGCCGGACGATCCACACAGCATCATCTAGCCCCAAGCTAAGCAGAACTTGTGTTATGGGTACTAGATGACTGATATACTTAATACAATATTATATTACATACATAGATATTTTTTATTATACATAGAAAGTACCCAGAACACCCAGAATAAATATTTGCAGATCGTACAAACATTTATCCTAAGGCGGGAATCGAACCCGCAACCTCTGCGTCGTAGGCGGACATTAGCCCGCCGCGCCACATCGGTCGTCAAACATTCAATTGAAACACATAAAACATTATTTTAACAAAGGCTTTTAGCATGAAAAGCTTTTGTGGCCTTTTAAAAATAATTTGGTAATTCCTATCATTCCGGCAAATTTTGCAGATCGTAGCATAAAATATGGACTGGGCATATGTACCGTACCTGCCTAGCATAGTGAACGTATCT
The DNA here is from genome assembly GCA_947095575.1 of Electrophaes corylata. Classification (NCBI taxonomy): domain Eukaryota; kingdom Metazoa; phylum Arthropoda; class Insecta; order Lepidoptera; family Geometridae; genus Electrophaes; species Electrophaes corylata. The sequence continues at coordinate 8,392,404 of OX352698.1, read as the reverse complement.
ACCTTATAGAATACCGAGCTATACCGTGAAAAATAAAAGCCTTAATAAGATGTACGAAAATAAGTATTAAGTTGCTCTCCGATAATCGAAAAAAGTGAATTCAGAGAACTTGATACAGACCGATATGTAATCAAGAACTTTCGATATTAATGCTAAGAATCTAATAAGGTAAATAATTTGATTCATTCCGCGAAAAACCTCAAAGGTATGATAATTATTTATAAGAAATATCTGCTTAGATATATACTATTTACATTTCAGTAAATGCCAGTTTGTCTGTGGCATTACTAAAATATTATCTCAAAAAAATAGTAAATCCGGCTCTTATACCATATTCCCTGATTGTAGATTTAACATTTTAGTAGCTGTAACAAATTTCTTGCTACTTGTTTTTGCTACTGTCTTTTGTGTTAGCGAAAAGATATACTCGATTCGTTTTCTGTCATCTCTAGAAGCAACACAGTTTTTTCATTTTATTGTTTTTCTAGTGTTATTTTAAGTTCGATGTGTAACTCGGGTGGTATTAACATACACCCATTATATTACTCAATGTCTTATCACAAGTGTAAGCAGTTGAAATAAAAGTGTAATATGTTCCATACTGATTTGAATAAAAATTAATAGAAATGCCAATTTTTTCTTCATAATCAATGACAGCTCGTTTTGACAAAATGTAACAGACCAGAAACTATTTTGCATTAATTCACTTGAAACGAGCGAAATTGTTTTTCGAATGACGGACAGATGCCAAAATAAGAAGAAGAAATACCCATAGGCTTATCATGGGCTTATCTAGGGCTTATCAGCCATTGCAGGTACCTAGTGAAATCATCATGAATAAGATGGTGTGTCATTGATTGAAGAATAGGATTGACCATATTATATAAAAGTTAGATTCAGAAAATTGAGTAAGTCTAGTTCAAACTGTCTGTTTTACTTTTTACAACGATACCAAAGTAATATATTTTAAAAGGACAAATTATCGAAATTGCAATTTCAAATGAGATGAAAAACTAGCAATCTCAGCACGGAAATGGAAAATCCCACTGCTTTAATCGTTTGAGTTCAACTTGCAAATTCGTAATATTACGAAGTCCTAGATTCACTTATTGCATGGTTTTACCGCATCCTCAATATAATCATACTTTTGCATTTTCATAAAATAAATTAATTTATCTGTAGATGTGGAATGCGATTTAACATTTTTATTTAACACACGCTGACCCAGTAATCATTTCTGAGACAGAGTGAACAAAAAAAATTATTCATATCGGCCCAGCGGCCGGTCGGCATTTTTGTTTTTTAGCGAGACTAACGCACAGGAATAGATTTTTATGCATAGAGAAGATAGATAATTAAAATTTTGGGAAAGTATCGCGTGGCTATATGCGTCATATACAATACCATAAGACGCGTGAATATTTATGGGCTACACTAATAGTGCATCGTAGAGCACGTTCATAACGAATGTGACCTGTGAGGCAATGCTTTGTTATAATAGTGGCAAGGCTTTGTTTGCTTGTAATGGTAACCACTTAACATCGGGTGGGCCATCTGCTACCATCAGCAAGTCAAATTAAAAGCAGGTTATGATATAAGGCATGATAACCGATCTTGCTAATATTTATTTATATGCCCGGGTATTGGTATTTGTATTCTAAGTATGTATTAACAAAAAAAAATATAAGTGTTTTTACAGTTATCTGGTACCCATATAGAAGCTTTGCTTAGTTTGGGTCTAGATAGTGTTAGTCCATATCCATATATGTAGGAACATCTGAAACAAAATTGGTGTACTCGTTGATCTAGATTATATATGATATAGATTCATTATTCCGCCCTTTGCTTTGTCTGCTTCCCGAACCCAATTCGTAGGTACTAAAGGAAGTAATAAAGCGTTTTAATTTATTCATGTTTTAATTTCCACACCTTTTGGTATCGATTAGAATTGATTTGAAATTTCAATAGTTACTAAAAAACAGTCATCTACAAAAGTGTTCACAAATGTAAATAAATATTGACACACATTCACACAACGCCTTTTAGCCCCAAGCTAAGCAAAGCTTGTACTATGGAAACCAGATAGCTGATACTTAGAATACATATAAAATCTACACAGAATAAACATACCTATATGTTAATTACACAAATGTTTGTTCTCGGTGGGATTCGAACCCACCACCTAACAGCGTAAAAACAGGGCTACTACTTACTGAGCTGTGATGGCTGTCATCGCCACGAGCTGGCACAAAGGTTGCAACCTTGATTATGACCTCGTGTATTCTCGGCAGTCTATGAGGCGAGACTTAATTACTTTGAATGAACTCTCTTAAGATCTCTTAAGGTATTAGATGCGGAGTGCATCTAACACCTTTGAGATCTTAAGAGATCTTTGCTTTGAGTATAACTGCAGTGGTTATGAACCAAACGCAATATTTTAACGTACCTCTGACTTAGTACCCTTAGATGTTCTCAGAGAATCTTGAGTAGGTACTTGGTGTTAAGAGATCTGCTTAGAGAATATCTATCATGGCTAGGAATTAAAGTCGTGAACGTATTTTTTTGTGCAAAAAAATTACAAAAAATATTTGCTTTGTTCAGAAATAGTTTTTCTATGGTAAATGAAGTCGAAAATTTACGTTTGTCTTTAAAATGCAACATGCAACTGATAATTTCTCGTTAATCGCGATTATTATTATCGTTTCGCAATAATTACTATAGGATATTTATTATTCAATCTTCAATGAACATCAATAACTGAGAGAAAAGTTGACAAAACAGCACGTATGTAAGACGTAGGTAAGGCCTAACCACATCCATTCTATACCCTGAATTTCAATCATGCAATAGACCAACGGAATAGTTTTACAAAAAAAAACAAAATATAATAAGCATAAGTTTTTTAAGTTTCTATGAAGGTGAAAATAGAGAAAGTAGAGAAAATAGAGCTTGAAGTCACGGGATTGTGATGCGCTTACTAAGGTCAACGACATTTACAGCTGGTATGGATTTAGATTCATCACACATTTCTTAGATCCGTCATGACCCTTTAGCAATAAGTTCAAACATATATACTGTACTAAATCCGTAGAGGTCGAAAAGTCTGTACATTAAAGATATTTTACTGAAATCTTGCTTAAAAAAAAAAGTCTTGCTTAAAATAGTTCTTAAAAAAATGTTTGCATGTTTGTACGATTGTTTGTACACGCATCACGCAAATCCACTGAATACTGATACGATTTACAGAACTAGTTAGCTTATAGTCCAACTTAAAACGTACAGTGGGTTTCATTGAACTGTCATCCCTACAGTGGGTGTAAAAACGGGATGAAGCTTATGTGAAAATTCAAAGAACAACGTATAACTACTTAGGCTAGGTAGGTCACGAAGTTTGCAAATGCAGTGCAACTTATTAGACGCACTTGTTGTTTACTTTCGAGATGAGGTGAGGTAGAGATTGCTTCGCGAAACTTAATGTGATGTGTACTTGCCAGATTGGCTACAAAATCTTGAACCACTTATAAGAAAAGTTAGCCCAAGGTTTTAATACCCATGCTTCTCCGCTGGTATAAATTACGATTTGTGTTAGTGTTGTTGATAGCAAATTCCTGTTGTAAGTGTCAAATTTGACAAATGTTCTATAGCAAATCATTCTACTGGGTAGCCTGTTAATCCAGTCGAATGATCAAGTGGCACATTGATATTTTATATTATAGCTACCTACTGCTTCCAGTTCGGGAGATTTGAATGCCGTTGATCGCTGATATGTGTATTATCCGTTAGATAATGCTCCTATGAACCCCTTTACCTCGCTTAGCAGCCATGAAATTGATCTCACTTACTCCATGGAAATAGTTAAGCTGGTATACCTACTGACATATGGAGTTGAACTCAATGTATAGATGTGGCAAGTAATTTGTCTGTTTCAAAAGGCTCGCAGTTATGAAATTTTTTTTTTTATGCCATAGCAGGCAGACGAGCGGACGGGCCACCTGATGGAAAATGGTCACCGTCGCCCATGGACACCTGCAACACCAGAGGCGATGCCGGTGCGCTGCCGACCTTTCAGGAAAAGATTAACCCGTTTCTTAAAGAACTTCATGTTATAACTCTGCGGGAAGACCGAAGATGGAAGCTCATTCCACAACTTACTCGTGCGCGGTAAAAAAGACCGTGTAAAAAACGAGTGATTGTGGAAAACCAGCCATCCAGGTGGTGCGGATGGAACTTGATTTTGCGGCGCGTAGTGCGATTGTGGAATTCGGCCGCGGGCACCAAATTAAACAACTCCTCTGAACACTCCCCATTGTATAGACGATAGAGCACACAGAGAGATCCTACATCTCTCCGCAGACTTAAGGGATCTAGATCGTCTGTGAGCTTGGAATCACCGACAATACCTACGCTGTCCTACGCTGCCCTACGCTACTACCCTACGCTGTAACCGGTCAAATGGAAGGAGTTGGTATTGAGGCGCTCCAGCCCAGAGATGAGAGCAGTACTCCACGTGGGGACGGACTTGTGCTTTATACAGCATAAGTTTCTGAATCGACGTGAAGTACCGACTTGCTCCATTAAGGACGCCGAGTTTCTTAGAGGCCAGTTTGGCCTTACCTTCCAAGTGACAACGGAATTGGACATCACTCGAAATGTCGACACCAAGGATTCCAATGCTTTTAGAATTATGCCGAAAGCAAAATGGAAATCCCATTTCGTCGTTCTAGCAGTGTATAAGTAACTAGCGGCCCGTCCCGGCTTCGCACAGGTTTTAGTCAGGATTCCAAATTTTTTTTGATATAATAGAGCCTATGTCACACGGGAATAGTGTAGCTTCCTAACGGTGAAAGAATTTTTCAAATTTCTAGTAGTTTCGGAGCCAATTGCAAACAAACTAACAATCAAATCTTTCTTCTGTATAATATTATAGTTAAGATGTACCATACAGGATAGACAAAGATAATGTTTGTTATATAGTAAAATAAAATGTATACTTTAATTTGGATGTGTATACGAAAATAATTTTCTGGCGCTTCGGCGGAGGTTTCCCACTTTGATCACTCGCCAAGCTCGTAGTTTTATTTTCTAACATAAACTAATGTATGTTTGTCGGATCCGCTAATAAGGGTGAGCGAGTAGATAAAGCGTGCTACGACAGCGGCCTCAGAAGAACCAGACAAAAATATATGCATTACACTTATCTCAAACAGATGAGTGTTTCCATTTTGACGAGCGTTTATCAACGGACGACGCAATTTGCGAAAAAATAAAACATACCAATTGCGTTATATAGACTTAAATACAATTTGCTTCATAAATTAGTCATAAAGTTGGAAATGTTAAACTACAGTACAATGCTAGCATATTATTGCAATTTTGTAAGAAGAATCATTGTAGAGAATCAAAATTGTAGAAATTAGAACCCTACCGTTAATTTCTAGCATGTTCTTCTACGCTCGGTCGCGTTGAACTTACGCCTAGTTTCATGAAGCTCAGGTGTTTAAATGCTATTGTAATACCTGTTATTTTAAAAATGGATCCTGTAGAGGGCAGCGTTACACTTCTTTCTTTAAAATTTGATTAAATTTTGTAAAATTTAATTAGTTAGTCAAGAGAATAATTAATAGGTAAGCTATCTACTAGATTTGCGTGCTACACCGTTGACCGCTAAGATTGCGGTCAAACCTTTACCTATAAATTAAAAACTTGGGAATATAAAATTATGTTGCGGCAAAAGGTATCATCCACCTGGGATACCATTTATTAAGTTAATAAATTACAATGGAGACCTATTTTGCAATGCACGTCATCTAAACGTTAAAAAAACGGCTTAGAACTTATTCACTTAATACAGTTGAGACGTAAGGCTTTTGTACTATCCAAAAATAAACTTACCTTATATTTAGAGATCCCATAAGTTTCCATTAATGCCACAAAGTAAGAATGATATTTATATAAACGGTGGCAGCATCACCCGAAACTTTAATCACACTAGATAATATTATCATAATGCCGTTTAAATTTTAACAAGATAAATGCATCAATAAGTAGCACTACGGATCTACTTCTTTTCGTTATCTGACCATCTTTCGACAGATAATTTTTCAAGGGAAGTATTTGTAAAAGTTTTTATTCAAGTCTTGGTGGACTTGAATACCTATTTTTAGGACGAAAATTCCACCTTTTTCTTAAAACCAATGACGGCCTGACTTGGAGGTTGTTAGGGTAGGTTATTAAACGAATCCTAGGTACCAGCTTTACATAAACACTGACAGCGCTGTTTTAAAAGGTTGTTAGGTTAGCTTAGGTAATAAAAAGTATTTTAATAAATGCACGATTGGCGAAATTGTCTGTCGAATGACGGACACATGCCATAAAAAAGAAAAGAAGAAGAAAGTTACCAGATAGTGCTAGTAACGGACGCATTTGGATTTTGGGAACTGGGTATTAACAAACGGATGTCATAGCATATCGGAGAAAGGACACCTACAAATGTACCTACTCTTGATTTTATAAAAGTACAGTCACACAACATGATAAATGAGTTGGATTTATTTGCAACATTATCATCCGTGAATTTACACATATATTGAACATAATTATACCTACATACATCATAAATCTAATAATATAATAATTATAATGCTAAAAGTTGAAAACAGAGTTCAAAATATTATTTTCAAAAACAACCTATGTGTAGAGTATCGTCAACCCTACGTTTTATATTCACTAAGTACCATTTTGTAAAACTATGATGAAAATGATTTTATTGTTGTTCCCTACAAATAATTAAGGAAAAAGTATTCAATTACTTAAAAAGTATAGATGCTTAGTAATAAACGCTACGAATATAAGTAAGTACAAACCCGATCATATCTACTTTAATGTATCTAACTACATAAAAAACCAGGCAAATAAAAATTCATAAGCGATTAATCGTAAAGCTAGGTGGTTTTATGAGATGATGAGATTCAACTGGATTCTATAAATTCATAGAATTTATATAACAACGTCAGCTTATTAATTTAAAAAGGGTTTAAAAAACATTCATGATTAACATCATGTAACAAAATGTTAGTCATTTGAACAGAACTGGATATTTGTACCTTTAACTTAATTTACTTAGTTATTATATAAAATTTGGGCATATTACTTACCCAGATTATTGAATTTAAAGCAACGCGTAGACAAACAAGTTGCGTGTAACAGGTGGAACATGCAGTTAGCTATCGTTAAAGCTTATGTACATCACTCAGTAGTACAATATTTTTATTGAACACTGTTGATCATGACCACACTCTGGCAAAGGCGTATCATCACAAAAAGCAACTAAGTTCGCAACGATAACTCTGACGGCTTGTTGCGGGAAGTTCTTATCAGTCGCGATAAGGATGAGCGAGGATGAATATATATTTTTCGCTAAATAAAAAGTTTGAAAGTATTTAAAAGTTTAGTTACCAGGAGGAAGTGCAATAGCACACGCAGTTAGACTCGCTACGATGAACGCTAGAAGAGATTTCATCGCGATCGCGGATCAGCCGTGAGGCCGAACGTAGAGCAGCTTAGTATCTGCTGGCGATGATGGCGAGCGAATGGCTCTTGGAGCGACGTCGCTCCGCTGAGCAGGCAGCCCGCTTCACACTGTGAGCGCAAGCAGGCCCGCGTCGATCGATACCCCCCGCCCACATAAAATTGCCTCCGCTTGTCTCCAAAACGACTTATCTACACTTTGCAAACTGTAACCAACATACTGATAAAAACTCTATAAGAACGCTTACTATTTTCTTTGCTAGAGCGACTTAAATTATTTAATTAATGATTTTTATAAAAAAATTAGATTCATCAGATTTTTGATAAGCAAGGATTTTTATAATTTCCCCATTTGTATTACTACGATTTATGCTCTCATTACACAATAAATTATTTTCAACACTACTCGAATTACAACGTATTCTACTTTTTTCATATTTTTACTCTTATTTATTAAAAACCAGCTTCGGACTCTACGGCAACTTTTATTAAAGCCACAAAAGAACTACTACAAGAGGCATGAAACGACGTTTATCCAGACTTTTGACTTGCAAAAAAACTTTTTAGCAAAAATATTATCGAACAAAAGAAGGTTAACTTAATTTTACGGTAAGAATCAATTATCTTATACATACTTATTAAACACTGTAAAAAGTAAAAACGTATGAAAAATTTATCCTACTTTCTAAAAAATTGTGATAAGAAATACATTATTAATTAATCGATGACACGTTTTATAGACCAGACGTAAACTAGAATAATGTAAGTTAGGTTCAAAAAAAAGAAGAGAGCAGAGACTGCCTTACGACCATAATAATTAGCCACGGATGATATCTCTCCAGATGCCCAGTTCTCATATTATTTTGGAGCTGAAACGAGATTGATGCTAGAATTTTATTGTCAAAATTGGGCCTGCATAAATATATAATCCATTTGGAGATTGTCACGATCGAAACGTGAGTTTGACGATATTTCGTTACGAGAACTGGGCCTCAAAGTGAGTTCTGGTTGTTTTAAGTTACTTAGGTTATATTAGTGTCTAATAAGTATTGTTCAGAAAGATAGATTCAAAACCGAAACAGGCACAGTCTCACTACTTAAAATCTTCAGGCACGGTAGTATAATGTAGTTCCTACTCAGGATTCTTTGAGGACATCTAAAAGGGTAGTCAGAGGTACGTCCATATATTATATTTGGTACATACCCACATGATTCTCGAATACTATTGGTTTCCTTCACCGTTTGTGCACATAATTTTTTTCATAGGAAAACACATTGGTGCATTACTGGATTCAAACCGCGATCAGGACACGCACTTGAACACCGGTGCAAATTAAAACAATAATATAAAAACGCTTTCAATAGAATAAACATAATTAGAAAACTAAAAATGTAGCTAGCCGTTCACTTTGTCATTGATACTCGAGTTGAGTTTGACCTTTAGCTCAACTTTAAAACAGATTATTTACATATTTAGCATTGTGAAGTTGGCTCTAGCTTATTTTTGAAATATGTGACCTTATTTCTATTTTGTCCCACAACTTTTTGGCTTAAAAATTTATTTTCTTGAACAAAATACGGTTCAATTAAAATGAGATGTAGGTAGTACGTAAGTAGTAAGATTATATTAGCCTTAGCTAATGGTAGCGAAGTGGTAACTGCAGCTGCTAAGTGACACTAAAATAGTTAAATAAATCACTAAATTATTTAGTTATATTTAAAAGTAGTATTTAAACAATAAAGCTTGTCCTTTTATTTTGACTTCTAAGTTAAGTTTTTATTTATTTTGTAGCTCGTACAAAAGATATTCAAACCATTAGGTATTAATAAAAATTGATACCACGTTGAATAATGAGTTCTTATATGATATGACATGATATGTAATTGGCAAAATGTGTATAGTAATATTATTATGATAAGTATAGTATTTATTTCTAGTCGTTGTTAGGATTTTTACGAGCAAGCGAAGCATTCTATTATCTTCCTGCCTGTTTGTTGGTACACTCATCTACAGGTTGTATCTTACAATCGACAGAACTTGTTAGACAGAGTTTTTTTTATGGACGGTGATTTTTTACTAGATGGGTACTTACTCGAAAAAGAGCCAGAAAGGGGGTAAGTACTAAATATATTTTCTCTAGAGATCGGATTTCAATGGTTCTTTTTTTTAAAAGTACCTAATAAAAATATGGTAAAGATTTGATGAGGATCGGCATTATAAGAAGAATAGCTCCTCAAAATGCAGAAAACTGTATACATAGCTGTAGTAGTATACAGTAGTTTTAGAGCATAATATACTACTAAAATAAATAGCGCCTGATTTCTGTAAATATAAATTGTCTAACGAAGGCTATAATAATGATCTCATCACAAATTTTTAGTACTAAAGTAACCCAAGCCGAGGTTTGGCTTTAGGATAGAACCTCGTCCATCGTCTCCATGATTTATTTAAGATGCAACTAAAGGAACGAGCCAAGAGTTGGGCAGTAGCATCTCCTGAGTACTAAGCACCGGCACTGCGGTCACCAACCTGCCTGCAAAGCGTGGTCACTATGGTAAACCCTTCAAATATGGAGGAGGCCTATCTCCAGCAGTGGACTTATTGAAGCTGATGATGTGTATCCCGTGATAGTATCGGTAAAGAATAGGTTGTTGTAGATACATGAAGCGGTTACAGTAAAAACCGAAATAAACTTGAAGAACTTGAAATTACAGGCACATGAGGTTTAATACCAGTATGCCTCAGGTTGGTGGACGTAGGGTAGTGCATCGTAGGGCACGTTAACGAGCGTGACCTACAAGGTAATGCTTTGTTATAGATGATGGTTACCACTTATCAGGCCATAGGTCATAGGCCATGGGGCCATAGACTTGTTCCACCAGCATTGGAATTAAATAAAAAAAAAGAATAATAGATAAATTCCCCTACGACGGTTTTATAGTTCACATCTAAAACAATTTTAAACGATGCACATCTGAGGCAGCCTTGATCAGTTTAATAAATAAACTTGGTTATATTTAATGCCTATCGTTCTCGGCCTAGAACTGTCGATCGAGCCTCATGCCTTTATTTTATCTTGACGTCTGATAAAATTTGTTTACCGGTTTGGACAGTTTTCCGTTTTCCCAGTAGGTGTTTGTTTTGGGTTCGATTCTCCTCCACGATTATCATATTTTGAATAATAATAATAATAATGTTGTATATACATAAGTATTCGTTTATTCTATAAACTGGGCGTAGTACCAATATTATAACAGTACTATACCAACCAGTCATTTGGTTCTCATAGTGTAGAGCTTTAATTTATTCAAAATTATCTAGAAGAACGTCACCACTTGCTGCGTAAACACGTTAGGAGCGATAAAATTGCACTAAAAAAAATAACAAAGATAAAATAAATAAATAATGCTGGACAATCCACACAGCATCATCTAGCCCCAAGCTAAGCAGAGTTTGTGTTATGGGTACTAGATGACTGATATACTTAATACAATATATTACATACATAGATATATTTTATTATACATAGAAAATACCCAGAACACCCGGAATAAATATTTGCAGAACGTACAAACATTTATCCCAAGGCGGGAATCGAACCCGCAACCTCCTGCGTTGCAGGCGGACACTCGCCCGCCGCACCACATCGGTCGTCATCGGTCGTCCATAAGTCAACCAGTCTCTATTTTTGATCAACTATACCTATCACCTGCGTTGAACTACGTTTATTTTGGTTCACACAGATTTGAATTTATATAAGAAAAACTTAACGTCAAAGGTCATGATTAAATGCAGACCAAGGTAGTTAGTTGAATACAATTGTGTTATGGACAGGAGATAGTGGCATGGTAGCTTTGTTTTGTTTTGAGTTGATATATTTTGAGTTGAGTGGATATATCGTTACTGTACTGTACATTTTATGTTACTTGCTGATGGAACAACCATATGTCCCACCTCATGTTAGGTGATTACCATTACCTATAACAAAGCATTGCCTCGCAGGTCACGCTCGTTAACGTGCCCTACGATGCACTACTCTGCGTCCATCAACCTGTTGCATACAGGTGTTAAGCCTCATATGCCTGTAATTACACCGGCACCCACTCCGTTCAAACCAAAACACAGCAAGGTGCTTGGCGGCAGAAATAGGCATGGTGGTAGTACTTTCCCGGACGAGCCTTTCACTAAGAGCGCTACTACTAAATATAGTGTAACTGATGGTTTATGGGCTATGGCTATGATGGGAATTTTACTACGAGATAGAATTAGAAATGTTGGACGCCCATCTACCCGATGGACTGACGACATGAAAGTCATGGAATTGGACTAAAGTACGTCCTTATTGGAAACGTATGGGGGAGGCGTATGTCTGTGGAGGCGTGTAATTGATGATTTTAGTATGATGGAGAAGTTATATAATACTATAATATTATATAATATATGCTAATATTCTCACTTGAAGCCCTATCCCTAAATCTGCATCCACAGGAACCGTGAAGAATGCTCGGTTCCAATATCTTTTATTTTATTTTCTTTTTACTATTTGAGGAAAACTTACAGCTAAATCTATATATATAAAAGAAAGTCGTGTTAGTTACACTACTTATAACTCAAGAACGGCTAGACCAATTTTTATGTTTTAAGATTTATCTTTGTACGGAATAGGATAATACGTAATAAAAATAATAATAAAAATTAAAAAAAAGCAGAACGAAGTTCGCGGGGTCAGCGAGTAAAGCATAAATAAGTAGTGGATATTGAAGGCTAATTACAAGTATCCACATATGGTTACTAAATATTTTTAAACAAAACAAAACTGGTGGATTAGACGGAGATTGCCACACAATACTATAATTGATTCTGCTGTCCAAAAAAAGAGTCACACATGTAGAGCTTCATGCGCTTGGTGTTGAAAATATCAATCTGTTCATCTCTAGTATTACTATAGAGATATCTTATAATATCTTATCGTATATTACTGAAAAATATTGTTACTTCTTGGATAAACCTTCATTTTACAGTAATGACAGTTTAGATACACTGGCCAATGATGTGAGTTTATCTGACAGGCAATGATCGGGACGCCCGTGGGATATTGGAACCCCGCAGTAAACGTTTGATCTAGTTGTTATTGTATTGCTAACAATGCAGAAGTTTATAGTAGTATTTATAATTTTAGTATTATTAGGGCTCTTCGTAAAGGGCTAGTCTGGAAAGTACTAGGTACTGGCAAGCCTATTTTTGCACCCATGCAGCTTTGCTGTGTCCTGTGTAGGTGCCACCGGTGAATATATGTGATTTAATACCTTTAAGCCTCAGCTTGAAGGATGGAGGTAGTGCGGCACGTTTTTATGGTCCGTAACCTGCGAGGCTATAAATTATGATTTATATTATGGTTATCAGTTAACAAAAGATGGACAGCATTTGTTTATCTTCAACCTAGACTATCCATAACTTACCGCAATAATATTGTGATTATTTTTAGTAAAATGGTATGGGATATGGGTCAGTGATCAGTGAGAGGAAATCCACAGAGTACTTTTATATAAACTGGGGAAATCTCAAATCTAAACGGATAGATATTACCTAAACGGTATGATATTATAAAATTCTGAAACGTCAAACATCACGTCCCAATTTTTATAAAATTAAAAAACAGCAATGGCAGAATTTGGAAAAAAAGTTTATACACGACTCGGAAACCAAAACAGGTATCTTATAAAACTTGGTTTGTTTTGTATCGATAGTGTAGACTGTAAACAGTATTATTTGTAAAAATACCGGATTTTTACAATTATATTTTCACTTGCTCATTCATGCTCTAAAAATTTGTCATTTAAGCGGTAACGTGTTATTTAGCCCCTAGAGACTAAAGTTTTTTTTATTTTTCCAAATATTTGTTTTAAATTTAGTTTAAAAATGAAACTGAAAGTCACCTTCTTCACAGAATAAACATAGTGTTTTTACCTGAGACACAGGTTTTCCTTAACACCAAAAACTGCTTGGTGGCAATAATAAATTGTATGGTGGTACTCGATGAACCCATCACAAAGAATGTCGTCAGACCATCGGAAGGGACTCCCTACGCTTCGTGGTTGCTATTCAAGAACCTTTGACATTATTTTTAGTTATTTTATTTTCTCGCAACCGATGTGAAAGTTAGAGACATGTTTTTAATTATTAAATAAATGTGTGATTGGGATTAAACCCCATTCATATTTCACTATACACCTAATATAAAATGGTTGGTTTTAGTTTACTATTTACTTTTTAGGTTTTAACTAACTTATCTCAATAGCAAAATATAAGAACAAAAATAGAAACCTGCCTATTTTTCTAACTTTTATATCTTATTCCTTTTCATAAAATCAAATAGGCCTCAATCACCTACCATCAAAAAATATGTTTGTGTGAAATGAAAATATCAAAAAAGCTTATATTCAGTGTTCATCAATTAGTAAAACATCAAAGAACCCTTTTGTTCTCAATTAAGTACCTACATTTAACAATTTCAACGAAATAGCTGTATGAAAGAGATATTACCCGATTGCATAGGGAATTATTTAAAAGCAAATGATAAACTCAATAAACCACACAAAGAAGCAGTTGTCAAAATGTCAAGAAAGCTTTCTCGGAATACAAACTTACAATTCTTCAAATCCTTTGAACACTTTCCATTTTTCTTTTTCTTTTTTCATTTTCCACTTAACCTGTCTATCAAACTGGAAATGTAATCAATATGCAAGAGTTATATACCGACTAGCGAAACGCGCTCTACTTCGTCCGCGCCGTTAAAAGCAGATAGATCGGAAATTGCAGTCTTCTGGCAAAGAAGGTGTAAGAAAGGTTATTCGGTTCACTCGTTCGCTCTTATTTGAAAAGTTTGAAGCATCTAACCAAGTTGCAAGACTCGAAGCCTCATAAGAAATGAATCTGTGCAATCAATTCGTGTCAGGATTACTTAGCAAAGGCAGGCCAGGCTCTTTGCAAGAAGTTTACAAGGAGAATGTTGAGTCAGGTGGCGGCGCACAATATCCTGGATTCGGAAAACTCTATGTTGACTCTATCAAAATTTAGACAGATATATATATACTGAATATTTGTATAACTTATAACAAAGCGTTTTGGACGTTACTAATTCGGCCAGAATTATATAGTAACTCACATTACCTACCACTAGCTACTCGAATAAACTTCCTTTACATATACAAAGTATAAACATCATATTTCATTCAACTTTCTAACTATCATTTCACCCTCATTTAAACCTTTCGGACAAAAAAATCTTTCTCTGAGTGCTTTTCTCGCAAACGCAAATACCAATACGGTTCAACATTAGTATTTGCGTAGCATAGAATATCTACATTTAGGATTTCAACATTATAGTTAGTAGTGTTACAAGCTGATTGTCAAACAACTGCGAGATAAATCAGGTGAATTTATACACCAATATTTTTTTAAAGTATTTCACTAAATACGCAGCAGCCAATAATCCGGACATGCCAAGCGTGACTTTATGTCAAACCCTTCCAAATAAAGGCTAGCAGTGGACTCATCCAGATTGATGGTGATAATTATGAAAGTACAATTACGTGATTACTTCAGCACACATACGGCACTGTTTGTCTTCACCGGACCCACTTCAAGCCCACGACCTTAGGATCAGAAGGCGGGCTCATTCCCGCTAGACAACCAGTACTATCTCACGGTTATGATATTTGTCGTATTTTATGGATCTGAGTGTTGGGCAACTAAAGGGAAACATGAAGCAAAGATCTGAATGTTGAGATAAATGTGTGGAGTTACTAGAATGGATAAGATACGAAATGAGTAGTGAGTAGGTACATCAGGGGAAGTTTGAAAGTTAGTGACGCCAGTGACGAAAAAATTGAGAAGCAATAGACTAGCGTTGTACAGTCATTTTATGAAGACGGATAAAAGTCATGCTACCAGAAGAGTGACAAATATGAATGTGGCTGGATATGCCGGTAAAGGTAAAAATGTATGGATGAATTGTGGTGAAAGGTAGCATGTGTAAGAAAGGAGTGAGTAGGTACGGATATAACAGCTGACAAAGCGGAATAGAAGAAAAAAACATGTTGTACCGATCCATAAAATAAGGACACCACCTAAGGGGGGATAAGGACAGGAAGTTTTTCTTTATACAATTTGCTGATGGAACCAGCATATAGCCCACCTGATGTCAAGTGGCTACCATCGCCTATAACAAAGCATTGCCTTGTAGGTCACGTTTGTAAGGAACTTAACCTACAATCCTAACCTACACTGCTCTGCGTCCATTAACCTGAGGCACACAGGTGTTGAGCCTCATGTGAGTGTGTCACTAATGAGTTCACGAATCTTCAGCTAGCAACTGAATTAATCTAAACTGGCGTGAAACTAATTTTATACTTACTTGCCTAAGAATAAAGCAATAGTGGGCATCTTCACTTTGTCTATATAGGTACCTGAAAATTAACTTGCAAACAGAGCTAGAGAAGTCACAGAAAATTACTGGCGTTCCACTGGTAATAAGATACCTATATCTTGGCTTCCGTTCGTTTGAGAGAAAATAAAGTGAACGCAAACTTTGTTATGCAGCAAAGGAATAAAATTAGAAAACTTTGGTTGTGGACGTATTGATCTAACGCTGTAACGCTGAAAAGCAACTAAAGTTGCGGTTTATTAGTCGCGATAACCAATGGTCTGTGGTCGGTTGCTACGTGTACTCCTAGTGTCCGATGCCTCGGCTAGATTTTGTCGGTGGTCTTGCTTCTGCCCGATATTTAAATAAGTAGTAGATATTTAAATAAATAAACACCCAGTAGTCATATTCGTCTTGCCCATACCTCTTCAAACAAATGAAGAGATAGGACAAGTTTTGAAGGAAAACATCGTGAGGAAACCAGTTAATTTTTTTTAGCAGCGTAATGGGTTTACTACCCGTCCCATAATACGAACTATAGCAAAATATGGGTATGTGTCAATTGTTATATTTTAACACACTTCTGACTACATTCCTTTTCTAAATATCTACACGTTAATAATATCCAATATACGTATGAAGAATGAAGCGACTGTAGCAATAGATGATTAAATGTCTTTCAGGGAAGTTCGACCATTGTACCTATTGTAAAAGTCGCTTACCGTACAGATTACCGTGTAGTCATTGTCGTTGTCTGCGACGCAGAGGTTGCGGGTTCGATTCCCGCCTTGGGATAAATGTTTGTACGATCTGCAAATATTTATTCCGGGTGTTCTGGGTATTTTCTATGTATAATAAAAAATATCTATGCATGTAATATAATATTGTATTAAGTATATCAGTCATCTAGTACCCATAACACAAGCTCTGCTTAGCTTGGGGCTAGATGATGCTGTGTGGATCGTCCGGCATTATTTATTTATTATTTATTTATTTATTGTATTATTGTTCCCATGGGAAGTTTTGTTTCCAAAATCTCGAAGCGAATTAAGTATGATGATGGGTATATCAATAATAATTCGACGATTTAAATCGATTTTTCTCTATAGAAATGTACAAATTTTGCCAGGAGAAAATTTAAAAGAATCTCGAGTAGAATTATTTGTACCAAGTACCTACTCAGTAGTAAGAAACCGAACAAATTTCCCGGTGAATGTATTTCTTTTTCCTTCTTTAACCGACGTCGTCGGTTGTGACAGCAGCCGCCAATTACACCTGATATTAATAATATGTTTTCAATGTAATGATTAGATTTCAAAGAATTCCTTTGCTTACTAATGCGCTTTGTTCTAAAATCCTTTGTTCTGTGTAAGCTGTATTTAGGGATAGATAGTAGAAAATACACTTATTTTACTGTGAACGAAAATAACCACTTCAAACTGTTATTCGTTATTCTTATAAAATTAATACATTACTACAGTTTTCAATACAGATCTTTTAATCGAAAATTTTTCATACTTCTATAATTTTAAACACCTTTACAATGATTATCCTTAATACAAACAAAAATCGCTAAGGTATTCGTTTATTATATACTGTCTCGTATCAAAAATACGCTATTCCTAACAATCAATTAATCTTGCTGTGTAGCCTGCATAATATCCAGCGCTCATCTTTTAAACCCTAAATTCAAAAACAAGTATTTACTTATTTATAAGTAGAACCAGTGGTTGGAACCGGCACTTTTCCCTTTTCCAAAATTGAAATCAGTTTTATTGTGTATTTACGAGTAGGTAAACATTGTTACCTTTGGCCTTTGTTTTGTTTAACTTACTTTATCTAAAGTCTTGTCTAGAATATTAGCTTGTGTTGTCTTTTATCACGTATCAACGGAACTCTAGTACTTAGCGTGGCCTGAGGCGCACTTGGCCGGGTTTTCTCCGTATTCCTCGGTAGCTACGCCTTTGCACGGTAAATGCACACAAATAATACTCGCTCTCAAAGTAAATATAAATCGAGAGCTCTTTTTCTATTATAATAGAGAATGACATATCATTTAAATGTTTGTTGTACCTACTTATCAATATGCCGCTTACCGTCCTGAGGACAATTCTTGCGATGAAATATCATCTATTTTCAATCTCGTCTCAACGCCAAAAAATACGAAAGTTGGATCTCTGATTCATCACCGACTTTATTGTCACTTTACTTACCATGACAAACGGTACTAGTAGGATAGATTAGGATAGTAGGATTGACAATTATATTAGACAGCCGTTACAGCTCAGTTCGTAGTAGCCCGACCTTCTACGCTGTAGGAGTTGGGTTCCGTGAACAAACATTTGTGTGATGAATATAAATGTTTGTTCAGTGTCTGGGTGTTATATGTATTCAAAACGTAATAAAAATAAAACAAGATAATTTACACTACTGATGTACTTGTTTAACACTATAGGAACACTATAGCAAAAAACTGCTGTATATAATTTCCTTCTTTATAAAGAACTGTTAGAAATAATAAATATTTATAAACGAACGCTGCTTCCCGGCGGTTCTCCTAAGCCAATTTGTGGAAAAAACTCAAAGCTTTTCTATCCTTTACGGGGAAAGCCATTGTGTTGGGGATTATATTGCAGGTTTTGAGTCGCGTTGTTAGGGAAATTTAAAAATTTCAGAGTTGCTAGTTTGTTCCCGCACAGTTGGTAGCTCCAAGCGCGGTGGTTAAATATAAAATATGCGGATAGCCAATGAGTACTTACCATCGTCGTTTTCTAAATATCGATATATTGGATGTTTTTAATTTTGTGTCTTTTCAAAACGGAAATATGTTCGTTCAAATCAGGATGCCATATAAGACACTTTCATTTCAACTGTTCACACTTGTGCTAAGACCTCAAGTAATGGTGGTTGAAATGCCACCAAAATTACATATCAGAACCTAAATAACACTAGAAAAACAATGTTGCTTCCAAAGATAACATAAAATAAATCTTCATGCCTGTAAAACGTTTGTTTATGCCAAAACTAGTTCGATCACATGTCGTGAAATGATGAATCTCGCCCTCGTGTTTCAGCCCAACTCATCTGTCACAAGACACGTCATATCGCTAGCAAAATGTAGGTAACTAACCTTAGAATAAGAACTATTGTGTGCATGTCTCCAGCGTCCTCATAAAGAAGATGCAGATTCTGAAAATGCCAATATTTAATGCATATTTAGTATTATTCTGTGTACCTACTCTGAAGTAGGTAGTGACCCATTTTTACCTCCATGGTACAGAAATCAATACCATGTAGCTACCTCTCATTAAGTAAAAAGACTACCAGTGGTTCTATGAGAAAATAGATCTCGCTTACCTATGTAGACTTTAAGCAAATTAGGGGTACAAGTTTTAGCGATTTCTCGTGTTCTCTTATTGGTCCCATAAAGTTGATTCTGGTGTCTACGGGTTTGTCTCGTGATAGCGAAGAGGACTGTGTGGTCTGATTATTTTGAGTAAGTAAACATTTATCGAAAAAAATATAAACTTTCCCTGTTCCTTCCTCCACTTCCTCTTTTTGGTTTTTTTTTAGCAATATCTTGTGTAGAATGTCCTTATGAGCTAGCTGTCTCCTGTCTCCCATAGGCCTCCGTTGGTTCATAGTGTGGATGAAACTGTTTTCAAGAGCTTAATTAACATTATAGTTGTTCTAGCTCTGCTCCTCGCCTGCTACGCGCGTGCTACGGGCACTTTCTCTACTGCTACGCGTTTCTACAGGAGCAGAGATTATAAATATAATGTATCAATGCAAAAAGGTTTCAATCAAAGGAATCACGTATCTAATCACGCCTTTTCAAAACTCTGACAACCATGGATTTCTGTGAGTGGAGGCGGCTCATGACTTTTCGTAGACCTTTCAAACAGAAACGCTTGTTTTGCAACTACCAAGAACGATTCGTTTTCTGTCATCTTTGGAAGCAACATTGTATTTTCATTTTAATTGTTTTTCTAGTGTTATTTTAAGTTCTGATGGGTAACTTTGGTGGTATTTTAACCATCATTACTTGAGGTCTTAGCACAAGTGTGAACAATTAAAATGAAAGTGTGTTATGAGGCATCCTGATTTGAACGAAAATGTTTCCCTTTGGTTTTGAAGAAAAACGCCATCTTTTTCTTTAAAACCGATGACGGCTGACTTAACTTTTTTTACAGACTCGACTTGACTAAAAAGAATTTATTCAAAACTTGACATTGGCAAAATTGTCCGCAAGACGGACAGATGCCACCAAAAAAAAAAACTACCAAGAAGCTTGTCTGTTTCATCTAAATGGTTTTGTGTGTCCTCGTTTGGTTCAAATTGTGTGATAAAATAACTACTTAAATGAAAGTATTCAAACATAATTTTTTGGTACATTGGCGTTGCGATCTTTATCATTGAGCTTTTTTCAACGCGCGTAATATTTTTTGAAATATTACTTATCATTTTATATATCAAAATATCACGTTAGGTGTACATTGAATTTACACTGAATTGTAGAGCTCTTAGTAATGGGCTCGTCCAGGAAAATACAACCACCCTGCCCAGAGGCGGATTAATTGTCGAGAGTGCCCTAGGCAAGCCTCATCGGCGCCCCTAGCGGCCTAATATTATAAATTGTAACTAGTACTTATAAATAATAATAACTAATGCTGCACCACGTGGTTTCACGCTTATAATTTTTAATCGATCTGTTACAAAATAAAACATTTTTAAAAGATTTTTGGGGACTTTTTTAACAGGGGTTAGATTTTATTACAACTTGGTCTAAGGTAGAGCAAACTAATTTCAGGTTTCGTAATTTGCAGTTGTTCCTATCTTAGCAGCTTCTTTTATAAAGTCACGCGATGTGGAGTAATTAAACAAAAGAAGCACGCTTCGGAAGCTTTACAGCTTTTAATATTTGATATGGTGTTAGTATATGGTATATGCATACTTAGTTACTAATTTAATTTAAGGCGGTGGTACTCGCCAATGACCTTGAGGAGTCTGTCCATACTGAGTTGCACTGCCGCCCGTCGCCCGCACAGGGACCCGCGCGCATTCCATTCCATATCGCATTCAAGAAATAATTATTTGTAGCCTAATGAATTATTAGTTCAAACTGCCAATTGTTCACTTTGTGATAAATACTTTGACAGATATTTGCGTGAAAAAAAAATACTAAAAATCAATACCGTTTAGAAGAAATAACCAAATTTAAAATAAAAATTGCTTCACTTTGGATATTTTTTTCATATAGTAATAATAAAGTTAGAATTATTTCAATTGTTCAAATTAAAATTTAGTTTTTAATAAGCAATATATATTTTTTTTGGACATTTATACTCACTCATCAAAGAGAAATAACACGGAGAAAACCTCTCGTTGGCAGATACCACCTCCTTAATGTTAACAATTTTTTCTCAGTTTAAAAACTGGCGCGGGCGCGCTCTTTTGTTACCTCGCACCCCTAGACACGTACCTAGTTTGCCTTAGGGATAATCCGCTTCTGGCCCTGCCTATTTCCGCTGCCAAGTAGCTTGCGTGTTCCGGTTTG
Organism: Electrophaes corylata; assembly: GCA_947095575.1. Lineage (NCBI taxonomy): Eukaryota > Metazoa > Arthropoda > Insecta > Lepidoptera > Geometridae > Electrophaes > Electrophaes corylata. The sequence goes on along the minus strand of OX352698.1, from coordinate 8,370,894 downwards.
AAGGGAGCATGTTCGTGCCAGAGAAATTACAGGCACTTGAGGCTAACATCTATATACGCCTCAGGTTGATGAACGCAGAGCAGTGCATCGTAGGGTACTTTGCTAACGAATGTGACCCGCGAGGCAATATTAGGATGAATTCAACTCTTCACTCCTCAACTGCTTAACACATCAGACCAGCCAATGTTAACAAGATGATGGTTACTTTTTAACTACAGCTGGGCAATTTGCTTCTTACATCAGCAAGTCGAAAAAAAGACATTTATTATTCTTATGAATAATTGTCCCGCCCGCGACTTCGTCCGCGTGTATGGTCCTAACTACTGCGACTGCCCACATTCTTGCCACTGCTTTACGAAAAAATTATGTGCGCAATGCCAATACTCTCAAACGGTGAAGAAAAATATCGTGACGAAACCAGTTAGTACTGGGCTGTCACGTATGGAATACAAACTAGGTACTCAAAATTCAGGTATGTGACAAATGTAATCCCCCTATCTCCCCTTCCTCCTCCTCAAAGAACGTCCTCAAATATACCAACTCAGGTAAGTAATACTCAGGATGAGTTGGTATTACTTACTTATCTGAGGGGATATTTACCGTGCCTGAGGATTAAAGTCGTGAGGTTTTTTCCGTTTTTCTGTTCAGGTAGGTAGGTACGTCATCGTGCATAGCGTAAAACTATACTAAGAAAGGAATTGTAGTAGGTACCTACCTCCTAATTCAAATTTATCCGTGAACGAGCACGACTCCCGTGTATCTAAGTACCGTATTGGGGTAATTTTTTCTGAATATAACTTCACATAGGTACATTTTGTTGCTTAGTAAAAAGATTATAATCAATAACTAAGTAGGTAGGCAACTTAGACGGTAGGTAAGTAAGTATTAAAGTACCTACCTAATTGATTTAGGTACTTACATCTATTTTACTAAAAAAAATGCGGCGGTAACTAAATAGACTTAGTGAAGGCCCAGTGTTCGCTCACTCCGTGACATTAAAATTTCTCTTAGCATTTTTAGGGTTCCGTACCCAAAGGGTAAAACGAGACCCTATTAAGTACTAAGACTCCGCTGTCTGTCTGTCTGTCCGTCTGTCACCAGGCTCATGAACCGTGATAGTTAGAGAGTTGAAATTTTCACAGAATATGTATTTTTGCTGCCGCTATAACAACAAATACTAAAAACAGAATAAAATAAATATTTAAGGGCTCTCATACAACAAAAGTGATTTTTTTGCCATTTGTATTATAGAAATAGTATGGAACCTTTTGTGCGCGAGTCCGACTCGCACTTGGCTGGTTTTTTATACTCGTTACTTTTAAACAAAAGGTCGGTAGTGCCATCTAGTGAGCTACAAAAGAACTGAGATATAGCGCCATCTAGTGAGCTAGATAACAACTATCCCAAAATCTTACCACCCACGTCTCGACAACAACAGCTGCTAAATAAATTTAAATGGGGACCCGTCACAGTTTTTTCTATGAATGCAGTTTTATAGGCCTTGAGAAACTAAAACATAAAATGCAAAATTTTTTTTTCTACGGCCAAAACTGACTAAGTTATGGGCAAAATACCGAACTAGATTCACTGACCGCGCGAACGGAAGCGATGACGTCACAATGGCCCAGCGCTAGCCGCCAAACCACTACGCGCCCCGCGTTTCTGTTCGCGATACTCGTCCGACACGGAGCGTAACGTCACCAAGTGATTTGATTAGGTTTTTATTAGAAGGTTGTTATTTTAATATAACAAATGAGTATTAGAAATAAGGTAGATATCGGTTTTGAGCAAGCGCAATCCGATAATCTACCTAAAGTTGATACCTTCATGTTATTTGATTATCTTGTAATCATTTAAATTACACAAGCGCTGAAATTCATGGTTGGAAACTTCAGAGGTAAACAAATCTCATTATCAACCTAATCAGAATAACAGGATAATATGTAGGTAGGTACACATACTTGGACTAGCCTATAAAATACCTAAAAGTTTTAAGTTAGTCAGCCAGGGAAGTTGTGTTTGTTTTTGTAACTACCTACGCTGTTATTTTCAACATTGGTATGTAGATAAGTATGTAGAAACTTAAAGGTTTAAAGAAAAATATTATGTAGGTATAAAATAAATAAAATTAGACTTAAATAATAAATAATAAATAATGCCGGACGATCCACACAGCATCATCTAGCCCCAAGCTAAGCAGAGCTTGTGTTATGGGTACTAGATGACTGATATACTTAATACAATATTATATTACATACATAGATATTTTTTATTATACATAGAAAATACCCAGAACACCCGGAATAAATATTTGCAGATCGTACAAACATTTATCCCAAGGCGGGAATCGAACCCGCAACCTCTGCGTCGCAGGCGGACATTCGCCCGCCGCGCCGCATCGGTCGTCATATACTTAATTTGACAGTAATGTACCTACCTAAGTTCTTTGGACACGTAATTTAGAGCTATGAATAAACGAAAGCGTTAGGTATGTTAAGTTTAAAATAAGCCCTAAGAATTTAAATTATATTTTGTCGTAGGTTATACCCAGATTTATTTAAAAATTATACAATAAATTCAAGGTCAGGAATACAATACAGGAATGCAATACTTCCTTCTTCAATCTAAGCATTCCTCCCACAAGCCTATACTTGACGTAGTTCTCCATATGACGACCGATGTGGCGCGGCTGGCGAATGTCCGCCTGCGACGCGGAGGTTGCGGGTTCGATTCCCGCCTTGGGATAAATGTTTGTACGGTCTGCTAATATTTATTCCGGGTGTTCTGGGTGTTTTCTATGTATAATAAAAAATATGTATGCATGTAATGTATTGTATTAAGTATATCAGTCATCTAGTACCCATAACACAAGCTCTGCTTAGCTTGGGGCTAGATGATGCTGTGTGGATTGTTCAGCATTATTATTATTATTATCAGCTTCCACCTAAAAATATAATAAATTCAGGTATATATTTTTTTCTTTTTTATTATATATCACTTTTGCCCGCAACTTCGTTCGCGCTTCGTCCCGAAAAGGCTTCAGTACCATAGACCACATTCATACGCTCCGGCAGGTTATACAGAAGACCGAAGAGTATAACCAGCCACTTTGTTTAGCGTTTGAGGACTATGAAAAAGCCTTCGATTCAGTCGAAACCTGGGCAGTGTTACGGTCACTCCAGCGGTGTCAAATTGACTATCGGTACATCGAAGTGTTGAAAGGCCTATATAGTAATGCCACCATGACTATCCGACTCCAGGACCAGAGTACAACTCCTATCCAGTTGCAAAAAGGAGTGAGACAGGGAGATGTAATTTCTCCGAAACTGTTCACGTCTGCACTGGAGGATATTTTCAAGCTCGTGTCCTGGAATAGGTATGGCATCAATATCAATGGCGAACACTTAAGTCACCTTCGATTTGCCGACGATATAGTCATAATGGCGGAATCGCTGGAAGACCTAGAAACAATGCTTAGAGACCTCAATATTGTCTCCCAACAGGTGGGTCTTAAAATGAACATGAGTAAGACGAAACTTATGTCAAATGCTCATGTCGCACCCGTACCGGTATATGTTGGAGGTCAGCCGACGAATCCAACTCGGATGGGCAGCGTTCGGGAAATTACGGCACATCTTCTCGTCACAGTTACCGCAAAGCCTCAAGACGAAAGTCTATAATCAGTGTGTGTTACCAGTGATGACTTATGGCACTGAGACGTGGACGCTAACTATTGGTCTCATACACATCAAGCTTAAAGTCGCACAACGAGCTATGGAGAGAGCGATGCTGGGAGTTTCACTGCGAGGTAGAATCAGAAATGAGGAAATCCGTAGAAGAACCAAGGTCACCGACAGCTCTCAGAATCAGCAAGTTAAAGTGGCAGTGGGCAGGCCATAAAGCTCGTAGAACCGACAACCGTTGGGGAATAAAGGTTCTCGAATGGCGACCACAAACCGGAAGACGAAGCGTAAGACGTCCTCCTACCCGATGGACTGACGACATTGTTAGGACCGCGGGAAATCGATGGATGGAAAGGGCTCAGAATCGTTCTTCCTGGAAACGTGTGGGGGAGGCCTATGTCCAGCAGTGGACTTCTACAGGCTGATGATGATGATGATGAGATAGATATAGGTATATTCCCCAAGACGGAAATATTCCTCTATATTCCCAAAATGATCCCCGATATCCCGGGAAACTTGTGGGATATTCCCGCATTGGGGAATATTACCGGGAACGGCACATTTTATTGTAGTTAGACCTGAGTACGACCCTGGTTTTAACCCGACTACCGAGGAAGGGTTATTAGAAACTTCACTACTTACATTTTTTATCATTTACTTACTCATTGAAATATACCTAGTAGGTACGACCCTGTATTTTTCTTTAACATTCGTAAACAAGCTTTACTAAGCTACCTACGCACCTGTTTACCGTACGAGTAATGATTGAGGATCATTTTGATGTAAGTAGGTACCTCCATAATATACCAACTATTATCATAGTTGGTATATTATGGAGGTACCTACCTACTTACATCAAAATGATCCTCGCAACAAAATCTTGAAGTTTGGCACGAAAGCGGAATTTTATCATCCCTCTTCATGATAGTGCACCATTTTTTGCGCACTTTCGGGACCTTTGGCACATTGAAAAATAGTTTTTTAGGTGTACTAACTGAAGTATTAGTACACTTCGGTACTATACAGTACTTATAGTTCGGCATATTCACGTAAAAACCACAACACGACCCGCGCAGATCGAGTGAACTCTAGCGAGCGAGCGCGCCCGCGGGCGGAAAAGATTTCGTGACGTCACATGAGCTATTCGGCCGCCCCGCGGTTGACTGGTACAAAATGTGTAATATCTTCGCAACCAATGGAACGATTTCAAAAATTTAAAAAGTATCGTACCTAAACGAGTAAAAGGAACACCATTACATAGATAATATATGCATTTTCCGACTTGGTACGGGAGCTCATTGAGCAGCTTAAACGAGAAGTAGTTACGTCATGTAGGTATCACGATTATTAAAACTTGACAGCTATACAGATGGTAGGACAAAATTACGTCTATCACTCTTCTTGCCAGTGTCAAACTGTGAAGTGTCAAGCAAGCAATATTGCCAGTGCAAAAAATATCAATCAATCGATAAGAGCGGGTAAGAATCTAAAATGAAGAAGAAACTAAAATAATCATTTTAGATTCTAGACCTTCATTTTAGACCTACGTGACGTAGGTCATCATAAAATCGGAATCGGTTAGAACCAATTCTACTACACACCTAACATTTTGAATGACACAGACAGACCAGACAGTAGACTAGACAGTAGCCCCAGCCAGCTAGTTGCGGGTCCGTAAGGATATATATTCTGTGCTAGTTGCAATCCAGTTTCACAAATTCAGAAAGTAGGTAGGTACTGGGCACAGAGTACTTTTTTATAGTACTGGGCAAAGCCCAGCAAGATAAAATTACATAAAATAAATGTGAACACTCGCTAATCGCTATTATTCTACTTCATTGGTTCTAGATATCTGCAGTCCTGTATTTTCGTAACTATTTGACTTAGTTGATTTTTATTAGGTTTAAAAAATCTAAATTCTGTTACATTCAATGGTTGTGCAGCACAATGAAGAATGTGAATAAACTATTGTGCTCGTTAGCGGGAACGATCATACTTGGTACTCGAATCCGCGTAACTCAAATTCTCTACTCCAATGGTTATTTTTATATCTAGAATGGCTGAAAAACAGAAACAATGAACAAGTTTCATAGAAAATGTGGCGACCGGGTCACATTACTGAACCAAAATCTTACAGCTATCAGAAACTTTGTAGAGTTCAATCATGGCTTGATTCTTAGTGCCGATCCCCTAACTGATGATGTCCTGTTCGAAGTGCGTATTGATAGGAAGGTTAGTATTGTAATTCCTTTGATATTTCTCATTGTGCAGATAATTAGGTAGTATCAGGAAAGACTATTTATGGCTTGAAAAACCTAAAAACATGACAAGCACTTACATTTTAAAAACATGAGTTCATTATTACTTCATGATTTGAATTTGGACTGTCTGTAGTGAGTAAAGGTGTTTTATTATGAGAATAATTATTAAGTTGAAATGGCAATGGGAAGGCCATTTAATTAGCTTGGTAAACTGACGACCACTGTAAAATAAAGGTTCTCGATGACTCACCACAAACAAACCAGACCCTAGTAATGAGACTTGCAACAAAATACATGAGACTTGAGCCTCTAGGCACGAAAATTCAACTTGACTGCCCCTTTTGGATTCAGCCTTTTAAATAGTAAATATTGTGTACCTACCTAAACACACTTAATTTAAGTACCTAGCTAAAAGCTAAAATATTTAATTGATACTATAGTTCATTGAAATATTAAAGATCTCATATTATTGTCTTAAAGCTAGGAAAATCTAGGGGCCAATTCATCTCTAACAAGCCCTAAAGAACAGGTAAGAAAATGATGGGTTAGTTCAATAGGGAAATCATCCAACTGTAAAGCATGTATCTTTGTCCTTTTACTTAGCATGGAATTAAATAATAGCATGTCCAATTTGACAGACAAACTGAGTAAAAAGGAAAAAGGGAGGTTGGAAATGGGTACTCACAATGAATAGAATGTGCTTTTTATCACTCCAGTTACCTAATGACTATACTCCACTAATCATGAAGTAGCTGTTGTCCAAATATTTATCATCATCAATAGCCTGTATAAGTCCACTCCTGGACATATGCCTCCCGCATATACATCCTGTAAGAATATGTTATCCTGAAAGATCTTGTGATCCTAAAAATATAATCTCCAAACCAAATGTTGCTTAGTACAAATTTTTAAGCATCTGCACTCTCACTTAGCAAAGTGTAAACGGCACAAAAAATGATGCTTAGTACTCATTTCTAAGCACCTGCACTCTCACTTAGCAAAGTGCAAACAAAGTGTACAAGCAAAGCTTGTAGTATGAGAACCAGATAGCCAATATTGTATTATTTCTAATTGATTCAGTTTTGTAGGTATAATTACTGAGCAAACAGCACAAAGTCGAGTTTTTTTTATTTTGTTTCTAATTATGTGTCACGGTCTGTGCTCAGGTTCAGTTTTATATAAAATTCATTTTTAACTTTTTAGGTGAATGTTTGGAATGGAAGCCTCGAGATAGGGGTAACGACATTGGATCCAGAGTTTTTGGAGCTTCCTGCTACAGCTACAAAGCTGCGTAATACCGCTTGGGTAAGTAAAAACAACTTATCATAACAGTCATTTAATAATTATTTAAATGATAAAAGGAATTTGGTTACAGAATCAAATTCATTGTTACTGTAATATAAAATCATAAAGGCAAAACCACATCACTTTTACTACAATATTAAATCATTTGGTTATTTGAAAGTTTTCATATATATATTCATTAATTCTTCGTGTCAATGGCTGGTTATATTAATGTGCTCCAATGGGTAGCAACTTGTATGGCCTTATCCGCTGCTTTTGTTAGGTCTGTTCGGGTGCAGGTGGATGGGCACAGAGCGCAGGAGAGCAGGTGCGGCATATTTTGCGTTGATATATATTTTTGATATATATAAACCTTTGTACATATGCATATTTTCTGAAAAGAGGTTGACTATGTGGCACTGTCTCTTCAAGAAGTATGGTTTTTGAACTTTCTTCATCCGCCAACTTCCTGTGGTCACAACAATATTACCTGTCTATTGAGTGGGAGCTGTCCTTCTCTTCCAGTTCTTAGTCACCATTCAGGTCATTTTATTTCCAAACCGTTGTGGGCTACCTACTACCTGGGTAATGTGTTAAATTGAAAATCATATTTTTCTACAGATCTTGTCCGGAAACTCTATTGTTAAAGATGGTGTTACTATTCTCAACTCCTATGGACCTGAGTTAGATTCTCTGAGAGAAGGGGATACCCTCGCAGTTTCCCGTTCTAGTAAGGTAATACACAGATCAATAAATAATAAATATATATTTTTTTTACAAAACATCATCTAGGCCCAAAGTAAGCAAACCTTGTACTATCCCATAGTACAAGCTACTAAATAACCACACATACATAAATATAACATCCAGACAGAAAACAAATGTCTATGCCCACCACACAAATGTTTGTTCTTGGTGAGGCTCAAACCAACAACCTAAAGTGAGAAGGTAGAGCTACTACCAACTAAGCTGATAGATAGATTAAAATCATTGTACATAATCACAGATAGGTATAGAATAAAACAGAAACTTGCATCAATTTGATAATTTTGTCTGCAGGGAGAGTTGATGTTCTTTGTCAATGGGCGCTGCCTAGGTATTGCTGCAAAAGAATTACCTACAAGACTTTTTGCAGTTATTGATTTGTATGGGCAATGTGTCCAAGTTTCCATCGTTCATTGCAATTATCCGAGGGCTATGGCAGACCAGGTTAGTAAATAATCCTGATTCATTTATACAGCATAAATTATTAAAATTTCTCAGTCTTACGTTTTTTATACTATTTGCTGATGGCACTAGTAGATGGTGAACCTAATGTTAAGTGGTTACCATTGCCTATAACAGAGATTTGCCTCTTTAAATCATGTTTACTAGGCACGTGCTCTACGATGCACTGCTTCGTGTGGTGTCCATTAACCTGAGGTATACATGTGTTAAGTCTCATGTGCTTTTAATTTCACCAGAAAGTCAAAGTGAAAGTGTATTTATTTGCCGAATTACATGTATAGTACAGATGTTACAATATTACAAATGGTACAGCACTGCCGCTTGGGTGCAGAAGTAGGTATGGTTATAGATAGATAGATAGATAACTCTTTATTGATTACCACAAGTAAAGTACACACATTTATCAAGAATATAAAGTTAACAATGCAGTAATACAATGGGCGGCCTTATCGCTAAAAGCGATCTCTACCAGGCACTTCTCTCTACCTACCAGGTTATAATACTTCTCCGGGCAAGCCCTTTACTAAGAGCTCCACTACTACAAAAACGTGTGCATGTATGGACATTTAGCTAAAGTTAAGTAATTTTTCTGAGATGTATTGGCATGAATGGAAAACATATTGCCCAATAGTTCTATTCAACATACTATAAGAGGTGTTAAGGGGATGTTCTCTTAGTTTGAATAATTAGTGTGGTTCGTTTTTTGACATGTTAATTTATTTGCGTGCAGTTAAACATTAACAAAAACCTTTCAGCCCTATGAAGGCACAAGCTCTGAGGCAGGAGCTTGTGCACTACCAATACCCAACCTTGAAACTCCGATTCGGCTCCCATTGAGTGGTTCTCTTGGTAAGTCCAATAAAAATGTTTGCTAATAGTAAAGAAAATAACGAATAAACATTTATTTGTGACTGTAACAATTAACTTGCAATGCAATGTGTTTTGCAAGAAGGAATCAAAAATATAAATAAAAACATTACAAGAAAATAAAGAAAAGAAATACATTTGACGACCGATGTGGCGCGGCGGGCGAATGTCCGCCTGCGACGCAGGTTCGATTCCCGCCTTGGGATAAATGTTTGTACGATCTGCAAATATTTATTCCGGGTGTTCTGGGTATTTTCTATGTATAATAAAAATATCTATTTATGTAAAATAGTATTGTATTAAGTATATCAGTCATCTAGCACCCATAACACAAGCTCTGCTTAGCTAGATGATGCTGTGTGAGTTGTCCAGCATTATTTATTTATTTATTTATAGGTACAATTGATGTAGGTACTAGACATTGATATGAAACAAGTATGTGTAATTTCTTAAAGAAGTGTCTAAGTAAGAAAACTAGCAGTTTATTTTATAAGAGAAAGTGAAGAAAGAATCACTTGATAATAAGTGGTTACCTTGACAGCTAAAATAAATATTGTGGTAGTAGTTGGTAAGCCCTAAGATATCTGAAAAGATATCTACCATGACTACGGATTAAAGTTGTAATGTGGGTTCTATTATTTTTATTAGACTTGATAATGGAATAATCAGGTGGCCACCTGATCTTAAGTGGTTACCATTACAACATAACTCCAAGCATTGCCTTAGCGCACCTTTCGGTCACGTTCGTTAAGAGCGTGCCCTACAATACACTGCACTGCGTCCATCAGACAGATGAGAAATACAGCTGATACGCTTTGTGTACCTGATAAGTATTTCACCAGCACCCAGCCTTCAAACAGGAACACATCAAGGTGCTTGGCTGTAGAAATAAACATGGTGGTAATACTTTCCCGGGTAAGCCCTTCACTAAGAACTCTACCACTACTGAAATGAATTTTGTTGATAATAATAAATATTTTTTTTTTGTTTTCAGGTACTCAAGATAACTTGCGGTTCCATCCCAGATGTGGAATATTGGTGAAGCTTTCCAACAACAATAAGTAAGCATTTATTCTTGTTTGTTATTCAAAATCTTTTTTGCATCATCAGCCTGAAGTCCACCGCTGGACATATACCTCCACCAGGTGCGAGGTTTAATGCTGAAGCTTATGCCTCAGGTTTATGAAAGCAGTGTAGCGTAGGGAACATTCTGAAAGTGCATGACTTGCGAGGCACTTTTCTGTTTCCTTTTAACATCATGTGGGTCATCTATTTGTTGTATAATAAAATAACTGGAGCAATCCACTCAATGGTTTCCCGATATGATTGGTCTTATGTGGTGCATTACAGGACTGCGGAAAGGGCGCGCCCTCTGGACGACTATAACAATGGAGTGGTGATGACACACCGGCCTCTGTATGACAATGAATTCTTTGAAATTCGTATTGAAAAACTTGTCGATAAGTGGAGTGGAAGCATTGAGGTAATATGCGTCTGGAAACTTATTCCCAGGCATTACTAATACTAACAAACACTGGCATATCTGCACCTTATTATTCAGCTCTTGCTAAACGGCCCTCCTTTCTAATACATCTATGGAGTGTTTCTGACTTCCTCCTTGAGGGATCACGTTAAACCCTATCGGCTCCATACATTCTTTATAGAAGTGTTTATACAAAATGTCTGAGACAGTCGATGCGGGTTGTGTTCTGTGTGACTATGTCTTTAGGCCTGGTGATTGGCTATCTATCACTAAGTGCTTGGCTAGTTATCACAACTAACTAACGGGGATGTATTGGGTATTTAAAGATTAGAAAAAACAGGGAGTGACCACTCATGTACTGTTGCGTTTCTATTTGATTTAGTACCTACCTAAGTACTGTTTCGTTTTTCCACCATGCTACTTATTCTGTGGTAGAAGTATACTACATAACATACCATACTAAATATACACATACTTATCACAACCTAACGGGGATGTATTAGGTATTTAAAGATTAGAAAAAAACGTGGAGCAACCACTCATGTACCTACTGTTGCGTTTCTATTTGATTTAGTACCTACCTAAGTACTGTTTCATTTTTACACCATGCTACTTATTGTGTGGTAGAAGTATACTACATAACATACCATACTAAATATACACATATTTTGTCTTCATATTCATACTGACTGACTCTATGTGAACAAAACGGCTTTTGGGCAGTAGGCCTGAACGCTTACATTAAATTCAGCGCGCATTGCAGGTTGGAGTTTCAGCACACAACCCAGCCACTATACGATTCCCTTCTACAATGACGAACATGGACTCGGGTACTATAATGATGTCCGGGTGCAAAGTGCTCATGAATGGGCAAGGTGCTTGTATGGAGTACGGGAACTTCAATCTAGATGAGCTGCGGGTAAGTAGATAACCGATAGCATACAATTACACACCCAAAATAACGGTGTTTATCGCACTAACAGTTTATTCTTGGTGGGGATCGAATCCACAACCTACAGCGCTGAAGGCAAAGCTTCTACTGAGATAGGAAGCCTATTAAACAATACTAGAGACCAGAGGAGAGTAAACCAGCTCATTGGATTATTCTCATGGACATTATGGTATGAAAATTATAGAATGCGCGCTATATAATATGTCCTACGTAGGTACCCATATTTTAGGGATGATATAAAAATCTTTGTGATGTCATACACGGTCAGAGTACGTTGCTGGCACAGCGGAGGACTTCGCTATAGGTAGAGTCATAACAGAAAATTTGAAACCCGTATGACATATGAAAGAAATGCCGGTATCATCTCATTCTTTAGTTCTATCGCCGTTATTGCTACAAAAGTATCGCAAGTATAGTTAGAGCCTGATCGTTGACAAATTGTTGCAGGAAGGTGATACAGTGGGCATGATGAGGAAAGGCAACGGGAAGCTCCATTACTTCATCAACAGAGTGGATCAGGGCGTGGCCACTGATAAAGTGCCGCAGCAAGTTTGGGGCGTGGTCGATTTGTACGGCATGACTGTCAGAGTAAGCTCATCCATATTTATGATTCTTATCAATCACGATAATAGCGCGCGATATTCCGAATTGATTGCAAAAGATAACTAACAGGCCAACAATTGGCGTAATAAAGGTTTCCCCCATTCCTTCCCGTGTGTCATTTGTTTTTTGTACTGTTATGCGACCGCTCTATGCTGAAATGGTTCAAACAAAAGTATTACTAAGAATGAAAGGAAATAGCAAATTTTTATTATTTTTATTCGGAAGAAAACTTACCTCCTGTAAAACTTCCATAGAAAGAAAAAAAATTAAACAAAATAACTTACAAGATTTTTCAAAGATCATTGTCATGAATCTTAGGTACCAAGAAGTCTAAAGCGACGTGTAATCATGCATATGGAGATTACCAGTCATGGGCGTATTATTATTGGCCGAGCGAGCCAAGCGTCTCAGTTTCGAGATGTTTCGAGATAGGGCAGAAATGCTATTGTCCGGCTGTCAGTTAGTCTGCCTGTTCTCGCCTACAGGTTACATTTTCCCACCGATTTTGGTATAGATTAAAAGCTCATACTAACGTATTTTTTTATGAATAGGTAACAGTGGTGGATCCTTGTGAAGATATGGATAGTAACATCAGTGGCGTTCCGGTTCGTATAGTATCTTCACCTGCCATGCCGGCCTCACCGCTCGCTACGCCTTCTACTGCACTTGGCGATACTGCCGTCGACGTCGTAGCCGGCGGCAGTTCAGCGACGGTGGTGCAGATGCCGCTAGAACCAGTCGACCCACAACCGTCGACAAGTAAGCACAATACTCTTGTATTATTCCTGGTTGCTTTATACGAGCGTCCGCACTCCGGATTGTCTTCCGTCGGATCTGATATTACTGGCTAGTGTAAACAAAAACCTCTTTCGCCAGAGCTCGTGTACACGAACCTAACTCGTGTCATTTACCATGATGATGATGACAGCCGCTCACGTTTACAGCACAGCTGCTTTTGCGCTATAGGTTGTGGGTTCGATCCCACCGAGAATAAACATTTGTATGTTGAACATAGATGTTGGTTCTGCGCCTGGGTCAGTTTTCCGGATTCCATAGTACAAGCTTTGCTTAGTTTGTGTCTAAATTGCGTAGTGCAATGCATGTCGGCATTTATTTAAAAAGAAAAAAGAAAAAATAGTTATTTACGACACAAGCACTATTATAATCATTAATTAATAATAAGTATGTGATGTGAAGCTTGTGTGTAGCAAACCGGTCTCTGACTCGTTATGTTGCTTATCTTGTCTTGTCATCCAACGCTGGGCTTCTGTCCATGGTTCGTCGTCCATTTATGATGATACTAGAAAGCTATTTCGTCTTACAGGTTCGTACGAGCCGCCGGGGGGATGCACCGGATTGCTAGAGGAAGGGGAACTTTTATTTCATTCGCTGCGTGATTCGCATGTTATTATTATTAACGATGGTAGAACTGCTCATAGGCCTAAGTAAGTATAAACAAACTGTTTCAATGTGCACTCTTTGTAGCGTTATTGAGCACTAGCTGACCCGCTAGTACTCAATATCCCGAACTTACTTTGTCGACAATTCCGCGATCTTTGATCACTTCTGGTTCTCATTTCTCACGCTCTCTTATAGTAACTTTTATATATATATAGATATTGTTTAAATCCCATGGCATTCTGCACCGTGTCTGGGAGCTCGTCATAATTTGCATATAAAAGATGCATATCAAGTAATTAGCCCGGCTTAGAACACGACATAGTCTGTATGCACAGTTTCAGTTTTCGGAAATAGTCTTAATACACCCGGTATATTATAATAAAATGTTTACTTTTGTCCACAGCGCATTCGAAATCTTCAATAATGGATTCGTAATGACGAACCGTACCTTGAAGACGAATGAGTTATTCCAAGTGCGCTTAGATCTAGTTATACCAAAGTGGGCGGGAAGTATCGAAGTCGGGGTCACGCAGCATTCCTCAAACGATATAAAACTTCCCTTCAGAATGATAAACGCAACGTAAGTACCCACACCCATGCAGCCTAGCACTAATAAATTTTACATTTAATAATAATAAATTATGGATACCCATAGAACAGTCGCTAACGACTGTAGTAAAAAACGTAATTTATGTACTGCACCCCCTCTTCCCAACATCTTACCCCAAAAAAAACGCCTGTTCTTCTAGGCTTCGTGAGTAACTGGCATCTAGATTCATGGCAAACAATTTAAATGATTCTTGGTATAATTAGGCTCTGGGGGCCTTGCACGTATCAATTTAACAGTTTTTCAGTAAACACTTACTACTGAGAAACTCGGCGTAGCGATGAAGTAGTTACAGCGTGTCTTGTCTCTTTCGATCTAATTTGAAACTTCCTGTCAATACAAAAGATAGAACACGGTTTAACTTTTTCAATGTTACGCCTATTTTATTAGTATCAGGTTTAAATATTGTCTGACCATGATTTACTTTGAAGTAGATTTAACCTGCCTAAAATTTTAAATTCAATATTAATGATGTTTTTCTGGTAGATCTGGCACCTGGGGCATAACAGGTGAGGATGTCATCAGAGATGGCACTATAATCATACCGCAATACATCCGCAACCTAAGCAGACTTGTGGTAAGCATTTTATTATATCAGCAGCCAACCACCATCTATACAAAATAAATATTGTTAGATATCTCAGAAAACACCCTAAGCAAAGCTTGTACAACTAATAGTATAAGTATATATTTATTTTGTAAATTTAATAAATATTTTTCGTGGACATTTTTTACACATCTAACCCCAGACTGAGCATAGCTTGTGCTATGGGAACCAGATGGCTGATAGAATATTAATATAAGTTTTTTTTGTAAATTACTTGATACTTAGAATTCAATATAACACACAGACAACAAACATCACATCTATGTTCACCACACAAATGTTTTTATTGGTGGGGATTAACCCACAACCCAGCGTAGAAGGTAACTGAGCTAAGTGAGCTGTGAGGTCTGTCGCCTATAAGAAAGCATTGCCTCGTAGGTCACACACGTAAGGGACGTGCACTACGCTGCTTTGCTACCATCAATCTGAGGCTGAGTTACCTGTTTCTTGTGTAACATGGTAAAAAAATAATGCGATGTTGGTTTCTTTTGTTATCAGGAAGGTGATACAGTCGGCGTTATGCGCAAAGAAATGGGTATCCTGCATTTTTACGTCAACGGGGTCGATCAAGGCCCCGCAGCGTTCAATATACCTGAACATGTCTTCGGTATTGTTGGTAAGTTGTTCATTAATTTTGTCTTTGATCTAAATTATACAGTTTGTTTTGTACACCTGTACAAACACCTTTTATTCCATTATAAAAACCTTTGTACACCTTTTATTACATTGTAAAACTTTGATGGTAATCTTTACTCTCTATGAGCTTCTTTCATAATTTTGCAGTCAAAATGTTTTATCAGAAACACCATACTCTTCGAGTCCTGATTTATTTTTTATAACTTGACTCTTTCCTTACGTTCCACACCACACCGCATTGTAGGTTCCATCGCCACCAAGAACAAAACAATTATGTAATGAACATAAATATTTGTTCTGTTTCGTACAAGGTGTTCGGAGAACTTGTGTCAAAATAGGTGGTACCATTTACAACATTGTTCCGACCTAGTTGAGCTATAGCGTCACGGCAATTTTCGATTTTTCTCTATGTTGGCCGAATTTCTTTTGTTAGCTATGTAACTCAGCAGACAGAGCTACTATTGGCTGAGCTGTGACAAATGTCTCTTTGAATGTATCTAGTTCATACCTATTCCAATGGTATGCCACAGAATTAAGAATAGACATGAACCAGATAAGTTCACGGCTTTGCCAGTGGGTACAAAGCAAACATATGATTACAATGTATTGTGCAGATTTATACGGACGAGTGGCGCAGGCTACTATCGTAGATACATACACGCCTCTGCCGGTCAGCTCGCCGGAATCTCAAGTCTCCTTCGACTCCAATGCAACGGTTCTTCCGTAAGTACTGTTACTTCTTGGACCGTCACATGAAGTCATAAACATTAACATGTAAGCTAAAAAGTGGTAATATTAGTAGTACAGATTGTGGTGAAGTAGGTCTTACACAATTTGTTAGTTTTTATATATTATTATTATGTACACCGTATATATTATATACCTATCTTGGTACTTACTTGGTTCATGGAATGGAATTCAATGAATTTATTGATGAAGTCAAATAAATTTATTATTTATTTTTACTCGTTAAGGTTAAACAAGTCGGTACGTTGTCCATACAAACGCTGTAAGTGTTTAATGTCTACTATTTATTAACGTGCGTCCGAAGTTAAGTTTGATACTGAATTATCTTGCCATTATCTAGGTACGTTAACCTATATGCTACAGTAAAATCAGATTACCTTGAAAGTTACAAGCGTCGAAAGATTTAGTACTAAATTTTGTAACGCTTGTAACTTTCAAGGTAATCTGATTTTACTGTAGCATATAGGGTAACGTACCTAGATAATGGCAAGATAATTCAGTATCAAACTTAACTTCGGACGCACGTTAATAAATAGTAGACATTAAACACTTACAGCGTTTGTATGGACAACGTACCGACTTGTTTAACCATGGCATAATGTTGTATTTGTTTGTTGCAGAGAAATGTGCTTCCACCGTGTACACGGCCATAACGCGCGTTTGACGCGCAATCGGCTGACAGCGTCCCGAGCTACCGTCTACTCGGAGTTCAACGACGCAGTTCTGTTCAGCTCCCGTCCGCTGCGAGAGTGCGACATGTTTGAGATCCGGATCGACAAGATGGTGGACTGCTGGATCGGCAGCCTGGAAATAGGTGAGTCTGACATTAAATCATCAGTCATCTGAATACCGTTGCACCGTACCTTATTATCTAGGTTCTGTGTAACTTTATTATGATACTCTTACCTTTTTACTCTTTGCAACGCAAACCTCAATGGGTTAAATATTGTGTGGAGTAAATGGGCTCCCATCTCATCATAAAGGTTGTATGCTATAAGTATGTTTATACCTATTAAAGTGTAACCATAACTGGATAAGTACACTACTCAATAAAGTCTAGGGAATAAGGGTATTTTAGTGTATATTTAATTAAACTTTTATTTGGTCTTAATCTTTGCCTTGATTGACTGACTGACAAAAGGCAATGCACAGTTGTTCTGGTGCGTAGAGATGTACTAAGAAAAAAAACCGAAATTCAAACCTTAAACAGGTATAATGGGGGTTCCACCACGCAGACGAATTCGCACGCATCTCGCTAATGTAACATTAGGAGTAGTGTAGTTTCTAAGGAGAGAAGTGATGTAACATTTATCATAAGTACCTTTCACAACCTCCCTAGATATCCTCAGAGAATCATGATAGTTTGTGCTTCGTACTAAGAGATCTAAGAGGTTATCTACCGTGACTGATGATAAAAGTCGTCGTGCTATTTCTCAATTGTTTGATGAAAGATCATTAAAATTCGTTTTCTTTCGTTTAGTGCATTTCGGTTATAGAAAATAAATCTGCGAGATAATATACAGATGCGTTACGTAGCAAAGTCAACTTTGTTCTATAAATTATCTTTTTATTTTGTTTAGGTGTAACCGCAATTCGTCCGGACGATCTAGAAGGCGGCCTTGGTGCCCTAGCTGGCACTGCCACTGACTTATCCTGGGACACCTACATCCTCAGCGGATCTGCCATGATGAAGGACGGCGAGTGCGTCCGGAGCGGATATCCACTGGACCTTGATTCGTTGAATGTCGGCAGCAGAGTTGGTACGTAAGGACCGGAATATTCTATTATAATAGTAGCTTTGTGAAGGGCTCGTCTGGGAAATAATGCTATTTCTACCGCCATGTAGCAATACTGTGTTTTGGTTTGAAAGGTGTGGGTGCCGGTGATGCTTAACACACGTATGCCACGCCTCAGCCGACTCAGCCGGTTCAGGTTGATGAACGCAGAGATGTGCATAGTAGGACACGTTAATGTTTTCACGACCTGTTTTAGTTTTTATGAAAACTGTGTTACAGTAGACAATGTTTTATTATATATGGTTGTTACCAGGTAACATCGGGTCGGCTTATCAGCAAGTTGTATAAAAAAGTCTCCGATCGATATAATAGATAAGCGATGCCGCTAAATTGCTAGCTTCTTCAGTGCTAAACTGTATATTGTAACAGGAATGATGTGGCATGCCGATCGCAGTCTTCACTATTATCTAGACGGCATGGACATGGGCAAAGCGTGGTATGTGCCACATCTCAACATATACGCTGTGGTCGATCTCTATGGCCAGTGCACTCAGGTACTTAACAATTTTATTTACTACTAAAAAAATGCGCGCGTCTTTGTCTGCGTGAAGTTTTTATACTAAGTTCAACCCCCACTGTAGCCTTTTGCGGGTTGAATTTCGAGAATTACTGTCTTATCGCATCTTTACGCATATACCCTGAAAATTTCAAGTCTCTATGACCAGTGGTTTAGGCTGCGCGTTGTCTATAATGTCAGTGAGTCAGTCAATCAGGACTAAGATTCTTATAATTGGTATGATACCATCGTATACGTAATAGTACACTATACCACCGTCAGATGATCTTAAGAGACGTCTTCTGTACCTGATTATAACGTGAACTTTATAGTATCTTTTATTAATTTTGCGATCGGACGGAACACATATTGAATAGGTACTTACATTAACGTCGGAAAAATGAATAAAAAGAGTATTACGCGATAAGTACCCGTGTAATAAAAGTGTTTAATATGAGCTACGAATTATTTTAAGCCTAAACATTTCTAGTAGCAAAGATCTTTGTAAAAGGCTGGTCCGGGGAAGTACTACTATACCTGTTTCTTTAATGTACCATACGGGTACACGAGTCTCACGAATGATGTATGTCTCAGGTCAGGTTCATAACGTGTCAAGGTTTTGATATAGGTGATGGTTAGCATTAGGTAGGTTAATCAGATGTTCGTATAAAATATCAAAAAGTGTTTCCTTTTTCAGTACTCGCGTAACGCTGAACATAATCTACTTTGTGTTTTGAGCTATATTAGAAATTTGATATTAGGAATTATATATTAGTATATTATTATTTTCTAACAGGTCACAATCCTTCAGAACGAAGAGAGAGCGTTCAATTACAACGGATGCAATTCAGATCACAGCATTATTATGCCAAGGCCCCTGCCGACGCCTCCTCCGCCATATTGGTAAAGAACCTCAATGATCACATCTCAATTTACTCATTTAATGAATCACCTTCTCTTTTACGTAACATAATCCTCTCAATGCCCTATAATATTGTTTATGCAACGCTTTGGCTTGTTTTGAATTCCATTGAGCAAAGAAAGAAAACTAGTTAGTACTAGTTGAAAACTAGTTTAGTTGTAGTTGGGCTCTCTGTTGGCTGTCTGTCTGGGTGGGTAAGTACATTCCAAATAACTGTTGTTTATCCACCACTCCTGTCACACATACATTTATTAGTTTGTC
The DNA here is from genome assembly GCA_947095575.1 of Electrophaes corylata. NCBI lineage: Eukaryota > Metazoa > Arthropoda > Insecta > Lepidoptera > Geometridae > Electrophaes > Electrophaes corylata. The sequence goes on along the minus strand of OX352698.1, from coordinate 8,351,061 downwards.
CTCTTCGATTCTTTCACTTCACTGGGCGCTTCTACTCTAATCTCTTTCTTTCCTTACCTAGGCAACTCACTCATCCTACCGACCTATTTCATTTCAAATATACTTTGTCTCTTTCCTTTTGTTGAGTTGTGATTTTTACTAATCATATTTTATTGTTTAATTAGATGTTTATTTGTTAGTTTGATTAGAAAATAGTAATGCCTGCAAGCGCAAGCGATCAATCAAGTTCAAACCTGCGTGAGGCTGGCTGTCAGTCAACGTTCGTAGGCCATAGGCATTTTTATCTCATCTTCTATTCTATAGGTATGGCTTCGATTTTTATCTCCAATAACTAGTGCACGTCTACTTGCGTCGGGTCGGCAGTGACAAGTAAACTATCTTCTTACCCTAACGCACCAGTCGGTCTTTACCCGCATTATTTTGCCTATTAGTTACCTACTAAACAAGTTAGCTGTGTTAAATGTATTCATGTTAAATGTTCATTGTAGTATCTTACCTTTAGTTATTATAATATACTGGAATGCTAGGAGTGAGGACCCCGCTTTCTGAGCCTAAGGTCGTAGGTTCGAATCCGCTGGTGTACACGTTTAGGGATTGAATTTCGGGAATTCCATTCTTACGCCCATTCTACATGCACCGAGACTAATATACTCTGAAATATAGCCTGAATCCCAGTCAGTCAGTCATGACAAAGATTCTTATAATTGGTATATATATTATATTATATTATTATATAGATAACTAACTGGTTTTAAATTTCATCAGGAGCTTTTCCGAGTACCACGGCGACAATGTGGCCTTATCAAAGAACTACACAGTTGCACGCCGCCTCACCCCAGACCCAATGGGCGGACTTGTGTTCAGTTCCGCACATCTCATTGTCAACGAGCTCTATGAGGTATGAATTACATAATTACTACTGGTTTTAGAGGTAATCTTAAGTAAATAAAAATAAATAAATAAATAATGCCGGACGACCCACACAGCATCATGTAGCCCCTAAGCTAAGCAGAGCTTGTGTTATGGGTACTAGATGACTGATATACTTAATACAATATTATATTACATGCATTATATATTTTTTATTAATAATAATAATAATAACTTTTATTTAGACTTAATAGTTAAATGGTACATTTTTAAGGTTACTTAAATAGGTACTAAGTGAGGTAACTAATTAAGGTAAGGTTATTATACATAGAAAATACCCAGAACACCCGGAATAAATGTTTGCAGATCGTACAAACATTTATCCCAAGGCGGGAATCGAACCCGCAACCTCTGCGTCGCAGGCGGACATTCGCCCGCCGCGCCACATCGGTCGGTTAAGTTCTTTACTGTTTTATAGTCATAGATTGTTTTATACAGTGCCAGGGGTAACTTTTCATCCATGGCCCTATTTACGGGACGCTAATAAAAAAATCATGTCAACTACGAGTACAACTAGGCCAGGCACTAGGGTATATATTAAGAAGGAGTCTACTTGTAATAATCAGTAATAATAATAATCAGTAATAATCAATTTATTGGTAAATTGTAAGTTTACAAGTCATCAAATTTGTTAAGATAAAATTAAGTAGGGCCCTACTTAAATATCAATAACACTAAAAACAAAAAATATATATATAGAAATAGTAATAATTCTAAAGACTCCCAACACCTAGATAACGTTTTAAACCTAGTCGGCCATAATCACCATAAATAGTCAATGCGTGAGGTTTTTCGTCACCAGTATTGCGTAAGTACACAAAACTTTTCGATAGGAAAATACATGTTTGCACAACCGGTTCAAAAAAACAAAACTCATTATTATTATTATCGGCAGCGTCAAGAAGTCTGTGTCATGCCCAGACTTAATCTGATAGCCCTTATCCACTGACTTACCACAATATTTACATGTCTTCTGTCAATCGGGTGGGAAAAACATAAACGTGGCGAATATATAAGGTTTTCTCGTCGGACTTCGCAAATCCAAACACAAGATTAAAGAAACAAAAAAATTCTTGTTTAAAGCTTCAAGCACTTTCCTGGCAGAATGTAAACAAACACACACAAAAGAGTTGTTAGCTTTTTAGTCTACGTTTGACAGCTCGCCCAAGACACGAGAGGCCATCCCAAAATCTGGCCAAAATGTTTTGCCAGTGTAAGTAAAAGATTAATGCCTGGTTCCAATAACTTTGAAACGTCTGGTTTTTGCTTCTAATGCAACGGACTTTCACGGACAGTAGGCAAAATTTCACCAATCGTCCGTAAGGCGTTATTTTCCAACAATCTATAATTCTATAATGCCTGGTTCCAATAACTTTGAAACGTCTGGTTTTTGCGTCTAATGCAACGGACTTTCACGGACAGTAGGCAAAATTTCACGAATCGTCCGTAAGGCGTTATTTTCCAACAATCTATAATTCTATCAAATAAGAGACAAACTCTGATAAAAGTCTTACATTTCTGTTTATAACAAGTCAAAACAAATAACGTTGATGTTTTGCTAAGGGACCAGGACTTTTCTGCTTCAGACAATATTATAAAAGTGTTGTCGCTATGAGAGGGGTATTCGTGTGTTCAACCTATTTACGATTCAGGACTCATCTGAGTTGAGTTGAGTTGACATAACAACATACAAGCGTTCATTAGTATTACTAACTACTCGATGCAATGATGCATATCTATCTTCTACGTACAGTCTATAGTCTCGCTAAAACTCAAACGGCTGGACAGATTTGAATAATTCTTTTATGTTTTGTTTCCTCTGACTTCATATAAAAAAAAGTTGGTCTTACATTATAAAAGGTACCTACGTGTGTAAAAGTCGTAACGTATGTAAGTTAAGGTTAGTGGTCTATGGCTTCACATATGGGAAACGAGCTGTATATTATGCTTCCTATGCTTATCAACATCAGCTTGAAGAAGTCCACTGCTCAGACACAGTTCTCGGTACATTCGCAGTAAGAACGAGTTTGAGTGTTTCCATACACTGACTTTGTTTTTGACGTACCTTTACACGCAACTTTTTATTTATATCATTTTGTTTTTATTTCTATGACGTTTTACAGAATTTGAGTAAGTTTTTGTGACGTAACAGTTAAGAAGAATGGTGATGAAATCAAATTTGATCAATATTCGAAACAAAAGAGTTTTCTTTTACTTCTTTCCAAAATTCTCAAAACCTCAAGCTTAACAAAATTTAGCTACTTTATATCGACTTTTGGAACAAAAGACTGTTCTAAAAGTTTGTTTGGTGTTCTGAAAATAGAATGGTTAAAATTTCGACAAGCGCAAGTGGCGCGTAAGCTTGGTATGTCAAATTGTTTTTGAACGCGTGGAGTTTTTTCTTACATACTTCGAACCCCTCTACACCCCTTTTAGGGTTTATTAGTTTTGGGAATTGATTTCTTAGCTACCCTCTAAGCCCTATACTACAATAAGTTAGAGTCAGGTACACTGGTGGAATCTGCGTGAAGCCATTTCCATAAAAACTTTAACCCTTGTTAATCTTAGATTTATTTCTCTCTGAAAAGAATTTGAACCCTACATGAAATAGCAGAACTGGCATTCATGATACTCATCCTCTCAGATCCTTTGATACTTACTTACCTATCCTTTGAAAATGTCTAAGGGGGTAGTCGGAATCCAATGTTACATTATTAAATATTTCCATATTTTTATGTTATCATCATAGGTTGTTGGTTACGGAAAAAAGCGCCGCACTAAACGGGCCAATGGATAAAATATTGAACAATATTCCAATATTGATAAATAAACATTAACTTTCACACCTAAGTATAACTCACGTTTTCTATGAATGTAAGTCACATCTGAATAAATTCTGACCTGAACTGGCCAATATCTACAAAGCCTAAACTTGCCAAGCGCTGTCTGTCAGAACTTCTTAATTTAGTTGAGTTATATCAAAGAATAGGTCGTGGGTCGTGTAAATGACACTCTCCGTCAGTTGAAATTCTTCAGTAGGGTTGCGAACAACAGCCGGGATCAAGAAGGAGTTTCGCAGTTTCAAGTTAAGAGAGTTAAATAAGGTTAGCAGACGAGCCTCTGCGAAATTAAGAACTAAAGTAAGTTTATTTTTTTAATTATTTTGAGCGTTAAAATTATGTTATTTACGTAGAACCAAATTAAGTTCCTTTTTTTTATTATTTTGATCGTGAACATCATGTTATTTACTTTTTTTTTGGTTGATTTTTAATGTAGATAGGTTCTATATAAGATAATTTAGTAGACGCTTCGTGCCGATTGAAGTTTTTTAATAATTAGCGAAGTAATACGCTAAACGAAGGGGTTGTTATTTCTCTGATTCACTCGAAATGATCTAAATAATAAATACCGTTAACTATTATTTTAAGTAAACATTTGGTAAGTTTTATGTATGGTTATTATTATTAACTTTTTTAGGCCGGCTTACATAATAATCTAACTTTATTTAACTAAATACGTTTATCAAGATAAACAAGTTTAGCGTAAACGTAATAGCGACTTAATTTTTTCTGTGTAAGATGCTAAACGAAATTAGCTTCCTAAATGTATTTAGGGACTCGCTAAATACATTTAGTGATGGTTGTGCAAGCGGACCTTAACATTCTTTGTGTATTATTTAACTATCGCTAGAGTCAACGAATAATTGATAATTTTTATTAGTTTTTATGGTTTCGGGCCTCAAAAAATACACTAAATCCAATAGATTATAAACGGCAAATATATTAACTTACAGGCACATGAGGCTTAACACCTGTATGCCTGTCAGTAACTCACTCTAATTTAACTATACGAAGTAGAAAAAACGCGTTAAAATTAGGGTTAAAATAAATTAAAGTACCTATTATAATGGTAGAAATCATAAAAGTACTGTGATTTGTTCCGCTCTGCTGTAATAAGAACCACGTCGGAACGCATTCCAATCGGGACTTTAATGTAATGATTGTAGGTCAGAATAAATAATATATTGAGTTGAGTTGTTAATTTTCACGACTGTAAGATCTTAATCTTCGATGGATGGAAAAAGCTCAAAATCTTTCCTGGAAACTTGGATTTCAAAAGAAAGAAAAAGCATTAGGACTCTAATCCCCAAGCACGGTAGATATTCGTTCAGATCTAGTATAAAGACTTAGTACAAAATACCCACTCGTGATTCTTCGAGGATATCTAAGGAAGGTAGTCAAAGGTATGTCCAGACATTTGGTACAAACCTATATTTTGTAGTAGTTGATATTCCATGCGTGACAGGTTGCAAGCCATCGCCACTGCTAGAATACTAACTGGTATCCTCACGATGTTTTCCTTCATCGTTTGAAACCACTAGAATTGCGTATGATACTTGAAACTGCCTATGAACTTTTAGTGAGCTTTAAACGGTGTATATCTGAGGGTAGTTTTGTATCAGCAGAATAACTTAAATACTCTGATCTTAAAAAACTAACTGAGTGGGTAGATACTTTTTAATGTTTTAGTAATAGCAAAGTTTGTGATCTATTATAGTGTTTATGAGAAATGTTACTAAATATACTTATACGAGTATTTGGAACACCTGAAATAGGTTAGGCTTATTTTTTGTTGTTTTATTTTATAATTCCTTCATTGTATTCAGATGGGCATTTTTTTTCTCTTTAGTTCTTTCTATTTTATCATAATATGTTGACGAACTTTAGACTTTATTCTGTTGGAAATAAGTACAAGGCCCGAATCTAGAATTTGCCAAAATTGGGCCTGTCTGAAATGTTAGTTTCAAATAATACCGTTTGGAGACTAACACGATCGAAATTTGCATGTGACGATTTTTGGACGAATGACGGATTGGATTGACGAGCATTGCGAGAACGAGAATCTCTGATCGACAATGATATTATATCTGATTGATATTGGCTCAGGTTAGCCTCTTCTTGATAAATGAAATGTCTCGTAGTGTACGGAGCGGGGTTTCTTTCTTTAACCAACTATTATTTGTTCAATAATTATTTCACTATTTGACATGTTTCATTTTATCATTTTAACTAGCGCAACGCACGCATGGAGTTATTTTCATACAAACTTCAACGCCTATTGTACATGTTTATGGATTGAATTTCGAAAAATTTTTTCTTAGTACAGCTCTACACATCAAAACGCATAAACGTAAAAATTTCAAGTCTTGACGACCAGTGGTAAAGACTGCGTTGTCTATTCGTCAGTCAGTCTGGGCAAATATTCTTGTAATTGGTATATTCTCTTATAAAGATTCCGTGACTAAGTGATTTCTATATCGGTCCTCTTCTACTCTACTGCCAATACCCCTACGGGGTATATTGTTGTTTGGCTCCAAAATCTTTCCCTTTTCCTAAGACCTGGCCATGTTAAACCAGCGTAATAACGCAGTAAAAACGATGATATTAGAGTTAACAAAATTTTGTAAATTTACATTTACGATTTTGTCAATTATGGAAACATAGTGAGCTAGTCGAAGGCTGAACAGCATAATAAAGAATACTTTTGTCTCTCTCTCTACTATAAACTCTCAAAATTTCTTACCTAGACGAAGCTCGAAATGCTTGACATACTGCTTCCCCTAATACTGCTCCCCCTAATACTGCTCCCCCTAATACTGCTCCCCCTAATACTGCTCTTACTGCCCTTTACTGCCTTTACAACCGTGAACGTGCCAGCCATTCTCGAGCCGAATGGTCCGCTGCGTGACGATGGTAGACGGCCTAATGGTATGACCCTTGTCCCTTGGAAGGTGGAGTGAGACCCTTAGTGTGAGACGTTACTTGCATTGACACACTGGCGCATTCCCATCTATCGAGGATGTCCTCGACAGATTTTGCTGAGGATCTCAAGAAGCGCAAATATGCAGCTCTCGAGGTCCGTGGGGTACCGAGGCCCTCCGGGTTTTTAAAATTCTTTTGGGGCGTCTGGTTAAAGCGACGCGTGATTCGAGGGCTGGTGAGTATCTGGCTCAGCGTATTAGCATTGCCATTCAGCGTGGCAAAGCAGCCAGTGTTTTGGGGTACACTTCCGATTGGCACTGATTTGGATCAGTTGAGCTATCTTTAGTTGTTTGCTACGGTCTGTAGGACTGTAGATAACTCAAGTGCTTTATATGTATTTTGTACATACCAACTATAAATACATGTACCTACTAGCTGTAACTTTTCCTTGTAAATAAGTGAAACAGTAAATAAATAAAATTGAAATTGAACTTCAAGTCTGGATGACGTCTTTAGAATGTTTAATTCATTGATGTGCTGAGTTTACTCGATACGTTTATCCGGTTTGAATTGAAATAACTTTTCTGGTGCAGTTTTTCTGCGTGTCGTTTTTCTTATTTTTATGGTTAATGCAATATAAATCAATATATTAAAATATTTACAGACAGGTTTAGAGAGTGTGTGAAAATGATATATAGGTGATATAAGTGATCGTTTCTATAAAATTATGTTTTAAATAAATGGTAGTTGTACGTACACTTAGAGCCTTTTTTTGAAGAAAAAGAAAGAAAGAAAAAAATAACATTACGACTTAATCCCTAAGCACGTTAGATATCCCTTCAGATAGTAGTAATAATCAGTAGTAGTAGAGCTATTTGTGAAGGGCTAGTCTGGGGAAGTCTTACCACCGTACCTATTTCTACTGCCAAACAGCTTTCTGTGTTCCTGTTTGAAGGGTGTGGTTGCCGGTGAAAATAAAGGCACATAAAGTTTAGCACCTGTTTGCCTCATATTGATAGACGCTGAGCAGTGCATCTTAGGGCACGTTCCTAACGAGCGTGACCTACGACGCGATACTTTGTTATAGGTGATGGTCACCACTTAACATCAGGTGGGCCATCTGTTTGTTCCATCATCAAGTTGTAAAAAAAAAGAGTTATTATTACCAAGTACTAACATTTTTGCAGTAGTAAGTACAAGTGGACGTACCTCGGACTTACCCTTAGACATCTTCTGCCAGTAACTTCCAACAAAAATTATCCACCAAGCACCAAGTGTTTCTTTTTTGAGGGTTTTTATAGCGGATGAGTTGCTTCTGCCATTATCTCGTTGAACCATCGATCAATCCATACATGATTCTTAGATTTAGAAAAAATACCATTTTATACATTTTATCAGGACAATTACATGAAGTATATCATACTATGCTTTTTATTTAGGTACCTCTGAGCCGTAATATTATTGGAATGACGAGAGGAAAATAACGAGGAACTTTTGTCGACGCACTACATATTTTATAACGCATGCTTGAATAGGATACATTGTTGCCTTACCGAGTGCTACGCATGTTCAGCGTTATATAATAATAATAATAATAGTTTATTCAGAACAATACAAGATGAGCGAATTACAAACTAAAACGGTGAGACTGCAAAAGTAAAAACTGTGTAGCAGACTCAACGCCCTCCTCCTAAACCAATGAGTATCGGTTCTGCTATTAAGTAGCATGTTAAACAAGGAATGTTTAACAAACAAAAAAATAAATGATAAATTATATATGATGATATAAATCAGAAAATAAAATGCTGGGGGACATGCCAGTCAATTTAATATTCTTATTATGCAGCACTGGTTTTCAGTTTCTGGTACTCGTACTGAAGCTACTATAAAGCTAACCTTGACAAGCGTAATCGCTGTCGCGTCTGCCTCGATAGCTCATTGATATAAACAGTTACGCTTTTTTCGTGAACGATGCATATTGCCGATACAGTACTTGTAGTATGAGCAAACACATCTGACCTACATCGCGGGTTGTGTCCTTGTAGAAGTTTTTTAAACTAGGTACTTGATAGTCTACTACTGTAATTATGATATTATGACATACGAAAGCGTAAATTGGCAATAGTGATCCTGACATAAAATGGGACACCTCCGTCACCTCCCATGGATGTCGCAAGAGGCGAGTAAAAGAAACCCGAAATTAGGCAGCAGTATCTCATTAGTGCGGTCACCAATTCGCCTACCAAGCGTGCTGCATGATTACAGCAAAATTTCGCAGCGTAAGTTTACGCTATGTTTCGTCTAGTATCTTACTTTATATATTACGATAACACAGGGCGCGTCTTCAGTACATAAAAACCAGTGCCGTCTAAACTTTTAGTAAAACGTACTGTGAATTCTAAATCTATTGGGTACAAAAAATGTTGTGAATCAAAAATGACTCTTATAAATATGAAATCTGGTGTATGAAATTTGTAATTTTAATGCTCTACTTATTATCTACTTATTAGAAGTACAAATGAGGTTGTGTTTTTGATTAAAGGGATGCTAGGGCGTTTATTTTGACAAGTGAATCAATAACATTTTTTTTATTTTTTTGCAGATCCAGATCTTGGAATGCAAGCATTCGTATGCCGGGAGCTTTCGCATGGGCATAACTGATGTCAACGTATTGAATGCGAATATTAACAGACATCTGCCGCTTTGTACATCCTGGCTACCCCATTTCACAGCCTACATCGATGGTAAGATACCATTATAATAATCTTTGTCCTGACTGACTGACATGTAGACAACGCACAGTCTTAACCACTGAACGTAGAGAGATATTTGTCTCGGTGCGTATATATAGATTAATGCCAATATTCTTATATATTTTCCATTCTATGCCTATGTCCAGCAGTTGACTTGTCAAGGCCGTTGATGATTTGTATAAATGTAACTATTTATCTCTCCAGGTAAATATCTGAAGTATTCACGTCCCGATCAGTCGGGGAAGAAAGATTTGCATTCTTTCGTGCCCTCCTTTGAATGGTTGCGTCCTGGTGATAGGATCGGGTTAAAGAAAACTGCCGAATCCAACGTTCTCGTTTACTACAACTCTGAACTACTGGATGTTGCCTTCGAAAAAGTGCCAGACGTAAGTAATAAGCTCATTTGTGGTACTTGCGATTCCCTACCTATATTTGAACTAAAATAAGATGTGTTTTCTAACAATTCGATTGGTCGTCTTGACTTTGGTTCACCCTACGTTGCGTTAGTGGAAACCTATTACGCATTTTGTACGAATATTTGTTCTGACGATTAACTGACTGACATGTAGGCAACGCACAGTTTAAACGAATGGTCGTAGAGGCTTGAAAATTTCAGAGTACGTTCGTATTGGTGCGTAAAGATGTACTAAGACAGGAATTCCTGAAATTCAACCCCTAAACGGGGAACTGCAGGGATTGAAATTTGTATCAAAATATCTAGTGATATAATGGTGATGTTTTGTATTTCAGAAAGTGTATGTGTTGATGGAATTGTATGGGACAACAACTAAAATCCAGACAGTCTCCCGCGGCACCAACGTGGTTCCTGGAAACCAACAAACAAGTAATACGAATAAAATTATTACTTTTTTCATTATTTCGTCTACACAACTTTTCATTGACTACATTATTTTCAGTCCCCAACGACAAACCTGAAACAAGCACGGATCCGTTGGAAGGATTAACCGCTACGGCTGATTTACCAGTCGCAACCGCGCCAGAAATGGTCGATTCAGACGAGCTGTCTGACGTGCCTGCTGTCGAGGAGAGGACAGACACGCCACCGACCCCGCCCCAGTCGGAACTACCCGACGAGACAACTCCTGACAAGACTCCAGTGGTTTCCGATGAGGAGAACGCACGCGCTTTGCCACTGGAGGAAGAGAAAGTGACTAAACCGGCGGACGATGCCGTTCCATCCACGTCAGCTGCTCCTCCTGATAAGGTTGAGGTGGTTCGCCAACGCCGTGCAGCTTTACCTTACACGTTCCATTTCATGACGGGAAACAACATACGCCTTTGCAGCTCTGGTAATATTCTACCTATAATAAATAAATATTTGTGGTCATTTTTACACAACATCATCTAACCCTAAACTAAGTATAGCTTTTACTATGGGAACCAGATGACTGATATGTTTTTCTTGTAAAAACATACATTAATATTATTATTATATATATTTTTTATGTGACTTGTTGGTGGAACAAGCAGATGGGTCATCTGCTTGTTCCTGATGTTAAATGGTTACCATCATCCTGAGCCATACAGGTGTTTAACCTCATGTGCCTGTAATTTCACCGGCACCCACGCCCTTCAAACCGGAACACAGCAGCAGCTTGGCGGCAGAAATAGGCATGGTGGCATAATATACCTTTTATCACACTAATTGTTCTCTGTCTGTTACATTATATTCTAAGTATGTGTTTACTAGAAAAACGCATATAAGTATTATATCAGTCCTTTGGTTTACACAAGCTTTACTGAGTTTAGGGCCAGATGATGCTGCGTAAAAACTGTCCACTAACATCTGTTTAACTATAGTACACATAAACTATTACGCTTAAAAACCCCATTAGTTCTAAACTTCTTAAATTCAATATTTAAAGTACTTATGTATGTACTTCTTTAGCATGACAGTGGGACAACCTATGTATAAACTACACTGATATATTTTTGTAACTTCACACTTTCTATATTATTTCAGACACCGTGGCACTGCGTTTTCGTGGTTACAGCGACGCGGTTGCAGTGGCAAGCCAACCACTCCATCGAGGCCATTCTTTTCGGGTATGCTTTATATTACTATAAACCAAAAACATTATGGAATTTAAGGAAAGAGCTAACATTATATATTCCCATACGTTACTCTCAGCTAACACGAATATATATCAATAAAGCGATCTTATAAGAGTTGTTTTGTTCCAGTTCCGCGTGGACAAGGTATCCGACGACTGGGAGGGCACCGTTTGCATCGGCGCCCTGGCGATGCTTCCGACGGAGATGCCACCTTCCTCGGCGCTGCACTTTTCAATGCCTTGCTGGGTGATTACAAGCGACGTATTGTACACCCGGGGCGTATACGTGAGTGATTTGGGCACTCCTTCGACCTACCCAAAATGCATGGCTGATGTCACTTGTAAAAAAACTGGGGTCGATTGTAAATGAAAGTGCCTTATGTTTGCTACACTAGTGTGTGAGAATTAATAGTAAATGCCTCGCAAATACTCTTATTCTGTAATGCTTGAACATTAATAGATGCTCTAGCGTAGATTCTGACTCTTGAATTAGTTTGAATTTAGTTCAGTACGAGAAATTCGTAAATTATATTATTTGTGCATCTTACACGGTATCTCTAGTAAATTTTATTTTCATGTAAACGCGGAATAATTACTCCGTATTTAAACATTATATCTAATTTTATCATCGTTATGTAGCTATATTTCATAGTTAAATGAAAAATAACTTGACGGCTTGAGCCTCGACAGACCCGTAATTATTTCGCAACATTGGGCGTAAATAATCACCACGAGTGTATGAAGTCAATGTTTATACACGTTCAACTATTTACAAGCATGGTTTGCTCATCCAAGAGTTATAGCAATTGCAAATAGATAGTATAGTAGTAGATTCAATGGTATAAAAACAAATATATATTTTTAATAATAGAGTAGTTTTTACATCAGAACACTTCTTATAAAGACTTATTTGTAAATTTTAGAGAAAGAGAGTTACGTTTCGTATATTACTGTAGAGGCAAGACAGAGAAGTGCGAGCACACCTCTTCTTTCTCTCTATCTCTCATAGCCAGCTACGTTTCGTATAATAAAGAAGTTTTAGTTCAGTGGTGTGGTCTAAAGCACACTCGTTTTTTATTTTAAGACTAGTAATATTCAATCTAATTCTAGTCTGAATCGTTTATCTGCACGTTCTTTATTTTTTTATTTAACCGACCGCGCTGCTTCTAGGTCGCATAATCGAGCAATATAAATAAATACAGGATGACTAGTCCCTATCTTTGCATTTAAAGTTTTTTTACTTGCACCATGTCACCCAAGCATACTCAAATAAATCATTTTCTATTCTATTCTACATTTATAAGTAACAAAGTTGCTCGGCCATTCGCTGGTATTTGCAAAAGGTTACAGAGTGCCCTACTACTCCGTTTGATACGCTGCCTTTAGCATGACAATGTGTTTGTTGACGACGACGACGACATTGAATATATCAAACGAGTGAAACGCGCGCATCTTTGTCCGCGTAAAGTTATTTTCATACAAACTTCAACATCCACTGTACCCGTGTAAGGGTTGAATATGGGAAGTTCCTTTCCTTTTACACCTCTATGCACCAAGGCGAATATACCCTGATAATTTAAGGTCTCTTCGACATGTGGTTTAAACTGTGCGTTGTCTATATGTCAGTCAGTGAGTCAGTCAGTCAATCAGTCAGTGAGTCAGTCAATCAGGACAAAGATTCATATAATTGGTATAGATTAATCTAAACGAATTCCAAAACCTAGAGGGCAGTAGATGTGGGTGGTTAAAGTTAATACAACTTCTTTGCGCAGTCGAAAACTATAACAAGTTAGCCACTAGCTCTTACAAACTTCTCATATCCTTTGTAGACGTTGAGCGAGGTCGGTCGCAGGCTTGAGGAGATCACGGAGAACTCTGTCCTCACTCTGCACTTCAGGTTCAACAGCGATCTGACTCTTGAGATAGACGGCGTCCTACGTGGCGTCATAGCTACCATTCCACGCCGGTTCAACGATATCTATCCGGTTATCGATCTATACGGCAGGATTGTTCAAGTATGTACTAAACTTTATGCAGCTTAACACGCACGAGCAAGAACACAGTTCCATAATTGTTCAAAGGTATCAAATCGTTCTAGAACATACAATCGCAACCACCGTACTTTAATTATTTCTAATGACTTGCAGGTATCAATCCTTTTACATCCACACGTGATCCTGGGCGGCACATCCTTGGATCTGCCGATGATCGAGGAGAACCACGAGGAAGGTTCGGATGACAATAATGAAGAGCCTGCCACCGACTCCGAGTCAGACGGGGACGTCGCCGATCTCTACGAGGATGCGCCGCATGACTACGAACTCAACGAAGAGTTCACACCTTCGTCCGACGAAATAGATGATGATTTTTCCTACTCAAGTTATCAACAACAGATGCACTCTCGTGGACTGAACTACAGCGACCCGATTGACGATACCGAGTACAATATCGACACTGACGTCGATCAGTCGGGCAACATTGCCGACGACGACATCAGTAATGGTGTAGATGATCTCAATAGCGCCGCAATAGATGACGTCAACAGCGATCCCTTCGATGATACCAGCAACCCGCTTGTCAAAGTCCTGGAGATCGTTAAAGTTTACGAGCAGTATGTACCCGACGCGGGTCCAAGCAATGCGCCTGACGCCGTTCAGAGCTCTAACAATGAGAACGACGCTAAGAATTCTGAGATAAAAGCCTCCTCCCACTCGGACCGCCGCTCGTGGCCTGCTAAAGTGTCCATACATCATAGCCTGATGCTAAACACTGAATCTAACGTCGCCGACAATGACTTGGCCGCTGAATCTCGCGGCTTAAAGAAAAGCCACTCCACCCAGTACTTTTCCCAAGCCACACAGGAATCACCGCTGCATGACAGTGACTCTAACTCTGATGCCGGGGGCTCCAGTTCTGGAGACTCCATGATCAACCCACTCAGCTTGGGATCGCACATTCTAGACGAAGATTCCGACAGCCCGGACGAGATAGAAGTTGCGTGCGATACTAACATCCGCCACAACGATCAGTACCCGGAGGCTAACGAGTTAGACTCCAACGAAGGCTACGCCAGTGATGCGATCGACGATAACTTCGATAACATGTTCATCGATGCGATGTTCCTAGAGACTAGCAACATGCCAGATTTGAACGAGGAGCAGTCCTTGTCTATTGACGATTCGACAACCACCCGCCGCGACGACTACTGGGTTGATGGTCTGACCATCGAGAACCTTCACTACCTGAATGGTATAATCTGCTGGGACCAGAGCGTCACAGGAGCGCGCGTCGAGCACCGCGATTGGGTCTTTTACTCTGAGACTAACGGGAACTGTGAAGTGATGCACCTCGCTCTAAAATTCTGGAACCAAATCGTCGCGCCGTACTCTGACATGCGCGAGGTGGTCACCGGCGGCAATGTGCACTGTTTCTGCCATAACTGCCACCCGGACGCCGACTCACTCTATGCAGGTAAGCTTTTTTTAACGACCAATCTAACCTAATCTCGTGAAGTCCTGCTAAAGAATAGGATCCCTCCATCACCTGCCTCAGATGTCGTATGAAGTAACTAAGAGAACGCACCAGGACACTTGCACTTTGGGCAAATTGTTTATTTTGTAGGGTCTAAATGATAACCTTATTTGTACAGGCTGGGTACGCATTGAGCGCGCTAAAGCGAATGAAGTGGCGTCCAGTCAGCCGATGCGAATGTACTGGCACGTGGTGCGAGCCACCATTACATCAGCTCTGGCGCTGTCTGACACCGCGCAGGCGGACATGCGCCGCCCGCGTTACTTCTGCTCCGACCCGTCTACGTCCCCCGCCTGTGCTGACACGTATGTGACCACTATCTTGTTAAATACATACTTTACAGCTACTTTAAATTAAAAAAATAAGTATATACTTACTCAAAACTAATTAATAAACATAAAAAAAGTTGTATATAAATATTATAGACATTAAACGTTTACAGCGTTTGTATGGACATAGTACCGACTTGTTTAACCTTAAGATCATTTTTAATTTATGGCTGTGGTCAGATAAAAACAATCTAGATTCCATCGGTTTTCCAATTGGTTTATTAGTTCCGGCAAAGTATTTTTTTTTTGTAAAAATTTGACAGTGTTTTGTAGCTCCACAACTCAACAAGTAAATAATTTCATTACCATTATTATTTCCAGATGGATTGACGAAGAAGGCAAGCCTCATCAAGCTGCTTTAGCTTTAGATGTAGATATCGGGTAAGACATTATCATGCTCTAAACGTTTTTCATTATGTTGAGTCAGTTATCACTTAAAATATTCACTAACTCTACAATAATGTCCACAGCGGTCAAGAGGCGGAGACTGATCGTCTACTCGCCTACTGGATCTACCTGAAGTCTCATGCGTCAATGTTGCAAGATACAGCTGATGATATCGAGGACACGGTCGGAGATACTGTCGATGATATCCTCGAGGACGTAATCGACGACATGCCAGAGACAATGCTAGACGATACTGAGGAAGGCTTCGGGGATGTGGCCGTGGCTTCGATGGATGATACCCTAGACTCGGACGAAGATGAGCCAGAACCGGATTCCGAACCGGTGGCTGAACCCGACGAATAAACCTCACAATAACTATACCAACTAGAACATAGACCTTGTATAAAAGCCTCCCCTCGGACGATACGGAGATGAGAACCACCCAGGGCCCTTGGAATCGTTCAGAAAAATACTATTGAGGGAGACTATATCTCGGACAAATATAACCTTTTTATTCATAGTAGCTAAATGGCTTTCAAATCTTGTGTCATATTTTATTGAAATAAATGGGTAATTTTCGTCGTTCTTGAGATAATTTCTCCTTGCGATTTTTTTAAAACGTCTTTCGAGGCCCATACTGCGACATTACTCTCGCGAACAAACATTACAACAAATAATACTAAAATTGTAATTGTCATAGTAAATGGGCACTACAACACTCGTGATCGTAACTAACGACTACCATCATTATGGACGATAGATGATGTATAAAATCAGGGTAAGGAAGCGTTTAAATGGGCTGATAATGCCGTTTTAGCCTACATTGCGTAGGACACAAGAATGTAAGGTTTGTATTCTAATACTAACCCCAATGGTTCCAATAAGTGCTTGCCACTTGCTTTTAGTATTGTAATACTTCCTAGGAGTTCAATCAACATTTTTGAAACGAGAAAGAAAATATTATCTGATATTATACATCAATGATGGGTCTTAACCCGTAGAATATAAACAGGAATCTTGACTGATTATTGGAATTTGAATTAAGATGTTGGTTAGAACGTAGCCAGGCTGTGAAAGTTTTTTTTTGCTGTAAACTGATATCAGATACTCGAGTACGTCTAACCTTTGACCAATATAATAATCAATTTACATAATGGATCTTATCAGAATGATTAAATGTGTATTATTCATACCTATACGTGATGTTCCGTAGTTTTTGGCGGAATTATACGCAACAGTATAACCACTCTTTATTTGCCAGCAATTAGAAGTATGAACACTTTAAAATTATTAGAATGAGTATTCGCATAGAAGTGCATGATGTGTTGATTAATTTATTTTTCAATGAAATAGATTTCATTGAAGATGTTTTTATGGAACATAAATGTTATTGTTCTTATATTTTGAAAGCGAATCTCTTAGCATATCTCACTACATAGCGATCTTACTGTTTCCTACGTACAATTTTGTCACTATTAACATTTTTGAAAAATATTAACTCTAGCGTATTGGTATTATGACGTAGAATTATAGTTCTAGATTCAGTGTATGTCTGTAACTTATCGTCTCTTTTCTAAAGGGTTGAATATTCATCGAGAGGTAGGAATGGTTTTAACGGAATGATATACTCAAAGCAGGTCTTTCAGATTTCGTATTATCTAGTGATGTAGGTATTCAATGTAGTTTTTGAGTGATTCAACTCACTGTTTTTACCACACTGGTCAAAGGTTGGTTCATTATTACAATGCACATTTATATTAGCATTCCTTATATTCCTATACAATTTATAATAAAACTTGAATATTATACTTAATCTTACGAATTAGTAATGTTATTTGATATTGTAGTAGGACACAAGAAAGTTGTGTCAAGAATTTAATTAATAAGAATATTTACGCTGTTAAACTGTTTTTGAGCCTATTAAGGCAAGTGCACAACGAGATGCGCCTTTAATTTTTTCCTCCTTAATACTTTGTTACTATAATAATCACAGCGTAGCTATTTTATTACAACACCTGCAGGGCTCAAATGTGCAACGCGACCAAACCTTGTCTACTCCTTATCTCGTGCTAAGTAGAGATATCTCTGTCTAGCTGTGCTATGATAGCAGTGCCAAAAACTCATCTCGTTCTGTCAAATGGAAATTTATCGCTAATGTTTAGTTTATCTGTGGTTCTTTTGTTTAAATATTTCGTTTCAATTGCGACTTAAGTCACTTTAAACATTTGAGCCCGGATGGTAATTTCTTGCTTCACTATGCAGCCGGTCTATTCTTGAAAACGATAAACGAAGTTTCGTACTATCGTTTTGTGTTACACTACGGGGCCTCGGTAAACCTTTCTACAGTCATGTTGTCGCTGCCTGACATGAAGCGCAGTGTTACTCAAAACGACAATACGAAACTTGTTTTATCGTTTTCAGCTCACAATCTTTACATTTGTGTAGCACAGAGGATTCTGACTTAACCGGTAGTCCCTAGTCATTACATTATTTATTATTATGATATTTATTTCATAGTACTTCACATGATATTTATACAGTAAGTTTACTGATCTCTGTTATTAAGAAAACTTATGTTACAATAATGTCGTAAAGTTATTCTCTTATCTTTATTTGTAGAACTTTATTGTAATAATTAAATCTGTATTTTTTGAATCTATGTTAGTAGAGATATAATTTAAAATTTATAAGCAGTATCCAATAAGTACAAGAGGCACCGCAACCTATTTATTGATCCCATAGTAAATAATAGTATTAGTCCAAGTATATGTCAGTGTTATCAATTATCGAAATTTTCAATAATTTATTCTTGCATACCGGGTAGTATACCGGGTGTAATAAGACCACTTCCGAATACTCAGGAACGTCTAAAGTTACCTACAACAAGGTCTTATAGAATACCACATGGCAGACAGTCAAATACATTTAGAGTAATATGTTTTTTTGCTGAAATTCCTATTTATCAACCGTAGAGCGGTCTATGAATCAGAAGCGTAGCCTCAATTCGCAGTTTCAGTTTTCAGAAGTACCTAGTCTTATTACACCCGGTACAAAACATGTGTAAATGTTCACATACAGCGAAATATAACATCGCATTAATGTACCTATTGATAAACAAAATTGTCGTGAAATTATACCTTCTATAACTTTGTGTCTAAATGTAATAAAATGCAAAAATACAAAAAAAAAGAAAGAGGAGCACCTAAATCTTAATACCAACCCATATCTATAAATTAAAATAATAATTGCGGCACACACAGGCGGCTTTACTAATATGCATTTCATTTAAAAACCGGGCTTTACATTAGAACCGGTTTTTTGATAGTGTCACTGTCGTGCAACTTGAACCAGGAGTTTGTTGACCCTTAATACAGTGTAACTGTTGGTACTTCCTACAGTATTATTATACAAGCATACAAGGATCCTGCCAGAAATTTAAATAAATTAATAATTATTTCATGCGATTAGTTCAGGAACTTCACACTTGTAAAAATTAATTAACGAACGATAGAAATTTGCAAATAGATTGTTTTTGCTCTGAAAGTACTACATTTGGTTTAGTCTCACAGAAAAAGGAAATCGACGCATGCGCATGTGTGGATCCCAGTCACCAACCAAGGAACGGCTATATTTATCCTCTTTGAGTCCTCTCTCTTGTCCATACAATATTTACCTAATAATTCTTAGTAAATGTCTGAATTGATGTTGTGAAAAAGAATATTTAATCGGTGTTTTGATCTTATAAAAAAATGTCGCTTTATACACTCAGTACCTCCAAGAAGACTTCCAGCAGCTATACATCTAACACTGATAGACTAAGCTCATTGATCTTCGTAATTACCTATGTGTATAAGCAATATTCGGGTCAGATATCATACTATCACACTATGACTTATCGTTTCTTGGGCTGTGCAATATGTACCTACCTACTAGAATTATTAATTGCATAAAAGCCATTCTTGAATTCTTAGAGTAATCTGGTTCCCATGCTATAGTGCGTTTCATCTTATAGTTCCTATGCCGTCATGTTGGTAGTAGTGAAAATAAGTGTTGTCATTATTACCCATTCTGTGCTACCATAAAATCAGGAAAATCATGTATCTATGTACCCGCGACTTCGCATGCGCCTTAGGTAATGACATTTACGATCTCCTTTTTCGAACATTTAGCTAAAAATTATATAAATGTAAGTTATAAACTTGTCCGTTTTCAAAATTTCATCCACATTACAACTTATTACGAATAAGATACCATTCATAGCCATAACCGTTGTAAAAGTCATGTACATATATGAAAGTCCTATTACAACACGACGTATGAAGTCGCGGGAACAGCTAGTTCATATCAATAATATATTTGAAAGAAAGCAGGGAATTTAAAATTATAAGTTCAATGAGAAATAAAATGGAATTTTATTTTTATTCAAAGTCAAAGTCAAAAATCATTACTCAGTAATAATTACGGTATGAAATTCATGTATTTTATGTGTATACTCGAGGACCACTTTTGCGCGGTGTTGTAATTTTTTTCGAAGTTGAAGCTGCCACCTCACTTTCTTTGGTGATTTTCGATACTGTTTTTTCAGATATTCCTAAAACAAAATTTAATGTTTATTATTTACTTATTTTTTTCGTTGGTTTGACATCAGTCAAGCGCTTAAATTCGTTTCAGTAGTGTCATTATAGGCAAACCCTTGATTTTTATATCATTAGTGTAAAGGAAAGCGCACCAGAAAACCTCTATAAAAATATATTAACTAGGCAAATTTAAATAAGGGTATAGTGTTTCTATTTTCTATTTTATTTCTATTTGGGGAGATAACTCTAGAGAACGCTGTAGGTACATGTATAATCTATATGGGTATTTCTGACTCTGACTTTTGTCAGTACTTTTACTTACTGTATTTAAAACATCGGGAGGAGATAGCATAACAGTAAATACAAAAAACCTATTTTGAGTATAGTATAGATGAAGGGCCTAACTAAACTGATGCTGGTAACCCTTTTTACTAACCTGAAATGGCGGCAACCCGAGCTTGTACACATCTTATGGGGCCTCGTTACGTTTTTCTCTTTCACAAAAGTTCTTCACCTTCAACACCATCACTCTTTCACCACTCTCTAATGTTTTAGGCGTAATATTTTTACGAAATTCTACTAAAACCTTGAAAAACCTGGAGATACGACTAGCGTGTTGACATTGTTGACAGACAGGGGTGCCAACATTACGGCATAGGAACTATCCGATGAAACGCTCTATACAAGATTTTCTTAGTTTGGGGCTAGATTGAGTTGTGTCAAACGTATGTCAGTATTTATTTATTAATTATTTGACAGTATTCTGCACCAATGTAAGCATCAGGTTTTTAAAATTATGGCGGAATTCACACTGATATTATTTTATGTACCTTCCAAAAATGAACTGAATAATGAATTGAAATATCAGTTTTTTATGTCTGCTATTATGTTACCTTATGTTAAAATAATTAGTTCTGCGTTGCTTATTTATTTATTGTAAGTTATAAAATGTTCTCTAATTATTTATTTTCAAATAAAGTGACGAACAAAATACTTGTTTTATTTCAGTTGATGTATTTGTTAGGTTTGCACACGCCCTCGCTTTTGTGATAATAGGTAAGGAATTGAATATAAAGGCCAGACAGGTATATATGGTATTCTGTTCCATTATTCCACCTAGGGTACACAGGGGCTTATGTTTTATAATATTTCAAATGAAACTTAAATTGTCTTTATAAATGATTTTATTTGTATTCCAATGATTTACAACAATACAATCGTATCCAAAATGTTCCTTAGCTACATTTCTAATCTACTAACATTCAAGTTTAAATTATCACTGTTCGCCTCATAACCACCTAACATGAGATTCGATACAGTACAAAAGTAGATAGAATTCAAATAACTACTTCCCGCAGAGACAGTGCTATTAACCGATACTGTTTAAATTATAAAATAAATGTATTAATAATTAAATTCGAATAATACACTTAGGCGGCGCACTGCCACTGCGGCACTGAATAAATAAAGGTTATAGACTAAAATTGTAAAAGCCGTTTCAGTAACTCCTGTGCTATAAACTGCCATGCACTAGTGCACCGTGAGTTGATAAAACTAGAGATAAGAGATTTGAAAAGTGTAAATAGGTAGGTATAGATATAAGGGTTTGTACTTCCCATGAACCTACAGGCTTAATAAATAACTTCTTATTATTGTATACCCGTCGAATAACTAACGTGTTGTGCTCAGTCTAAATTCTCACCAAATAGAAGCTACAAACTGTCGTTCGCTGAGTGATAGTATAATAACTAGGTACTTAGTAAAAATAACAATCAACTATTCTATGTACAACATCGAGATGTCCTAAACACACCCTAACATTCATTTACGTTCACAACTTGCATAGAGCATCGAAGTCGACCTTCAGTGCTGTGCTTCAGTTGTCGTCACAGGTGCCTGTTTGACCGCCTCGAAACGATAGTCTTATTTATTTTGTAGTGTATGTGTTTTCGAACTGCGTGTAAAAGTCTGTAAGATTTACGAGTGTTTAGAAGCGAGGCGGCATAAATAGCTCGTCTACCACACTTTGCATTTTTCAGCCGGGTTCATGGGGGAACCAAGGGGACATTGGAAATCTTTAGCGAATTCTTCCATGTTGGACATGGGGCCGACGACGCGGAAGCGGCCGGGGGAGTGGAATCCGGTGGTGATGCGTAGCTTGATGGCTTCGTTGCGGTATACGGCACACCATGTGTTGGCAGCGCTCAACCAGAACAACTGGAACAACAATACTACTCGTAAGATAGTTAGTCAAAATATTCTAGTTACCTATCTACCTTATCTGTACAATGCTAAATCTGAAGAAGGTAGGCAGTAAAGTAAAAAGTGATGTCACTAGATGGCGCTAGCTGTTTTTCCAGTAGGTTCAATTTCAGCAAATCGGCAATTATGTCTTCGGACGATTTTGTAATGCAAAAGTTAGATAAAGGCCTAACTAAGCTGTTAAATACCTACCACTTTATAAATTTATTCAGGGTGTCGAATGGTTTTGCTTACATTAACTTAAATTTTTCAGATGAACTGATTCACAAGGTGGACAAATATTAGACTAGAGATTAATCTTACCCTTGATGTCCTCTACCCTTAAATGAAAGTGTTAAATACATACCTGTCTCGGAGAATATTTCTCGAGGCCGGGCAGGCGAGGTTCCTCTCCATGGCGTTCAGTCCATGCCTGATAGGCGTAGTATGCCTCCTTGATACCGCCGTTGTCAGCGATGTTCTCGCCTTGTGTGTTCACGCCGTTTATCTAGAAAGAAAGAAACCGTCGAAACCTGCTGTAATTCTAACTACAGCCTAACGTTAATAGTAACCGGAAGATAAAACACTGCGGCAGTTCGGTGGATGGGAAGAGAGATCGTCGGAAATCTGTATGGGGAGCCCTCTCACCTGCAGAGGACTATAACTTTTGTTGCTTAAGATGTTTGTAGATAGGCATGGTTGGTTAATTTGAAGTAGATAGGCATTTTTACATCCATAATAAATTTATAAATTCCCAAATAATAATAATATAGGTAATGGTTTATAAAAAATGATCTGTTACCATTAAAAATATAGTAAACTACGAAGCGGGGATCAATGTTCCTCATTACTTACCTAATCAGGTAGGTATTTACTAACATCATAGACATTGAAACGACTCAACGTAGGTGGGTGGTAGGTAGGGGAAGTAGGGGAGCATTGGGCAATCGAGAGGTTATAGTCACTTCGTTTCTCGACTCCTCAGGTAGGTATATTTAAAAGAAAAAAAAGGCAGTTTAGTAGGGTCAATGATAGACAACGCCCGTTTACTCATCTAAAATGTCGTTCATCTGTCAGAGAAGAATACCTAAGCCAAATATTATGTCCTTTTGATCAAAGAAATAAAAACTTTTGAGTATTAAACAATTGCAGTTGTAAGCATTGGACACTTTAACCCCTCCTCCCCACTAGGTAGGTACCTACCTACCTATAGAACAACAGTTACCCATTGTTCTAAGTTCGTTGTTCGTGAGTTCAATGACATAATGTTTTAATTACCCTTCAAATCCCACGGAGCTGGGATGTTTAGGTTGATCAGTAAGTAGTTATCAGGGCAAATTCACTCAGTCTCATTTTTGAGCGAAATACGTTAGTACCTACCTACCTACAGTTCAGGCGTGTACCCGGGACGCGTATTTATTTGGCTGTCGCGAATCATAGTACCTAGGTACTAGATACCTACTGCGCCGCGCATTTACCTATGTATGACCAAATAATAATATGTGTTGTAATAAATATAAGTACGTAGGTGCTTGCATTAGTTTACTATGATTGAATTGGTTTCATAGTAGGTAATCTATGGCCATGCGTAATGCCTTAGTTTCATTTTCCATTCCCATTGATTAGGTACCTAGGTAAGTACTTAAGTACTATACTTTGTATACTTTGAGAGACCCAATTCTCGTGATATAAATATAACTTTTTGAAGCTGGGACGAGATATAAACTTAAATTTTACCGTCAAAATTGGGCCTGCCTGAAATGTCAGTTTCATAGAATACTAGGTAGGTACCTATTTGGAGATTGACACAATAAAAACTTAAATTTGGCGATATTTCGTTATGAGAATTGGGCCTCAGACTATTCTCTTCACTGTAAAAGTACCTACTTATTTATTTTTCTCTCTAGGTTTAGATTGGTGGTACTTACACAGTGCGTTTGCCATTGATTGTCCACCAGTAGGCAGATGCGCCTACTGGTGTAATGCACCCTCTTAATGAATTACCTTGAGTCCGACTTCCTTGACAGTGTAGTTAGAATACTGGTCGATAATGCACTTAGCCCGCTCCAAATATTTGTGCTTAGTCATCTCTTGCCACCAGTCCACCAGGTTTCCGTTCTTGTCAAATTGGCGACCCTGTGCACAATTTACTAAAACATTAAGAGCCAGCCTACATTAATTGTGGGCTTCAAAATTACTATTCCATTTTGAGTTTATTATTATTCGTGCACCTTACAAAACACGAAAAGAACATAAAATGAAAAGGTGACTGAGATAAAGTTAACCAAAATCACCTGGTCATCGAAACCGTGCGTGATCTCATGTCCGATGACAAATCCAATGGCCCCGTAATTCATGTAGGCGGGCCGTTTCGCTGAGAAGAACGCTCCTTGGAGAATGCCGGCGGGGAACTCTGCAAGGCAAGTATTTACATTTATTTCTATGTTTTAGGCACTTATGGGACAAGACAGATAACTTTGTTGTCTTTGGGTTGGGTTGGATGGTTGATCTTTGACGGCACTAAGATGATGTACCTACATTACAATAAAAAAAAACCGGCCAAGTGCGAGTTAGACTCTGAGTTAATCATAAGCATGGCGCGCGCGCCGCGCCTAATGTACGATTCACACTTGCCGGGCCACGTCGGACCGCGCCGTGAGTAGCCGACCGGGTGCGCGAGCGGGTCGCCGAGTTCAAGCGCAGCCGGCCGGCTTCAAAGCTGCGTAAATTGCATGCAACTAAGGAACTTAACTGGTTTAAGGAAGTTTCAATTTCCTCCAGCAAGCTTTAAAATGCGCTCCGACGCGCTTCGTCGCGCGCCGGTAAGTGTGGATCGTACATAATTGGGCATTGGAGCTGGAGGCGTTATCTTCGTGCTTTGGACATTAGTATTGGGGCTGGAGAAATTGTCGAAGCTAAAAATTCGACAAATTGGAGAAAGGACATCGATCGAACGGCACGCGCGAGTCGCATTGTCGTATTTTCAAATTTTCATTTATCCCTATAATATGTACAAAGTGTAATCCGAAAGTAAACGATTGTTACAGTACTAAAGTTTTGTTATTATACAAAGTTCTTTTAATGATAAAGGTAATTTATTGTCAATTGCATTCCACATCGGAACAAAGTAGTCGGCCAACCTGGTTATAACCGGTACATGTCGACGACGACGGCTCTCAAACACAAAACAGGAAAGGTATTAAAGTAGCTAGGTAAGAAAACATACCGTTACAATCAGTTAGACAAAATACCTATGCCTTCTAAAAGTCTGGTTGGTTACGAAGAACAATATTTAATCTGCTTATACATTTTTGACAATAAAAAGAACGAAAAGAACTTGTTGCGCTTACTTGCGCCGTTACTCCATAGATTGCTGCGATCATTCCAATCCCAAAATTCAGATATTATGTCTCGCTCGACTAGATGTTACATACTCCCAAAGTACCTATAATAGTAGAGTCGGTAAACATAATTGGTATACGCCCGGTAACGCTGTCGGAAATCGCTAGGCGATTATACCAGCATTTTAGTCCGTTCGAAAAAAAAAAAAAAAATAATAATAATTGGTATATCTTTTACTCACGGATACTATTCTCGATAGACGAGTAGAAAGCGTTGACGACAGCGGGACGGCCGTGTGTGATCCAGTCAGTCTTGTTGACGGGTTCACGCAGTTTGCCAAACAGGTACTCCGTGCCGAACAGCGTGAGGTTGAGCACTGACTCCATCAGCTTGTCCGATGACATTTCCAGCTGGAAGGTTGTATTAACTCGTGAGTTAGTCAATATTCAGTATAAGGTGGCTGCAGAGAAATTTTTGGCAAGAACAAACGACAGTATAGTAGCCCTCTATTAGAAGCACTTTGAAAAAAGAAAAATAATCAGACTTTTGTTCTGTTCTGACTGTTCAAAGCGTACGTAAGAAAGCTATTTCAAAATAGTTTTCTTACGTGCACTCACAATCTTTTATTTTTTATATAAGTTTTCCTAATACTAGGTTTCTCAACTTAAAATGTCAAACCTTACTGTCAACTGAATTGGTAGATTCCATAATAGCTTAAGTACTATCGATTTTCAACGCTGTACACATAATAGGATTTTATTATCTACCCTGGATGTCACGGCTGAAGGTTAGGTAAGAAAACCTCGGGCTGTGTGAACTCTACTATGCTATGTGGTGATTACAGTCAAAAACGTTAGTTACCCCATCATAGAACTTGGTAAGTTTATCATTGTTGAGCATCTCGGCGGGGTAGGCAATATGCGAGGCCATAGAGTCCGCTTTCTCAAGCGCGGCATTACGGGTTTCCTCGTCCATCCAGTCCACTTCGTTCAGCGTCTGGCGGAACTGATGCCTTTGGGCAAGATAAGTTGAATATTTATATCAAGAATATCTAGTGAAACTTCAGCGTAAAGATAACTTTAAAAGTACGTATATATATTATACCCATACCCTTATAAAATTGGAAACGTCTGGGTCAGAGAACTGACCTAGGAAACAAAAGAGAGGAGGATGTCCCTAATTGGTGGAGTTGTACATACCTGATATCATTAACCATCTCGAGTGCGTTGGCCTTGGAGTTCTCGTTGAAGTATTTTCTAATGTAGAGAGCGCCTACTGCGATGGACATGCTGTGGTAAACAAAAAATTGTAAGTCAATAGTAAAATTTAAATTTAAATACTGCTAAGGTATGCGGTACCGCCATCTTTGATGAGTTAACGAAAATTACAAACAAACTTACTTGTAGTTTACAGCCTGCTTTGTGCACCAATAAGAGCAAAACCCCCTTTCTGTACAGGTTTTATTTCCAAAAAGGCAAAGCTCTATGAAACATTCAGTTCATTACATTACAAAGTGTCGGTACCGCATGTGTGACTAGTGACAACTGCATGTGTAGATGTGTGCATTGTGCTTGTACGGAAAGATCAAATTTTCAGGACTGATCCTCCGTATCTCAATCTTTGAACATCTTTACCATTTTTACCTTTAAACCGTAGCAATTGGAGAATTTGAAACTGAACTTTCCAAATCAGTAACCTGGTGGTAGTTTCGGCCAGTGGCAGTGGCTGCATGAGCAGTGTATATTATTATAAATCCCTTTTGATTATGTGCCTACACTCACACTCATATATCTTGTTCTAGAGATCTGAAGGAATATGTTCCGCCCATGCGGATATTAGTCGTAGAAAATAGTCTGAAATACCTCATTGAACTATATAAAGATATGTTTCTGACCAATCTTTTTTTTTAATACGACCCAAAATGCAAATAAAATGCTCGCGAAAGTTTTTTAGGTTATAAATCTAGATCGAATACCATTGAAAAACCTAAAAATAAATCTTAATACTTAATTACAGATTTTGTAGAGTATTTTTGTAATACTCATTGAAATTAGTCGTCGAAAAAGTATATTATGTCAATAAGAACATTATTATTATCATTATTACTTGGGCTTGTGTAAAACATATACATATATTCATAGGCCCAATATGGCTATACACACGTGCATTAACTTTTTATTGCTCGGAAGTTCTACAGCTTCCTAGTAGATACAATAAAGTTCCAGCCTAATAAGTGAATGTGAAAAGGTGCCTTAATATAATCAGCAGCACGAATTGATTACTCCTGCTCTAAATGGGTAAGCAAATTAACTCTGGTGTCGGTGTTTTCACGTCGCGTGGTCCCCATAGGTGGCGAGGTTAGGTACAGTGAATTATGCGTTGGTACACAGTACCTACGTGTCAGAAGCCAAAGCACTCGGTGGACGTCGTCAAAGCCATTATATTTGCAAAATAAGACGTCAGACACACCAATCAAAGAGTGCAATGCTTAATAAGTAACGTCCTCTGTGGATGAGCTGTATAAAGTATTTCAACGCTATAGGCCTATAAAAGTTGCATTATTATACTACACCTGCAAGCGTTGCTATGGTTAAGTGTCCTTCCCTAATCTCAACATCTGCGGAGAGTTCATGAGAAAAACCGGATGGGGATTGGAAGGGAGTGTCAACATTTGTTGCCAACAAGATCGTCATGATGACTAATCAGCAGAGTGGAAAATATCCTCGCTGACAAAGTGAAGGTACTCGCTGTGAAAAGTATGAAGAACCTTTAAGCCGTAGATAACATAGACCTCGATGTAGTCCAATAAACCGTACGTGGAAGAAATCCACCGTAAGATCGGAATAGCAAGGAGCTATTCTCAGCTAATAGGAATCTAGAATCCTCTTAGAAACCACTCAGTAGACCCATATTAGATGACTTTCAGCACAAAATTAAAATAACTCTCTAAGATGCTCTGTACCATCCGTCTTAACTTTGAGATCGTGTACTTTAATAAGGTCGCTAGACGGAGTCCAGATCAGACAATCTCGTAAGGAAATATAAATGGACTAAGACCCAGATGACGTAGCCCGTGGGTCAATTTTGCTCTACTACTCGAAACACAACTCCAACAAAATATTCATTTCGCTAGGATCCACAAGAAATTTAAAACCTTTATAATTCAGGAAAAGCATTGATGATAATCAGCAGTAACGAAGTATCAACAAACAGATAAGAGAGAGAGAGAGTGACACAATAGGATTTTGCGCTTCTCCTATCGATATGTATGTGTCCTGTTCCTGTTAAATCTGATGTTATTAGCCCGGTATCAAATTTGTATTATAATAACTTATTGTGTTCTCAATATTATAAAAATTTTATAGATCGAAGATGCATGAACTCTGATTTCTATCGGTACTAGAGGTAAACAAACAAGTCTATAACTATTTGAGACCATTTTACCTTAGTAAAGTATGTTTTATTTTACTTTGTGTATACTCTATAATTATCAAAGTGCGTGATTTGCTAGGGTCAGCCAGTAACGGATATCATAAATTGCAGAACTATTATTAGGGGTTTCTTTGGATGTACACTGATTTGGGAAGCACACTGAAGAAGAAATTGCATGCGCAATTTCTTTTTCTGGTTATCATTTGTAATATTTTCAGGTGTTTTTATTTTCAGTAACGGCTTACAGCCAATCTTGCAATTCATTTGTCTGCAACAGTTTTGAATACAATTTAAAAACCAGACTTCTAAATGCTAGATCGGCGATAAACCGCCGCCGGATATCAATTGAACATAGGGTCATGTACAAACGTGTTGGTCAACATTGCCAGGCTACATTCTAACAGATTTTTATTCGTAGAAACTTACCCATCTCCACGTAACGGAAAGCTATAGGAGGTTTTGAATTTAAGAAATCTTACGTCACACTTTCCATTTATTTATTCTAAATTGATTTTAGTCAGTAATGATAGTTAACCTAACCTGAGCAAAGGTTTATACTTTTTACTACGACATTTATTACCAAAACATAAACAAAACGTGTTAATAAATATATTTAAAATTAAATTTTGCTATACGGGTGGAGATGTATAGAGTATTCTGTTATAAATAACTTAGTTGGAAGGTTAAACTTAGTGCTACTACAAAACAGTGAAGGCACACTCTGTATGTTAAACTTACCCTTCTTCAGGAAACGGAAAGCTACGAAGTTTCCAGTAAAAAACATTCAAATTATGAAGTCCGACATAAAGAATAGCTATAAGTTGCCACAACTTACCTCATAATCACACTAGATTAGAAACTGATTTTTTTGCAATATTCCTGAGATACAGACAAGTTGGAGAAGTATGTCTGCACTAAATTTCTTTCTACAATTTATTTAAATTTTCATGTTTTGCTGCTGAACGCCCAGTTTTTAAGTGCCAGTCATTCTTTAGCAAAGTAAAAGCTTACGGTCGCTTAGAACTGTCAGTAGATAGGAATATCCGAAGATTCCAACCTATTATTCCAACCGTGTGGTGAAACATCAAGTCAATCAAACAATCAAGAATCTTTTGAATTATGAAATATAATTGTACCTGGCGCTGGTGGTATCAGTGCACTCCTTCCAGCGGCTCTCGCGCTCTGTCTTGCCGGAAAGGGTGGTGACGTAAGCGAGCTGACGACGCCGCAGGCTCTCCGTCAGGTAGGATACGGAGGCTCCAGCCACTCGCCACATCACATAGTTCGCTTGCACGCGCTTGGGGGTGGTTTCCAGAAGGACCTATATTTATTTAAAAGATAATATAGTCTTCCACGACTGACCAAACTGCAATGTGTTAGGTCAAACGTTGTGTAACAAGAGGTTGGTCTGTGATCTGCTGCAGATTGAGTACTTGGTTTTAACTTAACTTAACTTGGTTTATGTTTGATTTAGCATAATAAGTAACATTTTATATTGCGCAAGTTTTTGTAGGTAAATTAGGTTCATTTTCAGGTTCAGGTAAGTAGCCAATTTTCGTGACTGTATTACACTTTCTAAATAAGATCCTGTGTAGTAATGTAAAACTAAGTTTTAAATGAGAATTGTAGGGGTAAGTAAAGCTCCTCATGTACTTATATACATAGAGTGCTGCTTATAAGGATATCTGCATAAGTTAGTTCACGCTTGAGTTGAGATGTTTACCTACTTATCCAAGTTTTCCAGCGACAGGGGAAATACACGCAGTAAACTTTAATTGGAATGAAATATTCAAGCATACAGTGTATGAACTTCAGGCGTTGTTATCAAGCTTTGCCACTTGTGTTGGTGTCGACCGTTACAAACCTCAAGATCAGAAATGTATTTTGGAACGCTCACGATGGTCACTTCATCCGGGCTGACTTCGACGTGTGGGGCAAGGAGGCGGTTGATGTAACGTAGCCATGGGATTCTACAAGGAAACCATCAGGAATAAATAATCATGTTTACAAAACTTCAGACTATACCTATTAAAATGTATATGAAACCAATCTAAAAAAAAAAAATCAGAAAGTATTTTTAACAAAAATGATTTTATCAAAAAAAAAAAAAGTAACAATATGAAAAAGGACCAATTGAGAACGTTATTTTATTGATGTCGTTTAAAAATATGGCAAAATGGCGAATACTGCCCTTGCCTAATCGACTCATGTATTGTGTCGAAAACGAGAACACTATATTTTTCCGAACATATGAAAACACTTTACATATGAGAGTCAATTTATGCAAAGGGTCGAATTCAACTCAATGACGGATGGACTTCCATAGATAGATATAGTAAAACAGCATAATATAACTGTACTTACTTCGGAAACTTCTCCTGCAGCTCAGCAATAGTCATAGGGTTGTAAAGGCTAGTGGCGTTACGGCGTTTCTCAAGCGGCAAAGAAATCTACAATAAAAGGAAACTAAGTTACAATCACCCAATCCGCGGTACACAGCTCATACACATTGCGAAAAATTATTATTTTGTATGCCTTGTCTTGTCTTGTTATAATAGAAAGCGCAGGGTATTTTAAAGACTCAAGAGCAATTCAGGTTCAACATGTATTATGTCGAAACTCTGTGCACGCGATCTATGCCATTATTTCACGAATACTTTGACCTACTGACTGGCGTTATCAAGGCTTCACGTCCTGAATAATCAAAGAGATAGTCTTCTTCTTTCCACCGAATTCCACCGCATGCGCATACCAATGAGATGGGATCAAACTTACTAAGAAGGACTTTAGGCCAACATCACCAGCGTCATCCATGAGTCCATCCCAGGGTGCGTTTCTTTTAGTCGCCTCGTACGGGACGACACACACGGGACATTCTATACCGAGATTACCAATATGGCCTTTTATACGCTAGTGCTTTTACTATAGCTCTAGGTGGTAGTTTTTCTTGTTGGAGCTTGTAGATTTTCACTTTCGCATACGGGCATGTTAGCAGGCTGGGTTTAGCTTGGTGCGTTTGACACTGCATTCCATTCAACGTTTTTGCAAGACACCATTTCTCCGCCGCCACAACATGTAACCCATCCATGTGAACCCATCCACAAAATTATTAGGTATTTTTTAAATTAATCTTTACCAATCAAATCTTTGTCTTGGCTGACTGACACTGTCTGTCACTGTTAGTCGGACTGACAGTGGTTGGCCCTTCGATTAGTGATGAAGGGTCACACACAAAAGCTAAGATAGCTAAAAGCAGTTCGCGTGAATATATACTTAGACAGCTACATTTGTTTACTAACGAAGTGAGAGAGTAGAGGTGTACTTAGAATGAAATTCCCAAGCATCAAAGGGTTAAGTGGGGGTTGAAGTTTGTATAAAAATAACTTTTGTTTTTATGATCTAACCAAACTCAGTACTTTTCAATGACCTAAGTATATTATTAAAATTTACTGGGGCGTCAAAGTCAAATGTTCACTAGTAGTGCCCCTGTATATTATGCCCCTATGACCAGCGGGGACTTCTCCAGGCTGATGTTTATAGTAAAATATTTCACTTGGCTCCCAGGCTATTTAAATCAGGACCTTGGTTGTAACCCGTTATGGTCAACTGGACAGTCCACATAAAACTGTTCATAGCCTTCTGGGTGATTTATTTTACTTACATCGAAGTCAGTGCTCGTAAAATGCTTTTCCTAGTGCCCCATAAAGCTTGTCGTAACGGGGGGCCCAATGAGGTGAAGTTTGAATTTCGACGTTAGTATTTTTACCTGAGTGATCTGATTTAAAGGTTGGGACTGCAAAGTTATTTAAATCTCATTATTTAATTTAGTAGAAAATCGTACAACGGAACCTAATGCATCTTCTTTCATTTCTGAGCAGTGTTTGGACCGGAACACTGGCAATATCCAGACAATAATTCAATATACTCATCATCTCAATGTTTGCATATCTGCTGCGTGCACTTTTCTCTCATTCACTCTCTTTGGTAGCCCAACGCAGTATTTCGTATCAGTATCAAATTCATACAGTACGACAAAGTCTTATGATCGTCTTACACCGATGGATAAAACTGGTATATGTCTACATATCTGATATTTGCAGTTTTGTTTTCCCACCAACTGCAAAAGTGTCGTCGTACCTATAACATTCAAATAACAAAGAATTTTAGTTTGAAGTCAATAACTCTAGCGTAATTGATATTGCATCTATAAATGCGAGAGTGATTTTATCTGTCTGTTACACTTTCACGACTAAACCGCTAAAACCAATCTCGATGAAATTTGGTACGGTGAGATAGTTCGGATTCCGAAGACGGTAACATACTTTTGACCCATATTGTCTGAGAATTATCTTTCTAAAACCATACCATCACACTAGGTACAAGACTGATTTATAAAAACATTAGGGGAAAAAAAAGCAGTCGCGATTTGAACAGAACAGATTGTTCATAATAGTTATTTTTTTCCGGTTGTCTTCGGAATTACTAATTGATTGACATCACTAGCCTTGACGAACTTCTCAACCATTCATTCGCATCTTCAGATAGATAAGTAATATCCTATCAATGCCTGCAAAGTTAGTTACTGTGCAAGTTGCATGTAGATAACTAAGGTAACTTTGTTCCGAGCAGGACGTTGGTTAAATCACCATGCCGCCAGAGCGGAGATTGAACGGTTGCTCGGGAGATTAACTTATTATGGGGTTAGGTTATGTTTGATTAGCACTTTACCTTGTGCAATTTCAAATTACAAACAACTTCGCTTCGTCGGATAGACAATTACTGACATAGCGCTTTATCAAATATTGCCAGGGCCCAATTTTCGTAACGAAATATCGTCAAATTCAAGTTTCAATCGATTATATCTCCAAGTGGCATTAAAAGCTGTCATTTCAGACAGGCTCAACTTGACAATTAAATTCTTGATTAATCTCGTCTCAGCTCAAAAAAATTACGATAGTCAAGCCCCTGGTCAGAATCTTCAACGAGGAATTAAATATATTTTTGTTGAGGCTTTTGAAATTGGTCGATCAGTAAACTGAAAAACAAATCACAAAAACACTTCTAAGAAGATTTCACAAAGCTAGTAAAACTAAGTGCATTACATTTACTTTGCCTAATGTGGTCTTACGGCCAACAAATATTGTATTAAATAGGAAGTCTTTGGTAGAAAGCTGCTGATTTACAAGCTATATTTATATTCTCACGGTAATTTCGCAGTATACCTGTTTATGAAACTCTATTGTACACTTATAAGCACATCAGTGGTTTTAAGAAAAAAAGTGACATGCACAGTAACACTAGAAGCAATAATAATTAATTATATGTTCCTAAATTTCGATTTCAACTGGAGCTTGGATTCACCTAGATTTAAGACGTTTCAAGATCCCTGAGAATATTACTGAATAAATGCTTTGTGACTTTGAATTTTGACGCCGACTAAATGTCTTAGGTAGTTTGAATTTAAACTAGCGTTTCTGAGATCAATAATAGATCGCATTGAAAACGCTAAATGCGGAATACGAAAAATAGATTTGAAGGGCAATCCACAACGGTAAATGAGAGATGTAGTTCGTAAAGTCACTACAAATAAAAACGATAGGCTAATGGTTGCATAGACTTTTTGTTGTTAGGGTCTATCCTCCAATAGCTCCCGTGGATATCGTAAGAGGCAGCTAAAGGAACATACTAAGAGATGAGCAGTAGTGTCTTCTAACTGCATCCACTTATCGATCACGTCTGTCAAGCGTGACTCCATCCACCTAAATATGGAAGAGAATTTCTTCCAGCGAACCTTTGTGGCATGATGTGCATACTGGAGTGCTCTACGAAAAAATAGTACAGTGAAACGCTTCACTATTAAATAAATACTAAATAATTACTTACATACCTGATCAAAAATATTTGTATTATTATTAGTATAGACGTAGTATTATTTTACTATGTGTGATCAGCCTGCCACACATAATAAAGTATAAGTATATATATTACACAGGGTTTTTTATTGGTTAAGTGAGGAAAAATCATAAACAGTAAAAGATATCGTGTCTGTTAGAGCTCTAGCATAGTATTCACTTATCTGTGCATGTACTCGTAGACATGAAAACTTACGAACCTTTGGACTTAAAATCTTCGCTTTTCGCGTTTAACCTGTAAAGATGTGGTTACATGAGGACAGGAACAAACAGAAGGTGCTACTCACGTTGGCTAGTTTGATCTCAAACTGCAAGGATTCCTTGAGCTCCTTTTCGGCTCGGGTTCTGTCGGCGCCGAGGAGAGTGGCGATGTCTACCATGTATTCATAGTAGGCCTGCACCAGTTTGTCAGTCGGCCCGCGGTTCAGGTACTCCCGACTGAGCCCTAGGGTAGCTTGGTCCAGCTGTAGAGGATATGCGCTATGTTACCACTATACTCGTATTAAAACATAACACATTTACCAAGACACACCCTTGGATCGCAACTAGCAGATTTAAAATCGAATGGTAGTCATTTGCACCTGCATAGTTGTATCCAAGTAAATTAGCCCTTGCTATGGATAGATTACTTCATTTTTATTTATTGCAGTGATTTACTCTTGACAACAAATTTATACTGTAAGCGCACTTCGCAATTTAGAATGCACAATCAGAGATCGCTGGGCACAATTCGCTGGCATAATGCTGTTAGATAGGATGTGGCTATTGTTGTGTCAGTTAGTGAGATGACTACACATTAGAACCAAGATGATAGGTTAGATTATAACATGATACATTTGAAAACTTAACTAAGACACAACGGGCTTGAGCGTTATGGTGGACTGCATCATGATCATCATTACTGAACCTAGGCTACCACATTTGTTTCCAGAATTTCGAGCCCTCATTATCTTCCTTCCTAAGTCCTACGTCCCTATTCGTCATAAATACGATTTTATTCTACGGGCTGTACGGTCTGCCCATTGACACTTCAACTTGCTTCGAGTACAGAGCAAGGCCGATGGCCTTGATTCATAGTTTTGGATTGCTGATACGTAGTGAAACCACGTGAGCAGCCCAGCAACAGGCTGCGGGCAAACCAGCTCTCTCATAGTTGGTTGCAAGATAGTGTATAGGGTGAACGGTTACCAATCACATCTCTGTTCCATAAGTCATCCGTCAGCTTATGCAACATAAACTGATTAATAATAGCCTCTCGTCTTAACTATAAAGGCATGATGTAATTAAAATTTCAGTTAGAATTAGTTTAAATATATTACCACCAACGTGCGCCTCTAGCGGCCTATGGGAGCACTAGCGTACTTAGTGGGTAACGAACTCACAACCTACAGTGCAGAAGGCATCGCTACTCTACCTACCAACTAACCTGTGAGGTCAGTAAATTTAACTATAAATAAAACTACAAACTAATGGCTTAACTTATGATAATCTGTCAATAGATAAATAATCATAAAACTATTGCCATCCGATCAACGGGTAATGACAAACAGTGACAGGTGACATTTTAAGCAATATTAAAATTTATATAACGTAAATGTGGAGGCAAGTGGTTATTATGAACGCATCCAATGGGTCTCAAAATGTCTAAGCTGGGCAAAGGCCTCCCCCAAATCATCAATTCTCTCTGTCCTCAGTTTTGTTCCCACCGTTCTCTCTCAAATGAATAATGCTCAAAAATAAAGGAGTAATTAAATTACATAATGGTTTTTCAATCAATTATACACAGATGTACCTAGAAAAGAAGTTGGAGGATTTGTAAAACCATTCTTCCAAGGTAAAAAATTGTTTTCACAGGAGTATTCATCAGGCACATCCAACCATCGCGAGGCGATCAGAAGATTTCATTAGCTAATAGACAATATTAAAACTTGCTTACATCAATCACTCGCTTCGTAGAGTTCTTTACATCAACACTGATGGAAAAGTCGAGGAAGTAGTCGACGGAGTATCCAGCTGCCCTGAAGTTGTACACCGACTGCTCCCAGTTAAAGTTAGCCTGGTCCCAAGAGTCACCATCCAGTACGGGCCAGCCACCGAGCCGCCGAATCATACCCAGCAACGGCTCCACGCCGCGGGCTTCAATTGCACCTAGGGAATAATGCTTTGAATTGAGTAGATCTCTTTCAGATCAAAACTCACTCACTTACAGGTACTTACCAGCAGCGCAGAAGGCAGAGCTACTATAAACAGAGCTGTGACGGCTGTCACTTTTGTTACCAAAAAATAGCAAACGCTTTGTTTCGTTGCAGGTGCCCTAGTAACTTCCTGAACTTACCTGAACTACACCTTTCGGTTAAAAATCTAGGTCAATAATCAATCTCGTATGCTTACAAATGTATCAAGGTATCAGGTTATCAAAAACGTTTTTGGCCAAATAAATAGAGGTTGAAGGAGGTGTGCTTTTAAAGAGACTAGAGACGAAATTTCAAACAACAATGTAGCTTTTGAGGGTGTGTGTTTGTCAGTTTTTTAATTGCGTTTCTGTAACAATAGTGATCTCAATTCAAGGTATTTTAAAATACTTGAACATTTGAAGGCGGTTTTATCCAGCCGCTATTGTGCAAATGGCGGAATCTGATACTACTTCACTTGACTTTCACTTAAGGTTTCTGTGACACGACACTTTAATTATTGCAATTAAACAATTTTACGTTCAGTTTCCTACCACCAAAGCAGGTTCTCCATATTTCTATATAAACAAATTTATTTATTATACAAAATGGTTCGGAATTTGTTAATAATATTTTGTTTTATACAATTTGCTGATGGAACAAGCTTAAACCTCACCTGCTACAATACACTGCTCTGCGTCAATCAACCTGAGGTATACGTGTTAAACCTCATGTGCTTGTAATTTCACCGGCACCCTCACTCTTCAAACCGGAACACAGCAAGTTGCTTGGTGTCAGAAATAGTCTTACATTTTTACTTGTTTAATTTTATTCCAAATCATTCTCTCATGAAAATAAGTCGTAAGATAAGTTATTGCCCATGTGTTGAAAAGGCCCCTAAGATTTTTCTTCAGACTGTGTACTTATTATCACTACTAAGCACAAGGTAATTATTCTAAAAGAAGAAGAAATAAGAGCTAATTAGCGAACCTTAGTTCAGGCGTCGCGACATGTCTTTCCTTTACTAATACCTATTTGTTTTACGTGCGTGTGAGTCGTGTGGTTATGCAGCGTGACGTAATGTAAAAACGAATAAAAGATTCACGTAACTGACAATAAGCATAGTTTACATCCATAATTTTTGAGCTTACTTCTGTTCATGCAGGCCTGGTATAATGTTTTGGCCAGAACGAATGGCTTCGGTTCCTCAGGGGCGATCGGCTCGTCCAGCAACGCGCGAATCTGTTCCTGCAGCTGGTCTGTGATTATGGAGAAGGTGTTCACAGAGGTCTTGTCATCAGGAATGCGTGTATTCTTGACGAACGATCCGCATGCGAAGTCGTAGAAGTCATCGCAGGGGTCTACTTTGTCATCCATGTTTAAAAGCAACTTCGAGGCTTTAACAGAAAAAAATATTTTACATTACCTACACATTTTAAAAAATTAATATTTTTCACTACCCTATGTAGAAAGATCGGCAATATTTGGCTTACAGCAAGACTTCAGTTAGTAAGGCATTTTTAACTTTTCGTGAAAAAATAATATGTAACCAAAACCTTTTTTTATGAAATAAGTCACCGGGTATCCTGGGAGTTAATATCGAAAAGAAGAAGAATCACTCTGAGTTAATTTTAATTCAGTATACTCAGCATCAGAAACTGTCTAATAAACAACGAACCAACCTTCTAATTATAATTAATTTCTAGGACACCCTGTATGAATTGAAGAAAGAAGATTAGTTGCACATAAAATAAAAGAATGTTGTTGCATATTTGGTACCTGTGTGTACGCATCCAGGGCTGCTGCACCACTTGCCGTCTAAGTCGCCTTTAGCGATAACAGCAGGAGGCATGGATGAAGAAAGTCTCAGTTCACTAGTTTGTGGCATTTCTAAAATGCAGATACAAAGCTGAATATAGGAAACGGCACAGAACTAAATGTTAGACCCAAGATCACAAGCGTCTGTCTCAGGTTTTGCAAACCTTGTCCAAAACTAGCAGGAAATATACTATATTAAACTTTATAAATTCCATATTTTTGATTTATGATATTGATTTATTTATATGGATTTGAATATCTTAACTTATGGTAAGTAGGTAGGTACCATACAAAGTTACATTAATTCAGAATCGGTCTACAAATTTTAAAAATATCGAATATATTATGTGCTAAATGCCTTAACTAGACATAATGCTTTATGAACTATTGCACCTACTTTTATTAGGATGTTCTTCTCTCACAAAATTCTGTCAAACTGAATAGACTCCTTGTGATCTAGGACTATGGAGGTGTAAGTACTTACTGTTCTTTATATACATAATATAAAATACAAAAGTATTTTGAAGAAATACCAAATCCAATATTTCTATTAGGTATGCAAACAATGCCATTTTGTTGCAATAGCTATCCAGCTGAACAAATAACAAAGTTATGAATATATAATGGGAACTGTAGGGAAACTTTCCTAGGCTCAATAAAATGTGGAAATTACAAAGTAATTTATATCCAACAAGCTTTAGCATTAGACGTTTTAAATTGCGTGCAGCTACAGAAAATTATGGAATCTAGCACCTGTCGTTTGAAGTTCTTTTCAATCCTGCCATGATGACAACATGATTGCTGGCTCTTCATAGTTAACTGCTTCACAATCGTGTAATTTTATAAAAAGTACTGGGAAAAGGGGAAAGGTGACTTTCAATCAAGCATAGCGATGACTGGAAAATTAAATTTAGTACTGCATAATCGCAGCAATTTAAAAAGAAATAAAATTGTAAAATCAATATTTATCAAGTTTTTAAGAATTACACTTGCATATACCATAGGTCAGCTGTAATTAGGTAGGTGTACGATAAAAATTGCCACTTGATTATGTACAGGTATTTTAATTTATTCTAAAACTTGGATATAGGGTTAAAAGCGTGTATATGCCACTTGAGAAAATGTCGAGAGAGGTGGATGCAGGTATAGAGTTGGCTTCACACACGAACTGCATTTGAAACAAGCCTCAACCAAACCAAACCCGCTTGGAGCTGGTTTTCACATGGTAAATAAATAGCCTGATTGGAAATACCCTGAACCTGAATCAAAACGACAGTAGGTATTATGTTCCCCCATTCTCTATCCAAACAATACCTACTTCAAAAATATAATGCATTGTTTGACGACCGATGTGGCGCGGCGGGTGAATGTCCGCCTGCGACGCAGAGGTTGCGGGTTCGATTCCCGCCTTGGGATAAATGTTTGTACGATCTGCAAATATTTATTCCGGGTGTTCTGGGTATTTTCTATGTATAATAAAAAATATCTATGTATGTAATATAATATTGTATTAAGTATATCAGTCATCTAGTACCCATAACACAAGCTCTGCTTAGCTTGGGGCTAGATGATGCTGTGTGGATCGTCCGGCATTATTTATTTATTTATTTATTTATTTATTTATTGTAAAACCACAAAAGTACGAAAAAACGAATCCACGATTTCCTTAATACTAAAATACACGATACAAAATATCTCAAAGCTACGCTGTGGTCGACGTTTTTGTTTGTCGTGATTATTTGCAAGTACGTGTCAATGAAACCATTGGCTATTGCGCATTTTCATATACTGTTCAAATATTGTTTACTGTATCCATTTATGTAGTATAATTGTGAGTATTTTACCTATCAGTATCTGCAGGCTCTCGCAGCGCGATCCCTCGCTGTTCTGATTATAAGCCTCCCTTTGTTTAAGTCGTCCTCTAATCTTTTAATTTCATCTGAGCACCCAAAACCGTTATACGCAAGTATAGGGTGGGTATATAAGCATAACCTTATGATTCGCTATTGCCTTATCAGGCGGTGAAAAGCCCATTGAACTTGGCTTAATTCAAATAGAATAAATCAGAGGCCCAATTCACGTATTAATTAATTTATGTGAATCAAAATTAGGTCTGTCTGTAATGCCAGTTTCGGATAATATCATTAATAGATTGACACGATCGAAACTTGACACGACTGAAATTTAGTTACGAGAATTGTTATTGCTGTTAGAATCTGCTATTGTAATTAAAGAAGAATTTTTTACCTAAAACGGCACCAAGTTTAACCAACATTGTATGAGAAACCTTGAGATTATGCAGTCTACCTACCAAGTACCTACCTACCTACATACCAAGTTACTTCAATTAGGATTTGTTATAAAGTATTAAACACAAAAACCCCTACGCTATCAAAAAATGCTTAATCTGTGAAACTTTAGACAAAAAGGCACAAAATAATTTATATAGATACTTATAAAATATGTTATATTACCTATTCTCTTTAAGTAGGTAGGAGTTATAGAGGTGCACATTTACAATATATTGAACTTATATTGTTTGATTGGATTGAAATGGCGGAATAGTACTATGCATTATTTAACCGTCTATTTTATACTTTTGAACTTGCAAGACTCCAAGCGTTAGCGAATGTTTCTATTAGAAAATTTATTATCCCGAGGGATTCACTCGCCTGAGACGAAAATTACTTCATCTCCGCGTGGAACTCTAACACTCCAATATTTTTACGAGTAAAATAAGAATGAGTCGTACTTCTGACCAAGTTAATACTTCTGAAAGGGAAGGGTACAAGACTGCATAATAAAAATAATTAAACTTAAAATATTGAAGTAATGCAGCGATAATATGCATAATATTTTATTGTTCTTTAGTGATATAACTTGTTGACAATGACCTAGATTTTAGATTTTTCCTGAACTTGCCTCTTCTTTCGGTCGTATTGTGTTGTGACTGTCTTTCCCCTGGGCAGGACTTGTAAGTAATATTATCTGCCAAATGTAATATTTGTGCGTACTTCTGATTATCCCCTTATCCTCAAATAAACCTTGATTTGGTACTACTTGGTACTAAGAGATCTGAGTGGATATCTATCGTACCTGGGGATCAAAGTCGTGATGCTGTTTCTGTTTCTTTCTGACAAGTTACTAATTGCGGATCTTACTATGTTTTTTATACATCTTGCTGATGTGACGTGATTACCATCACGTACCTATAACAAAGTATTGCCTCGTTACTGATGTTCATTAGGAACGTGCCCTACGATACACTACCCTGTGTTCATTAACCCGAGGCATACTTACTTCCTTTACCCTTTGTGGTTTTATTGTACGGCAGGTACTAGAATTTTAAAAGACCTATAAAACTTTCTGTTTTTACATTCTTCCAAATACATCGATATTTTAAGGTTATTTCCAGTTTTGTTTTAAATTATTAATAGTATCTACAAGTAGTTTGCCCCGAACTGATATCTTGAAATATTGTTTTATGCTTTGTTGACCTAGTGGTTACGTTGGTAGGTATTTGAAAACTTTAACAAATAGGAGTTCCCGTTACAGTTGTTCGTTAAATTTTAAAACTTTTACCATATTTCAGCAACTACAATAAGTTATTTTGAAATATATAAATTATGCACTTTCATTTGACATCTCATTTTATTTTGTAAAATTAATTATTGTAAAAATGTATTTGTAAAAAATGTAAACCCAATTTTATTTATATGCATATTAGTAAATTCCTCAACAGCAATTTTTATGGATCAGATCAACCGGTTCGAGACACGAACAAGCATGGACAAACATTCAAAGCAAAATTACAAAGCTAACACAGAGATCTTCGATCGCTTTGCTCACTCGATTATTAATAATAAACGTGAACATACATCAAGGCATAAAATGATAAGTAGTAATTTTGTGTACATATAGAATCTGCATTTTTTACTCGTAAAAAACAATGTCTATACGAAACTACGAAAAGGCATCGAAATCATTCG
This sequence comes from Electrophaes corylata, assembly GCA_947095575.1. Lineage (NCBI taxonomy): Eukaryota > Metazoa > Arthropoda > Insecta > Lepidoptera > Geometridae > Electrophaes > Electrophaes corylata. The sequence continues at coordinate 8,307,812 of OX352698.1, read as the reverse complement.
AACTCGCTTCATTATTTTCTCATTAGATTATACGTTTTCGATTCTAAACTGCGTTGTGTATGTCCCAGATCGACTTTTTTTGTATTTAACTCTTTATGTTTGGTTAGCTATAAACGTACTCGTAAATTTAATGTAGGTGATCAATAAACTCCTATAACTCCAACCAACTTGCAATAATGTTCGTATACTGGACCGCAATATTATTGGTAAGCAATCGTTTATTGCACTCTATTGAGTAAATAGCTTTTTATTGTGCTTCAGGTAAATACATATTATGCAGGTAGGTAATGTGTATTACATAGTAGTATTACATACTCTCAGTTATGATCTAGTTGTACAACGTTGTACGTAACTGAACTCCTTCTATGGTTTATTATTATTTGCGAATATGAAAACGAATGGACATAGAGCGGGCGGCTAAGCGTGGTGATTACAACATATAACGTGATTAAGCATTTTGAAACTACCACTCTGTAATAGTGCTACGTTTTCCTAGGTTTCGATAAATGTAGCTAGGTATACCTAAAGTTATTTTATTTGAGGCGGCGTTTTGCTAACGTTTTCTCCAAATGAAGTTGTGCAGTGATGTGCAAATTTCAACCACGTCACGTCTTTGCACCATGCGTTGTTGATCGCACTTCCTAGCTACTTAGTTTCCGGGTAAATTTATTTACCTGCTGTAGTGTAAAAATTTATTCGTATATTCACTTCAATCGATGATAAGATAACCTATGTTTAAAGCATAAGGTTTTTTTTAACCAAGCCAATTGGCATCGATGACCTAATGAACTAAATTTTATTTCAATATTTATTGAAACACGAAGGTATTCAAAAAAATTGTTACGACATTTATCATAATTCTAAAGAACACCTATTACGAATGTGTTTATTTCCAACTAGTTTCAATCAGTGGCGGTCTTGTTGGTGTCAATAAAAATAGTTGTTATATTAGGTAGATAGATATAGCCTAGCCTTGCAACAAAATGGCAAAACGTGATTCTATTGTCATTATTATTACCGACTGTGCGTGATGAAATGTGTTATAATGTTGGCATTGCTTTCGCCATCTACCATTCAATGAATGAAAATTTGACCAGTCATAAGTTCCGACATATATAATACCATTCAATACCTATTATTAAAATACAGCAATTTCATAGCAACATACATATTGTTAACTAATTTTCATTCATGGAATATAGCTAGCTATAACCTGATGGTCTCACAATCTGAGACAAAAGTCTAAAGGATATAATCTAAGCACAAAACTGTCGTTGACCTGCTAATGAGGTGATATGGATAATAGCTAAGAAACTAATTGGACTTGACGTAAGCCTGTGACAAAGGGCAGGTTTCAAGCGAAGCTAATTATGTTGTCAGAAGGAGTGAAATGGGATTATATCCGTCTTTTGATTCCAAGGTTGTAGGTTGCATTCTGGATGTACACCAAATGATGTGTTATTTGAAAAATTTATGTGCGCTTGTCTGTGTATTTAAACGGTGACGAAGGAAACGATATCCTGCGGACACCAGTTAGTATTTTAGCAGTGACTTGTTTCAAAAAGTGGCCATATTCCAAATGGACGTACCTTAAGCTAAGCACCCACCCTTCGACAGAGATACTAAAAAGCTGCACTCGAAAGCTTATTTAATTTCGTTTTACGAATTCATTGAAAAGTATTATCTATCTATATTATGTATACTAAAACTGTAGAGGTCGAAATTTTTCTGAATAATTAGTTAGCTTATAATACCCAACTTTAAACTTAGTAAGGGTTTCATTGAGCTGTCATCGCTAAAGTGGGTGCAATAAGGGGATAAACTGTTTATGACAAATTCAAAAAACAACGCATACGAAGTCGCGAGTGAACAACTGACATCGTTTAGACCCTTTGCCACTGCTGGCTGCTGAGACTGGTAATAAAGCAACATACATATCTAAATAGTATCTACATAAGAGCTTAGTGAGATATGTGAACGTACCATTTTCTGTAGCTGATTTGTTCATTAGCATGCTGGAAATAAACGCGATGAGGAAGACAACGGCCAGAAGACTGGCTACGGCAGACAGAACCACCAGTCGCTTTTCCATCGCCGACCGCTTATTCCAAAACGTGGGTCTGAAAAAAAAGCATTTTTATAAATAATAATAATAAAATTATAATGATATTAATATTTATAATGCTAGACAATCCACACATCATCATCTAGCCCCAAGCTGAGTGTACAACGTGAGATATGTCGCGCTTGATACAAAATACTTTTTCTATTGTGGGACACTTTAGATATTACAGATAAAAGAACCACCGATAAGCTAAACATTAGCATTAAGTCCTCATTTGACAGAACGAGATAAATTTTTGGCAATTTTGCTTGATGATGTGTCTGTATGTTTTATCGGATGTAGCGGAAACTCACTTAAGGGAACCCTGACTTAAAGTCAGTGCACAGTAATACACTACACATAATATTGAAATTGAAATACGAAATCTTGATGGATTTCGCATAAAAAAACCACGAACCGCAATACAAAGCGAAGCCACACCACCTGATGGTCGCCAACAATCATAAAATATCAAAAATAAACTATATTTAGAGTCTTTCTTATAAAACATTTAATACGAAAAACACATTAAACTGTGTAAGGTAAGAATTCCAGTTATTATTCTTGGAGGAGAAAATTACCTCGAAATTTTCAATTTGTTTTGGTAACCTAATTTTCTGTGGGTAGGTTCCTACTCGTAACTTGGTGGCACACGAAAAGAAATCAGGAGGGACCCGTGCTCCATTCTCATTAGGCCAAAATGAAAATTACCAAAAAAGTTCCATGTTTTTTAGAGTTTGAATGGTGCTGCCTGCTGTAGAACTATACAGCAGGTACTAATTACATGTGCTATTTATGTTATTTTTAAACTTATCAAATCACCTACACACATAGATTTATTTACAAACATTTATCCCAAGGCGGGAATCGAACCTGCAACCTTCTGCGTCGCAGGCGGACATTCGCCCGCTGCGCCACATCGGTCGTGAAACGCAGAAAACATTTGAGGTTTTTGAAAGGATAGTAGCAATCATTTTGATCTAAGAAAGTTTTCGCAGTAAACTCAATCACAAGACGCTCTCCTTTCCGAGTATTACGACACATCATTAGCAGTCTTGTATAGAGCTACATACATAATACGTATGTATTTTCACAAAACACATAATACCTTATTATAAAGACACGGAATATTTCATATTTCCAACATACAAAAGAACGGTATACAATACACCATGGGGTCATGGGGTGCTATATTGTATTCTAAGAATTGTATTTACAAAAAAGTCTAAGTATTATATCAGTCATCTAGTTTCCTTAGTAACTAGGCTATGCTTAGTTTGGGGCTAGATGATATTGTGTAAAAATGTGCACAAATATCCAGAAATGCTACTGCAACAGATGCTACTACCCAACTTCTGGTTCCCTTAGTTGCATCTTACGACATTCATGGGATATAATGAAGATGTTCTATTTTAAGCCGGGACAACCGCGGCTTATAAGTAACAGGCATTTAGCAAGTATTTACACTACTGAACTGCGATTCGACGTCGCGTTCACTGTTTTTTATGTCTAGCTCTGTTTCTCAGTGGATTTTGTATGAATTTACAAAACAAGAGTTCTTAGCACACCTTCCAGGAGCACATATCGTGACTCCATACAAAATACCCTCATAAATTGAACAAGCATTGCACAGAAAACCGTGAGTGCAAGTTATCAACGCTCTGTCACTTTCATATCTTGACCTTTTGTCTTGTGTAAAAATCGTAATTGGTTTTAATAAATAATAGTATTGATGATATCAAATTTCACGGCCTACTTTTTGAGTAGGTAGTCTTAATGAAAAAATCTTATTTATTCAGAATAGGTATAAAATTCAAAATTAGAATCTCAGATTACTGAAAACTGAGAACTCATTCGTATACAAAAAGTATTTACTCACTTAACTAAAAACTATTTATTTACTTGATGCTGGCAAAATTGCCTGGAATGACGGACAGATGCCATATATGTCAGTTGCATGTCTTTTGTTATACTACGTCTGAAAGATTTTCTTTTTAAACACTGGTCAATCTTTTTGATAAACTCAGACCTCCATCGTTTTTTTTTTTTTTTTTTTTTTAACCTTTTGTGTCCCACTGCTGGGCAAAGGTCTCCCCCAAAATCCTCCACTGGTCCCGGTCTTTGGCGGTCTCCCACCAATCTTTTTTGTGGGTGTCGAGATCGTCCCGCCAGCTCTTCTCGGCCGGCCCGGTCGTCGCTTCCCATCCTCAGGCGTCCAAGGAGTGACTATTTTCGCCCAATCTGGTCAATCTTTTTGATAAACTCAGACCTCCATCGTTTTACTGTAACAAATTCTGCCGACATTGACATTGGCAAAATTGTGGAAGTTAAATCCACAGAAAACATTTAAAAAAAGAATAAGAACAAGATTTTGCTTAGTTAATACTAAAAGATTGGATGAAATATAAACAAGTTTGAAGTTTGGCCTCTCTATCTGGAAGAAACATCTCAAAAAAACTAACAAAAACTATGTAAATACATCACTCCCGAAAACTGGAAGCCCATACAGGACTAATAAATTACTCATAATTATCTGGGCAATATGACAGAGAATAAAGACGAAAATTCTAAAATGGGTGTAGACCGTAAACATGCACTTAACGATATTTCGTTACGCGAATTGGGCCCCGGATCTATTTCAAAACTTGAACTTTTTTTAAAACGGGAATTGAGCCCGCATACTCCTGCGTGGCAAGCAAACATTCGCCCGCCGGGCCACATCAATCGTCAAGTATTGACGCAATCAATCAATAGGTTTGTCACAAGATCTACGTAGATCATGGACTTCATTTCATGGGTGTAGTTTTATACGTGTACGTAATTACTGTCATTACCAATCATGCACGAGTGTAGATAGCTAGACTGAGGCTGGTACTACAGCGGTATTACGTATGGTACTTGAATATCTATGAATAAATCAAATATATCATCCGGCTTTATATTCTAGGGAAAACATATAGAACAAAGCATTTGGTACCCGATGTTCAGTCTAACAATGCGATTTGCAAAGTGTATCTGTATGTATCTTACAGCTTAATCATCATATTATAATTAAGCTGTGCGGCATAGGTTTCAGTGATGTGCATGCCATCTGAAACTGTATTCCAAGCACAAGCTATATAAAAATAAGTCAGACTTTCACTCTAGTCACCTCTAGGTGAAAGTTACCCTTGAATAAATAATCTAAAGTGCCTTGCACGCATGAATTGCAAAGGTTCAGTTCATGCCTCAAATAATCATCAGAACACTAAATACAACACATTTAAAAATAAAAACTATAATTTCAACATTATAGTTCTACAGACGGACAGACAGACAGACATGACAAATCCATAAGGGTTCCGTTTTTTGCCATTTTGCTACGGAACCCTAAAAAGTTCAGGCTACCTTTCCATGTACTTTAATCACCTCACGTGGATGTCGTAAGAAGCAATTGAGAGAAAGTGCTAAGCGTGGTAACACTGGTAAACCTCATGAAAATATGAGGGAGGAAAATGTCCAGCAGTGGATAACAGGCTGATGATGAACTTCTGAATATGTGGACATCGCTATTAAGATTCCTTAGTTCAAGGCGAACCAGTTTTTTTGATTTTATCTGCATAAACGCAGACCATTCGAATATACAAAGTATTTTCCCATGACGAATAAATTAATATTTGTGGGCTTAATTACAAAACACCTCTGGATAGACTAAAAGTACTTGTTCCCGCTAAGCTTGCTAAATGTGTTACCTGTTCCCGACCGTTGCACCGGGAACACAAATGTTTTACCTCTACCTATTTAAAACGTCAGAGTATTCTATGCACTTGGTGAAACAAACAGCGTTTTCTATTTTCTAAACTCAGGAGCGACTATATCATCATCTCATCATAAATTAAAAGCGCCAGAGACTAAACAGTACTTGTATCCATCACAAATTTACAGCTAAAAACTTAGGTAATTTATATCTTGTGTGGCAAATAGTGTCTGGTAAAATATTGAACGCCTCACCCGCCTGACAATGAATGTTAAAGCAAATATAGCAAACTGATTTGTTACCGCGGTAATCATTGATGGAAAAAGATTTTGGACACGACCCAATTTTTCTAGCTGAGTTTTAAGTCCGGTTTCACATAGTTCCGTAGAGTTAAACATATTTTTTATAGCGGGGAATACCCCCTAAGCCATTGATAAGGAAAAGCTCAAAAAGTTAATTAAACTGTTATCCTCAAGGAATCCCTGCCCAATGTCTGTTTTTTCGATTTGTAGTTATCTGTAGTTTTTATGTTTTATGCGAAGACTGAATGAGTGTTTTCTTGGTAAGCTACTCTGTTTCAGCCTCTTTGGTAAAGTTTTTACTGTTTAAAGCCCAACAGCTCCCGTTGTTTACCGGGGACTTGCATAAATCAGCCGGCAGAAGTACACTACTTACTGTACTATCTGTACATAGACCTCCCCATACATTTCCAGGAAGAACGGATTTGAGCCTTTTTCATTCACTCTCTTCGGGCTAAGTAATTAAATGAAAAAAATTGTGTTTTATTGATTAAAAAAAATATCCGACTGGTTTTCCAGGTTTAACAAAACAGTCCTTCAATACCTTCGGCGGGATATGTTGTGGCTGGGGTCAACGATAGATATTGAATTCACATTTTGTATGGTCGGTTTTTGCATGGTTTTCACATGATATCGAGAGGCCGATTGTCAATTATGAATACAATATCGTTCTGGCGCGCCACGATTGTCACACACCACACCCCGATTATCCCCAACCACAAAATAAATAGAAAGTAAATTGAACGCAGCGAACGGTAGACGAATCGCTAAAATTTATAAATAATAATATTGTTTTTAAAGGCGACGGAATAGCATGTAGACAACTCTACCTGCTTATTGACGTTCCTTTTTCCAACACTTCCGAAATTAAATGATATACAATTTTTTTTTGCATAAAAGTAATAAAATATACCTAAGAGTTTTTTGGTGTGTGGGATTAGGCTTACTATGACAGCCGGCACAGCTCAGTTCGTAGTAGCCCTGCCTCCTGTTTCTGCGCTGTAAGTGGTGGGTTCGATCCCCACCGAGACCAAATATTTGTTTGATGAACATAGATGTTTGTTCTGGGTGTTGTTATATTGTATTCTATGTATGTATTTACAAAAAAGTACATTAGTACAAATAAATGAAAGTTTTTTATTTATAGTAGAATATAATAGAAAACTTTCATTTTCTTAATGATCACTAGATCACCACTGTTGCTGTTACAACGAAACGAACGATACGGGAACTATTATGGCGGTGTACGGAACACAGGTCTTTGTTTAAAAAACAATGCCGATATCGATAAAATATTAATAATTGCCATACTATAATAATGTGGTCGACGGTAGTTCATTTCCTTCCATATTGTTTAAATAATATCCGACGTAACGACATGTCATGTTTTCGGTTCTTTGTTGTCATAACATGGGTCGATATGTACATACTTTTTAACCTACCCTACCCTTGTAAGTAAATACCTGACATTATTATAAACGTCTAATCATAGAGCTATTTTTGTATTCTGTAAGTAAGTAATTAGTAAGAAAAGTAAACAGGCTTTTGCATCAATTTTAGATGATTTATACAGCGTCCGGGGCAAGTTTTTCACTCATACTCATATTTAAGGGACGCTTTAGTGCCTGGGATAGGGTTTTTTGGATGCAGTAGGCTTACCCAGCACCTATACCATCCTCACAGTTTAGTCGGGCTAATCCATAGAAGAGGCATGGTCAATACGCGTGTGGCTGACTAAGCCATGGGTTTCCACACGATTTTACCGTTCCTTTACCGTCTGAGAGCATTGTGGGATTGTGTACATAAATTTTTCGAATAGAAAAATCCATTAGTTGGATTTTTGTCTGGATTCGAACCCACGAAAGACGGTCAGAAGTCGAATTCACTCCCACTCACACAAACAGAAATTATTAATAATTCAAATACTTAATTTGGGAGAGTTTATAGTCCACACTTGATAGGCGGAATAGTAGTAACATTTTCTGGAGCGTTCTTAGTTGCCTCTTACATCATAGGGTAAATGTTTTGGAGGTCCTTTTTTTAACCGGGATAACCTCGGCAACTATATGGCTAGCCGACATTCACATAATGCCTCGAGCCCCAAACTAAGCCAAGCTTGTGCTATGGGAAACATATGTCCGATAAATAATATACTTTTGTTTTTGTAAATACATGCTTACAATCTATTATAACTTGGGAAATTAATTTAACTATAAAGTTGTATGTTATCTGAGAAGTTGTATGTTGGGTTCGAAACAAAGAACAATTACATTTAATTGTATACCGATTAGATGTATCTACTACGTTTGCATCCATCAAACCATATGTCACCTTATCTTTGAATTTGTGAGGTAATAACACAAGACAATGCATATTGTTAGCATCAAAACTTTACACAGGTTTTCTCAGCAATGCTAATGATACCTAAACTATAGGTAACCTAATAGACGACTATTGACGCTAGAATTCTATGGCGTAAGTACCTAAGTTGGACGTAAGTCAAGATAAATTCGATAACAGGCCTCATATAGTTAGAGAGTTGATATTTTCACAGATGATGAATTTTTGTTACCGCTATAACAAAAAATACGAAAAAAAATATTTAAAGGGCTCTCATACAACAAACGTGATTTTTTTGGCGTTTTTATTACAGACTAGCTGACCCGTGCCCACTTCGTTGGGCGGTAAACCTTTTTACAAAGGTACTATGTAAAAATAAAGATGCACGGTGGCGCTATTACATAAGTACTGATGATTGTAGTCATTATAAAATAACTGAAGTAGTACTCGGCGTCGCCAACAGATGGCGTTAATAGAGGGTATACGGCATAATATAGCGGCCACTCGCAGTTTCGCCCGCATGGCAGATTTTTCCCGTTCCCAATATTCCCTATAAGTTATAATACTATACAGCTTATCTATTATATAAAAGAGAAGTCCATTCACTCACTGACTCATCACGATTCCTCCGAAACTACAAGGCTTAGAAGTCTGAAATTTGGCACAAAGATTCTTTAGAGGGTGTAGACGCTCACTAAGAACCGATTTTCGAAAATTCGCACCCTAAGGGGTTGAAAAGGGGTGAAAACGTTTGTATGCAAAATCGTATTCAGTGGTCGTATTGAAATGAAACTTTGGATAAATGTTACTTATGGCAAAGCTAATAAAATGTATTATTGTTTTTTTTTAAACAACCCTTACAAGGGGTGCGATGGGGTGTTAAAGTTTGTATGGGAAAATCGTAATGCGTGTTGCGATTGGCTTCAAACTCAGTTCGGCATCTTAAAAAACAAAAATATTAATGACTACATTCAACATTTTTCAAAACTACCCTTACGAAAAGGGATGGTCGGGTGTCAACATTTATATGGAAAAATCTGTATGCTTGGCTTGATTTACTTTAATCTTTGTTCGGACACTTAAAATACGATACTACTATACAAGTTTTTTATGGTTTTAAAAAACAACCCCTACAGCTACCCCTACCCCAATAATTTCGTACAAAATAAAATTATGCCAACTTAAAAACATTTGGCGTAAGCACTCTTTATAAGGTTTGAGTGCTTACTAAGAAACGATTTTTGAAAATTCGCACCTTAAGGGGTTGAAAAGGGGTGTAAACGTTTGTATGCAAAATCGTATTTAGTGGTCGTATTGAAATGAAACTTTGGATAAATGTTACTTCTAGCAAGGTTTATAAAATGCAATATTGTTTATTTTTTAAACAACCCTTATTAAGGGGTGCGATGGGGTGTTAAAGTTTGTATGGAAAAATCATAGTGCGTGTTGCGATTTGGTTCAAACTCAGTTTGGCTTCTTAAAATACAAAAATAATAATGACTACATTCAAAATTTTTCAAAACTACCCTTACGAAAAGGGGAGGTCGGGTGTCAACATTTATATGGAAAAATCTGTATGCTTGGCTTGATTTACTTCAGTCTTTGTTCGTACACTTAAAATACGATATTACTAAACGAGTATTTCATGGTTTTAAAAAACAACCCCTACAACTACCCCTACCCCAATAATTTCGTACAAAATAAAATTATGCCAACATTAAAACATTTGGCGCAGGCACTCTTTAAAAAGCTTAAGTGATTACTAAGAAACTATTTTTGAAAATTCGCACTCTAGGGGGTTGAAAAGGGGCGTAAACGATTGTATGCAGAATCGTATTTAGTAGTCACATTGAAATGAAACTTTGGATTAATGTTACTACTTAATGTCAAGATTTCAAAAATGCATTATTGTTTTTTTTTAACTACCTTTATTAGGGGTGTGATGAGATGCCATAGTTTGTATGAAAAAATCATAATGAGTGTGGTGCGATTTGCTTCAAACTCAGTTATAATAATTACTACGTTTAAAATTTTTCATGACCACCCTTATGAAAAGGGGAGGTATATGGGGGGGGGACATTTATATGGAAAAATTTGTATGTGTGGCTTAATTTACTTCAACCTTGGTTCAGACACTTAAAATACGTTATAATTATACAAGTTTTTCATGATTTTAAAAAACAATCCCTACAGCTGGTTAAAAGGAATTAATATATTAATTTCATAAATACACCAACTTATAAACATTTGGCTTAGGCATTCTTTGAAAGGTTTAGGTGTTTACTAATAAACTATTTACGAAAATTTACACCCAAGGGGTTGAAAAAGGGTGTAAACGTTTGTATGCATATTTAGCGATCGTATTGAAATTAAATTTAGGATAAATGTTATTTTAAAAGGCGTTATGGATTTTTTTAATTGCCCTTATAAAGGGTGTGATGAGACGTCAAAGTTTGTATGGAAAAATCATATTGATTATTGCGACTAGCTTCAAACTTAATCATGGAATACACAACTGTGGAAAACACAGCCAGGAATTGGTTTACATTCTTGCATCCAATTCCATGGTCGTATATTTCATGGTTGTGCTTTTTAGGTCATACCAAATTTTCTGCACTCTTGGAAAACACAAGCTTAGGATTGGATGCCAAAATTTATGCTCCGTTTGCACTCGCTTTCTAGGGCGGATCCGACTCGGATAGGTTAGGTTAGATTAGAACATAAAAAAAACGCGCGAGGCGAGCGAACGGAGCGAGCGTGCTGCGGCAGCAGCCACCGAAGCGCCAGAAATAAAACTGCATGATCTACCTATACTAAGGTACAACTTGACTCTTTAGTTGCGTCTTTTGCACTCGCTTTCTAGAGCGGATCCGACTCGGATAGGTTAGGTTAGGTTAGAACATAAAAAAAACGCGCGAGGCGAGCGAGCGGAGCGAGCGTGCTGCGGCAGCAGCCGCCAAAGCGCCAGAAATAAAACTGCATGATCTACCTGTACCAAGATACAACTTGACTCTTTAGTTGCGTCTTTGCACTCGCTTTCTAGGGCGGATCCGACTCGGATAGGTTAGGTTAGGTTTGAACATAAAAAAAACGCGCGAGGCGAGCGAGAGGAGCGAGCGTGCTGTGGTAGCAGCCGCCGAAGCGCCAGAAATAAAACTGCATGATCTACCTATACTAAGATACAACTTGACTCTTTAGTTGCGTCTTTGCACTCGCTTTCTAGGGCGGACCCGACTCGAATAGGTTAGGTTAAGTTAGAACATAAAAAGAACGCGCGAGGCGAGCGAGCGGAGTGAGCTTGCTGAGGCAGTAGCCGCCGAAACGCCAGAAATAAAACTGCATGATCTACCTTTACTAAGGTACAACTTGACTCTTTAGTTGCGTCTTTTGCACTCACTTTCAAGGGCGGATCCGACTCGGATAGGTTAGGTTAGGTTAGAACATAAAAAAAAACGCGCGAGGCGAGCGAGCGGAGTGAGCGTGCTGCGGCAGCACCCGCCGAAGTGCCAGAAATAAAACTCCATGATCTACCTATACTAAGATACAACTTGACTCTTTAGTTGCGTCTTTGCACTCGCTTTTTAGGGCGGATCCGACTCGGATAGGTTAGGTTAGGTTAGAACATAAAAAAAACGCGCGAGGCGAGCGAGCAGAGCGAGCGTGCTGCGGCAGCAGCCGCCGAAGCGCCAGAAATAAAACTGCATGATCTACCTATACTAAGATACAACTTGACTCTTTAGTTGCGTCTTTGCACTCGCTTTCTAGGGCGGACCCGACTCGAATAGGTTAGGTTAAGTTAGAACATAAAAAGAACGCGCGAGGCGAGCGAGCGGAGTGAGCTTGCTGAGGCAGTAGCCGCCGAAACGCCAGAAATAAAACTGCATGATCTACCTTTACTAAGGTACAACTTGACTCTTTAGTTGCGTCTTTTGCACTCACTTTCAAGGGCGGATCCGACTCGGATAGGTTAGGTTAGGTTAGAACATAAAAAAAAACGCGCGAGGCGAGCGAGCGGAGTGAGCGTGCTGCGGCAGCACCCGCCGAAGTGCCAGAAATAAAACTCCATGATCTACCTATACTAAGATACAACTTGACTCTTTAGTTGCGTCTTTGCACTCGCTTTTTAGGGCGGATCCGACTCGGATAGGTTAGGTTAGGTTAGAACATAAAAAAAACGCGCGAGGCGAGCGAGCAGAGCGAGCGTGCTGCGGCAGCAGCCGCCGAAGCGCCAGAAATAAAACTGCATGATCTACCTTTACTAAGGTACAACTTGACTCTTTAGTTGCGTCTGTCTTTTGCACTCACTTTCTAGGGCGGATCCGACTCGGATAGGTTAGGTTAGGTTAGAACATAAAAAAAACGCGCGAGGCGAGCGAGAGGAGCGAGCGTGCTGTGGTAGCAGCCGCCGAAGTGCCAGAAATAAAACTCCATGATCTACCTATACTAAGATACAACTTGACTCTTTAGTTGCATCTTTGCACTCGCTTTCTAGGGCGGATCCGACTCGGATAGGTTAGGTTAGGTTAGAGCATAAAAAAAACGCGCGAGGCGACCGAGCAGAGCGAGCGTGCTGCGGCAGTAGCCGCCGAAGCGCCAGAAATAAAACTGCATGATCTACCTTTACTACGGTACAACTTGACTCTTTAGTTGCGTCTTTTGCACTCACTTTCAAGGGCGGATCCGACTCGGATAGGTTAGGTTAGGTTAGAACATAAAAAAAAACGCGCGAGGCGAGCGAGCGGAGTGAGCGTGCTGCGGCAGCACCCGCCGAAGTGCCAGAAATAAAACTCCATGATCTACCTATACTAAGATACAACTTGACTCTTTAGTTGCGTCTTTGCACTCGCTTTTTAGGGCGGATCCGACTCGGATAGGTTAGGTTAGGTTAGAACATAAAAAAAACGCGCGAGGCGAGCGAGCAGAGCGAGCGTGCTGCGGCAGCAGCCGCCGAAGCGCCAGAAATAAAACTGCATGATCTACCTTTACTAAGGTACAACTTGACTCTTTAGTTGCGTCTGTCTTTTGCACTCACTTTCTAGGGCGGATCCGACTCGGATAGGTTAGGTTAGGTTAGAACATAAAAAAAACGCGCGAGGCGAGCGAGAGGAGCGAGCGTGCTGTGGTAGCAGCCGCCGAAGTGCCAGAAATAAAACTCCATGATCTACCTATACTAAGATACAACTTGACTCTTTAGTTGCATCTTTGCACTCGCTTTCTAGGGCGGATCCGACTCGGATAGGTTAGGTTAGGTTAGAGCATAAAAAAAACGCGCGAGGCGACCGAGCAGAGCGAGCGTGCTGCGGCAGTAGCCGCCGAAGCGCCAGAAATAAAACTGCATGATCTACCTTTACTAAGGTACAACTTGACTCTTTAGTTGCGTCTGTCTTTTGCACTCACTTTCTAGGGCGGATCCGACTAGGATAGGTTAGGTTAGAACATCAAAAAAACGCGCGAGGTGAGCGAGCGGAGCGAGCGTGTTACGGCAGCAGCCACCGAAGTGCCAGAAATAAAACTGCATGATCTACCTATACTAAGGTACAACTTGACTCTTTAGTTGCGTCTTTTGCACCCGCTTTCTAGGGCGGATCCGACTCGGATAGGTTAGGTTAGGTTAGAACATAAAACGGCAACGGCATAAAACGGCAGCAGCCACCGAAGTGCCAGAAATAAAGCTGCATGATCTACCTATACTTAGGTACATCTTGACTCTTTAGTTGCGTCTTAACGAAGCATAAGCTTTGGTTCGACCAATCAGAGCAATGGTCACCAATTCCCAGGTCGTGTTTTCCATGGTTGTACATTACCAACACGCGTTGGGAAGGACTCATAAACTACCCTTATGAGGGGTGCGAAAAGGCGTTTGTATGGAAAAATTATAATGCATGGTGCGATTTGCTTCAAACTCAGTTTGACTTCTAAAAATACAAAAATAGCAATATAATAACAACGCTCAACATTTTTTAAAACTACCCTATCGAAAAGGGGAAGGTTGGGTGTCAACATTTACATACATGTATGGAAAATCTGTAGGTACCTTAAATGCGTGACTTGATTTCTTTCAATTTTGGTTCGGACACTCAAAATACGATATTGTTACACAAGTTTTTCATGATTTCAAAAAAACAACCCCTGCAGCTGGTTGAAAGAGATAAAAATGTTTATTTCATCTATACAAATAAATAAAAATAAATGTCCCAGCAGTGGGACGGGATAGGCTAGGAAAAAAAAAAAAAAAAAAAAAAATTGAAGTGTCTGTAATATTAAAATAACCGGTTTTTACTGCATGCATATGAATGTATATACGGTACATATACCAATAAGACATAGGCTATTTTTTATCCCGAAAAAATAACGGGAACGGGCAAAATCTGCCACGCAATCTGCGAGTGGCCGCTATTTTATGCCGTATACCCTCTATTAACACCATCTGTTGGCGACGCTGAGTACTACTTCAGTTATTTTATAATGACTACAATCATCAGTACTTATGTACTAGCGCCACCGTGCATCTTTATTTTTACATAGTACCTTTGTAAATATGTTTACCGCCCAACGAAGTGGGCACGGGTCAGCTAGTATAATATATAGCCTATATCCTATTCCAGATTACAATCAATATTTATTCCAAATTTAATCCAAATCGGTCCACTGGTTAGAGCGTGAAAGGCTGCGCGCGATATTGGGCAGTACCTACTTGGACATTTTCGATTTTTTCTAAAATAAAAGTAGACTAAGTTACTCCTTATTTCATTAGCTATCTGACAGTGAAAGTCCCGTCGAAATCGGTCCAGCCATTCTAGAGATTACCCGCCACAAACAGACAGACAGACAGATAGACAAAAATTGTAAAAATGCTATTTTGGTATGTGTGCCGTATATCTATTATATAAAAGAGAAGTCCATTCACTCACTGACTCATCACGATTCCTCCGAAACTACAAGACTTAGAAGTCTGGAATTTGGCACAAAGATTCTTTAGAGGGTGTAGACGCTCACTAAGAACCGATTTTCGAAAATTCGCACCCTAAAGGGGTGAAAAGGGGTGAAAACGTTTGTATGCAAAATCGTATTCAGTGGTCGTATTGAAATGAAACTTTGGGTAAATGTTACTTATGATAAGGCTATTAAATTGTATTATTGTTTTTTTTTAAATAACCCTTACAAGGGGTGCGGTGGGGTGTTAAAGTTTGTATGGGAAAATCGTAATGCGTGTTGCGATTTGCTTCAAACTCAGTTTGGCTTCTTAAAATACAAAAATATTAATGACTACATTCAAAATTTTTCAAAACTACCCTTCCGAAAGGGGATGGTCGGGTGTCAACATTTATATGGAAAAATCTGTATGCTTGGCTTGATTTACTTCAATCTTTGTTCGGACACTTAAAATACGATATTACTATACAAGTATTTCATGGTTTTAAAAAACAACCCCTACAGCTACCCCTACCCCAATAATTTCATACAAAATAAAATTATGCCAACTTAAAAACATTTGGTGTACTAAGCAATCTTTATAAAGCTTGAGTGCTTACTAAGAAACGATTTTTGAAAATTCGCACCCTAAGGGGTTGAAAAGGGGTGTAAACGTTTGTATGCAAAATCGTATTTAGTGGTCGTATTGAAATGAAACTTTGGATAAATGTTACTTATGGCAAGGCTTATAAAATGCAACATTGTTTTTTTTCAAACAACCCTCATAAGGGGTGCGATGGGGTGTTAAAGTTTGTATGGAAAAATCGTAATGCGTATTGTGATTTGCTTCAAACTCAGTTTGGCTTCTTAAAATACAAAAATATTAATGACTACATTCAAAATTTTTCGAAACTACCCTTACGAAAAGGGATGGTCAGGTGTCAACATTTATATGGAAAAATCTGTATGCTTGGCTTGATTTACTTCAATCTTTGTTCGGACACTTAAAATACGATATTACTAAACGAGTATTTCATGGTTTTAAAAAACAACCCCTACAGCTACCTCTACCCCAATAATTTCGTAGAAAATAAAATTATGCCAACATAAAAACATTTGGCGTAGGCACTCTTTAAAAAGCTTAAGTGCTTACTAAGAAACAATTTTTGAAAATTCGCACTCTAGGGGGTTGAAAAGGGGCGTAAACGTTTGTATGCAGAATCGTATTTAGTGATCACATACATTGAAATGAAACTTTGGATAATGTTACTAATGTCAAGGTTTCAAAAATGCATTATTGTTTTTTTTTAATTACCCTTATTAGGGGTGTGATGGGATGCCAAAGTTTGTATGGAAAAATCATAATGAGTGGTGCTATTTGCTTCAAACTCAGTTTGGCTTTTTTAAATACAAATATAATAATTACTACGTTTAAAAATTTTTCATGACCACCCTTATGAAAAGGGGAGGTCGGGCGTCAACATTTATATGGATAAAATTGTATGTGCGGCTTAATTTACTTCAACCTTGGTTCAGACACTTAAAATACGTTATTATTATGCAAGTTTTTCATGATTTTAAAAAACAACCCCTACAGCTGGTTGAAAGGAAATATATTAATTTCATAAATACGCCAACTTATAAACATTTGGCTTAGGCATTCTTTGAAAGGTTTAGGTGTTTACTAATAAACTATTTACGAAAATTTACACCCAAGGGGTTGAAAAAGGGTGTAAACGTTTGTATGCATGTTTAGCGATCGTATTGAAATGAAATTTAGGATAAATGTTATTTTAAAAGGCGTTATGGATTTTTTTTAATTGCCCTTATACAGGGTGTGATGAGACGTCAAAGTTTGTATGGAAAAATCATATTGATTATTGCGACTAGCTTCAAACTTAATCATGGAATACACAACCATAGAAAACACAGCCAGGAATTGGTTTACATTCTTGCATCCAATTCCATGGTCGTGTATTTCGTGATTGTGCTTTTTAGGTCATACCAAATTTTCTGCACTTTTGGAAAACACAAGCTTAGGATTGGATGCCAAAACCTATGCTCCGTTTGCACTCGCTTTCTAGGGCGGATCTGACTCGGATACGTTAGGTTAGGTTAGAACATAAAAAAAACGCGCGAGGCGAGCGAGCAGAGCGAGCGTGCTGCGGCAGCAGCCGCCGAAGCGCCAGAAATAAAACTGCATGATCTACCTATACTAAGATACAACTTGGCTCTTTAGTTGCGTCTTTGCACTCGCTTTCTAGGGCGGATCCGACTCGGATAGGTTAGGTTAGGTTAGAACATAAAAAAAACGCGCGAAGCGAGCGAGCGGAGCGAGCGTGCTGCGGCAGCAGCCGCCGAAGCGCCAGAAATAAAACTGCATGATCTACCTATACTAAGATAGAACTTGGCTCTTTAGTTGCGTCTTTGCACTCGCTTTCTAGGGCGGATCCGACTCGGATAGGTTAGGTTAGGTTAGAACATAAAAAAAACGCGCGAGACGAGCGAGCGGAGCGAGCGTGCTGTGAGAGCAGCCGCCGAAGCGCCAGAATTAAAACTGCATGATCTACCTATACTAAGGTACAACTTGACTCTTTAGTTGCGTCTTTTGCACTCGCTTTCAAGGGCGGATCCGACTCGGATAGGTTAGGTTAGGTTAGAACATAAAAAAAACGCACGAGGCAAGCGAGCGGAGCGAGCGTGCTGCGGCAGCAGCCGCTGAAGTTCCAGAATTAAAACTGCATGATCTTCCTATACTATGGTACAACTTGACTCTTTAGTTGCGTCTTTTGCACTCGCTTTCTAGGGCGGATCCGACTCGGATAGGTTAGGTTAGGTTAGAACATAAAAAAAAACGCGCGAGGCGAGCGAGCGGAGTGAGCGTGCTGCGGCAGCAGCCGCCGAAGTTCCAGAATTAAAACTGCATGATCTATCTATACTAAGGTACAACTTGACTCTTTAGTTGCGTCTTTTGCACTCGCTTTCTAGGGCGGATCCGACTCGGATAGGTTAGGTTAGGTTAGAACATAAAAAAAACGCGCGAGGCGAGCGAGCGTGCTGCGGCAGTAGCCGCCGAAGCGCCAGAAATAAAACTGCATGATCTACCTTTACTAAGGTACATCTTGACTCTTTAGTTGCGTCTTAACGAAGCATAAGCTTTGGTTCGACCAATCAGAGCAATGGCCACCAAATTCCCAGGTCGTGTTTTCCATGGTTGTACATTACCAACACGCGTTGGGAAGGACTCATAAACTACCCTTATGAGGGGTGCGAAAAGGTGTTTGTATGGAAAAATTATAATGCATGGTGTGATTTGCTTCAAACTCAGTTTGGCTTCTTAAAATACAAAAATTGTAATAACAACGCTTAACATTTTTTAAAACTACCCTATCGAAAAGGGGAGGTCGGGTGTCAACATTTACATACATATATGGAAAATCTGTAGGTACCTTATATGCGTGACTTGATTTCTTTCAATTTTGGTTCGGACACTCAAAATACGATATTGTTATACAAGTTTTTCATGATTTCAAAAAAAACAACCCCTGCAGCTGGTTGGAAGAGATAAAAATTTTATTTCATCTATACAAATAAATAAAATTGAAGCGTCTGTAATATTAAAATAACCGGTTTTTACTGCATGCATATGAATGTTTATAAGGTACCTACATATACCAAAATAGCATTTTTTACAATTTTTGTCTATCTGTCTGTCTATCTGTTTGTTTGTTCCGGGTAATCTCTGGAAAGGCTGGACTGATTTCGACGGGACTTTCACTGGCAGATAGCTGATGTAATAAGGAGTAACTTAGGCTACTTTTACTTTAGAAAAAATAGAAAATGTCCAAGTAGGTACTGCCCAATATCGCGTGCAGCCTTTCACGCTCTAACCAGTGAACCGATTTGGATGAAATTTGGAATAAATATAGATTGTAATCTGGAATAGGACATAGGCTACTTTTTATCCCGAAAAAATAACGGGAACGGGCAAAATCTGTCACGCAATCTGCGAGTGGCCGCTATTTTATGCCATATACCCTCTATTAACGCCATCTGTTGGCGACGCCGAGTACTACTTCAGTTATTTTATAATGACTACAATCATCAGTACTTATGTACTAGCGCCACTGCGCATCTTTATTTTTACATAGTACCTTTGTAAAAATGTTTACCGCCCAACGAAGTGGGCACGGGTCAGCTAGTACATTCATATGCATGTAGTAAAAAGCGATTATTTTAATATTACAAAAACTCTAAAAATAACTTTTGCGTAGGTGTAGTTTCTAAAAAAAATCGCACGAAAATTTAGACTTCGCACACGACCGCTCGCGTCTGAGCCGCGCGGGTTGGTACCTTACTCATAGATCTAACTAAACTCCCATCCCGCACGCGCACCCACACCTTGGTGACGCTCACTTCGCAACGGGCCGTGCAGCAGAAATCGTAATATTTTAATTTCGCCATAACTTCAAAACCAAACGTCCAATTTTAATCATTCAAAGACCAAATATTATCTACACAAACTGTTCTTAGTGATAAAATAATTTATTTCGATAAGGATTAATAGTATGAGTAAAATAAATTCGTTTAAATGTAGTCCAAAAAAATTCAAGATTTTTAAATAAAAAAATGGTTGTTGTGCCTCACTCGACATAGATAGGTATAATGTGTTGCGGACTTTTTTGTAGGTATTTATAAGATCTACAATTATTAAGAACATTTTATGGTTCTATCTTTTATAGTTTAGGCAGCGTACGCAAAATAAGTAACTTTTCTAGTTGATTTTTTACACCTT
The DNA here is from genome assembly GCA_947095575.1 of Electrophaes corylata. Taxonomy (NCBI): domain Eukaryota; kingdom Metazoa; phylum Arthropoda; class Insecta; order Lepidoptera; family Geometridae; genus Electrophaes; species Electrophaes corylata. The sequence continues at coordinate 8,287,626 of OX352698.1, read as the reverse complement.
GTGTCCGAAAAACCCAATTAATCTATTTTTTTCCAAAATAAAATGTAACCTATGTTACTCGTGGATAATGTAGCTTTCAAATGGTGAAAGAATTTTTCAAATCGGTTCCGTAGTTTCGGAGCCTATTCAATACAAACAAACAAAGTTTTCCTCTTTATATTATTAAGTATGAAGTATGATAATGGTACGGAACCCTTCATGCGCGAGTCCAATGTACTCGACCGGTTTTTTTTTCAATTGTTGCTATGTATGTTAAACTTAATATAAATATATACAACAAAGTAATCCCTAACGTTTCCGTCTAATACTATTATTAGTAACGCTTAAGAAGGAAAGAACCCTGACTCAATGTGTAGTGGAATATATAATTATGTAAGTATTTTAATCTGGTATCTTTTAATATGGACCAGAAAGGTTTTTGTTTCTAAGTTGTCTGAAATAAATATTATTATTTTTCTGGAACTAAAACTATGTTTCTATCACTGTCCATTGTTAAATGTCTATAATATTTCGTTTGTCGGAAAATGTATGACGGCTCGAAATATCGACTGAGTAAGTACATAGATAATATTATTGTATTTACGTGTTGAGTTTACTCATTCTAGCCACCGGTTTGTTCATACAAAAACATTCTGCTGATGTACTCTCAGCTTGTACCAAAGGTCAGTCAGCTCTCGTACTTAAACCCCCGGAGAAGTGTTAGTTGGACTCGTACATACGGAGGGGTTCCTTTGGATTTTTTGATGTCTAGATTTTTTTGAGATTACATCGATAGTATACCTAAAACTAATAGAAAAAGTGGCCTAAACATTGTAATCGCCCAAAATAATTTCACGTACTAGATTAATTAGTCTATAATTTATTGGTGTCTAGCTATTATTATTCTATGTGATCTCTGGATATTACAGAATTTATGCTTTTTGATTTTGACTTAACATAGACTATTATGCTTCGTGATTTACCATCTCTTCGTTGTAGTTTTTTAAGAATCTAAAGAATCGAAAAGAGTATCTTTATGTTTTGAAAATTGGATCTTTTTGTAGCCCTCAAAACCGGACAAGCCCGGTTTTGATGTGCAGAGACTGTCGGCGCGGCGGCAAAATAGTAGGCTTCATAGTATGATCTCGTTGGCACCCCCCGGGAACACTAAAAACCGCCTGGCGTTACTGCAAAGAATCTCAAGAACCACGACATTGTTTAGATATTCATAAACAAATGTACTTCATCGATTCGTCCATATTAAACTGAAACGTTGGTTCGTAACTTCCCACGGATACTGAATAATTGAATGTGAATATTATGCTAAGCATAGGTACCTATCTGCCTTTACTTTATGAAGTTTTTGATGGAAATCGATGGAACCGTTTATCCCCAAGAAATCCTAAGCAAAGGCACTTGGGCTTTCGATTAGTGTATCTAATCAAAGCTAAGGACAAACAAATTATCGGATAGTGAACAGCACTGTTCTGTCAAAAAAGACCGGTTCCACCAAGTTCGTTATCTTTGGCAAAAGTTCAGTAAACTACAGGATTTAACTAGTTGATAAAAACAGTACCTGTACCAAAGTAAGACACAAAGCCCTACTTATTCGTCTTCCTTGGCTGCCAATCTCTATTTATGTTGACAAATGGTTGACATCCATATGTTTGGGATGATATCCGCACGCTCAAGCTTGCTCCACTTACATGCGCCTGCATCCTAATGTGGAGTCATTTCTGTTCTACCAACAAGCGTTTGTTGTAAGATAAATATATCATTACGATTTATATTAGGTACTATGATTTCTAAATTTCTTGAACATTGCGATTACTATTCATCGAGCGCCGATTGATGGTGATTTCATATACAAACAATACTTGGAACCAATCCAGCTGCCAAACAATGCAGTACTCTAAAAAAGAACTAAAGAAATTGTAAAATGAGGTCTGACATTGCGATGCGAGTAACGGTACGGTGGCACAGGCGACGCAGCCAACAGGACTGGCCTGGCACAGGACTATACTAATCTAATGCAGATCTACCGTTGCCTGGTACGCTACAAGTTCAAAAGTTGAATGAACTCTGTAAGCATAGCCTACCTAATGATTGCTTAGAGGTCTGGTGGTCAAGTGGTTGTAAAGTCCTATTTCCGATCCTTATGTCATGGTTTTGAGTGAAAATGTGTGCACTGTTCTATTTAACATGTTAATCAGCTCCGTACGTATTATCCATGTTTTTCCTGTGGTCTAAGCCGTGATCGTGTGGTACTGGGCACGCCTACTCCATTTAAAAACCTATTCCATGTACTACAACGTTTTATTAATAGGGGTGTGAGTGAAAAGTTACCTCTGAACGCTGTATAATACATCTACTTGAAATGCAAAGGATGTTTACATATTAATATTCTTTGAATAACATACACAACCCACAATAAAATACACCTAAACAACATGGCTTCAACCATGAACAATCTTCGAATAATGAAATCGATGCAACGTTGAAATACTTTACTGTGTTTTGTCTCTTGCATTGAAGTTTCAAATTAGATCGAAACAGACAAAACACGGTATAACTATTTCGAGATTTTACCGAATTTATTAGTCTAGAATCCTGAGTAGGTTTAGAACTAAGGATTATGTGAAGGGATATTGATTCCTGATTATTTTCAAAAACCAAATAAATGGTGTTCTTTCAAAACAATTTATTTTACCTACTGACGAATAACTATCAGATAACCTGGTTTTGACCTTACATAACTAAACTAGCATCCAACCGCGGTCCTTACTCTTCGTGTGGAATACTCGTAGCTGATGATAAACGAGTTTTTCTCTCGCAATTCATGTCATAAGCTGCACACAACGGATTTTTTTTCCTCGTGTCTTTACGGAGATGTGAGGCTGCATTTATAACAAACATCGTCTGTTTAATAGGTAAATTAGCAAAGATTAGGCAAGGTGAAAAATGAATTATTAATTTATGAAAAGGTAGGCAGGTACATCGCAATAGTAAGTATTACCGGTGACAAGACAATTCTGATTGAATCTTGAGGGGGTGTTTCTGAGAAAATCTGGTTTTATTACAACAAGTTATTTGAAGCAACCGATATAATATAAATTACTTGCTTTCACGCAATAGGTCCACGTAATTTTTGCTTCCAAGGAAAAATACTGAGTGAAGCGTCCATGTGACGCAATTTTACCTTTACCTTTATATAATATTTAGTTTTCTCATTAAGTTGGTTAACGTACCTATACCAGTGGCCTATAAAAGTTTATTTAGACAAAGATGTATTTAGAACATGGCCCATGCTCAATTATATTGGAGCTGCATTTTAGTTTATTTTTAAATATAATGACAAAATTTGCTATTAGGTTTACCTAATAGGTTTGCTTTGGGTTATAGTTTACTAAAAGTTATAATATAAATATTGGCAAATATTCACACAACTATAGGCTTGTCACATCTACGGCCTGCACATTATCACTTCAACTTGACTTTGAGAGCTAAATCAGTGACCTTGGTTTCTCTACTGATTCGCTTATTTCTGATTCTATCACGTATCACGTAGAAAAACTCTTATCATAACTTTCTCCATAGCCCGTTATGTGACTTTCAGTTTGTTTATGAAGCCAATCGTTATTTGAGACTACTCTCCTTGCTAAGGGCTTACCTAGGTACATAAGTAGAATTTCGACTGCATATTTGGGTCAGATAATAATAATAATGTTGGACAATCCACACAACATCATCTAGCCCCAAGCTAAGCTGAGCTTGTGCTATGGGTACTACTAGATGACTGACATACTTAATCCAATAAATTACATGCATGTTATTTTTATTATGCATAGAAAATACCCAGAACACCCGGATTAAATATTTGCAGATCGTACAAATATTTATCCCAAGGCGGGAATCAAACCCGCAACCTCCTGCGTCGCAGGTGGACATTTGCCCGCCGCGCCATATCAGTCGTCAAGATTTAATTCACGATTTGACTAGTCAAATTGTCTGACCCAAATATGCATAGTAGGCTACGACTTCGATTATATAGCACCAACTCAGTACGGTACGGGTTCGCACAGTGCACCTGTGCATGTTTCGTTAGAATAAGCAATTGCTGATAATTTTAGTCTTGCCCATGTATCTCCATTGTCTTGTGCATTGACTCTAACAGATCAAAAGTAAAAATTAAATTTACTCAAACGTATTGATTTCAATTCTAAATTGAACAACAAAGTCATTGAAACTTAAGAAATACGTGCTCACGTTACAGTGGTTCTCAAATCAAATTTTACAACTAAGCCTTTCCATTTGATATCCCAACATACTTTATATTATTTGAAGTGAATAACCTCCTTTAAAACCATCTATATAACAACCCGTAAATATATAGACCACAGCCGTATTGAGACCGAATAAACGCAACGGTTCAAAAAAAATGCTCAAGCAAAGATACAGCATAGCTATAGGTAATACAAACATACAATGCAACATTTTGCCGAAGTCACCAGAGAAATCTTTAAGTGTTTATTTTATCATGAGTAAAATCTCCCTTCATAAATACTTAGTTTGGTTTTCCCCCGGCAGAGTTCTCATGGCACTATATATTATTAGAATTCTTGCCGATAACATTACCTCTATATTTTATATATCCTGACCTGCGTAATTATTAAAAAAATAAGATACTTTCATAAACACTAATTAGGTACTCACTTCACGTTATTCCTCATGCTGTCGTAATGAGTTGGACTGTACTCTGCGTCTCCACTGTAAATAAACAAATTACTTGATTACTTTTCAATCGTTTTATTAAGCACCAAAGGAGGAACTAACTAGTCGAAAGTTTAGGGTTTATGTATAAAAGTGCATAGAATAATGTAAGTAAATTGATTAAATGGGTCAGTAAACGCACTTTTCGGCTCCGTTTCCGCCGCGATCGGACATGACGCGGTGACCGTAAATCAGATTGCAATATCCACTAATTATTTACTAAAACAATGCAAATAACCGGAACGATTCGATAGGCGCCGCGCCACCGACCGCTGCGCGCCGTTGGACTACTGTCACCACTTGTAGCCATTCATTATATTCAGTAACAGGTGCTACCGCAAGCGGACAATCTACCTTGTCTAGTTGGAGCAGGAATGTTTACGACTTTTTAATCTGTCTACTAATGATCTGCCCGTACGCATTAGAAGCCGAGTATTTTCTGGTCAAAATATAATTTATCTAAATCTATAGCCAACTATAAACTATACCAGCATATAACTATAAACTATACGTAATGGCAAAACAATATAAATCTTAATGTTCCTTCAATTTGAGCTGACGACAACGACGACACCTTGTTTCTTGAATCAGGTCATTCGAGAATTTTAAAGGTCAATGTGCGATATAAATCAGTGAGAAACGAAAAATCCGAGAAGATTGGTACAATCAGTTATAAAATCAAACTCATGTTTTCAGTTTCTAAATGCCCATTTTTCTAAACTCTCATTGAAATGGCAATTTCGGTTTGCAGATGTTTATACCTCAAGCAAGGCAAATCTTCAAATAAAGTTCAATATTCTATGGCATAGCATAGTGGCACTTGACGGAACTACATTGAAATCACAATACGTTTCCTATCAGGCGAGCTAGAACCAGTTTTCAATGAATTTCTACATGCTACAGGTGGGTTTGACCCATATTGTACATGGACATATAAAAGTGATCTCTCACACGAAAGAGACAGATTTCGTTAAATGACTGGACCTATCTGATCACGTCATCTTTGCGTGTATTGTATCTACCTAACCTACCTACTGAATAAACTTAGAAAAAAAAGAGTTAACTTCAAAACGATACTACGTCTATCTGATGGCTGGATAGAGCAAAGTGCTTAAACCTTAAAAAATCACACTATGCTTTAATGACTCCGTCGTCTAACCATCCAAAACTTTTACTATAGTAGACTACTGTAGGATATCTATTGTAGGTAGTTTGGTCGTAAATGTTCTTGCCAAATCAACTGTAGGTATAAATAATAAATAATGGTGATGAATCGTGGTGATCTCGAACTTGTGCAGGACCACATCATCACCACCCTTGAATATCGTAAGAGATCAGCTTTGATCGTCTACTCTTGAAAAATGCGGGGCCTCGGTAACCCTATCCACAGTCAAGTTGTCGCTGCCTGACATGCCACGCAGTGTTACTGAAAACGACAATACGAAACTTCGTCTACCGTTGTCAAGAGTAGACGTGCAGGGTACACCAGCCAGGGCCTAAATCGGCAGCCTCTTGAGGACCAACTCACCTGCCAGGCGTGAGGCTTAGGTCCAGCAGTTGGCTCATTGATGAAATTGCAGGATGTTGGTAATTGTACTGAACCTACGTGACCTACAAGGCAATGCTTGGTGATGATTACCACTTATCATCAGGTGGGGATTGTTCTAACTGCAGTAGCATAAAAATATTAAAGAACAGTGTACGATAATTTCAGAGGTACGCACTTGGCCGATTATTCTACGTGTAACGACGAGAGACTGAGTTCAACCTATGTTGGATCATGTAAATGTAGGAAATTCTACAAGTTTCGTCAAATCCAAACTTGCTAACTAACTGCGTAAGTTATTTACACAAACTATCTTGTTTCTGTCTCGTGTTTGCGTAATTGCATTCATGATTATCTTCATCAGCCTGAATAGTCCAGTGCAGGATGAAGGCCTTCCATAGATTTCCGGGTATAACAATTTTAAGCCATCTCAATCCAACTCTAACTTCCCACGATTTTCATAATCTCACAGGTCTATCGGGTAGGGGTGGTCCGGTTAATTTCGTTTTCAGGTTCACCTTTCGTGGTCTAAACTTAAACCTAACACTTTTTTCTTTATTTGATTACGACTAGAAGATTTTATTTTTTCCATTTCTGTACAAAAATTGAATACGGTGGATGTGATAAGATGCGACTAAAGGTGCGCACTAGGTGTTTTTGTGTTATATTCTTGTGCCTGTGAATTTACCGGTACCCACAGTGTTCAAACCACTAGCGACAACGCAACAGAGTATATAAACCAATGTACACACAAATACATAAAACTAACTGATTCGTTCATATTAATGTTATTTTAAAATTTTATTATTTCTTTATTCTATTTTGACTTCAATTTTACCTGAGGTCCAAATTTAGAAACGAATATCCAAAGGGTATTTTTTGAGACTGATACTTCAGACAGGCCCAATTTTGATGATAAAGTCCTCAAATTTCAATCTCGTCTCAGCTCCAAAAAAATACGAGGATTAGGCCTCCGGTAGCCCTCCTCACAACGTTCACAAGATTTACCTCGATTTTAGAGTTTATGCGGGACTTGCACGAATCACAGCTAGGCCGCACAATTTATCCAGGACTCAGAGAATTAATTACTTATTATGACTATTATCAATGAATGACTATTATGACTATTACTTCTATTATTATTATAACAGAAAAAAAGGCGGTGTTTCATATTATCGTTTTTCCGAATTGAAGCCTTGGTACCAAACCACGTACCTAACGAAATATATTGTGTAGTGTCACTAAATAAAAATATTTTTACCATGGTGTAAGTATTCATAATACCTATTTACTTATTAAGTACTTGTTTACCTATCTACTAGCTGTATTTACCTACTGTTCGTACACCGGTTTCCGTGGCGTATTTCTCATGTATATAACTGAATATTTGATAGCTTGTGGCTTGCATAATATACACTAGTTTCAAGATGTAATTAGAGCTACCTACTAGCAGAACGTAGGTTTCTTACAATATTAACCCCCGACAACTCAAACGCCACTTAAATTTAATCACGTCTCAAGTGACGTATTTTTGACAGATTTTCATTGCTAACTGTCAAAAAATTGAGACTTGAGACGTGATTAAATTTAAGTTGTGTTTGAGTATAGTCTGAAACGTCTTAGAACGTTTTCTTACTAAATCTTGGACGATTTTATCTGGCAACCTACCTACTTCAGCAATCAAAAATCATCGTATTATGGCGGCTTTATTGAATAAAAGATCAAGTTACCATTTCATGCACTGAAGTGAGAATTGTTGTCATTTAAGCTTTTGAGCTGTGCGGCCACCATTTGAATGTGTGACCTTAGCGGTCATAGGTGGCATAGTGTAGAAGACCTTAATGCGGCCTAAAACCATCGTCACCAGAGCTGGCTCAATAACTCATACGAACTTACTAAGTAAAATAATAATAAATGATGCGAATATCGAAAGGTTATTAAAAACAACTCATATCTGCGTGATCTCCCTGAGGTTCCTGCATTTGATAATCGCATGCATAACTCGCCCCAAAACTCTCATCTCTATATAACCAGCGCATTTCTTACATACACCCTGCATGTAAGTAATGCAACTGCATAAACATAAATAATTAGTAGTATAAATAAAACCCTAATAAACAAACTAAATTTTTTTCTATTTGAACGTTTATCGCGTTTGCATCATTTGTACAGAAAGTCTCGAAGATTTTATGCAGTGTTAGAAAAGCTACACTGCCTTAAAATAACATGGATTAAATCACATATTCCATTTTTCCCCCGCTTCGACAGACATTCAGATATTGTTAAGATTGTAGGGAGGCACATCATCACGACGATTAAGGAAATCATTCGGAGAGAGCGGACGAAGTCGCGGGTAACAGTTAGTACCTACAATAACATTTTTACTAAACAAGTGTGTGTACCTCCAGATGTAGTTTACTCCAGTGATCGATCGTTATTAGGTAACGTTAATGGAAAGGCAACCTCGTTCGAAAGTCTAAAACCTGTTCAATAACAGAGTTGAATAGATAATCCATTGCAATTATGTTTTATGGGACAGGGCACACGGATGTTTTTATTACCGCGCGTCAATTTTACGATTATGGAATGGATTACGTTCAGAAAATATAATAATTTTTATGATCGAATGTGTAGTGGCTCTTAGAGAGAGGCTTTAGATATGAGATGTAGGAGAAGCAAGTAGGAGCTATTTACGATGAGGATAACGAGCTTGCTTCTCTGATGAAGTGGCAAAAAAACAAACCTTGACGGTGTAGTCAGATCATGGCCATTGTAATACATTTTGAGATAATACACGATTAAATTTAAAATCCCTCGAATGTTTATCGTTTTACGCGGGGTCGACCTTCTCCACTGATGCATGAGATTTTATATTATCATCCCAAAAGTTATGAACCGATTAAGATTTTCTTTTAGTGTAGGTCAACTTTCAGTCCATCGGGTATAGGACGTCTTAATAGGCTTCGTCTTCCGGTTCGTGGTCGCACCCTTTACCTATTCCCCAACGGTTGTTGTTTCTATGAGCTATTATGACCTGCCCATTGCCACTTCAACTTACTGATTCTAAGAGCTATGTCGGTGACCTTGGTTCTTCTACGGATTTCATCATTTCGGATTATATCTCGCAGCGAAACTCCCAGCATTGCTGTCTCCATAGCCGGTTGTGCGACTTTGAGCTTGTGTATCAGACCAATAGTGAGCGACCACGTCTCAGTTCTATAAGTCATTACTGGTAACACACATTGATTATAGACTTTCGTCTTGAGGCTTTGCGTTAACTGTGACGAAAACCTATGCCGTAATTTCCCGAACGCTATCTATCAGAGTTAGATTCGTTGGATTCGTCGTTGGTCCTCTTGTAGCAGATACATTAATGCGAAAAAATATCGAAGCAAACCTTTTAAAGGCCACAAAAGTTTAAAAAAACGAAGTAAAAAGCATTTATTCAGTAATATCCGCAGGAATCATCTTGAAACGTTTTAAATCTAGATGGATCTAAGCGCCAGTTCCTCGCGACCAAGCCTAGAAGAACGCGTTCTCACACACAACACACAAAAATGCGTTCAACGTCATAATGCACGGAGGCATGCACAATGACGATCAAGTTGTTTTTAAATGGCCTACATGCGAACGCATAGCGTTCAACTGACGTCCTCAATGACGTTCAAGATGGTGATCAGCTGTTTTTATGGTGATAGAAAAAGAGTACCTATCAGCACCTGAGTACACAAAAAACTAAACGCAAACGTGCACGCACGCTGGACGCCGATAAAACGCGTTGGTTTAGTCTCTGCTGTATTCTACGCCACACTGTTTCTTTTTCTGTAAGTTATTCGACAACCAATTTCGCCAATGTCAAGTGGATGAATAAATAGTGTTTAGTCAAGTTGAGTCAGTAAAAAAGTAAAGTCAGCTGTCATTGGTTTAGAAAAAAAAAGATGGCGTTTCTCTTCAGAATGTAAGAGAAATATTTTTGTCCAAATCAGGATTTTACATATCACACTTTCATTTCAACTGCTCACGCTTGTGCTATGACCTCAGGTAATTATGGTTAAAATACCAGCAAAATACACATCAGAACTTAAAATAAAAAAACTACTCGATATCTACCTGTCCGTCACTCGACATACAACTTTGCTATTGGCAAGTGGACGAATAAGAAAAAGATAGCATTTGCCTTTAAAGTAAACCAACTACTATCAGGATACCACCTAATACTTTCATTTCAACAGCTCCCACACCTTGCAAGACCTAAAATGATGTTTGTTAAAATATCACCGAAATTACACGATAGTACATAAAAGTAACACTAGAAAATCAAGCTTTTGTGTTTTCATAGATGACAGAAAGCGAATCCTTATTTACCTATATATACTAGTACTACTAGTAGGAATACTTGTAGTACTTAAACTATAGTATATATAGTAACGTTAGATACCGAAGTTCAATCAAACTTTGACAGCAAACAATAACGTCGCGGCGCGTCGTCACTTCAGTATCAGTTAAATGTTGAGGGTTTATGAACGATAAGAAATCTATAATACTAAAATGTATTATATTGCAATACTATACATATAAAAGAGAACGATTAGCGAAAAGAAACAAACGAAACGATTAACGAAAATTCACGTAGTCTGTGTATTCTTATATATGTAGGTACCACCACTCTTGCGCATCAACTCAGGGTGGTGCTAGTATATTAAGTTCCTATGTAGATTTAAAGTAATAAGAACTGATGGGCTTTTAAAAGTTTTATCTTAACTTTTTTATAAATCAAAACAAAGGGTTAGTTCAGGAATGTAGCTTATTTCTGCCGCCAAGCATAGCGATGCTGTGTTTCGGACTGAAGAATTTGAGTACTGATGTAGTAACGTTACCTCTATGCCTCATGTTGATGGACACAGGGTAGTGCATCAACGGGCAATATTTTAACGTGCGTAACTTGCCTACTTTGTTGGGTGATCTCTTTATTCCACCAACAAGTTTAGAAATCCCCTACCAGAACATGGAACCTAGCACGAATAAATTTGACATTTGTGGTGTAAGTGTAATAAGGACTAAAGTGTGTATCGTATTGATTTAAATGTCAACGTGTCTTTGTGCGGCACCGAAATTTCAATTACGGAGTGTGTCAAGTCTTATTGCGATTCAATTTAAGACCTAAAATGAATTGTTATGTTTCGACACATTCTATGACATAATATAAACCTTATCATGACGGAATAAGTCTGTCTAAAAAGTCTAAATGGAACAATTCAACTTAGGTCTTAAATTGAATCGCAATAAGACTCGAACGTCGTAATTTGGAATATCTAAAGCACCGTTTCGATGAGGATTTTAGGGCAAGGTTGTGCATACGATTGTCGAATGCGAGAACTTCCGAGCGATCTCGCACGTACGAGTTGTTTACAATAGGTAAGTTTTTTAATACAGAAATAGTGTATTCGGATTTTGGATCACAAAGCAAATTATAGATTTTTAATTTTAGGATAATCTGTAAAAAAAATATATATCCTTTTTTATTATGTATCGAAAAATACATTTATTTACAAAGAAAATTACAACGAATACTTGTATTTATATTCTTAGGCATGTCCTTGTTACATGAATTTTTAATAAGTAATAATAATAACTAGGTACTTATATTATTTTTATTACGATACCTATCACTTTTGCAAATTGGTTTCTTAACGACCGCTTTTCACTAATATGTCGTGCGTAAAGATGTATAGTATATCTAAATAGTTACCTCACAAAATCTATATAGAAGACTTAGTGAAGAGTATCAAGCTTTTTTTTGTGCACCTGCTGAGCAAAGATCTCCCCAGTTTATTCCGTTCCCCTCGATCATCGGTCAACTGTACCAAGTCCTTGTTGAAGGAGTCTAGGTTGTAACGTTTTCTCTTTCCAGGATTCATATGAATCATGATCTCATCACTCACTACTCACCCCCATTGCTATTTCACCTGTTAACGACCTACATGAGGGATGATAGTTTTGGAGCGCGGTGTGTCGTTTCGAATTCGATCCGTTCTTTTTAAAAGTTATGATGCGATCACAAACTCCCCCATTGACTACGCAAATAGGTACTATAAACCTATGCCGATTACGAATTCGTATTTTTATAGTGTTTTAATCAAAACACTGTTCCTAAACTTAGTAGTACGCTGAAACTATTGAATGTAATAATTAAAGAATATTATTAAATGAATAAACTTTAACTTGTGTGTTAAAGGTGTTAAATTAATGAAATACTTTTAACGTGGTGATTTAACAATTCTAATCTTTAAAAATCTAATCTTCTGTTATTATTTATTTACGACTAAATTAGGGTTCTGAAATAACTTTCAAAAAACTTATTGAAATAAGTATTATTTTATTTCTCAGTCATTATGCTTTACTAATATTAATAATTTTTTTATTTCCTGACAGACATGAATCCATAGCCATCCATTATCCATCCGTTATAAAAAAAAGGTGTACCATTTATCCAATTCAACTTGTAAGGTACAACATTTGATTACGATAGGTAAAACGGAACACTTGTTGCATTGCATCACACACTAATAAGTTAGTATTACCTATCATTGTTGCGTAGTGATTGCTTTTTCTCCTGTTTATGGCCGAGTTAATTAAAATGTTACGTTCATTGGTTTTCATCTACTTATATACCTAGGTACCTTTAATATAATAGTAGCAAGCGCACGTCATTCACACACAGCACATGTTATTTTTGTAATAAACATTCCGAATGAATATATCTATTGGAGTTTCCTTCTTGTCATTATTCTTACAGATAAACTAATGACCCGTCGCAGATTTTTATGGCTCGAGAGATTCATTCCATTAAAATTCGTCAGATTTTTTGTACAACTTGTCGTAAGAATTGCATTTTGTAAGAAAATCGCAATAATAAACGTAATAATAATGAAGCAATTTAAATAAATTATAAATATATTTTACATGATTTTTACGGACTTACCTCATCGAGTCGGGGCTTGTAGTAATTGTTGCGCGAGAAAGTTAGTCCAGTGGCATGCGAAGACGCGGCGGCGGCGGCGTGAGCGTATGAGAGGAGGCGAGTGCGGATCGCGAGCGACTGGACTGGCTGACGCGGAGTCTCGACGGGCTTTACGGCCGGGGAGCCTCCTGCTAGCTGCGCAGCGGAGCCGGTGCTTGCCGATGCCTCGAACCGGTCGCTATACGTGCACGCGCTTCTTACACGCTCTCCTGAGTGTTCGAAGGTGTCGATGCGGCTGTTACTGCGTCTCGAGCGCGGTGCGACTGAGTCGCACGAGACGCCACCGTTCACTTTTATATATTTCCCCTACTTGGAAGGTTCAACATTTTTCTTTCTGTGACAGAACAGGGTCCTGGATACCGTTGACCCGTGACGGCTACACTATGCGCAACGCCATCCGGGTGTTAGGACATTGTTTGATAGGAAATGGTTGATCGAACACGCTCTCTTTCTGCCAAATATTATAAAAAACTTAGTACATACCTTACAAAACTAAATACTTAGGTACCTAACCATTGCATGCGCTAGTATTTGTTTTCATTGGTGACAAGTTTAAAAATTACAATCATGAAGTTTTGTGAATAAATTACAGATGCACAGGAATAACCCCAACTAAAATGATCACTTAATAGCTTTAAATAATAGAAAAGATCCCTGTTCCTTGTCATCATCGGCCTGTGAAGTCAAAGCTACCTAATAGTACGATGTCAGTCGCTTCGTGGTCGCTATTCAAGAAGCTCTATTCACCAGCGGTTGTCGGTGTAATGAGCCATATGGTCTACCACTGCCACTTTTGTCTTCTAATTCTGGGTGCTACGTTTTTTACCTTAGTGCTTCAATCTCTCTATCATTCAGTGAAACTCTCAGCATAAATCGTAATATCATAATTATTAACATCATTCGGTTCGTAGACGCGGAACATTTTTGAGAACCTTTATTTCCTAGCGGTTGTAGGTTCTACGAGCTATTCGGCCTGTTATTGCCACTTCAACAGACCAAGTTCACTGACATAACTCTCAGAGAGTTATGTCAGTGAACTTGGTTGTTTCACGCATTTTCTCATTCCTGATTCTATGACGAGTTCTAATCCAGAAATCAAATACACATAGTGGCATTTGTATACAAACCCTTTCATGATTTCGATATACCGATAGTCACTATGGTATTGCTTTAGCGTTCGCAGCGGTTTCGACTGAACCGAAGACTTTTTCATAAACATAGTGGCCGATCATGCTCTTCACGATCTTTGGAATTATCCTGCCGAAGTGTGAGGGTGGATGTGGTCTAATTGTGCTAAAGCTTTTTTAGAATCAGCTTGTTGGGGAGAGTAGAAGTTGTCGACCCTACGAGCGAGACGATTGGCAACTAGTCATGCTTCATCGTACCTTCGGACTGACGGTTTTTTTTTCTTCGAACAAGTCTGCCTGATCTTAAGTAGTTACCATCGCCTATAATAATGCATTATCTTGCAGATCACATTCGTCATGCACTGCTCTGCGTCCATCAATCTGAAGCATAAAAGTGTTAACCCCTATACCGGGCAAACACCCACCCACACCTATACAACACCCATCTATAAATAATATTCATGACAATATTAATAGGTTTAATAGCTCGTCATCTTAAATTATAAGATATAAGAGTAGAGGTAGGTCCAAGAAAAGATGGATGGATTGTGTTAAAGATGCTATAAATAAGAAAGAAGTGATAACAGAGATGACCGATGATAGAGAATGTGGAGAGAAAAGACCTATTGTACCAACCCTACATGAAGCAGGAAAATATAAACATTGCTAAATGTTGTAGTCCCGGTTCGCACCCTCTGTTCCACCGTTACCTTGGCCGCCACCTATGCCAGGAATAGTGAACTGCCGGGGACTGGGGCCCGTCTCATTGCCGTGTTCATCATGATCGCCCCTCCCATGATGAACATGAAGAAGAAACGGTTTGCAGGTGGCGGATTGGTAACCGCAGTATTGATGTTATGTACTCAAAAAATACTGCTGCCCATTTTCCGGTTTTTCCCATAGTCGCCGGTTAAAAGTCAGGGTTAAATTACAGCTAGTAGGTACAAGTATTTTGGCCATGTATAAAATACATATGAAACAGTTGATCTATCTACAGACCGTTGCAAGCGATCTAAAGATGCCAATCGGAAGCGTCCCCAAAACACTAACTGCATTGCCGCCACACTGAATGGTAATGCTAATTTGCTGAGCCAGTTACTCACCTTGGGTAACGCGTCGCTTCGACCAGACGCCCCGACAAAAAAATCGAAGCCCGGTAACATTATTAATTATAATAACAATATAAAAATAAAATAATATTTACAAAAAGAAGTGTATACACGTATTCTATCTGTCATTTGGTTCCCAGAGTACAAGCTATAGCTTGTATACTTATAGCATATATGCTTTAGTTTTGGGCTAGATGATGTAATGCAAAAATATCCACAAATATTTATTTATTTACTTGCTGCATGCACTAGTGGTACAACTGCCTATTTATACCCTTGTCAAGTTGTCAGCAGTTCATTATCATATTAACAGACACATCATTATTCATTATCATATTATTAGGAACTGCACTAAATTATTCATCAAATGGTAAACACAATTACTTAGGTCATTTATTAAGCAAAATAAAAGCTGAAACGTATTTTTTTTATTATTAGGTAGGTACGTATATTATTTAGTTGGTCTATAGTTCTTTAACAGATTTCAAAAAAGGACTTCTCAATTCGACATTTTTTTTTATGTTTGTTACCTCAGAACTTTCTACTGGGTGAACCGAAAGCTGATGCTTCTCGTGTGGTCCCATTTCAATGGGTCCAGTTCTGACAATGGCATCCATGAGAAATAGAAGCCGGTTCTTTATTTGTTAAAATTTTATATTATTTTCTACACAGATCATCGATAACATGATAGCCTACGGTAAACGATAGCCACATACGAGTACTTTCGATACGAATTTAAGATGTATTTAGGTTATATTCAAATTCTAATTTTATGAGCGTCAAAACACAAATCGCTGTAGTTTTTTCTATTATTATCTTATTTACCATTAGGAGGTTATTCAACTTAGCGGAATATGAATATGGAATCTTAATACTAGCGTCGTCCACTCATGGCTTTACTTGCTCTATGTGTTTTTTTTTATGTGATTGCTGGTGGAACAAACAGATGTTAAGTTACCATCACCTAAAACAAAACATTGCCTTACAGTTTTCAATCGTTTTAAATGTGCCCTATAATGCGCGGCTTTGAGTCCATCAACCTGAGGCATACAGGTGTTAAGACTCATGTGCCTGTGATTTCACCGGCACCTACACCATTCATTCAAACCAAAGTACTAGTAGATTTGATCGAAGTACCTGCTAGCAGGTACTTCGATCAAATCGGTCGGTACAAATCGGCCCAGTCGGTACTCTACTTCACCTTCACTTCACTTCACCTTACTCAGGTGAAGCGATCAGCATCTCATGTATACTTAGCGTAAGTTATTTTTAGAACAATATTTTTATTGAAATAAAACTACTGAAGAAACAAAGTTGGTAAACATGTTCATAACTTTGAAACAGGTGGTATTAGTTATGCGAGCATCTTCATATCTATATATCTACGTTTCTTGTTAATTTATGTTTTAGATACCGTTTTAGGTTGACTTTTGCAAACAATGAAGTCCCATTCGTTGTCTGTCAATACATATGGTAATATAATGCCTAACCGACGTAGTTTTGCCGTTATTACACGGTTTATATTGTTGTTTTAACATATATTGGTTTCTATAACGGATCTTCAATAAAATAAAGTGGAAAAGTAACTTTTTTACCTCGGCCGCTATCTAATTTATATAATTTGATAAACCTATAGCTTTGCTGGCGTGTTTACTAGATAAAATAAGTCTACTATGCTATTTCAGATGACTTCACAGTGTAAAACAGAATCACATTAGACCTGCCCCGTGTGCCGTGACGCGTCAAAAGCCTATCGGTCCCAAACATTTTGTATAGAAGTGATATGCTAAGCAGACTGCGCAGGTTTGCTCTCTCTGGCTCTGCCTTTGCCTGTCCCATACAAAATATCTGAGCGTCAACACAGATCCACGCGAGTTATGTCTTATGTGATTCTGCCTTTAGGGGCAACTTTATACTCTTGTCCTTATTTACGGGACGCTATATGGCTATTTAATGTATGTGTGTATGTATGGTACCGCATCACACGGAATCGAAGAGATTCAGGTAAACAATAAAGAACATAAGTTAACCAGCCTTGCTGCAGGTGGTCCAGTGGTTCAGGTAAGGTCGCTTGAACGACTGTCGTTGCATGCCAATGAGCAGTGGTCACGTCGTTTCCGCAAACATATCCAGAAGACGCACTTGTGTAGAAATATCCTATTATTTCCATTTCCTTTAGTTCCTGCGTTTGATACTAAATATACCTATATGTAGTAGGTACACTTTGTGTAGTATTCGTTGCAGCGCCCGCCGATGGTAGGTATATAGAACATTATTGGAATTTTTTGATTCAGCGAATCGTAGGGCACGTTCCTTACGAACGTGACCTGTTGCCGCCGTCTTTGTTTGCAGCAATCACCGATAGCGTGATATTTGAAAGTGAAATTAACATGAAAATATAATCTATTTTCATGTTAATTTCACTTTCAATTACCATATTATGGTATGTGTTTCGAAATCCTCTGAGCATAGCTCTCTCCCATAGCCCTTTTTACGACTTTTTGTTTGTGTATAAGACCAATATTTGACCAAACGTGGTCTCTCACCAACGAAGAAGAAAATAGGCTAGCTATTTGCCAAAGAAAAATGGAAAGGAGTATGCTAGGTATTAAACTATCAGACAAAATAAGTAACAAAATGATTAGGACAAGAACAAAGTTGTGCAACATTATAAGTAGAACTAGAACACTAAAATGGAACTGGGCTGGACATAATCTGCAGGATGGATAACACAAGATGGTCGAAGAAAGTAATAGAATGGATACTACTACTGACTTAATAATGTAAATAAATATATGACTAATAACAATTAATGTATAAGAATAATTTAAAAATAATAATATGTAGTAAAAATTAGAATATAATATAATTTAAACAATAATAAGGACATTTGCCAAATTTATAATTTTTTTTTAAGGACGTAGTTAATTTTAATTGTAATTATTATAAATTGTTGTTGTATGATTTCAAATGTAGTAGAATAAATGGCTTTTTTACTTTTACTTTTACTTTACTATAAGACCAATATTTAGCGACCACATCTCAGTTCCATTTAATCATCACTGAAAACAGACACGGAAAAACTATATGCTTCTCGTACCCTCGAGAATGGTCGTTACCTGCCTTGAGAATCGGTGTTCCTCTCGCTCCCAGAAGCTAGTCGTTATTCCATCCTCCTCCAATGCCTTCCGATCTCTTTATAATTCTTTGTGTTTAATACATCAGATCAGGTCAGTTCAGTTACATTTATTTACAAAGAAAATTACAGCTAATAAAAGTATTATTGATTGGTATGTACAAAATACGTATGAAACAGTTAAGCTATCTTTATCTTAACAGACCGTTGCTAACGATCGAAATAATCTTTCTACTTAGACTTAGGTAAGTACGTTCGACAATAACCTTATACGAACAAATACTGGCAGCATTAGCAACCTAAGTTTGTGATGTGAGGTAAAAGTATTAATATTCCTTTATCTGAAGTTCTATTACTATTATTATACGACGACTTTGTTGTTAATAAATTAGCATAAAAAAACAATGCTGAAAATATGTTTTTATGTGTAGGAGTATTATTATAGAATAGAATAGAATAAAAAATATTTATTTACACCACACAAAACAATACAAAAAACAAAGTAGATATAAAAATAAAAAGGAAAGTGGCAAAAAAAATTATTAGTATTAGGTATTATTATTACGAGTAGTATTAGGCCCGTATTCAGAGACCTTTCTCAAGCATCTTTCTGTACTTGATTGTCGTCTTGAGTAGTGTTCTTTATTCAAAAACAGTGCTTGAGCGCAGTTCTGCTAAACTCAGTTCAGCTGAGTAATTTCTTATTTAGAAATGTCACTCAGATTAAATCGCTACTTGAGTTTAGTTTTTAATTGATATTTTTCATAGGAATCTGAGTAGATGCTTAATTGTATTAAGAGTGTAACACCAACATACCTCAATATAGCCTTCCATCGGTACATCACATAATTCTCCAAAAATACGCTCTATAGCTCTATATCACTATCAATCATTTTAGCTATTTTATCTTGTATATTCCTTTATACGCCAGTAGGTAGGTACCTGGGTAGATATTTTAATAATATTTTGTGGGACATTTTTACACAACATCATCTAGCCCCAAACTTGGCATACCTTGCACTATGGTTGGGAACTAGATGACTGATAGAATACATAGATATACTTACTTACGTTTATTACTTATCTATCTATACAAATAAATAAAATTGAAGTGTCTGTTTGTAATATTAAAATAACCGCTTTTTACTGCATGCATATGAATATATATTATGCGATACATAGGTATACCAAAACAGCATTTTTTTAAATTTTTGTTTGTTTGTCTGTCTGTCTGTCTGTCTGTTTGTTCCGGGTAATCTCTGGAACGGCTGGATCGATTTCGACGGGACTTTCACTGGCAGATAGCTGATGTAACAAGGAGTTACTTTTTATCCCGAAAAAAAAACGGGAACGGGAAAAAACTGACACGCGGGCGAAACTGCGAACGGCCGCTATTTTATACCGTATTAACGCCATCTGTTGGCGACATCGAGTACTACTTCAGTTAAGATTTGTAAGTAAAAATGTTTACCGCCCAACGAAGTGGGCACGGGTCACCTAGTTACAAATAAATAAAATTGAAGTGTCTGTTTGTAATGTTAAAATAACCGCTTTTCACTACATGCATATGAATGTATATATACGGTACACATACCAAAATAGTATTTTTAAAATTTTTTGTTTGTCTGTCTGTCTGTCGGTCTGTCTGTTTGTTCCGGCTAATCTCTGGAACGGCTGGACCTATTTACCACTGCGCCGTTACGTGGAGCGCCTCCCACCGCTTCATTTTTTAATAAAGCTTATGCGAAGAACTAGAAATAAATAATAATTAAAATATAATGCAAAAACGAAAAAAAAACTAAATAACTTTTTTGTTAAATTCCGCGCGGACGAAGTCGCGGGCACAGCTAGTAATACAATGTAACACCCTGATACCTACATGAACCCTCATCTACCCTCATCTATGTGGGCAGAAATTACTGTGGAACATCCGATTCTATTATATATTCTGTAGACTATTAATGAGCAAAATAGGGGTATAACTTTTAACGATTACCTACTCGCATTTCTTTCATCATAGGTTGTGCTGTAGGCGAGAAGAGACTGACGAGACAGACGGATAAAAGCATTTTTGATCTTTGTCAATCTCGAAACTGAGTGCCCGGTAAAAGCTGCCGGAAACCCGGTAACGCTGTTGGAAATCGCCAGGCGACTACACTAGCGTTCGAAAAAAATTACGAAATTGAGACGCTTCGCGCGCTCGGTGAATTGATTCGTTTTCAAAACGAATGATTTTAGAAATAAATGTCAGAGCAATTCATTTTGAATTAATAGCTAACCTACCTATTGTTCTTAGCTACATTTATTTTGTACCTATCTCGCTAGCGACGAGGGATTTCAAGAAAAACCGGTCGAACTGCTTGCCGCCTTTTGACCTGAGAGTATTGTCCTCCGAACTCACTTCATGATTATCAATGAGCCTAATAATATTAATAATGCATCGTTTTTTATTAAAGTTGGCTGTGTTTGGCTGCCATCAGCATGGCACCTAAGGAAGGAAGGTTGTCTCCAAGAGATCGCTTTTAGCGATGAGGCCGCCCGTTGTAGTCAGTACTTATGGTTATTTCTGTTGTTTTTTTTTGTGTACAATATGCGATATTAGTAGGTATCTATCTAACCATGAAAATAAATGAATGAATGAGTGACGCGGCGAGCGAATGTCCGCCTGCGACGCAGGAGGTTGCGGGTTCGATTCCCGCTTTGGGATAAATGTTTGTAAGATCTGCAAATATTTATTCCGGGTGTTCTGGGTGTTTTCTATGTATAAGAAAAAATATGTATGTATGTAAGTATGTAATGTATTGTATTAGGTATATCAGTCATCTGGTACCCATAACACAAGCTCTGCTTTGCTTGGGGCTAGATGATGCTGTGTGGATTGTCCAGCATTATTATTATTATTATTATACTTACTACATAAAAACATAAGCATAATACCTACCTACTAAAATGATGGAGACAAACTTAGATTATTAATGTGGAAAATTGTTTTTAGTTAGGTATACCTAGGTACCTATTGCATGCAAAGTCAAAGTCAAAGTCAAAGAATATTTATTGCTTGAAATACATGTTAAAAAGATGTCAATTATTATATTATATGTTTCAATGTATTCTGCTTAATTCTAGGCGTGCAATATTTAAATTTACATGGTATACATACAATTAATTTATAAACATAGAAATAATCAAAAACAAAATAAGTAATGAGAATGTCAATCAAATAGCAAAGTAAAAATAAAAATAGAAATTAAATTACAAAAGAGTTCAATATGAATGTCAATAAAATAACAAAAAAAATAAAAATAAAAAAAAAAAAGATAAAAATAAGACCAAAAGTGAAATTACAATAAAATTACAGTCGAAATAAATTATGAAAATAAAGCTACTTGATAAAATTATCATCTCTCATGAACTCATCTATTGTATAATAGGTTTTATTTAAAAGTAATATTCTTAAGTTCCTTTGAAACAGTGAACATGGCATATCTCTTATTGATTGTGGAAGTTTATTGTATAGAATAGGAGCCATACAAAAGATGCTTCTGCGCATAAATGTAGTTTTAGAATTTCGGACACAAACTCTACTCGTATCTCGTCTGTTGCGATCTACGACATTAGACAGCCGACAAAACAGGTCGGGGTTGCTTTTTACAAACATAGCTGTTTCAAAAATATATAGCGAGGGAGTTGTAAGAATGTTATGTTTTTTGAAAAACGGTTTACAGGAGTCTGTAACTTTAAGGTGAAACATTGCACGGATGCAACGTTTTTGATATTTGAAGATTATGTTAGCGTTAGTAGAGTTTCCCCAAAATATGAGTCCATACCTGAGTTGCGAGGCAATCAAGCCATGGTATGCCATAAGAATGGTTTTTTCGTTTACTATGGAAGAAAGTTTATGTAGGATGTATATCATACTATTTATTTTTTTACACAAGAGTTCAACATGTGGTTTCCAATTTAACTTTTTGTCAATGTTTAAACCTAAAAATTTTGTAGTATCAACGTTCTCAATTGTAGTATTACCATATTGTATGTCAAAATTTATAGATGCAGCAGTGTCGCGTTGTCGAAAATGAATAATTTTAGTTTTATTTAAATTAATTTGTAAATTATTATTGTCTAACCATGCTATAATTGATGTCAATGCTACATTAATGTCATATTTGTATGTGTCATTCTTATCACATGTTATGGTCACCGTACTGTCATCGGCAAATAGTGACATTGGCTGAATAGTGGTTTTCGGTAAGTCATTTATATATATTAAAAAAAGCAGTGGCCCTAACACACTTCCTTGGGGTACCCCATATTTCATAACTCGCTCTTTAGAGGAATGAGATTCTTCGCATCTAGTTTTAAAATTAATAGTATTTATTTCTGTGATCTGCTTTCTGTTTCCAAGGTAAGATTTAATCAATTGCAAGGAATTTCCTCTAACACCATATTTGTCAAGTTTATAAAATAAAATATTGTGATCAATATAATCAAACGCCTGTGTCATGTCACAAAAAATTGAACACACAGGTATTCTTTTATCTATATTACTGGAAACACGTTGAAGGAAATCGTATATAGCCATATTTATTGTTTTATTTGCTCTGAATCCTTTTTGCTCTATACAAAAAATATGTTTCGATTCAAAATAATTACTTATCGATTTGTAAATGTATTTTTCAAAGACTTTAGATAGTACAGGTATAAGAGAGATGGGTCTATAGTTTTCCATGATTTCTCTGCTCTGTTTTTTATATAGAGGTCTAATAATAGATACTTTTAATGCATCTGGATAAACACCTAAGCTTACACATAAATTAATTATATAACAGAGTGGAGTACTTATGTGCTTAGCAACACATTTCAGTATTTTTGTTGAAACACCATCGTATCCGACGCTATTTGTGTTATTTAGAGATGCTATTATTTTTAGTACATCAGCTGGTATACAAGGTTTTAAAAATAATGAATCTCTTTGGCTTGTAATTAGCGAAGTATACTTTATTTCGGAAGTCTTAGGTACTATCTTATCAATAAAAAAGTCATTAAATGCATTAGATATGTCTTCAGGATTTGTAATTATTTTATTATTTATTTTAATTTTGTCAATGGGGTCTTTTGGTAAATTGCTTTTCGTATTATTTATTATACTCCAACTAGTTTTAGATTTATTTTTTGACGTTTGTATTTTATAGTTGTTTTGAGCTTTTTGTGTTAATTTTATAATTTTTTTAAGTACATTTGTATATTTGTGATATTCTATTTGATTATTTTCTGAAGGTATTTTCCTATATTGCCATAGAAGTTTTCTTTTTTTCTTGCAGCATAATTTAATGCCCCGCGATATCCATCGTACGGGCTTTGAAGTTTTAATTGTTACTAATTTGTGTGGAAAACATAGGTCATAAAATAGCTTGAAAGTTTCAATAAACATATTATACGCAGTATTAGAGTCTTTTTCACTATATATTTCAGAAAAAGAAATGTTCTCAAGAATATTTGTAAACTTACCTATGTTATCGGCTGAGTAATCTCGTCTTCTAACTCTCCAGTACTTCATTAGACTTATATTTTTTATTTGACATTCAATAAGTTGAGCCGTATGGTCAGACAGCGCAAACTCTATGACTTCAGCTGTACACGATTTTTTTAAATTATGCGCAAAATTATCTATACATGTTTGGCTCCTTAATCTGGTAGGTTGTTTCAAAGCAAGTTTTAGGCCAAAATTTAAAAGTAATCCTTCAAAATCAAGAGTGATGTTATTTCTATTTAAAATATTAATATTAAAATCACCTGCTATTATGATATTTTTATACCGTTTTTTTGTTATTTCTTGTAAAACTTTTTGAAATTGATTCATAAACAATTGCAAATTACTGGATTTAGGTACCCTATATACACATAGTATTGCGATTTTGTAGTTTATTAGTTCCACTCCACAGCACTCGAACGCACTGGAAACTGAAAGTTCCGATATTTTCTTTAAATCAATCCATTTATGTTCATTTCTTATTAAAATGCATGCTCCTCCTCTCCTAATATTTCTAGAAAAACACGAAGCCAGTGTGTAGTTTGGAACCACCAAGTACTGTTCATCCCCACTTAAGATGTTATGTTCTGTGATACATATGACGTCAACTTTTTTCTTATTTTCGGCTAACTCATCTAGACAAATTGTTAGCAGATCTGATTTACTTATTAGCCCTGAAATGTTTTGGTGGAGAATATGTAGTTGGCTAGTCACGAAAAAACTGGCTTTGTGATTGTTCATGTTGTTGCGTAATTTCTGATATTTCTATTCTATGGCAGTCTCGTTGCGTAAATTTTGTAGTAGTGGTATTTTTTATTAGATACGTCAGATCTTGCATTATTCTTCGAAGTCCATTATTATTTATCTTTCCAGATGGTCTATGAAACATACTGTAGTCATAGATAAGGTGTTTATTTGTGTCAACTAGATTAGCGTATTCGTAGGTCTGTATGTCTTGATATAGGAGGTCATTAAAGTTTTGAATCCTTTGATTTAATGTATTTTTGTAATGTCCATAGTGGTAAGTCGGTGTGCATATTATTATATTTGTATGTGTTATTACTTGAAGAGTTTCCCTTATTGATTGTATCAGTTTAATATTGTCATTCGGTTCTTGAAAATCTAGATCACCCATCATAATAACACAGAAATCCTTCCTCGTGAAGTCTACTAACTTCGTTCTTATTCCCTGTAAGATTTGTCGGATATATACTTGAGGAGTTAGATAGTGACACACACTGAACTCATTTTGCATTGTATCCTGTGCAATTGAAAGCACTTTGTTCTCTTTGTTGTCACTTATTAAGCATATTTTACTTTTATAAGTTGATCCTCTATGATTAAGTTTTGATTGTTTTGCTACATTTGCAATCTTATAGGTAGTGTTGTGAGTATCTTTTTTAGATAAAACATTTGTCTGTGTTTCTTTATTTATTGTAATCTGTGTGCTTCTAGTTGTTAGGTTCAGTTCAATGTCTGTTTGTGTTTTTTGGCTATGGGTCTTTTTATCTTCCGTAACAGGGATCGTTTGTGTTTGTTTATGTGTTACTTTTGCTTTGATATGAGTCTTTGTGTTCCGAGGCGTGGACGTCGGAGAAATAATTTTAGAGGGGCTATTTCTAAGCTTTCTGTAGAGTTCATTCTTTTTAAGTAATTCTTCATTATTCCTTTTCAGTGTTTGGTTCTCAAGTGTCATTGTTTCTATTTCACAATGAGCACTGTTTAACTGTATTTGTAGTTCTTCAACTTTTTTTAGTAGCGTTTTGGTATGGTCGTTAGTATCCGTAGAAAGGTCCGGGAGACTACTCGTAGTGACATCTAGCGTATCGATACTCATGTCATCTGATTCGTTGCTGTTATTTAATTTTATTTCTAATTGCGTGTGCGCACGCCTGTGTGTAATGTTTTGGGAGTCCATTATAGTTTACGTGTAGACCGCTAGAGGGCGCTTTTCTCGTCAGGTACTTTTTTTAATGGACACTCAAAACTTTTTGCACACAAAAATGTTTGCTCTCACTGGGGTTTGAACTTGGTGTCTGTAGCACGGTTTCTGTAGTGGCATAAAATTCGGCCAGTTTCCCGCTGCGCCAATCGACTTATTAGTGATGGAACGAAATTAAGAGTGTGTTCCTTGATAAATATTGCTATTGCACGAAGTCCGTTACAATTTGACCATTTATGAGTCATAAGTTTATCACATCACCCACTTGAGTTATTAATGTAAAGTTATGATTTTTATCTGATTGAGAACAAATTATGCATAATACTCAATGAGTCTCACCTGTTTCGTAAAAACAAGGTATGTTATGCACTTTGCTTATTATCTTTGTCACTGGCACTGACACTGGATAGTTTTTATAGTCTAAACTATTGTTTGTGTTTTGATTGAAGTTTTTAGTTAGTAACTTTGATATATTCACTGACAAACACTTCCACACACGATTTAAACTATATTGAATATTTGTATGTAATATTGGTCACGATTTTCGCATTTAAACTATTTTATTTTATTTTAATTCGACGGAGCTAATGTTTACACGGCCACAGCGCCATCTACCTATGCAGTCAGAGGCTTTTAGTAAGTTCTTGGTAGGTACTACTCTAAGGTACCTACCTACTACCTAGCAGTTTGGTCTGATAACTTGTTTCTATTCTTTTAGTACAGGCAGCTATTTCCTTTTAAAAAAATATTCTGGAGTAGGTAGGTAAGTAATTATTCTAGAAAATATTTTTTTACAGGAAATAAAATCAAAGCAAGACGCATTCGATATTCCCTTATGAACATTCCCGACCTTCTGAGTACTATGAAAGCGCTCACACTGCGCGCGAGTTAGTCTTAAAAAAAGTACTCTGTGGTTGGTAGGTATTCCATTATGTGACAGGCCAGACACATCGCAGTTGCTAGAATACTAACTGGTTTCCTTGCGATGTGTTCCTTTACCGTCAGATAAAACAAAAAAAAACGAAGCTACGAATTGTACTTATGCATTTTAGTGCAGCAGACTGTATTAATAACACCCTGACAGTTTGCTTGCTTTGATTACTTTTTTCAATATTTAGAAAACCTTTTTTACAAAACCTGAAAAATCCTTCCAGCCTAAGAGGAGCCTAAGAGGGATTTAAATTTTCACACAACGCCATCTAGTATAGAACTAAGGTACTGACAGAACACGTATCTTTCATAAAACGAAGAGATTTGTGTAACATTTTTAAGACCTCACTCAACCTTATCCGTTTTGTTAGCTAGCAGCAGCGGAGTCAATAAGTTTTATCAGTTTTACATAGATGTCACTTTTTACAATAATTTACAAGAACATTCCCCATGGATAAATCTTCTGGCAAATACCTATATATTTTTTTATTTGTAAAATAAATGCTAAACTAAAATATTTCAAAAATCTAGCTTAGCCTGATCACTAAACTTAAGCAATGTACAGACAGGTAGGTACCTACACAGGCACCTACCTACCTAGTAGGTGCTTAGAAGTTTCATGCTGAATTCAATCACGAAGCCTTGAGTGAACTTTCTATTTCTAACTTTGTTGAAGTGATGACCTAGGTAGGTACCAATCTATAGCCAATAACGTTATACCTACTACGTAGGTAGGTACCATACCTACATACCTACCTAGATAAGTAGGTAAGAAGGTAGGTATATAAAACCACAGCGTAACTACACCGTAGTCCTATAATATAAGGAGACATTACCTATTGTAGAATAAAGGTACGGAATTGGTTAAACTTACCGAGAATATAAAAGAAGAATCATTTGAAAAAGTTTCGTATGAAGGAGGTAGGTACCAACTACTTAGGTAGGTAGGTATATAGTAGTTTTCATCCACCAATGTGAAATTGGTTCTGTTTCAGAGTTTCATATGGACCCTCTGACTCGCAAGAGTCGCAAGTCGTGTGTAGCTCTATCAAAAACACAGATGGCGTTGCTCGTGAGGGAGTACGTTGCGCACATCTATTCATAAATAATTGTGTATAGGGTATAGATGCCTTGTACGCGCTTCCGCCTACACAGTATACCTACCTACTTACTACGATCAGTCAGTGTGCTATGCGGTTCGGACTGCTTGCTATCGCATCGTGTTCGTCCGTCAGTCGTTTCGTGAGATACCGGCGAAGTGTGCGCGTTCTCACCAGCCGCAACACACGATCGCGCAATTCCTGTATTGTTGACGGAAATCAACACTCACCGAACTGTGTAAGTAAACGAATGAGTGGTGAACATTAGTCACACTGACTAAGAATACAAGTCGCTTAGATTCGTTGCGTAGTGGTTGTGATCATTTTTGGCCTCCATAACTGCATTTGGATTGCCGGCACCGTCTGTGGATTCCGAGGTAAGTACCTACTTAAATACCTACCTACCTACATAAAGTCTTGACTCAAATTAGAAGAATGCATGCAATGTCCGTCATCTTTGCTTAAAAAGTCAAATCAATTTTCTGCCTATCTAAGTAAAGTAGGCAGGTAATGATTTGGTAAGTACCTACCTACCTAGACAGTACCTACAAACCTACCTACATACAGCAACCTTAGGTACCTAGGTAGGTATATCTACCTATGTACCTACAAATATGTACCTACAAAATACATAATGAAACAGTTGAGCCATCTACATACTTACCTATTATAGGTAGATGTATCTACCTAAGTAGGTACTAACGATCTGGACATAGCCTGTGAAATTATTTTTATTTTTTTAAGGCTGAGCTAAGCTATGCTGGGAGTTTCACTGCGAGATAGAATCAGAAATGACGAAATCCGTAGAAGAACCATGTTATTTCGCTGGCTTTCAGAATCAGCAAGTTGAAGTGGCAATGGGCAGGCCATATACCTACCTAACTCGCAGAACCGACAATCGCTGGGGAGTACAGGTTCTCGAATGGCGACCACGAACCGGAAGACGAAAAGTAAGACGACCTCCTACGTGGTTTACTCGTCTAAGCCTCCTACTCGATGGACTGACGATATTGTTAGGACCGCGGAAAGTCGATGGATGGAAAAGGCTCAGAATCGTTCTTCCTGGAAACGTGTAGGGGAGGCCTATGTCCAGCAGTGGGCTTCTACAGGTTGCTGATGATGATGATGATGAGGCCAATGGTTAGTGACTACGTCTCAGTTTCATAAGTCATCATTGGTAACACGCACCGATTATGGACTTTCGTCTCGAGGTTCTGCTTGAAATAGGTAGATAGGTAGGTACCTACCTAGGTACCTATCTGACAAGTAGATGCGCCGTTAGTTTCTGAACACTGCAAATCCGATGCTGTTCATGGTAGGTAGGTAGGTAGGTACGGTACCTACCTACCTACTACTACCTGTCTCCTTAATCTTTAAAACCGATGCATTGAAGGCTATGCAATATCGTGTTCATGTGCCTAGGTAGGTAGGTATAGTCTCTCTGCAAGTAGGTAGGTACCTAACCTAACTGGTTTTATCGTTAGGAAACTCAATGCATTAAAAGTTTGCCAAAATGTATTTCCAGTTTCCACGACCAACCAATATTGTATCAAAAGGGAAGCTTTGTTGATTCTACTTTTTAGGAGTTAGGTAGGTAGGTACTGATACAAAATTACAGTGGAATCCACTCTATAGGTACCTACGTCATTGTAGACTGAATTCAGTTTTTTGGCAAACATTTGACCGCAATCTCATGAGATGATGCGATCGACCCAGACGAATACATTCTTCTTTTGAAAACATCCAAATTAAACGTAATGGAAGAAACAGACACCGGTAACGAATTCCACTCTTTGTACACAGTTCGCACAATAAGATGGGTTACATTACAACTAGGCTAGCCTAGTATACCTACCTATACTTTAGTTAGGTACCTACCTACCTACTTCTACTACTTTAGATATACAAACAACACAGAACGTGACGGACTTTTTATAAAATGAAATCGCGTGACTCCTTGAGGAAGCAATTTGAAGAAATTAATATTTTCACGGTATCTATGAAAATAATTTATTATAATATTAGGTATACTATAAAATATTTAATAAAACCGGCCAAGTGCGAGACGGACTCGCGCATGAAGGGCTCCGTACTTAGACGAGTAAACCAGCTCGTCTAAGGCTCCGTACCATTATCTATAATAAAAACGGCAAAAAATCACGTTTGTTATAAGAGAGCCTCCTTAAATATATATTTTATTCTACTACCAACAGAAATACCTACATCATCTGTGAAAATTTCAACTCTAACTATCACAGTTCATGAGATACAGCCTGGTGACAGACAGACAGGGGAGTTCTTAGTAATTGGGTCCCGTTTTACCCTTTGCTTTACTCTTTTTTTTACCGTTTTTACGTTTGGACCGTTTTACCCCGGGTAAAACGGTCAAGAAGAGTAAAAAGAGTCAAGAACACATATTTATACAATACAAACAAAAAAAATTACCTAGGTAGTTACTAAATTTCGACTTGAAAAGTAAAATGGATGATTTGGCGAGAACAAAAAGTCCAGGCACGTGTCTTTTGTTTATTGAAGTAGAGCATCTGCATTATTATTAGGTCTTTTGAACCTTCACTAGTTCTCTCTCTTGGTAAGATTGCCTTTACACATTCCTGTCTTGTCCTCACCAATCTTTGGTTAATTTCGAACATAACATACATACTCGTATATCGTGCTTGTAGATATGTCTAGGTACCAACATGTGTTCCGTGCAGAATATGGTATGAATAAGACAGCTGTTTAACCTCAATAGCGCAATGTTCGGTAGTGTCGGTACATCTATCTATGTGGATGTAGGTATGTATATTACTACTAACAGGGCCTGCGTGACCAATTGACACGCCAAGCCAGATGCGCCTATTTCAGCGGCAGATCATTATACATCGCAATAGAAGACGCTTAAACTGTGCTAAATTTTTAATACTCGAAGCATTTTTGTTTGTATAAATAAATTGGCCAAGCGCGTATCGAAAGCACGCAAGGAGGGCTTAGCGAAGCCAGTACGGCTTAGAACCTCCTTTATTACGACAAAGAAACTAATATAAAATGGCGGTGGTAAAAACAAAAATTAAAAACCTAATTCGCTACACGAAACTTTGTGTTCATAAAGTCGAATACTCAGAAACGAATATAGATTAGGAAATCGAGCTATCCAGCTTACCATTAGTCTTCCTAGACTTGGTGTCTGACGCAACGTAACGCAAAGCACTAACGGAAATCATTGATAACGAGGAATGACATAGCAAACTAACTCACTGTAGCAAAACTACATATTTTAAATGACAAAAAAAATTTTTTAGAAAGGTGTCTTGATAAATGGATAATTCACCAAAATGACAACAACAATATAATACGTAAATACGGTAGAAAACAGCACATGTTTAAAATGTTTAAAAAAAAATACATTCTTGAGGGTCATCAGCAGCGACGTAAGTGGTAAGCTAACTTATGGCGAACTAGCGAAAGGCGCGCGACTTCGTCCGCGTGAAGCTATTTTCATAAAAACTGAAGCTATTTTCATAAAAACTTCAACCCCCGCTGTGCCCGTTTAGGGGTTGAATTGCGGGGATTCCTTTCTTAGTACACGTCTACGTACCAAGACAAATATATCAGTCTCTACGACCAGTGGTTTAGGTTGTACGTTCTCTATGTATCAGTCAGTCAGTCAGTCAGGACAAAGATTCTCATAATTGGTATAGATTAACTTCCTGAGATCAAATAATTTGTGTATACCTACATAGTTATCAAAGCAAAATGTTTTATAAGTAGAGTAGTTATAGAGAATATAAAACTGATGCAGGTACTGTTTCTACCTCATCTACGGAACCTCTCATCTATGAACCTTTGAAAGTTCATACACGCTCGTAGTACCTAATCTAATATCCTTGAAAGGGGCTTTCACAGGGGCAAATTGCGGCCGCCCGAATCTATTTAGCCATCGCTTCCGATAACTAGTCGGGGCGGGTGTCTCGGTCGTCGGTGTCACTCGGTGCACTTTCAGACTTAATTAAACTCTCCGATACTTGAGTGAAACCAGAGCTGATTACTTAATTTATCAAACTAAATACGTCTGGCGCCTAGGCAAGTAACTTGCAAAGCCACTGGACTTTATCGACAGTTGTTTGTGTATTTTTGAATCTGGTTTAGAATTTGAGTAAAAATATGAGGTAATCCAAATATATCTTTTGCGTATTTTTTAAAATTTGTTTAAAAGTTTGGTCTAATATATAAACAGGCTTTTGCATCTATTGAAGATGATTATCCAGCGTCAGATGAAACGACACTGGTGTGTTAGATAATTTGTGCAAAATTAATTTATGTAAATCTGTAAGCAGAAATAGGTTGCAAATATTTAGGGGTATTATTTTTGAAAAGTAAACTTTATAAGTATTAATCCTAAATAGATACATCGCATGATATATACAACATGGAGACTTTTATTAAATAAAATGCAGGATCGCCATACCTGTGCACGTAGGGAAGGTTCTAAAAGTAATTCAGTAGAAAAATGTATTAGATATTATTATGAACAATGATATACCTGTTATTATTAACTTTATAGTATGAGTCACAATTACTGGGCGTCACTGCCTTTCCCTGCCGACGAGCGGGCTGTTTCACGAGGGAGTGTCCGATACCTATGGCACCCCTTGGCTTATGAAAGGTCGTAACAAAATATTTCACTAATCGTCGGCAAAATCAATATTACTCCAAATTAGAAGCATCAAGTAGAAAGTTGAATTTGAAAAAACAATAACTTTATTACTCTTACTACGAAAATGTTTGAATAATATAGCAAACAAGTAGGAGGATAGTTGCTTTAAAATATTTGTCGGTACGAAAACATTGTATTGCCAAAAAATTATACTGAACTGATGAAAAAAAATAAAAAAAGATTCTTAAAAAACTGATTCTCATTATTTCCTGTTAGTCCCATGCGTGGACATCTGGTAACAAAATAGTTACATACTTCTCCATATCCTAGAATTTAGCAAGCGTCTATGAACATTTGGCCATAACAAACTTCAAATACGAGTTTTTGCAATGAAAGCTGGTGTTTTTGCGGCAGTATTAGAATTCTAAATGAGTCTAATTTAGAATAGTCTAGATATAAAATTAAAATGTGAAATTTAAGTGGCAGTCAAGCGTAAATAATTTTAAGGAAGCCCCAGTGCGCGAGTGTAACAGGCACTTGCCCGTGTTTAATTTATCATTAAATCTACTCAACCATTATATTTGCAATTACTATTCAAACTTGATCTCTGAAGTCTTTACTCTTGCCTTCTAACATTACTCTACCTACAGAATCTGAGACCGGACTTAACTTTCTCTTGTTTATAAACATTTTGCAATACTGTGTAGAATACGCAACTCGTTGCTCTGTAGATATGGTACAGTACAGACTTAGTACAGATACATTAGTGAAGTGGCACGACAATGAGCGACGGCGGCGCCTCGCTTATCGATAGTCGAACAATAACCACACAGAATAAATAACAGAGCAATTGGATTGGATTGCCACTACAAATTAAACTGAGATGTGATTTATAAATTCATTGAAACATGTGCACGAGCTTTTTTTTATACTACTTGCTTGATGATGGAACAAGCTGATGGCCCAACTGATGTTAAGTGACCACCATCACCTATAACAAAGTATTTTTGCCTCGTAGATCACACTCGTTAGGAACGTGCCCTATACGATGCATTCCATAGCGTCAATCAACCTGAGGCAAGTCAAGCCTCATGTGCCTGTAATTTTACCGGCACCCACACCCTACAAACCGGAACACAGCAAGCTGCTTGGTGGCAGAAATAGGCCTACTATATAATATAGCACTATGTATATTATTATTATAAAATATGATGAATCAAATAGGCTTTAAAAAATGTGATAAACAAAGTTTTAATCAACATAATCGAGTGAATCACATTTGCTATACTGTTCAATTAAATCATCTGAATCAATTAAATCAAACGATTGTATAACTTAAAAAAATACAAGTCACGCTTTCGTTAATTACTTCATGCATATTATCCCAAAAGTCGAGTCTCTCGAGTGGGTTCCTGAGTGATTTCCTTAAGTGCACTTTAAAAACTAATAAATGATAAACTTCATTTATAATTTCGCCAGTAACTTTGATTGTGGATTAGCGGGAGCGAGTAGTAAAGAAAAACATCCAACCAACAATCAAACATCGTGAACCGCGAGTTTTTGCGGTCCGAAAGTGTTGCATGCCTTTTATGTAGGTAAAGCCAAACCGACCAAGAGGATATCGCACTTAAGTAACGGGTCCAAATTCATTTATAAACATGTTCTCAGCACCTTACAGCGTGACAATCATATATGATATGGCCCAGAAGCTTTGAAGCTGTTTACATGCAGTGTACATTCTGCACTTATGTAGAGGCCCGTGTAGAGTGATATAGACCTGATAAAAGGTCAACCCTTGAACCGGCACCAATCGACGCGAGTGCGTCTGCGCACAGTTCACCGGAAATATTCCATTAAAAGTGCGTAAAGCGTCCCGATGGATGATGGATCACCAGCTACAATGATACCGGACATTTAAAGCAGTTAATTTCCGTTGTGGTGTCACAAATGTCGCAAATAGTTTTATATGTATATGATAGGTTAGATATACAGTGATTTATTATATCGGTCGAGTACGCGTGGGTAATAAATGATATAAAACTTATTTTCTATACATAATCATTCACGTTATCCATCTGCAAATGATACAAAAAGTAAATGTCTCTAGGTTTGCACCAAAAAACATAATGCGTGTAATTTTTTACTTGTTTTTGAAATAAATCGCTCATAATAATAGTCATAAAAACAAATCCTTAAATTGCTTTGCTGCAAGTTTTGTGTAGTTAACATGTAATTGCAACTTGCAACATGTCTAATTATATCAAACATATTTTGCTTTAAATTGTTAGCAAAAGAAAACCAGTGTGGTTTAGACCACACGACTGACGTAAAACTTCTTTAAATATACGAAACTCAACTGGCTATGAGAGAAAGAGAGGAAAAAAATTGTGCTTTCATACCTTCTCCATGGTAGTGTTAAACGTTTAACGCAACCTTATTGGAAGTCGCATAAGAAGTATTATTACTTCAAAAACTGAGATTTTAACATGTTTTTTAAAAATTACTGTCGTATCGCATGGTACCCACAGTAAAAAAATCATTATCCAACTTTAGGCGTAAGCTTTGTCTAAGTATACGTATAATAAAGTGGTAGCACACATACCTATTCAATTCTAAAAGACAATGATAGAAATTAGCAACATTGTTGAACACGTTCCCAGCCTTGTTAAAATGCAAGGGGCACCTTGTCGAGCCTGTTAATGAAGTATTGATTGCAAACGGTAGGCCCCGGAGAATCGTTCTGCTAGAACTACAAAAAAATATAATAGGTACTGACTTTTACTACTATATACTTTGTGCCATGGAACAACGTCGACATCTATGACCACGTTTAGTTATCTGTGACATCGGTATTCTTGCCGTGGGCATGGAATATGAAACAGTTAGTTTGGCGAGGGCGTGAGGCATGTTTGCAGCCGGAAGCTACTTCCGCCCGCAAGCATGACTCACGGTGCGGCGCGCACTACTAAAAAGAAAACTTTCTTGGATGGTTGCCGATACAGATTTTTCCAATAAACATAGCACCCTGACAATGTTTATCTCACTGAAAAAATATCCTTAAAAAACTGTTCTTATTGCGGAGCGAAACGAAATGAAAACTGTAATCTCGAGACTGTGATTCATAGGCACACTGATAGGAAAATGTGTGTTCTGAGTAAAATGTGAACTGTGTTCAATGTGTGTGCATGACTGAATCCAAACCTCTAATCCGAAGTGGGGGTCGATTGGAACTAAAAATGTATTCGACTGGAAACGTAGGCGACTGTAGCTTTACCTTTTCATTTTAGAATCTATCATGATTATCAGTCTAAAAAAGTTCGCTGCTGGACAAAGGCCTCCTTTTCAATTCCAAGAGGAACAATTTTGAAATATTAATTTGTTTATTAATTTCTATCTTTGTAGAGTTATTGACACATTATTCAGGTTTTCATCCTAAAGGACGCTTGTACATTCTACCTACTGTTCATGAATATGCATGTATTCGAACAGAGGGTGCCTGTGCCTGCCATCATATACCTATCCATATAGCTAGATAAGTATTGTGAAAATGTCTAGAGCGCTGCACGACAAGGCCACCCACGCTAGGGGGGCAATCGTGCTAACTCCAGAAAAAAACCTAAAAATATTTCTTATAAACTGGAGCCTTGATGGAGGCATTTACGCTCAGAATAAACTTGATTGGCGATTCGATTAAAATGTATTGTGCTCATTTAGTAGCTTTTAACTATGTTTATTTTTCAAAATAAATTTAAAATTGTTGTCTTCAAAACGAGGAGGTTTAGGGTTGACTGTATTTTATATTATAACAGTCCATATTCTTAGATTATAACCTTTATAGTCCATATTCTTAGATTATAACTTACGAATCAAATACCTCATTAGTTTCTTCTTCATTTCTTCATAATGGCATCTGTACGTCATTCATCAGACATATTTCGCCTATGTCAAGTGGATGAATAAGTAGTTTTTAGCTGTTTTTAGACAATTCAGTAAAAAAAAGTTACGTCGGCTGTCATTGATTTGGAAGAAAAATATGGCTTTCTCAATTCGAATTACATTGCACGGCATTATTAGCTAAACTCAAAAGATAAACAAATCAATAAGTGTCACCACGTTTGGCGGGCAGATTGGTGACCGCAGTGTCAGCGTTTGGAACTAAACTACAATAAAAAATAAACAAATGTTCGAGGACATTTCTCACAGCACCAATTAGCCCTAAGCAAAGCTTGAACGAGAAGAACTATAATAAAATACTAACATATATTTTTAAATACATACGTACACACACCCCAATTAGAACAAATAAACTATACAGTGTCAGAATTCTGTTAAAAGTATAGGTATATATAATTATGTTCGGCAGATGATCTTGGGATTGACTGCACGAATCTCCACTGAGAACCATCTTACTTAGTGAGCGGGCTGGTTTCCGCGACTAGGCCGCTGGTGGGCCCTTTTTGCGTACTGAGAACCATCTCATTATGAAATGTTTTTTCCGAAAAATTGAATGCAGTCTTTCATTAAATGAAAAACCGCATCCAATTTGGAACGTCCGTTTCAGAAGTACGCGCCCCCATACAATAGAACGACATTCAGACGGTCGAACAGAAAGACTGCCTCTACCTAATAATAGCAACCCTCTTTTAGTTGGGTCGCAGAATAAATTATAGTATCACATAATTTGGGGATAGTAATGGGGTATAAGTATAATAACTAGATGTGTGACTATTGAGCAATTGACCAAACCCAAAAGTCGTCTCTGACTCTGAAACGCAATGCGGCCTTTTTATCGCTCCAAAATCCGAAATCTTAGCACACAGTGGCGCATACCGAACTTTCTATTTATCAATGTATATATTTTATCATACCTAGTATTAATAAAGTATATATTACGATACCACGAATGGAGCAATTTCGTATATCATTTTAATACTTGTACTTCAATTGAATTCAATATGGTACGTAATAGGTATACCGATGTATTCAAAATTCTCTGATCCGAGGAGTGTTGCTACTAAGGACCAGTGTGCACAGACACTACGGCCAGCGTAGTATGTACGTTGATCTGTGGCGTAGCTAGGTGGACAAGGGCCCCGGTGCATAAAGCAAGAATCAGGCCGTCCCCGCTTACCACGTAGCTTAAAAGTTAAAAGTTTATTGAAATTTTATAAAAAAAAATCACTAAGTATTTCTTTAATGTTCCTCTCTGTTCAAAGCTTAGGTTAGAGGGCCCCCTGAGCTCCGGGGCCCTGGTGCACTGCATCACCTAGCCCTACGATAGCTACACCGCTGACGTTGATCCTCTTTCTTAAGGTTAAACAAGTCGGTACGTTGTCCATACAAACGCTGTAAGTGTTTAATGTCTACTATTTATTAACGTGCGTCCGAAGTTAAGTTTGATACTGAATTATCTTGCCATTATCTAGGTACACCTTAAGGGCCAATTTAAAGGCCCAATTTTCGAAAACAAATATAAAAATTTTGATCATGTCATTCCCTAAATGGTATTCTTCGAAACTGACATTTCAGGCAGGCAACAAAATTCCAGTTTCAATGTCGTCTCAGCTCCAAAAAATACGAGGATGGGCCTCAGAAAGTAATCCATTTAAAAAAAATCATTACGTAATGTATACTTTTTAGATGAAATAGCAAACTCAAACATTACATGACATCAAAGTTAATTTGATTTCCTTCTGTAGTCTATTTACTTTGAAATTATACAGAGTATTTCCAGGCAATCGGAGTCAATTATATAAATGTGTATAGCAAAGCTGTGATAAGCGTGGCGTCGTCGCCGTCGTTGTCGTCGTCCTAAGATAGCCAAGGGCGTCGACCGTTGAACGAGGTCGCCAGATACTCCATTCCCAGATTCTGATAAAGCCTAGCCTGCTACATTTGCCTAATCAAAAGCATCAACTGCTACTTTAATATTCCACCCAGACAACATGTGCTTATTTATATACACAATCTATATTTAGAGTGAATATTTGTGCAAAAGAAATATGAAACGAAATAAATCTCAAATAATTTTGGCCATGTTACTAAAACTTGTACCTATGCCGAATGAAATAAAAAATTGCATTCTTTAAAATTATGGGTACAAATGAATTAGAACCTATGTATTTGGGTTGAACATTAGAAAACAGTGGCTTGTTGATTGCCGGATTAAAGTTACGGGTACATAATACACAAACTAGTTGTTTTAAAACCATTGCAGTTAGCAGTAGCTTTGCTTTCTGTGCTGAAGGTTGTGGGTTCGACCCCCGCCGAGGATAAACATTTGTGTGATGATTGTAGGTGTTTATTTTATGTCTGGGTGTTATAATTATTTACGGACTTATATTAAAATTGTATTGTTACATTGTAAGAAGACTAAGCAATAAATATTATTTATCTTTTTTTTTTTTATAATTATTCTAAGTATTAAATTAGTAAATAGGTGGTACGTTAGTACGAGTGCCAGTGGATATCTATGATATTACTAGCGAATGCGCGCGACTTCGTCTGCGTGAAGCTATTTCATACAAACTTCAACTCCCGCAATTTTGGGAATTTCTTTCTTAGTACACCTCTATGCACCAAGACAAATATAATCTGAAAATCTCAAGTCTCTACGACCAGTGGGTTAGGCTGTGCGTTGTATATATCCCAAAGATTCTTATAATTGGGGTTTTGAAAAAAAATAAATATTGTTTTTTTTTTGCGGTAAATGGAAAGATAATGTTTAAGTTTTATAATAAACTATATTTTTAATTTTTTTTTCGCAATAATTCAAAAGTTATTTCAAAATAAAAATTATTTTTTGAATTCAGTACTGAAAACACGCCGACAGCTCCCGAACAAACCCGAGCGCGTGTGACGTCATAATTTTAGTTTTCACTCATTGCAATAGCCGTAAACGCTGTACTGTTATTAAATAGCTATAAAATTGTGACGTCACAACTATGGTGATCAATCATGGCGCGTTTATAGTCACGTGATTTTTTTCAAAATTTTATCAATTTTTAATTGTTTATTATTAAGTGAAAAAATTTTTTTTGAAGTTTTTTGCATTAAATATCAATATTATTAATAATAATGTTTTAAAATACATAAAAAAAACAATATTTTTTTTTTTTCAAAACCCCAATTGGTATAGATTTAAAAAGAAAAAACTGTCATCTGGTTCCCATAGTACAAGCAATGCTTTGTTTGGGGCTAGATCATGTGTTGTGTAAAATGTCCACAAACATTTATTTATTTATTGATCGGTAGTTATAAGTTCGATTATATTCGTAGACGATGAGTACCTTTCGAGCTAATATGTTTTTAATTACAAAACTGGTTAAACAATAGGTGATGTAACACGATAATGTGTCTATTGTTTGTTGTTCAGTACCCTCCTACTTGAGTAGCTACTCAATTTAATTATTAAAAACTGTCTGCAACATTTTTTATCTGTTGCGTTATAATTATATGAAACTTGTCGTGCCGCTAAGACTTTTGAATTTAAAGGTACTCCTTTAATTCGTTTTAAAATTTGTTGATGTTTCAAGACAACAGCAACATCGATGTAGAACACGTAGAGTACATAACATAATTCTATTATCGTAATCTTGCCAATGGGTAATGACAAACTGTGACAGGACCAATTTTTAGCAGTATTTGTAAATATAGTAATGTAAATAAGATTTATAAGTATGGGAGTATAATACGAAACTTCGCTTATCTTTTCCGGAATATATAGTACGCTCTCAAAACGGAAAAAAATCTTGTAAAGTTTACTGAATAACCTATTTCTACTATAGGTACTCCAGACAATATAAAAATACAACCTTTCAAAAGCTTCTCGCCTGGTTGCTTGATTACGGGTTTTACACTATCAACGAGGTTTATATTCAATTTATTGAACTTTGTCATCACTTAATTATTATGCACTACTATTATACACTTATTTACATCACTTAACTTAATGTTTCAAAAATAAAAGGTTATTTTA
The DNA here is from genome assembly GCA_947095575.1 of Electrophaes corylata. Lineage (NCBI taxonomy): Eukaryota > Metazoa > Arthropoda > Insecta > Lepidoptera > Geometridae > Electrophaes > Electrophaes corylata. Next base: position 8,246,804 of record OX352698.1, on the reverse strand, counting down.
ATTTAACTTTCCGTTGTTAGGTAATTACAACATCTTGTATCAGCCAGCTGCACTAGAATGTAATGTAGTATACAAGTTACTTTAACACGTGTCACAACGTTGTAATAAAAAAAAAAAAAAATAGCCTCATGACTTTAATCCCCAAGCACGGTAGATATCCCCTAAAATCTCTTAGTACAAAGTACCTACACGTAATACTTCCGAGGATGTCTAAGGGGGGATTCTTCGAGGTTGCAATAAACATTTACATGGTAAATACTCAAAAAGTAAGAGATTCTTCAGTTTTTGTTGTAAGAGTTAGATAGATAGATAGATAGACTATAACTCAGTTATAGTTATAGTTCATTGTAATAGTGTGATACCATTTTGAAAATTACGAATACAAGCAATAAATATATTTCTATTCTACACTCAGCAAGAAAAGTCGATCAATAATTTGAGTTTTTATAAATACTTATTAGATGGAAGTTGTTGGATAAAATGGAAAATTGTTATGAGCCAAAGAAAATATATGCTAAAATTTGACAACGAGGAGGGTTCAAGAGTTATTCAAGGTATTGAATCATAAATATTTTATTAACTTTCACTGTTACTGTACCTTGTCTTTAACCCTACTCTAATATGCTGTAATAAACTAGCTGTAAGCTCGAAATAGTTACACCGTGTTTTGTCTCATTCAATCTAGTTTGAAACTTCTTGTCAATGCAAAAGACAAAACACGGTATAACTATTTCAACTTTACGCCTAGTGTATTAGAACCTGGGTATAATATACATAATAATTACAAGCTTAAGCTATTTATTATAACGCAAGTATTGTTTGCTTGGTATGCAATACGAATTAACAACGCAGCAAGATGTGTGTCTATATATTTTTAGTTACCTATTCAAAACATGTACACAGTACATAATATAATATACATTACAATAAAATTAGTAGACAGAGGTACTTGAGATACCGACGCATCGTGAAACATTGTAATATATTATAACATTGACCTTATAAAAGATACTGCCTATGGAAAGGTCTGTTCCTAATGCTTTGTGAAAGGGAATCGGTTGGGTGCAACGTGCAGTCGTGGGCGCAGTAGGTACGGCACCAACGCGGCATCGTGTGGGAGGACCTGTCTCCTCTCCTCTCGACCGAGGGTGGCTGGCACTGTGCTTTTTGACTTCATAATAACATAAACGTGATTCCGATCTTATTATTTGTAAGGTTCTTTGTGAAGGGCTTGTCCGGGGAAGTACTGCCGCGAAGCAGCTTGCTGCGTTGCGGTTTGAAGAGGGTGGGTACCGCGTCAATCTCATGGTGTTTTTTCCAAACTGACATTTCAAACAGGCCTAATTTTAACAGTAAAATTCTAGTTTCAATCCCTTCTTAGCTCCATTTAAATACTAGAGTTGGGCCTCTGTATGCTAGGTTGGGTTGTAGGGTATACGTTTGTTTGATAGTAGGTGTGACCAGTTATTTAACATCAGGTGGGCCATCTACATGATTCATCATTAAGTTGTATAAAAAAAACGGAACTCTAAAAAACGTAAGCAAGTAACTTACTGATAATCTATGGTAACAATAACAAAACCGTTCATGTTCTTTCTTATCGTTGTGCGTTATTTAATATGCATTGGAAACAAATAAAATGCTTGTTCAAACAAAATTGGTTAGCCTAAACAAAACCAGCACAGGCGACGACGAATAAAATACGTTCTAAAAGTATTTTGTCGTCTCATGGGCAACTTTACTTGGAATCTACCACAGACAGTTTTATAAGTTGAATGAAAGCTGCCTAGTTTTGATCCAATTAGATATGTCCAACTTCGACAAAGAAGTCAGTCGACGAATCCAACCCGGATGGTCAGCGTTCGGGAAATTAAGGTATATTTTCACGTCATATATACCTCAAAGTCTCTAGATAGACTAAGGTCAGTCAGGTATAATCAGTGTTATCAGTGATAACTTATGGAACTGAGACGTGGTCGCTAACTATTGGTCTCAATAACCACTGGGGAATAAAGGGTCTAATGGTGACCGTCAAACGGAAGACGAAGTGTAGGACGCCTCCCACTTTATAGTCCGACGATATTGTAAGGATCGCAGGAAGTCACTGGATAGAAAAGGCTCAAAATCGTTCTTCCTGGAAACTTATAAAGGAGGTCTATGTCCAGTAGTAGACTTTTATAGGCTGATATAATTATTAATAATTGAATTTTGATAGGAATTTTAAATTTTTAACTCTGAATGACTAAAATGCTGCGATTTCCGCTACTGGCGAGCACAAGGGCATCACTTAGATACGGACCTCGGCTGAGGCTGTCACCAAGAAAGTAAGCTACAAAGACTCTTTGCCCTGAAGGAGGGTTAACAAGGAAGTGTCTTCGACCACTTGGAAACATCTTGGAGTGTTTCTTTAAAGTGGTTTCTGTATCCGAACCTGAAGCGACCGTCAAACGTGTTACCCGGCGTGCTTTCAGGACATAATACATGTCTGGGTCTAGGAGGATACAACAAGAAGTAAAAGTATTTTGTAAGGATGCATGTAGTCCAAGGCAGATCGAAATGAAGTCCGCATTATAACAGCATAATATACCGAAATACAAGAAGCTGAATATTTATCTTCAGTATAAAATGCGCGCAGCAAACCTCGCTTAAATTAGCAGACATGCCTTATCATAATCTCTCACACGATATTTTCTAATAAACTATCACGGACGCGTTTCGGAATCTGCAGATAAGTATATCCAAGGTATAGGCCAGGCTAAATGAAGCAAAATAGGAATATATATATTCCTATATTTTGCTTATAATTAAACTTTAGAGAGGGAAGCAAAAGAAACTAGTCGCATTTTTATGCAAGATCGTTTTGTTTTACAGTTTACTGTAGTTCATTATTATAGTCCCTTGTTTTATGACCGCCTATGAATGTTGAATACGCATCGAAAGAAGAGAGCACCGTTCTTGACAGACGTGTTTTATTTGGTAATGCGCTTAAATGCTAGGTAACCATACAATTACGCATACCACCAAGTTGGTCACCTGTTTGTTCAATTACTTTCTCTTATAAAACAGCGTTCATTAGGTACATAAGGTAACTTATTTATGTACCGTAACTATAAGAATAAAGTAATACAAATGAACAGCGATAATAGTTCAATAATATTAATAGTTCACGACTGCACCCTGTATGCATTGTCTACATGTGCCACTTCATGTCATGCCGATTTTAAAATGAATATACTGCTGCTTATGCCTGCAGATACTCTTCTATACAAATAAATAAATTTGAAGTGTCTGTTTGTAATATTAAAATAACCGATTTTTACTACATGCATAGGAGAATGTATTATACGATACATATACCAAAATAGAATTTTTTTAAATTTTTGTCTGTCTGTAAAATTTGTGTCTGTGGACCGATTTCGACGGGACTTTCACTGGCAGATAGCTGATGTAACAAGGAGTAACTTAGGCTACTTTTTATCCCGAAAAAATAACAGAAACGGGAAAAAACTGCCACGCGGGCGAAACTGCGAACGGGCGCTATTTTATGCCGTATTAACGCCATCTGTTGGCGACATCGAGTACTACTTCAGTTAAGATTTGTAAATAAACATGTTTACCGCCCAACGAAGTGGGCACGGGTCAGCTAGTATACACTATAAACGAAGCCTCGTATTGTCATTATGAGTAACAGTGCGTGGCCTCAGTAATCCATTTCACAGTCAAGTCGTTGTTGCCAGTCATAACGCGCAGTGTAACTCAAAACAATTACATATACTTAGTTCTGGCTTGCTGGTTCCTATATTCTGCAAGAGGAAGATCTTCACCACAGGAATACTAAAACAGGATCTTTACAGGATATTTAAATCAAATAAAATAAGAGATTATTTCAATAGGGTTAGAGATTACCCGATACAAGACGATCCGTAGTGTTACTAAAGAATGCTCGTAGGATATAGAGACCGGGCATTATGTACCACACCATTCACTCGAGTTTAGTATAAATGCATTGCACGCGTCGTACCTTTGGGACATCCTTCCGGCGGTTTTGGTGCCTGACAATCGGTTAATACGTGCTCAGACTTTGAGCCTCGTCAATGAATGCATTATGTAACACATAAATATTATGTTCCGTAAAATAGATGGTTTAGTTTTTTATGTAGCTCTGCTAGATATTTTAAACACGTAATTACCTATTTAAATACCGAGGTGAGATTTCTCATGCAGAACAGACATAAGGCTCGAGAGATCAACCATTTTAAATGATTGACAAAATACTAATAATAATACTACAAAATACTCCAACCAATCGTCTTCACGCTAGCTAGTAGAACATAGAAGTTATTGAAATTATAACAACACAAAGATTTAAAAATAAACTTTTCAAATTATGTAAAAAAAGAGCCTTCCGTACGTCACCTCATGAATGATACTCATGTACCTAATAGTTTATTTGATGACCCCCATTTACGAGTAGAGTTAGATTAATCCCTTGATTGATTAAGCCTATAGTTTTATCTTACCTTTCGGTTAATCAATGACTAGATTAATGGTTCGACTACTGTGTGGTGTGTGGACTACTGTGTGTGGTTGTTGGTGTGTGTTGTATTGTTTTACTTAGTAAAGTACCAACATACATAATATATTCGTGTTCATATAACGTACAAAATCAATTTATCCAGTTGGTTGAGAAATATTCTTTCTTTGCTCGCTTAAACAATTAATATTATCCACTAGGTACGCAGCTAATTAAAGTGCTGCGAAGCTAAATAAATACTATAGAGTAAGAAATTGTAGGTAGGTACCTACACAATTCATATACTCAATGAGAACGACCCTCCATCTAATTTACGAAGTGAATTCAGTTTGCGTGCACCAAACCAACTGGCCAACTGTTAAAGCAATCAAAATATTGCCCCTTCATTGTGGTTATGGATGCAGCGAAGACGCAAAATGAATACAGTCACCATCAAAAGTACGATAATGTGTTTAGATAATTTAAATTATCCAATCGTAATATCCTGTGGTAGTGATAGACTTATAAATTGATATATATACTATATTGTATATATTATTTTTATTATGTCTAACTTTTATATTGAAGTCACAAAAAGTAGTTTTTTGTATTAAAAAAATAAGTTCAATCGTTAGGTCTTATTTATTGGTCATATTTTCAATAATTGTGAATTCTCATCAAAAGAAGGAGTAAATATCGTCTCAATTGTTTAAAACAAGACTTTTCCTTTTACTGCATATAATTTGGATGTATGGTTATAGAGATAATACTACATTTACCGCCCAACGAAGTGGGCACGGGTCATTTAATATAAAACTAAAACTATTAGTGGCACTTGACTTAAAACATATACATACATTATAGTAGTATAGCTCTTAGTGAAGGAATTGTTCAGGGAAGTATTACAACTATGCCTTTTTCTGCCGCCAAGCAGCTTGTTGTGTTCCGGTTTGAAGGATGTGAACGATGGGACATGAGACTTTAATCGGTTGATGGAGGCAGAGAAGTGTTCGTAAGGCATGGCCCTAACGAACGTGATGGTAATGCTTTGTTACAAAAGTAAAAACAGGGCTTTGCATCTATTGTAGATAATTTAAACAGGGTCAGAGGCGAGTTTTTTCAATCGTGCCTTTATTTACGAGACGCTGTTGTGTCTGGGACAGGATTTTAGATGGAGTAGGCTTGCCCGGCACCTGTACCATCCTCATAGCTTAGTTGGCCTATAGTCTTTGTTATAAGTATCCATTTAACATCAGATGGGCCATTTCCTTGTTCCATCAGCCATAAAAAATCTTCCAAGATCTATAGCGCATTGTTTTGTTAACAATGTATTTGCGTTAGTGTACAAGTTAACATGCGCTTTTGATATCGTTCATGACGTCACCACATCTGCCTCTATTCTATGTTAATAATCACCGGCCGACTACACTCAATTGATTTACTGAACTATGCGGTATCTGTTACAAGGACACAACGAAATAAATTGTTACTAAGAAGCTACATAGCTAGATTAATTAAATAAATGGTGGTCCATCAACACGCCAGATTATCATCTGACAGACTTCGCGTCATAACGCCTCCATCCGAATTCCGAGAATGTTTGCTGAATTGAAACTTTCGTACCATAATTTTCGAATCACGACTATTGCAATATAGCTGTTACCGGAAAATATCAAAATCCGCAAGTTTATAAATTTCCTAGGAAATTTATAAACCTTCGTAGGATTCTAAACGAGAGATAAATTGTATTATTTTACGCCCACATTTTCGCAAATTGATAAACTTACCTAACTCACGCGCAAAATAATAAATAAGTAAGCAATAACCAAACGCCATGTGCGCTCTGATTGGTTGAATAAGTCACGTGTTTTTTCTCCTTCCGAGTCAGATCCGCCTTAAAAATCTAGTGCAAAAGACACAACTAAAGAGTCAAGTTGTACCTTAGTATAGGTAGATCATGCAGCTTTATTTCTGGCGCTTCGGCGGCTGCTGCCGCAGCACGCTCGCTCTGCTCGCTCGCCTCGCGCGTTTTTTTATGTTCTAACATAACCTAACCTATCCAAGTCGGATCCGCCCTAGAAAGCGAGTGCAAAAGATGCAACTACGACCGATGTGGCGCGGCGGGCGAATGTCCGCCTGCGACGCAGGAGGTTGCGGGTTCGATTCCCGCCTCGGGATAAATGTTTGTACGATCTGCAAATATTTATTCCGGGTGTTCTGGGTATTTTCTATGTATAATAAAAAAATATCTATGCAAGTACGTAATATATTGTATTAAGTATATCAGTCATCTAGTGCCCAAAACACAAGCTCTGCTTAGCTTGGGGCTAGATGATGCTGTGTGAATTGTCCAGCATTATTATTATTATTATTATTATAACTAAAGAGTCAAGTTGTACCTTAGTATAGGTAGATCATGCAGTTTTATTTCTGGCGCTGTAAGGTAGGTAATCGAAAGTGATAAATTTATAGTTTGGCAAGTCCGATTGTATCTAAGTCTATGGACACAAGCATTGCCACTGTCAACATCGACCAATCAGAGAGCAGTGTGTTATTTTCCATATTTTAAAGAAGCGTAAAATTAAAAGCTCTTCTGTGATTTTTCGAACCGTTTAGAATCTTACGAATGGATATCCGTTAGTTTATAAATTTACCACGAGACGTCGCAAATTGATAAATTTGCGAAAATGTGGGCGTAAAATAATACAATTTATCTCTCGTTTAGAATCCTACGAAGGTTTATAAATTTCCTAGGAAACTTGCGGATTTTGATATCTTCCGGTGACATAGCTATAACGTCGGTCGGGAAGATAAAAAATACCTATCGGGAAGATAATAAAGTTAGTAAAATACCCGTGTAAAATAAGCGTTCCATATTTGTTCCGATCGCAAAATTTTAATAAAAATAAAAATACTGTAAATTTATACTATTGTTTCATGTGTATTTTGTACATTTATTGTAAGTTATTAATAAACATCTGTGGACATATTATTAGCAAAGCTTTTACTATGAGAGCCAAATAGCTAATAGAATACCTACTTATATACTTTTTTAGGGTTCCATACCCAAAGGGTAAAACGGGACCCTATTACTAAGACTCCGCTGTCTGTCTGTCTATCCGTCTGTCAGCAGTGTGAACCGTGATAGTTAGCCGCTGAAAAGCCATATAATAAAAGAAGAAGAAGTAGAGAGTTGAAATTTTTACAGATGGTGTATTTCTGTTGCCGCTTTAACAACAAATACTAAAAACAGAATAAAATAAAAATTTAATGGGGCGTGATTTTTTGTCGTTTTTAGGGTTCCGTACCCGAGCGCGAGTCCGACTCCCACTCGGCTTGTTTTTTTTATAATTACAAAATTATAATTACAAAATGCATGGGCCACACTAACTAAGAGTAACAAAGATAGCTTAGTTTGGGGTGTTGTGTCAAAAATGTATGTTAGTATTTATTTATTTTGGAATAAATACTAATAAAGTAAGAGATTAATTTATCTACTGAGTAATGTTTACTAAAGTACTACTACACATATTTAGATAAACAATATGTCTGACAACTCCAATTATTATTATTTAATTGTTAACTTGAATTAAACAAACATTACCCAATAGCGGCAGTATGGTTTGTTTACTAATCGATGACAATCGAAACGATTACATCATGATTGTATGTATTTGTATCAAGAAATATAACAAACACAGCGAGCTACCAACAATTTCATTTTTTTCATAAACTTTTATTTTCTATTTGTCTCTAAAACTATATAGAGCCAGAAGAGTATTAGAAGTTTTGTTTGAATATTATCTTTCAAAAAACATATAAAACAATAAGGATGTTCGCAAATGTATAGCCTACGCTTATTGCGATCGTAAACCGAATCCTTCCGTTTTGACATATTCAATGACACAATATGAACCATATCATGACGGGATAAATGTCATCGAATCTGTCCAAACGGATCGATTCAGTCTCGGTCCTGAACTAAATCTGAACAAGAAGTGATGGCACTGAGGCAAGCGAGTGAGGTTTCCGAGCACTTTGAAGTGTGCAATTTCAAATTACACACTTAACGTAGTAGAAATAAACTTCAAAAAAACGAGCACTCTGTCTGTGGTGCTTACGACCGCCCCGTTGCTACCGCCTTGAGTTCAAAGTGAGAGAAAATTGTTTTTTAATGATTTTACACGAAAGAGTGCCGTAAAAAAAACATGAAACTCGTATATTTGACGATTTGTTTTTCATACGCACATGAAAATTTATATTTGCACGTAGGTATATTTTTTCCCACGCTGAATTATGTAAACAATGTTGGTGTAGGCGATATTTGTTGTATATTTAATTGTATATTTGTTGCTCGTTGTGGTTAGAGCCTCAACCGCACTGAACCGTTTGACATTGCCTACGACCTTAGTATTATATTCTATTTCCATTATGTAACCTATGACTGTAAAAGCAACCTATATTTTAACCTCATACAAATAAATATATTATCTGTAAATGTTACATGACCACTCTCGAAAACTACGGAGCATCAAAGAAATCATCAATATGACCAACTTTTTCAAGACCAAAAGTTCAGTATCAAAAATGTAGGTATGGAACATTTTTTCACGCTTGTTGGTTGGTTCTATAGTTCATAATTATGGGTTTTCCGAATTAATTTTTTTTTGGGAGTGCTCTTATTACATCATACAATTATCCCTGTAGATTTCATCTGTGCACAGGCACAGATCTCTCGGTATAATATGTAGTCTGTGGACTATATAGTAAACATATCTATAGAAAGTCTTCTCATTCCATTCTTTATATACTCATATGTGTTTTAGAATACATTTATTTATAGAATAACATCGTAAGGAAACCAGTTAGTATTCTAGAAGTGGCGACGGACTTACCTGACGTATGGAATACCAACTACTGCAAAATGTGGGTATGTACCTGTCAAATGCAATATGTACCTATGCTTACCCCCTCAGGCATCTAAGGCATGCTTACCCTCTAAGAATCTTGAATAGGTCTTGGTACGAGTACTAAGTGATCCGAGGGGATATCGGTTTATAGAGTACAATAAATAAGTTAAACTGTTCTGAGAATGTAATGTAGAATAAATAAATAAAAAAAAAATCTACCTGGAGGTTCAAGTCGTCAAACTATAAAAAAAAGTTCCCAGTGGATATCATTCGTGATCTGCAAATCGCACAACGTGGATGGGCAACATGCTTGTTTGTATTTCGTTCTCATAAAAAATATTTGTTGAAAATAAACCCACTGCTTTAAATTGTAACAGGCACAGTGGAAGTACGAGTTTAATACAAAGTAAAGAACAAGCGTATTGTTGTTATCAATAGCGGTATCTGGACTCGTGCAATGCAAATAAAGGTGTGATACGAATATGTACACCGCATGGTTTGCGCATGCAATACATGACGTATGCTTGTTGCCTTCCTCTCTTTAGGCTGGACTGGATGTTATCTTTCATGTAGGTATTGTATATCACAGGAATTTATTGTCAGCCCAGGACCACTACCCTCATAATTATGAGTCTACTGTATATCAGGGGAATTAATTATCAACCCAGGACATCTTCCCTCACTTATAAACGCTATTGAACTATAAATATTGCTTATTCCAGTTACTGTTTGTACTCATAACCTTAGACAGATTTTTACAAGGACTCTAGTTTTTATGAGGCCATAATAAGCTTTCAACTCACCAAGAATTGCAGCCGGTTCTGCAATACTTGCTAGTGGAATGGTGGGTGGGAACAGGTAGATCTATCCTACGCATTTCTTAGGTAACTAGATTCGTGTATTTGGCGCACAGGTAAGGTAATCTAATATAAATGTTACAAGTCTTGTCATCATAGACAACGCACAGTCTAAACCATGTTGAGACTTAAAATTTTCTGGGTATACTTGTTTTGGTGCTTAAATGTGTACTTACTAAGAAAAGTATTCCTAAAATTCGACCCCTAAACGGATACAGCGGGGGTTGATGCTTATATGAAAACTAGCTGTGCCCGTGACTTCGTCTGCGCGGATTTTAACAAAAAAGTTATTTATTTACGAATATTAAAAAAAAATATATTTGTAAAACCTTTTACACAACGTCATCTAGCCCCAAACTAAGCACAGCTTATATTATGGAATCAAATGATTAAAAAGTTAAAAGTTTGAAATGAGAGAAAACTATGGCAAAATGGCAAATTTTGCAATCTGCAAATAAAAAGAGCGAAATTGACTAGATAGATAGATAGATAGATAAAACGTTTATTTGTCTTACTAAAACACACAAAGGTTCTTATATGTAGGTACTTATCCTAGGTACACAAAAAAAATAACAAGGAAAAATAAATAAAATAAAATTGGACACAATGACCAAAAAAAAAGAAAGAAGAATAAAAGAAAATTACTATTATTATATAAATATCTGGTTATCCTTGTGTGTATTGCAGCCAGACAGAAGGGCGCATAATATTGCTCAAGAGCAAAACACAGATTTTCAGTTATTACCTACGAGGTAACAAGTTGAACGGGATGCTAAACAACAGAACTATACTTTTTGTATGTTAAAAAAAAAGTCATTACGCGGTATGATTGTATATGTAAATAGTTGTGGGATGGTGTCTTGATGTATGTGTGATTCTGAGAGTTCTCCTGTCAACGCAAAACTCATAAGAGCCAAGGTTTCAAGGAGCTCTCGTGTGTGTTTGTGAGGGAGTGCGTGAATGTAAACTTTGCTGAATGTTGTGTGTAGTGGTAGCCTGTGGAATTAGTCACTAGCAGTCCCATTGTTGTGGTTGGCAAACGAAGTGCTTATAGAAACCCTGTTTTGGTTTTTGTAATAAAAAAGTTTTTAAATTCATTTTAAAGCTATAAGTGTTGGAATATTATTCCAACACTTCGTTGCCATATACCGGAAACTACCAGTGCTGACGTTTTATGATTATGATAGAGAAGTGCAGATCTAATAGAACGTAAGATTAAGGACCTTGAGGGGCCGAATTACAACGACAAACGAAAAGTTAAAAACTGTATCTTATAATTCATTCCGTTTCTTTCCTAGTGAGGTGTATGTATAATCCTAAGAACTACTCTTACTTAGTAACGATAGTTGGTGACATAATCTACTGTTGATTGTGCAAATCAGTCAGCACCTATTCTCGCCATCACACCAGTATAAGGTGCGCGGGCGCTGTTTGTGTAGGCCTGGCATTTCCGTTTGAGAACTTTATAGGTTAACTAATGCGTAAATAGGCGAGCTTTCATCATAAGACGAAATTATTTTAAAACTATGTTTTAACATAAAGCAGAATGCTCTAAAAGTATGAATTGAGTTTATATTATATACCTACCTAAATATATAATGTAGGTACAGCAGATTTGTGAATAATAATGTAAATATGTATTTCTAAACGGATGTCTTATCTGCCCAGCTATGGTATCTCCTACAGCAGGCGGTTTTTTTTTCCTCTGACCTTGAATTTATCTCACAACATTATCATGAAAATGATGTACCCTATGCTTGCTAGTTATGTAATAAACACTGTCCAATATAATATAAACGAGTATGTTATACCACAGACAAATGTTTGTAAATTCAAGCAGTCAGATGTTTTATTGAATACATGCTTACGCCATAAACACAACATGAAGGCCACAAGCTGCAAGGTATTTCATGTGTTATTCGTTTTATACAAATATATTTCTATAAAAATCTCTAAACGTTATGAGCTATGTGGGTTGGAAGCCCACGATATTACTTAATAAAATAATGCGCTAACCCACTGCGCACAGGCTCTTAATCTCACATGGCGAATTTCAATACGTGCTTAGGGCGTGTTTTTTTTACAAACAAACAAATCCTTTGGCGTTTGATCGTAAAAAAAACAGGGATATGAATTGAGAACGGCCGAGTGCACAAACACTTAACTAGGGTATGTACTTACCTATTAGCCGTGATTGTACAGGCATAGAATAGGACTTTTTCATTACCTCCCATGGATCTCGTAAGAGGCGACTAAGGTAACAAGTAACTAAGGTACCAGGAGATGGGCAGCCAGCATCTCTTGACTCGTACCCTCAAATAGGGGCGAGATCTATGTCCAGCTGTAAGACGTGACGTGGCGATTAACCTATTATTTTTATATTTGCAAAATGATTTTAGCTATCCATACAAATTATAAGAATCTTTGTCCTAACTGACTGACTGACTGGGATATAGACAACGCACAGCCTAAACCACTGGTCGTAGAGACTTGAAATTTTCAGAGTATATTAGTCTTGGTGTACTGCGTAGATGTGTACTAAGAAAGGAATTCCCGAAATTCAACCCCTAAACGTGTACAGCGGGGGTTGAAATTTGTATGAAAATAGCTTCACCCGGACGAAGTCGCGCGCGTTTCGCTAGTTTTATCATAAAAGCCAAGAATTCGCTTCCTTATAGAGAAAAATATTCATGAAGTGGAAAGAGAAAGAAAGTTACGCTAAATAATCATTTGAACTGACACGACGCTCTTGGAGTTTTATAAGGATATAAATATAATGTGTACAGTAAATAGTGTTTTCACTGAAAGGCGCCATGTTATACAGAGCTGCATCGACATTTATTTTTCTCTCTGCATTACGTTTATCCGAGCTTGCGAGTCAGGCCGCTTCAAATGTTTATCCGACTTCCATGAATGGTAACTTCAACTTGTCTTACCATAACTTCAGTATGCAGGTAGTATAAGTACTGCTTTTATTTATTCTCTCAGTTCGTGGTATTATGAAGCTTGCATTAGACTAAATAAAATGCGTTCTCGCGGCTTCGTTATTTACACACCATTTCGGAGAAACTTGCTTAGATTCTAAGTACTTTGGCCTTAATATTGTACCCTGGATGCATATTTTCCAAAGTTCCGTCCGTGTGCGTTGCACTGTCAGATAAAAAGTTGATTAACAACAGTAACATTATCCTGAAGTGGAGATGGGCGGGACACTTGGCTAGGCGGGAAGACGGTAGATAGATAAGAGCAGTGACCAAGTGGTGGCCACGCGAGGGACATAGATTACGAGGCAGACCACCAGCCAGTTGGTCAGATGACATTGTAAAGGCAGTGGGACCTCAATGGATTCGCTTGGCGCAGAACCGGAAAGAGTGGCGTGCTAAAGAGGAGGCCTATACTCAGCAGTGGGTGATGTGGGCTGATTAGATAGATAGAGAACATTATCCTCTGACCGTTTTACAAAATCTATGACGAAAAAATAGCAATTTCAAGTTGCAGATATTTATATGAACCTAGACGGACCTAAAACTGCGACGCGAACAGATAGGTACAGATATTTAAACTTTACAAATGCCCATCTACTTTTGGCGCTTACTGTACCTATAATCAGTTAATCCATAAAGATTTTGATGCAACGTCATCATCATCAACAGTTCATAGCTGGATATTAGGTCTCTCCCAAGAGCCTGGTCTACGTTTCTTCTCATATAATACCCTTATAGTTTGAATGTTGCTTAAAATGAATCCTGTCACTTATGTCATTGCCAAGATTTATTTCAAACTACGTGTAGAGATATAAATAGAAACCTTAGCATACCTTAATGCACACTTTCACTTACATAGAGCTGAGAAACAGAATGTAATAAGTTTTACTTTGATTTCAGGTACTCGATCTACTGGGATGAGAATGCGGTAATTCCACTGGCAAGGTAAGATTTGATATATAATTTTGAAGACCGATGTGGCGCGGCGGGCGAGTGTCCGCCTGCGACGCAGGGGTTGCGGGTTCGATTCCCGCCTTGGGATAAATGTTTGTACGATCTGCAAATATTTATTCCGGGTGTTCTGGGTATTTTCTATGTATAATAAAAAATATCTATGTATGTAATGTATTGTATTAAGTATATTAGTCATCTAGTACCCATAACACAAGCTCTGCTTAGCTTGGGGCTAGATGATGCTGTGTGAATTGTCTAGCATTTTTTATTTATTTATTTAAAGAAAAATTATACATATCTCTTTTTAGATTTTATCTTATTAATAAAACGGTTGCTCACTATATCAGTATTTCTTTCATATTTCTGCCATAATAATAACCATCTATTCAATAATATACCTACTCAGTATTAATAGTTATTTCTATTATTTTTATTTTCTGTGTACAATAAAGAGTTAATCTATCTATCTCAATTATGTTTATATAATATCATTGATCTATCTATACTATTGCGTCTTCTCAGTAGAAACTCGAAACAACGAAAGACGTATTCAGACAATAAATTTACACACGCGCACACACATCATAATACGCTACCAGTACCTGACACGGACACTTTTTCAGCGCTTCTTACAGTGCTGTTCACACACTAGTTGACGCGGCTGAAGTCTGATACGTTCAGATTTATCTAAGAATCAAATCTGAATTTACTAGAAAATTCAACAACATCCGTTGCGAGCCAGGCAGCAACTTCCAGTAAACGTATTTCCTGCGGGTGGAGGTCTACATCCTTTTCCGGGACTGGGTGTCGATGTCATGATTGGTACTATGATACTCCTTTTTGATACGACACACGGAAACCTTAGTGTGATTTTAAATGACTTTCATGCGTTCATTTCTTTGCAATATATTTTATTATTGTTTATTTTACAGTGCAAGTCTTCCATTCCAATTGCCTGGAAGAAATCGCTTTCAGCGATAAGGCCGCCCATTGTACTTTGTAAACCTTGTCTGTTTTTAACAAATTTTCCTTGTGTACAATAAAGTGTTATCTATCTATCTATCTATCCATAGGATTAGGTTAGGTTAATAGTAAGGATGTACATGTACAACCCTTCTAGTATAAAGCGTTCCCATACTCGTAATAGAACAATGCAAAATTAGGTGTCGTAAAATTGGTATGAGCATGTATGCTTCAGAAGTTGGATAAGATATTAAGTTCATTAGAACATAGTTCTACGGTTCTACACTTAGTACTGATGGGATATGCATATGGCCTACCTCATGTTGAGTGGTCACCTTAATCACCAATGTGTCAGGTCGAAACAGATCTCGCACGTTAGCAACGTGTCCTACGATTCACAGCCTTGCGTTCATCAACCGGAACATGAACCTACAATAATACCATAGTCCACGCGGATACAGTTGCGAGAAATGGCTAGTTTTATATGATTTTTTACATTCTGCCATGTAAGACTGAATCCAACATGGCGGCTATGATGTCAACAAAATAATACTAATAGCGGCTATGAGTCATTCACCTTGAGAATATGACATTTTATAGGTATGGTTTCCACTCATAATAATGAAATCATCGATATAACCCGGTGCATTAACCTAACAAACTTACATTAATCTCTATTGTGTACTTACTACCACGCATACATCCCCTACATTTTAACTCTGGTAGGCAGATTCCCAGCAGTTTTTACTATACTTATCTGGTTCAAGTAAAGAAAAACGAAACAATTTTTTTGTAAAATTAGATAGTCTTCAGACTAATCTGTAGGCACAATAGATATATAATTCTCCTGATATCTAAGAAAAAATTATGTGTGATGAAGCACGAGCAGTAATAATTTTCATAAATATCACCCTTAGTGAGTCCTCTATAAGGTATAGGCTTCTCCCCAATTCGTGATGATTTGCTATAGTCACCAAGGAAGATGATGCTGCTTCCATCCCCTAGTGCGTTCCCGTAGTCGCCCTTTACAACATGCACAGAAGATGACGGAGGGCTCCTATTCTAAGACCACAGCCAGTAACACGGTATTGCACATAGACAACTAATCTACTCGCACCTACTTTTAGAGTTCTGGAGTCTGACAAGCTAATAAAACCCTATTCCCCTAACCCTACTTTAGGTACTTTCAACATATACTCATAGTTTCGCTATGTCCGATACCTTTTTTTTGTCTGTCCATCTGACCTTCTCTTTAAATAGAGCCATTTTAGTCACAGACTACTAGTACCATAATACTGAAATGTTGCATGTTGCAGGTGTTGGTATAGGGTTTTTTCAATAGTTAGATGCTTACATAAGTAATATTAAGCGTTTGGGTAGTGATTTACGCTGATTCGCCCGATAAGTAGTTGTTTACTTGAATAGCGTTGCCAGTTTGTGCCGCACCGAGATTCTCATCGATATGTCATGTCATGTAGTCTTGTGTGCTTAACTGTGATTCGACGCGGTGGTGGCGGCGCGCGGCGTCTTCGTTTGCATCAAACTGCATTTGCCGAGTAACGGTACATCGCCCTTTTTAGGCGCGAATAGGCTGTAGTTTCTAAATTTGGTGCTAAGCACCTCTCCCATTGTTATGGCCGAGTAAGTTGGGCATGCCACCGGTATCGTACCGCGCCAAAGCGTACATTGGCAAATCGATTTTTCTCTACTTAGCCGAACAGCGTTATTCATTCTAGGTGCGGATGTCGCCGGCTGAATCGCGACCGCGCGCGTCGTTGTGAACCAACAAGGTTCAGCAGACATACGAGTGCTTTCGGCACTATTGTTCTGCAATAAAGGATTTATTCCGTCAAACAATTTAGTACGTTATGCAAACAGAGGGGAGAAACTGTTTCAGTGAGAGCTCTGCCATCCGGTCTAAATATAATCGGGCGGAGACAGCTGGCGAGGATGCGGGGCGAAGGGGGCGCGTGCTCAGGGCGACGACCCGGCCAACCCAGACCTTGTGCGCACTGCCGGAAGGAACGGCGTTACCAATTCGCGCCTTTGTCCTAGCCAAGGAAGCGACGAGATTGCAATCTTCTTATCCGCAAATGGGATAAAATACATCATTACTGAAACTATTATTAATTCGTAACAATACCCACTTCCGCGTGCGCCTTCGAGCACGTGGTAAAAACTCGGATAAAAAATTAAGTACAATACAAATCACAAACCTAAATTATTCTAAATTTTATTCAAATCTATCCAGTCCTAGTCTTCTCTGATATCTAAACATTCAAATAGTTACGTAGGTAATCACCAAAGTCAAAAGGCATTCACCTATTCAGTGGATTTAGAGTGATCACTTAGAATAATCGTATAACTAGGTGAATGTAGGTGCTAGCTCCTATCGACCAAGCCTTGAAGAACAGGCAAGAAACTTACGGCTTAGTAACATGCCATGTTTCAAAGCTTGTTTCACAATACTTAGGTAATTAGTATGAACAAAACATCTATAAGTTAGATACTTAACACCTACCTAAGTACTGGTACCTGTAGCAAGCCTGACGCTAGAAATAACTATATTAACAAAGTTGGAACACACATGGAAAATTAACCGGTAGGTAGTTGGCATCGAGTAGATTGGCGAGTGAAACAAAGATAAAGCAATTTGAAATAATCTGCGGAGTAGAACAACGATCAGCCGACGGATGAAGCGTCAGTCACTAGAGTTGACGAATGATTGTTTCAATATGTTTTGTTGGTAGGTCCAAACTGGCGACTCGTTATCGCTCGATTACGCTCACACGACGATTCCGAATCCACTGGCAGGTCAATAGCACCGTTAGTTGAAGGTCTTGGTCGGCATTTACGCCTGAACTGCGGCCCTCAGCCCATACCTAACTTTTCTGCCACCCACCCACAACCGCTTATAAAATTTACTAGCGCACCACACTTCACAAGACGCCATGCTTTACTATACTATTATACTATTGCAAGAACAGGCCTCAACTCGCTCAATTACTAGGCTATGTTTTTATTTTAGCCTTACCTAATTTTATGGACAAAAAGGAAGTTAGACTTTTGAGACTGATGCTATGAAAAAACTGCATTTATACCGATGAGAAAACATGGTATGAGGGAGCTTCAAAAGTTAAAAGGCATTCACCTATTGCATGGATTCAGAGTGATCACTAAACTTGGAACGATAGTTTTAACTACCAGGCAGTTCTCCGACTACTTGGTACTTAAAAGGATCGTAAATCCCTTTCCTATATGATATAACTTTTCCTGTCTGACTGATATATCGACGCCGAAACGAAAGCGAAACTTCTGAAACTTAGAAATCTGTGGACAGTAACTTCAGTAATTTCCTTATACGACCAAACCACCCCAAACGCGATTTATCGAATTCAAGTCTTACAAAAGGCCAAAATTGTTTCTTCTTCTTTTGTAACAGTTTTTATTCAAGTCAGTCAAATTCTTTTAGTTATTCATTGGTTTTGAAGGATAAAACAGACGTTTTCTGATAATATGCTATCGGTGTAGTAATCAAATAATATGTAACTTGCTCTAATAAGAGCCAAAAAAGGCAAAGAGTTACACCAGCTAGAGGCTCTAAAAATTTGACACTAGTAGGTATTTTTATTGACTCTAAAAAAATAGTGACAAGAATATATTTTACATCTTCTACAAAGGGTCTACAAGATATCTGAAAAATTTCTCAAAAGATAAACTATCTCTTATAAATGGGTAATGGCAAACAGTGACAGGATTAATTTTAAGCAGTATTAGAATATAAATAACGTTTATATATTGTATGGAAGTTAATCTGTTTTACCTCGTTTACTGTGGAACCGAGCTTGAAACAAGGTTCACTTCGCCTGCACAACGCGCTAACGAAGTTTATTAGCTGAAACACGTTGTGACGATGATGTAGCGTTGTGGGACCGTTCGCCGCCGCCAGGGTGGTTTAATATGATAAGCAAATCACGAAGGGATTTATGAATATCTAAATCACAGTAGAATAAACAATGGTAATATGAGTAGATACGTATATGTACAGCAGGTCTACTCTTGGAAACGATGAACGAAGTTTCGTATTGTCGTTTGAATCACACTACGCGGCATGTCAGGCAGTGTCAACTTAACTATGGATTGGCTACCGAGTTGAGCAATACACTGCGTATTGCTAAACGACAATACGAAACTTCTTTTATCGTTTTCAAGACTAGACCGGCTGGTATATGGTTTTTGTTTAGCCAGGTTAGAATATGAGGTTTATAAGCATACTAGTAGAAACGCGCGTGACTTCGTCCGCGTGCAGCTCCATTTTGACGATCAAACTCTAGTTTGAATCTCGTCTCAGCTCCAAAAATAAACAAAATTAGAACCAGAATTCCTTCTTAATCTGTGCTCAGGCCTTCTCTCATACGACCGTGAAATCAGCCGTTTTCAAAGTTTGACATTTACAATGTATAAAGCCAATAAAAGTTACCCGTGTCAAACACGGCAAATATTTTATTGTTTGCTAATGAACAAAACGACCAACGTTTTAGGGTTCAACTTGAAAAGGGCAAGTTTTCCTGGTTGCAATCGCAAACAAGCAGGTGGTGCATGAGCCTCCCTGTCCTCCCACACCGATCAATACCTCCTACTTCCCCTCTCTTCACACCCCTACTACGGGAAATATAACCGCCAGGGCACCCCACAAATACCGAGACAATAGAGAATTCCTGGCATTTATTTTACACGTTGCTTCACGTGACATTTATCTTAAATTAAAAAAATACCTACTTACAATATTTTAGAAGTCTCGTGACGGAGGAGTTAGGTGGGATTTAGGTACATGATCAGTGTTGGCGATTTTTCAGCGCGCTGAACAACATCGCGAGAATCCGCGCGCGCGTTCCGTTAGAGCGAAACAGCGATAGATTTTTAAATGAAGGAACGTATTGTGTTTGATTTAGTATCTATACATTAGTAAAACTGTATAGGTCGAAAAGTAAGTACGTTAAAGATTTTTTTCTGAATCTTGCTAGTAGTACTTAAAAAAGGCAAACAGACGGAATAGACGTTTACCGCCCAACGAAGTGGGCACGGGTCAGCTAGTATTAAATAAATACTGGCATACATTTGACATAGCCCCATCTAGCACAACGCACAACTTACAGCGCATAAGGCAGAGCTACTACCAACTGAGCT
Source organism: Electrophaes corylata (assembly GCA_947095575.1). Lineage (NCBI taxonomy): Eukaryota > Metazoa > Arthropoda > Insecta > Lepidoptera > Geometridae > Electrophaes > Electrophaes corylata. The sequence continues at coordinate 8,226,436 of OX352698.1, read as the reverse complement.
GTGCCGGCTGTTAAAACGTTTATTAATGGTTTAGACATTTTTATTAAGGTGTGAGAGAATGTGAAAAGAAGAGATCTATCTAGGCTTGTTTGCGTGAACTAGATTCACCTATAGTCTTCCTTTAGTTTTTATTATTATTGTTTAACTCTCACTTCGTGGAATTTAACTCACGTCGCTATGTTATCCGCCCTTGCCAATACCGTTTGTAATGTTTGCGAGATTTTAGGGACATTTTCGCTTTTGCTGCAACAGCAAAACAGACAGTCAGAAAGTGCATTGCAAGATTACGCTGAGCGCTGAGCGCCAATCGGTACTGTCAGAGTAAGTTGGGTTCTGCGGTTCTGCATATTGACATGACACCCGGGATGTCAGATGTTACAATGACGACTTCAATTCCATTAGAATTATTATTATAGATGACTTGAAGCCATAAACCAAGAAATCATATCTATACTAATTGAGAAAGCGTTTGCCGGTACGGTACGACTGTTCTTAGCGAACTACTAGTCAAACTAACGTAATTTTTATAGTCCTTCTAAAAAAATAAATTCTCTATAACTCTGATGCGACGTACATAGTGTATTAAATTAAGCGCTGTCAAACGCCGCTAACGTATGGGGGTAACCAAGCATCATACGCGCTGGGCGAGAATGGGGTGAAATGAAACGACCGTAGGCTTTCAAACGAGTTTATTTTGCTGCCCACCCTTTCCAGGCTGCCCACGTGAACAACGTGTTCCACCTACCTACCTACAGCACGGGTTTTTATCACGTTATTTTGTGTTTAGCATAGATAGATAGATAGATAGAAAATACTTTATTGCACACCACAACTTAAGGATAAACAAGTATACATAAAACTTAAACATAATGCTAACATACAATGGGCGGTCTTATCGCTAAACAGCGATCTCTGCCAGACAACCTTTGGATGAAATGGACTAATGAAGTTAACAAGGGGTGCTTTGTGTAATAGAAGATACAAACAATAAAAAAATAAATAAATAATGAATAGATAGTTAAATGCAAAATTACACAATTATTACAAACAGCCTTGGGTTCATGAAAAATACCACAAGTGACACATCTAGCGAACATTTTTAAGTCAACTATGGACCAACTATAACATTTAACCACAAGTCTAGGTAAAACAAATGACCAACAGTGCTAAAATACACGTCTAAAGCGAACGACGGCTGTCGATGAAGTGTCCACAGAGTACCACATGGTGTGACCATTTTATACCACATCGCTCGGCTCAGCCCGGGTTGCAGGTAGAGTCTCTAACACGGCCTCTCCTGACCGCGAGGCGCCCTCGATCGCTTGACTTGCGATAGACACCTCGGAATCTAGGAGGTCATGAGCAGGTTGATAGCTGCCTGCAAAAGAACACTTCGTTATTAAACTGAAAACAAACCCGTTGAAGAGCTAAGTCCGTTAAACATTACGATCGTAAGCGTGCACTCAAACGATCGCAAGCAAAACAGATTTCACTCAATATGCAATTTGATTTATTTAAACGACAGTGTGCACAAACAACAAACTCCGGATCTTCGTTGTTGTGCCGCATAACAAAAGCATTAGGTATTTAACTGCAATTGCTATGCCCCGCGATGGAAGCTCCCAGTTCGCTAATCGCGTCTCCTTGACCACAGACTAAGCACCAAGTTCGCGTACTATGGCCACCTACTCACATAACAATGGCATCAGGCTTGTTGATGCTATCGCTATGCCCCACGGTACAAGCACCCAGTTCGCTTACCGCGTCGACACATATGATCATAGCCTATGCACCCAGTTCGCCGGCTATGGTCACCGTGACATACTACATCAACATGTAAAATACATCACCAGGGCACACGCCCCCAGTTCGCAGCGAAAAACAGGCCAAAATATATGTCAATGTCCACGCACGTCAGCTTTCAAACGATACTCGTCAGTACCCAACGATATCTATTCACAAACATACAGTAAGACGTGCAGAAACACGCGCAGTAGCACGTAGCAAAGCGTCATTGAGCACGCGCAGCAGCACAAAGATGTGCATGAGCCCGCGTCACACCATACGAACATCACCACAGTTTCGTTGCTAGACATTAACTCTTTCACAAACGCTTCGACTTGATACTTGCTCGGCTTACCTGACCATTACTGATCGTTTGACCTACGTAATGTCAATCGGTAAACAAGTAGGCAGAACACTTCAGCAAAAGATCAAATATTTTCGACCTTTGATGATGCTGATTGCATCTATATTTTTTCAGCCAGGTATCTCGTTCAAACCTGACTACTGACTTAGTAGGTACAACACCTAGCATTAGCACTAGACTGTATTAAACAACAAAGCAGAAAGAAGACGCTGCCTGTACACAAAACTGCACTTGGGAGTAGCTACGACTAGCAATGTGCCATGCGGCTCGCTCGACAGAGCCGATGTCAGTAACGTAAAGAAAAGACACAATGGTTTTGGCGCCGTCTATACTGCGCACTCCAAGTAGCAACCCGCATTGTCTGCGCTCGCGCTACAACGACTTCGTCAGCGATCTAGAACTAGTCGATATGTACGAAGCCAACTAAAAGTTTTGACGAGTGAGGTTATTACGCGAACTATCACAATACCCACGTGAACTATGCGTAGGTAATTGAACGCCTAGGGGCTTAACAATTTGTCTCGATGATCGATCGAATGATTCTGTCTTCAAGAAGATATCGACGAATTTCCGTGCAAAACGGCACTCACAAAATCTACTCCTTCTACCATCGTCAAATGTTTCTCGAGTACCTAGGTAGGTATATCACGAGCTTTGAACAAAATCACGTCCTTTGTATTGAACATAACCCTATCCGACACTATTATTTTTACCAGAAAGTAAAATGAGACTTACCCACCAAACTACACAAATTATTTTTGACACAAACAACATTTGCTCAAAGTGCACGACAAAAACAGACAAAAATCAGAAGGCAAAACGGTCAAAGGAACACGTGTGATCCCACGGCCTGATATTACAAACAGCCTTGGGTTCATGAAAAATACCACAAGTGACACATCTAGCGAACATTTTTAAGTCAACTATGGACCAACTATAACATTTAACCACAAGTCTAGGTAAAACAAATGACCAACAGTGCTAAAATACACGTCTAAAGCGAACGACGGCTGTCGATGAAGTGTCCACAGAGTACCACATGGTGTGACCATTTTATACCACATCGCTCGGCTCAGCCCGGGTTGCAGGTAGAGTCTCTAACACAATAATATAATTTTAAACAAAACAAAAGTAACAAGAAAGAATGGAATAGCAAACAAGATACTTACATTGCTCATAAAATATTATAATATGATGATATTTACATATACATTTATATCATATATATACACATATAATATAATAAAAAAAAAAAAAAAGAACCAAGAAGGGCAATTTAGTGACAACAAGACAAATAGTGCTCCTTGACCATTGATTTAAATATTGATGGAGATTTAGCACGTCTGATAGCTACAGGTAATGCGTTCCAAAGACGACATACATCAAACCATATTGAATATAACTTATAAAAAGCTGGTTAGATTTACAAACGAATACTGTAGAAATAAAAATTTACTATTTAGTTGTTCAAAAGCATGGAAAATCGTACATCTGATGTACTTTCATGGAGAATCACAGCACAAGTCGTGATTGAGAATAAGGCATGTATCACGAAGAAGCAGTTAGTGAAATTGTAGTTACTTATTTTAATATTAGCTGATTGCAGCATCAGTCTACTGCACAGCTTTAAATATAGACATTTGTTACGCTCCGCTTTAAGCTTAGTTTTATGGACACTATAGCACAGATGAAGTATGTACTAAGTACGTAGGCCCAATCGAGGTATTTTGAAACGGTATTGACGTTAGAACGAAACACTTTAGGTTGCAACCGTTCAATAGTAGAGTGATGTACGGAATATGACACGCAAGGCCTGCTTTTTTGTGAATTTCATATTTATGGTGTAAGCGAGCACATCATGTTGCAATTTTAATTACATTACGCAGCATCGATATCGGATTTTTTTTCTTTGTGACACCTGTCCGATATTCGACAGATTTGCCAATGTGAAGTGAATGAAATTAAATAGTTTTTGTCAAGTCGAGTTATTACAAAAAGTAGAGTCGGCTGTCGTATCTTTTGAAAAAAAAGATGTCGTTTCTTTTCAAAACCCAAGGGAAACATTCTCGTTCATATCAGGATGCCACATACAACACTTTTATTTTATACAAGCTGCAAGCTCGCAAGCCTAATCATTGCTACAGCCAGGACATGATAGCTGGGTTTCTCCATACTTCTGCATGACATACATACATACATGACGACCGATGTGGCGCGGCGGGAGAATGTCTGCCTGCGACGCAGGAGGTTGCGGGTTCGATTCTAGCAGTTGCCCGCGGCTTCGCCCGCGTCTATGTCGGTTATCGCTACAAAAAGTATCCTATGTGTTATTCCAGGATATAAGCTACCTGTGTACCAAATTTTATTAAAATCCATCCAGTAGTTTTTGAGTGAAAGAGGAACAAACATCCACACATCCACATCTAGGTACACATCCAAACTCACAAACATTCGGCTCCGCACGCCCACCTTGGTGACGCTCACTTCGCAACGGGCCGTGCAGCAGAAATCATAATATTTTAATTTCGCCATAACTTCAAAACCAAACGTCCAATTTTAATCATTCAAAGACCAAATATTATTTACATGAACTGTACTTAGTTATAAAATAATTTATTTCGATAAGGATTAATAGTATGAGTAAAATAAATGCGTTTAAATGTAGTCCAAAAAAGCTTCAAGATTTTTAAATAAAAAAATGGTTGTTGTGCCTCACCCGACATAGATAGGTATAGTGTGTCGCGGACTTTTTTGTAGATATTTATAAAATCTACAATTATTTAGGACATTTTATGGTTTTATCTTTTATAGTTTAGGCAGCGTACGCTAAATAAGTAACTTTTCTGGTTGATTTTTTACACCTTGTGTCCGAAAAACCCAAATATTTTACGGAACGCTATTTTTTTCCAAAATAAAATTTTGCCTATGTTACTTGTGGATAATGTAGCTTTCAAATGGTGAAAGAGTTTTTAAAAACGGTCCAGTCGTTTTTGAGCCTATTCATTACAAACATATGATTGATTTCACTTGTGCTAAGACCTCAAGTAATGTTGGATAAAATACCACCGAAATTACACACCAGAATTTAAAAGAACACTAGGAAAACAATAGAATTGAAAAAGTCATGTTGTTTCCGAAGATAACAGAAAATGAATTCTGTTGCCTGGTTGCAGCGCAGTATACTCGACACCATCAAGACTAGTGTTAAATTTGACACCACCAAGACTAGTCTACTGTGTGGTATGGGACACAGTAGACTAAAGTCTGAGAGTTCTTTTTGGCGCAATCAAACGGTTACTTCCCTTCGAAAGTCAAATCAAAACAGTTTGATTGGCTTCACGCTTATTTGCAACCAAATCACTGAGCCTAATCTTTTACTGTAACCTATACTACTCTTAAAGCAATTCTGTACTGATGTACAAATGTACAAGAACAGGTACGTATTCCTTTGCGAATAAGGATAGACATCGCACAGCCTTGTAACGACTGGTCATAGAGAAAAGTGTCAGGTGATATAAGTCTTCTGATACAGGAACTTCCGAAATTCAACCTCTATACAGATACAGCAGGGTTGAAGTTAACTTTTATGAAAATAACTTGACCGATGTCGTTCGCGTTTCGGTAGTAATGTAGTGCCAATCTAAAACTAGTGCTACAATTTCCTCGAGAAGAAATGCATACAAGCGATTAGCAGACAAAAGCCTCATGTGTCTATTTACTCATGACTCCACAGTACCAGATGATTCAACAGATCATGATAAGGCTGTTTATATAGCGATAGTGATTTTTTTATGAATTCATTACACTTACACTGTACTTCATGTAAAATACCGCAACAGGGATTTAGCATTCACTTTATAATAGGGGCCTTCCTAACAGGCTAATAAATATTCATGCATTTTTATCAGGTAAGTAGAGCTCTTTGTAAAATGATAGAGTTCGTCCCGGGATGTAATGAGCTATGCAGCACTTTTTCTTCCACCAAAACATTGTTACATATGTACAGTATTGCTGGGGTCTAGCTCTCATTTACACTCGACATTGTAACTTAACCCATAGGGTAGAACTATTATGTATTCTGTGGTCTGGGGAAATGTGCCTGTTACATGATACTCTCCTTTACATCTAAGAGTGAAGAATACAACGCAATGCCTGCTCGGTAGGTAGGTCCAGGTCTACATGTGGTGAGGTCATGTAAATTGTTATAGGCTACTATGGAAGTTCCGTCAATAAGATATATTTTCGTTAAAAAAATATATCACGCCCAAACGGCCTATGTTCATTGATTGCCGATTTTGTAGGTAGGTATTAGTAACTTGTCGGTCCCAATCTCAACCTTTAAGGTTAAACAAGTCGGTACGTTGTCCATACAAACGCTGTAAGAGCTTAATGTCTACTATTTATTAACTTGCGTCCGAAGTTAAGTTTGATACTGAATTATCTTGCCGTTATCTAGGTACGTTACCCTATATTCTACAGTAAAATCAGATTACCTTGAAAGTTACAAGCGTTACAAGATTTAGTAGTAAATCTTTCGACGCTTGTAACTTTCAAGGTAATCTGATTCTACTGTAGCATATAGGGTAACGTACCTAGATAACGGCAAGATAATTCAGTATCAAACTTAACTTCGGACGCACGTTAATAAATAGTAGACATTAAGCTCTTACAGCGTTTGTATGGACAACGTACCGACTTGTTTAACCTTAAGTCCATTTTCAAAATAACCTTGAGAGCATTGCAAATTGTGCTAGTTAATTTTAAGCGAATCGAATTTTGCTCGTGGATATCGTGACCAAATGGTAATTTTACGTTGCCATTTCGAAGTATCTAAATATTTTCACAATAAAATAGACATAGAATAAAGTTGAAATAAGTAATAGACCCAAAAAGAAGATAAAGCCACATCCACAGTAATATTTTTAGATTTACACAGTATTTACCTGCAAACTTTTTATTTTCTTGACATAATTATTGCTAGGTACGTAGAACCACTGACTCGCGGAGTTTTAACTCATTTGACCTCAAAACAGCAGATTTTGCTCTGCAATAAAATATAGCAGTAAAAAAAAATTGTTCAATTGCCCATTAGCATAGATAAATTCTCGCTTTCGACATGGTAAAGTAAACACATGTACGCTTCTTTTCGCGCACATTATTAATAATTACACATTATTGTAAGTATTGCACCTTAGAGCTTTTTATCCGGAATTCCTTTCTTCGTTAACCCCTTCACTACAACCGGAAACTACCCTACGAAATTTATACTACTAGGACTTGGGTTTATACTGTAAGCTGATAGTCAGTCAGTCGTACGGTAAAGTCAAATTTCGTTTATACTATTCAGATTAAGGTTGATATGATGCAAACTCGGAATTCAGATTCTGATATATTCTGATATATAGCAGTAGACTTATTGATGACACTATGATGTCATCAGCCTAAATAAGTCTACTGTTGGACATAGATCTCCTCCATATTTGGAGGGGCTTGCCATAGTCACCACACCACGCTTGGCAGGTGGATTTTTTGACCTTAGTGTCAGTTTTTAGGGTTACGTGCCCAATGGGTAAAACGGGACCTTTCGCTGTCTATCTGTCAGTCTGTCATCAGGCTGTATCTCATGAACCGTGATAGTTAAAGAGTTGAAATTTTCACAGATGATGTATACAATACTATACTACTACTACTATACTTTCTGATACCGCCAAACCAACAAACACAAAAAATAAAAAATATTCAAGTTGGCTCTCATACAGTATACGTGATTTTTTTGCCGTTTATATTATATATAATGGTACGGCACCCTTCATGCGCGAGTCCGACTCGCACTTGGCCGGTTTTTTTATTTTTAGTAGATACTCAGGAAATAGTGTTGTCCACCGAGTGCGTTCCGTCGTCCGTCAGTCGGTTCATACGACATCTATGGGAGGGACTGAAGGGGTCGTATTCCACCCACCGGTTCTACATGGCCTACCTCTTGCCATTTTGCTGCGTTTACTAGTTCTAAAAGCGAAGTTAGTGATCTTGTTCTGCTATGTATTGTTTATCTAATATTATTAAATTATATAAAAGTATGACAGCAACTTTGCTCAACTCACCTCAACCTTGCTTTCGCAACTCAATATCTCCGTGTGGTAAAATATAAAGTATAAACATTCGCTTACACAGAAACGGCTGTTTATATCCCTGTCCAGCCTACTTTTCAAATGTTTTAGCAGTAGTAAAGCTCTTAGTCCCGGGAAATACTACCATCATACCTATTTCTGCCGTCAAGCAGCTTGCTGTGTTACGGTTTGAAGGGTGTTGGTACCGATGAAATTACAAGCACATGAGGTTTAATACATGTATGCCTCAGATCGATGGATGCATAGCAGAGCATCGTAGGGCACGTTCCTAACGAACGTAACCTGCGAGCCAATGCTTTGTTACCTATACCTAGGTGATGGGCCATCTGAGTGTTCCATCAGCAAGTCGAATAAAAGAATATACAGAAGCTAGTATCTTAACCGATATTTTATTATTGGTGGTTTTAGTGTTGGTGAACTTGGGGTTTAAGGTGGCAACACTACGTAACTACGTGCTTAAAATGCGTCGTCACGCATTTCATTATTCGTGCTATCACATGTACTTAAATACCCTATATGCTATAACAGTATACATACACCATACTCTTTATTCACGTACTACCTACGTCTTACAGCCAACAAAATATGTTTGTCAAAATATCCACAAATATTTATTTATTTATAGATAGATACAAAACTACGTTTTCTAGGAAAAGTAACATTACAAAATATTTTGTTTTTTGACGCGCTAATAAAAGAATGTAGGTACTGTTCAGGTGAATTGAATATCAATATCAAAAAGACGATGACTCATGTTCAGCTATTACTCACGCTAAGGGGTAGTAACTGTATAACTACCCCTTAGCGGAAGTGCTGAGATATAACTATTGTGATTTCATACAAAATCCACTAGGAAACCGAACCCGCATTACATAAAAAATCTTCAAACCACAACTCAAACGCTTAGTAAGTTACACATAACACCAACACAATCAGGTACTATTTCCTAAATAGACTAAAGTGCCTATTCTTAAGTTCATTATGAGCACTTTTCAAGTGTAAATGATGAAAATATTGTATCATTACGAAGTTTGCTTTAAGTACGTAAATAAATAATACCATCAAATAACCCACGAAGTAATCTGAAACTTGTACTATATACCTCCTGCTGATTTTCATTACAAACTGGAAAGTTCTTGAAATCTGAGAGTTCCGGAAGGGGACCGACCCTAACTTTATCTAGTAACTACATAGTCTAGTCAACTAATCAAAGGAATACTCGACAACAACGAACTAACAAGTAATTACACATCGACACTTGACTGTTGTCTAACTACTTATATACTATCACTGTGACAGCCGTCATGAATTAAAATAGTTCAATAAGTTTTGATAAAAAAATCTTTAAAAATAGAAGAGGATACCAATTTCATCAAACTACCATGCGGAAAATAATAATACATTACCAACATAGGTACGTTCAAAAGTTCTTAGTACTAAGAACTTATATTTAGGTATAAGTTTCGTTTATTCGTCGTCGAAATATCAATCGTAACGTCAAAGACATAACAACCTTGAAGTTGAAAACTGCACTTGCAATATAAAAACAGCCAATTGTTATAGGTTATTCCCACTACATTTCAGTTTATAAACTAACACGTAATATTTTTGATTGGAATCGATACTATAAATTCAATGCCTCTTATAATAATGAGGTTAACTTGAGTTTTCCCAAGAGTAGTAGTTTTACTAGTAGTAGAGCTCTTAGTGAAGGGCTCATCCGGGGAAGTACTCGTACAAATTTCTGCCAATAAGCAGCTTGCTGTGTTTCGGTTTGAAGGGTGTTGGTGCCGGTGAAATTATAGGCACACCTGCACGCCTCATGTTGATGGACATAGAACCGTGCATCGTAGAGCACGTTCTTAATTAACGTGGCCTGCGAGGTAACGCTTTGTTATGAGTGATGGTTACCACTTATAACTTAATATCAGATGAGCCATCTGGCTTGTTCCACCAGCAAGTAGTATAAAAAAATTATCTATAGGATTATACTTTTTTTTTTGTAAATATATGCTCGCTCCACAATGGATGCCCACTCCCAAGTTACCGTTCTCTGCAACCATTTGAGAGGCACTAAAATAACATTCGCTGCACTGTAACGAGGCAAACGCACACGCCTCGTGCATGTTTACATTCAGTGCAGTTTACAGGCGAAACCATAGCTATTTTTACTGCCATGCCGTCTTTTTAACTTTACTAATATTTATAGAAAGCAAATCTTTTACTGGTGTTTTATTGCACGAACCGCCCCCAATGCTGCTGAAAGTGTACTGGTGGTCTTAGCGGTAGTGACCTCACCATCCGATCCCTATGGTCGTGGGTGAGAAATAATAATATTATGATCGCAATAAATATCCATAGATGATAAGCATAATATGAACGGTAGCGACTGTTGAGTTATTTTTATTTAAAATTAATATATATAGTACAAAAAAACAGCTCTCTAATTCATTTATTTATAATTTCATAAAAATAATTGCGGCGATGGGCTTGTAACCTGGATCATTTCCTTCAGCGGCCGGAGGCGGGCGCTATGAAATAGTCTTCTCACTTTTATAAATTTTTATGTTGAAAATTTTGTACGAAATACATTCAAAACTTTTACCAAAAATAGTTGCTCTATAGAAATAAGTAACGTGGGCGACGGTTTTAAACTGACCTAAAATACACCGTGTGTACAAACAAACACGGAGGTACCTTACCTACCTATCAGGAGTACGATAAGATACACAGGTCCGCTCACATTCAATCGAATAGGTGCACTATGATTACAAGTCATAATTGCTCTAAAATAATAGCAAACAAACTCCGGTTGGGAGTTGCAAATTGGACGTTACGAGGTATTGGAGCGTAGATAAGTACTCAGATACATCGTAAGTCTCCTTGTCGGATGACCTCCGAACCGCTTCTACACAAGCAAGCACCAACAAATACCAAGTTATCTAAAGGACATGTACCTATCTAGATATTACAGAAAACATCCTGTTATAGTCATGTTTTTAAGTTATTCGTTTTTATAGTGCTTGCCTGCACTTTGATTTACAAAATGTATTATTATAAAGATTTTATTGTATTCATTCGTCTACTAACTACTGAAGTAATTGAACACATTTATTTATTGACGAATAACTAATAATCACAAAAATTATAAATTCAGAGGAAATAATAATAATATTTGTAACAGTGTGTTTAGAAAATATAATATTGGTAGATTTTATAGGTTTCGTTTTGTTCTGTATTAGCCACACTTAGACAGTGTTGCTTTTCCATATGCCAGAAATAGTCAAGTCAAAATCATTGCGAAGTCAATCGCGTATTCGAAACCAAATCATTCTCTCTAACGTATTGTGCAACTGACTGTACTTAAATACCAACACAATGCATGCACACATATACATTGTCAGCCCGCATCTCTGAGAATAGTTACAGAAATTGAAGCGTTTAATTTACGTTTAGAACTAGCACTTTCCCCTAAGTTAGCGGGATTGTGGTGTCTACCGGACTCTAAAATTATTGAAAACTTTTATGAATTAAATTCACTAATAGGCACTTAAATGGGCTACCTATATGAGGATGGTAGAAATGTGCACATTTCTCCACGTTAAGGACTCAATCTACCTGTCACTCAGCAGCGCCTGTAACTGAGTAAAATTATCCTAAAATTAACTAGGATAGTCTAGGAGACGCTTATATCATATCCAGCTGTGAACTTCTTCAAGCAGATGATAAAAACACCACGTGGTTCTGAAATTTACACTATCACACAGAAAATTCTGGAAAATTGCATGAAAAAATCAACAGCAATTATACAAAGCGTAGAAGTAGCGTGTAGCCATGTCACGTGCCATTTCTACTTTTCATTATATTCATTTTACTGGTAAAAATAAACCTAATGTGACTTAAGCACCATACGCACCATCCATCTCGACGTACGTCCCGCACAGGTGACACTAGCATAAATAGAGATGCTCCCCGAAATTATCGGTACCAAAAGTACCAAAATTCCCAGTACTATTGAATAAATCCAGATGCTGGTTCTCCTGGCAGGTACTCGATCTTTTAGTACTTTCAATAATAGGTAGGTACTTGATGTTCGGTAGCCTCTTTTCTCTCACTTTTTACACTTTTTTGAAGAAAATACCCCTCTAATAAAAATCCCCCTCTAATAAAAATCCCCGACGATAAAAATCTATAATGTCATTATCTGTTCACCAAGTTTCGTCCATATCGGTTGTAAAATATGACTTGCAGAGGAGTATCAACAAATCAAAGGAATTTTGTCAGTCTTCAACCAGAGACGCTTTGCTCGCTCAATCAATTAATGTGATAAATACAAGAACACAAAGAACAAACAAAAAAATACTAGGCAAAATACCATGATATTCGAGTAAAAAGTACCAAAGTGTGATTACCAAAGTGTGTACCAAAGTGTTTACCAAACTCTACACATTTTCCAACTGTCAGTGTTAAGTCAATTTTATGTACTAGGGCTTGCGTAAACCGGGTTTTTAATAATCCGTTTTTTCAAGATTTCTCTATATTACAAACAAGAGAATTCCAATTTTTTCGGATTCCAGATGCCTTTTTAAATAAGACACTTAGATTTTTTTTATTTAAATACAGAAATTTGAGTCAATAGTGTAGGTACTATTTATTTTATTTTCACATAACGACATCTTGCCTAAAAATAAGCAACGCGTACTGTGGGAACCATACCTGAGAGAATACTTATTTTTTACTTTATTTATATACATACTTTTAATACAGTATGACACACACAGAATAATCAGTTGATGTTTTCACACAATTTTTTTTTTAATAGGGGTAGAAATTACCTAAAGAATTCAGCATAGAAGCTAGATCTACTACCTAGAGAATTAATTATTTTTTATTTACAAAAGAGATAAACGGGGTTCACTCGTTTTAAACATAGGTACATGTACAAGGCTAAGGACGCATTTAAACAAAATTAAAGATTCACTTGGTGATATCTGTAGAGATGCAGGGAACTTTACTAAATTATATCTATTTTAGAAATATACAATAACCAGTGTTCTATTGTTTACGAGCATACTATTTTCATTGCCAGTGTTACCTACCAAAGTAGTTAATTATTATTAATCTTATAATAATTTAAGTAGGTTATTGCGTAGTCTTACAGACATATGGGTAGTTATAGCGCGATACTAAAAGTAATAAACGCGCAGGGGTTAAGTTTTATCTGTCATTTTGTGACACATTGGGGAGTTGCGCTCACGATGAGTTGATTATATTTCTATTTATTTATTTATTACTGTAGAATTTGTAGATATAATGTAGAATAATCTTATTATATCTATATATTGATCTCGTTTATTAAAATAAGCATGTGAGATTCAAAACAAATTATTATCTATGAATTCTCTAAATAAAAAAAGTGAGAAAGTGTGTTTAAGTGTTTTGGGTTTAAAAAACTGATCCTTTTGACCTCATTACGACTGATAATGATTTATAATGATAACTGGATCTGGAAAATACTTTGGTCACCATCATACAGCCAGATAAAGATGCAGCCGGTGCTAGTTATAATATATTTGCTTATGAATTAGACACTTTAACTTTAGCTCTACAAACTTGATTAATAATTAAAGATTCATACAAACGAATTATAGTTATAAACTACAAAAAAAAGTATTCATCGTAAAATCCCATTCCCCTAATTTGACGTACGTCCGATGGATGGTGCGTATGGTGCTTTAGGTCCAGAAAGGTTCAGTTTAAACGAAATTGTATTTTCTTAAATCAAAAAGGTTGGCTTCATAATTAAAAGTTTTATCTTAATCGGTTTAGCTGTCACGGAGCGATATGATTATATGTTAACTATTTAAACTTTCACATTTTTATCTACAAAATTCTGTTTAGATCGGATAAATGGTTCGAAAGGTTTGCTCAGGCAAGCAAAATACATGCATGCAACATTGATTCGTCTAAAGTTTGAGATATGAGTTTATCAGACCTTCGCTCACTTTGCTCGCTCGATCAATTAGTATCCAGTGTTCAGTGGCTTGTGACAATTTGCCACACGTACAAACAAGTTTGATCTGCACAAAGTGTGCAGTAACGTCAAAGCATGTTGATTTTCCGAATTACTTCGATTGCTCTACAAACTTGATTGTGAGACATCCATCGTGTACTTGACCAGTCGTCGTCGGCAGCGGTGAGTCAGGGCAGTGCAGTACAGAGTGACAGGAACGGGTGTATCGGGTAAAACTACATGCGGGCCTTCTTACTGCAGTGTCTTCAATTCAAATGTATTCGTATTTCGCCTGGCCTGGAGGTTGGCGAGACGACCTGGGCCACTTGGACGTTTTCTATAATGATTGGACGAATCTGGCACAGGATCGAGAGAAGTGAAAGGAAAAGGCCTTTCTTTACCCAGCAGTGGGACACTGGGACAGGACGGGCTAATAATAAAAAATGTACCAACTAGTTTTCTATGTACTCGTTCTTTAACTTTTGCGTCTTAAGAATGATACCTAGTGTTTGGACGGGACATTCATTCATGAGGTTTTGGCCAGTCACGACTCACGACGCTATCTTTTGTGTGTAATACCGTTATTATACGTATTATTACGTAAATATTACATCAAATAACTTTCCTTCGTCGTTATAGAAGTTATGGTAGCAAAAACGGATTTCGAAAGGGCCGACTGATGGCGGTAACGATGTGCCTGACTGACTGTGAATCGACTTTCTTAGGTACTGTCTATTACCTAAGTAAAAGTAAATAGGCCTCTGCATCTATTTTAGGTGCTTTATACCGCATCCAGGACAGCTTTTTGACATCTTCTATTTACGGGACGTTGTAGTACTTGACAGGGCTTTAGATAGAGTAGGCTTAGTACTTAACCTATACCAATCTGCGTATTCAGCTGTCCACGAAAAAGCACCATAAAGCAAATAAGCTGCGTTTCCATAAGATGTTTTCCTTCACCGTTTTAAAGCATGAGCTTGGTGCACATAAATATTTCGAAAAAAAAATCATATTCGACGGGATTCGAACTCGCGACTATAAAATCTTGTGTTAGCGTCTATTGTACCCGTAAAAATCGATGATACTATATTTAACCATAATTTATAAATTTTCGAAATTTACTTTTAATCGTAAAAAAAGATAAGATCATACACAACAAGCACTGCTAGTGTGGGTGGAGTCTGCCAGTACAGCCTGATAACAACCGACATTAGCAGGGACGGCTGATGTTGGTAAACTTATCCCTTAAACATAGCAAACTAGTACACGCGCGAGACTGCGTTCGCGTGAAGTTTTTTATTTCTATACAAACTTCAACCCCCTCTGCGCCGCTTTAGACATAAAATTTTATATGACATGTGAATGGCCAAGGATTAGTCCACTAACCATTTAAGTTGGCACCTCTTATAAACAGCTATCTAGACGGTATATACTTTCTAAACAGCCATTTAACTTCTAAGGCATGGTTTATGAACTTTACAAAACAATGGATCACGACGGGCAAACTTCCGACTTAAGTGAATAAACGCCACAATGCAGGCTGAAGTTTCCATAGTCGCTATAAGTTAAGTTAAGTTAGTTAACTATACCTGCAATTATACTCGTACTCAATAAGGTAAGTAGAAGTTGGTTCTATCTGCGTTTCTGTAGCTCAATAAGGTTGATAAATAATATTTAACACAACAGTCGCATTTCTTGTCCTCGCACGTCAAGAAAAAAAAGATGAGTTAGAACTAAAATATAAAAGGATGTACTGGCTACTAGGAAGAAAATCTACTGTAGCGGCACATAACTAAGTTTTAATATACAAACAAGTCCTAATGCCAGTATATAAAAAAAAATCTTGTCCTACTTCTAAATAAATGCTGTTTGTGCTATAAACTTTATTGTACTCTTCTGTTATTTAGGAAGTCAAGTACGCTAAATGTCACAGCAAACCTCGATCGAAACGTTATGTGTTTGGTAACTCAATAAAAATAATCAACCTGCGGTTCAGAGGGCCAAGCACGAACAAATTTTACATTCGTAACGTTAACGTATCGTACCGACAACTGAGTTTAATTGCTCAGCAACCATGCAATACTCCCCAGTGGAAATATCGATGCCGCGGCAATGTAATTCGAATGTCAACACGATATACCTACGCCATAAATGTCAAATCTACTCGTGCTAGCCCTTAGATCGCGGCTCAAAGTCTAGAATTCTTATGTCATAATCTCGGGGATATGTTTTTTTTTTCGGACTAAAATGGTGGTATAACCGCCTGGCGATTTCCGACAGCGTTACCGGGCTATAATCGAGGGCATGGCGTGGTATCATGCTATTTAAGTAAATGCGCCATATGCGGGTGTCATTATGTCAGACAAAAGCGAAGGCCAAACTCTGCGTCCGCCACGATGGCGTGCACGGGCGGTCGTTTGTATGAAATAACAGATGCGGTATGAACAAGCACCTACAAGATCATTGTACAGCAAGATCGTGCGAATTGAATAAAAACAAGATCGGTCAAACGCAAGTCAACTCGCATGCCAAGGGTTCCGAATTATACAACACTTCCTAAAAACCCCTGTGTAACTTGAGAATGAAAATGAATTGTAATACCAAGTCCAATAAATAGATTGACTTAATTGTTCTAGGTACCTATCTACACCTATTATTCCATTATATTAAACATATACAGGTACATGTTACATATACATTGTAATCCTATACATTTATGTGGGATTACAAAGTTATTTATGCAGCAGTTGATGTATCTAGAAACCTGGACCGAAAATACAAATATTTTAGTATTTCCTTGATTTATATACTAAATACTAATTGTATTCTAAATTTGAAGCTTCTATGTCTGCTTCTATGTCAGTCAGTCAGCGAGTGACAAAATTGAGAAATTTTAACTAGTTATAATTCTTAAACTACTGGTTCCAATTGATGAAATTTGAATTAAATTATACAATGGCAGCTTGTTTACTGAAAATTCAGGTTTCTAGTTTTATCCACAACGAAGTTATAGGGGGTCGAAAATGACCTAGCAGTAGTAGAGCTCTTTGTGAGAGGGCTCGTCCGGGGAAGTACTACCACCCTATTTCTGCCGCTAAGTAGTGATGCTTGTATTGCTGTGTTCCGGTTTGAAGGGTGAGGGTGCCGGTGAAATTACAGGCACATGAGGCTTAACACCAGTATACCTTAAATTGGTGGAATCGTAGGGCACGTAACTAACGTGCGTGACCTACAAGGCAATGCTTTGTTATAGGTGATGGTTACCACTTAGTATCAGGTGGGTCATATGCTTGTTCCACCAGCAGCAGCTTCAAAAAAAAGAGCTGTACTGCTTTGAGAAATGGATGGTACGGCCGCCGTGCCGTTTTTTTGCTCGACTTGGCGGGGGCACGCCGTGCCCCCACATGTACTTAAATTTAATGTTTTATTATATATTTTCCAGATGGCGCTGGTTGAGGAGAACGGCGCGGCTGCCGGCGCCGGCTCAGATGATCCAGAAGCGCTGCTGAACGAGTGGCTAGGAGAGCTCACCGTCCTCACAGCGGTAAGTGCCAGTAACTCAAAACATCTAATGCTTTGACATGGGTATCAGTTTATATATAAGTGAACCTCTCCCATATTTAAAGTGTGTTTAACGTAGTCACCACATTTGGGATGTCCGCAGTGTACGTACTCAGGAGGTGTTCATTGCCTGGTGCATCAGTTTATTATTATATAATTTTATCTAAGTAAAACTTAAGACTCAAACCGCAAAGAAATAATCAGGAAGATAAAATCGAAATATTATAAATTTTCGAGTAAATAGAAAGGATAGGAATAGAAAGGCACGGTGCAATACCATGGTACGGTAAGAAAATAAAAAGACATCCGTAAAAAGTCCCATCTGCTGGAACTGCATTTTAATAAAATACGGTCCAATACGTAGCCTCACAATTTCAGCACGTCTACATCTCGCTTGGCAAAAAGTTCCATGTAAACTTCAACGTTTTCTATTTCGCTGTGGTTTATTTTCACGTTGAAATTAAAAGAACGGAACATGGTAGACTGGAATAGGTGTGAACTCTGTATCATTAGGACGTAGGACTAGTTATCGCCATGACAAGACAAAATCATAACGAGGCATCATATTATGATGATTATCATCATAACATTGACTTCAGAATTGTGGAATTAATTTATTTTAAAACTAACTATTAAAATATGCATAAACAAAAAATCTATGGTTTTATAAAAAAGTCTGAGTGATGCTGCATCACGACTCGAACACGTGTGCAATGCAGCTGGCGCGGGCGCAGACAGGTGTTCGCTACCATATGGGGCTTTTACGAAGATTTGGGATCGAATCGTGCGCCTCAAGCTATTTATCTCAGATACGCACGCAACAGGATTTTCAACAGACCTTTTGTTGTTTACAAAATTACAAAAACGATTTCACAATTCAACTCAATAACTATAATTTAGTCTAATTGAATGGAAACTTTGAGTACAAAGTAGATTACGCCAAACCCAATCAAAAAAGGTGGCTTCACACTAGATTCTCTGTTTGACTTGAATCTCATTAACATGACAATCTAGATTGCTCGTCCTGCTAATCCGTGGGGAAAGCATAAAGGTTTCACTGGTGGACGGCTCCTTAGGCTTCTGATGAAAGCCCTTAATAATAATAATACATAATGCACAAAAATCCGTCGTCATTATTTGATGAAGACAAGAAATAGTCTGTTCAGCATTGTTAGAATACGATTATCTTCAGTGTAGCAAAATGAAAAGCAATACAGCAGTTTTACATTCAAATAAAAAATTGCTTTCAATGTCAAAAATATTACAATGATATGATACGATTAGTTTATTTGTTTTTATAGTGCTTACCAAAGATTTTTATATTATCCCAAAAATTCTTTTCCTCGAGTATCGGGGAAGGTCGTGGGTTCAAATCCTACTCGAGGAAAATAATTTTTGGGATAATATAAAAATCTTTATGATACGATTAACCTTTCTTTATAAAAAGAATTAGCCCAACTAAAGTTTCGATTCGATTCATACTTGCTAAGATAAATAAACGCTATACTCATAGCTAGATACTCGTAGGTGCATGTATGTATCCATTCTTTTAAATAAGTGTAATAATTACGGATGTGTGTGTCACAATGGTATCGCGCGGTAACAAGACACCTGCATACAATAATAATTTCGGGGTCATTTTCTTTAGACTCAGCAGAAGTTCAGAAAAGTGGTTATTGGGTACGGCGAATGATTTGGGATCAACAATGAGTATCTCGCACATCTGTCGAATCGGCCAGGCAGGTGCTTCCTTGCAGCACCTGTTTCCCTTTTTTTGTACATCACTTTTGAGGCAGCGAAGGTCTGTTGGGAGGTTTAATTTGTTTTATAATATACACATAGTATAGGCTCGTCGGTATTGGTAGGTACTTCAACTATCTGATCAGCTATGTAAGTTAACCTGGTGAAGCTGTTGGAGTCTTTGAAAGACTTGACGTGTATTCTATTGAATAAATTAATTTATTATTTTCACAAAACATTATAATTATTTATTGCCTTGGCATATTGTTGTATTCTGTGTGTTCGGGGTATTTTCTGTATATAATAAAAAATATCTATGTATGTAATGTATTGTATTAAGTATATCAGTCATCTAGTATCCATAACACAAGCTCTGCTTAGCTTGGGGCTAGATCATGCTCTGTGGATTGTCCAGCATTATTATTGTTATTGCTTTCGTTTACGAAAAGATTATGAGGGCTTACTTTTTAAACAATAGCCAGCAGGTATTAGCCGTTCGAAATGGTAAGTATTTTAACAAAAGGCACTTTTTTATATGTCCAAAAACTGTGGCAGGTAGAAACCAAATGTAAATGCTGTAACGTCCGATTTTTTAACACTAGGAAAATTTATGGTCGATTTGAGCGTTCGCGCCTTATTACTCAAACCTTCTTTTCGGCGAATTTCATTACCATAAGAAATCGTCCAACGAAAGGCACGCCTTAGATGTCGACCACGATCCGTGCGCCGGGTGATCATATTTTTTAATAAACTTTACTAGCATTAAAACACTAATACATAAACAATTTTTTCCAAATAACATCACAAATGTCAAGAACGTCGCAATGGCAGGTATATCATCCGGGTTGCCTTGCCACTTACACACTGACGCCGCCGGTAGCGCTAATCCAAGCTCACAAGTTGTTTGTCACATATTCGATTTATACAAAATTATGTATTCTGATTATTTATGTCGATTTTGAGGGAGATTTTAAAATCCGCAACTGGCAATTTTTCTCGTTCATTTGATCAGTAACCGGATTTTTTTGGTTTGCCGGATACCGGATTTCGGTTAGCGAGCTCGAATTTTGTATGGATACGTCAGTGCCCCCATATGCCGCTAAGGGCGCTCTCTTCTACTACTGTACCTCTGTAAAACAAGAAATAAAGTTGTAAATTTGTTCCACTCGTAGAGATTTATTTTTCCTTTTTGTAGTGTGCCTCCTTTACCCTTAACTACCCCTTATTGAGGAGATAAAACTTATCTAAAATATCACAAATATAAAATTATAATTCCGGGTGTTCTGGGTATTTTATATATATAATAAAAAAACTATGTATGTAATGTGTTGTTATATCAGTCATCTAGTACCCATAACACAATCTCTGCTTATAGCTTGGGGCTAGATGATGCCGTGTGGATTGTCCAGCATTATTATTATTATTATTATTATAACTGATATATATAAAACATAATTTAAAATTTATTAGGTACTTTATATTATTTGCTGCAAGCTGAAGTTACTAAATAAACTCAACTCTACGACATCAACTGGGCCAAAATATTAGGATTTACGTATATTTTACTTTAAAAATATGTAATTATTTATCTATTTATACTAATTATAATTAGCATAAGTATTTATTATTATATTAATATTTATTACTAGCTGACCCGTGCCCACTTCGTTGGGCGGTAAACATTTTTACTTACAAATCTTAACTGAAGTAGTACTCGATGTCGCCAACGGATGGCGTTATTATCATCTTCCTGCACTTTATGTGGGGTCGGCACAACATGTTCTTTTCTTCCACTCCCCTCTATCAGCCGTCATATCTGTACTCACTCCTTTCTTATCCATGTCATCTTTCACACAATTCATCCATCTTTTCTTTGGTCTACCTCTACCCACATATCCATTAACAATCAACATTCATGTTTATCGCTCTCCTGGTTAAATGACTTTCATCCCTCCTCATGACATGCCCATACCACGCTAGCCTATTGCTCCTCAATTTTTCCGTCACTGGCGCAACTTTCAAACCACCCCTGATATACTCATTGCGTATCTTGTCCATTCTAGTAACTCCACATATCCATCTCAACATTCGCATCTCTGCCGCATGTACCCTTTTTTCATTAGTCCCTTTAGTTGTCCAACACTCAGATCTATACAATACGACAGGTCTAAGGATCGTTTTGTAAACTTTCCCCTTAAGTTTAAGGGGCATTTTCGGATCACACGTGGTTCCTGAGACCTGTCGCCATTTCATCCATCCCGCATTTATTCTATTTTTCACGTCTCGGCCAATATCGCCGTCGTTCTGTATCAATGAGCCGAGGTACCGGAAATCGGAACAAACTGGTAGGGATACACCATCTAAGGCTATTGGGATAAAATTGGATGGACCACCGAAGTCACAAAACAGATGCTCTGTTTTGGTTCTACTGATCTTCAGTCCGACACGCTCCGATTTATCCCGCCATTTTCCCAGTCTGCTCTGGACCTCAAGCGCATCTTCTCCAACCAGAACAATGTCATCGGCAAACAGCATGCACCAGGGTGCTTCTTCCTGTATGTCTGATGTCAGAGCATCCATCACCAGGAGAAACAAATAAGGGCTCAAAGCCGACCCCTGATGCAAGCCTACACCCACATTGAACTTGTCGGTAACTCCGGCCTCAGACCGGACGTGAGTACTCGCTCGATCGTACATAGCTCGAATGAGCTTTATGTACTTCTCAGGCACTCCCTTAACTTTCATACTCCACCACAGAACCTTTTGGGGTACTCTATCATACGCCTTCTCAAGATCTATGAACACTATATGCAAATTTTTGTGTACTCGTCTGTGTTTCTCACAAAGTTGACAAAGCACAAAGATGGCATCCATAGTCCCGCGCCCAGGCATGGATCCAAACTGGTTCTGTGATACCTCACTTTCTTCTCTCATCCGTCGCGCTACAACCTTTTCCCAAATTTTCATACTGTGTGACATGAGCTTTATTCCTCTATAGTTGTTACAATCCTGTACATCACCCTTGTTTTTGAAGATGGGCACCAGCGAGCTGTTGCACCATTCATCCGGGATCGCCTCTTCTCGTAACAACTTGTTAAAGAATAAAGCTAGCCGCTTCCATCCATCCGCCAACAGATGGCGTTAATACGGCATAAAATAGCGGCCGTTCGCAGTTTCGCCCGCGTGTCAGTTTTTTCCCGTTCCCGTTATTTTACCGGGATAAAAAGTAGCCTAAGTTACTCCTTTACCGGAACAACAGACAGGCAGACAGACAGACAGACAAAAATGTAAAAAAATGCTATTTTGGTATATGTATCGCATATACATGTAGTAAAAAGCGGTTATTTTAATATTACAAACAGACACTTCAATTTTATTTATTTGTATAGCTTATTTTGTCACAATAAACACTGCACAAAACACTATATAGTTATGAATTTGTTTCGTGTATCAGTTGACAAAAGCAAACTCATTAGAGTAGGTAACCGAAAATCCAAGAAAAAAAAACACTGACATTGACAGTTTGTTGTTGTTTCAACTTTTTTTAAATTTGATATGACTAAGAGTTAAATCCTTCAAGCCGTATTTAAAATAAGGATATGAAATAATAAAAACTTAAAATAATAAAACACTTTTGGTAACGCTGGTTTTGTTTGACTAATGTAATGACTTGAAAACTAATGCATTTTAAAGTAAAACAAATGAAATAATATCGCGAAGCCGACCAAATTGAACTATTCGATTTCGTTTTCTTTTTTTTTGTTTATCTGTGCTCCAACGCACACTGTTTTGATAGATATGATTGAATTTGAACTTTGTGCAGAGGTAATAAAGTGCAAATTGACTCTTTGACGTTAGGAACATACCTACATTGCTTAAACAACAGTGGGTGCTTGTAATTCAATATGAACTTTATGCTATAGCAATAAAGCTCGTTTTAGTTAGAAAACGTTTGTATGGGAAAAAGAAAAGGGCTGTTTTTAGGGGTTTTCCGGCAATTATTCGAATTTTTCTCGCCGTAAAAACCATCTTTGAACTTCAACAAACATTTTAAAAAAAGAATTGGCCAAATTGGTCCAGGCGTTGTTGAGTTATGCGCTTACGAACATTTTGCGATTCATTTTTATATTATAGATTTTATGTTACATGAAAGTTTTCCGCGACTCGATCACTTGCGCCAAGTTTATATTTACCTACGAGCTTTGAAATGTTTTGAAATCGAGTGTCTATTTAGATTATTTAGGGTAAAATGTACAGTGATAACACTTTGCCGCATCATGCTCATATCTGCGCTGGCTCTTATAGAACCCACAGTGCAAAACGCTGAAGGAAGAGCTAGTAATAACTAGCTGTGTCTAATAACTAACTAGTCTATTAACATCCAACACTAACACGGGGTTTTTGGCGTAGGCCATCATTCATGTATAGTTTATTAATTAAAGTAAGTATGTTCGTTGTGCGTAGGGTAAAGTATCTTACCCGGACACAGAATGCCTATTGAGTTGCTGAACTAAGGGCGCGCCACGCGCCGAACCGCGATAAAAAGTACAGAGGGTGTCTTAGAGACGAGGGGACCAAAACGCACACTAGCATAAAGTCGCTACTTCTCGTCAATCTGGAGGCAAACATCATCGTAGCGTAGCGGGTCGCTCACACGTGTGCGTTTCACAACACAAGCGGGTGCGCTCGTCTGGTCTCCCCCCTGCCCTGCGTGGCTTGCCTGTGCCCGCCCGGCTCCGCGTTCATGGCTCATTTTGTAATACAACTCACTTCACTTTGCTCTACTCCGAGCCGACTAGTAGTTGTGGTCAGATCTACGGAGGTTGAACGCGTTCTTGGTGTTGATAAATAATCGAAATCATCCTTTGTTGTGATACAGTATAAAATAGGTTGTGCGCGAATACAAAGTTTCAGTTTAGTGAAAGGACGAGGTCACTCACACTGTTAATATTGTAGGTAGGTAAATCTAATAAGTTAAGTATCCCGCGTTAGTGGCGCAGTCCCGCGCATACTCCGAAGGCGGTGGAACTTTAAACTCGTTATCGTAACAACACGTCGCGTCTTGTGCACTTATGAATGCAACTATAAGAGATTAAAATTCCAGTTTAATAAAATCTTACTCAGTGACCGCATGTCGTTTATCTTGAGTTTCAATTGAGTATGAGAATTAAAGTTAAGTAGAATGCGCAACGTGTGGCGCCGGCCTTTTGGCACACTTTGCTAAATAGCGTAAAGTGGTGGTTCGTGTGAGTCATTGAACGTTGCATTGCAACTGCAATGTAAAGGAAACAAATGATGGATGTAAAACTCAACGAGCCAAGTAAGTGGCAACGCGGAGGTTTTCTGTCTTCACTAAACAAGAGCTTTCGATTGACTGGCGGAAAGTCTAAAAGTGCTAGTAACTCACCAACCGAAACTAAAACTATGGAACAGACTTTGGATAATAATATAACGACGGTACGTAACATTCAAATTAAGTAGGGACATTTTAGTTTTAGTTTAAATGGAAGCCAAACCAGGATTAAGTATAAAAAACCTATGTACCTAGGAAACAAATTATTTATACCCACATACTATACCTGATAATAAAGTTCATTTACCTACTTTACTTACTATGTACTTAAGTGCTTACTACCGTTTGATTCTATTCGACGATGGATTTCAAGCAACGTTTCTAGTAGGAGGTATGTTAGACAGCTCTGTATAGTACCTACAGCATTTAGGATGAAAATGACGCCATTTACTTTCTATCGTCTATTTTTAGGGTTTCGTATCCAAAGGGTAAAACCCTATTAGGTACTAAGATTCCGCTGTCTGTCTGTCACCAGGCTGTATACCATCATTGTTTAAGAATCTATTTATTCTAAGGGGATATCTACCGAGCCGAGATTAGCGTCGTGATGTTATTATTTATTATTATCTTCCTGAAGAATACCGCTGCTAGACCACCCCTATAAGTCCAGGAAGCACAATCTCGCGCCCTATCCATTCACCGATGAATCCTTCCTACTATGACATTAGGGCTGAGTTTCACACTTTGAAAATTATATTTATTTTTCAGGGACTGAACTCATCCAGTGACGTCGCATCAGCTATGAGACCGTTGGAAATTGTTGCTCCACGCATAGACACCTATCGGTTTTCAATGGCGAACCTAGAGGAGACACAAGATGCTGATCTAGACGCGATCCTAGGGGAACTCTGTGCTTTAGACTCCGAGTACGATGAAGAAATATCCCGAGTATCAGCAAGTGAGTAAAATTAACTGTTTTATACATGATACATTATCTAACAAATCTTAAACAGAAGTTGATTGCAAATCACCCCTAAGATAACTTTACCTATATACCCATACCCATAATTATAATACCCATTTTTAGCCCCGTTAAGCAATGAGTTTCAATAAAATACGAAACACGTCTTCCATCAATTCTGTCAAAGAATGTTTATGCAAAATTTAAAGTAGATTGGACTAATTGGATTGAATCAAGAAATACAAACTTTGCCCCCGTTTTCACTCCCTCAGGGGTAGAATTTCGGAAATTAGTGGATGCCTACGTCATATAAAGAACACACCCTCCAAGTTTCAGGTCCTTACGATCAGCGGTTTAGGCTGTGCGTTGATCCGTCAGTCAGTCATTCAAGACAAAGCATTTTATTGGTACTTATAGAAGACTACCACCTGTACTATATTTATCCTATATCGATTGATATTGGCTAAGCTGCAAGTAATTCAAAAATAAGTATTTTTACCCCCATAGTTCTGATTACAAACAAAAAACGCGGAAAAAAAATCTTATACCTAGATCAGTTTAGGTTAGACATTATAACTTTTCAATTTCATCTATTATGGGCACTTATTTATTTTACATAGTGTGTTGTGATACACTTCATGTTATTTAGCTGCACGTGGTAATTTTGCGTTACTCAAATACTATATTACTTACAAAATTTTTGTAAGTATGAGATAAAATTTTCTTTCATTCATCAATTATATAAAACTTTTATTAAGTACCTAGATTAATTAATTAATTAGATTTGGCGGAGTAAAAATATATTTTACATTTTTACAATCACCCCTTTGTATATATTTGACCTCCACTTGGTATAAAATATAAGACTTCAGTTTTAAAACTAAGCTTACTCTAAGGGCGACGGTAAACGGTAATGCTGAGTGAAACCAGTATACTCTCCTGTCTTCCAAAACTGAGAACTAAAAAAAAAGCCCGAAAGGCGAGTTGATACGGCGCAAAAGATTTCCCGCGGCCAGTCTAGTGCGGATGGCGCGTCAACCGCGTAGTGACCGCGCCATAGAATAAATATTCTTAAAACCGCGCGATTGGCCGCTTGACAGGACTTTGAACGTCGTTACCTAGTCGCCGCGCGAAATCTTTCGCGCTATATAAATGGGCCCTAAGGAAAGCTTTACCTGTTTATAATCTGGGCAATTATCTCACGAGTCCATGAGATCCATGTCATTTAGTATTACTCGTAAAAGATAAGCGTAACATAGACGTGTTGTGTTGTAATCGCGCTCTGTCGTCGTCGGTCGTGCTGGCGATCAGTATCTCCGCCCATGAAATATGATCCAACTGCATAATATTTCGCGCCGCCTGTCGGAAATTAAACCAGAAATAGGTGGATGAAAGTTTGTTTTTAATATTTTTTATAACAAAAGAATGAAACGAAGTAACTTCACGACTTTAATCGTTACGCACAGGTAGTTATCCCCTCATATCTCTTAGACCAAGTAGTATCGACTTAAAAATACTTGAGGATGTCCAATGGGGTAGTTAGAGGTACCTCCAAATATAACATTTGGCACATAAAAAAAAAAAAAAAAAAACATACCCTCATTTTGCAGTGGTTAGTATTCCATACGTGATAAGTTCAAAAATAATATTTTTGGGACAAAAAACAGATGCATAAAAACAAATATGAAAAACGATAATATCCGACGAAGTAATATACTATACCTAGTCTACTGTGTAATATAGTTGCAAGCCTATCACCACTGTTAGAATACTTATTAGTTCCTTCACGATGTTTTCTTTCGTTGTTAATAAGACCATCATCGAATATACTATAATAAGTGTTTGTTACAGAACGAGAAGGATCTACCGAAGGCCAAAGTCAAGAAAAAGAGTCGGGTGATGCTGCTTCTAGTATAGCACGTACGGACTCTCCTGACAACGACTCTGCTTTTAGTGATACTGTACGTGTTCTCACTTATTTTATTAGCAACAGTTTTCTATTTATCTCTTTGTCTCTATCAATAAACTATGATCAAGTTTTAAAAATAAGTATTTACAGGTTTCAATGCTTTCGAGTGAGTCATCTGCATCCAGCAGCACCAGTTCTAAATGCAAAGCTCTGAAATTAAACATACACCCAACTCAAAAGGTAGAGTGCCTAGAATATTTTGTTTACCAAAATTACCTTATTAAAACAAGCATAAACTTAAACTTGTATAAAATTTATTTTTTTGATTGATTTCTCCATTTCAAAACTGATATTCTTCAGGATGCAAGCTTCCAACAAAAAGCGGACAAAATTAAGTTGGCTCTGGAACGTATGCGTGAAGCGAATGTTAAAAAGCTTTTTATAAAAGCCTTTTCTATGGACGGCTCATCCAAAAGTTTGCTGGTGGATGAGAAGATGACCTGTGGCTATGTTACAAGACTGCTAGCTGATAAAAACCACGTGACCATGGAGCCAAAATGGGCAGTTATAGAGCACTTGCCAGATCTTCACATGGGTAAAACTTCCAATACCTATCATGAAACTTGATGCAAACTTGAACTTGAACTTGATTCATGAAATAGCTTTTAATTTCTAAAGTACCAATTAATTAAATATTGTTTTTTACTTTTACAGAACGTGTTTACGAAGACCATGAAATGTTAGTCGACAATTTAATGCTATGGACGAGGGAATCCAAAAACAAAATTTTCTTCGCTGAGAGGCCTGACAAGATATCCTTGTTCCAGACACCTGAAAAGTTTCTTCTTACTGAAGACGATAGAGGTAAAAACCTGAATATTTTAAAGTTTTTTTTTTTTAATTTGGATGAATAATAAAATTATTGATTTGCAAATACTTACTGATGTATGTTTATTTTTGTGTAGGCCGGTCAAGTGAACATGATGAACACTCCCGGCAAGTCATTTTAGAAGAATTTTTCGTTCAAAACGGTGTCCCAACAACAGTTTCATCCGTATCCGGACATCCAGTACCGCCAATGGAAGGGCCACTGTATCTCAAAAATGATGCTAAAAAAGGATGGAAGAAGATCTACTGTGTATTGAGGCCGTCCGGTAAGTAATGAATGCTGGCGTCGTATAGCTACACTCTCTATTCCTGCAGTGCGAAATGCCCATGCGAACATTTACCTACTTTAATCGCACACATTCTTATTTAACTTTTACTACATAGAAGATATTATAAATGTTTAAATTTGTTCCCTGATAGGACTCTACTACTCACCCAAAGATAAAGTGAAGACATTGAAGGAGCTGGTTTGTTTGGCGACTTTTGACAATAATGAGGTTTATATAGGCCTGAATTGGAAGAAAAAATACAAGTCGCCTACTGACTTCTGCTTTGCGATAAAACACCCGAGACTTCAGCAGCCCAAGAGTGTCAAATTCATAAAGTTTTTGTGCGCGGATGACCAGCGGACTCTTGAGAGATGGTTGACTGCCATGCGGATAGCCAAGGTATGCAAGCCAAATTATATTTTACCTACTATGATCTGAGGACCAATTCTCGAAATATCATCAAATTCAAGTTTCGATCGTGTCAATCTGCAAATAGTATATTCTTTCAAACTGACATTTCAGACAGACCCAATTTTGACAATCAATTCTAGTTTCAATCTCGTCCCAGCTCCAAAACAGTGGTCGCTGTCGAAGATTGGCATCCAGCAGATGTTCTGATTGCTCCTTATTGCTTGTTGTTCCAGCATGGAAAGCAGCTACTAGAAAACCACCGAGTTTTAATTGAAGAGTTGACACAGGAAGATCTTGATCATTTGGCTCACGCCCGTTCATGTTCGGTTAGTAAAAATATATATTTAACTATTTTATACACTCTTTACTGTTAATTTCATACAGTGCTAGTAAGTATAGTACTAGTCAGTTAGTACAACGATGACACCTTTGTGCAGATTACATCGATCCCTACGAAAACGAATATCCTCAATACTGCTGGCGCTAACATTATGCCGGTGCAGGGAGCGTCGTGCAACATCAGCGCTGCCAACTCTGATATAAGCAGTGGCCGGTCAGTATTCTCATAAACTAGCAAGACGGTGGCTAAGTAGTATTATCTAGTGTTTAGTTTGTTTGCCACTTGTTTACTGCATCTTTAGTATTAGTATTTATGATCAGTGGTAAAATTTATGCTAGGTTCTGCGTGCCAGTGGCTTGCAGCTGCGATGTTTATAATGTAATTTTACAAAGAAAATATTTGTGGCACAGCTGGCGATAGCAAGAGGGAGAAATGTTTGCACGATTAGCAATAATTTTTGTTCCTGCTCTGAGTGTTGTGGTCCATGGTACTCGTAGTAGTCACTGATGCACATACTTTTTATTTTACTTTACTATAGCAAGCTTAATAGGCAAGGAAGGATACATGTTTTCAACTTATCAACCTTTAAGTGCCATAATGACCGTTGCCAACTTCTTGTGAAAGTTATTACACTTATTAAGCCTTCACCTTTTTCTAGGTTAATTTTGAAAAGGGATTAGCAAAGCCGCTGGTAACATGATAACCTTTCCAAATAATATTTTTTACTTGACAATCTTTTTTTGACTGTTGACTGTACCATAACCACATACCGCAGCTGCAGCGGGCAAATGTAGTGTTTGATATAAATAAATGTACAGTTTTCTACGCCCTTTTACTTGACTAAAGGCAGAATCATGACAATTGTCTCACACATTATGTATGGGACAAACAGAGACACTTCACAAAATGTATGGAGGCGATAAACTTATAACTTTAATTATATTTTTATGCAAAGCATGGCTAGCTTTTTTGATGTTGACTGTATTTGTTTCTTTTGGAATTTGTAATATAATTGTGTTTAGGAAATAGTATGTATATAATATATAATATATGTATATATTTAATCGACTATTTGTAATCTGGAAATAAATATGTATACGTTTTGCTCAATATTGAACAGACACTCGCGCGCTTCGTCGTCGAGTTCCAGCGGATGTCTCTCAGATGGCGGCACCGCTTCCGAAAGTGCTTTTGACTGTGAATTTCCTATGGGTAATTACTTTTAATTCATTAAATTGTATACAACAGATTCATTAGCTACCTACTTTATTGTCGTAGATAAGAATAGCATTTTGTACCAATATCCAACTCTCCTCCAATAACACTCTTCATAGCTATTGAAACGCAAAAGTTTGGTAGGTCCCTTCCAAAGAGCTCATCTGAAACTGGTTGACTTGTAAACTCGTATAAACTGCCTACGCACTATGAGACAAAATCAAACTGTCGCAGTCAAACTCAATGGTACCTATATCTAATTTGGTTTGGTTTTAAATTTCAGGAACAATAAAACGTAAGCCGTCGATGAAACCGAACATTCCTCTGACATGGATGACGCGGCAACTAAAAGAAATGGTGGAGAAGGAAGGGGAAAGTGCACTGGAGCAGCCGGGCAGTGGTGACTCCGGTACACTTACGCGCCGTCCGCGTGCAGCTCGCGACGACTCCACACTTAAGAGGCATCACACTATAGGTAGGCACCAAACCCTCTCATTTGTCTCTCCATGAAGTGCCAACCCCATTTACCGGAGGTTTGTGGAAACGGAGGGCGAAGGTACATCAGAACCTATTCATAAAAGTGTAGCACGAAACACTCGTATTTAGTAAAAGGCTTACCTTTGCTTACCTTTGACTGTGTGCTTACCTTTAACTCGGGATCAACTTTGGACCAACAGATGGTAATCGAAAGTATTTCAGTCAAAATGTCCGTGTAAACTTTGTAAGCGCAATCCATCATAGTTGTTATGTAACTCTTAAGACCGGTTTTGATGACCTCAGAACAAAATACAATTCATAACTTTATCAAATTATAGGCACTAAATATTAATGATAGCAGAATCACGTCCACCACACGGGCGACTGCGAAGTAAGGGGTGAAATTTAACTATTTTTAACGATATAAAACCATTTTCAGCTATTGCTTTTTTTCGGTATTGCTTAGGAAACCCTGAATTTCACAGACACAACCCCTGAAGTCCACAAAATCTTGATTACAGATTGTTCCGCAAGCTCAGTGCACGGCAGCCCGAGCACCAGCCGGCTCAGTAGCGTCGGTAGCCCCGCAAAAGGCGCTCCCGCTTCACCCTCGTACGGGCTCTATGAGACAATATCTCGCGACTCCTCGTTCCGAGACAGCAGTGACAGCAGTAGCGGACTGTACGGTTATTCCACTATATACGATACCATTCAACGCGTCCGGCGCGGAGCGGACTCGCCTCCTCCGCCGCCGCCCGCAGAGGAGGTTAGTTCTGGCATGTTCAGTTCTACTCTGAGCCTAGACTCACTACCACCGCCACCACCACCGCTCGAGTCACTCGACTCGCTGTCTGGCTCTCAACTGAGCCTTCCGCCGCCGCCGCCGGAGCACGCACTCGAAGCACCCGCAGGTCGTGTGCTCGACATCGTGCACCAGCTAACAACGCACCAGCTGGAGCAATTAACGCGAGTCCCGGCCCCCGTGCCCGCACCTGTCCACTCGTTCCCGCGCCAGCCTTCACTCGACAGCGTAGTTTCGGAGGCCTCTAGGACCTCCTCCCTCCACTCGGACAAAACCCTCTATGGCCACCAGAGTGTCGCCTACGGCGCCTGCCTTGTTGAGCTCCAAACAAAAAAGCTGAGCAACGGCAGCCCCGCCGCTGGTCCGCCTAAGCTCTGCCAAGAAGGAACAAAAGAGCGAACCGCCTCGATTAAAAAAGTCAATTTTGCCGACGACCTCCCAACGTGCTCCTCCGAAAAAAAGCCTAAGAAAATCTCATTCAACCTGGCGGACACGGGACCGGCTTCACCGCGCAAGCCGCCGCCGCCCAAGCGCAACGAAAGTACACGACTCTCCTCCCCGAAAAAGCTGGCGGAGTCAAACAGCAACCCGCCCAAGGACTTCCTAAAAGACCTGCAGCGCGTGATGCGTAAGAAGTGGCAAGTCGCGCAGAAGTGCAAGCTAGAACCGGCCACGACGCCGCATGAGGTGCTCGGTTTCCGCGAGTACCCTCTCTCGGAGGACTACAAGGAGGCGAGCGTGTCCATGTGGGTGCAAGAGCACTATGGCAGTGGTGGCGCACATGAGGACCCCTTCTACGAGAACGTGTACGCGCGTGAAGGAGGCGAGATCGTGGGGGCGCCACGACGCGAGGAACCAAAGCCCATCAAGAAGAGGCCGCCGCCCGCGCCCCCACGCCGCAGTGACTCCACGCACCTCTCCACGCACCCTCACCAGCACGCGCACGCTCACGCCCACCCGCATCCACAACCGCAGCCGACCGTCTGAGAGGAGGCCCGGCCCCGGGGGCCGCAGATTGTTATAAGTAATTACTGGGCGCGAATTTTGTGCTGTGATTGGAACACTTGCAAAAGGAATAAGCGGAGAAATCGCTCTATTTTTGAAGTTTGATTAGTTTGCGAAATATGTTTTATTCTCCGCTGCATAGATGCATTCTAATGTTAACGGCGACAATTTATTTTCGTGTCGCGTAGAAAAAATACAGTAGACAGGCACCTACTGCGTTGAAAACTTAGTAGTATTTCATGAGCGTTTTGACTGAAGTGTAGCAGATGAAAGGCGGTGTGTGACTTTGTTAATATAGTGAAGTGGGCATCACGAACCCGACCATAAAGTGAGTTAGGAGTGAAGTGGTGAATGACCAATTTTAAACTTGTTATCGTTATCAATGATATTAATAACATTAATATTAATGGCGGTGCTATTTTGAAAAGGTATATGTACCTTGTTATAATTACCTACCTAGAGAATATTTGGGATTTTTTACAAGTTCACTTGTGATCGAAGAGCGGTTCCCGAAATTGGCCAAACTGTAGCCATAATACGTACACCAGTGGATTTGTATTTAGTATTAGTTGCAGTTTTGTCAATTTAATAACTTACTTACTATGTTCCTGTCGAGTTTTATTTATAAGAACGTCATTAGAGCTGTTTTATATCACGTTTTTTACATATTTGTATGCCTAACTTATCATGTAGAATTTGTATAATAAATAAGTGGAGTTTCAAAAGGAAATAATGTTTGAAATCACTGCCAAAAAATCAATAGACTTATCTAATATATCATAATGGTAGTACAGGTACCAAGTATATAAAATAGAATGAATGTGCTATGTACCTAGTTACAAACATTGTAAGACAAGAGTAGCCCGCAAAACTTAGCATGTAAAACTTCAATAGGAACACCCTGTCTGTTTAAAGAACTAAATGTAAGTACTGTTTCTAACATGGTAGAATTTCTAAGTTATTAGAAAAGTGACGCGCGGGCATACTAGAGATGTAGACATACCATTTTTTCGTGTTAGCAAAAAATATTAATAGGTTTAAGTACTTAGTTGAAATATTATAGAAAATATACAATACATGTCCAGGTACTTTTATGTAAATATTTATTATATTTATTCCAATTTGACAGTTTCTTATTAAAACTGCGAACAACTGTAATGATAATGACTGACTACGTAACATTATGATATCAGTCTGCTATAATGTAATAAATATTTCATACATGATTCGGTTACGGCACCTACATAGTGGGACGCAGAAGTTTTCTCATAAGTGCTATTACTTGATAAATAATATTTTAAAATAATCCTATCAATTTGGTGTACTGTGAATACCGGACTAAAAGCAATGCATGCTTACAGCCGTATGGTAGTAGGTAGTCGCAAGAAGTTTAACTTGTCAAAAAAACCGTGATATACTCACACTAAAAGCTAGAAAAGATCCACTAAATGTAACTTACAAAATACATAAAGGAGGTACCGTAATTTATTTAAATTTACGTAATTTAGTTACGAAAGGATGAACTTTTAAAAAATAAAAACAATCCCAAATAGTTATTGCAAGCTTGAAATTATATCTGTGGTAATAAAAAAGCGACAGCAGATTCCTTGGAACTAATTACTGATCAATTAAACTCTCTGCCCAAGCTTAACTCATGTTATTAATTATTTGTCAGTATCGGCAAAGTTCTGTCTCAATATAATTATTATGGAATTCAAGATTGTTAGCCCCCGGCGGACGGTTACACTGTGGCGCTAATTAGGATCTTGGAGCCTTTAACTTTCATCTGCAACCTAATTTTGTCCACTGGCTGCTTCCCAGAGAGTTGGAAGCTCGTTGTGGCTGGTCCTATTCTCAAATAGGGTCCAAAAATAACGGTCCCGGGTAACTACAGACCCATCTCTCTCAAGTATTTTTTTGAAAAATTCTAGATAAGGTAGTCAACAGAAGATTGGTTAACTACCTGGAGAAGCGTTTTATCTCTAACTACCAGACGGAGAACGCCGCAGGTTTACAAACAGAGACAATCTCTTAATCTCTTGACGATAGTTTGTTGCATCGGCATCTTCTTGGACCTAGCTAAGACTTTTAAAACCGTCTCCACTCGAATACTGGCAAGTGAACTCGGGGCCATAGGGGTTAGGTATCGCACTGAATTGGTTTTTGGAGTTACCTGAGTGATCACTCAGGTAACTTCGATCAGAGGCAGTGCGTTAGAGTCGGTCAATCCATTAGTGACCCATTCACGGTCGACAAAGTAAAGTGGCACAAGAGCACTTCCTTCGTAAGTGGTGCTTCCCTACCTACTATATAATATACTTTTGCTTGTTACTGTTAAGGCTGTGAGTTTAGTCTTGGCTTATTGTTTCTGGGCGGTTATTAGGAAGGTTGGTACACTTGTTTTAGCAGAGCTCTAAACACTACTACCAAAGAAATTTTACTAATCATGTTTTTAAACCACTGACTGAATCCGATGTAAAAAAGTAAGTTGGTAGGTGGTATGTTTTAAGGTCATCGGTGGTTACGTAAGATATGCATTAATCACTTATAGTTAAAATAGTACCTACTGCTGATGCAGTTCTTCAATGCATATAGAAATTCTATAGTACTTTCAAAAATACCACTGCCAGGCTACCAATAAATTGGAGGATAGCACCCTAGATTAGGTACTTAATGTTATATTTAACCTTGTATATATTTGTCTGTTTTACTTGAATACTTACAGAGAGTAGTCAGTAATGTACCTAGTAATTAATAAAATATTAATGGACATAATTATGCTAATCTCATTATCTATCCATCCATTTTTTTTGAATTGATAGGAGTTGTGCGATGGGCTTGCAACCTGTCACGTATGGAATACTAACTACTGCAAAATGCACAAGGGGTATGTACCAAATGTGCTATCTGGACGTACCTCTGACTACCCTCTTAGGCATCCTCGAAGAATCTCGAGTAGGTACTTGGTACTAAAAGATCCTACCCTTGACCAACGGCTAATTACGGTTATTACAATTTATATTTTTCTTGAATAGAAACAGAATAGAAAAGAAGTTTATTTTCGTCACAATCAAAATAACAATGACGAAAAACGGTCAGCATTTGCTAAAAGGGAAGGTTTCATTTATAGAAATAGTATTTTACGGTGGACGATAAAATAAATTAGGCAGTGATTACTCCTTAAAATATCTAATTTTATTTCACGAAACAGGCTGCACTAAGGCCATTGACCTTACCGGTGCGGTGGTATGAAAGTGGCTTGGCAATAACTTTAGATTCAATTTGTAAATACATATATATAGATAAAAAACATCTTAGCGAATATTTATGACCCATATATAAGGCCTTATCAGTTACTTAGCAATTAAAGCCCTTTATAGTGAGATATAGTAGGTATAGGTATCTAATAATAATACATTAGTGTAAAATAATATTAAACAAGGAGATGTTTTACTCCAGAATTTAACAATTAGGATTCGTACATTGTGTCTGCGTGCTTTCCTATTGAAGTTATATTAAAGTGTATAAGTACTTACTTCATAATCTTAATCATGAATAAATATACGCTTGTGTAGATAACTATAGTTACCTACGTCTTATCACAAAACTTGAACGTGCTTAGAGTTAGCCGGATCACTATTTATCGATACCCATTCACAAAAGATGGAAACGCTGGGGGCCTAGCATGAACATATTTGATAAATTAATTCGTGCTAGACCTTCTTTTAGTAACGTGACAGATTATTTTGTGGTAAGACGGTTACTAACTATATAAAATGTATCAAAATACGCAAGCTTAGAAAGCTTTCGTTCAATATTATTAATTAATGAACCAACTACCTACCAACAGGTAAGAGTATATATTAGTAGTGTATATTTATTTAGATTTGACTAGATGCGGTATCTACTAATCGGCTGCCTATCTACCTACCTATCTAAGAATTTGGCACCTTAAATGTTTTATGCAGGGTTATTTGTGAAATGCACAAGCTACGAGCTGATAAAAAAACAGTCTGGCAGAAAACTGGCATAAGTATACTTATAAGCCGGTTGGGTACATCATAACTAGGAGCATGATTTACAATATGTTCTTATTGTTGTGAAGAAGATAATATAGCGCTCCTCAGGTAAGTTAAGGTACCTATTTATAATGAAACTAAGATAGGTTTAATATTTTTTACTTTTGTATGAAAAAAATGTAATGCGCACATATACGCCAGTAACGGAAGTTTGCAAGGGAACACGTAACACCGATGGTCAAAGTTTTGACTAATATTTAAAGAGTAACTCGTACCAATTTACAATAATTTAATTACGAACGAAATGTTACAGAAATCTGAAATTGTTAATCAACTTTTTCAAGAACTCCCTGTATATAAACATTTATCTTGAACATTTCATAATTTTAAGTACCTATTGAATAACTCCAGAGCCTGTTACGTAATATTTTTTTTTCTTTTATACAAATTGCTATAACAAAGCATTGCCTCATAGGACACGCGCGTTAGGTTCGTGCCTTACGATGCACAGCTAAGCGTCTATCAACCTGAGGAATATAGATTGTTAAGCCTTATGTGCCTGTAATTTCACCGGCACCCACACCTTTCAAACCGGAATACAGCAAGCTGCTTGGCGAACCCTTCACTGGGCTTCACAAGAATGCTCCACTAATTTTAAAAACTCATGGATAAGTTTTGGGTCAGAACAAGATTTTTAGTGATTTGCTTCGGGGCATAACAAACTAAGGCTCAATCAAAATCAATACCTACCTAAAGAAAAGAAGAAATATTACAAAAATCTAAAATTGTTAATCAACTTTCATTTCGGACTATACCAATAATATTATTAGTGATAATGTATTATTATTACTTACATGAATGTAACGAGAGTGAAAGTAGCAAAAAGAGTTTTCAGAATCATAGCAAGTGGATATCCGTGGTCTCCGCCTACCCCTATGGGAAACAGGCGTAATTTTATGTACCTATGTATGTATTACCTACCTAATATTATAGGTTTGGACTAGGTAAAATTCATGTTTTATTAGGTACCAATTTGTGCCTATCTAACTCAGTTTGCGCATTTTACAAATTACCATGAAGTATGCCTATTTAACGCATTTATTAGTACCTATAAATTTACATTATATTGCATGAATAAATTGTACAGAAAAAAACATTGAATATTTGTAAATTTTTAATATAGGAAAATTCCTTTAAATTACCTAAATTGTTTTAATAACCGTAGTAAAAACCTCCTAGGGTAGGTATATAAGTAATACCATAAACTCCGAACTCGTACTCGTAAATGAATGAAATTTTTACAAAAACCACGGAAAAATATTTCATGGTAAAACAGTTGGTTGCGACTAAATGCAAATACGCTTAGTAATGCTAAGGTTTTTTAGTGAATTTGCGGCATCTTAGTGGAAGGAAAGATGAATCATTAGAAATTTTCCCCATACCTCGTAGGTTTATTTTATTTCCGGAACACAGGAAGCTACAGGTAAATGATCTAAGGCTACAGGAAGCTGTTTTGCGGTAGAAATAAACATGGTGGTAGTACTTCCTCGAACGAGCCCGTAACTAAGAGCTCTACTACTACTACTACCTTAACTCCTACAAAAGTGGATTATAAACACAATTTCGAAAAATATTGTTACTAGAATTGTTTCAGAAAGATATAATACCTACTTATATTAAAATTAAAATATATCGGGGGCGACATATCTATAGTCACAGAGCATATTCCTATCATAAACATGTGTATTATCTATGGGCGACGCTGGAGAGTGTTTCCTTATTCTATGGTTCGATATTATAACAAAGTATTCTGTGGAGTGTTCTGTGCACGTGTAACAAAGTAGGTATTCTTTGCTGTGCACTATGAATTATATAAAACTGTTATTGGCTCTTTGCTATGAGTTTTGTAAATAATTATTTACATACGTTTCGTATACATTTTTACAAATACCTATTCCAACGTAGTGTAATATTTAACTCAAAAAATGAGTACTGAAGGTATGTTAACCAATTTAAAGTAGGGAGGTAGGTAATCAAAGTTGTTAGTGTACATTGCATTGAATTTTTTATGGTGAATTACTGCACCTAATTTTACCAGCTGACCTCAAACCAGTATAACATGAAAACAATTCACGCCCTTGTTTAGAGGACTGCAAATGTATCAGGATCAGTGGGCATCTCGAGGCCGTTAAATGGCTGCTATGGCATCGTCCTTACGAGCCCAGCGCCGGTTACTTGTCCCTCGGCGACTGGACGTGCGACCCACACATCTGGCTGCATTACGTTGAGAGTACGGACGGCCTGCTAGCTGATGATGATGTGCTGTTGTAAGTTTGACTTAGTAGGTATATACTCTTTTGCAAAGGAACGGGGAAAATGCCTCTAGGCTATTTAAACACCAAACAAAGTGAAAATCGCTTCAGGATGTTTGTACAAAACCCTTTACTATAGCACCCTATTTATTCGTATTACTATTTAATTTTTACCCCCTTTACGGTCCTGATATTTAGGCATCTATTAGGTACCATTTAGCAAATATTGGTAGTTCAAACCGTCGGTACTCCAAATTCCGTATTTCCGTCTAAATACTAATTACAATTTTTAATTTACGACGTTGATGCGTTTGAGCTGTTCGTAATAAAATTATGATATATTTCGTTGTTATAATTATTTACAGGAGTACTGATACTCGCTACTGGTCCATCCACGATGTACAACGATACTTCTTTGGTGATATGCACTGTGAAAAAGTACTTTTCACGTAT
This sequence comes from Electrophaes corylata, assembly GCA_947095575.1. NCBI lineage: Eukaryota > Metazoa > Arthropoda > Insecta > Lepidoptera > Geometridae > Electrophaes > Electrophaes corylata. The sequence goes on along the minus strand of OX352698.1, from coordinate 8,186,491 downwards.
CAGTATCCAAATTTGAGGATGCCGTCTGGTCTAGGCAGCTATTTTTGGAGAGCAAACACTGCTCTTAAACTACCTCCAGCCCTCTATCAGAAGGAGTTTCACAGGTCCTTGGAAGTCACTCTCAAGGTAGCTAACCGAACCTAATTCACAGTCATGGTAATAAAAGTGCTTTATGCGCGTAGATCCACACTCGTAGCATCGTGTTGTCGATATCGTTTATCCAGATTACATCCAGAGCTACATTAGCCTGGTAAATTTATTACTGGTTATAATTTTTTGTTTACTAAGGCTATATTTATCGAAGTTTTTGCCCATATCGCAGGACGAATTGGTTACTATTCGAAACGGGAATTCCACGAATCAATTTATCGTCAGCAAAAATAATTGTTACAGAAATTAGAAGCAACTGAAGCTCAAATGAGTCGTCTTATAATTTCTGATCAGTTGATCAAACTTCATCGCCTTGACGATTTTAAAAGAAAAACTTTTTTCCGTATCTTGATGAACATCATGAGGTAATTAAATAAGCATATTCTATATTCTAATCTAAGTCCGCTTAATAAAGGACAAAAAGCGCCATGCCTATCTAGTTGTTTAGATTATTATCCTTTTCATGTTTTTGAGAAGGTACTATAAAATATAAAATATGTAGTTTCCAGAATTGCCTACAGCTCGTATCGCTGGAAAACCTTTGCTGCAAGCGACTCGAGGGAGTCAGACTTATCCAGCAACTGGCTTGCTTTAACGCGGAGACTCTTAAATACTTGTTCCTGTGGCGATTTGTTCTACCCAATGAAAATCCCTTGCTGATAAACTACTCTTACATAACTGGTATGAAATAACGCTTACCTACCTACTTTAAATTAACTACGCTAGTGACGAAGGAAATAGGGCAAGGTGACCTAACGCTACCTATTCTGGTAGCCCTACTAGGTACCTTTACTCGGCAAAGTACAACGACTCTGACTACGGACGGTCTGAATTAAAATTTAAATCAGCGATGCCCGACTTCATTCCCATATTATTGCTATGTCCAAGTATAAACTTATTCTGTATCTTGATACCCTGTGCCGCGTTATTCATAACGATGGTCTTTTATATCAGTGGTGTTTTATCACATGTTCACAATGATATTATATACTACCATAAAAGGTTCATATTACTTACACGAAAATGAATAAACTTGTTGGAACTGTGACATTTTAAAGCAACGTGGATGAAGTATGCGAATGTTCGTGTCGCAGTAAGACTACCTCCTTTATGTTCGCGTGTAACATCAATATCGATATCCCACAGGTACTCAGTACCTGTGTAGTTTTGCATAATCTATAAAAAAGTACTCTGTGTTTTGCATCGATACCTCGACGTATTTCGTAGCTATGTTATTTTATAACATAGCTACGGTAGGCATGACTACCAACTGACATAAGCTTTCAACAAGCTACCATTCATCATCATGACTACCGATGAAGAGAAATCCCGCATTGCAAAACTATTGCAAGGAATAGAAGTTCCTGAAACAAAGTTAACGGAACGATGCTCAGACCTGGTCAGAGGTTTTCATCAAAAGTTTGATAGAGAGGTCGATGAAGAAGAACAATCCAACCTGGTGGAAGAAGTGTACCAGAATCCCTATCGGGTAGATCGGCACCTCCTAGAAGAAAACGAAAGAAAATTGCAGGAATTGCTCAAAGAATCTAAGAGGTTTGTATGTTTGTTGCTTGCGCGTTTTAGGTAGGTAAGTATAGGTACCTAATCACAATGCAATATTGTTACCTAATAACACTATCTCTAGGTAAATGATAGCTAGACAACTAGACAATACCTACTACTGGAATAGTTTGGTTGAGGTACCAACTTACCTACCATGTCTATGTATAAGAAACCTTCCATTATCTAGAAGTATACATTAGTGTAAGAATTGTAAGAAACGCAACTTATTAATGGAAAGGAAATCACCTTCCATCAATGTTTCAGAGCTAAGAAAGAGTCCAAAGATGACGTGACCAAAGCCGTTCCAGACCCTAAGCGCCCGTGGAGGACTAACTCTAACAAAGAAAAGTTGGTTCGTATTGATTGTGAGTTAAAACAGCATCTCGACAGAGCTACCCATTTGATTTCTCCAATGGAGGATAGCGAAATGCAAGAGCTGGTGGATAGATGTCAGGCAGAGACTCTAGTAGCTCCTCCTGTCTCGGGAGAAAGACTTCGGGAAACTGTGGACGCTGCGAAGAAAAACTTAATCAATTTCCAGTATCGAAAAGTGGAAAATACAACTGCAACTGCTATTCTGTCTGATGCTCATGATCTTGAACCTACTTCTATTGTACTCTGAACCAATATTATCATGCTTTTTGTTTGGTATTTACCTCGTGACCACGAAAAGTGAAATGTGTCCAAATTTGCACCTACTTAAGTCAAGTGTTTATCGTGCAACAACTCGTAAATCTGTGTGGATCATGGTAACACCTTACAAATGAATACATTTTAACCTGAATATTTATCTTCTGGCTAAAAATAAATTCTTTTAAATTATCTGAATTGTTTATTCGCCATGTTATCATAACAGAGAAATAAAAAGGTCGTCAAAGGTTCGCGAAAGTCCGCCTGCGACGCAGGAGGTTGCGGGTTCGACTCCCGCCTTGGGATAAATGTTTGTACGATCTGCAAATATTTATAAAAAGACAACGGATTAGACGCATTTTTTGCGCCGACCCTATATCTAGGGGGTATCTTTGATCGAAGACTATTCCCCAACAATTGGGGAACGCGGGTTTGCCGTAGCCACCGCACTTGGCGTTGAATTGGTGACCGCAATGTTTGATTATAGCGTTTGAAAGACATCCGGAAGGAATAAAAGGCTGCATCACTTTTACTGGTTAGGGCTAAAATCTATTTGTGACATTACAGGAAGTGGACAATACATTCCACGCCCAGATTCGAGACACTGCTTTCTTCGGAGCCTGGGAGTGTTGCAAAATTTAAGGGTTTTAGCGTTGGAGTACTCTCATATAGCAGATGGTACAGGCAGCGCGCTGTTATCACTCTTGCCAGTAATAAAACGACCTCATTTTCGATTACAGGTTAGATATACTTATACAATTAAAAAAGAAACCATACAATGCGTCCTATGAATACATATTACTTAGGTGGCTGGTTAAGTATTTCACGAGGGTTAACTCGTCTAAAGCAGTACCTTTTCTAGTTCTATGTGTAGTCGCAAGATAAGTCTTAGCAAGAGTAATTTTCATAGTAGGTATTCTTTTGACAAAATTTAGTGATCGCTAACTATTAGCCTCAAATAAGTTCAAAGTATCACAACGGGCTATGGAGAGAGCTATACTGGGACAAAATCAGAAATGAGAAAATCCGCAGAACCGACATCTCTCAGACAAACGCTGGGGAATAAGGGTTCTTGAATGGCGACCACGAACCGAAAGACGAAGCGTAGACGTCCTCCCGGTGGACTGACATTGTTATGATCGCGGGAAGACGATAAATGGAAAGGGCTCAAAACCGTTCTTCCTGGAAACGTATGGGGGAGGCCTATGTCCAGCAGTGGACTTCTACAGTCTGTTGATGATGATAATGATACCTACCGAATGTAAGAAAATAATTAGATAGTACCAAAAATACTAGAAACCAAGAAGTTGTTATCTGTTCTAGGTTTTGGCTGCGCTTACTTTCACTAAGTTTATAATACGTTTCTTAAGGCTACACTAGTCGGTACGTTGTCCATACAAACGCTGTAAGTGTTTAATGTCTACTATTTATTGACGTACGTCCGAAATAAGGTTTGATACTGAATTATCTTGCCGTTATCTAGGTACGTTACCCTATATGCTACAGTAAAATCAGATTACCTTGAAAGTTACAAGCGTCGAAAGATTTAGTACTAAATCCTGTAACGCTTGTAACTTTCAAGGTAATCCGATTTTACTGTGGCATATAGGGTAACGTACCTAGATAACGGCAAGATAATTCAGTATCAAACTTAACTTCGGACGCACGTTAATAAATAGTAGACATTAAACACTTACAGCGTTTGTATGGACAACGTACCGACTAGTGTAGCCTTAGACTATAAAACCATGATAGGGTCACAGAAAAAATAAGCAACTACCTACCTACCTACCTACGTAGTAGTTTTATTTTCTAACAACCGTCATTTAGTGGCACTTTCGTTTTCAAGTTGGTATGTCGAGAGGACCAGACGCCAGGTCGTGCAGACGCAGCTCTCGGAACCGGAGGCTATGATATTCCTGACACGGCTTGGAGAAGAGTCAACATTGCTTGTCCTGATCTTTACCTGCACATGGCATTCTGTTCGAAGTTTTCTTTAATAATCTATTATTAACAATATTATAATATGTAGTTGGTATTCTATCGGCGACAAAAGGCTTGCAACCTCATATCTAATGGAATCTCAGCTACTGCAAAATGTGCGAGTGTACCAAATGTAGCACCTATTAGGAAGTACCCACCTATGATACCTTCAAAGAATCTTGAATCTCTCTTGAATCTAGGAACCTTATAAGTACTAAGGGATCTAAGGGGATATCTACCGTGCCTGGGCATGAGTGATTTATTTCTTTTTTATTATCTTGTAGATCAGTTCATATTTATCGTTCCGAAGTCCGAGAAAAACGACCTTCATACATCCTAACATACGCATCTCCACTACATGAGTTCTTCTTTCATCCGTCTCTTAATAAGTAGGTAATTGTGAAAAATAAACAGGCCTTTGCATCTATTGTAGATGATTTATCAACCATTTTATTTGTAACTACGTTATTATACCTGAGACAGGGTTTTTAGACGGAGCAGGTTTGCCCAGCACCCTATTCTATACTCACAGGATAGTCGGCCTGTGCAACAGGAAAGACATGGTCAGCATGCGTCAAGCTAACTGAGCTTCGGTGTCCTTAGTATGATTTCCTTCATCGTTTAAGAGCACTGGCATTGACATAGGTACATATCTCATATCAAAAATATAAAATAAGGTACTTTCCGTACCAACCTTAATTCCACCCTGCCGTAAGTACGGCCCTATACACGCTTACGTAGCTATAGGTTCATCATCCTCACACTACCTTACTTACCGTATCCCTCGGTGCGGTAGGGTAACAGATTTCCAAGAAAAAAAGGTCTACCGGTATAAATAAAGTTACAGATGAAGTAAGTAAGTACCTAAGTACATTTTTATTTCCGATTGATTAACAGTTCGAATCCGTGATTACGACAACATACGACGCTTCCTGGTTCCCAGTATCCCATTGAGAGAGGTCCATCTACAGCTTGGTATAGACCTCCAGAGGAAGCAGAGACAAGATTCTGACTTGAGCTGTTTCATCCGGCACATCGCTTATCGCTACGCGAACACTTTGGGTTAGTTTCTATAATGTATAATAGGTATATTACTGTACCTAACCAACTACCTATATAGGTAGGTTACCTACTTAGCTCAGTATTACAGGTTAGCTCTCCTTGTCTATTAAAATTATCAGTTTTTTATAAAACTCTGTTCACCAATACTTTATCAGCAAAATGGCGTAGATTTTTGGAGATGTAAATTAGATTTCGTTGACTGTTTGCTGATGTGGTGGTGTGGTGGATCGACCAGCTCAGGTGTTTGTTCAGAATCTCCGAGGTATTTTATATTAACAGTTGGTAGGAGATCAAGGAAGTCACAGGAGAAATAGTTTTGGCTGGAGAAATATGCACAAGAGTGTATTTTAATTGCTAGGTCAGGACCCGGATTACTTCTACAACACTTTGGTACATTTAGGGTTAAAATATTCGAGACACCGTCATCTGTAGGTATGCTTTTAACCTCTTCCCAGGTATGTATGTAATTATGTAAGTAAACCCGCAAATATGGGGGAAACATACGTCAGCCCTATGCCGTACCCGGCGCAGTGAGGGGTATGCTTGATTTGCGGGAGCAGGGGTGTCTTAGATCTAGTCGCATCGCGCCTAGCGACTGAGTGATTATGAACATTCGATTTTGAGCTTGCAAATTATGAAGCTATAGTTTGTAAACTCAAAATGAATGGTGAACTCTTAAAGAGCGTCGTATCTGTTCCTTCTTTAATCCGTGGTTCAGCAGTAAATTTCTTAAAATTTAGAATCTAATAGGCAAAATCTCAAAGGGACACAGCGACCAGAACAGACCCAACCTAGGTACTTACTTTTTACACAGCTTTTTCCACTTTATTTAGTGTCGCTGAGTATCCACCAGTGGCGATTTGCAGTATTTCCGCTGCGTCGTGTTTTTGAGCTCATGCCAAGACTTGGTCGATTTCACTTTATCGGAAGAGTGGAGGATGACGTGGACCTGAGGAGGATGTTTCTTATCTTTTCCTGTGGTGTTTGCGAAAGTAAGTAGTTTTTGCCTTGTGCAGGTAAAAGAACATTTCGAATCATCTGGATTGAAGGATCCATGCTCTGACCTTTCATCGGTTTAGGCCTTTAGGTACGTTGTCCATACAAACGCTGTAGGTAAGCGTTTAATGTCTACTATTTATTAACGTGCGGCCAAAGTTAAGTTTGATACTGAATTATCTTGCCGTTATCTAGGCTCGTTACTCTATATGCTACAATAAAATCAGATAACCTTGAAAGTTGAAACGCTTGTAGCGTTACAAGATTTAGTAGGGGAGACCTAGGAGGGTTGTGACAGTTTTCCTTTTGGGGCCATATTTCACTCAAGAAACATTCCACAGTTTATGACCCATCTGATTAATTTAGCGGCATTCCTTTTGTTTATAAAACAATTACCAAAATTAATTTAAGTATTATGGTTTCTGAGAAAATCGACAAAATTAAAGATGAGACTCCCCCTGTCACAACTCTCCTACTACCGAGGTAAGTTGTGACAGCATTATATTACATATAAAAAATATCATTACAATTAATATTAATAAGTCAAACATGTTATTTTTAGGAAAAACTACTTTTATTATGCTTAAGTATCATACAAGCAACATATTAACATTCTCATAACAAGTAATTATAGTTTTAATTAAGTTAATATGGTATCGCTTTGATATCAATCATTAAGATTATTATAATCAGTCCAAAATTTTACTCAGATTCACAATTATGGCAAACGTAATGCCACTCGTCTCCAGTACAATCTACGTGTGCCCAGCCTTTGCATTCTTTGGACGTTTTTGGACATTCATTTCGTTGGACCCACTGCTCATTCGATCTGCTGTTTTTTTTTTGGGTTTGCTTGAAAAGCCTCTTTCTTCTTAATATAATATCTTGATAAAGACATGTCGTTTAGATTGTAAGTGGCCGTAGCATCTCTTAAACTTTCTTAACATCTTCAAAGGCCAGGTTGTAGATTTCGACACTAGCGGTTCCTCTTAGTCTTTCGTGTATAGTCATTAGGCATTCTGAAACAAAAAAAGAGCCATTCAGCATGCAGTATGCCATTATATACATTCTGTACCTACCTACTAAGACTTAGACAAACATCTAAAATTAATAAAAAACACTAAGGAATTAGCCAAAGTAAAAAATGCAGTAATATAGGAGAGTTGTGACAGGCTGTCACAACTCGCCTAGGTATTTCAAATGACGACTTGATCTGAATAATAGTTCATATTTTCTAAACACGATGCGCTCACAAAAGATTATTGCAACGTTTTGAGAGTTGAATAACCATACAACTTAAGAAAAAATAAGAAAGCTAAGCACATATAATAAGAAATGATATAAATTCAAATAAAATTTTGAAGATAAACTTATTTTTCGCATTTTTTTGTACACAACCGTCGTATTTCCGCAACAGCGCCTCGTGCGTTGCCAGCATGTACTGAGTCGAGTAGCGCGTATCGAAAGCGTAATACATGCGGTTTTGCCAGCTCGCTACCTATAATAGGTTGGGAGAAATCGTCCTTGTCACAACTTACCTCTGTCACAACTCTCCTAGGTCTCCCCTACTAAATCTTTCGACGCTTGTAACTTTGTATCAAACTTAACTTCGGACGCACGTTAATAAATAGTAGACATTAAACGCTTACAACGTTTGTATGGACAACGTACCGACTTGTTTAACCTTAAGATTTATTTTTTTGTGTAAGTAGGTACAGTTTTGCCCCTTCGCCTTTGTAACGTGTAGAGATACTTTATGCATATTATACCAACCTAAGTCTAAGTACTTACTTCTTTCAGTCTGACACTATATTGTTTGCTCGATGATGAACTATTACGAAAGTTTTACCTAGGTATGTATCTGTTTATTTAACTCTCCCTTTTTTTCAAGAACTCAAGCAAGTACATATACAGATACAAGATGAGGAAATTAGAAGAGACTACTGGAGTAAAGTTGTTGATTCCTTGACTTCAGAATACGCTAATATAATGCAATTATACAATATCAAGTTTTGTATTACAGTCTACAAAAATTAAAGTTTTCTTTTCAATATGTACCTACTAACCTATGTGTTTTATTATTTGTACCCCGTAATGCATTCACTTTACCTTAGGTTTAGGTATAGGTTAGGTATATATTATTAACTAATTTAGCTTACGTAGGTACACACATCCATCCCTCTTAACTAAACGCATAGGTACCTTCGTACCTACTGCCGCTGACGACGAGCTAGCTTAGCATATAATGTACCTACTTAGGTATAAAGGCTTATAAAGATAGGTACGTCAATAGGTACGGAGCTAATAGTCCGGTCAAATTAGACCAAAAAATAAGGGTAAAGCTACATAAATTCCCACCAAGCTGAAAATCAGTATGATTGTTTCAAATAAAGTAAAATTTGAAAGTTCCCCATTTTTCCCCTGTATGGATTTTGTTTTATTCAAGGTTAAAGGTAAAAAAAATTTTTTTTCGCGATTTTCACCAAAACGGTAAGTTTTACCATAAAAATACTAAAGTCAAAAATTGTAGATCATTAAATTATCTACAAAAATGTATCAATACTTTTTTTTTCTACGAGCTACCGTACCGTAATCGTTATATCTCAAAAACGGTGGCTCGTAGAAAAAAAAGTATTGATACATTTTTTGAAGATAATTTAATGATCTACAATTTAGGTCTGAGTACTTTTATGATAAAACTTACGTAAGCGTCAGAACCCCTGGACCAAGTGCGATATTTTATGATTGGAAACTATCAAACTTTACTACCTTTTTGGTACTATTTGGTACCTAAATTGTATTATTTAGTACCTCTAAGAATAGTGAAAAAACATGAAAAGAAAGTGGTCAGACATTCTGACGTCAGGTTGTCTGGACCACATTTTTTTTACATAGTTAGAGGCATTAAATCTAAAATATTTCTTAGTCAATATTTAGTACCTGTATATACCCTTCTTTTTTAAGTTTTATGGCGTCCCAGATAAAAGTTACAGACGAATTAAACTTTATAGGAAGCAAAACTTATTTCATTTTATTAAGTATATCAGTCATCTAGTACCCATAACACAAGCTTTACTTAGCTTGGGGCTAGATGACGCTGTGTGGATTGTCGAGTATTATTATTATTATATACCGGGTGTAAAAATTTTTTTTCTATCGAGGCGATCGTTTTCTGGTAGGCCGGTTAAGATCGCTGTATGCAATACATCGCTGGTGTATAAATAGGAACTACACCAAAAAAAAACTATTTTACGTTATTGATATTTACTATTTATTGAACGTTAGTATCATAGTTTGTAAGCACCAATTCCACTAAGTTCAACTATAAGTTCAACCAGTTGAACTAATTGCACCAAAAATTCCAGTTAAGTATTTCAACTAGCTCAAAATGAACGGTGAACTCGAAAGAGTATCGTATCTGTTCTTTCTTTAATCTGTGACTGGGGGGTTTCTATGATGATGATGATGATGAGTAGGTAGATACGTACTTACTTAAAATTTTGATACAAAAAGTATCGACTTCTTCAGGCTAGATGATGATGATGATGAGTAGGTAGATACGTACTTACTTAAAATTTCAATACAAAAAGTATCGATTTCTTCAGGCTAGATGATGATGATGATGAGTAGGTAGATTTTTTTTTATCGAGGCGATCGCTTTCTGGTAGGCTGGTTAAGGCCGCTGCATGCAATACATTGCTGGTTGATAAATAGGAACTACTTTTGACTATCAGCCAAGTGCTACTTAGGTACCTACTCTATGAGACCTTAAAGTATTTAATTTTTCACGTTCCTTGAATATTCAGGAGTGGTCTTATTTTATTACACACGGCATATTTGCATTGTGGATTAGAAATAAATACACGCAATAACAGTAATGTTAGTTGAATTTTTTTTTCAAATCAAGAGTGAACAAGTGGATTATGGCTAAGCGTGCTCCACCTTAGGCTGCATCTTCACTTTTCATCAGGTGTGATGGCAGCCAAACGCTTGGTTATCATTAATAAAAAAAAAAATACAGACTTCACAAAAAACCATACAATGCGGTCAGCATTGTATTGTGGACCTACGAGAATATCCAGATATATATAAATATAATTATCATTATGTAATTCCCACAAATATGGGGGAAACCTGCGTCTAGCCATGTGCTCATTGAGGTTATTGATGATGATTGGAAGGAAGAAGCATGGTACCGGGTTCAAAGTCACGGCATTCGTTGGAGATGAACTATATCTAACAGTGGACTTTACACAACATGAACGCTATAAATATATTTGATTTGATTTGATCCAATATGAACGTTAGAATCATAGTTTGTAAGTACCAGTTGAACAAATTGCACCAAAAATTCCAGTTAAGTTATTTCAACTAGCTCAAAATGAACGGTGAACTCGAAAGAGTATCGTATTTGTTAGGTACTTCTTTAATCTGTGACTGAGGGGGTTTCTACGGGTTCATTTCGTGAAGGCAAAGATGACTGCGTAATCTGATTGGTATACGTAGGTAGGTATAAATTTACCGATCAAAATAAAAATTGAATGCTACAGAAATTTTCCCCCTTAAAACTCATTGCTTAACGGGGTTAAAAAGGGGTAGAAAGTTATTTTGGGGGTGATATGCATCGAAGTTGATATCAATACTCTTTTTAGCTTTTGATAAAAAAAAAGAACATTTTATTTTGACACAATGTCATGTCATGTTTGAAAACTAAAAAGATCTACAACTTTTTATAAACATTTCAAAAAACCAAGTTTTTTGTTTTTTATTTCTGTTTAAAAAAAAAAATTATTTCACGACGTTTGGTGAAAACTTATCTTTTTATGTCCCAAATACACTGTAATTTATTTGATTTGAAATATTTATTTTTTCACCTTATTTTGACTTAATAATCGAAAAATCACCCTAATTTTCAATCGAAAATTTACCCGTCAAAATATCGGCTTGTTTCAAAAAATTGGTGTGCTTTCTGTTCGTTGAAATCTCTATTTTTTGATTGTGTGAATATTATGTTTTTTAAAATATATATAGTAATATATATATTGTTTTTCACACCATCGGCACATTTCCTACTGACTTTGTTTATGGTACAATTCAAGTTTGTACATGATTCTCTCATATCTGAACTATATGTTTTATCCAATAATATTTTTTCAAATATGTATGCAACATTGCATTTACAACTGACGTTCATTTTGTTACCAATGGTCTTAATTTCAAAATGTTTTTTCAGTATCTCTCCACGAAGTCTGTAAACATTTTGTGTTTCGTTGGCTATTATCATTTTAATGAACCTAAAGTATTCATCATTTTCTCTAGAGTTGATGATCCTATTTAATGAATAGTTATGTAATATGTGTTGTATATATTATTAAGACTATTCATCGATGAAGGACTGAGAGAACACAATGTTCGAAATTACGAAGTGCTTTATCGTTTCAAACTCAAAATAAATATTAGCCTCGTCTCCTTTTTTTACCGAAGCGTGTGGTTTTGTAATCATTTTTTTATTTTTTTATTTTATAGAATGGATGAATTAGTGATTTAATTTGTAAGTAGATTCCAGAATAATATTTTGTAATTGTCTAATAAATTGTAAATATTAAAGTTATTCTTTATAATGGTGTATTTTTTGCTGTAGTTCCTATTTATCAACCAGCGATGTATTGCATGCAGCGATCTTAACCGGCCTACCAGAAAACGATCGCCTCGATAGAAAAAAAATTTTTACACCCGGTATATAATAATAATAATACTCGACAATCCACACACCGTCATCTAGCCCCAAGCTAAGTAAAGCTTGTGTTATAGGTACTAGATGACTGATATACTTAATAAAATGAAATAAGTTTTGCTTCCTATAAAATTTAATTCGTCTGTAACTTTTATCTGGGACGCCATAAAACTTAAAAAAGAAGGGTATATACAGGTACTAAAAAGGTACAAGGGTATATACAGGTACTAAAAATGTACAAAATATTGACTAAGAAATATTTTAGATTTAATGCCTCTATGTAAAAAAAATGTGGTCCAGACAACCTGACGTCAGAATGTCTGACCACTTTCTTTTCATGTTTTTTCACTATTCTTAGAGGTACTAAATAATTCAATTTAGGTACCAAATAGTACCAAAAAGGTAGTAAAGTTTGATAGTTTCCAATCATAAAATATCGCACTTGGTCCAGGGGTTCTGACGCTTACAAACTTACCATTTTGGTGAAAATCGCGAAAAACTAATTTTTTTGACCTTTGACCTTGAATAAAAAAAAATCCATACAGGGGAAAGATGGGGAACTTTCAAATTTTATTTTAAATCATATTTTAAACAATCATACTGATTTTCAGCTTGGTGGGAATTTATGTAGCTTCGAATGTTTAAATTGACCGGGCTATAACTCTTTATAACATAATGCTACCTAATTGTTATCAGAAGGAAATTATATTTATTGAGAAAACACAGTAGAACCACCTTCAATTATCTTGTTTCGACGACCGAAGTGGCGCGGCGGGCAAATGTCCGCCTACGACGCAGGAGGTTGCGGGTTCGATTCCCGCCTTGGGATAAGTAAATGTTTGTACGATCTGCAAATATTTATTCCGGGTGTTCTATGTATAATTAAAAATATCCATGTAGGTATGTAATATATTGTATTAAGTAAATTAGTCATATAGTACCCATAACACAAGCTCTGCTTAGCTTGGGGCTAGATAACGCTGTGTGGATTGTCCGTTATTATTATTATTGTTAACGGAAATAATTCTGCAAATTAAAAATTATTGTGTTAGGGAACTACAAAAACTTGGTAGGTATATATTCCGGTCTCTAGCTCGATAGATCTAGGGTTTATTTTCACCACGGGTAATACCTATTCTCGATGTTTTCCTTCAATGTTTGAGAGCAGTGTCATTGCACACACACATTTTTCGAATAGAAAAACCCATTGGTGCATGACTGGATTCGACCCCCTACCTTACGTTCAGAAGGCTGGGTCGCACCCACAATACCAGTGAATGTGTACTGGGCAAGCCTCCTCCATCTAAAAATCTCCTCTTCCATTAAATAGGGCCATACTTGAGTAAGTTATCTGGGTCGTTGTGTACAATATATAATTTACTACAGTAGATTATGGCAGAGCTGTTTATTTGTGCTGGATTTTAATAGGTTTCTAAGAGTTCCTTTAAATTTAGAGCCCTATTCACATCCAGCACAACAGGCATTTTAATACTACTGCTCCTTAGACTAACCCTTCTCCACGTAAGGCGAGTGTGAGAGCCCTGTACGTAACACTCAAAGAATGAGATTGAGAGATGCTGTTGCCAAGTCTAGGGAGTCCTAATTTCTAAAAATCTACCGCATCATGAGGACTTAAACAAATGTTCCGTCATTTTTCCCTAAGCATTCGTAAAGTCAAATACTCTATTAGGTACCATTGAAACAACAATTATGTACAAAACCTCTAGCAGAGATTTATTTTTATATTTTTTTATAAATTTTAATAATAAATAACCCCAACTATATTGATTATTAAATAAAGTAATCATCTGTGAATACCTATTTTAATGGAATATAAAAGCTCTGTTTCTAGACTATATTATCAACAAAAATGTATTGATTTAGGCATTATAAATTCAGATCACATACGATTTGCTGATTGTAAACAGTTTTCTATAGCGTTTAGTATAGGAATATTTAGTAAAGATTGAATTGTTTTAAATCCTTTATTTACATAACTTGCGTACATATAACTGAAATGTCTCTATAGTATTAAAAATAAACCCAGTAGCTTGTACAGAAAACATCAACGGAGCTCGCAGATGTTTACGAGCTGGTATAATCGCACCATGTACCCCCCCCTTCTATCTATCACTCAACACGGCATCGCTTTCTCGGTTACCCCACCCAAGTGCACTTTTGATTTAAAGAATCTTTACTGCAATGCTAACTGAGTTGATATCATAATTAAAACTAAACAATAATATATCTATGATAAAGAATTAATTACAATTCAAAAAAAAACAAACTGCATTGAAATTTGTCAAGTTCATAACGATAATGGCTTTAGCACTTCGAAGATACTTAACATTTCATGTGTAGAAACAGAATAACAGTTTTAATAGGTTAGATTACATTATTATTAATAGATGTAATTACATAACTGGTTTATTATATTTAACGGACAATTATGTATTTATTAGACTATGATATTACTAATATAAAATATGTAAAATTAAACAATTGGCTAGTGTAAATTTCTTCCTTTATTGCCTCGGTTACCATAAGTAAACTACAAGATACTTCGATTTTCAATTAGAAATATCAGTCAGGATTTCCAAAAAAAGTTAAAGAAAATTTCATTGCTTAACAATTTATAAGGCAGGCGGTTACAGACCGCTCCTAAATTCACACGGGGTAAGAATAAAATTTTATAATAGCTAGTAAGCAATGTACGCGAATTTCATTACTAATATATTATTGCTCAGCAGCATACCAATACGATTGCTTGCAGGGTGCTGTGCTGTGCTGTGTTGTGTTAGCTTAATGTTTTGTATAGCAGCGTGGCAGCATGGTTGTAAGTAAGAATTCGACTAGTCGTTTACCGTCAGCCTTATTCTCATGAATATAAATTAAGTATCTTTGCAAGTCTATTGGTTTATTGTAAACAGTTATGATTTCATTGCTGTCACGCGGCGACGGTATACCCGTGTAAATCTCGCCGTAAGTACAAATCTATATTGAAGAAATATCAAAATACATTATTTTAATGATTATGAACCACATATGTATTATCAAGTGTTATGGTGCTGGCAATGAAGTAACACATTGTTGTCTTTGATAATGAACTTTATAAAGACACGATGATGCCGAATCAACGTCAGAAAACTGACTAAAGTTATGTAATAAACCCTCTAATCAACCTCTTCTAACTCTTAATAACTCGAGTCAGTAGACCTTCATATGGCAGCACCAAACAAAACAAGAAAAAATAAGTAAATAACATTAATTTTCTACAAAATATTTTAACATGCGAAGATATTCGGTAATAGGACATTATATTTTAGCGTATTTTTACAGCTATACATTAGATATTTAAATAATTCGTTTTTTCAAATAAGAAATGTACAGCAAAACAATATAATATCATACATACAAAATAACTCTGTATTTACGATAGATGTGACATACATAGAAGCCAATTTAGTCATAATCAACAGTATACATCATTTTTTTTCTAGGAATCTTAAGCAAAAACGCTCTTGTTCAATACAATAACAGGATAACATAATAAAAGATTGTGTAGCAGTGGGATGTTTTAGGCACGAGTCTATGGCGCAGGCGCGGGCCCGGGCGCGGGAGAGGGGCGGGGGTGTGGGTGGGGGCGGGGGGGCGGGAGGAGGCAGTGGAGGGGGGCGCGGCGCCGCTGGCAGACCCGCGGCCCGGTCTGGCCCGCGTCATTCCTCGCTACCGGAGTCTTCGTTTACCGCCTCTTTGATATTCGTGAAGAAAGACGTGAGCGCCTTCAGCATCACACCTAAAAAATATCATCTATAAAACACACCTGTACTGTCGCTACGCGTCTGAAGCCTATCGTACCAACACATGTTGTACAGAAGTGATGACACTAAAGCAGACGGTGCGGCGGGTTTGCTTCTTCTGTCACTGTATGCCAAATGTCTGAGACAGTCGACGCGGGTCGTGTTTACCAGGTAACCAACAAACAAGATGTTATCATTTAAAAAAATACACATTTAACCATCATCATCATCATCAGCCTATATTCCTCCACTGCTGGACGTAGGCCTCTCCCAAGACGCGCCACTGAGCACGGTTTTTGGCTGGCTCCACTCATCAATTGCTTTCCAGCTACATTTCGCAGATCGTTGCTCCATCTTGCCGGAGGGTATCCTACACTACGCTTAACTAAACGTGGTCTCCACATAAGTATTCGTTTGCTCCAACGATTGTCGGTTCTACGGCAAACATGGCTGCCACTTCAGCTTACTAATCCTATGAGCTATGTCGACTACCTTAGTTCTCTGCCGGATGACCTCGTTTCTGATTCTATCCTTCAGAGAAACTCCGAGCATAACTCTTTCTATAGCTCGCTGAGTGACTTTCAGTTTGTGGACCGTCCCTACTGTTAGTGTCCACGTTTCGGTAGCATTGGTTATGACAGGTAGGACGCACTGGTTGAAGACTTTCGTTTTCAAACATTGAAGGATGAGCGACGAGAAAACTTGACGAAGTTTCCCAAACGCAGCCCAGCCTAGCTGAATTCTCCGGTTTAGCTCTTACTCAAAGTTGTGTCTCTACCCAAGCGTAGGGTATGCCCGAGATAAACATATTGCTGCACAACTTCGAGAGGCATTCCGACGACATTGCCATTTAACCAGACTGTAGTTTTATCAAATACCCCGTACCCCGTTCATTTTCATTAAGATTTATTGAGAGGGCCTTATATTGATGACCATAACAATGTGCTTGGGATGCTTTTTTAAAACACAATACAGTGAATCGTATATCCTATACAATGTGCCAACATCTACTCATGAATTTTGTAACATTAGGTATGTACGCAAATCGCAATTTTTTTTAAATTATGGTCTTGACTAGAGCCTCTGACAGTAATTAATATAAGAGTGTAATGTCTAGGAAAAGATGAGCAAAGGCTTCAAGCAGGGTTATTTAGACCAAGTACTAACCTTTTCCTTCTGGCTCTTTCTCAGACTCCTCCCATGCTATAAATCCTTCAGGGCTAATATGGCATTGCTCATTTAACAATTGGAATATTGCTAGCTGCACACCTAGAATCACAAAAAAAATAGCTATTAATAATATACATTACATAAAGCTATGTAAGTATGTATTATCCATCTCACTAATATTATTTATATTTGAGTGTATATTTGTTCCCAAATGGCTAAACAGATTAAAATTGAAACTCAAAAAAGACATAGTAGAGCTACTTTGAAATCTAAATATCAGAAAGTTTTCCAAATACCTTGTGGGTGTTCTAGCCTGTGTATTAGGTGTTGGATTCCAAATAAGCAATTTGCCTCTCTGGCTGCCTTGGACTCGCCGAACTCGTTGATAAGTACGACGTATTTGCTCATGCGGTTCTGATTGACGTGCATAATGCCCCGACCGTCGAGTGCCTGCTCGCATATGGCCTGGATCAGAGCTCGCATGAACCAATCTTCATTGGAAGCTTTGCCAAGTTTGTCCTACAAAACCAATTTTCATTGACACTGACATTGACAAGATTGTTCATAAAATTAAATGTATAAAAAAATATTGCCATAATCTCTTATAAAAAAATGTTTAAACCATGGGTTACTATCATTCTCAATCCTAATATACACACTAAGGCGTTGTCCTAATAGAACGCGAATGCGCGATGCGAGCGATGCGACCATCGCGTGTTCGCGCGACGTCAAAAACTGGGTGTCCTAATAGAAAGCGAATAGGCGATTACGCGAATCCCGCGGGCGCGGTACCACGCCACGGTTAGTTCTAAATAACAGTAATTAAAATTTACCATGAATAGGCGTTTATATTGATCTCAGTTCGGAGCGAACCACTAGTATACATTATGAATAATACTATTTTCGGCCACTTTAGTAACAACTGCGAAAAGAAGCATTTACAAAAGTATTTTTTTGATCTTTTTACTATAATATATTTTTATCCCCTTGAGCTGGTGCGCGAAAACTCGAAATACAACATTATTAATTACCTGCACCCATCCTATAATGCAATCGCAGCTTTCATCTGATTTCATAAGTTGTAGCAATTTGCTTTGGGTGTCAGCAGGCGTTAATATCTTGGCTGTATCCTCAGTTGCCTGAGAATCTCCTTCAAGGAACTCAAATTTGTTGTCAATGACCCATTTCTTTAACTGTAAATTAATATAAAATGTTACAAAAATAAGATGTTGACATTTAAATCCTAATGCGAAAGATAGTGATAAAAGTTTAACAAACACTGCTTCATAAAGGAACTTAAATAAAAAATGTTATAAACATAGTTGTGTACTACAAAAAAGTTCACTGACCTGTTCTTCAGGCATCCATTGGTCTAGCCGTAGCCCAGATGCTTGCCATTTAATCTTTACAAATGTATGTCCCATACTCTCAATCAAACAATTAATTATTGCCTTTAGAAGAAAATGACCTTGATTCGCTGAGATAACACTGTCAGAAAGGTCAAACGTCTTTTCAAGTGTGATATGCTGTAAACAACGATAAATCAAATGTTAAATGTGATATGGAAAAAAAATAATTATAAACCATGGCATAACACAGACGTTAAAACGGATCCTCAACCCAAAACACTACACAAAACACACTAGAATCTCTTAAGAACGAGAATAGGCCCCCTGAGGTTTACAGATAGTAAGCCAGGAGCACCACAAGAATGCAATCACTGCTTAGCGGAAATCATTGGTACAGTGGTAGTACTTCTCCAGATGAACTCTTACACAAAGAGCTCTACTACTTTTACGAGTTACGTAGACTGTTGCATCAGAAATATTATAATTTATAAACTATGCCTATAGTTTTAATAGTTGTTCTTACCTTCATTTCAATATGAGGTGCCAATATCTTTCCCAGGTTCTCGTACAACATAGGGATATCAATGAACAAATCTGGTAAAAATTCAAATGTTTCTTTTAGTCCCGCTACAAAATTATCGATCGAAATAGTGTTTGTCGCTACAAGGTGGAATAATGACTTCGTGATCATGTTAACCTCCTTGACATTCCTGTAACAAATGTAAAAATTACCTATTATATCCTATTTATATTATATAAAAAACCTATTTTTTGCAATTAAATAAATGTACAAGCGATACCAAGATTGTTCTACAAAATTGTGGCATACTGCAACGTAAGGAATGCATGTAATATCTAAAAACAAGAAACTTACTTTTCAAGGACCACATTGAGAATTTCAACCACAACAGCAGCGTGATACTGCGGCAGAAACCGCTGTTTCACCTCGACCACTAGCTCTTCGTCGTCAGGGTTGATGAGAGATAGATCGATCGTGGATTTGACCGCTTTTTTCATCTTTTCATCGCGCAGAGGTTCTTGAACCGCACAGGGCTCAGGTGCGGGCGTCTCAGAGGGTGCGGGAGCGACGACCGCACCTGAGGTAGGGCGAGCCACACCGACACTGCCTGAACGACCTGCGCCGGCCACTGAAATTCACCATAAAAAAACCTATGTATGTACCCCATCAGTCACCTGGTAGCTTGTACTATGGGGAAAGCTATGCTTAGTTTGGAGTTATATGATGTTGTGTATAAATGTCAACAAATATTTTTTTTTTTTATGATTTTTCTCCTGTTAGATGCGCGTGAAAAAAAGGGGTTGAATCGGTTACTGGATTTGTCTCGTTAAGGTGATCAAAGCTTTTGTTAACAATTCCGAACCAACTTTTAATAAGTACTATAGTTTATAATTTGGAATACGAAAAAAAGAACAGTTTAATGTAGAAAAGCTGAATAGGATTTTAAAATATTCTTCATTTAATTATTAATTTCTTATAACGTGGTTACAATACACCAAACAATTAGACAGGTGTCCCAATGAGTAGTCCCTGTAAGATGATCCTACAGTTGAGAAATTGGGCGCTACTTTTTTAATCTATAATAAAAGTGCATACTCACGATGATCTCCTCTTGTGTTGAAAGTCGATCTTTCTATTGAGGCTCCCTTCGTGTGGTAGGTTGGCGTGGAGTCTCGGTTAGCTGAAATCATGTCTGATTTTTTATTTATAGATTTCTGTTACCAAATAATAACGAGCAAGTAAAAGTTACCTGTTGGGTCTCCATGTGAGTTTTCAAGAACACTATACATGTTGTTACTAATATTTATATTAATAGTAGGTTGAGCCTGTTGAGTTTTAGCGCCTGCTGCTTGCATCCAGAGTGGTGGAGCGAGCCTGATGTTGCTCAGATTCTAAAAAATATGAATGAAAATAAAATCAAGATTTATTTACTCAAGGGCAAAGTGAGAGCTTGTGAGTATTGTAAATGAATTTACTTAGGTTGATACAACCAAAACAGCATGGTGGCTTGTTGCCAGTAACATTTTTGTCAACGAAGACCACAAATTCTAAAGAGATGAGTCGAATAATGAAGAAAAAAAGTTGAAATTAGGGCATGAAAATAGAGTTGCATTTTAGTGAGGTTCTAAGGTGAATAAGGTAACAATAACCTTTTGTGACGTGACACTTCTAAATTTCGTCGTATCTACATTGTAAGTAGTCCTTGTAGGTTGTTGCCGGAGGAAACTATTATCGTAGGAGTTTTGTCGTCGATTATCGCCACCGCGCTTGCCGCGACCTCCTTCTTCACGACGGAACACACCGCCACCTCCGCCACCACCACCGCCACTGCTGCTGCCGCCGCCGCCGCCGCCGCCGCCGCCACCGCCACCGCCACCGCCGCCGCCCATGCCGCTGGCATTCATCAACTGTAAAAAAAATAAAAACAATCTAATCTAAAAATTAAGTACTCATTTGAATCTTAAATGTCACTGAGAGACAGTGTTTCAACATCTTAAAGTAGGTAAATCTAGGCGCATTTTTTTCGCGACCAAGCCTAGAACAGGCAAGAAACTTGAAAGACAGCTTGGTTCCTTTCTTTAGTTTTCTTTTTACATGTTTAGAATTCTAGCAGCAGCGATGAGATTGCAATCCGGCACGTATGAAATACCTACTGCAAAATATGGGTATGTGTCATATGTAATATTTGGACGTACCTCTGACTACCCTCCTTAGACATCCTCAATGACTCTACCGTGCCTGGGGATTATCGTGAAGTTATTTTTTTTATTCCAGGGAGATAGGCCTTGTTCACATTGTGTTGCAATTGAAGTAACTATCAGGGAACATACCCAGAAACCAACCCTGATTGAAGGTTTAAACCGACTCATGCTTATGGATCTGTAGCCAGGAGGCAACTAAACTATCATACTATGTCAATCAGATAGCAGACGTTTTAGAGAGGCACCAAGTCTAGAGTACCCTAAACGAACAAACCGATGAGCAAGTATAAAGAATGTTATTCAAATGAAAGAAGTAAAAGACGTATGTCAGGATCGTAGTGAGTGGAAATCCGTGGTCTCTGCCTACCTCTATGGGGAAAAGGTGGTAGATTTTACTACCAATGCAATACAATAATGCAACTTAGATGTATCCAAGATAGATATAAAAATGCAATCATGCCATGAGTACACCAGACGAGATTAATAGTTCATATTTAATAGATACATAGTTACCACACTTGTTTTATTGAAAGAACTGGTAATACGCAATTATGGTTAACATATTTGTAATAAATTAATCGATTTTATTACAAATTAAAAACATTATATTAGTCTTGAAGTATGTGGACGACACTAATCAAACAGTTTTGTAGTAAATTATATCTACAAAATCTTTTACCAAATGAGTACGCCTAGTGCGTTTGACTCCTTATCTACGGTCTACAAATTATAAAATTGAAGGTGCAGGATCAAACGCCGCACCTTTCTGTTACTCTTGCGCCTTATACATATTTTGAAAACTTACTTCAATGTGACGTTGTTGCTGCTCAGCTTCTTTTTGGATTTGATCCATCATCTTGGGTTGAGAATCAACAACGCTCTTGATAACCCATCTTTTCCTTCGGAGGTCGATGACATCTTGGATCATGAATTTGACACGGCTATTGATCTTGTTAGATTTACGATCTACGATGTCTTGCATCTTTTTGAAAATTTGATCTAGCTGGTTCATACCATCGCTCTCAAATTGTTGGCCGATAGTAGTGAGGAGCTTGCACAAACATTCAAGTTTTTCTTCTTCCAGTTTGTCAATCAAATTCTTTATACAATATTCCATAATTTTCCAAGTCAGCATTTTCAATTTGTAGAGTTCACCTGCATCATAAAAAATACATACACTAAATACAATAGGTTTTTGTTTGAGAACAACGATAACACCTACCAAATGAAAGCTAAATCGCTGGGACTAGAACTAGGTAAATGCGTTGCAACCCTGAAACCTTAATTATTTGGTATTGGAACAATTTGATAGGCCGGAAGCTTTTTTTGGTTCTCATTCTTTGATTTATATACCTGTAAAAATATTTAAAATACAACGTTTGCAACGTTATATTTTTTAAATAAATTACATACGGCGCGGCATTAGCACATGGTTTCAATACCGGATAGTACAAAAATGATGTTGCGATTACGTAGGAAGATACTATGTTAGGAAAAAGTAGTCTATTCAAAATAAAAAGATTCGCTAGTAAAGCATGTGCAAATGAATCAACCGTTCGCAAGGCAAACAAGAATAAATTGGTCAAGGTAAAGTTAGCAACAAAAGTAGATCATAATTCAACCGAAGTTTCATAAGTTATTATGCTTCTTACATACTAACCAGTATGTAGTTTATTGGTCACAAACTCGTTAAGTATTCGTTTAAAGATTTTTATGCGATTGACTTAACAATTTATGCCCAGTTTCACTATCTTAAAAGCGTCCGTTATTCTTGTTAAAAGTCGTTGCTTGTCGAATAACTCACTCGATAATATTACAGTGATAGTATGCACTAGTCAATGATGTGAGAGTTTGTCGAACAAGCAACGACCCGTAGTACTAGCGGACGCTGGTAGGTTATTGGAATCGGGCATTAAGCTAATTTATCACGGTGACTGCGCCACCATTTTGGAAGGAGACCGATAGTGATATCCGACGGTATGTTAAGCGGTCCCGGGTCTAGTAGTTTATAAGCCGTGAGAGGCGTTAAAGCGCTCTATAAACTCCGCCAGCAAAGTTGGTCACAAGCTTATATTAACTTACTTGTGTAGTGGTACTCTGGTTAAGTACATATTTGACTAGTTCTGAATAGTCACATTTGTGATGCTAACTGTACAAATTATAGCTACAATGTACCAGTGTTCGAAGTGAAATAACTAGAGCGATGTAAGGCTGAAGGTTCGCGTCTTAATCGATTCCAATATTGAAGCCAATATAACATTTATGGAGTTTAAACGACGAATGACGTCATGTTCTAACGTGAGCGACGATGCGACGCCGGAATGACGACCGATGTGGTGCGGCGGGCGAATGTCCGCCTGCGACGCAGAGGTGGCGGGTTCGATTTCCGCCTTGGGATAAATGTTTGTACGATCTACAAATATTTATTCCGGGTGTTCTGGGTATTTTCTATGTATAATAAAAAATATCTATGTATGTAATATAATATTGTATTAAGTATATCAGTCATCTAGTACCCATAACACAAGCTCTGCTTAGCTTGGGGCTAGATGATGCTGTGTGGATCGTCCAGCATTATTTATTCATTTATTTTTTTTAATTGTAATTTCTGTTTTGTATTATGCGAGCCCATTTTGGGAATATATTTGTAAGGAGTTACGGCTAATTTCAGTAAACCCGAGATAAAAACCACTCGCATATCACAAAACAGAAAAAAACGTCAAAGTCGAGAAGACTTGGAACATCTCGAAATTAACTAATGTTTATTTATTTGTTGCATATTTTTTATAATGTAGCGTACGTCATGGCAAATACGTTTTTCTCAGTACATTTTGTTTCATGTTATGCAATCCCGGGAATACATATCCCGTGCTCTTATTAGGACCTTGACGTGAGGTATTTATTCATTATTATACAAGTGTTTTACGAAAAAATGTCGTGCGAGGCGATCGGTTAACGGGTTTGCTGCAGTATCACACCGTCGCGTCGCCGCAGCGTTCTAACAATACTTGTCTTTACATTCGGTTTCGAGCGAGCGAAACAAGCTAAGATCTTTCCAATGACTTAGCCGAATCGGTGCTTGAATGTTTATATATCTTGTGCCGAGGACACTTTCTAACAGCGTTAGTAAGTTTTGCATAAGTAACTTACATTTAAATATTTATATCGCGAAACTGGTTTCCACAATGTCAAAGTATTTAATTATGAACAAATATTATTAGAAGTTAGTGTCGTAGAGCTTTTTGTAAAAGAGTTCGTCTGGGAAGTACTACCACCATCGTACTTATAGTTGGCCCCACTTGGCTCAAAAATATTTCGTGATGCTCGCACATAAGACTAAACACTTTCATGTTCATGCACGTTCACGGCACGTCCGCTGCATTGTTTTAGGCTTTCGCAAAGAATATCGCATTATAATATTTAATTTCAGATTTAGTGAGTGGTCTTTTACACCCTGTATAAACCAATAGAGAAGTTTTCTAAACGTCCGAATCCATTTTTACTTTTTTACTCGTAAGAGCATGAAAATACTGTTCTATAATTTAATTTTTACGCCGGCCCAAAATATATTCAATCTTTGGTGAGATTTCGGTGTGTGACGTACCTTTACTCGTTCTACAATCGCCACGCACCGCGAAATACTAAAACCATAATTTCAACCTCGAAGTTCATGTTTTACGATTATCTTTACAATATGAGTTATCTTACAGTTGTAAGTTTGTGTAGTATTGTACCTTATCATCATAAACAGCCTGTGGAAGTTTACTGCTGGACATGGCCTCCTGCCATATACATTTCCAGGAAGAAGGATTTTACCAACATCGAGTACTTTCGAGTATTGTACCTACTTCGTGCTTACTAGAACGACCTAAATCGTGAAATGGTAACCATGGAAAAAAATATATCAACTCAACTGCTGAACCTTTCTTGTTTAAAATTGTGTTGGGATAGAGTGAGGTGTGGTGACCCATGTCTTAAGAAAAGTTCTATATAACAGAGGATACAAGAACAAGTGATAGTACCACGGCACGTGCAAGCCAGACTTATTTTATTGCATTATGTTAAAAACAACTCCCGAAAACTTATAATACATACAATGAAACTAACATCTCGAATTATTCACTTCAACATAAGTAATATCAACGAAACACAATATGAAATGATTAATTTTAGAAAGGACATGGCATCTTCTATTGACATGAATTATTAATACAACTAATAAAGCTTGTATGGTTGTAAAAGAGAGCTAACTTATAACAAAATAGCTATAGCAACACAAATTCGTCAATAATGCGTATTTTAGTGAAAAGTAGAATGTAATCAAAATTAAACTTACCAATGAACCTGACGTTAGCCACAGACCTCAATCTAATTTTTCTGTTTTCTTCAATGATCATCGCC
Organism: Electrophaes corylata; assembly: GCA_947095575.1. NCBI lineage: Eukaryota > Metazoa > Arthropoda > Insecta > Lepidoptera > Geometridae > Electrophaes > Electrophaes corylata. Next base: position 8,160,932 of record OX352698.1, on the reverse strand, counting down.
TGAAGCTCTTTTTTCTTAGCCTAGAATTATGATTATAAAATTAAGCACTAAGTTGCATTAATTATTATAAAAACGTATTAAAGTCGAAGTCTCGAAACCCAGTGTGGATTTAATGATCTAGTAGATCTGTGCATTCTCATGACAAAGGGGGTGAGTTCAAGTCCCACAAAATTCCTAACTTGGATAAAAAAGCGTAACATCCTTACTGTAAAAAAGTTGTCGAAAAAATATTCTTTTTTTCTTGTCCAAATTCACTTACAGGGTCAGTGGTCTCGGCTAATTCTTTCTCCATTTTTATCACTTGTTCATCCGATTTTCCAGTTTCAAATTGAGTTTGACATTTACTGATAATAAGCCCTCTAAAGTTGACACACTGTTCAGGATTAATGTCAGATGGCACCTGAAAAATATTTCGATGTACCCACTTGCAGTTAATGAGACAAAAAGCATTTGCAGTATAATAAATTAAGTGATACAATTACATGGCTGAAACACTTAAAAACAGTGCCATTCATTGACTCTGTAATGCATGTGGGCTGAGTAGCAATAAAATTTTAATTGGTAAAACGTAAACACTTTAAAAAATATTTATTCTAATATAATTGGTGTTCAAATACCTTGAGATGTGCAAGTTTATTGCACATAGTCGCATAAGTTGCAGAGAAGTTGGGTTCTTCTATAGCCTTCTCAAATAAAAGGTCGATAACACCTTCCATCCGTTTTTGATTATCGATTTCGAGAGCCTTCACTTTTACTAGTAAAGTATCGAATTTTTGCGGAGTCAGTTTGTTCAAAATACCTCTAAAATTCTTGTAAAGTTCCTAAAAATAAAACAGATTTTTGTGAATAATGTAACACAATTCGATGCCGGTGACAGGCAGCAGCATTTTCTAAGTAATTAAGCATTGACACTGCAATCAGTAATCTGCCTGCCATAAGTAGTGACTTTGGTAAACCCCTCTAATTGTGGGATATCTATGCCCAGCAGTGCACATATGATATAAGTAATGTCTGAAATAAAATTGTACCTGTGTCTTTATTTCATCTTCAGCAAGATTCTCTCTTCTGAATCTTGTAGGTTTCCAAGCAGAGTCTACTTCATTGAGTTTCACATCCTCTCTCAAGGACAAAGACACATGAATAACTTGTTTATGAGAGCTGTTGCTGCCAGGCGATGAATTTAATTTAGCGCTACCTTTACCTTGTAAAAATAAAGGGCATTATTGACTAGAAGTACATATAAGTAATTTTATGACTATATTAGTTATTAGTGTGATTGGTATGTTTTGTAAGCAGACTGTTTTGTCCAAAATATTGTTAAATTAATAAAATTGTAAAATTTCAAGCATAATATAAACTGCACTGTATCACTAACCAGTTACTGCAATATTCCTTCCATCTTTCTTCGGATCTCTAGGCATGGTATTCCTAGAATTTCCAGACCCAACTTTCACAAATCCAGGAAGGAAGGTATCATTGTTGGGTCTTGAGATAGGAGTAAACGTCATACTTTGCTCTTGCATGGGTGCAGTCTAAAAAGAAAAATGCATATTTTCATTAACAGGTATGATAATAGTTTTAAATTGTTTGCTTGTCTTTAGGCTTTACTTACCCTAATTACATTACACACTTCTAGTAGAGGTGCATTAGGCTTGTTTTTCGAAAGGGGATCCTCTTTTATTTGTTTCAACAATCCAATATCATAGCACTTTTTGCCAGATTTGTTAAGTGGAGACCATTGCTCTATAAAACATGAGATTTGTTAATATTTCACACATGGTAGAACATACCAACCAGATAATACCAATTCTCTTAATTAAACATTGTATACAATAATTATGGAATGTATTGATACTCACCTACAGAGTACTTGTATTTGGGCACAAACACAGTAGGTGCTGGTGGCTCTAGAGAATCCTCAATCTGGTCCTCCAGCTTTTCCTCTAGCTCAGAAGTCTCCGCCTCTTCTGTTGAGCTTGGGATGACCTCCTGCTCTACTACATTAACTACTTTATCAGTCTCATCTTTGCCGTTCTCACATGATTCCACATCTTTTGCAATAACATCATTACTAGCCATTTTTGCAGCTTTCTTACTGTTGTTCTTGGTATTCTTTACTGATTTTTCATTCTTATTAATATCTTCCATAACAGATTCAGCTTTTGTTCCTTCTGTTGCATTTCCATTGGCAGTGTCAGGATCTAAAAAATAAAAAATCACATAAAATAACCAATATTAAATGACCTAAAGTTATAGATTATTTTATATTTTTCTAATTTATACAAACCTGTAGTCTTACTATTAGGATTAATATCTTTCATCTTAGATTCAGATTGGTGAGCTCGACAAACACTTGATATACTCTGTGTTAACTTAGCTTGTGCTTCAAATGCACTTGGCTTCTTTTCAGGAACTAGTTCTAGTTCTAACGGGTGTTCTCTAGCAACTTTTTCAATACTTGCAGACAACAGCTCAGTGGCAGTTAATGTTTGTCCAGGGGCAGGGAAAGTTGCAAGCTCTGTAGCTACTATAGGCTTTGTTATAGTTTGTTTCTTTGTAGGAGCACCTTGATATATGATGTTTTGACTAGTTGGAGTGCTGATAGCTTGTTGAAAACTATCAACTGAACTAATCGCTGTAAAAAATCAAGGTCAACATTAGACTAAGTTTTTATAGCACACTATTTTCAATATTTTTTAACTTTACTATGTAATTTACTTCTGAAATGTTTAGGCAAAGCTTAGTTGGCATTATTATTTAGAACCTGATTTTAGTTACTGCTGGGTTTAAGTAATATAAAAGATAAAAGAAGTGGCACACAATTAGGAAAACCAGCATGAAGAAGTCTTTATAACCTAGTGATAGCTTACTTATAACATAGTTTTTATTTAAAACATTAGAAAGGTACCTATCCAATCATTTTAACTAGCACTGAACTAAAATTTGTATAGAGCAAGGGCTGTTCTATGGAGATAGAATACCAACAGCTGATATTTTAAGATTTACTGATGAGAATGAGAGTGACCTATTTTTAATAATAACTAAATGTATTGCTTCACACACTTATCGCAAATAATAATTGACACGATCACACAAAAGTAACTAAAGGACAAGGAATGATCTTTCGGTGTGACATACATAGCTGAATAACTTCTGCGCTATTGCTAACTAAAACAACTAACAGGGAAATACAATTCAAGAAGTTGATTTTGAATCTCGACTATCTTTACTTGTGATGTGAACCAAGTTCGGGTTCTAAAAATAGAGACGTGAGGTATTTCCACGTGGGAGTTCTCGCACAGTACCTGATTTCCAGACTTCTAACTATGTGGCACTAATAGCTGTATTATATCACAGTTTCCTAACCAAAAAAGCTTTAAAATCACTTCACAAAACTTGATCAGAGACACGTAAACGTAGCAATATGGATAAAGAAAGTCTAGGTATACGAAAGGTCACTCAAGGATCTAGAATGTCTGACTTTTTAAAACTCTTATAACACAAACCACTTTACTTATTCTATAACTTAATAAAAGTGTATCACTATAAAATGCTAAATTATTATGATCTGTAGGTATGTAAAAAGATATTTGCTAAATGATTTAAAATTAAAACGCAGCCATGATCAAAGTGACTGTGAAGTAAAGGCCGCCATGTTGGATCTTTCCATGCGGAGTAAGCAGGCGCGGGCGGACGGACAGGCGGTCGGATTAGAGCGGCTAGTGATGTGCGCCACTCCCTATTGTACGCATCGCAGGTAGGCCAATCGATCGATTATTCTGCTCAGAATCGAATGATTCTAAGCTGTGATTCTGTTGGGTATTTTTTTCTTTCGGAAGCATGTTGATTTAATACAATACACCATTAAAGCGTATACTAGCATATAATACACTAGCTGACCGGTGCCCACTTCGTTGGGCGGTAAACATGTTTACTTACAAATCTTAATCTTATATCTTAATCTTATATTTCTAGGGTTCCGAAGTGAAATAGTGAAAGGAACCTTTCTATTGGAACTTTGTTCGTTCGTCGTTACGGCTCATAAAATGACTTATGAATTTAAAATTGATTAAAATTTTACTGGTCTGATTTTATGAAACAATTGTTTTTTATTATTTACATTGCAAATTTTTGACCCTCCTCTTTTTTGTAAAAAGGATCGACATTGTTAAATGTCGATCGATTGTTAAATGTCTGATGCGTATTACGAAACTAACCCTCTCAGTTATGAGAGGGTTAGTTTCATAATACGCATCAGTGTTGGCCCACTAGTTGGGATTATGCAACGAATCAAAAAGTCGTTATGCAGTGTGTAGTAGTAGCCCGGTCAATTTAGACATTCGAAGTTACATAAATTCCCACCAAGCTGAAAATCAGTATGATTGTTTAAAATATGATTAATTAATTAATAATAAAATTTGAAAGTTCCCCATCTTTCCCCTGTATGGAAATTTTTTTATTCAAGGTCAAAGGTCAAAAAAATGAGTTTTTCGTGATTTTCACCAAAATGGTAAGTTTTATCATAAAAATACCGAGACAAAAATTGTAGATCATTAAATTATCTATCAAAAGTGTATCAATACTTTTTTTTCTACGAGCCACTGTTTTTGAGATACAGAATAACGATTCAAAACGTTGACATGTAGGTAAATTCGCCGTCGCCATTCTGTACGCTGGGCTGCGCTTTGCTCCCACTCCTTGGGCTCAATTTTGCATCGCTTCATGTGTCTATTCAGAACATCCTTAAATCTCAGGTACTGGCCACTGCGCTTACGCTTACCGTACTGGAGTTCTGAATAGAAGATGCGCTTCCTACTCTCCGCCGTACGAGACAGTGAAGCTGTCGTCTCATCAGATACATCTCAATGCCTCCGATGTTAGCGCGTCTCAATACATTCGTGTTCCTAACACGGTCTGACCATCTGATATTCATGATGTCTCGGAGGCATTTGAGATGAAATCTATCGAGTGTGCGAATGTGCTTGCGGTATAAAATCCAGGTCTCAGAAGAGTAATAGGAGGTTAGGCAGTACCACTGTTTACAAGTCAGAGATGTATATACGTGGCGTACTCATGCATTACTATGACATCACAACTTTTAAACTTTTTGAATCGTTATATCTCAAAAACAGTGGCTCGTAGAAAAAAAAGTATTGATACATTTTTTGTAGATAATTTAATGATCTACAATTTTTGTCTGAGTACTTTTGTGATAAAACTTACCATTTTAATGAAAATCGCGAAAAACTATTTTTTTTGACCTTGAATAAAAAAAATTCCATACAGGGGAAAGATGGGGAACTTTCAAATTTTATTTTTAACCATATTTTAAACAACCATACTGATTTTCAGCTTGGTGGGAATTAATGTAACTTTACTCTTATTTTTTGGTCTAATTTGACCGGACTATAGGACCACTTCTGTAAAATGAAACTGTGCATAGACCATGGTTCCGATTACAAAAAATAACGACACTTTTAGTTCTTTTGAACTAAAAGATTGCGTTAAGCGTTTAACACTACCATGGAGGGGGTATGAAAGCACTGTTCTTTCTCTCTTTCGTTACGTTTCGTATAAAGAAGTTTTACTTCAGCTGTGTGGTATAAAGCACACACGTTTTTTTTGTGGTTTCGGTATTACCGGTATTTTTTTTATGTGAACTAGTAATTTAAATTGATCTTTTTGTTTATTTTAAATGTGTATGGACCATGTGTCTGCAATAAAAATATATTATTATTATTATTACCATCGACAATACATTGTAAAATAAACTTAAGTAAGTAGGTACCATAACATTTTAATTACACCCGCCCTCTGATTGCGTATTTTCTGTTGCTAACAGACTCCTGTTGCATCATGCAACTTGCATGTGTTAAAATAACAGATTTTCTATAGAAAATGTGTCATATTTGACACTTGCAACCAAGAGTTTATTAGCAACAACACTTACACAATTACCCCTCCGGTATCAGTATAGCGGATCGTGGACAACCCCGTATCTACGAGGATATCTAACCAAATAAGTATGTAACTAGTGGTGCTTGCTGTGGGAACCGTAGACCTCGGTTAGAATCGACCTAGTGGAGCCGTTCTTGGTGGGGTTCCTAACTTGACGTCAAGTCAAGTTAGACCTCAAATAATGACTTATCTCCGAAACTATTAGAGCACCATTTCTGTGTTTTGGGCGCTGGTATTCCCTTTTTTTTTATACAATTTGCTGATGGAACAAGCATATGGCCCACCTGATGTTAAGTGATTACCATAGCCTATAACAAAGCATTGCCTTGTAGGTCACGTTAATTAAGAACGTGCCCTACAATACCCTGCTCTGCGTCCATCAATCTGAGGCATACAGGTGTCAAGCCTCATGTGCCTGTAATTACACCGGCACCCTGACCCTTCAAACCGGAACACAGCAAGCTGCTTGGCGGCAGAAATAGGCATGATCCCTGATGAGGTACAGTTTTATAACATGCTCCAAAACACGAGATTCCAATGTGAGGCTTCCAACTTGACACACACCTCAAGTTGGGTGAAGTTTAGGTAACTACACATTTTTTCGTGCGTTTAATGTTGATACCCCTTTAGATCAAGTAGGTTCGCTCAGTCAGCAAGTGGTAAAAAAAGAACACAAAATACGCCGAGCATATTCTCACCTCTAAAAAGCTGTAAAGCAGTTTTTTTTAATTAAATCCTACTAATAATTATTATAAACGCGAAAATTTTTAAGTATGGATGGATGGATGTTTGTTTGTTACTCTTTCACGCTCTAACCAGTAGATTTAGATGAAATTTGGAATAAACATAGATTATAACTCGTATTAACATATAGGCTACTTTTATCCCGAAAAAATTACGGGAACGGGGAAAAAACTGCCACGCGGGCGAAGATGCGAGCGGCCGCTAGTTAGTTATATACCTGATCTGATCACTAGAGCTTCGTACCTACTCAAAGGGTGCCACGGGACCGCACAAGCCTGCCCCAATAGGTCACTCGATTTTTCGTGTGGCTATAATATGCACTTCAAAAAAAAAAGACTATAAAAACGTGAACGTCGTAGGCGTAGTGGTGGGATGGCACTAAAGAACTAAAACCCTTTTGAGTTAGTGCAGTAAGTTAGTGTGTACTTAATATTGTACAGTGTAGTGATAGTGCTACTATTAATGAATACAAGAACAAAATGTCCTTCCCTTAAATAGAATCCAACGGATACATGCTAAGTTTTCATAAAAGCCAAACTACCCATTAGCCTACTTAGTTAGATCGTAATATTTTTTAGAATACATCGTCGTATCCGCCGGGGTATACAAACTATGTAAAAAGAATAAAAAATTATAGGTATGCAGTCAGTTTAAATTTTCACAAAATAGGTACCTATGTGTGACTATGACCTCAACCAGTTATAATCGTAAACGAGTCTGCATAAGAGTTGACGAGTCTGCTTCAGGTACGGAACACTTAGTGCGCGAATCCAACACATACTCAACTGATTTATACCTTTTGTTAACGAAATCCTAAAAATAACAAAGAACATTCTACAATATCGAATTTTAATTATCTACCATGCGGGATGCAGTCGTAAACCTAGTTTAAGTGGAATACCATGAATATATATTTCTTCTAAATAAAGGATTAAACAAAAACGAATGCTAACCAATAAATCGATTTCAGCTTTAAGAGGTACAAAAAAGCTACATGCTAAATATTTTATACATACATACTTACGTTTTATTAGAGGATTAGTGTTTTTCCGTCTTAGCTGTCCGACTATCAAAAAAACAGACATACATTTTCAAAATTGGTTTAGTTTATGAAACCCATTACCAACAATTGTGCTCTACCGGTGTATGTTGCTTCTTGACTGATTTAATGTGAGGAACAAAATGACTACAATGTACGTTAAATTTATTATATATTATTCAAGATCACTGTTTATGTTCAACAGCGTTTCCCCTTTTATTATTCCGATTCATATGCACCATTTTCATCTTCAAAATTCATAAAATTTACATTTTAGTGAAGTGATTTTACTGATCCTATATTCCTTTTTATATTTTCCTATGCTAGGCATCCTAGTAACACTCAAGCCTAAAGGTTGTTTGTATTTTCTTTTCCGTTTCGTGTTAGGTACGCCAGACTAATGGTTAATTGTGAAGGCTTAGTTATATTAGCCTCAAATTAAGATTGAATATTGTCGAAATCTTACAAAAGCCAAAAGAGCATTTATCCATACATGTAATAGTTTAGATAGCCCCTACTTAAAGAATCAGCCAGTTAATTGTGCGAGAGGTTGGTCTAGAGGCCTCGAGAGCATCCCGAATCATCATGTTGTAAAAAAATTTTAGTTATAAATTTTGTTAATAGGTAATGCTTTTTATATTTTTTAACAATTTAAGTTTTACGTTGAAGCTTTATGTTCTTTTTTTCATTAATTAATTTAAATATAGTAGGTAAGTCTAGTCGATAAAGCAAAGACATTTGAAATAACGTAAAATAACAAGATTTCACCAAATAAAAATATTGGACGCCAGTTAAGTTAAAAGAAATGATCGGTATAAAATAAATTACGTACCGGTTTACTCGCTAACAGATTTTACTAATAAAATTTTAAATACAAAATATTCCTATGTCAATTATAAAAACCTCGTTATTTTAAAATTAAATAAGTATTAAACTATAAATTTCTTTAGTAGTCGATCGAAGTAGGCGATGCCAGTGTAAACACCTCGCATGTTATTGGTTTGTTCTAAACTACAAGTGATATGCTAAATGACAGGTAATCCAATATGATGATCTCTTCGTGTGAATATAGCCAATGAGCTGGTGTCCTTGTCAAGGAACAATCGATAAGAAATTGTATTCAGTTGTCATAAACTGACTACGGTTTCTTGTTGGGGTGTCTACCATTTCGGTATCAAGGGTTCTAAATTGTTAATATTTCGGAAGTAATTTTTAACGCTGCTCTTAAAACACAGATACCATATTTGAAAACTATTCATTACACTAAAAAATCGTTGCAGTCACTGGACGCCCTATATCAAACAAAATGTTATTCGATACAACTTTACCCATCATTAAGGTACTTACATAAAGTGGTCGTAGGGCCATTCTGTTTGCTCGGGGCAATGATAATTTCCTTGTCAACTTTGCTGTGTTTTTCTTTTTCCTCAGATTTATTGAGTCTATCACGGAGTACCCTCTGGGGCTGCGGTGCGGCCGTGGTGATGGGCTGCGCTGGTAGCACACTGTGCGCAGGTGTGTGCGCTGGCATGGCTGCCGTTGTCACTAGCGGTGAGCTCATGGCGGTCACCGTCGTCGTAGTAGTGGCGGTCACCGCCGTAATCACCGGCGCGTTCGCCTCTCCCGGATTATAAATATCTTTCTCTCTATCTACCTTCTCCATTAGGAGAGAACTACTTTTGCTATTGCTTTGCTTATTAATCTGCGTATTTTTACTTGTATCTAAGACAATGGACTGCACAGTCGTTTCAATCTTCTGGGTGGGTTTGACATTTAACGTCATTTTAGGCACTATGACGGGACTGTCCGATATCGCCGAGACGACTGGCGTTTCGCAAGGCGCTGCGGCAGTATCGGGCCCCAAACTTCTATTATCATTTAAATTTACTAAGTCAGACTTTATAACATTATTATTTATAGAGCTCATTGAGCTTATTGCATTTTGAGGTTGAGCGGTACTCGTGGAAGATACGGGCAATTCAACATTCTTAGGTACAAAATTAGTTTTTATTGCATTTTCAAGGCTCGGCTGATTTGCCGCTTCGTTAACCATTCTAGTGAACTCTTCAGCGATACTATGTGTCGGTGGTTCCTGGGTATACAGGGGAAACTCAGTAAAAAACATCGCATTATTATTTTCAAAAGTTAATTAACTTATTTTTTTATACTTACAGGCTGAGGCGTTTGTCTGTCGTTTTGTTCCCCACTTAAAAAATATTCATTACTCGTAGGATATAAGTCAGAAAATATATCTTGTCCTGCAAATAAAGTAACCAAGCATATTTAAGGTATATATATATCTTTATATAACTATTATTACTAATTTCTATATTAAAAAATAAACTATCAATATCTACTTACGAGTGACAGGATCTATAATTGCAAGTCTGTGGCTACGTTTTTGAGTTGGCGCTGGGCGTATACCTAAACAGAAGAAAAGCAATAAACATTTTCATAACAATAGTAATTAAAGACACCGATACACATAAGAGCAGTTTACTGGATTAAATACAGAACAGCACTAAGGGGGCAGCACATGTACCTACTATTATAATAACTATATGCCTGCCTTGATATGAGTAAGTAAATACAAGCATAGATAGACAAGCCTCTGCACGAGATTGCTTACAAGTATTTTACAGAACACGTGAGTTCGTTGCCAGCGTTGGGTTTTTAATGAATGACGAACGATGAGAAATATTAAAACTTATTTGATTTGCCGTTTCATTTTAATTTGCAGATTTATTATTTATGTCTTTGTTTCTACCCCTTTTCTCACTTTCCAAAATGCGTGCTAGTGTTTCAAGTCTATACAGGAGACATCGTTTTCGTTACTTGTTTTTATGGTTTTTTAAGTGTTTTGATTGAGTAGACCATAGTGGTCCCGGTATAAGAGTGGTTAAAAGTACGGACCAAGGGCAGCAATAAGCAGCATCAAATGAGTACTTAACACCAACCTGCCTGGCGAAACTACTGATGGATAGCAGTAGTTTTATTCAAGCTGATGATTATGTATTCGGTTCGCGAGTGAGACCGAGACAAAAGACAGCGGTAGGTATTCCGCGTATAGTAGGCCACCGAAGATGAGACGTTAGCCCTTCAAATTCACATGCTCTTTACCTTGGACATTATTATTTATTATCTACCCAAACCTACACTGTATATTTTACATTATACGCTACATTTATTATTATTATTAAGTATTGTCCTTGTTTATTTGAGAAAAGTAAAGAAAGCAATGAACAGACAAGGTACAGAAGAAGAACGGCAAGACCCAGAGTTTGCATATGGGGCCGTCGACCAAAGGGTTTCTTCAAGGGGTTCAGAGTAAATACAAGATTACGTATATAAAACTACTAACTATCCATTAATTTCTTAAGCTTAGATCATTATAACCAAAAACAATATAGTAATTTTGGAGAATACATTTTTGTAATAGGTAAAATAAAAACAAATAATTCAATAGTTTAAAAAACCAAGGTATTAAACTAACAGTTAAACTATAAAGCATGTACAGATCAAGGGTTGCATTCATTTAACTTGTAATGCATGCATTAACTAACATTTAATTAATATAATGTTCTGACTTATCTTTAGGATAAAGTATGGCATACACTTAAAAATCCGATAATGACAGGAGCGTCGACTGTACATTTTGGACAGATTTTCGGATGGCCTCAAGCGTCGCATGACCCAAATGGTCCTCCAGCTGCTGAACGTAAAATATAAAGCTAACAGCTTTTTTTGTACTGAGGCTCGAGTCTGATTACTTTCTATTAGGCATGTGTTTAAAGCTTCATAGAATCAAACTATTTCTTTGCAACATGGTTTTCAGGGTTCCAAAATCCGACAAAAGTAATTTTTTAATAAAAAAAAATCCACCCGATCGACGATATTGTAAAGATTGCAGAATAGAGAGGGCCAAAAATCGTTCGACCTTAAAATGTATGGAGGAGGCTATGTTCATCTATGCCCAGACTTCTTAAGGCTAATGATAATAATGATGATGAATTGTTTTTTAACCCCGTCTTTGGATCTTTGTCCTCTGTTCAAAATATCTGGTTGTGCAAATGTAATGTATTTTCCTATTCGAAGGTTTGTGTAGTACGCATGTTTAGCATTCAGGTAACGCTGGTGAAGGAAAACATCACGCATCGACTATGTTTTCTTGTGGTTAAGGCCGACTAGCCTATGTATTTATTGGGCAAGGTATTTTGTATTCCATCTCAATTGAGCCTTAGTGTCTGGCGAGTTTATAAGTTCAGGCTAGTGCTGGTATACCGATGCATTTAGATTAGCGTTCCGCAAATAGTGGCATGGATTAAAAGTTGCCTCTGACGCTTTAACAATGTAAAAATAGATGAAAAAGACTGTTTGCTTTCATATTGTAGCGCTTACTTAAAAAGGACAAGTGCGAGCGAGACTTGTACCTAGAGGGTTCCGAACACAGGTAAATTATATTTTTTTGACCACTAGAACATGTAACAAAAGTAGGTACTTTTTGAATTTCTTTTAATCTCTTTTTATGTTTCTACAAGCTTCAGCATTATATTTTAAGGATTTGTCATTAATCTAAATAAGCCCACTACGACTTAGACCTTCCCCATGTTTGGCCGGGTTTATAGTCCGCCACGCTTTACAGGTGGGTTGGTAAGTACATTGTGTAAAGTAAAAAAAAATCCCATCTGAACCCTAAAATATAGAAACATAAATAAACTGCGATTGCAAATCAAAAGTACCTATATTCTATAAACTTCTACGAAGAAATCAACAGTTCTCTATTCTACTTTTACGCATTTGCCAATTTTTTTTTGTAACTTCGTGACAGATCAGTAAATGACTGGCCATGTACAAATATAGCCCAAAAACTATAGAATTTCTAGCAAAAATTGACAAACCCAGGAGAGGTTAATATTCTTATTTTGTCAAACTATTTTTTTTACTCAGCGCATTATCTCTGGTCATTAATTGTGCCAACAATTAAACAGTACGTTAAACAAAATGAATAATTGCCAAATCTAAGGTAACTTACACGCTAATGATTCCATAATAAATAAACTACTCACAGAACAGTACTTCTGAACTAATAACACCGAAATTTTATTATTTTTTATGTCTCTTAGTAATTTTTAAATTATTTTTCCTATAATTTGATATAAAACAGAGAGATAGTTTTTGATAAAATCTAGCAGCATCGATTACCTCTGCTAAATGGCTTGACGTCTAGATAGACGTGTGTTCTGTAAGTTATTGATCATATTTTTGCACGAATAATAAAGAGGTTATGCTCCTCTTTATTATTCGTGCAAAAGCCTGAAAAATGACGTAATTAGGTATAACTCTATAGCAATTTGAAAATAAGAAAGTGTTTCAGTGAAAAATCTGATTATTCTATCTTTCTATACAATTTTTTTTATGCGAATTGCAGATGGAACAAGCCGATGGCCCACCTGATGTTAAGTGGTAACCATCACCTTTAGCAAAGCATTGCCTCGCAGGTCACGTTCCTTAGGAACGTGCCCTACGATGCACTAGATGCGTCCATCAACCTCATGCATACAGATGTTAAGCCTCATGTGCTTATAATTTCGTCGGCACCCACACCCTTCAAACACACAGCAAGCTGCTTGGTGGCAGAAATAGGCATGGAATGACATTTTCACAAACATAAACAACTCCTGGTCGCGTAAATTTGTCGAAACATGTTAAAAGTTAAAACATAGGTAAGTTTATAAAATGTTAAGTCCTAATACAAATTATACAGTAAGTATAATACTAACACGAAGTAAGTCGAGTAAGTCCACGCATTCTTTTAGCACGCGCTGCATTTAGTATAATATTAATATAATATTCACCAAAAATAATTATGCCTTTTATAATCGATTCAAACATCGCAGACAGCAAAAACTGGTTACATGGTTACGATAGAAATAAGCAGGAGGCTTACGACATGTTAGAGCTAGCAGGAGAAAATATCATAAAATCTGGTAGTTTCCGGCGAATTCTAGCGAATTGAAGAAGCTTGAGTACTAGTACTACACGTGATTGGTGGAAAACCCAAGACTTGGCTCGTAATATGGTTGTTGATAAGAATCATACAAAAAGTAGTAGTCTCTCGCTAGTCATTACCTAGCTTTAAGACGTTTCTGAGTGATCCTTAAGATTTCAATGAATAAACTATTTTGAAAAATATCCTGATGATGCATTTGATGATCATAATTGCAACTTTTAAAAGTTAACAGCTAAAGTTTAACATAGTTAGTTACCGGCCATGGATTGGTGGTGTGCAGGAGTTTGCGTGTGCGGAAGGGAGGCGGCAGGTGCGGCGGGCGTGGCTGGCGATGCTTGTGGACCCACCAGCGTGGTCGTGTTATTCCTCCCGCCAGAGGAATTCGATGGTTGGCCGTTAGTTGTATATCCGTAATCTGCAAACAACCACATGATACTTTCGCAAACAGAATCCACAGTTTGGGATTGAACAGCCTCACTTCGTCTAATCTTCTTTTCTTTATGAGATCAAACAGCAGATGATTCACCTGATGTTGAGCTGCTACATCTGCCTATAATAATCGCATTACCAAATAGAGCACGACCACTAGAAACGTGCTTTTCGTTCATCACTCTAAAATATACAGGTGTTAAATCTCGGTTGGTGATTATCAATCTTTATTTACCTGAGGTTTTTGGTTTTTCGTCTGCTGATGCCACTTAAACTTTCTGATTCTGAGAGCAATTTCGGTGAGCTTGGTCCTTCTTCGTTTCGGAATCTACTTAATATAACTTTTTACTGTAATTATTAACTTACACGGAGTGTGAGCCGGCGGGTTGTTATATCCTATGTAAGGTCCCATGTGGTACGGGTAGTATCTGAAAAACAAAGAACAAAATTTAAAGAATGAAAATTCTTTGAATAAGGATTTGAATGAATTCTATCAATTTGATCTTTTTCTTACGCATCAATCATTTTCACCACAAAATATACCATACCATATAAAATATGTATATCTTTAAAGCTTCATCATTAGTTATGCGTTTACAATAACAATTGTTCGATATCTGGCAATCCACTAAGCAGTGGACATATTTAAGCTGACTATATTTCCTTCATCTCAAAGTAAAATCTTTTGAATAGGGATCTAGACTCTACAATGTCTATGTACTGCTGAGAATACATTATTCATTCAAGAATGAAAAAAAATATTTTGCTTACCCCGGTGACCCTGATCTTTGTTGCTGATAAGTCTGCATGCCCATGTGTGTTTGCTGGAATAGTAAAGCCGAGTACATGACCGGAGCCGTGGAAGATGCAGCGCCAGGTATGAAAGGTTGTTGTTGCCTGTAAAAAAAAAATTACGTTGTAGAATCTTACTGTAATGTAATAAATGTGCAAAACTACATATTTGGTTACTAGGGAAACGCGCGCGACCTCGTCCGCGTGAAGCTATTTTCATACAAACTTTAACCCCCGCTGTATCCGTTTAGAGGTTGAATTTCGGGAATTCCTTTCTTAGTACACCTCAATGTACCAGGGGAAATATACCCTGAAAATTCCAAGTCTACGACCAGTGGTTTAGGCTGTGCGTTGTCTATTATGTCAGTCAGTCAGGACTAAATTTCTTATAGATTTTGATTTAATTACGTAGTAGCTAATGTAAATTTCATGGAACAGAAAATGTAGATAATAACAATTCAGCACTACTCTCGAGGTCATCCTAATTCATATAAAGTCTCAGTTTTCATTCTATAGCTACATTGTGGATGATTAAAATGTATGCTGTGTTTGGATTATGACAGTACAGCCAGTCTTGTCATGTCAGCAACTTACCTTGGAAGGGAATTAGGCCTCGATCCGTGTTGCGTTGCTCTATATTGCTGGAAGTTGTATTGTGGTCGAGGTGTTGCTTGGGTTTGCGACACAAAATTGTGGCTAGCCTAGAATTACAAATAATTACTTCTTTAACCATTCCGAACAAGGTAGCGGGATAAGCTAAAGAAATATCAGAAACAAAAGAAAAAAGCTAAAGGATATTACACAAAATAACCAAAATTGGACGTTGACCATTGACCCATTGACGTAGCGTAGATTGCATTCATAGGCATGAGATTCAAACCAAATTCAAGTGTTATGTCTAACTATATTATCTGGGTTTAGAATATGATCCAGTTTTATTCTAACTGTCCATGTACTCAAAATTAATAAATAACTTTTAATAAATTTAGAAAGTCTAATAAAGAAAAAAAACAGGCACAGCCCCATTACTTAATCCCCAAGCACAGTGGATATGCCCTCAGATTTGTTAGTACTAAGTACCTACTCGAGCTTCTTCGAGGATGTCTAAGGGTGGTAATATAATAATAATAATGCTGGACAATCCACACAGCATCATCTAGCCTAAAGCTAAGCAGAGCTTGTGTTATGGGTACCAGATGACTGATATACTTAATACAATACATTACGTACATAGATACTTTTTATTATACATAGAGAATACCCAGAACACCTGGAATAAATATTTGCAGATTGTACAAACATTTATCTCAAGGCGGGAATCGAACCCGCAACCTCCTGCGTCGCTGGCGGACATTCGCCCGCCGCGCCTCATCGACCGTCATATATATGTATGTAGGTACGTAATATATGTAGGTACGGTAATATGTATGCAGGTACGTTCAGATATTACATTTTGTACATAACCTCATTTTATAGTAGTTGGTATTCAATGTGGCAGGTTGCAAACCCAACTCCGCTGCTATGCTAGAACACTTATTGGTTACCTTACAATGTTTTTCTTCACCGTTTGAGAGCAGTGGCATTGCGCACATACATTTTTTGATAGAATTATCCATAAGTGCATATTTGGAAAGTATCTGACAAAAAATGCTCAAGTGCTTGCTGAAACCCGATGTGGGTTAATAACTGCAACTGCAAACTCACCATTGTTGTTTTAGAGACGTCCTGTTGCGGTGCAGGCGGCGCTGATGGCTGCGGGGGGGTCGGCTGCACCCTCAGTGATGCCTGGGACGAGGACTGTGTCCCGCCAGTGGAACTTGGCATGTATGTGGTAGCCGTGGCGCCACTTTGATGGTAACATTCTACCGGCCCTGAGAAATAAAAACTATGTTTTCAGACTCATTTGTAAACAAATCGTATTGAAATCTATTCAATCAATTAAAAATAACCTAGCGCGGAATAAGCTCAGGACCTTTTCTGTACTTGTTGTATAATTTTAAACCTGCACTACTCAATATTATTAATGTGTCTGTAATATCCAACTGCTATGATTATGTAGATATTAAAGCTACTTTGAGTCGCTTAAAAACTTGCATAGTCTTATATGTATGGCATTTTTTCTACAGAGTAATTAATGCCAATAATTAGCGTAGTACGGCTGTCGGGAGTATCAAACACGCAACTTTGACGCTTCTTTGTATCGAACACTTTCCATAAAGACTTATTCGAACATATTCGATTTTTACGCAACATACTTACTATACATGCTACTATTTACTATTGTAATACAGTCGACTCTCGTTAATTCAAACCTGCGATAAGAGCCGCGCAGAACTGCTGTAGCTGCTAGACTTCAGTAGCATTACTTCCACCTGAGCTCCACATTGTACAATCGAGTTAACAAAGAAATTAATATATATCCATTGCCCCTTCGCAAATGCAAACTGTATTGCCGCAAATGGCTTCGAACTCTTTCATACAATGAAACTGAAAATGTATTAGTCTCCCCAACCAAAAATCATCCACCATAACTCTACCCCCCCCCCCCCCCCACCCACTAAACGCACTCTTATCTCAAACATAAAATATATACATATATATACACACACACATTCTCTCTTCTCTTTTACACCCCCCCCCCCCCCCCTACACATACACACACACCTTTTCTCTAACATACTTTTTTCAATCACAGTTTGGCTTAATGTTTAACTCACTTTTGTATGTTGTTACTTTTTTTCCCTAAATTGTTGCATAGGTATTTTACTCATTGTTAAAGATTAATATTATAGGTATCTATATGTAATCTACATTGTGGAACACTGTTTTCGTTCTGCTCTGGAGGAGGGCGCTGTCACTGCTACTCAGTTTTTAACTTTTGCAGTTGTCAACATTTTTCATATGTTTTTTGTAAAATTTGTTTCTGTTCCAATAAATACATTTGATTTGATTTGAATTCGAACTTCTCTATAATTCAAAGTTATCACGAATTCCCTACAAAATCTCTTTATATTTCGAACTAAATCAGTACATTTTTGTGCACTTGGTTTTTCGAACGAAAAAATCATTGCTATGTAACAAAACTCATCGGCGTCCAACACTCGACAATTCAAAGTTGCAGGGAGACAGAGGCGGAAAGATTGTAAGTACATTTTGCGACCAATTCAAACTTGTATCAACGTACACGAGCCCTTGTTTTTGTTATGATTAGTTTGACTATTTGACACACACTTCCGCACGAATTGGTTTGTTTATTTATGTTTCAACTACTGTTACTCTTTCGTTGGTATACAGATTAACCACATGATATTTCAAACTCTCAATAATTCGTAATATTTTAAGAGACCCTCGAGTTCAGAATTAACGAGAGTCGACTGTATTCTATTCTTATACTCTATTTTTTTAAACTTCTCTACTTTCTCATGATTTAAAGTGAGATGGTAAGTATATTATGAACTTTTATTTCAGATTCACATACATAAATCTTTACCTCGTCCATCGAGTACGAGTTTTCTTTTAATTTTTTTTATGCAATTTGCTGATGGAACAAGCATAAGGCCCACTTGATTTCGAATTCGAGTCACCGACTAGTTTCATCTTAATTGACGACTTGATACACTTTGACGACTGACGCAACGAGAAGAACGGAGTAAAAACATTTTAAGTCTTGTTTGATGATAATGGTTTTATTTTATTTTGTAATCCTATATCCACCCAATACGGGCTGACACTAAACAAATTAACAAAAATACTCATAGGATTATAGATGGTGTTCCCATAATTATAGGACAGCGCACGAATGATGATGGAAATAAAATAAAACTGTACTCACTGTGTGGTGTGGAAGCCCGAGGATAACTGTATGTTGCTAAAGATTTTAATTGTAAAACCTAAATAGATCAACGAAATGGAAACATAAACCAACTTCAGCATCTGTTGTAATGCCTAACATTATTTTACCGATAGTTGATGAAAACAATAGGTCGTAAAAAAGTATACATATATATGTACATACATAAATAAGCATGTATGTAAGGCTAATTAGGAATTCGTAGAAAAATGGGATGAATTTGACATTTGAAAGTATTTTTTATAAGTACTTACTGCAGGTTTGATTCAATAGCTGGTACTGTTGAGCTTGCGAAGTCAGCACACTGTTAGGCGATGCATACGAAGAAGACTCCATGTTATGAGCTTCATTGCTACTAGTATTATTGCTCAGATGCTGCAGGCTAGGAACTGTGCTCAAAGTTTGATTTCTGCTCAGATCGTGGATACCACTCAGACTGTGACTGGTACTAAGGTTGTGGCTAATACTGGGGTTAACGTTGCTGATAGGATTAACACTCTTTACGGGATTGCCGATATTCATGAGATTGCCGTTGCCGGTGGTATTGACGTTGTTAATGAGAACGCTATGATTTCCGAGGTTGTTACTGTGGCTATGACTAGCACTTAAGCCAGAGTTGATGGAACTAGTATGACTTCCACCTAGCCCAAGGTTGTTGCCATGGCTGTGACTGCTGCCAAGGTTGCTGATATGGCTGTGACTGCCGCCTAGGCCAAGATTACTGCTGTGATGTTTATTGCCACCTATACCAAGGGTGCTGGTTTGATTGTGATTTAATCCTGAACCAAGGTTGGAGGTATGGTTGAGGCCAAGATTACTGCCGTGATCATGGTTTCTACCAAGGCCAAGGTTATTAACATGACTTCCGTTTATGCCTAGATTTATGTTATGGCTATGACTTCCGCCTAAGCCCAGGTTGTTGCTGTGACTGCCTCCAGAGTTTAGGCTGGTGGTGGTATGGTTATGACTTCCAGCTAGGCCATGATTTGTGTTATGGCTGTGACTCCCACCTAGACCGAGGTTAGTGGTATGGCTGTGAATCCCACCTGGGCCAATATTTACGGTATGGTTGTGACTTCCGCCTGAACCAAGGTTGGTGGGCTGGCTATGGCTTCCGCTTAGGTTAGTGATATGGCTGTGACTCCCACTTAGACCAAGATTTGTGGTGTGGTTGTGACTCCCACTAAGACCAAGGTTGGTGGTTTGGCTGTGACTCCCGCTTAGACCAAGGCTGGTGTTGTGGTTGTGACTTCCATTTAGGCCAAGGTTGATGTTGTGGCTGTGACTTCGGCCTAAACCTTGGTTAGTGGTATGGTTGAGATTCCCATCTAGACCGAGGTTAATGGTATGGCTGTGACTTCCACCCAAACTAAGGTTAGTGGTATGGTTATGACTCCCACCTATACCAATGTTGACGGTATGGCTGTGGCTTCCGCCTAGACTGTGGTTATTGGGATGGCTGTGACTTCCGACTGCACTAAGATTGCTGCTGTGACTGCCTCCTAAGCCGAGCTTTGTGCTAAGGCTGTTGCTTCCGCTTAATCCGAGAGTGCTGCTGTGGCTATTGCCGAAGCCTAGACTGTTACTGTGAGTAGCACTAAAGCCTAGGTTGTTGCTATGATTATGACTCACGTCTAGTCCGTCTAGTCTGTTTGTAAAGTTTTGGTTGCCATTTTGACCTAGGCTACTGCTATGGCTTTGACTAGCATTAAGGCCTAGGTTATTAGCATGACTATTGCTGTGACTGTTGCTTGATCCCAGGCTGTTAGTATGACTATGATTGCCACTCGATCCAAGACTGTTGGTGTGGTTGTGATTGCCGCCTAGACCAAGACTGTTGACATGGCTTTGGATCAGGTTGTGGCTGGTGCTGTACATGTGAGGGTTTAGGCTGTGATGGCTGTGGCTGTGATGGTTGTTTGAGCCAAGATTGGTTTGCGGCGCTGAAGGTACGAATTGTAGCGACACTGTACTCAAGGATTGTAGATTAATTTGATTCGGATTTAAATGCGGAGCCCCAGCTGGACTTGACATAGTCAGAGAAGTTGGTATATTCAGAGTCATATCGATTCCAGTAGGTTGGGATGCAGATCCATGGTTGGCAAATGTATGTGAATAAGGATTGTTTGTATCGTTACCTCCTCTTAGCCCTATCATCTTAATTTCATGATACAAATCTTTCAAAAACTGTATTAGCCAGATGTTGAACCATTCCCAAAACATAGGAGGCACTATCATCGGATCTGACATTCAGTCGGCCACATCGGTTATAAATATTAAATGCCCCACTGGGCAACCATCTTTAGAACACAATCCAACCACACTTCTGATCAAACGAGTAAAAAGTCACGTGAACACACCACGATATTAACACCAAACCGAATCCGAGGTTCCATAGCAAATCACGTGTAAATCACGCATTTGTTAAAATATTTGCAAACCGGTATTCACTCTTTCAGTAGCAATTTAATGCAGCATAGAGAAAATCGATAAGGAAACCGCGCGCTCCATGCTACATTGTTCTACGCTCGCACTAGTCAGATTAATGGCACCGTGTTAACTTCACTTTCTCAAACTGAAATATCAGATAAAGATTTGCTCTCCTCACATTATTTAGCTCGATTCTAAATATTTAGACAGCCAAAAACTAGATTATAAACGGGAGAATCGTCCGGTGACTGATCACCCTGCAAGGTAGATAGTAAAGGCTAGAAATGAGAGAAAGAGATGAAAGTATATTATAGTACACCTTCACGTTTCAGGGCGTTCCCCGAAGTGTGCCGTACCATAATTGCAAACTGTACGATTGAACCACTGAGTTTGGGGTACATTACCCTGATACACGCCCTGGTATACCTATACTCTTCGACACGTCGTACAAAAAACGCAATGAATGACGCACTGAAGCATTTCTCCGGTGACACGAATTACAAGTTAGTGGTAGAGGGTGACGACAGAAGGGTGCCTTACGAGGGTTGTTCTCACTGAAACACAATGACCAAAGCGATGGTAAAATGCATCTTTTCAAAATCGATACATCGTAAACGATATTCAGTCGTACTATTGAATAAAAATTCATTCGAAGTATAATACTTATTTTATAATATTATTACTCGTATTGAACACACATTCATTCGAAGTATAATACTTATTTTATAATATTATTATCCATATTTATGTCTACAGGCAACTCCACCATCGAATACACCCGATATTCGAAAGGGCAGGGAGGTGCTTCTGTACTGTCAAACAAACGTCACGATGTAATTTACTTTTGCAATAGTGATGGGGTTTTGACTTTATTTTCGTTCGGTCTGCCTTAAACTGCGCATGTCTGATAAAACAGAGCTCCGCATTCCGCTGTAAGGTGTATCAACCGTACTTTTATTATTAGGTACCTCAGTTCAAAGTGAATGATCACTAAAACCTCACCTCTTATTAGTTAATCCATGTTACGAGTACTAATTAGTCTAGGTCGAGGCATTGGCGTTATACAACGTGAGATAGGGGTTAAAATATGACAAATTCGGTTCACATTGAAAAATGCAATCATCTTTTATTCTAAGAAACTAGTAAAGCTAAAATGGTTAGCATGTCGGGGTAGTTTCTTTGAGTTTCGCCATAATTTTTTAAATATATCTTCCCTGTTTCTGTAATACTAGATCTCAAATAGCTCTCGTATATCTAGTGATAACCTAGTAAATAAAAAATGAGTCCTGTTACTGTTTGTCATCAACCATTGTAAAGAGATAGCATATTGTTAATCTTTTGACAGATTTTTATAAGTAAGGCCACTTACGAGTACTTCGAGCTGAGCCATTTCACAAATATACAACAGAGTGAGACATATTATTACTAAAAGTCCTGTGAAAACATTAAATAATAAATAATAATAAATAAATAATGCCGGACGATCCACACAGCATCATCTAGCCCCAAGCTAAGCAGAGCTTGTGTTATGGGTACTAGATGACTGATATACTTAATACAATATTATATTACATACATAGATATTTTTTATTATACATAGAAAATACCCAGAACACCCGGAATAAATATTTGCAGATCGTACAAACATTTATCCCAAGGCGGGAATCGAACCCGCAACCTCTGCGTCGCAGGCGGACATTCGCCCGCCGCGCCACATCGGTCGCCAACATTAGAACTCGCTTACCTGTGTAAACTTTTGAACAAAGTAGAGGTACAAGTTTTAGCGATTTCTCGCGTTTCCTTAGTCCTAGAAAGTCGAAACTGGGGTCTACGGATTTGTCTCGTAAAGGCAAAGAGAACTGCTGCGTAGTGTGAATGGTATAGGTAGGTAGGTATAAAAATTCCGAAAAATTTAAGTTACAGAAAACTTCTGCATTTTCCCCCCTCCACTCCCCCATCATGTTTTTTTTGCAATATCTTGTTTAGAATTAAGTCAATTTTCAATTTCAGTCAGTTTTGAGGCGTACCCAGCTGTCTGGCATAGAATCTATGCTTATAAAGGGTCAACTTCAGACGGATGGGAAGAGCTTGCGCAACAGAGATGTGAGTGGCGCAACTCTGTTACTAAGGCAGTAACTAGGTTTGAGCGTAATAGGCAGAAAGATCATGATGTCAAGCGCTTACTTAAAAAGAATTGTCCTAAGCCTTCTTATACCTACACCTTGTGCGCCCTGTGACCGGACCTTTTAACCAAATTTAACTGTGCAAGTCATATTCACTCACATGCTCGGAGTTGTTCGTAGTTGACGGATACGTTAAGGAGGACATCATCATCATGTCATAACAATGATGAAGTCAATGCATCATCTTTCATATCGTTAGTTGGTATTCTGAGACTTCAAAAATGGTAATAGGCAACTTTCCAATGTTTTTAAAACTACAAACTAGCATCAGCAGAACCTGACCTAAGTGTATGAGATAAGGTTTGATAGTCACGGCTGGCTTAATTAATAAATCAAGTAATCCCGCAAATTTTCGAGTTCCAGACACTGACGTACAACCTATATTTTATGAGTTAAAAGTAGAACTTTCTAAATCATCAATTTTCCTTCATTTATGTCACAAACGCTTCTAGCATTCCAAATTTCTCAGAATTGTGAGGTTCCTGGGATATATAGTTTTGCCTTTTCCATGCAAATGCTAGACATTCGTCGTCGTATCTTTTTAATGCATTGAGTGAAACCATTCACGAGACAATGGCCTTTAATTTTAGTATACATTTCAAAGTCAACATAAAAATGCATTTTAGTAATATTCAGGTATCATTTACAACTGTCACACTGTTACAGTCGTAGAAGAAAAAATACTTATTTGAGTCTGTTTTTTTCTTAATGAGGAACAAAGTCATAAAAAGATATCAAGTGGTAAACAATATTAAATTTATCCCTATCCTTTCCCGAATTAAGTCATTTAAAAAAAATTAAACCCGTTTTGGTACCCTTATATTTAAGTTATTATTTTTTAAGCTGGATAGAAGTTACTTTATCTCCTGGTCCAATAATGTAATTTTCTTCGTTTGCTGCACATTGGTAAGCTGACATACCTATTGTCTGTGCCCAAGAAAGCTAATCGTGCCGACCCGTCAAACTAGCGCCTTATCTTTGTCAAAAGGTGACCAAGAAAGGTGTGATACTAAAAATGGGTTATTCCCATCTGATCATATGATCAGATTGTAGTTGCATCTGATCAAACAAAAAGTTCCCATCAGATCATTGATCAGATGCAACTGCTTTTTTGAATTTAATTTTGTGCCAACGGATCATAATTATATTTTTGGCGTGTAATATTACTATGCAACTAACAACCTTTTTCTATACGACTTTTTTGTACTTATTAACTACCTATTTTTATAGTTCACTTTTGTCATAAATATAAGACTGATTTGGTAATCAAAATTATTTTTATTTATTTAAGATTCTTTTGTGTACTTAATCTGTTTAAAGAATTGTTTATTGTTATACTCTTGATTTTGTTTAAAGTTTTACGTATTTTTGCGATTTTTTAATTAAAATAAGTTTTTTTTATTTTTCACAACCCAACAGGAACTATAAAAATAGGTAGTTAATAAGTACAAAAAAGTCGTATAGAAAAAGGTTGTTAGTTGCATAGTAATATTACACGCCAAAAATATAATTATGATCCGTTGGCACAAAATTAAATTCAAAAAAGCAGTTGCATCTGATCAATGATCTGATGGGAACTTTTGTTTGATCAGATGCAACCACAATCTGATCATATGATCAGATGGGAACAACCCCTAAAAATGTATGGAGCATGTACTGAAAAGCAAGCCGATAACAAAATCCTAAGTGGCAAAAAGAACCTGGACTTCTTCAAGATTTCCGTGCTCTATCTTTGACCACATCATCGTTTTCTATCTTTTTTTAAATATACAGCTTGCTGGCGGAACGAGCATACAACTCATGATGGTGAAAATATGGTCAAATAAATATTCGCATATACACAATACACACATACACAAACTGACCAAACCTTTTACTATGATCCAGATAACTGATGTTGAATTTAGTTTATACTGACAATTATGGAAGTCCTTATTAAATTGTTGACAAAAATCAACCGTCTACGAGGCGCTATAGTCTAAGTAAATGCATAATCCTCAAGGTTATTATTACTCCGCTCGGATAAGAAATCAAGACAAGTACCGTCATTATTTTTCTAAATGTTAATCCTATCTACCCTTTATTGACAACCCTCACAGCTCAGTTGGTAAAAGCTCTGCCTTCTGTGTAATGAACACAGGTGTGTAGAAGTAATGAAAAGATGAAGCTAAACTAAACTTCTTTATTCAAGATGACACAATGATAAACCCAAGTGCCAATGACTGTTTTATTTCCACAAAGACGCTACATATATACATATGTGATACATAGTGCCAGCGGGGAGAGATGGCAGGCGACGCAAAATACAAAATCTACGCATCAGCCCGATTGGTACCCGAGCTAGACGCCACAATCTCAAACAAAATTTTAAAACAAATTTAACTTAAAACAATAAAAACATAAGAGACAAAACATTTTACTAAAACAAATGCAAAGTAAAGAACCTTCATAAATGCAGTCGACGCACAATTGTGAATTCAATGCTGCTTACAATGTGGTGTCTCGAGTTACCGAGTTATCGCTACTGTACCTACCTAGTACCTACGCCATCTAAATTAAACAAGTTACGAACTAACACTGATTCTACAAATATGATCACTGAATTTACTTTAAAAACTTTTGAATAAAGAATCACACGCTGATGATACGTTTCGTTCGTCTGTCTGATGATTTGCCAACTCTTTGTCACAGCACTTTCTCACAGCCACAGTCATATTCCATTTTCGCTTTGGTCTTTACATAGCGCAAGTACTTGCATGCCAGTTACAGCAGCAGTGGAACTGGCTATTCTAGATTCAACACTGAACCTCCGATGAGCGTAACTTCTCACAGCACACTTATTATCACTTGACTTCGCGGTATTGTATTATGCTGATATTTCTTCCATTTCCTCTGTAGCTGGTCACCATGATTCTTCTACAATTTTCATCGGGACGCTCTGAGCTGCGTGCGTTCTTTCGGGCGGTTACCGTATTAGGGGTAATAAAAAGACTAGAGTTCCTCTAATCTTCTAAGTAATCTTCTTCGAAAAAACGCAATTCTATCAGCTATCTGGTTTCCGTAGCACAAGTTTAGTTTAGTTTGTGTTAAGGCTAGAAGGCGTTGTGTGAATGTCATTTGTAATTTTTTTTTTATATCATTATTTATTATCATTTATTTGACCGGGACCAGGAGCCTAGCGTATTCTATATATATAAAAGAAAGTCGTGTTAGTTACTTCACTTATAACTCAAGAACGGCTGAACCGATTTAGCTGAAAATTGGCAGGGAGGTAGTTTAGAGCCAGGAGAAGGACATAGGATACTTTTTATCCCGAAAAAATAACGGAAACGGGAAAAAACTGCCACGCGGGCGAAGCTGCGGGCGGCCGCTAGTTATTTATAAATAAGCATTAACCTTTCTGCATTTCTCCTCGTTTTTGACTTCCCACCTAACTGGTCTTGTATTGACATAATATCATTTTGATTAAAATGTTTTAGCCTAAACTTCAAGAGAAAATATATATTTTTTGTTTGTTTGTAAGATGAACTTTAAATATGCTTTTTTAAATTCTTATTACTACACTTATACAAAGTTACATTATCATCAAAAAATAAGCTATTATTTTTTTTCAAAATATTATAGTATAGATAACCGAGAGATCTTTACGAAAATATCAATAATGTAACCCAAGGTATCAAAAATTTGCCTATAAAAGTTATTATTTGGCGTGCGTTGCGAAAACTACTGATGATACATAACAAACTAAACAAACAATAAATAAAATAACTACATGTACTCCACAAAAACATCCGCGAGGTTTATGTGAAAATTTATCAAACTACTAAGTAATCAAAAATCAAGTAGAAACGAATTTTTTTCGATAAGCAGACATTCGTATCATAATATTAATCCTTATCTAATTTAAGTGTCATAATTATATATTATGGTAGACTACGTACTTACTATATGTGATTTTTTTTAAACTGTTATTACAGTTACCCTCACATTTAATTCTATGTTTTTCATAAGATGTACTTATAAAGATTAGTCCTTATCGTATCGGCACTAGTAGGGATATTGGTAGCAAGCCTAGATGAATGGTAGAAAGTTATATACAGATGTTATAACGGGCGGTAAAGCTGCAGATAGTTTAGTTAGACCCTTATAGATCTGAGGGGATATCTACCGTGACTGGGGTTTTAAGTCGCAATGCTATTTGTGTTTTCCAAATAATAATCCTTAAAATGTAAGATACCAGCAGTTTTAAACTTTTTTTTGAAATTGCCGTCTAGGTATCGAAACGTAGTTATGCAATACCTCTAACTAGCAATGCGTCCTATAAGCAAGACGTCAAATCAACCAAATGGCAAGATCGCGTCCAATGAGCAAATGGTGGAACTTTCAAAATGTCTAGACACTTAGACACGAAGGTAAATCGTTCGAATCTTGGGTATATTATTCGTAGTAGGTAAGGTAGGTAACCTTAGTAGTATGTATGTATTCATGAAGAAAAGTGAATGCCCATTGGATTATAGCTTGGTGGATTATATGAAACATGCTTATGTTCAATGACAATGATTGTGTCTTAATGCCACAAACACATTACCTACATGCTAGTGATAAAGTTCTGTAGGTACTCAATATTTTACATTCTGAATCTAGATTCTAGATTTACATAATATTTACTGTCCTAATATTTTATGATTAGCATCGTCGTTATAATACTTTAACTATCAGGTAGAAACTAATAAAAAAATTATAATATACTATTATACTAACTATTTTTCATTCGGTATAACCCGCATACTCATAAACGTTATTTAAATTTAAATATTGCTTAAAATGTCTCCTGTCACTGTTTGTCGTCAATCATTGATAAGAGATGGCAATAGTTTAAGCATTGTTTGTCTTGAAATATTTTTATAAGTAAGGCCATTAGTTATTAGTGTTTTAAAAAGTTAGCGTAAGCCGTCGCGGCGTCAGGAGAGCTTAGGGTTTTTATTGTCATAAGTTACGCCTGTGGCTATACTATACGTTGTTTTAGGAATAGATGTGAGAAAACTGGTTTGAAAAAAGAGACTGTCAACTGTAATCTCCAAGCAGTATCTGACTACCAGATGCTGCTGACAGTAGGTATTCAGTAATTACCTGAATTCCTAATACACTTCAATATAAAATCAAAACTAAGTTCAGTGCAAACTTAAAATAAGTTCAGTTGATGGCATTACTGTGCACCGGTATTTTGCGCTACCCTCGTTCGCCAAATGGTTAAGTCCCGTCAACATTATGTGACTGGGTTTTGTTAGGTGTAAAGACCGAACAAAACTAAAAAAACTGGACAAGTGTGAGTCGGACTCGCACACAAAGGGTTTCGTACCATTGTCTATACTAAAAACGGCAAAAAATTCACGTTTGTTGTATGAGAGCCCCCTAAAATATTTATTTTATTCTTTTTTTTTAGTATTTGTTGTTATAGCGGCAACAGAGGTACATACATCATCTGTAAAAATTTCAACTCTCTAACTATCACGGTTCATGAGATATAGCCTAGTGACAGACGGACAGACAGACAGGCTGTCTGAGGCGCGGGACAGACAGAAAAGACGTAAGACGAAGACGGGGCGCGGACATTTGTCTCTTCCGCGTCCCTTTCATACAAAATGTATAGAAGCGTCACGACGCAAAACATACAGAAGAGACGGGGCGCGGGCGCAACGCTTTTACGTCTGCGCCTTTTGTCCAAAACACACAGGAGAGACGGGGCGCGGACGTGGCGGGGGCGAGGACGGGGCGCGGGGTGGCATGCCTGCCGGGCGGAAGAAGAAGACATGTCGTCGTGTTAAAATCAGACTGTTGAGACAGCGGAGCCTTAATAATAGAGTCCTGTTTTACCCTTTGGATACGGAACTCTAAACAACAACGACAATTTTTTTTTTTGCAACATTTTGCTCGCGAAGAAATTTGCAAACGTAGATGCTCGGTTAAGATGGCCTTTTATACTTAAACTAGCGAAACGCGTGCGACTTCGTCCGCGTGCAGTTATTTTCATATAAACTTTAACCCTCGCTGTACCCGTTTAGGGGTTGAATTTCGAGAATTCCTTTCTTAGTACATCTCTACGCACCAAGACGAACATACTCTGAAAATTTTAACTCTGCAACGCGGTTTAGGCTGTGCGTTGTCTATATGTCAGTCAGTTAGGACAAAGATTGGTATTGATGAATGCAGACAAGTGCACGAAGATGGATGTGGCACTGGATGCATACTACACATGTCGTGGAATGACGCAACACTCGACCAAAGAAAAAACAGCAGGTAAAACAACAAAAATAACGCACGCAGACCATCGATCTACAAATATAAATACAGACTAAATGTGTATGTGTGTGTGTTTGTGGTAAATTCAAAAGTTAATGGAATTTTCATTTATTATTAGACATGCTACTATTTAAATATCTTGTAAACCTTTTTTGTAAATAAATAAACTAGTTTATCTAACTATTATTTTTATTAATAACATCCCCTTAATCTGTCCGACTATAACAGTGTGACATATTGGAAAAATAAAGTCGCGTTGAGTTAAAAGTCGCCAAGCAGTGATCTTGGTGATCTGTGAGGTAATGCAAGTGCTATAAGTAGAGGTATCTTTTCAACATCTGGTGGGTAATATGTATATAACGTCATCATTAAAATAAAAAAAATAATGTATTTTTTTAGGTGACTACAAAAGAGATTTCATGAAACAGTTAAATGCATGTTAATGTTTTGTTATGGTTAGAGAGGGCACTGTGTGAAATATCCTCTAATATTTATTTTTAACTATATTAAAAATCATCATTATTAATCAAGTTTTTCTGGACTTCAAAACAGTGTACTGCCATCCTGCTAACAGGATGTATAATTGACTATTGCTAAGTAAACGTTTCATATATTTGAACGTTTTTTTTTATTAAACGCAATGGTAAGACGTTTCGAAAGGTAGAATGTTATCTAGAAGTATTTAAATACCCTGAAACATTTTCAGCCTCGCGGCGACTCGGTCAGTGTACTTAGTCCCTCTCTAGTATATAAAACATGCATTTCAAGGTGCTAATTTTATTACTTTTTTACTACTAGTCATTTTTCGTGAAACTATAGACGATTTTCCATATATAACATACGGATGTGTATGTCTCATGATTTTGTGAATAAGCTTCGCCCAGCGAAGAATTTAATTTCGAGACAAGCGCCACCTTAAAACATGCATAAATAATTTATGATGTAAAAATGCAGGGCAAGCCGTTTTATTTTAAATATTATAAGCATACAGTATGAGGGTCCAACCAGTACAACCAGTTATTGCACAGCCCAATAATGTTCGACGACATTATCTGTTTGTGCAACATTGTCACATGCAGTTAATGTAGGTATGACCTGATAATATAAAGACACTAACAGTAAAGTGTAGCACAGTAACCCAATTTTCATATGCAACATGCCACTGTGGTTTTACTTGTTGATTTTCTTCAAACCCAATATTTGTTTTATATTTACTGGGTAATTTTCATCTGTGAAAATTTCAACTCTCTGAACTACCTATCACGGTTCATGAGATACAGCCTGGTGACAGACAGACAGGCAGACAACAAATAGGGCACGGAACCCTAAAAACAATAAAATAAATATTTAAGGGGACTCTCATACAACAAACGTGATTTTTTTGCTGTTTTTATAATAGATAATGGTACGGAACCTTTCGTGCGCGGGTCCGACTGGCACTTGACCGATTTTTTTTATTTTTTTTATCTTTCGCTATCAGAATACTTATTGATTACTTATGTTACACAGATATTTAAAGTGTATTTATTGTCTTGTTTATTTATTTTTCCAATGTTTCGCCTATACTGCGATACTGCAGATGACAGGCCAGTTTGACTATTGCAACATAACTGAAATGTACGAAAAATAAATAAACAAGATACTACGCCATAAATCTCCATGTAATGTAAGTGTTCAATATTTACTAGGAATTCATTCATTCATTTTCCTGCCCTTATCCTACTTTATGTGGGGTCGGCACAACAGGTTTTTTCAATCAAATTTACACATTTAAAATTGTACATGGTTGTATTGCTAAGGAGGTGTACATAGCATTTATGTTCCAACATTATATAGCCTGTTAAAGCACACCCCCATAATACAAACAACCTCATGGATTAACTGGGTTTTTATTATCGGACCCAATATCAGTACAGTAATGGTTTTCTAACAAAGTACCTTTCAAACATGAAAATTCTTAAAAATGATCACATTAACTAAAATCAAACTTTTATACCTATTGTATTTTAACTTTTAAAAATACTTTAGTTTAAAGTTTCATCTTTTTTGTATTTTAACTTCTAAAGTAGATAAATAATAAATCAATAAATATACACACATTCACACAACACCTAGCTCCAAACTCATAGATACCTATCCATCTTGTATATAATTTTTTACTTTTATTTTATAATAGCACTATCAAGTTTATTTTATATTCTTTAGATTGTTTTGTTAAGGCAGGCAGTTTTTGTTACACAAAGATTAGGAAATCTACATGAAGAGCTTGCAACTATAAGCCACTAAAAGTGTAAATGGTTTGTGTGTGCAAAATACACTCATGCGGAATGAGTTGTTCTGCATGAGTGCATTTTGCATGGCCCCCACAATATTTTATATTAAATCCCATTACCAGTTTGCTTACCACTTTAAAACTAAATTGAATTACTTTTGAGCTACAGGAGCTTCAATAAATAACGATTTGTGGATGTTTTATTTATTTACACAACATCATCTAGCCCCAAACTAAACATAGCTGCTATGGGATATTATGGGAATGAGACGACTGATAGAATACTATTTTTTTTTAAATAGATATATTATATAAATAGAATACAATATAAAACCCGTTTCAACCCACCCAGATTAAATAGAAAGTTTATTATTGCACAAAACAGAAGCACATTGGCAAAGTTAATGCTAATTAGCATTTTCTTTCAGTATAATAAGTACCTACACCATGAAACAATAAATTATTATTTCATTATCCTATTTATTAATATATATTTATTTAATAATTAATTTGACCATATTTAAATGTTTGGATGCCCAAATAGCAGGATATTACAATTTTTACAATGAATTATGTATGATATCTACTCGTACTAATGGCATTGCCCACAACATATTTTTTTGTCACTTTTCACTTCAAGCAATTTATGCAACAGAATCAAAAGAAAAGGAAGGTATGAAGGGCCACTTAATTTTTTTAATAAAGTACTTAAAATTTACCTAGTTTTATATCTTGCATACTTTTAATAGCATATTATTATGATTGTGGTATATTATATTAAAAATTCTGGTGTTCTGTGCGAGTATTATTAAATGAATCAAAATATTTACTTTGAAATAGTTAAATTTTCATATGAAAAATAATATTGTGTGATATATGTATGCAATTATTGGAAGATTACACACCATTTCCTTTTGTTTACCATGAGTAACCTACCACGCATTCTAGAAAACCACAAAAACAAGTTAAATTTTTTCATCACATTTCATAAACATTTCGCTTCAAAAACAGAGTACATGTACATTTATTGCATTGCATACCATAGATAGTTTTTATTAAATACATGTATAAGTAAAATGGCCCATCTAGGATGAAATGGAATGTAAACACAAACAAAACCATGAAGCACTGGGAACTAAGCATGCTTTCTCTATTATTTATCAACAATGTGTTGGCGAATGTAACAAATTAGTAGTGGCCCAACTTTTTCTTAGAAAATCAAACAAAATAATACCAAATTTTCGCAAAGCGGTACAAACAGATGCTGAAGTGGCTTAGAAATATTACGTAAATAATACCTAAAAAGTACTGAGAATTATGTTTATAGTAAAAGGATACGGTCCAGGACCTCGCTGACTTGGTGCCAGCGGCACCTGATTCCCATTGCCACTCATATTCTTGGCAGCATAGGTATCGGGACACGTACACCACTCAAGGTGGCACGTAAAATCGGCTTAGCTGATTGTAGGACACATCCGGCACCTATATAGAATTTATATACCGACGTCAGTTTGACAAGTCGCACAATTTAATTCGTACCCACTGTAAGTAAAGTTTCCAGTAAAAACATTGTACACCTCCAGCTACAACACAATAGTATGGCTTCCGTGAAATGTTATCAGCATCAGATTGAAAGCCAGTCACTAAACAAACGACACTCAGTACAAAATGGCGGATGTTAACCAATAAACAAACGTGACTGTCAACTGAAAATAAGCTAATTTCACAACACACGTATAATTTCGTTGCACTTTGGAAGTTTTGTTTGATTATAAATAAAAATATGTAAAAATATATTATTTTCTATAACAACATCAATAAATATTTTCTGATAGTAAAGCTGTCATCCGATTGTTCACGTATGTTCAACTCACGTCACGCATGTATGATTTGTTTGATTGAATGACGTGAAGTCATTTGAAGTGCTTGCTTGGCTTGTCATTTTTTGCAATGATAACGCGCACTGGGGAGGAGGTGGCGGCGCGGCGGTTCTATCTAAAGGAATAATAGCTAAAGCAGTATTATTCTGTTGAGATTCAACTGTTGACCACCCTAGGCCAGTCTAGTTACACTTAGTTGTACTTATATATTCTAATTACTGTTATTCAAGATGAATCCTTTTTTTAATTTTTTTTTGCATGGTCTACCTAATGTTAAGTTGTTACGTATCATCCCCAATAACAAAGTATTACCTCATGGCACACGTTTCTATAACGTGCCCTACTATGCACTGCTCTATAGGCTAATTACACTGGTCAACAATTTTTTTCCTTTCTTTTGTCACATGTTGGTGGCATCTTCTTATATCAAATTTTGAATGTATTAGGGCCACTAAATAATAATATATCATTGAAAAAAAAATGTACACATCGTTTTCTTGTAGCATAAATACATTTATTTTCGTAAGAAATATAAAAATCAGATATAGGTACTTAGACATTTTATTTCTTAACTAGCTGACCCGTGCCCACTTAGTTGGGCGGTAAACATTTTTACTTACAAATATTAACTGAAGTAGTACTCGATGTCGCCAACAGATGGCGTTAATACGGCATAAAATAGCGACCGTTCGCAGTTTCGCCCGTTTTTTCCCGTTCCCGTTATTTTTTCGGGATAAAAAGTAGCCTAAGTTACTCCTTGTTATATCAGCTATCGGCCAGTGAAAGTCCCGTCGAAATCGGTCCAGCCGTTCAGAGATTACCCGGAACAAACAGACAGACAGACAGACAAAAATTTTAAAAAAATGCTATTTTGGTATATGTATCGTATATACATTCCTATGCATGTAGTAAAAAGCGGTTATTTTAATATTACAAACAGACACTTCAATTTTATTTATTTGTATAGATGTAAGTATGGTCACGTATGGTCCTGGGTACCGATTGGTCGAAGGTTACCTTTCTACATTAGGTTACATGCGGCTAATTAGGTATGGATTGTCCACCATTATTATTATTAGCATTACTATGTAGGTACCTACCTGTACCTATGTACAGATACCTAATTAGCCGCATGCGCCTGTAATTTCACCAGACCCCCATCCTTCAAACTGAAACACAGCTAAGCTATTTGACGGCAAATTTAAATTATATTATGATTGCCAAGGCACTATTCTAGTTACCTACATATTATTACAATAGGAGGCATAATGAGGTAGTCTTACACTTCCAGGGAAGAAGAGACCTACTAATACCTACTACGATTTTTGAATCATACTCTACAACCATTACGAAGTCAGAGCTCTGACTTAAAAAATCAGAATAAGGGGCCTGAATATTGTTATTCCCAAAGACAATGCAAGCACTATATATCTTGAGACACGGTACTTCAATACTACTAAACAACCGTGTTTAGTTAAATAGTCCGAATCGTTACTTCGGTTTGGTTAAGTACAATAAAATTTCCTTCGTAACAGCAACGACAGAAGACATACTACACTTGACACTGACTTACATAACGTAAAGTTGCCAGCAAAATGAAAAAATGAAGCCAATAAATATTAGGGCTTAGTGTATTCATTCCATTCATTGGCTGCGTACAGACATAGATATATAGACAGATACAAAGCAACTTAACATGAAATGAAAGAATTAGCTGTCCACACTAGTGCAATGTATCATGTAGTGTAACACACTCTGTAACTCACAGCCTAGAGAACACAAGCGTCCAAGCTCCGTAGGATATGTATCCTACGGAGCTTGGAGGCCTTGCGCGTTGCGCTTACGAACTGCAGGCATATTCTGAGTTTTTGACATTGGTTGAATATTAATAACAAAATCGTAGTTTTCTTGCAGTAAACTTAATACACCATTCTGTTACTTCATACCTGCGTCTATCTAGACAATTACACTGGCCTACAAAAAAACAATTTGTTTTGGTGCAGCTCTGTTCGCATCTGTAGTTGGTAAAGTGGTAAAGTAGGTAGTATGAACTACATTGCTGCTACTAGATGTCAGCTAACAGCTCTGGTTTACCTACAATTCTTATTTTAACTTTTTTACGGTTTTATTCAAAATCAGCCCATGTTATAACTACTTTTATGACAATAATCGTATAAATTTATGATGGTAAGTAAGACGGCGGTTAGACGGAGAGAGTTTCTCGTACGTTTCCTTACGAGAAACCATACGCTACTATTACAAGCAATAATCGCCATAACACAATCGTATCAAATTGTTTACATACAGGCAAGAACTAAAATCTCGCCTACGATTATGTCATACGAGATTCGCATATGACTTATCGCTTAAATCTTTTAAATTCGGTTCTGCCGACAATATTAAGTTCATTGAACTGTATAGAAGTTAATATATTAATTAAAACACTCTCGCGCACTGCACTCATGGTAGCAACGGGCATAAAATCTCGAAATACGATTATTGCTTTGAAATTCTGTTTACACGGACATAATAATATTCCATTGCAAGGCAATTGTCGCCCAAGGCAACGAGCGAGGAGAGCGATTGTTTAGACGAAAAAAATGTTTTATATTCCTTCGATAATCGTATCTTCGAGACGAGAAACTCTCCCCGCCTAAATATTTTTTGTAACATATGCGGTGAGTATATAATGAAAGATCAATGGAAACCGATTAATAACACGGTAATTCGCTTGTATTCTGTATACTTCGGTATTGAAATTGGCAATCAAGATAAAGTGTGGGTGCCTCACGTTGTTTGTAAGATTTGCATTGAACATTTGCGGTAATGAGAAAAAGGAACGCGAAAATCTTTGAAGCTTAGGGTACCGAGATTTGACGCGAACAAAAAAATCATTATGACGATTGTTATTTTTGTATGACGAGTCTAACACGGGCATTAACAAAAATAATCGAAGCAAGTGGAAGTACCCCAAAATTCCTTCCGCTACAAGACCTATTCCTCATTCAGATACTGTTCCAATACCTGTTTTTCATCAGGAAGTTCAGGAATGTGACGAGGACGAAATGGAAATTTCTGAAGATTATGATTTTGACTACTATGGAGAAACATCAAGTATACCTATAGCTGATATGAAAAATGTGACTAGTTTTCTCGTGTCAGCTCACAAAATATACCCAAAATCAGGTCTAAAATCTTAGGCACCAAAATGACTGTAGGCCAGTGTTATTGACTTATTGTTCATACATATTGACATATAAGTCTCAAGTCAAGTTACTTATGAAGCACTTTGGAAGCAACCGACGACGTAACAAAGTATTCTGTGAAAGCAACCTAACTTCTTGATTTCCTAGAGTTATGCTATTATAAATTTTAGTTTTAGCGTATTGTGTGACAAATAGAATGAAAGTGTATTGTGGCGTCTTGATTTGAATGAAAATGTTTCCTAAATATTTGAATAAAACCGCCAATCTTTTTATTCAAAACCAATGTTGTCCCGATGTTATTCAATGTTAGCCCATGCCCGCCAGTGTGTGTTCAGGCAGCTCGACGACGACGACGTTGCTAGACCAGCTGCACGTCTGCACGCTTGAAAATGCACCATTTGGTAAGCTTTGAATATAGTTAGGTAGGTAGGTACCTACTCTACTCATGTGTTATAGGCTATAACCCTCCCGAGTCCGGGTGAAATAAAATGGCTAAACTATCTATGATAATGGTTTACAAAGGTAGCTAAGTCTAAGAATATGGACTATAAGCTAAGTACCCTACATAAACGAGAGGGTTTATGCAGCACAAGAAAAACAGTAGGCGGGGTTTTGGTTAAAATTAATGAGCCATAGCTAAATTGATTTGCTGGTGGCATTACCGACATTTTGCATTGCATTTGGCGGCATTTTGACGACCGATGTGGCGCGGGGGGCGATTATTCACTTGCGACGCAGGAGGTTGCGGGTTCGATTCCCGCCTCGGGATAAATGTTTGCACGATCTGCAAATATTTATTCCGGGTGTTCTGAGTGTTTTCCTATGTATAATAAAAATATCTATGTATGTAATGTATTGTATTAAGTACCTATATCAGTCATCTAGTACCCATAACACAAGCTCTGCTTAACTCGGGGCTGGATGATGCTGTGTGGATTGTCTAGCATTATTATTATTATTATTATTATCACGACATTATTTGCTTGCGTCATTTCTTTATTTATATTATTGGCGTAAATAACTGTGTGTAGATACTTATGCAAGGGAAAACTCGAGAGAGACATTAAGTAGGTAGGGCACATAATCTCTCTCGAGTCTTGTCTTTGGGTAGGACCTACCCATACCTATACCACTATAATTAGTTCTCGTTAAGTAGTTACCTAGGTACCCGGTAGATACTTAGCGAG
Source organism: Electrophaes corylata (assembly GCA_947095575.1). Taxonomy (NCBI): domain Eukaryota; kingdom Metazoa; phylum Arthropoda; class Insecta; order Lepidoptera; family Geometridae; genus Electrophaes; species Electrophaes corylata. The sequence continues at coordinate 8,122,652 of OX352698.1, read as the reverse complement.
AACTAATTAGGTATGCCTATTATTGCATGACCTTATAATGCACACACCGAAAAAACTTATTTCAACTATCGAGATGTTGGTACATTATCAGATAATCACCACTGAGACTTCAGTCAAAGCTTACTAGGTGCCCTAAAACTTTATGTTGCAGATTTAACTCGATAGAGCGCATAGAACATAATCTAGATTATGTTAAAACCTAAAATTACACGCGAGGCGAGCATACGCCGGCAGCGGCTGCTGAAGCGCCGGAAGATTAGTAGGTACAAACTTTTTTTCAGTAGTTGCTTTAGATACTATTAATGGTATTGTATTGTCATACCGGATATTTATAGGTCATGCACTAAAAACATGTTACAATATTACACAACCAGATAATGTTCAAGTGTAAGATACGGTTATAATCCAATATTTTATTTTTTCAACATCAGAAAAATCTGTATTGTAAACTGTTGAAAGTATAAGATGGTGGGAATGTAATTTTTTTATTGTTTATTACGGCTGTTCATTATCAGTATATGAATGGTCCTGCAATATGGACCTAGCAGAGCGATGCAATGGCGGTAATTATGTTACTGTTGTGGGCATGAACAAAACACGATAGTTAGGTAAGGTAACTTGTTATTTCACATCATCTTCGTATGACATATTAGTGGTTCCCATCAGGTCCTGCATTTTCGAACTTTCGGGGGTCGGCTGTTTCTGTAAAAAAATCCTGATGTTACCAGGTTGGCACCTTTTAGACAAATGGGAAGTGTTTATTACATAGGTAGGTACTATACTTAAACAAGTACAAGAATAATGCCTACCTACCTGACCTACATGGTGTGAAAACAAAATACCTATCTATTATTATTAGTTTTTATAAAATATACAACGAATAAAATTAATATTAATATTAACGAATAAAATAAGTAGGTATTTATGTTCGATTATAAACCTATATACCTACATGTTATTTAATCATTTTGGCCGCCCACAGTCTTGGTTAAGGTTAAACAAGTCGGTACGTTGTCCATACAAACGCTGTAAGTGTTTAATGTCTACTATTTATTAACGTGCGTCCGAAGTTAAGTTTGATACTGAATTATCTTGCCATTATCTAGGTACGTTACCCTATATCTACAGTAAAATCAGATTACCTTGAAAGTTACAAGCGTTACAAAATTTAGTACTAAGTCTTTCGACGCTTGTAACTTTCAAGGTAATCTGATTTTACCGTAGCATATAGGGTAACGTACCTAGATAATGGCAAGATAATTCAGTATCAAACTTAACTTCGGACGCACGTTAATAAATAGTAGACATTAAACACTTACAGCGTTTGTATGGACAACGTACCGACTTGTGTAACCTTAAGGCAAGGGGTTCGACAATGGTCGAACCCATTCTACTACTTCTCACGTACTACTATCAATGAACTGAACTATGAGGCCTGTGTGTGAAAAAAGATCTTAGGGAAACATTTTGGTTTATTCGTCTAAGGAAAGGATGTATTCCATCCCTTCTACTTACCTTTGATCGATACACTTTATTGTCGAGTTTACTGATGCCCGCATAGTGATTTTCAATTTCATTGAGCTTCTTTCCTTCAGTTTCAGGAAGTATGAAGTAAAAAGTCACACATCCTATTGTACTGTAAAATAAATAAATATTATAATACTCAGAAGCTTAAGTAGGTATCTATATCCAATATTTGTGTGGTGTAGGTCGGTACTATTATTTACACACTAAAAAGACAGTCCGCTATAAATTATTATGGTAGGCCAGCTGGGGTAGAGAGAGACTCCTATGTCACGGGGTAAGCGTGTATAGTATACCCCTGACTCGCAAACAAAGCAAAATAATATTAGGGGGCTATCAAAGTGAACCGCGACGCGTGCAATTTCAACTTTTTATTTTATTCAAAAAACGACGAAGTTAAATACACCAGTAGTCCATCCCGGCTTCGCACGGGTTTTAGTAAGGATCCCTAATTTTTTTGAATATATAATATAGCCTATGTCACCAGGGATAGTGTAGCTTCCCAACGGTGAAAGATTTTTTAAAAATAATTGGTTTTTGAACTTCCTGAGTCTATACACATCTGAGTCAACTACATCTGAGTCAATAAGTAAATTTCTACACAAGCGAAATGCGCCGCGTGAAGTTATTTTCACACAAGTTTTAATTTCCGCTGTACACGGGTACATTCATGAAATTCAACTCCTTAACGGTTAGGAGTTGAATTTCATGAATGTCTTTCCCTAGTACACCTTACAAACCACGCACCAAGTAGTACGCTCAAAGACAAATGTACCCTGAAAAATTCAAGTCTCTACGACCAGCGTGGCAGTGGCGGCCTTAGGGGGTGACGAACCGGGCAATCGGGGCCTCGCTCTTGCAGGGGCCTCGCGCAACAACCCAAGCAAATTTTGAAAAATGTGCATATATTTTTACAATATTTTCTTTATTTAAAACTTTTATTTTTGATCTCATACTTTTCAAGAAGAACAAAGGGCCTCGCAAAGACCTGCCGCCGCCCGGAACCTCGCAATGGGTAAGGCCGCCGCTGCCCAGTGGTTTAGGCTGAGCGTTGGGTATATGCTGTCAGGTCAAAGATTCTTATAATTGGTTTTATTAGGTACATGCATTCCAGTTTAATTAAAAGTTCCTAGGTCCTTACCTTATTATTCCGTATAAGCCATACGTCCCCCATATAGACATACTGTCTACCATACTGATGTACATTTTGTTTGCGAGGAACCCAAAAATGTATCCTACTGCACTGGCCAGGCCAGCCCCTCCCGAACGCGTCTTAGCACTAAAAATCTGAAAAGTTGTAAGTAATTAGATACATATACTTAATATATAGTTACCTGGGAAGTAGGTAAAGTGGTGGGTCCCTATTGCTGACGCGAGCTTCAGAACGAGACTTCATGACACATCATGTAAATGATCTGACCTTGGTAAAGTACTTATAGGAGGTGCCAATATAAGCTGTTTATTTTAATTGTTACAATTTATCTTAGACGAATAAAACTTTGCATATTCGTCTAAGATAAATTGTCTTGGCCAGCTGCCGCGCAGAGAACGGACGTGCCGCGCCTCCGTCATCGTCAGAGTTTCCATCGACACGACAAATCGCGAATCAAGTTTATGCTAAAATGAATTCTCCAGTCAATTATTTCACATAATGGCTTACCTCACCGATTAAAATCCATGGCAATAACCGTATCCCCGTGTGCGTGACTAAAGCTAGCAGCATAAGGAGCGTGGTCGGTATCCACGAATATGGGTTTTTCTGAAAACAGTTATTACAGCGGTACAACAAATCGTAGCTACTTTGTATCAGCAGCTTTCCCTCAGTGAAATATACCTTACGACATTACACTATGAAAGTATAGGTAACTAAAATATACATGTTGTCGAGCAACTAGATTTAAGACGTTTCAAGATCATTCCTGCGGATATTACTAAGTAAAGGTTTTTTGACTCGAAGTCTGAAGAGAAGACGAAATACTTACAAATGTGGTTTGCATGCTTTCAGTTGTTAATACTGATAAAGAGGCAGTGCTATTCATAGATGTATCTTCTGACACGCCAAACTGAAAAATATTATTCTAGAAAATCATAGAGTTTTTTAGGAACCAGAATCTTGCTGGCGCATTCTCGGAAATTTCAGTATTTTATATTAAGTTATTTTATATTCTGTTATCTGATATTATGATTTTATTATTTTATATTAGTAATTATAATTAAGGTGCTCGAAGTTATTATTTGTTATAGTTATTTATTGCTGTGTGATACAAATAGTTATGATAATGTGAAATATCATGTGATACATCATCATCATTATCTAAACACGTAATTCAGCAAATAGATACACTCTGATGTTGATGGGTACTTTGACCCCTCGAAGTTTCGGGAGTGGATTTATTACAACCGGTATACCTTCACATATGGATACCAAAATTATAAGAATCTTTTGGATATAGAAACTTTTTTTACCATACGGTCGACAACTATCCGTAGTGACTCACATTTAGAATATAAAAATCGTAGCTGGCAACCAGTAAACAACACACGGCAGCTCCAGCCGTGGATATCAGCGTCAACGGGCGCTTCCCGGTGAAGTGGACTAGTATCACACACAGACCCGTGCCAACTATCTGCAGGATTCCCAGAATAAGGGTCGCGTAGTATTTATCTATAGGTGCTTCGAGCATCTGAAAAATTGATACTGCATACGACTGCAGTACACAAATACGATGGCAATGAATAGAAGGCCTAAGTACCTATGTGCCTAAGTGTAACTTTGTCTAACATCGTGTGTGGAGGTTTAAATAATATACAAACAAACTGTCGGTAGTTCGGTGCGTAGAGATGTGACGCTGGTAAAGTTGAGCGCGCGCCGTCGTCTTCGTCGCCTCGCCATGCTGGAGGAGCCCAACTGTAGGACCCCCATGTTACTCGCTATCTAACAGCTTAGCTTATCTTGTTTGCGATATTTTTTTCAATAACCTTACGAAACTTGCATAATTAAGTAGTAGCTACAGGTAGATATAAAACAAAATGTTTAGATTAGTACCTATCTTATTGTATGATGTACCTACTTACATAATATACTAACGTTTTCGGGTAAAAAAACTGTTTGATGGTACACAAACAGTCTTCTAAATTGATTATTAAGAAATAAATTTACTTTAGCAGGCGTGGTACTTACCTGCAGCGTAGTCATGCCACTGAAGTTACCGACGAAAAAACTGAAGCATACCAAGAAGTACGGGACGAGAAAACTTTTTTTGAGGTAGAGCGACACTTTGTCTAAGAAAGTCTCGTCTTTGTTGTTGGTTTCCACTGCAATTAGAAATATTGACCGTGTAAGTGCAGTAAACAAAAAAATAAATTATCTTTTATTAATAAATTAATTATCACATGATTATTTTTGATATACTTATATCATCTAACTTTACAGTAGGGTAGGTTGTACTCGGTAGGTGCCTCCATTCTCTAATTACGCAGGTTTTTTGAGATAGTGTGTTGACTGGAAAGCTTTGTCTTTGTCCTTAATTTTTTTTTTAAATTTATCTTACCTGTTCCATTATTGAATAGGGCTTGAATCTCTTTTAATTCAGATTCCACTGCTTCAGGAGTGGTCCAGCCACGTAGCCATTGTAAACTCTGAAATATAAATTATCCAGCAGGTGAAAATTAAACTTATGTAGGTACTTTTATTCATATTTTTAAATGTTGGTCGGTACGAGGCAACGTATCATTTGATACCAACCAACTACCCCTTATATATTTGCTGGCGTCGAAAGATACAATTGTTCTGAGATACCAAAGGTACGTACTTAACGTCTTACTTAAAATATGTAAGTTACGTAAAGTAAATAATTTATGGTTAATGATATAATTTAATTTGATATTATGACTAGTTCGTCTGATGATTTTTCAAAAGGAGCTTGCCTCACCTAGGTACCTAGGATTTTTTTTTCCTACTCGCCATCTAGAAATTGCACTACGGTGTTTCCTCTGACATTTCTCTTAATATAATAGATCAACTATACTTTAATCTATTGGGAGAACTTATGCTAGGTACAGGGGTTCTAAGCTTTATTATTATTATTTTTTTAATTTGTAGGTAGGTAAATAAAACAACACGACACCTTAATTTTTCAAGAAAACTTATTCTAGGTACAGGGGTTCTTGGCGCTATCTTAAAATTAGGCGGGTAGTTTACAATAGTATATGTTTATAACTATCTTACATATTCTGTTTATCTTGTAGGTACCTTAAGGTACCGTAGGTTAGGGTTGCCTGTTTTCCCAGGACTTGTCGTTTCGTCGATCGCTCGGTATCTTTGCACAACTGTGTGTGGTGTGAAACGACGCTTTTTTAGAGTGTGCAAAACCTAACTTCTACGTGACCAATAGTCCTGCTACATTACGTATCAGTCGAAGTACCTAGGCCTGTTAGGTTTAATAAAATAACTAAACTTACCTTTTTTGCTTCGTCGTGGCGTTCTTTAGATACCAACCAATGAGGAGATTCAGGAACGAAGCAAAGAGCGACTACTGCCAGAATCTGTCAACAGCCAATTTATGTATTACGTATATAATATATTCTGGATTTTTGTACTGACGATATCTAGGTATCGATTAGGTATAGATTATCTAGGTATTTCGTAGTGCATGAGTTGCAAGTAAGTGGCGTCGTTTTGGTGGATATTGCAAAATTCCAACCCACAAAAAAGTAAACCCCAAAACTGTCCTACGTTGGATAAATTACCCTAAAAATGTTTTTTTTTGGCAACACTGAATTATGTGTCGTAGCGCGTTCTCTGCAAGCAACTCTTGAACTTTTAAAACCCCTATAATGTTCAAAAAGCCCTAAAAATTAGACCAAATCGGGTATTTTACCCTAAATATGAAGTAGGTAAATGTTTTGTTGATGCAACTTTTTATCATTGCACTTTAGTAACTTAGAGCAAGCCTGACGAAAGACGAAAGAGCCAGGGCGACCCAACGACCCAACGATGCTTTGAGATAAAATACTGTTGTGTTATCACCCGGATAACGGAGTTAATCAGAATGCGAAACTACAGGCAAAGGGCCTGACGGAAAACGAGCCTATGAAGGTATAGGCTCATTTTCCGAAACTACAGGCAAAGGGCCTGACGGAAAACGAGCCTATGAAGGTATAGGCTCATTTTCCGTTGCGTTCGAGAGCACCGGGAGCGTGTGAAAATAATTTGAATAGGCAAAGAAAATTTATAAAACCTTTGTAAGTAGATATTACAAGTTACCATAATTTCGAGCCGAGTAGAGGTGATTACTTTGAGGAGGGACAAGAGAGGAAGTATAATATGATTTTGCACAGATGGAACGGCAAAGAATTTAAATGGCGTGTACATTAAACACTTCACCTTCGATTCGCCAACAACACTGTGGGTCGGCACGGAAATATTATTGAAATGAATGCTCATGTGTCGCCCGTTCCGGTACAATTTGCGTCGCATATGATCATAATCTTCTGATCAGCGAGTGTTTGGGCAGTTGGAGCAGTAGGACAGTTGATAGGGCGCAACTTGGAAAGTCTCGGCCGTTCGAGAGGACACTAAATACTTACCGAAAACCTAATAGAGGTTGTTGAGATCCCTTAAGCGGGTGCAGATGGTACACCATAACCGATGTTCCCTTAGGCCTTCTCCATCGATTTCTAAAACAAAACAACCGTGCCATGAAATCCATGGAAAAGGCCTATGTTTAGTACGTTACTGCCTACAGCCTGCATGAAATTAGCATGATTTTGTCCATGACGACGTCAAGGTATTTAATGACAGTGACAAAGGGGCACTAGCAAGAGACCACATTGAAATTGCACTGCACTTATCAGTAATAACCAACTTATTTATCGCCCAACGAGATTCGTAAAACATAATAGACGATTGTTTGTTTGTTGCTTGAATGTAAACAATCATTCTGTATTTCTGTGATAATCGCAGTCATATTCACGCCACATAATGTTTTTTTAAATACTTGTCATAGGAACAAGTACCTATAACAAAGAATTACCTCACAGGTCACGCACGCTAGGAATTTGCCGTACAATTCACTGCGCTGCCGTACAATTACCGTACCATCAACTGTTGATGACATCATGTTGATGAGCAACATGAGGCTTAGAAGTGTTAAACCTCATGGGCCTATAAGTGCACCGGCACCCTTCAAGCCAGGACAGCAATGCGAGCATTACTACTTGACGGTAGAAAGAAATAGATCCGTACTCCCCTGGCCGAGCTCTTTCACAAAGAACCGTAACTACGTGCGAGAAAATATCTTTATCAGTTTGATATTTCGGCATTTATAAGCACAGTTAACTCCTTTATAAGATGATAATGGATAGTCAGACCGACAACGTATAGTAATCCTACAACATTATGTTCCGTTCCTTCCTATCATAATAATAATAATTTATCTATTTGCTTGGGATGCAAACATCAAAAATAATTGAATTGAAATGTCATTACTGAATAAAACAAATAATGTCAAGATTGGCAAAAAAAGTAATAATAACGTAAGAAATAGTCAAATAATAATCATTACAAATTCTTTTATGTTATAATAATTTTTGACATGAAGCCAAAGTCGTAGGTTTTTTCTAAAGTTACGAGGAAGGATTTTATAATACTTTTAGGTTGTGCGTTATAAATTGTACCTATCACACATGACATAACAATAATTTTTATAGAGCTCTGTTTGTGGGGTATTTTAGGAAGTACAATTCTAACAGGGACTCCTAGTGTTCCGTGAATACTTTGGTAATTGGTTTACTTTCAAAAATACGTTATTTTTCTTTACAAATATTACTGCCTCAAAAATGTACAAAGTTTTCAGAAGAGTCTATGAAGAGCGAATACAAATCTATTTAACTCGTCGGATTTTTTCGACGTTACAATGAGCGTCTATACTATGAGCTACATAACAGAACAGAACCCTAAAAAACAAGTTAGCCTAACCGCAGTTAAGAGAATACTGAACTCAAAAGTGAAGTATCTCTAGGACTTTGCCTCGAAGGTAACAGTACCATCTTACCTTGATAGCAAGGTCCCTGTCTATCATGTGCTAACTAGTTTAAAAACCCACGACCCTTCTCCACGGCGTTTCTTAGTCTTTGACGCATACCAAACTACTGAAAGTTTATCCTTGTCTAGAAAGAAATAAAGAACAATTCGATTTTTATTGTCTCCGTTATAGATATAACTTCCATTATATCTACAGGTAGAGACATACGCACTGACAAAGATCTTGCTGGCAGTAGCAGTAGCACGCAGAAAATATATCTAAAGGTTCTATCTGCACAATGCAATATTACCGTAAAAACTGTATTGAGCAGAGCCACAACTCGCCAGTACAGGAACAGGCCTAACAGGAACTGAGTGAAAACCCCCAAGATTATACTCATGGAGCTAGTGGCCGATAGAAGCCCGCGGAGGTGTGGCTGCGTTATCTCTGCCACGTATGTGAGAACCTGAATCAAGAAGGCAGAATATTATTCAGTTTTTCTGCGATTTCTGTTACATATCTAACTTTAAAGTCAAAGTATATTTATGTACTAATATTTATTTTATGCATGAAATACATGTTGTAAATTTGGGTGTGTAAAGATCAATCTATTTTATTCTTATCAATACCTCCTTTTTTCTTTCTTAAAGCTAGGGGAATCTAGACGGACTGTCTCGGAATTGTACATACTGGTGCCTCCAGTAGGCCCCCGGCTAGGCCGGTGAGGAAAAGCGCACCGTACAGGTGCCCAGTCGTATTGGAAAAGTAGAACAAGAGCCAGGCTACGAAGAACGGCAGGTTAACCATTTGCATGGCTCTCCGCCGGCCGATGGGAGTCGTCACCAGGCCCGAAAGAGCGCAACCTACCGGCACCACGATAAGATTGATTGAACCTGAAAAAAAAGATGCCGATCATTTAGAAAACATTCCATATAACTTGTCTGAAACAGATCCAACATTAGGATTTCATGTGTCATCATTGGTACCTAATTAGAATAGAAACAAATGTAGACAGGTAGGCAGTGTATAGGTTTTGGTATAGTCAATACTGAAAATATTTATTTCAAAATTATTTGCTACGCCAATCAAAGACTTATCTAACTTTTCTCCGATCACAAAACAATAACTTTGCAATTTTACCACATGGAACTTGTACAAAGTACCTGGAAACAGAATTTAGCTTAAAATTAGTTCTGTTGCAGTAAGCCATTACCTACTCAATAATAATTTAAACATTAGTTATTTTACATATATGTATATTTTACGCTAGAACTAAGTTCTTCTGACACTTTGTACCTACTCACACTAGTGTATAATTTACGTCTTTGCATTTCTCTTCATTTCGTGAATTGTATTCATCTTATAGAAAAAACCCGGGTTTATCTTTTGACAGATTTTTATATATAAGGCCGTAACTAAAGCCTTAAACTTGTTTTGACTTAACTTGGTTTGTACTTAATTATAATCAATCAATGCAAAAATTCCAGCTTTGTGATCGGAGAAAATAAAACATGCAGTAGGTATAAAGCTTAAATGATCTAAGGTATAAAGTAGTTTAATTTGTTTAGCCTTAAGGTTTTTAGGGCTTGTAAAACAAATACATTAGATATCTATTTTAGTAATAAGAGAGAGAGCAGAAACGAGATTATACATATTATATAGGAGCACGGTACCAACTATACAAATAAGTACAAAACCTATTCCTCCGCGCTTGTTTGAGAGAGTATTTCGTTTAGTAGTGCAATACAATAATTTACTTACTAATCCAAGATATCTCAGACTTTTCCAAATACAAAACTTCGCCCGCGCGGGGATTTCTGACAGCTGGCATCAGTATCGTAGGAAAACCCAGAGTCATGCCATATCCTGAAATAAGAGATGCAAATTTTTTTTTGTGAGTAATATGGAATCTACTTTATTAATTAGGTACATAAATATGGTTCTATATCAATAATAATATTGCTATGAAAACAGCGTCAGGAATAGGTATCCTAAGTAGGTAGTTTAGATTTTTAGGATGTCTTGATGGTATTTGTGACTTCCTTTCTCCAAAAATAAGCTCCAATCTCTGATCTGAACATTATAAATGGTTCAATACTTTCTAGCCATATAAATATAGTAGAAGAAAGTACTACTCAGATGCAAAAAATACGTCCCTTTCATATTTACAAGACACCTTTATGGACCAAAGGAAATGTTTTCTTTTGTCAAAACCAGATTCATACTCTGTCTGCAGCGCAGCGAGCGGCGCCGCGGCCGCGCAGCTGGGCAGCGGTAGCGAGCGAAACACAAAATGGCGCACACAGTTTTACGTAACGTACAGTCACCTGCACTACAATGTACCTAATAATAATGTAATGTAATATTATTTGTAACTCTCGAATAATATCAGAGTCGGAATAAATATTCACATGGCAAACACTCAAAATTTATGAACTCATCAACTGATTGAATGATTTCGAGTTATTACCGTAGGTACCGTAAGAGTTGACTGTACCTAACTAATGCTGTGGTACCATTTTGACGAATTGTTTACATTCTAGTGCAGCTAACCGTACCTTAGTTCGAAAGTAGAGATGTCCTTTTATGCCTATTGTTAGGTACAACATTTACAAATTATGAGTGTACCTACATTGAATACATCTCCTGGTTTCTGGACCACATTGTATTTCATCAAAACTGGATTCATACCCATTTTGTTTGTATGTTCTCATGACCTTTTGTTCAATATATCTATTCCAATTACCTATAAGAATCTTCGTCCTGACTGACTGACTGACTGGGATATAGACAACGCACAGCCTAAACCACTGGTCGTAGAGACTTGAAATTTTCGAAGTATATTAATTTTCATAGTACATAAAGGAGTTTCCGAAATTCAACCACTAAACGTGTACGGCAGGGGTTGAAGTTTGTATGAGAAAAGCTTCACGCGGACGAAGTCGCGTAAACCAATTATTATTTACAGTTAGGTAGAGTACCTATACGAAAAGTGCCCCTGGCGGTCGCGATCAGGAAATGCGGACTCCATACAAAATCCACTTCAAAACAAGCTCGTACCTAATACAAAATTCCTAGAAAATCGAATTCCACGGTTCAAGTTGGATCTCCTTACCTAGAAGTAGTAGGTTCTTGACGCTCACGGCCAATATCTGTGGTAGTGCAGTACGAAAATCCTTTTTGTAGCTGAAGTAGCCATCGTTGTCAGCCATGCCAGTTTATTTTTCGTGTGTCAACTATAAATTAAAAAAAATAACAGTCTTAACCGCTGGCTACACTGGAGACTTGAAATTTTCAGGTCTATCTTAGTGCGTATGGTTTTATAAATTGAAAAGCGATAGACGAAGGTTCGTATTGATATTTGCCTGCGAAAATTTTAATTATTCTAAGGGGAAAACTTACAAGACGCGATCGGGGTATTCTCTTTGGTTCAGTAACATACCGAGCTTATGTTCAAATCAAGTGAGAATGAGTTTTTGTTAAATGTCAATGTCAAAAAGAGCAATTACTGAACGGAAATGATGAAAGATACCTAACATGAGTTTATCCTACTTGCTGGGCCGGCATGGGTGCATAGATTTTACAAACTGTTAGAAATGATCCACATGTATATTCTCTGTTTGCTCTTCTACAAAGTGGAGGGCCACGGCCTGCTGCTTCTTTACCGGCCTCGAGACATTAGTAACGAGTGCGCTTTCTCCCAGCAGCTGCGGTACGACATATCCTTCGGAATGGGTATGTCCGACACCATGACTTTGGTTTGTACTCAGCATGTTACAGCTGTTCACTGGTAATACTTATACTACAGATATAAATACTAGTGGTTCTGTGAGAACAGTAAACCTCGCGAGCTCTTTTAACAAGTGGGTATATATGGTATATGATAGTAGGTGTTTATATGTATATATACAGATAGGTATATATGTCTTATAACAGTATACCTACCTGTATACATTTTCAAAAAAAAAACTAAATCACTTAAGCAAACTTTGTCCCTTTTCCCCCCCTTCACTCCGGTCTTCTGGATTTTTTTTGCAACATCTTATGTAGAATAAAAAGTCTTTATTGTGCTTCTCAAATTTGATTGAAATCCGTCGATAAATAACGCTACACCAAACTTCCCCCCTTTTTTACCTCCAATCAAATATTGCGATCGACAAAAAACTTAAATACTTAAATCAAGGAACTTGCAAGTTCCTTGATTTATTTAAGTTTTTTTGTCCGATTTGCATCAAAACCAGTGGAAAAATGCGACCTGTAGGCGAGCACAGACGCCTTCCGAATACTCTAGGAACGTATGTCAAGTTACCTACAACAAAGTCTTATAGAATACCACTTGTCTTGGCTATAGAATACATTTAGAGTAATACGATTTTTACTAAAATTCCTATTTTATCAACCAGCGATATATTTCGCACAGCGGTCAACGACCGCGCGGTGGCGGGGCAACGCAGGCAACGCACCGGTCAGATGATCGCAATCGCTATTTTCTTTAGATAATTTTTTTTGGTGTTCTGTTGTTTTTACGCGTTTCTAAATAATGTCTATTTTAATGTTATGTTAATGGTTACATATTTGTATTCTGTGATGCAGGTTTTCCGCACGTTGGGCGAAATCGATTATCAATGTGCAGTGGATATTGTCACAGAGCCTGCTCACGTCTCTATCATCACTGTTATAAAGTTCCCAAACAGCATAAGCCAAAACTGTGGCTCGAACCCTGACGCATTTATTGTTATGAAAAAACAAGGCTGCATCCGTGTGTGTGATTCGATCGGAGATAGAGACGTACATTCTTCCTACTTCGTCGCAGCCGTCAAGGGGAGGATACGCTTTCAATTTTTGAGCAATAGTAGTATCAATTCTGATATTAAAGTTAGTAAATTTTTAGATAAATTAGCCATCGTGAAGTAAGCTTAGGTAGGTACAAATTTCATCTGCGCTACAACTTCATGGTGACTGTTATCTTAAGATAATTTCAGATAAGCATCTCGTCGTTTGCAACTTTTAATCACACAGCGCAGTGTAGCTACAAATAATTGTTAGGTTGTTTAACATGGGACAAAACCGAATCAGTTCCAAAAACTTCTAGTTCAAAATAAAAAATACCCGATACGGGTGCTAGTATATATATGCCATGCATGCTATGAAAAATACCTTGGATTGATACTCGACTAACATGGACTAAAAGTTTCCATATGAATTTTCTTTTCTTTGAGCTATACTTACCATTAGTTATTATTTGCTTTCGGTTATTTTAGCATAACATTGGGTCGTTGTCGAGGAGACGGCGGCGGCGGTGTTAAAATTTAATTATTTAACTGTACCTTATCTACCTGCTATAATCGCCGAACATACAAGTTTGGTGATTTAAGCAAACCGGTATTGAAAACATGTTTTTTTATCTTTATCCAACCTAAAATTCACAAGAATGACAGAAGCATTGCGCACATAATTATATTTTTCTAATAGTAAAGGTTGTATTACCGGTGTCCTTATGGTTCGGAAGGGATGATTGCCACCAACGCTACACCTCGCAAGATATTGGTTGTTTTCAGGCTAACCTGTATCAAGTGACAGTAACATCAGCCCGAGAGAAACCTGAAACTGGCTGTATGCAATGGAATGAGACTATTTGCAACGTCGGAAACTCACAGTTCTGCTTCACAACCGGTGTCGTGTGCGATGGCATTAACAACTGTGGTGTGACGGATTGGTTAGTAAATAAACAATTAAGTAGGTAAGTAGTTTGTCTAGATAACTACATTATAGTAAATCTAAAAGAGACTAATATCTGGACGTACCTCTGATTACTCCCCTTAGATATCCTTAAAGAATCACAAGTAGGTACTTTGCACTAAGAGAACTTAATGGATATCTACCGTGCCTGGGTATTAAGTCGTGATGCTATTTCTTTCTTTCTTTTAAAGGGAGTTATTTTTTAACTACTTTAAAACAAGAAGGAAGCTCTCATTTTAGTTGTATTTTATATGTTTATGTTTGTTACCTCAAGACTCCGTAATTTTTAAAACAATTCGGATAATAATTTTATGGTTTATAGGGCTGATTGGTCCCATAAAAATCTGTTCAGTACTTTAGTACAACGCACTCACGCGACTACAGTGACGACTGCGAATGTAACTGAAATAGCAATATCCGATCTCCAGACTCGAGGTACGATATTGCCTAGGCTACAACCTTCACTGAGAGCTCTACTTCAACTACAACGATTCATAAAATGCCACCTTTGCATAACAAAACTTGAATTGAAACCAGGGCTCACTTGCACAACGCTCACAGATTGTGTTTTGACTGTTAAATTTGACGATCAAGATAGTTGCACAAGTAAAAATAAGTCGCTAAAGATATTTATTACTAATAAAGATTATCGTAATTTTTATTGAACCATCTTTGTTTTACTTTGGGTCTAGTGGGAGCGAGTTCGCCCGCTGATCTTAAAAAACTAGTGGCTTAGTTAGCTCCGCGCATATTGACCATATTTTTCATGTGGTAGGTATACTGCTGACTAATCAGCTGTGAGGATGATGTAGGTTGTGGAGTAGGCAAGCCTATTCCATCTAAAATTCTGTCCCAAGCACTTCAGCGTCCCGTAAATAGAGGCACGATTAAAAAAAAGACTCATCTGTAAATTATCAACAATAAATGCAAATATCTAGGTATTACAATTAATTACAATCTGGTGAGTATCTGGCACAACGAATCAGCATTGCCATTCAGCGTGGCAATGCAGCCAGTGTTTTGGGAACACTTCCGATTGGCATTGATCTGGATCAGTTGAGCTACCTTTAGATCGTTTGCAACGGTCTGTAGATAGCTCAACTGTTTCACATGTATTTTGTACATACCAATTATAAATACTTGTATTAGCTATAATTTTCTTTGTAAATAAATAAAATTACAATCATCTTATTATTATTATTTTTTTTATCTTTTGGTGCAGTTTTTCACTTGGGATGCTGTCACGATAAAAATAAAACCATTGTTAGGTACAAGGTCACTTTTGCGAGTGCAAAATCTTCTTCATCTTTAGTCGTTAGTAGGTAGTAGTAGTAGTTAGTAGTTCTTTATCTTTAGTCAGAGTGAGTCACTGCTGGACAAAGACCTTCAAAACAAAGCATTAGGACACATTATTTTCTACAGTGTAAGCGTAACCATCCATTAGTTATGTTTTGGTTTTGAATAGATATATCTGTATGCGAACAAACTGGCTTTGAACCCATGACCTTAGAATCAGCGGGGTCGTTCCAATTCGGTGCGAAACAGCAATAGATGGTTCAAGATGGTTACGCTCAAATTGTTCAAGATAACGTTGTTTTGCACCGTAATACTCTTCAAACAGGAACACAACAAAATAATGCAAGCACCGCTGCTTGATGTAAAAAGCTATTCATAATAAAACAGCGGCACCTGCCTTCTGTTGCCACCACGTCACAGCGGGAGCTCTGAATGTAGGTATTCTACCACAGGTTCGATGAGCGGAAATCAGGTTGCAACCTTCCCATAGAGAGACTTGGGTTTGCTCCAGTGATCGCTGTTGGGGCAGCGATCATCTGCGTGCTGCTAGCCGCTGGCCATATCCTCCTGCGGTGTCTGCCACCACTGGCTAACTCCTTCTTTATTTTCAACGCGAATGAAGATAACAGATTATGCATAGATCCCGTGTTCAAATCCCCGGGTGTCCGGCCTGGTAGCATCGATAAAGTCAAAAGGATTTCACTTATACCAGTAAGTGTAAAGTAAAACCTCATCATCATTATCAGCCTGAAGAAGTCCACTGCTGTACCTGGTATATTCTGAGGTATATATATACCTCTTCTATACGTTTTCAGGAAAAACGATTTTAGAGCTCTGCATCCATCGTCTTCCCGCCATCCAAACAGTATCGTCGGTCCATCATGTGTGGGTCGCCCTTAGACGAGTAAACGTCTAAGGGGTCGCCATATTATTTGTCTTCCAGATCGTAAATGCCACTGATCGAGAACTGCCTAGTTGAGTTGAATTTGTTGCCTAGTTGATTGCCTAGGTTTCCAGTTTCTTTTTTTCATGATAGCTATGACGTGGGTAAATCGAAGGTGAGTGATGTATTCGCCATAGATGTTGATATCATACTTATTCTATTATTCGTGTCGTGAATTATGCTCTGGTTCGAAAGGCGTGTAGACATGGTCGCATTACTGCCATTACTCTATGGCATTATATATAACTTTTAACACTTTGTTAAACCGATGGTCGATTTTGTACCGATGCCAGGGGACTGCAACACTGTCTAGGTTTCCACTTCTTTCCTTTCCTTCGGTATTATGTGTAACCTGCCCGAGGACGGTGGGTGTTCGCGAGACTGAAAGCCGTCAAATCTATACGACGACTGATTGACTCTCGAAAACAGTAGCGAGAGTGGTGAGAATTTTCGGATAAAATCTACACTAATAATATTAGTTAAAGAGGAAAGATTTGTATTTTTGTATGTGACGAATAAACTCAAAAAGTACTGGACCGATTTTAATAATTCTTTTTTCATTAGAAAGCTACATTATCACTGAGTAACATAAGCTAAATTTTATTTTGGAAAAAAAACGCGTTCCGTAAAATATTTGGGTTTTTCAGACACAAGGTGTAAAAAATAAACCAGAAAAGTTAATTATTTTGCGTACGCTGCCTAAACTATAAAAGATAGAACCATAAAATGTCCTAAATAATGGTAGATCTTATAAATATCTACAAAAAAGTCCGCGACACACTATACCCATCTATGTCGAGTGAGACACAACAATCATTTTTTTATTTAAAAATCTTGAATTTTTTTATTTAAAAATCTTGAATTTTTTTGGACGTTTGGTTTTGAAGTTATGGTGAAATTAAAATATTACGATTTCTGCTGCACGGCCCGTTGCGAAGTGAGCGTCACCAAGGTGGAGGTGCGGGAGGGGAGTTTAGATCTTTGAGTAAGGTACCCGCGCGGCTCAGACGCGAGGTCGGCTCCCTACGCAGGTGTTTTATAAAAGGACATTAATTCATAATGTAATATAGTTTTATGACAAAATCTATACAAATAAATAAAATTGAAGTGTCTGTTTGTAATATTCAAATAACTTTTTACTACATGCATAGGAATGTATATAAGTACGATACATATACCAAAATAGCATTTTTTTAAATTTTTGTCTGTCTGTCTGTCTGTTTGTTCCGGGTAATCTCTGGAACGGCTCGACCGATTTCGACGGGACTTTCACTGGCAGATAGCTAATGTAACAAGGAGTAACTTAGGCTACTTTTTATCCTGAAAAAATAACGGGAACTGATAAAAACTGCCACGCGGGCGAAACTGCAAACGGCCGCTATTTTACGCCATCTGTTGGCGACATCGAGTACTGCTTCAGTTAAGATTTGTAAGTAAACATGTTTACCGCCCAACGAAGTGGGCACGAGTCAGCTAGTATATTATATAAAAAAATATTGGTTATTTAAATTAGCTTACGGTTTCAGAGGCATCCCTTGACACCAGACCATCCTTACCTATTTTCGACCATCTAGTTACGATGTAGCGTACATGCCTACACCTACGCTTTTTTAGGTCTCAAGTTCTTCGAGCAGTTCAGAAAACCATGGCGAAGATCAGTCGGACGCAGGGCCACAGCAGAAGATGTTACCTTCGGAGGACACACCACGCTCATCAGAGGTTAGAAAAAAATTATGATTTACTCTGTGTTACCCAGCTTATTCAGCTGTTAATAAGAGTTGTTATTCAGTTTGTGCCATAACCGTCCCAAGAACTTTGAGCCGATGTGACGCGGCGGGCGAATATCTGCGAAACGAGATCACTGTATTGTGTTGAGCACCTTTTTTCTTGTAAAATGCACAAAACGGCAAAATTATAGATGATGACTCAATGTGAGCACGTAGATCATTGTCGCCGTCTACCGTCATTAGGTAAAGTGGGTAGGTACCTGTACCTCATATTTGTTTTTTACAGGAACATGTTGGAAAACATTTGGAGCCTCCTCATCGGAAGACGACAATCAAATCTATGACCGAAAAATTTCAGAAGAAGTTTCGTTCTAAAAAATCTACAGTAATCATGCATTTTTGACAGCCGTCACATTTCGTAGAAGCCCTGCCATCTGCGCTGTAGTAGGTCCCGATCAAGGACAATCAACTTGAATTTGATGATATTTCATTAGCATTATTGGGCCTCTGAGAATCATTTTATTTATCCATGATGGATTCCTGACGTTTAAAAAGTAAATATATTAGCATGAGAAAACTTCTGCCAAAAAATACTGAACAAGAAGACAAATTGTGGGTGTTCTGGGTATTTTCTATGCATAATAAAAAAATATCTACTTATGCATGTAATGTATTGTATTAAGTACATCAGTCATCTAGTACCCATAACACAAGCTCTGCTTAGCTTGGGGCTAGATGATGCTGTGTGATTGTCCAGCATTAAAACAAAGCGCATTTTCCGATATTCTGATCCCTTTGTTTCTGGTTGACGTGCATGATATCCAAATCGCCATGAATGCAGCGAAGCGAAGGACTTCCGGCGCGTGTCCGACATTTTCTGATGACGACATTATTGTATTGCTGACGCTGTGTGTTTCATAATCCCCACCAGCTTTGCAACTACGGTAGGGGGTGATGAAACAAAACGAAAAAAGCATTTTAATAATCCGCACCGCAAGATCATTGTCGATTTTGAATAAATAGAGATGGTGAAATGTTGCTCAACAACGTCTACAGTTAAACTCCCCGATTTCGTCATCTATTTACATGAAGTTGGCAAGCTTTTAAAACAAGTTTGACAGAATTCAGGTTTCCGTACCCAAGTGGTAAAACGGGACCCCATTACTAAGACTCCGCTGCCTGTCTGTCTATCTGTCTGTCTCTCTGTCCGTCTGACACCAGGCTGTATCTCATAAACCGTGTTAGTTAGAGTTGAAATTTTCACAGATGGTGTATTCTTGTTACCGCTGTAACAACAAATACTAAAAAACAGAACAAATCAATATTTATTACCAGTGTTTTCATACAAAAAACGTGTTTTTTTGCCGTTTTGAAAATGGTGCGGAACCCTTCGTGCGCGAGTCCGACCCACACTTGACCAGTTTTTTATATCATGTTTGAATCAACTAGAGAAGATAGCATTCCTAGGTTTTAATTTTTTTACTAGCAAGGCGGAATAGTCAAAATAGTAAAAAGAAAAAAAACGAGAAAAATGTAGGTCTAGGCACTTCATTCTAATATCAAGTTATAGTCTGTGACCAATAATCCAGATCCATAAGTCAAGAATCAAACAAAAAAAATGCAAAAAAGAGTGAAAACTATGAATATCGCAATGATGATGACTCGTGGTTTAGTTGGATAGGTGGGCAAATAACCTTGCGAAAGGAAATACCTGAGCTACCTTACTTACCTATATCGCTAGGCTTACTCGCAAACGTACCTACTTCCGTAGGTACAATGGGTAGGTACCTACCTAGTAGTAGTGTAGGCTGATGCTAGTTTGTAAGGCAAGAAATTTGTGCAAAGGGATGAATTTTTGGCGGATTACAACTTTCTAAACTTAAGGTTAATGATAATTAGTATTACTATGATTTGATAGATTGGATGGAAAAGTCATAGGTACCTGAAGCTTATCAACGATTAAATACACCGACGCAGCAATTTCCATAGATGTACTTTCCTTGGAATTAAAAAATATCCTTGCCACACTCAGGCAGTACACGTGCGTAAAACTCTTATTAGGGGACTCATTTTACTTATATATTTATGTGAACCAAAAAAAAAAGAGATAGTTGCGAAAAAAAATCTATGCAAGACTAAATAATTGTTTTTTTTTTTCGGTGCTGGAACTTCTGATTTAAGACATGAAAACGTATTTTTTGTGGTGTTTTTGTAAGATTTTTTTATTGTTATAATTTTGTTTAGCGGTTTAGGTATCTGAATTTTAGAAAAGATAGCAATATAGTCTCAAGTAAAGCTCTGCTTATGAGACAAAAAAATATTTTATTCTAAAATCCAAATCGAATGCGCCATTCACACAGCTCTAAATTTGCATGAACACTTCTAAGGAATCAAAAAGTTAAAAAAATCAAATTTCACTCCACCTACTCACTTCACTGCACAGTAACACCTTTACAAAGAAATTAAAAAGCAAATTCATCTACAAATACTACATCAAAATTATCACTACATTTAGACGGAGAGCATAAAATTATTGGTACTGCTAACCTTGTATGAAATATGTTTTAACTCTCTTGTGCTAGCTTCTGTTTAATTTTACTCGCCATGTAGCATGTCAATAACAGTCCATTCCATAGTTGCATGAGGTTGAATATTGAGTATCAATATTATACGAAATTTCGAGTAGATAAGGAAACCAGTACTACCTACATACTTATCCTGTTTTCTTTCACCAATTCATTTATAGAATTATGGTAACTGTAGAACTAATATACCTATGTATTATAAATGTGAATGTTTGTACGTATGGATGTTTGTTACTCTTTCACGTAAAAACTACTGAATGGATTTTAATGAAACTTTACAGTATTATAGATCATACATCAGTATATCACAAAGGCTATAATTTATAAAGGTATTGTGTAAATTGCCCAGAATATAACGATAAGTGGTTAGATCGTGGACGAAATCCGGGCGAAAGCTAGTTATGTAGAAAATGTAGAAATCTATCATAAATAATATGCGTAGGTACTAAAAGATCAATAATTAGGGTTTTTCTGTGAAAGCCTCGTCCGAGGAATACGACTACCATCTATCGCCTATTTCTACCGCCAAGAAGCGTTGCTGTGTTACAGTTTATATACCTAAATTGTGGGTGCCGGTCAAATATGCTGCGCAGGCACAAAACACCTGTATTGTGACCGATAGACGCAGAGCAGTGCATCTTAGGGCACGTTCCTATGGTTTAATAGTTTGTTATTGGCGATGCTTATTACTCAGCATGAAGTGGTTTGTATTCTTCCGCGATCCCTAGCAGGTGCAGAGGCCTACTCGTCGCCTACTCGTAGCTATAACTGATTTAGTGTGGCGTAGTATCTTATTAGTGTGTTTGCCTTGCTAAATGCAGAGTTTTCCTTGCACTGAATTGTTATCAAGGTGGAAAGCGCCTATATAGGAGTCCTCATGTAGTCAAGTTCAAGAAACCTTAGTTTTTTTGGAAGCTAGCTCAGCTTCAGCAAAATGAGATTTAAGGAGCATCGGATATTGGCTCCGATACTTGGGTGGTTTAGCTTAGGTACTCCACTACCTCAACTTTGAGAACTAATGCCACGACCACAAAATCTAACTAATGAACTAATGACACAACCACAGCGTCGGGCACTTCGAGTTAGACCTATGACTGCGTAGGTAGGTAAAGGCATGTCATCATCGTGAGATGAGAGTAACTTGATGACCATGCTTGTACACCTTGGTGTGCGAAACCGTTGGAATGTTTGTTTTGCGAATGCTTTCTACGGTGTAAAAATAGTGTGCTGGTGCTTCAACGTACGTAAGTATACCTACCGGCAATGGATCCAAATTTTCATCGTCTTCCAGAATCGTCAATGCATGAAACGTAGGTATAGTATATTTATGTATGTAGGTAAGTATGTTTATACAGACTGCTAAAACAAAACAATGTTGAAAAGTTGCCACACATTCCGGCGTCGCAAATTTTTAACACAGCATTGTAATGAAACCCGAATAAAAATTACTTACCTAAAGCAAAACAGTTGAAGAACTAATGTAAACCATAGAATAAATAGTCCATATTCTTAGATGTAAACGCATGAATGAAGTAATTACCTACATAAATGCACGTCAAATTTTCGCAACTTTTTCTATTATCAATCAAAGGTACCTACCGCCTCCGGTGATTAATCGTCTCTGCATTGTTTCAAAATCAAGATAGACGCTAAAATTCAAACCTAGTAAAAGTGATACTTCACAGCACTGAGCTAGGTGCTAGCTAATCCTAGATAGATATGGAGGATTAGGTACTAATTCTTAGATAATACAGTTTTTAAAATACGTACCGTAAAATATATACCCTATAATAGCTTTGCGTTAGCAATATGAACCCTATTAGGCTATTGCTAATTAGGATATTTTCTTTATTATTATTAAGAATTACTAAAGTTTACAGTTGTAAAATGATTTGTAATTCGATACGACTGGCAACGTACTAAGTAAGTAGGTATATGTCGTAAAACAAAATATTAATTTGAATGAACCAGTCAAGCGTTTTGCAAACATTTCAAAAGAAACGTAATGTCTCTAATTACATCCAAGAGTCGAGGCCCCTACAACACTCTCTGTATCGTTTGATCCCTGTATAATTAATAAGCCTGTACCTACTAGTTGTAGAAGTAAGTAAATTCCAAAAACCAAATGATGAAACCAATAAAAAAAATGCCAGACAAGAATTCACACGAAATGTACCTACCTACATATTTTTTGTTGATGTCAACTTTGATTATTTGTGTTCCACGTAGGAAGTTCTATTATTACGTAGGTTCCCAACTTCCTCTCTACTTTTAAGTAGGTATAGTACATACCTAATGTATCACCAACGTGCAGGGCAGAATCTCCAGTACAAGAATTTACGTTCTAGACTTGCTTGTCATTATATTTTGTAGAATAGCGCGAATTAAACGGCCGCGGCCCGCATACCAAAAGAGGCAAGTGATGGTGCGGGACTGAGGTAAGGATGGAAACACTGCGCCGCGTCGCCCGCTGCTACCACCACTCACTGCTGGCTGACTGTGGGTGAGTGTGTCAATGTCAAAGCAGTAGGTACATAATTACCTACATAGCACTAATGACGACCGACGTGGTGAGAGTGGCGACAAGATTTGACACAGAGTAGGTAGGTAAGGTCAACCGGAGCAATCGCATTTATTATGCTGTGTAGGTATGTATAACGCCGTTAGTGGTAGGTAAGTAAACTTAGATCATCATCGAGTAAATTCAAAATATCTGAGGCTTATTACATGCGAATAAGCCTATCATGATAACAGACAGCGGTCACAGCTCAGTTCGTAATAGCTCTGCCTTCTGCGCGTGGTTCTGCGGTGGTGGGTTCGATCCCACCGATAACATACATTTGTGTGATGAACATAGATGTTTGTTCAGGTAGACAGAGGCTAATCGGATCAATTATTTTTTTGACTAATTAAATCATACTACAGTACATTAAGTATATGAAATTTTTATTAACAAAATAGTTATCAGTAACAATCTAGCTATGCAATAAACATTTTAAAATTTATATTGTAAGTACATTAATTCTCCAAAATATTTATAAAAAACTTAAAAGGCAGAAATATCCGAATCGCCCTAGTCTCGGGGCGAATAGGATCAAACATCAAACATCTATACAAATAAATAAAATTGAAGTGTATGTTTTTAATATTAAAATAACCGCTTTTTACTACATGAATATGAATGTATATACGGTAGGTACATATAACAAAATATCAGTTTTTTTAATTTTTGTCTGTCTGTCTGTTTGTTCCGGCTAATCTCTGGAACGGCTGGACTCTCTGGAACGGCTGGACCGATTTCGATGGGACTTTCACTGGCAGATAGCTGATGTAATAAGGAGTAACTTAGGTCAGTTTCATTTTAGAAAAATTCCAAAATGTCCAAGTTCTGTCCACGTGCATGCCACCACTGCGCCGCGCCGTCACGTTGGGCACCTCCCACCGCTTCTATCGCGCGGGTTGATTTTTTTCAATAAAGCTAATACGAAGAACTAAAAATAAATAATAATTAAAATAGTATAATGCCTGAACGGAAAAAAAATTAAATAACTTTTTTATTGAATTCCGCGCGGACAAAGTCGCGGGCACAGCTAGTAATAAATAATCGTAGGTATAAAAGAGCACCGGTGGTCTAGTGGTAGTGACCCCGCCTTCTGATCCTAAGGTCGTGGGTTCAAATCCGGCCGTGCACCAACATGTTTTTTTTAATGAGGCTTCTGGTGTAAATTTGGATATGTAACATCTTGCAACTCGATAAAAGTGACTGAGCCTTCTGTAAGTAATACCGGACGAAAAAAATCTAAGTGTGGTCTTCAGTTTTACTTTTGCTGGTAGCGCCTGTCTCATAATTGTAGATATTATCATTCGTTGTATTTTTGGTGCTAAAAGACTCAACAGAATATCAAACAAATCAGGCGGTATTCGTAAAATATGAAATTCATTGCGGATAATATAATATCCTAATATTATCCGTACATGTATTCGACAAAATTGTTGCAGGGGTGCTTAGGTTTTAATTCCCTTACAACTTGTACTTGGTACAATTTAGTTAGTAGGTACTTAGTAGTTAGGAAGTCTGCGATGAACCTGAGATTTGGTACGAAACCTATAGGTAGCACTAAGTTTCTCCAGCAGAATATTATTGTTAACCCTATGAAATGCCTTCCGGAAGACAAAGTTGAGCATGTCTACATGTCGCCCACGATCAAGTTGCCTGGAAACATATTCCACAAGATTAAGCAAATTGGTGTTTACCGACCGAAGTCTAAAGCCATCCTGTAAAAATATAATTCTGTGGAGAATATTTTCGAATATCTTGACAGGTGATAAAAGAATAGCTATGGGACGATATTCCTCTACGGATAATTTGCGAAGCTCTTTGGGATGGGAGTGACCCTTGAGACTTTCCACTGTAGGGGATATACTCCCGTTCTTAGAGTTAAATGATTAATGTGGTTAAATGGGACTATTAAGGTTAAACGAGTCGGTACGTTGTCCATACAAACGCTGTAAGTGTTTAATGTCTACTATTTATTAACGTGCGTCCGAAGTTAAGTTTGATACTGAATGATCTTGCCGTTATCTAGGCACGTTACCCTATATTCTACAGTAAAATCAGATTACCTTGAAAGTTACAAGCGTTGCCAGATTTAGTACTAATTCTTTCGACGCTTGTAACTTTCAGGGTAATCTGATTTTACTGTAGAATATAGGGTAACGTACCTAGATAACGGCAAGATCATTCAGTATCAAACTTAACTTCGGGCGCACGTTAATAAATAGTAGACATTAAACACTTACAGCGTTTGTATGGACAACGTACCGACTAGTTTAACCTTAAGAAGCTCTTTACCCGTTTTAAAACTTTTGGAGGAACACCTGAACTACCTACTGCACTTTCGTTTCCGAAAATTATTAACAATATCAGTGGCTGTGTAAATAGAAAGTATTTATATCATAATAAGGATGCTGGACAATCCACACAGCATCATCTAGCCCCAAGCTAAGCAGAGCTTGTGTTATGGTACTAGATAATTAATATAATATATTTAATACAAAACATTACATACATAGATATTTTTTATTATACATAGAAAACACCCAGAACATCCGAAATAAATATTTGCAGATCGTACAAACATTTATCCCAAGGCGGGAGTCAAACCCGCAACCTCCTGCGTCGCAGGCGGACATTCGCCCGCCGGGCCACATCAATCGTCAAATAAATTAGCAAAGGCCTCAGCTGCCCCAACTTCTGTACAAGATACACCCCCTTGTAAGTGACATTGGGTTCAAATTCACAAGGAAGAAGCAAGTTCAAAAGGTGGTGGTCTGAGAGAAATAAGCCATTTTTCACACAGGTCAAAGAATTTAATGTTTTCTGAGAGTGTTCAAGACAGACAGTATTCTATCACTACAACATTAAATACACCATTTTATTAGATAACTAAAAACACATATCAATATTGATATTCGCATGCACCGCTCACTTGAGTTTATTTATATAAATAAATAAATATTTAATCACCATAGTCTTGGGGCACTGGAACCTGCACCATCATTTCTCAATAACAATGTAATTAATTACCTAGTTATAGTAAGCACATGCAAGTTGCTCGATTTTTATACATAAATTTTATTTACTTTATAGTTCAATAATACTATACATAATCTAGTATACAACCAAATTAGGTTAACACTCCAAACAATACATTTTATAATAGTAATAAAATATCACATCTTTGATCCATGATACTATGCAGTTCCAATTAGAATACTCCCCTCTTTTAAACACTTTGTCATGACTGGTGTAAATACATTGTTCTTACAACATTAGTGTGACACAACAATAAACACTCTTCAGATGAATGAATGAGACATGTTGTTGCAGTCGTGGCACTGCTAGAAATATCTTGAACTACATTAGGTTGTGCCACCCTGCTGGAGCCAAGGCTGAGGGTACATCAAGCTTGGCTCTCATTAGTTGTTGTCTCAATGGTGGTGCCGGTTGGCTTGTTGGTAGCCTTGGGCTTGACCTCGGCGTCAGTGGCAGGGGCCTCACCCTCTCCATTCTGGCGCAGATTCTGGCCATCCTGGCCTGGCTGCTGGTTGCGCGGGCGCGGGCGTCTGAATCCACCACGGTTCATAGGCCCGGGGCCACCACCACGCCTTCCCCCGCGGAAGTTGCGCCGGAAGTAGCTGCGCTGCGGCGGTGCCGCGCCGCCTTCCGCTCCCTCATCTCCCTGTGCACCCCCCGAGTTGAGGGGGGGTCCACGTCTTCCCATTCCACGGCTGCGTGGAGCGCCTTCACTGCCTCGTCCACCTTGACGAGGGTAGTACTGGCGGTGGTAGCCGCGACGCTTGTCAGCTGCGTATGGCGAGCCTTTAACTGGCTCGCCGCCGGGACCTGTTACACCAGCTGCTTCAAAGCCTTTTTCCCCGGCGACCACAGCAAACTCCACCGCCTCTCCGTCGCCGACCGAACGCACAGCCTTGCGAGGGTTGTTACGGGCGATAGCGGTCTGGTGCACAAACACATCCTCCTTGGTGTCATTCCTGCATACCAAAAAAATTTATATACAATCTTACTTAAACATAAAAAAAAAACCTAGACAATTCTTTAAGGTTAAACAAGTCGGTACGTTGTGTTACAAAATTTAGTGCTAAATCTTTCGACGCTTGTAACTTTCAAGGTAATCTGATTTTACTGTAGCATATAGGGTAACGTACCTAGAGAATGGCAAGATAATTCAGTATCAAACTTAACTTCGGACGCACGTTAATAAATAGTAGACATTAAACACTTACAGCGTTTGTATGGACAATGTACAGACTTGTTTAACCTTAAGGTAGGTAGTTGTGGATGTGGATAACAATATACACAGAATGATTGTATAATTATTGTTGTATAATTGCATATAATGAAGTGACCCAAAAATAAATTCCTCAGCTACCTGGCTCCCATAGTACCTACCTACAAGCTTTGCTGAGTTTAGGCTGGCTAGATAGTGTTAAGTGAAATGTCAATAAATATTTTATTAAAAAACTCTTAGGTTTACCAAAAAGCTTGTTCCCAAACACATTAGGATTTCATCTCTCTCTAAATCCCATTGTGTTCAAGCACACCTATTTTTAATGCAAAGGAGCTCTTGTTACATTGCTGTAACTATGTATGAAATAGGTGTTGGTGTGATTACAGGGATGCAAGTAATGGCTGCAATGTCACATCCATAGACATTTATATTTTTGCAGCTTTGGTATCACTGCGGCCATATGGCCTATTGTGATCGTCCATAGACATGCTTTGCCAAGTAATGCAACTGTTGAAGGGAATGGTAACCTCTCATAAATAAGCACCTTTCAGCTACTTACATGTATATGTGTATAGTATCAGTAACATATCTATACCTACTTATATAAAGTTGCTATTGATTGAATAACATACCTGTTGATGAACCCATAGCCGCTTTTAACATTGAACCATTTGACAGTGCCAGATACTTTTTCAGCTGCAAAACAAAAATAATATTTATGATAAAATACTGAATACTTATTTTATTCTCACACATGTTTTAAAACTAGCAAATACATTCATCATCATCATCATCGTCATAATCATCAACAGCCTGTAGTAGTCCACTGCTGGACATAGGCCTCCCCCATACGTTTCCAAGAAGAACGATTCGGAGCCTTTTCCATCCGTCAATTATTATTTCCCGCGGTTCTAACAATGTCGTCAGTCCATCGGGTAGGAGGACGTCCTACGCTTCGTCTTCGGAATACATTATTGAATATAAATAAGTTAATTTAAATATCAAATTAAATAAGAATATAACAAGAATTAGAAAAACTAACATTTATTGCAACTGCTTGTTATCAAGTGTGGTTTAACTATAGTTATAGTAAACTAGATAGGGCACACCCTAGGTCTAGACAGCTTGAACCTATCTAACAAAAAAAACAAATAATAAATAGAAATAGGTACGCCAGTGAATTCGATCGAATTCGAAATCGGAGGTGATGTCAGATGTATTTATTTATACCTACACAACGGCAAGCGTCGAAAACTGGCTAGTCACTTACAGAAATGAACTTGCTTTTCAATTGGATGCATCGTGTGCGTAAACCGATGAAATATCTCGAAATTACTCCCTGTTAGCAGCTATTTGCATAGGGTTTCACAAACTGCGCCATTATCTACGACGCATCTCTTTTCGCGCGGGTATTGATTTGTTCCGCGTGACACAACCAACCCAACGCTACACCGGGATCAACAATAAACCAAGTAAACTAGGCAGTTAGAGTGACAATACGTTACTCAGAACTAGATATTTTACGTTTCAATTATATTTTTCTAAATTTTGAAACAAAATAGATGGGTAAACCGGATGATTTTGGAGCTAGCAGACCATGTGCTCACAAAGGCCGATGCCGGCGGCGCACGCACGCATATCTAAGATGGCGTAGCGGCACTCACCAATGATCTGCTTTTGTTTGGCTGCTGGCTTTGTTGCTTGCGGCTGGGCTGGTTGTTGCGAGTCTTCTAGCTGTTGGGGCTGTGGCTGCGGCGCCTTTTCGGTATCAGCCATGGTGTAATTGGCGAACGGCGATGGATGGTGGCTAGATGGTAAAATCCTCCACGACCTCTCCTTGATGTTCACTGCTTGCTCTCCGTCAGTGCAATTGACAAGATGGATGATTTTATTTATGTAAAGTAGGCCATAACTAGAGACGCGATACAGACTAACTCAACACTGTTTTGATCGATTTTGTATCGATTCTTTCTTTCAGTACTACAATCAGTGCTGCCAACTGTTTTATTGGGCGCCCAATAAATTATATTCTTGTAACCGCCAGAAATCCACTAAAATGTTCCACTAATAAATCTTCTAGTAAACATTAGAACTGACGCTAAATGCACTTTTATAATTACAATTTATCGATAGCTTCGATCCATAATAAAACTATAGGATGTCACAAACGGATTTATTTTGAATAATATAATATTTTATCGTACTTAAGGGGTTAGGGGTACTATCCTTCCTTAGTAAATGTAGTTAGTTAAATGTAGTTACATTTAATCCAGCGGTTGCGCAGTACATGGCAACACAAACTTCAGTACTTAAAGTTAACAATAACAAGCCATAAGCTCCAGACATGGTGCTATATATTATTTATTTTTATATGTGTATACTGTTAGACGAAAAACATTAAAAAGTAACGTGATTGAATTCGTTAGCATCCTAGTTGTCCGTGGTTGCATAAACTATCCGCAAGAAAAAACGGAATCGATGAGATCGATTCTATCGATTCATAACAGACGTTGTTCATCCTGTAAACTTGGTCGAAAAATGACACTAGGCCGTTCAGCACAAGGATATACTAACATTAGTTCAGCAGCGTGCACGAGTACATGCAACAGATCACTCAGCACGCGCGTGCCCGTGCACGCTTGTTGAATGTCTTAGTGATGCGCCGATCCAGTCCGATCTCTACGAAGGATCTCGATTTTTCAATCGGATCGATTTAACTTTATCAAATTTCGGATCGAGGTACCTACAAGCAATGTGGTTTGCACAGTATAATATAGGTTTGCTATTATTAAGCGATCAATGAAACGACTATCTGGATCTTTAATTTGTTAAAAAATATAACAAACGCGTCCAGCGTTTTTTATAGTAATAATTATATAATGAATCGCATGCGATTCATTCATTCGATCCGATCTTTGAAAGATCCATCCAAAAAATCAGCTTTACTGTTGTGGACATAAAATCATTATTACATGATTATTTATTTCAATGTTTGTTTGAAATAAATTTCATAACATTTATTAGATTAGGTGGTTTTTTTACAGAAAAAACATAGCAGAAATTACATTTAGCTGAGGGGACTTTTAGATTAGTTAACTTAAGTATAAATACCGACATTTTGTTTACTTTTGTAAAGCGACTATGTGGAACTTTAATTTGTTATAAACTGAATAATAAAAACTGAATCATTTTTCACTTCCTTCGCTAATAAACAAATGTAGCTGTCTAAGAATATATTCACGCGGACAGCTTTTATCTATGATTTTATTTGTAACCCCTCATATAGGAGCGTAGACAGATTTAGGAGTATTATTTAGTCGAAGCGTAAGATAGCATTTTTTGCAAAATTTGTCTTTTGGTTTTATAGAACATGGTAATTGGAATTCGGTATACAATTTTTTTATTGTTGACTTTGGTATAATATCCGTAACAAAACTGTAGCTTTTTATCATAAATGTCATAACATCGATTTGATCATCTCGAGTTTCATCTACCTGGAACTAAGCTGGAACCCATAGAATAAGAAACTAATATTCTTAGCTGGAACCTTACTTTAGTCCTAATTCTATGGCTGGAACTGCTGGAAGTTTCATTCAGTTAACCACAGAGTACTTTAATATAAATCTGTGGCTGCGCGAAAGCAACCAGCTAGTTTACCGTTTTCGTTCCCTACCTACCTATTTGCTTTTTAGTTTTATTTTATTTTAAGCATTTTAGTGTCAATAAACGTATTTCAATAATTTGATAGGTAATTTAACTTGATACAAAATAATAGAAATATCTATGACTACCCATTTAACTAGTGTACCTATCAAAGTTAGGACATGGTCAGAACAGCAGGTAACTAGCTCCAATCGTGTTTTCGATATTGCAAGCATTTAGTCAATTTCTCGATAGTTCATATTTTCATAATACTAGAATTTGTCACCTCATATTTTGGGATATTTTCATATAAATACATTACCTGCTGTCTTGACGCTTGCTCAGCAGGTAACTCTCTTAATCACAGCGATCACTGCACCTTTTGCACTGCTTCCTATGTCAGCATTTAGTCATGCATTTGTCAATCTCACATACCAAGTTTCATCAAATTTGGTTTAGTAGCAACGGAGATATTACGATGTGTTTATTTGAAAATTTAACGGACGCCATGTGCCATTTTCAGCCAAAGTAATTTCACTTGAATCGAGTCACCTGCAGCTTATTTCCAAGAAATAGTTATACCGACGGATTCTTTAGAATTTTATCTTTCAGATAGCAGTCCAACATCGTAGCTTTCTAGTGTTTTTATCCTAATAAAACAATATATACAGTTTACATGCCAATATGTCCAAAGTGCAGTGCAAAGTGATACTAGGATAGGGATACTAAACTTCATTTCTTCTGATACACGGGTACGTGGCCAGTAGCACTGACCTGACCGACCATGCCAAGCTAGCGAGGGTTGCTCACAGTAGGTACGTAACATGGCTGCATGACGATTGTTTCTGCCTCTCCGATATGCTGTGTGTGACTTACCGCCATGTCGATACCAACCTTATGATTTAAAATTCAAAATGGCGGAAGCGAATGATGATATAAAAACTGACATGGGGGTCTTCTTTCGATTGATTTGGGGGTGCTACTTATGAATATGTGGTCTGATTTAAAATTCAAAATGGCGGGTGCAAATTATGGAATAAAAAACTGACCTGGGGCTCTTTTTTGACTAATTTGAGGGTGCTGATTATGAATATCTGGTCAGAGTTGAAATTCATAATGGCGGGTGCAAATGATAGAATAAAAAACTGACGTGTGGGTCTTTTTCGACTGATTTGGGGGTGCTAATTATGAATATGTGGTCAGATTTAAAATTCAAAATGGCGGGTGCAAAGAAGACCCCCATGTCAGTTTTTATATCATCATTCGCTTCCGCCATTTTGAATTTTAAATCATAGGTTGGTATCGACATGGCGGTAAGTCACACACAGCATATCGGAGAGGCAGAAACAATCGTCATGCAGCCATGTTACGTACCTACTGTGAGCAACCCTCGCTAGCTTGGCATGGTCGGTCAGGTCAGTGCTACTGGCCACGTACCCGTGTATCAGAAGAAATGAAGTTTAGTATCCCTATCCTAGTATCACTTTGCACTGCACTTTGGACATATTGGCATGTAAACTGTATATATTGTTTTATTAGGATAAAAACACTAGAAAGCTACGATGTTGGACTGCTATCTGAAAGATAAAATTCTAAAGAATCCGTCGGTATAACTATTTCTTGGAAATAAGCTGCAGGTGACTCGATTCAAGTGAAATTACTTTGACTGAAAATGGCGTCAAAATGGCACATGGCGTCCGTTAAATTTTCAAATAAACACATCGTAATATCTCCGTTGCTACTAAACTAAATTTGATGAAACTTGGTATGTGAGATTGACCAATGCATGACTAAATGCTGACATAGGAAGCAGTGCAAAAGGTGCAGTGATCGCTGTGATTGAGAGAGTTACCTGCTGAGCAAGCGTCAAGACAGCAGGTAATGTATTTATATGAAAATATCCCAAAATATGAGGTGACAAATTCTAGTATTATGAAAATATGAACTGTCGAGAAATTGACTAAATGCTTGCAATATCGAAAACACGATTGGAGCTAGTTACCTGCTGTTCTGACGGACACGAATTTTTTGAATGGAGGTACGCTAGTGCTTCCATATGCCGCTAGGGGCGCTTATCGTATCTCCATACAAAAAGTTCAAGCTCGCAAACAAAAATCCGTTATCCGAAAAACGAAAAAAACTCAGAATACGCTCTCTGTCCTTTAATATACCCCCTCCATGGTAGCGTTAAAACGTTTAACGTAACCTTGTTGGAAGTCGCATTACAAGTTTTACTTCAGCAAAAGTTACCATGCTAAATTCAACCATATTGTAAAGTGATTCAGATAGATAATAGTATATGTACCTACCAGTTTACTTTTGACGTGATTTTACTAAAGATCTTTAAATCTTTAGTAAAATGGCTCTCAAATTATATTAAACGGTTGTAGTACTTAACAAAACTGTTGGCAGCACTAGCCGCGCTTCTTTATTCTATTCTTCTTCAGCCCCCTGATTGTGTATTTTCTGTTGCATGTGTCAAATATGACACATTATCTATAGCAAAACTGTCAAATTTGACACTTGCAACAGGAATCAGCCCCCCTTTTTTTATTATTGTAGTCTTCTACATTTCGACCATCTTGGTGGGAAATGCGGGTAAGAATCGAACATTAGTTCTTTGCTCTAGCTTCAACTTCGGGAGTAACCGCTCCCGAGTCACTTGAATTTTGCCTTGCCGAATGCCGTCTCTTAAGGGCTGGCCTTTCGATTAGTGGCAGTACGTTGTTTATATAACGGTGAGCTCGTAGTATGGTGTGAATTTGAGAATCACGGAGAGTCGGGTGAGCCCAGTAGCTCGCGAGGTAGTGGCCGCCAAGGAGTTTGACTATCTGGTGGTCGTGCGTGCAACGGAGCAATGGCGTTGAGGTGAGAGTGGTGGGAGTTGTCAGCGCAGTCAAACATTCGACGCGCCAAACCCACCACAGAAGTCTCAACGCTGGGTGTCTGCACATCGCGGGCAATGACGTCATTCCTGACGTAGCGACCAGCTTCTGTGCACACTCGTAGAGCGATGTTTTGTTGGGCTTCGATCCTCTTGCGATTAGTTGCCAGAATGCGATTAGTTGCCAAATCAGCCCCCCGTTCATGTACCTAACTCTGTTAGCATCAAAATCCAGTCGCATGTGTCAAATATGACAGATTTTCTATAGCAAATTACATGAACGGGGTGCTGATAACAACCACTCCTAACCAATCACCCACCCCTCCCTCCGCTAACGCACTCACCTCACTCAGCCAGCATAGGTACTCTACTTCGCTAGCTAATTACCTACTCACAATCTCAATTTAAACAGTGTTCTTCCTGTACTGAGTGTCCAAACAAACTTGCTGCTACCTACTATACCTACCTACTGCTTAGACCTGTATTGTATACCTATTACCTACTAATAACTAAGCACCTCCACCAACGTGCAAATGACTAGCCTCTAATGCCGCGCCAGACATGAGTTCACTTTGCTCACATATTTGGTCACGTATTGTTGTATCTGCCAGATATGTTTAAAAGATTTGATCACTCCTTTGAGCTCACAGTTTCCAATGGACTTCACAAAATATGGACAATTTGATGATGATGACGTCATTGACGTTATTTCGATCTATAAGCCCTTTACGTTTCGGATCTCTTAATAACTGGCTCTCCTTGCATCAACTCTATAAATATTAAAACGCTCTCGTTACTCCACTCCATCGCATCGTTAGGTCGTTTTGTTATTTATGCACGACGGCTTTTCACAGCGACGGTCGTGCAACTAGGTTTCGTGCAGTGGCAGTGTGGCAAGGCAAGCAAAGCACACAAACATTTTTACTTTGATCCCTTTGATGTGCGCTAAGAAACTACGAAACGGCAAAACGCAGTGATCAAAAAATATGTGACATCAAATGCCCGTGCCACATGTGAACACTTATTTGATCACATCTTTGAACACAATGTGTCTGGAAAATGGAAATGGCCCGTCATATTGTACCCACCTACTAATCGCAAGCACCTGCAGCTAATCATAATCAGTAATCAGCACAGAGTGCTTTCTAATCATCACTAATCAAAGTGCGAACGGCCCCTAATGCTAGTTAAGGCCCCAGTCCACATTGGTGTGTGATGGGCCATGCTTGCCAATGCACAACTGTACGCCACGATCACTTAGTGTTCACACAGTGGTGCATGTCTCAATGCTGCCTGGCAAACCACTTGCGATGGACGTAGAAGTAATTACGGCTGCGGCTATTTATTTATACATATACCTACTGTTTACAAGTATTACAGAAGTGTGTAATAAATTATTACACACTTCTGTAATGAATTTTTTTTTATTATTAATAATGTAATAAATTAATAAAAATGTAATTAAAATTAATAAATTATTGATATAATTAAAAAAAAAAATTATTATTATAACAGATTGATATAAATCAATAAACTTGAAAGTTTCTTCATTGCTCCACGATACTGACATTTTGGGCGTTCAAAAGTTCTAGAACGCAACAAAAAAGTGCACTATCCCGGTCAGCGGTCGATGACGAACTCTATAAAATAGTACTCTGTGGAACTAACCAATGGCCGATTGTGTGAACACCACAGCACAGGCCATGCTACGCTACGCCACTAAGAATATGGATTCTATGCTACGCCACGATTCCTTTGAAGTGTGCCCAAAAAACCGAAAACTCCCCGATTGCGCGCCACAATTGACAATTGTCCGCCATCATATACCACCCCCTGTACACATTGGCGATGGCGTGTAGTGGGCCAGCATGGCCCATTGTACCTACCACAGAATACTTTGTACCTACCATCTATATACATACATTAGCTACAGATACAGTTGTTTGATATTTTGTTTGCTGTACCTGCTTGGGTACGGTAGGTACCTAGGTAAAAAGATACCTACCTACCACAATACTACCATCACCGCACCGGTTGCACTCGTAGGTACTCGTTTCTTTCAAGTCATGTTGTTTATCATTCCGCTGTAAACTCTATAAAAGGAGGGGCGAAGGCGTCACGGCCGGTATTTGTGTTCGCGGACGCGTCCAGTGTGTCGTTCCGTCTCAAAAGTAGCCTGTGAACATTACAAAATGGCTTCAAGGGACCCGTCCTCTGATCAACTTGTCAACTTCAAGAAATCATTAAAGGTTTGTTCACAATCACTTCTTTCAAATACATGTTACACATAAGTACTTTTAAAATTATGTTGTTCTGAGAGCCATTTAATTAAGTATTGCTATTGACCTACCTTTACACCTGTTGTTTTTGCAAGTGGTCCTCCTTGAATTGATAATGCAATGAGTGTGCATGAATTTTAATAGTACCTACCTACCGAGGTAAACCTCTCTAGACTTCTTAGATCTCTGGACCTCTAGGTAAAGCATATAAGAGGCAGGTTTTGCTTAGGTACGTAAGTAGGTTCTATCTGAATCAATCTATGATATTATTCACTTTAAGGTATCATAACTGTTGGCAGCAGGTTTCCAATAGTTATGGTAAGTACCTACTTACCTAACTACTTTCTTGTACAAAACAGGTTGGAAGCCCTGAATATGTACTTTCTGTATTTATCTATCTTTTCTGAGGTTAGAATGGGTCAGTAGGACCTTATATTAAACTGGATAATATACCCATCACCATCATTACATTACTTTGTTACCTAAAAATGGTGCATTAATAAGGCACATAATAACATAAATAATATATTAGTATGATGATAACAGCCTGCCATGTGTTAAAGTTTTGTTTTTGTACTTTGAACTTTGTTTTTCTTTTGTTATCTAGTACATAAGTACCTATACAATGACAATATTATAATCTTTACCTACTTACTAACAGTAATTAAAAATACTTGTATGTTCTATTATCAATTTTATATCTATATCCTGCTACACATTGCTAAGTAAAGTGTTAGTTAAAATGCAATTAAGTTGCTTTGTTCACTAAGTACTCGTACCTACCTACCTATATTTGAATAAATATTGAGTTTTATTCTCTTTTAACATAGTTTTGAAATTCAAGCTGGTAGGTAGGTACTTGAATACTTACATACCACTATAAATGTTATCTGAAATAAAAATATGATGTACCTACCACAAAATGTTTATGTAGGTACCTAATAAGCAATACAACAAGCAATACAGCAAAACAAGGAAAATACCTACTTATCTAATTCATTCAGTAATTTAAATTTATAGGTAGCTTAATATAATAGATACAAACTAATTTTCTAGTCAGCCGGTACAATGATATGTAAAAACAAGGGTTTGGAAATATAATATGTAACCTCATTGTATAAAATTGCAAAATCCTTCTTTACAACACACTACCTACCTATATTGTAATTATCAGAATAAAGTTATTGCAACTAGACATATAGTTTTTAATATCAGTTTCTTTCTTAAAAAAAAACGTGAAGTGTGGATGCGGAAGACCACCCTCCACCTGGCTGACACTGCACAAAATCGTGTGCAGTAGAGAAAATGAACAAGGAAGGCCGACCCAGAGTCAATGGGAAAAAACCGTTGAGGCATATACTTCTTTCTTAAAACCATCTGCTTACTTAGAGCATGTTAGGTGGGTCTAAAAAGAAATCTTCCAGCAAACTTTGGTTAAAGTGTGTTGTGTACTAAAAATAATATTAGGAGTACTATGTGAGCCCAATCAATAAATTACCTACTACTTTTATATATACCTATACCTACTACATAATAGTCTTATTGCAATCAGTTTTACTATGTTTGTGGGGCATTTAGGTAGGTACCTTACCTACTACACCTACTGCAATTAGGTTGATTATAATTGGCTGTTTAAAGCCAATCATAATGTAGGTCACGTTCGCATACACATATGTCATCTGAAAAAAATTATTACCTACCTACCTACTGTTATCACATATTGACATGTCTTGAAAACAAATGAGTCATGATCATTGTTATTTTAACCCTGGAATGACTGACTCAATATAGGCCTGTAATCAATCAACCATTATCATCAACAGCCTGTAGAAGTACTGTCATACTTTGGCATCCCCTATACAATGTTTAAAAGAATGATTTTAAGCCTTTTCCATCCACCAACTGCCTGTGATCCTAACAATGTAATCGGTCCATCAGGTGGGAGGCAATAAATCAATAGTTCATACTAATTAAGTAACTACTAATAAAAAAAAAGAAATAGCATCACAACTTTAATACCCAAGCATGGTTGATATCTCCTCTGATCCCTTATACTAATTTGGATTCATAAAAAAATATTTTAATAAACATCAGTTACACTAAGTACACATTTTCATAGCCTTGATGTCAAACCTACATGTTTTCAAAAATGGTGTATTATTCCATGGTACCTGCTAACCTTACCACAGAGCCTAGAACCATAACAAATATTTGCATATTAAAATTAGTTGCTATTATAATGTGGTTCTGAAGTGCTAATTTTCTTTAACCTTGAATTGGGGATCTGTATGGTATTTCTGTGGTGTAATATTATGTAAAGAGTCTGAATGATCTTTCTTTGATCAAGTACATACTTACAAAGTTTTTAGATATTTCAATTACTTATGTAATACAATTGAATAGGTATTTGATTTGCTAACTAAATATATAATATTCTTACTTAAAAGAGGGCCTCCACACTGTAAATTTATGTATTGTATATTTGGCTACAGAAATAAATAATTTTTCATTTTCATTTCATTTAAAATAAACTGTCTGTAAAAAATTATCAGCAGACAGTTGCAATCAACCTAAAGATAACTACTACTGATCTATGAGTAAAAAACTAATTGAAAATTTCTCTAAAACACTGGTTCTATATTGCCTTTGCAATACTAAAATACTAAATGACAACTGTTGTTGAAATTGGGTTTTATCTATTTACCTGGTATAAATAAATTGTTTTAATGTTTTCAGGACTCGCCCGGTTACATCACTACTAAATCCGGATCACCAGTGGGTGTGAAGACTGCAATCCAAACTGTTGGCAAAAATGGTCCCGCTCTACTGCAAGATGTCAATTTCCTTGACGAAATATCTTCATTTGACAGAGAGCGTATCCCAGAACGCGTAGTGCACGCTAAAGGAGCTGGCGCTTTTGGATACTTTGAAGTTACCCACGATATCTCCAAGTACTGCGCTGCTAAAGTGTTTGAAACTCTCGGAAAGAGAACACCTATTGCAGTCCGTTTTTCAACTGTTGGAGGTGAAAGTGGTTCCGCTGACACTGTTAGAGATCCTAGAGGGTTCGCCGTAAAGTTCTACACTGATGACGGAAACTGGGACCTTGTGGGTAACAACACTCCCATATTCTTCATCAGAGATCCAACACTTTTCCCCAGTTTCATTCACACCCAAAAGCGCAATCCGGCTACCCACTTGAAAGATGCCGATATGTTCTGGGATTTTTTGACTTTGAGGCAGGAATCAGTTCATCAGACGCTTTACTTATTTGGAGACCGTGGGATCCCCGACGGATACAGGCACATGAACGGTTACGGCTCTCACACGTTCAAAGTCATTAACGCCCAAGGAGTCGCCCATTGGGTCAAGTTCCATTACAAAACAAACCAAGGTATTAAAAATTTGAAACCTGAAAAGGCCGCCGAATTAGCATCGCAGGATCCCGACTACTCCATCAGGGATCTCTATAATGCCATAGGAAAGGGTGACTTTCCGAGTTGGACCTTCTATATTCAGGTTATGACCATGGCGCAAGCAGAAAATTGCAAATTCAATCCGTTCGACTTGACCAAGGTCTGGCCTCATTCGGAGTACCCTCTTATTCCTGTTGGTAAAATGGTCTTGGACAAAAATCCTAAGAACTACTTCGCCGAGGTGGAGCAGATAGCGTTCAGCCCCGCCAACCTGGTGCCCGGCATCGAGCCGTCGCCTGACAAGATGTTGCAGGGTCGCCTGTTTTCGTACAGCGACACGCACCGCCACCGTCTCGGAGCTAACTATCTACAGATCCCCGTCAACTGTCCGTTCCGTGTGACCGTATCTAACTACCAGCGCGATGGACCTCAAGCCCTCCAGAACCAGGACGATTGCCCGAACTACTTCCCCAACTCATTCTCGGGTCCGCAGGAGTGCCCGCGTGCCCAGCGCCTGCAGCCGCGCTACAACGTCAGTGGAGATGTTGACCGATACGACAGCGGACAGACCGAAGATAACTTTGCTCAAGCTACCAATCTGTACTACAAAGTTTTCGACCTCGAAGAAAAGAAACGCACTGTAGCGAACATCGTCGGCAACTTAAAGGATGCAGCTGGATTTATTCAGGAAAGAGCCATTAAGATGTTTGCTCAGGTGCACCCGGATCTAGGTAGTCAGATTGCTGCTGGGTTGGCGCCACACAAGAAGTATCATTCTAATTTGTAAATCAAACACACGGTCGACGACACTGCTGTATTGATGGGTGCTGTTATGTGGTAGTAAGTAGGCGATGTACAATAGAAAATAAGTATTTTTATGCATATTGGATAGGGAATGGGTAAACATGGGTTTTATGTAGGTTCTAGCTATCTAGGTATATAAAACTTTTAGTTTTAGATACGTAGCGGGTATTGTTTGTGCTGCCGCAAGACTTGATCAATTTGCCATTTAGAAGAAAAGCTACTGTAGAAAGGTACATTTGTTTATCGAAGATATCTTTTATTCTCCTTAAATTAATTGAGTACATAGGTACCTATTTTACAACTTGTAAAGTTATAATAAATAAATGGTAGAAAAAGTATTATGCTTTTATTTTTTTAACTCGAAGTCATTCATATACCTTGGGATTGTAGATATAGTAGATTAACCTGGGGATAGATTATATAGGATCAAGGTCAAGGCGTAGTATTGAATTCCAGAGATTAACGAGGGAACTCGTTATTAAAACGAGGGAGTTGATATTAGAATCCTGAGTGCAGTGAGGGATTCAAGCGTACCCGCGGCTAAGACCTTTAACAATGGCTATAGGTAACAGAGGAGGGTTTTCTCACACCTTATAAGACAGTAAAAAGCAAGGCTAGGTACTAGAAGAATTTATTGACCCCTCTTAACCTTGTGACCAGACACCAGCTAGGAGCCTGTGCTAAATGTTTAGTGATCTTTTAGGTGTAATTTTCAGGATTTGTCAGACGGCCTGGCTCTTGAATTTAAAACTCAATCTAAACATTCACAATACCTTATGCTATTAAATATGTTACCCAGTCGGTTTATGATAAAGCTTCGATCAATGATGCCCTTAGATATATAGGGTCGGTCGGCGCAAAAATCCGTTTATATAATTACAGGTCTATCACTCGCTATTCCCTAAAGTGAGTGATGAGTTTAACTAAGTACCTAGTATAAGTATAGTCACTATCAAAAGCAGGGAAAGCAAACCAGTATTACAAGTAGCCTGTCTTTTAATCCAAAAGTATTACAGCAAGGTACTTACATCAATCTCCTTAATACAATACTTAACCTTACAAACTATCGACCGTCTCCGATGCGATCCCAGGACAGACTACCCACTTTTTCCCTACCCGCCTTGCCAGTGCAATTAAATCAACTTGATCAAGCCTTTACAAAATGTCAAAAGCATACAGATGCTAACAGTCGGCCATCCTGATAACATGCATGCCCTCATGCATGCTACCAGACAGTTACAGCCTTGCCTAACGCGTGGTCTGTTGTCGTGGATCGCATCAGCTTAGTAGCAATTACAGAGTAAGTTAATACATCAATAAGGACTAAGGCCTAACTAGTATCCACAATAATTATTACATATTTTCCAATTATCTTCGTAAATATTATTCTAGCAATGCCATACCATACAATATTTCCTTATTTATCTTAAAATCATTATTCGCAGGAGTAAGTATCATTATCCAATTCATATTAGTTCAGTAGAAGATCACTCATCATTACAAATCTTATAGAATAAGTTTTCACTTGTTCCAACCCTATCCGGCCCATCTCGAGTTAAAAGAACAAGCAAGAAACCTCGGTGGGGTAATTTCTTTTCGCGGCTACCTAATAGGCGATCTTTTAACAATCATAGTCTTGTTCAAAATTCATTTACTTTCACAAATAAGTACTTAATTAAAAAAAAGGACCAAACTTATCCGCTCGGCTATTTACTGACCCAGATTAAAATGAATGTCAGTCTTCTTTACAAAATTTTTATATTACCTATATCATAAAAATTTATCCTGTTCCTGAAGCACTATTTATATTAAAAATTAAATCAAAAATAAATCATACCAAACTAAAACGACTAACTAATCCGTTAAACAATACACTGCTTAGAACGGTTTTAACTCTGTAGGCATTGCTCGTCAAAATTTCAACTAACTATCTGAT
Source organism: Electrophaes corylata (assembly GCA_947095575.1). Classification (NCBI taxonomy): domain Eukaryota; kingdom Metazoa; phylum Arthropoda; class Insecta; order Lepidoptera; family Geometridae; genus Electrophaes; species Electrophaes corylata. Next base: position 8,080,040 of record OX352698.1, on the reverse strand, counting down.
AATCTTCGTTTATATTTCTGTCCGTCAGTCACTCAATCCCACTCTTTACAGATTACAGATCAATAGAATATTCAACTCAGAGACCCAAATCAATATAAAATACTTATGCGTGTCACTAATAAACCAAGTGTAGGTAAGTACGGCGTTAGATCGATTTAGGAAGTTTTTATTAGTCCTAGCACTAGTAGTGAGGCTTTAGGTATGAGTTTATGTGAGATATTTCGTATACAAATGTAAGACATCCTCTTTAAAATATGCATATACTATGAGGTTTCATCTACACGATACATAAAATGCACCGGAACCCAATCCTTCTCGAGCATTGTCTACAAGGTTTCATTTATCGTACCCTCCATAATTACACAGACAACCCATCCATCCCCACTACGTGTATTACCTGTAAAGGTACATTATGAGACAATACGGTAATCCTATCTTTCCTAAGTGTGTACTGTCTGTGTGGGTTCATCTACACACGGTGATACAATAATTCCTATTATTTCTAATACATGTGTTATCTGATGCTCATTGTAACATAAAATACAGTATGTAGTTCCTATCCTTTCTAAGATATGCATAGTCTACTAGGGTTCATCTACAGACAATACAATTACTCCTAAGTATTATCTGTGAAGGTTGATTTACATAATGATTTCTAAATAATACAATGTAACCTGCAAAAGACAGCTACCAAACCTTTTCGATTTTACATCATATATACTTATATACGACCGTAATCAACGCCATCAGACGTTGCCATTCCGAACAGGGTAAGCGTGTACATCAGTGCCGACCTGTCCATAGCTTCCTCGATGGCAAAACGACTCAGATTTGGTTCCAACATGAAAACAGAAAATTACATTAGAAATCACTCATAGCTTTAATGTTATTCCTTTCACCAATATATTATTAACAGCACTTGATCAAAATCTTAGGACTTGAACGTCGTAAGGTCAATATTGTTACAGGTGCTTGGAAGTCTTGGTCGTATGCGAGCTAGTACAACATAAATGGATATAAATACATGAGTTGGGCTTAAAAGTATTTGCCAGGATAGTATTAGATAAAACGTTAAAAGCAGTTATGCAGAGCTCCCTTATCAAATCAACTTCATGTATAAAATACTTTTACAGTTTCAAGTAATACACATACATAATTATACATACAACAACAATAAATTATTTATACAATTGATCAGAGTTCACTCGTCCATCCTGCCGACGTGTATGTCCCCATACACGTATTCAAGTAAACACGAAAACCTAACATCCATCTAAACATTCGCATTTATAATATCAGTAGGATATAATTTATTTGTATGTATTAGTTTGTGGATTATGCTTATATGTTTATTTCTATTTTATCCTCTGATTTAGTTTTATTTTATTTTTATTCAGGACCTATCAGGTCCTTGCTTACTGATAGATGTTTTTATCTATTACTAGCTGACCGGTGCCCACTTCGTTGGGCGGTAAACATGTTTACTTACAAATCTTAACTGAAGTAGTACTCGATGTCACCAACAGATGGCGTTAATACGGCATAAAATAGCGGCCGTTCGCAGTTTCGCCAGCGTGGCAGTTTATATCAGTTCCCGTTATTTTTTCGGATAAAAAGTAGCCTAAGTTACTCCTTGTTACATTAGCTATCTGCCAGTGAAAGTCCCGTCGAAATCGGTCCAGCCGTTCCAGAGATTACACGGAACAAACAGACAGACAGACAGACAAAAATTTAAAAAATGCTATTTTGGTATATGTATCGTATATACATTCCTATGCATGTAGTAAAAAGCGTTATTTTAATATTACAAACAGACACTTCAATTTTATTTATTTGTATAGATTTTGTCATAAAACTATATTACATTATGAATTATGTCCCTTTTATAAAACACCTGCGTAGGGAGCCGACCTCGCGTCGGAGCCGTGCGGGTACCTAACTCATAGATCTAAACTACTCCCCTGCACGCGCACTCCCAACTTGGTGACGCTCACTTCGCAACGGGCCGTGCAGCAGAAAACGTAATATTTTAACTTCGCCATAACTTCAAAACCAAACGTCCAATTCTAATCATTTAAAGACCAAATATTATCTACATGAACTGTACTTAGTGATAAAATAATTTATTTCGATAAGGATTAATAGTATGAGTAAAATAAATGCGTTTAAATGTAGTCCAAAAAAAATTGAAGATTTTTAAATAAAAAAATGGTTGTTGTGCCTCACTCGACATAGATAGGTATAGTGTGTCGCTGACTTTTTTGTAGATATTTATAAGATCTACAATTATGTAGAATATTTTATGGTTCTATCTTTTATAGTTTAGGCAGCGTACGCAAAATAAGTAACTTTTCTGGTTGATTTTTTACACCTTGTGTCTGAAAAACCCGAATATTTTACGGAACGCTATTTTTTTCCAAAATAAAATATAGCCTATGTTACTCAGTGATAATGTAGCTTTCTAATGAAAAAAGAATTATTAAAATCGGTCCAGTACTTTTTGAGTTTATTCATAACATACAAAAATACAAAAATACAAAAATACAAAAATACAAAAATACAAAGCTTTCCTCTTTATAATATTAGTGTAGATTTAGTTTAAACAGTAATAAGTTAACGCGCACGTCCCCCAAAAAAATATTATTCCAAAGGTTAACTGGTAGATAATGCTAAGCAGTATTAAGTTTGCCTATGTACTTTTTATTTTAAGGTTAAACAAGTCGTCACTATTACCATACAAACTTTGTAACAGTATAATATCTACTATTTATTAACTTGCATCCGAAGTTAAGATTGATACTGAATTATCTTGCCGTTATTTAGATACGTTACTCTATATTCTACGGTAAAATCAGATTACTTTAAAAGTTATAAGCGTCGAAAGATTTGTATTTTATCAACAATTTTAACGCAACTTTGGACTTAGATAAATACTACAAGGAGTTAAAATTAGGGCATCACAGGGGGTAACGGATGTAGGTATTTTATTACAGAGTATGGATAACTTTATTTTAAATTAATACATTCAATAGTTTTGTCTTAAGACTCTTAACTCTAAAAGTATATTTATCAATTTTTAGATGCACTTTTCTAACGAGTTTGATCATGCCTTTCACTGCATGTTCCACACCCCGCGCGCGGGAGGGGTCACGATTACGCACATAGCCATAGTTACACCCAAAGGTGATGCGAGGTAAAATAGCATGCATATTAGCCTCGCCCGTTGCGGAGTTCGAGCCGGCAAAGAGTGCGCTCTTAAGTTGTGCAATAAAGGATTTTCTATCTATCTATCTATCAATTCTGTTTCACTAGCTCGTAAACCAATCCTTTCTTACACGTTACACCTGTGACTCCACGAACCCACGCATCTCCGCCAGATCAACAAGAAGATGGGTCTTGGCGACGAAGCATGAACCCATCCATTCTCTTGTCCGATCGCTTTAAACCTTACCACCGCTTGATTAGTTGAATCAATCCAGCAACCTTTTATTTATTGCATTAAATCAGCCTAGATGATCAAAGTAAATCATAATTATTAATATTTTACGTTATTGGTTTTAATAAAGTAGTTTAGTTGCATTACTTTACTTCTTATTTGTTTCAGCATATAATTATTCTTTGTAAGTTACCATCTATTTAGTTATTTTCCATAATAAAAATAATAATATATTTATGACATTACCATCAAACAGCTAAAAACGAGTATTGATCTGTCTTTCGTTCTGTCTTTGACTCTGTCTTTTACACTGACTTTATTGTTAACTAGCTGACCCGTGCCCGTGCCGTTGGGCGGTAAAAATCTTTACTTGTGATGAAATCGAAAACGTCTTTCCATTTTTCGGGTTATTATACATAACAACCACAAAGAACGTGGCTTTCTATTCTGCAATAAGTTGGTGTTCAAAAAGGCAACCAACCATAGCTTTGTCTAGCACTGAGGCAGAATATATGTCTCTGGCCACCGCAATACAAGAAGCTATCTGGCTTAAACAATTAGAGGAAGAATTTTGGCCTAGCTTATTAGGTACTCCAATTACTATGTACTGTGATAAATCAAAGTGCTATTAGTGTTTCAGGTAATGACATATACCACGCCCGTAGCAAGCATATTGATGTCCGCTACCACTTCGTGAGGGAAAAGGTTGCCACCAACCAAGTATCCGTGCAATACAAGAGCACTGCAGATATGGTGGCTGATGCTCTGACAAAAGGCCTGCATCAGCCAAAGCATGAAACGTTCACCATGGCAATGGGTTTGCGTCCAGAGGAGGATGTAGCAAATAAGGACGCAATGTAGTGCCAGCCTGCTTACTCCAGTAGCGCTGTCTCGCTCTCCCTTCCCTTCTATTTGTTCCAATGCTAATGTGCGCATCGTTGTTAAGTTTATTATTTAAAATAAATTCTTTCAGTATAAATATCAAAAGTCTAGTATTTTATTCCTTCAATTGGTAAAAGAATTATCAAAATCGGTTCAGGAGATCCAGAGATCACCCACTACAACCTCACAAATCCACAAGCTTTATAATATTAGTAAGTATAGATTAACCGGATTATCCTAGTGAAGCTACATGAACTCGGACGCATTAATAATAATAATAATAATAATGCTGGACAATCCAAACAGCATCAACCAGCCCCAAACCAAGTAAAGCCTGTGTTATGGGTACCAGACGACTGATATACTTAACACAATACACCACACCCATCGATAATCTTCATTATACATAGAAAATACCCAGAACACCCGGAACAAAATCTGCAGGTCGTACAAACATTCATTCCAAGGCGGGAACCGAACCCGCAACTTCCCGCGTCGCAGGTGGACACCCGCTCACCGCGCCACATTAGTCGCCAAACATTAAATATTGAAATAATGGTTACCGTAGTTTTCTCACGTTTGTTCTTTATTTCTACAAAAAACGCTGCGTCTGAATATTGCATATTCTGCAGGCCCCAATCTATACCTCATTACGCCATTACATTACACGAACGGTATCTCCTGTTGCACAGACTCTCGAGAGATTGATGTTCTGAGAGCCTGTAGCGCCATCTATTGAGCTAAATAAGAACTACGATTGCACTTACGTTGTTTTCACGGAGATTGACTATATACCATACCTCCGAATACCATCTGTTGGTCCTAGTACCCCGAGCCAAAGGCCGCTCGGTGGAAGACCCTCTCCCCTCGCTAGAGGATACACATCACAGCATAACACTGAAACTTTCTTTCTCGTTGAATCATTCTTGATCCGTAGAATCGACAGTTCTATTTTGGGCCACCCGTGAGCCATAGATACTCTCATCTTTTACCGTCTAGCCATCCGAAAGCCAATGCGCCACCGATGTCTCATATACATTCAATTACTACCAACTTCCGTCTAGCCACCCGAGAGCCACGGTTTTCTGGTAATCATCAGCTGACAGCTCCCGCTTGACCACCCGAGAGTCACGCCAGCCATCGCCTGCTCGTTACGAAGACCGCCAGGGACTTGCCGATCGCCCAGGCTAGCCTGTACCGCATCGCCTTGGCGGATGCTGTCCTGCCGCCGACTGTGGCCTAGCAGCTCCGGACCACCGCGGCCCACCACTATCCGCCAAGGTCTTCGACTCGGAAACAAATAAAAAGAGACCATATAAATGTTCATTACACCAGCACATATAATCATCCAGTATTTTGTGTAGGTATTTCATAAAAATCGGGGATCATTAAATCACGATCTTTAAATTTTGTTCGATGGTATAAATTATATTAATTCTATCCAAATAAACATAAATTAGGTACCCAACCACTTAATATTTAGGTATTTCATTAGCTGATAGCTCCCGTTCGACTGCCCGTGAGTCAAGCCAGCTATCACCCGCTCGTTACAAAGACCGCCCGGGACTAGCCTGTACTGTACCACATCGTCTTGGCAGCTGCTGCCCTGCCGCCGACTGTGGCCCAGCAGCTCCCGATCATCGCGGCTCACCATTATCTGGCATGGTTTTCGACTTGGAAACAAACAACAAGAGGCCATGTAAATGTTAATTTCACTAGCATACACAATCATAAAATACTTTGCATAGGTATCTCATAAAAATCGGGGTCCTTAAATAACGATCTTTAAACTTCGTTCGATGGTATAAATAATATTAACTGCATCCAAATAAACATACATTAGGTATCCTACCACTCAATACTCATATATATTGACACACATTTACACAGTGAATGAAGCATAAGGGGTATGCCAGGACCGCAGCAAGTGGACACCCGCGATCCACGCCCACCCCCATGGGAAACAGGCGCGATTGCATGTATGTAGCTATGTATGTATGTACGTTTACTCAAAATTCCCCAGTCCCCATCAACCAGATAGGTAACAATCAGTCAGCATTCGCATGATAATCACCCCACCAGTGTGGGCAGGAACCAAAACCGGCACCATCAAACAGTCCTGGGGCAACCTCGATGCGACCGCGTAAATAAATATTGTTTGGTCTAAGACACGAGCCTCCTACGCGTGTTTCGAAGTAATAAGAGACACCCACTCTTCACCCTTTTTATGCAAGTGATGTGGCTAATTTTGTTCGGACTAATATCGAACGATTCGACCCGAACAAAATACTAGACAAAAAGGTTCATTATACAACCAGTGAAGCGCGTGCGACTTCGTCCGCTTGAAGCTATGTCTTACTACAATCTTTAAATCCCGCTGTACCTCTCTAGAGGTTGACTTTCGAGAATTCCAGTAATTGTTTGTATGTCAGTTAGACAGGAAAAACATTCTTATAATTGGTAGAATTCCGGTAATTTGTTATACAGACAGACCGGACAAACATACATAATTGGTATAGCTGGATAGATTGACGTTTTCATCAATGATAAATTTAATTTCTTAACAGTATATCATAACAATGTAATTCACATATTTTTCTGTAACACTTTTCGATAAACTACTGTAAGCCTAACCAGCAGTCTAGAGATACGATAATATATTTGACATAATCCCAATATTGATGTAATGTACGTAACATGGTTTTACAACAATAAATTATTTATCGTTTAACAAAGATTCAAACATTTCAGGTGTCTGTGCTTGGAACAGAAAAACTAGCACAATCGGATAACCTCGAAACAATCTTGACATGCTAAGAGAATCTTTCTTGACAAATAACGACACGACATTAGTTAATTCATCCACGTACAAGGGTAATAGTTAGCTTCCCTGGTTTTCAAGAACAAATATTTTATTTTAAGCACACACTTTCAGTATAATAAAGTTATGTTATCCCAGATCAAGTTATATCTTCAACTATAACATCATATTATTATGGTGAGAAAATTGTTATACAATTGGGCATGTACCTACCACTTCTGATATAAGTATAGTCACTATCAAAAGCAGGGAAAGCAAACCAGTATTACAAGTAGCCTGTCTTTTAATCCAAAAGTATTACAGCAAGGTACTTACATCAATCTCCTTAATACAATACTTAACCTTACAAACTATCGACCGTCTCCGATGCGATCCCAGGACAGACTACCCACTTTTTCCCTACCCGCCTTGCCAGTGCAATTAAATCAACTTGATCAAGCCTTTACAAAATGTCAAAAGCATACAGATGCTAACACTAGGTAGGTTATATAGATATAACCTTTGATTATAATCAAAGAGATATAACCTACATTTATCGATATAAATAGGAGTACTTAGATGGGTATAATAGAACACCCAGATACAGGGTAAACAGCTATGTTCTTAGCACAAATGTTCGTTGAACAAACAGATGAATACAATATCAAACTTTGTTTTTCGTGGAAATCGAACTCATAACCTTCAGCACAGAAGCCAACAACAAAGAGCTACCACCAGCTGGGGTGTGTGTGTGTGTGTAAGGCTTGTCAATGTATGCACCTAAGTACGTATAGACTGGTTTTCTTTGACTTCGAAACAATGAGACAAAAATAACTTGAACAAAATAAGGGTAACTAAAGGTTGTCAAGTTTGGACAGAGGCACCTTAGAACAAAACAGTTTACGAAATTAGTTACAATTGCAACTCCCGTCGCATCGGCCAACTGCCAGTGTTTGTCAACATAAAGAAGGATAACTTAGTATTAGTAGGTATATGATCTAAAAATAATCTAAGTCAAAATAACAGGTGGCGAACTCCGATCAACGTTAGGTACCTACCCCTAGATGACGGGTCACATAAGTACAAAATCATAGATAAAAGCTGTCCGCGTGAATATAACTTAGACAGGTTAGACAGCTACATTTGTTTAGGTACTAACGAAGTAAGAAAAATATGATGAACAGTTTTAAGTTCAATCTAATAACAACCATATCACCTAGTAAATAATGTTACTGATTGTCAAAACAAAATAAAAGCCCACTTCTCAAGTGAGCTTTTATTTACCAAGACGGTCTTTTTGCGCCGATCCTATATCTAGGGGTATCATTGATCGAAAGAAGCGGCGACAGTATTTATTATTTTTATTTATTTTATATTTGACGTTAAAGATAGGTAAGTATCAGTTGTTTTATTATTTATCAGGCAGGCCATCGGCTTGCTTCAGAAAAGTACCTAGGTAATTGATAATATTATTACTTACTCAATTTTTTATTTAGGTATTATTAAAAATATATTATGTTTTGTGTGGTGAATGTGGTGATATGATTTTTATAGGTACTACTTACCTATTTCCTATTTGAAAGTTTTTTTATTATAGGTACGTACCTACCTACATACTTAAATACCTAAGTGCATAAAACTTAGGTAGGTACCTACCTATAGCTAATCAACCTAATTAGCATTTTCTTCTCTCTAGTTCACTATTCTGTTTTCAATTTTTCTTAAATACCTACCTACCTAAACGAAAAAGAACTAGGTAGGTACCTACCTAATCAAAAATATAAATCTTCACATCTAACCTACAATATAGGTAGGCAACTAAAAGGTATTCTGTGCGCCAGTCCGTGTCGGACGACCAATGAGAGACGCAGGCAAAGTATAGGTACCTACGCTACCTAACTAATCTGATCAAACATACGATTTAATAATAATAATAATGTCTGTCTGTCCGTCTGTCACCAGGCTGTATCTAATGAACTGTGATAGTTCGAGAGTAGAAATTTTACAGATAATGTATTTCTGCTGTCGTATATGTCGTGATGATGTATTTTATTCTGTTTTTTGCATTTGTTGCTATAGACAAATACAAAAAACAGAATAAAATAAATATTTAAAGGGGCTTTCATACAAAAATAATGGTGGTTTTTTTTTATTATTTAATATACAAATTAAATATTTTATATTAGGATTATCTTATACATTCCAAAACTAATTCTTAGTTTAGATTGGATATCATTAATGCGAAATATTTTTTCTTTTTTCTTTTTCGTGACTAATAGGTACCTACAATAATGTAGTTTTATAGGTTTCCTTCATACGCTCCCTTTCTTTAGAGTCGAAACTGTCAGATGGATCAATGTTTTTTTTTTTTTTTTCGAACGGACTAAAATGCTGGTATAATCGCCTAGCGATTTCCGACAGCGTTACCGGGCTAGTGGATCAATGTCTAGTTGTAGGTAATACTTGCGTGTCCCTAACTCTGACTAGAAGCAAACTCAATCAATCGTACTAATAGTTCTAAACTAAACTATTTTGTCTTAGACGAGTATTACTCGTCTAAGTATTTTGTGCTAAAGTTGACTATCTTGACCACCGTCACAGCTCAATTCGTAGTAGGTACCTTCTGCGCTGTTGTGGGTGGTGGGTTCGATCCGCACCGAGAACAATTATTTTTGTGATGTACATAGATGTTTGTTCTGTGTCTGGGTTGTGTGAACGTTTGTCAGTTTTTTTTTAAGTTAATACCTAAGGATTTAATTCTTTGAAATCATAAAGATCACCTTAAATCGTCTACGCCGCACCGCCAGTTTTTCTTGACTAATCTCAGAGAATAGGCAAAAAACTGATGGCATGGTATTTACAAGTATAAGCGTAGTAAAAACGGTAGGAGTTTTTGTGTAATTTTTGGAAGCAGAGATATCTTTTATTTGTGACTTGCAACTAGGCACATTGGATGGGTTTGATAGATATTAGGCTACCTTAAAATCAGGTGGGCCATCTTGTTGTTCCATCAATAAGTTTAATAAAAAAATAAAACCACCTATTCTAACAAACACGAAACCTTGTACAGTCTTCTTATTCTATGTCTTGTATTGTACCATAAAATAAGGACTTTTAATTCATAGTCTATGCCTTGTACGTAGTCAATGCAATGTTTAAATAGAACTTCTTTTTGATTTTTTTGGGCTATAGCACAGATTAGAGCTATAGGCACAGAGTGCTTTATATTCAGTTTGTATAAAAAATACTCTGTTTTATATAAACGTCATAGACATTTTAGTCATGTCTACTTATTTATAGGTTTTGTATTTTTTTTATTTATTTAATTTACTTAGGTAGTTGTTATTTATTAACTTACCAAAGATTATCATATGAAATAAACACAAAGGGCATTACACGGAACAAAATTGTCTAATCGATCGAATAACAAGTAGGTACCTTATCAGTATCAGTACATTCTTCAGCCTAAGTTTCAAAGAACAACATTACAGGAAGGAAACACATTGCAAGTAAAGGAGACGCGGACTATAACCTAGGTGCCTACCTTTCTACTCTTATAATAGAGTTATAGGTAGGTATATAGTAAAGCAACAACTAAACAAAAATATATATACAAAAAATATACCAAGTTCGATACAATTTTTTTTATGCTACTGCATGATGGAACAAGCATATGCCCACTTAATATTAAGTGGTAACCATCACCTATAACAAAGCATTGCTTCGCAGATCACAGTCGTTAGGAACCGCTTAACATCATGTTCAAAAAGGCTCTACTTACTACAGAATATAATTGAAATAGGTAGGTACCATTATTACAAAGCCTTTATGTGCGCAATGCTAGTCATTTCAAACGGTGAAGGAAAACATCGTGAGAAAACCTGCAGCTTAGTTAGCTTTATACGGGCCTTTTGGCTTGATTTCTTGTAGATTAATCTGACTTAGCTGTGATAAAAAGTGGTATAATGCTTGGTATAAGTGCTGGGCAAGCCGGATCTTTTTAAATCTCAAGTACTTGAGGTACTTGAATACGTGAAAAAATGCTCCTGACGCAAAGGTCTGCTTACTTGCTACCTATTAGGTAAATACCAACTAACGTATTAATTATACTTACTGTTTTAGAATGATTTGTCAGCGTTGCCAACGGTTCCTCCGGAGCAGTGACGGTTTGAAATGCAGTATGTGTGAGTCGAAATTTCATTTGAAATGTGTATCCGAGTACAATAAAGATACTCAAGAATGCGGCGACCGCGGCCTCCAATGGAAATGCGCTCTCTGCCACAATCCTGCCAATAAGTTACCAGATAACTCTAAGGAAAATATTTTAAAGGCTATCAGTAAGCTAACCGAAAAATTTGATCTCGCAAACAAAATACAACTGGAGCAACTAAACAGTGAACTGTCGGAAATTAAATCAGCAACAGATCGAATAGCGAAGCAGAATGACGATTTACTGCGTAAAATTGATGAATTTGAGAAGAGAAAGAGTTGTGGAACGAAATCTTGCGGCCAAACTACTCAAAGCTACCGCAAGAGAAACTTGAGTTTTATCCAGAGATCGAGCAAGTCTGTGGAAAATAATGATTACATGCCAATAACCTCGTCGATGCAACAGAAGACAGTACGGTATCACACGCGGAGGAGGTCTTACTTCTTAAACAGAATGTTTCATCTGCTCAACAGGAAAACAAACAAAACTAATATGTTATCTTCGCCCAGAAAAAAACATAAATAAAAACGTACACTCTACTTGAACATGGACTTGTACTTAAGTATACAAACTGTTGCTGCGGTTTTTACGGTACCTACCTTACCTATTATTAGGTAGAGTTCTAAATGTAGCAAAGTTACACCTATAGGTACCTACCTATAGGATTTGTATCACGCTTGCGTGATAATACACAACACAGCAACGCCACAAGGCTTCAAAAAGTATAAACAAATTGCAATTACCAGAGGTTTTGAGTAATTTTTTTTAGACTTATAGCTATTGTAGATGCGTAAACATATTATTGTACAGCAGTTGTTGGCGCCGTCGTACATCGTACACGAGGAGCGTTTGCTATCATAATAGTGTAGTTTATCCTTATTCTAATTGAGAAAATCAGTATAAATACTCGTAATACTTGAGAGATATTTATTTATTTACAACACCATCTAACCCCAAACTAAGCACAGCATGTACTTTTACTAGATGGCTTGTATTTAAATACTTTTTTGTAAATGCACAGGTAGGTACTTAGAATACAATGTAACACCTAGACACAACAAACATATACGTTCATCACACAAATGTTTATTCTCAATCGGGATTGAACTCTAAAGCTGAGCCGTATAATAATAGTCTAATAATAATAATAATGCTGGACAGTCCACACAGCATCATCTAGCCCCAAGCTAAGCAGAGCTTGTGTTATGGGTACTAGATGACTGATATACTTAATACAATACATTACATTACAATACATCATTACACATATAAATATTTTTTTATTATACATAGAAAACTCCCAGAACACCCGGAATAAATATTTGCAGATCGTACAAACATTTATCCCAAGGCGGGAATCGAACCCACAACCTCTTGCGTCGCAAGCGGACATTCGCGGAGTCTAAGGGTTAAACATTGTAAAAAATTGGAATTTTTGTCCTCTAATATAACAGAAAACTATACCAGGTGTATAAAATGGCCTGCTACCAGCTGAAAGCACACATTGATTAATAATAATATAATAATAGTTCCTTTACCATTATTAATCCCTTTCACGTAAGCCAGTTTTGACGACCGATGTGGTGCGGCGGGCGAATGTCCTTCGCAACGCAGGAGGTTGCGGGTTCAATTCCCGCCATGGAATAAATGTTTGGACGATCTGCAAATATTTATTTCGGGTGTTCTGGGTGTTTTCTATGTATATGTAGACTTTTGACTAAAACAGAGTTTTAGCGGTTACTCGCGTCTCCTTGGTCTTAGGAGGTCGCATCTGGTGTCTATGGGTTTGTCTCGTAAAGGCGGAGAGGATTGCGTAGTTTAATTGGTGTAGGTAGGTACACATTTTCGAGAAAAAAAACCATATCAATTCACCAAACTTTGTCCCCTTTCCCCCTCTCCACTCCCGTCTTCTGGCATTTTTTTTGCAAAATCTTATAAAGAATAAAGTTTTGTGGCCTTAAAATTTAAATAAAATTTGTCGATAAATAACGCTACAGCAAACTTCCCCCCTTTTCCCCCTTTTTTTACATCCAATCAAAAATCGCAATCAACAAAAAAAATCCTTTAGCTCAAGAAACATGTGTGCCATTTTTTGTCAAAATCGGTGGAAAACTACGACCTGTAGGCGAGAACAGACAACCGAATAAAAGCATTTTTGCCCTAACTGGAAACTGGTCGCTCGCTCGGTCAATAATCATAAATATTGGGCGACATAATTTTGCACAGCGCCGTCTAAACCGAGCTACTTGTACTATAGGAACTAAATAACTGTTGAAAAAACTTAATTAGGTAGAGATCTTATGCCCCACTACCTCAGCGATGTAGCCTTTATAACCGACAAGACAAGAATCACTTTGAAACGAGCTTGTCGGTGTCCTTCGTTCTACGGATTTCCTAATTTCAGATTATATCAAGTAGTAAAACTTAATTGGTTCTGAGCTGAGCTTCTCTTTCTACGTGACACTTTAAAGAGGTATAACTAAAAAAACCTCTTTGTCATTTTGTAATGTCATACTATTTCCGCTTCGACTTCTACCAATAAGAGGAAATCGAACAAGCTGTATCCTCGCCTGATGCCTAGCGTCTGCATCTGCTATAATAATTGCACCACAAACTAAAATACGTCCAATGTGAATGTTGGCTGTGTTTGTGTTTTTCTTTTGTGGTTTGCACTTTGGATTATAAAAGTGTACACATACCTTTCAAATCGAAACATAAATGAGAGCATCACTGTTTTGTAACAGAAATCTGTACTACGGACTTAGCACCCCGGATGAAATCTTTCCAAAAAAATCCTCTTAGGTTCTACTAAATGACATTTAGATTATTGCTATATTTTCCTATTAACGAACAGGAAAACAGTGCAAGCTTAATGCATAGCCATTTTCCACTTAGGAAAAGCCACGCATATACATATTATGATACAACAATGAGAGCCCGCCAGCACGTTGCGGCTACATTGCGGCGCGGCGGCAGCAGAGACGTGTACCGGAGTTCATCATCACTTGCCTATAATCCGTTGGATAGGTAACTAATAAAAACCCGAGGCCGGAGCATTAAGTCTTCATTTCGTTTTTGTTGAAGCCAGTACGATGACGACCAAACCAAACGGGTTCTTGAAAATCGTAAACGAGCAATTTAATAATAGAAATGTTATGTTTTTGTTCATTGTGACGATGTTGTGTGTAAGTTGTGTGAAAAGCGAAAGCCAACCTGTGGTAAGCACGCCTATGGGAGATGTAACCGGATATTTTATGAAGACGAGAGAAGGGAGGCAGATTTCTGCTTTTACAGGTCTGCCTTACGCTACACCCCCTATCGGAGACCTGAGGTTTAAGGTAAGGCTTATTCTGTAATTATACCATACATATTTTATAAGATATATCTTGTAATAAATAAATAGATATTCGTGAAGTTTTTAAGCACAGCTCCAAGTTAAAAAAGCTTGTACCTACTATGTTAACCATAGTAACTAAATTCGTTGATAAAATACTTATTAAGTACCTGCTAACTTTTTTGTAAAACATTGGAACCTATTCAGAATACATTCTTGATACACTCACGTGCATCATAATTTTTATTACGTCCATAATTACCATGTAATTATTTGATTTCCATGGCATAATCCGTTATAAATTAAAATAACCGCATTATTTGCTTATGTACTTGCCGTTATTTTAATGCCATTCTTAGCACATTTGAAAAATTGACAAATGATAGATTGTAATTTAGGCAAAGTATGTCAACTTTTTTAAACAAAAGACATGAACGCGTGTGTTGTCTATTCGATGTGTTCTTGCTCATGGATATACCTATCCTGTTTTTAATTTTTATCCCTTTTACCAATTTCAACGATGACAGTCAGACACTGGAGCTTCATTATTTGCTTTATTATTAATATCTAAAAGGATCATATAAATGAACGGTAGGAACCAAGCCGTAAGTTTATTGCTAGTTCTTCTAGGCTTCACGAGGAACTGGCGCTTAGATTCACCTAGCTAACGTTTCAATGTTTAGCGTTTCAAGATAATCCCTGCGGATATCACTGAATAAATTCTGTTTGATTGTTGTCAGTCAGTTTGTGAGGACAAAAGTTAACACTTTTTAAATACATATTTACTTCTGTTTGCGTTCTAAAATCTAGGTACCTACAATTACTTGATATGTGTTAAACAATTAACCATAATTCATGTAATTTTTTGACAGGCACCGGTTCCCATAATTCCATGGGAAGGTAGTTTAGACGCAACTAAACAGATTCCCGTATGTGTCCAAAGGAACCCCTATACCCGTCAGAAGGAAATAGTTGGGCAAGAAGACTGTTTGTACCTGAATATTTATTCTCCGGTTGCAAATAATGTGAGTTCTCTTTTATTGATGACAAAAGGCAGTATCTAATTAGAATCGCGCCGCGTGTTGCGTCGTATCAGAAGCCTTATCCTACTTTTAGTTTTAAAGTGATTTCACTAGAGCAGACGCTGTCGTGTTTCAGAAAGCGCGTAAACCTTTTGTCTGATTCTTTACAGATTTGTACACAATAAAAAAAATTAAACACAATAAAAAAATCTTAGTCTTGAGTTCAAGGTAGTCGAATGATATGCCTTCAGGTCACTTTAGAATACCGTCACCTAAGTTGGACGCTAACTTTCTTTATTCGGTCCATCAACGAGTGGTTCGTTGATGAACCCGATCGGTCTACCCGATGTAAAGCGGTAACCATCAGCTTTAATAAAGCATTGTCTCACAGGTCACGCACTTTGCACGACGCACTGCCCTACGTCTAACAACTTGAGGCCTATAGGTGTTAAACCTCATGTGCCTGTCATTTCGACACCCTTCAAAGCAGAACACAGCAACACTGCTTGACGGCGGGAATAGGCCTCGTGGTAGTACCTACTTACCCAGAAGAGCCCTCCACATAGAGCTCTACCACAAATGATTAGCCTATACGAATTAATTAAAATTACAGGAACTGGGCAGTATTGACAAGCTGCTACCAGTCATGGTGTTTATTCATGGAGGTGGATGGATGTGCGGTGACGCCACCACGGGCATGTATGGACCCGAGTATATCCTGGACAGAGACGTTCTTCTGGTGACCATTAATTACAGACTTGGTTAGTTTGGTTATAGTTTTACTCAGTCCCTTAAAATACTACTCTCGGAAATGGAAGAAAATTTTGTCATTGATTGCTTGTTGTATTCGCACTTACACCTAGGTATACTTTGTTTTGCTGTATTTTTTTTATTTGTTATAATTATTTGACATATTTTACCCGGATGTGTATGAATATCATACACCCATCCATATCCATATACACTATCTATATAAGCGGAAGTGTGTTTTTCTGTTACGCTTTCACAGCTAAACCGCTAAGCTAATCTCGATGATATCAATGGTACAGTGGGTGATAACTCGCACTCGATACAAAATTTTAGCAACGAATTCTTTCATGAACATAAAAAAACCGGCCAAGTGCGAGTCCGACTCATGCTTGGGAGGAGGGAGAAAGGGTTCCGTACCATTATCTATCGTAAAAATGACAGAAAAATCACGTCTGTTGTATGAGAGCTGAATTTTTTTTCGGTTTTTTAGTATTCGTTGTTATAGCGGCAACAGAAATACATCATCTATGAAAATTTCAACACTCTAACTATCACGGTTCATAAGATACAGCCTGGTGACAGACGGACAGACAGACAGACAGCGGAGTCTTATTAAAGAGTAAAATTTTGCAGGTCCGCTAGGATTCCTTTCAACACAAGACGAACACTGCCCCGGTAACAATGGACTCAAAGACCAGCAAGAGGCACTCCGATTCTTACAAAAAGTTATCGAAAGTTTCGGCGGCGACAAGGATTCCGTGACATTATTTGGAGAAAGCGCAGGAGGCGCCAGTGTCCACTATCACATGATATCCAAAACTAGTGCTGGTATGAATATCTGCCCATCCTTGTAAAGTTAAGCATCGTGACCACCCATACCTACTCCAGTAATTACTAGTAGTTTTACGGAAACTAGGCCTCACGACTACAAACTTCCATAGGCAGAAATCTCAAAGTGAGCAATTTATTGCATTTTGAGGATCTTTTCTGTTCATGATGCCGAAGAAACTTATCTGAACCAATACTTTATAAAACTAACTTAAAATATCATAACATCGGGTCTCATGTGGTGGAGAAATTCAGCAGCCTCTTTGACGCACATGTTTAAGGGATAACAGAAGAAGGAAAGGGGGGGGGGGGAAGTATAATTCAAATTAAAAATCCCCAAAAATACTATTAAATCTATAAAATCGTAAAACCTATACAGGTTTACACGAAGATTCGTCCAGATCGGTTATAAAATATGACCTGTAAGGCGTCCTCCACAGATCGTACCAACAAACTGGCAGAGTCAAGCAATTTTTGCCAGACTTGAACCAATGACTTGACTAATTTACAGAGAAACGTCACCGTTTATTTATTGATCTGATAGTATGAAGTAGGTGTTGGGTTAATTCGACCCTGGTAAAATTGTCTTATTTAATATCTAAAATCAAGTTTCGATTGCATGTGTAGGTCTATTCCACAAAGGCATTTCGGAGTCTGGCACAGCTTTGGTTCCGTGGGCCGAGGCGCCTCCCGGCGAGGCTTTGAGAAACGCGTTCCGGTTGGCTAAGTTCCTGGACTGTCCACAAGCCCCTTCCGAGACGATGCTTGCTTGTCTTCGGAAGAGGGACAGTTACGACATCATCAACACAGAGTTCCGTTTTTATGTAAGTAATAGTGTGATTGGCGCATTACACTACTTCATTTATCAATCAATCTTAACACGTAGTAGGTATCTTTTAAAAACGTGGTGTATTAGTAATGCTTGTTCCATTACAAAGTACAAGTTTATCATATTGACGTTTATAATATAGCATTTAACGCAAAATGACTATTTAAACCACTTGTTTGTCCTTGATTGTGTAATCGACCCCCGGTGTACACAAACGGTATTTGTGAATTATGATAATGCCTAGGTCTTATCTTATCATACTTGGTACTTAACATTCAAGTGTTATCAAACCAATCCTCTATGATCAAAAATGCGTGATAAATACTTAGAAAAATAAATGTTGTTAAGTTCTGCACCGTTGCTCTGCTGCCCGTCAACTGTTATAACCTATTATAACCGGGTACCTACTACGAAACATAGGTATAGGTATTACTAATAGTAGGTAGCTACTTTGGTTTAGTGTTTACACTTACCACAGTAACCACAGTTATGCTTAGTGGTGCGAGTGCCACATATTGAGTTGAGAGAGATGTCGGTCTGAGGCCCAATTTTCGTAACGAAATATCGTCAAATTCAAGTTTTGATCGTGTCAATTTCCAAATGGTGTTCTTTGAAACTGACATTTCAGACAGGGCAAATTTCGACAAACATATTTTTATTTCAATCTCGACTAAACTCAAAAAAAATCAAAAGAATTAGGCCCCTGGTTGTATGTATGTTTTCTTTCAACAATGTTATTATTGTATTTTCCTAAAGTTGCGGTCTCATGCCAGTATCATGTGTAGTACGTGTAGCCCATGTGATAAATGTGACCTCTGTTTTAGGCATGGGACTACGAGCCGATGACTCCATTCAAAGCTGTGGTGGAGCCGGATTTACCAGGCGCGTTCTTGACCAGAAGCCCGCGCAAGCAGCCAGTCGTGCCGGCTGTGCCTTGGATGACCGGCTTAAACAAGGACGAGGGCTGCCTGAAATCTGTTTGTGAGTGCAACATATTCCTCGACAGTGGTATTCAATGAATGCTGTGCGAAGGATCTTATGCCTATCACTATCTGCAGAACACTATCTGAATGTCATTGCATGTTTACTGAAGTGCGTTCGCTGAAAGCAAGCAGCTGAAGCAAGTAGCTGAAAGGGCGAACTTCATCATAAATTTATCACCTAATTTTAAGCTGGATTATGATGTTCCATTATCGATATTGAGAAGTGTAATACCACGAGTCTAATCATTAATAGATAAGTAGGTACAACTCAGGTAGGTAAGTAAGTATCTAATTACGGTTGTAATATCTGATATCGAAAAGTGGTAAAACTGAAGGTCACATGGCACATCCGGTGATGGTAATTTCTCAATAACCTAAAAGTACCAGAGTCCATTACTCAAACAAAAGGCTACCATCACGACACTACATTTTCAAAACTATGAGAAACAATGTGTGCAACTTTTAAAACTCTGGAAATAATCTACTATTATGTAAGGTTTGCCTTTTTAGTCCTAACTTCTTGCTCAGAACAATATACCCGATGAGTATACTATAACATTACCTACTATGCATACTAAAAATACTAGACTAATTTTCCTAAATGTATTGCTGGCGTTTTAAGCACGTGCAGTGAGCAGCAGTGTAGCCACTCCAATTTTTTGTCATTTTTAATGCCGTTTCTAACGCCGTTTCTGGTCATTGACGTTGACCGTTAATGTGGCCACATCATTAGAATGCAAAGTGTAAAAATCTGAGGATGAGTTTCTCGTAGATTCGGAAGTACCTAACCGCCAAACAATTTTTTACAAAACAAATGACTGACTTGACTCGCTTGACTACTAACTATTTTAATTACTTTAAATTGGTTACTCATAGGGCGAGCCATGTTAATAAAAACCACTGTTAGTTATAATGTTAGAATTATTATGATTGCAACTCTAGATGACCGTCTTCTTATGTCGTGTAGGTATACCTGCGGAAAGAGACAATAGTTCGATTTTCCTTGTATTATTACGTTTGGGTAATTCTGTGATTATTTTAATTTCCATTTTCTTTTGACTCCAGGGATTTCTGCAAATGCCACGAGATTTGAAGAATTCATGTCGGGATTTAAAACTATCGCGCCAGTAACATTTTACTATGAAAACTCTCCGTACGTCGATTCTATTACGAAAAATATACAAGACAAATATTTCTTGGATTCTAACATTGAAACGATAAAGTCAAAGATCTTGGAGGTGAGTGATTTATTGAAATGTATATCATAAACGTAAGTAACATAATTTTGATACCAACCTATATATAACTTATGTTTATAAGTATGTATGCTAACTGCTTAGGATGTTTTAGATCTATTCGGACTCGTATTTCAACTACCCTGCGGTGGAAGCAGTGGAGCAAATTTTTAATTACACGAAACAACCGATCTACCTGTATGAGTTGGCATATAAGGCTACGAACAGTTTTTCTCAAATTTTTGGTGACCCTGAAGGAGACTACGGTAAGCCTTTTTTGCAAGAGTTGATCTAGATTGAACAGGTATACATTACATACAGCGCTTTGAAGCGTCATCAGCCGCGAAATCGGCAATAGCAGTCATCACCATTGGTCTGGAGAAGTCCACTGCTGGACACAGATTTCCTCAATACGTTTCCAGGAATAACGGTTTTGAGCCTTTTTTATCCACTAACTTCCCGTGATTAGTATCATCAGACCATCTTGTTCATTTTGGAGCGATTGATTTGTGGGCGCCATTCGAGAACTTTTATTCCCCAGCGGTTGATAGTTGTACGAGGTATATCAGAACCAGACAGTTGAAGTGGCAATGGACAGGCCCATAGACTGAGTTTTAGTGAATTTAGCCCTAACTAGGTAGGTACTAGGTATGTATATGTGGGCTATGTGTGGGTCACATTATATTTGACTGAAGTTAGCTATAAACAAGTCCTTATAGCAGGTTTCGTAGGCCCAGACTACACAATACATGCTTACTTTGATTGCTAACCTTGAAACGCACAAAAAACTGTTTGTGTTCCCACCTACTCACTTAGTAAAACTGACTTGTGTAGGTACGTATGCTAAACGAACGAATAATTTGACAGAGTAGGTTAGGTACTTAGTGTCTATCTATCTATTTTGAATATAAATGTATATTTGTTTGCCGTCACGGCGCATGAAGTATGATTGAGCATAAATAATAATAATAACCTGATATCAAGACATTTCATAATATTTAACAAGTAGTCCTATTATTTGGAATGGGGGTATTAACCTTTTGTGTGATGTGTGAGCGATGCTCTACAACTTAAAAATAACTTAAAAATGTTACGCAAGCCGCAAAACGTATATAAGTATTCTATCAGCCATCTAGTTCCCATACTACAAGCTATGCTTAATTTGGGTCTAGATTATATTGTGTAAAAAATGTCCACACATATTTAATTTGATTATTTTTCACTCATTCTCCTACGCTTCTCGCTCTATTCGCTTGCCACGGTCAGTATTCTCATGTGACTGTAATGTAATCTCACTCACCAGCTCCCAAACGCTCTTCAAACCAAAACACAGGAGCACTGGTGGCAGAAATAGGTAAGGTGGAAGGAATATATTAGTTAATGTAATGTATTCATCCAATGTGTGGGTACTCGCAAATATGCTTTTCTCTGGCTACCGTAGGCCAGCAATAAATCAGTCTCATTTCAATGGTGTTTTACTCCGCATCTTAAATATTACATTGGCGCCGATTTATGGGATTTAGTCATGCCTTTCGGCAAATTACCCGAGTTTGAGCTGGAAGAAGGCAAGAACTGGACATCCTACGTTCGGTTAGTTCGGCAATTCATTTTGTTGAACGAGATAAAAACCGAACTACGCGTAGCCACGTTGGTGACACATGTAGGCGCGCGCACATACCAACTAATGTGCGATCTGTGCGCTCCAGAACATCCAGAAGACAAGACCTTCGATACTCTCGTCGAGCTCGTGACTGGCCACCTAGAACCCAAGCGATCAGAGATAGCGGAAAGGCATACATTTCGTCAACGACGTCAAGCGGACGGCGAGGCAGTTGGTATATTTTTACAAAGCCTGAAGCACCTCGCTACTCATTGCAACTTTGGATCAACGCTGGAAGTGAACCTTCGCGACCAGTTCGTCTCCGGGTTACGCAGTGAGGACATGCGATCGCGCCTGTTCGCTGAGTCGTCGCTCGACTACAAGAGAGCTGTGGAGCTGGCACTCGCGCTGGAGGCGGCGGAGCGGCATGCGGCGGAAGCCGTGGCCGGCGCTGCGCCCTCGGCGATCGCTGGCGACAGCATCTCGGGACTCGGGCAGGGCGCCGCTGTGGCCGGGCTGCATCGGGTGGCGCAGGGGCCGCCGGCAGCGCGCGAGCCGAAGGGTGCTTGCTGGCGCTGTGGGAAGAGTCGTCACGCGCCTAATAAGTGTAGATATAAGTCCTACGTGTGCGACAAGTGCGGTGTTAAAGGTCACCTATCAGTGGTGTGTTCCAAAAATAAAAAGGACCCGCCCAAATCCAGGTACCAAAACTTTATACATAAGGATGCAGACTCCGATTCAGATTCAAGCGATGGACTATATCACGTAGTTTCTATTAAAAGTGACCGTAAGGACGGCCCGTATCATCATACACTCTCGGTCGAAAATACAAAAGTGTTATTTGAAATAGATACAGGGAGCAGAATATCGGCGGTCAGTAAGTCATTTTATGATAAATATCTATCTCACCTACCTATATCTTCCGATAGTAACAAATTTCATTCATACACGGGAGATGCGATTCTTCCACTGGGTCGTATCATAGTAAATGTGCAGAATGGCAATGAAACATTACCACTGCCGCTTTTTGTAATCGACAACGGCGGTCCTCCCTTACTGGGCCGACGTTGGTTACGCAAACTAAAATTAAACTCAATTAGCTTGCACCATTTGTCCCCGGAGATTGACCCTGAAGTAGCTAAGTTAAAATTAGATTTTCCTGATGTATTTAAATCCGGTTTAGGTTGTTGTAAAACAAAACTTAAATTATATTTGAAAGATGATACGCCCATATTCTGTAAAGCGCGACCGCTCCCTCTCGCCTTGCGCGATCCTGTTGAACAGGAGCTAGAACGCTTACAGCGCGAACAGGTGATATTCAAGGTAGATCGCAGTGACTACGGAACTCCAATTGTTCCCGTTATCAAGCGCGATGGCTCCATACGTTTATGTGGAGATTATAAAATAACTGTAAACAAAGTTCTTAAAGATTTTCACTATCCACTACCAAGAATTGAGCAGTTGTTCGCCGCTCTGAGCGGAGGGCAGCACTATAGCAAAATTGATTTAAAACATGCGTATTTACAGTGTATTTTAGAGGAAGGCTCGCGGCCACTTACTGCCATAACTACGCATATAGGTACTTTTGTATATAGAAGAGCTCCTTTTGGTCTGAAGTGCCTGCCTGAGATGTTTCAAAAGTTGATAGAGGAAACGCTGAACGGTCTTAATTGTGTAGCTTTCCAAGATGATATTTGTATAACTGGGGCCTCGAAAGAAATTCACTTGGCAAATTTAAGGGCTGTTCTGTCACGATTACAGGAGGCAGGACTTAGGGTGAAATTCGAAAAGTGCGAATTTTTTAAAGAAGAAGTTTGTTATCTCGGTTACAAAATCAATAAACATGGTTTGCATACCGATAGTAGTAAAGTCGATGCGATCGCGAAAGCCCCTAATCCACAAAATGTTTCTCAACTAAGGGCTGCTCTAGGGCTCATCAATTACTACGCTCGGTTCATCCCCAATATGAGTACCTTGTTACAGCCTCTTTATTCCTTGCTTAAGAAGGGAAGTAAATGGCAGTGGACTCGTGAGTGTGATGCCGCATTTGACGCAATAAAGGAGGTATTAACGCGGGAACCAGCGCTGGCGCACTACGAGCCGTCCCTGCCGCTGGTGTTGTCAGTGGACAGCAGCGCGTACGGACTGGGCGCTGTGCTGTCGCACGCCTACCCCGACGGCTCGGAGCGCGTCGTGTGCTGCGCCTCGCGTACGCTCTCGGACACTGAGCGCAGGTACAGTCAGCTAGACAAGGAGGCCTTAGCCATCGTGTACGGAGTGAGCCGCCATCACCAGTACGTGTACGGCCGACCATTCATCCTAAAGACTGATCACAAGGCGCTTAGCTATATTTTAGGCCCAAAAAAAGGTATTCCGCAGACCGCCGCCAGCAGGCTACAAAGGTACGCTGTCAGACTCGCCGCTTACGACTTCGACATTAAATTCGTGCCGACGGAGCGAAACGGTAATGCAGATGCACTATCGCGTCTACCGTTGCAGCAACTCAAAGGTGAGTCCGACCGAGATGACGCTGCATATCTACATTTCGTGGAAGATAGCTTCCCGATCGGTCACAGGGATGTGGCTAAGGAAACTAAAAATGATTTAATCCTACGTAGGATCTACGGCTATCTAATGAGTGGGTGGCCGGAGGACGTGGAAATCGAGAACGAAAAACCTTACTTCCATAGAAAAGACAGCTTACATATAGACCACGACTGCATAGTCTGGGGTTATAGGGTCGTGGTGCCGGCGTCACTGCGTGCGCACATTTTAGACGAGATCCACTCCGGGCATCCGGGAGTGGTACGTATGAAGCAGGTGGCGCGCCACTACGTGTGGTGGCCTCTGCTGGATGCAGACATCGAGGCGAAAGCGCGTGCGTGTGCCGCATGCGCTGCCGTGCGCGACGCGCCACCGCGTGCTCCACCCGTGCCCTACGCCTGGCCTACGCAGCCATGGTCTAGACTTCATGCCGACTTCTTACATTTCCAAAGTAAGACCTATTTTTTACTAATTGATTCGCATTCAAAATGGATCGAGGTGGTAGGTATGACCGGGGGTACGACGGCCGCAAAGGTGGTGAGCGTGCTAAGAGAGAGCTTCGCTAGATTTGGTCTTCCCAAACAGTTGGTAACTGACGGAGGCCCGCCTTTTACATCAGCCGAGTTCGAAAAGTTCCTTCGATGCAACGCCGTGCAGCATGTCTTGGCGGCACCGTATCATCCTTCCAGTAATGGAGCTGCCGAAAATGCTGTCAAGACGGTAAAAAAGGCTATAAAGAAAGCTTCACTCGAAGGAGAAAATGTAGATCGTGCTTTGAGTAAGTTTTTATTCCAGTATCGCAATACAGAGCATGCCAGCACTCAGCGCTCGCCCGCTGCCGCTATGCTGGGCCGCCGGCTGCGCTCGCGACTCGACATGCTGCGCCCGCACACAGCCGACTTCGTAGAAGCCGCGCAGCAGGCGCAGCTTCGCAATGCAGGCGGTGTATTTCGCGATGTCAATAAAGGTGATGAAGTACTAGTGAAGGAGCTTCGTCCAAACAGTATCATCAAGTGGAAACCGGGCGTCGTTGAGAAACGCACTGGTGCTGTTACATATAAGGTACGTACCGAGGACGCAACAAAAACCAGACACATCGATCAGATCATGCCTATGCGTAGAGGCAATCGATTGTCGCTTGCTAGAAGTGTCCAAAGCATTGACAATGCTGTGGTTGAGCATGAAGGACCCGTTGCCAATCTAGAGCCTGCTGAGTCTACTGAGGCAGAATTTCATGATGCCGAGGTGTCCCCGTCGCCGTCAACAGCGACGTCGCCTTCGGCCCCACTGCCACCTACTCCCAGACAGGTTGATGACGAGGGCTATCCCACAGTTCCGAGCTATCTTCGTCCTCGTACTAGAAAACCTAACTATAAAGTTTAATTTTACTACCGTTATGCAAAACGTGTCTTGTGTATAGGTAGGCATCATATAGGTGTATAGGTATTTTTGCTGTATAGGTAGGTACATACCATACTTTCTTTTGAGTGTAAGAGAAGTATAGGTAGTTCGTATTTTTCATGTGTTACTTAGTGCAGTTAGATATAAGTAGGTACCATAATTCTAAGTACGTAGTATAAAGTTGGTTTTGCCTTTATATCGAATAACATGGCCCGAATATGTATTGAAATATTCTAGTGGTATAGCGTTATAACTCAGCTGTTCTGGCTGGTGCATTATTTAGTCTATAAGTTTGTTACTCTTTATAATCTCTAAGGGGGGAAAATTGTAATGTATTCATCCAATGTGTGGGTACTCGCAAATATGCTTTTCTCTGGCTACCGTAGGCCAGCAATAAATCAGTCTCATTTCAATGGTGTTTTACTCCGCATCTTAAATATTACAGTTAATACCTAGGTACATAGAAAATCGTGGTGGTCTTGATAGTAGCAACCGGGAGAGGTTTGGACCCTTCTATTTTTCTATTCAACGGATTTAATGTAATGATAGTGCTCTCAAACGGTGAAGCAAAACATCAAGAGGAAACCCACGGGTGTCAGTTCGTATTGCTCTGTATTTTCTGTTTTAAAAACCGACAAAGCTGTGATATGGTTAAGGCGCGGGGAATCCTTCTCCATCTCAAATCCTATCCTAGGTAAATATTGCCTCATGAGTAGGTTATATTTGTCTTGATGTCTAGAGGCGTACCAAGAAAGGAATCCTTGATGTTCAACCCATAAACGGGTATCGCGTGATTGAAGTTTGTATGAAAATTACTTCACACGGAACTACTACCATTATCGGTTTTTATTAACGTTCTAGAACACATACGTCTGTTATTTTCAGGTGTGTGCCATGCTGATGAGTTGATGCATCTGTTCCCGATTCATTTCCTCTCGAAACCATTCTCGTCACTTGATAATACTATGAGCGAAACTATAATAAAGCTTTGGACTAACTTCGCGACTAGTGGGTAAGTAAAGTCCATAGATATAAAATTAGAATTTATTTTAGTTATTAAATATCCTAAAGTACCGACTGGTCTCCTAGGCTCCTAGCGTCTATAATGGATCTTGAAAGGGAAGAACCTGTTTTAAGAAACAGTATGTATTTTGTTTTACGGAATAAAGGATGTAATATGGAATATTATATTTATACGTGTTCGATTTATTAGTATTTACAAGAAAAAAGTGTATAAGCATTAAATCAGCTATCTGGTTCCTATGGTACAGGCGTTGCTTAGTTTGGGTCTAAAGGGCCTTGTGTTAATATTTATTTAATTATTATTATAACTATAGGTTTGTATCCTAACTAAAAGAAAGGTTCAAACTTCAATATTTATGGTGTTTTACCTCCAAGGCCCATTCGATCTTTTAACTCTACGGTATTTCGTCTAGCACAGTTTTAGATAACATATAACCATATCGTTATAAATACCTACCATAGTTACAAAGTATGACCAAATATACTTATTGAAGTTATGTCATAACATAGTTATCTATCTATCTTCTATTGATACTTTAGTAAAATTGTAGAGATCGAAACACAGTCCGTACAGTAAAATGTTTTTCTGAAAACTTTCTGAAGTATGGATAGGCATTTATTCAATAGAACCAAAGTGTTCATTTGTAAGTAGGTAATTCTAGGAGCCAGTTTTTCGCGACCAAGCCTAGAAGAAAAGGTAAGAAACTTACGGCTTGGTTTTTACCGTTTTTTTGTGTGATGTATATAAGCACGGGTTTCATTAGTTGGATCTGTTTGAGCCTGGGCGAACGAAATCCGCATGTTTGTAGAATCAACATGGATTCTCAAGGTTCTCCAGACAGGTTGGACCTATTTGAACCTGGACAAGAAAGTTCACAGGTTTTTGTATTTTCTTTTATGTTTTATATTTGTTGTTGGAACAACCAAATAGTCAACTTGATATTAAGTGGTAATCATCATATCAAATAACAATTACAAAGCATTGCCTCGCAGATCATGCACATTAGAGCGTTCCTTACGATGGAGTGCCTACGTCTACCAAGTTGAAGCATATGTCTGTCATTTTACCACCTTCAAACCAATACCCAGCAACAGTGGTTGGCAGCAGAAATAGACATTCTGCAATCCGCTGTTTGAACGAATGAACCTAGACAACAACGCTCGCAGTGCCAAAATGCTTGCAGAACCTAGACTAAAAGGTTCTTTCAGAGCAAGTCAGTTTGTTAGAGTCTGTCGTTTACAAGGCCTTCTTCTCGTTCTTTTCAAGGCTGGCAACCGATCAATTTTAGTGGTTGTCTAGGAACAAAGAAAAACGCAGAGCGGATCAGTTAGTTGTTTTATATTAGGTGGCAAGTGGTAATTTTAGATCAACCACACCCAATATGTGCATAGCATACTTAACTCTTAAAACAACATTTTTTTCTAGGTATTCGGTATTTACTAGCTCTATAATTAGCCTATCTTAAAGCCCGCCTTTTGTACACTTATTTATAGTAGGTAATTGTGCAATAAAGTGTTAAATAAATAAATAAATAATATATATAAAAAGTATAGTATTAAAAGTATTAGGTAGATAAGATACAGTGATGTATGTAAGTGCAGATATTATTATAATGCTTAATTTTTTTGGCATATAAAATTACAACTGGCGATATACCTACACATAATTAGCTTTGTAAGGTTTATTAGATGTTGGACCTAACTGTTGCATGTTTTTAGGTCTGATTGTCAAAATATAACGACATTATTGCAATACGGTTAGGGATCTTGGTCTTGATTCGGAATCCCAGTTTTTGGATTCTTGATCTATAGTAAAATGGAATAAGAACTACCTAAATGTATTAATTAGGGTTTTTAGGACTAGAATAGATCCAAAATCGTATTCTCTAAAAATGACTAACCGACATACTTACAATAACATTACAAGCATAAGTAGTCAATGTTTATATAATGGTAAGCGTAAATCGGTGCAGCCTATAATACTTATTCTAGACTGCACCGATTTCTTTACAATCTGTTTATTACATTGGTAAATTTATGACTTCATAAAGCTACCAAAGTAGCAAACAGATTGTATGTTACGTAGTACCATAAAGTACCTGACATTTACTTATTTCGGCTAGAAGTAAGAACGAAAGTGTTATCACTCTGTTTTTTACCTAGAAGCATAATAAATATGTCCAATTACTAATAACTACTGGTATATTTAATAAATTACATTATTTCATCAAAGGTACGGCACCTGCACATTAAAAACCAATTATATAATTATAATAACAATTAAGATATAAATTTTATTTATTTTCAGAAACCCAAACAAACCTATAAAGGTGCCAGTAAAATGGAAGCCTGCAACCAGTGGAGCCAAAATGGAATACCTAAATATCGACGTTGAATCCAATATGAAAATGCATCTGGCATCTTCGTCCCGATTCTGGGCAAAGTTACCATTGTGGCACAATATACCTAACCTCAGATTCACTGACGAACTATAAATAACTGGGTGCAGGATAGGTACATAATATGTTATTTTATCCCAAAGATGTGAGCGATACGTGCGGCCTAGATTAAGAATGGTTTAGTTTAGGTACTGGGTAAGCCTTACACTATCTAGCTAAAGAAATCTGAACTACTAGACCTAGACGAACCTATGTATCTACTTTTAAAGCACTCGAGAGACCAGTAATAGTAGACCTATGGAAGTCAACCACTGACACTGGTCCTAGAATAAAATTTCAGTGTACTATTGGTAGTGAATGCATGTCTAATACTCTATTTCTGTATTCTAGGCTGGACATTTTCTTAGTTAGCTTAACGATGATTTTAATACATCTTGTTTTACATATCTACCTTAGTTTGTTTTAGTAAAATTCAGATCATTATCAACATCCTGTAGAAGTATAGGCCTCCCCCATACATTTCCAGGAAGAACGATTCTAAGCGCTTACCATAGAGACTAAAAAGGTCAACTTTTTTACGTCATTCATTACCCGCAGTAAATTACTTATGCAATAGAGGACTTATACATAGGGACACCAAACCACAGAAAAACGCACGTAAAGCGACATGGATAGGTTTACTTTATTTTATTTATTTATTTATTTAATCATATAGGTACTTATAAAGTACTTATATTTATTGAATCATATATATACTTTGTTGTATCTGGTAGGTACTGGCATCAACTTGTCTTTGTACATCCACCAGACGCTGAAGTTGTTATACACACTGTATGACCTCATCATCTTGGCGTTGTTCATAATAGCACAGAATTTACAGTAGTCGTCCGTGTCGGGAGTTTCATGTTTAAAGTGAAAAGAATAGTGTTTCTTCCACCGAAAAAAGTTGTGGTATCGCTCTGGATCTTGAATTATCTCAAACATTGTCTTCGCTAACATTTTTGGACCTAATTTGACTGCATCTAAGTATGTTCCTTCCGGAAGAAATCTGGAACAAATACATTGAACATATTTTACAATAGTATGCCCGTACTTATTTTGACAGGTTCTCACAGCTCAGTTTGTAGTAGCTATGCCAGCTGTAATTTTGTAAAAAATAATTCCTTTGAAATTCCTTTGAAATTCCTTTGAAATAGAACATTGAGCGATATTAAATGATAAAAACCCGTATGCCTAATTTAGGACATAATTGTGATAGTGAGTACCGGATACCTACTTGGAATAGTTAGCACCACCATACACCACGGGCACCGTGTCGTGGTTCAGTGCATACACCACTTTTTCTGTGACGTAATCGTCACTAAATGAGTTTTCAAACGCCAAGTAAAAGTAGTATTTTTTTCGTACCATATTGAGGCAACGCTGCATTATAAATTTTGGACACTGACTCGGTCCACATGTACCATATACGTCTACGTTCATATTGTAGTATTTCAAGTATTTCTGCAATGAGTGGACATAATTCTCTCTCCGACTGGCCGTCAAGCAGTTTGAAGAAAACCAAACCGCAGTTTTTTTTTTACTCGTTAGTCGATATTTCAACTGTTCATCTACTGGCTTCATGATATCTACATTCATCCAGTTCATGTTTTCACTAGGCCCAATTACATTATTATTGGCGTCTTTCACAATAAAATACCCCCATACCGCATCAGAATTCAGTTTGTAAGTCCACGTCCAGTTAAAAAAGCCTTCGAATTCGGCAGTATGTATAGGATAGTTCTTGGCTGACTCTATGTTGGTATAAACATACTTTTGATGGTTACTTCTTTCTCTTGGCATATCATTAGTGTATAGCAAGAACGGTATCTGGGGTCCATTAAAAGCGATCACATCGAATTCTGTATATCTTCCTAGAAAGTTTCGGTCACTGGTCACATAGCAGTTCTTCCATTCACATCTCTTTTTGATAAATACTTCATTTCCTTTACCGAAATATACGAATGGAAAACATCTAGAGCTCGTCCAGAGAAGGATGTATTTAGTCGAATCGTTTGTTGCACTAACATAATCGTAAGATTTTAACTTTATTTTTAAACTACTACTATTTAAATGTATTGGATTAGGTTTTTTGGTATTCTGTATATAAATGAGACTATATCGTGTATTTATAGTAAAAAAATATAGGACTATTAAAATAAAAATATACAAGTGTATTTTGGTAGGAATACACCGGAGGAAATTAATTTTGACACAAGGAAACATTTAGAGAACTTAAAAAACATGTGTTTGAAGCCGGTTTTTAAACACGAATGATCGATTCTTACATAAAGGAATTTCATTAAAAGCCTGTTATAAGTTTGTAAACATTTTAATGAAAACAAAGCTAGTAATTTTGTCTGCATATTTTGCATTTGTTACTTACAGCTAAGTACCATTATGTTTGCATAACAACTACTTGTTTACATGTTACACGACCAAGCAAAGAGAAACTGCAACGCTAATGTCTATTACAAAAAAAACTGCATGTATTTGTAACTAACGCACCTCCGATGTGGTAGCAGTGTAGAGAAAGACTATTTAAACTCTCGAATCATTTATAGTTAAAACAGAATACGTTGATAATCGTTGATAATAATGCGCAACTTTGACTCGCTTCGCAGCCGCCTTGGTCGCATCGTTTTGGCCACAGTACATGTAATTTTATTATTTATAAATAAACACCAGAGGAAATAATTACATTTGAAATAAAACTATATTTTTTTACGAAGTTATAAAATTCAGAGTTTCCAAGTTATTTTAGAAAATACCGGAAAAGTCGAGTAAGTCGAGTTTTCCTCTATTGGAAAATCATATTTTCGGTTTTTATAGTTAGGCGCAAAATTACTTGTTTACCAAAAATTATATTTAATCTCGGTATCTCGAATTCTGAACATATAAGTACGTATCTAGAACTTTCATTTTATCAACCGATACTGATTTCGGGTTATTGATAAGTAGTAAATAAATAGGTGCCTATATCTGCAACTTAGGCTTACTTTTCGACTCGATATCCGGACTAATTTATACAGGTTTTTTGAGTTAGAAATATAATCACTTTCATTTGGTAGCAACCAACTGTTGTTGTTCCAATTTGATCATTAGTGGTTACAATGCAAAATATTATTTTCTGAATAGCTGGTAGGATGTAGCTTAGAACTTAGAAGCAATAGCAACAATGGCAGAACAACAAGGTTACATTTATATTCCTTTTTAACACTTGCCATGGAGAGTACAAACGAGTAATGAAGCGTGGTTCTCCTTCGTGACTTACATTTATGTGTCTAAAACGTTTCATAGTGCATAACTTTATTGGACCAAACTATGTAGATGGGTTTCCGTAGAGCAGACGAGATTAGTGACAAATGGTTAGCCCCAGACCTTGACTCCTTGGTCCCAGGAGCAGCTGGTTAAAGCTACGCCGTTAGGAGACATAGCGATGGAGGTGACTCTGTTCTCGTGACCCATCAGGGTTCCTGTGGAATTTACAGGTTACGGTTACAATGTATCGTGATGTTTACGTCGATGCCGACCGCGACTGAGTAACTACATAGTAAGGAAGTGGTTCTGTGTAACAGTAGACCTCGTGAGCGAAAACGCTACAGTAGAATATCTTCCTGTTTCTTTCTCCACCATTTGGGTTATTTTTCACAACATCTTGTGTACATTTCACATAGAAATAATAGAAAATGGAGGTAATGTTAAACGGTATTCGACTTAGTAACATTCGTTCAAAAATTTAATAAATTTAAAATTTTTTTTTTTTTAAATCGAACCCCCAACCTAGTACAGAAGACAGAGTTAACAGTTGCTATGTTAGTCAATGGAGTTAATAAAATGTTTCCGATGGGCGCTATCCGTTAGAATGAAACTTTTACGAGGAAAATAGTAAAATTTGTAAAATCTTGTGTGTAAAAACGTGAGCTCACATTGATTAGAGTTAGAATGTTAAATATGTATTATTTAATTATTCTTAAATATTTAGCTAGGCAATGTTATTGGTTTTACATCATTTTTGCTAATAACCTTGAAGGTGAGTTTTGTCGAGCATAGATGACTAGTTATTCTGATCTGTATAATAATAATAATAATGCTGGACAACCCACGCAGCATCATCTAGCCCCAAGTAGAGCTTGTGTTATGGGTACTAAAATACTTAATACAATACATATATATTTTATATGTCGGATCTTGCAGATTCTTATAAACTAAAACGCAGTCGTTTTCTGTCATCTTTGGAATTAACATAGCTTTTCAATTTTACTTATCTTTCTTCTGTTATTTTAGGGTTTGTTGATTAATTTCAGTAGCATTTTAGCCAACATCACTCGTACTTCATTGAGGTCTTAGAACAATGTAAGCAGTTTTTTTTACATTTTAGAGGTAAAAGTTTGACCGCAATCTCACCTGATGTTAAGTGATGATGCAGTCGATGGTGTAGCACGCTTACTTAGAAGATACCTATTCACTCTTTTCTTGATAACATCCAAATAAGTTCTGTATCCGCATAAAACCTCAAGTTCCAGGCTAAGTTGGAGCGTTGAAGGTATAGGTAGATTAGATAATTATGTAGATAGAGTATTTCATCTAAGGATCGAATAGTAAGTTAACAGCTGAGTGCACAGGCACCCACTGGGGGATACCTAAATAGATAGGTACTTAAGTGACTGTGTAAGAAGAGACAATACTGCTGCCGTAGATATTCTATCAATGAATACAGAAACTATAAAAGTCATTGTCCTGACTGAAAAACAACACATTGTTTAAGCTAGTTGAAGACTCAAAATGTTCATATTATATTTTTATTGGTGCATAAAGGTGTACCTAGAAAATAATTTTTAAAATAGCGAAGTTGAAATTTATCAAGCAAGAAAAGTAGTAAGTATATGAAAATAGTTTTTCATGAACAAGCCGCGCTTGTAAACATGTCCGTGGCAGCTGTTATAATTATATTTTTAATTTAATTCATTTTAATAACATAAATACATCGTTAAATGTAAAATACTGCTCAAACGAGCGCACGCACTGTGAGCTGCTATACTCGATTGGGTAGTGGCGTGACCATGCGTCAGCAAAGCCGATTATATTCCAGTCACATCTACATAATGTTATTTGATAGGTATAGGTACAAGCGTTGAATTGCGAAGTTATACTGTGACATTAATACCGAGAGCATTATTTAACAGAATAAATCGAGCGAACGAAAACCTTTTAAACGTTTTTTTCAAACTGACTGTAGCTATTGTAGTCCAATTTCCAACAGTCTATACCATACGATAAATGTTTCCATTGGAACTTTTTTTTCATTGAGCTATTCCGCTCGCTTTTTAAAAATAGAAGAATAACAAGTACCTACACTATAAAAGGTATGTTGCTTCCAAAGATGACATAAACAACAACTTCTTCGTTTATAAGAATTTCTAAGATTTGACAGCGTATTTCATTGGATCATCTTCGGCAGGCATGCTCCACTGCCACTTCAGAACGCTAGTTCTTTAAGTCGTGTCGACAATCATGGCACGCTATCGAATGACCTCGTTTCGGGTTTTGTCTTTGAGAGATTCTAAGCATAGCCCTCTCCTTAACTCTCTAGGTAACATTCAACCTATGAACCCGGTATGTACCTACCTATATACCTACCTACTGGTAGGGTGCACTGATTGAAGACTGATAGGCGACAAAAGAAGTGACCAAGTTTACCGAATGCTGTCCAGTCTAACTGAATTATTATTTCACATGAGAAATATATATTTACCCGTGTGGGTGACTTTGAGGGTATCCCAGGAATGAACAGCATTGTCATCAGATCCAGCGAGAAGATATCTTCCACTCAGGGACAGAGCTGCATGTAAGAATATGAAATCAAGCATTATTAAACAAAAAAAAGTAAGGTAGTCTTTGGACTCTGTCGATAAAAGCGAAAGCTAGGCCAAAAATTACACATTATATCCACAGTATAGTTACATTTAGCTCATGGAAAGCGTTCGGTGACGATGACGCGAGTTCCATGATTTTTGTTCACCCAAAAAGTGTTCAAAGTTTTCACTTCAATAAGCTACACGACTCTAACCTTACGCACACTAACCATATTTTGACACTTCGAAACCAATCAAGATAAAAACTGACCACAGCTAGTGAAGCCGCTAGCTCCAGGCGGCGTGTAGTGGCCCAGTTGCTGGTCACTGCGGATGTCGAACATGCGCGCTGTCTTATCCTCTGAGGCAGTGGCAAAAGCCTGCCCGCTGGCGTGGAACTGTAACCAATTACCAACCATTAGGCTTTTATATCCAGACACATCTAATATATTATTCTAGGCGTGAAAAAAATGCATCGAGTCTGAATTCGAAATCACACAACACCACACTAGTAAAACCAGCACCGCTGATGAAGGTTGACTAGGACTCGAAGTGGCGAAGCTAGTTGAGAAGGGAGTGGAAGTTAGACGGATAGACGGGGTCGCGGCAACATTCACAATAAAATTTCTATATTTGACAAGAAATCAATGTTTAAGCTAACATCGAACCCACACCCTAAAACCAATTGACTCAAATTGGCTTTTTGCATGTAGACAGATACTTAGAAAAGCTGTAAGGTCGAAAATGGTATCTATTTTTTATCTGGAACGACATTCGAACGCATTGTGTATTTTTACCAACTTTTTTAGAAAATAAACTCTTAGAAGTATTTGAGTAGTAAAGCCAATGCTAAAGTAATTTATTGCGTAATATTTATTATTTATTTTTTCAATATAGGTTTGCACAGACTGATACAATTTAGAGCAGCCATGCTCAACGTGGTAGGTAGGTACGCATGCAATATTTCATTATATATAATTAGTTTAAATTATATAAGTAATTTCAATATAAACCTTCTCCAACAGTAGTTTTTTTCAGTCTTAGGTACTTTAGATACCTACGGGCTTGAAGTATGTAATAGGAATGAAGGTAGATTATTATAAAGACGAACAGCCATACACAACAGATTGCACTCTGCAGTTTTATTTTGGGGTAGTCTGGGCTTGATAATGTTCCGTGTATAGGTCACGTTGTTTTAAACTTAATTTCGGCACTACACTATGCGTAAATCTGTGTATGTGTAGGTAATTGGAAATTGCACGAGTAGATATATTCTATTCATCTCCCCTTCGTACGGCGGTGGTGGCGGCGGACATCCGAATCAACAATAAACTCAAGTACCCTAATATTAGATATTCTGTGGTTAACCTACCTAATGATTACCAAGTACCAACGCGTCCTTGAAATAAACGGTAGGTTAACAAAATTATATATCCATGTTACTAATTAAATAAAGGTAGAATTTGTTCAGGTGATTGGTAGTGTTACTCCTTAGACGAGTAAACCACTGTTACTCACACAGACACTGTTGACGTCAGCCTCGTGGCCGAAGAATGTTTGTTTCGCCTTCTCATCCCTGACGTCCCATAATTTGCAGGTCTTGTCCACGGAGCCAGTAACATACGATTTCATATCTGGAATACAAAATTAAGACTTGATAATAAACAATTATCTATTATACCGATCCAAAATTCTTGGAAGAGCTGCTTGTTTATGAAAGAGCGCATGAAAGGCGGCCTTTCTTTTCTTACTGAAGCGTTAACTCTTCGGAATGTGTAATCTTCCTGTCCTAACCTACGGTGTCCAGATTTGGTCTAAGTCAGTCACATAAGCCAACACTCGTGGTTGAAATGAAGCATTTTGAACGATAAGTTCCGTAACATCTGACTGCGCTCAAAACCCGATATCGCTGTAAGCATCAAGGCTTCCAAGTTGAAATGGGACTAGATGAGTCACATCTCTGTATGCAACTTGAAAGATGCCCAAGATCAGCATTGAGTGGACACTGTAGATGGAAGATGACCGGACATTTTTAACAAAGATTGGTCGAATTTGACAAGGAATCGAGATGAGTGGAAGGAAAAAAAGGAAACAAGGATGGAAGAAAGACTCCAGTCCTAGCCAAACTCGCACACCATTTAGAGTTCCACCTCTGCGACGTGGAAATGGAGGGCGTCGTTTACTATGGGTTAACGCACAATACGTACATATAATATAATATAACATATAAGTGAGAATGAAACCATTAGTAGTAGTATCATGGCGCATGCAACTGTGCCAGAATATCGGGAAACAATCAAACTTAAAAATCATGGTAAATATCCCGTTTATAACCAAAATAATTGTTTAGTCGTGCATGTTAATCTAGGTTATAACAAAGATCTCTGCTTGGTTAGTTATGAACACAAATTGATGGGATTGTCATTAATTAAAACACAAGTGTCTACCTACTAATAGGTAGGTACACGTTACGTACCAGGTGAAAGAGATATGGTTACAACGTCCCCCGCATGTGCGTCGAACTCCATTTCTCTCTTACCAGCTTCCAGGTCCCACACGCATCTAAATAGTAAACAAAAATGCTATTAAAAACCTTTTCTCGAGCACTGGTGGTCTAGTGGGAGTCTCGTCTTCTGGTTGTTACGTCGTAGATGAGAATCCGGTTCAATGAATTTTTCTGTGCGAAAAAATGTGTGCGCAAAGCGAGGGCTCTCAAACGGTGAAGGAAAACATCGTGAGGAAACCCGTTAGTATTCCAGCAGTGGCGATGGGCTTGCGACCTATCACGTATGGAATACCAACTACTTTAAAATGTAAGTACGTGCCAAATGTATATTTACTCGTATATTCTCTCATACCTCTGACATCGGTTTATAGACACCCTCAATCGAACCATGAGTCGGTACTACTTTGTTATTTATATATAGGGGATTTCTACCACGTCTGGGGATTAAAGCCGTGAGGTTATTTATTTTAATCTCTTCTGTCCTGAAGGTACAGTCAATTCCCTGTCTAATTTCCTCTCAACTTGGTTTTCAAATCAAACTAACTGGAAAAATCTACTCTAAAAATATACTAAACCTGCCCGAAAGTTAAAGGTTTATCGTCTTACATTTTCATGTCTCCTGAACCAGTAAGGATGTGCGTGTCGTCAAGAAATCGGCAGCTGCTGAGGAAGCCCTCATAGCCAGCTAACTCGCGCACCATCTTAGCAGCACCAGTCGAGTCGCGGTTGTTTACATCATAGATTGTGCACATGTTGTCCATTCCGCCGCAAGCTGGGGCACTCATTAAAAGGAATTCAAATTACGAACCATACAATAGACAGTTTTGAACACTATGGAGCAAGTACTCGGTAAAACTCGGTAGGTATAACCTAAATACTACGCTACATAATAAAATCGTCAACTCTGAAAAGATGTGGCTGATCCTCATGCCAAAATGTGCGTAACATTTGGGAAAAATTTGCAAATGTTTATTTCGGTTTATTTAATGTAGAATGTGTAGAAGAATATGAGAATGTACCTACGTTATATTAAAATTGATGAAGATATAAAATAAGACACGCTTTCTTAA
This sequence comes from Electrophaes corylata, assembly GCA_947095575.1. Classification (NCBI taxonomy): domain Eukaryota; kingdom Metazoa; phylum Arthropoda; class Insecta; order Lepidoptera; family Geometridae; genus Electrophaes; species Electrophaes corylata. The sequence continues at coordinate 8,041,294 of OX352698.1, read as the reverse complement.
TTTTGGGTTTGCGTTACCAGGTATTTTGGGCAATCATAATTACGCGCTAACTTTTGCCAATATCGCAGCTATGAACGTTTATCAACTTATCTGTTCACTTTTACAGTGAAACTAAACATACAACCGAATAGACTCAAAGAGATCATGTGGTACTTCTTGCAACTACGAGTAAGTAACTCACCGACAAAGTTTCCCGAGGGCGCGAAGGCCACGCTCATGACCCAGGCAGAGCGCAGTGGGATCACTTGTACCTTGTTGCCGCTCCACGTGTCCCAGATGATTAGTTTCCCGTCCAGAGAGCCTGTGACGCAGTGCCTGTCGACACCGACGCAATATCGATCTGTCATGACTTTTTCTTTGTCTTTAATTCAGTACTTCTAACTAGTAATTATTAGCTTTTATTCAGCTAGTAGTGGCTAGCTCTGTGATGCTCTGTGATTCATGGCCTTATATTATTATATTAAAATATTATTTAAATTATAATAAATACTTAGATATAATACATAAGTAGTGTACAGGCGAACGTAACGAAGATTATATAGAGCAGTGATAACCAATATCAAGATGCAGATGACTTTTTCTGGCATTTATTTACAGATAAAATCACAATAATAAACAATATTCCGGAGTAAATAGGTATGTCGTTGTTTTTCATTATTACAGATGGATGGTGGTTTTGAACATTTTAGTATGAAAACAAAGTACGTACTAATTGTATTTAAAGTTTCCATACACTCATTTTATTTATGAAATATATACACTATAATAATAATACGCAATAAAGTGCCTGGAATTGCTCTGACATTACCATTCAAATAAATACTAGGATCACTGCTTATTGACAGAATTATGTACGATGAAGTAGGATTAGCCCCAGACTACACTACTGAACCTTTACTACTGAAGGCTGGAGTTGTACCTGGAGTCCCCACTGTAGTGAACAGAGTTCACTTTGTTAATGTGCCCTTTCAACGTTTTCTTCACCTGCAACCTTATTTTCGGAATTTCTCCTAGATCGCCACATTTTTCAGCCAGTTTGCAGTCGTTAAATTTTTCTTGGTCTGCCTATAAAATGATAAATCTTAACGTTAGTTACAGACATTCTCTCGACATTCTCTCTAAAAGTGGCCAGTTATTCTTGAGAAGAGTTTTGGTAAGTAGGTACAAGTGCGAGTCAGACTCGCGCACGAAGGGTTCCGTACCATTATCTCTTATAAAAACGGCAAAAAAAATCTTGTTTGTATGAGAGCCCCCAATGCGATATTTATTTTATTCTGTTTTTAGTACTTATTTGTTGTTGTGTGTTGAAATTATACATGATCTGTGAAAATGTCAACTCTCTAACTATCACGGTTCATGAGATACAGCCTGGTGACAGACGGGCAGACAGACAGACAGACAGCGGAGTCTTAGTAATAGGGTCCCGTTTTACCCTTTAGGTTTGTAACCTTAAAAACCATAAAAAGTATAAGTACGATGAACCTGAAGTAATGAACAAGAGTGATATTTTATGAAAATAATTAGGTAATGTATTTTGGGCAGTAACCTTTGCCCGATGTGCCCTATAATAAATAAATAAATAAACAATACTGGACAATCCACACAGCATCATCTAACCTCAAGCTAAGCAGAGCTTGTGTTATGGGACTAGATGACTGATATACTTAATGCAATACTATATTACATACATAGATATTTTTTATTATACATAGAAAATACCCAGAACACCCGAAAAAAATATTTGCAGATCGTACAAACATTTATCCCAAGGCGGGAATCGAACCCGCAACCCCGGAGGACATTCGCCCGCCGCGCCACATCGGTCGGCCACATAATGTGAGCTCGTAATGCACTGCGTCCATTACTTTAGGACGTAATGTGCATGTAATTAGACCGGCACTCATACCCTTTAAATAGGAACATAGCAATGCTAATGCGATCATCTCTGCTTGGCCATACAAATAGGTACAGTCACTAGAATGTATACAATTCGTAATTTTCAAAACGGTATCAAAACCTTATAGTAAACTCCAAAAATCGTGAAATCAGCTGATAATTTCACTTACATTTCGAGTTTTTTCCCTGTAAATATTAATTTTTACACTGTAAAACCATTCTGTATGTAACGAATTGTATACATTCTAGTGCAGTTGACTGTACCTTTATTACCTAAGTGATACTTCCGCGGACAAAATTTTTCACTACGAGCTCTCTTCTACCACCAGTTACCTACTTAAATTTTCCGTTATATACCTTTAGTTGTGCGATTAGATCTGTCAATTCCTTTTTGAGTTCCGTGGTTTCAGGATCTTCTTTCGGCATTTTGAACAGCAAGTAGTATTTTCCTCGGGATAGCACTGGCACACAGGTCCACTGTGATCACACTGGCCGAGTTATTTTACTCCAGTAGCCATAAGCTTGTTACTCAAATTGGATTGGAGTTCCCAGCTGAAGCTCTTTAAGTGCTAACCAGCGCGCAGCGTTTCATAATTTATCCTCTAATTAAATAGCCAGTCATGATAAAGATTTGCACTCCAATTTTATCTAAATAAATAAATGTTGTGTCCCTCGTGGTGATGCTGACTTTGAATAACAGAGATAAGAAATAGCATCACGACTTTATTCCCCAAGCACGGTAGATATCCCCTCCGATCTCTTAGTACCAAGGGGTATGTCAGAGGTATGTCCAAATAGTACATTTGGTACATACCCACATTTTGCAGTAGTTAGTATTCTATACGTGACAGGTTGCAAGCCCATCGCCGCTGCTAGTATACCAACTGGTTTCCTCACGATGTTTTCTTTCACCGTTTGAGAGCACTGCGCACATAAATTATTCGAACGGAAAAATCCATTGGTGCACGACAGGATTTGAAGCCACGATCTTAGGATCAGAAGGCGAGGTTACTTCCACTAGATCAACGGTGCTCTCACCACCATTAACTTTATATCGTTACACGCGCCTTGCAGTCAAAATGACGTTGCCCGCAACATACCAGGCAGTGTAACTCAAAAAAACGGTAACATGAAACTTCGCTTATCGTTTTTCCGAGTAGACACCCAGACTTGCTATGCGTAGGTTAGTTAGGTACCTGTATTTAGTGACTTTATTTCCCAGCGTTTACATCTAAATCAGGCTGAAGATGATGATTATTTGTGTTGGGGAGAAGGGACAATTAACGATCTACCTATCCAAGTGGTCGGTGCTGCGGTGGCAAAGCGGTGACGCGACTGCCCAATCTAACATTGAATGCAATGCAAGTTATTGAACCACAACCGTCGTTCTAGATGCGGTGGCTTTCACTAACATTTCTTTTTTTTTTGACAATCTCTATCTTTGTTGCTTTATAAAAACTTCAAACTTGTATCTAACCTACATAACCACTGGAACCGAAGCCGAGGCCCACGTAAATATTGATTTCTATAATGCCTTTGAAACTATACTTTACATTGTTTCAAAGGCATTATAGAAATCAATATTTTTGTCTCTTCTCTACTTCTAATACTACACACATTCTAATAGATAAAGGTCGAGATGTGACTGACGTATAGAGAGAGAGAGAGTGAGTGAGGCTACCTTAGTAGGTATCATCTATCTTTGATTTTGCAAAACTGAACAAAAAAAATGCAAAACTATAAAACATAGTAAAACAATAGTCAAACATGGCTCTCAAATGAAAACGAGGAGGCAAAAAAATGGCGAACATGTCACTAAATATTCAGTAGGTACTATACTACTGGGCAAGCATACTCCATCTGAAACCCCGGTCCTGACACTACATCGTCCTGTAGATAGGGGTACCTATAAGTCAAAAAGAAGAGCCTGACACTGCATAAATCATGCAAAGGCCTGTTTACTTACTAATGCTGTGTTTATCAAATTTTGTATTTGATTGCTTTAATTGCTTTTTACGGTTCCGTACTCAAAGGGAAAAACGGAACCCTATTACTAACACTCCGCTGTCTGTCTGTCTGGCTGTTGATGAGATGCAGCCTAATGACAGACAGACATACAGTTAGAGAGTTAAAGTTTTCATAGATGATGTATTTGTGTTGCCGCTATAAAAACAAATACTAAAAATCTGAATAAAATAAATATTTAAGGAGGCTCTCATACAACAAACGGGATAATTTTGCCGTTTTTACTATGGATAATGGTACGAAACCCTCGTGCGCGAGTCCGACTCGCACTTGGCCGGTTTTACTATTTTTCAAATAATAATCCTAGTGGAACTGGCTATAATTAAAAAGTCGAAGTCAATGAAGAATATTTTTATCTTTGAAAAAATGTTTATGAACTATGGCTTTACAAAGGAAATATTTTCTTCTTTTATCTTCAAAAATGATCCAGACAAAAGTTGTTACCTATAAAAAATAGAGGAGGTATTTGTTTTATGTTGAGGCTCAAGCTCAATAAATAAATATTCCAATATCACCCTTTCTTCTAGGATGTCATCTTCAGTAAAATATCATAGAGCCACTGAACCGCGTTATACGGCTATTTACCTATCTGCCTATAGTTACCTACTTTCTGAAGCGGTAGTCGAGCTAAATTTCTTTACTTGCTCATGACACTTTCATTTCACGGTGTATTAGCTTTTTCTGAAAGCGATCAAAATAGAATAATGGTAGTAAAGGTACCGCTCACCTTTTCCGTTAAATCAATTTGATAGATTCGATCGTCGACAAATGCAGTGTTTCATCGGAAGCTTCAGTGAAAACATGCTTTTAAGACATCGGTGTTTTCCTTTAAAATGTTGCGTCTGGGTGTTGGCTATTTTCATGGCTCTCAAGTTCGGCTCTTCATCCCAGGAGTTCTGCACTAAAAACTCTGAAACTGACGAACCCATCTGTAAGAAGCACCGGTTATATTCAAACGGTAAGCACACCTTTGCTTTGCGAACTTCAAATGCGAACGTTTATAATAATTATGAACTTATAGCACATAACTAATGGGTGCGTTGTGTTCTATGTACTCGCGTTTTACGTTAGAAACCCCTACAATGGTACCCGGATAAAATTCCTTAACGTTAGGTACTCCAGCCAGGCCACGAAAAATAATTGATAGATAGGTAATGTATTTTAATTTTACAATCCGAGTTTTAAGTGAATTGAACCAAAGATTAAAAATTTACAAGGATTTTATTCTATTGGAAACCATCACATTTAAAAAACAAATTCGTGTTTAATAATTTACCCACCTAGGTACCATTATTTACTTTAAAGTAAAAACTAATTACACCAAAATAATTATTTGTAAATTATTTTACGGACCTAAACTCCACTAGAAGCCAAGTTTAACCATGAGTTCTGAGTGAATCGAACCAGATAAAATTCCCTTAGCGGTCCAAGGGAGTTCTACCCCTAAAAGAGGTCTAGAGAAATTAAGATTAATTCATAATAACAATAGAAAATCTAATTCTATCATTTATCATCAGTAGCTCGCGGTTTCGACCGCGCACCTACTTGATTTATTTAATTTTGCTAGTATCAATGCGCTTTGCTATGATAAGATTACGTACGTTTTCTCCAGGACTTTATCAGAATCTTTTCACTCGGTTCCTGAAATTTTTTCAATTTAAAAAGTAACTTGCCTAGGTACGAGTGCCTGTAAGGACCTATGTTAATTCTATTTTAAAACTCACGAAACTCTAAAATTAAGTTTGATTTTAGCTTTATTGTAGCTTTTATTTGACTTTGTTTTGTTGATGTTAGTTGACTACAAGTTAGGTAAGGTAGGTAGGTACCTACCTACCTAAACCTTCTCTAGCGATTCGTTATTAGATGCAATATAGCTCTTTCTGTTATTTTCTATTCTGTTGTGATTTCGTTGGCATATGTCATTAGTCCATATTCTTAGGCATATGTAGCAAAGTATTCTGTGGGTTGCATTGACCTAAGTACCTAGTCTTCTTATTCTATGGTCCTAGCGAGGCCAACTTTTACTAATAATAATAATAATAATGCTGGCCACACAGCATCATCTAGCCCCAAGCTAAGCAGAGCTTGTGTGATGGGTACCTACTAGATGACTGATAAACTTAATACAATACATTAAATACATAGATATTTTTTATTTCTGCGTCGCAGGTAGACAGGTACCTACCTACCTACCTATGCAGTACAAAAGTTTTATATTGGCAGATGCGAAAGTAGAAGAAGAAATTCTATGCTTAGCATATTTTATAGATAGGTACTTTTGATTATCAAGCACCGTCATGTTTTGATTAAGGGTTTCAAGAGTTCCAAACATTCAAAATTTTTCTTTCGGGCGTTATACTCCTTTTTTTCTGGTCATTTTACAATAAAATGACAGTGACAGAGCAATCTTAAAGAGGGTTTTTCAATTAATAATTTGATGATGATTATTTTTTATGAGATGATCTCTTGGATATCACTATTAACTATACCTACATAATATAAAACCGTTGAAGCTGACTCCAATCATGGCCAGCTTCATTAAAAAATTAAATTTCATCTTGATACTTTGCCTGCAATCGTTCTAAGTATGATTGTGCGCTTCTGAGGAATGTAATTTCCTTTAATCGATTTTATTAAATCCATCATTGGGAATTGGCACTCTTCAATATTTCCATACATACTCCATGGCATTTTCAGTGTTAGGTATATTTATATGTTTATTTTTGTCCCATCATTTTTTGGAGTACAGTTTGCTTACTACAATCGTTGGGAGCTCCAACATCTACTAAGCTGGGAACATTGGCTATACGATCAGCAATGCCCTTTGCCTCGTCGTCAGAATGTTTGTGGATTAGGTCAACTGGACTCAAGTCAAAACTTTCATGATTATTTTCAGTCTGAGCAGTAGGTACCATATCCAAATCCTCGCAACGGTGACAAATTAGATTAATTCCAATGGTTTTAATATATCTAGATGGTTAATATTGAAAAAAAAAACACCAGTTTTAATTCCCAGTACCATTTCAGTTCCGAAATAGCTGTCAGTCAGTCAACTCTTAGCCGTGACGCCGCCCATGCATTCGGATTCAGACCGCGTGCGTTTGGTTTTGAGTAAAATCGTGCAATTTGTGCATGTGTGGCGCATCGTTCTAATTATAAGCTAAATTCTTATTCAAAACTAAATTTAGCTCAATTTAACACCAGTTTCAGGCTGTGTTTTCCACGGTTGTGTTTTCCATGGTTGTAAAATGGCTGTCACTTTACAACCATGGACAACACCAAGACTTCACCAAAACAAAACAAAAAAACTACAGAAAACTTTTCTGAGAAAAGAAACATTGAGTTGAATCGTCGTTTCGCTGTTTTCAAATAAAATAAACTAAAAGTTCCATGATTTAACTGATTAGCTATTTGAAGTACAGCTATCACATTACTCCCTCCTTTACTCCTACTAGACTAGGCTAGATATGAAACGCAGAAAGTAACAACAAGAACGTTCCATCGGGAATTCGGGATGGAAGCTGGACGGAAGATTAATCTTGAATGATCTCATTGCTGAAGGGGGTACAGGCGCGGGCTCGGCGAGGGGGAGGATGCTGACCCAGCGTACGTAATACGCCACGCCACGGCACGCTCTCATTCGCTGCATACATACCTACTGCTGAAAGCTTATCTGTTAGCTAGGAAACGGCCACCCTGTATCTGGAGCAAACTTGCCGCGTTGATTTGTCCAGTGCCGCTCTGGACGGCAACCGGGCTGTTTTACGACCAAATTTAATGTGTTTGCAAACGTGTACGTACATTCATCCCGAGATTCTATGATGGAACATTCTAGAATCATGTTGGTCTCCCAACTTTTATGTTTATTTATTCTACAAACTATACTTACGGCTGAAAGTACAGGTGAGACACTAAATAATACTTACAGATTATGCTTTTTTTATGATTAGTTGTTTTTGATAGATTTGATGAAAACTTGAATGTAATAGGTAGCTATCACAGCCCTTTCTGACCTCTTAGTGACCTGATAAGTCTATTGTATGATGTAAATTATGAAAATAGATGAAATCTGATTGACTGTACTATAAATACTTATCCATTATCTTGGACGGATATTTCAGGGGGGGGGAAAATAATAATTTTTATTATTCATATAAGGTTGGGAGGTACCATCTACTTACGCAGAAGTTCTTGTGCAATATAAGTACAGATTAACTAAATAAACTCAATTCACCAGAAGCCTCATAGCTCAGTTGGTTGGTACTAGCTCCGACTTTTGCACTATTCTGCTAGAGAATCTTTTTCCACTGAGGTTGTAATTGTATTGTAATTGTATGAAGAACAAATATTTAGGTTTTATTTTTGTTTGGTGTCTATTTATATTATAACATAAAAAAACATGGAATATATCCTATCAGTAACTAATTCTGGATGTACCTACAAGATTGGTTTTGCTTTGCTCGAAACCTATTTGTCTAGACTAGACTTGATGTGATGTCTTCCAATATTCAATTCATCCTTGTGATTCCAAATACTACTTTTAATATTGTTTTTCTGTAGAATAAGAATTCTCTATATTTGTTTTATATTCCAGAGGATGTGCTTGTCCTGACTGTAGCTACTGATGACAACCATGGACTCCAGAGATTCCTACGCTCAGCTAAAGTTTATAATATTGACGTGGAAGTCTTAGGCTTGGGGCAGGAATGGCTGGGCGGTGATATGAATCATGCTGGTGGTGGCCAAAAAGTTAACCTGTTAAAAAACAAGCTGAATGAGTTGGTTAAGTTGGAGAACAAGGATAAAATCGTGTTATTTACTGATAGGTTTGTTAAATTATTATTTAATTTTTACTAGAACGATCTAATATCTTTTTACTGTCATTATTTAAGTCATTTGTAAGATATGAGAATGTATCTCTAGCTCCTAATTTTACTGATAATTTAGTTTTAAAATGGCTTATTTCTTCATGGCATATCATTTTAGTGCTACTAGTACTATTTATTTAATACTACTATTTAGGCCCATATGGGTATGAGGTGGCAATGCACATAACCATTATATGAATATGCTATACTGTATTGAAAACTGTGTGTTCTCAACACCCATCTATCAATTGATAGGTAGCTAGAAACATAATACTTTTTGCCATAATCTAGGTACTTACTTGGATATTTAGCATGCAGTTGAAATGACTAAAAGTAGTAGCATCTATTGGTCTTATGTTTCCATTCCGTTAGTAGTCCACCAAAGAGTAGCAGATACAGAATGGTTGATATGTTCAATTTTTTAAAATGTAATGTAATATTTTCAGCTATGATGTAATATTTACTGGAGGTTTGGAAGAGATCATAAAAAAATTCAAAGCATTCCCAGATGCGAGGGTTGTCTTTTCTGCTGAACAATTCTGTTGGCCCGATGCTGAACTTGCCACCAAGTACCCAAAGACAGAGGGTTCCAACCCTTACCTCAACTCTGGTGGTTTTATTGGTAAGTTGAATGTTGTGAAATTAGTTCAGTTTTTTTTGTGTTGTAGCAGTCAATTAATGAAAAGGCAGAAGAAGAATACTAATAAAACTTTGATATTAATAAAATACCTACTTATAAAGGGGATTTCCTTGAATCACATTTTTTTTCCCTAGCCTATTTTGTCCATTGGTTGAATCACATTATCCAGTCTTTATTGTAGAACCTCCATTTCGATAAACCTGATTAGTCTGATGTCCCTGATGTCAGTTTTGTCTTAGAAGACATTGTTTTTAATAAAACACTTGTGCCTTAGCACCTACATAAGTAAAAATGATCAAGTTTAACCTAGGCAATAACCATGAACTCCAAACATATATGCTTAAATCAAGTAAGATGTCTGCAAATAAATCGGTATCCCTTTTAGCGTATGCCTCAACAGTAGCTTGCTTCGGGCTGATAATAATGATGATAGCTTTGTTATTGTTCTTTATAATAAACTTATTGACCTCTCGTGAACCAATGCCCTCTTGCTGACATTTCCTTTACTGATTAATGTTTTAGGTTATGTCCCAGAGTTGATTGAATTGCTTGCTTACAAAACTATACAGAATAAAGAAGATGATCAACTGTTCTACACAAATGCGTACCTTGATACGAAATTAAGAGAATCACTTAAAATGACACTCGACCACAATTCTGCTATATTCCAAAACCTTCATGGTGCTCTATGTAAGTACCAACCTATTTATATTTATACAATAAGTATACATATAGGTACATTGGAAACTCGTTGGTACTCGTTAAAATTATTTAATATTATTATCATTTTACAGCTGATGTGGAACTTAAATCAAACACTACTGAAGATTGGCCTTATTTAGAAAATGTCATGACTAAAGAGAGACCTCTTGTGATCCATGGAAATGGATTATCAAAACTAACACTCAACCATTTAGGGAACTATTTGTCCAAGGCCTGGTCTCTCAAGGAAGGGTGTGCAATGTGCTCTGAGAAGAGGATTCAGCTTAATGTAAACTAACTTTTTTATTGACTGACATATTTTATAAAGGATTTGATAATATTGATTCTAAAGTAGCTCACCAGAAGAGAGTACAATAAGGAAAATAAAATAGACTCATACAATGCGTTCATTAAAAATGGCTTTGTTTTCTCTATTGCTATATTTATAGGTCCAAAATATGTTAGTTTTCAGACCATGATTGCTTGTGTCCTCTTGACAGCACCTTGAAAAAGAAATACACTTTTGAGTAACCTTGTTTAGACGGTTCAATGCATTTTCAGGAAGAGGCTTTACCAAGTGTGATGATGGCAGTGTTCATAGAACAAGCGACGCCTTTTATTGAAGAGTTTCTAGAACAAATCTTTGACACAGACTATCCCAAATCGAAAATCCACTTGGTGCTGAGGAACACTGTTGATTATCATGAGAAGCAGGTGGACGCATTCTTCCAATCTTATTCCAAAGAATATGCTTCGGCGAAGCGCATCAAGCCAAGTGACTTTATTACTGAGGCAGAAGCCAGGAAAATCGCTATGTAAGTTATTATACTACTATAATCCACAATGTTGCATCCACCTCTTTTTCCACGGGACTTCAAACTTATATATATATAACCCTAATACAAATATAAGTACTAATACACTGAACGTAACGTTAAAATAATTTTGGAGAAATAATCAGGAGCTTCAAATTAGATCGAAAGAGACAAAACATGTGTTGGTATTATTTGACTGCCGTTACAGCTCAGTTCTGAGTAGCTCTGCCTTCTGTGCTGTAGGCGGTGGGTTCGATCCCCACCGAGAACAAACATTTGCGTGATGTACATAGATGATTATCAGTCGTCTGGCTGATTCCTATAGTACAAGCTATGCTTAATTTGGGGCTAGATGATGCTGTGTAAAAATGTCCCCCAATCTCTTCTCGAATTCTCAAAGAATCTACTTGGTGTTAAGAGATCGGAGATGATATCTACCGTGCTTGAGGATTTTCAATGCACGTCGTGATGCTATTTATTTATTTTTAATGTTTATCAGCATCAGCCCGTAGAAGTCCTGTGCTAGACATAGACCTCCCGCATACGTTTCCAGAAAGAACGATTTTGATTTCAACGTTACTCCGAGTTTATTACGGTACTCAATAAAACTTGTGGGTATTTCAACACCATCTAACCCCAAGCTAAGCAAAGCTTATACTATGGGAACCAGATGACTAGTAGAATACTTAAATACACTTTTTAAAAACACATACTTTTATCTACAGGTAGGTAGAATTAGAATACAGAGCAAACATAAATTGTTTCATAACACAAATGCGTACCCTCGAGGGGGTTTATTTTATTAATATGATTAAATTTCTGTAGTAATTTACCTAAGATAAGTCACGAAATCAATTATTTGCTTTTTTTCAGAGAGCGTTGCCTCAGCAGCGATTGCGACCATCTATTCTCAATAGACAGCATGTCTCGCTTAGAGTCCTCGACTCTTCGAGATCTGCTGTCTTCGGGCTACGACGTGGTTGCGCCCATGCTTGTCCGTCCCGAGCAGGCTTGGTCCAATTTCTGGGGAGCCATCAACTCGGCTGGCTTCTACGCCAGGTCTTCAGACTACATGGACATTGTGTATGAAGTCAATAAGTAAGTAACTAGTGGTTCTGGAAGAACAGCAGACCTCGCTTACTTATGTAGACTTTTAAGCAAAATAGGGGTACAAATTTTAGCAATTTCTCCCTTCCGCCTTCCCTTGGTCCTAAAAAGTCGAATCTAGTGTCTTTGGGTTCGTCTCGTGAAGGCAAGGAAGACTAGGTATAAAATTTCGGAAAAAATAAAAAAATTAAAGCTAAACCCATATTTGCTCACTCCCCCTTTTGACCCCCCTTTAGACTATGCTTTGCTTAGTCTCAAGCTTAGCTTGTACTGTCGCAATCAGATGACTGATAGAATACATAAACACTCGTTTTGTTTTGTAAATTCAAAAGTACCTACATAGGGACTCTATGTACTTATGTATTATAAAATATAGTGTATTATAATATACATAACACCTAGACACATAACAAACATATTTTTGTGTCTTTACTTGTATATGTCCCTATTTACTCATATGTAAAATATACTTTTGTGGATTGACGGTAGTTGAGGCCTGCGGTTAGTTATTGCAGACGCTCATTGTACTGCAGAGCTTTCACTGTCTTAACGCCGTGTGCCCGCTACCTCCTAATATAGAGTAACCAAACTTCAACTCCCGCTGTACCGCTTTAGGAGCTGAATTTCAGGAATTCCTTTTTTAGTATTCCCTACGCACACACCAAGACAATTTTAATCTAAAAATTTCAAGTCTACGTCCAGTCACTTTCAGCGACTCTGGTTAGTCAGTCAGGACAAAGATTCTTATAATTGGTATGTATATATTATGTAAACTTAAAAAAACTAGACATTTTAGAAGTATATTTAGAAAAGAATCTCATAAATAAAAATGCGTGGTTAGATAAAAAGTTTATTATGTCTTATCTTAAAACTACGGCACACATTAATTACTTAATTCATTTACTGGATTCATGAAATTTCGTTGTAGTAGAATTAAATGAACCTGTAATAAAAACTGGGTACCTACACTACTCGTACAGTTGCGGCCGATATTATGGTCTAGGACTTACCTAATATTAATACACATTATGTTTTGTTTAGTCACTTGAGTTATGTTCCACCGCGATGATTTTATGCTTACTAATTATGGCTATGAATACATACAAACTACACATTTTTTTATCATCATGCTATGTTTTATTACAAAGCAATGCAAATAAATGATAGATCATTAGTTTTCATTATTCATGTGAGGATACTTTAGTGATTATGTTGCCGGTAAAAAAACTATATTGTTATTAAAACATTACTTATCGGAATGATACATAGTAACATGAAAAAAACAACATAAAGGCTTATTCTTGTACGCTCAACGGCATGGAATATTAATCGAATGCGATTGAGAAGTCAGTTTTGAAGGAGCGTCGATCTATAGAGTACATGTTGTCCGCTGTGCATTCGTAGACCCCAGCGTCCATCTGAGTAGCCGGATCAATCTCGATCTTGGATTTTACGCGGTCGGTGCCTATGGGCCATTCGTGGATCTGAAAAGTTAGTATACGTATGAATTTCCTCTTTCTAGGTTTTTTTACGCCATAAAAGTAATCGTTCAAGAATTAAATCGAAGCTTCTGTTGTTTGAAGTAAGGTTCAAACCCACACCACATTCAATTCCATTTGATTGATTACCAGTAAACATAATTGACGGTCCCATTTGAGGTTGTCAACCTTAAACGCTATCGGAAGTATGGATATCTCTTGAATCCCGGGATCCTAAGCTTTTGACGTGTTATCAATTCTTATTTATTAAACAGGAAAGGTCATAAAGTATGGAATATAAAAACATTGAGCCCTAGACAAACGAACATATTTAGTTTACGTGACCTTCGCCTTAACATGCGTCGATGGACATCTTTTTTTTTGAGTATAAAATTGCATAAACGACAGGACCTATCACTACTTCTAAACAGCTGATCTCTATCGTGTAAGTTTCCGCGGTGAGTGCAGGTTGAACGCGTTGGTTTGTTCTTCCGAAAATTATACGTTAGAAACGCATCGCTGAGAGAGTTAAACTAGAATCCAAATAAACAGTAGGTAGACCGTTAGATATGTCCACATAAATATAACCTCATAAAATCCCAGGGTATTGCACGGTCAATTACAATCTATGGTTATTTTATTTCAATTGCAGCCCGTTATGACTACGCATTTGAATGAGTACGAATGAAACAGATGTGTTATTTGTAGAGGTGTGGGTCTTCAATTACTGGGACATAGTAGGTACAGTTGTTTGTCTGTCTGCCAGAATTACCACTTAGTCCAATCACTACATACTTTTTTAACGTCACTAACGTTTTTTTATATAAAATAGTCTTGTGTCTGCGATGCCTTATTTCTAGCGTTTAATCTAACCAAGAAGAGTACGAATGACGACATTATTGCTAAAGCTAATCTAATTATGCGAATGTTTACTTACGTGCAAATAATGATGAGCGAATATTTCCACTCCATCTTTAAACCATGTTATGTGTGGTCGCGGTGATCCTTTGGCAATACAGAGAAATGCAATTTTGTGTCCCAAAACATACTCAAGGTCAAAATGCGACGCCAAAAGGATCTTAGCTCCCTGAAATTTCAATTGTTTACTTGAACTTTCGACGCGGAAATACTTTGTATCACGCATAGTGCAACTTCAATGCATGAAATATTTTCAAACTACGCTAGTCTACGGAAGTCATCTTTTAGAGAATTTGACCTAGAAGCGCCCCCTTACCATGGCCTCTTATTGCTAGTCAGTTTAAGACCTAAACTAAAACAAATCTTTGGACAGATTCGATGACATTTATTCCGTAATGATACGGTTGATGTTGACATATGAATTTGTTCAAACAGATCGACTTGGTTTATGAATCGCAATAAAATCAAGTCGTGATGGTAAGGCGGCAATTCAGTAAAACGAGGGGTAAAACTGTGTCGTCGTTCCGCTGCGGTATCTTTTTTATGACTTTATTTTGGTTAGCGGAACTTTACTATGTCTAAGATTTGTTTATTCAATCAGTGAACACTTCAAAACAAATAGTACATGTATTCCGACTGAACGTAGGTAATATACGGAGGATGTCCCAAAAAATAGAGTCGAGCAGAAGTGATAGAGCACCCCTTGGGGTACCCGAATCACTCCCATGTATGTTCCAAAATTTTTTCTAATTTTCGAGTTATGGTCTTTTTTCTGAATTTTTGAGAATTTTCGACTTGACACTATTTTTTGGGACGCATACAGGGAGGGGAGGTTATATACAGGGTGTATATAAGCACATGTACATTTTAAGAAATACTGTAGCGTGGCGACTTGTCAACGGACTTTTATACATATTTAATCGATCTTTAGTTATCATTGCTGGCTAACATCCACATACAACATAGATTTCACTATACTGACAGCTGCTTTACATACGACTTTCATGATAGAACAAGCAGATGTCCCACGTAATGCCTCGTAGGTCACGTTCATTAGGAACGTGCCTTGCTCTGCGGCTATCAACCTGAAGTATACAGCTGGTACGTATACATGTATCTATAATTTCTGCTTAGAGTAAACGTTGAGAGAAATTTCTTAATATTAATAGGTAAAAGCTGTAATGGAGCGAAATCGTTGACGTTTGAACTCTGCCGCGGACACAAAACGCGTCCCAGACAATTCACAACAGCCATAAATCGCCAGCGCATCTTTCGCATTTAGTATACAAAAGACAAATCAGCGACTATGTTCACGACACGCATTGTACGGTTCTTGCATTTGGTACTATTATTGATTGTCATCACTATTCTTCCGTTTGTGATCATATCGTACGTAAACAAACCTCACATTTGATACATAAAAATAAAAACCGCCCAAGTGCGGGACGGACTCGCGCACGTAGGGTTCCCTACCATTATCTATAATAAAAACGGCAAAAAATCACGTTTGTTGTATGAGAGCCCCCCTTAAATATTTGTTATTATTATTTTGTTCTGTTTTTTTAGTATTTGCTGTTGTAGCGGCAACAGAAATAGATCATGTGAAAACTTTAACTCGCTAACTATCACGGTTCAAGAGATAAAAGCCTGGTGATAGACCGAAAGACAGCGAAGTCTTAGTAATAGGGTCTCGTTGTAACCTTTGGAACCATAAAAACGATTGCTATTTTGATTTAAATAAACCCATGCATTTATTGTAGATGATTTATACAGCGTTGAGATAAGTGTCTCGCTCATGTCACTCTTAATGGGACGTTGGGGTGTGGGGCAGGATTTTAGGAAGTACCTAGCCTGGCCTCAACACTTATCACTAGCCTCTCAACGTAGTTCTATCTCTTCCATAGAAGATACATGCAATATTTAAGTAGGTATGAAGTAAAAGTACACATCACTTTTGTTACTTACGTCATTATTGTTGTAGTACTGGTCCGATTCCGGGTCTCGATATTTTCCTGTAATGGGAAGTCCGATTTGGACCTGAAACAATATATTGTAATTGTAACTAAATCATCACACCTTTAAAAAAATAAGATACAACTGGGGAGATACTTATTACTTAGGGATTTATCATTGTAAAAATATTAAATATACCGAAATGTACCTTAGGGTTCCTTAGATCTATATGTGTGCGTAATAGATTTTTTATATTATCGAATTATAAAATATTTTAACGCATGAATTTCGTAGATACAGAGAGTCCTTAGTAGATTTTAATGTGAATCTCGGATCTTGCCAGGAAAGCCAACATATATGAACTCGATGCAAAAAATAATAATGATAATGATTGTAAATATTCCTTCTACAATAAGAACAAAAGTTTTGGAATCCATTCAATAGTAAAGGTATAAAAATAAATAAGTTAACTACTGTAATCTGCAATCTCTGTAAATGTCCCCTGGTTAACTCAATATTCTCAAGGATCTCTAAAGGGGGACCCACATTTTAATTCCATACTAAATTGGCGAACGTACCTTTGACTTTGTTCTGCTTCTGGTTCGGCCACGTCGAGCGTCACATTCGAATATAAACCAACAGAGTATAAGGAAACCAAGCAGTACCCTGACTTTTATAATAAGAAGCATGTTTGTTTTTTTCAAGTGCGTTAAAGTGCCTGGTGTCCTGGTTTGCTCGTGTTTGATGCCTGAATGCAACTGGTAGTGTTGCGATCCTGTCGCGCCAATCTCTCAATTGGCTAATGACAGAGGTGCTCTGACAGGGCCCTTGTCTCCCCTATGTACCTACTGTAGCTACTACCATTTCCTTTCGCATTTCGTGCGAAGATACTTTCAATTGGATTTACATTCAAACGGAAGGGTCATTGCTTTAGGCACTTCAAGAAAGCAATTCTTACATTATAATACTTGTTACTATTCATTAGTCTAGTTTACTATTAGATACAGTAAGATTTATAACTCTTCATAGGTTTCAGTCAAACCTGTTTTCAACCCAAAACGTTTGTAGGTAACAGCTTTTTGAATTGTTTTATGTTTACAGCTTTTTGAATTTTTTTAATGTTTATAAACTCACTCCACATGAAGGCTTTACGCTCTGGAAAACAAATATTTATTCCAACTTTATAATGCACTTTTGAGTTGCTGTGATACTTAGATTATTTACGAGACTTCAATCCAGCTGTTTTGAGCGATAAAATTGTAATTTTTTGTTTAATAAGTACACCAATATACATTAAGTTACATAGAAAACGACAGCTAATACAAGTATGTACAAAAAACGAATAAAACAGTTGAACTATCTACAGACCGTTGCAAACGATCTAGAGATAGCTGATCCAAATCAATACCAATCGAAAACGTCCTCAAAACGGTGGTTGTATTGCCACGCTAATTGGTTGGGTTCGTTCCTAAATATTTGTTGACTTTTTACACCCATCATGCACAAACTATTTTTTTTCGATATTTTCATTCACTAGTCTTGACCCATTAAATGTTTTCATTCACTACATTTATATAGTCTTGACCCACTACGAAGTTGGTCAAGTCTGTATATAATATGGTCCATGTGTCACGCGTGGTTATAAGACGTTACGAGTACCTATCTACAACCCAACATCCAGACCAGAATCAATGTATTGCCCCCTTTGTTTTGACGACAGATGTGGCGCGGCGGGCGAACGTCCGCCTGCGACGTTGCGGAGGTTGCGGGTTCGATTCCCGCCTTGGGATAAATGCTTGTACGATCTGCAAATATTTATTCCGGGTGTTCTGGGTATTTTCTATGTATGTAATGTATTGTATTAAGTATATCAGCCATCTAGTACCCATAACACAAGCTCTGCTTAGCTTGGGGATAGATGATGCTGTGTGGATTGTCCAGCGTTATTATTATTACTATATATATTATTATATTTGTTCCTTTTGTGTTTTAGAGCACTAAGAAAAGCCCTAGTACGTATAAAAATTCGTGGCGTAAACGTACGTTACTGACATCTGAGTTATATAGCACGGCAACCAAGCAACACTCCACAGTCGAGTTATCAATGCCGCAATGTAATTCAAATACCAACACGATACAATACACGAACGTGTTAATTTTTCCCATTAATCTAATCACAAAAGAGTACCACGAAAATAAATAGTTGAAATGATCTTAATCATAATAATTGTAATATCTTTATTGCTAATATGGGTGGGAATACAGATATCAGGGTATATAATGTACGTATCCTTTTATGAAGTTTGTTATTTTTTAATTTCCAGGGGAATATGGAATGTACCGTTTATCACCAACTGTTACCTACTGAAAATGGCTATATTCAGGGCTCCAGCGGCTAAATCTGTCACATACTCGAAGAATGATCTTGATCCTGATATGGCTTTCTGTTCTAGTCTCAGGGAACTGGTATGCGTTTTTTTATTATCATTATAAAACAGGTATTTTCGACAGCGTCGGCGAAGTGTTTTAGTGCGACGCTTAAAAAACTTACCTACTGATTGTTTCTTGGCGAGTGTAACTCTTGCATCGTTTTATTTCAGGGTATTTTTATGCACGTGAGCAACGAAAAAGACTATGGCCATTTAGTGAACCCGGAGTCGTTCGACATCAGCAGGACTAATCCAGACGTATACCAGATATTCGAAAATAAAATTGAATGGGAAACGAGATATCTTAATGCGGAGTTCTTTGACAATTTTGAGGAGCAACGCAAACATGCTATGGTAAGTTTTAGTGCTTGCGACATGATTTTTTTTTTTATGTAAGTATTTATATAAGATATGATGATATTAATGTTGTTTCTGAGGCATGAAGAAGTCTACTGTGGTTTTTACAAACAACGTAACTAGTGAGATCTCTCCTGCCACGTTTTAAGATCTCTTACACTATTTTGTCAAATAAACTGGTAGGTATATTGCAGACTTTAATAAAAATACCCTCCTACTCGACGAACTGACGACGTTGTTAGGACTGCGGGAAGTTGGTGGATGGAAAGTATTCAAAATCGTTCTTCTTGAAAACGTATGATGCCCCATACGTTGGCCTATGTCCAGTGGACATCTACAGCCTTTTGATGACGAAGCAAAGAACAGGGGCCTAAACACGAACTGGCTATCGTGACGCTAGCGTCACGCTAACGTTACCAAAATGTATGAGATTTTGCACAGCGCCTCTATCGTGCATAAAGAGAACTAAAATTGGAAGCACGAACACTTTTGGCATTACGTACGTAAATAAAGTAAACGATAGCTAGGTCCGTAAAGTAACGTAATTCGATAGGAAGTTAGTAAATCGGTTGTCGTTCGTGCTACCATGTTACGATACTAAAGTGGAATTCGTTCGTGCTTACCCCCCAGTTGAATCTAATTATGTTTTTGATGATATTTCAGCCTTGCCCAGACGTGTATTGGTTTCCTCTAATGTCTCAAAGGTTCTGTGTGGAATGGATTGCTATCATGGAGGCATTCGGACAATGGAGTGACGGTTCTAATAATGTATGTATCTAAAATAAAATGGCCAGCGAAAAATGTCAAAAGTATTTGAAAAGGTAACATTGCCTTCGTTCGGATAGCGATTTTGTCGTTTCGAGTTACATAACGTGGCACGCCGCGCAGCTAAAACTTGGCTACAGAACGTTTACTTAGCTAACCCGCATTATAAGACAAGACAGAAATTCGTAAAGTATATTATGTATTTCCAGGAGTCTATTAGATACCCATTTCTGCTAAAAATGAGCTCGCATCGTATCGAACTGGCAAGTAGTTAGAATGATATTCAGACAGATATTTCCTTGCAATCTTCGCTAGATCTCAGCATATTAGGGTACCACTCAAGATACAATTCCAATGTTCTGTTTTCGTCAAAATCATGTGCAGCCAAGTCTTCCAACGTCAGTCTGGGCTGAAGTTCGTGCTAATGTACTCTTTCCGCTTCGCCGTGGTCTCTCGTGGCAAATAAGGCTACTGAATATCTCCACCTTCGTTTGAACCTTGGTGAAAATCTGATGAGGACCACCGCTGTGATAAGCAGAATACTTCTGAAAATGCAGTAAATTGTTCACTTGTAGATTTATCTACCAGTGGATGTTTAAGCTCGTGAGGTCTATGTTCGAGAACTAGTTTATTTATATTATAAATTCGTTGCATAGGATAAGAGACTGGAGACTGGATATGAAGCAGTGCCCACCCGAGACATTCACATGACGCAAGTTGGATTGGACCGGCACTGGTTACACATTCTCAAAGAGTATGTGCGTCCGCTACAGGAAATGGTCTTCACTGGATACTATCATAATGTAAGTTAAAACACAACAGACATTGCTTCCAAAAAAAATAAAAAAGTTACAAATGAAAATAGTTTTACGACTTTAAACCCCAGGCACGTTAAGCATCCATCTCCTTAAACCTCTTAGTGCCAATTATACCCACGCAGTATCTCTTTATGCTAATAATTTGTCCGAATACAGTTTGAAATATGTTTTGTTTGACCGAATAATAACTATAGTGTCCAATTGTATGAGAATAATATACAAATGTATGTTCTTATTTCAGCCGCCAAAGTCTATAATGAACTTCGTGGTGCGCTACCGGCCTGACGAGCAGCCGTCGCTGAGGCCGCATCACGACTCATCCACCTACACCATCAACCTCGCCCTCAACACACCAAGTAATAACAACTCAACATCACCATCTCTCATTATTTGATAATTTCTGTTTAAACAGAATAAAACTAAACAGAGGATTTATAATTTACTGCAGAGGGCCAAATGTAGTTTATAAAATAACTCTGTTGATCAAATAATAGCGCATAATTCAATTTTTTTTGACCTTACCATATTACTAACAAATTCAGAGTAACTTTGAATCGTTACACCGTGTTTTGTCTCTTTCAACCTTATTTATATCTTAGTATCAATGCTAAAATTGTTCAAATTATCAAATTGAAATATATACACTTTTTAATGTTATGTTTTTAAGTAGTTTCAAGCAAAGAATACATTATACTTGCACCTCAAATCAGCTGTGCGGTGCTAGTACACAAGTTATGTAGGTTTTACCTTCCTACTTGGTACCGTTGGCTTTATATTTTAAATTAGATCTAGTAGACCATGGTATGTTGAACAAAGTTTGCTTTAGAAAAACAATGCTTAAAATTTCCAAGTACTCTGCTCAGCTGTTGATAAGCGCGGTTGCGATGCGCTATTTTTAACAGGATCCCATGCCTAAAATTACAGACCGTTCAGCACTTTTGGTCGTTATCAGAACTTTCTGTTAATCATGGTTTCGTAGCAACGATAAAAATATATGAAATGATTCGTTTTTGTTTTAGCTTTGGACTACGAAGGCGGTGGCTGCCATTTCCTTAGGTACAACTGTTCGGTGCGAGAGACCAAGCAAGGCTGGCTGTTGATGCACCCTGGCCGCCTCACACACTTTCACGAAGGGCTTAAGGTCACCAAGGGCACACGTTACATTATGATCTCTTTCGTTGATCCGTGAAACAAGAAACAGTTCAAATAACAGTATGAGCCACTATGTTCTAGGTATGGCCTGTAGACGTCTATGAATAACTCATTAATTCGTTACTTTTAAGTTAAGAATGTAGTATTTTTTTCTATTATAATATTTCAAACTATTTTAAAAGACATACTGTTCATGATCTATTTTCGTTTAAGACGTTCCAACAGATTAGAGATAATAGTTTCAACAATAATCAAAACCAAAGATGTTACAAACTTCTAATTGTTGTCTTTATTAATAAAAACTTTATAATCAAATATTGTAGTTATAATTTTAATTTGTTGCATCCTAAAGTTGATTTTCATAACCTCCTAAGAACCAGCCTTTTTCTGCAGTCGAGTACCATCTAAGGTTTTCAAAACTGCAGAGTCAATCGCTGCAACTATTACTCGTTCACGCAAAAACTAAATGTATTTTAATGAAACTTTACAATAATATAGCTCATAAATCAGAATAACACAAACTATAATTTATAAAGATCGGCGGACGAAGTCGCAGGCAAAAGCTAGTCAGTTATAAACAAATGCTGCATTACAGTGACAGTGAGGAAGAGTCCAAGTTTTCTATAGTTTCAGTTGTTTCTTCTGATTTGAAATTTCTGAATGTTTTTGATGGATATCTATAGTGTTTGCCAAAAGCAGGCTCGGCGTATTTTTTGAATTTCTTCATTTCCTTTTCTTCCTGGTCCCATTCTTTCTCATCGACGTAAGGGAATAAATGTCTCAACCACTTTGGCATAAAGTTGTCCATGTAGAAAAATCGCTTGTTCCATACTTTATGGGTGTCGCAGTAACTGCCGCCACCACCAAGCCACTGAGGCCACCTAAATAAACAAGTAAAAAATGTGTAAGTATCATCATCATCATAGCATCTAAAAGTACACTACTCGACATAGGTCTTCCTCAAACGATTTCCATCCACCGACTTCCCGCAATCCTAACAATATCGTCGAACCATCGGGTAGGAGAGCGTTCTACGCGAGCCTCCTACGGAAGGCGAGGCGTATGACGTTCTCCAAGCCTATGGACCTACGATGGAAAAGGCTCAAACCCGTTTGGGGAAGGCCTATTTCCAGCAGTGGACTTCTACATGCTCGGTAGTCACTATTATGTCTCGAAAGTCGATGGATGAAAAGAGCTTAGAATCGTTCTTTCTGGAAACATATGGGGCAGGCCTATGTCCAGCAGTGGACTTCTACAGGCTGTTGATGTAATATGTGATGTAATCAAAAATTGATAAAATTAACTACGAACGCTCCACGATTGGTCTCCCCTATTTGTGACGTCATAATGTTAAAGGAATTTAACATTATGACGTCACAAATAGACATAACCATTGTGGTTTATTAACGCTTGGGCTTGTATTCAAAAAATATTTTTATTTAGTAAGTAGGTATAACTTTTAAATTAGGTATAGCCAAAAGCAAAGACAAATTATACATGTATAATATTTAAATTTATTACTTAAATATTTTTCCCAATTCCTTTTTATGTCATTTAAATCTGTTCAGTCCACATAATTATCACATAATGATGACGCCGGAGCTTTCTGAATGAAGAACAGAATGAAACCTAACTAGCAGCTGGCTAAATAAACAGGACTTACAAGGTGAAATGCCGTATGGCCCATCTGTAACCGTTCGTATAAAAATAAGCCGACAATGGGTTCATGTGGTGATGAGGCCCCGCAGTAGTTATTCCGGCAGCGATTGCTAGCATAGTCAACCCCACCCTGTAGCCTTCTATCAATACTACCCGCCCGTCCTCTATGTTCTTCAAGCTAGGAGCGGGAATCGCAAGACTTTTCTCTGTAAGAATGCCATAATTTAACATCATAGTATAACGTATTAATCGGCGGATACCTACTGAAGGTAGGTTTTGAAAACGTCCTTCCGGTAATTTATTTCTCATAACATTTATAAATTACTTAGGTACCTATTGAGAAACGCAGTCGATAATCTATACCAATTAAAAGAATCTTTGTCCTGACTGACTGACAAATAGACAACGTACAGCCTAAACAACTATGAAATTTTCAGGGTGTATTCGTCCTTGGTGCGTAGAAGTGTACAAAGAAAGGAATTCTCGAAATTTAACCCTTAAACGGGTACAGCGGGGGTCGAAGTTTGTATATAAATAACATCGTGCGCGTTCCTCCAGTCCACTATACACAAGTATTCACAAAAATATTGAGCCATATATATAGTTATACATAACATATAGCTCAACAATATAGGTAAACTTAATATGTACGGTTTGATTGATTTCCAAGCTGATAATAAAACTATTGTATCAGTGGCGTAGCGTGCCGTGGCGGGCCCCCGTATAAAAATTTGTTTGGGGGCCCTTATGAAGGGTAAAGATTTCTCGCAAAAGAAAAAAATGTTGGCATAAAATTAAAAGAAATATTTTTTCATCATAATTATCTATGTAACTTTTTCCAAAATTTTTACAAACAATTCAAATTAAATATACACTCTCCTTGCCTTTTTGCTTTTTGTCATTTCTGAAATAAAAAAAAATTTGGGAAGTTATTATTAATTTTTGCTTATGCACATCGGGGGCCCCGTGGCATGGGGGCCCCGTATAATTGATACGGCAGATACGGCGGTAGCTACGCCCCTGTATTGTATTCAAGTAATAAAAATATGACTAAGAAATTGTAAATATAGGCAGCAACGCTTTTTTTATTGTACCTATTTCGTTTATAGTTAGTCATACACAATCCATTGACTAATAATAAGATTCTTACAATTCTCAATGTCATAACATTTTCTTAAATCCTGATTAGGGTTTACTCGTAGGTACTAGGGACTTTACAGCTGTTTCGTAGTAGTTTTATTTTTAAACTTTAATTGTACATCATGTGTAGGTATAATTTGAAATAGCGTGTCTATCTGGAGAAATTCCTGATCGGAAAACATTCTGGCAAGAGTTACTATAGTGATTAGCTATACGAATACAAACCTGTGGTGGGTATAGTCAAATCGATACCGAGACGAGGCTTCCAAAAGAACGTTCCTGGAATGGCGCCCTGAAGAATGAAAAGAAAATTAATGAAACTTTAAAAAAAATATAATATTATCCATCTTTTTATTCGATATAGGTACCAACGAGGTACGAGTATGATAATTGAGAACTTAAATAATTGAACCAGTATGAACTGTTCTACGAATCCTAAATAAGTAAGTTATAAGAATTTCTTTCATGTCTCACTGACTGACAAACTCTTGACCATAGGGACTTTAAAGTTTCAGTTTATCTTAATATGAAATTCAACCCTTTAAAACATGCAGCAAACAAAGGTTTAAAGTTGGTATGAAAATAGCTTCACAAGAACTAAGGTCCCGTGAGTTTTTATTGCTATGGCACCCAAGGGCGACACTTATTGGATCCCTGGGCTACTCGTACTCGTAAAATTAGCTTTTCGATATCATTTCTCCTCCGTACTCTCAAACTAAAGAATGAGCTACCCTCTGTCGTCTTCCGCTCAGTTACGACACGAACTGCAAGAATATTAAAAAAGTTCTTCAGGGTAGACTACGATAACGTTTTAGCTTTAGCGTAGTAGTAGTAATAGTAGCGTTGTAGTAGCGTAATAGTAGCGCCTTTACACGCTAGTGTTAGCGTGTATAGGCGATTGGGATCACTTTCCATGAAATGGTAGGTAAGCAAGCCAACGGACCAGTCCAACTTACATTTGCAAAAGGAATAATTATCACTAACAAACATAGCACAGTCGTCTGCTCCATGACAAACAATGAACTGCTAAATCCAGAAAAGCGAGTGTTTGTTAGGAAGTTATACAATTAAGAATGCTATTTTTTGCTTTGTTATGATGACAATAAATACCAAAGTGCTCACACATACACAAAAATGGTATTGTTTCAGACAACGTAGATACACAGGTGTATTTTTTTATGACATTGGACGTGAGAGCATGTGAGCACCGGTGCGGTGGTCCAGTGGGAGTGACCCCACCTTCTGATCCAAGGTCGTGGGTTTAAATCCGGTCGTGCACCGATAGATTTTTCTGGTAGAAAAAATTATGTGCGCAATGCCAGTGTTCTAAAACGACGTAGAAAAATATCGTGAGGAAACCAGTTTGTATTCTAGCAATTGCGATGGGCTTGCAACGTATGGAATATCAACTACCACAAAAAGTGGGCATGTGTAAATGTAATATATGGACATACTCTAACTACGCCCCTTAGACGTCCTCGAAAAATTTGGAGGTACATGGTACTAAGAGAATTGAGGGGATATCTACCGAGCTTGAGAATTAAAGACGTGATGCTACATATGTTTTTTTTTATGTTATTATCTTGAACGTCAACGTTATATATCGTGGCACGGAATGCTTTTATAACATATCGTAGACGTATTCGCATGCAGATCAAGTAAACCTATGATAGTACAGACGCAGTTTTTGTGGAGTAAATTTGATTGATGTAAAACGAGTACAACGTCCGGGAATTATTAGTAACAATTTTTAAAGACAATAGTGACAGCATTTATACTGCCAAAAGCAGAAAGCAGGCCAGCCCAAAAAGCCCTGCTAAGCCGTAAAACGCCATCATGGCGACGCGAAATAGCAGGACAATGTTAAAAAAAATTGACTTGGACATTTATGGAATCAAGCAAAGTACCTCCACGAAACCCCCCCCCCCCCCCACCCCCTCACGTAGGTCAGTCTATCTGTCTCCTCGCCAGACCCGATTCTCGGAAATTGAATCGGGAATGCTTATAATTTGAAAATTATAAGCAATTTCGACATCTGATGAATTTTGTGTGAAAATTTTACACTTGGTGAAGGCCAGGGCGTGTCAGCTGTTATTTGGTATGACAGAAGGTCAGGTGAAAAAATCTGGTTTCTACCGCCACAGTTCTATACACCCATGTCTAGCGCTACGGTGGTGAAAATCAGAAACTTTCAAAGTGCGACGTAGAAATCTCATCGATCTGCCCCGCCCCAAATTTTGTTTCCAACTTCACGCTAGTAGAGCCATGGTTCGCTCACTTCAAGGTGCCCACACAATGTATGAAACATAGTATCTATACGATCTTATTGTTTAGTCATCCCCATTAACAAACTTGACACTGTTTGGCGGCATAAAGGTCACTGGTCAATAGAATCGAGAGAGGCAGTGACGACACGTTCGTATGTCTTTGTCTGAAATATTTTCAGTTTATTCAGTTCATTAGACGTTTGCGTCATTTCACATCGCTTGTTATTAGACGTGCAATAATAGCGCATTATTAGTGATAAATCGAACATATCATGCTGTATTATTGTGAAAAAAATCAGTAAATTAAAATAGTAATTTATAAGTAAACATAGATGCTGTGCGTTCTGTTCTAAAACATACGAAAGTTTGTTGATGTGTGTTAAGTGGAACAAATCCAGTGAACATTATAAAATAAACAATTGGCGTCAAGCTGTGAACACATCGACTACAAATATTATATAAGCAGAAGAAATAAGGCAGCACCACGTTTCGCCACAGCAAGCTACGTTACTCGAATCATTTGCCTGCAAGGAGTTCACCATTGAACGTACGAGGGCAATCTGTAAAGGCGGCGTCATTGAGTCGTATCGAGGCTTCCCCGAGGCTGGCTGCTGGAGTGGAGTGCGGGCGCGGCAGCTGCGGCGGCAGTGCTATCGGCAGTGGTGGCGGCGTTGGCGCTGGAGGCCGCCCTGGCTACGGATATGAGGCACTCTCGGCAGCTAGCGACGGCAGCGACGGTGAACCTGACGACGCCCCAGAGTACGCCGCTTTTGAGATGGAGCTTTCAGCTGGAGGAGAATCCATCGAAGGACCATCCTCGCGAGCATCCACCAAAGTAAATTTTCCTCCAGATGTGGAGCTAGAACGGCGGCCCACAGCCACAGCCGTGGCCAGCGCAGTTTACCACCGCGGTCGCGGCCGATCCATGAGCGCATGGAGTGATATCAGCCGGTCCAGCATTCGTTTCGAAGAAAGGTCAGTCATAAAATGTTTTACAAACCAATCAATGTACGGTGTTTTGTACGTTTTCTATGCTCGTAGGCATTTATATAGGTTGTGTTTGTTAAAGGCGATTATTTGCTCACGACCTTCGACTTCCACTCAGCTCCTAAAATTTGCTATACCAAAAAGACAAATCGGTGAACCATTCGTATAATTAAAAGAAATAGAAGTTTGACGCATTCGGTAAGATTTTGGCATGAGCATTTCAGACCACAATTGCAGCTTGTCCAACTTTGAAATGAATACTGATGAACCATAACACTAATGTGTTTTGGACTAATGTTTGTGGAAAATTCACACGATTTTTAATAATAATAATATCGGTCACTGCCGTACAAATGAAATAGCAGCAATTGCAAAGTATCTGGAAGGTAATCTTCTAAATTCGCCCTTTATAATTAAGCGTTACTATTTATAAAAAATCAGGAAGTTCATCAGAAACCTACGAGATACTAAACATACGTCACAGCAAGCGACGTCTTAGCAATAGTTTTAAAACATATGTATGCTAGTTTTAAGGTATCTATGGCCCATTGCTTTTGTTAGCAATGTCAAAGAAAGATATATCATCACGACTTTAACCCCCAAGCGCGGTAGACAATAACAATATAAATTTCAGAATAGATGCTATATTATTATTTATTATTATAAAACTCGTGCAGTAAGAATTTAAGTATTTAAGGACGTAGGTAATGTCGAAAAGACGAAGAAAATTTAACCCAAAACACTAAGGACAGATAGGAATGAATGTATAAATGAGACAGAAAAGTACCTATATCTTAATTTTAGCAAGTTAGAACTAAATTAGGACGTTTTAACTTACCGTTACGTTAGAGACTATGAGAAAACTATGACAGCGTATTCAGAGCACTGGGCTGTATTTCAGTCTCTCTGTCGCTGTAACATAAAAGATAAAAGATACGTAGTATACGTAGTACGTAGTCTTACGTAGACGTAGCCTCCAATTTATGATATTTTATTAACAAATTGACGCTTCCTAGAGCATTTCCCAAATTTTGCATTATCACGGAGGGTTACTAGCGAAAACTCGCGCGACTTTTTCCGCGTGAAATGAATAAATTGAATAAATTCCCGATTTTTCGCCCTTAAACGAGCACTAAGACGAATATACCCTAAAAACATTTACGACCCGCGGTTAGGTTGTGCGTTGTTTAAATGTCGTCAGGCAGGACAAGGTCTTTTATAATTGATATAGAAATGGATTTGGAGAGTAGTTACCGGGTTACAAACAAAGAACAAACCGGATTTCAAAAGGGCACATCATTATTACATCATAGACCCCTTCTCACTTCCCACTGTACTCACTCCTTTCTTATCCAAGTCATCTTTCACACAGTTCATCGATCTTTTCTTTGTCCTCTACCCACATATCCATCAACATTCATGTTCATCGCTCTCCTGGTAACATGAGTTTCATCCTTCCTCATGACATGCCCATACCACGCTAGCCTATTGCTCCTCAATCTTTCCGTCACTGGCGCTACTTTCAAACTACCCCTGATGTACTCATTTCGTATCTTGTCCATTCTAGTAACTCCACATATCCATCTCAACATTGGCATCTCTGCCACATGTACCCTTCTTTTATCAGTCCTTTTAGTTGCCCAACACTTAGATCCATACAATACGACAGGTCTATTGATCGTTTTTGTAAACTTTCCCCTTAAGTTTAAGGGACATTTTTGGATCACACGGAATTTCTGAGACCTGTCGCCATTTCATCCAACCTGCATTTATTCTCATTCACGTCTCGGTCAATATCGCCGTCGTTCTGTATCAATGAGCCGAGCTACTGGAAATCGGAACAGACTGGTACCCATGGTACACCATCTAAGGCTATTGGGATAAAATTGGCTAGACCACCGAAGTCACAAAACAGATATTCTGTTTTGGTTCTACTGATCTTCAGTCCGACACTCTCCAATTTATATGGTTAAAAATTTTACTTTTATGGGTTTATTATTTATTACTGGCAGAAATACAAAAGAGTAGAAGAAAAAGTGTGGTATTTAAGGTTTGGGTTTTTACTATTAGCTGGGCGAAGTTTAGCAGCTAATAACTCTTAATTTTTGGTTTGATATTTCGATGATTATACCACATCATCATCATCAAATGCCTGTAAAAGTCCACTCTGGACCTCTGGAGGCCTATACTTCCCCTATATGTTTCGAGCAAGAACAATGTTGAACCTTTTTTGTCCATCGACTGACTCCTAAGATCCTAACAACGTCGTCAGGAGGAGAGTATCGTATCAGGTAGGAGGTCCTACTCTTCGTATTCCGGTTCGCGATCGCCTTTCGAAAACCTTTATTCCCCAATGGTTGTTGGTACGGTTATACCAAGTTTCGTGGAAAACAAAACATAATAATTAAATATTTTCGTCGAAAAAGTCTCCAATTGTAGTGAGTGACACATGACAACCGCAGATGTGTCAGGTCGTTTCAGCGCTGTTTTTCAACAGTTTTTTTCAACCTACTCCAAACAATATAAAACAATACTTTAAAGAAGTTAAATCTAGTCAAATTATCAGTTTATACTTTTTACGTACGATATTGATCAGGTTTTAACCCTTAATTGGCAAGCAATATAGCCTAGCAGTATAGTCTGGAATGTTTTGAAAATAACCCACACTTTTGTCAGGCCGGCCATAACCATATGTTTCAGTAGTATACTTCCAGCCAATGATATTATGTACGGTAATAAACTATGATCGATATTTAATAAAAAAATAATAGCAGTATCAAAACTAAAAAGAACTTCTTAATAAAATCAATTTCACAAAACAAAATAGTAGTATAACAGTATCTAAGTATAACATCCGTCTGTCTCTGGCGCTGAAGCAAAAGTGTGGCTCGGCCGACGCGCGCGCAACTCGAAGCCTCTGCATGTCAAAACAAGCCCGGTCACCCCACTTCAGGTGACGTCACAGACAACGCCTCTTGTATGGAGTTTTCTAGGCTAATTATACTATGAAAGAGGTAGATGTCGCACTAGCGCGTGAAAACTGCGGCGGCCAAATTGAGTCAATCTTAGTCGAAAGATTTAGTACTAAATCTTTCGACGCTTGTAACTTTTTACTGTAAAATATAAGGTAACGAGCCTAGATAACGGCAAGATAATTCAGTATCAAACTTAACTTCGGACGCACGTTAATAAATAGTAGAGATATTCAGTTACAGCGTTTGTATGGAAATAGTAACGACTTGTTCCACCTTAATTACTCATATTACCTACTACTGGAAAGAAGATCGTACCTAAGTTGCAAAGTAACGGTAATTTCTTGTCTATTCCTCTTAGACTTGGTCGTAAGGGTTTATCGTCTATTTATCCAGGGGTTTACGTTTACGGTAACTACGTTTCAGTCTAAAGCCAAAATACTTTTTTACTTTGACTTTGAACTAAGCACGCGAAGCGAAGGTTCACGCTTCGTAAATTTAGTGGCGTGCCGTAGTCGAATCTTTCTTGGATTCACACCAAACACCAGGATTAGGTGGTCCTGAGTCACAAAAAATTGTTTTTAAAATTAAAATAACACCAGTACCTAAACCTGAGGTAGCAGGGGTTTTCTTTCGAGGTTAGACCGAAACTATCTCCCCCTGTCAAAAATAATGATGTACCCGTGGTCTATTGCTCAGAAAATTGCTCAAGAAACTCGTCATCCCCGGAAATCTTAACTGGGATAGGCATATCACGGAGGTTAGCAGGAAAAACTTCGGCTCAATGTATTCCATGAAGCGTATGCAGAGTTTTCTTCCTTTCTCAGCTAAAATTACACTCCTGCTCCTTATCATTGATTACGCCTATATTTGTTACTTCGTTAGACACGTAAAATCCGAAATAAGGGCAAGGAGATTGCCGTATCAATTACAACAACAACCCTGATCCTACAGGTATCGTTAAAGATCCAAATACAACTTTGGTCGACTTTTGAATTTCACGGCAATGGGTTTATCATGGGCTATCTCTGTTTTTAATTTAAGCAATGGGTGCTTAATACAAAGAAAACATTTTTTTAGTACTCCTTACACATGGAAGCAAAAGCAAATAACGTTGTTCACTAGATATTGCCGCTGAATTAAAAATAAAAGCCAGGGGTTATACCGAACTCGATTTTAAAATCTATTTTTTAGCTTGTTTTACGCACTCGTGAACATCACACTACACCTCTACTATATAATGCGAGAAAAAACCTGCATGTAATTCAGAGTCACTAAAAACCTGAGTATAAGTTTCTCTTCGTTTTTCCCGAAGTCAGTGCAGAATTATGTCTAGTTACCAAACAGTCCGTCCTTTTGAGTCGTGCATGTACCACTGTTGTCTACAATCTTGAATCTATACCAATTATAATAATCTTTGCTCTGTGTCTATCTAACTAAATCTAAATCTAACTGACTGTGATATTATATGTCAGTCAGCCGTTAACAGCCAGTCGTCAGTGGCCGTTAGGTGGTGGTGGTCGTGTAAATATAACGCACCGCCTAAACGAGGGTCATTTAAGTTATAGCAAGTCAGGGTATATTTGCCTTGGTGCGTAGAGGTGTAATAAGAAAGAAATTGAACCAAAGAACGGGTACGGCGAGGATTGTAATTTGAATGAAAATAACGCGGACGAAGTTGCGGGCATTTCGCTAGAGCTACATAATCAGGGTGCTGCATTAAAAACAGATGGTACTTATAACTTTTAAAACTATCATGGTTTTGATCAATATTTTGGATAGGAACGGGATATTTACCATGATTTTTGAGTTTGATTGTTTCCCGATATTTCGGCACAGTTGCATGCGCCATGATCACGGGTCGAACTCCTACTTGGATTTACAGATTTACAGATGGTACTTGTAAATAAATAAGTACCTACAAATAAACTTAAAAAAAATTCGTTTCCATTTAAGCTGTATAAACCTTCGTACTTCTTGTTTATAAGTTGTTAGGAACCCAATGTTTTAATTTGGTTTCGG
The DNA here is from genome assembly GCA_947095575.1 of Electrophaes corylata. NCBI lineage: Eukaryota > Metazoa > Arthropoda > Insecta > Lepidoptera > Geometridae > Electrophaes > Electrophaes corylata. Next base: position 8,008,324 of record OX352698.1, on the reverse strand, counting down.
TGTGCATGTGTCACAATCAAATGTTAATTACTCAAAGAGCATTGATTTCACAAGATAAAGGTAGGGTAGATAGGATCTACAATAGAGCGCAAGTGTATTGGAGAAAAGAAGATTATCAGGGGTTGCGGGGTTAAGTGCGGGGATGCGGGAGGGCAGTATCATGTGACTCACGCGGGCTGAAATCACATTTAGTCTTACGGGGTCGGCGTGATTCACACGGCGCGGTGGTGGCTGGCTTGGTGCGAGGCGTGTTACAGGGTGCACGAGCCATCACTCCGCGGTTCACCTTTGTCACGCCGCGAACTTGCACGAAAGTGATAAAATTTTACTTCTAAGATACATATAAACTAAACGAAATATCCTCTTCTGCTCTACTTGACCCACCAAGTTCCTCTAGTCAGCATCGCTTTAAAATTTCAAGTCTTCACTTACTTATTCGAATGGACGGTGCTGTTATGGAATTAGGGGATGATATATTTTTCATTTACGGACGCAGCGGGTTCGTATTTATAGATCCTTATTCTTTTATTCAATATTTTTGCACATAGCCACCACAACTTTGTATAAAATGTTTAACACATGGAAATATTTCGTATCACTGAACCTGCCACTAAAATAACCTTATATAATGCGCCCTGCGTTAATTTTCTGGCTGTAGTAAGATTGCTACAACCAGAACATTAATCTCTAGGAGGATTTCTAGGTTTAGAAAAATGTTAGTAATAATAGTACCCATTTAAATGTTTGAAAATGTTTAGTAAATTATTATTATAATTAACCAGTTGTGTTCTATGCAAGGTCTGAAGAAAGGTGTATGTAAAGCTACTTACATGGTATAGGGTACATACCTAAGATACTACATTTCTAGGGGGTGGGTGCCGTTGCAACCTCATGAGTTGCCCGTAGGGGCACATGAGGTTGAACACCTGTATGCCTTAGGTTGGTAGACGATAGGGTGGTGATGGTTAACATCAGGTCGGTCATCTGCTTGCTCTATCAGTAAGTTTTTTTATGCTAATAATGCGGGTGAAAAAAGTAATAAGTATAAAATATATAATAAATAAAACAAATATCATTTTCAAGATAAGGTAGGTAGAGTAAAACGTAAGATAAGATGCAAGCTAGATCACAAACAGCATATTAGGTAATCTAATTTCAAAGCCAACTTTGATTCATTTTTATAAAATGATTAGAAGAATGATTTTAAACTGCTATTGATAAAATTGTATCACTATTTTTTCTTCGCCACTTAAATAAAAAAATATATATGCAGCTACATTATACATCTGGAACATTTTATATTATTCAAATGAATACGCAAAATGTTATATTCTCAAATTAAAATTTGATTAGTACTTATTAATAACATTTCAATGATCTAAGGTCTATTTTAACTTTGAGATGTTAGTGTTAGAGTGTATTGAGTGGATCACTTTTTATTTTATATGACTTTATTCACTGGTTTTTTTTTATATGGCTTGCTGATAAGTGGTTACCATCATCTGTAACGAAATATTCACGGACACGTTCGTTAGGAATGTGCCCTACGAAACACTGCTCCGTGTTCACCAACCTGAAGCGTACAGGTGTTAAGCCTCATGTAGGTACCTGTAATTTCACCGACACTCATACCCTTAAAACCAGAATATAGCAAGCTGCTTGGCGGCAGAAATAGGCATGGTGGTAGTACTTCCCCGGATGAGCCTCTCACTAAGAGCTCTACTACTACTAAAAAACATCATGATAATTTTCACTGCAAATCTGCAAAATAGCGCACATAAAGCTATAGTTGGGGTCAACTAGACAGACAACCTTTGTGCACACCTGCATCACCCTTATACTTGACGACCTAAAATAGACTATTGTGAAGCGACACAGCACTTGAGTATATGCTTTCTTTCTTTTGCACATATGCTTTCTCTATATTTTGTTGCAAGTTTTCTAACACTTTTATGTGTCACCAAGAATAGATTTGGAGAATAATTGTGGATTGCATGTATTTCTTAACATCTAAAACTCAATTTCTAGAACTCAATCATATATCTCTGATCGTTCAGGCAGCGTTCGTAAGAAACGTCGTTCGACCCTTTTTTTTCCGACTACAGTGTGCCTGGATGCTTCGGGTAGATGAACGCAGAGCAGTGCATTATAGAGCACGTTCGTGACCTGCAATATAAAGCTTTGTTATTAGGCGATGGTAACCACTTATCATCAGGTGAGCCATATGCTGGTTCCAGCAACAAAAAAAAATAGAAGTAGCTTGCTTCTTTCAATGCGTTTTCACTTCAAATTAGTGGCTCTTCCTTACAAACTTTATTGAACCAGTCTCGAAAACCAAACTCTTAGGACCACATTTTGCGCTAAGACCTCAAGACAGCGGAGAATGGCTTTCTGCGCTGTACTATTATTTATTGTGTGTTGCGTGAAGTCATCGGTTTTCAAATGACATTTTGTCGAACGTACCTACCTATCCGACACAAGCAGCTTTGTAAGTATGTGTAAATAATATATAATTACTAAGATTCTCATAACATTTCAAAACACCTGAATTTCTCTGGATATAGCTACAAATATGGAAGTCCATGCACAGAAAGTACGAAAATTGAATATCACCATCGCTAGACCGATCGTTTAGAAATAGACTCTGGTCTGATTCTTTGGACTGGACGACTGTTTTTGTTACACTTGTTATATAAACTAATGCATTCTTACACGACGAAATAAGATTCCACAATCAAACGTATAATGCAATCAATATTACAAGTAAATAAAAGACGATCGCACGCACATAAGGTTTTATCGCTTTGTAACGCTTACAGGTATATACAGGGTTAATCGATTAATAACTGATTGTGGTAATACCACATCGATTTATAGAATTAATAAATTGTGAACCCAACCATTTATTGTTGACGTAAAAACTGAGAGGTGGGCATTTGAGAATAGATCATTGTCATAAATTATGCATCCTAAAACCGGCGGCGCTGCTCCCGAATGTATGTAGGTCATGTGGTACCCGAGTAAAGATAGAGATCATGTCCAGTTTGTATAGGTATGCATACAGTCAGTTAAGGTACCTAATGGAATGTGACAACAAACACGACTTAATGTTTTTTCAGAAAAAAAATATATACATTTCCTTCAACTTTAGAGAAAACACTGGATTGCACAGTAACAAAACGTTAACTACAAAAATTATGCTATAAATAAAAGTATTATTTTTCAGATAACCTCTGTGTATTGCGAAAAGAATGTGTCGGCAGTGCACGGTATTCATATTTTGCAGTAGTTGGTATTCCATATATGACAGGTTGCAAATGCTTCGCCTCTGCTAAAATACTAATTAACTTCCTCGCGATGTTTGTTGAACGTTGCTATTACGCACAATACTTTTTTCGTACAGAAAAATCCATTGGTGCACGACCGGATTCAAAATCACAACCTTAGATCAGAAGGTGGAATCACTACCACTAGACAAACAGCGCTTTATTAATATAGATAAAACCTACTTCAAGTAAAGTAAAAAAAGTAACATTATGCGGTACCTATTTAATGATTTTTTTTCTTTTAGTAATTTATGTATTTTATTTTACTTAATTTTCGATATAGAAATGGATCTCTAAATGAATAGACCTAACCTATGTATTCTTTTTTGTTACAAAACTGAATACTATATTTACCTTGGATAAAAATATGTATTATATTACTTTGAGTTATATAGAAATCTCACTTACATTTATTACATTACTTCGTTTTCACAATTACCAGCTTTCAAATGTGTTATTTAATCAAGTTTATTTCACAACTGTACTGCTAAATCAAGGTTAATTTTGCTGATAAGTACCTATACAATTTTGTGAATAAGTGATCATGTAAAACAAATCTTATGCAATCGAGCACAGTGAACGGAGTTCGCAAAACTCTGATGTATCTCAAAGTGTATGAAAAAACTAATGATGTCCGTGTTCTTCTTCCGATTCCGCAATCTGCAACGCGCTGAGGAAAAGCGAAAGAAACACAATAGAAAAACGAATACTAGACGAAACATGAGTTCAGACACGTTAACAGCTCCTTCCAGACTGCACGAGCGCCCGCTCAGCGTGCCCGTCGACCGGATGGACGAATACGAGCTTCAGATACCCAGGTTCATGATATTTTTTTGTAGTTTCCCTGGTTCTTAACTATATCTTCATTTCTACCCTTTTTAGAGTAACCCAGTGTCTGTCAGCCTTTAGGGCCTTTGTGTAAGATGCTCGCACGCATATAAGCATATTATATTTTTTGTTTTTATTTTATAAAAAGCTAGATTAGATTAAATAAACTTACTAAACCATGCTATTTATAAAAGAGGATGTACCTTATCAATGCATCTCTGATCTTACTCTCTAACAGGCTTTATAAATGAACTACCTATGATCCGCCACTTCGTTCGATATTAGTTAAACTTTTTAGGTTTAGGTACCTACGTATTGATACTGTTATTTATTCTGTGGTTTAAGTAGCTTTTTTTATCAAAATTAAATTTGAACAATTGAACAATTCATATTTCCCATTCTATCCAAATTCTGACTTCTTGCAAAACCTATACGAATGTTGTATTTCGAATCAGACCTTCGTTTAGATTTTTCCCTATAATACAAACTCTGTCATCCTATCGCAACCTTCATTATTTAAAGAGTATCCATGTCTAGTTTCTTGTTTGTATGTTTAGGATTAATTAACTCTATTCATTCACTCTGTCTAAATACTAAAATTCCGCTTAGTATAATAGATATAGTTTTAAGTATATTAATTTAATACATACAAAGCTATTTTACAGGATAATAATAGAAAGTCGTTATAATAAAGGCTAAAGACAGAATCACATTAGACCCCGCCCAGCGTGTCGTGTTGCGTCGGAAGCCAACTGATCTCATACATTTTGTATAAAAGTTATTACACTGGAGCAAACGGCCCGGGTCTGCTTCCTCTGTGTCTGTCTGTCACATACAAAATGTCTGAAACAGTCGACGCACTCCACGCGGGTTTAGTGTGATTGTGCCGTTAGGTAGTCCTGCGGCTGATATGGATATTAGTAGAATCGTACATCAAAGTGTGTTTTACTTTGTTGTAAGAGAGAACAATACAGTTTTCAAGTCTCTGAAAAGAGCCAAATAGAAAACATAAACACAGATTTCACGGACGAAGTTATGCTAAAAAAATTACTCAGTTTTAAGCGGTAAATAAAAAAATACCACCTCCGACATCTTTGAATGCTGTACTAAGAGAAGAGAATCAACTATACTAATCCAAAGAATGTTTAAGTTAAAAAAAAATGCCGATATAAAAGGATATATAAAATAGGATAAAAAAATAAAAGAACACATTTTGCGTTTTGACTTAGTCTTCAATATAACTTAAATACAAAAATAAATACACTATTTGTAACCATCCCATGCATACTTTAATTTTGATAACTCACACTGCTGTGATTAGGAGATTTTAATATTTAAGTATTTTAATGTAAGTTTTTTGTATCTTATATCACGCAGAAAATTTATTAAAACCCCTGTAGTCGTTTGGGTGAAACCAAAAAGTCTCCATTACCTACCACATTCTCTAGACCATGCTTTTACTGATTACCAATTTTATTCTGAATTAAAACATCTTTCAGAAAGGAAAACAAAATTTATATCAATAAGGCAGTCAAACCTACTTTTTTTTGTCGCTCCCAGAATTAATATAGCAAAAGAATCTATGAACTTCCTATAAATGGCAGAAATGCATCGATGGCAATAACCCGAAATATGTACCTACTGCGGTTGATTAAATAAATCATATTTTTTTTCTTCTTATATAGAAAACTACTTTCTGGAATCGATCACATGATTATAATATATTATCATCAGGAACGCATTCACAGGGTTTTTCACCCTCTTCAAGTCTAAATTAAACCAATATCGATATCAATAAACCCGCACCAGATAGATGTGGCTTGAAAAGAAGAAAATTCGAGTAATCTTTCAGAAAGAGCTGTTTTCTGTTTTCTCAATAGTATAATAATTGTAATCACACTCAAACATTTAAAGATTTATTAAAGATTAATGTATGTGTTATTCTATCAACGATTTTTTAAATCTGTTTCTTGCCCGGGCGCTGAGGTCCGACTAATGAAGTATTTCTTTATCTCTGGATTCAATATATTGCTCTCTTGAAATAACATACCGCACTATAACTAAATTTTCTCGTAATAATTTATCTTAATCGGCTCACTCCAGTGTAGCTAGAGGGGTTTGTGTGAATATTTGTCAATAGTTATTATTATTATAAGTACTGAAATTTTTGTTTAAGTTTTCGGGAGTGAGATGAAAATTGGTTTATGTGTGCCCGCTATGTGTTTTTCCAATGGTTTGCGACGACTACTTACATCACAGACAAAAATTAATACCCACAAATTAATCTTTGACGTTTAAATAGTTTTATTATCAAAACATATTAGAGTACTAGTGGAAAAACACTGCTTCGTCCACGTAAAATTAACTTTCATAGACTTCAACCCAAACCCTTTTAGTTCTAGAATTGGAGCAATTTCCTTATTGCAAAAATTTCCAATGCACAAACACAAACATACCCTGAAAGTTTCAAGTCTTTACAACCAGTAGTCTAAAATGTTCGTTGTCTATATGTCAGTCAGACAGCAGGACATTTTTTTATATGCCGTATTTATTTTTATTTTCCATATTTATTATTTTATTTTTTTATTTTTAGCCAGTATTGTCCCACTGCAGGGCAAAGGCCTCCCCTACCTCCTTCCACTCTTCGCGATTTAACGCTGTTACAGGCCAAGATCTTAGATAGGCATCAAGCTCATCGCATCGCGCCATCTCTTCCTGGGCCTTCCACGTCGTCGAGTTGCGTTGGGTGGGATCCACTCTGTGGTGGTTTTTGCCCACAAGTCGCTTGACATGCGGCAAAGGTGTCCAGCCCAGTTCTACTTTAAGTTGGAGGCTATATGACCAACGTAGCGCAGTATACTGTTCCGCATGCGGTCAGATAGTTTTATTCCTAAGATACTTTTCCACAATATATTTTTCAGTGATAAAAAAAAGAGTTATTTTGCTCCCACGATAATTTTGGATTTATGTACTAAGGGTGCAGTGTAATATTATTTATATTGGTAACATTAGGTAGTCGTAACTCTGGAGGCCTTCTCTTCTCTGTGCGTGACCTGATCCAAGTTTTGACTATAATTTTTTTATGTAACGAAGGTTTTATAAATTGCAAAAGAAAAGAATAATAAATCATGTTACAATTTTACTTCCCACGCCGGTAGATATTCACATAGATCTTTGAGAATGTCTAGGTAAATATTACAAATACTTAGGTACATTCGGCACTATGATATACATGTTGTAGACACGATGTTTTCCTTCACCGTCTTAGAGCACTAGCATTGCGCACATATTTTATTCAAATTGAAAAATCTGTTTGTGCATAACCGCATTTTAACCCAGAACCTTGGGATCAGAAGCGATGACAGTGGACCATAGTGGAGTGGAGTGGACTCTTATACGACATACATATCATACATTCTGAATAAGTTCTGTTCAAAATTATACAGATATATAAAACAGATGGGGATCTGGAATGTATTTTAGTAAGTTTTAATATTCTTTATTTATTTTCATTGCGAAAAACTTTTATTTACTTCAAAACAAAGAGATGTTGCGCTAATGCTATGAATAATACAGAGAGAACTAAGAATGGACAGCATTAAAGTTTTAACTAGAAAAATACGGACAAGTTCGAGTTATTTTCGATCCGTAAATTTATTCCTCTCATGCTGCCGCTATGTTGGGGACTTTCCAATACGAACTTCAGATAGATAGATAGATAGAAAACTCTTTATTGTACACCACAACGGACAAAAAATAACATATACAAGTTAAAAAGCTTAGTGAAGTACAATGGGCGGTCTTATCGCTGTAAGCGATTTCTCCCAGACAACCTTAGCTTTCAGCTTTGGTGGAAGATGGAATTTTAGTCTGTTTTGCCTTATTTTGTGGCTCAAAAGCAATTTAGCATTATACATCAAGTATAGTGGTGATATGATGTCCAGGTTTCTGTCGATTTTATTGATCGAGCGAACGATGAGTCTCAGTTTCGAGATTCGTAAGAAAAAAGCTTTTGTCCGTCTGTCTGTCTGTTCTAGCCAACAGGTCGCATTTTTCAACCGAATTTATCGAAAGTAAGCACACAAGTTTATTAATTTATTAAATTTTTTTAAGCGATCGCGATTTTTTATAGGTGGGAAGAGTAGGGAAGTTTACTGCAACGTTAGTGATCCGTTAATTTTTTTTTATATTTTTTGAAAAAAGTATACCTTGGTATAATTAAAAAACGTGCGAATAGAATACCAGTATACCTAAAGTTTTTAATATTTTTATAATTTATAGGTCAGTCCGTCCTATAGTGCTTTCCTATATAAGTGAAATTAGTGTCTTAGTCGCGTGTCATCCGCCTTTTTAGGGTTCCGTACCCAAAGGAGAACCTAGTACTAAGACTCCGTCTGTCTGTCTGTCTGTCACCAGGCTGTATCTCATGAACCGTGATAGTCAGAGAGTTTAAATTTTCACAGAGAATGTTTTTCTTTGCCGCTATTACAACAAATACTAAAGAACAGAGTAAAATAAATATTTAAGGGGGCTCTCATCCAACAAACGTGATTTTTTTATTATAATTCCAAAATAAATATTGGCAGACATTTTACTTACTCGTCTAAGCATTTTACAAAGCGCCAAAAGATATGCAAGGCTAAGAACTATGGCTAAAAGTTTTGACGAGCGTAATTAGTATGCCCGTCAAAACTATGTTAGAAACGCTGGTAGTGAACGCCATTCACTACCAGCGTTTCTATCAAAGTAGAAAATGATTATAGTAACAGTTATAGTTATGAATTCATATAATATTAATCTTAAATATCTTTTCCTAATTGATCGTAGGTACGTTAGATAGATAGTGCATTAGTTGGAGGTTTATTCTTTACCATTTTATTTACAAGAGTAAGAAATCCTTGCATTCAACTTCGTGAGTGCGGGTAAGACATTTTCTATTGTGATTCTACAAAACAGACAAAGGGCTCTGTAAAAATCGGTCCAAGACACAATAGTTGTAAGAAATAACACACGTGAAACCAGTCCTGTAAGTGTATTATTATATTTGACTTGTTGAAATGTTTAAAACATTGTCATATTTATCGTTAATCCCATGAATTATCTCCTTGAGTAAACTGAGTGACTGACTTTTGAGTCTCATCCAAATCGTTCCGTTAGAACGCGATTGAGCCAAAAACATCTAACCATTCACTTTCACATTTAGTACAATTACAAATATTTTATTTGGAGCAATTAACTTATTAATGAGGTACCTACTCTTTGAGAATTGTGTTCCGCGTTGAGAGATACGCCCCTTCGGGTAAAAATATATCTCAGAACATTATCTGGAAAAAAGGATTGACACATCAAGGCCCCACAATCATACTTTCTAATAATTCTAATAACACCCCTTTTTCTAATTTGAAATTAAATATGTAAGATGACTTTCTATTCTGGCTCTCGTCTGTCTATCGTGTACCTACTTTAGATAATGCAGATCTGGTCGGACCGATAGTTAAATCGTTGGCTATGTCGGCTCTTGCTGTTCACAATCACATCTGTCGCGCCTACACTTTTTAACGTTGTCTGACTCGCAGGTGTGAACGGGTGGGTGGGTAACACTTCGTCGGTCCGACAAGTGTGAACAGCGCAATACAAGACAGCATGCTTAAAATATTCATCAAAGTACGTTGGTCGACAGTTTTTCTTGGATCCCACTAATGCGAATGGTAATAATTCATGTCGCCCCCTCGTGCCTCAATTATGTATATCCAAATTTTAACTGGAAAAGGTACCTAAACATGAATGTCGTCAATGCGGACGCACTGAGAGACCGCAGTAGTATCTTTAACATGGGCAGAGTACTACATAACACCAACATATACATAAGGTAAGGGAACATTGAACATTACACAGCCAGGTACAGAACAAACATATTTATGTTTATCACACAAAATGGTTGTCCTTAGTGAAAACCTAACTCACAACCCAGTGTCAGGCAGAGCGGTGTTAGAGTTTAGACATTTGCGAGCTCAATTTAGATGTGAGGCCAGTCACATGTCAGACATGTCACTACTATTACATTATCTAATGAGATAGGAGATTATCTGACAGACTAATTGTACAATTAGACGAACCGCACTTTGGACAATCAGGTCTGGCCAGATAGGTCAGTTGTATCGTTGTGTTGTATCAAAGAGCCTATTAGTCAAGTTTTGCCAAGCATGTATGGAGAATCTTTTGTAAGATATAATTGAGAAAGCAAACAACAGCATATATGCGGGTGGCGTAGTCAATTCATGTTGTAAGTTGACTTGGCTACGCTACACATGTATGCGCTGTTTAGGTATTTATTTCATGAAATTGAATCTCGCAGTGTCTTATGTTTTTAACAAACCACATGTAATTTTGTATGGGCAGCTTTTACTTTTGGTGAGGATTGCATGCTAAGCGTGGCGGTTAGAACAAGAACGAAGAAAGAATACGACTCTTCTGATCGACTCACGAGGTCCTTCACTTGCTTATAAGCAGATATTGCTATAAAATGTATAATTAAAAATGAAATGAAATGAAATCGTTCATTTGCTGAAGTATGGTGCTTACAGGTAAAATATATTATTAGGTAATGTAGATTTGTTTCACATACTTCGCCAATAGAGAAAAATAATAATAGAGAAATATAGAAATTGATATTGCTGTGAATTGCATAATACTAATAATTTATTGATGAACGTCCAGTGCGGTATAATGTATCGTGACTGTGAATATGATTTAAAAGTGGAGTTTGCCGGCCGCCCATCCCTAGGTTTGCTGCGCCGCCCGCCCTCATCGTCACCGTCTCTCTGCCCGGTGTTCGTCAGTCGTGTGGAAGCGCGCGCCGCGACGCCAGCCTCGTTGCTCGCAGTAAACCGCTTTTAGTCTTTAAAATCGAAACATTTCCAAGCACAATGTGACTCCCACAATTTTTACTTTGAATACTTTGCCAGAAAATAAACAAACTAACTTAATACTCATATTCATTTTAATGTTTTCAGTTTCAAATGAGCAATTAGTTTCAGAATTAAAATACTATGACAACATTAACAAAATTAAGTGTTACACTATAATATCTGAATTTTTCAGCGTTGACTAATTTGCACAGTGATTGAGATATATTGCAAGCAAACGAATAATTTTAACAAAGATAATAAAAAAATTACCGCCATTACATCAAACTTGCTCTTACAGACGTTAATAACCACTGACTTCAATGTTTTGCCATCTCTTTATGATATTAAATAAACGTGCAGATGCATGTGTGTAACCCGAAAAATAATAAGTCTCTCATAAATAAAGCATATCAATTGAACCACGTACTGCTGTTAGAGTATTTTAAAGCCATATTTGCTTTCAGTTTGTTTAGTAGATGAATACATTACCATTTATGCAAAACCTTTTAGCAAAATTAAAGTTTGTGTGGATACCTACATATTGTAAACACTAGCGCAACTTTGAAGTAATTAAGATGTTTCGTATTTTGAAATGGCAGACTTGCTGCATATTATAATGATACATGTACGATTATAAAGTTACAGAATATTCATTAAATCAAAAATCATCTAGCTCGTGAAATATTTTTTTATAATTAAAACAAGGTTTGATTAGGTTTTAGCAAAAGAAAAGGAACCATTTCTACAAATCTATCACATAAAATTTTAAATATTAGGATAGATAATTTTGTAACGTCATAAACTAACTCAGATGGCATAATACGCAGGTTAATTGACAAGTGGACAGACCATGATGTATACACATTCTACACCGATCAATAACTAATGTTGAAAATGAAATTTTGCCAATGGAAAATAATAGCGCAGACATCTGCTATTTCTAATCAAATTTAAAGTATGTCCAAGCATGTGAATTTGCTGTTTTATGTATCAATGCCGATCCTGACTTATTTTTCATTTAATAGTTAGTAAAAAATTCCAAAATCACCTGGTCTAACAAGAGTTTTTGTAATTTACTTTTCGGGATACTGTTTATTATACTAACCCTTCTACTATTAAACTCAGCGTTACCTCGAAATAGTTACAGCGTATTTTGTCTCATACGATCTAATTTGAAACTTTCTGTCAATAGAAAAGACAAAACACGGTGTAACAATTTCATCGTTACGCCGAGTAGTACCAGGGTAAAGCTTTTATAAGAGTTCCAGAGAGCCAGGCTTGGAAATATTTAGAAATTATCTAAAAATTGGCGTTAGTAAAGCTGCAAGGATTTCACGGTACGAAGAAGAACCAGGGACGTCGCTGCAGATGGCAGGCATCAGTAGATATAGCTCCTATAACTGCTTGAATGGCTGGGACAGCTATGATAAAATACCGAGGTAAATAATTAGAAATACCGAAGAGAGCTTCTGCTTTTCTTTGGTTAAGATAGTGTACCTACCATCTTATGTATTGCTTTTGTTAAGTACTTCTCAAGCTAGTTACTAAACCTATGATAAAATCAAAACTATAAATAAAAAAATCAAAACCAGAGACCGTGTTGTAATCTTTTTTTTTTATAAATAATAAATAAATAATGCTGGACAATCCACACAGCATCATCTAGCCCCAAGCTAAGCAGAGCTTGTGTTATGGGTACCAGATGACTGATATACTTAATACAATACATTACGTATATAGATATTTTTTATTATACATAGAAATCACCCAGATCACCCGAAATAAATATTTACAGATCGTACAAATATTTATCCCAAGGCGGAAATCGAACCCGCAACCTCCTGTATCGCAGGCGGACATTCGCCAACCGCGCCACATCGGTCGTCAAAAAATCTACGTTGATATCTTATTTACTAAGTGAAATCTTACTGAGCTGATTTTTAAATTTGGTTACTTTGCACCGCCGTTAGAAGTGCATTAAAAACCTCTCAGTAAAACGTTTACGCGGCCCGGTTGTTTTCCCAGGTTCATTACGTTTCCAGGTTGGCAGACGGTTCGTTCTATCCAATAAAAATATTGAATTTTCAATTCCAAATGGTTTTACGAATGGCTAGAGAGTAGATTTTAGTATTCATATAATTACAAGCTATGCTTAGTTTAGGGCCAGATGATGTTGTGTAAGAATGTCCACAGATATTTATTTATTTATCTTTCTGTCTCATCTATCTTATAAGGGTATAAGATAGATGTCCCTCCACGTCTTTATGCCTGGCAGTTCAGATGCAGTTCAATTGCATATACCCTTTTAAATTGATGTTATTAACCAAAAAAAAACAAAATATCACGAGGAGGGAGGTGGTTATGTAATAAATAAATAAATATGTCAGGACATTTTTACACAACATCATCTAGCCCCAAACTAAGCATAGCTTGTACTATGGGAACCAGATGACTGATAGAATACATATATACTTTTTTTTTGTAAATACATACATAGAATACAACACAACACCCAGACACGGAACAAACATTTATGTTCATCACACAAATGTTTGTTCTCGGTGGGGATCGAACCCACCACCTACAGCACAGAAGGCAGGGCTACTACAAACTGAGCTGTGACGGCTGTTATGTATGCTTCATAGAACCATTTAAAAATGATGCAGAAGATCTGCAAAATCTGCAGTTGAGTCACTCAGCCATTTACTTATTTCTCGGGTGCCTACTTAAATTCTTCATTACGTTCATGATTCTGTTACAAATTCATTTACGACGCCCTGAGATTACCAGCTAGTACCAGTTTGTTCACGGTCCAGTCAACGTATCTAAATACTTAATTTTTTTTATAGTTCAGCCTACTTTTTTATTTAAGTAAGTATTAGAAAATAAAAGAAATAGCTTCACGTCTTTAATCCTCAGGCATGATAGTTATTCCCTCAGATCTCTTAGTACCAAGTACTTGCTCAAGATTCTTTGAGGATATCTAATGGGAGTTCTAATGATCAGAGGTATATGCAAATATTACATTTGGTGCATACTCACATTTTGCAGTAATTGGTATTCCAAACGTGACAGGTTGCAACTCATCGCCGCTGCTTGTATTCATATTCATAAGAAAATGGTTTATCCATAAAGTCTACTATAATTAAGATAAATATATTGAACTCATGCAGTTAGATAGATAGATAGATTATATCTTTATTGTACACCATTAAAGTAGAGAAAAGTATATAGAATTACAACTTCAAAACTATTGGTACAATGGGCGGTCTTATTGCTAAAAGCAATCTCTTCCAGACAACCTTTGGATGGACAGAAAAATATTACGCAGTTCTACTATATATCTGTAAAGGACTGCCTCAGTGTAAATAAATAGGTATATAGGTAGGTAATAGGTTATAACCATAAGTTTTTCTGTGATTTAAAACGAGATCGACGAACCTAAGTAGGACTATGTAAAATAAACTACTAATTAATAGTTATTGAACGTACAACCGGTTAAACTGTTATTCCTAGTTTTAGTTTTATAACATCTTTATGTACTACACAATTACGCAATATAGTATTCTGAATTAAAATATATATTCTTACTCTGAATAGTGAAGGTTAAAAAGGTCCATGTTAAATAAAATAGAATACTAAAAATCGACCCGCCAAGAAAGGCCCAGGAACAGGACAGGACAGGAAGGTACACACTTTATATCGTATATTGCCTATGTATATTGCATCGTAATTGTTGCCAAGCCTTAATATAATATTTTCTGTGATTGAATGACTAAGAAACAAACAACAAATGTATCTATTTCTTACATTACAAGATGCGGTTGCTAAATACAGGATGTTTCGTCGAGATTGGTAGGTAGTGCTCTGTGTAAAGGTTGCGACTGAATAAATACTATTGATCTTAGGTACGTCCTATGAGGTAATGCAATTGTTAGATGTAACCGCTCAGCATCTGCTTATTTCGTCACAAACTCATTCTCGCACTGTATGGCATCTACACTCTCACAGTTAAGCAATTATTTAATTTGTAAATAAAACAAACAAACATAACTTCATTTTTAAATTTCAGAGAGAAACTTTTATAAGCCATCCATTACCGAATCAAATGTCATGCGATTATATTCCGTAAAGATACCGCGTTCAATCCCCTGTTATTCAAGAGTGGATGTTGAACATATTTAAATGTAGTTTACCTTTATTTAAAATTTCATAATTTTTCAATTTTAGAGGAGAATGTTCTCTCTGCTTGCTGTCATTATCGGCCTTACTTATAAAAAACTGTCAATAGATAAACAACGGTAACACAAACAGGGGCAGGAGATGTTTTAAACAATTTTACGTTTATGAGTATGACGGGCATGTTTAGACCGGTTCACCTGTTAAACTAAATTTAATTTCGCCAGACGACGAAAAATTTGATAACAGTTCTCCGTTTTACTAGCTCATACAGGAACAAATGTATGTATCATCATCATCATCGTAATCTACCTAGATAAGTTCACGGTCGGACATTAGGCCTCCCTCATATTTCATCTCCCTCGTAGCCCTCTATGCCGTGTGTCACCACACTTGGCAGTATGTAAATACATGTAAGTGCCCTCCTCAATTTCACAGCTATACGAAAATATGTTTATAGAGCAGTCATTGGAAAAGCCTTTTTAGATTACCGTACTCAAAGAGTATAAAACAAAACGTTCATACACGTCGCCTTACGCTTCGTTTACCGGTTGGTAGTCGCCATTCAAGATCCTTTATTCCCCAGTGATTGTATTTTCTACGAGCCGGCCAGCCCGTTGCCATTTCTATTAATTCGTTGCTACGCTGAATCTCAGAACCACCTTCGTTTTTCTACGGATTACTTCGTCTTTTGAAGTTTTCGAAACTCCCAGTAGGTAAAGCTAATTACTACTATACTGATACTACTATTACCATAGTTGCTATCTGTCGGACGACTTTCAATTTGTATAATAGTTAGCAACCAATTAAATTTATTAAATTATTAAAAATTATTAAAATTATTTCAATTCCATAAATCATCATAGGTATCGCGCACTGTTAATAGACTTTTGTCTTCTTTCGAACGGCAGCCGTGATGAAAATGTATGGCGTAATTTTTCGAATGCTCTTTGTTGAAGCTGTATTTACCTATTTGCGTCGCTTGACCCAATAAGTAGTATTGTAGTGTATGATTGTTACTTTGATGATATCGCTCTTAAAATGTACCGACGGGTGTTACATGAGCATAAGACATAATTTTCATCTTACTCTTATTCATGTTAAGACCAACCAGTTGTAAGTCAATTTTGAGGTCTGCACTGACTGAGCATTGTGCGATTTTGCGAATCTAACGGGAGGGCTGGCTTAAAAATATCCAGAGAATTAGTGCAAAGGCTAACAATCCCAGAGTTATAACATCTCTTCGTAGAATTTCGTTTCTGAAAATGGATTGACATGGTAATACATAGATATTATAGACAGAACAAACACGTAAGTGATTTGACACCACTGATACTGCCGGTTTGGACCGGATCAATGCTAAGTAGCCGATTATACTCTTCGATCTCCTATATAGCCCACCGGTTCATGTGGTCTATTGGGCTAAAATTTTCGGATACCAGCTTGTTCGGTTGGCTGGAAGTCATTGAAATAATAAGACGATTAGTTACTACTCTCGGGAAAAGTTTACTGACGTGGCTCAGCAACTAATTCAGCAGTAGTAATTCTTCAAAAGAGGACTATAATTTTACATAAAGAACAGTATAATAACGCTCCTTTGGAATTTTGAAGCAAAAAGCTATCATATTATCAACTATTCATTTCAGAACGCTGTTGCGACTGCTTCGCACTCTACTTATTATTCATACACTTCTAATGGTTAATATTGCAAAGCTGTAGCTACATCTTACTAAAAATACTAAACATTATTATATGGGTAGTTATATGGGTAGTACGACAAATTATGTTAAAACAGTGTTGCTATCCTTAGGGCGCGATCCTTGCTCACACTTGTCCATATTCATTTCCCAATGGGCGGTTTTGTAGGTAGCTCGAAACGGGTCACGCAAGCGCTTTAAAAGCCATATTTATAAGCCCATTTAAAATGTTGATATCTAATACATTTTCAGTTATCCGTACTGTAATTATTAAGTAATCGCATCCATACTAAGATATTTTATAGTATCGATTATAATATACCTGCCCCCAACCTGAGGCATATAGATGAAGTTTGAAAAATTTGATGTTCCTGTAATGTAACCCTTCAAACTGGAACACATCAAGCTGCTTGATGGCAGAAATAGGCATGGTGGTAGTACTACCCCTGACGCGTTAATCAATAAGTGCTCTATCAATACTAAAACTGAATACTGGCAAGCTTTGTTGCCGCGCTTTACCGCGTCTAAAATTTGCTAGCTTACATTTTCAACTTCGCAGTGGTCTTAAGCACGGTAAAGCATGCTGCATGCATTTTTTACTTCAAAGATATTGTAATTTCATCTGCCAAGGTGATCTAGCAGAACTAACTAGTCAGAACTAACCGCCTAAAGTTCTACGCCCATCCTCTAGAAATCACCCTATAGAAATTTAAATGTGCCAAAAAGATTATTTAAACGCAAATTGGCTCCATTCCGAAACTCCATTAGTAACTTAAAATTGATTTACAGGCATAATGAGACCAAAAACTAAGAAAAGGATCTCCGGGGTTTCTAAAAAGGTTAGACCCTGAAACAACATGATGAGAAATGTGTAACATTTCTCATAATGTTATGTACACTAAATAGGGTTTGAAACCACGATCCTCCCCTTGATACGACGCTATCGATAGTCATCGGGAAGGTATAAATCTGTGCATAAGTTTTAGAAAAATATAATATTATGTAAAATTCTTTTATTATTATCATAAATATATTATATACCGGGTGTATTAAAACCACTTCCGAATACTCCAGATACGTGTAAAATTTCCTACAACAAGATCTAAATTTATAGAACACCATTTGGCTGACAGTTAGAGTAATACGATTATTTTGCTGAAATTCCTATTTATCAACCAGCTGCTGCTTCATCGTATTTAGCTACCTGATTTTCAGAATTTAAATAAGAACCAAGCAAGACTAATCGTCAGAAACGCCTTTACCTGAGTGCCGAAAGAGTGAGTAACATCTGTTTCTGTTTTGTTTCAGAGTGCGCGTGGAGTACTATGTTAATGAGAACACTTTCAAAGAAAGACTGCAACTATATTTTATAAAAAACCAAAGATCAAGTAAGTTTTTCATAAACAATACTTATTTTTAGAACTAATCAACTATATCCTTATACTTAATATACTAAAACGAATAGATTGGTATCTGGGTTTATTACGTTATCGTTCTTGTTTAATCGTGTCTGATCGAATTGACGCGTATCGATTTGTCTTATGATCGATTTTCGCATAATTATACATAAGCCACGATAGTTTACAAAATGACCTACATCCATCGACCTAGAAATAGTATAAATTCTACAAAGCTTAGTTGTTGTGGAACTAATATACTGGAACATTTTATTTTCAAATAGCAGGTGATGTTTAAAGACCGAGGTTACCTTATAAGTACTAATAGATTTTTGGGTCTAACAAAAGTATTTATCAGTATTTTTATCCAATCAATCAGTATTTATTTGTAAAATCTATGTAGCGTGAAACTGTTACCAATTTGAGAGTAGTTACTAATCGTCTCGCGCTGAGCAACATAGATCACATCGCAGACACTTTCTTTAGCGGTGCCAAACATAGTTTTGGTATAATTAACGAAGAATGTTACAATTTCAGTAATCTTAGACTGAATTAATTAAAAATAGAGTTACCCGCTCGTTCCCTCATTTTGTCCACAGTAGCGTTCGCCCTCATTTTTTACTTCCGTTCGTCCCCAATGTGGACCAGCGGGAATAAAAAATGGGGACAAACCACCTTTCAGTGTTTAAAAAGTAAGAATTACTTTTTATGTTTTATTTGTTTCTATAATGAAGGCTGACCAATAGTTTACTGAATACCATAATACTGCTCCTATAAGTAGTGGGAACCGCACATGATCAGGTGGGTATTTTTGTATATTTTTTTTGAATGATTATTTTTATTTAATTATTCTTCGTATTATGTGTATTCTTTGTGGAGAAGTGAGAAGTTGACCGGTTCTTACCTACTGCCCACCTCATGAGACCACCTGGGTGAACCATTGAAAGTTTTTGTTAAAATGGCTCACCTCTCAAAGTAAACTTGAACGCGCCTAACTTTATATGGGTGATGGTACACTTCAATATTCTAACAACAATGTTCTAACCAGGGATGTTGCGGATGCCGATTTTTTCACATCCGCGGATGCGAATGCGGATGCGGATTTTTGAAGGCTCACATCCGCGGATGCGGATGCGGATGCGGATGTTAAAGATCCTATATAAAATATAGTATATGATTGAAGAATTAAAACACATTGCTTTTCTTTACTCATGCTCTCAAATATGGAAAATTCTTCTGGGTGCATCGACTTTAGATGATTTTTTTAAAGACGTGGTGGTTCGGCCCTTGCGAGAGTAGCTTTTATTGCATATTTTACAATCAGCCTTATCATGGTCTTCTATATTTATTATTTATTTTAAGCCTAAACTGTCCCACTGCAGGGCAAAGGCCTTCCTACCTTTTTCCAACTTTCTCGGTCAAGGGTCAAGTAGGACCGTCTGGAAGATGTACATCTAACTCGTCACGCCATCTCCGTGGTGGTCTGCCATATTGTGTCTTCTATATTTGGTTCAAAATAATTCCATATATTTATTACTTTGTGTCGGTGGTGACATCGTGAATTTACTTGTTATATAATCTATCAATAACGGTAACCTCGCTTTATAAATAAAGAATATTGTTATAAAATGATAAACTTTACCTACAATAAAACGTATTACCGGTTAAACAAAATGGCATTTACCTGGCGATTTTAATCTGATAAGCTGAGTTAGGACTATAAAGATTTCCCAATAAACAATTATTTACACATAATGATCACTGTCTCACAATAACACTAAAAATATCTAACTATACGATAAGTAGGTAATCCACAGCGCTAACAAACAGATGCACCACAACAAACGCGTCGGATCTTGTCACCAATTTATTCGCTCTCATTGGTCTTTGTCACGTGCGAACGGCACGCGCCTTTCGCCGGACCCGCCCAATTTCTTTCGTGTCGTAACTTGTATTACATCCGCATCCGCATGAAAATCCGCATTGATTATTGCGGATGCAGATGCGGATGCAGATGTCCAAATTTATGCGGATGCTCCGCATTTGCGGATGCGGATGCGAATATTCGCAACATCCCTGGTTCTAACATAACCAACGTTGTGTGAGTTTTGATAACAAGGTGGTTGGTGCAATCAAAATATTTCCCAAGGATCACCCAGGTGAACAAATCTGAGCCATTGTAAAAAAACATGGTTCACCCTATGTAGATGTGTAGAATCACAAGCGTACCTATTAAAGGCTAGTTGAATGTACAAGATATTGATTTGTCGTCATATATCATTAATCGTCAGCCACTCAACTATTCTGTCACAAAATATATTATTATGGAAATAACAGTTTTTATCCTTTTTACTTCAAAAGGAAACGGATAATATACTACGTCGCCGTCTAGGTATCTCTCAAGTTTGTTGACCCTTTTTGTCAGGAGCGCCTGAATAAGATAGACAGTTTGAAATGAATACTTGGGTAAGATCATGCAAGTTTTTTTCCAGATTTTAAGTGATTTCAGCGTTAGTTTTTTGATAAGCTTTTTAGGAAGATAATATTGATCTATCTAATATTTGTGTACTTCAGGATTATTTCCAAATAAGATACTCTAGTACTCTATAGTGTACTCAGCAGAATAATTATATTGAGCATATTCGTCTTTTTGGCATAATTAAACCTATTAGAAAAGAGCATTTGAAAACGTCCTACAAGCAAAGCATTTCTTTCTTTGATTAAGTATTTCCACAAGGTGTCTTCACCTTGTTTTATTCATGCAAATAAATCTTATTTTACTTTGACCGATGTGACGCGGCGGGCGATTGTCCGCCTGCGACGCAGGAGGTTGCGGGTTCGATTCCCGCCTTGGAAAAAATATTTGTACGATCTGCAAATATTTGTTCCGGGTGTTCTGGGTATTTTCTATGTATAATAAAAAATATCTATGTATGTAATATAGTATTGTATGTAATATTGTATTAAGTATATCAGTCATCTAGTACCCATACACAAGCTCTGCTTAGCTTGGGGCTAGATGATGCTGTGTGGATTGTCCAGCATTATTAAATTATATTATTACTTTTGTTACAGGTTTACGCATTAGAATAGCAAACCTTATATTCAAGATTTTAGCCTGTGTGTTGTATATATGTCGCGTCTGTGCTGATGGGGATCCTATCTCAGCTTCATGGTGAGTTACAGACGCTTTCCATTTTGCTATTGAACTTAATTGAAAGGGTTCCCAAGTCCGACGAAAAACTCACAAGCTAACACTCACTATCACTTAGTTTCGCAATAACCTGTCAGTTCGCAGTCAGAAGCTATCGACAATATTACATTATTTGTTTCCTTTTTTGTTGACCTTGACTTAAGGTGATTAACCCCGTATCAAGAGGTGGGGCGTGGGTTCAAATCCCACTCGGGCCATAACTTTGAGATAATTAAAAATACAAAATTATATTAGTAGAAGACTATAGATAAATGGGGTAGGCGTAAGCTATCGCAACGTCACTTGGTCTGTTTTTAACATAAAGTAATCTGTGTAGAATGTAGAAACAAAATCGCTTCGAAACAAATAAGCATTACCTTCAGATCTGTTATAGATAGATAGATAGATAACACTTTATTGTACACAAGGATAGCTTATAAATCTAGATTAACAGAGTACAAAGGGCGGCCTTATCGCTGAAAGCGATGAGCTGTTATCTCATAGTGAAAAAGTTATGTCATTGATGCTTTTGTGTATCCATACATAAACTTTTTTTGAGCGATCCTTGTATTTAAATAACTTCAAAACCCTCTTATGCGTTGCCAGACATGGTGGTCCGGCGCTTCATTCATTTACTTGAGACGTGCAATCGGCAAAATTGAACCGACTGGGTACCAATCTGTATGATCAACCCAGACAGAAAACTCCCATCTCAATTCTTATTCAGACAGATCTGTACAATGTTACTGGCCAGCTATACTTATACCTGGAGTTTTTACTTAGTCAGTCGTACGTAATAAAAAAGATTGGGTTCAGCGAGATTGGTTCGTTCATGCATCTCATTACACTATGAGTTTTAAAGGTACAAAACTCTCGTACTTTGAGCCATTTGATATTTCAAGGACTAGTGTAGATTGATACTTAATGTATTCATTGAAAAGCATTGTGGTTTTTGAGTAATTGAAAGTAAACTACATGCAGCTACACAAGAATATAAATAATTCGTAGCTCTCAATATGTAGTCACAGTGTTACAATAAATATGTATATGACAAATATTCAAAAATAGGAAACTCATCATACCGCTGTCATATCAATTTAAAAATATTATTTATTGAATATGCACTGGCAACAATTCAAACAAACTTCAAACAATTATTTTTATACGGTTTTATTACTTACTAGCGAAACCGCGTCCGCGTGAAGCAATTTTCATACAACCATCAACCCCGCTGTACCTGTTTAGGGGTTGAATTTCGGGGATTCCTTTTTTAGTACACACCAAGACGAGCAAACCCTAAAAATTTCAAGTCTTTAAGAGAGGCATATAAATAGAAAAAATAGAGGCATATAAACAGCGCACTTCGCAAGCAGTCTAAAACTTTAGACAGTGCGCTGTTTATATGCCTGTCAGTCATTCAGGACCTCAGGTCAGGGCAGAGATTCTTATAATAAGCATAGATTAATTGTTATAATGGAATGAAAATTAAATTATTGTTCGTCATAAACACTTCATTATAACGTACAAACGACCGACAACCAATCCGCGTTCGCTATAGAAACAAAGGCCATGCCCATGCAGCACTGGGTGTGCGCGGTCAGGTCCATTTGTTTAGGACTTTCATTTAGTTTTCGGACCTAATTAAATATAACTTGAGGTTACTTATAAATTATTCTTTGTGAAGAGACCAAACTCAAGAGATTTGTTTAATAATAGGAAACTGTATATTTTAACCAATGAATTCGACAGCGTTAGAAATTGATCTATTATGAAAAATATTAAAAAATAAGTAACACCACATCTGAGGCCCAATCACCGTATTTTTTTGGAGCTAAGATGAGATTGGAACTAAAATTTAATTGTCAGAATTGGGCCTGTCCGACATGTCAGTTTGGAGACTAACCAATCGAAACTTGAATATTTTATTACGAGAATTGGGCCTCTGAACAAATTTCTGCTACTAATAAAGCAATGTGGTTGCTTTATACATATTATATATATAAATATATAACTAGCTGACCCGTGCCGACTTCGTTGGGCGGTAAACCTTTTTACTTTTCAGTTTTCACAGTCAGTCAGTCACACACAGATAACGTGGCTTTCTATTAGTAAAATAATTTTCAAAATTGGCTCTGTAGGTTCAGAGATTACCCCTTACAACCTCAAAAACTTACAAACTTTACCTCTTTATAATATTAGTATTGATTTATCTATTCTACGTGCATAAACCTTTTACAGACAAACACCACATGCAGACGTTAAAAAAAAAATAACTAACTTATTAATAAGCTTAATTATTTAGCTACCAAATGAGCTAAACTAATAATGTTCTAACAAAAAACCATTACAAATTTATCAAAATCATTCCCCCTTAATGTGTCTATTGGTCCCATCTGTCCATGTTGTCCCAATTGGTGTCTTTACCTTCGACAATGGAATGAAACTAGGCCGATTTTTTAAACTGATATAAGTTCAACTTTACGAGAAATAGATTGAAATCAAATGTAGGTTAGGTTGCTCATAGGTTAGTTTAAAAGTAGAGTATTAACGTTAGCTTCATCAAAGTGAGTCGGCATTCATCAACTTTAACATGAATTTTAGGTTTTTGCATCATTTACCTACACTTAGAAGTTTTTACCCGAATGCCATAATACCGGGCGTTATTTATGAAACGGGTTAATCGAATCCCACCAGGAACAAACCTTTTATGATGAATATATTGTTTGTATTGTATTGTTATTGTACCTATGTAGGGTATGTACGTCCAAAAAAAGGACTTAACTAATATGATAGTCAGCTGGTTTCAACTATACCAGCTTTCTTTATAGTGCTTACCTGCACTTAAGGAAATTAGAAATATTTTATATTGTTTTTATTTATAAGATTTTATTTTTTTGGGATAACATAAAATCTTTTTATACAAGCTCTGTCTATTTTGGGGCTAAATAACGCTGCGTGAAATGCCATAGATAACATAATTATTTGAATGAAAACATGCCTGTGACGTTTTCCATGTGTAGGTACGCTAGCATTTTTCATTCGTTTTTGATAAGATATAACTGCAAACGACAGGTCATAGGTACATTCAAATCCCTGAACTGAATTTTACAGTTACGGCTGCAGAGCAGGAAATAAGACTGAATTTGAGTATTCGGCTAATTTGACGGAAGAGGAATTTCAAGAGCATCCGATAATCAATTGGGACGGAATAATATGGGTCAACCGACCTCTGTATTTGTGGATTGTACAAGCTGTGTTAGCTATGATTTCATTCACTGAAGCTATACTTCTGGCCTATTTGGGCTACAAGGTAAGTAATCAGGCGTTCGCCTATTATTGTGACATGATTTATGCAGCTTTAGGGAAGACTAGGTATCAAAACCTTCGATCAATGATCTAAATACACACATGGCTATATTTCAACCTACTATGTTAGTAACATTTGATTAGATTTTATTTATATTTAATTATTTTACAGGGTAACATTTGGCAACAAGTTTTATCATTCCATTTTATATTGGAAATGATGAACACGATACCATTTGCTCTGACTGTAAGTACTACGTTCTAGTCAAATAAACTTTTACGCATCCCTACGCAACTGCTGGTATGAAGATACCAATCCCTATGATCCAGTTTCAAAATGAGTACATAATATTTTGAAATATCCAGTATAATTTTGAGTTTAAAAAAATTTTCATACGCACTAAAAAAAAAATATATCTCACAACGAAGTAAATTTTAGTTACCACATTATTTAAACTCTTAATCTGCATATGCTTAAATGATTAGCGCCAGCGCACACTAGAGTATCCATAAAATGTTAAATTACAATGGTCGTAAAAGATTTTAGCAAGTCAATTTCATGCCCATTGTAAAATATTTTAATTAAATCAGATGATCTTAGTAATTCATTGACTTTTTAAATACTTTTCTCTCAGGGGCACTGTGATTAGGCTATTATCTATGCTCTTTACATCAGTTATTTTATATATTTTACAGGTTTAAATCTCAAAAAGGACTTTGGCATATGCTACTCCTAAACGACAACTATTGGGGAAAAGTTATTGTACCCTCAGCTTATTGTTAAAGTTATTGTTGCTGGCAACTTCGTCCGCGTATATTTTTGCCAGTAGTATTATATTTTGTTTCTACCACCATAACCCTCTTAAATAAACGACCCTGGAACGCGAACATATAACCATATAACCACAGTTTGACTTCAAAATCCTACAGATCCTTCAGATCAGCTTCATAGTAGTGTAAAAAAGATTTCAAAGTTACACAGTTTGGTACTCAAAAGTTTTTCTCTTTGTTTTCTTACTATCAGATTCTGGTTACCATGTATTTTCAACTCCAAACCAGTCATATTACTGCTGATAAAGATAATGTTAATAAAATGTTTTTTTGCGGTAAACTGCGGTCGCCATGTTGTTTCCTCAATGATCCCTAAAACTCAATAAATCCTAAAAAACACTTTGTAATATTGTTTGTCTGAGAAATTTGTATGCCCATTTTAAGTCAAGTACTTCTGTTTTAAAGAAACGAATAAAAATACACATATTTTTATTTATACATTCATAATTTTACTTTATTTTATTCAATTACTGTACTGTATTCTATACTAAAAACTTACTTAGTGTTTACTCACGGTCAGCGGCTAAGCCGTGCGTTGTTTTCTTAGACGGTATTTCTATAATATTTGTATTTTTTACCTAATTCTAAATAACTAGTTGACGACATATTATGTAAATGCCATGTCCAGTTTAACTGATGGGGCTCCAACAACCGCTAGTTCATATGTTAGTCTACATTTATTTAATTGAAAGAATTTATTTAATTGAAAAATAGCTTCACGACTTTAATCCCCAGCCACAGTAAATATCCCCTCGGATCTCTAAGTACCAAATCAGAGGTCAGAGGTACGTTAAAATATTACATTTGGTACATACACACATTTTGCAATAGTTGGTATTCCATACGTAACAGCTTGCAGGACCATAGCCGCTATTCTTTAATTGAACATTTGAAAAAAACGTTTTTATATTTCAGTTACCATTTCCACCACTACGTAATCTATTTATACCAGTTTTCCTCAACTGTTGGTTGGCAAAGAGGTCATTGGAGAATTTGTTTGTAAGTAAACGATTACATTCTTGTATCAATAATTATAATAAAAAAAAACATATACCAGCACGAATTGAATTTTCAATTAGTGTTTAGTCTGTATGCAATGTTGACAGATTGTTATCAAAAACAAATAAAAATATTTGTTTAAGATGTCGAACACATTGTTTTTCATCCCCTTTTATAGCATTTCATAGTCCAACGCCAGATGTTAACTTCCATAAGTTTATATCATCCATAACTATTTCAAAATAGTGATGAATAATGAAAAGTAGAATGAATGAATAGTGATAATAATGAATAGTAAGTGAATATGATGTGCGCTTGAATGTTCTAACACTGTGACACACTTAATATAAGTAAACAATGCATATATTGTTCTTCGTTGAAAAAACCTAAATAAAGGCCCACATCGTGCAAAAATTTGAGCCCTGGACCTGGTTAAAATATGAACCAGTTCTAAATTTATTTTAAAACCGATTCATATTAATTATTAAAGTAGACTGGTGACCGCTAAAATTAAACCTGGCTTAACTTGCCTTGCGCGATCGTGAGCCAGGTCTAACTTTCATACATTATGTTTGAATTTTATTAAAAGGAGTTTTTCAGAATGATCTTCATCGCGCAATGCAAAAATCGCAATCAGCACTTTCACAACAGTTGATGATCTTATGCGTTACCCTTCTGTGTCTAGTTTTCACAAGGTTAGTAAATTACTTGTATATAACGTATATATCTATAATTATTGTATATATCTATATCTTATAAGTTTAGGTACACCTCTAAATAACTCTACAGAGTACCTACTTGCTCTAAAGTACGTGTTATTGATATTATTTATTTTATTTACAATACATTTCTTAGAATGTATACAATCTAAATCAGTTTATATATACAATTTTCATATAAAATTAGACAAATATTCAATTTGATCCTTTTTTTATTAAACACTTTAGGACTTTAAACTGAAAATGTACAACAACGATTCCTTTTAAGAAGAACGTGTCTGGTATCTTGTTGCCAAAAGTTCCTTTTTTCAGCCTAGCCTGCTGGTTTCACTCGAGAAAAAATGGGTAATCGATATCCTCTAAAAACTCGGTCAGCTCAAGCCCGCGCTTAGTTGAACGTCTTATACAGACATAGTTCAATACCCGAAGTGGATACTAATTACTAACTTCTTCAGCGATTTTTAAATCACTGGAGATTGATAGATATCGGCGACCCTACGTATATTCAAGGAATTTGTTGCAACCACAAATTGAACGTGGTTTTATTCTACAGTTCGTGTTTTTTCCAGAATTTGGCAAGGAAGATTCTGCTATTGAAAAATTGTAAAAAAATTAAGATCTCGTATAAGTTTAACATAATATGAATTATATTGTAAAATGCTATGCAGGTGAATATGTAATTTTTTCATAAAATAGTTGTTTGTTTTCAGTGTGTGCGGTATACAACACTTTCAACGCGCGGGTCATAGACATTTGAACTTGTTTCAAGCCACATACTTCGTGGTGGTCACGTTCTCAACAGTGGGATACGGAGACTTCGTCCCTGATATTTGGCCCTCGCAACTCTTTATGGTCATTATGATCGGAGTGGCTCTTGTTGTTTTACCTACGCAGGTATAAATCAGAAACCTTAAAACCAAATGCTAACAAATACATGTCAGTAGGCCGATTCTGTTTTTTTTTACCAGAGATCGGATTTCGTTTTGCGAGCTCAAAGTTTTTGTGTGGAGATA
Source organism: Electrophaes corylata (assembly GCA_947095575.1). Lineage (NCBI taxonomy): Eukaryota > Metazoa > Arthropoda > Insecta > Lepidoptera > Geometridae > Electrophaes > Electrophaes corylata. The sequence goes on along the minus strand of OX352698.1, from coordinate 7,979,928 downwards.
CGTCAGGGTCTCCCTTGGCCGCTAGCTAGGGGGGCATATCGTATCTCCATACAAAAAATCAAGCTTCATTAAATTAAATAGTTTTTTGCTATGCAATTACTGGTATATTAAATAATTGGAATAAGCATTGTATGTAACGACGTTGGTGTAGTTGTATTCGGCTATTTGATGTTTTTTGTTGAATATCTAGTTCGAGCAGCTGGCGTTCACGTGGATGGAGAGGCAGAAGCTAGGTGGATCCTACTCATCGCATCGCGCACAGTCGGAGAAACACGTAGTAGTGTGCTCGACTACCCTCCACGCTGACACTATTATGGATTTCCTCAATGAGTTTTACGCCCATCCATTACTTCAGGATTACTACGTGGTTCTTTTGTCACCCATGGAGTTAGATACTACAATGAGGATGATTTTACAGGTAAGTGCGGTATTGTTTTTTTTTTTGGAACCAACCAATATCACTGGAATATAATTGGTAATTTGGATAGGATAACTTGAAAATGATAACTTATAAAACATCGCAGTAAGTTAAGTTGGATAGTATGCAAGTTGCGATCCGTTATTATCTATGTTGACGAATTTAGCGTTGGCAAGCTGACGTAGTCTTTCAAGAATGTTATCGCTTAATTGGATATTTATCGCGGTTGTACACTTCACTGGTAATATTAAAATCCGTGCCCTCGCAGAAATATTTGATTAACTTAATAAAATCTTTGTCTATCTGACGAGGTATAAGTGTGGAAACCATACTTGCTCAATGGGATATTGAGCAGTCGATGATAGGACGTCGCTGTTAGAGCTTTGCTAAGTGTTGTTGTAACGATTGTGTTGATGTCTGCGAGTGCATTATCATGCATAACCTGTAAGGCAGCACCAAACTGGGTCTGCAAACAAATGATCTGTGCATTGAGATTACGTTCGATCTAAATCAGTTCGGTTCTCCTACAAATAAAAATACTCGCCCATGCCGCCACCACTGCTAAAAATCTGATCAAAGCAAGACTCGTCAGAAACGTATAACGCCACTTTTATTTTGCCTATTTTCTGTGTTCACGAACCCTGCGATTGCAGCGTACACGTCCGCTATGTGACATGAACCAAGATTAATTCATGAAAGTGATTTATAATCGTTTTTTAGCATTTTAACATCACAGAAGAGCGATGAAGCCTCGTCATCACGTCACAGCGGGGATTGCGTCAAGTAGTCATTTGTATGTAACGATCTTTTCTGCTTGTGGTGATGCGAGATCGTCCCCAAAGACGACCCAAGCACTACCTATTAGTGCCTAAACCGATAGCCACAGCACATTCCCAAGAAAGAAGTAACATTTAACATTCCTAATCATTTGTTCTCGCTCAAGAGACGTTTTCTGACCAAAATAACGTTTTTTGTACTAATTAAAATAAAATGAGCTATAATGAGGACATAACTTATAAGTAGCACAAAAAATTAAAATTAAGTACAATAGAATTTGTCCTTCAATCGACGGACTTTTCGCGACTATCAGACAATAAATCAACCACAAGAAGGCTTGTTTTCCATAACTTTTGGGGACTATAGCTTTTTTATTTTAAAGAAAGAAATAACATTTAAGACGTCACCGTCTAAAAATACAATATAAAAAATGAGCATAATTATGGAAACAAAAATAATAAAAAGATAAGAAAAGCGGTACAATTAAGATACTAGACACTTACAAGAAAGTGTGTTTCGCAGCAGTAAACCCACATCACGCCACAAGCCCAGCGTGAAACGTAACTACTTTGTGTTACTATGCATAGGGAGATTCATAGATGAATCAGAAAAAAATCTTAGGCTAAAAATGATGTGATATAAATTTTTCGAAAAAAAAACTGAGTTAAAAGATTTCCTTTGACTTTCATACACAACTGGCTATAGGTACCGGTGGGTTATCAGGAATGAATCCCTTTTGTCATGAAACCCTATGCCAATTAAATAAAATAAATAAATAAATAAATACTTCTGGACATTTTTACACAACACCATCTAGCCCCAAACTAAGCATAGCTTGTACTATGGGAACCAGATGACTGATAGAATACTTATATACCTTTTTTTTGTAAATACATACTTAGAATACAATATAACACCCAGACACAGAACAAACATTTACGTTCATCACATAAATGTTTGTTCTCGGTGGGGATCGAACCCACCACCTACAGCACAGAAGGCAGGGCTACTACAAACTGAGCTGTGACGGCTGTCAAAAAAGTGACCCAATGATTTTTATTTATTATAAATTAGCTGAAATTCTGATTTGAACAAAAATGTTTAATTTAAATATGTCATCAACATTTTAATAAGTCTGCAAAGCACAAGCTCGAACTTGGTAAAAAGTAATTAGGATAGGCACCACTAAAACAAAACATTAAATATTACTTGCACTACTTTTTTTATTAACCAATTTGATTTCGCGTTTTTATAGTAGAGATCTGTAAAGGCTCGCATGGAGTTATACATATAATCAGCCTTCGGGTTGCTGACGGCTTTATCTCAATTTTTACTCGCTCTGATTGCTTCTATTTGTTCCCTTCGCCACTTTGGGCGACAATTCAGTTAGCTGATTAGTAGACATATATCTTCAGCTTCAGCTGCGGCTTCAACAAAAACCATTTCAGGTACCAATATGGGCGCAGCGAGTGATTTATATCCAAGGATCGTGTCTTAAAGACACTGATTTGATTCGTGCCCGCATGAGTGAAGCGGAAGCTTGCTTTATATTGGCGGCGAGGAACTATGCTGATAAAACGGCTGCCGATGAACATACGATACTGAGGTAAGAATATTTTGACACCATTTAGATAAATCTTTTACTTCAAGTGTACATAAATTACACTAACAATTAGGGAAACGAAAAGTTCTTTGAGAATTTTTTTATAAAATGCGTTTACTTTTCCCCTAGTATACTTGGTTTAGGATTGGTGACTTATTTGTATGTTGTTCTTTTTAGATTAAGCTTCAGCTTGTAGCAATAGATATTACTTCGTCTTATAGGTTGCTCGCCACGATAGGTTGCTTTTCCTCAGCCTGGAAGAACAGGACTTCGAGCTATCGAAAGAGATGTATTCGAAGACGCCAACCGACTAAGCTGACCTTCAGCGTCTTGGTTACTCAGTTGGCACTAACTCTGCTTACATGAGATCCTGCGAGTTTGATTATCATTCTCATTATCAGTAGTAGCTATGATGCTGCACACGGTGGCCTCTTTTAAAATCTCCCCAAGATAGCGGTATGAGATCTTCAAATACTTATTTTTTGGTTTCTTATAGTACCAATCGTATCTCTTCGTGTGTTCCTTTATGAAATAATTTTGAGTACCTAAGTGACCCTGAAAAAATACCCTGAGCTGAGGCAAAGCAAACAGGCATGGTGAGGTATAAATAAATGACTACTATCGCTACATCATAGTCTCATTTTTGTACTTGCGGTAGTATTGAGGTAGTATATTATTGCAGTCAGAGCTTAAGTCTATTTTGGTAAAGTGAATATCAGTTTAGTTCTATCTTGTCAATGACTACACCGCGGGACTCTATAGGTCAAGCATCAGCCCGCATTATCCAAATTCCTTGCACCTACACTATTAGTCGAGAACCGGTAGTGACTGACTATAACTTTACTGGTCTAGATCGTGGGCTGTTAAGGACTTCGCACCAATGGTACCACAATACGTTCAAATCTTCCGACCAGAAAACAAATTGCATGTTAAGTTTGCCGAGTTCGTCGTCTGCGAGGATGAGTTCAAGTACGCTCTCTTGGCTAACAACTGCACTTGCCCAGGAGCGTCCACGCTTGTGACACTTTTATTGCACACAAGCAGAGGACAGTAAGTATTTAATGTTTTGTAGTAGTTTTTTTTGTAATTGCCCCAAACCCGCAATGTATATGCAATTGACTGAGAAATCAGAAATAAAAAAAAAAACAGTAAAAAATATTGGTTTCAAAACGCAACGGTTGTTATTGAGGCTGTGTTGACCCAGTAATGATCAATGGGTCAACATCGGTAGACATCCAAGTTAAAGATTTCTGTTGAACAAATCCTAACCAGTAAATATCTCAACAACCTATCGACCTACCAAATTTTATGTAGATCGGATCAACAGTTCTTAAGTTACGATCGAAGAAACATAGATACAAAGCAATATTATTTAATTATTTTTTTCAGAGAAGGCCAACAATCGCCTGAGGAATGGCATCGTCTTTACGGGAAATGTTCTGGAAATGAAATTTATCACATAGTTTTGGGAGACAGCCGGTTTTTTGGAGAATATGAAGGGAAAAGCTTCACTTATGCCAGTTTTCATTCTCATAGAAAGTACAGTATTGCTTCAACGTTATATTTTACATCATATATTATGTGTGAATGTGAAAACAATGCTTTTCTTGAATCTTTTTTAGATATGGCGTGGCTTTAGTAGGCGTTCGACCATCTGAACTACCTGAATTCTATGAAGAAACAATTCTTTTAAATCCTGGACCGAGGCATATAATGAAAAAAACAGACACTTGTTATTACATGAGTATAACGAAAGAAGAAAACTCTGCATTTGTCGTAGCAGAAAAACAAATTGATCCAAGGCCAACGATACCTAAAGACCAAACTGCATGTAGTTTGCTCTCCAACGAGAAGAAATCAGGTGATGCAGAGGAGGGCTCTATGCAGCCGAAGAAACCAGACGGTAGTAACTTCGTTCAGTACGAACTCCCACAAGTGATTCTGCAAGCTCCCTCGAGTTCCACACCCAACGCATCGCCATCACGCATCAGCCAAGCTACCGTATCATCCGCTAATTTAATTGTTGCTAGCTGTGAGTGTCATGATTTGATTTGCACGAAAAATAAACCGAATTTATAACTTATTTTAATTACTGTTATACATATAATTCGGTCTACTTTTTGTTTCGATTTTACTAGTTGGTCGATGTCTGCGGTCAAATGAAATACCTTCGCGTCTCAGACACCGGGCAATTAATTCACTAACTATTTTTAAATTTCAAAAACACTATATGTACCTATATAATTTATGATGTTCTTTTTTCGCATGCAGAAAGAGTCGGTGGGAATCGAATGTGCTTCATTTGTTTGAGATTTGAGTATTTCACGTTTGTCCTTAAACGCCTTTTTACTTGAAAACCTGAACGCTTAATTAATTGCCCTAACTTGTTTATATCTTATCTTTTGCCTGATACTGTTTTGCTGACAATTAAACAATTGTAGTATTGGAGCCGACTGAAAAGTTAATTAAAATTATTTTTTTATGTTTTTATATACTTACAACTAAATATTGCCAAAACATAATTATGAAAGGAACAAATGCAGGAGCATTATTGTCAGTATTTTTTTTGTATACGACAACGACATGCTCGTTGATGTTTAATGAGAGCCCAAGAAATTTAATCCCATCATTCATACCATACTCCACGTTTGTACCTATCCCGAGTACAAAAATATGACAACGAGCTATGTAGAAAGCCATGAGTGGAGTTTCACTAAGTAATAGAACAAGAAATCCGCAAAATAATCAAGGTGACCGACATAACTCTCAAATTCAACCAGTTGAAGTGGCAATGGGCAGCTCATATAGCTCGGAGAACTGTCAACCACCAGGGAAAATAAAGGCTCTAGACAAAGCGTACTCCCACTCGATGAACATCGTCGGTATTGTGGAAGCTAGTGGAGAGATGGATAAAGAGCTTAAAATCTTTCTACAAAGGAGAACCCTATGTCTAGCAGTAACCTAGTACCTAGTATTGACTACAATGCTCCAATTGGATAATCTCAATAAAAAGGAGCGGACTTGAACGTTTTCGCATTTAGCTAGCCTCAAATAATATAACCAAACATAAATTATATTTCTTCTCAGATTTTAAAACAGGTAATAGTTATTTGTTATACAAGAGTGCAAAGTTGCTTTTTAACCGCGTGTTCAATTTTGATGACCGAGCAATCGAAGGATTCTAAAATTGAATCACGAGCGCAACGAGTGATTCAAAATTAGAATCCTGAGCGTTAGCGAGGGAATCAAAAGAGCACGAGGTGAAAAATCTTTGCACTCGAGTGCAACACGTAACTTTTCATTCCACCTCAGCGAGGAAATGACATGCCCGCGTACAAAGCAAATTGAAAAAAGAACACCAAGAAGGTTCCGAGTCTGAGTTTTTAACAAATTAAAAAAAAGTTGTATGATATATTCGGCACCATAGAGGTAGCAGTAAATAGGTTTAATGTTTTTTTTTAATTTACAAACTTAGTGCACACGATGTTCTAAATTCAATTTACTTTATCCTCTAGAGAATAAAAACGGCTTTTCCACTCAGATATTGAAGATTAAAAATACTCTTTCCGAGATGGTGGGATGAAAAACATAATTCGTGTTTCTATTTACCACAATAATTAAACGCCATCATTGTTCTTACAAAATGTATCATATAATCCAAGCTAGCCATATCTTGTACAAACACTTAACTGTTGGCTGTTGAAGTATTGTGCTAGTTGCATAATTGGCAAATGATTTGTTTTTAGAATGAATAGCACTGGTCAACATGTTTTTTGGCGGAATTTTCAAATGGAAAATCGAAAAATAGCGGCTATTGAAAACACCCAAAGACTTTAGCTCCAAGTGAAACTCTTATTTACTTATATTAATATAAGTGCTTTCGAAAACTGATCCATTGACTACTCAAAGGATGCCTACACTACACTCTGCTTTGATGCAAATACAGACTGTTTTTAATTTAAAACTTTTTTAATTTCTGTGAAATATACTGTTAACCAGTGTTTTAGTTTTGTATGTGTTTGAGTAGATTACTTGTTTTTCAAAATTATACAAATCACCTCAATTTGTTAAGGTCAAAGTTCGAAGTTACACGTACTCAATACGCTTAATTACGCTAGCTCGAATTTGCGAATTAGGTGCTTTATTAACATTTATAATCTCTAAGATTATATTATATTTACCAAATCATATACAAAAAAAAATTATTTAATGTTTCGACTTCTGACCTATGACCTTGATATAATAACATAGCATCCATATAACTTCTGATTTGGCAACATCATTGGCATTACGACATTTTACATACATACATACAATTTGTAAAATAATAAAAGAAATGATTGTTCGTAAAAAATAATTAAGTACTTAACTTAAACTTAATATTATATTCCAAAAATGTTCAGGCAAATTCGGCGAGGGTACATCCACAACTGACTCTCGACTATGTCCAAGAGACTCGCCGGGCACAGATAGCGCTACAGACAGCCATTTGTTACTGCCGAAACAAGAAAATCCCAATTTACTTAGCCCAGATGCAACAAATAACCGAAAAGGTATTAATTATAATAAAATGAAACAAAAATATTTGTGGACATTTCACACATATATATTTTTCTTATTGTCGATTTTTTTTTTAAATTCATATCAATGAGGCCAAATCATAATGTAAAAAACATACATTAGTAATTTACTGAGACCGATCGGAACTTTTAAACTAAAAGTCAGTCTTTTTGTGCCCACAAGCTCCATAACCATGAAGCTGATGTTTCAACAAATTTTGTATTTACAGGAAGCCGTAGACCGTCTATACTGCCCGTACCTGATATGGTTACAAGTAACCTCAATATCTTGACAGATAATCAAGATGAAGAGGTCGAGGTAGATGAAAGTGAAGATGAACTTGATGATGATGTACCTTGGAGGTCACCTTCAGAAAAAATTGCGTAAGCTAGTTTAAATTAAACTAAAATGCTTGAAATACATTTTGTACATGCACGCATTTAAAGTATTCTCACTTTTTATACATCGTATATTTACAGTTCAAGTGGATTTCACGTTTTAACGAGGTGAAGCTGTTATACTTAACGTCGTTCGTTTCTTTGAAATATATTTAAATGCAAGCGATGAAAATACAAAGACGATGGAACAATCAAAAAATCTTGCTCTCATCTCTTTAAAACGTTTTCCTTATTATTATTTTTACGTCTTAGGTAGGTAATCACTTTTGTTTTATTTATTTCACCAGTGCATTTAAAATTATCACGCCATAAATACTGATAATATAGCTACGTCAACGAAGTTATCTTAGGCCAAGTGTATCAAATTTTAATTTGGTTTTAGATAAGTAGAGCATACTTAGTTTAAGTTAAACTGTATAAGCAGAATATTGGTAATTTATCCGAGTTTGAAGTAGTTTCGAATAAGTCAGATATTTTAATATTTGACTGTGAAGTCATATATCAATATGATTCACTCATATGACTACGTAAATCAAGTAAAGTCTTTGACACTCAATTATTAGTAATGCATCTCAAACGCCAATGGTTATCTAAATATATATATAACTCAAAGGTGACTGACTGACATAGTGATCTATCAACGCACAGCCCAAACCACTGGACGGATCGGGCTGAAATTTGGCATGCAGGTAGATGTTATGACGTAGGCATCCGCTAAGAAAGGATTTTGATTAATTCTACCCCCAAAGGGATAAAATAGGGGATGAAAGTTTAACGGGAACGGGAAAAAACTGCCGCCACGCAGGCGAAGCTGCGAGCGGCCGCTAGTCAGAAATAAAACTTGTAATAATTCAGTATTCAAAATAAATTTCTATTTCCGCATACTCGTTGTAATTACAAATTGTATAATGTTCTGAAACTAGAATATTGCAAATTGAAAAGCATAATACTTATTGCAGGAAAAAAAAGCTAGCTATATAGGTACTTACAATGGGATAAACGCGAGAGCACAATAATGGTTCCAGTATGGTGATTTAGAACCATTAATCATATTTTTAGTAATGAAAATATGATATGGTATGATATGATATGATGTGAGCGAAAGAACCGACGTGAGGGAAATTTTAAGCTCTCCTTTTAGACTATCTCTGAACTTGACGGACTGTCTAGAAACGCAGGTCTAACCACTTACCAGGCCATTGTCTTGTTTATATTTCAATTAACTAAATCAGCCTGCCTGTGGAAGTTTTATGTATGTAAATATTTCAAATTGAAAAAGGGGTTTTTATCAGCTGCAAATCATTTTATCATTTACATTCACAACTCCTTTATTAGATAACAGATCTGGATCACGCAAGATGCATGAATAGATTCTGCACAAAACCCGTCATTGTTTCAGTAAGTATTTGGCTTTTACTAATTGTACATGTGTCATCCCACAATTTTGCTGGTATGCTACGAGTATTTTATAATAAAAGAACAAAATGTCTCATACTTTATAACGTCGTGTCATGTTAAATCAAAGCTTGTTTTTTTTATTATAAACGTCATTCGCTTTGCTTTTTAAGAATTTGCTAATCGTATTTTGGATTAGTTAATTCGTAGATTTTTATTTTTATTTGATTATGTTTAACTTCAATTATCAAACTTCTTAACAAACATCTGGATAATTAAACCATCCCATAATGCACCAAAAAGCATAAATCCTTAGGAGTGTATCTATATTCGTAGTAAAACACTGTTATTTTAATAAAGAGATTGATTTTCCTTGTGCAATTGTGTGCATTGTGTATCTGTAAAACCCCTGCGTAAATCCCAACTGCACGGCCCGTACCGCTCCAGTGATGACGCCACCACCAGCAGCTTCACATCGCTGGCCGGCAGTGACGTTCCACACAGCGCCTGGCGAAATGATTTTACAAGGTAAGCCTCCACCTCGCTGTTCATATACTAACTCAAATAAGGTAGACATTCAAAATTTGTTCATATTCAATATGGGGACAGTTCATTTCGGTTTAATATTTGTGATCAATGCAATAATTTTATCGCTTCGTCATTCATGCCATGTGAGCAACTAGCTCAGTGGGCTGCATGACGCGAATGCTGCTTCAGCTGCATTCAATAAATCATAATATAAAAAATACGTAAATTAAAAAAATAAACAAACTCCATGTTATCATTTGTATGAGGCATTGTGTGTGCTAGAACGTCTACCTTTTTATGAGCTCTGACTTTTGAAGTCTAAAATTTAAATAAATTATGCATTACTAAATTTTGGATTCAAAATGATATCACACGCCTCTATGTTTTTATTCAATAAATAAGTCTTTTTGAAATCTAGAAATTAGTTAATTTATGAGATGGAACCGAAAACTTAATTAGTTACTTTTGTATCTTATATATATACAACAACAATTCTATACACCGTTGATTCGTTATACACACAGTAATAACTATCTTCAAACAAACCTAGTGTGAACATGACATAATATTTTGCATTTACTGTAGTTTTTTTATCCAATATAATTAAATTTTCGGTTGCCAAATTATAATCAATGTACATGAAAATCATTGCTTTTATTTTTATGTATTTAGTTTCCTTTTATAATATGTGTTAAACTATGTTTTAACTCAACGCATAAATCTCAATAACTGAGACCATTTTTTTAAATTCTTGTCAAAGGAGAATGTTTAGTAAAAATAAATTTTAGAACCTTAGTTTAAGAGCACTCAGTTTTTAGTAATATCATGTATAATGATGTGTATGTTTCAAATCTCGTAATTCAAGATAAATTTCAAGGTTTGAAAATTTTTTATATTAAATTTCTTAAAATGGTTTTATGTCTATGCCAATGTTTTTAATGAAATATCAAAAAATACATTCAAAACAATAAAGATAACAGAAACCCATTACCAAACTTTGATCGATTGACGATAGATATAAAGATACATTGCAGTTTGTTACCCGCACAACATACCCCCTGAGGTTGTCTGATATGATACTGAGAAATAACAAAATGGAGTATATATTTACGTATTTGATTGTTGTAGGATATTATAAATTGAAAAAAGTCCAAAAGTCAAACATAAAAAAACGTTAAGTTTCGAACCAGTTTGAAAATGGTAAAAAAATTGTTAATAAAATTTTTTTTTTTGAGAAATCGATTTTTTATACTTTAATGACATTATTTTGGATGGAGTTTTTACAGTAATTTTTATTTAAAAACCAAAACCAATTCTAAATAAAATAAAGATTTTATGAAATCTGTCATGCCTCAGTTCTAAAGTAACAACATACAAAAACAATTAAATTGAGAACCTCATCATTTGTGTTTGCTATGAAAGTGACCTATAAAAATAAGAACGCAACAACGGCGTATACTTATGGCTGATTACCTTATACGTATCATCTAGTTATAAAGTCAATTTTAACTTCAGTTTGAATTGAAGCAAACATGTATTGAAACAAATCATTTGAACGCAACGAAACGCCTAATCTGGAATTTGCCTTGGTCGCTGATATTTGTGTGCGAAACCTTTGAAATAGTGTTTATTTTCCTATTGTCCACTGTCGTTAACCATGCTTGTTTTTCTTATTTTTAGAAAATACAATTAAACAAGATGTTTCAGGATTGTAAAAGGTTTTCCACCAGTGTCGCCGTTTATAGGAGTGAGTCCTACTCTGTGCTATCTTCTAAAGGAGAAAAAGCCGTTATGTTGCCTGCAATTAGCGCAAGTATGCGAGCATTGCGCATACCGAAACGCAAAGGAATATCAATGGCAGAACAAAACGATCATCCTCGCAGCGGATTACGCATCAAATGGAATTTACAACTTTATAATTCCCCTACGAGCGCACTTCAGGTCCAAAACCTCGCTGAATCCTATAATTTTACTTCTGGAACGCCGCCCGGACATCGCATTTCTAGACGCTATTTCATACTTTCCATTAGTTTATTGGATGCTCGGTTCTATCGATTGGTAAGTAATAATAATACTTAACAATTGTGTTAGTAAATAGCATGTAAGCACACTGATTTACCTAATAGTGACTATTAACAATATGATTTATAAACTCTACAGCTTAGATGACCTTTTACGGGCTGGGATTACTTTGGCGGAGAACGTGGTGGTCGTGAATAAAGAGTTATCTAATTCTGCTGAAGAGGACAGCCTCGCTGATTGCAACACCATAGTAGCAGTACAGACAATGTTCAAGTAAAGTTGTTGTTTCTTTATAATATTATATAAAATAGCATTAATCATGCAGCCTTAGCGAGTAATCATTGCGATTGTCCCCAGTCAAAAATGTTACCTTTGTTGTTAGGTATGTCATTATAAAGGTTATAACCATAGTGTTTTATCACTTTGGATTACTTAATATAGCTTACTTATAAAGTAACCTTTTAATCAGAAGTTAAGATATGGAATTATTAGACCACAATTTTATATTCATAGGCTTTTAGCGATCTTGCGACATATAACAGTACGGACCTAGCGAACAAACTGTGACCAAGAGTTCGCTTTCGTATGTTGTCGTACGTTTGATCTGCATAGATAACACATCTGTATTCCGTTGTTTAACATTCTGTTTCAGGTTTTTTCCTTCGATAAAATCAATTACAGAGTTATCTCAATCTTCCAACATGCGGTTTATGCAATTCCGTGCACATGATAAATACGCATTGCATCTTTCAAAGATGGAAAAGGTGGGTGTTTTTTAATACTACTTATTAATTATTTTAAACCTAAAGAATCCTAAAAGTCAAGCTATGTTGATATACAAATAGCGCATAATATAAATTAAGACTGCTCGATTGGATGACATCTTCCTGTTAATATATATATATATATATATATATATAGCTGCCTGCACCAGCAATATGAAAACTTTCACAATTACGTTATTATTTTTGTGTAAATACAAAATAAGTATGAAAATGATAAAGTGTAGTGTGTGGAGAGTGGAAGTTATATAAACATTTTTCTTTTTCCGTTACAGAGAGAGAAAGAACGTGGATCACATATTTCATATATGTTCAGGCTTCCGTTTGCTGCAGGGTCCGTGTTTTCAGCCTCTATGTTGGACACGTTACTCTACCAAGCGTTCGTGAAAGATTATGTGATAACATTCGTCCGTCTGTTACTAGGAGTAGATCAAGCTCCTGGCTCTGGATTTCTAACCTCAGTAAGTGATATTTTCAATTCGGTATTTATTTCCAGGTGCGTCAATACTGTTTAGGGCATTAAGCATTTACTTTAGTTTTATTTATAGGTTAAATGGCGCTATTTGCAGTAACCGTCAATATTTTATTCATACCCTACCACAAAACTTTCGCGATTTATGCCTTTAGTCACAGTGCTTAACTAAAATATAAACTTACGTTTAGTCTTTATTCAGCTAATGCGTGCTAGTACACTTTAACAAAACGTCGCAGTCGAGACTAATACCCTTTAACTGTTTGATCTATTTTTGGTCTTGATCTGAACAAAAGTTCTATAAAACTTACAGACTAAGTAACCACGGAGATGATGCATTTCCGACTGTAACTCGTAGCGATATATATTTCAAACGTTAAAACCTTTCTAAAATACACGAGGCCAGCGTCTACATACTCTATCAGTTTCTATCACACCAATAATGACACATACAGTATTATCAGCGTTATAAAAATAAGCGTAACTGAATATTTGGTTTTTTGATTTAGAAACATTTTTTAAAGTTTGTTTAGTTTATTTATTTATTTCTCATTGTTTTGTGGTTGCCAATCAAATTACTAGGAAAGGTAGATATAGGAAGAAGACGGTGATAACGATATTCAAAGTGAATCGGATAATTAACGGAAATGGAACTGTAACCGATAGAACAGGAACAGAAGCTGTATACATCAACTATTCTTTACTATCTGAGGTTGAATGTGAAAAAGAAGACAAATACAACAACCATGACAAATCGAGTGATTTTCAGCACAATATAATTTTTTAATAATCTCAATATTTATATAAATTATTGATAAATGTATCAACGTACACTATTACCACTTTAAATAATTATGTTTATAATTACACAAAATATGCAACTTCGTTTTTCAATCCTAACTAAATTAATATTTTATTTTTTAACGTATTTACTCCTAATCATATATTTACCGTATATTTTTTTAATAAAGTACCTAGAGCAATGGAACTTAAACCCTATCTTTGTATTTTTTTCCTTGTACTTACGAGTACAAAGTCTTCAAGGGAACTAGGTATCTGTCCGCGACATAAGGCTAATAATATATTTATTTAAGCTCTTAACATCTGTATAACATAGCATTAGATGGTGGCCACTAATTGCATTTCTGATGTTAACTTTATCTTACACTGACAGATGAAAATAAGTAAAGAAGACATGTGGATTCGCACATATGGTCGCTTATACCAGAAGTTGTGTTCAACAACATGTGAAATCCCAATAGGCATTTATCGGACACAGGACACAAGCATAGCCGATGCATCTCACCACGTGAGTATGTCGCCAAGGACCCCTACAAACTGGTTCTGGTCACGCCTCGCGAGAATGCGACCATCGCGGTTTTCGGTGAGTTGGGTTAACTCCTACTCTCTATAGATTTCTCTCCTTAAATAAAGTATATTCGCCTGAACGCTATAGCAACATTACCTTCCTCCTCACTTTGTTTTCTATTGAATTCTAAAATCTTATAAAATCTAGCTTATTCTTTCTAACATATAACCGTAGTCCTTAAAGTTTTTAAACAAAACTTTTATTAAGCCTGTGGTGTGTCTGTAACTAGTAACATTCCAATATTATATTCTCACGCGAAACGTTTTCTTAAACTCACGTGCTTGAACTTTTATAATTTTTTGCAATCTGCTACAGCCAGAAGAGTAAGATTTTGCTTATGCGTGTACACGTTAAGCGTATATTTATAATAAAAAGATGTTTATAGACGGCTGCGTGAATAAGTGTTCTAATTAGAAATAAACTATAAAATAACTCGATGATCGCAATCCCGCCTCAGTGTTGTTGTCGTTGTTGTAGTGTATTTAGGTATGCAATGCATGATTTGAAATAGCTAAATATTGTGAAGCGGTATCAAGGACTTAGGTAAACCTGGATGGTTAAATGTCTTCTGTCTTGTGGTTCGACGTACTACTATTTAATAGGTAATACCTGTTTGAATTTATAAGTAGCCGTTTAATCATTGCCGCATGATAAAACGAATATCTACACCATTACAATACAATCAACTCAAACAGAAATAGCATCTAGGAAATAGCCGAAACAAATAAGTTTCCTTCAGAATAAAACAATAGAAATGCACGAGGTTTCTGCAACTGCTTTACGCTTGATGCATGTTTATAGAAGTAGTTCTCACTTTATGTTGGAAAGCTATATTAATACTGATTAAATATACAAGTACCTATTCAATGAAAATCTAAATATAAAGTACGATTCGAGCGTTATATATTCTTCATTATGAGAAAGCGTTAAACCATCGTCAGTTTTAAAGTAGTGGTTGAGAAGGTTTAGGTATACCCTGACCCGATAGTTGCAGCAGGAGGAAAGCGGCAGCGGCGAGTCGGGTGCGCGCGCGCGCCTTCGCGGCGCGGGCTGTCTCGCCGGCTGCTACGGGGAGCGCACGCCAGCGGTAAGACGAAACGCATCAACTGACTGTGTCCTAATAACGTTTAATACTGACTACCAATCAGTACTATACTCTTACTCTAGAATAAAAATAAGAGATGTTATTCATACCATAATAAATCTCGAAGATGCACGCCGCAAATACCTTCAGTAAAATCTGATGACAGCTCTATGATTTTGTTGTTCTTCAGACAATTACATCTTGGTGCACTGATCGCTGTCTCTTGTGTCTGTTTTTTACGTTTTCACGGGAAAATAGTTGAAATAGCACTGAAACAGTATACTTACGGAAATACGAAGTCGCGGGCAACGGCTTTCATAAAATAACTGGCAAGACAACGTACTCATTTTTATGGGTTTGTGCCACTATTTTGACTAGTGTCACACTTAAAAAGCGGTAGTTTAACGTTACAAATTGGTTTATTTTGACTTCACAGTATTGAATATTGTTTTCTTACTACAAGATGCTAGTTCTTCACTTCACAGTAAGAAACTGCTGTCATTTTTCATAGTCCCCGATTACAGTGTTTCTGAAGCTATGGATTTTTACATACTTAATTAAATATATACAACGAGGCTATAGGGGAATTCGGAAACTGCAAGAGATTATTGTTTCTGGGTTCCTCCAGTCAGTAGGTACTGCCGGTCTCGACTATAATTGGGGACTAAAAATGCAACTGTACGGCATAGTTTTTTTTCCATCACCTTTTCTTCCTTTAATCTGAAGGCAGCATGGACTCAATTAATAATGTGGTTAATTGCTAACTGCCACTCATTCATGCTATTAATTATTTATGAATAGGTTTTCCTTAGAAATAAACAAAATACACTTTAAAAAAGTTAAAATAATTTTTCTCGAAAACTGAGTTGAGCCAGTGACTTCGTTTTGGCCACATTTTGTTTCAGACTTAAATAATAAAAAAAATACTTTTCTGCGGTCATTGTAACTTCTTTAGTCAAAAGATTAAAGATGAGGCAATTACAATGAGGATTGAGGTTTGAGGATTGACAATTAAAATAAATGCGGCATTATTCTTTTATTTGGTACTAGCTGACCCGTGCCCACTTCGTTGGGCGGTTAACATTTTTACTTACAAATCTTAACTGAAGTAGTACTCGATTTCGCCAACAGATGGCGTTAATACGGCATAAAATAGCGGCTTTTCGTAGTTTCGCCCGCGTGTCAGTTTTTTCCCGTTACTCGATATCGCCAACAGATGGCGTTAA
Source organism: Electrophaes corylata (assembly GCA_947095575.1). Lineage (NCBI taxonomy): Eukaryota > Metazoa > Arthropoda > Insecta > Lepidoptera > Geometridae > Electrophaes > Electrophaes corylata. The sequence goes on along the minus strand of OX352698.1, from coordinate 7,963,294 downwards.
TACGGCATAAAATAGCGGCCGTTCATTGTTTCACCCGCGTGTCAGTTTTTTCCCGTTCCCGTTATTTTTTCGGGATAAAAAGTAGCCTAAGTTACTCCTTGTTAAATCAGCTACCTGCCAGTGAAAGTCCCGTCTAAATCGGTCCAGCCGTTCCAGAGATTACCCGGAACAAACAGACAGACAGACAGACAAAAATTTTAAAAAATGCTATTTTGGTATATGTACCGTATATACATTCCTATGCATGTAGTAAAAAGCGGTTATTTTAATATTACAAACGACACTTCAATTTTATTTATTAGTATAGATATAGATTAACTTAACTGGTTTAGCAGTCTTTTTAATAATTTTTTCGCAATAATTCAAAAGTTATTTCAAAAATAAATATAAAAATAATTTTTGAATTCAGTACCGAAAACACGGCGACAACTCCCGAACAAACCCGAGCGGTTTTCACTCATTGCAATAGCCGTGCACGCTGTACTGTTATTAGATAGCTATAACATTATGACGTCACTATGTGACAACAACTATGGTGATCAATCATGGCGCGTTTATAGTCACGTGATTTTTTTTCTAGATTTTATCAATTTTTAATCGTTTATTATTAATATTAAAAATTCCCAAATATGGGGGAAACCGATGTCTAGCAGTGGACTTATTTAGGCTGACGACGATGACAAAGTATACATAAAATAGTGTAAATATAACGAATAATGTTTTATACACACAGCTTTTTAACTTTTTTAAAATAATTGCTTTGAACTCCAAAACCGATAACAGTCCTTTTTTGTGATAATTGTATGGACCCATCCATATAATTAACAAGACATTGAATTAAATCAATATTTAGAATAATTTAGTAAATGTCGCAACGTAGTAAGGAACGCATTTAGTTTTATGAGAAGGTAAAAAATAAAAATTACATAATATGTACATAGATAACAGTAGATAAGATGTAGTGGTTATATAGAATTGTTATGAAATGGTCTCACAGCAGTTAGTACAAAAGTAGATTAACAAAACTTATCAGTTATTCAATACCCATTTCCTTTTAGATTTGCAAATGGATTACAGCTTTAGTATTTATTTAGTAGCCCGGTCAATTTAGACATTCGAAGTTACATAAATTCCCACCAAGCTGAAAATCAGTATGATTGTTTAAAATATGATTAAAAATAAAATTTGAAAGTTCCCCATCTTTCCCCTGTATGGAATTTTTTTTATTCAAGGTCAAAGGTCAAAAAAATTAGTTTTTCACAATTTTCACCAAAAGTTTTATCATAAAAGTACCAAGACAAAAATTGTAGATCATTAAATTATCTACAAAAAATGTATCAATATTTTTTTTCCACGAGCCACCGTTTTTGAGATATAACGATTCAAAACTTTGTAAAAGTTGTAATCGACATAATATGTACATGTTTCCAAGCCACCTATAAGGTAGTGTACTTAGCGTTTTTTTCACGTGGTTTCCCCGGTAGGCCTATTCCACGGGTCAGCTGTGACCCTGTTAAATTTGAAACTATTGCAAAATAATGGATATTAGTAGAGATTGAAAAGATAAAAGCAATTTAAGTTAAAAAGAAGTCTCAAGGTTACAATGGCGTATAAATTAAGGGACTGGGTTTCATTTTACCTGACATTTTTATAGTTATAACTTGTGTAATGAACAGGCATTTCAACTCAATAATATGTGAGGGCTTCGATGCTCTGCCCTCTGATGCGCTCTCATGTGGCTGGTGTACCCAAGTTTGTTCACAAAAGTACGAGCGCATTTAGAACTCGTTAGTACCCCACCAATCAATGTGGCTGTAGGATATTGCCACTTTAACATAACAACTTTTACAACTTTTTGAATCGTTATATCTCAGAAACGGTGGCTCGTAGAAAAAAAGTATTGAAACATTTTTTGTAGATAATTTAATGATCTACAATTTTTGTCATGGTATTTTCATGATAAAACTTACCATTTTGGAGAAAATTTCGAAAAACTCATTTTTTTACCTTTGACCTTGAATAAAAAAAATTCCATACAGGGGAAAGATGGGGAACTTTCAAATTTTATTTTTAATCATATTTTAAACAATCATACTGATTTTCAGCTTGGTGGGAATTAATGTAACTTTACTCTTATTTTTTGGTCTAATTTGACCGGACTATAGGGGTATCAAAGGGGATGCTTAATAAGAATTTAATTGATCTTAAATGACCTAGATTAAAAAATGTTTGAACTTTACAAACCACAAATGTTCATCTACTTTTCTACGCCGTAGGTTGTGTTCGATTCCCACCCACCACCAACATTTTGTGCTATGAACATACATAGACGTTTGTTATACGTCTGTATTTCATAATATTAATAAGGCATAGTATAGATTACGAGTACATTAAACATTAAAAAATTATTTAAAAAAACATCAGTAAGTATTCTATCAGTAGCCAAAATCCCATAATTACAAGCTTACTTAGTTTAAGGCTAGATAGTGCTATGTAAAATGTATATCGGTATTTTTGACATAGCTTAGTTATAAAAGTTATACATATAAGTAATTAAAAATATAACCGTACCCCTATCACACGGGGATACGTTCACCGCTTTGGCATCCGCTCTACTAGAACCCTAACAAATTGTAATTTTACTTGTAACTATTATTAGTATATTATGTATAAATAAATACAACATAACCTTGTTAAGTTCGGCCGTAACCAGCCGTCTAACCGCGAAACTGAAATAGGTTTCAAATCTGAGGTGATAATTTGAGTTGGCTGTACCTAGTACCCTTATATTATATAATTATTTAAAATTGAATTGATTTAAAGATTTGTTTTTGCATATTAAAAGGAATATAGTGCAGAATACGCTCAGGACAAAATCTGTATGTGGTTGAAAGTGGTTTGCCATGTGATGTTTGCAATTTTTATAGGCAGCATTTACGACTAACATGCAAAGAACGTCTCATGTTAACAAACTCAAGTGGAGAATTTAACGCAGTTTTCATTAAGAGATCTGTTCAAATATCAGTACTCTTTCAATATATTTGAGCCCATTAAGTTTGAAATATGTTTCCGAACAGCTCAATTAATTCTTACCAAAAAAACCTAGGAAATATGGATCCTGTTGGCAACAGGATCCACATTTCCTAGGTTTTTTTGGTGGCCTACATGTTGCAACAGGCTGTTGCAACATGTAGGCCATCTTTCTCTGGATTATTCTGGTTCAGAAAATGAACAGCTACATTAAGAGTTCTTGAACTATCTCTACAAGAAAAGCCTTAGACATTTTTCAAATGATCCAATGCAATTCAGTTTGCATTGATGAATAGTCTTCATACATTTTCTTCTTTCAATACACTTTGAAAGAAGAAAATGTAGGAAGTAATACAAATTTATGGGAAGAGCACAAAAATTCATTTCTGTAATGGTAAATAAAAAAATCTATGATCTATGATTTGTGTGTTAATATTATTATAAAAAAGTATTGCTTAACGAGATATTACACTAAAGTTTTGATTCCTCTTCTCAGTTCAGTTTCGCGGTAAGCTTTTTTTGTGTGTATTTACGACAAAAAAAAAACAAATGAATAAAATCAAACAAAAGTGGTTTTTGGAATTTGTCATACCTACTGAATATCAAAATACACTCAAGGGTGTCTTGATGAACCTGTATCTTTGGCATTTATTTAAAATTTTATAAATAAAATATTCTACCTCCACCTTTTAGTTCACACACCCGTTTATTTTATAGTAATGAAGGTTTTGCACAATTTCACAGTATTCTACGAGTTTAGCCGACGAAGCGAGGGACAATCATGTGCAACAGATCGAGAGAGCGGAAATAGCTAATCTTGTACGATCCCGGATGGAATCATTGAATCTGACGGGCATTGACTATGACGACGTTAGTGAAAAGCGAAACAGTCTGTCGTACGTCATCATAAATCCTAGTTGCGACCTAAGTTTACAGGAAGGAGACCTTATGTAAGTAAATGCGTAGCATTCATAGTGCAATCAGTGTTCATGGTGTAAGAACTAGTGTGGTGTTAGACCAAAATTTCACATCGCAATAGTTCCTTCATCAATATAACATGAGCCTCTATTTATTTGCTAGCTTTAGGTAAGATTGGACATAAATTGATCACTTACAGAATTGCAAGATTTCAGTTCGAGGTTAAAATGTTGAATTTTTTTATCCATACTCGTATATAAACCTGGCAAAATGGGTTCTTACTAGCTTATGAATAATTTCATTTTGAGAGCTGCGACGGGACACTGAAATGAGAAACGTTCCGTTTTACTGGAGCTAGACCAGAAAACTAAAAAGCCGATTTAGCATTTTTGTTTAAGTAATAACTAAATTATATTTCTTTCTTTACAGATACCTTGTACGACCTTCACCTTTTTCGGCTCAAAAAACTTTTGAACGGCATAACAGCCGGCGGAAGTCCAACATCAGCTTTTGCTCACAAGCCCTCATCCAAGCACAAGCAGGCGCGGCCAGCCGTCGCGGGTCCACCATCGGTGCTAACTTCGCCCAGCCACGAGCTCCACCCCTTGCAACAACTAAAGCCAACTCACTATCTCTTCCCGACAGCCCGACTATAATTTCTGACTTCAGAGGACGCTCCAATTCCCTCAGAGTTGTCGACGATATTTTATTACGTAGATCTAATTCACTGCGACAAGGCCTTAGCGGGGTTGGGAAACGCAGGAAAAGTAGTCTTGAAGAGATTGGAATTTCCCATTTCAATTCCTTATTGCAACACCAACAACAACAACAGCAGCAAGATGCCAATGCAATAAAAATAGCATTAAATGGAAGCATTGGCTTAGAAGTGACCCCACCAGAAGAACCAACCGATAGATTACCGGGACATGGCTTACCTTTGACGGGTTACCAAGAAGTGGCCGCTGCTTTGCCGTCCACGTCTATGGGACCCTCGTTGCCGCCTGTTGCACCTGCACCAGACACCCAACACCTGCAGGGCACGATCGTATGATACCACCTCATGTGGGGACGGCGATTGAGTTCCGTTGTAAGAAACAAGTGGACTTAAATGTGTGTGCGTTCATAAACAAACTAGCCATTAAAATGGATATGTTTTGTCTTTTATCGAAGTGTCACTGTTTTTCGGAACTCGAACTATCTCGTAGCGTTTCCACGTCGTTGGTATTTTCGTTTTCTTTGGTATTCAATGGAATGAACTATGTATCTTAGAAATGGTGTAGGTAGACTGGTGGAAAATGAGCTGTGTAATGTAAGTGGGATCAATTAGTTTCTAGGTAAGGGGTATGTACACGAGGCTCAGCAGGAAACGACTATTAATACCTAGCTATGTAATCGAGTAAATGTGAGATTTATAAACCCTCGATGTGCTACCTGATTCGTAGACTCACACTTTTTGATGGCCTTATCTGACACCACCTCATATCAAAACAACACTATACTGTACCTACCTACGAGTAGAGATAAAATTTGTCAGCATCGGTAAAAAAATTTGCGGTGTCCTTTACGAAAATAGTACGTAATGTACGTACTTATAAATAGTATTTTTCTATAAGATATTAAAAGAAAGTCTCATTTGCTTGGCGGCCATCATAAAATTTACGTAGTAAGCATAATAGAGACCGGATTTAAAAAACTGTATTTTTATATTATGCCATTTTTTGTGAAATTGGTTGCTGATATAGCATCTAAACGCACTCAAATGAGGTACGATGTAGAACGAACATAATTGAATTATAAAAATATTAAAAATTATTTTGATGATGATGTAAAATTATTTATAAACACAAATTCAACAGAATTACCGCAGATCTACCACGTCGCTGCAAGAAAATGTATTAAGAAATATGAGAATAGCATAAGTTTTGTTTACGTGCACATAAAAAAACAAATCTGTCACATAACTTGATGATAAAATATTTTCCAGAAACTTACAAAACGCGTTTATAATTTAGAATTGAACAATATCATTTACCGTGCATATTAAACTCCGGTCTCTACTAATATTGTTTATAGTCCAATTGTAAATAGTTAAAAAAGGAATAAAAAATAGGCATAAACTAATTATTGTAAATACCTACTCTTAGTTTATAAAAATATACTTCTCGTAATAAAAGCAAATGTTAGTACTCCTTCTTAATGACCAAAATATTATGAATCTGACTAATTGAATATAAAATATATAGATAATATTATACGGTGTTATTAAACCACTGATGTAGTAAATAGGTACATCTTCTTTAGTGAGTACGTATAGTTTATTGGTCATTAGACTCCTACAGCAACATTGTATATTATATAATATAATATAATAAATGTAGATACGTAGATTGTAACTGAAATCAGTAAGTACTCGAAAATAAATATCATTATAACCATATGTTTGTATTTGATTTGCGTGAAAACCTTTCTTGACGAAGTACCAATTCAACAAAGATGTCATGATTTAAATCCAAAATGGTGACCAGCAAAAAAATTATTTGTAGGAGTTGGATAACATGCAATTAAAAATATTGTACCAATTGTAATCTATGGAGTCGTGTTTCTTTATGAAATGTTAATCATAGACTTTGTCTGCAATATTACATAATATTACAACTGCGACAGGGTTAAGGGCCTTCAACGCACAAAACGTGATATCAGCCGGGTTAAGATGTGCAACGAGAGATATGTCGCGTTTGACATGATTTTTTTGTATTGGTGCACACGTTATAAATTGTATACAAAAGACATAAGCATTAGCGATAAGTCTTCATTAGACATAACGAGATTGGTTTTTAATCTGTTAATAAGCAGAGTTAGGCATAAAGTGATATTTCTATTTTGCACGAGAAAAAGAGTAGACTAAATTTTGTCGCGTTGCACATTGCCCAGCTGGTGTCTTAAACCAGTCGATGCCTTGAGTGCTTGCGCCACTTAATACTGATCAGGATAGATTCGATTCAGGGGAATTACAAGTGCCTTATACTATAGTCTCAATCATATCGTGTGTTTACCCGGCTACCGAAGGAATTTATTCATAAATGACGATATCATAACACGCGTATTATTGTCTGTACGACCACGAAGTAGGTCGTAAGGTTAGGATGTTTCGCGCGAAAAATTAAATAAAAATAAGGTACGTAAAGTTCGCGCGAAAGTTTTCTTGTCAGCTGTTGCGGCACATGGAATTTGAACGTTGTGATCTAGCTGCACTAGATTGTAAGCAATTCCCTACTTTCAAAACGGCATCGTAGCATTACAATAAATCTTACACAGCAAAAACTTGATGTGGTAACATTCGATCGCTAGAAAACTTTCAATTCGCATAACCGCAGCCCTACGTAATTCTACTGTCGAATTTCATCTCCAAATAATACCGAACCCTGTAGAAAACCTGATGTACTTGTAAGAGAATCATTAAACATTAAACCATAACCCAATGCCGATGAGTAGGTAAATTGAAATTAATCAATGAACACACTGATAAAAAAAACAATTACTGATTTGCAATAAAAATAGCATAGCGCCATAAACGGTATCTTCAATAAGCACATCCATAATCAAAATATCTCGAAATTATTGACATGTACATCGATTTGTTCTTATTGTTTTTAACATCAGTCGTCTGTTATTTTATGGTGATTATTGACATAGATTGTATTGCTGTGTGTCACGCCCGAATACTCAAACGCAACTTAGATTTTTTTTTTTTTTGTGGCATCTGTTTTTTTACGGACAATTTTGCCAATGTCAAGTGGGTTGAATAAATTCTTTTTAGTCAAGTCGAGTCGGTATAAAAAGTAAAGTCAGCCGTCATCGGTTCGGAAGAAAATGATGGCGTTTTTTTTCAAAACCAAAGGGAAACATTTTCGTTTAAATCAGGATGCCTCATAACACACTTTCATTGCAATTGTTCACACTTGTGCTAAGACCTCAAGTAATGATGGTTCAAATACCACCAAAATTACCCATCAGAACTTAAAATAACACTAGAACAACAATTAAAATGAAAAATACAATGTTGCTTCCAAGGATGACAGAAAACAAATCCCAACTTAGATTTAATCACGTCTCAAGTGACGAATTTTTGACAGACTTTCATTGCAAACTGTCAAAATGTCGCGACTTGAGACGTGATTAAATCTGAGATGCGTTTGAGTATTCGAGCGTTAGTTACTCTGTAGTTTAACTAGGTACCAAAGTAGGTAGTACAAAGTTCAACGGTACCCATATAGGGGTTGAATTTTGAGAATTCCTTCTTAGTAGGTACACCTCTACGCACTAAGACGGAACTGTCAAGTCTCTACTATCAGTCCTAGTTATCAGTCAGGACAAAGATTCTTATAATTGTTATGAATTAAACATCTATAATTATTCTTTTAGAATATAGTAGACTCTCAAGATATGACATCAACAGCTTCAGATAAGGTAACAAATAAACAAATAAGCGATTTACGTAGTGATTGGTTCGTTATCATTAAAATGTAATATTTCTTTATTAGGTCAAAAACTGTTCTTCAAAGGTAAGAATAAATAGAATTATATAGTTTCCTAGAAGTCATAAATAAATATTTTTTGTGGCCAGTTTCCACAAGATCATCTAGCCCCAATAACTAAGCATAGCTATATAATAAGTATTTTATCACTAATAGAATACTTATATACTTTTTTTGAAAATACATACTTAGAATACAATATAAAATCTAGACAGAACAAACATGTTCATTATAAAAATATTTGTTCAACGCTCAACTAAACCGGCCCTAACGGAAGACCAGCGTGGTTTGTTGCCAACCCGCATTATTGTTAATAGCTGTTTGTTTTTTAATGTTTTCGTGTGTTTATTTACTTAAACTATTATTCTATTCTATTCTATTCTTGTTCTCGGTGGGGATCGAACCCACTACCTACAACGCAAAAAGCAGGGCTACTACAAACTGCAGCTCAGTTTGTAGTAGCCCTGCTTTTTGCGCTGACTGCTGTCTACTATGTAGACTATGCTTTTTCAATTGGTAGATATTACACTCATTGCCATCTAGCTTCAAACTAAGCAAAGTTAATACTGTACTATAGTAACTACAGGAACCAGACACCTAATGGAATACAGTTTAATTTTTATTTAAATATGAATTGAATTATTCATTTTCAATACGATATTACCCAAAATAAAAATATATTCCGATTTACTTTTCAGTGCACGGGAAATGACTGCTACTCTTACGTGAGTTAAGTTACTAAACATACCTTTTTAACCTATGGAACCGCCACTTTTTACATTAAACTAAATAAAAAGCAAAAGGTGTCTCGTAATAATCGTGTAATTAAGATATGCATTGCATTGGTACTACTGTCTACTTTCCGTTCCAGATTCCTTGTTTGTTTTCAGTAGGTATACTAATACACTCTTTACATCGGTAAACCATTGGAAAAATGTACACGTATGACTATTTAACATAACTTTTTAACAGTGTACGGGATCAATGTCTTCAGCTTTGGTAAAGTACAATCAATTTGTTTTTAGTGTTTTGGTCAAGTTCTGGAAAAAAAGGAATACGGTTCATTCCGGTGTTTGTCTGTCCGTCCCTCCCAGCAGAGCTAAACAGTCGAACAAGGCATGAAAAATTGAGTGGAATATCTAATTAGAACTAACTGGTAACAACGTCCCTTTTGTAATTTACTTATTTTCAATTAAAATGTCAAAAAAAATTACCAAATCCAAATGCAGAGCGGTTTACAGTTAGTAATTATTTCGACGTCAAATTTTACCGAGGTTGAACGTATAACGTATAAACCCACCGATGCCACAATTCCGGAAAACAACCAGCTGTACAAATCGCAGCGGTATGTACAACATAATTCATTATTTTACGTTATTCGGTAGAAAAACTCATACGAGAACAGTTATGAAGCAAGCCGTAAGTTTATTGCCTTAGGGGCTATAGTTCAAGTTCGTTTGCTTCGAAACGAACTTCGCTTTTCCCGAATTTACTACATACATGTAGTATATTTCCGCCACGTCATGTAGTCTAATGGTAAACGAATATATGTATAAAAATAGTAATTTAGAGCGATATCGAATCTAGCAATCAAAACAATACTCTGTTACATAAGAAACAAAATGCTTCGAACGAATGACATTTACAAATTTATATCAAAATAGCATTTTATATAAATTATCAAATACCACTGCCAAACTAGGTAGATCAAAAAATGAAGTCGATCTCAATTCAATTCAATTCTTGTTGAATGGAAAATAATATAAACAAATATACAAGATCGACTTTGTTGTTGACGCTTTATTTTGACATATTTTTATTGAAGATAAGTAAAATAAAATTAGCTCTTAGAATAAAACTAATTAGATTACTGATAAATGCCAAAAGTTAAACAGACAAACGAAATGTTTTGCAATTATAGCGGTCAGTAGATGCCCAGAACAGCTTTATCTGTAAACATTGCAATAATCAAATAATGGTAAGATGCAATAATGTGAGCAGTCGCTGTATTGAATGTGATTCAGTAATTATTGTTAATCATCAGATTATTGTTAATTCTTAAATTTAATTAATTTGCCAGACATGCCGCCACACGTCTTGATATTAAAATTTGGAATTACTATCACACTTCTTAACCTAACCTAGCCAGGAATATAATTTTAAATTCAGAAAATATCGAAGTATTTTCATGACTAAAGGTAATTTGCTAAAATATAAATGCTATAAGTTGTAAACTAATTTATTGTTTTCGGCGAGACAACATGCGGCGAGTACGGCGGACACGAGTGACAGAGTCCACAATTCTTCGTGAGGATGCTTCGTAGAGAAGCGAAATACGTGTTGATATCTTATTAAGCTTAGCGCCTCGAGCACCGGATGGGTGCGGTATGTTCCGCACGATTTATGTGAACGACAACACACTGAAAGATTACGGCCATATCTATTCAACGGAATACCCGCGCCTGTCCTTCGTATGTTTCGCGCCTACCACAGTAGAGCCACAGTACAGTACATGTTTTAAAAGTTTAATTAATTTTATTTTTAGTCAGTGGGATTCAACGCGACCGCTCTGGTACGTATTGTTTATATAAAAAACCCACATTTTTTTTGTTTAGCTTAATTTTCATTGTAATAATTACGACTTTCAGACATACGGTGAATTGGCTACTTCTGAGGTACATACATAAAATGAACTCCGACGTTAGCGACTTCGTCCACGTGAAACTATTTTCATACAAATTTCAACCTCCACTGAACCCCAATAGAGGGTTGAATTTAAAACTCACTTCTTAGGTGTCTTCTTACTTCGGTGTAGGTTTGTATTGGTGCGTAGGTGTGCCTTCGCACCAATACAAACCTACTCTAAACATTTCAAGTACCTGCAACTAACCACTCAGGCTGTGCGTTGCCAATTATATCAGTCAGTCAGGCAAAGATTATTATAATTGGTTTAGATTTATACCGGGTGCAATAAGACCACTTCCGAATACTCTAGGAACGTGTTAAGTTACATACAACAAGGTTTTATAGAATACCACTTGGCTGACATTCAAATACATAATAGAGTAATATGATTATTTTACTGAAATTACTATTTATCCACCAGCGATGTATTCCGTACCTATAGCGATCAAGGAACGCACAGTGGCGGCGGAACGCAGGGCAACGCACCGGTCAGATGATCGCAATATCCTTTTGATTGATAATGTCGATATTGATACTGAAAACACGGACGAAACGAACAAAGTGTAAATTTTTTTTTGCGTCTTAATTTTTTTTATATTCAGATTCATAGTCTGAATGCGCAATTTCAGTTTTCGGAAGTAGTCGTAATACACCCGGTATACAGGTGTTTTTTTGAGAGAGGGTACTTTTGATGGAAGATTAAAAAAGGAAAAGATAAAAAAAAAAATATGCAGTTATTGTTTTCTTATAAATTGAGGGCCTGACTCATTTCACGACTTTTCTTTAAGTCGCGTGGTTTTGGACTTGTCCATCACCGCATCATGGACTTTCTCAAAAAACCAACCTGTATATATAATAATGCATCAACACTACCGGGTATGACCGCCCATTGTATTCGTGTTTTTACGTTTAGGTGTCAAAATATACCTTACTATAAATTACGTTTTTTTAGAACTATTTGCATTGTTCGAGACTCTCTTGCTTTTTTCAACATACAATAATAACGCCGATAAATTATAACTTACAAAACCATTTATGATTTAGTGCTATGGGGCCTTCTGTAAAGCTTTGGTAAGTTTCTGTAAATGTTTTATCATTACTAAGAACATTAGAATCTTGTCCAATGTCTTTGGAATTGATATACAAATTCAACAATTGAGTCATTATAAAAACTTTACTTACTTTTCATTTGAATGTTCCATGGTTTTCCATGATGAAAACAAAACAGTAGTAACATAGCTGCCCTATATGTACTTACCTAATCAAAAAAATGTGTTTAGTGCGACGGTTATATGAATGTCTGCATGGCCAAAGTAAGTTCAATTTATTAATTTTCTCGTTCTATTTATAAATATAATACAAATAATTTATGTATATACATAGGTATTTACAAAACGCACAGCCTGTAAGAACCGAATTAATAAAGAATGGATGAATGTGTTAAATTTAAGACTGAAGATGAAGACTTTTTCCGGTGAGCTCGAAGAATGCCATGATGTGAAAATGTATAAAGAAAATTGTTCCTAAAAATAAAACAACGCAGTCCAAATGATGTATATTATCCCCATCCCACATACATATGATACAGTTGGGCTATCTTTAGACCCCTGCAATCGATTTATAGATAGCTCAGCCGATCCAGATAATTTAATATTCCATTTATTCAAAATTCTCAACTTATCTACTTATTTTGTGTTGGCTAACCATGGTATTTAAGGAAGGTAATTCTAATTATCTCACGTGTGTAAGTCTACTGTACAAAAAAAAAAGTCCGAGCAGGAAATGCATTTTATTATGCTATCTATGCCAGGTAAATTTTATGATTGACCTTAATATTTTGTGGTTCACTAAACTTAGTCCAACCATCGGGTACATTATAAGTTATAACTTGTAACCACCCCGGAGAGTTTGATGACAATTAACTTATTGTGTACCTACGAGTACATATATTTTGGTGAAATAATTTCCAGAGTCATGGAAGAGCTTGTCAAAGTTTGGTGAGTAGCGTACCAAGTACAACCTTTCTCTAAAAACAATGTTTAAACTTACTCCACGATTTTTACGAGTAGATGAAATTAATATGATTTATATAGTAACACTAGCTACCACAACTAGGAGTGTGGCGTTCTCTCACTATTCGGTTTTTATAGCGGGTTAGCATTAGAGGCGTGAAATAACGTATTTTCAAACCAGTCGTTGAGAAGCAGCGTACGCGTTGCGACAACATTCACGAGACAAGTCGCGAGATCAAGTGGGTGAAAATTTACGAGATTTTAGGGAAAATTTAGGCCAAGAGGTCAAATTTAAATATCTTCTCAAGTACATGTATAAGAGTTGCAAGACCTCTAAGACGAGATACAGTACTGAATAAACATATTTCATTTTACCAAATCCTGTTTCAGTGCCACTCGGCATCATGTCTCACCTACGTAAGTAAACACCCATAATAAGAATAGATATAAATAAATAATTCCTACGAATTGTGCAGATATCAGCCGCATATTTAATTTGTCAAGCATTCTTAAAAACCACTGTAAAGTATTCTCGAATACGTGTGTTCGCCTATCGTCTATCTACCCCGAGCAAGACGGGTCGGTACGGACGGTGTTTATTAACAATTTCACGAACTAGTACAATATCAGACATATAAGCAAATCGTTTTTTAACATAAGAATACAAGTCACTTTATTATAACGGAAGTAATTTAGTATATACAAATATTTTACATCTAATATTTAACCTATCTACCTTATATCTACATATTTTATCATAACTTTTTCTACCTATAGTAAAGTGCGGGTCTTTACTATAGGTAGAAAACAGAATTTAAGTCACTGACCGCAGGAAGTGTGCCCAAAAGGCTGGCAACGTTACCTCTTTGAATAGCTAAACTAATTCTCTGTCCAAGATAAGCGCCAGCCCTTTGATCGTGAGTCACATCCACCAGTCTCTTGGATAACTCTTTAAATAGAAGCCACGCTTCTGGACCCCATGGACCTAACGTTTCTACCCCAAAAGGCAGAAATATGTATCCATTACCGAGAGATGCATATTTCCGTCTTTTAAGGGCTTCTGCTGCTGTAGCCGCCGCTCCCGCTGTTTTTGATGTTGACAAATAAATTGTTTTTTGGTTAGGATTTAACCAATAAAAAAAATGTGTATCCTATAACCTACGTAGGTTATAGCATACTATTCTCAGTGCCGAACATTTTTGATCGACCCAGGCACGAAATAACTTCTTCTGGATAAAGAGACAAGAATATTCTGACAAGATACCTAAGCTTTGATGTTAGTGCTATTCGGCGCCAACACAATCTTTTTATAGGATAAGTACAGATTTTTTTTACCAAAAAACTATTTGTTTATAAATGTCTCTGTTATATTCTAATAAGCTGTCGGTCTTCCTATAACAAATAAAACAAAATATGTTTTCAGAGTGATGGGATTTCCTCGTTATCACGCGTTAGTAACTTGTACTTGTATTCGGTATATTTCATGAAAATCAATGGCAACTATTTAATATCTTTAACTTTTTTTAGTGTGTAGGTGTCAACTGCAATTCAAATGTAAGTAGGTAATAACATGTAAGTGATATGCAAGTACCCAGGTATTAAATCAGTCATGTTAGATTTTAACCAATACGCCAAGGGTGATTATTAAGATTATGAATCGATGGACAGGCTGGAAGACGTAGGAACAAAGCTCTACAACAGTCTCTTAACAGGACCATATCGTCTTAAAATTGACATAAGCAAGACAAAATCTGCCAGCCACCCGTTGTGTTACATACAAGTCAGAGCGATATAATCGAAGTTATAGACTACTACGTATATTTGGGTCAGACGATCCAATCGGGTACAATTTCGGCAAAGATGTCAGTCGACAAATCTTAAGGCTTTGCGGCCTTCTGGTCACAGGCTCGTACCGCAAAGCCTTAAGACGCTCTTTAGGCTGATAATGATGATGGTCATAAAAATAATTTTACAGACCTTTTATACAATAATATACAGATATATGTATGATATAGATATAAACGAAGCATTATTATTATTATTATAATTATTATTGAACGCTTCATTCTGTGTTTTATTTAGATATACATACTTATGTAATAAATGTTGATCCTGTCAATTACAGTGTACTGGAATAGGCTGCACATCATCGGTACGTAGCCTGTAACTTGCCAGTTAAGCAGAGGTATACAAAATTAAGGAGTTTAATAAAAATTCTGATTATTTCAAATTTATTACAGTGCGACGGTTCTGGTTGCATTTCTGAGGTTAGTACCTACGCATTTCAAGAAAAACGCAGTGTCACATAAGTCAGACTTATGTGCACATTGCAGTATTTCCACGTAGGGGGATAAAAGTTTGCCATTAAACGAAACCTTTTTGTTTTCAGTGTTATGCAAATCACTGTCATGCCTATGTGAGTAATCTTTACTGGGGCGTCCATCTACGCTCCCTAATCAAAGCTTTATTTTTGAATGCTACTCAGATCACCTGATTAGAAGCAGAACCACACCTGGCCGCGATCAATAGTTCGGAAAGCGACCACCAGAACACTTAAAAATCTATGTTAAACTGGACTACCTACTTAGACGAAAAAGTGTCTCAGAGAATACGACATAATAGCATATAGCTATGCAAGTCCCAATAAAAAAAAACTCTTCTAGTTTTAAAAACAGAATGCAACAAATTTAAGTTCTACTATTATTCAAAAATAGGGGTTTGAAGATAAATTTGACGTACATCACTGTTACTATCGTTAAATTATTTCATTAACCTGATTTGCATGTGCCTATAGATGAAATAAATAATAAATTTAATTTTTTTTTAAGAAATTCCCTGGCATTATTGATGTGAAGTGGTAAGAGAGGCAAATTTACGGCCTCATTTAGGGATAGTTTTCCATGGTTCACCGAAAACCTGCATCTGAAGAAGGGCGTTAAATTATAGTTTCGAACGCCAACGGTAAGCCGGCTTACGAACTTTCCAAGGATCTTAGACTGTCTAGGTTTTCAGCCAATCATCCCATACTACAAAAAAATCGGAAAATCTGAAGAAAACCGTTCGCTCCTGATCACGTTCAGCAGAAAATAGTTCTATAGAAAATAATCAAGTGTAATCCTCTAGCCAGAGTAGAACTAACCGTACAATGGCGAGTCTGAAAATAAACGTAGTTTTTAGCCTTCGTCATGATATGGGACTGCATGTCGGAACAGAAATACTAATTTAGTATTTTAGCAAAAAAAAAACAGTATTGTTTTGTTTATAACTTTATTGCAAAATTTTAGAAGCGTCCCTTGGCGTTAAGACAGAATCTAATAAAAATCGTTGCATATTAAGCCTTTATCACTTTCAGTGGCAGTTTACACTGTCCAATGAGGTGAGAATTTATCTGACAGGGACCCTTAAATCTACTTAGGCTTACGCTCGTAGGATACTGTAATTGGACATAATTTATCCTCATATTATGACTCCTATCTGTACTTACCTTGCAGTGTCTAGGAAGCTCCTGCCAGACCAAAGTAAGTAACTTGACAAGCCCATCTTGCCTTAACCATTGAGTATTTGAGTGTTTCCTCGTGGACCTAGTATTTTGTCCTTAAAGTAGGTCCACGAAGAATCTTATTTCTCGCCGTCTTCGAACGTAGATCCACGAAGAAATTAATAGAACGATTAATTTCTTCGTGGATCTACTTTTTATTTAAATCAGCAAATAAGTTCTCAGAATAATTAAAACTTAAAATCTAGAACGATAAATGCAGCACACGCGACCTGTAAATACGACATGGAATTGCTCCTTTCCCTTTCCAATACAAAATTTTGCATTTTTTTCTTTTAAACAGCATGTTAACAGAAAAGCAGATATTGATGGATCATATTGGCTGGTTTGATATTGGCCGAAGTAAGGATGTTATTTATGTCAGCAGATTTAAGTAGGTAAGGGTTTTCGATCGGGACTTCTGAAAGCAATATCCCAGGGAGTTACCTATGCCTTTTTTGAAAAGAACAAAAATATCGACAAGTCTAGAAATCGTGGTATGCACCGAAGAGATGATGCTCAAAGCTCCAACTCTTTTTCGTCTTTTTTATATGGCTGTGGATCTAACTTCCACAATTTTGCCAATGTCAATGTCGACAGTCCATGTAGTTGGCTTTTACTTGTACCATGTACTTCGTACTCAGATTCCGCCTTTTGGTTCGAAGTTTAGTAAACACTCGACATTGGCAAATTCGTGGCAACTCTCAGCCGCTGAAAAGCCATTTAATAAAAGAAGAAGAATTTCAATCGAAATATGTAATTTCCTGACAGTTACAAATTCCAGTATGTACAGTAAAAGCTCACATTACTCAAAGTCAAAGTCAAAAATCATTTATTCAGTAATATCCGCAGGGATCATCTTGAAACGTCTTAAATCTAGGTGAATCTAAGCGCCAGTTCCTCGCGACCAAGCCTAGAAGAACCGGCAAGAAACTTACGGCTTGGTTCCTACCGTTTTTTTGTATGATCCTTTTACAAAGTAATAATAATGTAAATAATGAAACTCCAGTGTGGTGCCAATCTAACTTAATAAGGTGATTGCAAGACAAAAAACATGTTACTAGAAGCTGGTGTGACCTATTTAGGAAAAGAGTATTAGTTTAATTTATAGGTATGTTTATTTTATTTCAGTGCTCTGGGCGTCTTTGTAAGCAAACGACCGGTACTACGGACGGTATAGGAATAACGAAACCATGAGAATATAAAAATAAAAATATTAGATGACTCACATTCAATAATTATTTTTTATTGATGAATAATTTTATGAGTACTATTTTTATATATTTATATATTTTTTATTGAACGCAGCGATCTATTTCAAATCAATAGCAAGAACGAATAAACTTGTGCATGCACAGGAATGCAGCTTTTTCCGAACAGAGCTGTAAATTTTTTTTCTAAAATTCGCGTAGAACTAAATGTGTTCCACGACCTTATCTATCTAAAGATTTGGTTGTGAATCCATAGTGCTCCTAATATTCTAATAATAGGCTTTGCCCTTCCAAAATAACCAATTTTTATTGCAGTTTCAATCAAGATGATCCTTACCTTAAATACCTATTATTTCAAGCGTCATTATAACTAAGATACAAGAGGGAATTGAGATAACACAGGAATTTTACAATAAGTACGGTTCCAATGACGTATCTGGAGTCTCAGTTAGAAGAATGTGCGAAAAGCAGAACAAAGACAACAACAACAGTAAACAACCAATGACGCAACCGTTAGGCCTCGCAAGGGAGCTATAACAAAAAACATAAACAAATGGGTATCCCAGTACCGGTGATTTTAACCGAGCCGTGTGTTTTGCGGCGGGAAATTACAGACAGGAATACCGCAGCTAGGAATTCATGAATAAATGGATGATGAAAACCACAGAAATATATATTCCCGATAAGTGTCGGAATGGACAACGATTTTGTATTATGACCACCTTGGGACAAATATTGTAAAAAGCAATCATACTTCGAAAATGTGGTCGATACATTGTCTCTTATCCTCGTTAAATTATTGTTTAGGCCCGACGAACTAGAACTTGTTTTAGACACAAGACAGATGGAGATTTTTGGATGTCTTCTAAAGGTACTGATTGACCAGTTGCTGGATTTATTGGTATAGAGTGTAACCAATACTTCGAGTGTACGTTTGGGGTATGAGATAAGACATCCCTTCATCATATTTTTACTGGATACTTGTTACCAAGAGATTTGAGGGGATATTTATCGTTTCTGGGGATTAAAGTCGTAAAGCTCCTTCGTTTTGTTTTTTTTTCTCGGCTAAACACAACAAATTTAAAATACTCAACACACAGGACTATCATTAAAAAATGTCTACGTATGTAATGTATTATATTAAGTATATCACTCATCTAGACACAAGCTCTGCTTAGCTTGGGGCTAGATGATGCTGTGTGGATTGTCCAGCATTATCATTATCATTATCCAAAGATTTTTCCACCAATTAGAATCTAAAAATTCATTTTAATTTTTATCTTGGTCTCGGCACACGGTTTCTCGAACATTAATTCAATCACAGTATAACTGACAATCAATTAACCCACACAATTTACAAATCAAATAGTTTAGGTAGAAATGAATATCCGGTTCCAATATTTTACATTTTTATAGTATTTCGAATATTTGCTTGTCAGATAAGCCTTCAATTAATTTCTTCCTTCAGTAACGTCCTTATTCTAAGTTCATTCATTAGTCTACGTTAGGTACATTGATTGATCGATTGTTAGGCATGTTTGTTAAGAGAGATTTGCTTATCAACAAATTTTCGCATAATATAAAAAAACCTTCTATTCAACCAAACCTAATAAATAAATAAATAAAAATATTTGCGGACATTTTTACACAACATCATCAATGCAAACTAATAGCTTGTACCATGGGAATCGGATAACTGATAGAATACTTATATACTTATGATTTTTTTATTGTAAATATGTATATGCATACTTAGAATACGATATAACACCCAGACACAAAACAAACATCTATGTTTACTACAAAAATGTTTGTTCTCGGTGGGGATCGAACCCACCACCTACAATGCAGAAGGTAGGGCTACTACAAACTGAGCTGCGACGGCTGTCCGAATAGACTCATCTCAATAGACTGTTGACATGAGATTTGCGTTCAAAGTTGTGAAAGGATAACAAATATGACAGAATGAAAACAAGGGTCACCTTATTATCATTGTTTATTAATTCAATTCGTTATTTATAAAGAAATCTATCTTATAAGATTAATAATTAGGCTTATTTACTTTAATAAAATATATAAGGTGTAAACTACCTAGGTACATTATATGAATAAATACATTGTTTACATTTACATCACTAATAGAGATTAATTACTTCATAAAATCTACATACTTATTGAAATATGGTACCTAGGAATATTTAGATCGACGCAATGGTATTAGATAAATGCGAGTCATCAGGGTGCGTCATATGAGATATCGCGTATGTTACAGTTTGCACTGGATTTGTTAGACCAGGAGGCACAGGCTCACTAAAATGTCCATGGGCTCGACGGTGGTTCTGCAAAGCAGTGCCCTGAAATAAACCACATTCATTTACATAAATCCTTTCTTATCCTGAACCCTACACATACAGATTTGTACATGATTTCTACAGACACTTCGTTCTCATATAAAACCGTCCAAGTGCAAGTCGGACTCGCGCACGAAGGGTTCCATTATGTATAATAAAAACGGCAAAACAAATCACACTTGTTGTATGAGAGACCCCTTAAATATTTATTTTATTCTGTTTTAGTATTTGTTGTTATAGCGGTAAACAGAAATACATTATCTGTGAAAATTTCAACTCTCTAACTATCGCGGTTCATGAGATACAGCCTGGTAATACGCGGACAGACAGACAGACCACGGAGTCTTAGTAATAGGGTCCTGTTTTACCCTTTGGGTACGGAACCCTAAAAAAGCAGTAAGTTCAAGGTGATGTTCAAACTGCGTTCGTGACGGCGCAATGCACGAATAGTTGTTTGTAGGTAAGTCGACCTGTCAGTTAGCAACAAAAGTAGAAGATTCACTCTAAAATTGCATAAAACAAAAATTTGATCAAATAATCCGAATTAGCCATTCCTTAGCTAAATCATTGATTGACGTAACTACTTTTATCAACTACTTTTTTGTTAATCTACTTTTATCGCTGACTGTACCTAATCTGTACTAACCTAACCTAACCTAAGCTCTGTACCTAAGCTGTATAGTATTATAACTAGATGGATATTATTATAAAAAAATTACCTGTATGAACCTATCTCTGCAGACATTGCATATCTGTACCTAAGCTGCATAGTATTATAATTAGATGGATATTATTATAAAAAAAATACCTGTATGAACCTATCTCCGCAGACATTGCATATGTAGGGACGGTCGCCCGTGTGACGACGCACATGGAGGGTCAAGTCGTTGCTCTGCGAGAACGCCTTGTCGCAGTACGTGCACTTGTAAGGCCTCTGCCCGGTGTGCACGCGCATGTGACGCGACAACTTGTTGCTGCGAGAGAACGCTGAAAAAAATTGCAAATAATGAATTTCTAGTCATAACACTGAACCACACTAAGGCCTGCTTGCACAACAATCTAATTTAATTTTATTTAGCTAATCACGATTACCAAGATAAACATGTTTAGCCATTGACAGCCGTCACAGCTCAGTTAGTAGTAGTCCTACCCTGCCTTTTGCGTTGTATGTAGGTTGTGGGTTCGATCCCCAATGAGAAATATTTCTGTGATGTTGACAGATGTTTATTCTGTATCTGGGTGTTATATTGCATTCTAAGTGTGTATTTACAAAATATAAAACTTACCTATATAAGTATTTTATCAGTTATCTAGTTTGCATAGTGCAAGCTATGCTTAGTTAGAAGCTAAATGCCGCTGTGTAAAAATGCCCACAAATATTCATTATTCATTTATTTACCGAAAAAACCACAAGACGTTTTTAATAATCAAGCATTAGCATTAGCAACATACCAATGTTTTTTTGCATTATTATCTATGTTTCATCTTATTTCTGTTTATGACCATACTTCGCAGTATATATTTACAAATAGGTAGAGTTCAGTTCAACGGATCTTTAAAAATTACAAAGCTTTGCATGAAAAAAAAAGAATAGTGGATATAAAGCATAATAAAAATTTGTTGGAATTACCTTTCCCGCAAAGACGACAAACGCAAGGCTTCTCGCCAGTATGAGAACGCCTATGGACCATAAGATCAGAGGACCTAGGAAAACCTGTAGATAGAAAAAGTAATTTTAGTATGGTGTAATTGTGAATTTGTGGAACAGTGTTTTTTTTTATTAGACTTGCTGATGGAACAAGCAAATGGCCCACCTGATGTTAAGTAGTTACCATCACCTAAAACAAAGCATTGCCTCGTAGGTCACGTTCGGTTTCGTGCCCTTCGATGCATTGTTCTGCGACAATTGACCTGACGCATACAAATGTTAAGTCTCATGTGCCTGTAATATCACCGGCAACCATACCCTTCAAACCGGAACACAGCAAGCTGCTTGACAGAAGAAAAAGGCAAGCTGGTAGTACTTCCCCGGACGAGCCCTTCACTAAGAGCTCTACTACTGCAAATAATGTGTATTAAGAGACAAATGTGAAATGAAAGAAAACGTAAGTATGATAGTAGATAATAGTGTTCTAAGGAGGTTTGCGATAAAAATACCATACCTACTTGTATTACTTAAATCACACTGCATTTATCTATACTTGTAAAGTATTCTATGTTTCTAAGTTACAAACACAAGACGTATTCATTTTATGAGGTGTAAATATTTTAAATACCTTTTTCACAAAAATCACATTTGTAAGGTTTCTCGCCGGTATGTCTTCGCATGTGCACTATAAGGTTCGACGAGTTGGAAAAACCTCTACCACAATAGAGGCACAAGTGATTGTTCGCCGGCGGCTTCGGTCGGTCCACGTCATGAATCCGTTTATGAGTACTAAAACATTTAAGCTGATATAAATAAAATCAAGTAAGTTTATTATGGCAGACGTCACAGTTCGTAGTAGCCTTGCCTTCAGCACTGTAGGTGGTGTGTTCGATCCCCACCGAGAACAAACATTCGTGTGATGAACATAGATGTTTATTCTACACTCTCTGATTGGGTGATTGTCTTCAAATATATTTGCGGCATGCAGTGACGACACAGCCGTAAAAAAGGGTATTGAATATTATTATGTCTAAATAAATGCATATTATGCATACATGTCAGTGGATATTTCACACAGCATAATATATTCTCACTTTTTTTTTTTTTTAATGCTGGACAATCCACACAGCATCATCTAGCCCCAAGCTAAGCAGAGCTTGTGTTATGGATACTAGATGACTGATATACTTAATACAGTACTATATTACATATATAGATATTTTTTATTATACATAGAAAATACCCAGAACACCCGGAATAAATATTTGCAGATCGTACAAACATTTATACCAAGGCGGGAATCGAACCCGCCACCCCTGCGTCGCAGGCGGACATTCGCCCGCCGCGCCACATCGGTCGTCAAACACATACACATCAAAACTACACATCTAATAAAATACTTATAGTAAATACGAGGACATGCTTGACAAAACTATGCAACTTTGAGACAAAACAATTGAACACAAATTCCTGTCCAAGGTAAGGATCGAACCAACTACTTGAAGTGCAGATACCACACACACACACACATCTTATCCAGTCTGATAAAGATGAAAACTACCCCTCTTCTTGTAGTACTTAGTATTCCATACGCGATATGTTAGGTAAGTATTTAACTAAATAATTTAAGTTCAGTTGTTCACTTCTCAGACCAAAAAAAACTGAATAAATTTATATGCCAATTATATATAAGAACCTTTTTCCTGACTGATACCAATTAGTCAGGAAAAAGGTATATTATAGGCAACGCACAGCCACTGGTCGTAGAGACACAGTCGTGCGCTTTCTCACTAGTAGCTAATAATTATGAAATTAATTGAGTGGTTAATCAATACACTCACCGCAAATTGTCACTCCTATTGAACTTCCTTTGGCATATATCACATTCAAACAACTTTTGGTTTGGCATGTGC
The DNA here is from genome assembly GCA_947095575.1 of Electrophaes corylata. NCBI lineage: Eukaryota > Metazoa > Arthropoda > Insecta > Lepidoptera > Geometridae > Electrophaes > Electrophaes corylata. The sequence goes on along the minus strand of OX352698.1, from coordinate 7,939,456 downwards.
AACTTAGCGTGTTTAGCAAGCGCTTCTTTCCTAGAAATAAAATGTGTGGAAGTTTTTTACATAATATCAAAAGTTTTATTTGCTTACTTTTGCAATATAATCATCATCAACAGCCACAAGAAATTCACTGCTGGACTTAGTTCTCCTCTGTACGTTTCCAGGAAGAACTATTTTGAGCCATTATACGTTTCCACCTTGGATTTAATGAATACAATCTTAGTATATGATATGTGTGAATGTATGAATAGCAAGTATTATGAATCTTTATCTTGGCTCGTCGTAAATACTTGAAATTATATTTGACTTACTAAGAAAATAATTCCTGAAATGGCGAGAAAGAACGCAGCAGGTGTATTTTGGATGAATATAGCTTCGTCATCAAAGTCATGCGAGATTTCTAGCTAACAGCGCAAGACATCGTCAGACATGATCGAATTGGATCGGACTGCATTTGGAAAACTAACCTTTGAAACTTCTTATTGCACGTGTCGCATTGATACTGTACATTTTCCGCGGTTTTAGATTGTTTTCCATGGTGCGCAACATAAACCCTTTCTCCCTGGTGGAACCTTAAAATGTGCTTGTTAAGTGATATTTCATAGGCAAACTTGAGGCCACAAGTGGAGCATCTATGTACTCTATCAATATTTTTGCATATAGACCTATGACGAGCAGCCGTTTTCACCGATGCGAATACCTGCAAAGAAAGCATCAGTTAGGTAAATATTCATTAATAGGGTTCTTTAATAGTAGGGCTCTTTGTGGAGGGCACGTCCATAGAAGTACTACGACCATGCCTACTTCTGGCAAGCACCGTTGATGTGCTTCGGTTTGAAAAATGGGATTGAACAGGAGTCTCGACATCAGCCTAAATAGGCCTTATGACGTATAGAAAAGGGATCAATTTCTAAACTGGAACACTACGGCTAACACAAGGCCTCATGGGCCTATCATTTAACTATGCTTCACTTTCACTGGTATAGGTTTAGTACCTGTATGCCTCAAGTTGATGCATGCATGAGTATCGTAGGGCACGTATCTAACTTGCGTCAACTGCGAGCTAATTCATTGTTATTATATAAAACGGGGACCGACTGCTAACTCTACAATATACGGAAGCGCTTAGATGTAAATGCTGTTAGTAATTGATCACCCATTTAAACAGTGAGCGTTGAACCGCGCAGAAAGTTGCTTATGCTCAAACAAGCTATGCCAATAGATCATACGTCTGCACTGCATGCATAAACATTTTATAGCACATTGTTATTTTGTTTAAAAAGATTTGAATGCGAAAAAATTGTATTAGCGCAGCAATATAACGTAATTCTACATACCTTGCTACAATGATTACATCGTAGAGAAAGTTCTGGATGCAATGCATCGTAGTGTCCTTGAAGATCTTCATCCGTCAAAAACACGGCACTGCATGAGTTGCACACTCTGATGACACCAGCATTCTAAAAAAAAAATAACATGATTATGGGGTGTATAAAAAAATCTAGTATAAAACATCTGTGACAGCGTGTTCTAGCATTACTAACAGCTAGGCGAAACTCGAGAACATCAAACTATACACGAAGTTAGTTCAAAAGAACGGAAATTTGACGTAAATATTATTTATTTCTCATCAAAGTACCACTTGATACACTTTTATTTTGACTGCTCACACTTTGTGCTAAGAACTTTATTTAAGTTATTTAAATAGTTAAGTTTAGTTAGCCTATTGTTGGATAAAATGACTCTGAAATTACACAACATATATGACAAAAAATAAGAAGGAAAACTGCTATGATATTTCCAAAGAAGATAGACACCGTATCTCGCCGTAAATCTTTTTTGTGGCTTGTGTCCTACATTCGGCAATTTTGCCAATGTCCAAGTGGGTTGAATAAATATACTTCAAGTCAAGTCAGTAAAAAGTGTAAAGTTGGCTGTTATTGGTTTCGAAGAATGAGAAAATCAAAGGGACAGTTTATGTTATACGTGAAACATTTTCATGTATAACATAACTTTAATAGTAATAAAGTAATATAGTAAGAAAAATAAATTATGCCCTTAGCGGAATGCACAAAAACAAATAATTTGTAGATTATGTATGTATTCGCTAAAATGTACTAGCGTGAAACAAATAAAACAAACCGTTTCCCAATCTGCATCTAAAAGTTCCTGTAAGCTCATTTCCGTTGAAATAGGCGCATTCTTAACCACCCTGCCACAGTTATTTCCCTGTAACAAAGCGAAGTCAATTAATACTCAAGGGTTATTATAAATCGAACTGCAAACAAGTTAAACAAAACACATACTCCTTCAGCATTGCTTGTGGGTGTTCTAGGCGCATTCTCAACACATTGATGGACATCAAATTTTTTCTTCTTCAGATACATCTTCTTGCATAGTATGCAGCATAAAACTTTAATATCTAAAATGCAACAGAAGCTATATTAATACATTTACTGTTTACACGACTTCGATGTTGGTGCTCGATCACAAGCATTAAAAGTGTATAGATTATGTATTTTGCAAACATTTTAAGACTTCTCTATATAGTGTGCACCAGACAAATATCAAGGACCTTGCAGCGTTGTTGTTGTTGTGGGCATAAAGAATTATGGACCCTTTTGCCATAACCCTATTTAAGTTACAGAAATAACCTAATTTGAAATTATTCTACCATGCAGTACTTGTAGTGCAGTATTTTGTGAAGCAGCTTGTCTTTTATTATGTTTACTAATTTATGAATCTTAGGAGGCTCAAAACACACGAAGAAAAATTATACCAACCATTATGTTGAAGCATGTGTGATGTCAAATCTTCTTTGGTGTTAACTTGTTCTTTGCAAATACCACATTTAGGTTTTTTTGCGGGAAGAGACTTAATAAAGAACCCATTTTCGGATAATTTATTTAGTATGGCCTGAATAGGAAAAATATACAGTTTGTATACATTACTATTTGGTTATTTGAAGCAGTCTTTAACACATAAACAATAAATAATACAAATCAATCTACAAAATCGTACCAGGAGCATCAATCTACTACATAGATTTCTAGTTCGCGCTCAAGTATCTACAAATTAAAGGGGACAAAACGAAGCATTAGCCATTATCCCGCTTCAGTGCACATTTAACATTTGACCTCGCTACCGTTCCTGCGTCTACGATGCTGTTCTGTATAGTAAAATGTTGTAAAATTATCTATAGAAGATACATAGATTCCACGTTTGTTCACGTTAATCGGTAGATATTTATCGGTTTTAGTTGCAAATTTATTAATTGATGATGATGATAGCATACCGAAGTCATAGGCTTTTTGGGTCGCCCTCTTTTCTTGGGTCCCATTACGTCAGCGTGAAATTGCCACATGTGATTCGACAAACTGCTAGCACCATCATAGCTTGTGCCACAAATAGGACAATGCGCGCCAGTCTGAACTTCAAATTCAACTGAAACATACATTTATAATATAGACAACTTTGTAATATAGAGTAAAATTAGCATCAAGTAAATCTCTTTCCTTAGCTTCTTTCTATAGAGAATTCATCAATCATATTCATTTAAAACACGGAATTAGTAATAGTAGTAGACATACTATCAACATTTCAACCAACTAGACAAGGCACAGCACCTGTCCGCATAACTAGTCATACAGGGTAAACATTTTCAGGACATTATTGTCTTGGTGCGTTGAGGAGAGAGATTTTGGTGGATTCTATCAAATTTATTTGTAAAGAAAATTACAGCTAAAACAAGTATTTATAATCGGTATGTACAAAATACATGTGAAACAGTTGAGCCATATACAGACCGTTGCAAACATAAATTCGTAACGAATTCCCCTAAATTATTGCAGCGGAAGTTGAAGTGTGTATAGTTTCACACCAACGAAGGGCTATTTCGCTAATTTTATTAATTTATATATAATATATGATACCTTTAACACACTTAGTTTTCTTGTGCTGCAGATATTTCGCTCGAGTTTGGAATATTAGACAGCATTTTTTACATTCAAAATACTCTCCACTGGAACTTTCACGCTTAACCTTCATTTCTGTAAGAGCTAAAATGGTCAGATAGTTTAGTAATAATAAGCATTGTTATCAACCTGAGAAGTCCACAGCTAGATATAGCCATTAGAGCCCTTTGTGAAAGAGTTTGTCCGGGATGTACTACCACTATTGTGTCTCTTTCAATCACCAAGCAGTGATGCTCGCATTACTGTGTTCCGAGACGAAGAGCTATGGGTGCCGGCGCAATTACCGGTATATGAGACTTTATACCTTTTCGTTTCAGAATGATTGATGCAGTGGAATGGCCACTTTACTTATAATACAACACAGAAGGCAGAACTAGGTTCCCGAACGGAGACCACCAACCAGAAGCCGTAGAGTAGGACTTCCCTACTAGATGGACCAATAACATTATAAAGATCTTAGTTTCCTAGGGGAGACCTATATCCAGCAATGGACTTCTACAAGCTGATGATGATAATTAAGTATGTTGTGGTAACTAGAAACACTTACGTATATCACTTATATCAAGTGGTCCATTTTTAAGGGGTACACAGTAATCGGCGTCAGAAAAATCGTCGTGGTCACTGGATTGTGAATCTTCAGTTTTAAAATCAATAGATTTCTGCAATTAAGGTTAAACAAGTCGGTACGTTGTCCATACAAACGCTGTAAGTGTTTAATGTCTACTATTTATTAATGTGCGTCCGAAGTTAAGTTTGATACTGAATTATCTTGCCATTATCTAGGTACGTTACCCTATATGCTACAGTAAAATCAGATTACCTTGAAAGTTACAAGCGTTACAAAATTTAATACATCTTTCGGAACGAAGAAAAAATTAAAAACCACAAAAATATTTGAATTTCGCGCCAACCCGAATCGAACCACCTTAAAGGTATTCGTGAAATTTAACACAGTGTATAAATCTTTCCCCAGCCTTCCAAGGCATCCTTTCAGATATCTTAGTACTTCAAGATACTTCATGACGTCGAAGTTAGGGGCATGTTTAATTTTGCATTTTATTTTGAGTATGTAAAAATATCAAGATGAAAAGCAATTCCATTCCAACAAATTACAAAAACTAATCACTCTCATTCATCACTTCTCCTCACTGACGAATAGTTGTGAAGCATACCTGGGTAGAATTGTCACCATAGTCAAATAACTGCTTTTTTTCAACCTTGATGAAGCCTTTTAGAGAATTATAAGATTCTTGAGACTTTTTTTTAAATTCAAAAGCTTTCTCTGCCTTGTCTTTGCATTCACAGCAAATTGTAGTGGGTAAACCATCTCCTCTGCGAATCTAGAAATGTAATAGTCATGGTTAATTCTACATTAAATTACACAATGCAATAAAAGATATGTATAATATTATTATACAGTTCAAATTCAGCTACATCTATGATATCCTGTCTAAGCATGCTCGTTACAAAGCTTGTCATAAATAGATCATTTACATATCTATTTTATCTAAATATTGCTTCTTATTGAGGAGATGCACCCAGAATGCCTATTGTTTCTTTCTTCTTCTTTTTGCAATACAAATATCTACTACTAGTAATTTATAATTTAGCTATCTTTCATCATATCATACTGTAGCATGAAATGAGACAAATTATCAAAAAGCACTAATATAAACAAGCAAAATACCATAACTTCATAAGTTTAAAACATTCTTCAAAATTCTTGTGTGTACAATTGAGATCAGTAACTTGTTACAAAAAGGAAAAGAAAGAAACAAGAAGGACAGTCAACACAATGACATACTTTATAAGAAACACTAAACAAACATCCATCTATGTTTATCACACTAATGCTTAGAATTGTTGGGGATCAAACCCACAAATTGCAGAGCAGATGGCTGAGCCAGACCCAACTGAGCAGTAGTGCCAGTTCAATGTTGTCATGTCATCAGTCTAAGTCACTACTGGCCTTTATGGGAAGCAATGATAAAGCAGCAACCATCGCCAAGGATAAATACAACAATCATTATAGAATTTACAAATTTAAACCGCTACAAAAATAACCGTATAATTTAGAAAATTATGGGATGGGCCTATACTTAAGTGTTATAGAGTTACTACTCAGTAATTCAGTGCTATAGACAGATAAAGAGAGAATTAATGAGACTTCAGCGATCAATGTACAAAAGCCTTCTGTTAAACAATAGTGGTCTTTTTACGATAGACAAACTAATCTAACCGACGAACTGTGTTAGTGGGTATATTCAGGTTTAAAAAAAAAACTATGTATGTAATGTATTGTATTAAGTATTATCAGTCCTCACAAGCTTTGCTTAGCTTGGGGCTAGATAATGCTGTGTGGATTGTCCAGTATATCTGATTATTAAGGCTGGCTATGCTTAAAGATGTTTAAGGTGAAGGATTGGGAAGCCAAATTTTTTTTCTGCCAAACCGTAGTAACCTTTCTGTTATAAGCCTACATACTTACAACAGATAAGTGCGTACGGGACTTGTAGCTTAAGGGTTCCGAATAGCTAGATTATTAATTCTTAACTGCAAGAGCCTCTAATTAATCATTACTTTAATTTTTATATCTCATAGTGAAATCATCAGTCTGAAGGCAGACCACGACGATATGATAGGCCTCCTCCATACAAGTTCCAAGTTCTTACTAATAAGGATCTTGACAAGAATATTATTATAGAGTTCTTTTTTTTATCGCGGAACCCTAAAAATCCAAGAACTAAATATAATAGCGATTGCAACTCAATAGCATAAAATATGCCTTACAGTTTCAGAAAAAAACGAGCATTATATTCCACATTCGCATTTAACAATAAAAAAAAAATTGTACCTACCTACGTCTTTCTGACAGATCACATAAACACTGATCAGTGTTTGTGATCAAACCTAAGAATATGGACTATAAAGCAAGATCAAACTCAGAACAAAAACGATCGACATCAGCGAGATTGGTATATCAGAAGTTGACAAACGCGGATAACAAATTATGCACTTGCCTTTAGTCCTGTGATTGCAGTCACTAGAAAATCCAGAGTTGCTTCTCCAACAATCACATCAAATAGGGAGTTCAATTCATTGTCTTTTGATAAACATGTTCGACACAATTTTTCAATTTTTATTTCTATTTTTTCATTCGAGGATGCCATTTTGTTGTTTTACCGTGCTTTTAACAAAGTTTTATACAGATTTTCATTGAATTTTACTATTTTTCTTTGATTCCGTAACTTCATTTCCTCTAGTTATATATAATTAAAAACTGGCATGGATCTATGAAAATTCTATGAAAAAATAAATAAATCAGTAATCAGCAAACATAACTTCATTCACAAACTAGACTAAAACTAACCTTACTGCTACTTAACTTACGTTACGGTGGCGGGCATTAGATTCACGAATTTTAGGTGTGCGTGCGTGCGAGAAAACAATAAAGGTCAAGTACCACTAATGTACGACCATGGAATACATACACAACCCGGGAGAAAATAGCCATTGAATGCACAAAAAGATCTTTACTTCTGGAGTTATCCAGACATTTTAACATAGATCACAAATTATTATTTCAAAAAGCTCTTCACGAGCATTAAATGCAGGAATCTAGAATTAAAATAGTAAGTTATACCAGAACTTTAATATTTAAATAATGTTTTGGTTCTTCATTTGTATGGCTGATAACTAAATTTTACATCGGTTTCCGAACTTTTTGGTTTTATTTTGTTGGAAAATATCCGTACTATGTCCGTAGTTTTTCGGCCTAACCTTCATAAATCGCTTTGATGCATTCGAGGTTGGTTTGCCTAACGCCCATGCAAAGTCACTACTCTAGGAGCACAGGTGTTAAAATTATAAAAGTTTTAGTTTTATATAGTAACAAGTCATCTTTCCGCCTTTATCCCAATTTATATAGTAACAAGTAACTGTAACAAATAGTACCTACCCAAATAATGTTCCGTGAGCTTATCTTGAACTACATAGTGTTGTCTGTGCACTAGCTGCACAGTGAAATATTGTCCGCCAGACGGACACATGCCACAAAAAAAAACAGAATAACCGCACGCAGGAGTACAGAATAGGCATGGGAATGATTGCTACTCTTAATTCATTTTCATTGCATGAAATAAAAAAAGTAGCAGTCATTTCACGTTTGATTTTCATTGACAATTATTTTTCATGCATTAGAATTACACCAACAACGCCACACGTATGCTACTAGAAATGAAGGATGAATTATAATATACTTATCATAATATTACAGTGTAATAATCATTTTATAATTGCATTTATTTTCAACTTTTCGTCATACTTTTACAGGCTTGGGACTGACAATGTAAAAATTCGATATTATCTTTAAAAAAAGGTTTTTATTAAAATGATAGTGAAAAACTGATGTTGAACCAAATAATAATGAATCACAAGCAATCGCTTATTTCACAAAACGTCGCAAGCCATGCTTAGATGACTGACCGTGACCTTCGATGAAATTTTGAAAAATCATTTCGGTGATCTTGAGATCTGCTACTAGTTATTCCAAGAAAATTAATACTTTACTTTACAGTCTATTTTTTAAATACTCTCATATGACTTTCTATGTCAAAGTTCGCTCTTCATAGCTTCATATTTTACACGCGGCGGGCGCGGGTGGCGGTGGTGAATCAGATAATGCTTGCTCTTTCTATCACACCCGCTCTAGCACAATTTGTCGCTCGCTCGATCTCGCATTGCGATTTCATTGAGTGCGGCTGAAGAGAGTTAGTTAGCTGGTGTGACGTATGAAAATGCATTGCATATGAAATTTTAGCATGTTACTTGTGAAATGTCCCATGCCTAGATTGCCTAGTACAGAGTACAGACCACTGAGTACCTGATACTGAGTACAATATTTTAGTATTTTCTGGGGTCTGACTGAACCTGGTTGAGTGCACAGGAGAGTACTATATTCTTTGGTGCACAGAGTACTTTAGTGCCTGGTCGGCGGCTGGAGTAGTGTTTTGTGCTCGGCCTCGTTTGTCTACACCAGGTAAGTAATAATTTGTGTTAAAATATGAAAGATAAGAACATTCGGTAACTAATTACTAATTTAATTTAATTGCTTAAGATTATTTTGTGAATATCGACTTAAGGTTTTGGGGTAGGAAGGTAGGCACTATTGATTTTCCTATAACATTGCCGGCATTGCGCATGAATAAAATGAAAGACCTAGACTTGTAGGTCACTATCATCAGCCAGTAGAAGCCTGTTGGACAGAGGTCTCCCTCTTATATGTTTCCAGAATTAACGATTTCGAGCCTTTCCTATCCTCTGCCTTCCTCCCTCACGCGATGCTTAGTTGGTAGTCCTTCCCTACGACATCGATGACTTATTTTTAAGTTTTGGTACCTACTTAATATGTAGGTACCTACCTGGTAATTGTGTGTGATGTCTGCTGTAACTATTTTTTTATTTAGTAGGTTTAAATTAATTGTATGTGAGGTAATGTTGCTTGGTTGGTAGAAAGTGTAGAAACTGCCTCCCTTTGTTGCTCACAAAGTTCTTTCTTTGCTGTAATGGAGGTTGTATTGTTGGCTTGATAAGTAAGAGGGTAAGATGATATTGAGCAGAGTAGTGTCATAGAATGTGGATATAATAAATAATAATAATAATAATGCTGGACAGTCCACACTGCATCATCTAGCCCCAAGCTAAGCAGAGCTTGTGTTATGGGTACTAGATGACTGATATACTTAATACAATACATTACATTTATAGATATTTTTTATTATAAGTACACCATCACCACATCAAAGCTATCATACTTACTGTTATTAATAAGAAAAAAATCCTTTCATCATATTTGTTTTTCCATATTTGTTGGTATTGATTTACTTAGCTAGATAAAATCTGCTACAAATACATACAAACAGATTCACATTTATGAATTGGTATCTATGTTTTTCTAAAATTTTCTAACTGGATCACACCCCATTGTCAAACCACTGGTAAAAACTTAGTTCACTGCCCCCATTTGCATTGATGATGTATTGCAAATTGTTGTTTCCATGATAATAATCTATATAAATAAAAATGAATCATCGTAATGTAACTTCCAAACGACTTTTTTTTGTTTCTGTTCAGTGTGTCTTTTTTTGTGCGACTACACAGACTAAACAATTTAAGATTAATTTATTCTCCCTCCTCTTGTTTTTTGAATTTTCCTTTTGATAATTTTAATTATTAAAGGTGTGTGTGTAACAAATCTTATTCTTATCTGCTAATGTAGCATTTAAGTCTTTTGTTCCAATAGTTTAGCTTTAAGAGAGCTGAAAGACAATCAGATTCTGGAAATTATGAGTTTTATGATTATCCAGAACTACTCAGGAACTCTAAAACACAAAAGCAGTTGCAGAAAAGATAAAAATACAATCTACAACAAATCAAATTTAAGTGTTCACACTAGACATGCTTTAAGTGTATGGTGACCATACATGTTGCTCATTGATGTTATCATGCGTTTTTCTGTGGTAGCATTACTCCTAAATAAAAACCAGCCAAGTGTAAGTCAGACTCGCGCACCAAGGGATCTGTACAATTGCCTATGATAAAACCGGTAAAAAAATCACATTTGTTGTATGAGAGCCCCCTTCAATATTTATTTTATTCTGTTTTTTAGTATTCGTTGTTAAAGCGGCAACAGAAATACATCATTTGTGAAAACTTCAACTCTTTAACTATCACAGTTCATGAAATACAGCCTGGTGACAGACGGACAGACAGACAGCGAAGCGGAACCCTAAAAATAGCAAGACTTTGAGCCATGATGGAATGATAATGAAGCTCTTATAAAATAAACGTGTTTTTTTTCTGGTTTTGTTATAGATAATGGTACTGAACCCTTCGTCCGCGAGTCCGACTCGCACTTGGCCGGTTTTTTTTACATTAGGAGATTGATGAGCGTTTTTACGGCCTGAGGAGAACTGTAGAGGTCTGTCAGGCTCCCTACCAAGCTGATGGCATACCGACTATAACCCATTGATATTCCTTTATTCACATTACCAATGTGTTCTCAAACCAATCTTCAGCAGACTATTCCTTCGACGACGTATTAACATCTGACTGGTTTCCGTTCAGATGCGGGCGTGGCCCTGTCGGTGCTTGTTCACAAGCGAACCCCCCCTCTCTTCGCATCCCTTCGATCCGCTACCGCTACCGCACCTTAGCTTTCGTGTAAAAAACTAGTAATAAGGTTGTTATTTCAAAACAATAATAAATTCTTTATTTATTTATTAAGACAATTCTTTATTTGATCTGAAAATGGGTTGAAATCATAGGTTGAAATTAAAAAATTTTACTTCCGCGTCTCGCAATCTTGGGTCTAGCCACAGCCGGAATAATTACGTATAATAAGGCAAGTTAAATAAAACCAGCCAAGTGCGAGCGGACTCGCGGACGAAGGGTTCCGTACCATATCTATAATTATACGGCAAAATTATCACGTTTGTTGCACGAGAGCCCCCTTAAATATTTATTTTATTTTGTTTCTTAGTATTTGTTGTTATAGCGGCAATAAAAATACATCATCTGTGAAAATGTCAACTCTATAACTATCACTGTTCATCAGTTACAGCCTGGTGACAGACGGACAGACAGATAGACAGACAGCGAAGTCTTAGTAATAGGGTCCCGTTTTACCCTTAGGGTACGAAACCCTAAAAAGTGTTAGGTGCATAGTATATATATAGTGCCGGTGTATAAAAGTAATTTGATACAATATCGTATGAGTTGAGAACTCGACAGACGCAGTGCATTGGTAGGTAGGTAGTGAAAGTGCTAAGGTGAGCCCAGTGGGGACTACTTTCACTACAGCTGCAGGCCAAGCAAATGTTGTCTAAAAGAGCTCGACTTTAGTTTAACAATAATTTTAAAAAATGTAGTGTTTGTAAATTCATTAATAAATAATTTGACATGTACACTGTGCGCTATTATTATTAAGTTCTTGCTTTTTTCATCAATATTGATAATTCGCACTAGATTTGATTTGGAGTCAAATAGACAAATTCATTAATAGTAAGACTATCATAAACTGACATGTACATCACCGTTTAATCTGTACATGTATAGTATACTCTGCTAATATGTATGTATTTATTGGGCAGATAAAATGGCGACGATCACCTCCCAAGATGACATCGATGTAGCTGATGGGATGTTACCTGACTTTACTCCGGATAAACTGCCTTCGACCTCCGGCAGATCAGCTCCAATTGCAATGGTTGACTTCGAAGAGGTAAGTATAACGATTACACATTATTAAAATTGATTCCTATTTATACCTTAGACTATCCTAAATATATTTACACTGCAAGTGTGACTCACATTTAAACCGTAACTAAACATATACTGTTATTATGATGTTTTTTATTAGTATACAGGTGGTTTTTTGAGATGGGCGGTGCAGTAAAAGATTTAAAGTAAATATGCTGTTATGGTTTGCTTATAAATTGAGGGCATGATTCCTTTCACGACTTTTCTTTAACTCGCATGGTTTCGGACTTGTCTATCACCGCCCTTCTCAAAAAACCACCCTGTATACTGATCGTATTTAACATTACAAATGAAATCCACTTCTTACTAATAGGTAAATAGAGGTAGAAAGCGGTTTTTCAATTTGTCTCATAATTTTTTTGTCTATAACATAACTTTTATAAATATGTTCACCTAATCATGTGGGATAAGGTGACTCTATCACGTGGAATAAAACGGGTGGTTACAAACTCTATAAGGGAAAATCCAGTATAGATGTGTACCCATGTACATGGTACCCAGTTTGTTATATGTGACTGAAATTTATATTTTAGGATATCTATGAGGATGCTGTTGATGGCAGTGTCCTATCGACGTAAGTATACTCATCATAATGTATCTGTTATATTTATTATACAAGAATGGATCCAATTTTCAGTAAGATCTTACCATCTGTAACATAAGATTGTATCTATATTTTAACCACTAGCCTTTTTAAACCTAAGTGATTAAACTACGTCTACCACCAAAGTTGTGTTGTTGTATCTTAATTTTCTACTCCATCCTCTCTTTTAATATCTCGCAAATCAAATTATTACAAACGGATGCACGTAGGATATTGGGACCGAGCTACATGAATCATTGTATATGAATTGTAATTATTTACAGCCAAGCCATCGCTTTGGAACAATCATTCATAGACTGCGATATAGCTATGCAAAAGTTCTTCAATAACGATATGAGAGGAGCTATGGCTATCATGAAACCGCTGTAAGTATTTTAGTTAATAATTACTTTTATCTTAGCTATAATTACGAAAACTTTATTTCAAAAGTAATGTACAATTTCACTTAGTAAGAAATGTTAGCTTATATTACGTTAAAATGCTAGGTTATATTACGTTAAAATGCTAGGCTGTCTCGCAGAATCTACGGAGATACTTGCTACTAAGAGATCTGAATGAATATCTACCATGCCAAGTATGACATGGCATATCATATTGTAGTGTCATCATGTAGAATCTACAGACATATTAGTTTAGTTATGTAACAAGCAATTTATTGGTATGGTATGACTTATTTGGAAGAACCTGTGACCACCCTTTTTGACATCCTCAAAGAATCTTAAGTACGTGCTTGATACTAAAAGACCTGAAGGGATATAATAGTACACATAATAGACACACATAAATACTACGTTATTAAATTACATTGTTGGACGTACCCGTGACTACCATCTAAGATATCCTCAAAGGACCTTAAGTAGGTACTTGGCACTATCTACCATGCCGTAGAGTCACATAGTACTTTAGGTATGTTACAAAGAGGCCTAAGGGGATATCTACCATGCCTGGAAATTAAAGACGAGAGCATTATTATTTAAATGATTGACTTTGTTACAGGTGCAACTCATCGCTTTATCACAGCTTGGGTGTGGCCATTTTTGAGTTTATTCCCGCAATACTGACGTTCGATCCTGTTCAGATAAAGACTGCAATGACTGCAATCGACGCTTGTGTAGACATCTGCATCCAGAAAAAAAAACAATTCACGTTCGTCGAAAGCATTGGCTCTTTAGTCAAGAAGGTATACATTTACGGAACATGGAAAGTTTCTATTTTTTTGCAGAGCTCATTATAATAACAGCATTTCAAGCCACGAAATATTAATTATGTACATACATAGTGGATACTGGTTTGAATATCATTGAATTAAATAGTTTTATGAGATCAGACATGACTCTCGTGAAGTAGGTGCTATATTTATTTTAGCAGGTTATTTCACGTTTGTTCTTCAAATCAATTACGCCATTAAACATTTGTAAAGAACCAATTCCGTTCATTCAACTTATAGAGTAGCTGTCTAGAGAAAAAACTATCAATGTTTGATCAAGGGTTCATTACCCTAATATTTTAGAACACTTATTTAAGTTTGAATATTAATATGTACCTAATCACCGTGAAAATTCTCACAATCTCAAAGAATCTCGAATAGGTACTTGATACTAAGAGATTTAAGGTCCAAAGTCAACATCCGTAAAACGACCTGTTTTTCGTCGCGCAGTTAGGCAAATCAGTTACTGATATAAACTTGAAAGAAATACAGTACATAGTAGGTAAAGAGTACACAAAAGACTTATCTAATAGTATTTTACTCAAATTATCTAGAACTAAATCAAATTAAAAATGCGAGAATAATAGCGCGTTCACAGACATGAATGTCAATGAACATGAAACGAATTAGATTCTGAACTTTATTTCAATACAGCAAGCCACCCCCTCATGTCTAAAAGTTAGCTGCTGGAGAGCCTTAAAGTTGTGAAGCTATTTCTTTCTTTTCTTTAATGAACGTAAAATTTTGTATAACATTGTAATAACATTTTCAGCCAAAATCTGTCGTGTACACCGACATGGAAGCACACGCTGAGCTGTGTTACGCTGAGGCCTTGCTTCTCCAAGCGGCCCTGACTGTCTTAGGGAACGAAGACGCCGCAAGCGTTATCATGGGGACCCTCAAAGTGAAACACTGCTACAACTCATACCAGTAAGATTTAATTATCGATCTTTAGATATATTCTAATCTATAACAGTTATAACAATCTTTGTCTTGACTGACTCACATATATACAACGCACAGCCTTAAATGCTGGCCGGAATGACTTGAGAGTTTCATGGTATATTTGTTTTGTTGCGGAGAGGTTTAGTAAAAAATTAATTTCTAAAATCCAACCACTAACGGATGCAGCGGGGTTAAGTTTTTGTGAAAATAACATTCTACTTTATAACTAGCTTTGCTCTGTATTTATTTATTGGTTATTTTTACGAAATCAATAAACTTCGTTTTGTTCTAAGTTTTTTCAAAACCGATCCAGTCGTTGTTAAGACGTGGTTGAATAACAAATACCCAAACAGATAAGCACATTTGTATATTGCGAACGCTTACAAGTTTCGATGTGTAGTTAAATAAATATTGACACACATTCACACAACGCCTTCTAGCCCCAAACCAAGCACAGTTTGTACTATGGAAACAAGATAGCTGATAGAATACTTACTACTTATTAACTTTTGTTTTTCTAAATACGTCTTAGAACACATATAACACCCAGACACAGAACAAACATCTGTATTCGTCACACAAATGTTTGTTCTCGGTAGGGATGTATCTGCTGGATGGATTTGGATTGCATTTGGAATCTTGATAGTTTATTTAGGTCATCAGCTATTTAATCTTTTTTAACTCCGCTTGGTTATGCACATAAGCGTAGAATTAGTAAAGCTCTTTAATTCAGCTAAGACATTTTGAAATACAATCACCATATACTGTATTAATTTAAGACCCAAAAGCAAATTATGCTTTGTGCATAATCTACTAGCACATCAAAATTATAAACCTTGGCATTTAACATTTATGGCAAAAAAATCAAAACCTGTTTATTTCGTCATAATTTCGTCTATAAGTGCTTATAAATATCAATTTTCGAAAGGTCTCGTACATAATTTTTTGAGATTTCATTATGCATTATATTGCTGACGTTGTTGTAGTGTAACTTCTTTGAAAGAAAGAAAGAAAGAAAAGCATTTTACTGACCCAAACATACCTACTTACATTCGTCTACCCACCTACCTGGTAGACGAATGTAAGTAACCTACCTACCTAACTACTATTACCTACATTCGTAAACATAAAACGCAAAAATGATGTACTAAAAAGAATATAAATAAATAATATAGATAGACATACATAATACGCAATAGGTAGGTTCTTTCTCACACAATGAAACGGAAGTTAGCGTGCACATTAGCCTCGCTCATGTCGGCCTAACCAATTTTGCAGTAAGACCTTGACAAGCAAATTATTACTAGTGCATAAAAATAACAAGATATTACTGGACACGCACAAGTCGGACGCACACGCACAGATAAACCTTAAGAAATAAGTTAGGTTATTTTTGTAGAATAACTACTATACCTATTATCATAATTATCATAAGTATTATAATAATTAAATATATTATGACAATTTGTCGAATTCAATCCAAGTGATAAATAGACGAATCCTACTAATGAAGATACATTTTCATACATCATTAATGTGTTACATATTTGTGAACATTTTTACACACCCCCAAACAAGCAAGTAATGCTTAGTTTGGGGCTAGATGACGATCTAGCCCCAAACTAAGCATTACTTGCTTGTTCTATGAAAACCAGATAACTGATAGAATACGTATATCACTTTTTTATCAATACTTACTTGGATATGAATACAATATAACACCTAGACGAAGAACAAACATCTATGTTCATCATACAATTGTTTGTCCTCGCATGGGTTGATGTTCCAAACCTAATTAAAATTAATCATTGTCAGGACTTGCTGGAAACTCATGGAGGCGAAGAAGTGGGATTCCTTCAAATCGAGGATTCATTTTAAGAGCGGTGTGCGGCTCGGTATCGCCACCTTCAATTTGATGATCTCGCTGATGCCTGCCAGACTCATCGCTTTCTTGAAATTCGTGGGGTTCAGTGCCAACAAGGTGAGTGTGTATGCAAACTCCGAGTTTTTTTCTTTTTTGTGCTACTTCTGGAGGAACTAGCATACCCACCTGATGTTAAGTGGTAACCATTACCTATAACAAAGCATTGCTTTGTAGGTCACGCACGTTAAGTACGAGTCCTACGAACTACTACACTGCCATACCACCTCCACCTACCTAAGGCATACTGGTGTTAAGTAAGCCTGGCATTTTGCAGTAGCTAGTGTTCCATACCTGACAGGTACATAGGACAAGCCCATCACCGCTGCTAGAATATTATCTGGTTTCCTTACGATGTTTTATTTCACCGTTTGAGAGCACACTCACATTGCGCACATCAACCTTTCAAACAATATATTCATGCGTCTATTGCAGTACTATGGTCTTTCGGAGCTGGACAAAGGCGCAAATTCCGCGGGTATGCGCGCTGTGCTGTGTGATCTGACTTTGCTTGGATACCATCTGATAATATGTCAGTTTATCGGCGGACGCGGTGACATGGATTACGCAGAGATACGCCTCAAGGGCTTGCTCATGGTAAGTTATGTTTATTTACATATCACAAAAATCTGTTTGAAACATCTCATAAATCGGAAAAGTTTCAAAGTGGGCACGACGTTTACCGCTCAACAAAGTGGGCACGGGTCAGCTAGTTATATATTATATATACCTACAAGCTACATCATCTAGCCCGAAACAAAGCATAGCTCGAAATATGGGAACCAGATAACTGATACAATACTTAAGTACTTTTTTTTTGTAAATACATGCATAATCTTACAATACATAATACCCAGACATAGAACAAACATATGATTTCAGTACACAAATGTTTGTTCTCGATGGGTATAATGATAACTATGGTGGTCACATAATTATGAATGACTAAAGAGCTGATATGTTTTTAGACCTATCCTGATAGTGTTTGGTTCCTCGCGTTTCGTGCCCGTAAGCAGTTTCTGCAAAGTCAGCTGGACTTTGCCGTTTGTACGTACGCCCGTGCTATCCAGCAACAAGAAGACGACCTGAGGCAGTTCCGCTTGCTCTGCTACTGGGACCTCATGTGGATCCACGGGTACGTGTCATAATATTAACTAAGCATCAGGGCGCCGCGCCGTCCGCTCTAGTGTATTATATTCTCAGGAAATGTATGGGACCGATAGCGTCGCGATACACGGGCGTGTCTTATATGATTCTGCCTTTTCTTACGGCACGCGATTAGAGCGGTAAAATTTTCAGGCTCATTTGAGTATCACGAGGTATTATGATGAATAGAACGAAATGTGAAAGAATTCATTGTTATTAAGAAAGCTATTCTTACCTAAAATAAAATGTTTCACAGTTTAGTGTCCTGCTTTAATCTGTGGTTTAGTTCGCATTCCCACAATTAAAATAAGTACGAGTGTAGGGCCACATTTAACCACAAATCTTAATTTCAGGTTGAAGTTGGAATTTAAGATCGCTGCAGACTTGGCTGGCAAGTTGATCAGTGAGAATGTCTGGTCCAAGACCACTCACTGCTACATCCAAGCCGCCATGCTGATGGAAATGGACATTAATCAACTCAGCCGAGGCGAAGAAGCGCTGATCAGCGAGTTGATTCGGTAAACAAACTCATTGTTCTTGAACACTTGTATACTATAATAAAACTGTAGAGGTCGAAAAGTCTACATTAAAGATATTTTTGTGAAATCTTGCTAGTAGTACTTAAAAAAAGGCAAAACGACGAAATCAACCTTTAAAAATCACGCAAAAACTACTGTATGAATGTTGATGCGTTTTGCAAAACTAGTCAGCTTATAGTTAAAACTTAGTATGGATTTCATTGAGCTGTCATCTCTAAAGCCGGTGTAAGTGAGGATGAAATTTATATGAAAAATTTAAATAACAACACAGGCGAGGTCGCGAGCGTTCAGCTAGTAAATAATTAAAATAATAAATAGATATCGGCACACATTCACACAACGCCTTCTAGCCTCAAACTAAACAAAGTTTGTATGGATCCCAAGCCAGATACATTTTACTAGCGTAAATTTATACTTTAAATAAAACTGGGAGACAGGTCTCAGGAACCACGTGTGATCCAAAAATGCCCTTTAAAATATGGAAAATGTACAAAACTATCATTAGATCTGTCGTATTGTATGGAGTGAGTACCTGAGTGTTGGGCAACTAAAGGGATGGATGAAAGAAGGACATACTAAAATGGACATGCTACGAAATGAGTACATCGTAGGAAGTTTGTAAGTAGCGCCAGTGATGGAAAAATTCAGGAGCAATAGAACATGTTGAGCCGATCGTGGGATAAGGGAAGATGGTGATGAAAAAATCATATGAACAAAATTGGTTTTGCAGGACAGCGCCGCAGCACAAAGTGCGCATAGCAGGCAGGTCCCTGCCGATGGAGAAGTTTGTGATCCGTCGTTGCGCGCGCTACCAGGCGCAAGGCCAGCGTCTTCTGCATCCCGGGCTCGAGCTCATGTGCATTTGGAACCTGTTCCATACCCTCACTGAAGACAAGCTGGTTGTGCGGGCGCTTGTCGCGGTTAGTTCATTACCCATCACTACAATCTTGCTTACAGTACAATAGGGTCTACAACCTCTGTGTCTGTCTGGCTGAACCTTGCATTTTACAGGGGACAGACAGACACATAATCTTAGTCCGGCACATCTTCTCGTCACAGTTATCGCAAAGCCTCAAGACGAAAGTCTAACCAGTATGTGTTACCAGTGATGACTTATGGAACTGAGACGTGGCCGCTAACTATTGGTCTCTTACGCAAGCTCAAGTCGCGCAACAGGCTATTGAGAGAGCTATACTGGGAGTTTCACTGCGAGATAGAATCAGAAATGAGGAAATCCGTTAAAGAACCAAGGCCACCGATAGACTGACGACATTGTTAGGACCGCGGAAAGTCGATGGATTGAAAAGACTTTCCTGGAAACGTGTTAGGTTAGGCCTATGTCCAGCAGTGGACTTCTACAGGCTGTTGATGATTATGATGAGAACCGTAGGCGTATACTTTCTTCTGTACTATTAATAAGAGGCTATTTTATAATAAGTTGTCATGTTTGGCAGGTGATTGAGAAGACTATCAAAGATGTGGAGGACAGCCCCTCTCGCGATTGGATGGGCGCCTACGCAGCGGACAACATGGCGATGCTCCATTTCATACATGGATGCGCATTGTCTGCCTCTGACCTGCCTATCGGCGCGATCCGCCAGTTGAAGCGCGTCATCGAGTAAGATTAACACTTATTTATAACTAGAAACCGTTTTACAATTTTTTTTCACATTTTTACAATCTCTTGAAACAACGACGACATTCTAAAACATTAGTCACCGACATATTTTTAAAGCAGAGGGACGAAAAAGGCTGGTAAAAGAAAAAGGAGTACCAATGGGCAATTACGTAGTACTGTTATTTCTTCTGTGGGCAATTTAATCACAAAACAGTCCTAGATATACCTTTGGCTGTGTATAACGTGACCATAAATAGTAAAAGATGCAGAAAGGACTTGCGTTTCTGATTTCTATAAAAAATAGAATGGATTTGAAAATTTCTAAAAATGCAAGGAAATACTAAAAAAATACGAATTATTAATTAAAACAAGAAGAAAAGGGAAATTCATACTTTCAAGCAATGTAGTAGGGCCGTTATTATTATGACTGCTTCACGTCATCGAGGCATTGACTAGTGCCGTGTTCTGATGTCTTACAAGGGTCTGGGCATCGATTAGTTCCTTGTTCCGATATTTTACATGGACCCTCCATTAGAATTTCTAAGAGCTGCGGCTAGTCAAATAAGCCTTGATTTCACCCGCTATATTTAAATGTTTTAAATGTCTTACTATTCTTCTAATACTAAACGATTTATTTATGTTATTAATCTACAAAATATTAGCTACATTTCATGTCTATGTAACAGCCAAATAATTTGTATTATTTTCAGATTGAAACCCCAGATCAAGGAAGACACCTTCCTTATACCGTACGCCGTCTGTGAGTTAGCCCTGTGCTATTACCAGATGGGAGACATGGAAAGCGCGTACTTCTACCTGACTGAGGCCAAGTAAGTTGATATTTCTACTTTGTTGAGAGGACCGGTGGTCCAATGAGACCCGCCTTGTGATCAAATCGTAGGTTTAAATCCGGTCGCCCACCAATGGGTTGATAGATAGGAATTTAATAATCGTTATACTCTAAATGTATTTGATTGTCAGTCAAGTGTTAATTATATAAGACCTTGTTGTAGGTAACTTTACATGTTCCTGGAGTATTCAAAAGTGATCTTATTTCACCCGGTATATGTATACCTTTGAAATTTGAAATAAAATTATGATTATGTTGATACCCCTTTTTTTTTAGAAAAAAATATTCCAACTACAATTTGGAGAACCGACTGCTCTTCAGAGTCCAAGCTCGCTTTGACATGGTGCGCAAGGTCACCGGGCTCGTGAAGTTCCCACCTTACCGCGGAGTCAAGATCTAAAAACTGCCGTGCTGTCAACACTCGTAAACATCCAGATGTCCCATAAAACATACTGTTTACCCGACCCCTAACCCGAGTAATTTCCACGAATAATGTTCTCTCGTATGCTTACCTAGTTATCTCTCTCTACTGCGCTGAGTGCTCGTATACGTACGAGTTCTCGTCTCTCACTCACAAACCTAAACATAATTTAAATGAATACTCGTTAATGTTGTTGTTATTAGTAGTTGTGTAAATGAATGTTAGGTGTAGAATAGAAGGTGACTGTTACGTAGCGTATTAAAAGAATCTATATGTCTAGTTACGATAAATGTTGTGTATAGTATAAGAACATAGTGATATATTTTCTTGTTTACTCATAAAGTTAATGGATTCCCTCTTAAATTATCTGTTCATGATCATAAGCCTGAAGAAGTTTACTTGAAGATAGGCTCCCCTCATACGTTTCCGGAAAGAACGATTTTTAAACCATTTTACCCACCGATTAACGCGATTTTTATTTTGTCGTGTGTCCATCGAGTGGGTGGGGGGATGTCCTTAAACTTCGTCTCCCGGTTCGAGGTCGCATTCGAGAACCTTTATTACCCAAAGCTAATCGGTTCTTCGAGCTATATGGCCTGCCACTTAAGCTTCACTTTGTTAGATCTGAGAGCTATTTGGATCAGGATCCACAACCTGTACTTGTCTGCGGAACATAGATGTGAAGAGTATTTTTATTGTTAAAGAACCACTAACTTGTAGCATATGGTTGCATGCATGCAACCTATGATGTTTGACTTCATATATTATGTAATGCATTATAATCGTTATAATACGAATTTGATCTGCTTTAAATGTTAATAACTAGATAAATCAATGTTTATAATAATATACATTTTACGTATTATATTATCTAATAATAAGATATAGTATTAGTCGTCTTGAAACTCTTGCTTGCCATTATATTTCCCGGTTTCGCTTGAGATCGATGGAAGTTTTATTTAAGTACAAAATTATTGTGATACATTTATTTTGCACTTGTTATTTTACCAACGGCTTTTACCAATTGGGCATAGGATGAAATGGAAGATCAAGTTATAAGAAACAAGGTATAACTAACTATATCTTGTCGTGAATGTTTGTGCTCTTGAAATGCGAGATGTATTTAGTTATTTTACTGAACGCCATGCTTCGGTGTGCTAATTCCATACTTTGATCTGTAGTTGATTAAATATTACATTCCTAATTTTAAGGAAATCGATACGTTATTTTTTTCTATTTTAGCTAGGTGTGTAGGTATATGATAATTATATTTATTGGAAATGTTATACTTACCTGTTGTGATATTTACTATTGTTTTTTTATGACTTTAATTATTAATTATTTATGGCATAATCACCAAGTTTTTAAGTTTTCCAAAAATAAATAAAATAAATTTGTATACATGTTGTTAAATTTACTTAACTATCATATATTTACTTATTTGTTTACCTATGTTTGATTTACTTCATGACTATTATCAACACTATTATATTATTAATAAATGTTGATTCGTCATTGTGTGTTTCTATTTACGTAGCTATATAGTAGATAAGTTAATAATGTAGTAATAATAATATGATGATAATAATGCTGGACAATCCACACAGCATCATCTAGCCCCAAGCTAAGCAGAGCTTGTGTTATGGGTAGGACTTAGATGACTGATATACTTAATACAATACATTATATACATAGATATTTTTTTATTATACATAGAGAACACCCGGAATAAATATTTGCAGATCGTACAAACATTTATCCCAAGGCGGGAATCGAACCCGCAACCTCCTGCGTCACAGGCGGACATTCTCTCGTCGCGCCATATCGGTCGTCAAAGTAAAAAAAATATATATATATAGTAAAAGTGTAGTACTTGAGTGTATTAAAGTATAGTAATGGCGTTTCTGGTCTGTACTTTTTGTCCAAATTAAAGATGAGATTTATAAAGTAGCAAAATTACAACCGTGTCGTTGATAACAAGCTTTATAAAGAATCGACGTTTGTTAGGCCAGTTTGCAAAACAATCTGGTTTAATTTTATTTAGCTAATAATTTTTACCAAGATAAACATGTTTAGCATAGGTAAACGTTATAGCGGCTTTGTTTTTCTTGTGCGACTAAATGTATTTAGGGGCTCGCTAAATACATTTGGTGAAAAACTCGAGAACGTCTGAACCGATTTGCCTAATTTTGGTTTTGAAATATTTGTAGAAGTCCAAGGAGTCAAACTAAACGCATTAGCTGCCACGTCATACGATCGTGACGTCCGCTATTGCTTGCATTCATGTGTATAATATTGCATTAAATTAGGTACGTAGGTAGCAATTAATTGCTTGCATTACTAGCCTGCCCGCATGCATGTGATGTGAAGAGCATATTCTTTGGGCAGGCCGCCACCGTAGCCTCTCCCGCGATTGTCATACAAACTGGTTTTACTCATAGAATAAGGACTTGTTTTACTATTCTAATAAGGTAAAAGTTTGATAGAAAAAGGGTAAAAAAATACTTTTTTTCGTATAAAATTCCATAGATCTTTTGGTTTACAATTTAGTTCTCCTTAGTACCTAGTAGTTCTAGTCTAGTTAGATTTACGTAATAATATTTCGTTGAATCCTTAGAAGAACAAGAAATAGAAAAATATTTATTTACATCGATCTATGTATAAATGAAGTATAGAAGAGAACTGGAGAAAGAACCGCGCCTTGCAGACTTCGGCGCCGACGATGGACACCAACAGGAGTTAGTGTCAGGGAGGGTGGGGTGGATGTGGATGGCTGACTTATGTGAATAGTAAGCTAACTTAATACCTACCTACCTTTTCCTTGAGTCGGCAGCATGTCGCAGCACGGTAGGTAAATGACAAACACGCATGGCCATCGAGTTAAAAATACTCACATAAATCCTCCTTGATTTGTTTTTCTATTTTTGAATTTCATTGACTGTGATAAGTAATGACAAAAGAAGTTCGAATCGTTGCCGGACTGACTTTGGGAGGTGAAAGTGACTGCTTGACTTTGACGATTTAGTTTCTGTATTTTAGTTTATAGAAAAAAACTCGAAAAATGACCGAACAGCTAAAAACAGTTTCTGCGATGAATAAACTTTACATCGGCAACCTGCCGATTGAAGCTGACGAAGCGGCAGTGCGACAATTGTTTGCTGAACAAAATCTTACCGTTGCTGAAATTTCTGTAAAGAGAGGTGGATATGCATTTGTAGACTTTCCGGACCAGTCTGCTGCGGATCGCGCTATAGACAAACTTCACGGTAAGTGTACTGGGTTTACTTATTTACCTAGACATTTGTGACAGATACACCTATCTGCTTAGTTACAAGTGTGCTATACACATGCTTCTAGAAAGCATGATTACCACTAAGTAGGTAGTAAACCTCCGAGCATTTATATTTGCTTTCAAAAGTGCCAAGCCTTACAAGCAAACATCAGTAGTGCTTTCATATCGAGAAAGTACCTAGTACCCATAGATCATAAAATGATCTAAGCTAGTACCTACGTCTGATATACGCATGTTTATTAGCCTTGCGTGAAGCCTACAATGGACGTATATTAGCGGAATCAAGTAAACTGTTGCATAAGTACTTGCAACACATGCAGTAAAAACCTTATTATGAAAATAAATAAGTACTAGACGAAGGAAAAGAAAATTATAAATCGATTAGACATATATTATCAATTATGATAATTACTAAAGTAGATTCACGATTTTGCTAAGATCGCGAGAAGTCGGTGTACCTACCTATGGAAAATGCTCGAAACCGTTCACCCTGGGAAAGGTACAATGTAGGCCATGTCCGGCAAACTGTCTGGTCTTATATCTGTTGTGCTCCGTGACTGATAGCACATTAGCTCGTCACCAAACAGATTGACGACTATCGCCACTTGCTATACCTATACACCTTGTTAACTAGAGAATGTAGAAATGGGCTTGTTTCGAAGCGAACGAGCACTGGCTACATGCCTAGTCCCTCAGATACCAGAGGAACGGAATTTGCAGACCCGCCGTCGGTCGTCGTACCCACCAGTAGGTATAAGTAGTACAAAGTAGGCTAGAAAAATATGCCTTTATAACTAGGTACCTACTTATTGATCAAATATTTCTACACTTAGTTCAAAAACCTAATTTGAAATGTTTTTTTTTCTATTTCAGGGTATTCATATTGCGGTTTGCCGTTGATAGTTGAGCCATCAGTCGCCAATAAAAAACTGTAAGTGTTTATTTTTACAAAGCAAAGCACCAGTTACCACCAAATGGCTTGTTATGCCATATGTATATGGTCGACAAGCTGACCCGTGCCCCTTTCGTTGGGCGGTAAACATTATTTACTTGTGATGAAATTATGAGTGTGGTTCGGTTACCTACCGAGTGCTATGATTTATTCCCTGACTGCCAAAAGGAGGGTTATATTTTTACTGCCGAAGTATATATGTATATGCATGCCAATTTGGCTATATTACCGGGTTTCAGATGAGTGATAAAGCAATGTATTTCTAAATACATGGACGTGTTCTATATGAAAAAAACCGTCTAATAGAAATATCGCTAAATAAAGTACGATACGTCGCGGTTCCATACCTCTGTCTGTTGTGTCCAAATTATATGCAATAAAAGGGAAAAGTCTTGACACTATGATTGATAATATGACCAATAAACATGACCTAACGATTTTAAATATTTTTTAATATAAAAATTACTTTTTGTGACATTATATAAAAGTTAGACATTTGCTGTCGCTGATTTTTATGTAGGCATTATCAAGCTCTACTTTTCTTTATCAATCATATATCTCTCATTGTTCACAGCGTTCGTAAGAAACGTTTTCGTTTGACTACCTACCACGAAATAGTATTTTCTTTTTTCGGGCCTTTTTATAAGTATAGCCTATAACACCCAAAAATAACGTGGTATTCTATTAGTAAAAGAATTTTCTAAATGTGTTCAGTAGATCCAGGGACAACCTGTTTTTTTTATTCGTCACTCAAATATTATAAACTGCTTAGCTGGACCTAGGCGCCAGTTCCATGCGATCAAGCCTAGAAGAAAAGACAAGAAATCCACGGTTATGTTCTTAACTTATTTTGTCTGATCCATGTCATAAATTGAATAAGGTACCTAGGTATTAAATTAGGTACTTAATATATATTGGCAGATATCTCACACAACGCCATCTAGCCCCAAACTGTATTTTGTAAATAAATATATGTACTTAGAATACAATGTAGCATCCAGCCAGACACAGAACAAACGTTGATGTTCATCACACAAATGTTTGTTCTTGGTACTATTTATGCTGGTACCTACACTGTAGGCTTCAAAGTCTATTGGTCTGTACTGGACTTAATCTGCGGTGGCTATTAGACGAGTTGACCTGGGTACCTTAACTAACTACGAGTACATGGCGCCTGCATTGTTTGCCGTACGCTAACAACTCATTGTCGCGGCTGAAACAATAGTCACATCATGATAAGAACTATCTAGATTCGATATCATCTGACAGGGACGATTCCAGCAGGTAAGTAGACTTATACTACACATAGAGTTAATGCTTTGTCTCTAGCTAATTTATTATTCTGTGTCCAAAATGAGAACTATCAATGACCGCGATGATCTAATTTACAGCAGCTATACTTGAGTACCTACTAATATACTTAATATAGAACTCTATTCTTGGGAAGAACTATCACATGCCGTTGTGGTTCCGGTCGCAACTTAAAGTAGAACCCCTCCATTACCCCCCATGGATGCCATGTAACAAAATAAATTCACCAGATAGGCAGCAACATCTCCTGAGTACTAAAGACCGACACTGCCGTCACCAATTCACCTGCCTAACCCTTCCTGTCGTACAGCTAATGCTAGTTCAGGAGCCAGGGCCAGGGCCGACGCTTTAAATTTTTATTACCCATTGTCATTCTGCCAAATATACTGGTATTATGTGCATAAACGGACTGATTTAGGCTGTATTACACACGTATTTAAGTTAAGTTAGTCTTTCAAAACGTGTAGCTTTCGATTCTACAGCTGGCTATAAATGTATATTTATTTCATCAGGTGACCTGATTGTTACTCCAGGTGCTCATTAAGCCTCATCGTTCATCCTCAGTATACGCTGCTAGGGTAATTTATTTAGTTTTTGCGGCCTACCATAGCGCAGTATTTCTTATCCCCCTTACCCTTCTGTTTGTACCTTGACGCTGCTGTCCGTCAACAGCCGGTACGGTACCGACCGGCTAACCGGCTATCGGGCGCCTAGAAGTAGTGTATGACGGACGTGTAGCGCTTTCAAGGCGGCCAGTCGACAACAAAGACGCGACGTCCGCGGCCTTATCACGTATCTTGCAGAAGCAAAGCAATAGCAATAATCGCGCAATTTTTGCTTCCAAATCGCTAATTCGTATTATCTATCGGCCATAACCAAGGCAATGCAAACTATCGACAGTGCTGCCTCTACCGGACAATCCGTAACTCAAATAATGCATTCTTCTCTAGCGCCGTTCGAAGTTTTGGTATTACGAATGGCTTTTGAGAACAAAACGATAGCAATTATGAAGCAATTGGAACTGTCAAAGAGCAAGAACCTTTTCTTTGATTGTTTCATGATTGTTTTGATAGTTCGCAACAAAATACTGTAGTTTAAAATAGATTTTAGTGTATAATCCCGCGTATTTGCTTACAAAATTTGTTTTTAATATAAGATACCAACGTAGTACGAGTGCAAGTGTTAAATTAGAATTACTTGTTAATTTGAGATATCCACACTGACTGACCTACTTCGCCCAATTCATTCCACTTCATAGTCACAATGCACTTAAACATCTTGTTGTACTTAAAGAGCTCCACACCACACCATTTTTTATAGAATTCGCATCGTAAACAAAACAAAATTCCATTAGAGTTTCGTTCGACACATCTGTTTGACATTACACTTAGTTTCAATGGTTGCTACTTGAACGCGATGGCGCTAGTATCGTTGCGATAAGTGCATTTTAACAACCAGCGAGCGATTAGCAATTGGTTCCGTTCGTAATACCATTTCTTTTTGCGTCTAGCAAACGATGGCACGATAGCTGCGCGATTATTGTACAATTTTTGCGGATCGCAAATATTAGCTGATAGCCCCGCCGGTTAGGCTAGGCTACAACCATGGACAGAGACACCACGCCCATATCGTCGTTTTTTCTTATACTTCATGTTGTTTTTGGGATAGGTTCTAACTCATCTCATTTATTAAGCTATTCTTTTCCGTCTAATAGCCGCAAACCCATCAGTCCGGACATCCGCAAACATCCCAGAGGCAATACGTGCTAAGGTCTAACAAACGTGACATTGGTGGAATTGCGGCCAACGCTCTGCAAATGCCATTCAACAAGAATTGAATTAATTTACAAAATTTTAACGGTGTCAAAAATCATATACCTACTCAGTAAAATACGTAAGGATTAACTTGAAAGGTCAAGATATACGCTACTGAGGGCCTAGCCAATATTAATTTACTTCGAACCGATTCTATTTCTATATGCGTTAACGCACATTTAACAAGAGCAATTACGCAAAATTGTGCATTTTACACAAAGCGAATCGTAGTTCGATTGCTTGTTTAGACTAGACCGGTAGAATGATGGAAACGAACACCACTAACCACCGTATTCGCATTGTGTTGCTGTCGGAAAATTATTGGTTATGTCTATCATAGATATCTCTGAAGTATTTGCCTCAGTTGGGCGGAGGAGAGCGACACTATCGACTTTTAAAAAAAAACATGTAAGTATATAAAGTAAATCCGTTATTGGCCGTAAGTTTAACACTAAGATTTAATTGTATTAGCATAAAGGCTTTAAATTTTGATTAATAAAAATAAAATTTAGAGTCCACAATCGGATCAAGATCAAATTTAATGAGAAATATGTTGAAATAAAAAAAAAAAATATTTTAGGTGTCAAAGACGTGTAACTACCGCTCTTTTAAACCGAAATGCCCTGGTATTTCCACCCTCGCATATTTGTTTTTTAAAAGTACGGAATGGTAACCTTTGTCATTGGCCCAATAATTATTATGTCTTGTATACTGGACCATACGCCTCTCCCATATTTAAGAGTCTAGAGTCAAAGGCTGCCACGGGCGTACACCCATAGCCTGCGGACCACTCGTTGCTCTACTGAGGCACAAAACTGTTATAAGTGCCGGCCGCAGCCTTACTTATGTCGCTCACTAGTAATGTGATGATGCGATGCATGCAGCACCGCACCTGGTTTCTCGTCCTCGAAGATGAACACTCTGGTTAAGCCTTGACAGACTGAAGCTCTATTAGTAAGGGTGAACTCAGCCTTAATTAGTCCGATCAAAGATAACAATGACATTGACTCCGTACCTATTTATATTTTCTTATTAATTTCGTAGCAACCTAGCAACGGGTCTAAAGTCAATCGCCGTGCGAGTAATAATTTTACTTCGTTTCGAAATTGCACTGTAAACTAGTGCCTAGCTCCATATCTCAGTCACACGCCATGCGCCAGTTTAGCGCTCTCGAAGAGCTCCAAGAGCGTGTTTACCTACTCAGGAGATGCTGCTGCTCATATCCTGGTGCTCACGACATCCATGGGAGATGAATCCTATTCTATTCCACGTCCACCACGGTCATGGCAACCCTATATCTACCGAAGTGCTTACTTAATTACTACCTACTGAATTGTTTCAGAGTGAATGTTCCCAATCTGCAAAGCGCGAGTGCCACACAGCTAAAGGACAGCAGCAACGACTCATCGCAGGGCGGATGGAGGTAAGTGTAACCGTACCTATATTTAATCCTATATACCTATATCATAGTAAATATATATAGTAGTAATTTTACAGTTCTCATGCATGGTTATTACATGCTGCCGCGCCAGTTTACGGAACTAGGTACAGAATAGAAATTTAGGTACAGTGCAGTTGTATGTGGGTAAGTAAGGTAGGTACTTGTCTACTAACGCCCTGTGACTGAGTAGTCTGACAGACAACAGAATTACATAATATGATGTACATCGTTAATTTAGAACGGTGACTTGACTCTTGCGCTCATAGTACCCTCCTCCTATAGGGTGTGCCCCGGCCTCAAACAGTGAGTGACGACGTGACGGACGACGGGTGGGGTCACGTTCTACACGGCTAGCGTCTGTCAGACACCTGTCATTTTTATGTTTATACAACTTTAAAAATGTAAACAAAATGAATGTTTTAACCGTAATGTTTTTAAAGGTTTTTTTTTTTTTTTCGAACGGACTAAAATGCTGGTAAAATCGCCTAGCGATTTCCGACAGCGTTACCGGGCTACTGGCGAGCGCAGAAGGCGCTACGCCATTACAAAATTGGTTTTGTTGGCAACGAGCACAAGGGCACCACAGGTACGGACCTCGGCTTGGGCTGTTGCCGGAGAAGGGAGCTACGGAGAGACTCTTCGCCCTGAAGGGGCGTTAACGGGGAGACGTCTTCGACCCCGCCGCCGGGGTCGGTGTGATTGTGGAGTGTTTCCTGTGTCCGGACTCGATGAAGCGACCTCCGCCGCATTCGCGGCGGTGATCGTGTCATCTGGGTCACCTAAAACGTGTCTAGGTCTACGGAGGGTACGTTTAACGGGCGGATCTACTGGATAATCGGGTAGCGAGTTAATTAAGGGATTCGGATGGTGGGGATTCGAATCATAAAACCGCCTGGAGGCGCGTTTCATGAATTGGGCTATAGATTCGAGTTCGAGATCTCGATGAAGATCGATATTACGCATGTACCACGGGGCATCCGTAATAGTGCGCAAAAATCGATTTTGAACTACTTGGAGGGGTTTTAAATTGATCGAATGAGCGAACGCTACGGAGGCGTAAGTCATGATAGGTCGTATGCAAGTTTTGTAAAGCGTCAACTTATTTCTAAGAGACATTTTACCTTAGACGCATTTTACTCTTCTTGCATACGAGTGGCTGAAGGCGCGAAAGAATAAATTTGGCGCGGTTACGTACTGTGCGTACGTGTTTGGCAAAGGATAGACGACAATCAAGGGTTACGCCTAAGAATTTAGCTGACTTCACCCAGTGAATGGGTTCGTCAAGGAGAGTGACGGATCTGGAAGGATTACGGTTACCCTTTGAAAAGTACACGGCGGCACTTTTCGTCGGGTTAACCTCTATCCGCTATTTACGGAACCATGCACCTAGTGCATCGAGAGCCTTCTGCAGCCTTATACACACCCGATCGGCGTTCCGATCGGATGTGTACAGGGCTGTGTCATCGGCGAATAGGGCTATTTCCACCTGATGGGTGCGAGGGACGTCGCTGGTGTACGTACAGCGTATATAGGAGGGGAGAGAGAATGGATCCTTGAGGGACACCAGCTCTGAAGGGTCTAGGGTTCGAAAGGGTACCCTCTACGCGATAGCGAAAGCTTCGATTGAGTAAAAAGTCTCGTAAGATTAGCACGAGCCTGTCTGGCACTCCGAGTTTGGATAGCTTGTAAATCAAGCCATTGTGCCAGACCTTGTCGAAAGCTTTCGCCACATCGAGAAAGATTGCACCAGTATCTGCTGGCCAGGTATGGTGAAATCGAGAGAGCACGTGCTCCGTGATGCGGAGCACTTGCTGGGGACAAGAGTGTCTAGCTCTGAAGCCAAACTGCTCATCGGGTAGGATTTTGGGCTCGGTAACGTGGGACCAGAGACGATTCAGAAGGAGTCGCTCGTAGATTTTCCCCAGGGAACTGAGGAGACTGATGGGGCGGTAGCTAGAAGGCTCTGTAGCCTTTTTGCCTGGTTTGGGGATGCCTATAACGGTGGCTTCCTTCCAAGAGTCGGGGAAAGTGCAAGTTGCCATAGCCGCATTGAAGATGCTGACTAGGAGGTAAATAAGGACGGTGGGGAAATTCTTAAGCACCCTGTTGCTGATACCGTCAGCACCAGGGGCTTTTCTCGGATTTTTCGAGGGCTGGTATTGTTTAGGTATGTGGTAGGTACATAGTAACCTACATGCTAACGGTCTTTTTATTCAATAGAATCACAGGGATAGAACTACCAAAGCTCGAAAGCTTCAATGGAAAACCTGACAAAAAGCCTGATTTTATAAAAATGTCATTAGACTTGCCGAGAGTGGGCGCGCTACCGTATAAGTTTAAATTTACCACTGTTTGCCGACCACCACCCTACACCAGGAACTTGTGACTCCAGGAGAAGGAATCGGATAGCTGAGCTAGGCGCAAAAATTAACGTGTGCCTACTGAAAATACTTACAGAGGCGAGGACTTAATAAACTTTTTATTTATTACTACCCTCTCCCTAGCAAACAAGGGCAGAACCAACCTTCGTAACGAGGAGATGCCGCACTATCATTGATCTCACATTGGTAACAGGCAACTGCACGGATATCGTGCAGAACTGGAAAGCCTCAGAGGAATCCTCATGCTTAGCCTACAAATGTCATATTACTGTCGTGTCGTACCGCAAGCACGACAAGCGTGAGTGACAAGATTAAGAAATTTTGACTAGTTATAATTCTTAAACTACTGGTTCAAATTGAATGAAATTTGAAATATACCGTGTTTATACAATGCCTGCTTGGTTACTGAAAATTCAGGCTTCTAGTTTTATCTACAACGAAGTTATAGAGGGCCGAAAATGGCCGTACGTAACGTATCTCCATACAAAAAATCAGAATCACTTTAACCTCATAACGTTACGCTACAAAACTCACAAAAAACACAGCAATGACACCGGAAAGTATAAATAAAGTTTCCGAGGGTAAGTCCGGATCTGCAAAAATTTCACTTTTCGGACCTTTTCCATATTTCGATGCACAGAACATGCACTGAAGGTCCTAGTGACAGACGCCGACTAATGTATTGGGTTATGGGCACAGCAAAAGGGCGTCGCAGCCTGCGACGTTGGCAACATAGCCTGCGACTCGCAGGTTATGTTGCCAACAATTGAAAAAACCCTGAATTAAGCAGTTAGGTATTAGATCTTACCCCAGATCCGATATTACCCCAATAAACCTTGGTAAAATGTATACTTAGCTAAGTAGGTACCTAGTTTTGAAATAAAACCACAGAACATAAAATAGACTAGGTACCTACCTACGCCAAAACTCATGATTTGCTTTCTCTTTCTAACACGTCGAAAGCAAAAGTCTTAACCCATTCACATTTTGTCTTTGGGCTAACAAAATAAGAAAAGGACTTTTACATGTTACGTTACGTTACCGAGGCGCTCATGCCGTGAGAGGCCTTCTCTAAATCTGACGATGTCGAGTTTCGATAATTACGAGAGCGCGCCACGCTGCGCTGCGTGTGTACGGCTCGCAGCTGTGAGCGTTTGTACACGCTAGTGAAGGAGTAACAAATTTGATCCTTTGTCACGTCGTCGATTGAATGACCTACAGTAGTCGTGGGTAATTTTGTTATACGGATTGTAATAACCGCAGCATTTTAATCGGTAGGGGTATACTCGTATAATTAAACCTTTGTTTTTTGGCTTCTTTTGCTCGTTTTAAGTTATTTGCCAAAACTTTTTATTTTTATTTGAATACAACCATAATTTTCTATTTTTTTTAATTATACCGCTGTAAGTATAAGTATTAGCATCTCAAAGAAAAAAAAATATAATTTACGTAGGTACATAATTTAAATAAGAAAATAAAATGATTACTAATGCATGTGATTCGTGCTTATCAACGATCAAAATTCATGGACGCGCTATAATTTTATGCCAGCACTGCTTTACTTCACATAAATACGTATAGATACAGCGCGCGCGCTACGCGCAGCGACAGATCCTCTCTCAATGAGCGCACGGCGCGGTCTGGCGAGCCGTTTTTTTTTCGAACGGACTAAAATGCTGTTATAATCACCTGACGATTCCGACTACGTTACCGGGCTACTGGTGAGCCGAGAAAGCGCTACGCCACTACAAAAATGGTTTTGTTGGTAACGAGCATAAGGGCACCACTTAGGTACGGACCTCGGCTTGGGCTGTTGCCAGGGAAGGGAGCTACAGAGAGACTCTTCGCCCTGAAGGGGCGTTAACGGAGAGACGTCTACAACCCCACCGCCGGGGTCGGTGTGATTGTGGAGTGTTTCCTGTGTCCGGACCTGATGAAGCGACCTCCGCCGCATTCGCGGCGGTGATCATGTCATATGGGGCACCTAAAACGTGTCTAGGTTTACGGAGGGTACGTTTAACGGGTGGATCTACTGGACAATCGGGTAGCGAGTTAATTAAGGGGTTCGGATGGTGGGGAGCCGAATCATAAAACCGCCTGGAGGCGCGTTTCATGCATTCGGCTATAGATTCGAGTTCGAGATCTCGATGAAGATCGATATTACGCATGTACCACGGGGCATCCGTAATAGTGCGCAAAAATAGATTTTGAACGCGTTCATAATCGATTTTTGCGCACTACTTCAACGAACGGCTGCTTTTGATTGAACGCTACGGAGGCGTAAGTCATGATAGGTTGTATGCAAGTTTGGTAAAGCGTCAACTTATTTCTAAGAGACATTTTACTCTTCTTGCATACGCGTGGCTGAAAGCGCGAAAGAATAAATTTAGCGCGGTTACGTACTGTGCGTACGTGTTTGACAAAGGATAGACGACAATCAAGGGTCACGCCTAAGTATTTAGCTGACCACACCCAGGGAATGGGTTCGTCAAAGAGGGTGACGGATCTGGAAGGGTTGTTACCCTTTGAAAAGTACACGGCGGCACTTTTCGTCGGGTTAACCTCTATCCGCCATTTACGGAACCCTGCACCTAGTACATTGAGAGCCTTCTGCAGCCTTATACACACCCGATTGGCGTTCCGATCGGATGTGTACAGGGCTGTGTCATCGGCAAACAGTGCTATTTCCACCTGATGGGTGCGAGTGACGTCGCTGGTGTACAGCGTATATAGGAGGGGAGAGAGAATGGATCCTTGAGAGACTAATGGGTCTAGGGTTCGAAAGGGTACCCTCTACGCGATGCGATAGAGAAAGCTTCGATTGAGTAAAAAGTCTCGTAAGATTAGCACGAGCCTGTCTGGCACTCCGAATTTGGATAGCTTGTAAATGAAGCCAATGTGCCAGCTGCCAGACCTTGTCGAAAGCTTTCGCCACATCGAGAAAGATTGCACCAGTAGTATGGTAAAATCGAGTGAGCACGTGCTCCGGGATGCGCAGCTTGCTGGGGACAAGAGTGTCTAGCTCTGAAGCCAAACTGCTCATCGGGTAGGATTTTGAGCTCGGTAACGAGGGACCAGAGACGATTCAGAAAGAGTTGCTCGTAGATTTTCCCCAGGGAACTGAGGAGACTGGTGGGTATGGCCCTGGTAAATAATACACTCATCGACATAATGTACCTATTTACTGGCCATCTTTTTTTTCCATGCCACTCTGACCACCCGCGGATACGAAAAGGCCTCTGTTTGGCAGGGGCTACCAATCGTCCACTCGCGGGACAGGCGGCGCTCGATTGCTGAGACAGCAACCCTTTGCCGCATCCATTCCAAGCGGGATCGGACCCTCCGATCGCACTCAGCGGCCTCCAGGCGTGTTATATCGTGGCTAAACCATCCAATCGATGAGTCCACGTAATGTCCAAGTGATGGGTCCACAATCAGCTCACCTGGCCACCAACACTGGACACTGGATTCTGAGTTTTTCGCTAGAGGCCCCATAGGCCGCTAAGGGCGCTTTTTGAGTCTCCATACAAAAAAAATTGAGCTCGCAAATCGAAATCCGGTATCCGGAAAACGATAAAACTCAGAATCCGTCTACTGATGAAGCTTGCTAGCCATCTACGTCTTTTAGACATACACTGTGCCTGGAACGGTTAATTTAATTTGGGAAGTCCAAACTCAAGACTCGTCTGCTTAGCTTGGTATTTTTGGAGGGTGCTCGTAAAAAGTATGGGATAGAGCGGGTCTCCCTGCTTGACGCCTTTTTGGCTAAGAAATGCTGGGCCAGTTGTGTGGAGTTAGATAGATCATGCAGTGCTACTGTCGAAAATCAATTTAATAAGGTTAATGTAGGTTTTGGAATTCTAAAGTTGTAAATATAGCAGAGTATTTCATACTGTCAAATACCTTTGCATAGTCCACAAACGCCACATAAAGCGGTGTGTGGACTACATAATGTTTTGCTTTATTCATTGCCAAATATTTAAATGGTTCCCGATTATATACCTACCGGTATACTACCCCTAAAAATAAGTTAATTTGCTGTAGCAGATAACAGATTCTTACTTAATAATAATCGTTTCATTTTTTTTCTGTCATTGTGTTCTCATTTTATTTTTCTATTTCCCGTTGTTATTTTTTTGTGTAGGTAGGTAGGTACCTACTTACACCTAGGATACGTAGGTACCTATGTGTGCTTAAGTTAGGACAAATAAACTTTTTATCTATCAATCTGTAGTTTTAAAACAATACAAAAGTGTAAGTAGGTAAGTAGGTATTTGTACCTAAATACACGCATCAACCGATGACAATGGGGGCGGGCGGCGCGGCGAGAGGCGGCCGGCCGGTAGTAGGTACTCGTTGTAAGTAGTAGGTAGGTGTAGGTATAGGTACCTGCCTAGTAGATTTGCGTTGCAATAACTTCGCAGCAGTTCATCCAGTTTGAAATAAAATAATTATACCTACTTACCTACCTAGTAAGTAGGTATCACATTCTCTAATAATAATGAATATGGACCACTATGTAACTGAACTTATACCTACCTACATAAACAGTTTTTTACCTACCTAGTGGTCTGTAATCTGTATATTAATTATTTTATAGCTCGACCCACAAAACATTCGATTTATAAAGCGAAGGTAGGTATCTTTTTCGATACCTACCTATGTGAAGGAGCACTCCCTGGTGCTTCGCGTCAGCAGCTGGGAGGTGCTGTACGTACCTACGTAGCTAGTACAGCAGATACTTACTAGGTAGTTACATGCAGTTTATGTGTTGGTCGATGCGTGCCTCTACTCCGCTCCGTGGTCGTGCCGATGAGATGCAAGAGGAAGCAAAGCAAAGCAACGCTTGTTGCAGAGCCGCTACCGGCTAGGCGGCTCCCCCCGCCTCGCCTCTGCCAGCCAGGCCAAGCCACATCCAGCCAGGCTCACTTCACCACCCGCGCCGCCCGCCGCGCTTGCCCCGCTGCCGAGCGCCCCGCACCGCGCCTCCGCCTTGCCATCCTCGCATTGTACCGCCAGCGCCAACAAACACCTGACGCTCTCGCCGCCACGCCGCGCGGCGCGAATCACTCCGCACAGTTCACGCTATTCGTGCGCACCGGTTTATTCCGCGTGTCAGCTATCTGTTCCGTAAACGCCGTGTGAGGCCCTTTTCACCATCTAATACTACCATGGACGGTGACTTATCTCAAGGAGCTTCCGGCGATGCCACTCCCACTTACGAAGATAGGTAAGTGTTAATGCTAATGAACATTTTGCTTCAATTTATTCGTACCTAATTTACCTATTTAAGTTCTAACTAAATCAACAAGTCCTGTGATCAAATAGTGAAACATACCTACTTAGGTTAGTTAGGAACCACCTACTAGGTAGGTACCTAACTAGGTGTCGTGGATTGTGGAATGGTATTCAATTTAAGCTGTTTTTATTTTCAAAGTTAACTCAGTGGCATTTGACTCAAATTTCGTTCGTTCAGATCTATCATTAGTAGCAAATGGGTATCTTTGAGCATATTTCCAATCCATAGATCTTTTAAGATAGACAGGCACTCGCTAGCGCTAGACAGATGCACAACACAGGTCAGTTGAGTTCATACCGGTAAGTAGGTAGGTATAGGTCATAGGTACCTACTTCCTTTCATCGAAAGCAACTAAAACTAAGATACCTACATCGTATGTATCTTACCTACCTATTTAGATTGCGCAGTCGGGCGGACGGGCTGCAGCGCGGTGGCGGCGGTGGCGCGACGCGCCGGGGCGGGCGTGTCGGTCATCGGCTTCTTACTTTTGAAATAAATACCTACCTACAGTACCTACGTAGTAGTTAGGTTAGGTACCTACCTCGCCTACCTAACATAGGTAGGTAGGTACGATACTACTAATACTATAGGTTAGATAGGTACAGTCAGCTGCATTACAATATACCTACTACCTACTTATACAGTTGGTTCGTAATTTCGAAATTGTATCACAGGATTAAAGTAGGTACCTAAATTCTTAACACAACAAAACTAAAAAATCACGAAATCAGTTGGTTAGTTCATTCAGTTTCACAGTGATATCATGTAAATTTTAATTAGGTAGGTGTTGATAAGTAGGTTACCTTATACCTACCCTACGCCGCGCGTTTCTTTCCAGTAGGCTAACTTACCCTAGGTTATTAATATCTAAGGCTACCATTAGAAGTAAGACAGGTGGGCAATTTTTTTTCAACTGTAAACAAGTTTTTAATACGTACCTACTCAAGTTAAAAGTTATTAATTACTTACCTCTATCTATCTTATCAGCCCACCCACATTCACCCACTGCTGAGTATAGGCATCCGCTTTAGCATGCCACTCTTTCCGGTTCTGTGCTAATTATACCTAATAATAATAATTTTGGATAATCCACACAGCATCATCTAGCCCCAAGCTAAGCAGAGCTTGTGTTATGGGTATCTACTAGATGACTGAATACATATTTTTTTATTATACATAGAAAATACCCAGAACACTCGGAATAAATATTTGCAGATCATGCAAACATTTATTTATCTTAAGAGCCGATACCGATCTAATGACCTTGAGAGTTTCGTTCCTCTTTACCCCACCACTCCTCTGCAATATTTCGCGGTTAGATACATATAGGTGATCCGTTCTAATAGCGCCATCTAGCTGGCAGTTCATGAAATACGTTGTACAAGTTGACTCTATACATAAATTAACTAATCTTGGTACTTGAAGGATAGATGGTAGTTAATAAATTAAATTAGTTGTCGGGATTCGTTCTCTGTCATCTTTGGAAGCAACATTGTATTTTCATTTTAATTGTTTTTCTAGTGTTATTTTAAGTTCTGATGGGTAATTTTGGTGGTATTTTAACCATAATTACTTGAGGTCTTAGCACAAGTGTGAGCAATTGAAATGAAAGTGTGTTATGTGGCATCCTGATTTGAACGAAAATGTTTCCCTTTGGTTTTGAAGAAAAACGCCATCTTTTTGACAGCCGACTTTACTTTTTTTACCGACTCGACTTGACTAAGAAGTATTTCATACAACCCACTTGACATTGGCAAAATTGTCCGAAAAAAGGACAGAGGCCACAAAAAAAAAAAAAAAAAATTTGCTGTCCCAATTTTGCTATAGCTTGTGGTGCTTTAGATATTTATCTTCCATTTATTTTGACCTGGCTACGGTGAAGTAAAAAAGAGGGTTATAATTTTGACCGTTATGTATGTATATATGAATGTTCATCTGTTCCCTCATAACTTCGAAACTATTTATCATAATACGACAAATAATGGGAATTATATTTTTCTCGGTAATTATGTAGCTGAAACTTAATTAACTTAAATTAAATTAACTTCACGACTTTAATGCCCAGGCACGGTAGATATCCTCTCATATCTCTTAGTATACTTGGTACTAACCCCAGTTTCTTTGAGAACGTCTAAGGGGGTAGTCACAGGTACGTCCAAAAGCTACAATTGGCACATACCCACATTTTGTAGTAGTTATTATTCCATACGTGACAAGGTGTAATCCCATCGCCGCTGTTATTATACTAACTAATTTCCTCACATGTTTTTCTTCACAGTTTGAGAGCACTTGCCTAGCATATATAATTTTTATGAATAAGTAAAATAAATAAATAAATAATGCTGTACAATCCACACAGCATCATCTAGCCCCAAGCTAAGCAGAGCTTGTGTCATGGGTACTAGATGACTGATATACTTAATGCAATACAATATTACATGCATAGATATATTTTATTATATATAGAAAATACCCTGAGCACCCGGAATAAATATTTGCAGATCGTACAAACATTTATCCCAAGGCGGGAATCGTTAATTAATTAATTAACTAGTTAATTTATTAATTAATGAATTAATTCGTTAATTAATGTGATAGGCACACTAAGGACTTCATTCCACACAAAATATTGCCGAAAAAAAACCAAAAGGGGAAGTGGAGGGTGGATAAGGGGGGAAGTTTGCTGTAGCGTTGTAGAAAATCTTCTATTAGATATGATCATCAGTGGGATTAGGCACAAATTAAACAAAAAAATCATACAAAATTGCTTTTTTACTATATCATTCAGTCAGCGTGAACAAAGTCAAAGTCAAAAAGCATTTATTCAGTAAAATCCGCAGGGATTATCTTGAAACGTCTTAAATCTAGGTGAATCTAAGCGCCAGTTCCTCGCGACCAAGCCTAAAAGAACCAGCAAAAAACTTACGGCTTGGTTCCTACCGTTTTTTTGTATGATCCTGTCACAAAATAATAATAATGTAAATAATGAAGCTCTAGTGTGGTGCCAATCTAACTGAATGCAAGACAGAAAACATGCTAAGGCAATCATACCAAGAAATTAATATGCAACAGAAGTTACTAAGTTACTAGTGTACTAGTGTAATCTACTAGTTTCTAGTGTTAATAGTGTGCACATCACTTTTTTTCTTAAAATTTCTTGTGTTTATGAGTGTACAATAGATTTTCATAAATATACTGCGAAATCACTGTGCGATTTCATTTTATAAGTGGCCCGTTTTTGCAAAACAAATATAGTTTGTAAATCAGCAGCTTTCCCCCAAAGAAATATACCATACGACATTACACTATGGAAGTAACTAAAATATACTAGTCTAGCTGTAGCTTCATCAGTGAGCCATCTTATTCTGCGAACTGCATATACAGCCGAACTCAGTCTACTAGCGAGTGATTTGATGTGTGGACCCCACTGCAATTTTGCATCAATATTAAGTCCCAAGAAAATAGTGGAATCTACTATCTTCTTGACTAAAAAAAAATTTTTTTATGTTGATTGTATTCTTCCCGAGTTAATAAATTTGACTAAAAATCTGCAAAATGTAAATACTTTTGCTGCCACTGCCATTTTGAATTTCAAATCTGACCAGATATTCGTAGTCAGCACCCCCAAATTAGTGGAAAACGACACCCATGTCAGTTTTTTGTATCATGATTTGTATCCGCCATTTTGAATTTCAAATTTGACCAGATATTCGTAATCAGCACCCCCAAATTAGTAGAAAACGACATCCATGTCAGTTTTTTGTATCATGATTTGTATCCGCCATTTTGAATTTCAAATCTGACCAGATATTCGTAATCAGCACCCCCAAATTAGTGGAAAACGACACCCATGTCAGTTTTTTGTATCATGATTTGTATCCGCCATTTTGATCGTTTTTCCGCCAGAGGGCATTGGCGAGTTAACATCAAGTTGTAATAGCTGCGATCTTTTTATTTTGAAATAAATACACAATCAGGATTATTGGATATAAAGAGTAGCCTAATGTGTTCTACTACAGTCAAACCTATCGTGATAGTGTTATCTCGGCGTAAAACAAACTGTGTATCGTAAAAAAACAACATTGACAAATTTCGAATAACGACAGCAACAAATGGACCTGTGAAACGTAAACAAACTTATACAATCAACCAAACCGTGAGTAAAGTGATCTCAGTGATAAGTGACAACTTTGAAACAGTGCATAAATATACTAAAGCAAGTATTGTCATAAAAGAAGAAACAATATCAGTATCCATTGATGCCTTCGTGTATATCTATCTACCCTCTTGCTTGAATGCCAACAAGTTTAGATCACTTAAACAAAACTTATCTGATCAGTAATTTCGTCAAACATTTCATGAGGCCGGTAGTGCGTTGGGGAAGCGGCCGACTCGTACGCCGTATACGGGAGTTCGAACCACAAACATCGAAAAAAACTTTTTGTGTATTTTTTTAATTATAATTGTTTTTTTTTTTTTTTATATAAACAATGAATTTGCATAGTAACGTAACGGTAAGGCGTGTACGCCGTTATAATTCCGAAAATGACTTAGCACACTTAGATAGTACGCAGGCAAGTACCTCTGCGGCCATCTTCGATGAATCAATCCGAAGCTTACCTGACGTCTCTATGGGAAACAACTCACGTATCATAGATCTAGAGATGCAAGTTGAACAAATTACGCAAACTCTATATGTAGCAAACCAAGAAGTGGATACTCTAACACATGAAAATATGCGGTTGAAAAAGGAAATAGAACATAATAGCTTGATAATTAAATCTCTTAAAAGTATGCAAAGTCCTCTGGCTGAAAGGCAACGTTGTTTATCACCAAGAGCAAATTATAGCGAGAAGCAGAAACGTCAGTTGTTTACAACTTATAAACCAGCTCGCGAGGCAGCGGTACAAACCGAAAGCAGCAATTGGACTCCGATAAAACCAGTTATTAAATCTGTCAAGAAAATAAAGCTCTCTATAAAGCCCAAAAATAAATACACAAACAAAAATCTGTTTAGAAAATTAAAAATACAGAATAAAAAAATTAAACGTTTACAAAAAGAACTGGAGGATATTCAGATCGACAGAAATAAAATACAACATAAAATACTAGAATATACAATTAAAAATAAAATACAAAGAAGTGATGAGGAAACCTTTATTAAGAGGTCAAATGAAAATGTAAAAAAAAGAAAAGTAAACATATTCTCAGACAGTTTGGGAAGTGGACTGGCAATGAACATTTTAAACCAATCAACGTCGGTAGAGATTATCAACCATTGTAAGCCTGGAGCTTCAAGTCGACGAATACTTACTAACTTCTTTCAAAATACAGAAAATCTACAAAAAAATGATTTGGCAGTTATAATGATCGGAAGTTATTTTGAGGATGAAGTATCTTATTCTGAAATTATCAGACATATTTTAAAACATGACTCAAGGAAATTTAATATCATTCTGGGAAGTATCCTTTATGACGGAAAAAATGACTCTAAAATTAATAAAATTAACACAGAACTAGCTCGCCTAGCTACAGTGACAGAAAATGTTAGATACCAGGAGTTAAATAATATAAGTAGAACATATGTAAAGAAAATGATAGCTGGAGAAATTTTAAGAGCAAGCGAATGTTTTAGTGGTTCTTCCTGCTTACAGTTTATTAAAACAAATTCTGATATGTCAACAAATTTTCACAAAGCAACCAAAAAAACGATAAATGGCTAGCTATAGTGCATGCAAATATA
This sequence comes from Electrophaes corylata, assembly GCA_947095575.1. Classification (NCBI taxonomy): domain Eukaryota; kingdom Metazoa; phylum Arthropoda; class Insecta; order Lepidoptera; family Geometridae; genus Electrophaes; species Electrophaes corylata. Next base: position 7,895,682 of record OX352698.1, on the reverse strand, counting down.
CAGAGTATAGGTAATAAACATTTGGAGGTGGAACTATTAACTGAAAGCACTAACTGTGACATACTCTGCCTTTCAGAGACATGGACAAATTATTCTAATTTAGATCTAATGACGGTTGAAGGTTATACTTTAGCATCATTCTTTAGCCGAAAAATATTTGAACATGGAGGTACAGCTATTTTCTTAAAAAATGGAATAGAGTTTAAAACTAGACATGATATAAACAAACTGAGTTTTGAGATGAATTGTGAAGTAGCTGCAATAGAAGTTAAATTTTGTAAATTAATAGTAATATGTGTATATAGGCCTGATTATGATTATTTAATATTTGAAGATATATTGACAAAAATTTTAGAAAAAGCTAGTAGAGAAGAAAAGAAAGTTGTGATAGCAGGTGATTTTAATTTAAATGTAATGAAAAATAACAATTATAATAAAACACAGGTTCAAAAATTTCTGAAGTTACTATATGAATTTAAATACAAGGTTATATTAAATGAGCCCACACGTACTATGAAAAAATCCGCTACATGTATTGATAATTTTATTCTCAACGATGATACAAACTTTGAAAATCATATAGGTAAAGTTTTAGATATCAAACTATCTGATCATAATGTAATTCTACTTAATTATAAATTGAATTGTAACAAAAAAAAAATGTTGAACAAAAAATGTACGATAAGAATTATGTCACGAAGCAATATGGACTATTTTCATTATTTATTCTGTAAAGACATTGATAATATAAATTATGATATAGATACTACTCAAAATGCAAATGAGAAAATGAACATCTTGATGGATCACATTAAATATTGCTACTACACAGCTTTTCCTTTGAAAACCAAAACAATTCAAAGTAACAAAACACATAATTTATCCACTAAGGGTATAATCATATCAAAAAATAATATTCAAAAACTAGAAATTTTACAAAATCTCTATCCATGCATTTCTAGGAAAATTAAACTTAAAATGTATAAGAAAACCTTTAAAAAAGTTTTGGCAACTAGAAAAAAACTGAGTAATGCAACAAGAATACAAAAATCTGCAAATAAAATAAAAATGACATGGAAAATCGTAAAGGAACAGCAAAACAAAAAACAGGAAATGCATAATTACAAAATTAATAAAATAAGAGATCAAAATGGACATATAATAACAGAGTGTAAAAATATTGCAGATAGCTTTAATAAATTCTTTAATAATATAGCAGGTGAATTAACAAAAAACTTGGATATTCGTGTAAATTCCTGTGATAAATATCTAGGAAAACCAACTGTAAATAAAATATTTTTTGCTAAAATGACAGATTTTGAGTTACAAAAAATAATCTATAATATTAAAAGTAAACTATCTAAAGACATTTATGACATGAATACTAAAACTATGAAGGAATTAATTTTATGTAATCAATTTTTGTTTAATATTATTTTGAAGGTTTTTAATGAGTGTATTACGCAGGGTATTTTCCCCGATAGTTTAAAAATAGGTAAAATAGTACCTTTGTATAAGAAAGGAGAAATTGTTGATATCGGGAATTATAGACCGATTTGCATTTTACCAGTGCTATCAAAAATTTTAGAGAGTGCTATTAAGGTACGAATGGTTACATATTTTGAATCAAATAACTTATTCACAGAGTGTCAGTTTGGGTTCCGAAAGAAGAGGTCAACTGAAATGGCAATTAGGAAGACGGTGTACTTTATATTAGAAGCTATGGATAAGTCGCAAAAGGTTTCTAGTATCTTTTGCGACTTGTCGAAAGCATTCGATTGTTTGCGACATGACATTTTATTACACAAGCTTGGTTTTTATGGGTTTAAAGGAACTGAACTTAGTATATTACAATCCTATCTTTGCAACAGATTTCAAATCGTTCATGCAAATAATACTAAATCAGACGCGGAACATAGTAACATAGGTGTGCCACAAGGTTCCATACTAGGGCCCCTACTATTTTTAATCTATGTTAATGACCTGGGCAACTGCTTACCGGATTGGGCAGTGTTCACTTTGTTCGCAGATGACACTCACGTAGGAATAAAAAATAGAAGCATTAAAATAGTCGAGGAACAAAAAAATCTAGTCTTCAAAGAACTAAAAGCGTGGTTTGAAACAAATGGAATAATTCTAAATGCGGACAAAAGTTCTGTTCTAAACTATACATGTAAAAGAAATAGTAAAAATGACACCATTGAAGAAGTAAAATTTTTGGGATGTACATTGGACTCAACCTTAAGTTATGAAAGCCATATAGACAGAGTGTGCAAAAGGTTAGCCAGTGCAAATTATGCACTGTTTAAGCTAAAACCTACAGTTGATAGGAAAACTCTAATATCAGTCTACTATGCTTACTGCCACTCAATTGTGAATTATGCTATAACAGTGTGGGGAAATGCTGCCCAGATTGAAAAAGTTCTCATATGTCAAAAAAGATCAATAAGAGTTATATATGGTCTACAAAGATTAACTTCAGTCAGAGCGTATTTTAAGAAATCAAGAATATTGACGGTAGTATCCCTATTCATATTTAACTCTCTTATAGAAGTACATTTACAGAAAGCAAATTTACCCATGAAAATGCATTTACACCAATATAATACTCGGAATAAAGAAAAACTGCATGTACCAAGAACTAGACTTGTTAAAACATATAAACAAGGTCTCTGTCTCAAACTTGATATGTATAATAAGTTACCTTTAACATTCACAAGGCTTCCTCTAAGCGAATTTAAAACGAAACTTAAAACTTTTTTTGAATGCCACCCTTTTTATCATATAACTGAATATCTTAGCTGTTCATTTTCTGATTTGCACGGATAGTATTTTAAATATTTTGAGTATGTTAGTATAAGATTATAAACTGTACCAATTTGACATGCCAATGTTATGTGACTGTAACGCAATGGTTAAATAAATAAATATCTAAATATCTAAATATCTTGAATTTCAAATTTGACCAGATATTCGTAATCAGCACCCCCAAATTAGTAGAAAACGACACCCATGTCAGTTTTTTGTATCATGATTTGTATCCGCCATTTTGAATTTCAAATCTGACCAGATATTCGTAATCAGCACCCCCAAATTAGTGGAAAACGACACCCATGTCAGTTTTTTGTATCATGATTTGTATCCGCCATTTTGAATTTCAAATTTGACCAGATATTCGTAATCAGCACCCTCAAATCAGTAGAAAACGACACCCATGTCAGTTTTTTGTATCATGATTTGTATCCGCCATTTTGAATTTCAAATTTGACCAGATATTCGTAATCAGCACCCCCAAATTAGTCGAAAACGACACCCATGTCAGTTTTTTGTACCATCAATTGTATCCGCCATTTTGAATTTCAAATCTGACCAGATATTCGTAATCAGCACCCCCAAATTAGTAGAAAACGACACCCATGTCAGTTTTTGTATCATGATTTGTATCCGCCATTTTGAATTTCAAATCAGACCAGATATTCGTAATCAGCACCCCCAAATCAGTCGAAAACGACACCCATGTCAGTTTTTTGTATCATGATTTGTATCCGCCATTTTGAATTTCAAATTTGACCAGATATTCGTAATCAGCACCCCCAAATTAGTAGAAAACGACACCCATGTCAGTTTTTTGTATCATGATTTGTATCCGCCATTTTGAATTTCAAATTTGACCAGATATTCGTAATCAGCACCCTCAAATCAGTAGAAAACGACACCCATGTCAGTTTTTTGTGTCATGATTTGTATCCGCCATTTTGAATTTCAAATTTGACCAGATATTCGTAATCAGCACCCCCAAATTAGTCGAAAACGACACCCATGTCAGTTTTTTGTACCATCATTTGTATCCGCCATTTTGAATTTCAAATCTGACCAGATATTCGTAATCAGCACCCCCAAATTAGTAGAAAACGACACCCATGTCAGTTTTTGTATCATGATTTGTATCCGCCATTTTGAATTTCAAATCTGACCAGATATTCGTAATCAGCACCCCCAAATCAGTAGAAAACGACACCCATGTCAGTTTTTTGTATCATGATTTGTATCCGCCATTTTGAATTTCAAATCTGACCAGATATTCGTAATCAGCACCCCCAAATTAGTAGAAAACGACACCCATGTCAGTTTTTGTATCATGATTTGTATCCGCCATTTTGAATTTCAAATCTGACCAGATATTCGTAATCAGCACCCCCAAATCAGTAGAAAACGACACCCATGTCAGTTTTTTGTATCATGATTTGTATCCGCCATTTTGAATTTCAAATTTGACCAGATATTCGTAATCAGCACCCCCAAATTAGTAGAAAACGACACCCATGTCAGTTTTTTGTATCATGATTTGTATCCGCCATTTTGAATTTCAAATCTGACCAGATATTCGTAATCAGCACCCCCAAATTAGTGGAAAACGACACCCATGTCAGTTTTTTGTATCATGATTTGTATCCGCCATTTTGAATTTCAAATCTGACCAGATATTCGTAATCAGCACCCCCAAATTAGTGGAAAACGACACCCATGTCAGTTTTTTGTACCATCATTTGTATCCGCCATTTTGAATTTCAAATTTGACCAGATATTCGTAATCAGCACCCCCAAATTAGTAGAAAACGACACCCATGTCAGTTTTTTGTATCATGATTTGTATCCGCCATTTTGAATTTCAAATCTGACCAGATATTCGTAATCAGCACCCCCAAATCAGTAGGTAGATACCTACGTACTTACTTAAAATTTCGATACAAAAAGTATCGACTTTTCTAGACTAATGATGATGAGTATGTAGATACGTGCTTATTTTTATGTCGGTACAAAAAAGTATCAACTCTATCCAGCCGTGTACAACACGTACACGGTATTTGCCTTGGAACCTTGTCGCTCTACTATTGCAAAATTGCAATAAGTCACTCTATTACAAACAGATAAAGTATCTTTTTGCAAAATAGTATCGAAACACGAATTAAAAATGCAATATTTGCAGTCTTGTAGTCCGCAGGGCGACGAGCGACACGGGTTCCCCGTACGAAAGCCAGCGGCAGACTAAATTTTATCCTTGTGCTCGCATAAACGGCGCGATTCTATACAATTTAATTTATAAATAATTCAAGTCTTTATTTTTTTTATATATGGAACGGGCATTAATTCTACTTCTTAATTATCTCACCATTGGTGTAAACCAAAAAAAAATATATCACCAACTTTAGAAGGAGATGACGATTTATATCTAAGTTTTTAATTTATTTCGTGAATTTATGATTGAGTAAATACGACGTTAATCATACATTTGAAACGGGCACTTTGAAGTTGACATTTTGAAGATGCATGCGGACTTTTCAGTTTTCTTCTACTTCCTTTATTTACCGAGGGTATAGCATTTTAAGATAGAGAAAAAACTGCTCCGGGAGCGATTAGGTCAGTACTGGCCGTTAAGGCGGGAATCAAACCCGCCACACAATCCAACGCCGCGCCACATCGGTCGTCTTTGATTTGAATTAAATCCATCGAGGTCCCACTGCCATGACAATGTCATCTGGTAGGTGGTTTGCCTCGTGATAAGAGAAATAAATTGAATGAGATGCACCGAGCTAGATAAGCCGTATAGTTTCACAAACCATAGCTAGTAGGTCTGTACAAAACTAATGTTCTATTTGGCCATTCAGTGGCAAATGGCAATGCAGCCAGTGTATTTCGGACGCTTCCGATTCGCACTGATCACTTGTGCTATCTCTAGATCATTTACAACGATCTGTAGATAGATCAACTGTTTCATATGTATTTTGTACATATTTAGCTGCAATTTTCTTTGTAAATACCATATTTTTACTTAATTGAATGTTAAATAAACAATAATTTTTTAAACAAACGTTTATAAATCTTCTGTTTAATAATTCTTCTTTAATAAACTATCATGTAATAGTTTTCAATATACTTACAATAGGTACATACAATACATGTCTTTAATAGGTACGTGTATTTAATTTTCTTGAATATATTTTTCTGCTTTCTCTAGGTATTCTACTATATTATTTCGAAAAGTGGGTATGGACGAAATGTAATATTTGGACGTACCTCTGACTACTCGAATCTCGATTAGGAACTTGGTACTAAAAGATCTGAGGGGATAGCTACTGTGCCTGGGGATTAAAGTCGTGGAGTTATTATTACTATAATTTAGGTTTTCATTAATTTTATTCTAATGTATAATTTCATCAAGATTCCTTAATACCGTTAAACAAACATACCTACTCGTAACACTATAATTTCATTTAACGCTATTACATTGACGTGTAATGGTAATATTAGTAGGTATAGAGGTAGTATACAACCTGGATGAGATTACCTTCAACGATAAGGTGTATTGTGTATATTACGTTTCTATTGTGATGTGGTTATTTATTTTAGAGGGTATATTTTTTTCTTTTTGTAGAGGTGTGCTAATAAAGGAATTTCCTATATTCGTCCCGTAAAGGGTACAGCCGGGAATAGAAGTTAGTATGAAAATAACTTCACGACACACAAGTCGCGCGTTTCGCTAGTATAATATGTTCTTCAAAATAGTAGAGTGCAATGGTTATTTATTATATTATAAAAGGAACTAATAAAAAAAACTAAAAAAAGGAGGTACATTTTTAGCAAAGTTTAATGTTACAATTAAAACAATAGTAGTCTTTCCAGTCCAATGTGTAGACATACTACATAGTATGCAAGTCTTAAATAAATAAATAAATGATACGCTTGCTTACGTCACAAATTACAAAGTTATTAATGCTAGACCTTAGACAAGTAAACCACGGGACACGTTACTAAGCCGTTCTTGCCTTTACCCCTCTTGCCACGTATGGTGCTTATAACCCATGGTAAACGAACTTACCCAGTCAGTGTAACCACGGTCCCTGAAGACAACACAAGGCGAGAAAAATGACGAAATGCACCGTACTTTTTTGTTAAAACTATAGTGGCCGCACAGTTGATGTTTCTTATCACAGATGAGTACAATTTTATGCCACCAAAGCGGCTATTTTTTCATAAAACCCAATAAATGCGATACGATCACTGCAAACAGTACACCATTTTAAGAAGCACTCCTTTTTTAAGGTATTGTAACCAAAATTGACGAACAACTAAATAAGTCGAATCACACTGTTCATTTTTCATTCGTTCCTACGTTCTTCTTCCAGATAGGGCTTGAAAGTATCGATAAAAAATATCGATGTGAATGAATGAACAATTCAACACTATTTTAGATTTCTAACTAATCTCTTACGAAAAATAGAGTGGATGAAAGCAATTCGTAGAGAGCGGATATGGATCCCATAAAACAGAATATGAAGTTTGCATTTTGAGCCAGAGTGCTATAATACAAATTCTAAGAAACAGCGAAAATTATATAAAGATGCTGTTCCTACATTAAATTTGTTGAGCTTAAATTTCTACATGCAGCTCTATAATCATCATCATCATAATCATTAACGAGTTCTAAAAGTCTGCTATTTGAAAAAGATCATTAAAAAACCGAATGCAATGGCAAACAATCTTGAGCTACCTACAGTCATCGACTTTCCTCGGCCTCTGCGTTTGCCGTCAACGTCAACCGGTATGGGTGCGACACGAAGATTAGACAATATGATTTTTGTTTTTTTTATTCATTTATTTTCTTGGCTTTTATAGTGAAGAGTGAAACTGTTGTCGTAGCATCGTAGTTATAGCAGATTTTATAAGTCATTATCATCATCAACCGATCGCAGTCCACTGTAGGTAGGTAGGTTTCAGTGCTGTATACGCTTAACAAAAATGTATTTCTCAGCAGTCTTCGCACTATACAAGAATGTATCGTGAAGACCAGTTATGTTACTCAAAAACCTGAGCCAAAGAGTGATTATGAACAAATAACATGTGGTTTGGATATACTGTTTGAACATTAGAATCTTCTACAAAGCCCGATCTTCGGCTTACTCATTTAGTTACTGCCAGCATCCAACACTACATTTGCCAAAGACATAAACGGTGCCACTTCAGCTTGCTAGATCCTTGGGCATGTCATCTAAATTTATCATCATCATAATCTTGTTCCATGAACAATTGATAGTGATGTTGTTTTACAAGATGGTTGTTAGTACCTATTATAATTATACATCATTGGAAAAGTAAATGATTTATGTACTGATACTTTCACTCACATGAAACGAAAAACAATGATATGAATATATCACACATGCATAGCCCGAAAGTACCGAAAAATTACTCGGATGAAAGTACTCCAGTGTGGCTAGAATAATCTTAGATATTGTCAATATAAAATGTTATAGCAAGTGTATTTATTTATTTATTTGGCACCCTAACGATTTTATTGGAATATAACTTATGTGGTTCAAATTTCGTTTCAGACCAGCAGAATAGAATTGTTAAATCAATGGCTTCAGATACTTGTTTCTGTTGCTCTAAAGTAAACGTGGCGTATTCTTTTGAGGTCTTTTCGACGACTTGATTTAGTTTAATTCAGCTAGGCTAAGATGTGCAACGTGAGATATGTCGGGCTTGAGACGAACGAGATACTTTTTCTATTGATTGACATTTAAAAAATCATAGATAAAAAACTCACAGATAGCTAAACATTAGCATTAAGTCTTTATTTGACAGATCGAGATAGATTTTTGACACTGGCATATTAGCACAGGAAGATCTAAAGAGATATCCAAGAAGATATAAAATTTTGTCGTATTTTGAGTAGAAAAAAAAGTGCAGTTTAGCTTAGTTATCTCCAAAACATGTGCTAATAAGTGAACAGGTATGTTATTGTAAGATACTTGATTACTTGAGACATTTTTGCAAATGACTTGGTAGAAGTTTCTTTTATTGTACTGGCAATACTGACGGAGATTGACGGTAGTCTGCTTGACAGACAAGATGGCTGACAGTCTGACGTTCAGATAGGAAAGAGCGGTAGGAAACGTCTTGTCTGTCTTGGGATCGGATCGGAGTCGTTCGATAATTTTGTAAAGTAAAGGAAGTGAACATAGAAGAACATAGAACATAGAAACGGACATTTTAGGGTGGTGATGATAATTATGAAGTAGTAGTAGTAGATAAATTTAGATTAAACCATATAATTTATTTTAGGCTCTACTGATCATGTCGTAAAAGATAAATAATTTCGTAATTTATGAAGGTATTTTAAAAAAACACCATAGTACTTTATTACAAGGTAAGAACGATTTTTTTAATAATAAAAAACAGCACGCGTCTTTTTCTATTCATACTTTGACGGAGTGAATGATGGAAAATCTATCATTCATTCATTTATTTCATCGATTGCATCAAGCACTAGTCTAAATCAGCAGGAACTTTTAGAAAGTGACAGCGCTATCTGTGGAAGTAAAGCAGAAATAGACCCTCCCTCCCGTGCTCCGCAAATATTGGTTGATCGTGATTTCATTAGATTTACGAGCGTATCGTGTCCCCTGGTTTACTCGTCTAAGTGCTAGACCCTTTGAGGGCGTTGGACTTGTTCCACGATCCAGTCGAGATGTGATTTAAGCGTGTCCCAGGACACAAAGTCTAATTTAATTAAAGAATAGGGTTGATAATGTTACAAGTAGTGTTGAGTAAGAGTAGGTTCAAATAAGATTTACTGGGAGCGGCACCCTTCATTGCTTTAACTCCCTCCACATTGGTACTAGTCAGATTTCCTTTACTTTATTATAGCCCGGTCAATTTAGACATTCGAAGTTACATTAATTCCCACCAAGCTGAAAATCAGTATGATTGTTTAAAATATGATTAAAAATAAAATTTGAAAATTCCCCATCTTTCCCTTGTATGGAATTTTTTTTATTCAAGGTCAAAGGTCAAAAAAATAAGTTTTTCGCGATTTTTACCAAAATGGTAAGTTTTATCATAAAAATACCAAGGCAAAAATTGTAGATCAACAAAAAATGTTTCAATACTTTTTTTTCTACGAGCCACCGTTTTTGAGATATAACGATTCAAAATGTTGTAAAAGTTGTAATCGTCATAGTATGCACACGTTTCCACGCCACCTATGAGGTAGTGTATTTAGCGTTTTTTTTAACGTGGTTTCCCCAGTAGGCCTATTCTACGGGTCAGTTGTGATCTTGTTAAATTTGAAACTATTGCAAAACAATGGATATTAGCAGAGATTGAAAAGATAAAAGCAATTTAAGTTAAAAAGAAGTCTCAAGGTTACAATGGCGTATAAATTAAGGGACTGGGTTTCATTTTACCTGATAAATTTTTATAGTTATAACTTGTAATGAACAAGCATTTCAACTCAATAATATGTGAAGGCTTCGATGTTCTACCCTCTGATGCGCTCTCATGTGGCTGCTGTACCGAAGTTTGTTCACAAAGGTACGAGCGCATTTAGGACACGTTAGTAAGTACCCCACCAACGTGGTTGTAGGATATGGCCACTTTAACATAACAACTTTTACAACTTTTTGAATCGTTATATTATCTCAAAAACGGTGGCTCGTAGAAAAAAAAGTATTGAGACATTTTTTTTGTAGATAATTTAATGATCTACAATTTTTGCCTCAGTACTTTTATGATAAAACTTACCATTTTGGTGAAAGTCACGAAAAACTCATTTTTTTGACCTTTGACCTTGAATAAAAAATTTTCCATACAGAGGAAAGATGGGGAACTTTCAAATTTTATTTTTAATCATATTCTAAACAATCATACTGATTTTCAGCTTGGTGGGAATTAATGTAACTTTACTCTTAGTTTTTGGTCTAGTTTGACCGGACTATAGACCAATTAGAAATTTGTTAAATTCTAGTTGTTCATTTGTTAACCACTTTTTTAAAATGGTTTTTCTTTTTGGCAGCTAAGCTACAACTCCTTTACTATGCAAATCTTATTGCAATATTTAGCTCTTTTTAGCGAGCGAAGCGGTACTTTTGTCGTACTTCGACGATTCTGTATTGAATATTTATGAAATACGTACTTTGCTTTAGTGCGTTGCCTATCAGGCACTTCCCCTTATTGGTTAGCGCGTGCAAAAATTACAAAGGAACCGGCTTTTTATAATTTTTATAAAGCAATAACATATTTTTAAAGAATGGTGAACGGGTTTCTTTTGTTAAAGTGGAGAAAGCTATGTTGTAGTAATTTGGAGAAAATGTATAGAAGCTAAGGGGAAAGCCACGTGCCAGGCGCGTGCACACAGCTTCCTCTTAGCAGCTAGCTACTTATATGATTTGGCATTTCTTTCCCCAGACAAATAATATTCAAAAAAATTCTAATAGCGTATTATTACTTCTATTGTTTTGTGTAGCAGAGTCGTTGCTTTTAATTTTCGAAACCTTCGATTGATTTTGAATGAGGCCGTACTAAACGTACAAATCATAAAAATCTAAAAACGTCTAGTCTGGACAAAATGACCCGCGGTCAGACATGCACGTCTGACGATGACGTACGCGCGGTCTAAGGCAAAGTACAAGCAAAATATGAAAATTAAAATATGGCTTATTGAATTTTAGTGACACTTCGATGAAAAAGGTCGTAAATCTAAGCCCAGATGAAAAAGGTGCCCACCTATCAAGTCTATCATCCCTTTTAGTTAGGGTTCCTGTGCGTTGCCCATTCCCATATATACCCATCAATCACTACTTCGGCTGGTGTCTACCGGTGGGTGTGCCAAGAAGACTTAAAATAAAAAAAAACATATCTAAGGGTGTAGGGGTGTATATGGGCAACACACAACAAACACTTGAAAATTACTTAGGCCCGCTTGCACAACGATCACTAAATGTATTTAGGAAACTAATTATTTTAAACATCTTTTACAAGAAAAATTAAGTCGCTACTACGTTTACGCTAAACATGTTTATCTTAGTAAACGTGATTAGCTAAATAAAATAAAATCAGATTGTTGTGCAAGCGGCTTCTATGTAGGAATAATTTCACTTAGTTTTGTAGGTAAATCATCTGCTTAGTTTTATTTATTGGTTTGTTATTCATCATTCATACTTTTATATTCAATTGTAAAATTTATAAGATTTGAAGAAATTTAAATAAACACTACCGCAGGGTAATATTAACCACCATGGCATGTTATTAGCCTTGAGAATTTAAAGTACACTTTTCGAGCAATGCATTAAAGAATCTTTTTATTGTACAGTGGATCTTTTGTTTGTGAAAAGTTTGGAAGCATTTGCAAATCAATAGTGGTACGAGAGTGTGTCGCGTTGTCGTCGGTATTGTCATTTAAATATCATAATAGAAAAGCAGTCACCCTATAGTTATTGAATAGAGTCAAAAGAAACCGTTAGAGAATATTTATTTTATTTTAAAAATATTTTGTAAGGACTGACGGACAGTCTCACCCTAGTAGTCCTTACCAAACCATTACCGGTTATATCAAAGAAACCTGGATAATTCGTTTGGTGTTGCTACTTGCTTAGATGTATTATCTCTCTTTTATATGCTCGCGGACAAAAAATCCCAAAAACGTTGGTTTAACGGTTACAAATATATATGTATAAGTATATACATTTGCATAGTGTAAGGTACGATGTGTAAGTACCTACCTACCTACTATACTAAAATAAAGTTGGGAACTCGAGTTGTTTTGTGAGTAACTTATACGCGCTTAAATCTGAATAGACCTTACTGAAAACCGAAAATATTACATTACTGTCTAGGTCCGAAATAAAGCAATTGACGACCGAGTAATCAGAATAGACGGATCTAGTCTTTCCCGAGTGGTTTTTCCTTATTAACTAAACGAGGTCGTTAATTGCTATCTCGGCCGCGACTTGCATACCTGTATTTTTCTCTAATTTGCGAGAAAACAAACTAATTAATTGAAGAAACAGAAGTTTCTGTTTTTTTTTTCAGTTACTGCAAAGAGTAATTATGTACTTAATTGAATTTACTACGCTTTGCAGGGTTATTATTGGAGACTAGAGACGGAGGTAGTCTCCATGATATTTAATATGGCAAAATCGAAAACTTTTTACCGTAGTAACTGCAATTTAACTGCAATAGTGCGTATTTTATGATAACGATAATACTATAATGTACTACTTTTGGGGGCTTCATACGAACGCTGCCGCGCTCACTGTGGACCAAAACGTATTTTTCCTCCGACCTTTCCCATTGTTTTTAAAGACGCCCAGATGCCCCCAAAAGTAGTGTTAGGTGGAAGGGCTGGATGATAAATTTGAAGGGATAGGTAACGTTTGGAAAAATCTTATTGGAATTAAGAGCGGTCCGGAAGGACGCAGACGTTTTGGTCTCCTGAAGGCGTACTACAAGTTACGAGTACATTACCTGACATAGGCGACGGTCGTTGAATGACAGTTTATATTATAACCTCTATTTATAATCGGTAGGCAGGTGGTAAGGCTAACCGTTGCTTAGTTGGTATTATTACTGGAGTATGTTGAACGATTCAATTGGTATCGTTGCGAGATGTACCCTAGCTCGAATGAAGTGTTGAGTGAGGTTCTTGGTTGAGGGCACAGTAATCTTGTATTAACAGTGGTTGCAACCCTTCTCCTAGCATAGTTGTATTTCGAGCCAATAGCACGGCAGCCACACCCCTCGCCCCTCGAGATGCATACTGTGTGCAATACTGTGCATCCATCCCGCCTTGCCACGCTTACCCTATACGAAATAAGTAGTGGACACAACTAATTTGATAGGACATGATTATTGAGGTATGCACCTTGGTATTATTTTTAGTCACAATCTTCAAATTCGGTACTTGACTGGTGGACGACGACCACTTTTTAGTTGCCTGTCAGATAATATCTCTCCTCATTGGCTAGTGTAATCTGACACTGTAATATATATTTTTTTTAATCTATTCTGTCCCACTGCTGGGCAAAGGTCTCTCCCATTTCCTTCCACTGCTTTCTATCTTCCGCCGCTTTCCACCAGGATTTGTGAAATGTATCGAGGTGGTCACGCCAATGTTTCTTCGGCCTGCCCCGGCTTCGTTGTTCATTTGCAGGTATCTATTGTGTGACGACTGCTTATCTCTCGTTAGGCATACAACTGGTGTGGCCTACCCAATCCCATTTTAATCTGGCAAACTTGTCGCTGACATCAACAATCCGCGTCTTCGCACGTAGTACTATTTGTTGGATCTTGTCGATTCTCTTTACTTACAGTACAGTCACACTGTAATAATACACAACGAAAAAAATTAAATAATATCACGATTTTAATCCCCAAACACAATGACATAAAGGCTTATTCAAAAAGTAACGATTCTAAGCAGTACTAACGGACGCTTGGACGATATTGGAGTCTGGTATCAAAAAAATAACTGTTTTGATGTTGGTTCTTATACTCTTAGAAACTTGAAACAAAAAATAATATATTTACATAAATTAAAAAAAATAACTGAAAATTTTGATAATAATTAAATCAAACAAGATAGTAAAAATGTGTTTCGATCGAGTTTTAATGTGTTTTATATATTATATAAGTATAATAGCGAGCGTGTGGAATTTTCATAGCAAAGATACATTTTGTAATAAGAATTTAAAAAAAACTTATGTAGGTAACTATGTAGCATCTATCGATCTAATACACATGTCGTGTCCAGTTCACGACAAGAAACCAAGTTAAGTTAAACTACTCAGCATTCAACAAGTCAACGAACGTGCAAGGGAAATGGAACGTCTAGACTAGCAGGTCTAAATTAAACTTACCACGATACTACTTACGCGAGTGACGTAAGGAGTTCTAGTAGTACTTTTCTTATATGCTTACTTTAAGGTTTCTACTTAATTAAATTTAGTTTATGTAAAACTATTTTTACTAATGTAATGTAACTAATGTATTATGTGGACGAACCTCTGACTAGGATCTATGTAGACATCCTCGAAGAATCTACTAAGAGATTGGAGGGGATGTCTACTGTGCTTGGGGGTTACAGTTGTGATGCTATTTCTTTTTTTTTCTTCTATTTTACTATCCTATGCTGCTTATTTTATTCCAATTTAATTTTCTAAAACGTTTGGTCACTTTAAATTTATGTTTTGATGCCGTGTCATATGACGGTGTGGTTAAATGTTAAGAGTGGTTAAAGGTTGGTTATTGAATCAATTTTTGTCTTTTAATATTTGTTGAATCTAGCCCCAAACTACGGGGACTGTACTATGGGAACCAGATAACTGATGCAATACTTATCTGATGTTTATTTTTTTGTAAATTCATACATACTTAGAATACAATATAATACCCAGACACAGAACGAACATCTGCGTTCAACACACAAATGTTTGTTCTCGGTGGGGGTCGAACCCACCACCACAGATTAGTGCAGTGTGTTGTGCGTGTTTGTGCGGTTACTTTCCTACCGGATGTTGTTGGTCTGAATTGCGTTCGTGTATCTCCAAAACGGAAACTACAATTTGAATTTGGTTTTTATGTAGAAAGCTTATGATTGTTGGTTAATTCTTACCTATATTTCGTGAAAATTGCGCGAAGATTATCAACTCTGAACATTATTTCTGTAGCGATTTCTGGAATATTATAGTAGTTTAAAATAAAACTGAAGTACAATTGAATTTAATTCATAATTTCAGGGTTTATCTAATGAAAATCAGCTTAAATACTTTCTACGAAACATATTTCACATTCTAAGACTTTTTATTTTATTTTTTTATGTCAGTTATTCCGATTTGCAAATTTTTATTGATTGGTTTTCTTTTTGCCGACTTCAAAGAAGGTGGATATTTAAAAAAAACAGTGAGTATGCTCTTTAGGTGGTCTCATTGACACAAAGTCAGAATCTGATAAAGAAACGCCTTTGATGATTCATATGCAGTGCTTTTTTATTGAAATCTCCCAAATCAAATCTATTTAATTATTCAGGTGTTTAAATCTGAGAGAATATCACTTCATCTTCATGCTACGGAGCTGATGAAGATTATGACACCTTTTCATCATATGGACGGTTAACTAAACACCCCAATACCTATTTCATATATGTTAACTAAAACTGTAAAAATTCAACTAACTTCAAGGAACACAAAAAATCTGTGAAAAAAATCTTCGGACAATATCTATGTATAATATTTTTGTCAAAAAGAGGAACTATTATTCTGTAGTAGTCTCTGACAAATGTGACAACGAAATAATTATTATATATAAAACACCTGAATTTAGAAGTAAGTACCTAGTAAAAGTTTTTGTGGTGTGTAGGTACAAAGGTAAGAAATACAAATCAAAATAAAAAATATTCTATTCTAAAAATAGTCTTGCAACTAAAATTTGAAGTTCATGGTGTTATCTGGCTGCATGGTTTTTAAGCTTAAATAGATAAATTCGCTATGCGAGGTTAATAAACCGTGTAATTATTTCGAAAACAATAATACCTAATAATACTTCCCTCATACAAAGCGTAGAAAGACATTCAGGTTGAAATCACTTTCTTTTGAATTTTAATTGGACATACTAATTACATTGAGTACCTACTAAATTTTTTATACTGGCACTTTTATTTCACGAGGTGATTGAATTGGAAACTTGGGTAATATACACTAAATAGTAGGCTATAAAACCAATTTAGAAAATTCCTCTAGCAAAAAAGGGTTAAACAACCCTTTGAAGTCGTATGAAAAATCTCATTAATATCATTTAAAACGACGACGCAAGGGTCAGCAGCACAGGACAGACAGGTGGAGTGGAGTGGAGTGGCGGCGAGACTAATATGATAAAGCTCTGACCCCCTATGGATTATTTGGATACCTACCGCTGAAATTAATAAAGGAAATAAAATGCAACTGAGTGTTTCGATAAGTGCTGCTGTGTGTGTATCGTATTCGAGGAAATCATCCGTGTCTCGGTCAGTGTGATATATATAATAGCTATAAAACCACATTGACTACCCCGAACTCTTTGCGCCCATTCTACCCGTTGTCGCTGACCCTACATAATTCTCATCAAACCAACTGAAAGTGTGGAACGCGATGACGTAGTTAGAAGGTTAGGTACACGACGTTGTAAATGCCAACTTGGTAGGTAGCTGTAGCTGCTAGCTAGCAAGTCATCTGGGCTTTCGACCTGATATGACCCCACTCCCGGAACCTATTGTATCAATTTATTGTGCAGTGCAGTTCTATGCCCGCTTGCAACTCTCACACGCGATGCTGTCCTGTTCGGATGTACGCAGTAACAAGCGACAATTGAATACAATTTAGCTAGATTATGCTCCACACCAGCAAAAAGTACAAAACCGATGGTGATTTTGAATTATATTTCGATTATAATTCAATGGGTCTGGAAAAAATAAAAAGGCAGGTTACCTAATTTTAACACCACAAAAACTTTTACTAGGTACTTACTTCTAAATTCAGGTGTTTTATATATAATAATTATTTCGTTGTCACATTTGTCAGAGACTACTACAGAATAATAGTTCCTCTTTTTGACAAAAATATTATACATAGATATTGTCCGAAGATTTTTTTCACAGATTTTTTGTGTTCCTTGAAGTTAGTTGAATTTTTACAGTTTTAGTTAACATATATGAAATAGGTATTGGGGTGTTTAGTTAACCGTCCATATGATGAAAAGGTGTCATAATCTTCATCAGCTCCGTAGCATGAAGATGAAGTGATATTCTCTCAGATTTAAACACCTGAATAATTAAATAGATTTGATTTGGGAGATTTCAATAAAAAAGCACTGCATATGAATCATCAAAGGCGTTTCTTTATCAGATTCTGACTTTGTGTCAATGAGACCACCTAAAGAGCATACTCACTGTTTTTTTTAAATATCCACCTTCTTTGAAGTCGGCAAAAAGAAAACCAATCAATAAAAATTTGCAAATCGGAATAACTGACATAAAAAAATAAAATAAAAAGTCTTAGAATGTGAAATATGTTTCGTAGAAAGTATTTAAGCTGATTTTCATTAGATAAACCCTGAAATTATGAATTAAATTCAATTGTACTTCAGTTTTATTTTAAACTACTATAATATTCCAGAAATCGCTACAGAAATAATGTTCAAGAGTTGATAATCTTCGCGCAATTTTCACGAAATATGGGTAAGAATTAACCAACAATCATAAGCTTTCTACATAAAAACCAAATTCAAATTGTAGTTTCCGTTTTGGAGATACACGAACGCAATTCAGACCAACAACATCCGGTAGGAAAGTAACCGCACAAACACGCACAACACACTGCACTAATCTGTGGTGGTGGGTTCGACCCCCACCGAGAACAAACATTTGTGTGTTGAACGCAGATGTTCGTTCTGTGTCTGGGTATTATATTGTATTCTAAGTATGTATGAATTTACAAAAAAATAAACATCAGATAAGTATTGCATCAGTTATCTGGTTCCCATAGTACAGTCCCCGTAGTTTGGGGCTAGATTCAACAAATATTAAAAGACAAAAATTGACTTCAATCCCCCGAAACTGTAGATATCCCCTCAAATTTCGCAGTACCGTTCAATATTCTTTGAGGATGCCTAATGGGGGTAGTCAGAGATACGTCCAAAGATTATATTTGGACATACCTCATTTAGCAGTAGTAGTTATTGTTATGGACATTTCCTAGGTATAGTTGATCGTTTTTAAGGGGTATTTATATTCCTGGTCAGCTTTCTAGAGGGCCTTTTCTATTTATGGTTATTGTTTTAAGTAAGGCGATTTTATAGGTACTTGGACATTGTTCTTCTTTGAGATTAGTCCTGCAAATCATTAGTTGCAAGTCTATCGTCACTGCTAGAATACATTCTTACTGGTTTTTTTACAGTTTTCTTTTACCGTTTGAGACACTGCGCACATATTTTTTTCGAATAGAAAAAAAGAAATAAACTACTTAAGTTGCGACACCTTAAACTACTTTTACGACTAAGTTTCTACTGCTAAAATGTAAAAAAAAAAAGTTTTAAAGTTAAAATTAAGTTTGTACTTACTGTGCGTCGCAAAACGGGCTCTGTCTCAGCATAAGTTGGTTAAATTGCAACCAACGCTGGTTGTAGCCGTATGCCGACGCTATAGATAATTTATTAATATTAAATTTATATTAAACGCTTATCATCCACGTAAAGGTTCGTGTTAAAATAATACTTACCTACTTAAATACATTTCATGTCTGACTGTACAAAATCCATTATTTTGTTTGAGTATGAAACGGGAAAAATATTACTTATTTAATTTTGTCGCAGTATGAAACGATACAGTTTTACGGTCGGAAACAGGAAAAAAAAATTAATGGTGTGAAACTTTGGTATGAAACAGGAATACCTACCTACGTTATGTCGTTTTCGACACGTAAAACGACGTCGCCTACTCGCTCTCTGGAGCTTCGCGTCCGCGATAATAGACCCATCAGGATAACATTTTAAAATAATCCTAATATTGAAACTAGTGTCTACCTAGGTACCTACCTAGTTTAGATAGGTACATTACATACCTACTTACATACTTAGTATATTTTACACACAAGTGCCTAATCATAGTCGTCTCCTCCTTCACCAACATGTTAACCCACGTTGACAAAATGATTCACTTCATTTGTCATGCATGACGTAGAGCAGACGTTTTTCTGTTGCCAGTAGTGTAAGCAGCATTCTGGCCGGCCGGCTGAATTGAGTAGTGAGTGTGAATGAACTTTGGTTAGTGGGCTTGCCGTCGTCGTCCGAACGCACGTATAGTTAGACGTCCTCTGCATTGAAATCATTAAAAATATTGTTTATTAATTTAAAAAAATGGTTTTGTAGATTGTTTTGAAATTTTATTTGTTATCATTATTACTGGAGCCTTTTTTTCGTAAATCCGTTAGGTACCTACCTACCAGCCTTGCAGTCAGTTAACAATCAATGCTTTGATATAATGTAAGTACGATAATAGGGTCGTAAGGTACCTGGGTGAAGGACATTATATTCTCCTTGGATGGGTCTCCAGCTCATGCTTGTGAACTGAATTTGGAGGTAAAGCGGGACACGAGACTGGTGACGCTTATACCAGACGAAGTAGGCGGTGTCAGACGACCGCCCTCCGCAGGCGCCGGGCAATCGCTGTGGAAAACGCATGGCCGCGGGGCGCCGCTACACGGACCTACCAACAAAAATACTTCACGAACTGTTATCGTTTTTAGTGATTGACCGTAATCAGTTGTCTGTTGATTGAATGCTTGAAAATATGACTCATTTCATTCAAAATGAAATAATAGGGGTGGTTTTGGTTGTTGCCGATGGTCTTGACGCCGCGCCACCGAAATTGAAAATACATAAATTGATGACCACTGTGGCAGAGTACAACCTAGCGCGCGACTTTTTCCACAGATTAAAGAAGGAACAGATACCTACGACACTCTTTCAAGTTCACCATTTAATTTTGAGCTCCAATATTATGTTTGTTAGGAAGGTACCTACGCTGATATCGTTCCATTCCTCACGCGCTTTCAAAAAACCTGCGCCCGCCCATGCCCCGCGCTGAACCTCAGTAGGTACACGGCACGTGTAATATTAGGGCTGTATATGTATTTGTACCTACCTATAGTTAAATAGTAAGTGCATCGGGGTAAGATCGGACGGATTTTTTTGAAAATCTGTAGGATGTTGCAAAATATTTTTTATCTCGGCAATAATAATGTTGGTTAAACTAGAAGTTTGCTAGACTTCTGTATGAAAGGTAGGTTTATAAATCAGTATTTTTAATAACTCTCTAAACGCAACAGTGCCAGAGTTAAAGATGATCGTGCTACTTACTTACAGCATAAATATTTTTAAAACTAAGGGAAATATTGGACCTTAACGGGAAAAGATCGGACTACCTTCTAAAATAGACTCTGTGGTGCTGCTGTACGCAAGCGCTATAACATAGTAATATCCGTTCTTATCAAATAAAATACATGAACATAATTTTTTCGAGATATTGTCTACATGACAACAATAAGGCACAAAAATTAGTTTTTTTAAAAGTAATAGTCTTCGGTCTTACTCCTATGCTACAAAACTGAAGTTTTTATGATTTTCAAACTTTACCATCTCTAAAAACGGTGGGTAAGATAAGAAAACTTAAATGCCTAGATATCTACCATGGTTTTGTAAACAAGTTATTATGTAGAATAGAATAGAATAGAAAGTATTTATTTTGTCTCTTATGAATAACATACAATAAAATTTAAAATGTAGCGACAAAAAAGGCTACCACTCAGCATTTGCTTCAAGAGCATATAACAGCTCTTACAGCGCTAGTTTTCAGTGGCGCCAGAGTGAGTAGCGCACCAGCCAGAGGCTGCGATATACATTTTACTTACATATAATAATATCTTAAACTATGAGTAGTATGAACAAAAAAAAACAAATCGAATTATAAACTTAACAATTAAAATCTTGGAAATAAAATAAAATACTTAACAGAAATCATCATCATCATCATCAGCCTATAGAAGTCCACTGCTGGACATAGGCCTCCCCCACACGTTTCCAGTAGTGCTAAGATGAGCAACGCGAGATATGTCACGCATGACAAGAGATACTTTGTCTATGTAGCTTAATTTGTCGTTTACTCTAACACCGGTTTCGTTCATTTAATTTTGAGTGATGGCTCTGGAACGCGTCCTTAAATAATATATATTATTGACATTGACAATTTGCAAAAAACGTCACTGATAACTTTTTCATCGTTTTTTTTATTCGTTTTCTGTCATCTTTGGAAGCATCATTGTATTTTCATTTTAATTGTTTTTCTAGTGTTATTTTAAGTTCTGATGGGTAATTTTGGTGGTATTTTAACCATGATTACTTGAGGTCTTAGCACAAGTGTGAACAATTGAAATGAAAGTGTGTTATGAGGCATCCTGATTTGAACGAAAATGTTTCTTTCTTTGCTTTGGTTTTGAAGAAAAATGCCATCTTTTTCTTCAAAACCGATGACGGCTGACTTTACTTTTCTTTACCGACTCGACTTGACTAAAAATAATTTATTCAACCCACTTGACATTGGCAAAATTGTCCGCAAGACAGACAGATATTCAACGTCTGGCAGACTAAAAGGATTGCAGACGTCTCTGACAATTTTCCGCTGAATTTTTCGGTCTTCGCGTTGTGCGTAAATATGGTATAAATCATTATTGGTATGTTATAGATGATGCTGTGTGAATTGACCAGCATTATTATTATTATTATAATAGGGTACTGCCATTGTTTTAGGTTTCGGTTTAGGTTAGGTCGGATAACAAAGTATTCTGTGAGTCGGATCACTAACAATTTTGTCTATCTCGTATCTATCTCGTCCTCAAAAAGTACGACGAGAAAATAGTCGCGCCGAAATGTCAAAATTCGTTTAAAAAAGGGTGCACATGTTAGAGTTTGAAGACAAAAAACCCACAGATAAGTAAAACTGAGCGTTATTTCTTCATTTGACAGGTCTTGACGAGTTTTCGGCGCTGCCATGTTAGTACAGGTAGACGAAAAGAGACAACTTTATTTTTCACGAGAAAACGAGGACAAAATTTTGTCGTGGTGCACATCTTAGCTCTGCAGGAAGAACGATTCTGAGCCCTTTCCATCCATCGACTTCCTGCGGTCCTAACAATGTCGTCAGTCCATCGGGTAGGACGACGACCTACGCTTCGTCTTCCGGTTCGTGGTCGCCATTCGAGAACCTTTATTCCCCAACGGTTGTCGGTTCTACGAGCTATATGGCCTGCCCACTGCCACTTCAACTTTCTGATTCTGAGAGCTATGTCGGTGACCTTGGTTCTTCTACGGATTTCCTCATTTCTGATTCTATCTCGCAGTGAAACTCCCAGCATTGCTCTCTCTCGTTGTGCGACTCTGAACTTGTGTATGAGATCAATAGTTAGCGACCACGTCTCAGTTCCATAAGTCATCACTGGTAACACACACTGATTATAGACTTTCGTCTTGAGGCTTTGCGGTAACTGTGACGAGAAGATGTGCCGTAATTTCCCGAACGCTGCCCATCCGAGTTGGATTCGTCGGCTGACCTCTTTGTCGAAGTTGGACTTGCCTAGTTGGACCGTCTGATCCAAATAAACATAGTGGTCTACAACTTCGATGATATCGCTCCGAACATATACCGGCACGGGTGCGACATGAGCATTTGACATAAGTTTCGTCTTACTCATGTTCATCTTAAGACCCACCTGTTGGGAGACAATATTGAGGTCTCTGAGCATTGTTTCTAGGTCTTCCAGCGATAGCGATATCGTCGGCAAATCGAAGGTGAGTTAAATGTTCGCCATTGATATTAATGTATAATACCTATTCCGAGCTTGAAAATATCCTCCAGTGCAGAGGTGAACAGTTTCGGAGAAATTACACCTCCCTGTCTCACCCCTTTTTGCAACTGGATTGGATTAGTGCTCTTATACAGGCCTTCGATGTACCGGTAGTCAGTTTGACACCGCTGGAGTGACCGTAACACTGCCCAGGTTTCGAACAGGTTAACAGAAATAGAGAGACAAAAACCTTAAATAACTACCTACTTAGATGTATAACTACTTACTAGCGTAATTAACATAATCAGTCCTGCGTACATAACATAAAGTCTTACTTACCTATTATTATTGTAAACTAGGTATACTCTAAGGAGTTAAGAAAATAACATTATAAAATAAAAACGACAAATTTACGAAAAAAACTGTTTTGTAAGTTATACAGGTATTTTTTAAAAGATACCTTGAAAGAAAAAATTGTATTTGAATTTCTAATAGGTATATCGGGGAGGTATATCGTTCCAGCATTTCGTAGCAGCATATCGGAAGCTACCGCGAAATGTAGACTTATGTACTTACCTACAGTAATAACTGATCATTCTAAATTAAGTACCTACTTACAACAAAATAAATTCCGTTGAGCTTTCTAAAAGGATCCTTGATAATTAGTGTTTCGCGAGAATGCGATACGAGACATTTTATGATCTAACGCTTTAAAACGTCTCTACGCATAAAAAAATCAAAAGAGGAGACCTATGGTGTGGACTTCATCAGGCTCATGATGATAATTAAGTAAGTACTACTTAAATGTTTATTGGTACTTATAAGAAAAAAAAACAAACCAGAATGACATCATCATTTGCTATGAAATGTAAATGCTTATTAATAACTAATAAATAACTATTCTTATAAAAAACGCCTAAACGTATCGTATAAAAACAAGGTTTCATGTTTATAAACACAAACATATTCAGACTAATTATTATTATAACTAGTAAGTATCTTCTAATATTAGCTATGTAATTCAATATAAAATTGTCGCCAAAGCCGAATTCGGCGAGGATGACATCATCATCAACTATGAAATGAATAAATAAAAAACTTGCACTGCACCTTATGTCATCTCTTCATCATCATCATCAGCCCGAAAAGTCCACTGCTAGACATAAGTCTCCTCAAGTGAATGTAAATCAAAGTCACCTTAGAGGTAATTGCTAAGTTGATCCTCTCCGTAATTTAAAAATCCATCATATCCACTTATGCCGAAATGAAGGAGGTTATGGACTACTTTCTATAATTTTATCACATTTTGGAGCGGGGTCTGATCTGGCAATCCAGTTTCGACGTCCGGATTCAACTTCAGTCATGAAGACCATTTTTAAAAGGAAGGTTACACAGTAGTTTCTTTTTAATTCCCTTTTTGTGTTTGCAAGTCCCATCAGTCCATCGAGTTGTTGCCAGCAGCGTGCAAAGTCTATTATCGAACAAAGTCTAATAAAGTTGTATACGCACAACTATGCAATATTCATAAATGTTGCGAAACATTTACCTAGGTCTTAAGTTTTTTGGTACAAACCCACAGTTAAGTAGGCATTTACGTTAAAAAATGCATTGTGGTGATGACATGCATGGTACTTACTAGGTACTCTACTCGCTCTACAACTCAGTTAGTAGATTTAAGAAGGAACAGATAAGACACTCTTTCGAGTTCACCATTCAATTTTGAGCGTACGGATTATGTCAATACGGCGCTACGCGGCTAGATCTAAGGGCGCCTTCAAATTAGCCGCGTTGCAAGGGCGCGGGGCGATGCGATGCGCACGATAATTGTATGGATGTGCGGCCGCAGCTTTTTTTTTTTCGAACGGACTAAAATGCTGGTATAATCGCCTAGCGATTTCCGACAGCTTTACCGGGCACAGCGGCCGCAGCGCGTCAGACGCGCGTTTTTGTACCTTTTTTTCCGGCACCTTGCGGCTTTTTTGAAGGCGCCCTAAGAAACCCGCGCCTGCAAACCAAGCATGAAGGCGGAATCTTATGCTATACCGCGGCGCGCCGTCCTACACCGATCGGTTCCATACACTTTGTATGAACCCGTGCACACTATTAGTAGTCCTGCGCTGTGCGGTCCCGTGCCGTTCCACGCGGACCACTCGATTTCGATCTAAGTCAGAAACCCCACGACCCCGCTCTGATGCGCCAGACGCTCCGCAGTAGTGTGATCACCCCGTGGCCCCGTGGGCATTGGGCAGTGGGGTGGGCACGCAGTCGCAGTCAGTACGGCGCGCGCTAGTCGATGCGGATGGACGTTCGCTTATGATTGCACATTCAAAACCTGTCTACCTATATTATTTCTAATTAAAATATGTAGGCAAAACTGGGTAGGTATAGTTGATTACCTACTTTTATTTTTACGGCTATAAATTTTTTTACCTATCAATTCAGGTAAGATTATATAAAATTTAGATCTTATTAGGGGGAAAACATGTTAGACAACGTCGATCATGCAAGTTATCAGACCAATTCTGTACTTACTTAAATAAAAATTAAAAAATACTGAGAATTTAGAACCTTTTTTTGAAGTCTGTTAAAAACGTAAACCCGCGCGTTACGGCGGCACGCGGCGCGGCGGCGCGTGGTACCGCGCGGTAGGGTATATAAATGAGATTCCGACTTAACCCTCACTGCTCCAGCCGGGCTAAGATGTGCAACGTGGGATATGTCGCGCTCGGTTAGTTCCGCTAGAATTATCATTATGTTATGTTTCTATATCATGCTCATTATAATTATCAAAACAACCGTAAATTACTACGAAATCGCTACTTGGCTTCGAGTTTCAGACACTTTTTGCCTTAACTTAACTTTTACAGTCTAATTATTATGGGCTTAAAATGTTGTACTTTTGTATGAAACCGCTGATTTGATTTTTGTGCTCGAGTGCTGGTTTTCATATTAAGGGTTACTTAACCCCCGAAGTTTTCGGGAGTTGTCTTATTCCACCCGGTATAGATATATTGTCTTAAACATGCGGACAAATATTTTTTGTGATATTGGTGTTCCGAATCCTGGACCTTAAAAAAGTTTTTGTATTCAGTAATAATAAAACTGCCTATCGTGTTCAGTAATAAAACACGGACTTGCCTTTATGTGGAATGCTGTGGGTGCGGGACGTCCGGTTTATTTATGACATTGTTTTCTTACGAATTAATAAAGATCCCACTAGATTTGATGGTGGTGGATGGTATATGTATGTAATTCCTTATACCTCCCTTTGATTATTATAATTAGGTACACTTCCGCTACATATCTGAATTGTTATTATCAGTATGTATTTCTAATCTGTATTAAACAGCTGTCTGTAAAGGTGATGTCGCAAAAAAATTAGAACTTGTTTGTAATTTTTCTTACAATTTTGGTGTTATATTACACTGGTCAGTAAGATCCAAGTAACTTCTTTTTCATGCGACTTGTACCGAAGCCATCGATAAATTAACATACTACTTGGTTGGCATAGTAAAAATAAACAATCCATGTTCTTTTTAGGGCGATTGTTTCGTCACCCCAGCAGCAGCGCGGCGGCGCGGCGGCTGCGGGATGAGGGATGCGGGACCGATCATCCCTTCCAAACTCAACCCTGTTGAGCGAGGGTGACGCATCTGGAACAGCTCCTCCCCTTTTTGCGTGTTACTCGCTCAGTGGCGCCGCGCCGCCGTGTGAAACGGTTTATTCTGCATATAAAAATAAACAGGCTTTTGATAGTTCCTTTCTGTTACCGCTGTATTTTAAATTGTCTGCTGCTGGATACTTTCTTGTTTGGCTGTAAAGCATTACATGGATTCGCTTAAAATAAACGTTATAACGTGTAGTGATACCAAAGTGTGATCTAAATCATATATCAATTTATTTAATGAACATTGGTTTGAAGAAAAGAACACAGACTTACTCTTTAATGTGTTAATAATTTCTGAAAAAAAGTGTGTGAAAATGTCTAATTCCATTGAAAAGCAGTTTAGTGACATGAGTTTATCTCCAGACGATCAAGATGAAATTTTTGATCTCGATGACTTTCAAGATCTAAGGTATGTATAAAAAATAATGTATTTTTACATTTAATTTACATGTTTTTAAGATTTTGGTGTTAAGTTTGGCCCACTTTCCCATTTTAATAGTCAACAATAATCCTGGAGAGCAACCGCGAAATAGAATTAGTAATCTAGTTTATAGCTTTAGTAGCATATCTGGCTGGACCAATTTTGACTTCATGTATGTTACAACCAATTGATATAAATTATACCCTTGTTAATTTTTAAAGATTTGATTAATGCTTAAACTATCAACATGATCATCAATGTTTGGAGTCCCACTTCGGTTTTCTATCGCTTTGTTCTCTGTATCAAATAGGTATTCCATTCCATTCCATCCGGGCGAGGTCCATTTACTACATGAAACAGTAATGATAATGATAATATATTTATACACCTTTATTCTGAAAGTACATAATTTTTTTAAAAGTGGGTTACTGAAGTACTTACGTCATTATTGTTATACAGGCATAGAAAAATAATTTCTAACGTTGCTGTTTTTTAATGGTAGGTATTTTTATATTTATACAAAGTACCGTTTTTATCATTAAATCTGTACTCACTAAATGTTGCTGGCCAACTTGCTTGTTCTGAAAATTGAAATTAAAAAACCGGCCAAATGCGGGTTGGACTCGCGCAAGAAGGGTTCCGTACCATTATCTGTAATAAAAACCAGCCAAGTGTGAGTCGCACTTGCGCACGAAGGGTTCCGTACCATTATATATAATAAAAATGGTAAAAAATCATTAATATTATCTAATAAATTTGTGATAAACCTACTGTTTCAATCATAAATTCATACACTGCTAACGCTACTACCACATTTATTAAGCTATTTAATAAAATCAATATCCAATGTGAGAATGAAGTTTCGTTCATTCATTCTTCGTGTCAATGGCTGGTTATATTAATTAGCTCCAATGGGTAGCTGGTACTTCTATGGCCTTATCCGCTCTTATTTTAGGTCTGCTCGGATGCAGGGGTATGGGCGCAGAGCGCAAGAGAGCAAGTGCGGCTTATTTTGCGTTGGGGTTCCGCACTAACACTTGACTTCGGATGGGTCTATTACACCCCACTTGGCTAAGTTGCTCTTGCAACATGGGTACGGAGTCTGTTAAGTGACTTCCAAATTGGCCATTGAAGATCATGTCATAACTCGCATCTTGCTTCCCCTGCGCTCTTTTCCGAGGTGGCTGTATGAATGAGGAAGCTATTACGGCTCTTAAGGCGGGAAGGTGGTGGTCGGTATTCAAACGACGGATGCCGGCAGTCTGCTTCCTGTTTTTTCTATGCTGTAGGCTATTTCTCGTCTGACATCATCACGACAAATCAACCTAACTATTGGTATGGTTAAGGTGTACTTGGAAGCGCCGGTTATGAAGGATTTCACTCACATTCATACAAAACCTAAGTCCTGAGTCATATCGTTAGCTTTCAGTAGGAGTCATTTAATGTTAACGGTGTCATAGGTGTGATATTTTTTTTTTAAAACCATCTATAAACTGAGTTCGTTTATGTGTTTGATTTGTACAGGACTTTCCTGGTCTGAATCCGGCTTGTTCGGGGATAAGGTTTAATGTCAGGCCAATTATGGGTATTAGTCGGTTTAATAAGAGCCTTTCAAAGAGTTTGAACGTATGGCATAGCAAAGATATAGATCGGTAGCTTTTGGGGTCTTTGGGACATTTGCCCGGTTTTAGTAGTTTGGCTGTCCTCCAAAATTTTGGGATCATTGCATCTTTCAGGCAGGTGTTGTAAAAAGCTAAAAGCCATGGAACGGCTTCTGGACTAAGATACTTCAAGAAATGTGTAGTGTTTCGTATGGAGGGTAGTACTGTTTGCTACGCTAGACATAAGTACCCACACAATAAACCAGTCTGCGATAGTCCGTGTTTCATTGAACATCACATGTGGCGTAGCCGAAATTTTCTTACCTAATTAGCTCTCATTTCGTGTTCCACAATGCCTATCAGTAAAATAGAGACGTTCGAGATAGGTACCCATGATTGGGACGCGTGTTGTAGGCGAGTGAAACAGTTTGTGGTGCTCAATAACATCGACGAAAAATTGCACGTAGCGGTGTTAGTGACTCATGTCGGCGTGGTTTGTTACGAGCTGATGTGTGATCTGTGTGCACCAGATTTACCAGAAACTAAAAAGTTCGATGAGCTCGAAAAAATAATGAAGCAACATCTCGAGCCACAAAGGTCGGAGATCGCAGAACGTCACGTTTATCGGCAAAGAAAGCAAGCATCGGGGGAGACCGTCAATGAATATCTACAAAGTTTAAAGCATTTATCTAAAACATGCAACTTCGGCAGCACTTGGAGGTGAACATCAGAGATCAATTCGTTTCCGGTTTGCATTCCGAGGATATGAGATCCAGGCTTTTTGGCGAACGTGAATTGGATTACAAGCGGGCTATCGAGCTCGCATTATCATTGGAAGCGGCGGACAGGCATGTGGCGACGTCAGCGATGAGCAGCGGCGGCAGCGGCGGCGGCGCAGGCGAGCGCGTGCCCGACGGCTTACACCGCGTGGCCGTGGTGCGCGCCCCGCGCCGCCAGCAACAGCGCGGCGGCGGCGGCGGCGGCAAGCCAGCGGCCAGCACGCAGGCGGCGCTTGCCCAGCAATGGCAAGCTGTGCCCTGTGCCAGGTGCGGCCGGGACGGACATGCAGCGGCTCGTTGTCGATTTAAGTATCATAGTTGTGATAATTGTGGTGAAAAAGGGCATTGAAAAGTGATGTGTCGTAAGTACGAAGGTGGGCGCGGAACGAATTCTTCGAGCAAGTCGAAAGGTCAGTTCTTTTTGGTTGACTCTGATTCTGATTCTGAAGAAGTTAATTTTTACAATCTTTCCTGCGACGGCGGAGACGACCCATATTATGTCGACCTGCAAATCGAAACGTCTGCATTGCGATTCGAGGTGGATACCGTGGGTCGTGTTTATTGGTCATATTATCAATAATTGTGAATTCTTAAATTTGTCCTTAAATGTTTAAAACAAAAGGTTTTTTCCCTTTTACTGCATATAATTTAGAGATAATACCGCCCAACGAAGTGGGTACGGGTCAGCTAGTAGTAAAGTAAACCAATAATTTAATAGATATTATTTAGTGTTACACTTCGTACCTACTAATAAAGTATTGTGAGAAGTAATGTAGTTTTTCAGTACAAATTTGTTGCTTGTTGACATGTGTAATAGCATAATAGGTTTTTAATTATTCACTGAACTGCTGGCTGTTGCTAATTGCGTTTAAGTAAAACCGCGGCTGGCGTCGCGTCGTCAGTATGTTACCTGAAAACTCCCCTCCCGTTCGTTCCCAGACATCGTCGTTAACCAAACTAAGCACACATTCTAAAAATTCCGATGAGCCAGCCACCACATCAGGTTCATGAAAATGTTAACCTTATTTGAGATTCTATGATAGGAATATCCAATACCGTATATAAATAAACATAACGTAACATTTATTACCCCATACCCATTTATGATTTTTGAAGAAAAAAGTGTGTTATTAAAGAATTAGATGAGGACTGAGCTCAGGTTGGCTGATTAGAAAAGTTCCAACGTGTCACTTGCGGTACGTGATTAACCTACATATCTACCACTTTTTTCTTATTAATCAATAATTAACCCTGTCACTTTATAACATTGCTCATTAGCAATAGAAATAACGGTCGTTAAAAGTTTGCAAAAGCGCAACGGTCTAAAGGAGTACGTTTTGTTCGGTTGATTGAATCGAGCTTTAACGTTGCACTTCTCCGTTATTTTACCGTTTCTCAAAGCATCTAAAGGCCTTCGTGTTGTGTTTTCGTTCATGATCTATAGAACCGTGTTATCCATAACATAAAGGAACAAAATGTATTTAATAATTTCTATTGTGTCTGTCTACATTGGTCGCGTTCAATTTCATATTACCTACTAATAAATTATTATCTATCTATGCATATAACATGCTTTGTCCTAAATGACTGACTGACGGATCAACGCACAGCCTTAACCGCTGATCGTTAAGACCTGAAACTTGGAGGGTGTGTTCTTTGTATGATGTAGGCATCCGATAAGAAAGGATTTTCTTAAATTATATCCCTAAGGGCGTAAAACGCGGGGGCAAAGTTTATATGGAACAACGTGAGTCCTTGGTCCAATCGACTTTAAATTTTGCCTAAACATTCTTTAACGGAATTGAAGGAAGAAATTTTTCTGTCTATTTTTAAAAATGGGAGCAGAGTTGGTTATCATCCATGGGAAATTAATAAACCTTACTATTGTACCAATAGTGGAGGATGGCGCATGCCTTTTCCGCACGCTTTCTTATTTGTTGTACACCACACAAGAACGCTCAATGGATATTCGTAAATAAATTGTGCGTCAAGTTTGTGAGGTTGTAGGGGTAATCTCTGGGATCTACTGAACTAATTTTGAAAATTCTTTTACCAATATAAATTTTCTTATTTTAATATTGACATAGGGCTATATATTGAACCAAAAAATTCAAAGACTTACGTGGTAGTCGGATTTGTCAAGAAAGTCTGAGAAAAAACGGTCGAACGAAAACGTTTCTTACGAACGCTGCCTTAACGATGAGAGATAATATTTATTTTATTTTATTTTATTTGGAAAACAAACAGTGGTAAAACCTATATATAAAACAACTTAATTATACTTATCACCAATTACATGTTTTCGCATATACGATGCTATTATTTTTTTATTTTTTTATTATTATATTTTTGCGGCTTTGGTATCACTGCGGCCATATGGCCTATTGTGATCGCCACTTGTTAAGGTATCACCCCTCATTAGGGCGTTCATAGTACGAATATACGATGCTAAAGAACTTGTTTAAATGATATGATACACAACAAAAAAACTTAGTAAGTTGTAGACATACATAAAAAAATAAAGTTAAGCAAGCCAATCAGCTAAGAACCGATTCAAACCAGTGATTAGATAAAGCTTTTTTATAAGCAGATGTTTTAGACAGAAATATATCCAAATCGGGGAAGTCTGTCAGATCATTGAAACAATCAGCGGCTCGGATGAAAAATGAATGTTGCCTATAATTTGTTTGCCTATGATTGAGTTCTAGAGAAAAGTGTAGAACTTAATAATGCGTACAAAAAATCAACTTTTAAATTTAAGTCACGAAAAGTAGTTTTACATATTAAAAAAAACTAAACAGGTCATGTTTATTGATCATATTATATATTACTTATGTGAATTCTTATCAAAATAAGCCCATCCAACGAAGTGGGCACGGGTCAGCTAGTTACTAATAAAATGTATTTATTACAATTTTAAATTTCATGGAAAATTTTACCACTCTCACAACACACTACACCCTAGCACACGGTCCAGGTACGGTGCAGGTACGGTCAGCTGCACTTGAATGTATACAATTCCTAACTTTCGAAATGGTATTGTCCACAACATTAAAATATTAGTTTTCTACTAGTAAAAGCTTACACTTGCAGGTACGGTCAGCTGCACGTGAATGTATACAATTCCTAACTTTCGAAATGGAATCACAACATTAAAATATTAGTTTTATCTACTAGTAAAAGCTTATTTTGATAGACCATTTTAAAGTTACGAATTGTTTACATTCTAGTGCTGCTGACGTAGCTCACCTGCCTAATGCCTACCTACAGTACAATGCAAACGCGTCTGGCACATTGTGCATCACAAGCTCACCTGCCGATATTACGTATTCGGCATGTGTGTTAAGTAAGTTTTAAGCTAATATTAGTATTATTATTATTAGTTGCACTAATATTCATATTTCTAATCCATAAATAACATACATAATCAAACAACGCATGGGTTACTGACCTCGCGCGCTATCACCACTACCCGTAACCGTACGCCGTGTTGCCGAGGTAAGCTGGAATGATTGAACACCAAAGAGAACTATTATTTATTTCATATATTGTTACATCATTTGGATACTTTAACACCCTTGCGGATCCTATGCAATACATCCACAAATCTATATTGTAAAGCTCTTATCGCCCAAGTTTAAAAATAAGTTTGTTAAATTTGAAATGAATATTTAAATTACTATTTGTTTCCTGCGTCTTCGTCCGCTCTCAATTGTAACCTCGAGCACGAAGCTACAACCGAAGCCGAGCTCTCGAACCGAAACCACATACGAGAAATGCTTCCATCTCGTATGTGGTTTCGGCTGTATGTTTTTCATAATGCAAACTTCACATCTCCCTTTGCTTTTTCATAACCGAGATACCCTTGGACCCTCCTATGTCCTATCCTACTTCTTTTAGGGTAGAAAATCTAGTATTACGACGTTTTCGAAATGGTGGGCTTGAAACTGGTACCGCCTCAGGTATTAGGCCTCTTCATATTTTTTCTTTGAAGCACGAGCAAGCTCTTTGCCGTCAAGCTTATCCCAGACCGACCTTCTGAACGTAAGAATATGCTATGATCAGCATTCCTTAGGATTGTTGCCACCACTTCGGAGACTTTCTATCATCACTTAGAGTATTGTATGCTCTCAGTCGATATGCAGTAGTAAAGACCACCACAATCCATGAATTGGTTATAGTCCTTCACAACATTGGGAAGGGACAACTGACTATGATCCCGTACTATATTTTCTTTTACGTGAATCAGTTGCTTCAAAGTTAACAGGGCAAGTTACAAGTAAATAGAGTGATTACTTACAACTTTTTAGTGTATGTATATTGTATAGGTATATTGGATCCACGATTTTCTTCAATATTAGATCAATTAATGCTAAAAAGGTATATGTAGGCGTATTACCAGAGAAACATGATTTAACTGCTCGTGTGTTGTCAAATATTCTGGTATATCTTGCTGGTTTGCTTGCTGGTAGTCGTATTTCATTCACCTTCGGTCTATTTGAAATATTTTTCAGTTGTATGTACACGTTACAGGAACTACAGAAAATATAAGAACTCTTAAACTCACACAAATTTACCTAAAATGTTTACTTAAAACGGAAAGGTTAAGTTCTCCGATTCCGGTAAAGTTGTTCGGTTCTTTTTTACCCTGATTAAAGCAGAACATGTACGGCAGATACATGATAGATAGTTTACTAGTATAATAACAAGTTTGTGACAAGGCGCTGTGGTGTAGGTAAAATGCCGTTTTTATTTTAAGTAAACGATGTTGCTATAGTGCCTTTGCTAAATGTCCGTTAGGTTGCTAATGGAAAACACTAACGGGTTTTTAAATACATACGGTCAGTTTTTCAAAGTTATTCGTCGTCTATTATCCTTATTTTTACATTATAAACTTAAATCTCTGGCTAGGGTTTTGATACCGAAGATTGTTATCGGAACTACTCTTGCCCACACTTACTGTTTCCCTCATATAGGTGCGGTACTCTATTGGTGCTAATCATGCTGCCGGTGAACATACAGTAAACTTGTATGCCTCAGGTTCATGGATTCAGAACAGTGCACCTCAGGTCACGTTCCTAATGTACAGGACCTGCGCGAGAATGTTATGCTATCGGTGATGGTAACCACTATACATCAGGTCGGCCATCTGCTTTTTTTATCAACAAGTTCCTTCTAAGCGTACTATCACCAAAATTTCCACCTGACCAACCAACCTTTGCGAGTGTAGAGTCCGTTACAAAACATTGTTTTTAGGGATCTGTGATAACTGCCGGGTACGTAATACTAATATTTCTTCTAGTAACGGCTTGTCGCTTCACAGGACAAGACCCCTAAGGTGGCATGGCGGAACTTTGGGAGATTATACGTTCGTGCTCAATGAGCAAATAAATCCAACATAGCTTTGTTCGACGTTGTTGTCGTGTCTATCCACACCACACGTACGAAGGGGTGTTTTTAATTTCGTGGAATAAATGATTTATTTATAGCTCAAAATCATTAGACGAACTCATTTTTCGGATCTTTCATAAAAATATTCATCTTTTAGATATAACGCTTTTTTAGATAGACAGACGCTCTTTTAGATAGATGCCTAAGTACCCACTGAGAGAAATTTACGTAGCCGGATTACGTAATTTATGTAGCAAAACGATACAGAATGACGATTGTAGCCGGCACCATGTCGCGTACGTAGCTATACTTAAGTAGCCGGCACCATGAATTTTTCCATCGACCGGCATACGTAATTTACTCCTGTATCGTTTTGCTACTTAAAATAAGTAGCATGCAATCCTCAACTGTCCTACTAAATACCTTCATTGTATACGTACTTCACTGGCTCAGACTACTAACAGTATGGGCTCTCCTACTTATGTAATGGTGTAGAATATACACTGTACCGGCTCAGACTACGTACAGCATGGTCTGTCCTACTTACGAACAGGTGTAGAATACGTACTATACTGACTCAAACTACTTACAGTATTGTCTCTCCTACTTATGTACAGGCGTAGAATACGTTGCTACTTAAATAAGTGGCATGCAGTTCTTCCCTGTGTACGTATTGCATTGTTTCAGACTACGTATAGCATGGTGCGTCTTACTTACGTACAGGTGTGGAATATGTACTGTACCAACTCAGGCTACTTATAGCACGGACTCTCCTACTTATGTACAGTTGTAGAATACCTACTATACCGGCTCAGACTACGTCCAGCATGGCGTATCTTACTTATGTAATGGTGTCGAATATGTACTGTACCGGCTCAGACTACTTACAGCATGGTGTGTCCTACTTATGTACTGGTGTCGAATACGGACTGTACCGGCTCAGACTACGTCCAGCATGTCGTATCCTACTTATGTAATGGTGTCGAATATGTACTGTACCGGCTCAGACTACGTACAGCATGGCGTGTCCTACTTACGTAATGGTGTCGAATACGTACTGTACTGGCTCAGACTACGTACAGCATGGCGTGTCCTACTTACGTAATGGTGTCGAATACGTACTGTAGCGGCTCAGACTACGTACAACATGGCGTGTCTTACTTACGTAATGGTGTCGAATACGTACTGTACCGGCTCAGACTACGTACAGCATGGCGTGTCCTACTTACGTAATGGTGTCGAATACGTACTGTACCGGCTCAGACTACGTACAGCATGGCGTGTCCTACTTACGTAATGGTGTCGAATACGTACTGTACCAGCTCAGACTACGTACAGCATGACGTGTCCTACTTACGTAATGGAGTCGAATACGTACTGTACCGGCTCCGACTACGTACATCATGGTGTGTTCTACTTATGTAATGGTGTCGAATACGTAGTGTACTGGCTCAGACTACGTACAGCATGGTGTGTTCTACTTACGTACAGGTGTGGTACTAGTACTATACTGGCCCAGATTACTTACAGCCTGGTGTGTTCTACTTATGTAATGGTGTCGAATACGTACTGTACCGGCTCAGACCTACTACAGGTTGCATGGATAAGAGCCAGTATAGTACGTAACGCCGAAACATAAGTGGGAAAACACAATGTTGTATGAATATGAGCTAGTATAGTACATGAACAACACCTAAGCATAAGTAAAAACACCATGTTGTATGAATACGAGCTAGTATACAACATAAAAAGCACATTCTAAGCATACAATCAATCAGTTAAATATATAATAATAATACAACACCTAAACAAAGTATAACACTCCATGGTATTAAGTCCGAGGCAGTATAGTATGCCAGTAAACAACATTTAGCACATAAGTACAAGTAAAACTCTTTAATGTTTTCTTTACTTCTTTAATTTTTAAATTCTTAATTATAACTTTACTTTATTTAGGTATACAAAAACACCAAATTGACTTATAAAATACTTAAGTAACATGTCACTTGCACCATAACTTTGCAGAAAATCTAAAAAGTGCACGTCCTAAAAATGTGATGTAACTTTTAAAGAGACTTGTGGGGGACAAACGTCGGAGACAATTGGAAATAACACCTCAGTGACACGAACAGATACTTACCCTGGATCAGGCCAATTAAATGTAATAAAGTAGCAGAATAGTGTTTGTCTCTACTTTGTCGAGCTTTTTGTTTGGCGTAGTCTATTATTTCTTCTTTCTTCAGATAGAAGCATAGAGAATAAACTGTTCTCTTTCCCAGGGTACATATATTTAAAATCTTCTTGAAGCTGTAACAAATTTATTACTTTGTTAACGAAAGTACCTCCTCGCCTAGTTGCTTAATAGCTAATAATAATAATAATGCTGGACAATCTACACAGCATCATCTAGCCCCAAGCTAAGCAGTGCTTGTGTTATGGGTACTAGATGACCGATATATACTTTAAACAATACAATACATCGATATTTTTATTATACTTATATTAATAATACTTACATAACTCACATTAGATCTGATGGCAGTTACTAAGGCAGATGCAGATGAATCTGATGATTCAATATCAGGTTCAGGCACTATGTCTATATTGTTGTCATCTGATAGGATCGGGAAATACTCATCAGTGTCTTCAACAATCTGAAATATAAAAAAATGAGAGCGCAAATATAGGTCCTAGTCTTTATTCACTGTGCCCATGTTTCACCATAGTGCTCCAAGATGGGCTAAGCTTTGCTTGAATTGAAACATAAAAAAATGGAACTTAATGTAAACCTATCTTCATTCTAGCTTAGAACCCAGTCTTGTGCTCATTTTTTTTGCTGATAGTTCCAAATTCTAGTTTAATCATCATCGTCATCATGACTAGCCAACTATGTAGGTAGGTACTTTCATAAAAGTTAGTTAGGAGAAAAAAATATGTTTAGTAATAATTTGCCCTTAAGTATGACTAAGCTCAGTATTTCAATCAAGTAGGTTCCTAGGCAAAAAGTTTAAAAGTACTTACCTATTGCAAAAGTGAGTTCTTGTGCCAACTGCCGGACTAAGTATATGTGATCTTCTATTTTGGGGATTAGTTCTCGGAGTTCTCCAGCACTCATAAGGGCTAACACATCCACATCAATGTTGTTTTCTAAAAGCAGATAAGTACATAATTAGGTTATTGATTTTCAATGTATTGGAGGTGTGTGGTGAATCATAAATATCATCCAAACTAAGACTGCATTTATCTGCAAAGATACAGACTGGAATCCATGATGGATGTACCAACCCAATAAGAGTTACAAAGCATCAGAGCCGCCGACGGCCTACCTACGCGGTAAATGCGTACCATCGGTACCATCTACAACCACATCAACAGTTAACTACTACCTACCTACCAATGTTAATGTTTAGCCCATGGAGATAATATATATGTACTTACGTTTAGCCTAAGATTACGCGTCGTACCTACCTAATCTTAGTGATAAGCGTAGGTAATGCAAAACGCAAGTCTATCCCACAACGTGATATAATAGCTTGAGGCGTTTTGATGTAGGTATTTACCTGAAAACGTGAAATCTAGAAACCAAATAGCAAGGGTCAAACATTTCACTGCAAACTTACCGCGAAATACTTGCTCGTCCTTCTCCAATTTCAGATCTACACCCAAGATCATTCTTGTGTCTTGCGCAGTCGCCATCGGCATCAGCAGTGGGCGCAGCAGCGGCAGATACTGACACTTGGCTCGTTTCATAGAATACTTTGCTTGCTTCTTATTTTGTGTATTACATTATGTAGAAATTGTAGAATTTTATTTGAATGTGGACCCACAAAATACTACTAGCGGGCGGCCTAACCCGGGCGGCGCGGCGGCGGCCCGGGTGGCGGCGCGGCGGTCGTAGAAAAGAATGCACAATTGTAAATTAAATTCTAACATTTCTAACTGCAAACCAGTGTTGCCAGACGAAGATTTCAAAATCCAGAGAAATCCAAAAAAAATATGCAGATTCATTTTACGCATCTACACAAATAAATAATATTGAAGTGTCTGTTTGTAATATTAAAATAACCGCTTTTTACTACATGCATATGAATGTATATATGTATGATACATGTACCAAAATAGCATTTTTTACAATTTTTGTCTGTCTGTCTGTGTTGTTTGTTCCGGTTAATCTCTGGAACGGCTGGACCGATGTCGACGGGACTTTCACTGGCAGATAGCTGCTGCAATAAGGAGTAACTCAGGCTACTTTTTTTTTAGAAAAATTCCAAAATGTCCAATACCTACATAGGTACGCGCATGCCACTAATGCGCCGTCACGTCGATCACCTCCCACCGCTTCTATTCCGCGGGTTCATTTTTCAATAAAGCTAATACGAAGAACTAAAAATAAATAATAACACATATAGTAATGCAAGAACTAAAAAACTAAATAACTTTTTTGTTCATTTCTGCGCGGACGAAGTCGCGTGTTACTTACCTACATAATTATAAAATAAATACATCTATAGCAAGCCAACCCAGCATTCTTTCAAAAAGGTTTAGAATAAAGCAAATTGACTGAAGGGAATGTTAGTTTTCTTCCATTCTCAAATATCATTATTTTATCATAAATCTGGTGCTTATTTTTGGAACCATCGGGCACAACTTGCCGTCGCTTTGCTAAATTGGCAACACTTTAGCAAAGGGCACAAATTTGGCGCCTAAAGAGCTAAGTAATCGGGATACGTATTTTAACGTACCGGCATACTTGTACGTAGGTAACAAAACAAACTACTATAAACAAGTAGGTAACGTACCTACTTATGTAATGAAAATGAAGTTACCGTCTGTCACCAGGCTGTATCTCATGAATAGAGAGTTGAATTTTTCACAGATGACGTAGATAAGTATTCCTGTTACCGCTATAACAACAAATACTTACTAAAAAAACCCGGCCAAGTAAGAGTCAGACTCGCGCACGAAGAGTTCCGTACCATTATCTGAAATAAAAACGGCTAAAAATCCCGATTGCTG
Organism: Electrophaes corylata; assembly: GCA_947095575.1. Lineage (NCBI taxonomy): Eukaryota > Metazoa > Arthropoda > Insecta > Lepidoptera > Geometridae > Electrophaes > Electrophaes corylata. The sequence goes on along the minus strand of OX352698.1, from coordinate 7,855,603 downwards.
TATTAGAGCCCCCTTATAGGTTTATTCATTTTATTCTGTTGATTCTGTGATTTTAGTATTTGTTGTTATAGCGGCAACAGAAATACATCATCTGTGAAAATTTCAACTCTCTAACTATATCGGTTCATGAGATACAGACTAGTGACAGACGGACAGGCAGACAGACAGAGTCAGTGGAGTCTTTTGATTATGATTTTTTATTATTGATTTTTATGTTTTTTTATGATCATCATATGGTCTTTACTTCCGCCTCTTATTTTCCGTGCCATAGGTAGGTATGCCAGCTTTCAGATCATGAGTGCAACATTGAGTCATTGAGCTAAGTTCACACAGTAAAACTACTTGAAACACTTAGGTAGGTAGGTAATTAACCATGACACTACGGCGTTGTCGTAATTTACTTAAAATACCTATTATTATCATCATATAATGTAGACTTGCATTGTTTCGACTTATCATACCAAGGTTCCTACCTTCCTACTTTCGACTTAAATTCTGATTACCTACTTCCTTACTAACTTGGTAGCAGGTAGGTAACCAAGTTTCAACTCAATCGGACCATTTATTGAAGAGTTCCGTTGAACAGACCTTGACTCCATCATCAGACCAGCTCGCTGTCACCATTTTATGAGAGCTAAGTAGGCAGGTAGGTATTTACCTACTAAATTATGAGAAGTATGTAAAGGTAAGTAGGTACCTACCTATAGTATAGTCTAGTCTAGGTACCTACCTAATTGTAGTAAGTATTTATTTACTTACCTACTTTACCTATTTAACCACTTGCCTACCTAAATAGATATGTATAAAATATTGTGATTTAGATAAGTACTTATTCTAAGTAAGTACTTAAGTAGGTACCTATATTGTATCATCATAGGTTTCAAAATGTAGTAGGTACCTACCTACTTAGCTTTATGCATTTGCAAATTGGTGTAGGTGGATCTGTGCTAATTGCAGCCACGCGGACGCTGCTTCTGTATGCTGTAAGCTATTTGCAATACGTAGCTATCAACCTTATTTTACATATCCGTCATCTTTATTGTACGTAGGTCCCTTACGGCGCGTTTAGACGGCGCGAAAGCTTTCGCGCGGCGGCCGCGCGGCGGCCGCGCGGTTGGCCGCTTGACAGGAATTTGAACGTTGCTTTCTAGAATATAAAGACGGTATTCGATATTGATGTTGTCAACCGCGCGGCGGCCGCGCGGCGGCCGCGCGGCCGCCGCGCGGTTGGCTCGGTATCAGGGAATTTCAACGTTTTCGTCTAGTAAATTGAGTTGAAATCACGGTGGCCGCAAGCATAGAAAAATTTTACCCGAACAAATGAACAATGATTTCATGGGTGATTTCAAAAAAGATCGTAATACATTTTTTTATGCGAGATTTTAATGCAGAATAACATCCAGTTTGATGGTTTAAATATCCGGCACTGAAATTTTATTTTTATTTTATTTAATGATTTATTTTATGTTTTAATTATACGGTTTGAGTGTAAGGGCCTTGCCTTTGATACCCCTCTATGTACCAAGACAAATATACCCTGAAAATGTTAAGTTTCTACGACCAGTTTACATTACGGTTTAGGCTGTGCGTTGTCTATTAGGTCAGGACAAAAATTCTTATATTTGGTAAAGATTATCCACATATACCGTTGATAAAGCTGCCGTCTGTGGACTAGATCCGTGTTGAATTCTTTTTCTAGTATTTCAACCCAAACTGCATTTTTGATATTTTTTGTGCTGTCTTATTTCTGCCTCTTACGGCCAATAGAGGGGAGCCACACTCATACAACCACTCTGAAAATACCATTGGCGAGCTTACTAATGTATGGTTTCTTGTCGTCAACCTCGCAGATTTTTTACTTAGCTAACATAAAAATAAGGACCTAAAATCGAACGTACTTAAATTACCTCGAATGGCGTAACAACAGCTGATCACCACTTTATATCTTCTTTTGTAAGTCAATCTCAGTTTTTTGAGGTTCAAAATATATTAAACAGCTGATCACCACTTTATTTCTTCTTTTGTAAATGAATCTCAGTTTTTGAGGTTTAAAATATTTTATAAATATAATATGATTTAAAAGAATAGCTTGGCTGAATATTTCTCCCTTTTGTCAAGCATTTCACACTATAGGTTACCAAACCACAGGCAGTATTGTGATTGAGATACACTCAACCTGAAAACCGTGGATAATTTGATCTATCTCTCTTATAATAGAAGCTCAGCTCCATAAAATGTGAACTATTGAAATATCACTCACTTAGAAAAGAAAGTTATGTTATGATAATATATGTAAATTTTCCTACGCGATGGAATCAAGAATTATGAAATCCGTAGAAGAACCAAATCACCAACATAGCTTTCAGAATCAGCAAGTTAAAGTAGCAATGGGTATTTATCTCGTAGAACCACAGAGCAATAAATGATTCTCAAATGGCGACCATGAACTGAAAGATAATACACAAAATCCAGTGAGCCAACGACATTGGGGTTGCGGGAAGTTGGCGCAAAAGTTAAATTAGTTCTTCCTGAAAGCGTAATAGTAGAGACCTACGTGGGCCAGATCAGCAGTGGTGATGATGATAATGTTGGGTTCTATAAAGTTTGAAAAAAGCAGATATGATCTTATTTAATATTACCCACAGTATCATTCACTGACAGCATCATTTTGATGATTTTGACTTACTTAACCTTTAATAATTTGTTGGTCCCAGGGACCCCAAGGTTAAAAAAAAATTTTTTTTTTGTCCTACGTTGCGATAGTTTGTTATTAATTGTACTTTTTAACATTAAAGTTTTTTGTCAGTTATCTTCTAGTAAGAACTTGATTATCAAAGAGTTGATTAGCCTCGACATCATTATGGTGATGAAGATTCCGTATATTGTTTAGTGGCATCATGGACAAACTCTCTATGTTAATGTCCCGAATCCCTATAGAGATCGTTATTTTGTACATAGCCTTCCACAGTAATCCTCTTGCATCTTAGTTGCAACTCAATGATCAGGTCATAGTCTACCTTCTTATACTGTAAAGTTGAGCCTTTCTTTTTATATTTAAGAAAGAAATAGTTTTATGACTTTATTCCCCAAGCACGGTAGATATCCCCTCCAATCTCTTAGTACCAAGTACCTACTCAAGATTCTTCGAGGAAGTCTAAAAGGGTAGTCAGAAGTATGTCCAGATAGTACATTTGGTACATATCCACATTTTGCAGTATTCTATTACAATTTAATCCATTATATTTATTTTAACTTGATCGTAATTCATTGAAAACGATTCAAGCACTGCATACTAAAGTTCAAGTTGATCCCTAGCAAAGAGTGTAGGGGATACTCAAGTTATGGTTAAAATCATGTTCCGAGAATTTTATAGTCAAACTAAGATCATTTTTATTATTTTCAAAATTGGACCCCGTGGACCCCTAACTTGAAAAAATGGGTTAAAATGTCTTCATTTTACTTGTGTCAACCGCGTAGTGACCGCGCGGTTGGCTGCTTGACAGGAATTTGAACGTTATTGTTTAGAACATAGAGACGATATTCGGTATAGATCTCTCAACCGCGCGGCGGCCGCGCGGCCGCCGCGCGAAAGCTTTCGCGCCGTAGGAATTTGAACGTTATTATTTAGGACATAGAGACGATTTTCGGTAAATATCTTTCAACCGCGCGGCGGCCGCGCGGCCGCCGCGCGGCCGCCGCGCGAAAGCTTTCGCGCCGTATAAACCCGCCCTTAATGTTGTAAGTAGGTACCTATACAGATATTGTGTAACAGGCTACTTATAAAACATATCTATCCACCTTTTGTAAGTAGGCGGAATACGTATTATGGTAAACCACCGACTCCTTAATGAACGTAGCTAGTCACATGCTGTAACTATGCCGCATGCTGAAATATTGCTGTCAGCTATCTACACTACGTAGCCATCAACCTTATTTTACGTATCTGTCATCTTTATTGTACGTAGGTCCCTTAATGTTGTAAGTATACAGATATTGTGTAACAAGCTACTTATAAAACATATCTATCTACCTTTTGTAAGTAGACGGAATACGTATTATGGTAAAACACCGACTCCTTATTGAACGTAGCTAGTCACATGCTGTAACTATGCCGCATGCTGAAATATTGCTGTCAGCTATCTACAATACGTAGCCATCAACCTTATTTTACGTATCTGTCATCTTTATTGTACGTTGGTCCCTTAATGTTGTAAGTATACAGATATTGTGTAACAGGCCACTTATAAAACATATCTATCTACCTTTTGTAAATAGGCGGAATACGTATTATGGTAAACCACCGACTCCTTAATGAACGTAGCTAGTCACATGCTGTAACTATGCCGCATGCTGAAATATTGCTGCCAGCTATCTACAATACGTAGCCATCAACCTTATTTTACGTATCTGTCATCTTTATTGTACGTTGGTCCCTTAATGTTGTAAGTATACAGATATTGTGTAACAAGCTACTTATAAAACATAGCTATCTACCTTTTGTAAGTAAGCGGAATACGTATTATGGTAAACCACCGACTCCTTATTGAACGTAGCTAGTCACATGCTGTAACTATGCCGCATGCTGAAATATTGCTGTCAGCTATCTACAATACGTAGCTATCAACCTTTTAGTAAGTAGGCAGGAAGATGTTATAAGTATACAGATAAAAATGTAACCGGCTACATAAAATACGTAGCTATCAATCGTAGGTAAGTAGGCACAATACGTAACAGGTAAAGATTAAGTAGCCAGATGCTGAATGTGTACCTCATATTGATATAACGTTGTCGGTTACTTATTCTAAGTAGCTGGCCACCTTATGCACTAAGTACCTATGTAGAATCGATATCATTTTGTAAATACTGCAGCTACTTAAAATACGTAACTATCAACTGCTCCTTGGTTATAAAGATGAAATAAGTATGTAACAACATTATAAGTATATTTCTGTAATGCCATTACGGAGCATGGCCCGGCTTACAACTGCATAAGTAAGATTCACCATTCATAGATAAGCGGATCACTTATTACGTATGCTACATGCGTAGTAAGTAGTAAATTGCATATACATTACAAAATCGGGTCATGTACGTAGCATTTTTTTCTCAGTGCCTGTATAAACGCCTAAGTACCTGTATGAACGGCTTAGTACCTGCATGAAAGACTGACATGGGTCTCCAAAACTAAATCTTTACGTAAGTGTCCAAAACAGCTGTCCACCCAACGGCATTTAGAAGCCGTTTCCGGTACGTTGCTTCAAAGTGCTGAAACAATATTCCACCGCCGATCCGAGACCTACAAAGTGTGCATGCAAGATAAGCTAAAAATTTTCCTCGCAAGTCACCAAAAAGAATTTAGTCACATTCCAAACCAAATATCAAGCCTATAAATAAAAACTTCAACCTTTATATACTCATACCTGATAGCTTTATTGTATTTTACTTTTTCTTCTGTCTCTAATTTCCACTCCTCTTTGTTCTTGTACAATATTGGTGGATATTTCACGTAGCACCCAGCCCCAACCTAGCGGAAGCTTAAACTATTTTATTCGGGTGTTTGGGCACGAAATTACCGACAAAAAATTGTTTTGCTCATTATTTTTTATTGGCTTGTTATTATAACAACCTTTTTATTTTTCACTTTAATTAGACATATTGCAATTAAAATTTTATATATTTATCAATAATATTACTTATATTTATTAATATAACATTTATTTAATAATACATAATCTAGTTAATCAGTTTATATTAAACAATTATATTATTTATCATCCCACTAAGGTTCCAATGAAAGACCAGCGTTGTGTTATTGTGTTGCACGCAAAAACACAACAAATGCTGAATTGGACGCCAATTTGTATTGTTGATGGACGGTGCCGGGAGATTTCGTTTTTGTATTTTTATTTTCTTGTATCTTGATTTTACTTGATAGTGTTTCATATTGTGTCGTATCCATATGCGTACCTGTTAAGTCCCGTGTTTTGTCCGTCTATCACAAATAAATGTTTTTTCTTTCTTTTATATGTTTATTTCGCCCGGAAGAATACGAGGAACTTGAAAATTTCTTCTTTCAAGTTCCCTGTTTGCTTTGCGTTGAACTTTACTTCTAGAACCAGAGATAAACTTAACCAGATTGCAATCCAATTTAATCCAGTTAGATTTTAAAATATCAAAATACTGCTACACCTTAAATGAAATGCAAAATATGCATATATTAGGTATGCAATTTTTCTGGAATGTATTTTTAAGGAAAATTATGTTTCAAAATAACACAAATCAATAAGTCCAAAAATAATGTCCCTGCCAAAAATAAAATATACCCCAGAATACTGATTTTAAACAGCTCGTAGATTTTTTTTAGACATAGTTGAAGATAGTAGTTATAAAGTCCACTACATATAGTTGTTTAAATGAATATTTTAATCTCATCTCCTGTCTATCTTTATAAAACTGATAACGTATTTATTAACCCTTACATTTATATGTAAACAATAAGACTGAGGATCAAGCGCCAACCACGCTTTATTATTTGGCTAACTTGACTTCGGGAATGTGTTCGTCAGAGTGATTGTTCTGGCTGTGGGGTTGCCTCTGGGAAAGTACATGGCCGCACTTTTCCTCGGTTTCTCCATATGTGGGATCATACATGTTGTGCATTGAGAGCCTTTTGCAGCCCTATACACAACACACCCGATAGGATTTTCTATCGGATGTTTAATCAGTTGCAGTAAAATGTATAAAGCTCGTAACTCTTAATTAAACCAATACCATATTGAAAATTGCATATTATTTAATGTCAGTTTGAACTAACTTGAACAAGCTTGTTTGTATAGTTCAAGCTGACGTTGGTGAAGTTTTAACATTTCCACTCTCCGCGTTTACTTAGGTTCGCTAGGTTTATAGCCCACTCAGTGCCGCGTTCAGACGAGCGTCACGCAGCCTGGCAAGTAGACCGCGAACCATCCCGGCGATGACGGCTGGCCAAGCATGTTATACATAGTATACATTCGCATTGGGGTAAGCCAGTTAGTGCAAGCAATAGCGGTCAACGCGGACGTCAATCTCGTGGCGGTTATAAACAGGCACACGAGCGCAAGCACATTCCTCCTTTGAACTATGTCGACGACACCTACTCTCGTTTCAATCGACGGTCAGAGCGAGCGCAAACACAAACAGCAAGCAGCCCTTTTACACGCTTGCATCTGTGCTCGTGCCCGTTGAATGCCGCTTTGACGTTTGCGTTTATTTGACGTTGAACGGAAGCGTCTGAACGCAGCATTATGCGTAGCAGGCGGTTAGTGAACGGTGACGGCGCGCGGGCGTTCGTTGCATCTGCTGCCTGACAGGTGGTTAGTTCGGTGCCACGTGCCCTCCACCTTTCAACTGTTTATTTCTGATTACTTCAACATGATGCTTTATCCTGGCAGTACATTATCAGAATGTTTCGGACGCGCGAAGGAAGGTTTTCACCCATCCATGTTCTATGCAATAATTAAAACCCTTAGGTGTTTTATGTTTCACTTACTGTGGTTTACCCTGTTTTTTTATCTAGAAAGAGCTGTTACGCAGATTTTATTCTAGTAAGATTAATGGCCGCTATACCACGTTATGCATCGAATGAGTATGTGTTTCATTGCACGTTCCACCACTGCGTTGTAATGTATGGGATGAGACTTTATCGAACATGGTCAACTGGTTGCGTATGCGTCTGTTAGATTTATATACATATACAGGCTGTTTTTTCCCAGGGCCACTGAAGTCTGAAAACGTGAAAATTATATTAAAACCAAGTTAGGGAGTAACGTGTTCGATTAAAAAAAAATCTATTTAAAATTTTTTTGCAAGAACCCATATTGCATGACTATGTGCCCAAAGTTGTTGAAACACGTTCAAAATTGATTATTTATAAATTCTACTTTATGAATTCAGTAAAGGTTATAACGTTTAGACTACTTTAGATTAGACTATGCGCAAACGAAGCTATCAAATATTTTTTTCTGTTTGTAAAAATTTTGGAATTCCTGAAAGTATAGTAAATAAAAAAATAACATTGATTTACATACCTTAACATGCTTTATCACTTGCTAGCACTTAGCTTTCTTCGGAGAGCACTGAATATAACTGAACTTAATTTCACTGTGAACTGTAGGTATCAAACTGAGTCGACTAGCACAAGCCACGTAAATATGTCAGAAGTCTGATGTAACAACTCCTTTCTACTTTTTTTTAAATACCAAGTAACACATTAATTTTTAGGCCAGGATAAATTAAAATATATCAAATCGGTATATGATTTATACATTTATGTAACGACATAAATATATAGTCAAGCATTTATACCAATTATAAGTCCTGACTGTCTGACACATAGATAAAACACAGCCTAAACCAATGGTCTTACTATTCTGTATTATGATATTGTTATTAATAATTTGGTGGTTAGAGACAAGTGTACTAAGAAAGGAATTCCCGGAAAAGTTTGTGTGAAAATAACTGTACGCGGACGTCGTCGCGTGCGTTTCGCTAGTCGTTGTAGTATACGATGGCTCGTACCATTCTATTAACCAACATAATATGTAAAAACTGTGTTATTCATAACTTGTGGAAACGCCCGCGACTTCGTCCGCGTGACTCTATTTTTATACAAACTGCAACTTTCGCTATACTTACCCTATTCTTATTGACTTCCTGGAATTCCTTTCCTTTCTTAGTACACCCCTACACATCAATACAAAACTACTCTGTTAATTTAGGCTGTGCGTGATCTATATGTAAGTAAGTCAGTCAGGACAAAGATTCATAACATTGGTATAGATGGTAGTTGAACCGTTCAACCACCATCTACCGTTCAACTTGAACGTTCCTTTACCTAAAATGGCTGATAAGTCTGTTGGCATCTCTTTTTGTTGACATGGAAGTGACAGTGACAAGATAAACTTATAGGGCTGTAACAAACTGTCAAGGATTAATTATTCGTTTTCTGTCATCTTTGGAAGCAACATTGTATTTTCATTTTAATTGTTTTTCTAGTGTTATTAAGTTCAGATGGGTAATTTTGGTGGTATTTTAACCATCATTACTTGAGGTCTTAGCACAAGTGTGAACAAATGAAATGAAAGTGTGTTATGAGGCATCCTGATTTGAACGAAAATGTTTCCCTTTGGTTTTGAAGAAAAACGCCATCTTTTTCTTCAAAACCGATGACGGCTGACTTTACTTTTTTTACCGACTCGACTTGACTAAAAAGAATTTATTCAAACCACTTGACATTGGTAAAATTGTCCGTAAGACGACAGATGCCACAAAAAAAAACTGGTATCAACCTATGCTTTATTTATAGTATTAAACTTTATAGTGAACTTTATACTTTTAGTAAACTTTATAGTAAACTAGTATCAACCTATGTTTTATAGTATAAAGCATAGGTTGATACTAGTTAAGTTAGTAATCCGACGCTGGTAGGATATTGGAACCGGGCATTAGTATAAAGTTTACATATTATTAACTACTATTAAGTCATGCCCTACGCTAATACCCGGTTCCAATATCCTACCAGCGTCGGTTAGTAGTTCTACGGGCCCTTGCCTGTCAAATAAACTTTCATTTCACTCATAAACTTATTTCATCATAATGAAATGAGACGGTTAATATAAAGTGTTTAGCCACGACCCTTAAAAAAATTCCAAAAGAAATTTTAGAGTAAGTAAAGTACCTACTGTACTACTGGTAGGGTAGGCCTAGGCATTGGCATTATAATAGCATAACAGAAACTGGAGTATTCCATTTGACCCTCTTACTTTCCCTAAATTTAACCAACACAAAAAATAAAACCATTCATCGATTAGCGGTTGAATAAATTTTCTTAAATCATGGCTAAGAGCACTCTATTAAGTTAACTTAACTTTTTTTTATAATTCATGCCCGTTTCCTGTACCTTACAAAAACGTAATATGTACTTAAAAAAATTGGTCATCAGGTAAGCCTTCATTGGATAATGTTACCGAGAGAGCTTACACTGCCCAATGAGGTGAGTTAATCTGACAGGCAACTACCCGTAGTACTGCTAACGGACGCTCGTAGAATATTGGAACCGGGTATTAGCATAGGGCATGACTTAATAGTAGTTAATAAGACCATTATTGGTCTTTCTTACTCATAATCCTTGACAGTTTATAAAGGCAATACATAATAATCTTGTCACGGTAACTGTACTTAAATAATCTGACTTCCATGTCAGCAAGAGATTATTTTAGTTTGATTTTAGTACAGTGCAACAGACTTATCAGCTTTGTTATAGGCAATGGTAACCACATCAGGTGGGCCATCTGCTTGTTCTAACTACAAGCACATATTAATGTTTGACCACAATCTTATATGTTGATGATACGGTTGACGGCATAGCACGCTCACGAAAAAGATACCTATTCATTCACTCTTTCGTTTAATAACGTCCCAATAGGTATTCCCGACGACGTCTCGGTTAATTAAATAGTTTCGTTTTCGTTTCGTCCATCCGCTTGGGAGCTGTGATGCTACAACAGTTACACACACATGTTTAATCTATACTACCCCTCGGTTTGCATCAGGGGTTAAAAATTATCTAATAATAATCGTCTACACCCACGATGGCGGGGTAACTCTTCTCTGTTCTGTTATTTTGGTGTTTCATTTGTATAAGTAACTGTGCGACTTTGTTCGCGTGATGTTTTTTTCATATAAACTTCAACCCCCGCTGAACCCGTTTTGGGGTTGAACTTGGGAATGCTTTTCTGAGTACCCCTCTACGCACCAAGACGAATTCAAGTCTACCAGTTATTTAGGCTGTACGTTGTCTATAATGTCGGTCAGTCAGAACAAAGATTCTTATAATTAGTAAGTATAGATAACTCGATGCTATAATTATAATATTTGCTCCAATCGGACAAGGATATATTAAAAGCAGCACCGTAGTCATTATTTGTAATAACACCTGCTTGGAAAATACATTAAACCCCTTATAAACATAATGTGGCTAGTGGCTAAATGTACGTCTAATGAACCGGAAGTCGAAGCTTAGGACGACGCTATCCTACCCCATGGACTGACGACATTGTTAGGAGCGCGGGAAGTCGGTGGATGGAAAGGGTTCAAAATCATTATTCCTGGAAACATGTGGGGGAGGTCTATGTCCAGCCGTGGACTCCCACAGCCTGTTGAGAATGACGATGATGATGCCTAGGACTCAAATGACAAAAGCTATCTACTTTTAGTACAATGACATACACATTGCTATGTAACATTTACTACAAACTGAACGTTAATGTAAAAGCACTTGTAAAGTTGATAAATGAGATGGCTGACTTTCACTGGAAAAAATACTTGCGTCATGATTAAATTAGAATTTTTGTGTTTTTTTATAATGAGACTCCATTGATTTGTACAGCATTATATATCTTCTTCCTCTTATCTAAATAGTGGGATTAAAAAGTTATACGTTTAGGAAGCACCACGCTATGAAGCCTTTGATTCGGATAAATGAACTTGAATAACTGAAACCGTAATATGGCACAGAATACTATTCTAGCCTACTTCGTTTTCTATTTTTGACATGTGTCCGTCGTTCGGCAGACAGTTTTAAGTAGATGAGTAAATAGTTTTAATAAAGTAGATAACTGTCAGAGAAAAAATATTATCTATGATACCTACCAGCGTATGTAATACCGGAGGTGATTAAAGCGGAAATATAAATATATTTTATGTACCAGTTCATTATGTGAAATTTTATTCAAACAATATTATTCAGATGCATAGTTTAATTTGATATTCAAATATAAAACGACTTTGGGGCTGTTTTCGGCCAATTCCTTTAGTACTTATATATACCTGAAGCCGTTCCAGACAATAAAGTCTTGAAGTCATAGATTTTAATTAATTATAATATGACTAGTGTTTCCTCCCGAACATAGATCTCGAGAAGTTTTTTGTGTACGAAAATATAAAAAAAGACAAAAAAAATTCAGTCAGAAACACTTCTAATCGCATTTATTTTAATAATAATCTGAGGTGAACTACAAAGTCATTGATACACTAACTAATAGCACGTTACAGTGGTTTACCTTACTATTTTTATCGTAGGTATTTCAGAAACTGACAAATCAAACTACAAATTATTTTGGAATATTTATAGTAACTTTGTCTTTGTTTATATTGCTTCCTTTGTTATCCAAATTTTAACAACCCCTTGTCCGATATTTATTAATATTTTTACCAGTAAATCTATACGATCTATAATAGTAGGTAAAAGTATAGACTTACCAAATTTCATGCAGATCGTATCAACAACGTTTCGCAAGTTACACTTGAACAAAAATACTTATATAACTTCATACAAACAAATATATTATGTAAGTACCTATATGTATATATATACCTATACAAAATTACTTAATTGAAATCTTAGATCGCTTCGCTTTCTAGATAAGTAGTAATGGTAATGTGTAAATAATCATTTAAACCAGTAGGTATAGGTACCTATAAAGTTATCTATTTTGCTTCAAGCGTAATTTTTGCTGTGGGTTCGATCATCAAGTCAATTATGGTTCATGTCATTCATCTTTCCGTTGGCCGTCCAACGTTGGTGTTTCTTTTGTTAAGTTGTCCTGGCCATGTTATTACTTTTTTGGTCCATGTAAGAGTAGCCCAGTTGCAAAACTGGCTAGTTAGCTAAAACCAAAAACCGAGAAAATCTCATAAAACTATAGCGCTTTATTTATGTTTGTTAGCGTTGGGTTATTGTCATAGATGGATGGAATTTTATATTAGTACTATGTTCTAAATACCGAAAGGTTGATTTATTTGACTTACGTATCTTTAATTATTAAGGATAAAAATATTGAAGTAACCACTTTTGCAAGTGAACTAGCAAACTAGGTAGTTTTGCACCAGTATCAAAGCAATATAGTCACTTTTGCAACGATATAATGCTACAATCCGAAAATAATATTATTTTTAATTACATTTTCATACAGTTATCGTTGCAGTGAGTCCTAAATTATTCAATCTCTTCCACTAGAGTACTTTTGCCATCGGTTTTTTTTTGAGACTAGCCTCGTTAGCAGGAACACTTATTTAAGAGAAAGCAGAAGCTCATTAGTTTCCTTGCTCATTAATATCTAGTTGATTAGGAATTGTTTTTTTAGTTATTAAAATTCTTTACGATAATGAACTTAGGCATTGGAAGCTGTGCCATTGGTTCTTTACAAAAATGTTTTTCCAGCAAGTTTTTAACATCGCTTTATTTCATTACTTAGTTCATCTTAGTCAGTCAAGTAGTGAGTGATGAACAGCACATATTCGGTTTTTTGTGTTCTATCCACGGTAACAACTTGGTTTCTTGGATAAAAGTTAAGTTTGGTGCCTGCATTTAGAGAATAACTCAATAAGTAAAGGTACTGGCAGACGTGCTCATTACTAGCACGAAAGCATGCTTTTATTGAGCAAGTGCTCATTAGTAGCACGTGTGTAATGTAATGAGCATGCTTATTTAGAGCGTGCTCAAAAATCAAACGACGTTTGATTTTCGAGCATGCTACCTGAGGCGCGGGTAGGGGGGGCGGGATCCGAGCACGTCTGAACATGTTTGCTTATGCTTTGAGCATGCCTATTTAGGAGTATGCTTTAAAACAAGCATGCTTATTTCTGGCAAATGTGAACAGTTTGCAGAGCATGCTAATTTTAAGCAAGCTTATTAGCATGCTTTTTTTAAGCACGTCTGTCAGTACCTTTAAGAATTGAGGAATGGAGGTACCTACTTTACTTTACAAAATTCGAAAAACATCTAGCGAAAACATTGTTGGTATACAATGAAAGGTAAATATTAAAAACACATGGAAACAGTTTAGCGTAGGTATTGCAAAACTACCCACATTTTGACCTGCATTCATAACGTAACATACAGTCTTTTGCAAAGATAATCTGAACGAGCAACTTTTGCAAGTGACAGACTCTATAGAGCATGTTTTGCAGGTGGACTCAGTTTTTGATGCTAATTTGTACGCAAACTAATCACTTTAAAAGGTTTATTTCAAATCTGTCATGTAGCCATAAAAACGCTCTTTCAAGTTCTGTCACTAGCTAAAAATTTACAAAAATTGACATAGCAGTGTTTGAAAGTGGACTACGTATTATGCTCATATGCGCACGCGGGGTTCCACATGACGACAGCTAGATAGGGTAACCTACATTTCAATGTAGGTACACACTACCTAGGTAGCTGTCTACCTAGTTCTATGATTAATTAAATGATAGTACCGCGCATTGATCGTCGTAGGTATGATGATATTAGACTAAGAGAAGGTGGTACCTAGCTAGGTATTTAGTGAATGGATTGTTTGTGTTGGTTTATCAGTTAGTATGCGCACGGGTGGCAGGGGCGCGGGAGGCGCGGCGGCGGCGGCACGGCGCGGCGTCGCGGCTGCGATGCGGTCGTCGGTCGGTAGGGAGGGCCGCTTGTTGTGCGGTCGTCGTTTTGCATTGCAAGTCTGTCGCGTCACGTCGTCGTGAACTCGCGCTGCGCTCCGCTCGACGCGCCGGCCGCCGCCGCCGAGTTCAGTTCACTCACTTCACCTACCTACTTACCCACCAGTCAGACGGCAACATTCACAGTTGCGCCACAGGTCTTGTGCTATATTATGTTGCAAATTCGTGATTGTTATCCAGCAACGCACATTATTTTGTGAAAATTGCAACCAAGAACCTGGCTCCTCCTAGTGAATAGTCTTTAGTGGCGAAATAACTCACTGGGTGCATCTGTGTATTACGCGAGTTCCGTGCCTCGAGCAGTTTATATGGCGTACAGAATGGCTAAATATCGAAGCAGGTATGATAATAGCTTTATTTCGATATCCTACTGAGTTAAGTGCACGAATACGAACGTCCATAACTCTTATAAGTAGGTATTAAACATATAAGTTTTCGTTTCTGCGCGAGTTAGGTTAAGGTACCTACCTAGAGACATCTACCCCTAGAGGCATTGTACCGGCTGTATGTATGCTAACCAGATTAAGTATTCAGATGTTTCGATCGACGCGACCGACCGACAGGGCGGCTATTAGGTATATAGGTATTTTATGTAGGTAGTACCTAGATATAATAATTAATAAGTATAGTAAGTACAAAAAGTTCAAAAATATATCTAAGAACCTTTAAAATTAAATTTTAATGTTTTGGGTGGGTTAGGTTAGATAGTACGACTTTTGACTCGTTCAAAAACAAATTAGGTACCATCCTACTTATGTACCTAGTGATATTTGCGATTAATGAACTGAACTTCAATTTGCAAATTGAATGCACTCTGAACACGTGGTGCGTGAATGTAAAATGGCGGCCCGGGCGAAGGCCCGGCCGCCGCTGCCATCGCGCCGTCACCGGCGCCGCCGCAGCCGGCGGTGGCGGGGTGAGGCGGGACGCGACGTGCGACCACAGCGTGTGCGTTCCATTGCATGATGGCATGACTCATTGTGAACCACCGCCTGCTTGAACGCTAGTACTTATAGTAAGTAGCCTCAGCCGCGCCTCGCCGGCCGGTGTGTTTGGATCTGGTATCCATGACGTGACGCCGACCACCGCCGCCGCCGTCTCCCCCCGCACCGCGTCCCGTTCGTCCTGCTTCATTACCCTACCTACTACAAAATATTATAAAATATACATACATATTAACCCTCTACCAAGAACGTGGCGATCACGCTATGTTATCATACATTATGAGGCCCTCCTGGTACTATCTGTTTCTGTACTTACCTAACCTACGCGATGACAACCCGTGACTCGTGAACTAACTACAATTTCTACATAAAGCTACAAATGTATAAGATTCTATATTATCATCAGCTTGAAGAAGTCCACTGCTGGACTAAGTATTCCCCTATACGTTTTCAGGAAAAAAAATTTTGAGCCCTCCCCGCAACCCACTGTCGTCACTCCTAGTTGCTGATTATGTTATTGACCTTTCTTCATCTACGAATTTTCTCATACCTAATTTGTCACGTAGTTCAACTTCTATAGTATAATTCTCGTATAGTTTTTTTTTTTAACTATAACGAATCAGTTCCATAAATAATTACTGGCAACATGCACATGCACTGGTTGTAGACTTTCGTCTTCAGGTTTTGCAATATCTGTGACGAACAAAATAAATGTAATGTGTAATCTACTGAACCCTGCCCACCCGAGTTGTGTTCGTCGGCTGACCTCTTTGTTGAAGTTTGACCTTATTACACACAGTATACGGCTACTACTCTACACAACTTTGATTATCACGCCCAACACTATAGTACCGACACGGATGCGACATAGAGCATTTGACTTGGTTTTCATCTTACTCGTGTTCATTTTAAGAGGTCCACTGTTCGGAAACAGTATTGAGATTTCAGAGCATCAGCTTTTAGGTTATTCAGCGAATCTGCTATGGTGACTGACTGTATCATCGGTAAATCGAAGGGAGTCATGTATTCGGCTTAAAAATATCATCCAGCGAAATGATATTTTCAAGCTAGTATCGAAATCTTCAATGATTTTATACTATTTTCGGAAAAATTACTTGAGATGTTTTTGTCTCACACACATTTCCATTTGGATAAGTACTCTGGTTTTGACGCCGGATATACCTGGCATTGCTATGTTGACCTTTCCACATTTAGATAAACCGATTAGCACTTCTGAAGTAACCGCAGCAATGTTCAGTTTCTTCGACTGAATGCTTTCTCATAGCCCACGAACGCGCTGAGCATAGTGGGATAAACACGTATTGTATAAAAGAAAATGTACTTTTTGTTTATAGGTAATCATATTTAACGAGACATGGTAAAATAAATTTAATCGAGGGGAAACACGCAATGGCGGACAGAACCCATGGGAAAAACTAGAGGAATGCCCTAAAGCGAAGCGCACCCATTTATACATTTTTTTTGCGTAATTATTGCGACCTATGATAGCCTTACTTTTAACAAACTGCCAAAAGACAAACAATGTTTAAACTATTGCCATCTCTTATTATTAAGTAATGATAAACAGTGACAGGACTAAACATTATAGATATGGGGGTTTTTTGTGATAAACCACTTATTTATGACATAGTACTTCGGTCTCAGGCTTTTATTAAAATTGTTTAAATTCTAGGGTGTCAGTGAGCTATAATTTACTATAAAAAACTAGTTTATTAATTATAATACGGTTTATAATTACGGATAATTAGTAATTTACACTACTTAGCGGTAAAAAAACAGAAAATATTTGGTATCAGGTTTGTATACGATGTTACTTTATTATTATTTAGCCTAATACCACAAAAAATACAAAAATATCAGTGAATTTATAAAATTACCATTAGTAGAAAGTACTAAACTAAAACAAATTATTTAAATATTTAGACAATTATTGTTATTCTTTCAAATGGATTGGTTGAAAATAAATAAATATAATATATATTTAGGATGACATTTATTAATGTTTATGGAAAAATACTTAGACTTGAAATTAAAATAAGCATAATAACATATAGTTTAACTCTCTCTGCTCTATATTACATGTTTACTATGGAATATGGAATAACTAATAAATTCGGCGTAGCGTTGAAATAGTTACGCATGTTTTGTCTTTTGCATTGACAGGATGTTTCACATCACCTCTACACATTAGTGTAGAGGTGTTTAGAAAATTATTCTAGCTAGCGGGGTTGGTTTACTCCACATAACCTAACGTTGGTACTCATAGATTCTTTGTACAGTCAGCTGCACTAGGATGTATACAATTCGTACGTAACAATGTATTCGTACAATGTGTACGTAACGTCTACGTACACTAACTTCGTCTGGAATTTCTACATTTACCATAGCATTATTAGTAAGATTTTTTTAAGTCGATTTATACTACGAAATAATTACTATAAAAACAAGTTATTTCATACTACCTAGCACGTAGTACTACTCTACGTTACGTAGTCTTCGCGCGTAGTACTACGGTTTACGCAAGTAAGCAAGCGCGGTAGTGTAGTTTTTGACTCGGCTAAGGTCGTGCGCGGGCGGGGTCGAATGAACGAACCGATCGGCTGCAACGATGCGACCGCTGCCGGTGGTAGCTGCCGCCGCCGCCACCCGTGCCCTGTCTACGCAACGGAATTGGAGTTGGTTATGAATGGCACGGGGGAATGCGGGTGCGGGACATGTCGCGACAACCAAAAGCGCAGCCTGGCGGCGGGGGCGCCTTGGCTTGCTGCATGATGTCATCTCCTTCCACTCCGCTTCGCCATTTTGTACCCGCAATTCAATGTGTTGGTGCCACATTGCGCTACGCCACCGCCCTCTATGCCCGCGCGCGCCTTCGATTATGTTGTCAGTCACAATGCTGATAATTTAATTGGTTTACGATTGTATGTGACCGAGAAGAAATATTTATATGTCATGCATCTTGTTCAATTCTGGGTTACCTTTGATATACTTACATTAAACGCAGCACCACACATCAGCGCCCGTCCGCCCGCCCGTTCGCATGCACCCTTTTCACTTGTGGATTTGATTGTAAAGTTGGAATTTTCCTGTTGCACTTGCTGATACTATGCTACTATGTGATAAAGGAGTATAGTAATTTAGTGCGTACAGTAGATTCCGAATATACCACAATTTGATAAAGTTACTATAGGGTTTAATGCTTGGTTCGGTGAAAACTAAGGATTGTATGTTGTAACTTATCTTTATAGTGAGTATAAATGTCAGTTTAGGTAAGAGTTACCTATTATTAGTCTTGAAAAAAATATATATAAGACGGTAAATATGTACTACGTATTTAAATCTATTTACCTGACAAATTTGCTGTTGTTAAAAGGTGCCTTATCGTAGAAAATCAAAAGTATCATATAGGTACATCATAACATTAAGAATTAAAAAAAATCAACTGACCTGAATTGGAAAGTAAACCTATCACCTGTGTACAAAACTCTTCTTTTTAATACCATCCACACCATGAACAGGTTTAGTAAGTCACATAATATAGTTATATTTTAACGAGTATCTACAAGTGGTGTATATCGCTTGTCGCAGCCGGTCGTCAAAGGTTCTCATCAGTGGGCTCCCTCTCCATGTCCGCTTCGACAACATCGAGCCCCTGCTCTCACAGTACGGCAACGTGCAACATTGCGACAAAGCCAACACGCGCGATGCCAGCACCCAAGCGGTGTTCATCACATTCGAGACACCGGAGCAGGCGCAGCAGTAAGTAATTTGTCTGTTTGAGGGTGGCGGGATTCCATGGAATGCACCTTCTCGGTTATGTGGCGCGGGCGGAAACGCTTGGATTGGCTTCTTCTTTTTCGCCTCTACGATACTATCTGCTGCACTCATTCTTGCATGTTTTATAAATTGTGTGATGTCTATCGGTTTCCTATTTCTGGATCTTGTTGTATTTCAGAAACATGACTCCGACACGATTGTTTCTACATAGTTCGGTTGTTTGGTACCCATACACGCACGATGCTATTTTGTTTTTAGCACCTCTGAACTCGTTTAAGGTGTTTGGTATTGACGGGTACGAAATGCCTTCTGAATAAGACTGAATTAGCGCCAGCGCACACTGCAGCATGTCGCGGCAAAGCACTTTCAGTTCACGAATGTATTTACTTATTCTATCTAATGGAATTAAAGTATTTCCAGGGTATTTCATTCAAATTGGTCAGTGAGAGGAGATTCTAAACGGTAAGGTTATCAAAAAATGCTGAAAAGAGTCACGTCACACATTTTGATAAAAACAACGTTATACTTTTGGAAAAACGAATCAAAGCTGCCTTGAAAGTAGCCCATAAATAGTTGTTTTTGCCTAACATTTTGCCAAAATGATTAAATACATTTTTCTTTTTATCAGAATCGGTGACGCGAGTTCGTTCAGCATTTAATTATCTCTCTTACTGCTTAAAACATCACCTCACTGACCCATCTCAATGAGTCAACCTGTATTACAATATGGCATATGAAAGTGCTCCGCGAGGTGTTAGCGTAATGTAAGCGTCGGGGAGTATTAATTTTGCAATGTATACTTCGGTTACATGTAAATGATACAATGATCAATTTAAAAGACTGTTCCACGAGGCACCACTGGGCGCTGGTCCATAGTCAACATACTAACTCAACTAGCTTACTTGTCAACGCTTGGGTTGGTCGGGTGGCCATACTTGTTTTATGCATTTGTCATAACAGTAGGCGTATTTAGGCTCAGTCTGTAGTACAAACTCACTAACATGATTAGTAAATTGATTTAGAACGTGTTTCGTTTATTTAGCAATCTAACCAGGTTTTGCCATGTATGTATAACGTTAACTTAAAATAACTAAGTTTAGGTCATAGCATGAAATAGTTAACGTGTGTGATTAATAGTGTGTTTTGCTTGAGCTGTTATAATGGTTATAATAATTTTAAGTATTTGACTTAGTAACGTAGGAAGGAAATGTAAAAGCATCTGTTGTCTGCTAAGACGTAACCAAAAAACTTTACTCAGCAATAAATGATAGCTCACGCACCAAGAACCTCCTGAAGGAAGCGATTTGGTATTGACTATTTTTTCACTCAAGAGACTGACAATAAGATACAGCATTTATCTTATTAAAAGATGTATTTATGTTTATTAATTAGATAGATCGCTGGCTGTTCACAGTGCCGGCAAGAATTCTCAAACCCAGATAAAAGTTATCAAAAATAAAACTTGCTGAGTGGTTTTCACATGGCGACAGAACATACGCCGTGAGATTATCGCCCTGTACGGTACATATACGTATAGCACTCGGCTCGGCCACCCTGAACGAGTGGTGCGAGTAATCGCCCGCACTCACCCAGAGCCCAAAGTCACTGCAAAACGAGCGAAAAAGGCGCTTTGACTGATATGGGACCTACGAGTATAACTAACTACATATTGTACGTTTCTTATGCGAGAAAATAGTCGATAGCTTCGTTTGCTCGCCGTGGCGGTGGGGCAACTGCCTTAGGCTGGCTGCACTTTGGGGAAGCTTTTTCGTACAACTAGTGCGAACACGAATTCACTCAAAAAACTGGATCTTTCGAGTTCTGTATGAGCGCGCAGGCATATATATATATGTATGTATGAGGCATATATGTATAAGGTATATATATATATAGATTCAACGACGCGCCGAATAAGTCGTCGCGGTCTCCGAGTTAGAAAGAGAATTATCTTGCATTATTCATCACGCATCAAAGTGGACTTCACGAAAGCAAGCGATATCACCGGGACACTGCCTTTTTGTCGGTGAAAAACAATTTCAGTGTGCGCGTACGATACAAATTCGCATCCAAACTGCGGTCGGCCGAGAATACGAAACGCTGGAAAAACATAAACAAACTTAAGTTGGTAAATTGGTTTTTAACAGGTTCTTCGTGTTGACATTACTAGGTGCCATAAATAAGTCAACTGGTTGGTTGTACTGTGAAGCCAATCGGGTACATAAAGAAGTTTTAAGGGTTTTATTTTTCTGCGCACTCGTAGTTTTGGGCTCTGGGCGAAGTATGTGAATGCGTTTATCGTTTGTTGCAGAGCAATAAACGGTCTAAACGGTGTTGAAATTGAAGGCAGTCGAATGAAAGTGGAAGCAGCCGAACAGAACAGCCGAGGAGGGCGCCGAGGAAGACCCGGCGGCGGCCGTGGCGGCGGTGGCGCTGCTGGAGGCTCGCGTCCTACTGACTTCCCGCTGCGTCTGTTGGTGCAGAGCGACATGGTGGGCGCCATCATCGGCCGCCAGGGCAGTACCATTCGCCTTATCACGCAGCAGAGCCGTGCGCGCGTTGACGTGCATCGCAAGGACAACGTCGGATCTCTTGAAAAGGCCATCACTATTTATGGCAACCCAGAGAACTGCACTAATGCATGCAGGAAGATTCTCGATGTCATGCAGCAGGAGGCTAATAACACCAACAAAGGGTGAGTGGCTCGAGCCTTCTGTTAAGTAAAAAGTACCGTTTACTTAATTATTTGATTAGTACTTATAAAAAAATTAGTATCTCTTAGTACCTATGTACTCTCTTACCCACATTATGATGATGTTTCTTTTTAAACATTCATGTTATTTTTCAAATTGTCCTTCCAGTGAGATTTGTCTCAAAATTCTGGCGCACAACAATTTGATAGGCCGCATCATAGGCAAATCAGGGAACACCATAAAGAGGATCATGCAAGAGACCGACACTAAGATAACCGTTTCATCTATCAACGACATGAACAGCTTCAACTTGGAGCGCATCATTACTGTCAAGGGAACTATTGAGAACATGGCCAAAGCGGAGTCACAAATTTCAGCTAAATTACGCCAAAGCTATGAGAACGATTTGCAGGTCAGTTATTCTTTTGTGTTTGTGTTATATACGACCTTATTAGCGGAACAAGCATATGGCCCACTTGATGTAAAAATCCCATCACTTATTTCAAAGCGTTTTCTTGAGAGTCACATACGTTAGGAACGTGACTCTCCTCTCGGTGCACCGCCATGAGTCCAACCTGAGTGTTAAGCCTCGTGTCTTATAATTTCACCGGCACCCACACCTTTCCGGAACACCAAGCATTTCTACTATTACTCACTTATTTCTGCAGCCAAGCAATTCTGCTTAAATAGGTATGGTGGTAGAGCCCTATTATAACGACAAGTACTACTAAAACTCTGTCTGTCTGTCTGTCTGTCCGTCTGTCAGGCCAATCTCATGAACAATCTCGTGATAGTTGAAATTGAAATTTTCATAGATGATGTATTTCTGTTGCCGCTATAACAACAAATACTAAAAAAAAACGGAATAAAAAAAATATTTAAGGGGACTCATACAACAAACGTTTGCTGTTTTTATTATAGATAATTGTATGGAACCCTTCGTGCGCGATTCCGACTCGCACTTGACCGGTTTTTAATGATAATTTCCAGAGCTACGGAATAGTAAATATTTGAAATGTTGTTGTAGGTGTTGGCCCCGCAAAGCATTATGTTTCCGGGATTGCATCCCATGGCGATGATGTCAACTGGACGCGGCTTCTGCGGCGCTCCACCGTCTTTCCCGCCGCCGATATACGCACCGCTGGCCGGTCAGGGCGGTGCACAACAAGGCGCTGGTGACTCGCAGGTACGTGTCACCTGATCTATCTCAGTCATCATTCACACCCATACGCTAAGCTTTGCTCATCAAATAATAGAAGCTTATAATAGATATTCAACATTGCTATTTATACCTACGAGCAAACTACGTGCTAACTTATTAAATTGCTTATCTCGAAAAGTATGTAGATAATGTCGTAGAACTGTATTTATTATACATTACCTTCAGGTTTAGATTAACTTATTTGGTAAACAATAATTTAAGTTGTACCTATATATATTATGCATATGATTATTGATGTTTTACGCAGGAGACTACTTATTTGTACATCCCAAATAACGCCGTGGGAGCTATTATCGGCACAAAGGGCTCGCATATCCGCAACATTATCGGATTCAGTAAGGCCTCCGTCAAGATCGCACCACTCGAGCAGGAGAAGCAGGCTGAGGCCGCCAACAATCCGCAGCAGGAGCGCAAGGTCACCATTGTCGGCAGTCCCGAGGCTCAGTGGAAGGTACGCCTTTCATTATCTTTGGTGCACTACATTAGTTCGTTCGGCATGAACTTGTTAGATCAGCCAGCGACTATCAGTTACCCTGCCAGAGACAAACAGAAAAGTTTGCCGTTCCATGCAGAGGCATCATCATGCACATTGCTAATAAAGGAATGATGATAAACAAGTAGGACGTTTTCGGTGTTTTTTTTAATATTTATATTTGAAACATTGAGCCCTTCCTTCATCGCATATTTTGATTTAAAAAAAAAACTATCTTTACGACCGTCTTCAACAGAAGTAAAATGTGGTCAAATTGCAGTACCAGTCCGTGCTCAGTGCCAGGTGCCAGTACCAATCAGTCATTTGTAACAGATCGATAGTAACAGCAAAGCAGGATGGCCGCTAGAAATATTTTCATTTGTGCGCTTTTGTGATTCAGAGGGCACGTTCTCTTTTATTGCATCGTTATCTATTAGATAGTTTAAGAATTTGGGGTGGTGACGCAATAGTTATTTTTCAGGCTCAGTATCTGATCTTTGAGAAGATGAGGGAGGAAGGCTTCATGTCGGGCTCTGACGACGTGCGGCTAACGGTGGAGATCGTGGTGGCATCGTCGCAGGTGGGCCGCATCATTGGCAAGGGCGGCCAAAACGTGCGCGAGCTGCAACGCGTTACCGGCTCGCTTATAAAGTTGCCTGAGCAACCGCAGCAGCCAGGCCAGCAGCCAGACCATGACACCACCGTGCACATCGTCGGCCCCTTCTACAGCGTCCAGGTATACAAACACATACAAATATCATACTCATTACCCTTTATTACTTCTACAGCGCAGCGTCCAGGTTAGTACCAACCATAGAGTAAGACGCCCATTGATTTTTTCAAGGTGTTGTGTTATATGTTACCTATGTTACCTGCTTCGTATTATTCATAATAATATATAATACGCGTCTATTCGTTATCTAAAACCACGTTTTTGTGATGACTATTTTTTGTTAAGTAAATTGTTATTTAAACTAGGTTTTGTATATGAGACACATCTTGTTGATGACTGAACTGTGGTTGGTATTAGATACGTGACTGGTTGCGAGCCAATCGCCGCTGATAGCATGCCAACTGGATTCCTCAGAATGTTGACCTTCTCCGTTAGAGCCATTGGCATTATGCTTCCAATTTTATTTCGATTCGAACCCACAACTTTAGGATCAGGAGAAATGAAGAATATGGTGTTGGTCGGTGTCGAAATGCTCTAGTGAGTCAGTTCACAGTATTAGAATACAAATAATATTGATTTTAGCACATGCTGGTACGGTTACGGTCCTAATATACTTATAGGTTAGTACTGTAGATCAAGTCGAAAGTTTTTTTCGTTGTGCGGATTTTGGACTGTGAGCTCGTTTTTTGTATGGAGTCATGATAAGCGCTATGATTAAAATCCTAATTCCGAAAAACGAAAAAAGTTTTACTTGGCCTGCTTGAGGCATCTTTAAATTTTTTTTATTATTATTTTATTTAAAGCATGTTTTGTTTTATTTGCAATTGCTTAATTTGCTTGCTGTATTTTTATTTTTTATTCATCGAGAAAGCGATTGTTGAATCGATGCGAATTATGTTCAAAGACACTACAAATATTGGTTAAGTTTATAGATAGTACTGCTTTTGAATGTTTATTTGTTATTTGTTAAACCGATTGCCGGACTAGCGTTATTTTTTATTAGACTTCCACACCAACAGCGAACGGAAAAACCGCTTATAGATTACATTAAATAATAGAATAATAGGGTTTATATATTTCCTAGTCATTATTCTCTTGACATATGTTAGCGGCCGGATAAATATTATAGTCACTGCCACAAAAAGGCCATGTCAAGTAAAATATATGGTATTAGATACCGAATTTTAGCTAGTGGATACCTCGGCGACCAAGACGAATAAGGCCTGTTTTACTATAACTTACAAGGGCATCAAATGTCACTAGGTACCTTTTCAGTATGGAATGCGGTATCTACTCTAGGTAAAACGGTACAAGTACTTGATTTGGTTAAATCATAAAACTAGTGAATCGGTTGTGTACTTCCAGCTCCATGTTCGCGTAGGCGTAGGTATACTGACTAAGTTGATAAGCTTCTGCGAATAGTTATTTAACACTACAAGCTCGCTCATTATATTATGTCTATAAATATTGTGCAAATAAATTGAAAATGTTTACCAGTCAGCGATCGAAGCAATATCAAATGCAAAGCAAGAATTTAGGTATTAGTTATTGTTTAAGCTTATTTTATAATATGATGCTTTTTGTTTTGTGACGCGTCTTATAACCCTAAGTATATTATCGCTTACTAGCATTTTTTAATGTGATTCATTACTGGAACAAGCAGATGGCCCACCTGATGTTAACTGGTTACCATTACCTATAACAGAGCATTGCCTCACAGGTCACACTCATTATAAACATGACCTTACGATGCACTACTCTGCGTCCATCAACCTGAGGCATAAAGGTGTTAAGCCTCGTGTGCCTGTAATTACATGGGCACCCACA
Source organism: Electrophaes corylata (assembly GCA_947095575.1). Lineage (NCBI taxonomy): Eukaryota > Metazoa > Arthropoda > Insecta > Lepidoptera > Geometridae > Electrophaes > Electrophaes corylata. The sequence continues at coordinate 7,829,457 of OX352698.1, read as the reverse complement.
CCCTTCAAACCGGAACACAACAAGCCGCTTGGCGGCAGAAATTGGCGTGGAGGTATTACTTCCCCGGGCGAGCTCTCCACTAAGACCTCTACTACTACTAAAACAAAAAAGCACGCGTCTAAGATTTAACATTAAAATGTGTCAAAACAGTATTCTTAGAAGAGCTGTCTCCACTACTCAGTTATCGAGTTATAAATTATACCTAGGTGTATGTGATGAGTAAGTTTTAAAATGATTTCAGCCACCCACTACTGACTTTGTATTTGGTGTCACGATTGCGACTCCTCGATTCATAATTTGAAGTCCGTTTTTAAACTTACCCTCATGCCATACCATTATACGTTTTTTAAACTCAAGCTTAAATTTAAACACTAAATGCTTGTCAATATGTATCCTTTGGTTCGCTATAGTTTATGGCAATGGTAATAGAACTTGCGATCTTGTGACACATTTTCATAAGTAAGGCCATTCAGCTCCATTTTAGAATTTAAAATTCCAGCTTTAAGCCAAATGTTGGCTAAACGGTAATCGTTCTTTGTACACAGTCCGCTCAACGACGCATTCGCGCAATGGTAGCGCAGGCAAGCGCGCCAGGCCGCCGCCGTGCCGCAGGCGCCGCTCCGCCTGCCGCACCGCCGGCGCAGCCGCCGCAGTAGAGCCTGCACAGACACTCGCCTCACCCACCACACACCACACCCCGCATCCTGCACCCACCACACACCACCTACCCAGCCAGCCTGCCAGCCAGCTAGCCAGCCAGCTAGCTAGCCAGCCAGCTAGCCAGCCAGCTAGCCAGCCAGCTAGCTAGCCAGCCAGCCAGCCAGCCAGCAGCCAGCCAGCAGCCAGCCAGCCAGCCAGCTAGCTAGCCAGCCCGACAGCCAGCCAGCCTGCCAGCCAGCCAGATAGCCCGTCCGTCCTGCCAGCGCACGTTGCGAGCACCCTATGCGGCGGGCTCTTGCATACACCATGCGTTGTTAAGATAAGTTTAGAGTAAAGCCATTTTATCTCCGGTATTATCGATGTTAATATTAGTTAGTGTTCAAATATCTAAAACTTTACTATTAAATGTTTAAGTATCGTAGGAACTTCAGTCCATCTGGACTATTTTGCGTAGGTGATGTTTTACCAACACTATCTTGCGTTGGTAAGGCAATCAACAATGTGAGATACAAACTATAACGTTCTCTATAAAAATAGTTTAACTTGATTACATACATACCTACTTATATTATTATTATATTCATATACAGATTTAATGATAGTAAGTGATTGTTATATTGTTTTCACACAGTTAACTACTATGTATTTTATACAGAGTTATCTATTACAGATTACAATAGTTAATAATATTATTATGTTCTATATACAACCATAATATTATACACATGTTAGTAGCATTATACTGATAGTTCCACGTGATTAAAATATACTTCTCTGTATATTATTCATATTCATATTTTGTTATAATAGATTAATCTGTTGATGTCATTAAATGTATCCTGTAGTGTAATATTATCGAAGGGTGTGGGATATGAATCGACTAGAACTCTAATGAACACAGCTTCGCTTTAACGAGGAGGCTCATCGGAATTACGAAAGCTTTTTGCAAATACAAGAATTTGTCGAAGAAAGATGGAATTAGTGCATAAAAGGAACATGGTACCAGCGCGCTTGATGGCGTGCATCGGGTGTAACGAATCCAAAGACGAGGCGATCGCTTGTAGCCTTTCGGCTCGACTCGACCCGACGAGGACGGAGCCACTTACTCATGTCACGAAATGACGATCCACCAATGATGGATATAAATATTTTTGATATACTAGTGATTGATGGAAGCTAAGGAGAAAACTTAAAAGTTTTAATTTGTAAGTGACATTTGTTGATCGTTTTCTTTTGTATTTTTTGTTTTTGTTAGCTTTGTAATTTTTCTTGAGATATAATGGAATATTTTTAAACTTAAGGCGATACCGTAGCGATTGATGGCGTGTAGTGTGAGCGTCGTTAATTTCGGTTCCGTCTAGTTAGGGTACAGCATTTTATTAATATTCCAAGTACCTACCTACTGTTTGCGTTATAATTGTGCCAAGTGAGATAATTTTAAATATGAGAGATTAAGATTAAGTGAATGATATCAAAATTGATGGGAAGCTTAGATGTGTATTTATATTTATAATTGTGATAATAATATATGGAAGTTTTGGCAAAAATGTCACCGAGGATGGTTTACATTCTTATTTCCAATTTCTCATTTTTAGGTTAGATTATGATAAAATAAAACGCGAAGCGGTTTGATAAGGCAGTTAACGGCAGCATGGCTCAACGCCTGTTCGGCTCAGAGTCGTTGCGTCTTCTAGGCACATGTACCTTACCAATCTGTCCCAAATACAACTAAACCATTTAATTAGCCACCGAGTGCGAGGGGTACATAATATACGATCGTAATTTTATTGTAATTTATATGTTTTTTTGTTTTGTGTTTTCTTTAAACCCCAATGTCTTTATTATTATTTTTCCAATTTATAAAAAAACTTTGCTTTGGACAAAAAAAATTGTACAGCTTCCACATATTATTGTAAATCTCACATTTGGCAAAGCTTCGTATTAAGTTTAAAATAACGACCATTATCGCAATTCAAGAATATGTTTCGAAACATAATTAACAGTATTCTACCTCATAATTACCTACTTGAAGAGCTCACACGAAGTGTTAAAAGATTCCTTTGTAGGTTAGAAACAATTTCATCAACATTTAATATTGATAGCACGTATGTACAAATGATGGTGGGCAGCGACGTACTCAGATATATCGACTTAAGAGTCATTTAAACATCCTTTATCAAAATCAGTCAAAATTAGTAGGTAAAGTAGCATGGGAAGACTACAGAGAAGGCTAAATTTTAAAATCGAACTTCCCAAAAGCACTGCTCGATTATTACTAAATAAGGTGTATGTCTCTTGTTGATTATCGTCTTGTAACATGTTACATTTCTCTTCAAGATTTGTTATAAGTTTGTGTGTACGTACTCTACATACCTGCAGTACTGCAGTGTTAGATAATATTAAGTCGGATCACATGTGCCCATCATCCTTTGCTATGGAGTGAAATACTATCAGTCATCACATAAGATAAACTATTAGAAAATTAGGTGTACTTAAGGATTAGCTTAATATGAAAGGGCTGTTGATGTGTTTCTCGGCCTAGGTGCTAATGTCAAACGCTAACTGTTCGATGTATTTATGATAAAATTAATAAATCTCCAGAAAGCTTTACCACCTACACACCTACTTTAGGCCAGGACATTTTCAGCATGTCCTAACGTATTGAATATTCAACATCTCTAAAAGGAACACTGGCTCTATACTCCGCTCTAAAATGACTACTTTGCACCGTCAATCCTTGGAACAGAGCAATTTACGGACTCATTTAATGAGTACATTAATGATATCCCTTGAAAATAAATTTAAAGAGCAATACGCTCGAAACATGTGCAAAGTATTCGTTTTAATGCTAGTCACTGGTTGTCTACATTACATAACCTTGGTCAATAACATCTATGGGCTTGTACGAAGGTTTACTGTACGTTAGCTGAGTGCGCGTTACACTATTATAGCGTACAGTTCATGTTCGTTATAATCAGCCTAGTAGCAGCACTGTTCCCTTTTATTGCCAAGCTAAAGTTGTATTCCCTATCAATCTAATAGTTAGGTACCCTAGCTGCCTCACTGGCCGGATAATTATGCATATAGCTCATTAAATAGTTCTTTAGTTTTCTTTAGAGATTTTCCCTAATCGATGATAAAGAACCATCCGCTGAACTGTTTTAATGCTAACGGCCGGCAGCAGGTAAATATTACTTTGGTTAACTGTATACTTTTGTGGTTTGGCCGTTTATTGGTGGGTTTATTAGCTATAGTTGTATCGTTGTTAAACATCGTTTTTATTTTGTATGTTATGCATTATCATTTTAATTTTATGATCACGTGGTGTTTAAAAGAACTTGAATTAGGTGAACCTGTACCAAACTTATTCTTAGACTTTCTTCTTCTTAAATATTCTTTAGGATTATGTTTCAACTTTTACTGCTCTGGGACGGCATGACTCGCTAGTATAGCCACCAATAAACTGTCAAACGGTAGTCTTAGCCATTGTCTACGTGTTCACTTGGATCAGACAGAAGTATGCAGATTCCAGTTGCGTATATAAATACATAGAAGGTACAATACACGCTACGGTACGGACGTGTTGTATGCACATAAAGTGCTTACAATTACAATTATCGGCTTAACGGTCAATCATATTCATCTCGATATTTGCTTTTTTTCTGAAGTTTGTTTGTATAGTAGAGTTCATTTATCATACAATGAAACCTATATACATACAAGACTGATTATATTTCTTAAAACATGTGTGCGCCACGCGCCTCTAATACATAGATTTTATAATGATAGATAGCTGTCACTTAACAAGTTACCACTAACCGTATTTACGAACAGAATAATGAAAATATTTATATATACCTACTTACTTATAAATAGACGATCGTCATAAGCGATCGAACGGCATTTGAACACGAATTGTGTAAAATATATTATCATGGGCTCTTGACTTGATTGTTCTGCAGGAGGCAGGACTAGTATTACTTCACGATTCAAGAGTTATATTGGTACAAACCTTAACTAGAAAATATTTACCAAATCGCATGGAGGGATCAGCGTACGAAACATTCCAAAAAAAAACATCTTTTGCTAAAAGATCGACATAATGTAGTAGTATAGATAAACATCATGTGTATTCTGACTTTTTTTCAGTGGCCAGTGCTGGCCACATGAAGATAATATACAATATAGATAGGCTCTATCTACTGTCTTAACAGTTTTACATGTTTGTATGTAACTACGTTATAATACGGCTTCGTACCATTAGTAGAATTAATATACTTATTCAATGTTTGACGTGAATTAAATGTGTGTTCTCTTTGTATTTACTTACTATATAAAAGGGAATTTGATTGGATTGTTTGTTTAAACTGAGGGTGGGTAATAGTATGCGTACGCCGCTCTGCGCCGATTCAGCTCGCATCGCATAGCATCGGCTACCGGTGACTAATACGGGATTTACTTTCACCGCGACAGGAACGTCTAATAGGCATGTGTTATTCCTTTCTTATGCGCGATTTTTAATTAGTGGCGTTATGATGCAGAAATAGTTTTAGTTGATTTATTAGTATCGTTGTGAAGTAGGTACCTACCTAGTTTAAGTTGTAAGCAGACGCGGGAGACGGGAGGCGCGCGGAAACGAGACTGAACTACACCCCTGCCGTGGCGCCTCCGCGTCCATTACTTACTCGCTGTGGCTATCATCCTTGTTTGATGGTTCTACTGTTGTTTACATTACATTTTAATATTACTTTCTCATGTGTGTAACCACGATTTTATGTATTTGGCGTGTGAGCGGCTGATTTTATCAATTTCATTTTAATGAGTATGAATGTATTTTAAATAGTTTTCTTATAAATGATATAAGATAACGATATTGTATTGGTAGGTAATTTTCATTGAAACTGTGTTGTTTTAGGCGTAAAGCACACATAGCTGTATGTAGCAAATAATTCACTACCTTGAATTGTTAATACTTGTTTAGTGGGGAATTGGAGCACTCATTTCTGTTGGTGTGTTACGAGTACACCCCTCCCCTCCATTAAAATGTACTACTATTATTGAAGTTTCATCGAGTCTATAGATAGTGTTTATGTACGCGTATGTATTTGATGTATCCTAGTGGGATAGTATGTGACGAGTCCCTCGGCGACGCGCAGTCACACAGACGTTGTGCGTCCGAGCGTCCAAGCACAGGCACGCAGCGCAACGCTTTGCGCTGCGGTCGCGCGCCTCCGGGGCGCGGGCGTGGCGCACCTCTCCCGTGGGACTCCTCACTCATTTATAAATGTTTAGATATTCTGGAAGCTGTTGTTGTTGCTTCTGAACCCATTTTAATTTTACAGTTATCAAAACATTTTACCTATATTGTTTTTATTCATTAATAATTATTATAAAACCCGATGTTATCTTAAAACCAGTTTTCTTTGGATTTTACTGTTATTTTTAGAACCATTTATAATTGGTATAAGTTCTGAAACTAATAACTACCTCAATATTATTACTAAATGAATAATATGAAGATAATCTTTGTGAATGTTTTGGGTACATAATAAAAATGTGAAATTTCAATATAATATAAGAATGCTATTTTAAACGTAAATGGAATGTCAAAATTAGGTTTCTTAACGTAATAAAAGGATGGAAATTATTTGTTTGTTTGTCTCCCGTATCTAAACCAATTCGCGCATTTCTAACCCCTGGACAGATAGTAGTTGCCTTCAATCTCAGTAGATCTATCGTCCAGATTTGTCATGGATCTAGTAAAATATTTTTTCTTAGTAGATCAGTTTTTCTAATAGATTGGATCTGATCTTACCAATAGATCTATTTTTCACAATTGAGTGAAAACAGTTTATGATTATTATTGGAAAATGTGCAGTATCTCTAAAAACTGCACTCCATCTTTGTTATATTGAAGTTGCGGTTCCAGCTCTAGACTTCTATGGTGTTAATAGTGCGATAGCGTAGACACACACACCATATTCTACAGCAGTCATTTATTCAGTATTGTTAATTTATAAATTTTGATTAGCTTGCCCGGATATAGAATTTTTTCTTTTAATGTAATTTTATCTTCAACTCTATTTTAACGCTGCGGCCACACTACCGGGAAATGCCATTAATTCCGGCGATGATGGACTTTAAGCGGTGGTGTTAACGTCCACCATCGCCGGAATTAATGGCATTTCCCGGTAGTGTGGCCGCAACATTAGGGAGTACTTAGGTACTGAATAAATGCTTTTTGACTTTAACTTACCTATGAGTTGGAAGTAGGTACCTACCTCAAGATCCACGTCGTCACAAATTTCAAAACCATACCAAAATGCATCACGAACTCGTTATTCCTTAATAGGATAGCAATTAGGCTCCTAGCTCCTTGTGGCCTGTTTTGGACATTATCTCAAGATTCAGGCAGGCACAAATTCTGAAATGTGAACCAAACTGCGTCATTAAGCAGGCTCCTATAAATGTGGCCACAAGGTTAAGAGGTTGGTTCTTACAATGATGTTTTACTAGTAGGTATATAATATCATTGGGTTCTTACTAGATCTATGAATCTAGTAAGAATTAAATTCCTCAGTAGGTAGATTCCAAACTGTCAAGAAATTAATATAGGTGCTGAGAAAAAATATACTAGCTCCATCTACTAAAAACTAATGGACAATCGATCTACTGAAATTGAAGGGACAGGCTGGCTGGGGTATCCTAGAACAATGAACCAGTTGAAGTTTAATTTATTAAAATAAAATAAAAATAGTAAAAATTATACTTCGTAGGTATATGTGAATTTATTTTTATTCTACACATAACATTCTATTTGAATGCAGATAAAAAAACAGCGTTACTTGGGTTTTTTTTTTAGTAATATCAATCTAATAGGCATTTTAATCTGTAGGTATTCAACGCTACAGTACTGGTAGACTCTAAGAATATGGACTATAAAGGTAGACTGAAAGGCCCTGGATTAAGCCAAATGCGATAGAAAAAAAAATACTACCTACCTAAGGTTACATAAAAAGAAAATGTATTCAAATTGATGTTCGACACATTGGGTTTCTAGGATTGGTGTAACAGAATGCATGATTTTCAGGCAGCGGAAGGGGATACCTAGTGCTACCGCCTAAATAAATTTTCAGGGTAGGTTTTATCAGGTGGAAATTTGTTTTTGTTGTTTTTGCAGTCCCGTTGGTTGTCGCATATGTATGGGTGTTCGCTTCTGGGGTAGTGAGTTTCAGCTCTTGCTTGAGCTCGGAGATAACTTGTTCTTCAATAGGATCCTCCTCTTTGTTAGGCAATGTGTTTTCAGATTCTGAAACATAGGTTACTATTTAAATTATCACAGGATGATTTTGGTTTTACACTCATTCTGGGACAAATGAATCACCTTATCCAAACATATCAAGAGAGTTTCTCTTCTCGAAAATGCGATTATGGAAAGGATACTAAAATGTATCTACTTCAAGTAAACGTATAATACCCGTCGTGTCCCAGAGTTTGCATTTTTTGAACATTTGAATTTGTCGATCCAATACGTCTAAGCAAAGGAAAGGGCTTAGTTTTATTTTGGTTAAAGGCAGACCTAGCGGACAAAGTCCCTACTGTATTATCTATGTATATCCTACCTGTAATTATCTTTATAGTCCATATTCTTAGGTAATGATATCACCATTATTGTTGATGTTGCCATTCCGCAGCATGGAAGAATGCTATTTATATGGCAGGAGGAAAGATGCCACCTCGTAGTCAGGCAGGTCTCACAGCTAGTCAAATTTAATTAGCTTTAAATTAAGGTGGTTCTTTGACAGTGTTTTTTTTTAAACAATTTGCTGATGGAAGCACATAATAACCCACCTGATTTGGGCTAGATGATGCTGTGTGGATTTATTATTACATTATTATTACGTCAACCTGAGACATACACGTGTTAAGCTAATGAGACATACAACAAGCTGCTTGGCGGCAGAAATAGGTGAATGTTGTTGGAGGGGAATCATTTAAAACAGGGCATCGAATGTAAAATCAGAACCACTACCGAAAGTGAGAAAATGCTTTTTGGACAAATGTTTTTTTGAATAGTAATATACCAATTTACCATCTACAGCACAAAAGGCAGAGGTTTTACCAACTGAGCAGTAAGTACCTAGGTACTTAAATCGATAAGGTTGAAGATGCTGGACCGTACATCAATATTGTAAAATCGATTGAGTTTGATTAAGAAATTCTGCAACCTATCGTGATGAGAGTTATAATGTGATTACTATCTCTAAATTATATTATCATTCGCGAACTTGAAGAGGTAGGATAAATAGCTGAATCTAAAAATATATAGTGACCTACGATAAAGAAAGAAGAATGAAATAGCATCACCACTTTAATTCCTAAGCACGGTAAATACCCCCTACTACGATATACGATAAAAATAGTAAATTTCTGTAAAATGTAACGAACTCTTGTTTATTAGTTTTAATGGCTTCATGGTTTAGCCTGTGGTTTAGCTTAGATTTGATATAGGTAGATAATCGATGAAATTTTTTCAAGTACTACCTAAATGCAAACCATCGGTCCACTAAAATCGGTTCTTACCCATCACTGTCCACCTCAATTCACCTCATGAGACCACCTGGGTCAACCCATAAAGTTTTTTTTACAATGGCTCAGCCTCAGATTAAACTTGAACGCGCCTTACTTTATATGGGTGATGGTACCTACCTACACCTCAGAAATTTGGTACCTAGGTACCTACCTACTGAATTGGTATTTGAATTTTGAATTTGTTATGTGAGTTTTGATAACAAGGTGGACGGACGGACGGTGGAAATTAAATATTTCCCTAGGATCACCCGGTGAACAAAAGTGAGCCATTGTAAAAAAACCTTTCAATGGTTCACCTAGGTGGTCTGAGGGAGGTGAACGGTGGGTAAGAACCTACTAAAATACATTGCAAAAATTTTCTGATGGATCTTTTTAGACCTTCATGACCACTTTATTCCTTTATTAAAAGATTAACGTGTCTAATTAATGCTCGGCCAAACATACACCGCCAAATTACCTAAAGTTGCCACAGACATCTTTGATTTGTATTAAGGTTTTTCAGATTCTACCTTTATATTCTTTGGCGTCAGGTTCTATGGCGTCAGGTTCTAAGGCGTCAGGTTCTATGGCGTCAGGTTTTATGGCGTCAGGTTCTATGGCGTCAGGTTCTATGGCGTCAGGTTCTATGGCGTCAGGTTCTGTGATGTCAGGTTCTATGATATCAGGTTCTTTGGTGTCAGGTTTTGTGGTGACAGATTCGGTGATTCCAGATTCTGTAGTGCTGTTGACGCCAGTTTGTGCTTGTCGCCGGTAGGGAACTATAATAATATGTTAGTGAAATTAAAACGTTTAATTATAAAGGTTGGTATGAATTAATAGCACTGCTACAGCGTTCCTGGTCGAAGATAAGACTGCATTAAGGCCTTCGCTATGGGCGTCATCATTAACAGCACAAAGAAGTTCACTGAAAACGATTTCGAGCCATTCTGATAATGACGTTGGTCTATCGAGTGGAGGGGGCGTACAACCTTCGGCGTCAGTTCGAGAACGTCTATTCCCATTATTCGTCGAATTTACAAGATATATAACCTACCCATTGCCTTTTGTTGGTGATGGTGACCTTTGGTTCTTTTTTTTTGGTTTAAGGATTTCTTGATTTCTGGTTTTATCCTACTGGTATCAGTACCAACTTACTGAAATTCCTAGCAAATGTAGTGTTGTGTTTACCTTTCTAACTTTGGGACCTTTATCACTTAGCGTTGGTATTCAATGGCTTCTTACCATGCGGTGATCAATGACGGTTGTACCTTAGAATAGAAAGAAAGTGAATATTCAATGATGCCTCAGTTAATCAATGAGGCATATTGAATATTCGCTTTCTAGTCGTAAAAATGAACCAATGCAATATTTTTGTTCGATGTTACGCAATCTACTCTTTGGTCAGAAAACAAACACTTCGTATCCTCTGAAAGACCTGCCCTCTATTGAATATGAATAGGTAGGTACAAGTAGGCACCTAATATGATTGTTCCTCCAGAAACCGGCACGGTAAGTTTTCGAACTCGCTACAAATCGACTAAATGTAACAACCTACCTTTAGGATTTGAGGCATCAGCTTTTATGGTTTTAGGTTTTGTGACGGAAGCTTCTATGGCGGCAGGTTCTGTGGTGGTATTGTCCGAATCGCTAACTTGTGCTTTTCGCCGGTAGGTAGCTGTAACAACATGTTTGCTAAATTGTCAGCTGGTGGAAAAAGCAGAACAACACTTTTGGGAATTTCAAGGGAATTTCTCACCACACCATCTGGACCCAAACTTGCTAAGTTTGGGTACTGGTAGCTTGTAGCTGTACACTCGCGTTCAAAGGTTCAATATCAAAATATGAATGTTTAGAAGTTTAATGTTTTAGCTTCACAACCACATCTTCCATGCGACATTAAACCATTAATGCCACAATGTATAAACAACCTTTTTGTGCTTAACATAATTAGAATGTTATATGCCCTTTAAATAATTTTAGATACCTGGAAGTCCATCTACCGATCTGACTAACCTTATTACAACAGGTCTACTCTTGGAAATGAAAAAAAAATTAATATAAAAAACTATAACTTATGTTGGTCGTTACGGAGTGGGGAACTAATGTATAATACCAAAACAATAGTTTTAAGTCGCGACGCAGCGGTACACTTTTTGGGTAGGTATACCACCTACCTTGTCTACGAAAATTATCAACTGGATAATCTGAAACAAAAACAACATTTTAAATGAAATGGCGAAGTAAGCTGAGAAGAGTGAGAGTGAGAGAATATCAAAATTTACCGTGTTAAAGGCGTTCCAGTAAGGTCAGTAACGTAAGTAGTTTTAGTGAGTAGCAGCTGTACTGTGACCCTTACGAAACCCAGAACATTAACTCAAGTAGTTTCATGGAGTCTGCCATAACCTCCAATATTAACTGTGGCACGGGAATGCAGTGTAAATTCACTAAGAAGATTGCTAAGGAGACCAAAAAAACACTTCCAGGCAGGTATTGTAAACAAAGCTATACTTTAGTGCATTATAAATTAATTAATTATTCAATTATAAATAACTAAACTTAAATAAGTATTTTGAAATTAGGAAAAATAACAGAAGTTACATGTTTACTAGGTAGGTAGGAGTTACTTGTTTACTAGGCAACTACCTGCCCTAGAACTAAGCAAAAATATACACTATTTCCAAATAGCTTATTGATATAAGGTCAGCGACATAGCTCAGCAAGTTGAAGTGGCAATGGGTAGACCATAGAGCTCGTAGAGCCGGCAACCACTAGGGAGTAAAGGTTCTCGAATGGCGACCACGAATCGGAAAAAGAAGCGTTTGACACCCTCCTACCCGATTGACTGACGACATTGTTAGGATCGCAGGATGTCGATGGATGGAAAGGGCTCAAATCGTTTTTCCTGGAAACTTATGGATGGCGAATGTCTAGTAGTAGACTTTTACAGTCTTTTGATGATATGTTAAATGATGATGATATTTATTCCTGAACCCTATACCCTGAATTTACCCTGAGGTCTTAAAACTAGGTTTTCCTACCGTATCCGGCTGCGCCGGCGATTCCGTTACTGTAGTAATAATCGACGGGGATACGACGTCTGAAAAAATCTGAAAAATTAAACAAAACCAATGGTAAAGTCGGTAAAATCTTCAATAATAATGAAATATCCTTAATCTAAAATATACCTAAATCATTGACTGATTATAGTGGTTTTTTTATCGAGGTGCCCGAACTTTATGACAATAGTTTACAAAACTGAATCGAACATTTTCTCAAATTTGCATTTGCATGATATTGCACTGTATCATGAATGGACAATTAGGGTATCACTGTTTGTCGGCAGAAATAGGTAGGTAGGTACCTAACCTACGATGGTAGTACTTTAGCAGGCGAGTTATAGATTTCTACTCAATGATGCTGTTCAACATTTCAGAGCTCACCTCAATATCATTCTGAATGTTACGAATTATTATATTATAGATAAGGGATATCAGCTTACTATATGGTCGAAAATCATAACGCCATGGGGATGGTTCGAAAGGCGTTACTGCTGCCATCCGTCGTCCACCGCCGGGAATAGTGGCTGGCTGCTGGGGCGTGCTGGTGTATTGGTCCGTGGTCACCGATTCGCTCACTGGAAAAAGTTAAAAGGTATTGGGTACGTAAAATATAAGTACAGGGTATCTAGAAAATCAATACCAAGGTAGGAACACATCAATTTCGAATAGATTTTGAGAAATTATTTGCGATTTTTAAGAATCCTTATTTCGGTATGAAAGTGTTGCGACACGACGTGTACAGGACAAAGGCAGGAAGAAGGTGGTGGCTAAGCATTTTATACGTAAAAGATACTGTACCGCCTAAGGCAAGGGCAAGTGGCGCCCTTTGGAACAATTATTGAGTGAAATATTATATTGGCACGTAAAAGTTCCCAACGATGTAATTCTAACGTACAGTCAGCTGCACTAGAATGAATACAATTCGTAACTTACAGAATAGTTTTACAGCGTTACAATTAATATTTACAGGGTAAAAACTCAACAAATGAGTGAACTTATCAGTTAATTTCACGATTTTTGAGTTTTTACTGTTTAAGAGTTTACTAGTTAGTTTTGATACCGTTTTATAAGTTACAAATTGTATACATTCTAGTGCAGCTGACTGTACCTGGCTCCTGAAATAATTCCGGGAGCCTATGGATTCATTATATTGTACCATGTATTATGTCAATAAAATGCTTTTGTATTTGCATAAATGTTCTTGTACGGTATACGTCAGCATCTGGCTGATACTATTATGAAACACAGTGTTTTAAAGAAATACTCAAGTGTGCGCTGGTGCTTAAAATACCTTCAGAGTATATAAAGTCAGCTACAAAAAAAATATTATGTGGTTCACTTTTGGTTACTTTTAGCTCAGGTTACAAATCATCAATCAGGTAGGTAAGGTACTTATGTAACTCACTTGAAGTCGGTCTATCGCCAGGGGCACAAGTAGACTCCTCAGTATGTGTAGTCCTCGCCCGAAGCTCAAGGTTTTCTCTTAGCGCTTTTACATACTCTGTGTATAAGCAGGTAATGGAAAATTAATATTTGCAAAGAAAATTACTTACAACTAATAATTGGTATGTACAAAATATGTATGAAACTGTTGAGCTATCTACAGACCGTTGAACGATTTAAGACGGCTCAACTGATCAAAATCAGTAGCGGATGATCAGTAATTGATGCATTGCAACTTTGAATGGCAATGCTGATGCGCTTAGCCAAATACTCCCAAGTCCTCGACCCCGCTTGTCCTCTTATCGCTTTCGCACAGAATTAATTTTGAACCCAGAGGGTCGCCATACCCCACGTAATCAACCCCAGGTAATTAAAATAAAACATAATTATGCTATTATTGTTATTGAACAGCAATCTAGAATCTGTGCTGCGATTCTTAGGTCACTGTTCTTTGTATGAACCTGAAGCATACAGGTGATAAGACTCGTGTAAGTACCTGAAACTTCCCCGGCACCCATACCCTTCAAACCGCCCAATCTAGCTCCAAGCTAGGCAAAGCTTGTACTGTACCAGATACTGAGACATTTATCTGTTTGTTTTTTGTAATAATATAATAACTATGCAATGTAATACCTAGAGAGAACATTTATATATGTTGCCTAGAACTGACGAAGTTCCCGATTAAAATGTATTGTATGGTATTACGCGATATAGTACCTACCTATTGCATGGTAACTAAGGGGTGGAATGGGCGCGCTTTGCTTGAGATTAGCGCTCTATAGCGCGGGGCTTGATCTCAATTCAATTGACTATTTATCTACCATTCCAATAACCCCGCTGGTGATATTTCCAAACCGATACCTCCTGTTGCATGCACTTTATTTAATCCTTCCATTTGTAGATCTATAAATCTACAAGACGTGGCTGCAAAATATTTATTTCTTTTTCATCTACCTGCTGATGGAACAAGTATAACTAAATATGGACACACATTCACGCAACGCCCTCTTGCCAACTCAAAACTGTTCGAAAAAGCTGTATGTTCGTGTTTTTCCGCAACGTCAATAGGATAAAACGGCACGGCACGTGTCTCCTCAGGTTACGGATTGGCACATCACATGATATAGGTTTTTATTCTCAGAGTGCCGCTGAAGTAGAAAATCCGTATCAATTTGTGAATGCGTAATTGTTCCTGTCTGTTTGTTACGTTTTCACGTCAACCACTCTAAATGAAAGGTACTTACATAGATGTTACGCAGAATATATGATGCATGAAATCGAGATTTAGTAGTTTCCTTTGCCATTATAGTTTGCCGAATTGTTTGATAATTTTATGCATTGATTGGAATTAGTTGTTTTTTATTAAGGACAAATAAACTTATTTTAAATATTTATTATTTTCGTTGCGGGGACACACCCCCATCCATCGTGCATCTTTACTCATTATCAGGCAATATTTTTCCGAATGGACATCTGCGGATGTATGACCCACCTGATGTTAAGTGGTAACCATCACCTAAAAATAAGCATTGCATCGGTGGTCGTTTATTAGGAACATGCCCAACGACGCACTACTTTGCGTCCATTAACCAAGGAAACAGGTGTCTAACCTCATGTCTCTGAAATTTTAACACTGCTACTTTAATTTAACTCTACTCCCACATTCTTCAAACCAGGACACAATAAACTAATTGGCGGCAGAAATTTGGTTATCATGAAAAATATCGTCGTGGGCAAATTTCGATCAGTTTGGCAATGTACGGTTTTATCATGAACCGTATATAGACCATTTTATCGTACCATCGTGTTAGCTAGTTGGTGTTAGGGTTGCCAGTGTAGAACGTCACCTTTATTTTAAGCAGTTAAATTACGTATCCTTTGGAAATGTAAAAATATTGCAAAATTTGACAAAATAATGTTATTATAAGAGTATGTAACTTCTAGGTACACCACAATATGAAATAAAATCAAAAGTAAATAGTAATAGGAGCTCATGAGTGATTAAGAGCAACAGAACAAAACGGTGACGGTGGCAAAAACTACTTGTTAAAACTATGCGAGGATTTGTTCTTAAGGAATCAACAAATCCTCAAAAACTTAAGGCCATGCTGCTGCTGTGCTGTGCCATGGTGCACCGGACAACAATTTAAAAACATAAGTTTATATTATTTACTTGGGAGTAAGAGCTTTACTCTGAATGATCGTGACTACGTCTATGTGTTAAAGTTAAGGGACTACTCGAATCAAAAATATTTCTGACAACAGTAGGATTCTTCTTAACATTCTTGCAGAAATAGCTACTAGGTACTATAATACTAGGTCACAAGTCATAGTTTCGGGGGTCATCAGCTCAACATAGGTAACTAAGTAAGTAGGTATCTTTACCGCTGTTACACGAATGAAAAGGTCAAAATAGGTAAAAAACATAATATATCTTTAATTTGAATTTAATTTATCTTTGATTTAAAGTGTAGGTTATCTCTAAAATTATATCAATACTTATGGACATTTCACACAGCAACATATAGTATCAAACTAAGCAAAACAGGGACGAGCTTTTAAATTGAATGATTGAACAAAGAATGCAACTGTTTCAAACGAACGCGCGCTCGTTAATTAAGTAGTGCATTTTTATTAATTTTCCATCCTTTGTGATGCTGGCAGGTTCGCGTGTGCAATGTTTTTTGCCGGATAGCTAGTCATGTATCTACAACGTAGGTATAGATAGTGTAGTGACGCAATTAGATAGAACATGGGTCACGTTTGCCTGTTTTTACTCAACTAAGTATATGCTCCTAGAAAACTGCCCTGCGACTTAGTGGGGGCAAGGCATGCACAAGGGCTTGTTGGAATATAATTCCTTATATTCATTAGATTATTACTATCTCAGCCAAGATAGTTAACGTTACTAAATAACTATTCTAAATTATCTTTGAAAAGTACATATCTCTTTCTTCACGAATAAAGGTAATGTGTTGGTTATTCTATGATTATCCGGGTTCGCAAGGTCTACTGTTCTCACAGAACCACTAGTTGGAGTATTCGGAAGTGGTCTTATTACCCAGTACCTATAGGTAAGTAAGTTTTTGAAAAGCACACTTATTCGATTCTAGTTTTTGGGATGAATAAAAGTACTCCATACCTACCATACATACCATAGTTTCTATCTTGATGTCTATTTTATTCACCTAATTGTCATTTTCTTTTGAAATACTACCCAGTATGTCAGCAGAGCGGCGCGGTGGGATCCTGACAAAATACCGGATTCAGACCGGAGTACCGGAACCGTCGGAACCCGGCACATCACTACCTTTCCTACCTTCCTACCTAGTAGGTAACATCAAACGGAAAGGATTTGACTATTTTATATAGTTCTTAGATACTCTACCATTTTTCAGCAAGTCGACCAAAACCAAGGCTTGTTTTAAATTTTCATCTTCATTTGAATCTTCGCTTACGTTGTTGTCTCTGATGCCAGATCCTGAAGACCGCATCATACAACTCCTTGCGCAGAAAATCACTAAAACTATTGCACATTTCCTATGTACAGTCATAACTGGATCATATTATATACACATAGGTACCACCTAGGCAATAATGGTGTTATCGCGAACAACGCAGTAATATTTTATGGCAATCGATTTACATAACGATGTTGTATAGGCACTTACATACAATAACGTCTACAATACATGCGTACCTATATGCAAAGTCAACCATCGCGTCTACTATCTGTTTGTCTGTACCTAGTGTACCTACTGGCTGTAATCAGGCACAGATCATGTGAGCTGGTCTGATTTCTATAAGTAGGTACCGAACTATTGAAAAAGAAGACATAAATACATGTAGATATACACATAAGGTCCATTTATTAAGGTGTACGATAATTGTAAAGGTGCTTAGAACGGTGGCGGCTAATTTGAAAAAAAAACTTGAAATGTCCAAAGACATACGAGCAACTTTAAAATGTCTACCTGTTACCAGTCATTTCACCGATACCCACACCCTTCAAACCGGTGGTAGTACTTCCCGGGACGAGCCCTTCACTAAGAGTTCTACACTACTACAAGACTGCTAGCTACCAGTACCACTTTTTTAGATTTTTTATGCGTAACTCTACAACCTTTTACCATCCAGGTATTTTTTGTTGATTTTCATGAGAATATACTTCGTGGAACTACGAGAACTCACTTACTTACCTACCTCTAAGATAGATTAAATACTCAAGAAACCATCCAGTTAGTGGAGTTGGCAGGTGTAGGATTCAAAAACGTTACATTATAGACAACGTACAGCCTAAACCACTGGCCGTAAAGACTTGAAATTTTCAGGGTATATTTTCCTATTTGTACGTAGAGGTGTAGGTACGCACGACTTTGCCCTGACGTTATTTTCATACAAACTTCAATCCCTGCTGTAACCGTTTAGGGGTTAAATTTCAAAAATTCCTTTTAGTACACCTTGACGTACCAAGACCCTGAAAATTTCAACCGTCTGTTTCATAAAGGTCTCTGAAGTTAAGAATTTTTTATTACTACCATATTTCAACATATATTCAACTTTGAACACATATTTCAACTTTGAATACTGTTACATAATTACTATTCACATGTCGATTTCGAAACAAAGGATCAATCCAGCAAATTCTTTTTTTTTGTGAATGCGACGTCGATGGCGCCGAAGGAGAACCAACAAAAGCAGGAGCAACAGTGACGTTTCCTCTTTGGAGTCCATTGTAGAAATGAACTGGCCACCCTGAGTCGCGCGGCTGTATTTGTAATGAGAAGGCATCCGTTGCTGTCGCGCGGCTGCCGCGCTGCTGTCGCACTGCTTGCGACGTAATGTGAAGGCGCACTAAGTGTGTAATAGACCAGTGTCGATAATTTTTGAAACAAAAAAAATAATAGTAGGATGAAACCCATTGGAAAAGGAGGAGAATATTATAAAAATGAAAGGAAAAATAATTTAAGGCCGATTTTAAGGGGTTTTAAGGGTAAAAAATGGTTTATCTCGATTTCCGGCAAAACTACAAGTCCTATGGAAAAAAGTCGAATGGCAAACAAAGTTGTAGGTATTAAAAAGATCTACAACTTTTGTCTACACACTTTTTTCACATAACCTCAAAATTTATGTGAAAAATTCAAAAAAACAAGTTTTAGGTTTTTTATTTGCCTTTTTAAAAAGAAACTTTTTTCACGACTTATCTTTTTATGTCCCAAATACACTGTAATTTATTTGATTTGAAATATTTATTTTTTCACCTTATTTTGACTAAATAATCGAAAAAGCACCCTAATTTTCAATCGAAAATTCACCTGTTAAAATATCAGCTTATTTCAAAAAGTTGGTGTGCTTTTAGTTCGTTGAAATCTCTATTTTCCGATGGTGTGAAAAAAATATGCATTACTATTAGTAAATATTCTAAAAAAAACGGAAAAATATCGAAAAAATAATAATACCTTCATAAAATTGCGTGCGGTCACATGGTACCTCACGTGACCACGGCTACTTAGCCAGCTGCAACTGACAGACCACCTCGAATGCGCGTGTTACAACGTGATGCACGATAACAGTGGAAGGTGGAATTTATCGTTTGAAAACATCTTAGTTTACTTACAATCACAGGGACTGTAGTACAGTAACTGAGATGTTTTCAAACGACGCATTCCACCTTTCAGTTTTTTGAGCATTCCCGATAAATACTTGTGCGTTTGTGTTCCCTTAGTGGCCTCTTACGGCATTCACAGGACGTGATGGAGGGGTCCTATTTTAAGCCGAGACCACCCCCACAGATGAAATAAGTCCACCTTCGTGGGTTATTCCCGTTGAGTCACACCTTTCACTGTGACACAATGGGACGAAAAAGTTTCGTTGAGTTACAGTGTTACTTAACGGGATTTTTTTTATTCCCATTCAGTTACACTGATACCGAGGGTGTGACACAATGGGAAGAAAACGTTCCCGTTGAGTAACACTGTAACTCAACGAAACTATTTTTTCCCAATAAGTCACACCTGATTACAAGAGTAATCCGGCGAAGTCAATGTTTCCTTCAACTTATAATTATTTTCTGATATTTCGTTTTTCGCAAAGTCTGGGTCACATTTATGAACAGATTCTTCTAAAATTTGATCATCCTATAAAAATATAATATATAAATTATTTTGTTAACCCAGAGTATGAGTGCATAATGTAGACAGAGAACCAAATAGAAACATGAGAACGAACTTTTTGTTTTTTAGGTCTATTTTTGCATATAATGTTATGCCCACAAACTTATTTATATTCTGTTAAAGCTATAACAAATTTTTAAGTCAGTAAAGTTACCCCAGATTTTTCAAATGATACCTGGTTTGCGGCGTGGTCACAACCAATCAGAGACCATTGAGTAGATTTAAAGGTTGCCATTGCAGAGAAAAACTGATATTTAAGATTGCCACGATGAAAATAAATAAAATGTGTGTAAAAATGTCCATCTAATTAACTCTTAATATTTCTAAAATATAGACTTAGTTAGAAACACATACTCATATAATAAAATGATGTCTCTTCAAATAATAAAATGTTTCAAGAATTAACAAATTCATTTAAAATTTGATTAATAAAGTTCATATATTTTTTTTATTTAACTTTAATTAATTATTGTGACTTAACGCGACATATTTTATTTATTTATTTCCATTCAGTCACCCCTGTGACACAACGCCACTTTTTTTTCCCGTTGGGTAACTGTGTAACTCAATGGGAAAATAAAAGTCGCAATGTGTATCAGGTGTAACTCAACGGGAATTTTTATTCCCATTGGGTCACAGTGTGACTGAAAGGTGTAACTCAACGGGAATAACCCACCTTCGTCACATATTCATATTTCATCTCGTGTACAGATTAATGTTATTTTTGATTTTCCGAGAATTCCTTGCCACCCTCTCTTTGCTTGTGCTTTGGAAGCAAAAGCTTGCGCGGGCGGTAAAATAAAAACAAAATAGATAAGTAAATATTTTGCACCGCTTTTTTAAATACCTACTCATAGGTTTTATTTAAACAATCTGTACCTATACACCTACTGTAAAACGGTTGCAATAAAAATAAACTCGAAGTTAGATATCCCACAGTTAAATGTAACCTCACTGGAAGATTTCGACCATTAAACGGTAGTTAATATGCTAGTATTTATACAACTTATTGATGGATTAGGCAGATAGGTAATGTGATGTGAAGTGGTAACCATCACCTAAAACAAAGCACTGTCTCGCAATGTGCACACAGTATGCACATGCACAGTCCTGCCTCCTTCAACTTTGGGTGCACAGGTGCTATAAACTCATGTGCCCGTAATTTTACCGGCACTCACACCTTTTAAACCAAACCACAGCAATGCTGCTTGGAGGCAGAAATAGACATGAAGGATTATTACTCCCGCCTTCAATCGTTCATCATTTAATCATATTTTTTATTTGTAAGTAGGTACATTTTCTTTACAAAACTTTTTCATCGACTTGAGGACTACAAATGGTCGTCAAGCTTCGCTGTGGAGCTCCATCATAAAAATAAAACCAATATTTTTTTGTTTTCACATAGTGAATGTTATGCATAGGTGATAAGTACACCAGGGATGTGACAGAACTTCGATTCCAGCCTTAAAAAGTCTGATCTTCCGATTGATAATATATATCTGTTGCTAGATTACTAACTGGCTTACTCTCAATGTTTTCCTTCATTATTGCGATATTGCGTACCTACATAAAATTTTCTATAGAAAAATCTATTAGTTCACGACCTGATTTGAACCAACGACCTGAGGATCAGAAGGCGGATCACTCCCACTAGAGCACTGGTGCTCTCTCATAAAATAAGATAAATTAGATAAGATGAAGAGAAAACATGAATTCTTATTTTTAACAAAAATATATTTAAGTAAGTACCTACTATAGCGGAAGTAATTTAGTATATACAAATATTTAACATCTAATATTTAACCTATCTACCTTATATCTACATATTTTATCATAACTTTTTCTACCTATAGTAAAGTGCGGGTTTATACTATAGGTAGAAAACAGAATTTAAGTCACTTACCGCAGGAAGTGTGCCCAAAAGGCTGGCAACGTTACCTCTTTGAATAGCTAAACTAATTCTAAATTAGTACCTACTTAATTCAAATATTTACAGGGATTATTTGTTACTTTTTTTAACTCAAAAAGGTACGAGTAGATGGATAAATTAAACGGTTACGTTATTTTATTTCATGGTACTGCGAAAGGTAACTTGCAGTGTAAACCGACGAGCATGTATGAAGAATGTTAAATACGTAGTAACTGGAAATCCATGGTCTCTGGCTATCCCCATGGGAAACAGGCGTGATTTTATGTATGTATGTATTATACAATATCATATTGTGTACAACTTGTTTTAATTAATACATTTAATGTTTCATCTATGAATAAATAGTTTATAAACTTTTTTATACAAATTCAGCGGACGGTTAACGTTGTTACTTGTTACAATTTTGTGGATCTGTTTTCTTTCGGCCAATTCATATTATCGGTTATTCTTTCATCTAAATATGGTTCTCTGCGGGTGTATCCATCCAGAAGTTACTTATCCCATTGAAAGGTGACTGCAACTCTGCTACTTCCGACAATTTATCTTCTGTACCCTGAAAATGAAATAGAATATGATTGTAACCATATGTAACCTGCCCTGGATGTAAAAAGGATGACACAAAATACGGTAGGAACCAAGCCGTAAGCGAAGATACGATTATCGAAGGAATATAAAACATTTTTTTCGTCTAAACAATCGCTCTCCTCGCTCGTTGCCTTGGGCGACAATTGCGTTGCAATGGAATATTATTATGTCCGTGTAAACAGAATTTCAAAGCAATAATCGTATTTCGAGATTTTATGCCAGTTGCTACTATGAGTGCAGTGCGCGAGGGTGTTTTAATTATATCTGCTCTTCTGATTTGGGAGCATCTAACACGTTGTGCCTTGAATTACAATTGGAAGATGAAGAACCAAAGATTTTTGTGTCATTTTTACGAACAATATACTAGTAATCACTTAACTCGACTGACAAATCTCGCACTAAAAACGATTCAAACTGATTTTCGTATCAACTTGAAAATATGTTACGGGAGATCGTGTTTATACAAGTCGAGACTCTCATAAGCAAGAATCTGCTAACTATACTTTTGTTGTGTATACAAACATAGGCAATTATCGCCTAGCGATAAGTCATATGCGAATCTCGTATGACATAATCGTAGGCGAGATTTTAGTTCTTGCCTGTATGTAAACAATTTGATACGATTGCGTTATGGCGATTATTGCTTGTGATAGTAGCGTATGGTTTCTCGTAAGGAAACGTACGAGAAACTCTCCCCGTCTAAATGAGGCTTAAGTGATCACTTTGATTTTATGGAATGCCTTATGACTTTACCCAATTTAATTTAATTTTTAGTTATGAGCTAAAGTTACTTTTGGTGATTGATATTATCTTCCTAATTAGTGAGTGCAAACTGAATTTTTTGTACCTACTATTGAACCACGCGGGACGAAGACGGGCAAATTGTGTAAACATGTCTTTTCAACCATTTTCATTTTTAATTTCTTCTACCTAAATATATATAAGTCAAAGGGTTTAGGTAAAATATTGCTGATCTATGTTTCAGGAGGTTTACTACACAGTAATATACGTTTACAGTCTTTTACAGGAATATTAATTGAAATCTTGTATTTTTGACTGTCTTAGCTAGACAATATTAAAAGTTATGCCATAGTTTTACTTTACACAACTACTCAGGAATACAATTTCAACACTACTACTAACAAACTGGTCGTAACTTCGAAATTCCGTGTTTTGTCTCTATATAGTTAAAGGTCTTGTCAGTGCAAAAGACAAAACAAGGTGTAACTATTTGATGTAAATCTATTATTATTATATTTATTTAAAAATCTATTTAAATAGGATGTAATTGGATAAAAGTTCAGGGTACGAATCAACGTAATGACGTATTTGTTAACTGTCAAAACATGGTGAATTGAGACGTGATTAAATTTATGTTGCGTTTGAGTATTCGGGCGTATGATTCTGCTGTAGTAAGCCTATTCGTACGAGTATAAACAAAAGATACAATTAGAGCCTGTCTGTCTCCGGATGTGTTCGAAAGAAAACGCCACAACTCCGACACACAACGAAGTCCGGAAATTATGTTTACATTTCTTCAACTCTGAAGTAGCACCCGGAAATGACTATCTGTATTACTATTCAAAGCAGGAAGCAGCGTATAAGGATTTGCTCCTCCGCTTGATTTAATATAATTTGCGTAGGTATGTATATTTTAGGCATAACACACTTCTTGAGTATATTAAAAAAAATCTTTCTAGATTAAATGAGCATGGTTTTTTTATACAAAGAGCTGACGTAAATGGAAAGCGTTCTCCGGGGTCAGTAAACGAGTACTTTGTGGTACTCTCTAGGTTTACGGTAAAAATACAGAGACAGAGCATACTAGTGCAAAACTAGAACAATCAATAATTGAAACTACGTCACTTCAAGAAAAAAGATTGTGTATTTGAAGGTACTAGACGGAAAACTATTTCCTAATAAAATAAGCAGAAAAAGAGTGACGTCAACTCTCGTTATCTTTCTTACAGACTATCGATTAGGTATAATACTTTGTCAAGCTACCCACACCACGGCTATTTTCACAAAGCGAAAAGACTTCATTGGGAAGAAAAAAAACTTTAGCCACGTTTTATGATTTGGATGGAATCTTCATGCATGTTAACCATGCTTTTATTTACATGCACTTAGGGCGGCTGCGGAAGCGAATTATGCCCGTGGTTGCGACTGAATGGTCGAAGTGCGTCATCACATGCAAAATCGTTTCAGATGGTATGCGCATTCACGAACAAGAAAGCGGGCTTTCAAAGGGATTCAAAGTTTAAATTGCGATCTATTTCTGAGAACTAACTTCTTTACCGTAAGGAGGCAAATGCTATCAACAAGTCGACGGATGTCGCCCGTTGTTCCTCGAGGCACTTTGTGCTTAATTAGATCTCGCCTTTACCTCTTCGCTTGTGAAATAGCAAACTTTAGAGGTGGAGTACGCTCTGAGTAGAATCTATCCTATTTATAGAGAAATAAATAGTTTTGTTCAATTTAGATCTAAACCTGTGACTGTGGATATTTCTTACTTATTTCGGTGAATAGGCCACTGAAATAGAATCTTCTAAATACGGTGGGGACTATAAAATAAATGACAAAACATTCCTTTTTTTCTTGCTTAGTAACTACGTTCGTTATTGGATGTGTGGCCGCTGATGGCATTAATATCAGCTCAGCAGGGTGAGTATAGCTGTGGATCCCTGCTCTAGTGGACGTTAAGCCATCGATCACGGGAGTTTTGGGGGCGGTCTCAAACCAGAATCGGCCAATAGTTCATCAAACCTTACTTGAGTGGTAGATGGTAATGACATCTTTTGCCACTAAAATATTTAATATCAATAAATTAAGTAAAAAATATTTGATTTCGGACAACATATATCCATTTTGGAATAGAGATTGTGGAACGGCTTACCTTTACAGTTTTTCGTGGTATCAGTCCGTTCTTCCTGAAAGCGACTAGGGTGACTAGTTTGGGGCGCCGCTCGAAAGGCTCGAAATAACCCTGATGAAAGTTAATAAAATGAACCAACGGAACGGAAAAGTTTGAAGTGCAGCTACAATATTGAGGGGCTACTTATATATACGAGTATCACTGTGCGTTGCACAAAAGGTATAAATTGAGGACAATTTACCATGATGAAAAACTGAATGCATTTTATGAATGACGCAAATAAATATACTTTGGGCGGTGTACTTTGAACTGGCATGCATCAGTGCAATATTGAAATTATTTATATGTTGGCCACTAACCCTCTAATACTCAACGCATCTCAGATTTAAGCTCGATTACCACTGAGAACTGTCAAAAAATTGCGATTTTAAACGTGCTTAAATGTGAGATACGTTTGAGTATTCGGGGGTAAGGGCCTAGCCTAAGGCTAAGCCTACTTGCTAAAATGGCTGATAAGTCTCTTTCTTTTTCTCTGTGGCACTTGTTCGTCATTCGAAAAAAAAATTGCCAATGTTTCGTAAAAAATTATATAATTTAAAAATTGTATAATTATATAATTTAAAAATGATATAATTATATAATTTAAAATGATATAATTATATAATTTAAAAATTATATAATTTTAGTCAAGTCAGTTGAATACTATCAAGTCGGACTGCCATTGGTATTGAATAAAAAGATAGTATTTTTATCAAAATCCTAGGAAAACTATTTAATCCAAACCAAGATAGCACAATAATTTTTTATTCTGATTCCTCATACACCGCGCTCTCCGCGCCAAGGCCACAAGTAATGTTGGTTAAAATGCCACCGAAACTACACAACAGACGTTCAAATAACGCTAGAAAAACAATTAAAATTAAAATACACAACAATAATGGTTAAAAATGTTAAAATACCACCGAAATTAGACACCAGAAATACCACCAGAAAAATAATTAAAATTAAAATACACAACAATAATGGTTAAAATCCCACCGAAATTAGACTAGAAATTACACTAGAAAAACTATTAAAATTAAAATACTATGTTGCTTCTAGATGACAGAAAACGAATCCTGTTGCCATCTATTTTTATGACGGTCTCAAGATAGTTTAATATAGGTTAACCAGTGACTTAAAATAAATCGCTTGAACAACAAACATTTTAGCCAAGTAGGCATGGAAATAAGAACTTCTCTATTAAAAATATTGTTCATATCTCTTGAAGTCTTCTAGAGTTGTTTTAATACACCTGTTAGGTACAATAGTAAGTTACAACCTACTTTACTAAAATATGTAATGTCGTTTTTTTCTAGGTGTGGGGACAAGTACCTTACTAAAATATGGGTCAAACCCATAGGTCAACCCCATAGTTTTGGCCAGCTTGGTCACCGAATGCGGTGCCTTGACTTCCACGATACGCGAGTCTTTCTCGGTCCCGTCGGCACTGGCTACGTGTGAATCCTGAAATTATACACTGATTAAAAAGAAAACGCTAAGAAGTAGAGGATTATGGTTCCACAAACTGACTATTCGCGGATGAACCATCTGAATTCGAGCAAAACTGATAGTGAAACAGTGTGGCAGTGGGTTGTGTAGTACCTACTTGCCTAGATCCTGCTACTCCAACCCCCTACCGCTGGTCTTACTTTTGTAATAACAGTTTCTTTTCGCCTTTTTTATGCATTAAAATTCCGTGAGCCTAACTAAGGGTTCTTTAGATTTTATCAGTTTCTTATATCAACGCTAAAGTTCATAGTAAGTATACCTACCTAATAACTCTAAGTTTTGTTCCTTTTTTTACGACTTAAAAACGTTATTCACAAAGAAAATTACAGCGAATACAAGTAGTTATAACAAAATACCTATGACACAGCAGCGTAACTATCTGTAGACCATTGGAAACGATCTAGAGATAACTCAACTGATCCAAATCAACCTAGTTCTTAGACTTTCGACTTCCTAGTATAAATGCAATAACATAGGTGTAAAATACTTGGTAAAATAGACGGCAAACTTACAAGCTATCGTTTAATCACATTGCATACGGCTGACCGGATATGTGTTATTATTGGCTCAGATATCTAGTCCGTACCTAACCTGGAAAAGCAATTTACCTGCCAATTTACTCGTAGACGGCGCTACCTATGAGTATTTAGGTACAGTCGGTTGCTCGGTTGTTCTATGATATATAATTTTATAATTTTTAAAATAGCATTAATAACCACAATAATCTCTTACAACTGTAAGTCTGCCGAAATATCTGCACAAAACATGTCTGTCATTGCGTGACAGTGCACGCATTTTGTCGAAGCAAAATATGTTTGACATTTCATAGTCATGCATTTTGCAAAGATTTTGCAACAACAAGTTCAATAAATCTGGTAGCATGTTACGTTGTTCGAACTAGTCCAAAAAACTCTAAAAACAGAAACTAGGTGCGAAAGAGTCATGTTTGTTTTACTTCTATATTTATTTATTTGTTAATTATTTGTACCAAGTATCACTCTTTGTATTTTTTGCATTTTTGTTTAGTAACCTTGTAATATATGTGCTGAAGAAGATAAATATCCGCCTGTCTGTCACATAATTTCCTGTCACTACACAGTTTCCTGCAGTGCGAACGTTAACACCTCGACCGATGTGACGCGGCGGGCGAGTGTCCGCCTGCGACGCAGAAGGTTGCGGGTTCGATTCCCGCCTTGGGATAAATGTTTGTACGGTCTGCAAATATTTATTCCGGGTGTTCTGGGTATTTTCTATGTATAATAAAAAATATCTATGTATGTAATATTGTATTGTATTAAGTATATCAGTCATCTAGTACCCATAACACAAGTTCTGCTTAGCTTGAGGCTAGATGATGCTGTGTGGATTGTCCAGGATTATTATTATTATTATTAATTAAAGAAGTTGTGCGATTTGTTTCGTATAGCTACATGCTATGAAACATTAGAATATGTAACAGTTTTTGGTGCTTACACAGCATACATTAAAAAATCATGAAATCATAATGATTTTATATCTAGCTATTAGATACTAGCCAAACGCATGCGACTTCGTCCGCGGAAAATTATTTCATGCTAATTTCATGCCCCGCTTTACCCGTTTAGGGGTTGAATTTCGGGAATTCTTTTCTACGCACCAAGTCAATAATACTTTGAAAAGTTCACGTCTTTACGACTTGTGGTTTACGCTGTACGTTGTCTATATGGCAGTCAGTCAGGACAAAGATTATTATGATTAGTATAGATTATTCATATCTTTTTTGTATTTTGACTTATTTGAGCTGTAAAAGTTTATCGTAATGCTATAGTAACACTATTTTAAAAGTGAAGTTACGGGGTTTTATACAATGATTTAATTTTGGTGCAACCGACTGTACTACACTAGAGCAAAGCTACGACTTCAGTTTAATATGGAATGAACTTTCAATACCTATGCAAAGTGAAGTGAATTTCGCACACGAATTCAATCCAAATACTTTATGAAGTTTTACCAAGAATATTCGATTTATCGGGAAACTTCATGTAATAATTATAATATATAAGATGTATAAGATGGTTTGACTAAATAAGTAGGTACTTACTTTAAGCCTACGGGATAAACATACGTGGATTTTAGAGAAGGGTCAGAGAGGTAGGTACATACTTCATTACCTTAACTACTCGTAGGTACATACTTCTTGCGAAATTATAAAACATTATGTAGTTATTAGTATTGGTAATAATAGGTACCTAGGTACTGAGTTTGCATATGCGCAATCTATCATTAATTTGTGAAATTTATGCTTAGATAATTTTGATGTATAACTTTAGTATTCTGTCATCAAATTTATTAAGTTTACACACTCATCACAGACACATAGTAGTATAATATCCAAGAGTTCTGAAATCTTTGCAATGCAGAAAACATGAGTTAGGTGTCCATCCATACACACATAACGCCATATATAATAAAGCAAATATTTTCTTTATTATAGACTAAAATCGTTTTTTATGTAGATACATTACTTAGAATATGAAATAAAAAACTAAAGTGCATCAAACTCACAACCTACAGTTCTGAAGGTAGAACTCTGAAGCTATAACGTATTTTACCACGAGAGTGTAACTGCAGCTTAAAAAAGTCAAATTTGAAATTGTAATGGGCAGGCCATATAGCTCGTCGAACTGACTACCACTGAGGAATAAAGGTCTATAATGGCGATCACGAACCGGAAGATGAAGTTACGCTTAAATATCGCGAGAAGTCGGTGGATGGAAAGGTCTCAAAATATTTTTTACTAAGAAAGTGGCGAATGGGGTGAGGTGTATGTTCTTTTCTTGGATTTCTACAGGCATGTATTGATTGACTGACGATGTATTCAGATGTCGTTGGACGTTTATAAATACGTCCCTCGTCATGATACCCTTATATATAAGGGTCGGCGCAAAAAATCCGTCTCGGTAAATGAAGCTCACTTGAATGTTTTAACAATAGTGAAATTAATTTATCAAATGAAATTGTAAGTTTTCTTTTGATCAACGCTAAATACTGAAAATGCAAGATAACTACTTAAAAGTTAATTAATTAAAGGACATTCTCGGGGAAGCTCTAGCGCGTCTCTCTTTTCTATCTCGTATTACGATGCTCCGTAAAGTTTTTGCTGCTTGCTAAAAGCAATTCTAATGAAATTGCGCGCTGTGATCCGAACGTGACCCCCGGTAGAATGCTTTGCTATAAGTATGTGATGGTAACCACTCAACATCAGATGGGCCATAAGCTTATTTCATAACCAAGTCTTATAAAATAAAAAAAAACTGAAACAAATAAACGATACCCCGATAACGCTGCTAGCCCGGTAACGAGGATTCGGTCGAAAGGCAAACAACCTACAGAAGCATTCAGCGAGAATTTGCTTATTTTTTGTCCTTAAAAATATTCATAAATAAATTCGACAGAAAGACAGAAAAGACTGAAATCGTACGAACCAATTTACTTTGACCGACAGTTACCATGGGAGGCAGCACTGGGAATGTTAAAAGCTCCCGGCACTCCCAGGAATTAAAAAAGCCTAAAATTAAAAAAAAAACCTGAAAGCCACTCCAGGAGGCAACTGGAATCGGATTAGTATCTTTCAACGCTAGCGACGACCCTGGCTAATCAGTGGCGGAAAATGGGAATTATTAAAAGCAAGACCGATCAAGTGCGAGTCTACTCATACATCATAGAGGGTACGTTTCGAAAGTATTTTCTTACAACGAATAATAGATACCTAAGTGTATTAAGGAGAATCATCGGAGTGATAACTCCGACATAGAATGAGCTTGTTAGTAGTATGGGCTCATTCTCCCCCATTATACATAGTAAGATTTATAAACAAACTACTGTTATATTTACGCCTAGTTGTAAAATGTATCCTTGTGTAAAATAAAGTGTTATCTATCTATCTATCAAACCACGTTATCAAAAAGTTCGTTTCATGATTCTTGTATTAACCACACGTGCTTTGGGAGTATAATTTTAAACAATTCCAAGTTACTAGCTTTTAGCTGTGGCAGAAGTCCCACCTAGGGTTTATTATCAACTTTTCGTTTCAGAACCCTAAGACCACTGAGGGAATTGTACGTAGGGGCTACTGGGAATAACTGCAGCTGAAAGATTCAGTGAGGTCGATGCCCCGCTTGCAATGTTCTTAAATAGAAATACCAAGAACTAGGTGCCACGGTAGGCCCATGCTATCACTCACTTGAGGAAGTGGTTTGTAAACCCACAAGTCTTTTAAATTTGGATTTCCATCTTGAGAAACGGTGCTTTTATCTTCTCTGTAAGATTTTATTGTGGTTTCCTGCAGGATGTCTCTCGAAGGTTCTCTTGTAGCTGAAATATAAAGAATCGATTGAGTAATAACTTCGAAAGAATGGAAATTCTGCGAATGTTGTTTTACATCGCGCTCTATTAATATCCGGTACTGAATATGCTTAGGTAAACTGATTCTCTGAACGCGAATAAAGCGAGGCTATGGTATGGTTTGGCTTTGTTCAAGCTCGGAGAACCCTCCACTAGCTCTTCCTAAGAATATAGACTCTTCTTATTCTATGAGCTCTTCCACCTATTTGTTTTTTAATTATTTAGTATATCCAGTGCAAGGCATAGATAATATTTTGTAAAAAGATTTTATATTCATACATAGGTATGTCCTTTAGCATGTAATATTTTGTAAAAAGGTTTTATATCCATGCAGGGGTTCAAGATATTTTAGTTTTACTTTAATGTTACTAACCTGAACGGAAACCCAAGAAGCAGAAACAAAAAACAACGGAAAAAGTAGTAGTAGTAGGTAATTTAAAATTTTAAATAGTTTATTAAATAAACCAGATTCTTGTTTAATGTAGGTAATTGTAAATATAGTAGGTAGGTACACGTCTTGTAATCACTCACTCTGAGAAATACTTGAATCAGTCATAACTGACAAAATTGTTAGTGAAATTACTAAGCGCATTTTCTCTCCGTTCGTTACCAAGCTGCTTACTTTTTTACTAAGTCACAACCTACTTATATTGCACGTTTGACAGCATGGAACTCACTAAGAAACTGCTGCCTTTGTTCGCATTTTCCAGTGTGAAACCTTGCGAAGAATTCTAAGAAATAAAATGTTTACCTGTGCAAGGTACGGTACTTGCATTCTTCAATACAACATGGTTTTCGCTCAACACTATTCGTAGAACGAGACACAGCTCCACAAACATTTTCTTTGATTATGAAAGGAATCTCAGTAAATGCAAACAATAAAGAGACGATAGGAAACGATGCTTCTGCATAAATTTTCTAGATAAACTTCCTTCGCGTCTTAATTAATACTCGGAATGCTATAACAAATCTATGCTTTGTTCTCTACTCACTATTGTTGGCAATTCAATACATCTGTTTTAATACGGTCATTATTATGGTCATCAGATCAAATAACGATTGCATCACCATTTATTATTGTACCTATTTACTATTGTAAATAGAAACCTATTCACATTTTAAACGCGAGCGCAAATGAACGCTCAAGTAATGACAAATAGAGTTTCGTATTGCATGGCAGTAAATTGACATCGTAGTAAAACCGCATCATTCATGATGTTTGCATACCTAACTTGACCACAGCGTCAGTCCGCAGGCGCCGAGCGTGGGGTGGGAAGGAAAGTCAGTCCTATTGGTCCAATGATTGCAAGTCATTGCACTTGCATTGTAGCGGTATCAAAATATGATTGGGCGTTAACCCTTGCAATGCACCCCGTAATACCTTGGTAACTAACTAGGCATCACTATACACATCATTCAACTGTTGAATGAGGTGTTATATAAATGTTGAATTTCAACATTTATATAGCACCTAAATCTAACACTTCAACTAACACCCTCAACCATACATACCTACCAAACTACGTAGAAAACAAAAAGTCATATGCCAGAAATCTCTACAAAATACTCGTACTGTAAATACCTACCAACGTTATAATACTAGGTCATTTACACTCAAAGTCAAAGTCAAAGTCGAAAAGCATTTATTCAGTAAAATCCGCAGGGATCATCTTGAGACGTCTTAAATCTAGGTGAATCTAAGCGCCAGTTCCTCGCGATCAAGCCTCACTCATCGAGTAGGTACGTTTCTCCTTTGAATCTTGCTAGCGAGTTCCGACATTCGCGTACCTTTTATTGAGCATCTACACTTGCCGCCAGCATAGTGGGCAAAATATAAACACGTCTATTAAAAAACCAAAAGGACATTAATCCCCAAGCACGGTAGATATCCCCACAGATATGTATGCCAAACGCCGCCACTGCAAAATACTAACTATTTTCCGCACGATGTTTTCCTTCACCGTTTGTTAACACTGACATAGCGCGTATACATTTATTGAACAGAAAAATCCATTAGTGCTTACCGGATTTAAGCCCACCTTAGGATCAGAAGGCTGCGTCACTCCCATTAGAACACCGGTAGGTCTTGTCTTTTGGCAGTAAAATCAATACTAAAATTGGTGGTGCGGCGTGGCATGGCATCGTCGCGATTTTCAAAAATGAAACGTCATTTTTAGGGTTCCGTACCCAAAGGGTAAAACGGGACCCGTTTATTAAGACTTCGCTGTCTGTCTGTCTGTCCATCTGTCACCAGGCTGTATCTCATGAACTGTGATGGTTAGAGAGTTGAAATTTTCACAGATGATGTATTTTTGTTGCTGCTATAACAACAAATACAAAAACAATGCTATAAAATAATGCTATAAGTAATATATAAAATAATATAAAATTGCTATAAAAACAATAATTAACAGAATAAAATAAATATTTAAGGGGACTCTCATACAACAAACGTGATTTTGTCGCCGTTTTTTTTATAGATAATGGTACCCTTCGTGCGCGAGTCCGACTCACACTAGGCCGTTTTAAGTGTGTGTTTTTTAAGTGTGATAGTTTCCATTGGAGGAGGTGCGCCGCTGCCAAAGTCGACGGCATGTGTAGGTGCTCCAACCTCCCTCGAGTCTGCACTTTGCGGAAATATTGACAAATGCATATCTGAAATGCATTGCATGTGTAGCCTGTTAGCTGTCGTAACATCGGAATTTCTATTTATATATCTACGAGTAAGTAGCATTATAAAGTATATGATGGAATAGACTTAAACTGACTCGTATTTTTTTGCTTATAACCGAGTTCTTCTAATTTTTTTCTATAGCAAAGGGATTAAGACTAAAGACATATAATATACTAGGTACATCTCATACTAAAATAAATCATCTACAAAAATAAAAAAAATAAAATCTCATACTACATGAAAAACTCACAGCTATGGGAAATTGATTATATATATAAATAGGACCTGCCGTTGTTAACTTAAGGATATTGTTTTTATGAGTACAGTAGTACTACCTAGTAGTACCTAGTAAGGTACTACTAATTTTTTGCTTCTTCCTCGTGGCCAAGCTATTTCACCTAACTGGTTGGCTACGAGGACTAACATATCCTCGTGGCCGAACTCGTGTTGAAATAGGCAAAGTATCAGAAAATGCAGTTCTTTGTCTGGCTATTCGGCGGCTGCTGCCGCAGCACGGTCGCTCTGCTCGCTCGCCTCGCGCATTTTTTTTATGTTCTAACATGACCTAACCTATCCGAGTTGGATCCGCCTTAGACAATTTCAACACGAGTTCGGCCATGAGGATATGTTAGTCCTCGTAGCCAAACCAGTTAGGCCAAATAGTAAGGCCACGAGGAAGAAGCTTAATTTTTGAGTAATAGTGCGAGTGAGAGGGCAGACATACTCGCTCAGCGACTCAGTGCTTTAAATTTTAGAAAATAAATATTAGATTTGTATGTAATCGCACGTAATAGTGTGAGGGAGCATTTGATTAGCTAAATGACGAAGTATCTCAAATAAGATTGATTTATACTGTAGATACTTATGTACCTACGCGTGCAATTCCACTTATGGCTGAGGTACAAGTAGCGGCACGTAAGTCTAGCGCTGAACGATACGCGGTGGGGATAGCTGCGCATGGGTACTGTCGTGCACGCAATACAATTATACCTTTAATTAATTATTAGCTAAATAACGTTATTGACATTATTTTAATGTAATGTCAAATAGTAAACTATTTATATTTATATTATAGAAGATGAACTATTTATAGTTTGTAGGTAGTTAGGTACCGAAGACATAATTTTTAACAAGGTTATGGGGAGTAGAAAAATAAAAACATCTGTTAATTTGTCAATTTTTATTTTAGATTTAAGCCTAGTCTCAATTAATTCATTAGATTCCCTTTTTAAAAAATAATTAACGTCATAAACCATTTTCCTTGCCTGTCTTTTCAAAACAATATTTCTTCTAGGCATATTCACTTTAAAGCCACACACAAACTTAAAAAACAAAATATAGCAAACAAATTCAAACTTAACAAAAAACAACAACAATAACAATACAATTAAGAACGCGACTGTACACTGGATGTGCGCGGGGCGTCGTATCAGTGCGGGGAACGTAATGCGACTGGAGAGCCAATCAGCGCTACGCACGCCCGCCCTTCATCCCGCTAGCTCCCCTCAGGTACCTTATTTTTTACTTCTGCGCAATAACGGTCAGCGCTAAAGTTTCGTGCCGCTACTTGTATGTAAAGCAAGGATAATTGAAAATCAATCATTAAAATCCTGTCAAGTCTTTAATAATCTGTTGTCTTCATATAATAAATAATTCATATACCTAATAAGTAAGAATAGAATAAAAAATGATTTATTTGACACATTAACACTGATAGGTACAGATACACCACAGATACACCAAAATAGAAAAAGAAAGAAATTAGGCTAGACAGATGGGTACAGTAAGTATAAAAAGAACAAATACAACGTAAACGTAAAGTAAGCCTTATTAGAACTTATTAAAAGGCTAAGTACCACTTTGAGTAACATTGGATGAATCTAGACGCCAGCTCTTTTACCAGCATATATATACATAATTACATAGCGTCTGCGTAAGGCTTCTGATGAATACCAGCAGCGGCGGAACAGAACAAACTTTTGCTAAAGCTCCATTAATAATTGCTCTACAGATAAAATGCCTTTATAATTTAAAAATGTTATAAAAGCATTTTATCTTCGTGTTTTTTCCTTCGGTATTCTCTTCTCTAGTTAAACCCTGCGCATTAATGCTATGTAAATGGCTTAAACTATGTGTCCCTCTAGTTATAGGGTGCTACAGCATGTATTAATATATTTACTTAGCTAGACAGAGTACCTATATAGGTACATAAACTATAACTACTTCTAATAAACTCGGCGTAACCTCGAAATAGTTACACTGTATGTGTCTTTTGATCTCATTTTAACTGTGTTACGGCAGGGTACTTAGTTTGATCTCCCTTAGAACTTATAACTTTATTACTTTGAATACTTGTCAATGCAAAAGACAAAACACGGTGCAACTACTTTAAAGTTACACTGAATTTATTAGTACCAGGGTAAGAATATAAGATGCACAAGAATATAAGAAAACATAGGTACCTAACACCATTTTTTACAAGTAAAACAAAAAAATATAGTCAAAAACTACTCGTACTCCAACAAAAATTCCAACTCTAAACAGATTTAACTTTCCACAGCAACAAGTAATCGTTACCTAGTTCAAACAGCCTTTCGGTTTTTGGTTATAACGGACAGCCAGATGCATGTGGCTAAGTTTCTCTACTTAGTACTTTACCGAGATGTTTGAAATCTCTTCAACTGAAGTAATTCAATATTCATAGTGCTAATAATTAATATTGCTACATTATTAATTGCGAATATCGATTACATTTTTGCACATTTCCGAGGGTGATGATTCATTGTCTGTCATCTTTGTTTTTTCTGGTGTTATTTTAGGTTCTGATGTGTAATTCCGGTGGCATTTTAACCATTTCTTTTTGCAGTTATCAAATATTAATATTAGCTTTCATGTGCTTCAAATAAATTATAAAATAATTTCTTCATTCTCCAGTTTGAGCTCCCATTTAGGTATCTTTGTTTTATTCAAGAAACAATAAATAGTAAAATCCTCCTCCGTTATTAAATAATATAAAGAAGGTAGCAGGGAATAACGGAATAAAACGATTGGGCTCTTATAATATCGGCAATAATAGGCATAATTGTTCGTATCTATCCACTTGAGATTGAATTCTAAAAAGCTATTTCAAACATCAGTATTGTGGTTCTAAGTAACACTTCACGCCTTTCGTGTATCTCGGTTATGGAGTGAATTTTGTATCGAGTCACGGTAAGCGTCCTAGCGTCCTAGTTGAAAATTCTAGAAACTTAAACATCGAGGTACCGGAGAGATAACCTACCGAAGGGATAGACCAGAGGACTGCAGTATCCAGGATATGATCAACATCCTGAAGGTGATGAACAGACGACGTGCCCGTGTTCTTCACCCACTACCTTTACGCTGACTCGCCCCTAGACTTCGATCACACAGACTATACTTGTCTACTCAATGACACTAAAAAGTTGAGCGCGGATACAATGCCGTTGAAGTTGGAGGCTACCACTGCCGCTATCACCGCTTGTCTAACGCCGGTCGCTGCGTCTGTCAAACCTTGACGACGTCCATCACAGAGTACTTTTTTATAGACTGACGTCCATCCTGCCACTTGACTATGCCTCCATCGCTGCGAGCCAAGCAAAAACCGACCAACATAGGGGGATAAAGCAGAAGCGCCGTGAAACGATTCACGGAACCATACACCTAGGTCAAAGTATCACTGCGACTAAGCAGGGTTTCGTACCTATAGAACGGAAAATAAGCAAGAAGGTACTAGGTAAGTTATTAGCGAGATGGGATATTTACCAGATGCAATCAACCGGAAATTGCGCTTTCAGAATAGCATTCCATTCATATTCAAAGAGCTTTGAGCAGTAAGCCTTTGAGTATTCATAATATAAATGCTACGAAGCAGCTACGAATCAAGCTACGAACTATTCGTAGCGTTTCTAATATCTAGAAACTATTCGTAGCATCGTCGTAGTATAATGAGAAACTATGCGAAACAAACTTTTACATGGAATTCGTTTGTGAAAATCTAAAATTTAAGGGCCTTAGGAATTAAGTAATTCTACAAATTATTGACAGACAGTGGGCACAATAATGATCTGATGGGTAAGAGGTACCTAATACAAAATAAAACGTGATCTATTTTTATGTATTCCAAAGTTATTATTCCATTGTTATGCAATCCAAAAATTCGTTTAGTAATTTAAAGCGGAAGTGGGTTCAAGAACAATATTCTAGTCTGAGTCTAGTCTAGTCTCAAGCTTTAGGGCTCGATGATGTACCGATACATTTCATCTGATCGGAATAAAGGTAAAAAAGCCATAGAAAAATTCACCGCGAGCCGAATTCACGTTGATATGAGAAATTATGAAAAACTATTATACTATAAATAGAGTGATGATTATTTATTATGCTAGAGTAAAATTGTTGGTTCTGGTCAGTGCTTTAGTCCGCGTCACGCGGCATCGACATCGAGGTTTGGCTACCGCACGGCGGCCGCGTACATGGCCGGCGCTGCTGCTCTCGTTCGCCGCGCGCGCAATGACCTTCAGCACACACGCGCTCCCTGGTGACGACTCCGCTGCCGCATGTCACCGAGCATTCCCCCCATTTACCCCACCGACTCCATACTTTACGACGCTTCAAATTTTCATCATCATTCAATTCTGCGAACAGAAATAATTGTTTGTGGGAAAAAACTTTTGGGCCGACCTAGATATTGTACTTTAAGGTGGTTCGATTCGGGTTGGCGCGAAATTCAAATATTTTTGTGGTTTTTAATTTTTTCTTCGTTCCACAAGCAATGAAATTAGCGAGAAAGTAATTTGCCGCAAATCGTAAACCATTTTCTACGAACTCATGGTAAAACCAACTTTGATTCGTTTGTATTTTGGGAGCGTTTGGGAAAATGTTGATTTTTAGCAGAAAATTTCTTATTTTCCCAAATGCTCCAAAAATATCAATGAATCGAAGTTGAGTTTATCATGAGTTCATAGAAAGTAGTTTACGATTTGCGGCAAATTACTTTTCCGCTCGTTTTATTCCTTGTGGAACGAAGAAAAAATTAAAAACCACAAAAATATTTGAATTTCGCGCCAACCCGAATCGAACCACCTTAACTTACTAAAACTAGAGAGTTATCAGGTGTATTCTAACTAGGTTTATTCCTACCTATATGACCTCCGTGGTCCGCGGGCAGGCAGTGGCAGATCCAGGATTAAAAAAACAGCAGTCTACCAGATTGCTGCTATCCAAGAGTAGAGTAAAGAGTCGTAGATGCATAAGGTACCATCGCGAAGATTCTCGTGATTTATTATGTTTTGTGTGTTTGTACCACTCTAAAAAGATGAGTAGGTTGGTTTATTAGTATTTAGTATTAAATCAAATAACTATTGGAAAGCAGCAAACTAGCTCGATGCCACAAAATATAAATAACTGCTATTGAAATCAGCTAGTCTAACGATCGCTAATAAGGCTGTTGACGTCTCTTTTTGTTGACATGAGAGTGAGTGATGACTATTTTAATAAATATCGCTATAGTTTGCCAGGGAATATCAATGTGAACCGGAGTGCAGTTACTGCTGCTGGATCACTCTCTCATTCATTCACACTCATACCTACAACTGCACGGCAATTTAGGAAGGAACTTCAAAAATTTACTTAACTACTTATAACAGTTGAGGGTGAGGGACCCTTCCCTTAAAAGTAGGGAATGCAGAAATATGGTAAAATTTCATAATTTTCTCCCATAAGTACATTTTTCAGATTAGTAAGCGGTGGAATCGACTTTGAAAATGACATCTTCAAAAAAATTTATTTCTCGTAACGTTTTATTCGTCTTTAAAGTAATTTCAAAGATTTTCTCATGTAAACCTTACTTAAAAACACAGCTGCTAGGAAAACTAAGCCAACAACTTACTCGTACCTACGATAGATACAGCATTTTCCGTTGTCACTCGGTGGGTCAGACCGGACTCGGTGGCTCGTCGTGCGATTTGTGGGTTATTATATTTCCTCCGTTCTTTCAGAACCAAATCAATAAGTTCCACTGGACTGAGCACTAACTTGTCCTCATTATTAATGTTAGTACTGAAATCGGCACTTATCAATATTGTATATAAGCATAATAATAACAATATCCTAAAAAATAAATACCTCACAATTTCTTTTGTCATTATGACATAGTCACAGAGTACTTTTTTATAGACTGAAAGACATAGTGTCACAGAGTGTATACTTTTACTTTGAAAGTGTTCTGTTCACAGAAAACTACATAGGTACAGTCTGCTGCACTAGAATGTATACAATTTGTAACTTTCAAAATGGTTGCACAGCGGTGCTAAAAATATTTACACGACAATTATTAAGAGTAAGAGTAAGAGTCATTTATTGTAAAACTGTGTACAAAAGATCTTAGAACTAAGTAGGTACATTGGTATAACCAACTAGTCTCAACAGCCTACCCATTTCGGGCGTACAATATTAGGTAAGTAGTATAAATCCCTATAATAATCTAGGCATATTCTTAAGCGCTGACATTTCAAATTAAATTTAGATGAGTTTGTTAAGTTTTAAACTAATTACAGCCCAAACTAGGTATCATAGTATTCCTGTAGACTATAATAAACTTTATCAATCAGCCATTTTTTTAATTTAAGTTTAAACAAATTTTCATACTTATAGCTCTTTTAGATCTATTGGTAAATGGTTATATACTTTTATAGCAGTATAATATGTATTATTTATTTGAGGAATACTTAAATTATATTTGTGCTTACTACATAAATTGATTGAATTGTTAAATTAAAAAAATAAGTGAGGTACACAGCAATTTTCATGACTTTTAGTTTTTGAAGAGTAATTTATTGTTTTACTGTAATACCGTTGTGAAAGTTAGAAATTATATGCATTCTAGTGCAGCTGACTGTACCTACATGGTACCTACTTGCGGTAGCTCTCGAGGTGTAAAATATTTTATATATGTAATTCTTCTACAGGTAACGCCATCTATTGGGTGGCACATCAAACCCTTAGGTGCTGGGAGATAGAGATATTCCAAACAGCAGTATTCGTATGATAATAGGTTTAAGTTCACTTGAAATTAGTTTTAATTTATATATTGTGTACTTACAGTAAACTGGCCCTTGCATCTGTTGTAGATGAGTTACACAGCGGCTGGGGCAACTTTTGACTTATACCCCTATTTACAGGACGCTTTAGAACAGAGTTTTAAGATAGACTAGATTCACACCTCACAACTAATTCGGCCTACCTAATCCACACTTAGTAATTTGCAAAATTAACTATATAAAATGTTAGTTCTAAGTAGGTAAGTAGAGGAAATCGTCACAAAATGGTGAAGAAAACTCCTTAAAAGCTTTCGGTACCTAATAATAATTAATTAACTTTATTGAGGACATAAGTAACTTATAGTAGCTAAAAAAGTACAAAAGGATTTGTCCTACAATCGGCGGACTTATTGCGGGTACGATCTCTTCCAGGCAACCGTTATTCTAAGCTAACCTGTACTTACAACTGAAATTTATTACCTTGAAAGTTACAAGCGTCGAAAGATTTAGTACTAAATCCTGTAACGCTTGTAACTTTCAAGGTAATCCGATTTTA
Organism: Electrophaes corylata; assembly: GCA_947095575.1. Lineage (NCBI taxonomy): Eukaryota > Metazoa > Arthropoda > Insecta > Lepidoptera > Geometridae > Electrophaes > Electrophaes corylata. The sequence continues at coordinate 7,787,942 of OX352698.1, read as the reverse complement.
CTGTAGCATATAGGGTAACGTACCTAGATAACGGCAAGATAATTCAGTATCAAACTTAACTTCGGACGTACGTTAATAAATAGTAGACATTAAACACTTACAGCGTTTGTATGGACAACGTACCGACTAGTGTAGCCTTAAGGGGGTGCTGCCAACGTGATTTTTGTTGCCGTTTTAATTATAGATAATGGTACGGAATCGACTCGCTCTTGGGCGGTTTTTTTAAAGTTGCATGGTACGTAACTTGTAGGTACAGCTCTTTACTACTCAGTGTCCAGAGGTCGGTTACATGAATATGGATTGCGTTTTTATATTTATAACTAGATGTCGCTACTGGAAAAAATTAAAACACGCTATCGGTGCGTTTTGGAAAACCATCTTGTTGGTTGACAATTCCATCTTAATTACCTACCACATGCTTGGCTATATATCATCTAGTTTTTAAATACTCTTTCTTACGGAAGTAAGGAGTGAGTAGGACGTTAATTATTATTATTAATAATATGAAGGAAAATAACAACCACCAACTAATCAAATATCAGTAAGCCGAACAAGTTTGAATGATTACAGGCTGCGCAGTGTAAAGTGCTTACCTTCCAAATTCCAATTGGTAGCATTGCTCAATAGTTGGTACATGTGCGTACATTATTATTATTATTCATAGTTTTTATGTATATTAGTTAGGGTAGGTTCCTAGCTAAATTACGATTATGCTCGCGTCCGCAGGAGTTACCTTCAATAACCCTGCACGTGTCCCCTGGGTGGTGCTAAACGACCTCAAATACTGACGAAATAGGCGTGAAAAGAAAGGGTAGGTTCCTAGCTAAATAAAAAAAACCTTGGGTTGATGTCATCTTTATTACACGCATAAGTATAATTATTAAAAGGTAGGTAGGTACACACCATGCTATCTAAAACAGCCGTATCTGAGATCTACATAACCAAAATGGATTAAAATAGGGTGTAATAAGACCACTCCCGAAAACATCCGGACGTCAAAGTACCCATTAATATTAAAAACTTTTAGTGTCGAACAATAAGCGCGATAAAAAGGTTTCCATACACAACTTCAAACCCATTCATTCATTGGCAAAAATGTATGGAGTAGTATATTTTTCAGCTTTTAGTTTTTATTCCTAACAAAAAGTTAGTCATCGTCGAGACTAAGGGTTAATGGGAACTTTAACACTATGAAGTTTTAGGGAGTCTTCTTGTTACATTACACTCGGTATAAGGATAAATAAGGAGTAATATACTCCCAGAAATAACATTAACTGGTTATTATGGATCCTATATAAATTATACATTAACTTCACAAGATATAGGTACCAATTATGAGTTTTTATTTTGACTAGTCAGTCAGTCGGCTAACTGACATTATAAACAAGCCAAACCACTGATCGTAAAGATTCTTTCAGGGTATATTCGTCTTAGTGCGCAGAGGTGCACTAAAAAAGGAATACCCGAAATTAAACCCCTGAATGGGGTTTTAACAGCGTACAGCTGTACAGGGTACAGCGGGGGTTGAAGTTAAAAAATAACTCCACGCGCGGCGCGCGCGTTTCGCCAGTATATACATAAATACAATTAAGTTAAACTCAAGTAGAGGTGTTCCAGAAAACACCCCACACGGGTTTTCTAAGATAGCTAAGGGTTCAGTTCAGGTAGGTCAACAATATACGTAGGTATTCTAGTTTTCCATATATAAAACTGGATAAATAAGTACCTTTTTGTAACACATCTACCACTAACCAACGGAATGCATATATGTATTATTATAACATATTAAATATCCTAATTAAATTACGTGTTTCAAAATATGTATTGCTAGCAAGAATAGTATATAGGGTAAAAGTAAATCTACATGTATGTACCGATATATCCGGTATCTTGAATCCGAATTGAAGAGCCCAGAGGGTTATTTCAATTTTCTTCTTTCACACAAACAAATACAATGAGAAAGGCACATAAGACTGACACTTACGTTTCCAACTACGTATGCAACATAGGGTACGTCCTCGTGTGGACAATTGTAGAACCACTAAACATCAGGTGGGCCATATCTTGTTCCGTCATTTGTTCTACTTGTTTTTATTTTTAAACGTGTAGGTAATCAATTAGTGCAACTGACGAACTTACTATTGAATCTTTATTTATGAAAGAAACTTTCTGGTTGTTTCTTGAATGCAACGTTACGTAATGAACGGACCTGCGAGGCAATGCTTTGTGACACTACATCATCACTAGACAATAGGTAATGATTAACCACTTAACTACAGAACGCTTTACTTGTTGTTCTTGTAGGTATGTTGCATAAAAATATAACATCTTAATTTAAAAACTCTCGGAATAACTGCGTTATCTAGAGTGATTAGATAAAACTCCTTTTTTAGGTACTATACATATTAAGAAACACTGCCGGCCGAATACTCAAACGCTACTTCAATTTAATCACGTCTCAAGTGACGAATTTTTGACAGGCTTTCACTGCAAACTGTCAAAAAATCACTTTGATGATGATGATTAAATTTATGTTACGTTTGAGTACTTGGGCGTTAATCTGATAAACAGAATGACTGCAGTAAGAGGTTCATTCATTTAGGGTATAAGTTATTTAACCGTCTTATAAGTATTTAATTTTTTTTATCCGTCTTATAAGTATTTCATTTTCTTTGGTTTTAAATCGTTGGAATATATTTATCACAACAAAATAAGTTATAGATGACTAAAGAAAAATTTAGAATATGGTTTTATATTTTATGCATGCATTAAAATGCATTTTAATTTTTTTTTATTGAACCACATCGAAATGCTCGTTTTTAAAGCTTTTCGTTGGTGATTCTGGTAGGTACGACCTTATCCTTCAGCGAAATTTTTGAAAAAAGTTCGTATTTTCATTTTTATAAGTAGACAATTATTATAATATAAACGAGTATCTATTCAAATGCAACCATACAATAAAATAAATATTAATTTAATCGCATACTTGTTTGCATGTTAGCTAATTGCTGCGTAAGGCGTAAATAATATAGCATCCGGATATTGAAAGACTGATGGACTCTTTACTCTTCTTTACTTTTCAAGGCATCCGATTGATATTTATCTGGATCAATCAAGCTGTCTTTAGATGCAAACTGCATCGGTCTGCAGATAGCTCAACTTTTTGATGTGCGTTTTTCTAAGTACCGGTAATAGTTCTAATTTTCTTTGTAAGTTGTAATTTAAAATTTGTCTAAATTTGGTTATAAAATATATTTTATAACTTCTAAGCACAACGTCAAAATCACGAAGAATTTGAAAGATCAAAAGTGAAATTCAAAGAGTTAGAAGCTATAAAATTACTAATTTAACAAACATTCATACATAAGTACAAAGAGGCAGCAGTTAGATGGAGAAAAGCAGGTGCTGGCTATACGAGTCGCAAGAACAGAGATGCACCTACAGGTTACCACCTGACAACAGGACGATTCTTTATGAGAAAACCGAGTAGAGATTAATTGATTAAGGATGTGGATGTATTTTTGTAGCGTTGGTCATTCATGCATGCATATAATAAGCTAAAGTTAGTTCTTCCTTTTAATAGTTTGATTCTAATGTTATATATGTTATGAGATATAATTTACGTAATTTTCACTAGGCATTACAAATAATCTGCAATTTATTCCATAGTGAAACAATTTAAAATAAGTAAATTATATATATTTAGAGCGAAATAGTTCGTTAGGCACAATGAGAAGCTAAAACCATCAATACTTACATAATGTTTTATCTAATTTGAACTATATTCAACTGTCGAATATAAATAAATTTAATTTATTATACCGATTAAATTTTTGGACTACTTTACTATTGAATTAATTATTGAACGGTCTATAGTTTAAAGATTATTTAGAATTTTATTAGGTCATTCATAAATCTTGAATATAATTTAAATTTATTGACACGTGTGAAATGTCATAACTTTTGGGTATTTCTATACCTATATTATCTAATTACTATAAAAGTTTTGATCTAAGTTATTTCGATTGTAATTGTTATTGTATTTACTTAGTTGTAATAATAAACGTATGTATAAGTAGGCACTAGTTTCAAAAATATTATAAACTGATGTATATACTCTTAGCTATTATTATTAAAATTATGCAAGTTTGTTATGACAAAATATGAACGGTAGTAAATATATATATGCATCTCAATAAAGCTAACCTACATAATAAATAACGCACTTGCAGCGTGCATCTGTTTACTAGCACATACTAACATTCTAAATTAAATTGAACTAACGGGAATACCGCATACAATAGGCACTCACGCAAGTAAAATACTACCCGATCTATATGTTCTAAGAGCATTGTAGTCCAATGGAAAATCTTTCATCTCATTGGCCAATTTGACAGTGACGTTTACATTAGCCAATGAAACGTCGAAGATCCACAAAGACTATCGAACGCTGCTCGTAGAATATAGGAACTGGGCTAAGACAACACGGTTTGAGGTAGTGTTACATATCGACAAAGAACTCTGTTTAATAACAAAGATTGGCCTTATTCATAATAACTATCTATCATTTTATCAAGGTTATTTTAATAATTATATAATATTCCTGTTGTGCCGACCCCACTTAGTGTGGGATAAGGGCAGGAAGATGATGATGATTCATGCCACTGGCACTTCTATGACAACGAGAAGAGATGAGAACAGATCTATTGGCTATTTTATCATGAGGCTTACGGCCGAATACTCAAACGCAACTTAAATTTAATCATGTCTCAAGTGTCAAATTTTTGACAGATTTTCATTGCAAACTGTAAAAAATCGCGACTTGAGACGTCGTGATTAAATTTAAGTTACGTTTGAGTAATAGGGCGTTAAACATATATTATGAATAAGACAAATATATACTTAAGTATACCAAATAAGGCTCGCCACTGACAGGTTGATGTGTACAGCACAAGTGCGGCATATTGTATGACAGTACAATATTTGCTCTTACTACGATAAAACCACCGTATGAATTGGCAGCGTACTGAGTGCACTCATTTGAGTGATATAATTTGCAGTATCTAATTCAATCTATGCTTGGGGTTGGCTTTACTAATTTAAACCTATCAGGCACAATCAAACACATTAAACATCATTATTATATAAATATCAAATTATACTGTACATTAAAACAGAAACTAAACTGATACAATTTCATAGTTAATTCTCGACAAAATTAATGTTACCTTTATTAAATAATTAATATTGAATAACAAAATTATGAAATATTTTTTTAATCATTTTTCTAAATATATTTATATAATCAACATTCTAAAACCTTTACGCTTTTGTAAACTAATTTCACATAATATACTACATATGGTAAATAACTTATATGTATATAGATAGCATAGATGCGAAGAAACATGAAGTTAGCCAAATATACTTTTTGCGTTATTTATTTCCACCGTAAAGTATAATTCTAATGAAAAGCTAAGACTAGTGTTCACATTAATCGTTACATACATACATAGGAAAACATTCACGGACCAAGCAGACGAATACAATGACAAACGCATTAATATGCCGAATCCTGTGCCGGTGCGAATATTCGCTGGGATTCGGTAAATATTCGCACCATGTGTCTCTTTTTCCCACGTGTGGAATCATATCGCTTCAGTGTCACGTAAACGCTATGAGTTGATAACGGCCAAACCATCGCATGCAACACTTTCAATCAAGTTAGATACATCATACATATTGATCGCTGCTAGACACTTATGATGACGATTTAAACTTACACAAAAATACCTTTCATATAAGATAAAAGGTAATACAGATTATTGTAAGTAAAGAGTCCAGTAGGTACAGAGTTAAATAGACCACATAAATAAATCGTCAACATTACACACGTTGAAGAAATTCATACTTTTTAAGGCTCTTCAGAATTAATGAGTGTTTCCTTGGTACGTTAAAACATTGTCATTGCTAATGGGTATCTAAGCTCATGGATTTAGGTTCCCATAAAAACGAAAGCTTTACTCGTTATTACGGGATCTGTTGCATAAGCAAATACTCATAAAACAAGCATATTCATACACATTGTATGAATAAACTTTTTGCTAAAAATTTTCTTGGCATCTGGTCGTCGAATGACAATACCCCATGAAGTTTTTTTTTGTTAAGCCTAGGTATGTACATTGTTGTACCGATTTCACAAATTTAAAACTATCTTCTATTGTACATACTGAACACATTTTATATTAAATACATAAAAAAGCAATCTATGTAACATTTATAACAATAAAAAATCATTTTATATACAATAATAATAGTGAGATTCTCGAGTAAGCTACTTTATTTAACCTGCTAAATAAAACTCTTTAAGTAGCATAATGATCTAGATAAATTGACTATGTTAAGAAACGTTATTAAAAAAACAGGTGATTACCAATAAAAATACCGTGATAATAACAGTTGATAAATGACTAGATTGCTGTTAATATCACATCCGTGTTTGTGAGGCAGTAGGCGGTTCTGGCTTAAGCATCCTTAGATGGTTAAGCCAGACAGCCATGGCCGTTCTTACGGAAACCTAGAGATAACAGATGTCCTCTTTGGCATTATTCTTGTATTCATGCTCTGTCTCCAGTGATCTAACAATCCATAACAGTAACCGTACTGACAAAACTACACCATGCTTGAATGTCACACAAGGTTCTACATGGTATACTAGAAGTGTCTCACAACCGTAAAATTACCAATGAAACAAAAATAGCAGTTTTTTTGTGATTTTACCAGAATATAAAGACTGGCCACAGAAATGTAACCTCTAATGCAAAGGACCGACGACCGGGTCAAAGTTGCGGGAAAGAGCTGGATGTGGAAAGCCTAAGAACAAAAGAAATGGCGTGCATTGGAACAGACCTTTAACTCAGCAATGGGGAAAACACGTTGAAAAAGACTGGAATATTAAAACTGCTATTTATTTTTAAGATACTCGTGGAGATTTTTACACATCATCTAGCCTCAAACTAAGTATAGCTCGTACTATGGGAACCAGATGACTGATAGAATACTTATATACGTTTTCATCACAAAAATGTTTGTTCTCGGTGGTGATCGAACTCACAACCTACAATACAAAAGGCAGAGCTACTACAAACTGAGCTGTGATTTTAGGATAAAATTAAAAATCTATTAAAAAACCCACCAACTACCAAAGTACGCACATGTGGTGTGGGGCACTCAACTTCGAAAGTTTTATATTTTTTCCTATTATACCCGTTAATATTGGCTGACTGAATGCTAAACATCTCCAGGCCGATATGATGACGATGAGACAAACATTTGTATCATGGCTAACCGCAAGCAACTAATTGTCTGTTGGGTTACAACGAGGTATGTACGGTACTGTCATAGATTGATGACAGTGAAGTCAGCCCTGTAGGGTTTACGTTAATGTGACGAGTCTACTGAACCCAGGAGGCTGGAACCCACAACGGCTCCGATTGTACGCGCCAACTAGCCTTGAGGAGAAGTGATAGTGCGCTGCCAAGCTCCTCGTTAACAATCTCTTCGTCGAACATATATCCGTATAGGAAACTGATCCGAGCCGACGAACGGATAATGTCGCCGAATTCTTCCTCCTGTACAAATAAATGCATTTGTATACTACCACACTCAACGCTTCAACAGATTGGCAAAATTGTTTGTCGAACGACGGACAGGTGCTATAGAGAAGAAGACTCACAAGGTAATACTTACAGAGAACGCCCGGGAGTTTTCTTTATCGAAGGACGAGCGTGCACAGTGGGCGGCACGCGTTGCGATCAGTCGAGCCAGTGCTGGCGGGCGGATGAATATAATGTATGGCCGCAGGCGAGGTGTTCGCAGCATCTTAAGCGCCTGCCAATGCGGGCTCAGCACGCAAACACGACCTGAAACAAAATTGGATTCAAAGCCAAACTTATAAAATATTTTTTCAATAAAACTACAAGGATCACCTTAAAACAGCTTATGAACCCGGCGGAAGATGCCCTGCCCATACAAAAGTGATGCATATTCCTACCACAAATTGCTATCAGTTGGATAAGAATAGGTTTTTGGTTATTTTGTTTCAATAAAATGTAAGCATATTGCATTTTGCATATTTTTAAGATATAAATGACATGTTTGTTTGGAATTCAAAATAACGATATCTGAGTGAGCAAGTGGATTATGGCTAAGCGTGCTCCACCTTAGGTTGCATCTTCACTTTCCATCAGGTGTGATGGCAGCCAAACGCTTAGTTATAATTAATAAAAAAAATTTTCAAATAAATGTAATGTTTCTAATTATAATATTAGTTTAGTTTTTTATCAGCAAGATCCTCACCTGAGTTGACGATTGCCTCGACACTCTCCACCGATGTGCCGTACAGATTACCCTTGTACTCGCCGTGCTCTATGAACTTGCCGTCCGCTATGTCCTGCTCCATCTTCTCTCTGCTGAGAAACGTGTACTCCTTGCCGTTCTGCTCGCCGGGCTTCTGCGGTCGCGACGTGACTGGAAACAAAAGGCGATGGCTCAAGTCGTCGTACTGGATCATGGATCGTGTACTGTGACAGACATCGGAGGTCCAAGTCAAAAGGTAATTAAGCAAAAACTAAAAATATAGAAATATAGCATCACGACTTTAATCCCCAAGCATGGTAGATATCCCCTTCGATCTCTTAGTACCAAGTACCTACTCAAAACTCTTCGAGGATGTCTAAGGGTAGTCAGAGGTATGTACAGATAGTACATTTGGTACATACCCACATTTTGCAGTAGTCAGTATTCCATACGTGACAGGTTGCAAGACCATCGCCGCTGCTTGAATACTAACTAGTTTCCTCACGATGTTTTCCTTTACCGTTTAAGAGCACTGGTATTGCCCACATACATTTTTCGAACGGGAAAATCCATTGGTGCACGACCGGATTTAAGCCCACGACCTTAGGATGAGAAGGCAGGGTCACTACCGCTAGACAACCGTTGCTCTCTGATCCAAGGTCTCTCTGATACTAAGGTTGAGGGTTCGAACCAATCGTGCACCAATTACCGTCATCGACAAGTACGTCCTCGAAGAATCTCGAGTATGTAAATAAATAAATAATGCTGGACAATCCACACAGCATCATCTAGCCCCAAACTAAGCCGAGCTTGTGTTATGGGTATTAGATAACTGATAATACTTAATACAATACATTACATATATAGATATGTACTTGGTTGTTACTATGAGATCTGATATCTACCGTACTTGGGGCAAAATTGCCTGTCGGATACTCACATGGCACGGGCGTGATGAACTTGTCGGGGTCAGTGGCCTGTAGGCGGCGGCGTAGCTCGTTGCGTCCCACACCGGGCGCACCGGCCAGCACCAGCGGTCGGACGCAGCCCGGCCGCGGGTATAGTCGCGCTACCTCCTCGTACGTCGGAATCACTTCGCGGTCGAAGTCATCATTCTCTGAGAATCATTTTAATACGCATGTCCACTGATAAATCCGTGGAAAAGTGACAGATGTCATTTTAAAGGTTCCTTTACATAAATGAATACAATATAACCTCCAAACAAAGACAAATAACAAAGTGATGGATAGATTCACAGTAGTAGTATAGCTCTTTGTGAAAGGGCTCGTCCGGGGAAGTACTACCACCGTACCTATTTCTGACGGCACGTACCTAATGTGCGTGACCTACAGGGTAATGCTTTGTTATAAGTGATGATGGTTACCACTTAACGTCAAGTGCCAATACTTGTGCCAATTTTATAAAATTATAGAAAAAAAAATATATTACCTGTGATGTCATAGATAACCTTCTTGACCTTTGGCATGGACTTGCAAGGTAAGAGCGCAACAGCGGCGGCGGCGGCGGCGGCCGATGGCGTCGGTGAACACGGCGTCTTAGGTGCACATTCACTCGCAGAAGACGGACTACAGAGCGCTGGCTTACCTGTCAACAACAACAATACCGCTTGCACAAAGATCTCATTTCACAAATCAGATGTGCTTGAACATAGATTATCATCTTCCTGCCCTTATCCCGCTTTATGTGGAACAGCATGTTCTTTTCTTCAACTCCCCTCTAACAGCCGTCATATCTGTACCACCACCACCAGTGAAACGGAGTATAAGAGATAGAAGAGCTACCTTCCCCGTTGGTGGGTTCAGCCTGTCTCTCGTGAAGTACTCTGCCTTCTTGTAAAGCGCGCGACGGAATCAAACCGGCTCGCATCACCCTCTCGCCTTCACGCCGCGCTTGCCACCTGAAAATACATTGTTGGTCATACAAAATCTGTCAAAATATTGCCCTCTCTTACCAATAATAGAATACTGAAATATATTTCACACACGCCATCCAGCCCCAAACAAAGCAATAACTCTACTATGGGAATCAAATCCTACTTAAATTATAAACGCGAAAGTTTGTAAGTATGGATGGATGGATGGATGGATGTTTGTTACTCTTTCACACTCTAACCAGTAGACCGATTTGGATGAAATTAGGAAATAACATAGATTAACATATAGGCTCCTTTTTATTCCGAAAATATAACGGGAACGGGGATAAAACATTATTATTATTATTATTAATGCACAGCTTACTGGCCGCAGTGATTTAAAATTTGACTTGAATTTTCAAGGTATATTCGTCTCGATGTGAAGAGGATAAGAATTCTCAAAATTCAACCTCTAAATAGATACAGCGGGGGTTAAAGTTTGTATGAAAAAAAAATGTACATTGGGACATTGGGCCGTATTAAACAATATAAACGTATTACTTACCAATAAGCATCGTCTTGCGATACGATGTGAAGTACGTCACCCTTATTGAAGTTGAGTCCGGCCTCCTTGCACGGTATGTAGGGATCCTCCGAAGAATCGTAATTAAAGAGCGCCCGAACCCTTACTTTGCTCTCGCGCGATCCCCCTTTACCGAACGATGGCACCAGTTTGAATGTTATCGTTCCTTCAGAACTTTGCTGAAATAAATAGGTACAACTTAGTTTGAAGACCTGTTTATTGACTCTGGCGGGCAAGAATAACAGTAGTAAAATCCTGATAAAAAAATATCATGGTGCTATAAAATTCTGGGTTCATCTGAACACAGCATCCCGAAACTCTGGACAATCCGTAGTGCTACAAACAAACGCTCGAGCGATATAGGAATCACGGGTTTTATTCGTTTAGTGGCTTTTTGCATTGTAAGGCTACCGTTACACATACCAGTATAGCCAACACATCAGCTGGAGTCTTGTTCTCGACGCTGATGCCGTTCACCTCAATCACCTCATCGCCAGCGTGAATTAGTCCGGACCGGTCGGCTGCCCCACCGTGCATAACCCGCGCTATCACGATCTTGCCGGTCTCTTCACACGTTTTTATTGTTGCGCCCTGGAAGACAACCAACCTATATATAAATGTATTCTATGTTGGAAACTTTACGGGCCAAAGAGACCAGTGTGATAGTAGTTTATGCCACCCTCCGATTTCGTGCGTAATGAACTTAAACTTACACAGAAATGCAAAGTCGGAAAAGTGAACTGTCACTCAGAATTCATCATTCGGCAAATAATTATTATGATGGCTATGAAAACTCACACATTGTGTGTCAATTATGCCAGTCATTCAATGGATATTTACAATACTTGCTAACAAAGTAAATGTTTGCTTGAGACTTATTAGATGACAAAATTTTGATCTTTAGCACCTATTCACTGACTTTTAAATTAAATCACCACATTATTTTTAGGGGTGCGGACTGGGGACAGAGAGAGGGACTTAGTTGTTCAATACCAAACTATGAATTCGAGCGACAGTATTTTATTCACGGTGTTGGTTTTAAAAGTCAAACGATTAGTAAGTTCGCTTGTCTAGGTAAAATAGAGGGCGGGCTATTGTAAAAATAACTTATTAAAAACAAGCTAGGGACCATAGCGGACAGTGCGTAGTGTGTGTAAGAACTTATTGTGCACGTCAGATTGCAAATATAGTCACCACGCCTTACAGTTAGATTTTGTTTTGAAAAAGACATCGCAGAGAACGGTTTACACAACATTTCCGAGACCGTGTGAGGGAAAGTCACGGATTAAACCTGGAACTCGTCCTTCAGAGAATTCCAAGCATGGCTAGCTAATAGCTTTGCATTGAAATCTCTCGTTTACGATACGAGCAAATAATAATATCTATTATAAAAAAAAATCGGCTCGCTGCAGGCAATGCGTGGCCGGGCTTTTGTGTTATTTTGCTCGAGCATAAGCACATATTCAATATGTGTATAAGATCGGGAGTGATCATCATTCTTCACGTTGCGCCACTAACGACGATACAAATAGTTCTAGCATTATCTTGCTGCCGGGCTTACGTTTTATGGAGTCAAATGACTACCTCTATCTAGAAATTTGTGCGTTTTTACGAGTTTTACCAAGTGATCTTATCAGATAGCAAATTTTTTGACATGGCTGATAACAAGTGGATAGATTTATTGTTCAATGTTGCACATTGCATGTTGGTAACTGGTACCAAACCGATGTAAAATGTTATATGTTACATCGCAATAATTATTTCTATTGTTTAGTTTACGTCTAACAGTCTGTGTGCCTGTGTGTTTATATCCAGCAGTAGGGCGGCTAATAATGAATTGTTCAACATATTTTGCAAGTGAGGATTTTAAGTTTAGTGAGGTTGCAAGAAAGTGACACAAATCGGTAAGCATTGTAAACAAATTTAATAGAAGCAAAAGATGGTAACAGTACCTATAAGTTATAGGGAGGAGAGGAGTGGGGGGCGATCTCGCGACTGTTAGATCATAGCAAATATCGTGTGTAAAATAATAGCAACCTTACCTAAGGACGAAGGCTGACACAGTATTTATTGCATTCACATCTAGAGATAGCAGCTAATCCTTCATTTCATTCACAGTGAGAGAGCAAGAATAGGGTAAGAACAGTACATTCCGATCATAATAAGGAAAAGGGAGTAAAGCTTCAGGCGATGTGATTTAAAATACAACATTCATAAAAAGTAAATAATTACGCCAAGTATTACTTGGAATAAGGGACAGGTAAATAAAAATTACCTAAAAAAATCGTGAAGACGTAAATTTTGATCAAGGATTTCTTCCAGTGATGTTCTTGAACTTGTTATGTAACTAAATCAATAAGCCTTTGGATTGATAAAAAGCATTGTAAATTATAATTATGTTAACTTCTACCATACTTACCACTATAGGTTCCGCACTCAATGCTCCACCCTTTTAATAAAAACATTTTTTCAATCATATCTCCTATAAACGAATAATTAAGCTTTTTTTATTATTATAATTGCATAATAAATACGCATAACGTTATTTATATATAAACAAGATAATGTATTTTATTTCAATAGTAAACGCGCAATAATTAAACACAATAAGATATTAGGTATACCTAGTATACCTAATAATATATAAAACAAATACCAGGATACACAACACTATCTTGGCATTCGTACGGCACTAGGTGGAAGGGCATGGAAATGTCTATATATCGACATCTCTATCAGTAGAACAGTTTTATAAGTAGGTACCTAATGCTAATCTTATAGCAACGGTAAAAGATGGGCTTGTAACCTCTCTCGTATGGAATACTAAGTACTACAAAATGCGGGTATGTGCCATAATTAATATTTGGACGTAGTACCCCCGACTACCCCCATTAGGTATGCGCAAAGTATCTTAAGTCTGTACTACTTAGTATTAAGAGATCTGAGGGGATATCTACCGTGCCTGTGAATAATAGTAGTGAAGTTATTTCTTTCTTTTACGACAGAAGAAGCGTTGTCATTTAATATTTTTGTTATGCTGAACAGTAGTTGAACCACCCAATATTATCTTTAAGCTCTACAGTGGCTCTACCTAAAAGTACAAACAATAATTCAAAGCAGTTATGCAAGATTTTAATTTCAATGAAATTTAAGAAAAACTTTTGAAAAACGTCAAGCCGTTTATTGTACAAATGCGCTGCTGAGCTTGTATGGTTTTATATGAACGTCGAACGCCAAGATAATGTTTGGCGCATATTTATGACGCCATTTTATATGTACACCTGCTTTTGTTACTAGCTTATTCGTTTGAAATCCTATAGCTGCTATTTCTATATGTTTGGTCTACTTTGGTAAGTGATACTTATGATAAACTTACGAGTGGCTCATCGCTTTTGACGAGTTGAACGATCTTCACAGTTTCTTCCTCGTCGTCTGTATCAGCTGGCATGTCTGGTAAGTGAGGGTAGTAGTCCTTTTGTGCGACAGCATCGTGAGTGCATAAGATTGCCTGGAATAACGAATAAATAACCAACAAGCCATGGAAACGATAAAAAGTTCAGATAAAGAAGTATGACCAAATAGTTAATCCTTAAATAAGAAAACCAAGGATTGGTAGGCAATATTGGCTGATGATTGATAGATGCAAGTGGTCAGCCACTGCACAAAACAGAGATGTATGAAACAACCTGGAGAAGGCTAGCCCGTCAAAGGATCCTAAACCCTGATTAACACTTTGGGTTAAGATTTTTTTTACTAACATTTCAGATGTGAATATAAATGAGATAAATAATTTTATATTATAAGTTTTAAAAACTATAGGGTTCACCAAATGATGGTGGAAGATTAAAGAGTTTTAAGTAGTTTAAATATGAGATGGTAGCTTATTTTTAACATGAATACAGTAAACACATACATATAAATTTAATTTAATTGCATGGATAAAATAAATAAATAAACTTACTTGGAAATGAGGCTTATGCAGGATGCTCAGAAGCTCTTCATACTCTTTCGACACTGAAAGCACTCCAGCGAGGGTTTGAAGCACCTCCAGGGTGACTTGCATGGCATTAGAGAGCAGAGGGCAAAACTTGTCATCTTTGCCCTTGGCAACAATCCTATTATGAACTTGAACGAGTGCATGCAATTGCTTGGATTGCAACAGTTCGCTTAGAAATGCTACATCTTCACCACTGTCAACATCCTTCAGAGATGTCAGTAATTTGAGGAGAGCTGTAAAAAATATAAGTATAATATTTACACTTTGTT
The DNA here is from genome assembly GCA_947095575.1 of Electrophaes corylata. Classification (NCBI taxonomy): domain Eukaryota; kingdom Metazoa; phylum Arthropoda; class Insecta; order Lepidoptera; family Geometridae; genus Electrophaes; species Electrophaes corylata. The sequence goes on along the minus strand of OX352698.1, from coordinate 7,772,862 downwards.
GTTCAACATTGGTAGGTCATAGATATGACAAACACAAACCAGAAGACCGAGTACAGGAGGCCAAGGACTAACATTATTTAAAGACTGCTGGAGGTTGGTGGATAACGCAAGTTTAATATATTTATTTCTGGAAATATATGCAGAAGATCTATGACAAGCAGTGGACTCTTTCATGTTCATGATGCCAAACTTTTCTTTTCTAGGCCTAGAAAAGAAAAGTTTCCTGCATTGTTAGATTATTTACACTGCAGCTTGAAATTAAAGTAGAAGTCGGTATATCAGGTGTCATAATTGTCAGAGATTATGACAGGTTACTGTTCATGGTCCATCATGAACAGTACCCTGGTAGTAATAAACTTGGTGTAACATTGAAATAACTATGCTGTGCTTTATTTCTTGCATTGACAGGAAGTTTCAAATTATTTTGAAAGAGACAAAACAGAGAACCATTTCAAGGATATGGTGAGATTATTAGTAGCAGGGTTTGTATCTGTTCTGGAGAATTATTGAAAAATGAAACCTGTGGTTATACTTTGTTGTGAAATATGTAGGTGTATTCTAATAACAATTGAAGTTATTTCATAAAATGATTATGGCATTATTCAGTTTGCTAAATACAAATCTACACATGATACATTTTTTTTTAAAATCATTTATAGAGTCCTTTGGCTTCAATCTCACCTGTTGGCAAGTGACGATAAAGCCAACAATGAAGCAGGACGGTCTAGACATTAGACGTCTATTCTCTAAGATCATTGCGCTAACGCTCTGTGGAGTGAGGGTAACTTGTAAGAAATCCATCCACTCACCTACACACACACACATCTACTACCTATTAGTTATAATGTTTAGTTGGGGTAACAGCTCGAGTCAGTGTTAACATCCACACAAACCTTACTAGGTTTCACGATGTTCTACTAACAAACATTGTAATAAACCTTCTTTTTGAAAATAAATAAAAAAAAACATATATTAGATATTAAGTACAACTTTATTAGGTACCCTATCAAATAAAAGTTGCACTAAGTAAGCACACACAGCTTTAAGTACCTACTCAGGAGTTAAAAAATTTAGTCTAAATTCTGGTGATACATATTTTATAGGGGTATGATTAATATCTGATCTAAGTTTAAATTCAGTGGGATTGGTTACACTTTACAGTGTAGATACATAGGTACATACTACCTACTATAAGGAGGCATTGTATATTGTAGACAGGACGAGTACCTACTTACGTCTTTTTCTCATTTATGTCTTCATAAACAGAGAGAGAACTCGTTACGATCAATACGGTATGTTGTTGAATTAGGTAACGGTAGTGGAATAGAAACTTACCTGAATCCCAGCTTTCATACGAAGAATCCATGTCGAGACTTCGGTACCCAAATTAGAACTCAAAAGCGAAAACCATAGTCTGAAATCGATGATCAACTCGGCAACTCAACCCAGTTCGTCAAAATGGAAAAAGGGGACGATACATGAATAATTACGTAGATATTGCACCAACGATTAGTGTTAGGGTAGCCTGCCTATTGTGATTTTAGCTATAAGCCATGGTTTATTAATCATTTTCACAACAGCGAACAAACAGAATATTCATTAAGTAGGTACCTAACTTTCGTTTTAAAAATCGCAAACAGCAGATTCACACGCACAGAATACTTTGATAAATCATTTCGTTCACACGTACGAACCACAGAATACTTTGATACTTTTCATTCATTTCATACGTACGAACGAACGAACGAACGAAATGCGGCGGGGTCCTTCAGACTCGATGTTGGATTTTGTGCTATAAATTTTATTAACCTATTGGCAAAGAATTTGTTGTACCCCCACTAACGCATATTATAAACTTGAGCTACGGATTCGTTTTCTGTCATCTTTGGAAGCAACATTTTATTTTCATTTTAATTGTTTTTCTAGTGTTATTTTAACTTCTGATAGGTAATTTTGGTGGTATTTTAACCATCATTACTTGAGGTCTTAGCACAAGTGTGAACAATTGAAATGAAAGTGTGTTATGAGGCGTCCTGATTTGAACGAAAATGTTTCCCTTTGGTTTTGAAGAAAAACGCCATCTTTTTCTTCAAAACCGATGACGGCTGACTTTACTTTTTTTACCGACTCGACATAACTGAAAAGAATTTATTCAACCCACTTGACATTGGCAAAACTGTCCGCAAGACGGACAGATGCCACAAAAAAAAAAAACTTGAGCTACGAAACCGTGTCCGTCAGCCCAGCAGGTAACTAGCTCCAATCGTGTTTTCGATATTGCAAGCATTTAGTCAATTTCTCGACAGTTCATATTTTCATAATACTCCTCACCTCATATTTTGGGGTATTTTCATATAAATACATTACCTGCTGTCTTGACGCTTGCTCAGCAGGTAACTCTCTCAATCACAGCGATCACTGCACCTTTTGCACTGCTTCCTATGTCACCATTTAGTCATGCATTTGTCAATCTCACATACCAAGTTTCATCAAATTTGGTTTAGTAGCAACGAAGATATTACGATGTGTTTATTTGAAAATTTAACGGACGCCATGTGACATTTTCTTTTAGATGGGCGTTCAAATAAACACATTGTAATATCTCCGTTGCTACTAAACCAAATTTGATGAAACTTGGTATGTGAGATTGACAAATGCATGACTAAATGGTGACATAGGAAGCAGTGCAAAAGGTGTAGTGATCGCTGTGATTGAGAGAGTTACCTGCTGAGCAAGCGTCAAGACAGCAGGTAGTGTATTTATATGAAAATATCCCAAAATATGAGGTGACAAATTCTAGTATTATGAAAATATAAACTGTCGAGAAATTGACTAAATGCTTGCAATATCGAAAACACGATTGGGGCTAGTTACCTGCCATCTTGACGGACACACGAAACCGGTAAATTTTTCAAAGCCTTCAAAAAGTCTATAATACATACATTAAGGGTGGGTCCAGAGACAGTGTCGTCAACTACAGACCTATTTCAATTCTTCCCTCACTTTCTAAAGCTATCGAAAAACTGCACTATACGAAACAAACGACTAATCTACTATCTAGAAACCAAAAACTATCTCTGCGATACACAATATGGCTTTAGAGCAAATAAATTGACTGAAATGGCAGTAACAAACTTCACTGATTTGGACATTGGACTCTTCCTGGATATGGACAAAGCCTTTGACATTGTCTCGATAACCATCTTACTAAATAAACTAGAAAACATCGGTATAAGAGTCATCGCACTCCAGCTATTATAATGCTATCTATCCGGTAGGACGCAACGTATTGGTAATTGGTAACCACCTAAGTGATGATGAAGTAGTTTCTTTCGGTGTTCCACAAGGCAGTATTTTGGGTTCAGTTCAAGTCTTTTTCTTATCTCTATCAACGAGCTGTGTCCCTACACTTCTCCTAACGGTAATTTTTTACTATACTTGGGATCATATAAGGTGTCATGCTGAACACGGGCTTAATAACGTGATCATATTATGGCTTAGTAAAAACTGTTTGACTCCTAACTCAGAAAATTCATCACTTTCACTATTTTAAAACATAATACACCCTCACTTAAAATTCGGGCGCACATTTGCAAGCCAATCTTTAACAACACCACTAATACTATACTTGTAGCTGTCCGTACCTAGAAAGAACAAGTAACTAGTGTCAAATACCTCGGTGTCTTGCTTGACAGCCAACTAAATTGGATTCCCCGAGAAATAATTTATCTGGGGAATCCAATAACGTCACGCACCCGCAAACTCATCTGGATTTTTAAAAACTTTACCGTCGCGTCTAGTCTTGTCGTCGTATAGCGCGGCACGCGTGAAAACGCACCATATTTGTTAAATTTTTCAATCAGTCACTTCAGTAGTTCAGTCCAAGTTTATTCATTCACACAAAGCAGTCTGTGCCTGTGGACTGTAGTTCCGTGCTCGTCACTTCCTTCCAAAGAATATACTTTGACAGGGTTGCCAGAACTACGATAATTGCCGTTTCGTACGGTAATTAGGTCTTCTATCTAATTGAACACCGCACGGCATACGGCCTTGTGGCTATTACCTACCTGTGCTGAAATACGGTAATTTCAGCATCATCAAACGTTTCTTTAGAGTTCAGCCTTTTTTTTCAAAACCACCTACGAAATATCTCGCGCTGCCTCGCACAAAACGAATCTCTTCATAGATGCTAGCTTGTTTTCGAACAGTGAGACAATTAATGGGACGCTATCGGCAAAACACCTATTCGTAGAATTTAGCTGCGTGAATTTAAACCGACACCAGAAATGATCAAGAACATTAAAAATCTACCTGTGTTTGGGTCAGATGAAACGAATGAAGATTTGAGAAACGTCATTCGTAGATATATTGGGAGAGTAGAAAATATAGTGAGGAGTAGAAGAGTTTTTATATTCAAATAAATGTTTGCATGTACACTATGTACCGAAGATTCACAGGGTCTTTTTTGCCAAATATGGTATTTTTTTCCTTTGTGTACGGTATCCCTAACAATAGCCAGCGGCAACACTACACTATTACTCTGCTGGTGGTTGGCTGAGCGAGTTAGCAGAGTTAAGCGCGACGCAGTGTAATTACGTATTTTATTGATCGGTTTTTCTTGAAGCTTTTCCCTATTGAGGTGTTTATTATTGTAATACGAGCAGAGAAGAGTCGCGACAACTAATCGGTAAGTACTTCAAGAGTAGACGGCTTATCCACTGTGCACATTGGATGAAATAAGTCCTACCCTAAAATGATTTTGATCAAGTAATTTTTTGTATCTGATTTCTCGTTGTACTTGCCGTAAATTTAGAGAAAAAACAATGATTGGGTCATCGTGGTACCTACTATCTTCTAAACCGGTGCGTAGGCCTGCCTGGTTTGAGGACCTGCAAAATTGGAGTACCTAGGTACCTACCTACCGTCTTAAAATAAAAAGCACATTCTTTCTACCATTCTTTCTTGGTCTCTAATTAACTATTATTAAATTTACTAGTTGCAACAGCTTGTATTTGAGTAGCATTTGAGTAGGCAGGTACTCTACTAAATTATAAATTTACCTAGGTCTTCAAATTATAATTACCTATGAAGAGAGGTATACTACCCACATTGTGGTTTAGAATTCGGGCCACTGTCCTCACCTATCTATGGTGTGTATGCATATTCAACTGGTAATACTTTCATACTATAGCTAATTTCCTATGTACATGCCTTTGGTGGGTATAATATTTTGTGCACTAACTTTGTAAACATAAAAAAAATACAGTAAGTACATTGCAAACATGCCATAAGCGTACAACAATGCTGGCTTCTTTGAACTAAAAAAAAATGCTTTTCCACTTACCTGTTGAAACAGAGCAATAGAAATTAAATGAAAATAAAATACTTATAGAATTTGATTGTAGTGATTAAAGTTAGTGACTTAAAGTTAAAGGTGTTATGATAATAGCAATAGTAGGTTGTATGATGTCATATTTATACTACCAGACAATAGCGGCATGAGACGCATTCAAAATTAGGTTGGTATCTACCCATGTAGGTATGTTATACTTAAAGTATAAGTTATAGGTAGAATGCCCATTTTTTAGAGTTCCGTATCCAAAGTGTAAAAGGGGACCCTATTACTAAGACTCCTAAGTCTGTCTGTCTGTCTGTCTATCAGTCACCAGGCTGTATCTCATGAACAGTGATAGAGAGTTTAAATTTTCACAGATGTATTTTTGTTGCCACTATAACAACAAATATTAAAAAAATAATAAAATAAATATTTAAGACTCATACAACAAATGTGATTTTTTTGCTGTTTTGATGATAGATAATGTAATGGTGGAACTCTATGTGCGCGAGTCTGACTTGCACTTGACCCGTTTTATTTACAAATGTGCTGATTAATTAGGTTATACATTGAGTGTATTGTCCTTTTCTCTCATGCTAGATATGTTGTATAGCTACAGAAGTTACTATAAGTATTTGTGGTTTTGACTGAAATGATGCTCTGTAAATCTACATCATTATTGTAATTTGCATGGTACCTACCAACCCTGCATTTTCATAACTTAAGCTTGAATTTTCATATTCTGTACATTGTTGAGTATATTACATACAATGCCTCTAGTAATATTTCAAATACTTGAACAAACAAAAGTCACAACAGGCTTAGAGTAAAAAAAAACACTAGTTGTGAGGAGGATGACCGAGACAGAAATCCACTTTGAATATATTAACCTACCTTGGCCTTGCTAGCACCTGTATGGAATTATAGAAATGTTTTTGTTTAGGTTTATGTGATGCTTGATGCCGGGCGCGCGACCTAGGATTAAGCCGCTGTCGGCGAGCGTGTCGTCTGGGTCGTCTTTTGATGAAGTTTCGCAGCTGGAGCTGCACCTTCAGAGGCAGCTGGAAGAAGATATAGCCAGGTATGTTCTCTTTCAATAAGAACACTAGAATCCAATGGCCCTTGTATTTATGCAGCTTTGTCTGAGCATAACTTTTCACTGTTTCATATAACTGCATGAAATACTATTGGTAGATTGGGAGACTGAACAGAAAGTATAGTGTAAGCATAGCTATAGCACGACTGTGGGCTACCTATAGTGTGAAATAATAATGATTGTGCATTGTTCTATTAGTAAACATGTGGGTACCTAGAGAAAATGCTTGCAAGGAAATACAGAATTACCCTAGGCAGCCTTGAAATAAGTGTAAAATGTGTGTAGACACAGGAATTTATTATTATTTATATTTAATTATTATTTATATCAAAAGTTTCAAATGTACCTAATATTTGAAACTTTTGATATAAATAATGGTGATTAGGAACTTTGTAAAGAACGGTTTGGTTTTTTTTGACAGCACATGGGGTGGTTAAACCAACAAACATTGTATGAAGAATGTTGTGAGAATGAATGAAGCAAAATAGGTAGGTAGGTATGTTAGGATAGTGGAAATTCATGGTCTATGCCTGGTCTGGCCTTATGGGAAACAGGCGGGATTTTATGTATGTAGGTACTAGGGTGGCAGATCCAGCCAAGTAAAATACGGTATTATGTGCGTCATGTGGCAGTGATCTTTAGAATCTAGTGAAATCATTGTGTTTTCTCCAGGACTGAGCGTAGATACCGTTAGTAGATATTGAAATAAAGCTAAATTATAATTTTAGACCGTGTTCAAATGCGATAGTACAATCATTCAAATTCAATAATAATCTGTTTGCTGGGCCTATTTTTAATAAGTAAAAGGTTATTGTGATATCCTTTTGCACCCCCTAGCAAAATGATAAAAAAGTTATTTAAGTTTGTTCGTATCGGTATATAAATCATTCTTAGGCAAAATGTGTTTGTTTTAAAAATTCTTTATTTTAAATGTTCTTAAAACCACTTAAGTTAACTTTACTTAACTGTGTTTAGTTACACAGTTAAGTAAAGTTCAACTTACATGTAAGCAGGTACCTAACCTAATAACACAACAGGCTATGGCGCCTTTAAAAGTTTTTTAATAAAATTGTAATTTATGATGTATTTTTTGTCAATACCTACTTTATAAATCCTAACTTAGATATGTAAAAGTATGTTACCTGACCTGTTCCATATCATGGCTGTAAATTTAAGAAGTGAGTAAGGCGTTCGCTAGCTTACATTATTTATGTTACTAGAAATTGACTAGTAACTTGAAATGGCGCCTCCTTTTTATTCCCGTTGGTCCCGTTAGTTGGGACGAAGTATGGTGCTTAGTCCCTGGCGCTTATAGTTTATAATGAAGCATAGAAAAGCCTGGGCTTAGAAAATGGAAGTGCTGTTCATCTTACAAAGTCCTTATAATTTCTCTGAAGTTCAAAATAAGAAGTAGGGTACAAGGTCAATATTGAATTGTGTTCCCGGTGCAACAGTCAGAAACAGCTTACACATTTAGCATGCTTAGCGGGAACAATAGGGAGGAGCGGGTATAACTGGTTTTTGGGCTCTTTACCGTAGGACCGGTATATATTTATTTATTATTATTTGTTATTTATTATTACCCGATATGGTACTATTGGGTAGGTAATTATAATTAAATTAAAGTAATAAAAATCTGGTTAGGAACACTGCTAAATAAAATCTTAAATGTGTATAAATGTGTATCTAATTGTAAAACATTTTAAACTCTTAAGTCCTTAAGTAAGTGGTCAGTAATAATCTTGTCCATGTCATGTTTTTTTCTATTTATTGCAGAATATTTGACGAATCTATTTACTCTGATCTAGAAGTGGTGTGTGGAAAACTAAAAATACTAACTCATTCTTGCATACTAAAAGCACGTACCCATAAATTCTATCATAAGCTTGAGACAATTTTGCATGTGAATATCGGGCGTAACATTTTTGATGAAATATATTCATTCATAAGGTATGGTTCATTATTATATACTTAAAGTTATATAATCTTGCTTTGTTTGATTTCAAATACAACGTTTATTTTATTATAGTGACGCGTATACGGAGTGTGACATTCAATATCAAGAAAACGAAATAATCTGCTACTTAAATGAAAAGCTGAACCTTAAACTTTTGCCAGGCGAAAGGAAAATCAAACAAGACTTAGACGAATCTGATGCTTATACAACTCCGAGCTGCGTTAGTCCCGACGACAGCTTGCAAAAAACATTAAGCTCTAGTCCAAGCACGGAGTTAACGAAAGAGTACTACGCACTAGTGCCCATAGAAGGACAAGTGTTAGACAAAGAACTTGTAGAACAAGACGAGCTCTCCAGTGGATTTAACTCTTTTATTCATGTGCGAGCAGAACAAGTGGACGATAATCAAATCGCACATTACATTAAACCTACAACACTCTCTCTTACTTCTAGTCATATTTCCAAAATAAACAATCATTCCATTATCTGTGAAATTTCAAAAGACTTGAAAGATATCGATTCAAATAGTTATCTGTTCGAAAACGATACAAAAAAGATAGACAGCGCTACTAGTCAAGTTCGTAAACATATAAAGAACTCGCAACTCGCTTTGAAAAAGCCTAATAGCTGCGAAACAAACGGAGTTGCGGGATACTCGCCGGATAGTTTGACCGCGGACGAGCCAAGTTCCTCATCAGACTACTTGTCTGCGGCGCACTCCGCGTCCCCTGGCGGCCCATGTGCTACGACGTTTATCAACCCTCCAGACAATCTTTCCAAAATGAACAACACCGTTACCACAGTATCAGACTCCGGCTTCGATAACAATGGTATGCTCGAGAGTCTTCACAGCCACAAGGACGTGACGCTAGCTGATGTCTCGTTAACAGAAAGCACCTTTCACGATTTACTCAATGATGAAGCAACTGCAGGAGCAGACACGGCGTCACAGTTGCCGAAGCAAATATTAAGCAGTTCGCAAGTTTCGTTTACAAGTGCTTATAAACTACCGACTGCAGAAATAAGCGTTAGATCTTACAAAGATGAGAAGCAAAGGCAAAATGAAGAGATCGTTATTTTGGAATCTTCTTCATTGTCTTCAGAGACGGGTTCTTGGGAATCCGTTTTTCCACCAAAAATGCCGGAGAAGGATCTGTGTGAAAAATTTATAAATATTGAACGACAAAACTTTATCGAGCCCACTTTTAAAATCAGAGATAAAGAAACTACTAATACAACTCCTTTACAGTGTTTTGATACTGACCATAAATATTCATATAGATCAACAAGTTGTTTTATAGATGCTGCTAGCTTGATCGATGAAGAAGAAAGGCCTCAAGAACGAATCTTCGCGTTTAGAGATGCTACTTTGATCGATGAAGAAGAAGAAAAACCACAGGAACAAATCTTAGCGTTTGGCGTTACTAGGATGACCGATGAAGAAGAAGTAAGGTCACAAGAACAAATCTTAGCGTTTGGCGTTACTAGGATGACCGATGAAGAAGAAGAAAGGTCACAAGAACAAATCTTAGCGTTTGGCGTTACTAGGATGACCGATGAAGAAGAAAGGTTACAAGAACAAATCTTAGCGTTTGGCGTTACTAGGATGACCGATGAAGAAGAAGAAAGGTCACAAGAACAAATCTTAGCGTTTGGCGTTACTAGGATGAACGATGAAGAAGAAGAAAGGTCACAAGAACAAATCTTAGCGTTTGGCGTTACTAGGATGACCGATGAAGAAGAAGAAAGGTCACAAGAACAAATCTTAGCGTTTGGCGTTACTAGGATGACCGATGAAAAAGAAGAAAGGTCACAAGAACAAATCTTAGCGTTTGGCGTTACTAGGATGACCGATGAAGAAGAAGAAAGGTCACAAGAACAAATATTAGCGTTTGGCGTTACTAGGATGACCGATGAAGAAGAAGAAAAGTCACAAGAACAAATCTTAGCGTTTGGCGTTACTAGGATGACCGATGAAGAAGAAGAAAGGTCACAAGAACAAATCTTAGCGTTTGGCGTTACTAGGATGACCGATGAAGAAGAAGAAAGGTCACAAGAACAAATCTTAGCGTTTGGCGTTACTAGGATGACCGATGAAGAAGAAGAAAGGTCACAAGAACAAATCTTAGCGTTTGGCGTTACTAGGATGACCGATGAAGAAGAAGAAAGGTCACAAGAACAAATCTTAGCGTTTGGCGTTACTAGGATGACCGATGAAGAAGAAGAAAGGTCACAAGAACAAATCTTAGCGTTTGGCGTTACTAGGATGACCGATGAAGAAGAAAGGTCACAAGAACAAATCTTAGCGTTTGGCGTTACTAGGTTGATCGATGAAAAAGAAGAAAGGTCACAAGACCAAATTTTAGCCTTCGGAGTTACTAAGTTGATCGATGAAGAAGAAAAAGAACAAATCTTAGGGTTTGAAAATACTCTTTGTTCTTCAACTCGACTTGTGCCATGTGAATCTAATCAATTTCTTAGTCCGATTGAGTGTTCTGAAGGCAACGATAATGATGACTCACTAGAACAGCCTGATCCAGACTCTATACAAAAAGATATTTCACCAACAATTTTCGAAATGACAATTGCATCTGAAGAGTCTGTAGCTGGAGATACTTCGTATGAAGATTTAAGAGTACCAGTAGCAGTCAATAATGGGCATTCTATGGCTGAAGAGAATGCGTATGAAAATGTGGACATCCCAATAGCAGGTGTTACCAAACCAACTATAAACGTAAATTCTACGCCAAATAATTCAATTATTTCACTCAATGCAAATTATACGTTGATTTCTGAAGTAAACGATAATGGTGTTGTACAAAGTTTAAATAAAAATATTTCGCTACAACACGCGTCGTATCACACGGAACCACGTGTTACCGAATCAGGATCAGTGCAGTTGCAAATAAGAACGCCCAAAAGCAACTCTTCCTATCCTGCTACGTGGGTCGTGGATATGTCTAAAACCCATACAGCTGCAGCTAATAAAAAACCTGGTGATAAAACATGTGACATCTTAAAAGCGTGTTCGCAGTCGGGCAGTAATTCTGAAGGTTGCAAACGCGGAGGTTCTGTTGATTCTGATAGTAGTGAGAAATCCACTCACAAGTTTTACATCGATTTGTCTACATTGCCTGACGCTTTAGCGCCTGAACAAAATACTGGAAGCAGCGCGAGTATTGAAAGGAAAAACATATTTTCAATGTTCATAGATTTGGGTGAAAACTCGTCCGTCAAAGAAATGCCAGTGAGACTATCATCTTCTTTGCTTACAAAAAAGAACACCAAATCGGAAACAAAACATCCAACCACTAAAACCGTTAAAGCTATCAAAAAATCTCAAGGAAGCCCAATGAATGGTGACGACGCATTTGAGAAAATCGAATCTTTGTGTAATTCCTCTGAAATGAGCATATCGGAAATAATACAGAGTTCAATCAATAAAAAAGTTGACCAACCAAAAAAAGAGGTAGAAACACAAGAAATCAATCAAATATTTTCAAGAGATGGAATCGCACCAACTATCAAAGAAGAGTCTGACACTGACCATCTTTGCGATAGTTTTGTAAGACTGTCAGATTTGGACAGAGCACCGGCGCAGAAAAAGGGTAAAGCAGTGGGCGTCGCGCCCAACACACAGAGTTCCGAGAGAATGACTCGCTCTATTCCTGGCAATACCTGGGGGGAATCTTGTCACACCAATTCCAGATCTATTGACATAATCAGTTCCTTCCACTCTGAGAATGCACTGAGTTTGAACAGGTTGTTTCCTCACTTGAAGAACGACATCAGCCGAAGCATGCCGGGCTCTCTCTCCGGAAGGACGAAGTCTTCTTTAAGACTATGTGTGTCCTCGACTTCAGATAGAGATGAGTTGGCTTCGGATATATCTGAAATGAGCAGCGTGCAGAGCAGTGTATGTCGATCTATCGCAGGTAACAACATTTTCTTATTATAATCAGTTCTTATTATAATCAGTTCTTATTTCAGAATACTGTATTATAATTATAACTTCTTACAATCTATAGGTAATATTTCTTTTTCTAGAAAATAGTACAACTGAGGATACTTGTCATACGTCAAGCTTACTAGTCAATTGCCAATCTCGCCTTGGACAAGATCTGCTTCGAATGTTTATTGAAGAAATAGCTCCCGATGTAATAGTGGAAGTATCTGGACGACGAATTAAAGCACACAAATGCATTTTATCGTCGAGGTAAGTATTATTATTTATTGTTACCGAGACCCTAGTTCGACATTTGGTTAACTGGCTGTCTAACAGTTTCGTATAACTAATACTTTAAATTTAAGTTTTCACGATATTAAACATAGGTAGAAATGGTACCAGCTAATCAAACAGATTTTTATTTAATTTCAGGCTACGTATAATAATTAATAATTACTAGAAATATGACGAATGACAACGATTATCATTCGTATTTCGTACAATATACCGTACCTACATAAATGTATTTAATTTGTTGCAGGTGTCAGTACTTTGCTGGAATTTTGAGTGGTGGATGGGTTGAAAGCGCTGGAAACGTTATATCACTTCCACCGTAAGTAAATACTATTACCATTACTTTACCCCTCCTTGGTTGCAGAACAGAGAAAGAGCACTATACTGTGCCTCCCGGTACTCCATAGAAATACTACATAGATACATACATACAGGAAGGTGACGTTGAATACGCGCAAATGTAAGATTCTGTATCGTGCAGAGTTTGTGCAGGCTGTTTGCCGCTCTGTTATCGGGATAGCAGCGCGACTAGCCAGAAGAAATCAGACAAAGAATGAGAATGCCGCGCCTGTACCTGCCTACTTATGCTTTGTGTTCGTATAAACAAGACGTTATACGACCATGATTCGCTTGCAGCCTTTATTAAGATACGGTGTGTGAGGACGAGGCCCGATGGGGTATAAAGATTCGGAATTTTGGTTATCTGAATGTCGGAAACCACTTCCTAAAACTTCTTTACTACTGCTACTACTACTTCGTAGTACTTAACTATTTGTAAGATATCATGATATACCAAAGCCATGTGCATTGTATGCCGCGTGATGATTTCCTTTTGTTCGTTTCAGTTTTTCATACGGCGTGGTGCACTTTGCCCTTTGCCACATCTACTCTGGAATATCAAATATTCCGGATTCTATCAGCATTGTCGAGCTGGCTACTATTGCGGATATGTTGAGCCTAGAAGGACTGAAGGAAGCTATAATGTTTACGCTCAAAGCTAAATACTGTCACCATTTCCATGAGGTAATCTATTGAGGTATCACTTATAAAGCATTTTCTGCTCTGTGCAGGCTCTACCTATTATAATATACCTATTATATTTACATAATATTACATATTATATACAAAAAGCGTATGTATGTAGGTATTATGTGTACTTTTAAAGCGCATAAAAACTGCCGTTTGTTTAGATATCGAATGAAACGCAGGTTATAAGTTCCTTAAAACATCACTGATTCTATGCTGTTTTTGCTTTCTGTTTTACTTGTACCTACCTACCTTTTACTTACTATGTTTATTTCAAATAGTATTTTTGATCGTTTCTAGTGAGAACCATATTTGTTATTGGAATGTCATGTCGTATTTCAGCCTTGTCAAGTGTGCACAGCGGGTGTGCTGGAATGTTTCCCGCTGTCGTCGGTGTACGGACTGGACGAGCTATATCGACGTTGCCTGCGCTGGATCACGCGTCACTTCCGCAAGGTGTGGCCCACCAAGGCCTTCGCCACGCTACCTTCCGAACTACTCGACAAGTGCTACCAGGAGCAGATGCTGAACCTTTCCACGCACAACCTCATCGACACTGTACACGATTGCGCCCTGACAGGTAACAATCCTTCCTTCTGCACCTTTCTGAGATAATTGATCGTGCGGTTAGCGGGGATGGTAGGTGAAGGTGTACGCGTGTGTTCGTTGCAGTGGCGTCGTTGCAGCGGTGCCGATGGGCGGAGGTGGTAGCGCGCCTGTGTCGTCGGCTGGCGGGAGCCGCGTCGGCTCTGGCGGCCGCGCGGCTGTCAGAAGTGGTGCGCGCGGCGGCAGCGGCCCGCGCGCCCGTGCCCGCCGCGGCGGCGCGCGCTCTCGACGCATGCCTCGCGTCCGCCGTCGACGAGGCGTCCCCGGACGAGCTGTGCCGCGCGCTCGCGCTGCTGCAAGAGGCGGGCGAGGCGCTCGACACAGCCGCGCTGCGCCGCCGCTGCGAGGGCGCGCTCCTCCGCGCCGCGCCGCGCGCCCTCGCCGCGCCTGCATTCCGCGCCCTGCCGCCAGACCTGCGCCGCCGCCTGCGACACCACCTCGACACCGCCGCAGCCGCCGCGCCCCACCACCCCTCGATCCCACCCACCAACAAGCCCGCGCCGTATAGGCGACGAGCCGCGCCCCCGCCCTCGGCCCCGGCCCCGGCCCCGGCCGCCGCCCGCACCACTAACTCGCCGCGCGTGCGCACCACTAAGGCGCAGGAGGAGAGGGCAAAGTTCAACATGACCAAGGCGCCGGTCGCTAAGCCGGCCTGTAAGACGTCCAAGGTGCATGCGGCCTACGAGAACGCCAAGCCGCGTTACCTCGAGCCGCGCTCCTCCGCGAAGGAGGCAGCGGCCGGTACTCAGGCGCGCAGACCGCTCGGTCGGCTGGTGTCCTCGAGCGAGTCGTCGCGCAACTCGAGCCCCGTGCAAACGGGCCCCGGCGCCCCGGCCCCCACTAACGTCGTCGCTCGACATCGTCCCCGCACTTCCGCAGACCCTTCTACCGAATCGCTCAGCGACTCCTTGAACGCTAACAAGTACGCCACCTACACCAAGTCAAGGAGCAAGGAATCGTCTAATAGCAATCCCCGTGAGTACTCAGTCAATAGTTTGAGGTTTTATTAACAGTACGTGTGTTAGCAGAGGCGTACTTATTGAAAATGTTATTTTATTTTTCAGTGAAGCAGCCAAGATGTACCACAAACTCGAGTCTGAACAATAAAACAAAAGCGACTAAAATTCCTGTGTATCTGAATCAGAATGTGTCTCGCAAGAGCTTGTCTCCGGCGGCGGCGGCGGCGACGGCGACGGTGACGGTGACGGCGGCACCGACGACGTCATCGAACGGTGTTGGTGGTGGCGAGCGTGCTTCGTCGATGGCGCAGCCGCGTCAACGTGGCTCTCTTATGATGGCTACAAAATCAAGCTCTGCTAAAATGGTAACCAAAATTCAAAAAGAATCCCTTCAACCGCACTCGAGGAGCGTTAAGCAAGAAGGCACGAAGGCAGGAGGCAAGCCACGGCCGCGGTCCCCTAATGTCGCCGACATCCCACTTATGGAACGCTCCGGCACTTTCTTGAAAGATGAACCTACATTCGGCGACAAAACCACTAACATCGACATTGATTAGTAAGTATTTATAAGTTAAAGCCAACATTATTTAATTTAAGAGTTATGGTCTTCTCAATGTTGTTAGGTACCACATTATTTTTGTTATGGGACTTTTATTACTTACTTTTGGATTATCTCTAGGGACTTTTCTTTTGTAACTTTTATATCATGTCGTGTAAGGTGTCCAATCGTCTTCCCTCTTTTAACATCAACAGATTATTAAAAATAACTATGATAATTATAAGCAGAAATATTAAAATAATCTTATTTATTAATCGTTGACTCTATGTAAATTTAATATCTAAATACGTTATTTTTCATAATTTCTTTTTTATAGTAATTATTTATTTAACTATGCCTTTATTGATTTTAGGTTTACGTACTTACTTCGAACCTAGGTAAAAAAATATGTCAAAAATGATTTGGTATTTTAAGATTTAGCCGATTTATTGTTGCTAATTGAATTGAATTATTTAAACATAGTGTATACTAGAAAAAATAAATGTTGTGCTGTACCTGTCCAAAGTTATCTTCTTCTAAAGTAATTTAAAGCTTTCTAGAGTAACACAATAGCTTATTCTTCGTAAGTGTATAATATAAGTAGAGATATAAGAATTAGTGCATTTATTTTCAGCCCATCATATCAACTCTGTAAAATAACTTTCAGATGCTCATTGGTTTTACTAAACTTTTGAAAACATTTGAAAGTAATTATGTATATTATTGTAGTTTTGAAATCTGATTATAATCAGATGACTGTAGATGTTTTAAAATAATATTATATTTGATGGTGTGCTGGACATACTTATTTTGATTTTATTAATTGGACTATTTTTGTAGAATCTCATTGTTTAAGTATTTATTTTGTGTTTTTATTTGAATGTTTGTAATGAATTAACTGGCTGAGCCAGTAGGTATTTCATAGGTAAGTTCTTAACAGGCTTTCTAGTAAAGCTGCGTTTCCACTAACGCTAAGCGGTGCCGGGACGACGGAAAATTTTAAATAGGTGCATTGTAAGTTTTTATGGTGCTTACCTGCACTTAGGAAAATCACAAATATTTGAAATACTCATCTCGTTTCGGTTCAAATAATCTTATAAATTGCACGGTATCAATGTGATCATAACGGTGAGTGTCGATCGATACTCAGAGACTAAAACGGTACGAGAAGCTTCTGCAGCGTTGGAAAAATGTAGTTTAGCAAATACAAGTTAGCCAGTAGTTTGAATGCCATTTAATGTTTTGTTTAACTGTCGTATTTTGAATGAGCTTAGATTAAAAAAAAATTAAGACACTAGCACTATACCTACTACCTTAGTCCTTTAACGTGGGTTATGTCTTATTAGAACGTCGTAAAATTGTAATATTTAGTTATAGACTAGATTTAAGATTATAATGAACTCTTGTAAGGCTTAATAAATTTCCATTTGATCTCAAAGATGCACTGCAGTATTTTTGGTAAAGTATTTCTGGTATGCATCAGCCATTTTATGAAAATGTAGTACTTGGCCATGCTCTTATATAGTTACGTGTGAGTTTATTTAAAGTCGTCCACTTACCTACGACCCTGTTAACGCTAACTTTAATGATCCTCAAAACGGCCCCTTAGAGTCCCTTACCTTCGCGTAAGTGAAAACGCACTCTAAATAAGAGTGCGTTTTCACTTACGCGAAGCGAGTGTCGAAGACGACCAATCTGATTCCTTGAAATGTTTCAATAATCTTAGTTCAAATAACCTGATTGGCTGTCCGAACTCATCAATCGCATTAGTTTTAAAACTTTGTTCTTACCCTCCTAACGCCCCAATACTCAGACGCAACTTAAATTTAATCACGTGTCAAGTGACGAATTTGTGACAGACTTTTATTGCGAACTGTCAAAAATCGTCACTTGAGACGTGATAAAATCTAAGTTGCGTTTGAGTATTCGGCCGTTAGCTACCTAATCCATTATTTAACTTGTCTGAACATTAAGTAGAAAGTCATCCAAAACTGTTAATCTTTAGGCGTGACTATGTACTCTACTACTATCTATCTAAATATAACTATAACGTGTAGGTAAGTAGGTAATTTCATAGTAGATCTGAATGAGCTAAAAGCAAAACTGAAACTGTTACAAAAAAAAAAAAATTGCATGTTGGCTTTGTCTATATCCCGCCTTTTCTGGATCATATTGTTACGTGTCGATGAATTTGGATGAACCTAGATGAAAACATTTCTCTGCCTAACTAGATTTATTTCAGTACGACCTAGTCATAAGAAAATAATTGATAAATATTTTGTAATTTATATCCGTTTATTATTGTAGACTAAGTAAATGTGCAAATTGCTTTACTAGGTGCCTATTGCTGTTAATTTATTCTTAAGATACCTTATTTATGTTTGCTGATTGTGAAAATAAAATAAATACATATTCAAGATTAGTAGCTTGTTTTTCTAAATCTCTGAGGTGAGGGACTATTTCAAAATTAACACAGCTGTTTGGTATGAAATAAAATGATGACTTACCTCTACCTACCTAAGAGAAGAGTGGACATATACAGGTTGTTGGTGATGATGATAATGCCTACTCGGCCATGGTATTAGTTGATAGACGCGGAGTAGAGCATCGCAGGGCACGTTTGTGTGTGCTTTAGACCACACGACTAAAGTAAAACTTCTTTAATATACGAAACGTAACTGGCTATGACAGAAAGAGAGAAAGAACAGCGCTTTCATACCCCCTTCATGGTAGCGTTAAACGTTTAACGCAACCTTGTTGGAAGTCGCACTAGAAGTTTTACTTCAAAAAGTATGTCATGTGGTGCCAGCGGAGGCAGTTTGAACCTGGTACCTACTACTCGACACCTATGGCAGCCCGTACATGCTCAATCTCGATCGCGATCCAGTCGCAGTAGACAATCTACTTCGTACACGATCAATCTGGATCGCGATCGAGATTGAGCGTGTACGGGCTGCCTACGCCTCAGCAGAGCAGAGCTCAGCTCTGTACAGTGAGCTGAGCTGTGTGGCGTACTGCAGAATGAGAAGTTTTTGGCTAGGTCCTCAAAACTTAATGCCTATACAACCTATACCCTATGCAACAAACTGCTAGGGGGAGTCACGTCTGCATACTGTTGACAGTCTCGATGGGCCTAGGGTTCTGATGTCAATTATTAGGTAAGTACTTACTGATCGCTGCCTGTTTATTTATTTTACCATCAATCGTCATTATGCTACCGTTGCACCGGTCGCGTCGTCGTCGGTCGCTTGATATATTTTATTCTTATCATTTATTTACTTACCTATGATCTAGGTACCTACTTTACTTGGCAGAAAGAGAGAGCTGCGTAGAAGTACTAATACTTCTTCTGCGATAGTGGCCTTGGTAAGACCCACTGGCTGGATCATTGAGCATCTATTAAGTTAGCGGTATTATTGTTTTTATCTACTATTTGCCACTATTAGGTTGTCGCACCAAAAATCGTTGCTTAAGGTGGTTCGATTCGGGATGGCGCGAAATTCTAATATTTTTGTGGTTTTTAATTTTTTCTTCGTTCCACAAGCAATGAAATTAGCGAGAAAGTAATTTGCCGCAAATCGTAAACCATTTTCTACGAACTCATGATAAAACCAACTTTGATTCGTGTGTATTTTGGGAGCGTTTGGGAAAATGTTGATTTTTAGCAGAATATTTCTTATTTTCCCAAATGCTCCAAAAATATCAATGAATCGAAGTTGAGTTTATCATGAGTTCATAGAAAGTAGTTTATGATTTGCGGCAAATTACTTTTCCGCTCGTTTTATTCCTTGTGGAACGAAGAAAAAATTAAAAACCACAAAAATATTTGAATTTCGCGCCAACCCGAATCGAACCACCTTAACAATAAGTTTACTCTGACCAATGAAGTGACAGTTTATCTGACCCACTACCACTAGCGGTGCCTTTTTAGATTCGATTCTTCATTTAAATAGATCTACCTAAATAAATATAAAAATGAATTTTATGATACGATTGTTTTGCAATCCGTTGGGCATTTGAGATTCTTAAAACCAAGTAAGAGGAAGGTACCGCTAGAAAATCTATGCTGTTTTCAGTTACTTAGGCAGGTGAGCAGGTAGACAACATACTTTCGTAAATTATGTAAGTCTTTTATTTCAGAAAACGATAGGTACATACAATATAGCTTATTATATATATATTTTAACAACAATACAATACTTACGGAAATTTTAAAACATCTAGGTTTATTAGGTATTTTTAGTAGGTATTACATAGTATTATCTTATCTGTGGTATACGGCATTAAATAGCGGCCGCTCGCAGCTTCGCCCGCGTACTGAAGTAGTACTCGATGTCGCCAACAGATGGCGTTAATAGAGAGTATAGGTAGGGGACAAAATAGCGACCGCTCGCAGCTTCGCCCGCGTGGCAGTTTTTTCCTGCTCCCGTTATTTTTTTGGGATAAAAAGTAGTTCATATGTTAATCCAGATTACAATCTATATATATTCCAAAATTCATCCAAATCGGTCCACTGGTTAGAGCGTGAAAGAGTAACAAACATCCATCCATACTTACAAATTTTCGCGTTTATAATATTAGTAGGATAAAAATGATGAATATGGCATGAGCATTAAAATATGATAAAGCATTTGCTCAAATAAGTACTTTAGCAAGACACATAATAATAATAATAATGCTGGACAATCCACACAGCATCATCTAGCTAGCAAGCTAAGCAGAGCTTGTGTTATGGGTACTAGATGACTGATATACTTAATACAATACATTACAAACGTAGAAATTTTTTATTATACATAGAAAACACCCAGAACACCCGGAATAAATATTTGCAGATCGTACAAACATTTATCCCAAGGCGGGAATCGAACCCGCAACCTCCGCGTCGCAGGCGGACATTCGCCCGCCGCGTCACATCGGTCGTCAAATGCGAATATACACTGGAGAAAAGACAAATTCATGCAAAATAATTGACCTCTTAACCTTGTGGCTACATTTTTTTTTTTTTTTTTTTTACATAAGTAGACCATCCTTTGGCTTCAATCTCACCTGATGGTAAGTGACGATGAAGCCGACAATGAAGCAGAACGGTCTAGAAGACACCTATTCACTCTTGCCTTAAAGAGATCCAGATTATAGTGGTCAGGAAAAACAGAGGCTGGCAATGAGTTCCACTCCTTAGCGGTTCGCATAACACCATACACATACATTTATACATTTATAGGAGCCTGGCTGCAATGCCAATATTTAGTGCCGGCTTAGTGACGCAGTTTGATTTACATTTCAGAATTTGTGCCCGCCTGAATCTTAGTAGGTACCTATAATGATCAAAACATGTGGCCGACCATTCAGTAATCAGGACCGTGTGGCCACATGTTTTGTTGAATTAGGTACCTAGGTACTCCGTAGCGAATACAGCTTGTGGATCAAACTTTTTTGTGTATACAACGTGCCTGTCACGTCACTGATTCACCGCGGAGCCTTATTGATATCCTTCTAAGGAATAACGAGTTTGTGATGCATTTCGGCAAGATTTTCAGAAAGGAGACTAGTAGCAAGTCAGTAGAAATAAAACGAATACAAGATATTAGGTAAGCAAATATAAAATGTATTTATGAATCATACAAAACAATACCTACCCTCTAGCATCATCATACGGTCTGTTTTACAGCAAAAATGTATGATAGATCTTCAATAGGTAGTAATTATGAAGCTCGTAGGTACTCAGACTCTGTCTGTTCTTTCAATGTTTGTACTTTTTGGACCACCTCACTCCACGTATTTGTAGACTGTAGTCTGAACTATATTAAAATTTGGTAACTGTAACGGGCTAGGAATAATGCCTGAACTTTAATTTATAAGTAAAAACTAGAACCTTAATACTATCCTTGCGCAGTAAATCCTGCAAGTAGGTACCTACTACGGAAGTCACAAGGCTAAAACATATATAAAAATGCTGTCACGTCATACAATGCACGGGTCATCGACCCTGGTGACCAAGAAAAAACAAATAAAACTAACACCACATAGGTACCTACTTATGATTAAAATGTAAGTTTTACTTAAGATTAGTAAGAAATTAGCACAAGCGCTTTTTTATACGCTTTTAAAACTGAAACTGCGCATTCAGACCATGATTCTGATTACGAAAATAAAAACGCAAAGACAAAATCGATACTTTCTGTCCGTGTTTTTGGCGTCAATACATCGTACAATAAACATAAGTACCTAATTATCTTATTTAAAAATGTGTAAAAACGACAAAACATCAATCTAAATGAAACACGATCATCTGATCACCGGTGTGTTACACTCGCTACCGGGGGCGGCCGGTCAACCAACGGGCAGCGGCGGAGCGCTATGCGCAATACATGAATAGGACTTCGGTAAAAAATTGTATTTCTCTAACGGCCGAATACTTACTCAAACGCAACTTAAATTTAATCACGTCTCAAGTGACGAATTGTTAGCAGTGATCGTATCGCATTTATTGGGTTTTATGAAAAAATAGCCGCTTTGGTGGCATAAAATTGTACTCATCTGTGATAAGAAACATCAACTGTGCGACCACTGTAGTTTTTACAAAAAAGTACGGTGCATTTCGTCATTTTTTTCGCCTTGTGTTGTCTTTAAGAACCGAGGTCACACTGACTGGGTAAGTTCGTTTACGGTAGTTTATAAGCACCATACGTGGCAAGAGGGGTAAAGGCAAGAACGGCTTAGTAACGTGTCCCGTGGTTTACTCGTCTAAGATTAGAAGGTTCCTGCGCTTGAAAAACTGGTTGAAGGAGAGGTATTTTATAACCTCTAATCACATCTAAAATTGCTGAATCGGTAGTAATTGTTTGCCAGTTATAAAGAAAGTTCGTTAGTCTACCAGAGTGAACAGGTAGGTACCTCTATTGTGTGTTGGGTGGCGGCTGAAACTTCGGTCGCTGCTCCTTCGTTCGATCCTGGTATTGATGAGACGCAGTTGTAGGTCTTTTCCAGGTCGTGGAGCGGTACGCTGGTTGGTTCTTGGTCCCACCCTGTCTGTTCCCGCGCTGAGCATGGCGGGGTGGGCCTCTCCAGTTTCCCTGCCGATACGGCTGTTTTTTTAACGTTGAAGCTTCAGTCGTACTTGATTTCTTCATCTGGAGTCCTGATTTTTCGGCCGACTTGGAAGCTTTAATTTTGTCTGATAGATTTTCACCGAAGAGCATCTTATATCTCTTAACATCTTGAACAATATCTTGAAATTTCTTATCTAGTGTGTATGTTATTCGTTTTCTTCGGTTGAGCGTGTTTTCAAACAAAATCCAGTAGGATTTTGTTTGCTTCGGATAACCGTTTTATAATATCCATTTTATTCATATCCCTCTCAATAAGAGAACATGTCAAAGCCGTCACAGCTGAAATTGCCAATCCTAGGTAGTTTTGAGCTGTTTCTAGTCGTTTATCTCGATTTCGGGTGGACTCGACCAGAACTGCCGATATTTCGGGATTTAATTTTGGTGCTTTAACTAATTGAAAGTTTTCAGGTACACAAATCTTTTCGCTAAGAGCATTCTTTTGATCTTTATTTAACCCTTCACACAGAATACGCCGCCAACGTTTAGAGATTTCCTCTGGGATATTGGGACCAAAAGTCTCTGGTTTATCCTTAGATTCACCTAATACATCAAGAATGTCGCCCGGAAAAGTAACGGGTTCAAGGATGGGATTATTTTCAACTGAGGGTAGTTGTAAAACATATAAGCAAAAAAGGTGTGACCTTGTGATAAATACTTCATTATCATATAAAAATATAGTGTAATGCACAAACGAAATCCGTAAAAAAAATTAACACTTACCGATGTCGTCGTTGCTATCCGAACTTTCGTATCGACGTAAACATCTTTCCAGTTTACGTAACTTTTTTCTGATACGATTCTTAGACATGCTTCGTTTCCTTTTGCCCATTGCACAAAACACGTAATAAACCGTAGGTTTACCTACACAATTTTTTTAAATTTGGATAATAAAAAAAATATTTCGATGCTTCGATGTCCGCACAAAAAAAGCGAATGAAGTGACATAGTCGGCGCGGCAGAGCGCTACCTATGGCCGGATGTGGTACTAACGAGTCAATTGTTTTATTATTTATTTTTTGGCTCTGAAGTTGCGCTTTGTGCCCAGTACATTAAAGAATGGACTACGAAGTGAATAAATACCTATTTTTTATTATAAATCTCAAGGATGCAAGGTGTAGTATAATTAAATACAAGAAACGACTACATTATGCTTTATGACAAGTCCCATATTACTAGCCTCGATAATTTATGTATCTAATCGATAATAAAATTAAGATATATTGTTGACACAATTCAAATTTGAAAAATAAATTAAATCCTTAGGTACTTAGTCTATGACCTCCAACGTCACAAACTTACCTACATGTAGGGATTAATTTTTATTCAAACGATGTTTGTCTGGAATTATTTAAAGTGCTGTCTCGTCTGAAGTTGTAACGTAGGTAACGCATAAGAGTACCTACATCAAACTGTTACTAGTTAATAATAATAATAATAATAATGCTGGACAGTCCACTCAGTACACACACACACACCCCCCCACACACCCCAGTAGTTGTTACTAGGAAAGGTACCTACTAGGTAGGTTGTGATTTCAACTTAATCGAAAACCAACAACATGAAGCATAAGATTGATATTAATTCATGTTTGTACTGACTCTATTTCTCTTATTCTTACGTTTAGACTATATAATTTTTTTAAGTTCTATACAGCAAAATGTAAGCATAGCGAACAGTTTATTTGTAAATAAAATACACAATGCACACTTGGGTATAGGGTGTCAGAGCAGATCCAATATTGTAAAATACTAAAATTAAGCTTTTCCGTTTGGCCAGACTCGATGACACATTATGAACCGTATCACGACGGAATAACTATCATCGAATCGGTTCAACGGAACGATTCAGCTTAGGTCTCGATCTGAATCGCAATATGACGCAATGGTACTAACGGTAAGGCCCCAGGTTTCATGCCTGAATTTAGGCTAGAGTTCACCAATACATTGAATAGAATGTTCATAAGGTAGCTTAAGTAGGGATTTCATAAATTGAGTAAAATTTAACTGCCGCGATTGATTATAAAACTTACATATCGTTGCAGTGTTTAGGGACATTAGCCTCAAATGAATGAAGGTTGAATCGTTGAAGGGGTGGGTGGATCTGCCAAACTAAAGCTAGGTTAAGATAAATGCCATTTGAGAATATAATCAGTATGTATTCAATCAAAGTTAAAAATAATATAAATTAGCAGATAATTAACACTGTCAAATAAAACAAAGAATAAACAAAGAAGTGGTCATCGGATCAGTGGTTGATTACTCGCGTGTATCCTACGTTGCAAATTTACACAAGAAATATACAAACGGGCCACAATCTACGAAAATTCTTATTTTAACAAAAACACTCTTCAGATAGGTATAACATAAACCATACACCAATTAAATTAATAAAATGCAATAAACCATAGTAACGTTCTTCTAATACACTGCCATAAATCTATGATTAATGTGCTATGAAACATGACTTGCCCACACCCAGTTATCGATTTAGTCATGGTAATTTACAATAAATCCACATACGTAGGTACCTAAATAAGTACTCAACAATTTACATGGTTTCATCGCAAATGGCACCTGCATTCGACACTAGCTGAGCTTCAGTTAACTTAATGCTAGGTAAACGATACCGCAAACTCTGTTACATTATTATTGTTTAATCTATCAGCTAAAACTTGATCTGGTCGCTTCAAAACCAAACCTACTCTTTTTCAAGGGATTGTGATCCTTCCTATATTCCAAAAACAGAAGTCTTTGAGTCAACGCAGACCGGTCTGAGAACAGCCTAAGCCTTTGCCACTGATCCTTTCGTCCTTACTATCATATACCATGCAAGAAACAATCTGTTCAATAATAGAGCAGCAACACGAAGTCAACGCTCTCACAAATCAAAAGCGCCAAAAAGGTCTGATCCCACTGCATCTACATACGCTCTACATGCCGTCCTCTTTTTTGTATTCTTTAAATTTCAGTGATAATAAATACTTCTTTTGATACTTATTAATTTAATATTTAAACGATCGATAAAATGTTTCAGAGGCGACAGTAAACTGTATAAATAAGTTAAGAACATATCGATGAGTCTGATACCGAACATCATCAGCCACAAAGCAGGTTGTCGCGTCGCATACAAAATCTTAAATATCAAGGTACCTACGCCCGCACAGTCAAACATTGGTAATGTACTTCGTTCGTGCTTATCTACTTTCTTACCGGTACTGCTGTAAGTTTTCGCGCAACGTTTTTTAAATATCCATGTCCCAGGGATAATTTTAAAGTTTTTTTTAAATGCGCGGCAACTGTTAATTTAAGACACAGGATAGTGTTCATAAGATAGTTCTCATCTTGTAACTTCAAAACTTAGTATACTTATACTTTAGTATGAAAATATTTAACCGGATATTGTGATCTTCCCTAGTTTCTCACTGTTTGACGTTTGTCATGGCAGGGTTATTAAGCCATCGCCATTGCACAAGAGTGATGCACAGTAAAATTTTCAGCAGTCCGGTAAAAAAGGTAAACGCTCAGTAGTGATCCTATTAGATGTTTGTCCTCAACAGGTAAAATACAAAGGAGCAGTTTTAGGTGAAGTAAGTGCAGCAAATTTTTTACTGCGGACAGTTCACGACGACTGTTTCACATAACCCCCGCGCAGATATTGTGACATTTTAAAAGAGGTAGAAGTCAAGAATTAGAAAAATAATTATATAAGTATAAACAAATAGTTTAAGAACATGAATAGAAATTCATACATTTTAACGAATTAATTGAAGTTCCGCTGCTATGGTTTCGCGGCGGAGATGTAAAACAGGCGTAATACAAGTTTAATATTAAACAGCCATTATGTTTCATTACTTCAGTGCTCGGTACATAAAACTACTTGAAGATTTATATATACGTTTAGCTTCATTAATTTGTAATTATTGTAAGTAGATTTTTAAGGCGAGAGTAAATTGTACATTTCAATTGAATGAAAGTATTAAATCCTAAATAACATTTTAACGAGTTAGATGTTTGTATATAAATACCTATGATGCAGAATCTAGTACAATATAGCTAACTTGACAACATTTCGTAAAGATTTTTATGTGTATGCCAAGCTTCTGTTTAATAAGCTTTTCATACAACAACCCGGCATCACACACTGAATCTACAAGGCATAGGTTATATTTATTTACAGTAGGTACATTTTACGACCCATACGCAAGATGTCGAAGATGTTTTGTCGAACGAGTCTCATGGTCAAAATGACCCATGTTTGACAACTGAACACTCATTCAAATTATGCACTCCTATTAAAACAGTGTTTATTTGTTTACATCGGTGTCTTTTAAAGTAAAAATAAGGTGTATGTTACAGTAGTTTATAGTCAAATTCCTAATAGAACGTTCGGTACCTAAATCTGTCATGCATTTATTTTAAACTTTATCTGAGGCAAAAAAACTATAAACACTAATATTTTAACATAAAATAAATACTGTAAACTCAGAACTACGTTTATTTAACTAGTTGTCTAACAAATACAAAGACCTCGATCACAAAAATTGCATATAATTTAAAATTTAAAGTCAAGCTTAAAATCACAAGCGTAAGATTTAAATTGGTTACAAAATAAGACATGTTAAAATAGAAATTGTGTAATTATAAAAACTTAAAACATTATGTTTATAATACAAACGCTTACGTGAATACTAGTCATCCAATTCCTTTGATCAAATCGTCATAATTCATCACGTATAGATGGAAGAATGTAATGTGTCAAGAAAAATGTTCTTGATATTGTGATAAGTATAATAACAGCATAATGGTGTTCCTTTATTAATCGATTGTATAGGCATATTCACGAGCACAACAGCGTATAAATGACGGTTTATACCTACAGACACGGACTGTTTCCCAAAAGTAGTACGTAGTAGTAGTAAATAAGTGTATGAACGTATTTATATCGTACATAACGTAGCCACGCGGACACGGCTCCTGACCGATCTCAGCCTTCATTCAACGCTAACGGTATGAAAACCAGAAACGCTCGGTATCTGTACATATAAACTGACTTTTATGGCACCGCACTGTAGATTTGTCATAATTTGGTATAACACGGATTTGCACCTGGTTACACTGTTTATGACAATTTCTATCAATAAAATCAGATTACAAGCATTCTACTTGTAGCATTGTACAAAATAATCAAATCCATTCCATAGTATGAAGGGTGCATCCGTTATATATATATACACTAATTGATTGGTATAAATACGATTAACAAGCGGGAAATAGGCATTACATTAAGCATTACACTAAGTTGCAGAACAACTTCTGCGACCGATTGGCTAACGCCAGAAGAAACTGAAAAACGTATAAACCAAGCCACGGAAACAAACATTCTACTATTTAATATTATTAAGTGCTATTTTATTGTTGGAGCATAGACGGTGTATAGCGCGCGCCGGCGCGGTGATGTCTACTGTTACAATATGACCTTATTTCGTCGCTTGTTCGAATAATAGTCAAGGTTGCTTATAATGAGCTAGTATGATACACTCGCTAGTTAAACAGTCGACCCAACAGCACACTCGCAGGTAAAGGACTCAGGTGTATATTCAAATCTATTTATTGTTTGTAATATATACTCGTAGTAGTACGTCTTAGCTTAAATACTGTATTCTGCCTTAGCATATAGTTTATCTAAACAAGTGTTGTCTGGATTATATTAGACAATTATTGTAATGTGGAGTGTGTGGAAGTGCTCTCAATTTTGTTGAGATAGAGTGATTTAAGACTCTTTCTTGAACTTGTACTAATGTTTTTGCAAACTAAAATCCAAATAATGCTTTAGATTCTATGTTAGAGACCTTTAACCACGAGCGTGCTTGGCTACGACTGTTCATACATTCGAAGTGATTTTACTATTTCAATAAAATTGGATATTACTGATCGAGAGCGAAGCGATATCTGTGGGCGATTTTGTTTCGTATGTAATTATATATCTACATACACTTTCATATGTATGTTGAGTTGAGTTTGCTGTTGAGAAATTGGCTAGTAAGCATATAAATCTCATCGGACAAGAGGTTGTTAGGATATAGGAGTTTCAAAAGGGGTAAAAAATGTTTTTTTATGAAAATATATATACTGGAGTGTCCGATGAAAGTGTTTCATTATTCGTCCCAAAACTATTTTTATTTCGATCGATTCGAAGTTATATAGTTTTGGAGATACAATCAAAATAGTAAAATTTAGTAAACCACTGACTGTAGTGTGAGCTCCAAGTTTCAATGAATTCTCAGTGCACAACTACTCAATCGCATAGATTTTGCGAGATCTCAACTCTGGGCGAACTAATAATTGTAACATTATGTATGTATATTAACATAATATAAAACCTTGCATATGAACACTCCAGCAACATAAATACAAGCATTTAGCATTAATAATGATTAGGTAAAATTTTTGGGAACAGACTATCGTAATAAACAATCAAAATATATGGCAAAAGCTCGTAAAGGTCGCCTGTAGATCGACAATTATGGAACCAAAAGTGAAATCCCGATTAAAAAAACCATTTTCGTGAAACCCTTATGACATTATACTCGTCTATAAACGAAAGCCTACGTCACCTACGTGTAATATTATATTATTGCGATCGTCGACCTGATGGTGGAAGGTGATAGTGAAGCTGCCTCGTGCGAGGGTCGCACCGGGAGTCGTGTAGCGGTATCCGTGAGGCGGCGGCAGCAGAGGCTTGGCGCAGCTCACATGAAGAACTTGCCGATGATGATGCCAAGAAATGCCATGGCTAGGGCGGTGGCCAGCCATGGCATCACGCTCGTCTGCGCCTGCTTCTCAGGCCCGAACAGGTGCGTGCGCTGCGCTCGACCATCGCCCATAACTTGGCGCAGACGCGATAACTCTTCCTGTAATACACACATGATATATATTAATTTGTGGACATTTTTACACAAAATCATCTAGCCTCAAACAAAGCAAAGCTTGTACCATGGGTACCAGATAACTGATATACTTTTTTTAAGTAATACATACTTAGAATACAGTATAACACCTAGACAGAACTATGTCATACATGTCATACTTTTAGTTGAACAGTAGGTATATTTTAACATTTCTAAAGTAGCATACAGTTTCGTTATTTGTGACAGATATTTTAAACAATTCGCCCAGAAACTACGCCGATTTACATTTTGTAATTAGTTAATTGATTCAGATGTGACCTTATAAAAGTATAAAATACACGACATACATAGTTTTCTGAAGTGGCAGAATAGTACTGTAAATATTGAATCCTCTATCTTATACTTTTTTTATGGTGTAATTGGTTACATAATTTTACTAGCTTTTGCCCGCAGTTTCGCTTTGTATTTTATAATAATAATGCTGGACAATCCACACAGCATCATCTAGCCCCAAGCTAGGCAGAGCTTGTGTTATGGGTACTAGATGACTGATATACTTAATACAATACATTACGTACATAGATATTTCTTATTATACATAAAAAATACCCAGAACACCCGGAATAAATATTTGCAGATCTTACAAACATTTATCCCAAGGTGGCAGTCGAACCTACAACCTCCTGCGTCCCAGGTGGACGTTCGCCCGCCGCATCACATCGGTCGTCAACCTATAAAGTAGGTACTTTAAAGATTGACGAGCGATGTGATGTACCTTGAAACCTACCTACGTGACCTTATAAAGGTATCTAAACTAATAATAAATCCGTAGGTGAAGTAGTGATGGTATGACAAGACAAAATGACAAATATCCAACAATCGCTATTTTTAACATACTTGTTAGTACTTAAAGCTAATGTAGACAGATATAGTTAGAATTGCAATATTGCGTACGGTCAATAGCTGAACGAGAACAATGATCTCCGTGTTCAGATGCACCATGCTCTAGGATCATCATATATAAGATAAACGAGTACTTACATTAAAATAGTAGTAGTAGAGCTCTTAATGAAGAGCTTACTGGCGCTTAGATTAACCTAGATTTAAGACGTTTCAAGATGATCCCTGCGGATATTACTGAATAAATGCTTTTTGACTTTGACTTTGTACGGTAAGTACTACCACCATGCCTATTTCTGCCGCCCAGCAGGTTGCTGTGTTCTGGTTTGAAGGGTGTGGGTACCGGTGAAATGACAGGCACGTGAGGCTTAACATCTGTATGCCTCGGGTTGATGGACGCAGAGCAGTTCATCGTAGGGCACGTTCATAACGAACGTGACCTTTGTCATGCTTTTTTATAGACGATAACATTAGGTGGTTAAGGTCCAACTGGTTGTGCTATAGTAAGTAGTATAAAAATACATTAGTTTGCTGCTTAGCACACAATATACAAAACATGATATTATGTACATAGGAACGCACTATAACAAAAATATATCAGAAATAAAAATAGACGAACAAAATTAAACATAGTACGCGAAGTATGCTACAGAAGCAAATGGGTCTCAACTCGGCATAGTGCCCAGTTCAGTAACCGTTGTTTATCACTACCTTAATGCGTTATTTATCGATAAAACACCATTAACCTCGTATGTAGTAGCATTACATCTATGCTGTTATAACCGGCATTTAGTGTGTTCAATCACCGATTCTCCACCGGTTCATCAACATCAGCTTGAAATGTCTACTGCTGGACTGTAGTATAATAATTCTAAGGCCTAAAGCATACTTTTTCAAAAAGAACGACTGAGCTCTTTCCGCTTTCTTCTTTCTTTCTTACTCAGAACACCTTAGTTGCAACATGGTTGCAGAACGGAATATTTACAGAACTAAAAATTAGCTTCAATTGGCACCATACTGGACATTTCTAAACGAAAGGAAGCCAGTGAATACTACCGAGTTTTTTCTTCACTCATATATGAAATAATTAAACAGTATTACTGGCAACATCAGTATATTCTAATTCATTTTCCAAGCTGTTAACTTTCACCATTTCGTTTAAAATGTGATTCGGAATGTCTCGGTATAGTTATGGGATCGGGAATCACATCATACCATTTTACTGCAAATTTATCACTTTTTGATTTATATAATATGCTTATGGAACAAGCAGATGCCACACCTAATCTTAAGCGGTTACCATCACCTCACAAGTCCACGTTTATCAGGAACGTATCCTACGATAAATCGCCCTGCGTTCATCAACCTGAGGCATAGAGGTGTTAAGCCTAGTGTGTTCACCGGCATTCTCGCTGTGTTCCGGTTCAAAGGGTCCCATATCCTTCAAAACGGAACACAGTGAGCTGCTTGGCGGCAGAAATAGGCATGGTGGTAGTACTTCCCTGGACGAGCCCGTTACCAAGAGCTCCACTACTAATAACTTCACATACCTACTACTAGCTATAACATAACAAAGCATGCCTCGGCTCCCAGATACGCTACCCTGCGCATTTCAACCTGAGGCATACAGCACGTGTTAATCCTCATGTGCTTCTAATTTCACCGACACCGACACCCTTCAAGCCAGAAATAGACGTGGTGGTAGTACTCCGGACAAGCCCTTATCACAGTTACTACCAGCTTTGTTTCCGCAACGCATATTTTATAGCCTCAACTCTGACGCTTTTAGGTAGTGTCGTCGACACGGTTCAAGTTTTATTTATGGATGGATATGGATACACGATAAGCGCCCCGTACGGACGATAGAAGAACTAATTTTACTAGTCAAAATTAAACGACACTAACCCTGTACAACTAAAAATCTCAGATTTGAGGCTCAGTAAATCTGACTCGAAATCAAAGCCACAGAAAACTTCAGTTTTTAAGAAGGAAATGTACAAAGAAATAATGTTTGCAGATCATTATTATTATATTAGATCGATGTCTTAGTCCTAAATTCTGAAGTTGCCTGTCGTCTCAAGTTCAGAATTAGGATACAGATTGACAAAGTCAACTTTTGATATGCTCCGTATTGACCGTATTGAAAAATCTTGAGTAGGTACCTGGTAGTACTGAGATGAAAGGGCCTAGCGTCTAAGGTCCAACTTACCTGGGGATTAAATCTCCAGAAGCTACTTGCTACTGGCTAGAAGCTATTAGCGCTAAGTTGGTACTTTTTGCCAACTCGAACTCGTTGAAGGTATGAATAAATTAATAAAATAGTAGGTTATAAATGTATATATGCGACGGTGAGATAGTTGTCCCACCGCCACGTGTGCTGATGTGCGAGAAGCTAGTATAGTTTCTAGAAAATAGATACGAATTAGCGAGCTGCGCCAAGCGAGAGAGTGCAGTTCCGATAGTTTTGTCGCTGGGCAATGAGCGAGTGACAATTTTACTCGCTCCACTCGCTCAGGGTGGCAGAGTTGTATGCGTATATACCAAGCGATAGTCTCCTTGCGAGTGTTCAGTCGCCGCAAACATCACTCAGCGAGTTTTATTTGTAGCTGGACTTTGTGGAGAGAGTTCTTGCCGGCAATATGAACAGTCAGCGATCAACCATTACTATATGTACCTCTTATTAACACGGAACCGATTGTAGGTTCCTTGAGCGAGAAAATAGACGATGGCTAACAGATTTCTCGCCGGCGGTGGGACAACTGCCTTATTGTGAGGTAATAGTCATTATGCAACCCAGGCTTGTTTAAAATAATTCGCTTATTGTCTGTTTCAAAAATATAAGACTCTTATAGCGGTTGTGTAAAATATTATTGCTTCACAAGCTACAATCTGTTGCTATCTCTTTTTGTTGATATGAAAGTGACCAGAATATTTATTTTATACAACCACTGTAATGTGTCAAGGAATAAAAATAAGCGCATAACTATTTAATCGTGCTCGGGCTAAAGCTTCTACTGTGCATAAAACGTTATGTTCAGCTTATCATATATACTAATCAGCAAGGGTTCTGTATACTCAAAGAGGCAAGGCAAGGAATGCGGCCTTTGCGCGGACTTTAATATATAGAATCGCTTTCCTTGTTCTTGACTGAGGAGAGAGCTTATAAGTTCATCTGATTTTTAAGCTTCATCCATCCAATCCAACACAAGCAAATATTTTACTCGTATTCTTAAAACTGCGTAAGAGTTAAGAATACGATTTAAAATTGAATACAAAATACTGTTTTACTAACTATTACTGATATATCTACAAAAACAGTAAAAAGCACATTGACACTCATGCTATACTGCAAGATGAAAAGCTTATTTGTTGGTTTATAATATTTTCTGGTTATTTATTAATTTATTATTAACAAACAGTTAATATGTCATCGCTATAACAAACAAATAAACAAAAAAGTAAAGGCCTCGCCCGTTAAGATCGATGTACACTTCCAGGGCCAATTTGAATCTTCTTTGTTAGGCTTAGGCTTACAAACTTAGGCTTTAAACAAAGAGGGTGTGGTCAGCAGGCGGGCGCTTCTGGTCAAAATGTAAGAACCCCACAAGAAATGAGTTTCTAACAACACCGCTCTGTCGTACCAGTAGCGTCCGCCTCCACACGGTTACTGCGGACGAGGCCTAAAAACGGTTACAGATTGAGCTGTCTAACAGGCAGCAAGATGTCCATTGTCTCCGGATTAAGCCAAATATTTTGGTCAAAATGAACTGGAAATATTTGAACCAGAAATGTTTATTTACTTTAATCCATATACATACTCGTTTGTGTAAGTTCGTATACGTGCGTAAAATGCCCAATCGGTAACCGCATTTTAGGTAGGTTATCACGATTATACAGAAACAGCATTCTCACAAAAGCGCTGAGACAACAATCATACAACAGTTCATCCACGCGTACATTCGCGAAGGGGTTCGTTTACATCAACATTGCAGTATACTTTGAAAAAAACAAAACAGGGAAAACAAATCTAGCTTTCTACTTGGTTTAATAAGTAAAATTACCTCTTACCTTGTATACCTATTAGACCAGACCTTACCTATTTTACTGTTAGATAATTAAATCGTGTAACGTATTGTAAATTTTGGTTGATATAGAACAAGCGTTTGTCTAGGAAACTCACTTTTAATTGAAGATTTTCATGTTTTAATTTAGACTCTTCCTCGAGCAATTGTGCAACTTCTAAAGATGAAGAATTTCGATCGATTTCCACATTTTCTGGCTTTGTGAAAGACAAGTTCTGGAAAATTGACAAATAAAAAAAGGTTACAAAAAAAATGGTAGGTGATCCAGTATTGGATTTGGTAAAGACTGTAGAATGGAGTAAAAGTTTTGAAACAAAAAAACATGCATTGTTAGGCGGAACTTTTCAAGAATAAAAGAGAAGGTTGAAAGGATTTAGATAGAGGATTTAAGGAAAAATGTTTCTTTGAATTGCTTTTTTATATTACACTCAATGTAGAAAGATTTTTGGAATCAGATAAAAACTAGGTAACCCTAGATGCGAATTATATATTATAAATTTTAGTCAAAATTATTTATTATATGCCAAGTATACAATTTTTTTTTAATATTTTATTTATACTGTGCATGCCTTTAGTAAAATCTTTTTTTATATTGTATTATGGTCAAAGCTTTCATTTTTTTGAAAGTGTTTAATAAAAATCTATTAAGTAATTTAGAGGTTTGATGTATGTTACGTGTGACTTTTGTATTTATTATGATGTGTTTTGAAAAAGTTCGATCCCCAACCGTTCTATCACCATTTAATATGAAGCATGTTATTTTATGATGTAAGCGGAAGAAATGGGCTGAAAAGTTTTGTCATTTTGTTTTTGAAATCACACGCATTCATTTTTGATCAAAGAAAGCTGTCAAGAGTTAGGGTCAGCGCCGACCGACGACGCTGGGTAGAGTGGGTGGCATGGCGCGGCGAGACCAGTGTCCTCCACCAAGCCTTGTGATCCTTGTGATTTTATTTACTATATAAATTTAAGCTGTACACCCTCCTTGGAAAATAAATTCCAATAAAACGCTTCACTGCTTCTCTGTCCATCTGCGCTGACCCATATCTGATTAAAGATGGTAGCAAAGCAAACGTGCTCGATGCATATCCGCCGCCTGCTTCAACAGTCGTGACGCAGTAGCGGAGATTATAAATACTTGTAATACCGTTTTCGCGCTTAAAGTTCCAGAACAACCTTCGTCGTCCTTCAGTCTCTTGACTTCATTGGGGATACGATTGTCTACTGCTTCCTGTAAGACAATTTAAAGACATGCCAAGCTTGGAATGATTTGCCGGCACCGATGCCGCGCCGATGTGTTATGTAATGTGTGCATCTCCCGAGCCTCGGACGCCTCGGGTCGGCGCGAGTTGGTGGTTTTTACATGAAATAATGAAGCGATGATTTGATAATAACGCACTCTCGATAAACCGATTTGTTAGTCGACACGGATCGATGACGAAAGGATAAATAAAAATCAAAGAAGCACACTATAACAACAAGACGACAAAACGACATAAATCGTGCATTATGAACTTCTTACACATACATACATTTAAGGTGAACGCGCATTTGTACGATAATAAAATTCGACGACAGACGCACTTTTCGGCGACGTCAATTCGTTAAATCGTAATGCGCGTTTACCTTTAGTGAGTACTGGGAGGTTAAACTTTGCTACGGTATGGAACATTCAAAATACTTATTCTATAGTGTTTTGTATAGTATTTGACCTTTGCGGCTGGTTTAGCTTCTTCGATGACTCGCTTTTTGGTAACTTCATTCTGGGCGCCGTTGTCGCCGGCATCCTGTAACAACATTTTTTATTAAAATTCTTTTTCTAACTTCTTAAAATTAGGAGCTCAGCTCTTGTCGGGATTTTGATGCATTTTTCTCAATTTTACTCTTTCTAATGCGCCTCCTTGTACGACATGGCAGCAACCTTCTACTAAGACCTAACTTAAACACAAATTTTGGACGCTATCTACTATTCATCAGGCTCACTTCGAATTGTGAAAAACATATTATAGGAAAGATCAATAATTTTTTTCCTCATTCACAATTTTGTATCTTTTATTCCCTATTCCGTTTTTCAAAAATCTGCTTTTAAAGAAGAAAGAAAGAGAAACGATTAGAGGTAATAGAGCAATACTAATTTCTCAAACGTAAGCTTAGACATACAATTAAATTGTTTTGAGTTTGTTTATTTTATAACCATAGTCACGTATCCACGTTTGTATAGGTTAATAAGTAAATTTTTTTCGCGAAGTTTGTGGGACTTATTCGATCCTTTGTTTGTTGTATCCTTTTGTTTGTAGGTCGCTGATGTTATGAACCATACCGTATTCTTTAATAAATTATTACGTGTGAGTACATAACATATAAACCTAAATGCGTAATAACCGTATCCGTATAACAATAGACGAATCAAAATAAGCTTTCGAAAACTCATTTTCACACACACACATCTGTCACATCTGGACCCATAGTATAGCGGATGAAAGTTACCCTGCTGTCAATGACGTCACCTTTAACAAAAACGGATGAAAACCATTCGTTTTCGATGACATCATCACGACCAAAAGCAAATGAAAACCATCCGGCTGTCGATGACATCATTCTTACAAAACCGATGCATACTTTTTTTATCTCACAAGTTTCCGGAAAACATCTGCTTTTTTCAATAGGGTTGAATGGTAATTCTTAATGTATTAATTATTACGACTTTCTCGTTACAGATACCGTAAAGCCTCAAGACAAAAATCTTGATTCAGTGTGTTTTACCAGTGATGACTTATGGAACGGAGACGTGGTCGCTAAATATAGGTCTCATACAAAAGCTCACAGCCGCTATGGAATCAGAAATGAGGAAATCCGTAGAAGAACTAAGGTCATGATATAGCATAGAAGTTGAAGTGGCAATGGGCAGGCCATATAGCTCGTAGAAGCTACAACCGCTGAGGAATAAAGGTTCTCGAATGGCGACCACGAACCGGAAGACCAAGCGTCCTCTTACCCGATGGGCTGATGACATTGTTAGGATCGCAAGAAGTCGATAGAAGGAAAGGTCTGGTGGAAGGAATGGAAGGAAGGTTCTACTAGAAACTTATGAGGGAGTCCTATATCCAGTAGTGGACTACAGGGTGTTGATGATGATAGTATATTTGCCAAAGGAAAAGAGTCTGTCACAAACTTACATTGAGATTAGGGTTCGCAATGCGCTGTGTCTCGAAGACGCATTTCAGCTTGTAGTCCATGAGTTGATCAGGACTAATTTCCTTCCACTGAAAGCAAAATATGTTAAAGTTAAGAATATTAAAAAAAGAAAGAAAAACGTAAATTATACATAAAAGTTACTGTGCATATTTTCCAGAAAGCTTGTACTTTGATTAACTGACGTTTAACAGTTGTGGTGGTCACCGACACTGCTGTCACTGATCTACCTGCCAAGCGTACGTTCTACAGCAATCCCTCCCAAATATGGGGGAGACCTTTGTCTAGCAGTAGATTTAAGTAGGGCCGATGACGAATAGGCATAAAGACAGTAGCAAATAGACAATGAAAGTGTGGTTCTGAATATTTGCATCCTCGCATACCAAATCGTTGGTACAGTCTGTACCATTTTTAGGGTACCGTACCCAAAGGGTAAAACGGGACCCTATTACTAAGACTTCGCTGTCTGTCTGTCCGTGTGTCACCAGGTTGTATCTCATGAACCGTGATAGTTAGAGAGTTGAGAGAGAAATTTACACAGATGATGTATTTCTGTTGCCGCTATAACAACAAATACTAAAAACAGAATAAAATAAATATTTAAGGGGGCTCTCATACAACAAACGTGATTTTTTTGTCATTTTTACTATAGATAATGGTACGGAAGCCTTCGTGCGCGAGTCAGACTAGCACTTGGTCGGTTTTTTATGCCATATAGAAGCTTTTATAAATCGAACATGATTCAAAGATTAGTGCTCGGAAATCCACTTTCATATACGAAGTAAGTATACTTACTACTTGATCAATATTAGTCTTTCCTTCCGGAGCAATGACGCTTTGAACCATAAACTTATGTTTATGTTTTTCGTTGGGGTCAATGTATACTGGCTGTGGTGTAACTGTAAAAAATATTAATCATTAAAGGTATACCAGGAACGTGTAAAGTTACAACAAGGTCTTATAGAATACCACTTGCTTGACAACCAATTAAATACGATTATTTTGCTGAAATTCCTAGTTACAAACCAGCAATGTATTCCATTCAGCGGTCAACGACCGCAAGTGCAACGCACCGGTCAGATGATCGCGGTTTCTTTTAGATTGCTGTTTTTGGTGTTTTGTCGTTTTTACGCGTTTTAAAGATAATTAGTTACTAATGTTTATTTTATGAAGTACCTATTGTTGATATTGATGCTGAAAATACGGAATTGATGCTGATATTGTTAGGATCGCGGGAAGTCGATGGATGCCTATGTCCAGCAGTGTACTTTTACAGGCTGATAATGATGAAAGGTAAATATCGACCTCATGATTTGTTAAGTTCTGAATCTCGTCACTCTCCGATTATATTTTTGCAATTGTTTCAAATGCAACTATTTGCAATTCCCATGGTAAAAAGCGGATATAAGAGTACCTATTACAATAATGGACCTTGGTAACACCATAATCAACGGTTGTTACGCGAAATGGTTATG
Source organism: Electrophaes corylata (assembly GCA_947095575.1). Taxonomy (NCBI): domain Eukaryota; kingdom Metazoa; phylum Arthropoda; class Insecta; order Lepidoptera; family Geometridae; genus Electrophaes; species Electrophaes corylata. Next base: position 7,733,437 of record OX352698.1, on the reverse strand, counting down.
CGATACGCGCTGAAATATTGCTCATACAAATTTCATTTAACTTGAGCTCTACTTTTGCAACAGCAAAAACTGCACATGACCACAAAGATGCAAACTTATTTCAAAATTTCTTTGTCTGATCATAGAGCGATGCTTGCTCAAGACGTCAGAAGCCAGAGGAGGAAAATTTAAGTTTTGGCTCACCAGTCATTGTCTGTGTAAGGGCTACCATTGTCTGTGAACTCTAAGATTTGTAGATTTGTCCTTAGATAAATCAAAACGGTCTTGAGCCAGCAGACGACTAGGTAACAGCTTACAGGAATGTGTGTGTACTCACTTGCTATTTCCACTTTGGAGTTGGGCTCGAGAGAGCCAGAGTTCGGGCGAACACAGTACTTCTTTGGGGCAGTTGTCTTTATCTTGAACAGTACTGTATCCTTAGTCGGGTTGGCCAGCCGCAGGTATCTGGTACAACCCTGCTCGAACATCCCAGCGAAGTCAACTAAAAGTTCAATAATCATTAATGTATATACACGCTAAAATTAATTGCAAGTTATTGAACACTATTCCGAAATAATACCTTTTATAACTTCTTAGTTTTGTATAAACATAGATATAATTGGTAGTTTAGTTCATTTCAGTTGTTGTTTATGTCTTTTATAATAATAAAGTTGATTTATTTTCTTTCACAATATAGCACAGTACAAGTATTTTATTTAATCTAGCATGTTGGAGATCAAATGCTACTTTGTGAAAGACTGGTGCCTGATGTAGGTTTGAGAGAATACTGTTTGTTTTTCCAATCGAATAAATAACCCTATACTTATAAACGTTATTCAATTTTAAATATTGCTTAAAATTAGTTCTGTCACTGTTTGTCACCACCCAATAATACGAGATGGTAATAGTTTAAGCATTGTTTATCTTTGGACAGATTTTTATTAGTAGCAGGCTAAGTAAATAAGACTGAAATGTTTGATAACAATTTGATACATTCACAGTAACTTGACACTACTAGAATTCGCTTATTAATTGACCTTTCAAACTGTTTTCGTGGCAGGGTGCCACCAGTGCAACTGAACGTGCCTAGGTACTTCATTTATAGTTCGATGACCCTTAAGAGCTTTATTAGGTAAAGATACCTACAAGTATGTACCTGATGATATTGGTTCATTGTTTTTTTATCAAAACTGATAGAAAATACGCTACACAACAAGAAAACAAGTAAGTAGCAGCGGTGATACGGCGAGCCAGGGGTAACTTTTTCACTCATACCCCTATTTACGGGACACTGTCTGAGACAGGATTTTACACGGAGTAGGCTTGCCCAGCTCCTATACCTTACAGCTTAGCCATGGTTTTCCTTCACTGTCATTGTGCACATATTTTTTTCGAATAGAAAATTCAGTGACACGACCGGATTCAAACCCACGACCACGGAAGGCGTGGTTGCTACCAATACACCAGTGCTATACATGAGTGTTACCGTTTGAAAAGTTTAAACATTTCTTTAATCAGTACACCACGACATTTCCGAGAAGAGTCATGGTAAGTACCCTAACAGGCTAACTCCAAAATCAACTCCTAACCCGAACTCTCATTACACCAAAGACAGTAGGTAGACTCAGAAGTTCACGTTGGTCATCTACACTAATATTATAAAGAGGAAAGATTTGTATTTTTGTATGTTATGAATAAACTCAAAAAGTACTGGACCGATTTTAATAATTCTTTTTTCATTAGAAAGCTACATTATCACTGAGTAACATAGGCTATATTTTATTTTGGAAAAAAATAGCGTTCCGTAAAATATTTGGGTTTTTCAGACACAAGGTGTAAAAAATCAACCAGAAAAGTTACTTATTTTGCGTACGCTGCCTAAACTATAAAAGATAGAACCATAAAATGTTCTAAATAATTGTAGATCTTATAAATATCTACAAAAAAGTCCGCGACACACTATACCTATCTATGTCGAGTGAGGCACAACAGCCATTTTTTTATTTAAAAATCTTCAATTTTTTTGGACTACATTTAAACGCATTTATTTTACTCATACTATTAATCCTTATCGAAATAAATTATTTTATCACTAAGTACAGTTTATGTAGATAATATTTGGTCTGTGAATGATTAGAATTGGACGTTTGGTTTTGAAGTTATGGCGAAATTAAAATATTACGATTTCTGCTGCACGGCCCGTTGCGAAGTGAGCGTCACCAAGTTGGGAGTGCGCGTGCAGAGGAGTAGTTTAGATCTATGAGTAAGGTACCCGCGCGGCTCAGCCGCGAGGTCGGCTCCCTACGCAGGTGTTTTATAAAAAGGACATTAATTCATAATGTAATATAGTTTTATGAAAAAATCTATACAAATAAATAAAATTGAAGTGTCTGTTTGTAATATTAAAATAACGCTTTTTACTACATGCATAGGAATGTATATACGATACATATACCAAAATAGCATTTTTTTTAATTTTTGTCTGTTTGTTCCGTGTAATCTCTGGAACGGCTGGACCGATTTCGACGGGACTTTCACTGGCAGATAGCTAATGTAACAAGGAGTAACTTAGGCTACTTTTTATCCCGAAAAAATAACGGGAACTGATAAAAACTGCCACGCTGGCGAAACTGCGAACGGCCGCTATTTTATGCCGTATTAACGCCATCTGTTGGTGACATCGAGTACTACTTCAGTTAAGATTTGTAACTAAACATGTTTACCGCCCAACGAAGTGGGCACCGGTCAGCTAGTTACAAATACAGAGAAATGGAGTAGATATTGTAGAATTGAAATTGTTAGTGTTGTACTTTTGCCGCTGACAAATACTGGTAAACGTAAACATCTCTAAGATTTTATTATGATATAAATAAAATGTGAAAGGATGTCTACCGGATTACATCGTGAGCCTATATTAAAAGGTTTAAAAGTTTGATCTTAAATCCTCATCTTGTATTCTAGCAGCGGTGATGGGCTTGCAACCTTACGTATGGAATATCAACTACTGCAAAACTTGGGTATGTCCATTAAACATCCTCAATGAATCTTGAGTCGTCATTACTAGGTACTTAGAGATCTGAGGGGATATTAACCGTGCCTGGGGATTACAGTCGGAAACAATTTTTTTCTTTTTTCCCTTCATTTCGTATTTTTATTTGAGATTGATTAGTTGCCGCATAGTTTCTACACACAAAACAGTCCGACCTACAATAATACCCTTTTAAATGTACGGATATTGACAATCTGTCTAGGTACGATCTACGAAAATGTAAGGATTTTGGAAGCTGGTTCGCGGTACAGACTACTCAATAGTTTCTATGAAGCTACGGCGAGAGGTCAGAGTTCGTATCATCTCGTAGAGCTTGTCCTACTTTCAGCCATCCTAACTATCTAGGTAGTTCGAGTTTAAAACGTAGTTTAACTTGACCTGTTTTAAGTGGTTTCGGAGTTAGTTTAACAGATTTCCTGAGAGGTTCCAAGGAGACTAACTTAGATTGTTTCATAACAGCATATTACTGTGAAGATGACACAGATAGGTGACAGTACCATACTTCAATTTACTCTTTGTAGGTAATATAGGTAATACTAGGTTTTAGAGACGCTTCTTGGGACCTACCTACATTTATACCCACATTAATATCATATTATTAAGATGACAATCACTAATGTCATCGGAGTAAATAATACGAATTAAGGTGGTCATCATCATGCTTAGCAGCTTTGTTAGTTACGCTCTGCTGATTTCAGGATTATATTTATTACTAGCGGCTCGTCCCGGCTTCGCACGAATTTTTGTAGGGATCCCAATTTTTTTTAAGATATTATATAGGATATATTACATATATATTATATGTCACCCGAGGATAGTGTAGCTTCCCAACGGTGAAAGAGTTTTTCAAATCTGTCCAGTAGTTTCGGAGCCTATTCAATGCAAACAAACAAACAAATCTTTCCTCTTTATAATATTAGCATAGATATACCTTATATAGCCTGTGGTCATTGAATTTGAAGCTGATATCATGTTAAAAAAATAATTGTTTTTTTTTGTTTTGATAGCCACAATCAGATAATGGACTATAGGTATAGGATGGGACTTTCTACTATACTACTACTCTCTACTACATTCTCTCGTTTACTCTTACTATATCAGGTTGTCTAGGAAGTAGCTTCTTTTCAACCGTTTAGTGTTTATGGGATTTACTATAAGTGATCTAGTTTATGGGATGGCATGGGTTTTTGGACAATTCAGGTATCCAAGTTTGATTGTATAAACATCATTGAAGAAAGTAAAAATAAAATAAACTATAAGATCATAAATAATTTTTTAATAAATGCAAATTAAACAAATATTTGGAATGCTTGTGTTGTTCCCATTGACTAAGCAATGCACTGTTTTGTGCCATCATCATTATGATGGGTGGTTGATTACCTATATAGTGCTGGTTATAAGCGCTCCTGTATATGCCACTAGAAATTTCTAGTATGATTTATATGAACACTTCAGAGAGAATTAACAGCTAAACGCCGAAGGTCTGTCATCATACTATTAGCCACTAGCTTCTGCAAACTTTAAAAGAAACCTACAGACTTTTAAAGAAGTATACAGACCAAATCTGCATAAATAGAATAAGTAGACAATTTTAACTATACTTTTTATTTCAATTAGTATTTATTTCTGTCATTAAATAAAATGGACTTTGCAGATCAGAGTTCTAAAATCAGTACTAAAACCGTTTATTTATTTCTATTTACAATCCTTTATCAATTTATCCTTCAGTATGTTAGAGCATTTCAAAGTGCTTAATATTAATATTATTAGTAAAACATTCTTTGTAAGATGTCATTGGTAATATCAGATTCATAGCAATTTATATGCATTGAGCACTTTAATAGCATAAGTCTGTACATGTTCTATGCATTACTTGTCGGACTGTCATATGTACAGGTAGGACTCAGGTACAGTAGCAAAGATACAGTACTATGATCTACAAATAGTAAAATTGATTAGAATCACTAATATTCAAATGCAAAATACTGAACCAGGCATGTCTGTCATCAACCAGGTCTCAAGTATATGTTACTTGGTTGATTTCTCTTAAGTAGATAAGGTCATTTTGGTAAAAAATAGGCTACTAATAAATATTGTGTTGTTTTCAAAGCTTATTAATCATTGTGCTTTATGTCATTGTGGTTATCATTCAAGTAACGTCAATTTATCGCATCAATGTGTGTTGGATATTTTATTGTCTTTTAGATTCGTCCAACATTAATGAAGCAATGAAACAACAATCTTAAAATATTATTCAGCTGATGCAGTCAGTTAGTCAAGAACCAAGTTAGATCTTCCTTAACATTGGTAAAGTACCTTATCAGTGACAATTCTGGATTAAGAGCTATTTAACTAGGTACTTAGGCACAGGTAAGTTCTAACAATGAACCCCATTCCATGAAAGCAGGAAAACTGTGATGAAGATATAATCTAAAAGTAACACTTATTTTACTTTCAAATTACATCAATATACATGTATGGCGAACTCTAGGAGGGTGAGTAACTAGGTAGGTATGTAGATACATCACCTAAAAGAAGTGGGTTGGTCTCAACATTATTAGGGAAATCGTAGCGATTTTCACGGACACGTAGCCCAGATAGCATAAAACTTGATTTACAACTACAAGGAATAAGGAAAATGTGAAAAAACCGCACCCTGACAAAACGCCGATATCTGGAAATAGAAACTCCATTTGTCAGCAGCTAGCTAGGCGACGTCTGCTGCCCAAGTTTCAATGCGGCTGTCGCATCTTACGCGCTCCAAAAAGATAGGCACTTACCTTTAAATTTAAGTTCATTTTGTGGATCTATAGTTAACACCTGGTTAGGCATATTGTAATGCTAAAGATGTAGTATTTGGAATTCAAAATTTGCAGATCACAAGTGAAATGATTACTCCGCGACGCGACTTCTTGGCAAGCGAGCGATCAAACCGAACGAACAATGAATGACGACGACCGACGACGATGTTCGACGAGCGACGACATGCGCAATGCGTATTGCGTACAATGTTGCCAACTCCCACCCACAGCCTAAACAGAACCAACTAGCAAAACTGTGGGTCTAAAGGCCCCAGTACACAATGGCCTGTGATGGGCCACGACGCTTTGCAATGCACAACTGTAGGCCACGATCACTTGGTGTTCACACAGTGGCGCATGTCTCATTGCTGCCTGGCAAACCACTTGCGATGGACGTAGAAGTAATTACGGCTGCGGCTATTTATTTATATACTGTTTACAAGTATTACAGAAGTGTGTACCGTCACAAAGTTATACTCCACGATACTGACACTTTGGGCGATCAAAAGTTCTAGCACGCACGCAACAAAAAAGTGCACTATCCCGGTCAGCGGTCGGTGACGAACTAAACAATGGCCGATTGTGTGGGCACCACAGGCCACGCTACGCCACGATTCCTTTGAAGTGTGCCCAAAAACTGACAACTCCCCGATTGCGCGCCACGATTGACAATTGTCCGCCATCATATACCATTACCCCCTGTACACAATGGCGATGGCCTGTAGTGGGCCAGCATGGGCCATTGTGTACTGGGGCCTTGATAAAATCTTATTTTTTTACTGTGACAAACACGAGTTATGAATATGGTTACAAAGGTACAAGTCACCGTTCGGAATGATTTACCGAACAAACATTTTATCATTTTAGATATTGTAACTTACGAATTATCAAATGACAATTTGTACACAAATTGGATTATGGAATATAAAACATTAGAATTGTGAAATAATTATTTAGCATAAAAATATTAATAAAACTATCGTAAAACCAATCAACCTGAGCAACAGTCCCCGGTCATACACTCCATGGTTGTACATTCACATTCACTGACATGTGGGTAGGGTCACCTACTTTCATAGATGCAAAGCACAATCATGGAAAACTTAGCCAGGAATAGTGGCACAGTTTGGTCAGAGGTCACTAATTTCAGACCGGGTTGTGCTCTCTAGATCGTAAAAAAACTATGACACAGACACAAAATAAAAACCTAAGTCATGGAATTTCAACCTAATTCGTGTCCGTTATGCTGACAGGAACGTAGCTCCGGTCCTGTTTTTGACTATCACATCATTTAGTCAATGTCTCGATAGTTCATATTTTCATAATTCTGGAATTTGTCACCTCGTATTTTCGGATATTTTCATATAAATACGTTTCCTGCTACCTTGACGTCAAGGTAGCAGGAAACGTTCTCAATCACAGCGATCACTGCACCTTTTGCACTGCTTCCTATGTCAGCATTTAGTCATGCATTTGTCAATCTTACATACCAAGTTTCATCAAATTTGGTTTAGTAGCAACGGAGATATTACGATGTGTTTATTTGAAAATTTAACGGACGCCATGTGACATTTTCGGCCAAAGTAATTTCACTTGAATCGAGTCACCTGCAGCTTATTTCCAAGCAATAGTTATACCGACAGATTCATTAGAATTTTATCTTTCAGATAGCAGTCCAACATTGTAGCTTTCTAGTGTTTTTATCCTAATAAAACAATATATACAGTTTACATGCCTTTTCATGCCAATATGTCCAAAGTGCAGTGCAAAGTGCAGGGATACTAAACTTCATAGAAAAAATCATACGACAGAAATGTATAAGTCAGACACAGTGTTTCCAGCTTTTAAAACAAGATTAAAGTATTCATCATCATCATCTTAGATAAGTTCACAGCTTATTTCAATGACAAATCCAAGAATCCATCGGCATATCTTAATCATGGAAATAAGCTGTGAACTTATCTAATCTATCCGTCGGTATAACTATTTCTTGGAAATAAGCTGCAGGTGACTCGATTCAATTGAAATTACTTTGGCCGAAAATGTCACATGGCGTCCGTTAAATTTTCAAATAAACACATCGTATTATCTCCGTTGCTACTAAACCAAATTTAATGAAACTTGGTCTGTGAGATTGACAAATGCATGACTAAATGCTGACATAGGAAGCAGTGCAAAAGGTGCAGTGATAGCTGTGATTGAGAGAGTTACCTGCTGAGCAAGCGTCAAGACAGCAGGTAATGTATTATATGAAAATATTCCAAAATATGAGGTGACAAATTCTAGTATTATGAAAATATGAACTGTCGAGAAATTGACTAAATGCTTGCAATATCGAAAACACGATTGGAGCTAGTTACCTGCCATCTTGACGGACACTTTATTTTGTTAATCGAATCGTAGCTCTAATAATTTTATTGATTGACCAGCTCAAAATGTTCAGTTTCTAGTAAAAGTAATCTGTGCTCAATAGATTGGGATGAGATTAGTGCTCATTCGAGCTGTTTGTAAATTTGTTGCTACTTTCTTTACGCTCTAACCAAAAGCAAAAAATCTGTTCTTGCATAACATGCTCGTGATTCCCGGCTCTCTCAATAAATATATTTTAGACTGCAAGTATGAATTATTCACATCTTAATTCTGTTATAAACGCGTGCTTTAAAGTAGACCGTGGGCTTAGACAAAAGCTATTACAGAATTGGTGCAAAAATCAGGGATTTCAAACACCCAAGTTATCTTTTAGTTTAAACCTTCGGAACTTTTGTTCTTCTGATGGGATCGCCCAGTCACACAAAGATGACATTACGGTTCTGCCGTCCCCACAAGAGGCAAGTATTATCTATCTATTCTATCTTTCAGTACAACGTATGTTTCTGGAATAAAATATAGGCTTCATTTGGTTTGGTACTGAGCCTGGAGCTACGTGCTGTATGTCTTGCTGAGGGCACTGACATACCTATGACCCTCCTGGTGATAAGTGGCAAGCATAATCTATAGCAACATTGCCTTGCACCTCACACACATTAGTAAACTGCCGTATAACATGCCATGAACCCGTCATCCTGAGGCATATGGATGTTAAGACTCACGTGCCTGTTGTTTCACCAGCACTTGTACTCAGAATACAAAAAGCTTCTTGGTGGTAGAAATAGACAATGGTAGTAGTACTTCTCACTGCTAGTAGTTAATAAATAAAGGTTTAACATATAAATTTCATTCTTTACACTAAAAGCAGCATTTCAGCAAACTAGATGGAAAAAAATGAAGAACTTGTAATTTTTAGTATAAAAATGCATTTCTTTATTTCAGGTCACATTAATGCTTCGTAAAAATGAATTCAACAAAGATTTTGATATTGGATCTGTAAAGTCTTATGATTCTAACCAACTAGCATCTAACGAGCCTATTGAAGATACTAGAAGTGAAGCACTTTGCAAAATGACTCCAGGTAAGATTTACATAGTCAAAAACTCTGTACTGAATTCTTTTTTATATCCTAAACAGATGTTCTAAGAACATAGGAATCTGTTTAAATTGATTGCATAGTTACTTATGCTATTAACCTACAAATTAAAAGTTCTGTTCATAAACAGTCAATTTCAGTAGCACAGAAAAATTAAATCTTTGGTTAGGATAAGATGGTAGGTATGGATGGAGTTTGGCAATCTGTTTTACAAAAATCATTACTAATAGGCAATAGGATGGACCAATTGAGTTACAAATAGATTCCTACATTTTCCCTTCTCTCTTATATCAGGTGATTTACAAATTACTCATTAGATACTTTGAGGAGCATAGTACGATCAGTGGTCATATAGTATTCTTTGCAGTACATATATATACAAACAGTACCACAAAGAGTATGTCCTCAGTAATCTTGCTCTGTGAAGTACTATAAGTAGCACTAAATTCTCAGCTTATAACACACACTGAAAGCTGTCGCAACTCAGTTGGTAGTAGCTCTGCCTTCTATGCTGTAGGTTGTAGGTTTGATCCTCACCAAGGACAAACATTTGTGTGATGAACATAGATGTTTGTTTTCTGTCTATTCTGTCAGTCATCTGATTTCCATAGTACAAGCTATGCTTTGTTTGGGGATAGATGATTTTGTGTAAAAATGTCCACAAATATTTATTTATTTTATTTTGTATAAATGAAGAAAATTAATTATTAAAGGTTTGCTTCTGGGAGTTTTTGATGGTCATGGTGGCCCAGCTTGCGCGCAAGTCGTCTCCAAACGATTACTCAAATACATTGCTGCATCTCTCCTCCCAGAAGACATGCTAAAGAAATACATGGAAGATACATCGAGAAACACATTAATAGAGACTTTCAATGATCGGGTTAGTAGTTATAAATAAACTTTGGTATTGATAACTATACACCTATTGCTTTACTGTTGGAAAGAAATCTTTCGTAAGTAATACCTACTAATATTAAAATAGTATAGCTATTTCTGCTGCCAAGCCATGATGCTTGCACTACTGTGTTCTGATTTGAGGGTAATAGACACCGAAGTCGCAATTTGCATGAGACAAGACCTTTACATCCTCAGAGTGATGTACGCAGTGCAATGTTACAGGACATGTTCTCCTAAACATATGCTAGAGCGTTATGCAATTATTATAGGCAGAGATGACATTAGGCACTGGCATTCACACAATTTAAACTGAATTTTGATTCTTAGTATTGCTCATTGGTCTTTGTGAATTGCGAGCTTGTTTTGTATGGTACAGCTTAGAAATACCATCTCCATCTCCATCTCCATCTCCTGCTCTGTTACCTAGAAAGGAGTAGCTACTCAAGGGTAAATGCTAAATGTAAGTATGTGCCAAATGTAATGTTTAGGGAAACATTACATTTGGCACATACCCACATTTAGCATTTGTTAGTACTCTTTATATGTTCACCGCCGTTAGTATACTAACTGGTTTTCTCACGGTGTTTCCCTTTCAGAATGATAAGTAGTTTAGTATTAGTACTTAAGCACCAGTTGAAAGTTTTATCCGACTAGCCAATAAATCCTAATAACGAACTATCTTGTTACAGGTTGAAATTATCGAGGATCTTAAAACGCAGTATGAGAATAGTTTCAAACAATACTTAGCAGAGCTTGCAGATCTACCAAGAAAAGGGCAAGATATTGGGTCATCGTTGGAAACAGGTATTATGAAATTAGACAATCACCTGTCTAAAGAGGTAACAGATCAGTACGAGGCAAAGGGTGTTGTGAATCCAAAGACACTATCGGTCGCACTGTCCGGTGCCGTAGCGTGCGTGTGCCACGTAGACGGCCCTCATTTGTACGTAGCGAACGTCGGCGATTGCAATGCGGTCGTAGGCACCATGGTCGAAGATGACGAATGGGTGGCTAAAAAGATCACGAAAGAGCACAACACTGAAAACTACGACGAGGTCAAGAGAATATGGAAAGAACATCCGGACAGCGAAAGGAAGACGTCCATCAGGAGGGATAGGCTGCTCGGGGAGCTCGCTCCGTTACGCAGTCTTGGTGATTACCGCTACAAGTGGTCCGTTAAAACTTTGACCCAGGTCGCTGTGCCTGTAGTTGGTCAGAGAGCGATACCTGCGAACTATCACACCCCTCCGTACCTTACAGCGAAACCTGATATCTACTACCACCGACTGACACCCAAAGATAAGTTCCTGATCCTCGCGTCTGACGGAATATGGGACATGATGACTCCGCTGCAGTCTGTCAAGTTAGTCGGAGAGCATATGAAAGGGAAGGTATTCTTCAATCCTTTGAAGCTGCCTAAGAAAAGTACACAGTTGGGGGATATCGACGAACTTCTGTCGCATAGGAAGGAGAGTTTGAAGAGTAAGCCGAAGGATAGGAACGCGGCGACTCACTTGATCCGGCACGCGATAGGAGGAACTGAGTACGGCGTGGACCATTCAAGGCTAGCGCATCTGCTTAGTCTTTCACCTGACGTTAGCCGCATGTTCCGGGACGACATGACTGTGACGGTGGTCTATTTTGACTCGGAGCATCTCAGGCAGTGTCCGTCCTAAATCATTTACTAGTATTTTACTCGGCCTGGGCCAATACTGGCTATATTCATGTAGTATCTTCATGCAAAATTACTAGTATTACCTACTTGCCACTTATTTTGCTACGTACTATTTTCTTTCCATGGCAGCTTGGCCACTTTGATTTAAGCACATCTGACAGGTGTGATTTTTTTTTACTTTCTTGCCTAACTAGTCTAAAAGAGTTTTGCAACGCATTTATGTCACGTTACTTTGATCCAGATGATCAAATTAACTACTTGCTAGAGTACCAAACGTCATCGCTATTTTCTTAATACATATTTTGTAGATATGACTTTATATATATATATCTTACCTTATAGATTTACTTTATAGGATTGTACTATCAACTGGAAAATATGAGACATTCATTGAAGATATACATTTTCCAAGGAAATTATAGGCAATAATCTTACACCTGGACCAACCTGGACAGGTAAGGCATTTTGGAAAAAAAATTCTGATGAATTAAGCAATCATTTGGTTACATTAGGTGTATCGCTATGTAATCATATCAAATTTATTTATTTTTAAATGCCCTAAATTGTGTTAAATCATCCGATTCGGTCAACATCAAATTGTATATGGGACAGATACAATCGGATATCATCTCATTCATAGGTATGGTTAATAGAAAACTAATTGTGTGCTCAACGATTCAGTGTTGAATCCAATGAATTTATTATAAATGTGGCACCTTAATCAAAAACTATGTATGTATACAGAAAGGTAATTGAGTAAGTTAGTGTTTAAATTTTATGTAAGTAGTTATAAGTAAATAGAAAGTAAAAACCTTCATAAGTACTATCAGAAAATCAGATTGTGGACTAAAGTTTTCCGTGTAATATTTGTATTTGACTATTGCTATGTAGGGTCTAAAAAATGTCTTAAAATCGTTCTTTCTGAAACATATATAATAGTATGATTGATCCATAGAAATAATAAACTTTGCTACCCTGGCTTGGCACTCTAACCGAGTCATTTCTTTGTTAGGCCTGCATTAAAAATAACTACCTTACTGTCAGCATATCCGTACCAGTACCAATAATCTCGGTGTTAAGCCCAACATAGACGTCGCTTTAATATATATTTTGCCTTCATTTCACTGATGGTCGGATTGGATGATGATGAATAGTGGAATATAAATTACAGTATAGCTTGATGACGTCATAGAAATATAAATTGTAGTTGCGTGTAATATAATTGTACTCGAGAATTTGTATAGAAAATATATCGCGCTTTGCCTTGCTATGATTCATATTACTATTTATATTATAGCTACGTCTGCGATGGGCTTAACGCTATATTAGTTAGGTACACCGTGTTTTGTTTTGTGATGACAGGGAGTTTCAAATTAGATCGAAAGATACAAAACACGGTGTAACTATTCCGATTTATCATCATGATATTTGATCTATCACCTTTATAGAATATAATTTTTTTACGATGTTTTTTTATTGAAAATTGACTTGTACTTAAAAACGAATAACGGTGTCTTATTTTGTTTTAGATCCACAATCATATTTCTTCCAACGTTCCTTCCTACCTAGGTAGGTTACTGTTAGAAGGTGGTTCTAGATTTCCTTACATCCTTGCCTTGTTTTTTACCATGTGTTTGTGTAGTGTTTATATCAACGCCATCTTATTTTGGTGTTTCCAACTTTATACCCACTGTGTGGTTTCTTAGTACGTTTTTGATTTAAAAAATCGTAAATACTAGTAATCTCACAAACTTTCCTATGTAATGTCTTTCTCACATAATTATTATTATTATGAATTAGGAATTTTAAGTCGTAAATCTTTCACATTTATACTAAATATTTTTAATTGATTTCTTTGCTATTTGGCATATACTAATTATTAATCTAACTAAATGTCGTTTTAATGTTATTATTCAAAGGAAATAAGAAATAGGCGAATGTATGGCTTGATCATTCTGATTACCTGTCTTGATACAAGATTATGTAACTATTCTAAATTGGCTTTGTAATATTATGTACTTAAACTTAACTAAGCATTAACTTAACATTCTTTAGAACGCACCCTGAACTATTTTCGATGTGTGTTTATTCTTCAAGTAAAACATAGAGGTGCTTAGATCTTCAAAATTTGTGTACAGCATCTCTACTTTATTTAATCAACATAGAACTAGATGCTACTTTCAACCGACCTAAAAAAAAGGCAGGTTTTCAATACGGTTGCTGACACGCAAAAATACTTTTTTTTAATGCATTTAAACTTTTAGATTGGTTCTATAAAAATCTCATCAAAACCAGATCAGTAGTTTTTGAATCAAAATAACAGCATAAAATTCACTCAAAAAAAGTCATCCAAATAAAGTTGGAAGTTTGTTTCACAAGTTTTTTAAACTTAAGTAACTTAAGTTATATATAAAAACGCGCGCAATTTCGTCCGTGTGATGTTCATTATAAACTTCAAACTTATATGACTTACCTAGTTTCCCACTTTACCTGTTTAAGGGTTGAATTTCAGGAATTTCTTAATACACCTCTATGCACCAAGACGAATACACCCTGAAAATTTAAAGTATCTAGGACCAGCGGGTTGGACTGTGCGTTGTCTATGTTAGTCAGACAAAGGTTCATAAAATGTTCATTATCGGTGTGGGCTGTAGTATCTTCCATTAATTATCTCCGACTATAGAGTTTAGTTTGAGAGTTTGAGAACTGTACGGTTAGTGAAACGTTGTGACATTGAAATTGATGCTTCCTATTCATTTTTAGTTTCTCAGTAACGCTATGGGTTTTATTTTTGTGATGTGATATTTTTTGTCTACGTTTACTATTATATTTCTAGAGTTATGTAAGTGTCATCTAGGTATGTTTTTAAACTGGCTTCCAAAGAATTACGATTCGTTGTCTGAGTGAAAATAAATTGTTGTCGGATATTTTCAAAGTATTGTTTATTGTATTGTGTGGTATTTATTAAAATTTGTAGATGACTGTGTAATTGTCTTATATAATTGAAAATTCCTTATTCATTTATAGACATCAATCCATCAGTTAGCAGTGGTGGTCTCGCCTTATAGAATACGACCCCATCTTTACCTCTCATGGATATTGTAAACGACGGCTAAGGGAACGAAAGTGGGCTGATTCTGAGTTTTTTCGTTTTCCGTATACCGGAATTTGGTTTGCGAGCTCGAATATTTTGTATGGAGTTACGCTAGTGCCGCCATAGGCCGATTAGGGGCGCTTTATCGTATCTCCATACAAAGAACGAAAAAACTCTGAATCTGCCTACAGGAGATATGCGGCAGCATTTTCTCTGTGTAGGTACTAGACACCGGCACGAATAATAAGAAATAAGACTATGGATACCTAGGTGTATTTAGAGATGAACCATTTCTACTCGTGATGTTTAGGGGCGTGTGTTATGCAAGGCCTTCACCATAACGTAGAACATCTAGAGACATTATCATAACTATGTGACGTTACCTACTGTTAATGGCTTAACCCTCTTCGTCACGTATCACGCCCCACGGGCCTGTGAATTTGTAGTGATACTTACCTACCTACCTGTACAGAGTCTGCAGATTAGTCCCAAAAACTCCCGTTGTTTTGCTATTGGATTCTTTCGGGGTTATCCACCTAAAAAATGCCTTGATTGGGAATTTATTTGGAATTAATAAATAAAACACTACTTTGTTTCAACCTCGTTTATTAAATAATCATCATTAGTTATTATTAAAAGTGAGTTTTATTCGTAGTATCTAGTAAAGTAGGCGAATAATAAATTACCTACCATAAACATAGAAGATCACTAAAATTCAATAAGAATGATTTACGTACAGGGTTCAACTACATTATTATTCAATAGACAGAAGGATAGACAGGTCTTAGCAGCCAACACACTATAAATGGTAGAAAAACTTCAAAGTTTCAACAATAAGTAGGTACCTATCTAGTGTCTAGGTACTACGGTCAGAATAGGTATGAAATAAAATAATGCAATAAGGAAAACAACTTACGACTCCCTATACCTACTCCCTCCCTTCATACGTACATTCCATCCTAACGTTGTCTGGTAGAGGTCACTATTAAGCGATAAGACCGCCCATTGTATGTAGTATTACTTTTCTTACTTGTATTAAGTTCTTACTTGTGTTATGGTGTGCATTATTGTATTTTCTATCTATCTTTCTACGCGGTTGTCGTGCTGTGGTCATTGTATGTGCTTTAGATCCATGTGTATGTCTGAGGGGTAGTCAGAGTCACGATAGTATTGGGCAATAAAAATAATTAGATACAACGGAAAATAGTATGCAATGATTATATAATAAAAATGAAATACTTTCAAGATACCAATATTTTCATCAAAACATGACAAAAACATATTATTATGTTGTTTAGTTATTAGGTTTATTTTTATAGGTAAGAAAAAAATCTTGTTACAACAGAATTGTATACGATAGATTTATAAGACCTATAAGATTTATAAGATTAAAACGCAAGGATAGAACAAGCGACCAGAATCTCAGCTAAATAGATTAGTAGAGTGAGTGAGATTCAGTAAGGTACATCAATAATTTAGGTAGTTATAATGCTTATAATTTAAATTACAATATTAATCTTGGAACCTATTCAAACCTACCGTTTATGTAACGCCTGAGCCGTTTATGTAAGAAAGCGACTTTTGACTCCAACCTTCAATTACTTACTTTTTTCATTGTATAGGTATTAATAACATGGTGGTACGTGTAGTAAACTATAGATACAGTGAAAAATAATCTACTTAGACGGGTAAGCACAAAGTTAAGATTACAAATCTACTGAAATATCATCCTACGCATATAGTATCTAAACTTAGACAGATTACTACATACTTATAACTGTAACAGAGACACTGAGAGAATAAAATCTATCACCTAGGAATTTCAGGAAATAGTTAATGGCGGTTCTGAAGAACCCTTTTTTTCAAAATCTTCTCAAAGCAGAAAAATATTTGTTATTAGGAGATTAACGTTGCTATAAAGCTTTAATAACTTTAATCAAAAGTAATCCGCAAATATAATCAGTTTCAAAATTACAATTAAGCAACAAGCAAGCATTGCTTGCATTTTCAAGACTACTACTAACGAATTATCACACTGTAACATCAGCTACTTAAACCTAGACGCGATGCACAGCCCGTAATAATTTTCCTACGCTAGAATGAGAACGCTTCAAGTCCTTTTCAAAAGACACAAATTGACTTGCAATTCAAAACTCTCGATAAACATTTGCACGACTTTATATTCTCAAATCCGAAAGTATATCTTCAGTAAATAGCAAAACGTTACAAATAGCTAAATGTTTCAAATTTAAATATACCTAAGTTAAAATCCGTTATTTACGAGTAGCGAATGTCTTTAGTTTTATTAGCAAACAATTAAGGTACCTAAGTACGATTTTACAAAGCCGATATAAGTACGTTTCTTACTCTAAAATAGATTCTTACTCATATATAATGACTAGGTTACGTTGAGAGTCACTAACGGAAATATCCAAAAGTCCTCCAAAATATATGTTTTCAGAATTCACCATCAAGAATAGAGGAGTCATATGCATCCTCAGGAATTAAGAGTCCATGCTGCATATTGCGATGAAGAAAATACCGGCTCCCAATGGAATCCGCTCAAAGAAGAGATCAACGAGTTAGTCGAACCTTTACACAATAGTACTTCCTTCTAAGTAGGGACTGTTCTAAGCACGGATATTTTATGTCAAGTATGCTTAGAGAATATACAAGAATTTTAATTATTTGTCTTTATATAGAACTCGACCGATGGATCCTCCTATAGCGCACGACTGCGTGCGTTGCGTTTACTTCAAACCTTCAGACGTACGACCTTCTCGCACTTTATCCGAAACATTTAATATCACTATCAAATTGCTTTTCCAATTGCCTACTTATCGAAAATATTATAAGACCTAAGTATTGTAAGTATATTGAACAAATACTACTTTAATTTTTCATTAACATCGTTCATAAGTAGTTTACTAAATGTTACCTAGGTACGTAGGTTCTTATTTCATGTCCAAGAAATCCAAAAATATGGACGAGAAATTTATAAAGGTCAATTATGTGGCTATGCTAATTAGCACACTTTATTATTTGAATAGATAAATGTCGTGCCAAATGGGTTTGATTATTTATTGCAAAAATATTACGTTAATGGGGCGTAACTCTTAAAAACTATTCATTTATTAACAATAACATTAAAGTCATACAATTTATGTCCTGAATGTACTTTATTTAAATATCAATCTTTTCAATTTTTGTGGCTGCCAACAGTCTTCATGCATAGCAGTCCTCAACTTAACCAGGTATAGTGCTATGCTTGTGATGCATAACGTCGGTAATCAAAAAGCGAACAGTGCTTCATTGTCAAATGTAATTTAACAATTTTTTACTAGATCAATCTCTCGCTCGGTGCCTTGTGTTATAACTCTAACATATTTGTAAGTTAATAGTGAAACTAAACAAATTTAATTAAACAGGTATGTTAGATATTACCTAAATCAATTAGCACAAGTAGCATATTCATCATTTACTTGAGAAAGAGTCCCGATTTGCCAACATGAAATAGATGGCGAGGTTGTAAAATAATTATATCAGACATAATAAATTCCATTATAAATTACATTTACAGAATAAAACAGTCATGAAGGTATCAACTATTCAGGGTTGTTGATTTTAAACTTACTTATAAAGTTGGATAGGTATATAAAAAATCTTTACTAAAAAGATTTATAATCTATTATCATGGTGACAATCATGGTTAAAACTGCTTATAATTGAGATCTATAAAGTTAATATATCATTGTTTGATATTGACATAAAATTGCAAATAAAATAAAGTGTCTGTCGAATTAGGGTAGTATTTTTATTTAGTAAAAGTAATATATTCAAGATTACAATAATCTACAAATTAAAAATCCTCGCGTTGCCCTGTATCATATTGGCAAATATCCTAAATAAAGTATCAATTGACTTCCACCGCGCGTAGAATCTTTTTTCCTAGACGGATCAAAGATCATACCTACCTACGATAATGTTGTACAGAGGTGAACATGTATAGAAATATTAATTTACATTTACACTTAATTACACATATTTCAAAAACAAGCAGGTTGCGAAATCAGAAAAATGTTTTACGTTATACGTTACACCAACAAGCTGCAACAGCATGTACTATAAACGTTAACAATGTTACCTTATGGTTATGTTCTTAGGTACCTAGGTATATTTTAATATTTCTTCTTTTTGATACTGAACCAAGATGAATTGTTAGGTGTAACTATTAATTATCCGATCAGCATGTTTAGAATTGTGGAATAGAAATGCCATATACTACATGTGCCTATTCATGCCATTTTGGTGTTTTCATGCAGCTCTTAATTTTTAAGCCATCAACACTAGAATTACTGTGCCGGATCTAAGCCGTTAGTGCTATATGGCAATATTTCAAGTCGAAATGTTATTGTCTGTGTGTGGTGTAGGTATTAATTTATTATCATGCTGGTGCCTTGAGTGGATTTGCACACGCGGCGAAAACAATTGCAGTTCAAGTAAACGTGAATTCCGGCGAGAGGATGACCATCGATTAATCACCGCCGAGAGACAGCGCCTGCACAATGCGTGGATCGGCCTTGCTGCCCTCACGGAACTCTTCCAGTGTCAGCTTGTCGTCGTGGTTCTTGTCCATCTGGTCGAAGATCTTGTCGACGCGTTTCTGCGGAGTGTTCTCGTCCTCTGGCTGCGGAGTCTGACCCTGGAAGAATAACGAACACATCAGTACAGTACGGTGGTTTATTCGTGACACGTACGCACTATTGTCAAAAGTTCCGCCTTTAGTATGTCTAAATATTGTCTAGAAAGGACAATATTTAGACGTACTTAAGGGTCACAGTTTGTTAGTTCTTATAGTGCTTACCTGCACTTAAATCCCACTCAAGGAAATAGTTTTTGGGATGATATAAAATCTTTGTACTAAGGGTATTTTTATTGCATCAATCATTTTAAAATTAAAACTTCTTACAAGAAAAACGGCGTTGGTACGGAAGATGTATGAAAAAAGACGATGAAAGCGGTCTTATACCCTGGTATTAACTTGGCCTAACGTTGAAATAGTTGCACCGTGTTTTGTCTTTTGCATTGGCAGGAAGTTTTAAATTAGAACGAAAGGGACCAAACACGAAGTAACTATTTCGAGGGACGCCGAGTTTATGAGTAGTAGGGTTAGTACATACCACCATCTGGTAGATAGCATCCACTATGTTGTACATCTCATCACGGGTTATGTAGCCATCGTTGTCGACATCGTAGAGACGGAAGGCCCCTGTAATGTATGTTTGTAATTAAATATTATATCACATAAATCGTAATAATCCTAGCCTGGGTCAGAGGATAAACGTCTACGTGATTAACGGGTTACTCGAATACAAGATATAGCTACACGCACATATTATTGGATTATACATGATAGGATTAGTCGTGTACAATTGATGTCACGTTGAATTGAAGACGTTTCAAAACGATACCTGATACTTGTCGTGGAGCGTAGGGGTACTAAAAAATAAGATTTCCAGATACAACCCCTTATGATTTGTTAGACAACCGATGTGGCGCGGCGGGCGAATGTTTGCCGATTAATAACGATACAAAAAGATAGTAGGTGTAAGAAAGTAAACTCCATCATCAATGTGGTTTTTAACATTGATCAATACATAGGAATTACGATCTCTTAAATCAGCATACATTCTGTTTTCTACCTATAGTAAAGACCCGCAGTCAGAAAACAGAATTACTATAAATAAAATATGTAGATATAAGGTAGATAGGTTAAATATTAGATGTAAAATATTTGTATATACTAAATTACTTCCGTTATAAAATATTTTGTAAAGCATAAAATAACACTAAAACATGGGCCGTGGGTATATAATATCATGTCAGACATAAAAGTAATTGAATATGTCATAAGGAATTAAACCGTAGTAAGACTTCAGACGGCGCCCTGGTTCTATCTGTTTTGCAAGGCACAAAGATTACCCCAGTAAATCACAGAGAACCTCAAATCCAACCCCTTAGAGAGTGAAACAAGCAACATTTTCAAATTAAGTACCCTAGAGCACCAACTTCATCCCTCTATGGACTGAATCTATATATAAATAACTTATTCAAGCATCCTGTCACTGTTTGTCAATAGATAAAGAAATGGCAATAGTTTAAAGACATAGTAGATAGTAGTAGATAGTTCTTTTGGCAGATTTTTATAAGTAAGCCCAACAACTGTAGAATCGAGTCTATATAAAATATATTATATAAGATAGAGACAGTAGTAGTAGAGCTTTTAGTGACAGACTCGTCCGGGGAAGTACTACCACCATGTCTATTTCTGTCGCCAAGCAGCATGCGTGTTTCGGTTTGAAGGGTGTGGGTGCCGGTGTAATTACTGGCATATGAGGTAAGCCGCATACACCTGTATGCCTTAGGTTGATGAACGCAGAGCAGTGTATTGTAGGTTACGTTACTAACAAACGTGACCTACAAGGCAATGCTTTGTTATAGGCGATGATAGCCACTTGACATCAGGTGGTTGCTGGTTCCATCAGCGAATTGTAAAGGAAAAACAGAGACGCTTGAAATTATTTAACGCATTGGAAGCTGTTTGAATTATAACTTTAAGTATTTAGGTACCTAGATTGAAACAATAGTTGTTTGTTGAAAGCTTTAATATTTTAAGCTTTAATAATAAAGCTTTAATATTATAATTTTAGCTTTGTTAGTTTAAAATTAACTGCAGAGACGGAGCTAAACCGCAAAACTTGATACTAACACTGTCGCTCATACTTGCAAAATATATTTATATATCTTCAGTGGTTGGTTTAAATTAGAACCATTTTTTTATTAAAAACTTACCTAGTTGAAATCAAAATCTGAATTTGGTCACTTCAGTTTAACAACTATTTCAGATTTACTGGGCATGTTGTACTTACAATGTAGTTTTTCGTCCAGATTCCCCCGTGACGTCACAGAGAGGGCTCTAATGAATTCTTCAAATTCGATTGAGCCGTCCTGAAAGAACAGAGTACACGTGTTCGTAGGTAAGTAATGGTTTTCCTAGCCTATAAGTAGGTAATTTTCTCTTAGACAGTAAGATTTCAGTTGATTGGCCATTTATGTCTTCACCGTGAGTAAAGACACTTTTCTGGGCAAATCAATCTTTAGCAAATTGTTTGCCAAAAACCAGAGTAGTCAATGGTTGCTAAGGCAAATTATGCTGTTTTAGTCGAACTATTTCACATAACTAGGTACATAATTGATATGATGCGTATGTAATTTATCAATTTCATAAGGATGTTTTACTGGGTTTTGTTCATACCAAAAACTATCTATAATATAATTAGTATAATAAAAAATATCTATATGTATGTAATGTATTGTATTATGTATATCAGTCATCTAGTACCCATAACACAAGCTCTGCTTAGCTTGGGGCAAGATGATGCTGTGTGGATTGTCCAACATTATTATTATTTATTATTAACTAGCTAACCCGTGCCCACTTCGTTGGGCGGTAAACATTTTTACTTACAAATCTTAACTATCGACTAATCGAGTACTACTTGTACTCGATGTTGCCAACAGATGGCGTTAATACTGCATAAAATAGCGGTCGTTTGCAGTATCGCCCGCGTGGCAGTTTTTTCCCGTTCCCGTTATTTTTTCGGGATAAAAAGTAGCCTAAGTTACTCCCTGTTACATCAGCTATCTGCCAGTGAAAGTCCCGTCGAAATCGGTCCAGCCGTTCCAGAGATTACCCGGAACAAATGGACAGACAGACAGACAGACAGACAAAAATTTTAAAAAATGCTATTTTGGAATATGTATCGCATATACATTCATATGCATGTAGTAAAAAGCGGTTATTTTAATATTACAAACAGACACTTCAATTTTATTTATTTATACAGATTTCAAGAAGGTTCTACGAGGTACATGGCCTGCCCGAATAAGCACATATAAACCAACAATTCATTCGATAAGCAACCAAATTCGCACGTAAAGAACTTACATTGCTCACGGGTGGTCATGACAAGTGCTTGTGCAACCTGACTTAACAAGTTAAAGTTGGCACTAGCTCTCGATATTGTATAATAACTGCAGTGACCTGGTATAAATTAATTAAGAGTTTGCCACGAAAGTGCTATTTGTTATTCCAATAGACCTTGGCATCAATATGCGGATTTATGATGAAATCGTTAGGAAAGTTTTATAATTCTTCGGGGTATTTAAAAAAACAGTGGGGAAACTATTATAACATCTCTGTTAAAGAGTAGTTTTTAACTAATTAGGTTTATGTTACCTTAATTCCTTTATCATCAATAAAAACATTTTTTTTTCCCACATTTCAAATAAAAAACGTTCAGATAAATAGGGTCTTTCACCTTGCTCTCTCTGCCGCTAACTTTGGTGGTCTGGAACAGCGCTATCAACGTGTTCATTGTATTTTTGAATATATTCCTATATTTTATTAAGAAGATACTGATAGATAAACTAAAAAAAATACAACTGCACTTTAATAATAAAACGGGGCGCGCCGCCTCTCGCTGTCTCGTATATATGAGAAAACAGGGTACCAAACTGAAAATCTTGGCAGCTGCATAAGTTTCAACAATCGTATCTAATGAATAAGAAACAAATACTCGTCGCTCGAATACTTACGTTGTTTTCATCGAAGACTCGAAAGACGAGCGAGGCAAACTTGCTCGGGTCACCTTGAGGGAAGAACTGCTTGTAGATCTTAATGAAGCCCTGTAAGTTGAATGACATCTTTAGGTAAAGTTTTCGTTTTAGCTAAGTATAGTTATTCTTATGGTGCTACGTTAAGAAAGAGTATGGTGTTACTCGTATTACAGATGACTACGTTTTAAATTTTTACCATCTTGTAATCACAAAAAGTTTATTTTCTATGTAACAAGAATATCATTCACGCATAACATGCGGCTCCACCAAGATCAAATTTTGGACAAATCAGATTCGGCAATCATTTGAATTGAAGTTATATAACATATTCTATGTTAAGAGTTCATCGGCGAATAAACAAATTTTGATGCTATTAGCACACTCATTTGCTAATTGAATATCTCTTATATTATTCACGAATGTCTCTTACTTGTTCGTGAGTTCAAATCCGGTCGTACTCAAATGGGTTTTTCTGTTCGAAAAAATTATGTGCGCAATACCAGTGCTCTTAAACTTGACGGAAAATATCGTGAGGAAACCAGTTAGTATTCTAGCAGCGGCGATGGGCTCGCAACCTGTCACGTATAGAATACTATCTACTGCAAGATGTGGGTACGTACCAAATGTACTACCTGGACGTACCTCTGGCTACTCCCCTTAGACTCTCTGACTACCTCGAAGAATTTCGAGTAGGTTCTTGGTACTAAGAGATCGGAGGGAATATCTACCATGCTTGGAGATTTAACTCGTGATTTTATTTGTTTCTTTTTCTTCTTATTTTCCTACATTTACATGTTCGTGTGCGCAAGTGACGTACGAATGTGTGAGAGACTACGCGAAGGTTTGAGGTTTGTCAAAAACCAGCTCGGGAAAGCATGAATGCAGTCTAAGCATTGCATATTAATTAGCAAATCTCGTTTTACATTTGTAGGTTCGCATATTCGCACGAATGCGAAGGACTGGTGCGGCATTAGGATAAATTTCTTTCAACTAGGTACATCTAACTTCGCTGGCTTTGCATTTATTACGAGAAAATCAAATAGAGAATTCGGCTGAGATTCCGTTGTAATTAGAAAGGCAATTCTACGAAACGGTATCGTAACTTTAGGGCTACGTAGATTAGTTTTGGCAGTATGATGGATGCCTACAAGGGTTTCTACGATGTAGCAGCATCGAATGACGTAGGCGGGGAGTGAGCATACTACACCCGTGTGTCGGAGCGTGCGCTGCCAATTTTAACAAATTTACAGTAAAGTAGGTATATTGTTTTAAGGTATATTTTATCTTATATGAGTAGAATAGCTGTCCCTCGGTGGATCGGCCGATCGTCACCGTCCATACCTTCCCACATAGATATTAGAGCTTTGAAGAGGCATAAATGAAGTTAAGAACTAATACCAAATTTTCATTATCATGTTTTAATAAGAAATAATAATTAAACAAGAGTTGTAGAAACAACTGTGTGACCAGAACCATCGTCAATTTGCGTGATCACACTGCTATGTAGCCGCTTGACGCGTCTGAGTCCACATCACTGTCCTGACGCTGATCGGAATCGTGTGGTATACACAACACATGGTATAAAACCGTGTGGTGTAATTGGCTCGTCACGCGGGACGTGACAGGTGTGATTTCGCCTTTAGTTTCTTACGAAATTACACTCCTTGACTAGTAATAGAGCATCAATCATAGATTACTAGCAGGTCAGTAATATTAGTCGTCCCGATGCCGGATGTCTCGGTAAAAAAGGAAAAGTAAAAAGTTGTGCACTATTTTATTTTTAGTTTAAAGACTGTTAAAAGTGATCTCTGTGATTGTACTGAATGGTGATAGTTTTTTTACACTTATTTATCTATATGACATTTCCCGCCTATACCTAGTGCGCCATACAATGACACAGCGGTCTTTTGAGCGGACTCCGCTTACATATCCACCCTAACATATTTATGAAGTGAACTTCGATTATTGATAACTTGAAAAACTTGCGTCTTAAGGAGGTGGTATCCGCCCACGAGAGGTTTTCTCCAGGTTATTTCTCTTTGATGAGTGAGTATAAATGTCCAAAAAAAATATATATTGCTTATTAAGGACTAAATTTTAATTTGAACAATTGAAATAATTCTAACTATATTATTACTATATGAAAAAAATATCCAGTGAAGCAATTTTTATTTTAAAGGTTATTTCTTCTAAACGGTATTGATTTTTAGTATTTTTTTTTCACACAAATATTTGTCAAAGTATTTATCACAAAGTGAACAATTGGCAGTTCGAACTAATAATTCATTAGGCTACAAATAATTATTTCTTGAATGCGATATGAAATGGAATGCGCGCGGGTCCCTGTGCGGGCGACGGGCGGCAGTGCAACTCAGTATGGACAGACTCCTCAAGGTCGTTGGCGAGTACCACCGCCTTAACGTAGTGCAAACGCAGTTCTCTTTGCTGCAGACTGCCTGGCACTGAGTTATTTGTTCCGCGCCACCTCCTTTATGGCCACTGACAATGGCAGGCAAACCACTCACTCATCCGACTTCCTAATTGCCCGCCTAGCTCATTCCATGAAGTCCGTTGACGATCGAAGGCAGACTACTGACACTTAGACAACTAAGGTTCCAATAACTTACAAGCTAAGTAATTTTAGACTCAATGCTTGTTAGATAAGCCTTCATCTCATTGGCTAATTATAGTGATAGTTCACATAGCTAATGAGATAGGAGTGTATCTGACAGTCAACGTCTAATATCCAACAGACGCTCGTTGGATATTAGAACCGTACATTATTCGATATTGAACGTACCTGCTCGGTCAGAAGACCGTTTGGACAGTCCTTTAGGAAACCTTTGTGCCTGTAAAAAAACAATAGTATAATTTGTCATGTGTTTTTAAAAACCAACTTTTCCAAAATTATACCCAAAATAATGTTTTTCTTTGTTATATTAGTTCAGGATCCCTCTATTAGCTGTCGTGAATGTTTAAGAGGCGAAAGGCATTATAGTCAACAGCATAACATCAATACTACAATTACCAATCTCCCTTTCAATATTTCCTCTAAATCACCCTGAAAATGTATATGCCTGCCTATGTCCAGCAGTGGATTTCTTTAGGCTGATGATGATGATACGTGTCCGTAACTAGTTACGAAGACATAGGAGATGTAGTAACTAGGTACAGTTTTCTTTTGTGGCATGTCGTTTAACATTTTTTTTGCCAAATATCTTTATAAATACGAAATTCTTTTAGCCTCCTTGGTGGGGCAAAGTGGAACAACAATTCTCTTTTTCATGATAAAGATTAAAACCATATTTCTACTTGAAAAAATTAAAAAGTAAGTAAATAGACAAACCATAGTCGGATCTCCTTCTCCGTAACTGTAACAAATAAAACAAGATCGTTAGTAAACCCATAGTCAAGTTTCAGTAAAGTTCCTACGTAAATGTAAATATTCATTGTAAAATAAAATACATTGGGCAAGGTGCAAAATTAAATAGTATACAGAAAGATACGTCGTTTAGTAGTGTAATCAATATCAATATCAAGTATCAGAAAGAAATAAGTTTATGTTTAAGTTGATTACCGATAAAGTTGATTATTGAAAATACGAATAAAACGACATTTTCTAAAAATTTATCCTAGCTAGATTGATTTATCGCCCCCGAAACCCTCTGTATACTAAATTTCATGAAAATCGTTGGAGCCGTTTCTGAGATTCAGATTATATATATTCACACTATATACACTATATATTCAGATTATATACATAAGAATTGCTCATTTAAAGATATAAATAACATTATGTTACACTCTAAATGGTCGTTGTAGAGTGGCAAATAGCTTTCATAATTTTATAAGTCCAAACAAAAAGCCAAACAGTCCCAAAAGGCCAGCGTTCTGGACTTCACTATAATTTCAATACATACAGAGTTGAATTTCCAACAGCATCATCTAAAAGCACTGTGTCGTGTGAGTTAAAGTTTTATCCTAAAATTTAATTAAATGCACACCTTCATTGTAACATGCACACCTTTATTGCTAAAACGCTGTGTACCGAGGCTCGCAATAATAACGAGGCATGTAAAGTTATTATTTCAAAATTTTTTAATTCAGGTTTTATTTATCTGGATTCGTCGACAATGGGCTTGTAACCTGTCACGTATAGACCAACTACTGCAAAATGTGGGTTTGTACCAAATGTTATATATGAACATACCTCTAGGATATCTAAGGGACCCCCCTTAGATTTCAGATTCTCCAGGGGGTACATTGTACTGAGATCTGTAGGGATATCTACCGTGCCTGGGGATTAAGTCGTGATGTTATTTCTTCTTTTCTCTCTTTTTCGTCCGTGTTGTAATGTCGCTTACGTGACACAAAGGATAGTCTAGTCGGTGTGAGACTGTCTGGATTTTTTTATCTCGAGTGCATATTGATGTACATGAACAAAATGTATGATTCACATACACAAAAATGATAGTGTTCAGTGAACTGATGAAAACTACTGCATCGCACTGCCGCGTTTTGACGGAGTTTTAGATAGACAGCGGTTGACTGGATAGTGCGATATCCGAAGTGTGGTTCACCAATAAGCCCGAGGACTGCAATGTGGCGTATTAATGGATTCAGGTTCAACAGTTTTGAGTTGGGGCACCGGGTGCTGCGATGTTATTGCCTACGTATTATTAGCAGACGCAACCGCTCAACCTTAGGTGTGCCATCTGCTTGGTGAGTCACTTTTTCTTTATTATATTCATTCTATTATTCATGAGAAAAAGTCCAAAAAATTAGCAAGACTAGCAAGTTTAATAAATCATCCTACCTTGGTATATATAGTTATATTCAGACAACCACATTATAAAATCTATATTAGTTGTTCTAGAATCTATAACAACTCGCATATAGGTTTTTCGAATTAGATCCATCTGTAGTGATGCCATACAAAAATATCATAGGATAAAAGTTTGCTTGTAAAATATTTATCGCCCGTTTTCATCAACAAGGGACATAAGGAAATACTTGTAGGCTGAGCTAATATAATAGCTGCATAGTTGAAAAATCATAACTACAGAGTGTGATTTCTATAAAAAATAGGTTGATTGTTTAAACGTAGCGGACTTATGTATAAGTTCGATCTGGCCTCCAAAATAGATAGTTAATAAAATAGTTAAAAACAATGCTATCTGTCATAGCAACGGCAATTTTGGCGTCGATTTTGACAGTTTGCAGTCGTACGAGCTCACGGTAGGGGAGCTCAACCAAACTGTTTCCTACTGTAAACCATTTTAAATAGAGTAGGCTTACCAAGCACCTACTCCTCAGTAGTAGCTTAATAGGCTTCATCTACACGAAATACGTGCCGAGCTGACTGAGCCACAGGTTTTCTCACGGTGTTTTTCTTCACCGTGCGCATATATATTTTTCGAATACAATAATACAGAGCTACAAATGTTAGATAAGTAAGTTAGTATTGTACTGTACAATACTAACTTACTTCTAACTTACTTTTTGATGGAGCTATAATGATACGTACAATTTATACGTATCATTATAGGTCCTGCGCCAATACTCTAGTATCTATATAATTTATAGTGGATAATGAACAACATAATCTCGCCGCTTTCATCAGAGAAAATCCATTCATCTGAGTAAAGCCTGTTCATCTATAGCCAGATTGAATATCAAAGAAGCCTGTATAATTTTCAATTAGGTTAAATTGTAGAATAGAGTATCTATTAGACGTCACTTCATAATAAAATTTATACCAGCTACTGCAAAATACAACGTTGAACAGGCATCTGACAACTTCACTGACATCATCAAAGGAACTTGAATAGATTTATGTAAAAAGTAATACTCAAGGGCATGAGATTTTAGCCATGATGTCTTTAAAATCAAACTCGAAACAACATAGACTATTTATTATAATAAAACAAAGGAACAGTGAACTTATTTCTTAAGAGAATATTCGAAAAATATATTACTTTTATAAATCTATAAGAAAATCTTATATCTCTTTGTAGAATAATCATTCTACAGCCAATATTAAAAAAGTTTAAATCTTGATGCCAAAGCTCGTTTTATACATTTTGCATTTTTAAGTCTCCTCAAACATCTGCCAGCGTATTTATAAAATAATATAAGAAGATTTTGTAGAGATTTTCCATAAATTTTGTCCATTTCTAACGAAAGCGACATCAAACTGAATAATTTATGTAAAATATTTGAAACATAACAAAAAACCCATATATTAATAGCGAGAAAGTGTTTATAAATACTGTCATCGAGGATGAGCACATCATTACGACAGAGGCCGTCAGGTAGTCCAACATGCTCTCGTTGTTGGTAAGTCTATTTTTAATTTATTTTTGGTATTGAACTGCTAGGCGAACGGTAATTTTTAGTATTCACAAATCGCTAGCGAGTGGGCGCAAATGTCAATGTTTGTATTGTGTGTGCTAACGGTGATATTGCTTGTTCTAGGTGTTGATCACTGGAGTAGTCCTAGCCAATGCTGGGATTTCTCATCCCCCTAACACTGGGTTAGGACTGCATTATCTGGCAAGTCCACCAAGGCAAGTTCTCATTCGATCTGAGTTAGCCAATCCTATAGGATACAATCCAACACTCCAAAGCCATGGTCTAACTTTTACAAAGACGTTTTTTCCATCCCCTATGTTGTTTAACTCAGCTCCATTCCGACACGGAGAATTAGGACTCACAAGCTTGCAAACAACTCCGAACCTTCACCCTGCATTTGTCAGATATGGAGCGATAGGACCTGGTACTATCACTCATATATCGCCACCTGTGGTGCTGAAAACCACATCTATAGGATCTTTTCCAACCAGCAGTCTTCAATCACAAGGGGTGTTCAACTCGGCATATTTAGGCCCTGGTCCTATACCCTTACCGCTTTTTAGTCCATCACCAAACCTCCATGCAGCAATCAAATCGGGTTTCACTAATACTCACCCAGCAAATAACTACAAAATTAATAATGGAGTTCAAGCTACCCGAAATGTACCCGAAAAAACTGTATCGTACTCCATTACAAAAAAGGATTACGAGAACTTGCATCGTCACAAAGTAGAAGGTAAAGATTCACCATATAACCCTATTCCTGGATTCAATACTGCATCACCAAGTGAAAAGCTGCAGCATTCGAACCCTCATAGCTCTAATACCAAAGCTGAGGGTGGATTTTCACACAAACTTCCTGATTCAGACAATGTGTTAAAGAGAAGTCTAGCTCCATGCGAGGCTTATCACGACTTTGCTGAACAAAACTTTGAAAATAAACCGGAGCCGGCGTTAGTGTTCAAAGATATCTACTTTCATGTGCCACCACCAGAATTCAATGAACCGTCGCCCGCTTCGATCAACTTACCACCACCAAAGAAGACTTACAACATAATGTTCATTAAAGCGCCGACACAAGAGCAGCACAACTCCGTTTACTTGCAACAAGCACTAAACAGGCAGCATCAGATAGAAGATAAGACATTGATTTATGTACTATCGAAGAAGGAGGATCCAGTACAAGTGATCCCCTCAATACTTCAAAAACCGTTAAGCCCAGAAGTATTTTTCGTAAAATATCAAACGAAACTTGGAGATATTGCGGATATCGAAAACAAAGTTGTGGAAGAATTTCCTGATAATACTTCTGCGTATTCGCAAACGCGAAGCCTTGAGGACACAAATCACAAGGAAACGACAGCCAGTCAGCATAGCAGATTATACACGTAGCTAAATTACTCCATTTGTACTTGTAGTGAGTAATTCGAGACCGAATATCACTACACCGGCACCATGTTTTGCCAACGATTTGTTGATGTTGTGTAGAAGTTGTGGCAAAGCCCCTGTTCCACCTAACCGCCAGCAAACACTGGCACACATCGTCGCAAAGCACGCAGGCAGTAAGCGTGTTGTCTTAAAGAGTCCGATACAGGATACAAGAAGTGTGCTGTAACGTGTGCCATTTGACTATATTTTTTACAGTGTTGCGATTCTGAATTCCTGTCTTTTGTATATTATGAGCTGGGTTTGAGTAAAATGTTTTATGGAGTCACAATTAGTGCCATTAGCTAGATTATTAGTGTTGAGAATTCTCGTAACTTCATACAAATTGCACTCCTAAACGCAGTAAACAAAAGACAGTGACTGGATCTCAGAATCACAGAACAGTTTAAGTTTCCTTGATTTAGTGTATAACGGGCCTAAACCAGAAGAGGCTGTGGTTAGGGATATTTAGTTTAGTTAATTTATTCAACCCCCAAGCTGTTTCCTTATTTATGACCCTTTTATTGGTAATCAATTTTGTTTATGGTGCTACTTGATTGTTTTTACAATAGATAAGAGTATTTACAAAATATCTAAATTTTACATAGAAACAGTTTTTTATAGACCGCAACCGATCTTTTTACATATATGTAGTTCTACTGATCCACATTTATACCGATGGAAATCGACCCCCAAACGCTGGCTGCATGTTAATTATTTATTATATTTGAATGTGTGAAATGTATAATGTTTTATTGATTCCTTGACCCCGTACAGTAAATAAAAAATCTATATGATTATTTGGATCATTAACAGCCTGTAGAAGTCCACTGCTGGACATAGGCCACATTATTTGGATATGCTTAAATATTTGAAATTAATTCAGATTACGTTTGCACCGGGAACAGTTAGTTTAGAAAGTAGTTTGGCCGATATAAATCACATGGAAAGTTTGATTTCAACAAAATGTTAATGATCTACATAATTACGTTGTTCTATTGTTTATACAATATAGCTGGCTTTGATTATGCTAATTTGTATTGTATAGTTATAGATTATTTGCAGTAACTTCATATTATGCATCTCGATCGATTACCACTGTAAAAACACAGAAATTAGTTGATCAATCTATCTATCCATCCATATCTATCTATACCAATTATAAGAATCTTTGTTCTGACTGGCTGACTGACTGACATAGACTACGCACAGCCAAAACCGTTGCTCATAGAGAATTTACATTTTCAGGGTACTTACATTAATCTTGGTGCGGTGTACAATTATAACTGCACATTAATTATTAATATATTTTTTAAATTCATTTAGTTTTACGTTTCCTAAGTGAGCTATGAAACAGGTCCACCATCACAAACTTCAACTTCACCAAAACCAAGAACATTAAAATATAAAAATCTTTTAAATTTTCAAATTAATTATATAAAACAATAGAATTCTGA
Source organism: Electrophaes corylata (assembly GCA_947095575.1). Classification (NCBI taxonomy): domain Eukaryota; kingdom Metazoa; phylum Arthropoda; class Insecta; order Lepidoptera; family Geometridae; genus Electrophaes; species Electrophaes corylata. The sequence continues at coordinate 7,700,564 of OX352698.1, read as the reverse complement.
ACCCTTTTAGATAAATACGCCTGCAATAATCTCCGGTATATGAAGGTTTACATCGTGACCCCGATTTACTGCTCTCGAGTGTAATCCATATGTAATCCAGCCAGCAGGTTTACTCTTGAAAACGATAAACGAAGTTTAGAATGAGCTCCCGTACCAAGTCGGAAAATGCATATATTATCTATGTAATGGTGTTCCTTTTACTCGTTTAGGTACGATACTTTTTAAATTTTTGAAATCGTTCCATTGGTTGCGAAGATATTACACATTTTGTACCAGTCAACCGCGGGGCGGCCGAATAGCTCATGTGACGTCACGAAATCTTTTCCGCCCGCGGGCGCGCTCTCCGCAATTCATTTATTAGAGTTCACTCGATCTGCGCGGGTCGTGTTGTGGTTTTTACGTGAATATGCCGAACTATAAGTACTGTATAGTACCGAAGTGTACTAATACTTCAGTTAGTACACCTAAAAAACTATTTTTCAATGTGCCAAAGGTCCCGAAAGTGCGCAAAAAATGGTGCACTATCATGAAGAGGGATGACAAAATTCCGCTTTCGTGCCAAACTTCAAGATTTTGTTGCGAGGATCATTTTGATGTAAGTAGGTAGGTACCTCCATAATATACCAACTATGATAATAGTTGGTATATTATGGAGGTACCTACTTACATCAAAATGATCCTCAATCATTACTCGTATGGTAAACAGGTGCGTAGGTAGCTTAGTAAAGCTTGTTTACGAATGTTAAAGAAAAATACAGGGTCGTACCTACTAGGTATATTTCAATGAGTAAGTAAATGATAAAAAATGTAAGTAGTGAAGTTTCTAATAACCCTTCCTCGGTAGTCGGGTTAAAACCAGGGTCGTACTCAGGTCTAACTACAATAAAATGTGCCGTTCCCGGTAATATTCCCCAATGCGGGAATATCCCACAAGTTTCCCGGGATATCGGGGATCATTTTGGGAATATATCATCATCATCATCAGCCTGTAGAAGTCCACTGCTGGACATAGGCCTCCCCCACACGTTTCCAGGAAGAACGATTTTGAGCCCTTTCCATCCATCGATTTCCCGCGGTCCTAACAATGTCGTCAGTCCATCGGGTAGGAGGACGTCTTACGCTTCGTCTTCCGGTTTGTGGTCGCCATTCGAGAACCTTCATTCCCCAACGGTTGCCGGTTCTACGAGCTTTATGGCCTGCCCACTGCCACTTTAACTTGCTGATTCTGAGAGCTGTCGGTGACCTTGGTTCTTCTACGGATTTCCTCATTTCTGATTCTACCTCGCAGTAAAACTCCTAGCATCGCTCTCTCCATAGCTCGTTGTGCGACTTTAAGCTTGTGTATGAGACCAATAGTTAGCGTCCACGTCTCAGTGCCATAAGTCATCACTGGTAACACACACTGATTATAGACTTTCGTCTTGAGGCTTTGCGGTAACTGTGACGAGAAGATGTGCCGTAATTTCCCGAACGCTGCCCATCCGAGTTGGATTCGTCGGCTGACCTCCAACATATACCGGTACGGGTGCGACATGAGCATTTGACATAAGTTTCGTCTTACTCATGTTCATTTTAAGACCCACCTGTTGGGAGACAATATTGAGGTCTCTAAGCATTGTTTCTAGGTCTTCCAGCGATTCCGCCATTATGACTATATCGTCGGCAAATCGAAGGTGACTTAAGTGTTCGCCATTGATATTGATGCCATACCTATTCCAGGACACGAGCTTGAAAATATCCTCCAGTGCAGACGTGAACAGTTTCGGAGAAATTACATCTCCCTGTCTCACTCCTTTTTGCAACTGGATAGGAGTTGTACTCTGGTCCTGGAGTCGGATAGTCATGGTGGCATTACTATATAGGCCTTTCAACACTTCGATGTACCGATAGTCTTTTTGACACCGCTGGAGTGACCGTAACACTGCCCAGGTTTCGACTGAATCGAAGGCTTTTTCATAGTCCACAAACGCTAAACAAAGTGGCTGGTTATACTCTTCGGTCTTCTGTATAACCTGCCGGAGCGTATGAATGTGGTCTATGGTACTGAAGCCTTTTCGGGACGAAGCGCGAACGAAGTTGCGGGCAAAAGTGATATATAATAAAAAAGAAAAAAATATATACCTGAATTTATTATATTTTTAGGTGGAAGCTGATAATAATAATAATAATGCTGAACAATCCACACAGCATCATCTAGCCCCAAGCTAAGCAGAGCTTGTGTTATGGGTACTAGATGACTGATATACTTAATACAATACATTACATGCATACATATTTTTTATTATACATAGAAAACACCCAGAACACCCGGAATAAATATTAGCAGACCGTACAAACATTTATCCCAAGGCGGGAATCGAACCCGCAACCTCCGCGTCGCAGGCGGACATTCGCCAGCCGCGCCACATCGGTCGTCATATGGAGAACTACGTCAAGTATAGGCTTGTGGGAGGAATGCTTAGATTGAAGAAGGAAGTATTGCATTCCTGTATTGTATTCCTGACCTTGAATTTATTGTATAATTTTTAAATAAATCTGGGTATAACCTACGACAAAATATAATTTAAATTCTTAGGGCTTATTTTAAACTTAACATACCTAACGCTTTCGTTTATTCATAGCTCTAAATTACGTGTCCAAAGAACTTAGGTAGGTACATTACTGTCAAATTAAGTATTTAAGTCTAATTTTATTTATTTTATACCTACATAATATTTTTCTTTAAACCTTTAAGTTTCTACATACTTATCTACATACCAATGTTGAAAATAACAGCGTAGGTAGTTACAACAACAAACACAACTTCCCTGGCTGACTAACTTAAAACTTTTAGGTATTTTATAGGCTAGTCCAAGTATGTGTACCTACCTACATATTATCCTGTTATTCTGATTAGGTTGATAATGAGATTTGTTTACCTCTGAAGTTTCCAACCATGAATTTCAGCGCTTGTGTAATTTAAATGATTACAAGATAATCAAATAACATGAAGGTATCAACTTTAGGTAGATTATCGGATTGCGCTTGCTCAAAACCGATATCTACCTTATTTCTAATACTCATTTGTTATATTAAAATAACAACCTTCTAATAAAAACCTAATCAAATCACTTGGTGACGTTACGCTCCGTGTCGGACGAGTATCGCGAACAGAAACGCGGGGCGCGCAGTGGTTTGGCGGCTAGCGCTGGGCCATTGTGACGTCATCGCTTCCGTTCGCGCGGTCAGTGAATCTCGTTCGGTATTTTGCCCATAACTTAGTCAGTTTTGGCCGTAGAAAAAAAAATTTTGCATTTTATGTTTTAGTTTCTCAAGGCCTATAAAACTGCATTCATAGAAAAAACTGTGACGGGTCCCCATTGTCATTTTGAGTTATATTGCGCGGGATATGTCAGGCAGCGACAACTTGACTGCGGAATGGGTGAGGCCCCGCAGTGTAACTCAAAACGACAGTACGAAACTTCCACAATCAGCGACGACGCCAACCATACCATAAACGAACTAACATACCTACCTACTAAACCCATAACGTCTTCGTACCAGTGATAGTGTGGTTGAGTTTCATCCAACAACTAAGAACATGACCCCGGGTTTGGATCTTTTAAAAGGAAACACCCACGCTTATGCGTCTATGTTGGTTTTCTTGTACTAAGGTTTGTGTTGAATTGTCTAGAAAACTGTGTGCATTATGTGAAGCAGATGGCTCACCTGGTGTTAAGACTCTGTCTCGATAAATATTGAACTATTGACTACTTTATGGTGAATAAAAAATCTGAGGTGAACCGTTATCATCATAATCAACCGAAAGCAGTCTACTGCTAGACATATTACGCCTCTTCTATACGTTTCCATGAATAAAAGTTTTGAGCCCTTTCTTTCCACTATTTCTCCGTTATTCTAACTATATCATCAGTGCTTCGGGTGCGAGGTCGTCCTACGCCTCGTCTTCCGGCTTTTGGTCGTGATTTGAGAACTTATATTACCAGCGGTTGTCGGTTCTACGAACAATATGGCCTGCCCATTGCCACTTCAACTTGAACCGACACTTATACCTGACTTGAACTTAAACTGCTGACTAACTTAAACTGTGATATCTTAAGTAGGTACCGTTCATCGTTTCAAATAACGTGCCTTAAACGTACTTGGTGGATTGCTATTATCCGAACTAAGCAGTTTCGTGGTCCATTTGTAAAAGGAATATAGGTTGACTACGAGAAAGCTACTGTGACATTTTTCATCCCGATGAGTGGCCGGCTAGCCAAGAACTCGCTTTAGATGTCTACCGAAGTTTAGATGGGTATTGTACAAAATAGCAAGTCACATTCCTGAATTCTGCTTTAGAAATTCCGGCGACAACTTGTAAAATCAATCATTTTAAGAACTTCGCTTATATAAAGTTATGTTACCTACCCCCATATTAAGTTTTGATAAATTTCTTGCCGTCATGAGGGTGTGAGGAGAATAACTATATGTAGGTAAAAATGCTATTTTTTTTAAAAGATGCGTCTTTATTCACCTCAGTAAACTCGACGTTCTTCGATATAAGCACGATGAAACGCAATAAGCAAGCAAGTTGAGAGGTAACTAGAAGCAACTACCTAATCTTGACTAATACCTACGTATAAGCAAACCGACCAGCATTTGCTGTTATGAAATTGGCAGGCGGTTTCATTTTCAAGTTAACACAGACTCGATTTTACGTATAATTTTATTATATATAATATTATTTATCATTTATTCCGCGGCGTGGCGCAATTTGCATTCCAAATAACGGACGTGAAAATGACATAGGTTCAACATAGGTTTCAACATAGGTTGAAATAACGAGATATGAACCTAAATTGGAAGTGAAGATCATAGCCATAGAACTCATCCATAGGACTTAGTATAAACAGAAGCTAGATCGTAAATATTCAGCTTTTTCAGACATAACAGAAGTTAGTTTTCAATTGCTACCCTCAATTCCATAAAAAATTGGTAAAATAAAAATGTATATGCGTAGTTTATTGATTCAGGCGTGTTATGTGTACGTTTTATAAGTGTTCAGTTTTTAATAAACGTATAGGTACCTAACCTAGGCAAATCTTCAGAATCGTATTTGTATAGTACTGCTCGTAAATGATTACAAAAAGGTAATCAATATGTCACACAGATTTGCGAGGTGCGATAGGGATATTGGCTTTCCATTAATTCTCCGATTTGTAGTAGAAAGGAACATACGTACCTACCATCGCGCAAAAAGAAACAAATGCTGAACTAAGCACTTGTATTCGGTTTATATATATACAAAACATAATTCTATTTTATGACTCATTTTGGCGCTGGCATATGTATGGGTTAGTTATATTTGTGGACAATTTTTACACAACTAGCCCCATACTAAGCATATTTTGTACATGGGAACCAGATTACTGATAGAATACTTTATTATATTTTTTGTAAATACATAGGTACTTAGAATACAATATGATACCCAGACAGAGAACAAACATCTATGTTCAACATACAAATGTTTTTTTTCGGTGGGGATCGAACCCACCACCTACAGCGCAAAAGGCCGACTATTATGAACTGAGCTGTGACGCCTGTCCTTAAACCTAATTTGAATAATGCCGGTCTACCACTTTTGTTTGCATGTAAACTACTATTGCATTAGTTACTTTTGACGCATGTTTTTCATGAGACCAAACGAAAAACCAAATATTTCGAGAAGCGAACAATTTTCTAAGAAACATAATAATGTAAAGCCGTTACAGATATAACATACATATAACATTCTCCCCCTTGAATAATTTTTCCGGCTTAGCCAAAATGTTTATGCTTTTTTTGAAACCGCAAATCATAGAACCAGTCTTGTCAGCTTATGCTAACGAGTAGTTGTACCTACGTCTTTTTGTATGCCTCTACCCTCAAGATACCGGAATCATCAAACAACAGGAGCGCAAATATTATGTAAATAAAAGTGAACTAAGAACTAGTGTTTGTCTTCATCGTGTTGGATTCGGTTAAACATCCTCATCGTTAAGTTGTTTTCCAAAACAAACAGAACAATGATGTGGTTGATAGCTGATGTAGTTAGATCAGTTTAAGTTGGGATTCAATAGTGATCGTTCCTGGGACTTTAACTTGGCAATGCAACAAGTAAGCCGATAGGTTTCTGAGCTTTACAGCAGACAACATGTATATACATAATGATTGTAATAGGACCACTTCCAAATACTCCGGGAACGTGTAAAGTTACCTACAACAAGATCTTAACGAACACCACTTGGTTGACAGGCAAATAGTTTTAGAGTAATTCGGAAGTGGTTTTATTACACCCGGTATATTACTATAAATTTATTTCTTCTAGTGTCATCTTTATGTTGAATGCTCAAAGCTTCAGAATAAAAGATAATGAAATATTAATCTTTTTAGTTGAATTAATGTTCTTGTATTCTTTTAGCTAATATCACTTCTCGTGATCATGTCTATGGACCAAGTTACTCAAAGTAAACCTATAAACAATGGGTTAACTCTTAAATTCAATCCCATATCTGTGAAAGAAGGCGTAAAACCAAAGACATCCGGTGCATTATTCGCAAAAATACCTCAAGAGTCGACGCAAGCCGCCGACATACAAAGGGAAATTCCTTCCAAAGCTTATTTTTCGCATTCTTCAGAACTTGGAACTGGTTGTGCAAACCAAATAACGAAAATATTTTTCCCTTTTAAGGGCTCCAATGAAAATAACTCGTTGCTCTTTGATGCTAACTACATAAACATACCAATAATTCAACAGCCATTCAATGACTACCAAATCGTGGTTGCCACAGCCCCTTCCCATGTCAAAATATCTGGACCTGAGACAAAGCCACTGGTTGTATACGTTGTGTTTCCAGAAGAAGATGCAAGCGATGCCAAATCAATAAACATACCGTCAGTATACTTTGTTAGAAAACAAAGTGGGTTACCAGATTTAAAAGAAAAAGATAAAGTGGATCCTATCCTGATTATAGACAGCAACCGAACTGTGACTAAGATTAAGAGTAAAGAAGTAGCTAAGTTCGTGAAATTCAAAAATAAATTTACCACTCTTTACAATTATGAAGTGGTACAACCACTGGCAAAACAATAAAATAGTTTTTTGGTGGAAGTGAAACGTCTGTGATATGAAAAGGATGCACGATACTCTTATAAGAAGTTAGTTTTATATTGTTTCATTTTACACAACTTATTCAAAATGTTATTGTAATTTTTTAATGCAAAGTTTCATGCAAACGAATGTATTGTCACATTTTTAGGGATGAAGGTTATACTCGGGAGTGCCTAGCGGGCTAGATTGCATCAGCCCTATGAAGTAGCATTTGCAAATATGCAGCATGCAATATATATTTCCAAACAATCGTTTTTCTAGACATGCAGTGATGTAGAATGAAGAAAGATACTACCTACCCATGGTAGTTCCATTCATTCGTTTCCAACACAATGCAAACACATAAATATCATTAAATATTTGACATCTGTCGCATTCTCCACGTGTCTATATTTAATTTATAGGGTACTCTAGCCAAATTGGATGTGAAATGTTTACAAACTAAGCATTGCTAAGTAGATTTTTTTAAGCTCAATGTAAATACTTGCTTAAATTATTAAAGTGTATGACTATGAATAAGTAATTAAGTTTATAATCCTGTGAAACTCCTATAAAGTAAAATAAAATAGTAGGTGAATTAATGAACGAAATGTAATTAAAACATACAAAATCTTGAAAACTACTTTTCAAGAGAAATACAAAAAAGCTCTAAATATTATTATTAGATATATTGTTATTGGACGGATTATATTGAGTTCTTGTGATATAATATTTTACTTAAGGTATGATCCTTATATATCACAACAAATTACTTTTGTACCCTAATTGAGTGAGCAGGGTACCTACTTATACAATGTAATTAACGCTAATAGTCTAATTAAATAAACTAGGCATTCTTTTGTTCTTTGTTATTTATTGAAGGTAAGTAATCATTAATAATGGGTTATAGTGAGTACTCTTACTTAGGGTACTCAAGACAGTATAGAGAGAGAGTGAGAGAGCAGATATATGCGTACATCGAGGTCTTCTATCTAAGAGTCCCATTCACGCACTATGCACCTGTTTCGTTAACCTTGTTTGAACCATCCTGTTTATAAATGCCCAAAATGCATCTTAGCATGCTTGAATAGATTACTTTAGTAGTGGACTCATTCAGGACGACGATAAGTGACGATGGGATTATTCTTAAAAGTAGGTAGGTTATTAGTTGAATCTTTTTTTTAATACTATGCAAAAATATTTACCAAACTTCGGACCACCCATCTTTTTGACTCGTTTAAAATCCTTATCAATATAACATGACTACCCAAAAGATCCTATGTTCTGATATTTATTTACCAATACTTATTTAGTTTACCTAATACTTTTGTACACATATTCCGGCTATAATATATTCAATGCTGGAAGTCAATTGATATACGTAAATGCATTGGAAACTTATTGATTTATTTTAAGAAACTTAGCATCCAGAGGAACTGTCTCCTGTATCCCGAAAAACATATATACCTACAATAATAAATAGTGAGCGCTAAGATTAGCGCCAGGAAAAATAATCTTATAATTGGTATAGATATACCAATTATAAGAATCTTTTAGATATACCAATTATAGATATACCAATTATAAGAATCTTTTTCCTGGCTGGCTGACTGACTGACTGACTGATATCGAGATTCCTTCCTCAATGATCATAAATTCTCGGCATTTCAAAGATATCGAAGGAATAATCTTCAAAGTCATCAACATGTGCTCATAATGATAAAATTAAACTTTTTTTTTAATTTGTACTACTGCAGGATATTTTTAAACGACTTGCTGATGGAACATGCAGATTTCCCACCTACATCAGGTGGGCAATAATAAACGGTTACCATAACCAATAACAGGTCCCTTTCACTAGGTATGTACCCGATGCACTACTCTGCGCCCATAAACCTGATGCATTTATTCATTTGTCTAATCTTCGTATTTTTTTTCATCTGAGACGAGATTGAAATATGAATTCTATTTTCATAACTGGGGTTGCCTGAAATGTCAGTTTCAAAGAATACTATTTGGAGATTGGCACGATTGAAACATGAATTTTCTTAGTGCTAATCGAGTGCATAAGTCATATTAAGACTATTAAAAACCCCTAGTACATGTATGAAAATAAATGTACCTGAGTATTACTAATTCACCACATGAGTTATGCGTTTGCATAATCTTGGCTACGTCAATTTGCATAATTTTTTCCGATTATTCAATTTCATCAGAATATAAAATTAGCAGAGCTATTAAAACAATTTGAACGGGGAATCCTCACCACTACCGTTACCATGACTCTCTGAATAAATTTACAAAACACAACAGCACGCATCGATATTAATGACTACATGCACGTGTATGTAGTCGATACGTACAAATTAACTTAGTTAAAAATTCCTTTATAAATACTGGCTGGGTTGTGGGCGTGATGCATGGCGCAGTATATGTGATGAAAGCGGAATGCGGTGTCCATATACAACCAAAAGGAACCAAAAAGTCATACGCTACTCTCAAGCAAAAACAGGATAAAAAACCCAAACTCAATATACAATTTAGTAAAAACCACTATTTTAGTCATTGAAATCTTGTCACCTTTAATGTTATTAGCATGTGATCAAAATCGTATAGAAAGTTCTTTTAAGGCTACACTATTCGGTACGTTGTCCATACAAACGCTGTAAGTGTTTAATGTCTACTATTTATTAACGTGCGTCCGAAGTTAAGTTTGATACTGAATTATCTTGCCGTTATCTAGGTACGTTACCCTATATGCTACAGTAAAATCGGATTACCTTGGAAGTTACAAGCGTTACAGGATTTAGTACTAAATCTTTCGACGCTTGTAACTTTCAAGGTAATCTGATTTTACTGTAGCATATAGGGTAACGTACCTAGATAACGGCAAGATAATTCAGTATCAAACTTAACTTCGGTCGTACATTAATAAATAGTAGACATTAAGCACTTACAGCGTTTGTATGGACAACGTACCGACTAGTGTAGCCTTAAACGATGATATGACAATGTTCTTTCCTCACGTAAAATCGCGACTGCAGCGTTTGTAAACGACGCCATAATAATAAATGCATGTGAGGTTAAAACTGATAAACAAATACGTATTGGTGGAAACACACAACATTAATTAGAAAAGCTTGCTACGCGGGAACCAGCTAACTGATGTTGAATTTTTTGTGAATAAATTATCAAATGATGCAATATTGCACGGATCGTATGTTGCGTGTCTACTAAACCAAACGATAGATGAATTAACTAAACCTAGTACTAACTAGATATTCTAACTTTTGCATACCACATTTAAGACAGAAAGTCTACCTGTTTGTGTTTTTTTTTAAGCCTTACATACTGTTAGCTGGTAAGTGGGCACTTTTGCACGGAAACGTTCAAATGTCAAGCTGCAGGGAGAGCTCTTAAGTAGCACAATTATCTAGAGAAGCTCCAGGAAACGGGTTACCTTGTCGGCTGTTCCTCATTTAACGACCCTCGCGTGAAGTTAGATAACTCGTAAAATCTTCTGTGTGCTTTCTACCTCTAAACGATATTACTATATAAAGCAAATTACGAGCTCTCACGCTAATTACACAATTACAATTTCCGGCTGCTGGGATGGCACATTGATGGAATGTTTTTTGTTAGTTTCTCTGAATGTTCTTTCTATCTATGACAATATTCTTAGCCTTATGACATTGTGCTTAGCGAAATATAAAACTATACTCATGACTGTTATAGAAACGAATGTTCTGTGATAATCTTGGTACCTTCTCAAAAATATACCTAATTTAAGCTTATGCTTACTTTTTATGGTAATGGTCACTATATACAATGTTTTATTTTACAGTGCGATGCGCCATTACAAAAGCTGGTACTGTAACTTATAACATTTTATTATGAAGTGTAAATAATTTCATAAAATCCATCAACCATTTTGATTAACTGCGGAAATCACGTTTGATACGAATGTGCTTGTCATGGAATTATACCCATACCTATATACGTTCTTATAAATACCTCTATCTATGATGAATGGTTATCTACGCCACAGCCTTTTACCACACCACAATACCACAGTTTTAGTCATTAGTAGGTATTCCTTTTTAAAATTCCGTACCTTCTGTGGTTGCTTTCATGCTTCGAATAAATTTCTACTGGCATTCATAATTTTAACAAATAAGTTTTGACCCTATAGACTATGGAGTAGAAAGTACTTCTGTGAGAACAGTAGACCTTCACGAGCTCTTACAACTATGCAATAACCGACATTTTCCCCTTTCCCAAAATTGAAATCCGTATATATATAAAGCTAGAAAAAAATTCCCCGCGCCTCTCCCCCCTATTTTCCTCACAATCAAAAACGCGGCCAACTTAAGAATTAAGGTAAATCAAGGGACTTTGTGTGCCTTAAGGCCAGAACAGACAGACGGACAAAAGCATTTTTTGGCTCGAAACTGCCGGCCTACTCTTAGAAACACTTAGTAATACATTGCGGGTCAACTCGGGAGTGGTTCCACAGTTAAGTTGGCGCTACCTGGCGTGCCGCGCAGTGTAGCTCAAAACGACAATACGAAACCTCGTTTATCGTTTCTAAGAGTAGACCTACCTGAGACGTTTCGTTGCTCGGTCAATTATTCGCCGCAGTAGCGTTGTCACTTAAACGTACGGTTAGCTTCAAAGAGTTCAATATATTTGCCAGCCGTAAGAGGAAACTACTCCTATTTAAAAATTATAAAAAGCGAGCTCTATCAAAATATCTACAAAGTTGCATTAAAAGATTTTCATCATCACGAATTAACTTGTATTTTAGTGGCTGACATTGGCACGATTGCACTAGTAAACCACTTGTTCATAAAAAACATTTTACTGGTAAAATTGCAAACAATTTTGAAATGGACTTAAGTACCTACCTCTTTATGTGCCATTAGTTCACACAGAATACCGTAGTAGTAGCACATATTCATTGATAAGTATCGTAGGTATTTTTCAATCCTGTCTTTCGTTAGGAGAAATTATTTAAAAGTGAAAATAAATGTTTTTCTTTAAAACAATTAATTCACACCGTCTGGAAGCAACTGTTTTAATTTGAACTATTGTATAAATTGTTGTGTATTGTCACAGCTCAGTTGGTAGTAGTTGCCTCTGCGCTGTAGGTTGTGGGTTCGTTGCCCATCGAGAATAAAGATTTGTATGATGAACGTAGATGATTGCTCTTTGTCTAAGTATTACGATAAATTCTATGTATGTATTTGCAAAAAAACATATTTAAGTATTCTATCCGCTAGATGGCGTGTAACCAAACATAACCAAATACTCTTTTATTCTTTTTATAGGTACGGGTTTTACTACTAACTTACACAATGTCAGAAACAATGACATAATAAATAGTTGAATAACATTATTTGAAAGTATTTATAGCGTAGGATTCGAAAGGTTATATTAAGTCAGTAATAATATTACATTATGGCCTTCTGAGAAAGATAAAATTACAAGCATAGCTTAGAAGACTCCCAACAGTCATAATATTATAATACGCAATCCCGAACCAACATTAGGATTCCCTATAATAGGCGTTAGAAACTACGAAAGCTTCTGTTATACTTGAATACACAAAAATGTTATTGGTTCCGTACCTATTTTTGACGCCAAGCAGTGATGCTCGCATTGCTGTGTTCTGGTTTGAAGGGTGTGTGGGTGTTGGTGAAATTACAGGCACATGAGGCATAACACCAGTATGTCTCAGGTTGGTGGATGCAGGGTAGTGCATCAAAGGGTACCTAACGTGCGTGACTACAAGGTAATATTTAGTTATAGGTGATGGTTACCGCTTAACATCAGGTGGACCATATGTTTGTTTCAGGTATATGGTTTACATAATGTTAAGTTATTGTAGATGTAGGATCAAACTGAAAACTATAGTATTGAAAGGTGAACCATGGGTAGATCTAATTCACTGCTGAAACGCTAAAGCCAAAGTATTCTTTCTATAAAAAGCGAAACTCGTTCCTTGCGCCAAGTATTAATAATAATGACACGTTTTTTTTATAATTAAAAATGAATTGTAATAATTTAAAATTACTTGCGAAACCCTGATGCTATTAAATTGGGGCTTTGGTAGCAGATTAGAATGGTTGGTACTTATGCGTTTTCGCCAAAATAGTTATAATGATTATTTATTTTATTATGTATTTTGGTACCTTTTTACATAAGTAAAAAGGTACCAAAATCGAATAAAACTATCACGGAACACCGACAAAAAACATGTCACATGCTTGGATAAAATAATGGTACTTAATATTATTCATAATATGCACAAAATTTCAATACTACCGTTATTATTATGTAGATTCTGCACCGAAATGTAAAAGAGGATATATGCTATACCGGGTGTAATAAGACTGCTTCTGAAAACCGAAACTGCGCATGCACCATGATTCTGATATAAAAAAAAATCGACACATTTTGTGTATTTTTTTCGTGTTTTCAGCATTCGCAGCAAACATAAGTTCCTAATAAATCTTATTTAAAAACACGTAACACACCAAAAACAGCAATCTAAAAGAAATGGTGATTATCTGATCGGTGTGTTGAACGCGCGGTCGCCTGCCCGCCGCGCAGTCGTTGACCGCTGTACGATCGCTGGTTGATAAATAAGAATTTCAGCAAAATAATCGTATTGGTTTAAATGCATTTGACTGTGACCCAAGTGGTACTTTATAAGACCTTGTTGTAGGTAACTTTACACGTTCCTGGAGTATTCGGAAGTGGTCTTATTATACCCGGTATATATTTGGAGATAAAACGATAGCATACACGATTTGGTTATAATAAGTTGCTGTGTGCGCTCATGTCATAGTCAGTTCATCGATGGTATTCTCAAAGTTATGACTCACTTTCACTAATACCTATACGTAAAACTTTATATCATATCTTGGATATAAAACTACTTCGACATAAAACCAATAATAACTTGGATATGAAACCAATGCCTAAAAAGAAAGTTGGTAATCCAGCCCAAAAAAACAGAATGTTCGGTTATCACTCATAAAATTCACCAGAATTTATAACCCGGTAGATATAAATTCGTTGAAATGCGAATTATCTAAAGTGCTGTAAATTGGATAGACTTTAGTAGAAGGTCAGGTTACGTGGTATCAAGGTTGAAACTATGCAATGCTCGTGTTTATTCATTGCATTATGCAGGTACCTGCTGGGTACCTAAATTTAGACGGTGATCACTAAGAGCACCCAAAGTGGTCCGTTTCCTTATATGACAGCGAGTCGACGAGTGGTTACCATCACATATAACAAAACATTGCTTGGCAGGTCACGTTCGTTAGGCGCGCCTTACGATGCACTGCAAAAATACCAATTAATATATAAAAAAAAAATACTCATGCAAACTTTTGACCGCATCAAAAATAACACGCGTGTTTAAGTTTAGAATCTCTGAACCTGACATTATCTCCAAACATATTAGGAAGCTACGTTACGCCAAAATTACCAAAGGTGTTTAGTGGTTCTACTTGTGGTAGTAGAAATTTCGCAGTTACATAATGCTAATTGTAAAGATACGTAGGCATACTAGCTGTATGTGTGCATGTGTATCCAGTCTGTGGGCTTTGACTTTTGTTTTGTAAGTGTAGCTCTTGTTCAAAAGCAAAGTAAAATAATAAATCGGAAGATCTCGCTCACTTTCACCTTTTCGTCCAATCTCTTCAGTGTCAGGATGTGAATTTATAAATTGAATTCGATCTACGCGATCCGATGAGCTAGCTATTTGCATACTTTATGCATATTCGCAGATTTCTTTTTGAAGTAGAAAATATTACTTTTCTGACTCCCATTTAATAACATTCTTAGTAAGATAAGCTTACAATGGATACTAATAGTACTCATAATCTTACTTATAGCTGCTCTTTGCGGCGGTTAAGTTACTGTAGGAGGAGATGTTGATTTGAAAGCTCTAAAAATTTTAACGTCCCTTTCTAAGTCAAAGTCAAATCAAAAAGCATTTATTCAGTAAAATCCGCAGGGATCATCTTGAAACGTCTTAAATCTAGGTGAATCTAAGCGCCAGTTCCTCGCGAACAAGCCTAGAAAGAAAGCGGAAACAATAAGGACGGTTATAAAAGAATTATATCCGGTTTGTAAAGTTTTTCCATATCTATTATCGTCTTGCATGCTCTGTGCACGGGAGTGGCGCGGTTCCTAAGAATATGGACTAAAGCAGCGCGGTTCTGTCTTGCGACTGACAGCCTGACACTAGTCACTATGGTTAGTGTAATTAGAAGGTGCCTAAGCACAATGTAACAATACAGTTTATGGCTTTCCTTATTTACTGAAGATGTTGATGCAATTTGGATAACTTCCAGTCTTTAATTTAAACCATGCTGAAACATTTTTAGCTCAGATTTTTTATCAAAACCAGTACTGAGTATCGACCAAGTATCGTCTCTAATAATCTAGGTAACAACATACAAACTTCTGTTAGGCAGTCACCGCGCGAAATCTTTCGCGCCGTATAAACGCGCTCTAAGCGTATCAAGTCGCGGGTTTCCACTAGTTGAATGTAGAAGCTCCACTTTCGAAAAAAGCTGGGATCAACCCTCACCTTCACTTTTCGATATCTTACATCGGCAGCAACTGGTTTTACGGTTCCGATTTCCGAGTAGTAAAACTACATCGTAAGTGATATCTTATTATACAATCGCTGTGATGTAATCGTGTAATCCAGAGGAATTTCTATCAGGTTATAGGATTACTATGCGTCGAATCGGTTGACGTTAGACACCTGTAAGGTAAGGAAATAATAAGCACTGATTCACACGCTTCCGACTACGAGTGTTCGTTGCATGTAATCAAGCCGTCTAGCTAATAATTTATTTAGAACTAGTGGCACCGTCCCGGCATCGCACGGGCTGTCAAAACGAAGTAGAAAACGAGTAGAGCTCTTAGTCAAGGGGTCGTCCGGGAAAGTACCACCATACCTGTTTCTGCCCCTAAACAAATAGGTGTGTTTCGGTTTGAAGGGCGTGCGTAAATTCTCAGGCACATGAGGTTTAATACCAGTATGCGTCAGGTCGATGAACGCAGAGTAGTGCATCGTAGGACACGCTCCTAACAAATGTGGTCTACGAGACAATGCTATAGGTGACGTAAAACAACATAGCATCAGGTGGGCCAGTTAGAACAAGCAACTGCACACACACAACAGCAAGACGCTTAAAAAAATCTGTAATTCGGTAATCAGTGATGTAGTTTTTATAGGTTCACAGAAATACTATCAATCTGATATAGGAAAAAGTCTCCTATAGCAAGCTATCAGTGTGTCAAATTTCATCTTGATCGGTTCGATTGTTTAGCCATGAAACAGACAAACACACTTTCACGTATATTGGTATAGATTAACCTTTACTATACCGTTAGATACTTTGCATAAAGTACCACTTCATAGCAGGTTGTTATGGTATGACACACATGAAAAATAATAGTCAGGACAGTCAACCTTAAAAGTAAATGGCGATCAGAGAAATTTTAAGAGTAAAAAAATTTGTGAATTGATTATATTTATTAGTATCCATATACAAATACTAGTGGAAACACGCTTGACTTTGTCCACATAGGAATTCCTTTCTTACCCTGTTATTATAGAACTCGACGTAACGTTAAACGTTACGTCGAGTTCTACAGTTACTTAGTCTTTTGTCTTTTGCATTGACAGAAAGCTTCTAATTAGAGACAAATCATGGTGTAACTATTTTGAGGATACGCCAAGTTCATTAGTAGGTAGTAAGGCATCTCTACGCATAAAGACAAGTATATCCTAAAAAATCAAGTTGCACGGTCACTGATTTAGGCTGTTGCCTAATGTCAGTTAGTCAGTAAGACAGTCAGTAAGGACAAAGATTCTCGTGAGTTGTATAGATAATTGAGAATATATAGCTCGAAATCAAAAGTGGGTGATATTAAATCTATACAAATAAATAAAATTGAAGTGTCAGTTTGTAATATTATAATAACCGCTTTTTACTACATGCATATGAATGTATATGCGATACCATTTCCAAAATAGCATTTTTTAAAATTTTTGTCTGTCTGTCTGTCTGTCTGTCCATTTGTTCCGGGTAATCTCTGGAACGGCTGAACCGATTTCGACGGGACTTTCACTGGCAGATAGCTGATGTAACAAGGAGTAACTTACACAGTATAATATCTACTGCTTTTTATCCCGAAAAAATAACGGGAACGGGAAAAAACTGCCACGCGGGCGATACTGCAAACGACCTCTATTTTATGCCGTATTAACGCCATCTGTTGGCAACATTGAGTACTACTTAGTTAAGATTTGTAAGTAAAAATGTTTACCGCCCAACGAAGTGGGCACGGGTCAGCTAGTTATGAAATAAGGTCAATGAAAGTCGGAGCCAAAAAATAACTTAAAAATTCTAAAAGAGTAAGTCGACTTCTTTCACTGACTGTACCACGTAACCTACCAGGTACAAATAGTGGTAGGTTATGCTACCGACTCCGTACTGATAGAATAGAAATGCCTACTTACTTTTATAGGATAAGATAATGTGTCGACCGATGTACGTAAAGCCGTCTTAACGCAATTTTGATCGTGTCTATTTTAGCTTCTTTTACGACATAAAGTGATGGAACGATCAGATTACCCATCTGATGTTAAGTGGTTACCTGTGCCTATAATAATCACATTACCTCTTAGTACCAACATAAATACAATGAAGCACTTGATGTGGCGTTGTTGCGTGCACTACTTTGAACATTTTGTCTCATGTGCCTGTAACTGAATCAGTACTTATATACATCAGTACTAAAACAAAAAAGGCGACGCACGAAAAATAATAGAATATTCTACATCGTCATCGTAAATTTAAGTTAGCGCCGCGGAAAAGCATCATTCCATGATCCAGGTGTATTTACCCTTGGCGTTGAAAGCACAAGTGAAGTTTTCCGAACGAGGCAAAGTCCTATCCCCTCGTAATGAGGGTATAGATTTACAGGCGATTTACAGGTTTGATGACTTTCTTGTTATACAGCATTGCAAGAGATGCAAGTTGTATTATTCTACAATACCTAAAACTATACGGCTATTTTTTCCATTCAGGTCATCCTCATATTATAAGTTTAGAATTTCGAAAAAAAATATCGTTAGCACTGTGTTATTGTCTTATTTCAAACACTGCACGTCATAGGTGTTGAATTCCGAGAATAATTATTAGAAACTCACTTTTTTATAGTACCGGATACCTTTCAAGTGTAAACCTGATGTTAAGTGGTAACCACCACCTAGCTGCCAAGTACCAAGCTGCTTCTAAGACCTGCATGGTAGTTGTCAGTCATGAAACGGTTAAATGCATACCTTACAAAGGCTGGGTAATAAGTATTGCCTTTGAAAAACCATTGGTTAGCCTGAATTTAATAAGAAGCTAGAACCCTATAATCGAAAATCTAGAACGAGCTTATGGTTAGAAATAAATCGGAATACTTTAATCGTGCGAGGGAAATGCAATTGTGCAGCCGTATCTGACTTTTTAAGTGCTAATAAGTGGCAGTGAAAGGCTCGTATCACATATTATTACTAGCACAGTGGAACGAGAAATCTTACTGATCACGAAATCTCCAGAATCATAAAGTCATTCATGAAGAGTGCGCAGTCGCTTACTAGTTAACACATGTATCCCAAAAAACCAAATGGCTGAAAAGCTTGGATTTTGTATAGAAAATAGCTTCATGCAAACTATTTACGAGGGGTTGATGCAGTACAGTGATACAGTTGTACCTATATTAATAGTAATATACAATTATTATTCAAATAGTCAACTATAAACACCCCTGTGAAACTGAGCCAAAAATTTCATATTCCAAACTCCCAATATTTGGAAAATACGGATACCAAAAGCTCTTTTATAAAAATAGATTTTGTTTTTATAAGCAAAAATTGAGCCGCTTCGTATATTTTTGCTGACAATTTGTTATATCACCACTCTTTCTCGTCAATTTAAAAAGTTTTCAGCTCGAGTCGTGTGTATAAACTGAATTTAACCTGACAAGGTTAACCTTGTGCTATAAAAATATGCAGTATTATTTTACGGATAAGCTCATATTTCTGCTCTTCTCAGTAAACTTTGTGGCTTTCTTATAAGGCCATTGAGGCACTTTGACGGCATACCTTAGAAAACGGACACGAATAGTGATGTTTTGCCATTAAAACTAGCAACATCTACTAATAACTTTTCTGTAATATGTTGAGCGCAACACAGCGTCGGTCTACACGTATTAACCATGTATTTTCTATGGTTATGGTTAAAGCTTGAAGAATGATGTAGGTGATTGCCAAACCAATTCCATCTATACCTATCCCGTGCCTGGTTCGTAATCGTAATAGTGTAAAAAATATGCCCTTGTTAGATTTATTCTAGTATACTTTGATAAAGTGAAGGCATTTACTCAGTAGCTATATTTTAAGGACCGCCAAAATATGCGTTTGTAAGTAAAAATCAATCGATACTGTATTTATACTGCACAAGACTCTCTCAGCTTATCGATATTATACTGTAGAAAAGAAATTGGCATGCAATACAAAGATCGTATCACGAATCATGCATCCATCCATGATAGACCTCGCAAACCGTCGTCGAAATTCCTATCCAATTTTAGAAGCTTGTGCTGCCAGTATGTGCATTTGCGTTCAAAATGCTAGTCATTGTTACGTTACGTGATCGTGAAATGTTGCACCAATTTTGTGATTCATACTCGTTATGTACCTACTAGGGCATGCAGTATTGGTACCATTTATACCGGTAATTTTCGGGCGGTATTAACACAGAAACCGTATAAAGAGAGAGAATGGTGGGGCAAGGCTAAGGAGAAAGAGAGGTTAGAGTTAGAGGGATTTGGGGGAGACCTTTGCCCAGCAGTGGTACGAAATAGTTTAGAAAAAAAAAACACGGAAATGGGGATTCCCGATACTTTCGATACTGTTCTAATTATTGATCAAGCGAGCAAAGTTTTCATAAGTTGCTTGTCGCTGTATATTTTTACGTAAGTTTATAGGTATGGTTGCCCGAGCATGATATGCATGTGGAGGTCAACAGATTCTACTTTCAAGGCTTGCTAGTAAGATTACAATAAGCTAAATCGGTCATGAAGTTGTTAAAAAATTGAGATTCAACAAAGTCTAATAAGTTTTCGTATGAATTACGAAAATTGATTAGGCTTACGAGATTATCATGAAGTAAGGAGTCGTATGTAAGAACTCTGTTGAAAGTCATATAATTGTTTTTACCGAGCACCGGCGCGGCGGTTTAGTGGGAGTGACTCTGCCTATGTTGATTCGAATAAATGAATGTATTATTATTGTTATTATTGATCTTAAGGTCGTGGGTTCAAATCCGGTCGTGTGCCAATGGATTTTTCTGTTCAAAAAAATAATGCGCATAATGTCTGTGCTCTCAAACGCTGAAGGAAAACATCGTGAGAAAACCAGTTATATTCTAGCAGTGACAAAGTTTCACGTATGGAATTGGTAGTAATAGTAGTAATAGTAGTTGATACTACTGCAAAATGTGGGTAGTCTTGCGTCTCGCTAAAACTAACGTCAAAAAAGACCAATTTTAATATTTTTTTTGTTTCATTTCCTCTGACACAGAGATCGTATATATATACTTAAAAAACGTTGGCGATAAGAAGTTTACTAGTTTTGTAATATTAAACAAAAAATGAAACTTTTTGAAAACTAAATAACGTAATATCGTAGATCTCAGCTCGAGGCGGACCACTACCGTAATCACAAATATGATCAAGAGTTAGCCCAAAACGGATTTCAATTCAGAGTACAAAACAACATGAGCAAATACTTATTTCGTTAAGCAATGTTATTTTATGACAGAATAATAATTAGGACTTAATTAATTTTACGAGGATAATGAATGCATCTGTGGCACCTCACGTCAAAAAGTGAATGGCCAAGAAGGAAATGGCACCGTGCGCCTGATCAGTGTGACCAAAATGTTTTATTAACACACGAGTTTTTGTACCAGAGGCCCCATTCCCGTAAAAGAAACGAAATATCGTCAAATTCAAGTTTCCAATGTGTCAATCTCAAAATAGTATTCTTTGAAATTGACATTTCAGACAGGCCCAATTTCGACAATCAAATTGTAGTTTGCTCCAAAAAATGTAAGAGTTCAGCCTAAACAAAAACAGGTTTCTCGTTGAAAAAGCTGGTCTGGTATCGACCATCGTCCTTTTTCTTAAAATTTGCAGTTTATCTACCTTTTTTATTCGAGTTGCTGGTGGAAAAAGTACATGAAGTGGTAACCATCACTTATAAAAAAGCATTAATTACAGGTCACGTTCGTTACAAACGTGCCCTACGATAGACTGCTCTGCGTTGATCAACCTGAGAGATACAAATGATTAACTTCATGTGCTGTAATTTCACCGACACCCTTAAACCAGAGCACAGCAAGCCATGTGGCGGCAAAAATAGCTATGGTGGTAGTACTTCCCTGGACGAGCCCTTCACTAAAAACTCTACTGCTATTGAGTTCTACTGCTGCCTGCTGTGCTAAGTTGTCAACATCTTGACCGTTTCAGAGATTATAAATAATCAAGGGAAAGGTTTTTGTAGAATTGGTTGAATTAAACTCAGAGATATTCAAGGTCATACCCACACTTACGTACATAATCATAAATGTTTAATGTGTATGTCAGTCAGCCAATGACTCAGAACTTTTATAGTAATAGGTTTACCTTCTTACTTTTTATCTTATTATAACTTCATGACTTTAATCCCTAGGCACGGTAGATATCAGTTATAGTAAGAAGCCCGCCCATTGTATTACTGCATTGTTTACTTTACTTGTAGGTACTGGTAATCAATAGAGTTATTTATCTATCTATCCCCTAAGATCTTTTAGCATCAAGTACCTTCTCAAGATTCTAGGGGTACGTCCAAATATTACATATGGTACATACCCACATTTTCAGTAGTTGGTCTTCCATACGTGACAGGTGCAAGCCCATCGCCGCTGCTAGAATACCTCTTACTTTAAAAAAAAAAAATATTCTGGTTTAGTCCACCAGATGCTTGGTATACCAGGTAAGTATTAAATAGTTTCTGTCAGTTCATAAGTGAAAGGAGCATCAACACAGCAGTCACTCAAACGTTATATACAATTGGACATTCACAAACGCCGCTCAATTTTATGAGAACATAAAATATCTGACGATTAAGAAATAGACATTTGATTTCGCAGCACGTCATCATATAATATGCTCCTCCAAATCTGGGCGGGTTTGCCATAGTCACGCATGGTAGACGAATTAGTAACCGCATATCGGTGTTTAGTCCTTAGGAGATCCTGGCCATCTATCGTACGTGCCCTCAGTCTTTTCTTACGAAATCTATGGAAGGTAATTGAGGGGTCCTATTATAGGTCGAAACCATTACTGCCTATTTCATATTGCAGAAATAATTTGTTAAATTTGAGGCTTGAGCGCCTTTTCAACGTTTTCGCCCCAATTGAGTAGTCTTCCCAAGATATCTTGGGATGTTTGGTTTTATGAATGATTGAATTGGTAGCAAAAACGTTGGCTTTTCTGTATCAGATTTTTTTTTCCATATAAATTTTAAACCCCGTTCCACTTTTATACATTAGGAAATCATCAGTAGTAAAATAACAGTTTTTTTTCAGTGATTCTAAATGTCATCACGATGAGTATAAAATATATGATCACAAAATGCTTATATCTCTTTCTCACACAACGGGTTATGAAAAGAGCTATGCGAGTTTCACTACGTGATATAATCAAAAATGAAGAAATTCGTAAGAGAACAAAGCCACTTAGCTCGTAGAAGCAACAAGTTAAAGTAGTTAGGGGTAGGCCATTATAGATCGTAGAACCGACAACCGCTGGGACATAAAGGTTCTCCAATGGCGACCACGAACCGGCAGATGAAGAGTAGGTCGCGACCTACTCCCCTAGCGGCATATGGGGCACTAACGTATCTCCATACAAAAAATTCGAGCTTGCAAACCGAAGCCAATATCCTGAAAACGAAAAAAACTCAGAATCAACGCACCGAGAATAATTTTGAAGATCGCGGAAAATCTGTGGATTATGCATCCACAGGTGGCGATGGCGATGTACTTCTGGGAAACTTATAATGGAGGCCAGTGTCCAGCAGATGAGATTGTGAGATGACGTTTGATCAGAGAGTTCAAAATAATATTGTAACTGGTGTGTATTATGTATAGGTATACAGTGTGCCTACCGCCACCTGAAGGTACAACAATTTTTAGAGCATGGAAAAGTGCCAAAACTGTTCGTTTGGTATTCCAATCCAAGCAGGTCATGACTGTATTTCTCGCACAGGTATTAGTTAAGTTTCTCCAATAAAAGAACAGTTATTTCTATCGAAGAACTATCTGTTTTAATAAAAAAAATTGGCTGTCAGTGATGCATTTTAAGGTTATGCAAAGAAAAAATTTCAACACAATTATATTAAACAGTATAATTTAGCCATATATATACATACACACACATATTCAGATTATTTTATTAGGAAAACTCTCGGCAAGCTTTAATAATTCCCTAAGTAGTTAAGGTTAGTAAAGTGGTTGATGACAGACAGTCGTGTAGTAGTAGTAGTTTCAGTAGTAGTAGAACTTTTAGTGAAGGGCTCGTTCAGGGAAGTACTACCACCATGCCTATGTCTGCCGCCAAGCAGCTTGCTGTGTTCCGGTTTGAAGGGCGTGGGGGCCGGTGTAATTACAGGCACATGAGGCTTAACACCTGTATGCCTCAGGTTGATGAACGCATAGTAGTGTCTTGTACGTCTCGTAATAAAAAAGACAGGCATATTTCGGAGTGAGATAATGACACCTAGATTCACCTAATTATAAGACTATTCTAAATGATAATTTTGATTCCATGGTATGAATGCCTTTTGAGTGGCTTTGAGACCGCTATTGTTTCGCTATTCCAAACTTGGTTCGATTTAAAGCACAGAAATATTTTTTACGTATTATGCAGCCAAATAATAGCGCCATGTAAAATAAAACCTTGATAAAGTATCCCGTTTGAATGTGACTGTCCGTCCCAAGGCTGAAGAGTTTCGTGCCAAAAACATAATTGAATGAGAAATCAGCTATAAAGAAAACTGTACGGTGGAAAGCAAACCAAGCTCATATTTCTCTATGCTATAGGTACTAGTATTTTGTTGCTTTTGCAATAAAGTCTCCTACCCACTCTCAATCTTGCTATTTCAAGACTGTTATTAAAACTTGTAAGGTATCATGTTTTGTGAAAAGATACCAGTAAGAGATTTTCTGAGATGAGAAAGTCTTTTATTCTTGCTTACCGATATTACTTACAGCCCTAGAACTTATGGTATTGATGTGAAAAATCAGATAGTTCGCAATATTTTTTCCTAACGCCGCATTTAGACGGCGCGAAAGATTTCGCCACGCGGTCACAACGCGGCTTGCGCGACTCAGTTAGGGGGTTGGAAAGCTGTTACCTAGAATATAGAGACAATACTTGGTGGATAAGTGGCAAGTGGATTTTCCCAACCGCGCGGCCGCCACGTGGTCACTGCGCGATATCTTTCGCGTCGTCTAAACATGCTCTTAAGGTTCTTCTATCCGGCACAAAGCTTTTAGCAAGTACACCAGGCTAGGACCTACTTGATTTGAGTGGTCAATCGAACCGGATTCTCAAGTTTCAGTAAATAAAGTGATGAAATAAGGTGACAAGAAAACTTAATGTTCATGTATATCCTTACATAGAAAAAGTTATTTCAGGTAACAGAGGTTATTAGTGCTATTGCACTACGATGAAACACTTTCAAATGTAACGAAACGATATAAAACTATTTTACACATTATGTTTGACTAAACAATTTAATTATTTTTAAACGATTCTATTACTTCGCTAACGCATTAACTACTATATTAAATATTATTATATTCGTTGACAATGAACCACGTAATGTTGCGATAGCTAGTCAATAATACATGTATAAGTTTTTTAGAATTTTCCACTAACAATGTTGTCACACAGACTTTTGCTGTCAATAGTGTGGCCAGAAAGTATCTATTCGTTATTCTTTTGGGAAAATCCAAATTATCGGTATACACAAACACCAGTAACGACGTTTATCAAAAGTTGAGACGGATAAGATAAGAGCTTGAGTTGAGAAGTTGACAGAGATATTAGTTATTTTGATAGTTAGACAAGCTATTAAACTTTGATAATTTATAGACACAGCAAATTCGATGACTTAATTACTTATAGATAAACAATTTGAAGTTTATTAATTGAAACTATAGTAACAAATATTTTCAAAGTGATTTTTCTTATTCATAGCATTAATTCGCTGGCTTAAAATGTCTAA
Organism: Electrophaes corylata; assembly: GCA_947095575.1. Classification (NCBI taxonomy): domain Eukaryota; kingdom Metazoa; phylum Arthropoda; class Insecta; order Lepidoptera; family Geometridae; genus Electrophaes; species Electrophaes corylata. The sequence continues at coordinate 7,675,023 of OX352698.1, read as the reverse complement.
GGTAGATACTTACTAACTTTCGACAAGTAAACAATCTAACAAACTAACCCTAGAGGGGCTAGGAATATCCTATGCTGTGGGCGTCGTTTTTTTTGTATGGGACTTCAGATTTTTTATCACGTTCAGTGTTGGTTTCATAGAAAAGTTGTTCATTATAATGGGTACTTTGTCCTCTTGAGTTTTTAGGAGTACAATATTTTTGTATTTAAACACGTTCTTGCAGTTTATTACAACCAGACATCCACAGGTAAACATATTATGAATATAGAATATGAATATAAGGAGGTTCATTTAGTAAGTATTTTTAATCACTTTTAGAACAGGAATATATTAATATATTCATTAATTTAATATAATGTTGTAAGTAGTAAAAAATAAAATTATTATAAGTTACCGAACCGTTATGTATGCTATCTAATTCAACCTTTTTGGGTAGGTTAAATTAGGTATGCATTTTCTTCGATATTGACTGCGGAGTCAGATTGGGTCAGCTTCTTACTCAATACACTAGCATAAGCATTGTCTCTACGCTACTGGGCCACTTGTGTGTGTATCTACCACCTAAACCGTGCTCTCGCTAGAATGATCTCAGGCCGCATCGAATTTCTTCCCACACAATACATTATTCAACGTCAAATACCCTTTACGTAATACTATTTCTATTCTGTGCATTTACGGCCTTAGTTCGTACTTTATTTCTGAGAAAGGTAGAAAAGGTACGTCCAGACAACACGTTACTATTAGACCTTTAAGTGTAATGAAACTTTCTTGCGGCCGACGCGCGACTGCGCGGTGCGGTTTTTTACGTTGTTCGTTTCTGTTGCGCTTTAGGTTAAAGATGAGTTTGAGCAATATTTGTTACTTCTTATCAGATATTTGAGAATGTATACGAAAATTTAATTTAAAAAATATGTTTTAATTATACTCTCCGTTGTTTTCCTAAAAAACGACTAAAATGGATTGATGGGTACCAAGTATCCTTACCATTAGAATAAATAAATAAATAAATATAAATATGTTAGCATATAAACTAAGCAAAGCTGGTACCATGGGACCCAGATGACTGATAGAATATTTATATATGTTTTTTTATTAATATATACCTACATACTTAGAATGCAATATAACACCCATTATCGGCTTGTATAATTTCAAACAATTGATTTATGCTTCCTCATATGCATATTTTCACCCATAAACGAAATTATTCAAAGTTTCTCATGCACGCAAACAATAAATAGTTAAAAGAAACTAGTGTCAGACTGAAGATAAGTAGAACCAAAACAGAAGACCTGTGATTTTGGTGATCAATCCAGTTTTATCCTAATATCCTTAGATGATGTATCCAGTTGTTTCAATTTCCGGTACCTCGGTTCATCGATACGGAACGACAGCAACATTGACCGAGACGTGAAGAATAGGATAAAAGTGAAATGAATGAAATGGCGTCAGGTCTCAGGAAATACGTGATATCTGAGAATGTCCTATAAATCAAAATAGAAAGAAAATAGAGCGTACAGGACGATCATACGACCTGGTGTTGGGTATCTAAGGAGCGGATGGAAGTAGGGAGTTTGAAAGTAGCGCCAGTGATAGAAAGATTAGGAAGTAACAGGACAACGAGTACGGGCATGTCATAAAAGGGATGCCATGTAACCAGGATGGTGATGAATATGATTCTGGATGGATATGTGGGTAGGGGCAGATTTTTATCCATCCATATTTTAAGCATGGATGAGCTGTGTGAAATATACATGGACAAAAAAGTGATGGCCGCTGACAGAGAGAAATGGGAGAAAAGAACATGTTGTGCCAAAAAGTTGCATATGGACAGGAAGTTACTATACAAAACATAACTAGGTACATATTATAACTACCAACCAGACTCCTAAACGCTCAATATAATTTTTTTATGCATAATGAATATAACACATTTGAAACATATTAATTAGAAATATGTTAATTTAAATTAAGCTCGGTCACGGAGATGAGTAGGTATTATGTAAGGTTATGCTCAGTGTTTCATATGAAATGTTTATGGTGCCACTACTACAGATACCAGAATAATATACTTACAATAATATATTTTTTTTTTTTTTTTTTTTTTTTTTTTTTTTTATACAACAAAGTTGGCAAATAAGCTTACGGCCCACCTGATGGAAAGTGGTTACCGTAGCCTATGGACGCCTACAACACCAAAGGAATTACAAGCGCGTTGCCGACCCTTTAAAAATTTTAAAACGCCCTTTTTGAAGAACCCCATACTATAGTCCTTAGTGAAAACCTCAGCAGGAAGATCATTCCACAGCCTGTGTGTTCGCGGGAGGAAGTTCCTCTGAAACCGCACGGTGCGCGACCACCCAGGTTCCAAGGTGTGAGGATGAACTCCCTGCCTATGGCGAGCAGTGCGATGGTAGAACGAAGCTGTTGGCATTATGTCGAACAGCTCTTCAGAGCATACCCCGTTATACAAGCGGTAGAACACGCACAGTGAGGAGAAGTCTCTCCTCAGACTTAAAGGTTCAATACCGCTTGTGAGCTTGGGATCGTCAACAATTCTCACAGCACGTCTTTGGACCGAATCAAGAGGTCCAAGCTGATATCCAGGTGCTCCTGCCCAGAGATGACAGCAGTACTCCATATGAGGCCGGACTTGCGATTTATAAAGAAGCAGTCGTTGGCCTGCACTGAAGTACGACTTCGCTCTGTTAAGCACACCGAGCTATTTAGATGCCAGCTTGGCCTTATCTTCCAAATGATGACGGAACTGGACGTCACTGGAGATGTTGATACCCAAGATCCCAATGCTCTTAGAAGTGGTGAGGGGCATGTCTTGGAACTGCGGAGCTATAGTAATGGTATATTAGTTACATAACGAAAAACAGGGTTAATTATTCCCTCTCATCCCCATATCTCGTCCCCAGGTGCGTTCGTCCCCATTATTTAGTCCCCTCAGGATAAGACCCCCTTCATTTTTTAGGGATAAAATATGGGGACAAACGACCTTTCCACTTTCAATATTTCTTTTTATAATTCTTTTTCTCTATTCTAGGCTGACCGAATGCTTACTAAATACTATGTAGCAATAGCTATAGGCAGAGGGAACCACTCAAAAACAGGTGTTTTTTAATGTATTTAGTAAGCTGTTGGTCAGCCTAGAATAGATAAACAAATAAAATATAAAAAGTAATATTAAAAGTGGAGATTAAAGGTGGGAACGAAATGTGGGAACGAGCGGGAATAACCCGAAAAACATGACTAATACTTAAGTGAAATTATAATTATTAAGTAATCTGGCTTTTTCATCTACATTCTATATAGGCAACTGGTCGATTCGACGCGTGACCCGACGGCTGGAGGGCTCAGCATGATTCTTTCATCATGGCGATGCAGCCAGCATTTTGAGGACGCTACCAATTGATACCGATTTGCATCAGCAGATCGTTTGCACTAGCAAACTGACTGCAGATAAATTGTTTTACATATTTTTTTGTAACACAATAACATCTGTAAATCAGTAGACATGTCCATAAGACATGTATTTTGTAGAATAAGATATAGCTACTTAGATATAGATCAAAATCATCATCATCATCAAAAAGCCTATAGAAGTCAACTGCTGGACTGGCTTCCCTTATACGTTTCCAGGAAAAACGATTTTGAACTTTACCCATCCACGGCCTTCTCGCGAACCAAGATCTGTTCTGTTATAAATACATACTAAATTCACATACTACGTACCTATTAAACATATGGGTATGTAGTAAGTACCTACACAAAAAAGGTCTACACACAAATGGAGCATCGAGTAGTGAGGGTCGTGGCAGTAACCGCCCGTAATCGTGAGAGCGAAAGTGGACTTCCTACTTTGCCTGCAGTTTTTGGTTCACGCACAGATTATTGGCCAGAATATCACTTACCTATGTAGCTACGAAGGAAAACATCGTGAGGAAATAATATATAATAATCCTTATGTAGTACATGGTGAGTACCGTCGATTATTTTTGCGAATGTACTGTAGCTAAAATGTAAATCCGTTATGTTTAGATTCTAAGTGCTTTTATTTTTGTTTTCAAAGAACAGTGGATTTTGTTTATCATTAAATAAATAAATTCTAACTGGTACTAACTTATGACCAATTCGTTAGTGTGAGCCAAGTTTGAAGACAAAGGTACATAAGTAGGTAACCTATAAAAACCAGCGTTTCATACATGCGTGTTATGAAACATAATTTAATTTATTATTTTGGTCGAATAAACTTATTACTTTCCCGGAGAAGCCCTTCACAGAGAGCCTTACTGCTACTAAATGGTTATGGAAACACGGTCGCGTTGTTGTCTGCATCGCATAAATTTAAGGTTTTCAATTTAAGGTTCAACTTAAGGTTTTTAATTCATGGTGCAAAATGGTATTAAGCTTGATAGAGATTAAAACAATAAATAGAATTTTCATAAAGCAATAACAATCTTTTGCCAAGCGGTGACCTCCAAGCGCACGAAGGTCAAAGTAGAAGTTACAGCTTGGTTTATATGCCAATATTTCTTTTAGTCCGCAGAGTAAACCGTCAACGTCTCATTACCCTTGTTAGCTATACTAAACGCACGCATAGTTAAACGCACGCGTTTTAATTGTTTATTTCTTATCGACCATAACGAATGAAAAAGAATGCTTCTATGGAAGATGGATGACTTTATGAGTAAAACCTACCGAAAGGTCATATAGCACGGTTGCAAACAATCACAAGCAACGCCTAAATAGCCGTATTTGTTGCGCTTGACAGATATACCTAATTGTTTTCCATTTTCTAAACTTAGAAACGGATTCCGGAAACGAAAAGCCCTCGTATCCATTGTTCGGGTCTGTTCGGGTTTATTTGTTCTCAGCTTACAGTACAGACAATTAGACAAACAAACTATCAAGCTCATGGTTGGTTACCCTTCTGGACTTAATAGACAAAGCATAATTATATAGGTGTAAAGAAAAATAGCTCCAATAGAAGGGGTTACGATTGAAATTTTGGAGATTCCTTACTTACAAGAATATAGAAAGAAAAACGATGATTTATAACATACTGCATGTATTATTAGGCTACCCTCATAAAATACAATACAGCCTGAATAAGAAAGAAGCTGAAGGAAGGGCGCAACAACGTTTCTGTGCAGAGGTTATTAAGGCATTAACGTTTGAAATCACTTCCTCGTCTTTGAAATCTAACTCTACTACTACTAACTAAATACTATTCCTGTGCTTATTTTTTTTATTATAATTCTAAGTCGTTCTAATTTTCAGACTCATAAATTAATACATCATCCCGTAGTACATGCTTTTGCCTAGTTTGGGGCTAGAGGGCACTGCATGATTGTCAATAATTTAACGAAAAACCCCGCGTCTAGTTGTTTGCCTTGTTACTGCTTCAAGTTCATACTCGTTCATGCGTTTTCAAGGATGTTAACTTTTTTACACCTATTTTTGGGGATGGCACGGCTATGTAAATTTATACGAACTTTTTATTTGAAGTCTAGAGCAAACTAAAACTAAAAATCCCAACCAGTAGTTTTTGTTTAGTATTCGTTTACAAACAAACGAGTATTAACCGAAAAGATACTTTTTTAAAACGGTAGATTTCTCCTTTCTGCATTTTTTTAGTACTCCTATCCAGATTGCAGAAAAATATGTTTGACGTGTCTTTACGTGTGTGTCTAGTCTGTGGCGTCGTAGCTCCCGAACGGATGAACCGATTGTGTTTTTTTTGTTTAAAAGATGAATTAGTCGGAAGTGTTCTTTTTTTAAATATACTACTTTTTTTTCACAAAATATAATACATTAGGCTTCTAATTTAATTTTGTTCTCTAAATTCCCTATTCTCGTAACGAAATATCGTCAAATTCATCTTCATCCAAATGGTATTCTTTGAAACTTACATTTCGGACAGGCCCAAATCAAAATCAAATTCTTGATTCAATTTTGTCGCAAAAATTACTTTTAAATCGGTAACGCATTTTTATGAATAAGTATGTTATTATATTGAGTTAATTACCGCCCCGGTGAACGGCGGCTGCTATAGAGGTACCGAGCTTCTGTCCGGCTCCGTGATTTTATCTTGATAAATTGCTCACCGCAGCGATCCATGTCGTCCTACTTATTTGTTCTAATGAAAGTAAACTCGTTCAACATGCGCTTGCGATCATTTTGGATTGCATAAAGTTTACGGACATACGTACGCGCCATATGGCTTCCGATTAATAAGATGGTAGATAAGTGTACTTGATATTGATTGTATTATATAAGTGGCTAGCTGACCCGCTCGTTCGCTGACTTCGTTCGCGTTTTTCATACAAAATCCGCCTTTGCCACCCGTTTTAAGAATCACAGTCGACATCAACAACATTTACCTAGCAGTATTTGCGTGTGCGTGTACAAATAATCGTACAAACAATAATTTTTTTAAAGTTTATACCGTCTTTTAGCCTTTTTTAAGCAAGTGCTTAACTAGTGTTAAAAAAAATAAAAAAAAATACCTTCAACCTCTACAGTTTTACAAAAGTATAAGTACATCCTGTAAAGAATGATCTTTATCAGCAAAATCTATTAGTTCAATACTACAGGTATCTTTTTTTTTTAAATAATTCGTAAGTATCAATTTCGTAAAAGATAAAAAAAAAACTAAATATGCAGTTGTTGTCTTCTTATAAATTGAGGGCATGACTCCTTTCAAAACTTTTCTTTAACTCGCTTAGTTTCAAACTTGTCCATCACCTTCTGTAGGTACCTATAGTATACCGTGATATAGTTGAAATAAGCTCTAGGATAATAACACTGTTTTGATTTTGATAAAACGATACGCCAGGCGTATTATATAACCTGTGTGCACATTCGATTGGCCTCACAGCTCAGTTAGTAGCAGCTTTACCTTCGGTGTTGTAGGTTGCGAGTTCGATCCCCACCGAAGACAAATATTTGTGTGATGAACACAGATGCTTGATCTCTGTTTGGGTGTTATTTGTATTCATAGTATATATTTACAATAAAAACGTATCTGAGTACCTACCTATTCTATCAGCCATCTGGTTCCCATAGTAAGTATAAGCTATGCTTAGTTTAGAAGAAGATGTGAAAAAATAACCACAAATATTTATTATTTATTTTGTACGTCACTGATCTAATGACCGATAGTGAAGGCCAAAATAACGCGTTCAACCTGCGTCTACGATGGCGTGCAGATTGTGCGTGCAACAGCCGTCCATATAGCACAAAGTCATTCAATTTCAATAGGTACCAAGGTCCACAATAATCCATGCTGCCATCATAGTGCTTCCGGAGCCAGATCAAGCACAGTTTTAATATACAAACCAACCAACAACATTACGCCACAAATACAACCAACTCCTATTATTTTCAACAACCTCCTATTATTTTAGGAAACAAATCATAGACGTTAAGTATGAGGTAGGTATCTTATCAATACTTTTATAATATGTCAAGCCTTTTTATTCCGTCTGCTTGATTATGTTCATGTACAGAGGGATTCATGAACCTATTTTAGACTGTTACTACCTACAGTTAAGGAAAATAGTAGTTTGTGTTACCGCATCGGATACATGTGTGATAATTACAATGCAAGTCGCGTACACTTTTGCAGTTGCCTCAAAGATAGGATTTAGTCCATCTGCCCAGAATATGTAAAGCAAGTAGTATGTACTATTACATAAGTAGGTATGTGGCGAAACTTAACGTCGTTGTAGTGTGGATGTTAGTAGAGTTTACTCGTATTTGCCATGTACTGGTAGATAAAGAGTTACGTACAAATTTTGCTTATTTGAAGTATTTGACACTAACGAGAAACTGCGTTGTCTCTAGAAAATTATCTAAGGCAGATATAGCGTACTACGTGGGTAGGTATATATTAAATAAAGTTTATATAATACCTTATTATTTTATTATTATATAGCATAAGTTGTAGGGACCTAATTTTTTTACGTATTTATAAGTAGGTAGGTACCTATAGATCTTTTTACTATAGTCTTGGGTTGGGTAGGTATTCATAAGACGAAACGTTGGACGCCCTCCTACCCGATGGACTAACAACGTTGTTAGGATCGCGGGAAATGGGGATGGAAAGGGCTTAAAATCGTTTTTCCTGGAAACGTATGGGGGAGGCTTATGTCCAGCATTGGCCTTCTACATGCTATTGATGATGGTGATGACGTATAGTTAAAGAGATGACGCAATGACTGCTATGATATAATATATTATGATATAGGTACCTACCTGTCATAAAGTATATTTGGTTTCAATTTTGCAAGAAATATTTGACACAGTTCTCAGTCGACCGATTAGCTGTTTTGTGCAAGTCTATAAAATCGTAATCCATCGAGCCCTTTTCGTATTTTAATGCTTTTACAGTTTATAAATTGCATGAACTTTGTACCTAACCTAATATACTCTCAATGATTGTAAGTTTAATTTTCACATGACCAAGAAGCATCCAAGAAGATACAACGAACAACTAATGAACCAATAGCACATTATTAGGACCTACCAGTATTATTTTACTATGATGATATAGTATGATATACTGGGTCAGAGGATTTGACCGTCCCAAAATAAACGGTTCGCTTCATTGGAAGCACATACTCTAACCATATCATATACCCAGAAAGTATCTTATTATGGCTAAGGAGCCGATTGCAGATAAAGAAAGTAATAAATATATTTTTCTCCCATGTGCTCGGAAATTGCTTCATCGGCTCTTTTCGGCGCAACAAAATAAAACGCAAAATTTGTTATTTTGAAAGTTTAACGCTTCGATCAAATGATACCTACCCCTGGATGACGGGTTACATACATAGCTAAAGGCTGTCCGCGGAATTTGTTTACTAACGAAGTGAAAAAGTAGTCAACTAGTAACTAGTAGTCAAAGTCACCTAGTAAACAATGCCACTAATTGTCAAAACAAAATAAGAGCTCACTTCTCAAGTAAGCTCTTATTTTGTATGAGAGTACATTATAACTCTACGAGTAATTCAACACTGTGTAAAAGCTTTCTAGGTAACTTACAACACAAGCTAAGCAAAAAATCCAAAGAGCTGCAATATATTTAGCGAAAACAGGGGGCAGCAACCTTGCGCATTATGCAGTTAAAATTAAGTCAACAATTTGCTAAACAACATCAATGCAAATTGCGTTTACTTTGACGGGGCTAATTTAAACATGAGTTTAACTGAATGCGGGGTCTCTGCTGCAAGAACAGCCTTAGATCAATGGTCCAAAACTGCTCACCATTACACGGGTTATAGTTCAAGGAGCTACGCTAATTACCGAATTAAATCTTGGTTTTAAAGATATGACACAATGTCAAACCACTTGGTATCTTAGTGGTTACTCAATTTCAAGCTCACTTAATCATATCTGACAGCGATAAAAATAACGTCATTTTGATGTCACTGCTAGCTTAAGACAACATGATTAACGATAGACTATCAGGGTTAGTTCTGTCAGAAGGTGAGTAATGAAAACGTTTCATTCAGTTTCACCAAGGATGTTTGTTTATGCTTACTGGTTCATTAATTTTTATTAGTCAGTTTCTTTTTATTTTCTTCAATGACAAAGTAAAGGACACACGACGACGTCGGATTTACCTATTATAACTTTTGCCATCTGTCAGCTCTGACGTGAATGCCGAAGAATAATGAATGCTTAGTGCGTTTCCACGAACACACCAGTGTTACTTCATTGCTTATAATGACAGAACTACTCGTACTTAGCTTTCACCCTTGGTAATTCTGCTTTTGTGAAGGCACAGAAAATATGGCCAAAACCACAAAGAAAATTACTGTGTCGAAAAGTCTCAAAGCCATCGGTTTTTTGTAGCGTCATTTTGAGCCTGGTTATCAGGATGGGTAAGTTTTAATTTTGCAAAACGTATAGCGAATTAAATAAAGGTTCTAGAATGAGTAATTACGAACCGGAAGACAAAGGCGTAGGATGACCACCCCCGTTGAAATGGTAGGTAACATTGTGAAGATTGTGGAAAGTAAATCGATATATTATGATATTGAATCAGAATTTCTACTAGTTATTATGAGCTTTTTTCCTATACTAACCACCTAAGGTTTGATTCACCTGTGCTGTGTTGGTGGTTTGATTCGAATACCTTCCTTTGACGACAGTTTCTTACAAAATGGTGTCTTAAAGTCTCTAATTACTACAGTTCGACTTACAAAACCAACGAGTGATTGTACTTTGACCAAGTTTTTTGTAGCTTACGTACATATCTAAGAGTAATGGCCTATTGCACTAGTTTCATGTCTCTAATTAAGAAAGGGGAAGCGGAAAAATACTTTGGTCTTATGTTCCTGAAGATAGTTAACATTGTCACGCTACGCTAAGTGACGGGCAAAGATGGAACTTAACAATATAATAAGAAGTTGTATATATAGCCGTATGGACCGTTTGCCATTATAATTGTGCAGAAAACCAGCAGAGCAAACGTGAAATCCATACTGATAATACCTTATATCTTCACCGAGCATGAGCTCTTATTGCACGTTCCTGCAAACTGTCAAAAACAACGGCAAAATTGCCGTTGCTATCGTGCAATATTTTAGATTTTTTTATATGATAATTTCGCTATGAACTTTCAGTAGCAGATGCCAGATTTGTACGAAGATACCCTCTTATCCATTATTCGGCTCTGTTCGGTCCGTTCGGGTCTGTCAGGGTCTGTTCGGGCCGTTATTAGAGTTATTTAGTTGTCACAGCATATAACTCAAAAACACAACGACTATCCAGCAAACAACATACGTATATAACTAGCGCAGGTGGAGTAGTAAAACTTGAAAGATAGCACTCGAGTTTTTGAGTTTACTCTCGAGACTTTTCTCATTAAGAAAAAGTTTACAAAACCAACACGATAAGATGTCGGCTTCTTCACGTGCAGAGAGAATTGCGACTTGCCTGGGTTTCAAACGTGGTTTAAAGATGGGCTTATAATTTAAACCTTAGCTGAGCTACCTGAATAGCTGAGACTAAGACCTAAAGGTAATTGAAGTTGGAAATTAATTGAAATAGCTTGCGACTTTAATCCCCAATCGCAGTAGATATCCCCGCCGGAAGGTGGAGGTTGGATAGAAAAAACCCAAGACATACTGGTAATCGGAACTAGTAACAATAATCATTACGAGACTCTTAACCTTGTTCGGGCGGATGAACCACGCCAAACACGCAGTAACCTTAGTCAATTATTACTATTGTGAAATATTACTAAGTAACCTATCAAGTGATTTTTTATGCTACTACTGGTGGAACAAGCATTATGGTTCATCTGATGTTAAGTGGTAACCATCACCTATAGCAAAGCATTGTCTTGTAGGTCACGCACGTTAGGTACGTGCCCTACGATGCACTACCCTCCACCTGACCTGAAATATACTGGTGTTAAGCCTCATGTGCCTGTAATTTCACCGGCACCCACACCCTTCAAACCGAAACACAGCAATGCGAGCATCATTGCTTAGTGGGTAAAATAAGTACGGCGGTAGTAATTCGCCGGACGAGCCCTTTTACAAAAAGCTCTACTACTATTATAACGATAAAAGTAGTAATTGTGTAACAGTTTTGTTGAAAATCCATTATTAGGGCAGTTATTGACGGCAATTTGGACCTAAGTAAGATGACGAGGGCGCCGGCAGCAACGAATTCGCGTTGTACTTACATGCATAAATTTATTTATATTCTTTATACATTTTTATCGCTCATGGCGTGGGGCTTGGTTTCCTACCCTATCGACTAAGTTAACCAGCGTTCTGTGCAGTTACGATTTGGGTGACTATTAGTTGCGTTTACATAATTATTTAGCCCGTTGGTTGGGCCTAACCATGAAAAACGATAACAGTTACACTGCGGGTAATTCAGAAGCCGTTCTACGATAAAGCAGAGACAGCTCTATTAACTTAGAAATGTCACTTTTTAAGTATACCATTTGAGGGTGACGACGATGACGATAATTTTTTTACGAGAATTGGACCTCAGGCTGAAATAACGGGCATTGAGAGATAAGTTGTTGACCCTATGCATGGTGAAAATGAGAATCAGGACCCCAAGAGGTGTTGAATTTACTTTAACACTTGTAATTGGAAAGCTTTCAGTAGAACTTAATAATTTTAAATATTAATTGCGTCCACCTAAGATTATACTGCTCGACTATACCTTAACTCGACGCTAAGATTGGAATTTTCTACCCATATAAGCTTAGTTCAGAGTTTAAAAGGCTAATATAAAAGTGTCTTCCTCGTAGGGGCAAGTGGAGGTAGAAGCTACAGTGGGAGTGTTACATTTATTTCAATGCACGATGTTATTATACCTACCTAACTAACAACCCATCGTCTAACTAACGACTTTTCAGTTGAGCGCCACGGTGAGTTTACTTTTTCACTCGCATTTCATTGAATCTCGATAACGATGCTTGCAAAAATTCGTTGGATAGCGTTTTTGCAACTTTTCATAATATAGACGGATGCTTGTAGGCTAGTACGAGTTTAAACTTATGGGTTACAAGTTATTTAAAAACTAAAACCCTCATAAATGTTACTGAGTTATACATACGAAAAAGATCGATTTTGAAATATCGAAGCGGATGCATTAGAGCAGCTATTAGCAAAAGGCCGTGCCTAATCGTAAAACAACGAGTGCATTGAAAGTTTAGACAAAAGTAGACTGTGTGTGGTTCTGTTGTGTCGAAAGGCGATGCTTGAAGGCGAGTGGTGGTCACTAAAGCAGCGTGTCGAATGCGCACTGCGCCACCGGTGGACCTCGCCGAAAAGAAAGGACCGTATACTTGTTAAATAATGACGATAGTTGCACGTTACCCAGTGAAATGCTCGTAGGGATGGAGTGTTCTGACGAGATAAGAACTTTGGTATTTAAGAGCGGTGTGGCATAGCGAATGTCATCACTTAACACAAGATCTTCGGCACAGGAACATCTCCCAAGGCGTTGTTATAAACGGTGCATAAACTAGAGCCAGCAGCCAGGTCCTAGGACAGCGAAGCCGTCACCCCAAGCACAATATGCGCGCATTCGTGGTAAGGACCCTTTTGGACCACGGCTCCAAGTGAACTTATTAATTTACTATTTGGCACATGCGATGATAACTCATATGTGATTTCATGTTTGTGTTTGAAATAAGTCAAGCGTTCCAGGGTAAATTCATGGATGAAGTGAAGTGACATGTAACACGCAGTGTGCCAAGTAGTGATTCACATTTTGTGAAACCAAAGTGTTTGTGAGTGCTTCTTGGAACTTATATGGTGTATTAGTATTTCTTACCTAAATGATTTCAAAAACAATAATGGACGAAGATTAGCTGCAGCTAACCTTATTTTGTACCGGTTTTGAAAATTGTATCTAAGAAATGTAATTGTTTCTAAGATCAACAAATGCGTCAATATTTTAAATTACCAGCATACTTTTATCTACTTATACACTTACAATTGGTGCAAAATGTGTATTGCAATTCACGGACACCTCCAAATTCGCGCGAAAGGAGCGCTCGATCATTATTCCGAGTGCGATTTCTATTCCGTCGAGTCCATTTCCACACATCAAGGCTAAAGAACCCAGCTACCTTCCGAATAAAAAGTTACCCAGTTTTATTAGGAGTGTCTCAAAAACCCGACAGTGTTTTGGTGGATCTCAGAAATTCAAAAAACACACAATCAGTGTTGCATAAATGTGAATTATTCCAACTGGCTTACGAGTACTGCATACGAAGCTATCCCTTACGTCACTTCCGATTGTGTAGCCATCTTTTATTACATTTCAGTGGAGTCGCTCTCATCTTTGCTACACTTATTGCAAACGTTCTCTCGAACAAATACCAACTCGTATGCTTAGCGAACTGATTTTGCTGTGCTATTTTAAAAGTTTATTTAGTCCTTGCTTTGTATTTTATACCCACCAATGTAGAAGTTTCCGTTAGATTTCAAATGGTCTTTTTTTAAGGTTTATTAAATGTAAACGTATTGTCGACGTATATGTTATTAAACATTGTTGTTTTTGTCGTCGTGCTCGTTACTTGTTTTTTATATGTATTTTTCATCTTTACAGTTGCTCGCCTGCGTGGCACTGGCCTACGGCCGCCCCGAGCCTCCAGTCGGCTATAGCTACCCCGATCCCGGTACCAGATACTCGTCTGCGTCTCTGGGTGGAGGACACAGTAGCGGTGGCTCCATTAGCGGCCTCTCTTTCGGAGGCGGGCACTCGTCCGGTGATCTCTCTGGAGGTGGCCTTTCTTTTGGAGGTGGTCATTCATCAGGTGGCCTTTCCGGAGGAGGCATCTCTTTTGGCGGTTCTTCTGGGGGATTCGGAGGTTCTGGATCAGGAGGACTGAGCATTGGCGGTGATTCTGGATTCGGCGGTGGATTTTCCGGTGGATTCTCCGGTGCTCCTTTGGTGCAGAAACACATCTACGTCCATGTTCCTCCCCCAGAACCCGAACAGCAAAGAATTCCTAACATTCCCGCCGTCGCACCTCCCCAGAAGCACTACAAGATCATCTTCATCAAGGCACCGGCACCTCCTGCGCCTGCTGTTCCCATCATTCCAGTCCAGCCCCAGAACGAGGAGAAGACCCTTGTCTACGTGCTCGTCAAGAAACCCGAAGAACAGCCCGATATCGTTATCCCTACCCCCGCACCTACTCAGCCCTCAAAACCAGAAGTATACTTCATCAAGTACCAGACTCAGAGAGAGGGTGGTATCGGCGGAGGTATTGGTGGCGGATCTATTGGAGGTGGCTCTATCGGAGGCGGATCCATCGGAGGTGGATCGATTGGAGACGGATCCATCGGCGGCGGTGATGAGCTGGGTGCTATCGCTCTTGGCGGCGGCTCTGGTATTGGAGGTGGCATCGGTGGCGGCTCCGGTGGACACGGTGGACACGGTGGCGCTGAGATCAGCGGTGACTTCGGAATCAGCGGTGGCGATGAAGGCACGAGCTCCGGTCACGGTGGTGCCACCAGCTCTCAGTACGGTCCTCCAGGACACGTTGCGGGTCCCCTTCACTAAACGATTTGATTGATTAAGTTATTATGGCGGGCACGGATATGCTGAGATTATTTATTACTTCTTATGTAAGATATCAGTAAAATATTTTCCGTGTAAAGCTCATCCGGGTTCGACCATACGGCAGCAGTTCGCGGCCGAACGCCTGCACATAGTCACTGCTCCGCGTTCGCCAGCGGGCTCTTGCATGACGCAAATTTTAGGTAATAACTCATCATCGCCACTCATCTCTACTCGTTATTAGTGCACAGTGTTAATGTAGTTCGAAAGGAGATATTGCGACTGTTATGTTATGTATTTTAATATAGCTTTTTTATTTTTATAATAAAACCAAATGTGATGCTTAACTCTGCTCATTTTAGTGACACCTAATTGGGTTCGGCCGAACGAAATGGAAAATTGCGTCAGTCGTTGCCGAAAGCTGTCGTGAAAGGTGCTGCAGCGTTGGTGGCGACGCTGACGGCGGTGGTATTCGGCATGAGTCGTGACTGAAGGTGTCGAGATCGAGATTCGATATCGAGCGGGTCCTTTCTCGTTCGGACTTTTGCTTTTAAAATATTGAACAATCTCCAGGCCCGCTATTACGTAAGATGCGACGGCAGTCTGCGGTAGAAATCCCGTGTTCGTACGAATGCTCTCAGACCGCTCTAATGAATCTTGATACACACTTTCCATATGATGTAGTGTATTACGGAATAATTACATTAAACTTTCAATATCCATCATACCGTACGTCACATCATTAATAATTCAGGAATGGGTATTTCACCGACCTACATAATATGGTACCTACCAGTAAATATTATAGCTACCCTAAATGGATTGGATGCTTTATCTAGGTAGGTCGGAGACAAAATAAATATAATATGGAACATAGTTACTTAGTGGTATCGCGCGTGAATTCATATGCGTGAAGCCTTTCCTGCGTTGACTTCAACCCCTGCTGCACTCCTTGGTTTTATTTTAGAAATTCCTTATACATATAAAGTACACCTCTACGCACTAAACAAACATAAATCAAGTCTCTACAACCTGCGATATAGCCTGAGCGTTGTCTTTAAGTCAGTCAATTAGTCAGTCAAAACAAAGATTTTACTATTCTATATGTCTACGCACAACACTAGTCTAGCGGTGCACTAGCACTGCACTAGGACGGAGAAGGGGAGACGCGGGGAAGGCAGGGGAGAGGATCCCCCCGCGCGCCCGCACAACTGCATCCGTCGAACGGCACGCGCGGGAGTCGCTTTGTCCCTTGCAATTTTCATTTATACTAATTAATATACTAATTACTGTAATCCAGAAAGTAAACGATTTAAAGTATATTTAGTTTTGTTAGTATACAGTATACTCGTATATAATTATGTGCTTGTTCGTAAGAAGGCAATATTTTATTAGTCATGACTTAAGAAGCGTTCAATTATATACAATGAATATTCATAGATAACATGTTCAATGTTGAAGTATTACATAACTGTGGTGATATAATTTTATTATCTTGTTTCCGAAACAAGTTTCATTCACGTTGAACGAATTTCGAGACACAGTTGAACATAATGTGAACTTTTACTTTTCGAAGATTTGGGTTGCTCTTCGATCGTTCGTAGAGCCCAATCTAAGCGAAAGGTCGGTTGACGAAGGTATGATTTTTCCGACGCACCCTTCTATTGATCCAAAGTAGGTACATGAAATGAAGAAACTTATAAAAAGATGCGGATTAAATTCGTGCAGCGGGGCAAATATGGTGCTAATACTTATTCCGAGTTTGATGTGATACATGTATACCTGCTCCCTCGTTTATTATTAGTAACATCATAAACAGTGGCTTTGGACTTTCAGAAAATAGGTAAACTGAAATAATGTTAGGGGAAGCTCACGAAAATAGCCTCAGTTACGCAATACTATCTTTTCACCAGCTAACATAAAAGAAACATGACCTTTATTTTTGATAGAACTATTGTCAAAGGTCACTTTTTATTCAAGCCCTTACTTATTCTACCAACCGAACAGTATACAGTGTTCCAAAAGCCCAATACTTCCAATACTTTGGCCCAATTCTGAACAAAAACAGTCTTAACCAGTTAAACTATTCCAGATTTTAACGTTTTTATCTTGTCTAGCAAATTAGTTGATATGGAATGAGAGGGCTGAAATAGCTAATCCCAAGTGTTATCTGAAAGTCGTTCAAAGTCGCGTAAAGCCGGCTGGCTTGCATAATACAATAAAATTGGTGTTTGCGTAGGAGGTCCTGTCTTTCCCAGGCTGGCATGAAATGACACGGTGTTGGCAACTCGCCCAAAAAACTACCAATGTCATTGGTATCAGCTCGATATTCTCGCTCCAAAGACGGAACCTTCATAAAAACGAATAAATAATATACGGGGTCATATGAAACCACGTAACTAAAATTATGCAATGAAATAAAAGGGAATCTGAGGGCCAACCGTAAACTAGTTTGTTTGCCTTATTATCTGTACCGTGAGCTCAGCCCGAACAGGCACGAACAGACCCAAACAATGGATACGACGGGCATCTTCGTTCAAATCCGAAACTCGCTACTTAGTACAAAAAAATATGAAAATAATGCTATAATCTGTCAAGCACGATCGCATAGGCAATTTTGACCTTGCTATAAGAACTCACTGTAGAAAATTTATACTAGTCTATTTTGGGGATATCATACTGTGAGAAAGACTTGCGATTTGAGGTTCTTATCAATTTTGTGGAGTTTCAGATTTTCAGGAGTAACAAAATTATTAAAACATACGTACTTTACTCTTTGTAACTTTTTGCTGCTGTGCCAAAAAGTTTAATTTGTAAGAATTCTCCACGTGGTCAAGCTTTGGAATACTCTTCCCCATACTATTCGTGCCAGCTTATCTCTTGACATTTTCAAGCGCGACGTAAAATAGCATTAACTCTCCTTGTAATATTATTATTGATAAGCATGTATCATCATCATCATTATCATTTTCCTGCCCTTATCCCACTTTACGTGGGGTCGACACAACTGGTTTTTTTCCCTCCATTATGCATGTGATATATAATGTATTATAATAAAATTATATATAATTATTTTATATATACATAATATAGCAAATAAAAATATGATAAATATATATTTTATGTAAGTATTGTGTTCTAAAGTAGTTATTGGAGTCTTCTCCTTCTCTTACGCTTTAGTTTTAAATCACATATATTTTACACCTACCCACCACTACAATCTGCTCTCTCTATCTTCTTAGGTTTACTGGATGAAAACTCTTTTTAGGGTTATTAGGCTCGCCTTTGTACATGACCGCTGTGAAATAACTGTCTGTATATATAACTTGTGTGCAATAAGAATAAATTTAAATATTCTTTTTTACCAACCAAAGAGAACTCGAAACCTGAAGGTATTATATTATTATGCACAGCTTCCACCCACGCTCGAGAAGGGTGTTTGTATCTAGCGATTGTAACAATGTACCAAATATTGAACGAAACAAAAAAAAACAACCATTCATAGTGGCAATGCAGCCAGTGTTTTGGGTACGCTTTCGATTATCACTGATTTGGATCAGTTGAGCTATCTTTAGATCGTTTGCAACGGTATAAAACATACCTACTTACATTCCTCTACCCTACTTACATTCATCCATTCCCTACTTGCTGACATGTTTTTGGCTTAAATGGAATCCTAAAAAGAAAGCTGTTACTATTTCAGGATTATGTAAATTAATTAATGGACAATCATAATATTGTTAACTTTACACTAATTGTAAAATATTTCTCCAACCTTTCATCTTTATAGATAAGAGACAGGTAATCCAAAACCTAACGAAATACGTAAAATAAACATTATTAATTAACTTTTCACTATTAAACTGTTTTCCTCAGATATAAATTGTCCAATATTTCACTTTTACCACAGTGTGCCAACTTCATGGATTGAAACAAAGGGAGTTTGTGGTTTTGCGATACAATCTAGAGCTGTCGTGTTCTGGAAAATACAAAAAAAGAACATTCTTAAGTACAGTCATTTGCAAGAGATCTTTAAATTTAATAAAGAAATGGTAAAGTAACTTTTGTTATTATTGTCGGAGACACCGTCACCTACCATGAATACAGAAGGTCACGGGGGCCGGAGCGAGAAGAAGCTACCTCTCAACAACTTACGCCGGACCCACATAACTCAAAAAACCCGGCTAAATGCTAGTCGATAAACTTTGATTTTATTTGTATACTTATGAATATTATTTTCATAACTATTCACATCTGGTATGTAATTACTCTTATTTTCATATTTTGGTCCAGACGTAACACGAAAATTATAACGGATATTCCAGTTGTAAGTGCAAGACTGTTTTTGCAACCTTCTTATTGCAGGCGACTGTATCTACCTGCAAGTCTTCTACGGTTGGATTTACTCATATGGATTTTTAACTGTAACGTAACTGAATCTGTGTTTTGTATTCTTCTTGATGCAAGTTGAGAGGCAATATCTTTTTCTAAATGCTGGTGAAAGATACATTCAAAACGCGGAAGTAATTTACAAAAAGAGATGCGTTTATGGTCAAGAACAATGTTGTATTTTGAAACATATTTTTAGCGGTAAGAGTTTTTTTGCATGTTCAATAAAAATGTATATTATTTATATTTTTTTATTGTATATTTAATTTATTTAATACCTCGTTGTGATTGGAGCATCTGAATCTGACGGTTTGGCATTACCTATGACCTTAGTGAAACTGTAGACATATAAGGTATTTAGTAGTAGTAGAGCTCTTTGTGAAAAGGCTCGTCTTGGGGAAGTACTACCACCGTACCTATTTCTGCCGCCAAGCAGTGATGCCGGTGAAATTAGGCACATGAGGCTTAACACCAGTGTGCCTCAGGTTGGTGTCTGGTAACATGCGTGACCTACAAAGCAATGCTTTGGTAATGGTTACCACTTACAACATCAGGTGGGCCATATGCTTGTTTCACCAGCAGTAGCATAAAAAAAGTCCATCAACCACATTAGAGCAGAGACCAAATCCTCGTATTTTTTTGAGTTGTAACGAGGTTGAATCTTAAACTTGACTGTCCAATTAGGCCTGTCTGAAATTTCAGTTTCAAAGAATACAATTGCAGATTAATACGATTGATACTTGAATTTTACGATGTTTCGAGTATTGGGCCCCGAAGCGAAGATTTTATAAATTGAACCGCGAAGTACCATTTGGCATGATTATGTTGGTACATTACGCATTCATCTCTTTGCTGTTTCGGTGGATTATAAGACTAAAACCACGCGTAGGTATTCTGAATGTTTTTAGGTTGTTTTACATGAATAATTTATAAAGAAACAGTGAACCAACTTCTATTACGAAACAGTGGATTCGAACACAATGACACACATGCTATTCTGCATTCAAAAAGGTTTTGCATAATCTCGAAACGATAAAAACTGTTTTATCGGTAGGTAAGTACAGGCAAAATCAAAAGTGAATGACGATACGACAGAGTTTCAACAGGATTTTATGATTGTAAGCTTGAAATGTTTACGCAAACTATGAACGATAAGTAAAAATCCTAATTTAGGTATGCCATTTTCCATATGAAATGAGTTTGACATTAAAAAAACCCTTTTTTTTCAACATTTTAAAGTAATAATGTAATAAAAAGAGGTATTATGATGTAAAGGTTTTTTCATTCGTTGCCAATTTTATTGCATTTTATTCGGCTCTCCATTACACATTAAAACTTTAAAGAGAAGCTTATTCGTTAAAAGACGTGCATGTTTACCTCATCATTCACCAAGTAGAAGCCCAAACCGTGGTTTGATAAAAGATTTATATATTTGATAATATTGATACAAACAATAACAACCGTTTTGGAAATCTGTACATATAATCAACTTACTGACTGTACTTATTGGCTTACTGCAAGATCTTTTGAAAGTCTTTGAAGGTTGTTAATGTCATTACGTATTGGATGAAGCCCGATCACGTATCTATCAAAATAAAATTTTCTTTAGTGTCATTATATAAGTAAGTTTTACAAGCAAATGGTTCTAAGTAAAATTGAAGTGCCCTTTTAACCTACCGAGTTCCCACTATCTTTACGCTATCGTCGATTAATTAGATGTTCTTCGCTCCGCCTTCCGATTTGTGGTCGCTATTCTAGAACCTTTATTCCACAGCGATTGCCGGTTCTACAAGCTATATTTCCAGCTCATTGCTACTTAAATTTGCTGATAATGAAGGCTATGTCGGTGACCTTGGTTCTTCTACCTATTTCTTCCCATCTAATTACATTATCTTTGTAGTGAAACTATCAGTTTTTGTTATTAAACTACTACGGAGAACCAATAGCCCGTTGCGCTACTTTGGTCGTTCAGACCAAGATAATTTATTTACAAGTAGGTACTTAAATAAAATGCGTTAAAAATTATTGGCAAATATTCTGACAGATTTATAGAGAATATGAAGCGTTTTGCTTATTTTAAAGTAAGTAATTAATTTAGGATATCTTCGAAGAATCTCGGTACCAAGTACATTCGTATAGGTACTAAGAGATCTGGGAAGACCGTGCTTGGAACCTAAAGTCATGCTATAATATGCTATTTTATTGTAAAGTAAGTAATCAAATAATATTTTTTTGTGTAAGCGACTTTAGCGTGGATCCTTAACCCTAAAAATTATAACTAAAGTAACATCAGCTAACACGCGCGCGGTTCTGTAGCTAATGCTGCGAGTAAGCCATCAAGCTTCGCAAACGGCTACCAGATAAATAGGTACCTACAAAGAGATCACAATCAACGTCACTAGTGCAACTTGGCATCACCAGACGGCGAAGTTTGGCTTTAGGGAATTAGGTTAACGAGCAAAGCCTTCGCATAGGTAGATTAGACGTGGATTGTCGCCTAGGGGCTGGAATTTGTAAAATTTACTTACGCATTGTATAGCCAATCTATTTTCATGCAAACTTCAACCCCTACTATACTCATATAGGAGTTGAATTTAGTCGTAGACCAGTTGTGCAGCGCACTGCTAGTGCCCTCAAACAGTGAAAGAAAACATCGTGAGGAAACCAGTTAGTATACAAGGAACGCTGATGGACTTGCAATCTGTCACGTATGTAATACTAACTACTGCAAAATGTGGGTATGTACGAAATGTATTATCTGGATGCATCTCTGACCACCCACCCCCCTTAGAAATCCTCGGAGAATTTCGAGTAGGTACTTGGTACTAAGGTCGAAAGGGATATCTACCGTGCTTGGGGACTAAAGTTGTGATGCTATTTATATTGATTTATAACAAATACCCTTGGATTTAAATACTGATCTAGTCTGTCAAACGTCGAGAAACAACTATTACTTAGGATTTGTATTAATCTAGAAATGGGCTTACAAAGTTAAAAGCAAACAGTCTCTAGTTTTAGTATATACGATAAATGTTTTATAGTTGACAGTGCATTCTGCTAATATTTTAGTAGTAGTAGAGCTCTTTGTGAAAATGCTCGTTTGCTCGGCCGTTTCTGCCGCCAAGCAGTAATGCTCGCATTGTTGTGTTCTGGGTTAATTGAAGGGTGGGTGCCGGTGAAATTACAGGCACCTGAGGCTTCACACTAGTATGTCAGGTTGGTGAACGCAGGGTAATGCTCCGTAGAGCACACAACTAACGTGCCTGACCTACCAGGCAATGCTTTGTTATATGCTAATGCTAATGCACGCAATATGTTAATGCTTTGTTATGTTATTTGGTGATGATAACATCAGGTGGGTCATATGCTTCTTTTATCAGCAGTGGCATAAAAAAAAATAGTGCACCTAAAAACCTCTGTTAAAAAATAAATATAAAAGATAGAAAGAACTGAAATAACCAATACTGCAAATGAAATAATGAACGAGTGTTTGAAATTCAAAGTTCCAGCCCATTTAATTTAATATGTTGCTTTTAACAAATTCTTGAACAAACAACACAATCGTATGCAGCCATAATGACGGTAGGTAATATTTATTACAAACTAGTACAAACGCGCGTGATGTTATATTTATACGAACTTACGCCCTCGCCCCCATTTTGGGATTGAATTTCAGGAATTCGTTTCTTTGTACACTACGCACTAAAATAAATATATACTCTAAAAATTTGAAATCTCTACTACCAGAGGTTCAGGCTGTGCGTTGTGTTTATTTCAGTCAGTCAGGACATATAAATAAATATTGACATACATTTGATACAACACCATCTAGCCTCAAACTAAGCAAAGCTTGTACTATGAAAACCGGATAGCCGATGGAACTAAATAGAAAACACGGAGACACAGAACAAACCTCTGTGTTCTTCACGCAAAAGTTTGTTCTCAATGGGGTTTGAACTTATTACCTACAGCGCAGAAGGTAGAGCTAACACCAACTGAGCTGTTACGGCCGTTACAAAGGTTCTTTTACGTGGTATAGATATATATTGATATTTTGAATAAAAACTATATAAGTGATTGAACGCAATTCAATCACTATAAATATAGTTATGAGTTATTGGTATGATTTTGTAATATCTGTTTCAACTTACAAAAGAAGTGAAAGGTCTAAGTAAAATTATAGTGGTTATAGTGAGAGGCTGAGGATACTTTGGTGTACCTACTGCGCATTAAGAAATAGCATCATTATAAATTTTATGGATAGGAAATGCATTGAGCTTGCATGCATTCAAAATAATTTTGTGGTCACATCTACGACTGTCAAGTATTTTATCATGCCTGTAAAATGTGGTAGAATGTATACAGATTCGTTTTTTATCATATTTGGAAGCAACGTAGCTTTTTCATTCTTATTGTTTTTCTAGTGTTACTTTATGTTCTGAGGCGGAATTCGCGTATTTTTTGATCTGATACGAGATTTAAAACTAGAACTGCGTGATGTCAAAATGGCCTGTCTGAAATGTCAGTTTCGGAGAATACCATTTGGAAATTGACACGACCGAAACTTGAATAACATGATATGCGTGACACCAAGGGCTTCGTGGTAGGTATCTCGGCACGGAACCAACATACACCTCGTTCAGAGCAGCCGGTGCGGCGGTACATCAGTAGTACGACAAGTGGGTTTCCTTTTCATCCATTTCACAACTACAAAAAGAAAAAGATGGCATTTGCGACAAGGAGGGTCCTTGTCGCAAATGCCATATTTTTCATCAAAACAAACGACAACAGACTTACCTTTTTTACTGACTTGACTCGACAAAAACCTGTTTATTTTTATCCACATGACATTGGCTAAGTTGTCTCTCAAATGACGGACAGGTAAAACAATAGAAAAGCACACTGACGACAGCAGTGGGTAGATTATCTTTGGAAGCAACTTCGCTTTTTTATTAAGAAGAAAGAAGAAAAAGACGCTTGAGTGTCTAAGAATATGGACTTCTTATTCTATGTGTAGTGTAATGTAATGCATGACAGAATGTCAAACTTGAGATTTAGGGAATATTGTCAGAGTTTTCGGAGAGAATTGGTGTACTATGCATTCGTGATGTTAGTACAGTATTTTGGCAAAGGATTGCAATTATCGGTTATTGTTAAAAACTTTACTTACTATTAACTTATCTTGATTTTGTTTTGGTCATTACAGAAATTTAAAGAATACGACTGTATTTTAGCAAAAAAATAAGTGTACTTACCTGCGTATTTTCTGACGGTACCTATTTAACATTTTAAGTAAATAAAAATGATCATCATCATCATCATCGTCAGCTTGTAGAAGTCTACTGCTGGACATTGGCCTCCGTCATACATTGCCAAGAAGAAGATTTTTCCATCCAGCGACTTCCCAAAATCTTAATAATGTCGTCGGTCCATCGGGTGGGAGAAATAAAAATGATCTTTAAAAACATTGATAGTATGCCCTACGCCCATGTACTATAAAAAACTGTATACATTAATAAAAATATCTATACCTTTATTTCCTCAAACATGTAGTAACACAAAAAAGCACCTCAAACAATATAAGAAACAGACAGTTTGATATTCTGAAGGGGAGAGCATGATTTAAGCAAGCCAATCTACACTAAGGTATTCTCATTGAGTAAAACTGTTATCAAAGCGACGACGATGGCCGGAGCGTCCGCGGGCTATAAGAAAACTGTGCTAAAAAGGTTTTGTTCTGAAACTTCTTCACCTGGCTATTGTTTAGCGAGCGGGCGGAGGAACAAAGAAAAAGTTTACACTGTTTTAACTGTGTAAACCGACGCAACTAGCTAATAGCTTTCAGCCTAATCTTACATAAAGCTGTGAAGCTTTTCTTGCTTTAACACGGTCAAATGCGATATCTCAGATTAATTTGAAGGTGAAATGAGATTTAAAGTAAAAATTTCAAATGAAATGAAAACAAATCGTTTAAGAAGCTATAACGAATTCAACCTTATTTCAAATATTTATTTGAACAACCTTTAAATAATGAATGTGTACACATATTAGGAGGATCAAAATACGAATCACTAAAATTTAATTATTATTATTATTATTATTATTAAAATAAAAGTAGTTTCATTTGATTATTTCTTAAGATAATATAATTATTCTATGATACTTGTTTTTTGATGCTTTAGCTTTATTTTACAGTAAATGAGTGTATTTTGTTTTTGCAGAATTATGATTAGTTACACCACGTGATATAAGCACGCCATTCCTCCCCTTCAAACCACCCTCGGTCGGGCGCGATACCACTTCATATTAGCACCAAGTGGGAGTTACAGGAGTAACAGGAGTCACATGATGACCCTTGTCATGTAAAGTGCTTGCTTTGTTTTATTAGCTCGTATTTATATAGCATTGAAATAATCGCCAGGCCGTTGACAAAATTTGTAGAAAAATAAGAAAAAAGTAAAGAAAGAAATAGAATAGGGGGGTAGTCAGAGATAATAAATAATAAATAAATAATGCTGGACAACCCACACAGCATCATCTAGCCCCAAGCTAAGCAGAGCTTGTGTTATGGTGACTAGATGGCTGATATACTTAATACAATACAATATTACATACATAGATATTTTTTATTATACATAGAAAATACCCAGAAAACCCAGAATAAATATTTGCAGATCGTACAAACATTTATCCCAAGGCAGGAATCGAACCCGCAACCTCCTACGTCGCAGGCGGACACTCGCCCGCCGCGCCACATCGGTCGTCATACGTTCAAATATTACATTTGTTACATATTTGGTACATTTAACAGTAATTGGTATACGTGTCAGGTTGCAAGCCCATCGTCGCTGCTAGAATAGTAACTGGTTTCCTCAGAATATTTTCCTACGCCGTTCGAGGGCACTGGCATTGTGCAATTTTTCGATAAAAAATCCATAGGTGCACAAACGTATTTGAAGCCACAGATTTAGGATAAGAAGGAGGTCACTCCATTAGAGCATCTGTTAATTAAAAATATTTTTTTATCAAGGACATGCCTTGACTACAATAGGTGAGAGTGCATTTTGAGCAAAGTTTTGTGCATCCGCATAACTTATTGAAATCGACATTTGAACGACGTGCGAGTCAGAACTGCACGAAACGTTTTGTGAATTTGTAACAACTTTTTCACGTAGCGATTATTTCAAAGAATTTCAATAAGATTCACCTAATTATTTTATTTCTTAATGTAAATAAATAATTAATAAAATACGACTATTCATTTATTTACAACTAATGGAAACCTACGCGATTTCATTCGCGTGTAGGTATTTACACACAAACTATAGTCTTCGATGCATCCCTGTAGAGTTCTCAAATCTAATATTCTCTGTGATACTCATATTATAAACTACTTTCTTAGTATTACCTCTACGTACCAAAACCACCCAGAACCTTGAACATGTCAAGTTTTTATTACCAGAGGTTTAGGCTGTTTACATAAAAACCCCTTCCTTCACTTCCTTTACGGGTTCAATCACAGAAAAATACTTTCTTGACCTTGGCTTAGGCTGTGCGTTGTCAGTCAGTCAATCAGGACCAAAATTCTTTTAAGTGGTATAGATAGATTCATTTTAGGGTCGGCTGTAAAACAATTTTATTGGAAACGACTAGAAAATGACGCGGCCTATAAAAATAGGTTTCCCTCACGACGACGACAACGACGCAGGGAAACCTTGTGTGAACTCAGACAGGACTATGCATCTGACTGTCAGATGTTTATTTTTTTTTATTAAAATCATAACATCACGTTATATTTTGGTCACGCAACTCTTGGAAGGGAAGGTGCGTAAGTGCGTGTTAGTAAATTTGTTTCATTGAGTTCGGCGACTTTATTTTGTTGAGAATTTTTACACGACTTCTGTAATGACACGTGAGACTACTGTCGATAGTGTCGTGACCGGAATACTTATTAATCTTCAGAAATCAAATAGGGCCAATGCGATTATCACTCTTCACACTCGCTCTTTTTAGGGTTCCGTACCCAAAGACTAAAACGGGACCCTATTTACTAAGACTCCGCTGTCTGTCTGTCACCAGGCAGTATCTCAAAAACCGTGATAGTTAGAGTTGAAATTTTCACAGATGATATATTTATGTTGCCGCTAAACCAAAAAATACTAAAAAACAGAATAAAATAAATATTTAAGGGGGCTCTCATACAGCAAACGTGATTTTTTTGCCGTTTTTATTATAGATAATGGTACGGAACCCTTCGTGCGCGAGTTCGACTCCCACTTGGCCGGTTTTCATTTATTTTTATAAGAAGACAGGTACTTAGGTAGGAATTCCACTCCATAAGTTTGTTGTAAGAGCAACGGCGCAAATTTTAAACGATAATACCAAAGCAAAACTTCAACCGCTGTTTTGGGCAACTCAATAGAACCTCGACCAATTTAGATCGACGTCCAATGACTCAAGATTTCGAACCACAACAAGGCGTACTTCCAACAACGTTACGTCAATTTGTTTGGGGTTTATTATACTTTAAAATTTGTCCACAGGTAGGCAGTATACGTAAAAGTACCTAGGTGCTCTATAACTCTGCATCTATACGGTTCTTTTGGCTTTGGCTTTGAGAGAAGGTGAGGTGCACTATTATTACAAAGTACGGTTGAGTTACTATTTTGCATCGCAAATGAACTAACTTTCATTTGAGCTGTAGACTATGGTAAGTCGAAGGGTAATTAAAAACGTCGGATATCCCTAAACACATAAGATCTTGGTTCCCGCTCAAAATGGTATCCAAGTACTCAGGGGCAAATTACATTACATTTTACGTTCAAACATAACAAAAACTTTTTGGAGTGGTTAGGTTAAGTTATTTTTGACTTACAATAGGTTATTTTTGACAGAATCTACTTACAATTTCTAAGGTGAGAACTGAAATTTCTAAGGTGATTTAATAATATGGGAGCACTTCTGGTAGAGTAATCCAATAACTCCGGTGAGCACAGTTTATGGTATCATCTAAAAGATTCTTTCATCTTGATTTTTGCATCAAGGAGTGTCTTTGTGTCACGTTATACCTTTCCTGTGAATATTATTATAACTACCTATTATACCGTTATAACTACCTAGGCAAAATTATATTAAAAACATGCACTGCATATTCCCGAAAACAGGGATAAGACTAAAAATTGGCCAAGCACCTCAACTTTGCAAACTTTGTGTTCACACTTGGTAGCAAAAAATATGATTACTTATTTGTAATTATAAAAATGAACACATTTCTAACGTGCGTGGTGTGCGAGGCAATACTTTTATAAGTGGTGTGTCCCACTCAACATCAAGTGGGCCATATGCTTTTCATCAGTAAGTACCTAGTATAAAGATGAAAGGTCTGTTTTACTTCTGAACAGAATCCCTGAGTGAATCATTTTGGCAGATAAACTTACACAGCGAAGACTCAACGAAGATAACCGACTCTTCTAAGTTTCAAACAAAGCTACATTGTCCCAGAAGTGAGGATTTTATGCACTGCATTGTAGCTGCGGTAAAATTAAGTTTACATCTGCCTTCTAAGCATATTTTTTTTTAATTCATACAAACTACGACCCCAAGTTAGCATTTATTATGCGTAAAAGACACACTAAAATAGACATAGGTAACATAACCTGAAATGTCAAATATAATTAAAGCACCCACGTCTTCATCAGCGTGAATTTTCGTACAAATTCAACCTCCACCGTACCCCTACAGGGAATTTCGGGAATTCTTTTCACAGTACACCCTAAGTATCAACACAAACCTACCCTCAAAATAACAAGTGTTTACAACCAACCGTTTAGGCCGTTCGTTGCTGTCTCTAAGGCAGTTAGCTTAAAGATTATAATAACATAATGTAATAATGTATTATTTTGGAAAGTTCAGTGGTACATAAAATTATTACTTAGAATTGATAAATAAATTAATATTTTTGGCCATTTAACACAACATCATCTAAGCCTAACTAAGTGAAGTTTGCAAATGGGAAGATAACTAACTACTACCTATTAGTATACTTCTTTTTTGCAAAACAAAAAAGAAATAGATAAAGCTTAAAAATATATTAAACTTATAACTCGAGTCAACTTTATTACTCAATTACAAAGTCAATATTGTTGACTCATAACTTCTTACAGTGGAAGGGACAAATTTTTCACTCTTTTGTGCAGCTAAATATGAAACTTAGGCTCAAGTGCTAGGGCATATTTTGGCACGGTACAGTTTTTTAAATTCAAAGTCTTTGAGGTAAATGTGTTCAATAATGGTGCTATTAGGCTCGATGCTTTTGTTGAGCTCTTTTATTTACTGAAGGCTATTGTAGCACGATTTAAACAAGTTGCTTAGCGGTAATAAAACATTTTTACAATGTTATTTAAATTTTTGCAAGGAATGGTGTATGCAACTATCATCTGTGTTGGTCCTCTTTTATGGTTATATGCTTATTGCATTAAATTTTCCTTATGTAAAAGCGTACCTTCAAAAAAGCTTATTTTATTATTTTTTTGTTCTATATAAGTCGCCTGCGGTAATTTTGCTAATATATAATCAGTATATAGGTGCTTTGCTATAACAAAAATGCAAGGAGCTTTCCTCCAGCGCTTTTACGGTATTATTCACTAGGTTCCTGTAATTTTTTTTCCCTATAAATTAATCCAGGTTACAAAATATTATATATTTTTCTAAGTTTGATCTAATTCGAGCCTATAATTTGAATGTTTTTGAGCCCAACATTTAAACTTTCGCATTTTTTTAACATAATAAATAGGTACCTACTTAATTAATTATCCAGGAGTGTACTCATTTAGGCGGATGGCGCAGTATACATTAAGTATTTAAAAGCTATGTAGTTTAATTGCTATTGGAACAGAGGGGAGGTTCTTTCATGTATGTTAACCGTATTGATATAACGGTCAAGCTGGCAAATAAACGTCGTTGGCCATTTATTTCCCATCTACATCAAAGCAAAAGAGAGTTCTGAGTACAAGTTTGTTTAAATATTGGTATTTTACACAGTACTATCTAACCAAAACTAAGCATAGTTTGTACTACGAAATTCATATACTTTATAACCCCGCCTTCTGATCCTAAGGTTGTGGGTTCAAATCCGGTCGTGCACCAGTAGTATATAAGTAAGAATCTTGAGTAGGTATTTAATACTAAGAGATTGACTGTTTAAATATTGGTATTTTACACAGTGTTATCTAACCAAAACTAAGCATAGTTTGTGCTACGAAATTCATATAATTTATAACCCCGCCTTCTGATCCTATGGTCGTGGGTTCAAATCCGGTCGTAAATATGAACGGTATCTATATATCTATAGCAAATTACTGCAGAATTCGACTGCCGTCACGGCTCTGCATTCTGCGCTAGAGGTTGTAGGTTCAATCCCCACCGAGAGCATTTATTTTAGCCAGATACTCACCAGCCAGCTAGATTTTGGGTCACGCGTCGCTTCGACCAGTCACCTTTTCCAAAGTTTTATTCGACTAGTCTATTATGATCAAGTGGTTGAAACCCTCACTGCCCTTTAATTTGTAATTCACAATGTTGGTGCTCATTTTGGAGGAAGAAGCACCCTTAAGAAATGATCAATGATGAGTTAAGAAGTATTACTTCTGATATGAAATATGAATTCAAATAACATATTCCTTCTATGTTAACCAATATATTGTCTCTCTAGCCTACAGGAAAAACCACTTTTGCCTACCCCTTCAGGCCCCGGTTCGGGGTCACCAAACAAAGACGCCCTTTGTAGCTAATGTCACCCGTATGAAAGTAGCTATTTCATTCAATTTCCATGAGAATGCGTTTTTTAATTTGATTATTTTATTCCTTTAGTCACGCGATTTATTTTGGAGACATTTTATTGATCTCTATTATACTCAGAACAACGGCTCGGTGTAAAAGTTTTTTTGTCACTCTCATAGCTAATGTCTTTGGCGTGACGAGGGGTTTATGCAACGTAGTTTTTCCTGACAGTTTAATATAGTGTTTTTACTCTGGGGAACAATGTGGATTAAGTTGACAGTAAATATAGTAGACTTATATCTTTTTGTATATATAAAAATGTAGGTGCATAGGTATATAATTATATGCGATTTTATACAAGCTTAGTGATGTGTATTTTTTGAAAACTTTTCAACGACCTATCCAACTGACGACCGATGTGGCGCGGCGGGCGAATGTCCGCTTGCGACGCAAGAGGTTGCGGGTTCGATTCCCGCCTTGGGATAAATGTTTGTACGATCTGCAAATATTTATTCCGGGTGTTCTAGGTGTTTTCTATGTATAATAAAAAATATCTATATATGTAATGTATTGTATTAAGTATATCAGTCATCTAGTACCCATAACACAAGCTCTGCTTAGCTTGGGGCTAGATGATGCTGTGTGGATTGTCCAGCATTATTTATTTATTTATTTATCATGGTACATATGTACCATGATTTCCCGAACGCTGCTCATCCTAGTTTAGTTTGATATAGGGTTTTTATCATGCTAACTGAATTCTTATGAAAGTAGCGGAGCACTGCCATAAAGGAATTTTATGCTGAATAGTAAGAAGGTAGGATCCATGTTTAAGGCGGGGAGACATCGTAAAGCTTGTTTTATCCATGATTTGTAACTTTGTATTGAGATTGGGTTGCGACCTTCGCTGAAGTCGATATGTTTATAGCCTTTATTACTTACTTTCTCTGCTCATAGGGGCGCATATACCTTTCCATATTTTGTTCTAAGGTCGCCCAAAGTCGAATAGTTGAGTATCGAAATCGACAAAACCAAAACTACACTATTAAATGGACTATTAAACTACTAAGTAGGTACTATTAAATGGAATAACTTCACGGCTTTAAAAGTCCAGGGAATTATATAAAGAAAAAAATTATGTACTCTCACGTAAATCCGTTTTTAATATACAAATACATGAAAATGAAAATATATGACGTTGAAATTGCAGTACGCAGGTACTTATTAATTAGAAATAATATCAGTGAGTATGTACCAAATATACTATCTGGGCATAACCCCTTTAGATATCCTCGAAGAAGCTCGAGTATGTATAGGTAATTGGTGGTCCTGGCATAGTCTCGTGTCTGTCCCGGTGAGAGGCCTATATATCCAGCATTGGTTTTATCAAAGCTGCCTGAGCCTGAGGATAAGTAATTATCATCAGAAAGCATTACCTCACAGGTCACGTTCGTTAAGAACGCGCTCTACGATGCACTGCTCTACCTTCGCCCGTCCACCTGAGGCATACAGTTGTCAAGCCACGTGTGCCTGTATTTTTACCACCCTTCAATTTAAAAATTTTAATTAATTGTCCTTATTAATTAATAGTAATAAAAATTAATAAAGTTATAGCTAATACAGGTATTTATAGTTGGTACCTATGTACAAAATACATTTGTAATCTACAGACCGTTGCAAACGATCTAAAGGTAGCTCATTAATTAATCATAATAATCATGATTAATATAAATTTATACAAGTTTTTAATAAATGTATGTTTATTATTCTTGTGTAAAAGTATTACTTTTACAGCTTCTATAAACTTCCGGCAGGCGTCGTTTCGGGACAACTACCTACATTGTTTTTATTGCGTGTATTGAAATTATGAATGTCACTTTTGAATTTGAATTCGTCAATATGTAATTTAGAATATAATATTACATTATGAAAAAAATATTCTCCAGTAAATGTCATTATATTCAATTCCCTAGAAATATCCACATAAAATTCTAATTTACTAATTTGTAATATAAACCGTATCGTCCGCTTTTGCAATATAAATATTCATTTAATTGATGCATTTTCCCAGGCTAGTATATCACACGTCATCAGCCAGTGATCACTACTACTACTACTACTACTACTACTACTATTAAAACTACGAATAATAAATTAGACACATTACATTTTAAGCCACAGAAAAAGATTAAAAGACATCGAAATTCACTGTGCGCGTAAAAAAAGGCACAAAATAAATCTGGTTAGGTAGCAATATCACGAAACTACAAGATTTAGGTGAAATCGTTTCCTTCCAAACCGATAAAAGGGAATCGATTAGAGATCGGTAATGGAAAGAAACGTTCAGGACGTAACCTCACTATGCGAAAAATAAAAAGAAAGAATCTGCAAAAACGATCTCGTAAAATAAGTAGGTACGTACTCCAGAAAAAAATACGTGTCTTTCTATGTTTTCGAAAATAGTAAACACAATGTTGAGCCAGGTAAGTAATTACTTTCTGCAAGGAGATAAGTTTTGTAGAGTTTATCTGGATTTAAAGTTTTTGTCTGTAGCGGGTGGGATGGTAGAGAATTGAAATTTTATCAATTTAAAATGTTATTTTAGTCTGACTGCAGTTCAATTAGTAGTATCTCTGCCTTATGTGCTGTAGGTTGTGGGTTCGATCCCACCAAGAACAAGCATTTCTATGATAAACATAGATGCTTATTCTCGATCGATCGGAAGAACGATTCTGAACCCTCTCCATCCATCGACTTCTTGCCGATCGACATCTTTCAACTGCCCATACATTACACTTATGCAAATACCTCTTATTCTTCTTTTCTTCTTAACGACATCTGTTCGTCATACGGCAGAAAATTTCACAAATGTCAATTGAATTGAATAAATACCTTTTACTCAAATCGAGTCAGTAAAAAAAGTAAAGCCGGCAGTCATTAGTTTTGAAGAAAAAAATGGCGTTTCTTTTCCAAACATAAGGAAAACATTTTTGTTGAAATCAGGATGCCACAATATCACATTTTTATTTCAACTGCTCATACTTGTGCAGAACTCAAGTAACAATGGTGAAAATGTCACTGAAATTACACATCGGAACCTAAAATGACACTAGAAAAATAATTAAAATGAAGAAACAATGTTGCGTCCAAAGATGACCTAAGAACTCGCTAGCCAATCTATCCCAGTCTAGCATAGACAACTAAAAGTTTCCACATATTTTGCTGAGAGGTGTTGGTGGTGAGGTACCTACGTATGTTGACGTAATCACAATAAACCCCTAGCATGTAATTAATTTAGTCGCAAACACCGCTCAGGTATTTTCCACTTCACAAATTCACATCAACTGAAGCAAATGCGGCTACAGTAAGAGAAAAAACATACCAATTTATTATATTATTAACGGTGATGGGCTAACCTGTCACATATAAAATACCAACTACTGCAAAATATAAGTTTGGACGTATCCTAAACTACCTCCTTAGGCATCTTCACTTGAGAGTCACCACTACAGATCGATGGGGATAACAACAGGTCGAGAGAGAGAGACAGAGTCGATGTTTCGGACTATAGTATTATCTATTTGAATGTCAACCATTTCTCATGAAAGTTTTTTTACTTCAGCGTCATTGTCATCATTCTAGATAACTCCACTGCTGGACATAAGCCTCGGTAAAACAGGGTAGGGCTTGCAGCGTCGGTGTTCAGCACTCAGGAGATACTACTGTCTTTCACCTGGTGCGTTCCCTTAGTCGCCTACATCCATACACACCATCATACATATATGACATCCATAGGAATAATAGAGGGGTTTTACTGTAAGCCAAAATCACCATGATCATAATGTCTCCATTTAAGAATAGGCAATGCAAACACGATACATTAAAATTTTAAAAAACATCAAATATATGGTTACCATATCTACAGCGCGATTTCATAGAAAAGAAACAAAAATGAAAAGAATTGAAAATGTTACAGT
This sequence comes from Electrophaes corylata, assembly GCA_947095575.1. Taxonomy (NCBI): domain Eukaryota; kingdom Metazoa; phylum Arthropoda; class Insecta; order Lepidoptera; family Geometridae; genus Electrophaes; species Electrophaes corylata. Next base: position 7,639,816 of record OX352698.1, on the reverse strand, counting down.
CGGCGCGTCGTACTGCCTGCCGTCTGAAACATCTCTAAAGTTTTCGTGTTTATACTAATATTCTGTGCTCTGGGGGTGGATAATACTGACACCTTAGGGTAAAAAGTTGGCACGCAACCCATTAGCCGACCCTGACGGAAGAGGGTGTTTATGACAAAGACAAGGTAAGTCCGTTAGAGCTGTCTATTTACATAAAAACTTTTTTACAAAAAAATAGACCGACCAAACCGAAATTAATGGCATTAGGTACCTACTTACAAATACATTACAAAAATTGAACAATAATGACGAACAGTAATAGTGCTAATTTTAAGCAACGTTTAAATGTATACTGTTTATAAATATGACGGTAAATTTCAATGTTTTTTACATACAAAAAACAATTTAAACAGAATAATCTAGTAATTACATCTATAAAGAACAATACGGCTGCCATTTTTATAATTAGTAGATTCTGATTATAAAGATGGCTGCCGTAAGTACTAGTCCACAAATATAGTATTATGTTATTTTAATAATAATAAAGAAATTCTTAGTAATAAATATATAAGCCGTGAAAATTAAACGAAAACTTCGTATATATTTATTTACAGAGGCGTGCGTGATAATTATTTTTCCGAACACTTTTTGAATTATCTTTTATGGTCTAGCAGATTGTTATCAGACAAGTGCTCACTACCATATCATGGTATCATGTCTCGCGCCAAAAATATATCAACCTTTCCTCAAATAAAAATACACAAAAAATGCATGTTAGAGTAGGTTTTTTTGAGAAGGTTTGTCCGGAGAAGTACTACCACCATGCCTATTTCTGCCGCCAAATAGCCAAGCAGCGCCAAGCAGCTTGCTGTACTGTTTTGAAATCTGTTTTGGTGCCAGGGAAATTACCCGCACATCAACCGAGGCTTACCTCAGGTGATTGATAGATGGAGTGCAATGTCCTGACAGGCGTGACCTGCGTGGCAACGCTTTGTTCAGAGGCCCAATTTTCGTCAAATTCAAGTTTCGATCGTGTCAATATCCAAATGGCATTCTTTAAAACTGACACTTCAGGCAGGTCAATTTTATCGATCAAATTCTTTTTTCAGTCTCGTCTCAGCTTCAAAATAATATGTGCTGGTTCCAGTGCTTGTTTCAGTTAGTACGTCGTATAAAAAAATGTAGTCAGATACGTAATTGTAATTTCATCTGCAGAGGTGTAAAATATACAGAATAAACACGAGCACTGAAACAACCCCACTGGTTTGCATAAAATATGAAAGGATGATGTGCAACGGGATTTGAACCGCAATGCAGATACAACCTCTTACAAAGGTGTCAAATATCAGATGCTTCACATGCCCTACTTTGTTAAAGCTTTCCCAAAAATATTTTCTTAGTTGTATTTATATGTACCTACATTGTAATGAACAAAATAATCTGTAATATAATATTATACCTACATTGTTTTATAATTTAACATGTAAATATCGTCTTCTTGTACAATCATCATCATCATCTTCCTGCCCTTATCGGGTCGGCACAACAGGTTTTTTTCTTCCACTCTCTTCTATCATTCGTCATCTCAGTGTTCACTCCTTTCTTACTCATATCATCTTTCACGCAATCCAGCCATCTTTTCTTTGGTCTTCCTCTGCTTTTATAACCTTTCACATCCATATCTAACACTCTTCTCGTTATATGGCTTTCTTCCCTCCGCATGACATGCCCATACCACGCTAACCTATTACTCCTCAACTTATCCGTCACAGGCGCTACTTTCAAACTTCCTCTAATATACTCATTTCTTATTTTATCCATCCTTGTCACTCCACACATCCATCGCAACATTGGCATTTCCCCTGCATGCACTCTTCTCTCATCCGTCCCTTTCGTGGCCCAACACTCAGATCCATACAGTACGACAGGTCTTATGATGGTCTTGTACACTTTCCCCTGAAGTTTAAGGGGCATACGTGGATTCTCCAACAATCATATTTTCAGTTATTACATTTTTAATAATAATAAATCTTTATCCAGACTACTGAATGGGATATAGACAACGCACAGCCTAAACTGCTGGTCGAAAAGACTTGAAATTTTTAGAGTATATTTCTATATATATCTCGGTGCGTAGAGGTGTACTAAGAAAGGTTCACGAAATTCAATCTCTAAACGTGTACAGCAGGGGTTGAAGTTTTTATGAAAATATCTTCACGCGGGCGAAGTCGCGCGCGTTTCGCTAGTCTAACACAATAAGGTGAATGCAAAAGTTCAAAAGACAGAAAACGCTACGCTTCAACCAATAGTATAATGATAACAATCTAATAAATTCCATTAAGAGATAAGTACAGACATTGCAAAAATATATGCTAACTACCCATGCTGGCTAGCGACCAGAACATCTGGTCACGCAGATTACAGGTGGAAGAATCATTATAAGGTTCGAGGGTGCACGGTACTCACATACTCATCACTCATACCTGAGATCCTTTAATTAAATGAATAAATGAATCGGGAGGTATGCACAAAATATTGAACACATGTCATGTCCTATTGCAACCGCTACTCTTCCTTGATAAAGTAGAACCAGCAGGTCTCTAGCTCGAATAACCATGAGATATGTGGCGTAAACGTATCATGTTGACATTTTAATTACATTGTGAGGCATCGATTACTGAACTGCGGAGTGATGTCTGGTTGCCGCGCAAAGTAACTCGAATACCGTACAACACTTTTACGTCAATACCCAACACCAATCATTCTGATCGCCACTTCGTCTCTCAGGCTAACCTTAAGAAGCGTCGATAAGATAAACATTTACTATGGATATCGATAGTAGAAAATATTAAAATTTGAAGATTTGACATAAACTGTCACGTGTCAGCGAATCATAATGGTTCGGTATATAAACAGGATCGCTTTAGAGTGAACAAATATTTTCAAAGCCCTCTGCAGCATTTATCGTAGCTACACAAAATATTTTCCTTTTAGCGCAAAGTATTGCTCTGAGTATAACGTACGGCGTTTATTCCCAATAGGGTTTTGTCCTTAGATTCCTCTTATGTTGGACAAGCGTCAATTAAGGCCAACATCAGACACATCATTGAGCACTGGGCCTAGATAAAAAATAGTGTTACAAATGCTTTCAGATTTATTATAATATTAGCAAAACGCTTCGTCCGAATGAAGTTATTTTAATACAAACTTCAACCCCCGCTGTACCCGTTTAGGGGTTTTTTTTGGCATTCTTTTCTTAGTACATCTCTACGGACCAAGACGAATATACCCTGACAATTTTAACCGTGCGTTGTCTGTGTGTCTGTCAGTTAATCAGTTAGTCCGGACAAACATTCTTATAATCGGTGTATATAGTAGAAAAGACTGCTGAAATGATACCCCGCGTAGCTCTGGCTTCAATCACTATCTTACCTATCTTTAAATTTTAGTAGAGGTAGGTTCAAAGACCCAACTCATGTATTTTTACGGAGCTGAGACGATTGAAACTCAAATTCGATTAATTTATGTAATGTCCAAATTGGATCTTTCTATCATATCAGCTTCGGAGAATACTAAAGACACGATTGAAACTTGAATTGAACTAATGACTGAATCTCTACTATTTCTATTACAAAAGGTAAATCAGAAATAGCTCTTATTTCTTTCAGTCCTTAAAACAACTGGATTAAACTAGAAAGTTTATGGCGTTTCGTATAACGCCATTTATAAACTTTTACAGACTAGTTTAAGTTAGCTGCCCTGAAGTTATCCGGTGGTTTTCTGAAGTTTATTTTTTCATTTAAGTTCTGTGCTTTATCTGAAAGTTGTTTTGGGTACCATTCTAGGTACTATTGCGATTGAATTTGAAGTAATGCTAATAATAACTTTGATTCCCAGTTTCAAGCAAATATAGTTTCTCTTACATTTCTGTCGATGAAAAGGGAACAGATTTATTAACAGGTTTGGTGGGTGTCAGTGAAATTACAGACACCTGAGGCTTAACACCTGTATGCCTCAGGTTGATGGACGCAGAGGCAGTGTATCGTAGGGCACGATCCTAATGAAATTGACGTGTGAGGCAATGCTTTGCTGAAGGTAACTACCTACTTAACATCAGGTGAGCCATTTGCTTGTCTTGTATTAAAATCTTAATCAATTATAAGAATCTTGGTCCTGACTGACTCACTGACATATACAATATATGCTAATATAATAGACGAAAAAAAAACAGTGTACCTACCTACTTGGAGGCAGTAACATTACATACAAATAATGAGTATGGGTGGTAGGGATTCACGTGGACTCCGAACACTCCAAACCGACCGAACCGGTAAAAGACGGACAAGATTAACTAACTTAGATTTCAAATGATTTCATCATGTGGTTGAAACCTACTGGTTGGTTACGCTATCTGCCATTATATTTGAACAATAGACTGCATTAGAAGCCAAAAGTATATTTCTGATGCTCTTATTTGATAAACAATCGTGTATATTGAAATCATAGATATAATCTACGAGTATCTACACCAATTATAAAAATCTTTGTTCTGACTGACCGACATACAAACAACGCATAGTGCAGTATTCTATTCTAGCTACCTGGTCCCTATAAAGCTTAGCGTTGGCGTTAGTTGGCGTTGTATGACTGTTTTAAAAAAAACCTTTAAGCACTGTAGATATCCCGTCCGATCTTTTAGTACCATATGCACCTATTCGAGAGTGTCTAAAGGGCTTAGTAAGAGGCACGTCCAGATAGTAGATTTGGTACATACATATTATTAGTGTAAATGAAATAAAACTTACTTGCCAATTTACGCGTCTGATTTACATAACTGCAATCTGGTTTAATAACATCTTTAAAACTTACAAAATTCCAAACGAAATTAATATTCATCATGAAAATTAACCGCTTTCGATATTGACGGTATAAACTCTCGCCCAATCTGGTTAAGCTACGGATAAATGTCCGAGCTCAAAATAAACGCTTATGAAAACAGCTGAACGATCTGAAAATTGGATCTTTAATTGCAATTACAACCGAATTGAGATAATTTTAACTACCAATCATCAGTATTATAGTACCTATCATTGACCTGGTTTTATATTCATTTACACAGATTACAAAGATCCCGGAGGGATAGTCTGATCCGAGTTTCATCATTTTATGGTTTAACGGCACGCATTCGGTCGAGCTTGCCCAGTAGACATACTAAACAACACTTACAGGGACCAGGGAGATAATGGCAGGCAGTCATTTGTATATTAAACTAGTAGAAAGGCGCGTGACTTGGTTTGCGTTTTGTTTGTTCTCGATGCAACCCCTTGTAGAGGTTGAATTCCTTTCTCAATACACCTATATACGCACTAAGGCTAATTTCAAGTCTCTGCGATCAGTGGTTTAGGCTACGCGCTATTTTTATTTCAGTCATTCAGTCGAGACAAAGATTCTTATGAGTGTATAATCGATTATTAATTTTATCACACGGGCCATTATCGTGTCATCATAAAGTCAGCGGACTGTTTCGTCGTTCGGAGTAGTGTATTTTAAATCCGTAATACGTGACCTATCTCTTACTATTGTCATTTTACTGTATCTCTCTCTATCACTTAGTACTTCTAATTGAAAGTTTTGTAAAGAAAGCACTTTGTGAGGCGTTGACGTCGGTTAACAACTAGCAGAACTTTCGTATGTACTTTATTACGGTTATGTGTGAAAATGCTCTACTGCCGCGACGTGCCGTCATAAATACTCTAGCGTGCTTTGAACGTGCGTCTAGTGTGCACAGTTATATTTATGTAAAAAGGATTCCCAAAGGAGACATCCTCTCGTTAAGCACAAATTATGAGGTAAGCTTCCACAGGTTAAATATTCCCAACTTATTTTATTTTATGAATGCAAATTTGCCTTTGCATTCGCATAAATATTAATAGCAACTGCTGAACATATTTCAATAACATATTTAAATAATTTGTGTAAATTCAGGCACTATGCACTATCCCACGAGGTTAAATGTAAGTACAATTTATGTGAAATATTTCGCTACCATTATCATTCTCTACATAATAAACTTAATATAAATGGGTCGAATATTAATATTTTACAATCAATAGAACTCACGATAATAACAACTGCGGTAATTTTATAATTTCAGTCACTTACATTATTCACGTTCTTCAAAGGCATCGATCATACCAAAGAAACCCTGTACATTAAACTGTAGTATCGCTAATAATACCTAAGCATCGATGAAACATTTATATCTAATTGCTTGAGTTTAATTGCATGAATAAAATCGATATGAAACAATGCTGTTGTGAATTACTTTGTGAATGTTTTTGACGAACACGCAAGAAACGTTTGTTCGTTGCAAAGTTTTTAGTATTACGATGTGTTTTTGGGGCATGTATCATTTACACCTGAGGCCCAATCCTCGGGCCTGCCTGAAAAGTCAGTTTTAAATAATATCATTTGGAGATAGACACTATCGAAATTTACGAGAAGATGATATTTCGTTACGAGAATAAGGCCTCTATAGTCGCTAGTCCGCTAGAAGTTTATGTTGGCCGTAATGGCCTAACAGCCGATGGTAAACTAACAAGCGAGAGCTCAGTGAGCGGTTTTGAGTGAATGTATTAGAGGGAAAGAAAGAGAGTGAGCAAGAGAAACGTTTCATTGCACCTTTATGCCTACTTTAACCGTGAAACACAAACATGTAATAGGTAAAACCGACATGAGTTTCCGATTTCAATTTTACTAACTATACAATACTTACTTATTAGTTAGCAAAGCATTTAAGGCGATATACGTAACGTTTTATAATGCCCTTGCAACGTTTTTTTTTGGGCAACTACTGTTGTTGCCCCGTTGCTCTAAAGAAAACTATCTATTATTTTTTCAAGTTTCTTGCATACGACTGGTAAAAGGTCTTAGGAATTAGCACTGAACATAGTTACATACCATATACTATCCGAACTAAAAGGTTTCCTGAATCGAATAATATGGGCCAGTGGATTCGGTCGTGTTTCTTGAAGCAAGATGATTTTATACGTTTGTGTATGCAATGAAGCGTTACATAGGGAATTTAATCTGTGACAGTATGTACAACGTTTTACTTCGTTATTCACAAAACAGATCTTATAATTCCCTCAAGTTCAGTTAGTTGGAAACTAAAACTAAAAATTTATGACACTAATTAGTGAGTAGTGAAATTCAATTAAAATTTAAAAAAATTGTAAAATAGAGTGTTTAAAAAAAACTAGTTTTTAACCCATAAAATAAAAAAGTTGCTTTTGACGTTATAATTTACAACAGATGAAAAGGCCTTTTCATTTATTTACATAAACATGATGTCATTAATGTTTTAACACTACAATTTTATTTGTGCAGCGTGACTGTCAGAATAAATTATATTTAATAGGCGAATAAGCACCAAATTATAAAAAAAAAATTATGAAAAAGCTTAATTCCGTTATTGATATTGTGGATACACTACGTAACGACACAACATAATAAATAGATCCACCCTGCGTGTCGTAACGCATCAGAAGGTTATCAGTCCAATACTTTTTTTTTTTTTTTTTTTGTGGCATCTGTCCGTCTTGCGGACAATTTTGCCAATGTCAAGTGGGTTGAATAAATTCTCTTTAGTCAAGTCGAGTCGGTAAAAAAAATAAAGTCAGCCGTCATCGGTTTTGAAGAAAAAGATGGCGTTTTTCTTCAAAACCAAAGGGAAACATTTTCGTTCAAATCAGGATGCCTCATAACACACTTTCATTTCAATTGTTCACACTTGTGCTAAGACCTCAAGTAATGATGGTTAAAATACCACCAAAATTATCCATCAGAACATAAAATAACACTAGAAAAACAATTAAAATTAAAATACAATGTTGCCCAAAGATGACAGAAAACGAATCTACTTTTTGTTTATAAGTGAGTGATTGCACTTGAGTAGACAGTGCGGGTCTCTGTGATATTGCAGACAACCAGGTTTTTACGCACCATTAAAAAGTTTATTCCTACCTCAATCTACCCCAAATCGGTGGAGTTTCCCTTTGTAATATGAGTATGCGTGCAAACAATATTTTTGTACCAACAAATATACCTATCACGCTTGTTCCTCGGAAGGTAGGTAGAAAACACAACTTTTACCGGTTATGCCAATGGGGACCCGCCATAGTTTTATCTATGAATGCAGTTTTATAGGCTTTAAGAAACTAAAACATGAAGTGCAAAAATTTTTTTTCTACGGCCAAAACTGACTAGGTTATGGGCAAAATACCGAACGAGGCTCACTGACCGCGCGAACAGCCTAGCGCTGGGTCATTGTGACGTCATGTCACAATGACCCAGCGCTAGGCGCCGAACCCGCGCGGTTTCATTAAAAAAAAAATTAATTTAAACCACAACACGACCCGCGCAGATCGAGTGAACTTTAATAAATGAATGGCGGAGAGCGCGCGCGCGGGCGAAAGGGAATCGAGACGTCACGATTCCCTGAAATGAGCTATTCGGCCGCCCCGCGGTTGGCTGGTACAAAATGTGTAATATCTTCGCAACCAATGGAACGATTTCAATGATTTAAAAACTATCGTACCTAAACGAGTAAAAGGAACACCATTACATAGATAATAAATGCATTTTTCGACTTGGTACGGGAGCTCATTAATGATGAGTACGTAATTATAACGACATAATGAATACTAAAGTAAATGCAATAAAACAATGATTCATAAAATAAAATACCGTACTAAATAAAATACAATACTGAACGATATTGCAAACAAAAGCTTGAACGTTGTTAGGCCACTGCGTATCACATAGTATGTATGGAGATTATTTGACACATTTCGTGCGAAGTCAAGGAGATTTATTCAAAAACAACAGAGGATCACTAATCTATTGAACAATAGTAGCTACGTTCCGTTCAAACGTCAAAACCGTTTCTTAATTTCAAAAACCGGCCAAGTGTGTGACAGACTCGCACACGAAGGGTTCCGTATCATTGTCTATAATAAAAACACGTTTGTTGTATGAGAGCCCCAAAAAATTGAAATTTTATTCTGTTTTTTAGAATTTAGTTTTTTATTTTTAGATTTATTTTAATGTTCCATATGTATCAACATGTTGGTGACTGCACCTATTGTTTCTAGTCGATTATGTAAAAAGTGGCACCTGTCCAACTACGAGTATGTTTACAAACGTCTGTGCAGTGGCACCTTTTCTTGCTTCCGTGAACATGTGAGATATTCCGTTACGCTTAGCAGAGAAAATGTTTTGACAGTTTCAAAGCTTCTCGTACGATTCACAGCTGACGGCGTAACAGACCGCGTTTTACAATACGTAAAGGAAATTAAATTGTTTACTCAATGAATAAAGTTCTTATTTCGCATAATAAAATGTATGCACATTTTGAAGTATTGATATGATGCCTAGGCACTTGAGTTTTTATGGACAAAGAAGACGGTAGTTTCAAATTGTGTTGTGTGTGGATTTTACCACGTTAATTGTTGAAGACGTTGAAACGTTAAACAAAACAACCGACTTTCTTTATTTATTTTCTATCACAGGTCCCTAATATATAAACCAAATCGACATTGTAAAACAATTACTTATCCCTATGCCTCACCTATATACCTCACTAAAACACTATTTCGTCAGTGAAATCACAGAGGTAAAATTCCTCCTTTTCGCCCAAGGATAATCCCTGAAAATTACCCCTAAAATTACATAGTGGGTGTAAAATTTTGTATGAAAATACGAGTAGCTTCACGTGACTGTAAATGTCACTGACCTTAGTGCAGCGGTTTTGCAGCAGCTGCAGTTTTGCCGGAATTTTAAAAATGCCACTCTAAAAATTTGCTACTTATAGTATAATAATATTGAGTATAGTATAGGTATAGTATTATAAGAGGGGCTAAACTGACCCATTATATACTTTTTTTTTTATACAACTTGCTGATGGGACAAGCTTGCCATCAGCTTGTTCCAACACCCGATGTTAAGTGGTTACCATCGCATATAATAAAGTGTTGCCTCGTAGGTCGCGCGCGTTAGAAATGTGCCTTACGATGCACTACTCAGCGTCCATCAACATGAGACGTACAGGTGCTAAGCCTCATGTGCCTGTAATTTTACCGGCACCCACACCCTTCAAATCGGAACACAGCAAGCGGTTTGGCGGCAGACATAGGCATGGTGGTAGTTCTTCCCTGGACGAGCCCTTCTCAAAGAGCTCATACTACCACTACTAGAATACGAGGTAGTTTTACTACCGAGCTTTGGCGAGGTAGTAAATAGTAACCGAGTTTTAATGTACTTTTCCCTTCACTTCACGATTGCAAGAAAATAAAATATGAAATAGTTTATTTTATTAACAAAATCCCCTGGAGGAAGAATACTATTTTATATTTGCTCTGGTACGCTATAATGACAGTATTTTTTGTCCAAAACGAGTGAAAAGTTATATTTTATTTATGTACATGACTTGTTTCTTAAATATAACTAGTTATACACTGTCTACTGTCATATTATATCTTTGTTCTTTCAAACAGATGATAAAAGATAACTAGCTATATAATCTGGCACAAACAAAACAACAGAAACGTTTTCCTTAGCCGTACTCTATTGTACCCCTTTGAAGAACTCTATACAAAAGACCAGAGAGTGCTCGTCTAAAGCAGCCTGCGTTGGAGATAACCACTACTGAACATGTAAGTGACATTTATATTTTTATGCTGATATTATGTTACATGATAGCTTGAAATGTTTCTATTTCTTAACTAATACATCCATACCAATTTATAGTTTCTTTTTTTATTACATACGGATGGATCTAGTAGATGACCCAGCTGAGGTTATGTGGTTACCATCATCTAAACAAAGCATTACCGCCCTGGTTTAAGTTTGATAGGTACGTGTCCTACGATGCACTACTCTGAGTCCATCAACCTGAAGCACATAGGCGTTAACACCAATGTGCCTATTATTTTACCATTGTAATTTTATCAGCCAATCGGTATAGCTTTCGATCTTAGTATTTTTACTTTTTTTTTAAAGTTAGTGTTTCCCACTGCTTGGAAAAGAACCTCCTTTTTCCTCCAATTTTAGCGCTTCAGTGCTTGGTGTGATTCGTAAATAGAAGGCGAGTCACGTTCAATTAGTTTATTTTTATCAGAGAGTGCCTCTCAGGTGTCTGTAGTTTTTGAATAAAAATGGCAGACAGACAGACATAGACAATTCGGTGTTGCCACCTACATGCCTATGCTGCCAGTCATTCTTACATAATATAAATTTATATTATAGCTATTATATTTTATGTCTCTAACAGTGCTTGAGTTTCACATTGCGGGTCAAATGCATCCAGATCGTCTCACCTTCGTTTCCGGGGCCTGCCCCGTAGTTTCCGACTTTTATCCGGCAGCCATTAGGTCGCCGGGCTTGGCCAACATTCTAGATGCATTCGACTCAAATGATTTTTTTCCATAACTTTCCAAATCTACACCATGTCTTGCTATTCCAGTTCACTTACACGTTGCTTTTTTGGATGATCTTTGTTCAATTTTCACAGTCAAAGTGTGGCCGAGGGACAACTATTTAAAATATTTTGTAGTGCGCGAAAGAGAGAAAACTTGAAAACGTGTGTCTAGTTTCAACATCAAATACTTATCAATATCTGGGCAAGTATTTGATGCTCTGTTAGATAAGTTCGCATCCGCGAACATCCCTAAAACATCCTCATCTAAATTGTTTCGTTTTTTGAAATAATGGTTATCTCTGGATTTAAAAGATTACGTAAGGTTGTAGGAGTTCATGAAGTAGAACTTTCAACAGATTAACTATGGTACAGTTTCTGTACCTCTACTAAAAATAAAATACTTTTCGCTCGCTGCTTCGTCTTCTGCTACAATTTTAGCCTATTTCAATAAGAAAGTACTTACAGTACGTTGCGGTCGTCAGCCGGTCAATGGTATCTTGTTTGAGTTTCGAGTTCTTCTTGCCCATTTTCGCTTAGGTTTCGCAGGCGCCGCTTGCTCAGAAACACCCGGAGAACGTTTGAATGGCCACACGGAGTGGCCTTTACATATTATTCGTACCCCAACTTGTTACCTGCAAAACCAATGCTTGTATAAGTTGGAGAACCCTTCAAATTATTGCAAACAAGTTATTTTCGTGAAACCTTCAAATATTTGTAATCCAGTAACATTAAATCCCGATAGGACTGATATTTCGGCAATATCATTGCCTACAGGCAATGATATTATGGTCACGTAGAGTCAGAATTTGTGCGGAACTGCGTCAACCGTCTTTTGCTTCACCCTCTCTATCTAACGCTACTGATTCTATATATCCTTTTCTCTCTGAAAAATGATGGCTGTTTTTCCTCATCTGTATATTGTAGGGTGAGTAGCAAACGGGCCGGGTGGCGGAGATGTAAACGAAATACTTATTTTGGCGTATCTTCGGCAAAAACAAGCCATTTATATAATAGTAATAAATCAAGTAGTTGGTATTTTGCTTTTATACATATAGACAAGAAGGTAAGGTTAGTACCAATCGTGTTTCTAGCAGTGTGTAAGTACTTTATTTTAGTGAATGACGTATTTGTATGTGAAGGAAGTATTATACTGGATATAACTGGGATTAGAAGCAATATTAAATTACATTACATGATTCGGTAACTTCTTAATCATGTAATGCGATAGCTACTGAGTAATTTTTACCTTTGGTATTCACGTATTCGCTTACTCGCGCAATGAACAAAGAAATAAAATTGGACCTCATAGTGGTCGTTAAACGCTACGCCAGAGCGCATCTATTAAGAACTCTATTAGAAGATATTACGCGTGTAATTTGAAATTGTACGCGTCGATAACACTTATCTTTCATTAAGGTGACACTGTCACCCTTTTATCCATACAAACGTTGTGGGGTTAGGTTTGAAGTAGCTTTTTGTTTGTCTTCAAAGTTGCTAAGATCGTGGGAGGTTGGTGGATGGAAAAGGCTCAAGATATTTCTTTATAAACTATTATCAAATTTAATGCGTAGTATTTTTTTTACGTTGTTGCAGCCCTTTGTTATCAAGTATACTAGGCGTTTATAAAGTTATGTTTATTATATCAAAAACCAGATAAATGTTAAACTTGCCACGGATACCCTTCGTATAAGAATAACTGAAACGTTTTTGTGATAAATTGGCCGCTTACGAGAACCCTTTTAAAGCTAAATGTCGTGGAAAATGTTGATATCACTTGAAAGAATACGAAAGTGGCGGAAATACTGGTGCCAAGATTCACCTAGTTTTAAGCCTATTTGTCACAAAGGTTTTTTGAAAGAAGAGTACATTTTTGTTACCTTGGTAAATGCTAACGAACTAAGAATACGTTAGTTAGGAACGTGCCCTACGATGCACTACTCTACGTCCATCAAACTGAGGCATATAGATGTTAAACTTCATGTGCCTGTAGTTTCACTGGCACCCACACCCCTCAAACAGGGGCACAGCCAGCTGCTTGGCGGCTGAAATAGGCATGGTGGTAGTACTTCCCTGTACAAGCCCTTTACTAAGACCTCTACTACTAAGATTGTTCATTTATATTTATTAAATCTTTATTATCTATCAGTCATCTGGTTCCCATAGTACAAGCTATTCTTAGTTTGGGATTAGATGATACTGTGTAAAAATGACTTGACATATATAAATTTTATTTTAATATTTCAGACTTGGCTGTGTCATGATTACGTTTTTTGATATTACATGTCTTACACAATTAAAAATTGAATTAAAAAGTAGGGACCGGGCCTTTTTTAAATTTGCTAAGAGGGTACAGGCTTAAGTCCAGCAATGGAAATGTAAATGTAACTGTTTGTTGATAATAACTAACTTTTTTTGTTGCTGTAATGACAACTAATAAAAAATAAGTCTAAAAACATAAGCCTGTCATATAAAATACTTGTTTTTAGAAACTCTTTTTTTAATTACCTTTTAGTGTAATTTTTTTGTATATATCCTCTGAGAAAAGAGATGCCGACCTTCCATCACACTCTCAGTCAATACTTATACCGTCTCACACTTAAATTAAGAAGCTCTATACGTCTTTGTGAAGATCTGAAACGAGGAGAATTTCTCGTTAAAAACGCAGATTTTTGGCGTTTGCTCAGAGTTAGTAGATATTCGCTTAGGAATTGGCACAGCATTGCATCAAAAAATTATCATAAAATAAGTGAGTCAAGGTGCTTGAACACACAATCTTTCAAAATGATAATAACGTCAGTTTGATGTCAAATTTAATTGAAAGACCTCAGGTACTTTAACTCACTCCGTTTTTAAAACAACTTGAATTTGAGAAAAGTTATGCCTGTTTCAGATTATTTTGTGGACGCCACTGACTGACACTACTGGCTTCACCTTGATGGATCAGTCACCTGTATCAAAATGGTAAAATTTAATAATTTTCAAAATTACGTCGTTATTATTGTATTCTTGCTACCTGTAATTATTTTCATAAGGAACGCTACATTTACGAAGTAACACTAACTCCTAACGTATTAGTGTTACTTCGTAAGCTTCTAATGAATACAGAAACAAAGTGTCGTCCGCTTAAATAGAGACTAAGAAAACGAACAATAGACACATTCTTATCAACTTGGCTAAATCATAACTTTATTAAAATAGACCACATTGTGTTGAGGTATGCTAGTACAGTAAAAAAGACGTTTGTAATGTCATACAGCGTGACTATGCAGATGTCATGCAAGATTTTAATTTTGTTGTTACTCTATTATCTACCTCATCACTATACTAATTTCACCGTCATCGTTCGCACAATTCATACCTGCTATACTGGAGGTAATCAACCCATTTCTAATTTAAAGAGAAATAAAGCCTTCCCGAGCGAGTTTTTACTGAATTTTTGCTCTGGATTTGAAACAAACTATACCTGTAAATATGTATATTAGTGAATATATGTACCTATTGGAAATGCGAATCGCTAGCGGGCTCCACGCCATAAGATATAGTGTATACGTGACAGGAATGTTAATTATGAATGAAAGTAGGTCTTGTAAACCGGCTTTTTGATTAGGTACTTTCAAGCCGGTGCCTAAGAAGGCTATATTGGATATTGTAATTTACGAGTAAATGGTAGAATGAGCGCGTAGCTTGTGTTTAAGGGTATCTAGATTTTTACGTAAATGCCACGTTTTTACGTAAACTTCTTTCATAAACGTCACATCATAATACAAACAGGGTATCTACACTTTTTTACTACGACTATATTATGAGTGTTTAATTTAAGAATGTATAGTATATGAGTATTTTGAGTATTTTACTATGACGTGACGTTTACAATATTTTTAGGTTTTCACTTACACTGCATAATGTGTGCATGTTGTGATTCTATGACTACCTAGGTAAACGGAATACACTTAAACTGAAGAAAGAAATCTTGTTTATTTGTTTAAACTGTACCAAGAGTTTTTAACCGTATTCAAAAATAATATTATTACAAAAATTATTGTATTTTCATAAAATAAATCTTTGGACAAAGTTTAGGCACGTAAGGCACCCAGGGATTGCTGACAGGTGCAGAGTCTTGGTTTGGGCGGCGGACTCCACTAACCTCTGTACATTTTTATTTAGATGATGATGATGATGCTGTATTGGGTAAAATACTAATATACGAATGCTTCTAAACAGGTGCTCAATGACATATTGACACCGGCGATAAATCAAGCGATCTTTTTCTAAATGTAGACACATTATTGTTTTTTTCTTATATTATACGTATGTTAGTATATATGAATAATTATTTGTAGACATTTTTACACCACATCATCTAACCTCAAACTAAATATAGCTTGTACTATGGGTACCAGATGACTGATACAGTATTAACATAGGTTTTTCTTTACTTATAATGTAGAACAAACACCTATGTTTAATACACAAATGTGTGTCCTCGTTGGTAACGAATCCACAATTAGCACAGAAGCCAGAGCTACAACAAATCGAGCTGTAAGTCAAGCCAGTCAAGTATATTTTTGTATGAACCGATGTACCAAGATATATTACTATATTTCTCGTACATAAGTTGCCCAAAATAACGAATTTATGATTTATTTAAAATGTTTTTGGCCCAACGTAGGCGGTGTCCCACGCTTCTTGTTTCGCTTGGATGTGAAATATGAAGGTAATCGAAACAATTACATTGATATATTACATATAGCAGAACTACCGATATAGTTTTATAAAATAACACACTGTGACTTAAATATGCTTAGTAATCTCGGACTATCCTCTAGTTTTCTTTACGCTATAAAGTAAAAATCGTTAAAGCCTTAAATAAAATCTCAGTTAGGCTTAGATTCACTGAAGTTTCAACGCAATTTAAGCTGATCATCTTGAATAAAACTCATAACCGTAAAACGTTGACGAAATCCGCAACGAGTTGCTATGCCTGTGCAATTTTCGAAAGCTGTACCTACTTGTCTGAAAAAATAGTCTTACAATTAATTGACTGGCGACCGATGTGGCGCGGCGGGCGAATGTCCGCCTGCGACGCAGGAGGTTGCGGGTTCGATTCCCGTCTTGGAATAAATGTTTGTACGATCTGCAAATATTTATTCCGGGTGTTTTGGGTGTTTTCTATGCATAATAAAAAATTTCTATGTATGTAATGTATTGTATTAAGTTTATCAGTCATCTAGTACCCATAACACAAGCTCTGCTTAGCTTGGGGCTAGATGATGCCGGGTGGATTGTCCAGCATTATTATTATTATTATTAATTGCAAGTAGCCATTTTACTGCACCTCGATGCGACCTTAAATTTTTGTTTTGTTTTAAATAAGCTTCAAAACTTGGTACATTAAAACCATCTAAAACACTGCGCGTCCCTCTACTTCAGCCAATCATAATAAAATGTTTTATGCCTGTTATTAATAAAAAAGCCGATGAAAAAGCCCATAAGTGTCGTTCAGTGTTTTTGGGGTGAAAATACGCGTGGCGATCTCGCACGTTGTTTACATGAGGTATTTTTTCATATTCTTTCGATATTTATATATTCGAAGAAGGATTTTTCCTCAACCAAACGGTCTTAGACCTTGTGATTTTATAAGATTATTTGGATAGTGAGCAACGTCTGAATCAAAAAGCGGTTTAAGTGATGTCCGAAATGGAGTGCACTGTTGCGTGCAGGGTGGCAGAACGCTTTTTCCTTCGCTATTATAGAGAAAAACTAAATAAGTCTTAAAGTATCGCACGCTGGACACAAATACATTTCGCCAGTGACTTCGCAAATGCATTAGTAACATATTAAATCTAACTTTTTTAGGTAATCTTACCGTGTTAAAAAAGGTTTTAAAGTTTAGATACTTACCAAATTGTAATGTTAGTATTACGTATTTACGTTTATTTGCAATTTCTATATAAATCATCTGCAGTAGATGAAAAGGCCTCATTTTTTATTATGTGAATATTGGAACCGACAAAATCACTGTACAGGAAACGGAAATTTATTATTATGGAGCTTTGTCCTCACTCACTAAATATACATTACAGACAATGCACAACCTACATCGCTATAATCTTTATATAGATATTTTACTATTTTCAAAGTATAGCTTTGGTACGTAGAGATGCGTACTTAGAAAAAGATTTCTGAATTTTAACCCTTGAACCCCTTCAAGTAGTGAGAAATGTAAATTTATAGAAAAATATTTTTTAATAGCCTCGAATAATGTAGTAGGGGCTGTAAACAAAGTTACATTATAATAACGATATTGTTAGTAAAAAAAAAATTAAATGTTTGTGATTGACATAAGCTATCGTACCATCAGTGATCTATTGACAGTTAATATTAAATAGTCTATAAGTGCAGTAACAAATGTGGAATTACTTCAAAGCGAATTGACACCGTCTAGGCCCTATTTGAACATTGCATGTGAATGAATCAATTAATTAGACAACCACTATACATTTTGTAAGAGCTCATCCGTCATACGTCTAGTCTTAACGTCGCCGTAGGGTTGAAGACTTACAAACTCAGTTACAAATAGTCGATAAAATCGAAGTGCAAGATCACGAAAGTACTCAACGAACTCAGTCATTTGTTGATCTCAATTTGCTTTAGTTTATATTGTACAAGAATTTATTTTCGTAATGCAATTTAATTTACGATTTCCAAAATTTATCAAGAAAAATTGCAAGAGAAGCTTATAGCGTAGCAGGAGTGACAATTCAGGGCTATTACTCTCAGAAAGTCTCGTTGAATTGCTGTTACCCTGGCTTAATTCTGCGAGTTTGACGAGCAACGCCTCGGCTCATTTATCTTTACGATTTTCCTTTTATATCCGTCGATACAAAAATAATGGCAAAATTAATTAAGCGTAGTCTACACCAAGGCATTTGTCAAGTGTCTCCGGCGAGTCTGTGAGGACAATTATTTTTGCTTCCGCTGCATTTGTTTCCAGCTTGTTGATTGCGGTGATTAAACAAATTGCCATCATAGTGATGAAAACTGGTTAAATAAATATAAATAAATAGCATGAAGACTAACTCCCAAGGACAGTAGATATCCCCTCAGATCTCTTAGTAGCTGGTATTTCATACGTGACAGGTTGCAAGCACATCTAGTCTAGTTTGTCTAGTTTACTCACCATGTAACTACTCTTTCACCGTTTAAGAGTGCTAGTAGCATTGTGCACATACATTTTTCGAACAGAAAAATTCATTAATGCACGACCGGATTTGAACCGACGACCTTAGGATCGGAAGGCGGGGTCACTCTCACTAGACCACCGGCACCTTACCGATTAAATTGCCGGTTCTTATTGCATTACAAGAGTACTCGGTGCACAAGAAATGTCGTATACACAACGTGCAACAGTTAACTTTGTGTGACACCCTGCAGGCGAGATTCAACCAACCGACGGCATTGCGAAAATTAAAAACGGTCTACATTTTTAAATTAAAGTAAGGGGTGGAATTACGTATAACGGAAATAAGGTCCAATTTCAGAGCTACTAATAAAAAACTTAAAGCGATATCACACTTCTACGGGGAGTGATCATTAAAATAAATAACTTAAATTTCCCGGTCCCCAGAAACTCTATGAGAAATTACCTAATACAAAGTTTGGATACTTCAGATGAAATGTGGTCCCAGCAGCCGGCGAACACGGTATTCTAAAGCCTGAGAAAGTTATTTATTAGTAAACAAAGTTACCTGGGTCTGATTTGATACTTCCGAAGCTTCTGTAGCTACCTATCTAATATATTTGTCATTTGAGGTACAAAAAATTACTTGTAGAAACGAAGAACACATCATATATCATAAAAGACAATCGATATATAAATAATAAATAGTTACCTTATTATAACATACCATGAGTTAGATAGCGGATGCCTAATTCCGTTTAAACAGTTACATCAAACGAGTAATAGGTCCCCCGCGACTTACTTCAACTGTTGTCTTAAAAGAAGTCACCACGCTGTATGCCAAAAATATTGTCCACATGGGCGATGTCGAGAGTGGGTCACAAATCTCAAAAGTTATTAAATCTCCAAAGTAAACCCTCTTTAGTTTGTGTAAGAACGACGTTGAAAAACAAAGATAATTTATTCAAGAGGGTGAAATAGGATCCTCTTGTCAGTTTCTGTGAAGTTAGTAGGTACTAACAAAAGTAAAGTCAGTAAGTAAATAAACTTTTGCATGATTGCATGTATTGTTTAGATAAAATTTTCCCTTTTATTTTGCTAAATCTCGAAACTAAAAGACCTATAAAGATGTCTCTTGTGCCTAAATTATAGTCATGAAACTCGTTATTTTATGTATGAACCTAGTTAGGACGCTATGAGTTTGGTTGTTTGGGCTTAAAGTGGTTCGCAGACTTTTCGCACCATCGCCTTTGCAAATGAATTTTAAGAAGTAAATACCCGATGTGGCAATTCGTACTGTCAGCTTAAATATCAGTCAGGTACTTTTGCAAAATAGCGGAATTAATTGGCAACGTTTTGATTAATACTTACTGTCCGAACAGTTGTTACTTCAATGGATCCAATTAGGGACCGTCAGGATATATTTGTATCTTGAACTAGCTTGACTCATAGTTATATTATTCTCTGGAGACAGTCAACTACTAAATTATCTTATAACTAACGAATGATAGATGAAAATGTTTCATTCTCATAAACCATTGCCTCAATAACAGTGCGTCAGTTCAAGCAGTAACTATACCTTACACCTCATGTGCCAAATGAAAACATTTAAAATTCTTTGTGACCAACCTGTGGCAAAATTTTAGGCTCAGATTTGAGTAGATTTTTTTCAGGGAAGACGGCTGTTTTTTTATACTGCCAAACAAAAAAGTAGATGACCACCCACAATGCGGCAAATCTCATATTGGATTGAATACAGCTCGCGGTCCGTAATCTGACGATCTTTGAGTAAAATAACGATCAATTAGATCTAATAAGATAGGCACTACGCCACCCTTTTGAGGTAGAGATGATAGAACGTTCTCGATTGTAATTTAAACGATGGGCTGCCAAGCATCAAGGAGTATTGAATGAAAAAATTACCGGCATGATAAAATAGTCTCTTTTAGCTTAAGATGCCTAAGGATTTTACTTGAAATCAATCAATTCATTCATTTTTAGCGATAATATAAAAAAGGCAGAGGATAATATACCAGGGTCTGACATTGCATTTTATTACATCTCCCCGATTTGGCGATGTCAGCCCTTTCATATTCAAATGTGAGGGTAACATTCTTCAGTCCAAATCATGCTCGTAACTTTCAAAGTTTGATATTGACCAGACATGTTAGGGCGCCGATGATTTCACCTGAATGAACAATCTACCCGAGGGCGCTTTCAAGAAGCCGAAAAAAAGCTTTTTCAATAATAGAACTGGTAAATAAAAGAAAAGGTTTGTGCTACATATTACAGCCCACATTACCACGGACTGCTGGCCCAAAAATACCTTGGCCGTGTTTAAGTACAAAACCCCAAACAACTAGGTATTATGTAAGTATTACCCACCTACTAAAAGAACTGTTATTCACTTATAAATTATTTTCGGTCAGTAAGATTATATGCCTATTTCTATTCCGTACGCATAAATGTATCGCAGTAAACATTTTTAGTTTCCTATCTGGGCTAAATTTGGTTACCTAACACAATTTTGCGATTACTTTTAGGTAGGTACTCATTTGATACCAGAGCGGCGGCGAGTTTTATATTGGAGTATGTAAAAAAAGATCCCAAAAATGCGACTAAAGAAAATTTGGTCGTGTTTTGCTTAGACCGCGACCTCCTTTGTTTAATTTAGTAGGATAATTACTAATTCTAACTGTTCAAGTTAACGTTGGGCTTGATAATTTATTGCGTTCGGGACCCACGCGGGCATTGAGAGTACATTCAGAGAAAATAGATTTACACTCTAAGGGACCGATATAAATACCGGCTAAGCCCGGTCGCACAAGGTTCATGAATACGGGGGCCCAATCAGGGAACGTGGAGTTCGAACAGGTCTTTTAGCAGTATGGTTTTTCTCGCTCAATTAGTAGTAATTTTGCTCTCTGCACTGAGGGTTGTGGATTTGACTCACAGAAACACAGCGGTGAAATGTCCACCAACATTAATTTAAGTCTCAGTAACTATATCCTTATGAAGCCGGACGTAACATAAGCGGAACAGACGTCGATGTGACACTACACCTGAATAAGCTTGCACTAGTGCGGAAATTAACCGGGGATGCTATCTGCGTCTTCACACTGGTTGAACTGATCAATTAACATAACAAAGGTTTTCAGTTTGCAGTTTAGGCAGGTAGCGTTTTCGTCTTTTGTTACTCCGGTAAACATCAAGAAAAATCCTTTCTATATTTAGCGATCAGAAGCCTAATTCTCGGATCTTTTTTGAGCTGAGAGAACATTGAACAATGAATTTGATTGTCAAAATTGGGCCTGTCTGAAGTGTCAGTTTCAAAAAAATGCCATTTGGAGATTGACACGATCGAAACTTGAATTCGACGATACCTCATTGGGCCTCTGAATAAAGTTTTAGTTTCAACTTCACCAACTCATTAGTGATTCGAAAATACTCTTGCGGATGGTCGTCTGCGTATACATGATCGTATTTTCTGACTATAAAGGCACTTCTATCAGAATAATCCATAGTATTGTATTTTTATCATGGTAAGTGGTTTTTGTACACGAATCTGGATAATGGTACGTCCTTCTTTAGATTGAATATGTTTATAAAAAGATTTATACTTATGAAGTACTAGTATGTACATTTTTTCAGCCTACAATGTATACTTGTTCAGTTTGATACTTGAGAGCGGTAGCAGACCATGGCCGATCAACGTTTGTTCTAAAAAAACAGCGTGATAATTATTTAGGTAACTATTGAAAATATAGTTTCACGACTTTAATCCCCAGGCACGGTAGCTATCCCCTCGAATCTTAAGGTACCTTCAATCAATGAGTGATCGAAGGGTAGTACCAAGTACTCGAGATTACTTAGGGAACTCTAAGGGGGTCAAAGTCAAAGTCAAAGTCAAAAAGCATTTATTCAGTAATATCCGCCGCAGGGATCATTTTGAAACGTCTTAAATCTAGGTGAATCTAAGCGCCAGTTCCTCGCGACCAAGCCTAGAAGAACCAGCAAGAAACTTACGGTTTGGTTACTAGCGTTTTTTTGTATGATCCTGTTACAAAATAATAATAATGTAAATAATGAAGCTCCAGTGTGGTGCCAATGCAAGACAGAAAACATGCTAAGGCAATTATACCAAGAACTTAATATAAGTACAACAGAAGTTTAAAAGGCAGCACACGCTACGCTTCAACTAATAGTAATGCTTACAATCTAATGAAATCAATTAAGAGAATAGTACAGACATTGCAAAACTATATCCTAGCTGTCGATGGGTAGAGCGATCGTAACATCTGGCCACGCAGATGTAGCTATCTAGGGTATAGTAAGCTTTCTTCATAAGATTTGTCTTAATGTAGGCTTTGAATTTACGAATGGGAAGCTAAGTGGCATTTTCTGGAAGTTTATTATAAAAGCGTACAATGTTCAGGGTAGTCAGAGGCACTTCCAAATAATACATTTGGTACATACCCACATTTTGCAGGTAGTTGGTATTTATTCCTTACGTGACAAATTGCAAGCCCATCGTCGCAGCTAGAATACTAAAAGGTTTCTTCGCGATGTTTTTAAAACACATTAAAATGCAAATTCGAGGGTAAACATTAGAGGAGACACCGTGATAAAAGGGTTTCAATAAATTCGTTGAAGCGCTTACAATTTCCCTTGCACGTACACAAAAACAAAGGATTTTACTATAGGCAGGTTGTGTTAGTTATACAAAGGTTAATACAAACCATATACACAAGGTTGGTACCTTTGCAAAGGTCATAACTAAATAATCGCTAGCGAGTAGGTATATTTAATAAATACGATATTTAAGGATGTTACTTGTATAATCATCACGCAAAGAAACGATAGGAACCAAGCCGTAAGTTTCTTGCCTGTTCTTAAGGCATGAGGAACTAGTGTCTAGATTCACCTACCTGTAAGGCAGTTCTAACTGATCTATTTCTGTGAGTTAAATATATTTTGAGCTTGTTATCTTTTTGAGTTTTATATTTAGGTTACAAAAAGTAGTTTTTAGGGTTCCGTATCCAAAGGGTAAAATGGGACCCTATTACAGAAGCTATCTGTCTGTCTGTCTGTCTGCCCATCTGTCCGTCTGTAGCCAGGTTGTATCTCATGAACCGTTATAGTCAGAGAGTTGATATTTTCAAAGATGATGTTCTGTTGTCGCTATAACAAGAAATACTAAAAAACAGAATAAACTAAATGTTTAAGGGGGTTTCATGCCGTTTTAATAGATCATGGTACGGAACCCTTCGTGCGCGAGTCCGACTCGCACTTGGCCGGGTTTTTTAATACTTATGTGCTATGACGCTCCTAACACCTTCACGTCCGTTTACTTTAAATTCAGCCTTGCGGATGAAACGTTCTCGTTTGAGTCTGCAAGCCCGCCTCGAATGCTAAGAGAAAATTTGATTCTTCGTAGATTCAATGTATGTATGTTATTCTGTGACCTGTGTGATTCTGTGTGAGACCTGTGGTAAGGTTATCCATATTTAGTGGGGTTTACCATGGTTTAACATAGTAACCGCTTGTTAGGCGTATTGGTGATAGCAATATTGGTGTTCAGTGCTTTGGAGATGCTGCTGTCTATCCATTGAATTGAATTGTTTTGAAGAGTGTGGGTGCCAGTGTAATTACATGCACACGAGGCTTATAAATAAATAAATCTGGTAAGCACTTAATATCAGATAGGCCATCCGCTTGTTACAGCAACAAGTCACATAAAAAATTGGTGTGTTTCCTTACGACACTTATGGGAAGTAATGGAGGGGTCCTATTCTAGGCTAGGGCCACTTCGGCCTTGGTATAGGTACATAATAAATGGTGATGAGTAGTGAGTATACCAATATATCTTATAGTATATACGAAGAAAACTGCCATACCCATTATTACTTGACTAATGCGCTAAACGTATTACATAAAGGTTAAAATGTTATTAGGTCTTGATACACACATTCGATAATACAGAACCTGAAAAATAACTATGAACGTTCTCGACTGACGTTTCATTTGAATTCTCCATATCTGCAGAAATAACAGCCGTTTGCTCTCTGCCCATAAATCCAATCTAACAGTGATTTATCGAATTGAATATTGGAGTTGAGTAGATGCTATCCATTTACGCTCACACTTGTATGTTGTTTAGTACGTTAGATGAGTGCTGAACGCAATATATGCGGTATTAGGAAGGCTTTATGACCGTTTTATAAATCTATACTTTTAACGACCAATGACGGTGACAGGTTTTCGATCATGTATTGTGTTGATAGCAAAATTATGGAAATCGAGGCACAAATGGCTTTAAAGAACGGTCAAATGAAAAGTATACAAATATAATGTCACGAATATAGTGGATCGGATGGATAAAAAGCTTAAAATAGGCAATTTTTACAAAATTATTGGTTATGTCTAAGAATATGGACTATAAAAATGGTTACGTTGATATTTGACGTATTGGTTTATTTTTCCTTCTATGTGGCCATATCATTTGACATACAATATTGACAGTGTCTAGGGTATGATAAAAGTTTTTTTTTTTAAAGTCAAGTCAGTAAAAAAAACAAAGTTGACTAGGACCGCCATTATACAACTATGTAGTTGGTTTGAAATTCGCTTGGGCGCTTGAGCTGTTTGCTTTTCCAACTTCTACGTACGTCCATCTCGGAGCTATTTGAAATGGAAGTGCTTTAAGCTTCAGAAGTAGATGCCTTACAGACCACAATTGGAGTGGTGGATTGGGTTTTGTTGGCGGTATGCAATTCACTACTGGTAATGTTCGTCCCACTATAACTTCAATGTCTTGTTACCCACAATCATAGATACTTGGATGTAATTTGTCTGTCAGTTTGTTGGTACTTCTCTACAGATCGTATTTTACAAACGATTGATCTGATCGAAATTTTGTATACAGTTAAACCTGGCTTTATAGATTTTTTTGTAATCAGAGATTTTTGATCTTTTATCAAATATTGGTATTGGGTGGGTATTTTCTCTAAAAAGGGTCAGAAAAGGACTAATGAATATCTCCGCCCTATATGCTTCCATTTCAATAGCTCTTTTAGGTGAAAACTTAAAATTGGCCTTATAAAATTTGGTGATTATCTGATAAAGGTCTTTGGCTTCTCAAAATTTAGGAAATTGTTCACTTTTAGATTTTTACCATTAGAATGGGCCCTGGATGGAGCATCTGGGTTATAAATGAATCTGGGTTATAATGAGGGGAATATGGAAAATCCTTAGTATCTATCGAAACCTGGGTAGTGTTGCGGTGCAAATCCGCTATGGGAACAAAGTGTTGAAAGGCCTGTATTGTTAAGTAACGTACTGCCAGTATGTCTATCCGACTTCAGGACCAGAGCCTCATTTCAAAAGGGGGTGACAGGCTATTCGCTTCTGCACTGGAGGATATTTTCAATTTCGTGTTTTGGATTGGTATGACATTAACATGAATTGTGAATTCATAGCTCACCTTCGATTTACCGACGATATAGACGAGAGAGGTGGATTTTTAAATGAGCATGAGTAAAATGAATATCATGTTAAATGCTCATGGCGCACTCGTGCATATCATCGAAGTCAAACAAATATTGTGAAGACTACCATGAAGCTTATGACACTGGGTTGCTGATATTAACCAGCAGCTTTCTTGTAACACTACCAGTGAGTGCGCCCAACACAATTGCATACAGCAACATAATGTATTTGAAAAAAATACACGATTTAATTGAGCAGATTGTTCTGAACGTTAAAACAAGTTTTTTTCTAAGGTATACATACCCCTTGGTATGTAATATACTATATACTTAATGTAAAAAATATAATTTATAGCCTTTGAAGACCTAGCACTACTTTACACACTCCCAAACAATAAAAATAGTTTGTTTTTATTCACAAGCCGAGTCTTAATAAAAAACACTGAACAATATGTTTTATTACAGTTGTAAACTTTCGAGAAGCATGGTCTAAAAGCTTATATGAGTTTTCAGGACTAGTGTTTTGACATTCCGAGTTGAGTAATATGTAGGCGAGTGCATACAGGGTGGTTTTTTGAAAGGGTGGCGATGAACAAGTCCAAAACCACGCGAGTTAAAGAGAAGTAGTAATAGGAGTCAAGCCTTTGATTTATAAAAAAAAGAATAACTGCATATTTCGTTTTTTTACATCTTTTATTTTTGATGGAAGATTCGATTGATTAGATCAATAGTGAATCCTTTCATTTTTAGTAATACATTTCGTTGGAAAGATTGATCCTTATCAGCAACAAAATCAATTTGTTTAATAATATAGTGTGTTTTTTTAATGAAAATAAAATGAAGTTATTGTTATCTTATAAATCGATGGCATGACTTCTTTTACGACTTTTCTTTAACTCGCGTGGTTTCAGACTTATCCATTATCACCATTCTCAAAAAAAAACACCCTGTATAATAGAAGTTCGGTGCTTTATGTTCTTTTTATAGTCAACATCATTATTAACTTTCGGATTCCCACATAAAAGCTTCAAAACCCTCTTTTAATCGTCAAAAGTTTAATTAAAAAGTTTTCATTAAAATATTACGTGAGGCTTAATTTATGAATGCTTTTACTCACAGGAACGACAAAAGAATCCAATAAACCTATTTACAAGTTTTTTGTGAAAATAATTTTTGGGTATGTATAACAAATAAGGAATAGCATCACGACTTTAATCCCCAAGCACGGTAGATATCCCCGCCGATCTTTTACTACCAAGTACCTATTCGAGATTCTTCGAGGATGTCTAAGGGGGTTTATCAGAGATACGTCTATAAGTGCATTCGGCACATTTTTCGAACGGATGCACGACCGGATTTGAACCCACGACCTTAGGATCAGTAGGCGGGGTCACTCCTACTAGACCACCGGTGCTCCTTACAGTATGTTTGTAAATAAATATACCTATGCATGCTATAAGAAATACCAACTATGATAAAAAGCCTTGGGTGAAAATTGGGAATAAAGCTAGGTTTTATAAAATGTCTGCCAATATTTATTTATTACCCCTAATAAATAAATATTGGCAGACATTTTATAGATCCCTACATTAACTCAAACTAAGCAAAACTTGTAGTATAGAATCTATGAAGTATAGAATACTACTGTACCTATATCCACTATATTACCGACGCAGAGTAAACCTCTATGTTTATCACACAAAACTACGAAGATTTTATTTCATCTCGAAAGTTATGTACCGTGTGGGATTTCAACCCACGACCCAAACCATAAATAATTGAATTGGAATAGTATCAAACCTTTGTGATTTCCTTAAGTGCAAGCAAGTACTACAAAAATATATATAAACGGAAGTCGCGTTACCACTTACACCACTCTTATAACTCAAGAACGGCTGGACCAATTTTTTATGATTTTTGCGCTTTTGGATTTATCTTCGTCCGGAATAGGATAATGTAATAAAAATATTTAATAATAATAAAAATAATGCGGAACGAAGTTTGCGGGGTCAGCTAGTAAGTTATAAAGTGTTATTTAGATGACATGCTTCGCAACTCAGTAAGTAGTAACACTGCCTTCTGTGCTGTAGGTTGTGGGTTCGATCCCCACCGAAGACAAACATTATGTGTGATGAACATTGATTTAGATGATTTTGTGTAAAAATGTCCACATATATTTATTTATTAAACCAGACCTAAGAATATTCTAACGCACCTTCTTCGTAGGTGTAAACCTACGATTGCTATAAGACTATATCGAAAATTTAGCAAATGAACGCAAACGGCCTTAGTTGGTGAATAATGCCTATTATATTATTTCCCAATAGAACGAAACTATCTCTATTCCCAACATCGCTGTCTAGGCTTTCTGTCGCCGGATTTTTACAATTCTTACCTAAGATGAATGTAATCGGGCACACTGCCCTTTAAAGTAGCGAGTCATTTCGTTATTGTAACTGTTTATTTCCTCGTTTTTCAAAACAACTAACAAGCCTAAAACAATTTGACAGGGGTCGTGTTAAAATACGAAATGTACTAATGACACTTATTTCCAGCCAGCGAAACGCGTGCTACTTTATCCGTGTGAAGTTTTTTTCATACAAACTTCAACCCCCGCTGTACCCGTTTAGGGGTTGAAATCACTTTTTTCGCACATCTTCTCGCCACAATTACCGGAAAGCCTCAAGACAAAAGTCTATTATCAGTGTGTGTTAGTGATGACTTATGGAACTAAGACGTGGTCGCTAACTGTTGGTCTCATACACAAACACAAAGTCGCAAAACGAGCTATGGAGAGAGCGATGCTGGGAGTTTCACTGCAAGATAGAATCAGAAATGAAGAAATCCGTAGAAGAACCAAGGTCACCGACATAGCTCTCAGAAACAGCACGTTGAAGTGGCAGCGGGCAGGCCATATAGCTCGTAGAACCGACAACCGCTGGGGAATAAAGGTTCCGGAAGACGAAGCGTAGGACGTTCTTACCCGATGGACTGACGACATTGTTAGGACCGCGAGAAGTCGATGGATGGAAAGGGCTCAGAACCGTTCTTCCTGGAAACTGATCACTTTTTTTACAACTCGCAGTAAAGGTTAGACTAGCACCGGGATCGTGGTAGATAGCACAAGATAAATGAGGCCTCTGACTCATGGACATGACAAAAAATACAACCCTGTTTGCAAGAAAGGAGGCACTTGCCTCAAGGTATAACAACTCAGAAAGTCGTAGTAACTACTTGCTTATCTATCATAGTTAAAAAGTTCCATAACATGGTAAAGTAGTAAAGTCATAAACACTGGACGGAAGACCTGTAAAATACCGGATCGCTCGTTAAAGTTTCTAGTTTTAATGATGCCGCCACTGCAATCTTACATCCGTATTTTAACGGTTTTAACTGCAGAACATAATAAAATACTCTGCTAGAGAGACTACGGCCGATAAACAACCGACACCGTTTTATTGAGAAACTGATTCGTAAGTTCCTCTTTAGTTATCCATGGGAGGTAAACACATGCTAAGAACTTTCATTTAAGTTGGTTAAAACTAATAGCGCAGGTATTTTGTAAGTGTAGGTAAAGGACACACTCTTTTTTTTAGTAATGAGCGTATACATATACTTGTGGCAAGAACACACGTACCCACTGTTATATATTCTGTACCCATAACTGTTTGGGTATGCACATTGGGAATGCCACACAACTGAATATCTGAAAGGAATATCGGTTGTAGCACGTAGCGATTTC
Source organism: Electrophaes corylata (assembly GCA_947095575.1). Classification (NCBI taxonomy): domain Eukaryota; kingdom Metazoa; phylum Arthropoda; class Insecta; order Lepidoptera; family Geometridae; genus Electrophaes; species Electrophaes corylata. Next base: position 7,609,949 of record OX352698.1, on the reverse strand, counting down.
GTAGAGGGTCTACGCGTCTCCTTATCTTATCGAAATCCTTGTATTGCATGTCTGACGACTCTAAGTTATACGAATTTATCAGAGCCGAGTCTTATTGATAAGCAATATTTTGCTCCATAACTACATTTCCGGAAATGTCTTGGTACTGCTTATGAGAGTAGATACATTTTGGTGTTTAAAAGACGAATGCATTCCACGGAATACGGTTGACCCGTTTACAGGTTTTTAAAAAGCGCTCGTGCTCTTGTTTTAGAAAGAAGAAAACAGCCCAAAGAGCTACCCAGAAACTTGCTAAAAAATTAAAATACATTATGTGGTGATTAGTAGTAGGTATGTATGTACATGTGCCCTACCCAAAAACTGTTCATCGAACTGCCATCTAGCCAAATACGAATATAGATAGGTTATACCTACTATGTTAATCCATTAGCTTTTCGATTTCATTTGCTGAAATCTTTTGCAGTTACCGCGACAATCAGATCGGTTTTGACTTTTATTCTTATTCATAAAGCTTACCGACGTAAATGAGTCAGGAAACGATGAAAAGGAAGAACGAAGACGCTCGATTTTTAAATAGGTAGATAAAACCGTTCTTCATTTAACTTAGGTTACGGCCGGCGTACGTGCGAAGTGGCTAAGATTTTTATAGTCCGCATCAAAATGCTATGAAGTTTAAAGCTCCAATTTAAAGCAGTTGGGTAGAGCTGGAAGTGTTGTCAAATGGTGAGGAAACTCGTGGTTTACCTAGCTCCGCACGTATTGACCATGTATTTCCTGTGGAATAGCTGGCGATTATGCTGTGAGGATGGAATAGGTTGGGCAAGCTTATTTTATCCAAAAATCTGTCCCAAGCACTACAGCGTCCCGAAAATAGAGGCACGATTGAAAATGTCGCCTCAGATGCTGTTTAAAATCATCTACAATAGATGCAAAAGGTCTGTTTATTATTTATTATCTTCTAGGCTTGCTCGCGAGGAACTGGCGCTTAGATTCACCTAGATTTAAGACGTTTCAAGATTATCCCTGCGGATGTTACTGAATAAATGCTTTTTGACTATTTTTTGAGATGGAAGTAATTAGACGCACGTCTAATTAATTTAGTTGGCTTGTATTATAAATCAGAGCGTATTAGTATGAGAACTTTATCCAGATACCTCAAAGCCAATCTAGAAAAACACTTTACTATAACTCCGCTACGGCTCATCAATTGACTCATAACTTGTTGGCTAAAATGTAAGCTCAATTGAAAGCTCAGCTTGGCTTTTGTGCTTGGCTTACTTTTATACATGCCACATTATTACTTTGCAACAAATGTCTAGTTGACTTTACTTTACAAGCTAGACTATTTTCGACGAAAGTACTCGTACAATTTGGTACCGCCTATGATTATACCGTAAAATTGTAATTAATGTTTGCGGCAAACTTAGCAATTTAGCGAGTAGTCGTAAAACGAAAACTTTTGGGCATTAAAGTGTACTTCTATCACACGTTTCTGACGTTACCGTTTCGCTTGAGCGTGCAGAAAATAAACTCGATTTTGTGTAATACCTTTAAAATTGGTGAAAGTCATATGAACAAGTCCAGGACTATGATCATTTGTAACTTATCAGCGACTCGGTAACGCCAGAAACTGGTGCTAGCGACTTTAAGTCGCAAACAAGCAGCGTCTGCACTAGGCATCCTCGTCAGCCGCACCTTCCTAATAGAACCATCCTACATACACCAACCTACCTACTCTAATAAATTAATGTAGGTCATCAAACAACTCTAGCAACGAAACTGGCTTTTTCACAAATTGAAGAAAATGTAGTTGATATTGAATCTCTACAATCGTATTTCCCTTCGACTTTGTAAACCGATTTAAACGATTTTACCTGCTGTCAATGGAAAGTGAAAGCAAATTATAATAGAAAAGCCGAGGCTTTGTAGAATTTTTCATTTAATTTCGATGTATATTTTCCTTGGATAGGTACTACTATTTTAAAATAAGTTTGGAGCAAATAGATTTAACTATCTGGCTACTAACGGGCACAGGTACCTATTACTAAGCTAACAGAGGACATACGTAGTTTATCGTTGGGCAGACATTCGATTGATTAAGCAAAGTACGTAGGTATGTAGATTTTAGTAGTGAATACTGAATAACTATGTTTATATCTACTTACTCTAGCTTATTATGAATACGTGTAAGTGCCAATCTCGAAATATGTGTTAGAAATGTATGGTGCATTTACAGAAGCTACGATATAATTACTAAAGTATTATGTAATTTTTCAAATAATAACTACACAATTTGTCGGATGAATGCTAACAAAATTCTGCACATTTTAAGCTGAGAAATCCTCAAAGAGAAATTGAATAACTAGTTTATAAAAAATGAGACGAAGAGTTTGCGTACAACGAGGAATAACTGAATAACTCTTTACATTTCTTATCGAGTGCGGCAGACAAAGTCAATTGTCCTATCGCGTCATCGCTGCACGGAAATAAATGCGGGATTTGTTTTCCGCCAAGAATATTATTATTTTCAGGAATATTGTTTTAAGTTAAATAAATATTTGCTTGAACCTACAATAACGTGTCATTTCAATAAACATACTCTCCATTAAAAACAATATTAAGACCAAAACAATAAAATGCTGAATTCGAGAATATAGGAGACAATACTGTCTTGATTTAAGAACTTTTTTCTTTCAGTGTAGTCAAGGATTGCAGGCTCTATTTACGAAGCCCGTATACTTAAATTATATGTATCGATCACTACCGGACATAGTGGTACTTACTAAGTACTTAGTAAGTATCACATCAAGTATCCCGATCTAATACTTGTTAAAACGGGATACTTGGTGTGCTATTTGGTCGTTATTGTACTTTAAATATGAATTTACATAAATAAACGACGTAGCAGTAGGTACCTACCTACACATTCCGATACAATGTAATAAAAACCACCCTCTAAAGTTTGAAAAGTCGGGACGTACTTCAACACAAATTTAATATAGGTAAAATTGCCGTGCCAAAAATATGTAACTGATGTTTTTGTTATAATAAAAAAGTAACGGTTTTTACAACTTGCAGACGCCGCCGTTCGCTACGTTTGTTTACTGTTTTTATCAGTGGCAGTCTTGTGCATAAAACAAACATGGATTTATCTAAACATAGCTCCTACAACCAGGCCAGCCTCTGAAATCTTGTTTGTGTTTCTTCTGGTTTATTCACATATATCGTTCTATTAAGACAGAGTCAAAATGCATTTATTTCATAGAATCAAAGTGATCACTTAATTTTATAACTAGGTGAATCTAGAATCTAAATTAGACCTTTTGTATTTCTTGGATATAAAAACCAGTGCCCGATGCTTATAAAAATACAACTGATCGTATTTCCCAAACTCGAAGAAAGTTAAAAATACTACTACCGTCATCTGCCATCGGAGATATTGACATTACGACTCATAACGACCTACGTACTACTATCATAACATGTCATAACATCCCATCCCACAGTCATCTGAGGTCAAAAACCTGTCCGTGACAAAAGCTGAATAGAAGAAAATAAACGTCAGAATAAAAATACAAAGCAAGTAAAGCTCTGGAAAATCAACATCGTCGAACTTAAAGCCACGATCGAGAGCGTTTGAAGGAAGCTTTTCACAGTCCGCTTCACTCGTAGAATTCAATTTTACAATTTTAAAAGTGACTGTTTGCTCTCGGATAACGATGATTGTCCCAACACTAGACTTGCATTTTAAATTTATATTTGAACAAACTGTATCTATGTAATTTTGTATTTTTATATTTAGATAAACTTTTCTCGTACCTTGTAAGAGAGCTTATTACGACGTGGAACCCCGGTTTGCGGACTTTGTAGGTACGAATCGGTTCAGAGGGTAAGCATACAATTCATTTTTACGTTACTAAATATTTACTCAGGGTTCACCACCTTTTCACGTTATTTTACCTTATATAACGCAGTGAATACATTGCATCAGAGATTGATGTATCTTGCTTATGTCCACATGCTCCCGTGGTACGGCGACTAGCTTTATTTACCTTCTAACCGATGAGAAAAAGAAGGTTCTCTATTTGATGCCTATATTTGTCAAGTTACGTTTTTTTTAATAATAGAAATTTCTATCTATCTATACCACTCGTAAGCATCTTAATCTTGACTGACTGAATGAGACACAGCCAAAACGGCTGGTCGTGACTTGAGGCTTAAGATTCTTAGGGTATTATTTGTCTTGCTAATATCTATTACTTGTATCTCTTACTAAGAAAGGAATTCTCGATATTCATGTTAAAGGGGATTGAAATAGTCATGTAAGTTTACAAAGTTTTAGCAATTCAATGTTTGAAATTTGCAAAAAAAAGTATGTTTTAGATTATGTTTAAGTATCTCTTGTGGTTCACCCTACTGAGATTTCGGCTATTTGTGCTAAGTTCAAATATTTAGTTATTTTTGAGTAGACTGCCTCTTACAACTTTTCTGAAGATTTTTGTAGATTTTAAGCAGCTACTGAAAGTCATGAACCTGTTTCATGTTTGTTTATTTGTTATATGTATTTAAAATAAACAAATATGTAAAAGAATATGATGTTTGAACTAATGATATAAAATACATTTAACTTTACCATCGAAAATACGCATAAAGTAGGTTGCGTGTCAGTAACTCGTTTTCGTAGACAGGTTTGTCTACCCTTTGGCATTAGGTAGATACACAACTGACCGTGGGTGGGCACCCCAAAATGGCCTAAATTTATTCATTGTCACTGTGTATCGACCAGCTATTATTTACATTTACAACGTAATAACGAGTTCCAGCAGGGCCGTTCGGAACGCAATCGATGAGAATGTCTATCGAAAATATTTTTACTCAAGAGATTCGTTACAACACAGCACATACTTTGTACAAATGTACCAGTATTATTGCAGACTACGAGTGAAAATAACTATCAGTTTAGACAATATTTTAGATGCATATTTTTGTTTAAATGTGATATTTGCCTTGATTTTGTGTTTGATTGACCATGATCATCAGTACGACTCGTAATCACGGCGCATGCAACTGTGCTGACATATCGGGAAACTCAATAATCATGGTAAATATATAGTTTCTAGCAAAAATAAAAACATGAGTAAAAACATGATTTTAAATACCATGCGTTATTAGATTTTAGTTTAGCTATATGTGAAGAAATAGAATCCTCATAAATCAGTACGATAAATACTTCCGTGAAAATAAGCACCTGTTTGAGCAATAACTTCATTAGTAGAAATTAAACCACCACGAAATAACGAGTTGGGGCTTCAGTAGGTACTCACAAAAGCTGTGGTCAGGGATTGTATCGTATAATACACAATCCATTTAATTTTATAGAAAACAAGATTACACAACAACAGCTACGACAACGAATCGTTGGACCTTTCTCTCTTTTATGCCTTTTCTTCTACGGGCTTAACGAGATAAGCAGATAGCCCTTTATAATCCTTTCAAGGTAATGTCATCTTGTGCTAAATTTGTCATTCGTTTATGTAAGAAAAAGGAATATTAATTAACTAACTAAAATCCCATCTAAGCTTTGTTTTATTAAAGGAATGACGGTTTGAAGTAGTGCAATAACTGACAAAGATGTAGTAAGTAATATGCGTCCGAACGGTAAGGATTTGAACAAAATGAAAAAACAGAATGAAGGAAAGTCACCGTAGTATATTATTTAGCGTAATATTACCATTGTGGTGAAGGAAAAATCGTGAGGAGCCCGTGGCTTAGCTCCGCACGTTTTGAGTATTGATCATGTATTTCCTATGGAATAGACTGACTCAGCTGTGAGAATGGAATAGTGCTGGGAAAGCCTAAGCCATGTGAAATTCTGTCCCAGGCAATACAGCGTCCCGTAAATAGACGCCCGTAAATAGAGAGAAAAGTCGCCTCTGGCACCTCTTTTTGTAATAACGATTACAAAAATCCTCTGCTTGATACAATACAATGCCTATGAACGTTATGAACAATTTTCGTTCAAGGCCAAAAGTTTGTACGTGAAAGTTATTTCTGGGGTCGAAAGGTTTCACTCAACTTGTTTAGCAACATTGTCAAACTTTGGTTTATGTTCAAAACAGACATGTGGATTTCAGTCAGTTCTGTTGGGTGGCAATGAGTATGGTGAGTCTTTTGTTGGACCATCGACGTCTTATCGACCAAGTATTTTAAACAAAAAACGCAGATATTTATTTATGTAATCAAAACAACCGTGTCTTTGCAGAACTTATTGTTTGTAATAAGCGCAGGGTGACAATCACACTAATATTGAATATTATGGCCAAAACAAAACTTCAACCAAAAACGTTACATTGGGTAACTCAATCAAAACCTGACTGCAGCTCAAGCCCTTGAAAAGTTCAAAGTCAAAGAATCAAACCCCAAATTTGAGTTTTTTAGATGCACATGGTTATATAGTGTCGTGTACACGGTTGGTATGTAATTATGCCGTTTGAAGCGTATACATGACACTAGCCGTGTGCTCCTAAAAAATTTAGACTTGGGGCTCAGATGGTTTTTTACGTAGTCTACTGGTATTTTGCTTAGTACGAGTAGATAGGTACTTACTTACTCCATGAAGCTTTTGTTTACGAGTTTAATTTGGCATTTGCGTTCAAGTGATTAGTCCCTAAAACCTTTTAAAACCAAAGCAGGAACTGGTATGCTACTGGACAATGGGCAAAAATGTATGGAACTTGGGACCACCCTCCAAAAGCAATAAAATGTATGTCGTTGGATAGGTCTTTTCAACCGGAACAACTATTGCTATGACAGTTTTGCTGTTACAACTGTCCGTTCGAAGATTTAAGACATATAAGTTTTGATAAAGTGGTAAAATAAATAAAATATTTTTATTATAATAATGATTTATTAATACAGTAACATTAAAAAAACATTGTTAAAACTGTTATAGGGTCTCTATTCTGGTATTTAGGATGCATAAACAATTCGTGTCCGACCGCGACGTCGTATCTTATGGGTTATCTATAGTGACGTCATTTAAAAACATTACTGGTGCATTAAAGCCTTCATGAATCGCATACCCTAAACATAACCTACCGACTTGTTTAACCTTAAGACCGATTATATTAGTACGCATGCGATTCATTGCGGGTTTCAATGAACCAGCAATGTTCAGAACTTATAAGTCTTATATCTTTGAACGGACAGTTGCAACAACAAAGCTGTCATAGCAATAGTTGTTCCGGTTGAGTAGACCTATCCAACGATATACATTTTATTGCTATTGGAGGGTGGTCCCAATTTGCCCATTGTCCTTAGTGAGATAAATTACGTGATGGTATAGCTTATGTATAGTTGACGGAACAATTGTTGTGGGATTAAAATTACCCTATTTATCGGCAACACGGCTTACAGGAACACGAAAAGATTAATTTTACTATTGCATGTTACAGAGTTGGTCATTTATGAAATAGGGATTAATTACCGACGACCGATGTGGCGCGGCGGGCGAATGTCCGCCTGCGACGCAGGAGGTTGCGGGTTCGATTCCCGGCTTGGGATAAATGTTTGTACGACCTGCAAATATTTATCCTGGGTGTTCTGGGTATTTTCTATGTATAATAAAAAATATCTATGTATGTAATATTGTATTGTATTAAGGCTATACTAGTCGGTACGTTGTCCATACAAACGCTGTAAGTGTTTAATGTCTACTATTTATTAACGTACGTCCGAAGTTAAGTTTGATACTGAATTATCTTGCCGTTATCTAGGTACGTTACCCTATATGCTACAGTAAAATCAGATTACCTTGAAAGTTACAAGCGTCGAAAGATTTAGTACTAAATCCTGTAACGGCTTTTCATTGGTCACAATGGAATATGAGCATGATGGATGTCACATGCCCTCTCTTTTATTCTACTGTGTACGCCTGCTGTTGGAATAAAAGCAATCTTTTACTGAAAACTCGCAGGAAAGAAACTACCGAAACTTGCGAAGATAGATTACGGACAGATCTGCTCGATAAAAAAACGCTTAGATTGCGATTTCGTTGAGAAATTGCGAAAAGATTGCAAAAATAGTACGCATTCGTGATTGTCCACCTGAGCACTATGTAATACTTATTATGTTGCGGTAGCGGGGTTTTCAATATTTTAGTGAAGCATAGATTAAGTGTAGTATTCTTTGTATGACGTAGGTATCCGATAAGAAAGGTTTTTTGAAATTCTACCCCTAAGGGGGTATAAAACGGGGCAACGTTTGTATGAGACGTGATTCCTTGATCCAATCTTCTTCAAACTTTGCATGAACATTCTTGAACAGAATTGATAGAAGACGTGTTTCTTATTTTATTGAAACTCATCACCTAACGAGGTTAAAAAAGGGTAGAACGTATTTTGAGGAAATTCATAACATTATAAAGAGGTAAAGTTTGTGAGTTTGAGGAAGAAGAAGTATACATGTTACAAACGTGTAGCAAAACTGGGTCCAAGAGTTCCGTCGAACTTTGAAAATCTAATCGAGCGTTTCCACCTTTTCATCTAGCTAACGAACCAAAGCTAAATTGAAGTGATAAAACCGTAATACTAAACTGTTCTTAGTGTTCCAAACCTGCGGAGATAACGAACTTCTTACACTTCAGTCTGTCTTTACCCTATCTATCCTATAATACGAAGGAGAAAGATACAGAGTTGGGTTTGTACTTTTAAAGAAAGAGGCTTAGTTATATATCATCGTTATCGCATTGCCAATCCGTGATTTAAGCCAGTAGGTACAAATCTAACCGGCTAAAAAATAGCGCGACATCTTTTTTCATATATACAAAAAAAAACATGATAAAACTTACGTATTTTTGTTATAAAATAATCCGCTGGTAAACGCTCAAAAATTACACTTTTGCTTACTTTTTATTCACTTGAATATTGAATAAGATCACGGCTGACTTGTTAAAACTTCTGTTGAAGAACTTTATAGAAAATAATAACTACTTATTTGTCACGACTAGCCTCGAGTCTAGCTAGTTTTTATTGCTTTACTCACTTCTAGTGAACGCTGTACAGTTTCAAGAATAATTCTAAAGTCAAATTAGCTTAATGCTTATGCACTGTGCTTTCTTTTATGAGTGTAATGCATACTACACCTTTCAGGAATACTAAGTGAACTTTCATGTGGTTAGCCGAGTTTTGGTAGAGCTACCAAATTGGATGATGCTTAGCCTCGCTTGAGCCTTGTTTAGTGTAGGTATATGTACATCAAACGGAAACTACAATCTTTGCAGTTTGTACCACTTCTTGAAACAAACCGCAGCTTATTTATCATTTCAAATGGTAGCTTTTATTATTTTCTAACAGCGTACAAAATACACAATTTGATCGTAACATGTACGGTTCCCTAAATTGCCTGTCTAATGTTTTAAACAGTAAAGTGGCACTGGTCCGCTTTCCGCTCGATACACATAAATGCCAAGTTATACTTATTCACAAGGGAATCAAGCAAACCTGTTTCAATGGCTGTAAAGTGGAAATAACTTGAAAGGTGAATAACGTATGTGTATTCTGCAAACGCAGAAATCGTTAAAATTGATAAATTAGAGATAAAATATTTGATCAACAAATTAAACGATCATTAACTATTGTTTTTATCTCCAAAGGGCCCAAAATACAATCTCAACTGGCATTTTCAACGAACCCGATTCGTGCTTAAAATGTAAATTCATGAGTATTACCGTCGTCTCTACAGTAGATGGCAAAATCATACTTATAATAAGGGAAATATATACTTGGACTGTATATTTACTAACAGTTACCTACCAAGGGCACTGATAGCACAGCCATCAACACTCAGCAGTTCAAAAAAAAGTAGCATGCTGGACAAAATATGTGACAAAGGACGAAGAACAACTGCGTCTGCACCGAAAACGTCATTTATCCATTCACCTATAGTCCACCTTCGAAAACTAGATGTGCGCAATATTGATGACGCTGTATAAATCATCTACAACAGATTCAAAGGCCTGTTTACTTTTTTTTATAGCCCATCTTTAGGTTGCAAATGAAACTAACGAAGAAAAATATAGACTTATCTCAATACTATCATGAACACGAGCAAGTTGCGTCATTTGAGATAAAAATGCAATAGGAAATTGCACTTTGATGTTCGCATTCGAAATCCAGCTAAGAAGCTTGAATGTGTTCCATCAAGTCTGGGGAATGAGGCTGAGTGGGCTAAAGTGGTGAATTTCTAAAGAAGCTTTATGTGGTATTGAAACTAGCTCTGTTTAAAAACTAGCTTTTACCATTTACGTCGCTTGCGCGTTAACTGGATAACAGGGTATAGCATAGGTACCCCATTACATAGACAAGAAAAAAATATAGCTTCACAGCTGTCGATTAAATCCTCAGGCACGGTAGATGAGATCTCTTAGTACCAAGTACCATGCTTTTTTCTGCCGCCAAGCAGCTTGCTGTTCAAACCGGATGAAGGATGTGGGTTCCGGTGAAATTATAGGCACAAGAGGCTTAAAACCGGTGTGTCTCAGGTTGATGGACGCAGAGCAATGTATTGTAGGTTACGTTCATAACGAACGTGACCTACAAGGCAATGCTTTGTTAGAGGCGATGGTAACTACTTAACATCAGGTTGGCCAAATACTGGTTCCATCAGCAAATTTTATAAAAAAACCTAGCATAGATTGTTTGAAGATGTCTCATAGGGGTAGTCAGAGGTACGTCCAAATATTTCAATTTACTTACATACCCACAATTTTCAATAGTTAGTATTCCATACATGACACGTTGCAAGCCCATCGCCGCTGCTAGAATACTAACTCGTTTCCTCACGATTGTTTTCCTTTACCGTTTAGGAGCAGTGGTGCACATACATTTTTTGAATAAAATAATCCATCTGTGCACGATCGGATTCGAACTCACGAATTAGGCTCAGAATACGGGCTCCCATTACACCACAAGTGGACTTTCTAAACAAGCAATGGTTTTTTATTCAACTGGTAACCATACCATATTTATTAATGAAAATTAAGTCACTTCTTATATTAAAATTGAATGCTTTATATTTTGTTCTTAGTAGCCTGCTTTGTTGCCTTATCCTACGTGACCATCAAATTGCCCACGTTCTTTAGAACGCAACATAATACGACATAATACAGAATTTAGATAGAGGCCAAAAAACCAGAAAAAAATACCAAAAGGTCCTTACCTTTTGGTCATAAGCTTATGTATAAAAAAACACCGTCGTTAGACTAGATAAATTCTGATAAGCCTTACTTATAAATTAAAGTTTTAATGGCATTTACGGGCAAGATTTTTAATTGCAGTAGGAAAGTTGAACAGTTTTAATGGCCGCGTAAACTGTTCTTAGCATGATGAAGACTGATGGTTCTGAATGCATACTTAATTAATACTATGAATGTTAATATACTATGAATAGCTGTTAATACTATGAATACCTTTCAGAGGGACTACCATCAACTCTGTTGTTCGTTCGATAGTCGCTTGATTAGTAACCCGTACCGTAAGCCTCCAAATGTCATTTATTGGAATGGTCACGGTACGGAGGTTTTCCAACTTCTGTAATTGTTTTGATGCGTTCGAAACATAACATTTTTGTATTATGAGACAATACGAGGGCACTTCGTACAAATCCGGAAGCCACTGCTGAATATTCGTGTTACGAAATTTTGGAATTATTGCCTTTCGAGCACGAAAGGCGTCGTTTTGACAGTTTGCAATCGTGCTGTAAGAGCTCACGGTAGAGAGCCAGGTACCTCACTCTCCTAAGAGCACAGGGTAATAAAAATATTGCGCGATCGGTATATTTCAATCTAGTCTCATGTAGAGAAACGACACATTGCCTCTGTAAGTATGCTACAAAGCATATTAAATAATAGCCGTAAAAATGTCAAGCGACGGTGTAGGTCGTAACTCAACCCCGCAAATAATTTCCACGCTCCTGCATAAAGGTGTCCCTCAGGAGCACCCAGTGAACGTAAAAATGTTATTGGTCGGTGCTGCAGTTAAATTGCGGTACTACAATGATTGAATTGGTGTTTTGCATACAAGAATGCCAAAAAACGTTAGTAACTACGCAATTTTTACAGTTCGTGGTCTTACAGTTCGTGGTCGCCGTTCGAGAACCTTTATTCCCCAGCGGTGATCTTGGGTTCTTCTATGGATTCTTCTATTCTTCTATGGATGAAATTCCCAGCATAGTTCTCTCCATAGATGTTATGCGTCCACTATACTATACATATATAATGTATAATACTTAATACATGTAAAAAAGTAAGCTAAATATATATGTAATGTAGAAATGGTCCTAAAAATGAATGTATCCCTATTATGACGATACTTTTACTTATACAGAGTGGTTGTTTGAGAAGGGCGGTGATGAAAAAGTCCGAAACCACCGGAGTTATTGAAAAATGTTAGTGAAAGGAGTCATGCCCCCGATTTATAAAAAAGCAATAACTGCATATTTAGTTTTTATTTTAAATCTTTTGATGAAGTTTGAATAGGACGTAAATTTTCTTCTGTGTAAAAATTGAAAAATAGTGAAAATTTGCTATTTCCTTTCATTTTTAGTAATTCATTTTGCAAAGATTAATCCATATTAGCATCAATATCCATTGGTTTAATAATACAGGCTGTCTTTTTTTTTTGAAAATCATTTGTGTCTATTTCCGACAAAAGTAAGGTCCGAGGTTTAAAGTAAAACTAAATATGCAGTAATTGTTTTCTTATACATCGAGGGCATGACTCCTTCCACGACTTTTCTTTATTAACTCGCGTGGTTTCCGACTTTTCCATCACCGCACTTCTCAAAAAAACAGCCTGTATAAGTTCTTCACATAGATATTCATTTACTGCTTATACAGTAAGATGTAATAGTTTTTATAAACAGCCATAAAAGCGGATTCCACTAAACCACGAAATTATCCTTAAACAGCCAACTACTAAAACTATATCGCGCATAAAATAATGATTTAACTTTATCTAGTCTCAACTTTTTATGAACAGAAAAATATTATTCTGGAATTAAATGGTGGTGGACATTTCACACCCCAAATTAGGAAAAGATTCAGAAAAAAGAACCAGATTCACGTTTCAAGTACATTGGTACATCCATAACAAACAAATAACGACTTATTTCATCAGACAACTAATTGTTAACGACTATTCTCTATAGGTATTGAACCCGCAACACATATCGCAGAAGACAGAATTCTATAAAAGTTCAGAATGAATGAGATTGACAAGCTACCACAACGTCACGTGTCTATAACCAACTAATAATAATAATAATAATTTTGCTGGACAATCCACACAGCATCATCTAGCCCCAAGCTAAGCAGAGCTTGTGTTGTGGGTACTAGATGACTGATATACTTAATACAATACTATATTACATACATAGATATTTTTTATTATACATAGAAAATACCCAGAACACCCGGAATAAATATTTGCAGATCGTACAAACATTTATCCCGAGGCGGGAATCGAACCCGCAACCTCTGCGTCGCAGGCGGACATTCGCCCCCCGCGCCACATCGGTCGTCTAATCAAAATTGGGCCAGTCTAAAATAAGTTTCGAAGAATACTACTTGGAGATTGACACGATCTTATCTTGAATTTGGTGATATTTTGTTACGAGAACTGGGCATCTGATTTCCGCACGATGTACATAAATTTTTCGTATAGAAAAATCCAATGGGGTCATTCCCACTAGACTACCGGTGTGCTTTTGGCTGTGAAGCCTTTTTGCAATATTCATACATATCAGCTAAAAAGTGGTTTGATTCATTATACAACAAAAGAGGGCGGTGTCGGCAATCATAGTGTGCCGTGACGGCTCGCTCGCTATCAAAACATTTAGGTTAAAGCTATTCTACTAATATTACTCCAGATTACCTATCTTATTCATCAGAGCGCCTAGACAATGTTCATTCGTTTCGAATCAGTTATTTTTCTACGTTATCACTTCGTACGTACATAGGCTAGATGATGTTGAGTCAAAACTCCAAAAATATTCATTTATTGCGATATGAATACATTACTATTTGTTGCGATAGGAGAATCCCTTACACTTTTAGACTTTGCTACTAAGTGATGCATTGTATCGTTATGAGCATGTAAAAGAAAAGAAACAGAAACAGCCTCGTGACTTTACAGGAACGGTAGTTATTCTCTTAGATATTTTAGGGTCTACCAAGTAGCAAAGGTCAGAGGTACGTCCAAAAAAAAAGGTTTAAATTGGATATCAATTGGATGTATCCATATTTGCAGAATAATATAATAAAATAAATTTCTGAAGCCTACGTGGTACTAATACAACTAAATAGTCACGCCGTGTTATGTTTCTTGTCATTGACAGAAAGTTTTATAAAACACCGAAAGAGGGAAAACATGATTGTAGCTATTTCGAGGTTATACCGAGGTTATTAGTATAAGGTATAACAGATATCCCGCGGTGATAGAACCTGCTGGTTCAGTCATCTACACTTCCCATCGACGCGGCGCGTGGTAAACAATACATACAAATCTCGCCAAAACGCGGAGAGTGACGCAATACCGCTGTAGGTAAATATGTACAAAGCCAGCTCCAGTGGACCACCCACACCGAAACTGAACAATTCGAGCAAACACGAAAAGCTCCAGCATCGATTTCGCAAAGATGACGCAGCTTTTGAAAGCACGCGTTACCGAGACGCATCTTTCTTTCTCTTTTCAACCTTTGCCTTCTAATACGAGGAACCGCCACCTGCTCCCCAAATCAAGGAAGGGTCGTGAGTTTCCGCGTCGAGGCCTATTATCGAGTTAATGTTTTTGTTTCGGCTCAAAAGGTGGGTAATGACAACAGATAGCCTGTGTAAGTATACCTGCAATTGTTTGGGACACGCAATTTATACCGTCATTCAGTTAATTCCTTTCTTAGTCTTAACATTTTGTAACTAATACCTAAACAATGCAGCAATCTTGTGGAGTCGGGGATTTTTTAGATTCATAATATGCAGAATCAAATTGTACTGGTCCGAGGTGTATTATTCCGTATAATACAGTATACAGTCTACTTGTAGTAAGAATGACATCATTTTTTTGTTTTTATTCGAATTGTTAAGCAGATGGATCACCTGATGTTAAGTGGTTATCATCACCTATACCATTAGCATTGCCTTGGTAGGTCACTTTCATGATAAATATTCTACGATTTTTATATACCGAGTTGTATTTTATAATACCACCTGGAGGCAAAGTACTCATGACAATGGAGATAGAAAAATTCACTCGAATCATTATTTTATCTTTGAAAAGAAATAGTCTTCTGTCAAAGTTTTTTAAATATTCTTATTACACCCAGGCATCGAAACGGCTAAAATTCTAAAAACGACTCTTGGTCAATCACAATGATTAAATCTCTCTACCACACGTGGTAAAGGCTTAACACCGGTATACCTCAGGTTGATGGACGCTGAGTAGTGCATCGTAAGGCGCGTTTTTAACAAGCGCGACCTACTAAAGAATACTTTGTTATAGGCGATGGTAACCACTTGACCAAGTCTTACGACCCCGCAAGAAACTTACGGTTTAGTTCTCACCGTTTTTCTGTGTAATTCTTTTTTCCAAAACAATATCAAACGAATAAATTACGAAGCAACTCCAATCGGGGTTACAATCTATTGTTTTATTCTTATTTACGTACTACATTGTACCCTGAAATGAACTAAGCAACTAAGAACCCCTGCATATTTAGAACCTAAGATTACCTTACACCAAAAACATTATCCGAAAATAAAACCTCCTAAAAACAGAAATTTATTGTGGCCGTAGGAGGATAATCTTAAAAAATATCATGGCGGCAGCCGGACATCGACGCCAAAAATCGTAGCACCTGAAACACCGATCGTTATTTCTAGCAAGTGCCTTATAAAATATTCACCGTGGTTAGAAAACTTTTAGATTAATATTAAATCTTAAACAAAATCAAGTAGCAGTAGAAGTAGAGTTCTTAGTGAGGGCCTAGTCCAGGAAAGTACTAGTACCGTGCCTATTTCTGAAGTAGCTCGCTGTGTTCCGGTTTGAAGGGTGCGGGTACCTACTATTGGCAGGGTACAGGTTAACATTTGTATGATTAATTTGCCTCAGGTTGAAGGACGCAGAGCAGTAAGGCACACTAACAAAGAACGCTTTGTTATATGTGATGGTAACCGCTTTTCATATCAGGTGGGGCATCTACGTGTTCAATCAGCACGTAGTATAAAAAAAAACTGGTCAAGTGCGCCGGACTCGCGCACAAATGGTTCCGTACCATTATCTATAATGTAAACGGCAAAAATATCAAGTTTGTTGCATGAGAGCCCCCGTAAATAATTATTTTATTCTGTTTTTTAGTATTTGTCGTTATAGCGGCAACAGAAATGCATCATCTGTTAAAATTTCAACTATCTAACTATCTCATACAGCCTGGTGACAGACGGACAGACAGACAGACAGCGGAGTCTTAGTAATAGGGTCCCTTTTTACCCTTTGGGTACGGAACCCTAAAAAAGCGACTACAATACACTTCACAAAAAAATTACAATAAAAGTATTAAAATTAATACAAAAGGCATTAACAAAATACATATGAAAAAGTTGAGCTATCTGCAGATCGTTGCAAAGACGCTGGCTACATTGCCATACTGTCTGAATGAGAACACTGACGCGCTGATTCAGATACTCACTAGCCCTCAAACTTCGACTATTTGCTCATAGAATTAAAAAAAGACGGAATGCCTCGTTACCCCACGGACCAAGAGTCTCCCATCCCAAGTCGAGCAAATACGTAGACTTTATCCAGGCCTGCATATTTGAATAAATGAGACGTTATAACATGAAAAGTACAATGGGCGGCCTTATCACTTAGTAGCGATTTCTAAACAGAAGAGAAGAGTTATGCAAACATTTTTGAGCAATCAAACATTCAAAGCTCCATTTTTCAAATGACGTAGACGCTCTTTTTAGCCAGGGTAAAACCAATACATGTTATAAAAAAGTAATAATTCGTATTTTAATGGCACCAATATGTATTTATATAAAAACAGAATAGTTTTTGCACCTTGTATTTGAAAGGAGTCTTCGCTGTCTAGAATGTGCAATGCAATATGGTGCCTAAAAGCAATATCGGTAAACACGCGGTGGCATGATGTTGGACGGTAATAGTAACCTCGTTAGAAATCCCGTGCACATGAGCTAAACTAAAATGGTTGAGCAGAATAGAGTTCCATAACCATGCAAAATGCCTCAGCAAACAGCCAATCGAGAAATGTTAATGAAATAATAAATTAGCCAATGAAATGACTTAGCTGGCCTAATTGACCGAGCGAGCGAAGCGAGCGAAGTGTCCAGTTTCCAGATAGGGCAACTAGGGATGCTTTTGTACGGTTGTCTGTTCTCGCCTACAGGTCGCAGTTTTCCACCGATTTTGACAAAAATTGGCACACATGTTCCTGGAGCTGAAGGAATTTTTTTGTCGATCGCGATTTTTGATTGGAGGTAAAAAAAGGGGGGAAAGGGGGGAAGTTTGCTGTAGCGTTATTTATCGACAGATTTTAATCAAATTTGAGAGTTACAATAAGGGCTTTATTTTTCATAAGATGTTACAAAAAAAATTCCAGAAAACGGGAGTGGAGGGGGGAAAACAGGACAAAGTTTGCTGAATTTTGGTTTTTTTTTTTTTGAAAATGTGTACCTACCTACACCAATTAAACAACGCAATCCTCTCCGCCTTTACGAGACAAACCTATAGACACCAGATTTGACCTCCTAAAACCAAGGAAACGCGAGTCATCGCTAAAACTAATACCCCTATTTTGCTCAATGAAATAGTTTTGTTAAGCCACGGGAAAGTATCGATTATTGCATGGTTATTGACCGAGCACGCAAAGCGAGCGAAGCATCGCAGTTTTGATATTGACCAAAAACTCTTTTGTCCGTCTGTCTGTCTGTTCTCGCCGACAGGTCGCACATTTTTCAATCGATTTGGACGAAAATTAGCACACATGTTTAATGATTTATTTCATTTTTTTCAGTCGATCGCGATGTTTGTTTAGGGATAAATAAAAACGTTTTAAAATACCTTTTTTAAAACTAATCTCTTTATTACCTACTGTTATTTATTACAGTTAAACATGTCATGGCAAAAAACATAGTTAAAAATTTTCAGCTACCGCAGCACTCTCCACCACGCTCGAAGATACCTAATGGCTTACCTAAAACATACTGAGAGACTTTTTACTGTAATTTGTGTCATGGTTAATAAATACAGGTAAAAGGTTTCGACTACCACAGTACCCGCCACCACATTAAAACATACCGAATGTTTTTTAAGCCAAACTCATAATCGCAGTCATTTATAACCGGTAAACAATCATAATTTAAAAAACAGTTAAAAATTTTCAGCTACCGCAGCACTCTGCCACAATCGAAGATGCCTAATAGCTTAAAAAACAAACTGAGAGATTTTTTACTATTATTTGTGTCACGGTTAAATACTGGTAAATGGTTTCGACTACCCCAGTACCAGCCACCACATTCAAACATATAAAATACTTTTAACTAAACTCATAATCACAGTTATCTAACTGCACTCGCCGTGATGTTCAGCCAGGCTTTTTTTTTAACCAAACTCATATTCACAGTCGTTTAATACTGTTATACATGTCATGTCTAAAAATATTCAGTAAAAAAACCAGATACCGCAGCACTCTTCGCCACATTTCAAGATACGATAAGTAAGAGGGATGTGTTTGTTTGTATTGTATGACGACCGCTGTGGCGCGGCGGGCGAATGTCCGCCTGCGACGCAGGGGTTGCGGGTTCGATTCCCGAATTGGGATAAATGTTTGTACGATCTGCAGATATTTATTCCGGGTGTTCTGGGTATTTCTATGCATAATAAAAAAATATCTATGTACGTAATATTGTATTGTATTAAGTATATCAGTCATCTAGTACCCATAACACAAGCTCTGCTTAACTTGGGGCTAGATGATGCTGTGTGGATTGTCCAGCATTATTTATTTATTTATTATTATTACGGCTCGCGAGGTCTACTGTTCTCACAGAACCGCTAGTGAGTAGATGGTATTATTAAATTTTAAACTTCAATCAATGAATTACCTAACCCTACATAACCCATGTCTATAAATTTCTCCAATTAATAATTATTCTGACTTTTTTAGAAAAGTTGTTTAAAGTTTTGCTTTTGCAATATGCACATACATTTTTCACAATCTTTTATAAAATGAGAGCAAGAAGCTGAAATCCTCTTTGACTTCTCAACGGAATCTCGTCGATCGAAAAGGTAAAATTCGATTTCCGTTCAAACAGAACCTAATTTAGAATGTTTTCTCAACGCAAGGAGTGTAACGTGTGAAACATGTCCCGGCCAGATACCGGTCCAAGTTTCTATTAAAACTCTACTTTATTTCTACTGCTTAAAGCATAATTTACAGTGAATATATTGCAACAAAAGTTTATTAAATTAGATTATGTTGGCACACGAGCATTATTTATACCAGTGTTTATGTTATATGCGCATATTATGAGTATCCATTTTTAAACCAAGGTTTAAAACCCTCGGATAGTCGCCAGACTCATCCTCACTGTAATTGAACAATGGAACGAGCGAGTTCCACAGAAGTGTACTGAGCTGTGGGACATCCCCGATTAGGCTTTTGTTCGCCCTCTCTGCCCCTTATGAATTCATGCTGGCATTGCAAGCACTATAGATGTCAGTAGTATCATTGTAAAACCTAGCTTTATAATTCTTGACATTGCGGCTCTGCAATGTTATTCCAATTAGCCCACTAAGTCAAGTAGCGTTTCGGGCAGTCGGTTTGTAATTTTCAAAAGGTTAAACAGATTCTTTAATTTTATGCTACAGTGGGTTCTGTTTTGTTTTTTTAAGTGTAAAAAATTATCCTTCTCTCTGGACTTTTCTAGATACGGCTGAGTATCAATCTAAAATGTATTCCAAATACCTCTAAATGTGTTTAATTTTAAGTTCCTTTTTTTAATTCAACTATGTAAAAGATTTAGTACGATGATAGAAATTGAAAAAATATAACCTCTATGACCTCTATGACCAATAACTCGCTATTCAGAAAATTGGAATGCCCCAGCATTTTTGTGACACGCAAAGACATTTTTGTAAAACATCTAAATTGTTAAAAAAACTTAACCAAACTCCAGGATCCTTTTTATGAGGGATTTTCACTTGCACTTGTCCATTTAATTATACAATTCAATAATTTATTTTGTTTATGCATGAAAACATGTAGAAAATTACACTACCACACTTTGAGGGGACGACGAAGTAAGGAGGGAAATGATACAGTGGATAGAGCACGTTTTATATGCCCCTATTCAAGCCCAGGCACTGAAAGCGTAATCTCTTCCTTGACGAGAAAGAAACGTTTTTCAATTCTCATAGGCCGCTACGCCGTAGCAGGTCTACGACTCTTCAGCTCGTACATACAAAAAACTATAAGAATATTTGTTGTGATATAAACAAAGTAGTCTATACAGCTGATCATGGAATTTAGTATATACTCGTACTTGAAATTTTGAGGGAGTAAACTGAGTAATAATTGTCTTTGCGCGTTAGGGTGAACTAAACAAATACCTAAAATTCAAATCACAGACATTTATCATTGCTGAAGTTAGTATAAAAGTCTTACACAGGATTTTACTTGGTAAAATATATCTGCGGTAAAAACAGCTCAACGAACCGGCTACTGAACCCTAAGATCGTGATAACAATCCCTACTCAATGTGGTGCTTGAGGTCGATTCGAATCTACAATCGAGGGCCCTAACCACGAAAGGATTGCTCACTCGTCCACAAATAGTTTTATCTGAAAATGGAATGCTTCGTTTAATCTCTATCGTAGTCGAACTACTGTACCTACTTGACTTTGTCTGGAGCAGTTGTTTCCAAGACTAGCTAGAGTTCATTAAGCAGATTAGGACCAGACGTGTTTTGAGTAGTCGCTAATGAATTTCGAAACTCAAATTATTTGATTTAGGTATGTAAGTAAACGTGTTTGGTGTATTGTATGCAATCTAACTAATTTTTCTATCGTGTTGTAAGAATTTTATTTTAAAGTAGGTATTTCAAAGTGGTAAGCTAAGTTATTTCAAGGATTTATTTTATCATTTTAAATATACCTACTGTTTAAGTATGAAGTTATTGGTCGGATAAGTCAAGCACGTTCTTTTCTTATTAGTGCTTGAAGCGTCTTTTGTGCTCACAACGCGGGTCTATTTAGTTTTGTCATTTTGCCCCTTCTATTCATTTAAATCAGAATTTCAAAGTACCTCAGTCGGAACAAAGGTATTGTCTTTTGCAGACTTTGTAGGAACCCTATGTTTGTTTTTTTACCCATATCTCCCATACTTATAAGTTATTTTAATTTAAATATTCATTAAAATTTCTCCTGTTTTTGTTTGTTACTACTTATTGATAAGAGATAGCAATAGTTTAAACCTTGTTTATAACTTGATAGGTTTAGGGGATGAATGTAAATGCATCAATAAAATTGCACAAAGTGATTTTAAAAGATGAACTAGCAAATTTTTGGAAACATACTTTTCATAAATTGGTTGTTGCTTTTGTATCGATCGTTCTACCACTCACAATATGAGATCAAAGCTTAACTAGACATGTTTATCTTGTTTAAGATTGTATTTTGTGGGGATAACTGCAAATACGGATTGGCACGGATTCGATGATAGAAAAACTTCAGAAATATTGTTTTATTGCTGCGCACAAATTGGACTAAGCCACGGAAACTGTCGACGTGTGTAAATATGATTCTTTGGGATTTATTGAACGAAATAAACGTAAGCAGTTTGAGATTTATTATCTATCAAATAAAATACACAATACCCAGTGGTTTAGGCTGTACGTTGTTTATTACGTAAATCAATCAGTTGGGAAAAAAATATACTACTGATGGAACAAGCAGATGGCCCACATGATATTAAGTGGAAGCTATTACCTAATACAAAGGATTGCCTTGCAGGTCACGTTCGTTCAGGTGTTTAGCCTCATATGTCCGTTATTTCACCGGCACCTACACCCTTCAAACCGGAACACAGCAAGCAGCTAGGTGACAGAAAAAGGTATGGTGGTAGTTCTTCCCCGGACGAGGTTTTAACTGAGAGCTCTACTACTACTAAACCGAACTTAAAACTACAATCACACAACGCTGCCATCTGAAGCTGAAAGTATCTGCTTACTCGTAGTACACACCCACCTATGGTCAGGGGTCAACAGAATTGTTGGTGGCTGCTGCTAGTGTTTTGGTCGGTGTCGGTGACACGAATCGAGAAGCAGTGTGGCGTAAACCATTTGCGGCGAGCTTATGTAAATTGTTCGAAAAATCTAGTCTGCTGCTCGGTGACGGCGTTCGATGGTTGTAGCGTATGGTTCATATGCGACAGCACGTATCTATCTATACTATAACTACAAAAATCTTTGTGATGTATAAAATTGTGAGGGTAGATTTTTGCTAGTGCGTAGCCCCTTTGGGGACAACGGGGGTTGAAGTTATTTTCTTACAACTATTATATATGATAAGAACTGATAATTTTTCATATCTCTCGGCCTTTTCCGATACCAACTGAGAGGTAACCGTGAGCTGAATAGTCTGTCATGCCGCTGTCTGTACCATGAGCCACTAAGTAGCGCAGTCCAAACAGGCCTGAACAGGCCCGAGCAAACCTGGAATT
Source organism: Electrophaes corylata (assembly GCA_947095575.1). Taxonomy (NCBI): domain Eukaryota; kingdom Metazoa; phylum Arthropoda; class Insecta; order Lepidoptera; family Geometridae; genus Electrophaes; species Electrophaes corylata. The sequence continues at coordinate 7,587,155 of OX352698.1, read as the reverse complement.
GTTGAAATTATTGCCGTACTAAAAAATCTAAAACAAGCTAGCTGTCAAGCACGGAAGAGGTAAAACTCTTCTACCACAAACAGTTGCGGGCAAAGAATGTTATTTCCACCTTCGCAACTGGTTACGGAAATTAGTCGCGGAAGCGGCCGGAAGAGGTAGCAACGGTAGCAACGGCAATTTTGGCAACATTTTTGACAGTTTTCAATCGTGCTATAAAAGCTCACGGTAGGGGGGCTGATCATGGAAAGGAATAGTATAGGTTGATTAAATAAAGTAGGTACTCATATAACATAGCTAAGCTACGTTTCAGAGGCAGCAGATTACATATCAATTCAAAATTAGATTACTATCCAATAAAAACACAAGGGTGTTTTTGAAATATCCAACGGAAGTTCAACCGAATTCATACTAAAACTTATTCATCACTATTTAAGTATGTTGGTACGATACATTTTTTGGACGCTACGGGAATAGAACGTAGTTTACTACCAACTTTGTACAGCAAATATATTTATGTAACTTTCTACTGCTAGTGTAAATTGTAAAAGTAAATGTGTCTCCGTTCCTGTGGGACGGTCTGAAACTTTTTGTAACAAAAAATATTTGGTAGCCTTGGCTTTTTCATGAACCACGATCTTAAATATTCTTTGGACAATTGCAACCTCCATAAAGTAAAAATGAATATTCTAGCGAAACGTGTGACTTCAACCCCCGCTGTTTGAATTTTGGGAATGCCTTTCTTAGTACTGTTTTCAGTGTTAGTGATGTTAGTGTTCAGTGTGTGTGTGTGTGTGTAGTTGTTAGTGTTGCCTCTACTCACAAGACAAATATACTCTAGTGATCTCTCTGATTCTAATTAATAAAGACCATTTTGATTTTGATGTTGCTGCTGCTAAGATAGCAACTGGTTATCTCACGATGTTTCCCTTCATCGTTTGAAACCACTGTTAATTGTGTCTGCTGGCTGACAGTGACATGTCCTTAATTAAGTGGTTTTTGTCCTAAATCGATAGTGGTAAGTTCGAGAAATTAATTTCAAATCGTTCAGATTACCCAGATTTGTTACATCATTTGTTTGAATAAGCCGACTATTCAAAATATAAAATACTGATATCTACACTATAATATTATAAAGAGGAAAGATTTGTATTTTTGTATGTTACGAATAAACTCAAAAAGTACTGGACCGATTTTAATAATTCTTTTTTCATTAGAAAGCTTCATTATCACTGAGTAACATAGGTTAAATTTTATTTTGGAAAAAAATAGCGTTCCGTAAAATATTTGGGTTTTTCAGACACAAGGTGTAAAAAATCAACCAGAAAAGTTACTTATTTTGCGTACGCTGCCTAAACTATAAAAGATAAAAATAAAATAAAATAAAATAAAATAATATGTTGTAAACAATTGTAGATCTTATAAATATCTACAAAAAAGTTCGCAACACACTATACCTATCTATGTCGAGTGAGGCACAACAACCATTTTTTTATTTAAAAATCTTGAATTTTTTTGGACTACATTTAAACGCATTTATTTTACTCATACTATTAATCCTTATCGTAATAATTTATTTTATCACTAAGTACAGTTCATGTAGATAATATTTGGTCTTTGAATGATTAAAATTGGACGTTTGGTTTTGAAGTTATGGCGAAATTAAAATATTACGATTTCTGCTGCACGGCCCGTTGCGAAGTGAGCGTCACCAAGGTGGGGGTGCACGTGCGGGAGTTTAGATCTATGAGTTAGGTACCCGCGCGGCTCAGCCGCGAGGTCGGCTCCCTACGTAGGTGTTTTATAAAAAGGACATTAATTCATAATGTAATATAGTTTTATGACAAAATCTATACAAATAAATAAAATTGAAGTGTCTGTTTGTAATATTAAAATAACGCTTTTTACTACATGCAACGCATGTTACGACATGTACGACGCATTTTCCTAACAATGTCGTCAGTCCATCGGGTAGGAGGATGTGACGACCGATGCGGCGTGGCGGGCGAATGTCCGCCTGCGACGCAGAGGTTGCGGGTTCGATTCCCGCCTTCGGATAAATGTTTGTACGATCTGCAAATATTTATTCCGGGTGTTTTCTATGTATAATAAAAATATCTATTTATGTAAAATAGTATTGTATTAAGTATATCAGTCATCTAGCACCCATAACATAAGCTCTGCTTAGCTTGGGGCTAGATGATGCTGTGTGGGTTGTCCAGCATTATTTATTATTTATTTATTTATATCCGTAAAGTAAATATGCTGAAAAGATATCTTGTCAGTGAAAAGTTATCAAATATAAACTATGATTCAGATATTATGAAATTATGAATTAAGAAATTTGTTGAAGTAGATTGTATTACGTGGATTTGTTTAGTGAAGCGTAAAACTAGGTAGAACATCATCAATTTTAAATTTCTTGGCACTCTGAGTGCATAAAGTCAAGCTTTATTGTGTCATTCGAAGTTATTTCAAAGCATTTTCGTTTTATGATATCAATTTTAGCTTTATTTTTAGTATGCATGGTAGATCCATGCTAAAGATATGAATTTTTCAGAGCAAGGGTTCAATATAAGGGTGTAGGTATATATAAAATAAAGACAGTGTACACATAGGTTTAGTTGGTTGACGGTGTAGTTTCCAACAGTCAATAACATAGCGCATCCAGATATTTCCGATGGCCCAATAGATAGATAATCATTTGAATTTCCGACTGTCACCTTAACTTTGGATAGCATCTAGACATTCTAGACCCTGCCAAATCAAACTTCCTGTTACCAGCTAATAGGTTGGAACGTGATATCCATCGCTCATTGCAAGCTGCTGTAGCAAGATCCAGGCATTGTTTCATGCGATAGTATGAAATTAAGCACAAAACTGAATAGTTTGCAAAACCAGAATAACAAATAAGAAGTACAGCAAAGTAGCCGCCAGAATGTCAATTAGAAGGATGTGAGTATCGATTTATTCACTTAAAATGTAAACGCCTTTACGAGGGGTTGTTGTGAAAGCACTTAACCAAATTAACATTGTGAAAGTATGAAGTGCCCACGCTCTCTTGGCCCGGATTTTAGCCGAATTAACAAAGAAGTCTTTATTCTGATTTCATTACAGGCATGGACATAGGGTATGTGTGGGAGAAACAATCCAATGATTTATGCCCGATTGTTGTATGGGTCTTGAAAAAGATATCATAGGAATTACCAATTTGTATAGATTCTTTTTACCATTTATATATTTTTATATTTTGTAGAATATCGTTCCAAGATAGTTTTCTACTTTCATGACTTTCTTTTTGGAAAATGTGCATCTTCTAACTTATTTATAGAATTTATAGATTATCCTATAGAACAGCTCATTTTAAAATGCATGTTTAAAACTTGTTTCATATATGTACTAATTGTCCTGGTTTAGAAATAAAGAATTATTATTATTATTATTATGGTGTTATATCTTTCTACTCGGTTTAACGGCAAAAACCGGGAATTTTTATGAAATGCACGGGCCTAGGCCAAGTGCACATCAATACTACCTACGTCTTACTGTGGGGGTCGTCCGTCGGCATCAAGTTCACTCTGCAAAAACTTACGAACTATTCTACACGTGTTTAGTATAGCTGCTTTCTGTAGAAGAGCAAACGTGTGTTTTGGAAGATCTAATAAATGAAGAGATTGAAATAGTTGTTTTGGAATGACACCTGTGGAAGATAAAACTATTGGGACTATGGAAACTCTACGGAGCCGCCACATGCGAGTGATTTCATTCTTAAGATCAATATACTTAGACAGTTTTTCTGCAATGGTAGTCTGTAAGTTGTGCGTGTTAGGGATTGCAATGTCAATTAAAAGAGCTGTGTTATTAATTTTATCTAGTAGGGTTAAATCAGGTCTATTGAAATGAGTGGTCTTGTCTGTCAGAATTGCTCATTATTATTATTTGATTTCTAAACGTAATTTCATGAAAATAACAGTTATCATGAGAGACAACTGTTTTTTATCCAGTTTTTACAAAACCATAATTCAAAACTGCTTTTTTCGTACATTTTTAAGTGTCAGTATGGCCAGGCCAATTTAGAAACAGACCGTATTTAGAAACTCTACGAGCTGTTTTACTAGTCTAAGGAATAGATGACGGTCCGTACTACTACTAGAGGACGAAGGTTCTCTGAAAGAGAGTCTGAAATGTATTGTATAGATAGTAGCCTTTTGTGCCTCGTTAAATAGCCACTATGACTTTAAAAATATTAGGTTTCTACCTAATATATGGACTCTCGCTTGATTAAAGCACGTCTACGTAGCTTTATAGAAATTTGTTTTTTATTACCTCCTGCAATGAGCAATTGAGCGTCAAAACATAATGCAAGTAAAATAAATCAGCGTTGCCAAGTTTACACTTTGGGTGGGCCAGCTATCAGAGACCGGAAGGCATCCAGTGACTTGCCAACAACATAATATTAGCAAGAGCTATTTGGGTTATAAGTAGGTCAAAGAATCTAAAACGACATCACGTAGAAGGAAGTCCCAAGAGATGAAACATAATAAAATTTTATTATAAAACAATAAAATAAAGATATACACTTCTGCGAATACTATCCTGGCAAACTCAACTGCCTCAGTATATCTGAACTTAGCCCAAATTCAGATATACTGAGTATACTAGGATTTCAATTTTGTTTATGCTACATCTGTTGGACCAAGCATATCGCCCACCTTATGTTAAGTTAAGGTGATGGTACCACCTTTACTAGATAAACTCATCTAGTTTATAAAGCTAACCCTAGTTAACTGGTATAGATACATACATTAGTCATAAAAAAGCTATTTTTAAATGTTAGTCTGTCTGGCAATTAGTGCTACTGATCATTTAAAAATAGTGCAAGCGTTACCTCGTGATAGAACATTATTCCAACGTTGAACGGAATATTTTTAATAGTGACGGGTGTTGTACGAGTAGATGCTGACATTAGACGTAAAATAAACCTTACGTCTGCTCATTTTTAGTACTTGGTATCAAATAAGTATCGGCAATGCCCTTTGCCTTAAACATAAACATTGCATGCCCTGCACTGATTACATACATTTAATGCAAAAAGAAAAATTCACAAGGAACGAAATCTATGAATGCCTAAACGGCGTTGGGAGCACTGGCATGGCATCGCGCACATCAATTTTTCGAACAAAAACACCCATTGGTGCACGACCAAATTTGAACCCACGGCCTTAGAATCAGAAGGCGGGGTCACTACCTCTAGACCACCGGTGCTAAAAAATAATTAGTCGATTTTTAAAATGCTTGCATCTACGGAAAGCTGTACTATCAGCAAGTGGCATGGGCTTTTCTATGTAACCGTGCGAAGCCGGGATTAGTACATCATAAGAATTGTCAGCAGATAAGCTATTACAGCGCTAACATTAACTTTAAAAAGTAGTGTTTATATATTTATAAAGGTGATGTAGATATTCGCTTTCAGAGCTATTTTTTTAAATTATTTAGTAAAGTCCAGATACCTACTGAAAAACTTGAAAACCATAAAACATTAACAAAATTTAACTGTAAGGCAGCAGATGGGTGTAAGGAAAGGACTAGTGTTGGCCCTTATCATGTTATGCTGTGTACCTTACACAGCTGTGACCCGGATAACATGATAAGGGCCAACACTAGTCATTTGCCCGGCCACAGAGGTAACAATGCCACACGGACGGGCAGTTACTACTACATAATTTGTTCTACAAATTGTATCCTCGTTGTGCATAGCACCTAACGGTTTTCAAAGTAAAAAGTTAAAGTTTGTAATGAAATAAGTTATCGTGGACGAAATTTCTGGCATTAATACACTGCCGAATCTCACCCTTATATCGGTTAAACACTATACTTTTTAACAGGTGATACCTACAAATGCTTGATGAACAATTGTTGTTTGTTTACAACACTCCGACGCTTGTTTTTCCAAGTGTTCGTATTTTGTTACGAGCATTGAATTTTAATTAGTATGAACAAGGAATAATCTGAATTTTGTTTTGGCAGCATCTGTTGGAGCAGGCTAGCGATTTTGTAAGAAACGGTGGCCCTCATGTAACAGCCGTAATGAAGCTTAATTGGAAATAAAATAAACGGAGGATGGATAGCCAAGTTGTAAATTTCTTGTCTGTTCTTCTAGGCTTGGTTGCAAGGAACTAGCACTTAGATTCACCTAGCTTTAACACGTTTCAAGATGATCCCTGCAGATATTACTGAATAAACACTTTCTGACTTTGACCTTTTGAAATAAACCTTAAGCACGGTATACAGGGGATTTTGGATTTTAGACAACAAAACTATTTTAGCTCTGCTACTTACTTGCGTCATTCGTAGGTGCAGAGCTCATATTTACTATGACAATTCAATTGTGTACGCCGTGGGTTACTATATCTACGGCAAACGATCAGGAAATTGAATATGTCGTTTAGCAAATTTATAACGTCACGGATTTTCGGCAAGGAATCCGATTTTACAGTACAACCCCGTAGTTTACAAGACGCAACGCAATTACGGTCACACGAATCTTAAAAAGACAGGGTGTAAAAGAAAAGAAGAAGTCTGATTACCGTTTTCCTTTCAGCCACCATTTATTTCATCTTTGTTTGTTTTTTCCTTCAGGGCAATTAGGAAAGTACAGCATTGGCTTCCAAATAGGGTGCAGTATTATTGTATAGAAGCGAAACTATTTAGTTAAATATTTTTTCTATAAAATACTTTGCTTCATGCTAGACCTTTTTTTAGTCTTGCATCAAATCTTTGGGTATATTTTTGCAGTATTATGTCAGAAAATAAAAGCAAGGAAACACATACTTTCGCGTTAATAATATTAAATAGGATAACAGTAGACCTACTGACTCAACTTGGCTAAAAAGTGTTTAATCATCTACTTGACAGTGGCGAAATTACCTGTCGATTGACGGACAGATAGTAGAACCATAATTATTTGTAACGAAGGTAACGCTAAAATCGGGTTATTACGACCGTGGTATAATAACCCAATATAAATTGACCAATACAAGTATGCTACGTATATAGGTTTATCGATCGAAGTGAAATTTCATAAGAAAGGTTACACAATCTATAATAATGACGGTATAGGAGAAATATCTTGGGAGCCACATCGCCCGTCGCTCATGACCCGTGTAATTAGGGAGTGACTAGTCTGTCCTTTCCTTACACCCATCTGCTGCCTTACAGTTAAATTTTGTTAATGTTTTATGGTTTTCAAGTTTTTCAGTAGGTGGACTTTATAAAATAATTAAAAAAAATAGCTCTGAAAGCGAATATCTACATCACCTTTATAAATATATAAACACTACTTTTTAAAGTTAATGTTAGCGCTGTACTTATTGTACCCATTGAGATGTGGCAATAGCTTATCTGCTGACAATTCTTATGATGTACTAATCCACATAGAAAAGCCCATGCCACTTGCTGATAGTACAGCTTTCCGTAGATGCAAGCATTTAAAAAACCGACTAATTATTTTTTAGCACCGGTGGTCTAGAGGTAGTGACCCCGCCTTCTGATTCTAAGGCCGTGGGTTCGAATTCGGTCGTGCACCAATGAGTGTTTTTGTTCGAAAAATGTATGTGCGCGATGCCATGCCAGTGTTCTCAAACGGTGAAGGAAAACATCGTGAGGAAACGAATGGACGGACGCTCGTAGGATCTCGGAACCGGATATTAGACGAGAAACTGTCCAGTCAAATTAATAAAGTGCGTACACTTGTACAGGGAATGAAATGACTGGTAAATACTTATATACTTTACACACACTGACACACTGACTTTACTGAACACATAAATCTCTATCATGGCCTCGGCCCAACTTTCGTTAAACTACCTACCTACATTGAATTAATTCTGAGGCTTCTTGTAAGGTCTTCCTAAGGTCAAGCATCATAAATTAGATATATTTTAGAATTGCGTGACATTAATTATTAATTCCCGTGTCGTAAGAATAAGATATTGTTGTAGTATGTTGGCTATGTTTTGTGTGTTTGTGTGGTCTCAGCCTAGAATAGAACACCTCCATTACTTACCGTGTTTGCCGTAAGAGTAGGAACGCACCAGTATCTACTATACTGGTTACTACTGAACTACTGAACATTTCCAGACTACTGAACACCAACACACATACGAAGTGTTGTATGGCAAAACCCTCCACATAAAAGATGTAGAGTAATTTTAGTAGAAAAGTTCTTAGTGAAAAGGCTCTGCTATTAAGTCTATTGCTGTGTTCTGGTTTTAGGGGTGTGGGTGCAGGTGAAATTACAAGCACCTGAGGCTTGACATCAGTATATTTCAAGTTGGTGGACGCTGGGTAGTGCATCGTAGGGCACGTAGCTTGTAGCTTGCACGTACGTGACTTAACCACTTAAAATCAGGTGGGCCACATGCATGCTCCAACAGCCTTAGCATAGAAAAAAAAGGGCTAAGATGTACAACGTAAGATACGTTTTCACAACTTTTTTTTTATTGTTGTACTAGTGAGAGTTTTTAGACAAAAAACCCATAGATAAACCAAATATTAGCGATAAGTCTTCATTTGATAGAACGAGATGGCTTTTTCGTTTCAATTATTTTTCTAGTGTTATTTTATGTTCTGATGTGTCATATCGGTAGTATTTTATCCAACATTACTTCAGCTCTTAGCACAAGTGTAAGCAATTCAAATGAATGTGGTATCCTGATTTAAACGAAAATGTTTCCCTTTTGACACTTGACATTGACAAAGTTGTCTGTCAAATGACTGACAGATGCCTTAGAGAAGAGAAAAAGAAGAGATATCTCTATTGCATGAGATATCGCTTAGACAAGTTTTATTGCGTTGCACATCTTAGCCATGCTGGATGGCTTTTTTATCAGAGAGCATGAGAATTGTCTATTTTTTACAAAAGTATGAACCGGAGCGTTGTTTCGGAGTTTTGAGGCCGTCGACCGACAAACAAACACAAAGGGTCCAACTTATAACACCCCTCATTGTAGTCGGGGTAAAAAGTGAACAAAGAAACGGCGGACAGCTTGATTATACCTCGAGAACTGTGCTATTACTAAACTGCTAATCATGACACAGTAGGCTCTATCTTAGTCAATTTGAGAATTAGTAGTTAATTTGAGAAAGCTTAACTTATTATCAGTGACACTCGATAGGCTCGCCCAGACCATAACTAAAAAAATCTAGTTTATCAATTAATGCACTTAATTATCATATAGTTAACAATGGTTTTTAAAACTGATTCAGATATTTGAGTCCATCAAATGTTAAGTTATTTAAAATGATTTGTTAATTATTTTAACAGTTCAAACAACATTCTCTATTTTTGTACTCTACCAGACTCTAAAATGTGGTAATGCCAAGGTTTCAGTGGTTTTTCGCGAGTAAGCATTTTAAAAAAAACATCCATATTCTAGATATAATTTAGTTATAATGTTTTGGGTATAACATTTTTCTCCATGTTGAAAAAAAACAAATTATTGAGAGTTGAGACGCATATTAGCTCAAAAAATGTTTTTCTTAGTAGTTTAGTTATACTCGCGTAATCAAATGAACACGTTGCTTTTTGTATTTCTTATATTGATAGTATTCTTTTCTTCATCATCAGTATTCTTTTCTAAATCCTGTATATTTTCCTCGTTGAGTTCGGAGCCTGTGAAAAACCGTTTTACATTAGGTACCTATCTCCGATTTCTAATAAGGTAAATAAACACGATAACTCTCTAACACAGGGCTTGGCAATGTTTCCACCTTTCAACACCAGATGGGCCGTCAGTGTGATGTCTTTCCTTCATTTACCAGTCCAATAAGTAATCTTTAGAGATATTTAAAACTGATCCACATTATGCTATGAGTTCTTATTTTTATATCAAATTACCTTATAAACTTATTGTTGTATCTATTTGTTTACTCGAACGAATTAACATTTTTTAAATGCAAAAATATATTATTGAGTAGATGTTACCTTTGAAATAAATTAAATAAATAACTTCACGACTTTAAGCTCTAGGCACCACGGTGGATGGAATACACCAAGTAGTACCGACTCAATATTCTCTGAGGATATCTAATGGGGTAGTCAGAGGCACGTTCAAAAACGACATTTGGCACCTATATTTTGCAGTAAAACGTATTTCATAGGTTGCCCATCAACGCTACTAGAACCTTTTTCAGTTGAAATCTACATCTCTACTGAGATAAATACTAGTATCAAAACCTCAGTAGATAATAAAGTACGTTTTATAAGAGATAGAGAAATAAAACTGTAGTGGTCTTGAAAGCTGGTAAACTATTTTATCAGTATGTGTATGAAAAATACCCCTTCGGCCGTGTATGATACCAGAGTTTGGTGACCAGTATCATACGAAGAAAAAATGATCGTTGTAGGATACTGGTATAGTACTCTTACGTATTTTTATTTTTAATACCTGTGTATTAAAAATAAAAATACGTAAGAGAATATATATCAAATTTGCTTTAGAATCGTGCCTTGCTTTTTGAGTGCTGCATTCGTAAAAAATACGCATTTTCCCGCAGGTCGGGATGTTGGCTTGGGGCGCCGTTCACTGCCTAAATGCGGTGATTTGTATGCAAGTAGGTAAGTTTGTTTTCGTAGCCCTCCCTTATAAACCTCATCCCAGCGTGCCTCCCGTCTTATTGCGTATGTTAAGAGTGTCCCACTTATAATCACGAATATTTATTCAATTGACATAATCGTTTGAAGTTCTTAGAGGACGGCAAATTATGTGAGCAGCCACTTACTAAAATGATTTCAAATTTTTTTTTTGCATTTCTATCATCAAAATATCGTCTTTTATATAAACTACTTATGTAAATAAGTATTTACCTATCTACCTTCTTATAAGACTAAAACACAACTTGAGGCTATCTATATTCAATTTTAATCGTACAACATCAGAGATTAAACAATAATACATAATACTAATAAAAATACTTACAAAATTACAGTGAAATTTACTTGTGAAGTTAGTTATTATACAGGAATTTCAGAAGTGATTCCGTGTCTGTGTGAAAAAATCGGAAACTTTCATATAATTGTGTGTATACTTTCTCAATTTCTCTATATTTTTTGGTTTAAAACAACGCTTTCTACTTCAGCCGTCATACATATCACATTGCTTAAATTATTAGAGGTATGATACGTAGGTGAACTTAGAAAGGAATTTATGAAACATAAACTTTTTAGAGTCCTAAATTGGGACACGTAATAGTTGTTTAGCTTCAGTCAATGATACCCCTAGATGACGGGTCACATACAAAATAGCTAAAAGTTGTCCGCGTCAATATATACTTACACAGCTACATTTGTTTACTAACGAAGTGAGAAAAAAATAGTAAACAGTTTTAAGATCAACCTTATTACAACCATGTCACCTAGTAAATAATGTTACTAGTTGTCAAAACAAAATAACAGCTACAAAACAAACACTAATAACTTTTTAAGTGAGATCGTAATTTATGCAAGACCATTGTGTCGACCCTGTGGATGGTAGAAGGAGAGCAGTACATCGATGATTAAGTGGCCATTTTTAACACAGCAAGTTAAGCCATGCTCGGTCATGAGTACGCAGCCTTGGAAGCAATAGTAAGCGTAGAGAAAGAGGTTATTCAAATACAGACATATTTACCGAGTAACGTTTCTGTTACTCAGTAATTTTATTTGTCCCTGGTAAAGCTTCTTCCAAGCTTACACAATAGTTCGTGAGTTTAGTGCGTGACGTAAGTAAATGCTATTTGTTTATGGTTTGCCTACAACGGAAAAACAAAGTTTCTCTTCTTTCTTTCTTTTTATTGAATAGTTACATAAATTGTGTGTTCAAGAACGATCAGTTTATGCATAAGTATCTATAACTTTCGTGTGAATGCTAAAACTATCTATGTCCCAAAACATAAAAAGTTTTAGCATAAGTTAACTTGTTAGATTGTTTATGTAACGAATTACTTAAATGACATTTGTTATTATTATACTTACTTTGACTTTTATCGTTTAATATTTAAGGATAGGTATACTTTAAAATACTGTAAATATTGCATGCCGTACTATGACTATGATCTGTATTATTATATGTATTTGACTTTTCTATTTAATACCTATTTTGACAATAAACAAACGAACAAAAATGGTTATCGTGTGTTATGAGCATTCGATGTATTCGGCATACCTATCATTAAGAAACTTACAGTTTGGTTCCTTTCGTTTTTTTGTATGAAAAGTATTCTGGCAGTTATTTGGTTCCCAGTACAGCTTTACTAAATTTGGGGCTAAGGTGGTATTGTGTCAAATGTTTAACAGTATAATACAAACTTACAAGTTACAAAAATGATACCTACCAATGTTTATTTTAAATATGATAGCCATAGGGGTTTAACCAACTAACATGTAACTACTTAGCGGCCTGTGTGTCGGCCTTCCACGTGAATACGCTTGAAAGGACGATTAACGCTCATTACCTAGCTAATAGATAATAAAGGTGGCATAAACGCTACTAATGGCCGTCCATCATCCTATTTTTAACAATAAAGGGTTCTCAATTCGGTTGTATGTTTTTATGTTTATTACCTTAGAAGTTTGGTATTTGTATACCGATTTGATTCTTTTAGAATTTACATAATTTGTAACTTTAAAAATTTATGATATATATGTATATAACTGTGTTATGATAGTATACTAAACTAAATGTAGCCGCATATTTAATGATGGCTTTCAAAAAATGGGATCATTAGATCTTCACAGAAAGACCCTAACAAGTAACGATATTAAACTACTTAAAGCTATTTAAAAGCTATACATGTAGTAACAATAGGTGACGGTAAAAAATATTGGGACGAGGGTCATAGAAAGCCGTGCGTTTTCGTCAGCGCGATCCAGAAAAGGTCCAAATTTAATCCTGCCATCTAGTTCTGTTTTGTAAAACCCCTACCAGCCACCACGCTACACGGGGATATGGAGGTATACCTTGATAGCACTATAGAACACTATACTATGGCCCTCTCTACAAGAAGCCAATAACGAACATTATATAAACCTGTCCGATTAGAAATTTTCCGAATTATGATAATTTATCTAATAAGATGATCAAGCTGAAGTTGATGAAAACCTGAACTGACTCTTTTGGACAGATACGATGGCATTTATTCCATCTTGATACGGTTCATATTGTGTTTTAGAATCTGTGGAAACGGAATTATTTAATTTAGAAATCGCAATAAGATGTCATGGTACGGGGGCGCAGAGTTTATTTAAGAGTAGGCACTTATTATTTATCCCAGTCCGCCTATATTAACGAAAAAATCACAACCATAAAAATAAAGTACTAAACGCCTGGTTCCAATATTCTACGAGTGTCTGTTAGTAGAACCACAGACACAAAGTAGTACTATGGGTCAGATTGGCCAGAGATTGAGGTTTGGCTGTCTGATTTCACCCCATTGGTCGGTGTAAACTGTCACTTTAATTTTAGCCAATGAGGTAAATGCTTATCCAAGGAACGATTATTAGAAATACTGACGGACGCCTGTATCATATTTGAACTTCATTAGAACAATAACATTGTACAACCATTCACCTAATCAAACTGTCAAGTAGCATAATTTACTGTATCATAGGTTAATTTGTAAATTTTTATAGATATTTGACTTGTGATTATTTTTATCCTATTAGCATGTTTATTTCTTTTAATGATTTGTGGCACCCCAAATTTCATTGATTTAGGAAATTTTATGATTTGTTGGAAAAAATAATGATGTGTAAAAATGTCCACAAAAAAAATACTATGCTTTTGATGTTTTTTTCTAATAATCTAATAATTTGATATAAACATGCTTATTTAAATAAACCATGTGCTCTATTTATAATTATGAATACCAGCTGATACACGATTACCTACATGTTTAGCATTAACATAAATGCTATAAACAAACATCCTTATTCGGCTACAAAAATTGTTTTTTTAAACGTTGACAAATAAACCAAGAACAAAATATGTATATTAAAATCGAACTATGACAATACATGTATTTCATTTTATGCTTAGACTCAGCCCAGAAGACCAGACTGTATTAAAACAGTTTTATTATATTTTAGTATTTTTAGCCAATTAAGGCTTTCAAAAATTGTTATAATTTTCTTCTCCACTTTATATATTATAACATATTAAACTATCTACATTACATAGTTCAACTTAAGCTAAGTTCTTACAAACATTAGTACGGATTCAAACTTGGCTTAGGCTTATATATAAACTGGCGTGAGTTTTCGTCATCGCGATTCAGAAAGTGTACAAATTTAAGCCTGCCATCTAGTTCTTAATCACAAAAACATTCTGCAAAATATATTGCATATACCTATATTGCACGTTTGTAGGTAGGTTGATTACTCCCCTCAGTTATACAGAGGGGTCCATCAAGGACAAACTGCAAGCTCCAGTTGTATAGAGTAAACATCAAAATTAACTACGGAATTAAACAGCACACAACACATAAAAAAATTATAAGTACATAATATACAATAAGTACATAATTATAGCTTTAGATAATAAGATTGGATATAATGCTGGTTCGTTCTTTTTTGAAACTCTATTGACAAGTGAAAATCAAAGAGTCCAATCGAAATCACCATTATGCCCGCGTGAATTAAAAAAAAATGGTTTACCTAGTCGCAGCAGTATGTAATTATCTACTTACTAATAACCATTCAGGTGTCAGTCAAATGGTTAACCAATAATAGTGATGGATAGTTCTTTACATGGTAGGTATTACAAAAATTGGTTAGCTGTTTTCGACTTACAAGGTGTTTCAAATTCTAAACGACTTTTGTGAATTTCCATGTTTCTTTAACTGACCATGAAAATAGTATTATCGTTTAAATATATTGCCGATTTTACAGCACTTATTCAAGTGAAATAACCAAAAACCTAAATGAAATTTTTTTATGAAACACAAACTTGACCATTTAACATTTAACCTTTTCAAACTAATGTCAAAAAATATATTATTGATAGAAAAACCCCACATGATAACCAAAACAAGTGTTCGAGTGAAATAACCAAAAACCTTAATGACATTTTATTATGAAACACAAACTTGACCGTTTAACATTTAACCTTTTCAAACTAATGTCAAAAAATATATTATTTATAGAAGAACCCCACATGATCCGCCCCACAAGTCTATCTTCTAAGTAATTTTTCTACTAAATGCCTTGAAAAACACTCTACAGGCAAAGCTAATTTGAAAGTTTTATACATTCTACTGTTCCTTATAATTGTACATTCTATGAAAAAACCCTGGTTTTGAGTAGGTTTGTGTGCCAGTAAACACTTCCAGGCGCCCTTTACAAATGGCCCAAGCTACGGTAGCTATTCAAATATATTTTCCCTTGACTATGTCATTTGTGAGTTGGCATGTAAAATTGTACACGATCACCCATGCATCAAGCTATGTATATCCAAATTAGGTACCTACGTTATTTATGTGCGAACGGAACGTTTACATTACTTAACGGTAGTACGTAACGTAACGATAGTAACTGATAGTGGTGACGTATCTAAGCACACACATATTGATTATACCTGTTAAAACGAGTAAAAGTGACTAATATGCCTTTTTGTACCTTTTTCTTTGGTATTTTAGGCACTATAGTTGTAACGGTTTCTATTAACCCTGTAGCGTTTAAGTGACTTTTTGTGTGAAGAATATTATTAATATTTAATATCCAAATCGGTCCACTGGTTAGAGCGTGAAAGAGTAACAAACATCCATCCATCCATCCAACCATCCATCCATCCATCCATACATCCATCCATCCATCCATCCATCCATCCATCCATCCATCCATCCATCCATCCATCCATCCATCCATCCAACCATCTATCCATCCATCCATCCATCCATACTTACAAACTTTCGCGTTTATAATATTAGTAGGATCTACTACTGTACAGTTAGAAAATGATAATTTGAAGATAACCTCTATATTGTTGTAAATGAATATAAAAAGTCTAGCTAGTTATGTCAGTTTATAAGAAATAGACCAAAGATAAAACCTTTCACATTGATTCACAATTGCAAACAAATTTACCTAAAGTTTGTTGAAATTATCCACAGTGTGAAGGTAAAAACCGAAGAGCGGTCGATTCAGAAAGGTTCAATACGAGTAAGCCACGCCAAATCCGTGTAAATTTACTAGTTAGGCTATATGTGTACCTACTTATTTATAGATACACAGTACTTACACACCGCACGCTTGGGCATTGTGGCAATCGTAACTAGCTGTAAGTTTAAAAAACATTATTAGATAACTATCATCTGAAAGACGAAAGTCTGGAATCGTCTGTTACCTGTGAGGACTTATGGAACCGAAACGTGGTCGCTGACTATTGGTTTCATACAAAAGCTTAAAGTCACACAACGGCCTATGACAGAACTATGCTAAGAATTTCACTACAAGATAGAATCAGAAATGAGGAAATCCGTAGAAGAATTGGTTCTTCTACGGATTTCCTCATTTCTGATTCTATCTTGTAGTGAACTTGCTGATTCTGTAAACTATGTCGGTGACCTTGGGGTCACCGACATAGTTTACAGAATCAGCAAGTTGAAGTGGCAATGGACAGACCATACACAATCTTTAGCCACAGTGGGGACCAAACCCATAACCTACAGTGCAGACTACTTCTACCAACTGAGCTGTGGGGCCAGTCGCGGTTGGAATAAAATACCGAAAATGGTTTCAAATCTAAAGATTCGCCATACCGAACTATCCAACATCGACTTGGAAAAATAATTGAACAAGTCTCATAAATCAGCAGATAAGAGCCTATCGCTCCACTTGCGTTAATAACAAACTTGGGTTTAGCGAAAGGACCTTGAATCGTAAAACAGCTCTCCCTTTGCCTAAATAAACTCGCACAGTCGAAGACAAAATCGATTAACAGTTAGTGTAGCACCCTGGACACTTTCGATAAAATGTATAAAGTATAGGGGTTGTTGGATTACGTTGTTCTTAGGCAAATCAGAAATTATTAAAGTTCTGTATGTGCTTGTACGTGAGCAGGAAAACGAAGCGTAGGACGCTTCTTATCCGATGGGCATATCATTTTGGTGATCTTAGGTGGTTGGAAAGGGCTCAAATCCTTTTTTCTGGGTATGTATGGGGACGACCTACGGGACTTAATATTATTTAAAATGGCCTAAGAAACTTCTTCAACTGATGATGATGTGCGTGAGCAATTCAAATTCTATTATAATCAATAATCTGCAAGTGTGTGGCTGCGATCGTAGTATTACCATAGTGTATTCTGTGATATAAAATAAGCTAAAAAGTATAAACATGTGAAACAATTTGTTTTACAATTATCCCCCGCAATAACGTCGGCGCGGAGATATGACCAAGCAGGGTCAGGCAGCAGTTGCCCGCAGATAATAATAATCATAATGATGCCGGACAATCCACACAGCATCATCTAGCCTCAAGCTAAGCAGAGCGTGACATTGAACGAGTGTAATTTTTGACATACTTAGGTAGGTTGGGAGTATTAGGTACCTTATTTTATTATTAAAAATAAATAAATTCACGGCTTGAATCCCCAGGAACGGTAAAAATCTCCTCAGATCTCGTAGTACCATGCATATACCGACTCAAGTTTCTTTGAGAATACCAGAAGTACGTCCAAATTGTTTACTGGTTTGAGAGCATTGCCATAGTCCACATAGTTTTTTAATTAAAAAACTCATTCATATGCACGACCGTAATTGACTCTGTCGCTCTGACCAGACCACCAGTGTTATCTTAGGTATTTGGTAATTTTATTTGATACTAGCGGAATGCGCGAGGTTTCCCCCACGTGCTACTGTTTTTATACAAACTTTATCCCCCACTGCACCGCCTAAGGAGTTGAATTTAGTTAAACACCCCTACGCACCAAGATAAATATACATTGAAAATGACAAGTCTTTGCAACTTTTTTTAGACTGTACGTTGTCTTTAAGTCAGTCAGTCAGTGTATATGTCAATTTATTTGAGAACATAAGCTTTTCATTGACTGTACGTACAGTAAACAAGAGTTATATCGACGGCTGATAAATCTGCTCAATCACATAAACGACCAAGTTATAGGCTTATTTAGCATTTATCCGTTTCTGTTTAGAATAGTCTGGAAGACAGCTACCAAGTTCTTATACCATTTATCGACCATAAAAAGTAATATCCCACAATTAGCGACAGCAACATAATTGGACATTGCCAAGACCATAGTTACTACCCTTGGATTTAGCAATTCAATAATTCTGACTTTATGAACTCAATTTACGCTGGTGATAAAACACAATGGCATTTTTCTTATTGTTTCCATTTCATGTGAAACCATTTCAAAAATGTAATCCGAATTGACGTAAACAGAAGTTTAATAATTAATCATCGAAACTTTACTTGAATATCTGATAATAAAGTAGACTATACCCATTCTATTGAAGTCTGAGTAAGTTCATAAAATGTATGGAAAAAAATAATGTCCTTCATTGTTTGAGTTAGTGATTTTAAGAAACAAGATTAGTTATTAAAAATATTAATTATTATAGAATTTGTAGAAAGTAGTATGGAAGAACGGATGACGAGAAGACGTGAAATGACGACTCCTGAGGCTGAACACCTGTATGCCTCAGGTTGATGGCCACAGAGAAGTGCATCGTAGGGCACCTTCCTAACAAATGTAAACTACGACATAATGCCTTGCTATAGGTGATGGTAACCACTTAGTATTTGATTGTTCCGTCAATGAATTGTATAAAAAAGACGTAGAGTTTTATTAGTAGTAGAGCTAATCATAATAATCATAATCATAATATCTTATTGCGAATATGGGTGGGAATACAAATATCATGGCTTATAATCTTAGGTTCTACCATACTCAACGACACATAACATGCAATAATAAACAGTAAAGTTAATAAAATGTCCGTTTAGTTGTAGATGTAAATGTATATGTTTGTCTTAAATTAATTATTCTAGTTTATATGTTTTTTTTCATTGGTGGTATGTAGTCGTAGTGAAAAAATACTTGTATAAGTTTACTTTGTTGTGTTTACAGAGTTCTAAGGTTAGTAAAGGGATTTAGTGAAATGACATTTCGTGCTACTCGCTGGTTTGGTGGAGCCGCGGTGTGTGATAATGTTTCGTGCCAGGTGGTTGGTGTGTTTACCGCCTTATATTGCGCACCAAAACTGGAACCTTCTTTTGTTTTCGCTGTATTTCCATATAGTACGGGATCCGACTGCAAGATTACTACATTCATCTATATTTGAATCGAAACCTATTTTTATATTATAATTATTAGTAGGGAATTAGATTTTTGGTAGCTTTATTTTTAATTAGCTAATATCTTTAACGGCTGGCAACCTGTATTTGCGACCACTTTTACAGAGGCAACCGTATTCTCTCATGCTCAGAAAAAAGTCGCTTTAATTTGATATATAAATAATGTACATACGTCATGAACGTATAACTGTTACAAAGTGGCACCTATTTACACCTGACTACGGAGGGGTAGCGGCCAAGTGCGCTACAGAAACCATGCCTTTTGAAGTCTTTTACATACATTTCTGTTAATTAGTATATTTATTTGAAAAACAAGTATCCAATTTTTTTTTCAAAAAAATCAATTCAAATTGATTTAATTAAAAATAGTAGCGGCCATATATTGCCACCCTAGCAAAAATCTAATTCCCTACTTATTATAGATAAAAAATAGGTTTTGATTAAGAAACAGATGAACGTAGTAATCTTGCAGCCACATCTTTGGCTAATACCTTTTATACAAATGAATGTTTTCGACGTTGCATGAATGTTTATGGTAGGTTAGTAGGTTACTACCTTAATAAGTCCTTTAATTATAAATAAATAAGTATAATAAATTTTTGTGGACATTTTTACGCAATTCATTATTTAATTGTATCATCATCAGTCTGAATACGTCCACTGCGAGACATAGGCCTCCCTTATATTGCGTTTGGTAACTCCTATGTTGGTACTTTGCCTTTACAAAGAAGGATCATTTTCTGTGGAATTTTACTCTGTAAGTAATGTATAATTTTACTGAAATAACCCGCAACAACAATATTTTCTAACCGCTGAACTTTTTCAGCCCGGTAAAGCGGAACTTAAGGGCGTGGATCAAAACATAAAGCATGTTATATAATACCACGCTGCGTGGAGCAAGTCCCTAAGAACGTTAATCATGAACCCGGGCTTTAGTGGGAGGCTTGTAAAATATCATCGCCGAAACCAAGCTCTACAAAGGCGCTACGCGGCTACGAGTCCGCTACGCGCTACAGAAATGCGTAGCACCGTAATTATTCCCCGCACATTGCAGAATTTACAATTTCACCAGCTGTATTTACGTTTTAATTAAAAATAATGCTTCGACTGATGTTAGTCGTTCCCGTTAATTTATAATAAACAGCAAGACGAGGAGCATACTGTCATGTTTGCGTGTTTGAAACCAATAAACGTTACGTCTAGAGGCGGCAAAGTGTTTTACGTGATTGCTATTATAAGACGTAACAATGCCAATAGAAGCATTTTTAGTTTTTACAGCCGTGCGTTAAAGTCTTATTTGCAATTAGTTCTAATGTTTTTATAAAACTGTTTAAAATTCCAAATTATGCTCCTACGTATTTTAAGCAGTTTTATATAAAAGTATTTTAACAATATTTCGTTTACATATTTTTACTTAACCGTCGCGGCGCAGCGCGCTTAGCGTCGTATAAAACCTAGTAAAACTTTAAAAGAATATAAACATTATTGAATAATAATAATAATAAATTACAACAATACAAAAACAAAAGAAAGCGTAACAAAAAAGTCCTAACATACTTTTTAAATAATCATTAAAATTAAATTATATTTACCAATAAGATTAGTTAATGTTTAACTTCAATATAAAAAAAAACATTGATAAAAATAATTAATAAATATACGTAAATATACATACAAAAAAAACAAAACTCATATTTTTATTTATTTTAAATAATTTATGGACCGAAATGTAGGAAGTAAACAAACAACTTACCAATTCGGCTGACAGTGAGCAGTGTTGAAGTGGTGGCAAAGTTTGGCGGGTCGAGGGTTGCGGGTGTCTGGCACGAGCGGTCGCGGACGAGTGTTCAGCGAGTGCTCACGAGCAGGGAGGGAAGAGTGTAGCGCTCGCGAGGGCTTCCCAACTCCAAGTCAGCCCAGTCAGCCACGACTCGGTTCGGTTACGTAACGGCGGGTAGCGCAGTGCCAACCCCTCGCCCCGCTTTTGCCGAAAAGATGAATGAGTAAAGTTTCCTAACGGACGTTAGAAGATCGCTTTGGATGGCTCCCGTTACATAAAACCCTTCGCATGCGCGAGTCGCATCGCGGGCCTTCTGAACCTTTGCGATTAGCTAATTACCCGCAAACATTTTACGATTAGGCATGATTCTGGTTTCAAAACTGGCAAGAGAACAATTATTTCTTTACGAGATCAAATAAATAAATGAAGATACATAACGTGTCATCATAGATACCATCTCTCAATTATTTCTAAAAAGCATTTCGCATTTTCGCCTCAAAAACTATTTATTTCATGGTATCATAAAGATCACTTACAGAAATATCCTACAAAAACAGAAGAAACAGGAAATAAGCTTTCGGCTTGGTTCCTACCGTCTTGCTAGTGCGTAGTGCTAATGAGATAAGTTGCTTTTGACAATAGCACTTTTTTTAACATTAATAGTACTATAGCATATCCCTATAGTACTCACTCACAGAGATGTTTTTTTTGTTTACATTAACATGCTTTCCAGTCCTTAACTTGTACTATGGGAACCAGATAGCTGATAGAATACTATATTCGTAAAACCCAGACAGAATAAACACCTATGTTTATGACACAAATGTTTGTTCTTAGTGGGGATCGAACTCACAACCTGGAGCGCATACGGCAGAGCTATTACTACTTGAGCTGTAACGGCTGTCAAATTAATCTTCTTTAATCTTTATTTTTGTAATAAATAGAAACAGAAACAGCATCACGGCCTTTGTCCCAAGGCACGGTAGATTTATTGACTCAAGATTCTTCCAGGAAACTTTTGGAGGGTTGTCAGAGCAACGTCCAAGGAAACATTTGATAGGTTGCAAGCCCATCACCGCTAATAGAATACACACTAGTTTTCACGTTATTTTTCTGAGACGTTTGAGAACACATACATTTTTCGAATCGAAAAATCCATTAGTGCAAGGCCAGATTCGAACCCACGACATTAGGAACCGAGGACTGGGTCACCCCCACTAGTACTCTAAATAGATGTAAATAGTCTATGATCAGTGGCGGATTTACAAATTTTCAAGGTATAGGCTGAATAGTTTTTGCCGCCCTTGCCTCAACAATTATCATATCATACATTATTTTTACAATGCAACAATTTCGTTGAAATTGCACGTAAAATAATTTTTCGGTATATTTTTGAGCTAAATCGAAGCTCAATCATGTATGGGCGGGGTAATGTATGCTATTTACACAATAATGAACATTTGGTAAACGTGAATAAGTAATCTTTATTGCAGAGGCGAGAGGCCGAACTAGCTGTTTTATTCTAGAATATGGAAGTTTGCTACTCTCGGAATGTGCAATGACAAGTGAGAGAGAAAAGTCATCGACAAAATTTGTTGCAGACTTCTATCTGTAAGACATCAGAAAACCGTCATAGAAAAGTCTTATTGATTTCTATGAGTTAAAAAAATTTAAATCGTTCCCCAAATTTGCCGCCCCCAAAATTTACCGCCCTAGGCTCGAGCCTACTCAGCCTGCTGGTAAATCCGCCACTGTCTATGAGGTATGTGTCTAGAGACGTAATAAAATCATTTTACCGGTGCGAATTTGAAAACAATCTCTTGTTTGACCTCTACGAGATGCTACGCTCTGCGACGAGCACCGATCGCCGTGGTTACTTATCTTACAAACATCCTGCTAATATTATAAACGCGAAAGTTTGTAAGTATGGATGGATGGATGGATGTTTGTTACTCTTTCACGCTCTAACCAGTGGACCGATTTGGATGAAATTTAGAAAAAACATAGATTATAACTTGGATTAACATATAGGCTACTTTTTATCCCCAAAAAATAACGGAAACGGGAAAAAAACTGCCACGCGGGCGAAGCTGCGAACGGCCGCTAGTTGAATATAAGCTTGATAAACTTGAGGCTTGTGAAAGTCAAAGTCAAAAAGCATTTGACTGGCCTCACATTTCAGTTAGTAGCTCTGGCTGTGGGTTTGAACCCACTGAGGATAAACATTTGTGTGATGACCATAGGTGTTTGTTTTTTGGTCTGGGTGTTACATTTTATTTATAAGTATGCATTTACAAAATAAACATAATGTAAGTAGTCTTCTCTTTCAGTAATCTGGTTCCCATTGTAAACAATGCTTAATTTGGGGCTAGATGTTATGTAAAAATATGTCCAGAAATATTTATTTATTTAATTATTGGAATCATAGATATCAGTAGAATCGTTTGTCCTCGACATAATCGATTTGTATTACTCAGTTCTATAACTCAATATAAATCATAAAAAGTACAAAAGTTTTTTTTAGACAAATACCCATATCACTAAGTATTACCTACTCAAACCTTTATTTTCGTAAAAGAATTTACTTAACAAAACTACACGACACGACGTCATATACTCATTATTATTCTATTAGTCTAAGATTAACTCATATCAAGACATTCAACATTTTTCCATATGTACACTCGCACGCCTATAGCACCTGTTCATCATCCTAGTCTAGGTGGCTTGATCCACATGGCCATCGCATGTTTTCACTATGATAGAAATGAGAAGACCTCAATA
Organism: Electrophaes corylata; assembly: GCA_947095575.1. Classification (NCBI taxonomy): domain Eukaryota; kingdom Metazoa; phylum Arthropoda; class Insecta; order Lepidoptera; family Geometridae; genus Electrophaes; species Electrophaes corylata. Next base: position 7,563,240 of record OX352698.1, on the reverse strand, counting down.
GAAGAACCCAGTTCATCGATTTAACAACCAGAAACAGCTAGACGTGGCAACGTGCTCTACGATGCACTGCTCTGCGTCCATCAACCGGAGGCATACAGGTGTTCAGCCTCATGTGCCTGTAATTTTACCGGCACCCACACCCTTCAAACCAGAACACAGCAAGCTGCTTAGCGGCAGATATGAGCATGGTGGTAGCACTTCCCCGGACGAGCCCTTCACTAAGAAAGATCTACCACTACTAAAATGATTAGGATTAATATGAACAAGACTCAAAATCATTCTTTCTAAAAACATGTAGGGGAAGCTTATATCCAGCAATTGACATCTTCAGGTTGATGGTGATGATGATGATGATGGCATGGTCAAAACAGGAGCCAGTTGGTCTAAAAAACAAAAAAACTCTCGCGAAGATCAAACCGGAGAATATTCTACGGTTTTCAAATAATTTCTGCTCATAACAACGCGAGTTTACGAAATCCGCTAATTAGTGCGATGACGCCAACTTTTCCAATTCAGTTGTACTCGTACGAGTAGATATATACTGGACCTCCATGAAATGTTTGCGAGAAGTTAAGAAAGGTTGAGCTATATCACGTCTATCAAGCCCAGACTAATCAACGCAAACAAGTGGTTCTGTGAGAACAGTAGACCACGCAACTATGCGATACTTCCCTCTTTCCCAAAATTGGAATCCGTCGAAAAATAACAGTAAACTTCCCGCTTTTACCCCCAATTCTATTTAACCCCCAATCAAAAATTGCGATTGACAATAAAAAAAATCTATCAGTTGAGAAATACTACCTGTAGGCGATAACAGATAGCCGGACAAAAACATTTTTGGCCAATCTCGAAACTGAGACGTGTCGCTTGCTCGGCCAATAAAAGAGTATCATGTGATAAGATCATTGAGTATGAAATTCAGATTTTTACCGTAGAACCATTATGTTGCGTACCGTAGAACCAAAGCAGAATGATAAGCTTTCTTACAAAAGTTAATTAACCACGCACAAACACAGAAATGGTTTCCGAACTCAGTGCTGCCTTTGTGACGTCAGATATCTTTGTGCCATAACCATATCTTTTGGTCACACAACCTCTTGAGAAAAAAATTAGTCTTTGTTAGCGTCTTCTTATAATATTCTGATAGTAAAACGCACAGAACACTTATATTCTGACGCAAAACTACTCTAACCACCGGACAGATAATATCTACAGACGGTCATGCGATACTAAAAAGGCTTCTTGTCGTACTTCGGATCCTTAACTAAGCTTCCGTTTCTGAGTTACGAACCACAGGCTTTAAGAGTACATACACATCCACATCTAACCATCCAGACCCGACACATAAAAGGGTTCAAGCTTATACCTTGCCTTATACTTATGACCTCTCTTCAAGCTCCGATTTCGGATTAGCGGCGAGCGCGCGACTCCCTCGCCCGCTCATCTGCTTAGATGCGAGGCTGTTTTTTTTCGAACGGACTAAAATGCTGGCACAATTGCCTAGCAATTTCCGACAGCGTTACTGGACTGTGATAGCATTACTGGGCTTCGACAGCGTTACCGGGCTTCGACAGCGTTACTAGGCTAGCAGCGAGGCGCCGCTTTTATGTGTATCGGCCCTTATTCAGTATTTAAAAAGACAACAAAAACGCGCGTGATATATGAACGCACAAAATAGACTTCGTATTGTATAGTGAATGTCCGGTGGCCGCACTATTGTTATTAAGTACTAGCATCGGCCCGCGGCTCCGCTTCCGCTGGAAAAGTTCTAGCCGGATATAGGTAAAAAGCCTATGTTATTTCACTATATAGATAGAAGCACTGTAGTACATATCCAAATCCGTTGTACTGTGAACAAAAACATAAATACTCGCTCAGTTTCTGAAATAATAGGTAGCTGGGTACAATCAAAGAATCGGGTTATAGATCCAAGTATAATATCTTCGTGATTTTGTCATAACATATAGACTTCAACATACCTACATTCTTTACAAGTTTTTAAATAAGCCAGGTATGGTTTAAGAAACAGCTTAGGTACAAGTTATATTTACGAGTAGGTACTAGGATTAATTCTACACTTAGTCCTCTGTAATCTTATATCTCATTATTTTAATAAAGATTTTTTTTAACTGAAAATGAACTGACTTCAAGATACATCAGGTGGATCATCCATTGTACTTCTGGTTTCTTAGTTGTAATTTAATTGTTCTAATTGTTTAAGTGTTATAATGATGTACAATAAAGCTATAATCTATCTATCTATCTATCTATCATCCGCTTGTTCCATCACCAAGATGTTTTTTTTTAATTAACCTATTGTGTCTCTGTGCTGGGTAAAGGTCTCCCCCAAAACCTTCCACTTGTCCACTTTGGTGGTCTTCCACCAATCTTTTCCGTGAGAGTCAAGATCGTCCCGCCAACGTCTTCTCCACCGGTCCGGTCGTGTAAAGCTGTATAAAAATAAAAAAATTAAATCATACAATATTCTATGCTGCCCCGGAATGAAACCCCACATTTCTCAGCCGCTGTATAACTGGACGGTACAAAAGTTCACGTAGATATATAACAACACAATCGTGCATTTCAACGGCTACAGCGCGGTAACAGTAATTAAGTAGGTAAATGTATATTTTTTTAGGCCGTGGCGTTACCCCCTTACAATAGGACCTTTCAAACAATAGAATGATTTACTTTGTGCTCGCTTGGGTGTAAGCGAGCACAAAGTAAATCATTAGCGGCGGTGCATATAATCTACTTAAAATCTAAGAATATGGACTATAAGTTTCTTATTCTATGCTTCAAATATACTGATCGCCATCGTGCACGCCATTGCGGACGCAGGTTAAGCGCGTAGGTTTGACCTTCGCTTGTCACAAAAATCTGTAACGGCACTCAGCGCCATCTAGGGAACGTTTTCCGCCCCCTTGAGAAATGTATGTTTCCGTGCTGCGTTGTAACAAATCGAGTAGACTTGATGGAGAGTTTACTATTTCCATCATCCTTTTCAAAATATATAAAAAAATACCCAATAAGTTGAGCTCTGTGAAACCAGACGCAAGTAATTATCTAGGTAACAACATTGATGGACGTTGTATGTACCGTTGAAATACCAACTAAGTCAAAATGTGGGTACATAAGCATCAAATGTGATGTGGTCCGATAGGTAGGACAAAGGCAGTAGGATTACGTGGCCAGAGCGTAATATTTGGACGTACTTCTGACTACTCCTTTTAGACATCCTCGAACAATCTCGAGTACCCAGGTAGTTACCTACTTGGTACAAAGAAAACGGAGGGGTGCTTCCGTGCTTAGGAATTAAGATAAGGATAAGTCGTGATGCTATTTATTTTTAGGTATATAAACAGAAAAGTCGTTTCAGTATAAGACTGAAAAAGATAACTATGCAACTTAAATAATCAAACATTGGCAGTCCTTTGGTTGTAGTTTGCATTCGCGCTGCTGCTATACATATATGCTACTTGTTGACCAAGGGAGCTAAGCGAGCGACTCGTCCCTGCTTCAAATATGGCGTAATTTGCATTTTTTTTCAGTTTGTTGGTATTCATCTACAGGTGTTGTGCAACCGATCTGGATGAAGCTCGGTAATTACAAATAAAGATTTTACGCCTTTATTGATTACTTTCAACCGCCGGGGTTTATGTTTTATTTTAGGGGCCCTACTTTCAAAAAGGGGTAAAAGGGACCTTATGAGATCTGATTTCTATTAATTGGTGGTCTGGAAAACAGAGATTTCTAATCATTCTGCATTTTCTGCACAGTGGTTCGACAGTGGAAACCAAGGGAAGCTAATATTAATACAAGATGAAGATTTACCTTCTCTCCCATAGCAAACGTAGCATTATTGATCGACGGTGGCGGCGGCGCGGCGGCTAAGCGGTATCTAGTGATCCTACTTCTCTTCGTGATGACTTCTAATCCCAATGTAAGTGGACCTTTGTGCTCCAACTCGTTCTGTCCCACTTTTACAGAGATTGTAAGCTTTTTTCAGTCTAGTTAATTAACCAAGTAAGTACTGTGTGGTAGGTACATTATGAAATATGTGAATAACACCGAACCGACACCAGCCCTATACGGGAGTACCAACTCCTATCACCACTCTTGTGGGGTGATGTGTTGAACAATTAACACTATAGCAATTAGGTAAATATTGTATTGTAAGTACCTGTGTATTTACAAAAAAAAGGTATATAGGTACTTTCATAGGTATTCTATCAGTCATCTGGCTCTCATATTACAAGCTATGCTTAGTTTGGGGCCAGATGACGTGTAAAAATGTCCACAAATATTATTATTTACCAACCAAATTTCGTCTCTGTGCGGCTCGTTATTTTGAATTAAATAGGTAATATATAACCTACATACTAAGGATTTTGCTTGAGCGGAATTTCGAATTTTAATTCCTAATTAGACGGCGTAGGTAGCACGAATAAATTTGACATTACGTGCTGTTACACTGACTAACAAACCAAAAAACACTCCGCAGTTGGGTAACCGATACCGCGCAATCTAATTAAAAAGATAAGCTTAGGTACGTCATAAAAGTCAAATTTGTTCGCGCTAGGCCATCAGGAAACATCATCTTCCTGCCCTTACCCCATGTTAAGTGGGGTCGGCACAACAGGTTTTCTTCTATTTTACCTTTCCCTTTTGTTTCTCCGAAAACATTCTTCTCCACTTCTTTAGACGATGAGGGCCATCAGAAAACCTAACCAGGAAACTGTACGTATGCGGCCGGCCTTATCAAAGCACTTCTGCGTTCTCATCATGTCGTAGATCCATCGGATGGACAGGGCCTACGCTTCGTCGTTGTGAATTGAGATCCCTATTACCGCTAGGTATTTTCTACCAGCTATTAGCCTGCCCATTGCCACTGCTTCAAGTTGCTGATTCTGAGAGCTAGTTAAGAATGTCTCGTTACGCCATCCTAAATACGTCCACTGCTGGATATAGGCTTCCCCCATATTTGGACGGATTTGCCAGTCATCACTAATGGCAGGTGGATTAATGAACGCAGTGTCATTGTTGAGTACCTATTCAAGAAGCTTCTGCCCATCTCCTGTCTCCGTAATCAAAATCGTGATTAATATTTGAAGATGTGCCTTATATCTGTGCTGATAGTAATTTTAAATGTAGTTTCAAAAAGCACAATAATAATCAACGACACAATGGGAAGAAAAAGCGTTCTAAAAAACTGGTTATCAGCTTTTGTTGCTTACTGTACCTTATGTTTTTATATGCTAAAGAAAGAAGATAGGGTTGCGTAGGCAAATAAAATTCAACAAAGTTATTTACGATTTTGAATATATTTATTTTAAAGTAAATATTTCACATACTTATACATTTGTAACGAAAAGCAAATACTTAATACTTAAAATAGTCCCTATCTTAAGTTAATAATACCTGTGTATGTATAATAATAATAATGTAGGTACCTACGTATTTGTATCGATAAAGAATTGTAAGCTCAATGAGCTAGTGGCCACCTTAAGTGATGAAGGTTTCTCAGTTTATATAATAAACCTCCGTCAAAGCGTAACGACTGTTTAAGCCGGGACCGACAGCTTAACGTGCCCTCTGAAGACATACGAGTTACTTTTACCGCTTACTTTTCAAATGGGCTTTTGTACATACCCTGAACTCATAGAAATAAAACATTTAATTAACGAGCTTTACAAATTGCATTTTAAGCTAACTTTTTATACTAAGGCAGAAGCTTAACTTGAAGCAATCCCTAAACATTTCACTATATTTTTTCAGGCCAACTAGGTATCTAGTTTGTAGGTAGCTAGTAAAAGTGAATAATAAAATGAAGCATTTGATATTCTTAGTACACCTCTACGCGCCAAGAGGAACCTGAAAATGTCAAGTGTCTACGACCAGTGGTTTAGGCTGTATGTTGTCTTTATGTCAATCAGTCAGGCAAAAGATTCATAAAATTGGTATAGATTGATCTAACATTTTGTTTTTCATACAGTTCGTAATAGTAAGTTTTCAGGATGAATGATTTTAAGCGCCACTGACAGCGTCTGCTACCTTACAGTGTCACCGTTCTATTGGCCGTTACTCAGCATTTGGAAGCATTGTAAATACATCAGTATATATACATACTATCTTATCTAAGTGAAAGTAATATAAACGTGCTCCGCGAGGCTCAATTTATGTGATCCTAGTGATTTTAATGAATTAAAAAATCCTTAACTTTTGATAATCATTCTCCTACGTACCAGAAATTAAGCATATTCACTAAACCTTTATATCCTGGGGATTCCAGGCACAACAGATTTTCTATCGTGTCTCGACCAGGTATTTCATTGTTAATAGCATCGATCAATGATACCTCTAGATATAGGTTCGGCGCAACAATCCGTCTCGATAAATAAGAGCTTTGAAACGAATGGCATTAGCTAAAGGCACCTGTGTTTGAGCAGATGAAGGACATATGCACATGTCATCAAATCACGTCTGCAGCCTAAATAAATCCACTGCTGAGCGTAGACCTCCCCCAAATTTGGGAGGGTTTGCCATAATCATAATCGGTACCGCAGTATGGGTGTTTAGTACACAGGGAATGCTGTTGAGCATTTCCTAGTGCCTTCCCTTCCTACGACGACATCCATAAGAGCTTATACAGGGGTCCTTTTCTAAGCCGTGATCACCTCAGCTTTACATTTAATTATGTATTTGTGAATGTGGTATATATCTTAAGTTAGCTATTTGCTTACTTATTTCTAATTCTAACATGTTCCATAGTTACTTGTGCGTTGCATGTGAGCTTATAAAGACCTACTCTATAACTTATCTACCTCACTTTTACAACATAACTGATCAAATAAAACAATACTAATATAAATACTACAAGTCTTACAATAAAATGTTAAACTCTCTCCAGACGGTCTATTATTATTATAATATTTTACTGTTTAAAATAGAAAATACAAGAGGTGGCTTAGTTTCAATAATATTAAGTAGGTACGTTAGGAAGTAAGGGTAAATTAAACGTTAATAATTTCAGAATACTGAAAAGGACTGAACACTGGATAACGGTAACATAATATAAATAAGTAGAAAAGTATTACAAATAAGTAGAATGATTTTTAAAGTAACTACAATAGTAGTTTTAGTACAATACTAATTTTACAAAAGTAGTTTTATAACTAGTAAACTAGTAACTTTTGTCATATAGAAATATCGCCAGCTTCCAATATTTTACAAGCGTCTGTTAGTTAGTATAATTAAGCATAGGTAAGAAGCATTGCTTATTAAATAAGCCTTCTTCTTTTCTCTATGGCACCTGTCCGTCATTCGACAATTTTGTCAATGTTAAATGTGTTTATTATATTTAGTCAAATTCTGTCAAGTGCCCAACATTACCATTGAATAAAAGATGACGTTTTTATTCTTATCTTAGGGAAACATTTTCATTCAAATCGGGATGCCACAATACACTGGCAGGCATCAACCCTAATGACTACTTACGAACGCTCGTAGGATATTGCAACCGGGCATAAGACAGAATACACAAATTCAGCTGAAACGAAACATTTGCGTTATCTCAATTACTTTAAAGTCATCCTAAAGAACTGTTTTAGTTACTATATACTTTGAAGGGTATTCATTTTTCCATAAGATAATAGTAAATTAAATTTAAAGTTTCGTATTCATTCATTCGTTAAAGAACGCTTGTAAGACGTTGAAACAGGGCAATAATTAGGTAACCTATTAAAATCATAGTACGATTATTTTTGTACTCTGCTGCAGCAGTCAATCAGACATTGCAGACGTGAAAGGGTTTTTTTTACCGCGGCTACAGCTAAACTAGATTATCACCATACTGTTCATGTAGGTGGTGTTTAGATTACCCGCAGGTTTTTTTTGTTGATATTTTTTGTACTATCTACTGATCAAGTATAAATAATATGCTTAATGCCACCGTCACTAATACGCAAAAAACTTCAATAGACCTTACAAACTTGTCATAATAAGTTATATATTATCACAATGGTGTCACAATTCTGTTTCTTTATTTTACTAATTATCCCAAAGAATATGGACTAAAAGCTGTAGAAATGCAGCTATATTAGCAACCTAATACACTAGTTTATGCTCTTTTCGCTTACGACAACGTCAAGATGTGAGAAAATAGCGCATATACATTCATTAATTCATTTTTTAGAGCTATTCAGTACATTGTCCATCGTTTGAAATGACATTTTACACTTTTCGAAAAATATCATACTTGTAAATTAAAAACTCATGAACGACCTTATTGCTTTCAGATAGGTAAGAACTATCATAATAATGTCGCATTGACATTTCTGTGAAAGTTCCCGGACTTTGAATGAAATTATTATGATAGTTCTTACCTATCTGAAAGCAATAAAGCCGAATTTACATTACGAAATTAGTGGCATACATGATGAAACAAATTTCCTGCAACTAGTTGCAGTATTTGTGAAACGAATTATTTAGTGTCGTAAAGCCCACAGTATCACGGCGACTATGGCTCCGTCAGCATCAAAGCTTTATTTTGAAGTTCAAAATGTTGTTGTGCAGATGTTATTGTATAAAATTAAAAATAAAGTGTATTTAATTAAATTGTATTGTATTTAATTAAATTGTATATTTTTATCGGCTGTCCAACGTTGGTTTTCCATTTTTGGTGAATAATAATATTACACCGCAGCAAAGCACATTCGAGTACCCAAGTCCGCTCCGCTCAAGCGCTTTCGCGACACTAGTTTCACGTCACGTTTCAACAGTGAAATTAGTTGCATGACACTAGTTTCAATAAAAAATTGCGCATGACACGAAACTGAATTAGTGTTACGAAAGTAATGCATGCATTGTAACACTGGACGTTTACACATGAAATTGTTGGTAAAATTAGTGTCGTGAAACTAGTTTTATACCACTAATTTCGTAATGTAAATTCGGCTTAAGGTCGTTCATGAGTTTTTAATTTACAAGTATGATATTTTTCGAAAATTGTAAAATGGCACTTCCGTCATTTCAAACGATGGACAATGTACTGGATAACTCTAAAAAATGAATTAATGAATGTATATGCGCTATTTTCTCACATCTTGACGTTTTCGTAAGCGAAAAGAGCATAAACTAGTGTATTAGGTTGCTATTATAGCTGCATTTCTACAGCTTTTAGTCCATGTTCTTTGATTTTTGTTGTTTCAGTTTATATGAAAGAGACGGAATCATATTAAGTGCGAACTAACCACGTTGGGTTACAATGATGAAACACGAAACTAGTGAAAATATTGTTGATAAAACGACAGATAATATAAGTACGAGTACACATAAAAAGCTACGTTGATATACTTACTTTAAAAACTATTTTATAATTAATTTTTAATTTAATATAATGTACTATGTTGTAACGTAGTACATTATTAGTTAACATAGTACATATTATAGTACAATAAGCTTTAAAGTATGCACAAGTTTGGTAGGTTTAAAATAAACATACTTAAACTAGCATTTAAATGTTCTTCGTCAAACAATGATGGAGAATTCAAACTTAAAAGTTTTGTTAAGTTGTGAAAAACTCCTTTACTCTTAAACAAGTCAACTATTTAGTACTTCATTACTGTGTGGTAAAAGAATGTACCTACTAAAATTGTCACGTGTGTTAGTATTTTATGTACAGTTTTAGTTTATTTATTGAGGTGTGACTTTGTGAAGTCCATTTTTATTTCATTCTATCTTCAAATAGCTGCCTCGTACAAACAACAAAATAAATAAAAACATGCGTTTGCTTAGCTTTTGTATTCCCTACATCTCGTAATAATGCCTACACACATGTTTACATTTTGTTGGTCTAACGAGGACTAGATTGGTGAAACAGCTCTACTTATCTAACTAGCATAAATACAATTTTGTCATAGGCCTGTGTCCAGTAGTGGTATACTGCAGGCTGTTGATGACTTTTTTTAATCTTACCAATTTTTTTTTAATAACAGATGTCAGTTATAGTTTTATTACATACCCGCCGGAATGTATCTTAAGTTTGTTATAAGTATTTATAAATTACATTATAAATAACTAGTTCCGTCGACTTCGTCCATTTGGACTAAGCTATTTTCTCGCGCTAGTAGTGGTCTCAATCTTTACAGAATGCAGAGCATAGATACATCTCTACCTATTTCATAGAGTAGTTTCAAAAGTTTTTAACCGTCGACGAAACACATTGTGATGTATGTAGCGATTGGGATTTAGTTATTTTTGTTTGAAATGTGACTTGTGCCCGTTCCCAATATCCTACAAGCATATGTTAGTAGTACTAACCTCGTTGGCGTACGTGTAAGATGTTAAGGTGCTAATCGGATAAGCCCCCATCTAATAAGATGCCAATAATAAGCCAATAGGCTAGTGTTTCAGTGACAGATTTCTCTGGCCAATTGTAAACCCACCTACACAAACTCAAGTGCCAGCCCTAGTGGGGCAGAATACACCAAACTTTAAAGTAGTGGAAACTGCCCCACTAAACCGATTTAGTGGGGCAGATTCCTGCAAATTTAACGCCGTCTACTCTGCCCCACTAGTAGGGCGCCTTAGTGGGACAGAGTGGAACAATTCAATTAAGTAATAGTTTATGTGTCAGGCAACAACCCGTAGCACTACTAACGGACGCTCGTAGGATATTGGAACCGGGCATTAGCTGTAATTTAAGAGAATTTGTCAAGAGTATCAGATGGAGTTTTTTTGTGGCGCCTGTTTTGTGATAGGCGAGTGACTTTTGCATGGAGTCACAAGTCTTCTCAGCATGCCCGATAGACCTCACGTGACTCCACACAAGAACCAGCTAAATCACTTAAACTGATTTCTTAATTTTTAAGTTATATGTTACTACGAAGAGTTAAGGCACATAATCATATTATTTCAAAATATTTGATTTCTGTATATATGTATAAGTAGTATAGTAGTAGGTAGATATAAATACAATTTGCATCTTCATCACAACATTAAGTCTTTTTAGTAAAGTTATCTTCAAAAGTATAAGATCGGATGTTTCAACGTATTTTATAAAATAAAAGTAGCATTTTGCCATTGTTGGCTTTTGTACTATTACTACTTGAATACTACATTTTCGGTTTAGCCATAACTTACATCCAAAAATCTAAACTTGCGAATTAAGAAAATAATAATATAATTTAATGTTAGTAGTATTGGTCGTCGAAATCTACAAAAACACCTATCAAATTATATTATCCAACAATATACGTAGAATATTAAGGTCACTAAGTCAATCATTTTCATTTCATTGCAATTCAAGCGTTGGTTGGCCGGTATTAGTCTTATATTTTGTCAGCAACAGTATTAAGGTTGATACGTCTACCGTACCAATCCATGACCGTAAAAAGACGGGAGCCAAACCATTTTAAAACTGTAGCTCGCTGTATGCCGTCTTTTTTTAGTCTAGTAACAGTTTGATTTTAGTCAGAGAATAACGGCCATGGTAAGGTACAGCACAGTGAAATGTCACCTGTCAATAATTTATCTTAAAGTAACTTAAAAGTGTAAACATAGAACAATAGTCCTGTATAATAAGTGCTTATGTAGCATAAAACGACTTATAGTAGATTATTTATAGGAATCTCATTTGAATAAATAATTTAAATAACATTGGCGATCATCGATATATATGTACTACGTACGTAGTACTTATACCTCGATGTTGGCGATACGTTGTGTTATATAATTATGTACAATCTCGGCCCACCAAAAATCTTTGGAAACATTTGACAAATAAGTACGACACAGGATACATAATACACCTAGTTTGTTTGATCGCTTTAAAGCCGACGACCACGTAAATTGTATCTTTAGCTTTAAATAATCTTAAAATAAAATCAAACGAATAATCAAACCTATATTTGCAATTTAATGAAAATAAATGTTTGAAAATGTTTTAGGTAGTACGTGCACTATGCTCAGCTGACCAGTGTGGGATCAGTGACCACACGTTTTAAGACTTGCCACCAGGGTTGCCTTCGGTGAAGCGAAGGGCGGTCTGGGGCGAGCGCTATCAAGTGTTCTACTCACATTTATATTATGTGATTATTGTGATGATTTTATACTAACTGTACCAAAAATACATAGCTCTAGTACCAAAAGACGTGGGCAACTGCTTTAAACTGACGCAAAATGGACCGTGTATTTTAGTGCATATTTTTACATATCGCTCACTTTACAATTCAATGGACTCAGAATATGCAAGTCACTCAGAATATAACATACGAAATATGCCATTAAAATATATATCTATAGTCTATTCATCCGACCAAAAGAATTTATGTAAACAAAGAATCAATGGTTCTCAAACTTTTTACTTAAAAGTTGCCTAATAGTATGCATTTTTGGACTTGCCTACATATATTTATCAGCAAAAAAACATTATCATATTGACATATATACATTTCATGCTGTTTTCACGTAGAGGATCAAATCAAATATATAGCGATTGTCGGTGAGAGTCACTGACGCTTTCACCATCGTTCTTTCTGACGACATGCATGACGACATAATCAAACATCTCCGTATGGCCGATGGCCCCAGATACCATCATATTAGAGCGATTGAATTCAATATCTAACCCAAAGTGCCCAACATAAGTAAATCTTACTTTTGTTACCAAACGTATCATACAGACATCAAAGTTATATAGAGACAATATAAGCATTACGGTAAGATGCGTCACTTCCATTCTACTAAATCACCATGCTGAATCGCTACTGAGATGAGAAATAATCCAATTTTACGTAAAATTTCCGTAGATTTGAACTAAACTTCATACATCATTTTTAAACTATCATGAATTTGATCTATATTTTGGATAGAAACGGGATATTTACAATGATTTTTGAGTTTCCGAAATATCGGGGAACAATCAAACTCAAATGTGTTTCGATGTTCTCGAGTAGTTTACTATGCGTAGGAATCAAGCAACACTCTGCAGTCAATCCAAGTGTCAGCACCGAACGCTTACGTCACTGTCAAATTTATTTGTGTTAGGCTCCATGAATCGTTTGACAGATATTATCAGTTTAAACCCGTTGTGAAACGGTTTAAGCTTATTCATAACAACTAACAAAACAGCACTGAATACGTTTGCTGTAATATAACGGTACTAGCCCTGCAGCGACGCAAAAGCGAAATGTACGTGTAAGGACATCAAATCTTTGGAAGTAACATCTACAATAATACTCATAGCAATTAGATACATACTACCCTAAATTAAGGCTTTAGATTATATCAAAGCTATCACCAAAGATTCGATGTCCATTTCCATTTCACTATCGTATTACAGACAGTGTTGCACTGTATATTTACTTACAGCCATTAGTGAGGGTTATTTCTTGAAGCTTCAGCGTCTTGCCGAGTGATATTGAAAGCCTCAGTCTTGAGGAAGTCCACGGTTTTGTAAGCGGAGTCTTCAACAGCGGACAGCGACTTACCATGGGCGATGTCTATTCTTTTACGCGGGGCCTCAGACGTCTGGAAATAGTTTTTCAAAGTTATAGGTCTCACATACTTCGGAGTAAATCCACCCAGGAACAGAGGAAAATCAAACCTAAATAAAATCACTGCAGTTTACGAGGTTAAACCAGTTTTACGATTGGTCTGTTTTAGTATTAGTTAAGTCAAAATTGAAGTCAAAAAGCATTTATTCAGTCATAAATTCAAGGTATCAAACCTTTTTCCACGAAAGAGTTTTATTATTAGATACGAAAAATGATTTTTTTTTTCCGATTGAACAAAACTCTCCGAAACTCTTTTCAGGGTTAAGTCAAAGTTAAAAAGCATTTGGAAACGTCTTAAATCTAGGTGAATCTAAGCGCCAGTTTCTCGCGACCAAGCCTAGAAGAACCGATAAGAAACTAAACTCGCCTTGTCCTCTATTTGTATTTTTGCTTTGAATTGTGTGTGCAGTATAAAATTAAGAACTTTACCCTTTTAATTAGGCAAGAGAAAAAAAAATCTCTTTAAATATCTAAGTAACATGTCAATGACCTTGAGTTACAGAGAGTGATAGTTGATATAACGGTCTAATAGGTAGTAGTTGTGGCTCACCTTTGTGGAAACTGGCTTGGATGTGTGAAGGTCAAGATCCAAGTACTGAAGGGCGTCCGTTTTCATACCGTCGTGTATTTGCAGACGCGACTGTAACATTATTTTTATTTATAGTTTTTTTTTGTCACTTTAACTACCGATGTGGCGCGACGGAAGAATGTCCGCCTGTGACGCAGGAGGTTGTGGGTTCGATTCCCGCCTTCGGATAAATGTTTGTACGATCTGCAAATATTTATTCCGGGTGTTTTCTATGTATAATAAAAAAATATCTATGTATGTAATGTATAGTATTAAGTATATCAGTCATCTAAGTCCTACCCATAACACAAGCTCTGCTTAGCTTGAGGCTAGATGATGCTGTGTAGATTGTCCAACATTATTATTATTATTAAAGCCGGGCTCACTCAATTTATATAGAAAGATAGACATCTGTCACAGTTCAGTTAGTAGTATTGCAGCCCTGTAGGTAGAAGGTTTGAACCCCACCGAGAACAAATATTTGTGTGATGAACACAGATGTTTATTACGTCTGGGTGTTAAATTATAATACTATACAGCTAAACACCCACTGACACACTCACTCACTTTTACAAATAAAGTATTTAAGTATTCTATCAGTTATCTGGTTATTATAGTACAAGTTTTGCTTAGTTTGGGGATAGATGGCGTTGTATAAGATGTATGTCAGTATTTTTTATCTATATTCATAACTTAACCAAAAATGAAATTTTTGTTCTTAGTAGGAATTTAACCTACAACGTAAAAGGAGCAATTACCAAACCGAACTGTAAGCTATGTTATAAGATACTTGATAAAGTTTGTACCAGTCCAATAAGGTGGTTTATGTGTCCTATGCTGTGGCTGGAATGGCGCGGCTTCAGCGCTCTGTCCACGGCCGGCGGCAGCGATGGTAGATTGGAGTACTGCATTGACTGAAAACAAAATGTAATATCTACCGTATCTAAAGATAACATTTTTTTCACTCCTCAGATCAAGAAAGTTCTTTGAGGATGTCTGACGGGGTAGACCGGTTCGAATATGATATTTGGCACAAATCTAGTTTTTGTATTTCATAAGTGATAGATGCTGCTTGAAAAATAACTGATTTCCTCACTAACTGGTTTCGAGAACACTGGCTCTCAGCGGTGAAGGAAAAATTAATGTTTTCTTACTGATGGAACAAGCAGATGACCCACGGCAGTTTTCTGAGGCCAGTATGTTAACCTCACGGGCTAAACATACTTTCAACGGGAATAAGCTTCACAACTTTATCCCCAGACATAGTAAATATCCCTCAACTACCTTAGTACATATTTATTACACAAGATTCTTTAAGAATGTCTCATGGGAGTAAAGGTACGTCCAAATATTACATTTGGTATATACCCACATTTCGCAGTAGCTAGTATTTCAAACGTGACCGGTTGCAAGCCCATCATCGCTTTTTTTTTTTTTTTTTTTTTATACAACTTGCTGATGGAACAAGCAGATGGCCCACCTGATGTTAAGTGGTTACCATCACCTATAACAAAGCATTGCCTCGTAGGTCACGCTCGTTAGGAACGTCACCTACAATGCATTACTCAGCGTCCATCAACCTGACGCATACAGGTGTTAAGCCTCATGTGCCTGTAATTACACCGGCACCCACACCCTTCAAACCGGAACACAGCAAGCTGCTTGGCGGTAGAAATAGGCATGGTGGTAGTACTGCCCCGGGCGAGCCCTTCACAAAGAGCTCTACTACTACTACACTCGCTGCTATAATACCAACTGGATTCCTCACAATGTTTTCCTTATCGGTTGAGCTCTGGCATTACGCACATACATTTTTCGATAGTAAAGCCCATTGGCGCATTAGGTGCTATCCATTTACTTTCAGTCATTTGGTTCCTATAGTACAAGCTATGCTTAGTTTGGATCTAGATGATGTTGTGTACAAATGTCCACAAATATTTATTGGTTTTTGTCTATCTAAAAAAAGCTTACTAGGTGTCCAGGTGAGTATTCGTCTTCATCATCTGTGTAGCGAGGAGCGAACAGCGAGCGACCGGGAGACTGCGGCGCCCCGTGCGACATACGACGTGGCACACGCAACCACGGCGCGGAATGAGGCTGGGAAACGAATAACATACTAGATCTTAGCATTCCCTAATAAAGCTGTAAAGTTACTGTACCCCTCCTACTCGTTAACGCCACTTCAGAGCGTCTCTTCGTAGTTCCTTTCCCTGGCAACAACCCTTAAGTGGTGGCCTTGCGCTCGTTGCTAACAAACATTTTTGTATAATGGCGTAGCGTGTTCTGCGATCATCAAGCCGCTTGCTGTGTTCCAGTTTAAAGAGTGTGGGTGCCGGTGAGATTACAGGCACATGAGGTTTTAGACCTATATGCCACAAGTTGATGCATGCTAGGGCACGTTCTTAATGAACGTGACATACGAGACCATGCTTTGTTATAGGTGATAGGAACCACTTAACATCAGGTGGGCCATCTGTGTTAAGTGTTTTTATATCGATATATAGAAATGGTACTTACAGACACGTTTTCTTGTGTTTCTATAGGTTCTTGTACTTTTGGGCCTTGGTATATTTCTTTTTGTACTGTATCTTTGCTCAGCGCAAAAGTTTTTGGAGGTCTGGGCGGAACTGGTGGTCCTAAAGACAAAAATAGCGAAATGAGTATATGACATAACATAAAAAATAAATAAATAACGCACACACAGCCTAAACTACTTGTCGTAGAGACTTGAAATTTTCAGAGTATATTCGTCTTGGTGCGCAGAGGTGTACTATGAAAGGAATTCCCGAAATTCAACCTCTAAACGTGTACAGCGGGTGTTGAAGGATGAAGTCGCGTTTTGCTAGTCCATAATAAAAAGGGCAATAAAATCATATTGATTTTTTTGCCCCCTTAAATATTGATTTTATTGTTTTTTTAGTATGTGTTGTTATAGAAGCAACAGAAATACATCAATCATCTGTGAAAATTTCAACTCTAACTATCACGGTTCATGAGATACAGCCTGGTGACAGACGGACAGTCAGACAGACAGACAGCGGAGTCTTAGTAATATGGTCCCGTTTTACCCTTTACGAACCCTTCCCAAAAAGTATGGAGGTAGGTACATACCGTCAGTAGAGACACCATTTCTTTTTGGACTAATTACTAACTTCGTGAACGACTTTCCTACAGGCCAGTCTCCTGAAATATTGAACAAATCTTTTAAACGCACTATGTTCATTTAAATAATATTGATTGTGCAATGGTTAAAAATTTAACGTTGCACATTCAAACTTAACCCTGACCTCAAAAATGTTACAAAACAAAACTGTTTTGCATGTGTATACAAAACTTATTATATCGTGTCGCGAGCTCTACTTCTTGTTTTTGTGTCTGGGTGTTACGTTGTATTCTAAGTTTATACAAAAAAACAAGCATATAGCCCACCTGATGTTAAGTGGTAACCATCACCTATAACAAAGCATTGCCTTGTAGGTTATGCACGTTAGGTACGTGTCCTACGATGCACTACCTTGCGTCCACTAACCTGAGGCATACTGGTGTTAAGCCTCATGTGCCTGTAATTTCACAGGCACCCACACCCTTCAAACCAAAACACAGCAATGCGAGCAACACTGCATGCTTGCAGAAATAGGTACTTACTTATGTTTGATTGACTAGCATTCAAGGACTTGCAATCTTCATCGCTTAGATTAGACTCATTTTCAGAGCAATCTGTGTTATTCAGCCTTATGTGCGGTTGACTTGTGTACATCTGGTGAGCTCTGCTGTCGGTTACTTTATCAAACGGCATTCTTGTACTCCTCACTATGTTTTTTGGGTCAAATGTGAATGCCCTTTGCTCGTCCTGAAAATAAAAACATTTCTTAAAGGAGTGGAAAATTTATTTTGCAAGTGTAAATAGTAAACTGAAGTGCATCAATGTAGGTTACAACAAAATGTATACAGTTTACAACTGTTAAAGTGTTCCGATGGATCCATCATTGTACTGTAGGTACAGTTAGCATAGACAATAAATGATGATCATACAAATTTAACTTAGGTGAAAAATAAATGGCAAATTTTATGTCATTTTTATTTTATATCCTATGAGCGTACTCTACAATGCTAGCGCATCTCTGTGTTCATCAACTTGAGGCATACAGGCGATAATAATAAATATCGTTTTGGAAGTTTGCATCCAAAGCGGTCCTAAATAAAGAGTCGAAGTCGCAAGTAATGATTCAGTTATCACAATATCAGCCTGAATAACCCCACTGCTTTGCCATAGTCACCACGCTTAATCCTACCAAACTACCTATAGTTTGGTGACCGCAGTTTCGGTGTTATGGTGGTGTGTTCCTTTAGTCACCTTATAAGACATCCACTGTTATTGAGGGGTATTATTATATATCTCTATTATATGTCGAGGCCACCAACACCGTTATTATTTATGTAGTCTAGTCTAGCAGTGGTTTAGTATTATACCTGAGCTCTAACTCCTGTTATGCACTCCGAGATAGGTATGTATGGACCGGTGCTGTACCCGGACTCATAGTGTTCATTCATGGCTGACATTGCAGACATAGCAGACAGGCTGTTACTATTCTGGTATGTAGCAGTGAGGGTGTTCTGGTATGTCTCTGAAAAGTTTTATATGGAACTAAGTAAACAATTATAGTAGTTATAAGATAAATTACATACAACGCTTCCAAAATGGTGTTCTAAAAGCATCTGTAATGCACCATGTTTCATAAGAAACGCAGAGCTACATGATATCCTCAAACTCAAAACGGTATCAGAAGAGATCAAAACTACTGCTCAGGTCTACCAAGACAAACTAAAAAACCACCCCAACAAACTAGCACAGCGACTCACTAAACCCAAATACAAAAAGAGACTCACACACATACAAAAAATGTATGTTGTGCCATTGAATGACCAATTATGAAGAAGAGTGGCTACTCAGATGCAGGAGTGGTTTCTATCCGACATAAAATACAAACTATTTGGTCATAGTTTTTTAACTGATCGCAAATAAAACTAAAAATATACAAATATTTGTGTGAATTAAATAAATATCATATTTCCACTATCCACCAGTAGCTACAGTAATGAATTTATGATGGGGCACTAGTGCATTTATATACTAGGAGCTTATATACGATAGAGAAATGCTATGACTTCAACAAAGTTATACATATTAATTGTTTTTTTTTTATATTAACATTTTACAGTAATTTGCTTACCCAGTGTATTTGAAGATTCATCCGTAGCCCGCAAACCACACACTCGGCAGATGGCGTCCACCCATTTTTCCATCTCTGACTCACAGTCTGCTTCCAGATGGTAAGTTCTTGAATGAGTCTGAATGGTGAATACTGATCCGCGTAGCTTTGGATCTAAAGATCCGGTGCCACTACGTTCCATATGAAGACCAGCATCTACCTTGGAAAGTAAATAGACGTTTTGTGGTTAATTATTCATAATAAATTAATATTAATAAATGAATATTTGTAAAGATTTTTTATAAAACATCATCTACCCCAAAACTAAGCATAGCTTGTACCTACTATGGGAACCAGGTGACAGATAGAATAATAATAAACGTTTTTTTTGTAAATACATACATAGAATGCAATATAACACCAAGACAATGTAACACAGTTTATAGTAGAAATATAATCAACACAGAGAAATAGCCTGCTTGAAAAATTGTAATGCTAAAGCTTTAGCACTTATAGGTAGGTATTTGAGTCTACAAAATCATTTATTGGTAAACATCCTCAATATGACTAGATTGAAGTTGCAAAACTACTGTAACACTTTCCCTGACCATCAAGGAAA
The DNA here is from genome assembly GCA_947095575.1 of Electrophaes corylata. Classification (NCBI taxonomy): domain Eukaryota; kingdom Metazoa; phylum Arthropoda; class Insecta; order Lepidoptera; family Geometridae; genus Electrophaes; species Electrophaes corylata. Next base: position 7,543,287 of record OX352698.1, on the reverse strand, counting down.
GACCAACAAAAGCATGTTTTATGTTTTTTTTTGACATTTGTGCTTTAAAAAACCCAACTTTCTTAATGATAGCAGAGCAATAATATTGATACTTTTGACTTTAGTTTGGTAAGTGGCGAGTTTGTGGTATATTACCATTTAACGAGCCTTCAAACATTCTTGTATTTGGTGATGAAGCAGTAATGTATGTCTTTACTATAAACAAAGTGTGCTTGAAAAATGTAGTAAAATGATACATAGATGTATTATTTTACTACATTTTTCAGAGCAGCAATGGCTATTCTAAATAGTGTCATTGGGTGGGTCAGCCTAAAGGAAGTAATAATGATAAATATACAATGCTGTGTAAGTATGTATCTAAAAATAATCACAAAACTGACAGGAAAATAATGAACAGGAAAATCTGGGGTAAAATTAAACTTAATAAAATTAATTCCTTAGTGTTGTTCCAGTGGGCATTGTTACATTACACAGGGCATGTTGGATTTATGACACAAATGGTGATATATTAATATTAATAATGGAGTAGATGTAAATATTAAAAAATAATAGCTCTGTTGTATTTTGGTTGGAACTGTGTGGGTGATGGTGAAGTTACAGGCACATGACACATTCTCAATGAGAATACCTGTATGCCTATTCTGTAACATCACCATCACCATTGGGTGATTGTGATGTTATAGGCACATGATACATTCTCAATGAGAACACCTGTGTGCCTCAACCATTACAGTGACGTTACAGGCATATGATACATCCTCAATGATGACGGTGAAGTTACAGGCACATGTTACATTCTCAAAGAGAATACCTGTATGCCTCAATGGTGATGGTGAAGTCATAGGCACATTCTACATTTCATAAATAAAAAAATAAAATAATTGTGGACCATCTGCTTGAATTATCATTACTTAAAAAACATTGTTTGGGTGAAGAATTGTTTTCGATTTTTCCATAGGTAATTTTTGGTATTTTATGCTATTGTAGGTAATTTGTGCTTCAAGAATATTTTCATCTCATTGCCTATTCCGCTCTCTCTACCGTTGATCAGCTCATTAGAATAATAACTTTTCTGGCAAAATCATAATTTATTACCTATTTGGCCTAATCAAACTCATATCTTATACCCATCTGTCAAAGGTACCACTTTCACGCTAATATACATATTACTACATTTATTTTATTAGTCTCTTTGTTGGCCTGTTTTTATTTATTGAAATGAAGAACTACTGGTAAATATTTGAATTTACAAGCTCTTGCTAGATTGATGGTCTAAGTGGAACTGAGATCCGGAGTGAATACAGCAAGATAAAATATGTTAATGTTTATTCAGGAAAGTAGCATATCAGATTACAATACAATACAGAGACTAACCACATAGTTTATCTATATACAGCTGTGACAGTCATCACAGCTCAGTTCGCCCTGCTTTCTGTGCTGTAGGTGATGGGTTTGATCCCTATCGCATTTGTGTGATCGAACGAGAATTTGTGTGATGAATGTTCATCACACAAATTTTCATTCGATCACATGTGTCAATGTTTGTTTTGTATCTGAGTGTTATATGTATTCACAAAAATGAATAAAGCATATAAGTAGGTATACTTAGTTTGCTTAGTTTGAGGCTAGAGGGTGTTGTGTGAATGTTTGTCAATATTTATTTATTTAAGCTGATGTTGACTGTCAGGTGAGTAACTGTGTAAGTAAAATTACTTGATGAAATACAATGATCTCTCACATGTAGATACTCAATGTGTTTTTATTTGTGAAAATTGGAAGGGCTATTGAACATGTGTTGTAGGTTTGAGGGTTGAGCGTGAGCTTTGCTGTCTTAAGTCAGATATTGTTTTGGAATTTTTTGTAGAAAGTTGTAATGTCGGTTGGTAGAGAATTTAGTCATTTACCTATACCATTTATAATAATGACTGACTATATAGTCAGTCAGGACAAAGACAATGAACCTCTTTAGCCACTTGTCACACATTTGAAATTTTTCAGGGTATATTTGTCTCTATGCGTTGAAAGTGTACTAAAAAAGGAATTCGCGTAATTGAACCCCTAACAAGTGGGGTAAAATTTCGCGAACTACTAGCAAAGAATTTATGTTCATATATACTTCAATGCATGAAAATAAATTTTTATTTATTTTCATGCATTGAAAATATTAATTAAAAAACATTTATCACTATTTTTAGTACTTATGTTATTTTTTTACCTACTTTTGTAGCCAATTTGTAAAATAAACTTATTTGAAAATACACTTTATCTTAGTACATGACGTTATAAGAGTACCTACTAACTTAGGCAAGTAGATTTATGAAGCAAGAAGTGGCACAGTATTTGCATGGAACAAACGAAGTATTCTAATAAGTACATACAACAGTACTATGCAATTTATAAAACTTATGTCGTACGAACAATATATCAGTAGATACAGGAGTTTGCTGCAGTACAAATTGATTAGAATGCTGCTAAAAAAAATAATGTTGCTTACCTACTCATTGCACAGCTGTTACTTACTTGTTCACATAAATCCAAATTGATTGTGCCCTTGAGCCGTCTGCAGTTCCGGTCCGCGTAGTAGTCTAAGAAGTATTGTCCGGGGAGCTCTCCTGACTGGCGCAAGGTAAACCACCTTCTCCGCCATTTCTAGCAACGATAAAACCACGTTTGCACACTTCGATAGATACTAATCTACTCACAAAAATGTATTGCTTAATTCTCCTGGAGATCAATTTGTTTCTAGACCCGATTAACGTATAGAATACGAAAAATACATTCACAAATCCTATCAACAAAGGTAATAACTATAATAGGTAGGTACAAAACTTACAAGTAAATAGGTAGGTACTTACTGTGCGCCAGATACGCTTTGTTGGTGGCGATTTTGTTAGCCATCCCTCAAACACAATGCTCCTCGACATTATTTCTAGATGCTAACACGAAAATATTTGAAATGAGTCACATAATAAAGCAAAAGTACACTTCTTCAAATTGTTTCTCAGTAATCGCTATCATCTTGCTTTGCTTGCTTGCTTATCTAGCCTTATCTGTGCTGGTGCCCGTTCTGTCGGATATAAGTGTTCTGTGGTTCTGTCTGTAGGTACTGTACGCAAAGCAAGTTCGTTCCTTCAATCCATTCGATTTATTCAATTCAAATGTTATTCGTTACCTGTGCCAAGAGATAAAGCTTGTTTCTACGTTTGCTCCACAGGCAACACAGCAACACCCATAGAATAAGAAACAGTTGATATTCTTAGGCAATAACAAACTGAGAAAAAAATAATTAAAGGCCAATTACAAGGCATGCAATTAATAATTCTGTATTGATCCCTAGATGGCGTTGTATAGCAAGCTATAGAGAATAAATTATTGCTAGGTACCTATGTAGGTAGGTAGAGATCGCCCAATCTTAAAGTGCACGCCCCACTATTTCAGTAATGAGCTCCCGTACCAAGTCGGAAAATGCATATATTATCTATGTAATGGTGTTCCTTTTACTCGTTTAAGTACGATACTTTTTAAATCATTGAAATCGTTCCATTGGTTGCGAAGATATTACACATTTTGTACCAGTCAACCGCGGGGCGGCCGAATAGCTCATGTGACGTCACGATATCTTTTCCGCCCGCGGGCGCGCTCTCCGCAATTCATTTATTAGAGTTCACTCGATCTGCGCGGGTCGTGTTGTGGTTTTTACGTGAATATACCGAACTATAAGTACTGTATAGTACCGAAGTGTACTAATACTTCAGTTAGTACACCTAAAAAACTATTTTTCAATGTGCCAAAGGTCCCGAAAGTGCGCAAAAAATGGTGCACTATCATGAAGAGGGATGACAAAATTCCGCTTTCGTGCCAAACTTCAAGATTTTGTTGCGAGGATCATTTTGATGTAAGTACTACCTACTTACATCAAAATGATCCTCAATCATTACTCGTGTGGTAAACAGGTGCGTAGGTAGGTAGCTTAGTAAAGCTTGTTTACGAATGTTAAAGAAAAATACAGGGTCGTACCTACTAGGTATATTTCAATGAGTAAGTAAATGATAAAAAATGTAAGTAGTGAAGTTTCTAATAACCCTTCCTCGGTAGTCGGGTTAAAACCAGGGTCGTACTCAGGTCTAACTACAATAAAATGTGCCGTTCCCGGTAATATTCCCCAATGCGGGAATATCCCACAAGTTTCCCGGGATATCGGGGATCATTTTGGGATTATAGAGGAATATTTCCGTCTTGGGGAATATATATCTATCTCATCATCATCATCATCAGCCTGTAGAAGTCCACTGCTGGACATAGGCCTCCCCCACACGTTTCCAGGAAGAACGATTCTGAGCCCTTTCCATCCATCGACTTCCCGCGGTCCTAACAATGTCGTCAGTCCATCGGGTAGGAGGACGTCCTACGCTTCGTCTTCCGGTTCGTGGTCGCCATTCGAGAACCTTTATTCCCCAACGGTTATCGGTTCTACGAGCTTTATGGCCTGCCCACTGCCACTTTAACTTGCTGATTCTGAGAGCTGTCGGTGACCTTGGTTCTTCTACGGATTTCCTCATTTCTGATTCTACCTCGCAGTGAAACTCCCAGCATCGCTCTCTCCATAGCTCGTTGTGCGACTTTAAGCTTGTATATGAGACCAATAGTTAGCGACCACGTCTCAGTGCCATAAGTCATCACTGGTAACACACACTGATTATAGACTTTCGTCTTGAGGCTTTGCGGTAACTGTGACGAGAAGATGTGCCGTAATTTCCCGAACGCTGCCCATCCGAGTTGGATTCGTCGGCTGACCTCCAACATATACCGGTACGGGTGCGACATGAGCATTTGACATAAGTTTCGTCTTACTCATGTTCATTTTAAGACCCACCTGTTGGGAGACAATATTGAGGTCTCTAAGCATTGTTTCTAGGTCTTCCAGCGATTCCGCCATTATGACTATATCGTCGGCAAATCGAAGGTGACTTAAGTGTTCGCCATTGATTTATTTATTTATTTTATTTATTTATTTAATTTGAACGGCTACAGCCAATTACACAAATTAATTTACATAGCTCCTAGAATACATATAACAATTTTAACAAAGAAAAATAATGTCAAAAAGTAATAGTCAAAAGAAAAATAATAGTCATCATAAAAATTAGAGTAAATAAAGTACAAACACACGTCATTAATTCACACAGTCTTCTCACAAAAATCCAAGCACTCCGATAACATTACCTTCCATTCATACGCAAACACATCACAGTCAGGGTTCTTGTCCAGGAGGGCGTTGAGCGCAGAGAGAGATCTGGGTATGGGAGATATTGATTGATATTGATGCCATACCTATTCCAGGACACGAGCTTGAAAATATCCTCCAGTGCAGACGTCAACAGTTTCGGAGAAATTACATCTCCCTGTCTCACTCCTTTTTGCAACTGGATAGGATTTGTAATCTGGTCCTGGAGTCGGATAGTCATGGTGGCATTACTATATAGGCCTTTCAACACTTCGATGTACCGATAGTCAATTTGACACCGCTGGAGTGACCGTAACACTGCCCAGGTTTCGACTGAATCGAAGGCTTTTTCATAGTCCACAAACGCTAAACAAAGTGGCTGGTTATACTCTTTGGTCTTCTGTATAACCTGCCGGAGCGTATGAATGTGGTCTATGGTACTGAAGCCTTTTCGGGACCCGGCTTGTTCGGGAGGCTGGAAGTCGTCTAGCCTACGAGCGAGACGATTAGTAACTACTCTCCTTCAAAAGGGTGTTATCACCTTTCTTAAAGAACAGTACCACCACACTCCTGCTCCATGCCTCTGGCGTCGTACCCTCGAGGATGAGGATATCTATCTATACATGTAATAAAACTGTAGCCAAAGTGAATGAAAAAGAAGTACTTACCTATGTAAATCTAAGCGCGAACGAAGTTACGGGCATCATCTAGCCCCAAGCTAAGCAGAGCTTGTGTTATGGGTACTAGATGACTGATATACTTAATACGATACATTACATGCATACATATTTTTTATTATACATAGAAAACACCCAGAACACCCGGAATAAATATTAGCAGATCGTACAAACATTTATCCCAAGGCGGGAATCGAACCCGCAACCTCCGCGTCGCAGGCGGACATTCGCCAGCCGCGCCACATCGGTCGTCATATGGAGAACTACGTCAAGTATAGGCTTGTGGGAGGAATGCTTAGATTGAAGAAGGAAGTATTGCATTCCTGTATTGTATTCCTGACCTTGATTATTTATTGTATAATTTTTAAATAAATCTGGGTATAACCTACGACAAAATATAATTATTTTGTCGTAGGTCGTAGGCTTATTTTAAACTTAACATACCTAACGCTTTCGTTTATTCATAGCTCTAAATTACGTGTCCAAAGAACTTAGGTAGGTACATTCCTGTCAAATTAAGTATTTAAGTCTAATTTTATTTATTTTATACCTACATAATATTTTTCTTTAAACCTTTAAGTTTCTACATACTTATCTACATACCAATGTTGAAAATAACAGCGTAGGTAGTTACAACAACAAACACAACTTCCCTGGCTGACTAACCTAAAACTTTTAGGTATTTTATAGGCTAGTCCAAGTATGTGTACCTACCTACATATTATCCTGTTATTCTGATTAGGTTGATAATGAGATTTGTTTACCTCTGAAGTTTCCAACCATGAATTTCAGCGCTTGTGTAATTTAAATGATTACTAAGATAATCAAATACCATGAAGGTATCAACTTTAGGTAGATTATCGGATTGCGCTTGCTCAAAACCGATATCTACCTTATTTCTAATACTCATTTGTTATATTAAAATAACAACCTTCTAATAAAAACCTAATCAAATCACTTGGTGACGTTACGCTCCGTGTCGGACGAGTATCGCGAACAGAAACGCGGGGCGCGCAGTGGTTTGGCGGCTAGCGCTGGGCCATTGTGACGTCATCGCTTCCGTTCGCGCGGTCAGTGAATCTCGTTCGGTATTTTGCCCATAACTTAGTCAGTTTTGGCCGTAGAAAAAAAAATTTTGCATTTTATGTTTTAGTTTCTCAAGGCCTATAAAACTGCATTCATAGAAAAAACTGTGACGGGTCCCCATTCAAAGTGAATTGTTCTTTATGCTTTTTGAAACAACAAGGGTTATTTTAAAGTAATTTATTGGTTGTCAAAGTCAAAGAAATACCGTGGAGGGGCGTGCATTTTTAGCTTGGTTTATCTCTACCATATATTATTCTATGGTAGTTACCTAAGAATATGGACCCAGTATAAAAGTTACTTTATGATATGGACTAAAGCAAATATTCTATGGTAGGTATATTACATACTTACATACCTAGCTACCTATTTATGGAAGACTAAAAAGTTGATCTAGCACAGATAGTAATAACAATAGTCTGTGTGTTGCTATCTGTTTGTTTTTTGTTTCCTATAGGCGAATTCTGAGTTTTTTTCGTCTTCCGGATACCGGATTTCGGTTTGCGAGCTCGAATTTTTTGTATGGAAATAAGATAGGCGCCCTAGCGGCATATGGGGGCACTAGCGTATCTCCATACAAAAAATTCGAGCTCGCAAACCGAAATCCGATATTCGCAAAACGTAAACAAAAATCAGAATTCGCCCTCGGATTCTATTCAATAATAACTCTTGCCAGGAGTCTAAGCCATGGGCTTCATAATTATTATCATCAATAGACGGTTGAGCTAAGCAGTTGTATTACGCATGATGGGGAATGAACGAGTCTCCTACATTCATTTCCAGGAAGATCAGTTAGCCCTCCACCCGAATTCCCGACATCAGCGATCTTTACAATGTCATCAGTACAACGGCGTCCTTCTTACTGTTACTACGCTGAGGAATCTTTCGAGTAGGGCTAGTTACCTACCTAGTTTATTTATTTCAATATGAATCGACTATTAAACCTTCTTATAAGAAGATAGTTGCGGTGTGTTCGTTCGTACTTACCTACTACTAGGTAACTTTTTATTGACCGAGCGAAGCAGAGCGAAGCGTCAGTTTCGAGATATATTTCATTGGCATTTGCGATTGTCAACGTAGGTAGTAGGTAGGTAGGTACCACATAACTGAATAACCGGAAGCGCGGATCCACCGTTGTGGGTACGATGGGCATGCCCACAACCCTAATAGACCAGAATGAGGATGAGCTGTCCGACAGGCAGCGCCGCGTGCGCGACTGATCGTACCATTTCCTTCATTTTGATATCCTTTGTAACTTGTAAAAAAGTAGCACGACTTTGTCTCGTGTGTAGGTCTACACTTCCTGGATAACGATAAACGAAGTTCCATTGTCGTTTTGATTTCCACGCGACTGATTTATATGTAGGTAAACTAGGCATAGGTCCCATAGGCATGTTTGTCATCTTTGTCTTTAAGTATGTAAAGCCTAGTCCTAAATTGTCTTGAGACGCAAAAGACGATGTTATCTAACCAACATGAGATCGTTTATCCTCACAGAACGCCCATCCATAGAGAACGACGGTGGTACTAGGGATATTAGTGATCGGCAGCTCCCCCGTTCTGTTAAATTGGAACTGTCAGCACGACGGATCTACTAAATACAGTCCTATTTTACGAGACTACTGTGTGATCGGGGTGTTATGACACTGATTTACCTTCTAAGCAGGTAGGTAGGTACTGCAAATAAAACCTTCGTAATTATTTTAATAGGTACGTACCTAGAAAAGAAAATTATGATGCTACGCTCTGCTTTTGTTCATTTTCATTGAAACATGTCAAAATTCTAAGCATAATACCTTAAAAAAATCTCTAAAAATGGAAAAATCCCATCCCCAAGAACAGCACCCAACGGCGAAGCAGGATGATGGCCTCTTCCTCCTCGAGGTACTTATCGATAAAATAGTTTTTGTGAAAAGTCCTTGTTTCTCCGATAAGGATTTTAGAACATGTGTGAATATAGAATGTCCTGCCGTCGAACCGCTAGAAATTTGTGATGATGACCCGGGGGCGTGCATTGCCAAGAGCGGTGGACCTTTCGTAAAAAACTTTAATAATGGCAAGTCTTGTTTATTTTCACTGAAAGAAGCAGACATTAAGGCAGCCATGGGCAAGTTCCCTGTAAGCGTATCAGTTTATAAATCGCTACCATGTGGCTGCTTGCCAACCAAAATAGTCATGGGAGAGGCCAAAATAGATATGACTAAAGAATTTGTTCAAGCACGAAACAAGTTTTTAGAAGACCCTAACAGCGTAAGCTATCAAGCTCTTAAGGATTCCTTCCGGATTGTTGGACCAGATGGAGCTGAAACCGGAGAAATCGTTATGTTTTTGAGAATATCTTGCTTCGGCAAACTGATTATCACAAGATTTCAAGGCGCAGGTGCTCCACCAAGTCTAGGAGCTGGCGCCGGAAGTTCAGCCATTGTTGATCGATCTTGTAATCCTCAAAAAACATTCCAAAGTGATCAAGATCCATGTGCTTGTGGAGTAGCTAGAGCTGCAGCTGCTGGCGGTGCTGGAGGTCAATCTGGAGGAGCTGGATTTGGATCTTGTCCTACGGGTAGACATTAAACTAGTAGTTCTGCAAACAGTAGACTTCGCGAGTATAAACTCTTTGCAACAATTAGTAATCATGATAATTTTACCTACATTATAAATAACATACGTGCTTAGTGAAAAGAATCATGTTACTTTAAATAATTATTTATTTGTACACTGGGAAAAAACCTCTTAACGTTCAGAACAATCTGCCCAATTAAATTGTACAATTTTTTTTCAAATGCATGACAATTTTGTTGGTCTCACTTGCTGGTAGTTCTGCAAAAGAGCTGCTGGTTATTATCAGTAACTTAGTGTCATTAGTGTCATAAAGTGATCACTGAGTCGTCTAGTAGTTTTCTCAATATTTCCCTCTCTAATTGACTGCTTGTGTATCCTTCTAACCCGACGATCAACCTTTTTTGGTCGTATTACCTCTGCCTAGCAGACAGTCATCATCATCATCACCATCATCACCATCACCATCATCATCATCATCATCGTCATCATCATCATGACTAAAAGCCTGGAAACCCACTGCCTCCAGGAAGAACGATTTTAAGCCTTTTCCATAACCATCTTTTCGCAATCCTAACTTAGTTTACGACTTGATCGGCTAATCGATGTTTTGTGTTTTTTATTTACAGCAAGAGATCCCTACAACAGTATGCCATGTGTAGATCCGGACGACCCTTGCTTTTGCTCAGGCCCTAAGCCAGCCGCCAAGCAACAGATGGAGTGCAGAAATACCGATCAGTACTGTCTTCATGTTCCCAAAGGTGAGAGTTCTTTAGTCAACCAATAAAATAACTTACATGTGTTGGTTTAAATTGTATTTCACACCCCAATAAATACTCCCTTGCAAAATACTACGAATGTTACCTCAATAGAGGTAAGTAGAATTACATTATGTAAACGAATAGTCTTTAGGTACATACTTTAATACATAAAAAGACATAAGCCTTACCCACTACGTCAAAGTAATTTGCATTCTGGACAAATTCTATTAAAGCATGTTTATGGTTAGCAAAAAATCTATGCACATAAATTTTGCCAGGTCGCAGCAAACAATTCGAAGAGATAGGAACAAACTTGGGTGGTAATGAACTAAAGATCAAAGTACCTGCCACCGCGTCTATTATCAAGAAAATAAGTCAAACTCATTGTGCCATGCAATGCCCGTATACGAAAGGAACAGACGGTGGGCCTTGCGCGCCGCCGTGTGGAAAAAATCAAATCAGCTTAGCTTTGCCTAGTGAAGCTACGTGTTGTCGAGGAGCCCAGCCAGCTGGCACACAATTTACTTGCACAACCGAAGGCTGCACTCAGGCTTCCAAACATGGTCAACAAGCAGCGCTTGCTCGGGGTGATGCAAAACAACAAGATCTTCCTAACAAAGACGTTTTCGTATTAAAAGTAGCTAAAACTGCAATGCAGGGTGACAGAAAATGTAAATTGGAACTTGAACTTGTTACTCCTAGTGGTCCTGAAAAAAAACAGCCTGTTCGAAAAGTTAACACAAGAATGCAGTCTGACCCTGATTGTGAATGTTGTATTAGAAGACCTAAAAAACCCAAAAGCCGAAAGAGACGATAATACGGAATATTTAATCACACGTTGTTGCTAATTTACTATGTAGTCTACAAACGCTCAAAAGGTAGAATATAAAATAGCATTATTTTGATGTCTGATAATATGATCACAAAATTGTGCAGATTGCTGTCCGACTGGAAACAAGGTGATATTTCAAATGCCGTCGGACTCCTGTGGCATGGGCCATAAGCAACGAGCCCATTTTAACTTCAACTCAGACGGAGTGGGGGATGTCGCGCGAGACGAGCCTGGTCAATTGTTGGCCACTACTGCTGAAGACTATCCTGGAGTCGTTTATGACTTCCCACGACAAGTGATTAAGCTGCGGATTGGCAAGACAGTTGAGATGCCAGGTCGCAAGTCTAAACTAGAATATCAGTTTGTGACACCAGTTATAACACACGATCGTGTGGTCCCTGTTAGAGATACGCGTACAGCACAGTGCGTTCCTTGTTGCCCTGATTGTTGCCCATCCAAATTTGCAAAGCGTAAATAATATTTTACGGTCGTAGGTACAATCATTTAGATTTTTTAAGACATGTTCAATAAATGTTGTTTTGTCCAGAACGCACTTTTCTTATTATTTTATTTATAAACACAATAAGTAGGTTATGCAACTACGTACAATGTATATGACCTAGGGTAGGGCTACTATAGATATTCATATATATTTCATGACTTGAAACTTCAAGAGAATTTTATTTTGAATTTGTGCGTAGCGGTGAACAGACTCTAGACCTGAAATTCAACCACTAAAGGGGTGCGTTGAAGCTTATGAAGTTTTTAAAATCTACAATCAGAGGATGCGAGTTGCCTATATGACAGTCAGTAAGTCGGACAAAGATGAATAATAACAATATGCACTTAAATCGATATAAATATACTTAGTTAGGTAGTATTACGTTTGTATTTATTGGTAAAACATGGAAGTTAATGTTCGAAATAAAATATTCTGACGATCTATTGGCTTACTAAAGGTGCAAACGCATAGAATCGATTTTCAGTGTTAATATTAGGTGCTTGCATAGGTACCCATTAAATAAATTGGACGTGTGTCGCGACACTACGCGACATTGCATCATGTTGAGGTACGAGTGTGCAGGCGGGCGGCAGGTGTGCCCATAAACCATGTTAACTACGTTTTTAGGGTTCCGTACCCAAAGGGTAAAACGGGACCTTATTACTGAGACTCCGCTGTCTGTCCGTCTGTCACCAGGCTGTTCATCTGTATCTCATGAACCGTGATAATTAAAGAGTTGAAATTTTCACAAAGATGTATTTCTGCTGGCGCTTTAAGAACAAATACTAAAAAACAGAATAAAATAAATATTTAAAGGTTCTCTCATATAACAAACGTCGTTTTTTTTATAGATAATGGTACGGAACCCGCCGTGCGCGAGTCCGACTCGCGCTTGGCCGATTTTCATTTAACAATATAACTTCAAATACTTATTTATTTAAAACCGGGTAAATATGGGTGTTATCTTAACAGCTAACTAAACACTTCATGGACCAATCTGATTCATGGAAATAAACCTGAAAATATTAGAAAAAAATCTTTGTTAAACGACCCAAAATTCTTAAAACATACTTAGTTGCATAATGGGGGTTCATTGATTACATTATAAGCCCCTAACTTCCCGACTTCATTTGATCCAAGAGTAAATAATCAAATCGCAAAAAGTTAGAATAACTCATAAAACAAACACACAACACTACACATCACCGATTTGGGTACTTAAGCTTATAATAGGTATCTTAAATAATCTTTCTGCAACTCCAATTCCTGACTACTCTAGTTTTCGATTTACTCAATTTACCGATAGTGATGTTAAGAAGAGCATATCGTCTATATCCTCAAATGCCATCGGAAGCGACAGTATCAGCCGGAATATGATCGTCCCCATTATTGATGAAACTGTTCATATCATCCGGCATATACTTAATGCATCCCTGATGACCGGCGTATTTCCATCAGTATGGAAAGAAGCCCAAGTCACTCCGCTTCCCAAAAAGCCAAACCCATCATCTTTTTCTGAATTCCGTCCTATTTCAATTCTCCCTTTCCTCTCCAAAGTCTTAGAACGCCTTATCCATCAACAACTAAGTAGCTTCCTTATTAGTAACAGTCTCCACAATCCTTTTCAATCTGGTTTCCGTACCGGTCATAGCACAATGTCAGCCCTGGTGAAAGTCACGGATGATATACGTTATGGCATGGATAACGGAAAACTAACTTTACTATCACTTCTTGATTTTAGTAGCGCATTTAACAATGTTGATTTTGATATTCTACTGGCCATTCTTAGCTCACTTAACATATCTCCTACGGTAATTGACTGGTTTCACAGTTACCTGCATGGCCGCCGGCAGCGTATCCGCTTGGATGACTCATACTCATCTTGGTGTGATATCAAAGCTGGTGTGCCACAGGGCGGTGTTTTATCTCCTTTGCTTTTTGCAATATTTATAAATTCTATTTCCCAACACCTTTCTATGTCATATCACCTCTATGCAGACGACCTCCAAATTTACACTCAAACCACTTTAGCTCAACTTCACGAAGCTGTGGAAACCACAAACTCTAATTTGCGTCGCATTTCGGACTGGAGTAAATCGTTTGGAATCTCTGTCAATCCTGATAAAACGCAAATCATTGTTATAGGCAGTTCTAGGATGATTTCTAAAATAGACTGGTTCCACCTCCCCCAAGTTATTTTTGATGGCAAACGCATACAGCTAAGTGATTCGGTCAAAAACTTAGGCGTACTAATTGATAAACAACTTTCGTGGCGACCACACTTAGCTGAGCTTAGTCGGAAAATGTTTGCTTCTGGTGCCTCCCTTAGGAGACTTCGAAACTTTTTACCCACTGCCACCAAAATAGCGCTTGCAAGATCCCTCCTTCTCCCAATTCTAGATTATGCTGACGCCTGTTTTTTGGACATCACCGAAGAGCAACTGTCTAAGCTTGAGCGACTCCAAAATTACTGCATACGATTCATATTTGGCCTGCGCAAATATGATCATGTTTCTGATTTCCGCAAGAAACTTCAGTGGTTGCCAATCCGCTTCCGTCGGAATGCTCACATCCTCAATCTTCTTTTTAATACTCTTTTCTCTTCCTCAACGCCTTCATACCTGAAAGAGCGTTTTGACTTTTTGCACCTTTCTAACCCTCGTATCTTACGCTCTTCCGATACCTTACAGCTAAAAGCTCCTGTTCACTCCACCACTTTCTACGAAAAGTCATTTACAGTGCAGGCTGTCCGCTTGTGGAATGCGCTGCCTGTCGACATCAGAAAGGCAAAATCTCTTTCAATCTTTAAGAGCCAGGTCAAAGCTCATTACATGTCGTGTACTGGTTAAACTGAAACATTTATTATTTATTAAAGGAATAACTTTCCTCGCACTAGGTATATTATATTGAATTATGTTTATGTAATATACTCATATAGTATGTAGGTAAGTATAGGTATATTTATATGTATTACGTATTTGTTTTTAGTTTATTTATTATAAGTATACATAGTATATATATATATTTATATATATATGTATCTAAATATATACCTATAAGTATCGTTATATATCTATACATATTATTATTATTATAAAGTTTAGTCTAATATCCGTAATAAAACATGCACTTAACTCCCCCCCCATCTCATGTTATGTTCGTTCCGGTCCATCCAAAGGTTGCCTGGTAGAGATCGCTTTTAGCGATAAGGCCGCCCATTGTGTTACTGCATTGTTTACTGTATTATTCTTATAAAATGTGTGTACTTGTGGTAATCAATAAAGTGTTATCTATCTATCTATCTTATCTAACGATACATATTAACGAGTAAATATCGTCGTAGGTACATTGCCGAGATTGCCGTTCTACCAATTACTGACTCTGGAGGAAAAAGAAGATATAATAGCTACTTGGAATGAAGTGGAAAGCTGTCATGATGGTCTTCTCAAGAGCGTTATGAGAAAATATGAAGTACCAAGCTCATTATCTCATGCCACTGTAATAGTCAAAGAGTGCTTGAACATTGTCGTTGAGAATATAAAGCTTCCAGTAAAATCACACAATGTTGGTTCTATTTTATCCGACTGCTTGTCTTCCACGTCCTTGTACAACGTGAGGTCAAAGAAACGCAGTGTTTCGTTTTCAGATACTGTTGATTGCCTTTCACAGTCTCACAGCCAACGCTTATTGGAAAATAAGAACAACTTAGAGGATTGCTTGTTTGGAAAACAAGAAACCACTGTATATATGACATTATTTGATGATTTCCGCCTACGCAATTCTGCTACGCAAGCAACAGCTTCAATTAACAAATGTTTACAAGCTGTATGTGATTGTGAAGATAACAGCAATTTCCCAAATGCAGATTTCAGGTTAAGCCCAAATTACTGTTCCACATCTACTATGTCATCTGTGCCACAAAGATTTAATAGAAAGGGCGTGGATGGAAAAGTACACTATTCCGATGTTTATTTCTTTGGAAGAAATAAAGAAGAACCTGAATCGGGGATGGGATGTTGCGGTAACAAAACAAAACTTCGAAGATCAGAAAACACCACAGCTGCACCAGTGAAAACTGAAAAATCCAAACCTAATGAAAAAGGTGCTTCCGTTCAAGCTAAAAGTCCAAGCAACTCAGCATGTGTCCAAACGTGCAAATCACGCGGATCTTCAGCAGGGACTTGCACTGGAAAAGCCGTGTCAATCAAAGATGATAAATCCGACAAAGGGGCAAAATCCAAAAATGGAACGAAACCCAATAGTGGAACGAAACCCGATAAAGAACCTTGCCCCGCAGCGGGAACAAAAGGAGATATGGTCGCGACAGTTTCGCATATTCGTATCGGACCTAGAGAACCATGCCCAGTGCATGGTTCAGATCCTTGCCAAGGTCTAAAATGTATTATTGCATCGTCAGGAGGAGAACAAGCTCCTGTAAGAGTATCAACAGTGACAAATCCTCGACGAGGGGTGTTCGAGTTAGTCGTACGCAGAATTACTGGAGCCCCACTTGCCAAGAACGAACTAATGTTAGAATGGACTCCTCCACCGTCGAGACCTCCCTGCGGCTCACCGTGCCCAGTGCCATGTACGTTGCCTGGTCCTTGCCGTCCACCAAAATGCAAAATGATAGTATGTCGACCATCACCTTGCAAACCTAAATGCTGCAAAAAAGCGTGCAAAAAGCCATGTGGTCCGATGCCATGTCGTTCTGTGCCATGCAAAAAATGCTGTAAATCATCTTGTTGCGGAAAACCGTGTCAACCGTGTAGACCATGCCCACCTCTTCCAAAATGCAGACCCTGTCCACCATCGCCTTGCAAATCTCCTTGCGGACCCCCTTGCTCACCACCTTGCTGCAAGTTTCCGTGCACTTTACCATGCAAAAGTTCACCCTGCCTGCGACCTTGTCCAGTCGGACGTAAGAAGCCTCGCAGAGCTCGAAGTCAGCCTCGCATTAAATCACACAGAAAACGTGTATCGCCTTGCTGCAACCGATCGAAAACTTGCCCTATTGTACGCTGTCGAAGTGTACCTGGACCTTGCTTTGTTTGTTGCGCTACACCTTGCCTTCCACGAAAATGCTGTTCCGTGGCGCCTTGTAAACCCCCCAAGTGTTGCAAGAGTAGCTGCTCAACTTGCTGCGGATGAAAAACTTTTTGCTCATTGAAACAATCAATAAACGGTTATACAATGATAATGTTTTTAACTGTTATAACGACGACATGGCAAGCACGGCTTTTTGCACCATTTTTGATAAACAGAGGATTGCGTGTCATACTTACCTACTTGGGTCACACATACCTTACTTTTCTCCGTTGTGATTCTAATCAAATAATAAACTGCGTAGCAGGTATTAGTCTCATATGAATATGCTTGCTAACTTAACCCCATTTTTTGTCCTTCTTTATAGGCTATTAGGCATGCATTTTCTTTTTATGTAGAGGACTGCTACAAAATGAGACACGTAATCCTTCTGTATTCTCCAAATACGCTATTCTACTTTGCAGATTGATATTATACGCTTTATGATTTCAATTGCAGAACTGAGAAGACCAGCTAAACAAAAATGTAAATAATCATACCTATAGTATGAGCATACAGTGATAAACGAAGTTTCTTTAACGTCCTTGTGGCTATTAAATCATTTTACTACTGACTTATTGGTTCAATGTTTTCTTGGCTTGGGTGGAAAGTGTCGTAAGAGAAATAGCATAATTCTCTGCACAATGTCATGTTGATACACGATGCATAGCAATATTGGGTGGTGTGACTGAGAAGACTTATGCTATCTGCCTACGACACCTCTACCGCTTTAGGAAGGCGTAATTCACACTTGGACACGAAAAATGTCTGGGATTCGAACATGCAACCAAATAAGGGTAGGTAGGTTCTTTTTATTCTCAGGAGTTCAGACCAGGTGTATGCAAGATGAAGATCCCGCGTGAGTGACCAAACAGCATGATCAAAAAAGCACCTGCAGGAAGGAATCCGTTGTCCCTTTGAATAATTTACCTGTTATTATATGTACGTAGTACGTAGTAGTATGTTTCGAAATTAGCATGGGAAATGCGAAGATAATAAAATGTGGCACTGCTAGGTTCTGTACAATGCTTGCTAACAAATGATTCTGCTTCCTTAGTCTATATTTGTATTTTTTATACAAATAACAACAAAACATTGCCGCATATAGGACGCGTCCGTCAGGAACGTGCCCAACGATGCACTGCTCAGCTTCCATCAAACTGAGGTGTACAGGTGTTAAGTCTCATGTGCCTGTAATTTCACTAGACACCCACAACCTTCAAACCGAAGCCGTAACGCAGCAAACTGCTTGGCGCCAGGCACAAATTCTTGTAAAATAAACTCTGCAACAATAGAAATTTAGCCTCTAACCAAAAGCTATATGTAAAACAAATATGGATGACTTTATATAGGTAGGTACTGACTTGAACACAAAATAAAAAGTATTCTATGGCTTAGGTACCTACCTACATTATCTATGATAGGTTCTCTTCGTTCTAGCGGTTTGATAATTAGGTAATAATATTATAATATAAACAACCAGATTGGTTTGAAGAAAAATTATGGATATATTTATATAGACAAATATATATTTACTAAAAATAATACGAGGAAAAGCTCTGTTGCTTCTCAAGATGACAGAAAACGAATCCTTCTTGCATAAACTTGACAATGTTATTTACGTTATTTACCTACATTTCTGACAATTCTGAACAAAGAATACTTTTGATATATATCAAAGTATTCTGTGCTTTTGATTCTGAATTTGACAGCACCAAGTTTACAAGCCTTTCGACCAAAATATGAAAATTCCAGCAATTGCTCACAATAAAAATGACTGATAAAAAAAATGCTAAAAGCACACAGGTTCAGGTTAAATCTGGAAAATCTAACCACAAGTCTGGACCATGCCCGTGGCTCTGTAACCAAGTACCAAACAATGTTCCTGGGCCAGGTCCTGCACAAAGTGTCTTACATCCAAGAAAAGACGTTTTCGTTCTGAAGGTTAGCAATAGGATGACCGTTTGAATCGATGCTTTATGAATTTGAAGATCTAGGGGTGTTAGGTGGGGTATCTTGAGAACTTTCGTTAACTCTTCAAGGTACACGAACAACAGTTTTTGATCAAAAGTATCTACTTTTTGGACTATTCTTTTATTGTTATCAATGTTAACATTAATATAATTTATGATTTACCTATATCGTGTTACTAACACTGTATAGGGAAACAACACTTAACACTTAAGTTTTGTGCAATTGTAGACCAATCGCTAGCTTATAATATAAGTAGGTCCATTAATAAGACTGTTACAACAGATTGCAAAAGTGGGTGCCACTGGAGACCGTCACTGTAAAATGGAGTTGGAACTAGTGACTCCTAAAGGTCCTGAAAAGAAGGCACCTTGCCGAATCGATACAAGGGAGACACAATGTGATCCAGATCCACCACCTTGTTGTTGCATGAAATCTAATAAAAAGAAAAGGAAGTAGTTTAACTCACTGTGCCCTCCACGTGTTCATATATGTATGTTTTGCACATTCAGTCAGTAAATCAAGGGTACACACAGGTACAGGTAGGTGTAACTTATGTGATGTTTATACTATCATAACAACCACAATTAAATTACTAAATAAAATATCCAGTACTTTTAATTTAATTCCATGCTGGTCAACCTGCACCCTATTTTTAAAGAATAATTATCAAATAAGGTCATAAAAAAAGAACGCGAACAAAAACAGGTTAGGTTAAGTGAACACTTTCGACTATGACCTATAAGACCTATTTGCGCCGTCTTTGAAGCGTAACATTGGGCGCCCGACTGGTTGTTTGGCACCAGCAACATCCAAAAGAAAAGTTTGCCTCAGCAAACGCGTAGGGTCCATACGGTCTAGATGACCTAGTCAACGCAAGCGCCTTTGTTTCAGCAGGGCGATTATGGTAAGCAGCTGTATAGTTTTTAGCACCTTCTCGTTTTCAACCTGGTTTTTTT
The DNA here is from genome assembly GCA_947095575.1 of Electrophaes corylata. Lineage (NCBI taxonomy): Eukaryota > Metazoa > Arthropoda > Insecta > Lepidoptera > Geometridae > Electrophaes > Electrophaes corylata. The sequence continues at coordinate 7,523,637 of OX352698.1, read as the reverse complement.
AAGAAATGCCCAGATTGTTGCGCATGTGAAAGTTGCTTAGCTTCCGTTCCTGTTCGCGAACGATGCCGTAGAGACTGAACGTTTATTCAAAGGTAGACGTGGCCTTACTTTTTGTAACAAACTCTTTTAAAAGAGGATTTTTTAAAATTCTGTTTTGGCAGATGTCTGCCACCACCGCCAATAAAATTTGACGCTAGGTACGCAATAAATTGTCTAGGTCAGTCTAGGTATTACAAACAAACACGAATGATTTGATTTACAAAACAATTTGAAACAACAAAAATATGCAAAATTGCATTTAATTTTGCAGTTTCTTCAATATTTTATTTAAATCAAAAGTAGGTAGCTACCTAATTTTCTTCTATGACCATGGGGAAAGACGGTGACGGCGGGCACAAGAGTCGAAAGCCGTACGAAGAAATTGGTGCGATCTTTAACGGCAACGAGGTACGTATTCTCTGATACTAGTTATACTATAACATACACCTGCTGTTATACCGCAGTGTTCCTAACATTTCGTACAAAACCGTATGGTAAGCAAATTGGTCTTTACATAATCTTGAGATGATTTACCAAGAGTTACAGAATCAGTATTTGTAATTAAACACTATGTACGACACAGGCGATGTCCATGAACTGTATAGAAAGCAGTTCCTGAAGCCAGTTTTCGGTACGCCCCTTGCGATACGAGCACCGCACATGCCTTGTATCGCGACAAAGGTATGCCTGTCGACTCAAACCTCGGCTTTGGCCAGGGCATGCAAAAATTGCGTGGCGATGCGGCAGCGCATGTTCGAGTCAACACGCATTTGTAATAACCTATTCATGTATAATATCAGTCTTAGTTTATATAAATATACCCCTTTCAAGGTTAAGATCCGAGTTCCAAAAAGTACTTCGAAGCCTCCCAAGTTGACGCCGTCTCAGCTAAAGCTACAGCAGCAATGCACGTGTGATGATGAGGGCTCTGTTTGCTCGGAGACATGTGGTTTTCCTGGAGAAGACGCCGGTGGAGCCAACCGGCTAAACTTCCAGGTAAGTTTGCGTACTTAAGTGTGACAAAATTGGTCTTTCATCATGGTTCACGACTGATATAGCCCGAAAGACATTTTATCGTACATTATGATGCGTTGAAGAGCATGCAAAAAAATGTAGGTACTTGGTGGTCAATTGACGTGATATTCATTTAATTTTGAATACACGTGTAGATTTGTGAGTGAAAACTGCAGTCAATCACAAACACCAAAATTGCGGTCACCAATCTGCTAGTTCATTAATAGTACAACTGCAACTGTAGTTCAACTGTTAGTAGCATCGTGACTATGGAAAACCCTTATTTGTAGAGGCTAGCTCATGAGTAGTGAACTCAATCAGGCTCATAATGATAACGATGATGACTCGCATGCAGTGGCGGATTTACCCTAAGGCCAACGTAGGCCCGGGCCTAGGGCGGCCAGATTTAGGGGCGGCCCCGACCGTAGGGCAGTATATGGTGGATGCTGAGAAAGGGGCGGCTGATGGCTTGGGGCCTAGGGCGGCCGAGACTGCAAATCCGCCTCTGCTCGCATGGGCTTTTAGTGAGTATACAGGGGTTGGAGAAAAAAATTCTAAGGCTGCCCAAAGGCTTCTTTACCTATCCTCTCGGTTTCAAACCTAGAGCAAAAGGCAGCGTATGATACTATTATTTGACTATTACCTACCTAAATTTGATTGGTAGATACCAGATGACATTTGCGAAGCCCTTACCAACCGAACCCAACTGAATTCTGAGCTGGTGTACAGCAAGAAGGAGGCTCACGAGACTCTATGTGACGTTTGTAACGTTACTCCGAAAGATGCCCCTAAAGGAGTTCAAGCACAGAAGGTCCTACATCCGGACAAAGACGTTTTCATACTTAAGATTGGCAAGCAAACAGATGAGCCTAACCGTACGGGAAACATTGAAGTAAGCTCTTCTACTGTTTAAATTACCTACTTGTTTTTATAACTCTATTGGTCCACTGTCAAGTTAACGTACAAGGATTCTTTTAAATACGACTGCCTAGTCGCCTTGATGTAGCACAAGTCCAGGTATGACTATCTTCAGTTTCTTATATTTTTCGAAGATTTATGGTCCTAGGATAGATATTTTGACAAATCTGACGATTTCAAAATGTTTTCAGTTCAAGAAGGCACCGAGAACTGTTGTTTTTACAAGCAATTTTGTAGGATTTTATCTTTCATGTCTTTGTTGCTCTCAGGTGGAGCTGGTCACACCTCGTGCGCCTGCGAAAGCCAAGCCGGCCACCCACTCGTGCAAACTAATCCAGTGCGAAGAGGAGGACATTCCGTGTTGCATACCGTGCCGTACCTGCCGCGGTGTCGTGCCAAAGAAACCACGCAGAAAGGGCAAAAAACCACGGTGCTGCTCATAGATTTCCAACAGTAACTGCGGTCAGTCAGTAAAAATAGTAAAATAAATTTTGTTCTCATTTTTGTTTGTTGAATGTTATTTTTATGTACTTAGGTAAATATTTTGTGAGAAGATAAAATTAAGTAACTTAATATTTGTGGTGTAGTCAGCTACAACGTAAGATTTCTTTTCTATATTATCTTATATATTTATATATTATAGCGCGTGTTGAGTAGCGCTCGGTGTAGTACACCCAACTGACATTAAATTAGACAGTAGAGATGATGAAATATTGTATTAATCTTTCTTGAAGGTAAAAGATGAAGGTTTGGATTTCAGTTCTACTTGACCTACTTATAATGTGTACCGATCTAGTTTAATTACTGTTTGACTAAATGAGACATACTTGGGTCACACTAGTTAGTCGATGGTGTTAATAATTACACTATGGGAAACTGAAGGGACTTGAATTGATCCCTCGGCACTATCTCGATAACTACCTATAAGTAGTAGTAAGTATATCTTTTTAAAACTGAGCATTTTAAGCAATATCACTATAATTTTAACTGCAAAAAAAAACATCAAATTTATAGAGGTGTCATGTTCTTGTTTATGACGGATCAGCGTCTGATTTTATATTCTAAAAAGTTTTTACCAACAAATTCAAGGCTACATGAAAGTTCAAAAGAAAAATGCTATCATTCAATAAGATGCTATTGATGATAGTCTTAACAGTTCATGAAAAAACGACTTGTAAGCTTATTATATATGAGGAATAATCCTACATTGCGTATAATAATAAAATAAAATAAAAATAAAAAAGCCTTTATTTCTAATACTTAAAGACTAATTTACACTAATACAATCATATTATTTATTTATTAAAACTATATTTCCTTAAAAACTACTTCCTTTCCACTTTTCTTAGATTTATAGCTAATTAGCGTTTAAAATATAAGTCGCCTCAGCGGCGTAGGCCTCCCCTAAAACCCCTCCACGTATCCCGTATTGCGTATAATAGTGCTTAGTCTTTTTGTGGGTTGCAGTTGTGGAACTACTAAACTCTACAGACTACAGTAAATACATTATAACGGTCTGGGAAGTCGCGTAGAAGGAGATAACTCTTTCTTCAGATCTCTTGGGTTTTTTGGAGTAGCATTACCAGCATTGGCTTTCTTGATATAACTGAAGATAATATGTATTGATTAGTATAATTACGAAACGTATAATTATTTAATGATTAATTGGCACATGTTACACTTAAAAGAACATTAGTAAAGATAGTGTGACAAACAGCTACTGACACAATATTAGTAGGTATGACGTTCTAAAATTACGTAGTGTCATTCACCGCAGATAAATTTGGAGTGATACCAAAACTGTGCCAAGTGTGTTAGCTTTATGATTCATCGTTAGATAATGCCATAACTCTGCCGGAATTGCAACCGCGGCGTCTCCATGGCTACCTGGAACCTCAACAAACTGCAACTGCTCGCTCTACTAATAACTGTGGTTCGCCCCGAAGCCCCGAACTGAGATGTGACGATGTTCTTTCCACATCGATATCGCAATCTGGCCTATACATCAAGCAGTTTTTAACCTAAAATGCGTTTCAATTCAACTTCTAAATGATTTCCGTCTCTTTGTATGTTTTTTAACAACAATGTAAAAAAAACTGTTGTTTTCATAATAATTAATAAAGCACTAGAGAGAGCATCGGTGGCCTAGTGGGAGTGACCCCGTCTTCTGTTGGTCGTGGGTTCAAATCTGGTCGTGCACCAGTAGATTTTCCGTTCGTAAAATTTATGTGCGCAATGCCAGTGCTCTCGAACGCTGAAGGAAAACATCGTGAGGAAACCAGTCTCTATAGTACTGTAAGAAGTTCGCACAGAAGGCGCGCGCGCAAAGCACTTGACTACCTACCCTATTTCAAGGACAAGAACGGGTCAAAGTCGTGTGCGCATCTTGCAGCGGTACGTAGGTGGCTGTGGGTAAGACTGTACCCATCTATTCATCGCACTCAAGGAAAAGGTGATGGGGTAATTTATATCGATTATAGGTATCGATAAATCTTAAATTTTTCTTGCGTGTTTTAGCAATATTTTTTATGTATTTATTTTTACTGCGAGGGTTACTGTATAAGTAAAACTTTTTAGAAATTTTGTAAATAAATTTAAATGGGGATGGGAAGCCAATTTTGATGTGTAAATTTTGGAGGTTAGTACGGAAGGGCATGTTGTAAGCATATTTGAGAGCTTTGTTTTGTACCACTTGTAAATTTTTTAGATTAGTATGACACATGCTACTCCACACTAGGAAAGCATAAGTGATACAGGGGCGGACTAGTGTGCGGTAAATATTTAATTTCATTTAAGCGTCTATTTAATAATGGGTTTAAGGAGTTGAAGGCCTTCATGAGCCTCAATCTGAGAGTGTTTTCAGTCTAATTAAGTTTTCTGTCTAGAATGGTGCCCAGATATTTAACGCTAGGGTTATTTATTAAGGGTTCCTTTGGGGGAAGACTGCTGTCTGGAAAACATTATGGCTTCTGTTTTAAAGGCTTGCATTTTAGGTTTCCATATTTGAAAGCATACTTTCATGCGAAGCAGAAGCCGTCTAAAGAGAGCTGCAGACGATCGATTGTTAGGTCAGTATCGGTAGATGTTGTGTACGAGGCGGTATCGACGACAAAACATGCCAAATGAGTGTGTGCCTAAGTGGGTAAGTCATTGAGACATAATATGAATAATTGAGGGCCAAGAATGGAGCCTTGGGGTACTCCTGCAGGTATGTGTAGGGGCGATAAGCAAAATTTACTTATATGCACTTAAAACGAGTGGTGTTCCAGGTACGATTTGATGATTTTAACGAGAGGTAAGGGGACATCTAACTTAATTAGCTAGTGCAATAGACCCTGGTGTCAAACAGTATCAAAAGCTTTTTCGATGTCGAGCAAGAACATACCCGTAGACTACTTCTTATTAAGACTTATTGTTTCAGCAACGCGAGCAAGTTGTTGGGTGGTTGATTGCGCTCGTCTAAAACCGAACTGCTCGTCAATCAGCTTATTACTTGTAACACTGGAAAGGCGATGGTGAAGAGCTTTTTCGAAGAGTTTACCAAGGCCAGGCAACAGGCTAATTGGGCGGTATCCAGAAGGGTTGGTCGGGTCCTTGCCCGGCTTATGAATAGCTATGACCTTTGCAGCTTTCCAGATTTTAGGGAAATAGTGTAACAGAAGGCAGGAATTAAAAACCTTGGTAAGAAAAACAATACAATTTTGTGGCAAGTTCTTGATGAGGTGATTTGAGATCTGATCCGGCCCTGGAGCTTTCCGGATTTTAAGGCTAACTCTCACTTCTGATGGACGAGCTAAAGTAATAGGAAGATCGACAGTGGGTAATACTACTGTTGAACAATCGTCCAAACTACTCGACCTCCCACCCTCATCAATACTCAACCAGTTGTGAGTCAGCATCATATTATCACAGATCTTGATATTACTGAAGATCGCGGGAAGTCGATAGATGGAAGGGGCTCGAAATAGTTCTTCCTGGAAACGTATGGGAAGGCCTATGTCCAGCAGTGGACTTCTACAGGCTGTTGATGATGATGATAAATAAAGTGTTTATCTATCTTTAAGACATGTAATACATTTCCTTGTAAGTAAACAGAATATTATTGAAGCGCTACATAAAACATTGACATGAATCGTAGATGCAGTAGATCGCGTGAAGAAAGTGCGTTCGCATTTGGCACTCTATAATATATTATCGTAGTTTCGTACGTAGAGTGAGACCGCTGTGTATGACGCAACAATGATGAAGCTTGCTTGTGGCACGCGTTTTTCATATAGGGCTCGCTTCGTTCACTATGCGATCATTCCGTTTTTAACTCGTGGGCAAGACGCTCGCCTGCCGCGCTTGCCGCAAAGTTCCCAAGCACGTGGCGTAGTGCTTCGGTATCACTCAATAACCTCTACAGCAAAGCAAGAGATACAAGCAAGCAACGAGAAATAGATTTCTGGTAAGTCCCACTTTTTTATTTTATACTGCATTTGTCTATCCGATCCGGTCGCTTAACTGTGTAAATAATTTGTTCGAACGAAAGCTTTTTCAGACACCAATAAGGTAAAAAGTGAAGTAACCTTTATTTTCAGTACACTAAGAGTGCTTTACTGACAGTTAGGTAGGTAGGTAATCCTAGATAAATGCATACCTACATGTAACAAACATTTTATATAGTACATATAGGTACTATTTTGTTAAACCGAAGAAGGTCATTACATAAATAATCTCATTTAATTAATTAGCTTAACATATAAAATTAGTTCCTAAGTAACATATTTATAGCGAATTTACCTCATATTCGTACTGTTCTTACTATATAGCATTCAAAATATTGTGGTGGTCTACATTTTACACAAACATTTTGTTATCTCTTCATTTTATTGAAGATAAGTAATGTTTAGGCAAAAACGTGCGTTTAATGACGAACATTGTTTAACATTCCACTGATGTTTACTTGACATTAAGTACCTTAAGCACCAGTTAACTTTATGGACCTAAAAACTGTGTTCTCGTTGATGTTAGACTTAAGTTCATAACTTTGACGTGGACAAATGCTGTCATCAAATTTTTTAGTTGCTTACCGCACCGCTCCGCCAGTTTGATACCGTTAGGGTCTGGTGCTCAAGGCGTAGAGTGCAAGTGCATAAAACCGGTTATGGAGTGAGTCGGGCGGGTCGAGCCCATCAGACTACCTACGTAGCAAGCGCGTGTCGCGTCTGGCCAGCTGTGCCCCCCATATGGCTGATCACTTCCGAATTATTGCCAAACATAGTTTATGGCCAAAGTTGTTTTAACTTTGGTGGGTTCGATCCCAAAAATATTTGTGAGATGAACATACTTAGATATTTATTCTTTTATAGTTTCAGAGTGTTATATTGTTTTCTAAGTATAAATTTACAAAAAAACATGGTATAAGTATTCTATCAGCCATCCGATGGCTAAGCTATGCTTAGTTTGGGGCTAAGAGACGTTTTTTTTAGAGTTTATAGGTAAACGTAAAACTGAATTTATGTGTAAAAATGTCCACAAATATTTATTTACTTATACCTTCATCACTATAGTTTACGTGCGTCCGTTTATTCATTCTGTGACCGCGGTCCATACTTTTTATTTATTATTATACGAGTACTACTTGCTGGTAGAACAAGCCAAAATTTTCTTCATACATAAATTTCAAGAAATTGAAAACTGAATAAAATGCTAGAAAAACTAGATCAAATCATTGAGAACAACCCGTAATGTACATTATTTTGAACGTGCAAGACGATGCACTGCTCTGAGTCTATTAATCAGAGATATACAGATGCAAAGACTCTTGTTCCTACCTATACCTTTCGGCGGCACCCACACCCTTGAAACTGAAACAACTGTACCTACTGCTTAAAGGTAGAAATTTGTACCTACAGTAGCACAGTAGCATGAAATACTAATAGGTACCGAAAATACTTATTATTGCATTATTCCGATGCGTAGTTAGTGTGTTATTCTTAGCTGAATTCTCGTACTCCTACACTTACTAAGGCTATTTACGTACTTATTTACTAGCAGAACACCCAGCAAAGGAAACACGAGAATAATAAAGTATCGGGCTAGAAATATCTTGAAACTGTTACCCTTATTATAGAATGGCATTAAAAACCTATAGAACTTTGTCAAAAAATAAACAATGATTAAGCTATTGCCATCCCTTATCAATTAGTAATGACAAACAGTCATGATCAAATTGATCAATGATACCCTTAGAACGGCGCAAAAAAATAAATCCGTTTGAGCTCATATTATGTTTTGGCAATGAGTGACATTAATTATAAACAATGACATTATTACAATAATTATTATAAACAGTTTTAAGTTTAACCAATTACAAACATGTCACCTGGTGAACTTAAAACTGTTTACGTTTGTAAACAAATGTTGCTGCCTAAGTATATATATTCACGCGGACAGATTTTAGCTATGATTTTGTATGTGGCCCGTCGTCAAGGAGTATCATTGATCGAAGCAGGAGGTATTTTAAGTAACATTTAAATTTAAATAACGATTATAAATTTCGGGGCAACCGTAAGGCGAAGTAGCCGTTAGCCGGGGTAAGCCGAACCTCACATATTCTCACGTGGAGGAAAGGGTGGTCTCGGCATATATCACGTAAGTTTTGTTTTCAAGAAATATTGTAAAGTTGAAAACTGGGTTCATGGCTAGTTCATTGATAATTATCGCGATTTAATTTTGCACTGATAAAAGAATTCACTAACACAGATTGACTTATTTACATTAAAAATATGCATTTTCAAAAATCTCACGTGAGATTAGGAGCCGGGGAAGGGGTCGAGTAAAATCTCATGATATCTCGTTGTCAAGGGTCTACTCTTGACGACGGTGTGTCCAAAGTCGCCTAAATTGCCTTACGTAGTTATGGATGCCTAATACCTAATTTTATTGCTTTCAAAGTGTTCAGAAATCTACGTATCATAATTATACGTACTACGTATCGTAATTAGCCTGATTAGGCCTATACGATCCAAGGAGTTTCTGACAATTTCGTCGATCCATCGGCCATCCTACGTCGTTTCTAGACGGTTGTCTTTTGAGAACCTTTATTTCACAGCGGTGGTCGGTGCTACGAGTTTATCTGACCTGACTCTGACACGCACTGATTATAATACCCTCGTCTTAAGTCTGTATTATCTATGACGAAAGACGTGACATAATTATTTGAATCTGAGTTGGATTCATCGGCTGATCTTTTTGTCCTGTATATATACATACATAGACACACATAGACATATAAAAACTGTCAAGTATCTGTCACCAGCAAGAATTGTTTCTGTCAACTCGAGAAAGAGACAGATGATCTCTCATTGATTATTATTATAACATCCCATACTTAGAAACAATATTTAAATTTAAATATTGCTTAAAGTTATTCCTGTCACTACTTGTCTTTAACTATTGGTAAAAGACGACATAGTTGAAGCGTCATTTATCTTTTGACTGATTTGTATAGGTAAAGCCTTTAAATTCTATTATAATTTACATACTTATTAATTGTAATTACTGTAAGGTCTTTTTACAATCTGTTTTTTGTGTTGTAAAAACGTCAGACTATGATAATTTCAACGTAAATGTTGGTTAGGCACGGGAATAGTAATTACTAGGTGGCTAACGAGTTGAGTAAAGTTTTGTTAGTTCGTTGCATAGTTGTAGAGTAGCACTTAAAAGAAAGGGCAGGGATAGATCCGTAGACATATGAAAGGTCAGAAATTGACAATAGTTACGGCGTGTCAGGTGTTTAATGGGCTTGTGGTCGGGAAATATTGAAAAACAGTGGGATAGGGTGATCTGTAAGTCAAATCAATTGTTACTCTATAAAATAACGGGGAAAAATAAAACACCTATTACTTACTCCTGACTAAACTTCCCTCCACTGACTGAGAAATCATTACTTGAAGATTGGATCTTTCAATAATAATTATAATGATCCGCTATCAGAGTTATATTACACTTGCGCCGTGATAAGCTTCTAATTAGTTCGACAGTTAGCTAATTTATGGGGTCGTTGACTCTGCATGTGTGTTACTCTTCTACAGAATTTATTACCGTGTACATACACTATGTACTTTTGGCAAACAGTTTACAGTATATTATACTGGATCAAACCGGTTTCCAAGGTGTTCGCTCTAAGTTAAGTGTAACCAAGAAATTGCGTCTTTGCGTGGTAGTTTGCTACGTGCCTTTATAAGCAGTGAGTTACGATAGTATTTCTTTCACCCTCAGTCTTAACGTTCGTTTGAAGAGCCACCTGCCCCTTTGCCCATGGATCTCCCTATGAACTGGCGGTAGGGGACAACTTACTATTGTTTTTCAAAGACGTCGGTCTACAATATTAATAAAACAATCAAAGGGTTTGTTATTTGTTACACTTTAGTGAACATTTCATATCCTGATTTACGAATAACTACTTGGAATAAAACCCACACTTATTTTCTTACGTCTTAGTAACTGGGTCGCATAATTTCTTTGCTAGTTACTATACTTAGGCACGCGTTGTCATCAACCCACACGTTCTTGCAATATCAGTAATGATTAGGTTAAAGTACTGGAGATATAACAACCGGTATTTATCATACAGTTCGCTTAAAATTGCAATTAGGTATAATACGAAGAAAGACGACACATCAATTAGTAATAAATAAGTTTGTGTTTTCTATTATTCAGGGTTCGAATCCTGGTTGGGTAATCATGTTTTCTCAACTGTAAGCCCTTACAGTTGAGTACTCGGTAGTTAGATAAATATTTAACTAACTACTGTACTTTAATTGCTCACTAAACATTATTATTATTATTATTATTATTCATCATCTTTCTGCCCTTATCCCTTATGCCCTTATTCCTTATTATTATTATATTTGTGGAATTAAACAAAATTATCTATTCCGAAACTAAACCAAACTAAGCTAGTATACTGGAGCTAGTAGTGGTGGAACTAGATGACTGATAGAATACTTTTTTGTAAATACATTAACAACTGTCTGATACATCGAATAATAATAATAATAATGTAAGCATAATGAGAAAAAGGTAGCCAAAATCAAAAGCCATGATATTTCTTTAGTTTAGTATCATTTTAACTTTGTGTGTTATGGTATCACAGAAATATGAACATGTAAAGATATCCCAGAAACGTTTTCATTCCATCAAATTATTTTACCTAACTAACAGTCCATTGTATATTGAGCGGTAGTCGACTAATTGTAATGCGTCCGACCGACTAGCTGGCCTACTTACGTGAACCTAGATTTAAATAACTGTGACAGGGTGAAGCACGCCGTGAACTATTCGGATATTGTATTTACTATATTTCGTAGGACAGCAATTGCCACACCAGGAAGTACTATTCAATCTACTTTTGGAAAACATCAGCCGCTTTTAGCTTTCTGTATCTCAATGGAAAAAAAACGGATGTCTGTCAAGAATCAGCTGTTCCTGTGGCTGATAAACACTCAAAGTAGCTTCAATACGCAGTTTCGCTCAGTTGGAACTAAGTAGAAGTGACCCTTCTTTTTAGGGTTCCGTACCCAAAGGATAAAACGGGACCCTGATACTAAGACTCCGATGTCTGTCTGTCAGTCCGCCTTTCACCAGGTTGTATCTCATGAACTGTTGTGATAGTTAGACTTGAAGTTTTCACAGATGATGTATTTCTGTTGTCGTTATAACAACAAATATTAAAAAACTGAACAAAATAAATATTTAAGGGGGCTCTATTAAAATAAAGATGTTTGTATTCATTTAAAACTGAGCACGTTTCCAAGCATGATATATAGATTTGCCCTCAGAATACTTGTAATGTATTTCAAGTTCCTTGAAGATTTGTAAGTGTGCTAATTTCTGGGTCAAAGACACATCCAAGAATACATTCAGGCATATTATGCCAAATTTTTACTAAAGTTAGTATTCCTTACAAATCATCGATTATGCATGTTTTCGGCGCATGCATTTAGGTGGGAACAGTGCCTGATTCAGTAAACAATGAATAGTGTGCTTTATAGCCTCTAAATGATAAATTGCATAGAAGTCTAAGGCCAATGTTTCTGGGAACACAATGATGAGCTTATTTTTTCCAGAGTAATAGTGAACTCGCCATGCGATCAATAATTATTCTGTCCTCAAGCGCGCGGTACCGTTATTTTGGAATGGTTACAACTTTTTGCACCGGTGGTTTTTGCCATCAGTACAGTACAGCGCCACCTACAGTACCATTGTTCATTTAAATCTATCACACATTTTTTTTAGTTGTTATAATAGCCGTGGTTCGGTTTCGAAGTTATAATTATTTTAAACACTTAAAATGATGAATCACACCAATCTGTGTTACTAAGCACTTATTGTTTTAGTAGACAGGCGTTTTAGAATGAATAAATTACCTACATGATTTCTGTACTGTTTGCAAATAAAATTTAAATGAAGTACCAGAAACTAATTATGATGATCTAACTACTTATTGCTGAACATTTGGTTTGATAAATAAGTCAACGCAGTTGGTAGTAGCTTTACCTTCTGATCCTCAAGTCTGAGATTTTACACACACACGTGTATACGGTAAGTGTCGTGATACATACATGGTTTATGTATGGATGGTGATACGATAAGCGCCCCTGTCAGGCGAAACGAGACCTGATTTTACTAGTCACATTCCTAAGTTCACATTCACACATGTGTGTCCCTAGATTTGGTTACCTACTTCAATTTGCTGACAGTATCGTGCAGTCTACAAGTTACAATAGCAACAGACGTAATTACCTACGACAGCATTGCAGACGGACCCCTAGCAAAACAACATAAACCCGCTTAAACTGACAAGTGAAAATTAGGCATTTTAATTTTTATTCATTGTCTACATACATTCTATTTTAAACAAAGTTCTTGTTACAAAAACAGAAAAAAGAATAAAGACGAGTCCATTCGAAAAGAATGTATACTTACTTACCCAAAGTTTTCAAATAAAACCTTCATTATTCTTCCTGGCGATTCTCCGAAGCATAACAATAGGGGTTTACGTATTAACAATGGACCGAAGTGTTTATTATTTTATTTACTATGTATCTTGCAAACTTATTGATAACTGGTCGTTGCCACAGATTATATACAAGTAGATACTGACGGATATTGATAGCGACAAGGCACGCAGTATAAAGAGGGATGATCACAATCAATGACCTGTGGACAAACCTAACCTTTGTTTATTTCCATTACAGATAAAATAATTACATATTTATTTACCTAGTACGAAGTACGAAATTGATAAAAAATAATATAAGTAGCATAAAATCAAATAAGTTGATAAACAAATAACCAAAAAGATTCCTAAACTCATGATTTGTACCAATTAATCGTAATAACAACAACAATTTTTAACGTTCCATCATGGCCCAAATTTGTGTATGCAAGGGTTCTGGCATAATACAAAAAAAAGTTATAAAAGCAGGATATTGTTTAATTTTACCCTTGTTACAGAGTTATCATTAAATACGTAATCAGAGAGCCGCATGTATTCATCTTAATTGTAAATAATATAGTCAAAATAGCCGTCATTTTGTGTGGTCGTTAACTGGCTACTTATAACTAATTGTGGTACGGAAGTTACTTAATTTGCCTGATTACGTTGCCCTTAAATTAAATGGTATCATTGGAAGCAAATTAGCGTAGTTTGAGTACTTATGAGTAAGAAAAGTAGGTAGATTTGATATAAAATCATCATAATCGACCTACATTAGTACAATGCTGGTCATAGCGTGTCCCTAAGATGCGCCCACTAAGTCCGATCTTAGACCCTTCTTATCCAGTGTTTGCCTGCTACATGTCGCAGATCATCGCACCACCTCGCCGGAGGGCGTCCTACATTACGTGCACCTAAACGTGGTCCCCCCTCAAGTATTCGTTTGCTCCAGTAATTGATATAATAAATAATAATGCTGGACTATTCACCCAACATCATCTAGCCCCAAGCTAAGCAGAGCTTGTGTTATGGGTACTAGATGACTGATATACTTAATACATTACATACATAGATATTTTTTATTATACATAGAAAATACCCAGAACACCCGGAAAAAATATTTGCAGATCGTACAAACATTTATCCCAAGGCGGGAATTGAACCCGCAACCTCCTGCGTCGCAGGCGGACATTCGCCCGCCGCGCCACATCGGTCGTCATAAAAAACAATAGACAGAAATATTATGTAATGATACCTACATTACCTTTGAGTAAGAAGTTCGGAGATAAATTATACAAGCAGCACAACCCCCATGCAAGAGAGTACCCAAGCACCATGTGTTTTATGCAAACTCTACTGAGGCTTACAATAACCTAATTTTATGATATATGATAAATACTAATTATAAGAATCTTTGTCTTGATTGACTGATTGACTGACTGACATAGATAGATTAGATAGATAGATCTCTTTATTGTTCACCACACAGAAACATAATTCAGGACATATACACAGCTTGGTTTAACAATGGGCGACCTTATCGCTGAAAGTGATCTCTTCCAGGTAAACTTATAAACCGCATAGCCTAAACCACTCGGTCGTAGACTCGAAACTTTCAGGTTGTATTCGTATTGATACGTAGAGGTGTTCGTTAGTTCGCGCGTTTCGAAACGAGTAGTATGTGATAAATTACATAAAGAAGTATTTTACTGTTCTTGTTAATAAACTATTGCAACTTTATCTTGTAAACTTATTAGATGATTAATTAATAACCTACTTAGATCTAATGGTGGCAAGGCTATTTGGCGTTAAACCGATAAATTCTTGAGAGGAACATTATTAGTCTAAATTTTTTTTTTTTTTTTTTTTCCTTAATTAGTTTACCAACTAAATACAGTAGGTACCCTAATAACATTACAATCTAGCCAATTAGGCTAATGAGTAACTTTGCTTTGACTTATTTTTATATGAATACTATACTAAGAATGTGTCCATTGGCACTTTTCTTACAGTCTCTATTTAAGGGGAGGACACTTTGTTCTTGTGTTCATTAAAAGTAGAACTATTATTACACTACACCATATTAGTTTAAACACTACACTAGCTCAAAAGGTTTAGTTCTTTTGAGCCTTCTCACTATGTCTGTGTTGTCGAGAAGCTGGATGGCCTCGGCGTTCACGTGGTGGTGAAGTCTTCGTTCGTGAGCTTCTGCAGATTTCTTAACAATTTTACTGACAAATTCCATTTGTAGATCCCGGTGCAAGTCTTCATTTCTCACGTACCAAGGTGCATTAACAATGCCCCTTAGTACTTTATTTTGAAATCGCTGTATTATTTCAATGTTGCTTTTACGGGTACAGCCCCACAGCTGTATACCATAAGTCCATACTGGCATTAGGACTTGTTTGTATAACAAAAGTTTGTTATGCACTGACAAATCGGATTGTCTTCCTATCAGCCAGTGCATCCTTTTGTAGCGTAACTCTAGATCCTGCTTTTTCTTCTTGACGTGTGCTTTCCAGCGCAGCTTTGCGTCGAGTGTCATACCTAGGTATTTTGCTGTGTTTCCGTAGGGAATGATTTTGTTGTTGATGATTACCGCATAATACTGGTCTTTTTTGTTAGTAAAGTTGATATGAACTGACTTGGATTCATTCAGTTTTATTCGCCATTTTATAGTCCAATCATGGATTTCATTTACAGCAGCTTGTACCTTTTCAGCTGCTTCTGCATGAGTGCGTCCGACCGCCATTATAGCAGTGTCATCAGCGAAAGTTGCAATGGTGTTATTTGCTGACGTAGGGATGTCACTTGTATACAGAAGGTATAGTACCGGTCCCAATACGCTCCCTTGTGGCACCCCAGCTCTTATTCTTTTAAGTTCAGAGTAGGCGTCTTCTTGCCTTATTCTAAAAGTTCTATCTGATAGGTATGATTCTATTATATCTGCAAATGCTGAAGGGAGTACCTTCCTCAGTTTCAGTAATAAGCCTTCATGCCAAACCTTATCAAATGCCTGTGCCACATCCAGAAAGATAGTAGAGCAGACTTGTTTATTTTCTAGGGTTTTTTCAATAACATTTGTAATCCTATGCACTTGGTCAATTGTTGAGTGTTGTTCTCGGAATCCAAACTGGTGCTCTGGTATAATGTTTTTACTCTCTATAAGAGGCTTAAGTCTTTTTAGTAGCAGTTTTTCAAATAGTTTTGACATTATTGGCAGCAGAGAAATAGGTCTGTAAGATGAGGTCTCTTGAGACGGTTTTCCTGGTTTTGCTATCATGATGACTTCAGCAACTTTCCACAAATCTGGTACACACTTCAGTCTAAGTGCTGCATTGATAATAGTAGTCAGTTTGACAAGTGCTTTTTTCGGAAGATTATGTAGTATTTCTCCCGAGATGAGGTCAAATCCAGGAGATTTTCTTGGGTTTATGCGGTGTTTTATTTCACTCCAAACTTCTCTGGGTGATACTAGCTTTATGGTAAGTGTTTCACGGCAAACTTCATTTACTGTAGGTAATAGATTCGTTTGGCTTACATTAGGCTTAAATATATCTTCTAGGTATTCTGCGAATCTGTTAGCTTTTTGTTCGTTGCTAACAGCCCATTGTCCAGGTCCTATATAAATAGGAGGAATTTGGGTAATGGGTTGTTTCATATTTTTAGTGGCCTTCCAGAGCGAGTAGTTTGTACTGCTGTCCGCTGTGAGGTTTTGCAGGTAATTTTTGGTTGAAGCATCGGCAAAAAGTTGAATTTTTCTTTTCAGCTGTTTTGTGATATTATTTAATTTCTTTTTGTCTTGAGGAAATCTTGTTTGATGCCAAAGATTTCTCTGTTTTCTTTTATCACTTATTAGTTGTAAAATATCATAAGGATAGTAGTTTCTTGCTTCTCTTTTCTTATTTAATGGTGTATTACGCCAGGCAACCTGTTGTATTAGTTTTGTGAAATTGTTTACCTCTACGTTAAGTTGTTCTGGAGTTTTTAGCGGAACTTTGAGGTCTACTTGGCAATCAAGCTCTGTTTTAAAACTCTCCCAATCAGTATACTTATTTACAAGGGTCAAAGTTTTCTCTATTTGCAAGATTTGTTCACTTAATTCTAGGTATATTGGAGAATGGTCAGAGCTCATATCATAACTCTGTTTTATTTTTAGGTAGTTTCTCGATAGGTTTTTATAAATGAAAAAGTCTATCAAGTCTGGAATTTTGTTTGGATCAGTTGGCCAGTATGTCGGTGAACCAGTAGATATAGCATCACTTTTTATTTGTTTCATAGCATTCATCAAGTGATTGCCCTTTGTATTTGTCAGTCTGGAACCCCAATACGTGTTCTTGGCATTAAAGTCACCTCCGAGTATGAATCTTTCACCCAGTGTTTGAAAAAACCTTATGTATTTATCTTCATGTATCGTATGACGTGGTGGGCAATATATGGCTGCCACCGTAAGAGAATATCGCTTCGTATTGATACAAATGGCTACAGACTGGATGTCTGGCTCTTCACATCTACTTACTTCATAGTGTTTTATATTATTTTTTACGATTACAGCACTACCCCCTCTTCCTTTGTTGGCAGGGTGTAGAGCATGATAGGTTTTATAGCCGTTAAATGTGATGTGAGATTGTTTAGTGAAATGCGTTTCCGATAGGAGACATAAATCAACGTTTTCTATGTCAAGGACTACCTGTAGCTCGTTTTGATGATTTAGTAGCCCATTACAGTTCCAAGCCATGATTTTAAGTGTATTAATCATTTTTTGTTCTTAGGATAAGCTAGTTTGGTGCTATTTTCAATCTTCTTCAATCGTTCATCGAAAGATGTCATGAACTTGAGAATTTCATCTAACTTATTATTGCTTGACTCGTTGTGTTTCACAGTTGGCGTACTTTTAGCAGTAGCCTGGGCATATGACACAGGTTTGTGGGTTGTGCTAGTTGAGGAAGTTCTTATATTACTCTTACCGGAGCTTGGGAAAGTTACCATCTGATTACCACTAGTGTTATGATGGGTAGCTGGGGTTTTTTTTAGGTTTTTGTTCCGCATCTTCTTCATTTCCTTGGCTATCATACAGCCTCTGTAGTTAGCTGGGTGTGCTTCTCCACAATGCACACACTTTGGTTTCTCCTCTGTAGGCTTTTTGCAGTCCTTGGTGAGGTGTTTACCTGTGCATTTAACACATCTTGGCTCTTTGGAGCAGTACTTTTGTGTATGACCATATACTTGGCATCTCTTGCACTGAGGGACCAATTTGGTTGACCTGATGGGTTGAATTTCAACCACGCACCCCAGTATATGTTTGATGTCATACACCTTTTTGATGTCTTCTTCGTTGCTGAAGGTGACCATGAACATATTGAGTGGTTCCTTAGTTTTCCAGCTCAGTTTATTCACTGCTTCTTCGATCTTATAGCCTCTTTGTTTTAGGTCTTCGATGATCCTTTCAGAATTGCAAGTGAAAGGCAATTTCTTGACCATAACTCTTATTGGCCTCTCCTGTTTATTTTCATAGGAGTGCCAGGGACAGTTACTTTCACTTAACATTTTTGTTAAAGCTCTGTACGCTACATCGTTAATGGCGTTAATTTTTACACTTTCACCGTTCAGTGTCTTAATTTTAAAGGTCTCAGCGGGTTGTTTCAGAGACAAGGAGTCGTAAAAACTTTGATAGTTGGTCACCCCGTCCACTATAATCGGAGGTGGGGGGTGAACTTTTTTTATTTTCTCTATAATTGAAATGTTAACATTTCCTTGTGGTGAGAGTACGGGTGAGGTGTTCATCTTCCGCTTTTTTCTAGATTTCGCTCTTATCCACTCTGTCTCTTTTGCTAGTTCTTCCTCATCCGTGGCATATTCAGCCTGAACTGAGGAAGTTTCCATATTCGATGTTGATGGGTTGTTGGTAGACTCCGCAAAGCATTTCAGCTGGTGCTCGAGAACCTCAATTTGGTTTCTCATGTTTTCAACAAGGTTCTGTAGCTTCAGTCGCTCTTGCCTTTCATCTTTGAAACGTTTCAGTGTTTCGTTGTAGCGGTCATACAAGGTATGCTCCAGGTCTGTCGTTAACGTTACAGTACATTCTTTAGTCGGTGTATCCATGTTTAGGCAAGTAACAGTGTCGCCTTAACAATATGATTCGTCGCCTCGTAAAACATGCCTTTGCGCAAAAATGAACTAGGTCATAATCACGCTCTGGCAGCACGTCCGCGGTGACTTTGTTGTGATGCGCTTGCACTTTGCACTGTAGGTACCTACGCGTACGCGCGACGCGAGAGACACTACTGTTCTCAGCGAAGATCGAACCGTCACTGATTAGTCTAAATGATTACCTTTATTTAGATACTACATAAACATGAACCCCCATACTTATAAAACTTATATAAAATATAATTATTATAATTTTCTTCTGTCACTGTTTGTCATTAGCTATTAATACGAAATGGCAATAGTTAATCAGGTAATTAATCATCTTCAGGTAATTAGGTCAATCAGAAATAAGTTTGTTTCTTAAAGTAAAGGAAGGTTGGATTTCATGATCCTTTTTGAATTTAAGACGTCATATTTTCGAGACTTTACTCTAACACTGTTTCTGACGCACTCATTATTTAATAGTTTTACATGTAGGTACTAAACTTACATTACCTTGCCTCTCAGCCAATTGATTTATAAATAAACAAATGAAATAATACAATTTATAAGATAGGTACCTATTGTTATATTTTATGAAGACGTATTTTACGCTAGTGTAGATGTAGGTGACAGGAGATTAGTTTGAAATTGCGCGGCAACGTCCCGTAGTTGAGTAGTCGTTACCGGGTAGTATCTTACAAAAATAACATGTCACTTGCTGCTCGTCAAAGCATAAATCACCCTTAAAAGAGATATCGTAACGGCGTGTAACTGTGTAAGGTTCTGGGAAATCAGGTAAGGTCAAAGTTTCAAATCGCCCATAAAGTCAATAAGAATATAAATACTCTAACGCTATTATCACAGAGATTTCATTTACTCTTATCTAATGTATTAATGACTCAACCACATCAATATTTTTAATGGGGTAATAATTTTTAGTCTCTATCAGGTCGTTACGTAGGACACGTAGGTCACTTAGATAGTGTCACGTAAACAGTCCAAAGACCAAAGCGCCCAAAATGTAATCTAAATTGTTAAATTAGTAATTCAAATAGATTTATCATTATACTAGTAGACGTAAGGCTCCTTGAAAACTCCACGTGACCATTAATCTAAATTACCCCACCCCCACCCTTGATCATCCCTCTTCCGAGTAAACGATCGACATTGACATCTACGGTGACGTCATGTCTTAGATATCTTTGATACTCTGTACCTAATTATGTTACTGCACCCTACTTATGTTATTGTATACTAGTATAACAAAGGAAATGGCACGTGGAATATCTTATTTCATTAACATCAATCAATGTCTTCTTCATGATTTGACATCCCTTTTGTTTCGGCGATTTTTGTGCTAGCGATGTTTTCGACCTATGACGCTTTGTTTAGAAGACCTATTTAATTTGTATTTCTTCTACCACCATTCCATTAATTACCTAGTATTCCAACTTCATTATTATCATTAGCCTGTAGAAATCCACTGCTGCACATAGGCGTCCTCTATACTTTTCCAAGAAGTACGATTTTGGACCTTTACCATCCACCGTCTTCCTGCGGTCTTGGCAACGACGTCGGTCCATCGGGTGAGACGGCGTCCTACGCTTCGTCTTCCGGTTCGTGGTCGCATTCTCACTTTTATTCCCCAGCGGTAATCGGTTGTACGAACTATATGGCCTGCCTATTGACACTCCAACTTACTAATTCTGAGAGCTATGCCGGTGGCCTTGGTTCTTCTACGGATTTTTTCTGATCCATCCGAACTTAACTAATACATATTATCTACTATAACTAACTTCTAGCTATGAAAAAACATGCATGAGTAACATACCGAAACCGAGCAATTAATAGTTATGTAGGTATTGCGTAGCAGTCACTGATTAAGGCAGTTATTTTCAGTTTTATGTATTTCTATAGCTGTATTACTGATACAACATACTTCATTATTTGGGTCACTGCCGTATTTCGCCTAAGTTGCTTTTTTTACAAACGTAACTAAGGTAAATTAGGGAACGCACTTAGGAGATGGCAAGCAGCATCTCTTAACTTGCAGTGGACTTATTAAGGCTGATAATGTAAGATGAATATAACGTGGTATAAGCCTACCTATTTGTATTACTCAATCCGTAGTCGTCGTTTGGCTAAAACCTGGAAAAAATGATAACAGTATCATTTTATTGGACTGAAGTCACTTTTGTTACGTCATGGCTGTCTGTTTGTCTAAATCTAGCCAGAGGCAATTTAATAGCAGACTGTAAGTAGAGTAGGGAAGGTCTGGAAGGTACCTTTGTAAATACTGAAGTTTTAAGATAATTATCTGGCAACGTGTTGTTGTTTACATCGTTAGTGTACACTTAATTGTTGTTATGACCATAAACAAGAGAGCTCTTAGTAAAGGGTTCGTCCGGGGAAGAACCACCATGCCTATATCTGCCGCTAACTATCTTGCTTTATTCTGGTTTGATGGGTGTGGGTGCCGCCGGTGAAGTAACATGCACATGAGGCATAACATCTGGTACGAGTATGCCTTAGGCTGATGGACGCGGAGCAGTGCACTGTAACGCAGGTTTTTAGTGACCGTGACCTACGAGATAATGCTTTGTTATGGGTGATGGTAACCACTTCACATCAGGTATGCCATCTGCTTCTTTCATCTGTAGGTATGTAGTATAAAAACAATTAGAATGGTGTCAATATATGTATAAAAGTTAGGTAGGTAGTACCTACAAACCAATATATAAAATAGTAAGCGTTATTTAACGAAACTACGCCACAGAAATTCCGCTGTTGTAAGGTATATCTACCCACGCTAATTCGTAATTTATCAATTTACCCCAATAGGCAATTTCCCACCGACACTCAGTGAACACCAAACAACATTTCATTCGTACATTCATTCATCACCTCTTTCTACTATAGTCGGTGTAGGTTTTGTCCGGACATAATAGCGAATCTGTCCACTTAGATCACGCGATCGAATAGGACACAAGAATAATTATAAGTGAAATAGTGTCATTTGATCACGCAGTGAAATCATGACAAACTTTGAATTTACATATTTTACATTTATAACAATAATGTAAATAACCAATTAAGTTCAATCACGAAATACTTATACCAACTACAATTTATTTCCCAACATTGATTAATACAAGATTTTGTATAAATAATCTTTATTTGTTTTACCTATTTATGTGATTTGATAATCTCCACAAAAAAGTATCTATCGATACCTTCTTTCTAAAAAGTGAGTTTAATAATGCAAAACAATATGATCAAAACTACTAATAATTGTCACCCTAATTGCTTCTATCAATTGCAACAATCAAATTACAATCGTTTACACTATAATATGCTTTTTCGTAAAGCAATTTTTTTACACGATTCCTAAACACATTTTAAATAGATTTATTCTAACACTGAGAAAAGAGAAGAGAAGAAGAGAGAGAAATCGTTGAGAACGGACAAAGTCGCAGGTAACAACAATCAAAATATATAAACAAAGCCACCTACGAGTAATTGACTTAATTTCGCTTTCATTTGATCGTTGTGTAAAATGAAACCTTAATAATTTTATTCAAATATAAATTATATTTCAAACTTTTTGTAACCGTATTGTGAACCTTTTCAAGTAACTTTTTATGATTTCTTTAAGAAACAATAAACTTTACTTGAGTTAACAACTTGTTTCTTGCAAGGTAATACTAGAAATTATGGTTTAAATAATCAATTTTTGAAATTCGCTACGTAATCTATTGTGGGTATATTAAATAAACTGACTAATTAAGGTTTTGTTACAAGTATACATTATACCTGATTTTTATTTATTATGAGAGGCAGCATGATGCCAATACTTTGATATGTGGGTACCAATACTTTGAAACTAGACTCAAACCAAACAAGATTCGCTGTACTTACCAACTGAAGGGCAACCAAGGCACTGCTGGTACAGCCCCATGTAAAAACAAATCCAACACACTCCCATATAAACTAATCGGTACTATACTCGTAGCCTGAAATAACAACTCGCCTTCTATACTTGCGCTGTGCATCAGTAAAAGAAAGAACACTAAGTTCTTTTAAAAGTTCTTTGTATTCATACAAACTTCAAACTCCGCTGTGCCGTTTAGGCCTTAGGTTTAGGTAGGCGTTTAGGTTTAGGGGTTGAAGTTCGGGAATTCCTTTTGAACTAATATACCCTGAAAATATCAAGTTTTTACGTTCACTGGTTAAGCCTGTGCGTTGTCTAACTATATTTCAGTCAGTCAGCCAATCAGTCATTCAGGTCAAAGCTTTTTATAATTTGGTATAGACAGCAATATATTATATTGAACCAACATAAATTAAAATTTTATAATTGGTGTATAGAATAGATACCTACCTGCCTATACGTTGTACAAATGCAACGTTCCAAAGATGTAAACACGCAGACTTTCGTGAAACGCAACAACTCATGGTAAACTTCGTCTATTTAGAATGCGTAATTCCTATTATAGATAGTCTCAGATTCAACAAATAATAGTATCGAATGCAGATTTAGAATACGTTTATAAACACGAACTTACAAATTACACGGATACGGATACCGAGCACAAAGACTTGAAATTACAGTAATTACAGTACAAACAAGTTGAAGTTTACATATCTATTTAAGTAGGTCGTCAACAGGCCTTTGAGGATCGAACCCACAAACTAGACAGAAGGCAGAGCTTGTACCAACCGAGCTGAGAGGCTGGTTACTGTAGTAATATGGCGGTGGTAGTATTACGCTTACACTCTAATTTTTTTATTTGCACATCAGTTTTCGAACATACCGAATTATAAAAGCCGAATTATGAAACTCCTCTTCGAGACAAGATTACGTATCTTTTAAAGAACAATCGAATAAAACACCCTCGGTCGCCAGAGATTTTAGTCAAACTTTGTGTAAACTTTTATCGAACCCAATGGAATCAAGAGTGTTTCGGTCGCACCGAAAAATAGATGGTCCTTTTAAATGTAATATTCAATTTAAAAAAATATATGAATATGTTGTTTTAACATAATAAACAGGTGCTGATTACACTACCATATCACCTTAAGATACCCTTGTTTTGTACTGTTTCGGGAAAGATTACTGTGGTTGGGTTTCCTTCCCATGTGTTGGGCACAATGACTTGTATAGTATAGTACCCTGTCACCACGGCATGGCTTCATGTCTTTAGTGCGTAACACGAACCCGGTTTCAGCTTTCAAACATTTGTAAACAGAAACCAAATAAAACATGATACAGACACCTACTTTCACAATGAAGACTGGTGGTGTAGCTTGATTCATCAGTCCTATTATCGAGCATATACTAAGCTATCGTTAATGTCTGTAAGCTTGTATGTCATTTACTGCATGCGGATTAAAAAAAACAAAATCTTAAATCTCACGATAAATACATTTTGATGAAAGATTTGTACGAACGAATCAAATCGATTATGTAGGAATAACAGTGTTAATGCTCGAACAGATTCACAGGTAGACACGGTATTATTGTAACCGCTATAATAACTGATAGTGAACATGTATGTAAAGAGAAAATTAAATGAGCTTTGAAACATAAACCTTTGGCTACTGTAGCGACCTTAGATGATAACTTATGTTGGCCAAGTTCATACACGTCAGCTTAGCAATGTTGGTTTATTATAGTGATAAGCTGACAACAGATAGTGATATTGATTTTCAAAGACATCAATAGATTGATACCTAGCGACGACTAGATAGGTACACTTGAGTTTACTGAGTAGTGATAAAATACACATCATAACGATTTAGGTAAATAAAATAAAGTCACAAGTACTTACACCAGACTCATGTATTTAACAGAAAGATCTTGTACTTATAATTATATGCATATGTAAGGAACATTGTCTATTCTAATATTATAAAGATATGTCTATACTAATATTATTATTATTTATATAGGTACTTATTATATTTATTCTAATATTGTCTATTATCTTTTTCTTATCTATTATCTATGCTAATATTATAAAGAGGTAAAATTTGTGAGTTTGTGACGTTGCTCCTACAACGTCCTGAATCGTAGATCTAGAATCTACTAAACTGATTTTGAAAATTCTTTTAAGCAATGTTATTTGTGAGTGACATAGGTTATATATTAACCCGAAAAATTAAAAGATTTTTTTGTGGTAGACGGATTTGCAAGGTAAGTCGGAGAAAATACGGTTGAACGAAAACATTTTTACGATGAGAGATATATGATTGAGTTCTAGAGAAAAGTTGTAGACTTGGTGATGCCTACAAAAAAGTCAGCGACAGCATACGTCTAACTTTTAAGGTAGTTTTTTGTAGTTGGGCCATTGGTCATATTATATCAATAATAATAAATTCTTATCGAAATAAGTAAATTTATCCTCTCAAGTATTTAAAACAAAAGACTTTTCCCTTTTACTGCATAAATGTGCATGGTTAAAGAGATAAACGAAATGGGCACGGGTCAGCTAGTATCTATATAAAGAAGTATCCAAGTCCTGACTGATGTTTTAATTATAATAAACAACGCAATTATAACAAACAACGCACAAAAAACTTAAACCATCGTAGAGACTTATGAGAGAGAGAAAAAGAGAAGTTATAGTTTGTCTGTTTGTCTGCACACGGTAAGGTACATAAAATTGAGGATGTACTTCTCTAAAACACTAGACGATAGACAGTAGTCCCAGAACAGAGGGGTAACCATGAGATCTCAAAACTTTGCAACACCATTATCCGTACCGTGACCCTCCGCATAACTCAATCCGAACGGCCCGAAATATCCGAATAGGCATGAACAATTGATAGGAAGGCATCTTTGCACAAATCCGGAATCTATTACCTAGGTATTGGAAGTTCATGTTACGAAAATAGTCTTTTTATACAACCATAGACGAAGATTTGTCCTTAGTCTGAGATGGTCTGAGAGTACAAATCTAAAACAATGCTATTCTATCTGTCAAGCACGATAGCAACGGCAATGTCGTTTTGTGACAGTTTACAATCGGGCTCTTCAATCAATCCTTCAATTCGAGTTATTTATACCTCAGCTCTACCAAAACTCTTTTAGTGGTATTTTAACCAATTTTAACTATCATTACTTGAGGTCTTAGCACAAGTGTGAACAGTTGAAATGAAAGTGTGTTATGTGGCATCCTGATTTGAACGAAAATGTTTCCCTTTGGTTTTGAAGAAAAACGTCATCTTTTTATTCAAAACCAAATGACATGACAGCCGGCTTTACTTTTTTTACCGATTCGACTTGACTAAGAAGTATTTTATTCAACCCACTTGGCATTGGCAAAATTGTCCGAATGACGGACACATGCCACAAAAAAAAACTACCAAACTCTACCGTTTTGGTTTTGAAAGTGCGGGTAAGAGCCGAACTTAGCGTTCTTTCCTTTAACTCCTACTTCGGAAACGCCGTTTCCGAGTCTCTGGGTGAGGCCCTGAGTGACTTGGTAGCCTCTCAGTGACGTTACGCTATCGGTTACCCGCGGTAGGGGAGCTCTGTTGTTGACAGCAGCTCTGTCTTCTGCGCTGCATGTTTGTGGATTTGATCCCCGTCGAGAACAAACGTTTCTGTGATGAACACTGATGTTAGATCGGTAGATGTATGTAAGTACTGTATGTATTTAAAAAAATTAAATAATCAAATTCCAGACAATATTACAAAAGCCTTACGAAAATGGGAAAAAAATTATAGCTGGCTATGAATTAGAGAAAAAAGACATTCTTCCTAGCTGGTTACGTAAATTTAGTAACCAAAATGAACTAAACATTAAATATATTTATTTATAACATTAACATAAAAACACTGAAAAACATAAATGTAATGTTAAACATTTCAGACTCAATCATTAAACGTCAAAATTATATCAATAAATTTAGTGACTGAAAACCATACATATTTATATGTCATAATTATTATAAACAATGTAAAAAAACTTAGGGAAAGCTTGTTTTGACCAAAATAGGTTTTAACTTCTATTGTAAGTACAAAAATTATAAGGAAGTTTGACCAGCATAATACCGCATTCCGTCATCATAATATAAGGAAATGTTTTATATAACTCTGTACCTATATACGCAATTGTATATTTTGACTGTTCTATGCATGGCTTAATCCATTTTACCTCGGTAATTCTGCGATAAATTACAAATTAAAAAATGTGTAGGTACACTTGTGCTCGATTTCAATGCTACGAGTATCCGTTACTAGTGCTACGAGTTATATTGCCTGTCAGATAAGATCTCAACTCATTGGTCAGTCTTAGCTGTCACTAACATTAACCAATCAGATGAAGGCTTATTCGACAAGTAACTGTTCTTAGTTGTGCTAAAAGACGGTTGTAGAGATTGGAACTATGACTGGAACTAAGAATATGGACTAAGGAACCAGGTATTAGTTCTTCTTCTTTCTATGGAACATGTCCATCAATCGTCCAAAAAGTTAGCGTTTCTTTTCAAAAACCTAAGGAAAATATTATCGTTTACATTTGAATGCCACAAAAATACACTTGTTTTCCCTAAGCCATATTTTCTCTAAAAATGACGTACATACAGTAAAACGATTACATTTCAAAGTAATAAATCCATTAACTTTCGTAATTTTATTACAAAAACGTATTTCTAAAAATAAACTCAAGCAGTAGGTACTATCTACCAATAAAAAATTGTGATCGAGATGTCGAAAATGGGAAATTATCGATAGGGAACCACGTACAGAAAATAACAGAGCGTAAACTTTTTGTGTAACTTTTCTACTTAGAAAACTGTATTGTGAAGACTAACAAAAAAGGTTATTGGCAATTACAGATCAGTAGAAACTTTGATCAATATAATCGCAGCACCATGAGATAACAGTTTATGGTGATAGATTTGTTTTAAAAGTAAACATATACATATTCTTTATGGCAATACAAATACACAATTATATACGTATGTCATTGACATATACATTACTCAAATGTATCGCACACAGCATGGCGTCGCATCTGTCGAACAGATCTTTTGATCATAAAAATAAATTAAATTCCTGAGTATTTGTTTATTTAGATTGTAAATTTATACATCAAGATCTTTATCTTATCTGACTTATAGACAACGCACAGCCTAAAAACTACTGGTCGTAGAGCTTGAAATTTTCTGGGTATATTATTTATCTTGGTGCGTAAAGGTCTAAGGAAAGGAATTCCCGAAATTCAACTCCTTAACGGGTACAGTAGGGGTTGAAGTTTGTATAAAAATAACTTCACGTGTATTAAATCGCGCGCGTTCCGCTAGTTTGGTATAAACGAATAATTATCTACCTTGTTAGTAAGTAGTGTGGTAGAAAATAGACTAGAAATCCAAGCTATTTGATGCCCTGATGCCCTGTTGATAGATAAAACACAAAGCTAAAGTAAACATAGATATTTACTTTGTGAATACAAAGGGTGATAATACAATAGGTCTCGTCGGTACAGGATAATACAAGGATGTAAATGTAAATTCAATCTCTAAAAACATCTCTAATAGGTCAAACTGCAGATATTACTCGTGCAACGATTGGATCAATTACGTATCGCCAGACAATCGGAAACTATGTTTTGAATAACAAAACCAAGTTCAAGTAGGTGACATGACACAGTTTGTATTGTTACAACTCAATAATTATTCTATTTGCAGTTGTAAGCAACCGTTTCATAGTGTACAGTTTTAAAGTTACAAGGTGTAGGGTAACTGAAAATATATTTCTATCAATAAAATATAGAATAGAACGTTCAAAAAGTATTAATGAAAAAATTATAAAGTTAAAATAACGTAGTGCACCTTTTATTAAATTTTCTCGATATTTTATCATCACAATGAAAGGGTAGAAATGTAAACAATGGTGTTTCACACACTAAATTACTTTAAAAATATGGTAAATTCGACTTTTCGTTCGTTTATATTGTACATAACGCGCTGCTGCTATCTTATTTCGTGTGCACTTGTAACTTAACTATCAAGCTATTATACTAAACGAGCATGCTGGAAGAGAAATAGCCCAAAGTCCAAAAAAGAGGTAGCGTTGCCAGCCTTTTGGGTGCACTGTTCGGTCAGTGAGTTCTCTCTAGTAAAACCTATAGTTAGAAAACAGAGTTAAGTATTATATTAAATGTTCAATATTTGTGTCTAATAATGTATGATGATAACATTCAGTTGGTGTTATACCAACTGAATATTTGAGTAATATTCGAATATAAGCTTTGAACGTGGTTCTAACGAACGCAACAGTATAGGGCACAATATCAATGCTATTGATGCACGTAATATGCTTTGGATAGAATACGACTAACGAACGCACGCACGTTTTTTAATTTCATCGTATATCATAACCATATGTCATCGGTAACCATATGTCATCATTGTGCTTGCCAGACCTTTCACCAAACCCAACGCAACAGACTACCATTTTGTCCGCAATTCGGACAAATTCCTGCAAGGTGTTTTTTTCATCTTGCTTGAATATAACACGATAATTTCATACTTCCCACATCAAACTCAAACAACAAATTCCTTG
Organism: Electrophaes corylata; assembly: GCA_947095575.1. Taxonomy (NCBI): domain Eukaryota; kingdom Metazoa; phylum Arthropoda; class Insecta; order Lepidoptera; family Geometridae; genus Electrophaes; species Electrophaes corylata. The sequence continues at coordinate 7,493,974 of OX352698.1, read as the reverse complement.
TAGGTTAGATAGCAGAATTCATTTTTGATTGAATTCTAGCTGAATATCAAAACCACCTTACTTAATCAGTGAATTGATATTTATTACGTTCTACTTTTTCATTTACATATAATACGGTCCTTTGGCAGCAAATTCACTGATGGTAAGTGATAAGTGAAGTGCTCTATCTAACATCGTATTGATATTCAAAGATAAAAAGTAATCGAAATCCATGATAGGATGACAGACAGCCCACAGTTTTAGTATTGTGTTCCCAGTTCTATCCAGTAGGTCCAAATAGGTCCAGTAGTTACGGAGCCTATTCAATGTAAACAAACAATCAAATCTTTCCTCTTTATTAGTATAAATATAGAGAAATAATGAAGGACCTGGTTCTACTTTCTTTCATGAAGGTACTATGATTATGTCTACAACCAACTTTACTTCCTGGAAAGTACAATATGAAGTATGTGCCGTGCCGGAATAACGTTATTATATTGCACCCTCTCTACCGATCGACGCTCTAGATACAATGCAATAACTATGGTGTATTTTAACTAAACTAAACTAAATAGAACCACGTCTGACTTTGTCCTCGTGATACTATACTCATATAAACTTCAGCACCCGCTGCATCCTGTTTATTATTTCAGAAATTCTTATCTTAGCACATTCCTATGCATCAAGACAAAGATAGTCAGTAAATTTCAATCTCTACAGTCAGTGGTTTAGGCTGTACGTCTGTATATCAATCAATCAAGACGACTCTTAAAATCTGAAATATATATAGAGACTATGACGTTTTCGACGCTACGTTAGCCTAGTGATCTATTGACTGACGTAGTTCGTGGCCAAATTTAACACCTGTTCAACCAAATTTTATACCCTGGCATTATGGTGACATAAGTACTTCTTACCCATAAGGTATATTCTACTGAAATTAGCTACTAGTCAATAAGTCGTTTGTATTCTGTGTTGTCAGTCAGTCGTGATAAAGCAATCAGTGAGGTGAGACGTCTAGCATTACTGTACCAGAATACGCATCGTATTTATGTAAGTTGCGAATATTTTATTTTAATTTTCATTTTGTTCAAATGATAATATGTTCGTAAACATTATTTCTGATTTTAAATTATTGTACTCTGAGAATAAATTTTGTTACTAATATGAAAAATAATATGTTTGTCCCATTTGCTTGGCAATTGCATCATTATTATAAAACAATACGTAATTTTTTTTGGTACAAATAAAAACGCTAGCAATTTCCAGCAGTACAATAATAACAAATTGCTGTATTTATGTTTTTTTAATTATTCTTAGTGTGCTACCGAGGTTCTTTAAGTGCACATGCACTATAAAATAAATTTATGATTTAAGGTAAAGTACATAACGGTGAAAGAAAAAACCAGCCAAGTGTGAAACGGATTCGCGTACGAAGGGTTCCGAACCATTATCTATTATAATAAAAACGGCAAAAAATCTCGCTTGTTGTATGAGAGCCCCCTTAAATATTTATTTTATTATGTTTTTTAGTATTTGTTGTTATTGCGGCAACAACCGCTAGGCTCCGGCCTTTTAGGTACGGAACCCTAAAAAGACGACGCTCCAACTATTCAAATTCAAATTTATTTATTAGAATTAAATGCGTATGCGTAAGTACTTTTTCGGGTAAAGTCATCAAACAAATGATTTTTTGTTTCACATTTTGGACCATGCGGCAGAGTTCCTAAGCGCCACGGCAGATTGCTTGTTATTTTCCACTTTATTACTAACTTAATAGGCACCTATACAGGTGTAGCCGACCAGAATGTACATTGGTTACCATCATCACCTATAAAAAAGCATTGTCTTGTAGGTCACGTTCGATAGGAGCGTGCTCTTCTATGCTATATATCCATCGAAAACAGATAATTATAAATATAAATACCTCCTTAAGTTAGTAGTAGCTCTGCCTGTATGTTCTGTATGGAGGTTGTAGGTTCGATCCCCATCGAGGATAGACATTTGTGTAATAATGAACATAGATGTTTGTTCTCTGTCAGGGTGTTATATTGTATTCTAAATATGTATTTAAAAAAGTATGTAAGTGTTCTATCACTGGTTTCCATAGAACAGCTATGCTTAGTTTGGGGTTAGATGATGTAGTGTAAAAATATACAGAAATATTTTAAAAACAGTGACTTGTACGACCTACAGTAGGAAGCATATGTACTACAGTACCACATAATACAATATGAAATTTATACTAGTATAGGTATGTTGAAATACTAGGTTGGTACCAAATTTTTACCTATGTTTGATAAAAGATTACACAATTTTACGACAGTCATGCTGGTAAAGCATATCAAATTTTGTTATGTGACACACAATGGTGTTACTGGAGGTAATTATTTATATTCTGTGGTAATTATAAGCCTGAAGAAGTCCACTGCTGGCACAGGCCTTGCAAAGGCAAAGAAGCATTTTGATCCTCATTTTTGAGCATATCAGTCTTTAGGCGAGGGCCGTTAGGTTTACCTTTAATCACCAACAGATGACCGACCTACTTAATACTGTTATACCTATTGTTACTTCACTTTTATTTTTGTTTAGATAATTTTCTTACTCTATGTTTGCTTAGTTGGTTTACGCTGTTGATTACCTACCTATTACTCTTAGCTTTACCTTGTTTTACATTGCCTATTTTTTATTATAATAAGTATACTTAGTTTATTCTTTGTTTACCTATGTATTATTTGTGCGAGGCGAAGGGAGGGCGCTGAGGTTCGGGAAACAGATTTTCTTGTCCAAAACTCAGAGTTCCAAACCATGGAATGTCTTTAGTTTACATAAGTTACTTGATGACATTTTGTTTGTACCTTTTTCTGTACAATAAACGTTATTATTATTATGTAAGTACTACTAAAAAAAGTATACTTCCGAAAGTTAAAATGAGATTGCGTTTTTGATTGGTTATCATCGAAAAAAAGTGTAAATTGGGTCAATTTAGACTCTAGATTCTAAAGTTCGTGATACTCAAATAAAAGTAACTTTTTTCCTGTATATTTGGCTCACGAATTTTATCTAATTTAATGATGTAGAGTGGAGTGAAGTTATTTGCCACAGAAACTTTGACACCCCCATTTGGAATATGAATTTTTTAAAACCGTAGGTATGTGCTACGTTTGAGCGTTTACAATTCCTACACCCCTCAGAGCGTTTGTGAATGTGGTCAGAACTTGGACGTATTTAAGTCCGGTAACAGACTTTTTATACACTTTACAATAAATATGTAAAAAATGGATTTGAAACTAAACTTGGTACTGATTGATCTTAGTTTCGATAGATGGTACAGATTTATGCACAATTTTCAATATTAATATAAAATAAATACTAAATAAATTTCAATTTCAATTTATTTATTTATTTCAATTTATTATTATTATTATTATTATCGATAGTTCATTTGGTACGTGCCCACAGTTTACAGTAGTATTCCATACGTGACAGGTTGCAAACCCGATGTTTTCCTTCACCGTTTGAGAGCACTGGCATTGCGCACATAATTTTTTCGAACAGAAAAACTCATTGGTGCACGACCGGATTTGAACCCACGACCGCAGGATCAGAAAGCGGGGTCACTCCCACTAGACCACCAGTGCTCACCAGTGCTAATATTAATATATTTAGTACCTATACCTCAGTGAATGTTATAGGTATGTTCTGTACAGACAAAAACCGGCCGTAGTCGTTAGCCAACATGGCATTTCTACTTTAGTCACCAGTGTCATAAAATATTTACATTTTAATAAGTTGGTTGTGTGAAGTAAAAAGAAATACCTGTAGCAATTTTATCCCAAACGTTGATTAAGCGACTATAAACTATGTCTATGTGCGGGAAGCCTTGTAAATTAGGACATTTGCATTCTGCATAGCAGTGCATTTAACGGCATATTTCAGTAATTAATACGGTCAAGTATGCAGACAGGCAATTGAAAGAGCGAGCTTCATCGTCGCCGCTCTACTATCCTAGGTCCTACTTACTAATCATGAAGCAATGTGTGCGCCTTTAATTAAGCTATGTTGTTACTAACGCAACACTACTACTAAACTGAACTACTACTAAACTACTGGTAAACCACCTCAATTAATTATCATCATTGTTCTGAAACGGTTCTTGTCCACTGTCCACCTCATGAGACCACCTGGGTGAACCATTGTATTTTTTCTTTTTACAACGGCTTACCTCTAAGATTGGACTTAAACGCGCCTAACTTTATATGGGTGATAGAACACCTCAGAAATTTGGTGCTGGCCGTTATAATATCTACGTCGTCACGAACAGTTCTTCTAGCGCTTCGAAGGCTGCTGCTGCAGCACGCTCGCTCGCCTCGCGCTTTTTTATGTTCTAACATTATGTTAGTAACATAACCTAACCTATATGTTGTGTGGGTTTTGATAACAAGGTGGACGGTGAAAACTCAATATTTCCCAAGGATCACCTAGGTGAAAGAGAGTGAGTGAGAGAGGTTGTAAAAACAACTTTCAATGGTTCACCCAGGGGGTTTTAGGGAGGAAGACGGTGGATTAGAACCTTTCTGAAATCGCCCCGGTATTTTGCAGCTCGGTTCTGTCTCCTCCACATTTAAAGGGGCTTGCAGTAATCACCACGCTTGATGCGAAATGGTGATCATCAACGTTTATAACCACTGAATATTGTTGTGGTCATTGGTGTTCCTAAACCAAGATTTAGTAGTCTCAGATAAATAACTATCTTCAGGAAGAGTAGAGTAGTACTCTTGTGATGAAGAGTTTGTCCAGGGAAGTACTTTTATTTATGACTTGAAATTAATTTTGTTGTTAAATTTCTTCTCTATGGTGAGTTGTATTGTAAAAAACCTTGCACATAACTAAAGTACTTTTTTTAAGTACTTAAAGTAAGTACTTAAAAAAAGGCTAAACAAAGGAAACGATTAAAAAAAAATGTTTGTGTGTTATTTATTGCACGTTTGTTTGTGTACGCATCACGCAAAACTACTACATTAATGTTGATTTGATTTTCAGAATTAGTTAGCTTTTAGCCTAACTTAGAACTTAGCATGGGTTTCATTGAGCTGTCATCCCTAAAAAGGGTGTAAAAATGGGGGATGAAGTTTGTATGAAAAAATACAGTAACCACGCGGACGAAGTCGCAAGCAGGTCAGCTAGTATTGAATAAGTATCTGGTTGGCTAGACGAGAAGCAGGAAAAGCATCGAATATAAAACGAAAACTTTGCTATTTCAAGGCTAAACTGTGAATTAGCATACGAATAATAAGACAGTTTAGAATTTCATACATAGTTACTACCGAATCTCCAAATGATAGATAAATATATCGTAAAAACAACATATAACTTACAAAAAGAGCATAGGCATAATAAAGCAAAATAAGCACTTTAAAAGTATAATTAGACAAGACACAGACGCCTACTTACTATAGAAAAGAATATAAATATATTACCCAACTAGCAAAAAGTGTCTTAATAAAAGGCTTCTGATGCTACAGTTGTTGATAAAGTTTTAAAACAACTTTAGTCAACGTTTGATTGCTCATAAACCCATTTTATTATGCCAAAATTATACCAACACCAAAAATAGTGAAGTAGACGTAATAAGTTTGACCGTAATAAGATCACTTCATTTAAACGTGTTGAGAAAGCCCGTTACTGAACTAAAAATCCAATAAATGACTTTTTGCAGCGGATAAACAGTGATTAGGTCAACCTAATCATGTATTATGATACAAACCTCAAATTGATCTTATTTTCTGCTTCTACAAAATCGATTCGCCATTTTATTTAGTACCTAATTTTAAAAGCTATCTCAAATAAGTAATCACAGTTTAACGTGTTTTATGGGACTATAATTACGGAGATGGACATGAAGAAGTAGAAACAACTAAAGCGAAGCGGAGGTTTTAGGAGGAAAATTCTAGCAATATATAAAAACTTGAAGAAAGAGATTGATCAAAATGCGAGTGGTTCCGTACAAGTTTTTGACTATGCAAAAACTGAATTTTGTAGTTCTGTGGATAGTAACGTAGTCCCTTAGTTGAAGCGTAACGTGTGCTGTCTTTTGAACTTCTGTTGTATATTAAATGTATTATATGTATGTGTTTTATGTTGTTGTTCTTGGTATGATTGCCTTAACATGTTTTCTGTCTAGCAATCACCTTATTAACGGGCCTGTTGAAGGCGAAATACCTATTTCTAAGCCCCCCGCTTCAGTCATACTATACATACATATGCATTGCACTGCGTACCTAGTTAGAGTTCAATAAGCACTTAAAATTTGCCATCTAGCGAGTATCACTCGAACTACATGTTCAACTTACTGTCTCACTCTCATTGCATTTGGTCGTCTAGGGTCATTGCGCTAGTTGTCGGCCTGTTAGCGGAGTGTCCAACTAGGCCAATTTATTAATATGCAATATTTACTAGATATCTACTGAAAGTGTTTTACATGGTTCCACACATGATCAAGATCTATTCAAAATAAAAAAAAGACCCAAACATTAATATTTGAAATTCAAAATAATAGTGCAACTGATGGTGCATGTCATACCTACCTACAGTAAGTAAGTAGGTAGGTAAAGAAAGAAAAGCTGATTACGAATATCTGGTCAGATTGAAAATTCAAAATGGCGGGTACAAATCATGGTACAAAAAACTGACATGGGTGTCTTTTTCGACGGATTTGAGGGTGCTGATTACGAATATCTGGTCAGATTTAAAATTCAAAATGGCGGGTACAAATGATGGTACAAAAAATTTACATGGGTATCTTTTTCGACTAATTTGGGGGTGCTGATTACGAATATCTGGTCAGATTTGAAATTCAAAATGGCGGGTGCAAATGATGGTACAATAAATTGACATGGGTATCTTTTTCGACTAATTTGGGGTGCTGATTACGAACATCTGGTCAGATTTGAAATTCAAACTGGTGGGTGCAAATGATGGTACAAAAAACTGACATGGGGGTCTTTTTCGACTAATTTGGGGATGCTTATTACGAACATCTGGTCAGATTTGAAATTCAAAATGACGGTGCAACTGATGGTGCAAAAAATTAACATGGGGGTCTTATTTTGGGGGAATTTCAAATCTGACCAGATATTCGTAATCACCCCCCCAAATTCGTCGAAAAAGACCCCCATGTCAGTTTTTTGTACCATGATTTGTACCCGCCATTTTGAATTTCAAATCTGACCAGATACTCGTAATCAGCACCCCCAAATTAGTCGAAAAAGATACCCATGTCAATTTTTTGTACCATCATTTGCACCCGCCATTTTGAATTTCAAATCTGGCCAGATATTCGTAATCAGCACCCCCAAATTAGTCGAAAAAGATACCCATGTAAATTTTTTGCACCATCATTTGCACCCGCCATTTTGAATTTCAAATCTGGCCAGATATTCGTAATCAGCACCCCTAAATTAGTCGAAAAAGACCCCCATGTCAGTTTTTTGTACCATGATTTGTACCCGCCATTTTGAATTTCAAATCTGGTCAGATATTCGTAATCAGCACCCCCAAAGTAGTCGAAAAAGATCTCCATGTCAGTTTTTTTGTGCCATGATTTGTACCCGCCATTTTGAATTTCAAATCTGACCAGATATTCGTAATCAGCACCCCCAAATTAGTCGAAAAAGATATCCATGTCAATTTTTTGTACCATCATATGCACCCGCCATTTTGAATTTCAAATCTGGCCAGATATTCGTAATCAGCACCCCCAAAGTAGTCGAAAAAGATATCCATGTAAATTTTTTGTACCATCATTTGCACCCGCCATTTTGAATTTCAAATCTGGCCAGATATTCGTAATCAGCACCCCCAAATTAGTCGAAAAAGATACCCATGTCAATTTTTTGCACCATCATTTGCACCCGCCATTTTGAATTTCAAATCTGGCCAGATATTCGTAATCAGCACCCCCAAATTAGTCGAAAAAGATATCCATGTAAATTTTTTGTACCATCATTTGCACCCGCCATTTTGAATTTCAAATCTGGCCAGATATTCGTAATCAGCACCCTCAAATTAGTCGAAAAAGATACCCATGTCAATTTTTTGTACCATTATTTGCACCCGCCATTTTGAATTTCAAATCTGACCAGATATTCGTAATCAGCACCCCCAAATTAGTTTAATGCAGAATTTTAAAAGATGCAAATGCCTCATGGACTTAAGTGCCCCAGGTAAATAAAATGCATCGTGTTATTTCTAAATAATCTTTTATTTCACAAAATTCAAATTTTTATTAAAAATTATGTACCTAAGTACATAATTTTTACCTTCTTTTTAAAAGAAATCGGTATCTGTGTTTTATACATCCGGCCTGTTGTAAAGTTTAGTTTCTTTTTTTTGCGATACAATTTATCAGGCTTCACTTTTCATTTGGGAATGATTCTCCATTTCTCCGTAAGTCATTTTGAATATTTTTTTTCGGACATTTTAGTAAGTATATCCTTATTTTCCCATTGATTGGCTTGGCACTGCAGTAAGTAATGGCTTGCTACTTTCAATCGTTAGAACTATTTTTACGGCACAATAAACTGCAACAAAACAAAAGTAAATAAGTAGGTAGGGAGCGATTAAATACAGTCGCACTCGTTGATTGATGCACTACGCTACCTGCTTACTGTACTAGCTACCTAACAGTCTTACGTAGGTAGTCGGTAGTATGAGTAGTAGGTGCCGCCTGCCTACCTATACCTACTAGGTAGATACTACAGATCGACTCGTGCTTAGTATGTCTGCAAAATTAGTAAGTAGGTACTTAGGTACATATATTTTTTCTTAATTTTCACCCGGTGTTGATAAAGCTACTAACCTACTTGAAGAAATACATAAGTAGGTATCTACCTACTTCGGTTATGTAGGTATCTACTTAGATAGGAAGAGCACCGGTGGTCTGGTAAGGGTAGATATCTCCTCCGATATCTTAGTACCAAGTACCTACTTGAGATTCTCTGAGGATGTCTAAGGGTGTAGTCAGAGATATGTCCAGATAGTAGGTACATTTGATAGCATCCACATTATGCAGTAAGTCCATACGTGACAGGTTGCAAGCCCATCTCCACTGCTAGTATACCTACTAACTGGTTTCCTCGCGATATTTCTTTCACCGTTTGAAAGCACTGAAATTGCGCACATAGGTACACTTTTCAAATAGTAAAGTCCATTAGTGCACGACCAGATTCGAACCCACGACCTTAGGATCAAAAGACGAGGTACTTCCACTAGACCACCACCGGTGTTCTTACTATCTAAGTAGTTAGGTAATTAACCGAAGTAGGTAGGTATGTACCTACCTACCTATGTATTGCTTCAAGTAGGTTAGTAGCTTATCTATAAACACAGGGTAATATTTAAAAAAAGGATTTTTACCTACCTACCTATTTACTTATTTTACAGTCTTTCTATGAGTTGATCTATAGTAGGTAAGTATAGGTAGGTAGGTGACGACACCTCTCGACACCTACTCATACTACTACTTAGGACTGTTAGGTAGCTAATACAGTAAGTAGGTACCTACTTACTAAGTGAAGAAGGTACCTACCTAACTTACTAGTAGTAGGTAGGCATATGTATATGCCTTTAGGTAATCGTAATAGTAAGTAGGTATGTGCGTATCTACGAAAATAACCAAAAAACATTAATGATACATAACTGCAACTAAAACCTACAAATAAGGGGGAAACCTATGTCCAGCAGCGTGTTCTTTGAGGTTAATGATGATTGTTGGATGGAAGAAGCTCGGTACGGGTGGTACGGAGCCGTGGACAGCGAGCCGCGCCGCCGCCGGTTTAGTTGCAGTCCTCGAGGACTGCAAGTGTAGGAAAGTACCCTACTTATAGGTACCTAGGTATACGAATAGGTATACCTGCCGTGCACACGTTTACGCCTTCAGAAAAACGAACCCTAATTTCCGTAATGGCTTCCCATCACACAAATCACAGAAACGTCTCGTTTGACGACAAGATTCTCATAACAACACATTTTGAAAGCTTAGCCACGTTTAGGGCTTGCAACGGTCTCAGTCAATCCAGCGCCTATTTTATTATTTAAAAAATAAATTGAATACTACATAATAAATGGAGCGCATTGAAAATTTACCCAATATCTATATACTTATCATCAGAAAACTTACCTGTGCACTCAATTTAACTCAAATATAGCTTCCAAACAGACGCACGCTAAACACTATACACTTTTATCATAAATAAAGTACCATATTTCACGAGCGCAGTAACTCTATGAAAAACAAACAACGAATCTCCTCAATTCGCGAAGTACGGGACCACGGCAGGAACCTGGGTCTCATTACTGTCATAGTTCGGCACATTTGAAGATTATTAGCGCAAATAAGTGCGTTTTATGACATAAATACGACTAAAATGCAGCTTACAACACTGTTTTAGTTCTATATCAACACTATTAGTCCCGCGATTTGTGCCCAAATCGGGTCGTTTACAACACTACATTACCATATCATGGCTAAATTACTATCCAATAGATCTTGCCCAAAGCGCATTGGGCGTTTATATAATACCATTTTTTGCTAGTTGGGTAGAGTCGTTTATTTATCGAAACTATTTAGCTAGCTTCAGGCGTATTGACCATGTATTTCCTGTGGAATAGACTGATTTAAAGCCATGAAGAATAGGTGTTGGGCAAGCTTATTCCATCTAAAACCCGGTCCCAGGCACTACATCCCGTAAATAGAGGCACGGTTGAAAAAATTGCTTAGACGCTGTATTAATAATCCACTATAGATGCAACGACTATCACTCTAGTAAGGCAACTAAGATCACAAAACATTCACTTTTATAACTTTCTTTCGCATTAACTTCATTTTTCTTATTTTCTTTTTTTTTGTTCACAGTTTGAAGACGGATACAAGGCAGCAAAATGGTCAACATTGGGGAGGTACGCCCGAAGCGGGTAAGCTAATTTAAGGTTCACTATGAAAAACTAAACAAGTTTTTAATAACTAACCTTAAATTAGCATAAATTGATTTATTTATACATTTTTATTTATGCCATTGTACCAAAACTACCCTTATTACGTCAATAGAAAAAAATATCTAGTGGTAAGCGCAACGTATTTCACATTATACATTTAAGCCCGGCAGAACGTGAGGCCTATGCCCGGAATTGAACTTTAGGGCTTATTCACAAGGTCTACGTAATCAACAATAAACAGTTTTTTTTTAAATTAGCAGGTAAAGCGAAACAGTAGGAAACCAGTAGTTATAGGAATACAGACTACTTACCTACTACAAAAATGGGAATTGGTGCTAAGGGTAATATTTGAACGTACCTCTGACATACTCTTAGCATCCTCAAAAATCTACATTGTCGGGGCTTAGAGTAGGTATTGAGGTTATTTCTCTCTTTTTTATTTTCCTTGCGAGCCTTTAATGTGTCATTATAACTAACAGTAGCAACACCCACATTTTGCAGAACTTGGTATTTTGAACAGAAAGGGGATATATACCATTATTTTTGTGTTTGATTGTTTCCCGATGTTTCGGCACAGTTGCATGCGCTATGATCACGGGTCGAAACCATGATAGTTTAAAAAGTTATATGAAGTTGGTATTCTACACATGAAGGTTAAACAAGCTCATCATTGCTGCTATAATACTAACTGATTAATTCAATAACTCGACTAAACTTATCTAAAGTACTTCGATAACTCGACTGAACTTTTTTGTCAAATGGTCAACATAGTTTGATGTCTGGCGCTTGTTATTTTACTTATAATATATGATTTACAGGAAACAAATGGCAGTTTACCTGCTGCGCAAGAGTTGGAGACATTTCTGTCTCCAGAAGATAAGAAAAATGAAAAAATTGTTAGCAAGTACGTATCCCGTAGTAGGTAGAGTACCTACATGGGTACAAACATCTAATGTTTTTATTCTTGCTGTAAGTTGTGGGTTCGATCCCCATCAAGGATAAAAAGTAGTTTGACGAACATATATGCTTGATACTCCTAAGTATGAATTTACGAAAAAAAATATAAGTATTCCATCAGTCTTCAGGTTCCCATGTACAAGTTTTGCTTAGTTTGGCACTAGATGGTGCTGTGTGCAATGTCCAAAAAATATTTATTATTCTAGTATTCATAAACGAAGCTTTGTATTATAAATAAATAAATATTTGTGGACATTTTTTATACGACATCATCTAGCCCCAAACGCTTAGTTTTATACTATACTATATACTTAGCTTGTACTATGGGATCTAGATGACTATAAGTATAAGTAGTTTTGTTTTTGTAAATACTCAGAATATAATAAGTATAACACCGTTATCGTTATGTTATATCGATATTTATACATTATCGTTTTACGCTGCATTAAACCGCTTATTTGTGCTCCCTAAACTATATTTTACAGTTTTGTTGTGTGTTTGGAATAATAAAAAGTAACATATTAAATTTTTTGAGCCTTGAGCATTCGCACCGTTATTTTTAGTTTATTTAAAAGGGAGTAGAAGAAAATACCATGTGCCGACCCCACATAAAGTGGGATAAGGGCAGGAAGATGATGATTACTTAGGTAAATTGTACTTAGTTACTAGTAAATTGTGCTTAGTGGTAACTTTGTTAGTTTTGTTGGCAATATAAAATCAAAACATGTCGACTAAAACTGCTCTTGATGCAATTTCCCATTTCATGCAATCAGCAAGTTCTTGAAAGTACTTACAAGATTATAAGGCTACTTCTAAACATACTGAACGTGTTTTTGGACAGATACAACATGGCCAAGGATGCAGAGTCAGCGGAATTCGACCCTTTCATTGAGCGCAAACTGGACAATCCTACATCGTAAGTACTAACCTACCTTTGTATATCTTTACCTTCATTTGTTTTTCCATGCCTCATCCGCTAGCTGAGGCAGTATCTGAATATGTTAATCTGAGGCTGTTCAAATATACTGCATAATATTTGAACAGCCTCAGCTCATTTTAGGTAACTAGCAAAACCTCCACTGTACCCAATTTCTTTGTACAACTCTACCTACGCACTAAAACGAATAGGTACCATGAAAATATCAAGTCTCAACGATCAGTGGTTAAGCCTATCATCGTTATCTATAAGTCAAACTCTGTCCCTCTTTTACTAAACGAATTGGAGGCTATAGGAATAAGGGGCCCTGTTCTCAATATTTTTTCTAGTTACCTATCAAATATATCACAATGTGTTGTCATTGACAATGTTGTCAGCACAGACGAAACCCTTACTTATGGAGTCCCACAGGGTAGTGTCCTAGGACCTACCCTGTTTCTTATATATGTGAATGACCTGTGCAAGCTTTCTCTTCCAAACTGTAGGATTTTAGCATATGCTGACGACACTGCTCTATTGGTTACTGGGAACACCTGGAATGAGGCAAAGGTACATGCGGAGAATGCCATACGCAACGTGTCGCACTGGCTTTCACGCAACCTATTGACCTTAAAAATCAATAAGACAAAATATATCACTCTAGTTCCAACAATCTCATCGCATCCTCCTACCGAGTATAGTATTAAGTCTCATACGTGCGACACATCCAATACTATACCAGTTCAATGTAAATGCACCCCCTTGGATCGTACTGAATGCATTAGATAGGTACCTAGGCGTATTAATAGACAGTACACTTAATTGGAAGCCCCAAATATATTTATCTGCAAATAAAGTACGCAAGTTAATATATATTTTTAAGAAATTACGATCTAGTGCAGACTATAACACCATCCGTACTGTATATTTTGCATTGGCCCAATCGGTAATATCGTACTGTATAGCGGCATGGGGTGGCGCACCAAAAACTTCACTTATTCGTCTGGAAAGAGCTCGACGCGCACTTCTGAAAGTAATATATCTTAAGCCGATGCTCTTTCCCACAGAAGAACTGTTTTCGCTAAGTGGTGTGTTATCAGTACGCAAAATTTTCATATCAAATATCAAATACGTGTACATCGCGCCCAAACTAGTGAAGTCAAACCGACAGTTATTGCAAGCCGACGAGTGAAAAGTGTGTTCACTAAACGTTGATGCCGGACTGTTCTTGCTTTTCGACACTTCACCTTCTTGAGCCCCACTGTTTATAATAGAATTAATAAAAAACTTAACATTTATCAAGAACCTTACAACAAATGTAAACATAAAATAAACAAAAAAAATGGCTATCAGATCTTAACTACGAGGACACCGAAGATTTGATTAAAATTAAATACTTTACTACTTTATAGTCAATAGAATAGATATATTATCATAAAATTAATATTAAAAACTAATTGAGGCGCGTACACAAACACTCAAACATGCTCCCAACACACACCACACACACCCCAACCTCTCACGTATATACCTATACACAATATGTTGATGGGTTCTCCTGTGAAACCTTGGCTCTGAAGAGACTCGCGTTATCGGGAGAACCCCTCACATGCACCCACACACCCCAACACACAAACACCCCTCCAAATACCCCCCACACCCACCCCACACACCCCACAGACACACCCCTCACAAACACACCCCCACAAACACAATAGACTCACAACACATATACTCTTCCCCCCCACACACACTTAAACACCCCTACACACCCCCCCCACACTCACACAATACACTTATAAAATTCCGTTTTTTATTTTTGTTATTACTTTTATTTTTTATTTTAAGTTTTCAAGTTTTTTTGTTGTGAACGGCTGTCTCTTCTATGCTGAAGGTTGGGTACTGGAAGCTGCGACACAGTGTTAACTTTATGTAGCTTCCAGTGTTCACTTTTTGTTATAAATAAATAAAATCAGCTCAGTCAGGTATAGATAGATAATACAAGTCCTAAACAAAAGTTGCATTTGTTTTGAAGTAAATTAAACAAGTTTTAGAGGAACCATAGAAGTTTCAAACCACTTAAAAGTACCAAATATCTAAGCAGGTAAGTACAAACGCAACTTTTGAAGTTTTGAGTCGGTAGGTAAGTAATGTCGGGACGGGATAACTCCGACGTAACCATCTTAAATAGGCAGGTAAGTATAAATCAATGAGAGTTAAGTACCTACTTAAAACTTAATCACGACTTATACTTAATAGTTTTATTACTCATATTATATGAATAAGACTATTTTGATTTACATAAGTAAATATAAATTTACTTAGAAATACAAAGAATTTGTACCATGTACCTACTAGGTACGTATAAATATACATACTTATATAATCTATCCATGCACTAGAATGTACATAATTTTTATCTTTTAAAATAGTGTCGCAGCGTTACAGTAAATATTTTAAGGTACTAAATAATTTCACTACAGTATTAACTTATATATTAAGTAACACAGACACTGATTATACAGCTATGATACCATATTGAGAGTAACGGATTGTATACATTATAGTGTAGCTAACTGTACCTACTAAGACCTACTAAAGTACGTAGGTAATTTTGTCGTGCGATAGCTGGTGTTAGTGTCATTATTTCGTAGTAGTTACGAAATATTCAATAAACTTTCATTGAATAGGTTTCCACAGTCAGAAATTGCATGCAACGATGCTTACCAATTCTAACTATATTGCCAATGCGAAAAAGACTATAGCGAAATTATATATACTTACCTATCGCGATAGTTGCAATAGCATGAAATAGATGTAGGTACATAGTGCAACAAATTCTACAAAGGAGTTACCGCAATGCGATTTGAAAACTATTTTTATTTGAAAAACGATCACACCGTGACAAAAGAGGCCCAATTCTCATTATTCTTTTGAAACAAGAACCTGGTTGTCAAAATTGGTCCTGTCTGAAATGTCAGTTTCAAATTCAAATTTTACTATATTTTGTTACAAAAATTGGGCCCTTGAGCACAAATAAAGGCTTTATCCACTTTTTGTATGGACCTTTATTCCGACTAAAACCTAACCAGCCTAAAATGTTGTGTTCTCTGAAGATATAAATAAATAAAAAATATCCCGGCAGAAATTATAAATATTAAGGCAGAAATTATAAATTTATTTTAAAATAAATTATTTTTTATATTTGCAGTGGAAATGCATGAATAATGCTGTTTATTATTGCATGTTTCATTTATCTTCAATTATTGCTGACCACCCTATTAGTTTGTCGATACAAAAGTGACTGTCTTCTAAACTGTCACTGGGCGGCGTTTAATAACTAAGTAGGTACTTCTTTTTGTAGTCGTTGCTAGTCGTCGTGCCTACTTTTTTCTAATAACTTTCAATTGAATTCATGTTGTCAGATGATTGTGGTCAGAGCTATGTTACTAAACGCAAACCTTGAAAGAACAAACGTTTGAGTCTCGCGCGGTTTTTACAAGATGTAAGTTTGTGTAATTTTCTTGATTATCTCGTACTATCGTCGCTTCTGTTTTCCTAGACTTGGTCGAGAGAAACAGGCGCTTAGATTCACCTAGCTTTAAGACGTTTCAAGATGATCCCTGCGGATATTACTGAATACATGCTTTATTAAACAGCATTAGGTAGGTAGGTACATGCCCTACGATGCATTACCCCGCGCCCTCCATTCTGAGGCATGCTAGTGTTAAGCCTCACATGCCTGTGATTTCACCGGCACCCACACCCACCCTTTAAACAAGAATATAGCAATGCGAGCATAACTGCTTGGCGGCAGAAATAAGTAATGTGTGTTTGTAGCTGAGCGAAGTACAACAATTGAATTACCTTACTCTGTTTATCTATATTTTGTCTGCGGTTACAAAATGAAAATGTTTCAGGAACAATGATACGCTGACTCATCTCCTGAAAGCTTCCCTCGGCACTGGTATCCTAGCCATGCCGAAAGCCTTCAAATGCGCTGGTCTCGTCAACGGCATAATGTTCACGGTTCTTGTGGCCGTTATATGCACTCACTGCTCTTACATCTTGGTAAGCAAATTACCTATATACCTACCTATTGTAGACTACCGAAACGCGTGTGATTCGTCCGTTTGAAGTGGTTTTCATACAAACATCAACATCCTCTGTACCTTTAAGACTTGAATTTCGAGAATTCCTTTGTTAGAACGCCTCTACGCACCGAGACGAAAACAAAACAATACCCTGAAAATTTCAAGTCTCTTCGACCAGTAGTAGTTAAGGCCGTGCGTTGTCTATATGTCGGTTAGGACAAAGAATCATATAATCGTGTAGATAGTGCTCAGAAGAAAATAGGAAAAGAACAGTGGTGGTTCCAGCTTATAGAATAGAACCCCTTCATTATATCCCATGGATGTCGTAAGAGACGGCTGGGCGCGCACAATCTATAAAAAAGTACTCTGTGGCGCGCACCAGCCGCGCCACGTGAGATATGTCGCGCTTGACACGAGTTGTTTTTTCTATTGTTGTCACATGTTTAAAATTGTAGGCTAAACTTTTAGCGCTACTGCTTAGCCTATTTGTGGGTCTTTTGCGGCAAAAGTCTTCATTAGAGATAACGAAATCGGTTTCCCTTTATTTGACAATGTTCATCCGGTGGAACATTGGATTCAAAAAATCATCTTGTTCTTACTAATTTAAATATTTCGCTTATTTTTATTTTATAAGGTAGTTTTTACATTGAAATTTGGTAGAAAAATATTTGACACCACTGGCAACACTGAATCTGTCATAAAAAATACAAAATCTCGTCGAAGCAGCACACAACGTTTCTTCGCAAGGTATTTATTCAATTGTTTTTAAGAAATATCCAGATTTGTAATGAAATGACAACTGACATTTACTTATAGATTAAGTTATAGATGTACATTTATTATGTCTATGTCAAAAGATAGCAAGATTTTATGATACCAACAACTTTATTCATTGCACAAGTTGGTTGTTCCGTCCATGGGACATTGCCAAATGAGTAGTAGAGTACCTCCACAATCGGATGTCCCACTGACGGAACGTTGCCAATGTCATAGCATACATAGATATACATTTATTTACAAAGAAAATTATGACTAATACAAGTATTTATAATTGGTATGTACAAAATACATTTGAAACAGTTGAGCTATCTAAAGACCGTTGCAAACGATCTAAAGGTAGCTCAACTGATCCAGATCAGTGCCAATCGGAAGCGTTCCCAAAACACTGGCTGCATTGCCACGCTGAATGGCAATGCTGATTCGTTGTGCCAGATACTCACCAGCTCTCGGGTCACGCGTCGCTTCGACCAGACGCCCCGAAAGAATTTTAAAAACCCGGAGGGCCTCGGTACCCCACGGACCTAGAGTCTCGATACATAGATTATGTAGAAAGCCACATCATCATCATCATTTTAGCCGTAAACTGCCACCGCTAAACATATCCTAGCTCCATGAAATGCCTAACTAGGTTTCTTTTATTTTTTCTTATTACGGTTTTGGTTTTGTCAACAGCATGCCTCGCATTATCGGACCCAAAGAATCTTAGCACTTGTTCCAAAAGAGCATGCACCATCTGAAACTAGCGATAAATCCTGCACTAACTCTGATGATGAACTACATTCATTGCACTCAAGCTTTGCTTCATCCCCTGCACCTTCTATTGATTCTTCCTTGGAACGCCTTAACCTACTCGGCTCAGATGATGAAACTGTTTGTGACTCTGATGAAAATCAAAATAATGAAAACTCAGTAGAACAAAACCGATTTTTGAATGAGGATGTTCCACTTACTCCCATTTTCCAACAAATATGCCCAATATCACGTAAACAACTCGATTATAATAACATCCCCTCAATTTCATCCTTCCCGTCTCTTGCTTCTGTAGACCCAACACCAGTAACACCAATAGCGACGTCAGCAGGCCGTAAGACTAGATCCAAGAAAACGCCGAAAGTTCCAGCAGCCAAAAAACTATAAAATAAGGAACGTGGCTGAAAAAGTTAGAAGGAATTGCTTGGAGCACGAGAATGAAAACAGATTTAGCATCGATGAAATGATAATAGCCTACAAAGGAAGAAATGCTGGCAACAGGAAGCAATTCATGAAGGACAAGCCAAATAAATGGGGCTTCAAGAACTACGTTAGAGCAGGAGTTACAGGAATGATTTATGATTTCATTCTCTATGGCGATGAAGATACTTTTCGATACCATAGATTCACTGACGACGAAGTTTCTCTGGGATTTGGTGCTCAAATCGTAATAGCTTTATGCCAGAGCATAAAACACAAACCAGCGATTATATTTTGCGACAATTTTTTTTCATCACCAGAACTTTTCTGGCTATTGAGAGAAAATTACGGCATATTTGGATTAGGAACCATCCGTGATAACCGTATTCGAGGTGCCGAAAAACTTTTGCTTGACATGAAGGCAATGAAGAAGAAGCCAAGAGGTTCCTTTGCGCAGGTTGTTTGCAACCAAAACAAGCTGGTTATCGTGAAATGGAATGACAACAAACCAGTGACGCTTATGAATTCATTCATTGGGGCCGAACCAGTACAAAAAATAAAGAGGTATTGCAAGGAAGAAAAGCGAAAAGTAGACGTTGATTGCCCACAGCTGGTCAAGGAATACAACAAGCATATGGGGGGCGTTGACTTAGCGGATATGCTTATATCTTTATACAAAACCCCTTTCAAAACACGCAGGTGGTACATCGGAATATTTAGCCAATTGCTCGACATTTGCATGAATAATGCATGGTTGATGTACAGAAAGAATTCAAAAGGGAAAACTAAATCTTTGAAAGTTTTTAGATTTGAGGTGTACCAAGGATTGTTGAAGAGAGGAAGTTCACAAAATTTGGAAAGAACGGAAAATTCTACAATCCTAAAGCCACGATCAGCACGGCCTATAAGTCCTATACGCTACGACAATGTTGGACATTTCATCTCAACTAAAGAAGATATAGGACGTTGCAAACACTGTCAAAGCAAAACCAGTGTATATTGCATCAAATGCAACGTAAGGTTGTGCTTTATCACTGGGAAATCTCCACGCAATTGTTTTTTGGATTTTCATGTAAAAAAATAAACATCTATTAATTTTTTGTATGGAATTTTTCTTTACCCCCATTTGGCAAAGTCCCACTCATGGAACGTTATAATTTTGGTATAGTACTCCGTAGCATTGGCAATGTGCCTTCGACGGGACATTGATTTTCTGAAAACCTGAAAGGATAGGATTTTTTTTTCTACACTTTTTCGCTCGCTTAGAGTCGTTAGAACCTAGATATAAAGATAAAACATTAAAACTTCACAATGACTATGCTTGCCAAATTAAGGGTTAATACTGCTATGTTAGCACATGTTTTAAAAAAAGGGATATCTCTATTTTGCTCGAAAAAACAAGTAAGTAGGTAGACACATTTTATCGCGCTATTACGTGACAAAAAGAATAGGTGTGTACCAAAACATAACACCATAAGAGCCTAGACACAGCGCAGTTTTTAGGGTTCCGTACCCAAAAGGTCAAACGAGACCCTATACTAAGACTCCGCTGTCACCATGTTGTGTCTCATGAACCGTGATAGTTAAAATTTTTACAGAGGCTGTATTTCTGTTGCCGCTATAACAACAAATACTAAAAACAGAATACATAATTATTCATACAGAATAAATATAAAAAGGGGCTCGGCTCATACAACAAGAGTGATTTTTTTGGCGTTCTTATTATAGATAATTGTACGGAAACCTTCGTGCGCGAGTCCGACTCGCACTTGATCGGTTTTTTTTATTTATACGCGCCTTTCACGACAGGTCTTTCATATACCTAGTAAAATGTTTAGGTACAACGTCATTACATCATTAGCATGAATAATAATTAACTTTTATGAGGACGTAGGTATAGCCAAAAAGTAAGCAGGCTTTTATATTTATTGTACGTATATTATTCGACGGCCGATGTGGCGCGGCGGGAGAATTTCCGCCTGCGAAGCAGGAGGTAGCGGGTTCGATTCCTTTTGGTAATTGTTTGTTCGATCTGCAAATATTTATTCTGGGTGTTCTGTGTATCTTCTATGTATAATAAAAAAATATATATGCATGTAATCTATTGTAATAAGAATATCAGTCATCTAGTACCTACCTATAACACAAGCTCTGCTTAACTTGGGGCTAGATGATGCCGTGTGGATTATCCAGCATTATTAATATTATTATATCATATGATTTATACAGCGTCAGAGGCGACTTTTTCAATCGTAACTGTATTTGCGAGATGCTATAGTGCCCAGCCCAGGTACAGGATTTAAGATGGAGTAGGCTTGCCCAACATCTATTCCAACCTCACAGCTAGTTAGCCTATTCAACAGTAAAGACATGGCCAGTACGCTATAAGCCACGGGTTTCCTCACGATGTTTTCCTTCACTATTGAGAGACCGAATTCGACTCACGATATTAGGATCAGAAGGTGGGTTCACTCCCACGAGACCACCGGTGCTCTACTAAAAAGTACAATGGTATTGGTACTGTCGGTGGACTTATCGCGGACAACAATCTCGTCCAGGCAACAACTATAAAAGAGGCAACTATTATATATTTCTATGGAAACCTGAGTTTGAGTTGGCCTTCTCCAACCGCACTCCAACTTATGATCCTAAGAATGTCTTTGGATATGAGAATATTTTCATATAATGTATGCATGTAAGCACTCTCTAGTATTTGCTACAGTTTGAATGAGCTAGGTCACGGACATTTTGAGACCTCAGTTCAAGGTAAAACCATTCACACCACCTACTACTAACAATCCTATTTTATTCACAGATTAAATGCGCACATATACTTTACAAGAAAACAAGAAGAACGAATATGACGTTCCCAGAAGTTGGCGAAGCAGCACTTGAGAACGGGCCACAATGCTTACGGAGATGGGCAAACGTGTTTAGGTACCTACCTATTATTATATTAAGGCCAGTAGCCGCTCTGCCTTGTGCTATAGGTTGTGGGTTCGATTCCCACCGAGAATAAACATTTGTTTGATGAACATACATGTTTTTTTCCTATTTGGGTGGTTGTACTGTATATAAGTATAATTTACAAAAAAGTATATAAGTATACTATCAGCTATATGGTTTTATATGTACATAGTACATAGCTTTGCTTAGTTTGGGGCTAGATGGTGCTGTGTGAAATGTTCACTAATGTTTGTTTATTTCTGTGCTTAATGGTCATTCAGTTGAGAGGCTTTCTTGGGTGAGATACCTACTCACAGCAGCTGACCTCAAAGATATTGAAGTCAAGGGTAAAGCGGACGCGGAGGGTTCTATCTAGGAGGGTATACATGAAGGACGATGACCAGTTTATTTAGTAAAATTACTAAATAAATAGTTATCATTTTGAAAAATAGCTATAAATAGCATCACCACTTTGATCCCCAAAGACGATAAATATTCCCTCAGATCTCTTTGTAGGTACCAAGTACCTACTCGAGATTCTTCGAGGATGTTTAGAGACGTAGTCAGAGGTAGGGACGTCCAGATATTATTATACATTTAGTACACCCACATTTTACAGTAGTTGGTAGTGACAGATTGCAAGCCCATCGCGGTTACTATAATACTACCTGACTAGTTTCCTCACGATGTTTTCCTCCACCGTTTGAAAACACTCATATTACCTACATATGTTTTTCATACACAAAATTCCATTGGTACACGACCGGCTTCGAACCCACGACCATAGGATCAGAAGGTAGAGTCACTCCCACTAGACCACGGGTGCTCTAACCGGTTCATGTTATAAGCATGTGCTAATTCAGTTATTATCTATTCAATTACAGAATCTTCATTGTCGTGAGCCTCTTTCTGACGTATTTCGGTACATGCTCCGTTTATACAGTCCTCATCGCTAAAAACATCCTTCAAGTAAGTTATGCAACATTTGCTTAGGTGTCAACTAGAAGTACCTACATAATACTTAATATCTAAGTAGGTACCCACCTACATGACTATGCAACTAATGTAATGAAATAGTAAATATATACCGACCCATTAGGTATCTCAGCCGTCTTCAGCTCAGTTCGTAGTAGCCCTGCCTTCTGCGCTGTAGGTGGTGGGTTCGATCCCCACCAAGAACAAATATTTGTGTGATGAACATAGATGTTTGTTCTGTGTCTGGGTGTTATTATGTATTTTAAGTATGTATTTACAAAAAATAAAGTACTTATATAAGTATTCATCAGCTATCTGGTTCCTATATTACAAGCTTTGCTTAGTTAGGGGCTAGAGGGCCTAGTGTGAATTTGTGTCAATATTTATATTATTTATATATTTATCTATAACAATTATAACAACCTCTGTTCTCACTGATTGACTGACCATTATGGTAAGCTGGTCTGGGTGTAAAAATGTATTTAGGAATATCCTATCAGTTATTTTGTACCTACCCAAAGTACAAGTTCGGCTTAGTTTGCGGTCAGATTTCATGCAGAAAAAAATAATCACTAAAATGTATATATCTTTGTATTGTTTTGTTCAGGTCGTAACGGAATATCAGGGGCTTAAAGAAGATGACGTGGATATAAGAATATTCATAATCTGCCTGCTACCGCCACTGATATTCATGGCATGGGTGCGAAACCTCAAGTACTTGGCTCCAGTGTCTATGGTCGCTAACGTATTTATGGGTTTAGGCTTAGGCATAACTTTCTACCACCTCGTCGGGACCGGGGAGCTGAAAACTGACAATATGAAGAATATGCTGTTCCAACCATACACTAAATGGCCAGAGTTCTTTTCTCTAAGTATATTTGCAATGGAGGCTATCGGTGTGGTGATGCCACTGGAGAATGCCATGAAAACGCCACGATCGATGCTCGGACTGTGCGGCGTGCTCAACAAGGGCATGTCAGGCGTGACTTTGGTCTACATCCTACTCGGTTTCCTCGGATACCTGCGCTATGGAGAGGATGTAGGAGACTCTATTACACTCAGTCTCGGTACAGATATGTAAGTATTTCTCTTCTGTGTACTAGTGTACCTACATCAGTGCAGCTGCCATTTATGGATTACCTACTTATAAATTTTTAAACTACCATGATTTTGTGTTGATGTATGGATAAGGCTCGGTTGTTTTTCTACTTAGATTATTAACTCATATTTACTATTTGATTTTCCAGAACCGCACAGATCGTCAAAATCTCTATCGCCATTGCTGTGTACTGCACGTTTGGTCTTCAGTTCTTCGTGTGCATCGAGATAGCGTGGAACACTATTAAAGACAGGTTTACAACGCGGCCAGACCTTGCCGATTACATTCTAAGAACGATCCTGGTGACGGTTTGCGTACTACTCGCTGTCGCCGTCCCTACCATCGCGCCCTTCATGGGAGTCATCGGAGCTTTCTGTTTCTCCATCCTTGGCCTCATCGCTCCTGCTTTCATCGAAGTTATTACCTACTGGGACGTCGGATTTGGACGCACCAATTTTATCATCTGGAAAAATATTCTTGTTCTGATTTTTGGAATGTTTGCACTTATATTCGGAACAAAGGAAGCTGTTATCAGTATTATTCAGCAATATACTGTACAAAAATAAGATTTCACCGTGTTAGGGTTCTCCGACTCCATTGATGTTGGAGTTAACGTAACGCGTGATAGTTAATGCATGTTAGGTATCTACTACCTAAGCAACTGGCGTCCTTGTCACATAGGTAAATACAAAACGTAACAACCGTTGAAGGTTTATTTGCTTTGTTTGTTGCATAATCACCTGGTCAAACATTTACAGCTCTGCGAATAAGGTTCAGCAGTTATGTAAAATGCGATAATAGCCTGATCACTCATCAGGCCCCAAATTGTGCGGGTAACATTTTTGAAATGTACCAACCTTACAACCAGAATATGCAAATTCAGTGAGTCATTTTAAGCGATCTATTATGAACCATATGACTTTGACCAGTATTGACTCAGACCGCCCCCATGCCTCGAAACTTAAATAGGATTGGACGTCAAAACTTTGGCCATAGCTTTTAATATCTTAGAAGAAATTTTACTTGAACTGTTGCATTATAGATATTAATTATAAGGACCATTTTTGTCTTTTCCTATTTTGGTTTCAACGGGCAGTGCTAACTCATAATGGTGCTATTTCGCAATGCATCTTGTGTTTTATTTTTAAGAGGTTAAAAGAATTTACTGTGCCGTTGTATTCTGGGTACCTACATTCTTTAGAGTAATTTGGGGTACGAGTACATATCGAAATATGAGATCTGAATGTAAATTTGGCCAATAGCCAGGTAGGTAGTGGGTATCTTGTAACCCCAATGTTAGTTGGTATCAAGATACAATATTTCGGTAGTAAGTACAGTTACTCTTGCCCTGAATTACTCTGCCTAAAATTATTGAATTTATTTTACATTCCCGACCCAGAATAGGAGTGTTTTAAACGTATTGGATATAAGTCCATCGATAGGTACTTGATTGCGATAATGAGATGTATATTTAATTATTAACAGACGAATGATAGTTTGCAAAATGAAACAAATAAGTACCTACTACGAGTATCAGTTGGATTTTTATAATATTTGTGATAATTATAACGGTATTACCCTGACCAAATATATATTGCTAGCTATACAATGTACAATGGCTAGCAAGATAAGTTAGGCGATATATATATGCCCCTAATCAGGTTTTAACCCTACCTAGCCTAAGTGTACCGGACATCAAATACAAAAAGAATGTTTGTTCGATTGACACGGAATATTACAATAATTAGTACGGGAAGATTGTTAATGAGTCGCAAGCTTGTTGTGGACTGCCTGCGCCCGCTCCATTTCCACGCTGTTGCACGGAAATGCAGCGATAGCCATTTTGTACGGTATGTGAACCGTATACCTACCTACTAAGGCTTGATTAAATTATTTGAACAAATATTTTATCTGCCGAAACTAAACCCATGTCAACGTGTAGAGTTACACGTCATACACATACCTACCTATTTAGTTTATAATTAATTTACTTATAAGTTCATAAATTTGCATTTAGTGAGTGTAAGCTAAGCTTTTTTATTATTTCTCATGTTTTTAAATCATAGTAGGTAAATACCTACAGCTTCTCATCCACTGCTTACCTCCCTGAGACTATATACCTGGGTGAACCCTAGAAGGTATTTTTTACAACGGCTCTCCTTTGTTCACTTGGGCGATCCTTGGGAAATATTTAGTTTCCACCTTCCCCCTTATTATCAAAACACAACATATAGGTTAGGTAGTTAGAACATAAAAAACGCGGGAGGCGAGCGAGCGGAGCAAGCGTGCTGCAGCAGCAGCCGCCGAAGCGCCAGAAGAACTATTCGTGACGACGTAAGTCGACGTAGATATTATAACGGCTAGTACCAAAGTTCTGTGTACCGTCACCAATATAAAGATAGGCGCGTTTAAGTTTAAACTGAGGTGAGCCGCTGTAAAAAAATCTTTCGACGGTTCACCCAGGTGGTCTCATGAGGCGGACGGTGGGTAAGAACCGATAAATAGCTGCATACTTTTTGTTAATTACATTTTTTACATTAGTAGGTACGGATTTTACCTAGGTACATATTACAAGTGGAATACACGTGCCTATCTGTTTATGTGATAACTGATAAGTCAACGATAAATATCAATAGAGGCCTTTGAAAATATAAATATAAAACCTACTTCATAAGAACAGAGACTATTTTGTCATGATATATACAATTATATGTAAAAAGTTTTATTTGTTGTAGGTAAGTCCACCCATGGCCGTCTTGGATTTGACGGGCGTAATGTCTGCTATTATATTTGGCATTACTATACAATGCATAATAATTAAGCCCTAACGGATCACACAAAATAGGCATTATATAAAATTACCGGCAAGTTTCTATATTCGTATTTATAACTAGATTTTATAATGTTTGTACCGATCTGGCACAACTGCTTATTTCATAAATATTTACCTACAGCTAGGTATATGATATTATTTAAAATCTTTCTAATAGACGATTTAACGCCATACTTATAAACGTTACTTCAGTTTAAACACTGCTTAAAACTGGTCCTGTCACTGTTTGGCATTATCTCAAGAGATAGCAGAGAGCAGTCTTACCAAGGTAAGAGATAGAAAAATCATTGTTTGTGTTTTGACAGTTTTTATAAGTAAGGCTATTAAAGTGTTAACAATATGAAATATATTATTATACAAGCTCTTACTTTCGTTTTATTTTTTCTTCGTGAACACATTCCCGATTCATTTAGTAAGTGTTGCAACATACCTACCAACATGATAAAATAAAATACGTATGGGTAATCGAATAGAGTGTGAGAATTATATTTGGAGATGGTTTAAAAAAACTAACTATCGGAGCAAACACCAAACGTTTGCATATGAACGATTAAATTTTGTTTTTATAAGTGTGTTTACTAGAGACATGGCCTTGATAATTTTTTCGGGGATAGGTAGTATTTTTATATTACAAGTATATAAAAATACTACCTATCCCCGAAATTATTAATTTTTATGACACCTTACCCAGGTGTCATAGCATCCGTCTTTCGACAGATTACACAAGCCATATGAGGAATCATGTAGATATAAAAAAAAAACATAATAAAACAAAATACCTGTTATAAGTCTTCAACCAAGTCTATTACTTGTCTTTAAAATAATACAATTTTAGCATTTGAATTATCCTTTATTTATTTTAAACTTATAAGATTTACAGTCAAGTAAGTTTTTTACTAGTAGGTACATTTTTTTATTTATATTGAAGATACAACTATTTACAAAACACATAGGAAGTTTACGTATTGTATTCAAAATCCTTGCAAGTACATATTTATACCAGGGTACCTAGGTTCCTAAATTTTGGTATGTGGCTAGATAGATTTCTTCTTTAGGCCAAACTAATGTTATGCACTAATACAGTTGTTTTAAACAGCCGAATAAAGAGACACTAGCACCTCTGAGTATTTTTTATACATTTCATAAAGTATGGACAAATCACAAAATTTAATAACGACGTTCGTTTTAAAACTATATACTCTAATCAATATTTTTTTATATACCTATGTATTGCATTCTGAAATTATTTTAAACTTTCTATTACATATTACAATTTTTATTCACCCCAACTCACAAAAATCGAATTATATTACATATTTTATTAATATATTGCGAAGGTATGTACTTTTAAAATAACCTTAACTATAATGTTCGATTTTAAATGTCGTTAAAATTTAAATAAAACAAAATATTGGCAGTAATAATTACTTATTTAGCTAAAATTATCTGTTATATTCTTCTTTATACATATTCTTAACTTCTCTTCATATTTAAACGTTTTACTTTTAAATAAAATTAACCGTATTATAATTAAACGCTGACAATATACAATAAAATAAATAACACCCCAACAAACATACGATCAGACCAAACCATGGAATACCACAACACACAGGACCGATATATACAGATCCTGAATTTATTTGTTTTCCCAGATAGTTATTGCACGCTGCTGCGTCACCATGGTCGGTCGTTTTCACACACTAGTAATTATTAATGGAATTTTTGCAGGCCCTAATCTCACTGGGTTTCTAATCAAAAATATTCGAAAGCTAACTACAATACCTACGAAGAACAATCAAGTCTTGAAAAATATTTAGATTATTTTAACTATAATATTGATACTTCCTAACAACACACAGAAAGTACGCCAAGTTTGGTGGAATACTCATAAACAATAATAATCGTGCTACGTTTGTTTATAATATGATATTCAAACACGATTTAGTAGATGAAAATCACTCAATTTGCCAATTACACATTCGACTATAACAATCTATTGAACACACAGAGTTTTCCTGTCATACAATCGAAATTTACAATATCTAACCTTTGAAGCAAAGTAGAAACATTATACTTATATTATTAATAATTGATTATATCGCGTCTTAACTAAAAATGCCCATTAAAATAAAAGCTGAGCAAGGCACACACACCCTACTCATAGATAAAACAGTTTGACAAAATCAAATACAAGTAATTGTATAGTCAAAACTCTGCAAAATACTTCGTCTGTTATCAATATATGGACCAGTAAAGTCTCTAAGCGAATGCGATGAAGAGAGAAGTTCAGTGCTGTGCAAAGTATTACTCAAAATGTTTGGTTCGGTCCAATACCATTTAAAATAAACAACAAAAGCAATTGAAGTATGGCAGTCGACCGATGTTTTTACCATCAGTAGGCGGATTCTGAGTTTATTCGTTTTCTGGATACCGGATTTCGGTTCCCAAGCTAATTTTTTTTGTGTGGAGATACGATAAGCGCCCCTAGCGGCTAATGGGGACACTAGCATATCTCCATACAAAAATTTCGACCTCGCAAACCGAAATCCGATATCCGGAGAGCGAAAAAAAACTCAGAATCCTCCTGCAGTATCTTCATTCAAGTTTACCTAAACCACTTAAGTGAATAAAAAAATCAGTGCAATCATACTTCAAAGACGACCAAGAAAATATATAAGCTCCTAACACAGAACTTAGATAGGTACATGATTTGTCTTTTAAAATTATTTTTATATAACTGTTACCTATACACCTAATATTTAATTAACTTTTGGGTGAAAATATTTAGGCAACCAATCTTTAATACATTTAGTGTAAACTAAAAAAAAATAGTTTAATATTTGGAAAATTGAAACGCCCAGTCAACAAATCAAACAAAGGATAATATAAATAATTACAAGAACCCCAAGCTTATATAATAACCAAGCGTCCATATATTCTTTTTTTTTACCATATTACAATCAAGTAAAAATAAACTCTAAAGATCGAATTAATTAACTTAACTAATCTTGTACAAAAATACTTATAAAAAATACAAAATGAAACCGCTTAATTTAGAAATGGCACTGATTTTGTAAAACTCTAGTTTGGACGTTAAAATTATATTACTCAAAAGTATGTAAATGACGTTGAAACTGTGCACACGGCACAGTGAATTAAGAATTTGATATAAACATGCCAAAAATATAAAATCACAGATAATTATTTAATAACGTTATTTTTTAAAACAAATGTACCCAGATTCAATTAAACTTTAGATAGTACATATTTTTAAATAAGAAATACTACTTAGGTTGTATGTGAGACTCTGGAGTTACACTCAAAAATACGCATTTCGAAACTGTTTTCAAATTTAAACAACTATCTTTATTAACATCCAGAAAAAATTGATATTACATTTGATATCAAATTGTTCTGGATACATTTCATACTATATAAATTAAGATTAAGATACAAAATGTAGATGATTTTTAGCTAGAAACACGGCTGCGTTCGCCAAGTTTGGTCGTTATACAAGTCCCAGAGTTAAAGTAAGTCCAATTCAGCTGCTGGAAAATAATATGCTATTCCTCACATACAAATCGCAGTAGGTACATCGAGCGATATAGCATAATAACCGATATACCATTAAGATTTATAACATAATAAATATTCACAGCTTTTAACTAATTCCAAATTTAAATACGTTTAGCTCGAATAACTGTAGTCGAACAGTTTCACTGGCATTATTGGGAACGTCAATGAAACTTTAAATCTTATTTAAAATTTATCATACCATTTACAAATCGTTAAAACGTTTTCAAACATCAAAATGTCTATATTTTGAAGGAATCATATTCTTCGAATTCGCATTAGTACCTACATATAGAAGTTCAATTATCTTATGACTTATTACGTTTGAAATAGAGTAAAAACCCAAATGAAAAACTATACCTAAATTTAAATTTTCAAACTATGTATTTATATTTTATTTGCTCTATACCTACTTACCAATAATTGAATAACTCTAGAACGGAATCGGTTTCAAATACAATAAACGATTGCTATCAAAACTTTGTTGCCACCATACAACTTTCTACAAATTTGCTTTTAGCAACATATTCATGTTTTCAATTAACTTACATTTCCCACATCTCACTCTCTTCAATAATTTAAATTGTTCAGCAGTTAAGTATTATGCTGTGAAAACGCGGGTTGCAACTCAAAATAAACATCGAGCAAAATCAGTTCTATCATCATCATTATATTCATTTGATAGAAACAGATTTCACAACCCGGAAAATATAAAAATCAAAACGAAGAAAGAGGTTTGAAAATAACCAACTCATAAAAACTATATCTCTCCTTCATTTCTTAAGCATACCGCAAGAAGT
This sequence comes from Electrophaes corylata, assembly GCA_947095575.1. Classification (NCBI taxonomy): domain Eukaryota; kingdom Metazoa; phylum Arthropoda; class Insecta; order Lepidoptera; family Geometridae; genus Electrophaes; species Electrophaes corylata. The sequence goes on along the minus strand of OX352698.1, from coordinate 7,462,854 downwards.
ATATTACAACAGAAAAGAGTTAAGGGTACGGGGCTATTTGCGTTTAACCCGTTCAGAGACGAAAACTTTAGCGGGTTAACAACTAACAAATTGAAGTACCTACCTACTGCACCTTAAGTAAGTATCTGAGCAGATATATCGCATTTCATAGACGAATTTCTGCCGCGCAACTCGCGTAGCTCGACAGTCGAGCAGTCAACATGTTTACCGGCGATTGTATGTAGGTACCTACTACAGAGACAAACTTTCTTGAGCCGAACACACTATTTGTCTAATGCGTCCGCGCTTTTTCACATCTATTATTTCTGTAATATTCTTAATTAAAGGACAACTAGCGTGGGCTAAACAGAGACCAACACCAAATAATTAATAAATAATTGATAAAATAACTTTATCAAGAGATTTCAATATTTTCTAGTAAAATCAATAACGTTACTTGGAGTATATTTTATTGCTTGTTTCACTCTTCTATATCAACAGATATTGTGCGCATATTACGCGTCAATCTAAATCAATTCTAAAACCGATTATTCTCATTTCAATAGACACTAATTGCAATATATTCTAGACTTCAGACTAACCCATATACGAGCTAAAAAATCTTGCTCTTTTAATTATTCTTGAGATTCTTTTAAGCATTTTAACTTCTTATGAACACCTTAATTTAATTCAAATTGAACATGCATATCCATTATAATATTTTTACGTGAAAAATTAATTTGTCCATTTAATCAAAACGCTTGAGCAAGTTGTAAATCATTTGGTAATATTGCTATACGGCCCACCGTACTCGTGCGTAGGTATAAAATTTTAAACATATTAAATACAAATTTCATTAACTTATGTTATAAATAAAATCATTTTAGATCAAACATCTCTGCGTGAGATTCAATATATAGCGGTGAGATTATTCTGCCAGAGTCTACTACGGGTGTGAGAAGTTCTTCTGAGGGGACCTGGATCCTGATCCTGTTATCTGCGGGGAGATTCGTACCATTGGTAGTGTAGAAACCTAGAGAGGCAGGTTTGTGGTGGTGGTCATCATAGCTTTTGTACTTCGACGGTGTGATCACACCCAGGTGGGAGGGGCTAGCAGCTAATGGATTGTATGTGACGTGTATGCGTACTACGTCATCGGACAAAGGAGAGACTGAATGGGGGTGAGGCGTGGCGCGCGGGGTGGAATGCGCAGTAGACGGTGCTCGTTGTATACTCAAGCCGCAAATCCCAGAGCTGAAAACAGTTTCATAGTTAGTATTTCTGTACTTAATCAAGTATACTTAAGTGTAAAAGTATTACAACAATGCAAATATACACCAGACTTACTTCAGAAAATAACTATATAAAAAAGCGAGCGGGTGTTCATAAGCTTAGCGTGCATTTTCTAAAGGCTAAAATTTAAGTTCTCGTTAGTTCAGAAAAATAACACATAGTTTTTTTTTGTTTTCTTCTGAAAGACAAAATTTTAAACATCACCTTAAATGGTTTGAAAACTATTTAAATAAATTAGATTTATAACTCGACAGTACCATATAGATAGAACCGAAATAATACACAGTGTCGTTTTTGGGTCATTATATTATTATATGCAAGCGAAAACCGTACTAATATTTATATATTTCGTGTGTAAACTATTTGAAGCGGACACTTTTTGGTCAAGCGTAAGTGTACTATTGCTGTAAAGATGTATTACTGTGCATCAAATAAGTTGCTCAGCGGAAGAAATCAAGGGGGACTGGAAGTTGCCCAAAAATAAAATACTATTTTATACAATAGGACAATGTAACTACTCATAGTCATCGTACTTACTCTTGACTAAATCATTTAAAGTGTTTCCTAATTACAATCCACTCCACGATTTTTGTTATAATACAATGAAGTAATCGAAATATTTTTTTTGACAGCATTTTAATGTCTATGGACATTTCACGCTAGACCAAAAACTGCATTGTTTAAAATTGTTTTTACAAAAAAAAATCGTGGTTCTTTCCTAAGACAGTTTTATCTCGTTATGGTTTCAGGTTTTTCAATACTGCCCCAGTTAAAAAAAATACAGTTTCTGTCCTTCTCTATGACGAATTCAGAATGGTAATTATAAATTATACGAGAGCTTAAATCTTTTGTGGACACGTTTAGTATGTTTTTACATCGAGTAAGTCAAATATAAATTTGGAAAGGAACGCGCATAGAACATTTGGTATATTATACAGGTTGTCCTACAGCCAGACTACCAACATGGAGGACAAGTACTTTAAATATAAAGGTAAGAAGTTTTACTCAATCGAGTTTTTTTTACTCTCAAGATCATAAACCATCACAAAAATACATTATTTTTTTTATTGAGCGAATGCTAGTCTTGGCTAAAACTTTTTATATTTAAATGCAGTATTATAAATTTTGATTTAATAAATTAAAGCCTCGATTAAGTTGAAATTCCAAACTTCAATATTAAAGTACTTGTGGATAATATACATCACCATGTATATTACAGACACTGTATAATAGTTATAAATCGTTATAAGTAATTCCAATAACTGGTTTAAAAAACGAAACATGCTAAACGCGCCAAGCCGCTACGAAAACATCTCACCCATCTGACCCAGTGCCATCGTCGGACACGTTGCTATGCGTGTCTAGAGAATTGTCCGGCGCGTGGGATCGCCCGGATGAGAACACACTGAGGTCAGCAGTGCTGGTCACACTGGTATCCGCCAGCGAGCGACGCGAGCCCAACGCTGATACTGAGTCGTCACACCGCACACCCGCCACCCCGCTGTGATCTGCCGACAGTTCCAAATCTATCAAAGGCGGAAGTTAGATAACTAATTCTATTGTTTACAGGTCAGGCCCAAGTGCTCATCCGAGCGTTTGACTAAGTGGATCGAGTAACACGTTTGAATCACTTGACAATAGACGCAGGTGTCAGACGTAGCTCCGCGAAACACACAGGTCCCACACTATGTCAGCTACAACTTAGGCTTGATCAATAAAATTGGAGTCAACCACAATAACGAGTTATAGACATAAGCACAGAACTGTTCTAGGTAAGAACTCGCAAGCCTAAGTTGTTTTAAGCCAATTACATGAAAAAAGCAAATGATGCTCTAAAAAATTTACAACTGTAAAACCTCACTTTTTATTTATTTATTTATTCTTTATTGTACACACAAATATGCAGACAGTAACACTTTTTTTTTAAATATTTTAAATTAAATTTCGTCAGTTGCTTATTTCTGTTATCAGCTTTTAGATATTACAATAAAAATATTAATGGACACAAGTGGAATGCCAAAAAACATGCAAAATAAAATTAAGAAAAAAAACTTGTTTGTAATAAATACTCACCCAATAAGCTGATCAGAAAATACACACTTCAAGCAGTATCTTTTTATTCACAAAAGGCATGCGTTAAACGTCTAAAGAAATCTCTGCTCATAGTTTAGTGAAACACGCATTATTATTAACATGTTTATTTACAAATCAATGTTTTCGTTTTCTTATTCTTCTAGGACGTGTATTCATAAGATAGCTTGGATTAGTCTTGGGTTCGGAACTGGACTGGGCTGGATGATGGGTGGGTGGCTCAAGGTGGATATCAACAGAGGCCTGGGATGCGTGCAAGGGAACGTCGAGTGCTCGCTCATCTGTCGGGGAACAAGTGAAGCCGTCGGATACTGAGCTAGTAAGTGTCTCAACATTGAAATCTACTGATCAGAGACATCAACACTATTGTGATCTGCTAAGAAGCTGGTAATATATAGTGTGCTCGTCTACGCTACGGAATCTGATGTTATAGCTAAACGTACCATGATATGTAACGGTTTTGGCACGGCATATTGTTAAATTACATTGGTGTTCCTCAGACCACCACAGGAGGCAAAACTAAAAATAAATGAAATTCATTTTTATGTATTCGTTTAGTCTCTGGCGCCCAAGGACAATGAAAACAATTACTTGATTTAATTAGTATGGATTTATTAAATTAATCGATGGTAACCCAAATTCAATCAGCATTTTTAAGTATTTCCAGTCCTTAGATTAAATTCTTAAGTCTAAAAAATATTCTAGACGTATAATGGAATGAAACAGGTGATAGGGGGTGGGTTTATACAATAAACATTATTTTAAAACTATTGAGCAGAGATTCATCATTAGAGGTACATCATATTGGTGTAAATTTTATTCAAACAAAGCATCGTATTTTGATCGCGCAAAAATCAGCTTCGAATGTAAAAAATTAATTACCTTATTGAAATGTGTTGTTTCATGTTCGAACAAAAACGGCAAGCTGAATGGATTATAAGATTCGAGGAGTAAGTGAATTAGGTTGGTGAAATCGCAGAACATACATTTATGTTTGGGCTAACGCATCTAAATTACAATACTAGATCTTACGATTACTACATCTTCCTATAGCACTACAGGAGGATACTGATGGCCAATACTATCCGAAATTGGCCACCTGACACATTTATTCCGTAGTTGATGCTCAGAATAAACCAACACAGTGTCGAGGTATCGCACGAATTTCATCTTTTCGGCGCGGCAGCGACCATAGATGGCTGGCGCTTAGATTCCCCTAGATTTAAAACGTTTCAAGATGATCCCTGCGGATATTACTGAATAAATGCTTTTTGACTTTGACTTGACATAGCTTACTCTACCCCCTACCCTGGCATTTACTATAGCGCAGCGGTGAAGCAGCATCGTCTTACGCACACACGCTTTTACACAATTACTACTAGTTACAAACCTTCCATTTCTTTCTTACTTTACCTTCCTTTGACATCCTACAGCATTTATCATGTGAATAATATTTGTTAGAAACTTTCACCCACATGTTTAAACTTTTTTAACGTACTTGATAAATGATGTCACTTACGATTTAGGCCGGTCGTTTAAACTTTGTCTTTCACATACTAATATAAGTATGATATGCGTGCGATTCAACCCAAATTAACTAAAAACTCCTCAAAGCTTATAAATATGCATGTTAAGACAGTCCTCGTCCGGTGTTAATGACATAAACCCACCTCCACACCACCATTTCATGCTAGTGCGATAACTTATTCTGAGGGTACTGTTAAAATCATTCAGGACCTAAATTATGCTTTCAATCCACAAAAATTGCTTATACTCCCTTATGCAATGCTTGATAACGTCAATTTAGTCATAACACATTCGTATTGTTGTATACCCTTTTACAAAAAGGAAAAAAACTGCTCGTGTTTAACTAAAGCGACGTTTTCAAGTATAAGGCAACTTTAACGACATTTGCACTCCGCGTTTCAGCAACATTTCAGGTTATTGGATCTACGCTTGGCAGTTAACTGCGAGAAATCAAGATACAAAAGGCTAAAGAAATATCCTATACTTCCGAGAGAAGAGACTTGAGTCGATAAACAGAATTGAGGTCCTGTGTATAAATACATACATAACCAAACGATTGTAGGTGCTTTACTATCCGCTAAACGTGAAACCACGACAGAAGCAACTCGTGTAGCTTTAAGAAGATTTTTACAAACATCAATGATTACAAAACAGATGATTTTATTGCTGTTCTAAAGCTATGATTTTTGTAGGCGCTATTTGAACAGATTTAAACGATAACGAAGTGGAAACTTGGAAAATGCAATGCAATATCTAAGAGTCATTCGTTTCGTGACACGAGCATTCAAGCTTATTTTATCTACAAGTGGTTTTTTTATTACTGATTTAATCAAATCTCACTGAAGTTAGTCGTTTGAGTACGCAATACATTCATAGCAACTACATTTTTGCAACCCAATCTTAGTCCTATTTCAAACGAATATATATTGCAAGTTTTAATAATTATGTTCATGAATCTACAAAAAAACAAGTTTTATTCATGTTATAAAAAATAACAGTGAAAATCAATGAAAAATTTACTTCATTAAATTTTTTTACCTTTGCATATTTTTTTTAAATAAATAGCAATAGCATCACGACTATAATCCCCCGGCAAAGTAGATATCCCCTCAGATCTCATAGTACCACGCAGTACTAACTCAAGATTCTTAAGGATGTCTAATGGGGTAGTCAGAGGTACAACCAAATATTTCATTCGGTACTTACCTACAGTTAGTAGTTACACATATTTTTTGCCCATGTCGATTTTTACTTACTAATGCCCAGTGCCTACATTCTGCGAACATTTAAGAGAGTTTATCTGATTGACAACGACGCGTAGGTCGTAGGATATTGGACCGGGCATTACTATTTCTTCAATTCAATCAAAGCCTATCTTCTTTTCTTTTAATATCATCAGAAAAGATTCAACTAACGTGTTTACTCAATATTAAACTATATTCACAATGACTTCAAAATCAATAGTTGAAAAGTTTCGTTTAACTTATGGCTACACAAACTTCACACGATATTGAATTCATGCATGACAAGGTTGTCCATCTCCATGCATTACAAATGCAGATCTGAATTAACTATAGTACACGAAATAATATTTCAGATGAAAGCAGGCAACAGAATAACTTCAAGTTTTAGAAGCATGCTTTATAACTTATGGTATGAATCATTTATAACATGACAATAGTATGTGCGATTTTGAGTAGCGTAGATAATATTGTGCTTCCTGCTGATAATTTTTATCTACTGTAAACAATACATACAGTAAGCGTATCGGTTTTAGATGATGATTTTGTTTAATACGGCACAATGACACAATTACTAGTTTAATACAGTTGAACCTAGGGTTCCGATTCAAATTGTGCATGAGTACTAATGAGTACTATAAGTACTAATAAGTTTTGTGTTAGTACAAACGGTCCGACAAAAAAGGGCCTAACACTCACATTACTATTAGTGATAAAACCGCCTATTATACATATATTCCCTCTTTATTGTAAGTATTTTTCTCTGTTAGTTTATAAGGAGTGCAATAAAAAAAATCGTACTTCATTCATACGCGAACCACTATGTTGTTTGTCTGGTTGCCGCGCAGTAAAACACAGATACCTTTATATATTAAAATAATTATTAAGTAATAAATTACTATTATTTGTTGAAAACCAAATCATTTGGAAAATCGGATGACAAATTAGTTCGTGCTCGGCCGGCAACAGGCGCGCCCGAGTGCTAAGTAAGTAGAGTGATGAGCGCCTCTATCGGGTGTGCTGAGAACTAAATTACCTACTCAAAAATACGATCTTACATATAACCAAACAGAAAACTTGACATTAAACACTTAGGTTTTAGGGTAGGGCGTTCATTCGTAAGTGCTACGGAACCACGCAAAAGACATCACGATCAGAGCGTTATATTTTAAAGCCAGCATTTTATCAAGTTATCAATATGTTAATTAAAATAAAAAACATAGTTTGCTCCATTACTTATCGATTTTATAACGCAAATTTAAAAGTATGTTACTAATGCACACCTCAAACAGAGTATGATACTGTTTGAAATCAAGCGTTGGATGATGATGTTGTAAATTATAACGATCGTAAAGATTGTGCCAGTGTGTCGTATTGAACATCATAAATGTGTGAAATGATCAGAGCCAAAACTCTCATCGGAGCTGGTACGTGAGGACATGGAGTTATCCAAGTTACCTGAAACTGTGTCGCTCTGAGACACGCGAATATCTTGCAGCTCAATTGCAGCTTTCTCTCTTCTGAAATAAACCGTTAATCCATTTTAAATTCATATCGAGGTAAGTTAATGTAAGATTACGACAAATTCATTGTTATCTATACTAATATTATAAAGAGGTAAAGTTTGCGAGTTTGTGAGGTTGTAGGGGGTAATCTCTGGATCAACTGAACCGATTTTGAAAATTCTTTTACCAATAGAAAGCCACGTTATTTGTGAGCGACATATATATTAACCCAAAAATGAAAATACTTTTTCGTGGTAGTTGGATTTGCAAAGTAAGTCTGAGAAAAAACGGTCGAGCGAAAACGTTTCTTACCAACGCTGCCTTAACGGTAAGAGATATATGATTAGAGAAAAGTTGTAGAGCTTGATAATGCCTACAAAAAAGTCAGCGACAGCTATGTCTAACTTTTATATTTAAGTCACAAAAAGTAGTTTTTATATTCAAAAAATAATTTAAATCGTTTAGGCCATATTTATTGGTCATATTATCAATAATGTTCGGATAAATCAACAAGAGTTGAATTATAGGTCAGGACAGGATTAAAATGTCTGATAGTAGACGCGGATCAAACTCGAAATGACTTGAATGCGTCTAGGACTGGAAACGTTTAAACCGTTTTCATTACAAAACGCATCATGAATTATAATAAATTATAATCACCTCAGTATCACAGTAGCTCTGGCTTGTTTTTCAGTCTCAGAAAAGTTTTCGGCGCGTTGTCCGATCTTAGATTTCTTGTCGGGCTCTACAAACATGCCCAACTTGCGCTGCGGCAGTTCATTGGGTGGCGGCGCACCAGGGTAGTCCAGCTTAGCTCTCTTTAACTCATCCATGGCCTTTTCTAAATGGTAAATAACTATGTCATCCTCGTACCCAAAGTCTTTGTGAAGCTTCACCTGAAAATTGTGAAGATTATTGACTAACAATTAACAATAAACCGCGTCGTGTTGCAGCAGGTTCGTGATGTAATCGTAAAATATGAACTAAAGTGGTGCTTACCTGAATATAATTAACAATAAGATCCATATCATTCAATTTCATAATAGCTTTCTTATGCAGTTTGAGTATTGTATAGGCCATTCCAGTTATAACTCGCTCTCCAATCATCAAATAAATATCCCACACTCTCAGGCAGAGGCTAAACGGCACGCGTTCCACAAAACAGACAAAGAACCATTTGAGAGAATAAAGTATCGCATCCAATCCGAATTTATCAAAGTGAATTTTCAATTTCGGCATAAATTTTGTGAGTATCTTATCATGGTGTTCCAAAAATCTCGTTAGCTTCGGGAATCCCTCGACATACAAGCCATGCATATAATACCGGTTCTCTGACAGAAGTATTGCTAGGGCCCAGAAAGCATCTTCCTCGTCCATGTACATGAGAAGAACCCCCGCCAAGCCCGACATGCCTTGGCAATACCCAACTTCGGAGTTGTAAATGCTATAAGCGCACAGAACATTGAAGAGTGAGCACTGTTTCTCAGAGTATCTTTCCCTATAGAACTGATGTTCACGAAACTGTCGATTCACGTCAGAATCGATTTGTCTCACATCTGTGGACCAGAGCTTGGCTAGTTTCAACATCTCCTGATACTTCCCAGGTTTATCAGACTTCATTTTATTGACATCTAGTAGCTTACACCACACTTTAATGCGGAGTGAATCTGGAATGCCTTTGAATATCCGTCTCTGCAGTTTTTCTTTAGTTCCGGGCAAGTCCCATGAGCCGAGCATTTTTACCCATTTCTTCTCCCTTTCAACTTCAACGTTGATCTTTTGCGGCGCCGTTTTTTGCGGCAACCTCTCATCGTGAATAAAGCCATACCTGGAAGGTTAAAATATTTAATAAAATAAACCATTTACAACTCAATTCATTAACGGGTCCTGTGCTGTGCCTGAAAGAGAATAGAATGTACATAATTTGCAATCCAACTAAGTTTATTTATTAGGAATTATATTATAGTCTAGTGAATTAAAATTAGGGCTTATTGTATATATTATTCCTACTACTTCTGTACGGTATTTCTGCCCATAACACTTAACTTAAGACCCGTTTCTTGTAAATTTCGTTCAAGTTCGCTAGAGACGTGCCCTACAATTCCCTGTTACACGTCCATCGAGCAGAGGCATATAGGTGTTTAGCCTCATGTGCCTGTAATTTCACCGGCATCCACACCCTTAAAACCGGAACAGCAAGCTGCTTGGAGACAGAGATGGCCATGGTGGTAGTACTGCCCCAGACAAGCCCATCATTTAAGTCAATAGTTTGGTGTACAGAACTACAATACAGAAGTAGTGAGAATAAGCCGAAATTTAGACACATTCTACTATGTACTTACAGTAGGAGCAACCCTGCTTTTGGATTCAAAGGTTGTGCTTTTAAAGGTGCTCTTATTTTTAAAATATGATCAACACTGAATCCCAAATATCATTACATATTATTATTTTATTATATATGTCCAATTCTTTATTGTACATGGTAAAATTAAAAAAGTAAACTTAAGCTTGTGCAATGTGAAGACATGTATAGTAGCGAGCTTAACCCTAAAAAGAAATCTTCCCATCGCATAGTGTTCTGTCCTGGTTCACTTGAACCAGTTCAGAACACACCATTCAGTCCTTTCAGAAGAACAGATACAAGGTTTCTTTATACATAATGTAACTGTTTAACAAAAAAGAAAGCAGCAAAAAAGTGCAAAAGCCTGGTGCCATTGCAATGCTCTGCATTCCTACTGATAGTAGGTATAAGTAATAGATAAAATCGCCATACAATAATAAGCTAAAACTGCACGCAAACAAATATCAAAAAAGAAAACGTAAAGCTTAACATATAAAAATAAAGGTGGTGAAACATACGTAATAAATTACTTACATCATTGATCAATACAAAAACAAAGAAAATAAGGGTGCCAAAACAGCAGGCAAGAGGGTTTAAAAAATGGAACCTATGCTAATTATAAAATGAGTTACTCTATGTTATGCAAAGATGAGCAACAGTATCTTCTAAATACTAAACACTGACACCGCGATCACCGCAGACGTTTCAAGAATATTCCTGCGGATATTATGCTGATAAATGCTTTTTTACTTTGACTTTGACCAATTCGCCTGCCAAGCATGGTGACTATAGCAAACTCCGACAAATATGAGGGAGGCCAATGTCCAGCAATAGAATTATTTAGACACATGACACAAACATCACCGTCATCATCAACAGCCTGTAGAAGTCCAATGCTGGACATAGGCCTCCCCCATACGTTTCCAGGAAGAACGATTCTAAGCCCTTTTTTATCCGTCGACATCCCGCGGTCCTAACAATGTCGTCAGTTTATCGTGTAGGAGGACATCTTACGCATCCTTCGCTTCGTCTTCTGTCCGGTGCGTGGTCGTCATACGAGAGCTTTTATTCCCCAGCGGTTGTTGGTTCTACGAGCTATATGGCCTGCCCATTGCCACGTCAACTGTGACAACTCAATGTTACAAATAGAGAGGACTCATTGGCTAAAGAGAACTAAATATAGTCCTCATTTTATATTATTATGCTCAAGATCTGTATATACAGATGTAGCCTTCTTCATCCTAATGCCCATGGTGATGATTTAAAAACTAAAAATATCATGTTGAATGCAAAGGTTAAAAATAAAAAAACGCTCAGCAACACTACATACACTTGCAACAGACATGCAATGCATTGCATAGCTTTATGCAACTAAGTAGAAAAAACTTAAATAGCTTCTCTGCTTTAATCGACAGGAACAGTAGATAACGCTTACTACTGAGTAGGTAAATAAATATGTTCTTCGTCAGTCAAATAAGTGGCTTCCCCATACATTTTGATAAGAACTATTTTGAGCCCTTTTCATCAACCAACTTCACATAAACTGTGGCTTAAATCACGTTTTTGCAGTAATTTTTCTATTATCAATACTTAGGAGCTTTGCAATGATAACAATTTAAGACACTATTCTTAAAGCACTTATTTGATTGTTTTACTAACTTCCTGTCTGAATAAAAAGTGGCCCATACATGTTAATCCATGCACCAGATTTATTGCAAGTTCGATCCCTATCGACTCAGTAGCTTGAGAGTAATTCAGCCTCACACATCAGTTTATCTAAACTTTCACATAGATAATATTAGTATGATCCATAGTTAAAATGTTATATGTTGGTACCTCAATTATACTAGTTTTCCCATTGTTGATACCTAACACTGATGAGTGATTCCAATTTAGTGATTAGCATGAGTGTTCAACCATTCCATGTAATAGGTATACATTAAAGGAATGCTTTACCTTAAAATATGTTGTCATACTCAGCACAAAATTCTTGAATTTACAATAAAGGAACTCTGCTACCTAGTCAAAATAGTAATAGTTTGCATACATACATATTTTTGCTGACATAAAAAGGTCACACCTATTTCGTAATTCTGATTAGGTATTTAAATCAAAATGTTATCCAGTAGCTATTACTAAACCTCAAAACTTTTATGCTGTGTAGTAGGTTGAAAGGACGGCAATAAGTGTTAAATAAGGTAAACCATTTAAAATACATCAAAACAAATGTCCCTACAGCTCCAAAAGGTAAATAGCTGCATATAGGCATGAGCATGAAAAGTTACTTCTACAGGTACCTACTTCATTCAAACCTTGCTTGAATAGCACTTATCATGACTGATTTTTGTGCAAGCCCTGCTACAGTAAATGAAACCTTCATAGAAATAGTGACATAATAAGGGAAAGCCATCATCTTGCGGACCTACTGTCACATATTCACTAAATCCTTTTTTTGTTCTATTACAGCAACACCACTGATAAATGTAATAGGTACTTATAAAATACAGGTTTTATCAATACCTTCAAAACATATCAACATTTACTATTTAGAAGTAATGTTTACATATTACCTCATTTCAGTCTTAACTCTGATTATATGAACTCAATATTAGAACCAAACAGTAAACCACTTTATAAAATGTTGAATGGTATTAGTACCTGTCAGTTTTGTGGTACTCCTCAAACTCAGGGTCTTCCCAGGGGTCGATCTGTCCAGCAAGGTTCTCGCGGCCTCTTTCGTACCGCTGGAAGATACGCTCCCTCTCCTCGGCAGCACGTGCCAACAGGGCCTCCTCATTCATAACACTGCTTGGCTGTACCACATTCCGAACTTACAATTACAACAACCTATTCTCACTATTCGATTTAGCTCCTCACGCTAATTACCTACAAATCGACCAGCCCCATTTTCATGCAGGTTTATCCAATGAATATCACCACTTCAAACATCACGCCCTATCGTAGTAAACTAATCAGGGATTTTGACGTGATGTCATAATTTTCAGTGTAGCCAAACTTGATTTCTTTTCACAAAAACTCTGACCTAAATTAAATTGTACGTCTTTCGAAATTAATTTGGATGAGTTTGTACGGAATATGAGGGAACCCTGAATTAAACTTGTTTTGAGGATTTCTTTTTCAACGCTTTGTCAGCACGCACAGCAAATCAGCACAGCAAGCAAATTAGTGTTGCCAACTGTTTCATAGAGCGCCCCACAGAATACTTGGTTACATTCCACTCTTCAAATTAGCGAAATATAATTATTTTAAAATAATATTTACTTACGAAAAAGACAACACTGTTGGGTCTCTTTAGAGAAAAATATTTTTTTCAAACGTGGGATCATTTGGTTGTGGCGAAGAGTGCTGCGGTCGATGACATTCTTTAATGACAATATATTTTACGATTAAATGCGGGATGTATGAAATAAACACTTGACGTTGGCAAATTCGTGGCAACCCTCAGCCGCTGAAAAGCCATATAATAAAAGAAGAAGAAGAAATGGCGACAGGTCTCAGGAACCACATGTGATCCAAAAATCTCCTTAAACTCCTTAAACTCCTTTCCTTAACCCTTAATCTAGTTTTGGGAAGAATACGGGACATTATCTTTAAAAAAATCTAGCGTCTAAAATAATGAGTTTATTTGTCTTATTATTATATGAAAATATTTCGTATATAAACTAAATTTATGTAAAAAATCGGTGAGACTATTCGTTTCTGGAATTTCCGTTGGTGGCCATTATAACATTGAGGAAGGAGGACCTGTCGCACGCGCTCACGGTAAGTATTTTTTTTTATTATGTTCTTCTTAGACACCCTTATTAGATATTTTAGTATTATATAGTGCTTGAATAAATTGTCAAGCGTACGAAAACGTTATGCCAATTATTTGCTTTATTTTCACTTTACATAGGTCTCAATTCACACGTCCCCTATTCTTCCCATTTCCTATTACGTAGCGTTCTGACCATACTTTACAACGTGCCGTATACTTCACATTTCTTGAAACGTAGAGTTCAAGAAATGGAACATTAGTTGAAAATTTTTATTATAACTTTTTAAATATTGATTATATATCACAAAAAATACATAATATTCAAATATATGAGTTAGAATTCAGAATTAAAACTGGTTTTTCCTTTTACGAAAGGTGTAGTCAAGTGTTTATGTGCTTCATTTATGTTTTTTTCTTGTTTTCAGAACAGAATTTTCAATTTTCAGGAGAATGGAAGCTTGTGGTGCTAGTTACTGCTGAAGATACCCCATTGGACGATAGTATCTTAGTTCAATAAAAGCAAAAACGAGCAATATTGTCCCTCCTTAGGAGCTCCATCGATTAATTCATCGATATAGAGGCTGGATTTACTAGACGAGAATCAAAATTCAGATGACATTAAGACAACGACGGCAAAGATACTATTACCCATTATAATAAGATGTGTTTTTTATAAAACAAACCACATATATTTTTCAAATACCTATCCCTATTACGCATCCGTGATCCGTGATCTGTCCGGCATCTCATCTTTGGTGTCTCAAAGAATTCAATATTATTCTCTCAGATCCTGTCTCAAATTCGCCTGTTGTGTTTTCAACTACGACACCTGTATATGCTGTATTGTTTTCTGCTGCACAGTATCATATACTGTCTAACACGAGGTGCGAAAAAAAGGTTAGCTACTGCTGATATTGTAGTAAACACGCTGACAAAAAAGTGCAAAAACACAGTTCCTAGGCACAGGTGCATGCAAAAGGCAAGACAGGAAGAAAGGAAGATTTTGATTCAAAATTTATGTAACAGGTCTTTAATATTGATAAAAATATGCCTTTGGCGAGTTTTAGAAAATATCTGTGATAGAACTCACGTCCCCTCCTCTGAATATGAGGATGCTCCAACCAACTGCGTCGTCGGAGCTTAGCCCCATCCGCTCAAATCCCACTCTGTGCATTACGTTTGAGATATAATAAAACCTTTGTAGTTTTCCATAGTGTAGGTTACCACTATAAAAACTAATAAATATAAAAGATTTTACTTCAGTTATTTTAGTCATAGGAATAAGAAAAATGCCGTCGTATATGAACCAGATTTCTGGACTTTCAGATAAACTAAGACCAAAAAAATTGTATTAAATAAGTTTTATTTACCAAATAAACCTAAAAATGCAATGTAGATTTTGATTATTATAATAAAACAGATTTTTCGACATCATTTTTAAAGTTTTTGTTTAATTTCTTAGCCGTTCTAAATCTCTACATCTTAGGAAATGTGTAGTATACGGGACGCCTCGAACGACTACTACTTCTTTGCAAACCGAGAAACGTCCCGTATAGGGGACGTCCATTATCTAAAAAAGTAATAAAGTTAGAATTTTTTTTCTTTTTGTTTCCTCTTCTGTTTGCATCTGACATCCCAAAAACCAATAGTAATTAAGGAAAAACCAAAAAAATGTGCTTGGGTAAATTAAGGGTTAAAGGAAAGTTTACACAACGATCATTAGACCTGTCGTATTATAAGGGTCTGAGTGTTGGACTGATGAAAGAAGGTAAAGAGATGTGAATGTTGAAATGGGTATGTGGAGTTACTAGAATGGAAAAGATACGAAACGAGTTGGTACATCAGTGGGCTGATTTTGAGTTTTTGTACGTTTTCCGGATATCGGAGATTCGCAAAACGAAATCTCAACGTGACTGCTAGGGGCGCTTATCGTAGCTCCATACAAAATATTCAAGCTCGCAAACCGAAATCCGGTGTCCGGAAAACGTAAAAAAACTTAGAATCGCCCTACAAGTGTTATGAGGTGCAACGGATTATCGACACAAGAATATTTATAAATAGAGAAATGAGAAGAGGTGAAAGAACACCTCCTCGGGGAACCCCCACTGCAATATGGTACATTGAGATAGGTTAACAGAGCGTAGGGTTGGCAGCAGAATATCGTGATCTACATTGTTGAACGCCTGATTAAAATCCAATAAAGGTAGAGAAGAGTAAGTTCACGATTCTCAATAACAAATCTAGTATCATCTGTAACTTGTATGAGAGCAGTAACTACTAGTACTGTGTGCAAGTACGATTAAATCAGTCGAAAAAAAAAATTACTTCGAAACGTAAGTTTATTTTTATTAATTTTACTTAGCAAAAGTAAGAGGGAGGTATGTTATCTAAAACGCACATATTACGTGACCGCAATTTAATGCGATGGCAATTATTATTAGAATCTGCGGTTATTAATCAAAGTAATATTATTATTACTAATAATCAAATTAATTAATATTATTAATCAAAGTAGTACCCTAAACAGATTAAAAGCTTATTAGAAATGGATAGAAGCTGTCGATGGGACGCGTTTACTTGAACTTCTTTGGTTTCACGTCGATGCGCTTGTTACGGAAGAAGGTACGTCCGCGCGTCGCTAGCTCCGTCTTCACTTGCGACAGCGATATCGACGCGTCACCGCCGGCACCAGGCGGTCCCTGTGAGTACAGAGGGTGTGACATAATGGAATGCTTCGCTTTGTCGGACGAAACGGAACGGGAGCAAGGAAGAAGTGGGAAAAGAGAGAGTGAAAGTCACCTGCGGACCAGAAGCGAGGGGGCGAGGGCGGGGGCCAGGGTGCTGACGTCGCTTCAGCGCGAGCAATGAGGTGGCAGGGGGCGTTGCGCCACGCGACAACGCTTCGAACCGCGCGTTCACTTCGCTCGGCTGCAACGCGCACGACATTAAGTTAATAAGCGCAGTGTAAACCTAGGTATAGTATCGCTTTAGGTAGGAACCGAACGATCGCGAGACTCACGTCGAGCATGTCGGCGTCCATGCTGCTGTCGCTGAGAAAGTGGTAGAGCAGGTCATCTTCGCTGGCGGCGCGAGGGCGGGAGGGCGGCAGGGGCGCGTGGAGCAGTTCTCCCAGGGCGCGGGGCGAGTGCGCTGACATCGCGTTGTCGTCGTCGTGCTCGGGGGGCTGGCGGCGCGCGGCACACGCCGAGGCGGCGGACGCACCGTTGCGGCTCAGCTCCTTCTGGATGTTGTCCATGGTGCCCTTTTTGCCACGGATGATCTCCTGCAGCCGCTCCTGTGGCGAGAGATCGTACCTACTCACTCCAAATCCGAGGGGACGTCGGCGACGATCGCCGAGGGCTCACGCATACGTACCGCGCTACGTCCGAGCAGTCAACCTACCTTTTCGGTTCTTATCTCGAGAGCTACTTTCGCCTGTCTCGCCAGCTCCTCGTTCTTGCTCTGAAACGAGAGCGAGGCAGTGAGTCAAAGGCTGTGCGTGCGTGATAGAGAAGGGCGGGAGGGGGAGTGCGTGTGCGTCACCTGTAGAGCAGCTTGCAGGTTGGTGGCGGTTTCGTGCGCGGCGTGCAGCGCGGCGTCGGAGCGCGCGCGCGCCTCGGCCTCGGCGGCTACGTCGTGCATGAGCTGCGCCACCGTGCCCGCGCGCTCCGCCAGCATGCGCTCCGCCAAGGCTGCGCTTTCTCTGCACACACGCACTGAGCATTATTGACCCGCTGCCGGCACCACCGCCATCAGGGGCAAGGGAGGGGGGGGGGGGGGAACGCTCTCTCACCCGGCGGCGGCTTTCTCTCTGGCGCGCGCCTCGCGCTCCTCCTGTAGCGCGGCGAACGCCTTGTCCGCCCGGAGACGCTCCGCTTCCTCGCGCGCCAACATTTCCTTCGCCTCCTGAAACGTAAGCGGAGAAGAGGGGGATCGGATGAGATCCTCCTTGGAATGAGTTCGACGAACTTCGCGCGGTGCGCTCGCTCACGTCATCTCTCTTCCGGATCTCGTTCCGCAGCGCCTCCGCCGCGGCTCCAGCGCTCTCCTCCAGCTTCCGCTCGAGGTTGGCGCGGTTCTCCTCCAGGTTCTGCGAAGAGATGGAGTAATTATTTTTAAACTTTTTTTATCTCATTACTGATGGAAAAGCAAATGGCCCACAAGATGTTAAAAGTGGCTATCATCACTTCCAACAAAGCATTGCCTTGCAGGTCACGTTCGTCAGGAACGTGCCCTATAATGCGCTGCTCTACATTCATCAACCTGAGGCATAGAGATGTTAAACTTATGTCCCTGTAATTTCACAGGCACCCACATCCTTCAAACCAGAACATAATAAGCTGCTTGACTTGGCTTGGTAGTACTCCCCTGGATGAGCTATTCACTAGGAGCTCTACTATACTGTTAAAATTACATCCATCAAGCGACGACCAACGGTCCGAGTGGGGACCTGCCCGATCGTGCACAGCGTCGTCGTCGACCTCCATGTGGGGTGGGACCTACCTGCACGACGTCCGCGGTGCGACGCGCCTCCGCCTCCGCGCAGGCGGTGGCGCGCGCCTCCGTCTCCACCAGCAAGACGCGCGACCGCTCCAGCGCCGAGCCGCACGCCTCCACCCTGCGACAGGCATCATACTGGTTCAGCTATCTCACCCTCACTCCCTCTGCCTCCCTCTCCGTCCGAGCACTCACTCCCGCTGCAGATCGGCGCGGAGTCGCTCGTGGCGCTCCACCTTCTCCGCTCGTTGCTCCACCTCGCGTCGCAGCTCGATGATATTCCGTTCCTTCTGCAACAGAACACATTGAGCAGAATCAGCACAGGGCAGGGTGCACGAGACGATGGGTGGTGTCACACGTCACCTGCTGCAGATCAGCAGGCAGTTCGTTGTTTTTGCACTGCAGCGCGGCGCTATGGGCGCGCAGCTCATCGTTCTCACGCTGCATGGCAGTGCTGCGGGCGCGGAGCTCGTCATTGTCGTGCTGCAGGGCGCCGGCGCGCTCGGCGGCGGCTAGGAGAGCGGCGCGCGCCTGCGCCTCGCTCGCCGCGAGCGCCGCACCACGCTCAGACCCCGCGCGGACTGAAACGTGATTTGATGCATGCCATGCTGTCGTTGTAGCTATACACGATAATGCGGATGAGGTCCGATGTGACGCGGATGACTGACCGGCGTGGGCGGCGGCGTCGAGGGCGCGCTCGTGCTGTTGGCGTACGGCCTGCACGCGGTGTGTGGCGTCGCGGTAGGAGCACGCGAGCTTGGTGCGGTCGGCGGCGGCGCGCTGCAGTGACGCACGCAGTCGTCCCATGTTCTCCTCCAGGACGTCGCACATGTTGCGCGTGCAGCCGACCCTGCGTCAGACACAGACACATGGAGACGGAGAGTCGTGCGCGTGCGAGAGAAGAAGGGAAGGAAGGGAGGAGACTCGCGTAGATACCTACCTGTTGAGCGTTTCGGGCCGCAGACGCAGCTCGTCCTGATACTTCGCGGAGAGCTCTTGGTTCTGCATCTGCGCGTCGAGCATGTTCTGCTGCAGACGCTCATGCTCGGCCTCGACACCCGTCAGCTTCTCCTTGAGGTCCCAGTACGTCGTGTCTTGCGCCACCTGCCACCGCCGCGGACCAATTGACTCAAATATATTTATTGTGCTCGTGTTAATGATCTTATATTAATTACTGGAGGTTTCGTCATAAGCCTGGTGGGGCACAACAAAAGGTGAATCTAAGCTACAGATGACTGCAATTTAGTCGATCTACCTCGCGCCGGCGCTGTGCCCGTCTAAGGGCTGTATTTCGAGAATTTCTTTCTTAGTTTAAACCTCTATATACGCATCAAAACAAATTTACTTACATAGGTACCTCAAAAATGACAAGTCTCTACGATCAGTTTAGGCTGTGTAAGTCAGTCAGTCAGTACAAAAATTCCTATGGACACTTAGTGACTTAGGTATAAGTAGGTAATTAGAGGTCTATCACAGTAGATACCTAAGGTATTTACTAAGAGGGTACTTAAATAACTACTACCACTTACCTATTACCTTTAAGTAGTACCTACTATGATTAGTAGGTACCTATGTAATGTGTAATAGTACCTATGTAAGTAAAACTCACCCTCAGCTTAATGATTTTAGATGTCTCGCGCGACATCTTTTCTCTTAGTTTTTCAGCATCAGTGTTTACTCTTTTTCTATTTGCTGCTTTGTTAAAATCAGAAAAATCCATTTCGGAACAGTAAGCAAGTTGATTTCACAAATATTATTTTAAAATGTGCAAAAACAAAGAGCAAGCGTCCGTCTAGACAGAATAATTACAATTACAATTCCCGCCAATTTTTTTTTCTTAATTATTTTGATACAGCTATTCGAAAACGGCCACGATCGCTTGAAATATTCTACCCGCCATTTTTTTTTTCTTAATTATTTTGATACAGCTATTCGAAAACGGCCACGATCGCTTGAAATATTCTACCTACTCTCTGTAATATTTGTGTTGCTTTTTAGCAGGCCATCCAATAACAAAATAATAGTTGAAAATATAAGATAATGGCATCCATATTTTAGCAAACATAGATTTCTAAGAGAAACGCTATATTCTTTTTCAAGCCCAATAGTAGCTTAACATTTATTTTTTCTACTGACTCGATTTGAATAATAACTGTTTATTTTTATCTACTTCACATTGGCAAAATTGACCGTCGAACTACGGGTAGTTTGAAAGTAGCGCCAGTGACGGAAAGATAGAGGAGCAATATGCTAGCGTGGTATGGACGACTGATAGCAGGAAGTGGAAGAAAAGAACATGTTGGGTCACCCCACATAAAGTGGGATAGCTGCAAGAAAAATGATGACAAACAAATAAAAAAAGACAAGCCAAATGCAACCGCTGCCACGTAATACGAGCATTGAACGCTGCAGACGCTCATGCTTGGCCTCGACACCCGTCAGCTTCTCCTTGAGGTCCCAGTACGCCGTGTCTTGTGCCACCTGCCACCGCCGCGGACCAATTGACTCAAATATATTTATTGTGTTCGTGTTAATGATCTTATATTAATTAATGGAGGTTTCGTCATGATCCTCGTGGGGCACAACAAAAGGTGAATCTATGCTGCAAAAGACTGCAATTTAGTCGATCTACCTCGCGCTGGCGCTGTGCCCGTCTAAGGGCTGTATTTCGAGAATTTCTTTCTTAGTTTAAACCTCTACGCATCAAAACAAATTTACTTACATAGGTACCTCAAAAATGACAAGTCTCTACGATCAGTTTAGGCTGTGTAAGTCAGTCAGTCAGTACAAAAATTCCTATGGACACTTAGTGACTTAGGTATAAGTAGGTAATTAGAGGTCTATCACAGTAGATACCTAAGGTATTTACTAAGAGGGTACTTAAATAACTACTACCACTTACCTATTACCTTTAAGTAGTACCTACTATGATTAGTAGGTACCTATGTAATGTGTAATAGTACCTATGTAAGTAAAACTCACCCTCAGCTTAATGATTTTAGATGTCGCGCGCGACATCTTTTCTCTTAGTTTTTCAGCATCAGTGTTTACTCTTTTTCTATTTGCTGCTTTGTTAAAATCAGAAAAATCCATTTCGGAACAGTAAGCAAGTTGATTTCACAAATATTATTTTAAAATGTGCAAAAACAAAGAGCAAGCGTCCGTCTAGACAGAATAATTACAATTACAATTCCCGCCAATTTTTTTTTCTTAATTATTTTGATACAGCTATTCGAAAACGGCCACGATCGCTTGAAATATTCTACCCGCCATTTTTTTTTTCTTAATTATTTTGATACAGCTATTCGAAAACGGCCACGATCGCTTGAAATATTCTACCCGCCAATATTTTTTTCTTAATTATTTTGATACAGCTATTCGAAAACGGCCACGATCGCTTGAAATATTCTACCTACTCTCTGTAATATTTGTGTTGCTTTTTAGCAGGCCATCCAATAACAAAATAATAGTTGAAAATATAAGATAATGGCATCCATAGCGTGGTATGGGCGGCTGATAGCAGGAAGTGGAAGAAAAGAACATGTTGGGCCACCCCACATAAAGTGGGATAGCTGCAAGGAAGATGATGACAAGCAAATAAAAAAAGACAAGCCAAATGCAATCGCTGCCACGTAATACGAGCATTGAACGCACGTTAACGCGGGTCACGGTTTGTATCATAAAGCAGGTTTGTATACACCTCTACTTTACTTACTCACTCTGTGGTTGAGTGAGCCTGTTTATATAGAAGAGAAGCACTCTGTGGTATATATTGATTGATGTGATGCACCACATTATTTTTTAAAATATAAAATAGAATTACTTTTAGTCGTACCGTCTCTGAGACTAGCCGCCAGTTTTTAATTTGTTAAAAACGTATAATATATACGTGTACAAGTCACTGAAAATCTGATCATTATGAATCCCGTGTCACATGTAAGTTATTTCCAAAACTGTTCTTGACCTAATAAGTTTTGCCTACTGTTTGATTTAAGAAATATATTTTAGTTTATACTATCTACAATACCTTTAGAGGGCTTAAAAATTAAAACGGACGCCATACCCTCTTATACCTACATATTGGTTCAATTAGTAGCAAATTAGTAGCTTATGCTCCAAAGTCCAAAGTTCATAGTCACTGTTCAGATAACATTAATGTCAGTGAAAGTACACTTGTGGATAGAAAACTGACTAAATGGGTAACCTCCTGATCCTGATGATTATAATTTACCTAGGTTTACAAAATCGGTCCCTGAGTTTGTTGAATGAATGTTAGGCAGTCCGGTAGATACATACTACTGGGTAACACTAGTCATATCATAATTGTTTTCTAATACTTATTGGTAGTTTTAAAGATGTGAAATCAAACAGATTTGCTATACTTTTACTAGTTCTTTCCTCTATATACACTTGTTGCTAAAACAGCTGCTATATAAAAAAAGCCCATCTTTTTCAGAATGCTCCTATTTTATTCCTTGTTTTATTTTATTTGTGTCTTAAGATAAGTAAGTTAGAGTAAGTAAAATGCTAAAGGCAATGTTATTTATTAAGTTTTTTAGATAGCTGTTTATTCATCCATCACCATTATAAGCTTACTTTTTATCATTTGCTTACAAGAAACTGGTGTGTATAGTTACCTAGTTTATTAGATATTTTATTTTCAGTTTGCTAGGGTGGCACGCCCATTATACCGCAAGATTTCGACTTCATCATCACTCAACTCTGCTCCAAAGCCAATTCCATCAACTGGATTCTGTTTTGGTTTGTATTATTTTGTACTAATTAATTATTGTATTCAATTTTATATTGTGGGTATTTTATATGTTTAATAAAAAATATCTATGTAGGTATGTAATGTATTGCATTGAGTATATCAGTCATCTAGTACCCATAACCAAGTTTGCTTAGCTAGATGATGCTGTGTGGATTGTCCAGCATTATTATTATTATTTATTTTAAGTAAACTGAATCAGTTAGTATACTAGCAGCAGTGATGGGCTTGCAATTGTGTGGAATATCCACTTCTCAGGTGAGTATGTCCTATTGTAATATTTGTAGATATCTCTGACTTCCCCCAATAAACATCCTCAAAAAATCTTTAGGAAACATGTGCTAAGAGATCTGATAATGTGCTGTGCCTGGGGACTAAAGTTATGAAGCTTTTATAGAATAGTATATTACGATACGTGTGACCTAAGTAGTGTATTATTGCAGGCGTTTATAGCACATGTGACTTAAACCCGCTCCGGCGAATTTTCGCACAGTGTAAAAAAAAGGCTATTTAGGTCACGGAAAAGCGTGCGTAAAGTGCGGGTTTAGGTCGCACTGTGCTATAAAAAATTTAAGGCATGGTTAGTTTCATTTAACACCAGGTTCAATTGTGAGGCTTCAGTGATGCCATGCCATACAGATTTATTTGTTTTGATATTCATAATCAGTTGATGGACTGCAGAATGAGTTGGTTTGTGTGTGGGATTTTGGCAGTCTCTTTTTCTCTTATTATATCAGGTTGTCCTGGATATGGCTTCTTTTCAACTACTCGGTTTTATAGGATTGGCCATAAGCACTCTTGCTTATGGGTGTATTTCACTATACAATCAAACATAATATTCAATGTATGAGTCTCCAAGCTGTGCACTTTGCCATCTCACTGTCTGGTACTGAGTAAACTACTGAAAAATGCTGGCTACTGAGTAACGAGCAACCAGTATTTTTGTATGAGTATGTACAACCAACCAAATGAACAATCTAGCTATCTGTCTGTTTATGTATCCACATATTTTGTATTAATGATTAGGGTACAAGTACCTAAGTAATCTACACAATCTGTTCCGACCTCTGAGATGTATTTACAGAAAAAATATTAAATGAATTAAGAATGGAATATGTATTTATTCTACTCAAGTGTTTTGTTTATTAATTATTTGTTTTATAATGTAGTTTAACGAGTACATTACAATGTGCACCTTATAAGGAAATTTAAATATGATAACAATAACAAACATGAAATACAATTAATTCCCATGAACATCCTTTTGGGTTATTCAATGACTAAAAGAGCATTAAAATGTTTGAATATTTCTTTAGAACATTATTCATTCGAAGTTTGTTTAAAGGTTTTTTATGTATTCAAATTCAATTCGCTATTGCCTTTGTTGTTGTTACAATAGGTGACACAAATTACTACCTACAAACTACGCTACTATATTAACCACTAGCTTATACGATGCCTACTGATTAGAGATGCAAGAAGAAGTTTTTCTTATTCCAGAGCTCGATGACGAGCAGAAAGCTCTCCAGGATTTGGCACGCAAGTTCACTCGGGAAGAGATTATCCCGACCGCTGCACACTACGATAAGACTGGCGAGTACCCATGGCCCATCGTCAAGAAGGCGTGGGAGGTCGGCCTCATGAACGGACACATCCCCGAGCACTGCGGTAATGTATTTTACTACAAAACTATACTACGCGAAATTGTCGAAGTACGTATCGTTGAATACCTACCTCCGCGACGAACGCTTTACCCCTGTTATTCAAAACCTTTGCTTAGCATCCGGAAAAGATAAACTCTCTATTTAGGGGTTTTTTATATTTATTATGTCTAGTGATGTCGTTTAGTTAAGCCAGCTTGCGGAGTTTCCAGAATTTAATTTCGCCTATAACATTAGACTCTCATTTCCTGTACTTGATTTGGGAAATTTCAAGTATGTAATATAAAATAGTAATTACATGTTATGTGAAGCCACTTTTTTTTCATCGGAGAAGTGAAGTGGGTAATAATGTTGTTAGAGTAGGAGCAGATAGTGAGATCTGAGATGTTTATTTATCATCATCATCACCTAACTAGCAACAGCCATACATTTATTTGATATTGATAAAATTGATAATTTAATCCTGTTATCTGACATCCATGTATAATATTGAGACCGGGCAAAGGTAACCGATAAAATATTATATAATATAATCTATTACTGGCAATAAAGCCATAATTCCTAGAGAATAGGTGATTACTTACTTAAATAGAGTCAAAGACAACATATTGATCTGTGTTCAGTGTGACTTAGGAACAAGATAAACGAAGTTACGAGCTGTTGTTTTTTTGAGTTACATTGCGGGGCAACTCAGTAGCTGTTCCACATTAAAGTTATAGCTGACATGCCGCGCAGTGTATATCAAAAGAACAATAACATGCACCCAGGCATCAAATACCTACAAGCAGTTCGAGCATTTTCTCCGAAAGCCTATTCGTAGTTCTTGTCGAAATAATAATAGCGAAGTCAAAATATCTACCTATTAAAACTGATAACAAAATATTGCAGGGGGCAACGAGCTAGGTGTTTCAATTCTTGTCTTATCAATGAAGAATTAGCGTTCGGCTGTGCTGGTGTGACAGCAGCCATTTTGACATCTAATTTAGGTGTAAGTCACTCTAGTTGGAGTCTTTAGTCTCGCTTGAATGTAGCTGTGGTAGTAGAGTGAGGTTTTCATGGATGATTTGTATAAGATACAGTTAGCATCATTAATAATCATCAAAGTTTCAAGTGTTTTTAGGATTCCGTACCCAAAGGGTAAATTAAACAGGACCCTATTGCTAAGACTCCGCTGCCTGTCTGTCCGTCTGTCACCAGGCGCTGTCTGCCTCATGAACCGTGATAGAGTTGAAATTTACACAAATTATGTATTTCTGATAACAATATAATATATAATTCTAAAAACAGAATTTAATAAATATTGAAGGGGGTTCTTATACAACAAACGTGATTTTTTTGTCGTTTATTATTATAGATAATGGTACGGAACCCTTCGTGCGCGAGTCCGACCCGCAATTGACCGGTTTTTTTTATTTAAACTAGTCCGCACGTCTACGCCTAAGCACGTCTAAGCTTCGTTCGAACTTCTACAAACAATCACAAAAAATATGATATTGGTAGATATCGCAACACTGCAAATGCCATACAAACAAGAATGAATTGATTCAAAAATATTTCGTCAAACTGTGATGGCAATGGACGAGTAACGTTTTGGTTTTCCGTTATAAACGAAAAGTAACCTGTATCCGACTTCAGAATGCAAGCTATCCTTTGTGCCATTTAATATTGTAATGTAATGTATCGTAAAGACGAGAATACTTTAAACATTAGTAAGTCGCCATTGTGATGCCGGTATTGAATAAAACTCCTCAAACCTTTCGTGTCTATCATTTGAGCATCCGGGGAACGCACCAGTTGATGGGTGCAGCGTCTTCAGAGCATAATCATGTATATACATTTTGTACTCTAGGCTTGACGCTGCCTCATCGTCGTCTCGGTAATCTTATTTTACTAGAAAGAAGTAATCTAAGTTCGAATTCAAAGTCCGAATAGATATCATATCAATACGAGATAATAATGTATTGTATTTAAAATAAAAGTATAGAGGTATTCTATCAGTCATCTGGTTTACATAGTACAAGCTATGCTTAGTTTAGGGTTAGATGATTTTGTGTAAAAGTCCATAATGTTTATTTATTTATAGGAACACCGACATCACTAACATTACATGAATCTTATAAAGCCTATGCCTTTTTTATATTGTAGCTATGTTGTACGATACTTTCACAGGAGGTCTAGGTCTAGGCATATTAGAAGCTTGTCTAGTCTGCGAAGAATTTTCGTTTGGCTGCTCAGGAATAATGGCAGCGCTGTTTATCACTGATGTCGGAGTGAGCATATCTTGTTTTCAATTTGCAAGAGGCCTACTCTAGTATTTGTTTTAAGGTTAATAAGGGTCAGCATGATGAGTGTCTATAACAAGTTTTGTGTTCATACATATATTGTTTGCATTAGTTATCCAAAGTGTTGGTTGAGCACGCTGTCTAAGCTTCAAGGAATTTCAGGGGGCCTGGGTGGTATGGGAGTGTTTGAAGAGTGCGTCGTTGCCGAGGAGTTGGCCTTCGGATGTACAGGTATCTGTACCGCCATCGGGGGCACAGGCTTAGGAGTGAGTTTCCTTACATACCCCATGCTTTGGGACCTTCAATCGTTTTAGATTGGAGTTCAGGATGCCCGCTTTTAAAATTTCAATGTTATGTACTTGATCATTGTATGTTTCAAATGGTATATATATTCGGTTTCATATTTAAAAAACGCATCTTTCAACAATGGTGTCCATCTATACTTAACCTATATATAATAATGCGGGATACTTAAAGTTTTTATTATAGCAAGTTACGTGTTTTTATGCTTATTTGCCTATCTGATAATAATATCAGATAGCAAATAAGCATTCAAATACGTTACCTACTCTTTTTAGGAATAAAACTCGAAATGGATAGGCATGCAAATCCTTTGGAAAACCTCTTTACGTCATAACAAATATAGATACGATACCTAAGTACCTACTTACTTCTTAGACTTTTTTAACTCGCACCTGAGGTGCAGTCCTTAGCTATAATTTATTTTTTTATCCAAAGTCCACTAACGGTAATTAGAATATGTTTGCGCAGAACGTAGATATTTTGCATATGACATTTCAATGAGGTCTTACTAAGCGTAGCTAGATCGTTATTTAGCAATTTCATCGAAAAAGTATCTGGTTATACGACATTATTGCCATAGTAGATGATAGTTAAAATGTTTATTCATTTGTATGTCAATAAACCGACCGATACGTATGTAATTAATTAAAATTAGTATCGAGCAATCACTCGCTAAGGGAACACGTATTGTGGAATAACTCGCTGGTCATATATAGTCAACGTTTGGCTCATAAGATTTCATAAGAAAAGCCCGGTTGGGTTTTCACACAGTATTGACTAGACGATAAACACACAAAAATAAATTGGTGTATAATTTTACTCTAAACAAATACTGTTGACGATAAGGCCATGGTCGGATCTGGATAAAAAATTATTGGCATGCATACAATGTTCTTTTAATGTCTCTACTTTTCACATGTTATTCATTTATTGATGGACGCTGCTGGTTGTCCTATTACTTGTGTTATGTTCGCTCTGAAGGCTCTGGTCACGCTTATGTACGTTCTGTCAAAACTTTTGATCACTCCACAGGTGGCTTGGATATGGGTGTCTTTGAGGGGTGTTTGGTGGCTGAAGAGTTAGCGTATGGGTGTACTGGCATAATGACTGCCATGGAGGCCAGTGGCCTGGGCGTGAGTCGATTGTCCTGTTTGAGCATGTGTTTTATATTTTCGGACATAATTATGTCCATGTTGCACAAAATATTGCCCAATAATGCTCAATTTTTTTTTTACATATGTATGTACCTACCTTGAAAATGTTAATTATATTCTTGGACATATATTAATACTTCAATTGACTGATATGACGTATTATGATACTATTGTTATGCGTAGTTTTTTTATATAAGTCTATTTGTATTTGTGGTTTGTGTCTTTAAAATAACTTGAATCAATGGTACATAACATAGACGGCATAAGATACACGGCAAATTAACTCCATGAAAACTTAACTTCACTACTAACATGCTTGTTATCATATTGGGGCTTTTGTTTGTTAAAATAGTTCATTGATTTCACTAACAACCCTTATACCGCGCAGGGGTCTAGCACGAATACATTTGTCATATGAGATGTATGCATATCATACCAACATCTGAGTTACACCACAAAGCTACTCACCAGTTGATTACGCTATATATATTAAGTTATGATATTGCGTAACGTAATTCAAATGTACCTTACACTACAAAATGTCGAATGCATTCGTGTTATGCCTTCAGCACTCATACTCTACCTCATTATAAAGGGATATAAATTGAGTGGTTTGTTTTATTGATTTTATAATTGATTGATTTTAACCTAAGTATCATACATCGGTGTGGTAAGATAATAAAAAGCGTTTTTATAACAACTTGTAAACGGGTTTATTTTAGTGGCACGAGAATATAATTTACAGCTGAATTTCGTATGTTTCAGCAAACTCCAGTTATCATTGCCGGAAACAAGGAACAGCAGAAGAAATATCTGGGAAGGTTGATCGACGAGCCGTTGGTAGCTGTAAGTTTTGCATCTTCATGGTGAAATTTAGATTACTGGTTTTCTAGAACATGCTCAGTGCCCTCAAACGGTGATGGTAACATCGTGAGGAAACCAGTTAGTATTCTAGCCTAGTTAGTATAGATTACCGACTACTGCAAAATGTTAAATGTAATGTTTGGCATTATTTGACATCCTCAAAAGAATCTTGAGTAGGTACTTGGTGCTAAGAGATCTACTTGGTACTGTGAGAGGATATCTACTGTGCCTGGGGATTAAAGCCGTGAACCTTTTTCTTTTTGCATTCTTTCTAGATCATTATTACATTAGCTCTTTGGTTTGCCGCTAAAGCTAAAACTAAAACCAGTACAGACATGCAACGCCATCTGCACGTCTGTGCCAGTTTTAGTACATAAGCTAGCTATCTAGATCGCACTGCGAGTACCTTTGTGAAATAAAAGTAAATTAGGTTAGTTTATATATATATGGTTAAGTCTCTGAACTGTGAATAATTCGTAAACTTCAAGCTGGCCGGTTGCTTTGTCCAGCAGGGTCTTCTACAGGCTGATGGTGATGATTTTTTTAATGAAACACAGCAAAAGATGCTGAAATACTTCAGCATGTATTTACAGCACGTTAATGCTGTTTTAAAGGGGAGAAAATAAAAAAGTTCTGATCAAGATATTCAAGTTTTTCATCATAATCCTAGGCTTACGGTGTGACCGAGCCTGGTGCAGGGTCTGATGTAGCTGGCATCAAAACGAAGGCCGAGAAGAAGGGAGACGAGTGGATCCTTAACGGACAGAAGATGTGGATCACCAACGGTGGAGTTGCCAACTGGTATGTATTTATTAGTCGTGATGGTCTCGACTTAAAATAGAATCCCTCCTGTATATTATTATATCGCAAGAGGAGGCTAAGGGAACGCACCAGGAGATGGGCAAGGCGCATTACTGAAGTCACCAATACTCATGAAAAGCGTGGAGACTATATCAACCCCACCGCTCAAGTATGAGGCCTGTTTCCAGCAGTGAACTTATTTAGACTGATGACGTGATGTGACGGAGCAATGTATTATTTATCTATCAGCATGTCCAGACGACAACGCGCGTTATGCCAGCTCGTGCTTAACGCCTGCCATCTGAACGTAACCTTATTCAAGGGCTATCCCTCGTTTAGCAAGCTTACGTCATGTAAACGCGAACACCCTTCCCGGAAAGACTGTTTTCGAGCGTATAGTTATTTATGTATTTAGTTTGCCATGTGGGTTTCCTTAATTGCTTCATAGCACACTAATCGGATTAACACTTTGGATACTGGCAGTGTCATAAGCGCGACTACAGCTTGTAATGTTTCTTTAGTCTATAAATGTTTTATATATACTATAGGCAAAACATAATGTAGAACAATTTAATTAGGTGATAAATTAGTAATTAGGAGTACAAGTTTATGAATCTTTGTAGTGACTGGTTGACTCACTTATTAGACTGTGCACAGCCTAAACGTCGTAAAGAATTAGGTTAAAAAAACATTATAGGCTACTTATTATCCGTACGCAACGCAAGCGCAGCCGCGGATGGCAGTAGTTAGTTTTTAAAACAATATCTTATTCGACGCTCATATATTTCCTACGTTCATTTTATTTAATTAGTAAATAGTCTAGTACTAAAAACTCTTTATTATATTTAATACATCTTTATTATTATTTTACCTACATATGTGTGTCTGGTTGGTTTTGCTCGTGTATACGTTGAAATCAGCCACTAACACTGCCGATACATTTTTTAATTCAGTCTTTTTAGTTTTACAATATCACTACTACACGAGCGTCCCTAAGTGTAGCAGTTAGTCTCAAGTGATCCGCAAAACTTCATCGAGATCAGTGTAGTCGTGGAAACGGTATAAAAAATGGTACACCTTTACTTTTATTATATTACAAATAATGATGATTTATGAAGTATTTTCATACAAACTTCATACCCCATTTTTCATAAGTGATTGCATTTCGGAGATTCTTTTCTTAGTACACCTCTACTGACGGATACGAATGCCTTAAAAATTTCAAGTCAAGCTGTTTAGGCTCTGCGTCAGTCAGACAGGACAAAGATTCTTTTAATCGGTATAGATATATATGGTAGAGCGTATTGTAGATAATAATGAGAACCAGCATATGCCATTCCTGTAGCGCTATAATTAAAAAAATATTATTGAGTAATTAGTTTCTAAGTTTCTATCGTATATCTATTATGTGCTATCATGTATGTAGGTCGAACGTGTTCTATGGCCATTTGCATTGATCAATAAACCTCTACTTCTGCATACCATTATTATCTCCGTGTTGTGGTTCAGTAAGTCAGCATTAGCAGTAGCTTACTTTCTCAGAACTAACCTGAACGTTTATCTTCGGCTCTATTCAAACTTTTTGTAGCAAAACTTCTTTTACAAAAAGTGTGATCGGGCGAGGCGAACGAAAGTTGAGAGGGATGAGGGACGATAAGTTAGTGAAGATAGAATGAGAGATAGTTACGATCCGTATATTTTCTTTTTCTTTCTCTCTTTCCCTCATAGCCAGTTACGTTTCGTATATAAAGAAGTTTTACTTCAGTCGTGTGGTCTAAAACACACTCGTTTTTTTTCATGAGTTTCAATTTTTCAATTGTAGTTTGGAAAATAACAGCGTAGAGGTACTATTTGTTACGCGTACCAAGATGAATATACCCTAAAAATTTTAAGTCTCTACGACCAGTGGTTTAGGCTGTGCGTTGTACGTCAATCAGACAGGACAAAGATTTTTGCAATTGCAGCATAATAGGAGGTCTCAAATCTTTCCTAATTGCAGGTATTTCGTGCTTGCCCGCACAAATCCTGACCCGAAGTGCCCTGCCAGCAAAGCTTTTACCGGCTTTATCGTGGAACGGGACTGGCCCGGAGTCAACCCTGGTCGCAAGGTAAACCACGAACAAAATCCGCTTGGACAAGACAAATTTGGTGACGATACTCAGATACGTCAAATCGACGGCAACACTGACCAAAACGCATTTGAACGAGAGCTTTTTAACCATTGCACATTTTGACGATGGAGCGTATTAAACAAAGTACAATTAGACTTTTACTCGTTCAAGTACCGGAGCGTCCAATCAAAGTGCACTTAGACCATCCTGTACTTTTGGAAGCTACTTGCTTGGCTTGACTTAAACTAAATGTAGTCAAAAATAAAATTGTTCTTTAAATATTTTTTTGAATGCATTTTAAACTTTATTTTTATAACAGGAACTAAACATGGGACAACGCGCTTCTGATACCCGCGGCATCACTTTCGAAGATGTGCGCATTCCAAAAGAGAACGTGCTCATTGGGGAAGGCTCTGGTTTCAAGATCGCTATGGGAGCATTCGACAAAACTCGCCCACCGGTATCAATACATATTATTTAATACATACTTAACACTGCCACTGCGGTCACCTAGTCCGCTTGCCAAGCGGACTGACTGTAGAAACCCCTTTAAATATGGAGGAGGCTTATTACTTGCAGTGGACTGACGACGAAATGTTATTACTAAAAATAGCATGTAGAACCGTCTACCAGCAACCACGAACCGATAGACGATATAATAAAGTTCGCGAGAAATCGGTGGATCGAAAAAAAAAGGGCTCGAACTAATTCTTCTTACAAATGTATGCTAATATTCAATAGTGGACTTGTAATATTTATTTCTTTACTTATGTTATAAGCAGAGGTAACATGAGTTGGGCCATTTGGCTCTGCCACTAGTTCACATAAAAAGTGTAACCGTAACCCATGGACGTTAACTATGCTAAAGGTATAAATGTCGCGTGACGCTGACCAAAGACATGTTTCGTCTTAACTCATCTTAAAGTGAGTTACCTTTCAAATGAAAAACCATCGAAATTGGATTTCATAAGACGGACGAAGTACCTCTAATTAAAAATCCCTGACGACAAAAAAAAACATCGAACGGTATTGGGCAAAGAAATTACTGCCATCGCGTGCATCGACTAAGCAAATAATGACGGGGTTAATTTACCCAGTGGTCAATTGTTCGAGGAAATTACCTACTGAATTTTCATGGCGAAACGATTTACCCTCGCATTGCCTTAACCTTGAATTATGATAGGTTTGTGTACTAGGGTAATTCTGCACTGGGTGGTCGAGACCTATGAGCTAACTCGTTTATTCAGTAATCGATTTTAAAAGAGCACTCTAATCTATATATTATATAAAACAAAGTCGTGTTAGTTACACAACTTATAACTCAAGAACGGCTGGACAAATTTTTATGATTTTTGGATTTATCTTCGTCCGGAATAGGATAATAAATATAATATTAGATCCACTCGCCATATACTTCAGATTGATCCGTGATCATGGTTCATACAACTGTGCCGTTATATCAAGAAACAATAAACAAACACTTGATAAACATCTGGCATCTAAAAAATTGTTTAAACCCACTATAATTTCAAAAGTTAGCTCCAACTCACTACTATTCACTTATCAGTTTTAACCCCACAAGTCAATGTGTCAAGGCTGAGAAAATTAGCTGACACAACCTTATGGTGATTCTCATGACATAGTGAAAATAATAGTGATATGCATTAAAGCCTTGACACATTGACTTGTGGGGTTTAGAGCTGATAAGTGAGGTGGAGCTAACTTTTGAAACTATAATGAAATAATATGTGAAAATAATAGTAATATCACTATTATTTTCACTATGTCATGAGAATCACCATAAGATTGTGACAGCTAATTTTCTCAGCCTTGACACATTGACTTGTGGGGTTTAGAGCTGATAAGGGGAGGTTAATAGCTAGAATTAAATTTAGCATCGGTCTAGCCCTAGTAGCTAGGTCACTGGGTCAAGCATGTCATTCCCCCTGCATACAACATTATATAGTGACTTAAATAGCTCGCCAACATAGAGTCGTACGTAACTGCGTTGTACCGTTTATTTATAAATGCCTAGACGTCGCGCCGTCGTCGTCGCAATAAAAAAAAGTCTGGTATAAAATTGTAAACAAACCATTCCTTATCGAGTTTCAGTATTCTAGACTCACTTATGTCAGACATAACTGTCATTATTGAAATGGTTTATAACCTGGCGGTATTTTCAGTAGTCAACGACACGAGTGATGAATTATTGATATATTCAGAGCTCAATGTAGTTGAATTCAGTATTTTGCTGTTTTTTTTTGCTATATTCAAATCTGTGATCTTCCATTGATAAATAAAATTTCATTGATTAATGGATCGTACCAAGAGAGTTATTTTTGATTTGTCTACATCGAGAATTAATATAGGTATTTATTCCCACCAGTTCTCATTTATCACTTCTGTATGACTATCTTTGTGTATATTTTATTTGATAAACTTAACCCTTTGGTTTCAATGCTAGCGATAGATTTTTTTTCTTAACAACTTGCTGATTGAACCAGCAGATGGTCTACCTGATGTTAACTGGTTACCATCGCCTATAACAAAGTGTTGCCTCGTAGGTCGCGCTCGTAAGGAACGTGCCCTACGATACACTGCTCAGCGTCTTTCACCTGAGGCAAACAGGTGTTAAGCCTCATGTAATTGAAGTATTTTAAGGATTCCGTTGCATTATTTCAAGTCTCTACGACCAGGCTGTGCGTTGTCTATATCCCAGTCACTTAGTTAAGACAAAGATTCTTACAATTGGTATAGATTATCATCCAAAGATTCTTATAATTGACTAGCTGACCCGTGCCCACTTCGTTGGGCGGTAAACATTTTTACTTACAAATCTTAACTGAAGTAGTACTCGATGTCGCCAACAGATGGCGTTAATACGGTATAACATAGCGGCTGTTCGCAGTTTCGCCCGCGTGGCAGTTTTTTCCCGTTCCCGTTATTTTTTCGGGATAAAAGTAGCCTAAGTTACTCCTTGTTACATCAGCTATCTGCCAGTGAAAGTCCCGTCGAAATCGGTTCAGCCGTTCAAGAGATTACCCGGAACAAACAGACGACAGACAGACAAAATTTTTAATAAATGCTATTTTGGTATATGTATCGCATATACATTCATATGCATGTAGTAAAAAGCGGTTATTTTAATATTACAAACAGACACTTCAATTTTATTTATTTGTATAGATATAAATTATCGTCCGTCCGTCCTGAAGAAGGCTCCTAATACCTCATTTACATTCAGCCCCTGCTGCTGCCCCTCGCGCTGTCGGCGATAATTCCCTAAATACTGCTGCAGCAGGATCGAGAGGAGTGTGTGTTTACATACTGCCCTACCACTCACTTCGCTTTCAAGTTTCGGCAATGGCAGACGTCGAAATAATTACAGCGGCCGCGCTGTCTCTTTTTGCGATACATAATTATGTTCGATATTTAAAAAGATATCGAATACAAAAAAAAATGTTCGTCGTAGACGATGGTGGATGATATCTATCCATCGAAATAACCCTTAATAAATAGCAATAACCCTTCGATATCTAGCGACTGGAGATAGTTACCGAAGTCTACACTACTTATTCAAAGTCTTTCTCCTCCGGGCGCTCGGCGAGTACTGAGCGTCGGAGCAGAATGTAAACACGCACGGCCACTCGCACTGCCGGTCCTTTGACTTCCGCACAAAAAACCGCCATTTTGGGGAGCGCCGGGCAGCGCGAGTGGCAATGGCAGTGGCAATGGCAGTGGCATGAGAAGTATCGCGTTTACACACTCGTCCTGCCCGCTTCCCTGCCCACTTCCCTGCTCACTACGGCTGAATGTAAATGCGGCATAAGCGTTCTTTTAATATTTCAACATCAAAGATAAGTACTATACCTATACTTCGATATTTTTCATTCAAAACTTACGCTAATGCATGCTTTGTCTAAGGGCATGTAATAAATACATCCACGTTTCCTTTTGGCTTGGGTTTTAAGGTTTGCCGTTTGAGTAAAAAGCTTAACGTCTCTGAAGTACAGAATGCCACTAACGGCCACCCATCTAGATGGTAACCGCTCAGACCGTTGCTTAACTTAGTCGATCGGTTAAGGATGACCAAACAAGTTATACTACGATACTCTAAAAAACAATGACCAAATTTGCGTTGCATGCGATTACTCTTATTTTCCAACAGTATATTGATCTGATTTTATTATGTAAAACACTCAATTTGACTGTTAAATTGGGTCGTTGGCTACGCCACCTGCGACCTGGTTGAATAAATTCCATCATTGCAAGCGTAAATACTTCGATCAATCAATATATAGGTGTCTCGACTCGGTCGTCACAGTAGTAGCAAGTTATACAGGACGTTGGGTACGAATTTACTGCGATAATTTGCCTCAACACAAATTCTTTCACATGAATACCTAGCTTAGCAACATTAATTAAGATATGGTGTAACTTCTGATATTATATGTAATTAGTGCATAAACGTTATTTCTAATTCCATAGGTAGGTGCTGGCGCCACTGGTCTGGCTAACCGTGCTCTTTACGAGGCTACTAAGTACTCGCTGGAGAGGAAGACATTCGGAGTGCCTATCGCTCACCATCAGGCCATTGCCTTCATTCTAGCCGATATGGCTATCGGTGTGGAGACTGCCAGGCTTGCGTGGCAAAAGGCCGCTTGGATGGTCGACCATGGTAAGACCCCATTTTTAATTAGCTGGCTCATCACACATAACTGTAATTTGTATGTATTGTAGACATTCCCACAGATAATTAGATACTTATTTACCAGACGCTATTCGGATTATTTTCATGTTAGCCGAACATAATTAACCCTTTTTAAAAAATGTATTCCCTTTTTTTCATAGTTGCCTAGGCATAGTTTTATAGTTGTTTGATATTATGTAAAAATGCATGCGATACGTTTTCTTCACAACATTAAGTAGATGCTGTGTTCTTACATACTTAGTTGGTAAATTAGTGCCCAAACTTTGCCCTTGAGGATTGCAAAATTGATCCATTGTTATTTATACGGCCTTTGTCTCTAAAAATAGAATATTTCTTTTTTCTGGTTAACACGAATAATCTGTTATTCATAAAGCCGTTGAGCGATCAATCCCCGTTTTGTATATAATTTTTTGTTTTCAGGTCAAAAGAACACTGTACTGGCGTCTGTTGCGAAATGCCATGCATCTGAGATCGCGAACAAAGCCGCCTCTGATGCCGTCCAAGTGTTCGGAGGCAATGGGTTCAACACCGAGTACCCTGTGGAAAAACTTATGAGGGACGCCAAGATATACCAGATCTACGAAGGTACATCTCAGATCCAGAGACTCATCATTTCAAGGGAGATTCTGGCAGCGGCTAAACAGTCTAATTAATGCCTAAAACAAATATAGTTGTTCTAATTACCAACAAGTTTTTTACAATATTGTATTTTTACCTACCTACATCACGTAAATACTACTCTGTTTTTATAAAAAACCACACGACAAGTTTTTTCAGATTACGATTTCTTATTTCTAATTATTTTGAAGTCTCAATTATTTATGATATAGTTTAATTAACGAAATGTGGTTATGGAAATAGTTAAAAACATGTAATTAGTTGTAAGACAAATTTATATTCTTTTAAATGTGATTACCTGCCGAAACATTATATCATGTTTTAAAAAAATACCTAGGTAATGTTTAACATTTTATATAATTCTACTATATATACATATCAAAATACCGGCTGTTGTTTTAATCAACCATTTAACCATTCCTCTGTCAGTACTTTTATTTATTTATTTAAAAACTTTCGCACAGAACAATGATGTGTTAGGAGGACTTAATGCTAATAACATTGTCTACCAGTCATACTGGACGTGTGCAATATCAATCAATATTTTGAACTACGTAGACCGATGGAAGACCCTAAGGTCCTTCCTCACCGTTACGCCATGTGCTATCACCGCCGTCAGGCCACATTACCTAGGGGTTATCACCCCTGGTGTCTGGGTAAAGTTGTACAACGGGGCCCACCACTGCCCCCTGCCCCCTCGCAAGGGGGGGTACAGAAGACGTTCGTCGTCGTGGTATTGGCGTCGTCACCGATAGCACAGCCTATTTATTGATGACGTTGCAAAGTCATGCAGTGTAAAATACTAGACAAGATCCACTTCAGCCAATCGGAAACGTCGCTATAAGGCGATCGGTGAGTAGGTAAGGGTTCTAAGGTCTGACTCCACAGATATAATCGATGTTATTATTGAAAGCCGTCATAGCTCAGCCGGTAGTAGGACTTCATTTTCTGTCATCTATGGAAAAACATGGTTTGGTGTTATTATAAGTTCTGTTGTGTAATTTCGGTGATATTTTATCTAACATTACTTGAGGTCATTGCAAGTGAAATCAATTGAAATGAAAGTGTTATATGTGACATCCTGAATTGACGAAAATGCTTTCCTTGAGTTTTGAAGAAAAACGCCATCTTTTTCTTCAAAACCAACGACAGCCGACTTTACTTTTTATTACTGACTCGACTTTACTAAAAACTATATTTATCTAATTCACTTGACATTGGCAAAATTCAGGACATGCCACAAAAAAACAGTCGTTAGTAGTCTGCCTCCTGAAACGTAGGGTATGGGTTCGACCCCCACTGAAAATAAATGAACATAGATGTGACTTGCAATGCTTGGTGTATTGTATTCTACGTACATGTATTTATAAAAAAGTGTATGTATTTTATCAGTGTAGGTTAGATGGCGTTGTTGTTTCAAATTTCATGTAATAAACTAGTATTAGGTACCTATATTCTTAAAAAAATGCTGGGCTAGTGTTTGATTATTATCTACCAACTGTGTATCTGAATAAGCTCGATATAATTTAGTACTGACAGTAAATGCACTGGACAACACATTTTTATATTTTATAAAGTAGGAGGGGAGGAACCTGTAATGAAATTATATTAGAGGCACCTACTTTATCTTCACAAATTAGTTTGGGCTTCAGGCACTCCATCTAGTAAATATTTATGGAACTAAATAAAACTCAAGTTAAAGTAATACACTAGAGGACGTTGCGAACGACGGAAGTCGTTGATATATCTTTAAATATGAACTGTCATTAAATACATCCATTATAAATAATTTCTATCTTACTTTTAGCAATGTTAAATAAAGTAATATTTTAGTTGGTATTAGTATACATTGGGATAATTAATTTGTGAACCATAACTCTACGCAAAAACACATAATGATTGACCTACATTCGGAGCCCTTGTGAAAGGATTGTGCAATAGAAACGGTCATTTATTACACAACACTGTGTATTCATAAGCAAACGTAGTCATTTTGCATCATTTACATGAATCTTTGAAGATTACACATAGCCTTCAAAATAAAAACACAAAGCACTTTCTGGTTGTTTTTTTCTACGTTTTGGCATGTTTATCTTCTTAATTGCAAAATGAATAATTCATTGTTGACTTATTTATAATATTATCATGTCTTACACGTATTTAATATTAAATAGGTCATGACACAGATTTTATGAAATAGGTTAAATCTTACTGCCCTTTACCGACTTATTTCAATGTCAGTCATGAACACAGTGGCTTCACTGAACCCAGTAGTTTTGTCGGTCGGATTATCAAAGTGTATGTGAAGTGGCCTAGAGACCTACATTTCGTTTTAAAAAGTTTTATCGCTGTAAATGGGTGGTTTTTGAGATAGAACTTATCCTAAATCTAAGATAGTCACATTGAACTATTGAGGGCGCTATTTCTTGGTAGCCTCGTCATAAATTAGTGCGTGATGCACGACGACGACGACGCTCCGAAAATGAGTGTTACACATAGTCTGGCTGCCTCAACAAGCCAGCCGAAAAGTGATATCGTGATTGAAGTACCAAATGAATACGTCATGAGCTCTACCGAAGAGAAGCAGCCGGAAAATATAAACCTGGACCTAAAGATAGCCTACGTAGATCCCGCTAGCGGTAAGTTCATTGCATTTTTAGAACAAGACAATTATGACCAAACTAATTCTACCTAGGTAAAGTAGGTATATTTTTGCGTAGAGGTCTATTATTGTGAGTAAAACCTACCTGGTTATAATTAGAGCCGGGTGATTTAAAGTTTGTACGAATGCTTGTTCGTTATACTTAATTCAACAGGTTATTAATTTAATATTCTTTCCAGGTTTTAATTTATTCTATATTATAATCAAATTGGTCTCTAGTTAGACTGGTTTGTTATTCCTAATGGGACATGAGGCTTGTCAATGGGTCTGACTTAGACCGCCAAAAAATAAATTTCACTACTACATTTACAAAAGAGAGTTAATAACATACACCTTGAATAAACTTGGTTGTATGCACTGTAGAGAGGCTACCTGCTGCTCGTACGCTCGGCTGCACGGTGTGGCAACGCCGCATTGGAGTTTTTTTTTCGCTATCCTGCGCTGCGATAGATTCCGGAGACTAGCTGTGTGAAACTGTATTCTGAGAGAACTACTGAATAGTGGTAAGCCACTATTCAGTCTCTCAGAACGTGTTTCGAGAATAGTTTGATCGTATAATTAGACGCCACATTGCGGTGAATGAGTGTGAGTACCTACCTACCTATCAACTTGTGGTATGGTCAAATAGCTATTATGTATGCTATTCGTATTCAGTAGGTGGCGCGACGGCGACGTCGCATTTTCATTTCGTTTGGTGTCAGTGGGGCACGCTTGCTGGGTTGCGAGCTGCAGTCAGACTGCGATGCGATTTCTTACAACATAGGAATTACCTACCTACACTAACGGCCTGGAGTCTGGGCACGAGACTCTATAATGAACATTTATAGAATCAAAAACAACACAAAGGAACACCTACGTCTGACTACCTACCAGTATGTGAGTGAGGTACCTACCTACCTTACCTACATAGTAGTAAAACGTAGTAGGTACCTACCGTAAATTTACCATACATATTGCAAATACCTAATAATAATCCATTTCTTTATTGACGTCTAAATTATGTAAAAATATACACTTAGCATAGAATAAAATGAACCAAGCCCTAAAATAAGCGCTTTAATCCTAAATCTGAAAATTAGACTTAGTCGTGAAGAATCAAGCGAATCGCTGGCGACAACGCAGCAGTGATGAGCCATTCGGATATTAACCAACCTCTGAACTGTGTTAAACTGTAAGTATCAAGGGGTTGGTTCCATCTTTAAAGCACAGCCCTCGTCACCACGCGGAAGAGCCCTGCTTTCACGGATTCTAATATGTTACGGTCAGTAGGTAATTTGGTTCCTTTAGGTAATTTTTTTTATACCATCTTTATCTATTCCAATTGTAAGAATCTTTCTCCTGACTAACTAACTAACTGACTGACTGTCATATAGATAGCGCTTAGTCTTAAACACTGGTGGTAGAGTAAACTTATTCAAATTTTGAGGGTATTTTCGTCGTGATGCGTAGAAATGTACAAAGAAAAGAATCTGCAAAATTCCACCCCTAAACGGGTACAGCGGTGGTTTGAAGTTTGCATGACCATAACTTACCACCAGTTAACACCAGCTAGCCACATCATTGATGCGTCCTCTTTTAAATTTTTTTGAAGTAGTTGTAATTGTAATGTGGGAAAACCACGAAAAAAGCTCATCCCACATTTACCACCTGTGCGGGAGAAAAGATCTCATGTAGTGCGTGATAAGCAACGCGTGTCGATGAGAAGTAGGTATATGAACCTTCTTCCGCTTGCGCGAGGTGCTGTGGAATCCCGAGAAACATTTTACAGGATAATATACATTCAGTACAAGATCCTGTAAAAAGTTCATCAAAGCATTCCCCATTGTAAAGACGCTAGAGAATACTGAGCGAGCCGATATCTCGGCTCTGTCATTAGGATTCAATTCCTAATGAAAAAAACGACGCATGTAATAGATAGCTTTTGTGTTTTACCTGAAATTTGTAAAATAAAAAACTACGTTAAAGTTCACTCAAAATTTTAGGAATCCAAATAACACATAGTAATCAAGTAATCTTTTGACTTATTACTGTACTAGAAACAAGCGCGCGTTAGTTCGACTTCGTTTGCGTGAAACTACTACTTTTACAAACTTTACCTTCGCTGTATCCGTTTAGGGGGTTGAATTTCGGGAAATTTCTTTCTTAGTAATATACCCTGAAAATATCAAATCTCTGCAAAAAGTGGTTTATAATATAGTCAAAGTCAAAGTCAAAAGGCATTTATTCAGTAATATCCGCAGGGATCATCTTGAAACGTCTTAAATCTAGGTGAATCTAAGCGCCAGTTCCTCGCGACCAAGCCTAGAAGAATGTCAGTCAGGACAACTCGTATAGATTTGCCTTTTAAAAAAGTTTTTGGTTCGAAGAATGTATTGCATGCAATTGGGTTTTCCCCACAATACGTCTACAGTCATTATTATCACGTCATCTATCAATTTACGTCATCGTCGATGTTGGTCGGGCCTCCTATTTACTGCAAACTTAAGTGTCCTTTCCAATATCAGAGTTAAATTAACTACGAAAATAATAAATTGAAGAAAATTACCAAAACGTTTTCAGAATGCCTCATGCCTAACTGGTTTGTTTAATTATATTCTTGAATGTAGAGCAAGGTGAGTTTTTAGCGTTCGGCTAACATTATACTTAAGTAATACAATAAATATACATATATATACGTGTATACAAGCGCGCTTAAGCGTAGGAGACAGCTTATTCCCACGGAATCGATGTGTGGGTACCGCGATAATCATAGAAATTGCCACACAAAATTATTTAAGGTTTATTTAACTACGGCACATAGCTACTAGGTAAAGTAAATATTGTTTAAATGTTGCCTGACCTTAACCGACTTTACCAAAACTTCTCTGAAAAACAAAACCTGACACACTTCTCTACCTGTTTGGTAACCGCAATTAAAGAATGGCTGTACAGTCACGTTAAAAACTGCCACCATCGATCCCATAAAAAAACTAAATTATAACAAGTATGTAAAATCTATAAGCATTTCATTTTCTTCCTTTTCGATATGCACACCTAAGCACCCCGGGTTCTAAATAAACCTTATCAGC
The DNA here is from genome assembly GCA_947095575.1 of Electrophaes corylata. Taxonomy (NCBI): domain Eukaryota; kingdom Metazoa; phylum Arthropoda; class Insecta; order Lepidoptera; family Geometridae; genus Electrophaes; species Electrophaes corylata. The sequence goes on along the minus strand of OX352698.1, from coordinate 7,419,596 downwards.
AACAGAATATGTATTTCAAAGAAGTTTTGAAAATGCGATCAGGTTAATTTTTTTATCATTGCTACCTATTGCTTTCATATGATAATAAAAAAACCGGTCAAGTGCGAGTCGGACTCGTGCACGAAGCGTTCCGTACCATTATCTATAAAATATAAATAAATATTTTATATTATATTTTTTTATGCTTTGTTTATAGTATTTTTTGTTATTTGTTTGTTGTATAGCGGCAACAGAAATACATCATCTGTGAAAATTTCAACTCTCTAACTATCATGGTTCATGAGATACAGCAGGTGACAGACGGACAGACAGACAGCGAAGTCTTAGTAATAGGGTCCCGTTTTACCCTTTGTGTACGGAACCCTGAAAATATAATGACTGACCTCACTCACAGCTCAGTTTAGTTGTAGCTCGGGCTTCTGCGCTGTAGGTTGTGGGTTCGATCCCCACCGAGGACAAACGTACGTGTGATGAACATAGATGTTTGTTCTCTGTCTGTTTGTTATATTGAATTCTAAGTAGGTATGTATTTACAAAAAAAGCTATGTTTAGATTGGGGCTAGATGATGTGTAAAAATGTAACTTTCTTTCAGCCCAAAAGTTTGCTGGAGGAAAACACTCTAGGGTTTTCTACCTGTCTTATTATAATCGTAATTTTGTAAATATTTCTGTATTATATGAAAAATTAAGAATTATATATTTTAAAAATATTGCATAATCATACTTTTTTTGTACTACTCTAACCAAAGCAACGTAACCAATCGATGGACCAACGACATTATGATGATCATGGGAAGCCGAAGCCGAGCTCAAAATCGTTCTTCCTGGATCTTGGTATGGGGGTAAACATTAAGCTTAAATAAGTTGAAACGCAATCAAGAAATGATGAAACTTTTATTAAGTCGAGATGTCTAAATTGCTATCATAGCTTTTACTTAGTTTGTCACAATAAAAGTCGGTCACTGGCGACTAATAAAAGTAACAGGCGACGGCGACAACGACAGGTCCTGTACATTTTTTTTTAATTTGTGCAAGAATTTTCTGTCTGCCATCTTTTACTTCAAAACCAACGACAGCCGACTTACAGTTTTTTACTGACTTGACTTGCCTAAAAACTTTTTATTTTTATTTACTGTACATTGGAAAAATTGTCTGCCTTTTTTTTCTATATGACGGACGGGTGCTATGTAGAAAAAAGAAAAAGTAAATTTGTATGACGATACTAGCCGTGGTAATCATAAGCCACGGCTAAATATGACCCTTCCACTACCATATAAAGATATCTTAGAAGCGACTTAGTGAACCCAGGAGATGGGTAGCAGTATCTCCTAGGCCCTAGGAGATACTGCTGCCCTAGAACCTAGATTACTAAATACCAACACTGCTGTGAACAAACCACCAAGCGTGGTGAAGGCCTATGTCCAGCAGTAGACTTTTTCTGGCTGATGACATCACATGAAGATACTATGGCGACAATGTCGGGATGGGCAGATTTGTTCCTTTAAAGATATCAATGACGTGACGATACGACACAGTCCGGTCTTGATTCTGTTCGTGGGATATGTTGTAATTTCAACGGCACCCAGACCCTTTAAACCGGAACACAGCAACGCTGCTTGACGGCTGAAATAGGCACGGTGGTTGTGCTTGTACGTTCCTACACATAGAGCCCTACGACTACTATGACTATAACTATTATTACACTATTTTGGCAATCAGCTAACGTATTCTCTTATCATCATTTACAACAGCGTTTATCACAATTCCTTTAATTTTAGCTATTTTATGTTTGACTAACCAGTAGTGCCTAGGTTATTATTTTTCATATGTTTTAGCAATATCATCAATTTTATAATAAAATTTAGTTTTCTAATTTCTTTAGACCAGATCCAACTTTTTTGCCAAAGTAATACAAATAAGCAAGTTAGCTTCCATGAAAATTGAAATTCGCATAAAATATTAAATTAAAAAAAATAATCAGCATCACGAAGAATCTCGAGTAGTATACCGTGCTTGGGGATTACCAAGCATATCTCTTGTAGGTATAGGTTACGTACGGTAACGACTGACCTACTAAAGGTGGATCCAAAGATTGTTTGTCGGTTTGGTATTATAAAAAGATCGGTAAATGTTCGCATGGAACAAAGAACTGGAATACGGCATTTTACCATAAAATGTCCAGTATTGACCGTTACATACTATGACAGTTAAAATTTACTCTTAATAGATTGCAATATAAAAGTTAACTGAATAATCTTAAGCCTGGATCTTAAAATGAAGGGGTGATTATTCTTACGAATCCGTTAAACAAGTATCTGGTAAGGTAAACGGGTTCAAGATTGTAAGCGAATTATAGCGAATCCAGCCAGATGATTACCTACCAGGCATTCAAAAAATTAAGCAGCAGCAAATATCTAATTAATGTTTCATAAATAGGTTTTAACATGTTAATCTGATCTGCATAACATTTGGTGGAAACTATAGTAAGTTATCCGATAAGGAGTAATTAGAACAAGATCAGGGTTTCCAAAAAAAAGACAAAATATATATACATATCAGTGTAAAATAAAAATTTATAAAATTAGGTGTCAAGGTTTTGTTTGTACGTTCTACAACAATTTTTAGGGTCTGTACCCAAAGAGTAAAACGGGATCCTATTACTAAGACTCCGCTGTCTGTCTGTTTGTTCGTCCGTCTGTCACCAGGCTGTATGTCATGAACCGTGATAGTTAAAAGAGTTCAAATTTGCCGCTATAACAACAAATACTAAGAAAAAGAATAAAATAAATATTTAAGGGGGCTCTCATACAACAAACGTAATTTTTTTTGCCGTTTTTACTATAGATACGAGTGCGTGAGTCCGACTCGCACTTGGCCGGTTTTTTATTAACAGTACTTGCTGCCCAGGGCCGTAATTGATGACTGACGGCCAAGTTATATTGGAACAATGAGGCGAAGCCGAGTCCTTCCGAATTGATTGTAAAGGACGAGCGACAGCTGAGTCCAACCGAAGGCCGTTAATTGCTATTTCGGCCGACATTACTTGAGATAACTTTTTACACTGCGTAAATAATAAACAATTTATTTCAAGAAACAGAAGTTTTCCGAAACATATTTTACTATATTAGTGTTCTATCTTCATCTTCCTTTCATATTTATCAACTCAACTTCGGCAGTAGCAGGTTTTCATACACAGTATCTTTGATTCTAAAGCTGTCCAGAGGTATAAAACTAATTTCTTCTTCCGATAAACTGTACTCGTGTGTTATTAAACAACCTGAAAATGTGATAAACTTAAAACAAAACATCCGTAATACAGTATTTGATATTCATCCTCGCTTATTCGGCTGTGCGCAGTCTTTCGTGAATTGAATAGAATTGCCCTTTCAATTTTAGAATAATAAATATCGTGTACCCATAAAACTGGATTTATGTTAATTTGTACCAAAAATACTCGTTAGCACTTAGAACTAGCATAAAAAAAATATATCTTTCAATTACCCGCATACCCGCGCGTGCTTCAATCTGAGCAGACGTACTGTGTCCACGCTCCTTAATTTATTCAACTTTAGTGGTAATTAACAACCGGAAATCACACAAGTCCAAGTATTCGTGCCCGCTAGTGTTTCTACTATTGAAAGCCGACACCTTTCTCGTGTATTTATCGCGCAAATTACAATAAAATCAGTGCAAACACAGTGACCAAACATCGTAGCGAAAATACAAAACAAAAAAATAATTGGCTTCCACCCGCACTTTGCATAAAAGGCACGACATTTTTCCAAGCCCCTTCAGATATTGTTGCTGCAAATCATCTCAAGTCAATTTGCTTGAAGGATCATTCTACCTCATAAATGCTTCGCAGTCCGCTTTCACACGAAAAATGCTCGTCGGAGCCTGATATTCCTCACCGACTTGATCAAGAAGCAGAGCCATGCCTAGTTGTGACTCCAAGAGCAAAGCGTCGCCGATTTGCAGACCACTCGCACGATACTAAACTAGACCAGATACTGGCACTTATCACTAAACAGGACGCAAGACTTGGTGTTCTCGAAGGCCACATAAAAGACCTGAAAGTCCAGAGCTGTGCCATTCAATCAACAAACACAGAGATCATCAAGTCAATCGATAATGTCACCGAGCAGATATCGCTAATGCAAGAAAAAATAGATTTCCTTGAAACAAAAAGGCAGGATATGTGTTCGCATATATCAAAACTCGAAGAAAAAGTAGATCGTTTTGAACGTTGTGCTGTAAAAACATCCATAGAGATCAGGCAAGTCCCTAAGAAATCTAAGGAGAGTAAAGATAATCTGTTCACGTCATTGAAAGCACTGTCAAGTTCAATTGGTGTCCCGCTTGAGAGATCTTTAGTAAAGGACATCTTCCGCCTGCCAAGCAAGACAACTGATTCCAAATCCACTATCGTGGTTGAATTCATCAATACCTTTACAAAGATTAACTTTCTTCACTGTGCTAAAGCGAAGAATCAATCAACTCGTCTGTGTGCTAAGGACCTGGGCATCGAAGGTGACCAGAGCCCTATATACATCTCAGAGCACTTGACCGCCAAAGCTCGCCACCTTCACTACCTGGCTCGTGACGTAGCTAAGACCTGCCAATACGCTTTTTGCTGGACCGCAAACGGCCAAGTATTTCTCCGGAAAGAGGAGGGCCAACCCCATATCATTGTGAAGACGGAAGCTCAATTAGATGAAATTAAAAACAAAGTTCCCCAGTGAATAATTTAGTGCGAACCTATGTACCTATATAAGTGCCTATTAGACTAGCTTATTTGATATTTCAGTAAATAACTGATACTTTAGAGAGAAATATACTGGACTATATGGTTATTGTAACTAAGAAAATACTAAACTATATGGTTATTGTAACTAAGAAAAGTAGCTACTAGGTAATAGATACCTTTTACCTGCCCACCTATATACCTAGTTATATATAGCTGTATAGTATTATGTACTATATAACCTAGTTTTGTGCTTGTATTCCGGTACTCGTGGGTGCCTATCTATCCATAGAATAGCAAAGTGTTAAACTTATCTCCCTAGTCGCAAGCTTAGTCGAATTGGTTGCCGTTTGGTACTAAGCAGTTAAAATACCTACCTATCTAGCGTAAATTGTATAGGCACCTTAAGGCCTGATTCAAGGGTGGAAGGGTAATCCTGTGTGCTAACTTATATAGGTACATATAATGTATAGAATATTTAACTTGGGCCATAGCATGTAATCTTATTAATTTAAATCCTAATACCTAACTTACTCCTTATCTATCTAATAAAAATAACAAAACTAAGTACCTAAATACATTAATATAAACCGGTATTCCTGTCTCATTTTTGCCGTTCCTGCTGATATACCATCCTACCTAACACCTATCGGAACCGTGTGAATTAGGTTCCTAGGTCTACCAACAAGTTGCCCACCAAAAACTGAAACAAACAGCTAAATTATCGTTATTAGCCATCAACACTGCCACAGTAATCTTAAAAATGCAGTAGGTACCTACTTACCTTTTAATATAAATAGGTACCAAATTACTTACCTACGTAGGTAACCTACGTAACTCACCGACTAGGTTCACCGACTAGGTTTCACCGAAAAAAAAAAAAAAAAAAAAAAAAAATGGAAAACATAGACTTATTGGAGGATATGGACACTACTCACCTTACCCAAAGCTTTATTACAGATACTCCAGAAAACTGCGAAAAATACTTCGAACCAACTACTACCCATCTTACTGTAATCTGTCAAAACATACGAAGCGTACAAAAGAACTTTGACCATTTTATAATATTTCTGGCTAGACTACACTTTTTACCAGACGTGATAGTTCTCACTGAGTGCTGGATAAACGAGTACTCGCCAGAACTGACGCTACCGAGTTACACGTACCACTCATCAACACAGTTCAAAAATCAAAACGACGGTATAATAATATTTACAAAATCAGAATTAAATGTACAAATTGAGGAACCTACTTTCCCGGATGCCAACTGCCTGATTATCCATATCGGTAATGAGCTAAGCATTGTTTCCATATACAGAACTCCCTCGATAAAAAATACTGACAACTTTAACTACTCCTTAGAACATGTCCTGCAATCACTTAAGAGTGAGTCTCGCTTGATTATAGGAGACCTAAATATTAATATTACTGACGACTCATCCGATAAACATGCACTTGACTACCTCGATCTTACGGGACATTACGTCAAAGTCAAAGTCAAAAATCATTTATTCAGTAATATCCGCAGGGATCATCTTGAAACGTCTTAAATCTAGGTGAATCTAAGCGCCAGTTCCTCGCGACCAAGCCTAGAAGAACCGGCAAGAAACTTACGGCTTGGTTCCTACCGTTTTTTTGTATGATCCTTTTACAAAGTAATAATAATGTAAATAATGAAACTCCAGTGTGGTGCCAATCTAACTTAATAAGGTGATTGCAAGACAAAAAACATGTTAAGGCAATCATACCAAGATCTTAATATACAACAGAAGTTCAAAAGACAGCACACGCTACGCTTCAACTAAGAGTAATGCTTACAATCTAATGCATTCAAATAAGAGAATAGTACAGACATTGCAAAAAAAAAAATATCCTAGCTGCCGACGGGTCGAGCGAGCGGAACATCTGGCCACGCCGATTTATCATTAACGTAACTATCCAAGGAATAGTATGCTTTCTTTATAAGATTTGTCTTAATGTAGGCCTTAAATTTCCGAATAGGAAGTTTAGTGGCATTTTGTGGAAGTTTATTATTACGGATACATACCAGGACATATCTTACCAACGCGCGGCCCGAACTGCCTAGATCATGCCATGATAAACTCCAACAAGAGAACTCGGGTCATAATATGTAAAACTGACATTACTGATCACTATACAGTTTTGGTAGGCATAGAGCGACAAACTACTACCTACGCTGATAAGATAAGTTCTAACAATATATACACTAAAATAGACCATGATGCTATTACTCAAGACCTGGAATGTCTAGACTGGACTGAATTTTACTCTAAAGTAGATGTGACTGAAGCAGTTTGTTATTTCACGGAAGTTTTAAAAAACATAATTATAAAACACACGACGCAAAAACAAAGAAAAAACGAGGAAATAATCATCAGGCCTTGGATCTCACCTAGTCTCCTTAAATGCGTTAGAAAGAAAGACAACCTTCACCTAAAAGCTAAGAAAAATAAGAACGACAAAACTATACAAGATAATTATAAAAAATTTAGAAACTACTGCATGACAACCCTACACAACGTAAAGAAAACCTATAAGCAAAATCAACTCAAAGAAGCAAAAGGAAACTGCAAAAAAACCTGGAACTGTATAAAAACCATCTGTAATCTTAAAAATAAAACAAATAAGAGCAATGAGCTAACCAAAAATTCCAAAGACTTACAGCAATCAGTAAATAATGTCAACGCCTACTTTTCATCAGTTGGTACAAACCTAGCTAATAAAATCTTAAATTCACTAAATACGACAGAAGACCAACTAGCTTCACTCATAAGCCCCCCCGCATCTGGTACCCCTAGCGACTCCTTTTTCTTAACTCCTACTGACCATTTCGAAATCTCAAAACTGATAAATGCATTAAAAACTAACACAGCACCAGGGTGCGACAATATCACAAACACCTTGCTCAAACAAAATAAGAAAGTCCTATCACCTATTATAGCATTTATCACAAATCTAAGCATTGGCTCTGGAGTGATGCCGGATCAGCTAAAAGTAGCAAATGTTACCCCAATATTTAAGTCTGGTGATCCCTGTAAAGCCTCAAATTATAGACCAATATCTTTGCTAACATCAATATCCAAGATAATCGAGAAAGTCATAAACAAACGTCTACTTAGCTACCTTGAAAAACATAAGCTACTATCAGACAACCAATACGGCTTTCGCAACAACAGATCAACAGAAGATGCTGTTACTAATCTAACTGATTTTGTCACAAATAAGCTAGATCAAGGTCAACGATGTATTGGCGTCTTCCTAGACCTGGCGAAGGCATTCGACACCGTGTCCAGGCGAATCCTGCTGAGAAAAATGGAAACAATGGGCATTCGAGGTACACCACTGGCATGGTTTCAATCGTACTTGAATTCACGTAAACAGCGACTTAAATTAGAGAACCACTACAGTGACTACTCTGAGACTGACTTTGGTGTCCCGCAGGGAAGTGTCTTGGGTCCTACGTTGTTCTTAATATACATCAACAGTCTCTGCTGCCTTAATCTGGACAATGCAAAAGTATTCACCTTCGCAGACGACACTGCCATAGTATTTCACGGGAATTCTTGGAATGAGGTAGCAACTTCTACTCAAATCGGCCTTCAACAGGTTTCAATTTGGCTCCAAAATAATTTGTTGACTTTAAACACAGATAAAACTAAATACATAGCTTTTAGTATAACCAAAAGATCCCTACCAAAATTCACTATTAGTCTCAAACTGCATCAAAGTCGCGGCGATACCTGTACCGAAACATGCATTTGCCCCACCATAGATGGAGTGAATAGTTTGAAATACCTAGGTATTCAAATTGACAATCATCTTGCATGGAAGGACCAAATTGCTGCACTCTGCCGTAGACTAAGAAAATTACTTCACATTTTCAAGAAGCTGCGTACTTTTGCTGACGATGAAACAATCAGACTTACGTACCTAGCCCTGTGTCAATCTGTTTTATCGTACTGCATATCGGCTTGGGGATCTGCATGTAAAACATACCTCCTCCCGCTAGAGAGAGCCCAACGTGCCGTCCTAAAAGTAGCATTCAAAAAACCATATCGATACCCAACGGAAACTCTGTACCAAGAAACTAAGCTCTTATCAGTTCGGCAAATCTTTATATTAGCAATCTCATTAAAATTTCATCACAATGCTCCTACAGTCAAAGTAGACTCATATGGTGGTCGTCGCTCAGTTTGGAAGGTGCCCAAAGTAAAGACTAGTTTTGGTAAAAGATCAAATTTCTACCTAGGGCCGTATGTTTATACAAAACTCAATAAAAAAATTGCCCTGGTTACACATACCATACGAAAATGCAGAAAACTCGCAGAAGCATGGCTCATTACGCTGACCTACAACGACACTGAAAAAATTCTGATAACTCCGACATGAGCACAAAACCATACTAAACTTCATCCTCCTATGACAACTATGATCTGTCTTGCTTGCTTCACGGAACTGTCTCCACCTATAATAATAGATAAGTAAATAGATATTTGTGGACATTTTTACACAACTTAAATACAGTATAACACCCAGACAGAGAACTAACATCTATGTCCATCACACATAATATTATGTCTGTCGTCGGTGTGGATCGAACCCACAACCATAACATTATAAACCATAATTCATGCTAAAACTGCATAAATAACATGCCTTTCTTCTCAGATCCAACGGTCTTTTTCTCTTCCGGGCCCTTACGAGACCGGTGTCTTCCGTGAACCCTACCCACTAATTTGCGCCACTATATTAATTGTACATAACATACCACTTACTTCAATTATATTTTTATACTTACCTTAGCTTACACTATATTATTATTATACTTACTTACATAATTATTTACAGTACCGCAACACCTTAGTTTTAATCATAAAGTTTAAATATCTACCTAGCTTAAGTCTAACTCACAGTATGGAACTAACCCCCACAACACAGGTTTTTTACCTAGGGTGGAGGTTAGAGCGCAACCACATCATTCCACATGTGATATTAAATCTTTTAGTTTAGAAAACATCTGTTCTAGAATGACTATCTAATGTATGTCACATGTGTCCTACTTTATAAGTACCTATATGATTAAATAAATAAAAAAAAAAAAAAAAAAAAAAATTCTATGTTATTGTCGCGTTGGGAATAGTGGCGAAAGAACCGACTGGCGTTTGTTTGTTTTTAATGACGGTCAAGCAAATGGGAGAAAACCTTATTACACAAGCGTTAACTAGGTCCGCAACCGCCTAAGGAATAAAGGTTTTCGAATTCGAAAGGTTCGACTACGAACCAGAAAACGAAGCGTTGACCCGATAGACTGACAGCATCGGTAAGGTCGCGGGAATTTGGTGGATGAAGAGGGCTCAAAAGGGCGTTCCTGGATACGTGTGGGAGAGGCTTATGTCCAGCAGTGAACTTCTACAGGCTGATGATTATGATGATGAACTAGATAGATCGCTTAGATATTCATAGGTTATTATGATAATTCAATATTCACAATAAACAGGCCTAGCAAACGTGAGTGGTGGTCTAGCCGGTTCACTTCTACATTATCTTTTGAGTATTACAGCACGCAATCTCGATATTCGATCGAAAGATTTGAGAGCATATTTTATCTGTCCCTACCCCGAACTTATACGTATTACGTACTAAGCAATATAGTAAGTTACGTGTCTTATTACTTGCACTTTTAAATATTAATTTACACGATGATCTGTTTTAGATGCAATATTTATTTAACTTGGGATAAGGACAGGAAGATGATGATGATTTATTTAACTTGTATTAAAAATAAAAAATATTTATTTGCAGTAAAAGGATGCAATGGAATACAAAGTACAATCTTATTGTGGTAATTAGTTAAGATTAGCGACAAAAGTATATAATTATCTCCTTGTATCTTCCTTTATGTATATATATTTCGTTTTACCGACCTTTATTTTAAAATCTGCCTTGATTCATAATTCTTAATACAAAAAGAAGTTATCATTTCTGTTCTAAATCCAGAGAAAATGGGCGTTGAATACCGAAATAGTTAATATACTTTCGTCGCTACTTTTCCTAGAGAAGTATGTACAGTTTGGGAAACAACAGCTCTTACTATCAGTGGACCTCGTCTGTGACCTACTGACCTAGTTACGCGGCAGAGTAATCGCTTGTATCGTTCACTAGTAGGTATAATACCTACCTACGTACATACCTACTAGTCTGTAAATACACAATACATACAGACACGCAACATACTTCAATAAATTAAAACGTTACACATTCTTTCGGTAGCATTAAATTTTAATATTAGTCTGAAAACTTTAAAACATTGAAACACTTAGCTTCAGCTAGCACAGATAGGAATCAGCTTCATGTCGCACTGTTGGCAAACAACTATTGTTTGTGAAATATCTAATTTGGAAAAATAGCACTAAGTAAGGTTTTTCTAATCGGGTATACAAATGTTTGTATTCAATGATGTTAACTGGAGATGACATCACGTGGCTGTAGGTAGATACTACAAGTACATAATAAATACCACAAAGTTGTGAAATTTAGGTCAGTCAGTATTATTTATAAAGATTACAACGATATACTTACATTATTATGGTTAGATCGTTTTATTGGACATAAATAGATTAAATAATTGCGTTTTTTATACAAGCAACTTCACCGGGTGCCCGTGAAATTACATGTGCATGAGGTACACCTGCATGCCTCAGGTTAATGGACGCGGCGCTGTGTACATCGTAGGGCACGTTCCCAACGAACGTGACCTGCGAGGTAATGCTTTGTGGGTAATCTGAATGTCCCATTCACAAGTCATATTAAAAAAACCAGAGACTCTTAATGAAAGAAGGTCACGACTGTAATCCTAATGAACGGTACAAACCTCTTGACACTCAACCTTTTAGGATGTTTAAGGGGGTAGTCAGATTTTTTGACACGTCCTTTGAATTTGGGACGTAAAGGGTGTCCTTTGCCTTTGATTTTAGTAATGTTCTATATGGGTAGAACACCTATATCCATTGCTAGAATTAAAAATAAATAATTTATTCTATAATATAGATTCTGATTGGTCTAGAGTGGTGGATACTCGGTTTTAACTCAATTAATTTATGAATCCTGAAATAAATACCTAACCATAAACGTAGGTACTCGTACAAAGTAGATAAATACGTAAAAGCTTTCACTTTGTTCATATTTTGAGTGACCAAACATAGTTTTTAAATATTAAAAAACATTTTAAACTATCATGGTTTTGATCAATATTTTGGATAGAAACGGGACCACCCGACCCGGGGGGGGGGGGGGGATTCGACCCGTGATCATGGCGCATGCAACTGTGCCGAAATATCGGGAAACAATCAAACTCAAAAATCATGGTAAATATCCCGTTTCTATCCAAAATATTATTAAAAAACAGTAATGACAATCATGTTTTTAGGTTGTACGGTTGACAAATAAATGATATGAGTTTCTTAACTCCTAAAAGAAGTTAAGACTTGCATATTAGGAGCAAGTGTACGTCCTTACTTGGTACTTGGTGAGCGGACTTGTTTCCGCAACTATGCCGCTGATGGGCCGATTTTGCGTGACGGGTGGTGGTTGCTAGTCTAGCCACCCAATGTCCTCCAGGAAAGCCCATAGCTCGCTGATACTTGCGCAGGCCTTCCTAGGTGTACCTGGTGTTCCGAGGTGATATGTGTAAGTCTACGTCCTTTCTAAATGATCAAACTGGAGACCTAATTCCCTTAGGATTATACTTCATAGCGAGGCCAAGGGTGTTTGATTATGACAGATTACACAAATTCCAATTAACACAGTAACGACCTCTTGAACTAGACAATCTAGCCAACCAGATCCAACATTATGCTAACATTGCTAACTGACACAGATTCGGTTATAATCTGAGATATTTTGATTTGCCACCTAGTTATTTGTGTATAGAGCATCGAGATAAACACAGTCGGCCATCTTGCTTGCTTGAGTTGTATGAAAGCCCTTCTGTTGTTTATGTATTTATCCTGCATTGCTTAATATTTACCCCATTCAAAGAAGATGATAGGGTGGAACTTTCAGAATCCCCTGAAGGTAGGAACAATGCGTCGCTGCCAGTATTCGCGAGCGAGGCTACCGCACTGATTGTTCTGTTTTTTTATTTACGTTTCGACTGCACTGAACGAAAATATTCGTAATAAAAATAACAATAATAACTCTTCAGACAATCTAACATCGATATAGAAATCTTAAAAAATACAAACAACTGAAAATAAATACATTATTAACCAGCCGTTACTGACTACAACACTAAATAATTTCACTTGAGATCTCGTAAGAAATCCAATAAGACCAACTCCATTAGCTGCTCGTTTGTGATCCAATACCTTAGCCATTGGAGCATTCTGAAAAATCGGTGCGTATATAGATATTTCTGTTCTCCATGAACAATAATTACTCGACTCATTAATTTAGGATGGCTCTGCTAAATACCCGCTTAAGGCCTTGAAAATTATTGAAAGACGAGCCAAAAAGCTTATAGGCGACGATGCATTAGTCAATTCTAAGCTACTTAGTCTTGAGCATCGTCGCACGGTAGCCAGTCTGTCGGTATTCTACAGGATGCATTTCGGCAAGTGTGCCTTGGAGCTCTACAACCTAATTCCCCCATCTCGATTCCATCATCGGACCACCAGACGTACGGAGACGAGAGACCCGTTCATGGTTGACACCTCTTTCACCCACACCAAGCGCTTTGCCTCAACTTTTATTATGCGCAGAGCAAAGGAATGTTACTCGTTGCCGTCGTCGTCTGTTTTATCGGTCCCGTACAATTTGGAGGTCTTCCAGAGAAGAGTGAATAGGTATCTTCTAGGTTACATTTTTATAAAAAATGTTTAAATAAAAATACATAATATGACCAAACTGTACTCTATACATAATGGGTAGTGTCTAGATTTATGCTAAAATCAAAATCATCTCTTGATGATTTTACAGCCTTCGAGGTTTAACGCCAATTAGACGTTCTAGTATTTCTTTTATCACTGTATTCTTGTAGTACCGATTAGACGAAGTTTGGGTCTATAATATACGAAATGCTTAGAATTTGAAAAGGCAACATTTACAGTGGTTGTATGACTAAGTTTTCGAACCTGTATGGTATACAAATAAGGTCACCTCTGCTCAAGGGAGGTTTTTCTTTTATTCAAAACTAATTACAGAACAGTGATTTTATTGTTCAACATGTCCTAGTCACCCGTTAAACCTGTTTATTTAACTGATGATCGTTCGCGAGAAGCAAGAGTACGTCTATAGGTTAATACTTGTATCGTAACCATAAGCCACAAGCTGATTTTTCCAGGCAGGTGTAACTTGGTTGACCTTTAAGCGAAATGTCGCTGAAGCCGGACATACTAATTATTGATTCCTCAAAACTAGGAAGTACGAGTAATTGGACAAAGAAAAAAAATGAGATTTTTAGTAGTGGTAGAGCATACCAATTTCTGTACCGGTTTGAAGGGTGTGGGTGCTGGTGTTATTACAGGCACACGAGGCTTAACACCTGTATGCCTCAGGTTGTAGGACGCAGATTAGTGCATTGTAAGGCACGTTATCGAGCGTGACCAGCGAGGGAATGCTCTGTTATAGGTAATGGTAACCACTTAACATCAGGTGGACCATTTGATAGACACATAAATAAAAAAATACCGAAGGACAGCAAGCAAACCAAATTATTTCGAGTCAGACTACATATTGGACCAATAAAAATAATTCGGATGACGCCCAGCCCCCGTGACCTGACATACATCAGTTGGTGCCAACAACTGCGACATACTTTCATGCTGAAATTTTCCTAATTTACCCGAAACACGTAAACTACAATATCTACATCGCGTCGCTGTTGAGCTAAAACCTTTTTAATATACATATATGTTATCATACAGTGCATAGTCTATTATGTAACAAAGGTTCTTTTAATTGGTATGTATAGTATTACACCTGTTTACTTTAAAAGCTGTATTTATTACTTAGTAGCCACAATTTATTGCTTATTATATTATGTAGTAAACGTTACTGATATATTTTATTAAAAAATAAATGAATTATCTATCTAGTAGTTAAGAAAGAAAACGAAATTAATAACACATTAATCAGAAAATGTATTTAACCTATTATTTTATAATGATGTGGATTTTGGTATGAAATGAATACATACAAAACAAAATAAACAGTACTTTAAATAATGAACACGAGCAAACAACAAACGAGGAAAATCTGTTTCCTGTAACTTTTTAAAACATTTTATAAGAAAGTATTCTATATCAGGTAGCTGGTTCCCACGGTACAAGCTTAGCTAAGTTTGGGGTGAAATGCTATTGTATAAAAAATCATCAATATTTATTTATTAACTAGCTGACCCGTGCCCACTTCGTTGGGCGGTAAACATTTTTACTTACAAATCTTAACTAAAGTAGTACTCGATGTCGCCAACAGATGGCGTTAATACGGCATAAAATAGCGGCCGCTCGCAGTTTCGCCCGCGTGGCAGTTTTTTCCCGTTCCCGTATTTTTCGGGATAAAAAGCCTAAGTTACTCCTTGTAACATCAGCTATCTGCCAGTGAAAGTCCCGTCGAAATCGGTCCAGCCGTTCCAGAGATTACCCGGAACAAACAGACAGACAGACAAAAATTTTATAAAATGTTATTTTGGTATATGCGGTTATTTTAATATTACAAACAGACACTTCATTTTTATTTATTTGTATAGATGAATACATACTACCTTGATACTAAAAATACCGGAAATTATACTTTTTACTGGTGTTTCTACAACTAATAAAAATGCTGACAAAGGATTTCCCAAAGAAATAATCATCATTTTGCAAATAAATATATTTTGAGCTTTCGCGATTGGAGCACATATTGAACACTTATATTTATATAATTATAAGACAAGGATATTTCATTCGTACTAACTTTTTTATTTCTTTTACGACGTTTCGGCTATGTCACAATAATCGTGATTGCAGATAAAATAATTAAAAAAAGTAATACGCAATGAACACCCATGTATTATAGAGAGTATAAAGTAAAACAGACAATAGGACTGAGTAATAGGGGATAGGTACATCTAGGACCTAGGATTACCCTTATTACTAGAAAGTAGACTTTAATAACTATGTAGATAGTTAGAGAACCATCTACATAGTTACTAAAGTCTAGCTAGGTACTAAGGGTAGACGCATGTGTAACATATATTATATGGCGTGTGTACAGACTAGTTTTTCTGGTTTCTAGTCTGCAGCAGGAACACTAGGCCTAACTACTTGGACTTGTTAATATGTTTTAAACAGAAGTCAAGAAGATCAAGAGGTTTCCGAATCACCCCAAGTAAAATACTCTTGATTTTTTGTAGTACTTACCCTTATACCTTACGTATTTCTTGGTAGATTACCAGTTTCTGATAAGAAAAGAAATAAGAAGGAGCATCACGACTTTAATCCTCAAGTCTGGTAGATATCCTGTCCGATCTATTAGTACCAAGTTCCATCTCGAGTTCTTCGAGGATGTTTGAAGGGGGCAGTCAGAGGTACGTCCAAATAGTACCTACATTTTCTACATACCCACATATTGCAGTAGTTAGTTTTCCATACGTGACAGGTTGCAAGCCTATCGCCGCTGCTAGAATACTAACTGGTTTTCTCACGATGTTTTCCTTCACTATTTGAGAGCACTGACATTGCACACATGAATTTTTCGAACAGAAATATCCATTGGTGCACGACCGGGCTTGAATTATAGGATCAGAAGGTGGGGTCACTACCGCTAATCCACCAGTGTTCTTTACTACTTTTTAATACATATTAAAAATTTGAAGTTTATGCATACAATTATTTTATTAAGAATTTGCCTTGACAGACTCATGTATAGACAACGCCAGACTAAATCGCCATCTAAACTTATACTTCTTCAGGATGCTAATGATGATGGGGTTGGAGAAGATTGAAGCTTTGGTACTTTTCAAATAAGTTAATTTTACTTTTTTCATAGCCGTACTCGTAATTACTTAGTAACCAATACTCGAGACTGTTACTAAGCATACGGACTGATTGATTCCACCATAATTGGCCCTTAGTAAAGATTTCGTAATCAATAAATGTCGTCGTAGTCGTCTCACAATGTTTTCTGCTACTGTTATAAGTATTTAAGAGTGGTTAACCATCTGCTTAAGTTCGGTGCTACACTTAAAAGGCCGTATTATGAATAAATAAAGAAAAAAATCTTTATGTCAGATAACAGTTCCTCTCAAAATTATTGAATTGAAATTAACATATTTTTTATTAACAAAAATTAATCCGTGGCCAGTACATAATAAAAAATAAAATATAGTCACACAGTAAAATAAAAACACATTAATCTATTTTTTATTAGAGTTGATATCCAGTATCTTTAATACATCTATTTTGTAACTTAAATAACGTATCAAAAATCAAATATAAGCTGCATCGTGAGAAAATCAGCTGCGATGGCAACCACTGAAAAAGCTGGGCCAAGTACATAAACTGAGCCAGTTGTGGGATAACTGATTGTTCCAAAATGCATTTGTGTAAGAAAAAAATAGCATCACGACTTTAACCCCCAAGCTCGAGAATAGATATCCCCTCAGATCTCTTGGTACCAAGTTGACCAACTCGAGATTCTTTGAGTATGTCTAGGGGGGATAGCCAAAGGTACGTCCAGATATAACATTTGATACATACCCACATTTTGCAGTAGTTGGTACTCCATAACTGACAGGTTGCAAGCCCATCGCTGCTGCTAGAATACTATCTGATTTCCTCACGATGTTTTTCATTCATGGTTTGAGAGAACCCAGACTGAATTCAAACCCACGATCTTGGGATTTGAAGGTGGGAGTCACTTCCACTAGACCATTAGAGTTGTCTTTTGTGTAAGAGAAGATGATATTTAAGTAAATCAAAACTAAAGTTCGTTAAATACTACGCAGTAATAAGCTAAGTTCTGTACACACGAAGGGAAGCCTCCCAGGAAGCCATTACAAAGTTTACCACAAACTTTACGTCCTTCAAGAAGGTTACATAATATATAACAAACATGAGATTTAGTAGGTGTGATCAGAAGATATACAAATGCAACTACTCCATCTTATCGACACTAGCGGGGAGATTGGTAGTAAATCTAGAAGGTAGGAAGTGTAGCAACATTCTCGCGGAAGAGACAGCTAGTGATAATCTATACCAATTATAAGAATCTTTGTCCTGCCTAACTGACTGACCACAGAGCCTAAACCACACATATAATAAGTGTAACTGGCTTCATAGCATATTAGTACAAGCTTTGCTTAGTATGGGGCTAAATGATGTGATGTAAAAATCTCCTAAAATATTTATTACTATATTAAGATTGGATTATAATTTATATCGATTTGGACATTATTCTGAATATACCCATAATCAGATGATCTAATGATCATAAACATCAAGAGATATATAATTACTTTTAAACACGTTTCTGAAATAAAATAAGTAAAAACGTTTAAATGGAAATGGGTCCATGATGTGGGCTCATAACAACAATGAATGCGGGCTCAAAGACGAATTGCTTACGCAAGTCTACACGTGTGATTTCAATAAAACTTAGGCTCCTTTGCTAAACCCCTTCGAATAAACAGCCTTTCATCTTTTACTTTTTATAAGCCACCCCTATTAGAAAACACTTAGAACATCTCAACTATAAGAATCTTTATCCTGGCAAACTGACTGACATATATACAACGTACAGTCTAAACTACTGGACGTAGAGGCTATTTTCAGGGTATATTCGTCTTGGTGCGTAAAGGTGTCAACTCCCGAAATTCAACCTCTAAACTGGTACAGTGTTGAAGTTTGTTTAAAACAACATAACGCGGATGAAGTCGCGCATTTTTCCACTAGTTATACATAAAACGGTTTTGTAATTAATTAGTTAGAACTGGCGAAGGGTAACAAGGCCATTCGTGTTTTTAAAACTATATCTAGGCGTCTAGTACAAGTGTCACGTGATCTGAGTATTGGTGGATATCAGTTCAGCGCATCAACATTACCATTCAGTGTCGCAATGTAGCAGCCCAGTGTCTTGGAGACGCTTTCGATTACTGATTTCCATCAGAACTTTAGAATATGTTTGATGAAGTTGGTATTAGTATTTTACATTTTATTTTACCTGTACCTATTTTTGGGTAGGTACCCACCCAAAAATTCTGACTTAAGATTTGTGGAACCAGATAAAAGTAGGTTGGGTTGAGACCCACACCGTATTTTGGCAGTAATGTCAACAGCACGCTGACATTTTACATTAAAATGTCATCGTCAGCACTGCATATAAAACAGGTTAAGTGATCACAAACTTATTACGTCCATAAGATGGAAATGTTGACAGCTGTAAAAGTTAAAGCAGTATCAGCTTTTGAGCCCTCAGCACAAAACAAGAAAAATTTACCACGGTTTTGATTTATAATATTATATATACACGAGTATATATACACGAGTATAAATAACACGTTAATTATCTGGATCAGTTGAGCTACCTTTAGATCATATGCAACGGCTCAACTGTATTTGTAAACTCTTGTTTGTTTCATATGTATTTTGTACATAGCAATTATAAAACCCTGTATTTACCTGTTATTAGCTGTAATTTTTGTAAATAAATGTGTATTAACAAAAAATAATTACACGTACTTTTTACTAATATTATAAAAGCGAATGATTCTATGTTTAGATGTTTGTGGCTAAATTATGCTCTAACGCCTAGCTAGATCGATTTGGATGATACTCAGTATAAATATGGTATGTAACCTGGACTATAACTTTCGGTCTTTTTTTGGTCCCGAGACCTAACCAAAAGAAAAAAAACCTGACCAACCCTGGAAGAAAAATGCCCGAAAAAGTAGAGTATTTAGATATAGGTACCTGATATGCAGGGTGTTTTTTGAGAAGGGCGGTGATGGAGAAGCCCGAAACCACGCGAGTAAAGATAAGTCGTGAAAGGAGTCATGCCCTCGATTTATAAGAAAACAATAATTGCATATTTAGTTTTTCTAACCTAACCTACAAAAAATGTTAGTTCTGTATCAGTTTATGTTGTAATTGAGTTGTCTACGTGTTATGTGTTAGTATGACCTCAAGCAGCAACCTTAATGTCACTGGCATTCAATTAAATTCTACGTAGTTAGGGATGAAAAATGAGCTTCGTTACGGTTACAAATCTTTTGAAAAATAGAAATTGCATGGCCATTTACTCATCTGTGCAATCATATAACTTAGTTAGTCGTAATGACATCCGTTTCAATCCCTAGTTCCAGCTAGTTCCTTCCTAATGAGCGGTATTATCTTTCAATGAATGCAATTTTTACAATTGCTACCTGTATCAATGCACCGGTGGTCTAGTGGGAATCACCTCGCCTTCTGATCCTAAGATCGTGAGTACGAATCCGGTCGTTCACCAATAGATTTTTCTATCGAAATATCAACGAATGTGCGCGTTTCCAATGCTCTCAAACGGTGTAGAAAAACACCGTGAGGATACCAGGTAGTATTATAGCAGCGGCGATAGGCTTGCAACCTATCACGCATGGAATACTGCAAAATTTAGTACCAAATTTAATATTTGAACGTACCTCTGATTACCTTTAGACATCCTCAAAGAATCTCAAGTACCTAGGTACTTTGTATTAAGAAATCTGATGGGATATATACCGTGCCGTGAAGCTATTTCATCAAAGCCCCATTCATTTCCTAGGAACAATGCTGATAAGATACCTACGCTAGTTAGGTAAAAGGTAGGTAGGTATCTAACCGCTCCTGGAATATTCCTTTGCTTTTCAAATTAATACTCCAAGGTTACTTATTCCTACGCAAAATGACACAATCCATGCTCAATTTCTACATAATTAAGGATATCATATTGATATCTTTTGATAGATTTTACTGTACAATGATTTATTTTGGGATAAAGTAGCAGCATGTGGTTGACTTGAAAAGATAGAAAGGTTGAATAAATATGGTACCTATTGATTGTTTCTAAGGAACATGGTTCGTGCCAGATTGTAATTTCGCTGATTTAGATATTATCCTACCTTTTTTTGATATCATTTTATTTTATTAATTATACTACTACTACTACTTTACTATTCAGTGAAAATTGTTTACTCAAGTTGCATTCACAATTGCACATAAAGGTGATTTTTGTATATTTATTTTTTTTGCGTTCGTGAAGCCACCCATGGTTTTCGTCTGAAAACCAGCGCTGCTTACTATCTATGGATGGTCAGCAGCATCTCGCTGAGATGGGGCATGTTTGTCGCAGTCAGCATACAGAAACTACTCTGCACCATTCCATATCCTTCTATCAACTTATTGTTTTAGTTTTATTTTAGTAAGTAAGAAGTGGGTACCAAGGTTACTGTTTTGTTTTTTGTATTTAAGTTCCATGTATGTATTCGTGTGCGTCAAATAAACTCATTTCTTTTCTTTCTAATTTAGCATAGGTACATTTCAAATAAATACTGACATATTTGACGTAACGCCTTCTAGTCTCAAACTAAGCAAAGCTTGTACAATGGGAACCAAATAACTGATAGAATACTTAAATACTTTTTTAAATAGATACATAGAGTACAACATAACACTTAGGCACAGAATAAACATTTATGTTCTTTACACAAATTGTGAATGACGAACGCAACTATAGTTAACGTTTTGAAAGCCCTGGTACTAATAAACTCTACGTAACCTCGAAATAGTTACACCGTGTTTTGTCTCTTTCGATCTTATTTGAACCTTCGCTTCGTGTCAATGCCAAAGACAAAACACGGTGTAACGAGTTTATTAATACCACGGTTGAACTTCAAACTTTTCGATATTGACTGTCCTCTTTTTACAAGTTTCCGAAATGATGGATGATAGCGGTTATCTCTCCCCCTTGGTACCGTTCCCCTCATTCCCATTTTGCCAGTACAATTTTGTAGCTTGTTCACAACACTAAAAACTTGTAGGCGTAAGTATGAAAGATAGAGCCCACGGCAAGAAATAATAGATAGGTACAATTACGGTCATGGTTAGGAATAGTGCCGTGTAGTCACACCCCTTAAACTATCCATATGACATCAATTAGGAATCATTGATATGCGTATAAAAGGTCTTTACTGTTGTATATTATTTAATACCTACATATCATCTCAATGTTCGCATTAATTTTTAATAACAAATTGTTCAACTGCATATTGCGTGCAAGTGCAGTTTGCATGCACAGGCAGTGTTGTTTAATAGAAGACCAATAACATACCTAGATGACAAAAGTACATTGAACATAATACATAATTTTAAATTTTAAAATAGTGGTGTCTGCGTCCGGTTTTTGTGTATTCAAAACGACACTTTGAGCTGTATCTGTGTCAAGGTACGGATCGACTGTTGCGCAAACAGTCTTTAGGGTTCCGTACCCAAAAGGTTCCCGCTAGACCCAACACTGAAGCCACTGGGTTTGCCTTGATTTTATCTCTAAGCTTAATGTACGCTACAATGTCCTACACGGTGCGTAAATCTGATCTAAGCCACACTACGCTATCTACTTATTGATTTACATGTAAGCAATGAAGGTACAAAATATTTTTTTTTCTAGAGTAACATATTGACATTCTATACCATAGCAACTATCAGAAAAAATAACAATATTAATATTAAATCTTCAATCGACAACTCTACCATTATCTTTTACGGTTTACAATGATACGAATTGCAATAACTTGTTTTCCGAAAAGTGTTTTTTGTGATGAGAACCTTTGGTTTGTGAGTCTGACTCGCACTTGGCTGGATTTTTAATACTACGTCCAGTTGCGAGGTAGGCAATTAATTCGACTCAGTGTGTTGCAACGACACTCGTGGTTTTAGTAGATTTAAAGTTAAACCATAATTTGAAATTGTAAACAATACAATTATATTTATGTTTTGTGACGTTTGAGAATGACCACTTAAACCTAATAAATTAGTTATTTTAGATCACGAAACCAATGTAGGTTAAGTAGTAATACAAGTAGGTGGGACTAAGTATCTTGTTGTATTTTCTTGTTTGTGCAGATTTGAAGCAATGAGTTATAGGAAGGTAGGTGTTGGGATAAGGTAATAAGATCCTATAATGTACTCGGGTAGATAGCTACGTGGTAGATATCTGGTTACTATTGTTAATGGGACCAATTTAGAAATAATAGTAGTA
Source organism: Electrophaes corylata (assembly GCA_947095575.1). Classification (NCBI taxonomy): domain Eukaryota; kingdom Metazoa; phylum Arthropoda; class Insecta; order Lepidoptera; family Geometridae; genus Electrophaes; species Electrophaes corylata. The sequence continues at coordinate 7,396,579 of OX352698.1, read as the reverse complement.
AGTACATTTGATCTGAACGATTTGAATGATTTGAACCTTCCGAAAATTCATTGAACTGAAGACAATATATCAGAGAAGCAAATTACATGAAGCACATACAAAAACATTAAAGTCCGAGTTAATTTGAATGCTATTAAACTTCGTGTTGACTACCTCCTATTTTATACATCAACATTTTATTTGTATATTAAGTGGCGGAAAAAAATATGTTTATTTTGCATGTAAAAAAGAATTATTCTCGAAAAACGTGACAGTTTTTTTATTGCTTTGCTTGTGTTTTAATGAAACCTGAAAGGCTTGCCTCCTTCAGCGAAATTGGTCTCTACTAGTTTAGTTTACCTAAAAACTTACTCTTTTAAATGTACTAATATTTCTTGTGACATTTTAATGCAATAACATGTACTGAACATTTAACTTATCCAGACATAATAGCCAGATTTCACTATAATATTGCGATTATGTTGCAATACTTGCCCGTCTGCATCTTATACAATACGAGTGATTCAGGCAATATTCTGGTTTTATTATGTTAATAGTGACCGGTGAGAAGAAATCATCTTCATGAGTCTTACAAATACCCTTCGCAAAACTGTAGAAAAACAACTGTGTAATATTATTCTTTCATTTCAAAACTACTTTAGCAGGATGCTCGATCAAATGAATCCATAGCGTACACCAGACACCATCTGCACGGGCTACTTCTTAACTAGGACATTTTCACGTGATTAAAAACAGTACCCCATCCCATGCATAATCAAAAAATATCTAACCACGCATCTAAAAAAAGCCTTTTATATTTTAAACAAAAAAAATATCAATACTCTTTTTGGCAAGATTCATATAAAAATGTTGAATAATACATTCAACAAAATGTCCCCTTAAGAACTCGGTGGCCCTGCTCTCGATAACTCTCCTTAGATGGCTCAGCAGCAGAGTAGGTCGAGGAAAACAACCACGCTGTCAGTGTCATAATCACCTCGCGATTCCAATACCTGGTTTTCAAACTATTGCTAGTTTTATATCGTTCAATGCTTGGAGCTACAATACAAACAGAGCGATGGAACAAGAGTTAACTAACTCAACTGCAAAATTTTGTATCAACGATTTCATTGGTGGTCGGCGGTGTGGTCAGCCGTATGTTGCGTTGCACACATAGTCTGTTTGTTCACAAATCGTTTGTTTGCGACGACGAAGATGTAAACTTAAGGTCATCACGAAAGTCTTAATCTACTTAAGAGTTGGACAGCAGAGCTATTTCTATAAGAACGTAGTTCTCCATGATTGGTTCGAAAGTTTTGAAATTGGATAACAATTCGGCTTCGAACTATTTACGGGCATGGAAGCCTTTTAAGTAACAAAAAAAGAAACTGTCTTCTCTCATAGAGCTCACGTTCGTGAGCTAAATCGATAAGAAGTCTTATTTTAAAAGTTTTGGAGTATCACGAGAAATACATATGAAGAAGCACGAAAGGCCACAATCGCCTTAGTTATACGGAACCATAACTTTCAAGGGTAACTAAAAATGTAGTATACTGAAAGCACTGACTGATACTTGAAGCCTTTCAAAGTAGTTTGGCTATTTTATTTTTATTTTGCAAATAAACCAGTTTGGTGTAATAAAGTGGCGTATATATGGTGGACAGATTTTGCAAGGATATTTCTTTTGTTATATTATACTTTAATTTCGAGGGAGCGCGCTTACTCGAACTGCATTAGCTGCATTAAGTCTGGAACAAAGATTTACGAAGCTAAGGTGGGCTAAGTACTAACATAGTATCAAAGGTTAAAAAGTAGTAGACTGGTACTGATGTTCATGTGGAGACTCTTAGGCACAGGTTTACAGCACACAATGTAAAAATTGTTGCAACGATGAATAAATAAACCCACAAGAGATATAATCAGACTCGTTAGGCAACTAGTGAGACGCCGTTATATCTCAGGCAATAACAGAAATAGTGCACGCTTTTCTGCAGGTCTACTTTGGAAAACTATAAACGAAGTTAAGTATTGTCGTGTCGAGTTACACTGCGGGGCCCCGGTAACCCACTGCACGTTAAGTTGTTGTTGCCTGGCATGCCCCGCAGTGTTCCAAGAGTAGACCTGCTAGGTTATTTTAGACCTGCTGGGTTATATTCGTAATATTAAACGTCATTACTTCTAATTTAATTGTTTTTAACGTTCTCTAGCCAGGCAATACCACATTCTTCTCTACATTCGACAGACAGTTTTTTCAGTGTCATGTGATTTAAATAAAGTCAAGTCAGGCTATGATTGGTATTACAGAAAAAATTGTAGAATCATCAGTAAAATTCTTAGAGTAAAATTTTCATCCAATCCAATCAGCACTTTCATTACCGTTGCTCACGCTTTACGTTAAGACCTCAAGTAATTAATAATAATAATAATAATAATAATGCCGGACGATCCACACAGCATCATCTAGCCCCAAGCTAAGCAGAGCTTGTGTTATGGGTACTAGATGACTGATATACTTAATACAATACATTACATATATAGATATTTTTTATTATACATAGAAAATACCCAGAACACCCGGAATAAATATTTGCAGATCGTACAAACATTTATCCCAAGGCGGGAATCGAACCCGCAACCTCTGCGTCGCAGGCGGACATTCGCCCGCCGCGCCACATCGGTCGTCAATTATAACACTAGAAAAAAAAAAGCTATGGTTCTATTGGATTAGGGGATCGCAAAGAACGCAATTTTGGACATATTGTCTACTAACTTTATATAAATGGTGAAAACTCTCATAAGGTATCTGACATAATTTGACAGACAATTTCGCCAATATCAAATGAATTAATTGGAATAGTTTTTACTCTAGATAGTCAAATTATGTGTAGACTGCATTCATGCAGTTCCAGTATCATGTCATTGTTATGTGTGTCATGTCATACCTACCCATGCTCCTAGAATTAATACCATTTACGTGCCGCGCCGCTTGTCTATACTACACCTGCTTACAACCGTAGCGGCGTTAATAAAGTTGACACGGGTGATATTTCTGTTATTTATTTTACCTAAACTAACCTAACTTGATAGCACTAATAATAATTAACCCCCATACTTATAAACGAAATTTAAATACTGTTTATGATGTCTACTATCACTGTTTGTAATTATGTAGGTACGCGTTGATAAGAAATGTACAATGTAAGATATACAATACATAATTTAAGTATTGTATATCTTATGACAAATTTTTATAAGTAACCTCTATACTTATAAACGCTATTTAGTTTGTCATTACTTATTGATAAGAGATGGTATTTTTTTAAACATTGTTTATTTTTTGACAGATTTTTATAAGGCCATTAGTTTAAAGAACTTGCGAAACAAACTTCAACTTATACTTGGATTGCTTTCCTCCTTTCTTTCGATGGAATTTTTCTAGTTATTTTAATTTCAAAACCACACAACAGATTTTTATAAAATTTTTATAATTGACTACTGGCGATTTGCAGTGGTAAAATGAATAAACTTTATTGTAGCTAATAATAAATATACTACTGGAGTTGAGAACCTCCTCCAACAAGCACAAAACAGTAAAACACTGTTCAGATTTCAGAAGAAATTAATTTAAGAAAATGAAACAGCAGAAACGACACTGTTAGAAACAAATTATATTTTTTAGTGTTTTATATTTCATATAAAATATTTATTTATTTGTTATATAACGCAATGACATGAATAAATTTGAATAATTACTCAAGGTAGCCGCGCCATCAGAGTTCGGTTGGATGGAACTTGCCTTTGCCCTCAAGTTTAAGTGTAGAGGTTCTTGAAGTACATTACCGGTTGGGAAAATGGCAGTAAGTAAGTGTCACTTAGTGTAAGTGATGTTTTTTCTTTAACTATTCTATCCTTCAATACTATCACGGGATACTTTCAATAGACCATCATTGGCTACAGTCTCGCCTGACTTGAAATCTGGTCTGTGCTTTCAAAATACAAAATATGTTTATGTATATGTCATTCAAAGTAAAGTATTATTCAAATTTTATGTAATTTTTTTTATAAGTTTTTTTGTCCGATCGATTCCTGAAACTAACTAACTAAAAGTAGCTTTACGCGAAATAATTCGGGGTCCTAAATAAAAAAAACACATAATGTAGTAATATAAATTAGTTATATTACAAAAAAAAACAATAGTTTATTTCGAAATATTATTATTTAGATAAGGCTGACGCACGTCACGAGCGTCGACACCCCCCTATTACAGTATCACAAAGGTGGTGGTGATAGAACTGAACATTCACATTAACGAACATTTAAAACGATCAATTTAGCTACTTTTTCCAAACAGATCAAGTTTCGTTGATCAGAATTGATTTTTGAGAGTATTCAGCTCTCAGTTATGAAACTTTCTCACTCTTAGTATTTAAACTCTTCTTCGGCTCAAGTTAGTTCTTTAGGGCTAGCCAAATGATGATTTATTTCATAAAACGATATACGCGATGCCTAGATTTTTTTACATGGCATGGTTTGATCTGATCGAACGTAGACGTGCTAGACATAATACCTAATAATTTGCGCATATTATTTCTATGTGCATTACACCATTGTTATCATGTAACAGGCAAGCACTCTTCCCTCCTACCTCAGCATTCAGCGATGCATAGCTTTTCGCTTGGATACAATACAAAACCCTATGTAACTTAGTAAAGTATATGAACTTAAAAACCATTTTGCCATCTTTTTCATGTCTTCATCCTACAGTAAGGGACCGGCATAACATATTTTCTACTATGCTTTCCTTTCTTATCTTCTTACAAGAATATCATCTAATGGAAATTGATATTATATTCAAATACAAAATAAAAGCTACCTTTTAAGGATATATCGCGTTGTAAAAACGAAGATCAAAAGTGTGCGCTTTTACTTTAAAATATACTTTTCAAAACATCGCACCCTTTCTATGAGCACTTTAAAAAAAAAACCAGTTTTTCACGCAATAAAAAGTTCCGTACAACCTAATTGCATCCATTGGACGGGGCAATTTCGGTAAAATCTTTATTAGATGGTATTTTATCATTGGCAATAATTTTGTTTGTTAGGTTGTAATTAGGTGACTAGAAGTTCTATAATGCAAAAAATCAATTCATCCTACTAATATTATAAATGCGAATGTTTGGATGGGTGGATAGATGTTTGTTCCTCTTTCACGCTCTAACCAGTGGACTGTTTGGATGAAATTTGGAATAAATACAGATTGTAATCTGGAATAGGACATAGGCTACTTTTTATCCCGAAAAAATAACGGGAACAGGAAAAAACTGTCACGCGGGCGAAGCTGCGAGTGGCCTCTAGTTTTTTATACTTTTCGAGTAATAAGCGAATTGGAACAATATATTTTTTTAGTAGAATACAGAATAGTAGTATAAGTAGGTACATTTTATTATTATTTGGAGTAGACATATAAAAATCTACATTTACAAAATGCATATTCAGTAAATAAAACTGAAGATTGAAAGCAGGCCGCGGCATGTTTTGCATATACCTACTTACATTACAAAAATAATTTTCTCTACCTGTTCAGCGTTTCATACACCTTCCTACCAAATATGTGAAGTCTTACTAATTGTGTGCTTTTACAGCAAGCAGTATAAGTAAAGATATTGTTTAAAAAACACGGTAATTTATAGGTCTCGTGTCTACCTAAACTGGCCTGACTTCTGAAACCTTCCCCCTACGGGTCTGACACGCACTTGCTCAATTTAAAATTCATTTTTGCACATAATTCGTAAAAATAACTTGTGCGATTTTAAACCATTGTACTGTACGGCTTCATTAACCTGGATAGATTCTTTTAAAAAAAAGAGTTTCTAAACCATACTTCAAAGGCCTCTTTGCCCCAGTTTGCAATAACTGTGTTACTAAGTCTTGCAATTTCTTCGTTTATATCAATTGTTTTACAGAAAATAACTTCGAAGGACGCCTACATAACGCTGAATGTTTACCCTAGTATATACTAGGTATTCTAAGCTTAGAACATTATCAGCCAAGAAAATAACTCTCGAATGAAACAGGAGTGTTTTATCCGTAGATAAAATTAGTAGGTAAATAACTTTGTTGTCTCTTGCACTAGGGTTACAGAGTTTTTGGAGTCTTCTCATGATTGCGGCTGGATTTTCCAAATTCCATGATATCTCAGGATTTTAAGAATTTTCAATAAAATACAGCTTACATTTCAAAGATCTCTTAATAGAAAGTTAAACAAACTAAAAATAATCGCTCAATTAAAATCAATACTTATTTATTAAGTACCTAGGTACTTAATCACTTTTATCATACTTCATATGCAAAGATACCTTTGAAGGTGCCGCTGCCTGCTGAAGGTCTGCTCTTTAGGTAGATTATTCCTATGTTGCGACGTAATATACTCGTTGTGGAACTTTGTAAAAAGTGCAGGGACTGGGGTAGCTGCTATACGGCACATCGGGACTCACCTCTCGCGCTTTAGGTAGTTTATTCCTGTGTTGCGATGTAAGATACTCGTAGGTGAGAAATTGCAGAGGCTGGCGTAGCTACTACACATCGGAACTTACATCTTGCCCTTTACGTAGATTATTCCTGTGTTGCGACGTAAGATACTCGTAGTGAGACTTTGTAAGACAAGAAATTGCAGAGGCTGGCGTAGCTACGCGGCAAATCGGCACTCACGTCTTTTACTAGTGATACGTCACCATATTCACGCTGACTACAATGGCGGCTGACCTTCGCCTACTTATCTGCTCGTTTGGATCGAGCCGCTCAGTGAATCTTTTCAAAACACCTAGCAGTCTCACTAGCATCTTGAACCATAGGTACCTACCCACTTAGCAAATGAAAGAATGACTGAAGAATGAATCTTTTTTTTTTTATAAAATATTTTGGACATTTTTACACATCATCTAGCACCAAACTAAGCAAAGCTTGCATTAGGGGAACTAGATAACTGATAGAATACTTATATACTTTTTTTGAACCGTTTCAAAAAAGGAGTTTGTTACCTCAGAACTACCGGGTATACCAGGTAAAACGATTTTGATTATTCTTTTCTTAATTGAAAGCTGGTGCTTCCCATGTGGTCCACTTCTAACAATGGAATCCATGAGAAATTGAAGTCGGTTTTTTTCATTCTTTTATTTGTAAAATACATACTGAGAATATAATATAAAACCCAGACAGAGAGTAAACATCTATGTTCGGAATCGAGCGCAACTTTGTTCGCGTGCATCTTTTTTTCTTGTTTTCATTTCATTTCCTTTACCATATGTGTTAGAGATATGTGATCGTTATGATTGACCCCATCGATTGATGCCATAAAAGTACTGAGTGGTGTTTTTTCGAATTTTAACCGGTATTGACTGGGTGTTATAAGCATATTTTTAAAATCTTTAAATGCAGTTTTGTATCTTTTCAAAAATAAAGGATATATTCCTTTAAGTGAAATTTTCTACCTCGATTCAAGAGAACTCGGCCTCCAGGTGGCATTAGAAAATTTCATCCTGTATCTATATATACTATACATTTCATAAAAAATAGGTAACATCCTAGTCTATTTAGTTATTTTATTGTCATAAACGAAAATTGTAAGTTAGGTGGTATCTAAAGTTAAAGATGGTCCATCTTTTATTGGCTTTTGTTTTGCAAAACAACAAATGTATGCGTTCCAGTTTCTTCAAGTAAATGCCTACCTCTTATTCAAAAGTGTCGAAATCAAGACAGAGTTGACGTGTTATTTTGCAACTTGGTACGTTACTTATTCGCATTCGCATGTCAACATCATGACAACGGCTGAATCGATTTCACTAAGTTATGTGCATTTTAAAGGCTCTGCTGAAAGTAGGTAAACAACGAATCCCGGTCAACCTGGAGTGACATACTTTTGCTGCCTACAAACATTATGCATGTATGCAGTGTGAAACTTTTTCAGATGCTATTTTGCGTACGTGTTTGGTGAACAAAAATAATTAAAGAATTATTTACTTGCTGACTGAGCTCATGCAACATACAAGCTTGTATAATATGAGCTAGTGTGGTCAACTATCCTAAGTTGTGAGGTGATATAGCCGCAACCGACAGCCTGGTGTGCACTCCAAAGCACAAAGCACCCAGAAAAAATCAATACTAGCGGTCACTCATCTAAATCGTGAACGTCCTTATGAACAACCCCTGTGTCCTCCTAGCTTAGCTTAACCCGTAATGTAACACTATTTGCTTAATTAAATAGATGCATAAACTCATCGTTTTTAGTTGTAGAAAGAGTTATCTCAATTTATTTATTTAGTTTATTAAAAGTCCGCTCTATTAATACCAGTGACCACTTAACTAGGTAACGGAGCCATTTGTTCTATTTTCAAATCAGAGAAGCCATAGATATTGCCTACTTGGCTTATTTGACCAATCCACCACTAGCAGTGCCCAGTAGTGCCAGTAGGTACAACCGTGAGGTTACGCAACTTTGTAATTGTAGCAATATTGTTGTAAACTACTTCATAAGTAGGTATCTCGATGTTGTAAAATAAGAAATTAGATGGCCCTTTTGATGAATATGATTCGCCTCACAGCTCGGTTACTAGTAGTTTTACCTTCTGTGCTGTGGGTTGTGGGTTCGATCCCTTCCGAGGATGAACATTTGTGTGGTGAACGTAGATGTTTATTCTCAGAGCATGGGCAGTAGCATTTGAGTACATAATACTTAATACTGTGGTCCCTGCCAAACGTGGTGACTTTGGCGAAACCCACATCACTAAATTAGAAAATAAAAGAACAAAGAAATAGCATTACGACTCACGATCCCCATCACGATCCCCAGGCACGGTAGTTACCCCTTTCAGAGTACAAAGTACTCACTCGAGATTCCTGGAGGATATCTAGGGGTACCCCCCTCTACACCGTACATACCTCTGACGGTAGTCAGATGTCCCGATATTAAATTTGGCACAAACCTATATTTTGCAGTAGTTGGTATTCCAAACGTGGCAGGTTGCAAGCCCATCGCCGCTGCTAGAATACTAACTCGTTTCCTCACGATGTTTACCTTAACCGTTGAGAGCATATATATATTGCGCATATATAATTTTTTCAAACAGAAAATCAATTGGTGCACGGTCGGATTCGAATCCACGACCTTAGGATTAGAAGGACCTTAGGAATCAAGCCATAAATCTAAATACTATATGCATGGGTGGATAATGTGGATACTATTTCTACATTTATATTGCGGGTCTTAACATCCTTACGTCATCAGCATTCGCATGCAGCACGATGCCTCCCACTTCAAGTATCCAAACCACCCATCTAAGATCTCTCCTTAGTATTTCATTATACCTTCATATTTTTTCTTCAATTGAAGTGTTCCTTCTACCAGTTTCTTAATAATCCTTTCTATGCCACTGATTAGTTTTCCTGATCACTTAAACGTGGATTTTTAGGACTTTTTTTTATACAAAATAGTGTTATTTGTATTCACACTTCGGCACGGAAGAATGAACTTACCTAATAGAATGATTATCGTCATATTTTCGCTGTCGCCAAATTTCTATGAAATCGCACGAAAGTGTCCATTCCAAACCAATTACCCATTGTTTTGGAATACGATACTAGTCGTCTAGCGGACAAGAGTCGTTCGCATCACAATCTGCTGGCTGAGTTTGATGATTCGTTTTGAAATAATTGATTATCACATTTGATGCTGACAAAATTATTAGTTCTTTTTTTTTGAGAAAAAAGATCCATATGATGTCAAAGATTACCCTTTCTGCCGGCTTCTTTATAGGCAAGTCCGCGGTATTGAGCTCTTCAGCGCTAAAATGAGAGAAGAAGTGGATTAGAACAGTATAATTTGATTATAAACGTAAAGGGCTTGCATGACACTAGCGCGCGTGCTAGAGTTACGTAAACTCATTGATTTTTTGTAAACCTGATGCGGAATGCGGGCTTACAAGTACTTAGTCGAGCATTTGTACACAACATTAAATAAACAGCGACGAAGTCGTAGCGTCGCCACAGATTATATAGGTACTCCTGATGGAGATCGTGGCCGGCTGACGGGAAGCGAGAGGAGCGGTGAAATAGTTGACTCGCGCATATTTCAGTACCTAATTTTACCCTTCGAATTTTTTACATACAGAAAAAAATGAGTTTCGAGATAACTTTTTTTTTTATTAGTTATCAAAAACGAATTCATAGTTCTTGAATTCTCAACCGAAACACTGAGCCTCACTTAAGTGGTGTAGCTTCCAAATAGTTTACTACTACTAAACCTATTTTTCGGCAGGCTCGAAATTCTGTGAAAAATATCATAGCAAATTTTCATGGTGTAATTTTACTGTTTCTATGAAACTTTTGTGTGAAAAAGTGCACTCTGAAAAATTTAATATATTTAACACTAAACTTGCATAAAAATCTTGGTTATCAAAAGGTTCAACTTCCCATTCTATTAAAAAGTAGTTTATTAAAAAAATGCCTTTTTATGAAAGCATTTCAGTAGTAGTAGAGCTCTTTGTGAAAGGCTCATCCGGGGAAGTACTACGTCTACCATGCCTAGTCCTACCGCCAAGCAGCGTTGCGGGTGCCGGTGAAATAACAGGCGTATGACGCTAACACCTGTACCTAATCTCAAGCATCGTAGGACACGTTCCTTACGCGCGTGATCTACGAGGTTATGCATTGTAGGTAGGTGAACACTTAATGATCCGCCTGTTTTATTAGTAAGTGAAGAATGGAGATATTTGAAACAAAACGCTTTTTGACTAGTTTAGTACCTACGCTTTTTTTATTATAAAAAACCGGAAACTTCTCCATTGTTTGTCATTGACATTGACGGACAGGTGTCATAAAGAAGAAAGGAGAAGAATTGTCGGGAAATAAGACTAAGAGCCATGTGTAAAATACAATTATTTAAATTAAAATTGCATTTACTAGATCCTCGCTGAACTAAACCGTTTATCATTACCTACGACCTTAATGTTATTTTCCTAGTTGAAACTGGGTAAATGTCTAGTCTGTTTTGATCTAGATAGAGATAAATGCAATTTATATTGCAGAACATATAGCAAAAGTAGGTCATACGATACTCGTGTGTCTCCGCTTATTGATATATCTAGATATTGTATTCTGCAGTACCTATATGTGTCGTCTGCGCGTACACAATCTTGGAGCGGGACGGATAAGCCCTCATCCGACGGAAGTACCTACACCGGGCAACTAGATCGAAGTTTCCGTCTCATATTATATCCCCTCGTATGAAAAATATGCCTAGTGTAATAAGACCACTCCCGAGAACAATCCGTTACCTTCCTAATTCTAAGACCCATCCAATATTAACATTTTCTACGGAACGGCAACACGCGCGAATTAAAAGCTGTTTCAATCAAAAGTTCAATATCTCACTTCCGTTTCTTTTTCTCATATCTACTACTCAACTACTAATATAAATATTCGGTTGATTCTGTTCAAAGGTACTTCGCGTATCATGTATTAAATAAGAGGAATGCGCGCAGTGGTCTATGATCTGAGATTCAATCAACGTATTTTTTTGGAGCTGTGACGAGATTTAATCTAGAATTTGATCGTCAATTTTGGGCCTGTCTAAAATGTGGGTTTCGAAGAATACCACTCTGAGATTGACACGATCGAAACTTGAATTTGATGATAATTCGTTAGGCCTCTGAGCTAAGTTTTAAAGCGTTTAAGGCTTTATTGTTTATTATTATGTAAACTTCTGTCAAAAATAAGAAATCTAATAAGGTTTCTTCGCACCTGTGACTCGGAGTTGATTGTTTTCTGTTATCAGCCGACCCAGCCTCGGAGTAGCTGGGAACTTGGTGTATCTATCATAATACATCGCGCCGGTCCCAATATGTAGGGTACCAGAGCCTCGTCTGTTGGTTGGCAAGGTGTACCATGGTCTTAAAATATATACAGCCTGGCCATGGCTGTGGCCGTCGTGATTAAGTTACCGCCAACAACTGTCATTACATACCACAGTAAGTATGGCTACTGTTACACATGCTCATTACTAGCACGAAAGCATGCTTTTATTGAGCAAATGCACATTAGTAGCATGTGTATTGAAAACATTGCTAATAATGAGCATGCTCATTTCGAGTTTGCTCAAAAATCGACGGTCGTGCGATTTTTTAGCATGCTACCTGCATTGCGGGTCGAGGGGGGCGTGCTTTTAGCGCATGTGAACAGGTTTGCTTATTGAGCATGCTAGTATCGAGCAGTCGTTCGCAACCCAAATCTTTTTCTTTCTTTTCTTTCTGATATAAGCTTCTGGATGCATTGCGTCGCCAGCGAAAGGATGATCTTATTCAGCTCCATACGGATAGCTGTTTGATTGTCCATGGCTTTGTTTGAACTGAGACAGAGAGCGAGAGAGCATGCTATAAAATAGCATGTGTAATTGGAGTGTTTGCTTTGAGCATGCTTATTCAGGAGCATACTTAAAACCAGCATGCTAATTGCTAGCAAATGTGGTACTGATACACATGCTCTAAAATAGCATGCTAAAAAGCGTGCTATTGAGTATGCTCAATATGAGCATGCTGATGAGTAGTTTACATTTGCTAGCAATTAGCATGCTAGTTTTAAGGAATGCTCAATAAGCAAACCTGTTCACATGTGCTAAAAGCACGCCCCCTAGACCCGCGCTGCAGGTAGCATGCTAAAAAATCGCACGGCCGTCGATTTTTGAGCATACTCGAAATGAGCATGCTCATTATTAGCAATGTTTTCAATACACATGCTACTAATGTGCATTTGCTCAATAAAAGCATGCTTTCGTGCTAGTAATGAGCATGTGTATCAGTAGCTATCAGCATGCTCATATTGAGCATACTCAATAGCACGCTTTTTAGCATGCTATTTTAGAGCATGTGTATCAGTACCTTATAATTCAGAAAAACTTTATTATGAAAGTTAATGTAGTAACTTACAATTTTTTTAAATTAATTTGTTCAAACGCCGTGAATGAAGCCATACAAAATACTTTGAGTAGGATTTTAATATTAAATTAAATTTTGAGTATTAAATTATAGTAATTATGTTATCTGGCTTGAATGCCACAACAAAATAATTAAAGTGGCAGGAGGTACCTACTTATTGCTCGTTTGAGAGCATCCATTTACCTTTTTGAAGGAGTTTAATCTTAAATAATATGAATAAGTTAATATCAATTAAATATTTAAAATCATCAAGTATTTATTAACTTCGCTTGCCTTGACATCGTTGATAAGTTTGTAAAAACTAATTTTGCATAACGCAGATCAATTATAATGAGAATAATGAGTGTCAAATCGACCATACAAAACCCAATCGGTGCGAAAGGGATAGTTCTCCAGTCCAGTAATACTTAAATAATGTATAAGTGGCCTATGAGACGTGACCTACACATATAAATAGTGTCAACTAAGTATCTGTTTTCCTCTGTGCTGGTTTTTACAAACTTGACCCACTTGTCGCAGTGGGTACATGCATGTGTAAATTATATAAACTGTCTACATGAATGCACTATTAAGTGGTTGAACATGATTATGCGCATGCAGTCAGTGTTCACGCCACACGTTCACGGTTGCATCAAGGGTAACGCAGCAAACGCATTGGTTGCGTGCACCAGTTGTCAAGATTCTATCTCTCTGCAAATATAATGAAAAGCTCTTAAATGTTTCAACCTAGTCTGTTAGTTGATAAATAAATGAATAACTGAAATCAATCACCTTATGATAATATTACATTATTATTTATTGTGCTGTTATTCTTGTATTTCTCCACACATACAGGTGTTAAGCATTATGAGCCTTTAATTTCACAAGCACTTCAAACCAGAACACAACAACGCTGTTTGGCAGCAGAAATAGGCATGGTGCTTCCCCGGACGAACCCTTCACAATGAACCCCTGCTATGTAACCGAAAAATTAAAAATGGTGTAACCGCACCCCACTGTAGGCTATACATAGGTGTGTTACTAACTTACAAATAAACAACGCACAGTCTAGACCTATAACATAGGTCGAATATACTAGGTAACTCCTACATGGTGGAGCGGAAGGTTTCAGGTTTTACGAACATAACACGCGAAGGAAGTCACATGTACTCTGTTAGTCATAAGATACACTTCCTCAACGCATCATGAAAGTTTCAAAGGTACGTTCTGGTCGACTGGAATCATTTAAAACAATCAGCCTTAAATTGATACAGGTCACTGTCGTCGTCAAACTCAATTTGTGCCATTGTCGCAGTTTTCCAAATTTGTGTTTGCGGGGCGGTATCTAAGGGTTGAAAATAAACATACTATAACTACAACTTAGATTCGTATGCCACTAATCGGATGATTATCAACATAGCAAACCTGCACTCCTTGTTTTTTTTTGGACCTCCTGGTCAGACTATGCAGTTGAATGGATTTAAAATAACACACTTTCACCTCCGTTTTATCGACTTCTAGTAAATCTGTTTTCAGAATGTAGGTCCAAGGGCACTTTGAGGCAGTGCCCGCCACCTCACACCCATGCAACGAGGGGGCATGAATGCGATTCCCACTGGCCTACTTTCGAGCTTGATCTTGACCCGTTGTCCTAGTTTCAGCTTCACGTCATACGTAGTACAATAAATAATAAACATTGCTGCTGTTGTAAATATACATTAATTTGATCACTAATTCATTTCAGAATATATGACAGAATACCAACAAATACTAAGAAACCGAGAAATTATATTTTTAATTCTGACTATAATGGCAATACATTTTTCCTTGTGACTCGATAAAATAATTTCAATGTGTGTCAGTTCATAAAATCATCTTCCAAACATCTTTCGAAATACACAGCACAAAAATATCCATCGGAGAATGATCGCTAACTCCCAGTTGTTTAAAATCCCCCTGACCTACTTTCGCATAAACTTGGCCTACATTCATGGCTACTAACGACACCAGACGATCTTCATACTGGTTTATATTAAACTACCTTATATAACACGTTGATGATGGCATGCAATGTTCTATACATGCGCGTTTCGATATGTTTCACCTATGAACTAAAACTTAAACCAATTATAACTTTTTTATTACCATAAACAGTATAAGGTACCTAGTATACTCAACCGGACACAAAGTATAAGTAACTACGTAGGACGAAATTTCAGGGAATACATTCATAATCATAAAAAACATTACTAACTCAGAAAACAATAAAAAATTTGTAACTGGGTTGGTTTTTAACAGCTGTCTGTGAATTGAACTATGGCCCCACACTAGGTTCGAGGCCCGTATCGTGGTTAGTCTGAAAAGGGGATTATCTGAAAACTTGTGATCAGCGGGTATCTTGAATCATCATCTTCCTGCCCTTAATCCCACACTAAGTGGGGTCGGCACAACAGGTTTTTTCCCTCCACTCTCTTCTATCAGACGTCATCTCAGTGTTCACTCCTTTCTTACTCATATCATCTTTCACGCAATCCATCCATCTTTTCTTTGGTAATCATTTGGTAATCAATCTTTTCTTTGGTTTTCAGCGGGTATCTTAAATGTCCAAATAAAATTACAAACAAAAAAAAGAAAGAAAGAAATAATAAAACAATTTAAAAGATTTCTTAACAAAGCGTGTGTCCAGCTGTTCTTAACCAAGTGGTGTGTGGGTGTTTGAGTATGTCATTACATTATAATATAAATGTACCTAAGTAACATTATGTTATTTAAACGTCCAAGTCGTATTGAAAATTGATGTGAGTAAGCATACTTTTTGCAGTATTTGCATTACTAATACAAAACGTACTGAATATTGGTGTAAACTGAGGTATCATTTTTAGAGTTATTCATCCAAAGGGTAAAAAGGGACCCTATTACTAAGACTCCGCTGTCTGTCTGTCTGTCCGTATGTCACCAGGCTGTATTTCATGAACTGTGATAGTTAGAGAGTTGAAATTTTCACAAATGATGTATTTCTGTTGCCGCTATAACAGCAAATACTAAAAAACAATAAAATAAATATTTAAGGGGGCTCTCATACAACAAACGTGTTTTTTTGCCGATTTTGTTATAGATAATAGTACGGAGCCCTTCGTGCGCGAATCCGACTCGGACTTGGCTGGTGTTTTAAAATATACCAATAAAATGTAAGAAATGTACTTTGTACTGCATTAAACTCCTAAGCAAAGATACATATTGATGACAAACAATAGGAAACAATAAAAAATCCTTCAAAAGGTCATATAACAATAGTAAAATCGAGAGAATGAGGTTATTCAAGTATTTGCTTCATGGACTTTTACCGAGTATAAAATTGCCCCTGACCCAGTATTGTTTGAATCAGAATTCAAAGGAAGCGCCACCGAGGAAACTTTAATGGACAATGGAAAACAATATAAAACCTTGCGGAAAAATAATTAATGAGCAAAACCTTGGACGTTTTATTAAGTTGCATTTGAACAAACACTGTACAAGTACCCAATCTTACTTACTCTAAAGTAAGTGCTGAGACAACTTATAAGTATTAATACTTGCTAAATCGCAATTTTGCTTACAGCCTTGCCTTATTGTAACGTACTTAGAAAAGTCTACTTATACAATATTACACTACGCTGCCTGATTGACCTAGTTCGACTTACTTACTTACTTACCTAATATAGGCAAATAAATATTCCACCTCGTAATAAGAAAAACATAGAAAGCAACAGGTCTCTCCAAGCTAGTAATTTATTAGGTCACTAGTCAATGAGAAACCTAACATTTTTTATTATTAACTATTCGATACGCCTGCGGCTTCATACGCATGGTTATACTATTCTAATACTATTAGAACATGTCGCTCTAACTTCGACATAGATTTCAGAAACAGCTAATTGAAGTGGCAATGGGCAGGCCATATAGCTCGTAGGCTTGTAGGCTGAGAAATTCAGGCGGACATTCGCCCGCCGCGCAACATCGGTCGTCAATACTTTGCTATAGTAACCGTTTAATATCAGGTGGGCCATCTCCTTGTTCTATCATCAAGTAGTATAAAAAAGGTACACTCATAAATTACCCTCGCTCTTCATCTCTATACATAAACAAATTTTACCTTATTCTGTTGTGTAAATAATATCAGTTAAGAAGTTTATAAATTATACTTGCTTTTCCACCAACACCTACCTATCGTAAGTGAGGCTATTTCTGATACCGATCCGTAATAAACTCAAATGATTCAGTGACACGCTCTAGTCGCAGTGTATGGATGTCGCCGCTTATTCAGCTTGCTTTTTTCACTTTTGCTTAGATTACACTCTATCTAGAACCATGGCAGTAACGTGCCAAACCAACGCAAAAAACATGAAAAAAATACAGGAAATATATATGATTTTTCTTGTAGGGTATATGCCCATAACTTAATCATAGATAGGGTTTGATTCGTTCGAACCCTAGAGTTCGAACGAACGATACGACCCGATTCGTTCGTACGAAGGAGTTCGTACCCTGGGTACGAGATCCTTCTTGTTTTATTACGTTCCTAAAGCGTTCATATAAGTGATTCTATTGAGGTCATGTTGGTAAGTGAATAAAACCAGACCTATATTATAGTAAAACCAGACCTATTGGAAAACTGCACAGATTCTGATAAGATAGATTACGCGTACATGTGCCAGCAAATCAGTTAACTATGAAGAGTACTTTTTCTAGTAATTGTATTTTTATATTTGTACTGTTGTTGAAAGAACAGCATTCTGTTTTGTACTAATTGTGCTAAGTTCGCGGTTTGTTTTTGGGTTTTTGAACAATGATGAAAATTGTCTTCCTATTCTCTCTTCGTATCATGTCAAGGTTAATCTATGCGTCAGATCAGTTCAGGAGATTATTACGTCAAAAACATACTTATAACAATTATTTGATCTATCTCGAGGACCATATTCCTCCCCAAGGAGTTATAAATGATTGAATTACTGAAGCAATATTGTGTGTCACGACCTATTTATTGCGTATTGCCCTGTTTCCAGTGGGAAACACTAACAATTTATATTGTTAGTAAAGTAATTAAAAACTTCTTACAAGAATCAGGTGAAGGTGAAGTTACTATGGAAGGAAGTACATTTATGTAGGATAAGAGTTTATCGAGTCTACTTGTTACTGTTCTACCTTACAAATTATCTTTGTGTTTGCATGAACTTTTATTTTATTAACACACTGTTTGTGGGAAATTACTAAAAATGTGCTTTATCGCATTGTTATCTACAAATCTTTACACATGTAACTTAATAATCGGCTAAGTTTTCGCTACAAGATAAATTAATTGATTTCCTTGTCGTTCAGATAAAAGCACAATGAAAACTGCAGGTTCGGAAATGAGCGAGATTTACCAAACTAAATTTATTTATTTATAGTCAAAATAAGTTTATTCGGGTAATTTTATTCAGTTTATCCAGGGATTACTTCGAATTATCTTAAAGCTAGGTGAATCTAGGCGACGACGGTTCCTTTTGACCAAGCCTAGAAGAACAGGCAAGAATGTTACGGCTTGGTTCCTACAGTTTTTAGTATGTTTTACAAATTTATAAAATAATAAATAAATAAATAGCATCACGACTTAAATTACTAAATTAATAATAATGCAAATAATAAAGCTCCAGTGTGTCGCCGATAAGGTCAAATAACTTTATAAGGCTACTAATATTACTAACAATCTACTGAATTCAAATAAATAAATATTAGTGGACATTTTTATTATTAGTATTATATTATTTTTACACAACATTGTCTAACCCCAAACTAAGCATAGCTTGTACTATGGGAACCAGATGACTAATAAAATACTTATATACTTTTTAAATACATACCTATAACATAATATAACACCCAGACACAGACCAAACACCTATGTTCTAAATACGAGAATAGTAACAGATATTGCAAAATTATTATGCTAGCTGGTATGGGTAAAGTGTTACAGTCACTTTACCCGGGCCATCGGGCCACGTAGATTTATGATAAATCATCATTAATCTAACTATCTAAAGTATAGTATGCTTTCTTACCATAGGCTTTGAATTTTCAAAAGGGACGTTTAGGGGCATTTTCTGTAGATGGGCTTGCAACCTGATACGCATGGAGAACTAACTACTTCAGAATGTGGGTATGTACCATATGCAGTATTTGGACGTACCTCTGTCAACTCCCCTTGGACATTCTTAAAGAGTCTTGAGTGCGTACTACTTGGAGTACGCACTCAAGAGATTTGAGGGGATGTATACCGTACCTGAAAATTAAAGTCTTGGGGCTTTTTTCTTCTGGAAGGGTATTATAGAACCTCCAGACAGATGGTAAGTAAGTGGATAAATGTGTGATTATTGATGGTATTATTGCATCTGCTTATCGATATACACTGATGTCAATACTTTCTGTATTGACACCAGTAGTGTTTTGCTTGGAACGCAGCTTTTTCAATTGAATAGTTTTTCTATTGTTATTTTGATTTCGGTGGTATTTTATCCAGCATTACTTGAGGCATTACATTACAAGTATAAGTAGGTGCAATGTTTCTCTTGGGTTTTGAAGAGAAACGCCTTCTTCAATCTTTTTCTTCAAAACCAATGACAGTCGAGTTTAGTTTTTTGTACCGATTTGACTTGACTAAAAACTATTTATTTTACCTTCTTGACATTGACAAAATTGTCTGTCGAATGACGAACAGGTGCCATAAATCCACAAAATAAAATAAGAAAAAAAAGCTAGATAAGATAATTAGGCTAACACAATTATTATTGTGTACCTACTATGTATTTTTCTAATACTGATAACCATTAAGTTAATTAATTAATATGTTCTAACCGCAGCGAATGAGTATTTTCAAATAGTTTACCACTAGTTTTGTGTTGACCACATCAGTCATTTAATTGCTAAATACATATTCAGCAAGGTTGAAATAACTATGTAGATTTTACCTTTCAACTTTATGCAACATATTTTCACCTTGACCCGAAAATGTTTCGTCAATTAATAGAATTTACGATTTATTTTCGGCAGTGGGTCAAATCAAACAGTAAATTATAAATTCTTTATATTTCCAAAGGTTACTCACAACCGTACTCAATCAATGTAATAAAATAATAATTGTATTTAATAATTGTGCAATAATTATAATGTTGGCACTCGGGTAGGCAGTAGGCACAAAAATCGTATTTTGTTCACCTACATAGGTAGTTAGGTGTTGCAATCAGCAAAGTACATGCATGCATAAAATAATATGTATCTATTGATTGCCAAGAGTGATAATTATTTCTGTGAAAAAATGTGTTAGGTCAAATATCTTATGCCGCATTTACATTCAGCCGTAGTGAGCAGGGAAGTGGGCAGGACGAGTGTGTAAACGCGATACTTCTCATGCCACTGCCATTGCCACTCGCGCTGCCCGGCGCTCCTCAAAATGGCGGTTTTTTGTGCGGAAGTCAAAGGACCGGCAGTGCGAGTGGCAGTGCGTGTTTACATTCTGCTCCGACGCTCAGTACTCGCCGAGCGCCTGGAGGAGAAAGACTTTGAATAAGTAGTGTAGACTTCGGTAACTATCTCCAGTCGCTAGATATCGAAGGGTTATTGCTATTTATTAAGGGTTATTTCGATGGATAGATATCATCCACCATCGTCTACGACGAACATTCTTTTTTTGTGTTCGATATCTTTTTAAATATCGAACATAATTATGTATCGCAAAAAGAGACAGCGCGGCCGCTGTAATTATTTCGACGTCTGCCATTGCCGAAACTTGAAAGCGAAGTGAGTGGTAGGGCAGTATGTAAACACACACTCCTCTCGATCCTGCTGCAGCAGTATTTAGGGAATTATCGCCGGCAGCGCAAGGGGCAGCGGCAGGGGCTGAATGTAAATGAGGTATTAGATCTAATTATATTGATGAGAGAAGTCCAAATTAATAGTACTTACGTATTGTTGATTCGACAACAACCCAATATAAAAATATATTACATAGTACCCAAATCGTAAACGCGTTTAAGTAATTGATATTTATATTATTCCTTTTAAGCTAGAGCAGAGTATTGGAAATATTACCAGATTTAAATGAAAAGTTGACGTTGTTGGTCCTGAATATTTCACAATACTTCGCAGTCACATTGCAAATGGAAACCATGAGTAAATAATTCATTATGTTACTGAAACAAATGTAGGTTTAATAAAAATGAATATTTTTGTGGCATACGTGATAGTACACTGTCATCGCTATTACGGAAGGTCGGGTTTCAAAGTGTAGAAACGATGTTAATCGATAGAGAGAGTAAAAGATAATTATATCAAATAACACTAAAATAAAAACTGTTTGCACATGCTCTCAAACGGTGAAGGAAATCATCGTGAGGAAACCAGTTAGTATTCTAGCAGCGGCGATGGGCTTGCAACTTGTCACGTATGAAATACTAACTACTGCAAAATGTGAATATGTACCAAATGTAATATTTGGACGTACCTCTGACTACCCCTCAGACACCCTTGAATAATTTCGAGTAGGCACTTGGTAGTATGGTGCTGAGGGAACCGTGCTTGGGGATTAAAGTCGTGATGCTATATTTCTTTTCTTTTTCTGTTTGCGTAAGCCAAGGCAAAAGGGGTCAAAATAAACTCCTTTTTCTTTTCTACTGATTCGTTTGGAGTTCATTATTAACTACGTAGGTACTAAAAATAGTTTATCATGTGGAATAAACCTGGCATCCAGTATCCAGTTTAATTATGTAAAATGCTTTATTATTCTGGTTTTGCTAACGCTCGAAACCAAATGTTAATTTAATGTTTACTCTTAATTTTCCAGTGTTGGCCTATCGCACGATGTTGACATAGGTACGTTAATAGTACACATGTTTTATGTTTAGTGTAGTAGGTAGGTAGGAACGCATCGTGTCGACCTCGGCGAACCAAAAGCAGTACCACTGTCACTGGGTAAGTGTGTCAGTGTGCCAGTAGGTCGCGCGTCATCTGCGACCATGCCTCACCCCCTCCGCTACCCCCCTTCTCCCGCACCACCAAGGTCCTGCCGCTTCAAAACTGCAACTGAGTTTATATCATAAACCAACATTCCACTATATGAGGGAGAAGACTAAAATGTTGTTTAATATATATAGAATACTGCGACACATCTTAGTGCAGTTTTATTCTAAGAATCGTTAGTCGGTTTCGTAAAGACTTTCACGTCTACTATAAGGATAAATTAATTCAACACGATAGTATTTTAAGCTAATAGGAATTTCCGAAAATTCATTTGCAGAACTCAATGATTGTCTTTGTTGCTATAAGCGGTATCTTTATCTTTAAGGCGTCTTTTGATTTAAGTACTAGAATTAGCTTCAGGATGGCGATCAATATGTGTTGGGCTGTTACCTACCATTGGTCTTCATTTTTAGGGTTCCGTACCCAAAGGGAAAAACGGGACCCATTTACTAAGACTCCGCTGTCTGTCTGTCCGTCTGTCACCAGGCTGTATCTCATAAATCGTGATAGTTAGAGAGTTGAAATTTTCACAGATGATGTATTTTTGTTGCCGCTATAACAACAAATAATAAAAAATAAATATTTAAGGGGGCTCTCATACAACAAACATGATTTTTCTTGCCGGTACGGAACTCTACGGTGCGCGAGTCCGACTCGCACTTGGCCGGTTCTTTATTATTGTACGTCGTCATGAGGCAAACTTTACGCTACCCCAAACAACTCTTTACCGGGTTACTTAAAGTGAGAAAAAATACAGTGTACTTTCACCTTTTTTCCAAATCAAGTAAATTTGGTTTTGTTACAAAAATCACATTAACACACGATTCTAGTCTCGAGAATCTAGATCTAGGTAGCTAGCAACCAATTCAGTCTCATCACGCGACTGGACGATTCAATCAAGAATAGGATATATAATAAGTTTGTAATCAAGTAATGTACTCATTAAGTAATTAAAACTGTTTTTTAATATGTATTTTTCAGGCTCTACATAATTCTTACTTAACTTGCAAAGTGTTAAAGGTGGGGTAATTTTTGGTTTTTCCTTATTGCGTGGGGTGTCCTTAGGAGGCTGTATTAGAGTGGTACATATTGAAATAAAATATAACAAGGTTCCTGGTTATATTCTATTTTAAAACGTAACTCAAATAAAATGTGAATGAATTATATTTTGAATATTTTTTAAAACTACAGTATCTTGGTATTCAGAATATCGCGTATGTAGTCTTTTCACAGACAATGTGAAAAAAACGACAAGTTCTCATTCATCAATTTAGGTATCACCGTTGTATGGGCATTCATCGTACGCGGGTCTCCAATCAGCTGTTTTAAAAAGTATAGTAGTACAATTTTTCTACTATTATGAAGATTTCTAGTTGTGTTCCGGTTTGAAGGGTGTGTCGCCAGTGTAATTACAGGCACATAAGGCTTAACACCTATATACCTCAGGTTGATGGTCTTGATGGACGCAGAGTAGCGTATTGTAAAGGCATGTTTACTACAATGAGCGTGACCTGCGAGGCAATGTTTAGTATTAGGTAAGTAATGGTAACCACTTGACATCAGGAGGGCCATCTGCTTGTTCCAGTAACAAGTAACATAAAAAAATACATCTTGAACAGGATTCCTTTTATTTGTATTCAGCTATCTACCAACCTATCAATAACAATGATTTAGTTCCGCATGAACATAAAAAAAGACAGTGGGTATTTACTGCGATATACTTGTTATGTTTGTAGATAAATAAATTAGTAAGTTGTAGTTTTAAATTTATTTTATCTTATCGCAAACGAAAGTATTTAAATAGGCCATGGTTAAAAAGTATCTGTCAACTACATCATTATTCAAACATGATTGATCAGATTATGTTCTTGCGTATTGTATTGTGTGATTTGTTGTTTGTTACACTATTGAGCATCGATCCTGTATTTAAAGTGATATACATAAAAGATTTAAAAAAAAAACAAGTATATGACCTCTCTTTTCATCCGACAGCCACCAGGTGGGTTATATTTATTTACGGTTATCATACAAGTATAGGAATTTAGAACTTTTTTGTTAACACGAGCGCCTTTTTCAAACTTACTCTAATAATCACGTTTATTCATTCATTCCCGTTTTCATCTGTCCCTTTTATGACCCAACACGATGCACTCAAAGATCCACACACAAAAAAGCAAGTCTAATGATCTTTTTGTGAATTCCCTTCTCCAGTTTAAAGGGCATTTTCGGGTAGCTCGTTGTTCCTAGGACCTGTCGCCATTTCATCCATCTCACGTTTATTCAGCTCTTTATATGTGTGTCAATGTAACCAATGTTTAAGGGTGACCGTTAAATTTGTTTCTGATGCACTTGATTGAACTTAGTAAAAGTAAAAAATACAAGTGTATGACTTTTAGATGTAGTACAATACTTCATACAATAAATCATTTTACGTTTAAAAAATGATATAGGTAAGTAAATTTTAATAATTCGCGGTTTCCAAATATCGTGGTCGGATCAGCAGCGACGGGGCGGCAGCGTGGGCAGTGCGTTTCTTTTCCATTTCGAAGGTTATAGCAGCGTTGTGCAACAGTTGACTCGGATGTGCAACCAGAATATCTGAGGAACAAAGGATTTTGTAAATGGCTATGCGTCCTCGTTCACAAAAACACAAACGTATTGCTCAAATAAGTATACGCATACGATATCACTATGTGTCCGTATCTTTTCATAATGAATAGGTAGAATACGATAGAAGGCCTAAGTTTGTTTATTTAAATAAACAAATTATATTTCTACTTGACCAGACCTAAGCCAAGATTCATAAATATTTTTCCTCTTTAAACCAATGTCTTAACAAATAAAGTTCTGGAAAACGGGCTACACAGCAGCTTTAGTATTCTGCCTCTGAATACGATTGTTGCCCTTTGGCGAAATTGAATTTCAATTTATCTTGGTAAGTGGGACACGGCGCGCGTTGATGGCGCAATACGCGCACCAATGAATATGTTTCGCGGATACAACTCCACTGTTTATAATGAAAAAATCCTTTGTTCTTTTCTTTCACACAACAATGATAGGTATTTAGTTAATAGACTTTACATTATTTTGATGCATACAACAAACGCATAAGTTTACCTATGTGAAGATATTACTACTTACTCGAAATTCAGTTAATAACCGCCATTCTTACCTATATTAGTAAGATTTCTTTACCTTAAGTAAATTAATGAATTAACTACCTAACAGTGATAAGACTAATTTTAGCATCTTAAATTCATATAACTTTAAACGTACAGTGGTGTATTGTCAGTAAAGTCGTTTTCAGAGGAAAGGCTTTAAACTATGATGTATAACCAAATGTTTTTTAGGAATACATTTATTACGTGACAGATTTTTTTTTAGTAAGTCTTAAGTAAGGCCATAGATAGGAGAATATTTTTATTCCTGTAAAAAATATATATAAAATAAAATAGGATTATAATAATAGAAAAACAGTTAAGTAGAAGTATTTTATATAAGGTTCATATATATACACGCATGCGTAATCAACAATGCGTAATCAGTAGGTAGTAGTTTTATTAATGACTAGTAAAAACTGTCAAAGCCTGACGAGTTTATTTTCATAAAAGCCTCAGCGTTAAAAAAATTAAAAAGATACGGAACCCCAAATCATAAACATAATTCTGGACTAGCGTATCATTGCACAACCAAACTTCTGAACTGAATATGACCTTGCCGAATTAGGCAATGTTGCCATACAACTGGTTGCTTCAGCACTCACCAAATTTTTATTTATTATTTCTTTAATGTTTTTTAAATAGTTCATATAATTGTAGGAATTAATGGAATTGTTTTGCTTACTATAAACCAGTTTAAGACCAGCCTACTAAAAAATAATCCATAGCACTTTATTATTTCGAGTAAGCACACCTAACCTATTTATATAAGTGAAGATGTGTGTTAGTTAATACATATAACATAATAAATATTCACTAAATAGTTACTATAATTGCATTGTATTATCTATTTAATACATAGAAACACACTTGAAATAATAAAGTGTTTTTGGATTTTTTTTAGTAAGTAAACTGGTTTCAATACTGCTTCAGCAAAAAGTTCCACGGCAGAGAGGGTTGCCTAAAAGAGGGCTAAGCGCTAACAAATTTGACATTCATAAATATTGTACCGTTACGTAATACGCATATACATTAGTAAATACATAAATAAATACATATTTTCCTCAACAATCGACGAGTTTGAGTAGGAGACTAGTGTCACCTTAAAATTGAGAGAAGATTTGTAAGCTCCCCCAGTTCCCTATGAAATACAATATAAGATTTGTTGTACATTTGCATTCTTAAAAAAAAGTATCACTATATTTTAATGACTAGGTATGACTATATTACGATAGACAGTTCGGGCGAACTAAGATTATAATGAGCAAGCGAGCACACTGCTCGCGCACTCAAGTAGCATATTGAGCGCGTTTCCACCGACTCGCGGGCAGCCGCGCGCGCATCATTCAAATATTATTTTGTAATACCGCTAAAATCGTGGTAACCAGGCCAAGGCCCGGTTTATTTACATGTACGTGAGAAATAGCAGTATCACTAAACGTATAAGTGTACGTAACGTACCTAACCATGAATAATGTTCCACGAAATATCAACTTACTAAAATGCATTTTATTCCTCTTAAATTTAATTAAACTCTACCTCATGTTGGTATTACCTTTAAAACATATTAATTATTACACCTCAGAAACTAGGTACCTACCTACTTACCCAACTACATGATTGATATCTCTAAGCTAGCTGTGGCTACTTTAAAACAGAAAGTACAAGCCGCATCTTAATTGAGGAACAATTTGAATGAGTTCTGTAGTCCCTAGAACTGTACTGCAAGCCTTGAATAAATAAATTGCTATATTAAATACAGATATTATAGATCAATTTTGTAGTCAAGGTTAAAATAACGTGCCGTAAACAGTGTACACCGAGAGAAAGAACCAGTTTGGTGTTAAAAGGCTATAGTGCGCATCGGAGAGGCTTCTTAGGTACGTTGTAGAGTGTACATTGAGTTCCTATTTGATGGAATTGAATGACTACAATTTTCAGGACAGTACAGCGAGCTGGTCGAGATTCAGTACTTGGCTGAGTTGGCTGTGCTAGAGTTATCATTTTGGTTTTAACTGTTAGGATAACATTCATTTCAAATGGTAAATAAATAAACAATTTTAACGCACGCTGGCCAATGTCGTCACTACTATCAGTAGAAGTGTTAGAGAGTAACAAATTCGACAAGCACGAGGTCATTGATAGAGCAGAGGATGTTAAACATAATAGATTTACTTTACGTATTTTGATTAGTTAGATTTACTTTCTGATACGCTGTATTACTGCGAAACGCGATTGAGTATCAAAATATTCGTGATAATTTCAACAGATTTAGTTTCCAATTCCTTTATAATTTAATATCGATATTTTAACTTATATCACGTTGATAAAAAACTAGGTCATCATCACCTAATTATTATGCTTTAAACTGTGCCAAGTTAAGCATTATGCTCCAGATGGATTTATGCAAAATAAATGCACTCCGTATTCAGAAGATAGCATTTGACTTTATAAATATAACATTGTATTTATTTAAAGTATCTGATTGGCAAAGCGTTGAACTGATTTTTAAAGGAGAACAAATAGGTGCAGAATACAATACATTATGGTGAAGCAATATTGCTAGTTCGTTCAAGTTCTGAAGAAATATCTACGTCACAAATAAGCGCGCCGCGCCGCCGCCGCCGCCGCCGCGCTGTCCTCGTAAAGTCTGTATCTATTATTTATTCTGCTCCGTAGAGATTTCATCAAGGATAGATAAAATGGATTAGTGAAGTACTGCGCTGTGAAAGCGGAAGAAAACTAACCTATTATTTGTAATAGCCGAGAGACACTCAAGTTCAGTCACTAATGAAACTTACTAACAGTATTTTCAGAAAATAATCTAACTCTGTAAAGGAAAACCTACGTAATTATATATTTATTGACATTTGTACACAGCATCGAGTCCCAAACTAAGCATAAAGTACAAGGTATAAAAAACAGTTTGACACACAGAACTTCAGCGACTTCCAGAACTTAATACTTTTTATACCCGTTTAGACATAGTTACTTTACATATTTTTCACTCTACATTGAACATTGTACTGGGTGCTTCCACACTTGAGTTAATTGAACAATAAAACAACGAAACGGAGACTGCCTGTTAGTGGTAAACGCATTTTTAAGTTATATGAGTACTTGTTAGGTAGATGTGTCTCGTCTTTTAAGATTATCGATGTCTGGGTAAAAAGGACTACTCTCGACTAGATTAAACATGAGTAGGTAGTGACTGAGTGGTAAAATTTAAATTCGTAACTATATGGAGACAGGTTGATGTTTTACGAATTCTAAAAAAAAGTCTAGCATAATCACTATTTTTTTATTCAGACAACCTGTACCTACATATGTATGTTATACGCTCTTTGTAAAAGGGTCGTCCTGAGTTTCATTACTACTATGTATATTTGTACCGCCAAGCATCTTTACTGTTTTTCGGTTTGAAAGGTGTGAGTGCCGGTGAAATTACAGGTACTTTATACCAAATTAAACCTTAAATATATATAAAAATAATATTATAATAATATAAATAAAATAACTATTATCACTTAACATCAGGTGAGCCATTTGATTGGACAACATAAGAAAGTTGTATAAAAAACATGCTATTCAAATTTTGTTGTATTTTTGTAAATCCGTGGAAGTTAAGTAGGATTTCAAGATTTTAATCTTGAAATAAAATAAATCTTCTAAATAAAAGGATAAATCCTTTTTCCTTCAATAGATTGTAATTTCGCATTTGTACTCTCGCCCGATATGAATCTCCAATTCCACTTAGAGAGCAGTCAGACCATGCTACTTGACCGTTAACCACAGAAGCTATAAAAAAAAATGCGTGATTTTTTTTAATCCCCTTTTCAGAAGTTATGACTTTTCAGTTACAAACTAGCTTTTGCCACAGGTCAGGATAAAAACCCCTTTAAAACCAACAATACCAAAACTGTCCAAGTGAGGTTTATGCAAGTGTAGCTGTTATTGCACCTTAAGTTTTTGGGTATAGAGATATAATAATATAGTGTACATTTCATTTATCCGTATCAAAATATTGCTTTTACCAATTTTGCTCTAGGAAATGGCTCTTATTCCATTGAAAGCCAGCAGTAAAGTAATAATTCGTGCTCTAGACGCACGTTCTTTCTCCCACTGCTGCATACGTTTTTACAGTAAGATATATATTATTTATAAGTCCGCCATCTAACCGACTATATTAAATTGTATTGATTACTATACTCGAAATAATTATAAACAGCAGAATGTTGCTCGTGAAAAGAACAATTCTATTAAGATCCCACGCTGACGCTCGGAATCCTACAATAGATTATGTTTTTCGCTTGTTTTTGTAAATAGTAGACCGTTGCTTAGTAACATTAGTTTTTAAATCCTTAAAAGCTTCAAAGGACCAATCCATTGTTACAACTTGCAGGGGTAAAAACCTACGTCAAAATGATATAGGGGAGGCAATTTAAAAATTATCGGCAGTATCCGTTATAATATTACCCTGTAAGTAAATATTTAGCAAGATGCAAATATAATCAGTGAGTAAAGGCTCTAGACTATAAAAGTTGAAACGATAAGGGTTCTTTGTCGAACATGGTACGGAACCCGATAATAACGGTGGATTTGAATCAGTTACGGCAGAATTCCACTATGCTTGTCTCGTGTGGACTTGCGTCTCTGATATTTTGTATAAGACAGAGGTATCAAACTGGCGTCGGCTGCTCTAGTGTAATTACTTCTATAAAAAATATTTGGGACCGATAGGCTTCTGACGCGTCACCGCGATACGCGAGGCAGTTACAGCCAACGCTAAACCCACGCCTCGTCACAAAGTAAATAAAATAAGTAGGTAAGCATTGTGTTTTTGTGTGAAACAATCAAAAATAGCATCTTTCACTTGATATATCTCCCATTTTTCCCAGTCCGGTCTAATAAACAATTAAAATCGCTCAAATTTATAATTGAGTGTTCCCATTCATCTCAATAACAGCTGACTAAATTGAAAGAATCTTTGTATGAATGTAGATTATAACCACATTAATATCTCGGGAAAAACCCTCAAACAAGAGGGAGGTGTTGAAGTTTGTATGGAGATTTGTGTCGTCGGGGTGCTTTTGATTATCAAACGGTAAGCACTTCAAAATTAGCAGACAATTATGGACTCGTCATTGCTTTCCAACCCTATCTCAGTATTTTGATGCTATCGCAGTCATTTACTCCCACTCCATAACAAAAACGATTAAACTGATTTGGATGAAACTTGGAACAAGCATAGTTTCGGGCCTGAAAAAACATAGGTAGGTGTTACCATCACGCGAGTGGATCCGTAAGCGTTTACTTGTATTATAGTAATTACACGTGTTTCTAGTGGGATCAACAAGGTCACTATGACATCATTAAAAAACAAAACCGGAAAAGTACAAGTCTACTCGCCCACTGAGGGTTCCGAATCGAAACTATAATTTTAATTTTGAAGTATTTAGATACATAGAAAGAAACATTTACACATCAACAACACAGTGCGAAAGTATATCATAAAAATAATGACTAAGAGAACGTTTGAAGACAAAAACACTACTCCTGGATCCTACTAACCTAAATCTAATTTTACTAAGGCGCTATAAAATATTACATTATGCACCTTCCTACTAACTTTATTACTTAGTGCATGCCGACCAGCAGTGATATTATAAGCCAAAAAAGATACTATCTCAACCTAATGCTGCTCTACCGAAGCGAAATAGCACTGATTTCAGTTATGTTAGTTAGACCAATGTGATTGACGGGTGCTGTCTGCTGAATACTACTTCATGCTATCTAAATACGTGTTAGTTAGCATCTAGACTAATTTTCCGTAATATTTACATAACGAGCACGGCTTAATGAACTATCAAAGCTATCGATTTAAAATTTGAATGAAAAAAAAAACAAATATTTTCATGGTCAACATTTCAAACGGGTTTCAGGTAGGCAGGTTTCAGTCTTGACTTGGAAGCTTAAAACTTATGTCACAGAAATGTAAAGTAAAATAAATTTTAAATCGATAGCTTTGGTAGTTCCTTACTTATTAAGCCGTGCTCTGGCACGTTTCTGGTGTTCTGTTTCATCATTTTGGTTTGGAACCCTAAAAATGTACCGTGTTAAATTGAGTTTGTATACCTAATTTAAACAATAGTTTTTAAATTTACATACTGAACCAGGTGCATACTGAAGTTAAAAAAATACCATAAGTTTTACTTTTGGTGTTAAAGACTCATGTGTCTGTTATTTCACCATCACCCCGCAAACCGGAGAACACAGAAATTTGAGTAACACTACACCCCTACTTGACAGTGGAACTAGGTACGATATCGATTTCTTTATTCTTCCACAAAGAGCTCTACTACTACCGATTAGGATATATGTATATAGTGTAAGGAGTATAATTTACTCTTTCTTTTTACTATAATTTTAGTGTTTGAATTGTCCTAAATAAAACCTATTGTCGTGATTTCATATCACGTATATCAATAGGCTCATTGGAATGTAACGAGGTAGGTATTCACCAAAAACATATTAGTGAGTCTTAAAAGCGTTCGTTATTATTACTAACAATCGTTACTTGTCGGGTAAACCTACATCTAATGTTGCACACAATACAACCACCAAATGAATACACCCTACCGGCTACATACTCTTCGCTTCGCACATCTCCGTTCACACAGCTACACGACAATGAAGAATATTGTTTTATCAAGGTATTTCATTGAAATAAGAAATCCTGAGTGAAGCGGTAGTAAAAATTTTTTTTTGTAAGAATTGGGATATAGGATACACTGCTACTCATCTCCTGGTGTGTTCCTTTAGTCGACTCTTATGGGACCATAGGAGGTAATTGAGTGGTCATATTCTAAGACGGGACCACCACGGCTTTAACTAAAACAAAATTTCATTTAAATAAAAATTTTTCTTTATAGGTACATTATACTATTACCTGATAAGTTCAAGATGACATGAGAGTATCAAAAAGTTTGCGTGTTAGCGGCGCGGACATAGGCGGTCTTCTAACGGGGTTCCTTGTCGGATTTTGGAACCCAAAAATTTTGTTGTACCAGCTCAGTTTGAAAGTGAAACTAAAAAGATCAATCGACTTGAAACACCTAAGCGAGAATGCTAGCACTTACTGACCTACTGACCCAATGCTCTTGACTTACAAACCTGAAATTCAGAACCAAACCCTTTCAGCGTCGCTAATCTACCGCAAGTCATTAACCGCATAGTAACTTTACATCCGATTGATTTAAATAAGATCCTAAATGAATACGAATTACTATTAACGCATGTTGATTATGATTTATTTGCATTGTGGATAATCCCGTCAAACTGCATATCGGTGCCGCACTAATCCAAGTATTGAAATGAAGATTTTGCAACATTTATATATTATATTAAAAACAACACATTTATAGGATCGAAGAGCCTATCTTTGCCCTTATAAACCTTACGTTCGCCGCTGTAATATACAAAACTGTTTTCTATTTCGTGCGCGTCACAGATTCGTGAATAATTTCAGTTTTCATGTCGTAGCGGGGTAAAATTTCTGTACGTACTATGGCAGCTTTGATTAGACTTCAACAACTTTCATACTAAATAATACTATAATGCATAGGTACGCGTGGGGTCACATCGTGCCTGGACTTATAATTAATTAAATAATTAACTTAAATTATAATTACATACTAAAATAACGGTCACTTATATATATTGCAATTATACTACCTGTAGGTAAGTCAGACCAATATCGTTAAAATATTTAAATCTATAAATATTTTTACCGATATATTCAACGATAACCGGTGAAATAATGTATTAGTAAGGGGCTCGTCCGGGGAAGTATTACCATACCACCATACCTTTTTCTGCCGCCAAGCAGCTAATGTTTTTTTATACTTCTTGCTTATGGAACCAGCAGTTGGCCCACCTCAAGGTGAGCAGCTACCTTCACCTATAACAAAGCATTGCCTAGCAGGTCACGTTCGTTACGAACGTGCCCTACGATGCACTGCTCTGCGTCCTACAACCTAAGGCATACAGATGTTAAGTTTCATGTGCCTGTAATTTCACTGGCTAATTGGTAATTACACTCTTCAAACCGGAACATACTAAGCGACTCTGTGACAGAAATAAGTATGGTGGTAAAACTTCCCTTCATTTGCATTGTTGGATTTGCATTAGTGCATTTCTCCGGACAAGCGCATCACTAAGAGCTCTACTACAACACTTCCAGTGTTTCAGTTTGAAGGGTGTGGGTGGCGGTGAAATTACAGGCACATGAGACTTAACACCTGGTATGCCTTAGCAAGTTGTATAAAGACAAAAAAATTTAGAAAAAAAGCAAAACTGTTGTAACGACTGAATGTTAATGTTTCGACTAAATACACTCAATGAATTAATTGTTTGACGGCAAATAAATATGTAGTCCTCAACAACTGGAATAATTAAATGTTAAGAAACAGTATGCTATCTAAACGCTAAAGATGTAAAATAAATACAAAGACATTCAAATAAAAATAAGTTGGCAGTAAACAATTCGGATTAACAAAGGGTTGCTCAACCACCGACGCTGGTGTTAAATTAATAATGTATATTTTGGAGGTCCGGAGACAGTCGCGAGATGCCTTAGGTATGTTTTGTGATCTGCCCAAAGCATTTGGTTGTGTGCGCCATGAAAAGTTAGTCAGAAAATATACCAACCATGAAATGTTTTATGTAAAATGTGTTAGGTGTGTTGCTCTAGAGTCTATAGAAGTGTTATCGGCGAAAAAAATTATAAAGGATCAGTGTAAAAACTGGGTATATCACAAAATTCGATACTAGGGCCATTCTTGTTTTTAATTTACAGTAATGATCTACCGGAAGTGGCAAACGATTACGAGATTGACAGTTAAGAAATAACACTTCGATTGTTTTTTACTGAAACGAAATCAAACTAATTATGACGATGTAAATAATGCAATTTCTAAAGTTGTAAACTGGTTTAATGTAAACGGCATAATGCTAAACGAAAATAATTTATGACATAATTTATGATGATGGGTCAGAGAGTTATAACGAAATAAGTTTAAAGAAATAAACATAATAACGATACCTCGCTAATATACATATGAAAAACAGATGTATATTCGCAAAAGTATTAATTATTTAACAAAAAAAGCTAAAACCATATAGTTAACACTTCGATGAGCTCGCTGTTTCTACTAAAGTAAGCAAATACTTTGTAGGGCAATGTGTACACTTCTATAGCAAAGTGCTATTTGAAACTTTATTGTTATTTCATTTATTAACCTAATTTTCATCTTATTTCCGATCTTATGTTATCTTATCGACCGATCTGGCGCGACGGGCGAATGTCCGCCTGCGACGCAGGAGGTTGCGGGTTCGATTCTCGCCTCGGGATAAATGTCTGTACGATCTGCAAATATTTATTCCAGGTGTTCTGGGTATTTTCTATGTATAATAAAAAATATCTATGTACGTAATATATTGTGTTAATTATATCAGTCATCTAGTACCCATAACACAAGCTCTGCTTAGCTTGGGGCTAGATGATGCTGTGTGGATTGTCCAGCATTATTTATTTATTTATTTATCTTCTATTATATAAAAGAGCAGTCCATTCGCTCACTGACTCATCACGATTCCTCCGAAACTACAATGCTTAGAAGTCTGAAATTTGGCACAAGGATTCTTTAGAGGGTGCAAATGCTCACTAACAATTTTTTTTAAATTCGCACCTTAAAGTTTTGACAAGGGGTGTAAACGTTTGTATGCAAAATCGTATTGAAATGAAACTTTGGATACATGTTACTTATGGCAAGGTTTATAAAATGCAATATTGTTTTTTTTTAACTACCCTTATTAGGGTACCTTATTAGGGTAGGGGTTCACCTTATCGCTCTATGCTCAAGTGGCTCCCTATTCGCCTGCGTCGTAATATGCATATTCTTTCCCTTCTGTTTTATATTCTGTTCAATCCTATCTCTCCTAGCTATCTCAAGGAAAGGTTTGAATTCCTTCATTCCTCCAATGATTTTTCTCTAAGGTCATCAGACAACCTCTCCCTCAAAACGCCTGTACACAACAGTGCCTTCTATGGCAAGTCTTTTACAGTCCAAGCAGTACGTCTATGGAATACATTGCCAGTAGACATCAAACGGGCATCGTCACTCCCCATTTTTAAAAATAAGCTGAAACAGTTTTATGGTAATGACCTTTCTATTATTTAGCAAAGTTCCTTTTCTATTTTTTAGTTATGTATCAGTATATTGTATTTTTATTTAAGTATTAGTATTGGTTATGTTTATGACTATGTAGTTAAGTGTATAATATTTTTTATCTCTTACTCTTATTTTATTATTACTCTTTGTGCACCACCGTCCTTTATCGCTTCGCTCGTTACTCTCCATCCTAAGGTTGCCTGGAAGAAATCGCTTTCAGCGATAAGGCCGCCCTTTGTACTCTGTTAAATCAAGATTTATAAGCTATCCTTATGTACAATAAAGTGTTATCTATCTATCTATCTATCTAGGGGTGCGATGGGGCGTCAAAGTTTATATAGAAAAATCATAATGCGTGGTGCGATTTGCTTCAAACTCAGTTCGGCTTCTTAAAATAATAATGACTACATTCAACATTTTTCAAAACTACCCTTTACTAAAAGGGGAGGTTGGGTGTCACCATTTACATGAAAAAATCTGTATGCATGGTTTGATTTGCTTCAATCTTGATTTGTACACTTAAAATACGATATTATTACATAACTTTTCCAAGAATTTAAAAACAACCCCTACAGCTGGTTGAAAGGGATAAAAACGTTTATTTCGTGCAAAATAGAATAACGCCAACTTAGAGATATATATACAACTTTGATAAAACACTGTTTTTACTTGCAGATAAATTTTTCAAAATCGCAGGGGGTTGCAAGGGGTGTATAAGTTCGCCCCTAACGTGATCTCAGAAACTAAAAGCATTAGAAACTTGAAATTGAGAATGTAGGTTACTTATGCTATGTAAATACTAATCTGGTACAACACAGGGCTTAAATTATCTTTTGTCTAGCCGGGGGTGAAGTAGTGGCTGGTACCCCTAAATATAGGTGCGATAGTATTCGCTTTTGGAAGATTTTCGATGATTAGTACAATCATTCCATAAAACACTATAACTACGGGGTTTTTTTAAATAGAGTGTTTTTTAAGAAATAAAAGAGGAGGAAGAAACAGAGAAAAAAAAAATTAAAAAAAAAAATCGTGTGGGTTATTAAATGTCAGGTTACACTGCACTTATCAAAAATAAATCTGGGACAGATTCCTCAGTTCGGTTTTGCAGTTCTTATTTTTCATGGTACCAAGATAGGCATCATCCATCGTAAATATAGTACTGATCCTAGCAGGAATGTTGGAAGTAAGTCTAGGTAGGTAGGAACATACTCTAACCCGCGGACGAAGTCGCGAGAGAGACAGCTAGTTATATTATATTTTAAACCTTTATTCAGTTGTGCCTCTGATAACTCCACATAATACATATACATAGTTTAAGAATATTACGTTAAAGTAGAAGCTAGACAATTTTAAATGTAAAAGTGAAAATGCCAAAAAATAAACTAACGTACAATATCAAATCTCGATACACATAATCGGCTCCGCTTTTAAAATGTAGCTACGCAACAATGAATCATGCATCAGAGCAGGCCATCTTACAATATTACGGTGCTATTATGTAGTATTACTACCTGAGCGCACGTCATTGGCATTGGTCTCGCGGAGAAAGTATGACGTCAGTTGCGCACATGCAAAGAAAGCATGGCTGCGCGTGCGACTTCGTGAGCACTCTTGCCTTCGTTCGAGGCCGCAACGTCTGAACGATAGCGAAAATGACACACTTTAAGTGTAACCACTCTTACTGTCGCTTTTTCATCCAGTATTCAGGTCTCGATTATAAAACAGTAACTGTTGAGTCATTGTGCCGATGTATTTAATTAAATGCAACGTGAATTACAGTTAAATAACTTATTAAGTACGTATAAAGGTACTTGTATACCTGTACCTACCTAGGAACCAAGCTAATGTATGAGTAAAACGCAGAAAACCTCTGGTTCTAGAAATTTGAAATTTGGAGCCTAGTCTAGTGTCAGTCTAGTCTAGGTTCTAGGTGTTCTTTTTGCTTTTATGGCATAATCAGTGATTCCACTCATATATATGTAATATATATTATATACCTATATCTCTCTCTATTAGAGCCTCAGCGTTATATAGATTTACTAGCGAAACGCACGCGACTTCGTCCACGTGAAACTACATACAAACTTCAATCCCCGCTGTACACGTTTAGGGGTTTAATTTCAAAAATTCCTATCTAAGTAGGTACACTTCTAAGCACCAAGACGAATATACTCTGAAATTTTCAAGTCTCTACGACCAGTGGTTTAGGCTGTGCGTTGTCTATGTCCCAGTCAGTCAGTCAGTTAGGACAAAGATTCTTATTAAAGATTTTAATTCATGTAGAGTCCCACAACCCTCTCAGCTGAGAAGTAGTAACATTGTATACTGTTTGTGT
Organism: Electrophaes corylata; assembly: GCA_947095575.1. Taxonomy (NCBI): domain Eukaryota; kingdom Metazoa; phylum Arthropoda; class Insecta; order Lepidoptera; family Geometridae; genus Electrophaes; species Electrophaes corylata. Next base: position 7,358,883 of record OX352698.1, on the reverse strand, counting down.
GATGTTTAGCTCTTGCTTGAGATCACGTCGAATCATATTACGTTGCGAATACAAGGCTGTCACAGACAGTCACTCGTTCGTGACCTGCTGACTGATTTAACAAAATCCAGGTCAAGATCTTTATTTTGCTTTAATATTGAATAGCTCTCATTATGAGAACGAATAAGTTATATATGAAATAAATTTTAAAATCTGTCAGGTTTTTAGGTGAATAAATAATTATTATATTTTGCTGATTCACCATGCTTGGTATGGAATATATTCATGCACGAGTGTACTCATTCACCCACCTACTTAAATAGCTAAAGCTACATTTTTAATCATTACTACTTTTGTCTTACAGCCAAATCCAATTTTATCTTATGTTTAGCTACCATTTAAGAAGTACAACCTCAAATAAGAAGTCTCCAGATTCGTTTTGTTTCTGAATTCAGTGTCAGCGTTTATAGGTCGTTAGGTTTAACCAATTGCGCCCTAGCATATATATTATATCCGACGATGTAATCATCAAGTGATAACCGGGGATAGCGTAATTTCGTTTTACTTTTTTTCTTACGATTCATTTTTGCTGTCTAGTGGAGATTATGGCAACATCCACCCTCTCCAGGGTTGGCACGGGTTGAAAATTAAATTTAAAATTTAACATACGTACTACTTTTCATTTTGTTGAATGGCTTAGTAGGTACTAATATAAATACTTAATATTCATATAAGTAAAAATTGGTCGGTTTATTACATATAAAAATTATAATAATAGTCAATTGAGATCGAATGTGTTTGGCTGCCGCAACATCGGCTTGGATGCAGCGCTGCGGTGTGTCGGTAAAATACCGTCTCCGCGTGCGTTCGGATACCGCCACGTCCGTCAGTGTCATAGTTCCGCGCAATGGCCGTTTCCTATGTGAATTCTATGTTTTGAAACGGTTCGGACAAAAAGCTGGTCTGATGTACCAATTTGCAAAGTAGGCTACTACATGTGTACGACGGTGTAAGTAAGGAATAGTTTTAGCCCATTCTAGCTAGCTGCATTCACGTGGTTTTATTATTGTTATGCTTCGCAGCACGCTTTGCTCCGATACCGATATCAACTACCTGCTTATATTACCCGATCGAATGGACTTTTACATGTAAAACCAAACTACTTAGTATTTCAAAAGCGCGTGTTTGATTCGAGCGATGTTAAAGAGACTAAAAAAACAGGTAATGAAGTCCTACGTGTGTAAGGTGTAGCGAATGTATGTAAATGCCAATATGATATTTACACGACACAAACGGCAATCGTTGATGAATGCCGAGCGAACGATAACATAAGCTTGCTTGCTCGCGGCAACCCTGCCCTGCTGCGGCACTGCGCGCAACTGGGTCAGTGGGCCGCCCCCCGCGCCGTCCTCCGCCCGCGCGGTGGCGCAACCGCGCGAACGCGCACTAACATAGACCTGGATCGCGGGAAAGTAGGTCACCGACTCACTTTCACTTATTACATGGGCTCCTAATCGTTTTCCATTGTGCGAGCGAGCGGGGGCTTGCGGGTAGCGGCGGGGCGCGCATGCGGGAGGCGCCGGCACGCGCGCCGTTGTCGCCGGCCGGCCACCAGTCGATCGCGGAACGTCTACCCAGCGGCACGCGGGTCCGGGCCGCCGCCTCTGTCAGTTAAACTAAATGCGATCGTAATATATTGCGCGGAGTTCACATTCGTTGGAACGTTACCGGTGGAGAGACATAACCGGTGCTTGGCTTCCGCCTTCCATTCTAAAAACTCGTGTAGAACAAAATGTGCTGGATTTATGTGCCTCCTACTAAAGTGCTAGAACAGGTGCAACCTGCGAGCGTTGGTTAAGTGGTGCGGTCAGACCGCTAGTGAACTCGGTGACTGTGTGAACGTTGTTGCGGTTGAACGCCGCTGTAGGGATTTATAAAAAGTAGCCGCCCAGTGCGGCCGAGCATGACGATGGACCAGCAGACAGGCCTCATGTCCCTCAACATGTCCCCGTTCGATCTGAGTCCTGGTCCTGACGGATCGGGGTCAGGCGGACCCTCGGGACCTTCCCAACAATACGTGCCTCAGGGTGCTGCATACCAATGCCAACCTGAACAACAATCTTTTGGCTACGCCAATTTGGACCCCACATATCTATTTCCAACAGGCGGTGGCGGTGAATCCGGTGCTTATCTACCAGCAGCGGCTACCGTCTGTGATCAAACCGACACCAAGGATGTGATTGAGGAGCTATGTCCAGTTTGCGGCGATAAAGTGAGCGGTTACCACTACGGGTTACTCACGTGCGAATCATGCAAAGGATTTTTCAAGAGGACCGTTCAAAATAAGAAGGTCTACACGTGCGTTGCAGAACGAGCTTGTCACATTGACAAAACGCAGAGGAAACGGTGCCCATTTTGCCGTTTTCAAAAATGCTTGGATGTCGGCATGAAGCTTGAAGGTAAGTTTTTTAATAAAATACATCCCTAACCTGCCTCAATATAAAAGCATATTCCACATTTACCTATTTGGTGTAGATCATGTTACTTTTCAGATCTAACTCAATCAGACAGTAATTTCAACTTAATTATCAAGGGCCCAGTTTCATTTCAAAAACCATTACATTATTTGAACTATACGAGTATTACATTAAAATGATTGAAACCTGCACAGGTAAAAGTTAAATGTCAGTCTATATTTCATCATCGAAATTGGACTAACCATTCGTAATCGTACATTATACATACAAAATACCTCCACCAAGCATGGGAAAGATGCATTGATGTGATAAATATCAATGAATCCGTATTTTTTCGTTTGATGGCATTGTAATTCCCATTTCCATCACCATACCCTAGCAAGTTTTCGAAGCTGGATCAAGTTGCAGATGAACATTGATTCATTTATCTTGTTTAATGATGTTACTGTTACGAATAAGATATACTTAAAAAGCTAGAATACCAGTACAACAAAATCAAGATGATCAATTAATGATATGCAATATTTTGATATTTGAATATTCAGTCAGTTATGTGCAGTATTCGAAAAAGAAAAATAGATGCTGACCTTTCTTGACTTAACCCACATTTTGGATGTTTTTTGATAACTCTACACAATAAATAAGCCTCAAAATTTAAATATATCTACCTGTATAGGCTGTGCTTATAAGCAGTACCAAGAGGAAGTCTGAAAGTAAAGCACCTAAAGAGATATAAAACAAAAATATTGGCATACGAGCATGGAATTCCAAAAAAGTATCATGATGCATGGGTCGAACATTAAAAATGTAGGGATGGCCGCTAGTGCCCACATGCAATGGATAGAGTTGCTAAAACAGAGGCCTTTTGGGCCACCAAGAAACTCAGCCACTTAAATGAATCATGATGATTATGGTTTATAATATGATCTCACTTACCCTACACGACATGGTCTAGTTCTATATATGAACCATGATGGTTATGGTTCATAATATGATCTTTTACCTTACACGAGGTGATTTAGTTTCAGTTCTAACACATTCTCCAAGCTGGAGTTTTCAATTAGCATTAATTTGAATCATATTTTTAGTACGAAACTGTATAGTTAATTTGATGAAACTTACATGGTAGGTATATAGGTATTTCAATTACATTGGTTTTGAAACGATCATCATATCATACGATAATAATTTATGATACTCGTTGGATTTTGAAGTTCTCAATTCAATTCTCACCAAGGCCAAATATTCATGTGATGAACAATAGATACCTATCTTTGTTCAGTATTGGTTCGGTGTTGTGTGGTATCGTATCCAAAGTATGCACTTACTTGTAAAAATGTTTAAGTATTCTATTAACTATCTTGTTCCCATAGTAAGCTTTAATTAGTTCGTGTTGTGTGAACTGACAGATACACGCTCGACTAGTATTCCTATAAGAATCAAAGTACAGCATGCATGACTGATACACATTGTTATACCTAGACAACGTACAGCCAAAACCACAGACCGGTTTATGGGTGTTCGTCTTGGTGAGTGGAAGACTTTTGGATAGTCGCAATTCTCCTGCCAGATGTTCAAGATTGAGTTTTTTTTTATTTATACAACTTTAATGCGTTAAGGATTCTCTCTCTCCCTCTGGTCTTTTTTGAACAATTTCTCAACGCTGACAAATTCGCTAGTAACGTCTAGTTTTTCAAGAATTGCATTTGTTCCATGGCTATTCCATGGATATTAAAAGGGCCTCATGATAACCTAACGATAAATTCTTCGCGTGCTTTTTTATACCACACAATTAGTATTGTCGAATCTCTGCTCTGCTGCGCCTACGACCGTTAACGAGAGGTTTAAAATGTAAGAGGACAAATGTCAATTGAATGCGTTTATCTGATATATTTTTTTTAAATCATACAAAACGCTAATCTTATTAGAAATTATTAACACCAAAACTAAACTGCTTATTATTATTTTTCAACCTCTACATGCCATGTTAAGATGAAACTATGAGTGAAATAATACCAATACCAATTATAAGAATCTTTGTCCTGACTGACTGACATAAACACTATGCACAACCCAAGTCGCCGATCGTAGAAATATAAATTTTTAGGGTATATTTTCCTTGATGCGTAGAGGTGAAGAAATATATTTTTGAAATTCAATCCCCTAAACGAGTACAGCGGGGTTGAAGTTTGTATGTCAATAACTCCACACGGACGAAGTTGTTAAAACGTTGATTCTTATGATATTGTGAATTTTTTCTCATAACTACTATTTAATTTAGTGACTGGCATTAAATCTCACATGTACTGCACCAATTACCTATACCAGTAGTAGTAAACATAGTAAACTTAAGTAAACTTTAACTTGTATGCATAAAACTATTCCATGCCAAATACAAGAATTCCATAGGTCTTTAAATATAGTTAATGGTTAACCGACTCGTGTTTTATATAATTAGAAAAGGTTATATTTATTTAATTGAAAGGGCCTGGTATTGTTGTAGTGAAGGCAGGTGAATCTTTTGAAGGTTTCGCATATTATCTTGTAGTTAGGCGATCGCGTGGGGCGGAGCTTGAAGTGCGGATCGTTCTAAATTTAAAACGCGCACGGCCGCAGAGCGCCCTGACCTACTTGCGAGCGGGGCCGCGATGCGGCGCGAGCGCTGCTTGTTTGTGCGTGCATACGCTGAATGTGCGATCATCGTATGCTCTAGTGTGCGTGAGCGACTCGCCATTCCGCGTTTCGCCAGATGCTTCTTAATTTGCAATATTATCTACTCCTGTTATTTTTCAATCAGTATTTTGTACAAATGCGGATCTTAACTAGATACAATTTTGACTAATTATAACGTTTACTTTTTGAATCTAATCTAGATTTTGAAATGTCTCTTACTCCAATTCGCAGACTTGGAATTAGTAGGATACTTACGTAGATACATATTTATTAAATACTTAAACAGCTACATTTGTTTACTAACGAAGTGAGTAAAAAATGATAAACAGTTTTAAGTTCAACCTAATTACAACCATGTCACCTAGTAAATAATGTCGCTAATTGTAAAAACAAAATAAGAGCTCATTTCTTAAATGAGCTCTTATTTATCGACACGGTTTTTTTTTCGCAGACCCTATATCTAGTGGTATCATTGATCGAAGGTTCAAGCAGTAAAAGTAGAAAGTGTAGAAACAGACAGTAAATGATTGGTCAAGTAAATGTTAGGGGTTAATTTTATACATTCTTGCTTAGTTTATTTCTGGCCCGTTAGCGAAGCTGTTTGCAAAAGTCCGTCAAGATAGCGTGATTGGTCGTGTGCACTGACTTGGGCATTGAATATTCAAGGCCAAGGCCTTATTGCAACACTTTCTCATGTGTCCTTTTTCTAGTAATCATAAAGTTCAATACAAGGTTTATAGTTGTGCAACACTATAGCTAAGTATCTACCATTGAATATATTTTGAATAAATTTCAATTTCAATAGGTGCTGTTTACAGTTTTAATGTCTTTATCATACAATCAAGATCGGGCATGGGTGCATAGATACATAAGTTTTACATTCCCAATAAGTATGGGTATATTCACCCGGGTAAAGTGTTTTGTATGTAATTATGTGTGAATATTATAATGAGAGATCTAAAAAGATCAATAATTCACAAGTTCAAATCACTAAAATTTAAAGCTACAGACTTAATTTCCATCGTAAAATATTTTTTTTCTGCTTTTTATCTAAAAAACGATGCTAAAAGTATATTGAATCTTGTTCATCCTATGCTATATGATCATACTTAATCAGAACTTAATTAAAACCAACTCTAGTTCGATATCATAAAAAACTTAAATAGGTCTAGAAGTAGGTACCCTGGATCCTGTTTATAATAATTTTGTTGGTACACAGGTGTTTCTTTTAAACTGAATGCTTCGATGGTATGAAACAAAAGTTTCTGCAATTGCAATTTTGTCCAAGCGATATCTTTTACAAGGTGGGTTTTACTTTAGATTCAGATCTCATATATATCTCAGATGCCCAATCCTCGTATTTTAGTGAAATATGGTTAAAACTAGAATTTGATAGTCAAAATTGGCCATGTCTGAAATGTTAGTTTCAAAGTCGATTTTTCGTTACGTGAATTGGGTCTCAGAATGTGGAAAAGCCAGCAACGATTTCTACTAAACATAGTAAAGAACCATCTCAGAATCAATGACTTTATTTGGAAAGAAATGCATTAGAGTAGGAGCATTACTTTCTGAGCTACAAGGTCAAAGAAAATATTTAAACTTGATAATGTATTAAACTTATAACTCCTCTTTCTATTCAGAAGTTGCAAATATTTCAGAACACCTGATAGAATGATAATCGTATGATAAATAAACGGATTGATTCGATGATGATAGAGCAGCAAAATGTGTTTGCGCGGTACATTGTGCACCTACATGTAATATGTTTATTGCAAGCATATGTCAGAATTGTCAGATGACACAATTCACACAAATGGCTGGCTGACCCGAATAGCGACGCGGTTGCGAGAGGCTCGCACCGCCCGACCGACCTGCCTGCAAGCCTTGTGTAATGCCACTACCAAACCTCTGACTCCACTTATACAGCCGATATTTTATAGCTTTGCTTTACGTATTTAGCTTATGTTTACAAAAATGATTGGCATTGGCTCTATGTAAGTCTCACTATGCTGTGTTTCAGGGAAAACTCTCGAATGTCTATGTCGTTCCCTGTTCCTTGTATTCTGTCAGTATGTTCATCAATTAATAACAATAATAAACTTATTTAAAACAACTTTATTTAAAACTACAGTAATTGGTACATTTTTATAGGTTACTTAAGTAGTAACTCATTTTCCCAAGGTCAATTAAATATTATCAACATAAAAAAATTAAAAATGCAAAACAGATTGTAATTTTATATACTTACCTAAATAATGCCATATTGCTAGAGCAGTACCTACCTCTTTAGACTGAAACTTTTACTTTGTGTTTAAAATATTCCACTCACATACTTATGCTGGTTCTATCTGTAAAACAATGAACATGTACGAGTAAATGAGTAATGATGATGGTTCATTACAGAACGCTAAAATTACCCATATTTGACGTAAACTAAACACTCCCGGTGTCGCCATGAACTCAAAGGTCAGAACTTGAAAAAACAACTTTGCTCGAGATTTTGATTCGTCTCTTTCATTGCACAACAGTAACTTTATCTGTCTGTCGTGGTTTTCGCTTACCTCCCGTCCCTCTCGTCAATGTCGTTGAAGGCGACAGAGAGAAGAATCTTTTTCTGGGAACTTAATACTAACAATGCGATCACTAATCCGATTGCCAAGGGTGGTGACTATGCCAAATCCCTCAACTTTGTGTGTCCGTCAACTTATTCAGCTTGATGATGAATTGTGTCAACATCAGGCTAGAAGGATTTCAACTCAAGGCAACTATTTAAAAATATGTAAAAGGAGTACCATTAAATTACACTGGTTTCAAACCAACTATCGATTTGCCGATAACTTGATCAAAAGGCTTAACAGTTTAGGCCTGAAAACCACCGAACCCAAGATAAAATAAAAGTCTAGCGTGTTTGTTAATCACTAAGCAGACTCAAACTAATCGGTCAATTACCCAAAAATTATTAAATGAATTACTAATTATATTATTATTTAATAAATAATGTTATTAAATTGTTATGTATATGCCATGGTTGTAATCCCTAGGTGCAGTAGATATTTCTTCAGATTTCTTAGTACTAAATCTAGCGTCTTAAGTATTTGACGTTTACTTAGTTTTTTAGCAAATTAGTTGGTCACATATGGTATCAAAATCTACCGCCACTGCTAGATTATAAATACAAAGCCAAGAAACAAAGTTTACTGTAGATGCCAGGAGTCGGGTAACTTTCATAAAAATCCTTTGAAAAAAAAAGAAAGTTTATTTGACAAAGGGCAGAGTGTACAAGGTTTATGAAATAAGCATAGAACCAAATCAAATTTACACATTTGAAATTGAACATGGTTCTAAAACACGATGAGTTCCTTGATTTCCAAACTAAGTTAGAAAACTTGTGTTTTGAGAACCAGTGATCCTCCTCTAAGCTCGCGGCAGAGAAACGCAAAGAGAAGTGAAACCAATGAATATGTTGAATTGTTTGAAACCAGCTAACGATTTGGATAGAAACGAGTGGAGGGTTGTGTATCGGGCGTGCGCCAGTGACTGTTTCGACACAATCAGCCGTCGTCGGTGGGGTACACTGCGCAAGCGCCGTTTCACAAGACGCTCAGTCGACCTGTCGCAACGGACTACCCAAATGTGACCTGAACACGTATCACATTTTCTTATCCACTCTGTATGTATGTCAGTGAGTACACATTAATGGCTTACATTAATCGTTTCTACTGCTACATTATCGGATACTCCAATGTTATTTGCTATTTGTTATGAAATTTCAAACCATATTATAGATGAGAAACGTAGCTGACAAGAGTCTCAATAATTGTCAAATAGTTATATAATAACTAATTATTTATGTGTATAGGCTATGGGAAAGATTTACCTAACGCCCATAGGTAATGTTATCTATACGGTCTCTATACCTACGCTATTTTATGACATTCAAAAGCAATTCAGTGGTATGACACAAAATGACGGCAACTACACGCATCGTTGCCCACAGTGAGCACACGCAACCTTATGTAATTTAACTCTATGATGTGCTACTATGATGCCCTACCTACTTACCTAGTTAGTTCTTCAGAAAACTTATCACATTATATTAGACAAATGGTAGGTAGGCCTTTTCTAAAAATATATAAATCCAATATATATTTAGATATCTAATAAGATTAAATCAGTACAACCAAATTCTTATCGGGCTTGTCCAGTTGGTGTTAGCAAGAGGCAGCTAAAATAAATACAGGACCTGTAGATGTATCACATACGTATGTTTGAATCACATAGTTAAGTCAGGCGCATTTGCCGTCTGCGCCGCGACAGATGTTAGATCACAATAAAAACGCGCGCGCCAGCCGACTATTTCGGCGCGCTGCCTTGACCCGAATCGAGTGTTTCGACAGAGCGGCCTCGTACACCGGGCCTTTCTATTTTTTAGGCATTACCTGTCGTATTATTACGACATTACTATGAGCTCAGCAATCTTACAAGGATTTTATGCGCGGGCGCATCACTCCTTACGTACGACGAGGACGGAGTTGCACTGGAAACTTGTATTTTTAACGTTACGAGGCCATAGGGTTCATATTCATATTACCTGACACTTAACAGCTCTATAAAATATTCTTGTCACTGTCACTTTCATATCGACAAAAAGAGATGGCAACCGAATTTTTGAACATTTTAGCTAGCAGCCAACATGAATAAGACGATTAATAGGGTGAGCTAAGGGAGTACAATATTAGGTTCCTCTCTATTCTCCTTGAAGGTTCGATAGACGTGTGACGATAAGACAGGTAATTAAGGACTAGGTTGGTATTTCTATTTAGAATTTCCGCCAAATGGTATTGAACATATTGAAATTATGCTCAAGCGATCTTGACACCATTACGAGGATGCTGACGAAGACAAGTTGATGATGACGGAATACTTTTAAATGATTTATCTCAACTGTATGAAATCACGGTCGCTATCTAGCTTACTTGGCGCACGATCATGTTGGTGTTGCCGCACGCGTTCGTTTCCACTCGGACGTCGTCGGCCTCGTTCGTACCTGGGGGGAGGGCGGCAGGGCATAGTCAGCCTTGACCAAGTTTCACCGACTCGTCGGACGGTCGGTACAAGGATCGATCCCCACCTCTTCCCGTCCTTTCGGTAAATACCATTTTATCTCGTTGACACGATTACTTCATTCGATGGCCCTGATTGACTCACCAAGGTCAAAACATTAGTAGCCTGTTTTTTTTTTCTACAGCGCGTCCTCTCCATGGAAGAGATTAGATGTGCAACGACGTGACTTCGTTGCCAGGGTCGACCTTGACCTATCTATCTGTCATAAAGTGGGCCGTTGTAGCCACAAATAACACCAGAGGCCGAGTTGAACTCACTCGTAATGTATCTATTTCTGCATCTACCTATATATTTGTCACAAACAACATATGTTTTTGATTAGTAAAAATGACCTTGACCTTGATCCACTTTTAGTCTTATAATAATAAACGGCTGACCTCGTTTACCGCATTATCGGCTGCTATAGTAATAGCGTGCTTTATAAGATGAGTATCAAAAGCCAGTATAATGATCTATCTAATTTGTCTTATAGGAATTCTAGCAAAAACTAAAACCTAAAACCAGAGCAGGACAACGCTGCCTTTAAGTATAATACCGTTTAAATTTGCTTATTATATAGCATTCTGAGCCCCAAAAGTTCTTGTGATTTTTGTTTTGTGTTAAGCGAGCTCGTTTTTGGAGTCATTTGGAGTCACGACAGTTTTCATAGCACCCGATAGAGGCACTTGACTCGTTGCCATATCATTCGCATAACACAAAACAGAAACCCAGAAAAACTGCGGCTTAGGTCCAGTTATTTTATGTAAAGAAGAGTTGATCATTTTATATTTTTATTAATACGGCAGGGGTAGTTGATTCTCTATTAAAATGCACGTGGTTACACGAATGAATCTATTAAATTATAGCAGTGTTCTACACATACATACACTGGCCTGCAAAACTAAGTAATCACACTTTTAAAATTGCAATAAAGACTCGAAAAAGAGTTTATATATGAAAACTTCATAGGAAGTATACTTTCTTTTAAGAAATGTCTGAAAAAACTTTATAAACAAAAATGTTACTACCTATTTATTTTTTATTTCTGTTTTTGTTTTTAATTTTTTTCTTGATCGATCAAAAGCTAATTTAAACAACAGCACAAACAGCACGTTATTTATCAAGCGTCTTTCATCTAAAGAATGCGCTAGGATCAAGATATTTCTGGAACTAGACATCAGTATGCGTCGTACTGTAACGTTACGAACGATCCAGAAGGTGAAGCGAAGATACGAAGAGTAATGGCCAGCACTAGTGCCCGAGAAGAGCGTTATATGTTTCCACTGTGTCAACTACATTAGTGACAGTACAGTGAGAAGAAGACTTGTTGAAGCAAACCTGCTTCTCAGTCCAGTACGGTGCAGGCAGTGTTACATGTATGGGCTGGCATATCTTCAGAAGGTCGCACAGGCCTAGTGGCCATAGAAAACGGCACTGACTGGGGAAAGATATGTCCAAGAGATTCTCAATGAGAATGCAGATCCGTATAATAATAGCCTCAAAATATGGGTGATGAATCGATGCTAAAGCATGATAATGCCCGGCCACACACGGCTCGGGTCGTGCAAGAATGTTCAGGAGGTTGGTACCAGCGCAGCGTGATGGTTTGGCTGTCAAGAAGTCCTGATCTCAACCGGATTGAGCACGCCTGGGATGAGCTAGGGAGGCTAGTCAGAAGTCGCAGACCATCCTCGGGGTACTAAAACAAGCCCTGATAGAGGAATGGGATAATATACCTCGAAATCGGTTCCGAAACTACAGTGTTCAGTATGCTAAACCGGATCGAAGCTGTATTCAGAGCCCGAGGAGGCAAAACCAGTTATTAAAAATTAAATAACATGTAAAACATAAACATAAATAACTAGATTTCCGTCCCGGCTTCGCACGGGTTTTTAGTAAGGATCCCTAATTTTTTGAATATATATAATGTATATGATAGTGTAGCTCCCAACGGTGAAAGAATCTTTCAAATCGGTCCAGTAGTTTCGGAGCCTAATCAATGCAAACAAACAATCAAATCTTTCCTCTTTATAATATTAGTAAGTATGGATAATTAAGTTTTTTGACACTAAGCTAGAAATGGTTATTTTTATTGAAATGTTACTAATGTATAGTTTCAAAGAAAGCTGATAAAATTTGCTAGAAGACATTTTTTATGTTATACTTCTAAAGTTTAAAAAAAAATTAAAAGCGTGGTACTTAGTTTTGCAGGCCAGTGTAGATCAAAGAAGTTAGAAGATGCATGTTCTTTACAAATAAAAAATTTCATGAGGGTAGTAAATTTGTTGTTGCTATAAGAGTTATAACGAATGACGAATGTGTAAAGGACGCTGAGGATTAGTAATGCCTATGATTTTGATTTATTGTTTATTTATGATTTGTTAACAATTCTTAGTCCGACTGGTAAAAAGTAGATAGCATCAAAATAACAGCGTTTGGTCCAAAAATATAGAGGAAAAAAACCGGCCAAGTGCGAGTCGGACTCGAGCAAGAAGGGTTCCGTACCATTGTCTATAGTAAAACGGCAAAAAAAAAACACGTTTGTTGTGTAAGAACACCCTTAAATATTTATTTTATTCTGTTTTTTAGTATTTGTTGTTATAGCGGCAACAGAAATTAATCATCTGTGGAAATTTCAACTATCATGGTTCATGTGATACAGCTTGCTAACAGACGGACGGACAGAGAGACAGACAGCGGAGTCTTAGTAATAGGGTCACGTTTTACCCTCTGGGTACGGAACCCTAAAAAAAGAACTAACTTCACGACTTTAGACTTTAGGCACGATAGATATCCTCTCAGATATCATAGTACCAAGTAGTACCGAATCGACCGACCGACTCAAGGTTCTATGAGGATGTCTAATAGGTATAGTCAGAGGTACTTCCAAATATTAATTTAGACTCATACCCACATTTTGCAGAAGTTGGTATTCCATACGTGACTGGTTGCAAGCCCACCGGCGTTATATATATACATATTATATATTAATAGGGTATTTTAATCAATTAGTTTTGTCTTCTCAATTTCCTCGTTGAATTTGGATCTGACAGCTTGTCACGTCCGATTGCAGATTTTTTTACTTGTGTTACACCGTCTGTTAGTCAAACTGATAAGAGGGGATGTCGAGCACCAGAAAAAAGTGTAATTGATACAAGGTTTTACATTTTGCTAGTTTTAAGATTATACATAAGTAAAAGATTTAATTGTCAACATTTTATATGTATACTTAGCAAGAACGTTAGCTAGCATGGCATGCTACGTACTTGGTATGTCGTAGCAGCCATGTAAGCAAGAAGCCATATACGGGTTGTTACTGTGTTAGTGTGAACAACGATCGAACATGATCCAAACATGAAAATAAATAATTTGAAGAACTACAAACTTGAATAAATTTCTTCCAGTGCTTTCTGAGATCAGCCTGTTTACCGAGAAATATTTCGAGGTTCTGAAGTTCGACAAGTTTATTTCGCCATGTCCGTCTATTTTTAGTTAGGCAGGTTCGATTAAGTCTCAAACTTTTTGTGCCATCATGCCTCAATGCACGGTAATAGACATCGGGACATCTTTACATGTTTAATTTTTAATTACTGTTTATCTGGAACAAATGTTGTTTAGTTTAGCAGACTATGGCCTACCTCCGATGTACAGAATCAAGTTAAAAAAAGATTTGTCTTGTTAGGAATTAACACTCAATTTCTTTTAATTTATTTAACCGATACCGACCAACCGACCGATGTGGCGCGGCGGGCGAATGTCCGCCTGCGACGCAGAGGTTGCGGGTTCGATTCCCGTCTTGAGATAAATGTTTGTACGATCTGCAAATATTTATTCCGGGTGTTCTGGGTATTTTCTATGTATAATAAAAAATATCTATGTATGTAATATAATATTGTATTAAGTATATCAGTCATCTAGTACCCATAACACAAGCTCTGCTTAGCTTGGAGCTAGATGATGCTGTGTGGATCGTCCGGGATTATTTATTTATTTATTTTAATACAATCCCTTATACAAATTCCAATAAAGTAACGAATCTCAGTTCTGCTATAATTTCTTACAGTAGGTACTTATATGCTGACTTGTTATAAATACTATGCTCACCCAATGATATTTTCGCTCGTAAAATAAGAATCAGTGCTTAATGTTTATAGGTGAACGAAAACCTTACTCGATATAAACCATAATATAAAAAAATCTAGTAGAATTTAACAAAAATATATTTGGGTTAATTGGTATGCTGGTATACTCGTATAGTCTGACGATTGCCGACAGTGCTACCGGGCTATTTGAGAAAAGTAAGGACGCAATACTGTCATTATTACTATGCTAGTAGTTTCGTCTGCAATACTTATTGTCAGAATTGCACACAGCAATGTTTAAAATCCGTTACGCTATTTGTCTCTCTTAAACCCTTTACGAAGCCCTATAACTCTATCTTTATCGCACAGAGGCGCGTCGGCTATAATAAAAACTGGTTGTTATTTTTAACTCATGGGTTGGGTGAACCAACAACATACTGAGTCTCCTTCCGTTCCTGGTTCGGAGCATGTTTCGAGCATAATTCAAGCACTAAATTACTGAATTGAAGGACAGTTTATGATCAATACTTTTAGGGGTCAAACATTTTAGATAATGTGCTGCAGCTGACATAAAACCGGTTTTCCTAAGTATTCTATCTAAAATCAGCACTTAAACGAATGTGCATTATCTTTTCGAGGGTCTTCTTTATTCTATGTCATAAAAAATGGGAACTTATATAAATTTTTGTTAACACGATGAGGAGTGCTCCGTTTTGGGATTTGGAATTCAGCCAGAATCATAAAGAACGACTAAGTCCGTGTGCGTTATGAGGCCGCTGCCCTAAATTTCCCAAGTTATTAAATATTTATTGAATGGTCCCTATAGTTAACCTACTAACTCGTACTCTTATATCACACACACACACACACACATCACATGAATAAAATGAAGATATTTATGAGCAGCATTGCATCAGGCTATTTTAGGCTTTACATCATAATAGGCATTACACCCTGTTACGATATTCGATAGTAATTCATCAATTACTGAATTTCAAGGCGAAGTATTTAAGAGTCTATCATAATAAACTGATATTCGTCTCTAGCGACCAAATGTCATCTAAAGTGCCCTTGCGTTTTGTATTCACTGGCATGATATTACCTACTCAAGTTTGTGTAGTAACATTTTGTATCCATAAATGAAGATGCTTAATGCACTATTTATTGTTTCAGCCGTGCGAGCCGACCGTATGCGTGGAGGCAGAAACAAATTCGGTCCCATGTACAAACGAGACCGAGCTCGCAAGCTGCAAATGATGCGACAAAGGCAGATAGCCGTCCAAACTTTACGAGGTTCTCTCGGTGATGGAGGACTAGTGCTGGGTTTCGGCCCGCCATACGCGGCAGTTCCAGTCAAGCAAGAGATCCAGATCCCACAAGTGTCTTCGCTGACCTCGTCACCGGAATCTTCACCAGGGCCCGCTATGCTGGCGACGCAACCGCAGCCGCCTCAAGTGCCCCCTCCTATGTCTCACGATAAGTGGGAAGCACATTCGCCCCATTCGGCCTCACCTGATGCCTTCGCGTTCGACGCGCCCACCAACGCTGCCGCCACTCCATCTAGCACGGAAGATGCCACGAGCACGGACACCCTTCGAGTAGTCTCACCAATGATTAGGGAATTCGTGCAAACTATTGATGATCGCGAGTGGCAGAATTCCCTTTTTGGACTCTTGCAGAGCCAAACTTACAATCAGTGTGAGGTCGATCTCTTCGAATTAATGTGCAAAGTGCTGGACCAAAACTTATTCTCACAAGTGGATTGGGCGAGAAACACCGTTTTCTTTAAGTATTTAAAGGTGAATTTAAGTATAAGAGCTCCTGTCCCGTATCCTCAAAACCTATCCTGGTGTACACCATTTTTTGCGAATGTAACGCATTGCATTGCTATGCTTTACTTGATTCTATGTTTGCTTTGCGAATTGTACATTAGTTTTGTTGGCACCATGTTGGGTACCAACAAATAGTACTCCGTTGTGGTGTGATAGTGTGAGTAAGGGCGCGTGTGACGCAGTGGATGACGACACCGCGGTGCCTCTCGCAATCGATATGCCGCGCCGCGCTGCCAGCGGTGCCACCGTACGGCACCAACTGGGTCAAGTTCCCACGACAAGCGTACCGGTGGTGCCCGCTACTACCATCGTGTTGGCTTACTACGATCAAACCTATCTAAATCGAAAATAAGACCAGGTTAATATTGCTGATAATTACTTCAGATACTTACCAACCTACCAAAACAGAATGGTCAACTCAATTTTCCAATTATTACATAGACTACTTCTGATTTTACCTTAAAGTTCTTTTGAATCAATAGATCCTGTAGTTAGATTAATCCAATTCTTATATATTCAAATAGTATATAATTCAAATTAGTATATATTAGGCAGGCAGGACAGGACAAAACGAGGAACGAGTGCATTGGTGGCGTCGTTGTGTGGCACGGTGCGGTGGTGGCCGCGGCCACCGTACCGGTATGGCAGGCCGTGCCGGCGCCGCCGTCCGCCGCACCGTGGTCGTCGATCGTACCGTACGCTTACGCAAGACCCACAGTCAGTCAGTCACGTGGTCGCGCGACGTTGCCACACTGTGCGTATCAGCCTATCTCCTTTCCGCCTGCTAACTACTTCACAACTAACAATAATTTTTGTTTGTGCTAAAATGACGACTTACTTACGATTCATTCTAGGAATTAGGATGGCAATGATCATCATAGATGGCTCTTACTCGATTATTGTTCAAAGTCTATTTTTACTTAAATTAGGCCACACAGTTTAGTTTAATTAAAAAAGCGATGTGTAGATAATGAATGACAGTTTAAAACACCAAGCAGTACCTAATAGGTCGAACGAGCATCATCGTGAGCGGTAGGCTTGAGCGCTCCAGTCAGTGTTGATGACCCGAGCTTTCTCCAGACGGATGTGATGTAACGGTACGAGCACGCGGGACGGCAACGCTGCACTTTCGTCCGCGCACTTGACACACTGGCCGTGGCCGAGTTGCCGCGAGAAAGCACTTTTTACCGCGGCGCGTAATCAGCCCGCATCATGGCCGCCGCGCGCCACCGCTGCCGCCGGCCGGCCGCGGAGACGTAACGAGTTATGCGGCCTTTCTTCGCTTTCTCTTACGTAATATCTTACCAATTACGATTAGTCACATCACATAACAGCGCACGATGAACTTGAGCGGTCAATGACGCTTTATAATCGAGGATGCCTCTATTGATTATTTTATAGTTTTTCTGCATTCTACGTTTGCTTAAGTATTTCGTTTAATTTCATTTTTCCGTAAGCATGAGTGAATCTTTCAATTGATCTAATTATAAAAACTTCGCATACGAGTAGGTATCCTTAAAACATTTAAGGAAAATATCAATTTAATCGTAGGTAATTGACTACTCTACAGTGAGATTTATTTTCACACAATTACGGCTTCTTTTAATTCTTTCTAAAAGCTCTCATTGTTTTGAAACTCTTTATTTACGGTTGTTCTTTAAGGAAATGAAATTGTTTGTATAAATAACTTTGAAACTTTTTCATATACTCGTACCAGGGCGCTTTTGGCAAAACGAACGGTTAGGATACAAATTTTACAATTGTATTCTTATGTTCCATAGACGGTCCACTTTTGATTTTTAGTTTTTTTACCTATATATCGTATCTACAATCTGATGAGATTTACTACAATGTTGCAAATAACGTTGTAACTGATTGCTTAGAGATTGTTACTTGTGAGTATTTTTGAAGAGACGAAGTTAGCAACTTACTTGATTCGGTACAATTTCATTGATAGTTACTTTTGTAAGTAAACTTGTAGATGTTTTTTTTTTGAGTGTCTCGATATGTTGAAAAAGGAATACAAAATATGTAACTGAAAACGTATGGTATCACTAAATGCTACAAACATAATGTAGTATTAAATAAATATAGTATACGTTGGTGTTTTTTAAATCAAATACGGTAATATCGTACTAGCTATACAAGAAATAAATTAATTTGACACCTTGCACAGTCTTCTGAAGATGATACCATCAATATTTATTAAACATCGTAATAAAACATTAATCAGGTTTAGTAATCAATGCGCATGTGGTAACAGCTCTGAGATCTAAAATTCAGTTGTAACATTTCGTAAACGACAAATTTAACGCGCTCGAGCACCTCCCCTTGTTTTCTAATGCAACTCTGCTAGAATGTAGGTCATCGTCTAAGACGTCGCAATGGCTCGGGTAACTCACAGCTACACAAAATCACGACTGGTATTTAGGTTAATTAACAATAATAGAAACGGATTTTTTGTATTTATACGTATAATTTATCAAAATCAAATATTATTCCAATAAATCTGATCAACTTTAAAAACAGGACTAATGTTAAGAATTTGGGCATAATTCTAATGAGTCTAGGTTTACTCTCATTTTCACACCACTCCGAAGATGACAATTAGAGTTGGCAAACAAAGAATCATTGAATTGCATTTATCGTCAAACGAATAACGAAACAGTTTTTAAATATTCATTAAAGTTGCTGGCGACTAACAATATCTTTAGGTATTGATATGATAAGTCATTTTAATATTTAATAATAAGGTGAGAAATTTTAATTACTTTAGGAACTATTATAGTAAAGTTATGGACAATATTTTCACTAAAAATAGGATAGGATATTTACCATGTGTGTTTGTTTGTTCCTGATATCACGCATGCAACTGTGCTAAAATAACAGGCAACATCACATTTTATTTTATAATCATGGTAAATATCCGATTTCGAAGAATGTGAACATACTCATATTAATATTTTAGTAGGTATAACATGATAGGAAACAACTGATTCGATATTCGTTTACGTTAATATTGCAGCATCAAAGAAATTAATTCTTATCGTACCTAACTAAATCATGCGCGAAGATAATTGTTTGCTTTGCATTTATAGCAACGCACCTTAAATTTTTTTAGGTTGACGATCAAATGAAACTATTGCAACACTCTTGGTCAGACATGCTAGTGCTGGACCACCTCCACCAGAGAATGCACAACGGGTTGCCGGACGAGACGACCCTCCATAACGGACAGAAGTTCGACCTCCTCTGCTTGGGCCTGCTCGGCGTGCCGTCATTGGCAGAACATTTCAACGAGCTGCAGAACAAACTGGCTGAACTCAAGTTTGATGTCCCAGACTACATCTGCGTCAAATTCTTGCTACTTCTCAATCCTGGTTAGTAGACTAGTCTAACTCACTTTATACTTTCGTTATTATTTTGTTTCGTTATCATTTTTTATTTGTGTCCGTTGCGAATGATGCGTTTTTTTACATTTCATGTTGAATGTTTTGTTTATTCTGTTTTACAATTGATTTTGATCTCAATTTAATTATTTGAAGAGTATTCTTGGCGTTTCAGAAGTGAGAGGCATCGTGAATGTGAAGTGTGTGCGAGATGGATACCAGACAGTAACGGCTGCCCTGCTCGACTACACACTCTCATGCTATCCAACGATACAGGTAAGTCGTTCGTTTACACGAGCTTTATTTACTAAACTACTATTTATAAAAATAAACGTACGGAATGTCAAAATTAAACGAACCTTGTTTGACTTATCATCGAAACTAATCTTTCTACATCACCTGGCAACAGTATAATGCAGTATTAAAATTATAAATCTATTGAATAATAAGACTAATTCATACTTTTTTAACCAATCAAACAAGAATCCACTAACGAGACATAAAATTAGTGTGTAGAATAATACGGTATTATCTACTTTTAGGGACACTTATTAAGTATTAGATCCTGGTGGAGTCGTAATGCTGGTCTTCTTACTTTATTATAGGTGGGTACAACTTTATAAATAAGTCGGTGGAAGTAAAAGTTAGCGATGGAACTTTGTGTAACTTTCAAAGAATAATTTAAAAGTTTTGTAACCACCAAGTCAAATCTAATAACAATCAAATAATTATTTGTTCTTATAAATATATTAAAACTCGTAGAACAACAAACAAAAATAGGACCAGCGTCGCAGAAAATAGAATTGGACTAAAAGAAGTCAACTCAGGTGTTTAAAAATGTTGCAAGTTACTGAGTATGTAACGTGGTATTTTCTGCGTTTTCAGGACAAATTCGGTAAACTTGTGATGGTTGTACCTGAAATTCACGCGTTAGCAGCGCGGGGCGAGGAGCACCTGTACCAGCGACATTGCGCCGGCCAGGCTCCCACGCAGACCCTGCTGATGGAAATGCTGCATGCCAAACGCAAGTAAGTAATTCACTACATTGTAAACTAAAGTATTAAATGAATTTATAATCTGCAAAGTTCATTGTGAAACCTCCAAAAATGTCTGATCAATGGAGTTTGAAAAGGACGTTCACGACGTGAGATTTGGCGTCGCAAAAACTTAATTTATTATAAAAAAATACTGTTTTTACCTTTGACCGTTGAGACCAATATATGCCTAATCTCGTTCTAGGCCGAACGGAGGCGAAATGGTTAACCGGAGTGCCGACCACACATCGACCCTAGACAGATTGTATGTTATCCTATATTACATTATATTTTTATGTATATTATTTATTCACAATCTTTAAGCAATCATTTACCGCACGAGTCACTAATTACATAGTTTACCTTTTATAATAATAAAGAGTTGCCAGGGGCTTGGTTGTGGGTTTTTTAACTTTGGATAAAGTTTGTTCCAGTTTTGTCAAATCTCTTTTCGGTTTGTACTAAACCATCTGGCAACTTTTGTATGAACATTTCAAATCTCTATTTTATCATTACGCTTATTTTCATATTTCTTTCAGAATGCCTTGATGTACTTTTCATTGGTTTAATTAAGTATGTGGATATACGAACAGATTCAAATACAAATAGATAGATGCTGTGTAATCAAAAGACAAAATAATTAATGTACCAATATTAATGCACTTACGTTGCCTAGTGGTTATAAAGTTACACTCACACAATGTTCCATCACATTGGTCCTAAAAATATATTCAAATTATATTATAGGTACGTGTTCGGATTTAACGTTGTACTGAAAAGTTTGTTTTCATAACAAACAATGAACGTTTTTAATGGCCTTGGCCGTTTTTAATACATTATTCTACAAAAACCAATAAATTAACGGAAGTAGTAGTATTAGAGCTCTTAGTGAAGGACTCGTCCGGGGAAGTACTACCACCACGCGTATTTCTGCCGCCAAGCAGCTTGCTGTGTTCAGGTTTGAAGGTCGTGGGTGCCGGTGTAATTATTACAGGCACACGAGGCTTAACACCTGTATGTCTTAGGTTGGTTGACGCAGAGTAGTGCATCGTAGGACACGTTAACGAGCGTGACCTGCAAGGCAACGTTTTGTTATTGGTGGTGGTAACCGCTTGACATCAGGTGGGCCATCTGCTTATTCCATCAGCAAATCACATAAGTTATTCAAATTATTATTTGAAATGCATGATTTTTATCTTTTTTATATCAACTATATATTTATATTTTTATATATTTTTTTATATCTTTACTTCAATCTTAAAATTATTATTTGAATTATTGTATAACATATTAATATCAGTAATTTTTTTTGTACATTTATATTAAGGAAATAAAAAAAGCTTTATTTTTATTATAATTCTAAAAAAAAAATACTGAAACAATCTTTATACAAGTGAACGAAATAATGTTCAACGTTTAAATAAAAAAATTGATTATAAATTTCTACTAGAACTATGCCTATTCCTGCCACCAAGCAGCGTTGCTGTATTCTGGTTTAAAGGGTGCAGGTGACATTACAGGCACATGAGGTTTAACACCTGTATGTCTCAGGTTGATGGAGGCAGGGCTATGCAGTGTAGGGCACGCTTCTAACGTGCGTGCGAGACAATGCTTTGTAATGGTTAACATTAGGTAAGACATCTGCTTGTTCCGTTAATAAGTCGTTTAAAAAATGATTGACATGTTTTTCATTTTACCTATACTTTGCCTTTCTTTTTCGTAGTTCACAAATAAGGCTGTTTTATTGAGAATAAGCAATCGTTTACAATTAGAGCCATATGCGTTTCTCAATATTTTTTCTAGAAGTACTATTTTTACTATATGTTAATACGTCACATTTATATCTTATGGTGCCTTTTGATGGCATAAGAGATTGACCATAAGACCGTGAGTGAATTGCTCATGAGCTCTAGTAAAAAATCAAACAAATTTAATTCCGCTTTACAGTTTATTTATTGGTTAGCTACCCTATTTTTGTTTTGAAGATATCAATGTAAAGTTTAAATTAAATCTGATCAATTAATACAGACTGGATATGAATAGTAAAAGATCAAAATTTTCTCAAAATGAATAGAGACAGCACATAATAGCAAAGACACGCTTTCTGACCTTCATTCACGTGGTTATTTTCATATACCTTGTAACTCCCGTGCATTTCATAAAGGATGAATTACTGGAAGTAGTAGCCTATAAAATATCTGCCCTCAAAATTTCCTGTTAATAAAGCCTATGGCTTAAAATAAGGTATTTTAAGTTTGACTATTCCGCGATTAAAAGCGATGCTGTCTAGAATACATATAAAAACGGCCCCACATTTACATGAAAAGACTTAATAAATACCTAGTATAATAATAATAAATAGTTGTGGATATGTTAGTTAACACAACATCATCTAACCCCAAATTAAGCATAGCTTGTACTATGGAAACCAGATGACTAATAGAATTCTTAGACTTTTTTTAAATACATACTTAGAATAAAATATCAGAGAACACATAATAACATATCGGGCAAGGTAACTTTGAATAGTATGAAATCTTATATAAATTAATGCATGTATTCAATGCTGTTTTGTTGTAGCCAATTTTTGTATAAATAGTTACTGAGCCTTTTCTTTCAGGAGTTCATTTATTGATAATTGAAATTCAAGTAAGGTAACCTTGACCAGAATTGACTTTATTACAAAATGTATTAGTGATGGTATTCGTGCATAAAGACTATCTTTCATTGATAAATTTATGATTACCACCGAAACCAACGTAGGACAGAGCAAAACCTTAATAATTACAGTATCGCACGCCACACTCTGCTAAACCTTACTTCGACTGTTTGCAACGTTTCACTTCTAGTGAAATAAAGTAGTAGAACATCTTTACTAGTCTTGATTTATAAGAAAATGCTCTTTGTGTCAGGTGCGGATTCCTGCCCAGCGACACGATTGAGCCTCATTCGCCAATATAGAGTAAGCATTCTGCCTGAGTATAAATATGCACGCCTTTCTCGCACTCGTTTATAATTGGACCTACTTACGCCCAACCTTATAATAGTGGCACTTTCTCACAAGTATCCCCTTGCTAATAAACGTTATATTTTTGTGTTATAACCATGTGCTGGTCCATTTCTGTTAAAATTTTGCTATAGAAATAGACAGAATCTACAGTTATTTCATAAATATCCAAACGTTTATTAGTAAGAAGGGTAAATTACTTTAAGTCGATAAGTTATTATATACCAACATAATATAATATAACAATAAAACTAATTTATCAAAATGCTGGCTGGTACCGTAAAGAGCGAGACGGCTGTTTAATGTGCGTGATAATGTGTTCAAATTGAAGAATGTGGCTTGATCGGTCGAAATTGTTTTAGCTATTATTTCAAAATCTTCAAGTAAGTAGGTACCTACCTAATCGTCTCCGCGACTAAACGACGTAAGCATGATATAATTTATGATGTAGAAAGTAGGTATACCTATATACTTTGTAGTATACCTTTTCTTTTATCACGTAAAAATGTTGGCTGTAATGTAATCATTTTATTTATCGGTAGTGCAGTAACTAGGACACCAAGTGATTGATCGCGTGATCATTTCCACACTATGCTTTTAATTAACTATCGCATTTATAATGACGTAGCAGCGATCTTTAAAAGTTTACTACCTAATCACCATTAACTAATGTTTAAAAATTACAAATAAAACTATGAAATTGTTGGTGATAAACTTTAGTAACAGAATTTTTAGTTAAACAACATTTGGGGATAATAACGATGCACTCCACCCATATCAAATGATCTAATCTATGGTCAAACTGCGACTGCGCAACCATGTTGCGAAGTAAAAACTAACGTTTACATATTAACGTACTTACTTGTAATAGCCTCAACAAACACCATCGGATAAATATTTACTGCCGTTGAAAAATTCCGTAAAACATGGTTCTTTAAAACGAAATAGCCTAATGACTTTGTACTTTATATTTGCAGATCTTGAATCCCAGTGCAGAGTACCTTGAGAACGCGTACGCGCGAAGCGCCCCTGACACCACTCACGATCGAACTATGAGTTATACAAAATATTACTTATTTAGTTTTAGTTTATATCTTGGTGTGTGATTTTGTTAAGTTATTGCGCCGAGCGCCGGCGGCGGTGCCGCGCGTACCTAGTCCGTATACAGATAAACAAATATTTATCTACCTTAAATCGTAACATAATATACAAACATATATTATGCACCAGTTTTGTGTAGCTACAGTTAATTTATTTTGCAGTCTATATTGTTTAACGTCAAAAGCTTAAAAGTGCATAATAATTTTATATATTAAGATTTCTTTAGCTCCGGTGCATAAGCAGAAGAAATTATTTACTATTACCTACATATTTTAGGGAAGCGTCTGTGATTATAAACGAGGAAATTTGAGGAAAACTGTTTTTAATGTTAGTTGCGGTGATCATTATTATAATGTAGATTAATGATTTGACAGTGATTGTTAGTTTAATCGGTGTGCCTCTAGACGTAGCACGCGGCAGCGACCGCTGTCCCGTGCCGCGGTTCTCTGCTTGCATTACTGTTAATGAGGTCCGTCTTCTTTTATATTTTAGAGCACTTACAAATGTGTAACTGATCGAATGTAAGTATTTGCTGTCCTCGATATGAGGGGAGTTGAGTTGAGTTTGGTGGCTTCTGTGTTATGCTGATAGTGGTTCGTTTGTGAGACATGTGTGACAAGTCGCACTCGCGACGCTGTGTATGAATAAATTAGTTTTATTGGCTTTCATCATTCAAGTTTCAAAATTTTATTTCAAGTTGATATTGGAAAATTAAATTATAATATTTAATGTTGTAATTTCATATAATGTAATATTCAATGCTATCTTATTCAAATCGAATATTCTATTTTAATATATATTACATTAGGTAAACTGAGTGTTTTCAACAAATTATGAGGTGGGTTCATCGGTCATACCTACCAGTACAAAATAAAAATATTTGTAAATGTAAATAACATTATTAGAACATATACAGTGATCTTATCTACTTAAAAGTGTAATTATGTAAAATATTTCTGGAAATACGTGGAAGAAGCCTTAAAAATCCTAGATTTTTAAAGAAATGGATATGTGCACTAGCGTCTAAAGGCAGAAAGCCGAAGACGATGTATTTTTATATAAAACATATTTGTCTTTATTAACATATATAATATGTTAACTGAAAGCACATTGTTTCATATTTTTCTAAAAAAATAAATAAATATAGTAGTTTATGTATGTAATGCGACTAATATTCTACTTTTAAAGTGGGCAAAATCATGGATGACATTGAAATGGAGAGCAATTTTATATAATCTGACCGTTCAGTACCTACCGTTTTATGAAATTATAATGATTTTACTCTTATTTTCTGTTTTTACAGACCAAATTGTATATAAAGCTTAATCACTATTTGTGTATTTGATACAGAGTTCATGTCCTTTTTATGAATTTGTTTAGTGAAATGACCATTATGTGCTACTTCGTAAGTCGTTTGTTTATGCTGTATAAAAGGCACCAATCAAAAAATCCGGGATAGTTAAATTACGTAACATATTTAGCTCGAAAAACCTTTTGGAATATACCATAATGCTTTATATTTATCCCGATTATCTATTAAGACGAGCTGGGACTTTGAACAAAAAAATGACTATTTTATGCTCTGTTCACGTTATACTCTAATCAAATAATTCCAATATAGCTTCAGTCAAGAAAAACATAATAGAAAATAACCCGGTTTTTTAGCTGGGACCTCGTTGACGAATTGGCTCGTATTTCAAGTACACTTTAAGTAAATGATCTATTTAAATTATATGATAATGTGATTGTGGGTATGTGTTTAAATTGAATGTTAAATTTTTATCATAATATCATTGCACCAAGTGCGAATATTTAGATAAGTAGGCTGCATCAACGAGTAGATTGTAACGATGACGATTTTTTAGTGATTTTCAATACATTTCTCTTATTTTCGTACCTAAGCTATGTTTTAAAGGCACCGTGTTTATTCTATAATACCGTCCAGTGAACACATAGTAGTTTTATTATCATGTAAAAGCATGATGATAATACAGAAAGTTTGACTAAAATTATTATAATTTTTTAAAATAATGATTTTTTATCTATTGACGAACTGAAAACGTAAATTTTAGCTGAAGAATAATATTACCAACAAAATGGATATTATCCGGTGTTTTAAATTATGCTTTTCTTATGAATTGAATATATTTGATATAAAGTTCCTCGAAATATAGTTGTGGTACTACAATTTTTAAGATATTATAATGTATATTAATTAATAGATGTAACTCAATGTAACGTACGGCACACACATGGTCTACTTGATAATGTATTAGAATGAGACATAAGTGTTGATGTACCTACATAACTTAAATTATTTCAAAAATAAATTACTGTGAGATATAACTTTGTGTGGTATGAAAGTACAAGGAACAGTTACTGAAAATACGATAGTAAAGGAACAGCACACTCTTGCATAGCAAGCTAGATAATATATGTGGGTCGCAGCTTCAACTGCTCGAGCGCTTATATGAAAGCAAAGCTGATCTGTGATCATGGTAACATAGAAAAGGAACAGAGGGCTGTATGAATGAGTCATAATGAAATTTTGACAAATTGTGAGTCATCATAAAGAGTCCGGTTTAAAAAGTCTGCGTGATGGCGTTCTATAGGATGGCATCATCGTCATCAGCTGGCATGTGTGACGGCACATTAGAATCCTTTGTCAGTATCTTTTTGTTAAAGCATCATTTGGAAGCCGTTGATACATTAACTTTGGGTTCCTTTTATTAGTTTTGTGATTTCACCTTACTGAACTTGTTACCATTTTATATAGTATTTTTTACCAGTACCTAGGTACCTTCCTACACGAATAATTGTTAAAAAAACAGTATTATTTTTATACATACATATAATCTGTGAAAATCACAAGCCTAATATTTGGAATGGAGAAACTCCTAAATCAATTTCTACACTATGTAATGTACATTTTATTTTTACCATTATTATTTAATCATTAGACGTCACTTTGGTACTTTTGTACTATTTTTAAAAAGTTTATATTTATTTTACTAATGTTGTGTTCCAGATAATATTTGTACTTAAATTTTAGCACCAAGATGTGTGAATGTGTGTGAGTGAGCGTACACAAATTGACAAGTCAGCCCTTAGATACCTAGTGATACAGTGAATCAAACAGTATCTACCGTATTTCTCATCTAAAGTATGCCATGCCGTTTAGGGATGTACGTACGTTTAAATACGTAATACAACTCTGCTTGAATTACACTAGTAGCCTTATGCTAAGAACACTCCACCCCTGTCCTTTCTCATAAAAAGAAATACATTTTAAGCAACGTAAATAACGTGTCTTATTTCTTCCAACTACTGAACTTAAATTTAAACTGTCTTCTGTAATGTGCCAGTGTTCAATAAGTACATTTAACTTTCAGTGATTTTCGCCTCCTTTATTATTATTTTTTTTACTTTCAATAGCGATTTAATCAACTTCCAATTTCATTTCTTATAAGTACATAAATGATTAATCTATTCATATAAAATATAAACCCTACTATTTACGTCTAAGGTTAAGTTGTATTGTAACGTACAGCAGATGCTGTAAGTTAGTGTTATGCAAGTACTATCTATATTTATAAATTAAAATAATAAGTATTTTTAACTTTAAGATACACATGAGTGTTCTATGTAAATGTACATTTTGAGTTCAATTAGATAGTAAGTGACTATAAGAATACGAGTTGTCTACAAGTGCATAGATAGAAGCGGGCGGTGCGCGTGCGAACCGGAGAGAAGCGAGCGCACAGCGCACCACTCGGTTCGAGTTAGGCACTGTTTATTCGCTCAGATTCGCTCGCGCTGTTTACGCACCTCATAGACTTTCACAATCCTACCACTGACCAAGGAGTCAGTGATAACCGCTGAAGCACATCTACAAAGCCTTTACAAAGCTGCGACGTGTATTCTTAATTATCTATCAAGTTTTTATGTTAAGTGATCGGTCCCGAGCGAGGCGCGCCGCACACATTCCAAAATAACATTTAATCGCCAAGCGGCGCGTGAGTGAGCGTTACACTTCGTTAAGTTAACCACTGTTGTTCATTAACGATAAGCTAGGTTTAATCTCAATCGATGTTGTCTGTGTGTATATTATTCTTTTAATGAACGAGATAGTGTGAATTTGAGCGAACCGACAGGCCGCTGCCTGAGAGGTTCATACTAGTTGTAAACCTTACATTTCTAAGCTATTATTTCAAACTTTCTTGTTTCACAAGCCGTGTTAGTTCTACTTTATCAATTGTACATATAGATAGGGCGAGGCATACATGGTTATCTTCTTTAATGGTTATTGTTAAATCGGAAAATGTGAGCTGGCAAATACCAATGCAATGTCGCATTTCGATGTTGATAATAGAATCTAATACCATAGAGTAAAAAATGGCTATTGATGTTTTACTGTAAATAGTTTGAGGACGGTGAGGTCGCGACTCGGGATTGCAAGGCTCTTACCCTCGCATCTCGTTACCTAGGTAATCTAATCATATTCAGTAAGCAAATACCCAAAAAGCCGTGAAGGCAAGTCGGCCGCTCGCGCTTCTACTGAACCGCACATTTCACTTCGCGGAATTATTTCAATGCACACAACGTTCACTTCACATCACGTCTCACATCACTTATCGGTACCTGTTATTTATTTTACGATTCTCTTCTACTGTGTGTTGGTTGAGTGCTCCATGAAGGAATAGGGTCTACAAACAAGCGTCTATCGACATAGCGTATAATAAAAGTGCTATTTAAATGCACGAAGATTGCTTGTGCTCGATAAGCGCCCGTCAAGTAAACGTTATTTTTGAAGTAATAGCGTTTTCATATACGCTTACGCTTAAATGACGAATGCAATATAGAGGCTTGAGCGTTAAAGGAAAGCGCGGGCGGCTGCCTTAGCCGCAGTTTGACCGAATCATTACCTCACATTACGTCTTTATTATAATGTAACGTTATTGTTGTCGCTAAATCTTTAAACCTAATTTTAATGAACCTTATTTTTTAGAGGTGTGATTAAGTTTTAATCTGTAAACACAATGATCTATTTTTAGATGGCAACTTAAATACATGTTGTGTGTGTGACGTACTCGTATGTGCAACGTCATTGTATTTATTTTCTTGGTGATTACTGATTAATAAATATTGTGAGAAGCACCACGGGCGGCGACTAAGCATGCGCTCAGTCGCTGTGCGTTATTGTAGAAATAAATGATATTTTCGTTTACTTAATTGTGGCTTTATTTCATGTTTCCCATTATCAATCACAGTATATTTAAGTCAGGCCATCGAACAGATAAGATCCTGATTGTAAGACACGACACGAGCAACAAACCAATTGAGGAAGAAAGCCACTAGGTACCTATATTTATCACCTATCTGAAGTGATGCTTTGATATGACCTTCGAGTAGACAGCCTAAAAGAATCATCAAGGCAGACGCATTCATATAATGAGAGGTACGACGAATGTCTGAGCTGATGTTCTGACAAATGTATTATAATACTTTAACCAGTAGATAGGCTTTTTTTTTATACAACTTGCTGATGAAATAAGCATATAGCCCACCTAATGTTAAGTGGTTACCATCGCCCAAAGTATTGCCTCGTAGGCAATCTCTGACGCGTAGCGTAGACACAGGGCATATTTAATGTAGTTCTGTCTTTACTTGCACAGACCATACATTATGTCTCTGGTCGATTCATCTACAACTGGCGAAAAAACGTTAGTCTAAATTCTTCTAACTAAAGTAAGTACACAAGACTATTCTACATGAAAATACATAAAAGGATCAACTTGGGAAACTAAAACTACCATTACCAAACAACCATTTATTTATTTTATTATTAACCATTATAAAATTCAACCGCATAAATCTTTGTACTTCTAATTACTAATATGCTACCCTTCTATTCATTGTTCGCCAATTATTTATATTTTCTATTGTATAATACCTATGCGAGCATAGGTAGGAACATTATTGACAGTAATTACGTCTATAAAAGCTTAAGTGCGTTATGAGTGTTTTATTTCTTCTTGTCTGCTTTTGTTTGTCGCGACATAAACACACCAACATAAAAAATTATTCACACATTGACCTATTGACCATGAGTGCCATCTTTTTAGCGGATATATAAATATATACAAACATACATACATCAACGTTGGCGAAGGATATTTCAATTCGAATGATTTGCATAAAATTTCAAAAGTAGGAAAAACTATTTTTTTGTAAAAAAATTATGAATATTGGTAAATAGTAACGAGTATTTGTTATTATTAGAAAAGCGTAGAAAAGGAACACCAAGGCTTCCGAAGAAAGTTATTCTAAAAAAAAAAACGTTAAATATAGCTAGTTGACCCCGCGAACTTCGTTTCGCATTATTTTTATTACTTATTATCCTATAGTGACGAAGATAAATCCAAAAACACAAAAATCATAAAAATTATACCAGCTGTTCTTGAGTTATAAGTGGTGTAACTAACACGACTTTTATATATATATATATATATAGAAATAGATGCTGGTGTGTAGATGTCAGGCGAATCTAGAAAGAAACAACAAAGACTCCGGACGTGATGTCGAATAGATACAAAAACCTTTCTGTGATTGAAACAATTATTTTAATATTTTTTCAATGAAAATTTTAGCGAACAATGATCACATTACATTTACAATTATACTTCACTCACTGGACTTTCAAGGCTGCATCCTAAGAGATCCATCGAGCCGGATGGTCTCTCCGTTGAGCATTCGGTTCTGGATGATACTCTGAACTAGTTGCGCAAACTCCTGCGGGTCACCAAGCCGGGATGGGAATGGTACAGTTGCTTCTAGACTCTTTATTGCTGGTTCCGGCAGTTGTTCCATCATTGGGGTCCGGAATAACCCTGAAAGTAAATAAGTCCATTTGAGTTAGTGACCAACCATTGAGTTTATGTTTTTACAAAATAATATAATATGCAGTTTGATGCCAATCCAACTTGTGTGTGTCCAGTTTGTAATCAAGACACTAGTTCTATGGTTGTATTATTTACCTGGAGCGATGGTGACGACTCGTATGCCTTGCTTGGCGAGGTCCCGGGCAATGGGCAGAGTCATACCAACGACACCTGCCTTCGAGGCAGAGTAAGCTGCTTGTCCTATCTGTAATTTATTGAAATAATTGTAAGTAGACAGTAGTGTGAGCAGTAATTTTTGTTAAAATCTTTTGCGACAAAATTTATGAATGCGAAAGTTATGATCTTTGTGGTTCAACCACATTTGTGTAATTAATAGATTTATTGTGTCTGGGTGTTATATAATTATTCTAAGTCGATATGTATTTACAAAAAATAGTATTCTATCAGTTATCTGGTTACTTTTGCTTAATTTGGGGTTAGATGTGTGTAATGCCTGCCGATATTTTTTATTAGATGGCCTACCAGATGTAAAGCGGTAACCTGTCTATGTCCTCACAGAACTAGTCCACCGAACGAAAGCGTCCTCATGCATTGCGTCCATCACTTTGAGAGAATATATAAAGGTGTTAAATATCTAGTGCCTGTAAGTGTGTAGCACCTATATACCCTTATAAAATTAGACCACTGTTGTAGTCTATGGTCCTTAAGTCAGCAGTCATGTTTAGAATAGAACAGAATTGTCTTTGAGCTAGGATTCTAGTCGTGAGCAGTCGAAGTAAACAAATAATTAAATGGTATCTCTCCAATCCAAGTCTTTCTGTCATTTAATAATGAACGTCCCAGACGTAATATATAGACCAAATTTATAAATATACCTACAATCAAGCCTACCTAGGGCGCGATTATGGCAGTGGCGTAGCTATCGTAGGGCCAGGTGGTACAGTGCCCCGGAGCTCAGGGGGCCCTTTACCCTGAGCTTTGAAAAGAGAGGAGTATAAAAGATTCAAGAGAAAATCTAAAAAAATGTAAAATTTCATTTATAATAAGTTCAATAAGTTCAAGCTGCATGGAAAGAGAGGATGAGGGCCGATTCTTTCTCTATGGACTGCACCGGGGCCCTTGGTCCACCTAGCTACCGCACTGGATAATGATTCCAATCCTCGGTTTAAATTATTGGAATAGGTATTTTTAAATCTTATTCCCACAAAATCTTCAATATAGATAAAGACTGGCGATAAACCTAATAAAACATGATTAAATGGATTGAAATAATAACCTGTCCGTCGTAAGCGGCAACGCTGGCCGTATTTATGATAACGCCGCGCTGGCCGTCAGCATCAGGAACATTCTTGCCAATGAGACCAGCCGCCAGACGTATTACATTAAATGTGCCGATCAGATTCACCTGGAATTACATTAGGTATTCGTAGGCCCACTGTTATATGTATTTTGAGTATTACAAAAGCAAATTACTCCTCAGCTATACAGCAAATAACAGATTAGTAGCTTCGTAAGGAGCTTATTTACGATTGCTGTGTTACATTAGTCAGAAGAACGTTTACATTTAAAACTAATTAGCTAATTTAAAACTCTTTTATATGACAGCAACTTAAAAACGCAGGTTAAACATTAACAAGACATTTTTATAAAGCTTTTTATAATAAAAGCTAAATAGCTATAATTTATGCCTATGTGTTTTATAAATTGCAGGTGCATAGCCTTTTACATGACTCGATGTTATTTAAGACCATCATACACAGTGATTGTGCTACCTGGGTTGTACATAGTATATCAGTCATCTGGTACCAATAACACAAGCTCTGCTTAGCTTGGGGCTAGATGATGCTATGTGGATTGTCCAGCATTATTATTATTATATATGGGGGAGGCTAGACATATCCAGCAGTGTACTTCTACAGGCTGTTGATGATGATGATCTTATTTATTCTTATTTCAAGCTGGGGGAAACAATATACTGTAAAAAGCAGAGAGTGAAAATGACAATTTTATAATAGACTGACCTCTATAGTTCTTTGAAATAATTTCAAGTCAAATGGCTGGTCCTTTTTAAAGTTGTAGATTCTTGCTGCAGATGCTACTCCAGCACAATTTACAGTAACATCAAGACGTCCAAACTTATCCAATGTTGTTTGTAGAGCCTTCCTAACATCTTGCTCTGATGTCACCTGTAAAATATTATTATTAAAATAAAAAAATGCCTATCCGCTATCGGACAGAATTTCTTCCCCAGTTCACAACTTTGTAATTAATATAAAATACTTTAATTATTAGTTTAAGAGCTAGAAGTTATATAACAATATAGAATGTCTATTGTATATACATAAAAAGTTAAAGAACTGTTACTTATATTCTCTAGCTCTTCAGATGTATGGATCACAATACAACTTACTCTGTCACATCTACTCACATCAATTG
Source organism: Electrophaes corylata (assembly GCA_947095575.1). NCBI lineage: Eukaryota > Metazoa > Arthropoda > Insecta > Lepidoptera > Geometridae > Electrophaes > Electrophaes corylata. The sequence goes on along the minus strand of OX352698.1, from coordinate 7,324,868 downwards.
GTACAAAGGTGACGTTCTCCCGGAGTTGTTTAGCAGTTTCTTGGCCTGTGCTGGATGGTAAGTCACAAATAACAACCCGACCACCTTGTTTTACCAGCAGCTCTGCTGTGGCGCGACCCAGCCCAGAAGCTCCACCAGTGACTAAGCCAACAAGTCCCTAAAAAAATTATGGCATGTAAGTATAATTTTCTAGAAAATAAATAGGTAGGTACCTAACAATTATAAATAGTCTATTTTTGAATTGTGAATAAGTGCCTGTTTAAACAGCTCAGTTTGTAAGTACTTACTTGTAAGGTACTTGTTACACCAAGTAATGGACTTTATATATACCTACTTAGCTTATTATTAAGCAATTATCTGTCTACCTAGCTTACATTTACATTTAGGAATAGGTACTGTTTTAAGAACTATGCTTTAGGTACCTTAAACATGTTGTAGGTACTTTATTTCTTCTGTCCGGCCAAAATTGAGTTGTCTGTATTTTGTATAGAACATACACAAAATCTTGCTGGGAGGTGAAATTTTACTTTTAGGTTAAGTACATTAACGCAAAGTGATGATTTTCTTTCCTTAGATCATTTACCTCTAGATAGACTCTACTCCTGCAACGCGTACCTAAAAAATAGGCCAAGTTAGGCAAACTTGTTTGCGTGTCACCCATACATCAACACGCGCTCACATTGTCTTACACTCATGGCACGTCATTATATTTGTCACTGTGTGCGTGCGTAACATTACCAGCTGACAATGTGTTTCCCAGTTTATGGGGTAAACAGATCAAATTTAGGTTCCGGTTTTTAAGTAAGATGTGACTACGTTTTTTAGCACGAGACAGTTTCGGACATATAAAATTGGTCAAGTGCGAGTCGGGCATGAATAATTGACTATTTTTTTCATTTATAAAATGCAAATATGGTTCTTTCAACTACGCTTTGTGAATTATTAAATGTGTGCCCGGAAATTATTTTGCCAAAAAATGGTCAAGGGGAAGTCGGGTTATGAATTTGATTTTCTTAGGTCTGTTTTTGTTACTAACAATCTTATGACTGTTTGTAAAATAAAATGTAAAGCAAATAAAAAGCAAAAATATATAAGTATTTTTTTATTGTACGACAAAACGCTTTGCATTCATCTCACCTGGTTTTAAAAAAAATTTAAAATGCGGCTTTTCTGTATAATTTTCACCCATTTATAAAGTAAATACTTTTTTGGATAGGATCACTTGGAATTCTGAAAAAAAAATGTAACATAGTTACTATAATTATGGTCAAGGTCAGTGCTAATATATATACTTAGGCCCTTTATTAGTCGAAAACGATACTTAGTGGAAAAAATTGGTATTGGTAAAAAAAAAACAAAAAAGTTTTCACCACCTTGAATTACAAAATTAATGTCATATTTGAAATTGGTCGAAAACGATACCCATATTAAAAAAGCTTAAAAAATGTCTAAAAATAAGAAAATCAACGATAAATATTCAAGCCCTACTCGCACTTGACCATTTTTGTCAAAATCCTCTTGGGTACATACACAACCACATAACAAAAATTTTGTACTAACTGCCTAATCGGATGAACAGTAAAATGCAGAAGTAAAACCTTCAAACAATATTCAGGGCTACTCGCACTTGACCGATTTCTGAGTCTGAAATAAAACTCACCAGCGCCGTGCGCTTTTTCCATAATTATATAAGTAGAGTGCACACGAGACCTACGAGTGTATCCTGCAGTAAACTTTATTGAGTACCTAATGAGGATGATGATGATGATTTATGTATATTCTTTTTCATAGTCTGTTACTAACATAAGTAAACGACAATCGCGCACTCACATGGGGAATTGTGTATACAAAACCTTGCAACACTAACAAACATGTCAAGTGCGAGTTGAAATAATACGCGCTAATTTTTGAATTATATTTATCAAATTACTTGGAATTAAACTTAAAATTTAGATACTTACTGATGGAAGGACACTTCACTTGTCATTTTTAATCGTCCTCTGTAGTTTCTGCACACTTTTATTGTACAACTCGCCATTGCAGACACAAAATGTTACACAGAGATGTGACCGTCCGCCATGAAAATTCAATTGACACTGATGGGCGGGGAGCGACTTGTCGGAGTACAGTACTCTGACATTTTTTTCGATGCGTTGGTGCGTTTGAAGCAGTATCTAGAGAGTAAATGATCTAAGTTTCTTTCATAACTAAGATAACATAACAGACAGATTGAACTTTGGACCTTATTTTAGCGATATCATCGTACTTTGCTCAAGTAATAACGCGGTTCGTGTTAATCGGCTATTCGCTCTATTAATACATAGACAGGATTGAATATTGCATTTCATTCTGTGCAAAAAAGTACTTTGTGATTCTGTGAACAACAATAACAAACAAACAGTCATTTTTTTTTTCTATTTGATTCTCTATTGCTGGACAAACACAAGTCATAATTCAGCAAGGTTGCCAGATAAGTGCTCGACAAAATACCAGAATTTCCAATGTTTAGTAGCCTCAAGTCGCCCAACTTTTTTAAAGTTTTATAAAACTAAGCCTGATTTTTAGCCACAAACCGTCGAGAAAATTAGAAAACTAGAGTTTATACTTACTAAGGCGAGAAGGTAAAAGAAATTGTAATTCGTCCCATGCATTACAACGTTATTAGAATAATCTGAGTTTTCCTTTGTAGCGAAGTTGTTCTGAAATTTGAAAAGAAATTCTGGCTCTTATTTTGTAATTAGCGAAAGGCGCGTGACTTCGTCCGCGTGAAGCTATTTTAATACAAACTTCAACACCGGCTGTACACGTTTAGTTAGAGGTTGAATTTCGGGAATGCCTTTCATATTACACCTCTTCGGACCAAGACAAATATAGATAAGTACCTACTCTGAAAATTTGATTATTGATACAGATAAAGATATAGATTTGATATAATAGATTTTAAAATAAGAAAAGAAAGAAAACAAACATCTTCACGACTTAAATACCGAAGTACGGTAGATATCCCCTAAATTAAAAATTCTAAATTAATTGTAGGTTTGACTTTAGAACTTTCTAATGATGTACATATTAGTAAAACCACTTTTTTGCGAGTCTTTGAACACATTATATGGGAACTTATTATTGTGAAAAAGTATCATTGAAAGTCAATAGTTTAAATATTGGGAAAATTTTTAAAACTCGATCTGGCAACATTGTATCTGCAGTGCAGTGCAGTCCTATCTATTCCCGTAGGTAGGTACTAAATACCTACCTTCTATCGATCGATCGTCGAAGGAAGAATTAGAAAAGGAAGTACAAGGCGATAACTGCTCATTTGTTCTGTGTGCTGAACTGCACTGAACAAGAACAGGAAGTAGAGAGAGGCTGACGAAAATGAATCAATGAATTCGTACATTTAATTGATGAGATTCGGTGATACTTTGTTCGTTAAAATGTCGGGCGATCACAAAATATTACTGAACGAGTGTCCGTCGCAGTACGTGAAGCTCAACGTGGGTGATGCCCTTTTCTACACGACCATCGGGACCCTGACAAAGAACGATAACCTGCTGCGTTCCATGTTCAGCGGAAGATTAGAAGTGAACACAGATTCCGACGGTATGGATGGAAACCACCGGACTATCGATCGGTGTCTTATGTGGTACCACCTTACTTGTCTTAATTTCATTTTATTTCTCATTGATTTTCAGGTTGGATTCTGATAGATAGGAGCGGGAAGCACTTCAATACAATTCTGAACTATCTTCGCGACGGTACAGTACCACTTCCGGACAATCGCCGCGAGTTATTGGAGTTGCGTACAGAGGCGACGTACTTCCTCATGAAAGAGTTGATAGAATTATGTCAGCAAGCTTTAGCTAAAATGGATCCAGAAGCTACATCTATCTGTAGAGTTCCTTTGATAACATCACAGAAGGAAGAACAACTGCTTATTACATCTACTTCTAAGGTATGATCTATTATTCTAAAAAGTACTTACTTACCTAACTTCTTTTTATTTTTATTTTTGTTTATGTAATTTATAAAACTAAGGACATTAAATACCCATTACTACTTACACCCATTTAATTATAGCTTCTGATATACATCTATTCTAAACTATTATTAGTAAGTTAGTTCCTATTAAGTACATTAAACAATTTTACAAAATGCTCACCTGCTTTCAATCCTTTTCAGCCAGTGGTAAAACTTCTAATCAACCGTCACAACAACAAATACTCATACACAAGCACATCAGATGACAATTTCCTCAAGAATATAGAACTGTTCGACAAGCTCTCTCTTCGATTCAGTGGACGAGTTCTCTTCTTAAAAGATGTGATTGGCACCAATGAAATATGTTGCTGGTCCTTCTTTGGTCACCGAAAGAAGTGTGCTGAGGTCTGCTGTACATCAATTGTGTATGCCACGGACAAAAAGCACACAAAGGTTGAGTTCCCTGAGGCAAGGATATATGAAGAGACTCTTGGGATTTTGCTGTATGAGAGCAGGAATGGCCCTGACCAGGATTTGATCCAGGCAACATCATCTCGACGAGCTGTTGCGGGACTATCCTGCACATCTGATGAGGAGGAAGAGCGGGTGGGACTCTTGCTCATCCGTTCAAACAAGCAGAATAATCAACCTTAGAGGCTATAAACAAGCCTTGCAAAGTTCTAAGTGACAAATGTTCGAAGGTAGGATTAGAGTCTTCAAGTTGCCAAGTTTGCTGTAACATGATGAGCTGTCTGTTTTAAATTTTGAATGTTTTGCGACATGGAACGTTTTAGTATACCAAATTTAATAATCTCATTTACAAATAATACAGATAACCTATATATCTCATGTACTTATACATAGCTTTTTGGTCATCTGCGCAATTAAACAATAGGGAAGTATGGCATAATTTCAAGTGAATGCAAGATTTGTAGTAGTTTAGCTAAGTATTATTAATGTATATTGTAATTCCAATTGTAATCATAAAAAGCTATATGGAACTAAAAGACAAATAATATTAGCTGGCACAGCCCACCACCTGATTTATCTACAAAATTCTGAAGAGCACTAGCAGTTGGGGGATTTAGTAGGTTCAAATTCTTAGTACCTGGAAATCTATGAGGGATGCTTATATCCAGAAGAAAAAATTTATTCCCCATCGGTTGTTGGCTCTACGAGCTATATGGCCTTGCCCATTGCCACTTCAACTTGCTGATTCTGAGTATTCCCATTCTATCTCGTAGTGAAACTCCCAGCATCCCTCTCTATATAGCTTGTTGTGCGACTTTAGTTTGTGTATGAGACCAATAGTTTGCAACCACGTGTCAGTTCCTTTAAGTCATCACTCGGTGGGCAAGCATACGCTTAAGTAAACCATGGCCCAGCAGTATGCAGGGCATTATTGAACAAATATTTACCTATATAAATTTACCTATCATCAATATTAAATGTAATTGTAACTGTCTGTTTCAATGCTAGTCCAACTGTGCAGTAAAGTTATCTTAACTTCTTTAAAAAAATTGTATGTAGAATATTTGATTCTGCTGCAAATGCATATTTTAAGCTTATAAATAATATATCGTATTATCTGCATAAATAGTTTGTCAAATTGATGTGTTGCATGCTTTGAGTGTTTATTTATCTCATGCTGTATGTTAAGTGAGTAGTGTTTTTGCTGAAAGTTTCTCTAAATAAGGTAAGCTTCTTACTATTAGGTAGGTAGGTGTTGTTCTTTTAGGAGTTATTTCATGAATAAATACGCAGTTAAGTAGATCAATATCACAATTTATTATTCTTTTATTTCTCAGACCTTATTGTTCCCTTATAAGAATTAACCAACTTCTAACGTGGTTTAATCGTATCAGATTCATCAGATTGACAATGTTTTATTAACGGTATCTATGGTGTGACGAGTGCTTACTTTAGTCCTAATTCTATGGACGAGTGTGATGGTGCATTTCCACGCTTGCCAAGCCTTGGCAAGCCTCCACAAACACGAGCGTGTAAAGAGGGTGTTTGGCTTGGCTTGCGTAAGCTTGTGGGCGCTTGTATCCGATCCGGCCTGGTGTCGGTGTTTGGACACAGATCAAAGGGCGTTTGCGGCAAACGCTTGCGACGCGTTCACACGTTGGCGCGCGTTCACACACACACACGTTCTGACTTCAAAATGAGTACTTTACTGCACTATAAATACATAATTAATATAATTATATTATTATATAGTAGTAGAGGTCTAAAAAAATAATAAAAATAAATAATGCTGGACAATCCACACAGCATCATCTAGCCCCAAGCTAAGCAGGGCTTGTGTTATGGGTACTAGATGACTGAAGTCTAAGTGAAGGGCTCGTCCGGGGAAGTACTACCACCATGCCTATTTCTGCCGCCAAGCAGCTTGCTGTGTTCCAGTTTGAAGGGTATGGGTGCCGGTGTAATTACAGGCACATGAGGCTTAGCACCTGTATGCCTCAGGTTGATGGACGCTGAGTAGTGCATCGTCGGTGACGTTCCTAACGAACGTGACCTACGAGGCAATGCTTTGTTATAGGTGATGGTAACCACTTAACATCAGGTGGGCTATCTGCTTGTTCCATCAACAAGTTGTATAAAAAATAACTAGAGGTTCTGCGAGAACAGTAGACCTCGCGAGCCCTTATAACTATAGAATAACAAACACATTCCCCTTACTTATCGTATCTTGAAATGTGGTGAAGAGTGCTGCGGTATCTGGTTTTTTTTACTGGATATTTTTAAACATGACATGTATAACAGTAATAAATGACTGTGAATATTAGTTTGGTTAAAAAAAAACAGCCTGGCTGAACATCACGGCGAGTGCAGTTAGATAACTGTGATTATGAGTTTAGCTAAAACTTTTTTGTATGTTTGAATGTGGTGGCTGGTACTAGGGTAGTCGAAACCATTTACCAGTATTTAACCGTGACACAAATTATAGTAAAAAATCTCTCAGTTTGTTTTTTAAGCTATTATGCATCTTCGATTGTGGCAGAGAGTGCTGCGGTAGCTGAAATTTTTGACTGTTTTTTAAATTATGATTGTTTACCGGTTATAAATGACTGTGATTATGAGTTTGACTTAAAAAACATTCGGTATGTTTTAATGTGGTAGCGGGTACTGTGGTAGTCGAAACCTTTTACCTGTATTTATTAACCGTGACACAAATTACAGTAAAAAGTCTCTCAGTATGTTTTAGGTAAGCCATTAGGTATCTTCGAGCGTGGTGGAGAGTGCTGCGGTAGCTGAAAATTTTTAACTATGTTTTTTGCCATGACATGTTTAACTGTAATAAATAACAGTAGGTAATTAAGAGATTGATTTAAAAAAAAAGTATTTTGAAACGTTTTTATTTTTCCCTAAACAAACATCGCGATCGACTGAAAAAAATTAAATAAATCATTAAACTTGTGTGCTAATTTTCGTCCAAATCGATTGCAAAATGTGCGACCTGTCGGCGAGAGCAGACAGACAGACTTTAGACAGACAATAATTTTTGGTCAATATCAAAACTGCGATGCTTTGCTTGCTCGGTCAATAACCATACAATAATCGATACTTTCCCGTGGCTTAACAAAACTATTTCATTGAGCAAAATAGGGGTATTAGTTTTAGCGATGACTCGCATTTCCTTAGTTTTAGGAGGTCAAATCTGGTGTCTATGGGTTTGTCTCGTAAAGGCGGAGAGGATTGCGTTGTTTAATTGGTGTAGGTAGGTTCACATTTTCGAAAAAAAAAAAACAAAATTCAGCAAACTTTGTCCTGTTTTCCCCCCTCCACTCCCGTTTTCTGGAATTTTTTTGTAACATCTTATGAAAAATAAAGTCTTTATTGTATCTCTCAAATTTGATTAAAATCCGTCGATAAATAACGCTACAGCAAACTTCCCCCCTTTTCCCCCTTTTTATACATCCAATCAAAAATCGCAATCGACAAAAAAAATCCTTTAGCTCAAGGAACATGTGTGCCAATTTTTGTCAAAATCGGTGGAAAACTGCGACCTGTAGGCGAGAACAGACAACCGGACAAAAGCATTTTTGCCCTATCTGTAAACTGGACACTACGAATGACGACTGAATACCGACCGTCACGTCTGTCTGTTCACGAAAATAAAATCTCTTAATTACCTACTGTTATTTATTTCAGTTAAACATGTCATGGCAAAAAACATAGTTAAAAATTTTCAGCTACCGCAGCACTCTCCACCACGCTCGAAGATACCTAATGGCTTACCTAAAACATACTGAGATACTTTTTATTGTAATTTGTGTCACGGTTAATAAATACAGGTAAAAGGTTTCGACTACCACACTATCCGCCACCACATTAAAACATACCGAATGTTTTTTAAGCCAAACTCATAATCACAGTCATTTATAACCGGTAGACAATAATAATTTAAAAAACAGTTAAACATTTTCAGCTACCGCAGCACTCTCTGCCACAATCGAAGATGCCTAATAGCTTAAAAAACAAACTGAGAGATTTTTTACTATAATTTGTGTCACATACTGGTAAATGGTTTCGACTACCCCAGTACCAGCCACCACATTCAAACGTACAAAATAGTTTTAGCTAAACTCATAATCACAGTTATCTAACTGCACTCGCCGTGATGTTCAGCCAGGCTGTTTTTTAACCAAACTCATATTCACAGTATTTATTACTGTTATACATGTCATGTCTAAAAATATTCAGTAAAAAAACCAGATACCACTGCACTCTTCCCAACATTTCAAGATACAATAAGTAAGGGGAATGTGTTTGTTATTCTATAGTTGGCGACCGATGTGGCACGGTGGGCGAATGTCCGCCTGCGACGCAGAAGATCGCGGGTTCGATTCCCGCCTTAGGATAAATGTTTGTACGATCTGTAAATATTTATTCCGGGTGTTCTGGATGTATATTCTATGTATAATAAAAATATCTATGTATGTAATGTATGTATTAAGTATATCTGTCATAGACGACCGATGTGGCGCGGCGGGCGAATGTCCGCCTGCGACGCAGGAGGTTGCAGGTTTGATTCCTGCCTTGGGACAAATGTTTGTACGATCTGCAAATATTTATTCCGGGTGTTCTGGGTATTTTATATGTATAATAAAAAATATCTATATATGTAATGTATCGTATTGAGTATATCAGTCATCTAGTACCCATAACACAAGCTCTGCTTAACTTGGGGCTAGATGATGCTGTGTGGATTGTCCAGCATTATTTAATATTATTATTATTATTAGTTTTAAGGGCTCGCGAGGTCTACTGTTCTCACAGAACCGCTAGTATTAAATCTTGTAATTATGCGAAAGTGCAGACCTATAGATACTCAGTTTGTTTAAATCAACCCAAAAGGATACCAAGACTAAAAAATTGAAACCACGTAAGAAGTAAGTACCTATCTATTTATCTAGCCCGTGTGTGTGTTTACTAAATTATATCAAAACAACACCACAAGTTATTAAAATTTGTTCTTCATAAGTCTATAATAAACATGTGTAGCCATAATAATAACCAATTTTAAGTATCTTTGTCCTGATTGACTGACATTATAGACAACGCTCAGCAGAGGCTGACCAGTGGTCGACCAGTGGATCGTAGACTTGAAATCGTGCGCGTTTCGCTAGTAATAAATATTTGTGATCTAGCCCCAAACTAAGCATAGTTTGTACTAAATGACTAATAGCATAGGTACTTATACGTTTTTTTGTAAATACATATTTAGAATACAATATAATACCTGCACAGAGACCTACACCTAAGTATGTTCTCACACTCACTCAGTGGAAATCGAGCCCACTATCTACAGCACAGAAGGCAGGGCGCAGGGCTACGACTACTCTAACTCAGGCGTGTGGGCTGTCAAGCCACGTTTCTCTTCTTCAGAGAGTAGGTGTTTAGTATCTATAGGTAATAAATGTATATTTTAGTTCATCATAATAATTTGACAATGACAACGGACGGATACGAAATATTAAAACATTACATTGTTTTCTTAACGTACAATAGATTCACTGTACGATGCCGAATGTTTTATTAACTTAACCATAAGTTTTAAACAGTGGACTGTGGAGTCTCTCATTGCGATTTCTCTTGTGGATCTTGAAGGTGGTTTCCGTAAAAATGTCGCCTGAAAAAGCATTCATCTTAATAAGCATTTTCTTATCATCTGTTTTTGGTAAAAGAACTGATGAACAACGTAAGAATAGGATTCCAACTACTACAGGCCGCACGATTGTCGGAGACGTGGTTGTGGAGAAGTTTGTCGAAACCCTGATGGCTAGTGAGAGGTACTGGAAGCAGATAGATACGGTGGAGCGGAAGCTCAACCACCTAGATACTACTTTTCACGAGAAAACCAATAGCATCATGAAATATCTCTCAGAAATGCTGCGGATAGTAAAAGCTTCACCAGCGGAAATGTTGGAAAAGGCTCTAATTGATATGAGAAGTGACTTGGACAGGTTGAAGCAGTCCGTTACGACAAGGCTGGATGAACATCCGAGTATGCGCGGTAAGTGCTTCTGTTCTCTTAGATTTTAGAAGCAACTCATCATCATTATCAACATCCTATAGAAGTTCATTGCTGGACATAGACCTCCCCCATACGTTTCTAGGAAGAACGCCTCTGAGCCCTCTCCATCCATCGACTTCCCGCGGTCCTAAGAATGTCGTCAGTCTATCGAGTAGCAGGGCGTCCTACGCTTCGTGGTCGCCGTGCGTGAAAATATATTCCCCAGCGGTTGTCGGTTTTACGAGCTAGGTATATGGTCTGCCCATTGCCACTACAAGAAACAACTCAGCTATTTTAATACAATTATAACAGAAAATACTGCACATTCCGATATGCATAAAATAAATAAATAGAATAGGCCCGCGAATGTTACCCCTAGGCACAATCGACCTCTTCAGATCTCTTGGTGCTCTCCTATGCCTAATCAAGATCTCTCTCTCTCTAATAACGCACACTGACTAAACCACACAGGTCAGTCCACTCCTCTCTAGTTTACATAGGACTGAGGAGCGTGATACGCGGGGAATAGTGCGGGCCGTGTTGCCTGTTCCGCACGCCCGGGGTGAATACACAAGGGAAAAACCCCGAGATGAATCGGGTTATCATTGGACACAAACTTAGCGGTCAGTGCAAGTAAGTTGTATTTTAGTGTTTAAAAACATTTTAAGAAAAAAAATAGACCCTAGCTCGGTAGAACATTTGGACAACATCGTCACAAAAGCTACTAGACCAGTGTCGGGCAAACTTTCTTAATAGGGGGCCGGTAAGCTTAAGAAATTTCAGAGGATGGCCAGAATTATAGGAAAAATGTATTTTGTGGTAAAACTTCTAATGTATATAAACATTACAGCATTATATAACTATTGTGCAAACTTTTATTCGAAGGCGCTGCCATGGTAGGCGTGTGAGACATGAAATTGCGCTACGCGCCCCGCGACCCGCAACACAGTTATGAACTACGCGGCTAGTCTAGCTGGCTCCTTTACCTATGCGTCTATTATTCTACTAAGTAGAATCTACATTATACTTCTGGACCGTCAAAATATAATATTTGCGGGCCATATACTATTCATGTCGGCGGCGCGGCGGGCCGGATTAAATGATTTCGGGGGCCGGAGTTGACCTGCGGGCCGTACTTTGCCCATAACTGTGTTGGCATCCCAACACAGATAAATATAAAATGTTTAGTTATCTATAAGAATAATAATAATAATGCTGGACAGTCCACACAGCATCATCTAGCCCTAAGTTAAGCCGAGCTTGTGTTATGGGTACTAGATGACTGATATACTTAATACAATACATTACTTATACTATAGATATTTTTTATTATACATAGGAAACACCCAGAACACCCGGAGTAAATATTTGCAGATCGTACAAACATTTATCCCAAGGCGGGAATCGAACCCGCAACCTCTTGCGTTGCAAGCGGACATTCGCCCGCCGCGCCACATCGGTTGTCTATGGTTTGGTTGTCTATTGAACGTATTGAGAGAAAGCGAGCAGCCATTACGGTTTTGTACTTGGACCTAATAGCTACTTGTCAACCAATCACCTTGCATTTCGTACCTAATTAGAGTAATAAAAGTTTGTCCTAGCGTTCAGTATAAGTGTTTCAAGATCAAGACCCAATCCTTACACACGAACTAGCCTCACCATCCTATAAGCCTCAACATCTTATAGACCGCAACATATGGTCCTTCGAGCCGGATATACAACTGTGCTAGTCTATCAGCAAAATCGGTTTGTAGAATTATACAACATAGTAGGTAAATAACAAATGTCCTGATAGAAAAACTGAATCATTACATACTAATTATAGTTATTTATTTACAATTTTACTATATCTTAAATTCGTAAGAATTTATATCGTTGACGTCACATTATAGATAGATAGATAGATAACACTTTATTGATTACCACAAGTACACACATTTTATAAAGAATAATACAGTAAACAATGCAGTAACACAATGGGCGGCCTTATCGCTAAAAGCGATCTCTACCAGGCAACCTTTTTTTTTTTTTTTTTACATTATCTCGAGATCTGTTTTCAAATATTTCAAAAAGTGTGAATCGTAAAACCATAATTTTCGTAAGGAGTGGTTTCCGTTAAATGGGTTATCTAACAACAGGGGGTGTGCATTTTTTATAGAAAATATTGTGGTAAGATTCAAAATTTAGAATAAAGAAATGAAAGTTTGGAGACCCGGAGAAAGATACGCTCAGTGTAACATTGTCGAAAGAGAGTCATATGGTGGAGGGTCGGTAATGGTATGGGGCGGTATTTGCGTAGGGGCACGTACGGCATTGCATATCGTAGAAAATGGATCCCTGACTGCGACTCGGTACGTAAGCGTCATCTTAGAACCAATTGTCATGCCTTTTGCCCATCCTTTGCCCAATACATCGGAGAGAATATTCAATTATTGCTGGACAGTGCCCAGCCCAGCCCTACACTTCAGCGATAGTTTGGGAGTATCTTCGAGAGGTGAAATTGACGTTTTGCGTGACGCTCACCAGACTTGAACCCGATAGGGTGTGAACATGTTTGGGATAAGCTCAACAAACAGCGGGATCCAGCACCAACAAACAGATCTTAAAAGGGCACTGGAAGAAGAGTAGAATCGAATACCACAAGATTTAATTGATAACTTAATCAAAAGTATGTCGAGCAGGCAGTTTTAACAGCTAGAGGGAGTAACACCAAATACTGAATCATCTGAATGTGCCCAAACCCCAAACCTAAGAATCTTATTCTATGGCCCAAACACTCGACAAATAATGCCCGTAATGGCATAACACAATGACATTTTCAATGTGATAATTGAAGGGTTAATTCTTCAAAACATCATTTTTGAGATTTCTGTTGATTAGTCTTGTGTTTTTTACTGAAGTAAGTTTTATTTTCATTAAAAATTTTAAAATGAATAAAATTTTATACTTTCATACAAAACAAATATTTTAACTTCCGATTTGTCTCTTTTCTGTACCGTTCCTCTAATTATGTCTATGAGTGTATTAGTTGATGGTAAGTTTTAGAAGCTCTGTAACAAAATACTCGTCAACATCAATATTAACCTGTCCCAGACACTACAGGGTCCTGTAAATAGCGGTATGAATGTAAAGTTGCCCCTAACGCTGTCGTAATAATCTGAATAAGATGCACATAGGTACTGTTGTGGTCCTGGCATTGAATACGGCACGTCTGTCACTTACCTACCGTGGAGGTGTAAATGGCGTATGAGGAGGTTAAGGGCATACAACGAGAATGGGCCAGTCTCCTAAGTACTAATACCAATACTGCGGTCAGCAATACTCATACCAAACATGTTGTCTATGGGAACACCGATTGCGATTCCGTAACTTAACCGTACTTTAATAATACACTCGGAAATTGGCGGACCTTAGCAAATTAAATTCAATACAGTTAATTTATTCAGTCAAGCTAAGTTCATTGTAAAATATGGACAGTATATATGCTTAGGGTATGTGTATTTATTTACCTATTTGATTTACATATTTTCTAAGGAACTCGATGTCTGTTGTCAAGAAACATAACTAACCAATGCAAACACCTCTAGCCGCTGAATACACTAACAACTAATTCACCAAATTGTAAATATTATCATTCTACTTCAATAAAATAACAACATAACCGATTAATCAAACAACGACGAGAAAAGTCGTGCGAATCACCCACAGTCCGTCACGGCGCAAACATTCTCTTATGTGTTTTGTTTAGTAAACTCATCTGAGTGGCTCTCATGCCCGTGCCCAGTCTCTTCCTGACACACTAACCGTTCACATCTCGAGATGGTACCAAGCCTCACCTTCCTGCAGGTGCTAGTGACGCTCTCAGCCATATCTTGTGAAGTAAACAGAGACAAGAGAGGGAGACGGAAGAACGATTACTCAGATAAATCCCTGTGGAAGAAGGAATACGAAGATGAGTTGACGGACGCCATGCTGTCTTCTAGGAAGAAGGAAAACATCACGCGTGTGGTACAGTCGGCCACGAGCGACAACGAAGCTGTTATAGAGAAACTGATGGATAGTATCACGTCCAGTGAGAAATATCTGAAGAAAATCGAGAGCATCGACTTCAGATTAAACCGCTTAGATATCGAGGTGCATGAAAAAACTAATAACATTATGAAGCGGTTAAATGAGATTCTTAAAGTCTTTCGTGAGCAAGGGTTATCGGATAAACTAGAAACCGTTTTGGATACACTGAAGACCGACGTCCACCAAATCAAGTTTGTTTTGGACAAAACTCCTCGAACCGGTGGCACTGGTAAATTGAAATCTCTGTTTTTTTTTCCTTGTGTTCTGCTATTTTTTTTTTTATATAATTATGTTATGGAACTATTGCGACCCACAGTATCAAAATTAAATACTATCGGTAAAAATAAAAGCATCAAAGAAAAGAAAGAAATAGTAAATCGTAATAAACCAACCTTTTATACATTGCTACGCCACAATGCTACGGCGTAGCATATAATGATTAAAGGATAATATAAAAATCTAAGCTCAGACAAGATAAACTATGTAACCACACTTTATTAATAATTCTGAATTAAAACTATTACTTATTAAAAATCAATCAATGATAACTGTATTGCAGACATGTTGGGTTTGATAAGTACCCGAATGATGAGTTCTTGTAACGAAATTTTATATTTTAAGTTTCAATCGTATCAATCTCCAAATGGTATTCTTTGAAACTGATATTTTGGATAGACCTAATTAATAGTCCTAATAATCTAATAACTATTAAATAGTTAAATTCTTGTTTTAATCTCGTTTCAGCTTTAAAAAAATACGAGAGTTGGGAGTATTTATTTTATGTAAACTGTTATGGATATTTTTGTTTCAGCCGAAGGCGTGGAGTACCACACTGACTCCTCGATAGATAATCGGTTGTCATCAATCGAGTCGAACGTGAAGTCTGTTATGGGCAATCTCGATACAATCGTCTCCACCATGTCTGAGGTCAAGAGCCGACAGTACAGTAGAAACTACCCTAAGTGAGTATATACGTTCACAATTATTTTGATGTTTTAGTAGAAACTTCCCTAAGGGGCCATCTCCACGAGCGAGAAAATCGCGGCGATATTATCGTCGTGCTACGGATTTCAATACACTATCTTAGAACGTGTCTCCACACGGCGATGTTATCGCGGCGATTATTTTTATAGAAATACGTGGCAAGACGATGATATCGCCGCGATTCTCTCGCTCGTGGAGATGGCCCCTAAGTAAGTTGAAATTATTTTGATGCATGCTTGTTATGAATCTAGCCGTGGTCGTCCCAGCTTAGAACAGGACGTTCTGTATTCTGTCTCACGAATGTCGTGAAATGCGATCATAGGAACACACAAAGGAGATAGTCAGCAGCATGCCCTGTATACTAAATACCAAGACTGCGGTCACCAATCCGCCTGCCAAGCGTGGTGACTATGGCAATCCCCTCCGAATTTGGGGGAGACCTATCCAGCAGTGGACTTATACCAGCGAGGTGCATGGGTAAGGTCGTTGAGTGAGTCAGTCGTTAAACTTCAGAGATTTCTTGTTGAGGACAAGGAATTCTATGGTTTTATTTATATTCTGTTTATAAAGTGAGAATAGATATGACGGAAAGATAATACATTTTTTAAAAAAACCTTAAGAAAAGCAGTGTTCACACTAATAGGTACGTGTTTTTATTTCACCGAAATTTAGGTAAAGCATCGTCTACGTATCTTAGCAAAACACACTTATAAATTGTTCTGTTCCGTGTTTTCATTAAGATGCGTAGGATTTTGGACTTAATTTTTTTTATTAGACATGCTGAGGTCGGTTCTCCACTGGATACCACGTCGATGATAAATGAATTCAGAAAAATTTTGCACGAACAAAGGCTCAAGAAGTGCGAGTGCAAGTGAGTACAGATTGACCTAAATACATTAAAACAAGATCGTATATTTGGCATTATTGGAAGCTGTATAAGTAAGTCCGTCTGTAAACCTCTAGTCGAAGCGACGCGTGACCCGAGGGCTGGTGAGTATCTAGCTTAACGTAGGTACGTAACGCATTGCCTTTCAGCAAATATCATAAAAACCCCTTGTCTTTTAGATTTGGTTCATATGCTTGCCTTAAATTTTTAAACAGCAACCTAGAGATACATATACAACCTACATCAACCAACACGGTTCAAAAGTTCCGTATTCAGTAAGGCTAGTCAGGGGACCATCCAAATATTACATTTGAATATCCATAATAAATAAATACACGGCGAAAAATATGCTTATAGACGATCTTTTTTTGAAAAATTGGCAGGAGTAGTAGGAAGTTTTTTTTACGCAACACAAAAACTACTGAATCTATCTGAATAATAGGTGTATGTGAACAGTTTTCGAGTAAGATGTCAATCAATAATACGAAGTTAAATAATGCCTTGCTTGTTTGTGACAGGGGCAACAGAGTGGATCGAGCTGAACGCTACCCAACCGACTGCCATGAGATTCAGATGCAAGGGTTCAATGTGTCTGGCATCTACAAGATTCGTCCGGATGACATGGAACCCTTCTACATCCTGTGTGATCTCACAACTGCGGGGGGTGGCTGGACTGTGAGTCTTTATAATTATAGAGCTTATTTATCAAATTACATCACCTTACTAGTACATGTGCTATGTAGAACGTATACTGACTTAAAAAATCATAAAAAATATGCATTATTCCAAAAGATATGTGGAGTGGGTTTCGTTCGAGCCCACTATCCTCCCCTTGATGAAGAAATACGTTGTCCACCTGCACTACCGGGAGCCTAATCCCACACGAAGAAATACTCTAAAAGAATATTTTTATACGGTAGGAACTATAGCGACCGCCTAGCTCCATGTACTGTGTTGACGATATAATCAAAAGATAAATGCTCGATACCCGATATTGCATTCAGTTGAATCGACGATGTCACCTTGCTGAAGTTTTTTATTTACTTGCACTTATCCGGAGAACTAATAATATATACCAATTATAAGAATCTTTGTCCTGTCTATATAGACAACGCACGGCCTAAACCACTTGTTGTAAAGACTTGAAATTTTCCTAGTAACCTACCTCATCTAAACGTGCTTCATTATTTACCACAGGTTTTCCAGAACCGGTTTGATGGCTCGCAAGACTTTTTCAAAGGCTGGTCGGACTATAAGTACGGGTTCGGTAACTTAGCCGGGGAGTTTTGGCTGGGATTGGAGAAACTCAACTATTTGACTAATCAGAAGCTGTATGAGCTTCGGGTAGAGGTGGAAACGCAGCACGGCCAGGTAATTTTAAAAGCTGACGACTGCAAATATTTATTCCAAGCGTTCTCGGTGTTTTCTATGTATAATAAAAAAATATCTATGTACGTAATGTATTGTATTAAATATATCAGTCATCTAGTACCCATAACACAAGCTCTGCTTAGCTTGGGGCTAGATGATGCTGTGTGGATTGCCCACCGTTATTATTATTATTAACTACAAACTATCAGACCCACTTAAAATAAATAGAAAAAAAATAACTAATCCTACCACGTGCTATGGAAACCAGATGGGTGATAGAATACCTACTTATGAACGATTTTTTGTAAATACAATATTGACAAAGAACAAACATCTTAGTTCATCACGCAAATGTTAGTTAACGGTGGGAACCCACAACTAACAAGCGCAGAAGGCAGAACTACTACTTACTGAGCTGTGAGGCGTGTGAGAATATGACTATCAACCATATACGATCGGTATGCTGGTCAATGCGCATTTGGATAATGCCGTTGAATCAGCCGCATCCAAGAACAAACGTTTGTGTTATTAGTGATTCACTTACCAGATGTTTGTTTTGCATCTAAGTGATATATTGTATTCCAACCGTGTTTTGTCTTTTGCATTGAGTTTCAAATGTTTCTTAGTATTTCCGTAAATCGAACTATGGATTCTTCTAGGAGGCTTACTCGGGCTACTCTGTGTTCACTTTGGGGCCAGAATACGAGGGATACAGAATCAGCACACTCGGAACCTACTATGGAACTGCAGGTTTGTATAACGCATCTAGATCAACAAATACGTCTAGGTATAAGTGCAACGTGGGCAGGACATTAGAATCATGAAAATCAATTATTGTAATTGTTGGGTCATTGGGATTAATTACGTAGTCTTTTATAATACAGCTGTGATAGTCTGTGGTGGTTCCATCAATAGGAACTCTTCATCATCTCCCATTCTGTCGAAAAAAGGGACTTCTGTTGTATCAATCATCGTCTAATTATTGTATCGTATTGTATTGTATTGTATTGTATCGAGCTCAAGGAAATAATCTACGAGAATTGGGTCTCTGACCGTGTAATGTTCTTACAGAAATAAGAGATATTTTAAATGTCTGCCGTGATAGGATATCAGTCGTGTGTGCGTGACCCTTAGTATCCATCAGTTATTATACAACTCGCGCGTTTGTTGTAAAATATGTACTGTTGAATGCATGTTTTTGTATGGGTTTTGCGGAAGATGGCTGAGGGTTCAAATAACCTCCATGCAAATGAATATACTAGTCCCATAAAGTTTATTAAACATCTTCATACATGTTATATTGAATTTACGAGTTGATGTTATCGATTCTCTCATAAACGTTAGTAGTGCCTTCCCAGAGTTTAGTGAGTTAAGTAGGTAATATCAAGGTAACTCTGTTTTGCAGGAGACTCTCTGTCGTACCACGCTGGACAGAAGTTCTCAACCCCTGACGTGGACAATGACGAGTGGAAGGACGGCGCCTGTGCCACAGAACACGGTGGCGCTTGGTGGTACAAGGAGTGCGATAAAAGGTGTAGTTACCGTGATGAGTTATATTTTGTAATCCGTAGTGCTTTTTTATATTACTTGCTGGTAACGAGCAGATAACCCTCCTGATGTTAAGTGATTACCATCGCCTATAGCAAATTATTAAAGCTTCAGCTCGTTTAGAACGTGCCCTGACACTGCTTAACGTCTATCTTAACGTCTACTAGAGGCATACAAGTGTTAAGCCTCATGTGGCTGTAATATCATTGGCACACCCTTCAATCCGGAACACAGCAAGCTGCTTGGCGGGAGAAATTTTGCATCCCTCTTCCATACGAAAAAAAAACCAACAAAAATCAGCTGTCATATGCACTGTTGCCTAGTAGCTACCTACACATTGAACTTTTGTATTGTGTTGAACATTGAACACACACACATTGAACATGAGGGCTCTATGTTTTCGGGAGCAGTCCACACCCACGCCATCTTAGTTATGCAATATGACTATGTGTGTTCTGTGGCTCCACATCGTCATTGGCTGGTTATATTTGGTTTTACATCTAATTTGCTTCTAAACTAAATCGTTAGAGTGCTAAAACTAATGCGTGGCCATTGTCTCCAGAATTTTAATCTGAGCCGCAAGGACTGGCAGTAATATGTAATTTTTCTGTAGCAACTTAAATGGCAAATACACGACGGTAGCCGAGGAGAATAAAGGCCAGACGATTTACTGGATATCTTTCAAGGGCCCCAACTCACCGCTTACCAAAACCAAGATGATGATTCGCCCTCTACCGGCCACGCGCCCCATCGACTTCGGCGTCTCCAACAGGGTACACTATTTATATCTTATGCCTACATCAGGGAAGAGACCTCTTAAGCCTATTGTAAAATATCATCATATGAGCCTGCGGTTCCCCCATGATGCGGTGTTAAAGCTCCATCCAAAGCCATCATTACTCAGATATATTTTTCAAATAGAGAAATTTATTAATCCTATAAGCATTATGTTAATTTATAGAATTTTATTGTTTAGTTTTGGTTGGGTAATATTTCCCGGTATGTTTCGATTCACCATCACAAGAACAAAACCACTAATGTTGTTTCAGAAAATTATAGAAAGTCCTAAACTGAGGCCTGTCCCTGAGAAGACGAAGGGGATTCGGACGAAGGACATGAATGGGGCTTACGACCACGGTCACCCGCAGTATAGATACGAGGATCCAAGCCGGGCAGACGCGTTCTTCCCGAGTTACGCAAGATAGTTTCCACTCATATTTACAATGCATATTAGTGTTAACACCTATAGATGTAGCAAGCAGCGTAGGAGCCATTGTTTGTCTTAAGCAAATTCGCACGCGCGCATCGATGCAATGTCCGACGTTGAGTACCTAATAACTTTCATGTAATATTTAATTCTAAATGTCTAGAAGTAGTGATTCAAGGTATTGTTATATATAGGTATAATGTCTCACCGTCTGTGGCAGCCGTCGCAGCTCAGTTAGTAGTGGCTTGCCTTCTGCGCTGTAGGTTGTGGGTTCGATCCCCACCGAGACCAAACATTCGTGTGATGAACACAAATGTTTGGTGATCTGTGTCATGGTGTTATATTGTACTATTTGTATATTTACAAAAAAGTATACTATAGCTATAGCTTTGTTTAGTTTGGGGCTTGAGGGCGTTGTGTGAATGTCTGCGAATATTTATTTTTATATAGGTACTTATAATTTAGTTCGCCTAAACGCCAAATTTAGAACGGATGATGTACGATATACTTAGGTATATACGTTTTATTTTAGCTGGAATTGATATGGTTGTTGATGTATTATGTGGTGTTCGCTTTTGTTGTAAAGAAGTGTCTAATATTTACAAAATATAGCACTGTACAGTAGGAAAATACCATTGTTTTCATTTAGTAGGTACCTGTGAGCATTGTAACATTGTGTAGCTCTTCAGAAAGTAGCCCGACGGCCGTCCCAGAGTGTCTTTCGTCTTGGTTTAAATAAAACATACAAATCAGTCTCATTTGCTTTATTTTTTTCTGTATACATGGACCATGCATCGTTTGAGCAAACTGAGTTACACAAATTACAATAGGTATACCTACATTCAGATTTTTGCAATCGAAACATCAACGTTTTAAGTTCTATTCACATGAATACTGAATTACAAGACATTAAATGAATGATATCACACAATAGTAACATATTATTTATACAAAGGTGAGACAGGGGCAGTGTATAAGCGGTTTTGGGTAACAAATTTACACTCCAACTAGTTATCGATGTGAGGTCGCACCGGGTGGTGAGTCTGAGCTCGAGGGCTACTTAACCGCGCCATTACATTACAAAAACGTCCTAATATACTGTAGGAGGATTCTTACTTTGCCATCTTTGATAGAAACATACCATTTGGCTAGTACTTTAACCCAAATCACCCGAAAAAGTATGGGCCAAGTGATGGATATTCTAATTTAAACAAAATGTTTCCTGCAGGATTTGAGGAAAACTTTTTCGTAATTTCAATGACTTGATTAAAAACGATTTATTTTATTCAGTATACACTTGCAAGTTTTTTGTATGACATATCTAAGTGACAGACAGCCACATTTAGCTAAGAGGACGTCGTCTATTAGTCGTCAAAGGACGTCATTCATTTGTAAGTTTCAATGACGTAGTTAGGTCGCCATCAGACGTCAGACTGCGCTTGCCATGCGCTCACGAGCGGCGCTAGCGACAAATCAGACGTACAATCTGACCGACTTGCAAGTCTTACAATATAACAACATGCATCCAACTATATAGCTGTCTGAGCATTAAAGTGAAAGATACTAGGCGGATTGGACGTCTGATGAGGCACCCGATTACTTAACAAAAACGCTTAGTTTAACTTAAAAATACAACGCTGTAATACCGAACAATTAATTTTAAATAACTAAAACAGCTAACAGTAACCTAAAACAGACGTGTATGAGATAGTTATCAATAGGTGCGTGTTCTCTACGACAGCACATATTTATAACAATGTAAGTATGTAGCTTTTCATTTTAATTTAAATTGTCCATACACTTTACCTGCGTGTGAACAAATTTGTTTTTTGGTATAAAATTAAACGACAAATATTAATGAAATGCTCTCCACAATATTAAGATTAGACAACTAATGATTATTTACAACAAAGACAACTAATCTATATCTAATACAATAGATAACATGTAGGATAATATTTAAAAAAATATAGTAGTAGGTATATGCATTTAAAAATTAACTGTAGAGTTTCAAATGTAAAACAAAATTATTTACAAATAATCAAATAAGTACAAAGTTAAATAAAATGCCAATAATATAATAATAAAACAGCACCATACATATTTTTATACTTTATCGAGTAAAGCTTTCATAATAAAATACACCGCACGGTGTTATTTAATTTAATTAAATTGCACGAATAGTCCTCACACTTGCAATAATATCTATAAAAATGGCCATTACTTAACAATTAAAAAGAGTTACGACGGTTTTAAATTTCACTGTACTAAAATGTTGGCAAAAAGCCATACTATCTGAAATACCTTAGACAGTCTTTTGTTTTACTTTTTATATAAAAAAAAGTTAGGGTTGCACAAAAATAGTTACTATTATAAAGTTAAAAAGCGTTGTTTCATAATTATACATACCAATTTTTTGTCCGATACACCGAAATTGTCATACAGGATGTGCAAAAGGCAGCTCCTAAAAACTGAAGGTAGGTAAATACATTAATTGTGTGACTCTTATCCATCTCAGGCCCTTTAAGATAAAACAGATTTATATCAAAGTACGTTTAATTTCATCGTTATTCTGTTCGAGTTCATATTTGGCCCATTCAAAGCATTTGTGAATCAGATACAACGAACAGTGCAGTGATAGCTACTTTACTTTTGTGAAGTGGCTAGGTACAAAGGTTTGAATTAGTTAACCGATTTGTTTTCATTTTTTTTTCCGTTAGTAATCGATTAAGAATTTTATTAATCTGAAAGTCTTGGTTAAGTTTTTGGGAGTAGCCTTTATACACTTCTTCTATTTTTGTTTAATCTACTTGCTTACATTTAAATGACTTATACATCCAAGTTTTCTATACATATTAAGTTATACCCACTAATTTATTCGCTAAGTCCGAAAGGGAAAAAACTTTAAATTCAAATAATAGTTACTGTATCGTACGAAGGGAACACCTAAACGTCTATTGTGTTCTAACATTACATGATATCTTAAAAAATAAACCACTGGCTGCATTAACAACTAACGAATTATTCCGATTGATTATTTAATAATACATTTAATTCATCACAACATTAAGTAACATTTAAAAACCATGAGAAGTGGTGCTAATTCTAACTTGTGAGTCAAATTCATTTTACAGTTAATTAGTGTCATCCTACTACAGATAAAAATATCAAAATTTCTCTATTTTATGTAAAATTTGAATTAAATTCTAAACACATTATACTAAATTTTCTGTGAATAAAATCTAAATGGGTTTTTGGTACTAAGAAATCTGGGAGTATATCTACCGTGCCCGGGAATTGAAGTCGTGAAGCTATTTCTATTAATATAAATATTGTAGATTACTTATAATATTTACTACTGCCTTATATAAGTTAGACAATAATAAGATATGGTTTAGATTGATAGACGTAGTATTTATTTGAGGAACCTAGGTGCCTACTACAAATACTACAAAAATGTGGTATATGACTTTCACTACTGCTCAGAGAAGTATTTCTAACGAGGTGTGATGTTACTACTTGTTAGATTAAAACGTATCCAATTTCCTACGGGTCACAGTACTAGATACCATCAATAGTTAATAAAGATACCAAATTAATTAGTAAAGGTTAAAAATTATCTATAAAACCGAACTACTGAGCTGAACAAAAGTATTGAATGAAATAGATATCCCTTCAAACGAGTGTAGTTGCATAAAAACTGGTGTAAAAAATATGGTAAAATATCGACGAGAAATACAATCAGAGTTATAACTCAACGAATCAAATTAAATAAGATTAAATTAAACGTTAAAACTATAATAGGCGGATCAGTCGACAGCTGTCCTCGGTCTCCGTAACATTTAGTCGAATCTAAAACAAAACGCTAAAGTAAAGGTAAACCAAAAATATATCCAAAATAGTAGAGAACGGAAACTAAACACGTGCTCGTACCAATCAAGGGCGAAGTATTATAAAATAATGTACCTATTGTGAAATATGTTACAAAACGGACTCATTCGGTAAAAAAAATATGAATGTTTTTCGATTCGAGATAAAAATTATGGCTAGAATTAATTAAAAAAAACAACTATATCGCTATCGTTAAAATATTACTGTAAATACTGTTATACAATATACCAACATTAAACATCTAACTAAGTGTAATCATGAGACAAGTGAACGTTGTAACATTTAATAAATGAAATTTCTTTAAAAGAAAAAAAATATAATCATTTCACATAACTTGTAGGTAATCGTTGTAATAACTGTTAAGATTCTGTGCCAGCTTACCTGAGCAGAAAAGAAAATCAATATCTGAAACACTGGAACTAGGATGATATCCGCTACTTATAGAACAAGAATTAGGAAGGCTATTTTCAGACATTGTTGCACAGAATAAATACTAGTAAGTATTGGTTAAAATGTAACATAGTGCTAGTAAATTGATCAGAATAGTCTATCAGTTTTTTAAACTGTGCCTGCGGATCCCAACCTCTTGTAAATGTTGACGAAAGACTCCTTGACTTGCCACCACCACCAAATATAGCAGAATAATGAGGTAAGTACCCAATATGAGATTCTATTGCACTAAACAAATCTTGGGATAGTAGAACACGTTTTTTACCTAGTTATAAGCGGACGTTTGACATTTAAAAGTTTACGAAAGCGACAAATAATTAAACTATTAATAAGCGTGGTTCATTACGCCTTTGGCACTTTGTTACAATAACTTATGCCAACGTTTTGTCACAAACTTTGGATAGGTAACAGATAACTTTTTGTGTAGTAACCTAGTTATCGTTTTCAAGAAAAAATAGATGGCAACAGTCTTATCGGGTTACACTAGCTAAAGTGGCCGATAAGACTGTACGCACACAATATGAATAAGAATTTACCTACGTTCTTATTCATATCAAATATAATTGTTTTCCTTATATCTGTACACATATACAATAAATGCTATATCAGTTTTATGCAAGGGTCTGTTAAGGTAAGGTATACTAATTCCCCTGGGGTCCGCAGGTAGACCAGTCTAAGAAACGCAGGCTTTAATAATAAATATAGTACACATACGTGCGTAATAAAGTATTCTACAAAGAGTAGAATCGTAAAAAAAAATGCAATCTTCGCCCGTAAATGATAATTTTCGTCCAGGCTTTCATCTGAAAGAGAACAATTCGTTAAAATTACTATAATATTTCATTCTGAGGATTACATCACTTAATAAAATGGATTTGTGAAATCCGTACTAAACCTTATATATATAATATATATTATAGTACCCTAATATTTAGCCTAAAAATCGCAAAAAAAATATTAAAATACAGCTTTTATAAAGAAATAGTTAGAATTAAAAAAATTTGCTACGCTAAGTTAATGCAGCGAGGCACGCACTGTCGCGAAGGCAGCCATTGCAATATGGACACAAATTAAGGTATAGTCAGCGACAAAAGTAGATTAACAATTTTAAATTATTCATATTCAAAAGTGAGCTGGTTTATAGGAAACCACATTTAAACCAACCTGTTTGTTATTCGCTTAGCGACGCACGCGTTACTTACTTTTTAACTGCATAGGTACGTCTTCTTGTAGAAGCGATCAGTATAACGAATTATTCGTCATCGTTCTGCTCAGTCACCGACGACGGGCGCAGAGCGTTAATGCAGGCGACTACCTTTAAGGCAGGGCCGAGTTTCATTGCCAGAGCCATAACCAGGTGCTCCGCCTTGATAAGCAGCAGAGCCTCTCCATCCACCTCTTGCATGAGAAAGTCGTCGGCGTAATTGGCGCAGCCGGGAATTCCGCGAATGAATTCGCACACCTCGGAAACCTAAAATCAACTCATCCGCCAATCAATCATTGTTAACAAAACGAAAAAAAAATGTATAGTCAGAAGACCGGGTGGAACGTAAAACTCACGCTCCATTTCAACGCGGCGCAGGATTCCGCTTCGTTTTCCGGCTCGACTGGCTGGTTGCGGCAGCTCTTGGACGGCCCGGCCCCGGCTTCATCGCTGTTTGAAGAGCTGATAGCCGAAACAATGCGAGCTCCGTACTCCATTCTAGCTTTCTCCGTCCTAGTACGTTCTTTCATCTGCTTCTTGCCTAAACATACGAAAGTTTAGTAGTTAACATCTTTATCACTCTCAGTAGAACTGAATGTTCGGGCAGAAGAATAGATTAACGATGCTAAAGTTAGAGCTGGATTAGTTTTTAAATGAGTTAGTGAGCATTTTATTAGCTGATAACCTAGCTAGGATAAGTAGGTTAAGTAGGTAGATATTATCACTGCTGTCCGAATTGTGCAATTGAGAGTAAGTTTCACTTACGAGGTGGCTCTTCGCTGGCAGTATTGCATGCTTCCCTCCTGGCTTCGTGTCCCTCGCGAGACGGCCGTTGATCACGAGTCTGGCGTTTCTGACGGGGCCGTCGTATTTCGCGTGTCTCACACGGTTCCTGATCGGTACCCTCAGCACTCTCGACACGTTCGGTGCCATCGGCACGTTCAGCGTGTTCGGTACGCTCAGCGAGCGCAGCGCGTTCCGCCTGTTCGGCGCGTTTGGCCAGTTCGGCGCGTTTGGCCTGTTCAGCGCGTTTGGCTTGTTCGGCACGTTTGGCCTGTTCGACGCGTTCGGCCTGTGCGGCGCGTTCAGCTTGTTCGGCGCGTTCGGCCTGTTCGGCACGTTCGGCTTGTTCGGCAAGCGCGGCGCGTTCGGCGAGCGCTGTGCGTTCGGCAAGCGCGGCGCGTTCTGCTAGGGCAGCGCGTTCCGCTTGAGCGGCACGTTCCGCTAGGGCAGCACGTTCGGCGAGGGCGGCACGTTCAGCATGAGCAGCGCGTTCAGCAGCAACGCGTTCGGTGAGCGCAGCTCGTTCGGCGAGAGCGGCGCGTTCGGCGAGAGCAGCGCGCTCGGTATGTTGAGGGCGTTCGGAGATTGCGGCGCGTTCGGCGAGCGCGGCGCGTTCGTTATGTTGAGGGCGTTCCGCAGGCGCAGCGCGTTCGACAGGCACTGCACGTTCAATGGGCGCAGCACGTTCAGCGAGCACTGATCGTCCTGTGGGCACAGGGCGTCTAGTGGGTACTGCACGTTCTATGCCCGCTGCGCGTTCGGCAGGCGCTGCGCGTTCGGTGGGCGCTGCGCGTTCTGCGGGCAATACGCGTTCGGCGGGCGCTGCGCGTTCAACAGGCGCCGCGCGTTCAGTAGGTGTTGCGCGTTCAGCAGGCGAAGCAGGTTCGGTAGGTGCTGCGCGTTCTGCGGGCGTAGCGCGTTCAGCAGGCGCAGCGCGTTCGGCGTGTTCGGCGCGTGCGGTGCGTTGGGCGCGGTCGGCGCTGGCTGTTGCGGATGCAGCTGCGGCTGCGGCGGCATTTGCGGCAGCAGTGTTGGCCCATTCGCGCGACGGCCGGTTCACCTATTGCAATAATGTAACGTTAGTTTTATTTCTTTCCGTATTTATGTATGTACTGTACTCAGTTTCCAAATGGATTTTGGTGAAATTACGATAAGCGCCCCTAGCGACCGTTTTGAGAACTGTCGTGACTCCATATAAAACCCACTCGGAATGCGAGCTCGCAACACATAAAAACAGTGGAACAGAGTGGAGTTTAGAATCGCAATAATCTACTTTATCTAGCAGGTAAGGTATCACACCAAATAAAATCTTATTTAGTCACGGTTAAAAAGATAAAGTTAAACATATCCAATATGAGTTTTAATACACAGATGTGGACACGCGTAATTTTTTAGGTTCTAACTTTATAACTTTTAAAGTTAGGTATGTCAATGATGTCGGTTCTTCTACATTAGTGACTTACAGCGAAAGGCTCAGAGGCCTCTTGGATCACGTAACCCTCAATCACATGGGTCAGAATGTTGGGTTTCACCATAGCCTTAGGCAGTCCTTTATCTGAAAAAATATTTACAGCTTGTTACAATCCAGCCTCTGCACTTCTGAGACCAACCACACCATCACAAATCGTGAAGCAAACCCAGGCTCACTTGCATTCCTACCGTCACCAGATGAAATGAAATGTTTATTGAAAATATTCGCAAATACAGAAAGATTTTTTTCTTGTTTCATGCTGACTTTTAGTTTCGCAATTCCTCACGTGTGTAAATGAAGATATTTATTATGTGGCACGTAGGAAACAGAGCATAAAAAGCGTTCAAGGCGATGCATGCGCCAAGTGGTTAAGCTTGTTGAGACTTCCATTGCGATACTTGTCGACTTTACAAGCATATCGACGTCAACTTTATCATGCTTCCCGTTTTTGATGAGAAACTATCAAACATAGCAAACGGCAATCAACAGTGTTGACTGATGTTTTTAGTAAAATCATTTGACCAATCTTAGAAGGAACACGCTCACACACAAGCCATCTTAAAAAGACCCATTTCAGAAAGATTGCGTAAAAGAAATGTAACAAAAAACCTACAATAAATGTTTTCTAGAGCTCCTTTTGTCCCAAGGTCTGACACTGGCAGCGGCAACACAGTTTTTACTTCTGAAAGCCATTGTTAAAAAATATAGTTGGTGTCTTATTCACATGTTCAAAAAATGATAAATACTACAAAATATAACGATAGGTAGGGGTAGGTGTATAATTAAAACAAAAGTATGAGATCTTGTCACGGAATGTCCCATGTCCAGCAGTGGACTTCTACAGGCTGTTGATGATAATGATGTATTTCTCGTAGTGCTAGTTTACTAAGCAGTCACTGTACCGCTCCTACTTGTTACGTATCATAAAGAAATAAAGCTTACCATGCGTAGCAGTTTGGCTACGGCCGGAGCCCTGGTTGCTCTTGTATGTTGATCCGGATGTAACAGGCGTGGTAGAGGCACTCGTTACGGTGGAGGACCCAGAGCTGGATGAAGCAGCCGTAGTCACCACCTTGCGCGATCCGAAAAATATTATAAATAAATCTGCACTGAATAAATTTAGATCACTATGTACGCTGAGAAGATAAAAGGTAAGATATATTAAATCTTTTTAATTACTACTACTTAATGTCTCAAATCAAGTTAGTGATGGAAAAAGCACCTGATTTCAAGTGGTTACCATCACCTACTCGAATAACAAAGCATTCCCTCACAGGTCACGCTCGTTAAGAACGTGCCCTACGATACTCTGCTCTGCGTTCATTAACCTGAGGCATACTGATGTTAAGCCTCATGTGCCCGTAATTCACCGGCACCACTCTACACCGAAACACAGGCGGCAGAAATAGGCATGGTGGTAGCACTGGTCCAAACGAGCCCATTACTCAGAGCTCTACTATTACTAACTATAGTGCAAGTCCGTAAGTCACCTGCGGTGCGAAAGTACTCGTGTATTGGGCGCTGCTAGGTACAGCGGCACTTGAGCTACTCGAAGACGCGTCCGCTGTGGAACCCTTCAGGGGACTTGTCTTTGGCACTGTTTGTGTGGAACCTGCGTAAATAAATTAATGTGAGTGATCCTTCAGGTATTCATTGTCTGCTATATATCATACATTTCTATCACTTTTATAACACTTTGTTGTAAATCGAGTGTTTATTGTCAAGCTGCGTTGGTCTAACCAAGAATTATATGAATTAGTACTAGCTAAACGCGCGCGACTTCGCCCAAGTGAAGTCATTTTCATACAAACTTCAAATCTCGCTTTCGGGATAGACAGCTTCACGGTTTTAATACCTAGGCACGGTAGATACCCCTTCAGATCTCTCACCAGTGCTCCTTAACGCATTAGTGCTTAGATAAATAGAAAGAGTGGTAAAAAGCTCAAAAGTCAGTAAATGAATGAAATTGTGGTTACCATTGGTGGTCGAGCTAGCAGTATCCGCAGTGGCAACGGAGGTGGTGCTAGAGGTCGTGCTAGCGGGCGAGAACACGGTCGTAGCATCCGCTTCGGCTGACACCACTTGTGCGGGCATCTATCGGACAGTGATCATATATTACACACATTTTTCTTCAGTAGTATTTAATATGGAAATTTAGAAAAGAAAAAGCATCTTGACTTAAGTTTCCAGGCACGGTAGATATCCCTTCTGATGTCTTAGTACAGTAATTTTTCGAGGATATTTAATGGGGGTAGACAAAGGTATAGCCAGATATTGCATTTAGCACAAACCCACATTTTGCATGTATTCCAAAACTGACATCTGATATTCCATCTTGCACCTGTCTAGTCCCTCGCCTCCTCATTTATACTAAATATACTACAGGATATATTTTTTATTCCACTTACTAATAGGACAAGCATTATGGCTTTGCTGGACAAAGCATTACCTCGCAGGTTACGATCGTTAGGAACGTCAACCTGAGGCATACAGATGTTAACCCTCATGTGCCTGTAATTTCTCCGATATCCACATCCAACAAACCAGAATGCAGCTTGCTGCTTGGTGGTAGAAATAAGCATGGTGGTAGTACTTCCCCGGACGAGCCCTTCACTAAGAACTCCACCACTACCTTCAATCAATACAACTACTAAGTTAGATGTGAATGTGAAATTGTTTGTACCGGCGCAGGCGGTGGCATCTTGTTTTCCTCGTTCTTGACGTGCGTGAGTAGCGCGGTCTGAAGTGGCAGTACGGTGCCTTGGAGCGTGTTCGCCATCAGTCCCATGCCACCCTGTGCCTGCAGCGTCAACTGAGGAGAACTCACACTGTTACCCGCGACCTGTGCGCAGATTCACAACATAGATAAGTAGGTACTTCTTAGTAAACAATAATACATGCGTGCTAAGAAAATGTAAAAGATGTATGAATAAATACTTAAATTGAATTAGACGAACGTCTAGTTATAAGACGATTTAAAGTGGCTCTTGTGGTTTTATCGAAATTATGCTTCTTAAAATTAAAAGTAAATTCATCAACCCCAATTTCAGTAAAACATGCTCAAATGAAAATCAACCTGAAGCGTAGAAACCTAGCGTAGTACTTTTATCATCTTTTACATTTTCCAAGTAAATTAAGCCAAATGTAACATAAAACAAAAACATTGAAAAAGTTCCACACACAAATCAAAATAAAGCAACGGTCATGCTTCTCGGTATAATCACGACACAAATGGTTAAAAGACCTAAGTACCTAACATGCTTGTTATCCCACTATCCCCAGAGTAGCCCATGCAATAAATATATACCTACCTCCCTCAATAAAATGTAGGTTATAAATAAGTGGATTACAGTTTTATTTATTTCTGACTTAATTTGATTGGTAATATGATTAAGATAATTATGAATATGAAATGGATTCAGAACATGCAAAAAATATTTAATAAAACGTCTGGACGGACAATAAATCGTAGCTTTCAAAGTACAATGATATTTCTGCCGCCAGCAATATAAGCTATGCTTCTTAGATAAATTGGTGACAGAATTTCCAACTCTCAAGATAATTATAGACAAAATTAATTATTTATCAAGCTAACCTTTATTCTTATCATTTGTAATCCTCACTAAATTGTATAGGGTCAGTCAAAGCATTTATGTATCCAGACTCCGCTTACACCATTTTATTGAATGTAAGACGTAACTACTGCAAAATGGAGGTATGTACGTATCTGGACGTATCTTTGGCTACCCCCCTTAGATATCCTCGAAGAATCTCGAGTAGGTACTTAGTATTAAGAGATCGGAGGGGATATATACCGTAAAAATAAATTCGTGATGCTATTTCTTTCTTTTTTCTAAGAAGCAAGACGATTATCATTGTACAATAAAAGTGTTCGCTACCTCGGCATGGGCGGCAAGGTTGTACGAAATGGTCGGAACTTGCAATATCGGCGCCATTATCGACGCGCCCTCAATGGTGATGGATGGCTGTCACCAATCACATACAACAATTTAATAAAAAAGTTCATAAATGAACGGAAAAATATCCATAGTCAGTTTCGGATTTACTGAAGTTTTCATGTTATTCAGATGTGTCAATTGTAGATATTAGTTCGTTATCTACCGTGGAAGCTGTACATAATTGTCTACTCACTTCACTTTGTGAATATTGACAGGTTCAATGTGCTTGTTTATAATAAAATAAATAAATGCTGTAGCGCACATAAAAAGAACAAAGCTTACCGCAGCGCATATTAGCCTCCAACACAGATGAACTTTTATATCGTTTGTGCTTTCATATTTATCTTAGCATTAGTACATAGCATGTGTTATTTCTGTAAACCAATCAATTCATTAGACATTAGTGCTCAATTATTTGTTAGAAAGCATTGTTTGGTAACGGTTGTTAGATCAGCTCAACACACACTTGTTTGACACTTGACAAGTCACTCTTTGACATCGCATTACAAATCACACCCTGCTCACCAGGACTGTAAGCAAGTTATAACATTCTATAAGTACCCATTTACCCGACTTATTGATTGAACTTGCTGTCATAATTATACCAGTGCCCATAAACTGCATAGAACTTGACGTATTTCTTATTAAAGTGGTAGAATCAGCAAGAGTATATCTTGGTAGGTATCATCGCTATGCTTGATACAAGTCTACCTGACAGTCTACCTTCAACACCTTCTACGTACTGTATTCAGGTATGAAAGGTACAGTATCAAGGGAAGCTTTTGGGTGTAAAAGACTTACTTAATGATAATATAATTTAGATCGATGTTATATTGTATTCTAAGTAGGTATGTATGTATGTACAAAAAAACGTACATAGGTAATCTATAAGTCATCTGGTTTTAATAGTACAAGCTGTGCTCAGTTTTGGGCTCGATGATGTTGTGTAAATGTTATACTTAATCTGCAACCCGTTAGTATTACCTCTAGTATTTCGGGATAAAAGAATAATAAAAATCTATGGAAGTAACGGTAACCTCCACACTTTTCACTGGGTGGTTACGCCAATTCGGAAAATATGCATTTTATTAGTGAAAATATTTTTTCGAATGTTATAACTTGCGTTACAAAATTTAAGAGGCCAACCCAACTCAAAAATGTTGCATAACATGTAAATCAGAAACATACCGTTTGCATCGGAGCGGAATGACTCAATCCTTGTGGTTGCATGCCGACTGAAGTCTGCACCATACCAGCACCAACCAGGCTCTGTTAAAATCGTATCCAATTGCTATACAATTTCGGAATTACCTTCAGATTTCAGATTCATCAAATAATAGTAGAAAAGCCAAAAAATAAATTAATAATGAGTCGTAGTGGTGACGATAGGAGTGTATTTTAAGTGTTACCTGCTGTTGTTGTTGCATAGCTTGCACCTGTGAGATTTGACTCTGCGATTGAGTGTTCAACTGTCCGACTATGGTACCTTGTTGTGTCATGCCGCTGAGCTGATGGTCGAGGAAAGTATGTTTTTAAAACTTATGTCTTGTTTTTTTGGGCACTGTAGACTTTTAGTGTTACTAAAC
Source organism: Electrophaes corylata (assembly GCA_947095575.1). Taxonomy (NCBI): domain Eukaryota; kingdom Metazoa; phylum Arthropoda; class Insecta; order Lepidoptera; family Geometridae; genus Electrophaes; species Electrophaes corylata. Next base: position 7,290,953 of record OX352698.1, on the reverse strand, counting down.
AATAGCGAACCCGGAGGCTACTGAAATCTATTTGAAATGATAATATATACCTACGTAACGTACCCTTTTTATAATTCCGAAGTCCGAATACAGCGTCGTTTTCGGTTCACTGTTTTATTATGATATTGAAAACGTAAAGCAAACGTTTAACGCAAATAAATTCGGCCATGTATTGATGATTATGTATGTGTATGGATAAAAACCAAACAACAAAAAATAAAATAAAAACAATGTAAATAACATTATTTTAACTGGACACCTTCGCTAAATGCAATGTCTACTAAAATGCGAACAGTGACTCTCTTCTGCTTTTAAATTCATTAACAGCCAGTCTACTGCTGGAAATAAGCCTCCCCCATACGTAAAGCTTTAAAATATAATTTAAATTATAATGAGAAAAGATTTGATTGTTTGTTTGTTTGCATTGAATAGGCTCTTAAACTATTGGACCGATTTGAAAAATTCTTTCACCGTTGAGAAGCTACACTATCCCCGGGTCACATGGGCCATATTTTATTCTCAAAAAAGTTAGGGATCCTGACTAAAACCCGTGCGAAGCCGGGACAAGCCGCTACTACTGAATAACCCTATTTTTTTATTTAACTTATTACTTAACTATGTAGTTGTCTCTACAATTACAATAACACAAAAAAGTATTGGTCCAAAGCAAAAAAAAAAAACCAGGGATATACCGCAATCGGATAGGATATACTCACAGGATGGATCTGCTGGACCATAGATATAGTCTGTGGCATGCCAGCCATCGCCTGCGCCACTGAGCCTACAGGCAAGCCGCTAGGCTGCATACTCATCTGCATACCTGTACATGAGGTAATAAAACAATCTAAATAAGTACACATTATTTTTAAACCTTTTAAATACTTTTATAAACATTATTTAAATCGAAATATAGCTTAAAATGGGCCCTGTCACTGTTTCTCATTACTTAATCATTGTTTATCTTTTGACAGATTTTTATAAGGCCACGATAAACCACCGGTACCGGTATACCGCTTTTTTGGTACTTACATAAACAGATTTTTAAAATAGAGTTGGTAGTTTTTATAGAATAGTGGTTTAGGTCTGTGCGTCATATGCATGTATGCATGACAGTCAGTCAGTCAGGACAATTTTTTTATAATTTGTGTAATTACCTTGTTGTTGATAATGCTGCACCATCTGTTGCGTCTGTTGCTGCTGATGTAACAGCTGTTGCTGCTGTTGTTGCTGCAAACACCACTTTACAAATTATTACAGTAAGCTACGTTCGAACGTGTTTGGGATGATAAGAGCAAAATCAACACAATAAATAAAACGAGGTTCATTATGTCGTTTCAGTTCTATGATCTCAATCCATAAAACTTCGGTCGACAAACTGATTTTATCTATAGAATTTTATTTACAACCGCTACAGAACTAGATTCGACATATTTCATCGAGTGATTTTCTTGTTGACAGCTTCTCGATAAATTCTCGTAAATCTTCTCGAATTTATCGACCTAGCGTTTAACTAAGTTCCATGCTACCAATTTCGATAAATTTCGTTTTATCAAGAATTTATGTGAAATTATATCTATCGATACATCCGTGCTTGTGGTGCAATGCAAAATAATATTGATAGTGCCTTAGTAGCCATAACAGTTTTTTTTGTTATAATACATGACATGGACCCGTTGATTTATTTACATCATGATATTTTGTACCTACTACGCAACAGTTTTCGCTACTTACTTGTAACTGCTGCTGCATCATGGCTTGCTGTTGCATGTTCTTAGTGAGCGCTTGCTTGTCTTGGACGCTGGTGATCTGAGTCATCTGTCCATTGGCGTTCATCACCAACAACCTGCAATATTTTAAGGTCCTACAAAAAAAATACGGTGCCGTGGCAGTCTTGAATTATTTAAAATATGTTATTCTATGCTCTGGTACTATTTAAGAATGTGCCGAAAGATTAGAGAATTTATATCATTGTTGGACAGGGACAATACACCATTATTCTAGGAATTGGATGATGTGGTATAAACTGCAAAATCCACTATCCAACAATAAAACCACGGCTGGTTTTCATTCGGATCGGAATTTCAAGAGACATTTTAGAACAAATCATGGACAAATGTCGGAACGTGTGACACAGCTTAGAACCAATTGAAACCTGCAAACCGCAGGAAATCTGTTAGTACAAACGTGGTGACCGACCGTGTAATAAACCAAGTGACTTCTAATTTTATCGTGCTCTCCATGTCGTATGGAGAGCACAATATGAAACAAATTGACCTAGGTGCTAAAAATAGAGTCGTGTAGACCTAGCTATATGGATAGATAGATAGATTAACTCTTTATTGTACACAAAGAAGTAAAAACACAATAGAGATAATTATAAGTACTGAGTACAACGGGTGGCCTTATCGCTAAAAGCGATCTCTTCCAGACAACCTTTGATCTTTTTTTCCAGACAATCCAAAAGGCGTTGTGACATTTTTTAGAAAATCATAATAAAGAAGTTTACAAATAAGAAATGCCTGAATACAGTGTTTTTGGACCAGGTTTTAGAAATGGACAAGGATTCGATATTAACCATCATGGTTATCACGACATTGATTGTGATGTGGATGGTGTACTCACTGTTGCTTCGGCTGCTGCATCTGGTGTTGCATCTTGTTGGTCTGATTGGCGGCATCTTGCTTCGCCGCCGGGGCTGGCGAGCGCACGCCAGGTTTTCCGCGCAGCTTGCCCTGTGACCATACCAGTTGTGTCAATTCATCGGAAATACATGTAATTCTTGCCATTAAGCTTGTATGTTGAATTGTTATATAGTCACTGTTGTTAGATCATGTCAACACTATTAATTTTTGTAATGTCTCTGTTACTGCGTGTCAAAGTCAGACTATTGAATGTCATTTCAACAATAATGCTCAAAACGTTACGTCCAAAATATCGACTAGTGAAAAGCAATCTTAAAAGTATCGTTAACAACTGAATCGCGACATTGTAATAATTCATTTATTTCGCTTACAGATTTAATATACATCTATAGCAATCATAAGAATCTTTGTCGTGGCTGACTGACTGCCAGGGATATAGACAACGCACAGCCTAAGCCACTGGTCGTAGAGACTTAAAATTTTCAGAGTATATTCGTCTTAGTGCGTAGAAATGTACTAAGAAAGGAGTTCCCGAAATTCAACTTCTACATGTGTACAGCGGGGGTTGAAGTTTGTATTAAAATAGTTTAGTTTCGTTTCGCTAGTTGATAAATAAGAGGTATTCTGCCACGGCATGGTCGTGAGAAACTGGCACTTAGATCCCAACTTTACGACGTTACAAGACTGTCCCTGCGGTTAATACTGAAAAAATGCTTTTTGAGTTGACCTGACTTGATGTGCTTGCTGTGTACTAAAGCCCACAAAAAACTTCCCAATTCAAACTTAAATAAAAGTATGAATCTAATTTACTTACGGGACGCGAAAAGAATGAATAAATTTATAAATTAAATAATCCTGTAATCCATGAAAATAAATAAAATTTGTTACCTATTGGACTATTTTTATTTTGTCTAGTAATCTAGTCTTTATACGGATTGATCGGTCTGGATTAATTTGTTACAATTATTTTTTAAAGTCTTCGTTTGTCACTGAGGTCAGAGTCATAAAGTCATAATTCGTTTGGTTCGGATCCTTTAGAGTAGCATCTCTAAAGATTGGAAGATTCACACCACGGCAAATTATACCAACACACACTGGGCCTAGGAATTTGATGACCGTGCGTGCACATTCAGTCTCTGCCTCAGCAAGCGTGCGTAGACCACGTTGTTCCACATTGTGTACACGGGTATCTGCTCAGTCGAGAGGGATGCTACCATAGAAAATTGATAAGTAAAAATTAATCACTGAGAGCAAAAGGAAATATGACGAAATTTCCTCTTCGGTCAACTGAACAGATAAGTTGGTGACACTGACTTTCTTTTTTGAAACATGGACAACCATCGTCATGCATTTCATTACAATTTAGTCTTACGCATCAGTAAAAAAAGTTCAAAAAGATTTATACCCTAAAGCCATGCAATTTGATGAAAAAGATTTAGTAACCAAAAGCAAAACAAAAGCGTGCAATGCCCTCAAGTTTTAATACCTCTACTAGACTACCTATTAACACACGTAAAACGTTTCTTAATTCTTTCACTGCTAGGCATATCACTGATTTAAGTATGATTTAATAGTGACCTTACTTCACAAGGTCATTTCTATAGAAAGCTCTTCGTCGCTCATTCTCAAATCGAAAATAATCTTCTTAGACGAAGGTCTTCATAGACCTTTAAAATATCGATCCAGTGTGTATGTACCTGACGTGTAGTCACACCATCAGGAGCATTTCTATAGTAGTCTACCTCGGTCGTTTAAAAAAGGACATATAATTTAAAAATTCCAAATCTATGAAGACTTTGTTTCTACATCCAATGTATGTACCCAGGGACCTAGTAGCAGTGCGAAAGTATACATATATACATAGTATAATATATATATAGTATTGTATAGTATAGTAGAAAATAGGAGCGAAGACAATGTTCCAAAGCTTGCGTTACATGCATTTCAATCAGCTGCTTACGATGCGCTATACGACGTCTTTATCAAGCTGATACACTACACTAGTTCCAATAGGCTGGGATTTGGGAAGCAACCCCAACAGCTGATAAATAACCAGCTTAATAATTTTGATGATAATTCAAACGGCAAAAAAAATCAGCGTAGTAATTAATGAAAAATAATAAAACATCGATGGTGATTTGTTGTATTTACGGTATTTCCAAGTATCTGCTGAAATACCATCCTGCTTTATAGTTTATGCAGACGGTCTACATTTGAACTACAAGTAAACTGCAAAATGGCAGCCTGAATGCGGTTTTCGTACAGTTTACACAACTGCAACGAAACGATGGACGATCGACAGCGTAAGTTTACAGGCGGCGCGCAGTTAGTTGTACAACTGCATAGTCAATGCACACTACGACAGTGCAGTTCCAATGTGGCTGATGTATAAACTGCACAAAACTGCACACAGGCTGCCATTTCAGCGGTTAATTTGCAGTCCAAATGCAAACTGTCTGCATATACTTTTAAATACCTGTCCACCTTCGTCGCTTGGCTCTGATATAGTCGATTCCAATCTATTTATTTCGTTGAGGCACTGGAATACACATAGATTTAATGAGCCAATTCTTTTATAAAAATTAAAGCTTTTAGAGACGAGTAGGCTGGTTATATATTCAAGGGCTCGTAAGGCCAAACCTTTTATGTTCTTAAGAAAAAATCATAAACTTTTACTTTCTATAATATTTTTTTATACTTTCTTGAAATATTTTACTAAAAGTTTGACAAAATATAATAAGGGTTCCGATTTCAACCTTTGATCGGCTGCTGTAGCTACAAGAGTTTTTTTTGCATTTGACACATACATATTATGGTTATTTATCTTATAATATACTAGCTGACCGGTGCCCACTTCGTTGGGCGGTAAACATGTTTACTTACAAATCTTAACTGAAGTAGTACTCGATGTCACCAACAGATGGCGTTAATACGGCATAAAATAGCGGCCGTTCGCAGTTTCGCCAGCGTGGCAGTTTATATCAGTTCCCGTTATTTTTTCGGGATAAAAAGTAGCCTTAGTTACTCCTTGTTACATTAGCTATCTGCCAGTGAAAGTCCTGTCGAAATCGGTCCAGCCGTTCCAGAGATTACACGGAACAAACAGACAGACAGACAGACAAAAATTAAAAAAAATGTTATTTTGGTATATGTATCGTATATACATTCCTATGCATGTAGTAAAAAGCGTTATTTTAATATTACAAACAGACACTTCAATTTTATTTATTTGTATAGATTTTGTCATAAAACTATATTACATTATGAATTAATGTCCTTTTTATAAAACACCTGCGTAGGGAGCCGACCTCGCGTCGGAGCCGCGCGGGTACCTTACTCATAGATCTAAACTACTCCCCTGCACGCGCACTCCCAACTTGGTGACGCTCACCTCGCAACGGGCCGTGCAGCAGAAAACGTAATATTTTAATTTCGCCATAACTTCAAAACCAAACGTCCAATTCTAATAATTTAAAGACCAAATATTATCTACATGAACTGTACTTAGTGATAAAATAATTTATTTCGATAAGGATTAATAGTATGAGTAAAATAAATGCGTTTAAATGTAGTCCAAAAAAAATTGAAGATTTTTAAATAAAAAAATGGTTGTTGTGCCTCACTCGACATAGATAGGTATAGTGTGTCGCTGACTTTTTTGTAGATATTTATAAGGTCTACAATTATGTAGAACATTTTATGGTTCTATCTTTTATAGTTTAGGCAGCGTACGCAAAATAAGTAACTTTTCTGGTTGATTTTTTACACCTTGTGTCTGAAAAACCCAAATATTTTACGGAACGCTATTTTTTTCCAAAATAAAATATAGCCTATGTTACTCAGTGATAATGTAGCTTTCTACTGAAAAAAGAATTATTAAAATCGGTCCAGTACTTTTTGAGTTTATTCATAACATACAAAAATACAAAAATACAAAAATACAAAAATACAAAAATACAAAGCTTTCCTCTTTATAATATTAGTGTAGATGTAGATATTCTACCCAGGTTAGGTACTTAGCTGGTGAATAAGCACATTACTTTTCATAAATTACTACTTTAACGCTTAATGGAACGGGCCTATGTATCAAAAAATTGCTTACGGAGCCTTATAATGTTTTGGAAGACCTGGTTTAGGTTTACGTAAGAGATCTTAGTTTCGAAAAATGATGTTCTAAATTTTGAAATCCAGAAAACGTTTCTCATTTTATTGATTCAATTTTTTCGTTACACCGAATTGCAACTGCAGAGATGTAGTAACATAAACATAATGTAAGTAAGGGTCTGACCTGCGAGGCTATGCTTTGTTTTAGAAGATGATAGCAATCACTTAACATCAGGTGGGTCATCTGATTGTACATCAGCAAGATGTATAAAAAATTACTAATACTAGAGCACTCTAACTTTTTATGTTGATCTCATACAATTAGTTTAACTAGTTGATGCTACTTGATAATCGGTCACTTTATCGTTCTTTGAACGATGTACTATTTCTGTCTTGTTATTTGATGTAAAAATCATTTCAGTCCTTCAAAACACGGGCGTAAAGGCACTGATTTGTTACCGGAAAACCTATGCCGGAAAACCTCACGCGGTAGAGGAAAAAACAACTGTACCTACTTTACATGTTTTTATATAGAGGCGTCTGATAATAATGATGTACTATACATGTATGTATGATTGAAACTGCCACCAAAACAGAAGTTATAGACAAAAGTTACATTCTCTAAGAGAACGATATCGCTAGTAGAGCAAATCGGATATATAGTATTGACAATATAAGCTATTGCAACGTCACGTGGTATATTGTAACGTCTATTGTGGTATATTGTAACGGATTTATATAACCTATACCAATTATAAGAATCTTTGTTTTGACTGACTGAAATAATTATAGACAACGCACAGCCTAAACCACTTGTCGTAGAAACTTGACATTTTAAGGTAGTATTCGTATTGATACGTATAGAAGTACTACGAAAGGAATTACCGAAATTCAACCCCTAAACTGGTACAGTGAGTGTTGAATCAGTGCGCTAACGACTGTATAATTATATATTATAGAACCGAAGCGAACGGACAATGTTTAGACCCTCTGTTCTGTCTAATAAACATGGACCCAGACATGACGAAACAAAGATCGGACTTCGGAACCCAAATAAGCTTCGTCGAAGCCTACAGTTCATTCGAAATATAACAAAATTATTTTTTTGTTTTATAAACAGCGTCACTTTGCTGAACTTTATTTTCACTTTAAGTTTTCTTGAGTTCAAAAAATTTGGCCTGTGGCCTCAAAAATATTTAACCTCGCATAAAGGAATTGAATTACACCAATTAATATTTACGATCTAGCGCCATAATACTCGCCGAATCGAGTCAAGATGTATTAGCAAGAAGTATTGATCTGTTAAATACTAAATATATAATAAGAGTAAACGGGAATGTGATGTGTAGGTACTTCGATTCGAGCTGGCGAGTGGGCGTTCGACCTTACAGCCGTTTTCATGGCACAATACTTCACGACCCAGTGGCGAAGGGTTTAAAAATAATAGTGTTAATAATGATTTCCACAATAGGAAGAACAACTGTACTAAGTGAGGGAGTCATCAATCCCATTTTTTTTATTTAGGTATTTTAGTTGACGTTGTGCCCCACAAATTTGGGGAAACTAGCCTACTTAAAATGCACTAGTGTTGCTACGGGTTCAATAACAATAGTATAATATTACTTTTTCCGTCACCATATATGCAGGGTATCGAAAGTAAAAGATTAGAAAAAAACTAAATATTCAGTTACTGTTTTCTTATAAATCGAAGGCATGAATCCTTTCACAACTTTTCTTTAACTCGCGTGGTTTCAGACTTGTCAATCACCGCCCTTCTCAAAACACCACCGTGTATATGGATCATTTCAGTCAATGTATGCCCTTCTATAAGACTAATGTGATATTTACTATAATTTATATCATCTGTAATAACTTTTGACATTTGGTGTCATTTTCTGTCATGTGACGTTTTGCTGGCGTAGGTGTAATTATCTGACATCTGACTTTTCTGATATACCAATGTGACATTTTCGGTCTTCTAATAATTATTACTAAATAATTGATTCCTTAGAATATAACTAGTTTAATATCAATTACCTATTCCGCGTCTGCCGCTAGTACCTCGACTATGCAAGACTGCCTTACATGTTTTACAAGGGCCATAGCGTTTAAAAAAATTTTGCCCACAAATTTGTGGAGCACAGAGTCAATATACCCACGTGATTTATTAAGTGCAACTTAACAGCAATTGTATAACCAAATTAAAGTTTTATGATACAAAGTGCTGCCAATGAATAGTTCAGTCAAAGGGGCACCGTCATTTAAAATGATAAAGGCTATATAAAATTAGCATCACTAGTTCTCAGTTACATCTAAACTACCATCTCTATTAACTGAACATAGAAGTTGGTGGCAATGCAGTAGTGATAAAAGAGAAGAGAACAGTGACCTGTCGTTTGAACCCTTCGCCATTGTATCACGTGGGTAAAACGAATTAATTAGTAGGTACAATATACAAAAAATAAATAGGTAGGTATATTCTTTCTCTTACGATTTTAGGCCGTATTTGTGCTAGTTTCGGGGGATGGCTAATGATATACTCTCCGAACAGTTTGCCATATTTCTGTTTAGTACTTAGCGTCACGGCTCTTACATCATCGAGTTCATCCTGTAATTTCTGTCAAGGAAAAAAGATCATTGACGGTGGTAATAAATTAACTGTATGAATTCAAAATAGCGTATCAAACTCTATTGATTTACCTAAGCATCAAGTCTTGTCTGTTCGAATATTTTACATGTACTTTTAGTTAAATATGTACTCATAAAAAACGGCCTATCTCACAGGAGGGCCGAAGTCAGCAGGACTTAAAGAAACGTAGTACGAGTAGAAAATGTTTTATAAAGACGGCTATCATACAAATCTAAAAATTATTTCTGACAATTAAAACAATGTGCTCCTATTTTGAACACTTTTCAAGTATACATCAGTCATTGATCTCATCATACATTAATATCATCATCAGTATTAGGAAGTGGGGCAGTCACGCAACTCTCGTCCCTAACAAGAATTACTAGGTACATCAACGTTTGATATTTAAATATTAATACTTTGTTAAATATATACCTATATATTAAAAAAAAAAAAAGATAATAACTTCAAGTCCTTTTTATATGAGTCACCCTGTGTTATATTTTCATAACTTGTATTGTAGTGCATTATGATGATACCAATAAATCGGTAAGTAAAACAAGACGGTCGAACAGACAGACAGACACATGGCAAAACTATAAGAGGTCCTTGACGGACTTCAAATCTACATTTATAATTTTTATAAATACAATATTTTTTAAATAAGTCAGTAATAGCTTACGGTTGCTATTTTAGCTCGTAGGGCTGTAGACAGGAGACTTTTATTGAGAGTAGAGTATATCTGTCCGTTAAGTCTACGCTCCGTTATCCTTAGTTCTATCATGTCAATTTCTAAGTCTTGCAGTTTTTGCTGCTGTAAAAAATATAATTGACGATGGTAATAGGTTCAAAATCCAGTGAATTAAAAACAGTGCATTATGTCCTACTGATAAAAGCATAACGTTCTGAGTGTTCCTATCTACATGAATTTAAAAAAATGGTGATATGTCTAGCTAGAGAATCCTTGAAAGGCAGCTTTGATTCCTTCGCTTTACAGCTTACAGCAATGAACCATTAGAATAGGGGCGTCATCGCAACCTATTAAAGCAAACTTTGGGGGCGCCGACGGCGCTAGCTTAGGTAATAACCTGTTAGTAGGTAATGCTGTTAGGCTGTGATAAGTTTATGAGTAAAGCAAAAAAAAGTACAGCGGTACATTGCGATGAGGTGGAATTTACCTGGGGGGTCAGCACTTGATTTGTTTGCGTCGAGACGGAAGAGGCAGGCCTGATGCCTCCCGACGGCAGGATGTTGGAAAGTGGACGCGGAGTCTTAGACATGGAATCCGTTGAAGCACGAGGTTTCGTGTTCGTGCCGGTAGCACATGCGATGCTCGTATCTAAAAGAAAACTCGCCATGAGATATTGTGCTAGCTTCATTTGAAGCTACGCTTGAAATAACGAGTTCTATACTTACGTTACATGTGATAAGATTGATCGCCTTGGCATACAAACCAGCATTACTTACGCACACAGACTTACTTATGCTTACGGTTTTTCATAGCATCGGAATTCAAATCGCTCGACTAAGAGGGCTGATTACACTTCATCTTCAACCCCAATAAGTCCATTTTTAAACATAGGCCTCCCCCAAACATTTCCAGGAAGAAGAGGCTTGAGCCATTTTCCATCCACCGACTTCTTACAATCTATACAATGTCCTCGGTCCATCGTGTGAGGGAGTATCCTACGTTTGGTGGCTGCATTTCGGTTCCCCAACGGTTGTCGGTTCTTCGAACGATATGACCAACCTATTGACACTTCAAAATTATGATTCTGAGACCTTTGATTCTTCTGCAAATACGAGTTTCTTATATCTGCTTTCATCTTCTATATACACCATATTTAGATTAGTCTACTACTTTATTACGTAATGAAAGTTTCTCTCCATAGCCCGTTGCGCGATTTTCTTGCTTGTGCACAAGCAACCACGTCTCAGTTCCATAAGTCATCATTGGCAACACTCCCTGTGTATAGATTTTTGTTTTGAGGCTTTGCGGTATCTGTGATGAGAAGTTGCATAACTTTCCGAACATTGCCCATTCGAATTGGATTCGTCGGCTAACCTCTTTTTCAAAGCCTAGTTGGGTCGTCTGACCCATTTGGGTTGTATATTTATACATAGTGGTCTACAACTTCGATGACATCACACACTCCCTTCAAGATCTTTTAAGTATCCCATTAAGTTCTGTTTATTGTTTGACCTTTGCAGCTAATTTGTGTTTTTTAATGGAAATACGTCACAATTAGATTATATATTAATTCCAAACCACTGTACCTGACTTCTTGATTTATGGCTCTGTACCACTGTACCTGTGAGCTATTATAACACGGTTGCAAACTGTCAAAAACGATGACAAACCCATAGAATAAGGGCTAAAGTAAGGACAAAACCATTTACCATTTTTTGTACTAAATAACGGATTTCGGATTTGTATGAAGATGCTCTCGTATTTATTGTTCGGATCTGTTCGGACTGAGCTACCGATCATAACATCATTGCAGATAATCAAGCAAATAGAAAAATAGTGATAAAATGTTTGGAACTGACAGACTTCTGACGCGTCACGACACGTGGGGCGGGGCGTGGGGGGACAATTGTATTTGTCATAAAAAGTTTAACAAACCGATAACCGATTTTCACAAAACCCATAAAAAATATTTTGTCAATCACCTACTTGATTTGACAACTATATCGTTTCGAATAGTGAACCTACCAAATATTTGATAAGCCAGAACGTGAAGAATAATTAAATAGAACAGTTATTATAGCATACCTACTTTTGTTGTAATGACATTGATTCATTATCAATGAATCAATGCCATTACAAAAACAGTCGCATCTAACGTATCTTACTTTACATATTCTTAGACTAAACCATTGTAACAAAGAGGTCTTAGTACAAATACATTTGACATTTGTGGCGTAAACGTATTGTGTTGACATTTGGATAACATTGCGTGGCATCGATAACTTAACCGTAGTGTTGCTTGGTTGCCGCGCAGTGTACGGTACGCTCACGAATGTCAAATTAATTCGTACTACAAATTTAATAATGTTTAATAATTAGGGGTTTGGTTTTTTTTATATAACTTGTTGATGAAACAAGCAGATGGCCCAACTGATGTTAAATGGTTACAATCGCCTATACCAGCCTCGTAAGTCACGCTCGTGAGAAACGTGCCCTACGATGCACTGCTCAGCGTCCATCGACCTGAGGCATACATTTGTTAAGCTTCATGTGCCTGGAATTTCACCGGCACCCATACCCTTCAAACCGAAACACAGCAAGCTGCTTGGTGGCAGAAGTAGGCATGGTACTTCCCGGACGAGCTTTTCACTAAGAGCTCTACATCTACTGAAATATTTGGTGGGTCAAATGATAATCCAGTTATTCCAAAAACGGTCTTGCCTCAATGTTTTTTCTAATATTCTGCATAAATGTTTTATCTCCCTAAAAAGACTCAGAAAAGCAACGGCAAAATCTGAAATAGGCCACATACATAATCAATTGAAAAGACACATTTTATGGACGAGAAGTTACATTAAACACTACTGAAATCACAAAATGCACATGATAAGTACATAAAAGACGATATATTAAACTTTATTATGCTATAAATCTTAAGAAACTTACCTAATTGTATCGAACATTTCTGACGAAATATTACTTTTTTTCTAGAAATATCTAACACAGACTATGCAAAAGTATGAACCAAATTTCATCGTTACAATAGAACATAGTTAAAAAACTTACTGAGATGCACATTGTTCTGTGGGGAGTGCTGTATGAACATCGACGGTGCTTGGTCGGGCTGGTTGCCTCGGATGAAGAGCGTCGGGTTTGGAGCCAGAAGTCCGCCAGCGGGGATGGTTCCTGCGGGAAGTCCCCCTGTCCACACTTGCGGCAGTGCTCCAGAGATCTGCCATGGCGCGAACTGCATTGGTTGTCCGCCCGCCTAAGAAATATTCACGGTAAAAATACTTGGATAGAGATATTTATTGATTGTTTCATGCTGTCCGTGTATGTTTTGCATGTCCGGTACCAATTTGTAGAGCAATAAATCTCTCTTGTTGTAGTGCGAAGCTCGCAGTTTCGGTCCGTATAACCGCAAGGTTGGTAGGACCATGGGATGAGGAGGGTTTGTCCGTGTATGTTTCATTGTATTCGTTTGAAAAACTATGAGTTATGTGGCATAATGCACTGTTTGCCTGTGTATATCCTTCGTACATATCCTCAACAGACCTTGGCCATTAGAAGATGTTACATAAGGGCGGTCACCAATCCGCCAAGCGTCGTGAATATGACCAACTCTTCTAAATATGGGGGAGGCCTGAATCCAGCTGCGGATTTATTTAGGCTGATGACGTGATGTGACCATCGGCCATCTCTGTAGGCCTAGTAGGTAGGTACTTAGTATCTTTTTAAACATGTAATTTATCATTTTATTTGGCCTAGCTTCTTAGCATCTTGTTTTTTATATATATCGAGTAAAATAAGTTTGTAACGATTTCGTGAAGTCTTTTTGAGCGGCGAAAGTAATATACGTTTTTGGTCTTATGTAACCAACCTACCTAGGTACCTACTATGCATAAAGAAGATGCACTACACTACGCTATACCTATAGCTATTATGGGGAATGTGATTAGTAAGCATAGGTATACACACTTTCTCGGAAACACAAGAAATAATGCATATAATAGGGGAATTAGCAGGTGACGTCATTGACAGTACCGGTCGTAGTCGGTGTTTCAGTTACTCCTAGGAACTTGCGATGTTCACTCATTGTTCACTTATCCTGAACATCAAATGCATGTTTACATACTAATTGTAATAACTTACATGCACATGTGTGCACCGTTAACAAGATATTACGCTGTTTTTTCGTATGCTTGTTACTTACATTTTTTGTATGGAGGACAAGTTGGGTTAAGAAATTTGTGTAATTAGACAAGGTTTTTCCAAATCGTGTTAGCTTCGGTCACTCTGAACGAAACGGTACATGGAAACATGAGGATATCAGCTTAGTTAGCTTCGTACGTATTGATTGACAGTGTAGTGTAGTGTAGAGAAGACGGAAACATTTAAAGTGATGTTTTAGTCCCCGTAAATAAGGGAATGGAAAGTAAGTAGCATCTAACACCGTGTAAATCATTGACCGAGCTAGAGAAGAGTCTCTGCTTCAAATCTGGAATAATTTGCCTTCCTCTGACTGTGGTGCTTCTCTACATGTAGTATTTTACAACGGATCGGACGAAACTTGGTACCTATACAGGTTATACACCTTTATATAGATTGTTTTGTCTAAAAATGTATCAATTTCTCTTTCTCAGCGTGCCTGTTACTTAGTTACAAAAACATACTTATCAAAGTACTTATTTTAAAAGCTACTTACTTGTAAAGGACTGATGATTTGCGCCTGTGTAGGCTGCTGTGTTCCCAGCACTGGTTGTGAGACTTGTACGCACTGGGCTTGCACAGTTTGGCCAGTACTGGTGTTCACTTTACCACTCGTAACCTTGCCGCCGCACTGTAAACGGTGGAACTATTCAACATTGTGATAGTTGAGTTCACTAAGAAGGAGAAGAAGAAGATGGACGAAGATATTAGTGTGAACAAAAGGTTAAAAGAGAAGGCTGGATAAACGGCAAGGAAGATGAAGAATTACGGACATTAGGAAATAGAGGAACTACAAAGCATCAAGGGAAATGAGTAGTTGTGTAGTGTTATATATGCATCAGTGTGTACAAATGTGTAACGACAAATACTTTTCCTAAGAAGTAGAAGTAGTAGTAGTTGGTGTTCAAGCTCATAACAACAAAGCTCATACTTAACAGGTTCGAAAACCAATCCGTTTATAAATAAACCAACCTTGACCGCGAGAAGTTACACCTTCATTAAGTTACCAGTACTTATTGAAACTCACACACACAATATCTTCGATTTTACAAAATCGATTATACTTCGCGAAGTTTAGTCTACGAAAAAACTCATGCATGCTTCACATATCAATGACTCATACTTGAGTCATCACAACGAGAAACACCATTTTATAACAGCCAATTTAGTTTCAAACCCATGCTTATCCCTAGATATTCGATTGGAGATCGGTGGACAAGGGGAGGAAAGCAACACGGTAATCTTTTCTACCTTATCACTTGATGTACTAGGAGTTAACGCTCATCTACCTTCTCACACTCGTATTACTTGGTATGTGTAAATAACATGAAATAAGGATGGAGCGCTTGCAGGGTAACCTTAAAAGGGTTCTCACTCTCTAAGTTGGTAAACCCGAAAGTTTTTCCTAGACGAAATTATGTTTCTTGACGGAGTTCACATCTAGTTAGTTGTAGTAGTAGAGCTCTTTGTGAAGGGTTCGTCCAGGAAGTACTACAACATGTAAGTGGTCATGGTGCAATCCAGAATTATCCCGAAATAAAACACTTCCTTATGTAACTTAATAATTTTACATACTACATTATTTTACATCAATACGATAAAAGCTTCACCGTCAAAAGAACTAATTTATTTATTTATTTATATAAAACAATGCATATAACCAATTTTATGCATATATTATGTAATTAAACCAAGGTTATTGATTTCCACTGAACCTATACCGTCAATTAAAATTTATAGATCACAGCAGAGTTCGTTCAGTAATAATAAAAAAGTCCGTAAAGGGCGCGTAGTATTTCGATGCAGCACGGAGCTTAGGGCAGAAATCACATTTTGAGCAAAAAATATACGAAATTTAACAAAGCCACTTTTTGTCAAACTTGAACAATGGTTTCGAAGCAAGGAGAGCTGTTTATTGTGCACTTCTCCCCAACCATAGATATTCTAAGAGTTACCAAAGAACTTTTTTTTATAATGTAGTCATTATTATTAAGAAGGATTTCTAAAAGCTTCGCCATTTGAAGAAATCAAAATATGTGGTGTTTCATTTACACTTAATTCCATTACTTTCTGTCTGTCATTACTCTGTCATTTTCTAAGCTAAGATTACAGAATACTTATAATAATTTGCTTAACCTAACAAATATTTATAAATTATCCCAAAAATTATATCATCAAGAGGGATTTGAATCCACGACCCTGCCCATGTTACGGGGATGCGTATATAAGTTATCTTGATAATTAAATAAGTTTGTAGTAACGATCGTAATCTACTGCATCAGAATAGAGTAGATATGAGTAAGATGAGCGACATGATAAATTCACTCTGCGTCATAATTTCTCTACCAGAACAGTAGGTACTAGCCAAAATCAATCCCGACTTTGTCTGAAAAATTGGTGTGAATTTTGTGGTGAGTGAGTGTGACATGATTGTGTGTTTTCACCTTACTGTAGACACTTACTTTATGCAAATCTCCTTGCTTCTGCTGTCCGATCCCAGAAACGACAGGCTGCGAGTGCGTCGGCAGAATGTTCGGCTGCGAGTTGATAACACTCAGAGGGCTGAAGACGAATGTCTGATTTTGCGTAGTCGGTATCGTGGTGTAGCCGGGAAAAGGAGCTGACAAAAAAATAGCATGTTACAGGACATCTAAATCACTTGAGACGCCGGGGTAGAACTCAACTGGGACCCCGCGACTCAGTCAAGTGCCGATCCAATGTCGAACCATTCGTCAGGTGACGAGTGATTCGGAAGCACTGGCACTGAGGTGAGTGCAGGAGCATCGGTGGATTTTTAGTCGGTATGCTGCCGATGGAGAGACATTCCCACCTTTCTTCGAGTGGGAGTCAGTCATGCATAATCCCTTTTCCCACGTAAGAAAAGGTGACAATATACAAGCGAAATTCGCGTTAATCAAAAATAAAATAAAAGCTTCAAAAGCTACTATGTATTTGAGAGTCTGAGAAATCCGCAAGCGCGTATGGATAGTAAAGTCAGTATGACACTGAACTATGTCATGTGCGATTGTTAGTTGTCATGGGGGCAATGAGATTAACATAGAATGATTCTTAAACATTGTATAAAATATTTTTTTATTATGTTTAGTAGAATCATTAAAAATGAAGCTGGCCAAGTGTTAAAAAATAGTTATTGAATTTTGATAACTGAATTTAAAACTCAGACAATTACTCAATTCCGTTCCTTGCATTCTACCACACGTAAACTAGGATAAAACTATGAGTAGTTAATTAAAATGTTGCGTACAACCGCAACCAATCTATAATAAACTCGAGGTAAGCCAAAACATGTCACACACAAAGTCTTCAAAAGAGACGATCGTTATCGAAAATTAAGCAATACACTCCAGCGAACCAGGTGAAATTACAATTAAAACTGCACGGTTCAAACAACTAAAAGTAATCAATCAAACAAATGTTGTTCCTAAATAACACATCCACAAGATAAAACCACGAAACACAATAAAAATATTGTAAACCTTGATCCTGATAGGAGAGACCTGAAAAATTTACTTCAAAACTAAATATTGTGAAAGCTCTCTTACGCCGCGCCGACGAGGCTACAACGACCAACGTAGTAGATTAATTCATTCAAAAATATATTAAGTATGAGTATAATTCAAAATAAAATACAGATTAAATGTAAGTGCATAATTGGTAAAATTCTCGTGAGTGAAAAATACTACCAGAAGTATTTTATTCTTTTTTAAATTTGTACATAGAGAAGCGAAAAATAGAGTAGGAGACCTTTAGGGTTAAACTTAAATCTGCTAAGCAATTTATTTATTCATTCAATATGATACAAGAAAAATAATTAAACAGCAAAAAAAATAACTCTGGCTCAATATTAGTTGGCTAGCAAATAACGCCCGATGTCGGGTCTTCGTCAGTGCCGAACTGTAATGCCCATAGGAAACACAAACGCAGAAAAAGATATGCGTAGCCGACTATTGAACCTTAGCTGACGCAGGTGAAAGCTTGGGAGTAAATAACACATGATATACTCCACAATAACATAAACTCACTGGTTTGTCCCTGCAGGACCTGTTTCCCCTGGGTCAGCATGTGTGGCGCCAGCTGGTTGCCCTGGAACGGCTTCCCAGCAGCAATCACCTGCATATAAAAACATACATTAAGTAAATCTGTAAGCAACTTGCCAACCCTGGCTAAAAAAAAAACTTATCGTTTCGATACCCATTGCTAAGAATATTGTAATGTTTGTAAGATAAAGATATATAAATACGCTGGTACAAACCACGGGAACATTCTTATTCGGTAGTGCAGTAATTAAGAATCGTCCGACGACCGAGTTGTAAATCTCACTAGCACTACGTTTAAATGATAATCGCACCCAATACTACAGATCTACTCTAGAAAACTATAACCGAAGTTTCGTATAAATTGTCGTTTTGAGTTACACTTCACGGCATACGAGGTCGCGACAACTTAACTGTGGAATAGTTTACCGAGGCCTCGCAGTGTAATTCAAAATGATAGGTAACACGAAACTACGTTATCGTATATAAGATTAGCCCTGCTCCATCTGAAATAATACTATTGATTTGTGCGGAAAGCAAAACAATCCTCTTGTTTATTAAAAGTTTTTACTAAAAGCCTAAGCACACGACGTTTTTATGCGTGCAGACGACGCGCACATGACGCGTGCTCACGCAATTCGAACGAGATTAAGTCGCAGCCTGAGGATGGCAAAAGGGTCGTAACGTAAGTAGGTAAAAGCAATTCCATTTCGAGGAGGCTCAAAATGAAAAACGGGGCACAAATACTTTCATGACGCTCTTTAGAAAAGGTAACAACCCCCGGCCGACTTCACGGCCTAATTTCTAGTGCTCTCATAAAGTAAACTACTTAAATAACGCTCTCATCCAAAATATACTCGTACTTTAAACCCTAGTAATTTTAATATAAGTGTTTCCCAAGCTGAATAAAGCGTCGTAGTACAACGCGACGTTATTGAATTGTGTACTTGTAGCGATGCATGATTGAATTGTGTGACAGCGAATGATAATTATTATTATGTTTCAAATTTTAGGCTGACTGATCGACTTTGGTGGACAGGAATTAGCAAGAGTTTTCTGATGCCTATGAATACGTATTACTACTGGTGTTCTAACTGGATCAAATTACTTTAATAACTGATTTCAGAACAATTTAAAGTATAAACGCCACCTAGGAACAGTTGAATTTTAGCCCTAGCGTAAAACTCAATCAATAATATGAATTATAAAATAAATACTTATTTCGGCTCAAGCTAGAACATTGTTTAAGAATTTAAAACCCTAAGTTTAAACTATTTTCAGAGTAGGTACTTAGGTTAATACGTACCTAGTTACGTTTATATAAAAAATAATTATGTAGTTCTTAACTATTTAGTACACGTCGTTGACTTCTTTATTTTATTTTAGTACCAATAAGTTGTACAGTATTAGTGTTAGAAAAAGAGAACGAATCGCCCCGTGTATACTGTTCTTGTTTAACGGAAAGTTTTTACATCCATTCATTACCTACAGGTGCAGTTCGTAGCGCTATCTTACCCAATCGATCCATCACCTCCAAGTTTTTAAAGGTTAAGCTTAAAACAAAGCTATCTATGCTGTAGCCTTTCTCTAATAGCTTAATTTTATAAAAAAAACGTGCTACTACGAGTATTTATGTAAACAACCCCTAATTACCAAACAAGCTTAATACCTGAACCAATTACTTTCTATTGAATACAATTCTGATTTTTAATAAAGTGTTTATGTAAAAAAAAAAATACCATATGTATATATTTTGGCTATATATGTTATACCACTTGCTGATGAAACAAGCAGATGGCTCACTTGACGTTAAGTTGTGGCTATCACCTAACAAAGCACTTCATCGCAGAGCACGCGCGTTATTTATTTATTTCATTTAATTAAAACGGTTACACACCAATTACATTAATTAAACTCAAAAGACAGAAATATAGAAAAATACAAAAATCAATAGTCAGTTATAAACGTGCCCTATGATGCTCAGTCAATCAAAGTAAAGCACAAAGGTGTCAAGTGCCTGTAATTTTACTTCACAAATCATTCAATAAGTAGAACGACATTTAGAACGTACTTTTCAGTTATCCTAACCGTGGTACTAATAAACTCGTAACGTTGGAATAGTTACACCGTGTTTTGTTTTTTGCATTGACAAGAAATTTCAAATTAGATCGAAAGTGACAAAACACGATGTAACCTGTTTCGAGGTTAAGCCGAGTTTATTAGTAGTAGGGTAAAAGTTAGGACAGTTAGGTAAAAGTTAAAAGTAGGGACAATTCTTTATTGAAAATCAGAATAACACTTCCGAAACAAATCACACAGAATACCCAAAGCCGTCACACACAGCACTAACCTCATAGGGTTTCCTCGACTATTTTTTACCCTATTAAACCCCATTGCACCGAAAACACCGAAAATCATAGTAAAATACATATCATACAATCAATTTTTTGTCGGACGATGAAATTATATCCGCGATCGCTCGATGCCACGCAGGCTTCCTTCCTCTTCTCATCGGTTTTGTCTGACAACGAAAATGTTGTATGCATGAGTTTTGAGATTGAGACAACTATTACTAGTACTTGAATGCGAGCTAAAATTCGATCTAACAGATAGAATCACAATCATCTAGTAGAAGATTTAAGCATCTCAGAAATAAAAGTGAAATCCCAAACTTGGGTGAGATGTAGGAAGCTTTCCGTTCAGCTCGCAGTTAATAAACTATATTGTGCTGTGCGACAGTTATGGGAGAGTTCGTAACAGTAAACAGGTTCTTGATAAGCTGTATGAAGACCAAAAAAGCAGGAATAATTAGTTTATGCATACCTATAAAGCTTGACTACATTCTAAATAACATTGCATAGTGAAATAAATCGCCAAAATGACTGCTTTAAAAGAAATCAAAGGAACTTGAACCTTACCTGTATCTGTTGAGAGTTGATTCCAGGGTGAAGGGAAATATTTCCTGGCATGATGAGCGGACCCTGCGTGTTGTACAGCTGTTGCAAGTAGGTATTGTTTGGCAGCGGCTGCTGGATAACTTGCACTCGACTGTGGCCCCATTCCGTACTATGAAAATACACTCTCTTAAAGTATAAAGTGTAAATCTATAAAAATTATAAGAATCTGTACATATACTTTGTCCTGATTGATTAACTGACATATAGACAACACACAGCCTAAGCCACTGATCGTAGAGACTTGTAATTTTTAGGGTATGTTCCTCTTGGTACGTAGAAGTGTACTAAGAAATGAATTCCCCATAACTTTCATAAAAAGCTTACCATTTCAAAATTTCGATAATAAGAACAGTGTCAGTCAATATTTAACCTGTGTATATATTACGTAAACCCGTGATCTTTATGAACAAATAGCTGACCCGGTGAACTTCGTTCCACATTATTTTTATTTTTAATTACTTATTATTATATTCCGGACGAAGCTAAATCCAAGAACACAAAAATCATAAAAATTAGTCCAGCCGTTCTTGAGTTATTGGTGGTGTAACTAACACGACTTTCTTTTATACATAGGTATAGATTAAAATTACTCGCCTCGTGTTTGGTGAGAATAAATCAATAATGACGACTTATCCAAAGAAGTTTATATTGGAAATTATTCTATAAATTCAGCGAGCGGAAAAACATTATTATTTCTTTAAGTGCTTGACACACGCTCACGGAGACCATAATCTTTCCACACAATGGACAGCAGAAAAATCTATACCAATTATAAGAATCTTTGCTAAGACCCACTGATCGTAGAGACTTGAAATATTTAGAGTATATTTATCTTGGTGCGTAAAAGGCGTACGTACTAAGGAAATTAACTCCCGAAATTCAACCCTTTACCGGGTACCCTAAGCGGGGGTTAAAGTTTATTTGAAAATAACTTTACACGAACGAAGTCACGCGCGTTTCGCTAGTTCTTCCATGCGATAGACTGCAAATAAATACATTATATTGAAAGACTAAATGACTCAAAAATTGTCTGATTCAGGATGTATGCCAATAATGATCAATATGATTGGGTTATTCATCAGTGCTAAGATGCTTATAGCGGTACCCAGACATGAAAGGGTTCCTTAACGACTTTCAAACACGCAAGACTGTTTTCTATTATGCAATTACCCAGACACATCGGCCTACCACTACACTCGCCTATATTCTGCCATCAACTACTTCGACTGCTCTGCTAAATCCGGCCTCTTGAAAGCACAATCTAACATGCACCAAGTATTTGTCTTAGTTATAATCATTAGAACCAATTTCTAATGGTACTACTATCAGCTAGTGGTTGACTCAGATAGTATTCATCAGAGGCCCAATTCTTGTATTTTTTTATAGATATATTATAGATATTTAATATTGGATCTGTCGAAATCACTATGTGGTGATTGACACGATCGAAACTTGGAATTTGTCGATATTTCGTTATATATAACAAATATAAGGACTTATAACGAAGATTATAATCAAAAACGCAAGCAAAGATATCTCGCTGTCTAATATTTTGCAGTGAAGAATAGTGCCAGTAAGATAGCGTAAAGGCAACTTTCAAGGCGAGAAAAGGTTTTATGGTTAAGTCGAGTTAAACACATGATGCTATTTCATTAAAAAAAAAATCGAGTTAAATAAATTAAATAACGGCACGGTAGATTGATATAGATGTCTTAGTACCAAGTCGTACCATACCAACCCAAGATTCTTAGAGTGTCTAATTGGGGTAGTCAGAGGCTCGTCTAAGTATTACATTTGGCATATAGCTACATTGCGAGTTCAGGAATTGTAAGAATATTCTTGTCTCGTTATATACCTGTAACTACCTGCCTAGGTATTTCTATCTAATAGCTGTGTACGGGTTTGCTGAGCGGTTGTCCGGTCTGCCCGGGTATTGCCATCGAGCTTTTACCGAGAAGTCTCGTTTCATGAAACGAAGCAACATTGATTATTTGATTCGTGAGTTATGTGCGCGCGCATTAATCAGTAGGGTACCGCGCCGTGCGGGAGGACAAGAACAGAAGGCCCAAATGAACTTTAGATAAGCCCTGCATCCTTTGTCTCGGTTTAGAAGATTTGAATTGTTATAAGATTTAATAAATGATGTCAACTGAAGACTCAAGTCTAGTGTCGTCCACTGTCGACGTAGCGACGGTAGCCTTTATAGCAGGTCGTTCTTACACGACCTGCGTGGTAATCCTATTGGTGATAGGCACCACTTAGCATGCGGGCCATTAGCATGTGCTACAGCATCAGCGGTGAGGGTATCAGTTCTTTGACACACTATTGTGGTTTGCCTACATCTATAGTGAGATAATCGGTAAGGTTCCTTCAGAGGCCCAAATTTCAACGAGGAATTCACATTCACATCCGAAAAAATCTATTTAATGCTTATTTTTTTAGTATGATAAGTAAACAATGTTTATAATAAATGTTTTAGACGTACTCCCCCGTTTCATTATTTAGCAGAGTAAATAGTTTAGTACAAGCGCCACAGCATGACGAGCGCATGTTGTTTTGAACTTTAATTCTATCACATTATGTGTGTAATTTGAAATTGCACGTCAGGTGACGCCGCCAATAGAGTGGCACCAGAGAGAATCGACATGAGATCAAGTAGGAGACCTTTAGACCGTATATTTAGGACGCCCGATGACATAACAAAACTATACCTAATCAGAGTGACTTTACGAGTATAACTAGTGATCACTCATCTAAATTGTGACCGTGCAAATTGTTGATCTTACTTAGTTGATCGGTTAGGAGCAGCCTAATAAACGAGCAAAAGTGAACGTTTATAATGAGTTTGCCATGGTCCCCAGTGTATACAATGTTTAATCTAAACAAATAAGTTGAAATAAAATAAATGCATTTATTTTATGGTAGTGACAATATTTTGTAGTATTAATTATGTACCTATTAATTTCCAAAGGGCACGTTGGGAAAATACCTGATGCACGCAAGTCATACAATATATTAAAACTGAGTAAAAAATATTTTCTGATCAATGTATCATGCTAGTTACAGAGATGGACAAAGGACCATCTATGTATCTAGCCATGGTGATAACAGAAAACAAAGATGATGAAGGTCAGTCTAATTACCTGATTTGTTGGGGCTGCTGCGAGGTTTGTGGGAGGGTGTGCAGCGAGGGCATGCTGGGTAGTTGCCCTGATTGTTGCTGAATGGTACCCCCCGCTTGCTGTTGCTGCACCTGTGTGGACATCCCTTTATTACAGCATTGGCTCGACAAACACGAAAACACAAGATATGGAAATCGAGAATTCATTTGTTACTCATTTGCGCGAGCAACATTAGGTACGCGACATTTAGTGCGCGCGCATAAATCGGTATCGCGGATCAAGAAGAAATTAATATCACAAAGGAACACTACGACAGAAATAAAAGATGCACATAAATCGACACATAAATACTAAATTTGGAAAGTTATAGGATCAATATAATAATAATAATATCAATAAAAACATGAAGATATTATTAAACATAAATATTTTCTGAGGTAGACTGGTATAGCTATTGCGGAGATGCTTGTTGTTGCATTGTAAAACGTCGCAACAAATATACAAATCAGAAAACCATAAAATAATACTTCTTTTTGAGAGCCCGGGAAACAGGTAGGGGGGGACGAGACCTACGGTTGCCTGCAAGTCGAGCCCCGGGCATTTTACATCCAGCTCGCTACCTAGTCTAGTAATCTAGGATAGCATGTTCTAAACACGCCGTAGGCTATTCTCGTTCCATAAAAATTATATTTCAGTTTTGACATTTGAAGTAAAATCAATAAAAGTTATGAAATCGCGCAGAGCGGTGGGTCAACGGTGGCGGTGGCGCGGCGCTGCGGCCCTTACTCTTCGATTTCACACAAGCACTAGCTCAAAAATAATACCTAATCTTATACATAAATCTCTCCAGATACACAGAGTATTAATAAAATTTACTTCTATAGAAAAATAAAATTTTGTGTTTGTATACAGACCCGAATCTGCATTGTCTTCTTCCATGAGATAGTCTCCACTTTAGGCATTTTGATCATTTATTTCATTCATTGGCTTTATTATCACAACGCGTTAGAGGTCAATGAACCCGCAGGCTAATATCTCACACAAAAGCAAAGCGGAGACACATCCGATCGAGCTTCCGATGCAACTGACTCTGGTCGGCAGGCGTTTTTGCATCGGCGCGGTACAACCCACGTGAAGCCTTCTCGCTCTTATCATCGATCAGATTTCAGTTTGCTAAATATAACGCACAGGTTCCGGAAATTAAGTAACCTCCACCTACCCTAGGTCACCTAGCTCTCGATTAAGCTAAATGGTCCCAATAAGTTATTAATTTGTGGAAACTTATCTATCATACTACTTTGTCAAGAAAAACAAGCAGGTTATCCTTAAAACACGACAGACTTTATAGTTAGGTAGGTACGTTTCGTATCGAAATTACATACGCCCTATTAACAGAACATCCTAAAAGCAAAACGGCATATTAGCCTAACGTCCTATTAGCAACATAACCTAGTAGCAATTTTGGGTACACGTCAACCCAACCAAAATATGTGCAAAACTAAAACTTGCATCCACTAAAATTTAGACACTCGTATTGTAAGAGCATCAGAGCACTGGTTAATTAGTTGGAGCAACCACGTCTTTCGATCCTAAGGTCGTGGGTTTAAATCCGGTCGCAGACCTTTTGATTTTTCTGTTTGAAAAAATTTATGCTCTGAAAAGGTCAAAACACCGTGAGCAAGCCTACTCCATATACACCCTGTCCCAGGGATTACAGCGTCCCGTTAATAGGGTAGATAAGTATGAGTAAAAAGTTGCCCCTAGCGCTTTATAAATAACTAGAGGCCACTCGCAGGTTCGCCCGCGTGGCAGTTTCTTTCCGTTCCCGTTATTTTTTCGGGATAAAAAGTAGCCTATGTTCTATTCCAGATCACAATCTATATTTATTCCAAATTTCACCCAAATCAGTCCACTGGTTAGAGCGTGAAAGAGGAACAAACATCCATCCATCCAAACATTCGCATTTATAATATTAGTAGGATCTACAATAGATGCAAAGACCTACTTGTTTTTTTTTCATACTTAATTTCATACACAGCCTTGCATATCTAGGAACAACTTTTAAATCATCTGATTTTAGTTAAAATCTTGTTATTGACCTGTCATGATGGCGAAAAACAGTTGAGCAGAGCAATAACGGGATCATAATAGCCTTCTCGATCTCAAACTTGGTAGTTATATCAATTTTCTATAAACTCCATGTACATTTTGGAGAATGTGCCCAGGAACTACAAGATCTGATACCACCATCTCCTTTCCATCATAGGACGAGTACACGCACGGCTCAGTACTACCTTTACTTGGTAAGCATGCCACCTATTCGCGTAGTGAAATTGGTGAATTTTGTTTCGGGTCTACATTCTTTACGTAAATCGTTATGGAGTAAAACTCAATACCAGCGTCTGTTTTTCCTGACCACTATAATATGAATCTCTCTAAGGTAAGAGAGTAGTCTTAAAACTTCTAACCCGAAGAGTAGAATCACAGACAAGAAGATAACATGAACGAAATTATCTACAGATTTATCTACATAGGTTGCGCGAATTAATGTCTTAAAAAAGTCAAATTCAAATTCAGTAATCAAACTGACTGATGGGTTATTAAATTGATGAGACCACGTAATAACGAATAGGACATTTTAGTATACAATTTCAGTAGAAGTAGAGCTCTTTGTGAAGGGCTCGTCCGGGGAAGAACTACCACGATGCCTATTTCTGCCGCCAAGCAGCTTGCTCTGTCACGGTTTGAAACCCCTCTTTCCAAACTACTAGCGCAATTACAGACACATGAGGCTTAACACCTATATGTCTCAGGTTAATGGACGCTGAGCAGTGCATCGTAGGGCACGTACCTAACGCACAATACACGTGAGCTACAAGGCAATATTTTGTCATAGGCGATGGTAACCACTTAACATCAGTTGGGCCATCTGCTTGTTTCATCAGCAAGTTGGATAAAAAAAAGACGAAACAGTATTGCTCTAACGCAGGGTGCGCGTGTTCACACAACGGCACTTTTTTTCTTGATTCTGTTTAACACGAGTTCTAATTAAATGTAGTATTTCATGATCTCAACGCCATGCATACTCTTCTAACACGGTTTAACTTAGAAGATATCCTAAGCAGTTTTTTTATCCCGGAAGTACACTTTTGATTTGATTACTTAGAGATATAACAAAGTCAGTGTCAGTGGAAATATTATAAAGTTCATACCTGATGAGCCATTGAGTTGGGCATCGACGATACAACGGTGACCGTCTGATGATGTTGCTGCGCTGAGTCGTGTTGGGACATACTCATCTGTTGTTGGACAACTTGCGTTTGACCATCCACTATCTGCACATACAAAAACAACAAATTTTTAGTTGTACAGTATTATCTGACAGTGTTTCATAACATGTATATATAGGTGGTTTATGGAAAGGGGGTTCAAGCCCATTTTTTTATAATTTGTTTATAAAATGAACATTTTTAGAACCTTTGCATATATCACCACCGTGAGACATAAAGGTGTAAAGATGTGAATATTAGTTCTACAGCTTTTCGAAATTAGTTACCTGTTATAGCTTTATTCGAAACCTCGCTATTGTTCGTTTTCATGGTTACAACAACCGCTTTCTGGCTTACAATAGGCTACATGATTATAAAACACGTAGATTACGGTCATCGGGAACATAAACGACTGCTAAAATTAATTATAATAATGACTGTTAAAACCATATGCTACTGTCTTTTGGAAGAGGCCACTTAATTCTGGATAAAATACTATACACAAAAACACAAGCGTACACTTAAATCATAAGTGTTAATCTAAATAATTTTGAGCTTATTTATGTAAAAAATATTTTCGAACCAAGTGAAATCATTTTTTACAATGAGCAGATCTCGGTGTATCACGCATGGGAGATACAATTTTTCCCATACACCATCGATAAAAGTTTATAGCACTACCGGTAGACTGGCACGTAACACGCAACTTTGGTCCTACTTAAGTACCTAATCAAGTACCAAGTTAGTATACATTAAGTTCGAAAGGTGCTTCTTTCCACCAATACTATCTTAGACATGATATGAATAAAAGGTATTGCTTCACATAGCCGGTTCTTCCAAGACCGTTATTTTTTTACATCATTTTTATACAAGCGTTTAGCAACTTTATAACATAATTGCGTGTTGATATGTAATGCCATCTGATGGTTTTCAGATTTAATATTTTGCGTTTATCAGTAGCACATTGTCGAAAGAATCTTTATATACCTACTAATAAAATGAATACGGACGAAAGTTCGATAGTAATCGAAACCCGTCTTTGTGAACTAATAAAAAAAAATTAATACGGACGAAAGTTCAGCATGATCTTTTACTAGTGTTTCAAACTTTTCAAACCTTGCCCTATAAAGGTACTTTAGTCAGACCCACCACGCCTTGAAACCGCTAGACATTTTGACTGTCACAATACATTATTAAGTTTTTTCCGAACACACACAAAGCTACAATCGAATGGTCTAATTTATATTGGTCGCTAAGAAATAAATACCCCCAACACTAGCTAAAATAACTTGCGGTCACAGAATATTTTATGCAGTCGCTATTGTGTCACGAAATATGATGGATAAACCACTATTAGTATTTATTGTGAAGTGATAGCACCTTTTAAAAGTAAGTGGTTGTTTATCGACCTAAATACACTTTGTACCTACGCCTTGCTTCAACATCACGCACCCATACTAAAAAGCTGTTTTGTATGTCACAAGGATCGCACGTGCTGTTCGCATCCGTAAGTGGTCATTCACCACCACCGGACACCTTCAGTCGCGATCAGTTACGTATTTCATCTGTGCCACAGACACGGCTAGTCAACTACAACAACTTTATTGAATTGGTCCTTCAATAAGTTGATCAAATAATTGAATTATAATGCATGAGCATTAGGATTGACAGCCACGAGCTGCGGTTTTTTTTTTTGATGTAACAATTCTTGATTTTGTATTCCTGTGGGGGTTGCCACTTTTAAGAGGCTGTTCAAAAAAATACGCAAATTAATGAGTGGACTTACGTCATGCTATGTACAAAAAAATGTACAAAGATATAAAAAAATATTTGGTGTTTAGGGACCTTTATCAGTATAACTCACTCCAAAAGTAAGTAAGATACTTACTTGTTGCGGCTTAATATCCGCGCTCATGCCCGTCTTCTGATTTTTGTCGAAGACCAGGTTCACATTGTTTTGTGGTGATGCCAGAAAACTGAGATTTATCTCTCCAATCCCAGGTACGTTGAACTGCTGCGTGTGAAGGGGCTAAAAACGGTCGTTTTTTTAATATCCAATCAATCTTACAATGGCCGAAAGAGAGCTTCAGATATGCACATTATACATAGGTACATATCGTTTACAGTCTCAACCAGTAATAAATAACTCCGTCGAGTGGTGTCGCAGTAGTTTTAACGCATCGGTTAGACAGAAGTAAAATAGCTTAGTCGATATTGTTTTTAAGTTCTACAGGTATCGTTCTTCCTCGTTTTCTTTTCATTCTCTCAGTGGTTCCCAACTATCGCTGTAACTGATATCGTATAACTGCAATAGTATATTGCTAAGCAAGGGCTTAAATGACCCATCATATACGAGGTAGTTTTACCGAGAACCCGAGAGATAGAAACCGAGATGAAATGTTAAACTGTACTTTTCGCTACAATATAAATCGGTTACCAAATTCGTAAATAGAGAAAAATTGTAAAGATTTCTCGCCAATTGCAATTTTTTTTTCTTTTAAAGCTGCAATGAAATGCACGCATTCTACTAAAGAGATCAGCATTCGGTGCTTTCAGTTTAATTTTCAAAAATAAAATGTAATTTTTTTTTGGAACAGTAATAATGTCGAATCTATAATTATGCTTATTCTACTAAAGATATTTGCGTTTTTGTAGGCTCGTTAGTAACAGGACCAAAATAAAAAAATAACCCTAGAGGAAGACGTGGTCTGGAACGAATGTTTGTGCAAGAGGAGTAAAATACATTTAGCATGCTATGGTCACTTTCATGAGTTTGAATGTTTCATGTAAATTCTACTTGATATTTATAGAATACCTGTAAAAACTTTTGCTGTCCGTCTGACGATTGAGTGACTTGCATTAACTCAGGTTTTTGCTGCTGCTGCTGCTGTTGTTGTTGTTGATGTTGTTGTTGATGTTGTTGTTGTTGTTGTTGTTGTTGTTGTTGTTGTTGTTGTTGTTGTTGTTGTTGCTGCTGCTGCTGCTGAAACTGTTTCTGCAACTGCGACCGAAAGAGAAAACCACCCACCTTTTAGACCTGCCAAGCTTTATGTTCCTCCACCAGTCGTAAATACGCATTTAAAACAAAGCAAACTATTTTATTTGTAAAAGTAGGTATGCAGCTTATATAAAAGAATGAGAATATAGAACGACGTTATTAAGCTGCCAGATCTTCTAGACTTGGTTGAATCAGGCCGCGTCGTCGCTTTCGAAACTAGTTTACAAATTGTGACAATTCAAATTGGTCCTAATGCTTGTATCGATGTTGTTCTTAGATGATAGTTTAAAATTGAAATTCAATTTATTGCAGTTTCGAATTTAATGGCTAATCAGTTTTGTGGCATTGTCCATCATCCGGACAATTTTGCCAATGTCAAGTGGTTTATGTAAACAGTATACTCAAGTCGAGTCAGTAAAAAAAATATAAAGTCGGCTGTCGTTGGTTTTGAAAAAAAAGATGGTGTTTTTCTTCAAAACCCAAGGAAAACATTTTCGTCAAATCAGGATGCCGCATATAACACTTTAATTTCAATTGATTTCACTTGTGCTAAGACCTCAAGTAATGCTGGATAAAATACCACCGAAATTACACACCAGAACTTAGAGTACCACACAACAATTAAAATGATAAAGTCATGTTTTTTTCCAAAATATGACGGAAAATTAAATCTAATGCAATGTTTATTGACCACATGTTGAACTCACTTTAGAAAATATTGATTACTTCATAGATGCAGCTTTATAATACGTATTTGATTGGCTGTACCTAATTGGCTGTAATATTGCCTAAAGTTTAGGCAATATTTTTAAATATGAAAGTAAAAATACAAGACAGGAACAATGGCGACAGTCGAAGAATGATGTACGGTAAATACTCTAATTCAATTTATTATTGAATTAGATACAAATATACAGAGTAGGGCCATACAATTTTTTTTTTAAATATTGCATACATACTTGTACATAAAAATGTGCATGCATATACAGTACCAGTTATTGAAGTTAAGCGCTGGTGGGTGGAATGGACTTCTCACGATGCCGCAAGTTACCCCTTCATGACTTTCTTGTCTCTCAACTAGCCGGCATACATTCAAATTCTGACCACAACCAATAAATACTTACCATTTCTTGTTGATCCTGTTGGTTCTTTATATGTTGCTGCAATACCTGCTGGTGTTGCCTCTGCATCGCCTGTTGCTGCAACTGCTGCAATTGTTGTTGCTGCATCTGTTGCATTTGCTGCAATTGTTGTTGTTGCTGCTGCTGTATTATTTGCTGCTGAATCTAATGGCATGGATTGAAAATAAACACTACTTAGGTTCTTACAAAAAACCTAAACATCAAACTAATGAAAAACTAAAAGTAACTTTGATGAAACTAATGATTTTTTATGTCGGAAGTGGGTTAAGTAGGTAAATAAAGCACACCTGAAGTTTATCATCTTCTTCTTTATGATTCCTGTATCGGTTATAATCATCTGCAGAGTTATGGTTTTCAGGCTCGGTCTTAGGCTGTTTTAACTCAGGTGGGCGACGGTTTATATTGTTTTGTTTGTCTAAAGCCAGCAGAGTGTTTGCAGCCTCGTATTTATCTTCAAAGGTGATGCCCGCCTTTTCAGCAAGTGTTTCTAGATATTGTAATGGCCGTTTGGCCGGTTTGGCCTGGCCTTTGGTTTTCTCAACTTGACTGTTTGGTGATTGTTTTGGGACAGTTTTGGTTATGGTGATGCTGTTCTTATTGCCGTCATCTTTTTTATCAATTTTGGATTCTAAAGTGAAGTAGTTTTTGGGATAGTCCTTGTCTTTATCACCGTTGAGAGTACCGTTTTCTATAAGAGTTATTGTTGTTGAATTGGCAACTTTTAGTAGATTTTTGTCTTTGGAGTCTTCTTTAGATTGAACGAGTTGTGGGGTTTTGTGTGAGGGTGACAGTAGTTGTTGGGCAGGCACATGCTGACTAACAGGTACATTCACGTTTTGGTTTTCGTTGTTGTGTTGTTTATCGGCAGGTTTTGAAAGTTGTTGGTAACTGGGGCTCTGAGGCTCCTTCTCCTGATCTTTTTTCTTTTGGGCACTATCTACTGGTTCCGTTCTGTAAAAAAGGACTTGTCTTCAAAAACTCAGTCGCACCTAGAGGTGCTAGAATAATTATTCTCTTCATTTTAAAATGGCTATCACATGTTTCGGATTCGGACATGTGATAGCATTCGGATTCACATGTATTGGATTAGTATTGTGCTCTTCTTCCTTAATTAGTAAACGTCAACCAAATTAATATTTTAAATCAGATTAGTGACAAAAAGGAGTTTAAATGGTTTAAGCATTTTAGAATGACACTTTACTGACATTATATCACTTCTTGAATATTGCTAGATTCTCCGTAAGCTAATCATAAAATAAGAAGAGAAATCAACGCAGGATAGTTAACTTTAACCTTAGTCTATAGTAAGGTAGCAATCGCCAGTATCTGAGGTAGAATTCGTTGAGTAGACAACTATTTATCTGGTTAACATTGGCTGTCTGTACTGTATCCTAAATCCTAGGCCTATTTTTCTCTTCGTTAGTCTAGTAGGTTGACGACCGTGGCGATTACAGTCGTAGCTTTTATAAGTTCTTAGACTTTAAAATATAATACTTATTGATGGTTTATCCTGCTGTCAAGGAATGAGTTTTGTTTTCACCTTCGTATTTATTAATATTTTAACCCGGACCGGATGCGGAAAAACGGAACCATATATAAGAGAGCTACATGTAGAGTAGTAGTAGCGTTGTTTGAGAAGTGCTTGTCTGTGTTTGTACTACTACCATGCCATTTCTATATCATGCAATGTTGCTTTTTTTTAGCTTGAAGGGGATAGTACTGGAAAAATTACAGACTCATGAGGCATCTGTTTGCCTCAGGTTGATGGACGCAGGGCTATGAATTTATTTATTTACAGAAACCACAATTGGAATTACAGTTAGGACCAAATCGCTTTTAGAATTAAGAATGGTAGGGCACGTTCCTAACATGTGTGACATGCAAGGCAATGCTTTGTTCTAGGTAGCGGGTCATTTTAGTGATGATCGTCATTTATTTTTGTACTAGACCATTTCATTGTGGCCAATGATATTATATTGATTTTGGCGGATGCAAAAATGTTTTGGTTAATTAAAAACCGTCTGTATAGGTACTACTCCGTACATAATTTAAAAAAAATGTTCACTAGTTTTGCCTTTTTATTATTAATAGGTACATATAACTACAACATAGTCAGTTGTAATGTGGGGACGGTGCGGTGGCACCTAATTACGTATAATTATAATAGGTACGAATAGTTTTTAGGATGCCTGTCCGCCTGATTTTTATGAATAATGTTTGTCAATAGGGAACCAAAAATTTTGAAAACAAGACCGGTCAAGTGGCAGTCAACTCGCTCACAGCACCGAGCATGTATTTTTTACTACAAGTACTTATATATTTTTTATTTATTGATTCTTATTCTCCCATTATTATTTGTTTTATTGTACCTTACCTAGAATTTAAAACTTTGTGCTCTAAATTATAACGAACGAGCAAATCAATCCCTTTCAAATGCTACCCTACTTGTCCTAGTAACCCTTTAGGATATCACCGGCACTGCCGCCGCGCCGCGCCGTCGCCACCTCCGCCGCCGCCGCTGGCGATATCGCGGCGATTGGAGCGATCCGCGGAAATGTTCATGGGTTTGACAAGAAACGAAATATTAGATAAACAAATAAAATATATTATGTATATTTATATATTTTGTTTGTCTATCTTATATTATTATTAATAATAATAATGCTGGACAATTCACACAGCATCATCTAGCCCCAAGTTAAGCAGAGCTTGTGTTATATTATAAGTATATTTCAGCGCTCGCCGAGATAATACTCGTTTACTAGTGGCGGTGTCAACAATGTTATCGTCGTTATTAGTTAGTTAACTATGTCGAAATCTTATTGATTGAGAGAGAGAAGAGATCAAAGATTTCTGTGAAAACTTGGGCGGCTATGCTTTGTATGTTAGTGTGTATTTAGTTCGGGTTACTTAAATGTTCTGTTTTTTCCTATAGCAGAAATCTAGGATCAACTAGACAGGGATTGCAAATCAAAAGTATATTTTGCGGATTTTGTTACGAAAAGAACATTACGCATTTGCCGATAAAAAACTTGCCGTCTACAAATTTTAGTCCAAAAAGGATCGACATCAGCGGGATTTCTAGCAAAACACGGGAAAAAGTAGTGGGATAACTTAATAGACAACAGACAGCGGAGTCTTTAGGGTCCCGTTTTACCCTTTGGGTACGGAATCCTAAAAAGAGGCAAACCAGCCCGGCTAAGATGTGCAACGCGACAAAATGTTGTCTACTCGTTATCTCGTGCAAAAAATATTTTATACATTTCAGCACTTTGAGAGAAAAGCTGTGATTTATTTACAAGATACAACATTTTATACATATTGGATAACATTTTTGGATAGCATAGCTTTAACTAGAAAATAAAGTTAAAATGACTGCAGGCAGTGAGGTCAAAAGGCTTGTCTGGCACCGTTACGTCATTTTATAGCTAAACTAAAGGAAAGAAACCCTGTTTAAGGAAATCAATCACCCTTTGACCTTTAGTCACATCTATCTTACTTCTTTCACTTTACTCTGTAATCCCGACCCGGCAAAGCCGTTACCAAAATAACGCTGTATCAGGAATCTGCAAGTTTTATATTATTTCTTACTGAATACGCGTTTGGACATTGCAATCCATTTTAACCATGGACTACGGCAATATTTACTACTAACTTATTTACTTTATGATAAGATAAATCGACCTTATAGGTTTTCATTTTTGACAGTCACAAACGAAGCCGTCTTAGAGTTAAAACAAAACTGCAAGACCGGGAGTGGGGATTCGTTTTCTGTCATCTTTGGAAGCAACATTGTATTTTCATTTTAATTGTTTTTCTAGTGTTATTTTAAGTTCTGATGGGTAATTTTGGTGGTATTTTAACCATCATTACTTGAGGTCTTAGCACAAGTGTGAACGGTGTGAACAATTGAAATGAAAGTGTGTTATGAGGCATCCTGATTTGAACGAAAATGTTTCCCTTTGGTTTTGAAGAAAAACGCCATCATTTTCTTCAAACCGATGACGGCTGCTTTTACTTTTTTTTACCGACTCGACTTGACTGAAAAGAATTTATTTAATGCAATTGACATTGGCAAAATTGTCCGCAAGACGGACACAAGCCACAAAAACAAAAAAAAAAAAAGACCGGGAGTATCTTTCAGAAAGCCAGTGCCGATTATGCTACCTTGATACATACCGGATAGTTAGGTGGTTATATTATTTTTATTATCGCGGTACTGATAATACGAACTAAATACCCAGTAAACTGGAACTAGAAGAAAAAATATCATGCTGCCATCGAAAAGGTCACAGTAGCTGCAGTTTTTTCGAAGATATAGACTTGTTTCACACAGTATCAATTGGTAAGAAACTGTCTTAGTAATTATAGTATGTACCTACTTACCTGACCTACGATTACTCTCACGGACAGGAGTCTACGGTTCTTACATTCGGAAAATTAATTAAATGCTTGTGCTTAATTGATTGATCTATAAAGACAAGATGTGTTACACAACAGTGCACATCTAAATGTTTAGTAATCAATAGAGATGAGAGAAGAATGCTTGCGGGAAAGATGCCTGTGGATATAGTGGAGCAGATTGACGAGAACTAAGAAATGAGTCTTACGTCATTGGAACTTTGAAGGTCACATCAACGGCAAGTCAAGGAGGATTTCGTAATTCAGACATCAAATAGTAAGCGAAAAGTCGAAGCGTTGGATATGAAAGTAAATGATTTAGTTAGATTTAGTGAAGTTAGGGCTGAATGCTGAGAAGAAAACAAAACCTAATGTGCTGGCAGACAGAATAGACTGTATTGTATGATAGCGGCAGGAGGATATAACTAATAAGAGTGTATTTAGAAAAGTCGACAAATATTAAGGGCGCAAGCGAAGATCTCTGAATGCCCAATCGGCCATGTTCCGAACCGTTCATCCTCATCATCATCATTTTCCTGCCCTTATCCCACTTGCTGATGAAACAAGCACATGGTCCACCTGATTTTAAGTGGTTACTATCGCCTATAACAAAGTATTGCATCGTAGGTCACGTTGTTTTTAAACTCTCAAACAATATACCTATCTACCTATCTATGAACTAAATGCTAGATTCCTAAGACATTTTTATGACGCCGATGTTAATGAGGCTGATGCTATTTGAGTCAACACCTAGTAGGTAGGTAGGTACCTAGTATACTCTACATTACTTAATTCAATCCCTACTTATTTTAACCTCTCTGCTTTTGATTTCTCTTCTTACAATAGGTAGGTAGGCACGATGTGGTTTGTAGTTGCCTATTTATTTATGTAGGTAGGTATATTGTAATTGGTTATCGACGGGAAAAAATAATGTTTTATGTTCATTCGTTACATTAATACCTACTTACCATCTTAGTCATGTTAACAGTTCATAACACCTTTCTAGGGACAGAAACCGAAATAAAAACGGTTCGACTGGCATTATTTCACAAAGGGGAAGCAAAAAATAATTAAAACGTACGACAAGGAGGGCTATATGCGAACACGTGTGGTAAAACTGAAAGAGAAGATCTAAACCCACTGGGGGAGTCGGAGCGCGAACCGGTTCTGCATGTGTGCAGACAGACGGCGTTCTCCCTCCCCTCGACTGTCGACCCTCAAGAGCGAGGGCCTCACATTTTCTCCGAAGCTATGCAATAATAATACTAACTGACTAAGCCACCATCAGTTGGTGGTTTTAGTTGCGGCAATATATTATTTACATTATGATACAAAATACCTGTTTGCTTGGTTGGTACAGGTTTTAGTAGATACCTACCTACTAGGTATAATTGGTCACAATTTCGATAAGTCGATCCGTATTGTTTATTTTGTCAGCTGATGTTACTTTAATCAAATTAAATCAAATGACTAGATAACCTACTCTTACTATAGAATCGTGAGTATCTTAGTTTCAAAACACCATACCTAGCTAGTAGGTATTGCCACACGCGATGCATTCACCCACATCATCGCAAAGAAAGTAAATAAACAACATAAAATACCTTTTAGTGTAAAAACCATAAGAGCAACGTTCCATCGTTTCAAAAAAAAGGTTAACTGAAACGTAAGCGCCGCCGTCCCATGCGGCAGTGGTTATAAGAAAAAAACAAACAAAAATGTAAGGATCGAGACATTCGCACGGGTGAAAGTAAACACAACACTTATTATCGACGAAAACGACATACAAACACACTTTATCGATAGTCCGGAGCCCGTGTCATTGTAACAATAACCTTCTTTTCGAATAGCGAAACAAGACTGTCTTGCTGGGGAGCACTACCAACTCGCCGCCGCACCCATGCCCCGAAACCCCCGCACCACACACCGCTATGATGTTCTTTCTCACTCTCCTCTATCGCCAATGGTACGCCTGCTGCAAATTAAAGCTTTCCATTGGTGGAATCAATTTACGACCATTCCACAAACTTAACCGGTTGCCAAGAACAGCAGGCAAGGGCGCGAGGGACGAAATTAGCGATATTATTATTACTGTTCGTTTTTTCCCCTATGTGTCCACTCCACCGAAACGTTTATGTAGGTAACTATTGTTTTCTATGTGCAAAATATTTATATGTAGATTAAATAATAATGGCGATCTATATTAGACAAAGTTTTTTTCAGTCCTAGGTAAGCTACTGTAGGTAAGTAGGTATACCTGCTTGTGACTAGTTTTTAGAACGAAACAAACCTTCCTGAGTAGGTAGATACTAACCTAGGTACCTACTTACCTACCCAATAAAAAAAACCTTTACTAAATTTCTAGGTTGGTAGGTATTACTGAATTCTAATTATGTTTACTTATCCCTATCTACAAGACGCGCTGGCTGTAATGCCTGCCAAGGTAGGTAGGTAGGTACCTACCTACCAACTTGTTACTTACTAAATAGTTTACTTACTAGGTAGGTACCTACCAATTCATCGTAAAGTCGTCGTGGACAATAGATACCTCATCTCATACAATAGTTCGGATTTGAACCCTACTAACTGGAAACAATATTATGCAGAAAAATGTGCGCTTTCGTGTCATACTACTCGGCAAAAGAACAGGTAAGCGCCATCTTTTGTTTTTTTATTTTTATCAAGTTATCTTTGCAGCGCCATCTTGCGTCAGTTGTTTAAAGCGCAGATTGGTGCTTAGTTAACTTTCATTCATTCCGCAAATTAACCACTATAGGATACTATGGAAGCCATAGAAGGTTGGTTGACCGCTCGTGCACCTAACTCGGCTATGTTCAGTCAGAGATGAAACTAAGCTTGAACTAACGCGTATGTTTGTCAAAAGTGGAAGCATTTTGGCAGACGAGAGCGTATTATAGGACGCTGAGTTTCGTCTCTGAATCACAGCCTAAGCCTACCTACCTACCTACAAGTTTTCGTTCTTTATAATGGCTCACCCTATCCTAATTATTACTTTTTGAAGGAAGGCCTGTACTTAATCACAGACAGTGTGCCTACGTGATTTTAGGGAGTTCATTGATGGCTAGCCGCACAGGTCAGTTAGTAGAAGCTCTACCTTCCGTACTGTAGGTTGTGGGCACTTGTGGGTTCGATCCTATCGACAAACATTTGTGTGGTAGACATACCTACTTAGTTGTTTGTTCTCTGTTTGTAAGTAAGTATCTAGGTAGGTAGGTATGTATTTACAAAAAAAAAATATAAATACTTTAGGTAAGTATTATAACAGTCATCAGTTATGTTTCACAATACAAGTTATGCTTAACACCTTACCGTTTTTTTAAGTTTAGTTTTCGATTCAAAAATAGGATGACAGGTTTTTTCATTCGAAACACCTACTTTGCAAGTTTAAGGTAGGTACCTACCTACTTGCACCTCGACAATTTATGCCAATCCGTGTAAGGATATCATCTTTCATTAGAAGCAAACTGACATATTAGAAGTGTCAAACAGAAGTGTTAAATGGGTCGGTAGGTCCTAAATAGGGGTTTGTCGTCCGTGGGGTACGTCACCACATCAATAAATCGAATTTATTCTGTACAATGTCGTTCTTTCATCGTGAAGTTGGTTGACATCTGAAAGAAGCAGTCGTGTATTTTAGTTCCTTTTTTTTCTTATACCATTTTTTTTAAATAAAATCTTATTTAAAATAGTAAGATTAGGTAAGTACCTACAAGAATAATGCGATTATAAAATAGTTAACAATTTGTAATAAAGTGATTAATACCTACCTACCTAAAAACTCTACCTAAGTGGTTTCTCTGTCTACTAGTAGTGGTTTAGTTTTTAGAGAGGTAAACACTCATGAGGCGTCATGACATGACAGTGACGTTTGTCGTGACTGACACATCTCGCAAGACGAAAGACTGATAAGTGGCATGGCTGCGCGCGGCGGTAACACCGGCGACGCGACACATGACGATGGCTGCTGCTGCCGAGTTACAAGGAAGGGAGGCGTTATCCAATTTACGTTTATTTGGATG
The DNA here is from genome assembly GCA_947095575.1 of Electrophaes corylata. Classification (NCBI taxonomy): domain Eukaryota; kingdom Metazoa; phylum Arthropoda; class Insecta; order Lepidoptera; family Geometridae; genus Electrophaes; species Electrophaes corylata. Next base: position 7,250,694 of record OX352698.1, on the reverse strand, counting down.
TTCTTCGGAGATTATAGTGATTTAAAACAATGGGGACCCGTCACAGTTTTTTCTATGAATGCAGTTTTATAGGCCTTGAAAAACTAAAACATAAAATACAAAATTTTTTTTTCTACGGCCAAAACTGACTAAGTTATGGGCAAAATACCGAACGAGATTCACTGACCGCGCGAACGGAAGCGATGACGTCACAAAGGCCCAGCGCTAGCCGCCAAACCACTGCGCGCCCCGCGTTTCTGTTCGCGATACTCGTCCGACACGGAGCGTAACGTCACCAAGTGATTTAATTAGGTTTTTATTAGAAGGTTGTTATTTTAATATAACAAATGAGTATTAGAAATAAGGTAGATATCGGTTTTGAGCAAGCGCAATCCGATAATCTACCTAAAGTTGATACCTTCATGGTATTTGATTATCTTAGTAATCATTTAAATTACACAAGCGCTGAAATTCATGGTTGGAAACTTCAGAGGTAAACAAATCTCATTATCAACCTAATCAGAATAACAGGATAATATGTAGGTAGGTACACATACTTGGACTAGCCTATAAAATACCTAAAAGTTTTAGGTTAGTCAGCCAGGGAAGTTGTGTTTGTTGTTGTAACTACCTACGCTGTTATTTTCAACATTAGTATGTAGATAAGTATGTAGAAACTTAAAGGTTTAAAGAAAAATATTATGTAGGTATAAAATAAATAAAATTAGACTTAAATACTTAATTTGACAGGAATGTACCTACCTAAGTTCTTTGGACACGTAATTTAGAGCTATGAATAAACGAAAGCGTTAGGTATGTTAAGTTTAAAATAAGCCCTAAGAATTTAAATTATATTTTGTCGTAGGTTATACCCAGATTTATTTAAAAATTATACAATAAATAATCAAGGTCAGGAATACAATACAGGAATGCAATACTTCCTTCTTCAATCTAAGCATTCCTCCCCACAAGCCTATACTTGACGTAGTTCTCCATATGACGACCGATGTGGCGCGGCTGGCGAATGTCCGCCTGCGACGCGGAGGTTGCGGGTTCGATTCCCGCCTTGGGATAAATGTTTGTACGATCTGCTAATATTTATTCCGGGTGTTCTGGGTGTTTTCTATGTATAATAAAAAATATGTATGCATGTAATGTATTGTATTAAGTATATCAGTCATCTAGTACCCATAACACAAGCTCTGCTTAGCTTGGGGCTAGATGGTGCTGTGTGGATTGTTCAGCATTATTATTATTATCAGCTTCCACCTAAAAATATAATAAATTCAGGTATATATTTTTTCTTTTTTATTATATATCACTTTTGCCCGCAACTTCGTTCGCGCTTAAATTTACATGGGTAAGTACTTCTTTTTCATTCACTTTGGCTACAGTTTTATTACATGTATAGATAGATATCCTCATCCTCGAGGGTACGACGCCAGAGGCATGGAGCAGGAGTGTGGTGGTACTGTTCTTTAAGAAAGGTGATAACACCCTTTTGAAGGAGAGTAGTTACTAATCGTCTCGCTCGTAGGCTAGACGACTTCCAGCCTCCCGAACAAGCCGGGTCCCGAAAAGGCTTCAGTACCATAGACCACATTCATACGCTCCGGCAGGTTATACAGAAGACCGAAGAGTATAACCAGCCACTTTGTTTAGCGTTTGTGGACTATGAAAAAGCCAGTCGAAACCTGGGCAGTGTTACGGTCACTCCAGCGGTGTCAAATTGACTATCGGTACATCGAAGTGTTGAAAGGCCTATATAGTAATGCCACCATGACTATCCGACTCCAGGACCAGAGTACAAATCCTATCCAGTTGCAAAAAGGAGTGAGACAGGGAGATGTAATTTCTCCGAAACTGTTCACGTCTGCACTGGAGGATATTTTCAAGCTCGTGTCCTGGAATAGGTATGGCATCAATATCAATGGCGAACACTTAAGTCACCTTCGATTTGCCGACGATATAGTCATAATGGCGGAATCGCTGGAAGACCTAGAAACAATGCTTAGAGACCTCAATATTGTCTCCCAACAGGTGGGTCTTAAAATGAACATGAGTAAGACGAAACTTATGTCAAATGCTCATGTCGCACCCGTACCGGTATATGTTGGAGGTCAGCCGACGAATCCAACTCGGATGGGCAGCGTTCGGGAAATTACGGCACATCTTCTCGTCACAGTTACCGCAAAGCCTCAAGACGAAAGTCTATAATCAGTGTGTGTTACCAGTGATGACTTAATGGCACTGAGACGTGGTCGCTAACTATTGGTCTCATACACAAGCTTAAAGTCGCACAACGAGCTATGAAGAGAGCGATGCTGGGAGTTTCACTGCGAGGTAGAATCAGAAATGAGGAAATCCGTAGAAGAACCAAGGTCACCGACAGCTCTGAGAATCAGCAAGTTAAAGTGGCAGTGGGCAGGCCATAAAGCTCGTAGAACCGACAACCGTTGGGGAATAAAGGTTCTCGAATGGCGACCACGAACCGGAAGACGAAGCGTAGGACGTCCTCCTACCCGATGGACTGACGACATTGTTAGGACCGCGGGAAGTCGATGGACGGAAAGGGCTCAGAATCGTTCTTCCTGGAAACGTGTGGAGGAGGCCTATGTCCAGCAGTGGACTTCTACAGGCTGATGATGATGATGATGAAATAGATATATATTCCCCAAGACGGAAATATTCCTCTATAATCCCAAAATGATCCCCGATATCCCGGGAAACTTGTGGGATATTCCCGCATTGGGGAATATTACCGAGAACGGCACATTTTATTGTAGTTAGACCTGAGTACGACCCTAGTTTTAACCCGACTACCGAGAAAGGGTTATTAGAAACTTCACTACTTACATTTTTTATCATTTACTTACTCATTGAAATATACCTAGTAGGTACGACCCTGTATTTTTCTTTAACATTCGTAAACAAGCTTTACTAAGCTACCTACGCACCTGTTTACCACACGAGTAATGATTGAGGATCATTTTGATGTAAGTAGGTACCTCCATAATATACCAACTATTATCATAGTTGGTATATTATGGAGGTACCTACCTACTTACATCAAAATGATCCTCGCAACAAAATCTTGAAGTTTGGCACGAAAGCGGAATTTTGTCATCCCTCTTCATGATAGTGCACCATTTTTTGCGCACTTTCGGGACCTTTGGCACATTGAAAAATAGTTTTTTAGGTGTACTAACTGAAGTATTAGTACACTTCGGTACTATACAGTACTTATAGTTCGGCATATTCACGTAAAAACCACAACACGACCCGCGCAGATCGAGTGAACTCTAATAAATGAATTGCGGAGAGCACGCCCGCGGGCGGAAAAGATATCGTGACGTCACATGAGCTATTCGGCCGCCCCGCGGTTGACTGGTACAAAATGTGTAATATCTTCGCAACCAATGGAACGATTTCAATGATTTAAAAAGTATCGTACCTAAACGAGTAAAAGGAACACCATTACATAGATAATATATGCATTTTCCGACTTGGTACGGGAGCTCATTACAATAACTTTGCGACTTGTTTCTTTGCCGTGGACTTTCATGATTGTTTTAGTGTTGACCCTGTTTTGTATTATGGGTCTGACTGATTATCGTGTGTAATTTCAACTTAAATCATTAAATTTACCGGGTTGACCCCCAATGAAACTCAAAACCCAACTTTGAGCATCGTTTTTCGAGTCCCTGAAAAGTTGAAAATCCTGGAAAGTGAGACGTCTCATTTAGGTATCTGTTGTACCTGTTGGAGTATCTGTGGGTGAGTATGTGAGTGTGGGTGAACACTTCCATAGGTAGGTAGGTACCTAGCGTTGCCAGCTTTACGGTAAGGCTAGAAGGAACTGAAAACGAAACATCCAAAGATTTTGAAAACGTACCTTTTTATGTCTTCCATTATTTTTAAAAATAAAGTATCTCCGCAAAAAATGCTGTTTATTCTAGGTTTGGTAATTTAACTAAAATGGGAATTAGTAGAATGAACAGTTTTTAATAATAATAATAATAATAATGTTGGACAATCCACACAGCATCATCTGGCCCCAACCTAAGCAGAGCTTGTGTTATGGGTACTAGATGACTGATATACTTAATACAATACATTACATACCTACATAGATATTTTTATTATACATAGAAAACACCCAGAACACCCGGAATAAATATTTGCAGATCGTGCAAACATTTATCCCAAGGCGGGAATCGAACCCGCAACCTCTGCGTCGCAGGCGGACATTCGCCTGCCGCGCCACAACGGTCGTCAACGGTCGTAATAAAGAAGCTGGTTTGAGCCCAAGACGCGTAGTATTAATATTTTTATTAAAACCAGTAAAACAAGTCCTTTCTGCATTTCTGATATATATTCCTAACCTACCGTTAAGAATTTGACCAATCTCAATTGATACCCTTGAAATACGCGATTGTAGTTCAGTTAATGAGCCACGAATATTAATTTTATTACTGTTCTATTTCGAATCCAAGTAGGTACTTAGGTACGCGATAGTTTGGTATTATATCAAAAAAATCTGTGTAACTTACCACCCAATCATACCTACCTACCACCTTTTTTATATTAAATAATAAGGCAAAATACCTACTAACATTTGACTTCAAACTAAATGAACAATTAAATGTAGGTAGCAGAAAAGAATACTCACCTATCTAGAATTTTTCAGAATAACATAGGTCTTTAGGTTTTGCGATATTATGCCAACTCGAACTGAAAATTTAATATGTTATTCCATTGAAAGGTGATGAATTAATTTTAAAATATCAATCCCTGTTCTCATATATTAGGAACATTCATTCCAAAAAACTTGACATGCACCATAATGCCTAGGTAAAATAAATGTCTCCGCATAAATCACAGAAGAAAATCTTAGGATTCAACAGCTTGTTTCGTTCGTTGTCAGTCACTGGCCAATGACCATAGTTGGTTTAGATCACTGCGTGTGTTTGGTCATGATTTGCTCATATATCATTATGCACAGTCACATCTTTGCTCCATTGGCACGTCCTCTCACTTTACGTCACCAAGCTTCAACTCAACTCGCGCGGCTTATTACAAGATAATTATTGTTATTCTACGCCATACACTCGTTTTTTTATTCTTTCATCCTAACCCCAACAATGCTGTCTCATATCTCTAGCCCGGTTTTGATATATATATCTATCTCGGTCAGGCGCGTGTGGGTGTGAGCTACTCGGCCACTGACCCAAACGCCACAGCTGTTTGGGAAAAGAATAATTATCGTGAAGGACGAATACGTAATCAAGTTACGTATACGGTAGAAGGGATGTGACGTGCGTGCATATGGGGCAATATGGATGGGTTGGTGGATTGTGGATTGTGTGTGGGCAGCACTGATTGTAGACATCGAAACGCTCCGCTCCGCTCCGGCGCAACGCGGCGCCGCCCCGCCGCGCCGCCACGCGCCGGCAGGCGCGCTCGTGGTAGGTAGGTACGTCGGCGGCGGCGCGGTGTATTGATGTGAATCTACGGCAGGTTTTGGGACTGTTGTGTTTAGTCGCCTTAGCCAGCCGGCTTATGAATGTGACTCAGGGGAGAGTGGGTAACATTGGATTGATTATTTTTTTATTTGATAGAACTTACCTATTCCAAAATCGGTCCCAAAAATGTTCTGCTTCTAAGATGAGACATTGGACAATGAGACAAGACCGATGGTTAGACCTTAGAATATGGTTTAGATTAGACATACACCTAGATTCAGGGAGTTTTCTGTTTTCTTCGGAAAAAATATAGGTAAGTTTATCATTCATTTGTTTTTGTATTTTTATATTTAAAACATTAACGCGCATTGTTTTACATCAAATATTTAACCTACCTACCTACTCATTATAAAATAACTGCAGGTCCTTACTAGAGGTAGAAAACAGAATATAAATCACTGACCGCTTTTTTATTAAGTACTTTTAAACATTAACAAATAATCCACTTGACACTGGCAAAATTATCTGTCAAATGACTGACAGATGCCATTAAGAAGGAGAAACCCTAAGAATATGGACTAAAAGCTGACGGAAGACGGACAGATGCCACAAAAAAAAAAAAAAAACTTATAAGTAGTCCATATTCTTAGGAGAAACCATACCTTTAGTTAAGGTCATAGAATAAGGACTAATTTAGTCCTTATTCAATGGTTGCGGTTTTAGCACAAGTAACGTCCTCATTTGTGACTGTTAAAATTGTCCGTCGGTCCGTCGTATGACCGGACTCATGACACCCACCATAAAAAAAGAAGTAGGTAGGTAGAAGAAAAATATTTATTTATTTTATTCTAAAATTCGTTCTAGGATTCGGTTTTTTCATCTTTGTAATCAACATGGCTTTTTCATTTAATGGTTTTTCTGTTGTGTAATTTCGGTGGCATTCTAACCAACATTACTTGTGGTCTTACCGCATTGGGTGAGCAAATAGAACGAAAGTGTATTATGGTATCCTGATTTGATAGGGTTTGAATAAAAATGCCATCTTGTTATACAATGCCAATGATATGTCAATGACGATGAACCAGCATCGGTTGAAGATTGTATAAGAAATTATGTTTCGACGAACAAACCGCTGGAACCCTCCTTACAAAAGTCCCACTTTGGTGGCTGTATAATCGATCGAAGGGGCACCCCAACCACCCCATAGCAGCAGCCGCACCCAGAACGCGCACAGTTCAATTAGTTTGATTGAAAGTTTGTTACAATAAACTACCTATCTTCTAATCCAGAACACCTAATGTCCACCAAATCTTTCTTCTACGTATATTTCTTCTTTGTTGTCTTAGGCTCGCTTGCACAAGCACAAGATACTAAACGATATTTTTTTTTTAATATTGCTTAAAGTTGCCCTGTCACTATTTATCTTCATCTATTTGTAAGAGATGGCAACATCTGTGGCAATAGCTTAAGAATGCACTCTTTGCCGGCTCGAACTCCACAACGGGCGATGCTAATATGCATGCTATTTCACCTCGCATCATGCGAGAAAAGGATAGACTCAGTAAAGAGCAGTACGTAGCTAATTGTGCGCACACATAGACACTCTCCCATAAAGACATAGCAGCGGGGCGCCGCGCCGCTAAGTGTTGCACACATGCAAGCTCATTGAAGCGATCGAGCGCTGAGCCGCCGCGCCGCGCCCCCGTCGGCGTCGCGTCGTCAATCGTCAGCGACCGCCCGGCGGCGCTACTATACCTACTTCAATAAAACGTAAACCACCGTCAACTAAGCCTAATCGTTTGATAAAAATATATGAATTCAAGATCATATTACTATGCAATACACTTAGGTAGCATTTTGTGTTACGCGTATTTTTTATGGTACCTACTTTCTTGTAAGGTAAGGTAGGTACCTATGTATCTTTGCTATTGTTATTGTTAGGATCACGAGAAATCAGTGGAAGGAGAAGGCTAAACTGGAAACACATTTTGACAGATCTCAGCTCAGTCGGTTTGGTAGTGCCTACCTACTTAGCTTTACCTTCTGCGCTGTATGTAGGCTGTGGGCTCGATCTTCACTCTTCGATGAGGGAAAAATATGGTTCGAGGTTCATTTTTGCACCAACTAAACGAAGGGAAACGACGTTGGTTTCGATGATCGTGTATCACGTCTACTATAATTAGATAAGAATCATCTCAAAGAACTACCCTAAAACGAACTAACGACGAGCTTACCCATCACTTTATAGATACGTAGATAGCACAAACAGCTAAATAAATTAACAAAATCAGAATATTCTCAATGCTTTTATTATCACACATCATCATCTAACCCCAAACTAAGCATAGCTAGTACTATAGGAACCAGATGACTGATAGAACACTTATATAGGTACGGTTTTTTTGTAAACATACTTAGAATACAATAAAACTCTCAGACAGAAAACAACTATCTGTGTTCAATACACAAAATGTTTGTCCTCGGTGGGGATCGAACTTACGACCTGCAGCACAGATGGCACAGTTATTACTAACTCAGCTGTGAGGCCAGTCAACCACTTTAGTCAGTGAAAGGGAAATATTTTTACGAACATGTGGTCAGATTTAAAATTTAAAATGGCAGGTGCAAATTATGGTACAAAAAACTGACATGGGTGTCTCTTTCGCCTAATTTAGGGGTGCTGATTACGAATATCTGGTCAGATTTGAAATCCAAAATGGCGGGTACAAATCATGGTACAAAAAAGTGACATGGGTGTCTCTTTCGACTAATTTGGGGGTGCTGATTACGAATATCTGGTCAGATTTGAAATTCAAAATGGCGGGTACAAATCATGGTACAAAAAACTGTGTCTCTTTCGACTAATTTGGGGGTGCTGATTACAAATATCTGGTCAGATTTGAAATTCAAAATGGCGGGTACAAATCATGGTACAAAAAACTGACATGGGTGTCTTTTTCGACTAATTTGGGGGTGCTGATTACGAATATTTATACAGATATTCATAATCAGCACCCCCAAAGTAGTCGAAAAAGACACCCATGTCAGTTTTTTGTACCATGATTTGTACCCGCAATTTTGAATTTCAAATCTGACCAGATATTCGTAATCAGCACCCCCAAATTAGTCGAAAAAGACACCCATGTCAGTTTTTTGTACCATGATTTGTACGCGCCATTTTGAATTTCAAATCTGACCAGATATTCGTAATCAGCACCCCCAAATTAGTCGAAAAAGACACTCATGTCAGTTTTTTGTACCATGATTTGTACCCGCCATTTTGAATTTCAAATCTGACCAGATATTCGTAATCAGCACCCCCAAATTAGTCGAAAAAGACACCCATGTCAGTTTTTTGTACCATGATTTGTACCCGCCATTTTGAATTTCAAATCTGACCACATGTTCGTAAAAATATTTCCCCTTCACTGACTAAAGTGGTTGACTGGCCTCACAGCTGAGTTAGTAATAACTGTGCCTTCTGTGCTGCAGGTCGTGAGTTCGATCCCCACCGAGGACAAACATTTTGTGTATTGAACACAGATAGTTGTTTTCTGTCAGAGAGTTTTATTGTATTCTAAGTATGTTTACAAAAAAACCGTACCTATATAAGTGTTCTATCAGTCATCTGGTTCCTATAGTACTAGCTATGCTTAGTTTGGGGTTAGATGATGATGTGTGATAATAAAAGTATTGAGAATATTCTGATTTTGTTAATTTATTTAGCTGTTTGTGCTATCTACGTATCTATAAAGTGATGGGTAAGCTCGTCGTTAGTTCGTTTTAGGGTAGTTCTTTGAGATGATTCTTATCTAATTATAGTAGACGTGATACACGATCATCGAAACCAACGTCGTTTCCCTTCGTTTAGTTGGTGCAAAAATGAACCTTGAACCATATTTTCCCTCATCGAAGAGTGAAGATCGAGCCCACAGCCTACAGCGCAGAAGGTAAAGCTAAGTAGGTAGGTACTACCAAACCGACTGAGCTGTGAGATCTGTCAAAATGTGTTTCCAGTTTAGCCTTCTCCTTCCACTGATTTCTCGTGATCCTAACAATAACAATAGCAAAGATACATAGGTATATATACCTACCTTACCTTACAAGAAAGTAGGTACCTACCATAAAAAATACGCGTAACACAAAATGCTACCTAAGTGTATTGCATAGTAATAATATGAACTTGAATTCATATATTTTTATCAAACGATTAGGCTTTGTTGAAGGTGGTTTACGTTTTATTGAAGTAGGTATAGTAGCGCCGGGCGGTCGCTGACAATTGACGACGCGACGGGAGCGCGGCGCGGCGGCTCTGCGCTCGATCGCTTCAATGAGCTTGCATGTGTGCGACACTTAGCGGCGGCGCGGCGCCCCGCTACTATGTCTTTACGGGAGAGTGTCCATGTGTGCGCACAATTAGCTACGTACTGCTCTTTACTGAGTCTATCCTTTTCTCGCATGATGCGAGGTGAAATAGCATGCATATTAGCCTCGCCCGCTGTGGAGTTCGAGCCGGCAAAGAGTGCATTCTTAAGCAATTGACTCGAATCACTTCATTAGGATCAAAGAGAAATCTGCAGAAATCTGAGTTTTTTCGTTTTCAGGTACCGGATTTCGGTTTGCGTGCTCCAACTTTATTTATTTATTTTCATAAATCGGAAAATACTGATCCTAGGAAAAAATATATGCGAACCAAAATTGTAGGAAATTTAACATGGACCTTAGTTAAAGGATATGCTTGAGAAATTGTACGATTACAGTGGCACGGACCTTTATTTTAGAACTGAGGAACGTTTTATTCCGTGTTCACTAACGATCAGTTGTTAGTAAGAAAATCATACGATAATATATAAATGTCGAATTCTGTGCGAACGGGTTAAACAAAATTAGTTTATCGAGACGACAACTTCATTGACCGAAGTTACATGTTTACACAACTGCATCAAAGTAAAGTAGCGCGCCTTCCCACAGACCAACATTAGAAAAATATAGAAACTAAAGATAGAAGAGAATATTATTTTGATGAGATTTTATAAGTACCTACATGTCATTACACCTCTGTACCGTATAGGTACAACTTAATCTTATTAACTTAATCTTACCTTATCGTGAACTTATTGATCCCTATAACACTACATTTTTAGAATCACCAGTAAGTATCAAAAAAACCGGTAGGTAACACAAAAAGTGTTATCGATTCTCTCACAATAGTTGAAGCAGGTAAATTGGGGACGCTCCGGCCTTCGGTCGGCATCCCAGTCTAGCCACTCTTGGATTTTAGATGCGATTTGGCAACGTCGCTGTCATTTGTATAAGGGGTGTTGTTGTGAGAGTTGGCAACGTCGCATTTTGGTAAGTAATGATCTCTACTTTGGGAGTCGGATGCTATTCGATAGGTTCTATGATTGAGGTTACAATGAAAATACATATGTTGATTTGAGATTTCTAACTCAACAATCGAACAGATATTTTAACATAAAATTTCTACATGGAAATCATAACATATATTATGAAATCTAATATAATAAAATATCAGTAAGTAAGTATATTTAAAATATCCAAATTTGTTGAGCAAGAACAGTTATTATCTAGGATGAAAGAGGTTTTAAAACTGTGTCATTCAATTAAGAGTTTATTATTAAGAGAAATATCACTAAGCATGCACTGTGAAATTTTAATTTCACGTTTTTTTAGAACAAACTTTGTTTATAATGCTATGTGGCCTATACATATTATAGCCTTATTTATATAATATTATATATTTTGATTTGTTAGTTTTTATAGTGTTTTAAAGATATTTATACTACCTCACTCGAGATAATATTTTTTTTTGGACCATAACCATACCATCCTATTCATCAACATTTTATTTAAAATTACTTTTTAAGCATACGCGTTAATCTTTTTTGTATGAATTTGTTTGGGACTAAAATATTACATACGGGACCTAAGATTTTTTTGTTAAATGGGCTATCTAATTATAGCTTGATGTCTGATTAAAAGAACAACAAAAATACTATAGGCAATATTAAAAAAAAATACTTAAGAGTTTGGTCACCAATTATGAAATTCCTGTAAATAGGACTTCATGTTAGGTATGTACCTACCTAGGTATTTTATACAATGTGCATTGGTAGACTTACACCACACTGGCTCTTTTATTTGGAACACTACTAATGCACGTATGATTTGTATATTACCTTCTTGGTGAATGATATTATATGTTTCATTGCTAGATACAAACAGGAATATTTAGGTTAGATAAGCCTGGTAATATACCTACCTAGGAGACGAAATTTAAAATATACACAGGAGCTGTACCATATTATTGCGATTCCTAAACTTAATCTTCCTTCAGGGTAACATAACATACTAATATAGGATATGCTACTGCTGTTATAAGCATTTATGTGAGATATTCAACTAGGTAGGTACTTGACAACATAATCACTATCGATTTTTAGCACCGCTTACTTATCATAGGGACTAGTCAAGGCCGTTGAGATTTGGTTTTTTTTTTTTTTTTTTATACAACTTTTTGATGGAACAAGCAGATGGCCCACCTGATGTTAAGTGGTTACCATCACCTATAACAAAGCATTGCCTCGTAGGTCACGCTCGTTAGGAACGTCACCAACGATGCACTACTCAGCGTCCATCAACCTGAGGCATACAGGTGTTAAGCCTCATGTGCCTGTAATTACACCGGCACCCACACCCTTCAAACCGGAACACAGCAAACTGCTTGGCGGCAGAAATAGGCATGGTGGTAGTACTGCCCCGGACGAGAACTAGAACCCCTTCACTTAGAACTCTACTACTACTAAATGGATGGATGGATAATTGGATGTGTTCACCAAATTTTATAAACTCTATAGGTAGTAGCATAACAAAAACATTTTTTTTTTACTAACGCAGTTTAAACTTGATACCTAATGTTTTACATTTACTTAACATGGGTGGTTCAGTTTAAATTCAATAAAATGATTTATTTAATACAGGTAGTATTGCTATAGGGTCCACATTCACACTTCAGCGTTAAACGCGGTATGCAAAAAAACAATGATTACAGTAAAAAAAGTAAACAAATAAAATTTGTACGGAACCTCAAGGCGCGAGTTGTACTCGCACTTGTTCTTTTTTGCATTAAACAATAGATTTCTGACGTTTCTATCGTTCCTATAGTGTACGCGCATTTTAAAACTTGCTGGAGGAAATTGAAACATCCACAAAGCAGTTAAGTTTCTTATTTGAATGCAATTTACGCAGCTTTGAAGCCGATCAGCTGCGCTCGAACTCCGCGATCAATTCGCGTACCTACGTCGCGTCAGCTGTTATCATCTCGGCTGCTCGCGGAGTCGCGGCTCGACGCGTCCGATCTGCTCCACTGCTCCAGTCAGTCAGCTGCAGTCGTGTGCGCAGGGTGCCGTACGTTCGCTATCGTTTAAAAATGGATACCTTACGGATGAAAAACTCATCACTTTAGTTTTAAAATATGAGTGTCTTTCTTTATAGTACCTAACATTGATAAATTACGCAACGTCAACACGATAGCACTGAAAAATGCCATGATAAACATGATAGACTGCGACGTGGTAGAGTCGCTTCATGGCATCGTGCCGTCAGATGCGCGCGCATGCACTCCTATTCCAGTGGATTTTATTTTAGTCGTCAGGTTGCACCGGTCGGCTGCCAGCGCGTGTCCGATCATCCGCTGTGAGTTGTGACGCGCTGCTCCGATGCCGCCCGGCGAGTGAGAATCGTACCTACCTGCATTATTGTAGGTACAATATTACCTACCTACTACGTATATGTTTATAATAAAACAAATACCTACGTAAACAATAATTTTACTCTAACCTTAGGTTATCGTTATATATGCATGTACCACAAAGTTAATAGGTACTAGTAAGTAGGTGATACATATTTATTTACATATACTACCTATTTATTGGACTCTACTAAAAATTACCACTGCTAGTTTTATATTTTCCCGAAGGATCTCTGAAAATCTGTTTAATGTCTCTTAAATTACCTACCTACATACTCTAAAATCCGCCGCCCTAAAAAAACCTTACAAGATTAAGTAAACAAAACACTAAAAACAAGCAGACAATCGAACTTGGCGAAATTATAAAGGATTCTTGTTGGTTCATGGTACAGTTGTTTTGTTAAGATATCTACCATGCCTGGAAATTTCAGTCCTCTGCTGGACGTCGGCCTCCACTCTTAAGTTTTCAGAATGAACGGTTTCACCGACCTCTCGCGCTCAATCGTCGGTCTATCAGATAGGAGGGCGTTCTACACTTTTGTCTTCTGGTTCGTAGACGCCATTCGAGAACCTTTATTTCCCAGCGGTTGTTGCTTCTTACAGTTAGTTACTGACTATAGTATTTTGTCTTGTCTTGAGGCTATAACGTCAGCAAATCGAAAGTGGTATTCGCCATTGATGTTGACGCCATTTTTATTCCAGGTTTGAAAATAACCACCACTGCAAAGGCGAACAGTTTCAGAGAAATTAGATACAGATTCTTTTTGCAGTTGCATTTGATTCGTGGCCTGGTCCTGAAGCTGAATAAATATACCGATAGTCGATTTGGCACCGCTAAAATAACCGCAACATTGTCCAGGTTTCACCTGAATCAAATTTTTATAACTCACAAACGCTAAACAAAATAGCCAATTGTACTCTTCGGTTTTCTATACAACCTGCCGGAGCGTATGGATGTAGTCTATAGTGCCTTTTAGGAATCCGGCATGTTGTCCGGCGAGACGACTGGTAACTACTATCGAAAACAGCTTGTAGACTTGGCTCTCTTTCAGGGGGTGTTATCACCTTTCATAAAGAACAGCACCACCACGCTTGCTCTACGCCTCCGGCGTCTGATAACGAGTTAACGCGTAACGCAACGCCATGGCAGAGTGCATGTTGTGTTGATATTAGGTATATCGACGATATTTCGTGGATAATTTGAAATTGCACGCGTGCACATAAGCGATTGAATAATTGCCTCTTCTGACATTCCTATCAATTGACCTAGGATAAAAAAATAAAAATCCCGGCACGGATCTCGAGGTGCGAGCAAATTGCAATTGAAATACACATCATCACGCGCCAAACCGACCCTAAAATGACTTAGAAGTATTAAAGGTCAGACGTTTAAATCTGTGCTGGCGCCTGTACCCCTGCAAGGGATAGTTCGATGATGTTGATAGTGCAGAAGGATAACAACATGTAAAATGCAGCGCATTTTACAACTTTTGAATACGCCGTGAAAGTGCGATATTTTCCTCCGGTATTTGTAGCTTTGTAGCAGTTCGTTGTAAACACATAATTGGTGCAAAGGTTAGAGTAAATCTAATCAGACGAAGTTAAGATCATACTGGATTGGATCGATAATGATAATCTAAGTGGTTAATATTTTTGTTCCTTATTAGACCACGGTGAAAACTAATAACAAAGTTCTTGATGGGCTTTTTTACTAACACTATTGTTTTAAATCATAGGTAAATCATGCTGCACAGTTTTACTTCTAGTCAAAGATTTCTAGATGTTTCTCTAGGCTTCCCCGTTTCCTTTTTATAAGGTAGAGTACAACGAACTTACATAAACTGAAATGGATCTCTGGAGTTAGAGGTAAAAATTGGTAATGCTGTGATAATAATCCTAAACATGAGGGAGGCATATCCAGAGGTGGAGAATTGTTGTTAAAATAGATTATTGGCAAAGGCAGTCTATTATTCTTAAAAAAGGTGGACGTGACTCCCGAGTGTAGCCATAGTGCGCTGGTCCTTAGTCGTCTTTAGCCTTAGACGAGTTTACTCGTCTAAGTCTTTAGCGTGTGCTTGTTAGTCTTATCGATTGATAGTAAATTGACCCTTGATGGCCAGTCACGATTACAAAACACTCAGGCTCTTATTCGTATTTCTTGACAACTTTTAGCGGCTGTAACATGTGTTTGTAGCGGGTGTATGGCTACTGGCGTCGTTTTTATGTCAACAAAATGAGATGGTAGGTATCTGTAGGTATGAAGTATGACAACAGAGTTATCGAGTGGAGTGAGTAGAGAAAGTTACAGATACCTACCTACCTCTACCAACCCAACTGTAGGTAGGTACCTACCATACTAAATTGTACTGTATTTTTTCATACGGGAATTTGTTTAGACGAGTCGAGAACTCGCCTTGCAATGTCTTGTGCTAACAATCGGGCGAGTATCGTCCTTGCAAGTTTCGTATGACATAATCGTATGCGAGTTTCTGTTTCTGGCTTCACTGTAAACAGGAAGCGAGGATTGCTTATAGATTCTCGCATTCGATAGTCGCATCAAAACTATCATCGTCTAAATGACGGCTTATTCTATTCTATCATCATCATCATCAGTCTATAGAAGTCCACTTCTGGACATAGGCCTCCCCCACACGTTTCCAGGAAGAACGATTCTTAGCCCTTTCCATCCATCGACTTCCCGCGGTCCTAACAATGTCGTCAGTCCATCGGGTAGGAGGACGTCCTACGCTTCGTCTTCCGGTTCGTGGTCGCCATTCGAGAACCTTTATTGCCGAACGGTTGTCGGTTCTACGAGTTATATGGCCTGCCCACTGCCACTTCAACTTGCTGATTCTGAGAGCTATGTCGGTGACCTTGGTCTTTTTACGGATTTCCTCATTTCTGATTCTATCTCTCAGTGAAACTCCCAGCATTGCTCTCTCCATAGCTCGTTGTGCGACTCTGAGCTTGTGTATGAGACCAATAGTTAGCGACCACGTCTCAGTTCCATAAGTCATCACTGGTAACACACACTGATTATAGACTTTCGTCTTGAGGCTTTGCGGTAACTGTGACGAGAAGATGTGCCGTAATTTCCCGAACGCTGCCCATCCGAGTTGGATTCGTCGGCTGACCTCTTTGTCGAAGTTGGACTTGCCTAGTTGGACCGTCTGACCCAAATAAACATAGTGGTCTACAACTTCGATGATATCGCTCCGAACATATACCGGCACGGGTGCGACATGAGCATTTGACATAAGTTTCGTCTTACTCATGTTCATCTTAAGACCCACCTGTTGGGAGACAATATTGAGGTCTCTGAGCATTGTTTCTAGGTCTTCCAGCGATTCCGCCATTATGACTATATCGGCGGCAAATCGAAGGTGAGTTAAATGGCATTGATATTAATGCCATACCTATTCCAGGACACGAGCTTGAAAATATCCTCTTGTGCATAGGTGAACAGTTTCGGAGAAATTACATCTCCCTGTCTCACCCCTTTTTGCAACTGGATTGGATTAGTGCTCTGGTCCTGAAGTCGGATAGACATGGTGGCATTCATATACAGGCCTTTCAACACTTCGATGTACCGGTAGTCAATTTGACACCGCTGGAGTGACCGTAACACTGCCCAGGTTTCGACTGAATCAAGGGCTTTTTCATAGTCCACAAACGCTAAACAAAGTGGCTGGTTATACTCTTCGGTCTTCTGTATAACCTGCCGGAGCGTATGGATGTGGTCTATGGTACTAAAGCCTTTTCGGAACCCGGCTTATTCGGGAGGCTGGAAGTCGTCTAGCCTACGAGCGAGCCGATTAGTAACTACTCTCGAAAACAGCTTATAGACATGGCTCAGCAGCGAGACGGGCCTATAATTCTTTAAAAGGGTGTTATCACCTTTCTTAAAGAACAGTACCACCACGCTCCTTGCCTCTGGCGTCGTACCCTCGAGGATGACGGAATTAAAGAGCTTCTGAAGGACTTTAAGTATCGGCGTTCCGCCCGCTTTCAGAAGCTCAGTCGTTATTCCGTCTTCCCCCGGTGCCTTGTTGTTCTTAAGCTGCTTGAGAGCAGTTCTAATCTCGTACAGGCTGACGTCCGGGATATCTTCCGTGTAGTGTCGGATTAAACGAGCTCTTGCATCACTAGTCGTGCTTGCGACAGGACTTTGCGATGAGGTATAATTGTCCATAGAACTTCTCGAGCTCTCGTAAAACCTCTGGCTTTGAGGAAACGATATTGCCGCTGTGTTCTATTCTATACAGAAGTTTAATATGACAGAAACACTAATGCCAGATGATGAACTAGTTTTTTTTCTTTAGTTAACAAGTTATCAAAGATCCAAGTACTCTTCTTACCTATTTATCATTAAATTACAAGCCAAAGATTCTCGCAACGTAGGTATAGTTCCAAAACTCTTTTTTTCTAAATGACCCCTTATTTTAAGTAAGTAGGTACACTTTACATAAGTTTAAGGTACTGATACACATGCTCTAAAATAGCATGCTAAAAAGCGTGCTATTGAGTATGCTCAATATGAGCATGCTGATGAGTAGTTTACATTTGCTAGCAATTAGCATGCTAGTTTTAAGTATGCTCCTGAATAAGCATGCTCAAAGCAAACACTCCAATTACACATGCCATTTTATAGCATGCTCTCTCGCTCTCTGTCTCAGTTCAAGCAAAGCCATGGATAATCAAACAGCTATCCGTATGGAGCTGAATAAGGTCATCCTTTTGCTGGCGATGCAATGCATCCAGAAGCTTATATCAGCTCGGTAAAAAAAGAAAAGAAAGAGAAAGATTTGGGTTGCGAACGACTGCTCGAAACTAGCATGCTTAATAAGCAAACCTGTTCACATGCGCTAAAAGCACGCCCCCCTCGACCCGCGCTGCAGGTAGCATGCTAAAAAATCGCACGACCGTCGATTTTTGAGCAAACTCGAAATGAGCATGCTCATTATTAGCAATGTTTTCAATACACATGCTACTAATGTGCATTTGCTCAATAAAAGCATGCTTTCGTGCTAGTAATGAGCATGTGTATCAGTAGCTTTAATTTGACAAAAACGCTAATGTTAAAAAGATTTTAGACCGAAGTAGAAGTAGTCCTGTTCTTTTGACGACCGATGTGGCGCGGCGGGCGAATGTCCGCCTGCGACGCAGAGGTTGCGGGTTCGATTCCCGCCTTGGGATAAATGTTTGTACGATCTGCAAATATTTATTCCAGGTGTTCTGGGTATTTTCTAAGTATAATAAAAAAAAATCTATGCATGTATGTAGTGTATTGTATTAAGTATATCAGTCATCTAGCACCCATAACACAAGCTCTGCTTAGCTTGGGGCTAGATGATGCTGTGTGGATTGTCCAGCATTATTATTATATTATTATTATTTTATCATAAAATTACAAGATACAAAATACCTTTTCCATATCTTACCTAACTACCTACTATAGCAATAACATCTAAGGCTAGGTTAGGTGACTCCCTAGACCGGGTGACATCAATGGCTTTTTTCAGTAAGTGGTGGGTGACTAATGACAGAACTGCCACAGAGCGCTCTGACTCCGCCTATTCATTTGTTAGGTACTCGTCTAAGGTTAGGTACCTAGGTGATAGGTATTAGGTATACACTTAGCTAGGGTTCGTGTAAAAATGCTGAAGACGTAGCATAATAGGACAAGGATTTTAATTTTTAGGAATAGAGCTAAGTAGGTAACCAATTAAAAGGATCAGCAAATTAGTTTAGCCAATGTTGCCAATAATGAAAAATATTACCAGATTCATTGATAGTTACCCAGACACTAACTTACCTACCTTGATGTAGGTAGATAGGTAGGTACTGTAAGCACAAAACTTGAATAGGTAGGTAGGGTTGGTAAGCCGGATCGCCGGCCGTCTTCAGTTTTCGGCCTTTACGCGTTCTTGATGCAGTAAAATTAAGAAATTATCGTTTTTAAATGCAATTTCTGACCGTTTTTTTTAGCAAGACAAAGCAATTGAATGCTTTATTTTTGACAGCATTTTTGGTCAGTTATTAAGCCACGAGTGATTTTTAGCGAATTAATCAATTTGGCGGCGGCCATCGCGGGTACCGCAGCGTGCGGAAATTAGAAAAAAAATAGTGACGCGCCTTTTACTCTAAGTTAAGTTTGTGTTGTTTTTCTAAGCAAACATTGTTGATAAACGTTTAAACTACTTCAAAACTTAATTACCAACATACTCCTAATATGATTTTCGCCAAATTTTGAATAAACTAACAAATATCTTGGGGGCCGCGATCCAACATTGAAATTTTTTCAAAAGTTTAGTTTACGGCCTAATGGCCGGCATGTGGTGCATCAAGTCTTCTACACTTTTGTCTCTTTTACTCAATTGTTTAATGGGTATATCTCAAGTCTTTTTCATTTACGATAGTAATATACATGGAGATGCTAGCCATTAGTTCTCGGCCGCCAAATTATGTGGTATGACAAAATTGAATGTATCCATGAACAACATCCCGCCTCAGTCAATTACACTTTAAAGATCAATCTCCTTATCTGCCCACAAGTCTTGCATAAATGTTTGCTGCCGTGAGAGTTGCAGCTGTAGCTTCTTGAGGTTGCATGCACTGCATCACATTCAGTCTATGGTGCTGATGCTGTTTATCAAAGATTGCTTGCTAGCCCCTCCTTTGATGTGAGCAGAGTGAACAGGATATGCACTAGACTGTGCAGCACATGGCATGCATTTGTTATTTTAGCAGCAGCTACAGGGAGAGTGAAGCTTTCTAACTACCAACAGGCACCTGCAAAGACAAACATTCTTTTAACCTGGATAATCAAAACTTGCTGTGAAACCTGAATAATATTCGTATCATTTATAAAGTAATTTTACTAAAACCAGGTAAATTTTGAATAAACTAACAAATATCTTGGGGGCCGCGATCCAACATTGAAATTTTTTCAAAAGTTTAGTTTACGGCCTAATGGCCGGCATGTGGTGCATCAAGTCTTCTACACTTTTGTCTCTTTTACTCAATTGTTTAATGGGTATATCTCAAGTCTTTTTCATTTACGATAGTAATATACATGGAGATGCTAGCCATTAGTTCTCGGCCGCCAAATTATGTGGCCTTCATAATGGAAAAGGAGTAATAGAAATGACTATTTTGGGGGTGGCCGAAAACCCGACTATAGATAAAATGGCACCCCAGTTTTCGGCATGACCTAAAGTTGTATTGAAATCATGTGGCCGCTAGCTGAATGTCGCTATTAGTTTCCGGCCATAAGACCAAAAAGTTTGTATATTTTTATCTTTTTGTATTCTACAAGTTTATTTAACCTTTTGATAGTAGGTAGGCAGCACTAGTTTATTGCAGATCGACAAGGAACTTATTGCACTAGAAAAAGTCTATAAAATCCCTAGGAAAGACAGTGTTTTTAAAAGTGTACTTCACGTAGAGAAAGATTTAGGCAACAAATTATCACTAACGATTCGGATCAAACAAAATTGTGTTAGGTATACTGCACGTGAAGAGCACTCTCCTGTTTTAAATGCAAATCAGTACACAGAAATAAATTTAAAATCAGTGAAAACATTGGCTGAGTCTACAAACTTGTGGAGAGCAAGTTCAGCGATGGTGACATCAAGGGTGCCTCCCGTATTTTGTTTTCTAGCGACACGATAGCTCCAAATTCTAATGATACTCTCATATCTCTTGAGAGTAAGCATCCACCCGTAGGGCCAAACCTTCACCTCCCCGATCTCCCATAAGAGAGTGATGTCGGTGTAGGCACGACCAGCCAAGATGTGCTTAGGGTTGTCATGTCGTTCCAGAGTGGCTCTGCCAGCGGCCTGGATGTTGTGACTCTACACCATCTAAAGGATTTGCTGTCTGACGGATCTGGCCATGCAGGTGAAGTCCTTCTGGGAGACCTGACGTCCCTGATCAACTTGATGTTGTCAGGTTCAAAAAGAAGGCTATCGGGATAAGACCCATAGCCGTGGGCACCACCTACCGGCGCCTTGCGGCTAAAGTCTACTGTCGGAAAGAAGCCAACTACCTAGGCGACTATTTCTGACCTGTTCAGCTGGGCTTTGATTCGCGAGGCGGTTGTGAGGCAGCAGTACATTCCCTTTGTACATTTTTGGACCAAAATTATGGGGAGGTGATTTTGAAAGCGGATATCAAAAACGCCTTTAATTTCGTAAACCTTGCTAAAAGAAATTTAAGAGAAAATCCTGATATTTACCCAATTCTCTGGCAGTGGCTCACCTTCTATATTAATTTACCGGAACAATGATATTTCGTGTGCCGTTGGTTGTCAGCAAGGTGACCCTCTTGGTCCGGCCATGTTTAGCCTTGCTATCCATCCAATTATTCAACGTCTTCAATCCAAGCTTAATGTTTGGTATTAGGATGATGGAACTCTAGGTGGAGATGTAGACACAGTTTTTGGTGATCTAAAACTCATTGCAGATGAATTTCGGCAAACCGGTTTACAATAACCAATACTTGATGAATCCTTTCCGGTATTCATAGATGAGAAAATTCAAAATTTTACCAAAACTTCGGACCCATTACTCAAAATTAATAGCCATATTATGGCTTTTACAATTATTAGGTTCTGCCTTTTTGTACCCAAATTTACATACTCTTTACGATGTCGTCAGTTGTGGAAACATACTGAGCTGGTGGAAGGCTTAGACAACATAATAAAGAATACTTTATCATCGGTTTTGAGTATTTATTTGGATGATAAGGCGTGGTCGTAGGTATCACTGTGTCAAACTGGAAGGCTAAGGTATTCGCAATATTTCAAGTGCCTACCAGGTTTCTTGTCTTCCGTCTATAGCACTAGTCCACGTGCTTTTTGTCTCAACGGCAATGGGACGGGCCCCTGTGTGAGTTGACGCGGAATTGTCTGTTAGAACGTTGTTCCAGCTCTGCAGATCGTGCCCGTCTCCTAGCTGTTTGTAAATGGGAGTCAGGGCATTGGTTGCAAGCTCTTCCCTCATATAACATTGGTAATTAAATGGATCCTGTCACGGTGCGTATTGCAACTTGTCTACGGTTGGGTGCGCGGTGCTGTGCGCCTCAACAACGCCAGTGCGGTACTGCAGTTGACTAGCTTGGTCATCACGGATTATCATATACTAGAGCCGCCGGTCGTCAAATATCTCGTCACGCCAGTCTTAATGACATCATCCGGCGGGCCTTTACCATTGTGACGTTTATATTCTCGAGCCGAATAGTCTGCTGCGTGACGATGCCTCGACAGAGCCTACAAATTTGCTCCCCTTGGAGTCAAGACTCTAGGTCCATGGGGTACCGAGGCCTTCCAAATTTTTAAATTTCTTTCGGGGCGTCTGGTCGAAGCGACGCGTGACCCGAGGGCTGGTGAGTATCTGGCTCAGCGAATCAGCATTGCTATTCAGCGTGGCAATGCAGCCAGTGTTTTGGGAACGCTTCCGATTGGCACTGATCTGAATAAGTTGAGCTACCTTTAGGTCGTTTGCAACGGTCCGTAGATAGCTCAACTGTTTCATATGTATTTTGTACATACCAGTTATATATTAGCTGTGATTTTCTTTGTAAATAAATGTGTAAAGTGTATTAGTATTATAACCTAATTGTATTAGCACATAATAGACCTAAGAAATAATAAAATTAAACTTGATATTGTTTCAAAGATGCTTCTAGTGTGCGATTTTTTTTTTCATTTTTTTCTTCAAAATTGAGCATCATGTTGATTGTGATTTTTGATGTACCTGATAAAAACAATGTTAAACTCACAAACAATACGGTTTTTTTTACTTTAGATTTAAAAATTCATTTATAAGTCAGTTTTAATAAGGTGGCCGAAAACAGAAGACTCCATGGCCGAAAACTGAAATTTGTGGCCGAGAACTGAGTTTTCAGCATTTTTTCGGATTAAATTAAATATAAAAATAACTAAAAGCTTCTAGTGCTAAACGGCATAATAATAATAAACTTCATTATATAGGCTATCATATAACATCATTGGGACAGGTAAATTAGGATTGTATTATTTTTTTCTGAAGTCCTAAAGTTGATGGGAGCGCTAAGAGGCCGCTATCCGGCACAAAAACCCTAGGTACTAGGTAGGTAAACAGTTTTAAGATTTTTTTACTTTTTCTTCGTTATGTGAAAAAGTAGGTAGGTACCCACCTACCTACCTAATGGCCGAAGTACACTAACTCTTTAGTTAGATACTTATGCTTCGGCTACATTAGCGGGCTATGGCGAATATTCGTGTTAACGCGATAAATATGGCCGGGTTCATCGTGTCATCGCGTAGTATTCGGGCGAAGACGATGTAGTATCGGGGAGCTGTCGGTAAACTGGCGCGAATCAAAGGGATTTGTCGCGCCAATATTCGCTTAGGTTAGGTGGCTACATCTACGTCATTACAGTGTCGTCCAGACTTTGAAGCGAGGCGGACGTGCATTTAATTTTTTACACTATGGAGTGGAGTAACGAAAAAGTGTTAGAATTCATTCAATTTTATGAAACTGAGAGTATTATATGGAATCCTAGTGACCCCAACCATAAAAAGAAACACTTGGTACATGATGCGTGGATTCGAATTAAAAATATGCTCAGTTGGCCTACCACAGTAGAAGAAATGAAGAAGAAAAAAGATTCATTGATGGCATACTACAGAGCCCATCTCAATAAAATTAAGAAATCGATTAAGTCGGCACGATGCATCGCGTCAACTCGACACGAATCTTCGCCCGCCTTAATGTAGACAAGAACATCGCCTATACCCAAACACGATGTTTTTGTCTCGCCAACACGATACGAATCTTCGCCCGCTAATGTAGCCGAAGCATTAGGTAGGTACTTACCTACCTAAGTATCTTAAACTTTGATTATGTTGGGTAAGTAGGTATTCCTAATGTCTGTCTATACAAGTAAGGTAGGTTAGGTACCTATACCTACTTACTTGCTTACCTATGTACTGTACGTAGGTAGGTAGTTGATGAATAATAGTTAGAACCTACCTATTAGTAGGTAGGTAGGTACTTACCTAATAATAACATTGTAGTACCTAATAATACAATATTAAAGGTAAGTAGGTAGGTGCCTACCTAGTATTTAGTAAGAATATTTATCTTTTCAATAAGTATAAAATCTTATTACCTAAACCAGTAAGAATTAGGGTTTCTAGTTGGATTTTATATTCTGGTAAGTTAAATTGCTTCAAGTAATATCTAAGCATACTTAGAGTAAGTATAAAGTAACCTATCTATACGTATGACAATATCTACATCTACATTGCGGACATCAAACGCAGTTCATCGACTTGGCCTCCACCAAGACAAGTAGCGCCATCTCTTGTCAGTGAGAAGAAACAACAAATTGTGCATATAATAATAAGCATTACTCACGTGAGAACTAGCCCGCGGGATCAATAGAAGCCGGTAAGGAATCCATGGGTCTGAGCACAATAAATTAGCACTTATATGTTTATTTCGCGATGCATGCAGAGGGCATCGGAGACGCGACGCGATCCTTTACAAGGGCCCGAGCCGGACTGTCCGGGCGTCGGCTCTCAACACTGCTTGATTCTTCCGTGCCTAGGGCAGCCAGGCGGCGCGCGCATTGGCTACGCGCACAGCCAATCGCGCAGCCCCCTCCGCTTCTCTACCACTGGCTCACTGAGTCTCTATGGAAAAGCGGAGGGGAAAACAACTGACGAATTCGCCTACACTACACTTGATTCTTCTCTCGCGATTCGTTTTACACACAAATTGGTCTCAGAGGCCACACCGCTCAATAACAAGACACCAATCGGTAGAGGCGATTAGTTCTCGCCGATACATTATTTGGAAATGGCCATTATTAGCAGAGCAATCATTATTCTAGAATAGGCTAGGTACCTACCTACCTAC
Source organism: Electrophaes corylata (assembly GCA_947095575.1). Classification (NCBI taxonomy): domain Eukaryota; kingdom Metazoa; phylum Arthropoda; class Insecta; order Lepidoptera; family Geometridae; genus Electrophaes; species Electrophaes corylata. Next base: position 7,225,570 of record OX352698.1, on the reverse strand, counting down.
TACTACAACTTCAGGAATGTTGATTAGTTTAGTACTTATAAGTAACTAACACCTATGCGACCAACACCTTGCGACTATACCTACCTGCTTAGGTACCTACCAACATTATAAATAAACCAATGAGCAGCGATCAGTGACCACTTTCATACCTAATTATTATTACTAAGTACCTACCTACTCACTTATAATATAACTTATACCCACATGTAGGTAGGTAGGTACCTATTTGATTAGGTGAACAGGTAGATATAGGTAGGTAACTACCTATCTACCTACGCACTGATTTATCTAAGGCTTAGCTTAGTAATGCTTAGATTCTAAGCATTACTGTTAAACTCGAATGATGTAAGTACCTAACAGACATAATAATGAGGAATAAAAATTCCATTCTGTAACAGCAACCGTGGCAAAAATGGTACCTTCCTATCCTACCCTGTAAAGTTGTCCCTTTTTATAATGATGTAGGTAGGTACCTAGTATAATATCATTGCCTTATACTCTTTTAGCCACTGAAATAATAAATGTGGGCTATCATTAATCAAATCAAATCAAAATCAAATGCTATTATTTACTAAATCCAACGTAGCCATTGTAAATTGTGAGGTGCATAAATAGAGAATAAATAAATAAATAATGCTGGACAATCCACACAGCATCATCTAGCGGCTAGATGATGCTGTGTGGATTGTCCAGCTTGGGGCTAGATTCTAGCCCCAAGCTAAGCAGAGCTTGTGTTATGGGAACAAGATGACTGATATACTTAATATAATACTATATTACATACATAGATATTTTTTATTGTACATAGAAAATACCCAGAACACCCGGAATAAATATTTGCAGATCGTACAAACATTTATCCCAAGGCGGGAAGCGAACCCGCAACCCCTGTGTCGCAGGCGGACTTTCGCCCGCCGCGCCACATCGGTCGTCAGGTAGGTAGGTACCATGAAAAACTATGCTGGAAACCTGTGTCTAAGTTTATCTAACAGATTAGGTAGGTACATAACCTATGTATTTGACAAAGTGACTTACCTGTAATTTGTAATATTTAGACGTACGTATGACTACCCCCATTAGACATCTTCAAAGAATCTCGAGTACGTGCTTGGTACCAAGATATCTGATGTATACCGATATCTACCGTGCCTGGGGATTAAACCGTGAAGCTATATCTTTCTTTTTTTACTTTTTCCTATTATGTCAATATTTAGTAGTCTTCTACATACTTTACAATTATAAGAGCCACTGAAATTATATAACCAAACTCCTTTACCTATACTCATAAAATCCCCTTCTTTCCCGTGGTTCACCTATTTTGTCCACCTGGTGGACCACGGGTAAACATATTCTTCCGTGGTCCACCAGGTGAACTAAGGTGAACCATAGGAAATTATTATTTAACCGTGGTCCACCTTTGAGCACACAATCTTTTTGGTCTTTCGTTGACGTGCTTCACTGTAATTGAATCTTTTCAAGTGCACCTCTTTTTCAAGAACTTACAACGTATTGTTTCTTTATCGTTTGACAATTAATCTTTGAGTATTTCTTGACAATTAATCTTTGAGTATTTCCTATAAAATCTACCCTCTGAGGGGTGACTGTGTAAGTGTTGTTGCTAACAGATTCCTGTAGCAACACCTTTGACAGAGTTTCTTAGGATTTTCTATAGCAAATCTGTCATATTTGACACTTGCAACAGGAGTCGTTAGCAACAGAATTTAGAATTTAGAAAATACTTTATTGCACAAAAAAGAAGTACATAGGCGAAGATACGCAATCAGATACATCGCTACACTCCTTAAGGTTTCATCTTTACACACTACTGCGACAACACTACTTTATTGCTCAGGCGGCTGGACCATGCATACTCACCATCGTATCAGCTATCAGCAGTCCGAAAAGTCCACTAAATAGAGTTCCTGTATAATCCCTCATAACAAAGATTTGTATGATCAGCGATAATAGGTACATTTCTGGTAATAAAATTGAAATTTATTTTTTATTCATTTATTGAAAAAATAAGTAATTATTAAAAGTAAGTAAAATTAAGTATTCATTTATTGAATATAATTAGAATGGTCGAACCAATTACAATAATAATGTTGCATTCGTTTATTCTGAAATTACCTATTCATAATTAAAACAATGGTAAATATTTCAGGACGGAATCAACAACTTTATATCATCACTCGGCGTTGGGACCCATTTCTGAAAGATTAATAAGTTTAATAACAATGTCCGGATGTTCGTAAAGCTATCAACTTCTAATCTTGAGTTAATATGATTCTTCTGACTCTTGAATTATTTTTAAGCGGGCGCTATGCTTATTACCAAGGAAAATGAGAATATTATGAAAGGACCTGCTTCTGAGATGCCGGTTGAGGCCGGAGTGGAGAAAAACATGTGTCGTAACATGGTTGGAAATTATTTTGCCATTGGTAAGAACTAAGAATGTATAGTGTCTACTGAGTTATGACTGATACAGTAGCGAAAAAAACATGTGATGGTTCTACATGTAATGAACTATTTCAGGAATACGGTTAGAACCACTGTTTAACTACAGTTTTAATGGACTTACTAGATAGTAAGTTGGCTACATGTACGGTTCAATGTCTGGCGGCGGCGCTTCGTCGGCACACACGCACTTCATCTTGCTTCGCTCTGCCTTGGTGACAGCGTCTCCAGCTGCGTTGTTCATCTCCCACCAAATAGCACCGCCGAGCACATTACGAAAGTAAGGAGGGACACTCCCTTCGCGTAGAAGGTACCTGAGCACAGGAACAAATACAATACTATCCTTTATCTAGTGTGCTAGTGGTGGTTTCCATTCGTACACCAAGGTTCTGGTTTTTCGTTGTTTTTTTTTTAGAAAAAAGCTCATAATATAATGTCCCTCATGTAAATATTAACCACTGGCGTCGCTAGTCATTGATGCTGAGATTATCTCAGCATCTGTCTAACTTTTCCTATCTCAGTGAGATAGGAAAAGTTAGACAGTTGTAGACTTTTAGTGCTCACTTGTAAAACTGCTCCTCTTTCATTTCTTCGCCGCGGCGTCGCCAGTACCGCCGCAAGTTGGGGCTCATCTCTTCAGCCGCTTCCACTTCCTTTACCACGCTTTCGCGTTCTTCTTCTAAGACTTTCAGTTCGTCTGCCGCTTCTTTGGAAGTATAATGACATATTATTAAGAACAGACTGCACCGGTAAGGTTCTGAATACTTAGGTAATTGACCGGCGAAGGTTGGGTGCCCATACAAACGTCATAAAAATAATAATAATTATGATTTGTAGTTAGAGCATATTTCCGCCATAAAATGCTAGAGTAGAGGTTACTCATTATATTTTATTGCAATATAATTACAATGAAATGAAAAGCGATCTCTTCCAGACCACCTTTGGATGGACAGGATTTTGAATTGAGAATGTTGGCTAGGGTGCACCATAAAACTAGCAGTTACTAATACAAACGAACAAATGAACAAACAAACAAAAATCTAACCTTATCACAAATTTATTAAACTACTTATATACACATACATAAAATACAATACATTGTAATTGAAGCTGTGGCAACTACTAGTGTGGCTACATCAGTAGTTGCTCTACCATGTCATTTTAAATACATAGGTAAATGGTGTACCTACCCAAATAGCACGGAGTTTCAGTTTTTGAACAATAGTTGCAGTGATGTTAATACTTTGAGGGGTGAATTTTAATTAGTACGAATGAGCAGAGGGTAAAACCTTGTTAGGGTTTCACCCTTTGTCTCAAGTTGTAAGGGCGCTTTTTGAGGGGTTAGGGCACCACAGCCCCCTGTCTGACATTAATGAGCTTAGCGTAGCAAGGGAGCTACCTCCGACCGAACACGGCTTGAATAAATTTATAGGATTCATTTCGACAGTAATTTTTATGAGAACAAGTGATGGAGCAAGCAGATGACCCACCTGATATTGAACGGTTACCGCTGCCAATACTTAACGCTGCAGCATCTCAGATTTTGTGGCATTGTACTGCTTCTAGCAATCTAGAGACGTAGATACGTAATCTCATTTACCTACCTATATTGCGCTGTCAACTAAGACTCCTTCCGAATACTCCAGTAACGTGTAAAGTTACCTATAACAAAGTCCTAAAAAATACAACTTGGCTGACAGTCAAAAACGTTTAGAGCAATACGATTATTTTGCTGAAATTTCTATTTATCAACCTGCGATGTATTCCGCACAGTGGTCAATGACCGCGCGGTGGCAGCGACCGTCAGGGCAACGCACCGGTCAGATGATCGCGATTTCCTTCAGATTGCTGTTTTATCGTTTTTACGCGTTTATAAATCAGATAATTTTGAAAACACTGAAAAATGTAGGTACAATGGTACCTAGTCCTTTCCCGGTCGAATTCTTCTACAATTAGATCTACACGATATATAAGTCTATAGTAGTAAGTTTATTCAGTTTACCTTCTTCCACCTCTCCCTCGACCGAAAACTCTTCAGGCTGCAGCGAGGGTTTAGTGGTTATATCGGCCTTTGCACGACTGCGGACGTCATCAGCCAGGCGGGCTTTAAGATTTTCGTAGATCCTACCATAGAAGCATTTAAAAATTAGTTTCTGAACCGACTCTGTAGTTAGGCAAAAAAACACGCAAAATGTAATGAATGACATGTTAATGAGGTATTTGAAGAAATACTTTGGCTACCTTTGTTGAATAATAGACAAATATCTCAAGCAAAATAATGCGAAATATTTTCCAAAATTACCTTCAAGGTGCAGTGGGTGGCTCATCATTAGTATCCTAGCAACAGCGGGTTCGATCAAGGTGGAAAGCCCTCTCCTCATGCGTGGGCATTAGATACTGCCTTGAGATTGTGGGGGCAAGTAGGTATGTACGAGCAGATACAGACAGAAATACAATCAATATTATAAGTTGAATTGCAATGGTCAGTATTCCGTGTCCGAATTGCGCTCACAGTTCTTTGTGTAGGTAACGATAGCCCGTTTTTTAAGTGGTTTTTGTACCAGCAGGTAAGTAAAAGTTGTTGCTATGTAAGTATTCTAAATGTGGAGGCTAATGTGAATTACTTGGCAATATGTTGCTGCTGCAGGTTGCTGCTGCTGCCTGCTTGCAGGTACTTTCTTTATCTGTTGTCATGTAGCAACAGGTAAAGAAAGTACCTACCTAATATGGCTCCATAAATACCTATGAGCCAAAGCTTGTATGACGTCATCGATTCGGCGTTCGTCTTCGGGTCTCAAGTCAATGATAGGAACATGCAGCAATGTCTCACTGTCAGACTCCATCACTCGTCGGTACTTAAGTATTGCGTTTAACAGTTCCTTAGCACCCTTCAACATGTCCCTCTCAGATTCTTTCCATTGCTGCTCTAGCGTCCTGCGTTTGCAAAATGTATTTATTCAACAATCAAGTGGCATACCTACATAATTCGTTTGCGACAAGCTATAAGGGTTCACATAAAATGTTTCGCGCGTCAAGCGGTGCGTCGATTGCTAGGTGTTCTCTGTTCATGGAGATCCACGAATAATGCTAGTGTACCTAGGCTGTATTTAGTACAGACAATCGGCGTCCGTAGCTGTAGTCAAAGAAGTCAACTTATTGAGTTTAGTAGCGCACGAACCGCGGTCCGTTGTTTTCTATTCTAATACGACGCGACGGTTGCCCGTACGCATCGTCCGGTATTTTTTGATGTTGTCAATTGCCACTCTTCAGCCATATTTTCGGCTAGAGTGTTTCGATTTGCTACTCAGAGAATTACCTCAATACAAACGCTCTAGGCAGCCGCGGAGGCAGAACGTTCGCTGGTTTCATCGGCTTTGGCTCGAAACGGTCAAAGGGTCGCATCCAGTGGTAAAAGCCTTTGCCACAGTCCTTCTTCAAATCTTTGTATGTCAAGTATTTAGGTTTGCCTGATAGCTTAGAATCCATTAACCATTTCTAAAACGACAGAATAAACTAAAATCCATTCAAGTATGAGTAAGACTCGCACACTAACCACCACCACACATCGGAAGCAGAAGTAAATAACCTGGTCAAATGTATTCGAGGAATTTGGAGCCGGATAGAGGAGACCCAGGCGGGCATGCCTCTTTCAAACTACGGCTTGTGTACCTAATAAGGTAGAGAAAATTACATGAAGCTAGTATCGTACTCGTAGTAGTCTTCTTTATGAATACCTTACTCATTCCACCATGTCTATTCCTGCCGTCAAGCAGCATTGCTTTGTTTCAGGTTGAAGGATGCGAGTACCCGTGGAATTACAAGAACATGAGGTTTAACACCTGCAACGATGCCTCAAGTTGATAGACGCAGGGCAGTGCATCGTAGGGTAGGTTAGGTACGTATACTAATAAGTTTCTCATGTTTTCCTTCACCAATTGAGAACACTGGCATTGCGCACAATAATTTTTCAAACAGAAAAATCTACTGGTGCACGACTGGATTCAAACCCACGACCTTAGGATCAGAAGGCGGGGTACTGTTTGTAGAAACATGAAAAGGACAAAAAACTAGAAAGGAATTCCTAAAACTCATCTTAACTATAGTTATGTTACTCTAAAGTCTAAATTTCAATAAAAATGGCAAACCTCAGTTTCAGTAACATGTAAAGGCGTCAACAAAGACAGAAGACTTCTATGGTCTCCGAATGTGTCGTATTGGCTGATTGAACACCACGGTTGCCAGCGACAGTCCGTTTTATACTGGTCCAGTAACGAACGATGCACCAGCTCAGCGCAGGATAATTCCCTACAGAAACAATCACCAAGTTCAGCCCGTCGTCGTCGTGTCTGTCACCACTCTCAGAGCTAAATTCTGCGAAAAATGCTAATTTGTTCGAAAATCAATGATAACTAAGTAGATTATGCTCAGTAGACAAAAATTGCATTGGATTCCTGACTAGTGGCTAAAAAGTGCGTTCAGTCGTAATCAATAGGTACCAATAAAATGCTTTGTCCTGAATGACTGACTGGTGGATCAACGCACAGCCTAAACCGCTGATCGTAGAGACCTAAAACTTGAAGGGTGTGTTCTTTGTATGACGTAGGTATCCGATAAGATTTTCCGAAATTCTACCTCAAAAGGGGTTAAAAATGGGGGAAAAGTTTGTAAAAGACGTAATTCCTTGGTCCAAACTTCTTCAAATTTTGCATAAACATTCTTTAACAGAACTGATGGAAAACAAGTTTCGTATATTATTGACACTCATAGGTTAAAACGGGGTAGAAAGTTATTTTGGGGGTGATTTGCATCGAGTTAGATGTTAATAGGTACTCCTTAGTGATCCAAGATGATCCCTGCGGATTTTACTGAATAAATGCTTTTTGACTTTGATTTTGATTTCAATTATGACATTAAGTTTCAATTTTATCAATTGTATATATATGAATATATATTATATATTTCCTTCAAAATGAAACCATAAACTTTTCCTTAAATAATTCCTTGGAAGTCTCTTAGAGTAGGGGAGAGCGGGGTTGAACGTGCCGATTTTAAGAAATCACTCAAAATAACTATGAAAATGAAATCGAATATTCGCAATTTCTTCAAGCCTCATGCAAAATATATCGTAATTTTCGAATTTGAATTGATAATTGGCTATTTCGCAATAGTTTATTTTTGACACTCAAATTATTGAAACGAGACCTTGAGGCACATTTGACCCCGCCGTGGGGCGTGTTGTGCCCAGGCTGAGGTTGGTTGTGCCGTTCAAAAAGTGAATATTGTATATGAAATGTAATGGTGTTTTAGTTAAAAAAAGACAGTAATTTGTAATTTTTATGTTTTGTTTATTAATAAAGTAATTCGTCCTAACTTAATGGAAACTAAAGCTTTTTCTAATTAAACTTTTATTAAACTATGCGAGAAATATAAAAACAAAAGTAATCAACATTTTTCTTCTTTTATAACTAAGTCAACTCAACTGAAAATGATTCATCAGATAGGCAATTTGGAAAGAGATAAATAAATAAATAATGCCGGACGATCCACACAGCATCATCTAGCCCCAAGCTAAGCAGGGCTTGTGTTATGGGTACTAGATGACTGATATACTTAATACAATATTATAATACATACATAGATATTTTTTATTATGCATAGAAAATACCCAGAACACCCGGAATAAATATTTGCAGATCGTACAAACATTTATCCCAAGGCGGGAATCGAACCCGCAACCTCTGCGTCGCAGGCGGACATTCGCTCGCAGCGCCACATCGGTTGTCAAGAGATATGTGATTTATTTATATTTTTCATTTTCTATACATTTCAAATGTGCCCAATTTTTACACATTACACACTCGATCCATTTTTCTTTTGATCCAGAGTTGGAGTATGAATCTTTTATAATAGCGTCAGCAGCTCTTTGCAGAAGCTCCTTCGAAGTGGTCCCTCTCTTTGTTTTTCGTTTGTATGTCCTCATCCTATCAAACAAAAAAAGAAGAGTATAACAATGAAATACTTGGGGCCGGTTGTGCCGCGGCACATCTAGCCCCCGATAAAAAGCACTTCCAACCCCGTTACCAGGACACACACATTCTATACAATAAAAAAAGTTTAGCTTATTAGAACCCAAAAAACGAACTGACACACGATGCATAAATAAATTACCACTATTCTAGTGAAACACTGAGATAAGTATCTTCAAAAATCAAGACAACTGACCAAAAAGTTTAACACGCAAAAAAATTACTCACGTGTCTACGGAGCTCCGACTGCACACCACCGCTCGGTCCGCGTCGCGACCGCTACTAAAATGGCTGCCGGCGACGCGCAAGAGTTAAACGTTCAGAAATGCGTAATAGAAATACAGCTATCTCTTTTCGTCTTCGAGTTATGCCCACCGGCACTACTTACCCGCGGCACTACCAACCCCGCCCTCCCCTACCTGCTACTTAGCGAATATTTGCGATTGCTATAATTTGTTTGAAAGTTCATTTTCGCTTACCTTTCAAAAAATGTTTGCACGTTTGTTTGTTTGTACACGAATCACGTCGATGATAACGGGGCTTTATTAAATAACTTATCTGTGGGTTTTAAGTGAATTAAGTGATACGGGTTAAAATATGCACTACACCTATTTTAAAATATTTAATTTTAATTTTTGTAATCTTATTTTTGCAGTCAGAAACCAAAATGTAAGCTCAGTTCTGAAGTGCTTATTTTTCATATAGTTTATTAGAGTACTTATTTATCATAAATATCGTTGTGGCCCTAGCAGGAATGTTAAAAGTAGGTAGGTACCTAAGTCTAGGGAGGTACAAAGATGCTCTAACCCGCAAAGAAGTCGTGAGTGGGATAGCTAGTGAACTAAAGAAAGAGATGACTTACCGTCGCAAGACAAAAAACCGTACTGTTTTAGCAAGGTAAATCTCCCGGCATTTGCCGTGAGCCATCACTGAGCTTTCAGATTTTACATCGGCTGGTTTATCGTCCAGTACTTCAATAGACTCCTCTGGAGCGGCTCCTTCTTCCATGATGTGAATAGTATCTTCCGAACACGGTTCGTCAGTCAAACTGATACTACCCTCTTCATTCACAACAATTCTCTTACAGAAGGAATCTTTCATCTTCATCCAATTCTGATGTATTTTGGTAACACTACTCATATCGTCTGATTTAATTTTTATATCACACGTCGTAAAAGATTGGCATTCTGGACACGCTTCGTAGCTAATGTGTAAATTTTCTCCGTTAAATTTAGCGTCAGTTACCTTGTCTAAGGTAATATCGTAAAAATTTTCAGTATCAACCACAATCCGAGTACCGTTTGGAGAGTCTACTGATATCTTTTCATTAGCTTTGTTGATAGTGACAGTTGTAAAATTTGCATGTTCAATCGTAAATATCACTTGCACAGACACATAGCCATCTGTTCTTTCGAGATCCTTTTCGTCTACTTCTTCATCTTCAAACTTTTTTGTTACAGAACTGGCAAAACTCGTACTATAGGTACCTACGTAACTTTTTTGTGATATGGATGTTTTAGATTTCACAGTATCCATTTCAACTATATCAGAATCAATCATATCAAAATATTCCTTTTCTTCTTCAGTCCATTCGGGATATATTTCTTCGTCTTCTACGAAAAATTCAGTGATGATTCGTGTTTTATTGGGATAAGTGACCACTTGCACTCCATCTTTGTTGAGTAATATGTTAGTTCCGTCCATTCGCCTAGAAAATACTTCACCTAGACAGTAATCTGTTGCCGTTCGAATAAGGAGCTTCTCTATATCAATGGAGCTATCGTTTATCCATTGCTGTCGTAAGCCTGTAGTTTCGATTATTTCAAACTCTTCAATTACTAACTCATACTCTGGTAGTTTCTCTTCAGAATGTTTATCATCTTCACTTAGTACATTCTTTGAAGATTTCGATGAAGCTTTGCTTGGTTTTTCTTTAGGTTTCTCTTTTCCTTTACCTTTCTTACTTTTATCTGAACTTGTTTCGCTTGCTAATTCTTCGTGAACTTCTGGCACTACGATTCTTTTTTCGCATTTTGTGATTTTGATGTATGTTCCATCTGGCTTCAAAATTTCGACGTCTCCATTAGTTCTAAAAATCACTACTTCACCATTTAAACTTATGCAACGCATATCTTCACCGAGATTCGGTGCAGGACTAACATGGTATTGCTTTATGTGTGAAATTTCCGGTGAGTTATTTTCATGCACACTTTCTGTTATTAGACCATTAGGCCATGTTACGGAAAGAGAGTAAAAATTTTTGGTTTCAAATATTTGTGGAAATGAAGGTAACTTTCCGGTTAGACTCTCCTTTTGCTTCGTATTCTCTGTAGACGAAATAGTCATAACAGGAAGTGGTATCTTATACGTTTGCTTCTTAATATTTATCATTATTCGATCTTTGCTACTTATTCTGAAAGATTCACAAGAATCCAGTATGTCTTGAGAAACTGACTCTCCTAACGCTCTGTGCACCCAAAATTCATTAAAACCATTCCCTGGAACTACATTCATCACAATATATTCAATATTCATGGGTATGATCAAAGTGTACATACTAGTCACACGGGTCCCATCTTTTGAAAAATATGTACTATCTTTCCCAAATACTTCAACACGCCTGTCACCCAAATCATATCCAAAGAAAGGCTTTTTAGGTAAAAAAATTGAACTTCCGGAATCCACTGCAGTGGCCATAAACGATTGCCTTAAATTTTTCGGTGTTGAAGCAGCCGGTGATTTGGCTTTTCTGCTGCCTTTAGAATCCATCTCTGTCGCTGTGGGCGACATTGTTGTTTTCTTTGAAGACATATTAACTTGAGTGTCTGTCTCTTCAACACTCTGTTCTTCTATTTGAGCTTTATCTTGATATTTCAGAGAACCCTCCATCAGAAGTTCAAGGTCAACTTCATTATTTCCGATACACGATTTCAGTGCGAATGGGTCAATTACATCTTTACACTCTGATTGCGATTTAAGAACAATTTTTTCATCGTAAATTTTTTCCTCATTCTGAATCCAGTCATAATGTTCTTCTAAAACAAAGTCAAAAAAATCTTGGAGACATAGTGGTGTAGACAAGTGACATCGCCACTCTTCACGAGCTATACCGTCTTTGTCATGGCTGTTGAAGAACATCAACAAAAAACAATCTGTTACTTCGCAGTACTTATAGTCAACGCAATTAAACTTAGCAAATGCATCTAGCATAATTTGATAAGCGTTTATTCCGGAAAAATCTTCGAAGTATTCGAAATCGTCAATCAGATGGTTTATAGGTTTTTCATTGGCAATTTCTGCAGCCGATACAAGCTCACTAATATCGGGACAGTCAAACAGAAACTTGATGCGCCGAGTTTCAGGATCATCTTCGTATGTCAAATCAGACACATTTTCACTCTTTGTCATCGAAGGAAAAGACGGCGTATTAGAGCTGGAGCTTTTAAACAATGAAGGACATTTTGGGAGAGGTTCGGCAAGAACACTGCGTTTTAAATAAATTTTCTTAAAATCAGATATTGTTGAGGACTGCAAGTGACGTTTCTTAAGGGAGCTTCTGTTATTAAAGAGTTTACGACAAGACAAAATATGAAGTAATCTATTAAGCTCAGCGGTTTCTACATCTTCTCTCTCGAAGCACGATAGCAGAACGTTGACATGGAAGTTTATTTTAGCTTCAAGTTCACCGTGTGGTCTGCTTTGATATTGCCACAACTTGTTGATAGGCATGCAGTATAACGATGACCCGACTATATTGTCCAAATTAATATTACCCAAATGAAAAGTGTTATATTTTGCAAAATCTCCGTAATTTATAACGGTAGGATCCTTATGGGTCTCGTACTCTTCGCCGTATGTTAGACGGTATGCTTTTTGATTTGCTTCCGTTTTACATAAGGCGCTGAAAACTTGTTTGACAAGAGTCTCAGCTTTTTCTAATTTATCCTCGTCAGTTAAACTTACTCTAGGTTGGTTTATAGTCACAGCGGTCGAAAGAGATGTCCGGCTGCTTTGCTCATCCAACTCCTGACTCTTACAGACAGTCTGGAGTATGCAGTCTAGAGCTGAATACATTGTTACGCATTCTAATGGCAAATCGGCCATTTGCTGGCTATAGTAGTTATTGTAACGTTCATCACCAACATCTTCTGGGATGTTTATAATATCCATATTTTCCAAATAGTGTATATGTTGTCTAGTTAGATCTTGAACATCGTACATGAGGTAACAAAGCTCATCATAGATTTTATCTGGGTTTCCAGATAAACTCTCCGAATCCCAATATGGGGGAGAAAACACTACAAAAGCTGTATTTTTGAAATCATCTGCAGTGTCTTTGTTTATGCGAAGTGACTGGAGATCCTCCCAATATTTAAGGGACTTTTCAGTTAGTATTTCTGTTTGACTCTGACCTCTTTTTGTTGCCCTGAACAAAGTCGACGGAACGCTTGTAGCGGTCGGGTCAATTCTGATTTGAACTAAAGCAGCCAAAGGAATACCGATTTTTACAAGGCATCCTGCGAGGAGCGGTTCAACAAATCCCGTTACTGCAACGTATAAGTTCGGTCCATCTGTTGGAAAATCATCGACATATACTTTGTCTCTCCATTCTTCACCTCTGACTCTCAGTAAGGTATTATACTTCTTTCCTTCGTCGGGTTCAGGAAGAAGCGACGCTGGGTCCGGTTCTTTCTTGCCTTTGCCTTTTTGTGGTGGTGGAGGTTCTTCCGGTTCCGGAGGCTTCACACTTACAGTACCTCTCACTTCGGTTCGATCGATCATAGTTGTTGATTCTCGCTTCATGCCTTGTTTTACTTCAAGCCTTTGACGTCTTATAAAAAGGTATTCTGTTTTCATTTTCAAAATCAAATGTTTAATGATCAGGGCTTGAATATCAGGAGGAATATCTTTTTTATCCTTTAAATAAGCTTGTCCTTCTTCAAATACGCGCAAGTTATCATCTTTCACCTTCTTTTCACCTCCAAGTTGGTTGACCATGAAAATTGTTTCAGTTTTGCAAATATTTTTGATAACGAAGCGTTTTTCCTCAGCGGCAAATATTTCGAACTTATTTAGGTAGATTCTGTCCTGGTCACTGCCTGCTGCTTCTATTAGTATTACCTTTACTTTCCAGGTATCGTCATCCAAAGGAGCCTCCTCAATGCTCGTCCGCCAATATGTGTCATCTACAATATCTTTTCCTCCTTTTTTGGGACCCATTCTAATAAATCAGCTGCAGCCAGTCGATCTAGTTAATCAACTTAACAAACGGAACAAAACAATCAGAAGCATTTACCAGATCACCACACAAAAATAAAGTAGAACCAGACTGAGTAAATAGTATTCTGTGACCACACTTCTTTACAAAAAACTGTATTTCAAATTGATTTCAAAGCTTGTCAACCAAACGAATTTTTTCTTCACTGTCAATTTTCATAGACAAAATTAAATCATAGAATCACTTGGACTTCATGGGGGATATTTCAGAGCCAATATCATTACGATATCGACCTGTCCTATATAGTGTAGGTACTTATTCCCATCATAACAGATACCACCAGGGCTGGTGAGTATCTGGCTCAGCGTATTAGCATTGCCATTCAGCGTGGTAAGGTAATGCAGTCAGTGTTTTGGGGACGCTTCCGATTAACAATGATTTGGAAACTTTAAATCGCTAGCAACAGTCTGTACCTAGATAGCTCAACTGTTTTATAATGTATTTTGTACATACCAATTATAAATATGTACTTGTATTAGCTATAATTTTCTTTGTAAATAGATAAATGTTTCATAGTGATACCACCATAATTTAAAAATATAACTAAACTTTGTTATTGGGTGGGGCATAGCATGGTCTATAGAACGGACATGTCTCATAATATGTAGGTACCTGCCTAAATAAAAAACTCACCGTATTAGCTGAAACGGCTTCGTGTAATTATGTATATAATAAGCAGTCTCAGACCTACCAGCGCTGCCATCAGGGGCGCCCCAGAAGCCCTCTGGATGCAATTCATGACCTATAGGTACTTCGTAAACTTGCGATTACTCACCTACCTAGATAGGAAGGTAGGCGGTATCACGATACAACACTGCGTGTTCAAATCTAACAACATCATCGGTCCAAGCCCCCTGGATTGCAGGATCACACCTAAATACATAGAGATCGTTTCGACATGAGATCGATATATTCGTTAATCTTGGTTGACCTCTTAAACTTGTGACCTCATTTCTCTGGCTCCAATACCGTGATCGCACCTCGTGTGTTAGTACTGACAGTGTAGTACCAGCCCAATAATTTTCAGTTTTGTTCATGAATATATTGGGATTTTTAATTTTTTTTATTTTAATATCAAGGAGTTTATTTGTACTACGAGTATACTTTGGTAGGACAGATACAATTTATTTATAAACTGCCATTTATCAGGCAATGGGAGGGTGTCTCAAGCAAGCCATTTGGAAACAACGTTTTATTGGTACATAAATAACGTAAAACCCAACATTTTTGTGTAGTTTAGCTTAAAAAATACATCTATATATTCTTAGAGCCAATGACAGTAAGTACCTAGGAATCAATTTAACTAAATAACATAAAAATTTATAATTAATATATATATATCGTCAGTGGAAAGAAAAAAAATGCTAAAGCGCCAAAATGCTACTTGTGGGAAATCAATTTTAAAGTTATTAACTTTAAACTTGATTTCCCACAGTAGCATTTTGGCGCTTAAGCATTTTTTCCTTTCCACTGACGATATATATATATATATGGTGTAGCATAGCAAAATGCATTTAAATATTCTTAAAATCAACGGTATACCTAAACATCACTCCACACATATTTTTATTCTGCTCATCACACCAAAGATCCTTATCAGATCTACCAAATTTTTATGAGACTAAGTTAAATTACAAAATTTAGGTTTTAGAACTTCCTATCTGATAAAAAAGCGGATCTCATAAGGCGGAGATATTCAGTAGCCCACTAGGAAGCACCTACCCATCTGATCAAAAACCACCGACGACAAAGGAATCTTTAAAGTCATAAAACCTACATAATATAATAAGTTTTGTCGAGATCGACAATAAAAAGGAGTACCAACAAACTGACAGAAAAAAAAGCAAATTTGAAGCAGACGCTTTGCTCATTCGCTCAATAATTAGTGAGAGTTTTCAAACTATGCATACCGACCACATTTTACCCGCGTCTTAAAATCCGTGCCGCGGTGGTGAGGACCCGTAAGCGAAAATTTGTACCACGGTGTATCTTGATTACAATTACACGATATTTTACATATACACACTACATTACGTTATATTTATTTATTTTGTACACTTTAAGTCACAACAATCTAACAGTTCTATCACGGTTTATTATCACGCTTCCGGTAAACGCTTCTCAATCCAATCTTTGATAATAGTCATTCCTCGCTTGTTAATAGAATGCCCTAGTTTTTGCTGAACATGGAATTCTCCCTGAATTCCTAAGGATTTCAACTGCTCGTAGGTATTTTGACCCCATGTTAGATCTACAAGGTCGTCGGCATCGCCATGTATTTGCAGAAGTTGAGGCACTGGAATAACAAATTTAAAATTATGCAACATTGTCATTTTTTATTGACACTAAGTATATAAGGTTGTTTTACAATAAAGACAATTCTTTAAAATCGAATATGTTAGAACCTAAGAATATGGACTGTTTCTTATTCTATGGTTAGAACTAAATAAACAATTTGACATAAAGGCAGCTACTAACCTACTACATGAACGTATTTACTTACCAACTACACTAACCCCCAAATACTCAAACGCGTCTCAGTTAAAGTCTCACGTCTCAAGTCGCGATTTTTTGACAGTTTGCAAAAAATCTGTCGACAACGTGTGGCTGTCACTCTTAAATCTGAGATGCGCTTGAATATTCGGGGCCTAATGTTTGTATTTTGTATAAGTATAAGTTTTGGTCTGTTTTGGTCATTAGTTTTAGTCTAGCTAATTTAGGGGTAGGCACCAAATGCATCAAAGTTCTACCATCCTACATGGTTTAGAACTTGAAAGGAATGCGGTGTGACGCTTAGAGCCACCTAGCTTGAAGACGTTTGAACGTGATCTTTGTGATGTAACTGAATACCTACCTGAAATACCTTTTGACTTGTGCTTAGACTTGCAGAGACTTAAGTAAAACATAACCTCTAAGCTTCACGACCAATGTTATACTTAAAACTATGGAACTGACTGATGCATTACATTAATGTATTTCCGAATACGGAAAGCTCATTATTCGATAACTTTTGGGTTAAAAAACGATTAAGCAGTATGATTTTTATGCATGATGCAACACTAAAATCAAATATGCAGTGGGCAATAAATATATAGGCATAGCTTACTTTGCTTCCCAGCGCACTTATTTAGTTCCGAGTACACAACCGACTTGTCGTTTAAGAAGGAGCTGAAGACAAAGACGCCGGCAAGGTTATGATCCCAGCGGAAACCAGCGTGCAATGAGAGAGCGCCGCCCATTGAGAAACCACCTGTGAACATTATTATTATTATACTAACCTACTATAGTAACAATTGTATTGTGCCCTGAAAAATTTCCCTATTTATGGGAAGCAGTAGTGTCCGTATTTAGTATCTATACTATAGGTGCTTTCTTACTAGTCTCCAAGCATAGTACAGGCTGAAGAGAGATGGTATAGGACATACATCATCCTGACCTATGCCTGATTTACAAGATCCAGATGGATATTTTTATAATACAAATATAATATTATAAATACTTACATATAATATGTATATAAATATTGAATTCTAACTATTGTTTATATGTGTAGGTAGTATTTATTTATTTTGCGAGTTGTTTTAAGTTTTTATTTTTAAGTGCACCTCAGCCAATCTTCAATAAGATATATTTTTATTGAATTGTGACTGTGTTTCGTGGTAGGACACGATCATAGAAGATGAAGCATAGAACATGATGGACCGATGACATTGTTAGGATTGTGGGAGGTGGGGGATAGAAAAGGCCTATGTTCAGCAGTGGATTTCTACAGGATGCTGATGATGATGAACAAATATTTGACACACATAGTGTATCTAGTAGGTACTATTCCAAATCAATTACATAAATAAATTTTACAAATTTTTTAGTATCAATAATAAATTTAAAAATATGCTAGTTTGTTGATAATAGAATATAATAGTGGAGAGAGTAGTAATACCTGCTTACCAACAATAATTCTGCTACTAGGTATCCCAGCATCATTTTCTTTCTTTATTAGATTCTTCACCTCTACTTCAATCTTAGCTATTGAATCCAATTTCTCTGGAGCACTTTGTGCTACATCAGCACGATCAAACCAAACATTACTCATATGGCCACCAGCTGGTGTGTAGGGCTGTAGGGGGGCAGTTGGATACATCACTTTTATGTGAGGGAATGAAAAGTTTTTCACCATAAGCCTAACCCATTCCAGCATATCAGCACCTGAGGAACCTGAAACGTGAAAAGACTTTTCAGACACAGTAGGCAATTGCAATTTCATATTTATTTTTTCGTCACATTTTTTATTCCCGCTAATAAAACATACTTAAAGATAAAGATACTTTCCACTTTTAATATTTTATTTATTTTTCTATTCTAGGCTGACCAACAGCTTACTAAATACTATATTTATTTATAGACGAGCAGCTTTCGCTGATATGTCTATGTCACACAGTGTTGAAATTTTTGGTTATTAATAATATAATAATAATAATGCTGGACAATCCACACATCATTCAGCCCCAAGCTAAGCAGAGCTTGTGTTATGGGTACTCGATGACTGATATACTTAATTCAATATATTACATACATAGATATTTTTTTATTATACATAGAAAATACCCAGAACACCTGGAATAAATATTTGCAGATCGCACAAACATTTATCCCAAGGCGGGAATCGAACCTGCAACCTCCTGCGTTGCAGGCGGACATTCGCCCACCGCGCCACATCGGTCGTCAAAACATTGTCTTTTATTTAGCTGTATATATGCAGCAATAGCTATGGGCAGAGGGAACCACTCAACATCAGGTGGATATTTATTTTATGTATACATAAAAAAAATTTGATACTTAGTATCTTTATTTAATTATTAAATAAAATGAGTATTTTTTATTTGATAAGTTTTTTTTATATATAAATGTAAATTTTTTTGATTTTGATCATTTCAGTAATTAATTATTCAATATATATTTTTTATATACAATGGAGAATAAAAAATGGTGACTAACACACCTGGGGATAAAATGTGGGGAGGAGCAAGAATAACCCCTTTTTGCCTGAATGAAGGCATCAATTTTCTGGCATGCACTAATTTATATTGATGTTATCAATGATGATCTGTAATAAGGCACCTACTTTATTAGGTTGTATAGCACTTTACTGCACTTAATAAAATCAAAAGGAATTTATATCATCCTAAAACACACCAATATATGGTCTCATTATTTGTAATATGGTACCATGTTACCACATCTACAAGGGTTTGCAAGTATTTTTCTCCCAAGAAAAT
The DNA here is from genome assembly GCA_947095575.1 of Electrophaes corylata. NCBI lineage: Eukaryota > Metazoa > Arthropoda > Insecta > Lepidoptera > Geometridae > Electrophaes > Electrophaes corylata. The sequence goes on along the minus strand of OX352698.1, from coordinate 7,206,533 downwards.
CCTCCAGTTCCTAACAGCTGCAGGGTTCAGTGGTGAACTATGAATACCCTAATAAGGGGTGACCTTAACACATACACATACAAAACAGATCAAAAAGTGAAGACATAAGCTTTCTTGGTTCACTCAGTCTCTTAAGAGTCTGGTTATCACAGAGGGTAGCCTACGACAGTGTGTGTATGTGAGAGAATGTGTTTATGGATAGAAAGTTACAATATTATAATATAGTATATAAGTATATATAAAGAATTAAAAGGAATACAGATACATAAACCGAGTAGGGTATACAAAATAACTAACAGCCTAACAAGTAAAAGGTGCACAATAGCTGTTCACACCAGACAACCCAGACTTCTGTTGACCCATGAAGTAAACTAGGAAACATTTTTTAAATTTAGTTTTCAACTTTCAAAGAGGTGGAATGTTATTTCAACATTTAGTTGCCTGGTAGCTAATACTACCCTGAAATGCCATGGTTTTGTTTTTACTATAGTGCAACAAATTCCTGGTAGACCTCTACTATGTAAGTATATTTATTTGTTTTCAGAGCGATCAAGTTTTGCGTACAGATACTCTGGCTTACCGAACGTCAAAGTGTAGTGGACAAGTACAGGTAGGTACTGATTCTATCATCAGATTCGGCGGTGCGGTGATAAACTTACTATCGAGGTTAAGAAATTCGCTTACCTGAGCCATGAAAAAATATCACTGTTGCATTGTGTTTGGCACCGGTGTGTTTAGTCAGATGAAGAGCCCCTAATCTAGACATGTCTAGATCCTATACTAGTTATTTATTTACCTATAAATATATAATTAAATTAGGTGCTCATAAGTATTCTGGCTCTCTTCTTCTTCTTTTATTATATGGCTTTTCAGCGGCTGAGGGTTGCCACGAATTTGCCAACGTCAAGTGTTTACTAATCTTAAAACAAAAAGGCGGAGATCTGAGTACGGTAAGAAGGGAGACTCTAATACAAATCAAGTTGATATGTCATATACTTAAGTAGGTAATATAATATATTTATTTTGTTAGGTAGGTAAAAACACAAACACACATAAAATATAAAGAAATTACATAAGTAGGTAAGTATTGTAAATGAAGGTTTAACTATTGTAGGTAGGTAAGTATTTACAATTTTATTTTATTTACACTTAAAAATTTACACAGTAATTTGATATAAGGGGAAAATACAAGGGATAGCAAACTCGTTCGCGGCGGGTATATTTTTTGACATTACATTTGTTTGACAGATTTTGACAGATTTAAAACGTAAGAGCACTCTGTCTGTGGTAGACTTGTATTTTTGCATGAAGTGATGCGTTGTTTACGTGCGTGTATGAATTAATTAGTTTATTTTAAAAGTACTCTGTAAAAAAATTAATTTTTTAGAATCAATAAAATGACATTCTGTGAGGGTTGAGCCCGTTGAGCCTCTCTCCAAAAAAATTATTTAATCTATGACGAAACGATCCGTTCTACAAAAAAAAGTAACCCTGGCTAAAACACACAAAAATCTTTCAAAGGAGAGTTCAGTGCGCGTTCAGAAATATCTCTAGGTACTATATTTTTATGCTATATTTGGTTTTATTTCAATTATTTACGCTGATTTTAGAATTTGAGATATTATTTTATTCCAAAGTAAAATTTATAGTTAGTTTACCGGAAGTGGAATGAAACGTATTCATACGTGTCGTTTTCCGTTAAAGATATGAAATCGCGTAAAAGGCCTACCTACATTTTTTTATCAGATCGATGACGAACGGCAATCCGGTGCAGTGTGCTGTGTGATTTGATAGTATAAAATTGTTAATACATTCTTCTCAAGATCCGAGTGCGAATTACGATGTCAAATACTTTTATTGATATGGTGAGTAGACCATGTTACATAGTACTTAGGTACCTACTATGCAACATAAGATAACTAACAATTCAATTTAAAGTAATTTAAAAAATGTGGTTTAGAGCACTTATAAGTTTTACTTGGTATGAGTTTCTTAATATGTAGTACCTATGGGTATATTTCTTCATTTCTACTAAAGACAATGGAAAAGGTAGTGGATAGATACATTAGAGATGTTGCCTTGGTAGCATCTCCCATCCACCATAGTCAACATGCATACTGTAAAGGTAAATCCACGGAGACAGCACTTAGCAATCTCATTGACAGAGTGGAAAAGGCTATGGAGGACAAGGAAATCGCACTATGTGCTTTTCTTGATATTGAAGGTGCTTTTGATAATTCGCCTACTCATCTTCTGGTAAATGGGCTGATAAGGAAAAATGTCAACCCAACAACCACCAGATGGATAAAGGCAATGCTTCTACATAGGGGAGCTAAACTAACCCTTCACCATACAACAATTGAGATAGCCACTACTAGAGGGTGCCCACAAGGCGGAGTGTTGTCGCCTATCTTGTGGACTCTAGCTGTGGACCAACTCCTTCATAGACTGGCTGAACTTCAAATAGACGCGCAAGGTTATGCTGATGACCTCGTGATCGTTGTGCGGGGCTTCTGCCAATCTACCATCTCTAGCATTATGCAAAGAGCTCTCAACACGGTCAGTGACTGGTGTGGCAACAGTGACCTATCAGTTAACGCGGACAAAACAGTGATTGTCCCTTTTACGAATAGACGAAGGTTAAACAAACTTGTAAAGCCTAAGCTTAATGGTAAAACTATCACATTTTCCACGGCAGTTAAATATCTGGGAGTAACGCTCGACCAAAAACTTACGTGGAATCTGCACTTAGACAATGTCTTAAAAAAGGCTAAAATGGCCCTAGGGGCTAGCGGCCGACTGATGGGCAGCAACTGGGGTGTTAACCCTAAGATTGCGCTGTGGTTGTACACCACCATTGTGAGGCCGATAATCACATATGCCTCAATGGTATGGTACAACAAAGTCTCTCAGACGGTGGCTATCAATAGGCTAGGCAGTTTACAAAGAACTGCCTGCCTCATGGCATCGGGAGCAATGTCCTCTTCTCCTGGGCTAGCACTCAGTGCACTGCTAGGTTTACCGCCGCTTGATGTGTACGTACACAAAGAGGCGAAAGCTGGCATGTACAGGGCTTATGCTCTAGGTAAAAGGAATTGGCTCTCGAAGAAATTGAGATCTCTACAAGACTCAACGCTGGCATCACCCATACTAAGTATGATATCAGATGTCATGCTTCCACGACACATGTTCAATAAGAACTATATCGTGGAAATGCCATCCAGGGAAAACTGGCTCGACTGCCAAGTGCCCAGTGAGGCAGGGTCCCTAAACTGGTTCACAGATGGTTCCAAAATAGGGCTAGATGTAGGCTGTGGAATCTTTGGAGAGCGGCCCAAGTTTAGCAAAAGCATAAACCTGGGCAGTTACGCCTCTATTTTCCAAGCGGAGGTCTTCGCCATCCTAGAATGCGCCGAAGTCAATCTGCAAAAGCACTACACTAACCATACGATCTATATCAACTCTGACAGTCAGGCAGCTCTTCTTGCACTGGATTCGAAGGTCATCACGTCCAGGCTAGTCGAAGACTGTCTTTTGCGTCTGAACACCCTAGGCTCAAAAAACAGAGTTGTCTTAAGATGGGTACCGGGGCATGCTGGAGTCGACGGTAACGAGTGTGCCGACGAGCTAGCGCGCGCCGAATCTTAGCGCTCAGCAGGAGCACCTACGAACCATGGTAAGGGCTCTGACTGGACACTGTCGCCTCAACAAGCACATGTTCAAGTTAAAGCTCTCCGAGACACGAACCTGTAGGCTCTGCGGAGAGGCAGACGAATCGCCTCTTCACCTACTAGGAGAGTGTGGACCACTAATCCAAAAGCGTAGCATCCATCTGGGAAAACATACCCTGTGCCCGGATGAGCTACAAAAACTCACCCCCAAGAAAATCCTCCAGTTCCTAACAGCTGCAGGGTTCAGTGGTGAACTATGAACGCCCTAATGAGGGGTGATACCTTAACAAGTGGCGATCACAATAGGCCATATGGCCGCAGTGATACCAAAGCAGCAAAAATATAATAAATAATAATAATGGGTATATGTATATCAAGTAGATCCCTTATAAATTACTTAATAAAGTAATAAGTAGGTAGGTCTACTAAAGCTATCGTTCTCTAGATCCTACATCTTTAGTTTGTTAGGTTTTTGATTCTGTAAGTAAAAATTGTGTTGCCGTGTATAATGTAAAAGAACTCGTACTGCGAGACTTCTTTGTCTATCTGATCGCACGTGGTTAGACAACCTGTTAGTGTTAGAATGGTCCATTACCGAATAGTACCTAAGTACTAGTTTATCGATTAGTACTTAGAAAACAGTTGATGGTTAAAAAGTGCGGAATTATCAATTAGTGGCTGTAGATTAATTACCTAGGTAGATAGTCAGAAAGACGATACGCGATAAAAATTGCTTAGGTAGGTCTATCTTTTGATGAGGGTACCTAGTAAAATTTTTTCCCCATCAGATATTTGTATGTAATATGGTAATTAGGTACATAGACATAGACATAGACATACATTTATTACCACACATACATTACATTACATTACATACACACACACATTACATTACATTACATTACATTACATTACATACATTTAATTTTTTTTTTTTTTTAGGTACCTAATAAGTAATAGTTAATTGATTCAGGCGTGACTTTGCGGAAGTTCATTGTAAAATTATAAAATAGACTATTCCGCTACTTCAATCCTTAGATGTCGACACGTGTTTCGCTTCTCTACGAAGCATCCTCAGGAATATTTTGAATCGCTGTGATTACGACGATCAATACATCTTGGACACCACACCACCACTCGTATCCGTTTGTCTCGCCGAGCGCTCACCAGAAAGCTGAAATCTTCCTGAAGTACCTACCTACTTGAGCAATAAGAACTAGGATATCAGTACAAATTCAATATTGGTAGCAATAGATTTCATTAGAGCAACTTTAGAGAATTCGCTGAATAATTTCAAGCCTCTATGACCAATAGTTTAGGTACCTACCTAATAGAATAAGGACTAAAGATTAGGTTTAGGCTATGAAATGAAATGAAATTATTTTATTGATCACTGCATTTTAAGGTGGTTCGATTTGGGTTGGCGCGAAATTCAAATATTTTTGTGATTTTTAATTTTTTCTTCGTTCCACAAGGAATAAAACGAGCGGAAAAGTAATTTGCCGCAAATCGTAAACTACTTTCTATGAACTCATGATAAACTCAACTTCGATTCATTGATATTTTTGGAGCATTTGGGAAAATAAGAAATTTTCTGCTAAAAATCAACATTTTCCCAAACGCTCCCAAAATACAAACGAATCAAAGTTGGTTTTATCATGAGTTCGTAGAAAATGGTTTACGATTTGTGGCAAATTACTTTCTCGCTAATTTCATTGCTTGTGGAACGAAGAAAAAATTAAAAACCACAAAAATATTTGAATTTCGCGCCAACCCGAATCGAACCACCTTAATATGCATTGTCTATGTGACAGTCAGTCAGTCAGGACACAGAATTTTATATTTAGTATAGATATTGCTAATTATTAACTCATTGTTTAAATTGACAGCAGTGGCCTGAATGGCTAGTCCAGACTAAAAATGTGGAACATCTGTGGAAGTTGCAACCCACTTTCATCATATCTCAAGCAGTGTTCCTGTTAGCTGGACTCGTCACATTTATTCATGGTAAGTGTCTGTACCTGATCAACTGAACGAGATGAGAAAGTCATCTGGACAAACTAACTAGTGGAATACGAAGCGGTGGACGCCGTCCTACCCAATGGACTGACGACATTGTTAGAATCGCGGGATGTCGTTGGATGGAAAGGGCTCAATACTGTTCTTCCTAGAAACGTATGGGGAAGGCCTATGCCCAGCAATGGACTTCTACAGGCTGTTGATAATGTCGAACTAGTGGAATGCCTGCGATTTTGTCCACAGTATGTACCTAAGTACTTACCTTGAGGCTTATATGAGCTAGTGACAAACTCTGATGGCAGTACTTATAAGAACGATGCCCGTCATTCAGAGTTAACATAAGAGCCTAAGCACACGGCGTTGGTATTTTATGCGCGCAGACGACGACGATGTAATATTCTAGTAATGGCAAGATGATCTGATGATGGAATCAAGAGTTGTTAAATCGCGCCCATAGACCTTAACACTTTCAGATGATACCGGCACGTAAGTGCCACATGTGGATGAGTAATAATAATAATAATAATGCTGCACAATCCACACAGCATCATCTAGCCCCAAGCTAAGCAGAACTTGTGTTATGGGTACTAGCCGGAATAAATATTTACAGATCGTACAAACATTTATCCCAAGGCGGGAATCGAACCCGCAACCTCTGCGTCGCAGGTGGACATTCGCCCGCCGCGCCACATCGGTCGTCGAGTGCCTGTGTATGGTCAATCGGATAGTAATACTTCATGGAAATTGATTTGATTATGTTTAACCTACATGTTCGTATCCTTTTATAGCTCTCAGTAAAGGCGGGCGATGGCCGTACTTCTGGGTGGGCACCGTGCTTCACGGGGTCTATTCCGATAATTTCTGGCACTTCGTCTTGCCAGAGTATGACAACTTCTGGCATTCTCAGACTCCAGTTATGTTCTTGGGTGGTAGATTGCCCCTTCACATAGTATTATTGTGTGAGTACCTAGGCTGTTTATTTTATTTTATTGTCGGATAAAAAGCAGGCGTCGTCTACGGTGTTCAAGACTATAGAGCTTCGAGCCGAACAGCTGATCGTTGCTAATAATTTAGTCAATTATGACGAACTAGCGAAACGCGCGCGACTTCGTCCGCGTGAAGCTGTTTTCATACAAACTTCAACCCCGCTGTACGCGTTTAGAGGTTGAATTTAGGAAATTCCTTTCTTAGTACACCTCTACGCACTAAGACAAATATACTCTGAGAATTTTAAGTCTCTACGACCAGTGGTTTAGATCAGTCAGTCAGTTAGGACAAAGATTCTTATAATTGGTATAGATTGGTATAGATATAGATAACAAAATAAGTAGGTAGGTAGTATATATTTAGATGCTGTCGATACTATAAAAAAGCTTCGATGATGATGGGATACTGTTCTAGACTGGAACAACCAGGGATGAAATTGTTTGCATTGTGTCCTTAGATCCCGCCTTCATGTATCACGCTGCGTACGCTGTATCGAAGCTGAAATTGCCATTATACGCGGAAGCATGCGCAGTTGGCTTAGTGACAGTCCTCATAGACCTGCCCTACGACATCGTTGCGGTGAAGTTCGTCCACTGGACCTGGCATGACACCGACCCCAACATCTTCGACCGTCACTACTGGGTGCCGTGGAACTCGTACTACTTTCATGCGACCTTTACTGCCAGTTTCTTCTACATCTTTCGCGTTGCTAGGGAATGGTTTGCCTCTGAAATACTAGTTTTGCCGTGGAAGTCTGCGGGGTAAGGAGGACCTCATTATTTTATTTTCAACTATATGTCCCTGTAGTTTAGCTCGCGATACCGGATAAAAGTGTAGGTACGAGTATTATGTTGTTTTATTCCAACTGATATGTTTATTCAAAGTTTCATCCAACTATGTTGAGTCGTTATGAATATGAGTGGCAACACACACACTTACTTAGCCACTTCCCTATTTTGATAAAATTTCTGTAACCTGTAACGATGGTTGTAAGGATGTTGATGGTTCGGTACAATTTCTTTTGTTTACAACCTCTACAACCTTTATATGGAAAACAATATAAAAAATACTTTGATCGTATTATATAGCAAAAGACGACAGTGGTGATTGAGACGCAGGTTCGATTCCCGTATTATGCTAAGTATACTCAATAAATGCTATTGTTTTCACATTGGTAGAAAAGGAAGATAAATGATAGAATCACAATGTGTGGCCACTAGAGCGTTACAATATCTACCTACAGAAGATAGGTCTCGAGGCTTACCTATATATTTTGAGAAAGATAACCTACCAAAGTACATACATACCTAGTAGTTACACTAGCTTTCGAGCAAGATAATCCTAGGCTCGGTTCAGAGTAAAATATTTGTAAAATAATTAAATATATATTTGTGGACATTTTTTACATAAAATCTAGCCATAAACTATACAGGGTGTAACATTTAGATCGGTCAGTATGGGAAAGTCTGGCTACAAGGCATACGAAGATCTGTTCTTAGACCCCATGTCATCGATTTTAGTAACAAGAAAAACTGCATTCGTTATTGAAATATTATTATTTATTTTAAAAAATGGTAGGTAGTAAAATAAATTAAGGATATTAAAACAATCCATTTTATTCATTTTAGACATCATGTTTCAGAGAAACATTTACTGCTTAAAACATACACAATCGATACCTAAATAGAAATAGTATTACTTTTATTTTCCAAAACGTCCGGGTTCGATTCCCGAGCTGGGTACAATTTTTTTTGAATGTATGAATGCAATTTTTCTTGTTACTAAAATCAATGACATGGTTCCTAAGAACAGATCTTCGTATGTCTTATAGTTTCAGACTTTCCCATACTGACCGATCTTCACACTGTGATAATATAATACCTATTATTTTCTCTGACCTCACACCGACCGATCTAAATGTTACATCCTGTATAAGCGTGGCTTAATTTATTAAATACGTTTTATTTTTAAATCCATAAGTAGATACTTAGAATACAATACCCAGACAGAGAAACATTTCATACAAATGTTTGTCCTCGGAGACCGAGGACAGAAGAAGGAGTTACTAGTTACTACCAACTGAGGTGTGAGGTCAGAGAAAATAATAGGTATTATATTATCACAGTGTGAAGATCGAATTGATGGCTCTCTGGGCGGCTACTCTGTTGGGTATGCCCGGCGGTGTACTGCTGTTTGTGTTCATCTACCACCCACTCCACGACATGCACTTCATCCACACCGAAGTTACATTTTTCTTGCTCTTCGCCGTGTTCGCCACCCTCATCTTGGACGGACTTCTGAGCAAGAGGCATAACACTAAACCCAGGTGAGTTTTTAAAATTGTAAGTGTTTACTTGAATGCCAAAGTAATGAAGCAATGAATGAATAACACTAAACCCTCGTGAGTTTTTAAGATTGTAAAAGTATTTACTTGAATATCAAAGTAATGAAGCTATGTCAAGGTACATTATGTTGTAATATAATTTTCTCCGCTCACATCTTACCGATAAAATGTAATTTTAGGACATGAAATGGTTACCATCCCAAGTTTTATCCAAATTCATTCAGCCATTACGAAGATAAGCGGAGACAAATATAGGCTGGTATTTGTGAGCGGGCTGGCTTCCTCAAGTAGATCGCTAGCCTTAGTCACATTCAGGAGCCTGCGCCCACATTCGCGTATGCCATTTCACTCTTAAACTATCGCCTTTATAAAATAACTTAGTAGTATTACAATGGGTACCAGTGCACTAAGGAGGTATCCCAGAAATTGATCCCCTAAACGTTGAAGTTGTATGAGAATAGCACGAACGAAGTCGCTCGAATTGTGTAATTTAGCTTAATACTAATTATTTTAATAAATATCCAATCATACACAGCAGGTGTGCAAATACTCCAAAGATAACAAGAATTAAATAGGTATCTTACTTTATCATACATCGGTCGCCTCGGTGAACGCCGAATGACGGCGAGAAATCAATTCAGGTAGCGACAACGTGTGCTTACGATTACTATCTCGAATACACATCACACACACACATTAAACATACATGTATGTTTAATGTAGGTACCTATCTTGTGTATGTATTCACAAGATAGGTACCTACGGTGCTATGGATGGAACTATATATATACAAAATATCTGCTCGATGTATACGGAACGCCTATGGGACTGCTACGTGATGGCTACGAGAAGTTTAAGGAATGTCTACAGTATGGCTACGGAATCGCAAAGAGTTTGTTTCGAAATGTCTACGGGATGCCTATAGAATATCTACGAGTTGGCTACGCGATTTCTACGATGTCTGCTACGATGGCAGCTACGGAATGTTTTGAATGTTGGCTACTCGATGTCAATGGGATCCCTACGTGATAATTACGATCAGTTATCTTAAAAAATTAAGTTAAAATCTATCTATCTACCTATATACTATATATCGTGTCGTGTTAGTTAGGTACACCACTTATAACTCGAGAACGGCTGGACCAATTTTTATAATTTTTGGATTTATCTTCGTCCGGAATAGGATAATGAGTAATAAAAATATTGTGGAACGAAGGACGCGAGGTCAGCTAGTCAGTAAGCATTCTATACTCTTCGCAAGATGTTATGATCCGCGTGACTCCTGATCTGACTGATCGAACACTGTGTGTGGTTGTTTTAGATACATGTTGCTCCAAAACGATATTATAAAAACCGTTTTATTTAGATAATCCTGAATTCCTATATCCTTATCAGCAGGTCACAGCACTTCATAAATATTTTATTAAATATTTGTATCATAAAATCAACAAATAACTTATAATTTCAGGCTTAGTTTTATGGACTACATCATGGTCCTACAACTGACGATGCACTACATAACATACTGGGTCTTTGTGGTGTGGTTCAATCCTGAGAATGAGGTGTCTATAGGACTACACGAGCCAGTGGGACCTTGCGACGAAATGTCCTTTCTGATTTCACCCTTTGGACAGGTATTATTTTGTTGACATGATTTTTTTTACTCTAGCCAAACTGTGCAGATTTCGGAAATAAAAACCAGCTAAGTATAAATACTTCAACCAACTACTGCTTATTTGCCAAAATCAGCAAAATATATACATATTTTTTCATCCTCACATAATTTTTATACATAAAAGTATACATGGGGTTTTATGAATAACAAGAAGTAGTTTAAAAGAGGATAGATTCTAAACATTCAATTGTTTACCAACAAGACGGTTTATTTGATACAAATTACCTAATAGGTATCTTCTCGTACTGTAATGTAAATTTTATTTCAGGAATTGTACAAGCGGAAGTATTTGTGCGTCGAAGACTATAATGAAGGCTACTTCGACTTCCACTGTGTAGACCAAATGCCTGCTAACGGAGCATCGTGGTACACCATCTGCGGTACTCCATTTGAGTAAGTAATAATATAAATTGCTGGATGATTTTTTATGCTTATTAAAGTTTGCGCAATATTATTGAAGTGTACTTCTACATAAGTTATATGTAAAAAACATAAATAAAATTAAAAACCAGAGACTACAGTCTCTGTAGCGAATGTTTTTATGTGTTTGTCACAAATTATTTTAGTAAAAAACAAATAGTTAATGAGAATTAAAAACGCCGCTCGCCAGACACAAGTCCGCTCGAGAAGCGAGGATATTGTCTGAACCTCCTGTTTCTTGAATGAATTTAGAAAGTACCATACAAGTCTAGTAGTACTAGAGCTCTTTGTGAAGAACTCGTCCGGGGAAGTACTACCACCATGTCTATTTCTGCCGCCAAGCAGCTTGCTGTGTTCCGGTTTGAAAGGTGTAGGGTGCCGATTTAGTTACAGGCACTTGAGGTTTAACACCTGTACGCCTCAGGTTGCTGGAATCTGAGCAGTGCACCGTAGGGCACGTTCCTAACGAGTGTGATCTACGAGGACATACGTTGTTATAGGCGATGGTCACCACTTAACATCAGGTGGGTCATTTGCAAGTCTCTGCTGTAAATACAATTAATGGCCAGTCGAACTCTGCCAACGCCTCGTCCTTTTAACTCAGCAATCAATGGCTTTTTATCTGTCCTGGACTGGAGCTACCTTATAACCAGTGTTCGTGTAATGGTCAAGAAAATATTATTTTGTTACCAGCGGTCATTCGAAAGTATAGGTTGTTTTCAAATAGCCAATCCTACTTAATATTATAAACGCGAAAGTTTGTAAGTATGGATGGATGTTGTTACTCTTTCTCGCTCTAACCAGTTGACCGATTTGGATGAAATTTGGAGTAAATATAGATTGTAACCTAGATTAACACATAGGCTTTTTATCCCGAAAAAATGACGGGAACGGGAAAAAACTGCAACACGGGCGAAGCTGCGAGCGGTCGCTAGTACGAAAATAAAACTTAAAAGTTTATTTACATTGCCTATTACATTTTTGTTTTTTGTTTTAGAAATCGCGCTGAGTACATTGTCATCATCTCTGCATCTCTTCTCCTGGCTGCATCAGTGTTCTATAATATTTACTTTAGAAGAAATAAAGAGGTAACCAAATATAAGAAAACTAAGTAGGTGATGTGTGGGCTCACGAGAACCTCGAACTCTGATCACTCAGTAGCAGGTATTTATAGATGTCTACCGCTTAGAGAGTAAAGTTTTCGAGATATTCAATTTTATTTAAATGTATGATATTTTAGTTTATAGCTTAATTTTTTTAAATATTAGGTACCTAGTTTTAATAAGCAAAAAATGTATTTTATAGTTATATCTTCTTTTTCTTCTTCTTCCTGCCCTTATCCCACGCTAAGTGGAGTCGGGACAACATGTTTTTTTCTTCCACCACTTTTTTACTTTCTCTTGTAAAAAATCTAAACTAATAATAATAATGATGATGTGATGAAAATGATTGCATGTTTTTCATGGTTACATTTACAAACCAATAAGTAGCTAGGTACTATACTTTCTGTCTTCTGAAGCTGCGAACTTCTCTGATAAAAAAAAATCTCTCTCTCAAATTCTCTGAGCAAATCTCGAGTTGCTAGAACCTACTGTGTTTTAAATGAGATCTCTGAATAATGGCAAACTCGCGGTCTGTTTGGCATTAGCATCTATAGATTAGCGTGATCACATGCCATTTAATGCAAATAATTTTAAAACTATTCGTTCGGTCCAGTCGAAGGCTAAACTTCCTTATATTTTATAGGTACCTACCTAATTATTCTTTATAAGTAATTCTTTTATATATCTATGTCTATAATAATATTATGACTAGGTACTTAGGGGAAGCTGCTGGCTCAGTTTCTCTTCAGTGTTTTGTAGCTTTTAAGTGGGCTGCAAAATTTAATATTCTTTTATACCCTTAAATATTTGACGCTGAATGTATGTAGCAAATGTAATCATGAATATTTTAATGTAAGTTTATTGTATTTTTGTGCTTTATTTTTATTCTAATACGAGGCCATTTATAATTAAGTATATAATAGATCGATATATATATATATAGCTTACAAAAATGTGTTATGGTAAAAGCTCTATAAATATCATGTTTCCGCATGTAAGCTAAGTTGTACGAATAAAAGATCATAATAAATAATGCATTTTTATTTTTGATTAGTTTAAGTACAGTTTAATTTAGAATTCATTAAAATTATTAGAGGAAAGTTTAAAAAACACAGTGTGTTGAGGTCAACACACTGTGTTAAGACTAATGTTATTTTATGGTATGGTATAGACCGTGACGCCATGTTTTGACCAATGGAAGCCAAACAATGCGTAGAAACTTTGTGTTGTGTTTGTTTCCCACCGTTGTTGCAGATTTAGAATAGTTAGAGAAATTTTTACCTATTCTCCAAAATGTAGGTACCTAAGATTTTTATATTATCCCAAAAATTATTTTCCTCGAGTAGGATTTGAACCCACGACCTTCCCCTTGATACGGGGATGCGATACCAACTTCGCCACCGAGGATTCAAATGCCTCGACGAAAATTTCCTTTTGTGATTTCCTTAAGTGCAGGTAAGCACTATAAAAACAAATAAACTATGTAGGTACCTAAATCAAGGAATGTCTCAGTAAGTTACGAAGTTATTATTTTACTTTCAGTAAGTAGTTTATTTATTATCAGAGTACCTAAATAAGAGCAACCTGCAAGACTTCCTAAACACAATTTGGAATTTGATTGCTGTACAAAAAACAGCGCAACAATTTAGGTTTGTTGTCAACGTTTTCAAGTTTACCTGCAGCAGCACTCTTAGATTTTGCATCAAAAATATCCGCATCCAATAATGCAATAGACCTATGTAACAAAATAGATTCTTGTTCCTCGAAGCTCAATTTTCTTGGTTCGACAGGGGGCTGCCAGTGAAACTTATGCTGATTATCAATGTTATCTCGTAGTTTTTGATTATAAGTAGCTAATACAGTTTCAAGGCCTCCACCTACTTTGTACTCATTAGGAGCAGGTGTATTAAAACTTGGAGAAGAGAAACGGCGGGTTCTGACCAGAGGTCCTCTCCAGACGGCTGGATTACATTTTGGTTTTTCTAGATCATAATAGCATGGTCCCGGTGTTACATATTTTCCAAAAACAGGCATCCAATCATTCCAAGGTTGAAAACGACCTTCTGAAGAGAAAAAGGGTGCAGTGTATTGAAACTGTCGTAGTCTTCCTACTTTAGCATTTTGTTGTGCCAAGTCGGCTGGACTCGGTTCGTGCAACTTTTTTTCTAAGGGTTTCATACGAATTGTTTTTGATTTAAACTCCCACGTTGGTTCTGCGCAAGCATTTATGTCTTTCACTGAGTCATCTTTTTGGGGTTCATCTTCAGCTACGATTTCTGTATCATCATCGTCTTGGATTGGCTCTGGCTTAAAACGTATTGAAGATGAACCAAAAGCTGCAGTAGGACAGTGCGTAAACAAACATTCTTTACCACCAGGGCTGTATGTTGCGGGGCTAGGTCCTTCTTCCTTTCGTGTTTTAAATCGGTTGGCTTTCACACCGAAAAATGAAGGTTCTGGAAGTCTTGCACGACAGGGGAATAAGGGTGGAATTGGTAAATCAAAATCTCTTTGAATCCAATGATCAGCTGGGCCAGGGCGCTGATCAGAGCTCATTGGAAATCGTTCAGCTTTAGGACCCAGAAACTGTAAATCTGTACCCGTTTGTCGATTTGGACTATAAGTGGCAGGACCCGGACGACCTTCTAAAATATTCCGTTGCTGGACCATTTCAATAAATCTAAGCTGCTTTGACCTTTTTCGTCTATAAGCTCTCACTGCATCGGCGCAAATCTCTGCGTGAGTAGGTGCTCTTTCTAAAGAGTAATCAGCAGGGCCAGGTGAACATTCTTGTTCTTTTGTCGACCTTTTGGAAGTCCACCGACTCCACTTACAACCCTGATAAAAAGTTGTAGATTCATCAACTCTAATGTCATAGAATGGAGGACTTTCATCTACAACCTTGGTTGTTTTTCTTTTCTGAGATCCATCTGAATGCACTTCGAATCCGCGATCTTTTCTCGATGGCGCTGACAATCCCTCTCCCATAGATGATCGAGGTGGGTGACCTTTGAAAAGTCGTCTTTGGACCTTACCTTGGCAAGTAAATTCAGGTTCGTTTTCTTCTGTTGAACATTCGCAAGTGTTTTGTATACCACATCTGCATAGTATGTCTTCTAAATCTTCTTTACTGAGTGCTTCATAGGGAAAACGTGGGCGTTTTGAAATCAAAGAAGTGCAGTTTGGTATTTTCGGTGGAAAATCAGCATGGTAGATTGCATGAGTCCATATTTGACCACCTGGTTGAGTCTTTCTTGGAGATGTAGATAAAAATGGTGCATTACTACTCAATCTTGTTTTAGTGCTTTCTTCTTTTTGGTAAGCACCAGGGTCTAGTAGAGTATAGCTTTTGGGTGGTGGTGGAAATCGATCGCCAAGATTGTACGCCATAGTAAGTAAATAACCTAGGTACCTACTTATACTTTTACCTTTAATATTATCTAAGTACCTTAATTTGTCCAGGTACTTACGCAGTTAGGGTATTGAATTAAAGCAGGTAGGTAGTACAAAAATTACTATTCTAAAAAAAACGCACAATATAAAACATTCAGTAAAAAAGTTTATACAAAAACATCAAACTAGTATCAAATACACAATCATCAAAGTATTCAAACAATCCGAACCAAACCACAGAGTAGGTACTTACCTACCTAACTACCAATTTTTTTTAAAACTAGCCAAGGCAAACACCGATCCACAGAGAAATTTTATCTAAACTGATGAAAACCCGAACCAACCCGATAAATTTGTAAGCACGATGGTTGGGGTTCAAACATTGAACAGTTTGTTGAACCCTCATGGATCCAAAATTTATTATGAACATTGTAGGTACCTACTTACCTAGGAACTTGTATACCCATCCAAAGATCTTACGTTAGAAAAATCGCTATCATACCAACCGTGAATAACTATCAGACTGGTTTTCGGTAGCTCGCCTGGAGTCTGACCCGTTTATCGGTTCGGTTACCTACCTAAAACAATCGCAGAAATTTCTTTTAATTCGAGGTGAACTAAACCATCCATCAAGTAGGTAGGTAGGTATAGGTAGGTAATAGGTATAGTTTCTGTGAAAGTTTAGACGAGTTAACCAGTGGTTAACCAGTGGTTAACTCGTCTAAGTGTGAAACGTAGGTAATAGTATGATGAAAACCATTTCGTGCGGTAGGTAGGTACCTACCTAGGTATGATAAAACAATGCTCACGAAGTGGTTTTCATCATACCTTTCCTTACCCATCGCGAGGCTCCGAGCGGTAGCAGGTCTTTGCGAGGCCCTTTGTCCTTCGTGTATAGGATCAAAATTATAAGTTTTTAATAATGGTAATATGGTTGAAAATCTATATTTTTTAAAATCAGCTTAGGTCGTTGCGCGAGGCCCCTGCAAGAGCGAGGCCCCGGGCAATTGCCCCGTTCGCCACCCCCTAAAGCCGCCACTGCCTTTCACTTAGAACAAGCGTTCTCCGAGTTGTCATTCATCAGAAAAAAATCAGACAGGAAATACTTAAGTAGGTACCTACCTACTACTGAACTATTTTAAAGTAAATTTCATACCTACATAGGTACTGTCTACCTACTGTGTCTAGAACGAAACGTATGAACAACGCAGATAGAAATCATAGAAATTATATGATCAGAGTTGTAGGTAGGTACTTCGCATGTATGAATGAAAGAATATACCAACCTTACAACATTCATAGTGACCATTTAACTTCTATCTACAATGGACGTTCAGACCTATGTTCAGACCATACCTATCTCAGACTAGATGTTGGACTAGATATGGATTAGATAATGGACTAAATATTATACCTCAGAAGAACAATAAAATTAGTCTGAGACTTAGGTCTGAGAGATAGATAATCCAAATGTTTTTTTTTTGTGGCATCTGTCCGTTTTGCGGACAATTTTGCCAATGTCAAGTGGGTTGAATAAATTCTTTTTAGTCAAGTCGAGTCGGTAAAAAATTTAAAGTCAGCCGTCAGAAGACAGAGATCTTTTTCTTCAAAACCTATTTGAAGAAAAAGATGGCGTTTTTCTTCAAAACCAAAGGGAAACATTTTCGTTCAAATCAGGATGCCTCATAACACACTTTCATTTCAATTGTTCACACTTGTGCTAAGACCTCAAGTAATGATGGTTAAAATACCACCAAAATTACACATCAGAACTTAAAATAACACTAGAAAAACAATTAAAATGAAAATACAACGTTGCTTCCAAAGATGTAAGAATCGAACATAAGTTCTTTGCTCTGGCTTCAACTTCGAGAATTACCATTCCCGAATCACGTGGTTTTGCCTTGCCGTGGTTTTGTCTCAAGACTGGCCTTTCGTTCAGTGGCAGTACGTTATTTGCGTAACGGTGAACTCTTTTACGTATGCTGTGAATGAGCTTAGTTTCGCCTAGAACTATGTGAGCATCTGTGTCTGTGCGAGTAGGCGGAGGGGCGAGATTTTGTCCCTTGCCCCTCCGGGATTCCAGTATAGGAGCCTTTGTGGCTACCCATACTGGCTCTTTTTTACGGCGGTAAGTCCGCGCATCGCCGCATCCCTGAGATCTCCCCCGGCGACGATGGTGGTGAGTAGATCCGCCAGGATACCGAGCATGATTTGCATCGGGTCCCCAGCGTTGCTGGCCGTTGTGTATGATTCTGTGAGCACTCTAGGCGCTGGTACAGGTGGAGCACTCACAGACTGTTGTGATTGGAGTGCTTGCTCTTGTAGGCGATTGCGGAGGCCTTGAGCCTCAGGCTGGTCTGGCGGTAATGTATGCTCTGGCGGTAATGTATGCTTCCAGAAAATTACATCAACCGAAACATATTTTGACATACTAATGACATGACATAGTTCTATGGTTGACAGTGACATTAAGTAGGTTTCATGGCAGTGACATTTATCATTAATTGACACATTATACCAATGAGAGTCACAAATTAGAAGAATACCATTACTTCAGTCAGCGCTCAAAGCAAAGCAACAAGCAATAGTACAGCACACCAAAGAACTTTGATATCAACAAGCACATTGCTCTGCTCGTTTTAAAATTTTAATTGTTTCGGTTTGTGGCTCTTTGCCAATTCCCTACAGATAAAATGAAAATGTAATAAACACAACTAATAACAGCGTTGGGTATGGATCTTAAAGTACCTACTTAATTAAAAGGAGATGCTTCAATCATACTTCATAATGCCAATACTCAAGTGAGGGTTGTGTAAATATGGGGGTGATCCATCTATTCGGTGTTTTTCTCGGGCTCTGGGTCCTATTTACAGTCGGCGCTAGTTATGATTCCAAAGAATCGATTTGTAATGATACTGACACTGATTATGTCGAATACGACTTCCATACAGCAGTTGTGTCCAGCGAATTAATTGTAGCATTCAAACAATACTATGTAAAGGCTACCAGAAAAAAGTACATTTTTGCTGCATTAAAAAATGCCGGGGTGAGTACTGCAACACTATATAACTTCAATCCTACTTTTGGTGCATAAATATAAAAATTTTACATTAGTAGTGTGTAGCTTAGGTACACATTTTAGATCTAATAATGCCTATCTGTTTATAAAATCGAATCTTATTTCATGACTGCATGCTTTTGTTGTGCTAGGGAATCATAACCTACATACTGATTATATATATATATATATAGGTGTAGGCCCCAGAATGGATCACAGAAAGCAAAACGAAAAATGATTGTTCATGGAAGGTCAGGCATTTATATCTGTGCTGGTGCCTGTACTTTGCTACTAACTTTTAGTGTCCCTCCTTTGTGCTTTTAGTTAGAACTTGCTATGTTTTTTTATCGTATTTATTTATTTCTATAAATATTGAATTCAAATATCATCAACCATTAAATTTCATCACCGATCATTCTTCTTTGGGCTATGACACTGGCGAAATTGCAGGTAACACTCTGAGAAATCCATACAAATAAGAACTAAATGCTAATGTTTCATTATACATAGACTAAAGTTTCTTTGAAAAGGTCAAGAAGTCTAATAAAGTTACACGAAACATATTATTATTTGGAATACTAGCTGACCCGTGCCCACTTCGTTGGGCGGTAAACATTTTTACTTACAAATCTTAACTGAAGTAGTACTCGATGTCGCCAACAGATGGCGCTATCATCATCTTCCTGCCCTTATCCCACTTTATGTGGGGTCGGCACAACATGTTCTTTTCTTCCACTCCCCTCTATCAGCCGTCATATCTGTACTCACTCCTTTCTTATCCATGTCATCTTTCACACAATTCATCCATCTTTTCTTTGGTCTACCTCTACCCACATATCCATCAACATTGATGTTCATCGCTCTCAAGGTTAAATGACTTTCATCCCTCCTCATGACATGCCCATACCACGCTACCCTATTGCTCCTCAATTTTTCCGTCACTGGCGCTACTTTCAAACTACCCCTGATATACTCATTTCGTATCTTGTCCATTCTAGTAACTCCACATATCCATCTCAACATTCGCATCTCTGCCGCAAGTACCCTTCTTTCATTAGTCCCTTTAGTTGTCCAACACTCAGATCCATACAATACGACAGGTCTAATGATCATTTTGTAAACTTTCCCCCTAAGTTTAAGGGGCATTTTCGGATCACACGTGGTTCCTGAGACCTGTCGCCATTTCATCCATCCCGCATTTATTCAATTCTTCACGTCTCGGCCAATATCGCCGTCGCTCTGTATCAATGAGCCGAGGTACCGAAATCGGAACAAACTGGTGTATCCCTAATACACCATCTAAGGCTATTGGGATAAAATTGGATGGACCACCGAAGTCACAAAACAGATGCTCTGTTTTGGTTCTACTGATCTTCAGTCCGACACTCTCCAATTTATCCCACCATTTTCCTAGTCTGCTCTGGACCTCAAGCGCATCTTCTCCAACCAGAACAATGTCATCGGCAAACAGCATGCACCAGGGTGCTTCTTCCTGTATGTCTGATGTCAGAGCATCCATCACCAGGAAAAACAAATAAGGGCTCAAAGCCGACCCCTGATGCAAGCCTACACCCACATTGAACTTGGCGGTAACTCCGGCCTCAGACCGGACGTGAGTACTCGCTCGATCGTACATAGCTCGAATAAGCTGTATGTACTTCTCAGGCACTCCCTTAACTTTCATACTCCACCACAGGACCTCTCGGGGTACTCTATCATACGCCTTCTCAAGATCTATGAACACCATATGCAAATTTTTGTGTACTCGTCTGTGTTTCTCACAAAGTTGACGAAGCGCAAAGATGGCATCCATAGTCCCGCGCCCAGGCATGAATCCAAACTGGTTCTGTGATACCTCACTTTCTTCTCTCATCCGTCGCGCTACAACCTTTTCCCAAATTTTCATACTGTGTGACATGAGCTTTATTCCTCTATAGTTGTTACAATCCTGTACATCACCCTTGTTTTTGAAGATGGGCACCAGCGAGCTGTTGCACCATTCGTCCGGGATCGCCTCTTCTCGTAACAACTTGTTAAAGAATAAAGCTAGCCACTTCCATCCATCCGCCAACAGATGGCGTTAATACGGCATAAAATAGTGGCCGTTCGCAGTTTCGCCCGCGTGTCAGTTTTTTCCCATTCACGTTATTTTTTCGGGATAAAAAGTAGCCTAAGTTACTCCTTGTTACATCAGCTATCTGCCAGTGAAAGTCCCGTCGAAATCGGTCCAGCCGTTCCAGAGATTACCCGGAACAAACAGACAGACAGACAGACAAACATTTAAAAAAATGCTATTTTGGTATATGTATCGCATATACATTCATATGCATGTAGTAAAAAGCGGTTATTTTAATATTACAAACAGACACTTAAATTTTATTTATTTGTATAGATTATTTTGTCACAATAAACACTGCACAAAATACTATATAGGTACGAATTTGTTTCGTGTATCAATTGACAAAAACAAACTGCAAACATTAGAGTAGGTAACCGAAAATCCAAGAAAAAAAAACACTGACATTGACAGTTTGTTGTTGTTTCAACTTTTTTTAAATTTGATATGACTTGGAGTTAAATCCTTCAAGCCGTATTTAAAATAAGGATATGAAATAATAAAAACTTAAAATAATAAAACACTTTTGGTAACGCTGGTTTTGTTTGACTATTGTAATGACTTGAAAACTAATGCATTTTAAAGTAAAACAAATGAAATAATATCGCGAAGCCGACCAAATTGAACTATTCGATTTCGTTTTCTTTTTTTTTGTTTATCTGTGCTCCAACGCACACTGTTTTGATAGATATGATTGAATTTGAACTTTGTGCAGAGGTAATAAAGTGCAAATTGACTCTTTGACGTTAGGAACATACCTACATTGTTTAAACAACAGTGAGTGCTTGTAATTCAATATGAACTTTATGTTATAGCAATAAAGCTCGTTTTAGTTAGAAAACGTTTGTATGGGAAAAAGAAAAGGGCTGTTTTTAGGGGTTTTCCGGCAATTATTCGAATTTTTCTCGCCGTAAAAACCATCTTTGAACTTCAACAAACATTTTAAAAAAAGAATTGGCCAAATTGGTTTAGGCGTTGTTGAGTTATGCGTTCACGAACATTTTGCGATTCATTTTTATATTATAGATTATTTGCAATTGCACTAAATTCTTACAAGAAAAAAGATTCATTAGATTATCTTAAAAATATGACATTGTCTTGACAAGCTACAACAATGGATTTTTTATCTTGAAAACGTTGCACAAATTGCGAATAAGTCACCCTTGCCCTTATTGTGTCCTGGCACCTTAGGAAAGGAGGACAACTGCGAAGTAGGTAATCTTCCTGTAACATTAATGCTACTGTGAAGTTTAAAAAGAACTTATTGTTTCATTTTGCTTCATCTCCACCTGTTAAAAAACTAAGTATTTGTTTTCAAGAACCAAATTTGGAATAAAATACCAGACACCTGAGGTAGTACCATGACATTTTATTGTGATTCAGTAGTTTATATTGTATCATCCAATATCTCAAACAGAATGATTCAATTTCTGAATCGCTTTAAAACTTCACTGTTTTAATTTCAGTATAAAGCTTTTGTTTAGTTTTTTTATTGCTTTAGCGATATTATTTGTTTTCCTTTATATGTATTAGTTGTGACATTGCATGTGCCTTCGTTTGCATGTTGCTATATGTGGGTTATATGTAGGTATAGCATATCTGTTGGTACCTAGGGTGTGAACACAATGATAGAGCACTGAGATTAATCAATTAGTAAACTTGTGGGTACCTAGAGATTCTTCATTCATAACAATGAAACTCTGTCGCACTTGTTATACATTCATAACAACTAGAGTTGTTGCCCAATCTTGCTCACTCTTGCCATATAATATATTGTACGCCCATTGATATTCAAGACTGGCTGTACAGGGCAGTTCTATATCTTCTTCCAAATGGCTTCTTTAAGTACCTTAAAGTAAGTGTTTAATAATTGATTAATGTCAGTGATTAATTTCACACCCTAGATCTACCCTAAGTACCCACAGATTTGCTATACCTATGTATACTTCAGACTATATTTATAAAATCTTAAGATCGCAATCCGCTTTAAAGGTTCAATATACAAAGCAAATATACTCTGAAAATTTCTAATTTTAACTACCAATGATTTACTTGTATTTACTGTGTATTTTGTCAGTCAGTCAGGACAGTTTCTTAAAATGTGCTGTAGATATTTGTGTGCATTTTTTTTGCAATTATGGTTTATGAATATTAGTTGTAGAATGTTATAGTACTTTTGTATAACACCAAAGTTATTAGTTCTACCTACAAACACATTTCTACACCTGACAGGTAACTGTGTTTGAAACCAGCCTCAAGCTTGCAACCGCTTTTCTACGTCAAGAAACCACATTTATGTAGCATCGTGGAGAAATTGTTCCTCTTTAAATTAAATAAATAAATAACTCCACTTGCGCTAGCTAAAATAACCAGTAAGTCAGTTGTCATCCCTTTTTTGTGATATGGAAATGACGGTGTAAAGAATATTTTATACAGCCACCTTATGGTGACACGCAATATGTATAAGATCAGCAGGATTACTCTTAGAGCCAATAAATGAAGTGTCGTATTGTCGTTTTGAGTTACACTACGCGGCATGTCAGGCAGTGGCAACTTGACTGTGTAGCGGTTACCGAGTAGCCCCTAAGTATATTACCTGCAAACCGACAGTATGAAACTACATTTATCGTTTCTGAGAGTAGAACTGCAGTATTTAATATAGTTTAGTTTTCACTAAGCTGTAGTTATCTTGCACACTATTACATTATTTTCTGCTATGCGGTTATTAGTTCCGCCTTTATTTTGACCGTTTTAACATAGGCTATAAGTTACTAAGACCAAAAAATGGCGAAAGCGTTATTTATTCTATGCATGCTGCTCTAGATGTGTTCGTCCCGATGAGGTTCGTCCCTTTCTTTCAGCAATAAATATCAGCCGAAAAAGTGCATCAATAAATTTCCAGAAAAAACAATTTTGATCCTTCTCATTCCACGGACTTCTCGTGATTTTTGCAATACCGTCAGTCTATAACGTAGGCACCGTCCTATGATTCGTCTCATCCAACATTTGTTTTTATTAATCCTAAAGTTGACTCACTCTTGTGTGTGTACACGAGAGTACTAATTGTAAATTATATATTTTCAGATATCAAACTGGACAATAACTGATCGTGATAATCCCGCGTCACACCTTCCAAGTGATTTCGACGTATTGGTCCTAAATGGTGAATGGAACGAAGCGTTGTTAGCGCTCTCGGACCATCCCGCGGTAAAGCGTGTCACTTACCAAAGACAGGTCATGCGGAAAGTCAAATATGCGAAAGAGGTGCGTTTTATAAAACAAGAAAATTAAACAGGTTACTTAGATTTCTGAGTATCCTGGATTAAATCTCTCGATTTATTCACACTAGATTTACAATTTTTCTAGAACTCATTTAAACATCGTTGAGCATCGAATCACTTACCTATAGAAAAATCGAAAATGTCTACAAGATCTTGAGTACCTTGAAATCTCGAATTCCTACTTCCCAAGAAGAATACAATAACTTAGTAAATAAATTTTTCGTATTTTCAGCCGAATGAAGACTGCGGCCCGATGGGCTGCTTATACGAAGGCTGGCGGAATTACCGTGGTAGAACATTACGCTCGCTCAGGCAGCCTCAAGAGGTAATTTTTTTACGAATTAATTACGAACGAATTTTTTGCGCCGACTCCATATCTAGTGTTGTTATTGGTCGAAGCCTAAAATTCAACCTCTAAAGGGTGCAGTGGGGCTTGAAGTCTGTACGACAATAGTTTCAATAGTTGCACGTGTTTCCACTAGTATATAATGAATGTGTAAAAATGTCCTGACATATTTATGATTTATCTTCTTTTCGGATCGAAAACTCAGCGTTAAATTATTGTGGACCAGTAAGTGGAGACCTCTACACCATTGCGCGTAGCCAACATTAAGTCCTCCTTGGTGCAGGTGGTCGGGCACTGTGTACTGGACACGAGTAGTAGTAGTATGATTTATTACTTGGCTAGATAATTCTTGATGTAACCTATCTTTATATTTTCAGAAAGGTCACTACGGAGGCAGGAAGCTGCTAAGGACTGTGCCACGGCAAATCACGTCTGTTCTAAAAGCAGATGTGCTATGGAGTCTAGGTGTGACAGGTAAGTTTACATACATACCTACCTGTAGGCTTTTCGATTTGAGCGGTGAGTACAAACTAAGACGCTATTTAAAATTGATAATAACTCTATCAATCCTACTAATATAATATTATAAATGTGAATGTTTGGATGGATGTTTGTTCCTCTTTCACGCTCTAAACAATGGATCGATTTGGATGAAATTTGGAATAAATATAGATTGTAATCTGGAATAGGACATAGGCTACTTTTTATCCAGAAATAATAACGGGAACGGGAAAACTACCACGCGGGCGAAGCTGCGAGTGGCCTCTAGTGACCATTAAGACCAGACTATCCACCTCAGCAAACTCTCGTTAGTGCTTATTGTAAATTTTTTTTCCTTATATTGTTATTGTTTTTTTAGTAGTAGTAGATCTCTTTGTGAAGGTCTCGTCCGGGAGAGTACTACCACCATGCCTATTGATGCCGCCAAGCAGCTTGCTGTGTTCCAGTTTGAAGGGTGTGGCTGCTGGTGGAATTATAGGCACCTGAGGCCTAACAACTGTGTGCCTCAAGTTGATGGGCGCTGAGCATCGTAGGGCACGTTCCTAACGAGCGTAACATACGAGGCAATAATTTGTTATAGGCAATGGTAACCACTTAACATCAGGTGAGCCATCTGCTAATATCTTAACATCAGCTTGTTCCATCAGCAAATTGTATAAAAAATATACTATTGTAATTATTTATCTTCATGGTAGAAATGGAGCTTTATAATCCTTTGGCTATTGTAGCGACCATCGAATGTTTCCAGGCGAAGGTATTAAAGTGGCGGTGTTTGACACGGGCTTGGGCGATAATCACCGACACTTCAGGCGAGTCCGTGAACGCACCGATTGGACCGGAGAGAACACGCTGCACGACACATTAGGGCATGGCACCTTCGTGGCCGGAGTCATCGCATCACGAGGGGAGTGCCTCGGCTTAGCGCCCGACGTCGAGCTCCACATATTCCGTGTTTTTACCAATAGCCAAGCAAGTATTTTGTCTATTACTGTTGTGTATATTTGTGTATTTCTATATATTCTATTTCCATGCCCGTTTCTGCCGCTAAGCAGCTTGCTGTATTCCGGTTTGAAGGGTGTGGGTGCCGGTTTGATGTTGTCACAATACCAGTACCACTCACCAAACAGTAATATCGAATCGGAATCGATTGTAATATCTCGTGTTTTAGGTTTCGTACACATCATGGTTCCTGGACGCGTTCAACTACGCCGTGAAGCGCAAGATCAATATCCTCAACTTGAGCATCGGCGGTCCTGACTTCCTGGACTATCCCTTTGTAGACAAAGTGTGGGAACTCAGTGCTAACAAGGTGATAGTCATTTGGTTTAATTTGGTTTAGTATAAATACTTGTTTTTTCATCATATGACGCTTTGTCAATTGCATGTCAGTATTTGTATTTATTTATTTATGTTTAGACTATCATGTTTTACACATATCACTAAAGTATTTTTTTTTCATGGAATTATGAACCCTATAATGCATATACAATGCCATCAACAAATTGCAATTTTAGCGTGAGAAGTTCAGTAGTACTAGTGCCATGGGTCAATGATTAGATCTTTCGTGTCATGTGTAGGTAATGCCGCGCATGGATGTATCGAAAGATAAAATTTGACATGAGTTATCGATTAAACGGGGTTTTATCGAAATTTATCGAGATCATGGATCGATTAAACGCTAGATTAATAAATTCGAGAAGTTATCGACAAGCTGTCCAGGAAACCACTCGACAAAATATATCGAGGCTAATAAATAGTTCTGCGCTAGCAGGTTTGGATAAAATTGTTGGACAACTTTGTCGACCGCAGTTTCATGATCACACTCCTGTTCGTACCATGGTTTACTATGGTATGACATTACCCCATCCATGCCTAATTTAAATTGTAGATTACCTTTGAATGTTAGGAACCTAGATAGACTTTTTAGTACATTATGTTTTGGTGAATACTAACCTAAACTCTTACAAATTCCAGGTGATAATGGTATCAGCGATCGGAAACGATGGCCCTCTCTACGGTACCCTCAATAACCCAGCGGACCAGATGGACGTCATTGGGGTGGGAGGCATCGGGTTCGATGACCGCATCGCCAAGTTCTCATCCCGTGGCATGACTACTTGGGAGCTACCTGAAGTACGTAAACATATTTGATTGGCCTCAAAGCTCAGTTAGTAGTAGCTGTTTGTGTGATAAGTAAGTAAGTAATGCTGGACAATCCACACAGCATCATCTAGCCCCAAGCTAAGCAGAGTTTGTGTTATGGGTACTAGATGACTGGTATACTTAATACAATACTATATTACATACATGGATATTTTTTATTATACATAGAAAATACCCAGAACACCCGGAATAAATATTTGCAGATTGTACAAACATTTATCTCAAGGCGGGAATCGAACCCGCAACCTCCTGCGTCGCAGGCGGACACTCGCCCGCCACGCCACATCGGTCGTTAAACATAGATACATGAACATAGATATTTATTCTCTGTCTGGGTGTTATATTGTATTCTAAGTATGTATTTACAAAAAAAAGCATATATTATAAATTGTACTATACTATGCTTAGTTTGTCTAATGTGTTATATTGATCTTAACGAAAAATTATCCCGAAGGTTCGAACAAACCTGCTACCATTCACTTAAAAAAAAATAACAGCTAGATGTAAAGGAAAATACTGCAGCTTAGTCAGCTCTGCTCATTTTTACAATTGTCTTTATACATGTAACGTCGTAAGTAATATTAATAATGATTAACGATTATTTCAGGGCTACGGGCGCATGAAACCTGATATCGTTACCTACGGCAGCGGAGTTCGAGGATCTAACGCAAATGGAGGATGCCGGACACTCAGTGGTTGGTATTATTCTACAAGCACTATAGTGCATCCTAAACGACTGGTTGTAGAAACTTGAAATTTCCAGTTTTTAATTGTCTTGGTGCATGCAGGTGTGGTTTTGACGATGTAGGAGAAGTTATGTTTAAGTCAGTTGCTTTTGTCCATCTCTTACTATACCTACTATTATATACCTTTGGTTATAACTATTTCTGTTGGTGACAATTCTGTATTCGTCAATTTCTGGATTGGTCCTCGGTACAGCTAGCATTAGCCAGTATTATAGCTCTTGTACAGCTGAACTAAGACAAAAACTTCTGAAATTTAAACCCTAAAGAGGTGCAGCGAAGGTTGAAGTTTGTATGAAAATAGCTTTAACTTTTAGTATGTTATATATAACTTTTTTTGGCCCATTTAACTACAATGCGCGGCTTCGATAAGGCAATTTCGGAGTGTTGCCTAGTGACCGCACAGTGTATCTTGAATGTCAATATTTTACGCTTACGATAGGAATGTCAAATTTGCTTGTGCTAGTGCCTCTGAATATCGCTATTACTGCTTGGTGCGACCAGTGGCTTAGGCTGTGCGTTGTCCATTATTCAGTAAGTCAATCAGTCAACCAAGACAAATATTCCTATAATTGGTATAGATTGAATACAAGTTTTAGCAGTTACCGAAAAAACAACTGATATAATGATGAATTTACAAGCATAACTATTTTTTAGGTACATCGGTAGCGTCGCCTGTGGTAGCGGGTGCTATTGCCTTGCTGGCAAGTGGTGTTCCCCGACACCATCTGACGCCGGCCGCGGTAAAGCAAGCTCTTTGCGTTACTGCCATCCGCCTACCCGGCCCCAACATGTTCGAGCAGGGCCATGGGAAACTCGACCTTATTAGCGCTTACGAGGTATTATTAGAACTCCTGACTAAAACATGAAACGTGGACTCTTTGTTCCAGGCCTAGTGCCTTCTGCATGGTGGTAGTTCTTCCCCGAATGAGTCCTTTACAAAGAGCGCTACTACTACTTGACGGTGAAAGTACTCCCCTCCCCGTACCGATATTGGCAAAAATACTGTAAAGGTTTAGTCACTATCTTAATAAACTTATTTCACTTGCTCTATAACTAATAATGCTACGTGAATTTTAATAGATAATTTGTTTCTGTAAGCTTGTCCACGCTTAATTTGTTGATATTTAAACGAATTAAAAACTTCATAATTTTAAAATCATTTAGTTTACAAAACAGGACGACAGACGAGACGTTAATTTTTTTTTGTTTTTATCAATGTTTTTATCCGATAATATATTTTTTTATTTTTTGTTACACAAATTGAGAAGTAACTATAGAATAAAATAGAAGTAAAATAAGTTAATATTAAAATTTATCTAAATATAGATAAACTCGACGTTGAGCGTCCATAACTAACTAAATAAATAATAATAATAAATAACTTAATAATAATAATTGGTGTAATACGATTACTTACAAAAACTTCGTCTGTAATAGTAAAGGGCTCTTAGTGAAGGGCTTATGTATATTTCCTGTATTATGTTTCTGTGTGGTGAACAATAAAGAGTTATCTATCTATCTATCTTGTCCGGGGAAATACCAACACCATGCCTATTCCTTCTGCTAATCAGCTTGCTATGTTCCGGGTTAAAGGGTTTGGGTGCCGGTGATATTGAGGTTTAACACCTATATGACTTCAGGGTCAAGTATTCAGGGTCGTAGAGGCATGTTCTAAACGAACGTGTTCTATATGCTGTATTATAGCTGTAGGTAACCACTTAACATTACGGGCCATTTGCTTGTTCCATCAGCATAATGTGCCTATAATTGCATTGTAAGACTAAATTCTAATCAAAAAAATAGTTCCTCAGAAAGTACGAGCCGCAACTGACCCTCAGTCCGAACTACATAGACCTGACTGAATGCCAGTACATGTGGCCGTACTGCACGCAGCCAATATACTTCAGCGCGCAGCCAACCATCGTTAACGTTACGGTGATTAACGGCCTGGGCGTGTCCGGCAAAGTCGTAAGTATAACCACTAAACAAATAATTATGCTTAGTCGTTGTGGCGCGGCGGGCGAATGTCCGCCTGCGATGCAGGAGGTTGCGGGTTCGATTCCCGCCTCGGGATAAATGTTTGTACGATCTGCAAGTATTTATTCCGGGTGTTCTGGGTATTTGCTATGTATAATAAAAAATATCTTCCCATTACACAAGCTCTGCTTAGCTTGGGGCTAGATGATGCTGTGTGGATTGTCCAGCATTATTCATGGTAGTACTGTTTGAAAATGTGAAAGCTTGTTTATTTTGTTTGTAGATCAATGTAGCGTGGCATCCGCACTTGCCGAACGGCGAGGTACTGTCCGTGGCAGCTAGCTACAGTACCGTCCTCTGGCCGTGGTCCGGCTGGTTGGCGCTGAGCTTTAACGTGCTCGAGTCAGCCGCGGACTTCGATGGCGTCGTCGAGGTAACCTTAACAATTTTCGTGTGACGTAATTAGAGAATAATTATGTTGAACAATAAATAATGTGATAAAACGAAAACTTTGATGATTGGTTCTACTGAACAAAGACCGTTTTCATTTTATGATTCTATGACCAGCGGTTTAGACTGCACAATCTGTACTAGTACAGTTTACTTTAGTAAATAAAGATAAATATTCTTATTATTGTTTTATATATTTGTTTGCTTTATAAAAAAATAATATTGGTTACAGATTCCTTTAAGTCTAGTATGCTTCTGTTTCAGGGTCACGTAAACATCACAGTGGAAAGTTTTAGCGACGAAGGTGATGGGATGACAAGGAATGCAACTCTCTCGTTACCAATTAGGTAAGAAATAGCATTGTTAATATGTAGTACGTGTTTTTTGAGGAAACCAGTCTATACTCTAGTGGGTAGTATATCCAGTGGAGATGGAATGATGAAAGCCAGTTAGTAGGTACCTATTCTAGCAGCGGCGATGAATTTGCAACCTGTCACGTATGTAATACCAACTACTGCAAAATGTGGGTATGTTCCAAATATAGTATTTGGACGTACCTCTGACTACCCGGATCAGACATTCTTAAAGAATCTCGAGTAAGTACTTGGTATCATGATGATGATGACTTGGTACTAAGAGATCTGAGAGAATGTCTACCGTGTCTGGGTATAAGAAATAGAAATAATAGAAATAGAAAATATTTATTAACACAAAGTAGATATAAAAATAAAAAGAAAAGTGACGAAAAAAGGCATCCACTCAGCATATACTCAGCATTTGACGACCGATGTGGCGCGGCGGGCGACTGTCCGCCTGCGACGCAGGAGGTTGCGGGTTCGATTCCCGCCTTGGATAAATGTTTGTACGATCTGCAAATATTTATTCCGGGTGTTCTGGGTATTATCTATCTATAATAAAAAAATATGTATGTGTGTAATGTATTGTATTAAGTATATCAGTAATCTAGTACCCATAACACAAGCTCTGCTTTGCTTGGGGCTAGATGATGCTGTGTGGATTGTCCAGCATTATTATTATTATATGTCAAGGAGCGCAATGGTTCATAAGGCGCTGGTTTTCAGTGGCGCCGATTTAAGTCGTTGAGCTATTTTCTTATTTATATTTATAGAGCTCACGTGATCCCGGTGCCGGTTCGTGATCGGCGGCTCTTATGGGACCAGTTCCACAGTTTGCGCTACCCCAGTGGCTACTTCCCCCGCGATGATCTGCGTGCCAAGCACGACCCGCTCGATTGGCACGCTGACCACATTCACACCAACTTCCGTGACATGTACAATAGACTACGCGAGCACGGGTTTTACGTCGAAGTCATGGGTAACATGCAACAGTATATTCTTAAAATTTTACAGGATTCTTTCAGGGAAAAGATTCTTATAACTTGGATATCTATTTATAAGAATTATAAGAACCTTTGTCCTGGCCGACACCGGCTCTATGGTCTCTAGTCTGCCTGCCAAGCGTGGTGGCTACGGCATACCCTCAAATATGGAGGAGGCCTTAGCCCAACAGTGGACTTATTAAGGCTTTTTTTAGGAAAAATATCTTTAATGTACTGACTTTTCGACCTTTACAGTTTTATTATAGTATAGATGCGAAATGAGCACGTTTGCGCAAGCGTACCGACTCACATATAACTTAGGTCGCTTCGTACGTAGTTTTAATCTTCTAACACAACATAACCTATCCGAGTGGAATCTGCCCTGTAAAGTGATAAACTCGGGATTTAGCGACAGCTTGTTCGGCTAGTTGAAGTTGACTGTTCTTAGTTTATTTCGAAGTAATACTTCTAATGCGACTTCCAAGGTTGCGTTAAGTGTTTAACACTACCATGGAGGGGGTATGAAAGCACTGCTCTTTCTTTCTTTCTCTCATAGCCAGTTACGTTTCGTATATTAAAGAAGTTTTGCTTCAGTCGTGTGGTCTAAAGCACACTCGTTTTTTTTACAGGTACGCCTCTCACTTGCATCAACACTTCTCTATACGGCGCGCTTCTCCTGGTAGACCCAGAGGATGAATACTTCCCCGAAGAAATGGCGACGCTGAAGAAAGCGGTTGACAACGGAATGTCATTGGTGGTATTCGCTGATTGGTACAATGCTACATTGCTGCGCCATGTGAAGTTTTACGACGAGAATACTAGGCAGTGGTGAGTGATTTACTGACTACTTCATTAGAACTGGTTAAGTTATTGACTACTTTGTGCAAAAAAGAATTTTTATCGAATAAATTCAATGAAAATTCTCAATTAACGCTGCTATAACAACAGATACTAAAAAACAGAATAAAATAAATATATATAGGGGCTCTCTTACACCAAACGTGATTTTTTTGCCGTTTTTATTATAGATATTGGTTTGGAACCTTTCTTGCGCGAGTTCGACTCGCACTTGGCCGATTTTATTGCTGTATAACAGATTAGTAGTTAAAGCTATTCCTTATCTCAATTTCACCTCGGATCGGTTTAGTGGTTTAACCGTGTAAATGTAACGAGATAGCGGACACTTTCACATATTAAGTGGTATGGAAGATGTATATATATATTGTAAGATTTGTTTAAGGTGGATTCCTGAAACCGGTGGCGCTAACGTTCCTGCACTGAATGACCTACTCAGCATGTATCAGGTATGTGCTCTGTCTTATCTATCTATATCAATTATAAGTATCTTTTTCCTGACTGACTGACATAATAGCTGACACTAGCCTATGTCATGCTTGGCGGCAGAAATAGGCATGCAACATTGCAGGCTTATCTGTTTCTACTCTGTTATGATTACTAAAAATACAATTTGTGTTATCTTCCTCGAAGGTGGCTCTAGGCGACCGCGTGTTCGAAGGCAGTTTTAAGCTCGGCGGACATTCTATGTATTACGCGAGCGGTACCCACATTCATAGCTTTCCCGACCACGGAGTTTTGATCACAGCACCGCTTAGCGATCAGGGAAATCAGGTAAGCTTAAGGCTTATGATAACCACTATAGTTAACTTGGTTGCGATTCGGTGTGTTGCAGTTCGGTCACATTGGCCAAAATATCAGTGTAAATATCTATTGTGCATGGGGCTTTTTTATGCTAATGCTGGTGGAACAAGCATATGGCTCACCTGATGTTAAGTGGTAACCATTACCTATAACAAAGTGTTAGGCACACACGTTAGGTACGTGCTCTACGACAAACTACCCTGTGTCCACCAACCACATACTAGTGTTAAACCTAATGTGCTTGTAATTTCACCGATACTACACCCTTCAAACCGGAACACAGCAATGCGTGCATCACTGCTTGGCGGCAGAAATAGGTACGGTGGTAGTACTTCCCCGGACTAGCTCTTTCACAAAAAGCTCTATTACTACTAAAAAATAATTACAATCGTAATCCTTTATATTTTTCTGTTCTTTTTTAACAAACTGGTGTCGTTTACTGACGTCTGTTACCTTGTAATTTGGAACAGTCAGCTGCACTGGAATATATACAACTCGTAGCTTACATAATGGTTTTACAGCGTTAAAATTAATATTTACAGTGTAATAACTTAAAAAAGAATTAAACTTATCAGCAAATTTTACGAGTTTTGAGGTTTTACTGTTTAAGAGTTTACTATAAGGTTTTGGTACCATTTTGAAAGTTACGAGCAGCTGACTTTACGTTAGTGAAAGTAGAAATATAATCGCTTTGGAAGCGAACGAACATTGGCTAGCCCCTCCTCTGATGATAACCAGTAGTTCCGGATAGTCATGTCACAGGGAGTAGTATATGCAGTATGTAGTATGCCACTTTTAGGTATTTTATGTTATGTATTAATAAAAGTAGTGTAAATAATTGTTTTCAGATAATGTCTGGGGATAAACGTGGCGGTGGCGCAGCTACTAAGGCGCCGACATCAGGGCCGGCAGTCAACGTTCCGATACTAGGACTACTTCAAACGGACAACGGAGAGAGCCGGGACTACTCTAATGATTCTGTTATCGATAAAGCGCCCAAGGTACTTACCTAAAACTACATATTGACAGCAATTGTATTAGAGCTAATTAAAGTGCTCGCCCGGGGCAAGTACTACCACCATGCCTATTTCTGCCGCCAAGCAGCTTGCTGTGTTCCGGTTTGAATGGTGTGGGTGCCGGTGTAAGTACAGGCACATAAGGCTTAACCATGACCGTGACATGAGGCCGGAAGATGAAGCGTATTATGCCCTCTTACCCGATGGACTGACGACGTTGTTAGGACGGTGAGAAGTCGATGGAAGGGGCTCAAAATTGTTCTTCCAGAAAACGTGTGGGGTAGGCCTATGTCCAGCAGCGGACAAGCTGTTAAAGATGATGATGAGGCCATAGGTTGATAGATGAATGTAGAATCATAAATGAGGAAATCCGTAGAAGAACCAAGGTCACCGACATATCTCTCAGAATCAGCAAGCTGAAGTGGCAGTAGGCAGGCCATATAGCTCGTAAAACTGACAACCGCTGGGAAATAAAGGTTCTTGAATGACGACCACGAACCAAAAGACGAAGCGTAGGACGTCCTCCTACCCGATGGACTGACGAAATTGCTAACAATTTGCCATCCATCCATCCATCTCTCGATCGCCGATGGATGGAGAGGCCTATGTCCAGCACTTGACTTCTACAGGCTGATGATGATGATTGAGAACGCAACCTTTAAAATAGCAAAATATGTGTACATAATAATAGTATTTAAAAAAGTTATCAAGTATCATCGACACGACGAAGAAGACTGTGAGTCTTTAGTTTGGTCTTATCGATTCCAGGCGGGTCGTCTAGTTGTATACGGTGACTCGTCGTGTCTCGAAGGTGGGGCAGCGAAGAGCTGTTACTGGTTACTACTAGCTGCTCTACAGTACTCTCTATCAGGTCATCTGCCGTCGTCACTCCGCGAAGCAGCAACTCCGCGTAAGGATAGAATCAAGGATGTACACATAATCCCTTCAGGTGACTTATATTCCTACATTATTAGAAGACTTGCTTGTTTTTTTTAACAATCTTAACTTCCGGAATTCGGGGTTGAATTTTGGAAATTCCTTAGTACAACTCAACTCCACGTACCAAGACGAATATACTCTAAAAATTTCAAGTCTCTACGACCAGTGGCTTAGGCTGTGTTGTCTATATCTCAATCAGTTATGACAAAAATCCTTATAATAGGTTTAAATATATACTGATTAGCTAGAATATTTGTCCTCGAATAATAGTCGTGAGTTTAATATAAATAGCACATTTTTACATAAAAACAGGACCCGATTACTAAGACTGCTGCCTGTCTGTCCATCTGTCACCGGGCTGTATCTCATGAACCGTGATAGTTAGAGAGTTGAAATTTTCACAGATTTATATTATATTTTATTTTTATTATATTTTGCTATAACAATAGCTGCTACAGAAATAAATAATATCATATCATATATTTGTTGTTACAAATACAAAAAAAAGAATAAAATAAATATTTAGGGGGGCTCTCATACAACAAACGTTATTATTTTGCCGTTTTTTTAAAGATAATGGTACGGAACCCTTCGTGCACGAGTCCGACTAGCACTTAGCCGGTTTTTGGTATTACAGATCTGCCGAAGCGGGCTGAAGGTGGGCGGCTTCATGTGTACTCGCGCGTACTGGCACGTGACGGCAGCGGGCCGCGACCCTTGCCCCCCTGCCCGAACCGCGCGCCCCTCCCCGCGCGGCCCGTGCACGCCGCCCCTGCCGCGCGTACGCTAGCGCCGAGACACCAGCCCACAGACCCACGTAGCATAGGTATGTCTACAACTTCGATCTATGATCCCCCTAGATATAGCCCAACCAGTTAGCTGTATAGAAGCCCATAGAATGTTTAAAAAAGAAAAAAACAATTAACCGACAAAACAAAAAAAAATGCATTTAGGATGCCAATCACGCTTAACATTTTGCACAAAGAAAATTAAGTCGCCATTACGTTTACGCTAAACATGTTTGTCTTGGTAAACGTGATTAGCTAAATAAAATTAAATCAAATTGTTTTGCACGCGGGCCTTACACTAACTACAAAAGACGGGTAGTGCCAATGGGTAACAACCATTTTAGTGGTTAGACAAAGTATCTTAAAGATACTATGATATTTTCAGGTGCACCAGAGCTGGAAGGCACGGAGCCGGCTCCTCGAGCCTGGCGTGGTGCCGGAGCTGCCCCTTCCCGTGGAGATCCAGACGAAGAGGAACCAGAAACGATGAGCACACGCACCACTGTGGTCATATTCCTCGTCATCTCCATCTACTTCCTCGGCTTCCTCTGGCGCCGCTATGGCCGGAGACTACGCCGGCGGAGACTCACCGCACTTGCCACCTAGCTGGCGCCAAACACCAACTGCACTGGAAACAGCGTTCGTTACTAATCTACACTACAAGCGATAACAATTCAGTGTAGGGGGTGTTGCGGTAGGGTTTGAAGAGACAGAGCCTGTGAATGTCAACAATCTATTTTCTCAACTTATTTATTGTAGAATATTAAAACTAGTTCGTTTCTCTGTAAACTTGTAATATCAAAACGTCTCTTTATGTCATCTAAAATTGTGATTTAAAAAAAAAACCTAGTTAGAGTGATAAAGGTGTTGTTGCTAAGCAGCTTTAAATAGGTTATAAATGGATTTATAAATACGTTTCAGACTGAGCCACTGAGTCTGACTGACAGTAAATTAGTAAATGTTTTTACGGCGTGTCAGGCTCAAGAATACATAGCTAACATCGATTATCACATCTGCTATCGAAAAAGCATATAGTTAATCAAAAATATAAATGAATCTTAGCACATTTTATCTACAAAATAATAGTCACAATTTGGACCTTCTCATGCATTCCATTACCAACCGTTATTTATACGGTGGGGATTAGGTAAATCTTTAAATGTAATCTCCATAGTTGTATTTTTTTAAATAACAAGATTTAGGTAAGTTTTAACAATAATTGTATTGGAATAGATTTTGATAGGAACTCGGTTTGTTTATTTTGAAATTTATGTCGGAATGTCGAGGCCTTTGGGGGAGGCCTTTGCCCAGCAGTGGGATGAAATAGGCTAGGAAAAAATATGTCGAGGCATTAAAATTGAGATTGGCTTGAGCTCCGCTTTGGTGCATGAGTTCTTCCGTTTAATGACTACTTTTATTAAACCTAAACGGAAATTAGAACAATCTTTTCATGAAAATTTAAAATGATACATAAATAACTTACTAATAATAACTTAATATCCTCACAGCCCAATTGGTAGTAGCCCTGCCTTCTGCGCTGTAGATTGTGGGTTCGATCCCCAGCGAGAACAAACATTTGTCTCATGAACAAAAATGTGCGTTCTGGGTGCTATATTGTATTATATGTATTTATTTACAAAAAGTATATGAGTAATCTATCAGTCATGGTTCCCGTTGTACAAGTTATGCTTAGTTTGGGGCTTGATATTGTTCTGTAAAAATGTGCATGAGTATTTTTAATTTATTTTTTACAAGACTGTGTGATGAGTCTATCTTCCAATAAGTAACTGAGTTTTTTTTTATCTATCATATGTAGGATGGTACATGTTGGTGGTTCAGAACCTTAGTACGCGAGTCTGCCGCGCGGAGACATGGTGTCTCTATAAAACAGACATTAAAAAACTCGACACTTACCATCTAAGATGTCTAAGATATATTTTAAAGATCCAGTGGCAGGACCACGTACCAAATACTGAGGTCCTGCGTCGTGCGGGAATGTATGGCATGGAATCACTTCTCATGCAGCGTCAACTAAGGTGGTGTGGACACGTTCGTCGTATGGAAGACCACCGTTTACCTAAAGCAGTTTTCTACTCGGAAATGGCGGAGGGTAAGCGAAAACACGGTGGTCAGCATCTACGTTATAAGGATGTGTTCAAAAAGCATCTTAATGCCCGTGCTATTGAGTCTAACTGTTGGGAGGAGCTTGCGTCACAGAGGCCATCTTGGCGCTCTACAATTTACCATAAGGTTAAAACATTCGAGGAAACTCGACTTGAAACACTCGACAGAAAACGCCAAATACGCAAAGAAAGACCAAAACCCTCCTACACCTACACATATAATTCTGTTGGCCAACTCTACTGCTTCACATGTAATCGGGTATTTAAAAATAAGTTTGGTCTGGCGAGTCATATAAGGGCGCACGCTAGGAAAAAGTAGGTATCCGTAATCTATAATTTTAGTTTTAATTGGGGTCGCTGTCATCGAAACCGATGAGGAGGACTATATATACGCGAGTCTGATTTGTATTTGACCCGTTTTTAGTTTATGCTCATTCTAAAAACAATAAAATCATAGGTTTTAGATAAAATGACGGCTTAGCTCGTACATTTTTATGATCTATAGATATTAATATTAAATACGAATGAGCTTCGACAAAGAATTATTGAGGATAATAATTATGTAAATAGAACTCGTGTTTAAAATTGTATACTTGCCTAATTCTAGTAATAAATACAATGTTACCCGATTTTTATATAACTATAAATATATTGTATAAATAAAATGTAGGTGCTGTATTTTGAAATTATTTATTAGTTATTTAATATTTACAATATTACATTTTAGAATTATGCTTAATAAAGTACTTATAATGTAATCGCAACTTACAATAAATTATAAAAACAGTTATGTTATGAGTAATTATATACCTAAGCAATTGTGAAACCTAGGTGTAACAACTTATGAACGTAACTTTTGTTGTTTAGTAGTATTAAGATGTCGACTAAATATAATTGTTATGCAAATTGAATGTTAATTTTGTTAGGTAGGTTCTTCTTTAATTTTTTTTTAAGTAAGTATGTACTTATTCAATATTATTCTCACCTGTGTTAATAACTCCTTTTATCAAGTAACAACCAATAATAAAATCAGCAAAAGATGTAAGTAGGTATTTAATTTTTAAGTATATTATTTATTAGCTTAAAAACTGGACTTTAAAAATAGATAGATTTAAAACAAACTGTTATGAGAACTCTTTAAAGTAATTAAAACTTAAATGGTAATGAAAAAAAATGTTTTTCATTTCACAGGGGAAGGGGTGGGTACGGACTAGGGTTTGCAAAAACCGGGTGGTTTTGAAAACTCGGTTTTTTCGAATTTCTGATTTAAAAAACCGGCGATACCGGTGAATTCGGTTTTTTCGGTTTTTTTTTATTTGTCTCAATAAAATGAAAAAAATGGAGTATGTAATCATCATCTTATATTTTACACCTAAGTAGGTGAGGAATGGTATGATATGCTGCACAACAAAGACACAATACTTAATAATAACGAAATACTTAATAACTACGAGATCAAATATCATAAGCAGTCTTTGTTTTTGACCTATCATTACTTTAACAATCAAGTTAGACTATCAAACAAATAAACAAATTATTAATCACAAGGTTAACTATTAGTTTAATGATTTTTTGCACATTTTTATTTTATGCCTGGACTTGATGTTGATAGTAGGACCGCAGTGAAACAAGCGCATTTAGAGAATCATCGCTTAGTAAACTGCAAAATATTTGATAGATTATATAATACCTAACCACCTTACCTACCTAGCATTCGATCAGAAAAATATTTAACAATGGCTGCACATTCTGAACTATATAAATAAATACCTATAGGTACGTAAAATACCTTCCAATACCTACTTTAGAAACCACGAAACTAAATAGGTAGGTAGGTATTACCTATTCAGTTTAGTGAATTTGTAGTGAAATACCAAGAGATAGGTACGCCGTCGGCCGAAAATCATAAGTAGGTAGTTAGTTAGTTACTTAGGTACCTATTCAATGTTATTTGTTATAGCTGTACAATTCATCGATTAGTAAGTAGGTACTACAGCAGTACCTACTATAACGATAAACTAGTTAGTTTGCGATATATGTAGATAGTACATACCTATGTATCCTACCTACTTTATTTCAGCTTGTGCTAGGCTAGCTAACCAACCAGGTATTGTACTAAGTACTACACAGTGTAGATACACTAAGACATAAAATGCTATCTAGTAGAGAAACCATGTGAAATTACCTTGATTCATTTCGGATTGTACTAAAACAGACACATTCTGAACTATATAAATAAATACCTATAGGTACGTAAAATACCTTCCAATACCTACTTTAAAAACCACGAAACTAAATAGGTAGGTTTAGTGATTTTGTATCTAGTAAAATACCAAGTGATACCTAGGTACCTACGCCGTCGGCCGAAAATCATAAGTAAGTAGGTAGTTAGTTACTTAGGTACCTATTTAATGTTATTTTGTTACAGCTGTACAATTCTTTATTAGTAAGTAAGTACTACTGCAGTACCTACTATAACGATAAACTAGTTAGTTTGCGATATATGTAGATAGTAAATACCCATGTATCCTACCTACTTTATTTTAGCTAGTGCTAGGCTAGCTAACCAACCATGTATCCTTAGGGTATTGTACTAAGTACTACACACAGTGTAGATACAAGACATGAAATGCTATCTAGTAAAGAAATCATGTGAAATTACGGATTACGGATTGATTTATTTCGGATTGCACTAAAACAGCGTTCGCGGTGCGCGTCTTTCTTTGACCGAAACGAAAAGAGCGAACGAATAGTGTACCGCTTGCTCGCTCACCCACTCACTGAACGTGAAACTTGTTCAAGTAACTCATTAAATAGGAAAGAGAAACGGTAACTTGAGAATTTTTTATCGATCAAAAAAAACCGAAAAAATTGAAAAAACCGAGTTTTCTACCATGATAAAATCGATCTTCAAATCAGTCGGTTAATCGGTTTTTTCGGTTAATCGGTTAACCGGTTGCATACCCTAGTACGGACACTTCAAGTACAAGTTTAGGCACACTTAGAAAACAATTAAATACATCTAAGGCGTGTTAACAAATAAATAATTTACAATCCCGTGACCAGTCAACAGTTTTCACTTGACCTGAAAAACCTGAATGCTTAAGGTTGATGGACGTAGAGCAGTGCATCGTAGGTAGAGGATTCGATCCCGGGATCCCGAAACTCGGGATCCCGGGGTCCCGGTCATATTTTATTCCCGAAATTTTCGGGATCAAATTTAATGAATCCCGGGATTTTCGGGATTGATATATTTTTTAAATAAGTCAATAAAAATGTGCGTGAAACGAAACGCACTTACCTTGATTTGACATTTGGCAACCATCTTGTTTACACAGCTGATTTCGATTGTTTTTGCTAACGACTGGTAACCGGATTATGTGTAAAAGTGTGCAAAAATTCCCGCTTCACGTCGTGTAAGTATTGATATTTTTTTGTTAATTGGTGATAATCAATGAAATTATTAAAAAGCAACATAAATTAATTAATGTGTCTGAGTAAATAAAAATGAAAAATAACAAGTGCTATTTTTTGTATCTAAATAAGTCTTTAAGTAATAAGTAGAAGTTGATTTTTTGAAGTTTATTATTAGTTTCATAATTTTTATACAGAAGTGCCTAGTTTGTTTATTTTATAAAAAGAAAGTACAATTTTGTTTAACCGCCTTTTTGAAGATTTAAAACTTAAATTTTCTGTCCTCATAAAACTAAAAAGTTAATAAAAAATTGATTTTGATAGGTTTTGCTGTCTTTTTGCTACCACTTTCCATTACCAATAGAATCCCGGCACTATCCCGGGATCCCGAGATTAACTTTAGGTAATCCCGTAATCCCGGGATCAGCAAAAACGACCGGGATCGAATCCTCTAATCGTAGGGCACCTTCCTTGCGTTGTTGTAGGTAATGATAACCGCTTAACATCAGGTGGCTTATCTGTTTGTTCCATCAGCATGTCGTATAAAAAAAGCATACGATACATAATATCTTATCTAGGTGTGATGTTACACCAGCATAAGAACTGAGTTCCAAGTCGGAGTTTTCATGGATACATGATAAGCGCATGCATTAGTAACAGTCTTGACTTCATACGAAAATCCCTCCCTAAGCCGGCTCGCCTATTAGGAAACGAAAAAAACTATCACTTAGAGCTCTTATAGTTGTACCTTGCCTACCTATGTATGTTACGCAATAAACGTTTTGATTTGGTGCACACTTGGAGTGAATGTTCGACTGATTACTGCCCTCGATCTTGACCTCTGATAGGAACTCGTATCTCGATAACTAGTGGTTGGCCCCGAACTGGGATCTCGTGATGCCCATGATGAAGAATTATGTACCTAGGTACCTACTTTATCCGATCTTACCTGCACAAGTCAATCCACAACCATTGCCACACTGAATGGCAATGCTAATTCGCTGAGCCAAATACTCAATCAGCTCCGGTCACGCGTCGCTTCGACCAGACACCCCGAAAGAATTTCAAAAACCTGGAGGTCTTCTTTACCCCACGGACCTAGAGTCTCGAATCCAAGAGGAGCAAATGCGTAGGTTCTATCGAGACAGGTTGCAACATCGCCGCTGCTAGGTATATTTTACTGCATATTTTAGGTTTCAGGAAAAACCCTTGATACATAACCGGTTAAGTATAGAACCCAACCCACGACCAGAATCACGATCAGAAGGCATATTTTTACTATCATGTGTTTAGGCTCAGGCAGGTAGGTACCTAACTTACCTACCTATTATTCAAATCTACCTAGATAGGAGAACATTTGCTCTTCAACCTAGTTAGCTAGAAAAAAAATATAGGAGCCTAGAAAAAGTTTGACGCTTAGTAAGCTTCAAGCTTTTCCTGAAAGCGTGTAAGCTAGTGGAAAAGACATGGCGACGGGTGCCGCCGCCACCGCCGCCGCTGCCGCTGCCGCCGCCGCCACATCGAGGGGTATGAGGTCGCGCACGCGCGTTTCACGCGTGCGTCATCTAAACAACGATCGTTGCTGAAACCACTGGCAATGGCAAGCATACACTGAACGTGACCACTCGCTCGCTCGCGCTATCAATAATTTAGTGCACTACGCGCCGCGCCGCCCGTAGTGTACTTACCACATTATACAATCCGCTATCGCATCTAGTGAGCTCAAGTCGGTCGTATTGTGCACGCGCGAAATTTGTCGGCATGAAAGACAAGGAACCAGAGCCAGTCGCAATGACGCGCCCTTACTACCCGTCTGACTTCGTGATAGCTAAATCACGGCTTCCTTCTTTCGAGAGATATAAGGAGATTCACCAGCGATCCCTCGATGACCCTGAAGGGTTCTGGAATGATATTGCCAATGAATTTTATTGGCAAACCCCTTACGAAGCTGGGAAATTCATGTCGTACAACTTTGATATAAGCAAGGGGAAAATCTTCGTGAAGTGGATGGAGGGAGCAGTGACAAACGTTTGCTTCAACGTGCTGGATCGGCATGTGAGGAACGGGCACGGTGACAAAATTGCATTCTACTGGTAAGTAATAAGTAAGCACCTAGGTAACATCTAATTTTCAGAATAACAGGTAGGTACCTTTAGGTAGGTACTGCGGCGACCTTAAGG
Source organism: Electrophaes corylata (assembly GCA_947095575.1). Classification (NCBI taxonomy): domain Eukaryota; kingdom Metazoa; phylum Arthropoda; class Insecta; order Lepidoptera; family Geometridae; genus Electrophaes; species Electrophaes corylata. Next base: position 7,162,822 of record OX352698.1, on the reverse strand, counting down.
CGCGTGGGCTTATCGATTTTGCCGAGGACTTCCTATACTGGCGCATCTGTGGACCGGTTGGTTATGCAACATCGTGAAAATGCATCTTAGTACATAGGTATCTCTTTTGTCTTGTTTGAATTTCCCATGTTCCCGGATCCGATTGCAACGTATTTTATGACTAATTATATTCTCATCCGATACCTACCTGTACCTACATACCACCCTACGTTTATTTATTACCCGCTAAAAGGTTTTAAATATGTGCTTTCTTAAAATTTCCAAATAGGTTCCAATAGGAAATTTTATGTTGTTGTTTTTATGTAGGTACCCAAGTACAATGTACAAGTAGGTACTTGTATGTAATGAAGGTGGTATGGTAGGTACCTACGGTACCATATGACGATGATAGGATTGTTGTACCTACCTACTTACTTACGGCACCTAACTAGATACCTATCACCCTACTAGTCAGAGATGGTCCTTAGCTGACTGAATTTTGTAGGTCTAAAAATGGTTGGATCGGTTGTCAGGGCAGGGCGCGGTCGTTCATCCACCATACCAACCGACCAAGGTAGGTACGCATAAGAACCCAAATTAACCTACCTCGAGGTTTGTAGGTACATATAATCGAATCTACCAGTGTGCTTACTGACTGGTAGGTACTTAGGTAGGTAGGTACCCACTTTGTTGCATTTTACGCAGTGTTTCTCATCACAAAGCCCTAAAAGTTACCTAGGTAGTAGGTACCTTAGTAGCAGTAGAGCTCTTGGTGCACAGTACGTCTGGGAAGTACTACCTATCTACTACCACCATACATATTTCTGCTGCCAGGCAATTTACTGTGTTCCGGTTAGAAGAGTGTGGGTGCAGGTGAAATTAGAGGCACAGGCTTTACACCTGTACCTATGCCTTAGGTTATAGACGCAGAGCAGCGCATCGTTGGGTAGGTATGTTCCTTTCACGTTACATTTTACTTACTTCACTCCAACGTAACTAAATAGGAAACAGATTGTCTCCGTAGCATGCATGCCAATTGCCATGCGCTGGCATAAATTTATTGATTACCTACTAGAGTGCACGGAGAGAGGGTGCGGCATGTGGGATGGGAATCTCTCTGGATATAACTTCGCATCTTTTAGCTAGGTAGAACAGTAATATTACTTCGGTCCTGTAGGTAATATTTAGTTTGATATCTGCTGTACTGTTTCTGTAAATTACCTAACTTGAAGAGTTTAATGTGTGTTCTTTTTGTTGATTTTCCAGAGCTTTAAATATTGCAGAATGTTTAACATTGTCAAAAGCCCTTGTGTAATCTACAAAGGCAATGGATAGCGGTAGCGGAATTCTAAAATATAGTTTATAATTACTGGTTTAAGTGTGTATAGGTGATCTGTTGTAGACCATGGGCGAAAACCGGCTTGTAGGTAGGTACCTATCTAAGAATATACCATACCAAAGAAATATAAGTATATACTTATATAAAAAATATGAGTAAGTATATAAAAATATAAGACACTGTTACACTATAAAATTAACTTAAATAAACTAGCTTTTACTTTATTATGCTTCATTAATAAGCTATAATATTTTTAGAAGCACGGGTGGAAACGAGGTGGTTGTAAGTCGTGCTTTCAGAGGAAACGATTTATTAATTGCAAATTCATATAGGTACACGAGTGGCGCTGCGTATATTTTTTATTTCAATGTATTATTTTAGGTTAGCTAGAAATCGTTATCGAACCCAGAAGCTCGTTCACAATTTAAAAGGTCAGATTTTTTACTCATCACTTGTTGCATAAATACAATAACGTATAATAATGTGAAGTAATAATAATAAATCGCGCATTGATATAATTTTATTGGTAACAATAAAATACAAATTATTATCCCTAGCACCTGTTCCTGCTCAGATCACACTTTACGTGGGTTGGGGTGCGCTGGGCGTGGGCGTAACATGACGTAGGTAGGTACCTAGTCTTCAGCCGACATCTCAGACAGCCCTCACATCTTTCAAACTTTTAAACTATTATTATTTTCAAACTTAAACTGGGTGAATCTAGGTGCAAGTTTTTCGCGACCAAGCCTACAAGAATATGCAAGAAACCTAAGCACGGCTTGGTTCCTACCGGTTTTTTGTGTGATCTTTTTACAAAATAATCTTATAATATGAAACTCCAGTGTGATAACAATCATAATTAGTGAGGTGAATAGAATATGTAAAGGCAATCATGCCATGAATCACCCCTTAGTTAAAGACAGCCCACGCTACACTTTATAAACTCTATAATAATAACTTACACATCATAGGTATTAAAAAATTTCGCCGGGTGTAGCTATTGTAGATACCTACTCGATAGTTTACGATGCACATAATAAACCCGAGAGTGCAAAAGATTTTGCATCAGGTCGTTGCTCTCTGCCTTTATAAACTGAATACCTAGAAAGCAATCGTGTATGCATTAGAGTACCTACCTACACTCAGGTAGAGTTTATAAATAAATAAATAATTATTTTTGGACATCTTTACATCACATCATCTAGCTCCTAACTAAGCATAGCTTGAACTACGGGAACCAGATAGCTAATAGAATACTTATATACTTTTTATTACTACATACTTATAATACGTTTAGCCCCGTATAATACGTAGTAGCAGAATGGTAATGCAATGGTAGGCAGTACCTACAGCAAAGTGGCCTTTTGCAAGGCCCAAGCAATTCATTCACGTTTTCAAAAAATAGGTAGGAGGATACTCATTAAAAAAATCCTCAGTCAGGCACTCTTCTGTTGCATTTTTATTTCGAGTTACAACATACTTAAAACAAGTTCTAACATCTTACTTATAGGTACTTTATAAGATCGAACGAAAAAAATATTCTTCACCCCTCCGCAGCAGTTTTCAATACCGGAGCTACCCCATGTCTAATTCTCTCTATATACATGTAGAGCTACGTAACAAGAGGTAGCATTTCGGGTTATGGTTTAGGTTATAGTTTATTCGTTTCATCTGCAGAATAGCGGCCGTTACGAGGTGTTTTCCCAAGTTCAAGGTGAGGAGGAAAAAAGTAACTCTGAAAATGTTACTACTAAGATAAGATAATAAGATAGTACCTACTATTAATATCATTGACCTACTACCATACTGCGCACCGAAGGGGCCATCTCCACGAGCGAGAAAATCGCGGCGATATTATCGTCGTACCACATACCTATATACACTCTTAGAACGTGTCTCCACACGGCGATGTTATTGGGGGACTGCCTGCATTATGAATGAGATGTCTTTTTGATCCTTCTGTTACAATGAAAACGTTGTAAAGGCGTCCTTGGCAAGGGAAATTTTAAGCCCCGCGACCCTGACGCGGTTATGTTGTGTTGTGCTATGGCTTTTTTAATTTATGTTTCAACATCTACCTTATGGTATTACCTACCCATATAGCATTGTCCTACCACAAAGAGTTGTTCAAAATTAGCACTGTCATTCTTTGTCATTGCCCATTGATAAGAGAGGTAGGTACTTCTTTTGGCAGGGTATTGTGGGACGACTGTAGGCTAAGTATATGATTTGGGCTTGCATCTTGCATCCACCGATAAAGTACCTACATAGCCTGCACTGATAATGTTTTCCACGAGGAAGATTCTCGAGAACGTTATTATTTGTTATCGGTAGATCTGACTTTTGACTTGGCACGAGGGCACAACCATCTATTACTGTTATTGATTTGTAACAACATTGAAGAAGAAGAGACTTATAATGACATAGTTGAGTCGCTTTTTTTTTCAATGGTCATGTTCATGGAGTAATTCAATCAAATTAAAATAACCACTTCGATTTCCTTTTCACTAACAACCTTTATTTTTATACACCACCTACCCAACAACGCATTTCATGTCATACAAGTTGATAAAGCTAATTATAAAGTACCTACAAATCATTTAGCCGTTTTTGCGTAAAAAGATCTTGACATTGCGAAATAACATCTTGACAGATGAACTTACTTACACGGTTCTGTTTTTTGCAAACCAAACAAATTACCTTCGAAATAAAAACGCATCTGAACTTATTTCAACAAACAGATAAACTATTATATTTTTTAACTGGTACCTACTTGAGTTAGGTGTGCATTGCTCAACCTATCCAGTATTATTGTTCACTTTTTCCAAAGTTATTGTTTACTTCACAATCTGTTAGTTCCCCGCCGCAGTGTGCTCGCTGCTCAATAGCGTAAGCACAAGCACGTACTCTACAGTTCTGGTTTTTCAGGGAGGGTAACAACCCGGACGACTACAGTCGGGTGACCTACCGCAAGCTTCTGGACCAGGTGTGTCAGTTCGGAAACGCTCTCAGGGACTGCGGCGTCGGGCGCGGTGATCGCGTCGGGATCTATATGCCCATGATCCTGGAGACGGTTATAACAATGCTGGCCTGCGCTAGGATCGGTGCTGTTCACACTGTTGTCGTAAATATCCAGCTGATTTTAGATATTGTATCTATGTATATTTCGTTCGTTCCTTTTGTTTTTAGTAAAAATTATGTGGTTTATAGCTCGATAACACCTGACTTTTGTTGATAGAATAGTTTTAGAAAACGTGGACGCTATCAAACATTCAGTACCTATCTACTCTGTATTGTCGCTTGCTGGACCCGGGTAGGTGCAGCACGTGCTTTGTTCTCAAGCTTGTTTTTAGTTCGCAGGGTTCTCGTCAGACTCACTCGCTGAACGACTCGCTGACTGTAAAGCCAAGTTGATCGTGACCGCGGATGGAGCCTGGCGCGGGGAGAAGTTACTCTACCTGAAGAACACCGTCGATGAGTCCATCCGCAAGTGCAAGGCCAATTTCAACCACTCCGTAGCTCTGTGCATCTGCGTCTCTCACCTGGGGCGTGTGACCCCAGGCTACGAACATGGCTCGGATGAGTGTGCCGTGGTAATAGCGCCTCCATAAATAGCTTTTCTATACCAGATGCTCTGACATTTATTTTCAATATTTTCTTATACAGTACGAGTGGGATGAAGGGCATGACATTTGGTGGCATGAACTTTTGGAAGAACAGTCAATAATTTGCCCCCCGGCCTGGGTTGGCGCTGAAGATCCACTCTTCATGCTCTATACCAGGTAGCTGTACCTCTTATCGAGCTCACAGACCCATACTTTTCCATTCGGTTTACGTTATTTATTTTAACACCGGCACTGTTTTCGACATGAGTTCCTTGCTTTCATACATACTTTATCCTGTCGTTTTCAGTAAATAGAGAGTGTCTTATGAAAATTGCCTATTGGTGGTTGGTGTAATTGCCTATAGTTAGGTAGGTACGTTTAAATAAACCTTATTGCCATGTGGTACGGTACGATGCCTATAAACTCCGTCACCAAAATTATCCACCATTATCTCATACAAACATATCAACTTGGTGAAAGTAAATATCACGCTTGGATCTGGTACGTTATGTACTGTATCAATCACACGGTATCCCTGAACTCATTTCAAGTACAGAAAAAGCAGGAAACTTTTTCTTTGAAACTGCCAAGTTGTTTTTTTTTTCGACATACATTCTGTTATTGCAATGATTTCACAATTAAAGTAAACATTGTATCTTTAAAGATCATGTAAGTTTACATACTTTGGTTTCCAAGGTGCTGAAACAGGTGAGAAGGGCACATGGGGAAAATTACAGGTTGTTAAAATTTTTTTGTGAGTTGGTTTTCAAATATCTACTCAAATTGGCAATTCAGACAATCACACGCACAGCACTACACTGCATGCTTCTGTTTTTGATTTGATTTAATGAGAGTGTTGCTAATGGAAGGTTTTCCTCCACAGTGGGTCGACGGGTAAACCCAAGGGCGTGCTGCACACTACTGCTGGCTACCTGATGTACGCCGCAGCAACCTTCCGCTACGTGTTTGACTACCGCGAAAGTGACGTGTATTGGTGCACCGCCGATGTCGGCTGGATCACTGGCCACACCTACACGGTGTATGCGCCTCTCGTCAACGCAGCCACGTCTGTGCTGGTGATTAATACGTCTTAAGCGCGAGCCTTCAACTTTTAAGCACTAACACCTGTTGGGATGACAGCGCACTAACTTTTTGCATCATCACCTAAATTAGCTGCAACTAAGTATTTGGCACTTATGTTTTCAACATTACCGTTATGTGATACTTACCTACATATTGTTTCCTGTATAATAACATGTTTTGCATTTTCAGCTTCTGAAGGTACAAGGTATAATTTATTAGTTCATCATTCATGCTAATTGAGTCATCAAAAGATTCAGTTTGAATTTTCGTGTCACTGAATGGTTTTTAATAATGTTACTCTAAACCTGGAACCAGTTTGGTATGGTGGCCGTATGAGTTTTAGTGAATCTCCTGAATTCGTGCTTACATGGAATAATATGAGGGCATTACGACAAGAACGAGCGACGTTGTTTAAGATATTGTGTCAGCTCAGTCACGCAAGTGCACTTGCCTACTTTATGTGACAGGGTCAATGATATACATCTGTTTTTCTGAACAATTCTTGAAGTTAACAATTTGATTGGAGCGATATAACCTACTGGGTAAATCATCGAATACCAGTGTATGGTACGGTCTTGGTTGTCTACTCGAAGGTTACGGTAGACCCAAATAATGTACTAGCTCTCGATCCTGGCTTATTTTGGGCTTTATACAATAGTCTACTCATTACTTTATCCATGACATTATACTTAAAGCAGGGAAGTTTAAAATGATAAACATGAAGTAGTAGGTACCTAAGTCATTGCAGAAAGTGAATTTAAGATTCATAACAATTTAACTCGCACCTCAATGTCAACCAGCCCACCGACCGTATCTGATTAGACTATTAACTTTGGCCAATACCCTTGGTAGGAAAAGTCGTTGGCATTGAAATAAGTTGATAAAACCTTAGCAAAACCATTGGTACTAAGCAATTCCCTAGCTGGAAACCTTTTTAAAATTCATTAGCATAACTCAGAAAAAATTCAAGCTAACTGTAGGTTATACTAACATTTAATTTAGGTGACTCACTACTAACAATACCAGGGTTAGTTTTGAAATATGCAGGTATACTACTACTCACTTATTCGTCCACTAGCGAAGGTAAGTTTTAACTCTGAGGAAAGATGTTGACAGTACTATGTATTATGCTTTTTGATTCAATCGGACACGCACCTAGAAAATTAGGGACTGCCTACATCGTTGCACGTACTACTAAATTGTATAGGTATATACCCATATCTATCTTTTTATTTTCAATCCTCCTTTCGAGGCTTTTCCCGCATGTTTACTTTCTGTTATACTTACTATAATGTCTTTTACTTTATTCATAATCTTCGGCTTAGTTTTAATTAACTAGGTTACTTTATTTAGTTTCAATGTACGCCCTTCTAGTCAATTGTCATTTCTGCTCTTTTAATCAAAACCTAATTCTGTCTCTTCCTTGACTTCTCCTAGCTCCCTACCGTGAACTCTGTGTTTACCCTATTCCAATGTTAATTTCCAATCCTTGCAGAAAGACAACCATATATTCAAAGCTAACAAAAATATTTTTGTAATGGAACGCGTTATTGCCACCGGTCCTTTGGAGTCCATCCATCTGCATCATACTTATTACGTACCTACAGGGCATCAAGACTTATTATTTTATGAAATAATTTGTTAGTTTGGTATTCAACATAAGGTTTGCTTTTATAGTTCGAAGGCACTCCGTTCTACCCTGACCCGGCCCGTTATTGGGAAGTTATCAATAAGTACAAGGTGTCGCAGTTCTACACCGCTCCGACCGCCATTAGATCCCTCATGAAGTATGGAGAAGAATATGTCAGCAGGTTAGTGTCCATCTAGAACCTCAATCGGACATCCAACGCTTTTTTGCTACAGAAACGTGTACAATTATTGCGCAATTCTAATACGTACTTCGGTGGGTTATTAATGAAGACGTTGTAAGCTTAGTACCTGTGTACATACTTACTGACAGAACCAGAAGTGATGCAGCGAACTCATTGCACTATTGACCTTCGATATGACGAAACTAACTTCATCAAACGATATCTTTACGTATCATAACATTGTAACAACTGGTTAGTGACGTGGGTCCTAACTAAGCCCTTGCTTTTGAATACAGGCATGACCTTTCTACACTGCGCGTGCTGGGTAGCGTCGGCGAGCCCATCAACCCGGAAGCCTGGCAGTGGTACTACAACACTGTGGGAGGAGGACGCGCCTCTATCGTTGACACTTTCTGGCAGACCGAAACCGGTGGCCACGTGCTCACCAGTCTGCCAGGAGCTACTCCCATGAAGCCTGGGGCGGCGGTGAGAATCAACTTAAGCGTTATTTTATACTTTAGCATGCAAACTTCGAACTTTGTTAAATCTAGAGACATGAGACAGCCTCTGGTTTGAGTTTTCAGGTGTACACGGCTAGTATTGCGTAGGTACATGGTTTATGTCTTATTTTTGTATGGATACATTATAAACGCCACTGTCGGGTCGGACTTGAGAAGACCAGTCTTGCTAGCCAAAATGACATAAGAACCGTGTACATGACACCAACCGTGTACACTCAAAAATCTCAGACTTGGGACTCTGAGGGCCTAGATTATGTTCGTTGGCTTTGAAGCGGTTCTATTTCTACATTCGTTTGAAATTTTCAGGGTATCTTCTAGGTGACATTTCAACTACAATTTTACCTACCTACCTTGTTTACTTCACTATGTTAGGTAGGTACCTTATTACGCAAACTGAAGCGCATACAGTAATCTGGCTTAAATTATCATCATTCAAACAAACAAAGATGTTTGATACATGCACTAATGATAAAATACATGTTGAAGTCACAAAGGACTAGGTACTTACGTCGTTTACAATTCATGTATTTACCCACCGTCATAATATATGATAATAATGAAACTACTTATAATAAGTAGGTACCGAACGGACCTATTATATAAAATAAACTCGTTGTCTGACTGACATACTCTCTACTTGATATACCTACTCGTGCACAGGAAAATAAAAGTTGAGGGACCTCAGATTTGTGTTGAAGAATTACATTTTCAGAGCATGCAGCAAGAAGGTTAAAAGAAAATAAAGTCACGCGGGCAAACTCAATAGGCATTTCATGAATACTGATAGTTCATTATTCTGCATTTTAGTTCTTACTAAACTAGGTTAGTAAATTTACAGCGATGCGTTATGTTTATAGGTATACGGCCCAACGCAACAATGATACTCGTACATAGTTTTTGTTCTGTCACGTCGTTAGTTTTTTTTAACAAGGACATTTTAAATTGTGTAATTTGATTGTAATGACATATCTTTACTACAGAATAGCTAAGTAATAATATCTACTACGTTAGGGCGGGTTAAATAAATGTAATGGATTAAGTTATAATAGAATACTGCAAAATGTGGATATGTACCAAATGTACTATCTGGTCATACTTCTGACTACCCTTTTAGACTTCCTCGAAGAATCTTGAGTAGGTACTTGGTACTAAGAGATTGGAGAGGATATCTACCGTGCTTGGGGAATAAAGTCATAAAACTATTTCTTTCTTAAAAATAAAAAGAGAGGCTCAACTTTACAGTATAAGAAGTTAGACTATGACCTGATCATTGAGTTGCAACTAAGATGCAAGAGGATGACTGTGGGTGAAGGCTATGTACAAAATAACGATCTCTATAGGGATTCGGGACATTAACATAGAGAGTTTGTCCATGATGCCACTAAACAATATACGGAATCTTCATCACCATAATGATGTCGAGGCTAATCAACTCTTTGATAATCAAGTTCTTACTAGAAGATAACTAAAAAAAATTTAATGTTAAAAAGTACAATTAATAACAAACTATCGCAACGTAAGACAAAAAAAAAATGTATTTAACCTTGGGGTACCTGGGACCAACAAATTATTAAAGGTTAGTCAAATCAAAATGATGCTGTCAGTGAATGATACTGTGGGTAATATTAAATAAGATCATATCTGCTTTTTTCAAACTTTATAGAACCCAACATCATCATCATCACCACTGCTGATCTGGCCCACGTAGGTCTCTACTATTACGTTTTCAGGAAGAACTAATTTAACTTTTGCGCCAACTTCCCGCAACCCCAATGTCGTTGGCCCACTGGATTTTGTGCATTATCTTTCAGTTCATGGTCGCCATTTGAGAATCATTTATTGCTCTGTGGTTCCACGAGATAAATACCCATTGCTACTTTAACTTGCTGATTCTGAAAGCTATGTTTGTGATTTTGGTTCTTCTACGGATTTCATAATTCTTGATTCCATCGCGTAGGAAAATTTACATATATTATCATAACATAACTTTCTTTTCTAAGTGAGTGATATTTCAATAGTTCACATTTCATGGAGCTGAGCTTCTATTATAAGAGATATAGATCAAATTATCCACGGTTTTCAGGTTGAGTGTATCTCAATCACAATACTGCCTGTGGTTTGGTAACCTATAGTGTGAAATGCTTGACAAAAGAGAGAAATATTCAGCCAAGCTATTCTTTTAAATCATATTATATTTATAAAATATTTTAAACCTCAAAAACTGAGATTCATTTGCAAAAGAAGAAATAAAGTGGTGATCAGCTGTTTAATATATTTTGAACCTCAAAAAACTGAGATTAATAATAAATAAATAATAAATAATGCCAGACGATCCACACAGCATCATCTAGCCCCAAGCTAAGCAGAGCTTGTGTTATGGGTACTAGATGACTGATATACTTAATACAATATTATATTACATACATAGATATTTTTTATTATACATAGAAAATACCCAGAACACCTGGAATAAATATTTGCAGATCGTGCAAACATTTATCCCAAGGCGGGAATCGAACCCGCAACCTCTGCGTCGCAGGCGGACATTCGCCCGCCGCGCCACCTCGGTCGTCACATTGACTTACAAAAGAAGATATAAAGTGGTGATCAGCTGTTGTTACGCCATTCGAGCTAATTTAAGTACATTCGATTTTAGGTCCTTATTTTTATGTTAGCTAAGTAAAAAATCTGCGAGGTTGACGACAAGAAACCATACATTAGTAAGCTCGCCAATGGTATTTTCAGAGTGGTTGTATGAGTGTGGCTCCCCTCTATCAGCCGTAAGAGCCAGAAATAAGACAGCACAAAAAATATCAAAAATTCAGTTTGGGTCGAAATACTAGAAAAAGAATTCAACACGGATCTAGTCCACAGACGGCAGCTTTATCAACGGTATATGTGGATAATCTTTACCAAATATAAGAATTTTTGTCCTGACCTAATAGACAACGCACAGCCTAAACCGTAATGTAAACTGGTCGTAGAAACTTAACATTTTCAGGGTATATTTGTCTTGGTACATAGAGGGGTATCAAAGGCAAGGCCCTTACACTCAAACCGTATAATTAAAACATAAAATGAATCATTAAATAAAATAGAAATAAAATTTCAGTGCCGGATATTTAAACCATCAACCTGGATGATATTTTGCATTAAAATCTCGCATAAAAAAATGCATTACGATCTTTTTTGAAATCACCCATGAAATCATTGTTCATTTGTTCGGGTAAAATTTTTCTATGCTTGCGGCCACCGTGATTTCAACTCAATTTACTAGACGAAAACGTTGAAATTTCCTGATACCGAGCCAACCGCGCGGCGGCCGCGCGGCCGCCGCGCGGTTGAGAACATCAATATCGAATACCGTCTTTATATACTAGAAAGCAACGTTCAAATTCCTGTCAAGCGGCCAACCGCGCGGCCGCCGCGCGGCCGCCGCGCGAAAGCTTTCGCGCCGTCTAAACGCGCCGTTACTGTAGCTACTGCAACCTAGACCACCTACATTACGGTACCAAACCTACCTTTGCGTCGTCATTAGTAATTCATAGGCCTTTCCCATATTTAGGGAGGTTTGTTAGTCACCACACTTCATAGGTCGTCTCTTACGACATTTATGGGAGGTAAGAGATGAGATCTCTTCTAAGCCAGGTCCACCACGACTACCTAAACATTCATTATTTCTAACTCACTGGCGACTCTTACCAAAACTAGAACTTTATCTTTTACATAGATATAAAAATACACGTAATTAGAACGTAGCGTACACATAATTCATTCGGTGATCGTAAAAAAATAACACATGTTAAAACACAGCACATTATAATATGAGTGTAATTCTTTAGGGATTTCCATTCTTCGGCGTTGAGCCCAAGATTTTAGACGAGTCCGGGAAGGAGATAGAGGGTGCTGGTGAGGGGTACCTGGTGTTCTCCCGTCCCTGGCCTGGCATAATGCGCACACTCTACAACGACCATGAACGATTTGAAAAAGTCTACTTCTCCAAGTTCCCAGGGTACTACTGCACCGGCGATGGTAAGAACAACTGGTTACTTGCGAATAGTACTGAAAACTTGAGGATAGTATATACCTATACGAGTCTCAAGTCGGAATTTTTTGAGGTTTTCAGTTGTGTGTAATGCTAACCCGTTTTGTGTGGAGTAACCCCTATTAGGTAAGCTCAACTCAGACTCCATACAAAATCGCACTCGAACGGGGTTGCATATCACAAAAATTCAACGTCTAGCTAGATTATAAAGAGAGGAACAAAGTGCTCAAAAGAGTGTCATTGAAAAGTAACTAGTCGTGAACGAACTTCTTTTGCTCTATAGAGCATAAAAAGAAATCCTTTAGATTTCTTTCTCTAAGATTTCTCTAGATAGCTCATACTCATATATTGTCGCTCGTTTGTCATTTCCACCTCATTACCGTTGTTCTCCGTTCCATACAACTATTTCCGCTCGCAGTTGGGCACCAGCTTAGGATTTCTTGTCAGGCCTGTTTTTACCTGTATTCTTCCTTTCTTTAGTTCCTTGTTGCACTTCTTCGAGCCGGTGGTTCAACGGCTTTTGGAGCTGAAAAAGCCGTTCAACCATCTCAACGTGGTGAAACCTGCTAAACGTAGCCAGCCACTCGTGGAGGCTCCTCTCATGCACTTCTATAGTCGGTTATCGCATCTAACAATTAAAATATAAATTAATAAGGTGGTACATTAACAGGTCATATAAATATAGGTGCCAGGCGTGACGAGGAAGGATTCCTGTGGGTGACTGGTCGTATCGACGACATGTTGAACGTATCTGGACACTTGATGTCTACGTCGGAGGTGGAGAGCGTGCTCACCGAGCATCCTCAAGTTTCCGAAGCAGCTGTGGTGTCTCGCCCGCACGCGGTTAAGGGAGAGTCGCTGTATTGCTTCGTGACTCTTGCTGAGGGGGTAGCATTCAACGACTCTCTAGTCGACTCGTTGAAGAAGCTGGTGCGCCACCGCATTGGTGCGTTCGCAGCACCAGACGTGGTGCAGCACGCGATGGGACTGCCGAAGACTCGCTCAGGCAAGATCATGCGCCGTCTGCTCCGCAAGGTAGCTCTCGGCGAACGCGACGTCGGAGACACTTCTACCCTCGCCGACCCCGGCGTCATCGACGAACTCTTCAAGACCAGGCCCATCTAAACCCCATAACAATTATTTTTCTGTTTATAGGTATGCATATGCATTTATGTGTTTTAATTTCATTGATCTGAATCTTTCACAACGTTCCGTCCTCGCCGTGTCACCATCTAGCGCTTATTATAAGAGACGCACGGCTTTTGTAGCTGGACGTTTATGTCCAGTACGCGGCGTTGTGTACCTAATAGGTAAATACTACCCCATAACGACTTTAGCTTACTACAATATTATTTAATTCATCTTTGCATAGGTTAGTTCGAGTTATCTATAACCTAATCATTCCATTTTGGTTATATGAGTGTATTTCACTGGAACGTATGAGGAAGAAAGTTGGTATTGTGAAATGTATGTGATTTTAAGATCATCTGTGATTGAATATTGTGTAAGTAAGTAAATCATGACGTGAGGTTGAAGGGACAGACACGGGCTGAGTTGTCCAATCTGAGGCTATACTGAAGTAACTTGACTACGTTCCTTAGAGTTTGTGTAGGAATATTCCCTTAAATGTGTGTATTTTTTCATATTTATTAATTTACGGCTTTTGTAGGTTTCTGTTTAGTTTGAACAGGTTGTGATGCCTCCATGCACTGACACAGCACAAACATTTTTATTGGTCACTTGTTCGTAGTTGTCATCATCTTTGAATCCTCGAATTCAACCATAACTATTTATATTAAAAATTACATTTTTATTGGTCACTTGTTCGTAGTTGTCATCATCTTTGAATCCTCGAATTCAACCATAACTATTTATATTAAAAATTACAGTTAGCTGTTCATGTGTGTAAGTGTATCTAAATATACTATGTCGTAGATTATTGAGTAGATGTCGATTTATAATATTCGATGGCACTTTTTATTATGCACAAGTGTATTTGATGTATGTCTACGAAATTACTTACGGATAAAAATATTACCTAGTGATTTATCATCGTCGATTTCGTTTACCTAAAGGTGAAATAAGTTTATTTTAATAAACTAAACATGCGCATTGACTGGCAAGGCTACTCTAAATAATGTCATGTCTCCGTTAAAATGAATAGGTAATTGCTTTAGTATTTATGTAACATGTCTTTTTTTGCCTTATTGCTTAAGTGCTAATTAAATACAGTATTAATCCATTTGAACGTAATTATTGGTGTATCATGAACTTGAATAAATGATAAAACACTATATACATACTGTCTAATTTAAGACCTATATCTACCTACCTGTCGAAAGCATCAACACGAAGCTGAATTTCAAATATACTCAACTGACTTTTTCATAACAATTATACATTTTTCATGATAATGTTTAGAATGTAAGGCATGTAATCTGTACTGTTTATGACACAAACATATCAATAAAGGTGATTAAAACTGAAGAATAGACCCTTATTAACTATCCTATAAACAATTATGCTTTAATATGGTGTCAAACTAAAAATAGCATCACGACTTTAATCCCCAAGCACGGTAGATATCCCTTCCGATCTCTTAGGTGCCTAAAAGGTATATTTCGTTAAACCCTATGTAGGTAGGTATATCAACGTTTTTCACATAAATACCGGGTGTATTACGACCACTTCCGAGTACTCCAGGAACGTGTTAAGCTACCTACAACAAGGTCTTATACATAGAATGCCACTTGGCTGACAGTGAAATATATATAGAGTAATACGATTATTGTACTGAAATTCTTATTTATCAACCAGCAATGTATTTTGTTTAGCGGTCTAACACCGCGCGGTGGCGCATGGCGGTGTAACGCAGGACACAACGCACTGGTCAGATGATCGCGGTTTACTTTAGATTGCTGTTTTGTTTTTCCTACAACTTTCAAAATAGAGAAAATAATGAATATTGGGGATTGAGAATATAAATTGACTTACTACTACTATATTGACACTATATTGGTAACATAGGTTTATACACGTAAGACCCCAATCTTATTTACCTATTCTTTATTTTTTTTATCTGAGACGCAGTTGAATACTAGAATTTGGTTGACAAAATTGGGCCTGTCTGAAATATCAATTTCGAAGAATACTAATTGGAGATCAAAACTTGAATTTGATGATATTTCGCCACGAGAATTGGGTCTCTGATAATAGAGTAACAGGGTGTATATAAAAACGAACGCGTTGATCTAATCTAATTATAGAATTCATTGCATGAAATGAATGCCATGTGACCTCGCTAATCTGCAGTGAATGAATCTACACCTGTCAAGCCGACCTCGCTGAGAGAGTTTTCCTTTCGGTAGGAACAGAAATACGGTAGGTACCTACATACGGAAGTTCAATACATTCGTTTCCGATGACAGAAATTACATAAAGATTGGTATATTGTATATTGGATTGTAGGTCACCACGCTTGGCAACCGGATTGGTTAGCTTCGATGTACCGCAAACATAAGATGATGCTGCTCACTACCTGGTGCATTTCCAGTCACCTCTTATGTCAACCACGGCATGACTGCCGAAATCTGAAATCTTATGAATTTGAAATTCAATCTAGATGATATAGCGGAAACGAAAAAAGACTTTCAAGATACTAGGTATCTATTATTATTATTTAATGGTTGCCTGAACACGACACGCCCATTCGTAGCTCCCCGCTACACTATTCCGTCCGTCTGCTACGTCATAGCCTCAACTCATATTGTACCCTTGTAATAGCTATTCCGATTCAATACTATCACTAACTGCCATAGAGCCTTATAGTCCATATTCTTAGCTTATCTATGCTTTATATTTATCCGTAAACGTCTCTGAGCGTAACAGTAGGTATAAAAACTTTTTCGCAAGATGAAAAAACAACACACTAATACACTAAACTTTATCACCTAAAAAGAAATACCTATTGTATATGTATTGTATATTACACAGGTAATGGGAATTTATCGCGTATAAATAAAAAAAACCGGCTAAGTGCGAGTCGGACGCGCACGAAAAGTTCCGTACCATTATCTATAACGTTTGCTGGATGAGAACTTTTTAGTATTTGTTGTGATAGCGGCAACATCAGTAGGTAAGTCGCATAAAAAAAGTGAAATAAAATGACGTGTTAGTTTCTATGGTCAACTTGGTAGGTAATAGGGTAAAGTCTAAGGGATAAAAAGATAACGTGTCATTACATCGTAATTACTGAAAGAAAAAAGTAGGTTTATACCGCATGATATACCTACAGCGCAGCTGCTGCCTGCTAGGTAGATTGTTGGTTTCATCTATAATAATAATTTGCATAATAAATATAAAAACTTACGTAGATGTTTTTTTAAATTACATTAAATATACAAGCAAAAGGTATTTTATCTATACCTTTAATTCCCTAGTGGTTATCGGTTCTACGAACCTAAATGACCTGTTTATTGCCACTGTAACTTGGTGATTCTGAGAGCTAAATGTAGTGTTTTTTTTATTATAAAAATATCTCGTAAGGATTCCCAAGCTATCATCCCGTCGTTAGTCATCCCGTAGATGTTCCGTGATCATCGCGTAGCTGTCTCGTAGACTTCCCGTAGCCATCTCGTAGACTTCCCGTAGCCATTGCGTAGACATTTTGTAGCCATATGTAATGGTCTTGAACTTCAAACCAAAAATATAATTTTACACATATTATCATAGAAACTTGCTTCTGCCTTTCGGCGCTACACTCAAGGTACTGTAACATGTAACTTTTTGAATTTTTTATACGACCTATTGACGGAACTAGCCGACGATGTTTACCTAGGAGTTTCCACATTTATTTCGCAAAGCGTTCGTTCTACGTACTTAGACCAAGTTCCCTCCAGACGCGATTCCATCTAGAATAATTGTAGTTTTAAAAATAATTGTTAGGTATTTGGAATTTTTGAGAGCACTATTAGATACGGACGGATAAGGGGAATATATTTTTTGGAACTAAATTTAATCGACTATTCTGTGGCGTTCGTTTTGGTAGATAGTCTTCTTGGCGCCATATCTGACTTTACTTTCGGTCGAGCAAGTAAAAAATCGAGTCAAGTAATACTATGGTCGTCTTGTTCTTATGAATGACTGGCGGTGCCCGCGACTTCGTCCGCGTGGAATAGTGACTTTGGGTAGCATTTAACTTATACTTAGGCTACTTAATTATTTTGCGAATAAAATAGGAACATGCATACATTAAAATAAGCTACAAATTTTTGAAACATTCACATAAACCCATTTCATATACCTATTTCCATGCAAACTTTCATCCCCTACTTTTTATTTTATCCTCTTATGAGAAAATTTTTACAAGCTATAAGATATTTAGGTGTTGGGTTCACTGATTAGAAAACACGAGTCCAAAGTACGAAACACAAAGTTTATTAAAAATATCACGGCAAAGTTAGCAACAAATAAAACAGACTACTTATGACACTAATTCACTAATTATAAGCACATTCGCGAATTTCGGTAACGGCGAGTGACGTGACCGTTCTCTCTCTCTGATCTTTTGTCACTGGCGGGCCGGCGATGCAAACCGAGCCGCGCCTGAGCCGGCGGCCCCCCCCGCTGAGGTGCGGGGCGCTCGGCACACACGTCCCTCCTCTTACCCCGCACGCATCGCGCCATACTTGTGCCTTGTACAAAGCAATGTGCGATGTAATAATACAAAATACCTTAGGTACCTACCTTGGTATATCTAATTACCTACCTAGATGTAAATAAGTTTTCTACATTCCACCCCTTTGTTAGAGGCTAAAGTTATAAGGCCGACAACAACAAATCTAGTATAAGTTACCTACACCACATAAACATTTTATCAATCTAGGTAGGTAGGTACCAATAGGATATAGGACCTATTAGTACCAATAGGTACTAATAGGTAGGAACCACAGACAATAAACAAAAAATAAGAACACAAAAATGAACACACTAAATCATTTAACAACGATCATAAAAATTAATCACAAAATACCTATAACATTCCTTTAGCGCACCTAGGGTAACTACGCCAGTTACGCACCGTTTACCGCGGTGTGGGTGTTTATTGTACCTACAAACTTTGACTTACCTACTCAACAACCCTTCCGTCAATAGGTAACACTACCACCTTTACAGCCGGTCGTTTTAGCACGGTCCCATTTGCTAAGGTTACATCCACCACTCTTACTTGACCGTCTGTTCCAGGATATACCTCACTTACTGTTCCTCTAGGCCAGGTATTTCGAGGTTGATTTTTATCGAAAATCAAAACTACGTCTCCTATTTTAATTGGTTGCGTGCTACTATGCCATTTTTGGCGTTTTTGAAGCGTGGGGACATATTCTCTTAACCAGCGGTACCAAAACATTTCCGCCAGAGCTTGTGCTTTACGCCATGTTTTCCTTGAATCAAGATCAACCGGATCAAACGTCCCCAACGTAGATATGCCCGATGCAGTTCCGAGAAGTAAGTGATTAGGTGTTAGCGCAACGGGTTCATTCGGATCGGTATCAACATAGGTTAATGGCCTACTATTTATCAACATTTCAGCTTCGGCTAATAAAGTAAGCAACACTTCTTCTCTTGGTGCTCGTTGGTTAAGCGTGGTTTTCAGCGCTGCTTTCACCGACCTCACTAGACGCTCCCAGCAACCTCCCATATGTGGACTAGCGGGTGGGTTAAATCGCCATGAAATACTACGAGCCATTGCGTCGCTTTGAATCTTATCGTGGTCCAATGAACGTAAAGCCGCTTTCAGTTCTGCATCAGCTCCCACAAAATTCGTCCCTCTATCGCTACACATTACTGCTGGCTGGCCACGACGAGCAATGAAACGTCGTAAAGCCATTATAGCTGAGTCCGCGGACAGCGATGTAGCCAATTCGAAATGAACTGCGCGAGTTACAAGGCACGTAAAAAGTACACCCCACCTTTTCTCACGACGCCTTCCAATGGCTACCTCCATAGGACCAAAATAATCAATCCCACAATGTACAAATGCTCGTCGAGTATCTTCTAGTCTAATTAATGGTAAGTCTCCCATTTTCGGTTCCGACGGCATAGCGCGCCTAATTCGACAAAATTGGCATTTTAACGTAACGTTTCTTACAACTCCTCTAAGATGGGTTATCCAATATCTTTCCCTAATACTATTTATTACAGTATTGTTGTTAGCGTGCAGCGCCTTCTTGTGAAAATTATGTATCAACAGCTGAGCTGTTCTGCCGCGGCCATCTAATATTATCGGATGTTTCTCGTCAAAACTTAGGTATGATGCTGCACTCAATCGGCCTCTAACCCTGAGTAGACCATCTCCTTCATAAATAAAAGGGTCTAGGTTACGTAACTTACTACCTGACGATGGTGGCTTTCCTTCTGTCATAGCTCTCATTTCATCAGGGAAGGATTCCGCCTGAGATAGCTTCAATAGCAATATCTCGGCATCTCGTAAGGCATCAGCGGTCAGTTCCAGGCGCTGTCTCTTTTTACATTTACTTATAAACATCATCACTCTCGCCATCACCCTTACTGCTCGTGTCCACGACGAAAATCTACTGACGTCAATTACTGGGGTGCTCTGCTGCACTATACAAACTCGATGTACTCGTTCAGGATCTTCAGCGGCATCATCATTATACTCATTGACAGGCCAATCTTCTTTTTCCTTAAGTAAAAATTGCGGTCCTGTAAACCACAACTTAGGTTCCGTTGGCCAGTGAAGTTTAGTCGCTTCATCGGCTGGATTGTCTGCCGACGGTACCCAGCGCCATTCACTGGTGTTTGAATTTCTGTCAATCTCTGCCAGCCTGTGCGACACGAACTTTTGATAGTCGCGAGGATCTGATCTGATCCACTTTAAAACAGTTTTTGAGTCGGTCCACAGGTACTTAGCCGTAATTTTAGAACCCAGTTCTTTAGCAATGGAGCTGGCTAATCTACACGCTAAGACAGCAGCTTGTAGCTCTAGCCTCGGTATGGAAACTACCTTTAATGGTGCAACCCGTGCTTTACCCGCAACTATAGATGCCGTCCGCTGACCCGCGACATTCCATCCTACCACGTAAGCGACTGCAGAATACGCTTGCTCACTCGCGTCTCCGAATACGTGGAGCTTTAGATCACTAAGCACCAGTCCAAACCAGCGTGGTATTTGTACATCGATCAGACACTTCACCTCTTGTAGCCATCGATTCCACTCACTTACTTCATTATCTTCTAATGTCTCATCCCAGCCTATGCCAGATTTCCATATCTTTTGCAGCAGGATCTTCGATCTGATAGTGTATGGATAGAGAAAACCTAACGGATCAAAAATACTCATAACGAACTTTAAGTATTCTCTTTTCGTTGGTACTCTCCTACCGTCGGTGATGTCTTTTGCTAGTTTTTTAAATGACAAATCGAATTTGAGAACATCGTTTTCCGGTACCCAAATCATTCCTAGCGTCCGCTCAGAGTTATTCGGCAATCGGTCGAGATTCACTTTGCCTGGTACAACAGCTGGTAGCTCAGACCTGAGTTCAGCAGAATTCGTCACCCACCCTCTTATTACGAAACCACCTGAGGCGTGAATTTCCGATACGTCTTTGATCATCTGGCGTGCGCTTTCCACCGTTTCTACACTATCTAAATAGTCATCCATATAATGATTCTCATGGATAGCTCGAACCGCTTCTGGTTTGTGGTGTTCAAACTCACTTGCGTTTCTATTCAAGATATATATTGCAGAAGTAGGTGAACACTTTGCTCCGAAAATCATACAATCCATGACATAAATTTCTCCCTGCCACAAAAACATCTGCGCCCCTTGGTCAGCTGCTCTCATTCTTATTCTTAAAAACATGTCGGCTATGTCTGCCGTATAAGCAATGGGACCCATTCTGAACTTTAATAATACTCCTAGCAGCGAGTTCAACATGTCCGGACCAGTTAGCAAGTTATCGTTCAAAGAGGTACCCTGGTACGTAGCTGCTGCATCAAACACTAGCCTTAATTTATTAGGCTTATTTGGGTTTGTCACCCCAAAGTGAGGTAGATACCAAACTGGTTTGTCAGGTAATTTGTCGACAACCCTAGCGTACTTTTCTTCAACTAGTCTATTTATTTGGCGCGTGTACGCTAGAGCAAATTCTTTATCTTTCTTCATCCGTGCCTCAATTCCTTGTAATCGCTTTAACGCGTAGTTGTAATTATTCGGCAAACTAACTACTTCTTTTTTCCAGAGGAGCCCAACTTCCCATCCACCCTCTACTCGGCGGCTGGTACTATTTAAAATATCTATAGCCCGCTCGGTTTCCATATTTTTCCTAGAAACTTCTGTGATACCTATTGATTCTAGTTCGAATTGATGTTTCACAAGGTCGTGTAAGTCGTCGGTCTCTAGGATAAAATTGACATTTTCACTATCCGATACCCCAGCAGGACCCACCGGCCCATGCACAACCCAACCCAGTCTCGTGTGGGACGCCACAGGTTGACCTGACCTACCCCGCCTGATACTATCATTTACTATCAACTCCCAATTATCTTGACCTAAAAGTACCATTGGCTTAGCATCTGTATAAGGAGCTATATCTAGTTGACGCAGGTAGGCATGGTTTACTGCGCTGGCAGGTATGCTTTGGGATGGTAAGTCTAAATCTTTTATCGTTCTCATAGAGATTTTATGAACATTACCGTTAGGTCCGCGAACTTGCGTAGTTACCCTACGTGATTGATCGTCCGTCACACTTATGCCACGTGCACTAACAATTCTAAGTGCGGAAACAGAACCGTTCAAGTTAACAGTAAGAGATTCATCAATAAGTGATACAGTAGCGCCGTCATCAAGTAAGGCGTAAGATGTTATCTTATTACAGTCGTTGTCATAAATCTCGATCGGTATCACCTTAAGTAATGTTTTTGTAAATCGCTCACCAATGTTCGTCACCGATTCTGTGTCCATTACCGTTGTTGGAGATGAGGCACGGTCGCTCACAAGTGGTACCTCTGTGACCACAGCTGTGACCTCAACGTTCGACGAGCGGTGTAGGGACGTATGGTGCGACAAACGGCACTTGTCACACCGCTTGGCACGGCACTGATAACGCGTGTGGTTTTGTGATAAACATTTAAAACACAGCCTATTCACTCTCACTAGTTCCCACCTGTCGTCGTTGCACATACTTAGGTAATTTTTGCATTTGGGTAACTCATGGTCCTCTGCGCACAACACACACTTTACCTCACCGTCGATAGGGGGTACTTCAACATTCGTAAAACCTCGATCTCGTGTCCCTGCTTGTCGTTTCTGGAACCCAGTGGCGGTGGAAGGGTTAACACGTCGACCGTCGGCGTTGTACAGGTTAACGTTATTTGATGTTTTGGGTGCTGTGGTTGATGGTGTCGTACTTATTGGCATGTAATATGACGACGCTCTTGCTAGGTACGTGAGGAACTCCACCAAGATGTCCAGGTTTGGCGAAACTCTGAGATCCTCACTTTTCTGGCTTGTATCCAGTTTCATTACATATTCTCCATACTGAGCTCTCTGTGCGTGCGACAACTTACTCAGCACATCACTCACAAGCTGGGGGTTGTTAATATACCCGTCGGCTCTTATATTTCTTAAAATCGACACACAGTTTCTCACCACTGCTGCAAATTTCCGTATCTCAGCTCCACTTTCCGACACTCGTGAAAGTCCTTTAATCTTTTGTAACGCGCATTCTAATAAAAGGTTAGGATGCCCGAATTCCTGATCCAGAGCGCTAATAATTTCTCTCGGGTCGGAGCTGGTTCTCAGTAGGTCTTCGACAGCACACTTGGCTTCGCCGATCAACGCTCTTTGTAGTCGGGTAATATTTTCAAAATCACTAAAATTGTATGTAGCCGTTGACATCTCGTATGACCTTTTAAATAACAACCAATCCGCCGGAACCCCTCCAAATGATGGTAATTCGTAGCTTCTAATTTTCATCATTGGTACAGCTAGGGGAACTGTTCGGACCTCCGGCGTCGTGACAGCGGCGTCGTCGGCGGGAGTCACAGCGGCGGCGGTGCTGGTTATGGCGGCGTTGACGGGACCAATCCTCGGAATTTGCGTGTCTAATGTCGGGTCTTTCTGGGGAGGTTCGCAACACTCGTGGGGCCTCATACTTTGATGGGGTCCCCCATCTTTGTAAGCAGGTTGGGGGAGACCTCTGTGATTATCGTGATGCGGTAGAGCTGCTGCTAGATCTGTTAACCATTCCTCGACATTATTACGACTGCTCTCGATTTGCGTGCCACGAGTTTTATTGTCGTCATCAATCTCATCGATGTCATCAATTTCTGCCATGTCCATGGCTAACTTTTTTGTGATCAAATCTTCTTTGATTTTGGCAACTTGCAGTTCTGCTTCGTAAATAGCTCTGCGTCGTAAGGTTTCTTTGCTGACACGACTTGAACCCGAATGCATGGATGCGCTACTCGTAAGATGGCGGCGGTTATTGGTTTTCTCGTCCTTTACAACCGACGCCACAGCGTTAGTTGGTGTCGTGCACAGTGAGGCCTCCTCTCGACTGACTGATGACTCGAGCTGTCGTTTTGTGGTACTACGTGTTTCCATTTTGATGATGCGACTCGGAAGGACCAAATTATAAGATATTTAGGTGTTGGGTTCACTGATTAGAAAACACGAGTCCAAAGTACGAAACACAAAGTTTATTAAAAATATCACGGCAAAGTTAGCAACAAATAAAACAGACTACTTATGACACTAATTCACTAATTATAAGCACATTCGCGAATTTCGGTAACGGCGAGTGACGTGACCGTTCTCTCTCTCTGATCTTTTGTCACTGGCGGGCCGGCGATGCAAACCGAGCCGCGCCTGAGCCGGCGGCCCCCCCCGCTGAGGTGCGGGGCGCTCGGCACACACGTCCCTCCTCTTACCCCGCACGCATCGCGCCATACTTGTGCCTTGTACAAAGCAATGTGCGATGTAATAATACAAAATACCTTAGGTACCTACCTTGGTATATCTAATTACCTACCTAGATGTAAATAAGTTTTCTACACAAGCTTTGAATGTCATATTTACTTATACCTATCTAATCAAAAGCCTAAAGAATAAGATTCAAGTGTGTTCAAAAAAAGTGTGTAGCGAAAACTGCATTTATGACTTGGCAAACACAAAAATATTTTTTCAACGAAGCTGGTATGCCATGATTACACAACCATGAAAAATGCAGCCAAGCACTAGTGTAAATTTTTGCATCCAATTCCAAGGTTTGTGCTTTCCAGGCTGCACATAATAATGTACACCCTTGAAAACACGTACATTCGACACATGTCGGACTTGTACAACAACTGACAATAACAACCCGTGTCAATAAAGCACAAGTGGGGTATAATAGATCCCTCCGAAGTCCAGTGTGAGTGCGGAGCCCCAACGCAAAATATGCCGCACCTCCTCTCCTGCGCTCGGTGCCCATCCACCTGCACCCAAGCAGACCTAACAAAAGCAGCGGACAAGACCATACAAGTTGCTACCCATTGGAGCACATTAATATAGCCAGCCATTGACACGAAGAATGAATAAAGCACGGCCTGTTATTGCACGGACTGATAATGTACATCCAATAATTCAAATCTAATGGCATTGATTATCGGAGTGTGCATTTATTGAGAGGCCATACATTATTACGCTGCAAATCGAATGGTCGTGTAGTGTTAGCTCCGGTTGGCTTGGCTCGTATAAAAGTTACTTAATGCTTGTGGCTCCCATTAGTTGCTCGTTGCCAACAAAACCATTTTTCGTAATGGCGTAGCGCCTTCTGCGCTCGCCAGTAGCCCGGTAACGCTGTCGGAAATCGCTAGGCGATTATACCAGCATTTTAGTCCGTTCGAAAAAAAAAAAAAAAAAAGGCTCCCATTATATTCTGCCTTAGACGAGTAACTCGTCTAAGTATTCTGCTCTTGCGTATATTAGCGCACGCACACAGTAAATACAGATGTAAAACAAAAGTAAAGTACTTATTTGATTAAATACCTGTAAAAGCTACGTCTACATAGGCCAAATTACTCTGTGAAAAAAGAAGTGTAGGATTAGAATAAAACTTTGTAGTAAAAGATGTCAATGTTACTGCGAAACTTCTGTAAAATACAACGGAGTTTTGCGGTTTCTTACAACAATTCACACAAAAGCATTCTAAAAAATACTGTTAAATGGAAAAGTATTACTGCTGACGCATTTAAATCACACAGAGTTCAGAAAAAAAAGGAACCAGTCGAAGTCTTCAAATGGGTATTATTGGTGAGGAACTACTATTTTTATAGGTGTTAAGTTACCATCATCGTAAGATATACAGTAGGTCGTCTACAGCAGGTTTAATTGAAGATTTTTCAATAGGTACCTACATCTTTTTTTGAGGGAGGACTAGACCCTTTCTCAAAGAGGGAGCGCGGAAGAATGATAATATTTTCATCATTTATATTTATTAGTTGCAACTAGGGAGGTAACTTTAAAGATTATTGTAATGCAAATATATTTTCTGTCGCTTCGGTAGTTGCTGCCTCGGCACGTTTGCTTTGCTTGCTCGCCTTGCTCATATTTAATATACTTTAATTCTAACATAACCTAACCTGTCCCGGTTGAATCCAAGGTAAAATTTTAAAGTGTGTTAAGGAAGTACTACTACTTACCAAGTCATAGATACCTATACTGTCTTAGAACTATCTTACCTATGAAAACGATGCAGGATTTAATGTTTTTGTGTAGCTTGCCCTAGCATTCAGATCAAACACCGTTGTCTTGGCTACCAAATGGCTAGTGGCATTTACTGAGCGAATTATATTCAAAGGATATAATGGTAACAAATGTGATGTTATTAATAAGCTATGATATGCTGCCTTGTAGAGATCGCTTTCAGCGATAAGGCCACCCATTGTTTTGCCAAATTGTGTATATTACCTGTATTATGTTTGTGTGGTGAACAATAAAGAGTTATCTATCTATCTTTATCTATATGTTTAGAATCGACTAATCTCTTTGGCATAATATCTTATTTCTCTCTTGCTATATTGTAGGCAATACCTGTGACTTCATTTGGGCTGGGCTGTTGGCAGATGTACCGCTTAAAGTGGAAAACCAACCTCATTGATATGCTGCATTCCAAGAGTAATGCTCCTGCTATTGATATACCACCTGAGTGAGTATATTATTGTATTTATTGTAACCTTACTTACGCTATAGTCAAATCTTACTTAACTTATATTTTTGCATTATGTCCTATAGTCTAAACTAAATTTGACTTGTAATATAGTTTTACAGAGTTGGACAAAATGGAATTTAAACCTGTAAAAGTTCGAGGCAAATTTGTCCATGAAAAGGAAATGCTCATTGGACCCAGGGCATTGATTGATGAGACTCCTGGTATGTCCAAAGTGGGGTCGCTAGTCTCAGATCCTAAGAAAAATCAAGGATGGCTAGTTGTCACACCCTTTATGTTGGCAGACACAGGGTATGTTGATCAAGTTAACTACTATTCTTTTATGAAACCTTGCTGTAAGGTAACTCTTTCAAATATCATTTTGGGATTGATGAGTTTTACATTTCAGAGAAGTAATACTTGTTAACCGTGGTTGGATTCACCAAAGTATGAAACCAAAAGAGAAACGTGAGGCTTCATTCATCAACAAAGAAGTTGAGCTTGTTGGTGTTGTGAGACTGACAGAAAAACGTCCTCCATTCATGCCTAAGAACCATCCTGAGAAAGGCTCTTGGTTCTACAGGTTAGTTGTATTTTGGACTTAAAAACGTATCAATCAATACTTATCTTCATTTTACATTTTGGAATTAAACTGAATGAGATAAAAATAATCAAGCTAAAGTCACTTCTGAAAACCAATGTCATTATTATAGTTAAGCATGCTAGTAAACTGACAAACCTGTGACATGGTTACTGAGGTTTTGTTTTTCAGAATTAACACCCAGGGTTTTAACCAGGTTAATTTGTGGTTTGTACAGGGACTTGGAGCAGATGAGTAGCTATCTTGGTTGCCAGCCTGTATGGTTAGATGCAAAGGGAATCCAAGATCCGCCGGAAGGATGGCCTATTCCTAATCAAACTAGAGTCACCATTCGAAATGAACACCTCTCCTACATCATTACTTGGTATTCTCTATCCATCTTCACGGCTTTGATGTGGCATCGTTACTTCATCAGGAAACTACCCTTGCTTTGAATTAGTAATAAGCTATTTGGTACAACTAGAATGTTATTTTTATATTTATAAGCATTTAAGTAGCCAAGTTGTTTAGTTAATATCAAAGAAATGAAATCTATGTAACTACATATTATAAAGTACCTATTATTGTTTTTGTTATATACTAATTTCATCTTATTTTATTGAGAGCTCAGAAACCATAATGGTGTCAGAGTAGCTTCTGACTAAATTAATTGATCTCTTGATAATATTTCCTTGTAATTTATGAATTTAATTAGTGCAAAAAAACACAGTAGTCAGGTAATTTAGCCATGAAAGACAAACCCTGTCTATAGAATTATTATTGTTCTGGAAAGTTTTACTACCTGCCTGAATTATATTTGGTATGTTGGGTTATTTTGGGTAGCTGCAGGTCAAAGTAGTACTAATTTTTACATTGAGATCTTTATTTAACTCACACCAACACAACATAATCTGATAGGTGGAAATTTGTCTAGCAGCAAGATGATTTATTAAAAACGCTTTCAGATATTAAGCAGGTTGATACAAAATTAAATAAGTACATAGTTTAAGTTGACGATTTAGATATAAATCAAAATCATCGCTCGTAATTACGTACATCCAAAGCGCTAATAAATAATGATTTCATCTTATAGCATGAAGAAATACATTGCAAATAACGATACAGTCGACATTAGTGCTTAAATATTCATTGACTCTATTTCTAGTATCACAGGCCACCATTTTATGTTCACACAATATATCTCAATGATCACGATACCTTACCAACAGACAACATACTTGCTTGCTTACGTACCTTGTGATACATAAGCAGGTACCTTGTGACTCTGAACAGTGGCCTCTGATATGTAAGTGTATATTTTTAACCATAACATGTAGAACATAGTTTTAATTACTTGCTTTAAACGCATAAACATTTCTCCTTATCTAATGAACTACAATAGATTTTTGAAAACACACATTAAAATATAGTTACATTGCTCAATCTACTAATAATTTGCCTAGGAAATATAACTATGAGAATCTTTTAAATGTGAATAGAAAGGAACAAAGTACATCTTGAAGAATTTCGACTAAAAATATATACAACTTAAAAATTTACATTTGATTGTAGTTAACATAAAATAAAACAATAAATACACAAACAGCATGACTAACTTTGTCATGAAGACGTCTTTTACTTACTTATATGACAACTTATACAATTTAATCATATTAAATGATAAATAATATTTATTGCCCTAGATAAAAATATCGTTATTGTTTAATTAATATTATTTTGATTGGATGAGATGCTCTGCCGCAAACTGATAGTTGCAGTCATGAGCCTTTTTGTATGATAAAAATTTAATGGCTTAATTAAATAAATTACATTTAACAAAATAAAAATTAAAATAGTTAATTTATGAATATTAAAACAGTTAAATAATTTTATGAGAGTAAAATAACTTAAGTACAACACTTTTAATAACTCTATTAATGTGAAATATAACAATGAGTAATATATAATATGTAATATAAATTAAAATTATTGATAATGTGATTCTCATAAATGGTGAGAAAATTAAAACTAATGTAGTGAGTACCAAGTTTCGGCGAACTTGCTAGGAAAATCGCGTTTTTTTTTCATTTGATATCCAGTATTGTGAAATGTAAAATGTCATTGATTTGAATGAATAAATTGTCTATTTACGCCGACAGATGTACATAATGCATCATCCATTTAGGTAGTTGTTTTTCAACAAAATATTCGCTCTTATGATACTACATGTTTTTATGTTTACATATAACCACTTATTGACACATCAATGGTAAGTACTGGGCCTAGAAAGGTAAGATAAAGGACATAAAATATCTATAATTGGTCAAAAATAATGTCATTACAACGAACCTCAAAGTATATACAAATTATATCAACCACCTCCTTATTCACAAGTGATTTTGTTTTATATAACAAATAAAGATTACAGATGATCGAAAACAATAGTGTAAAATCACCAATGAGTGGGGGCCATACGTGCGTAAAGTAAAATTTAAAAAGTTTTAAAAAGAAATAAAGTTTAAAAAGAAATAAAGTTTCAAAAGAAATAAAACTTTAAAAGAAATCAAAGTAATAAAATAAAATGTCAGCACAAGCTGTGCTGACGTGTTACATGAAACTCAGGAATATTGAACTTAAATTTATGCGGGCAAGTCAAAATTAGAGACATGTATCTGTGGTACATGTTTCGTATCGATCTTGGGCGACGTCTTGTAGTCGCAAATACCCAGCTCTTTCAATTTCCATTCCCAGCCCATTGACTGGACTGCGTGTAAGGTTTCTGCCTCCGTGTGCTGTCGTCGAAGCATTCCTTCCTGTTGGTGTTACAAATCACAATTTACAACAGACAAATCAATTATTACTTTGTCTTTAATCTCTTGCGAACGGATTCTCACATATACATACACATACAAGTTTTATAACGCCTAGCTCTCTATTTCTAGCATGACCTAGAGCTCCTATTACCTAGATGACCTAGAGAACCATTCCTTTCGCGACGAACTCAATATTTTACCGTAGTAGAAACCATTATTGTGTTATAAATAACTGCAGTTTGCACAATTAATCTAGGTCTTAAGACGAGTTTTATAACTAAAACTTTATGAATTATTAGCGTAGCAAACTTATGATGCATACCTTGATCTTCTCCCATTTGTCGTCGACCTCCTGCAGCCATGAGTTGATCTGCCTGCCGTTGCAGCGGGATCGCTGCGCGTTGCGTTTCTCTTCCTGTTCTGGAGCTAACACGTTGTACACTTCGTTGTCACGCAGCATTGTGCACACAGAGAAAGGAAGAGACTGGAAACAAGCAAATTCTTATATTCATTAACCATGCACGAGGAATGCATTCGGTAAGACAATTACGACAAGTAACCATTAAAGCTCCTTTATTATCTAATGTCTTAATAACTTGTTTGCCTGCACTATACCTGGTTAGCCACAGCGCGCTCAGCACGCCCGTGCACGCGCAATATTTCCTGTTCGACGGCCAGCACAAGCTTCTCCTTCTCGACTAGATGTTGTATACGCAGCCGGGTCCTGGGAACAAATAAGTATTACACACTAGAGTCGGAGGCTAAAATCATTCTTCCCTGGAAATTTATGGGGAATATGCTCAGCAGTGGACTTTTTCAATTTGATAATAATTATTATTATTGTTACTGGTCAGTGGTCGACCAGTGTACGAGTGACTGCTGTAGACAGCAATTCAAAGTTGACCATTCATAAGTTTATGTACCTTTCCTTATCTTGCATAAAAAACTCTGAGACCATCTGTGGTGGCATGTTGTGCGGGATCTCCACCGCTGGTTCTGGGTTTACATTACCCTGAAGCGTGTAAGTGCAACGGTTCATCAGATACTTGTTAAAATCCTTCGGTGGCTTTGGCTTCACAGGAAACAGCAGCTTCTGGCGACCATCGATCTGCAAAGTGTAAAAATTCATTTAATTTCATGTAACATAAAAGCACTCACTATAAGTCAACAGTTGATCTGTTAATCGCTTGAGTGTATGACTTTATTGATAAGTAAGTATTGAAATACATAAAGCACTGCTTTCCAATTCACTCCTTGGTAGCTACTCTAAGAGAACAAATTCTATTGACTTGAGGTTACCTGCTTCCTAATATGGATGTACATTTGATATGGGTTGGAGTGTGTGATGCTGTGAGCGCTGCTCTCCTGGGCTGCCTCACTCCTAGTCTCGCGATGATGATCCTTAGATGCCTTGATCTTCCTCTTCCGGGGATGCAATTCTACAGACGGAGTGGAGGTACTCGCTATAATAACATTAGAAACAACTAACATTTACCACTTAGCCAATAAAGTAACAGGCCAGCCCCGTATCAGGTCACTGTACACCAACACTTTAATTTGGTTAAGTTTTGATTTGAAATAAACACAAGAGCTCTATTTGGCTGCAGAGCTTTATAGTTTGGAATTAAACAAAAACTCATCTACTTATCTATGAGCTTAGCTCAATAGTATAAGTAAATTTATCATGTCCGGATTCTTGGTAATTCAAAAGTGAATAGTAAAAAGCATAGTGATCGAGCCAAGATTTCCAAGTATCAACCATCGAACCCACACCAAACCAAATGTGCATGAAATGATTGGTTAGGCAACAGCTTTGGGCCGGTTAATGTGTTGGTGAACACTAACCTTAGTCCAACTATGTTCCACACAATAGACCCTAGCCGTTGTGATGGTTTATCATTTATAGTCTACTTTATGTGAACTTTCAATAAACATTAAGCATCTGTCATCGGCTAAGATCCATAATGCTTTTGATAGGTTATTTAAATCCGATCCAGACCAGCAAGGCAGACTTTTGTTACTATACAGGTAAATTCAGTTGAATTACAATACCTGGATCGTTCTTTGACGACACATGATCACCATCCTGTCCCTGAAATGAATGATTTAATCAGAATTTTCTGCTGGCATTTGAATATTGAATATGTGCTGTATGAATAATATATTTACCGGTTGCGGACTTTTGTTGGAATTGAGAGCATTTACGTGAGGCGATGTCCTCTCTTTATCGTCAACAGTCTTGTGTGAGCGCAGCACTCTCTGCCCCGGCTGAAATATATTGAAACTTCTTAACATACAGGTCACAAGAATAACGTATTTAATGAATGATAAACAAACTAAACATACAAAAATAAGCATACTAAACTCCTATGGGTCCCATAGCCGTTAAACAAATAAGTAAGTAATTTGTTTTTAACCATTACTAATAAAGTATTATCTTTACGAAGCATTACAACAATGCTAGGTAATGATTATTAAATTTATGTGTTTTGAAGCAAATATAATTTTTACAAGGTGAACAACACAATGTTTTATGTTTTCATCTCACTACTGATATAGGTCGGTATTTGACCACTCAACTGTATATAATATAGTAAGCTAGGGATCCCTAAAATAAACAACATAAATTCAAAGTAATTAACAACAAATACAAAAAAACTCATAATATATATAAACCAAATTGAAACCAAATTAAATATCAAAACATTAAATTAAAATGTTACACAAAGCCTAGATTTGGTTTATCTACCGTGTAACTTTATAATAAAATAAAAAAAGAAAATAATATTGAAAAAGTGATGTTATACGGGAGGGGGATGTACAACATACCTTTGGTATATTTACCTTGCCGCCTTCGCCAACCCTCTTATCATCATTACCGTCGGAACTATCCGAAGTCTGTCCGTTGTCTGCGGTGCACGGGATCACATACGGAAGAGTTCCCGCGCTGCCACGGCCTTTCCCGCTGCCTCGCTGACCTATAGCAACTAAACTTATTACAATTACAATAAAACATCATACAAAAACTACACAAAGTGCAACCGCAGCACGAATCTTAGGGTTATTATCGTCAGATTTGACTATCAGGATGACGGTATTTGATTAAAAACTGGAAGAAAAAACCATTTTACATGTTTTACAATCGTAATTTTACATCGATCGATAGAGCCTCGGTTATTTGAGCTATTGCATGAAAATTGCGTAAACTATTTTTAGAAACCTTGTTTGATGCGTGCTAAACGCAGTCGAAGACTGCGGCGGCGACCAGGCGGCATTATTACACTGCTGTTTGTTTTTATCAAAATGATAAAGATCCTCTTGACCGATTACTCACAACAACAATGAATGAGAGTAAATCTCTGCGCATGCGTGATGCATGTAGTGGGAGGCAGTTAAGTGACATTACTGCAAGAGGCACGTTGTCGGTACAGAAGTTCACTTTAATGCCTCGGTCAAACTCACGCCTAACGCCGTTGATTGCGATAATAGGCATTGTCGATGTGTATAGCTCGGGTGGTGGTCTTTTTTTGGCAATGAAATATTTCGTTAATCAAAGAGAACAAGTACGTTCAAAAGTACGTTTTGCATTTAACACCGTGAACCCGACGGGATCATACGAGTTTATTTCTCGCCGAGTGATCGACATCTACGAATATCTATAGAATAGGTATATTCTATACTAGCTGACCGGTGCCCACTTCGTTGGGCGGTAAACATGTTTACCTACAAATCTTAACTGAAGTAGTACTCGATGTCACTAACAGATGGCGTTAATACGGCATAAAATAGCGGCCGTTCGCAGTTTCGCCAGCGTGGCAGTTTATATCAGTTCCCGTTATTTTTTCGGGATAAAAAGTAGCCTAAGTTACTCCTTGTTACATTAGCTATCTGCCAGTGAAAGTCCCGTCGAAATCGGTCCAGCCGTTCCAGAGATTACACCGAACAAACAGACAGACAGACAGACAAAAATTAAAAAAATGCTATTTTGGTATATGTATCGTATATACATTCCTATGCATGTAGTAAAAAGCGTTATTTTAATATTACAAACAGACACTTCAATTTTATTTATTTGTATAGATTTTGTCATAAAACTATATTACATTATGAATTAATGTCCTTTTTATAAAACACCTGCGTAGGGAGCCGACCTCGCGTCGGAGCCGCGCGGGTACCTAACTCATAGATCTAAACTACTCCCCTGCACGCGCACTCCCAACTTGGTGACGCTCACTTCGCAACGGGCCGTGCAGCAGAAAACGTAATATTTTAATTTCGCCATAACTTCAAAACCAAACGTCCAATTCTAATCATTTACAGACCAAATATTATCTACATGAACTGTACTTAGTGATAAAATAATTTATTTCGATAAGGATTAATAGTATGAGTAAAATAAATGCGTTTAAATGTAGTCCAAAAAAAATTGAAGATTTTTAAATAAAAAAATGGTTGTTGTGCCTCACTCGACATAGATAGGTATAGTGTGTCGCTGACTTTTTTGTAGATATTTATAAGATCTACAATTATGTAGAACATTTTATGGTTTTATCTTTTATAGTTTAGGCAGCGTACGCAAAATAAGTAACTTTTCTGGTTGATTTTTTACACCTTGTGTCTGAAAAACCCAAATATTTTACGGAACGCTATTTTTTTTCAGATTAAAATATAGCCTATGTTACTCAGTGATAATGTAGCTTTCTAATGAAAAAAGAATTATTAAAATCGGTCCAGTACTTTTTGAGTTTATTCATAACATACAAAAATACAAAAATACAAAGCTTTCCTCTTTATAATATTAGTGTAGATAGAATATTTGATAGTGGTCAAATGAAATTTATTAAGTTTATTGAATAACTTGGGCCTTCGCGACAACAATATAATAGCGATGTGGTTCGCAAAATTAGGCTTGGCGTTGAATAATACATTCAGTCATTTACAACAGCAACAATTAAAATAGATTATTCATTTATCATAATATTCATAAGGGACGTTATTATGTAAGTATGATAACTTTTGGAAAACACAAATGAAGTAGGTAAACTCGATATTTTTTTTTTTCATAAATCATAATTCATTCATCTTGCAATGATTATGCTTATCGCCTAATGTGATTCATATAAATAAATAAGTATTTATGCTAGTACACAACAGTTCATACAGCTAAGACAATTTTCCGGCCAACAAGATCTGGCTCGCCGCATCGTGAAGCGACCATATCAAATGTTTAGTGCTGATAAATAAGATGTGTAAATACATATTTTAAATAGAATCAAACTGTACTAATAGGCTACATTGGCATGGGTCAAATTGAGAAAAAGAAGATACAAGTAAATAAAACGGTGTATCACCGAAAGTACAGGGCAGGGTAGTTAAATCGTTTTTAAAGTTATGTCTTAAAAAAAACACATCAATGTCTCTAAACTTCCCCTACCTCGGACAAATGACCTGACTTTCAAATCTGGCGGTGGGTTCCCCTTCCAGAGCTCTCGTTCATTATCCTTTCACAACCAGCGGGACTAACATCTAAAGGACGAAAACATGTACACAAAATATATTTTTTAAGCCGAACGATTACGTAGCATCAGTTTACAAGGGAAAACGGCACGTGCGTATTACAGGGAGCGATAGCTCGACCACATTTGATACAAATTGTATATGAAAATGCCATCACCTTGTACACAAATGTTACATACCTTCACCTTCCTGCTCGTTTCGTCCGCCCGCACCCGCACCACCAGGAATGACGATCTTGAGCGGCGGCACTTTGGGCGCGCTCGCCTCCTGAGCCTTCGGTTCCTCGTCGTCGCCGCCTTGATACTCCTTGTGCTGGCCGTGCGACTTCGGACTCGCGACGGGGCTCTTTCGGTCGTTCTTGTTTCCTAACGACTTGGATCTCTCTGATGATTTGCTCTGAAATGTAGTTTGATTATTATTTACTAAAAAAATTGCCAATAAATCCATTTTTTTAGGATAGGAGTAGGATAGATTAAATAAGTGTGATAACGGGCCTGATACAACTGGGAAGGCGCATTGTAAGTGTTTAGGTTTCTGCTGGTTTTTTGGTGCATGCTTGGATGAGAATCAGTGGACGACATGAAAATTCCTACGATAAATTAAAAGAAAAAAGATACCAATATCAACACAAAACCTACATGAAATAGGACTGCTACTTACTACTACATAGAGGACTTTACTTACTTTACTTAAGATTAAGTAGGCATCTCCTCAGTACTGGACACAGACACTACGATATATACGATATCCGCCAAGCGTGGTGGATATGGCCAACCCTACCAATATAGGGAGAGGTATATCTCTGTCTAGCAGTGGACTTATTTGAGATGATTACTTTTTCTATGGAATCGCGAGCATAATCCACTTTTCCATACCAGTTTTGTTTGGAACCCCAGTTTTGTTCGCATTTTTTCTATAGAAAAGTAGCTTTTATGTGCGTATTCGTGATAAGTCTTTGTGAGTGATTTTAATGTCCAGCTGTCCGTCTCGTGTACGTACGTACTGACGGTGACTGTGGTCAAGTGATGGTGACTGTGTAAGCAAGCGCGGATCCACCGTTGTGGGCACGATGGGCATGCCCACAACCCTAATACTTACACCTGCGACATTTATTCATTTTGATATCCTTTGAACTTGTTGGCCGATTTTTGGGTGGCTCTGACCACAATCTTTTTTGAGGGTTGGATCCGCGCCTGTGTGTAAGCCACTTAACTATTGTAATACAGTTCGGGAGACGACACCTAGTTTATTCGTGATCTTGAGGTTTATTGCATTATTATCCTGCTGTGTTCTAGTTTTAAGAGTGAGGGTGCCGAAAAATTACTTCACCAGTATGTACAGAGCAGTGCATCGTAGGGCATGTTCCTAGTGAATGTGATCTGCGAGGCATTGCTTTGTTATGGGAACCACTTAACATCACCTAAAAAAATATGTACACTTAGACTTGCGTATATTTAAATTAGTAAAATAAAAAACACGCATTTTTATGGTTTACCTGTGAATCTTTATTTGAAAACCTCTTGGGATAACTGTAATTGTAATGAAACATTAAATACTGTACGTAATATTTTAATAATCTTTATTTTAGAATTTGATACTTTATAGGTAAATAACTTATTATCTATGTGGATGTGTCTAATTAATTAACAAATAATTCATTAACTGCTTGTCTCTTATTTTAAGAGCATTTCAGATGGATCATTAACAGTATCAACATTTTCAGTTGCATTCCTCTATGAAACAGGGAGGAGATTGTGCATTTGTTGCAATCAAATAAATAATAATAAATAATAGATATTTGTGGACATTGGATTGTGCAGCATTATAATTATTATTATTATGGGAACCAGATGACTGATAAAATACTTATATATATATTTTTATAAATACATACTTAGAATACAATATAACACCCAAAGCCTTACACACTTATACAATCGCTACTCTCGTGTACCTAATCCATGAGTTCTTTCCGTCTACCCTGGCCAATCAGGTGATAGTTTATTAGACAGGTATCAACTATCAACTCATAGTACCTATCACCTTCGGAGATCCGTAGGATATTGAAACTGGACATTAGTCTTTTACGATTCTGTGATCTGATTAAAAATGCATTAAGGCGACGCTTCTTCTTCTTTAATACCGGGTGTTATAAGACCACTTCCGAATACTTAAGGAACGTGTAGAGCTACCTACTACAAGGTAGTATAGAATAAATAGCATTGGCTGACTGCTAAAATGACGATTTTGTTAGCGTATTTATTTTTTTTGTAATCAGAATCATCGTCTGAATGTGCAGTTTCAGTTTTCGGAAGTAGCCTTATTACGCCCTGTATATCGCTTCTGTGGTGTTCAACTTCCACAATTTGCCACAGTCAATACCAACATGATTTGTTACAGTAGTTAAAAACGATGAAGGTCTGAGTAAAACAAGAAGGTTGACCGGTGTCATTTACTTATTGTAGAACAATTGTGGTAAAAACGAATACATAGCATGACAGCCGTCACAGCTTAGTTCGTAGCAGACCTGCCTTTTGCGTTGTAGTTGAGGGTTCGATCCCCACCAAGAACAAACATTTGTGTGATGAACATAGATGTTTGTTCCCTGTCTGGGTGTTATACGAGTATTGTATTTAAAGTATTTATTTACAAAAACAAAACATTCTATCGGTCATCTGGTTCCCATAGTATAAACTACGTTTAGTTTGGGGATAGATGATGTTGTGTAAAAAAAAGCCACAAAAATATTTATTTATTTTATCAAGAATAGTAGGCACAAACATGCATTTAAATATATACAGACGTAAGTAGAGTTTTCTACCAGTGTTCATATTTTATTTACAGTTACATATTTATATACTCGTAGTATAGAATTGAAAGGGGAAACGCTTTTGCAAACAATTTTATTAATTTTACACAAGACTTTCACTTTCGGGATCAAATAAGGAAAATTCTTGAAATAAAATTATAATCATAATAATCCTAATCTTTTAATCTAAAAAAGCAAACGAATGAATATATCAGAAATTGATTGGAGTTTTTGTGCAAATAAATCCGTTTAATTTATAAGATTGCTCGTCAACAAAATATTTTTTTACTATTGTCAATTACATTTACAAATACGTATACGTATTATTTACGTATTTTTTTTATAACCCCTGGCATTTATATTAATATTTGATAAATCCCATCACAACAACTATTATTAAGGTTCGCTTAAATATACACTAAACTCTTGGTAACTATTACTAGTAGGTAAGCCTTGCACGAATAGATTTGACCTTTGTGGCGTCTCTAAACGTCTTTAACTTCGTCAGTCTAAATAAGTCCACAACTGGACATAGGCCTCCACCATATTTGGAGGGGTTTGCCATCAGTCTTCACGCTTGGCAGCCGGATTGGTGGCGGTGTTTAGTACTCAGGAGATTACCATCTCATGGTGCGTTTCTTTAGTCGCCTCTTACAAGATCGAAAGGAGGTAATGGAGGGGCCCTATTTGCCGAGGTTACCACGACAATCAACAACGCAACGCAACACCCTCCACAGTCGAGCTGTCTCTGCCACGCAGTGTTCTTAAATTTAGAATACGAACCTTCTGTTAACTTTTTTGTGGTGAAGGCAGACTCCTGTGCGTAAATATCAATGCAACAATTTCACACAACTAATCTTAAAATACGTAGGTAAACTAATAGAAATGCGTAAAACACTTTACACTAAACAAATGAAATAGACACATTTCTTTTCAAGTAAAATATACATAATCTTTTAGGTATAAAAGGAAATTATCGAGAATCAGACGTGTATTTCAATAGAGATGAAGAGAGATGTACGCAGTGTAATGTAATGCCACCAAGAGCAAGTACTCAGCATTGCAAGAACCCATTGAACCCAATTACTACAGACGTCAGTCTTATACGTGATCCGAACGGCTGTCCAGCAATTTAAAAACAAAAAGGCATCAGAGACACTAGCTTCTCTTAAGTTCTCTGCACCATCAAAGTTGCCTATAGAGCCTCGAAATTCAATGTCTTCAAATTCAAAGTGACTCGCCTAAAACCAATCTTGGCCTTAATGCACCACTGAACAGGTTAGCTTGTTAATACAATAGTACGACTAAGAGCAAAAGAGTGGACTTGTTCGCTGGATCAGTGCGTGAGTTATGCCTCGTACTTATAGAATTAAAAAAATTTTTTTTTATATATTTCTAATTTTAATAAGATATATTAATCACTAAATTATTATTATTTATTTAGCCTTTGTAGGTTTTAAATTATCTGAACTGAACTAAATCTGGAATTAGTTCATATTTATAATAAATTATCTTTATAATTTGATATATATTTATTTATACATAATATACATTTTATATTAAATGAAGTTTGTTTTAAATTATCTGTATATTATTCAATCTGAAATTATTTTACTATACTGTTACAATTAACTTTTGAATTATAAGAGTGTATACTTTGTTGGTGACATAAATAAATAAAAGGGGGTGCGACAGGGAGATATAATGTCTCTGAATCTGTAAAAATGCATAAGAGGTTGTTTTCAAGGTCACGAGCTCACTTAATCGAAGGACAGTGATGTATTATTCCCCTTACCTTCGATTTGAAGATGGCAGAATCGCTAGAAGACCTAGGCATAATGCTCAGAGAACTTAATATTGTCTCCCAACAGGTGAGTTTTAAAATTAATATAAGTAAGACGAAAACCATGTCGGAAGATGTGGTTCCTAACTATGTGGGCTTTACACAGACTGAAAGTTGTGTGCAACGGGCTATGGAGAGAGCTAAAAAGTGATAGAGAGAAAATCGTCACTTTTTGTTTTTTTTTTGTGTTTTCGGCATCGATATCTTAAATGCATAGTAAACTATATGTACTCAATTAACTTATTTGAAAACGCGTAAAAACGACAGCACACCAAAACAGCAACCTAAAAGAAATCGCTATAATCTAATATGTCATCCATCGTAATAGGTAACTTAACACGTTCCTGGAGTATTCAGAAGTGATCTTATTACACCCGGTATAATGCCTATATCAATCGAATTACCTCAGAGCTCCCACACTGTGGACTCGCTCTATATCGCATTGTACTGCGTCTACAACTCTGAGACGTAAAGGTGTCTCATGCCTGTAAGTGCACCGCAAAGGCAAAGCCCAATATTTTAAATTAATTAAGAATTGATTGACATTTTTTTTCACAGTTCTACTATTTATGGACACTTTAACACCGTGAATATGAAACGATACTGTTGTTTTCTTTTCAGTCAATTTCGCCAGCCTTGTGCAGTTCTAATGCACGAGAGGTAAAAGTGAATAACCTTTTTCGATTTCCAGCCGCTCATCTGCGCTCGCATCTGTAAAAATATATTATATGTAAAATACATATTAGTTTTCGTCGATGTAAAAATTCCACTGCAGTTATGGCTGCTGGAGGAGTCAGGGATGATCTCTCAGTTCCAAACACTCGGTGAATTAAAGATGTGAGAGGCACTTACAATAACACTGCGGCTACTAATCCGCCTGCTAAGCGTGGTGACTACGGCAAACCCCCGCAAATATGGGGGCGGCTTATGCTCAGGTTTGGTACTCATTCAGATCATAAAGATAATTCTAAGTGGGATGGTGTATTAATTTAGAATCTTAATCAGCAGTCATTGGTCAAAATAAGTAGGTAGTTAAGGATGCCCT
Organism: Electrophaes corylata; assembly: GCA_947095575.1. NCBI lineage: Eukaryota > Metazoa > Arthropoda > Insecta > Lepidoptera > Geometridae > Electrophaes > Electrophaes corylata. The sequence goes on along the minus strand of OX352698.1, from coordinate 7,121,622 downwards.
ATAATAATAAAAAAATACCTGTAAATAATTTAAAAAAATAAAACTTTTGTCCATCGTCTTAGTGCTAAGGTTAAACATTATTGACCAGTGCTACATGACTGTTTTGCGAACTCCTTATGTCTAATATTAAATTAAAATAATCAAAGCACATCAAATACTAAAAAAACGGCACATCGGTTTACCTTGTCGTGCTGCGCTTGCTCATCAGATTGTCGCAGTCATCCGCCGGTTTCTTCTTATGGTCGATACACCTCGCCATCACGTTCCGTAGATGTCGTAAAAGATGACTTAATTAACCGAACAGGGTATCACCAGGGTATAAAACATTTAAACGAAGAAATAATATTCGTGCATAAAAATAATAAAATAATAATTGAAAGTTTTCTAAGCTGCTACGAACTGTATTTAAATATAAAGGAAAACTTACGGAATGAGAGTTTTGCGAGTTGGATTTCTCTTTGTAGCCTTTCCCTTGGGACTGCACTTTTCCGGTAGAACCCTTGCCACCCTGAGAGCCTTTGCCGAGTGGTGTCGCTCCTGTCTTGCTCGCCGGTCCTGGCAGCTTGCTGCCGGTTAACACGCTAACATGTAACAAATTACACGTTAAAAACTTATAACATTTAGTCATTACAGTAACAGAACTATATATAATTACAGATTTAACATGAGTTTTACCAAAACTAGATGTACTGTTTCATGCTGACAATAATTGTACCTGACCATCAGGCAAAAACTAAACAACAATAAAAGGGTCTGTGACGTAACAAATTGAACAGAATAAAAAAACTCCAGAAAATCTATCACTAATAGTAGTCTAATAAACCAGTCTACATATACCTATTATTAAGTTTTTTTTAATGAGTACATACAGTTTCTTGGCCTGTAAGATGGCGGATGACGTAACGGATCGAATACCACGCACAACAGTATTTAGACTGTCAGTGAATTCTGAAGGAAAATGGCTACTTAATTTTTTTCCAGGTTTGCCCCCTTTTTTAAGCAAATTAGACTGGGCTATAAAAGTGGGTGGTGAGGGCCAGGTTTCGTAGTTTCGCAGTTTCTTTAAAAAGCAGCGTATAGCAAAAAAGGTAAAAGTTGGTAATGCCAAGATATAACAGATCAAAATTAGAATGTTTAGCCTTACTAGATTTTGTCACAACCAACTGGAATGTAATGTAATTATGTATGGTAGGTAAACCTTCTATCTATACCAATTTAAAGAATCTTTGTCCTGACTGACTGATGACTGTTTAGCCTTATTAGATTTTGTCACAACCAATTGGAATGTAATGTAATTTTGTGTGTCCAATGGTTACAGAGACTTGAAATTTACAAGGTATTCATCTGAAACGAAGTCGCGCACGTTTCGCTAGTTAATAATAAAATGTTAGTTACCGTCCAGGTCCACTGCGTGGCGGCGCTGGCTTCCCCATGAGCTCCTTGTCCTCCTTCTTCCGTCGTTTGACGAGGTCATCTTCCAACGGATCGGGCTCTTGATTCTCCTCTTGATAAGGCCTTTTATGGCCAGAAGTATCATCCTGGGTCGAAGTCACCACACCGCTACTTACCTGGGTGGCTTCTGAAATAAATTGCGTCACTATTTTATCACACGTTTAAGATGTATTTTTAAGTTAGTACCTACTTCTAAGTGTCACCTTAATTTAAATGAGTTTATATGAAAGAAAAAATAATTAAGGACAGGACGAAACTGAAATTGAAATAATAAAAAGGACATAGATGTGACAGTTACAAGCTCGCCCAGTGAAAGCCATCCAATGCATGCCAAGCACTGCCACTTGCCCTTTTCCTGTGCGATGGGGTCCTTGCCATCAAAGTGTTCTGCCGCCGTTAGGGTCTCCATGGTGCTCCTCTTATTGCAGTCTGTGGTGGCACTCGCATTTCCCTTCTTTGTGCTGTCATTACTTGCGCGGCCGACGTGACTAGCTCTCGCGTTATTATCTGTTGATTAAACATCATGTTCAAAAACAATATCTATATTAACATTGCAAAATAGAATATCTACATACATAAAGCTGCCCTCAAAATTGTGCAGAGCCATTTCATTGAAAACAGAGTGATTTCAATACATGAAGAGTAATAATGTAGTGTGAGAGAACTTTAATAAAAGTACCTACAAATAAAGGTAACTTGAAATATTTGTAACAACTCTAACTACTCTTTTGTAAAGTAGAAAGTTAACTTCTAATTAGGCACAGAAAAAGTAACAGGAAGATCAGCCTTTTCAGTAAATTTATAGAAAAACGTTTTAAATATTTTTTTCATTAAAACATTTTGTTTTATTTAATATATGAGAGGTAGTGTTGTCATGCCTTTAAGTAAATAAGATAATGCTTATGACTATAAAATGAATGCCAACTTAACCTCAAAGTTGTAACATAATCATTTAAATACCTAGTACGAATTACATTGTCTTCTAAATAAATTTAGATTTGGTAATAAAGTTAAATAAATTGATATCATACTTGTAGCAAGAATGTGGTAGGTGCCAATTAGTTATCACAAATATTTTGTACCTATAATATCATTAACTGGATGATTTTAAAGCACATAATATACATGGTTGATTATAAATGTATACTTGTACCATGTACCAATACAGTTTGAAAACAATGTGAGGGGTCTATTTTAAGATACAGGACATAGAATAGAAACTAAATAAACAACTTTAGAAATTAGGTAGTAGGTGGTAGGTAGGTAGGTACATAACCGTAAATAATAATTTACGTAGGTAGGTAAGTATATCTAATGTCAGATAAGGGATTAACTAAATAATTAAATAATGTCTTCTATACAAACTACCACGATCTAAAGACTTACCTCAAAATGCAAATACCGTAATGTCCGCGAATACAAAAAAAGAACAACACAAAAGAAGTTTTTAAATAAAAAGTTTTGCCAAAAATATTTTCTATAATTTTGCAAGAAAATTCACTTTGTCACGTCAGTCAGGTCATTATTAGTTTACACAGGGGTCACAGCACGATCGTGAATATGTGTGCGGCGGCATGCGTCTTCATTCACACATTACATTTTAATTAAAATTAGGCATATAACGACTCCCCTTGTTTGTGCGAGAGCGTCCTCCTTTGCATTTCACCTCGTCGGCCCCTATTTTGCAAGTTTTTACGTGTTTCTCCACTTTTATAATCGACATAAAACTTTGTGCTAAATCGGTCCGCAAGACCGTCGCGAAGTTGCTGTCAAGAAGCGGCCATTCGCAGCCAATGGTAGTCGTGTGTTGCCAACTGGATTTTGATGCAAGCAGCTATATTCGGCCTAAAGGTTTTCAGACATCTGTTGTAATTTGTGACATAATTATTAGTATTACGAGTATATATAAATACTCATATTTAACAAACTTTTTGTTTGAAAAAATAACTTTGTCTGGAATGGACTGTAGAACACTAAAACGGAGGCGGCTAGGGAAAACGACCTGCGCCATACCCACGCTGCTAAAAACACAGATCCCCGTAGACATGTATACTAAATTGTACAAGTAATAGAAATATTGGTTTAAACAGTTCACTGCGTTTATTTATTTTCAATTGAGTTACTCCAAAAGGTTAATTAATAAATAAGTAATGTAGCCACAATACCGAACACGTAAAATACTTTTTACCAATGGTTTTTAGTACCGGTGTGTAAGCTTCGGAAAGAATGGGAATAATAGTAATCATATATACATATGGGCATAAGCATATCCCACAAAACCATCTACCCTAAAACAAAACGGGGGATAAAGAGGTTCATTATTAAAACGTTTTTTTTCTAATCAAGCTCTATGGAACTTTAAATTCCTCTCTTTAAATTCAACGAGTCAATACAATAAATACATACATAATCATTCGGTTTAATTAGTCCCTCTAATGTTGTATCAAAAGTCAAATCACTTGTATTGTGAACCACAATTGCAGACAACGATGTCCCAAAATACGGCCACCCTTGGTACCTCGTGATTATATTTCAGCGCATAACATTAAAAAAAAATAATTTGATACGATTTTACAATGTTACTACAGGTTGAAGCCAATAACTTCTAAAAATAGCAAGATTTAGCTAAGTATTTACACTGTTGGCAACATTTTGAACACTGCCAAAATCTTAGGCAACACGCCCCAAAACGTTCCGTTTCACGTGTTCATTCTCTATCAATAGGTGCATTGACATTGTATTTTGCTAACAATAGAAATACATCAATGTACAACATTTTTAAACTAGTTCCGCTTTAGTAGTTTATTAAATAGCTTTTATTATTTTCGGATATGTAATAGTAGTCTTTTAAATAAGAGTCACTTGAGCTCTTCTAGCTGAAATGGCCGAAAAGGCCATGTCACGAAACCTTAGACGAATTAACCAACGGTGGTTTATTTGTCTAAGCACGAAAGTAATACCCAACGACAAGAATATTGAAGCCACGGAATATGTACAAGAAGGTTATATTTAATTAGCTCATCCATGTAGGTACAAAGTCAGAAAAGGTGGCCAGCGGCAACTGTAATTTATGTAGTAGAGGTTATAAAACTGTGACTGTCCACTTTCAAACACTGCTATGTCAATTTTTGTAAATTTTGAGCTAGTCATAGAACTTGAAAAACAGATTTGAAATAAACCTTTTAAAGTAATTAGTTTGCGTACAAATTAGCATCAAAAACTGAGTCCACCTGCAAAACATGCTCTATAGAGTCTGTCACTTGCAAAAGTTGCTCGTTCTGATTATCTTTGCAACTGTGTGTTACGTTATGAATGCAGGTCAAAATGTGGGTAGTTTTGCAATACCTACGCTAAATTGTTTCCGTGTGTTTTTAATATTTACCTTTCATTCTATACCAACAATGTTTTCGCTAGATGTTTTTCGAATTTTGTAAAGTAAAGTACCTCCATTCCTCAATTCTTAACTTATTGAGTTATTCTCTAAATGCAGGCACCAAACTTAACTTTTATCCAAGAAACCCAGTTGTTACCGTGGATAGAAAACAAAAAACCGAATATGTGCTGTTCATCACTCACTACTTGACTGACTAAGATGAACTAAGTAATGAAATAAAGCAATGTTAAAAACTTGCTGGAAAATCATTTTTGTAAAGAACCAATGGCACAGCTTCCAATGCCTTAAGTTCATAATCGTAAAGAATTTTAATAACTAAAAAACAAATCCTAATCAACTAGATATTCATGAGCAAGGAAACGAATGAGCTTCTGCTTTCTCTTAAATAAGTGTTCCTGCCAACGAGGCTGTCTCAAAGAAGAAACCGATGGCAAAAGTACTCTAGTGGAAGAGATTGAATAATTTAGGACTCACTGCAACGATAACTGTATGAAAATGTAATTAAAAATAATATTATTTCGGATTGTAGCATTATATCGTTGCAAAAGTGACTATATTGATTTGATACTGGTGCAAAACTACCTAGTTTGCTAGTTCACTTGCAAAAGTGGTTACTTCAATTACTTTATCCTTAATAATTAAAGATACGTAAGTCAAATCAACCTTTTGTTATTTAGAACATAGTACTAATATACAATTCTATCCATCCATGACAATAACCCAACGCTAACAAACATAAATAAAGCGCTATAGTTTTATGCGATTTTCTCGGTTTTTGGTTTTAGCTAACTAGCCAGTTTTGCAACTGGACTACTCATATGTAGTAGGTACCTAACTAATTATAATAGTTTTTTGTGGCGTCAAACAAACACGCGTCCTATGGCCGTGTCGGATGAGCAGACCTTTCAATACAAACCAATAGATCCGTTGTCATACCCACCTACCACATCATAATAATATAGGTATTAGTACAGTTACAAAGCATGCTCTAATAAAATAATGAAATAATAATTATTAGTACCTATTATTATGGCTATGGGTTTCGATATTTTTTTATAATTTAGGTAGGTAACCTACCTATACTGTTTTATTAATCATAGAGAAAACTGTTTCGATAGGTAACGTGAAACTATTCAAAGAAAGAGAAATAGCGTCACGACTTTAATTCCCAGGCACAGTAGATATCCCTTCAGATCTCTTAGTACAAAGTACCCACTCGTGATTCTTCGAGGATATCTAAGGGGGTTAGTCAGAGGTATGTCCAGATATTACATTTGGTACAAACCTACATTTTACAGTAATGGGTATTCTATACGTGACAGGGTGCAAGCCCATCGCCGCTGCTAGATTACTAACTGGTTTCCTTCACCGTTTGAGAGCACTGGCGTTTGCACATAATTTTTTCGAACAGAAAAATCCATTGCTGCACGACCGGATTCGAGCCCACGACGGTAGGATCAGAAGGTGGAGTCACTTCCATTAGACCAACGGTGCTCTAACTACTAAACTAAACTATTCAATTTTAAGTTAATTCCTGGTTTTAGGAGTAAAGATTTATAGTAGGTACCTAAGTACTTTTAAAATAAGAGTAAGGATTTCCTTTTAATGAGGTTCGATTGTTTTGGAGTCGACTGAGAGAGACCGTTTTAGGCAAACTTCTATAAAACATTTTACATAAGTAGACCTACTATAGGTAAATAACCTGTATCGGTAAATTCCAGATCGTAGAGCTGGACGGAATGTTCAGGCCGCTCTTTAGGCATAGCACTTATCTCTATTCCATGCTAAGGATTCCGAAATGGAGATTGTTGTAAATGAGAACCTAAAGTACCACTACAAAAATACTATAGAACTACACAGGGAACGTAGCGCCTACACGAATCAAATAGCAACCACTGTGATGAATCTGGCTATTAAAAACTATGAAAGTTTCGCTCAACTGAATAATTACTAATCTACTAATTACTATAGGTGAATCAATGCAAGGTGGATTGTAGTTAAGGACCCGCAATGTCCTGATGTTAAGAGGTAACCATTAGCTATAACAGGGATGGCGAACCAATGGCACGCGACACAATATTCTGGATCACAAAATTCATTATGCACTACGAAAAAAAGTGTGAAGTAGCTGGCTCATGCTAATTTAACAATATTTTCATCAACCTATGTCTGTCATTATTTTCAGAAATGAATAACATTAAAGACTCGGTCAGAAACTGTTACAGGCAGATGACTCCAGTTCAGCATGCATTCTGCTAAAAGTAACATCTTACAACCCTAACATATTATGTTATTTGTCATCTAATCTGCAACAACAGAAGTCACACTATTTTTACTTTAATTTAAATTACGGGTATAATTTAAGCATTAAAAAATGTTCTTATTTATTTGTAGTAGGTACCTACTTAATTTAAGAGTTTAGAGTTGATAGTATTCATTATTATTGTTTTCTCAATAATCACAATGTCAAAATTATTTGATGGCACGTCTATGACAGACATCATTAAACATTTCTTTTGAAAAATGGCACGTTGATACGTAAAGGTTCGCCATCCCTGACCTATTAGCATTGCATAGCAAGTCACGCAAGTTAGAAACGTGCCTTACGATGTAGATTCTTGCGTCTATCAACCTGACATACAGATGTTAAACTTTATAATGTCTTCGAACCGGAACACAGCAATGCGAGCAACACTGCTTGCCCGTAGAAATAGGTAGGTAGGTACCTACCTACGGTATTAGTAGGTACCTACTTACCCGGACTCTTTCACTGAGAGCTCTACTAGAGTACTTCTAAACATACCTCTTTTCCATCATATTTGTCAGGCAAGGTTGCGGGTGGATGCACACAATTATGGTGGCATATGAGAGATAAATTGCTATATAATTATACCTAGACAAGTGACAATGCGGTTTACGTAGAAAATATGCATGCTAAGTGGTGCACCATCATTAGTTTAGAATACACATTAGGTAATTCCTCGTTTGGAAGGTATTAGTTGAAAAAAAGAGTCATGTTCTTTTATAGGGTTCCGTACCCAAAGGGTAAAATGGGCCCCTATTACTCCCTATTAAGACTCCGCAGTCTGTCTGCCTGTCACCAGACTGTATCTCATGAACCGTGATAGTTAGAGAGTTGAAATTTTCACAGATGATGTATTTCTGTTGCCATTATAACAACAAATACTAAAAAAATAGAATAAAATAAATATTTAGGGGACTCTCATACAATAAACGTGATTTTTTTACCGTTTTTATTACAGATAATGGAATGGTACGGTACCCTTCGTGCGCGAGTCCGACTCGCACTTGGCCGGTTTTATTATTCAGTTACGTACGACTCAACAACGTGAGACTACGGCGGCGGAGGCAGCGGGGGGTAGCCGGTGGCAGTGTGACGCGACAACGCAGTAACCCGATTGCGCGGATATGCCTTGTTGAAATAAAATAATAGGTATCAAGATCGTTTGACGCGAATAAGCGTGGCTAAAAAACTAGTAAGTAACTTGTTCCTGGATATTGGTGAAAGAAACATACAAAACGCCCAGAGAAGGACGTTCAGAAATAAAGAAGCATTTTAGTTTGAAAACTGGATTCCCAGGATTTTTTACAATAAACATGTATAATTTTGTACGACACTTAATTTATAGACTAAGTATTGCCTGAACCTAACTGATTGACATACCCTGAGGCCTGAGCCTCGAGCACTGTCACGTCATCAGATAAGTCATGGGTCATAGTCATAGGCCTACCCCATATTTGAGTGAGGGGGAGAGTGTTGAGGCCAGCCATAGTCGCCATAGCCATAGCCATAGTCACCACACCTGGCAGGCGCATTGGTGAACGCAGTGTCGATTTCAGCATTTAGAAGATGCTGCTGCCCATCTCGTGGTGCGTTCTCTTTATCGCCCCTTACGACATCCATAGGTGGTAATCCAAGGGGCCTATTCTAAGCCGGCACCACCTTAGTTAACCGAGCACCGAAAAATATTACAAAATTTAAGTAAATAATTCTACGATTTTAATTAAAGCTTTCATTAATTTTTTAAGACGTAGAATTGTGACATCCGTCTCAGAAGATTAAAAAAATTAACAACTGTTATAAACAACTTTGAGGTAACCAACTAGACCTATTCTACTCCACCCTTTTATTCCAGTATACTAAGGTTTCTAAAAATAGCTTACTGACATAATATGTAGTATGCAAACAAATAGCATCTTCATTTATCTGTATAATAATACAGACAGATTTGGTATGGTACTATTTCGACGTCCCGTATTTTATAAAATAAAGTAAAAGAAATAAATTTATTCAGAGGCTTGTGCGGGTTAAAATTGTAAGTGATTTTTTTTAAACAACCTACGGTTAACAGTGACTGACTCAGGTGCATAGGTAATTTACAATCCTCAAAGCAAAAACGGCCTACCCTATGGTCCGACGACATTGGAAGATAGCAGGAAGTATGTGCGTGCATAGAGGGCTCAAAACCATCCTTCCTGGAAATATACGGGACAGCTTTAATAGCCAGCAAGCAATGACTTCAACGGGCTTATGATGAGTAGGTATTTTAGGTATTCTCGACTTACGGTTCATTATTACAAAATCACTATAACTACCTAATTTGTATCGATTCTGTTTCAGTTCCTTCTGGTAACTGTTGTTTAAATTCTTTTTTAGATCGGTTAAAGATTACGCGATTTTACAGTGCGTAGGTACACGCGGGTATTTTAATGTCACAACGTTTATCGGATCTATTTTCGGGAGCATTTTGGAACGCAACCTTATTCTAATTGAAATCACGACATTTTGTACATAAATTATACGCCACTAAACTATGTTGGTATATTTGAACACCTAATTCGTTGACCACCATATTCCATACTCGGTACCTACTATATTCGATACTATATTCGGTACGAACAACGGATATTTTTATGGATATATTATCTGAAGTTCTTTAAAATTAGCAAATCTGAATAAGACTTGCTGTAGTTTAGTAAAATTAATGCAACAACATACCTTTTATTAAGGACTCCAGGTATTCAAAAATGGGTGGGGCTGCATAATCTGATGGCATTTTTCCTTTTGTATTTTTAACAAATGGGTCTGCTCCATTTTCAATAAGAAATTGAACCATCTTGAGGTTTCCCGAAGTAGTGGCATCATGCAGTGGAGTATCATCATCCAATCCTTTTGCATTTAGATTAGCTCCACTATTCACAAGTAGTTCTACTACTTGAAACCATCCATAGCTGCAAGCTTCATGTAAAGGAGTCCATCCTAAAATTTGTAACTCATATATTAGGTAGGCATGCTTCATTTATGTATTAAAAATGCATTACAAATAAAATAATTATTCAAGCCACGCAAACAAAGATCATAGTGGCAACAAATAAAACCAGCCAAGTGCGAGTCGGACTCGCGCACGAAGGGTTCTATACCATTATCTATAATAAAAACAGCAAAAAAATCAGCCTCTGTAAATATTTATTTTTCTATTTTTAGTATTTGTTGTTAACTCTTGCCTCTAAACATTTCAACTCTTTAAATATCACGGTTCATAAGATTCAGCTTGGTGACAGACAGACGGACAGACAGACATACAGCGGAGTCTTAGTAATAGGGTCCCGTTTTACCCGTAGTACCCTAATAAAACAGTGGTGATATGAAGTTCACCGGAACGATTTTTTATTATGATTAATTGATCATATGTCAAATAAGATTTTTTTTAACCTTAACCATGTATTAATAAATTATGATCGTACATACAAACATACAAAGCAAAACCATTCAAGTATATGTAATTTCTTTCTGTCCGTCTGTCACCAGGCTGTATCTCATGAACCGTGATAGTTAGAGAGTTGAAACGTTCACAGTTAATGTATTTCTGTTGCCGCTATAACATAAAATAAATATTTAAGGGAGCTCTCATACAACAAACGTGATTTTCTTACTGTTTTTACTATAGATAATGGCACGGAACCCTTCGAGCGCGAATCCGACTCGCACTTGGTCAGTTTTTTTTTTATATATAAATCATCCCTGAGATAGGGAGAACAAAACAAAAAAAAATATTCAAATCGGTCCAGCCGTTTTTGAGTTTTAGCGAGGGTAACGCACAGGAATTTATTTTTATATAAGATATGAATCTAATTGGTCAAGATGTTAAGATATGGGGACCCAAATTAAAAATTGGGTGTGAACTTAGTTCATCATACATTCTAGTTTTTTATTTTATTTTCATTCTATTATATTGATTGGTACCTACTATTTGGTACCTTTGTAAGTTTCAATGTAAGTACCTACTCCATGGTTCAGTTTAGGTTGAATATAATCGAATTGTTTTTGTTTAATGGTGTGTTTTTATTAAATTATGTATTAGGTAGAAACACCACAATAACATTAGGCTCCTGCTTTCCCATCATGTAAAAATTAGGTAAAACTTGCAAATTGCAGACATTGCAAGATCTTAGGGCGACCTACTAGTAACAAGTAATTTGAATTGTCATGTCATTACACCTCAGCATTTACATTCTCAGCATTTATTAAAAATGTCTCGATATTTTTTTTCTAAAGTGGATGTACCCTAATTTCAATGCAAAACCAATTATAATATTTTGTTCTGTACACAAAAAACATTGTTCAAACCAATAGTGCTGTTCAAAAGGTTTGTTACCAGGCTCGACAGACATCCACAGATGGAAGAAAGAACCCATTACTGTAAATATTTAGATTTTGCCATCAATAAGTACACTTAATATAGGCCCCCTTTTTCACCACTGCTCCTCGTCAATCAACTGGACTGGAGAGCATATCAACAATTGGTACAAATTGCATGTGCTCTGCGGCTAGGTTTATTGAGTTTTATTAACACAAATAGTGTGAGTTGGTCGTCTATTGTATGCATTTCCTTTGTATGGTTGATAAACTGATTTCAAGGGCATTCCTTAGATTTGAAAAGATTAGAAGGTGGTTTTTTTCCACATAGACAGAATGTGCATTTTTTCTATACCTTCTCATTATTTTAATATTCCACAAGCAAAGGATTGCTACAAAAAACCAATGGAGCAATAATTCATCTACATGACAAGGTTACTATTCAATCTGTATCCTGGCCACAAGTAAACAGTTGATGCCTTAGTTAAATTTAGACTCAACATGGGACACAGTAAAAGCTACCAAATTGTTTAATCACTATATTATTATGTTTAGTGAATCATGAGAGCATAAATTATTATATGCCTCTGAACGAATCCTTGCAGCAAGTACACACCAGCAGATATACCACTTAAATAGGTATTGATTAATCATGATATTAAATGATTCCATGGAAATTCTGAAAATAGAACACCCTTATGAATAGTATAAATATAATAAAGATTAGTCAACATTTGTGTGCCCTTAGATATGAAATATTAGACAACTGGCAGTTTACATGATTGTACTTGCTTTTGAGATGCTAATTCTTAAGAGGCGCATTGACACAATTGAAAAATAAACTGATGAGCATTGTTTAAAAGTGTCTCCATGTAAAGTACCAATTTACCACAATTAATTATAAATAGTGATCTACAACATCTATGTGCATGACAAAACAACATCATTGGTTTTAGCTATAAATATCAGAACATATAACAATTACACAACATATAATAAAGATGATCCACAGAATGAAAAACACTTCATGCTACAAATGTTAAGTAGGTACACACCTATGAAGGAAATGTCAATAACATCTAAATAATAGACATGGAAAAGAAGACCATGCTTAAATGATCTGTGAATGAAATTATTTTCTGCCTAATCATTATATTATTATAATTGGATTCTTAAAATTAAGAAACATTAATTACTGTTATTACTACAAAGTAACATTAATTTATCTATATGTTTGAAATCATTCAACTCTCCAAAAGTATTTTTAAAACTCCATTCTCAATTGCCTGCATTATCACAGATTTGTTCATAGCACAATAGAAAATGTATTGTGTCTTAAATCTCGCAGTCAAAGGAAGGAGGACAGCTTATAAGATTGTGTCAATTTTGTTGAAGATCCTTGAATCCTATTCAGTTTCCTCAAAATGTTTCTGTTTACCAATTACATCAAAATATAACATACTGAATCCATTGAACAGGAAAGCATCAAAATAATTTGTTAGTAAAAAACACATTCCATTAGTATTTTTAATTTTTATATACTCAATTTAAAAGCTACCGGTCCTGATTGTGTGTTTCAAACCACCAGTATCTACTTACCAGCGAAGTCCGGCAAATTTGGATCTTGTCCTTGGTCAAGCAACTTTTTTACTTGATCATGATCCCCTCTGATTGATGCCACATGAAGAGGGGTTTCACCTCTTCCATTCCGCTGCTGTCTTGTCCGTTTTCTCTCTTCAGCTGCTGGGGTAGGAGCTGTTAAATTTGGGGGAGGCAGAAGTTAGGCAGGTTCCAAATACTTGAAAGTCACAGTCGTTGAGTATGACGAACCTGGAGATGACTCTTGTGAGGATATTTGCATTACCAACGCCAGCTGCTGCCGCTCTGACATGGGAGCAGTTACGGGGGTCCGCGGAGCGCTATCTGGCCCGCGCCCAGAACCTCTCGATCGCGACGTCGACGGCATCCTTCGGGAATAACAACATTTCTATAAATTGTATAGCTAAAGCGCCACGCAAATAATGACTGACACTACAAAAAAGATTTATGTCGAGCTTCTAACGCGGCAATTCTCTAAGCAAAATTAGACGACAAATATTTCCTTACCTAAGTGCCTGCTTCGTCGAACTTGATATATAAAAATTCACTCACAAACTTCCACAGTTTTAACTTTAGAAGATAACAAGTGAAAACCAAATATAGCTTATTTTCACTAATATTCAATAAAATACTATCGAGCGAACAAACCGATGGCGCAGGCAGACAGTCAGGCAAGGCAGGCAGACAGCAAATAATAGTGATGTTACAAATCAACAAGCTTTTAATTTTCACGTATACCCATTACCTACGTGAGTGAGTGAAATAACAAGTGATAAAATAATTCACGTGTTACACTAAGCCTTGGGCGAGTACTTTTTATAGTGAAAATTTCGATTCCCATAAAAATAATCTTACTTTCAAAATCTACTATACTTGATTTACTTGAACTTACGCATAAAGTCTCCGTGGCAAAATAAAAATCTCAAGTGCTATACCATACCCATAGTCTGTACATAGGTCTTGTTTTAGAGTAGATAAAACCTACGCTTTACTTTGTGCATAGCAGAAATTATTTAACTTGGTCAATCCTGTCTATTGACTGTGTGGCTGCGATACTGTAAGGCTGTGTGAATTACCTACCTGTGATTTATATCATAATTCACAAATAATTTGCTTCTTTGTGTTGCGATCAAATGGTATGAAAGTTAAAAAGGCTTATTTTTTTTCACAGATGGTGATGATTTTGACCGATGTTTTTTTTATGTATACTTGGTACTTGGTGAGCGGACTTTTTTCCGCAACTAGGCCGCTGGTGGGCCCTTTTATGTATAATACCTAACATGATTTTTCGATGAAGGTGTTGTACCTGCCTAATCAATCAATTTTTTTTTCGTTCGTGTCGTAGTTTTTGATAAGACTACAATTTGTACTTTAATGTAGCAATCTAATGCAACGAATTCACCAAATCATTTACATAGAGTGAAAAACTACTTGCGTATTCCTTCACTGCGTCCTTTTAGGGATTATTCTTATGGCGTTCATATTCGGAGGTAGCTTTTAAAATAGACAATTTCAAGAATATAACAGCATGTACCTGTAAGCTTATGCAGTTTTTCACTCACTTTGAAAACCGCATATTTAGTAGAATTAATAACCTGGTAACATTGACACTGACTGACTTCACTGCGCACCAAAGACGATTTAGTTAGGCACTACGTTAGGACGCAGTGGACTTCAATTCTATGTTATGATCATGCTGAAAATCGAATCGCTATCTATTTATTTTATGTCTCTCATTTTAGATTACATCAACAGGAGTAGGTAATACAAATTAGTAACCTTAAATCTAATATAAAAAATACAAAAAAATTAGATTAGGAAATGTTGAGAGCTGGTGCCCAGGCTGTATATCATGAACCGTGATAGAGAGTTGAAATTTTCATAGCTGATGTATTTGTGTTTCCGCTTTATCAACAAATACTAAAAAACAGAATAAAATAAATATTTAAGGGGCTCTCATACACCAAACGTGATTTTTTTTGCCGTTTTTACTCTACAGATAATGGTACAGAACTCTTTGTACGCGAGTCCGACTAGCACTTGGTCGGTTTTTTGTTTTTCTAATAAATTGACACTGACCAAAAACTGTAGTATAAAAGCTCAGTACGTTGGCAGGAGGGGTAAAGGTAACAGTACCGTGTCCCGTGCAAAGAATATAATGTCCCGTGGCACGGGCCACGGTACTGTTGCCTCGGTACCGTTTTTTTTAACTCGTCTAAGCATAGAACTTAGCATAGTGTAGGGCACTTACCACCTACACGTTTTGCATTTTTAATGGAAGGAAGATACATTTTCATCGATTTGTAAAACAACATTATCTTTAATTAATATTTTTATGTTTGTTTCAATGAATGAAATAGCTGTCTTGAAAGAATAAATAATTAGGTATGGACACGTTCTAAACATCCACACAAAAACAATGTTATTGTATTCCTTATAAAGTATGGTGCCCTCACATAAACTATTCTTCGTACAATAGAGCAGAGTAGAGCTCCAAGTGAACTGTTTACGGAATTACACTAACATCACTAACATAATGAACAAGCAACAAATAGGTGTTGAAAATTATTTATCTCGTTAGTTGCGTCTAAACGAAGCATAAGCTTTCATTCGAACAATACATTCCCAATACTACGTGTTAGGATCTAAGAATATGGACTTATTCTATGGTTGGGATGCACCTCAGAATAAGGACTAAGTAATGTATAACCATGGATTTATTACCATAATGTACATTTTGGCTGTTTTCTTGGCTACATATTCCTGCCTGCGCATTCATGGCTGTGATTTCCTGGGCTGTGTATTCCATGGTTGAACATTAACCGGACTCGACTGCGAACGAAGTTAATTTTTGTATTTTCTTTCCTTCTAATTCTGCGGGTGAGGGGGACCTTTAGTCGCGGCAGCAATTCGACGAGAAAATAAATACATTTGCCTGTAATAGGTACTAAAACAAAATGTGGCGTCCGACGCACACATTGTTTCGAAAAATTTTGCTCCCTCCGCTGAGAGAAAATGTTTTGGGAAGATTATATTTTTCTACTAAAAACCGGCCTAGGTCAACTGCAAAACTCACATTAGTTAGCGCCAGTATTGGTGTCCTAATCGGCGCAGGGTATGGAGGTTATACTCACTACAAAGTAAACAGTAAGAAACAAACGGCGCCAGCTGAGAATAATGCGTACGCTTTTCTAAAGGAGCTGCCCAACTACAAACCTCATTACAAGGTAAACATTAATTTCCCTAACAAAAAGAAATTAACAATCATTATTTTATACATAGGCTCTATCTATTTGTTAATATTTGAACAAGACATAGTACCGCCTTAAACAAACTCATTATTATTAACCTTGATAAAAATTATATTAGTATAACTAAGTTATACACATACAGTGCCTATATGATGTGCAAAGCAGGGTGCAGAAACAGGGCTTGATGTGAACTCCTTCCCGCCAGTCCATTTGTCTAGGAACTGCCGCTACTCGACTTGCCCTTTTTAATATTACAAACCTAACCTCTGATATTAAATGATTTACTAATATACTAAGCTTGTTTACTAGCTGTCACCTCAGGTTACTATTTCACCATCAAGTAATTATTACAATGAAAAATGTATACATTTGATGTTCTCAATTTGGAGCATGTTCTAATGTACACCTAATGCCATTACTGCTGTCAATAGTTGTGTTGTTATAAATTGTTATGTAAATTGTTCTTTGTATACCTCAAGTAGAAATCTGAGGAGGAATCTATTACAAAGCCTGGGATGGGGGCTTACTATTATTCAGATTTTTTATTATAAAATATATTTGAAACTGGAAATTCTATGTGAGTGATTACATAACAGCGATAATACCTAGTTCTCCTACTTGGAGAATTGTCTGTACAGTACTTCATGATTTATGTAAAAACACATGAACTGTAGATACTGTTTTTTACCTTTATCAGATAAGTTCACTTTTTTCTTGTAAGTATCCAAATACAAGTGATAACAGTGTAGTTTTTTAAAGATATTGTTTATATTAATTTTTTTTTTATACAACCATCATAGCTCAGTTTGTAGTAGCCCTGCCTTCTGTGCTGTTGGTGGTGGGTTCGATCCTCACCGACAACAAACATTTGTGAGATGAACATAGATGATAAAACTTGTATTCTATCAGTCATCTGGTTCCCAATCTATGCTTAGTCTGGGGCTAGTTGATGTGTTAAAATGTACACAAATATTTATTTATATATCCACTGCTGCTGTCATTGTCCCCAGATCACCAGCGACACGTTTACACACGACGTACACATCGTTCTGTTCCAATATAGGACATGCCCTTTCTGCTGCAAGGTCCGTGCTTACTTAGATGCGCGGGGCATTAGTTATGAAATTGTAGAGGTGGATGCAGTACTCCGACAGTCTATCAAGTGGTCGGAGTACAAGAAAGTGCCGATTATGCTTGTGCAGACTGAAGGGGGTTACCAGGTTAGTTGGGTTTAAAAAAAAGCTGCATTCACTATTGCATGTTCTTCTAGACTTGGTTGTGAGGAACTGGCACCTAGATTTACTTAGTTATAAGACTAAGTCAAAGCCAAAATACCCCTAGATATACCCCTGTGCAAAAAATCCGTCTCGGTAAATAAGAGCTTGAGGAGTGAGCTCTTATTTTGTTTTGACAATTAGTGACATTACATTTACTAGGTGACATCATCATGTAATGTTAATAATTAGATTGAACTTAAAACTGCTTATCACTTTTTTCTCACTTCGTTAGTAAACAAATGTAGCTGTCTAAGTAGAGATAAACCAGTCTAAAAATGCACGCTCCTCCACAGCTTTTCCTCGACTTTAATCCATAGCAGATTACTTTAAAATATTCCTTATGTTGTAGGTGATAAAAAACAATTTACTTTGGCTGACTGAAGTAGTGGGGCGTACATATTTAGACTGGTTTAACTATACCTATATATTCACACGAACAGCTTTTAACTATGATTTTGTATGTGACCTGTTATCTAGGGGTATCATTGGGAATCTAAGAGAATACCCAAGCAAAAATAAAAAAATCATTTTAGTAAAATGTAAATATGTCAATTACAGCAACTTATGGACAGTACAGCTATCATATCGGTCTTGGAGACGTACTTCCACGATAGGTCGTACACCTTATCAGATGTCATCAAATTCTACCCAGCCCATACAGTTGTGAAAGACGGCAAGGAGTCTATCGAGTTCGCTAATAGGTACTTCGTTATGAGCGACGCACCAGCAACCAAAGCACACTTGCAAGATGAAGAAAAGTGAGTGCATGCAATTTGTTTTATAGACCGGCTATAAAACAAATTCATTTATTTGTAGCCAAAAATAAAGTACAGTACAGTAATATGGTACCTACACTTTTACACTATCCCTACTACTAACAAACTCGGTGTAACGTTGAAATGTTACGCCGTGTTTTGTCGTGCATTGACAGGAAGTTTGAAATTACATCGAAAAAGACAAAACGCTGTAACTATTTCGAGGTTACACCGAGCTTATAGTAGTGGGGTATATATTTATGCAAAATCAATTCCACAAGTTGGGTGTTCAAATTGTAGTCGTAACTTGTTTTGTACACTTTAATAACTGTACAATAAAGTGTTGAATAATAATATCTCAGCTACGATAAAAGTAGTAAAATATGATATATGATTTAAGCCTGGTTATATAACTGAAGCAAATATTATCTGAAACTTTCCAGGGAGGAACGAAAATGGCGCGAATGGGCTGACAATGTCCTAGTACATACACTATCACCGAATGTGTACCGTAGCGCAAGTGAAGCTATCGAGACGTTCCGTTGGTTCGAGCGCGCAGGCGGCTGGCGACAAGCATTCCCTGGTTGGGAGTGTGCCCTTATGGTTTACGGAGGCGCTGCTGCTATGTGGGCCATCTCTAAACGGCTTAAGAAGAGGTCAGTATTACTGTAGCACACGTTGAAGGAGTAGATCACTATATAACACTTTGATGCATTGAATACAGGATCCAGAAGTAAAATCCACAACAGTAACACCTTTTTACTACAAGATTTCTTTCTTTATTCTTTATTGTACATTGTACACCATAAATTACATTTATCAGAACAAATAACACAATCAGATAGTAAACAATGAAAACACCAATTTACACAGTCAGATCAAAACTATGCGCCTAAACAAAATAAACTATCACTGAATTGCACTTTCACTATCACAAGCCGCGCCGCTGTCAGCAGAATTAAAAAAAATATTTTTACTGCTTTTTAGATCTTGCAATGACTTATGTTTTAGTTAATGATATAATAATATTTTAATTAATTATGTAATAACGCTGATGACGACTTAAAAAAAAATTATTGCCATGTTCTAGTAAATAAAAAATTTATTTAAGTACTGTAAATATGCCAAATGTAATGTTTAAACACCTTTGACTACATCTATTTGACATCACTCAGGGATCTTTTTACTTTAATAGTAGCCTGTTTGGAAGAGTAACTATGTGAATGTAGCTGTAAGCATGATTTTCCCAATCTAAATTTTCAGGCACAATATTAAAGAAGACGCCCGGTTATCGCTATACGACGCCGCTCGGGAATGGTCGGCTGCTGTCAAAGCTAAAGGCACCACTTTCCTTGGCGGAGACAAGCCTAACCTTGCTGACGTCACCGTGTACGGAGTCCTTAGCAGCATCGAGGGCTGCCAAGCATTCGAAGACTTGAAGAATAATACTGATATTGCTATCTGGTATTACAGCATCAAAGATGCAATAGCTAAGAACATGGGTAAGGTAACCTCGCTACACGCAGCGCAGTAGCGTACTGACATTGGTGCCCCTGTTCTAGATAGCTCTTTGTGGTTGTCGATCCATACCATGCAATTTTAATTATTGGGGCTAAATAGTGTTGTGAGATCTCCGCAATATTTATTATTTATTTTATTCAATTGCTTCATATATGGGATGATAAGTACGATAGCAATGCACAGTAGAATTAGCGGACGATCCCGTAGTTTCTTAGTAACTTCACCCGTCTTTACATGTTCGCAATTAGGTAAATAACATTTCAAACCAAACTGACAACCACTAAATACGTTTGCATTTGAAAGAATATAAAGCCGATCTTACCTACCACGTAAAAACGAGATTATAAAGCTTTAGGACATTCGTTTGTATCATCGCTTTGAAAATTATGACTAGCAACAGACAATTACAATTACAAATGGTTACGATACGAGACTCTAGTTTTTGAAGCGCTGCTTAACATCTTGGCAATTGCTACCTTCAACGGCTTCAAACAAGCGCACTGTAGATTGATTTTTAATTAACTTATTTTCACGGCTAATTATTTATTTTAATTCAGTTGGATTCTGACAGCGCTGAAGTTTTTCTACGGATGTGAAATTGTAATTTCATTGGATGCAGCAAAATGCCTCGTATTGTGTTTAGACCATTTTTTCATATAGTGAAATAAAATGTAGGTTACATTTTATTTCACTATCATTTACTAACGAATATTTATTTAGGAATTGCTAACGATAATTTTATGATTTTGTTTGTCTATCCTATAAGGTATACATGTAAGTCATAAACTTACACACTGTTAGAACTTCAATGACGGTATGTGGTTTTAATTGCATACGTTTTCGAGTCATTCAATAATATTGAGTAAAATATTCTATACGTAAGATCGCTAGACTAGACTCGGTCACCGTTTGAATGGATAATCCCACCAGCGATCATCAATCTAGTTGTTGTGAGTGCTGGTTCTGAAGGAAGACACGTTATCATCAAATTTTGGCCCGGCTTTCGAAGGGATATGTTTGGGTGGTCTAAAGCTATACTAGACTTTGTCTCTTCCATCAGCGAGTGAATGCCGTATTGACTTTTGACATACTGTACAATCCATATGTACACTTTACAAAACGTACCTTAGTCCGTAATGCACCATGCGTAGGTTAAAGTTCTGTTAACTAGATCCTAATTTGTTGTTAACTTGTTAAATATTTATAGAATAGCTATAATAATTATGTAATTTCTCTACTTAGCGATGATGTGTACTACCTAATAAAATATATACCTACAAGTTGTGTTGCAATAAAACACATTTTAAATTATATTAATTTCTCTTATTTATAGATAGTTATGCTACATGCCCATTTTTGTATTTACAATTAGTCGAAAAAATGACACTAATAGTTTAGAACAACCTATATAACTATATGGCCAACACGTTTAAAAGCACAGATATTATAAAAGGTTCATTTTCTATCATAACGTTTAGTTTACAATATTGAGAGTCATCTTTTCAAACGGAGTTTATTAAAACTCATTCTATAACATGCACCAAATTTAATAATATGCCTCAGGCAACGTTTCTGTGATG
The DNA here is from genome assembly GCA_947095575.1 of Electrophaes corylata. Classification (NCBI taxonomy): domain Eukaryota; kingdom Metazoa; phylum Arthropoda; class Insecta; order Lepidoptera; family Geometridae; genus Electrophaes; species Electrophaes corylata. Next base: position 7,100,135 of record OX352698.1, on the reverse strand, counting down.
CTCTTATGAAGTTAAAACAATACAGGATCAGATGGAGTGGTATTTGCCGTACTGGATTATAGACGTCATCTTAATTCATTGTGCTTTGTATCCTATACAAAATATTTGAGAAGGCTTGGCTTACTACTGTTATGAATCAGCAGGCAACTTGTGTGTATGTGAGTGAGAAACCGCGGTTAGCGACGTCAGGGGACGTGGCTGTCGTGGCGCCTTCTGATGCATCCGTCACCACGTACAAAACGAATGGTTTCGCGCCAGCTGCAAAAATGTAATAACCACTGATTAGAGCTTACAATACTGGATTCATTTGGATTGGTCGGTGCCTCTCTCAGGGAATTCACAGTTGAATAAATCCTGTACTCTGAAAATTTCCTGTCTCTTCGACTAGCGGTTTGGACTGTGCGTTATCTATAGGTACTGATGTCAACACAGTATTTTTATATAAACTGAAAACTGTGAGTTAGTATAGACAAAGATTTGCTGCTAAAGATTTAGATAAAATATTATATGAACTGGTATATATGTGTGGCAATGTTACTAGTAAACATACTTTGCACAGTCACGAAGCCAAGACCGCAGAACCGATCAGTGCCGACAGCGACGCCCGTAGCCGCCACGGTCGGGTTGGGAATCACCACGAAGTCAGTCAGGCACTGACCGTCGTTTACCGCACCCAGTGCCGTACCCAAGACGGTGTTATCGGCACCCTCCACGTCACCGGTTACAGTGAAAGAGTAAATATCGTTGGCAGTCTGTGGACAAAATAATACTTATTTAAATTATTTATCAAGAAGGTAAGTATGTACTACTTACCTTCTAGATATGAATATCTACCTGCATGTGCGCTGTGCGCTATGTGAAAGTACTTTGGTGCGCTTCATCTGGGTGCGCTACGAGGAATGCCTCTGGATCTGAGATGTGCATGACATGGGTGCTTACCTGAGCGTATTGTATTGCACAGTATCCAGCCTCCATCCGTATACAGATGCCGTAGTCCAAGTTGACGATCTGGCGAGTTCCCGTCACTAGGGATGCGCTCAGAGCGGTATTGGCTGCTGTTCCGTAGTTGAAACTTGTTATTGTGCCCGTTGTGCCAGTGTAGTATTGGAGACAACCGTTGGGAGCTGTGAACAATAGTCTACTTTGAAGCTTTGCTTTGTTACGTAGCGGAAGTAGAGAAGCAATTTAATTCCACCCATAATTACTTTCCAGTCAGTAGGTACGTGGGCCTCAGTACCTAGTTATTTTCGAAATCTATTTTATACAAAATCTTTATTTACATTAATCGCAATGGGAAATCGAATATCTTGAATCACGAATCCTGAATCAAAGGTGGTCATTGATATCTTATCTTGAATTGTCGAACAGGGTGTTACAAGCAGGTATCATAAACAGACCAAGAGTGAACAACCCTCAACAGATTACTTATGATAAAGTTTTTCAGTGTTTTGTTGAGAGAAAATAGTAGACACAGCAATCCATCCGATGACATAATTCCTTATAGTTTTGTAAACTCACCAACTCCTGGACAGTCGCAACCGAGTTGCGTGAGCTTCACGTTCCATCGCCTAGAAAAAGTCGTCGCGAGAGTCGCCGTGATTGAAATCGTGATAGCTGAGTTTCCATTGAAGTCCACGAATAGAGTTTGTCCAGTGAGGTCCCCGCAGAGAGTTGGCACTATCGTGTTCCCCCCGGTGATCGTGATGGAGTCGGTTGCGCAGTTACCGTCGCCATCGGGTTGGGAGGTTACGAAGTCCAAGAAGTCTATGCGCAGCTGAAACGAAACAATGTTTATACCATAAAATTTTGTGTTCTAGGTAATAATAGTATAGTGATTATGTTTGATAAGTTTTCTGTTGAAAATACTCTTATACTTACCTATCTATATTGCCCCTTTTTTATCCGGCGTATAAAGGAGCGGTATTACTATCGAACTACTTCGTCTACTAATTAGGTACCTATCAAAACACCGCACTGTTTTAATCGCGGAACAAAGAAGTTGTAATGCTGGTGCATTACAACTTCAACTACCCAACCCTGAAAGGTTACTCGACTAGTGATAGTACATTAAATAAAGGATATTTACCTGGCAGATATTGCTATTACACCGGTTCACAATGATGCTACATGCTTGGCCTCCTGCGTAGGCAGCGGGGTATCCCGGACTGGCGAAATAGGTGTTGTTCACGTTTGTGGTAGAACCACATGTTCGGGACACTGAAAATGTTATAAACTAGGTAGGTACCTATCTGATGTTCCTACCTTTTTTTGCTTCGATGACTGTTGATGATATTTTCACCAAGTTTTAAGTCAAATAAAACCCTTTGCTATAAGATCAAAAATAATGAATCTTTATTTAAAGATTATGGCTGTTTCGTTTGCTGAGTCTTTCACGCATTACCATAGAAACTGGTGTCGTTGCATAGAGCCAGACTCTAGGCCCAATAAACAACCAATCCTTACCAATACAACACCGTCCCCTCCTAGACGCGCAACTTCCAGTGATAGTACCGTTAAGGTTGTTGCATTCCCTGCGCGCCAAGCACGTCCCGTTTAGTGTGTTGGTGGATGAACATTCTGTGTTAGCAAAACGGACGATACTGACGAACGGGAATACTGAAACGAAGAAAAGAAAAACTAGTTTAGAAACTTATTTGAATACTAGGCGTATCACGTGCGGCTTCGTTCGCGTATAGCTACTTCCATACAATCTTTAATCCCTGCTGCACCCTTTTATCAACAAGCCAATACCTTTTATACTATATTGTATGTGCTATTTATTTTATAGGTATTATATTTTTCGATTTAAAACTTACATAATAAAACATGACTAACTAATAGTAAAATAAAAGCGCGTTGATGTCTTTTACATGACAATTTAACTTTTCAAGCATATTAAAATCTGGTTTTCGGACGTAATAAATTACCCCAAGTTAGTCTTTAACCGTATTTTTAAACCAATAAGCTCCGTTATACGGCTACGTTTTATGTACCTAGTAGGTGCCTACCTGCCTACACGTCGCGTCGTGATGAACTTTCCATAGTTCGGACTCGGATTATGACTCGTGTCAGGTAATAAAAAGTAAAAACCTGTCAAAATATAAACTATTGTCATCCCATATAGGTAATGACAAAGTCAAAGTCAAGTCAAAGTCAAAGTCAAAAAGCATTTATTCAGTAATATCCGCAGGGATCATCTTGAAACGTCTTAAATCTAGGTGAATCTAAGCGCCAGTTCCTCGCGACCAAGCCTAGAAGAACCGGCAAGAAACTTACGGCTTGGTTCCTACCGTTTTTTTGTATGATCCTGTTACAAAATAATAATAATGTAAATAATGAAGCTCCAGTGTGGTGCCAATCTAACTGAATGCAAGACATGAAACATGCTAAGGCAATTATACCAAGGACTTAAAATACAACAAAAGTCCAAAAGGCAGCACACGCCATGCTTCATCTAATAGTAATGCTTACAATCTATTGAAATCAATTAAGAGAATAGTACAGACATTGCAAAACTATTCCTAGCTGTCGATGGGTAGAGCGATCGTAACATCTGGCCACGCAGATTTATCATTAATGTAGCTATCTAGGGTATAGTAAGCTTTCTTCATAAGATTTGTCTTAATGTAGGCTTTGAATTTCCGAATGGGAAGCTTAGTGGCATTTTCTAGAAGTTTATTATAGAAGCGTACAGAACTTTTTGCAGTCGAAATTTCGGAATACATAATTTATTATTGTTTCTAGTGTTGATACTGTGCTCATCACTTTTTTTCTTAAAACTTTTTATATTTTTATGAGTGTACAACAGATTTTCATAAATATACTGCGAAATTACTGTGAGAATATGAATTTCTTTAAAACGTTCTCGCAAGGAGTCGCGCGACTTCATTTTATAAATGGCCCGTATGGCTCGTTTTTGCAAAACAAATATTGTTTGTAAATCAGCAGCTTTCCCCCATAGAAATATACCATACGACATCACACTATGGAAGTAACTAAAATATACTAGTCTAGCTGTAGCTTCATCAGTGAGCCATCTTATTGTGCGAACCGCATATGCAGCCGAACTCAGTCTACCAGCGAGTGTTTTGATGTGTGGACCCCACTGCAATTTTGCATCAATATTAAGTCCTAAGAAAATAGTGGAATCGACAAGACTAAGTGGCTCCCCATTTAATATAATAGTTGTTGGGCGTAAAGCCACATTAGGCAAAGTAAATTTAATGCACTTAGTTTTACTAGCGTTAAGTAAAAGATTATTAACGGTGAACCAGTTAAGAACTTGCGACAGAGCTGCATTCACGTCACTGTAATCATTCTTTTGTCTATCGACTTTAAAGACCAAAGAGGTATCATCTGCAAAAAGTACTATTTCACATTTATTTTTTATAAAATATGGTAAATCATTTACATAAACTAAGAATAAAAAAGGACCCAATATGGAACCCTGTGGTACTCCCATGCCAATGAGTGACCCGGAAGACCTCTCACCGCTAACATCAACTTTTTGGACTCTATCGGTTAAGTAAGACTGTATGAGGTCAATTGCCCGGTTTAGGATGCCGTAGTGTTTAAGTTTAGATATTAAAGTGGCGTGACTCACACAGTCAAAAGCTTTAGACAGAATACCCCGATCGCGTCTTGTGAGTTTTCCCAGGCATCGTATATGTGCTTTAGGAGCATTGTACCGGCATCAGTCGTTGATCGACCTTTGGTGAATCCAAACTGATGGCTATGAAGTATCCCGGTATGGTTAAAATGTGATAACAACTGAGTAAGAACAACTTTTTCAAAGATCTTACTTATCGTAGGCAATACCGAAATTGGTCTGTAGTTAGATGGATCTTTTTCATTTCCTGATTTGTACAAGGGAATGAGTTTACTGTGCTTCATAAGACTAGGAAAAACACCCTCATCAATACATCTATTAAAAATATAGGCTAGGCATGGTGCAATATCTATTATAATAGAACTTAGTACTTTTGTAGACATTACCCATAAATCTTCAGTAGCTTTTATGTTAAGGGATTTAAATGTTGATACAATCTCATCAGCATTAATGTATCTGAAACTAAAGACGTTCTCATATTTTTTAACACTGGTCTCTAATAGAGCTGTCGCTCTAGAAGCTGAGGAATTTAAACATTGAGTCAAAGCTTTGGGTATACAGGCGAAATAATTATCAAAAGCGTTTGCGACATCTATATTTTTAGTCAAAATTTGATTGTTAACGTTTAAATTGATCAGTTTATTACGCGGTTTTGATTTGCCCGTTTCGTTATTAACTATCTTCCACGTTTCTTTAATTTTATTTGTAGATTTTTCAATTTTATTTCTTATATGCAATGATTTAGCAGCTTGACAAACTTTTTTGAAAATTTTAGAGTAGTTTTTGATGTGTAAAATAAACGCTGGATCGTTTAGCATTAATTCCCTAGCAGCATATAAATCGTACAGTTTGTTCCTACTTTTATAAATACCTGGTGTCGCCCAGTCAGTGAACTTGACACAAACAGTGGCAATTTTTTTGGAATATAATTTTTAAATAACGTTTTCAAGTACATAAGTAAGTATGGCAATAAGTATCGTGCTACATGTTCGTTAGCGTAATGACAACAAGGCTCAATAAAGTACCTAGACAAATCCTGTCTACGAAAATGTGTACGATTGATTTGAAAAAAGCTTGGAATTCAACTCCAAAAACCAATTTTCTTGAAATTAGTTTCACCTAGTTTGTAAGACGATTTAAAGATTTAGATTAATAATTAAAGTTCGTTTCGATTTTGATTATTTACATGTAGCAAGGAGTAATATTGTACCGATAAAGTAGTACCTAGGTACTGCTCTATCTATTTATATGAATATTACTCTTAAACTCTTAACATATGTCTTAAATATTCCGGTCTCTCTAGGTTTACGCTGATGTTTAAAGTAATTCTTGAGAAAATAGACGGAAAGTTTTAAGTTGCTTATAATATCTAGCTTAGCGTGTACTATAAGTAAGTATAGATAGAACATATAATGAAAATTTACTCACGAAGTTTACCCTTCCTGACTCCACTTTCGCTAATTTCTTCTTCTCCATCAAAGTCTTCTTCATGGTAGATTGAGTTTGCTGCGACAGCCACTATTATAGCCGCTGTCAAGATCCAGTAGGCAGTTTTTGTATTTTGGATAAGCATACTGACACTTGGTATACCAACCTTTAGAATTTCTACTTATATGGGTAAGTAGGTCACTGTGCCTGTAGTTTGTCCTAATCGTGATGCGTACGCACACAAAATGCGAGCAAACTTGTCATTCATGTATAAATAAAGTGGGTAATAACGGTTGAATATTTGTGCAAACTGTTAAGGGTGTTACCGTTTCCTATTTAGCGCCTCGATGACCTATAGACATGACGGACGTATGGGTAGACCATGTCTTTTCTATAGTAGTTGAGGCCGATTATACTGAGAATATGGTATATTGTGCAAGCCACCACAACAACAGCATCCTGTTAACAAGGCTATAGACAGTATCACCTATCATACCCCCTGGCATTCCATTAATCTATTCCAATTACAAATATGTCCTGTCTGACTAACATATAGACAACGCACAGCCTAAACCACTGGTCGTAGAGACTTAAAGCTTTTAGGGTACATTGGTCTTGGTTCGTAGAGGTGTACTGAGAAAGGAATTCTTAAAGTTTAACCCTTAAACAGGTATAGCGGGAATTGAAGTTTGTATGAAAATACCTTCACGTGGACGAAGTCATGGGCGTTTCGTTAGTATTATGTATATTATTTTATACGATATGCTAATGGAAAAATCAAAAGGCCCAACTGATGTTAAGTGGTTGCCATTACCTAAAACAAAATATTGCTTCGTAGGTCACTTTCGTTTGGAACGTGCTCTACGGTGTACTACTCCGCGCCCATCAACCTGAAGCATCAAGTCAACCCTCATGTGCCTGTAATTTCACCGGCACCCACACCCTTCAAATCGGAGTAGGTACAGCAAGCTACTTGACGGCAAACATAGGCAAGGTAGTAGTAGGTACTTCCCCGGACGAGCCCTTCACTAAGAGCTTGGTAGAGCTACTACCTCTACTACGAGTATATTATATAACTTGCTTTCGAAACTTCGGAAGAGGCGCTTATCGATAAACATTGGGCATAAGTTAGAAGGTATCCGTTTAAAAATATGCTAGGTCGTAGTCGGCCTACATTTAGTTCGGATCTGCTAACATTAGAAAGCTTCCACTACACACGTATGACATTTAAAACCGCAAGTTGCTTATAGGCACTATTATTGTAATCTTCAGATTTTATTATATAATATTGAGTTTCACTCAAATGTATTATTAATGTAATACCACAGTGTAATACCACAGGAAGACCTGCAGGACCTACAACACAGGTTTTAAATGACTTAGTGTAGGTTCTGCACATTAACTACAATGTCATACAGGCCATTTTCATTTTAAGACCACTACTATATTGTACTATGATATAAGTGTGTGCTTTAATATTTTAATAAAATTATCTTATCTTATCTTATCTTATTCTGAAATCTGTAATGAGCGGTTGTGCTGTATAGGTAGGCAAATAAACTACCTACCTATATAGGTGTATTGAAAAATGAAGGTGATTTCGCAGTAACGGGTAAGTATGTTTTTGGAAAGGTTCATTGGCTTTGAATGTTTTTTGGCAAAAATGAGAAACAAATACGCTCTTTTTGCCAAGCTGCAGCGTAAAAATGTTTGTTTCGTTTCTATAAAAACATCTATCTATATACATAAAAAAAAGAAAGTCGTATTACTTACACAACTTATAACTAAAAAACGGCTGAACCAATTTTTATGATTTTCGTGGTTTTGGATTTATCTTCGTCCGAAATAAGATAATAAGTAATAAAAAATAATAATAAAAATAATGCGGGACGAAGTTCGCGGGGTCAGCTAGTTATGGATATAAATATTTTATTTGCATTGAAGATGTACATTCGTACCATCTCCGTTGTAGTCTAGCTAGACGTCCGCTCGGACATCTTACATTGGACACCCAATCAGTTGTGGTCTTAGCACAAAGATCGTCAGATATGCGGCCAGCTCAGTCCCACTTAACAATAATAGCAAGGGAAAAATACAGTGGGAATCCTGGGTAAAGCGGTACGCTGTGCCGCGCCACATCAGTCGTCAAAATACATCATAACACGAAACATATCGTCGTATTATGACGAGTTGTCATAATACGGCCCCTCCATTTCCACATTCATGGGAGAAAATCTCCCATGAATGTCATGAGAGGCGAAGAAGGGAAAGCGGCCAGGTTCCTTGGTGCCGAGGAGGTAGGCAACAGCATCTCCTGTGTACTAAACACCGACGACACTACCTACCTGCCAATCTGCCTACCAAGCGGGGTGACATGGATGGCTACGTCCAGTAATGGACTTATTTAGGCTGGTCACGTGACGTAACGTCGAATAGGTAGTGATATGAATTTATGTGGTAATACCTAACACGATTTCAATATAAATTCTGACGAATCAGTGTTGGTGTGGTAAAGTAGTTTTTATTTCCAATAGAGTTAACATAGTTTGTAAAATCATTCTATAATTGAAATAAAATGTTATAAAACTAAATTAGAACCGAACTGTTATGGCTAAAATACAAACTTTCTATACTCTCTTTAACGTAAAGTTTATTTTCAAAATTTTCTTTTAAAACACAATGAAAACTCATAAAATAAAATAACGTAAATTAACAAAATGTTAGTAAATCACACATCTGACAACATCTACAAAACTATACATTTAATAAACACAATTATTATTTCATCAATATAATATATCAACTTCACACACTCAACTTTAAAAAATAGGCATATAAAAAAAATTTAAAAACATGTCATTGGTAATAAATTATCTTGTGACTTAGTCAACATACTTAAATATTACTTAAAAGTAAACCTACAAGTGAAAATAATATAGTATAATAAGTCAATCATTGATTTATAATGACAAGGAATAAGCAAGAATGAACAGTGATGTACAATTTAACCAAAAGGAAGAGCATCTTACGACTACTGTCATTTCATAAGGACTAAAGTAAAGTTAAGATTTTTATTATATTATGGCATCTACAGACACGTATATGGCAATCGTTCGGTTTATACACTCGAGAGCACATTTTGATAAAAACTTAATACTAAACTAAAATATAATCTTTCTCGTGCCTGAAGAGAAGGTTATATTTAAACGCTATTTAGCTATTATTTACTCCGTTGATAAAAGAGATAAACATTTTTTGCAACGTTGATATTAAAGATGCCAAAAGCAGTAGGTAGGTAGGTAGATGTAATGTAGGTATTTGGTGTAAAGATGATGTAGGTAGGTACAAAAGTACGCAGCTAATATCAATGAGAATCAGCAAGATGATGATATTGGAATTAATAGATTATCAAGTAAAAGTAAGTAACAGTAATAATTTAAATTTAAATATTGGACACAATCGGTATTTCCGGTATACCAATCCTCCTGTCAAACGTGGTAACTATGGCAAAACCTTTCAAATATGAGGGAAGCCTATATGGCCAATAGTGGGCTTATTTACGCTGATGGTGCTTTTTTTTATATTACTTGTTCTACTAACCATCACGAAGCAATACCTTGAAGATCACGTTGGGAACGTGCTCTACGATGCACTGCCATGCGTCCCATGAACCTGAGGCAAACAGGTGTTAAGTCTCGTGCTTGCAATTTATAGCCCAGGGTCAAAAGGTCCATTGCGTTTCATGTATTTCTAAAAATGCGATGAGAAAGGAGAAGATGAAGGAAGGAATATTAACGAAGCAGGTGCATAAGGTCGCGTAAGGTCGAGTGTGAATAGGACTGTTGGAAGGGGAAGATTTCGGTGCACTTATGCACATCAATTTTATTTTGAATCCATCTTAAAGCTGTAGTAGCTAAGTAATGCTATTTTAATTTGCTAGACTAGGTATGGGTTCACTGACAGTCTCATTTTAGGTTTATACAATTAAGTTGGTAAAAAGTCATAGAATGAATAACCTAGGAATCGAAGCACAGTCGGCTGAACTAAGATGTATGTTTCATAACTTTCGAAATGGTATCACAAAACAATCTCAAAAATCACTTATTCAGTTGATGAGTTCCCTTATACTTTGAGTATTTTACCTTGTGAATGTTTATATGTTTATTACAGAAAAAAAGTATAAAAATCCACACATCAAAATAAAAACAAATATAACAAAAGAAACCAACTTAAAAAATAATTTTTAAATATAAAGTTTATTGTACCTGTTGCTGTGACACCGTTTTATATATTATAAATTGTATACTTCTTAGTGCAGTTTACTGTATCTTCCATTTGTGCCGAAATAAAAGGCAAATAATTATCTATAATACAATACTATCAGTTAAGAGTACCAAATTAAATGCAAGAAAGTGTGGCAAGATTTAAATTAGTTACAATAAATTAAGATAAATACTCAACTAAGTAGATATCTACATAAAGTCAGAGGCCCGATTCTCTCAGCGAAATATAATTAAATTCAAGTTTCGATCATGTCTCCAAATAGTGTTATTTGAAGCTAAAATTTTAGAGAGGCTCAATGTTGATAGCCAAATTCTAGATACAATCTTGTTTCTGCTCCAAAAAAATACTAGGATTGAGCCTCTGGAATGAGTTCTTGAATTGTAAAATAACGAACGAATGCAAACGAAAACTAACAAACAAATCAGACGTCCACAGAGCAGAGTGCGAGCGAGAGTCTGGTTATTATTCTAAGATATGGTTCTAGTTTGTTTGCATTCGTTGGCTTAGTTTGTTTCTCATCATTATAGGGCTATGAGGCTCTCTGCCAAATTAAATTAGTTTAGTGAGCGATATGAAGGTTGAATTCGGTGAAACTATTCGGATTATATGCGCAACGTCAGTACGCGCCGATGTTCCGAAACTTGATATTGCGGTGTTGTAGTCACCGTTACTTCACAAAAATTTAACTTACATGCCAGCCCCTATGATGTAAAAAGGGACTCCCGAATACTGAAATGGAACTTTCACTATGCTTCTTAACTAATTATTAGAAAAAGAAAAAAGGTGTAAATGTTTGTAAAAAAACAAGTTTTGTTTTTAAAAATACTTACTGGTTTTTGAACTAAAGTAAAGGTTATACATACACTTTCGGTATACGGGAGTAATCTTTTACATTGCGTTTTTATAATGGAATCTTTAAGTATGAATTACCAATAAGTATTGTCTTGTAAGCAAAACACTTTTACAAAGTCTACAAATTCTGTAGGCAAAGATTGGTAAGACATAGACATGAAATATAATAATTTTAAGTTACTAGGTACGTAAATGTAAAATAGCACTAAACTATAAATAAGTTATGCGTAAACATCGTGAGATAAAACTGAGGCACGCAAACTTACAGAAGCAGCGTATAGCACTCTAGTGACTAATATTCATGGCAATCCGTAATTTTCGGATTATCGAAATATAGGCAAATTTTTAAAATTACAATGGTAATGTTTATGGTAGTAGAATATTACTTAATTATCTATAGGGCACGGTTAAGGCCATTTAAGTACTTTACAATACATGGACGGAGGCAATAAGGCTGCTATTCTATTTCTAGGTTGCGTTTATATGATACATGATGAAACACATCTTGATTATACAAAATAATATTAATTATTAATAGGTTAGTACCTATACCTACCAGAGAAACAGGGTGCAAGTTTTAAAAAGTTATCTAATATACCTGTTTAGTATTTTAAATAATAGAGTCGGCATTATATTATTCGGGTCTTATTAATTTTCGGCACGATTTGCAATATCGGAAAAAACTTTGGATTGTAGTTTATTTTTAGCCTAATTTTTACTAACCAGTGACGTTCTGTCTGCTGTTCAATTAAAAAATAGTTTAATTTTACACAAAAATATGTATCTTTTTAACCCTAAGTTCGGCCGTATGCTATCAGATTTACATCTGACAGCAAAAAATATGATGACGTGCCCAGTTCTTCATATCTGCCGCATCGCGCACGCGGGTTTCTCATTTTCTGATCATGTGTTAGCACTTAGAATATATAAAAGTTGGGAATTTAGCAGACAGGGGTACGCGGTCGCACTTTAAATCTGAGCGATGTTTGTCTTGTGCAGTTGTGTCGTGGACAGAAAGCTTTTGCTGTATGGTCACGAATACGTGACGCAGTGCAATGAAAAAATCATAGAACCAGAACGCAACTCTGGAACGCTTATAAAAGCGTGCCGCCTTCGGTTTGCGATATCCCTTAGTCCATCCATAACACATAATGGAGTAAGTCTATTTTAGAAGTGGTCTGTTTAAATGATTATGCGTAATTTAACTGTTATATAAGAATAATTATTTACTTGAATTAGGCAAGATAAATTGACAATTAGTGGCGTGATTATGTAAAAACTTCAATAAATCGAGACTAGAAAGTGTTAACATTTATATGTTCGAATGAGACGACCTGATTTACAATGGGTGCCTAAGTACTTACTATTCAGTAGCAATAGATATTGTATTTAATGTAGAGAGTAAATGGACTCATTACATCTTTAGCCAGTATTGAAGGCTCGAGTGGATTCAATTCACTGGTGACAGGCACAAGGTTAACCTTTGTAGGTCATAATGACACATAAATCGATTCTTAATTCTCAGATCGCAACATCCGAAACACATCTGTATCCTAATACTAACTACTTACGGATATTGTTTCCATTATATTTTAAAAATAATATCTTGGATATTCCTCGCTCTCTTATAAATTACCTTAGAATAAATTAACTAACCATATCTAATGAATACTTAGAGCTTGTTCGCGATGCTTTTGTAACGACACCGAGATACTAGCAGTGAGCAAAACCATTTTCGATATAATGTAAAACTTCAAGTCATCAAATAGGTTACAGATCAATAAAAGCAAAAAGTAAATCAAAAAGCAGAATATTTAAACTAGCATGAAGGTTATTTGAATTGCAGTTTTCAGATTATTCCCGTTGTCAAGGTTGTGTCTGACTGCATTCAGTACCTACATAATGATAAATCAGATGACAAATGCAGGCGACTCTTGAATACAAATCATGATCTACTTTAAATTCTTGTTTGTTGTGAGTAGGTACTCAGACACAGGTACGTTGATTGCCGGCAGCTGTGCGTTATCCTTGAAGAACAAGTCAGCATGCTTGCTATAAAATGGCATCAAATTTCTAAGCAACGGTGTCGTAAAGCAGCTCGCTCCGTTAAAGTAATTGTCATTTTTTTCAATATACTAACGAATCTATGAAAACGGGGTATTGGATTCTTATATAGATGACTCCGTTCCACTACCCTACATGATTACAACACCTAATAATAAAATATATATGTAAAGCGATATCCTTGGTAATGCTGTTGAACATTGTAGACAATGTGACTTAATATCAATGATAAGATAATAATAATTTACATTAGGGTTAACTGATCCTTGACGAAATTAAATGTAGAACATCGCTCCCTTATACTAAGTTTATGTGCATTGAAATTCACTGGAGAGGTGATATCACCAGCGTTGTGTCGTCCTAAGACTTTTGTGCAACTTTGTTTGAATTTTGTGAAGATTTCGACTTCGCTTATACAAATTATACAGTAAACCTTCCACCAGTGGCGAGGGTGGTTGCCAGCGGCCTCGCGTCACAGCACGCCGTAGAAGGGCTCCATCAGGTTCGCGTCCAGTTCACACTCCAGGAACATGTTCTCGCTGCATTCTTCCTGAAATGTGAAGTTATCCCATTGTAAAACCTTAAAAAGAGTCATCTGAACTGTTATCAAAGTACAATCTTTAGTGTCATGTCTGATTATAAGGTTTGTTATAACGGATGTACGGTTGGTGATGATCGGTATCGATTATAATAGCCTCTGAATTCATAAGAGATGTCAGTTCTTGTTGGTAGTTTCTGATTTCAGTTGGCTTCTGACTCCAATAGTATTATGGAATGGATTACCTGGGCGTCCTGGGCAGCGGGCGGCGGGTCGCCGCCCCTCCTCGCGTGTCATTTAGACGTCTTCGGCAGATGCCTCTTCATGTGCAGCGCGAGGTGGTCTGACCTCGCGAAGGAGCGTTCGCATACGGTGCACTTGAACGGCTTGGCACCGGTGTGCTTGCGGTAATGCCGGGTCAGCTCATCGGACCGGGCGAAGCGCCACTCACACTCAGGCCACTGGCACGTATACGGTTTCTCTCCTACCGAATAGTTAACATTCAACTACATAGCGAGCTTGGCGGACGGTGTTTACCGTCGCCAAGGCCGTCGCGCAAAATCAAAAAGAACATGTGTGAATAAGAAAATAATTTGCTAAAAACAGATGATTCGATATCGTTACATAAATGCCTACAAACTATCGGGAAACATTTGGCTAAGTACATGCACCATGGACTGTAAAATGCACGCATCCGAAAATTTATCTCTGTCGGAATAATTTTATTTTGTACTCTGTCTAGCTGGGTATGATCAAAGTCAACACTTTTGAAGTGAACGGAAATATTTTATTATTGCTTTTATTTTCTGCATTTCTAGGCAATTCTATTTTGTGTTGGTTTTTGATATGAATGGCTAAACAATTTTTATTTTACTGTTTCATATTAAATATGAGTCTACAAAAATTGAAATTGAAAAAAGATGCTATAGGAAACAGATACGTTGTAATAAGTTGTGATTCCCAACCTTAAAACCACAAACGCACAAAGGATTACTCATATGACTAAATTCAGCCCTTTAACTTACTTGCGTATTGCTACTGATTTACTTATATCACTGCGTAAGTTATGAATAAAAAGAATAAGTAGAGCCTTATTTATGAAAGGTTTTAACCCTTAAAAGGCTTAAACCTAAGTTATTTTATCTTCAGGTTTAGGTACAAGAACTGACAAATCCAATCAAGAATAGAGATTTGCGTGGGACGTGAAGTGGCTCTAAAGATTTTCTTGTCCTCCGTGATAGAAAGTTAGCTTACGTAAAAAAGCCTGTGTCACATAAATTGAACATGTGAATGCAGTAAAATCCTGCGGTAAGTACCTACCAACAAACAATGTAACTTTGTCTCATGATGAAATCACGCTTACTTTCGCGAAGCGAAACCTCAGTCTGGTGTGGAAATTATAAGTTTTGAATGTTTTCATATGTTAGATACGTTTAGAGAAATACCTTTTAAGCTTTATCTTCCAAGCAAACATTAGTATGAGCAACAAACTTAATTGCAATCTATTCGGATCCGAATCACTAACTTTCTTTCATCCCGTTCTCACTTTCATAAATGATAGACAGAATAAAATAGTCGCATGGGCTTTTTTGATAATCATAGTATTATCTCGCATTTAGCTTACTACAAAATACATTAATTAAAAAACTGTGACAAAATTACCTGTGTGTATACGCTGATGAGCCTTGAGGTGTGAGCTTTTTGTGTATACTTTCGTACATCCTGTAAATGATGAAGTAGTTTATACAACAACTTATAACAATAAACTGCCTGTAATTTGCCAAAGGTAAGTAAGTATGTCTACATGAAAATGACGTTATTTTTCTATTATCAAATAGAATTATGATAGTACGAATATCTCCTATCAGTATCAGTACGGATACCTTACCAATAAAATCGCAATGATGCACCCTCCTCTTCTCAAGTTCCGGGTTGTTCCGGCGGTTGTACTTGACTTGGTGTGGGTGCGAGAGCCGTGAGTGCGGTATCGAATGCGTGTGATGCGGCCCTTGGGAACCTGGGGGTCCTTGCGGCCCTTGAGGCGCCAGCTGCATCTGTTGCGCTATCGCCTGTTCATAACGCAATGGTTAAACATTATACATTTTCAATTAAGATTTCAGCGAGGAAGGAAGATTACCTGTGGATGATGATGATGCGGATGCGGGCCCTGGTGCGGCACGTGCGGCGCCCTCATCAGTGGCGGCGGGTGGTACGGTGGCGGGGGCGTGCGGCGCGGTCCTCCCTGCGAATAACACACTCATTGTTTGCCATTCTTCAAACTACAGTGTATTCCGTAGGTATACACTGCAAGCGAATACACGAATACCAAATCCTGTTTTCTACAGTTTTACATTGCAATATGAATCCTGTAAACATTTATGCGGGCTTGTCTTGGAACACATCATCAATTTAATCGTAGGTATATCTCGAATGCCTCCTCTATCTACCGTCAATGTCACGAGAACTGCAACAAAACACCTTAAGAACGGGCAATCGCGGAGCAGAAGAATCTCTCGTAATTTGTAACGTTCGCAAGAGGCGCAAATGCTGTGAAGTAGTATGTAGTGTGTAAATATTGGATGAAGTTACCTGCATGGTGTTGCCGGGGCTGCCCTGGTCGGAACCAGGCGGCGTGAGCGGTGACATGTAGACGAGGCGTGAGGGCGGGTACTTGGCGAATGCGGGCGCCTGTTGCTGCGGCGCGTGCTGCGGCGCGTGCTGGTGCGGATGCGGGTGCGGGTGCGGGTGCGCATACGCAGGCGGCGCCGGTACACATAGTCGCTCCGTCTTGATTTCGAGCGGGCTGAGCAGTGGCGTGGCGCATTCCTCAAGCAGCTCGTCCGCCTCCAGCTTGACGTGTGTGGCGCCCAGCGGCGCGAGCATATTCGCATTCTCGGGATCGATGTTCCGGATGGACGACGCGATGTCCTCCCAGAGAGCCGGCCGCAGGTACGCATCGTCGCGGGAGGAAGCGCCGCCGTCGAACAGGTCCATGTGGGCGGGCGCGCCCTCCTGCTTGCACAGCAGCGACTCTAGTTCCGATGTCTGAAACAATACCGTGTAAAGCCTTTACTTCAACGCAACTACAACACCTTGATATGCCCTACCTTAATCATACCTCAGAATTACATACTTTGATAGAAACGGCCCATTCCAGATCCAAAGGAATATTGTTAAATTGATATTACCTAAACCCTATTCATATACAAATATTTAAACCTTTCAAAGCTCATACGTACTGTTGCATAACCAGCATTCCTTCAGAAATTTAATTCATGCCTAATTCAGTACTAAGAATAAGTACAAGACTCCTATTGACCATTTGAGGTTGAAGTAATTACTACTACGGTGAAAATATTAAATTAGATACTTCAATAATTTGAATTAAATTTAGATTTCCTGTGATAAGCTCATGTATGAAAACGTGGTTGTCGTGAGACCTGGAGAGATGATTTGTTGGAATGTCCTGGATTTATTCAAAGCATTTCGCCTCACGAGTCGGGGAGTCTAAACAGAATGACACGGGGCAATTTGGTCACGTACCTACCTACCTATAGGATAATGGGAATATGTTAGCGGTCGTCAACATTTCGTGGGATAGAGGAAATTTACAAATATATCTTAGGTACACATTCTGGAAATCTCGACAACATATAAAATAAAGGGTTACAATAACTATTCCGCGATTATTGTATAATAGTCGTGAAATTATTACAGCGAATAAGCCCTTATTTTATAGTAAGAGATTGATTACATTTTGCCTTCTAAGCGAAAACCATACTCCAGTTAGATATCATGAATTATTACTGCCGCAGTATAACGTGATAGGAAGTAACTAAATATCTACTTAATAATCTTATACTATCTTAATTCTATGCATCTCGTCTAGTTCGTGCGAGATAATGGATACAACTACAGTTTTACCAATGTATTTGCTGAATGAAGACGGCCGAGATAGGCATGGGCATAATATACGTGCCTGAGAGGAGTTATAGAGTATAAAAATTTTGAGTATATGATTGTATAGAAACAGAAATGTTAAGAAAATTGTCAATCATCTCTCTGGCGGGTGGTGTACCGATCTGTGGCGCGCACATTTGCATACAATGGCGCCCACGCAACATGCTATGCTTTATTCTGTGGTCCGGCGCAGGTGACGACTCTGACGAGCAAGAGAGCTTTGGGATCTTTTTATACACCATTGCAAGTCACTCTTTTTGATTGTTTTAGTGTGAGATTTTACACAAATTATGAGAGTCGTACACTTTCTTAAATATTTCTAGTTTGAGAAGGAAAGGCTATTACTCCAGTTCCAGTTAGAATGATTTACATTTTCTCCAAATAGTATTCTTCGAAACTGACATTTCCCAGCCCAGCTCCAAAAAAATACGAGTATTGGGCTGAAATTACATGAATAGTTTAAGAAATTGTTTGGAGACGATGTCAATGGTAACAACTCGTATACATAAAATATGAAGTCTGTTAAAAATTTAAAGTGACTGCTACGTTGTTGCCTGCGCAGGACGCATTTACTTATTTTATTGCACAGCTCTGGATTGTATTATCGCTCAGTCCCGGCAAAGTGATTTATGTACTTATTTATATATCATGATAGGTAGGTACTGTTTCCAATTGAGATGTTTCTTCCATGATTTATTATGGTTTGCATACAAAGGTTTATACGAGCGTTACTTATGGTAGTTCCTTGCTTGTAAATTTTTAAAATAATCGAAACTTAGGTACTCTAACCCATGCCCGTTTCCAGAGTACAACTATCTTTGTAACGAATTTGTCTCTTGTTTGTTTAGTTTTTTTTTGCACTCAGAAACTCAGTCAGAAATCACGGTCTTTCACCTGTTGGTAGATTTTCTATTGTCTTTATGCATAGATTCTCGATATGTGAGCATGTATCTAATGCACATACCTCTGATTAACCCCATGTGACATCCTCCTAAAATCTTGAGTCGGACTAAGAGGTAATACCAAGAGATCTGAGGGGATATCTTCCGTGCCTGGCCATTATGTCATGAAGTTATTAACTATTTTATTCTCTCTTTCCTCGACAAAGCAGTCGAAAGGTTCGATTCAGTGGTTTGTCAGTAAAAAAGTAATAACTAGGCTGGCGTTTACGCATGCAAATTGGTATGGATGGTATGGATGGAAGCAATTGTGAGCTTCACTGAATAACCAGACAAAGTACATAGTAACACTTGAATGGATATGCATGCATGTAGCCCGTTACACTGTCATTTAACCTTGTTGATGAACTAGGTAGTTGTTGCTAAACTTTAAAGACTGAAAAATAAGCAAGTTTAGAAGTAACAAGAGCAGAAAACAGAAACACTCTCTCGACTTGAATTCCCACGCATCAGTTAAATTACCCTTTTGAAGTTCACTTATAATACGGCTCCATGTGTATGATAGTATAGGTATTAATTGTATTAATTATTACCTATGTAGGTACCTATTCACTCGCAACTATCTTTGGCGCGTGGTTACCTAGATAACTGTTTAGTAATTTCCTATTAGTCTGTCCATGATAAGAAAGTATGTAAATATGCAGATATCGATAAGGATGTTGGTTTTGTCCAATAATCTCTATTTACCTTTCTAATGTTTATCTAAATATGTGGGCGTGGACTTTTATCAATGTATTATGTAGGTATTTTATAATAATCATTGTTTTATGCACCCAATTTCGTGCAAAAACCCGCGGCTTAGTCAGCTCCGCACTTATTGGCATGAGTTTTGTGTGATTGACAAGCCTGAGAAAAAATATGGTGTAATGTCCCAGACAGAGGGAAAAGTGTGCATCTAATGCTGTTTAAATCCTCTATAGAAGATGCAAAGTTTAGTTCTCTAACCTAGTATCACTATCCCTTGATAACTGCCTAAACACAAACCTTTCCATTGCGCTTTTAACCCAATAGGTCGTTTTCATATCATCTTCTTAAAGTCTTTTCTTATCAACTCTGGCTCTACTAATTCGTGCTCTACATTCACGTTACAAATACCTCTACCTATTACGTCTAGCTTGCTGTCGTTAATTCGGCCAGCCTGTCCGTTTGTCAACAGTGAAGTGCGCCGCAGGTATAAGTAATCAACGTTTAAAACGTATAGTTACTTATGAAACTCACGAAGAAATCGTATCAATGTATCTACGAATAACTAATGGACGTTTAACCTCGGCGAACGAGCGCCGAGCGTCAACGCGATTGCTTAGCACACTTGCAGATCTGACGATACGATTTTTTGTAAACACACAAATAATTGTGGACTGAATCAAAATGGTGATTACTTTTAGTCCTGATACCCCTCCCCTAGGAGCTACAGAGTACTTTCGTCTCAAATATAATGATTTCTGCACTTGATTGAAAATAGCTGCTGAACAAATTTACAGCATAAATACATATACCGGGGCGAAAAAAGGTCTTCATCTTCTAGGTCAGAATCAGTAAAATAGAAACCACAAGTAACGAGCTCTTGTCCAAATACTAGAAATGATGTTGCATTTGTAGCTTCGTTAACGGAGTTATTTATAACGACAATACAATTTAATTGTGTTTATTTTTTAATAAATAAATAAATAATTTCTGTCTGGTTTCAATATCTTACGAGCTTCCGTTAGTAGCATACATGTCGTTATCTACCAGTTAAACTTACACCTCATTGGCCAGTGTAAGCTGTCATTGTAACTTTAGTCAATCGATGAAGGTTCATCCACAAGTAACGATTCTTAGTGTTACTGACGGATGCGTGTAAGATGAATGTAATGAAGAAATGAATATTAATATTAGGTATTGATTTAAAAAAAAAGCTCTCGTCAGTCAAAAAACTTTTAGAGCATATTTTTGCGAAAATAGTAGATGTGAAATATTATACTGATGAACTGTACCAGTACCCAAAGGAACACCATGAGATATATAGGAGTTCCTTCACTAAACCTTCTGAAGTTTCCTGACAGAATTTAAAAAATAAGTATTTACTAAAATGTGTCAATTTTGTGTACTCATTACCGAAAGAGGACCCAAATAATATTTCAGACGACACATTAAGCATGGTATCCTTAGGGCCTAGAAGTTTCAGGACTGAATCAAATATGCATGCCATCATCTAGGGACGAAAATTCACAGCTCAACTCTAATACTACTTAAACTAATGATTTAAAATTTACGTTGAAATATAAAGCAGGATAGCCAAGATCAAGCACCGTTTTTCAGGCAGAAGCTATAGGCTTTTTCTTACTCTACATAAAAACATAGGTCTACTTTTGGTCCGGTCCTTTTTGGTAAATATTGCTGCAAACTGGCCCTGTCACGTCATTTCGTTAGTCATGGTAAGAGATGATAATGGTATCTGTTGGTACACTTTTTATTTTCGTTTCTAAATGTTAGTAATACTGAGATATTTGTATTCTTGGGCCTACTCCATATTTGCGGGTGAAGAAGGCTACCAACTTTCAGACGGATTTGCTCAGGTGTTGCTACTTTTTTGGTGTTCTTCAAACAACACAAGATTTTTCAGCAATTGTAAACATAGTAGGCGAAGATTTTAAAAACCAAATAAACTAACGTTACCTCAGTCAGATTTTCGAGAACCAGGTTACCAAAGCTACTAGCCTGCCACGCTTGATATCCCGATATGCCGGTTGAGCGGTGATACAGTGATATTACCTCAAAACAATGGCCACTTGGCTAGTGTCTAAACATGAAAAATCGTATCGTGACCGGCTGCAGCAACCCAACCCAGCTAAAGTTCGTACGGATTGAGAGTAGGAAACCTCTTTGGAACAGTGTGGGGTGTCGTAAGACGCGCCGCCGAGCCGGACCGCGCGAATTCCTTCCATGACCTTTGCGGATCGAACGATTGCGAAGTAGCTCCTCTACTGTGGCTAGACGAGCTTAAGCAACATCGCCACAGATCAGCTTATAGATCAGACACTAAATGTACCGAAGGTACATGTCAAAAATAATATTCCACGGTGGGTTTTAAAAAACTTTTTCAACCGGCTGAACAGAATACAGCATAGTATAGTTGTTCAAATTTATAAAACAGTCAGGAAAGTTTATAGGATAAATTAAGCGTAAGTAGGTACCTAGGTACCTACCTAAATAACTTAATAGTCTTGATGGTACTGTGTGAAAATGTATGCAAATATAAAAAATACTACGGAATAGTACAAAAATAAGTTAGAATACACTATCATGATCAAATGTTTGGAGCGCTGTGACTCCGACGTTCAGTTTAGGCAATATACCAAACCTGCCGTTTCAAGCTTAGCATTCGTTCACTTAACGTTCTTTGCCTCAGGCGTTTTACACAGTACCAACGGTATAGGCACACGGAGAGAGACACCTGGAAGTGCTTTTAAATGAGCGTATATATATTTTTTAATGTTTTATTTTTTATAACATAAGTTTGGTTCACCACTTTGGTTATTTATCATAAGGTAAGTAACCTAGTGTTCATAGCTAACTTGGAAGAGCTTTTCTTACTTTTCTGCATACAATTGACTTATTATTATTAGTAACTCTTCCATGATAGGCAACGCCGCGTGCTAACGCCTAGCCCCAGTTCATTTGACTCGGTGAGCTAAATCAGTCGGGTTATTGCTAGCAGACAGCTATTATTGTGAAATGAAAGAACGCTAGATCGCAGAACCACTGTACGTACTTAGATTCGCACCCGCCTGTGATGTAACGCACTTGCTAGATTGTATCTCAAATCTATTAGATTGTTGTTATTGTTTATTCCGACTGTTGAATAAAGCAAGTTGTTTGCTTAGTATAGCTGCCTATCTAGCATGATAGATTTGACTATATAATTGAAAAGATAAAATAAGCCACGTACTTTTGAGTTTCTACAGCGTGTAATTTATTCGAAATATGATATATCTAAACAAAGGAATATGAGTAGAGAGAGTGTGTGAATTTATATAGCTACGTTTTAATTTATAGCTCTATAACCTTGTCATCTGCGAAGAAAGTATAACGACGAAGTAGTAATGCTATAAATATATAGTCTTTCATGATCTGCAAGTACCTAAGATAAACCTAATAGAGCCTTAATAAGGGTAGTTTCATAAGGGCATAGAAAATTGTTCAAAATTTGTTAGTTTGTATAGTGCTTATTATTGAATGTTATGCTATCGAAGTTGGTTATCACATCCCCGTATTAAGGGGAAGGTCGTGGTTGCAAATCCCACTCGAGGAAAATAATTTTCGGGATAATATAAAAAAATGGTCAAGCTTATTATTATTTGGCGAACCTTCACCGGGCCGACAATAAAAAACCACAAAGTTACATTACCGTTACGTTATTACCTTGCGATCTTTCTTTGTAGTTATTAATTAGTGATTATAATTCTAAGTATATCAAACAGATACCATTTTTTCTGAGTCGTGTCTGTTTTTACGCCGCAACTTAAAGGCCTGCAACCTAATGATTATACAAGTTGGTTAATTATTTTATGGCAGATAAGCAATGCTGGGTTTACTGTGCTTTTTTCTGAGAAAGAATTCTGAAAAACTGCTACAAAGCCGCTGCCTACAAAAACACTTAATTTACAAACCTTATTGGCACTAACTCTCACTTTCTGAGAATCGTTAAGTACCCTTAACAACCCCCCTGTGACATGACCTTTTGAACAATCGACCTCGCATGAAAAGAATTAAAATTACCGCGCGGTACCGTTACAGCATTGTTTGCGGAGCGGCACGCGCTCTATTTCCATAATACCACCCATCCTATCAGTACTTGGATAAGGCTGCGTTTCACTATACACAGCGTTATTAACACCCACGCGCACCTCGTGCTTGCCTCGTGGAACCATACGAATCTGTTTTGCAATATCTATTTTACGCTTTCCTATAAAAACCCCCGAAGATTTTTAACAAGAATATTTTTTATAAATACTTATAGACACTATACTGCTGTTATTGAACCACTAACATCATAAGCTTTGAAAATCACTATATTAAAATTACGCTATTTTCAGAGCTTAGTTACAAACATGTTCAAATTTTGTGTGCCGCTCTAAACAGTGAAACTACAATATGTAACCAAAGTATGTGGTTAAATACCGCACTGTGAGTACAAGCCTAACACCACCTACGCACGTTGCTCGAGCTAAGTGTACATTGGCAACAATTAAATAAGCTGTGTTCTCAGAGCAAACTCCGAGATGCGATTTAAGAGAAATACCTAACGGCATATAATTATGAATTATGCTAGTCTATTATTTTTCTGAGGTGTATTAATAATATTAGGTCTACCTTTACAAAATGATCTCTAGGTGCAGCAACGAAGCTTGCAGAAGAATGCAAAAATCAGTAATTGCATTTACACTTTCTTAGCAACTCCGTGGCTGTGGACTGCTCATTTTCTGCGTGTTAAATTAAAATCTTAAACCATAAAGGTCCAGCAAGATCGTGATGTTTTAATTTTTCATTCCATTTGTTCAGCTGGATGAGAATAAAAATTATTTTGTTAATACTCTTCTACATACTCACAACATTTATTTCGTGATAGGTACTACTACTAAAAGTTATGGCGATAATAAGTAACAGCAATAACATTTTATAGCTGGTGGGCCTACATTGGCACTGAGTAAAGTATTTATCGTTGGGCGGCAATAGGGCGGGCGGCGACGACACAGGGCGGGCGGCATTATGTGGATCGATAGGGAGGAGGAGGAGCCCACGAGGAATAGGAGGGTGAATGTGCTTCAACGAAAATAATACATTTTATTTGAGTAAATAGTTTCATTTATAATGTTTTACCTTTACTACTACTGTCTAAAGGATATCTTAGGTGTCTGAATCTTAGGATTTCTCCCTTCGAGTTAGTTTCGTTAATAGTCAATTTTATTTTATATTTTTGTACATTCATTCTATTGTTTAATCCCACGGCAGCGTAACAACAAAAGGTAAAGTAATTTGAGTAATGTTTACATTTCCCATCATTTTTGGTAAACGCGACATTAGGGGTGGCTTAGAAGGGTAGCTCCATGCTTTAAAAAATACTTATAAATGTGTTTGCTAAAGGGGAGTGAGGCATTTATATTCTTTTGAGTTAAGTTCTTGTAATCTATTATGTACTATTTTATAAGCCTGTAAGAAACTATTATGACTTCAGTTTACTTTCATGCTGTTTTTACAATACAATATAAACAGTATATTGCGCAAAAGAGATGTTGGTGATATATGTGGTACCCAAATCTGATAAAACTCAGCACGTTGATAAATACATCAGTATCGAGCCAGAGTTTTTGAGCCCGTTTCGTGAGAGATCTTGTATGAAGCGATGCCTATTCTCGGCACACCTGATTATATTAACTCGCTGTATGTAAGAGCTTCGCTTTTTTTAAAGCGCTATTTGTTGATTGAACTAAAAATAAAGCTTATAATAGTAGCCAGGTAATAAAAAACCGGTACAGTAATTTGACTTTTTAGCAAAATATTTATTACTGAACACAAATAAGACGCAACAGGAAAATTATTCTTACATATAACTTGAAAGTGCGTGTATCATGTTATAATTTAATAACTTCCGACAACACAGTTATCTTACTAGCAGCTAATCCGCATTAGTTGCATGCACCAAGTATCAGCATTTCAGACGACCGATGTGGCGCGGCGGGCGAATGTCCGCCTGCGACGCAGAGGTTGCGGGTTCGATTCCCGCCTTGGGATAAATGTTTGTACGATCTGCAAATATTTATTCCAGGTGTTCTGGGTATTTTCTATGTATAATAAAAAATATCTATGTATGTAATATAATATTGTATTAAGTATATCAGTCATCTAGTACCCATAACACAAGCTCTGCTTAGCTTGGGGCTAGATGATGCTGTGTGGATCGTCCGGCATTATTTATTTTATTTATTTATTTATTTGGTCTCCTAAGCAACTGTCATGTAAAATTTGGACAAATTCGCCTTCATCAGTAATCCTCGTCCCAACAGCACAGTATATTCAAGGTTAACCCTCCATGTGATCAGTGTGTACAGCAGTGTCCCAGTTACTGACTTATAGACTGGGAGGCGCGGGTAACCTGCTTCCTAAGTCAATGCCCTTCTGTAACTTATATAGCCTGTGGTAGAACTTTTCACGCTGATAGTATAAAGATAAAGTGGTCACATTAGGAAGGCACTAAAGTTGACGCTGCGGGCAGTTTTCCTGTATTACTCATGATATAAGCTTTCAAGTTATTGATCTGCAGAAAGTTGACATGGTCGCCGTATTCAGTACTACTTTAGTACTTTTAATGTGGATTAGTTAGACACTTACAGATTCCTTTTGGATTAGTTTTTAGATTAATATGCAGAAAAGGCAAAGGTTTGCAAAATCAGTACTTTTATCTAAATTCCGAAAATTTCGCTATCCATCCAACCCATAAATTTCTTTCCAAAAACGCTTTTATCAAAATTATCCTTGATATCCTTAGTTGCAGACTTCATCTCCATGCAAAAAATCTTCTTTTGAAGCTTAAAACAGGTCTCCTTTAGATTCTTGCATGTTTTAAGCAACGTCGATTTCTGTATCAAAAGCTGTTGTATGCGGCCCTCAAGAGCAGTTCTTGTATCAAAATCCAGTTCAACTGGAGAGCTAGACTTTTCTCTTTTGATATTCTTCCCCACTTTCGATTTTGCCAATTGACAAAGTTCTTGGGGATTCTGTAACGAATAACTTCATGTTTAGCTATACATTATGGAAGTAGGTGTATGATATCTAATCATGTTTTTATTTTTTATTGTAATCAACGCAGTTCCACAGAGATAGTCAAAGGTTATTGTTATTCTGTTCAGTGGCGCAATGTTTTCCTTTCACTGCCTAATTTAAATGTAGGTATATCGGAAAATTTTGAGACGTCAAGAGACTTCGTTTAACTAATTCTAACTTGCCTCGAAAACCTTCAGTTCGGGAACAACGGGGACCGCTGACTTGCATATGAAGGTTCGATTGCCAGAAGCGTTGTATTTGTCTTCATCCCTGAAGTGAGCGGAACAGATCCTGGTGTGTCTGGTCGGGGTCCAGTCAGGTTCTTTCCTCTCTAGCTGTATTATTTTAATCCAATCCATCCGCCTAGATTCTGATTGTGGGAACCTTGGGAAGCACATGAAATAGGTGAAGTGTGACATAATATACTCAGGACCTATCGGTTAAAACCTTGGGCTTATGGTTTTACATGGTGAGTGTGAAGTTGAATGAAGTTTCCCTAATAAATTTAGATGTTCGCAAAGATAAGTCGAATGATAAATGAAAAGAAAAAAAAAACATATTTTTGCAATCGTGTAATTCGTACTAATTTACTACTACCCGTAATTGGACTTTTAATAAATTAACTTACTGATGATACGTGATACCATGAGATTTATTGGACTTTTTTATATTGTTTTTACAACTTTTCAACACACAAGAAGGCATTTTTTAACACGCAGCACACAACAAGGTAACTTGATGTGACACTGTTTGACACACAACTATGTGATGTGATAGTATCTAGTCGACACAGATCGACACATGATCTGACATATTGAAATCAAACCATGAAGTTTGTTTTAAAATAGTATTATGGTTCAGTTTCGTCGTTGCAGACTTGGATCTTCCTCGTTACAGTTCATGGAAAATCAAATACATGTTAATGTGACCACAGTGTTTACACGAAAACTATTATAGGCTAATTCTGTCGAGTTATCTACTGCTAAAAACAGCTATTACTAAAGTACTCAGTCGGTAGTCGGTATACTGATTTCTAGCAACGGCTCATTCTTTCCAATTATACGTCGGTACTCTAACTAAATAGGGCTATCTACAAATCACCGTATAAATATTCATGGGTCATCCTGTTGGGGTCGAAGGATGAGCAATACATATAGCTTTAATAATAAAAATATATTAGCCGCATTGCATGTCTGTGCTTCCGTGACCGGGCAGTTTTACACCTGGCCGGAGGGGTCGAAGAGGTGGTGGACTGGTAATGGGGATGATGGGGTAAGCGGGGGTTGGGTGGGGACGCCGGGGGCAATGGTAGCGTCAGCGGTCAGCTATTAATGAATGTGCCCATAATGTTTATTGAGCCCGCTGAGCCGTTTCGACGGACTAACTCAACGTTTATAAATTGACCGCACTATTGGTTATCGTTTATTGTTCAAATTATCGACATGAGGTTTATAGACAACAGGATCTAATATAATCGGCATTTAACTTTTAAGTCAAAAGAAGTGCACCACCCTATCCCGAATTCTATCTGCAAATACTAAACCCGGGGAATATCTTTGAGATTACCACAGTATTGTTTAATGTTAAACCGCTCATAAAGCCCATAGGTGTTTCAGAAATTACCCAGACACATTTTAAGTGTAAAATACCTTTTATAACCAGCATTTATGCCTTTGTTTTACCAATACAGGAAATCATAAACTACGTGAGTCAAATGTTGCTTTCAAGCTAATCGTTTCACATTCTGAGATGAGTGGTATATGGGGGTAGACCTTGTATGGTGGGAGGTTCTGTTTCCACTAATAAGAGATGCATGAGGGAGATCTATGCAACCTAGAATTAAAGTTATTGCCTAACTCAACTGGTAATCGTAATCACTTTTAACTGACAAAAGATAATTGAGTAACATCGTGATAAAGCTTATACACAAGCATGTTTATATCGATGTGATCCACCATCAATATACAATAAGGAACTAAGTTTTTTGATTTTGAATAGAACAAATAACACGACGTTTTTATCTGGTTTTTCGGTCCAGAATTAGATTAGAATGGGTTTTTAAGGTAAAATTCAAAAAATGGTCTTTTAATAAGATGTTAACAACGAGACGTCCCAACCATCCAGCGTTTTGGGGTTAAAGGGTCGACTATCACGTGCCATCGTTTACACATTTGACTCCATTTTATTATAATAATGAAATTATTGCCGGGGGTCGATCGCGTGTCCGACACGGGGCGTCCGGTCCCTTCTCGCCATTACCTCATTAAAAGATAGACGATGTTACGATTGCGGGGGCGAGTTTAACTTTTTAATTTGATGGCTTGCGGTATGAACACTGTCGTATTGTAGCGAGGTGTGATTTTAACGAGCTTCCACGTGAATCGGACGACGCGACGATGTCTACGATGGCTAAGATTTTGTCAACTTGTTTTCTCGTGCAATATGTAGATATCTCTTTATTTTACCTGTGCTAACATAGTAGTGCCAGAATTCCATCCCGTTCTGTCAAATGAAGACATCGGGTATGGTTAGCATATCTGTCAGTGGGCCTTTTTTCTACAAATCGTAAAATGTGCACCAACACCAATTGAACAAAATATTAATATTGATTGTGCGCGAGATGCAACTCGCTTATTCCGGCTGGTAGCCTGTGCTCACGTCTCTATTTCCAGAGCCTGCGTGCTTTTTCCGTCCTTGCACCAAGTTCCGACGGCAAATAATCATACCTCATAATATGTACTTATGCTACTATACTACAGTTATTGCTTTGTAAGACCTTATTATGATAACTTGCAATTCCGCAGTCTGCAAAAACTGATTTTTTTTTTATGCCTCGGTTTTGATCCCACATGCATCTCACAAGATTCAGTAAGCTGCATTAGAATGTTTAAAATACTTAACAAAATAGCAAAAACTCAAAACAATTAAATCTGTTGATGAAGTAATTTTTTTCTAGTTATTGCCTTATTAATTTATTTCAAAAAGCTATGACACAATTTTGAAAGTCACAAATTGTAGGTAGGTATACTCTATTATAGTGCAGCTGACTGCACCTACACGACTAGTAAAATAAAATGTTCTTGCCGGCTGCAGAATGGTCCATGACCAATCATTATAAGATTATTTCTATCGCTACATCATTATGAGATATTTGTATTTGATGAGGTAAAGATTAATTGCAGTCGGAGCTTAGTCTATGTCAGAACGTAAAATTTTCCGGAAGTAAGAGCGCGTTGTAGTCTTTTGCTTAAGATATTTAAATTACTATGGACTGCTCTTATGTTTTTGCTATGAAAATGTGTTTGCATAAACTCTAAAACTTCCGTTTCACAATAAATTCTGTATATTTTCTGGCTCCTGAAACACAGTTTTAAATAGTTCAGGAGCCTATGGATTCAACACTGAATTCTGATAACACTGATATTGTTACTTTTGTTGTGTTCATAAATAAATTTTAATTTTAACTTTGTGTAAAAGAAAATAAAAAAATTCCTTGATATCTTTTTACCAATATTAGAAGCACGTAATTAGATGGCAATTAGCAACCGAAGAAGTAATACGGCCGCAATCTGGCAAGAAGGGGTCGCTAACTAATTAGCTAATGGATCCCTGGCCCCGCAGCCCTGACGCCCCCCAGCTCGGCCGGCCGACTGGAGGCTCGTAATGGATTGAGGCACGCTCGCCGTGTCACCGGTACCCATCTCAAATTTCGTCTACGTTTGGGACGTAATAAAATTATACTTTCCTGTTTGTTATGTACAATCGGAGAATACATTAAAGTATACAATAGTATAGAAAAGTTATGTAAAATACAAAAGTCATTGTTGTAAAGGCATGAGCCCGTATTCTTGCGGTAAAACCGAGACAAACGCGGCAAGTATGCAGTGAGTACCCGGTAAAACTTAACGAGATGTGTTGCTTTATGTATTTATTTTCTAGGTCTAAAATGATTCTTCATAATAACCGAGCGACAGTTTTATAGTCGGTGGCAATAAAAAACGCATAACGTGTCCTCTGACGCAAATTGAATGAGCTCAAGAAGGAGGTGAGAGGTGGCGAGCAATGGACAAGTTATATTGCAATCTAAACCAAACGAATACGGTATTATTTTGAGTAGCACTCACCTGCGGTGTCGTAAAACGGCAAGGGGTAGTAGGAATTACTAGAAAAGTACATTACTATATTAAGATATAACCTTTAATGGCTAATTCATATCATATTTATACCTAATTTTAAATGTAGGTAATAGATTGTGTAGTTTGAACTCATTGGCAAAATTTTCATATAAGAATGATTCAATTCTGTAATGTCAATAAAAATATTTGGATATCTGAACTGTAATATAGAGAAAAAAACAATTTAGGAAACATGGCATACCATTGTTTGAGGCTAGTTCTTCTAGGAATAGTCTAGGAACCTCGTAAGCTGATTTTGCAGCGCGTATACGAGATTGTTCGTCAAAAACGCTTCAATCACACTGCAGGAAGTCGGTAGATGGAAAAAGCTCAAAATTGGGTTTTCCTGAAAACGTATAGAAGGCACCTATACCTAGCAGTGGACTTTTATCTAAGAATATGGACTAAAAGCTGTAGAAATTCAGCTATAATAGCAACTCAATACACTAGTTTATGCTCTTTTCGCTTACGACAACGTCAAGATGTAAGAAAATAGCGCATATACATTCATTAATTCAATTTTTAGAGTTATTCAGTACATTGTCCTCCGTTTGAAATGACGGAAGTGCCATTTTACACTTTTCAAAAAATATCATACTTGTAAATTAAAAACTCATGAACGACCTTATAGCTTTCAGATAGGTAAGAACTATCATAATAATGTCGCGTTGACATTTCTGTGAAAGTTCCCGGACGATTTGTTGTATTTTTTATAATATATTTGAAAATAATGCATTAGATTACTCAAAAACAACGTAATAACTGCAAAAAAAGGAGCGTAATGTGTGTATAAAATGCCATGTGTAGTTGAAGATTGTGATTCAAGTAGAAAACGATGAGAAAATGAGGATGTGTCGCTATCTTTCTATTTGTGAGTTTTACTGGAAAATTTGTGTTATTTATAGAACCAAATGCTCAGAATATCTTTGTAAATTATGTTGTCTCCAGTTTTCACATACATTTCCACCTGTTTTACTAAGTTTTCATACGATAATTACAACCAAAATAATTTAATCATAGTGATGTAGTAAATTGTATCGATGAGTAAAAATGTCGATGATTTTACCATCCATAATCATTGTTTTAGATTTCCCAAAGAAGAAAAGATGAAAAATGTATGGTTACAACTCATGCAAAGAAGCGATAATTGGACACCGAATAATGTCATTCACGTCTGTTCCAATCATTTCACAACATATTCACTTCAACCTAATGATCAAGTAAAATATCGGCGGCTAAAGCCATCTGCAATACCAACATTATATTTAACGCACGAATAAAAACATTACGATGTAGGACCAGGTGGTGCAAGTTTGCACTATCAAATACTCGATCTTCATTGTAAGATTTTTACCATTCGCCTAGCCAAACTGTTGTGCTAGTTTTTTTGAAATAACTGCTAGAATTCTAAGTGTTTTAATTTGAGCAGTCTGGAGATGACCTGCTTTATGCTCACGCTTGCTGTGGAAAGTTCATCGCAACGAGGTTCATTTCGAGCTCGCCTCTACCCGATTATTACATCCTTATTACAACCTTTTTGATTCATTCGCTAAATAGTTTTACAGTAGCCATGGCCGACGTAGGTACATATGTTAAGTTTGCAGAGAGCGCCCGACTCACACTGAAGTGCTTTTGTTACTGACCGACATCGAATGGCTTGTTTATTTTTTCTTTATTGTTTTAATTAATAATAACTAAGCATTTGGCTGCAGTGTAACTGAAATCGATAATACAAAACTTCGTTCATCGTTTCTAAGAGTTGGTAGCTAGCCCTACAGACATACTTTATTTATCGATATCGAAGTCGACATAGTTACAACACTAACATCACAGAATACTACGTAATATTCGTAAATGTTAGTGATATCTGTTCAAAAGACGGATTTAAAAGTGCCATTCATCTCTTTCTTGCATCTCTTTCTTGTGCCATTTCAATATCGTAAGTGAAAACAGTACAAATTTTGTGTAATTGGTTGCTATTTTATCATGTCTTCTATACTTTTATAGGCTGATGTTGTTAATGATCATGATTCATGCTTGAAGATGCATATCATTTGCATGTACCTACACGCGTAGTAAATGCGTATCCCAGGAGTGTCAAAACTCGCATACTGCTGTAGCAAAAACAACGGTCAATGTCAATTTGCACAACGCTACGCTTGAACCAGGATTTGATTTCACTCATCTTTGGAAACAACAAAGAAAGAAAGAAGAAGAAAACTTTTTAATTTGATTTTTTGATGAATTTTTACATTGGTATTATGAGTTGTGTAGTTTCGGTGGTATTTTAACCAACAACCAATATTTAGGTATTAGTGCAATTGTCAGCAATTAGAATAAAAGTGTAATATGTCCTGATTTGAGTGATTTTTTTTCTACGTTTTTGCCACGCCATCTTTTCTTGGAAATCAACAACGGCTGACTTTTCTTTTTTACTGGCTAAAAACTATTTTGTCATTAATTTGATACTGGAAAAATTATGTCCCGAATGACGGACAGTAGTCATCAAGAAGAAAAAGTTGAATTATTGCGTATAGGCTAGGTTTTACGCACCACTTCCGTTAGTTATTTATTTTTAATAAATTCGCAGGTATAAGGTAAAAATAACAACAGCTATTTATTGATAGATATTTAGTTACAGCTTAGTTTGTAGTATCCCTGCCTTCTGCGCTGTAGGTGGTGGGTTCTATCCCCACCGAGAACATACATTTGTGTGATGAACACACTTATTTGTTCTCTGTCTGGGTGTTATATAGTATTTTAAGTATGTATTTACAAAAAAACATATTTAAGTATTCTATCAGTCACCTGATTTCTATACAATACAACCCATATATAGTTTAGAGTTCGTTTGTCTCAAATATCATTACACGATTTGAATAAATACGTTTTTATTTCAGAGTACTTCAATTTTTACATCAATATACCACCAGCACATTTTTCTTTTCAATCTACTTAAAAGCACCGGTGGTTAGGAGACAAAATAGGCTAACTAATCAACTAGGACGCTTGTATTAACTGTAGCTAATTATATTTTATTTTAAACCTTTAAAGTACGATAACCAAGAACCGTAGTGTTAAGTTAATACAAGTAATAATATGCTATAAAATTAAAAATCCTTACGTAGACTGAGAGCTAATAGTTAACGAATTTGAATACTTTGCTAATGTTTTTTTATGAATTTATTAAGTTAGCTTTACGTAATTTAGTGAGTCACTCGAAGGAATATCTACCTAATAGGACGATTATTTTTATTTATTGTAATAGCGAAGTAGAATAACAAGCTATGACACAATATTTTCTAACTAATTAGCATAAATAACATATAATCTGAAATAAAATTAATTGAATAAAGTCTAACGTACTGTGGAGTTTTCAGGGTAACGCAAGACGGAAATCAGTCAAAGTTTATACATACACTAACATATAATAATCATTATCAATACCAAAAACAGTTGGAGTTGTCAGTCTATAAAACTACCATCAGTATTTATTTCAAGTCGCTTTTTATCAATTTAAAAAGTAAAATAACGCTGTGAAGTACTTTAAATAAGATGGCACCATATTTGTTATGTAACCGAGAAGTTGCCTTACCGTGGAAACGTAACGTTATATTCGGGGCGCGCATTTATCGACTTTGTTTATCTTGTGTGATCCACATCCGCCCCGCCCGCCCTGCGCTGTGATTGGGCGGCATGAAGGTAAAAATGTACATAGATAACCAAATAATTTGAATAAACCAATTACTAAGGTTGTTCTTTTAGTGATTGTTCCATAAACGTAAAATAGAAAGATTACTAACACCGATAGATGTATGCTTTACAGCGCAAATGAAACCCATATTATTTTAAGATAACCAAATAAATTGTGATAGTTATTATTACCATCATGCCTTAATAAGTCGACCTGAGCATTCCCCATCGTTAGACAGTTTGCCGTAAGCAACCAGATGACCTACCTGATGTCAAGTGGTTACCATCGCCTATGACAAAATAATAACACGTAGGTTACGCTCGTTAGAAACGTGCCCTACTATGCACTGCTCAGCGGCTATCAAACTGATATATTCTAAATTTTGAGGGTAGTTTTTTTTAATGCTATATTTATATTATATCTCTCAGTGGCTAGTAATATTTGAATACTTTGTAAGAACAATTAACTGAACCATTCACTATAATCAAATCGGAACACCGCATCATATGAATAGGTAGGTATTTTACTTGACTTCACATTAGATTAATATAGAGAACAACAGAAAACCTTGGGCATGACAAGACTGATGACAATATAGCTACCAATTAACAGTAGCTCATCAAAAGGTGTTAATTATCAATACACTACCACCAGCGCGCGACTTTTTGTTTAGAACGAATTTATACTCTGTGCAGTAGTGACTTCAAATAATTTATTCGATTTGACAAAATAAATATATCTGCTTTCAGGCGAATTTATTTCAACTTGTAACAAAATTGTAGTAAGCATAGAAATGAGTGAGAGCAGGTAAAATACTAGTGATTATAAAGAATAAAAGGAAAGTAAAAATATTAGAATATCAGAAATTTGGCCCAAATCCGTTGTCAGTCCGAGACCGACAAGTCAGCGTATGTACCTACTTGCTGATGATGGTGAAAATGCCAGAAATTACCAAAAAAAAATTAGGAATATACAGCGTTAGCTTCTGAATGTGTACTGTATCTCCTGTTCAGTAACATTGTTACTGAATTAGTGCGTAGGCGTGTTTTACAAAAAAATACTACGATGATTTGGTTCATTCCAAATATCCCCTGATACCTACTGGCTGGTAGTAATCAAAATAATTTCCCGTTATCGCTGTGATACCTATTCTTTAAAGGAGACAGCAACACGTTACTTTTGTCATGCCACTGTCTCCATTAATGTGATTCATAATGGGGACAGTGACACGTATTTATATGATGTGATCTAAGTAGTAGAAGAAAGGGGTATCTAAGTAGAAACGAAAGAAAGAAAAAAAAAATTCCTTCACGGCTTTAATCCCCAGGGAAGGTAGATGTCCCCTCACAATACTTGTACTTGGTACTCGGATCGAGATTTTTTGAGAATGTCTAATGGAAGTAGTCAGAGGTACGTCCAAATTTTACCTTTAGTACATACCCACATTTTGGAGTGGTTGGTAGTGGTTGTTTAAAAAAAAACTTTAGTATTACAATTAACAGTTGACTTGGAAAAATAAAAACCTAAATAACGATCAAACGGACGGCAGGAGATATCTATATAGCTATGAAAGTAAGCGGCACCAGTTGTTAGTCATAATAAGCCCCATAAGCCTATAATTATTTTCAAGCCTGATCATAACTAGTGTTGGAATTTAGGTTGATTGCTGACGAATGACAGCTAATGTTTTTTGTAAATAAACATAACTATGAAATTAATGAACGATATTCTAAAACTAAAAGAGCGTTTCGATTTAACAACGTTTTCATAATAGTTTTACAAACTTACCGTAGCTTATTTAAAATATTTAAACAATCATATATTACTGGTATATTAACTGGTATTACGCGGGTATTTATTGCGTATTACCTCTTTTATTTATTTTCCCGACGTTTCGGCTATGTAGCAAAACACTTTTACAATCAATGCAGAACTACTTCTTTACTATCACTATCGCTATCGCAAGCGTTCAAAGAAGCAAAACTTCAATTGAACTTATTTCAAATGAGAAAAAACTGAAAATTAAAAGGTTCGTTTATTTTCACCTTGAGATTTATGAGTTCTATTCAAAAGTTTATCTGTCAGTCGTCAAGATGAAGTGTACAAGTTATAGTATAGTGTATAGTATAAAAGCAATGAGTTGAATCGTTCGCTTCAAATTCATCAGCATGACGAGATTCACTTGGTGCATTGTTGTGGTTTGTCTGTGGGGGCTAGAAAGTGGGTGGTGCTCGCAAGATTTGATCGCTAAAATGTCTAAAGGCTTCGCAGGTGCTCTGGAGGACTGTAAAAAGGAGGTATATACAATTCCACGTATTTAATTTATAGAATTCTTGGTAATGTAAGTAGTAAATGTATACCCTTGTTGAATTCTGGTTGAAAACCACACTGGATTCTTCAGATACGAGTATATTTTATTATATGATGTTGTGCAAAAAAATATACAGAATATGTGTAAATTATCTATACCGGAATATTAAGGGCCAGTATATTACTAGAATATCAGATGCCAGTGCTCTCAAACATGTTCCTTCATGTTAGTGTGTATACACAGTAACATGAAGGAACATGTTAGTGTGTATACATGTTGTAGTGAGTAAACCAGTTAATCATTTAGCAGCGGCGATGAGCTTGCAACCTGTCAGGTATTGAATACCAACTACCTACACCAAAATGTGTTTTTGTGTTAATTGGATAGGAATTTACCTCTGGCTTGAAGGGGGATTCTCTTTAGATATCTTTGAAGAATCTTGAGTAGCTACATGGCACTAAGAGAAACTGAGAGGATATTTACCGTGCTTGGGGGTTAAAGTCGTGATGCTATTTCTGTTTTTCATTTATTATGAGAAGTATTTTTTTGTTTCATAAGTAGGTAGGTACCTCTATTTACCGGACACCATTGTGTCTCGGACAATACCGTTCTAAGGAACCTAATAGTAAGCAGTTTTATTTATTCGTAGATATGATGAACTTAATTCACGGTACATATTTTTGCAGCTAAACACTGGAGATCATATAATGAATGACTTCTTTAACTTCTGGCGCGAAAATTACGAGCTACTGAACCGCGACTTGGGTTGCATGGTGCTCTGTATGGGACAAAAACTGGGACTGGTGGATGCCGACATGAAGATGCATCACGGAAACGCACAAGAATTTGCACAGAAACATGGAGCAGGTAAAGCTTTATGAGATAAAGTATTTTTAATTGCCTGCGTCAAAAAAACAGTTTGCCTACAAATCCAAAATTAGAAAAAAATATGCTTAAGTTCATAATAATACCTTTATTTTTTTGGGACCTCATATTACTTTAATTGAATTTCTGTTTTTAAATTACGCAGAGTAGAATTTAGTATCAGTAAGTAATCAGGGTCAATTCAGTTAATAAAACTTGCATTATGTCCTACTAAAGGTAAATAAACTACAGAGTGTTAAGATGACTGATATACTAAATACGATACATTACATAGATATTTTTTATTATACATAGAAAACACCCAGAACATCCGGAATAAATATTTGTAGATCGTACAAACATTTATCCCAAGGGAATCGAACTTGCAACCTCCTGCGTCGCAGGCGGACATTCACCCGCCGCGCCATATCGGCCATATAACATTGTATATTGCCTCATTACTTACATTACCACTGTTTCATTTCCAATAAACGAAACGATCGTATAACTAGTTAAACCCATTACCCTTGAACATCTACCCTTACCATTGGCTGATAAACGTTTTGGGTAAAACGTTATCTATATCGTAAGTCAAAAATAAGTTTTTATAGCTTACAAAAAATATTTTACTCAAGCCTTATGTTACTTTTACCTCCCAGACGAAGAAAAAGCCAAACAGCTCGTGACATTAATCCACGAATGCGAAAAGAACCACGAAGCTATCGAAGACCACTGCGCACGAATCTTAGAGGCATCCAAGTGCTTCCGTACCAAGATTCATGAGCTCCAGTGGGCCCCCTCAATGTCGGTGGTAATGGAAGAAATCTTAAACGCTCGTTGATTTATATACATTTAGAAGTAGTTGAATCGATTTGAATTTATTTAGTGGTCTTAGTTCTTTTTTGGTGGTGGTGTAATGATCGGTTCAATAAAGCATAAAATACAAAAACGAAAGTATATACATAATACCTACATGGTTAAACACTTTAATAAATCCATAGCCTACCAAACTATTTCTGATTGTGTTTCAGAATCCAGTGGCATAATATAAACCTTATTTAAATTTTTATATTGCTGATACTGTTTGCTGACATTATTTATTAATAAGATATGACAATAATAATTCAAACATTGTGTATCTTTTGACAGATTTTTATAATTAAAACCTATTGGCCTTAATTATAAATGTGTCTTCACAAAGTACGAAATAAAGTTTTTCTGATGTTACTAATATTCAATGTTACCTATATGAGAAAATACACACACGTAGCTAAGTTTTTTACAGCCAATATAAAAAAAACATTTATTCTTAACAAAAACTAGGGTTAAGGTAATTTGAATATACCTAGGGACTACATAAGCTCACTCAGTATTTGCCAGCTAAGTATCTTAAGTAGTTTAGTTTTTGTCACTCGTAGACCAATTATTTAGAAGGGCAAATAATAATAATCTTAGACCTTAAAAAAGAATAGACAAAAAATATAAGTCTTGCTGTCAGCTCTTATGAATGAGTACGCGCTGGAATGCGCCGCACGCGCTCTCACACACACAGCAAACATTTGCTCACCTACATACGTATCGGGCGCGGATAAAACAAGTTATAACATACACACATGCGCGCGTTGTCTCCACACAGGCACAAAATACTTGTACAATCATATCAAAATTAACCACTCTGGGTGTAAGTTAAAATTTTAATGGTATCATGGATTTTTGTATAATTAATTAGTTTTTCTCACTAGTATCGCATAAGATGCTGTGGTATCATCGGTCAGGGTAGAGTGGCAAAACAAATCAATCTATATAATATCTATACTAATTATAAAATCTACATGCTTGACCACATACTATCAAAGGAGAAGGTCGTGGGTTCAACCCCCACTCGAGGGAAGAATTTTTGGGATGATATAAAAATCTCTGATATGATAGAATATATCAAAATTAGAAGTGAAAATTAAAGAGCTCTGTCAGCGACAGTACCTGCTGCGTTGAATGGCGTTGGCAAGTCGCAAGATTACTATTAGTCCGTTACTTGTCTCAATGAATGGTGCCTCTCACAATAAAGCCCAAAAAGCATTAAATATTCATGTTGACTCAAACAAAAGTGTGCCAACACGCCTTGCGTATAGAGACTATATTTTATGAGTCACGCCGTCGAAACTTTTAGATTCTCTCAAGATCCACGTCAAAGGTAGTGCGTAAGAGTGCGCAAAGATTGTCTTTTAAAGCTGTTTCGGTAGACGCCCACGCAGCCGGAAATACAGTAAGTATGCCTAGATCCTATCGGGGAATTAAGGCAAGTTGCTGCGCACGATTCCGTCATTAGTAACAATTGTGCATTTTTACATCTCCAGAAGAATTCGACGATAACGTCTCCAAGTTTGAGGAAATGTCGTTGACCTCCAAGTGGCCCTCAATGGGTCCTCAATAAAGTTACATTCACCATCCTCATTCATAATTTATCGATGAAAGTCTTAAACTGCACATAATTTTACACTCGTCAATTACATTATGAAAATTGATTATAGTATTGCCCGAGGCGGTTTGTTGAGCGATGGGTTAACTTCTCGGCTTGTGACAAACGCGTGGCTGGCTCGCATTGTCCGTCTTTCTGTCCGTCACGACACGACACAGACAACTGATTGGTTAATCACGAAAATGGCTCTCAGCTTATCTACTACCTACGACTGACCTTATAGCTCGACTCCCGCTAAAGCCTTATGCGCTAAAAGTTGTGGGTTCGATCCCCACGGAGAACAAACATTTGTGTGATATTCTTTGTCTAGATGAATATTCAAGACGAAATAATCTTTAGAAAAAAAAAAATCTTTGTTTGTACGATTGTTTGCACATGCATCACGCAAAAATTACTAAATGAATCAATATTTTTTAGTCTTTTTGCGATTTGCAGAATTAGCTAGCTTATAGTTCAACTTAAAACATGCTATGGGTTTCATTGAACTCATAACACGGGTGTAAAAAGGGTATGAAGTTTGTATGAAAAACGCAAGCGAAGTCGCGAGTGGGTCAACTAGTTAGAAAATAGTCACATACGTACTCTTTCATTGCCTTCTTAATAAGTTATGCTTTGCAGATTAAGATAGATGGTAGAGTAGTTTTAAGACTTGTGATGTAGGTAAACTGTATGCAAGTAAGCCACAATTATTTTTTTTATAAATATAAAACTCTATGCTGCTGAATTGTACGATAATACAGGGTGTAAAAATAGTGCGTTGGAAATTATAAACGGGAACTCTAAACTGATCATGATTCTCGAATTCTCGATCGATTACTTTACCTACCGAAGAAAGCGAAAAATCTATGTTTTAGTTAAGTTCGTAAAAGGTACCTAGTTCTGTTTAAATATTTGCGGTTTCTGAATAGAAATAATGTTTTATTCATATGGTATATAATGATATTTCGGACAGCTGACATATGGCCTACTTAAGTGTAGATGAGCATGCATCTTCAGTTGTCCAGAATAAATAAATAAATATTTGTAGACATTTTTGTAATGAACGGTATGTTTACGACTTGTCCGACATGTTTATGTATTGGTTCATCAGTGGCATGTTTCGATTGTCGAATTGAGGACTAATTTATGTCACCATTATTATATAATACCTACAAATTATTTATATTTTTATATTAGTCATCAGAAAAACTGGTTGGTGCTATGCTAAGCTTTAGTAGTAAATGACTGGCAACTAGTTTAAATAAATATATATATGGTGGATGTTTTCCCACATCACTTTAACAAACTTAGCAAAACTGGTACTATGGGAACTAAATAACTGATAGAATTGACTCGTTGCTATATTTCGGTTTAAAGGGTGTGGGTGCCAGTGAAATAACACAAGCACATGAGGCTGAACGCTTGTATGCCCTACATTGATGTACATAGGGCTGTGCATCGTAGTGCATTCTTAACGTGCGTAGATGGCCGATTTTATCTAAAATGCTCTAACTCAAAAGGTTATTAGTAAAAATCAAAGCTACAATAATTGTGTGGACATAGCGGTATATTCACTATTGATACCTGATTAACATGGGGTCATAAATTTAGACTGGCTCTTAAATTCAGTGGCATTTGACGTTACTTTACGGCGTCGCTGACACATTTCTTTCATATGATCAATTTTGCTGTATTCTCGAACAGGACAACACAGCAAAATTACTATTATCTTCTCATGAATAAAGATTGGGTAGACTAAGTGAGCGCACTATAAAAATATTTGTAATAATAAAAAAAAATCAATACCAAGTTCAAATTTTGAAATGTATATATTGAAAAAAGTTTACTCTTTTTTTGATATGAGTTGAGTAGGAATAATTGATTGTAAAAGATCATAAAGTGTATACCTATAGTTCCAACGCTATATACATACTACAGATGTAGGAAAAAACATAGATCAGGGAAGGTAAAACATAAGATTTTATGGTAATATTTATAATTTCGTGATTTAGTCGATGTGAGATTTCCATTTTAAATTTTTGTAAATTTGTATATATGCCAAGGAAAATTTCAATAACATTTTAACTTTATTATTATTGCATGATATATTTAATTTTATGGGTGGTGGGACAGTGTTTCTACATCGAGGTCCCGATATAATTATGTCGAAGTGCCCACAGATAACAAATATTTGTGTGATGCAGTTGTTTATTCTGTCTGGGTTTTATCGTACCTAAGAATATACCGAAATTCTATGGGCTATATGTATAAATATAAGCTTTGCTTAGGTTTTGTGTGAGATGTCCTCAACTATTTATTACTTATTTTTAGATAAACCATCGAACCATTCTTCTTTCTCCATCTTGTGGTGGTTGTTGGTACTAACCAATGTTTTATCTTTGATATATTCTAAGGCTATCGATCTCATTGACTATACCAATACCTAATGTCTCACAACAGTAGTACTGACGGCGGGTTCAGAATTAGCGTGACTTGGCGATGATGTCACCAGTCACCGCGAGGTAACGGGCTGTGACTGACTCTCGCGCACACAATCGTATACCCTGTGCATTTTATCTTGATGTTTGGCATTTCGTAACCACATTCAATAGGAAAAGACTAATTTTCAATTGTTAATACGGTCTTATGACACTGAGAAAATCATTGACATAAAGCAGGTAACAAGTAAATTGGCAAAGAGAATGATGCCCCTCGCGTGGCAGTTAAAGCTTTACATCATTCAGTCGTAGGACGTTAACTGCTGGGTAGCGACCTAACATGCGGGGCTTGCTTCCACTGGCGGCTCCCCTTAAAATGGCCAAAGGGCCTTTTCACCATGTCTGTCTGTCCATCCATAATCAAGATATAAACAACACATACACGCTTTTTTTTTAAAATGCCTAAATTTGTTTAGTTTTGATACTATTTAAGCCTAGCAGATTAAGTTATCGATGCTGCGCAATGTAATTCTAATGTTAACACGATACGCTTACGCTACAGACAACACATTTGTGCGTGTTGGTCCTAGGTGGTAACAAAACTATGCTTTTACTATAACTATGCTTTTTTTTATAAATTGAATGGTATTTCCATACAACCAACCCCACGTTACGAAAGAAGAGACATTAAATAAATGACGAAAATAGAGGGATATCATTTTGCGCATATTCACGTCCATGTCATGATTTTATAGACTGACAGACAGACATGACGAATATATAAAGAATACTTGTATTCTTATACATCTGCTAATCAACATATTTACGAAGTCTTTAAAATATATCTGCCAATAGAGAAGACTATTAGCTTTGAGAATGTGGTCATACCGTACCGTTAAAAACATGTGATAATAATAGTTTGATATTTATTTCAAGCAACGTATACCAGTGATGACTTATAGAACCGAGACATGGTCACTAACTCTCTTGAAAGTTTGACTAGAAACTTGGTCTTTTACACAATCTCAAAGTCGCACAACGGGCTATGGAGAGAGCTATGCTGGGAGTTTCACTACGAGATAGAATCAGAAATAAGGAAATCCGTAGAAGGACCGAGGGCACCGAAATAGGCGTCAGAGTCAGCAATTTGAAG
The DNA here is from genome assembly GCA_947095575.1 of Electrophaes corylata. NCBI lineage: Eukaryota > Metazoa > Arthropoda > Insecta > Lepidoptera > Geometridae > Electrophaes > Electrophaes corylata. Next base: position 7,056,548 of record OX352698.1, on the reverse strand, counting down.
TAGCACTGGGCAGCCATATAGCTCGTACATCCGACAGCTGGTGAGGAATAGAGGTTCTTGAATTGCGACCTCGCGTAGGAACGTCCGCCTATCCGATGGACTGACGGCATTGTTAGGATCGCTAGAAGTCGATAAATGGAAAGGGCTCAGAATCATTCTTGCTGGAAACGTATGGGGAAGTCTATGTCCAGCAGTGGACTTTTACAGGCTGATGATGAACGTATGTTAAGAAAAGCAAAGGCCCGTATCATTCGAGACATGCATAAACCATATATTTGTGAATCAATAATAATTCTATATCTACCGTTATTACAAGTATTTCGTAGTATGCTTGAAAAAATAAGCAATTCATAAAAAATTGTGTGCACATTAAAAACGAATCAATCTTACAGCTTTCCATATTTAGATCGAACTAGCCACATTCGGGTCTAGCCGTTTTTGCAATTCTGTATAACCAACTAATAATTAAGAAAAGGCATCATTATGTTACATTTTTAACACAGACTGTTTTGGATTTAGTTTTTTAGCGGTTGCATTCCATTCGACTTATTGATGGCTACATGCTACGTGCAGGTCTAGCAAAAGTTTGCACGTAATTATTTTAATAAACCTCGATACACTCAAAAAAAGTTTCAAATGTTTGCATATATCTATACCATTTTTAAAAACCTTTTCCTACCTGACTGAATGACATATAGATAGCAAACAGCCTAATCCACTGATTGTAGACACTTGAAACTTTCAGGGTACTTATATCAGTCTTGGTGCGTAGAAGAGAAAGATATTTCTGAAATTCAACCCCTAAAGAGTGCAGCAAGTGTTGAAGTATGAAAACAGTTCACGCGGATAAAGACGCGTACTTTTCATTAGTATGTTATACTCGTATATTACTACTAGCTGGCCCGTGCCCACTTCGTTGGGCGGGCGGTAAACATTTTTACTTACAAATCTTAACTAAGTAGTACTCGATGTTGCCAACAGATGGCGTTAATACGGCATAAAATAGCGGTCGTTTGCAGTATCGCCCGCGTGGCAGTTTTTTCCCGTTTCCGTTATTTTTTCGGGGTAAAAAGTAGCCTAAGTTACTCCTTGTTACATCAGCTATCTGCCAGTGAAAGTCCCGTCGAAATCGGTCCAGCCGTTCCAGAGATTACCCGGAACAAATGGACAGACAGACAGAAAGACAGACAGACAAAAATTTAAAAAAATGCTATTTTGGAATATGTATCGCATATACATTCATATCCATGTAGTAAAAAGCGGTTATTTTAATATTACAAACAGACACTTCAATTTTATTTATTTGTATAGATATTATATACTGCTTAAAATTATATTATCAATGAATGCCATAAGTCTTTTATATTCTTCTAAAGCTTTGATTATAATTGAGGCGATGTTATCGATCTGCGCCATTATTCAGTCTCGGCTAAATATAATGTGACGGTGACCGGAGAATGCCGGTGGCATTGCCACGTTCAATTACAACGCTAATTCTTCGAGATATGTGCAGGCATTCCAGGCACAGTGTTCTCTGACCGGCCGTCATAATTCTATGCATATAATAAAAGAGCGATTACAAAACGATAAATGTGTTTTTAACTTTTTTTGTTCAAAATTACCATTTTAAGGGAAAAAATAACTTATTTTTACTATTTTTTTTCTGTTATCATCGAGCCTACAAATCTCAAAAGTCTTTATTCATAAGTAGAATAATCATAAATGAAGATTCGACTTATGGCTGTTCCATAAACATTTATTTTTGAAAATGAGTCTAAATCGCCATATACCGATATCTTTGGTAGAATGCGTGCATTGCGTTGCTACAAAAGAAATAATAAAATAAAAATTGGTGCGAAATCTTTTGTTTTTTTTTCTCTATTTACAAATTGAATTGGTGACTGTGATATATTATTCTCGCAAAGATTAGAGTAAAAGTAGTAAAAAGTACAGTGTCTTATAACTCGCTCATGTGTTGCTCACCTATATAGGTCTGAAAGCTCTGCGTTCAATAGCGTCTTAGGCAGTAAGCGGATGCTTGGCGGAATCATCCCAAAGGTAACAGTAGAACTCCTTGATACCAGATCGGACTTGTGCTTTGTACAAGCAAGCGGTGCATTCTTAATTATTTTTATATATTATATATATATTATAAAAAACACGTTACGTAGACAGAAAACAATGTAAGTTAAAACCTAGGTAGCTTTTTTTAGGAACTAGATAATATAGCCTCACACTAAGGTTTACGTATTATGAGTACCCTGAAAAGGGATTATCTGAAAACTTGTAATTAGCGGCTATCTATTGAATGTCAAAATAAAAATGTGACGATGTCAAAAATTAAATTACAGCCAAAATCTGCAACAAAGTAATTTATGTTGGTATAGGTGAATAGGTATCAAAAGGTATAATTATATTTTGTAGGGGTATTGACCTAGTCACCAAATTGAGGACTTTTGATCGGCTATAATCGGTTCTGCTTGTGCTGTAAGAGACGACTGTGGGAACGTACCAGGAGATGGGTAGAAAATCTCCAGTGTACTAAACACCTACACTGCAATCAGAAATTCGCCAGCCATGCGTGGTGACTGTGGCAATCCACCCAAATTTAGGGGAGGCCTATGTCCAGCAGAAGATTTATTTGGGCTGATGGAGGGAAAGAGGCACCTATTTACCTCTATCAGCCTATAAAAGAATATATCACACTAATATATATCTACATTATATTATATACATAATAAATAAGAAATCTTGTTACAAAATTGAGATCTTTGGTCGCCTTAAAAAGGCTTCGTTTGTTCGCATCAAAGGTTTTGTTATAAGGAATTTGATGTTTGTTGTGCCTGTTGCAGCATCGCGCTGTCGACATTATTGGTATAACTGTCGGGGTCGCGGGACATGGGAAACGGCGTAGACGCCCACGCGCCGCGCGTCCGACCGGTGTGGGTACGCTCGAGCCCAAAATTGAATCTAAATCTGTCTGATAGAAATCATGTCAACAAAAGCGTAGGATGCCTCTCCGGACTGAAGCGATGAAATAGTAAAAATCACAGGAAGGCGGTGGCTCAAAATCGTTCATCCTGAATATTGTATGCGGAAGGCCGGATCTTCGGTATCTTTTTCATTCTGATGATTTACTTTATTGATCCAAACAATAATTATAATGCTGGACAATCCACACAATGTCATCAAGCCCGAATATATGCAGAGCTTGTGTTATGGGTACAAGATGACTGATATACTTAATACAATACATTACATACATAGGTTTTTTTTATTATACATAGAAAATACCCAGAACACCCGGAATAAACATACAAATATAATGTTTATACAATTATGCAAAGCTTTATGCTGGACATCATATTCCACTAGTAAACCGTGACATGTGAGAAACAGAGAGGTGAGAACAGACATGGCGTACCTACCTACTAACTGTATATACCTAGAAAATAAAATAAAATACGTTTATTACGTAAATAAATAAATAATACCACAATGATGATAATTTATCAAAATAATTGATCTTCTTTACGCACGCTTCATTTTTCCGTGACTCAGTTACAAAAGGTTAATAATTAATCTAGCTAGGATATTGAAGACTAATAACCAAATAACTCATTATTTATAAATGTTATAGCTATAGATTTATTATTTATTCATCAGAAAACTATAAAATTATAAAATGAACTGCCTCAAACATTGAATAATAACAAAGTAATGTTACGTTTACATCTTTTCGAGTACTGGGACAATAAAACTACCGTTTGACATGACATGAGCTTTATGACAGCGACTGTACATGACATCATCTGGGGTTTAAGCGCGAATTAAAATGCTAGTTTCCTGTTTAAATCAACTTTTTATTTATTCTATGTTTAGTCAAATGTAAAAATTGGCAGAATTGAATCACTTAGACGTTTTGTGGTTATTAACTCGGATGAAAGTTAGTATTTTTAATGGTTGTATGAATGAGGTAAGCACACATGGTTACTTGGTGAAGGAATCGAGGCGTGCGACAACGCAGCCTACGCTTATACGGAGATATTAGTATACAAATTATGCGTATATTCTTTGTTTGTTTTAGTAATGAAACTGCTGTTAATTGATTACGTTTATTAGCAAGTGTTTTTTGTCATGTTCTTGTAACTTTTTATAGTAGAATGGTGTCGCATTCTGTGCTTAGTTTTCATTAAAATCTCTTAAAATCGTGTTTTACAGGAACGGTGTAATCGAAAGCATGCGAAGCTGATAGCCGAGAGGTTAGTACAGATGTTGCTGGCTTGATGTTGAATGCTGTTTAAGATAAATTATATTCATTTTGAGATACCCAAGAACGCTGTCACTACTCTGAATTGAGAAATAAGATGTACTGTTTCTCGTTTATTACGATAGCACTCGAGATATTTTATTAAGTATTATTATTATTATCCATTACATCTAACTCAGCCATACTTTTGGTTTTCACTGACCTCGTCAAAACTTATGTGTTATCCACGGGTACTATACCTACACAATTGACAAACTCCACACTCCTAACTTGCACTTATGTATAGATATTGCATAAAAATTAATGGTAATCTAACTAAACATAAAACCAACATGCACATTCATAAGTCCGAGAAACATTGGAGATCTTGCTTCTTTTCGTAACATAGTGCATCAAGACAGAAATTCCCGAAACATAAAACCATTAGGACGCAGTGAAAATTTTAGGTAACGTCGTATGATAAACATCACCGAAGGCACATGCTACACTAGTTATGACAAAAGTTTCCACCACTCGTTGCCTTTTTGCCGGAATAACAACATTATACGTGCGCACCGGCATGCGCACGTGTCACAAGATAGCTAGCTAATTGATTGGCTAATCAACATCAAACCAAGCAAACCCATAAAATTTAATGCGTGTTTGATAGTGAAAACGTGTTTCAAACAGATCTCTCTTAGCTTCTAAAGACAAAGGGTCACATGCATTTAAAATAGAGCCCACCCAGAGCGATGAAGAGCTATGCATCTATTATTTATAAATATTATTTACCCAATCAATAATAAAGTGTTTTCTGCGAATTAACTGCACACAAAACATAACAAAATTTGCATATCTAAATGTTGTAAAAGCTCTAGCTCTACTACTTACAAACTCAGTGTAACCTCGAAATAGATACACTGTGTTTTGTCTCTTTTGATCTAATATGAAACTCTCTGTCAATGCAAAAGACAAACACGGTGCAACTATTTTAAAGTTACGCTGAATTTATTAGCTTAGAGTCTATAACTAGCGGGCCTTTGGTTTGTAAGGCTCGGATTGTCCCAGGTTGAGAGTACCTGATCTAGCTGCGAGGCATCCATCAAACAGGTTGGAGCGGTGACTAGAGACGTCATTAAATGCGACTGAAATGGGTTTGAACAACTCTCAATATGGAATGTTTTATTTAGTAAGAGGTAAAAGTACCGCGTGCTATGCATACATTGAATATCTGGCACTTATTGTTGCTGTAAGTAAATTAATACAACTTACGTACACCTTTTACAATCATAATTTGATTTTGCACTTCCCTTACGAATACTAAGATTTAAACACTTACGATTTTACGACTTTACAATCAGTCAAAAATCGCTCAGAAAATCTATTGACATACGTCAAAAAATTATGTACGCTATGCATGTCACTTTTATTTCACAATACCTCAGCAACTTCTCATTATTTATTTATTGCAACGCTAGCTGCATATTTAAGGATTTCTTCATGTTAAAGGGTAAAAGGGGTTGATGGCCAATCGGCCACGCTACCAACAGATTTGACACCAATTGAATATATCATTATATTATACATAAGTAAAAGCTTCGGTACCTTAATAATAATAGGTAATACCTACATAATTTAAAACATTTTCATCAAACAAAATATATTATGCGATAAAATTGGCAATACTTTTAACGTATCTACTTCATAGATTTTTTGCTTAGAAAATATCAAAGAGTTGAAACTACATTTATTGGTCATAATTTGGTAGGTATGTGAGTAGACGAAGACGTTGCGCCCCGAGCTATCGAAGCCTAGAACGACTATAACAGTAAATTGGTAATAAATTGGCCAAGAGCGTGTCAGATAAGTACAGTGGGCTTCAGAAGTAAAACCGAAAGTGGCCCACCTGGCCACTTTTGGTAAATAAAAAGTACATTTATGTCGCTCCGAACGTTCATGGTTTGCGAGGAGAAACGAGTCATGCACACCATACATCGTAAATGGTATGGTATTATGCTGATAATACTCGCAGAAGAACCATTGTCAGTTGGTATAAGACCATCTCAATATAAACTATTCTTACGTGAATGACTGCATATATTTATTTCTTTTTTAATATGGACGGAACGACAAACCACGGGTCCGACGAAACCACTGTCGTACCATGAAAAAAAATATAGTCTAAGTTAATATCAGGTTTAGTACCAGGTTCCTGCTATCCCATTAGTTGAAAACCCGTATCAAGCCTAGTACCTACCTACACACCATCGCTAAACCACATTTTTATAAAGGTCATGAAGGTTAAGGGTTTCTTGACGGACTTCGGAACCCCAAAATTACTAACAATAATCAAGATTTACTATAGACTAGCAGGTGGCTCGACCGGTGATGAAACTTGGGTTCTCTAAAAAGCGATAACCGTTTTTTTTTGAAGTCCATAATATGATTAACCTTTCTCCGGTATAATAACACCGTCACTGTGATGGTCGCTTATTTTAAGAAACCGTAGGTATAAGAATCAGGTTTATATCGATCAACGGTTTGGCTTATTTTTCCATCAATGGTGTGTGACTACTGAGGAACCACAAGAGACGATCATTTAGGTTTACGACAGAGAAATGCATGTTTAGGAAATAATTAACGTCGTGAATGAAAGCTGTAGAGATTTATTTACCATTATTGGCGATTGGAACTGAATATAACAAAACCTTAGTAGGTAAGTTTATGTCAGTTAATTTTAGTATGCGAAAGTTTGTGTGGGTGTTTGGATGAAGTAACATCACGTCGTAAATTCATATTAAATGAATGTGTGCGAGAAAGATTGATGCAAATGCTACTTTTTATCCAATTCAAATGTTTGGGCTGTTTTTAGATACAATGTCATGTTTCACGTTTAGAACTTTATTTTTCTTAGCTTCTTAGCAGTTTAGTGACATCGATTAATACCTAAACAAATGATTTACACAGCGAGGGCGCGTTTATACGGCGCGAAAGCTTTCGCGCGGCTGCCGCGCGGTTGAAAGATCTATACCGAATATCGTCTCTATGTTCTAAATAATAACTTTCAAATTCTTATGACGTGAAAGCTTTCGCGCGGCCACTACGCGGTTGACACAAGCAAAATGAAAACATTTTAACCCCTACTTTCCCGTTAGGGGTCCACGGGGCCGAATTTTGAGAATAATAAAAATGATATAATGGATGACTGTAGGTGAAGGCTATGAAAGAAATTTTACAGTAACGAACTTACTATAATACAATCAACCCTCTAAGCCAGTGTAGACCTTTATTGTCTCTGAGGCTGTACCATAAGACTATAGATTAGTATTACGTTTTAAAAATAACGTGCTTAAAGAAATTACCAACGCAAACCTAAGTATGAACAAAATAACGATCTCTATACATTGTCATAATGATGTCGAAGCCAATCAACTCTTTGATAATCAAGTTCTTACTAGAAGATAACTGAAAAAACTTTTAATGTTAAAAAGTACAGTTAATAATAAACTATCGCAACGTAAGACACAGTGAACTCCCCTTAAATAGAGACAATTAAATGTGAAAACAGCGCTGTTATCTTCTATCGGTAAAAAAAAACTTTGAATACGTCAAAAATTTATTTAACCGTGGGGTCCCTGGGACCAACCAATTATTAAAGGTTAGAGGAAACTAGCCCAAATCGGGTAACGTACGGTTGGAAACAGAAAAAAACTAGATTTTTTATACCATTCAAACTTTTATGTTACGTATGGTTATTTTATTTATATTATTAGTTTACTATTTACAGAACATGAAATATGATAGAAAATCCTGAATTTTTCTTAGAGAGCTATAGATGTTTTTAAGATTCTTTGAAAATTATTAGTTTTATCGATAATTTTATTTTATTTTTATTAGAAAACCAACAGCACTTATTATAGACAGGTTATACATGTATGATTATCTAGCCAATTACAGGTTTTCCTAGGTAAATTATGAAATATTATCTACTAATTTTAATTTAATCATGTTAAAATTGTTATACAAGACATTGTGTAAAGTTTCTAGGCTATGACTATAACTATTTTGATGGAGATAATCCGATAATCTTTTTGTTAAATACATGTAGTCCGTTTCTCAGAACATTTATTTTGCATTAATTTGCTATCGCTAAAAGCATACCTCTCCTCTATATACGACTTCTTCCTACGCGATGGACTGACGAAATGGTTAGGATCGCAGGGGGTTTGTAGATAGAAACAGCTCAAACATATTGAAAAGATATAGGCGAGGCCTATGTCTAGCATTGAACTTCTACAGGCTGTTGATGATGATGACGAAAAGCATACCTGATTAGTGGGGGTGTCCATTTTAGGCTAGACTCCCATATGTCATAATTTAATATCTATATGTAAAAAAAAATATACTTACTGACTGACTAACAGACATTGCTAAGCCTTAACCATACGTCTTATGTGTATAAAACAAATGCAAGCTGCATTTTGTAATAAAAAGGTGCACTAAAAAATCAAAATGATGCTGTCAGTGAATGGATACTGTGGGTAATATTAAATAAGATCACATCTGCTTTTTTCAAACTTTATAGAACCCAACATCATCATCATCACCACTGCTGATCTGGTCCACGTAGGTCTCTACTATTACGTTTCCAGGAAAAACTAATTTAACTTTTGCACCGACTTCCCGCAACCCCAATGTCGTCGGCCCACTGGATTTTGTGTTCATGGTCGCCATTTGAGAATAATTTATTACTCAGTGGTTCTACGAGATAAATACGAGACAAATATCAAAAATTCAGTTTGGGTCGAAATACTAGACAAAGAATTCAACGCGGATCTATTCCACAGACGGCAGCTTTACCAACGGCATATGTGGATAATCTTTACCAAATATAAGAATTTTTGTCCTGACTTATTAGACAACGCACAGCCTAAACCGTAATGTAAACTGGTCGTAGAAACTAAACATTTTCAGGGTATATTTGTCTTGGTGCATAGAGGGGTATCAAAGGCAAGGCCGTACTACACTCAAACCGTATAATTAAAACATAAAATGAATCATTAAATAAAATAAAAATAAAATTTCAGTGCCAGATATTTAAACCATCAACCTGGATGTTATTCTGCATAAAAAAAATTTTGTACGATCTTTTTTGAAATCACCCATGAAATCATTGTACATTTGTTTGGGTAAAATTTTTCTATGCTTGCGGCCACCGTGATTTCAACTCAATTTACTAGACGAAAACGTTGAAATTCCCTGATACCGAGCCAACCGCGCGGCCGCCGCGCGGTTGAGAACATCAATATCGAATAACGTCTTTATATTCTAGATAGCAACGTTCAAATTCCTGTCAAGCGGCCAACCGCGCGGCCGCCGCGCGGCCGCCGCGCGAAAGCTTTCGCGTCGTATAAACGCGCCCGGGGTGACTTTTCACTCTTACTTCTATTTACGGGGCACTGATTGTATACAGTGTGCCCATATCCATGTGGTCTCAAGCGTGTGGACCAATACGTGTGGAGGTCTAAGTTACGGATTTCCTCACGGTGTTTAATTTCACTGTTTGAGAGCATATGCTCATATAATTTTTTAAAGTGACATCTACAAAGAGTCAACATGTTTTGGTACGCTCGATTTAATGATTTTAATTTTGACTGAATAAATCGTGAACGACTATATTGCAATCTCATAGAAAGTAGCCCACCTTGCGCCTGCCGCGGGCTAGTTGCCCAGGGCGGGGGCAGTCGGTCAGAGCAAGTGATGGCGGATTAACGAACAAATTGACCACATCACAACTCATCAATAAACTTTATCCACATGCTAAGCGTCGTGAGGAAACCAGTTAGAATTCTAGCAGCGACGATTGGTATCTTAGCGCTTTTTGGTTTCCGTTATAATTATAACTTACTACAATACTTACATAAATAAAAAAAAAATGTTTGTGTCAATTGATAAGTGGTCGTGAAATAGACGTGTTTATTTTTGTACTACCTATTTATTATTTCTAGTTCTTCACGTTATAAAGCAGTTAATTTCTGACTATTAATATCCACCTACAAGCTTTTTTTCATTAGGTATAGATGAAGGCCTCTCACTTTCGTCTAAATGTTTTTTTCACTATCAACAACTACACGGTCACAACATATCCATATATATTGATAGGGTTACAAAAAGAACAGATGCCGCATCGAGCAAACGCAGCACAAAGTATACCTTGAGTGTTTATTTTCCAGTAGGTAAGCCTACGAACAAGACGAGCACCGCTACTGCCGTCACTAGGCGTCGCTATGTCTGGCTTGTGGTGCCTAATGATATGATGTAACAAATTATCTTGAACTACTTTACAGAGCAAAAACATCTGCAGTCTTTTTTTTTAAGTTACACACGCATCTGTGTTGAAGATGTACATGACCAGTTCATTTATTTCCTAGCAGTAGTTCTATCACGTTCTGTTTTGATTTTGGTAGCTGCACTATCTTAGGTATCTATTTATAAATATACCACCTTTTTAGGGTTCCGCACCCAAAGGGTAAAACGGGAACCTTTTACTAAGACCCCACTGTCTGTTTGTCTGTCTGTCTGTCCGTCTGTCACCAGGCTGTATCTCATGAACCGTGATAGTTAGAGAGCTGAAAGTTTCACAGATGATGTACTTCTATTGCTGCTATAACAACAAATATAAAAACTAAAAAACAGAATAAAATAAATATTTAAGGGGGCTCTCACACAACTTGGATTTTTTTGCCGTTTTTAATATAGATAATGGTACGAAACCCTTCGTGCGTGAGTCCGACTCGCATTTGGCTGGTTTTTTTGGCTAGGTATACTGTTGCTAAGCTAAAAACTGTTTATGAGCAATGTTAAGCTTTTAGATTCAAGTAATGCCGGAAGGTATTTCTGAGTGGTTGAAACACGGAAACAAAGGTGTAGGTACATACCTACTACTCATATTTCGAATCAACGCAACGTCTACTTTAGTAACGTACTCTTTGTCGTGGTTTTATTCCATGCAATTCAATTGTTTACGATGAATTTATGAAAGGCATTCGGTTTTAAAAAGATCAGATTCACAATACTCAATAATCGTATAATATCATTGTTACGGGACATAAACGCATACGGCTTCTAGTGTTTAGTGATATCCATAAAAATACTCATGTTTATTGTCAGGCAATTCGTCTTGATGTCGACAATTTGCTCAAGTGAAACACTTTCAATATTTTAGCATGTGATGAAGGAACGTCATGAAATGTATGTAATGGCAGTGTTATTGCTCTGTTCAATTCTGTTGCGATTTTATTGCTCAGTATAATGTGCTTGAGAGAGAATAATGCATAGTTGTATGTCTAATGAGCTGAGCTTTTATGCACAATAGTGACTGACTAGAAATAAGTCCTGTAAAATTATGATAACAACAACAACTGAATTGTTTGTATTAAATTATGTTTCATCTTTCAGTTTATTCCTCATAAAATAGTTATGAATATTTTCATGAATGACTGAAAAGTAACAGACAATATTAGACTATTTTCATATTTAAAACTGTCAAAGCTGTAAGGATGGAAAAGGTACTATGGAAGCCTCCATTTACAAACCTGTCCCGTAGGGCTACTCTTAGAAACGATAAACGAAGTTTCGTATTGTCGTTTTGTAATACACTGCACGTCAACTCTGGAACAGTTTCTCAGTCAAGTTGTCGCTGCCTGACATGCCGCGTAGTGTTACTCAAAACGACAAAACGAATCTTCGTTTATTGTTTCTAAGAGTAGACCTGCCAGGTTTGTTTGTACCTACCTGGAGTTTAGTAAAAAACTACACTACTGACCTTTTATTATTATATATTTGTTTGCGGTGTTGTTATGTACCAACTAGCGAGGAATTCCTAAAATTCATTCCTAAGATTAATTTTAAGACGAATATTTCGAGATCTTTTAACAATCTGTCACTGCCCACAACCAATTTTTGAAAAACAACCCAAACTGCGACATATTTGCAGGCGACTAGACAAAATTGTGAACTGAATGCCTTGTGTACCTACCTACTGCGAGGCAGGCATAGTGACGTAAATTTTTCATTGATCATTACCTAGTTGAGTATCTTAGTATATTTATTGTAACGTTATTGTGATCTTTCTTATTTTGCAATGCGTGTGGACGTGTACCGTACCAAATTTGTCATCCTTGTATAATATTTCTTTTGTTATTTTTCTTTACATTTCATATGTAAAAAAAACTCCCTAACCTATTATCGACTGGAAATAAGGTTGCAGGTATTTATAGTTTAATTCACTTTAAAATATGTATATATTTTGAAATCTTCGCAGCCAATTAATATATTGAACTATAAAACAAAACAAAAAAAGTATTATTATTAAAATACTATTGATCCCAGGTAAACTGAAATAAACGGCATCCTCTTGAGGGCAGGTAATGTAAAGCAATATTGCCTTTAGCAACACTAACTGTAAACGTATATAGCAGAGCGCGCAATAAATCTATTATTATCCATGGCAGCTATGGTAATCTTGAACAAACTTGAAGTTCCGATAAAATATGTTCAGAAAGGTGTCTCACTTGTTACTGGATTGTAATGGATTATGTTAGGGTCGGCAATCAAATATTCGCTACCACTATTTTATTATCAGACATTTCCGCAAAGAAAGTTGCCAATAATGTTAGATGTTGACACACTGTTCAGTGCAATTTACTAATGATCATTTTTTATGGGCTCTACAAACATTTGGTAATTATGTTTTAAAAATTATACTTACTTTTAACCTTATCATGTTTTCTACAGTGCTATCTTAAACTAGATAAATAAAACTACTACGAGTCTGCCAAGTACTTATATTTGTAGACTTTATTTTTTAAAATATTGATTAATTTTCTTTAACTCACAGCACAGTGGTAGCAGCATTATGGTTAACATGGTTCTGTTCACTATGTATATAATGCTCAAGTATACCTACAACTTACCATAATTTTTAGTATTAAATCATAATAAACTAAAAAGTAACTACCATTTTACAAAAGGTACGATATCGTATTGTTTATAAAAATTTAACGATAAATTGGTCACTGGGTCCGTTGGGATTCATTATTTCGATATTTAGCACCGCATACCAGAAGTACCTATCAATACGTACAAGACGTACCACCGGGTAGGCCGCAGCGTGTGTTACAGGAACGATTTTGATAGGTTAGGATAGGAAGTTCTTACGAACCTAGGTACTTGTTATGTTAACAGCCAAGACCTCGATGGCTGAAAGTTACAAAAAGAAAATATCAATTAACATAATACGCAATTATTCTCAACATTGCGATAAGGGCTTCGACGGGCAACAATTTAGAACTAGCACGGCATACCAAGATTACCTGTTTAGTTCAAGTCTATATACCTAACTATGTCCGCTAGATAATTAATCGATTTGCTGTGGTAGCCACATTCACCTGAATCGATACCTAGGTCATAGGTCGCTTCATGCTGAACAAGGACAGGTATCTTTTGCACAGTTGCGCTGTTTGTGCTGTTTGAAATAGCGAATCACGCCTCCGCTAGCAGAGAAGGATAGCATAACCTATAGTGAAATGTTACCCGATACACTCTCGATGCAAATTGGACGTTGCCTAAATTAAGTTTAGGTTCACTTTTGCACCGTAAAGTTTTAGTCACGATTTCAATTCTCTTCACAGGCATTCGGTATTTCATTGTGTTTGTTATTATCGCTTATGCTTTTAAACTTATTCTAATCATGACAACGGAATCATTTGAAAGCACATTGGCATGCAACCGGCTGGTAGCAGAAAAGTATTTGTCAGCGACACCGAGCCTGGACTAACAAGTTCCACTGAGAAAAATTAAGAAAAAGAAAAAATTCAACGACCACAAGCTTTGTAAAATTTGTTAGCTCCAAAGCTTTCTTCGCCAGCTTCGTGAAGTATTCGACGCATCGACTCTATCAGTCAAAATCAATACCGTCGTCGTCGAGCGAGGCCCAGAGCCAACTGTTTGCTTAAGATACTATTTACGATAGCGCGGCACGACTTATTCACTTATAAGGATAATACGTTAAAATTGTATAAACTCTGGTCAGTCTGGATAAGGTGAAAAACAATCATCGTTGGAAACCTATATAACTCTGTAGAGATAGAGTGGGTCAACCGGGTAAAGGCCTAGTTTTATTGCTCTACTTACCACATAATTCGTAAGGTCCACATCATGCCTTTCTAAGATTAAATATAGGTAGGTACACTACTTACTTAAAAAAATAGGTATTAGCTAATTTCAAATTACTGAACAGATAACTGAAAGTTGAATTGCACAAAATATCTACAATCTTCTTTGAAAACAATACAAAGTAATCAGTAAAATTTGAGTATAAGCACTATCAGAAGGTATCCATAATCTCTTTATAAGAGTGTCGTCATACGAATCATACGTTGTGCTAAAATACGTATGCTAGATAGAAAGATGCCATGAGTGCATTTTATAAATAAAATAATACAATTATCGTACATAAATCGCGCGGTATGCATAAGTCGATTGAAGTTCTGTTTTTTATATTTTTAAGCATTGTTATTATAGGATACCTAGTTATTAGAGTAGATTTGACGCGATACAGTGTGCTCCAGCAGTGGTGCCAAATTGGCTATCGGTAGGTATATCGAAGTGCTGAAAGGTCTATATAGTAATGCCACTATTCTATCCCACTTTAGGACAAGAGCACAAATCTCATCCAATTGTAAAAGCGGGTGAACCAGGAAGATGTAATTTCTCCGAAACCGTTGTCTTTCTCGCCTCTGCACTAGAGGATACTTTTAAGAATTCCTAGAATAAGTATGGCATTAACAATGACAAATAAATGTCAAATATATCTCAATAATGTCTCCATGGTTAAAAGACGAGTGGATCTTAAAATTTACATGAGTGGGCAAAAATCATGTTGAGTGCTCATATACTTTTTTTAATACAACTTGTTGATGGAACAAGCAGATGGCCCACCTGATCTTAAGTGGTTACCATCACCTAAAACAAAGCATTGCCTCGTAGGTCACGCTCGTTAGGAACGTCACCGACGATGCACTACTCAGCGTCCATCAACCTGAGGCATACAGGTGTTAAGCCTCATGTGCCTGTAATTACACCGCTGTATGAGCACAGAACTTTTTTTTACAGAAAAATAATTCCTAAGCTTGGTAACGGATTAGAAGTCGGGATTTCCTAGACCCCTAGTGGTAGCGATAGGTGGTACCTATTAAAAACACTACGTTTCCCTACTTGCCCTACGGTTCAGATCACGGTTCAAGCGTTCGAGTCTGAAAGTATGGCACCACAGTCTAAAGTCAACACAAAATGCCCCCGTCTATATCTTGTGTTTTACTTCTGAATATGTTTTCTTATCATAACTGTACAACCTAGCAGTGTAGCATTTTATATATCAATCGGTCTGAAAATAAATTAGTAGGTATGTCTTAAGTGGGTCAGCAAACAAAGGCGGGGTTCGCAAAATAGACGATGGTTTTTCGTGTTTATCTGTACGTTAGTAGGTACATACACTGCAGAAATATTGATAAGATAATGCTTACAGATAAAAATGCTAGTGTAAATAATAGATGCATATTTTTGCCGACATCG
This sequence comes from Electrophaes corylata, assembly GCA_947095575.1. Classification (NCBI taxonomy): domain Eukaryota; kingdom Metazoa; phylum Arthropoda; class Insecta; order Lepidoptera; family Geometridae; genus Electrophaes; species Electrophaes corylata. The sequence continues at coordinate 7,040,665 of OX352698.1, read as the reverse complement.
TTTTAAAAACACTTGTCGGTCCATTTTTGCATTTCCTATTACATTTCACGGTGCGGATGAAGTGCTGGTAAATATAATACACTCATGATATCACGCATAATTTCTTTCTGTGTTGAGACTTTATTAAAATAGTCTTTTTCACAAAGGATGAGTTTCCTCATATACAGAAATATTAAGTAATGAAACGTAAACTATTATAATAATGTAATTGGAAAATAAACAGGTCAGCACACAGATCCCAGTAATTGATACAGAGTACAAAATACCTACTATAAAAGTGATGAGAATAAGCACCCATGGCTTAGTGGGAGTAATATTGTTTCTACTCTTAAGGTCGTTAGTTCGGTTGGTTGATTGGTTGGTGTGGTTTTATGTATTTGTAAATAGAAGTTAGAAGAGCTTTGATATTAGCCATAAAAAATCACTAGCCATTCTTCTCCCACCAGTTTCCAAGAAGAACGGTTTTGAACCACCATTTTTTGAACTTCTTGCGAACTTCTCTATGTCGTCGATCCGTCGGACACTATGACACTGTTTAATGTAATAACTCCTGTTTTATGTACCTAAGTAGAACATTACGTAAATATGGGTAATAAAAACTGCTAGCCGTTTCACACGATGCTATATGCAATGCACGAACCCAAAAAGACTGCAATTAGTATTTTGTAGTGTTCCAAGTATTTTATAAGTCATTTGGTTCCCTTAATACAAGCTTAGCTTAGTTCGGGCTAGATGGTGTTGTGTGAAATGTCCACAAATATTTATTTATTTACAGTGTAACGATTCAGACACGGAATGCCTTTAGTCGTACGCTACGCGCGACTCAAGAGTGAGAAACTCAGAATGGATTTTTATTCCTGAGAATTACTACAGCAATACTTCTATTGATTTTATACCAAATTTCTCTATAAAGTTTCGACATCCGCACAGCACAAGAGTATTCCAATATATTTTCTATTAGCGAAAGTACCACGCATTTATTTCTAATAAAATCTTATTATATAAAGCAATCAAAAGCTTATTGCATGTACTTATTCGATCCACACAGTAAATAAAGTAATCTATGTGCAAAGCGTATCGTTAAAATTTTAAATAGGATAGTACAAGTAAATGCAGTTATGATCACCCTAGACTAGTGTGGGACAAGAAAGCCTTGTGGATACCTTAGGGCAAGTTCTAACGCGAAATCACTTCAGAAACCCAATTCACGCATTTTTTTATAGTATATAATATAATATCATTGTATTTTTTAGTTTGATTGGTAATGTCATAATTGGTCTGGAATGTCAACTTCGGAGAATACCATTAGAGATTGATGAAATTTCGTTTCGAGAAGATCCAGAAACCAATTCATTTTTGTAATCAGTGGACTCATCCCGGCCCATCAATCAATTGCCTAACATACATCATTCACTGCTGGACATTGACTTCCCATAGGCGCTTCCAGAAAGAACAATTTTCAGCCTTCTCGATCTGTCGACTTTCTGCGAGTTTGGGGCATCCAATCCAACATCCAACGCCAATTCTGTCGCTATCTATGTATCCGTTAAAGTACAAACAGACATATTACACCTTTGCCGTTATAAACTAGTATATATGGATGAACTGAGTATGAAAAAAAAACCCCAGATAGAATGGCGTTTTAAAGAAGAGGCCTATATCGCATATAGAACGAACTAACGTGTATCTAGGCTGAATTAATAGATAGGTTGATGTATCTTGGACTGTCGTAAACTTTTTTCATATACATGTTTCATCTGCCTCCAAAATACTACGTAGTAATATGTATTTGACCGACGTTCGTTTTGCGGAAGTTGACTAAAAATAAGTACCGATGTTTTACCATTCAAAAGAGAGCCTACATCTAGTAGAAACACTATGATTTTATCTGATGGATAAATAGTTAGATAAGTTCGATGTCCTCTTATACCTGAGGGCCCCACTACCACAAATTTTCCAGTGTTTGACGACGGTACTACACCTTATTCTATCCTTTATGCAAAATCTCGTAAATGTTTCCAGTGAAACCGATGTAGATTTGGTTAAATATTAGCGTTAAGCTTATTGCAAGTTACAACGTGCAGGCACCTTTACTTAGCTACAAGAAGAACGGGTCCTACTCAAGTCTAGTATCGAATATATAAAGTGAAACTGCACTGAGCTATTTATCAATTGCAATTTCATTATCTAGCAGACACCTGCCCGAGAGCCATTCCGCGGAATATGGATTATGTTGAGGCAAAGACAAATGCGAAGCACTATGATAGGTATTCCCATTTGCATCCACAACTACCGATTGATAATCACGGTAAAGAATATAAGAACTAAGATTTTTGAAATATCACTTAGCAAAGCTATCGTTTTAATTTGGTGAATTTTAAAACAAGCTATAAATTAAAATAAAAACACACCATAAACGGAATGAGCAAATAAAATATTTTAAAATGATTACCTTCCTCGACACATGATATCACCTTTATTTAAAAACTCTCATTAAGTAAGTAAAATTTCTTAAAAAAAACAGAATTGAAATGTACCTGTAGGTAAGAGTTTGTTTTGTTTTCTCAGTTATGCATGAAAATTATTTCAGGCTTTGCGATACGTAATTTTTTAAAATATTGCATCATAATAAGAAACAAAAACCGGCAAATGCGAGTCGGACTCGCGCACGAAGGGTTTCGTACCCATTATCTATAATAATTATGCAGCGAATAGTATTTGGTAATAGTTTACTATGACGAAGGCTCTGATTTTCAGACTTAATGCTTATGTTCATTAACTGAAGCGAGATCGGTTGTTTTACGAACTGCATCGTGAGAGTATCAGCAGTAAAATGACCGTACCAACAAAATGAATTCTGATTATAAAGTTCTTTAGTCGTTCCATTTTACAGAAAACTGATGGCTTTTATAATTAAGAACAAGAAAGGGAAATACATAATCTGTGATAAATTTAAACTCTCTAACTATCACGGTTCATGAGATACAGCCTATAGACGGACAAACAGACCGACAGACAGACAGCGGAGCCTTACTAATAGGGTCCCGTTTTACCCTTGGGGTACGGAAAACTATGTTAGAATGTTCAAACATGTTCCTTTCAATTTCAGAAACTACTAAGTTTCTGAAATAATCAACTATAGCAGATGGACGCACGGATGACTGGACAATGTGACACCGTTCTGTTTCACCATTTTGGTATGGAAGCCTAAACAAGAACTATTTTTACGTCATAACGCCTCATCACTTGAGAGCCATCAAATCTTAATCTAGTCGGTCGTGGATGAAAATAATAAAGACAAGCTATTTGTAGTAAGCAGCAATTAAAACATCAGCAATGGCTGTTTTGGATCACCAAAAAAAGTTCGACTGGGATTCCAGGACGCAGTACATAATGGCGGTGCTTTGCCAAATTATCGGAACCACAACGTTTATATCACTCCCACTAGCGGCCATCACCCACGGTGCGACTGGCTACCTCATCGGCTACTTGGTGGCATACCTGTTTGTCGGCATCCCTTTACTCTACATGGAATTTATAGTCAGCCAGTTTACGTCACGGGACTGCCTGCAAGTATGGAAAATTCGCCCTTGCCTCTCACACATCGGTTACGTGCAAGTCTTTTGGCATATTACTATTATGATCTACAATCACACCATAGTGTCTTTCATCATTCACTATTTCCTCATTAGTTTCGAAGACCCTGTACCTTATCATATATGTGGAAAGTGGGCAACACAAGATTGTGGTACCCTCGCTTACAACTATACAGTGAACCAAGAATGCATAAAGTTTAGAGAGAACTCCAATACATACTGCGATTATCTGTTTAAAACTTTTCCAGAGTACCAATACTGGCGATATTACATACTTGGGCAAAAACAAAACTACTATTATGTGGCTTGGCGAGTTTGCCTCGCGTCTGCCCTAGCGTGTGGCTTACTATTTCTAAGTTCTTTTAAAGGAAAACGTTCTCTGAAGTGGTTCTTAGGCTTTCTCACAATATACCCAGCCGTGGGATACATGATCTTGATGGTGGGATCAGTAATGCAGAAAGGCATCGTAACGTCGTACGAAGAGGCTATAGATATAGATTTCAGCGTGTTTGTGAAAAACTATAGAATATCAAATATTGTACAGCAAGTTCTGTACAACCTGAATATTGGGACGGGTATATCGTTTAATCTTGGCTCGTCTGCGTCGTTCCGCACACCCTGTTACTCCAATATAGTGATCTCTGTGGCCATCTGTACAGTATTCGCAGTGTTCGCCGTCAGCACAATCGCCATGATGTCATGTCCTTTCTCTTACGAGTACAGTATCCGACCAAGCGTATTCGTTAATTACGCGATGGCCCTCATCTTTGAAAAGACCCCGACGTTACTCAAAGAGTATGATTACAGTTATTTTTGGCTCATAATCAGTTTTAGCTGCAACGCCGTTCTTGGCCTGAGTACGAACATTATAACTTGTCAGCACTTGTTGGCGATGCTGGATGAACGGTATGCGCTAGTGCACAAATATCCCGGCTTGACTTGTTTCCTATGTGTTCTTGTAACGTTTCTAGTGACGACTCCGCTACTCGGCAAAGAAGGAGTGTACACAGTTTTCTCCATAAGAAAAATGATTCATTTAATAACACTTTTTTTTGCAGTGGTTGAATGCATGGTTTTTGTGGTGTGGTATGGCTTAGAAAAGTTTTGTGAAGACGTGCACTTCATGCAAGGGATCCAGCCAAAAAGTTATATGAAAATGGCGTGGTTGATGTCTAATATCGTAGTAGCGTACGTGTTTTGCAACGAGATTTACTTTAATTTTCTCACCTGGACAGAAAGTCTTGGCTCGAAGCTAGGATTTGTCATACTCATATCGTTATTGACCCTAACAATATTGATAACGTTAATTAAACTGTTGTTTGCGGTTTTGAGCAACAAGTATCAAGAGCAGATAAAAGTGGACCCGCTCTGGGGCCCGAAGAATGAGGTGCTGCTTCGGAGTCGCGCCATGTTCTCGGCGCAGGCTATGACCAAGGAGTATATCTACCGACAGTACCATCTGCAGGCGGGTATTTATGCGCGCCAGCGTACTTCCAATGTGATGCGATCTAGCAACGAATAGTCATTATAATTACGAACACATACAACTATATTTTGTACAACTATTGTCATACTAGTTCTATTAAAACAATAATTAATGAAGTTATACCTTCTGAAAGAGTTCGGTGACCTTGTAGCAGTGCGTGCGTTAGTTTTTAGAGTTCCGTCCTCAAATGTTGCAAGCAACAGCAAGTTTTAGGTTCTCATTCATATTGTGTGACAATTTATATTGATTGTATAAAATATTCTAGTCTCTATCATCTTTCACGTCAATAAAAAGAGATAGCCATCATTTTAGCAAGTTAATTTTCAGCAACCAATACGAACAAAACCTTATATGTTTATCTACATTTTTGTTCCGCAATACGCGTGCAGAACTCTATAGAGTTCTAAACTAACCCTAAAAATATGTTTTTTATAAGGACTTGAGTCCTTAGTTGGTAAAAGTGCAACTGTAAACGTCTGAACAAGAAATCCAAAGTAATAATAATAAAATAATATTACTGCTCGCCTACGAAATTGTTTAGGCTCAACTCACACTTAGCCAGTTTTTGTTTATTTTAGATATGAGTCATCACACTAGCACTATAATGTAAAGCTATTATAATAATATATTATTATTGAACTAGTATTGGCTATTGCGTAATTCATTATAGTCGTGATGACTCAACGCCCAAAATATCAAAAACATTGTGTCTCAGAGCTTTGAATTGACAAAACTACCTACAATTAATTTATTCAGCACGAATATCATAAGAATAAGCAACCATGATTTACCCACACTTTTATTAATTAAAGATTATTTTGATATTGTGTGTTATATGTACTTGACTACGAGCACTATTCTAAAATCTCAAATCATCTGGTAGGTTGGTACACTTGGAGTTTTATTACTCTCTACCGCCATAAAAAAGAAAGCCGTCGATTTCCTCTTCAGCCTTCTCAATGCTCTCATGTCCGACTTTTGTTAAGAAAATACATAACATATTTAAAAAAAGTGGCGCGCCAAGCTGTCTGCTTCTGGCCTGCGCGATGCGGTTGCGGCTCGCCTCTTACGCAGTGCAACGCAACCAAATGTGCGCCGGTTCTTCTCCTACGAGTGAAACCGCCCAAGATGCAGCAATGTACGTCGCTATATAAATACCATCCAATCATAGGTGCCAAGCGTGGGTTTGTACATCAATCAATGATGAGGATATTTGAATTAGTTATAGTTCAGCAACAATATTAAAGCCAGAGCCAATGAAAAGAAATCGTAATATAATACTAATCATTTTGAATGACTTGCAGTGATGCAGCACCAAAATAAACTTTTGATTCAAAAATTTACTGAGGTTTTTTTATTTTTAAATTACCCTACTTACACCAACCGCTTAAAGGCACCCTAATTTGACCTAACCTTAGCGCAATGTCTAAACGTTCGTGTGCAATACCTAGTGTAGTTTATATGTAGGTAAATAGATTATTTTACGCAGTTACCTACTTATCTGAATAACGTTTAACCTTTGGCCTTTTACTGGATAGACAAGTTTTGTTAGGCTGAGTTTACCAACACAGTTACCGTATGCATCGGTTAAGCTGACATTTAGGCCACTACTCAAAAACAATACTAAGATAAAAGATGAAAAATATAATAATGTATATAGGTATTTCATGTACATTATTCGCTTTAAAACATGGATAAAACTTTCAAATGGTAAATGGTCCGCAGTTTTTAAAACCTTTATTTTGCCACTAAGTAAAATAAACTAAATAGGTTTTAAATGTATTTTGGTGTGGTGAGGATCTACAATCCACCTATGCCACTACTTATGGGGCCCTGGACTTACGGATACATACGTAATAGAGATCTCTAACTTGAAAAACCAGAGCTTGTGATGAAATTCACCTTCAGGCTGTATGGAAGATTCGGCTCCACCATCCGAACCTGTTAGTTTTCTCACTGCCCGATGAATCCGATTAAGTAGGTAAATACCCCGCACCTTTTGTAGAAATATGCATGTGTTAAGGTAACCCATACGACCAGATCACCAGGTGAAGAGACTCTCCAAAGTTTTTTTTATTGACCGAAATCCGTACTAAAGTGGTGGACTAGCTTGTTGCCAAAAAAACCTTCTTGTTTAGCCAGACCAGAGTGCTTGTTAGTAGCCGTAACATTGTCGGAAATTGTTAAATGATTACAAAAGAGTTTTCAAACGATGATACCGTCTGAAAAAAAAAAGCCGATGCTAGAATAATTACCAGCTAATCATTTTGTCGCTTTTTTTATAACACCTATATTATGATGTATGTTTTACTATTTTATTGATAAGGTAAGGAACGACTTCTGAAACGATATTCAATACTGAATCTAAATTTCGCTACATACAGTTTCGTGAACACTTTATGTCCAAATTTATATTACATTCTGATATTTTAATTATTTAATAAACGTAAAATATCATGCACGCTGTATTGTGCTTAAAGTATTTATAAGGTTTTCTGCAGTAAGAGATGTGACATGCTTTTTTATGATTTATTCCTAAGAATAGGACTTTTATTCATCACGAGAATAAGTTACTTTTGATATCGTGAAGTTGTGGGGTTCCCGTTTTGAACATTCTCTATGGATAATTCTTCTTAGTTCTAAGGTCTTATGTATGATCTTACGTGATATTGGCGAAATTGTTGACAACTCTGCAATGGCTATAATTATGCTAACGATTGTGAGGAAATTATTTGTTTCCTAGCGGGTGCGTAGAGAGCTCTTGTAACTCTACAAAACCCACTTGGAAAACGGGTTCGCATTACACAAAAAACAATAAACGCAACTTAGACTTAACTTATAGCGTGTAACATCATAGTAGTGTAGTAATCAAGAAAAGTATACGGTGGTAGTGAGTTCCACTTTGTAAAATGTGGGTCCGAAAGAGGAGAATACATTGAGAAAAGTTTAGAAAACAAACAATGGCGTAAATACACTAATGTTATTTTAAAATAAATAGCGGTACTGTGCTGCAATCAGTAAATTACGGCTTGAATGGAATTCCAAACACCATCAGCGCACACTCCTGCTATCGCATAGGTGACACCTTTACTTCGCCGTCACTTAGGCTGACGCTCACCATTGCACAATGTTTAGTTGCTTTTCGAAAAACTGACAATACTAATACAACAAAACAGCAAACCTATAAATATAAACTGCCACAGTGTAAGCTTTACACAATGATTCTGACCTGAGAAGTAATTTTATACGACTTGCTGATGGAACTAGCAGATGACTCACCTGATGCTAAGTGGTTACCATCATTAATAACGATGCACTGCTCTGCGTCCATCAACCTGAAGATTACAGGTGTTAAGCTCCGTGAGCTTCTAATTTCAACGGCACCTTCACCCTTCAAACCGGAACACATCAATCTGCTTAGCGGTAGAAATGGTGGTAGTACTTCCCCAAACGAGCTATTCACACCATTCACAAAAAAAGCACTAGTTACTGTATGTATACATAGAAAAGATAAAATTATTGTCATGTGAAATTATGTTAAACGAGCTTTATTATCTAAGGAGTCTAATTGTTTTACCTACCAGCCACCAACAGTAGTAAACGTCCTTTTGATAAAATTACTCCATTTCATGCACGATGATTTGATATAGTTTGTATTTTCGTGGAATGCGGAATAGTACTATTTTGTGCACCACGCAACGTTTGCGTAATTCTAGACGGTTTCTACGGTTGTGAAAGAAAAGAAAAAAAAAAGAAAAGAAAGAACTTAAAATGACTGCCACGACTGTCGTGGAAGACCATTCTTTGTAAATCTTGAGAGGAGGAAGCACGCTTTGAAATCTGGGACACGTCCGTAGGGTGAGCTATATTTCTTGGTCAATGAACACATTGTTCCATGTCATGTCGGCGCGTGCAGTATTGTCGCACTATCGATGTCCTAGTTCCAGTTAAGATAGAACATGCAAGCACATTTAACAATCCTATTTTGTTTATTTAGTAAAACAGGCTTTAGATAGGTGTGTAACCTACAACGTTAGTGCCGAAGTAAAATGTATTTGATATAAATAAAATATTTTTAAAATTAATGTTTTAGGAGATACAAATTTGAGATATCGTAACTATAGCTACTATGCCTGGAGATTAACAATTTCTTCCTTTTATTTTCAGTTTGTATGAATTCAATGGACCTTAACTTTACAGATTCCGAAGCTGTTTAACTTAAAAGCTCTGTAGGCATTTGAGATGTAAATACTTACGTAATAAACTAACGCACATGCCAATTAAAGGGACAAGTAAAGTTGGAATCGAGTTTGAGCGAACAGAGAGCGGTTAGGACGTTTTAAATCTTCGCTTATAGGACGGCATTTCGAAGTCTTGCCCGACCGATAAGTGGTTTGAGCGTGTCAATAGGAGATAACAAACGCAAATAGTATAGAGGTATGAAGTCGATGACACGATAACTAGGACGATGCCAGAACTCAGCGGACCTTACAATTAGGTTTTCATGTTTTATATATAACTATCCATTATGAGATTGTACCTTTATGAGATTGTAATTCAATTTTGTTGTATACAAATTAAATGTAGTTTATTGTTATATTGAGTTATTTTTACAAAAAACCTTTTTAGCAATAACAACAAATATAGTAACGCCACATTGTAGGCAGATGAAACATCATAACAAATTTACTAATAGCAGCTATAGCTAGATAATAATTTAACCTTATCAAGCTAGAGAAGTAAATCTAAATGAGAAAAGTCGATTTAAATATATAGTTTTGACTAAAAATGCTCTACATAAGCAGTCCACGTTTCTACCTTATTTTCCTTAAATTCAATTCAAAAAATTACAAAAGCCAGCCTTTTGGATAGTATAACAGAATAAATTTTAAAATACCACTTAATTTATTCAACAAATTAAGTAATAGTTTTAATGAAGATGAAAAAAATACAGGATCACCAGATAGCAGGTGGTCTTGTAATCCTATCATCGTAATCACGGTCGTAAAGCGCCAGAATCTAATAAGTTTGGCTGTAGTTTGGTACAGCGCAGCGAAGGCTAGAGTGGACGAGCTGGCCGCGGGCCGGAATGCAGTGACTGGTGGCAACCGCCGCCGCAGGGTAGAAAGCGACTACAACGCACCAAGCGCGTGCGGTAAAATGGGACGGCCCTTTGAGTGCGAATGTACGCGATACCAGCCTAAACAACAAATCTATACAGATTATAAGAATCTTTATCCTGACTGGTCATGCACAGCATAAGTCACTGGTCGTAGAGAAATTTTCAGTGTATAGAGGTGTATTTTGTTAGTCGAAATTCAACCTCAGCGAGGGTTGAATTATGTTTTTTGGCAGACAAAGCCGCGCGCGTTTCAATTTATTAGTTTTTTTCGTTTCTAGTAAGAAAATAACAATAAACAAGAGAACTAAGTACCTACACAGTACAGTTTTTTCAACTAGGCTGTGCAATGCTGTTAGTGTAAACCGTTGTTCGAAAGGGCATCAGATATGCAGAATTAAATGATTTGGTACTTATTATCAGCAGCTGGTAGCTATGGCATAACATACATACCTAAATTATAACGAGATTCAATCATAAAAGATCCTCGAATGAAGATTCGGTGTAAACCCACTGGTATTTCAGTAGAGCGAGCGGTAAAACGCCGACAAAGAAACTTCAGCAATGCAATTTGTACAACAAAATACGCGCATTCGTAATCACTTGGTAAATGAATGCGAACATAATAAGCGCTGATGTGATGTTTAAGAGGTGATAACACCGGCAATGTGTCTTCATTACCGTTGAAGGACTTGAGCGAAAATCGTAAATCTACCCAAAAACAAAAATAAGGCAACGGTTTGCGAAGTGTACGCTGAGCTTTCCACTGGACGGAAAAATGCACCGTGAAGCCGGTTTCTGCATGCCTTCCGGATTCCCAACCTGCTACTCTAGGTCAGCGCGCGCGCCGCCGACGCCATCTCGCTCACTTCTATGGAGCACGACTGAGATTGCAAGATCGATTTGGGGTCGCGTCGCCCTAACCTAGATTGTCTTCGCTCGGTACTCTTTGTAATATACCCAGCCTGGAGGCTGTATTCATTACTCAGTTAGCTTAGCTCAAATTGTTGCCAATAGCTACAACGCACCACGCAGCGCGTCGCGGTGGGTGTCACATCACTAATGGCCGATTGCTTTTCGCACACACGCACACCAGGAACCTTGCATAGAGAAACTGTATGCTTGTAAATTGTATAATTTTCAACACTGGTTTTATAGATGTTGATATTATTTCAATAACAATGGTTATAAACACAGTTTATCAATAACAAGTTTATCAATGTGCATATTACATAAGGAAATTGTACACGTAGTAAATAATTGGTTATTCGTAAAATAATGAATGCGCATGGTGTGAACAGATAAATCTGCGCGGTACAAAAATGTAACGATAAACACTGCACGTGCAGTTATGTATGAGGAAAACTAAACATGTAGGGAGCTTCACGCTATTCAAATCTATACCAATCATAAGAGTCTTTGTCCTGACTGACTGACATATAGACAACGTACAGTCTTATAGACCACTGGTCGCCGAGACTTGAAATTTTCAGGGTATATATGTCTTGGTACGTGAGATGTACTTAGAAAGGACTTCAGCGACGAAATTCAGCCCCCAAGAGATTAAAGCGGAGGTTGATGTTTGTATGAAAATAATTTCACGTGGACGAAGTCGCGCGCTTTATGCTAGTTTAACATAAGCTGCCTAAGACATAACTCTCAAACATTTTTGTAAGTAGGTACCTATGCTAATCTTGGAGGCAAATAAATGATTTTGAACTTTTTGATTGAGCGCTGAGTCAGAAAGCTGGAGTCGCAAACTGAACCGTAGTCAAGTACAGTAAACAAATTGAGATTTTTTATTATAACTTTTATTTTAGATTCTTACATAAGTTTATACTTAAAATACTGGTAAAGTTAAATTTCTTAGGCCCGCACAACGATCACTAAATGTATTTAACGAGCCCCTAAATCATCATGCACAAGGAAAATGAAGTCGCTATTACGTTTACACCAAACATATTTATCTTGGTAAACGTGATTAGCTGAATAAAATTAAATCAGATTGTTGTGCAAGCGGGCCTTAATGTCACAAATATACAAAAAATAGTTAATAAATAATCAACGGATTGGAGAACCCTTAGGACCTCGCGCTTTTAAACGTTTAATATTCAGTGGCACTCCCACACATTTCTTTGCTACAATATAGCTCAACATAGCTAGTACAATGGTAATGAATAGGTAAATTCTCTACTATTATGTCACAATCTTATAAATATTGGAAACGAATTTTAGTTATATAAAGCCTAAAAAATATTCAGTCGAACGGTAAATTTTATAGCAATCTATATCTTGACACTCGACCAGCCCGCAGCGCGCCGCCAGCCACCGCCACGCCACCACCACGCCTGCGCTGCCCTCACGACGCACTCATTGACAAAATAAAACTTAAATTATCAAATAGCGTTTTAGCAATGTGATGCAAGATATGGCGTCGATTTTTAAGATTTATTGAGAACTCGTAATATGTAGGTACGTTATAAATAAGAATCCGAAGGAATCCGTCTTCAGGATGCAATCCTTGTGTCAAATTTCATCTCAGCGAAATAAAGTATATTTAGACACAATAATAAATAAACTGTTATAGATATCGGCAGTTAGGTGCTGTAGGGGAGTTACTATATACGTGGAAGTGCCCTCAATAGTATATACTACAGGTATAAGATATAGATATAGATAAGCCGTAGGTATAATAGGCAGTTTGCAGACAGAGCAACTTTAGTTGAACAATTTTAGGTTTTCTCGTAAACAAAATTGAATCAGTAATAAGGCGATGGATTTACGCTACAACGTCTACACTAACCACACAAAGGTTGTGTCCATGCTCTCGGTTAAACTTGAATTTTATTTTTTCAACAATATAACTGAAAAATACGCGCTGCAAGTCACACGAGAGTAAATGCTGTAAGTTTCACTACGTGATTTAATCTTCGATAGAATCCCAGATAGGAAAGAATCCGTAAGATCACCAAGGACAACGACATAACCTTCTGAATCAGTCGTTTGAACTGGCAATGGGCTGTCCATAGAGCTCGTTGAACCAACAACCGCTAAGCAATAAATATTTTCAAACAGCGACTACGAATCAGAAGAAGTCATCGTGAAAATCTAACAAGCTGCTAGTGAAAATGGCTTCCTGAATAAATGGGAGAGACTTGGGTCCAGCAATAGACTTTGCCGGGCTGATAACGAAAAAATACCCTGCCTTGGCCTAGCCTTAGTCCAGGACTGACACTAACGTGCATAAATTCAACTCATAAATTATACAAATAGGGACAAAATATAATGAATGGCATGGCAGCCCCCTCTCGCAATAATGTAGCGTAAATATCATATTTGTGTTAACCGAGTATCTAGACCATAACTAACCACAAGCATTTGCCACCTTCAGGTATGTGTTACAAGATTAACATTCCTTCTGAATCTCCATTCAATTTAGTAGTAGTAGAGCTCTTTGTGAATGGCTCGTCCGAAAGTCTACTTCTGCCGCCACGCAGCTTGCTGCATATCGTAGGGCACGTTTACAACGAACGTGACCTGCAAAGTATTGCTTTGTTATGGCAACCACTTACCATCAAGTGGGTTATCAACAATTCTACATGTCGTATAAAAAATAGAAAAACATGCTTTAACTTCGAACTTCGTAACACATTTTCATTTTGCGTCACTGCCATCATTGTTTTTCGCAACTACAATTGCTGTCTGCTTAGTTTCCTAAAATAAAATGAAAATAGTCATAAACTGGTAGTTGCGAGTTGCCAGCCGCCGCAACTCCGCTCGGTTTGCAAAGCCTCTTATTGTAGGTACCCGTTGAGCAATGAAACGGCGTATTATAGAGCCTATAGGGTCAGCCACTTCATCTACGTCTGATAGCAAACATGAAGGCGAAACGCGAGTCGAGACCTTTTCACTAGTTCAGTGCCTCATAGAATTAAGACGTTTATGTCTAAGCGTATGTGGCGTAACTGGCTTTGTCATTCTCTACGGGAACGTTCTACGTTCATCATTTGGATGGGTGACAGCTTGTAGTATACACAAAAGAAGCTTGTATTTTAAAATAATTTTTGGCTAAAATTTTTTGTTTTATTGTAAGTACCTATCTAATATAATCTTTTGCCAAGTATTTTAAACCTGTGAAAATAATAGAGGTTATGACTACGTCTGAACAATACTATCATTATTTTTGTGCCAACGAAAGGTAAAAGTGAAAAGCGTTGATAATCGTAGGTCTACGGAAGTTTCGTATTGTCGTTTCGATTGCATTGCGCGGCAATCCAAGCAGCGACAATTTACCTGTGAAACGGCCACCAAGTTACCCCGCAGTGTAACTCAAATCGACAATACAACACTATGAGTACACATCCAGAGTAGGTACTCGACTTCTCCGTTATACAGTAAATGAAGGTACTTGTTGATATTTTGAGTTACATTGCACGAGAATACACACTGAAGTCAAGTAGTCGTCATACATAGCACGCTGTGCAGCTCAAACGGTCATTACGAAGCTTAGTTCATTACTAGATATAGAGTGCCCTCCGATTATTGGATGAGTCCAATCGTTGGGTTGTATCGCCCGATTGATAAAATCAATACTGAGTATCGACTTTATATTCTGGGTAACAAGAGTCAACCAATATATTGGAGTGTGCTAAAATAGCAAATAAGCATCTATCTATGACTTCAAATTCGTACAAATGCTACCAATTCGGATTTCGGACTAAAGTATCCCTACTTCATATCAATGACTCAATATAAACCCTTTACACAATCATAGTAAGTCAGGAGTAACTTGACTCACGCCTGAGAATACTAGGGTCTGAATACCGTAGCTCCATGAAACACTTGACAGTTCTTTCTGGTGGTGATAACTTGCTCATTGGTTGTGATAAGCAGTTCTAAGTAAGCTTTTGTTGACTTTATGATATGCAGTGATAATATCCGTTCTGAGGACAAGTTATCGCAACCACTTTTAAATAGCTCGCGGATTTTACTGCTATGTCACAGCGGACAATGAGCTTACTGTTTTTTTAATCTATTTTTTAATGCCATGTTTAGAATTTTTCTAACAATTATCGGTGGTAACGTTTTGAGAAGGTAAATGTTTGTTGCCTGTCTAGGTGTTATGGTGAGTATATACTTACGTATTCTGTCAGCTATTTTGTTTCTATAGCTTTGAGATTAGATGGCGCTGTGCGAGATAAAATAATAAAAAACACTTCAGGGTGAGTAAAGATTTTTTTCGAGTAAAAAATCGATAGCTAATTCGGAAAGTAGTAGGTCATAAGAGGCAATAATAAAACTCCTGCTTATTTATGAAATACCGTACAGTTATGCTTATCCCCAGGTGGGCCGAAAGCCACAAATCTTAATAAATAAACTGCAGTTTTTCACATTTTGGACTTCGCGGTCGTAAGTGTTACGGGAGTGCTCATGCTATTTTAAACTTTATTTTGATCTAATTACGTGTGCAATTTTTTTAGATGCATGCGTCGAGCAAGGCCCTCTTTAACCTGAGATATTTAGAATTTGTGAAATTTAAGTAGGTTTTGCAACCATTCATTAGTAAACAATGATGAAAATACTGGAAAATCAACTCTACACAGTGCAGCGTACGTACAATGTATACCTAGCTATATATAGGTACCTACTTAATCGATCACGTATTGAGCTCGATCATTGTGCTCGTCAGTTGGACCGTGAATCCTGTCACTATACTTCCCCCTGTACCCTGGACCCCTCTCCCCACCATATGAATCTCATTTACGTTGCGCTTACGCAACTGAGTAAAACCACTCGAGTGTGTAATGTTTATTAACGAGTGATTTGGTTTTTTGGGAATATGTATTTTCATCAAATTTGATACTTTTTAAAAATTCTCTGTGTTCCGGTCTCGGTTTAGAACAATAGAACGCCAAATATTTTCTAAATCATCTGATCAAAACTATTATTTAAATCACCCGGAATACGTAAAAACGTTCCCTAAACTAAAGATAAAGATTCACATAATCACTTAGTTTCTTATGGGGTCCTTCGGAAATGGAGGTGATACAGATTTTTGTTATTTCTATAATTTTTATTAGGTTACAGGAGGGGGCAAAGAGGCATTACAATGTTCAACAAGCATTATTATTAAGTTGCATACATTTACCCTCATTCCTATTTAAACGTTATTTAATTGTATCATTTATTTTTTTAATATAATGATACGCTTTACTTACTTTTATTTGAAATTATTTAATTTCTGGTCGCGAAAAAAGAAAAGTGTCTATGTGTCTAAACGTGTGTATGGTGTCAGTATTTATAAAATACAAAGTATGCATTATAAAATGTATCTATTATAAATTTTATTAACTTGATATAAATTGTGCAAAAATAGCCTTAACCAAACATAGCTTGTGCTATGAAAACCAGATGACTCACAGAATACTTATACATACCTATATTTTTTTTTGTAAATACATGCTTAGAATATTAAACTATAATTACTCCTAGTAATTTTTTAAGTCAACTAAACATATTCCTGTCTGTACTTTGTATCATAGCATAAAACTAGGAAGCAGAACAATGGTTGATGTCACAGTACTCGCCGGTCTAATGGTGCGTTTAAAGTTGGACACAAACATTGAGTCGCGACCACAGGTCGCGACTTACAGTGCCGCCGACATACACTTCAATTGGTCCGAGTATAATGTAACCGCCAAAATTGTAGGTACCAAAATTTATATCAGACAAACGTGAAAATAAGGACTGTCAACAACTTAGAACCGATGCGATTGTTTGCTTGTGTACAAGCTAATTAAAGAGATCGGATTAACTTATCAACAGACTTCCGATCCTTTATAAGAATTAATCTCGTCTTCATCTTGTAACAGCGTAATGTACAGTCAGCTGCACTAGAATGTATACAATTCGTCACTTTCAAATGGTTTCACAGCGGTGCTAAAAATATTTACATGACAATTATTCAAAAAATAAGTAAGGTAATCAACTAATTTCATAACTTTTTAGTTTTTGAGGTGTAAGAGCTCACTGTTATGCTGTAATACTGTTGTGAAAGTTACGAATTGTATACATTCTAGTGCAGCTGACTGTACATAATGTACAAAATACTTATAAATGTTATAAAGTTAGCGTTTATTTTCTATAATGTAACATAATAAATTAAAATTATAGAAGAGAAAAGTATTTTCTTGTAGGGTTTTAGTTCCTTAAATGTACCTGATAGTCGCAAATTGATCCACTCTACCGCACCAAGGCGACCCATCATCATATCATACTACCTATAGTAAATTGTTGCGACAAAAGGTCGCGTCGGATAATAACGCATAGCACCAGCTTCGCAAAATGCTAATGACAACAAAAAATCGGACGGACATAAATGCAACACTGTTCGATTACATATTACTACATTGTTTCTATGATCGACTAATTTTACACACGCACGAAATAAACTTGACTTATTGTATGTACAAAGAAAATAGAACAGACTTTTATTTAATAACTTTTTTACCTATACAACACAATTTAATTGTCATATACTTACAAATTAGTAAGTAATGTGATGATAATATTAAATAAAAAAATAAGTTACTGTGGTAGAAAAAAAGGATGAGCAAGTACTACCTACATGAATCATGCCTGTTTTCTTACAGAGGTTACCGAACTTAAAGGCTCGAATCCTAATATAAGTAATTCTTCTGTCTTCTTCTATTAATAAAGTTACGATAATCTGATTCCTGTATTAATAACTACCTATTCTTCATTTATTTGTTCGTTTCAGTACATTTTCTTTTCAAATCGTGTTTTTTTCAATGCTGTCAAATTGTTTTGATTGACTTGACAAAAAGCTATTTAAAAACACTTAGCACTGGTAAAATGACATGTCGAATGATGAACAGGTTCCGTAGAGAAGAGAAGAAGAAGAATAGACAAGCTTAAAAAGCCAATTAGCAGAATGCTAGATTGTTTTATACAACTTTAGGCTAATTTGTGGCCGTAGGACAAATACCTACCAAACGTTTTCAACGCTATAGAATCGGTAGCTTGACTGGTAAACCCTTCGGGAAATAGTTAGTAGTAAGTTAAAAGCAAACGCTACCGATAAAATTTATTATGCGATGCTTCGAAAACCTATTGAGCTGTGCAAAGGAAGTCGCAAGTTCTATCATAATAATAATTATTAGGAGGCCAAGTCCACTCATGCATAGTTTCATTCCGAGTTTTATCAGAACTACATGAATTCGGTCGTGCACTGATGGATTTTATAAAAATGTAAGCCATGTGCTCTCAAACGGTGATGAAAAATATTGTGATGAAAGCTCCGTATGTAACATTTCTTTCCTGTGGATGAGGCAGACTAGGCTAATAGGATAGTATAGGTGCTGCGCAAGCCTCCACGTTGTTAATAATATACTACGAGTATCCTAAACCATATCACTTATGGTGAAAGGTTCTGATGCTGTTTCAATCATCTGAAACATGTAAATCCCTATGTTTGCTGGTATATTATTTAGACACAGGATGTCCATACGGAAAAACGATAAGCAAATAAAATAATTTTGATATACACTACGTGGTATGCCTAGCAGTAACAACTTGATTGTAGAACAGTCACCGTGTTACCTTGCGGTGTAACTCAAATTCATAATAGAAAACTTCCTACGTTTTTCAGAGCATATACGTACATGTAAGTGCCAAGCGTCAGTTTATAAAGTCTTATTACGATGATTTCGTTCGATAGTTTTATGGACTTTTAAAACATATTTATTTCCATATTTTAGTTCATTATTTTACGCTTCTTATAGAGGCCCGAGCTGCTTTCCGCGGCCATAGCCTCTTAATACGTCCCAGTTCTATATTTTCTAGCTCAATGGCCTAATACAACAAAAACCACACATCAGCCAGCGTATGAAAACGTTTAGTTAGAAGTTACGTTTTGTTCATTTAAAGGCGTTAAAAACTAGCTTTCCGGTCCACGTAGACCAGGAGATACCACCTGCAAAAACTGTAGTTGTATCATTCAGAAAATAACGTCTACGTAAAAAATGGTATTCGCATGTATACGAGTACGTAAAAGTATGCAAAAAAAGGTATAAATAAAATATACCTGACAGTTTCCGATTTCGTTGTTTTTGTGTACATAGTTATGCATCCCGTGTGTGCATTTTATATCAATTCTTGTATACTAAGGCAGCCATCTCGTATTCAAGGAATCCAGCTTGTATGACCACAAAATAAAGTTAAATAAAGGTCTGGCTGGGCAAGAGAACTGCATGCATGTTTTACGTTTAGGCCCTGATGTTTTAAAATAAGCCAGCACCCGCTCGTGGATCTTCTCTAATTGTACCTAACCTATCCAGATTCATAGCTGAGTTAGTAGTAGCTCTGCCTTCTGTGCTGTAGATTGTGGGTTCGACCCCCACCGAAGACATATATTTGTGTTACATTATATTCTAAGCATGTGTTTACAACAAAAAAGAATACAAATATTCTATCAGTCATCTGGTTCCCATAGTAAAAGTTATGCTTAGTTTGGAGCTATATAGTGTTGTGTAAAAAAGTTCTGCAAATGTTTATTTATTTATCTTTTAAATATTCTGGAATAAATTATAAGGACTTTTTCTACCCAGTTTGAGATAAACTGTGAATATAAAAAGTTCAATCGAAATTTCGGTACGATCATAAATAGTAACAGACATTCGATCGCTCACTCACATCTCATTTAGTGTAATTTGTAACACTAGCTCCTAGTCTACAATAAATAGTTGCAAAACATGCAACACCCGCCCGGTATATATATAATCACTAGCTGATACCACGTTGCCGCAACGGATTGTAAGCATTTATTACTCGCGTACTATAAACAAGTAATCAATTAATTTCTAGCATCAACAAGGAATTTCTAACAAAATACAACGTAAACTGTAAACTACGCGTCTCGCGGACCTAGAGATATAAAAAAAACACGTGGATAAAATATAAACAAACCATTGATTAAAATGTGTAGGTAGGTAATGAAATATAAGTGTGTTTTTACCCTCCTTTAGCAAAAAGATGAAATCATTGGGATGTTACGCGTATGTATTCTGTATTTTAGTGTCCCCTAAGTTAAAGACCATTAGGTTAAAGACTCTAGATCACGTGATCTATTGCTAACGAATTAAATTATGAACTAACATGCCTTATCCAAATGCAGAAATATTTAATCATATGTATCGAATCGCTTTAAAACAAATGTCACTTTCTTTGGTTTCTCTGTCAGCTTAGCTATGTCTGGATTGTTCGCAACGGTCTAGAGATAGACTCGATGTTTCATGTCTATTTTAACTTAGTCACCCTTAGTCAATTTTAATTTCCAATCCGTCACTGCATTTCAAAAGTCATAATACCATTATGCACTTATTACCTCCCCTTATCCAATAATACTGATTCCCATACATGCCACGGTCCGTGCACTTTGACAATAGTGTCTCCACAACTTATGTACCGTGTAAATTGCTCTAATCTGTCCATTATTTAGGCTTTCATACAATTCTGTATCCGTTCAACTGTATCGATACTCTGGCTAGTTGAATGAAATACGCTCAAAATAGAATTAACTTGAGACATGTTTTATTTTATACTAAGTGAAGGAAGTGTATCTGTAGAATAGATTCGTAAATTAGTTTCGTAATGACTTGAGGTCTTCATTGCACGTATAAATTTTACAAAACAATAAACACTTTACTTCCATGAAGTTAGACAAAACTTACATAATCAAATAAAACATTATCTGTTATTTTTCTGTCCGACCAAAGCAAGGTCTCTGACGGGTTTTCAGGTAGTGAAAAATATTGATATGCATGGCCGTATGCTATATGCTTAAGACTGACCTGCATCTGAAACCAGGAATCCAGGAGCCCGGCGGCGTGTGGAGCTCCCCAGCGGCCGCCGCCAGGGACAATCTGCAAACCAAACCAATTTATGAGACATCTCAAACCGCATCACTGACCTTATAGACGACTGCTAGACATTTCAATTATGCGCAATCGCATTCAGTGGGTGTCATTTACACTAACCTGGCGTATCAATTACCACAGAGAGTACCTTTTTGTAAGATTTTGCCTTACGTAGCCGGAGAGTGTGAGAACCACTTCGGTGCCACTCTCGCATATCGCTTAAAAAGCACATCCCGGTTCCTCAACCTAAGCTAACTTTTTGGTGTCCGTAACTACAATAACTATTAATTTGGAGTACATATATTTGCAAACATTAAACATTTGTCGCGCGGCATTGGAGTCGAATCCTATTTGATATTGTTCTATTGGTAATGTTTTTTCTTATATAACTTGCTGATGGAACAAGCTCATGGCACCTGATGTTAAGTGGTTACCATCGCCTATAACAAAGTATTACCTCGTAATTCACGCTCGTGAGGAACGTGCCCTACGATGCACTGCTCAGCGTCCATCAATCTGAGGCATACAGGTGTTAAGCCTCATGTGCCTGTAATGACATGTAGAATTAAATAGATCAGTAGCCTAATGCAAGGCATTCTCAATACTTACCATCGGTTATTGCATTCTTTTAACTTAATGCAATTACATTGATATTGGATTTGGCTTTGGCATATTTTATTTAGGTTTCATGATGTATATTTTTTTGATTCAGTCGAAACCTGAGCAGTGTTCGGTCCAGAAGTGCCAAACCGTCGACAATCGGACTATTGAAAGGCCTATATAGTAATGCCACCATGTCTATCCGACTTCAGGAAGGATCCAATCCAATTGCAAAAGAAAGTAAAACAGGGAGATGTAATTTCTCCGAAACTGTTCCCGACGAAAGTCTATAATCAGTGTGTGTTACCAGTGACTTATGGAAATGAGACGCAGGAGTTAACTATTGATCTCATACACAAGCTCAAAATCGCACAACGAGCTATGGAGAGAGCGATGCCGGGAGTTTCACTGAGAGATAGAATCAAAAATGAGGAAATCTGTAGAAGAACTAAGGTCACCGATATAGCTCTCAGATTCAGCAAGTTGAAGTGGCACTGGGCAGGCCATATAGCACGTTGAACCGACAACTGCTGGGCAATAAAGGTTATCGAATGGCAACCACGAACCGGAAGACGAAGCGTAGAACGTCCTACTAACCGATAGACTGACGACATTATCAGGACCACGGGAAATCGATGGATGGAAAGGCCTCAGAATCATTGTTCCTAGAACCGTATGGGGAAGGCCTATATTCCGTATCCAAAGGGTAAAACGGGACCCTATTACTAAGTCTCCGCTGTCTGCCTGTCTATCTGTCTGTCCGTCTGTTACAAGGCTGTATGTAACTCATGAACCGTGATAGTTAGAGAGTTGAAATTTCATAGATGATATACATATTTCTGTTGCCGCTATAACAACAAATACTAAAAAACAGATTAAAACAAATATTCAACGGGGCTCTCATACAATAAACGTGATTTTTTTGACGTTTTTATTATATATAATGGCACGGAACCCTTCGTGCGAGTCCAACTTGCACTTAACCGGTTTTATTGATTTATCATCTATACTATGGTACTTTTCATTAATAAAACATTGTGGAACCATCTTGTCTTCAGCCAATGATTATTTAAGTCGATTGATAAGTAATATAATGTCTAAAACAATAAATAAACCTCGAAACTAGGAACAACCGATTAAATTCTAAATTTATTAGTTATACAACTATGAATTTACGTAAAGCTTCATAAAATAAAAGAAAATGAGTTAGCCGATATGCTAATGTGATGTAGCTGTCGTCTGTTAGCAGAAATAAAACATCATAACTGTTGATTCTATCATTTATCTGATACTTTTCCATTTCTATTTAAAAAAAATGCGTAAATTAACATCCGTTATTGACTCCACCCAGAGTCATACTGGTATTTTTCAGGGTAGGTGTAGTTAACTCAGTACATTTATGAAAAACGTAATATTAAGTTTCTTTTATGAGAGATGCAATTAAACTTATTGACACCTCTCTAATAATCAATTTAATAAAACTTAATTGCCGAAATGTATGTACACGTATTACACCCGAATGACTGCACCAAATTAGAGAAATCTTTTTTTTGTGTTCGTTATTATCAGAACAAGAATTGTAAAAAATAAAATTAAACAAAAAAAAAATGGCGGTGCAAAGTTCGCTGGGTCAGCTAGTATAATATAAAAGAAACTGATCGTTGTAACGGAATGATTGACTAGCATATATACAGTGCCTATGGTCGTAGAGATTTGAAATTTTCAATGAATACTTCTTTACATATAAGTAAGGGGGTTGAAGTTTGTACGAAAATAACCTCACGCAAACAAAATCATGCTCGTTCCTCTAGTAAGTACCTCTATGAATAAAATGAGCAAAGTTATCTTATCAGCACCTATATCCATTTATTTATTTAGTGAACTTAAAACTGACTGAAAACTTTACAAAGCTTATACTGTGATGCAGTTTCTAGTACCTAACCTTTAGTAAAAGTTAAACAAGTGGTCACGGCTTTAGTAAGTACAACAGGGAAAAAAAAAGTATGACAGAACCTGAGTTAATAAAAAGGTTAGGAAGTCAACATTTCTATATTTTTGAAGGAGCAAGATAATTTTGTGTAATGATATAAGAGTGTGCAGATATAGTATGTTTGAGTTAGTTTAGTTAGTTGGGGAAGGAAAAATAGAGCAGAACGGTAATGAATTGGTTCCTGAACAACGAAAAAAAAAGAGACAGTTTAAAAGGTGGAAGGACGTTAAAAGATTTTGCTGGAAAAATATGGACTACGATTGCGAGAGAAAGAGATGAATGGAAGCAGTTAGAGGAGGTCTTTGAATAAACAGTAAACAAATCAAAACGTCGGTGTCGTAGCGTAAAATATTGTAGATACTTACGTAATTATCTGAAATAAAGGTTTAAAATAAATATGTGAGGATATGTGTGGATTTTGAGGGTGAGTTTACAAGTCAGGATTTCACATGAAAACTCACTAATATGTAGTGGCTACTGACTGCAATTATTTATAAAACATAGAAATGAATGTCCATTATCATGAATGATTGGTACTTTTGAATAGGCGTGATCGTTACACTAAATATTTGATATTGTTTAGTTCTACACCTTTGTAATTATTAATAATTGTTGTTGTACGTTTTAAAGAATCAGAAAATACTCGACTCCTTTCTTGTCGGTACTGTCACTTGGCTTATACCAACTCTTCGTTTTGTATTTTTCAATAGTAATAAATCTTAACAACAACGGTGAGATGAATTTTAACTTTAAAAATTAATTTGATATAGCTTGTAGAAAGTTAAAGAAAACAGATTACATATTGCAAAAATCGTATTTAAACGTACCTCTTAGTACTTCTTGGTAGCACTAAGAGATCAAAATATCCACAATGCATGAGATAAAGTCATGAGGCTGTTTTTTGTTTTCTATTGATTTATTTCCTCACTTTTACTGACAACTGATAATTTACAATAGTATGTAGTTATTGTGCTGTAATGTATAGACATAACTTTTACATACTTTACTGTTACACAATGTAATCATAATAACTACGCTTGTTCTATAATTCAAATAGACAATACAACTAAGTAGAAAAAGTTTATAACAGAAATAAAATCAAGAACAACGTTGTTAAACTATTGTCTCTCATAATAAGGTTTTTTTTTTTTTTTTTGAAAAATTGACATTTATTTACAAAGAAAATTATGACTAATACAAGTATTTATAATTGGTATGTACAAAATACATTTGAAACAGTTGAGCTATCTAAAGACCGTTGCAAACGATCTAAAGGTAGCTCAACTGATCCAGATCAGTGCCAATCGGAAGCGTTCCCAAAACACTGGCTGCATTGCCACGCTGAATGGCAATGCTGATTCGTTGTGCCAGATACTCACCAGCTCTCGGGTCACGCGTCGCTTCGACCAGACGCCCCGAAAGAATTTTAAAAACCCGGAGGGCCTCGGTACCCCACGGACCTAGAGTCTCGACTCCAAGAGGAGCAAATCTGTAGGCTCTGTCGAGACCTGCATATTTGCGCCTCTTGAGATCCTCGGCAAAATCTGCCGCCGCGCCAGCCCCAACGGATGTCCTCGACAGATGGGAAGGCGCTAGTGTGTCAACGCAAGTAGCGTCCCACACCAAGGGTCTCCCCACCTCCCAAGGGACAAGGGTCATACCGTCAGGTCGTTTACCATCGTCACGCAGCAGACCATTCGGCTCGAGAATGGCTGGCACGTTCACGGTGGTAAAGGCCCGCCGGATAATGTCATTAAGACTGGCGTGGCGAGACATTCGACCGGCGGCTCTAGTACACGATAATCCGTGATGACCAAGCTGGTCAACTGCAGTACCGCACTGGCATTGATGAGGCGCACAGCACCGCGCACCCAACCGTAGACAAGGTTGGCTACCTAGAGTTCTACAATAACACTAACCTAATGACTTTCCTAGACACGTACCTAGTTATCCCCTTAAATTTCTTAGCAGCAAGTACGAGAGATGCATGTTTCTTTGGAGATGTCTAATCCTTATGGATGGGTAGGTATTCCTTATTCATTTATTTAATTTTTAGCATAACCCCGTTTTATGGAGTTGTATCTAGAGCACAAAAATATACGTTATACTAACTGGGGCAATCTGTGACTCTCTGAGGGTTTGTTTTGTTTTAGATACTTTAGATTGTCAAATAAATCAATTTTATAATGTGCTTGTTTCTTACATAGGACAGTCAAAGTTAAATAAAGATGGATATACAGAAATATTTAACTTTGAGACAATGCAATAAAAGATTTACAGACAGGTAAAGTTAACCTGCACATTATTCTGCAAATTAGCTCTGTTTTCTAACTGCAGCTTTTTACTTCAGGTTAAAAACAAAGTTTAAATCGCTGACCGCAAGAAGTAAGCCCAAAAGGCTAGTATCGCTACCTTATTGGACAGTTAAACTAATTTTCTGTCCAAAGTAAGCGCCAGACCAAAAGGTTACCTTTTGGTCGTTAGTTACATTCACCAGCATTTTGGAATATTTACGAGTATAAGTAAATATTTATATTTGTGCGTAACTCTGAATACCTTCTTTAGCAATCCTGAAGGAATCTTGAGTAAGAAAATACTACTAAAAGACCTTAGAGGGTACCGTATTTACCGTATGTACTGTGCATAGGAATCAAAGTAGTGGGACATTTATTTTAAAGTAATTATTGTTAAAACTGGAAGCAATAAGAAATTACTCCTTTAAATTTATTATATTAAATAAGGAAATATTAGTTAATTACAATCATATATTTTTTTTACTAAACGGTTATTTAAGATTTTGGTATAACGATTTTTATACTGGCGTCTGGTATTATTAATACCTACTGCTGCATGATTATCATCTAAATATAACAAACTAACAAGTAATTTGAAGAATGGAGTTATTTGGTAAGTCTTATAACAAATAAATAATATTATAACGAGACGAGTAGATATCCAACATTTCTTTAATCAGCAATATTTGTCCACTACGAATAATTTACGAGACAACGAAACAAAAAAGAGTTTTTTATTATTTAAACGTACGATTTCCGATAGAATTTGAGAAAAGTACATTTTCCGACGGAAGCCGGACGGATCGGCGCGTGGCGCGTTTATGTCTTTTGTATGCTAACTTTCAAAAGTAAAAGAATTCAATTTTATAATAATTTAAAGCAAGCAAAACTTTTTTGATGTATTTGAAATTGTAGATAAAACTAACAATTGTATTGGTTTTTTATTTTTTAATTCATGGAAAAGATAAGCAAAAACTCTTTATTGGCTTCTGCATTTTGTTTTTAAAACACTAGTAAGCTTTTAGATTAATTAGGTATTAGTTACCTACTTTTTTTTGTTTTACTATACGGATTATTTTTTTGAGAGTAGATAGTATTATTAAATAGTTGCTTTACATTAAAAGAATAGTGCAAATTATTTAGTAAATACATATAATATTTAATTAATACGTAGTTTAGTATCACTATATAATTTGATCATTATCAATGCAATAGTCACACACAGATCCAAGTTAACTATATAACAAGCACAACAATATTACTATGCTGTGCTCACTTGTAAGACAAACCAGAAGATGTTCGTTCCGCAACCAATAAACTGTTATCTATCAACTATAATCACGTAAGAACCTAGCAGACATAGGCCTAATTTAAAAAAGTAACATTGCAACACAAATCAAGCATTGGAAAGCATTATGGTTTACTACAAACCGAGTCGTATATATCTGGATCATATTCGGTTTGACACATTCCAGCGTTAGGTATACCGCACCGTTAGAAGCGCGAAATTCACTAACGAATAGGTTCGGGAGACACGGGACGTTCGGTCGGTGGTCGACAGCTCGTCACTGCGTGCGGTAGGTAGTGGAGGAGGAGCTGCTAGGAGTGTACCTGGTCGCCCACTAGGTCCTCGGCAGGTGCGAGGGTGCAGCAGGGCTCCATGCCCGGCGAGGCTGCGTTGGGCTGGTCTGGCGCGGCGGTCAGAGTGCGGGGTATGCGCGGCGCGTTGGGGCGGAGCGGCCGAGGCCGGACGACATGGCGTGGCGGACGCCTGCGCGCACCCACTGCGCGCGACTCACTGCGTGCCTGATAGCTCGCCCACCGACCTCCTTCGCGGGGTTGCAACGAAAGTGATTAGGCTCTTGCGCTACTGATAACGAGGGCTAGTGCTCCTTCCCCGAATAATTGCGGGAAAGCGGTGCACCGATTTACTGTAAGTACTGTAAGTAACTGTAATAAGTAGGCAGTAATGAGTTGGTCATTACTGCCTACTTATGTTGCTGGAGGAAGTCAAAACTTAGGTTTAATTTTTGTTAGTAGGTAGAGTGGAGTACCAACAGAGAGCTATATATTACAAATGGGCAGTAAACAACTGTCAAAAGCATTTGAAAAAACCTAAAATAAACCTTTAAAATAAACGGACGAGTCGAGTCAGTCTTGCATCTTGTAGGTTCGCTGCTATAGTTTAAAAACCACAAAAAACGACCTGTAAATATATATTTTAATGCTAATGAGCCAAAAGATGATTGGTTCTAAGATATTAAGTTTTTTTAAGCCAGCAAATACTAGAAAATTACACTTCACTTCTTTTTTTAGCTACAGTGTATATTATCACAGTTTTGCTTATGCCCCTTACATATGCTAGTTTCAAAATTATATAATGGAAGGAGTATATATACGGTTGGTTATTGGTATTGAATAAAACGATGGCGTTTTTATTCCAATTTTACTCAAATCAGGATGTCACTATACACTTTTATTATTACTCACACATTGCGCTACCCACAAGCGATGTTGATTAAAACGCCAACAAAATTACACAGCAGAACAATGACACTAGAAAAATATTTCAAATCAAAAAGCTATGTTGCTTCCAAAGAAGAAAGAAAACGAATCCTCCTCGTTATTATCTTTTTCACGTAGGATGAGTTGTCAGTTTTTCACGTAAAGTTTTATTTCAGTATTCTATTCTATCTAAAGATTCGATTGTATCGAATTTCTCGACATTATAAACACAAAAAAAGTACACTGAATGGCTAAGTGTTTCAAAATAGTATTCTATAACGAGTGTTTTTTAACCTACTTTCAAAAAAAATATTTTTAATTCGTGCTGCTGAGCTAATGGAATTGTGTGTCTTTCGTCTAGTAAAGCTATTTGCATAAAGACTAACCCTGGTACTGATAAACTCGGAAATAGTTACACCGTGTTTTGTTTTTTTTACGTTGACAAACTGTTTCAAATTTGATTGAAAAAGACCAAACACGGTGTAACAATTTCGAGGTCACACCGAGTTCCTTTCGAGCCTTTGCTGCAGCCGGGTAAAAAGACTAAATGTATTACTTAGAACACGCGCGGAACGTAGGTAGGTACTTAGGAAAACAAAAATTAACCCAAGAAACGATTATCCTCTCTATTAGGTCTCTTAGTACCAAGTAGGTACCCACTCAAGATTTTTTGAAGATTCAACCAAATTTCAATACTTGAAATTTACAGGGTAAAGTTAATAGGGGAAACGGGAATTCGCATTGGCATTCGCCAGGCGCGCCACATCGGTTGTCAAATGATGATGATTATGGTGATGATGTGTAAATATCAAGTCTCTATAGCCAGAAGTCTAGGTTTTGCGTTGCTAATGCCAGGTTCCAGGCGTTCGGTGGTAGTGGTACAGATGAT
The DNA here is from genome assembly GCA_947095575.1 of Electrophaes corylata. Classification (NCBI taxonomy): domain Eukaryota; kingdom Metazoa; phylum Arthropoda; class Insecta; order Lepidoptera; family Geometridae; genus Electrophaes; species Electrophaes corylata. The sequence goes on along the minus strand of OX352698.1, from coordinate 7,011,249 downwards.
AAACTCACATTTCATTAATCGGTGTAAACTATTACTGTATTAGCATCAATCAATGAGATGAAGATTTACGTGGCAAGTAACGAATATAGTAATACTAACTAAATGAGTCAGTCAGTCAGGTCAATAATTATTTATAATTATTCAGTTCCGATCTTGAAAACCTTGCAAGTTTTTTTTAATATGTACATATTATATTATACTTTTATATAATATTATAAAAAGGATAAAATTTGTGAGTTCGTGACGTTGTAGGAGGTTATCTCTGGATTTACTGAACCGATTTTGAAAATCCTTTTACCAATAGAAGTTCACGTTATTTGTGGGTGACATACGCTATATATTAACCCGGAAAATGAAGACTTTATCGTGGTAGTCGGATTTGCAAAGTAAGTCGGAGAAAAAACGGTTGAACGAAAACGTTTCTTACGAACGCTGCCTTAACGATGAGGGATTATATCTATGGATGGATATATTGATTGGGTTCTAGAGAAAAGTTGTAGAGCTTGGTGATGCCTACAAAAAAGTCAGCGACAGCATATGTCCTAACTTCAAGAAACAAAAAGTAGTTTTTTATATAAAAAAAATATTTAAATCCTTAGGTCGTGTTTATTGGTCATATTATCATTTATTATTTATAATCATGAATTCTTATCAAAATAAGTACCTTTTTTTTCAAATGTTTAAAAAAAAACCCTTTTTCTGCATATAATTTGGACGAATGGTTAGAGGAAATACGACTTTTATCGCTCGGCCGGCGGACCCGTGCCCACTGCTAGTATAATTCATGAGTGTAAACCTAACGCAAGCTTCACCCGAATATATTCAGGAAACGTACCTTAGGTATCCACTTATGTAATACCTATTTACTTAATTAAGTTATTGAATGTAGCTCCACTCGATAGCTGTAAGATAAAACCAGATACTAGCTATAAAGCACGCAACGGGCACAATATCTAAATCACTTTCGAGACTGAACTATCACTTGTTATCAGCGGACGGGTTTGAAGGCACTACCTCAGGCTCTCACTGCTTATCTCGACTTGAACCACTCCAAATAACCTTACTCTTTCACACGCATATTGACAACCTTTATACCAACCAGCCATAAAACGCTATTTCTTACTTTTCTAAAAACCCTTAAAAATATAAGCACTCGCGATCGACTTTTCAAACGGAGAAGGAAAACACTGTGAGGAAACCTCATAATTAGTTAGTTTTGTACGTATTGTCGATGTCTTTCCTATGGATTAGGTAGCTTGAGCTGTGAAGATGGAATAGGTGCTGGGCAAGCCTCCTCCATATCAAACTCTGTCCCAGCCACTACAGCGTTCCGTAAATCTGGTTATGAGTGAATTGGGTCCTTTAAAACAGATGCAAAGACCTATTTGCTTTGCTTTACTCTACCACTTAACATCAAAAGAACTATCTGCTTGTTCTATCAGTAAGATGTCTAAAAAAACCAAGTTTGAAGTAAACATAATAGCAACTACCACTGCTGCGCAAGTGTAACTCGAATTATGTGTGACAGATATGGACCCATCTTTCGTTTTACAGAAGACTTTATGATTTTACTCTTCATTATAATCGCGCACATAAATTCAAATAGAAAAATCCATTGATGCGCGAATATTTGTTTAAGCGTCTTAAAAATCAGACGCTGTAGCAATTTTTCTACCATAGTTTCTTTCAAATAAGATAGTCAATGGAGTTTCAGGAATTGAATCGGTGTATTCGAGTCGAGGTTGAAAGTAGCCCCGCAGAGGTACCTAACACACACGAGCATACATCCGCATCGTGTTATCACACGGGTCGTCTGTTTGCGTGTCTGCTTTCACTGCACTTGTGGTTTTTCTTCGTTTAGCACACACATTACTAGAAGTACCTTACTACCTACTGCTAACAAACATTCTAGTACCTGTCAATAGGTTTTACTACATTTTTGACATGAATGTAAAAAATATTCTAAAGATCCCATACTATTTTCACATATAAACTCAAAACACGTGAGATGAACTAGACGAATTAACCTTGAAATGAAGTACCTTTGGTTGAGGAACCTATTTTGCATCTTTTTGTAAGTTCTTGTACCTATGGTGAGAATTCCAGTATATAGGTTTGATTAATTAGATTAAAACTAATATTTTTACACGAGGTTGCTGCTATCTAATTGTATTAATTACCCACAGAAAAATGAGATCAAAATATTTTAGTAAGTATCTAGGTATCTATTTAAAGATCTACTAATCTTCTAATTTTCTGTATCTAAACAGAATTAAGACATAAGTATATATGCTATGTAAGTATACCCACTTATATTGTTTTATGTTACTACTTATATTTGTGTTACTCATCATGACTTTCAAAATAGAAGAAGGATTGCCACACATTACCTAACCTATCTACATAAACAGACAGCAAAGACACAAAACACAATATGTACCAAAAAAATTTACAACCCATAGGTGAACTTATTTTTAGAAAACTTATTCTTTGGGTGGTTATGAAAAACAGAAACGCTGTGCACAAACATAGATACCTAACAGAGTTTACTTATAGAATGAGTATAGCAAATCTTAACAATACGCTTGGCAGTAGCTTGCTTTTATTTGTAAGCACCGACCGTCTTATGGCAAAAAGTCTTAATAATCCAGGTACCTACTATCTAGTCCAGGTTTGCTACGGTAGTAAAAGATGATCGGGGATAAAAATGTGTAAAAATTAGGTGGTGAAAGTCTAAAAATAATTTTCAACATTATACGTCAATATTATCAAATCTTTCTATTATCAAAATTTTTGTTCTGACTGACTGGCTAACTGACATAGAGGCAATGCACAGCCCAAACCACAGGTCGTAAAAACTGAAATTTTTGTGTCTTTGCAATTCAAAGTTTTTCACTAATACCTACTTCCGATACATAAATTGATTCATTTAAGATACCTACCATCATCAACCATGGCGACTGGTTGACTCTGTGAGCTATGACTGGCTTTAGAAATTGTTGAGAGCGAACATGAAGTCAAAAGTCAAAAAGCATTTATTCAGTAATATCCAGGGATCGTTTTGAATCTAAGCTCCATTAAGTGGAAATAGTTTAACAGTATCTCGGTGGCTTTCATCAAGCAGTAGTACTTACTCGAACTACGCTATTGTTAGAAGGGTATTCTTCGATCGGAAAATGAACCAAGACAAGCGCCATCATAAAAATAATAATAATGATGTTACGTCCATTCTTATATCATCTATATCTTTACTGGTATTTGTATTTGTTAGTACCAATATAATAAATGAATTGTTGTGGCCGTGGTGATTCTGGCATCTCTTCTGGCGTCGTCTCAACACGACGCTTATACGAAACTTCGTTTATCGTTTCTAAGAGTAGACCTGCTGAATACAACATGATCGCAATAAATACATTTAATTTGAAAAAAAATCAATAGTAGATTCTACTTAGGTAAAAGTGATTGATGATTGAATTACAACTGCATTTAGTAGTGCTCACTTACATTTGAAAAGTCGTGCAGAAAAACTAATTCTTAACTATTCAAGCCAATTTTAACCATCAAGCTAAGCAAATAATATAAAATAACATGGTAGAAGCGGCACGCTACGCACTTTCAAGTTTTATGGTAGCAACAATTTTTAACTACTCTACTCATGAACATTGAACATTGCTCACAAAATAAATAAGGAACTCATTTTTTTATGAAAACAGGGTGAACAGGGAACACAGCTCTAGTAATTTTTTTGAGTTTGTTTGTGATTTGTTTATAGCTGTAGGTACTATTATATTGAAAACACTATATTTGGTTGGTATGCAACTATATAGCACTTTCAATAAAACTAGACACCTCCTAGTATTTTGTTTCTATCACACTAGTTGAAGCCAGACAACAAACGCTATGGTACCCTTGACCCAATTTAGAGCGTACTGACGTCATGTACGGTACTGACCGACAGATTTTGAATGATGTGAACAATAATAAATTGATTTTAATTAATAACCTTCACTCATATTGCCTCTGATTTTCAAGCCAGAGACAAATGTGCAGACTAAGTAGGTACCTAATAACAATGTTGCCTGATTTTTTCAGGCAAAGCGGTGTTTTGACATCTTTTTGTGCCTACAAAACGCGGGGTTCTTTCGTCGAAAGTTGGACAGAATAAAAGAAACGCATATAATTAGAAGTTAAGTTTCAAATAAGGTTAACCTGACCAGGTTAACATAGCCGTAGAAAATTGTATTATACTAGCCAAACTCGCGCAACTTATCCGCGTGAAGCTATTTCTTTCAAACTTCAACCCCCGCTGTACACGCTTAGAGGTTGGATTTCGGGAATTTCTTTTTTAGCACCAAGACGAATATACTCTGAAAATTTCAAGTCTCTACGACCAGTGGTTTAGGCTGTCCGTTGTTTATATCCCAGTCAGTCAGTCAGCCAGGACAAAGATTCTTATAATTGATATAGATTATGAAAATACGATCTAAACAAACGGTTACAACAACAGCATGCTCAGCATTTTTAGAAAGGCTTCATACCATACAACTTCAGGATAGCATTGTGCTCAAAGGAAATTCCTCTGAAGTGACATGCAAATCTTGAAAAGTAACCAAAAATGAGTTCTATTTTCAACACAAAATGAAATATTTTTGCATGGGTGGCTGCGTAGATTGTATATACATCTTGAATAATATTTTTATGATCATCACAATGTAGGAAGATATTATACCTTAATCTCTACCTGATCCAATTATCTCTATTACATAAGGATTACATTATCATCATCGTTATCAGGTTGAATAAGTTTAGCCGGTCATGCCTTTAGTATCGTTTTTCAGGACAAACGTTTTTGAGCATTCATGTCTTCTCTATCCTCGGCTATATATATAATGTGTATTATATTTTGACTTAGAAAAGTGTGATAAATGTTGTTTTCTTAATAATTTACTTTATATTTGCGACTGTATTCATTATCATGTCTATCACATTCTTCATCATTCATCATTTTCCTGTCCTTATCCCACTTTACGTGTGGTCAGTAGAAGCCTATCATATTAGCAGTTTATTTTTAAATATTTGTAGACCTATTTACACTTCATCATCTAGCCCCAAACTAAGTATGTTCAAAGCCTACCTACGCAGCAGTACTAAGATACTTATAAATTGGTTCGCATGCAATAACCAGACGAACTAATCGCATGAAATTCACAGGCCCAATAAAAGCCCAAAAAGTGAGTAGCCCAAAAAGTATGGGCTACTCGCAAAAAATAGAAAAAACTTCTCTGTCTCTATTCACTAAGTACTTGCACTATACAGCACCCCTACCTTATTATCGATGTACATGGAGGTTGCTCGGTGTACCATTCAAGCGATCAATCCAGTGAAGTTGACTGGAATGACGGTCTATTTATCATTCTAGCTCACCCATTCCAGCGCCACTGGAATAGTGTGAACGGCCAATCCAATGCTTGATTGCATGTTGAATTATAGTGAGTTGAACTACCCTATAGTGTTACCGATCTAACAGCTTTTGAATGACTGGAATAATGTGGACGATTCAATTCAGCACTGGCCTGGATTAACTCGCTGGATTACTGAACTAGAATTATGTGAACCGGGCATAATGCAGAAAACAAAACACGATAATGTGCGGCAAGTTGGAAGCCCGTGTTTTGAAGAATGCTATAAAACTGTACCCCATCAGGGATCACCAGTGCCCAATGCACAGAATAGTGCTCCGAAACTATAAAACGATGCAACTATATTAACTTTACGCCGAGTTTATTAGTAGGTACCAGGGATAGTGTCCAACTACTGATCACTAAGCACCTGCACTTCCAATAAGCAAAGTGCAAACGACCCTCCACGTAAATACGAAGGTAAGCAAGTTGGACTTCGTGGAAACTAAAAAGAGCCTGTCTTTATTGTGCAAAAACGTCTCTGTCCACGTCAGATCGCCAGCCAGTAGTCTAGTATGCGCCTAACTGTCGGCGCGTAAAGACAGCGCAGCGCAGCGCTCAGACTGAGAGCCTCAAGTTTCACCATGAGCGAATACCCTGATGTTAAATACAGTCAGATAGAATATGAAATTGGTGAAAACTTTCCTGGAGCAGCGATATACGAAAGTAAGAGCAGCAAGACCCAGACCAAGCGGTACGTCCTTCGAATCTAAAAATCGCTGAGGCATAACATGTGTCCGGCATTGTTCTGATAAAATATAGGTAGGTATTATGTAACCAAAGCGCGAACATTTATAATACATACCCATATGTTTTCCCCATAGAAGTATAAGGAAAATACTGAGCATGGGCTAAACGGGGTTTACATCTACTACCTATCGAAAATCTCTACTTGCTATCTGTTTTGTTTTGTAGCAGCAATATGACATACAAATTTTATGTTATACGTGGTAGCTACTATTATTTCGTATGTGCTTCAGAACCAAGCAATACCAGGAACTCTATAATCTCTTACTCTCTTACTCTATGTCTTTGTTTTTTATTCGGATTTCGTACTGAAAGGGTGCCGTCACCGGTAAGTACCTAGGTATAGTTCTAGCTGCATTAACAGTAACATGCCTACATTTCATAACTTTCAAAATCGTATCACAGCATTACAATAGTAAACTATTACACAGCAAAAACTCAAAAAAACATGAAATTAATTAATTTGAAGTGTAAAATAAATGTTTATGCATTTGCACTAGCAGTGTATTGCTGACTATACAGCTAACTAATCCTACTAATATTATAAACGCAAAAGTTTGTAAGTATGAATGGGTGGATGTTTGTTACTCTTTCACGCTCTAACCAGTGGACCGATTCAAATGAAATTAGGAATAATTATAGATTGCAACCTGGAAACATATAGGCTACTTATTATCCCGTGAAAATAACGGGAACGGGAAAAAACTGCCACGCGGGCGAAACTGTGAGCGGCCGCTAGTATTTAATATTTTGGGGGACATTTTTACACATATCCTCGACAGTTGGGAAGGCGCCAGTGTGTCAACACAAGTAGCGTCCCACACTAAGGCGAGCCTTTAGGCGTGACAAGACATTCGACCGGCGCTTCTAAGTACATGACCAAGCTAGCTAACTGCAGTACCGCACTGGCATTGATGAGGCGCACAGCACCGCGCTTGCAACCGTGGACAAGTTGCAGTACGGAACGTGGCAGGATCCATTAATGTACCTATGTACATTAATGTGTTTATGAAGGAAGAGCTTGCAACCAATGTCCTGACTCCTACTTAGAAACAGCTAGGAGACGGGCACGATCTGTGGAGCTGGAACTCGTTTGTAACAGACAATTCCGTGTCAACTCACACAGAGACCCGTCCCATTACCGTTAAGACAAAAAAGATGTGGGGGGAATAGCATTGGGGCAAGCAATATGTCAGTCAAGCTTCGTCTAGATAAGAAATTTTAAGAGTTATGCCAGAAGTAACCAAAAGAGACGGGCTTAACATTTTTTAAACCAATGAACTAATGCTATTAGATGCAAGACAAGAAAGTTGGTAGAGCTACACTTGAAATTTTGCATCTAAACCAACCTACCATGAAAATTCCAAGTCTCTACGATCAGCGGTTTAGGCTATGAGTTGAGTGGCTTTTGGGTGGTGGAAAAAATATAGGGATGTGAGAGAATATTTAGGTAAAAATCAAGTTCAAATATTGTAGCCAAAAAAGTAAAACATATTCCAACAATCGTCTCTGAAGTTATAACAGCGCGGAAGTAATTTTTTTACGGTTTTGCAAGTTTAATTACATTGGATCAAAATGCCGCGTGTTGTTTAAACCAATACTTTTTTTACTAAATATTTTATTTCAATATAATTTATTAACATATATTTATTCAGGCTTATCTAGCAAACATTTTATGCTTTTCAGGATAGACAACCTGTAAGGTAACTATTTATGAGTTACGCACTGTTAGAACTTCAAAGACGCAATGCAGTTTTTCATATAAATTTAAGGGTATATAAACATTCTATTGAACAAATTGTATAATACAATAATTAATAAAAACAGTTTAGGTATTTTAGACTAAATAAAGATTGACTTTAAATCATTTTACTCGCTTTTTCAACGCCAAAAATGCATAAGTAGAGTAGGACGGTTCTTACGGATTCTATCACCGAAGAGATCAGAAAGAATCCGAGGCGGGACTTGGCAATCAGACAACTCTACCAACCGTATGCTTTTATTAAAATTTCCAAAAAGAAAATTACATAATTCACGATCTTAAATTAGTTAAAGCATTGGGTTGGTCTGAAATAGTGCATAGAGAGGTTTAAAAGTGTTATGGGTTACATGATAATTTATTACAGTGAAGTGATTGTTACATTGCAAATAAAAATCATAAAGCATAACTTTAGTCAATAAGATGTGTAGATGAACCAGCTCCAATGTACACACCATAATTTGCATTGATTAAGATAAAACGAGCAATTGTGATATGTATAAATATCGGTGGAGTGTGAAAACTGTGTACACGTGCTTTGGCAGTGCACTGAAATCAGTCTTCAGGCTGCACGCACGTCGCGAACACTAGCGTCAAACGCAGTCTAAAATCAACTTCAGTTGACTAGGCAAAGCTTTTGTTCAATTTTGGCAATTAAATCTTTTTAAAATGGGGACAAAAAAGACGAAGAAAGAGTGAGTAGCACTTTTACTAATTTTGGAAATATAATGCAATAATAACTATTTCAAAACAATGACCAGCTCTTTTGGCTTTCTTTTGTATTATTTTGCTTGATTATTTTACTTATTAGTTGTGTTATAATAAAACAATACCTAGCACAGTGCTGTGTTTAAAAATACGTCACCAAAAATAACCATGGATGGTTTTAGCTTAGTAGCATTTTTTAACCAATATCAAATATGTTCGAAGAAGAATTGACTCCGTATCTGTTTAGTTTTCAATTTTATTTAAGTAGAAAATGTTTGTACCTGTTGGAATTATTTTTTATAAAATAAATACAGGCTGTTGAAACATTTACTTTCAGCATTTGCGAATATTTTATATTTTTCTACAAATTATTTTAGTCTACCTTGCGATATCAAATTCTGAACTTTTTAATTTAGAAAAACAGGAGTACAAATATTTGTAGTTCATTCTTACAAAGATTCATAAAATTTTCATTCTAGAAAAGTCGAGGATGTCGTGCCCAAAGTTTCCTACTTCGCAATTGTAAGTTATTCAAATATGCAAAGCAATATGTTTTAATTAACAAAAATTAGGATTATTTATATATTTCCTTACATATTTAACTAGCTTTTAACTATAATTCTATTGAAATACTACTGTTGAATACTCGTGAACGCACTAACATGAAATATTCCTTGTATAGGTATTGAGCCAAATTGGTAGTGTGGGTCATAGTAGTGTTTCCTAGCTTCGTATACGGCTCATATAGGAAGATATCTAAAATAAGTATTTATTTTACCTATTACACTAACAAGTAAAAGAATGTATAAAAAGACAAGTTCCACCATTACCTGTCTTCCTAATAGTATCAGTTCGTTGATTGCTCTTTTATTTAGTATCGATACGGGACATGCATGGAACTCACAGGCACCATATTCGGTGTGGTGTTCGGGGTACTCAGCGGCCTTGGAGTCTGTTATAATCTGGCACAAGTGGGAGAACTTACCACCTCCTTTGTGGAACGGACCAAATATCAGGACCGAATGTCGACGTACCTACCACTGACTTCTGCTTTCGGAGGAGGAAGAAGACTGTAAGTTAATCGCCTATTTGACTAGACTAAATGTTATTGATAGACGCATTACATACATTTAAACATTGCCTAAAACTACCCTGTCACTGTTTGTTTTATTAAGAAATGACAATACTTAAAACTTTCTTTATCTTTTTTTTATATGTTTATGAGGTTGTTTGTTTATAAGTTTTTGTTCCTCCTTACCCCAGAAACCTCTTAACTATCTCTTGTATTATTTCTATCTCTAGAATGATTAGGTTAGGTATCTTGTTCTTATCTACCAAAGGCTTCATAGCTCGTTTCAACAATTATTTATTATGCAGTTATGCATTATGCAGTATTCCGCAGTTATCTGGTTTCTGGTTTCCATAGTATAAGCTGAGTTTGGGGGCTAGATGATGTAGTGTGAATTTTCCACAAACATTTATTTATTTTGACGACCGATGTGGCGCGGCGGACGAGTGTCCCCCTGCGACGCAGGAGGTTGCGGGTTCGATTCCCGCCTTGGGATAAATGTTTGTCCGATCTGCAAATATTTATTCCGGGTGTTCTGGGTATTTTCTATGTATAATAAAAAAAATCTATGCATGTAGTGTATTGTATTAAGTATATCAGTCATCTAGTACCCATAACACAAGCTCTGCTTAGCTTGGGGCTAGATGATGCTGTGTGGATTGTCCAGCATTATTTATTTATTTATTTTATTTATTTCATTAAGTGAGAAGCATTGATAAGCGTGATACTTTGCTACCTCTTGATACATAGAGTTCTTTAACCTCACCTCAATGATTTTAAAACTTTTTAGTGTTAACGAATCTCATGAAGAGAATATGAAAGCTCTCGTGGAAGATGCCCAAGCCATGGCTATAGGCATGTTCGTGAGCATCGGAATATCAATACTATTCAATATACTGTCAGTTGGACTGATCAGTTGGAGTGCCCTCAGACAGGTAAATTATGTTTGATTCACTATATGCATGAATTTCGTTTTGATAGCTTCATAGCCAAAGAGAGCGCATGTTTTGCAGAAGTAAAAACTTCAAATCGAACAGCTTGCCTTTGTGCTACTTGTTTCTTTACTCGTACATACTAAATAAGCATAACTTACAATTTAACTCCATTATTTTATTATAAAATAGTGATGTATGTACCACCGAACCGTTTTGTTAACAGTATACTGACGTATATTTATTTCTCATTGAGGTTATAGCCCCAAACCCTGGACTGATTAACATTTTATAACCTTTAATTTTTAAGATAACCAAAGAAATATTATGGAGTGCGATTTCATGTGTAGTAAGGTACGTAAGTACATTAATATGACCATTTGTAGCCATGAATCTTGGACTCTACTAATAATTGACTCGCGGTGAATATTATTTGATAGTACACTAGATCATGGTTAATTTTTGTCGTGACGTCATTACACTGACGGCGTTTTCGAGATACTTGAAAACGAAAGTAATGTTCTTCGGAATCAACATAAATAAGTCCACTGGAGGACATAAGCCTCACCCACAGGAAGGTTTACTACAGTCAGCACACTTAACAGGCGGATTGGTAAACGCAGTGTCGGTGTTATAGACTCTAAATCCTAGTGCGTTCTCTTAGTCGTCCTTTACGACTTCCATGGGATGTGATGGAGGGTCCTACTACTACTACTACTATATTTTAACAAAACTGTCGAGATAGATTTTGATGCCTCTTTGCACAGTTTGCACTAAACAAGTTGAAGTATCCCAACACACACAAAACTTGGAAATATTATATTTTAAAATGCCTCATTTAATACCTGCAGATAACAAGAATCAGAATGTTGTTCCTGAATGCTGTGCTACGGCAAGACATGACTTGGTTTGACACGGACTCCGAGTTCAATCTGGCTTCTAGTATGTCTGAGTAAGTAGGTAGGTTTGAGAAAAGGTGGTGGAACTACAGCAAACAGATGGCCCACAACAGTTGAGCGGTTACTTCTGCCCATAACAATCGCAAAACCTCACGGAGAACGTTTAGGCACTACAACATTCTATGTGTCTTGTGAGTAACCCCTAACGCTCTGTTAATCTTGGATGAATTTATCTTTTTAAGGTTCCGTACCCAAAGGGTAAAACGGGACCCTAAAAAGATAAATTCATTAAACATTGAAATTTCTGGAATTCTTCACCAAGACAAATATACTCCGAAAATTTCAAGTATCCACGACCAGTGGTTTAGGCTCTGCGTTGTCTATATCCCAGACAGTCAGTCAGTCAGGACAAAGATTCTTATAATTGGTATAGATACGGAATGGAATGTGGATGGTACGGAATCCTTCGTGAGCGAGTTCAACTCGCTTTTGGCTGAAACTGAGTTAAGTTAGCTGTGTCAGAGAAAAAAAAGTTAAGTTACTTTATGGCCGCTAACTTACGCTTTCTAATCCTAGAGATAGTATCGCACGGAATACCTTTTCCTTTAGCGTGTAGGTACGCTACGAATCTGCTATTACCATTTTGATGTAGTTTAAGTCAGAAGATATAACAGTTGTTGTATAAAATTCATAATGGGTATTGAGTCGGATGAGCAAATCCGTACAAGAATCAAGGTCACCAAAATAAATCTCACAATGAGCAAGTTAAATAGCAATGGTTAGACCATATTAATTGGTCTGCAAAGGAAGGTGACGGATTGATGAATACGTGGTATTGTAAAGATCGCGGGAAGTCAGTAAGAATATCAAAATCCTGTTTTCCTAAAAAAACTGCGAGATTATACTCTGAGAGATGATGATAAATCGTATAGAAAATATGGAATGCATAGGAATATATAATATATGACGACCGCTGTGGCGCAGCGGGCGTATGTCCGCCTGCGACGCAGGGGTTGCGGGTTCGATTCCCGCCTTGGGATAAATGTTTGTACGATCTGCAGATATTTATTCCGGGTGTTCTGGGTATTTTCTATGTATAATAAAAAAAAATCTTTGTACGTAATATAGTATTGTATTAAGTATATCAGTCATCTAGTACCCATAACACAAGCTCTGCTTAGCTTGGGGCTAAATGATGCTGTGTGGATTGTCCAGCATTATTTATTTATTATATAACCGCTACTTCTAGAGTTTGGAGCTATACAATATATTTTATTTATCATGTTGATAGAAACAATGAAATACGAAAGTTGCAGTGCCGTCAACTGATGGCTAAACTGATGGTTATGGACATACTGGCGGCGCTACAAATGTCATACCGTGATAGGTACACTAACCTGTGTATAGATGGCGATTTTATAACAGTATTGACGTCACTGGACTATGATCAGGCTAATTATTATTGTCACGCATCCAAGAGTGTAAGGTTTCTTTACTATGCTATATAAGTAATTATTTTTCAATCAGCAATTGAGATTCTGTAGCGTGGTGTCCTTGAACCGTTTATGTTATTGTCAACAGTATGATTTGTAAGATTGGATTGGATGTTCGCCAGAACACTGTACCATGCACCACTAACTTCCTAGAGCCAACATGAAAATGAAACCAATTGATTGACCTATGACCAATATGCAATATTAGCGTCCGTCGTTAATATCAAGACTAGTATCAATTACCTAACACAGACTAGTATGTTACAGATTACCTACTGGGAACTAATGACAAAGATTAATTTCAGGAATCTTATGAAGCTAAAGGAAGGGATGGGTGAGAAACTTGCGGTGGTAGCCAACTTAGTAGGCACGTCAATCCTTTGTCTGTGCACTGCCTTTCCCCTAGGCTGGGAACTCTCACTGGCGTGTATATCTGTAATGCCGTTCTCACTGGCAGCTTCTATCTTGATGTCTAATGTAAGCGCTTTTACTATATCTAATCTACTCGTATCACTGGTCAGACAAAAAAACAGGTAGCTTACCACCGATTTCATTAATAAAAGAGGTGTGAGAGAGTGATGTCTGAGGAACTCCAGAACAAGCAGGAATAAGATTTGAAGTACATTTAAAAATACTGTCGATATCTTATGGGGTACGTAAGAACTACACCAGCTTAGCAGTCGTTATTAGAGTCAGCCAATATGAAAAAGAGAAAAAGTTTTTTAGTTGAAGACGACTGATGTCGATAAATTTTTTTACCACTCAAACATAGGATATTATTTCTGTGGAATCTTGTTATTGTTCACTTGTTTTGGACCCAGCACTAGAGCATAATTTATCTATGATTACAAACTATAGAGTACTAACATATAGATTCATTCAATCGAAACACATGAGTTAAAGTACAACGTAGGAAGTTGATTGCGAAGTGAGATAACAGTGTTTAGTTTTCAAGAAGATGATGATTATTAATCTGTCTGATTGTCGTTACATAGAGCTAACTATTCATATTTACGTAAGATTATGCTTGTTTGCACGCAGCAATAACTGATAAAGTTTTCACAGACTTGTGCAACTACATAGGGCGATTATCTAGAGTTAGTTCACTTTCAGATAGTTATAATTTTTTTTAATGATTTTTTTTAAAGGCGGGAATCGAACCCGCATGTCCTCTGCGTCGCAGGCGGACATTCGCCCGCCGCGCCACATCGGTCGTCAAATGTAGGTATATAGACTATATGACTATGTTTTTTTCCATTGTAAAAACGTGGTTTGAACAATGGTTATTCCAAAAACCTTGGGCAGGCTTCTAATTTTAATTTTATTTCAGTATCAAACAAAATCATCTATCAGAGAGATGGAGTCGTACAGTCAAGCTGGCAAGCAAGCCGAAGAAGTGCTGAAATCAGTTAAGACTGTTGTAGCATTTGCTGGGGAGCACAAGGAAACTGAAAGGTATACTTGTTCGAGAGAGCGAAGTGATCTAAGATCTCTGAGTCAACTTGGTAGATTTTGTTTTGTATGTTTGTACGAGAGTAACTTTCGGGTCTTATGGGTTATTTTGGTTCGTAGGTTGTTGTTGAGAAATTTAATGGTGTATGCACAAAAATGAAATTAGCTGATGCGTTGCATATGGGGTTTTAAAGCAGCAATGTTTGAATGACGGAAATGTGCGTAGTTTGTATATTCTAAAACAGCTTTAACTTTGATTCTTGTTAACAACTAACGGGACGTCCTTTTTCTTAGAGTTTCAAAAACTCTTACAAATTGGCTTAGATTCAACATAATATGTTGTTACAATAACAAGTTCAAAGAAGAATCCTCTACCTACGCAAACATTTTTACAATATTGTGTCTACAGGTACCGGAAGCTTCTAGAACCAGCAGAGAGTTATGGAAAGAGGAAAGGACTATTTACAGGACTTGGGAACGGGTTTAACTGGGTGCTTACCTACTCGCTAAACGCAATTGGCCTCACTTACGGAACCCGGCTTGTCCTGAGGGATTTCTATAAGGATTCTGATGACAAAAGCTATGTTTTTGGTGCTGTTTTAAGTGTGAGTACTTACCTAACTATGTTTAATATAGTATTTACATAGTTAAGTACATATTTTTAAGTTCATAACGTTTTTTGAGTTTTATTTTTGAGTTATTAACGATCGTCACTAATATTAAGAACGTGAACATTAACAGCCAAATTTATGAATTACCTATGTATCAACAAATCTGTTCATAATGAAGATAACTTTGTACGATCATGCGAATGGTTAACAAAAACCGCATTGATGGAGTTGAGACAATTGAGCTTTATTGAGCAGCTGAGACTCATAAATAAAATGATAAACTCATTGATATGTTGTACAATTGACTTGTCATGTACATACTCTTTATTAGGAGTACCTATGTTATTTTATGTGAATACCTAATAAGCTTCGTACAAGCCTATATTGTGGAGTATGAAGCAGGTGTCTCTATGGCGGCGTAGACGGCGGTGCGCGCGTCTTCGGCAAATGTGCGGGGTAAAGGCATGGGATAGGACCAAATATCTTCATATATATTTGTATTTGCACGTGTATCACCACTGGTAGTGTGTCGTTGCTGGTAATGTCAGCAATGCACGTAATACAACGTCGTTGCCACGGCACCGCCGGCCGTCGCGTCGCACCAAGCAACGCGCATCATACCGCATAGTCATGAAAGATGCAGGCAGGTAGGTAGCTCATCGGCCTGGCGTAGTTTAAATTGACTCTATTAGCTTCATTGTTACTCATCAACTAAGCGATTTATTGTTGATTATTTTTTTATTCAGATATTGTTCAGCGCTTACATGGCAACACAGTCAATCACATTATGCGTGCCGCACACGGAAATGTTTGCATCAGCGCGCGCTGCGGCCTCCAGCATATTTGCTTTGCTAGACCGCGAGCCCAAGATAGACAGTATGGACCAGGGTGGATTGTCACCCCGTAGAGTCAAGGGAGATATAACCTTAGACGAAGTACACTTTAGCTACCCTTCAAGGCCTGAAAACAAGGTAAGTAATCTTCTACGTACCATTACCATCTAGGGATGAACTCTTGGAAGTTGAAACTAATTAATTTGTGAATTTCAGATTCTAAAAGGACTGTCTTTGCATATTAAGGCCGGGGAATGTGTGGCACTAGTGGGTTCTTCTGGTTGCGGAAAATCGACCATACTTCAGTTGCTTCAGAGACTATACGACCCATCTGCTGGATCTGTCAAACTCGATGGAAAAGATACGAGGAACCTAAACCTTGGATGGCTGCGGTCTAGTTTAGGTACCTAGTAACTTACAATTTATAGCTAGTGGTTCTGTGAGAACAGTAGACCTTGCGAGCTCTTATAATCAATAACCAACACTTTCCCAAAATAGAAAGTGCAAGCTACTAAAACATTTTAATAAATAAAGGAGCTTTTGTGTAAATTTTCGCCAAAATCTGAATTGAAAAATGCGATCTGTAGGCGAAAACAGACAGACAAATTGACGAGAGTATTTTTTGCCCTTGATACTGAAAAGCTTCGCTTACTCGGTCAATAAGTTTAGCCGTAAGAAAGCGTAACAGACAGACCCAAACTTTTGCATTTATAAACCTTATGAATGGATAGATGTCACTACTACCAAAAGTGAATGTGCATAAATTGCCCAGTATAATTTGGGCAAACCATAAACTTACCTTATGAACGGTAGCTTAGGTAACCTACGTGAAATTACTTTATCCGATTTCAGGTGTAGTGGGCCAAGAGCCAGTGCTGTTCCGTGGTACCATTCATGAAAACATCGCCATCGGATGCACCGGAGCTACGCGCGAGGAAGTGCAGCGAGTTGCGGAGATGGCATATGCACATGATTTTATCACAAATCTACCCAATGTAAGTTTTGCGAGTGTTACACAAACAAACATAAGTAGTCTGTGCTTTGGAATCAGGGTGTTTTAGTATGAATCTACTAGTTGCCAAGGAGGTCTTTAATTCTTTTTTCTATTTGACTATCTAGGTATCAATATCAAACCAACCTTTTGCCTAGTGTACCGCATATCAACTGCTAAAACCATTGGAAATCTGAAATGTGGTGTCCTACTTTAGAAACTTTTATCGATTTTTTTCCAGTCCCGTTTTGGGCAAAGAGTGGAACCATCTGACGAATGAACCTTCACCCGACATTATAATGCATAGATTTTTTGTAAGATTCTGAAAGGATATAAATTGATTTTGTTGCATAGGGTTACGACACGCTGATCGGAGAGCGTGGTGCGTCACTGTCGGGAGGACAGAAACAGCGTGTGGCAATAGCGCGGTCGCTGCTGCGCGAGCCGCCAGTCTTGTTGCTAGACGAGGCGACCTCTGCCCTGGATCCGCACTCGGAGCGGCAAGTCCAAGCCGCACTCGACCGCGCTAGCGAAGGCCGAACCACCATCATGGTTTCGCACAGGTTCGAATATAAACTTAGTAAGCAAAGTAAAGCATAAAGTTAGGGTTCATTTTTATACCTGACTCTGGAGCTAGAATGTTACCAATGGTTTTCGGATTAGTGACCGCAGTGTTGGTGTTTAGTACACAGGCGATGCTAGTGCTCATCTTCTGGTGCGTTCCCTTATTCTAAGCCTCATTACCTACATTAACTCTTTTCGATAAAAGCTTAGTTCCAAGGACAAATAAGTCAATTGCTTTGCAGGTTATCAACTATAGTAAATGCAGACCGCATTATCTGTATGGATCAAGGGGCAATTGTTGAACAAGGAATCCACGATGAACTCATGAAGAAACAAGGTATTATCTAAATTATCATCAAAACGCTGACAATAAAAATGTATCTCACTAGAATGTTTTTAATGTTCCAAGGATTTTATCATAAATTGGTAACGAGGGGCAATGAAAATAAGGAACCTGAAGAAATTGAGCCGTTATTAGAAGAGACTGGTGAGGATGGTGAGGGAGGTGAAGAAGGTCAGGCCACGCTCCAAACACCCAAGACGGATATAAAACGGCGATCCACACGAAGACTACATAGACATCATTCTACCAAAAGAGGTATGAATGGAATGAAAATGAAATGAATACCTACCTAACTCTTTATTCCTATTTAGCGCTTGTTATTTTGCTTCCACCAAAAATAAATTTAGCTGAGTCCTGCATTCCAGATTCCCGAGACTGGATGACACCTCGAGGATCCATCTCATCGGTTGTCTCGGCAGCTTACACTAACTTTGTTTACAATGACGACTGCGAATCTGATACCGAAAAAGAAGATGGCAATGAAGTATGTAAAACACTTATAGGGTACCTAACCTACTGTGCCATACCACTTTCTGTGTGCATGCATCAATGTGCATCGAACGGATGTAGGTAGGTATGGTACAAGTAATTTTCTACAAATCAAAGAGGGAGATTTTTATCCTAATAACCGTCTTACAGGCAGCAGGATACTTTCGCATTTTGATAAAACTGTTGCTATCTTGCATAACTACTAAAATAATCCCTTTGCCCTGCCACTATTGTAGAAGCTAGTGAATACATTTATTCTATTTTCATAGCCTACCGTACCCAAGCAAACCAATAATACCCAGGTAAGTATTGTAGTTAGGATCATATCAAATCTAACGTATCTTTTGCTACAGGAGATAAAACGTATCAGCGACTGGGACCTTCTGAAATTGAACGCTCCGGAATGGATTTATATCACAATTGGATCCATAGCAGCTTTTATTCAAGGTGCTTGCTTTCCAGTCTTTGCTATGCTTTTCGGTTACACAAGTGGAGTAAGTTGTCTTCTTAGAATTTAGTTTAAAGTACCGCGTAGGCAGTAGTACCTAGTAATTTATAAGTTAACTGATTTCAGATATTTGTTTTGGAAGACCACAGCGAAATGTTGTACTTAGCCGACCTGTACTCGGGCCTGTTTGTCGTAGTGGCAGCTATAGCCGGTATCTCTATGTGTCTCCAGAGTACCACTTTCACAAGCGCTGGCTTAAAAATGACCACTCGTCTACGGCACCAGTATTTCTCAGCTTTGCTCAGACAGGTATTTGATACTTAAGAGGACACATGTTAGTACATCGGGGAAGTAGGTACCTACACATATAAATTAAATTATTTGGGTTACAGGAAATTGGATTTTTCGACAAAGAATGTAACACCGTGGGAGCAGTCTGCGCAAGACTAAGTGGAGATACAGCTGAGGTGCAAGGTGCCACTGGCTTGAGAATTGGTCTTATTTTGCAAGGTTTCAGTTCTGTGGCTGTTGGATTCTTTATGGCCATCAGTTATAACTGGAAGTTGACCTTGGTTTCGGCAGTATTCTTACCACTTGTATGTTCTTTTGTACGTTGTTTTTAATTGTGATGTGGTTTATTCGCATTGTAAAGTACCTCATAATTTTTTAGATGGTCGGTAGTATATGGTTGGAAGGAATCATATCTCAAAAGTCTCAGTCCGATGAGCGCGCGGCTATGGAATCTGCCACATCTATTGCGACTGAAGCTGTCGTCAGTATCAAAACTGTTCAGAGTTTAGGTAGCGATATATTTATCACCTACTTATTATAGGCTTTACCTTTTCAGTATCTACCTACTATAGTAATTACCTTATGCTCTAGTCTCGACTTTGATTAAATAGTCTAGTACCCTATTTTATGGTGCTACCAACAAAATTACGAATTAAGTAGGTAATCTATCTGCCTTTTTGTTTATTATTATTATTTAGGTATTTTATATAAGTAAGTATTTTTATTATTTCTACGAATAGTTTTATTAAAAACAGAAACTATAACCTAGATAAAACAAAAAAAACTTAGAACTACTACCTACTACTACCTCAGAAGTGAGTCGGGTTTCACTAGGAAGTTCCGATTGTAAAAACTTTCTCACGATTCTACAGGTGTCCAAGATAAGTGCTTTTTGTAGAAGTATGTAAGCATATTTAGGTAATTCTAAGGACTCTAACGAATGAAATAGCAGTTTGGATATAACACCGACTGATAATACTATACACACTTTTTGCAGTCGCCACATACAAGTAATTTCGTTTTTGAGATCAACGAATTCAGTTTCTCTCTAAGATTTCTCTGCAATTATATTCTATAGGTTGTCAGTATTAGGGATCGTAATGTCGATGAGGAGTCCTGTCTTATTAGTTTTGTCTAAAGCTCTGTCAATATAAAGAGAGTTAAGAGTTAATAAAGAGTCAACAACCTAAATAAGTCTACTGCTGAACATAGGCTTGCTCATATTTAGAGGGATTTGCCATCACCACCATGCTTACCAGTCGGATTGGTGACCGCAGTGTCGGTGTTTAGTAATCAGGAGATGCTGCTGCCTATGTTTTGGTGCGTTCCCTTAGTTCTTGGTCGCGTTCTCGCGTTAATATGTTTATAAAATTTAAGGCTCACAGTAATCTGACTATTGCTCTCACAGGTGTTGAAAAGTTGTTCTTGGACAAATTTCAAGATGCTCTAATTGATGCTTGCAAAGCTGTCACAAAGAAAAGCCGGTGGCGTGGTCTCGTCCTCGGCATGGGCATCTACGTGCCGTTCATTTCCTATTGCAGCGCTGTCGTCTACGGTGCCGTGTTGGTCTCAAGGGGCGAGATGGAATACAAAATTGTACTCCTGTAAGTATTCCGCAGGTTACGCACGTTTGGTACGTGACCTGCTATGCACTGTTTGTATAAACTATCTGCTTCCCACAGTAGATGTCCACAAATATTTATTATTATTATTACTGCCAATGCATCCACCAACGCAAGGCGTTGATACTTAACTTCTTATCAATTAACCGTTATGTTATTTTATAGAGTTACCGAAGCAGTCATGTACGGGGCATATATGTTGGGTCAGTCGTTAGTCTACGCTCCAAGTTTTAACTCTGCAAAAGCTTGCGGCGCGAGGATTCTTTCAATTATCAACAGGGAACCAAAAGTCAGAACCGAAGACAGAGTGAAGGATAAACACGATTGGGTAAGATAGAGTAAAATTTATATCAAATCAAATAGGGTATATAATGCAGCAGATACCTATGTCAATTATTAGTCAAACTAAGAGCGTAGGCAGGTGGGCATAGGTAGCAATTTATCTCATTGGGAAATAGTTCTGTTTTTGTATTGACTTACAAACCACTTCTCTCCGTCTTTATGTACTTATGTAAGTATAGATGATCGAATTTTAAATTATCGTCTATTTATCTAACTGTATAGGTGTGTATATGTATGGATGTGTTTTCTATTAGGTAGTAAATAAATAATTTCAATCAAAACATTTTTTTCAATTATTTCAAATTCTTGTGCAGAAGTTATTGCAAAGTTTTGTGATAAAAGTGCTAGGTACCTATATCATAAGATTATTTTGAGTATTGAAACAATAAAAAGTACAATACACAAGTCACCTTGAATAAATTACTAAAACAATGTCTTACAATAATATATCGACAAAGTTAAAAATAAATCTTTCTTGCTGGATTTTAGATTAAAACAAACAACTATGTCCAGGACATATTTGTTTGTTTTAATCTAAAATCCTTTATTAAAGAATCTGTTAATTCTTTAGGACATTATGTCCTAAAGTAAAAAAGTATCAAAAGTAAAAAACAGCCATCAAACCATCATAACTCGAAAGCTACAAAAAATTGGGGAATATAGGTACAAATAGTATTTTTAGATTTGTGTAATAGAACTAGGTAGCAAAGCGTGGAAGGAATAAAAAAATTGTGTTTTGGGCGTCACTAGGTATTTGGCCTATTTAAGTATGTTGTTGGGAAGTAATATTATTTAAACTGCAAGTACTTACTTCAGGTGGCATCAGGAAACTTCAGTATAAAGGACGTGGAATTCTCGTACCCAACGCGTCCGGCCCAGCAGGTGCTCCGTGGTATAGATCTGAAGGTTGACGCGGGCAAGACCGTGGCGCTCGTCGGCTCCTCTGGCTGCGGCAAGTCCACCATCCTGCAGTTACTGCAGCGCTTTTACGATCCAGAAACAGGCAACATTGTAAGTTGATAAACTTCAACATCATCATCAGCCTGCAGTGGTCGCCATTCGGGAACCTGTACTTCCCAGCGGTTGTTGGTTTTAAGAGCTTTATGGGCTAACCATTACCACTTCGATTTGCTATGTCAGTGGCCAAGGAACCAAGGTTGAAGTACTTCAACGGATTTCCTCACTGACAGAGAGAGCTATACCACAGCTATACCTACTGAGAGTATCACGTAGTGATACCTAAGTAGTGACTAAGTACGCAGGTCTCTTAGGAATCATATAGTAACAAAAAATAATGTTGGAGCGGTCGGTGGTGGTCGTACCTAGTAGGAAATCCCGTTAAAAAGTATCTAGACTAGAATCTAAGTACCGGTATGATGGTCAGTGTACATACAAGAGCTATAGATAAGTAGTACAATGTGAACCCGAAGAATGAGGTTAATAATATTTATTTGAGAATATGAGACCTTCATGTTTGCAGAGACATTTTAAGTGACAGTTTAATAACATCTAATTACGTAGGTACCGACTTTCCGATATAACGAGTATTCTGTGGTCCGATCCAAACAACTGGTGTTGTCAAAAACGCCTGTAAATTTTAAAATTACTTACCTACCTTATTTAGTTTGAGGCACCAATAGTGTAACAAATCATCATGGGTCAAGTAATGGGAACATTTTCAAATCGGCATCTCGATCTAAAGATGAACGACTCGCCCACATATGGTCCTAACGTGGGGTTCTCCTACAAGAGGAGAGAGAGGCAGATGTGGGTGTGTGAGGATCATTTGATTTCTGCCCGAATACCACCGGAACACCGAGATTTCTGCGCTCATTATTTACTGGATTATCACGTCTGCCGGTACAAACACGCACCGTTTATGATTTACTGTGCACATGAGAAGCATAACTATTTAAACTGCGAGCATGCAGATTACATTATAAGAATGAAAGAGTACGAGAGAGAACGAAGACTTCGAGAACGCGAAATTAGAATCAAGTCATGCAACAAACAGCAACCTTGTCCAGCTAAATAGAAAATAACGAATACCTACTAAGCTAGTTTAAAGTCATAGGGTACCTATATAGGTGCCTGGATCACGATATGTTCGCTATTATTAAAATTTTATTGCGATTATTTTACTATGAATTTTACTTACCCAGATCACTTTTACAGGCCAAGATTACCTTGGCTTCACTTAGTCATGCTGGAAGTTGCTAGGTATTTCAAAATGCTAAAGAAGTTTATGGGAAGTCCGGAGACAATGGTAGACACTAGGTCCTATAAGTACCTACAACCAACCTCCTTAGTGTCTGTTATTGGCGAAATAATACTTCGGGAAATTTGTGGTGTCTTGGATCTGCTCCCAGCTTTTGGTAATGAGATCACAAAGTTGTAGTAGGTAGGTAGGTACACTACAGCTTTGTGATCTCATTACCTAGGTACCTCGACCTTGCCACTTTTAAGGTATGAAACAAAACTATTTATATATTTCCAGGAGCTAGACGGGCGTGATATTCGTTCGAGTCTGACGCTGCCGCGGCTGCGTCGGCAATTGGGCGTGGTGCAACAAGAGCCGGTGCTGTTCGATCGCACACTGGCTGAGAACATCGCGTACGGAGACAACAATCGAAAAATCACCATGCACGAGATCGTAGCCGCCGCCAAGGCCGCCAACATACACAGCTTTATTGTATCGCTTCCCAAGGTCAGCGTCCCCCAAGGACAGGCCTGTCACTCATGATGGAAACCTAAGAGCCACCCAGAAAATCTGTCACAATAGTTGGCCAATCCATAAATATCAAACCATATAAAATTATGACAAAACATTTCGAATATAAGTTCACTTGAAACAGACGCCTCACTGAGTAGGTAAATCGTACTTTTGGAAGTAGGTAGGTACCTAACCCAGTCAGTTGCTGTACTGGTATCAAAGAAATGGAAAAACCGCAGGTGTTCGCAGTCATCGCAACTCTCAAGTGTGCTAAATACCCGATAACTTCAAACTCTGCCGGTTTATTTTAGTGCTATCCCTTGCATACAATCAAACGTTTGGAAAACCTCCCTCTGAACCGCTTACGCTGGTAATCAATCCAGTAAGATAAACTTGAATTGTACGTCACTGCTCATGTTCGATGAAAACAGGCTAAACGTAGGTACCTAAATTGACAAAATTGTTAGTCCGTTTACTGCTTTAACATAAAATTATCCAACTGAATTTCTTGTTGTTGTGATTGTCTGCAGGGCTACGAAACTAACTTGGGGTCCAGTGGCGCACAGCTTTCGGGAGGGCAGAAGCAACGTGTGTGCATTGCACGAGCTCTCGTGCGCTCACCGCGTCTGCTGCTGCTAGACGAAGCCACCTCAGCGCTAGACGCCAACAGCGAGCGGGTAACTATCCTGAACAACAACTGTAGGTACCTCATCACCATCATCATAGGCAGCTCGTACTGACCCACCACTAGGCATACCTACGCCTCCTTCCTCAGGCGCCACTCATGACTGTTTTGGGCCTTTTGCATCCAGGTTTTCCCTGTAGGTAGGTACAGCAAGAATATCATCCACTTACCTGGCTGTTAGTCTGCCTCTCTTGTGCCTTCTAGGTCACCACTTTGTCAGAGCCTTACAGCCTTACAGTTACATCTGTAGGTACCTACCTCATAGTAGCGCGAGAGGCTACTATATACGTAGGTACCTACCTGTGGGGGATAGCTTTCATTCTTTGTGTTTTGCACATGTGACATGAGAGTACCTACCTAAGCGCTAAACTTTCCTACAGACGGTATCGGAAGCTCTTGAAAAGGCCGCAAAGGGACGCACTTGCATAACCATCGCGCATCGTCTCTCTACCATCAAGGATGCTGATCTCATTTGCGTACTTCATAAAGGTAAGTAACTATTTAGTTGAAGAAAACCATCTGCTTATAACAGTTACCTACTGACCAGCAGAGCGGCTGTGAAACCGAAATGATAATGGGAATCAAAACTAAGTTAGGTATTCGTTTTAATAATAATCAATAGGTACGTATTGAAGGTTGGTAGCTAAAAGATTACACAAATTGACGTAAGTTAGGAAGGTTTCCAACTATCCTAATATAGGGTTTATTTAGCTGAAGAGTGTAAAAGATATCATCAGTTTTGATTCCAATTAGGTTCGCTTTCGCGATCGCCCTGCTCGTACAGAACACACAGATCTGTATTCTAGGGATGCTCGTTTTTTATTTAACCATTTACCAAATTAAAAAAAAAAAGTTTAGCATGTTATTTGAAAGCGTATCGCGTTGACGTTTATATTACAACCAGCGGCCTGTCCCGGCTTCGCACGGGTTTTAGTAAGGATGCCAAATTTTTTGAAAATATAATATAGCCTATGTCATCCGGGGATAGTGTAGCTTTCCAACGTTGAAAACGTTTTTCAAATCGGTCCAGTAGTTTCGGAGCCTATTGAATGCAAACAAACAATCAAATTTTTCCTCTTTATAATATTAGTATAGATACCTAGTGTAGGTACATATCGGTATGATACGTTTACGCCACAATCGTCAAAGTTATTCGTGTTAGGCCTTCAAACATTCTAACATGACTGTTTATTCTTCTAGGGAGCATCGTGGAAAAAGGCACACATAACGATCTGATCAATATGAAAGGGTACTACTGGCGACTAAGCAAAGGACAGAACATGTCTTAATCTTTACATAAACAGTGGGCATATAAAAAGACACATAACAGGTAGGATAGTCACCTATTAAAAGAAATTGATGCTTCAGCAATGTTGTAAGTGCCTTGTGATTGAAAATTACCCACTAGGCTTAGTAACTTGTTGTATTGTAATAGATGTAAGTAAAGATAATATGCTAGTACCAAATTAGGTAAATATCTTCATCTTTGTTCTACTTACAAAAATTATCAATTTCTGATGCAGACTGTATTAGTGGACAGTGCCATAACATTTTATTTTATACAATAATTTTTATAAATGATTTTAAAATTAGGTTTTAAGTACATACCTACCTATAACCTACTAGGATCTGTGTTATGGATAAGATTGTTGAATAAAAAACAATTAAACGTTACGTACCTAATTATTTTATTGATTAGGTAAATAGGTTTTAAACAAAAAAATTCAAGAATAAAAAAGGTTTAGCATAATGCACTTTTCAAAGTATAAAATCAAGCTAATACGGCGCTTGCTGTTTGTGTTTTACTTGGTTACCCTACGCACGGTAGATATTCCCCTAAGATATCTTAATGGGTAATTTCCCGATAAAATCATTATAACCAGTCATTATAACTCTTACGGTTTTAGACTTCGCCTCAGTGGCGCTAGAACAAATCTCATTTGTAGGTATATTTAATTATTTCTTTCACTAACCTATGATAGCAACAAAGGTAATTGAACTACACATTTCTTTCCTTCTTATACCTAGTTGAATTGTTGTTCTATTTTTGTCGCTCTAAATCCCAAAGGAAGCGTATTCAAAAGTGCATTATGCCTACCACCTTAAACTTAAAGTATACCTAGGTACAATCATCGGCTTACTCTTACCTACTACACACAATATCACTTCCAAATCGATTTCTAACACAATGTAACTTTTTAAAACTTGTTTACCATAATAACTCAACATTATTCTATTTATATTCACCATCATTTTATTAGAACATTTTATTCTATAAGACCTGCATAGTCTAGGCAAGACACCAATAATAAGCTAAGAAATCATACATCAAGTATTCGGATTATGGATCCATTTACTTCTCATCGTGACTTAATAAATGTAGAAGTTTCAATACTTATAAACAGATGTCGCTTTAGTAAATTTATTTTGCCATTTAGTAACACACGGAAAAAAATGGGTTCACAGTGAGATAATGTTTATATCTGTTACTTAAATTTAAAGACTTAACGCGTAAATTTCCAACTACTAACACTTAAGGTTAAACAAGTCGGTACGTTGTCCATACAAACGCTGTAAATGTTTAATATCTACTATTTATTAACGTGCGTCCGAAGTTAAGTTTGATACTGAATTATCTATGCTACAGTAAAATCAGATTACCTTGAAAGTTACAAGCGTCGAAAGATTTAGTACTAATTCTTGTAACGCTTGTAACTTTCAAGGTAATCTGATTTTACTGTAGAATATAGGGTAACGTACCTAGGTAACGGCAAGATAATACAGTACCAAACTTAACTTCGGACGCACGTTAATAAATAGTAGACATTAAACACTTACAGCGTTTGTATGGACAACGTACCGACTTGTTTAGCCTTAAGCAATATACAATAAAACTGTGGGTAACTAGAATAAATAGTGATATAATGGCCAGCTATATATTTGGTAAGTATTAAGTTTTTAACGTAAAGAACCTCTAGACCGACATTATAGTACCTTAAAATCGCCTACAATCTATATATTTTTACACCCACACAAGGGTGTTTTTGGTATCTCTGGTTAAATTGGTGTTTTTGACACCTGACAATGTAACACGCTCAATAAAGGGCAGCACTTTATGTATTCAGTTGCCAATAGTAGGATCTTTTTACGCTAAGATAATTTAGAACCGTTAAACAGTTTATTTTAAAATGTATAACCGTTTAACATACCGTTAGTAAGTAGGGTACCTACTATATTTTTCATTATCAACCACACATACTTATGTAAAACATATGAGATTGACATGAATTAAATGAATCTGTTTAATCTATCTTCATATATTGTCGTGTAATAATACGTATTTTTCTAATATTGTCATAACACGGTTAGGGCTGAATTTTTATATTATATCATATTTATTATTTTTATATTATATTATCGTAACATTATGAAATTGTGGTAATTATTTAAAACCTACTATCTACCTACTACTACTACCTACTAGGTGTTATAGACGTAAGACAAAATAGATATGATGACATGTTTTATCTATTTTTTATGTAAATAATTATGAAATATGTAAACGTTAAGAATTTTGTACATAACTACAATGCAAGTGTTACTTCGATTTTGGAAATACAAGGAATACAAAAAACACAAATATGGCAAGTATTTTGAATAATTTCAATCACATTTAATGAGCGACAATATTCTTACAGTAGGTAAGATCCTAAAAAAATTATTTATCCTAAAAAGTGATTATCAACTAAATTTTTGTAAATTATACCTTTTAGGTACTTTTGTCTATATTATAATAGTAAAATGTGTGACTTGTCTTTTATTCCATAAATTATGCACTTTCTTAAAATTATACATTTATTTCTTTAAATAAAAAACGAAATAGACTTAACTTTATAATATATCAATCTTTAATGTACTTAATAAGACAATTAAAAAAATTATGTATAATATACATTACTCAGCAGAGTGTATGCGTTGCATGAAACATAGTAAATCAAAAACGTTAAAAAAAACATAAAACAAAAAAAAAATGAGAGCCAGGGGCGTTTCGGAGCTCTATACAAAACCTACTCAGAAAACGAGCGTGCATTACACAAACACCAGTAAGAGCTACGCAGAATCAATGCTTTGAAAAAAAATTAATAGCATCACGACTATAATCCCCCAGCACGTTTGACATCTCCTCAGATCTCTTAGTACCAACTCGAGATTCTTCGAGGATGTCTCAGGGAGGTAACCCCAGGTACGATCAGATAGTGCATACCAACATTTCGCAGTAGTTGGTATTCCATACGGTTGTAAAACCATCGCCGGTGCTAGAATACTAACTGGTTTCCTCACGACTTTTTCCTTCACCGTTTTCGACCGGATTTAGATATTTTATTCTTCACTTTTAGATAAAGAGTTTATAATGTGATATTCATTTTAACTCGGAGTTATGTTCTGTGTGACTAATAAAGTAATAACAATTGACTAATTAGCTGCATATCTCATGACAATGGTTGGTAGATATAAAATATTAGCTTACAATGTCTTATTTTATAAATAATTTACTTTTAATACTTAACAAACTAGCAAATATAGTCTATAGCAAACTGATTAAATTTAATCCGAGCTGTATTTTTACCAAAGAAAAACTATTTTAAATTTTTTTGTACTTTTTGGTCGTATCGTTCAAAAACATGGCATGACTTTTTAGTCAGAAAATTTTTGGTACCTAGTCATTCAACCCTGTTTAAAACAATAATTACATACTAAAAACACAAAATAAATTCTTTATTTTATCACGATATATATTTTCAATTAAAACTATGTTTTATAAGTTTTTAATAAAGAAATCATATTTTTTTTAAATGATTTATAACATTATTTAGCCTATGAAAAGGAGTGTAGTGGGTTTAAATCCCACTTAGTTCAAAATTCAGGAATATTAAAAAAATCTTTTACATTATAATTAACGTAAATGTATTAACAATTCCAAATGCACATACCCCACATAAAAAACATAACAATGCACAAAGTTGTAGTTGTTGAAGCGCTTGCAAATACAGACGTCAAATAAATTCATTAGGCAAGAAGGAAACTAATTTTGGTTATCGTTATCACAATTAACTCTCCAAGTACTGCGTATTTTTTTTTAAATACGATACTATATTTCATAATAAAAACTTAACATTCACATTTAGCCCTTTGCAAGGATTCCCTGTCGTATGTACATGAATTTCAAGTATTTGCACATAATATAAGTACTTCCATGCCCCATACCGATACTGATACCATACCGATACTACCATTGGCGACTTGTGCATAAATGACCGCTTCAAACGCTTATTTAAAACTTTTGTTTTTGTAACATATCAAGGACACATACGAGGGTAAAAACATCAACCAAAAAATAATGATAATAAATACTAAAACTGATAAGTTAGATATAATTAATATATTTTCTAATAACTTTATCAAGAACCCATACGAGGGTAAAAACATCAACCAAAAAATAATGATAATAAATACTAAAACTGATAAGTTAGATATAATTAATATATTTTCTAATAACTTTATCAAGAACCCATACGAGGGTAAAAACATCAATC
Organism: Electrophaes corylata; assembly: GCA_947095575.1. Taxonomy (NCBI): domain Eukaryota; kingdom Metazoa; phylum Arthropoda; class Insecta; order Lepidoptera; family Geometridae; genus Electrophaes; species Electrophaes corylata. Next base: position 6,981,205 of record OX352698.1, on the reverse strand, counting down.
AAAAAATAATGATAATAAATACTAAAACTGATAAGTTAGATATAATTAATATATTTTCTAATAACTTTATGGCGCCGCGAGTCGCGGCGCCATAAAGTTTGCAACACAGACAGTTTGCAAGTACTCGCGGCCCGCGAGTACTTGCAAACTGTCAATGTAACGGTGCAAATAAAAACAATCTGGCTAAGGATAAACAAACAGACAGACAGTACGATCATAAAGCCCTTGTCGAACTTCGAACCCTTTCAAACACCTACAGTTTTCACCTCAGTAGGTAAAATATGTACAAAGTATTAAGTATACAATATTCAAGAAAAACTAAATCGACTACAGCATAACTCTTATAGTTTAAAATAGATTGTTATAAACTGCACAGCCTTGAATAAAGCAAAATTATACAAGTAAATAACAACTACCACATTTCACATTAAAATTAGTTTACAATTATAATTAAAATTAGTTTACTTAGGAGTACTTAAGCTAATTTTAAATTAACGTACTTCAAAGCATGTATCATATAGTATGCCTAAAACAGCTTTATCTTCTAACACGCACCGAATAATACTACCGAACGAAACAGCTGTCTTTTGCACAATATTATTTAACTACATTTTTTATAGCCCAACATCATTATGTTGAATTAGAATCTCAGTTCATTATGTGAGGAATAAACTCCGTTGCACTTACTACTCACTATCCCAACACAATATTGTTGTAAATTTATCTTTATCTTAATATAAGGTCACTATGTCCTGCGCTTCTCCACTTCGTCCTTTTACCGGTATCTTGGTCGTTCAACTGGTCGTCGGCCGACCAACACAGCCTATGTGATTAAATTTCTCCAATTATATTTGGCTAAGCCACCAACAATCCCCGGATTTATCCTCACTCTCCGTGATGCACTTTCACGTAGAACTAGGCCTAGAACTTTTTTATAATATATAATAATGCTTCCCTCTAGGTGAGCGTCTAAGCTTCACATCCATACATCAAGATCCGTTGGACATACTATATGATATGAGCACAAGCACTCTGTATTAAGGTGTAAATAATTTACAATAATAACAAATAATGTAAAATATCAACTTACTTTCAGCATAAGCGCGATATAATTATTATTATGGCATTTAAGTTTCAAACACGATTTGCGCAAAATTTTCTTTTTGAACATTTACTGTTTTTACGTGATGTAAGTGAGAATTAATGTTTCATATAAACAGTATTTAAACAATAAACTATACAGTTACACTATTTTTATGTAGGTATACTCAATACATAGTACGTCTTACATAAATTATATAATAAATATTTATGCTGGACCGACTAAGGCATTAGCAAGAATGTCTTGCTAATGCCATTCTTGGTAATGGCAGACAATGTACAATCGAGGCATACCAACTTCCACAATATTTATCTGTAAGGGACATCTGTAGGCCTTAATAAATACATCAGTTGTTTTACAAATTCTTTACTACTATCCGCAATATACCTACTTAACCTGTAGACTGTCGAGACTCCGAACGCCTGCCTTCCATTGTTACTTTGTCTTGGTAACATCGATTAAACAGAAGGTAAGAAAGCAAGTGTTCATTTTGACGTTTACTGGGGCATGTGTTCACGCGGTTCAGGAGGGTGAGGTGGATGCGTCGAATGCGGCAGATTGGGAGATTGGGGCGAATGAGTCTGAAGCTGCGAATGCGTAAGATGCTGAGGATGCGTAGGATGCTGGGGATGCGTAGGATGCTGGGGATGCGAAGGATGCTGGGGAAGCGTATGATGTTGCGGGTGCGGGCTATGGAGGGTATGGAGGGTATGGGGGATATGTGGGGAATACGACGACATCGATGGTAGTGGCAGTGGCACGTGATGTGCGTACCCGGCTATCACTTGAGGAGCATCCGTATACGCAATTTGGCTCGTCACACTCTGCTGGTTTTCCTCCGGCGTTGCGTGAGGGGATTGGACCTAATTTGCAATAAAAGTAATGTTTAAACATCTTTCTTATAGTTATAAAAATGGTTTTGTTGACATGATAATGTAAATTTACACGAAATCTAAAGGTGGGCTAAAAATCCAAAATTAGCTATTACGTTAGGTATGAAAAGGTACTGCAAATTATTTAAAAATGTATGCCCATATGTATTATGGGTAATAATCATATAACCGTAAATACTTTTTCTTTTAATATTAATCACTAGCAAAACGCGCGCGACTTCGTCCGGGTGAAGTTATTTTCATACAAACTTCAACCCCCGCTGTACCCGTTTATGGGTTGAATTTCGGAAATTCCTTTCTTAGTACACCTCTACGTACCAAGACGAAACTAGTAAATAACGTAATAATAATAAAGTGTAAATAACCCGACTTTGTTTTATTTATACAGTTATTGTCTCCCGACTTTTCCTGACTTTTCTTTAACTCGCGTGGCTTCGGACATGTCCATCACTGCCATTGTCAAAAAACCACCCTATATAAGGTTATTATACTATACTGAAGGGTAACTACGACCTATTTGTGTTATTTGATATCAAATGTTTAAGTTTAATGTTTTTTTTTAGGTTTCAGTATAAGGCCTCTATTATAAGTAAAATATACTTACATTGACCATCGGTTGCAGAATGCCAAGTCTCGCCAGCATTAGTTGCTCCTTGACGCGTTGCAACTCTTCTTGTTGTCTCGCAATCATTTGTTGTAGCTCCTCGTGTTTTCTTTGCAGCTGTTCCTGCCACAGCCACTAATTCTTATTACGTTTTAAATGATAGCGAAAGAAATATGGGCGCAATGCCAGTGCTTTCAAACGTTGAAGTAAAACACCGTGAGAAAACCTATAAGTATTCTACGTCCATCAGTCTCCGGGTGGAATATCAACTACTGCAAATTGTGGATATGTGTCAAATGTAATAATGTGTACGTACCTCTAAGTACTGGTCCAATAAAACTGGTATTGACATACTAAAATCTTGAGTCCTATCCGTACAACCTAAGTAATACTCTAGTGACTACTTAGAACCAATTCTAAGAGACCTGATGAGATATCTACCATGCCTGACCATTTAAGGTGTGAGGCAATTTCTGTTTTTCTTTACCCGTCCTTACCACTCCAGACATCTATATAAATATTTGCATTTCTTTAAAAAATTGTAGTAACATATACTACAATTTTTTAAAGAAATGCAAATATTTATATAGAACATATACTAGACTATTAGCGTAACATATACTAGATGTTACGCTATGAAGGGCTCGCCCGGGTAAGAATTACTGCCATGCCTATTTCTGCCGCCAAGCTGTTGCTGCTGTTTGGTTTTGATTTGAAGGGTGTGAGTGTCGGTGAAATGACAGGCACACGAGGCTCCTATATGCCTCAGGTTGATGGACGCAAAGTAGTGCATAATGAAACGCTGTTATAGGTGGTGGTTACTACTTAGCGTCAGGTGGCCCACCTGCTTGTTCTATCAGCAAGTTGTATAAAAAAAACAAAACAAAGAGCGCTAAATTAATGCATAAACTGTTTGAAAAAATCATCCTATTTCAAACACTTTAGCTCAGATATAAAATGTGTTTTATATCTGATCTTTCATAGTTTATACATATAACTAACTTTTAAACTGTCAAACTTTAAATTAAAAAAAAACTGGGGTGCAACAAAATTATAACTAAATCTTAGCATAGAATCCAGGTATCTAACTTGTTGGACCCAGGGATCTAATGTCAATGATGAAACACGCTATTATATTCTTTAGAAGTATGGAATGAAACGGACCTGAATCTGCGCCTGATCTTTGGTGACCAACACAGGTATGGTAGAAATTGGCATAACGCTTGGCGAGACCAGCACGCCGACGCCGTATACTGATGGGTCCAGGTATTGAGCGCCTACAACGTGTTGCGGTGCTATGCTCATACTCGTGTCAGTAGACACTTGCGACTGGGAACACGAAATAAATCAGTTAAGAAACATCATCATATTTGTCTAAGCCTGGTATCCCACTAGCTAAATGGAGGTAAAGATTTATCATCAGCGACAAGCAGCTGAGACACGGCGACATTGTCACCTTTCATACAAATTCAACATCGCTGTAATGTGACAGAGTGTAATGTCCCTTATATTAATGAACTCTCATGTTTTATAAAAGATATATGTGAATTAGTAATTTTTGCTTATGTTAATTAAATCTTTGGTTTTTAAAGTCGATAGATTAATGAATGATTACGATGACGTGAATGAAGCTCTATCGCAAGTTATTAACTATTTTAATGTTTTAATAATGGTTTGCTTAATGCTGGTAAAAAAACTAAATGCATTAAATTTATATTATTGCCTAAAGTGATCTTAATCCAAACTTATTAAACAGGGGGGTCACTTAGTCTGATGAATTCCACTATTTTCTAAGGACTTAATATTGATGCAAAATTGCAGACACACATCAAAACAGAAAAAAAGAGGCTGGTACTGTGTACTTTGATCTCATCAACGCAGCTTTACCTCTCGCTCACTGTTGTGTCGACTGGTGTACGACTCTCCGGACAGCGAGGCAGTGTCAGAGCCGCCGCCGCTATGATACCGAGAGTGCGTGTCTGGCCAGAGAGAACCGGACGACGCTGCCGTGTTGATGGTACCCGCGTTACTGCTCGCAGACTTTACTGATGCAGGCTGGAAACCACACATATTGCCATAAGTTACATTGAAATTTTATTTTATTCGATTTTAAAACAATACGTACTGTTATTTTAAAACTAGTCTCAAGTCTGAATCAAGGTTTAGGCGGGTTTTACGAGTCACGCTGACCGACGACGGCGCTGAACTTTGAATATGGCAATGTAGCGTTAATAGGTATTATAACCTATTTGTATGTAGGTATTTGCTCTAACTTTACGGCTCTAAAACTGGCAAGTGATGGTTGTAATGTTGACAAACATACACGCTAGATGGAGTTAGTAGTGACTTTCTATACCTACTTTGTCCTTTTTATAAGTTTGCCTACACTTCCAGTACTAATAGTTTGCCACGATAAGCATGTCCTGACAAGAATCTACAGTCGATTACACTACGATGATTAGCCTGAGACTGAAACAACTCCACACTTATAGGCTTCTAACTCGACGTCAAGTTGTAAGCTTTACATAACGACCTAAATATCTCTGAAACTATGGGGGCACTAATTCTGTGCTTTGAGCACTGGTAATCTCTGATGGGGCACAGTTTTATGGCAAGCTCCAAAACACGAGATTCCAATGTGAGGCTTCCAACTTGACGCACACGAAGATACGAACGCGCCGCGTGTTCGTGAAACCAGCCCAACTGATAAATTTCAAAAATCTAGACCTGATCCTCATTTCCGAGTATCTGTTTCACAATCTCTGGATCACGCTATCAGTCAGATAGAGAAAAGCACTTACTTCGGTCTTTACTTTAAACTTTTCAAAAAGAAATATGGATTTTTTATCCGACGGATAGCTTGAAACGTGAGACGATTATTAGATTACATGCTTTAATCTAATTAAATTAAACTTAAGAATAGTTTTCAAGTATGACTTAGAACACGAGACTAACATAACATTCACGTATCCATAGGCTTATATAATAGTTATAAGATAAAACTGACATCACGATAAAATTCACATTACATGTAAGACTAGACTTGGTTGTAAAATATCACAAGATTTAAGAATCACATCACGTCAAGCACCTTTAAAGCGAAATAAACAATTTAATTTCAAGTATTCTGCTACCCGTTTCAGGTGCAGTCAGTTTACGTATTTTTACGTTCGCGTATTTTGATCACTTCGGTAGTAATTTTAGTTTATAATCAAATAAGACTTAGTGTGCATCAAGTCGGAAACCTTACAATGGGTTCTGATGTTTTCGAAAATGCTATAAAATGCTGGATCAGTAGTGCCCAAAACCCAGAAATAGTGTATCGCGATACGTGCATTCTTGGCGAAGCTTCCAACTTTACTTCAAGTTGAAACCTCACCGACTGACCTAAATATCTTGAAACTATAAGGGCAGTATCTCTGTGCTTTGCACACTGGTAATCACTAACTCAGCACAGTTTTATAGCATTCTATACGCATGAAATTACATTGTTAGGCTTTCAACTTGACACACACTAAGAACTTCTTCTAAGAACGTTTTAGGTTTCTTAAATGCAGTATGACGGCAGCATGCAATTGTTGGTAGTTACATTGTTTGTGTGGTGTGTCCGGCTTGCTCAAACATGAGTATCCACAATACCACAGATGCAGCAATGGTAATCCACGTAACTAATGCTCGATCGTAACGCAGCAATTGGAGGACACATGTTTTACGATCTCTTCAATTATGTGGCAATTTGTGGTACCGTTCACCACTAATTGTCACATTTTGTTTATTATGCAGCAACGGAGATGATCCGTGGTGTTGATTCTTCCAACGTGCACCAGTAGGTACAGTTACATCGTGCCCGGTATTTCAAATGAGTGAGTGATTTAGTTTTGATTGCTCGAATGACAGAAATTCTAGTCATTCGATGCGTCCTCGGTGCACAAACATGCATAAACTGATTATCTTGTGGTGAGTCCAGTTAGGTTGGTAGTGACATGGGTGAGTCGATTGCTACATTAAGCAGCAAAGGGTAGTTGTGGAGTGAGAGTCTGATTACTCCGGCAACGTGTCATGAGATGTCCTGATTGCTCTGAACATGAGTATCCTCATTGCTTTAGCATGCAGTAATGGTTAGTTACGTAGTCGCATCCTGTTTGGCGGAATATGTGGCATCCCTGGCGTGTGTTCTGAATGCCCCGCATGCAACAAGTCATTTAGGTTTTAGAGTTCGCTTTACTCATTTCTTAGAACTTACATGCGAACTGAATAGATCGGACTTGTCAGTGCTATTCGCTGCCACCTTTAAACTTGAAGGTGAGAATGATGAATGAGCCCAAAATGATGGCGAGTTTTTTACGCAATTCTGAAATATTAGTCATTACATTCACCGCGTTCGTATTATACATTACTTATAAAATAATAATATAATTCAAGGTGTCTTAAGCTGCTGGCATGCAAAAGCGACCAGGTCTCGGTTTGGTTATTTCGTTGCTATTCATTTAGATTGAAAGATAGAATGACAAATTACATAGGTATCATGTAAGTACCTACGTGTTTTCATTGTTTTAGTAGGTGAGTATGCACGATTACCTTTGAGGGCGTTGCATAAAAGTCAGCCAAGTCGTTATTTTCCGGCCCTGTCAACTTTTGTAATGGCTGTCCTGCTATACTATTCTGAAATGTTAGTATTTTATTTACTACGGTATTTACCTGCAGTTAACCTCTAAGCTCCCGGTAGCATCTCCGATTAACAGAAAAGGATACAAGATGATGGGTAATCTAGTAGGTAAATTGTATTACTTATTATAAAATTATTTAAGTACTAAACATTTTGTATCGTATTTTTACACATGCATAAAAAGTACAACAGGTTATTTCATGACCCATTATGAGATAGGTAGATGATGGTAGAGTATTCTCGATTGCTAGAGTACGAGAAAGTACGACTTTTGATGATATTTTAAGGTCCTGACAAGGGCCAACATGACTCCATGTGAAGTTACTGTACAGAGCGGGTAGGCAATAGGCACTTTTAATCAATAGTAAGTACTTAGTAATCAAGCCACAATACATTGAGAAAATTTGCCAATATTTATTTGTGAATCAACACAAATAAATATTAATATTGATAAGTATTCATATTTTTTTTTATGCTATAGTAGGCAGACGAGCAGACGGGCCACCTGATGGAAAATGGTTACCGTCGCCCATGGACACCTGCAACACCAGATACCAAAACCTGCAATATTTAAGTTTATACAAAAGAAAGAAAAAGTACCTACTGTTATTTTAAAGGCGTTTGTACAATTTATACTATGAGTAGATCGGTAAGAATATTATGAGACCATTCGGTCCGATCTCTAATGCTCGCTGGATGCACGACCGCCGGATAAATTTGGCCCCAGAATAATGGAACATTTCATTCAATTGCGGTGAAAAATTTGCTTCAGATTGAATTATTTCATACATTTTGTTATTATATCCTGGTGTAGGTATGATAAGTGGTTTCTTCTTACACAATTTTCCTTCGAGGATGTTGCATAAACCATGGTGAGTCTCCGATGGATATGTCGGTTGGTGTCTTTCATTGTCATTAAGACAACGAATATACACTTTACTTTTTTTAGTGACACTACTAAAAGCTATCTATTTTATCTACTTAACATTGGCAATATTTAATGTTAGTCACGTGATTACGTGACTAACACTGTTTTTGAATGACGAAATTATTTGTAAATAATATCTATTTTTTGTGTTGTTGTACCTAGGTACTAGGTACCTACTCTCAATATTCATTAACCTTGGTGATTAATTATTATTAACGATATAGGTGATGCAACAGTGATGTGTTGTGTTTGTTAATATTCACCTGGGAGACCAGTGGAAACGTGTGACCGAAGTCATCAGTCACCGTCACTGATGTGCGCGATGCGGAAATCGGCAGCTTAGGCTTCGGCATGTCAAGCTTCGGTGAATATATCGATGGTATTTCAAAATCCGGCGAATATCCTGACGGAATCTCATAATCCGGCAAGCGTGTCAACGGCATCATATGATCCGGCGAAGTTATCAACGGCAGCTCAAACTCCGGCGAAGGTATTACAGATGACATGTTGAACGGTGATGAGCATGAAGGTGATAAGTTTGTCGTTAGGGATACGTTTGACGGTGACGTGCATTGATTAGTAAATGTCGGCGATACAGACAAAATATCTACATTAATAGGCGTTATCGCAAGCCTTGTCCATCCTGAAGTATTCTGAAATGTTAGTATTTGCAACATTGATGAGGAAAGTAGTTACAATATCTACCAATACTAGGTACCAGCTCTGTACCATAAGAAGTAACGTAGATACTTCACTCGTAAAGATGAGAGAAGTCAATAAAATATACCCTTAAAGATGACTTAAGGCGGAATCTCATTTGTGCTGTGCTGCGCCGCCGTCCCGCGCTGTACCGTGCCGTAACGCGCGAACAACGACTGTGCAAACCATTCCCGCATGAAGCGAGTTTACGTCAAGAAAAGAAGAAGATTTACAATTCTAATTTGTTTTTTTTTTCTTAAGGCACAGAATTGGTCCGATGACTTGCATTGTTGTTGTTGTTGTTTTCCCCTAATAAAATATAGATTTTATACAATTTTACCCGAGATAAAATTAAAAAAAAGGTAAAAAAAATTTATAGACGTAAAAACAAAAATAGGCGATGAAATATAACCAGTTTTGCCTACATATTTTGATTAGAAAGAATATAGACAGATTTTCTATGTACCTATATAATCATGAGCGCACGTCCATCCGCGTCGACAATCACGCGCTTTTTTTTTTTTTTTTTTTTTTTATTTAAAGGTTCACAAATTGAAACATGCGCTATTCTTACATCTCAAAATTGACTTAAAAATTAACATTTTTGGCGCAGTTTCTAAAAGCAGTGAACACTGCATGCATTTAAGAAACGTGCAAAACTATTTTTTAAGTACACATAATAATTAATAAGCTAACGTTAAATTAACAAAAAGAATATTAAAAAACTGCTTTACTGCGTGCTCGTGGGATGATCACACTAGCGGAGGGGGGGTTCTGACGCAGATCGAAATCGAGCGGGACCACACGGCGCGGGACTGCAATAGTGTGCACGGGTTCATACAAAATGTATGGAACCGATCGGCGTGGGACGACGCGATACGGCGCGGCACAGCACAAGTGAGATTCCGCCTTAACATGCTAGGTTATTTTCCATAAAATTGTTTGGATAAAGTTGTTAATGATATTAAAAACAAAGTGAAGATAAAACAAAGACTACTCCTACATATGCCCGATCGCGATGACATCATAAACATCAATGGTTTCCAATATCAGTGGCATGGGTGGCAACATTGGTGGTAGCGACCATCAAGACGACAATGCTAATACAAATCTTAATTTACATTACACAACAACAATCTTAATTATTGACATCACACATGTCAGTAACTAATTTATAAAAAGAATTGAATAATTCAATGTAACTCTTAGCCAAAGTATATGGATGGCGCTGTATATTTTTACACTTTAGGTAGGTACCTAAGTACGAAATTAGATGAGAAAAAAAAATAAAACTCATTTGTTCTGAGAATATATTTATTAAGCGATAGATTACATTTATCAGAATTGCGCGAATGTGCTAAATCACCAGTTTTGGCCACCTTAATATCTGGCCATACTAATGTAAAAGTTTTACCAACTAAAGTAAATTAAATAAAATGCATTAATCTGTATAAAATCAATATAACAGGCTAATTTACTGGCTTTGTTTTATTTATCAATATCATCATTAGCCTGAGTCCACGGCTGAGCTACCTTTATATATTTCCAGTAAGAATGGTTGTGAGCCTTCTTCCATCTACTAACTTCCTACGAACAATGTCAGCGGTCCACCAGGTGGCGTCTGCTAATTCTGAAAGGTCTAGGTGTTTCTTAATCTTTTAGACTCATCGTCGTCGGAAAATTGTAAGTGAGTGATGCATTCACCATTGATGTTACAGCCATTTCAGCCAGCTTGGATTCAGGACACGAGCTTAAAAATAAATAAATAAAAAATAAATAATGCCGGACGACTCACACAGCATCATCTAGCCCCAAGCTAAGCAGAGCTTGTGTTATGGGTACTAGATGACTGATATACTTAATACAATATTATATTACATACATCGATATTTTTTATTATACATAGAAAATACCCAGAACACCCGGAATAAATATTTGCAGATCGTACAAACATTTATCCCAAGGCGGGAATCGAACCCGCAACCTCTGCGTCGCAGGCGGACATTCGCCCGCCGCGCCACATCGGTCGTCAAAATATACTTGAAAATATACTGAAAGAGTTTCAGTATATTCCTACACACGTATATATTTCCTCTTTCTTCTTGCCAATAACAGCTTTTGGTCTTACTGGTACACCCAGAAATACTGTTTCGTAGAGTGGTACTTAAAAGTTCGCCCAGTTGTACCCACTTTCATTCCGCCACTCTATAGCTTTTAGGGGTAAATCTACATTCTAGGGCAAATATTTCAAGACCTTTCTTTTAACTCCATTTTTCTGTTTATTTGTAGGTGCACATTATACTCACAAACTAATCAAAAAAAAGCGTGGCCATTACAGGTGTTACTTAGAAATTAGGTGTGGTGATGTAATAGATAGTGCGTTAGTAGTGGCCACCCCCGGCTTAGCTCAAGAAATCAAAGCATATACAAAATACCTTCATGTTTTTAAGCAAGCCCCACACCAAAATTAAAAAATATGTGTATGATATTTATGAATACATACCCACAGGTGTTTACTGTTATCCTTAAAAAATTCATAAATAACGTAATAAACTTGTACAGCACAAAATAAAAACCGTATTCTATCTATGTCACAGACTTAGAAAATGTAAATTTAGACTCAGAACTTTTATTGCAAAGATTAAAAAATACGTATGTTTTCTGGAAACTGGAGCTCTTGTCCTACTTCATATTATTTTGTAAATAAATATCCTTTCTATCAGTTTCATGATAATATTCACCATATTTTGTTAACTATAACCACTGAACTAATAATCACTGCAATAACCAATAAACACAGCACTCATCATTTTTGTTGAAGAAGTTCCTCGCGCGGATCAATTGGTAAATGGCGTGTAACTGGCGTCGTAATGATAATTAAATAGTTATCATACGTTTAGCGAGAATAGTATGCCCGTCGTGTCGTGTCGGCTCCCTTTCTAGCTGTCTCCCAAAGGTTCAAAATTATGTAAATATTTTATGCAACTAAGCCAGAAACCTCAATAACGCTGACGCAATTGGATCTTTCAAATTGCGATAGCACGTAAATGTGTCCACAATCTAATTTCTTAGGATTAAAGTTTTCTCTGATGCCGTGAAAATTTCGTGTTTGACCATCTAGCAATTTCTAATATTATATAAATATAATACAATAAAAAAATATAAGATTTCCTTCTATATTATAACACCCAAAATTATAATTATTGAAAACTCATATTATAAGGATATTTATCGCGTATTACCTTTTTTATTTATTTTCCTGACGTTTCGGCTATGTTGCAATAGTCGTGGTCGCGTGCCAATCTGGCCGCGACCGTCATATAAATTAAAAAGGTGATAAGTGATAAACACCCGTGTAATATAAGAGTTTAATGTTTGTTCCGATCGCGAAAGTTTAAAAATACCATATTTCAGTCATCTGGTTCTCATACTCCCATAGTAAAAGTTTTACTTTGATTAAAGCTAGATGGCGTTGAGTGCAATGTTGGCTAATATCTATTTATTTAATATCACAGTTTATAACTCATTTTAGGTAAACTATGTGCTGGACATAGTTTAATTAGAATTTATATTTTTGCAATGCTTTACAATACTCGTTAGGCGAATATCATAATTTGCCTACTGAACTAGCTTCGAATAAATCGGTTGAAAAATCAACATACATGTCGATCTGAAAGAATTATGTTATTCAATTGTATATTAAATGTAATTTATTTTAGTCATAATTTATGTGTTCAATTGAAATAATAAATAAGTAATCAAGTGTAGTATAACAAGACCAGTATACCTGTGGGATGGGTCGGTACGAGCTCTCATAAGCTTCGTCAGCCGACTTCAACATATACGAAGGGGATAAGGGCGGCATCAGATCGTCCGTCACCGTGTCAGCCATGATATGGTTCTGACTTGAATCTGTTTCGCTGTTGCGCTCCGGTTCAATGCATTCTTCTTTGGTTCTCACCACGTCCTCGTAGCTATAAATAACAAAAATGCTATTTTTTTTATCACGACTTTAATCCCCAAGCACGGTAGATATCCCCTTCGATCTCTTAGTACCAAGTACCTACTCAAGATTCTTCGAGGATTTCTAATGGGGGTAGTCAGAGGTACGTCCAGATAGTACCTACATTTGGTACGTATTCCATACGTGACAGGTTGCAAGCTCATCGCCGCTGCTGGAATACTAACTGGTTTCCTCAAAATGTTCACCCTCACCGTTTGAGAGCACGGGCTATAAATGGTAATAAAATAATCTTATAACAAGATTTATGATTTATTTATATATGTATTATGATATATATTGGTGCGAACCTTCAATATTTTTTATTTTAAACAAAGTGCGTGTCACTCCTCACGGCCATCCCAACCTTCGCATTTCTGCTGCGTGCACTCTTCTTTCATCCGTCCCATAATCATCATCATCAGCCTGTAGGATTCCACTGCTGGACATAGACCTCCCCCACACGTTTCCGGAAGAACGATTCTGAGCCCTTTCCATCCATTCCTTTCACTCCCATAATAATAATAAATAAAAAACACAGGTATTCCTTCTTCAATTTGTGACACAGGGCTCAGAGAAGCAATCAAGTTTTGTTAATACCTTAGTACACGGTGAGTGCAAACAACGAACTCAGGCTTTGAATTCCACTGGTGGTATGTGATGTAGAACCTCGTCTGCAGCCAAATCCATTGCTGCCCCTTCGTAAGGAACCGATAGTGGCACGAAGTTAGTTCTCCTTTCTCTATCACTGAGGAAATACATTGTAATATTTGTAATAATATTAGAGTAGAAGATTAAACAAAATCAAAACGCGCAGAAACTAAGCATTTGTGTGATGAACATAGATGTTTGTTCTGTGTCTGGGAGTTATATTGTATTTTAAGTATGTATTTACAAAAAAAGTATATAAGTATTCTATCAGTCATCTGGTTCCCATAGTACAAGCTATGCTTAGTTTGGAGTTAGATGATGTTATGTAAAAATGTCCACAAATATTTATTTATTATTAATACTTTTGTGACGGACTGCTGAGTTATATAAAATTGACCCTCTAAGTCTTCATCATATTTACGCGGTACGTTCAAAATGGAATTCGTACATTTTCTAAAGAACAGTGACTTAAAATAGACACGACAAAATTTTCCCTTCAATACGCATATTGTAATCGTAATAGCAAATCCACTTTATTTTATTTTTTAATTATCAATAAATAAAATAAGAAATGCAATTCCGTGATCAAAAAATAAAAAGCTTTACGATTTTAATAACCAAGCACAGTAGATATCCCCTAAAATTCCTTAGTAACTAACTCAAGATTATTTGAGGATGTCATAGAGGGGTAGTCAGAGGCACATCCTAATATTATATTAAGATCATACACACATTGTGTAGTGATTCGGAGTTACATACGTGAAAGTTTGCAGGCCGATCATCACTGCTGGAATACTAACTGGATTTCTTACGATATTTTCATTACTTTATAGTATATTAAATCCATAATTATATTAAACCCTGTGATCTTTCAACGCATTTCATAGCATTAAATTCTGGAGGTATTTACGATTTAACATCCCGCCGAATGATAGGCTTTAATGAATAAGCATAAGAAAAAGAAAAAAATAAGATATCATACTTACAAGCCTCATGGCAATTGACCACTTTGTCCAAGTCATCGAAATGGTAGTAATCATATCCCGAAGTGCCGAGCACCTCGAATGGCAGATAACCTATGATAGGAGGCGCGCGGTGGTCCAGGAACAGAAATTTCCACTCTAAACTGTGCCGAGATGTAAACTCATTTTGGTTTGAATCTACTAGTGACACGTCGCGGATCAGTTGAGGTGTGTAGAGTCGCCCAATGGACAGGAAAAGGACTCTAAGATAAATCAATAAAGTCAATTATCGCCTTGCTGTAATGAAAAACGTAGGAAAAGCCCCCACCCGACGAAAATGTCAGGATCACAGGTGTGGATGAAGAATACTCAAATATTTCTTCCGGGAAACGTATAGGGGCGGCGTATTAACCACCGCTACTAACACTAGCTCACCAGCTGTTGATCTGATGATGATAAACCGTCTATGCTAGTCTTAGTGGCCAAGTTTTGAACCTGTAGGGAAAGTTTATATTTATCATGGAGAATATAGAATAGAATCGAAATAGAAGAAGCTTAGAAGCGAACGTTACTAAGCCAAACTAGTGAACAAGTAATAACTTACTAACTACTTGGCTGGTCTAATAAGACCAGCCAAAAATCATCAGTAGTAACATGCATTTACATGCTCAGATGAAGACTGCGCTGACATTGCCACACGAACAGTCAAATAAGATTCACCACGGCACTAGGCTTTAGTTGGCTTTAGACAGGTATATACTGCAAACGGACAGGTGTAACCGTTTCGTCTTACGTCTAACATTAAATAATATTATGACAGTTTGGGGCGCCAATTGTATGGTATTTATTGATCACTCTCTCATTAGTAAATAGAGGTGCATTAAACCTACTGTTCAAGCAGTTTTTGTCTCATGTGAAATGCATAAGGTGTGTTATTGTGTTCATGTATTTCACGATGACACCCGAATCATTGTATGTTGTTTCTAGACAAACAATATAAAGTTTAACGGAAGCCTTTACTTGAAATGCATGACGTATAGCATTACCCTGACTCAAGATCCTGCTGGTAGAGATGCGTCATATTTCGATCACCGTCAGTTTGATCTTGGCGTGATCCTGCAATAGGAGAAATCCAAGCATTATATAATTTAACTAAAAACGACAAGCAAATCGCGATCATCTGACAGGTGCGTTGCTCTCGACGCCACCGCCACCGCGCGGTCATTGTCCGCATACATCGCTGGTTGATAAAGAAATTTCAGCAAAATAATCGTATTACTCTAAATGCATTAGACTGTGAACCAAGTCTTTTGCATTGACAGGAAGTTTTGAAATAGATCGAAACTATTTTGAGGTTACGCCGAGCTTATTAGTAGTAGGATTTAACTTTAAGTATGTATTTATAAAAAAAAAGTATAGATATACTGATATACGATATTATCTGGATCTTAAATTGCAAGTTTTGCTTAGTTTGGGACAAGACGGTTATGTTTGTAATGTCCTCAGATATTAATTTGTTTGATTCAAACAAACACAAAATAAAATATCTTCAGAATTTTCCACAATCATCACATTTATGTTTATATAAAAGAAAATTCGAAGGTTTAGGTTTTTTTAAAGCTTCACTCGCGACGTAGTTACGCAACAAACTTTCAGCCTTTATAGTACTTCAAACAACCTCATTCCTTTGATAACGAAAAATGTTTACTGTTTATATAAAACAAAAGTTTTTTTCGAGCCATGGCCACTCATTGTTATGAACAATATCTTTAAAAAGTCCACGTCGGAACATGATAAACAAATCGTTTTTCGAAAACAGAAGGGCTAACATAACAAACTCCTTTGTTACCGCAGTAACTAAAACCTCCCTTTTTGACGAACTTAGTTTACAGACGATAGAAATTACATTTAGTTGTTACATTAAATTTTTTGCTAAGTATGTTTATTTATTGAAATTAAGCCTTAGGTTAATGGACACTAAACATTGGTGATGCTAACATCAGGTGGACCATTTGCTTGTTCCATCAGCAACTCGTATAAAATATACCAAACCAGTTGCCTGTTGCCTGTGATTTCGCCTGCTCCCAACAATTTCATAATACAGGCTTGTATTGGTTTGGTACTAGAGTTGGACGTAAAAAATGCTTTGCTGACCCACTGACGATGATGTTGGCTCATCCAGAACGAATGCTCCAGAAGCCCATCATAACGAAATTCACTTGCATTCTTTTTCCAAAATTATTAAAACAATAGAAACGCTTGCATACTTACGGAAATGTCCATAAAACTGGACGAGATCGTACGAGATATTTTCTCCATAGCCCAGCGCCCCTCGTTGGATGTGGATCCGAAACCTTATCATTTCGTCTTCTGCAAAGGAAAACAATTTTTGATTACATTAATACATTTCAGCTGCGCAGAACTATATGCACATAATTTTGATTCTAGAAGTAAAGTCTGCATTTATATTCATAGAGCTAGATAACGATCAATGATCCCGTGTACCGACGTAGACTCAACGATCTTCATTTTTATTCATATTTCTCTTAAGGACCAGTCGCACCCTCCATTAGACGTATGTTAAATAAGGGCATGGTGTTTACGAAGAGTATTATTTTTTGTATTTCATAACTATAATTTGTTTGTATGAATCTTTAAAGTAAAGTGTATAATTAAAAAAAAAATATTAAATAACTCTCATCGATTGCAACCGGTTGTGCTTGTTTGTACTCATATATTTTGATCTGTTCTTACTAATATATCCTACTAATATTATAAACGCGAAATTTTGTAAGAATGGATGGATGGATGGATGTTTGTTACTCTTTCACGCTCTAACCAGTAGACCGATTTGGATGAATTTTGGAATAAACATAGATTATAACTTGGATTAACATATAGGCTACTTTTTATCCCGAAAAAATAACGGGAACGGGAAAAAACTGCCACGCGGGCGAAGCTGCGAGCGGCAGCTAGTAACTAAATAAATAAATGGCATCAATAATAGTACCGAGTACCTATTCGAGATCGTTCGAGGGTGTCTAGGAGGCCGTCAGAAGTAAACTCAGATATTAAATTTGGTACATATTATCCACATTTTGATTTCCAGTATCTTTAAAAGAATGAAAAAAATAAAATATCAAATAATCATTAAAGCATCATAACGCCCAAGATTTTTATGAAATATATTGTAATATTTCGTAGCACGCAAAAACTCAAATGCAACAGTCTGGTAAGATTTAATAAAGTAGATGTTACATTGTGGAACCATGGTATTAGCATATTTCCAATATTCGCCTTGATGTGATTTATTCTCATATTATATCCAAGGACCTCATACATTATGTGTTCGTTGTGTATGGAACGCCGCTGTCTGGATGTTATTGCACGCGTGCTCATAATGCCATTACTAAAATTAAGGACGAAAAAAAATAAAAATGTGTAGCAATGCCGAACGGTCAGAAGTAAAATACACGGTGGTTTCCTATAGCAAACGTTCAGATTAGTCTTCTAAGCAGCTAAATTTTAAATTAACGTTATTCTCTGCAAAAAAGGCGCCGCATTCCAAATCTACATTAATACATTATTTGTGTATAACACCTCACCGTATACACAAATAATATAGGCGATGGGTTTGCAACCAGTCACATATGGAATACAGACAATTACAAAATGGGGGTATATACCAAATATTTCGACGTAAGTACCTCTAACTGCCTCCATTAGACAACCTCAAAGAATCTCGAGTATATAGGTATTTGGTATTAAGAGATCTGAAGGGGTATTTAATTTACTGTGCCTGAGAATTAAAGTGGTAAAGCTATTTTGATTACTTTCTATCACCTAACAAAGCACTCGCACTCGGAGGTCATGCACGTGCCCTACGAAACAGTCTACACCCTGCCTATCACCCTGAGAAGTACCTACAGGTAGCAGCAGAAATAGGTATGTCGGTAGTACATCCACGGACGGGGCCTTCACAAGAGCAAAGCCCTACTCTTACTACACCTTATACTTTGTAGATCGAATGAAAATTACCTACCGACCTATACTACTACTCCTGCTTACCTATAATGTTATATGCAATATAAACAAGCACGTCTACCACCCTCGTATTTTATTTAAATTTTAAAGAAACCTAGTTTTAAAAATTGTCACTAATTGCTTTTGTTAATTCAATGTGCTTGATTAATGGGGCGTACTTTGACCATGTCATGCGGATGATAAACTGGTAACATAGTACAGAAAACTCGACCTTCCTTCGTAATTCTACACTTTTCAGTCCTGGCTATAAATTAGCCGTAATTTTTGCTACAATATCACTCGTCATATTCACCCCAAGGTTTGTTTGAATGAGCTTACCGCGTGAATTTAACTAACAATGCGAAAATATAGACCTGCTTAATTATTTCCTTCAGTAAAAACAACACGTCGATTCGACTAAAAATTATGAAAATACAGCAACTTATGTAACTGAAATTACAAGTAAAATAAGTAAAAATTTTAAGTAAGAATTAACTATGACCTTATATAGACTTAATACATACAAAAAAATAGGTCGAGAAACCAGCAAAGTCGTCAGTCGTTTCTATGCAAAAACGACTGACGCTTTTATGCAGTTTTGCTTTCGTGATAACCGAATGAAAGGAGCCTGAGTAGTATTTCAGGTCACTACACGTCATGCCGTGAATGAGCGAACCAATTGAATATCAATTGAGTCAACCGTTCCGGCATGATTGTCTGCGTGTACTTTTGTATTATGTATTACTATGATAAAAGCATAGCTATGACCAAAACTCACATTGCTATCGTGCTGTAACAGTACCGTAAGGTGGTGGTAACATTTAGAAATAAACTTTTACAACTTCGTATAAAAAAGTACTATTATACTATTGCAGAACTTATGCAAGACGAAATTCAATAAGTAATAAAGACAAAAACCTACCCCAAGTAGGTAACACCTTATAAGTAAAATAATTATATTTTAAGCAAGAATTTCAATATTATTTAATTTTATAAGTATGGTAGGTAGTCTTCGATCAATTGATCGTAGACAATTACTATGGTAGTACTAATTTACCCGAATTGTAGCTATAACTTTTGTCAATGCCCAAGTAGGGCTCATGTTGGACATATTTTACAACAGGAACAATAAATAAATGGTTATGATTATTAGTAGCTGCTGTTTTGGGCATGGGTCATAAATAATCATTTATTAACCGTTTACCATGACCGTTAAACTGTTTTTAGTTTTTCAGAGTAGACAGACGCCTTGATCATATGGATTACGACTTTACTAATGGATACCCAGAATTTGCTTGATTATAATAATTTTTCTTTAATCAGACGGGATAAGTTTGCTCATTAAGTACCTAGTTAGTGCCTACTCAACACTTTTATTCAATTTTTTTTCGGTAAGTAAGTACATATTCCATGACAGCGCAGCAATATAGTTTTGCAATTTATTATAAGGCGTATATTTATGTATGCCTCACCTTAAAGCTTCATTTTTACAAATGGCTTAAATCTTGTCTTACAAAAAACTCTTACCGTTCATTACTCTCCACCCTAAAGTCGCCTGGAAGAAATCGCTTTCAGCGAGAAGGCCGCCCTTCGTCAAATCTAGATTTAATAAGCTATCCTTGTGTAGGTACAAACATGATATCTATCCATAGAAATGAAACTTATTAGAAATCTATAAAATTGAAATGTTGTGAGAGGAAAAGAGAAGAAACTTACCCATAAGTTATCTTTCAAAATGATTTGTGATAACATGACCTGATTCGGTTGTGAGTTAGTTGAGAGTAAATGGAGGCACATCATTCAATCATCCTACACCACTTAACGCCCAGCTCTGTCTATTTAACTCACTGTGCATTACATTGCCATGAGCACTTATTGCCTGTACTCTCGAGTTATTTTATGGGTTTTTACATAAAGCCCTCATTTATTCTTGCTAGTTTGTCTTGATGAATAACGTATAGGTACAAACCTATGGATGTATTGTGCATCTGTTCTGTAGCATTGGTATTTTTTTGTAGCAAGTTGTAAAGACTAGGCCGATCTCCTTCAAAGGTCAGGTCAAATATGTTTTTATTTACAATATCCGCCTGAAAGAAACAATGAAATATCTTAGATCAAATTGATAAAACTTATCTTGTAGAAAATATAATTAATTTACGCTACATAGCTACAAGTAACATAATATTCTGATGATAACAAGTTTATTTATTTATTAGACCATCATGCCTGTACTGTTTTCTAGGTCCTCTGACCATCTCTAGAGCTGTCTGCCCCTCGTTTACGTTTGCAATGTGTTAGGAGTGAGTTCAGCGTTTGTGTTTTTATCATAATAAGCAACAGGACTTTTTTTAACAGCTCCAGGGAAGAAAGAACTTTTTATGCATCATGCCGACATATCCAGTTCATGTTGTCTGTAGCTTCTTAGGTTAGCTAATAGTAGTAAGCTGTACAGCCAGGTGATTTGGATGTGAGCTCAAGTATTCCATATACATATTTAATAGAATGAACTGAACTATATACAGAAATAATTTGAAGAAAATCACTTACCGCTTTATGACCTAACAATGAATGAATACTTTCGGAAACATAGTATATTCTACCACTAGCAGAGAACACCATAACAAAGGCTTCTAAAGCATCCAGCACTAAATATGTGAACTCTTCATTGGATAAGAAAGCTGGTTTCCAATCATCTTCCACATCATGGGCACGGGAACGAACTGTTACTTCTAAAAAGATACGTACAATTACTTCATTGACTACAGGTCATGATCAATCGATAATAATTTTAGTTCATTGCATCTTAACTACTGATTTAAACACTGAATTTTAAATTATTCACCATTATGATTTTTCAAAAAAGTTATGGTAGACTTCAGTACTGAAGATTTGTCCATCTTTCTAGTGTTGTTTGTTATCAAGTTGCCAAGCTCAGTGACTAACATGTTAAATTGATCTCTCCTTTTCTTTTCACTCAAATTCCTGGTCCTCCTGCCGAGTTAAACAAGAATGTACAAAAATATTGGTTACTGGCGAAACGCGAGCGATTTCGTCCGCGTGAAACTATTGTCATACAAACTTCAACCCCCGCTGTACACGTTTGGGGGTTGAATTTCGGTAATTCTTTTCTTAGTACACTTCTATGCACCAAGAAGAATACTCTGAAAATTCTGAAAATTTTAAGTCTCTACGACCAGTGATTTGGCTGTGCATTGTCTATATGTACCCCAGTCAGTCAGTCAGGACAAAGATTCTTAAATATTTGGTGTAGATTGCTAAATTTCTTTAACAAAAAAATATTTCTGGATCTTTTCATACACCCTCATCTAGCCCCAAGCTAAAGAAAGCTTGTAGTATGGGAGCCAGATATAATATATAAAACTTTATATACTTAAAAATACATTTAAACACTTAGATATAGAACACATTATTTATAATCATAGACTAATCTAGTTAAGTCTAAAATCATACCCTTAAACAACACTATTATAATGTAGACAATTTTTTTATTCCATTTGCTGATGGAACAAGCATATGGCCTACCTGATAGTAAGTGGTTACCATCACCTAAAACAAAGTATTGACTCACAGGTCACATTCCTAAGGAACGTAAAAAAATCCTAAGATTGCACTTGCGTCCATCAACCTGAGGCATACAGGTGTTAAGCCTCATGTGCCTGTATTTTTACCGGTGCCCACACCTTTCAAACCAGAACACAGGAAGCTGCTTGGCAGAAATAAGCATTGTGGTAGAGTACTTTCTCTTTTCCTTTTCTTATCATGTGGGTTCAACTCAGTAATTATTGTGGTCCATTGTGTTACTTCTTTTCTTAACATAATACCTATGTCTGAACTATTTTCACATTTCAAGTTTTTTTTTATTCTGTGTACTTTTGGATATATTATATTCTTTATTTTTTTTTTAAAGTAATCTTAGTTCATTCAAAACCAGTTTCCTGGATCCAGGTTGGCATAAAGCTCCCACTAAACCCCTCAAACCATAGTTAAAATCATGTACCTACCAGATATCTACTAAAAGTAAAAATACTATTATTTTTAATTTTACTTCCAAAGGTTTAGGCATTTCTCTGTAAAAACTAGGAATAAACTTACTGATGATTTCAATTTATGTAATACTCAATCAATTACCTTTTGGTGTCATCTTTATCATCACATTCGTCCTCCATTGTGTTGGCTGGAGCTTTGTTGACTATGCAGGAATCCAGGTAATAGCTATTGCAAGTTAAGTTGTATACACATAAGGCTGATTCAGATGTTTCTATGTGGGTTTTAGTTTGAATTAACCAGTAGGTAAAATAAGTTAATTTTACACTTGATTTATACTTTGTACAAAGTTTGAACAGATAATCAGTATTGTTCCATAATCAGTTGAACAACATGAACAATACTATACTAACTAGTCATAGGAAGATCAGAAGATGAAAGCTGACGAGAACCGAGCATGAAATGAACTGCACAGGGCTGTCAGATGTGAAAATGGCACATCATAAAACCAGCTGTAGGTCGTATTTTAGGAAATATATAAATAAAAAAATTGTAAACAGTTATTATTGATTGATGAATGGATGTTGATATATAGGTAACCAATCCCGGTAGTAAAGAGGCAATTCAGTCACACAATACAATGTTTATTTGAAATTGTATTTAATATGAATGATGTGTGAATTCACTTCTCTTGATCCTAGATTGATTTTGATAGTTTAGATTTGGTGGAATTTTTTCTGCCTTATGTTTGGCAATATGGCACGATCTTTGATTTTGACCTTATGTTCAGTTTAACAGTCTCATCTGACTAATAAACTTGTTTTTTATATATTTTGATATTATCTAAAATGTAAGGCACATTATCTATAACACCAATGTTGATTTAGTAGGGAAATAATTTTTTCATTTATTTAATAGGCAATTATTGGAATGTTAAAACAATCCTTAAAATTCGTATGTTTTACGACGATCCCCGTCTTGTAATCTTACATTTATAAAATAGACCACTAACTCGTAGGAGTAACTAGTACATCTGGCAGCCCTGGTTGGAACTGCGTCAGATTCGTCAACAATGTATTTGATTCCTAGATAATCTCCGAGACGACTTAATAATTCTCGCGAATAAAACAGTCTAAAATAACTTATTTACATGCTTCGAGATTTCAAACTGAAATTTAAAATGCTGTACCTACCTATCGTATCCAGTACAGTCCAGTCCACCACCACAACCACAACCACAACACAATACTACTCTTCGCTTTATCACCACACACTGACACCACGGACAATTAGAATTTTTAAACTACCTACGTATTCAATTTCATAGCTATAACACAAATTACGTTTACCTACTGCATAGATCTTACAATAATAATTATTTTAGAGAGTAAATTAAACTTCGGCTTGTCTTGTGTTGCTTTGCTTGCTTTTGATCAAAGTATTCTGCGTCTGTGCTTGCTTGAGATTGAGCCCAGTTATTGTACGACCATGGAAAACAACCCGGGAAATCACAGCCATGAATGAAGTGCACTGGAATCACTGGTGCAAGGAGGCAATCATACACAGTCAGTATTCACATGAATACAAATGGCTACGAAATCCATGGTGGTGCTACCACGATATGGAGGACCTGGGGGATTAGTGACCAAAGCCCGTTTGATCAAACATAAGTGCTTTGTTCGGATTAAAATAGTTATTAAAATTGTCCTATCCCATTTTCAGATTGGTGTAGGTACCTAAGTTAGGCCTATTTTTTTTGGAGCTATGGAGCTGCTGCCACAAAAGGCTCGCTCGGCTCGCTTGCATTGCGCGTTGTAAGTACTACTTTGGCCGAAGGGTAATCATTGCAATGCGCCAGCGGGGCTTATGTCGGAAGCTCTTTGTATTACCCCTTAAAACATACTTTACAACATGAAGCAAATAATAAATTACAGTAATGATCATGATAATTATTATGTACTTACGTATGTCAACGGCGGCGGTGGAGGTAAGTCCTAAATACCAACATGCATAATTATTTTTTCACTTGGCCTACGAAATACTCCATATCTTCGGGCATCATAGCGTTTATATTTTATAGTTCCGTACTCGTACATGGACAATCGTATGAAGACAAGACTGAGCTCTGACTGGGAGTATTATATTCTTTGAGACACCAAATAAACACAGTAAGGCCACACGTCTAAAGATTTAAACTTGATACTGGCAACATTGACGAACCGGCGCGGCGGTGGCGTGGCGCGGCGGCGGCGGCGGCGGTGGCTCGAGCATGAATGTATCGATAGATATAATTTAAAGATAACATATATAAATTTAACATATTATATTTTGGAAATTTTTACACACCATATAGCCCTGAACTAAGCATAGCTTGTACAATGGGAACCAGATAAAGTATTATAGAATGCTTATATACGTTTTTTGTAAATACATTCTATTAGCAAATATATATTAAAATAAAATATAACACCCAGACAGAGAACATAGTTATATAAATAGCATAGGTACTACTAACTGAGCTGTAAGGCCAGTCAATTTTGAAAGGTACATTAAGGACTTCATGCTACACAAGATGCTGGCAAAAAAAAAAGCCCACACGTTGGGAATGGAGGGGGGAATTTGTTGTAGCGCTTTTTATCGACGGTTTTTTTTATTGGATACTAGGGCTCACGTCTACTATTCTCATAAACTGTAGTATAGTACTAAACTGACTGTGCTGTAGTAATAAAACACATTATTAGGTACCATTAGGTCGAAGTTACCGAAGGAGAATTGTGTCTAAAAATTAATTAGACAAGTTATTGAATTGAACGAAAGAACCCTTCAGTTTTATTTCGTGTATTCAGCATAATAAATATACCCTCTCAGCGTATAAGTCTCGTTGATACAATGTTTGCTCTTTGTTTTTGGTTTAAAAAAGTAGTAATAAGTGATTAAAACTATACAGTGGCTATAATCATTTTGTGACCAGTAGAAAGGCCTTGCTGATGGTTATTACTACGTTCAATTTGATACGGTGCTGATTACAATCTTCCACCGTATCATCTAGTACCCAGGTCAGTCATCTAGTACCCATAACACAAGCTCTGCTTAGCTTGGGGCTAGATGATGCTGTGTGGATTGTCCGGCATTATTTATTTTTTTATTTATTGGAGGTACAGAACAGTTGTAGATAAAACTCCATCGATAGTTTATCGACATGAAATAATTGACGATCGAAGCTACATGCTCGTGTGACATGTTATGACAATGACAGAGTCTGTCATTGGCTTCTGTCTGTCGCGAAAACGAAGAAGAGAATCTTCGTTCAAACAAGAACAAAGACAAGCAAGCAAGCGAACAAAACAGTATTCTTTCTTTGAACAGTTCGGACGGGTGGGATGCGGCGAGTGGGTGTATGTAATAATAGGAATAGTTGGCGTTCGCCGTGGAGTGATTATCTGTCGGTTTATTATTTGTAGCGCGAATTTGCGAAGAATTATGTGGCAGCCACTGCCACTCGACGACGATGGGCACCAGAGCTCGGTCACGCTTCGAGTAGTTCAAGAGGTAAGTCTTAAAAGCTACGATTTTCGAGTTGCAGTGTACCTACTTTTTCTAAAATCGTCCGGTACCAGCCGGTAGATATATAAATTGCAACAGTCCTGAAATTAGGTGTAATAAGTAAATTAAGTCAATCTGTATTACGTAATTCCTCGTCATTCGGATACTTTTAAGCGAAGAGTACCTACGGCATCCTGGCCATGCGGTCATTACGTAAGTAATTTTATTATATAAGGTCTAAGTAAATGTAAAGGATTTGGTAGTTAGTCGAGTGGCCGTGAAACTTATAGGTAACTAGGACACCATGGTACAGATCGTGCCTGTACTTTCTTAATAAATAGCGACTGTTAGGTACCGTATCGTACCCACGTAGGTAAACAAGCGTCATGTAAACAAAACGCGCTACGTTTTGTACCTACCTACAGTTAGGCAAATTAGATTACAACTAACAAGACAATATTACATATTCATTGCTCCTTTTATTTAAAATACTTAAATTCAACTCTACCCTACACATAAAAAATTAAATACTTACCTGACTTTCAAATAAAAAAAAAACAAGATTGCAGATTGGCGTACAAAATGAAATTATAATGAAACTGAAATTTTATTCGTAAACTTATTATTTACTAGTAAACTAAAATACACACACATAGGTACTTGCACTAGAATCTTTTAATTATCATCTTTGTAGGTAGGTACCTACCTAACTTTTCATAAATTTATTTTTGTCTTTTTATTATTTTAGATTGTAATATCAGACACTATTGTCTATTGTAAACCTAATCAATACAAGTAACAAAATGTTAACATGCAGATAGCCCTAGTTTAGGAGTCAGGACTATATCTGTCACTGTCACACTCTGGTTTGATCAGTAAATGTCTGCGGATATTGGTAAAGATACATCAACCTGAAAGCTGTTGATCCTACATTGTACAAAAGAATATTCTGACTCCCCCTTCAATATTTATATAAACTACAACATGCTTAGATTGTGTGAAAAGTAATTTTTTTAAATACAATAAAAACCCTCACCTTATAAATAAGCTTGTCCTTTCAGCACCAAGATTAGACTTGTATACATACAAACTGTTGGGCTTAACTAATTAACAATGAAATTCTAGGTATGAAGAAGAATGAAGTAAAAACAATGTTTTATTTTGCAAAGTTCATGGGAGACTAAAATATATAATAAGTAAATAGACAAATTGTAAAGTGTACATAAAAAAACAGCTAATAATAAAAATAATCACCTATCTCTTATGCTGACTAGATTATAACCTCACCTACCTCTTATATTGCAGAAGAAGTTAAACAATTTTCAATGGCCTATAAAGATAGGTTTGATGGATATCCAAACTGCCTAGCAGCTGAATTGAAAACCATCAACTATCCTAAGAGGCTGAAAAGATACCACAAAATTAAACTTGATTTATAGGAGAAAAGAGGAAGAGGTCATTGCAACTCATCCTGCAAAACACACCACTAACAACATACATGCTCACAGTATTCAGTATGTTTATTGCCTTATTATGTAAGTAGGTTTAACATTGTCAGATCTTAGGACTAGATACAATTTTTGGTGCCAATACACATAATATACCCAGTAAGGGTGTTGCAATAGAGTAGAGCGGACCGATATAGGTATAAAAAGAACATGCAAATTACATAGGTCATAAAACAAAAATTATAGGTAGGTATCGTTTCAAATAATAAGAGCGTTTATAATAATAATAGCAATAGGCGTTCGTTTCATTCATTAGTAATTATTATTTATTATTTGATCATTGAAATACTGGTCAAGTGTATAGTATGCTTTTCGTAACAGTAAGTTCTTTAATATTTTTCCAAAAGATTTATTATTTTCTTGGGTCTTAATGTTTTCTGGTATTTTATTGTATATTTTTACAGCTCACAGTTCGGAGAACTGTTCGCAGATGAACATGGAAAAAAGAAACTTACATCTAGGTATTTCCAATTTTAAAGTAAAGTCATGAGTAATTTCATAGCATGTAGTGATCCCTATGGGACAAATATAGTCTTAAGTTGACTCAACATCCCTTAAATAAAATGAAGAAAAAATAGTAAACCTCACTAAAAAAGTATAGTTTTATTGTGACTGGGCTGAGCAGGCTTATGACGAGCCCCTAAAACATATGCTGTTGAAATTTATAAGAAAATGTGCCTGAAACATAAAAAGCTTAGATGAATCGTCTAAGATGGACTCTTAAATCGGATAAGGATGACTTCGCCACGCCCCATGCTCCTACTCATGGACTAATCTACATTAATTTCCCGGGCCCTAGCCAAACACTAGATATTTATAATGGAGTATAGGTTTGCCAAATAGTTATACTATCTTTTGGCCTAGTGGGCTTTAACCACACGAAAAACATTGTCAATGCGTGATGTACAAAAAACTTTTCAAAAGAAAATCCATATTTGCAGTAATTACTAATTAGTCAACCAGATGCAGGAACCAGATGATTAAAAAAACTGTTCCTATTCAATATCAGTCTCAAAAAGTCTGAACATAGATAGAAATAGGTAGGTACCTACATTTCCAGTACGAACAATTATGAATGTTCTATCGGACCGATTTACCGCGATGTTTACAGTGCAGAGACATTGTAAAGATCCAACCATGACGAAAATATAAGGTTTCTAAATGGACTACGGAACCCTTGAGACTACATGGTAGATACCTTCCACTTTTTTTTTTATTTAAGAGACTGCAAAGTAAATTTCTGGTAAAATATAAACACTTCAAGTCGCAGTATAAAACAGCTACCACTTTTTTTTACGTTTGTTAGTTCACTTATGGACCCAAACTAACCCGCAAAGTAATTTGTCCAGTTTTAGGGTGATTATCCGATATTAAGAAACTCGGGTGTTTTAAGGAATTGGATCATGTATTGTTTGTCGCCAGGCAGCATTGCTGTGTTTCGGTTTAAAAAGTATAGGTAACTGTGAAATATGGTCGCAAATATTGTAGGGTATGGTTATATAGTCATCATGGAGGAATACTTGAAAAGCAGGTTAAAGATGCATACTATGCTGTTTTGTGTTCAAAAAAACTACCTGCTTACAATGCATATTTTATAGAAATATTGTACACCCATTTTATATGTTCGCATTGTAGCACAGTGGAGTGCAATAGTTCGATTACGATAACGCGGCTAAGTACCCGGTTCGAACTGAGCGGGCCCGCAGCCCGCAGCAGAGTCAGTGTGCCAGTAGGTCACGTTATGTAAACCGCCCGCGCCGCCGCTTACTTAGCTTTACGCAAGACCGTTGCAAGCAATACAACTACCAGGCTGATTCATTTAAAGCTATCTATGCAAAGGGTTAGCTGCATTCTGTTTAGAAATTAGATCTGTTACATTTCATCCATCATCATCATTTCAACCGTAACACATACACTCAGCAACGAAAGTTCATGAACATTTGACGAATCAAATTTATATTAAAATATTGAATAACTCTGGAAACCGTTACCTCATGGTCAACATTTTAGTTGATATTTGAAGAATATACTTCGACTCGCCATAATAATTTTCAAGTGACAGTTGCTAGGTTTAGTTTGGTCGTCATAACAGCAAGTAATTTTTTATTACGTCTTCTGCTGAACATAGACCTCCTCGTTATATTGCTAAACACGGGGCTAAAATATATGTTCACATAATATTTTTTTACACGAGAGCTACTACAATATTTAAAAAGTTATTACTTAGTAAGTTTGTTTGCTTAAGTTTCGAACCGTAGATCCGATCTGCATGAAATTTGGTATTTGGTAGTTTGGTAGTAAAAGAAAGAAATTATTTATTTGACACATAAAAACCGATGCAGCACCACCCATACAAAGACAATAAAAATAAAAAATCTAGACAGATGCACCTATCTTTAAAATAAATAAAGGAAATAACTAAATAATAAGAACGCAAAAAAAAGAAATAACAATTTTTTCATGTTTTTGTTATGTTCACCAAAGTAACGCCTAGTCTAGACAATGGAGGCTACACTAAAAAAACATAATACATAATGATAAAATTAATAAAATGATGATTTTATATCATTAAACATTCATGTTTAATTTAACATTACTTAATTATGATAAAATAAATTATTATTAGTGCTTAATAATATAATTATATTAGTTAGTTATAATTTGTTTATACCAACTTCTTGACACAGCAAATAGTTGGTATATAACACAGATATAGATATATAGGCATAGATATGTATCCACGTTTTTTATAAGTTAATCAGTAAAAAATTTGAAATAAGTTTTTCGTGAAGTTTCAATTAGACCCGGAGTCTATTTGTTTATAGGTTGATGCCTTCTTTTTTCACGGTAGTGTAACTAACTCTATACATTTTGTATTACTTTACTATTACATACGAGCATCGGACTACAAAGATCAATGCATACATGTATTAAAAGGAGCGCACCTAGGATAATGATGATATTATCTATGTAAACCATTTGACTTTGACTCATTTTGGCGCATATTATTTGCATTGTGATGTTATTGACCCTGAGCAAGCCACTAAACAGTACAAATATTGACAAAGATTAGTTGTACGTGTGGTAGTCGAGTCACCTACGCAAAGTATGACGTTGCCAACTGTGACTCGTAATCGATGCTACATAATTCGATATTATAGAGTATTTATGTAACTTCAGTTTCTTTGAATTGCTAGGATGGCCTTTATTTTGCAATAAAGCTGCAACAATACACCGTATCCTTTAACCGGAAACCGCAGATGTCAGGAAAATATACAGAACATGGTTCGTTACATAATCGCCAATAAGCGGGCCCCTCTGTAGGGGTTACGAATGCCTGCATTCGTGTATTATTTACTTAGTATTGTAGGAGGTAACAACCTGTCTTTACTATAATGCGTAAATATACAGCCATTTGTTTGTCCTGGTTAGACTCGAACAGATGTCTCGGGCTGCAAAATATAGTCAAGTCCTCGTAAACCAGATGGTCTTATCTAACTTTACTTTGATGGTTGGGCATTTGCCCAAAAATTAATATATTTATAAATTGGTTTACCTATGTATGAATTAAATATTTTGGTATTTAAGTAACTTGTACTTTAGACACTAAAGGTAATATTTCTATGAACAATCAAACAAATTTAGGTACCTACCTAAATACATATTGCTTGTTATGTTTGACTATGCAACAGTGGAGTAAGCACCCCTC
Source organism: Electrophaes corylata (assembly GCA_947095575.1). Lineage (NCBI taxonomy): Eukaryota > Metazoa > Arthropoda > Insecta > Lepidoptera > Geometridae > Electrophaes > Electrophaes corylata. Next base: position 6,949,912 of record OX352698.1, on the reverse strand, counting down.
CACTGTTTGTCGACGTGCGACTGATTGCCTCGTCGTTATCTAGGCTCGTTATTTATTTTACTATTATATATAGTAACGAGTCGTTACTATATATAATAGTAAAATAAAACTACTACTGTTATGTGGCTCGAAAGATCTATATTTTTATCGTAACCTCGGACACAAAAGGAATGAAGTCACCATTGTATTTAAAATATGAACAAACCAGTATTTTTTTATTAAAATACTTCCACTGAAGATCTATTCGTATATCGTTGGTACTACTATAATCAACGGAAGTGTTTACTTTGTGCATAGAATAGCTTCTTACTGCCGTTAAGTGTAAAACTTTAGATATTAGACGATGGAAAAGCATAAATATGCAAGTTTTTTCGCATATGTTCATTTCTCACCGATTTTCTAATTTAGAATAGGTACACCTACACATTATTTTGATAGCACGCAAATCAATCCCAGGGGTCTAAAAATAACCATCTGGGGAAGTGTTTGAACGTTGATGGGATTCATAATCCGACGATACCTGTCTATTATCGAACCACTTATTTTATTTATTTCCGATGCAACAATAAATTTAACAGGTCAATGACCTACTAGAACGTAAACCGCGTAGAACGTGTTTTAATAAAAAATAAAGAGGGTAGTATATATACGGGGAAATAACTGGTGGTACCTGCTTATTATAGAAACCTTTCATTACATATAAACCTTTCATTACATATAAACCTTTCATTACATATAAACCATACCAAAAATGGAGACGTTTATCCAGCAGTGGACTTATTTAGGCTGATAACGACTAGTAAACATTCCAAACGGCATAACTTAAATCTATAAAATTTGGTTTTTGGACAGTTCAAAGAACCGTTATCAGTTAGTTTTAGTGTGGTTTGATAAATTTCGTCTTGCGCTTGCATTGTTGTGTAAAAGGGCTGACGATATCGATTATTTTTTTTATATTAAATTTGTAGTGATCCTGCCTTATGTGTTGTAGATTAGAGCTCACTTCTTTAGTCTCAAGCTCTTATTTTGTTTTGGCAATTAGTGACAGTGTTTACTAGGTGACATGGTTGTAATTAGGTTGAACTTAAAACGGTTTATCATTTTTTTCTAACTTCGTTAGTGAACAAATGCTGCTGTCTAAGTTTATATTCTCGCAGACAGCTTTTAGCTATGATTTTGTATGTGACCCGTCATAGGATAGGGTATCATTGATCGAAGACTTAAGATTATACTATATTTAATTGTGCCGATGGTTTTTCCCATAATAAATAAATTCAAGATAAACGAATGCTTTCACATTGAAGTAATTAGCTGTTTTTCACAATAAGCCAAAACTATGTCACAAGAAATATAAGATATCAGAATATCTTAATCATCCTTTAACTTTACCAGGTATCTTGATAGTAGCCTGTTTACCTAAAATTGGTTTTGTTATTAGGAATCATCACATGAATCCTTATTTGTTATTATTATGCTTGAAATGTTGTACCAAATGTCCGTAGATCAAATCTTTTCATAAATAAAATCTAAACCATTATCGTAATATTTTTGCTGTATGTAGAAAAACAAGCTTGAAAAATTTCTTTAAAGATTTTTTTTTACAAGAAGTAAACCGGTTAATCCTATTGTTATCAGTCTGAATGTTGGTAAATCGTTCACATAACGAAGTGTTGCAGTGCAGCATCGCATCGGGCTCCGCCGTGTAACGTACGTAGTAGTCGCGCCAGTTGAAGGCAGATACCCCCCGTCCATCGACGTCGGCTGTCGCGTCGTGGTACTCGGTTGCCGGGCGCTGAATTTCGTTGCCACTGCGGACCGGTCTGCGCGCTCACTAGGCCAAGTTCAACGATTCAACGCCCGTGTAGAGCTGCTGCCGACGCACTCGCGAGTCAATACTGCTTAGTGAAATTTACAAGTTTAATGGACCTTGTGTTTAGTTTTGTCAGAAAAAGGTACTTTTAGGAGTTGTGGTGAATATTTGCGAACATGGAGGTGAGTGCAGTTTTGGCAATTACATCTAAACTGGGTATCGTGTAAAAATAATTTATTACTAACATCGGCGAATGATTAAGATAGTTACCTAGAAATACATGCTGTCGTTTAGTAATCATAATATTTTCAACCGCTTGTGCTGCGCTCGCCTGTGACTGATAGTGCTTTGTCGGTTCGACGAACGATACGTTTTGACAACAACAATACTTTGGGCGTGTGCAGAGTCACGTTCTAAAGATAACACCATTATTTTATTATTTATAGTAGCTGACATGCAGAGCGACCGCAAAACCGAATTGGTAATTTAGCACACTAATTTATATAAAATACCCACTAATTAAAAAAAAACCTTAATAGATTAGGACACTGCTAAGAATGTAAACAAAATTATGCCCATTACCATTTCGGTCTGACTGTGGTTCTGGTGCTAGTGACTTCGTCCACGTGGAATACTTACTGTACTATTTAAATTTCTTGGTGCGTTTATAATGATAACGTTGACTTGTTCACACACGCATGTAACTACAATAGTTACTAAGTAAGCCTATGTAGGTAGTTAGGTAATTTCTACATGTTTGAGGTGTTCGGCTATGGCCTTCAAAGATAAATAGGACCGGTTAAGTTGTGGGGTGTAGATGCGGATGGTATCAGGTGCTGAGCAAGCCTACTTCTATCTGAAACTCTGTTTCTGGCATGCTTTCATGATAGGGACATGGATGAAAATTTACGCCTGACGTTGGTGCTTTATAAATCATACACAAAGGCCTGGAATGGCCTGAAATGACCTGAATACCCTACACGTAGTTATTAGGTAGATGTTTCCTTGGACAATGTACATTATCTGTAAACTTATTCTCTATAAACGTTATTACATCGCACATCACATCAGCTGACGCACGGGCTATTTTACCCTTACCCTTTTCATGGATAGACCAACTAGACCCCCGCCGCGCAGCCAGTGCCCCGCTCGCTCTTCTTCATAACTCTTTTATTGTTACTCTGTTTTAAATTTACAGATGAGTACCAATAATAGCTATCCCGCGATTTCTACGATATAAAGCTAGGTATCGTGTTCATGATAGTTCGCTCTCGGGTACTAGCTCCCAACTACGCTCAACCTATGTTCTCATTGAGATTAGTTAAGCAGTTTTGATAATAAAAAAATATATACTCAGACCCCAGACTATATATATACAGGTAATTAGTTAGTGAACGCCTTCACTTTTCCTTAAATTTATCGGTTACGAATGCGTTGCAAAAATACCAGTTTTATTTTTAATATTCTCAGTCATCATGGTCATTTGACGGCTAACATCATCGACCTCTCCTTGATGCTCGAAAGTAATTGTTTTTGGTGGTCTCTGGCTTTTTGATGTTTTTATCCTAAGAGCATCCGTTAGTAGCTTTACGAGGCGTAATCTGATAATTTCTCATCTCATTGGTAAACTGTCAACCAGTGATATGAGAGATTGTTTGACAGATTACGATTTTACTCGTAGGTATATGCTTATGAATTGATCGATTTAAAAACAACCCTTTACCTTATTGTGTTCTTATTCAAATTGGTTGAACCGTCATCGTCGCAACTTGATTGAACCTCTATAGTTGATTAATTATATCAAAATATATTAATTTTAAAATGGATATAGGTTTAAGTTCTAGTAATGTAAAAGGAGTAGGTATATTATGTTCATAAAAGCCAATAAGATTTTCGTTCTTCAGATGTCCTCGCCGAGTTCGTTGGCTGTTTACGTGGCAAGCAAGGTCATCAGACACGCACGAAATATCAGAAACGTTTACGAAGACAAAATGTGGTGTTCGGACTGCAAGTTGTTTCCGAAGCGACCTGTGACGGGACGATGCGGTCACACTCGCTGTACCATGTACGTATTAACCTGCCTCCCAAGAACCCACGCACTTTCATCTTGATCGTGAGAATACCCACTGTAATTATCATCTACCTACGGATAATAAATGTGTTGTTCCTGGACTAGCCGGTTACAGCGGGGTTTTCATTTGCCGTACAAGTTTCAACCCATTATGGTTATTTTGTTGTTTACGTATCTGTAGGTTTTAGTAGCCACTAGTGATGTAACGGATATTCGCATTCGCATTCGCGAATATCCGCGTATTTTTCAATATTCGCATTCGCATTCGCAAAAATTATGCGAATATTTAGCGAATGTTTTTAACAAGTTCATCTTGAGCTACATTAGAGTGGTGAAAATGGGTTGCTATCTTTTTACATTTGTTAATGGCTGCAATGATAGATTCTTGTGACTTAAGCCCTTCTTTAACAACAAGTTGGATTTGGTGCGATAAACAATCAATGTTTTTAATACTTAATAAAGAAATACCTTTTTTCATGTTAGTGCCACCATCTCTAACAATACATAATACGTTTTCTTTGTGAATTCCCCATGATGACAACATAGTTTCTAACTTTGCCGCTATATTTTCTCCTGTATGTCGCCCATCATTGAATACTTCTGCTTTCAATACAATCGTTTTTCGTTAAAAATTATTGGTAATTCCGTGACAAGTGAAACTTATCAGCGACACTCCAGAGCAAGAGTCAGACCAGATATCAGTTGTTAATGCTAATTTTTCAAATGATTTGATTAATTCCAGAATCTTATCTTTTACCTTGCCGTATAATATCTCACAAATTAAAAATCAGTTAAATTTGAAAAATAACATAAAACTAACCTCAAAACAAAACAAAACTTTTAGAATGAACTTTCTGTGACTAAATTCATTCAATTAACCAATATAGGCTCGGCTATGTTCAATTTAAACATGGTCGACACGAAACGTCAAATCTGTCAAACATTTTACGCGCGCTTTTTTTGAAATTTTAAAATATTCGCATTCGCGAATGTTGACGATAAATATTCGCAATCGCATTCGCATTCGCGAATGTGAAAAATCCAGCATTCGTTACATCACTAGTAGCCACCATAGGAAAGTAGTCACTATAGGTAATATAGCTCTATAATAATAAAAAGTATAGGCACCGTCGTTCTTTCTAAATTATGTACCTACGTTAAATGCCTGGCAACATATCTGCAGCAACCAGCAGTGCATGCGCAAGCTCTTGGCTAGCTTTCGAAACCCTCATTCAAACACACGTTACGTACTCTGTGATGCAATTATGTGTATAATACATCGCTTGGCCGCGGTAGCCTAATCTACTCTGCCTTACTTAAGAGGTTTAGTTTGAAAACGGGCGTGAGAATTTAATTTTTCACCCAACACAATTATGGATATGGATATATTATAGTGTGCATATGACATGACGTTCTTAAAAGGGTAGAGACAATGACTATTTGGTTTAATATAGTCTGTATCGTGTGTTCGTGTGTGGACGAGTGGTGCATTAGAATTGCGTGTGAGTGAACTGTATAACGAGAACAATGCGCTATCGTTGCTACGCCAGTCAGAATATGTATGACTTCTGATAGTCGCGTGTGGGTGACATGTACTTGAGTGAACTTTTTTTCAGGTGCATCAAAAGGAATGGCGCGTGTCCTTGCGGAGCTTTGCAGCCTGAAACCCTCCACGGCAATATCCTTGTTCGAGACATAGTCGAAAGAATGATGTGTAAACACACTCTTACCAGGTTAAAACTATTGTATTATTTAATCAAATACCTACTCATAATAAATAAAGTTTCTGATCGCATAATTTCTTAGCACATTACCGTCCAAGTTTCCAGTTTTCTTTGTTATATTAGTCAAACAAAGAGATGTTGCCACAATAACCATTTTATTTTGGTTTTCACTTGCACACGCTATAAGTGCTACTGGGTTTATGCTATGTTTAATGCTAGGCCGGTTAAAAGTTTGGCGTTTATCAGTATTATACTTTTAATTATTTACAATCTAAATTATTTCGATAGACATGTTTCCACATAAGTTTTGAATATAACAGTTTTTAGTATAACTCAAGGCACTTGTGTGTCAATTTTCGTCAGACTCAGTTGGGAAATGCTCGCTATGTCAATACTGATTCTGACAAAAATTGGCACACAAATTCCTTAAATTATTAAAAAAATTTTGTCGTATGCCATTTTTTGATTGGGGGTAAATGGAAGTTTACTGTAGTGTTATTTATCGACAGATTTCAATCAAAAATAAAAAAAACACACTAAAGACTTCATTCCAAAAAAGATATTGCGAAAAAAAAACAAATAAGGGAGTGGAGGGGGGAAATGGGGGTAAGTTTTCTGTATTTAGCTTTTAATTTTTTTTTTTTTTTTAAAAAGGTATGCCTACTTATACTACGCAGTCCTCTTTACCTTCACGAGACGAACCCGTAGACACCAAATTCGACTTTCTTGGACAAAGGAAACGTTAGAAATCGCTAAAACTTGTACCCCTACTTTGCTCAGTCCTTAGTCTACATTATGTAAGCGAGGTCTACTGTTCTCACAGAACCACTAGTAATTAGTAGTTCCACTCGCGGGGGAACACGAGAAACTTCTTCAAATACCCTGTTAATTTTAGATATTAAACGAAAAGTGTTTAGAACCAAAGAAACTGATACGAAGTGAAATCAAATACTCGTATCAAATGGTTTCCCTAGATCAAAAACTTGCTTTGAAATTTAAAGCCCGTCGACGTGAGCTTATCCTGTACGCTCTAGAATACTTTCATGAGCTGTAATAAAATGAGGTGATCTCGTGAAGTGAAAACATCTTTCTTTTTCAGGTTGGGAGATCCGACGTCTGCTAATGCATTGACTGCAGCTAACTTGCTGTTTTCAAATGAGTTCGAGAGATCTCTCATGCCATCTGCTTCGTCTGGTAAGGAACTCATAACGTAAATGCTACACAACTTACAACCCATAACAGCCTTATTGCGTAATAATAATATTGGCTTTTCCAATATCCTTTCATTGTACTTATTCTAAATTAACGCATAACATCGACAATCCTATTACGTTCTTGTGGCGTTTCGGGGCAATTTTTACAACTTAGTTTGACTTTGAATAAAGTTGACGAACTCCAATGCCGGAATGGCAGGAACAGATTTACTTTTCGCGGTAAAACAAATGTTGGTAAATATTTGTTTCTAGTCTGTATTTAGGTAACATGGTACTCGCTTTTAGTAAGCTAGCTTTTAGTAACCGTGTCTAGTGATCGAGAAATTCTATTTTAATTTGATTGTAGCATGTTATCTGTGTGTTATAGAATAGAAAATAGTAACATTATACTATTTAATTTACCCATTGTTGCGTTTTCTTCTGACATGCCCATCTTATTACAAAAACATCCAATACAGTAGACTTATACGTATGTATCATTTACTTTATGTAAACAAGTGGTTTTGTCTGTATTATGTATGATGATGGACATGATAGTAGTCGATGCCAACATTATTTTACTAATATGCCCATTATTGTGTGCTATGTTTGTGCATGTTATTCATTTTACGACTTAGCGAATGCAATTGCAGTATTAGTTCGTATAGATAGATGATCATTCAATTTTAGATCGAAAATGATGATTCTTTCGCCATATCCGTCTGTCTGTCTGTACTTTTAGGTTGTTTTATTCGTAAACTAAATACAATTATGCTAAAATTTTGCACGGTTTCATGCTTATGCTTATGATGTGAAAATCATATAGTGTCTGTGTTTTTATGTTTGTGCCGACCCCAGTTAGTATAGGATAAGTAAAGGTTGATGATGATGATGATAATGTTAGTGAAAACATGCAAACAAGTTTTTTCATAATGCAAGTCGCTTAAAAATTCAGACGCTTTTTAGATTCTAATGAAAAATTTTGTATATACACGATGATAGAAGACAGTATAATTTATAATCTATTATATAAAAGAGAAGTCCATTCACTCACTGACTCATCACGATTCCTCCGAAACTACAAGGCTTAGAAGTCTGAAATTTGGCACAAGGATTCTTTAGAGGGTGTAGACGCTCACTAAGAACCGATTTTTGAAAATTCGCACCCTAAGGGGTTGAAAAGGGGTGAAAACGTTTGTATGCAAAATCGTATTCAGTGGTCGTATTGAAATGAATCTTTGGATAAATGTTACTTATGGCAAGGCTAATAAAATGCATCATTGTTTTTTTTTAAACAACCCTTATAAGGGGTGCGATGGGGTGTTAAAGTTTGTATGGAAAAATCGTAATGCGTGTTGCGATTTGCTTCAAACTCAGTTTGGCTTCTTAAAATACAAAAATATTAATGACTAAATTCAAAATTTTTCAAAACTACCCTTACGAAAGGGGATGGTCGGGTGTCAACATTTATATGGAAAAATTTGTATGCTTGGCTTGATTTACTTCAATCTTTGTTCGGACACTTAAAATACGATATTACTATACAAGTTTTTCATGGTTTTAAAAAACAACCCCTACAGCTACCCCTACCCCAATAATTTCATACAAAATAAAATTATGCCAACTTAAAAACATTTGGTGTACTAAGCACTCTTTATAAGGCTTGAGTGCTTACTAAGAAACTATTTTTGAAAATTCGCACCCTAAGGGGTTGAAAAGGGGTGAAAACGTTTGTATGCAAAATCGTATTCAGTGGTCGTATTGAAATGAAACTTTGGATAAATGTTACTTATGGCAAGGCTAATAAAATGCATCATTGTTTTTTTTTTAAACAACCCTTATAAGGGGTGCGATGGGGTGTTAAAGTTTGTATGGAAAAATCGTAATGCGTGTTGCGATTTGCTTCAAACTCAGTTTGGCTTCTTAAAATACAAAAATATTAATGACTACATTCAAAATTTTTCAAAACTACCCTTACGAAAGGGGATGGTCGGGTGTCAACATTTATATGGAAAAATTTGTATGCTTGGCTTGATTTACTTCAATCTTTGTTCGGACACTTAAAATACGATATTACTATACAAGTTTTTCATGGTTTTAAAAAACAACCCCTACAGCTACCCCTACCCCAATAATTTCATACAAAATAAAATTATGCCAACTTAAAAACATTTGGTGTACTAAGCACTCTTTATAAGGCTTGAGTGCTTACTAAGAAACTATTTTTGAAAATTCGCACCCTAAGGGGTTGAAAAGGGGTGTAAACGTTTGTATGCAAAATAGTATTTAGTGGTCGTATTGAAATGAAACTTTGGATAAATGTTACTTATGGCAAGGCTTATAAAATGCAACATTGTTTTTTTTTAAAAAACCCTCATAAGGGGTGCGATGGGGTGTTAAAGTTTGTATGGAAAAATCGTAATGCGTGTTGCGATTTGCTTCAAACTCAGTTTGGCTTCTTAAAATACAAAAATATTAATGACTAAATTAAAAATTTTTCGACACTACCCTTACGAAAAGGGATGGTCAGGTGTCAACATTTATATGGAAAAATCTGTATGCTTGGCTTGATTTACTTCAATCTTTGTTCGGACACTTAAAATACGATATTACTAAACGAGTATTTCATGGTTTTAAAAAACAACCCCTACAGCTACCCCTACCCCAATAATTTCGTAGAAAATAAAATTATGCCAACATAAAAACATTTGGCGTAGGCACTCTTTAAAAAGCTTAAGTGCTTACTAAGAAACGATTTTTGAAAATTCGCACTTTAGGGGGTTGAAAAGGGGCGTAAACGTTTGTATGCAGAATCGTATTTAGTGATCACATTGAAATGAAACTTTGGATAAATAATAATAATAATAATAATGCTGGACAATCCACACAGCATCAACTAGCCCCAAGCTAAGCAGAGCTTGTGTTATGGGTACGAGATGACTGATATACTTAATACAATATTATATTACATACATAGATATTTTTTACTATACATAGAAAATACCCAGAACACCCGGAATAAATATTTGCAGATACATGTTACTAATGTCAAGGTTTCAAAAATGCATTATTCTTTTTTTTAATTACCCTTATTAGGGATGTGATGGGATGCCAAAGTTTGTATGGAAAAATCATAATGAGTGGTGCTATTTGCTTCAAACTCAGTTTGGCTTCTTTTAATACAAATATAATAATTAAAACGTTTAAAAATTTTTCATGACCACCCTTATGAAAAGGGGAGGTCGGGCGTCAACATTTATATGGCAAAAATTGTATGTGCGGCTTAATTTACTTCAACCTTGGTTCAGACACTTAAAATACGTAATTATTATGCAAGTTTTTCATGATTTTAAAAAACAACCCCTACAGCTGGTTGAAAGGCAATATATTAATTTCATAAATACGCTAACTTATAAACATTTGGCTTAGGCATTCTTTGAAAGGTTTAGGTGTTTACTAATAAACTATTTACGAAAATTTACACCCAAGGGGTTGAAAAAGGGTGTAAACGTTTGTATGCATGTTTAGCGATCGTATTGAAATGAAATTTAGGATAAATGTTATTTTAAAAGGCGTTATGGATTTTTTTTAATTGCTCTTATAAAATGCCTTTAAGGGTGTGATGAGACGTCAAAGTTTGTATGGAAAAATCTTATTGATTATTGCGACTAGCTTCAAACTTAATCATGGAATACACAACCATGGAAAACACAGCCAGGAATTGGTTTACATTCTTGCATCCAATTCCATGGTCGTGTATTTCGTGGTTGTGCTTTTTAGGTCATACCAAATTTTCTGCACTCTTAGAAAACACAAGCTTAGGATTGGATGCCAAAACCTATGCTCCGTTTGCACTCGCTTTCTAGAGCGGATCCGACTCGGATAGGTTAGGTTAGGTTAGAACATAAAAAAAACGCGCGAGGCGAGCAAACAGAGCGAGCGTGCTGCGGCAGCAGCCACCGAAGCGCCAGAAATAAAACTCCATGATATACCTATACTAAGTTACAACTGACTCTTTAGTTGCGTCTTTGCACTCGCTTTCTAGGGCGGATCCGACTCGGATAGGTTAGGTTAGGTTAGAACATAAAAAAAACGCGCGAGGCGAGCGAGCGGAGCGAGCGTGCTGCGGCAGCAGCCGCCGAAGCGCCAGAATTAAAACTGCATGATCTACCTATACTAAGGTACAACTTGACTCTTTAGTTGCGTCTTTTGCACTCGCTTTCAAGGGCGGTTCCGACTCGGATAGGTTAGGTTAGGTTAGAACATAAAAAAAACGCGCGAGGCGAGCGAGCGGAGCGAGCGTGCTGCGGGAGCAGCCGCCGAAGCGCCAGAATTAAAACTGCATGATCTACCTATACTAAGGTACAACTTGACTCTTTAGTTGCGTCTTTTGCACTCGCTTTCAAGGGCGGATCCGACTCAGATAGGTTAGGTTAGGTTAGAACATAAAAAAAAACGCGCAAAGCGAGCGAGCGGAGTGAGCGTGCTGCGGCAGCAACCGCCGAAGTTCCAGAATTAAAACTGCATGATCTACCTATACTAAGGTACAACTTGACTCTTTAGTTGCGTCTTTTGCACTCGCTTTCTAGGGCGGATCCAAATCGGATAGGTTAGGTTAGAACATAAAAAAAACGCGCGAGGCGAGCGAGCAGAGCGAGCGTGCTGCGGAGTAGCCGCCGAAGCGCCAGAAACAAAACTGCATGATCTACCTTTACTAAGGTACATCTTGACTCTTTAGTTGCGTCTTAACGAAGCATAAGCTTTGGTTCGACCAATCAGAGCAATGGTCACCAATTCCCAGGTCGTGTTTTCCATAGTTGTACATTACCAACACGCGTTGGGAAGGACTCATAAACTACCCTTATGAGGGGTGCGAAAAGGCGTTTGTATGGAAAAGTTATAATGCATGGTGTGATTTGCTTCAAACTAAGTTTGGCTTCTTAAAATACAAAAATTGTAATAACAACTCTTAACATTTTTTAAAACTACCCTATCGAAAAGGGGAAGGTCGGGTGTCAACATTTACGTACATATATGGAAGATCTGTAGGTACCTTATATGCGTGACTTGATTTCTTTCAATTTTGGTTCGGACACTCAAAATACGATATTGTTACACAAGTTTTTCATGATTTCAAAAAAACAACCCCTGCAGCTGGTTGGAAGAGATAAAAATGTTTATTTCATCTATACAAATAAATAAAATTGAAGCGTCTGTTATATTAAAATAACCGGTTTTTACTGCATGCATATGAATGTATATACGGTACATGTACCAAAATAGCATTTTTTACAATTTTTGTCTATCTGTCTGTCTATCTGTTTGTTTGTTCCGGGTAATCTCTGGAAAGGCTGGACTGATTTCGACGGGACTTTCACTGGCAAATAGCTGATGTAATAAGGAGTAACTTAGGCTACTTTTATTTTAGAAAAAATAGAAAATGTCCAAGTAGGTACTGCCCAATATCGCGTGCAGCCTTTCACGCTCTAACCAGTGAACCGATTTGGATGAAATTTGGAATAAATATAGATTGTAATCTGGAATAGGACATAGGCTTCTTTTTATCCCGAAAAAATAACGGGAACGGGCAAAATCTGTCACGCAATCTGCGAGTGGCCGCTATTTTATGCCATATACCCTCTATTAACGCCATCTGTTGGCGACGCCGAGTACTACTTCAGTTATTTTATAATGACTACAATCATCAGTACTTATGTACTAGCGCCACCGTGCATCTTTATTTTTACATAGTACCTTTGTAAAAATGTTTACCGCCCAACGAAGTGGGCACGGGTCAGCTAGTTGTACCTATATTTTTTCACCAAGTGTGGTGATGGGATTTCAATTTCTCAATTCCGTTTCTAGAAAATAAAGTTACCATTTTCAAGGGTTATATTTATTTATTTTAATTATATTGATACTTAAATAAGATTTAGAAGTCATGTTTAAAACATGTATTCGGTATTTATTTTTTCTTAACCTATCTCAAGTGCCAGTCTCACTAAACAGGTTATACGAAGGCATTACTATTTTGTGTATGCAAAATAAACAAATATGTTTAAATTGATCAGTGTTTTAGAAATCTCGCGTAGTAACACAAAACCAGACAAAAATCTGAATTACATAAATGTAATCTAGAATTGAACACGGTGACGAAACAAGACAAGGGCATTACATGATCCACGCCACGACGTAATTCACCAACATTATTCATCCTAAATAAATGTTTTAACCGTACAGGCACAGTAAGGTGGCTTCAATAAGAGCATAACGTAACCTGCGACCCGACCGTGGTCGAACTCAATACTTCGTCAATGTGTTACGCAACCGAAATGTAGCAAACAATCGACCGATTTACATAATAGCCTTGTCGGTGCGCGATTACCGTCGCAAGCCGACCACGCGATCCCTCTAGTCCACGAATAGCCTAGCATCCATATTATTTTAATTGTAGTTTGCAATGACTAATGTTACGAAGCCCTTTTTTTTCCTCAAAAGATGACTAACAGTCAGAACTATGTTTATAGGTTGGTTTCACTTAGCTTACCAGGAATCGCACAAACATAAATTTCTTAAAACAGATACTTATTTTATTTACCTGTGTTTTATCATTGCGATTCGAATTCTAATCTAAACCAATGTTATAAATAGAAAATATTGTTTTTGTAATGGAAAAACTCAAAAGTACAAAACGTATTCTAACAATTCTTTATTAACGTAACTAATTTAAAAACTGAAATAGCATTGCAACTTTTGTAATGTTCGGCATAAAGTTATTCATATCTGTCAACTTCAGTTAGCTAACTGAAACCTTGCAAAATATACACAGGACTTATTAAGTTACGTGTTTTATTCCCGTTTATTTAAAATACAAATTATGTAACACAGCCTTAACCTTGACTCAAGGTTGCGTAACTAGGTACCTATCTGCACGTAATCTTGCGTATTTGTAGATGCTATAAAACATCACAGACTGTCACTACTAGTAGTTAGCAGTCATAGAAACATACCTTATTAAATCTCATGTCAGTAGGGATTTTACACTAGGGGTTTAACATTTTACAATAGACAGGTAAAAAGTGGCTTTTGGAAACAACACCATCTTAGTTTTGAGAAGAATCTCTTTCTGTAAAACTTACTGCAAACCCAATTCAACTAAAATGAACGGGCTTGTAAATGTTCATTCATAAAGTTGACATCAACTTTCTACAAACCTAATACTAGCTGATACTTATTGCACTAGCAACTATTCAACTGTTTTATGCGCAATGAATTGAGAAACCTAACAACTTACGAAGCTAATGAAATTATAAAAATACACTATGTCACTTCTCTCATAGTCATAACACGGTTCGCTAAATGTTGCCTTACGTAAAGAAACACGAGTTGCGCTTCGCTTTATTCTTATATAATTTTAGTTGACACATTGTATAAAACAATATAGTATATAATAAACGTAACATAAAGCATTAGGTGTCATTGGTGGACAATAGTTTTAGCCGTATTATTATAAATAAACAACATTATCACACTGTTAAATAATATCAAGTATAAATATACAAATCAGTATTTGTAAGAATATAAAAATAAAATTACAACTTCAAATAACGATCAAGAATGAATTAAGACCAATAATAAACATTTGAATTTCATAAATCGCTTTGCCACATTGCGTGTGTCGTCGAAGCAAAAACCGAAGCTACGCGATTCAATGGTCGTACTCTGCTCAATGCAGTGCCGCCGGGCTTTGCCTGACCTAACCGCAAACTACTTCAAACATTTTGTCACTGAGTATCAATCCTATTTTTATGGACTGGAGCTAGATGGGATCCTCCTACAAATATATGGATGCAATACAAATACAATCTCACACATGCACATTCAAACCTATCACCGCTAATTGATTTTCTCGCGATGTTCTCCTTCATTGCTTGGGATCACATTACTCTCATATTTTTCGAATCCATAATTCCAGTTAAAATTCCAACCCACATTCTTAGGATTAGAAGGCAGTATCGGTGCACTCTTGCTGCAAATATTGATACAATATATCTGAGTACAAATATGCAAAATTGTGGGCATAACGTGATTCCCTTGCATAGTATTTTCAACTCTATGCCTAGTGCTGTAACACTTTATTCTCATTATCAGTTTATATTAATAGTTAAATTTAATAATAAGAAATTATAATAATAGCAGGCATTTTCTGTCTACAATTCTGCATTAACCCTGCGTAAAGTTCTTTATTCGCTACCGCCGCCGCCGCCGCCGCTGACGCCACCGCCCCGCCGCCGCGCCGCGCCTTGCCTTCCGGCTACTGTATAGTTCTGATAACATAACGTTGACCTCGCTATTGTTTAAGTATATTCCCAGTTAGTGTTTGTTGGGATGGCATGAAAGTATGTCTGACTGTCTGGTTGCGTTTTGCGCAGCTGAGCTGAATAGCTGAGCCATTCTTAGTCCTTTTTGGTGCAATGAATGTCTGCAATCATTCACCTCGAAGGGAACAAGCAGAACCAAAAGCTCACAAAATAATGCAGTTACACAAATCGGACCAACTTAACAATATATTCACATAATTTATTGAAATGTCTTTTATATACTTACTTACTTTTAATTCATAATATGGTAATCATTACATAATGATGGCTCAATTCGTATTGAGACGACAGTTGACCGGCATAAGGTGTAACATGGAGTGATTCTTTAGTGTCATAAGCAAAAATTAAATTTACCTACATGTTTCATAATTTGATGTACCTAGGGACCTCATTAGTGTGAACAACTTTTTTATAGTTTTCTTTAATTATTTTACTAGTTCTGACAACCCTAAAATCAGCTAATCTAATCGTCGTCGGCTTAGGGTTTTCAAAAATTGTTAAGGAAATATAAAATAGAATCATATATAAATTAGATTTCATAAAAATTAACTATACTTATGTTAAAGAGTTCACAAGAATCCGATTCTTGCAACAAAAAAATATACATACTGAATTAGGTGCATCTAAAATGCAACGCAAATAGAACTGCTCGCTGATGCATGTCGTCTCTGTATGTGAATGCTCTTATTGTGCCTGACAAACAGTTTAATCGCTATTTGTTTGTTTATTTATGAGTAATTTCGTGCGTATTGCGAATGGTCGCTTTTATATGTTACCGTAGAACAACACGATTTTACCGTCATCGACACAATAGCAAATTGGAATGTATGGAATTGGTTACAAACGGTTTTAATTCTCCCTGTAGAATAACGACATACGAACACGGTTTGACGTGTAACCGTACCATGTACTACGGTAAATTATAAAAGCGATCAATGAAATTTCGATTTGCTATGTAAATAATAACGTGTAAATGACGATATACATTATTAACAGCACGCAACCGGACAGGAGGAATTAATAAGTATGCGCAGCGCTCACGCATTATACGGAAGCAGTCTAAAGTGCACTCTGATCAGGCGTGGCACAAGGACATCTCGCTTCGCCGTATGGTTGCCTCCCCACAAGTGAGTATATTGTTTTTTATACGACTTACTGATGGAAGAAGCAGAAGTCCACTTGGTCATAAGTGGGTCATGATGGTTATCATCACCTCTAACAAAGCATTACCTCGCAGGTCTCGTTCGTTAGAGTGTCGTGCCCTACGATGCATTGCTCTGCGTTCATCAACAGAAGCATACAGGTGTTAAGCCGTGTGCCCGCATCTTCACCAGTACCCGCACCTTTAAACCAGAACACAGCAAGCTGCTGAGTGTCAGTATTATACATAGTGGTAGTACTTCCCCTATTTGAATAAAGCAAATAAGTTGAACCCTGTTCACCCTTAACGATTTGCAAATATGTACCACTGTAAACTGTTGTAAGTGATCTCTTTGATTCCATGGAATAAATTCCTTTGACTTATTACCTAGTGAAACCCTGAAGTCTATTGATCGTTGAGGGCTAATGAGGATACTCATTTTGATGAATTAGGCCAAATACCTTACCCAATGGGTGTTTTTATGTTATAATATATTTTAGTAACATTAATGTAGAAATGAGATTCAAACCTAGCTCCTACTCTTACTGCTTTATCTCAAATTACAGACTTGTTAAAATCCTATGAATAATCGTTCAGCGCAAAGCGGTGATCCTCGGAGCAGACTGTTTAAAATATATACCTACATTTTTGTTTTGTGTTGACATAATGTCAACACTAAGCTGGGAGCACTTTCACATGTCATTGTAATATATACTTTAATTCAATTAGATAAGATAAAATATACATTGATAAATTTAAAGGGCTCTGTCGCGGCATGATCCAGTGTCAACTTGTTTGTAGCCAACTAAACTTGTACAGAAAGACCGACCGACAACGTTTGTTGATAATATCAACTAGAGGCTTCAATCGCATCCGTCCTAAATGTCTTTGTTATTGGATTACATAATGATAAGCAAGTCGTTATTAAACTGATAACGTAAGTAGTAATTACCCTTGACTCATCCGGCATTATTTGCGCAATCGATTTAATATATAATTGTTCTAAGAAGATTGCACTGATAAGTGGGAGTGAACTCGCCTTCTGATTCAATGGTCGTTCCTCAAACGATGACGGAAAACATCGTGAGGAATTCTAGAATACTAATTAGTTTAGTTACTAATCTAGAAGCGGGTATGAGTAAAAAGTGATATTTGGGAGTACCTCTATATTGTGATGTTTCAAAAAAACACTTGAGTTTTTTTGACAGGAAGTTCCACTTTTTGTTCCAGATGCGTTATAAATATGCGCGTGAGCTTCTATCATCGGGGCGATTCCGTGATGCAGCGCCACATCTGGCGCACGTTGCGGCCTCGGTAGAACCCACCGCTACTATAGCTCGAGATCTGCTAATACAAGTAAGCTACTTCTACTAAAATCACCTGGCGTTAGATTTCCACTACTGGACATAGGCTCCCTCTATACTTTAACCAAGGAGAATGATTTTAAGTCTTTTCCATGCTCCGCTTCCCCCGATCTTAGCAACGTTGTCGGTACGTTGCGTGGAAGAGCGTGCTACGCTTGGTCTCTGGTATTTTGGAAAGATTTTTTTTGCGTCAAAGCCTAGAAGAATAGACAAGAAACTAAAGTACAGCTAATGTATTACATTGTAATTTCGAGCCTTTGACCTTCATTTATTAAGTATTTAATTAATAATTTTACGCAAGAATCGAAAAAGAAATAAATAGCTTCACGACCTTAATCCCTTGTTACGCTAGATATCCCCTCAGATATCACGGAATATTGATATCTTATTGCCAAGAATGTCCAAGGGGGAGAGTTACGTCTAAATATTACATTTGCGATATACTCACATTTTGCAGTTGTTTTAGTTTCATATATAATAGATTGCAAGCCCATCGCCGCTAAAGCAAGCGCCGCTAGAAACGAGGTTACCCGAAACGATATTATTTAAAAATGGCATGATACGAATAAAAGAAATGTTGAATTATACAAGTTTGAAACAAAATACTCCTGAATCTTTGTACCTTAATAAACGGTTGTGGTAACGAGGCTCTTTGCTGCGTAAACGTATCATGTTGCCATTTGAATTACATTGTTACTCGTAACTCAACTGCATGTTGAGTGTTTCCACAAATTAAAGACAATTTTGCTTAGTTGTCGTCCTGTGTTTCTCGGATCTTGTACGATACGTCAGATTTAATTGCTAAAAGCTAATTTCACTGGCGATAGTGGCGTCCTCCACACCAGACCAGCCTGTATCATACCCCGGGCCGGATTATCCCTAAGGCGGATTAGGCAACTGCCTAGGGGCCCACGGGGGTCTGTCAAAGCATGCCAGGTACCAAGAAAAAATTCAATGCAAGCAAAAAGCAGGAGTCGATGTGATTGACTCGACTTATGCAATATAAAAAGCAATATACAATTATAGGATTAGGTACCCGGAATTTCTAATAGTATATTATTTAACCCAGTAATGCCCGAATTATTATTTTTCCGGTTTTTGTTGTTTTAGTTGTTGAATATTGTTTAATGAGGGGTTTTTTAATATGTCATATTAATATTATTTCTATAAATATATTAGAAGTTAGAAAAAAACCACGTGTCCAAGTGGACACGCTAAGCGTTTACAATAGCAAAAAAAACCAAAACAACTAGTTTGATCAACCTACCTAGTACAAGGTGATAAATAAATCAAAAAATACAACTGAACAGTTTTTATTGTTTTTCATGGTAGGTATATAACAAAGCAGGTAAAGCAGGGTTATGCACAAACCCCATCGCACTTCATATAGGTACTCAGTTCTAACAGAGGAGTTTTTTGGTTTGCAGTTCGGTCCAACGCATCTCTTTCTTTTGTTGCATTTCTGGACATAATAGTTTTCATGCCATCGAAGCGCCCTGCATTGGCCAGTCTGGAAGAAGCGCTGGGTCTTCCTGTAATAATAATGTAGTCATTCATCATCAATAAAAAGTTCAAACAAATTGACGGCAGACTTGTCACCAGCGTTGTCATTTTCGATCTCTGGGAATGGTCCCAAAAATGTTCAACCCATGTTCTCATTCTTTTACCACAAAGATCGTCAAAACAACGAGTAGAGTCCGGAGTTTGGTTTTTATGACGTACCTCGGCATCAGCTTCTAACTGTCGAGGATTCAAATTATCAGCTCCCCCTCCACTATCTTCATCACCAAAATCCTTATATGTCAAAATTGCTGGATCCGGAGGGGCAACGTAAATAGATTCCGGTATCAGAAATTCAACATCGAGAACTTCATTTATGGTGCATCTTCCCCTAAACTGGTCGAAAGTGCAGCATCTGAAAGTAATATATCTCCTTTGAAATGCTATGCCTAAAGCTTAGCGTGGTCATATGGCCACGGTAAGTTTAGTGTAAGATGCAACACACTAAATCGAAGTAATGTGGTATTTTATAATTGTGTAGAGATGAATTAATAATACTTTTGTTATTTCGCATGAAAATAAGTTGGATAAACACAAAAATTACAAAATAATACCACTTACCCTACTCTCGGGTCCATTTTTTTACAACTTCTTAGATTCGCGCCAAAGAAATGAAAATTTCTCCGTCACAAAACTTTGGTCATGTATGACAGTAACATTTGTCAAAACTTTGACATTTGACAGTACGCCGTGAACAATTAAAAGTAAAAATATATTACAGTATTACCATAATAACCATTTTATTTTACCCTTATTTGTGTAAAATAAAATGGTTATTATGGCCACGCTAGGCATTACTGGGTTAAGACTGTGATGCAATCATGGAACTTATCGGTTCGGTATCGGTCGAAAAACTTTTCATACCGACAAACTGTTTTATTTATCGGATCTAATAATAAATAATAATAATTTATCTACACCTGCTAGCACCGAATTACTCTCGATATATTTTATCGAGGCATTTCCTTGTTAACAGATTGTCGGTAAATTTAAACTTTTCGAATTTATCAACCTAGCGTTGACCTAAGTGCCATGCTAGTCTCGATAAATTTCAATGAAACACCATTTTATCGAAGATTTATGTCAAATTTTATCTATAGATATATCCATGCTTACTTTGCTTACTATGTACTGTGTAACCGCTGGGGTTTTTATTTTCAGGTGATCTCCGCCTTGAGTCCATCGCGCGATCCACGCCACCTCACCCGGACTCTCTACAAGAGCGTCCGCCAACAATCCATCACCGCAAACATAGACCCTTCCTCCATAGAATGCCCTATTTGCTTCAACATTATGAATCAGCCAGTTACAACCACATGTGGGCACACGTTTTGCCGATGCTGCATTAGACGCACCATGCTGAGTAGAAGCGTGTGTCCGCTCTGCTCCTCATCGTTGACCGACTTCTATCTGGCTCAGGTGTGTGATTCTAAACTTTCCGAACAGGAAATATTGTGACATTAACTGAAAGTTTATTTTAAAAGCTGTATATTGTTCCCTAAATCATGTATTCGTTTTTGAAGATGATTTTAAGGATTGTGTAATTCATTGTCAGTTTCATTTTTAATATCTATAGATAAAATTTTACGTAAATTCTCGATAAAACGGGGTTTTATCGAAATATATAGAGATTGGTAACATGTAACTTAGTTAAAGCCTACAGTTAAGGTGCTCAACAAGAGACTCACTCGATAAAATGTGTCGAGGCTAGTTCTGTGCTAGCGGGGGGTGTAGATAAAAATAGATGAAATCAGTTTGTCGACCGAAGTACCATGATCGCATTCCTGGTACGATAAGTTTACGCCACAAATGTCAAATTTGTTCGTAGGCCCTCTGATTTCTATGTAATTATAATTATAAAGGTTTGTCCACAGACTGATAACACAGAGTTCGTCTGCGCAGTCCTTGGCAACATCACGGCCCCGCCACAAATCGATCCAGACTTCATTCCAGTCTTTCCGTGCACTGTGGCGTTCCCAGAGTGAGTATCAAATCTATTGACGTCAAACTATATGCTGTAATAGATCAAGATTTCTCTAACTTTATGTATAAGAAATGGATCTATCTATGATGTGAGCGTGCCTGTATAAGTTTGAGGTACTTTATTAAAATCTTCATAATATTGTGCTTACCTGCACTTTACCACAAAGATTATTATCCCAAAAATTATGCCCTCAATTGGGATTTGAACCCACGACTCTCCCCTTGTTACGAACCCATTTTTTTAACCCTTGGGATGTTGTTAATACGGTACTAAAAATATGTGTGCACAGCTAACATGTTACACGACGAACATCAAACAGGACAAAAAATAAGTTATTACTACAAACATTCAAACAACGCCCTAACCCTGAACTTAGCCAATCTTTTACTATGAAAACCAGATAAAATATATGATACTATGTATATAGTATATAATGATACTATATACTTTATAACTAGATTTATGCTGTTATTTTGTTTCAGTATTCCGTGTCCGCTGATGATATTCGACAGTGATTTCCGGAACGTTGTCAAAGGTGTACTGGAGTCAGGCTCCCGTAGATTTGGAATGCTTGCATCTTTGGATGAAAACACATATGCTAACTATGGAACGGTCAGTGATTAATAGTTATACTTATTATTATTATTTGATGTCTAAAAAAGTTAGATAAAAAATATCGCAGTCACACACTGTACGCTACTTGGCTGCAGGACAAGCATGGCGTGTAATTGCTTAAAAGCGAAAGCGTAATCTAGGCGTACCTCTGTCTACCCTCCTTAGACATCCTCAAAGAATTTTAAGTAGGTACTTGGTACTAAGAGATCTGTGGGGATTAAAGTCGTGATGCTATTTCTTTTTTGTTATAAATGTTATTCTTCAAACTTATTAAATTGTATTATTTTCTGTAATAGGTTGTGGAGGTACGAGACTGTGTGGTGTTTGAAGATGGCAAATTTATTTTGTCGACCGTAGGCATATCCAGATTTCGTGTCATCGAAAAAGTCATGATAAATGGGTATGTACTGATTCTGTTCTGTGTCAGTTCGCAACTAACGGGGTGATAAATAAGAGATGCTAACAGGATCATGAAAAAATACGGTAGGAATCAAGCCGTAAGTTTCTTGCCGATTTTTCTATTCTTGGTCGCGAGGAACTGGCGCTTAGATTCACCTGAATACCAAATTACTACTAAGCATTTTCAATAAATTAACTATTGGTTACACATATAAATATTATTGTAACATTACAGATGCCCTTACGCTCGCGTCCAAGAACACACCGACATAATACCAATGGCGGAAGTATCTATCTTCAATCTCCAACTGCTGGCCCAGCAAATCAACTCTAAGGTCCAGCAATGGCTGCCTTCCCTTGACATAGCGCTGCGTACTGACATTGCGACATGCTTCGGACCCTTCCCTGAGATGAATCTTGAAGGAGAGTGGTGGGACAACCCTAACGGACCCATCTGGCTCTGGTGGCTAATTGCGATTCTACCGCTCAGGGCTGAAATACAGGTATAAATATACTCTTACGTGAGAAAGTGACGGAACAAGCTTAGCTTAGTAGTACACAGCAGACTCTTTGTGAAAGGCTCTCTGGAAAAGAACTATCAGCATGCATATTTCTACCGCCAAGCAGCGTTACTGTGTGTCAGTATTAAGAGCGTGAGTGTCTGTAATTACAGGCACATGAAGATTAACACCTGTATACCTCGAGTTGATGGACGAAAGGCATCGTACAGTCGTCTACAATTATATGTATACGCAACATAATTTTCAAAATCATGTCATAGCTATAATTTTCACAACTATGTCTACAAACTAATATCAAAATGGTGTAGTTTACTGACCATGTACGTATGTACATGATTTTTATATTAGTTTGTATACATGTTAGTGAAAATTATTTCGATGACATGATTTTGAAAACTATGTTATATATACCTTCGATCAATGATACCCCCTAGATGGCATTCAAAAGCATAACTAAAAGGTATCCGCGTGAATATATTCTTAGACAGCTTTGGTTACTAACAAAGTGAGAAATAAATTATAAACAGTTTTAAGTTCAACATGTAGCAACCATGTTACCTAGTAAATAACGTCACTAATTGTGTCGATACAAAACAAGAGCTCACTTCTCAAGCTCTTATTTGCCGAGACGTATTTTTTGCGCCGACCTTATAATTATCTAGTGGTATCATTGATCGAAGTTGTATACATATATTATTGTATACATATATATTTGACGACCGATGTGGCGCAGCGGGCGAATGTCCGCCTGCGACGCAGAGGTTGCGGGTTCGATTCCCGCCTCGGGATAAATGTTTGTACGACCTGCAAATATTTATTCCGGGTGTTCTGGGTATTTTCTATGTATAATAAAAAATATCTATGCATGTAATATAATATTGTATTAAGTATATCAGTCATCTAGTACCCATAACACAAGCTCTGCTTAGCTTGGGGCTAGATGATGCTGTGTGGATCGTCCGGCATTATTTATTTATTTATTTATATAATTACAAACGATTGTATATCACGTGGGTCATCTGCTTGCATCGTCTATAAGTCGAATAAAAAATATAGTCCAGTTAAGTGTTCTTTTTATAACAAACCACGAAGATTTAAAGCAAAATTATAAATGTAAAAAACGAGTGTGCTTTAGACCACACGACTGAAGTAAAACTTCTTTAATATACGAAACGTAACTGGCTATGAGAGAAAGAGAGAAATCATACCCCCTCGATGGTAGTGTTAAACGTTTAACGCAACCTTGTTGGAAGTCGCATAAGAAGTATTACTTCAACTAGTCAAACTATATAATTAGATACATTTTTTGTTTCAGATGTTGATGTTGTCTACAAAGCATTTAACCAAACGTATGACGGCAGTTCTACGTAGCCTGGACGCTATGGATTATTACACATACGTCTACAGAATACTATAGGCAGAATACTGAAACTATTTTTGTTATCTAAAAACTATACAGAAACTACCATCAAGCAAGATGTAAAATACACTCAAAAATCAAAAAGAGGACTTCTATGTTTTGGAAGCTGTCATTTGAGAACTTGTGAATATACCTATTTATAATTTATTGTTTCTGCCATTAAGTAACTGGTAAGTTTTAGGTCTTCAAATATGATTTTGCCGTTTTCTTACTTTGATCTTCGAATTATCAAATAATCATGAAAAAAAAAAAAAAATTTGAAACTTTACTATTCCGTTCAGAATTCTTGCCTTGTTATGGCGTTTGTTCTTGGGGTTCTTGCTCTATACGACGGCATCTTTTGCGTACGCAAATATAGATTTGGTGCTAAATATAATATAGATTTTAGCCTGTGGTGACTAAAACATTTTTATTTACCCCTTTTTTTTTAATCTCCCATCATCAAATGTTTGATTGGATTGTATACATGTCATTTGTAAGTAATACATTCATTAGTAAATGTTTGAAAGTCTCACTTTAGGTTACTAAGTGCTACTTTCATGTTTTCTCTCACCGCCTAAAAGACAGAATAATCAGATGTTGTTGGTGAAATCTAGTTCTAACAACGGAATACTATTCAAATATTTTTTATTTTTAAGTTATGGTAAAAAAGAGCAAAATTTATTTCAAACGGAATTCAGCTACACAGTTCTCGTATCTTCCTAAAAGCGGCAATTTCATATTGAATCCCCTATTAATAATAATGTTGACTGAATCTTATCATCTAAGTGCAGGGTTATATTGTGATTAAAATGTATTGATAACTACATCGCTATAATAGTTGGCAGGTATAACTTTAGTTTAAAATATAAATATTTTATTTAACAATTGTGCCAAAAATATTTTGTAGTTGTCTATTCTTATCCTAACATTAGAGAAATAGATAAGAGGACCAATTTTGATGTAGCTACAGGTAAAGCAGTTTCTCAAACCTTCTTAAATTAAGGTTCTCACTAGATTATAACATTGCGTCTAGTTATTGGAATTCATAAGTCCATCTGAGTAGTTTTTTAGATCATGGAAATTTAGAACAGAAGTAAA
This sequence comes from Electrophaes corylata, assembly GCA_947095575.1. Classification (NCBI taxonomy): domain Eukaryota; kingdom Metazoa; phylum Arthropoda; class Insecta; order Lepidoptera; family Geometridae; genus Electrophaes; species Electrophaes corylata. The sequence continues at coordinate 6,924,649 of OX352698.1, read as the reverse complement.
TAAATTATATCATAATAGTGTTGCACTTGTCGGTCATAAAATCTGGAATTTCTGGAGATGCTGACAACTAGACCGATAATAACCGATAATATTCAAAGACATCTTATTATTTGGAGCACATTCCAAATACCTAACTCGTGTATTGGAATATTTATTGTTAAAAAGTTGTGTCTTTGTGTGTTATCTATGCCCTTTTATTTAAAAAAAAACATTTGGTTTAATAATTTTTCTTATCACTGATACCCAATATTGTGAAACCTTACGGACTTTTTAAATGTTAGAACAAGCCTCATGGTAAACTGGGTTATCAAATCATCAAATCATAATCAAATATTTCAAAGTAAAGTTACACAGGTTATTCTTTAACCAATTAATACATTAACGTAGTTAAGTTTAAGTAGTCTGCTAGATTTTCGCCTAAATAATAAGTGTGTATAAGTGTTAAAAAGCTTAGTTTTAAACGAGTTTCCATATAAAATTGACATATCGTCACCTATGGCTAATTCACGAATCTGCATAATACACATTTTACAGGAGAGCAAAAAAACTTTATAAAAAATATGTTTTTGCACTTTTCAAATAGTTCCCAAGGACCTATTTTGAACTTTTATATCTTTTTGTTATTTTAATTGAAAAATGTTTTTTAAGCTTTTTTTTAAAAGCATTTCAAGCTGATCGGCATTAAAAAGTAATATATATTTGAAATATTCGTTGCATCAAATTAAATCCACAATAACCTGATGATATCGATCGTAGGCGTTTAAACGTGCAAAAATACTTTGGGTAATTGATTTATAGTTCAATATGCATTTTCAAAAAAAAATAAAATAAGAAAACTCATCAACAAAATATTCGATAAGTATGAAATTATCATACTTACCAAATATTTCGTGTGTAAAAGCTATGATTTGACACAATTTTGTATTGTTCTGAATTTTATACATATTGGTGCAGCCGACTGTACTAAGCGCCACGTTTATGAGAAAATCGAAGGTTAAATTCTCACTGGAGTATGGAATTCCTTAAAATTATTCACGTTATTCCAGCACTCCTGTATACGAGCAATCAGTATTGATTAGTTTAATTCACACTAATTCAAACCTCGCACTAGTAGTAGGTGGCAGTACACTCACATAAAAAAATCTTAACAAATTAACCTTCGATTTTTGTGCGTTTTTAATCCTTATTACTAGCTCGTTAAGCAACGGATTTGTAATATAAAATCTTTAAAATACACTTCTATATTTGGTAGTATTAGGTATGCCATTGCCATTCCGTTTGTTGATGTCATACAGAATGCAGATAATGATCTCACTCGAAATTACGTAACAATAAAATATTTAGCTTTATTTTTAGGCTTAGTAATACTACCTATTTCGTTAAAAGGTATTGAATTGATTTATGTTGATTAAGCCTAAGCTTGAATACTAAGCATACCTACGTGTTATTTATTAAGTACCTAAACAATGTCCAAAAACATTACTACTGTGATTTTTTCTATGTAAGTCAGGGCTGGCATCCACTAATTAAAGTATAATCATCATCTAAGATGAGGGTTAACGGCACGTTCATAACATGCCAATGCGGTAGGCGCGCAGTGGAGATATGCGTACTTCGGTGGACTTGCACTCCCATAGCATAACTAGATTTGGTAACTACATTCTAAATTGAGTCCTGTACACCGACTTGCGTGCATCTGACAGTGCTACTTTATTGGTTAACGCAGGAATCTTCGTTTTGCTTTGGTTGTTACCGGTCCGTTAACTTTGTCAGTGCAGTCAGAAAATGTCTTTAATTCAAGATAATTCTTGAATGAAAAATCATGCTGAAAATTTTGGCAAAAATTTTAAGATGAATCATTATAAATATTGTTACTAATTGTTCTACATACCGAAACGAAGGAGTGGTTTAAAAATCTTAGAATCAACTTTTGTTGCTGACTGTATACAACAAAAATATTTTTTGTTTTGTATTAGAAGTATTTAAAAATAACGGATCGACAGCAGTTTATTAACCGACAGATGTCTAAATTTTGAGAGGTTTCTATGTAAATACCGCTATACTTTTACTACCTTTTTATTTACCATTAGGTATTTTCATTTTGTCATTCGAAGATAAGTACAGTAAGTAAAGAAAGTTATTAAAAAAAACCACTGATATCGTCATTATTAGGATTTATTTTCTATTACATCTTCCTCGTTGTTAACTTTTTTTTGTGTAGCTTTTCTATTTGATTGAAATTCAAACTTGAAAATTTGATAATTAAAATTTGTTTTTTTTTACATCCTGTAGTATTTAGTATGTTCCTCTAGGATAAATTAACTGGGTACCTACGTAGTGTTATTTAAAGTCTGTATGTGTACCTAATTTCGGTGGTATTTCAACAAGGTACCTACTATAACTTTGCTGTTTTAGCGCTACTTAATTAGACCTAAAACCAATGACAGGTAGGCCGTCTACAAAATTTGTCTGATAGGCACTTTATAATAATAATCTATACAAATAAATAAAATTAAAGTGTCTGTTTGTAATATTAAAATTACCGCTTTTTAATACATGCATATGAATGTATCATCATCATCATCATCTTCAGCCTGTAGAAGTCCACTGCTGGACATAGGCCTCCCCCACACGTTTCCAGGAAGAACGATTCTGAGCCCTTTCCATCCATCGACTTCCCGCGGTCCTAACAATGTCGTCAGTCCATCGGGTAGGAGGACGTCCTACGCTTCGTCTTCCGGTTCGTGGTCGCCATTCGAGAATCTTTATTCCCCAACGGTTATCGGTTCTACGAGCTATATGGCCTGCCCACTGCCACTTCAACTTGCTGATTCTGAGAGCTATGTCGGTGACCTTGGTTCTTCTACGGATTTCCTCATTTCTGATACAATGAATGTATATACGATAGGTACATATACCGAAAACGCATTTTTTTAAAATGTTGTCTGTCTGTCTGTTTGTTCCGGGTAATCTCTGGAACGGCTGAACCGATTTCGACGAGACTTTCACTGGCAGATAGCTGATGTAACAAGGAGTAACTTAGGCTACTTTTTATCCCGAAAAAAAACGGGAACGGTAAAAAACTGCCACGCGGGCGAAACTGCGAACGGCCGCTATTTTATGGCGTAGTAACGCCATCTGTTGGCGACATTGAGTAGTAGTAGTACTACTTCAGTAAGGATTTGTAAGTAAAAATGTTTACCGCCCAACGAAGTGGGCACGGGTCAGCTAGTATAATAATATACCTTTATATCTTACTGGTTTACTCGTTAAAGATATACCTTTATATCTTAGACGAGTAAACCACTGGTTTACGGTATATCTTCTAAGCTTCATATCCAAAATATTAAATTTATGCTTATTTTAAAATCTTATGTTATATTAAAGTACTTATATCTCTTATTTCAGAGTGCCCGTTGGCAAAGTAGCTCATTCCAATAATTTCTGGCTAGTGCGGTCTTTTTCACTTTTCCTTGATAGGCACTTTACACCTTGCTAAATGCACCACACACCGGGGCGCGGCGGCGCTGACAGACGTCACGCACGGCACGGCACAGCGTACTTCGGTGGCCCGAAGGACGCCGAAGCAGGCCGAAAATACCGCCGTGCACCACCCTTAGCACCACCCAAATCCTCACCCGTTTTAAACCATAATTCGATTAGTTTAGCTGTCATTCTGTGACTCGCGGGACGCGGTGGCAGGCCACAGCAACCCGTGGAATGAAACGGCATGCCACGACGTGTCACTATAGGATACCTAGTATCTAAATAAAGTAATATTAAATTCTAAACTCAATTGAAATGTTAAGGACGATAATTGCATGGTTAGGTAAAGATAAGATGGATAGCTTTATTTACACCACCACGCGCTAAATATTGGAATCTTTTATTCCATCTTTTTTTTCGAAGATTTTTGGCAAAACAATTTAGGCTTTCTGATTGAAGTTCTAAGTAAAATTTGGCGACTTGTTCAAAGTTTCTACGGTTCTAGCGATTTAGTCAAACGCTTACCTGGCAACACTACTGTGTATCAATCCTAGTCTTCTAATTCTATGGTATCAATCAGTGTCTATAATTCTAAAGTGCATACTCTGTGTACTTTTCCTAGACTCTGTTTGTTTTTGTGGTACAGATTATTGTAAGAGTAAAGTAATATACGGAGTAGGTAAATTATAATAAATAATAAGGACCTAAGTTAGGAGTACTAATATTCTGTGTGGGTTAGGTGTTTCAGTCTATAAAAAAGTACTCTGTGGTTAGGTGCCTGCCTATTTATTGTAATGTTTTGTGTTGCATTACAAAAAGTTTATGAAAGTGCCAAAAACCATAATATTCTAAGCATATTCATAATTCTATTGAAGTAAGAATAGAATAATATAATAGTTTATTTGCAACACACGAAAACATTAAAAAAACAAACAGCCATTTACAATAATTCAAAAGTGTTACAAATTGGAACCTAACTCAGCATGATGCGGGTTGGCAACAACCCACGCTGGTCTTCCGTTAGGGCCGGTTTAGTTGAGCGGACATGATACAGAATACATAAAAAAATTATAAGCAAGAATATCAACTTCCCTATTCACATTATCTAATTGTACAGTTCCTTGAGCTTTACTTGGTTCTACCTCTTTCTTATGCAGTGCTAGTACCATTCCAGTTAGATCGAAAAAAAATAAACATGGTAGTTATAAGGTGGAAAAATCCGTGCAGGGGTGGAGGCCGACGATACAACGAAAGACTGAAAAACTTTGTAACCATGTTCAGGTAAGAAACACTTTTGGCTGACTGTTGTGTGAAGACGCCGCCAAATATCGTGTTTACATTGAACTAAAGATTCAGACTAGAGATAAATGTACTGACTGCTATAGATATGAATAAAATTTAATCAACCACCAAAGTCACATGCTCTGTTTTGGTTTAACTCCAACACTACCTTATATTCCCGCCATTTTCACAGTTTGCTCTGGACCTCAAGCACATATTATCTTGACAATGTCTTAGTAAACAGCATGCTTCTAGGGTGCTTCTCTCTGTTTGTCAGAGAGTCTCTCACAATTTCAAACAAATTGTATTTCAGATTACGGCTATGTTTGATGATATCCCGAGCAACTTTTGTGGTTTGTTGCCTGACCTATAATGAGCACATGAGTTATAACTATGCTATTGAATTTCTCATGGAACCAATACATTGGTTTGTGGACAATTTTGCAATATATTTAGGACAGGTAAAAATTTGAAAATCAAGTACTGATAGTTATAGATTTTTACTATGCTAGGTATTTAACACATGTTTTTCATTACAGGTGTTTGTATTCTGCGTTTCAGTTCTGACTACAGCTGTTGTATTTATTGCATACTGGGTAGGCTTACCATACTGGTGGGAGCGTAACCCTTATTTCACTGTTTTTCTGGTAATCTTTGGTAATTGGTTACTGATGAATATCTTATTCCACTACTACATGGGAGTGACCACACCACCAGGATATCCGCCCCATGTAAGCACATCTTTATCTCTTCTGGTTTTATTTATTTATTTACAAAATTTTAGATAAACATACAGCTAGGTACACAAAAATTTAGATTAGAATGTAGAATATGTCTAGACTTATTATTTAAAAATGGATTAGAACAGTAACGCTTGCTGAAGGCTAATTATAAGTTTCCGCAGATAGGTGTATTTAAAATTTAACTAAACTGCTGCTGGTTTTTAAATCAGATTTAATAACAGTTCCTAACTCAACTGGTAGTGTTTGTTATAGGTTGTGATTTAGATACCCACTCAAAAAAAATGTCTCCAATTCAAAAGACAAAAATTCATTAGAATAAAATCCTAAGGATCACTTTGAAATATCTTAAAGTCAGGTGAATCCTAGGCATCTAGCTGATTTCATACCTACTCAGGAACACCTGCCCCCAGTGGCCACATGTGGCCAGTCTGGTTATCTGTTAAGACTCCGGACCCAAGTCGCTGCTGCAGAGAAAACCTTTGCAAATGGGGAATGACTTCCTTGGGACCCTTCCTTGACTGGTGCCGATTTCAGAGTCTTAATTTAGCCAATGACTCAGTGAGGTGTAAGCAAAACATACTGACACCTACATAAAAAACAAGCAGATAACAAGTTGAAGACCAATCAGGCTATTGATATGGGGTTGTTTGTAGGTGATGACAGTCTGAATTGCCTCTCACTGTTTTGTGTAATGTGAGCCTGTTATCCTAGTGGGTTTTAGTCCTTCAAAAATCCCACTTGTCCACACTATCTTTATTACAGAATATTTATTTATCGGACGCCGCCAGTCTATGCAAGAAGTGTATTGCGCCGAAGCCGCAACGCACCCACCATTGTTCTGTTTGCGATCGTTGCATCCTATGCATGGACCATCATTGCCCTTGGTTGAATAACTGCGTCGGCTACTTCAACGCGAGGTAAACACCTGTAGATCTGTTCTGTAAACAAGTACCTGTATGCTACCACGAATTTGAGTCAATTATTTAATCATATACCTACACTTGGCCACATCATTATTAAAGTCGATTACTTCTTTTAAATTTTTTAGTAAGATTTCAGGAAAATGTCTGTAATGGACTGACTTTTAGACCTCTTCATTTTTATTTACTATAGTATAGGTATTATACTATCGTAACGTCACGTAGCTTAGTCAACAGATATAAAACACGAATAGTATTGAGTGTATAACTGCTTTTTATTTATTAGCGTGGTCATACAACGCACAATATCTTCCTTTGTTGACGCACAAAGACTCCTGACGAATATGAACCTTTGCTGGACATAGGTCTTTCTCATAAGTAATCAGAACGAGCGTGTTTGAGCCTTCTCCGTTCACCCCCAGCCTTAACAATTAAGTTCTGTGTTCTGAGTGAGTGGTCTTCTGTCGTATTGTTTACCGATTGTTCTACGTTTTGATATTACAGATACTTCTATCTCTACATATTGTTCATGCTGGCTGGAGTTACGTTTATTATAATCGCTGGACTGGATCTCGGATACCAAGTGATGTGGGTGAATGACACCGGTGAGTTTTTTGACATCACAATAAGCCATCACACATCACTAAATGAAAGTACAACTACAAACATATTATCATTTAACATGAAAATTATTTAGCACACGAGGTCGTACTTCTGTATTCCTCAGATGCCGCAGAGCGGTGCATCGAACCCCACTTTTCTAACGAAAGTGATCTGCAAGGCAATGCATTTTTGTAGGTAATGGTAACCACAGCCACTTATTGATGGAACAGCAAATGGGCCATCTACTGTTCCATGAATAAAAATGTTTAGCAAGGTCAAGATAATCGTAACGATTAATTATCATCTTTTTAAATGCAACCTGCTAATAAAGCAAGCAGATGGCCTATAATAAAGGAACACAAACGTTAGTAATGTGCTCCAACCTGAGGCATACATTCAAACACAGCAATGCTGCTTGGCGGCGGAAATAGGCATGCTGGTAGTACTTGAATGGCTAAAACGACATTTATATATGTATATTCATTCAAGTCCTGACTACTCAGCTAGTTATTAGCCGAGAAAACACTGAGTAGAAACAGCGAGCAAGCGTGTACCTACAACCTGCATTATTTTTTAGGAGGCCTCTTACCGAACAACGATCCTGACCTGATCGGTCATTCCGTGCGTATAAACCAGAGCGGAGCCCTCATTCCTGTAAAAGAGTTGGTGGAGTATGACGCGTTCAACTTTCCGCGTGAACATGATTTACCTGTGCCGCCTGTGACCGAGTCCCAGAGGATCTGTGCGCATCCTTGGAAGCGACGTGCAGTTTTCTTCATGGCTTGCACTTGTGTAGGCGTCCTCTTTGCACTAGGGGTTCTCGCCATAATGCACGGATTGCACATTAGCAGAGGTGAAACGAGCGTCGAATCGCATATGAACAAGAGAACGCGAGCCGTCACGCGAATCTTTAGACATCCGTATGATTTTGGACGGCGCAAGAATTGGAGGCTTTTTTTAGGATTGACGGAAGGTAGAACCTTCGTCAGGCACGTTCTATTCCCCTCTGCTCACGCCCCGACCGGAAACGGCGTGTCTTGGTTCACTGTCCATAACTTAATGGAGCTTCAAGAAGATTGGCCGTGAAAACTCACTTTCTACGGCTTTTTACTATATTTCAGCATTTTTTGGTTGTACGTTAGGTTCGATCTCAGAAGCCTGTATTCAGCATTTACTTAGTAAGGATATTATTTGTCATTCCAATTTTATTGACGAAAAATCATGACCGGATGTATAAACAAAGACAATTCTATCCATTCCGAAGATTAGAATAAATTATCCAATCAATAGATTATTGAAAAGATGGTGTTTTTTTAAAAACGGTGTCCACCATCTTTATGCATGGCCCACTGTGATGTATTTAACAAAACGAGTAAATCTACGTTTTGTCACCTGTCGTGTTGCGTAATAGCAAAGCTTTCAAGTTATTTAGTACTAAAATTAAACCATACGAAGCCGTCGTCCGTCCAATTATGGCAAACTGCTCCATCATTTGGAATCCGCAATATAAAATTTATTCAAAACGCCTTGAAAGTGTTCAGCGTAGGTTCCTATACCATGATTCTTATGGCTATAGGTTAGCAAAACCTATAATAAAAGACTACAAAATGAAAACTCTATCCGTTCGAAGAAAGAAACTTGATCGGCACGATTCTTCATAAACTGTTCAACGGAAAAGTAGACTGCTGCGAGCTTGTCAGCCTTTTGAATATGAACACCCCTTCCAGACGGCCCAGAATCATAGCATGAAACCTTTTCACAGTGCTTTTCAAACAAATCTTTGTAAACATGCAGTCATCTCAAGACTGTAGTCAATAAAATAGTATTAAAAAAAAATACACTTGACATTTGTGATTCACCATATAAATTTAATCAAATACTACTTATGACATATGAAAGAGGTATTTGTACACGGAGTGTTTATATCATTTTGTTTTTAAGTCATAATTTAGTGTCTTTTTAAATTTGTGTTAATTTCTGTTGTTTTTGCATCTTATGTTTTTATACTTTATATATCTAGATATATAAAGTTGAATCAATATTTTAGTGCTTCCGGTAGCATCCTATAATCGAAGGGGCACATAGTTTTAAGTCCTTTTGTAACGTTTTCATGTTTATTTCTTGTGTTTCCGTTGCTGGATGTCCTATAATAAATAAATGAATAAATGTCTGTTAGGTATATGAAGGTTAGGTGCAACAAAAATCTCGCCGGCTTCCCAGAGTTATGTAGAGACAACTAAATTTGCCTCTTGCTATTATTCCGAGATATGAGACCCCTGTTATCCATAGCGTGTAACGTAATTTTATATTCTTTCGCAGGACTTATTCCCTAACTTTAAATTTATATAACTCTTAAATGACTGATCAAGTTGTGATTGTGAGATATATTCTAAATTAGGTATATAAATATATTTAAAAACATTGTAGTAATTAGGTACTACGAGTATAAGTTATTTTATAAGTTGTTGGTTATTGTTAATACGAAGTGCTTAAGTATTTTTTAGAAATAAATAAATGTCTACACACCTTAAATCAAATATATATTTACGTTTAAAACATAACTGTAATAAGTTTGAGTATGTTAGCCCTTGTTAACCTTATAACTAGGAAACTTCCAAATAATCATACAAATGTTTGTGGTTAGGTTATATTCTATTTGGTTTTTTTTTCGAATATTAAACCAACATGCCCTGGAGCATCTTGTCTAATCTAGTCCCTAGGTTTAAGAATAACTTAATAATTAATCAAAAAAGAAACTAGGTTTGTTTTAATGAAATAAAATAATCATGTTTTTAATATAATCTTTTATTTTTATTTCTACTTCATAACGATTTATTTATAATGCCTTGTCAATGGCGCTTGTAATCGTCGAAATTGCGGCAATTACTTACTTGCAATTGTAGGGTCTCTTTTACGCAAATAAATGAATTATAAATATTGACATACATTTAGCACAACACTAAGCAAAGCTTGTACTATGGGAATCAGATGACTGATAAAATAGGTAGGTACATAAATACTATAGGTACAGACAGTTAATAGCAGCAACAAATTGCCTCAAATCTAGTTTGTTTACAAGCGCCACAAACGGCTACAAGCTTTGTTCGACTAGACTAGAATTTGAATTGGATGACTTTGCTAGAAAGATGATAAAAGTAAATTCAAACCTACAACACTATCACATATTTTACAAACGTTTTTGTATAATTGTAACAATTCTTAAACTAGTTATTGCACCGTTTTTATGGAATATTACACACCTTACATTAGTAGGTACAACTGTTAAATGCAGTATTCTGTATTTTTTTCAGCTAAAACCACAAGTTTAATCGGCATGTTAGTAGGTACCTACCTAAACTACCTACGTAGGTACTTATGTATTACGACTAGTGTATGGTATATCATCATAATACGCATAAAACTAAAGGGATTAAATCTATGATCGTTTGCATCGTTAATACCTTAGGTACCTATTATTAGGGCATATGGTATGATGTACTATAATTAATAATTAAGCTTCGAACTAAAACTATACTAAAATTATTCAATGAAATGATGTAAATACCTAATAGCCATAAATTTATGCATGAAATGTTATAAGTTATGGAATAAATGGGCTTTTTTATTTATTGTTATTAGGACACATCTCAAAAAAACTGCTAGTTTTCCCACGTACTTACCACGTGGTATTTTACAGTCTCTTTTATATTTCATTTTACTTGTAGATACACTTTCACAATATTATGCGTACCTATATTTTAAAATTCACTCTGTTTAAAACAACATCGATATAAGTGACAAACATTAAAACACCTTATGAACTAGGTAGGTGCCTAAGGCATGTCAAAATCTATTATGGTTCGAAACTCTCAGAGGCCATGTATATAAGATCAGTGGATTAGTCTGTGTACGTAGAGAATAATGTAAAATTAAAGCTGCTTATATATGGTACATTCCCATTTATCTACATTCCCCTTAGTTGACATGTGGGTAAAGCAGGCAGCTAATCACCCTACCTACACTTACGAGAACAAGGATTCCCTGGCACTAACGCCCAGTAAAAAACATAACCCTCCTTCTGACGTCGGTTGAGTAAAAACAAAACACTCCATCTCTGTTAGAATCGGCGCTAGTTATGTGTGAACTGGAGGTTGTCTGAGCTAAGAGCCAGAGAAGTGAGGACGCTGCGGCGTTGCGGGTTCACTCCCAAGTTCTCCCAGTTGATCCACGACAAACGCGCTGTCAGATCTAGAAAATAACATTTTGTAAGTACGGTCTCCAGCACATATTCATAACACTTCATAAGTTTTAAAGTAACTTACGTATTTTCTTACTACTTTTATATTTGGTTGTTTGATTGTACCCACCTTAGTTAGAACATATTTAATAACAGTAACATAACTCTAAATAAAAAAAACCGGCCAAGTGCGAGTCAGACTTGCGCATGAGGGGTTCCGTACCATTATCTATAGTAAAAACGGCAAAAATTACGTTTGTTGTATGAGAGCCCCCTTAAATATTTATTTTATGCTGTTTATTAGTACCTATTTGTTGTTATAGTGGCAACAAAAATACATCATCTGTGAAAATTTCAACTCTCTAACTATCACGGTTCATGAGGTGCAGCCTGGTGACAGACGGACAAACAGACAGCGGAGTCTTAGTAATAGGGTCCCGTTTTACTCTTTGGGTACGGGACCCTAAAAATAAGCACTATGTAAGTTAGGCACCAACCCAACAAACATTAATTAAAATCAAGGCAAAAAATTATGTTTTTCATAATTACCGCTGGTATTCCAATGTGCGCGATCAGCTTTTATCTCCCCACGGAGACACTTTTCTACGTAAGTCAGCGGATCGTAGTCGGCGTCCAAGACCTGCAGAGAAATAATTAAAATCTAAAAAAACTCTCAGGGAAGACTTCTCATAGTTTATTTATTATTATTGTAGATATAAAGTCTTTCTGCCGCCAAGCAGCTTCATGTGTTGCGGCTTGAAGGGTGTGGGTGCCGGTGAAACAGCATCTCTATCCTCGTCAGTCACCAATCCGCTTACTATGCTAAAGTGTGGCGTCTATGGCTAACCCCTCCAAATATTCTATGTTCAAAAGTGGACTTATTTATACTGATAACGACGAAGGTCTCACCTCTCTAAGGAGCGCAATGTAGGCGATGGCGAGGCGCAGCGTGTCAATCTTGCTGAGCCGCTTCTCGTATGGAAACGTAGGGACATGCACACGCAGCTCGTCGAACGCCGAGTTTATACTGCTAAAGTCATAATACAATACACACATTTTAGCGTTATTATACTGGAGGCACGGTACTGGTTAACTATTGCCATCATACCAGATACCTACACCAGCCTCATACACATGCTGAAATTCGCGCAACGGACTATCGAGAGAGGTATGCTACAGATTCACTACGTAACCGAATTAGAAATGTAGAAGAACCAAGCTATCAATATCAGCAATGGGCATGCCTTAAACTTTGCAAAACCAATAACCGCTGAGGAATAAACTTTCTCGAATGGTGACCACGAATGAAGCATAAGACGTCCCCTCCATGGTTCAGATGGATAAGTGTGGAAAGGGCTCTTCCTGGAAATGGTGTTCAGTAGTAGACTTCTTCAGGCTGATGATGATCCTGGAGCGCGGATGCGATCCCTGTACCTACCTATCTGTATAATTTATATTCTCCGGCAATGCGAATACAGGGATTTTAAGCTATGTAGTCAAAATTATATGACTGTGCAGCATAAGTTTTAGATAATCAGTTGGGTAATGCAACTTGGGAGTAAATATTTCTATACGTAAAATAAAGCTTTTCTACGTAAAACAACTGACGTGGTACCCATTGGGTCCGGACCTCAGCATCCGTCGGCGCTCGCGCACGTTGGCAGCCGCACGCTGCACGCGGTACGGCGAGCCTCCGCACTGGTACTCCGGTTCCACTGTTGACTCCAGCAGCACATCTGTTACAACATACTATTGATATATCTAGCCTCGCTTTGTTGGTATATTTGCATTCTATTGCGCTGTTGTGAGTTCGATCTCCACCGAGGACAAGAATATATATGATGAACATAGATTTTGTTATGTCTGGGTGTGTATGTGGCTAACCTAACCTATGTATTTATTAAGAAACCGTGTACATCCTAATCATCATCATTATCATTAGCAACCTTATGGCTCGTCATCTATTCGCCAGTTCGAAGTGCCGGAAGTAAGTTGAAATTCCCTACGTTAACCAACTTCCGGTAGAGATTAAAAAAGATGAGTTCCCTAGTCTTGTGTGCCAACTTAGGTTTGATTATCAATCAGCTGATTTATTTCTGCAACGATGACGCGCTTACACAGTGCGAGTGAAGATAGACGATTGACGACGCGACATAGGTATAAAACCTAAACTTCAGCCCGTTTGGTATTTGTGACTAGCCGCCGTTAATATAAAGAGAGAGAATATAAATTATTGTATTAAGTACCTACCAAAGTATGTAGTTTAAGAGAAACTTTGATGTTCTTATCCGTCTTGATTTCGCATAGCCACTAGTATGCTGGTACACATGACATCGGTGGAGAAGAACGAGATCCAAACAGAAACTGTTCTTGTATGAGAGGCCAACAATTGTATGAGCTAATAGCTAACTTACCTGAATGCAAAGACCTGGTATGCTGATGCACATAAGCCGCCAACGGCAGCTGCAGCCGCCCTCTAGCTGCAGCGTACACACACGATGGAAGTTCCGTACTCAGCGACGGAGCTTCGTCGTCTGAGCCATCAGCGTACGCGAACTTCAGGGCGGAGTAGTTGATGCGGTGGTTATCGCTGAATGAAGCGGAATCGAAATAATGTGTCAGTGATAAAGTTGACAGTCGACACAGGTCTGTTCGTAGTAGCTCTGCCTTCTGCGCTGTAGGTGGTGAGTTCGATCCCCACCAAGAACTAACATTTGTGCGTAAAACAAAGTAAATAAGTATTTTATTACCTATCTGGTTCCCTTAATACAAGCTTTTTTTATTATTAATGATATTATAAGCATTTGGCTGCCATCACACCTAATGAAAGGGGCTCTCGCTTCTCATACAACAAACGTGATGTTTTGCCGTTTTTACTATAGATCATACGGAACCCTTCGTACGTGAGTCTGACTCGCACTTGGACGGTTTTTACAATATATTTCAAAGGGGAAGACGCTTTGTGTTTTTGTGTTCATTAGAAGTTGAACAATTTCTAGATTAGTCGCGAGGAACTAGATTTACCTAGCTTTAGAAATGATCCCTGGATATTACCGAGAAAGTGCTTTTTGACTTTCACATTGTCTCTTGGTCAGTTTATTCTTCTGCTTCAGTATTTTTTATTTTAATATTGGAATAGGTTTGCCTTTTCCTATGATCCTATTTCTATGATATAAAATAGCTACGAACTGCTACGAAGCGTAGCACTCGAATGCGCGCTCACCCGCCCTGCCGTCGGCGGCAGTCTGCATTTATATATCAACTAAATAAACCAAATTGTTATAAGTTACTAGCGAACCATGCGCGACTTCGTTCGCGTGAAGTAATTCTCGTACATAGTTCAACCTCTGTATTAGGGGATTTTATTTTGAGAATTCCTTTGCCCCCCTTCGGTTGAATTTCAGAAATTTCTTTCTTAGTAGGTACATTTCTGCGCACAAAGGCAAAAAAAATTAAGTCTACGACCAGTGCGCTGGTCAGCGGCTTCTGTCTGTTGTCTGTATGTTAGACAATGAAATGAGTCAGTCTAAAGATTTTTATACATAGCATAGAGAATATAGATACTTATCATGCCTATATTTGTTACAATAAGTTATTTATATTCTTCGAACTTATATTTTGACACAGTTCAAAGAATGACGTTTGTTTAATCTCATACAAACCGGGAAGCAAGCCCGTCGTTTGTCTGAAAATATTCGTAGATAATTAGATCGCGGTCATTTGTAGTGTACTATTTATTTATTTCATGATAAATTTATCAATAGTTTTTCGCGCTGTAGTAGCCATTTCTTCTTAGAAGTAGTAAAGATGCGTTTTCATGCCAATTTTTGAGTAATTATTTCCGAAAAACTGATATTTTTAAATTATTAATAAAATGTGGCAGTTGTTTCGACACTATTGCTTCTACACTATATGCCGCTCAAAGTCGTTGATTTGAATTACCAAATATCCAGTTGATTAGGAAACTTTTGTCAATTTTCTTTAAATTTGTTTCGTATAGCTTTGTTCCACTGTTGCGAGGAATGCAGGCATAATAATGTTGATATAAATATTATTCGTTTGTATTGTAGTTACTATATTATTTTTTATCAGGCATTTAGTTAATTTTTTAAATTAATAATTGTCTAATCATCACACTTTAAGGATTACTTTAATTTTTTTAGAATGTTTTGCATCCTGTAAATTATATTTTCTTGCAGCACTGCAACTTACTTATAAAAATCTGACAATAGATAAACTATTGGTATCTCAAAAGAATGGATATGACGTTTATAAGTATGGGGGAATACCCGAAGACTGATAAACTTACATTATGAAGAAAAATCCTCACCGTAATAAAAAAACTATACTATTTTTAATTGGATTCCCGATTTTAAGTTGAGTGACAGTTAATAAAAATCTTTGAATGCTTTTTTTTCCACAAATAAACGAGTTGGATAGGTTATAAACAAGTTAACAACAAAAGTAAATAAATTATTAATATGGTCAAATAAATTATAAGTATCAAATAATAATATTAATATCATATAGTAAAGGTCCAGTCGAGATACATTACATTATTACAATAAATTGGACTACCAGTTGCATTTTACTGTGCATAGTTCGAAAATCTAAGCAAATTCACAGTGTTAATAAATCATTCACATACACACGTTACTGTCCATATTCAGAGCAGAGCATATTCCATATTTGCTGCAATAGAATTGGCAGGCAATTATAACACTGTCAGAATGTTTCAGCAGTGGAATTATCTAGTATTAATAAATACTACGTACCTGAGAGGCGGTGATGTCGACGAATCGGCCAGTTGGGTGCGTGCACCGGACATATCTAAGAGTAACAGATTCAACTATTTTTTTGTTCTTGTCACCACATTCATCAACTTCAATACAAAGAGAAATGAGCAACCTCGAATCGCGGTAGATTGTTTTATACCACACCACTTTATTTTCGCATCGCTAAATGTGTGATAATTTGTCAGTCCAGTTCGTTTTAAATTAATCCGTAGTAAGGGTGGATAGAGGCTATATCCGAACGTTCGTCGAGGTGTGTGTAGCTTCTGTGTGTGAGTGTCAACCCTGTTGCGAGTTTGCGCTCGAATCAGGACACAAAGAGGCGGGGCCTCTACGGCCACGGAGCAGAGGGCTGTAAAATCGCGATCGCGAAATGCGAGATTTTCAATAACGTTCCAAAACGTAAACCAATTATGTTTTTTTTTCATTATTTTATGCTGAACTTCATTTTGAAAATCTTTGGCAATCGTCACAAATGTGTAACATTTGTGATTTTACTGAAACTGAGGTAACATCTACAGGTTTTGCTTAGTTTAGATTTAGATGGCGTTGTGTGGATGTCTGACGATTGTTTTTATCATTAAATAAAATAGACTCGTGACTACTACTTCAATAATGGGTACCTCACATGAGGTAAAAAATAATTGGTCTGCAAGACCAGCATAATTTAGATTTATTAACCAAGATTTTGTAAAAATTTAAATATTCGTATTTTTTAACTCAACATATGCGACAGTAGTTTTCTATCAAAAAGAAATGCATTATTTTATAATACTAGTTATTTTTTTAACCTGTTGGGGAGACCTTTGCCCAGCAGTGGGACACAATAGTTATTAATTATTATGAATTATTCTTTGTCATATATTTTGTTTAAACTCATAACCCGATATGATTATGAGCTCTTGACATTTTTTATTTCAGTTAGGACAGAACGGAAATTTGCGCATAGATTTCTTAAGTTTAGTTATTGATTTTATTTATTAAAATAACTAGTATACGCTTTGAGTAGACATTCAACAGTTTACGTTTGACGGTCTGCAAGACTTTTTTTAGTTTCATTTTATTAGTCGTACAGGCATTTCACTGTTATACCCTTGAGTCACCCAAATATGTAGGTGTTTCAGGGGTTGGTTCTGGTCCCCCTTATTGGTACGCTAGTGTCTGCTACTGACAGCGCTCGTTAAGTTCAGGCTTGGTTTTCAAGTCAATGAGCATATCCTTTGTCTTAGACCACAAGCAGCCGGTTCTAACCGGGTACTATAGGAAAATAAAACATAATTATGTACCACTTCTACTACTAGGTACATGCAAATTTATTGAATTGATAGGATAGATAATAAAATAACATCCACACGAAGAAAAAAAATTGACTCCTTTACACGTTCTCAAAGGATCTTGAGTGGAAAATGAGGAAAGAATTTATAAATAGGCGGTTTCTACTATATAAGGAAATCACGGTCGTGAGTCTATTTATAATTTTACAAAAACTGGAAGGTTAAAAATTCCAGTAACATATGGTCGGTTCTTACTAAAGGCAGCGTGGTGGGCGGTTGGTGTCCATTATTTTGAACGTTCGCACAATAGTAGATTTGGCTAATCGTGAATACCGTAATATCGAGAGGATATATACCATGGAGCTGTTACAAGCTTGCGACTAGTTTGCTGGTAAACCTACCAGGTACTTTCGGTTTACAAGGAGAATTTGGCTTAGCGCATCATCGATGCTATTTAGCCAGCAGTGTCTTAGGGACTCTGCGATTGGTACTGATATGAATCAGTTGAGCTTTCTTCGTTTGCAACGGTCTGCAGATAACAACCGTTTCCTATGTATTATGTACATGTATCTATCTACATTATACAAATATTGGTTGTCGTTTTCTTGATACATACATTTATGAAGTAATAAAACAATATAGGTAGGTAAATATATCCAAACACGTCAAAAGTTACTTTACCTTGTATAAAATTACAAAGCTGTGAGAATTATAAATGGCTATTGCCATTGCTTAGCTAAAAAGTTGGCAGCGCCAATAAATTCGAGATTCACCCTTTTATAAACAACAAATTTTAGCAACAGCTATAATTTGGAGCTAATTTCGCTTCGGAAGTAATGGGCCGGTAACCCCTAGGCCCTGGACCCTGTAATTGATTTGTAGCGCGTGGAACCTGCGACGGTCGTGGCGAGTGCCGCACACGCGCCGCCACGCCCCTTGCGAATGTGTTTGATAGTTTTCGCGTGAGATCCCTTGTCGGTTTGCATTGTCCTGTGGCCTGTTGAGAGCATTCGGCTTTGGAGTGCCAAGGCACTTGTGTTTATCTCGCTCTTGGTTGGTACTACTTTAGTTGATGGCAAATAGATTGTTAAATATTTGTTGTTTTGGTTCGAAGTACCGCAAAGCTTTAGTATATAAATACCAATACCAATAATAATACCAATAATAATATACCGATTTCAGTTTCACAATACAGCTAAAAATAATATGTACCTAATTGAAAGCCCATGCATATTTATTATCATACAATAGATCGGTGCGATTTCCTTTGTTTTGAGAACCGAGCGTGATAAGTTCAGCAGGTCTACTCTTAGAAACGACAAACAAAATTTCGTATTGTCGTTTTGTAATATACTGCGGGGCAACTTGGTAGACGTCAAAAGTCAAGTTGCCACTGCTTGACATGCCGCGTAGTGTAACTCGAAACGACAATACGAAACTTCGTTTATCGTTTCTAAGAGTAGACCTGCAGAAATAAGTTACTTCCATAAAAGCTAAGCAATATTAATAATAAATTGAATTAATTTACGATTCGTTTAAATACATTCATATAATAGTTTAAGCCGGTGCTTTTCTCATGAGTCTTAATTTAAAAGTCCACAAGGAATGCAAACCGCACTTATTGAAATGCTTGTTTGGTTAATTTATTTATTTGCGTGCATATGCTCCGTGGGATTATCTGGGGATGCACAGTGCAGTGCACACGTGGTTGTGCCCGGTCGTAGGGCACGCGGCGCGCGACTTGCGCCACGCGACCGCCGTACGCAAACCCAAGTGTGTACAAGTAACTGTATGACTGACGCCTCTTCTAAAACTGTTTTTCTGACTGCACTTAATTAATCCGTGTCGCCAACTAGTTGTAAATAATGTTAGGGAAACGGGGGTATTGTATAATTTTCTTGTCAGTTAAACCGTTTAATGATTTCGTTAAGCTTACATTCGATATTTTGGTAATAAAGTTTAGTTTTTTCGTGGCCAAGCGTCAAGTACCTTTTCTTAAATAACGCTAAACTCTTTTACTTTCGATCAGTGTACTTGCAGGGGTTTTTTGTCAGTCTTTTCTATAGAACGTACCTCTTTTTATTCTTACTTTGTAAACATATCAGAATGGAGTTATTTTTTACAAACCATAGCTATTCCGATCTAAATTTAAAGTATTTACTTAGAAACGTTGTTTTTTTGTTAGTTTTACGCATAGTTTGTTTGACTAAGCTTTATACTAGGTAAGAAAAGTTTAGAAAAGTAAGTAAAAAATATCAACCTCTGTTAGATTTCACGTCGAAAAATGACACCGGTTACAATTACGTAGACCTGAGTCATCCCGTAGCAGTACCATAGGCATCTCGAAGACCTTCTGTAGCCATACCGTAGGTTGTACGAAGCCATTCCATAGCCATATTCGTAGGCAGCACGTAGCTATCCCTTAACCATCACATAGCAATCTCAAAGTAATCTCGCAGGTATCATTTAACTATCCGATAGGTATTACCTTGCCATCCCGTGAGTGTTCCGTAGACGTAGCAGTCCCATAAACTGCTCGTAGCGGTCCCGTAGGTACCACGTAGCAGTGTCGTAGGCATCACGTAACCATTCCGTAAGCCTCCTGTAGGCATACCGGAGGTATCATGCAGTCATCTCGTAACCGTCTCGTAAGTATCACGTACTTATCTCGTAGGCTTACTACGGGTTGCTACCGGATAGGCGGCGTAGGTAAACGTCGCCTTAGACCAGAATGTGTGGAATATCAGCTTTAAAAAAAGCATCAGCAGATCTACTCTTGGAAACGATATACGAAGTTTCGTATTGTCGTTTTGTAATACACTGCGGGGCAACTCGGCATCCGTTCCTCAGTCAAGCTGACGTTGCCTGGCATGCCGCGTAGTGTAACTCAAAACGACAATACGATACTTCGTTTATCGTTTTTAAGAGTACACCTGCTGGCCTTTAATTCTCAAGCAAGGTAAATATGACTATTATGCTGTGAGGATGGCATACCTCCTGGGCAAGCCTATATCTAAATATCTTAAAATCAGGCACTACAGCGTTTTGTGAATAGGGTGTATGAAAGTTTCCCTTGACACTATAAATCATCTGCGATAGATGCGAAGGCTTGTTTCCTTAACATATTCATTTATTTTATTTTAATTTTACCTATACCTAAACATATCCATTGAACCTAAGTGTACGTTTAAAATAGACCTAAATATTCGGTGGTAATCTAGAAATCGGTTTTTACAACACAATAGTCGGTAACCAAATAGTATTCATTGTGATCGCCCCATGCCCCTATTTGTCTGTCTGTTTGTTGTATTTACGCATTTATTAGACGCAATTATTATAAAGTCGTCAGTAGATCCGATGCATCAATGGGGACAGTGGATCTCAACATTTGTTTGATCACTTGATTAAAATGACCATACTAATAAACAAGTTGGTATATACGAGTAGAACAAATTGCTAAGATATGTTGTATGTTTGTCCGGTTTGGATGGAAGTGCTTTTTGGCTTATCTCTTCATATCTTCAGATCCATACTCTTCATAAATGCAAATGTGTACCTATGTCTCAGTAGTAGTAGAGCTCTTAGTGAAGGGCTCGTCCGGGGAAGTACCACCACCATGCCTATTTCTGCCGCCATGCAGCATGCTGTGTTCCGGTTTGAAGGTCACATGAATTGAGGCTTAACACCTGTATGCCTCAGGTTGATGGACGCAGAGCAGTCGTATTTTAGGGTATGTTTCTAACTAACGTGACCTACCCTAACCTAACCTAACCTAAGGCAAATAAGCTATGGTAACCACAATGTGCTTGTTATGTATGCTTGTTCCATCAGTAGTAAATTGTATAAAAAAATTTGAAAAAAAAATGCTTTTACGTCTAAACTACCGACCCGATCTCAAAGAAATTTGGTACGGAATAGGATACTTTATATTTTTACCAATATTCAAAATTTTACTTTAAATTTATAATATCTTATATCAGACAAAGTTGGAAAAAAGGTGGGAGGCCTTTGCCTTGCAGTGGGACAGTATAGGCTAAAAAAAAATTATACCTATATGTATCTTTTTTTAATCTAAAACCACCAATACATTTTTTAATTCAATTTTAAATTTATTATTTTACGTTTGCATAACACTGTAGTTTTTACTTCTGTCACTCACACCTCAAAAAAAGATTTGTAGCTCGTAGAAATAGTGTGATCTTAGGATATAATAAACTGTATATACGGGTCTTAAAAATATATCAGTAGTATCAGTTTGCTATGTTTTTCTAAGTTCAAATACACCTTCGAAGGTAGGTTATCAGCGTTACCAAATTTCATCGAGATTGGTTTGGTGGTTTAGCGGTGAATGCGTAAAAGACAGACAAAACACACATATTTGCTTCAACAAACACTTTGAGAAACGCCAGAGCAACTTCGTAATGGAGTGTGTGTGACGAGCGAGGGGGTTAACCGCCGACACGCGGCAGTTAAGCCCCTCGCTCTACGCTGGTCCAGGCCGGGCCTGGGAACAACACACAAATTGCCCTACATCTAATGTGATATTGCCCATGGCTGACAGGCTTTAGGATGTCCGATGAAACTGATTTTATGGTGGCAAATAATTGGGTAAACACTTTGGTAACAACAAATCCGGTCGTTGTTGGTCTATAAAATCTATTCCGCTTACATACCTTTCATCGGAATTTTCTAGAATACGTACCTACGCAAAAAGATATTAGAGAGTAATTTTGATTTTATTACCAACTTGTGGTACAACCCCGCTGGGGAATAAGGGTTGAATTTTGAGAATCCCAACACAAACCTACACCAAAAGTATCTACGACCAACTGCTTAGACTGTGCGTTGCCTGACAAGGTGTCGGTCTGTTGTCTTTTTTTTATTCTTATAATTGGTAGATAGATTGATTGATACATGATTGATAGATTGGTAGACATAGATTTATGACCATCAGGAACTTACCAAAGCGTCTATTACTATTACTAACAATAACTAAAGCATCTTATCTTAGGATAGACCGCTTATACCTGACTGACTGGCTGACTGACATAGGACGCTCAGCTTAAACCACTGGTCGTAGTAAATTTAAATTTTCAAGGTATATTTGTTTTACTGCGTATAGATTTTTGGAATCATGTCTTATGGTAAAATTAGGTTATATCAAATATCTCTTTACAATAAAGGTCTGAGGTGTTTAGTGATTATTTGCGTGCTTGAAGATAAGCTACTAGTACTCTAGTTCATAATATCTTAATTAAATCTAATAAACAAAACCCACGCCAGTTTCGTAAAAAGTATATTTAAATAATTGTAACAGTAGTATGCTAGTTGTTCACTGTCAAGGTTTTTCCGGCAGCTTGATCTCTTCGACGGCGAGATCTGGCTCACTGGACCTCAGATTCACGTACCGGTACCGCAGAGCCATGGTAAGGAATATCAGCATGTCGATCGCCATCAGACCCGCGAATAGGAAGAACTCCTTCCACTGCAAATAACAATGATAACTTTAGGAAACGCTCATATAAATCGAATTACCAACCTACTTGGTGATGAAACAAGTAGACTCACTCGTAAGAACAATTCATCATTACCAAACTAAGAATACTGCTGGACATGGCGGGGTTTGCACCACGCTTGGCAAATGAATTGCTGACGCAGTGTTGGTGTTATGTACCTTCTAAGATAATGGTGCTACATATCTGGTGCGCCTCCTAGTCACCTTTTATGACATCCATGTTATGTAATGGACTACTGCATTACTTCTGATCTTATTCTAAGCCGGGTCTACTATTTAGATGGAAACAAAACAACGTGTTTATCTTATTTCCGAATGTTACATAAGAAAATTGGACTATCAGAATGCACTATTGTAGGTATATTTTTATGATACACAGCAACTCTGTTAGATCTTATTAAGTTATCGAAAACAGAATGTACCTACAGAAGATTTTTATTATGTAACTGTAATATACAGAATACTTAGAAAAGTTTGGTAAAGGACATAGACCTTGTTGTGAGTCTGAAATTCTGAATTGGGTAATTGAATTGACTTGAGGTATTTTTTACATCATGAGGTCTTGTCGAAGTTTTTTATCTGCAGCAGCTTGAATGAAACCAACCTCATCGATTGACTACTAATTAAGTGTGATGCGCCCGCGAGTAGAGTTTGTATGTAGCTAAAACAAGTGCTAAGGATTCACGCTAATTCTCAACATGACCAACTGGGGATGTTGAGAATTAGCGTGTCTTCATACAAAACCCACTTAAAAAAATGACTCGCATTCCAAAAGCAATAGTTAGCATAGATTTATAAAATGCACCATCATTTTACTATGACACAACTAACACAGGGTAACGAGCGTGTAGCGTATGCTTTCACTGTAATTGAGTGTCACTTAGGACGACGCCAGCGGGTATTGACAAGTGATTGAGATGCACACAGCATGACCATTCCGTTCCGCTTAACACTAGATTAGAACCCGAACACCTACCTACTCCATACTGAATTGGGTTGAATTAGAATTGAAAGGCATTTGCGAAATTGCCATCTTGACGTGGTTTTTAACTACAAAAAAACTACTTGATTGCATGCTAATATACTACGTAGGTACGTGGTAGTTAGACCACAGTCTGTGTTACAGCTGTTATCACGTTATCAACCAAAATAAGTTCACTGCTGGATATGGGCAGGCCTCCTCTAAACGTGGGAGGTTTGCGATGGCAAATAGCAGGCATGCCTGTTTAGTAGGTACACAGCAAATGCTGCTGCCCATCATCTGGTGCGTTCTCTTAGTCGCTTTTTACAGCATCCATAGAAGGTAGTGGAGGGATTCTGTTCTAAGCTGAAACCATCGCGTTAAAACTACATTCAGTCAGAATTAATAAATTGTACAGCTGTATTGCAGTTATATGTTAAAAGGCTTGCATAGTCCTCATTTACAAAATTACACTCTACCTGAGCATCCAAGAAGTGCCCTTCGACAATGAGCACCACGATCAGGTTCCCAAAGGCAACAGTCAGCAGCCACACAGACTGCAGTACAGACTTCATGGTGGCCGGCGCCTGCGTGAAGGAGAACTCCAAGCCGGTGACGGAGAACATAACCTCGCCCATCGTCATTATAACGTACTGCGGAATCAGCCATAGGATGTGCACGCTGTTTGGAGGCGTAATGGCCACTGCATTTGCCACCTTCGAAACAAATAGCATAAAATTCAATATAAAAAACAAAAATTACTTACTAGGTACGCGACTTGCAATACGCATTGAAAACAATATTCAATCAAACACACTGTCACTGTTTGCTCAGATTATTCTATCGGGAAACATCAAATTGTTTACGCAATATGTTTATCGCCGTCACGTTTTAGCATCAATATGTCCACTGCTGGGATATTGGGTATATATGAGGGAGGTCTCTTATTTAGGGGGAAGGGGGGTCACCACGCTAAGAGGTGAACGGTCGTAGTGTTAGTGTAAAGTACTTAGGAGATACGCTTGTACTTACCTACCTACGACTTCATTGAAGGATATTTTGGTATTCTAACTAAACGGTTTTAATTTTGCGAAGATTGATTTAACTCGAAATGCAACGTATGAGATAAAGTGTCTTTATGGCATAAAATTTCGAAGGCTTTCTAAAAACACTCACGTAACGTGCTAGCATAAAACCAAATTGAAAACATACCTAAAACACACTGGGCCCGGGAGATTCAACAAAGGCATGTTTAGGTTTATGTTTATATACTGTCTGAAGTATGAGTATCCATACACAATTGTGTATGGCCGGCAGCGCGCGACTTTCAAAAGAGAAATCAACATAAAAATTAGTTGCGGCGGTTTTCGCAAACAAAGCCAACGACGGCACGGCTGCCGGTGGCATATGTGGATACGTCGAATATGAAAACCAATAAATAAATATTTGCAGACATTTACGCATCGCGACCTAGCCACAAACCAAGCAAAGCTGTTTGGTCTCTACAGCGCAGAAGTAGAAGGCAGAACTGAGGCCCTAGACTGTTTCAAACTAGAGTTTAATTGTCAAAATCGGGCTTGTCTGAAATGCTAGTACTATTTGGAGATTGACCCGATCGAAACTTGAGCTTGATGATATTTCGTTATGAGAGTTGAGCCTCTCAGCTGTAGTGGCTGTCACATTAGTAGACCAAACCCACTCACATATGTGTTGTTACTGTCATGGTACACGTTGACAGTATAAACAGCTCCAGCTTTGAACATGAAGTTTTTCAGTACTGTTTGTCCATCCACTATCACATCTCCTGATCCTTTGGGTATAGTCTTCTGTCCTCTGTCATCACTCATTGATGATAATCGTGTTTTGTTTTTGCTAGAGTCGACTATTGTAATTGGTACAGAATGGTCATTGTTCACCAAAAACCTGAAAATAAGATTAGCATGTAAGTAGCATATAACCTACATCATTTGAAATTTTGCCAAACTGTGACTGACGATCAATGCATGTATACTTATGTAGTTTAACCTTAGTTTCCAATCTTTTGTTTTGCATTGTAATTCTTTTGTTTTGTAAATCAAAACTAATATCAGTAATAATTTGGTGGGTTTGTGAGTTTGTTGCGTTTTCACTTCTAACCGGTTCAGTCGATCTCGATGAAATTTCATACAATAGTTACCTAGTTGAATTTTGGAGACCGAAATATAGTTCTTTTTACTAAAACAAGCATTTTAGCTCTGCTACGAAACTAATGCTACGCAGGCGAACTCACGGGCAAATATCAGTCAGAAATATTCCAAAACATATTTTCATTTTCATTTATCGATGAACAATTTACAAAAGCAAAACGTGACTTTGTAAAGGATTTTAATTAAAAACGCTTTAAATATCACCACAACTACCTAATAGTTTTTGGAAAATGGCATTTATTAAGATTATAAATATTTTGTGCGTGTTTTTATGGCAACTATGCAACGTGAACACATTCAATGTTGATGTTGAATTGGAGCAAGGGAGGATAAAAGGTACAAGCGAAGTGACTTTATTCGACGGGAGACTTTATTTTGCTTTCTATCGCGTCCCATACGCTAAACCTCCTATTGGAAAACGGAGATTCAAAAACCCTAAACCTCCTAAAAAATGGAACAAACCTTTTGACGCTACAACTGAGTTTCATGGAGCTTGTGCTCAAGCCCATATTGTCCACAAGCATGGCTTGTATGGCACTGAAGATTGTCTTTATCTAAACATTTTTACTCCAGAACTTCAACGAACTGGAAACAAGCTAAAAGCAGTCATTGTGTGGGTTCATGGGTATGCGTTTACTTCAAGCTTTAGCCACATCCACGGCCCAGATTTTTTTATTGACGAAGACGTGCTTCTAGTAACGGTTTCGCATCGCATAGGAGCGTTTGGATTTTTAAAGCTCAATGAAACAGATAAAAATGCAAATATGGGACTAAAAGATATTGTTATGGCTCTAAAATGGGTACGAAAGAATATAAAGAAGTTTGGCGGTGATAAGACAAATTTGACAGTAATGGGAAGCGGCAGCGCAGCCACTTTTCTTTCTCTCTTGATGACTACTAAATCCAACGACTTATTTTCAAAAGCAATTTTGCAAAGCGGTGGTATGTTCTCTGCGTCGCTATTTCGAGGAGATCACATTTTAGAAAAAGAGAGATTAGAAGAAAAACTTAAAAGAAAGGGCCTCGAGGGTATCTATACAGCACCAGTCAAAGATATTATTGATGCTTCTTCAAATATTTATAGCAACTTCGATGTGATAAACTCTCAAACGCCTTTAGTTCCATTCTTACCGATACTTGAAACTGAGTCTAAGTTATCTCTGCTCACAAAGCGGCCCGAAGAATATTTCAGTGATGAAAAAAGTGATCTTATCAAACCGATTTTGATCGGTTTCAACAGCAAGGAAAGCATATCAGAAGTCATACCTTTCTTACATAATCCAAATTATCTCAGATCTTTGGCTGTATACTTTAAATACATGGTGCCTTTCTCAACAAAGTGCATGTACAACTACACGACAGCAACATACAAAGAAATCGCTTACAAAATATCAAATGAGTATTTCAGAGAAGGAATTTCGGAAAAATCTGTAGAACAATTTTTGCAGTACACCTCCGATTTGATAAAGTACCCTATTTACGACTTTACTCAAAGACTTTTAAAGAAAAATTTAGGTAGAATGTTCGCATACAAGTTTACTTACAGCGGTAATTTTAACGTTGTGAAAGCAAATTCCATTTCCGGAATCAACACGGCTATCAAAGGAGCTGCCAGCGGCGATGAGATATGCTACATGTTGAGATGCGAACCAATTTGGGAATCTTACGTAAACGTAAATCGCAACAACAGCCACAAAGATAGAATATTTATTAAGAAAATTACGAAGTTGTGGGCCAATTTCGCAAAAACTGGTAATCCTACACCAAATAGCTATGTCGGAAAGGTGACATGGCCTCCGATGACCGAATACGATGGGAAAGTGCTAAATCTAGGTAAAAATTTCAACATAATGGATTCTAAAAAGGAATTGAGGTTATTCGCTTTTTGGAATGACATTTACCGTAAGTACTACAAAGATTGCGGCGGCTTCCACGACGAGTTGTGATTATAACTTACCTGACATCCACTCCGTCGATGGGTTTATCGATGTGATCCACAAATGCGTGCACCTGGTCGTTGGAGATGAAAAAAGAGTTGGCTGTTTCACTTGACACCGCTAGGATACCAGTGTAGGGATTACTAAGGCAAGCACCATCGACCCCTCTTAGTGTGTATGATATATTTGGTACCATCATAGTATTCACTTCCAAGCGCTCGTATACATCGAGGGGCCCGATATTAAATTTCTCGGCAGTATCGGAAGAAGTGGTGAGAGTGTAGTTACAGTTGAATCCGTTGTAGATACGTAGCTGTGAGTAACCTTCCACGAGTGGAGTACCGTACGTTGGCTGCAATTAAACATTCGGTAAATAATGTGTGCCCTTGTGCGTTATCAGCTAGGAGTAGAATGTGAGTTAATAAATACAAACCAGCAGGTTGAGTTCGACGACACCTGAGATGACGAAGGCGGTTGCCGCGAGGAGTCCCCCCCAAATCATTTTGTGTAGTGGTTTACTGATAAGCCTGCATTTGGTCATGCATGGATATATCGCCTGCAAGATGATTCATATTATATAAGACTTATTATAAAAATGTATTGTTATTATAGGTATATCAATTTATGTTAAAATAAAATAATACTGAAAGCGAAGTATTCTTGCATTTAGCTTTTGTGCATAAAAGAAAACAATGGGAGTGCACAACATAATAGACATACCTAGGCGTAACATTTGTGAAACAAATGATGATACTTTTAAGATTTGCGTTCAGTAATTATAGGTACAAAGTACACTGCCATTTACCCGCATATATAGACTCCATAATACTAAAAGCTAACTAATAGACTTATTTCTCGACTCACAACTTCGTAGAGAGGAATGAAAATCAGAATCAGCAGCGGGTTGAGCACTTGCATCTGATCAGCTTTGAGGGTCCAACTTCCGATGTCTTGCTCCATGCGATCCGCTTGGAACGTCCATCTTGAACCCTGCAAAACCACTCCATATTACCTTACATATATAGGACTGTAGAATTTCTGTGTCTCCCAAATAACGCTATAATATCCATATCCTTGATAATAAGAATTTTATTCCGAAGGCAACCTTCGGATATTTAAAATGCTACACAATGCTTTGAAAGATTTTAAATCTGGTAAAATAGACAGCCTTTTGAAAACGTTCTTACGATTTCGATATTCATCACGTGTTGAGTATGAATTACAAAAGAAAAACAGTCACAAAAATTTATAAACATAAATATTTACCTGCTGATCGAATAGTGCCCAGAAAACAGGTAGGGGGATGAAAAGTACCAGCACTCTGAGCAAAGACTTGACGTCTTCGATCAGGTCTCTATCGTACTTGTCGTCTGCATTATCCAGCCAATGATCTCTTTTTTCCTTGCTTCTAAACGACCGAACCACTGCATGCTGTGGACGAAATGAAAGTCAGTCTCCCAGTCAAATTCGAGGTTTGCCGTTATAAGGATTTCTCTAGATTAAAACCAATTATTAAATGCTAGCGAGCGGCCCGCAGCGTAGCGTTTATGGTGTGTGCATTTTACCCACTCATGCTTACGCAAGACGCGCGCTCATCAAAACCCATTATTAGCGTAAGCTCGGAGGCCACTGAAGTCTAAAAAATAAAAACTTGCGCTGTGTTAAATAATTATTCTGTGATGTCATTACTACTAACTCCTAGCCAACGAGGGCTAGCCGGGGTATAGATATTCTAGTCTGGTTCTTAGTGCGTCATCATAACATTACGCATTATGCACCTATTTTAGCTTTTATTGTACTGACATAATATTATTTTACGCAGATACTTGTACCTACCCATTCTCACTTGTTATATATGTCAGGTACCTGTTGTGTCAATAAACAAAAAAAAAATCATTTCATTCCATTCTATTTCTAATTTATAATGTGTTTACTCAAAGTTGCGTTCGGTTGCGTGTTAATCATGACTGCATCACACTTGTGTGTATTAAATGTACGTTAAGGCATACTATTAGCCAAACTCATTATTTTAAGTTCTTTAAAAATGGCAGTGGTGTAACCCTGTGCTAAAATATTTATCAATAGACTCAAGTGTCTTTGGTACCTACCTACCTTCAACGCATCAAGTGTTACTGATTACGTCATATCTCAATTGTTACGAGATTTACTGTGTTTTAGTGATCCTTAATAGTTTAGAAATAAATAAACTCCAAGAAACCAAAAAGTTTTAAATTTGGGGTGATGCTTTTTAGAAAGGAGTTTTTTTTCTCCAGTAGGCACCTAGTCTAGGGTGTAATTATACTAGAGACATAGCCCACAGAACCCACGCATTTGCTCCTCTTGGGGTTGAGTGAGAGTCTAGGACCGCGCGGTAACGGTGCCGGTTTTTTTTTATTTTATCTGGGCATCTGGTCGAAACGACGTGTGACCGAGGGCTAGGCATGCTTCCAATCGGTACTGATTTGGATCAGTTCAGCTATCTCTAAATCGTTTGCACTGGTCTGCAAATAGCTAAACATTATAATATGTATTTGATGTATCTAATGTAAATAATTGAATTAGTTATTGCAATTTCCTTTGTAAATAAATATTTAAAAAAATAAGCATTTTATGTTAAAGTACTTACAGTATCTATGTAACAAGTTATTTCAAAGGTCAAGCAGAATCCATTTAGCTTACTAGATAATCACATCTACTACAGGGTCCACCTGATGTTAAATGGTTACCATCACATATAACAAATCATTGCTTTACAAGCCATGCCCGTTAGGACAGGTGCAGGTTGAATGGCCATGGAATAAATGGAATAATCAATCTGCAATTTTCAACAGCGGTCTTCTTCATACTGACGATGTTGATGATGATGTCATGTTCTCTTTCAATTGACATGAATCAAACAATTTAATCTTACTCATGACGACCTTGCTCAGGGATTCCCACATCCCGGATTGTTCTCAACACTAGGTACTTCTACGTAAAAGACTTATACCTAAATTAAAATGATTACTTATCTTTGCTTAGGATAAGTAGGTACGCAAATATGACTTTTCACTTATATTGCAAGTGGCATTAGCATAAATTAGATAGATTTATGCAAAATTTAAGATTATTTTTCCTTCGTTGCATATAATGTTTACTACCTTATTCATGTAATACCTAAAAAAATATTTGTGGACATTTATCGCTGAAGGCACCGCTTCTAATATCTCCGCCTTACGAGATTGGATTTCAATGGTTCTTTTTTATTTGAAAGACATACCATTGGCTTCAAAAAGGTCTCTATAGTCGCTCTAAGTCTGTTGCCATCTTTATTTATTGTCATGAAAGTGACAGTGATAATATAATTTTATGGACCTGTTATAATGTCTAAGATTTTAAGAAACAGACCAAGTAACTTTAGGTTAGTCTCAAAGATTTAGTATCATCCCAAAAATTATTTCCTCGAGTGGGATTTAAACCCACGATCTTCCCCTTCGACCTTTTTAGGTTAATCTCATGAAAATTTGGCAAAGATGGAGAGAGGCATACCTACTCATTGTTACAAAAAAGTTGGTTCCGACTTGCGAGGTCTTCTGTTTGCAGCTCCCCTACCGAGAACTCTTTTAGCACGACTGCAAACTGTTAATCATTTAAAAACCGGCCAAGTGCGAGTCGGTCTCACGCACGAAGGATTCCGCACTACAATAACAACGGCAAAAAAATCACGTTTGTTGTATGAGAGCACCCTTAATTTTTTTTTGTATTTGTTGTTATAGCGCCATCAGAAATACACCATTTGTAAAAATTCCAACTCTCTAACCCGGTTCATGAGCCTGGTGATAAACGGACAGACAGACAGACGGTCAGGCAGACAGCGGAGTCTTAGTATAGGGTCCCATTTTACCAACGAGGCCAAAGTTGCCATTGCTATCCTGCTTGACAGATAGCATTGTTTTCCACTATGGGCTTCCACGTTTTTTTGTACTAAAGTACTAAGTACGGATTCCGGATTTGTACGAAGATGCTGTATCTGTTCCTCGTATCTGTTTGGGCCTGTTCGGATGGAGCGGTACAGATAATTAGGCAAAAAAACCACCTAGCTCACGTTTACCCAGAACTATAGTATGATAATCAAAAGTACGAACATTCAGACAAATTAACGAGCCTGACTACCCAAGGAACTAAATTATCAAATAGTGACCGCGGCACGGTTTAAAGAAGGAATAGACCGCGGCTTGTAACGGAATAGCAACATAACGTGATGACGACGACGCGACGCGACGGTGCGATGGCGTGGAGACTGCGCGTCACACTAATTACAATAACGATTGGTACATAACAAAAGACGCATCGTCTCATCGCTGTCGTAGGTTTTGTATAATGCGCGCTCGTTTCGTGTGTGATTCTGTATACCTAGTCACATCGCTGCAGGCTCGATACTTTGATTCTACTATTACTTGGTTTGACGCCAATAGAAACACGCGCCAAAAAGGCTCAAATAATACAAAACAAAAACGCAGTCTGCAGAACCGCTGGTAATGAAGTTACAGCTACCTGTGCGACCACGTCCTAACTTGTCAAACTTGTTCTACCCATGCAATTTTTTACGTGATACAAGTAAAGACAAAAATATGTATTTTAAAACACTTGGAATTTGGAAATGAGCCATGGTTTTCCGACAACCTGACCGATTGGCTGTTTTTTAAGCCAGTCATCTCATTATCAGCTGTAGCGTAATTGAACAAACATGCCATTTTCCACATTTGTTTATGTCAAGGTAAGTTATATTTCTGTTCTGCAGTAATGTTAAACATTTTAGTTTTTTCTATAATGCATTGTTTGAGTACCTCTACCGTCTATGACTAAGGTTCTCTTACCTTTTCATAATATTTTTCTTTTATGTTGAATAAGAGTATCCAATACCTAGTATATATAGGTACGCTATAAAGATTATGAGATTATGGGTAAAAGTACTTACACCGATACACGAGGTAACTTTTCCCAACACATTGCCTGCTGGAGTCTTGATTATGTATAGTCTTTTGCCGGCCACGAAACATACTGAAAATAATACAATCTGTAATTATTCTTTATCACAGACGTCGAAAGTTGGGAGTCTTCGTTGAGCAATATTAACATCATCAGTAGGTATGCAGTAGAAAAACTCAAATTGTGTAGAATTGTCATAATTATGAGCTGTTTTGTGTCTATTATCAGTTTCCGTCATGTGTCTTGGTCGTCCGCCTTTTCCTCCCACTTAGCCGGATCAATTTGAAACTCATGTCCCGCTTAGCACTGTCGCTAAACCGCAGCATCGGCCTGCCAATAGGTCTATTGGCTCTTTGATGGAGCATAGCCCATGACCGAGCATGGTTTGATTGACTTGTCTCAAAACCGCACACTAAGACATCCACCTGTTGCGCTCTACGATCCACAGGGTCGACACAATTTCTTGTAGGTACTCGTACTTATACATTGCGGTCGTACCTGGCGCTCACGTATAGGCCCTACAAGTCATGAACGTCCTTACATGGCACTTGCCTAACGACCTCAAACGATATTTAAATCCAGAGTACTATTATTCTACATATATGTACAGTCTGCTAAGTAGTAAATAACTTTTTCAGACTTTTAAAATTGTTTACCACTGGCTCTAGTCTAAGCTTTATCTTAGTAAAAGTTAGGTGAGAGTTTTTACTTCCCAATGATTGTTTATTTGTTCAATCGTTACTCTGCGTACTTACCTAGTAGGCAGGCATAATTAATATGTAGTTATACGAGTATTCGGAAGTGGTCCTAGTAAACCCAGTATAAAGCGTGTGCGGTAGAGTAGGTTCTACTTACTTATAGATATAATCATAAGGATCCCAGGTACTCCAAACGCGAGCGAATAGCAGTCATTTTCCCCGAAGCAGTGCACATCAGCGCGCAGTATCGGCGTGAGGAACGTCGAGATCAGACTTCCGGCGTTTATGGCGAAGTAGAAGAGGGAGAAGAAGTAGCCTAGGTATTTCGCCTGTTCTGGCAGCTTAAACTGATCGCCCCCGAAGGCGGAGACACACGGCTTTATGCCTCCTGTTCCGAAGGCTATCAGCAGTAGCGCTATTATTGTGAACTCACTGGAACAAATATTGAGCTTTGGGGATTTCTATAGTCTGGACTTAACATAGTCCAGAGGGTACACGATGCTAGAGGATGCAATGATATGATTTTAACCCTATGTGGATTACAAGAAAGCATTGCCAACATTTTCCGTGGTGGTACACGACATACAATAAGACCCCTTTCGAAAAGTTGCCTGCTTACATATATTACACCGCATACCCACATGCAGTGAGCGTGCAGGTGTAGGAACCACCTAGCTACCGGTCACCATCGAATCTTCGACCGAATAGTTTGTGTTGTAAGATGTATATGTTGTAAGAGGCGAGTAAGTACTCAGCAGGTTGGGCATCAGAATCTTCTGAGTATTTAACACTAACATTGTGGTCACCAATCCGTCTGCCAAGCGTCTTGACTACGGCAAACTCTCCCAGAGATGTGGGAGGTCCGCAGTGCTACATTTGATTTTAGTGTGTTTTGTATGTTATATGTTGCAGACACGAATTCATCATAGTGTTTCCCATCAGGCATATCAGTCACATCAGTGTGGATGTGTTACAAATGCTGATGATGATGACTGTAAACATTCGAACATTAACTCATACATCCTAGTAAATCAAAATGTCACTCACAGCGACGGCAAGTTTACAGGCGGCATAGCAGTCACGGATATTAGAATACACCCCGTCGCATACACTAGTGAGAGGTAGAATATTGTCCTGGAAACAAATTTCATGTATTTTTTTTTTTTTTTTTTTTTTTTTTTTTTTTTATTCAGTACCAACATTGTATAATAAAGTTACAACAATTCAAAATTGTTTGACAATTCTTCTAAGACAATTATATGATAGTATTAGAATTATAGCGAAAGTAAGTAAAAAAATATTAGTTTTGAATCACTTATCAGAGGATTTTTCTTCATCTTAGAAAATACCTAGAGATGAGTCCGGAATTGGGAATTTTAAAATGTTTTTTTTGTTGGGTAAGTCATGGTCCAGTCAACGCAACGTTGATCCACTGGCCTAGATAAATTTAAGCAAGAGACCCAGGTTTTTAAGTAAGTAAATTAAGTAGTTAGCAAATAGGTTTAAAATATTGCAAGGATGGGCATTTGATTATTGAACCCTATTACTAGTAAGCTCGGTGTAACGCTGAAAGAGCTACATCATGATTGAACAGGTTTCAAATAAGATCGAAAAAGGTAACACAGTATCTATTTCGAGGTTACATCGAGTTTATTAGTAATAGGGTTAAAATTTTGAATCTAGCTTGAATATTTTTTTGTGATTACCCCTTTCTCACAAAAAATATACCAATGTCTGAGGATTTGTCTGGGCCCTTGCAATCAAAAATGTTGCACCTACCCTTTATGTTACATACATAGTTACCTAACACATTTTCTAATACAGACACAATTTGTTGATGAACATAAGTGTGTGACAACACACCTCTATGTAGACTTGTTGGGGAAGTGTGCTAATGCTTTTTTAAAAAGACTCAAAATTAACTGAATTAAAATGAATTTAATCAAGATGTTTTACAAGCAGTGGCTAGAACAGAATGAATAAAACTCCATACAAACATCCGAGGCTCAAAGCTGCTACATCAGCAAACCGACCACAGAACAAAGAATACCCTTTGTTCCGTTAAACCGACAATGCCTAGACGACGCCTGACCGCGCGTGGGCGGTTCTAAGGACTAGAAGATTCAATATTTAGGTGGCTGCAAAGATGCTACGGCTGGTTGATGTAGGCAACGTAACTTTTGTCTATACATATTCTGTTTGGTATCCTTCTTGGTACGAGTAAAAGCTTTGGTGAGTGTGTGATTAGATGGCGTGGTATGAGATACCTAGCCGCCGACATAGAATAAGGACTAAAGTAAGCGCCGACATAGAATTTATTCTGGCCGCCCACACATAATGTTTTGAAAAATTCGGATTGAATGATGACAGGTTACCGATATCTCCCGAGCCACCCGTCCGCAATCATGGCACCAATAAGTGGGAAGAAGTAGGCAAACATCGAGAACACGTGGTAGATGACTGTGGCTCCATCGTCCGAGTAACCCAACTTATCTCGTAGGTATAGAGAGAGGATGGCTAAAACAAATACATTTATTAAGTTTTACAACATCAAGAGTGAAGCCATGGGCTTACGACCTCGACGTACCTAAATATGTAATTACAAAAATGAAAATGCAGAAATTGTTAGGGACCTATGAGTATATATATCAGCTTCAGCGATAAGGTCGCCCATTGTTTAACCAAGCTGTGTATATGTCCTGTATTATGTTTCTGTGTGGTTAACAATAAAGAGTTATCTATATATCTGTCTGTTATATATACATATGTGTGTGTCTGTAATTTCACCGGCATCCATACCCTCCAAACCGTAACACAAGTAACGCTGGTTGGTGACAGAAATAGGTGGTGGACCAGGGTTTCAAATAGAGTAAGTAAGCCCAGCGCATATATACCATCCTTTAACTTTGTAGGCGAAATCCTTCAAGGTCGTCGACACCGCGCGGTCGTTGACCGCTGTACGAAATACATCGATTCGCTGGTTTGATAGATCGATAGAATATATCTTTATTGTTTACTATTAAACTTATGGATTAGAGAAACGAGTTTATAACTTAAAAATTATAAGTATACTGGGCGGTCTTATTGCTAAAAGCAACCTCTTCCAGACAACCTTTGGAGGGACAGAAAAGGGGCTGGTTGATAAAAAGAATTTTAGCAAAATAATCGTATTACTCTAAATGTGTTTGAATGTGCGCCAAGTGGTAATTTATAAGACCTTGTTGTTGTAGGTAACTTTACACGTTCCTGGAGTATTCGAATGGTGGTCTCATTACACTCGGTATAAGTTTTCTTTGATTCAAGAACCTTATGGCTTGTGTTAGCAAACAAATAAAAGATAGCGATTGCCTTCTCTTACCAATAGATAATGACAAACAGTGACAAGACAAATTTAAAGCAAAAGTTATATTTAAATAATGTTTATAAGTATGGCAATTAAAATTATATTACTTCTATCGTGAAGTTTTCATAGATCACATAAGTTTAGAGAAATCTGCAATTTTCTAAGATAGTAAATCAAGGTGATAGCTTGTAGAAAGCGGTGGCGATACTTACTACGCACCGTCTCTAAGCAAGTGCTCTAGCACTTCTACAAAACTTTCAATAATCGATTATCATTGAATGCGTTCTGATGCCCATAAAACCACGGCAAACCACCGATCGTGTTTTCTATTTCCCATCACCTATAAGCTAGGAGATAGAGTGGCCGTTACACAGGCTAGCTCAACATTTTTTATAATTTTCGTTACTTATTACCTTCGATTTATTATACTTATATTTGACGACCGATAGGACGCGGAGGGCGAATGTCCGCCTGCGACGCAGGAGGTTGCGGGTTTGATTCCCGCCTTGGGATAAATGTTTGTACGAGCTGCAAATATTTATTCCAGGTGTTCTGGGTATTTTCTATGTGTAATAAACATTATGCAATTTATTGTATTAAGTATATCAGTCATCTAGTACCCATAACACAAGCTCTGCTTAGCTTGGGGCTAGATAATACTCCAAGTAGATAGTCCAAGAATATCCTCAAAACTCGCTTGAAAAAACAAAAAAAAAAACTTTGTATTTACATGTCTTTGTATTTTCATTTTCCAAGTAGGGTCGTTCGTGCTGGTGCATTATGCACAGCTTTGTAACCTTAGACGGGTTTATAACCCTATTCCTCTCTGCCTGGAAACCGCTGATACGATGAAGGAGGAGCACGAGATTGTAAAAAAATTTGATCGGACAAGAATCAGGCCATTCGTCAGTGATGGCATCGTTTTGTACGCTGTTACTCAGAAACGGTTATTTGTTCTGCCATCTATTTAAGGTTGTGTTCAATAATATACTAGGATTTATGCTCTAATAATACAATAGGCCATTAATCTAGTAATTTACTTCCAGATTGAAGTGTCGTTTCCACCTTGATTATGCATGATGGTGTGACTATCGTTCTGCTCCATCTCGAATCACTATATTGCAGTGATATTATTTATTAGGTAGTAGTAATTGATGAAATTACAGGCAAATGCGGCCAGGTTTTATATGATGTGTAATATTCTGGTCATTGGTAATACTCTATTTTTTATATGTATATATCTATATAGTTATATATTGATATGTAGGTATTGTAATGTATATAATTGTAGTAGAAGTACAATAAAGAATTTAAGAGTTTGAGAATGAGTTGAGCTATTTGGTTTTCAAAATAGGAAGTCGTACATAAAATGTTTAAATTTTATTGATTTCCTAAATAGTACCCACGCATCTCATCATTTCATTTGTTGGACGTTTAAGGTCATTGATCCACCACCTCATATCATTCCCATTATCCTCTCTATTTATAATGTATTACCTCTTTATCTTAGGAATCTTAGTGTTTTTCATGCTGGAAGTAAGAGGGGTACTGGTTACGTAAATTTTAAAGTTCTATGTCGATTTAGAAGGAAATAAATTATAAAAAGCAACAAAGTTATCGCATTTAAGCATTAACTGACTGTCAAGTGAAGTTGACTGGCTGAAGCATAGAATAATTAGTCCATATTCTTTGGGCTGAAGTGTATATACAGATATAGATATCTGTGGTACACTTCCTTCATTTCTTTTTTTTCTTGCTCAAAAAATGAAATTGACAGTGAAAAATTGTACTTCTATACTAATTATCATAGCCAATTATAAATATCTTTAGCCTGACCATAGAATTAGGACTAAACTTATTCTATGGTCCTGACCGATTCATGTAAAGACCTAAGAATATGGACTAAAGCAATGATGTAATATCATTGGACTAAAGTAAAAAAGTCAATCACAGCCTAAACGGCTAGTCGTAGATATTTAGAATTTTCAGGGTAGCTTCATCTTGGTGCGTCGGAGTGTAATAAGAATGGATTTCCTAAAATTCCTGAGTTAGGAGGTAATGAAATCGCGCGCGTTTCCACTGAAGATTCTAAATATCTAAGTACCTACTGATTTAGAAGACACTGATCGATAACATAATATCAATTTTATCAAGAACAAACAATGAAATGGTGAAATTTTCGAGCACTGATAAAGAGTGCCTGTGGTTGAGTGGGTCGGAAAATGCATAGACAAAGAATATAACTACTATGTGTTATATGATGTACAGTCCGCTGCACGAGATGTATACAACACAGCATCTTCCCCAGAAAAAAATCTTACCCAGCTCAAACTCAAAATAAATGCCGTGTAAATATTACTGTATCTGTTACACCATTTTGAAGGCTACGGATTGTATACATTCTAGTGCAGCTGATTGTACTCTAAAGGTGTTTGAAATATTACTTGCTAGTATTTGACGTGGGTATTTAATTTTATATAATTATTATAATGTAAAATGTTTACTATTATTAATAAGAAAATAATGCTGGTCAATCCGCACAGCATCATTGAGCCCCAAGCTAAGCAGAGCTTGTTATAGGTCTGGATGACTGATATAATTAAGTAATACAATACATTATATACATTGATATTTTTTATTATATATATAAAATACCCAGAACACCCGGAATAAATATTTGCAGATCGTACAAACATTTATCCCAAGGCGGAAATCGAACCGGCAACCTCCTGCGTTGCAGGCGTTGCGTTGTTATTCGTCCGCCGCATTACATCGGTCGTCATTATTATACGTATTATGGCTACCTTACCTTACCTTAGGTACAATACCGTATTGCTATACCTATAACCCGTATTGACGTGTGGAATATAATGTGGTATGTAGAATTATGAATTTGTTATAATAACTTGAGTCGATCTAATAATTTTTCCATTAGACAGCTTTGTCCCGTTTCGCTTTGTTTATATTCGTGTGAAAAGTTAAAACTGAAAAATTTCTTACTGCGCATCCCATAGAAAGAAAATCTTTCACAGAATTCATTAGTGACTATGAATCCTACCGCCTTTGGATAAGGAAGTTTCTGAAACAAAGTAAAATATACTTGTTAGTAATTGGTGGAAGATTTTCAGTTTTCAAAATCAAAAGCCGAGCCGAGCTGAATCACGGGAAGTCGGTGGATGGAAAAGGCACAATAACGTTCTTCCTAACAACCTTAAGTATTTTACCTCTGACAGACCCAGCAGATTACCCACCTGATGTGAAGTGGTTACCATGACCTATAACAAAGCATTGCCTTGTATAACCATTGTACATGAGTGAACTGCGGTTTAGGAACTAAATAATACGAGATATTCCAGGACACGGCATATTATTATAGTTGTGCCCAATATTGCATCAAAGATAGCACGAGGTCAATTAAAGTTAAGTGGTTCACTTCGATTATGGTTAATGCTACTTGAATTTGGGCCAAGCCATGGCTTGTTCCAAATTCTAGCGCACCGAACGTGAATTGCCGCAGACCGGCGGATATATTCTGGCCGGCGCCGGCATCGTTGATGACGCACCGAGGAGTTACATGTACTTTACTTTATCCGCTACTGGTTTACTAGTATACCATTACAAGATATAAGCATATTGTTCGTGTTTTTCATCATAGGTGGATGTTGTGGTGTTTTCTGTTTTTTATTCAAGCTCGCTACGGCATGGCAGTGAGTTTTTATGGATTAACTTCTCGCCCTTCACGGTCGCTTATTGTATCTCCATACAAAAACCAATAGCAAGACAACACAGAAATAACACAGATGCTCTGACTAAAACTGACATTCCATCCATCAAACAACGCAATTACTTGCTACAAAAACCACGTTTTCGATAAATGCAGTTAGCAATAAAACAAGTAACTAGTAGTTAGGAGATTTTAATAATACTTTTTCTTCTCGTTATTTAGATATATGCTTTGGAAGTCTGTTTCTGACTACACCTATAATAAAATCAATTTAGATTATTATGGGCTATAAATTTGGCTGACTTTCGTTTATTTAATAGGTTGTTAATACTAAAATGTGGCTTAGCTTGTTGTATGAAGTTCAATGACCTACCTAACACAATTGTGTAACTATTGTTATTACATTACGCTTGGTTTCTCTTTAGTAAGTTTATATCAGCCATGTCTGGTGAGTAACAGTACACGATGGGACAAATTTGTCATTCTTTACTACAGATTTTCGTACTAATAATGTTGGAAGTAAGTCTAGGTAGGTAGGAAGGTGTTGATTTTCTATTTAAACCGCGCGGCGGCCGCGCATCTTTCGCATCGTATAACGTGCCGTCAAGAATATTAAAATCGCTAGACAAAAATGGACCTAGAATCATTCTTCAATCCTAGATATTATTTGCACCCTTTGACTACTGAACTACTAGAGTTATCGCACCATCTCTAGTATACTAATTTATATTAATATTAAATTCTTTTTAATCCATTCATTGGCCAATGTCTTTTTTGTATATCATACATTGCTACTTGCGCGTAGAGCCATGTTACATTCGTCAAAAACTGCAACGGATCATTGCTAATCGTACGACCTCCGCGTAAACTTCGGGCCGTGACGAGACGATCAATTTTATTTGTCATCTAGGCCACTTTTTGCAATGCATACGGCAGCAACGGCTTCCAATGTCTATCCGTACCATAGTAATATTTTACTTATATCAAAGTGTGCATCATTCAGCTAGTGCTGTTTTTAAGGAGTAGGGTGTGAGTAAGAAAAGAGTGAACAAAGAGATGACGACTGATAAAGAGAGTGGAAGAAGAAAACTTATTGTGCTGACCCCACCCAGCGTGGGATATAAACAGGAAGATAATGAATCATACCTATTTATTTATCAGGTATGATCTTAAAAAACCGGTCAAGTGCGAGCCGGACTCGCGCATGAAGGGTTCCGTATATCGTATCGTATCTATAATAAAAACGGCAAAAAAATCACGTTCTTTGTTTGAGGAACCCCTTAAATATTTATTTTATTCTGTTTTCAGTTTTTTGTTGCTATAGCGGTAACAGGAGTATATCATCTGTGAAAATTTCAACTCGCTAACTATCACGGTTTATAAGATACAGCCTGGTGAAAGACGGATAGACAGACAGCGGAGTCTTATTAGTTATTATTAATAGGTACCCGTCCCATTTTACTGAATAGAGATCAGCTTGAACTTGGGTTTACACATGCGTGTTATCCACGAGAGAAAAGTAGGTACTTAGTACAAAATATCAAATGGCCTAAAAGAAACATTACGTTGTTTCCAACACTGTCGCACGATTTCACTTTTGCGACCTCAAATCCCAATAAAAGTACATCTACCTACATTCTACCTGCTATGCATTTCTTTATCTACAGGTAGAATACAGAATTCTACCCGTTGATAATGTAGATGCTTATCATGTTATCTACCGTAGCTAAAATAAATACACCTTTCGTCTAAAACATCGCAACTTCATCATGTAGTTGAGGAAGGAAAAATCCTTTTTCGCGTCCTTTAGGCATGCTACGAAAAGGTTTGCTGTCGAGTGCCAGCAACCAGCACCATGTCAAGGCGAGCATCGGCCTTATGAAATGACGTAAATTAAACGTACAGTCACCTGCGATAAAATGTTTATTTATTTTATGCCATTGCTCTCAAACGTTGAAGGAAAACATCATGAGGAAACCAGTTAGTATCCTAGCAGCGTCGATGGGCTTGCAACCTGTCACGTATGGAATATCAACTACTGCAAAATGTGGGTATGTATTTAATTTAATATCTGGACGTTCTTGTTACCCTTATTAATCTCGAGTGCCCAGGTTCTTGGTAGGTACTAAAATATCTGATGGGATATCTACCGTGCTTGGGGATTAAAGTTGTGATGCTATTTATTTTACATCAAAATGACTACGTTGTATTTATTAAACGGTTCTGTCGTTTCTTTCAGTACATGTCTTTTGATAGCTTTGTGGGTCAGACACGTAAGCGACTGCAGTAAAGAAAATTCTAATACTTGTAAAATACTAATACTAGTAGTTGTCTATAAACATCTTACGAAAATTATAGACGAGGCAAGGCATGGTTTGGAAAAATAATTTCATATCTTTATAGGATACCTAATGGTACAAAAATTATATGGGTTTTTACTAACTTCTACTAGCTTTGCTAGCGTGTGTAGTCTGGAAAAACTCACGGTAGACCCACTAATAGGTCTAGGACCACAGACCCGATTCTCGTAAAAAAAAATTAAGGGCATTTCAAGTTTTGATCGTGTAAATCTCCAAATGGTATTTTTCGAAACTGGCAAATTCTAGTTTCAATCTCGTCTCAGATCCAAAAAATTCGAAAATAGTGTCTCAGACGTGAACACAAAATAATTGTGCAAATTATAATTAGATATATATTGTACACATTCAGACAAGGCCATGGGAAACAGATAGCTGATAGAATCCATAATTATATATTTTTTTGTAAATACATACTTAGAATACATATAACACCCAGACAGAGAACAAATGTCTATGTTCATCACATAAATGTTTATTCTCGGTGGGGATCGAACCCACCACCTATAGCACAGAATGCAGGGCTACTACAAACTAAGCTGTGATGGTTGTCACAATTTTGCAGGCAACAGACTGGTACACGATCAAGCGTCTGTTACTATGTCCATACAAATGCTGTAACCGAATATCTCTACTATTTATTAACGTGCGTGCTCGTTGCGGATCTCGAGCCGGCAAAGAGTGCGCTCATAGTACTTGCTTAAAGACTCTTGATCTTCATCATCATCCTCCACTACCCTATTTCCCTAGTAACTGGGTAGGTATACCCAGTATTTAGGCCTCTCTTTAAGCCACTTTTGACGATTCTGTGCGAGTCTCATCCAGGATCTTGCGCATTGTTCATTAATTACATCTTCATATTCAACGCATTGAATGGTTTCCCCTGCGTCGCTCTGCCACCGCGTCGCTTCTTGGCTCGCTCGCCTCAAGGTCATCGGTACAGTCGTCTCAAAATTTGAATTTCACGTTTTTCGTGGATTGTACGTACGTTAGTTGCGACGATATTTAGATAGTATCTAGAAAACTATCTATCTATCTAAAAAACGATTTTCCTAGTTCTTACATGTATAGGTACATGTAAGAACTAGGAAAATCGTTTTTTTAAGTTCCTTTGGTAATATTGAAACCCATCTAACATACATAGTGAATCAAAAAAATTTTTTTATTAATCTAATATCTGCTTCTTCAGAAAAATATATAAGAAAGAAGTTAATTTTTTTTTAAATATTTACACGTTGTTTTGTTTATGAATGCCA
The DNA here is from genome assembly GCA_947095575.1 of Electrophaes corylata. Taxonomy (NCBI): domain Eukaryota; kingdom Metazoa; phylum Arthropoda; class Insecta; order Lepidoptera; family Geometridae; genus Electrophaes; species Electrophaes corylata. The sequence continues at coordinate 6,880,367 of OX352698.1, read as the reverse complement.
TTTTATTTATAAGTTTGTAGGTAGTCAAAATATTTTATGTTCTTTTGTAATGTTAGATTGTAATAAATAGCTGTATTTACTGTGATTTTATTCGACAAATAAATATTTTAAAACGATTAAGTATTTTGATTTTGAAGGCTGAGTGTACTTTTGCTATTAGCGACGCCGAGGCAATAATTAGCATAATTTTAAATTAGCATAACAATAGTTATTCATGAGCGACGCGGTGGCGGAGCGACGCAGGGGAAACCATTCAACGCATTGCATACGTTTTTACATGCGTACATTACGTATATTTCTACATTTATTTTAAGTTTTTATTTCCTATTTTGTTTTGAACAATCATCTTAAATGTATTAATTACTACTGCAATTAAAACGCACTTAACGCCTATAAGGTTGAAGGTTCTTTTAACCTACAAGAATTTTATCTCATGCGGTTCATTGATCTCATTCGTACATACCTACTTTATACACTTTTACTGGATTCACAATTTTATAAGCATTACAAATTAATTATTTGATAAGTGTAATTTTAATAATATAGCATTAGCTATAGACAAATAAAATACACACTTGCTCTTAGAGAAAGGCCTACACCATAGATACCAGCAAGGATGATAAGTTTGTGAAATCAAACTCTCGAAAAATATTGATAAAACAAAAATATCTGAAAATATGTCAAAGTACTCAAGACTGTTACACATCAATGTAGTTCTTATCTTGTTACTAAATGATAATCTTGTTATACTGTGGTTAGGCATTATATATCATGTTATTCAAAGTTTATGATCTAAGGCAAAAAAAATGTAAGAAAGTGCCTACCTACCTAATTCGCATGAGGTTGCAGAAAAATGTGTTTGTCCTGTATCTGGGTGCTATAACGTATGATATGTATGTGTTTACAAAAAAAAATATCTAAGTATTTCTGGTTCTTATATAACTTTGCTTAGTTCAGGTCTAGCTGGCTGGCTGGCCTTGTGTCTAATGTAAGTATGTAAGTAGTATTTATTATCCTTATATTGAAATATAAATAATAATGATAGTAGTATTTTGTAATGTACAAACAGCCCTAGTATTTGACATGCGGTTTTTTAAGGATTTGTATAAAATTAATGATCAAATTAGTTATGTTATGTACTAGCTGACCCGTACTCAGTTCTGGTTAATATATATATAGCCCATGACATTCACAAATAATATGGCTTTCTATTGGTAGAAGAATTTTCAAAATCAGTTCAGTAGATCCAAAGATTACCCTCTACAACCTCGCAAACTTTCCATCATAATATTTATTTAATATTATATTCACAGTTTTAGTATTGTTTAATGTTTAGTATTATAATTTAGAAAGCAATTAATAATTATAAAAAAATGTAAAATGTACCATTATACCTATATTTTTACGTCTCTGGTCCCCTTTGAACAAAAATCCCCTTTGTCTTTCAAAAACATATTCCACACAATCGAAGTCAACAATGTAAATATTCAATAAAGTTATTTTTTAGGTCAGACTTCATTTTGCATTGAATTTAGAGAGTGTAATAAGACATGCAACGCTCTGATTACTGACAAGAATGAGGTATACCTGACAAAGTTTAATCATCCAATTATATTTTAGCGATAACAAGCAACGCTTGCTGGAATTTTACAGTAGTCAGTTTTTCTAATATCATCATGATCATCTACATCAACAGCCTGTAGAAGTCCACTGCTGGACATAGGCCTCCTCGCACATTTCCAGGAAGAACGATTTTGAGCTATTTCCATCCATTGACTTCCCGCAGCAATTAATATCGTTACTCCATCTAAAATGTGGTATACTCCTACAACGACCGACACAATTTCGGTAGGAAGGCGTCCTACGCTTCGTCTTTCGGTTCGTGGTCGCCACTCGAGAGCCTTATTTCTTAGAGGTTATCAGTTCCACGAGCTATGTAGTCTGCCCATTAACCTCTTCAACTTGCAGATTGTGAGAGCTATGTCGATGACCTTGGTTCATCTACGGACTTCCTTATTTTTGATTGTATTGAATGCTTTTTGACTTAACTTTTGAGTAAAACTCCCAGAAAATTTTATAATATGTGGCTACAAACCACAGTATCGACTACTAACATAAGAAATATATTTAATTCAAAATTTGTGGAAGAACAAACATTTGTGCGATGAACATTTATTTTTCTTGTCTGCCTGCACTATATTATAATTATGTATATTTTTCTTAATTATCGTTTCCATAGTTCCAAGTTAATATCGATTATTATAGAAGCTGTCATAAAAGTACTTTCTTAAGAGCGGAGAGAGTAAGTACGTCGCCATTGCCAGTGGCGTATTCACTTTCGAACACAAATTGCAGGTTCATGCAATCGCAATTACGTTGCAGTCATGATTAGGAAATCATGCGCTAAATACATTAGCGAATTGCTTTCTATCACCTTGACTGTCAAGTCTAGGGAGCAAATTTGTCATTTGAGGCGTAAAGTAAACGTTTCGCTCGCATATTCAAGTTACCCTGCGTACTTACCAGGCAACACTCCGCAGTTGAATTATCAATGCTGCGCAATGTAACTAAAATGTCAATACGTTACGCTTACGTCACAAATTTAAAGTTCGTTCGGTAAGACTGTTGACTAATAATACATAATTAAATTAAGCATACAGTTTTAAAAAATGTAATTACTATTCTATATAACTTCTGGATTTTCTTTTAAACTGTGGCATAAAATAGTTTTAACTCAAGTCAAATTGTAAAAAAAGTAATTCAGTTTTCAGGATTCTACATCTTTGATATAATTTCAATAACACTAGAAAAAAGCTATGTTGTTTCGAATTGTCACTTTCTGTTCTAAAGAGGCATAGGATCACGCGTGTGACATAGATCGAGGTAGGTAGGGAAAGTCAGAAACTATAGCAGAAAGGAGACTAGGTAGTTTTGTATGGAATGTGGTCAATGAACCAGCAGCGATACAAATTTCGGATTTGTATTGCAGTCGTATCTTACTTCCTGTTGTGAACAAGAGGTAAAAAAAATATGTATTTTATGCGTTTTTGCTAGTATTTTTACTACATAGGTACTTTTTGAATTGTATTTCTACTACGAAAGAAGTCGTCGCCTTGCCGTAAAAAACAATTTTTTGAATTTTTTGAATGCCTGATTTTCAGGATTTGTCCAAAAACTTGGTTAAGGCGAGTTGCAAGTTATAAGTAACATGTTTGAGTTATAGGAACATGATTTACAAATGTTTGGATTTTGAAGATGACTCTCATAGAGGTGTATTTTTATAAAGTATCTAAAGCATTTTATAAGTTTAATTAACAACTTTCGTGGTTGTTTTTTTTTTGCCTGCCCTAAAACGCCTAAAATCCTGTGTTACTTGTATTTTCCCGAGATATACACTTTGAAGTTGGGAGCGATTTCCCCCTGAAAGTAACTAAATAAAATAACAAATTAAAGTAAAGTCACAGACTACACTGCTCAGTGTCTTTATTCTGCGCGGGTTTGTGTGCTTCTATGTAGGTATAGTTAATAATAAATATGTCTAGGTGTATACTTCGGGAGTCCTTGTGCTTTATTTGTACTAAAACGTATTGCTTCGTAAATATTCGTCTTGAGTGCGTACTTATAAAATTATCAAGAGAATATTTCCAACGAGCACTTATGAAGCAAATAATTACTTCGTTCATTGTCTGTGCTCTCAAATTAATCTAAGAGATAGTCATTAATCCTGTTAGATCGAGGATAAACATTAGTTAATTCACTCACTCACCGATTTGATAATTACCTACCCTATCTACACCTACATGAAAAAAGTATCGACTTCATACACAATACAACAATAGAAACAGATGTTTTAATTTAAAAAAATCACACGTGTCACTGAGTTCTTGAAAAGTCTTACAAAATAATCTTATACTTACTCAAAAACAAACCTGTTCTTTGGAATAAGGACCGCAACGCAAAAATTGACGACACCTGACAGTAAATGTCAGGGTCATCCTTTGACTGTTTTATTTCCTGAGAGCCCATTTTCCGTAACCACACCATCAGATGAGCAATCAGTTACTCGTTTATAAAAAAAGGGTGCCAGCCTTAATAGTAACTGCCTTATCTGAACTCTATTTACTAGACTGTAGTAGTCATATATTGTTACAAAACAGGCGTTCGTTTATATTTATGTATAAAGAACATGATGATGATGATGATGTCATCCTGGTCGGTTTCGGCTTCGGCGAAACCGACAAAATAAAAACTCAACGAAATACTGTTATTTTTTACTACTACCTGGGACCCTGGGACTTTCATCAAAGTTTTTTCTAAGAATTCTAATAATACCCTAGCTTGTTATACCTTGCTGGATTGCTAATGAAACGTAAATATTTTTTAGCACATCTGCAGCATGACTGTCACAGACATTTTTTTAAATATTTATGAAAGAAAAAAATATTTTTTACCAATTTATTTCCATTTCCAACTATTAATCGCCTACTGCAACCCAGTTGGTTAATTTAACTGCAATTTTAGTGTTAAGAATAAGAAAGCAACTCATCTATTACTCAAAAATCGCAAACACAAATAAAATAGAGGTCAAAATCCTAAAAAAAATAAGCCAATAGACAAAAAAACGGTATTTTCTTAAAAAAGGGCGTAGGGTGTTTCATAGTCAAATCAGTCAGGAATTATGGGAGGTACCACCCCCTCCAGGATCAAGGTCGACTTAACCGGTAACCCTGTATATCTTGACAGTTTTGATTCCCATTATAAAAATGCTCATTTTATGTAGGTAAATGTCACTTGCATAAAACGAGCATTTTAATTTATGTCCGCTTGTGCATTTCGGCTCTTATACCTGTTACATAACATCTGATAGTAGGTACTTAACTAACATGCCGCCAATAAAATAAATGAAAGGTTAATTGTAAATTAATCCACAAACAGTTTCAACTTCTTCCGCAACGCAAGCGTCTAGTCAAGGCTAAGGCAGAAGGTACCAAACCTTAAACCATATCCTATCTTACTTATTATTAACTACGCACCTAGTACTATTAGGTATTCCGTGTCGTTATGGCACAGGAGAACGAATCAATCAGGATTAAACTAGGAAAACACAAACAAGTGCATACAGTTTTATCTGCGGGCAGTTACGATACGGTAGGATAGATATCCTCTCAGATCCAAACCTCGTTTATTTTTCCGTAACTTCGAAATGTTACAAATCAGCGATGATTAATAATATTTTACGGGTAGCTAAATCTAACTTGCCTACTTGAAAAATTTACGCTTAGTATACGTTGGATAAGGCTAACCAAACAACATTTATATTCAAAATCAATATACCAGTACAGTCGCTTACTGTCTAAAATATTAGTAGGTATAAAAATAAAAAAATTAGTGCTAAACTGCAGTAAATCGCACACAAAAGTGGAATAAAAAAAATATACCAACCCCTGTTTTTCCCGTCATCTTGCTCGAAGTTAATTACGAGCACATAGAAGTTTGCCTTTTTATGTATAATAGTCGTAATTTGAAAGTCGTCGCACTATGGCATAGTTTCGTAAGGCTGCGCGTGCGTCGAGACGGGCGTGCGTATTGTCAGTGCGCGGGATACTAACTTTAGTAACTAGCTACCAGCATGATACTGGTGATACGACAGAGTGAGTGATACAGCGCGCTGCCCACGGTTATGGTACGGTACATAATGTACTTATTTCATCTGAGTGAGACCGTACCTTCTGCCGTTGTAAGTGCATTATTTAATCTGTGGCGTGTGCTCTGTCGCTGTCGGTGTTGCAAACATAGACTGTTAAGTCTCCTTCGACGTTTGTTACGAAGACCAGCCTTCTACCCTTTTATTAATAACGTATTAGCTTCATTAAAAATCCTTATTACTATTTTATCATTTGCAATAAAGAATATTTTATTAAAGTTAGTTTTATTAATTAACTTCACTTAGGTCACCTGGAGTTTCATCAGCATGGCGTATAAAGAAACATTGTTTTTTTAAGTATGACCAATTAACTGATCTAACAACAATGTATGAACAAAATGTGAACTTTACAATACTTTGTGTCCTTTTTTAACAGAGTATCGATATCACTGGAGGAATTACACAAAAATTGAGCGCGGATAGTAGGTAGGTACAGTTATCAAAAAATATGCAAACAACAACTTCACAACAACTATATTTCCTATAAAATAGGTACCTATAGTGAATTTACCTAAGGTAAATATTTATTTTGTTAAAAACTTAGTTATAATAATTATAACTTAGTATAATGCTAGTGCAGAGTACTTATAGGTATTATTACCCTAACCTAGCTAGTTTTCTATAGGTATTATGAAGATATTCAGTGAAATAAAGGTGGCAAAATGGTATTTGATATCCCCCATAAGATCATCTTCATATCTCCATAGAATCGCAATAAAGTATAAACGCGTAGAATATGCTATTTTTAGATATACTTGAATGCCATTAGCTAAACAATCGTGTTCATCACGCATCGATGTGGGGATAGAACCCACAGCTTGCAGCTGCAAGCAGTGCTACCATAATAAACTGAGGTGCTATGACTAGGGTAGGTCGCCCCAAATCCCGAGATATTGTTTTATGCTGTGTTGGTCTAGTGGTAATTAAAGTTGGTAGATACGAAAATACAAATAAAAATTAGCCAAAAACACGGCAAGCCGCACCAATAGACTATAAATAGAAGGGGAAAATAATATATTTTAGAATGTAAAGTAAGCCTAGGTACAACCTAATATATAGACCTACCAATTCTCATGCAAATCGGATCAATGGTTTGAAAGTTATATGCTCAACACATAAACATAACTACATACATATATGCAAAGAAAAATCGCCCAAGTTAACTCAGAGATCAATAAACTATCGTAATTTTCAACATCTACAGTATGAAAGGGAGCGCTGGGAGACAAGCGGTCCGCTCCAGACAGACTCCGTACAAGAAACAAGGACATCTAGTGATCACGCGCGATCTTCAGCCTATAAGATAAAATGAAGTACCCATGAGATAAAAGGTTACGTCCACTTAGAAAACGCGTCCGATAACACGTTGCAATACTGAGTATTACCTACATACAGTGCTCATTAAAAATGAAGTGAATAATAAATAAATAAAACTATGGGAATCTTTGTACTTCTGACTGATTGATATATACTTAGAAAACGCACAGTCTATACCGCTGGGCGTAAAGACTTGAAACTTTCAGGTTATATTCCCATTTACGCGAAAATCGACCCCTTAGCGACTACAGCGGGGATTGAAGTTCGTATCAGGTATAAATTTATTATGTTAACGCGCGCGCGTTTCGCTTATACCTTATCTAATAAATAAAATATCCTGATATTTATTAAATATTACTTTACATTGAATTTGATAAAAATGACTGCTTCTTCACATGCGAAGAATCGAAAATAAAATTATTGTTTTACTTGAATTGTTTCATCATTAAATCCTGCAAATATAAAACACTCTCGTCAAAGTCACTTTTATGCTGAGACAAATAAACCCAATTATGGCAATAGGCTTATCGTTCATTTTGGCCATAAGTAATTGTAAACTACGATACGCTTTCTTCCTGTACTCCTTGTCCTGAATATCTTATCTTGATGATAACTTGACATACACGAGCATAGACGTACTCAGGGGAGGGTGGGAGAACAGGGGAGGTTGCAGGGACATTTGCCTCCCATCTCCCAGGATTTTGTATGCCTATGTACGTTCTATTGTCGATAAAAGTAATGTTTCAGCCAAAGTTTTAAAGTAAGTCACATAACATACGTGGCGTAGGTACGTTATGACTTACTTTATATAATAATTAGCGACAAGCACGCGACTTTATACAAGCTTCAACCCCCGCTATACCCGTTGAGGGGTTGAATTTTAGGAATTCCTTTCTTACCACACCTCTATGCACCAAGACGAATACACCTACCCTGAAAATTTCAACTCCATACGACCATTGGCTGTGCGATGTCTGTATGTCAGTCAGTCAGGACAAAGATTCTTATAGATCATGAGTCAAAAACTCAATGCTTGACTGAGGCTTCGATCAATGATAGATCGACTTACTTTAGTCCTTATTCTATGGATCAAAGTGTCGGCGCAAAAAAATCCGTCTCGGTCAAGTGAGCTTTTATTTTGTTTTGAGAATCAGTGAACTTATTTACTAAATGACATGGTTGTAATCTGTTTATCAATTTTTCTTACTTCGTTAGTAAACAGATGTAGCTATGGAATATATATTCACGCGGACAGCTTTTAGCTATGATTTTGTATGTGACCCTTCATCTACAGGGGTATCATTATTCGAAGGACTGAGGTTCAAAAATGAATCACGTCAGTATTTCTTACCATACCTACGTACTCAATGAATAAACGTAAATTTTGGTGTGGTATCTATAGTAACAGGTGACGAAACTAATAGCTACGGCCCAAAACAAAGCAGCAATCGACTGGTTCGGTTTTTCGTCGCGGACTCCATTACGATGTTTTCCATTGCCGTTTGAGAAAATAAACTAAAATAATTTCAATTATTTTTATCATGTGGATGAGGTGCCTATAGCTGCCTACCTATTCTGTACTAAAAGGAAAATACTTACTGTATCTATCACATTTACGAGTATTTACTTCACAAAACTTGCCCTAAGCTCTCAGACACAGATGAGATATATAAGCCCGGCCTTTGAGATGTCATGTGCAGTATTAGGGGACGGGGCTAGCAGGGGGTAACGGGTAGACATGGGTAGACTTCATTTTACATTATCTGGGGTAACATTTTTAGGTAGATAAGTGCATTTTTATAAAGATCCATCACATAAATTATAAAAAGATGTCGGATGTCGGATTAACCAGGGCGTGAGTACTTACTCTCTAAAATAGAAAAAAAAATCCATTTAGTCTTCAAAGCAAAAGAGAGTTAGAGACCTCTTTTACCACAGTAGTGCTAAAGTGAGGGTGTGTGGGGGTGTGTAAGTAAGTACCTTGCTCATAATTTTTTTTTAAATCCCTTCTTTCTTTCAATTATATCTTTATATTTATTCAGACCCTTCTTCTACTTCATCTTTTATGCATTTGATATAAATAATATCTCTTATGCTTCTCTTTTTCTGTAGCTATTTGGTAGGTAGGTACAGATTTTTCGGTTTGTGGGGGCTTTCAAGAGATCTGTACCTACATTTGGTCTTGTACCTTGGCTTTTGCTACTGCAGCCGTTTTTTTATATTCTTCTTCCATACTGGTTTTATTATCTTTTATCTTTACATTCTCCTCTTTTTACGATTCTGTAAACACATTTTTATTTTCTTTCAATTGTTTTTGCTTTTTTATTCCGCCACCAAAGTATCCCTATCCATCTTTCCTTTCCTTAGACGAATTAACCACTTCTTTTCCCTTTTGAAACTTCCAAACACTTTTTCGGGGTCTTCTTTTTCCAACAAATGCCACATTTATTTGGGTGTTCCATTAGAACCACGTAAGGGGGTTGGTTGTGATGTTTCACGGCCGACCTGTCTAACGTCAACTTTCATTGTTGTCTGGTCGACGATATTTTGCTCTAAGACCTTCCACATTGCCTTGCTGTCTCCCCACCAGTGGTGCATAGATAATTGCTGAGGAAAAATAGACTATGGTGGAGAGCAACCCCACAGACTCAAGTCTAAACTGAACTCAAGTCTACTCACTAGGTTAAGCCCACGAGCCCTTACCACACACAAGACCATAGCCACAGTTACTTGGAGCCACTTGTGAGAGATTGGGAGGCCTCAACAAATTTAACTATGTATTATTCTACTACCTAGAACACGCCCAATAACATGACACAAAACCGAAAAAACTCTGCACAGCGTTTTATGAAAAACGTAACGAGCAGACAGACATACCTAAGTACCATACTTTAGTAGGTACACTTTCGCTTTATTTAGGTAGGTATACTTATAGTAACTTAATAGGTAAGTACCAACGTAAATATATAACGCAACGAACTATTGCAATCTACATGGTCATGCGTTTTTCACTAGGCATATCTACATACCTACGTTTCTACTTTACGTAATTTTAAAAACGATTTATTAATAATCAACATTAATTAAGACAGGTAGGTACAATAACAGTTCTTACCTTTTGCTTGTTGTGACCTATAAGTTGATGTGCTTCCATTTGAACTTCATCTATATGCATAATTGTTAAATTTTTACGACACGATACAAAACCGTGACATCTAGAACAAGCAAGACGCTTTGTTATCGCGATACCACTGATAATATAACTTTAGTATTCAGGCTACTGAGTACTCTTAAACAATCTACGAGTCGAGCTTAGGTAGGTGCCTACTGTGCGAGATGTGTGGCGAAAGAAGACTGGCAAGCATCACAAAATTATAGAAAAAGGTCACGCGGAGGTAGGTAGGTACAAAATTAAATACCTAGCATAAAAATATAATTTTATGCTATCTAATTGATCGAGAGCTAAGCGATCGAAGAAGTCTGCGGCAACTGGGATGGATTTGCTTTACATGTTGTTATGTAAGTACTTAAGTAGGTACCTATGTTTTTCGACCATAACTTTCGAACCGTTGTTGATTCGATTTGCTAAGTTGTTGTTAAGTAATTTACTTATATCTAAAAGGGTTGTTACTTCGATTCCAAGTTATATATCGTCTGAGACACCTATTATACAAATAGTCAAATTTTTAAAACCACTAGGTAAGGGGAGTTTCTTATTATTAGTCTCGAGTTCAATGACTTAGTGGTTCACTTTAGATTATAGATGCTATTTGAAATCGATATATTTCATGCATTAGCAATTTCTCGAACTTAAAAATTTTTAGTTTAGAGTCAAGACATTGCGTGATGTTTTTTTTTTGTGTTTCCTAGAAACCTATAGGGAGGCCTGTGTCCATCATTGGACTTTAATAGGCCGATGATGTACCTACCTTGGTAATGAGATGATAGATTAAACGGTAAATAGAACTTGCAAACAAAATCAACTATTAAACAGATGCAAAGGTATATTTTTATTTAAAAAGAGTTGGTTAGCGGTCCCGGGTCAGACACAGTCTTTAGAGATCTCTCTCGACTAAGATCAAACTCTATATTGAGATAATCCGCCATGTATCGGTACGCTTGCCAGCAGAAAAGGTACAGATTTGTCGACAAGCGGTGACAGGCTACGATCCTTATTGCCACGCTAAGAGTATCACCAAGGCATCTTGCCCAGATTATAGACATATGCTGAATCAACGGCATCTTGTTCGCTGCATCGGCGTTATGCATCTTGTAGAACTTGAGGGAGTTATGAACAGTAGAAGCAGCAAGCCTTGCGTGGAGCAGCAGGGATGAGTTTGGTTGGGTAAGTCTGCGTGAAGACAGTTTTCTTTGTGAAAGGATTTAGCGGTTCAGAGGCAGCCTGATACTTCACCTCCATATTCATCCGTGCAAATTTATCACCTTTCTCTTCTTCTTTTTTTATAAGAATAAAATACGGTCTGAAATCGTTTGCGTACGACATTCTGAGATTAAATTGTTTGCTGTTTTTGTTACCTTTATTTATAAAGCTACGATAATTTTGTCTTTTTTCTTATGGTTTTATCTAACTAATCAGTTTCATGACACCTTCTCGACGTTGACTTCATCTGTCAGGCCTGACAAGAGATAACCAAAGAGTACTTAATAAGTAGGTATACTTTTTTGTACTGGCTCGACTTGACTAAAAACTAAGCATTTAAACAATTCACTTGACATTTGTAAAAATGCCATTGGACTCATGCCACAAAAAATAATAATCAACCTTAGATCATATGATCTAAGTAATCAACATGAAAAAACAGTAAACTGTATTGTTTATTTTACCTTGAAGTCCTCTAAGCCCCTGTCGGATTTTCCTTCCACTATTGCCTCGCCAGCCTGTGTATATTGTATGGCAACAAAATCTTACACACTAATATTAAGAAAAACCGGCCAAATGCGAGTTGGACTCGCGCACGAAGGTTCCGTACCATTATCTAAGCATTATCTATAATAAAAACGGCAAAAAAATCACGTTTGTTGCATGAGAGCCTAATCAAATAATTATTTTATTGTTTTTTTAGCAACAGAAATACATCATCTGAGAAAATTTCAACACTAACTATTACGGTTCATGAGATACAGCCTGGTGATAGACGGACAGACAGACCGACCGACAGCGGAGTCTTAGTAATAGGGTTCCGTTTTACTCTTTGGGTACGGAGCCCTAAAAACCGAAGAGTAAGTGTATGTTTGTAAATAAGTACTAAGTACAGGATTTAAAACTACCTACTGTGATAACGTGGTGTTTAAAAGATAATAAAAAATAAAACCAATTAAAACAATTTACTTAGATATTTAGAATTTTCTGCACCGAGCGCATACGGTGGAAGGATTAGTGTGGAAAACTTCTTTCATCTGTTCCAACAACGATCTATAAGCAAGATCGTCCTTTGCGACATTACTGTGTACCAGTTGCTTCAACACTTTCTGTATCTTTGGCGATAAAGTAGTCGTTTTAAAAAGTGTTTTGGAATCTATAGCGTTTGGTTTGCGTCCCAGAGCCTGTTAGATGCAATTGCTTTAATTATTTTCGGAATGGAAAGTGATTTTAAAATCTCCTAATATGGAGACGAAGAATTTCTCATGCGAAAAACATATCTCCTCTTAGGCATTTTAACTTTAACTAGTTTCTGCAATATGTCTTGAGCACCGGCGGCGCCGGCATTACAAGTGGCGCACTGAAAATGAAAAGCAATCGGGACAAAACCAGTACTTACGTTAAATAAGTACCTAATTATTGCATTACTACCCTACAACTCTGTCTTCTACGTCTTAGGGCGTAGGTTGTGTGTTCGATGCTCAACGAGGACAGCTATTTGTGTGTTGCACTCAGACGGTTATTGTATGTCTGGGGGTTTTCATTCTTTCATGGAACAAGTTTTGCTTAGTTTACGGCTTTATAGCGCTGAGTGAAATGCTGGTTTACTCGTCTAAGGTGAAATGCTAGAGTATTATATTTTATTCAAACTAAATTTTACGCACAAAAGTTTGTCGTAACATCACATTTAAATTTAGAGATCATATTTTTTAAAATGTCATGAAAGTTGTCTAATTCGTTCAAAACTTTATACTGGACTGAATCTACCGTTTTATGTCTCGATGAGTAATGCTCTGGCTTCCGGCAAGGAGTCTGAACAACAAGAGAATTATAATTCTTTTATCTTACAAAACAATATATCAAATTAATTATCAGTTTGTTATACTTACTGTGTCGGCGAAATTAATTGAACAAAAAATAATTGCAAAACAACAGAAGATATAGTAAAGGAACTTCATGTTATCGCGAGATAAAATACGACTCAGTCTAGCGAAAGTGAGTTGTGAATAAAATGTTTTTATTCGAGTTTATTTTATGGTTTAGTGCACAATATTATGGCAGTTATAAACTCAAAACAAATAGGCGAATATGATATTCGTTTTACGTACGATTTAATTCGGTAGCAATTTTTTGTAGCCTTGGGAGCATTTTTCAGATAACGTTATGTAGCATGTACCTACCACACAGATGAAAGAAGAAAGTAGGTACATATAGAGGTATAGGTAGGTACCTACCTATACCTACCTCTACCTAACCTACATAAAGTGTCGTAGCGCAAGTCAGAAGGTTTCCTATGTGTTTATAGTACTTAATACTTTATAACAATTAATAAGAAGGTAATCCACAGAACCAGAAAATAATGTAATACTTGTAAAAATATTCCTGCAAATAAGTTTTTTGTAAATACATTATTGGTTTTGGTTCATGGTCACCAATGTCGTCATTCGAGAACCTTTGTTCCTTAGCCATCATCGTTTCTAAAGCCATATAAACCGCCATTTGTCAAGAACTTTAACTACGTTTAATTTATTTTAATAGTCTTTGTTGTGATTGGTATATAACATTATTTAGGTATATCCAATCTCACCTGTAGGCGGATTCTGAGTTTTTTTTTTGTTTTCCGGATATCGGATTTTGGTTTGCGAGCTCGAATTTTATGCATGGAGATATGATAAGCGCCCCTGGAGGCCTATCGGGGCACTAGCCGAAATCCGCTATTCAGAAAACGAAAAAACTCAGAATCCGCCTGCTGAACCACAAAGTCATCGAAGTTCTAATGAATGGGAGCTCACGTTGTTATTGCTCTCCAGCGAACATGAAAACTCGATATGTGTGTCGTTTTGTGGATACTTCATTGTGCTTCAGTCGTATCCAAGGGACCTGTTTAAAACTCTCGTGACTCCATACAAAATCCCTTTAAGTCACTATTCTAAGCAATTTTCTCTCGGAACGAAACCGAGTTCGCAATACAAAAGACAGTGAGTGGAACTTGGATAGAATTAAAGTATCTACAATACAGTTGGGTCATGCCACGTTCCAAGTTTTAGTCCAAATGCTTATGCTTGAGTAAGCAAAGACGCAGTACCTCAAGCGAATATATTTTTCATCAGTGAGAGTCGAAGCCACAAACTACAGCGCAAAAGAAAAAAAGAGCAAAGGATCACCTCTCCTTTGCTCTTTTTTGGCCACAATCTCACACCCAGGATACTTTTTACAAGTACGCCATATAATATTAATTGACGTGTAGATATAATTATTCATATCCAAATTAGCGAGATTCGCGCGACTACGCCCGCGTTATTAATTTACTTTGAAAAAAAAAACAGCTTGTTTAAAAAAATACCAATTTATTTCTTGTTTTTTCTGTGGTAGGTGTCTACCTAATCCTTATGTTCTGGAAGTCAATTTCAAGTTTTCGGGAGTAGGTACTCGAATTCAGGGGTTGAACCAGTCCTCCCACCATACTGAAAATTGGTAATCAGAATGGAATAGGGCCTCGGGCGGACGATTGATGAGATGTGTTGCGAATTCAACTTTAAAACAAATTTCATATCTAACTATTAAGGCATGAATTCAAGCGTCTGATTTGATAATAATATCTAAGTCGTCACAGCTCAGTTGGTAGTAGGTAACTCTGCCTGCGCTGTAGGTTGTGGGTTTGATCCAACTGATCCAAATTGATTGTTTGTGTGACGAACGCAGATTCTGTGTCAGGGTGTTATATTGAATTCTATGAGTGTATTTAGAAAATAAGGGTATATCTGTACTCCATCTGTATCTGGTTCTCTCAGTACCAACTTTGCTCAGTATAGAAGTAGACGACATTGTCAAATGTATGTAATTAAATAAATAATAAACATTTGTGGGCATTCACACAATACCATCTTACCCCAAACTAAGCATAGTTTGTACCACGGGAACCGAATCATAAGACACTGATAATACAGTAACTTGTTCTGAGTTTATATCCAACATGACATACCTACCTATTGGCTCAATTATGGATTGATCAACCTACCTGCATATGAAAGAGCATAATATGGATTGTCTGAATACCTACCTAGGTCATTGTAAGTCGGGGATATTGAACGGCACACAGGTAGTAAACTGTCGGAACCGTTCCATCGTGTTGTTTGGTGGCGTGAGGCAAGTCCTAAGACATTCTGACTGAGACTCGAAGTTATTCTGATTGCCGCCACAGCCTGAGTATAGCCGACGTTTGCAAGTTCTGAAATGATGCGTAATTGTTATCGCACAGCTATCACTGCCACTATAGTTCTATCTGTAGGTACCTACCAATTATAGAAATCTTTGTCCTGATTGACTGACTGGCGTAATAGACAAACCTCAGCCCGAACGGCTGGTCGTAGAAGCTTGGAAATTTTCAGTAGGTGCGTATTGGTGCGTAAAGGTGCACTAAGAAAATAATCATCAAACTGTAACCCCTAAAGGTGGACAACTGGCAAAATCAATCGTGCTAAGGCCCCTGATCATTAGTTAAACTAATGGAAAAGGGCGACTTCATCCGCATGAAGCTATTTTCATACAAACTCCCCACTGCATCCATATAGGGATTGAATTTCAGGAATTCCTTTCTCAGTACACATTTACGCATGTTAAGTCTATACGACTAGCCGTTTTGACTGTGCTTTGTCTATAATGTCAGTCAGTCAGTCAGGACAAAGATTCGTATTGGCATAAATACATACCTACATTATGTATAATCTATACAAATAAATAAAATTGAAGTGTCTGTTTGTAATATTAAAATAACCGCTTTTTACTACACGCATAATGAATGTATATGCGGATACATATACCAAAATAGCATTTTTTTTTAATTTTTGTCTGTCAGTCTTTTTGTTCCGGGTAATCTCTGGAACGGCTGGACCGATTTCGACGGGACTTTCACTGGCAAATAGCTGATGTAACAAGGAGTAACTTAGGCTACTTTTTATCCCGAAAAAATAACGGGAACGGGAAAAAAATATTATTACTTATTATTTATCATCATCATCATCATCATATGATGATGATCATCATCATCATCATCATATCATGATCATATGATAGTCATCATCATCATCATCATGATGATGATGATGATGACTACTTTGATAAGCTTTTTATGATGATGATGATGATGATTCTAAATGTTTATACTCACTTGCCAAATGTATCCCAACCCCAGCGATTAAAATGACCGAAGCAGTTTCCGTAATCGAAACTCAGCTCGCAGAAAAACGGTATTTGCCCTGAAATTATAAAAAACGTATTATGATTATGATACTAGATGCTTTCGTAAAAGGATATACGCATACCGAGCGTAATAAGACTTACCTACTTGCGAAAACTGAAACTGCCAATTTCAGACAGTGATTCTGAATACAAAAAAAACTATACTTCTAGTCCGTTTTTTTGTTTTCGGCATCAATATCGACAATAGGTACATCGTAAAATTAACATAAGTACTTAGGTAGGTACTATGCTAATTTTACGACGTTTTTACGCGTGTTTATATAAAATAATCACCTAATTTAATTATATTTAACACAGCAAACCTTATTATTGTATTAAAAACGACAACACACCAAAAACAGCAAGCTAAATGCAACACGATCATCTGATGGGCGCGTTGCCCTCGCGGCCGGGCCGGGGGCGGCCGACTGGGCGGAAACCGAGTGCTATACCTACGTAAAACATAGCTTGTTGGTAAATAGAAACTTCAGTAAAGAAAAGAAATAGCATCACGACTTAATCCCCAAGCACGGTAGGTATAGATATCCCTTCCGATCTCAAAGTACCAAGTACCTACCTACTCGAGATTCTTCTACTATATTAATAAACTATACTGACGTGGTGGATTGGTGGTATTCAAATAGCAATAGTCGAGGCAACTCTCTTTAGTCTCGAATCGATTGCCGTTACCCTGACAGCCTCCCCAGAAGAAGCGGTAACATTTCTTTTGCTTTCCGTCGAAATACCATTGCAGGATGTCCGCGCGACAAGGCCCTGTGTCCGGGCGAAGGAAGCACGTCTTGTGACGAGCTGTGGGGTAAATCATTACTCTGATTGGTGGGGTGATTACTCTACTGCTTGACAACGTTCATCAACGAGTCTAACTCTAATAAGACAGCGACCAGTGAATCAGCGACTGACTAGCGATTTATATTTATCTACATAAATATTTATAAAAGTTATATTATTTTAGCAGAGCTCTTTGTGAAAGGGCTCGTCCGGGGAAGTACTACCACCGTACCTACCTATTTCTGTCGTCAAGCAGTGATACTCGCATTGCTGTGTTCCGGTTCGAAGAGTGTGGGTGTGTGAAATTACCTACAGGCACATGAGGCTTAACACCAGTATGTCTCAGGTTGGTGGAAGTAGGGTAGTGCATGGTAGGACACGTAGGTATAGCATTGTCTTGTAGGTCACGCACGTTAGGTACGTTAGGTATACCTAACGTGCGTGACCTACAAGACAATGCTTTGTTATAGGTGATGATTACCTCTTAACATCAGGTGGGCCATATGCTTGTACCACCAACAGTACCATTAAAAAAATTAAGTCAATGGCAATCTCTCACCTATTTGGCAGTCAGTTTCTCTAAACCCCTTGAATGGCTTCAAAAATAAAAATGAAGTAGGTACCTACCTGCCCCACAACTTAATAGCTCTAATAAGATTTTGAAATCTCCTGACGCGTTGAGGAGTAGGTAATGGTAGCCGTCCGTCTGACTTCACCATCACATCTGAGCCTCGAGTAATAAGATTTTTTTTAGTCCACATGCAAATTTTATAGGTACCTACACGATAAGCGCCATTGTCGGGCGATAGTGTTATGAGAACTCATTTTGCTAGTAAATATTACAAATGAACAGTGTACACTAACACTAACCATATAAAACTATAAATCGCTGACATGAGTGCGCTGTAACTATTTGCACGTTGCACCTGCCTAGATCGCCATCTTAAATTGTAGATCACAGTAACCTACCTCGTAAGGTGTTATCCAACTGCATACAAATGGTTTTAGTATAGGGGTTGACGGTCGTCCGTTTGCCATGGTAATGATACCGAGAGCTTTTCTTATGGCTGTGTTTGCAATCACCATTCAACAGTAGAAATAGTACCACCAGTGACTGAAAATGAAAGCGTGGACCATAGCGGTTCTGTAGCATGTTATAAACTTTTATGTCCATGTCGATATTGAATGTTCTTACCTGAAAACCAATTTTTGGAAGTCATAAAATGCAGCGATAAATAACAGTTTACCAAAACCTATCGTAAATTCTATTTGACTAGTCTTAGATGTGGCTTTACTCTGTGAATATCTTTATTAGAAATAATAAACATTTGTGTACATTTTTACACATCATCTAGCCCCAAACAAAGCAATGACTTGTGCATCTACATAATATACAATTTACCTCAATTTACACATGAACTGTGTACACTTAAAAACAATATTTTTCCTGACCAATATAATCTGGATCTCTTTAAGGCAAGAGTGAATAGGTGTCTTCTTCTGATCGTCCTGCTTCATGGTCACCATCAGGAACCCCACTGGTGGGGACAGCTTAGTGGGGATTATGACAATAAACCAAAGGATAGTCTATTGATGATAAAAAAAAGCTTATAGGATGGGAACCAGATAACTGATAAAATACTTACTGCATAATTATGTATTTTTTTGTAAATACATAGAATACCTACAATATAATACCCAGACAGGGAACCAACATCTATGTTCACCTCCCAAATGTTTAATCTTCGGTGGGGATCGAACCCACGACCTACGGCACAGAAGGCAGAGCTACTACTAACTGAGCTATGAGGCCAGTCAATCAAACTACTTTGGTTTTATAAGCACGAAATATTCGTGCTAGCCTTTAAATACAGAAACCTACTCTATTCTAAGGCAGATAATAATTGAAAAACAGCTGTTTGAAATTTTGAACACGATTTTTGTGCAGTTTTTTTTAACTTCTACAGATGTCATCGTTTTCAAAATCAATAAACTGTACTATGTTTGTGTTTCTAATTTAGCTTTTATTATTATTATTATATGTAGTTGACATACTGCACGTTGAGTGAGCTGAACCCCACCGGGCGGTGGTATAGGGCAGATACGTTTAATTATAAAAATAAAACTTTGAGAGTAGTAACGTTTATTGATAATAATAATCATGAATTTGATTCTACAGTGTTCGACATCTCTAAATACAACATCCATTACTATAACATCTATCTACTCTCTACTATGTCCTTACTGAATAAAATACATATTAAAGGTTTCAAAGCTTACATGCGTATACAGTATAACATCAATAAACCATATATATATAACTATTTGTATAAACGTCGGATCCAACGGAGGGTCCAAAGCAAAAATAAATAATAAATAAATGTATGCATTATCATACATATTTAGAGCAAAACATATTTAAGATTTCGCTCATGTTGTAATAACATGTTGCTATAAAATTACATAACCAATACTTTAATAAACAAGTCCTAAACCATATTTAAAGATTTTACATTGCTAGAAAACACTACAACAATAGTTATAACATGTTACGCAGAAAAAAAAAACAGCATAAGATTTGTTATACAATTTACATTTTCCTAGTGTAAATGTAAACACCAACAAAACAAATTGCGCAAATATATTTAATTTGACATGTTGCAAAATATTACAGGTTTTATGTTTTTTTCTTGTGCAACCCAACAGCGCATATACCTATGTTTGAAATTATACGTCCGTTTAAAAAAAAAACACTTTGTTGTATACGCCTGTAAACCTCGATGCCTTCGATATAGTACATTTTGGTATGTTTATTATAAGTACAGGGTGTAAAAAGGCCACTCTCACGACATGAGGCAAATGAATGTAATAATATAATAATAATGTGACCTGCGAGGCAATTCTTTGTTACAGGTAATGGTAACCACTTACATCAGGTAGTAAAAAGAATCCTTCCCTTTCAAAGAATGCAAATCCATCATCATGGTGATCCTGCTAGTTTTTTAAATTTTGTGGAATTTTACACCCTGTATTATAATTTTAAATCCAAAATTATATTAACAAAAAATCAATTCAAAATAAATGTCACAAATGACAACAACAGTTTAAAATGAGTCTATACGCTACTACTATGTGCTAATATAACATAACATTTGCTGGTGAAATTTAATCAGTACATTTTATGCGAAATTAAAATAGCTACTTTATTGAACCTTAAATACTCCTACAAACAAATCAATTTATGTTTTTATGATTATAGCAGGTGTATGTATACCGGATGTTATAAGACCACTTCCGAATACTCCAGGAACGTGTAAAGTTACCTTAAACCAGTTCTTATAGATTACCACTCGGCTGCCAGTGAAATACACTTTAGAGTAATATGATACATATTTTTTTCGCGTTTTTTATAATCAGAATCATGGTCTGAATACGCAGTTTCAGTATTTGGAAGTATTTTTATTGCACCCGGTATATTCTAGTCTGATTCTCGTACATAATAAAACCGTGATGAATTAAATTAAATACATTTTATAAATAAGTAGTACATCAATTTTAGTGGATTTAATAAAAAACATTTGTAACATCTAACTACTCTTATATTCTACACACGATCTATTTAAAACATTTAATTGAATACCATGATTATATTTTTATGAGAGGTATAAACCAGCTATTAATATAGCAAGGGAATACTAACTAATCGTACGTAGATATAACAAATTCAAATTAGTGATGGGCCGAATCAGAACTTTGCCAAATACGAACATACGGCCAAATAATTCGGCAGGCTTTGCTCACACTCTTGCTTGGAACACTGACGCACACGGGGTCGTCAACTTTACCGAATTTTCGAACTTACCAAATAGATCCGAACATGAAACAACCATTCGGCTCACCACGAATTCAAATGTATACAATACATAAATTATTATACGACTATGATTATCATAGAGTATTATTAATTGCCTACAGATCGCCTAGGTTAAGCATTTCGATAGTTTACCGCTACAGTAGATACAATAAATATAATCAAAAAAGTAGATTTTATGAGAAGACAACATTTACCACTATGACAACAGCTAACTCTAATTCAAATGCATCTTAGACTACTCATACATGGTGATTTATATCGACCACCCTGTATTATACAGGGTGGACGATATAAATCACGGAAAGGTATTTTAGTTATTCCATCAACACACGATATAATTTTGCGGAGTCAATAATACAACTGTATTATAGAAAGGTGCTAAGTTAATCTACCAACACACTTATAATTTAACGGGGTCAATAACATAACTTTGAGTTCAACAAATACAAGTCGACAGCAACAATTAACAGCATTCTGAGTGTGATAGCACTGATAGCAAATGAGTTAAGTTATTTACTAGCATACTTATAAAACTTTAACGAAATTCATCATAAATGCAACCAGTAGATACAAAAACATAATAACAAAGATAGATTTTATGAGAAGACAATATTAAACACTGTAACATGTTCTCGTTGTTATTTTTATGTACCTGATTAAAATGCATCTTTCTTACGTCTACTTATATAATAGCTAAAAGGTAGTTATAATTTAACGGGGTCAATAATATTTTTTTTTCAACTAATACAAGTCACAACAGCAACAACAAACACCATACTGAGTTGCATACTAGATGAGTTCTATATTATAAGTTATTTACTAGCTTACCTGAAAAACGACCAAAATTCACCATAAATACAACCAATAGGAACAATAAATATAATCAAATAAGATTTGATGAGAAGACAAGATTTATCATTTTAAAATGTACTTCTACGTACCTTACTAAAGTTTATCTTTCATAAACAATAGTAAAACGTATTTAAGTTATTCCATCAACACACTTATAATTTACCGGAGTCAATAATATAACTTTAGAGTTTAACAAATACAAACACCATATGAAGTGATAGAGGAGATTAGTTGAACAATTTAATTTCTAGTTTACTTGTAAAACTACCGATATTCATTAAGCCGCTATTACGTTTACGCTAAACATGTTATCTTGGAAAAGGTGATTAGCTAAAAAATCTTATTGTTGTGCAAGCGGGCCTTAGCCCTTAGGATTGTTAAAATAACGGCCTACACCTACTATTATATTATGACCTATAACTACTATTAAATTATGACCTATACCTACTGTTAAATAATTACCTATAGGTACCTAATGTTGGAATAACATCATCTAACTCATTGGATTAAAAGCCGGTTTCTATACATTTCAAATAATCCGTTACATCTCATTGGGTAACAGTTTAATTTAGCCAATGAAATGAGAGATTATCTGACGCCCGAATACTCAAACGCAACTTGAGTTTAATCATGTCTTAAGTCGCGTTTTTTTAGAAGTTTGCAATAAAAGTCTGTCCAAAATTCGTCACTTGAGACGTGATTAAATTTAAGCTGCGTTTGAGTATTTGGCCGTGAAGGATATGCCAAGATATACATATGAACAAGGCAGTATACAACAATACACATCACATATTATTTTACATTGTTATACTTCTGTTTGCTATATTAAAATGTTTATATTTTATGACTAGTATATTAGAGATGGGAAGAATACATTAGATTCAATCCATTAAGATTCCATTAATAATGATAAAACTCTAACAAAGTCTACAACACCGATTGTCTACTATTTTCAAATATTAGATTTTAGTGACACAGAAAACAGTCATCTCAGCTAACTTCTGTATATATGTATAATTAAAATGCATCTAGTGCCCATTATTATTATGTTAGATTCTATCAAGCCATAGTCATACATTTTACGAAATCAAATATAATGTAGATTAATAATTTATAAAATGGAATGTGAAAACCCATCTATATAAGTTAAACATTGATAACATACCTATTATACCTATACCAAAAAATGTATATTTTTTACGACTATGATTATAATATATGTAGGTAACAATTTAAGTTTCCAATAAATGACACACTGATATATAACTCTAACAATTTAATTATAATTATTGTATCTAAATAAGTTAGGGAGTTTTATAAGCCATATACAGAACAGCTATATACATAACATCTGACTACTCCTGTATCCTCCTGTAATGACTATCCTTCGTGACTTAAACAATCGAATGTAGTCATTAAAATACTTTCAAATATTGGATTTTATGAGATAATAGGTAGGTATGTAATATTCATTACACATAACTGTATAAATTACTTAATTAACATGAATATTTTTTTTTATTACGATTGTCGAGGATCGTAAAGAAAACTAGCTGCAGAATTTTTTTACTAAACCTAACTACCTAGGTACTTGATAAAACTCCTTATCATCCATATTTTTCAGTTAGATTTTATTAATTAATCACTTCACTGTTGGATTTTACGACAAATGAAACATTAATCACATATCACTACTCCTACATACCACAACAACTAGAATGCAAATTTCAGACTACGTAGAGGCAATATTAGTTTCTAAAAAGATGAAGCGCAGCTTATGACTAACTTTAGTTCCCCAAAGTTATTTCAGCTGCACAGTTTACAGTAATTACACTGTAATTCTTATTTTATCATCATATACAGTAGTTTTGTATAGACTGGTTTGTGTATAAACACAAAACTACTACATTGTATAGACAATGTTATTCAAACTGTTGTTTTATTTGATACTTGCGAATGGCATGCGACATAATTAAGTTATTTTTACACAATCTTCAACTCCTTTCCTAGTATAACATGAATTCCTTTCTTAGTACAGCTCTATGTACCAAGACGAATATACCCTGAAAATGTCAAGTCTCTACGACCAGTGGGTTATGCTGTGCGGTGTCTATATGTCAGTCAGTCAGTCAGGACCAAGACTCTTATAATTGGTATAGCTTTGAAGTAAGCAAAAATGCCCAGGTTTTGACAGCAACAGATGAGATAATGTAGGTTCCATGTAAGTTAAATATTTACATCGGTTATAAAAGTATGACTGATAAAATAAGAATTTCAATACTAGACGATCAGAGAACATTTAGTTTGCTATTACATATACACACCTAAAGCTTGCTATCTGACTAGAACAAAATCCGTAGTTTACATTGCTTACACCTAAATTAAAATGTACATCTAATTGGGCTCTCCTTAGTCTAGTTTTAAAAAAATATGATAAAGAGACTCTTTTCTCAACTGTTCTTAAAAATAAAGTTTATCACACAAAAGACTAGATTAATTTCAGAATACGGAGCTTATTTCGTTTTGGATAGACAGTTAGTTTTACTTAAAATGAGAATGACATTTCTTTCATTTTTACTCCATTGATTTTCAAAAAAATTGCTTTAAGTATTTCAAAAATGTAGATTTCAACATGACTCTACCGCTTTTTGTCTGGAGCTTGTTGAAATTTAACGACGCTGATAGGTATGAATTAATTTCTTTGACCCAGTCACATGGGCTACTGGTTTTTCCAAGTGAGGCAACTCCGGCATAGATACTTGCGTGGATAAAGATCTGGTAATAGCGACTTTATTTTTCATCATTAGAGAATAGCAGTTTCCTTTCTGAATACCCACCTCATTGCTGAAATTAGTTTGGCAAACTTTATGCTTATTCGAAGGGATACCAGGATTGGTCTGTGCGCCAGCTTCTTTCGTCAGACGCGTTTGTGTTATCGCTGTTTTGTGAGTCTTTTGTCTCAACCACAGCACATCTGCCCTGAGTTGGCAGTTCTTACGACATGGTCCTTGTAAGTGCAGGTCCTCTAGTATGTCAAGGTAAATCAGGCCAGGCGTTCTAAGATCCTCTTCTAAAACATGCTTGTGTAAATCTTTTAAAGCTTTATCATCGCAAGGGTAAGGGTTAGGGCGAGGAACCTGACAGTAAGCGGGTCTTGGCCCAACGTAAATCCTACGAGAGGGTTGTGGTTCATCAGGTTTAGGTTCGCACGTCATGCATCTTGCATGGGACCGTCTTTCGTTGTGGTCCGTATCAGAAGACGACACGTTAAGCGCTGTAGGATGCCCGGAACTGAGAGCGCTGATTCTGAGAGAATTATCTCTCAGAGCAAACTCTCTCAAAGCACTGTCTATGAGTGTATTGCATCCCATGGCACTGTTTTTCAAGGCTATTTCTCTAACAAGGTCTCGCAAAGCGATGTCTCTTTGAGTGTCACCTCTGGGTACGTTTTCTCCAGGAACGTTGGGTCGTGGAGCGGTGGCAGTAGAAACATTGCCTATCGGGGCGTTATTGACTCTCGGAGCATTGTTGACTCTTGGAGCGCTGTTGGGTGTTGGAGTGTTGTTGCCTCTCGAAACACTGTCACTTGTCGAAGTGTTGTCTTGACCTTGACGAGAATGAGAAGGTTCATTGGGGATGGGTGTTGCGTTAGAGCTATTCGTCCGAGTGAGTGTCACGCCTGGCGTTGTGTTAACATGCCCACTATTTTTATCGCTCAAGCATGCTCCGCCACATCGGCATCGTGTTGGTGCCCCGCTAGTTTCCGTCCCACCGGTAAGATTGCGCCTCGCTGAAGTGCTATCCTCGCGTACGTTGTGGTTGTTTCTCTCTCCATTATGCTGGGTGGTTTGTACTCGTTTGTTACGAGTTTTCCGTGTACGTGTCACACCTGCCATTGTTAGCCTGCCGGACAAGAGTTCTTCGTGCACCCGTCTCACCACATCGTCATATCGCTTGATGCAATCCCCGCATTTATTTGACTCACACATAGGCGAAATTGAGCGCTTTCCTGAAAATGGACAACCAATTTTTCTCACTCCCAGATATAATTATTATTAAAACTGCGGGAAAACTTCAGACACAAAAGAACGTATTTTATACGTAGGACGGAGAATGGTTTTTTTTTATTATAAATTTTAGTCGTAAAACGTGTTTTGGTTCGGATTGTCAGTCAGTTATATACATATGAGTTTTTTCTGGTTCTTACCCACTGTCCACCTCCGGCGGACGGAGGAAAAAACCCTTTCAACAGTTCACCCAGGTAGTCTCAGGGAGGTGGACGGCGGGTAAGAAGTTCTTACCCACCGTCCACCTCTCTGCAATCAAGGATCCCTGACTATTTATAGATAAAATAAAACTCAAGTAAACCGACATTTGGGTCGTCTAAAGAAAGACCTATTACGTCTACATTGGTATAAAGTACTAAGCTGTTGAGAGAAGTCATTCTAGACAACTCTAAATACCTAATAAAGATGAAAAGATTAATGCAATCAATCCTGACTGTGGATAACACCTGCACACTGAATAACTCTTGTAGATATATATGTATTTTTTTTTCACGTTTAATTGTTTGTACCTAGTACCTACTTAAAATACCAAAAAAAGATGGTCTTTAGTAAGGCAGGTCTAAGGGCGCCTTCAAATTAGCCGCGCTGTAGCGGCGCTGCTTTGTATATCTATGTAAAAAAACGCGCGTCTGACACGCTGCAGCTGCACATCCATACGAGTCTCATGAGCAGCACCGCTGCTACCCGGCTGATTTGAAAACGTCCTAAGAATTGTCATACTTACTTTTACGTTGGTAGCGTTTTTCTTTGTATCTTTCAGGGTATAATGTCGTAAGTACGTGTTGTGCTCTTTTATTTTTAGCATCATCATTGTCAGCCGTTATAATTTGCTGTGGTAACTTCAACTGGCGCCGATGTGCCTGAAAATAATTAATAAAAATCTATCATTCATGACTATCTGTGTGACAATCTATCATTCATGACGACCGATGTGGCGCGGCGGGCGAATGTCTGCCTGCGACGCAGAGGTTGCGGGTTCGATTCCCGCCTCGGGATAAATGTTTGTACGATCTGCAAATATTTATTCCGGGTGTTCTGGGTGTTTTCTATGTATAATAAAAAATATCCATGTATGTAATGTATTATATTAAGTATATGAGTCATCTAGTACCCATAACACAAGCTCTGCTTAGCTTGGGGCTAGATGATGCTGTGTGGATTGTCCTGTATTATTATTATTATTATTATTATTTTCCTGTACCGGCTCCATCTACACCGTATGTAGACATTTTTACTGCACTACATATTAGAAACTGTAAGGTTCGTCGAGGTCTTGTCTTAACCTTGGATCCTTGAATGAAGGCTGAGCATCCAACTGGTGTATGCATGGCTTCATTACTATAGCTGTAAATCAATAAATATTGAGAAACATTCACACAGCGCCATCTTGCCCCAAACTAAGCAAAGCTTGTATATAAATACATCTACAATCATATTGTTGCATGGTGTGTCCTGAAAGGCTCAAAGAAATGACTGCACACATGACCGAAACCTAAGGCGGTTAATGTTTTAAATGTGACTATGGCAAACTCCTTCAAATATGGGAGATGCCTATGACATCAAGACCAGATCATTTGGAAAGATCATGTTCCTTAAGTCATCACTGATCAAAGGATAGTTGATGATTGTCAATTTGGCTGCTAGGTGATTTGATTCCGATCAAGCTTGTCTTTGTATGTAGTTCCAAGTAAAAGATTAAAATAAACAGCTCACAGCCGTTATAGCTCAGTTCCGAGTAGCCCTGCCTTCCGTGCTATAGGTGATGGATTCTATCTCCACTGAGAAAAAACAAGTAGTACTAGCTATGCTTAGTTTCGGGCTAGATGATGTTGTGTAAAAATGTCCAGAAATATTTATTTATTGTATTTATTATTTACATTGGTTTAGTATCAAACGTTGGAAGTAGTAATTAAGTATGTTATTAAATCTTTATCACTCAAGTTACTACTAGCTTGATGCAGATATGGCCTTTTGAGACAAAGGAATTGGTCAGGAAAGTGTCAGGTTGACTTTTACCAGATCCTCGAACCCTATTATTGTACCGTATAACATAAACGGGGAGATTCTCATGAGGCCTCAGACTGATAAGGATTTAGGCGTTATATTTGATCCAGAGCTTACATTCCACGACCATCACAGGAAACTTGCAGTCGATAGCTTAAAGAAACTAGGATTCGTAACAAGAAACTGCAGGGACTACACAAGTATAGGCGTTATCAAACTTTTATACACTTCGCTTATAAGATCAAAGCTAGAGTCAAGCGCGTGTGGAATCCCCACGAAGTAACACATACCTTGATGGTGGAGAAAGTGCAAAAAAGGTTTTTTGCGCTTTCTTTACTAAAAAGTATACAGATACTACCCCTTCATGTACCCTACCAAATATCTTCTGGGTACGCTGGGCTTCCACTCACTAAAAACATGAAGACTGTGTGATCAACTCGATTAACAATCCCCAGTTTGTCGAGCACAGCGCCATCTCAACGTTCTAGTCCACACTTACCCAGACTGTGACATATTTGCTGACAAGTGGTCAATGATTGCAAGTTTCTGCCTGTACTATTGTGAGTAGTAAACTTAATGTAGGTATTCGCCCAGAGATTACACTCTGGACACATGTCATTCAATACTTTTCAATTTTTGGTGAACAAGGTTTATATTCTGTAAGTCCATGAAATTTATCACTTTGGAACTTGCCTGGAGTACATTTTTGAGACAGTTTAGGTAAAAATTCCAACACTGTTATTGGGGGAGCAAAGTGTTTCAACTCCTAAAGCAGTTGTCATTGTTTACCGATCTAGAGAAAGTCTAACAACATCCCTATGTAGGTATAGCATATATACTGAAAAAAGAACATTCACTTCCACTTACATTGTCGTCATCGACCTCTATGGGCGTGTCTGAAACATCGCCTGAAGCTGCCGCCGTACTGCTGGCAGCACTGGTGCTTGGGGGCAGCTGGTCCAGGTCACTCATCACAATTGAGATCTGTTTGCCAAAAAATCATATTTTTCAGATTAGAACATGAATCATTCTGAACACAGAAGTCATGATTATTCCAACTAAAAGCTTTCGCGGACGTCATTTACGATCACTTAATAAAAAAATTTGCAAACAATTTTGTGACTGATTGATGATTGTCTATTAACCTATAACAATTTGGTGTAACAGGGCTTTGATGTACCTGCAGTCGTAATAGGGGTACCCACGGCTTTCGCGTGAAAATATCTTCTATTTTCCTATCTAGATCCACTCACACCCCTATTCACCCCTATTCTTTGTCCTTAAATGTTGA
This sequence comes from Electrophaes corylata, assembly GCA_947095575.1. Taxonomy (NCBI): domain Eukaryota; kingdom Metazoa; phylum Arthropoda; class Insecta; order Lepidoptera; family Geometridae; genus Electrophaes; species Electrophaes corylata. The sequence continues at coordinate 6,850,850 of OX352698.1, read as the reverse complement.
ATTTCATTAGGTAAGTAAGTACATGGAAAAACACCTTTGTCTTTTTATCCAGATAAAGTAGGCACTTATACTTATAAATTTTCTCACTGGGATTGATATTATTGATTCTTTGAAACGGTAATCAATATTCGGCCATGACTTTTTTCAAATTCGTTTGGAGATTTTCTCCATGAAACAAACTTAGACAGTAGATACCTACATTACCTACCCCTCTATAAATGAACGTAAAATCTTAATTCACGATACCTTTGTATCCAGCTACTCCATTAGTTGAACAGAACAACCGAATGATTCTGATTCTCTAGAACACGGTAAGGTTTGACTGTCCGAGCAACAGCACAAGTAATAATAACAGGACAAGAACCAAAAAGTACTACCTACTACAGCAGTACTCACAGTATTCTATTCCATCGGAAAATCAATAAATTGAAGTGAACAACGCTGTGAACGAGCGAGCAACCGGAGCAACACAAATTACAAAGTGCATGCAGAACAGGCAGGATAGTTAGGAGGTAGGAAGGACCCTCAGAACCTCGATCGGAACCGGATTTCGATGTAACAAAGTACCTATTCTGTCTGTGGAACCTGATCAGCCGCCGCTTCAGTGTTGCCAGGTAAACGCGCAACCAAGTCGCCAAATTCCCTGGGCAAAGTAGTCTAACGTCGCAATTATATTTAATTAAATATAGCTTTAAAAAAAGTCAATTAGAAAGTGTCCGTCAGCATGATTTTTGCCCAAAAACTAAAAAAAAGGTGATTATAATTGTATTGACACAATTCAATTATTTAGCGCACGTCAAATGGCAGACATATAGAAAAGTACCGTGTTTGAAACGTTAAGCCGACCCACAATATTTTTGTATTATTTTAATATCCGCCAAATGCTTACAGTAAGTCTTACGCTTCTACTTCAACTAAATCACAGGCTATGCAGACTTCCAGAGTAACAAACAAGAGATAGAAAACAGCGTCTGTGACCAGTGGGGTGATCGAGTTTATTTTGTTGCAGTCAGAATGGTTGCAGTTGACTAATATATCAGATTTGCGTGTATATTATCATATTTTACATTGTCAGTCCTGTAAAAATGTAAGGTAAAGTTGAAAATAAATGCAATTTTATTATGATTAATAATTATAAATTCATCCTTCATTTCAAGTAGCATACGGAACGTGTGGCGTTGTTGGGGTAATTCTGTGCAAAATCAGGGGGTAGTTCTATCAAAAATCACAGGTGAATTGACTGCTATTTTTCCTTCATTTCATGCAATGAATAATAATAATAATATGAATTAAAAGTTTCAATCATTTCCATACCTACTTCGTAGGCAGTAAGTCACAGTCGCCAATCGTATTTTCGGTCGCCTGACACACTAATGAAGTAGTAACCTGGCATCACTGCTGACTCACGTCTCGAGTCCGGTTAATGTACAACCATGAAATACACAGCCCGGGAAATCACAGCCAGGAATGCGCAGGCAAGAACATGGCAGGAATACGCAGCCAAAATGTACACGAAATCCATGGTTGTACATACTACATTTCCAACGCGTTTTGGGAATGTACAAAAAATTTAAAGTAAAGGAGTCGTGCGTGCCCTTGATTTATAAGAAAACAACAACTGTATGTTTAGTTTTAATAATCTTTTTCTTTTGATGGAAGTTTGAGCAAGAGGTAAGTTGTCTTCCGTGTAAAAATAATAAATTAGTGAAAATTTGATATTTCCTTTCATTTTTAGTAATTCTTTTGTTTGTAAAGAATGATCCTCATCACCATCAAAATCTATTGGTTCAATATTTTATAATTGTATACAGGTGTCCTTTATTAGGTCAGGTACCATAGTAGGCAATGATATTAAATACTATAAAGTAATCCTTTCCATAATCTAAACTTACCTATTTTCGTACGTTCCATTCTATCCTGTTCTATCATTTGATTTTGAATACAAGGCAAGTATTACTTTATTTCAATTAGGTAGATTACATAAAATATGCAATGACGAATTTCACGTGCTCTTCCTCGGCATGCTCCAGTGTGTGCGCGGATGCTTATAGGACCAATATGTAGTGCACAGTATGCACTTAAAAATAATCATTATAAAAAACAAGACAAGTGCGAGTAGACCTCTGATGGTTCCTTTCGCACTAAATTAGTAGGTACATTGTGGTAAATGGAATGGTGTCCTTCTATAAAATTATTTTTGAAATTTCTACCTACCTACCTATATGGGTGTATGGTTGAATAGTACATTGTTACCCAATCCTGTATAATAAGTAGCGAGGGAGTTATATAGAATGCATAAGTAGCGGTGCGCGGGGTGAGGTTTGCGCTTTTTGCTCGTGGCGTTGGAGCTGTAGCTAGCATGGCAGCCGCGAGCGAGCGAGTCGAGGCAACTGACTGGCGGGCGACTGGCGAGGAAACCGCGATAGCAGCGGCGCGGGCGGGGCGCGGCGGCGGCGCGGCCGGCGGGTGCGTCGTTGCGGTGCAGCGGTGGCTGGTTCAACGCCGGGATTTTATCCTTATTGTATTTATTCTGTTCTTGGCTTTCTGTTCCGACGAACGTCCCAGTTGCCTATCCCCTTTGTGACGCTTAACGCTTAACGTTATATTAAAGTGCCCGTTTTTCCAACGGCTGTAATATGCCAATATGATAGTGAAATGTTATTCACTCTTCGAGTGGTTGATAGACTTATTGTTTTGTTTTGTGGGCGAGTGTCGTAATCATAAATAATTGTTATAACTTTATATTAATATTTTAATTGTGGGATAGGTACTAATTTATAGAATCGAGCATTATGGTTATCTATGAGTTTGTGGTCTGTTTATTTTTTCTAAATGTTGTTTGCTATGCCGACGGCACTGCACCCCATGTTAAGGTAAATATTTTTTATTACGAATATTTTTAGGTAATCTAGGTACCTACCTACCTACTAGGATTATACCAATGTTTGTTGTTTGAGTTTATCTGGCTGCCAATAGGCCCCTAGTTTATGGTAAGGTCTACGGTTATGGTGTAGATAGGTAGGTACCTACCTAGTCATAGTAGTAGGTAGGTAGGTATGCATCTATAGGTAGTTAGGAAGGTAGGTACCTACCTACCTACTTGAAGAGCTTAGGTTAGGTGAAACCTCATTTTATAATTTGATTGAAATATAATTTCTTCTATCTGGTTCGTTTTTAGCATTCTTAATTTTGATATGGAACCCTTAGTTTAGGCATGCCAGTCTGTCTATGTTCTTTTAATTGGCTTAATAAAACGGTGCTGACTAAGAGCATTTTAGCCAGAGCCGTTTTACTTCCTTTGATTATTTGTAAATAATCAAAGTTTACTTCTAAGGCTAATCAGTTATCTAAGTAGATAAGAATTTAATTCTGTAGGTGTCAACATAGGTCCTAAAATTGCAATTGCAAAACCTACTAAAATAATGAGTTAAAACCTAGGTAGGTAGGTAGGTACCTACCTACCTACCTACCCGGACCCGGACCGAAATATTTGTAGGTAGATATGATACCTACCTACATTGTTTTTTATTTAATTAAGCATGTAGGTTGAGCCCTATACTTATATATTTTGGTGTAATAACTTAGGTAGGTACCTATAGGTAGGTAGGTACTTACTTACATTTTCACACCACCTCGACCACGTCCCATCGAATGCTATGCTATGAAAACATAGCCAAAAGCAAATCACTATATACCTACTTATGTCAATGATTGTGCTGAATTTCTTTATTAGTCTTGTAATGTGAATTATACTAAGAAATGCTAACTACCTACTTAAAAAAAATACCCAAAACACCTGGTATAAATATTTGCAGATCGTACAAACATTTATCCTAAAGCGGGAATCGAACCCGCAACCACCTGCATCACAGGTAGACATTCGCCCACCGCGCCACATCGGTCGTCATTTGATAAAATAAAAATATATAACCCTTTAAGATTTTAGAATTCGGAGTCGCTGCGCGTCGTCATAAAACGTGACAATAGTTTTTTTTTACTTCTTTAGATAAAAAAATATTAGAAGTTATTTTAGATCATTGTTCATTTAGAAAAATGCGCATTACAGTTGAATATACACTTGAATTTAAGTGAAATTAATAAATTACGGTGATAATGTATGAGATAGGCTAAAAATAAAGATTCTAACATTTTGTGTAAGTAATTACTGACTACGTGACTATGTGACTACGTAGTCCTGCGTGACTAAAAAAGATAGCTTTATTTCTTATAGTTGCTTCTGATGTAATCTCACTCCTATATTCTGCCTCGAAATTCACTTTTAATTTATATTACTTAGGGTAGGTATCTACCTAACTTATCAAACTAAACTACACTTAATAAGTTAGGTAGATTGATACCAAGTTAGGTTACAAAATTGTTCGAAAAATTCTTTTTTTGCGTTGCTAGTTCAGTCAGACCACATTAACCTAAAGCATATAGGCAAGTCTGTAAATCGGAAGTAAAAAACTGGCTCTCAATTTAACAAAAAATAATACACTCGAGACAGACTTGATAACCTCCCATTGAAAAGTACCAAAGAGTACGGTAATTCGCGCTGAGGCATAGGCACATAATCATTATTTTAACGTTTTTTATAATAACAGTCAGTGAAAACCTAATCCAAAATAATTAAGCATTGCATAATATCTACCTAAAGAGCTGTCTATTTATTACTAGCTGTAATGCGCTTAATTTTAAAGTATACCAAGAACTTATGTACCTACTTACAATTAAATAGGTAATTTAATACATCTTATTAAACATTCTCATCTATCTTTGAGATTAGGTATCTCCCAGGGCCTTATCTAGAAAACTTTCACTTTAGCGCAATTCAATGCGAAAATCTGTAGCCTAGTTCATAACGAACCTACCTTGGCACTGCAACATTATTATGGTGAATAATTTAGATCTTGGTTAAGCTAAAATACAGTCAGAAATGTATCATCGGAAACTATTAATTTCTCAAAGAGATTCGACCTACACCCACATACAAAATGATGGTGTGCCTCTCGCATTCTCTCTAAATCCCTCATCTGCTCCATAAAGCACGGCTGTTGTACCTACCCAATAACCCGCATGCTAAGCTCGCGAATCTAAGTAGGTACGGCTACCACGATATTATAATGTTGTTATTCTACCTAGGTTCTTATTTTTATTAAGTCTGATCTATCATTTAAAAAAATAAATCCCGCACATAGTTGAAATTTAGACATGCGCAAAACAGTACTCTGTAATGCCATGCCATATAGCATGGCATTTCGTACCGCGTCATATGGCATGCTATCAGTACTCAGTACCCTAAACATGACCTGACTCCACTGGCTATGCTAAGTAATGCTATGCTATGCTATGCTAGCATAGTCATGCTATGTAGGCTATGCTATGCTAGCATAGTCATAGGTCCTATCTATACATAGGATAATGAGGTTCAGATTATACCTATTGCAACTAGACGATATTCGATAACTAAGAAGATTTTTTTGAGATCCGTTTTTGCCGCACAACCCGCCGCCGCCGCCGCCGTCATGTACGCAAGCTTTATCTTTAGTTTATAATAAACAATGTTGATTTCCCTTCATACTTAGCCCCAACCCAATTAATATGGTATACTTCTTTTGTATAAAAAGGGGTTTCCCACTACACTAAGTAAAAACAAAGCATGCAAGTTTTGATTTTTTACATGGGTGTAACTTCCTTGATTTTTTATGACTTACCTACGGGGGTTGTGCCATAGAAACGTAACCCTTATCCAGAACGCAATACTATTTAAATTCTACTAAACGGTGCGGCGGCGTGTGACAGACAGAATCCCGTCCGACGGACGACACTCCTCATCGCTTGCACTCGAACCGATCGTAGGCAGAGCATAGCGCCATGCGCCACCATGCCATGTCTAATGCCATGTGCCATGCTTAATTTTGTCGGGGTATAGGTACTGTTTCAGTGCGCGGTCGTGCTATATACGGCGCCATACATTACTCACAGTACCTACACACCTCTATTGAAATTCCTCGGTAAAGAATTCTTGACATAGAAAATCTCTCCTGAGAGGATTGATTGAAAAACAGTACTTTATGTCTACATCCAGAAAACGCTGAATTTACACCCTTTGCTCTCACAATGTTAAATTAACTACACGTATGTGCTACCTGCTGAATGTCTAATGAGGCGAGAAATTATCTTTTATTTTTATTTATTTTATGTTATCAAACCGGTTTCATTACTTTTGCAAGTCCCGTTTTGTGATGGCAAACTTTAAAAATATAATTATTAAAATTTTTATGCAGCTTAGCACCTCTAATAGTGAAGCTTGCGCCACGCGCGTGGCTCTATGCGAAGCCAACCTTGCGAGTGCTAGACGCCCAATTTGTGGAACAGATGGGCAAACCTATACATCGCGGTGCCATCTCATGAAGATCCAATGCTCAGGAGATCCTGTTGCCGTTGCTAGGAAAGGTGCCTGTGATGGTAAGTAAAAAAATTTTTTTACAATTTTTTTATTGATTTCCAAGGGAATAGGCAAGGAAATTATTAATTATACCTCCCAAAAATTAAAGCCCTGATGTAGATAGGAGTCTCACCTTTAACGAGGTGCATGTATGCACTGTTTGGACTAGATATGTTGAGATGCACTGCAATCTATAACCCCTTTCTTTCTGCTTGTGTGTTTTAGTTACATACTACTATTTTGATGAAATTGAACACAAAACAAAAAAAAAACTATTCTTAATGCAAACAAACAAGTCAAAACCAATATTAGTATTATAAAAACTAAATGATCTCTATTCTATAAAGTAACGTAGTAGTAGTAAAGTTTAGTAGTAGTAGAGCTCTTAGTAAAGAGCTCGTCCGGGGAAGCACTACCACCATGCCTATTACTGCCGCCGCCAAGCAGCTTGCTGTGTTCCAATTTGAAGGGTATGGGTGCCGGTGTAATTACAGGCACATGAGGTTTAACTCCTGTATGCCTCAGGTTGATGGACACAGAGCAGTGTATTGTAGGTTGTATTGCCTTGTACAAGGCAATGCTTTGTTATAGGCTATGGTAACCACCTAACATAAGGTGGGCCATATGCTTGTTCCATCAGCAAACTGTATAAAAAAAATTGCGACTGGTAACTTTCGCGATGAATCGCAGTAAACCTATCACTGCTAAAGCATACACGGTATGATTGCCCGCAGAAGAGCAATCGTCTTGCTTGACCTCATTGCGTTACGCCTTGAATGATCGAAACGGCAAGCGGTCGACGTACATCCCGCGCTGCAGAAATGATGGTACATACGCTGCTGTGCAGTGCGCTGCTGGCGGCAAGACCTCTGGCTGCTGGTGCGTAACCCCCGATGGCAAACCTCTACCTGATACAGCAGCCACAAACGGCAGGCCGGACTGTACTAGGACGGGTGAGTTTATTTGACATTCTAAGGGGTTTTCTGTCTAGCAATCTCATCCTGCAAATTACCTTAGAGAAAGTTAGTTAGATACATATTTTCTATGAACTATTTATTTATTGGTTATTTTTTATATTCACTGTACAATTTTGTGCATTTTAAAAAGTTGCAGTATTGCAATTAACTAAGTTCTATTAGAACAGGCCCAAGGTGGTTCGATTGTGCCTAGAACCTAGGTCATAGATAACTTTAGAGGTATCTAAACTAGGCAATATATAGAATGAAGAATTATGTCGAACCGATAACTAATAGGTTAGATATTATTTATTAAATGTTATGATAACTGATTCTAAACATCTGCCCTATCGAAAGCCGTTTTGTTTATAAAATTGAAAATAACTTTACCGCGCTTCGTAAACAAAGATCCAGACGAAAGCCAATGTTTACGTATAGGTATCTAGAACGCCTTTTTAGAGAACCAATCGGTGGTATTAAAATAGATAAACTACTTAAAAAAAATGGGTGGTATAATAATTTTGTAGCTCAATCCCACGATCATCATTATCATCATCTTGCCCCACTACATTTACTGTACTGGATAATAAAATAGGCATTAACTTCGCTTGCATGAAATATTGCTTTAATTAATCATCAACTTACATTATTCTGCTGCTGGACAAAGGTAAGTATTGTTCCAACTAAGGAATATGCACCCAACCTTAGGATAGTGCAAGAATAGCAAGAGGGTCGGGAAATAGCCCCATGTTGCGGAAGATAGCAATCACTGCTAGTATAAAAGCAGGTGCCTATTATCGAATTGACGCCATTGTAGAGGGTCTACTTAGGTATTGATCCAGAAGGGGAGCGAATGGAATAACACTGCAGCTACAACGAAGTAGATATGAATGAAGTTTTATTAGTTGATGAGATAGTCTTATTGAGTAAACACCTACCTATATCTAAACATCTGCACGTGCATGGCATAAAACCACTGCGCAGTAATATAGAGAGGGATTGAAAAAACTGCTTCTATCTAAATCTGAGTGTCTGAGCTGGGCAGGGTAGCTAGTTACCCTTGCCTGGGCTAGACTAGTGTCTGAAGGATATTCACTTTATGACTGTTTTAATGACTATGCTGGACAAATTCAAGCGCTGACAAACATACTGACCTGATACATCATACGGTTTAATAATGAGCCGGAATCAGTGGTGTGGAAATACATTTCGAAGCATAGGTAAGAGTAGGTATTCTACTCTTTTTGCATTCTGTTTTATAAGAAAGAGGAGAGAGGGGTCTGCGTAAAGTATTACCATGTAAATAAAGTAACTGATGAGTTCTGATGAATAAAACGGACTACGACTAGACCACAAAGGTTCGATAAAATCCGCAGCTGAACTCTTAAAATCTTTGACAACTAGACATTTATCCGAGCCGACGGTATTACCGAGCAGGTCATGAGGATAGTAACCAACCAACCACAAGCAAGCATAGTTAGTAAATTAATGATGTTTCATTTACTAACCCTGCTTAAAAAAAGAAACTCCTACTTAAAAAAATGTGACCTGTGTGTAGTTCAATAATTACACAGCAGATCAGACAAAGGGTCGACCTACGCAGGGCAGGACATGACATCGCCCGTTATTCGCCTAATCGTCAACTTCCTTGACCAGTGCACCTTCCACCGACCTCTCCCAAACTGCATTGTAATCTATATCTCATTTAAAACGGCGATTCATTTACATTTAGTGCAAAAATAAAAACTAAGTGATAGTTAGACTCGCACACTAGGAGTTCCGTGCTTATATTTTGGTTTCGGCACCACAAATTTTTTAATGACAAAAAACTGAAGCATTTAAATTGTTCAATAAATAAGTAGACTAATAGATTCAGGGATAAGCTTCGGAGTTCGAGTCCGGGAACCATAATAGCATCCTCATCAATTATTAAATATTAAATTAAATTTAAAGAAACCTAAGATGATAATTAAAAATTAATTGCGAGGATCATACGCACTCATTTGGTTGGAAAAAGATGGGCACTTATCTTTATTTGCCATGAATACCAAGTAACGCAACATGTAATCAGTAGGTACAACTATCTTAAAGAAATACCTATAGTGTTGTGAAAGATAGACGGACAAACAACTTTGTCGATGTTGGGTGTCTCGGTTTAGTAAAGGTGCGGAACCCCAAAAAGAAACCGCCAACTGCCAGAGATACAGGTAGGTAATCAGATTAAAAGATATCGGCTCATTCAATTCGGTCTCATTGAAATACAAGCGGCATTCGTATTGAGCAGCCACTTACCAGTATTTGGAACATCTGTTTATATTGTTGTGTGAAGTCAGTGATCTAATATATTTTTGTGAGTAATAAAAATAATCTGTTAACTTCGGAGAAACGGCTTGAGGAGTCGGAAATTCTAGAAATACCAATAAGTCTGCTATAGTGTTATAGGTTAGGTACTACGCAGCACATCATGGGTTCGCAATAATATGAGTCAGAATCTGTAAAAAACCTATCGATATTTGTTGTAAAAATAAACTCAGGTAAAAACGTAGCATGCGCAAGTCAATAACTCTTGACTTGACTCGATTCTGCACTTAATTCTATCAAATAACGCTACGCAGGTTTCCTTCTTTTAAACCTTTTTAATAGCTTCAAAAGAAACCTACTTACGGTGACACGCTATATGCGATAAAATATATTCAACCAACCGACCTACCGAGACGCATACTCCTTTCAAACCAGCAACGGAGCCTAATCTGCAGTCGGCTAATCTCTCATCACATTTGGACAGTTTACATTAGCCAATGAAATGAGAGATAATCCTTCTTACTACAGACTGCGACCCGTTGTGCTACTTACAGATGCTCATAAAATATAGTAACCGGGCATTAGTCATGCAGTACTTCTAAGTGAATAAACGAAAGCTTTTAGTGAGCTGTTAGCACTGTGGTTAACACTATTTTACTGTATGTGAACAACCAAAACAGAATCATATTCTAGTTTCTGCAATTGCGTTTACAGAATGCTAAGGCAAATAATGAGGTGTTTGAACTCTTATTTACCGCCAAACAAGGAAGTCGAAAGAGAATGCATTAGTAATAAAAATGGTAGGTACATTTATAAATAATTGAAATGATATCCAAAGCAAGTGGTTTAAAATTTCCCTAACTAAGCCACTTAGCATTCCCTGTAGGAGCATTGGTATCGCGTCTCGCATCCGTAATAAGTCGTATGAAACCCGACCCTAAGAAGTACCTAAGTGGGAACATGAAGTGGCACCATAAAAGTAAAACCTTCTTGGAATAGGTACTTCACGACGATCCGGTATATTGAATTTGCACTTCATTACCTACAATTAATTGTAATCCTAATAGGATGGAGTCATTATGCTGGATGGTGGACACTTAGTAGGTACCTACCACTAATAAATATCTTACGTACCTATATTTATTGCAGATTTAAAAATCGGAAGCACATATACTATATACAGGACATATTATGTAGAGATTTGGGAAAAAAGAAAACGTGATTTTATATACTTATCAAAATTATATTCTCTAAAATGGTTTAACAACATGTTACCTACGTGAACGCAGATTGATCGTTTAGCATCGTGAAAGATGAATGGTGGTAGCGGGTCATTAATTTAATGTATCCTATTTATAAACCAATTTAAAGAGGCGCAAGCTACGTTGCTCGGTGACTAAGTGAGAAATTATCAGTAGATGCACACTTGGTTTAATTGAATACTGTCGCTGTCTACAGCGTTAATGCTCGACGGCTGATACTTGATTTATGTTCTTTCTGCTATAACTTCATTACTCAGGCCCCAGTGTGTTTAGGTATTTGCCAATAATTATTAAAGATTCTAGTTTCTCTCTATACCATTCGAGCACATGGCGCCTGGACGAACTGGCTATTAATTATTTATTGCCATAGCACTGCCACTCGTACCCGCGATTGCGCTATGTAGTTACTTAGGTACCCACCTACATACGTTTACCCACTCTGACCGTTTGGCTGCGAAGATACCTACTTATCCTTCTGTGGCGTAGAGTTGAGTTTTTTTGCGAATAAAACTTATGATGCACGCGGTAAAATATTACGAATGGCGTGCGCCCGCGCCCTTTCTTCGAATCGCACCAAATAACATACCTACAGTTGATTTTTGAAATCGAGACAGCTCTAAGTGGTTTTCTAAGAAACAGCGGTCCATGTCAGACTGCTCGACGCCGTAGCACAATGGAGTCCACTTTTTTTTCCACTTTTTCATAGAACCCGTCTTGGCCATGAGATGATAGAAAAAATGCCCCAGACATCATTTGGGAAGCGTTGTCGGTCTGTGTTGGCGTCTTTGATGTTTTATATTTAGGTGCGGTGCCTACCTGGCTGCCTACTCTTTCTTAACGACTTTATTATAGCCGGGTGGCTATAATAAAGTCGTTAAGAAAGAGTTTGAAAGAATGGAACAAATTATCGGTGAATTAGATGGCTACTTATACAAAATACTACTCACGAACAAGATCGCTTATTGTTTACTGTGTTTGGACAACAAAACGCAGCTTGAAGATATTTGCAGATAGAAAATGAAACTTTACCTACTACTATTCTCTACCCATATAAATACTAGCATTTAATTATGTAATATCTATCATCTGACTGAGAGCTGGTAAATGAGCGTGATTAATTTGTTTGTACGAATAATCACGCAAAACAATCTTGCCCACCATTTGTTAGGAATTACCCACACCGCATATACGTTGATTAGGTAGGTACCTAATCAAGTCGTTCTATCTAGAAGAACCATGTACAAGATCAAACTGTTTTACTGAAGCAAAACAATGGATTGTAATTACCTAGGTACTATGCTACGTCAATTGCCCATTGATTAGGATTTTCTTTTGTTTATAAAAGTATATCAGTGTGAAATTATAAAATGTATGGTTTTAGTATTTGGGTCAGGCGCCGCCGAGGTGTCTGCCGGCATCCAAACCAGATTCCGCTTCAATATTTTTTCTTTTTGATATATCGAGAAGCCCTATGCTCCCCACGGATTCTCCTGGTTAGTAGTGATGGGATTTATAATTATATTGATGCCGAGTTTTATTTCGGTAAGCTTTTATTTTAACTGACTCCAAAAAAGGGAGGCATTTATCGGCTGAATGTTATACTTTTATGAGGTCTTTCTTTATTATAGATTTTAATTAGAGCAGAGTCTAGATAGAGAATATTACTTCAAGATTGGTCCCATAGCAATTACATGAGGGTTAAGTACTTACTTATACCTAGTATGATTCTTAAAAAAACGTAAATTAACATTCTCGTAAAAAGACAGAAACATGTTTCATTCGTGTAAAAGTTATCTTTGTCTTTTTTGGCGCCTTGGATTTCGAGATATAATCCCATATCTTCAAGTACACATCAAAGCTTGAAGACAAAAACCCACTTCCACAAGTAGAAATACCATGACCCTAAAAATACAAATAATTTTGTATATTAGAAAAAAATAACCTTTCCAGTCTTAAATTCATAAGCTCAAAACAATTTAAAAATTCAAGCATAACTTTGCATGTTAAATAATACCTAAGCGCTGGGTTTTTGTGAAGCCAATTACCTAATAGGTTTCTAATAAAACCATGACGAGTCGTTGTGTTTTTATTAAAACAAAGAACGATTTATGCCATTATCTTACCGCGAGTGTAGTGTAGTCAATTCCTGTGGTAATAAAAAAGTCCGTCATTTCAATTACCTAGGTAAGCGTCTCGAAGATTATGATCACTATTTTATCTGGCTAACAGCCTCCCGGCGCCAGATCTTCGCATCAATAAATCAGTTTTATTTTCGAGTCGCCGATTAAGCTGTTTCAAACGGTTTCAATATTACAAACAATTAGAATGGCTACATCATTCGTTACCGGTTTTGGAACGGGCTAATGGTGTACATCACTGGTCGGCTACTGGGACCGGTTAGGTAGTTGGGCGACTGCGCTGCTGTAAGAGTAAGACCCAACACATGCACAAAAATAAATAACTACGAGATTCAACTCACGAGCACAAACGAAGGTCTCTATCAAAGATACCCGACCATCTAAAACAAATTATATGTATAGGTGTACCTACCGATACCGAACTGTGCCCGTAAAATACTCAGTATGGATTCATTGTGGTAATGAGAAGACGTAATAAATAGCAGGTGTGGGTGGAGATCCTACCCGCTTTAATTTATAAGGTAAAATACCAGCGAATTGTTTGCAAGTCATCAGTCATAATAATTAAAATTATAACAATGTTTTGGCCTGATTTGATGGCATATGTCATTATCAGCCTAAATAAGTCTACTGCTGAACATTGGCCTCTCGCATATTCAGGAGGATGCAGGCGAATAGGTGACCACAGTGTCGGCGTATAGTACTCGAAGCTACTACCCTTTTGGAATATATGTGGTATCCACACTACTAAATCCTCTTGAGTTGCACTCCTGGTTCTTCGTGTAATGCGAGTTCGTTTTCCGATAGTCACAATAGAATTCTCAATATGCCCAATAGAAGCGCTTATCGTAACTCTATACAAGATCATGTTGTTCTATAAGCTCCACTTTGCTTTGATCAACAATATGTAAGGTAGGTACATATTTTCATATGTAGTAGTACTACTGAGTAGTTACGTAATAGAGAAAATAATACAACCTTGTACCTTGTACCTTCACTAGTAGGTGCTAGTGAAGTAAACTAGAGACTAGAGTACTACCAGTAGAACCTACTAGTAAAGTTAACTAGAGTACTAGAGTACTGCCAGTAGAACCTACTAGTGAAGTTAACTAGAGTACTAGAGTACTACCAGTAGAACCTACTAGTGAAGTTAACTAGAGTACTAGAGAACTACCCGTAGAACCTACTAGTGAAGTGACTCTACAAACTCCAATATGGCATTGATACACTGAACTGAACAGTGGAAGCAGTGTAGGTTATCTGAGTTCCCATACTTCCCATCTTTGAGTTTACACAAATTTAAATAGGCATGCTGCATAAATCAATAACTACAGAACTCTAGACTATGCGTAGTCCAACATGCACTTGGCTGACTTTATACGTAAACGATCGGTTATTGATGTTCGGCTAAAATATAAATTTCGTTTTAAATTGCAGGTAAATCCCACACGCGGCGGCGATCCTCTGTCCGCGGTCAGCGGAATAAAAAAAGTAAGATTTATTGTGTAATTTTGATACAAATATTATTTTAATTAACATTCCTACCTAACAGGTAATGCTTTTAGGTTCGGTCACAGAATAAACTAGTAGTTCTTCGAACAGGAGACCATATTCAGAAAATATTCAGTAGTTTCATCAGTACACATTTTCTAATGACCTATTCGTACCGTTTTAGACGATTACTAGGCGGCGTTTAATTGTGAGCGCAATAGCTTCTTACTGCCCGTTATCACTAGATGTAAGATGAAATACCATCTATATTTACTTCGCCCATAGTAAGTGTCAATAGGCAACTAGTGTAACCTAACTAGTTAAACCCTCAGCGTTACTTAGGTAAGGTTTATTAAAAGTGTTTTTTTTACCTGGATACAAATTCTGTTCATGTTTTATTTGACTACTTTTCGGTTGATCAAACTCTGAAGTCTGAAGTACTTACGTAGGTAATCTGTTTTATCCAGTGGTGCAGCTGTAATATTTAAATACTTAAAAAAAAATATAGAACATTCATCAGTATAATTATATTTTACCCAGGCTGTACTCGAGCAGATAGGGTTCAGTTTAACGGCAACTTAATCAAGATATTCTCCGAGGAGTACGAAAGGGCACGTTCGGAATCGGGCGGAAGCAAAACTGAACCAAGAACTGTGGCCAACTGGAAGTTCAGAGAGCTGGACCGGGACAGAAGCGATTCGCTGCAGAAGTCGGAGTATAGAGGACTTAGAAGGCTGATTAGAAAGGTTAGTCGAATCTCTCTGAATCTCTCTGTGAATCGAAGCTGAAAAGATTTGAAAAAGTAGAAGATATTCTATTAGGTAGGTACCATTAGTAAGGTAAGGACCTATATCTAAACCACATCACACATACCAAGACATTTAGACGCTTTTAACAAATATTCTCCAAACTACAGGTGGTGAAGCCGAAACGGTGCGCACGAGCATGGGCACGTGGCTGTGATGGCGACGGAGATGGCGAAATAGCTCGCGCGGAGTGGGTCGAGTGTCTGCTGGCCAACCCTGAACCTCCCGCACCGGACTGTGAGCACTTTTATTACTTGAAAATCAAATGCCAAGTCAAGTTTTTGTCTTAGATGTGAAGTCAGCGAACCTATGACTATGAGACGTGTCGAATGTTTCCGAAATCCCTGAATTACCTAGGTATAACTCAGCAGCATGACGCGGGTTGGCAAAACTTACGCTGGTCTTCTGTTAGGACCAGTTTAGTTGAGTGGACATGAATCTAGTGGGCATGGTGTGTTCTTTTAAGGTAAAGGACACATTGTAATCCAGATACATCGCGTGCCTGTGAAAATTCAAATAGTTCACTTTACTACACACACGCACATAATCGCATTCTAAAATACTTTTTAATGATAACTAATGCACTGATCTCCATTTAAGTGGACATCAATGCGGGAAAAAAATAGTATACACATAAGAAGAGTTTGCATAAGTTGTTTAAAATTAGCATATACTTTCGAGTGTCCGTTTCAGTAAAAATGCAAACGTGTGTGCAAACATAATAATAATATATAGTCTCTCTCCGTTTCTTCATGTCGCTGAACGCAGACGAGGACAGCGGACCGGATGTTGAACCAGACTACAATGAGGAGGAGCCGCCCCCAGATCCTGGCTCATCAGGTAACAGAACTGCTCAAACATTTTCTTTAGAACCACAAGCAAACTATCGAATTCCTTGATTACCCGTGTTGGCTAGAAAACTCTCGTGTTGGTCTGTGTTGGTTGGTGTTGGTGGTCGTGTTGGTTCTCGTGAAGCCTCATTTAACACTATCTTTAATAATAGGCCTATAAATAAACCTAACAGCCTAGTGTTACTCATATAGATAGCAGCACAGAATAGAATAAATAAGAGAGAGGCCAAACATAAGCATGGATGAATCTCAGTACACTAATGCTATGAGAAATGAGTATGAGTAGGTTGAAAGATCATTCAGTAATGGCACTACATAAAGAAGTCTGTCCATACAGTCTAACTCTGTTGATACATGCAGCTAAAACCTTAATATGCATGTTTTCTGTGTACTCGTAGTATTACCTGGAATCGTAAGGAACTCCTTCGCACCAGATGGATCAGACCCGGAGAATCGACGAGAGGACGAGGGTAATGACTGCCTTACCGACAGACAGGCTGTTTTAGACGAACAGGTATGTCTAAACGAAAGAAAAGTTCACTTGAAGCGTAAGGACTAGAATTCTAAGACTTTAGGTAACTACCTATGTTTATTGGTGATGCTGAAGAGTTATTAAATTGTCAAACGTAACAGCAAGGCATTGGTTTGAGTATAGGATTGTTTGCGATTGCGAATTCTTAAAATATTTCTTCTCTGCGACTTTTCTACTTGTATAGCATTTGCAAAAATTTGTAAATTATTCCTAATTATAGGAATAATTACCTTCCTTTAATTTTTTATAATTATATAAATTATACCTTTTGCCTATATAGGTACTTGTATTTACGCGACCCTAATATGTCCAAAGTTTAATCTCGCGATTTTATTGATGAAGAAGTTTCGATTGCAAGAATAATTTACCTTCTACTACAATAAGTACAGTCAACTGCAATAGAATGTATACAATTCGTAACTTTCAAAATTGTTTTTCACAGCCGTCGCTCGGTGAATCGACGCATCGAAAGTTATGCTTAAATAAACGTACCTACATAACAACATACACATCGCTCAAGTCGCCACAACAGAGATTCCTTCTCTAAAGCCTGCTTGAATTTTCAGAAAGAACGTTTTTCAGCCATATCCATATTATTTTCTTATGCAGGCCATAGTATTTCTGAATAAAATAATAGTCCAGTGAACAATGCGGTCACTCGTTCTATTTTAAGCCTACCGAGATCAAAAGAGACTTCAACAGCAACAATGGTCAACGGCCTAAGTTCCATAAAGTTATTCATGTATTCTATTGTTCAGAAAGCGGGCGACGCTGCGTTATACGTGCCGGAATGTACGGGTGATGGAAGGTACGCGAGAGCGCAGTGCTACCGATCTACTGGCTACTGCTGGTGTGTGCATCAGGATACCGGCAAGCCTATCCCAGGCTCCTCTGTCAAGGATCGAAGGCCTGACTGCGACGCTGCCCCGCAGCATGCTAGTCCTATGAGAGGTAACCTGTTACCCTTGGGTCAGAGGGGGGTTCATATTTGAGGGTACAACATGTAGGAAACGAGTTAAATATAAAAGGTCATTAAAACTTACCAATCTCTTTCTTCTCCAGGTTGTCCGGAGCCAATGAAAGCGAACTTCCTCCGTGATCTGATGAGCTTTCTTGTAGCCAAGATGGCATCATCCACTAATGGCACTGGCCCAGGGTATGTCACTCTCTTTTTAGTCAGGTCTTGAGCAATGTTCACTCGGTGAACCTAGAAAAGGTACAGGATGATAAGTAATTGATGGCAGGGTCCCCAAATTGTTACTGTACCTACCTTAGCATGATTCTCTTTATGTAGTCATTTATCCAAAAGATGATTCTATACTTACGCTGTACCTATTAATCTTTGTCACTGTCATGCCACTTGTGTGTACTAGTGTTAGTGAAAAACTACCTAATTTACTCCAAGCTTATTAACAATAAGACATTTCTAGCGAAATGGTAAAATGGGGTGCCTCGAAAGAAGAACAAGCCGCTACATGGACCTACGTGATGTTAGACAAGGACAAAAACAAGGCATTGGAGCGGAGGGAATGGAAGGCGTATCACCAGCTCATATCAAACATGGAGCCGCTGAAGAGATGTGGGAGAAAGCTGCCGCGATACTGCGACGTGAATCACGATACCAAGATCAGTATTACCGAGTGGATGGCGTGCTTGGAAGTGACACAGGCCTCGTTAGGGGTCACCAGTAAGTATTACTATTATCTATAACTACCATACGGTGTCAAGTTACTACATATTATGCATAATATAATCTCTTTTTATAGCGGAAGCTGCAAAAGCACCATCAAACCCTAGAAGAAAAGGCCCTAACCCGCTGGAATCATTTCTAAAGGCTGATGATTAGATTCTTCCAGTAACTGTGACCATTTAGAACGATTCACAAGTGCTAGTGTCAGTGCCTATGCAGTGAAAAGTGAGATAAACGCCTAGGATACATAGTTAATAAGTTCTTTGTAAGAAGAGTTTCGTTGAGATCCTCGGCCGAGTGATGTTTACATTATTATTATTAACTCTATATTTATATTCAAACAATTTTGTTTGAATGGCCAGCATTTGCTGGTTCAAAACCGAGCGGCTCGGAATGGCAGCTAGGTGCGATTTTATTTAATTATATCATTTTATCTGACAAAAATTTAAAGCGTTTTCGAGTCCTGCCAAAATCGGCCTAAATTTGTTTGGTTTCTATTAAGTTCAAGATCCAGTAAATGCCTGCTCAAAGGTTTTAACACCAGGCATAAAGCATATTTTACATGCAAATGATCAAAAAATCGTGTAGCACCTAATGAAACACACCAAACTACTGTGGAAATAAAAATGCTTTTGTGTACGAGACTTTTTTAGCTTTTAGGTTTATTTATTAAAATACAAGTTAGGCTGGATATCAGTAACTAGTCTCCGAGCTAGTATTATTTGATATATCTGTGTTTACTATTTAGATGGCAGTTTATAAATGCAGTGCTATATACTCTATGGTATTTGCCTATCGTAAATTGAGCTTTAGGTACATACTTTAAACTAATTATTATGCGACATACAAGTTCTATATGTCTTTACAAAAGTGATGTTTTATAGTATAAAAATAAGTTTACTAAATGTAATGTTATAAGTACACCCAGTGAATATTCTATAAAAATGTTTTCTATAAAATAAGAAACGGTCAGGACAAATACTTTCTAAAAATATGTTCTATATTTTTTATAATTACAATGTTGTTAGGTAGTTTCTACACAATATTATAATAACATAGCTGACTTTGTCAATGAAACTGTGTGCCAATATAAGCTCTTTTCTGTTTAGAGAACATTGTTTAATATTTTATGAATAGTTTTCTCTATTATTTAGCACCTAAGCACATTTGAATTTAGGATATCAGTACGTTTGACTAGTGTAAAACCTGTATTTAAATATATTTTATGTAGTGAAGTGTCAAATGTAAAAAATATGTGATATTTTGTCATTATTAGAGCTGAGTAAATTATTCTAAATCCACTGTAGTTTTTTGACTTGGTATTTTCCAAATACAACATCAAACGCTTTATTATGCAATGCAGTGATATTACTTTTGACAAAACAGTCAAGCTTTACAACACAAATTGTCTAAAACTGGTAATAATTACATAAAATGTTATCAACAAAAGAACACAATTTTTCTAAAATATATTATATATAACAAAGTAACTAGAAACATTTGTTTCAAATTTCTATATCATTTCATTACTTAGCCGATAACGAACTACTAACTTAATTTATTATATTTACAAAGGTTAATTATAGCCAATGACGCGCAAAAGTGACTCATGAATTTTATTTATCATTCGAGACTGCTAGCACAATTGATTTTTATGACTTTAAAATGACAATATAGTTATTGACTAAGCCTCATACAACCGCAAAATATACTATCGATTTCAAATTTTTAAAGTTTAATAATTACATTTGATCGGAACCTAAGTTGCGCCTGCCATATTAATTTAATTATACATGATTTCGCCTACACTACACTCATTATCAATTGCCTTGAGAAAGTGAGATAGCCAATAAGGGAATGGTCACCAACATAGACTGTAACTTTAGTAGTGAACTCCTAAGCCCCGTTACCTATGAACCTCACTTTACATAGGCCAGGCTTCAAAAACAAGGATATTCATTTAACCCTCGGTTCGACAACACTTTAGTCACTTAAACCATATTAGTCATCAACCGGCTCACACAGAACAGTTCGTTTGTACTCATCTACGGTGTCGGTTAGAATCCTTTGGAAAATGCTCTCGAAGATTTGGTTCTTGACGATGGCTTCGTCGTTATGAAGGGCAGTCCATTCGGGCTCGACGCGACGCCACTCGGTGAATAAAATGTCATCGATTTGGTCTGAACGTCTTGTGCTTACACCTGGAATAATGTTTTAAATACTGGTAGATAAAAAAAGTGTGGGCTGATGATAACGAGTTGGTGGATTCAGTTGGGTAAAGATGTATGAAGCAATCTGGAGGAGGCTCATACCCTCAAGAAAAATAACTAACCACTCATTTGAAATGTAAGATGTGGAAATACAAAGTAGTAAACACCTAGTAAAGGTCGATGGAAACAGTTAGTTGGGTGAAGGCTGCAAAAGGCTGGCATTCTTGGAACTTTTTGGGGGACCGATGTATTTTTATGAGAGAAGAGCCCTGGGGTACATTACATAAAAATACGAATCACTTGAGCTGCGAAACTATAATAAGAATATGAATGTAATTAAACGATGTCGTAAAATGCTACTAATAAAACACACTATTGGCAGCAGTATCTCCTGACTACATAACACCGAAACTGCGGTCGCCAATCTGCCATGCGTGGTGATTACCGCAAACATCTGCCAATATAAGGGGGACCTTTATCCAACAGTGGACTTAGACTGATGACGTATAACTTTTATACAAGCTTGCTAGATTGCATATTGGATCCGTTACAAGCTTCCCAGGTATCGATACATAATTGGTTTCGTTGTAATTAGAAAGTCCGACTCGCACAGGGTGTTTTAACTCACCAGACACAACGGTAGGTTTCACTCTCGCCAGCACCTCGTCTAGGTCAGCAGATGTCGTCTGCACTAGCTTTAATGGATCAAATTCTGGTTTTGGTGGCAAAAGGTTGCAAGCGTCCCAAGGCTGGTCGCTGCGATCTGGTGCCGTTCTAGCGAGCGCCTCATGGCAGAAGTCATTGAGAAATCTGCAAAACATAAAAGGTAATTAAAAACCAATAATATCAAATAAAAAAATAGATATTCTTAACATATCCCACACATAAAAGATATTAGAGGATTAAGGTATTTACGGCCGAATACTCAAACGCAACTTAAACTTAATCACGTCTCAAGTCGTGATTTTTTAACAGTTTGCAATGAAAGTCTGTCAAAAATTCGTCACTTGAGACGTGATTAAATGAAAGTTGCGTTTGAGTATTCGGCCGTTAGTTTGCTAGATAATTCCAAGCTGATTTTGCAATGAAAATTTATTCGTTTTATTTTAGAACGCACCAAGTGTGGAGTGATAATATAAAATAAATCTTAATTATTTTTATTGTCATAATCCCCACCAGCCAGGATTAAATATGGTAGTGGGGAAAATGCCAAATAATTTTTGAAGATTGTCATAATCCCCACTGGTGGGGACAGCTTAGTGGGGATTATGACAATAAACCGTAAAGCAGTGACGCTCGCATTGCTTTGTTCCGTTTAGATATTTCAAAGTTTTAAAAAGCTTATTTTATAAATGTGACGTTATCTAAATCTCTTTGCGTTTTTTAAATAACTCTGCATACTCACACGTCGAAGCTATCAGTAGGATCGCAGGCCTCGACAACTTCCCCGGTTATGTACATCCGTACTCTTTCCTGCGTGACCTCATCAGGCAGGAACTTGCGCGGTATCTTCGAGACTTTCGTCTCTACCGGCGGCGTGTACGGTGGCGGTGGCTTATCCGGAATCTCGCGGACCACTAGCAATTGGCATTGCTGTTGCTCCAATTCTTTTATCTGAAAGTTTCGAAGATCGTTTTATCATACTTATTTACTACTAGCGAAACGCGACTTCGTCCACGTGAACCTATTTTCATACAAACTACAACCCCCGCTGTACACGTTTTGAGGTTGAATTTCGGGAATTCCTTTCTTAGTACATCTCTACGCACCAAGACGAATATACTCTGAACATTTCAAATCTCTACGACCAGTAGTTTAGGCTGTGCGTTGTCTATATCCCAGTTAGTCAGTCAGTCGGGCCAAAGATTCTTATAATTGGTATAGATAGATAAGTCTGGATGATATATGTATTATAAGTATGTATCTTCAAAAAAAAAATGTAAGTATTCCATCAGCTATCCAGTTTCATAGCTCAAGCGTTGCTTAGTTTGGGGCTAGAAGGCGTTGTGTAAATGGGTGTCAATATTTTTTTTTACTGTTTCATTTTGTAGTATGGGAACCAGATAACTGATAGAAATCTTAAACATATTTTTTTGTAAATACGTAAATAAAATACAATACAACGCCCAGACATAGAAAATACATCTGTATTCATCACACAAATGTTTGTTCTCGGTGAGGATCGAAATACATAACGCTCAAGTTACGAGGGCTGTCATTACATGAGCCGTGCTGGGGTATTACAATCAAAACCAACCCAAAAGTCCTTATTCAATAGAATTACAGGGATCACTTAGTGTTACAACTAGGTGAATTTAGACACAAGATCTATTATCATTATCTTCCTATCCTTATCCCACTTTATGTGGGGTCGGTCAACATGTTATTTTCTTCCACTCCGTTAGCCGTCACATCCGTACTCACTCCTTTCATATCCATGCCATTTTTCACATAGTTCGTCATTCTTTTATTTAATCTATCTCTACCCACATATCCATCTACATTCATACTCATCAGTCTTTTGTCATCCGTCCGATGTGGCGCGGCAAGCGAATATCCGCCTGCGAAGCAGGGGTTGCGGGTTCGATTCTCGCCTTAGGACAAATTCTTGTACGATCAAATATTTATTCCGGGTGTTCTGGGTATTTTCTAGGAATTAGGAACTTTGTGTTTTATTTCTATTTGTGATTTAAGTCAAACTATAAATATATTTTCTGATGAAAACACGCAAAATGAACTGCTATTGACTTGTTGTGTGGTCTGTTGTCTTATTAGGAGGATAAACATTCCGATAAAGAGTAGTACTGACTAGACTAGCAAAAGGTTATAGAATAATACTTTTTAAGTGAACTAATAAAACATGCATTGAATCGTTCTACAGAACACCCAGACCTGGAACAAATATGACACACCGCGCGATTGAAAAAGCCGCTCTCACTCTCAAGTCTCTGCTGGTTATTTAGCTAAACCACAGAGGTCATCAACTTTTACCAATAATACCTCTTTCTCAATAGCTAGCTGCTGGCGCCTAAGCTCTTCTGCCTCGCACTGCGCCGGCGCAGTGAGTGACGTCACCGACGATACCAGCTCACACAATGATTGGCTGCTCACGCTACTGCTGTCTGAAACGTGCATTATTTATGAACCACCAATAACTATCAAGTCTTCTGTATCTAAAAACACAATGACCACCAAAGGTCAGTTCTGTCTAACACCATACAAGCATAATGTAACTCTGAAAACATTTCGGCTTTTCTAGGAGCCAGAACTAAAGTTTATTTTGTCACAAGTCGTGGTATTTCAAAGGATAAGCGGGGAATTAAGGGGGTATCAAATTTCTTTAAAATAAATTTTACCTGTAAATGTGGTGGTATTCGATGTTGACTTCGCAGGAAGCCACAAAGGCGTGTCGGGAGAAGGCGAGTCAACGACCGCGTCGGCACCCACGGGGACCGTCAACGGACCAGTGGGACTGATGAAAACATCATCACAATCAACTTCTTTCTCACTCTCACACAAATGCGGATCAGTGCTTTCTGTCTCAGTTTCGTTATTGACTATCGTCTCATTGCTATCAATCGTCATAGTCGACGTGCTTTGAAACGACCGGTTTTCTATAAGCGACGGATCCACTTGTACAACCGCATCACTCACCTCACAAACAGTACTAGAACCTCTATATTCTATTTCAACTGGTGACCTTTCGCAATCGCTCAGCCCCTTGTAATACTGATCAAACTCTTCGACTAAACTCCGCGCGGTTGACGGAGTACTTGATTTATCCAAATCGCGATTCTTTATCTCTTCCATCAACGTTTTTACAACTTTTGTCTCGTCTATTTGATGCCGGGAGTTCGCCGACTCGACAATGTTCTTTAGAGCGTCTTCGTTGATCTCATACTGCTTCCCACCACTAAAAATCTGCGGAAGCGATAGGTTGTGAAACAAAATGTTTAGATAGGAACCGTCGACGGTGATAAATTTTTCTGCAGCTGTATCGGTGGATTGGTCTACTGTAGTGCTTATTAGGATACTGTCGCCTGTTTGGATGCCTTTGTCGGCGCTAGATACGGTTTTGAGGCAGACGTGTTCAGGGGATGATAGCGTTTCGGCAGAATTCCGTCGCGACGACATGGAGCTCTCCTCGCACCCGCTGCTGGATAGGTCGAAGCATTTGAGAGGCGAGGAGCGGTCTAATGACGCGTTCCTCTTAAGTTTCTTCTTTCCTATTATAATTTTGTCGACATTGTTGTTTAGTTTGAGCTCGAGATCTTTTTTGGTTTTCATGAGTGTGACTTTACGTTTCTCGGAAAGAGTGAGCAGCGCTTTGCGCATGCGTTGCATCTCTCCGCATTCGTGTTGGAGCTTTAGGAGCGCGCCTCGTTGCTTCTTCTTCAGTGCTGATATGTCCGTGTTATCCTGCTTCTTTTTGTTCTCCAAATACAGAATTTGAGACTTTGTGAAATCCTTCAGGGCATCCTCTCGTCTCTTCAGTACGAACAAGAGATTCTTTGCTCGTCTTTGCTCATCGCGAATGAGTATGTTGAGCTGTAAATTAAAAGAAAATTATAAATCGTCACAAAGAATAATGACATGAATCAAGTTTTAAATGTTATTACAAAATAATGTAGTTCAACTTTCACCGCATAATCGTTACCAATGCCGAATAGGAATGATCAACAGTGATATAATGAAACGAGCTGTCATTCAAAATATTTACAAGTCAAAGAATAACACTCACGAGTAAGAGATTCTTGGATGCCATTGTTTCAGAGTCATCAGCGTCCGCGTTATTTTCCAACTTCGAAAAGAAACGGTCGTATTCCAAACTTTTTGCATCGAGTTCTGTTTCCAACAGTCCGGGATGTCGCACCAAGGAGTCGATCTTATCGTTCTTGAAGCATTTTTCCGACAGCGAGCAACTTTCTAAGTACTGGAGAGATTCAAAAAACGAATCTATAAAATTGAGTTCCCTTTGGAACTGTTCACAAGTGTAACCGCTCCGAAACAAATCATTGTTAACTCTTATGGTGCTAATTATATCCGAAGGCTTCATTAATTTATCGCTATTAGCTACATAGGAACAGTCGAGTGACTTAATATCGTTTATCCGGTTCTTGTATCGCTTGCTCGTTTTGTCGTTTTCTCTGTTACTTGTTACGGCATCAATGGATGAATCCAACTCTTGCATTTCTTTCTTAAAAACTGATACTACATTAATAGGATACGACAATCGACTAGCCGATTGATTAGAATAAGCGTCGTCGCTACTACCAACTACATGTAAATTGAATTTCTGCTTTGTCGTGTAGGTTAAGGTTGCCCTGCTAATGATATATGAGGTGCTCTTGTGGTAGTTCGTGTCAGTAGTTTCATCTTCGAGCATGACTTTGAATGGAGGGATTTGGAGATTCGGTAACGAACTACTATGCAGGCTATGAGATCGCTCCTTAGATTCACTTTTAGTAAGTGTGACATTGGGTATTTCGAGACTGTCGTACGTCTCTTTGAAGAGTTTTGTTTGCACATCCGTGCTGTGTATGCATTTATAGATAACTTGTGGTTCAAATCCGTCCATTTCTGTAACAGAATCTACTTTATCTGGAAGGGGATCTGTACAGACGTTCATGTCTTTATGAGTGACCACTTTAGTGACTGATGCATGGTCAGAATGGACTAATTCAATTTCGGATGAGTGCGGCGAGGTGTTCGTGTCCGGGGTAACGACGGCGCTCTTCCGATATTTTTCATCTAGAGGCACGTGGATCACGTGAGTTGGCTTGTGTTTACTTTGCAACTCTTTAAAACCTTTAAAATACGTGGTGTTGCTCTTAGCCTGCGGTATGGGTGATTTATTCAATCTTGCTTTTTCGACGGGTTTCTTTGGAGTGTTACTTTTCAAATTTTCATACAATTTTGATTTTATAAGAGCTAACTCTTTTTCACTTTCACTTGGAGTTATATAGTTTTTACTTACACTAGTTTTAGACGAATTTACACTTTTTGTAGATTTGACTGAATCTAGAACGAAAACATGTTATTTAGTAAGTACTCTAAGTATAGTTTTAGATATACTTTGACAAGATATTTTAGTATACATTCGAAAGTATAGTATAGTATATAGTTACCTTTAACTTTAACATTTCTTGATTTGGTATTTTCCATTGAAAGTAGGTTAATATTAGATGATTTGCTTCTGTAATTAGTTTTGGGTTTAGGTTCCTTCCCATCATATACATTACTCAATTTGGCACTAGGTTTTGTTTCCTTGGAATCTAAAATTATATTATATTATACTTATTTAAAATAATAATAATACTGACATACATTTAATACAAAGCAATATAACCCCAAACTAAGCATAACTTGTACTATAGGAACCAGGATGATATACAATAAAATACAACACCCAGACACAAAACAAACATCTGTGTTTATAATATTTTAAATAATAATAATAATGTTGGATAATCCACACAGCATCATCTAGCCCCAAGCTAAGCAGAGCTTGTGTTATGGTTACTAGATGACTGATATACTTAATACAATACATTACATACATCGATATTTTTTATTATACATAGAAAATACCCAGAACACCCGGAATAAATATTTGTTTTTGGTGGAGATCGAACCCACAACCTACAAAACCTAAATCAAAGAACTACAATTTGATAATCACTTGCATACATAGATATGTGTAATGATGCCATTTACCAGATTCATAAGTAGGTATATCAATGTAATGAGAATGTATTGAGTGTTATGCACAATAGTGTAGTAGGTAATAACTACAGTTATACATAATTTTGACGACCGATGTGACGCGGCGGGCGATTGTCCGCCTGCGACGCAGGAGGTTGCGGGTTCGTTTCCCACCTTGGGATAAATATTTGTACGATCTGCAAATATTTGTTCCGGGTGTTCTGAGTATTTTCTATGTATAATAAAAAATATCTACATATGTAGTATTGTATTATGTATATCAGTCATCTAGTTCCCATAACACAAGCTCTGCTTAGCATGGGGCTAGATGATGCTGTGTGGATTGTCCAGCATTATTTATTTTTATTTTATTATTTAATACAGTAACCGGGTTCAATTCCCATTGAGAATAAATATTCGTGTGATCATAATATATTTTTGTGTGTTATTTCTGTTGCCGCTATAACAACAAATAACAAAAAACTGAATAAAATAAATATTCAGGGGGCTCTCAAACAACACGCGTGATTGTTTTTGCTGTTTTTATAATAAATGGTACGGAACCCTTCGTGCGCGAATCCGACTCGCACTAGGCCAGTTTTTTTAGTTTTTAATCTATCTGGTTGTCATAGTACAGGGTACTACAGTACAGATAGTTTGTATTATGTGAAAGTTCCACAAATATTGATTATTACTAATTAGAATTTTATAATTTTTTATTCATGTTTCTAAGCTATAATAAGAAATCTTTGTTGATGTACTTGGAGCGAATCAGTCAGGTCTACGTCTACTGTTATTTATCATGATGAAACAGATTGATTCATCAGCCATTTTAGTTACAGGAGTATTCAGAGATCATTATGAATAAGACCATAACAGTATTGCAGTCTGATTATATGACTGTTATATGACAGTCTGATTGCAGATTGAAGTTATATTTAAATAAACTTCAACCCCTGCTGTACCAGTTTAGGGGTTGAAATTCGGGAATTGCCTTCTTCAGTACACCTCTACGCTCCACGATGAATATACCCTAAAAATGTTAAGTCTTCACGACATGTGGTTTAGGCTGTGCGTTGTCTATAAGCCAATCAGAAGAACAAATATTTGTGTGATGAACATAGATGTTTGTTCTATGTCTGGGTGTTGTTGTCAAGTATATTGTATTCTAAGTATGGATTTACAAAAAAGTATATAAGTATTCTTTCCCATCATACAAGCTTAATTTGGAGCTAGATGATGATATTATTATAAGTATTTAAATTGCAACCTAACTTACACTTTGATGAACTGCGAGAGGTAGCTCGCTGTGAAAGCTGCTTAGGTTCTTTAAAATCTGTACCGATTGACCTGTTTGATGTTTTGATTGAGCTGGATTTCTTTGGATCTTTAGCTGTAAATAATAAGAATAGATTACTTTGAATGGTTTATAGATATAATAGATATATAATCTAGTCTAAATTTACCTTAAAGTTTTCATACCTAACTAACTAAGTGAAACTATTTTCAACTATTTTTAAACAGATGAAATGAACAAATGCAACTGTCGGTAATACCTATTACAGTCACAAGTGGAATAAAGACGAGGTCTGATTAATTTAAATACGTACAGAATCTAGGATGAAGGTCATATTCATCATCTTCAGAGATGGTAACAATTTTCCTCTTGCTTAAATTAGTTGCCATGGGCTTGGACTGAATCAAATGTTCTGATTTTAGGGATCTATTAGAGATACTCATTGGCTCCTCAAGAACTATGACGCGGCGCAAACGTGGTTGCAATGTGGAACTTTGACGATGCCATGACCCTATAACAGTTACAACACCATGTAAAAAGCAACCAAAGGGTGAAAACATAGTTGGAGCTCAAATTGGTATCATAGTTATTTTATTACTTATACCTTTTAATTTGACTACAGATCCACTTTTTAAGCATTTTAGCTGTTTAAACCCTGATGCCAAAAAAGTAAATTTAGTAAACAAAAACTTTACTTTTTAAAGAATGCAAGCCCATTTATTATGAAAATGGTATCAATAACATACCTAAAATGTAGTTAGAGTTAATCTCTCTTTAAAATAAATATTTAAGTACTATAAATAAAATTAAATACACATATAAATTGATGCACACTTATATTTTATTATTTATTTTCCCGATGATAAGTGTAATAAGTATAAGTATTCTTATATCGCGAAAGTATACAACCATTAATAAAAACCGTGTTTATTAAAGTAAATAAATAAAAAATACTTATGAAAAGCTTTTAGCTGCCGCTATTACTATTTATACTATTACTAACTTTGTTCTATTATAAATATAAACATAATAAGATATTATATGATACATATATTTTCAAATTATTAGCTGTCATGTTATGACTGATTTCAAAACTTGAATAACTCTGGAACCCTAACCTAACCCTAACCCTTCTTCTAGGCTTGGTCGCGAGGAACTGGCGCTTAGATTCACCTAGATTTAAGACGTTTCAAGATGATCCCTGCGGATATTACTGAATAAATGATTTTTGACTTTGACTTTGACTTTGACTTTAACCTCATGGTCAAAATGTTTAAAAGATTTGTCTTAGCAAATCATTACAAATAAGTTTCAAAGAACAGCTCTCTAAATATAACATCTTATTGTGGTTCTTAAACTGAATGATTCTGTTTTGACAGATTTGTTGACATAATATGCAATGTATCACAATGGAATAAATGTCATTAAATCTTCCCAAATGGAATGATTCAGTTTAGGTTTTAAACTGAATCAGAATAAGACTTGATGGTACGGCGCTGTTATTTTTAATCCTTATCTCCCTTAGAGAAAAATTATGCTGAACTGAGAAAGTGGTTGATATCAGAAAGTTTATACTTAATATCTGGTTTGTGCCGTTTCAAACAATTATTAACAAGAATAAACCTACTGCCATGAGCAATTGGATTTGACATGTGATATATTTTAATACATGTATATGTATGTATGTGTGTGTGTATACATATCTAAAAATAAATAGCAACTTTAATCCC
This sequence comes from Electrophaes corylata, assembly GCA_947095575.1. Lineage (NCBI taxonomy): Eukaryota > Metazoa > Arthropoda > Insecta > Lepidoptera > Geometridae > Electrophaes > Electrophaes corylata. The sequence continues at coordinate 6,820,433 of OX352698.1, read as the reverse complement.
CAAGCACAAAGGATGTCCCCTCTGATCTTTTAGTACCAAGTTGCATTGCGCACATATTTTTTAACAATAATAATGCTATTTTACAAATAGAAAAAAGAAAGAAATAGCATCACAACTTTAATCCTCAAGCGTGGTAGATATCCCTTCAGTTAGTTATTTTACATCAATTTCAATAATGTTTACACACCATTAGTTGGTAAAAGTATGTGGATTTAACTGAAACATTGTGACATCTTGTTGTTTGTAATTATATTAAAACATTTTCTGGCAAATAAATACATGAATGAATGAAAGGTTTATCTTAAATTGAGGAAAGGTTTATTCTATTTGTAATACCTTTACATCTCTATTGAGTGATGTAAGCCATGCAACATAGTATATAGTGTCTCCTTAGTGTACATGCTCTATGAGGTAATGCAATTGTTAAGTGATGTGGAGCGGTTGTCTTTTATTTATAAGACTAGCTAATAGAGCAGCAGGCGGTCGACTTGATGTTAAGTGTTCACCATCACTTATGACAATGTATTACCTCACAGGTCACATTTCTGACGAATTTGATTATGCACTGCTCTCCATTCAATAACTTATAGGATACAGTGATTAAGCCTCACATGCCTGTAATGTAACAGTAATCAGAGATGTCCTCTAAAACTAACATTACATTCATAACATCAATAGTAAAAGCATTTATGGGCATACATAGCGAGTGATATAAGTGTAATGGATACATAATTACTTTTGTACATGTTGGTTTTGAAAAGGTTCTCGGATGACAGACAAAATTAAAAAGCTATGTATTGTCGCGGCGCTGTAATTCAAGTGCGACATACTAAATAGTGACGCTCCGCGGTAGTGCGACCGTTTTAGTACAGACCTACTAAAAGGTGTCGTAATATATTAGTACCTTTATTGTATTCACCATAGAAATACGGTAATTTTTCTAGGAAACTCGAACGAGGACAATGCGACACTCAACATCAAAACTAGACGTAACTTTTGATGGAATCTAGCATAGTTGTAAGAAAATATAAAATAAAGTTACCTTTGGATTCAAAGTCGAATTCAGGAAGTTTGGCGTACTTGATAATAGTGCTTTTCTGATTTACAGGTGTGGGAAACTCACTATTCTCAATATTTAGAAAGAAACCGTACACATCGTTGTTTACGACATCAGCTCTACTAGATGCCGAAGCATCCATTATTACATAGTAGCACGAATATGACTTCTTGAGAGCGTTACCATTTCCTAATATCAGTAGTGTAGGCGCTAAATCAAATATTGTTTATTTGTTTGTATTTTTACATTTTATTGGTTTTTGATAGGTTTGAAAATTTTTGGTACAATTATTACTTCACTTTGATTAATTTTTTGACTTGACCGACCACTGACTTGTACTGACAGAAGTTAAAGTTAACAGATTGACAGGAGAGACGAGTACTTCGAAGAAATAGCATTCTGTGGGAGAGGCAGCGTCAGTAAGTCAAGTAAAAAAAGATAAATAAACTTCCTGTTTTACCATTGCCCGCATCGTACTTCTCTCTCCCCGTGTCTGCACTTCTGACATAACTGAAAAATTACCTTCTGAGTGAAATGGGACGAATGGCATTCATCATCTCTCCTTGTTTTCGATTTTGTCTTGTTAGCTTAGAACAATAGCTAAAGCAACAAATATTCTTGGTATAAGAGCACTCTGTGTCGTCTAGTCTATACTCTGTGGACTATACCTACACGAAAGAAAAAGAAATAATGAGTGATTTTATTCTCTTTGTTTTTGCTGAAATCCCTTGAGCTAAACGATTGCAAGATTTTTATCTAACATTCGTTGCTGTCGCGTTTTGTCGTGTTTCTTCGCTCACAATAACAATTTGCTAGGAATTCATCATCGGTTTACGAAAGAAAATATCTTGATTGAACCCTGAAGTTCGTTCGTGAAGTGAAGTGATTGAGGTTCTTGAATTCTACTAGCATTCGATCGAACTCTTTAACGTGCGCAGCTAATCGCCCAAGGAAAGAAAGTCAGTTCAACTTTGCTGTCGAAATGAAATGTGATCACAATCAGTCGCGAGTGAAGAAAAAATGGTTTAGTGTTCGATGATACGACTAAAGAAAAAAAGTGTGAAAGACCATGTATAAATACATTATTTGTGACTAGCAACAAGCTGTGTGTGGTCCTGTGCAAAGGGTGTGGAATAATACATCGCGGATTACAAATAGATGTGAGTATCTACATACAAATAACCTGGTGCAGCATCTAGTGCACATACTAATTACCCAGTTAGCCATTTTACCCATACTGCGAAAGCAGCGCGCATGTGCGACCTATCTAGCAGCAGATATGTAGTCTCTGAAGGCAGGAGTCCGGGTAATGTATGACCATGGAATATACAACCCGGATAATCAGAGCCATGTATGGAGGCAAGGATATGCAGCCAAAATGTACACAACCTGAGAAGTCGTGACCATTGCTCTTATAGGTTGAATGTAATTCTATACTTCGTTAAGACTCAATTAAAGAGTAAATTTGTAGTAGCCCATTTTGAGATAGGTAGGTTGAAAACTTTGTTTACGTGAGATGGAAAGCATAAAGATGGTATTGAAAGGAGAATGATTACTGAAAATCAAGTGGGTGGAGCACTACACCTTCATGAGCAGTTGGAAGTTGTTTCAGAAGATGACTGGCTGTACATGGAGGAGTGTTAGTTCCAATACTAATGTCTGGTTGTGAAAGATGGGTATGGCAGAAAAAAAAACATAGCAGAATGAATGCAGTAGAAATGAGGTTGTTATGTAGTATGTGTGGTATGAACTTGAATTATAGAGTGAATAACAGTGTGATAAAAGAGAAATGTGGAGTTAAAGAACACATAGTTAAGGGAGTTTCTTTCTTTTTTTCTAGTAGGGAAAAGTATGCTTAGATGGTTTGGGCAAGTATAGAGGATGGATGAAAGAAGATTAACAAAACAATTTTGTTGCTTTTAGTGTGAATGTGTGTTTTCGGTATCCTATTATAGACTGAGAGTAAGAGAGGGTTGTCTCTCGCATATTCATCTATGATGTTGGTGTGCTGTGCTAGTTTGTCTTGTGATCATAAATGTAAAGCCCAGAGTCTAAAGGCAGCTGCTGCTGCTTCCTGTTGCATGTGCAGGTGGAGGGGCGTTAGTCCTATTAGGGCTTCTACAGCTGCTGTAGGGGCAGTCCGCATGCATCCCGTTGTCGCTACACATGCAAGCCTCTGGAACTTTTGTAGTTTGTTTATGGTAGTTATTTGTTTTGTCCGCGGCCACCATACGATGGCACCGTAGGTGATCGATGGTCTTATCACTGTATTGTAGAGCCATAGGGTTATTTTAGGGCTGCGACCCCATATTTTGCCGATCATCTTACGACATTGCCAAAAAGAGATGGTGGCCTTTTTATTTTGTTTTCTCGATGCGCTGCCCATTTTAGTTTGTTGTCCAGTGTAATACCTAGGTACTTTACCTCGGAGAGTTCTAGCTTCGTACCTGATAGGTACGGGAGCTGGTAAGTGCCAAGGTTTCTTTTGTTCGTGAACATGACTAGTTGTGTTTTCTTTGGATTTACGGTCAACCCGTATTCTATACACCATGTTTCGACCACTTTTAGCGCATTACTCATCAGGTTGCACGCGACACTGGCGAAGTGTCCTGAGATGAGAATCGCTAGGTCGTCTGCATAGCCCACCGTAAAGAAGCGCTGGACATTTAGCTTGGTGATCATCGTTTGCAACCAGGTTCCATAGGAGTGGAGACAGTACCCTCCCTTGAGGGCAGCCTCTCGCCACCATACCCTTGGTTTCACCCTTAGATTCAGCACGTACCGCTCGAAGCTGTAGCATGCTTATGATCCAATCAACCAACGTTTGTTCCACCTTGTGCTTCTGTAGCGCTGCGTTTATGCTATTAAAATTTGTTTTGTCGAAAGCACCTTCGATGTCTATGAAGGCTGCTAAACATAGTGTCTTATTTGATATGTCCCGTTCAAGCCTGCTCACCACAGCGTGCAGGGCTGATTCTGTTGATTTGCCCGCACTATATGCGTGCTGTTGCGGGTGAATGGGTGTTCTTGTGAGTATGTTGTCGCGGATGTGCCTATCGCATAGTCTCTCAAGGGTCTTAAGTAGAAACGACGTTAGGCTGATCGGTCTGTATCATTTCGCATCAGTATAGTCTGTTTTTCCCGGTTTTGGTATGAAAAGTATTCTCACCTCTCTCCATAGCAGTGGGACATAGCTGAACGCCAAACAGGCCCTTAGGATATTAGTTAAAGCTCCTGTTAGGTGTGACCTGCCCCACTGCAAAAGTGTCGGGAAAATGCCATCCATACCTGGTGACTTGTACGGTTGGAATGTGCTAATAGCCCAATTCAGTTTTTCCCCTGTTACCACTGTGTGGGCGACTGTCCAGTCCCTTTCAGTTGGCATGGCTGGGTTAGGAGCTTGCCAGCTGATTTCATTGTCAATCCGGCAACCCGGGAAGTGTGTCCTAAGTAGAAGCTCATTTGTTTCTGCTATTGTTTTAGTGTATGTATTGTCCGTTTTCTTAAGCGTACCTATCTCACGATTCGGGTCTGCTGCCAAGATCTTCCGGATTCTATTTGCCTTACTGTTTGATTCAATGTTTGTGCAAAAGCTTTTCCACCTACGACGACCGCTGCGCCGAATGCATTCCTTATATTCAGCCTGGGCTTTCTTGTACTCGTCCCAGTCCTCGTCGGCGTAGGTGTTCATCGCCCTGTTGAATAGTTTGCGTACCTTACCTTTTAGCTTCTCCAGTTCCCTGCTCCAGCCTTTTTGCCTGCATCTCCTTGTCGGGGGGCAATCAGCGGGCATGCGACTTCGTAGCTCTGTGTAAGGATGTCGGTAATATGTGTAACTGCGTCATCTATTGATGTGGTGTTTGTGATGTTTACTCCCGTCTCCGCAGTCTCCCGTAGGTGCTGTTGTAGTGAGTCTGCAAACTTTACCTTGTCAGTTCTGCGTGGGTTACGGGAGGGTGTTGCAGCTGGGTAGCATAATGTTAATTCGTATCTGATCCATTTGTGGTCCGAGCAGGAGGTTTCGTCTGAGACTCTCCAGTTCTGCACGATGTTCATACAGTTATCAGTTACCAGTGTGAGATCGATGATGGTGCGGCATCGCTTGGTAACGAGTCTTCTCCCAACACGTCCTTCATCATCATCATCAGCCTGTATTAGTCCACTGCTGGACATAGGCATCCCCCATACGTTTCCAAGAAAAACGATTCTGAGCCTTTTCCATTTATCGACTTTTCGTGGTTTTAACTATGCCGTAATTCGTATAAAATGACATTTGGTTTACGAAACGCTGATCGAACGTTCCATTGTTTTGTAGATGAATTTGGACTGGATTTGTTTTACTGTTATTTACGTCCGAATACTCAAACGCAACTTAAATTTAATCATGTCTCAAGTCACAGTTTGCAATGAGTCTGTCAAAAATTCGTCACTTGAGACGTGATTAAATTTAAGTTGCATTTGAGTATTTGTTAGATTACTTTCTAGTAAATAAGGATGAAGAGAGCCAAGTATGTAGGTACATAATTTTGTGACTATGGCATGGTCATCAACGTATCCAACTGCACTTTTGGAACTCGGGGTAACTTTCCTATGTTATCAGATCTCGGAGAGTGGAACCGTACTTCCGTCTGTGACTGCGGTCTGTGGCTTTTCCCTTACCAAGGATGTTAGGTCTCTTAGACGGTTTCTGGGCATGGCCAATTTCTACAGGCAGCATTAGGCAGAAAGGCCTAATGCTGCATATTACTTGCATATTACTGCATACTAGCTGTCCCGCTCGCGACTTCGTCCGCGGGTTAGAGTAAGTTAGTAGAATGTTGTAAGTAAGTCTAGCTACCTACCTAGAGTTACTTCCAACATTCCTGCTAGTGGAGAGATATATTAACTATAAATACGAACCTACCTATATCGGCGCCATGAATGAGAATAAGCACTGCAGAAGCCGGCCTGTCCTAGAATTATTTTTTACATTTTGTTGACTGACTCAAAATATAAGATGTCAAAAAATAAAAATTCATTAGTTTTGAATAGGTGTTTTGTTGCACATTTTAACCCCCATAAAAACACTTTTTTAAAAGGTAAATTCTTGTTTCTTGCCTAAATTTAAGTACTACTACCTAGATTTCAGAAAAAAATGCACGGTCATGTAAATCTTCAATGTAGGTTTTTCGATCATCTTAGTTTTACTATACTTGTAGTACCTATAAGATCTACCTATACTCTGAGCACTGGTGACCTAATGTGAGAGACCTCACCTTCTGATCCTTTGGTTGTGAGTTCGAATCCGACCGTGGACCAACGGATTTTTCTATTCGTAAAAATTATGCTTTTTTTTTAATCATTGATAGACCGTCCTTTGGCTTCAGTCTCACCTGGTGATAAGTGACCATGAAGCCGACGATGAAGTAGGACGGTCTAGAAGACACCTATTCACTTCAGATTATAGTGTTCAGGAAAAACAGACGCTGGCAATGAATTCCAATTCTTAGCGGTTCGCATGATGAAGTTTGAACCGAAACGCTTGGTACGAATGAGAGGTATGTTTACCAAGTAAGGGTGGTTCTGACCCGTACGTCTACGTACGTATGCTTTCTGGCAAACGGTAAAAGAAAACATCGTCAGAAAACCAGTTAGTATTCTATTTAGCCCCTTTTCAACCCCTTAGTGTGCGAATTTTCAAAAATCGGTTCTTAGTGAGCGTCTACACCCTCTAAAGAATCCTTGTGCCAAATTTCAGACTTCTAAGCCTTGTAGTTTCGGAGGAATTGTGATGAGTCAGTGAGTGAATGGACTTCTCTTTTATATAATAGATTACTGCATCAATATTAGGTCCTAAATAGGTAGGTGACTCCCGGTTTAATACAATACTGGTCGGTCGTAGTTACTACATTTGGCAAAGTAAATTTAGTTTTTTTAAGCGTTAGGCAAAAGTTTGTTCACGGTAAACCATTGTTATACCTACCTAAGTTGTATTTTTACGCTATCGTAACAAAACTTTCAATCTGTAAAGACTAACAGGTAGATGATAGCTCAAAATCATAATATACTTCACACTAATAATAACCACCCGATGTGATTTTAACAAATATTAAATACCTATAAAAGAAATGTACATATTTTGATTTTTGGTTTTATGAATTTAAGTTATAGTTATAACGCAAAGATAAGCACTCTTTGACCCGAAAAAGTAAAAATGATAAGGTATTTCAAACGATTTTAATTATTACACCTTATTTCCTTAAATAACAATATTTTCTAAATTCAAAACACGTTAATAGTTTCGGATACCAAATCATTATTATGAATTTTCGTTTGCTAAGGTTGTATTTTCCATGGTTGTGTAATCACGGCACCCGTAGGTAGTATGTCTACCCACAAATAGTTCCTTCGCTGGATGCGCTCGCTCGTTCCCGACCTCAGTACACGTTTGCCACTTCGGGCGGAGCTTCGTTGCACTCGTTAGCATCCTAGTAGTCTGTGGTTGCACTCCGCGGCGCCATTTCGTAAATATGCCCGGGAATTCAAAGAAATCTGTACTTCAACAAAAAGTTTCTAACCATAGATTATTGGATTCTTATAACTCAAAGAAGGAATATTACAATGAGATAGCAAATCTAAATGTGTATGTAGTACTAACTCCCATAGATTTAAGTAGTATTATAAGAAAAGAAAAAAATCCACCACAGCGCCAATCATTGAGAATTCGTAATATAAAAACTGCAAAAGAACTACGTGAGAAAGAGGTAGAAAAAGAAACAAAACAAATAAAGACGGTGCAAAATAAACTGAAAGAAAACTCGAAACGCGAGAATGTGAATAAAAAAACCCAAAGAAAAACTAAAACAAACCAAAAAAACGGTTCGGTTAAAAAAACTTCAGCTCCAGTCATTGCAGTGATACCAAAGAACAATAAAAGGTGAGTTTTTTGTCTAATTTTAGTACAAACCTATATTTGAATTTTTTACCTATTAAGTAGATAGGTACCTACTTCATCTTCTGCTGTTTTTTCGAGAAGTTGATCCAAGTTAGGTAAATAATAAAAGTTTAGACGAAAAGCTACTTCGCTTTTGTGTGTAACCTCTCGCTTCGGGACTTCAGACGACTTCCGATTGCTATCGGTTTTTGCACCTTAGTCAAAGGATTCGAATTTGCTCCCGGCAAAAATTGCATGAGTGTGTTAGTCATGTACCTTTCGCGATTGTCAACTTCGTGAGTAGTGTGGTAGGTAGGTAGTAGTAAAGAAGGACATATGTGATAATGACAGTGACCGTGTGAGGTAGATTAACAAAAAATGTCCTGTCGGAATGTGCCCAAATTATCGTACCTATTACCTATACCTACCTAGTTTAGGATATGACATTAGTTTCCTTAAATACCTACCTACGTTGATTTTTATTAGTTAGGTAGGTATATGGGGTGGGTAAGTAGGTACTAAGAGTAGGTACCTACTTAATTAAGTACATTTAAATCAAATCAAATAAAATCAAATCAAATAAAATCAAATCAAATACGCACCGTTGCGTTGCTCGTTGATGCGATGTCCGATCTGCATGTACCTAATATGGTAGGTCTATTATGTTTTTGTTGAAAAATATATTATTAAGCAAATAAATCAAATCGGATAAGGGGTTGAATGAGATTTTAAAGGGGGTACAATAAATAAAAAAAATCCCGATATATACCGGTATCAAAATTACCAAGAAACTTTATTAAAAATTCATTAAAAGAATTGCGATGTTTTTTATAAATTACATAGAAACATTCACACTTCGTTAACGTAGGGTAAAGCGTAATAGAACAAAGAAAAATAATGTTATGATAGAAATTAAAAACTTACAAGCTGTCTAGGTCGGGGTAGCGTCTTAAAAGTGTAGTGTAGTGAGGCGAAAAGGTAGAAGATCCCTTACATTATTCGATATAGATTTAACAAATCTATAATACCTCTATATTTTTTCAAGTGATAGCATAATATTATTACTGCTTCCGTCTTTACTTATTTGTTACTAGTGATGCGCGCGACTTCGTCTGCGTGAACTTATTTTCAAACCAACTTCAGCATCCGCTGCACTCCTCTAGAGGCCGATTTTCAGAAATGATGTACAACCCAACGTAGCAAGATAAATTAAGCCTGTGCGTGCTGTTTATATCAATAAGTCAGTCAGTCAGGACAAATATATTACAATTGGCATAAGTTATCTTACCTGGACCATTGGATAGCTTTAAAACCAAGGAAGCTTTTGCACAACAGTGGGTGAACATAGACGAACGTTAATCATTATAACGGAAATAAAAACTCGTAGGGTTTTTCGTTTCGTTCATTTAAATATGTTTGTTGCAGAAACGTCAAAATGGCGGTAAAGAAGCACGGTCTGGGCACCGACAATCAAAACCAGTTGGATCTGCAGACGCTGGTGCAGTACATCCAGATGCTAAACGATCAGAACGGCTACCTGCCGCCAGAGGCCGAGCTCGTCAAGAACTGCCAGAATATTGTCAAATGCCTGGGTAAGAAATTCCTATTTATTCATTTGTAAATGACGGAGCTGCTCGGTTAAGGCTATCGACCCTAATGATGTTGCCTAATGGTCACCTGATCTTGGGCAAGCAGGATCTAGTCCTCATTTTTGTCTCTTCTAAATGAGGTACTGTTACCGGTTTTAAGCTACTGTTGTCCATTTATAGCTTTTCCTACTTGCTTCTCAACAGCATTACACCAGGCTTTTATAATATACGATGTATAAAACACGGATACTACAGGAAAATGGGTTATTCAAGTTATTACGAACGAACCACACATAATTATAGCAACTTTTCAATATTTTATGTTTTTTGAACTCAAAATTCCGACATCCTTATGGATTCGCCATGTTCGTCTACCTATCTGTTCTGATTTTAGTTAGGAACTCAAACAGTAAAGTTTTTCGATAAACCTTTTCAACCTTCTTGGTCACTCTTTAACCGCTAGTTAAAATTCTTGCGGAATGTTTTACATGACATTTCCTTATCTATTAGGTATACTTATTTATAATGGATAGATGAAAGCGATGGAAACCAGTTGAACGGAATAAAAACCATTTTAAGTAATCATAAATGCTGATGATGATGACTACTAATAATCCAAATAGTAGATTGTTTTAACAAGGGACCAAAACATGCTAGATCCCCGTTTGTTAACCTTTATACATATTATAGTATACTTTCATACAGGTAGGTTAATAAAGACATTTTATTGTACCTATTTAGGTACAATAAAGTAAATTTTTTTGCAACTAGGTAAAAATATACAGCGCCTCAAAGGTTACTTTTTAAAGAGGGGTATATATAGGGGTAGACGCAGAGGTTGCGGGTTCGATTCCCACCTTGGGATAAATGTTTGTACGATCTGCAAATATTTATTTCGTGTGTTCTGGGTGTTTTCTATGTATGATGTAATGTATTGTACTACATATTCAGTCATCTAGTACCCATATACTTAAAAATTCTCGTATTTATTTCCGATCTGTATCTGACGTCTGTACAATTTACGTTTCGCGGTGAGCGGTCCTAGTCGACGGATTCAAAAATGTAATGTGGCGACTGGGACCACAGTCCCAGTACCTAGCGGTCCCAGTTGACGGAAGCCTCAAAGTTTTAAATTGAGTCTACTTGCGTTTCACAAAACGTAGTTTTTCGTACTTGTTGCATGGCAAAACTTTACGTCTAGAATAGTTTTCCCAGCAAAGGGCAACTTTTCCGGAAAATTGACAAACTTTGTAACTCAATTAATTGGAAACTTGATGTAAAATTTAATACTAAATTTAAAGTTTGTTTCGTAGAACGGTAGAGTAATAAATGTACTTTATCTGTCTAACAATTATAAGAGGCTGTTCTGACTGACGGACTGATATGTATATGTTACGGCTAAAGGTGGGTGTGAACATAAACTTAAGATTAGCCGGCTAAACTTAGGTTTAACTTTGAGAAGCAGCTAAAGTTCGATATCATGAAACTTGACGTGCAAGCTTAGACGAGTAAACCACCGTCTAAGCGTGCAAGGCTGTGAACAGTGCAACTCGCTCGCTACGTCAGAGTAAGTAAGGTGTTTTATTAGGAGGACTTAGTAATGATGATGTGTGTGCATGTTTTTTAAGCGTGTACATGTTGTAACTGGTTCCTCGCGATGCTTTGATGATGTGTGTGCATGTTTTTTAAGCGTGTACATGTTGTAACTGGTTCCTCGCGATGCTTTTCTTCTCCGTTTGAGACAGGAATTGCCTTTTTCAAACAGTAAAATCTATTAATCCACGATCATATTCGAACCCACAACCTTAGGATCAGAAGCCCCGCTTTTTTCATTAGAAACTACCTGAGCTCTACAGTGCACCGTTTTCAAAGAGTTCTTAGAAAATAAACTAATAGATAAAGATCAATATAACTCATCAGACTTGATAACTCTACTAATTAAACTAAGGAAAAGCAAAAAATTATCTCCTGGCTGGAAACAAACGGTATAGAAGCAAGTCGAACTTTATTAAACTATTAAAGTTAGTTTAAACAAAGAAGAACGGTAGAGTTGAAAAATATTATTCTCATAAAAGACGGAACACAGTCACTTACTTCAAAACAATATTAACATAGGTATAATACTAATCGTTCGTAACAGGTGTAATAAGTAGCTAGGCAGGTACTAGGTACATTATATATTACTACATTTCACTAATCTCTACTAATACGATGCATTCAAATAATAAAAAAATAGTTTCCAATACTAGCCCAGTCGACTTAGGATTAGTTGGGGAGGGGTTCACTGGCAATCTACATTTTATTTTCCGAACCAGATGCCTGATAGAATACTTATATACTTTTCTTGTACCTAAATAGGTACATTCTTTTAATACAATATAACACCCAGCTACAGAACAAACGCCTATGTTCATCACACAAATGTTTGTTCTTAGTCCTCGTACCATTAATAATGGCGTACTACAACGATCTAAAAAAGAAAAATGTCTTGGGCTAAAGATGGACGTCAAACTAACCTGGACATGTCATATTTAACCACGTAAAAACAAAATTAACAACATTACTTGGAGCATTACGTAAAATAGCGAACTGTATACCAACTAGAGTACGTTCCATTATCTATAATTCGATTAATAATTCAAACCTTGATTATATAATAGAAGTATGGGGTTCCGACGCCTCGACAAACTTTATGCCGTTACAAAGAACACAAAACAAAATAATTAAAGAACTTAACTGCTGCCACTAAAAAACTAACGCCAACTAAAAAACTATATAAAAAAAATAAGCTATTAAATCTGCATCATCTTCATACCTACTTCACTTGTTTTTTTATAAAAAACATAACTAATAACTTAATTAAATCTAATATACAACTGCAGAAAAAAGAAAATACGCGGTATAGTAATCTAAGAAATCAACACAGACTTCATTTAACTACTACGGGAAGAAAACAATAATATCATTTGAGTACAGCTTTACAATCAATTACCTAAGAGCATTAAACACGTTTCTGAGACGGGTCGGCTTCTGCAGTGCTTATTTTTCATGTCACTGATATAGGTACATAATGAATTTATCGTAAATATTTTATTGGCCCTAGCAAGAATGTTGGGAGTAAATCTAGGTAGGTAGGTAGGAACATACTCAAACCCGGGGACGAAGTCGCGAACGGGACAGCTAGTAATGATAAAATGGTAGTTCGATGCGGTTAGACATAAATACTTTTCACAGCAATCGGTTGTTATGTTAAAGTAGCGACAAGTGTTATGCAAGTTTTGTTAATTCAGCAATTTTCATAACTTATTGTAGGTTTAAAAAATTAAATAAAATGGTGGATACAACATGATACTACATGTTTGTACCGTATTAGTGTAAACCCAGAGTCAGGTTTGCACTGCTGCAAAGTCAGCTATGGCAAAACATAAATGAAATCGTGTTCCATAAATAAGACTGTTTATTTCATCTAATTTACAATGTTTGGGTAATGATGATGACGAATCCTTAAAACGACGAATTACCCAAATAGTTAAATAATATACTTGAAGGTCTCTCGAAAACTGAATATACTTTTTTTAACTACTAAGTTATGACGTAATATGACTTAAACGGTACCTTAAATAATAGTATTGGGCTACTCTCGCTGGCTCAATTTAATCAAAAACGTTTCCACAGCTCGTTCACCGGGAAACGAAGAAAATCGTTGGGAAATGCTGCAGACGATTGAAGAGTTCCTCTATCGTGTTATCAGGACCGTGAACCACGAAACGCGTGCCGCTATTGCCACCGCGGTGATTGACAAGTTTTACTCCTACATTTCTGATCCGCGTAAGTTTTTACCTGTTTTCCTTTTGAAGTACTTACTAGCTGAAGTTAAAAATATCTAGTCTGACACTGAATTATCGCGAAACAACTAAAAGTAATCTCCAATTTATTTAGAATCCGATCCTGACGTGGCGACATCGATCGTTCTGCTTCTGCTAGACACTTCGAGCGGCGACGCATTGATGTCAACAGCGCGTTGGGTGGTCCAGCAAGCAGAGAGTGGGCCGGCGGCTGCTAGTCTCCGCTCCTCGCTCTCTTGCCTGTACTCTTGGCTGAGCTATTGCCCAGCCAAGAGCAATCAAAAAAATAAAGGCCAGTGGCAAGGCGCTTCAGTACTTGGAGATTGGGTGTTGTCTTTCATTAAAGCTTTGGAGGTAGGTTTTCTATGAAATTACATTTTTTTTGCGTTAATAAAATTCCAGCTTCAATAAGCTGTACAATAAAATTGCTATTAATAAAGTTCCGACGACAAGTAAATCACTGCATTATCTCCTACTTGCCTCTTTGAATATACCACTTAAATATTTTTTTACTATACGAGGTTTCAAATTAAAATAAGATTGTTTTATTTTTGTGCAGGAAAGCGAGCGCTTTGATATTCTGATTGAGGTCTCGGTGGACTATTTGGACCGTCTCTTCTCAGTCATGGACATGCCTTGGACACTTCTACAGCCTTTTGCCGATGTAATTTTCCATGTGCTTGCTTCTTTAAGGCAATCGCCAGAGGCTTTGGACAAGGTATTTTAATTCTGTATTATTTTAAAATTTTAACGACCACCTTAGACCACAAACTACATTATTTTCTTTCACCTTAAAGACACCTAGATGTTAGTAGTCAGGAAAAATTTTTAGTCACTTCGAGTGAATACAGAGTTAATTGACCTCATAAATTCTTTAGAAGTTTAATCCTGTCTCGCAAATTTCCGGCGACTTTTCCCCTTTAATGCTGTCTACAAACATAATAACATTCATTACACCCCACGAAAATGTATGTATAATCTTTAATTGACTTAAAAAATAAGAGCTCTGAGTGTAAGTGACATGAGTGACGATTTAAAGACCATTAGTACACGTAGTGATGTACTAAGAAAGGAATATACACCACCAAGACATATATACCCTAAAAATTTCAAGTTTCTATGACCAGTGGTTTAGGCTGTGCGTTTTCGATATGTCAGTTAATCAGTCAGTCATGACAAAGAATGAACAATTCTTACAATTGGTTTAGATTATGTAGTATCGATTGATGTAATTTGACAGGAAAATGGACAGTGTATTTTCGAACCCGGCTTGAAACCCCGCACGATAATTCTAATTGGTTTTCGTTTAGATTTCCCCACACGTGGATCGAGTTCTGACAAATTTGGCATCAGACAGCGGACAGTTTAGCCGGCAGCTTTTGCAAAATACAGTCGACATCCTTACTGCGACTGTCGACTATCTCGTTAAGAAGACCAAAGACGGAGCTCGCGAGGCATTCAAAGACAAATACGGCAAAGTGGTGAGCTCTATAACTTAATACTAAAGCTTTCATTCAATATCGACACTCCGAAAATTACGCCAAGTGGTTCAGACAGCGTGCAGTGGAGCGAATGCAACTTAATATATCATCTGGCTAAGAAGATAGTTAGGTTAGCAGGTAGTATGTTTATTTTACTAGGTAATAGTAGTAGTAAGGCTTTTGAAAAATATGGGTTCCAGTATACCTACGGACACAAGGAGTATGAATGTATGCCTCAGGTTAATGGACGCATGAGAGTACATCGTAGAGTGTCTGCGAGTCAATTATTTATTATAGGACGGTAACTATTTAACATCAGGTGTGCTATCTGCATATTCCGAGAATAGGTCGTATATAAAAAAAACTAGAAACATCCGACCTTTAGCAAGTCTAATTAGGTAACAGAAACGTTACAATAAAAGGTTTTGTTACAATAACAACACATATACATTGATATATGTAATACGTTTTCGTGATAATAAGTTAAACATCAAATAAGTTTAGTCAAAAACCATATTCTTGGTCTGAGTCTATTAGATATGCCAGGTACTGCCCGAAGCTCTGTTTAGTAGCTGGAGTGAAGTAAAACAAGCAACAAGTCTCGAAGTGATTTCGAACAACTTGCACATAAGCCTGAGGTGAACCGACCGTTGAAGTTTTGGATGGCTATCAAATTGGAAACATCTCTCTGCTAGTTTCCTGGTTGCTTCAAAGAACTATGTTACAGTTGCAAATCTTATTACTTATTCCTTTCATCCGTCGAAACACGTCCAATGTTTACTTGTGAACTTCCACCAGCTTACAAAGTTGTTAACAAATATGTTAGGATGTGTAGAGGTGTGTGTAAAAGTAAGAAAGGAATTTCCGAAATTCAACCCCTAAAAGAGTACAACGCGGGTTGAAGTTTGTATGAAAATAGATTCAATCGGGTCAAATCGTGTGCATTTTGCTAGCTCCATATAGCTGTTATGCTCTATACGGTGTACGGTCAGTGCACGCAAATTAAATTCACATATACCTACAACGTCGGTAGTTTTTTTTTATATTTATGATAACTAAACGTTTGGCTGCCATCACATCTGATGGAAACTGAAGATGCAGGCTAAGGTAGAGCACGCTTGGCCATAATCACCTGCTTACTCTTGACTTAAAAAAAAAATTGTTGTGATCCGGGAGCACTGACGACGGTAGTTCCACCCTTTGGCAGTTTTTTCTTATAATAAACGTGGAAGCGTAGCGCTTAGTACACACTTAGTACTTGGCTTGGTTAGTTGTTGGTTTATAGTTAGCTTATATGATTTTGATAGATATAAGTGTTGGTTGTTAAGCATTTCATTTCCACCAACATTTGTTATACAATACAATTGGTTTAGTATTAGATTAAGTGCTGTACGTGTATCCAGTAAAGCTAAAAGCTGTTTAGTATCTTGTAGATCTTCCCGAATTGAGATTTTCGATCCATCTTCACACCAGTCTTATTTGAACTACGATGCCATTGAAACTCGTAGCATAAGCGCTAATGCCATTAGTCCTTATTCAGTTCTAACTATTTCAAGCAAAATAAATTTGATTGTTTGGCTTATGAAAGCATGATTAATTTACAGCACCCGTATAATTCTATTTCTCCGCGTGCTCAACACACGAAACTTAATAAAGTTTCTAACTTTTTCAATTTTTATTTTAAAACATTTCAAAGAAATCACGTGGATCACGAGGATCATAATGCTATGATCCTCGTGTTTTCTTTAAATAAACTCAATTCAACTGGTTCAAAGGGAATAAAGTTTCCGATTGTTGCGTTGTTCCAGTCCAGTTTGTTTCATAGTTGGGGAAAATGAGAAAACACTTTGAAGTAAGAAAATAAATTTACTTAATAAAACAATTAAAAACTTTACTCGGTAAACAATTGTCTTTGTTAACGAAATGAAATATTTTATTTGTCTCAAATATGGTAGGTAAGTAACTTAAATTCTTAAATCTAGTAAAATCACACACACTTTGTTGTTGATCGACATGCAAAAAAAGGGAAACGCGCGACTTCGTCCGTGTGATTTTCATGCAATTTCGACCCCCGCTATATCCATTTGGGGTATGAATTTCGGGAATTCCTTTCTTATTACACCATAACACACCAAAGCGAAAATACCCTGAAAATGTCAAGTCTCGGCGACCAGTGGTTTTGGCTGTGCGCTGTCCTTTTGACAATCAGTCAGGACAAAGATTTTTATAATTGGTTTAGGTAAAGATTCTTAAACCGTATAAAGCATAAGATAAAATTTCTGTATAAAATGATGAATGATGGATAAGGTTTCAAAATTGGCTGATACCTTACAGGACACTTGCTGGAAAATTTCGCAATGTAATGAAAAATATGTTAAAACAGATCCTGTGCTTGGAGCGCCACATGGCGTCTCGCGGCTGCCAGTATCTAAACACGGCCCCCTGGCCGGACCGCAAGGCCATAGACTCTCGCGAGGTGGTCGCCACCAACAACCCGCCAGAGCAGGCCGACCGCAAGGTGGGCTTGCTGAACCTTGGCAATACTTGCTACATGAACAGCGTCATGCAAGCTCTGCTCGTCACACGCCGGTGAGTACTTCTCTCTAAGTTACACGTTTCAGATATGTAGAACTACATCGCGCATCGGGTGTAATGTCACAGGTGTACACACCTGTAACAAAATGTTTGATTATTGATTTATGTAAGTACTAACATTTTTCAGATTTTTTATATCCGGTTTGTTATTGTGACTGCTACGGTGCCGCCGCCGTTACTGGCTGTATCTATATTTCAATACATTTAATTTTTTAAATGAACAACTCAGAAAAGTTCGAAACACAAAAAGTTTTCCCAATAGTTCAGTACCCACATAGTTCATTACAAAAATAGGAAACAACTTTGGTTAAACGACCGTGCTGCCAACATGGTTGTGAGTTATATTTTTTCTAGTTTTCGACATGCAGCGTTGCTCCGATTAAATAATATGTTGTTAACATTATTATAATCAACATCATCAAGATAATCAATCTCAAAATATGTCCGAGGCACTACGCCTAGGACAGGGTTTTAGATAGAATGGGCTTACCCAGCACATATTCCATCTTCACAGCTTAGTCTTAATCCACTGGATAGCCATGGTAAATACGTGCGGAGCTAACTAATCCACGGGTTTCATCAAGATGTTTTCCTTCACCGTCTAAGAGCACTGGCATTGCGCACATAAATTTTTCGAATAGAAAATTCATTATTGCTCGACCGGATTCGAACTGAATATCAGAAGGCGGGGTCGCTCCTGCTAGACCACCGGTACTCACGCAGGGTGAAGCACGTGTTTTTTAAGTAGGCAAAAAGCTGATTTAATCTGAAAATCATCACATTATAGGTACCTACCGCCGCCGATCAACATTTTGATAAAATTTGTGTATGGTACCTAGTTGTCTGGAAATACAAATTAAACATTGCCGTGAGCAAAAGGGAATATGCACTGTATTTATACCGATGTCAATCATGCTAATCAATATTTGTTTTGGTAGATAAATCACAAATTACACACGAAATCAGAATGTGTATTTTGTGTTTCCAACTGGAAAAACAGATTCGAACGGTCAAGGGGAAATATGCACTGTATTTGGTTCACCATCTCTATATCATACGCCAATTACAACCACACTTTTTCGTAATATTTGTTTTTGCAAGGCTTGTTTAACATACAGAACTGAATGATATATTCACTGATTAAACGTTACCGTAAACGGTCAAAGGGGACGCATATACATATACGCATGCACTATCTGTGCATGCGTATACAGTTATTTGTGTTACTCAAACTGAGATCCGACGTAGGGTAGTGTATTGTAGGGCACGTTCCTGACTAACGTGACCTATAAGGCAATGCTTTGTTATAGGCTATGGTAACCACTTAACACATCAGGTGAGCCATATGCTTGTTCCATCAGCAAATTGTATAAAAATAAAAAAATAAAAAAATTGACCAATCTGACGATCGCGGGTTCGGGAGCTTAAGAGGCGCGGGTTTCTCTTACAAAACACGCACAAAAGTTTAGTTATTGGAAACCTATATCTCCTTATCAGTGAATTTTAAATACTTACTTACTAATTAGGTACTCTTAAAGTACTGAGTTGACATAAACATTTTGGCATGGGTTGTTAGTCAGTTAGTTTGATAAAAAAAGTTTGTTACATCAACAATCTAGCAATTTTATTTCTTATTTAACAATAAGGATGAACTGATATCTAGTTTCCAACATCCACAAATTGTTTTACCCACATTTTATTGGAAATAGCTTCATAAAAAAATAAACAATGATTATCTCCTATATCAAGGCATTACGGGTTACATTCGTTAGGAAAGTGCCCTACGATGCTCTGCGACCATCAACCTGAGGCATACAGGTGTTAAGCCTCATGTCCCTGTAATTTCACCGGCACTCACACAACTCTGAAACCTCTGTGCCTCGAATTATTTTTATTGTTTCCTCGCAAATAAGAGAAAAGTATTACACAAGTCTCGGCTGAAATAGCAATGAACGTCCTCGTTTTGTTCGTAACACGTCTTCGCATCATTCAAATGATTCTGTATAGTCGTTTCAGTATTTTTCAGCCGTCAATTACTTTTTTTCAGGCATAGCCAGTAGTGTACTGCTTGACGATTGTTTGTTAAATTATAGCAAGTCCAAGTGGTAAGGGACAGGCAAACAAATGTTTTTGAATGGCAAGAACGAACCGAAAGGCGAAGTGAAATACGCCTCCCATCTAATTACTAATAGAAGACAGTATCGTTCTCCCAGGGTACTTTTTATTTGGGTAGGTCAAGCCGCTGGAGGATGATGTAGCGGATTTGTGGTAGGTCGCCGACACAGAAAGTTTAACCACTCTCTCCTCCCTACTCCAGCCACTTACATAAATGTTACACATTGCTTTCGACAAATATACTCCTTGTAAAATTACACGTGAGCGGACGAAGTTTAGTTTCCCAAACTATGAGTTGAATTTTATATTTAATGGCATTTATTTTACAATATGCAGCTTAAGGCAATTAGGACCCGCGTGTGCCCCTCTAAACTTGTTGAGATGTTTTGTTTGTCGTCTGCTCTACTTTTGACGCGTCACGGCTCCCGGGGCGGGTTTAATGAGATTCTGCCTTAAGTTTCTCAACATCAAACAAACTTTTTTATATCATTTTCTACATAAATGTGAGTTTTTTTTAACTGTTTGCACCCTATATTGCTGAGAGGCACCGGTGGTCTATTTAGTGCGACTTCACCTTCACCTTCACATTCTGATTAAGGTCGCGGGTTCAGATCTTAGATAGTACAGCACGTATCAGATATTGTTGCGCATCCCCTGGTGCGTTCCGAAGGCGCCTCATACGATATCTACAGAATACTATGACCTATGGTAATAGTTATTTCTAATAACTCCATAAATCAGGCAACTAGTACAGTTAATTATTGATCTTTAACACTGATCAACTTATTCCCGTTGATCCCGTTGATCCCGTTGCACCGCTATCTAATCTAAATTGGAGTGCGCTTCTCTAAGCCCGCTCAATCAATCCTAGCAGGATTGATCGTCAGTAAAATGCATATTAATACGCGCAACTGTTAGTCCATTGAACCTATTCGAAGCTTCAGCACTCTGCTTGGGGTGTGTGTATTGCATAAACCTTACTAAATTGGATTGGTATCGCGCTAGAGCTTCGTATTATATTATTTTGCTAAAGGCTCTCACAAAAAAATGGTAGGAACTAAGTAGTGTGTTTCTTGCCTGTTCTTCTGGCTTGGTTGCGACGATCTGTCACCTAAATTCACCTAGTTATAGGACTATTCTAAGTAGTCACTTTGCTTCCATGAAACAAATGCCTTGTGACTTTGATTTGGAATAGTACAGCGTGGAATTTAGCTTTTTTCGTCAAACTGGACTATTTCGAAAACTGCAGTCTGAAAATAAAATCATTATACTCTAATTGTAACTATGATCATGTCTTATGAAAATATGATCTCATATTTTCGGAAAAAAAATAGAGTGCACTTAAACCTCTTGGTTTGGTAAACCTCTACCGTTATAAAACTATATTATTTAGAAGAATTGCTGTTCGAATGTCTACCGTGGGCATGAAAATTGATATATTTTTTAAACGATTTATGTGTTAAATGTTTATATTTGCATTTGAATGTTTAGTGTTTGTTAGTTTTCCAGCTTCGTTGATTCCAGAAATTATCAATCAAGCAAAATTTTGTAGGTTTCGTACCATTTAAGATATTATTCTCGAGGAAAAATATCAACTATTTTACTCACCTGCTTGATTTCGGCTTTAAACTTATACTAGTACATAAATAAAACCTATATAAAACCAAACGACTGTATTCATTTTATTTCATTTAAGAATCAATGAGGAAACCTACTATTTTGGCTTGCATTAAAATAAATACATGTTTCCATCAAATGATTTCAATCTGCCCGTGAACCTTTCAAACCACATGCGTGGAGTCTATTAGTGCGACATAAAACATACCCTTTAGTTTTGAGTGCAGGAGCGAGCAGGCTACAGCTCCAATCTATACCAATATTGGTATAAAGTGGTGGTGGTAGTTTTGACATGCCTGGCAGGCACAAACGTACGAGCTTTGCGTGTATTCGGATAACTCAATTTCGCACGTTGTTACAGAAAGTGCACTGTCCCTATATGAAACGATATTCATACAAATTTCAACTCTGCTGCACCCCTTTAGGGATTGAGTTTCAGGAATTCCTTTCTTATGTACACCCCTTCGCACAAATACAAATATACCCTGAAAATTTCAAGTATCTACGACCAGAGGATTATGCTGTGCGTTGTGTATATGTCAGCCAGTCAGGACAAAGATTCTTTTATGTGGTAGGTATAGATAAAGATAAGTTCGCTTATCTCTACGCCGTAGCCCCGTAGCCATGCGTAGCAGTTTCCGCGCTGATGACGTAGCAGACTCGGATTTGATTGCCAATAATAATGCCAATAATAATACAATACGCGGATAAGGTAGCTTGATAACGATTATGGGTAAGTGTTGATTTTAGTGAGCGCCAATCGTCTTAATTCTCACAAAAAAAAAAAATATGGTATTTTGTAAGTACACATTATTGAAAATTATACATCACATATATACTAGATTTCCTTTTATTTGACAGCTTTGTTTTTTATTATTAGTTTCTGTTGCGAATTTACTAGTTTAGTATTATATGTTATTGCTATGTTGTTTGTAGTGCAAGGCTATGCTCGTGTATTTTTAGAAGTCTCTGAAAAACTCTTTAACAGTGGAACATTATAGTGACATACACACAGAAGACTGGTGAATAATCTGAGTTTGACCCGCGCTCGACATGCGCCTAAATGTACGCGTCCTCTGTGTGTATTAAGCTTTAGTAAAATATAATTTGTTAGAGCTGATGGACTTGCAACCTGCCGCATATGAAATACAATCTGCTGTTCAAAAAGTGTGCATGGACACTTTTTGAACAGCTTATTATGTTTTTAAACAAAAAAAAAATATTGTGCATTTTAACATTAGCCCTCATCAATGCGCTACTCTGCGTCTATCAACCTGAGGCATGCTGGTGTTAAGACTTATGTGTCTGTAATTTCACCGACACCTACTAACTCCCTTTAGACTGGAACACGGCAAGCTGCTTCGGGAAAAGGGCATGGTAGTAGTACTTTCTCGGACGAACCCTTCACTAAGAGCTTTACTACTACTATGCATATTATGTCTGATATCCGTGCATGGTTGTTTCTAGATTTTTTTTGTTAGTTTATGTCTTATGTTTGTCTTTTAGTTAAGTTTGGCTATTAATATTATTTTAGTCACAATATTTATGCGACGAAAGAAAGTTACAATATCGGCAATTGGCCTTGTACCTTCCCCTTTCACTGTATGAAGGATTACATTTCTCTTGAATCAAAGCATGCTACCCTTCCCCCATATGTGTTATGCTATGCTATGCTAACTATGCTTCTCTATAAGAGAGTTTGTCTAGTAGTATATCTATCTATAAAAGCTACGCTAAATGCACTGCCTACGCATTTAATGTATGTATTGTTGTGTGGATGCTGTTCAATGTTTATTATGTAAGTGTTAAAGTATAAAATAGACAAGTAAGTACCTATATAATAGTACCATTCCGCCACTTTACTTCTTACTTGCCTATATTTTATGCAACAAGACATGCTCTTTTCTGGTCTGCCGCGAGATGCAATAGATTAAAACAATAAAGATGTGGGTGAATATAGATATCGATGCACAATACCACTGCTTTAAAAATTAATATTATGTTACTGTTAGATCTATGACTCGCAGTAACGTATACTTTTATGAAAGTTTGCTGCGAAACTATTCAAACTAGTCAGAAGGAATAATAGTTTAACGTTAAAAAATGCTTTATAAAACAAATTATTACTACGGTTTTAATAAAAACTAGCTACACTATAAAGATTACCTCTGGTACTAATAAACTCGGTGCATGTAACGTTAAAACTGTTTCGTCGTGTTTTGTGTTAGATCGAAAGAGACAAAACACGGTGATACAGAGGTAACGCCGAGCTTATTAGTAGTAGGGTGAGTAATGAACCTTCGCTATAAGTTTAACGTATGGGAGAGGCCAACGTCCAGCAGTGGACTTCTACAGGCTCTTGATGATGATGGTTATAAGTTTTCGTAGTTAGGAGGTAACTTCTAAATTAAAGTGAAGGCTCTGTTGTAGCGAAATTAAACAAGTTCAGAACTTGCGAGTCCATTGACGCATTTATTATTGTGTCTGGTCAGACTCTTTGATGTCTGGGGAGTGAATGGAAACATGTTCTGAAACACTCTTTATGGAAAACAGTTGATTGACAGTGTCTGGATTGCCGTTGATTAGCTCAGCTCGCATTTGTTTTGCTTTTTAAGTACTATTAGCAAGATTTCAGAAAAAAATCTTTAATGTACAGACTTTTCGACCTCTACAGTTGTACTATAGTATAGATTCACTATGTTTAAGATCAAAAAAATAAGACCGAATATTTTCTAGTTAAAGCATGATTGTAAGCAAAGCGTCGCGTCTATAATTAAATGTCAAAACCAACATCGCCAATATTATTTTGTTTTGGAATAGTAACTACCTCAGTTTACCTGTTTCATAATTAGTTTTGTTGTGCTCAGGCTTTGCACGTTTTACTTTGTGTTTGCTTTTTTGCGTCCATTATTTTGCGAACTGATCTCTATAACATAACTCACTCGAAAATTTTCAGAGCTAGTTCTGGTTTGAAAAACTGTAGATAAGTGCACGAACAAAGTGCTACTCACACATGACATTGCAGTAAAGCACATAATAGATTTGCGGGAAGTCGATGGATGGAAAGGGCTCGGAATCGTTCTTCCTGGAAACTTATGGGGGGAGGCCTATGCTTCTACAGGCTGATGATGATGATGATGATGATAGATCCCCATTCAATTAATGTTCCGTTCGGATCAAACGTTCATCACGGCATATCAATGTTTGTCCTCAGTGGGGATCGAACCCACACATATAGTGCAGTTACTTCCAAAACTATTTATGTGCAAAAGCTAAGCCTGTGCAACGGTTCAATAACGGTGAAGGAAAACATTGCGAAAAAATAGTTAATATTCTAGCAGCGGCGTTATCACGCACGAATTATGCAAAATATAAGCATGTGCCTAAATGCTACGTTTAAAAGTGCCTCCACGTTCTTACTACCACCCTTAAAAATACTCAAAAGGATTGAGTATAAGAAAGCGCCTAGATTCACTTAGGTTATGAGACATTTCTAAGTGATCCATAGAATTCCATTCATTAAATGCCTGATGGAGTCTGAAACTAAATTACAGTCTGAGCTCATTTTTATTTAGTTATCCTGTCTTCGTAAGACTTTATTCACATAATTATAATTGTCTTATGCTTCGGAAAGCTCGTGCCATGTCGATAAGTTTTATTTATGAAAAAAACATGATTTAATAAGCAGATTGCTGATGTTGCTACGTATTCTAGGTAGAAGTAGCCTAGCTTTTTTTTTTTATTGCATTGGCACCCTTCGAATTGGAAAACTACATTACATGCATAACTGCTTAACAGTAGAAATAAGTACGGTTACGGTCTTTCCACGGGGAAACTTACAATAAACTAGTGAAAAGCGCGCCACTTCATCCGCGTAAAGTTATCTTCATAAAAACATTAACCCCCACTGTACTCGGTAAGGGGTTGAATTACGTATATTCTTCAGTCAGTTAATCAGTCAGTCCATCAGTCAGTCAGTCAGTCAGTCAGTCAGTCAGTCAGTCGATCAGTCAGTCAAACAGTCAGCCAATCAAGCAGTCATTATCATCCTGAAGAAGACCAATGCTGGACTTAGGCTTCCCATAAACGTATTTCCAGGCAGGAATGATTTTGATTAAGGTGTTCTACGCTTCGTCACAAACAAATAGATCTACTACTACAACCATGAAATAAAAATAAAAAACAAGCCATCAAAGTTTTAGCAAAATGCTGCATTGCATTTAAACCGAATTTGTCGTTGCAATGTATTTCAGATGTTCTTTTTCACATCTTATTGAAATCAAGTTAAGCCTTCACAGCGTTGTTGTATGACAAACAGGGAATCACTTTGCGATGTCGTTCGCGTGGCATTTGTTGTCCTCTAGTCTGGGGGCACGGCAGTGCCCCCGCCAAGTCGAGCAAAAAAGCGGCACGGAAGTACCATCCTTTTCTCGAAGCAACTCAGGCCATTTCGACCCCCTATAACTTCGTTGTGGATAAAACTAGAAACCTGATTTTTTAGTAACCAAATAAGCGTTGTATAAACACGTTATATTTCAAATTTCGTTTAATTTGAACCAGTAGTTTCAGAGTTATAACTAGTCAAAGTTTCTTAATTTTGTCACTCACTGACTGACTGACTGACCGATCATCAAAAGTCTAAGGCACTTCTAGCAGACAAAAAAGCTTCAAATTTAGAATACAATGAGTGTTTAGTGTACACATCAAGGAAAAACTAAAATTTTATGTAATTTCAGCCCAGTTTTCTAGATACACCAACTACATAAATAACTTTGCGACATAGTGAAAGATGATGAATGCTTATTGAAAAAATGGAAAGAGTGTTTTAAAAGTTTGTTTGAAAGAGAGGAGATACGGGTGTGCCTACCTTAGTAGTGATAAAAAACAGTAGTGAAAGTGGTATTACAATGAATGAAGTAGTAAATGCATTGAAAGGTATGACATCAGGGAAGGCTGCAGGGTATGATAGAATTACATTAGAAATGTTGAAAGCTAGGGCGTAGTAGCGAGTCAGTTCTGTCGCCTTTTCCATTTGTGCTGGAAAGTGGTTGAGTGCCAAATGATTGGTTTAAGGCTGTCATAGTTCCACTCTACAAGGGAAAAGGCTCACATCAAGACTGCAAGAACTACAGAGGTATTAGCCTACTCAGTGTTGTCAACAAACTGTATGCAAAAGTATTGATTGGTAGAGTTGTGAAATAAACCGATGGGATAATATGGGATGCACAAGCGGGATTTAGAAAGGGTATGGGATTGACTAAACAGATGCATCAGGCGAGTGTGAATGGGACTGTTGGGAGAGGAAGACCTCGGCGTACGTATCTCAATTAAATAGATAGACGACGTTTTAGAGAAAGGCCAGGTTAAGAGTACCCTAAACCAACGAGCATGTATGAATAATGTTATGCGAGTGAGTAAAGCAAAAAAAAGTTTGTCAGGATCATATCAAGTGGAAATCTGTGGTTTCTGCCTACCCTTATGGGAAACAGGCGTGATTTTATGTATGTATGGTAACTTGTAAAGAGAGTAGGGCTATCTACCTACAAAAAGAAATGAGATACCATCAAAAACATAACTTGTAAAAAAACCCAAGTCTCGCAACTCATAGTTCTTCTACCGTAAAAAGTTGTGAGATCCATGTAATACCAAGCCCAATAAATAGGTTGACTTGGCAATCGAAGCAATGCTTTGTTATAGGTGATGGTAACCACTTAACATCAGGTGGGCCATCTGCTTGTTCCATCAGCAAGTTGTATAAAAAAAACGTGTATTTGGGACCCCTTAAAAATGAAAAACCTCAAGTTTCTTTTAAATATACTCTAATTTAAAGTTTTTGGTTTATGCGTTTAATGATAACACTTATTTCTTTGATCCTCATATTTTGTTATAATGTGACTTAGATCTTTGATAGGTAAATGAGTTCGTTTTCTTATAAACTCACAACTGGTATCCTCAGTCATGGTAGACAGTTTGGTAGGATGCTTTGGAAACGAATTAGGAATTAGGATTTAGGGTTTAATTACTAGCATATCAGTTTACGTAGGTGGGTGCTGCATATGCCTATATGTGTAAGATCATGTCTAGTTCAAAGGGAGTGATTACCGGGCTCCAATTCGATCCTGATTGGACTGAACTCAAAACAATTATTTGTTGTACAGCCAGCAGCAAAAGCCGATGTAGTCTATGTTTTTTATAAGTTTAGTTCGAGAAATGTTAACTCTGCTTTGAACAGTTTTACGAGCTAAGAAAAATCTTCAAATAATAGCCAAACTTTTGACCTTTATGGTTTCGAAGTTATTCACGATTTTAAATCATCAAATATTCGTAACTTTCGTTGTTGCACGAACTCTTATATGGCACTTGCACATACATTTCCAATTAATTTATATCCAAAATTATCTGGTTTCTGAATATAACATAACCTAAAAATCTAATTTAACGTAACAGCTGATACTTATGCTGTACTTAAACCATACTAAACTTTAGTTCTAGAACATGTGTGAAATAAGAACCTATATTTTTTATTTCAATCAATCACTACCTACTTTATGTAAGTACTTACAAAAATAATAACTATGAATAAATGCTATTTGGTCACATTACGGAGCGCATTTTGTTTCGAATCTTATTTCGATGATAATACGTGTGTGTATTAAGCGTCTTGTAATTTCCGGCACCCACCTTTCGTAGTAGTAGAGCTCTTAGTGAAGGGCTTGTCTGAGGAAGTACTACCTCCATGCCTATTTCTGCCGCCATGTAGCTTTTTGTGTTCCGGTTTGAAGGGTGTGAGTGTTGGTGTAATTACATGCACACAAAGCTTAACACCTGTATACCTCAGGTTGATGGACGCAGTGTAGTGCATTGTAGAGCACATTCATAACGAGCGTGACCTGCGAGATAATGCTTTGTCATAGGCCACCTGATGTAATGGTAACCCCTTTACATCAGGTGGGCCATCTGCGTGTTCTATAAGTAAGTCACGTAAAAAAAAACCTTCAACTCTTCAAACAACGATGCTGCTTTGGCGAGAGAAATTGGCATGATGATAAAACTTCTCCGGACGGGACGAGCCTTTCATAAAGAGCCCTACCACCAATTCTAACCAGTCTTATAACTGCTAAAATGCAGTGACAAAATTAATATTTCAAAACTAGACGGCTTCCGGAGGCAGGGACACTGAAGGCTTTAGTATTCTATAATACGACAGTGTCTTTAATAGACAGACAGCTTAGCGTATATTCCTATATTATTTGAAGTAGCTAAAATAAGATAGAACGTGGTAACAAAATAATCCCTCAAAAGGAAATATAAATTTTCAGCATATATTGAGTTTTACAATATAGCCTTAGTACCTGATGACACGAAAGAAAGCTTTGGTAATATACATTGATTCATTTTACAGGGTGTTTTTTTTGGATTAAATCCAGTTTTTTATAAAGTTTTTTAATTTAGTTAGTTTTCTTAAGCTGAAGCGCAAATTTACGCTCAACAAATTAAAAAACGTTACATACAATTTTATCATGTATATACTAGCAGTTCTCGGTCGGAAAAGAAAGAAAATAGAGCTACCCTACTCCTGTTTATTGGCTCAGAGAACCATCATATCCAATTTGTAACAAATATACATTTTTCTATTTAAAATATTTCTCTGAAACGTTTCTTCTCTTTACGTTTCTCTTTACGAGTGAGAGGAAATAAGCTGCTAATACGTCTTGCTATTTTGCTAGAAAATACTGTACAAATAAAATTGCGTTCAGGCTTTGAGATATCCGTTAGGAACAAAAATGAACAAGATTGAAATTCCTTTGAAGTATCCTTAATGAATATTTATTAAAAATGTGGATTTTATGTGAAAGGATGTTTATGTTTTGAAATTCTTTGGAACTAAAGTAATTAAAAAAATATTGTGGGTAGGTATAAAATAAAAAAGTGCGCATTGGTAGTCATTCATCAACAGCATGTAAGAACATAAGTCTACTGCCGGACATCGATCTCCCCCATATATTTCCGGTTCCAAAAGAAAGAGTTCCCGCGATCCAAACGTCTTCAGTCCATTGGGTAGCAGTACATCGTACGCTTCGTCTTCCGGTTCGTAGTTGCCATACAAGAACCTTTATTCCTCAGCGGTTTTCGGTTCTACGAGCTATTTAGCCTGCTCATTGCCACTTCAACTTGCTGATTATAAGAACTATGTCGGTGACCTTGGTTCTTTTACGGATTTCTTCATTTTTAGTTCTATCTCGTAGTGAAACTCCCAGCAAAGCTTCAAGACGAAAATCTATAATCAGTGTGTATTACTAGTGATGACTTTATAGAACTGAGACGCGGTCGCTATCCTTTGGTCTCTTACACAAGTTCAAAGTCGAACAAGCGCAGTGAGCAGGTGTGTGACTCCAGCGCGTAGGCAAGATGTAGCGTATTTGGTGGTGTTTAAGGTCATGTTTTGGTAGATACCCTGAGATACTTAGACTTTCTATCTATGCAAAATTCACTGTCAAATAGTGTGTAAAAAATATATTTTCTTAAAATAACAATATGCAGGTACTCCGGACATCTTATTACTGGGAATGGATCTTTTAACAAGGCCTGATTCAAGTATTTGTTCTCGGTGAGATTTGAACCCACAAAATAAATTGAACGGTTGTTTTTTTTTTTTTTTTTAGTACAGTATAGTACAATAGTTTCGTTCGATAGGCAAAATCCTACTTCCAATCAACCATCGTCAAAGAGCGTAATATGTATTTGAAAATAACAATTCTTAGCACTGCGCCGCCGTCTAATATGAATAAAACGAGTTTCTATATTTTCATTCAACGCTTTGCCTGCAACGCTGTAGGTTGTGGGTTCTATTCTAAACTAAGGCAAATATACTGTGTGATGAATATTAATGTTCTTTCAAGGTATAACACGATTGCATTTTTAAAACATAAGCCCTGTAAGAATCCTATTACTTAAACCTGTTGTTGAAGTTCCGAAGTTGCTTTTGGCCAATATATCCATTTTTAAATCAAAGAGAAACAATCTAAAATATTAAATATTTTACACTACAATACGAAACTTCGTTTTCAAGACTAGCCCTGCTGGCTATGCTGGATTCACATCCATGAGGCAAATCGAAAATACTGATCGTCTTGATACGGATATAACATCAACTATATACTTATATGATTGTTGTGTTCCGGTTTGAAGGTTAGGTGTCGGTAAAATACAGGCACATGAGGTTTATCACCAGAATGCCACAGGTTGGTGGACGCAGGGTAGTGCATCGTAGGGCACGTACCTAACGTGCGCTACCTACAAGGCAATGCTTTGTTATAGGTGATGGTTACCATCAGCATATAGATGTGCAGCGTATGCATGTCTACTTCTACTAATATTATAAATGCGAAAGTAACTCTGTCTGTCTGTCTCGCTTTCACGTCTAAACTACTAAACCGATTTAAATGAAATTTGGTATAGAAATTGTCTAAAACCTGAGAAAGGACATGGGTTACTTTTTAATACGAAAAATAGGTTGTATGTAAGTGATTGAAATAGGGGATAAAAGTTTGAATGGAAGTTTTGTCATTTTTGAAGTTACTGTTCCACGCAGACTAAGTCGCGGACACAGCTTATAAATAATTAAAAACAGTTTAAGAGAGCGCTGTAAACAAAGTTAACATACGACGACTGACATTAATTTACTCCTATAATGACGTTACTTCGAAATTTCACTAGCATTTCGTAGCCGCCGGCTGTATCGGTTTAAAATGAAAAAAACTTGCAGTGTTTTTATGGTATTTTGTCACTTATAGACAGTTGTGGTAAAAACACGGCAAAGTAAAACATCGTAAGGAACCGTAATCGTATGGAATACTTGGTACTGCAAATGTGGGTGTGTGCCTCATATAATATTTGGAAGTAACTCTAACCACCCCTTTAAGACATCCTCAAAGAACCTTGAGTTCAAGTTACTTGGTAGGCTCTGTTAAGCCTCATGTGCTTGTAATTTCCCCGGCACCCAGACCCTTCAAACCGGAACACAACAAGCTGCTAGATCTGGCACTTAGATTCACCTAGATGTAAGACATTTCAAGATGATCTCTGCGCATATTACTGAATAAATGCTTTTTGACTTTGACTTTGCTTGGCTTGAAATGTTTGTGAAATGTATTTATCTGATCTGTAAAATCTGCACTATTTTCGAAACTCGAAGCTAAAATACTGTAAGATTTTAAGTTTTTCTATTTTAAGGGGGTTTGTTAGCATGGAGGTTCTTGACTCATATTTCAAAGTGTTTTCACCATCAGCTTGAATGAGTTCACAGTTGAACATGAGCCTACGTATTATTATACTTTTACAGGCTGTTGATGATAATGATTATATATCTATAAATGAGAAGGGTAGCCACGTAGTGACCACGCTTAGCAGGGGAATTCGTGATCGCATTGTTGCTGATAAGTGCTGACCTACTCCTGACGCGTTCCCTTCGACACCTCTTACAAGTTACAATATCTAGAGGTAATGAAGGTCCTTTTGCGCTAACACTCTATCCACGAGCACATGATAGAGCATGAAACTGCTTCTAATAAAAATACGCAATTTACTAGGCACAAAAACTTCATCATATTAGGATTTATTTTTAAAATGTTAATGTTGTGTTACGTGTAATGGTTCTCAGATTTGTATTACCTGTTAGAGTTGTAGCGCTGCTCCGTCTTTGAAAATGTGTGTACCAATCTTACAGCGGATATGCATTGATGTACTTTAAATCGTACTCTTACCGTTGTTGCCATTGCACTAATTTCAACTATTAATTATTGAAGTAATACTTCTAATGCGACTTCCAACAAGGTCGCGTTAAACGTTTAACACTACCATGGAGGGGGTATGAAAGCACTGTTCTTTCTCTCTTTCTCTCATAGCCAGTTACGTTTCGTATATTAAAGAAGTTTTACTTCAGTCGTGTGGTCTAAAGCACACTCGTTTTTTTAATAATATAATCACCTTTAGCATTGATCGATTAGTGATTACAACAAGTTAACCACTAGATTGGTCTTAAATGGCCGAAAACAGAGACGGCTGGAGGGAAGAAAAATAAACGTAAAAAATTTACAAGCTTGAAGTAAAACACAACCTAAAAAGACTGTGTTAAAAAGTATGTTCCTTCACCAGGTTCAGCACTCACGTGATGATGCATATGACCGACCACCCATACTGGGAAATAGCGGCGATGCTCTTCGGCAAACTGGTGCATTCCGTTACCACCAAATTAGGCGTCAACGTCTTCTTCAATACGATGAGACCGCCATTCTTCACTCTCAACAATCAACATGATAGCTCCGAGTATCTAGGGTAAGCAAAATAATTACTATCTTAGGTTTGTGATAAATAACTGTGTTCAACCTGTTGTATATGCTTGTACCAGTATTCGATGTAATTTGCTGTGTTATAAGTGTACCTAAATTGTTTTACAAGACTTCGTCATTTTAATTTCCCTGAAAAGGAAGGATGCGAGATGGAGTTGCCGAGCGCGGTTTACCGGCGGCGACGTCGAGTTTTAATTGTATAAATTTCGAACCCGCGAATAGAAATGCGTCGCTCGCTTCCTGGCACGACGTCATTACTACCTACAAGATTTTGGACTAGTTTCGAATCGATTTCTTTCCCATAACTTTAAAATACTATAAAATCGTTGTAATTTACTTGTATGTGTGTAAACACTAGAAACTGAAAAAAAAATGTTATATTATTTCAACTTAAGAGCTGTTACAACTACGCTTCATACAAAATAAACATGAGACGAAAGCAAATTTTGAGATACTCATTAAAACACTATAGAAGATTCAAGATGAAGAACAAATACTGGTTCTTGCTAATACTATGTAGAATAAAATATTGGACGCTTAATTTAAGAAAAAAAATATTGGTTGTTGTTAATACTGGAATAAAGTATTGGACCTTTTATTAAAAAAAAAAAAAATTACTAGATAATCTACAGTATGCAAATCATTGCTTACATTTTGCAGATACCTTTTCGAGCTGTTGCAATCCTTCGAGCATATATCGGATGAGAATTACGATTACAGTAAGCCGCCAGTTTTGTCCTCCGCTAACCGCTGGATGGCTGCCCCTCCGTCGCCTACCTCTTCATTTAGGTAAGACTATTGAGGCCCTTACTGTTCATTTCTCTGTTTAGGCAAAGCATTTTTTTTTTAATACGAGTCGTTCATCCATTTTCCCCAGAGGTATTAGATGGAATAAAAAGATTTGGTTTTTTGTGGAAATCGATACACATTTTATACCCGTGTTATTCGTACAGTAAATATTTAATCTAGAACATATTATATATGCCAGTGCTCTCAAACGGTGAAGGAAAACATCGTGAGGAAACCAGTTAGTATTCTAGCAGTGGCGATGGGCTTGCAACCTGTCACGTATGAAATACTGACTACTGCAAAATGTAGGTATGTACCAAATGTACTATCTGAACGTACCTCTGACTACCGCCTTAGAATTCCTCGAAGAATCTCGATTAGGTACTTGGTGCTAAGAGATCGGAGGGGATATCTACCGTGCTTGGGGATTAAATTCGTGATGCTTTTATTTATCAGTTTTTTTTATATTTAACAATCTACTCTGCTACAAAACGTTAAATGGATAATTTTGTTTGCTCTACATGCTTTGCGTTCCTTTGTAAATACAGCTGCCTTCGATGGCTCCTCTTGTAAATTTCTGCAATTTGCAGCAATTTTATTAAATTTCAATTTCTGCAGCGACAGTGAGGCTGCAAGCTCGGAATCAACTCGCCGCTCAGTTTCGCCCCGCCCCGGGGGTAGTGGCGGCGGTAAGTTTATATTTTACTTTATTTTCTATGCTAGCTCAACAAACAAACCCAATTAAAAGATTGCTATATTTTTTGGTAAGTTATATTCTGCTCTATATTTTATACGCTAACTTTGTGTTTTTTACCGTTGAAAAATATGGATTTGTTCGCATGGTACTCGAATATGAAGCAGTAATGTCTAATGTGCTAAATTATTAGAATTTTCTTCTTTTAAGAAATGCTTTAGGAATTTATATTTTAAATTTATTATCCAGGATCAAGCTCAAGTGGGCAAAAGCGTGCTGGCACTGAGGTCGAGAACCCACTGCCCAAGAAGCGAATCCGCTCCAGCGAACCGGCGTTCTTTCGCCGAGACTCTTACATCGACAGCGTCTTCGGCGGCGTGCTTCTAACCCGCATCGAATGCCTCCAATGCCATTCCATCTCCCTCTCTCGTGACGTGTTCCGCGACTTGCAACTCGCGTTCCCGGAAAAACCCACCGGAGGGCTTCACAATGTTCAAAGCCTGCTTGAGTTCTACTGCTCCAAGGAACGCCTGACCGGTGACAATCGGTACCATTGCCGAGACTGTGGCGAGCTGCGTGAAGCCGAACGCAGTGTTATTATGGAGAGCATACCGCGCTATCTGATACTAGTGCTGAAGAACTTCAAGTGAGTACAATTATCATTTCAATCTATAAAGCGAAAAGTCTGTACATAAAAGATATTTGTCTGAAATCTTACTAATATAACTTGAAATAAGGCTTAAAGACGGAATAGACTTTAATTTTTTTGTATGTTTGTACGTTTGTTTTTATACGCAACACGCAAAAACTATTAAATAAAAGTTGATGCTATTTGCGGAAATAGTTAGCTTAACTTAAAACTTAGTATGGATTTCATTGAGCTGTCATCCCTAAAAAGGGTGTAAAATGGGGATGAAGTTAGTATGAAAAATTACAGTAACCTCGCAGACGAAGTTGCGAAAGGGTCAGCTAGCTTAAAATAAAACACAAATGGTATTCGATATTTATACCTGATACACCGCTTTTTGTAAGAAATAAGTTAATCTTTATATTTCAATAGTACCCACCAACTGTAATGTTTCAATTTGTCTTTGTAGACTTCAAATATCTTGAGTATGTACCAAAAGTCTGATAAATTACATTTACAATAAATATAAAAAAACGAACAATGCACTAAAGCTGTATTTCGTATAAATTTGCAGGTTCGAACCCAAGCTGCAAGTGCAGTCCAAGCTGATTCACAACATGTATTACAATCCGACGATCGCACTGCAGACAGTGCGGGCGCAGACGCAGCCCGGATATTACACGCTGTACGCAGCCGTAGTGCACGCCGGCTCTACTCTAGACTCCGGGCACTACTACACCATAGCCAAGGTATCTGCGACTACTTGCTTTTCTATCCCACCAAGCTAGCATGCGGTTATAGAAAATACTCGAGAACACACCAGCTCGTAATGTAGCAGCGGAAAGTGAAAGAAAGGTGAAGTTTACCGCCGCCATTGTGAAGATCGTGGGAAGTCAGACGGACAAGGTTGAAATCGTACTTGGAAATATATGGAGGCTTCAGGCTGTTGATGAGGACTCTACCAGTGGCGACGGGCTGAGGAGCTGATTAGTGACGTCGAGATTTTTATGTGTATACGGTATATATAAGAATCTTTATCCTGTCAGTCAGAACAAAAAGAAGTTTAAAGTTTCTACGACCAATGGTTCTAAACCACTGGTCGTAGAAACTTAAACTTTTCAGGGTATATTTTTCAAGTGTACCAAGAAAGGAATTCCTGAAATTCAACCCCTTAAAAAGGTGTCCAGCGGGGTTTCAACTTTGCGTGAAAATAGGCAGTAGTATATAGTTATACTAACGCATACAAATATATATCCTGTGACTTCAAAATTAAACCTCTTTTCTAGGACAACGGCGCCTGGCACAAATACAACGACGACGAGGTGACCGAGGCTGATGAATGTCAGATTAATGAACTCGACAAGTTCAGCACCCCGTACCTCCTGTTTTACCGTCGCGTTGACGTAGAGGAAGACACAGCGCCTGCTCTCGAGGACCTGCCTCCTAAAATCCTAGAGCATGTGCTTGCTCACAACAAAAACTACATTGACTCTCTGCGGCCCTGACGTCTACGACAACAACCGCGTGTTGATTATGCATCCCAAAAAAGGCAGTAAAACACGTCGATAAACTCCGCCTGAGTTAGAACAGCTGTCTTACGAACATTACTGATAGCTCGTTAACAGACTAGTCAACATTAAAAGTGATCTGCTGTATTCATTTATGAAACGTTTTTGTGTCGCGATAGGTATTGTATCCAACAGTGCATAAGGCTGTCGAATACATTTCAGTACCTAAGTATTTCAAGTATTACCTATGTGTAGCGTATCTTAGAGTTATAGCGGGTTATAAGTACCTTGATATTTAATGGCCCACTGAAGGACATACTATTACTAATAAACCCGGAATAACTGTAATACTTACTTTAATTAACGTATTTTGTCATTTCCATTGACAGGAAGTTTGTAATAGTAACACGGTGTATTTATTTCAAACATACGCCGAGTTTATTAGTAACAGAGTTGGAGTAGTTACATCGTATCTTCTTGGATCTGAAGTTTCAAGCGTATCTTCTATCTCACTGTAGATCCATGCCAAACAATGTTTACTCAAATCCGTTGTAACTATTACATGCCCTTTTATGAATATTAATAATGTTTAAGAATGTTTTGCTTCATATGACTAAGTAATTTGATGTTAAAATAGATTTAAATTCGACAGCCACTCATAGGTGTTATTAGAATTCTGTGTAGCTTAACAGTAATCATTATAGTAACATTCTTACAATATTTACTTATAAATTTATCGGTGTGGTTCAGATTATAAAATTAATAAATGTGTTTTTCAAATATGTGTTAAAAAGTGAACACTGGAGCGATATTATCGAAATCAATAATGGAGTAAGTAGTCCATTCTTAATCAAAAAAAAATAAATATTCGTTTCAATATCAATAATGCCCCCCCCCCCCACTAAAGAAATTTCGAAAAATTTCGCGAAATTTCGCTATAGCATTGTTTTAAAGTAATGATAAAGATTCATTTCTTTATTTAACTTTACTAAAGCTTGTGACGACCACTTTTTCTAAAATCATCTCAGCCATTGACCAGCAAAATGATGTTTTTTTTTTGGGTTGTTGATTACTAAACTTTGTGAAAATTCTCTACACCAATCATAAATTATTTCTTTTTCCAAAATTACTCAAAAAGTAGTTTTTTAAGAATGATATGGTATAACTAAAGTTTTTTCTCTTCGCTTAAAATCTAGGTAGATGTTATTAATAATCATTATATAAATGCATAGAATGTAACCTGCTAAGTACATAAAATATAATTTTATGTGATTATTTTTTTATAAAACGCGTGTGTATTATATATTTGTTGATTCCAACTGCACTATTTTGAAATTCAAGTGGTTTATACACATTTGTATTTGATTAGTTATGGGTAGATAACTAGGTACTTATGTTGGTTGAAGCTTTATTTATGCCCGGTTACAATATCTTACAAGAGTCCTTTAGTGTTACTAAAGTAGTAATCTTTGCTTGTTAGATCAACCTTCATCTCACTGGCTAATGCCAGAGTATCAATTTGCAATTGTCAATCAGTTGATATCTGACAGTTTTTTCCGTAGGCTACTAGTGTAGACAAAATAAGATTTTAAAACCGGGTATAATCCACGTGTTCAATAATGCCTGGTTACAATACTATATCGTATTGTGATAATTATGTTTTTACTATATGTAATTAATATATCGCAAAAACATAATTATGAGATGTACTGTAAACAGGCGTTATTTGTTTCTTTATTCGTTATAATTTGATTCTTCATAACTATTTATAATTGTAAATGTAATCGTGATTCACTATTAAGTAATAATTAATCAATTTTAAAATAAAACATTATTCCGTAGGTTTTCATTCGATGGTGTATCTGTCGTTTCTATTTACTATCTATCATAATTATACCCATTTTGAATAGAATAGTACCGTTATTATTATTATTATTTAATTTTGTGTTAATAACTAATATAAATATTATAAAATTACTGCATAATAATGTACATTAATCATATCAAAAACACAATGATGTCTTTGCAAACTAATTCAGCAAGTTATCCATAATTTTTTTTTTGTTACAATAATCTTATTTATTTTTAACTTTTAACAATTACAAAACGTAACATAAAAACCACAAATACCTGTTGTGATTTATGCTTAGTGTATACTTTTTTTGTGTTTGGTTGATTTTTACTCTATAATAATTATTTCAAGAACTCAAGAATTGCACTGTACCGTACAGTACTCGCGGACTGATTTGGCTAGCTTGCACTTAGCCGTACGGTTGCGCAATATTTGCGGTTTACAACTATCGTCGATATAGTTGTATATATTTGAGCAGTAGATGATTTGGTTCCTATAAAATTCATTGCGCAACCGTACGGCTAAGTGCAAGCTAGCCAAATCAGTCCGCGAGTACTGTACGGTCAGTGCAATTCTTGAGTTCTTGAAATAATAGAAACATGTGTGACGAAAACGGAAGTGCACCATTTATCAATTTGTATTTATGCTGGCTTACATTTTGATTTTAAATCGATATGAGTATTGTCCTATTAGTTTGTTTGAATGATTTGATAGTTAATTTTTTTAGTTAAGATGTGGAAAATATGACATTGGAAAATATTAAACTTATACTGGTTATCTTTCATTTTAGTAACGTGTTATTGCAAATGCACCTGTTTGTTTTTTTTGTTAAAAATATTTTGTTACTGTGTTAATAGTTTACAAAACATCAGATTTCATTTATATACGTAAAGCACTTAAGCATTTACCTTTTTATTAAATTGGTACCTACAGTAACCTGTTTTGAAGTAATGGCTTCTTAAAAGCCTCCACCTTTGTTGAAGTTAGAAACAGAAAATGTATTATTCGGTTTTTGGTTATCAATAAATAAAAAAAATAAGTTGTAGTTTTATTTAAAATCCTATTGTGTTTTGTTATTTACTTCTATTTGAGTTTTTAACTTAGTTTAACTTTATTTGGGAGACAGATGTTGAGGAAAACACAGCTTACTTCCTTATAAAATTGTATTTTGTTGTAGGTTTGATATACACAGAGGGAGAAGAATAAATATTTTACAAAGAAAGGAATATAAATATTAATACCCATGATCTGGTTCCCTCAGTACAAGCTTTGCTTAGATTCGGTCTAGATGTCGCTGTGTGAAATATATATTATTATGTATAATTTTTTTATGTGTTATGTTTTATTTACAAAAGTATTAAATTAGTACTTAACTATTAGGCAAAAGGTACAAACTATGTGAGCTATTCCAGACTGATTTTAATATTGTGGCAATTACATTGTAATTTTTTTGATCATCAACAAAACGAGTTTGCCAACAAGTTACTTTCACTTATTTAAAGTTTAACTGTCGTATAAGTGGCTTAAACGATTTTAAGGTAGTCAAGATCTAATCTTTCTGGGCTCAAATCTTCAGTTTTGAAGAAAACTGTCTTGGTTATTCTTGGGGGAAATAACAACCAAATTAGAAGTCTTACCGGCCATTCATTAGTTACGTAAGGGTGGGAGCTTTAAGAAAATCTATACTGGACGACTTATATTTGACCATATGGCGCGGCGGGCAAATGTCCGCCTCCTACGTCGCAGGTTGCGAGTTTGATTCCCGCCTTGGAATAAATGTTTGTTTACCTTAGACAAGTTAACTCGTCTAAGTCTAGTACCCATAACACAAGCTCTGCTTGGGCTAGATGATGCTGTGTGGATTGTCCAGTATTATTAATATACAGGCCCTTATCTTGGGGAGGAAGAGAGGGTTTAAACCAATTCTTATGTAATATTTTAGTCGAAATTTATTATTAAAAATCTATTTCGGATACTGAATGATTTCATTCTATACTGCACTTCGATTTACTTCTTATTTTACAAATTGTATTGTTTATAGAACATTTTAAATCTATTATGTTCATTATCTAATGTCCTAAATAATAATTCGTTTAAAGATTATGTAGGTTCACTTTAAGATTTTAAAAACTTACGTTTAATTATAATAACAATATTCCAAAGACTATATAGTAATCTAATAATATAAAAATAATCTATATTTAATAGCAATGATAAAGCATAACCTAAATTATCTGCTTACAAATAAAAATGTTTAACTTACGTCAAACTGTTAGTTTTAGTGTACCTAACTGATCCTTTTCTATTGTATTTATTATTCAGATAAACGAGATTGAATTTTACGTAAGAGGGTTCGAGAAATCTAATGAATCCTTACATGGGAATAGGGAGGGGTCAAAAATCGACAAAATCATCTTTACGTAATTAATGAATGACCCCTTAAAAGATATATTAACGGTATGAGGTCAATCACCTTTCCAGATATTAGGCTTATATAACAAGATTACTAATGTATTCGTATCTATAAGCCTACTAGTTTC
Source organism: Electrophaes corylata (assembly GCA_947095575.1). NCBI lineage: Eukaryota > Metazoa > Arthropoda > Insecta > Lepidoptera > Geometridae > Electrophaes > Electrophaes corylata. Next base: position 6,779,862 of record OX352698.1, on the reverse strand, counting down.
CCACCTAAGTTGTTTAATTTCTCAGTGGCTGCTCGAGTTATCTTACTGAAGATTTTACCGGGTACCTGAAAACAAAGCAAAATTAGTTTTTTAATAAATAATAATAATAACAATAAACACTAATTGTCAAAACAAAATAAGAGCTCATATCTCAAGGGAGGTCTTATTTACCGAGACGGATTTTTTGCGCCGACCCTATACCTAGGGGTATTGATCGAAGATTCTAGTATGTATAGTGTTCCCAGGACAACATTAACATGTTGACAGCCATTCCATGCTAAGTTTTGATTATGATAGTAGTATGTAGGTACCTACCAGAGTTCTTTGTGAGAGAGTTAATCCGGGGAAGTAGTACCACCACCATCGTACATATTTACCTACCTATATGGTATATGGTACCTATATCTACCGTCTATTATAGCTATTAGCTTTGCTGGGTTCCGATTTGTAGGGTAGGAGCCTTCTTAGGAGCAGGTACATGTATACGACCTGATGTTTGACGACCGATGTGGTGCGGCGGGCGAATGTCCGCCTGCGACGCAGAGGTTGCGGGTTCGATTCCCGCCTTGGAATAAACGTTTGTATGATCTGCAAACATTTATTCCGGGTGTTCTGGGTATTTTCTATGTATAATAAAAATATCTATGCATGTAATGTATTGTATTAAGTATATCAGTCATCTAGTACCTATAACACAAGCTCTGCTTAGCTTGGGGCTAGATGGTGCTGTGTGGATTGTCCAGCATTATTTATTTTATTTTTATTTATATCTCAGGTTGATTGATACAGGGCAATGTCTCTTAGGCCACTAACGTAGACCTGCGAGGCAAAGCTGCGGTTATCGTGATGACATTCCACATAACATCAGGTAAAAAAAATAGCATCGCGACCACAGATCACGCTTTAATCCCCAAGCACGGTAGAAAGCCCCTCAAATTCCTTAGTACCAAGACTACACGAGACTCTTCGATCGAGCATGTCTAAGTGGGTAGTCCGTGGTTAGTGCAGATTCTACATTCTATTGTCTACATTCTACATTCTACATCATTCATTCTAGATTTGGAACATACCCACATTTTGCATTAGTTCGTATTGCATACGTGACAGGTTGCAAGCCCATAACCGCTGCTAGAATACTAACTGGTTTACTCACGGTGTTTTCCTCTACCGTTTGAGTGCATTGACATTTCACATAGAAATTTTTCGAAAAAAAAAACCATTAGTGCACATCCAGATTCGAACCTCGCTCTTAGGATCAAAAGGCGGAGTCACTAGACCACCGGTGGTCCCTCCATTTTATGGGTCTAAAATAATAAATAGTGTTTTGATAGTAAAAACTAGCTTCTTCCAGCTAGACTTCTATAATTTTTCAACATGGGCGAAGTAGCGCATTTAAACAAAGGTACCTAACTATCTATGTACGTAATTATATCAGTTATCTAGTACCCATAACACAAGCTCTGCTTAGCTTGGGGGCTAGATGATGCTGTGTGGATTGTCCAGCATTATTATTATTATTATTATCTACTTATTATTAATTTATCTTGTGGACCACATACCTACCTAGTAGGTACCTAACTATCATACCTCTAAAACTGAGTTGACGAGGTTTGATACGCCCGACGCGCCTCCCACCAGAGCCTGGCCAGCGCTATAGAACTTATCTCCAGTATTGCCATACTTTTCATGTTCGCTGATTGTGTCCACAATAGGCTTTGGCTGAAAGGGAAAAAAACACAGCTATAACTACCTTGCAGTGTTCTAAACGGTCGTTTCTGATATGAACTCGACAGGGAAATACAGTGTTATAATATCCATACAAATTATGAGAATCTTTGCCTGGACTGACAGAATCATTGACTGACTGACTGACAACGTAGAGCCTAAATTTTGACGACCGATGTGGCGCGGCCGGCGAATGTCCGCCTGCGACGCAGGAGGTTGCGGGTTCGATTCCCACCTTGGGATAAATATTTGTACGATCTGCAAATATTTATTCCGGGTGTTCTGGGTATTTTCTATGTATAATAAAAAACATGTATGTATGTAATGTATCGTATTAAGTATTAACAGTCATCTAGTACCCATAACACAAGCTCTGCTTAACTTGGGGCTAGATGATGCTGTGTGGATTGTCCAGCATTGGGTATTATTATTATCATAGGTCGTAGGGCCGCAAATTAAGGTATATTCATCTTGTGCGTAGAGGTGTACTAAGAAAGGAATTCCCGAAATTCAACCCCTAAACGAGTTTAGCGGTGGTTGAAGTTTATATAAAAATATCTTCATGCGGGCAAAGTCGGAGAACCGTTCAAAAACATAGAATATAAAACTAATTCTACGCTGTAGGTTGTTGGTTCGATCCCCACCGCGAGCAAACATTTGTGTGATGATCATAGATGTTCGTACTAAAGATGCATATAACACCCGAAGGTATATACATATATAGTACTAACTTTACTTAGTTTGGGGCTAGAAGGCACTGGGTGAATATGTTTCAATATTTATTTATTTATATATCTCTGTAGACAACCAAAGTAGGCTGGTAACTTATGTTTACACTAGCGAAACGCGCGCGACGCAATAAATTTATTTTCATACGGGCTTCCGCTCCCGCTGTCCCCTAAAGGGTTGAATTGTAGGAATTTCACTAACAAAGTTTCAAATCCCTACAATCAGTTGTTTATGCTGATAACGTGCTGTGCGTTGTCTATGTCAGTCAAATAGTCAGGTTAAAGATTCTTTTAGTTAGGAACAAAAAGTTAAAATGAAAGTGTGTTATGACTCGACTTTACTAAAAATAATTTATTCAACCCACTTGACATTGGCAAAATTGTCCGCAAGACGGACAGATGCCACAAAAAAAAAAGTATTTATAATTGGTATGTACAAAATACATAATTATGAAACGGTAGTACAGAATGAAAATGAAATTGCAAAACATTTTAAAAACTTAGGTACCTATTTTATGAGATAAAATTGAAGGGTCTGATAAGTAATTGGAATTCTTTATTATTTACAATCCTTCGTAGTACCCACAGTTAACGGATCGTACAGTAGCAGTTTCTGACAGTTTGTGAGAGCAATGTTGCTAATGCCCGATTCCAATCTAATATCCTACAAGCATCCGTTAGTAGCATCAACTACCTATTAACGTAGTCGTTCTTTGTCAGACAAACTTTTATCTCTTAGGCTTGAGCAAGCTGTTACCATAACATTAGCCGATGAGGCTTGGATTCGTTTTCTGTCATCTTTGGAAGCGGCAGCTTCTTCATGCTTGTTATTCTTCTAAGGACTTCTCATTTGTGATATTATATAGCATATATATAATGTAAGAGTAATTATTTTATGTCAAACATGGTCAAAAAATATATTATAATAAAAAATATACATTATAATATATATTTAAAATAAACATAAGTAATAACTTTTTATTTTATATATTTTTTTTAGTTTTTGAGCTCTCGTCATATCATCACAGATTATAAAAAAGGTCCTACTCGAGGAAAATATTTTTTGGGATAATATAAAAATCTTTGTGATTTCCTTAAGTGCAGGTAAGCACTATAAAAACAAATAAACTATAAAAAAGGTGTTTGGATGTACCTCTCACTACCCTTACTAGATCTTCACTGAATCTTGAGTTAGTACCTACTACTTGGTGCTTGGTATTTGAGAAGATATCTAGGTACCGTGCTTGGGGTTTAAAGTCATGAAGTTATTTATTTATTTCTTGCTTTCCAAGGGGATAACGTGACCGAATAGACACGAGTAAGGGCCAGTGTTCAATGGCACCTTTCGGGGCACATTTATAAAAAAATGTTTTGGTAAAAAGAAAAATAAGACATGAGATTTTGACCAACTTGTGGCTATTAAATTACATCTATCACTCTTACTAACTGAAAACCAGCACTTTGCCTCTCTAGAAAATACTGAGTGAAAAAAAAATCTTTTTCTATTTCTATAGTAGGTACCTACGTAAAGATGCTCATGTGCCTGTAGTTGCATACCATAGCGGAATACAGTAAACCGATCATTACTGCTTTGCTTTGCGGCAGAAATAGAGATACGGCTATACCGTAGCATGCTACGACATGGTGGAGAAAACCTAAAAATAACCTTGATTCTGTGGGTTGTGAGCTCGGTTCGATCCCCAACGTAGACAATTGCGTGATGAAAATAGATGTCTGTTTTGTATCTAGGTGTAATAGCACGTTTTGTTGTAGATAAGCCTAGGTTCGTGTTTGGTTAAAAAGTTGATTTCTGATTTCCATTGCGCAGTGATTGCTTAATTAGGGGCTAATTGTCGCTGTGTGAAAATGCAAACTATAGTTTATTTATTTTTTCCACCAGCAACGTCCGGAAACTGTAAGCACTCCAGCTAATTTTAAAAACATTGCAGACAGGAGAGGCTAAGATGACGACAAATTCAATTTGCTTTGAGAAATTTTCAAGTAGCTACAACTACACAGGCCTTATCAGAGTTTATTATATAAATATTCAAGATAAACTAAATTGCTATTACAATCCCTTTTAAAGTTAAGTTGAACTGAGCACCGGTATGTACCTCAAAAGAATTTACAATGGGTTCAAATTATGAGATATATTTAACAGGGCTTGTACAATATGGTAACGAAAAATTATAGTGTACAAATAGAAAGATAGATTATATCTTTATTGTGACCATTAAAATTGTGGAAATTAAATAAAATTAAATAAAAAGTATAGGTACAATGGACGGTCTTATTGCTAAAAGCATTCTCTTTCAGACCACCTTTGAAATACTTATTACCTACTATAAAAATGTGTGATAGGTAGGTTCCTAAAAGTAGATATTCTAAAATTAATCCTTTGCCGACGCATTCCAACTCTTTCCGTAAGTTTCTTTAAGTTCATTTAACAATGACAAAACCTGATCCTGTGTTGTTATGTTATGGTTATGTTATTATAATTATGTCCACAGACTAACTAAAGGAAGTTCTAACCTGAAAGAGTCCCGCGACAATGCTCTGTATATTTTCCTTTATGGACAGCGCTTTACTGCCGAAACCCTCTGTCTCATGCACTGCACTCTCGATCTTCGTCTCGGGGTCAGAGAATGGACCACCGATGTAACCAACCTGAGGGAGAATAAAAAACAAGATCCTAGATCCACTTGACGACTGGTGTGGCGCGGCGGACGAATGTCCGCCTGCGACGCAGGAGGTTGCGGGTTCGATTCCCACCTTGGGATAAATGTTTGTTTTGTACGATCTGCAAATATTTATTTCGGGTGTCCTGGGAATTTTCTATGCATAATAAATAAATATCTATGCATTTAATGTATTGTATTAAGTATATCAGTCATCTAGTAACCATAACACAAGCTCTGCTTAGCTTGGGGCTAGATGATGCTGTGTGAATTGTCCAGCATTAAAATTATTATTAGTTACTAAAACCAGTTATCAAATTCGTAGGACGTCTTAGGGGGTTGTGCTCATGTTTTTTTATAGGCAGATGTAAGCGCTCAACATCAGGTGTCTGTATCCTCTGATATTTTTTTCCCCATCCAAAAACTGAATGTACCATACCTAACCTACATTTAAATATATATACCCACTAGATAGAGTTTCGTCCAGTGATCACTACAATAAAGTCAGGCCAGTCTATGCAAGCATTTGTGCGTGACGTGACTCACACACAATCTTGCGCGATATTTAGTCCTTTGTGCAGCACTTCTGTGCCTCGAAGAGCTGACTAAGCTGCCGGTCTAAAAAAATAAAAAAAACAATAGTTTCATATGTATGAGCACATATCGGCCCTCACCTTAGATTCCAGAGCGTTTCCTATCAAATTAGTAGCAGCCTGCAGTTTATATGAGACGAAATTCCCTTTTGCATATAGATCTGGCTCCCCTCCCGGATGGTTCTCCGGCATGATGCTCTTGACAAACGCTGTGTCGTAGGCTTGGGGCTGGCTATTGCTACTAGCTTGTGGCATGTCATCGCCCTGGGGTGACTGAGGTGGATCATACACTGGCAGATCAATGCGAATAGGGTCATCGACAGGATATGAAAGGCATCCGCTGATGAATACAGTGAGGAATGCAGTCTTGAAAACCATTCTGGAAGTAACCATGAGATTTTTGTTCTATGAGCAATGTGTCCTTTAATCAATAGTGTAGTCTTTAAAATCAGTCGTTAATTACTACTAACGTACAGATCGTCTATCAGGTAATTTCTCGTCTCATTGGGTAGCAGTTTTCCTCAAAGAGCTATATACATGGTCCTAAGATGGACTCAGGAGATGAATGTGGTGTCTGGGTTTATTTATCTAAAATGAGTTCTTATGAGATGCTTCGACGACATGAAAGTTTTGTAATAGACTACGATCCGTATTTCGTAGTGCCAACACCACCCTTTTTTAATTTGAACGAAAATGATACCTAAATATTCGATCAAATCAAGTTCAAATCAAGTTTTTGAAGAATGCAATGTTTTTCTTCAAAACCAATGACAGAATTTCAATGACTTGAATATAAACTAAGTAACTTGATAGAACTTGACACATACAAAATTGTGTGTGGTTTGACGGAAAAATGCTATAGACTACAGATATAAGAAGAAGATGAGTGAGCTAACGTACCAACTTACGTGCATCTTTGGTGTTGATTTCACTCTTTTTTTTACATACGTATCATGTAATGTTTCGTACAGTAGATAACTGAATATTCATCACACGTGACATTATTATAAAATTACCTATTGAAGTTATACGATGGAGATGCCCGAGGTATCCAAATGCTTTAAAATGTTTCCCCCGAAATACGGAAGCTTTCTCATATCGGTTTTCGGGCTGGGAACAGGAGGTGTTGGACTAGCTGGGCTCGTACTGTTTTTCCTTGTTGAAGATAGCATAGTAGCACACTTCGTCAATAATCAGCCTACAGACCCTGGAGTGAAGAAAGCTGTTATCATGACAGTTGGACTGTCTTCGCTTCTTCTAGTGGTCGCGAATGCCCTGCTTTTGCTTGGTTTTATGTTTTCTTCTACAAGACTCGTGAGTACGGCGAAATGGGTTGTATTAGGCTTATGTCTGCTGTTTCTGCTTGGAGCGATGGGGGCACCGATTTCCTGTTTCTTTGTACCAAACACGTGCTTTGTAAAGAAACTTTCAGTCCCTTTACTGGTACTGGGATACATCGCTGTGACAATTTATATTCAAATCTGGGTTTATTTTATGGTGGTCATTTACAGTTTTGAGATACAATTAATAATTGAGGGTCCCTGATTGTTGGAGAACTTGGAAATACAACTTTATACTTACCAGTTACGTAACGAGTTTGAATGTTCTACCCAACCTAGTAAAAATTTGCTGTAGAAAACGAGGTTACCGATATAGCTCACAGGATCAGTAAGATGAAGTAGCTATGGGTAGGCTAACTTGTACAACCGACAACCATTCTTCCCGGAACCGTACAGGGGAGATATTTATCTCGCAGTGGACTTCTCGGGGGTTGATGATGGTGATTGATAATGCGATACATAATGTGGTAGAGTCAAACCAGTCTAAAAATGCGCGCCCTTCTACGACGTATTTTTTTACTTTGACGCACAACAAATTGCATAACTATAAAGAACAATTTGACCTGCAAGGCTATTGCCTAACAACAAGACATTTCTTGTTATTATAGGTATAATGGTAATCACTTAACTTCAGGTCACCTGCTTATTTCATTAGCAAATAATGTAAAACAAACACCTTACCCACCACCTCTTTGAAGTGGTTTTTTAATAAATAAAAGCGTTTTCTAACTCGATTCATGAATTTATTACAAAACCACCTTCAGCATCGTATCTCAATGAACATACATAACAATGTAAACGTATACACTGACATACATGGCGAAACTAAGAGGTTTCTATCGGCCTAAACCCTAAAATCAGTGTCACGACAATTTACCAGAACGTTATAATTAAAAATTAATAATGATAAAATGTGAACCTATTACCTAATTAATACACGTAGGTAAATTGGTGCTAGTTTTCAATACAATTACTTAAATTAGCAATAGGAATTTAGTTGAATAAATTATTTCAACAATTTAGCCATATAATTAATAATATCGAAATTAACTTACATGCTCGAGGTCCGGCGCAGGCTGGGGCGGTAGTTTGCGATGCGCGCGTGGCTGTTACTGCATGTTGCGTCGAAACGGTCACTTTCACATCCTTACGTCATAGATAGGTAGGCCTTGGCTCTCGAGTCTGCTCCATGCAGCTAGCTTTGGAAACTCGACCTACCTACAGGTAGGTCCGCAGGCTTAGAAATTTAGGATGCGCGAACCGATTTTTCCCCCAGAGTTACATGTAGTTTTTTTATTATAGCGAGCCGATGGCCCACCGAAGACGTGACTTCTGTGGCATTGCACTGCGGCCAACACGCATCACACTGTTCGTCAACTACATAAACCCATGAATAACTTACGGCAGCCTCAATCTTAAAGACAACTTTATTTTTTAAATCCTCGTATCCTGGTTGTGAAATTACAGGCACACGCGTTAACGCCAGTGTGCCTCAAGTTGATGGACACAGGGAAGTGTAACGTAGGGCACGCACCTAACTTGCGTGGCCTATAAGGCAATACTTTGTTAGGTCCATTTAGCATCAGGTCATTTTCTTGTTCTACCAGCAATAGCATGAAAAAAAAGACGTACCGACTGACACAAGTGCGAATGTTCTGGTAACACTTCGTATTCGCACGGTTCCTAGCAACCCAAGGTGTGCTGATGTTCGCGCCCCCACCTGCCGGGTGGCATCGTCCAACCCTATTTCCGCTTGGCAGCTTTGTCACCTGCATCACTCATACCAGTTCAGGATCGCGGCATGGTGTTCCACACTTGATAGGTACTGAAGAAGGATTAAAAAAATTGCTATAGAAATTAAGGCCAGTAGGTACCTATTTTTTTTCTCAACCCTGGATTGTGACCGTGAGAATGGACGTTGAACAATGTTTTTGTTACTTTATGTGCAGTGATACTCGGACGATGACAACTGGACGAACGGACAGACACAGGGTTCCGTTCCGTTTTTCTAAAGCCGGAACACTAAAATATTGCTCACAGTCTTTACAGTTTAGCAATCGTGGCCATGAACCGACGCGCTTATGGGACACACAACACAAGTTATTTGGCCTCGCGTAGGTCTACGTAAGTATCTATGCAACGAACCTACTCGTACACTATATTGTTTTCCACTTACCTACCGGGGATTCTTTTCCTACACACAACTTAATGAGCCAGGTGCCTATAGGTAAGTATAAATAATTGTGTGGTTTTTTAGATAGGTACCTAGCTAGGGCAATCATGTTATGTTAATGCTTTTAAATTGCGACAAAACATTATGAGCAAAACGCAAGGTTAGGGCTCTTGGATATCATGCCGAAACTACGGCAACGCCATCTGTCGGTTTACAGCGACAATTCGAGGTCGTTCTTGTCATAGCAGTTGACATACGATTCGCATATAAGTTACTGAACGTTTTTGATAATTATTTTGTTTAACGCGATAAGAAATTATTAAAAAGATATTATGAGCCAAACCATTACCTAATAAGTGTGGATTCCAAAATATTTGTGCGAAATTCTTTCGCGGAAAATCTGTTCCGAAAGGTAAGTAAATACACGAAATATGAGATATTCTTTCAAATTAATTTTTACTACGTATTTATTTATAGGATTATCGTATTACTAATAAATAACAGTGATGATCAATGAATTAAAAATAATAGGGCTTAAATTATTCCAAAGCCGTCATGTTCAGGAGGTTATCGAAATCCGAATTATTAAATCAATTATTAGTTGAATAATAATTAAGACTTTAGAAGCATACATGCAAAAAATGGAAAATGAGGATGTAGGTATTTCCTTATCAAAGAAACATAAATAATGAAGGAACTATGTATTGTTCATTGATCTGCATTTTTTATTTTGATATTAAACAACTTTAAGATTTTCTTTAATTATTATTAATAATGAAAGAATATCTTAAATAATAATTTATTAACAATAGTACTTATGGAATTTTAAATTAGTGGCATATTATTATTGGTGAAAACCTATTTCATGCTTAGGAAAAAGTATGAAATATTGAACCGATAATAATTTTATTTATTTAGTAATTTTTTATTTCATCTGTAACATATTATAGATAATAAAACAATGAAATAAAAAATAATAATGCACGTGTTTCTTTGAAAATGTTCATGCGAGAATTAAAATAAAATATGATTAACATTCTGCATGTTTGTTACGCTATTTATTTGTGCTGGTATTAGTATGTGTATATACATGTTTGTGTACATTTTTTTCCAATAGGAATCTATTGTTTTTCAAGTGAACTTAGATCGTACGGTAGGTACGAATCTGGTTTATCGGTTCGAGGTTGCAATTTTTACACCCCACAACACAACAGTACCTAGTACCACCTATTTATTGTTTTTATTGTTTTTAGAGTACTTTATTAATTGAACGTAACGTTATTAATTGAATTAAATAACGTAAATCGTACACAGCTGATGGCACTCTGACGTCTGCGTGTTGCCTGAATCTGCCACAACGCGGCGCCACTAGAGTTGTCCAAGAGCCCTGATTTGACAAAACGCATTTTTTATGAAAGGTTATTTTATTAAGCATATTGATCATCACATCACTGTGAAAACTATTATTCGTTCAGATTTTTCAGATTCATGAAAACAATCAGTTTCTCCTAAATCTTAATTTTCTCTAGAAAGTATTTTACGCACAAATAAACTAGGTAGCTGAACTATCATATACCTAACCATTTTAAATTAATTAATAAAATACTGACATACATTTGGCTCAACGCCATCTAGCCCCAAACTAAGCAAAGCTCTACTACCTAGATAACTGTACAAATTATATTATTTTTTGAAATCATTATTATCATCAACAGCCTGTCCACTGTCTGCTTCTGGATATAGGTCTCCCCTACAGGTTTCTAGGATGGCACAGGGATGGGCTGCATTACGGCTGGGTTGAGAAGTCAGTGAGAGTGGAATGCTATCGTCTGATGAAAAAGTGATTAAAATTTGACCGCGCATCTTCTTCTTCTTTTATTATATGGCTTTTTCAGTGGCTGAGGGTTGCCACGAATTTGCCAACGTCAAGTGTTTACTAATCTTAAAACAAAAAGGCGGAGATCTGAGTACGGTAAGAAGGGAGACTCTAATACAAATCAAGTTGATATGTCATATACTTAAGTAGGTATTATAATATATTTATTTTGTTAGGTAGGTAAAAACACAAACACACATAAAATATAAAGAAATTACATAAGTAAGTAAGTATTGTAAATGAAGGTTAACTATTGTAGGTAGGTAAGTATTTACAATTTTATTTTATTTAGGTACACTTAAAAATTTACACAATAATTTGATATAAGGGGAAAATACAAGGGATAGCAAGAGTTTTGAAGATAAAGGACGAGAGATTTCAGGGGGGGTGATATCATACAAAGATAGCCGCAGCCTCGGACATGAGAATATCATATGTTCAACGTTTCCTTCGTCTAGACCGCATTCACATATAGAGTGGTTCCTGATCCTTATTTTAGCTAAGGACAGGAGTACAGGTATGACCCAAGCGAAGTCTGCAAATGGTTGATGTTGTGGTTTTGTTAGCTAAACGAAACTTAAAAAACCAAGGTATCGTCGGAATTTCCTGTTGTATATCACCGTAGTGTCTGCCTTTTAAAGTTTTAGATGCAACCCACATACGTGACCAAGAAGTGACCAAATGAGATTTAGGGGTTGCACAAAGGTCATGAGAATAAATTTTAAGATAATCATGGGAACCTGTTCGACTAGCTAAAACATGGGTGACACTGTCAGTTTTTTATACAAACTTAACGCTGGCTTTACTCGTTTCGGGAATTTCTTATTAGGTACCTTCACCTTTAGAGACAAGACTATGCTCTGAAAATGTTGTTTCTACGATGAGTAGATTAGGAGCTGTACGTTGACTGACTGCCAGTCAAGATAAAGATTCTTAGAGTAGGTATAGAACAGGCCAAACCTATATAGGCTTCGATTGTATTTACATAATCAGGGTTCAAAAGTCGGAAATAGGTGTGTCCGTATGCTGGGCAGGAACTCTGGTTTTGGATACTGCTACCATTTAGTCAATTTCCTCATATTTTGGGATATTTTAATATAAATACTTTTCCTACTAACATGATGGTGCTTCAGTAGGAAACGTTCTCAATCACTGCAATCCCCTTTTGAACCGCGTTTTTTTTTGAACCCCGAAGCCCCCCCGAACCGAAAAGCCATGTGACATTTTCGGCCAAAGTAATTTTCACTTGAATCGAGTCACCTGCAGCTTATTTCCAAGAACTTACTTTGATCTCAAAATATGAGGTGACGAAGACCAGTATTAAAAAAAATTAATATAATAATTAATTATTAGTGAAAATATAAGCAATCGAGAAATTGACTAAATGATAGATAGCATAGTCGAAAACAAGATTGGAGCTACTAATTTTACCTGCTGTCTTGATCGACACAAATATCTAGGTACCTTTAAAACTTCTTACTGACGATTTGGAAACGATGGTGGCTATGGGTATGCACAAAAATGTCAGATGATGACAAGATTTTGACATCCTGTTTTACTGTATGTAAACAAAATGCGATCTTTTTAATTTTGCTAAGAAATACCATGAACTTTTTGAACCGCGGCTGTTTATCGCATTATGGTCGCTTACCATTTTGGACCACTCCATGCTGCAAGGAAGTCATCAGATGCTCACAACTAGAAAATGCACTCTACAAGCCGGAAGACCAAGCAAAGCCTGTAAAACTATACCTGTCGCAGCAGTGCAATATTGGAAAGCTTCGTGTATTAACAAACCTAACGACGTGGATCCAGGTCCGCTTCAACGACAACTGCCCTCGTCTCCACCGTGACCTAGAGACACCCAGCTTCGATGCATATAGAAAAGACGAGTACAGAGATGTGAGAAGAACAAACTGGGGCTCCGGAGACGGTAAGCCGGGTTTTACATACGTCGTAGGGTTTTTCGGGCTGCTCTGTGGTTCGTATGCGGTGAAGTCGGAGGTGACGCATCTTGTTTCTTATATGGCAGCGGCGGCAGACGTGCTCGCTTTGGCGTCTATAGAAGTCGAACTGGGAAAAGTTGCTCCTGGAGCTTGTGTGTCTTACAAGTGGCGTGGTAAGCCGCTTTTTATCAAAAACAGGACTCAAGTCGATATTGATAACGAAGCTAATACTCCTATGAGCTCATTACGTGATCCTCAGACTCCTGAGCAGCGCATGCAGAAGCCAGAATGGCTGATCGTTATTGGAATTTGCACTCATCTAGGATGTGTTCCGATACCTAACTCTGGCGACTTTCCTGGAGGGTTTTACTGCCCGTGTCACGGTAGCCATTACGATAACCTGGGCCGGGCTCGTAAGGGACCGGCACCATTGAATTTGGAAGTCCCACCCTATGTTTTCACCAGTGACACTCTCGTTGTGGTAGGATGACCCTCCCAAGAATGTTTTTACTTTATTTTAGTAGTTGTACCTTATTAAATCCATGTCATTCAGTTATGTGATGAGGTTTATATATATTTTTTTAATTTTTATACCTACATCATGTAAATTCTGCTGTGAAATCGCAACAGAAACATACCTACTTAGGTACCTACCTACCTTTTGAAAAAGCGTCTAGATTCGGTACATGTTTGTGGTTGACATGTTAGTGGATTATTCGTGTTGGGGTTGACGGTATCGCTGTACTGAAGAGTTGAGATGTGAACGTGTTTCAATGCCAAGGTTTAAGGTCCATGGCTTAAGGTCCAAGGTTAAATTGCAAACTTACAATGTTCCTTTAATTTAGAAGAAAACTTTGTCTCTTTCTTCACATTTTGTTGTTTTAAATGAGAGGTGCTGGCTTACTTACTTACGTTAAATTAAAGTTTAGCATTATTATTACCTATTATAACTACTAAGTTTCAATGAAATGAATTATTATTTAACCTAGGTACTTATTGGTATACCTAAAACCTATATCTAGATACCTACCTCATTTTGTTAGCCTTGAGTGTACTTACCTAAGTAGGTACCTAGGTATATAGTATGACAAGGAGCGCTTTTATTTGAGTGGCTGGAACGAATCTGATAAAACACAAAGGAGCTTTAGTGCCTAGGTATAAGAATAAGTGGAGACTGTTCCAACTTCGACCTGCCTTCTATCTTTGGTAAGATATGATAGAATAACGTTAGATATGTTTTCATGAGTCGTATGGTTAATGAATCGCAAGAGAGCAGCGCGGCGGTAGCATCGGGTGGAGCGGTGCGGTGACATGCGTGACATGACGTGACGACCGACGTCTGAATCCTGAATATTGGTAGGTATATTCTAATCACAATGATAACCATCAAACTTGCAGTCCGCGATTTTTCATTTAGTTTATTGATCAGTGGGCGATTCGATACGCGGTTGATAATCAAGTAATAAATCATGAAGTAGGTAGGTACCTACCTAACTGCCTATTCATACAAATTATTTATTCAAATTACCTACTATCTGGACCTGGACATACCTCTGACTACCCCCCTTAGACATCCTCGAAGAATCTCAAGTAGGTACGGATATCTACCGCACTTGGGGAATAAAGTCGTGATGCCATTCATAATCCAAATTAAGTTCAAGTAGGTACCTTCCTACCTATGCTACCAACCCAACTTAGTAGTAAGGTGAGCATAGGTGGGCAAAACGTAAACATCGGCAACCTACCTATCTAAAGGCAATCATACCAAAAGCGTAAGTAAGCGTAAGCCTACCTCTATTACCAACGTCCAAAAGACCAACAGCTGTTTGTAGGAGGTACCGAAACTTCTGCGCTGTAGCACACAGCTGTACATACCTACCTAGGTTCGATGTGAATGTGAGTTCGATCCCTACCGAGAACAAACATGTGTGATGGACTTGGAAGTTTGTTCTCTGTCTACATTTATTCATCTTCGTACCTACCTACATCTGCAACGCATGTCAGGAATGTACAGCCATAGAATGTAGGACCGTGGGAACTAGTGACCATTGCTCTCATTGGTCGAACGAAAGCCTATAATATTTCATTAAAATGCTACTGCAGTACGCTCGCTCTGCTCACTGAGCTCGTTCGTAGTTCTTATGTTCGAGCTTAATATTTTATCCAAGTCAAATTCGCCCTAAAAAATTAGTGTTGGTCGTGTTATCCACGGATGTGCATATTTTGTTTGGGCTGAAAAGCACAGCCATGGAAACAACCATGCACAACCATGTTGGCTTGGTTGTTTATTTATTCTGTTCTCCTGCTGATTGTGTAGGTATCTTCTATTGCATCTTATCTAAACAGTCTCGTATAGGTACTTCTTGTAACAGGAAGCCACGGCTAGCAATAACCGATTTGGTATGGGTCATGCATGGCTCTATTTTTCTTTATATCTACTCGGTAATAGAATTCTGTGGTCTTGTGAGCTCTGTTAGAAGCAAAAGCACTCTGTGGTAGTGTTTTCGATGTAAAAAGTAGTCTGTGGGTAGTGCGTAAATAGACTAAACAACAGGACGAATAGAAACATATTGTAGCGATTCGGTTGATCTTTACCGAAGCTCAAAATTGAAGATTTCCTAAATAGAACCCATCTTCTGTATTGACCGCGGCTGCGGTTTCTTTAAAATTTAACTGTAGCTTAACGCATGCAAAATACGAAACTATTTTGTGTACACGTCTTTCCGATTTCTAAGCCTTCTGTTCGATTTGATAATTAAGAAGCAAGGAATGTAGTTTGTTTCTACATATTTCATTCCACCCGAAAACAAGCGTTTTGAACTCGGTCATCATGGGTCGTCTAAATAACTCGTTTTTTTGGGGGATTCTATTCGCTTCGGCGACTTGGAGCGTGTCCTTGTACCTCTATTGGCTGCTCAACATGAGCGGTAAGTATTGTCGACACGAAGTATTTGCATGTCTCTTTTTTCAGAAATTTTTGTAGGCTACCTATCTGTCTTAGTTTATTTTACTGGCCTTTTCTTTCACTAGCTTCCGCCTACTAGTGCCTAAGTACCAGGATTATTATTCTTGTATTTTTATTACTTATTTGCAGTATCTAGATTTATTAGGGTATTCCTGGCCTTGAATATGTGTATTTTAAGTGTTCAAAACTAAAACTAAATAGGCTTAGATGGTAGGTTAAACTTTTGTATTGAGTGATGCAGAGAGAAGAGGAACCCTTCTAAAAGGCCCTTCATTTGGAGCCTCGGAGAAATGACTGAACTGTGATAAAAAATTGATTTGGCACATTCATTTACTTACTTGAATATCAGACCTACTATCTATGCTACTTATACAAAATACAACCTGTAAAATAAGTGTAACTAAGCTTTATACAAAAACTGACCTCATGTGTTAGGTCACTTAGTAATAGTTCTACTTTTTGGGGCTAAGACTGAATTCTCTGAACTGAGGAGATCTCAGCAAACATATGTGTTTAATGCAGTATATCAAACTTAACTTTGGATGCATGTTAATAAATAGTAGAGATCTTCAGTTACAGTTTTTGTATGGAAATAGTAACAACTTGTTCCACCTTAAGGCTTAAATTTCGTGAGTTCCTGTCTCAGTACACTTATTAATATGAAAATACTCTAAAAATTTCAAGTCTCTGTGACCATTTGACCAGTGGTTTAAGATAAGAGAATAAAGATTTTTTTAAATTAGTAGGTATCTAAAAAAGTATACAGGAAATAAGTTTGTATGAGCTAGTACCCAAGTCTGGTTACTTAAGCCTCTAAAAATTGTGAAAATGTCTTAATTAAAGCTAGCACTATATATACCCTAACCAAATTAACGGTATAATTACTTTTGACACTCCCTGTTTGTAGACATTTTGAAAATCTTAGGAAATTGGTGGATGGATAAGATTAAAAATAGTTTTTCTTGAAAATATGTAGAGAGGCCTATAAATTAAGATAGTAAAACTGGACTTCACTATAAAAAACAGTGAAATGGCATTTTTATATACAAAATAGCTTTAGTTACTTTATAAAAAACTAGTGAATAATCAACTAACATTATAATAACTGCACACTATAGTTTTATTGAAATTGGCTTCTGATTTTAAAGTGCTACTTGCATTTGGTGAGGCATTATCAATAAAAAACTTAATTAGAAATTGGACACAGCTATCTGATTTTTATTGTATCTCAGTCCTCAATGTGAAGAATTATAATCAAATTTCATACCTGTCTAATGCCTCATCTGGTTTGTCTAATGATAAGCGCATTTTATAGGGCAAACAACAAATCACAAAGAAGATTCATTTCACTACAATCTGGCCGACGTTCCAAAGCATCATTTTAAGAACAATCACAAATCTATTGCAGCATTTGAAGGAAAGGACCTGCGGAATAGTATTCCAAAAGTTGAGCAAAAAAATGATGAAATGTGGAAGTACCGCAGAAATCAGAATGAGTACCAAAAGAAAATGCGCATCAAAGAAAAGTATGCTAAGCATCTGGGTATTAAGATGTTATCTGACCCTGATAAAAACTTAGGTATGCATCGAATATTTCATGTTTACTTGATTTTTTCTGTTTAATGGCTGATAAATTGCGGCTGAGTGAACTTCCTTACTTATTGGCTTTTTGCAGCAGACCAGTAGAAATAAATGCTATTATTCATATTGCCTGACACTATAGATATTTTAGTAGATTATAGTAGGAGCAGCTGTATAAAGTGTTGTTTAGATGAGGAGAGTGTTGTGTCTTGGATATGTTATTATTGAATGTATAATTAAAATTTTGCCTTGTTTATATTCATTCATGTGAGGTTACCTGGAGGTTCTCACATTCGATAATCGCATGCATATTACCTGAAAACACTTTATCAAAACGGCCCTTAAAATATTTCCTATCACAGTCACTTTCATGTTGATAAATAAAGATGGCAATAAACTTGATTGTTTTACCTAGCAGAGCCTGTAGCAACCAATAAGTCTTGAAAATGAAAGCTCTCCTTTTTTGTGATGAGAAAAGATAATGCAAAATCATTGCCATCATTATCAAAATGTGTGCCGATAAACAATGTTTTCTGCCTTCAACAAGCTCATTGTGTTCTGGTTTGAAAGGTACCAGTAAAATTACAGGCACATGCGGCTTAACAGCTTATGCCTTAGGTTGATGGACGCACTGTATTTCATCGTAGTGCGTTCCTGACGAATGTGACCTGAAAGGCAATGCTCTGTTATAGGGGATGGTAATCATTTAACATCATGTGGACCGTCTGAATGTACCATCAAGTAGGTTAAAAAAATATTATATGGCGTTAGAACCGAAGTTGGTCAATCCCTAGTTCCATTGCATAATAATAGTTACTGAATTATAATTGGTAAATATTTGCCATGTAGGTATAAAACAGTAGGTTTATCTGTACAATCGATGATTGGAAGTTAACAGCATGTGAACACTTTCTTATTTATGTAGGTAATCTGAGGCAAATGTTATTTGCATTTCTAATTCACAGAAAACGAGTTTGGTCTGATCCACAATTCTGAGGACATAAGAATTCGCGACAAAGGTTTTAATCTTCATGCCTTCAATACTCTAATCTCTCAGCGAATTGGTAACCACAGAGGCTTGCCCGATACACGAAATAAACTGTGAGTACTTTCTAATGTTGTATAAAAACAAGAAAGCATGGTCACTTTAGATATGCCTGGTTACCCGTTTATTAGCCGGGTTATCAATAAAACCAACTATGCTTTCCATGCTTTCCTAATCTGTGTCAGCCTCATTGTCTTCAACAACAAATATCCACATGTCACTTATACCCACTTCCAATATCTTACAAGTGTCCGTTAGTATCTCTAATAATGTATGCCTTCATTTCATTGGCAAATACTACAGTGACAGCTTACACTGGCCAATGGGGTGAGAGTATATATGAAATGCAACATGTAGTCCTACCTATGGACAATGATTATGAGTTTATTTTCTAGATGCCGCAGCCAAGTATACAAACCAAAACTGCCCAAAACTTCAATTATAATATGCTTCTACAATGAACACTTTGAAACACTCATGAGATCCATCCATTCTATCTTAGACCGGACAGACCAACAACACCTCAAAGAAATCATACTTGTAGATGACTACAGTGATATTGAGAATCTCCATGATGATGTACAGAAAGCTGTTGATGAATTGAACAATAGCATACATAAAGAAGATGAACTGATTGAGACAAACAATGTAGATGGTGATACTATGATGGATTACATCAATGATGACAATAATGTAGAAAGGAAATCTACAGACAAAACTTATGAAAAGTTTTCTAAGTACGGAATGAATATAAGACTGCTGAAGACATCCAAACGAGAAGGGTTAATCAGGGCGAGAATTTATGGTGCTGACAACAGTGTTGGTAGTGTAAGTAAAGCTTTATCAGTTGGTATGGCATAGTTATATAACACTGCATTTATTACTAGACCGTTGCTAAAAGCTTTATAAAGCTTTATATGAGAGCAGCGTATCCGTTTCCGTCGTATTTCAACCAGTTTTTATACTTTTAAGCCTTAAGCTTCCGGTCAAGTGGCGCCACCTGGCGGCCGCGCGCAGTTTTGCTTCGTAAAATGTACCGCGCCATCTTGAAACCATTGGCGTTTTGTTTTCTGTCGAAGCAACATGTGTCCAGCAGCTATCTCTGCGACGACAGTTGTTTAAAAATATTTTAAATCTGTTTCCTTATAGTGTTAATCTATTTAAAGTGATATTGTACTCTTCATACTGTGCAAAGGAATAAATCGTGAGTACCTTCTATTATAAAATAGTTGTGCGTGTTCGATTCTTTTAACGATTTTTTCGTTGTGATCACGTGTCTTTGATTTAAAATTAACCAGTTTACTTGTACAGGCTTAGCATCTGTAACAATTTTAAATTTTTATTGTAGTCAAACCTGTTCGATTTTCAGTAAGATGAGTTTTAATTTTTTTTTTTTCAGTAAATTAGCCTTTGCGAAATATCAAACGTATTTATTTTGCAACAAATTAACCACAAGATATGGCTCCTACTACAATTAGTACCAGCCATAGCTCGGGTTTGAAGTATTTCCAGCAGAGCCTATTAATCTAGCCAAAATTGGAACTCCCACTGTTTTTGCCGTAAGATAACCTCACAACGTGGTTCGAACCCTCAAAACATTTTTATTGTCTGTTAATACGAATAGAAATGTCATGCTGAGGCTATAATTAGTTTGGGTGGTTAGCTGGGAAATATAAATGAAATTAAATCGAATCATTTATTTGCTGAAGTATGGTGCTTACAGGTGAAACAACTTCCTAGACAGGCATTGTATTTACAAAGATTGTTAATGTTAAAGTTACGACAACTTTTATCAAGCTATCTGAAGTTCAGTGCTTTCCTTAGAAATTAAGATATTCTCGATATCCTAACGATGTACTATCATACTCTTCGGTAGTATAGTGGTAGGTAAGTATCCCCGCCTGTCACGCGGGAGACCGGGGTTCGATTCCCCGCCGACAAACTCCAGGTATAATAGACCTGGAAACAAACAAAAAGGGGAAAACGTCTTACGTCAGTCGCTACGTCGCTTATGCTTGTATAAAATAAATTTTTAATTTATTAATCTTTTAACAAAAATACTGCGGTATTGCATTTGTTATATTCTTAGGCTTTCCATGTAAGCGTTAATCTGAAGTATTAGCAAAGAGAAACCTTTATCTTCAACTTTGCTCTTTATTATTCTCATAAATTTTACGAGATCTTTTTTAACAAGTTTGCGGGTACTCAGCTAAAAGTAACAAATACATAAAGATGTTATTACAAGCATAAGTGAATGCGTCACTGAGTAGAATACCCGTACAATTCCTACATTTCTCGGTACTTACCTACTTGGGTGTTTGAGTGCGAGCAAACCTGGAAAAGGTGCAAATCCTTTCTGAGCCAAAACTGGTTCTGGATGGTGAAATCCAATCGAATTTAATAACGAACACCCCTCGCGGGGGTAAGGCGTTTGTACAAGAACTGTGTTCTCGAAGGTGAAATCCAATCGAAGTTAATAACGACCACCCCTCGCGGGGGTAAGGCGTTTGTACAAGAACTGTGTTCTCGAAGGTGAAATCCAATCGAAGTTAATAACGACCACCCCTCGCGGGGGTAAGGCGTTTGTACAACTGTGTTCCATCGCTCGGAACTCAATGAACTTGTAATTATTCTGGCCATCTGAGGTACACAAAGACCTGTATCGTGTACATCTCATATTTTGGCCATCAATATCTGGTGGGTTCTTACTAGAAAATCCAAACCAAAAACGACCGCCCCTCGCGGGGGTAAGGCGTTTGTGTAACTGTGTTCCATCGTGTGGAACTCAATGAAGTTGTAACTAATCTGGCGTTCTAATGTACGCAAAGACCTGTATCGACCTGTATCTAATTTTTGGCTATCAGTTTTTGGTGGTGTCTCACAGGAGAAAGCTAACCAATAACAGCCGCCCTTCACGGGGGTAAGGCGTTTGTACAACTGTGTTCCATCGCGTGGAACTCTTTAAACTTTTAATGACCCTGGCCTCCTGATACACGTACATACGTGTATCAAGTACACCCTCGCGGGGTTGATGTCACCATAACCACTTTCAATACAAGGGTCAACTCTCTGATGCTCAGTTTGAAAACTGTAAGTACACTGGCATAGTTTTATTTTATAATAAGAGGCTCGTCGCCCGTGGCGCGTGCCTTAAACATTTTAAAAGCGTCCCAAGTACGCTCTATGGCCCCGAGCGGGGTTAGAAACCAACATATAACATCTAGTAATAGTTGTTACTCGTAATGTTAACAAGAAAGCCAGTTAACACACTTCCACTCTCAATGAAAAGAAAGCACTAAAATAAAGATTGAATATAAGCGTTGCCTTGTTTATGCATACCTCTTTTACACACTGTAAAAAATGGGTTACACATTTTAAAAGCATAGTACTTACAGTACAATGCTTTCACTTTCGTCATTTCTATTTCTAGTGGTGCAGTCTGATAGGTCAGCCTATCATCATCATCATCATCATCATCAGCCTATATTAGTCCACTGCTGGACGTAGGCCTCTCCCAAGACGTGCCACTAAGCCCGGTTTTCGGCTCTTCTCAGCCATTATTAGCCTTAGTATAATCCCAAAGCGCTACACGGTCATTTCTGTTTGCCAAGCCTTTTACCTGATAAGTATAACAAAGATTCCGGATTTTGTACAAAAACCTGGCGTATTATACAAAGTGAATTTTTCACGAGCGTACTTCAAGGTAGTAAAGTCCTATAGCTACTTTTTACACCTTATACAAAGAATTTGTTGAAAATACTTACTTTTGTTGACCAGATGCCAAAATAATTTTTTGAAGATACTGTTTTTACCGAACGAGTTGGATGGCTAAGACAAAAGGTTAGCTATTGATATCGTTAATCGTGTGAATCTCTGCGATCACAAGTCAAAGTCATAAGGCATTTATTCCATGAAATCATAAAGATAACTTATAATTGTGCTAGAGCTAGGTGAATCGTATCAAAGTGTTGCCATGCTTTATTGAGATAGATAGATACATACTTTATTAAAATTGTATAGACTATAAATTTAAGAAACGCAATTTCTTCTAAAAAAGCTATCAGTTTATTAGATCAATTTCAAAGACAGATTTTTCCAAATTCATAAAATGCATTTTCTGAAAAAAAAAAAAAAAAAAAAAAAAAAAAAAAACCTAGTGCCTGCTAGTTATTATACACGCTAGTCAGAGCCAAGCACCAAGCACTTACCTAGGCACAGTGCGACTAAAGGATTCACTCCGAGGACAATTCCGAGGAGGGAAAATTTACTAAAACATGAATAATTTCATAGGTAATCATGATTGTCCAAAATGTTCTAGGCAGGTATCAAATCATGCTGATAATTTTTAAGCCATCGCCATCCAGTATGGTATCTATTACCGGTCGGTGTGGTTTGCTAAGTGGCGAAATTTCAAACACTGACTTGTCCGGCTCTAAATCCGCATATTGCAATCTAGTGTAGACTACCGTCTCTTTATTATCTTATGAACATGTAATAAATTTTACAAATAGATTTATTTTAGTAAAAAATACGTGAGGATAGTACAACTATCCTTGAACTATTTCATGGTGCGTTCAGTGTTCTGCGAAACTATACTAACTCGCATAACAGCTCACATCATTTTACTATCATAAATATCCCTCGTAATATTTCCTCATGGGAAATTACATGTTGACGTGCGAAACTCAAAGTCTAAGCTGTGGAGAAAAATCTAGTTTACAGGATTTTCGTTGATTCACTGTAAGTGTGGGAATACGAGGAGAAATATGAAATACAGACCAATTGGTGTAATTACTGCCGCGCACTGCCATATACCATACATACCATACTGCCATATATTTTTAGCTCATGTATGCTTCGATAACATGTGGCGTGAAATCGTTAGTAGTACTGCATATGTTAAATTTATCTTTGTGAGTTATGATGACCCAGACGCTTGTCTCTTAAACTCTTACGTTTAGTTATACAACTGATTTTAAAAAAGTTTCCGGTTTGGGA
The DNA here is from genome assembly GCA_947095575.1 of Electrophaes corylata. NCBI lineage: Eukaryota > Metazoa > Arthropoda > Insecta > Lepidoptera > Geometridae > Electrophaes > Electrophaes corylata. The sequence goes on along the minus strand of OX352698.1, from coordinate 6,756,214 downwards.
CGCTGACAAACTTACTTATATTTCAAATGATTCTATTGTCATTTATTAAAATAGTCGCACCACGCACCCTAACTCAGGAAGACACTTATATGATCAGCCCTTGCGATAAATCTTACTTGCAGTTGATCCTGTTCCACATTGGATCTAACAATAGTTCAAAATTAATATCCAAAATATATAATTTGGTTTCAATCATTACACTATTTACTGGTAATTCTAAACTCAAGATGAATCGTATTCACATTGGATCCTATTCCACATTAGATCTACTGATATTATCACTTTATTCGACAGTCGGTTCAAAACTGATTGCAGTAATTATTATAAATAATTCCTTTGAAAATTATTATCAGAATTACTGATAATTCTAATTCCAGTATATTTAGGAATAGAAGAAACTATAAGTGGAATAAAAGGCTTTACTCACTTATTATTTACAGTAGTAAAGTATAACATAAGGCCGCATTACGCACCGTCATAGCAAGCTAGGTCAAAATGTTGTATAGGGAGACTGCTACATGGCACTTCCGTACTTTAGATCCACGATATCTACTAAGTGGGATCAAATATTATTTCCCGACAATTTTTTTTGCCTGAGGGGTTTATCAATCAGATGGTGGGTACCAGCACATTCACATGTGATAGGTTACCACTCCATTCTTACAAATCGTCCGGTTGAAGCAATAACTGAGCTTAATAACCCTTTCAAATAATAAAGTGTTAGTAGCATGATGATTTACGAAAACTTTCATTGTTTCTGATTATAATAAAATCTGATCTTATGCAAGTAATTACACATTACAATTACAAGTAGTTATTGTAAATAACTGCAGCGATAGTAACTGATCTGTACACTACATATCAAGTACAATATATGATGTGTTAATAAGTTAATAAAACATAAATTTTAATTTTCTATTCTTAGTAGGTACCTACCTACTTACTATTGTAAAATATTTTAATGTCACATTGGCGCTAGGTTACCACCTATTTCTTACAAGTGGCGACACCAGGCGATAACAAACAGGTCTCATATAAAGCTTTATAAAGCTTTTAGCAACGGTCTAGTAATAAATAGCAACGTTTTACCTGAAATAAAACGTATATTTAATACTTACCTTGCTAAAAGCTTTCACTTTTATCTCTGCCTGGTGAAATTAAGCCAATGGTTTCAAGATGGCGCGGTACATTTTACGAAGCAAAACTGCGCGCGGCCGCCAGGTGGCGCCACTTGACCGGAAGCTTAAGGCTTAAAAGTATAAAAACTGGTTGAAATACGACGGAAACGGATACGCTGCTCTCATATAAAGCTTTATAAAGCTTTTAGCAAGGTAAGTATTAAATATACGTTTTATTTCAGGTAAAACGTTGCTACTAACATAGGGTGATAAAGAGGAATATTCTGTTATGTCTAAGTTGTGAAATAATGCATGTGTAAAAACATTTTTATTGTACACCAACATAAAACAATTAAAATAAAAATTTTAATGCGGTCACAGCGATATAGATATAGCGAATATCGATGCGAGCGATCGCTTCCAGGTAACCTTTGGATGGACTGGATTTTAAATAATCACTACGTAATCATACATATTAAGCATTTCATTTATCGACATTGTCAAAATTGTCTGTCGAATGGCGGCCATAAAGACTACTTTTTAGCTAAAAGAGCGCTCAGAGAGAGAGATAAATAAGTCTACATCTTCCCATTAGTTTGTATGTTGATTATATCTGAGTCACCTCACAAATTTTGAATCGTTTTAAATAATATATGAAAGTAATTTAGTATATACAAATATTTTACATCTAATATTTAACCTATCTACCGTATATCTATATATTTTATCATAACTTTTTCTACCTATAGTTAAGTGCGGGTCTTTACTATAGGTAGAAAACAGAATTTAAATCACTGACCGTAGAAAGTGTGCCCAAAAGGCTGGCAACGTCAAAAAGGCTGGTATCTCTTTGGATAGCTCTGTCCAAGATAAGCGCCAGCCCTTTGATCGTGAGTCACATCCACCAGTCTCTTGAATAACTCTTTGAATAGAAGCCACGCGCACAAATTGATATGTTGTTAATTCCTCACAGGTACTAGTGTTCCTGGACTCTCATGTAGAGGTGAACGTGGATTGGCTGCCTCCTTTGCTGGCGCGTCTTTCGGATGGTGTTGATGGCATTAAAGTGAGGTTCTCACCCCGAGCTGTCACACCGGTCATAGACGTCATTAACGCGGAAACCTTCGAGTATTCGGGCAGTCCGCTGGTGAGGGGAGGTTTTAACTGGGGCCTTCACTTCATGTGGGACAACCTTCCGAAGGGAACGCTTAAGAGTGAGTATCGAAGATTGAAATAACGTTATATTTTTTTTATGTGATTTGCTGATGGAACAAGTAGAAAAAAGAAGCACAAAAAAATTTTTGATAAATAAATAAATAAATAATGCTGGACAATCCACACAGCATCATCTAGCTCCAAGCTAAGCAGAGCTTGTGTTATGGGTACTAGATGACTGATATACTTAATACAATACAATATTACATACATAGATATTTTTTATTATGCATAGAAAATACCCAGAACACCTGGAATAAATATTTGCAGATCGTACAAACATTTATCCCAAGGCGGGAATCGAACCCGCAACCTCCTGCATCGCAGGCGGACTCTCGCCCGCCGCGCCACATCGGTTGTGGTAAAGTAATCTCAGATCTCTCAGATTTCACACTACCAAGTATTAACTGAGGACTGAGGATTTCTAATGGACGTACGTCCAAATAATGTAATTACAATGAATACATATAATGGCCTATTTACTTGTTAAAGCTGATGAAGACTTCACGAAGCCGATCCGGTCTCCAACAATGGCCGGGGGCCTGTTCGCTATATACCGCGAGTACTTCAACCATATTGGCAAATACGACGCGGGCATGAACGTCTGGGGAGGCGAGAACTTGGAAATCTCCTTTAGGGTAAGTATTATTCTTCAACTGATGTCTGTAAGCCAAATTAATTTAAAAAACCTTAGTTTTGAGGTTTGTTTATGTAAATAAATCAATAAATGAATATAACCATGACTTTAATCCCCAAGCACGGTAGATATCCCCTCAGATCTCTTAGTACAAAGTACCAACTTGAGATTCTTTGAAGATGTCTTAGGAGGTACATTTGGTATACTCACATTTTGCAGTAGTTGGTATTCCACACATGACAGGTTGCAAGCCCACCACCGCTTGTGAGTATGTGCAAAATGTAATGTTAAGGCGACGCGGTAGTGTGATCAGCACCTGTTTATTATGTTAAAACAACATATTCATGTATTTTTTTAAATTGAATATTACATTTAAAAGGACCATCTATATTTCGGAGCGACCAGAAACACTCTTGATTCCATTGAGTTCGATAAAAGTTTACACAAAGTTTTACTAAAATCTCTGGCCTACCGACTACACCGAGGGTGATTTATTCGATTGTTAATCGAGATATTCCAACGATTTTTCTGTTCATGTGTTCCTTAAAAGATACGTAATCGTGTGCCGGAGTAATTTTTTTGTTAGCTAGCTTACTTTTTTATAAAAATAGTAGATAGCCTAAAATATAAATACGCGAGACGTACCTATACAAGCTCAGTAGCGCCACAAAGTACTTTTTATATACTGAAATAGAGAACAATCTTCGGCCCTAAAATTGGAAACGCTATAGTGACGCCATCTTATATCGCTAGTAGGAGTTACTCTACCTAAATATATATATACATATATATATATATATATATATAAATAGGTACCTATAGCACTATTGTACCGTATAGTAGGTACCTACCTATAGATTAGTTATTGAATAGGTAGGTAGTTGCCATTTCTGGATGTATGAATAAAACACGTGAGTTTTGCTATTATTTTTTATTTTTTTACAACTTATTTCTGCCTTTTATAGCACTTTTTAAACTTTTTGGCTTTTATTGCTAAACTACTCTCATCATCATCGTCAATATTTCGTGTCCCAGCCAATATTTGGTTAATATATTTACAATAATTATACATTAGGCAACGAATTTCAATTTTAATTAGATAATCAATTAATTTTTTTTTGTGTTCACTACATTTAATGAAACTGAAATCAACCATGATAATTATTGCTGTTTTAATGTATTCTTTTAAATTTTCTTTTTCAATACTTTCTCTTAGAATTGCATTTATTATATCTTGCATATTAGATATTATTTTTATTATTTCGTCGCTGGGATTGCACAGCCATCGCCGACCTGCATATTCTCTATAGCTTAAATACTCTTTTTCCTTATCACAATATAAATTTCTATTGCATTCTTGACAATTTTTGTAAACATTTGTTTTGGCTTTTTTCTGGAAATATCCACTGATATATTGTAGCGGTGCAATAATGCGAGAATCTCTTTCTTTTTCTGTGATTTCTGTGAAATTAATTTCGAGTACATTCATAAAATCAAATGTGTGCGTACAGGTCGACGTTGGTTTATCGTTGATGATGAGAGTATGTAAAGCACTACAAAAATCAGCTTCACAGTTTTTACCTTGGGAATGGACGCTGCTCATATTATTAATTAATAAACTTGCGAATGCAGACTCGAATTGACCACATGTTGGGTTAATGTTACGGCACCCATGACTACGAACTGCCCCAAAAAAATTTTCAAGGGGATCTTGGTTCAGGTGCCGCAACCATACAGATGTTATTAAATATTCATTATTTATTTTTTTCAGTAGCATCTTGATTCCATTAAGCGTCCATACCCAATTCGTAACTGTGGGAACTACTTCCGACCTTCCTCCTGGCGTTATAAATTTCATTGTTTTAAATATTTGTATGGCTTCTTCCCAAGTTTTATGATGGCTTGAGGTGGGTGTCGCTGGACCAAGCAAAGGCTTCGCATATTTATTTTTCGTGTAGCTACCGTTCACAGAATCAAAAAGGTTGTCCATGAATAACAGCAGATCGGCAGTGTCTTTGCATTCCGCTGGGAGAATCTTTTTATCTACAAATGAAACATTTATTATTAAAGATAAAATAATACAATCATCCATAAAAAAACAGTGGAAAAAAAACCCCAACTTCCATATTTTACCAGGTTTCCTCATGATGTTTTCTATAATTGTGTCTCGCATCAAACAAGCACAAGATTTAGAAAATTTTCTCTAGTAAATATACAAACGTGTTTTATATACGTATATTATATACGTAAAAGAACGGGCGCCCCGTTCTTTTTTCGGGAAAAAAACCGCCTATAATAATGATTATGCTAATCCAGGTTACAAATTATCCTGGTTTAAAATTTTATCCAAATCGGTCCAATAGTGAGATCGTGATTAAGCCACAAATATTCAAACATCGTAACTTTCGCATTTATAATATTAAGTAGGTAGTTTGCACACTTAATAATAAAATAATCATTACCTGCTAGGTACCCCATGTTAGAAGCAACAGTGCGACTAAATATTTGAGAAGCATATTTCACTTTCATTTTATTCATTTTTTCTGGGTTAACATGATTTTCTGTTAATTTCGGTATTAATCGTATTCCTTTATAGCCTGGGTTTTCTTGGTACAGCTTTTGCAGATGTGACCATTTTGCTACTCTTTCCTTACCATCTTTTATGTATTCTAAATTTTTGGTTATAAGATTATTTCTCATTCCTTTCAGAAGGTGTGGGGGGTCAAAAACTGGAATTATTTCTTGGTTGTTGATAAGAATCATATTTTCTTTAGGTTCTTCTCCTCTTCTTAAGTATATACCCCTGGTCTCATTTATGAGCATCTTCAGAGCCTGTCTATTGTTGGACCCCTGGTCACATACAGTTCCGACAACTATCAATCCTGCTTTTTGGATCTCTGTAATTACTTCCTTTATTTGGCTTGATAGCTCAGGTCCTTTAGTTGCATTTGTAGCAAAAGTGTAAGACACCGCCTGCTTATAGTTTTTAAATAAGCCACGGACCATAAAAACCTGTGCATGGTTGGCAAATTCGGGTTTCCTCTCTCGCCCATTGTCGACCAGTCCCACGATTTTATCTTTTCTTTCATGGTATGTGATTGAGGCTTTGAGTGACACTTCATCAAACAACAATATGCACAATTTTTCTTCCGTCTTCATAGTTGCCGCTTTTTTTTTCAACTGCGTGAATATGTTTTTGTTAACACCAGGCTTCAAATCGCACATTTGTATGAGCTTTATTAATGTCTGTGATGCAGGCAAAATAAACATTTTTCTCAAAAAGCGATAAGCCTTCGGACTTTGCTTCATTATGGACAAAGCAACAATCTTTTCTTCGACCGAGAACCGTCTGCCTTTTTCCTTTTTTTTATTTTCCCTCCATTGAATTTGCATAAATAGTTTTGCTGGTTTTGTGCAATTTTTTATTGTTTCTAGTACTGCAGGGTTTTTCGCAAATCTTTTAGCAGCTTTAATTTCAGCCGACTGTCTCTTAGCCTTATTTTTGAATTTACTTAATTGAACTCTTGCAGCAATCATTTTTCTTCGTAATTCCTTTTCTTTCATTGTAAGAGTTATTTTTCTATTGGTTTTTGAGATCGTTTTTTTTCCTGTAATAACAAAACAAAGAAATTAATTAAAACCATTTATTTTATGACCTGCCCACATCATCTAATACAAATAAAAATACTAAATTCAATAATTATATACCTTCTCAAATAAGTGTAATAATAATAATGCTGGACAATCCACACAGCATCATCTAGCTCCAAGCTACGAAGAGCTTGTGTTATGGGTACTAGATGACTGATATACTTAATACAACACATAACATACATGTATATTTTTTACTAGCGGCCGCTTGCAGCTTCGCCCGCGTGGCAGTTTTTTCCTGTTCCCGTTATTTTTTCGGGATAAAAAGTAGCTTATATGTTAATCTAGGTTACAATCTATATTTATTTCAAATTTTATCCAAATCAGTCTACTGGTAAGAGCGTGAAAGAGTGACAAACATCCATCCATCCATACTTACAAACTTTCACGTTTATAATATTAAGTAGGATTATACATAGAAAATACCAAGAACACCCGGAGTAAATATTTGCAGATCGTACATACATTTATCCCAAGGCGGGAATCGAACCCGCAACCTCCTGCGTCGCAGGTGGACATTCGTCCGCCGCGCCACATTGGTTGTCAATCATTAAGTTGGTACATATATAATTGAGATCAAGGTAAAACTTGCCTGATTTTTGTTGCGTACATGTCCCGGGAAGTGGTTGATATTGCTCAGGCACCAGGCTATCTGGATCTGAAAAATTGATTAATGCAGGTACATTTAAAGGAAGTATATGTTTATTACATCCTAATTAAGGGCGTGATTGAGCAACAAACATCCAAACTTTCGCACTTATAATATTAGTAGCATAGTAACATAAATGAATAATTATAATGTTGATTAGGCTTACCGAGTACACTTGTATGTTGGTTTTCTGCAGCTGGAGTAAGGGGTACTTGATTGTGTACAATTTGCTCAGGTTCTCCATTTTTTGCAGCAGTTCTTCCTGGTTCTTAAATTATTAGATTAAAATCAACAAAAAGTTTCTTAAATTATGTATGTGATATAGCTGTACCTACTGTCGTCACTATCTATTTAACAGTAAAGTCAATTGATGAAACTAAAAGCTAAACTAAATAAAGCTACTCAAGGCATGAAAAATATATTTTAGTCTATTGACTGATATCATCACACTATAATCAGTGTTACATGCCAATTAGTTTCTATAAAAGTTTGTTTGATTGTTTGTTGTAGTTTATTTTGTTTAGTAGTAGTAGAGCTCTTTGTGAAGGACTCATCCAGGGAAGTACTACCATCATGCTTATTTCTGCTGCCAAGCAGCGTTGCTGTGTTGCAGTTTAAAGGGTTTGGGTACTGTTGAAATTACTGGCACGCGAGGCTTAACATCTGTATGCCTCAAGTTGATGGATGCAGGGCAGTGCATCGTAGGGCACATTCCCAATGTGCGTGGCCTGCGAAGCAATGTTTTGTCATAGGCGATGGTTACAACTTATTATCAAGTGAGCTACTCTGTTCCACCAGCTAGTTTCATGAAAAAAAATCTTGAGCCTAATAATTATTTGTAATAGTTAGGGAATATATTTGCATCTCTGTACCTGAAAATGCTGATGGTTTTATAAGGTTGATGTTATGTTGCATTGATTTCTCTTTTGAAGACAATTCACATCGCTTGAGTGATGTTGTTAAAGGATCTGAAAATGTATAAAAATTAAATTACACACTAATTATATTTAATGATTTTTGTTGTTGTGTTAGCTATTCTGTAGTAGTTCTTAAGTAACTATAACAGTGCTTACAATTCTTTAATTTATTTTAAATTACTTTTTCTTAAATGAACATTTTAATAAGTCTTGTTTTGTGTGCAGCGGATGAGGTCAAATACATACCTGGCATATTTAATGTTGGCACTGCGATATTACTGATTTTGTTATTGCGGCATAAGTACTTGTCTTCAAAGTGCAAGCGACACACACGCCGGTACTTTGATATGTGATCATTCTCCAGGCCCAAGATGTCATTGCCAATTGCATACAACCAAGCATTGAATCTCTTCTTATCCTTTTCTGGGTGTGGAAACCCATGAAGGACTTGACGAATGCCTAAAAAACAATGATTACATATATTTTTAAGTACCTAATTTAAAAGAAGTTTTAAAAGACAAATCAGCATCAACAGAGCAGTAGCATCCACTTGTACTCGACAATACAACTGCAAACACCAATTTATCTCTTAAACATGCTGACTATTGTAAACAGTCTGAAATGGGAACCTAGCTATTACCTAACTATTAGCCTAGCTATTACCTATAGTGGACTTCTAGACTAAAGAAGGTGCCTTCCACCGGCGGCCTTACCCATTGCGAGGCTCTGGGCGGCGGCAGGTCTTTGCTAGGCCCTTTGTTCTATGTCAAAAAATATGTGATCAAAATTAAAAGTTTTAAATAAAGTAAATATTTAAAAAAAATCTATGGTTTTTAAAAATTTGCTTAGGTTGTTGCGCGAGGCCCCTGCGAGAGCGAGGCCCTGGGCGGTTGCCCCGTTCGCCACCCCCTAAGGCCGCCACTGGTGCCTTATTTAGAATAATGTTATTTAACAGCATTTAGAGTCTGAGTGCTCTATAGGGGTAGGTATACTTTTCTTGTATTGAAAGTAGGTTATGAAATTAGCAGTACCTATGTAGGTGTGGTAGTAGCGAGTTTGAAGTATTCAAAACCTAGCACCAACTAAGTACCTACTTACACACAGCTACGTAGCTGTGAAATAATCATGATGAAATATGAAAGCTGAAACTGTGTGCTGAACTATGTGCACATTTTTCTATGTAATGATAGGTTATAATACCAACCTCCACTGCCTTTACATCCAGGAACGCAACAGTGTTTATCCGACGACATAATATTAATGGTACGACGACGGCACACAAAACAACACAAATAAGCACACTTAGTCTTCAGGTTTATGAGTCCTATCTCAGTTCAAAAGTTAGACACTACACTAAAAAATATTCTTGTCACAGACACAAATGGAGTCCTATCTCAGTTCAAAGTAATTACACGTAAACACCCATTAGGTAATGTTTTATAACCGGAGGAACTATGGCTCAACTCAACGGTGATAAAAATACTGCCGGATTCATAAAATTGAAGAAAAAGAAAATTTTCACAGAAAACGTGCAAGTAATTTGAAATTGCCGAAAAGTACTTTGTGTTGCAGACTTGAGAAAGTTCTTTTCTTTAATGTTGCCAGCAGACAAACTGAAAAGTTCTAACGAACGAAGCCAAGGCTGTTTTAATATGTTTTTTGTAAAATTGCAAAATAAAACCACAAACTAAATGTAAATAAAGAAAGTATAGATATTTTAAACAATGCTTACATTATTTTATATTAAATTATTGATTATTGACATCATCCATTTGATTTTTGTGGCATCTGTCCGTCTTGTCAATTTTGCCAATGTCAAGTGGGTTGAATAAATCCTTTTTAGTCAAGTCAAGTCGGTAAAACAGTACCTAAAAGTCAGCCGTTTTTAATAGTGACATCTATTGATAACATTGGTGACATACCTGACTGCTATGATAGGAGTTCCCATCTATTACTCATATTTAGAAACATTGCAATTGTAATACTACAAAAATTAAAATCGCTATGTACCAACCAACATAAAGGTTTTTGATGTGCTTCGTAATTTGATAGTGCTGCACTGCCTACTCTCCCAAATTTTTTGTACGAAGATTACTGGGGATGGTAGCGCTTTGGCGCTTCAGGAGGCAGGGTCCACGTCAAAAGACGTTCCGAGCAACTATACATTATTCTGTGGCTCGTTTGACAGTGATAATCACATAGTTACTATAGGTGTCATTTATTTGTCACAGTCAATACAAATACAACAAGACACAGTGTAACGAAATTACGGTTGGGTCATAAAATATCAACATCATCGTGTGGAAGAAGTCCATTAGTCTTAGGCGTTCTTTATCATAAGATACAAGCGATCGTCGGTTCCAGGGTTTGATCACATCAATCCTTGGATAATGTACTAGCGAAACGCGTGTGACTCCGTCCGCGTGAAGTTATTTTCATATGAACTTCAATCCCTGCTGTACCCCGTGTAGGAGTTAAATTTCAGGAATTTATTTCTTAGTCTCTTAGTTCTTAGTTCCTTGGTCATTTCACCCAATAAGACAAATATACCCAAAAATTTCAATTCTCTTCGACCAGAGTTTTAGGCTGCACGTTGTCTTATGTTCGTCAGTTAGTCAGGATAAAGATTATTACTAAGTACCTAGTGGTTCTATGAGTAGTAGTAGAGCTCTTTGTGAAGGGCTCGTCCGGGGCAGTACTACTACCTATTTCTGTTGCCAAGCAGCTTGCTGTGTTCCATTTTGAAGGGTGTGGGTGCCGGTGTAGTTACAGGCACATGAGGCTTAACACCTGTATGCCTCAGGTTGAGGGACGCTGAGTAGTGCATCGTAGGTGACGTTCCTAACAAGCGTGGCCTACGAGGCAATGCTTTGTTATAGGTGATGGTAACCACTTAACATCAGGTGGGCCATCTGCTTGCTCCATCAAAAAAACAGTAAGTATAAATCGAAAAATGCAACCTGTAGGCGAAAACAGACAGACTGACAGACGGACAAATGCATTTTTTTACTAATCTCGAAACTAAGACGCTTCGCTCGCTTGATCAATAATTGGTGTATATTTATATTGGCTGTATAAGGTTACCAAGTAACTATGCCCCTTGTTGTCAAAATGTCAAATTCATATAATTTTTGAATCTATCTGAACTCATTACTGTTCATCGAAGCTAAAATTGACATAAAACTTGCATCAGTATAGATAAGGTTGAGATTTTACTAGTGTTTTCGCTTAGATAACAATCGAATACAGTCGCAAGTTGTATTCTAAGTATGTGTTTACAATAAAAAGTACATAAGTTTTCTGACAGCTAGTTTAGTACGGTGATGAGCACTTCAAAGGCGATAGGGCACTTTATTCCATCTACTTTTCTTAGTTGTACCGTAAACATAATAATCTTATGCCTTCCTTTGCAATCTGACACTGCCGAGAATTTTTTTAGATCTGTTTTCTATCCAATCTAACCAAAAAAAACAAAATTTTTAATGAACACCTATTTTGAGTTAGTGTTGAGATTTGTCTTGGAATACGAGCGTTGGTTTCAATTTGACATTTCAGATTGACAGAACATTGTCCAAAAAGTTCAGTTTGTGTAAGTGTGTACAATACTCTGTGGTACAATATTTCATAATACTTATGTAAAGATAAAATTTTACTTTATCCATATTTTCAATATAAATCTATATAGGTATAAAAAATTTATTGATGTTTGTTAGTCTTACAGAAACTCGAGAACGACTGAACCGATTTGCCTAGTTTTTGATTTAAAGTATATGTAGAAGTCCAAAAAAGATTTAAAAGGTGAGAATAGTATTTTATATATTATTTTAAAATTTTACTATCACCATCATCACCCTGAAGACATAATCCACTGCAGAAAGACCAATTGGGGTTTTGAATTTTTTTTTTTCTGTAAATGGAAAGGTCATATATGTTTTATTTTTTTTATTTTTTTTTACAATAATTCAAGTTATTTCAAAATAAAAATATTTTTGAATCCAGTACCGAAAACACGCCGGCAGCTCCCGAACAAACCCGAGCGGTTTTCACTCATTGCAATAGCCGCGCACGCTGTACTGTTATTAGATAGCTATAACATAATGACGTCACTATGTAACAACAACTATGGTGATCAATCATGGCGCGTTTATAGTCACGTGATTTTTTTTCTAAATTTTATCAATTTTTAATTGTCTATTATTAGTTTTTTTTTTTAAGTTTTTTGCATTAAATATCAATATTATTAATAATAATGTATTAAAATACATAAAAAAAATCATTTTTTTTTTCAAAACTCCAATTGTGAAACTTTTTATCCTCCGACTGTCCGTGATCCTAGCAAAGTATCGGATGGAAGAGCGTCCTACGCTTCGTCTTCCTGTTCATGGCCGACAATCAAAAGCCTTTATTCATCTGTAGTTTGCGGTTCTACGAGCTATGTCTGTCTGTTGCCACTTCAACTTGCTGATTGTGAGAGCTATGTCGGTGATCGTGGTTTTTTTTCAGATTTGTTTATTTCTTATTCAAACCTATTGTAAGTTAAATTGTTGCTTTAGTTGTGGACACTCTCCGATTAAGCACATGAAACCCAAGTATAAATAACTAAAAAAACTATACTCTTCCATATTTAATAATTAGGTTCCAGTCAGCATAAGTATATGTATATACATATATGTAATTACAGGCACATGAGGCTAAACACCCGTATGCCTCAGGTTGATGGACGCAGAGAAGTGTATTGTAGGGCACGTTCCTTACTAACGTGACCTACAAGACAATGCTTTGTTATAGGTTATGATAACCACTTAACATCAGGTGGGCCATATGCTTGATCCATCAGCAAATTGTATACATAAAAAAAAAACAAATGAAAACTCTTAAATATGTGTCAGATATTTTTCAATAACATACACAGGAGTGCATTATTGAAAACCTTACGGATTTTTGACATCTTTAAAACTATGATTCTGATTCCCGTTCTGGAAAATGTTCTATAATCTGTGACATTTATTCTATCATATTACTTTCTTATATTTCATTTTCCAAGTGAAAATTTCAGTCATGTAGGTACATTAAATACATAGTGACATAAGTCAAACTTCAAGTCGATATACCACAGAAGATGTATTATTACCTGCTTTTATATTGTGAATTCTAACAACAATGTAAGAAAACATATTTTAGTAAACAAAATTATTGTATATCGACTTTTACGAATGACGTGTGCATTCGCATCGAAAGTCAGAACCGCCGAAGTGATTTTGGTAGTGTTTGTCCACCGTCACGGAGAGAGAGAGAAAAAAGCTCATTTCACCTAATAATAATCCTACAAATCTTTATCAATGCCAACATTATAAAATATTATAAGAAAGCTGTACAGTCATATTCCGAAGCACAAAAACTCCTAATTTGGTTCAAATTCTTCAATTTGAGTTCAATTCGAATACCGACTTTTAGACACGTTTGAAAAGTTGATTCTGAATGGTTTGTCACTGACGTAATTTTTTAAATATGCTTCAGTCTAGAAGTAATTATCCAACATGAACTTCTTGCAGTAAAATAAACGTTACCTTGTAATAAACTGAAAACAAACTCTCACTCACTCACCCATTACTCATGGTTCGGATCCGAATCGGATCACCCGATCCACGTGATCCTTAAAGACACGACAAAATATTGGACCGGAACTGGACAAAATAATATAGCGTACCAGAATATGAACCGGATGTGACGTAGCATAGCGCACAATTCAAGCACAGAATAAGTAATACTTAGTATCAAATACGTGAATTTCCAACTTACGTAAGGCAATGCCATCTCTATTTTGAATTTGTTAAACTTTCAAACCTGTTTTTGACACAATTCTCTGAATGGATAGGTCCTTAAGTACCTCTGACTACCCAAATTGGACATCCTCAAAGAATCTTAAAATAAATAAAATAAATAATGCTGGACATTCCACATAGCATCATCTAGCCCTAAGCTAAGCAGAGCTTGTGTTATGGGTACTAGACTGATATACTTAATACAATATATTACGTACATAGATATTTTTTATTATATAGTATAGAATATACCCAGAACACCCGGAATAAATATTTGCAGATAGTACAAACATTTATCCCGAGGCGGGAATCGAACCCGCAACCTCCGCCGCGTCACATCGGTCGGTCGGTTATGTTGGTACTACTTAGTAATATGAGATTTGATGGGAAATCTTCTTCCCATGCTTAGGGTCTTAGTCTTAAATTTCTGTTACTAAAATTTTAGATCTGGATGTGTGGTGGTTCGCTAGAGTTGATACCGTGCAGTCGCGTAGGGCACGTGTTCCGCAAGCGACGGCCCTACGGCTTCGGAGAGAGAGAAGACTACACGCTGCAGAACTCTATGCGCATGGCGCGAGTATGGATGGACGAGTATGTGGTGAGTGTCTGTATACTTAGACCTATTAGCTAGAGCTGCTAATGATGGGTTTGTCCGGGGAAGTACAACCACCATGTCTATTTCTGCCGCCAAGCAGCTTGATGTGTTCCGGTTTGAAGGGTGGGTGCCGGTGAAATTACATACACACGAGGCTTAATACTTGTATACCTTGATGGAATACCAACGAAATTTTCTGGTTCCCATAGTACAATCTAAGCTTAAGTTTGGAGCTGTGTGCATCTTCCAAATTAATTTTTTCACTTGTCTTCCAGGATAAAGTAATCAACCAGAACCCGTCAGCGGCCCACATCAACATTGGCGATATAACAGAACGCATTGAACTCCGCAAGAAACTCCAATGCAAGTCGTTTAAGTGGTACATGACTAACATATATCCTGAAATGGATGTGGGTGAAGATGCGGCGGCGAAAAAGAAAATAGCAGCTCTTAACGATGGAGATAAGAACAAATTCCAACCTTGGCACTCAAGGTATGTTGACTGGTGTAAGCGCGAGCGGTAAGACTGATACGGTCTATTTTTTATACAAACATATTAATGGAACAAGCAGATGGCCCACCTGATTTACCATCGCCTATAACAAAGCATTTACTTGTAGGTTACGCTCGTGAGAAACGTGCCCTGCGATGTACTGCTCAGTTGTACGACTTGTAGAAAAATTACTACACGGTTTCCCTAGTCTTAATAATAATAATAATGCTGGACAATCCACACAACATCATCTAGCCCCAAGCTAAGCAGAGCTTGTGTTATGGTACTAGATGACTGGTATACTTAATACAATATACTACACACATAGATATTTTTTATTATACATAGAAAATATCCAGAACACCCGAAATAAATATTTGCAGATCGTACAAACATTTATCCCAAGGCGGGAATCGAACCCGCAGTCTTGTATAGTTACCTCCTAGTGTGACTGCATTAGTAAAAAAATGATTATACCCATCCTCGAAGAGATTGTCCACGTCATTACCTACTTGCTTAACTTCTCCATAGACACGGGAACTTTCCCAAGTATATGGAAGGAGGCTCAAGTAACTCCTTTGCCCAAAATACCTAATCCATCCTCTTTTTCTGAGTACCGTCCCATCTCCATTCTCTCGTTCCTATCCAAAGTCCTTGAGCGCCTTGTACATAGTCAACTTAGCCTCTTCCTCAATTCAAACAACTTACTCAATCCTTTTCAGTCTGGTTTTCGGTCAGGCCATAGCACCGCCTCTGCTCTTATCAAAATCACGGATGATATAAGGCTTGGCATGGAAGGTGGACTAGTCACAGTTCTATCCCTTCTTGATTTCAGGAATGCATTTTGCAATGTTGACTTTGATATTCTCCTAGCTCTTCTCCGTTCTCATAATATATCACAATTAGTAATTGATTGGTTTCGTAGTTACCTGTTTGGACGCCGGCAACGTATTCGTATTGATGACACGTATTCATCTTGGTGTCAATTAACTGCCGGTGTACCTCAGGGCGGCGTGCTATCCCCTCTGCTTTTTTTCTATCTTTATAAACTCTATTTCTAAACAAATCTCTTCTTCCTACCAACTCTATGCAGATGATTTACAAATCTATACGCAGGCTCCAATCGAATGGTTGAACGAAGCTATCGCCAGTATCAATAGGGATTTGAATAGTGTTCTTGAGTGGAGCAAACTTTACGGTATTCAAGTCAACCCAACTAAAACTCAACTTATTGTTATTGGAAGTTCACGAATGTTGTCTAGAATAGACTGGCCTGATCTCCCGCAAGTTACTTTCGATAATACCACGATAGAAATTAGTGAGGTTGTGAAAAACTTGGGTCTGCTTGTAGATCGGCACTTATCTTGGGGACCTCAACTGTCAGCGGTAAGTCGAAAGACCTTTGCCGCAGCCGCCTCTCTAAAACGTTTGCGTAATTTCCTTCCAACTTCCACCAAAATTGCGCTTGCACAATCTCTGTTGCATCCTATTCTAGATTACGCCGATACCAGCTATCCAGATTTAACTGAAGACCAACTAAACAAGCTTGAGCGACTTCAAAATTTATCTATAAGGTTTATATTTGGCTTGAGGAAATATGATCATATTTCTGAGTACCACGACAGACTAAAATGGTTACCTATCCGTCTTCGCCAAAATGCACATGTCCTTTCTCTCCTTTATATCATTCTTTTCTTTCCTTCTACTCCACCTTACCTCAAGGAACGCTTCGAATTTCTTCACCTCTCTAATTCCCGGCCCCTTCGCTCCTCTGATACCCGTCAACTTAAAACTCCTGTCCACTCCTCGAATTTCTATGGTACTTCTTTTACGGTCCAGGCTATTAAGCTCTGGAACGCACTGCCTATCCCTATCCGCCATTCTGAGTCTCTCTCTATTTTTAAAAACATGGTTTTCGAACACTACATTTTATCTCTTTCTTCTATATCATCGTAATCTGTTGTATCATTACTATTTTGTTATTTTTTTTTATTTCCTTTATTTATTAGATAGGTATATATGATATAATATTAAGTATTTTATTATTATGTATTATTTTAGGTAGTACTTATTAGTTTATTACTTTTTTATTAGGTATTTATTTTATTTTATTCTATTGTTATTGAGTAGGTACGCCCCGTCCTTATCTTTGCAATACGTTTTTGTCCATCCAACGGTTGTCTGGAAGAGATCGCTTTCAGCGATAAGACCGCCCATTGTACTTCTGGTTTTTTAGTTGTAATTTAATTGTTCTAATTGTTTAAGTGTTATAATGGTGTACAATAAAGCTATAATCTATCTATCTATCTACCTCTGTTGTCTATGCTAACTTCTATACTTATTTTTTTCATCATGCTTATCTCAGGAAGTCTTATGGACGCCGTTTTATGAGGTAAACAACTTTTTATTATTAAGGATGATTTTGATTATGATTTACCGAGAGCGTAGTATTTTCTATAAGTTAACCTTGACCGGTGAAAAACAGGATGGGCATCAAATTAGAATTTATTATGATGCAAAATGTTGTCAAAATAAAATAATACTGAAAGTAATTATGGTAAAGCTACAAGTAAATTGTAGCTTTACCATAATTACTTTCAGTAAGTAAGCTTTAAGTATAAGCATAATCCGTACCGTATAAGTAAATCAAAAGTAATTCGTCGAGTGGGATTAGGCTCCCGGTGGCGTAGGTGGTTAGCGTATCCCTGTATCCCCATATAACTTTTAGGTTAATATAAAATCTTTATAAGCATAAGGGCGAGCACAAATTGGAGAATGGTGCCACAAAGTATTATAAAGATTTTATATTTTACCAGAAGCTGCATAACTTACCATATGGGATAATATAACCCTGAGTCGTGAGTCTATTGTTTTTCTAATTTGTATTTTTTTCAGGAAACGCAACTACACCGATTCCTTTCAAATCCGGCTAAAGAACACGACACTGTGCGTCCAAAGCTCTAAAGATATCAGGACTAAGGGCAGCTATCTTGTACTCGCCAGTTGTATCAGAACTCTCAACCAAGTAAGCAACTCACTAAAATACTGGTGAAGTCCGCGCAACTTTTAAATAAATTATGCAGCGTTTTGTCGTTTTGTCGAAATTAGATCGATAGAGACATATAACTGGTGACTCGTAACACAGGTTTTCAGCCTATCACGGACACCAGTCTCACACAAAACAGGTTTATCTAAATTTATACTACGAAAATTGTACCCATAATACTAAGGACCTTTTGTGTTTGAGAAAATTAATGAGTTATATTATAATATTATTATCATAATTATTTTAAAGTTACGGCGGATTTATTAGTAACGGTATAGGTTTTATTTATTAATCGTCTTCTAAAAAAGAGATATTCGGTGCGTATTTTTTTAATTTAGAAAGGTTTTATTATTCTAAATGGCTTTATAATATTTCAAATGAAGATGTATAAAATCTGTTTGGTTTTAGATATGGTTCGAGACTACGCGCGACGAACTTGTGTTGGGTCGCACTCTGTGTCTCGACGCATCGAATAATATCTCGCCTACGCTCAGCAAGTGCCACGAGCTTGGTGGCTCGCAAGAGTGGAAGCACAAAGGCAGCGTGAGTATCACAGATTCATGAATGAGTAGCCGCTGCCTATCTGTCTATCGGTCTGTCTGTCTGTCCGTCTATCTGTCTGTCTGTCTGTCTGTCTGTCCGTATGTCACCAGGCTGTATCTCATGAACCGTGATGGTTAGAGAGACGAAATTTTCACAGATGTTGTATTTCTGTTACCACTATAACAACAAACTAAAAAACAGAATAAAATATAATATTTAAGGGGGCTCTCACACAACAAATTCGGAACCCTTTGTGCGCGAGTCCGACTCGCTCTTGGCCGGTTTTTTTAGTGGTAGGAGTAGCTCTTGTGAAAGGGCTCGTCCGGGAAGTTTTTTTTACATGTAATAGGTTAACGTTTGACCGCAATCTCACCTGATGTTAAGTGATGATGAAGCTTAGGCATCTTTGAATAATCTTGCGTAGGTACTTGTTATTAAGAAATCGGAGGGGATATCTACCGCTTAGTTTAGTCAATGCCAAATTGAAGTTCGCCAGGGTCTGATGATAATGGGAATGGGGATGAAATGAAGAGAATCTAAAACTATAGGTATATTTTATGTTTCCAGGCTGCTAGTCCGATTTACAACACGGCGGCCGGAATGTGTCTGGGAGTAGACCGCGTCTATCGTGGAGAGCAGCTCATTATGGTAATCTGCCACAACCAACAAACCAACCAGTGGGACTTCGTCAGGTCATGAAAACATAATCAAGTAGGATATGTTTACAAAAGTTATATATATATAACAGAAATATTATATTTAAAAAACGTTTTAGTTCGGTATTGCGTCAGTGAGTGAAACCCGTGCGTTGAAAGATACCGTTATTGTCTCTCTATTAGTGGTAGTAGATAAAACTCATATATAACTTGCATCATCTATAACACGGAAGAGTATGTTTGCCGTCATTGGTCCATCATTCAAAACATCATAGTGCCGTCCATCCCCTTACCATCACGCTTTATTGCGATTCTTCTTCTTTTATTATATGGCTTTTCAGCGAATGAGGGTCGCCACGAATTTGCTAATGTCGAGTGTTTACTAAACTTAGAACAAAAAAGCGAAGATCTGAGTACGATAAGAAGGGAGACTGTGACGAAAATACAAATCAATTTGGTATGTCATATAAGTAGGTGATATATCATTTGCGATATCTAAACTGAATTGTTATTTTTGATAGATTTGATGACATAATATGAGCCGTATCACGACGAAATAAGAGTTATCGAATCTGTCCAAACAGGTCTCAAACTGAGTCGCAATAAGACTTGATGGTACGGGCTCATTTTTCTTGACGCGAAGTATATATCAGCCAAAATTGGATTTGTAGGAAAATTTTACAACCAAAGTCCGCAAAGTTTTGGACATTTAGTACGTCATATAAACATTATTTAAATTTATATCACATGTATTATTCAAGACAGAAACAATCCTATATCTGTAGGATATTTCACATTTGTATAATCCGTAAATAATATTAAATTTAAGACTTCATCAATTATGATCTCGTTATGAATCAAATGCTTCTCTTTTATATGCAATTTTATCTTTTTATTTTTATCATAGCTACACTGAAATTATTTTTGTATAATCTGAAATGAACTGATTAGTTTGCACTGTCCATTAGGTAGCTCTTGTTAGTTTTAAATATCTTTTGATACAATATTTTGCTAGTTATAATCCCGCTGATTTCCCAAAAGGAGTTGGCATTATTTTGTATATTTTTGTACATGAATACCGTCCCTTAGTTTAGTTAAGCGTTCCTAATCTAGATCTGTTGTATAGTTACGAAAACTTATTAGTTACGTTTTTAATTCCACTACTTAATACATAATATTTGAACCTTTTTACTGATAAACTCAGTATACTTTTGGAATAGTTACTGAGTTTTATCACTAGTTTGTAACTCTCTGTGAATGTAAAAGATGGCATGGTATATCTATTTTTGGGTGCGTAGAGTTTATTTGTAATAGGGTAAACGTACAATTCCGACGTAATTTTAAGCGGAAATAAAAAGCAGCAAAGAAATATTACACTAAAACCAGAGACCATTCTTCGCCAGGTAAGGTATACAATAGTATGTACAAACAATTATTTAAAATGAACGAATAAAATCTTAGTAAACTCATATCGTCAAAGATCATGAAAACATGTTGTTCAACAAGTCTAATTCGGATTGAAAAATGATTTTGTTTTTAGTTTTACTGTCAAATGTTTCGTTTTAAAAGTAAAGTTGCTTCTGTGATCGGATTTAATCATTCCATATATAAATTCAATCAAAGTCCCGTGTTTATTATTTAAGCGTTTGTTTGGACATGTTTAACTGAATATAACTAAGTACTGATTATCGTTATAAAACCTCTGTATATGGCATTAAATCTCTTTAGGTTTCGTTCCATTATTCTAGATAGAAGTTAACTTAATTAAAAAAAATGGGGAGTTTCTCAAATCAAACCGATTTGGATATTTTTATTAGAAATAAAAAATCAGTTAGTGGTTTAAATGTAATAATCAGTTCAGTTGTTTAGTTTTTAAATCAAAACTACTGAAAAAATATGCCGTAAAAGTTGAAGTTGGTTTTATAATGTTCTTATACATCGATTGTTATACATTGCTACTTGTCATGTATAGAACTCCGTTTAAAGGAGGTATGTGCCAAACATTGGACGCCGATTTTCGGACGTGTTTTAAATTTCCTTTAAACTTCATTGAGTGTTTACTATTGAGGATTACGGAGTAATGAATTACCGCGCAATGTATCCCGGTGTTGATACAGGTTAGTACGATTTATTTTTTTATTTTATTTTTATTTTTTTATTTTATGACCGAGCTTGAAAAATGAAAATTACTTTATTGTTAATACACCAGACACTAATAATTAGAAAAAAGAATGGGCGGCTTTATGGCTTAGTAGCGATCTCTACTTGGCACCCTTAGGATGGGGAGGATTGAGACTAAAGTTGGAAAATTAAACGTCAGCAATCTTTTAAAAAGTAAACTTTCAAGGTCCTAGCATCTTTGTCAGTGTTTCTATGTCTAGGTACTTACCTACGTCTATCATCACATATAAAAGTTGTAGTGATACATTGTATTATATATATAATAATGAAGACAATACAAAGCCTGTAACGAATTTACAGCAAAACACTATTGTACTTATACTACATTTAACAAATTGTCAACAATAACTTACAAATTATCATTAAATTGAATTCGGATACTAAGTTAGATGAGCGCAAATAGTGCAGCTTGACTATTTAGTTACTTTGAATGACGGACACTATCCGGTATTACTATGTGAGTAAGCTTATCTAATATGTTTAAACATGGTTAGTTTTTTGAAAACAAAACGATACCTCATAATTATTTTGGATAAAAAATATGATACAAAATACCACTACTAAAACTAAGCCATTTTAGAGCCAAATAAGAGACCTTGATTTACCACTGTTTTAGTGTAGTGTCTCGTCTTTTTATGAATCTCTCTACAAATAAAGAATCTTATCCTATTTAACGAAGTATCTGTAAGTTTGTACGTAATTGTATTCGTAAAATGTTTTAAAGCATAAGCTCGGTCGCATACGATCCGAAAACGTCTGATCGAAATTTGAGATGCGCACCCATTGTTTTATAGACCCCTCAGGCAGACTAGTCTGCCTGACGGTAAGAAGCATCAGATTGAACGTCTAGACGTTCAGTCTGATGCTTCTTACCGATTGCTACTACCGTTTGCGGGGTCTAGTACAAAACGTATGTGGCGTAGGGCGAATTAGCTATCTAAATAATCAATTCAGTGTTGTAAAGTAGGTTGTTTCGACCATGTATTACCTGATATTGAATTACTAAGTATATTCAAGAAACAAGTTATATATATAGGGTATTTTATACGATGTTTTATATATAACTTTTTTTTATTTGTATGTGCTTACTGTGTAGGTACTAATTTACTTCCGTAGTCAAACAAAATATGTGTCATACTTAGGATATTTTCCATAAACTATGCATAGGCGAAATGTAATTTATTCATCTATAGTAAATCTGAATACTTTAATCCAAACTACAGTAAAATTTGGTTGCATACCGAATGTAATATTTGGACGAAATTCTGACTACCCCCATAGTCATGTTTCTGCTGCTGCTCCGGCTGTTTCTGTAGGTGATTTCTAAGTTTTTTTCGTTTTCCGGATACGATAAGCGCCCCTAGCGGCCTATGGGGGCACTAGCGTATCTCCATACAAAAAATTCGAGTTCGCAAACCGAAATCCGGTATCAAGAAAACGAAAAAACTCCGCCTGCTGTTTTTTTATCATTTATAAACTATTATAGTGGCAAGGAAACTTTACAATCCCCAAATAAAGAAGCATGTTTATCTCTCAGCCTAGTCGGCCGTGTGCAGGTACTTATAATGATAAAAGACATATTGTTACCGTTAAAAAATACTCATATAAACATTTGCTGTATCAAAATTACAAAAAAGTAATGTTTAATCTTAACTACTATTTTTATGATAGTATGTACTTGTTTTCATTTATGTATTTATAATTTTTCGCATGAATTAGAATTAAAAACTAAAATAAGCATGTTTGTAGCGTCAATTGTTACGCATTATCAAAAGTTTTTTAATATTATAAATCAAATATTTTATGGAATAAAGTTTGATTGAATGTACAATAGCTATTTTATTACATACTTGCAAACCTGATGTTAAGTGGTTACCATTACTTATAACAGATTTGCCTCGTAAGTACGGTAGTCTCAGGAACGTGCCTTACGATGTACTGCTCTGCGTCCATCAACTTTAGGCATATAGGTGTTATACTTATTTATTTACATAATTACTGATAAATAATAATCAATTTTAAGTGTATGTCTGTCTGCCTGTTCTCGCTTACAGGTTGCATTTTTCAACCGTTTTCACTGTAAGTACCTTTGTAATCAATTCATTTTTGAGTAGGTTTTTTTATTTAACTTTCTGATGGAACAAGCAAATCACCTAAGTATAACAAAGTAGGTACCTATTATCTCGCAGGTCACGTTTGTTCGGGACATACCCTACGATGCACTACTCTGCGTCCATCAACCGATGTTAGGTTTCATGTGTCTGTAATTTCACAGTGTCTGTTTTGTAATAATTAGGTAAGTAGGTACCTACTTAGTTTGGTCTTCTTTTGCTAGTTTAAAAAACGATACAAATTGACTTCCTTTTTATTCGTACAAACACCCACTTCAAAATAATTCTTTTCCGTTTTAAGCATGCACGCGATGAAAAATTTGAGTTTCTGTACGGCAACCGAGTGAATTGTACCCCGACGGCTACGCCTAAAGTAGGTATACTTATATCTCGCGAGTTTTAAGAGCAGTGGTACCTACTGCTCCAAGCTGAGACTCACGTAACTAGTTTATGACAGTAAAAAGATGTCACTCTTGTTGAAACATTGTGCTATCGTCCTAAAATTTGATCGAAGCGCCATCTTTTAGTGGCCTAATAAACTAATTTGTAAGCCTTACGTTGCAACCATAGTACCGTCCTAGGTATTAAATTGGTTCTTGAGTAAACGGAAAGATGGCGCTTTCACAAATTCCAGACGTAAGGAAAAAATGTACTTATAAGGAAAAAAGTTGAAAAAGACAGTATAAGATTTTAATAAAAAAAATATTTCCTATAAACTTTGCATTGAGAACTGTTTTGATTGCCTCACTGAATTTAAAAAATAATAATATAACGCTGAAGTGATACAAATGCCCGTAGAAATTGACCAATTAGATCATGGTCCTTTCATCACCTCCCGTGGATTATGCAAAAGGCGACAAAGGGAACGCACATTTCCATAAATGGGCAGCATCTCTGCAGCCTACTAGGTATGGTGACTATGGCAAATCCTCCCAAATTTGGTGGGACATAGGTCTATGACCAGTTGTGGACTATTATGGCAAAAAATGATAGCGATGGTGATGAATGACTCGATTGTGGTACGTTCCAAGGTACTACTAACTTTTTGCATTTTGTGGTAGTTAAAAATTCTAGTAGGCTTTATTTAAGTAGGCAAAAATTAAAGCTTACTTGCTGGCTTGAAATAAGTATTAATATTAGTTACATAATCATCACTATGATATTCGCATACTTAGCCTGACTTTGGCTGTTCGTAGGATCGTAGGCATGTAGCACTACACTTCACTATGCCTACGAAAAGTGCTACGCTTCGTAGCTAAATGTAAAAACAAAAAGAGATTAATTTCAATGAAACAGCCATTTGATATGTTATTCAACATTTATTATTCATTAACATTGTGTTTTTAAATAGGTTTAAAAAGAAGGCTTCTTGCCTTTAGTCTTTTAAAAATTAAATTTACAGAGTTGATTTCATTTAGAGAGCGGAAATTAGATATATTTAAACACATTTAAAAATACACCAGTATAAATTAGAAGTTTCCAATAAGTACATTTATAATGACAATTAGTGCTTATTAATAATACATCGAAATTACAATAATTTTGAACAATAATTAAATTTAAATGACTCTAAACAGAAATGAGCTGAAAGTTTAAAATTCTAAATTATGATAAACTTCAGGTATGATTGTGGTGCCTGTCCACCGAAATACAATGGTTAACGTTAACATAATATTTTTTGGAAAATACTATAAAATAACAAATCGATATGTTTTATCCTACATCACTTCAATCTTAACCTTTTCCTGCCAGTGTCATTTACACTGCTTAAATTTCATTTATTTATTTTAACAAGTTCCAAAGAACAGCTTACATAATTTATACAAATTTTAATTACATTGTTCTTTTAAAGTCATTATATTGAAAGAAACACACGCAATGGTTAAATCGTGCTACGAAGAGCAAACCGATTTTGAGACGAGTTTAATTTAAATACTAATAAATGACTAGGCCGAAACCGTTATAGAATTAGATTAATTTTATAAGTATGCAGATAATTACTCGTACATATTGTCTTTAACACCAATTTTTACATCGACTGCTTTTAAGGTTTCTTTTAGCCGATAAGTTAAGCTTTCGCGGTCCTCAAGCTGGTCAGATGCTAGGCAGAGAATTAGTCAAATCTTAGTTGGTTAGTTATAAAAATGTATAGCGGCAAATTTGTCAAGTGAACAAGACCGCGACTTGAGACCCATGCGTCAAGTCGAACTCTAGCAGTCAATGTACCTACGAGAGACGACACTGGCAAATATTGAAAAATTTTCCATGCTTATACTTGGTCCCACCGCTTAACAAAGGGGTCTTCTGAGAAGCTTAATAAGTCAGCGCTGGGTATCGATCCCATGCAGTAATCGTAGTAGCATGACGAAGCATACAAAGACCCCTTTCACAACAAACCTTTAATTTAAAGTTATATAGGTAAATACTACAAATATATATGAAAAATACAAAGTTTAGTTTTCAAGTTGAACTCAAAAGTGTGTAAGAGAATATCAATGATATGAATGAAGTTACGATTGATAAAGTTACAAATATGTTTCATCATAATTATAGATGAGTACCTATGTGTTTAGGAGAGATAAATAGATGAGTACAGGTTACAAAGTCGAATTGGATGAAAGCCGGCTAATGGGTCAAAATTACATTACAACATCACAATAACACGGCAAATAAATACTTAAACATCAAATTATTTATTAAAATACCTATTTTACGAACTAAGTCTAGGTGTTGTATTATTCTAACACATATATTTTAAGCAGAATGCCTATTATAAGGCGTGGGAAGGGGTACGCTTCGCGATGTCAACAAAAGCCTGTTGATTTAGAAGGTAGTGTTGACGTTGGATGTTATCAAGTAAAACAGATATCGTTAGGTTTTTTCAACACTTCTTCTAACCGAGATAATTTACATAGTGCTAAATCACGATTGTAAACCATGTAGGACTATTTTTGCCGTTTAACAACATCGCGAATACACACTGAAGAATGTGGACGAAAGAAGGAGGTTAACAGCGTCTCTATCTAGATTATTTCGTTGTGTCAAAACCTTGCTCTTAAACTAAACACTTATAAATAATAATAACTATGACCCATCCTTTAAATGAATTCAACCGAGTAAATATTACATTAGAACCTACGTTTCCTTAACTTACTTGTTTTCATGACGAAGGTAGTAAAGATAGTGTATTAAAGAAGATATTTACTTGTTAGAACTTTCTGCATCGCATTGATCTCATGGTGATCGCGGTCCATAATAGGCCATACATTTTAGGCCTAAGTTAGGCATTTAGCTAACTTATTATATTAGCTGGAAAACTGAATCGTTTGAAAATGTTTTGCTATGAGTAGAAAAGGTAGGATGCAATGCGATGCAAGATTGTAAAATTGGTTTATGACTTTCAAGCTCCGAGTAGAGTATTTTAACGACTATGTTCTTTGTGTGGGCATACCTAATGACCGAGAGACAATAAAGCAAAAAGATAGTTACGTATACTTGTATGTAGTTATATCTCTAACAAAAATCCGAAGTCACTATGAAATCTAAAGTTGTCCCAACTAGGGAACACATGGCTAGATTTTTTTAATAAAGAAATAATTTAACATCTATAAGTACTAAAACTGAATATAAACTTTGCAAAACATAAGAAGAAAAAATAATAATTACTAACAACTAAAATATAAAGCAAACCTTATCTATAGGTTAACCTAGATAATGTTATAGTTAATCTAGATTGTCCTTAGCCTAATGAGTTTAATACCCATGCCCATATGGGGTCGCTAATCCTAATGAGTCTAAAACCCATGCCCAATGCAATATTGGGACTTACTTACGACTATAATGATTAAATAATGCCCTCTCCGGGACTTCTTAAAAGTAGTAACTACTTATTTACAGATTTTAAATTAATTTACAGACTAGTGTCCGTATATAATTATAATAATACTAGACAATGTCTTAAATTAGCTATTTTCAAGCTAATTCAGCAAGGTGGTCTAGTCTGTCGAGTTTAGTATAAATTATAATTAATACGACTCGTATGTACACTTAGCCATGACGATATGAATATAGTTATTAACACATTCATCCCCGACCATGAGCGGGCGATCTTATGTACATCTTAAAAAATACTGTCAATCTACCTTATGCAAACCCAATAAGGCGTGTCTATGTGAGGCTTTGGCCACAAGCCACCGCGACTGGAACTGTTTTAATAAATTAATAATATAGGCTTCTTAGATATTTAAGCATTGAATCTAGTTTTGCGGTTACATTTGCGCATCGATAATAGGTCACGAACCTAGAAGTAAAGGCAGTGGTTAAACCACTCATGACGTTAGAAGTAAGGTAGACAACCGGACTGATCAAGTTAGTAAGTACAGAGTGGAAAAAAGGATTGTAGCTTTTATCTATTTTATTTTGCCGTACTACTTACATGAGAACGTGATTAAACACGTACTTAATAGGTATTTACATCTTTTGTGTTCTTTTTCTTGCGAATAATGTGCTGAAGACTTACTAGCAGATTGTTTGCATGCGGTTAATAAACTTAATCTGGCCCACTGGCCCTCAAGGTAGCATACGGTAGAATAATGACAAGTAAATATCTATATTCGTGTCATGGTTAGACGTATACTAACTTACAACTATCAACAAAAACGGAGTTGCAAGAAAAGCTTGTGTAAACCAAAACTCGAAACCAAACAGAATGCTGCTCTTATTCTATTTTGCGCGGCATAAAGCTTTGCAAACTATGTCGGATCGCGTGCGTCATGCTACATTTGTAACAGTAGAATCACTTGCTGCTTTACCTCAACTTTCGAGATGAACTGAATTCTAAATGAGAACCGTAATTATACCATACAAAAGTTGTCAAAGACGCATGTATCCTACACGACACCCCATACAAGTCTCGCTAACAGATCAAACCGAACTTTAAGACGGCAAAATAACATTGCCGAGGCTTTAAGTCGTTGACACTGCAAATGAAACGTATATGCTTAAAGTCCATTATGCTAATGAAAATAAAGAGCCAATTTTAAGCAGTTTTGCTACGATAAAATAGGACTTGAGAACAAAACACAACAAAAACTTGTGCTACTCAGTATTACCAAAGTTATACTCGATTTAGATGTAGACCCTGGTTTCGATCTAGATCTTGATATTTCTAAACTAACTCGTAACTGTGAAAACTGGCGCACCATCTAACAAAACACCTTAAATTTGGCCCATCTATATCGGACAATACCACACCAAACAGATTAGTCAAAGCCTGTGGGGCAGTGACTTCAGTCACAATGTACTCGTAAATTAATTATTGCTGCATTGCGATTTTATTATAATCCGTTCGTGAGAAGATCTAAGTTCTAAAAAACGTTTCAACCATAATGAAAGTTAGTTGGTTGTTGCTTATGCTGGTCTATGAACTTCTTATAACAAAATCTTGACTGGCACCACTCGTATGTTTAGTCATAGGTATCACCTAATGTATTTGGTGTGATATCGGGCTTAGTCTATCTATGGTTCGTTCACTAACTTCTTTAACATTAAAATTTCGAAAAGTGGAATTTTATCATGAAAGAATATTGTGTACGACCCTATAGCACAAAAACAGGCTGGTCGCTACTACCTCATAGAGCAGAGTAGTTCAAAATCAAAATAATTAGTAAATAAGGTAATCCACATAAAGAACAGTGGCTTACGAAAAAAAACATAAATTAGCAAAACAAAGATAATATTATATTAAAACAATGACAACATTAAATAACTTAAAAATATAAATTAAACTCACGTTTAATGTGTAACCCCAAGATACGTTAGATATCCCCTCAGATCTTTTGGTACTTTAAATCCTCGGCTATGTTTAAAGGGTTGTCAGACGCAAATACAAAACATAAGAACTAAGTAATAAATAAAATAAGCTAGTGGAGAACAGTAATAGTCAAGATAAAAATATACATAATAACTTTAAGAATAAAAAACTTATAGAACAAAGTATATTATAGAAGTTGATGGTGATGATAAAAAAAAACAGCCATCAATGAATAAAAGGACGGATAGAAAAGCATTGATGGTAGTTGAAGTAATAGTAAAATATATAAATAAATAATAAATAAATAATGCTGGACAATCCACACAGCATATGATTCCTGATTAGAAAACAAAACTGATGAATTAACAGAACTGGCAGATAGTGAAGTTAAAAGGATATCGATGATAAAATAGCTATAGAAGAATGTTGCAAAATGAAGTAAATCAATTATTGTACATGAAGATGTAAAAAGTGAGGAAATATAGATCCTGTTATGAGTTGAATCAGGGGATGTCGATCATAGTATGTGGATAAATTGTTGGTTAAATAAAAAAACAGCCAGATAATTTGTAAATATAGAAAACTATAAAGAAAATAGGTATGTCATAGGTTATGATATAGAATAAAATATAAATAGAGATAATTTTATAGTGGTAGATAGATCTCTTACACAAAATAAAGAATGCAATGAGTTAATGTATAATGCGAAATATGTATCATCTATATAATATATAATTCGTAATGCGAAGAATGTCAATGGTGTTATGAATGAATAGTACATATAAATAAAAATCCCGAAATTTGCAAATAAAGTTGTATGAGTAAAAGAATTTGCGCAAAAATAGTATGCTAGTAAAAAGTAGTTGACGTCGGCCATGCAGTGATTCAGCCTGTCTCTGCACTTCGTCTTACCGTAGGCCTCCAACATGCAGTTTATATTACTAAATATACATGTTGGAGGCCTATCGTGGCTTAACTAATATAATCAAGCCCCGTAGCCAATAAGTTTCATAAGTTTTCACGGTAATCAATTAGTTAAATATAAAAGTAAGCTGGATTTAAAAGTAAGTTAAATATAGATTTGGAAATCGTTAAAAATACAGTCATGTTTAGGTCACACCAATACCTGGTCTTTAAAATATCAAACACCTCACGTTGTATAAAAACTAACAAGTTTGAAGTGATTACAAATAATATGAACAGAGTACGGGACAGGACTTATTGACTACGGACCTTTAAATTAATTTAATCCTTTACATATCAAATTATCTTTGTACACTAGATTTCGATATTGCTTTCGGAACAAAATTTCAGGAAATTTACAACTTAAAATTAAGATTAACATGGCCATGGTGTTAGCGTGGTAATAATTTTGACTAACCTAAAACTACGACGTGTTTGAAAACTTGGTCGTAATGGTCAATGTCAAATATTTGGTACACTAATTTTGACGGTGAAATTTTACTATTTATGGTCAAATTTGGACTAAGGGATTCAAATTTACTAGAGCAAAATAATTGTTAAGGCAGATCAGTTTACACCATGATATATAAAAGTAGTGTAATTCAGATTTTATAAAGATCGTATGTAGTTGAGCGTACTAAATTTTAGGAGGAAAACAAATGCAAAAATAAATTGAAAATCTAATGCTAAACTACGAAATAAAGTCATATAAATTAAATTTGCTAAGAATATACAGACAAAATCTTGCCAAGGGTATCTGGAATCTACGCTTAACCTCACAACCAAGTCCACAA
The DNA here is from genome assembly GCA_947095575.1 of Electrophaes corylata. Lineage (NCBI taxonomy): Eukaryota > Metazoa > Arthropoda > Insecta > Lepidoptera > Geometridae > Electrophaes > Electrophaes corylata. Next base: position 6,725,011 of record OX352698.1, on the reverse strand, counting down.
ATTGGGGCTCTATACCGAATCACATTTGGGAGTGAGACCGTGTAAGCGTCTGCGCTACCCACAAATGAACTCTGCAGATGTAGGTCATCTACAAAGTTAACTCGTGGGTGTTTAAGGCATAAATACTACCTAACCTTATGGTATCGATGCATAGTCGAAACAACGGCCCGATATTTTACACAATTTATACCTCCCCGAGTGAGCTTTAATAATTATATAAATTTACATACTTAATAAAAAGGCTACGTCCCATAGAGCAAGGTGGTCTAGGTTGGTCCTACAAAATCTATGTAACTGTTATGAGCTAGTCTGTTAGAAAAGTGCTATTTTTATATGTCGAATACATGTAGAAATTTACATTTTAGCTTCGTAGTATTTGGAAAGATGATCAACTCTCAAGGGACACAGCGTGAGTGAAGTGTCAATCTCACTCCCAACTTTAACTCTACAACTAAAAGCCTGTTGCACTTAGACCCTAGTCTGTCAGATACAAAAGTTATTAAACCTTAGCGAATATTGTTATTCTATTTTGCTTGTTTAAGAACATTTGAAGCTGACACCTAAAAATTAAAAGTACTAATCATACTACCTTATATTATATTCGCGGCTACACCACGCTTAGATGGAGCCACAAATATGTATATAATAAAAAGAATTTAAAACTAGCGCAGAAAAGATTTATCTACAGAAAGGCGTTATAAAAATATATCTTTACTTACATTAATTTCTTACAGCATATTTAGTTGGTTTTAATTTTTATATATTTTTTTTTACTTTCTTTAACCATGTGACGTAATTTCTGTTTAAAATTGTGTAAAGTAGGTAATGAATTGAATAAAAATAAATAAAACGCTGAATATACACCATAAACTGATTGAGTGGTTCAAAGGGCCTAGCATGAATAAGTTATGCATTGAAGGCATAAACGTATCGACTTGAAATTTGATACACTGCGCGGTATTGGAGTGATGCCGTTGCCACGCAGCTTCATGTCTTGCATGTATATGCGACATCCCCACGCGTAGATATACGTTTGCGGTTTAATGTCAAAATTATTCGTGTTAGGCTAGGCTCCCTAATAACCAAATTTACGACACCTCGTTTGATAGCCGGGCAACCATTTACCGGTGACACTCGAGGTGCGTTTAGTTAAAATTGCAAACGAAGTAGCTAAGCTTATTGTCTCTCGTCTCGGTATTACCTAACTGTAAAGAAACGTAGGTGGAAAACATAGTCGCGATGCAAATCACAAAGCCTGAATAACAAGAAGCCTTCAGAAAAGTCGATGTCAGAGCACTGAATCTGAGTTACGCTATTTTGTGTAACGCGAGCCCATTTACCGAGTGGGGCTTGTATGGAGTTAAGGGAGATCTTAATACGCCCGCTAGAGACCCTTAACATGACTTATTACAAAACCTAGTCAAAAAACGGGCTCGCGTTTCACAAAAACATTGAGCATAATTCAGACTTAGACAGGAGTAATTGCAGCTACTCACGGAAAGGCTACGCACTTGAATTATTATATTTAGTAATTACACCAAAACGTTCGAAGAGTATTGAACTTCGAAAGACGAGATCATTTCAGTGGCGGAAGAGATTCAGCAACGCCTTTATATGTAAGCATACATTTAAATGTACATTAGCGATCACCTGTTCAATGCTGGTCGTTATGCAGGCTTTCCGTGGTTCATCACCGCGATCGCGCAATCGAACCATCGACTGCAGAGATATTTTTATCGAAAGGGTAAGAAGAGGGCCCTGTATCATAGAATAAAAGTTTCACATCTAATTATTATATTATTAGTGGCTAATTATTACAACATCAAGAGAATTCGGTTACAAGGGGAGCTACTCGATAATTTTACTAAACACTTATAAACAACCAGATGGATCCAGGGCCAGAAGTCGTGAATATCCTTAAAGTAAGTGACGACACTTATTATTTAATGTTATAATACTGAAGTTAAACATTAATGTTATTTCTAAATAAGTCAATGAGTTTAGTACAGCCACAAGGTTAGACCGGGATACTCGTAAGTATATTAATTCGGGTGCGTTAACCTTGTGGAGGCTCGTTCTCCCCGGAAATATACACATATACAAAATATCACTCGTCAGGTCGGTTCACTCGCGCCGACCTCAACCGCTCCGGTTACTAAAATCTCTCTCTTATAATTACCTCCACTGTCTACATTTCCGGAGGCGGCCTAACCTCACCTATAACAGTTAGTGCTCAATCGAAGAAAACAAGCAGCACAGGGGGCGACTATCGCCCTGGAGGTATACTCTCCGAAGTATACGATATCTTAACATTATTAAATACATATAAGGTTTGATAAAAAAATATAGGATCATCATTAGGAATTAGGGGTAGATTTAATTCTAAGCCCAGAGGCCGGTCGCAAAGTTAGATCACCGTTGTAAGTCCTGGACCCGAAGTCCAGTTCGTGACAGCGGCCGGTCTCGGGCGGGCGACTACTTGAATATGCCATGAGAAATAAAACCACCGTGGAGATGAACGACGGTGACGTGATGCATGCGATTTCTATCGCGCATTGAAGTAGTGCCGAAAGGAGTGCCGTAAAGGCGGTGATAGTGGAAGATCAAGGGAGCGCTAGGCGAAAGGTGATGGGGAGGGGATGAAACACGAGGCCGCTGTTACCAAGTCTGTTCCAGATACAATGGAGACAGGACATGGACACCCAGCGGCCAAAAATACAATACATAGTTGATATAGATTCCTGAAAAGCTATCGCTTTACCTCTGCACTCGTAGCGTAAACTGCTGATCAGAAACCTACAACGGGAGCGCACGCCGAGTTACTAATCACAGGTTACTCGACGTACTAACTTATCTATCTAAGACGGTAGCATCACGACGGCGTCTCTAAAAATACAAGTGAGAACGCGGCCGAAGAATGCAAAGCGACACGTCTTCTAGAGCGTGCGTACCTTATAAATATAAATACTGATTATTTAATACTGGGTAGGTCGTATAGAGTGCAGTCTGGGAACGCGACCTATGCTAGTCTAGATGAGAAGCTCGTAGGTTAGCGCGTGCGATCGCGTCGTGTTTAGCGGTGGAGCTTAGGTTGGTAGCCGTGGCTCATGCGGTCGAGGAAGCGGTGCAGGTCATGGAAGCGTGGCCGGTGCTCTGGCTCACGGCGCCAGCACTCATGCATGAGGTCGTACAGTTCGCGGCGGCAGCGCGGAGGCGGGGCGCACGGGACGCGCGCTCCTCGACCACCACATCGCCACTCGCCAGCATTCGCCACCACCTGTCACGAAGAATGTCTAGTAGATTGTTTCGCAAAACATAGTAGGCGGCGTTTATTATATTCCTACTAGAAAATTAAAAATAAGAAGTTTAGATGTGTGCCTCAATAACCACGTATTATTTATTTATTTCTTGGAAAACCAACAGCTTATACTAACTAAATAACATTGGGAATCCGGAAAGCCAATTAAAGGTTTTCACGTATAGAATTTGGTTATGATACACTTGCTAACTGTGAAAGTCTTATTGAACCGTATTATGCCGTAAGTATTGATGTTACAATCACCACCACCACCACCACCAGACAGTGGCGGATTTGCAGTCTCGGCCGCCCTAGGCCCCAAGCCATCAGCCGCCCCTTTCTCAGCATCGACCATATACTGCCCTACGGTCGTGGCCGCCCCTAAATCTGGCCGCCCTAGGCCCGGGCCTACAGTGCCTTAGGGTAAATCCGCCACTGCCACCAGACCAAGCCACTGGTGTATGCTAGTCATAAAAAAAACAATTTCTTATTATGTGAGCTGTAACAATGCTGTAACGTTACTGTAGCTAATCATAATATCGTTACTAATTGTTCGGAAAATCCATGGTAGTTCGTGAGCCGGCACATGGGGTAAGCTCCATCTGCGGCACTCTGACTAATTAGGTATTGCTCTGAATCTGAGACTTTTTACTTGTTTTCTGTTATTTTGCTCGCACTTTGTCATTATGTTGGCATACATGGGTTAAAGATTATGAGTTTCTGGATTTAACTTGTCGATATAGCCTGTCTGTCCTAAGCTGTGACCAACTACAGTCATTAGTACGGGGGTAACACATACCTGTTACAAAGCTACCTATACTTATTAATCTGCAGTTCCAAGATATATCTAGTTCATCACACAAATTAGAATCTTACCTGGTCATCGTTCATCTCATCAAAAGGTTTGACCGAGCAGTATGTCAGTATTTCCCAAACAGTAACCCCAAACGACCAAACATCGCTGGCCGGTGAAAACATTCCCTGAAAGCATCAAAAAGAAAATTTTAATTCTTAAAAATTGAAGTTTGATATGTTACAAAAATGGATGCCTCAGTTTGCATATTCAGGAATCTCTACTACTCAGTGAGTACGTAATTCAACAATTCAATGAACTGGAAACTGAACCAAGATCTCGTTTAGAATAGTAACTTATTTTATATAATATTCTTGTTTGTTTATTTTAGAAGCAATTTTATGATGGGAATTTCGTAAGCAACTTTCCTACTTTAATATTTCAGATGGCTTACTTTATAAATAATGTCATTGCATTCTGCTATTAGTGAATCTGTTAATATCTGTTAAACGTACGATTAGGAGGCTCTCCCAGGCCATCCAGCGCAGAGGTATCTGAGTGCCGTCCGGCATGATGTGGTAATCGCCGACGAACTCTTCGCAAAACATTGCGTAGTCAGACACCTTTACGATAAGTTCCTCACTCACTGTCACATTCCTAGAAACAAAATAAAATATTTTAGTTGCTACAATACGTGCGTAAGCGCGTAGCTCTACCACACAGCTACAGACTTAATAGTTAACCACTATCTGAGTAGTTGGCTTTAATTAGCCCTATAGCTTAAACCTTGAGATACTTTAATGAAAGGATTCTCAAGGTCAAAATCAAAAGTTGAAAATTCAACACTAAATCAACACCATCACTTGTAGCCAAAACAGATATTATTGCATTTGCCAAATAAAAGCTCAGAACCTTCTCAGTTGGGTTATAAAACCAATATTTTAGGGATCTTACCGGGCTGCCAAATCGCGGTGTACTAATTCGAATGATTCCAGATACTTCATGCCGGCTGCTATCTGACAGCATATGTGAATCAAACTGGAATAACTGAAAAGAAATATTGATTTAGTCATGTTGTCATGAAAACGCAGATTACAACTTTTTGAAACAGCTTTTTTGTTTAAAATAAAACGATTGTGACTTTAGTAGGTACCTATATTATACAAGTATAAAATATGTCTTATGCCTCAGTCACTTAAAAAATTGCAAATTACGAGGAATATTATAACAGTACTATCAGTTTTGTGAGATGTTGCACTAGAGTGCACTTTCAGATCAACTTAGATTTACGCTATGATACTTACCTGAGTTTCTTTTCTCGACGTAAAATCGTCGGGAGACAAGCGGCTTCCCCGCGGTCGAGAGCTGCGCATGGGGGCTCGAGCAGGCTCAAACCTAACACTCTGGCTAGTTGAGGGTGTTTCAAACCTGCGCCCCATGTAGCTTCGCGGGCAAATGCCGCTCTGGAACAAACATTTTGTTGGTTACTACCAATATAAATCTGACTAACTGTGCCAAACTTCGAAATCTACATGTATTTAGCCGGTGAAAATCATAAGTAACATACACTTCATGAGACGAGATCAAAAACATGGGACATTGCAAACATCTTCTGAGCTAAGTGAAATAGGTGCCATTCACTGACTTTCAAACCTAGACTAAACCTACTTGATATCGTTATGGCACCCGCGCCATAGCGTCTTGACAACAACAAGGCGGCGGCGGCGGCGGCGGCTGCCACCTGTGGTCTCTTCGTCGCTCAGCTCTTCGATGCCGTCGGTCTCGCATATCTGGAGCTGTTGGTAACAAACACGGAGTTATATCCTACTGCATCTTGGTAGCCTGGAATATGCATACTACTATCACAGTATATCTGATGAACTATGTACCAAGTAGTATATAATCGTTCGCCACTAGTTTATGCGAACTTATTAACATAATATTGGGAGCCTTTGTTTCCTTTTTCACATTGGAGTTCTAAGATCCTATAGATCACTATATAGAATAGGTACATTCAGTTTCTGAGAAGTTACTTAAAAAATGTACATAAAAAGCGTTGTAACGAATTTACATTTTATTTTGGCGCACTTTCTTAGAAAATAGTTCTTAAGCACGTAATGTATAGTAAAGGAGGGCGGCGAATTTGCCGTGTATTTTGCAAAAGCCTACTTTGGCCCAGTTTCTAAGTTTGCCAAGCGTGGAGAATGGGCTTCGCGCCTAGAGGATTTACAGGCCTTGAGAAAAAGATACCTTCCTAGTTTAGAATGTATATTCTGCATGCGCTCGAGTCGCAATATCTTAAACACAAACAGGAGTGTGCTTTGAATATGTATTTTATTGAGTGCACTTTGAATTGAATATGGATTTAGAATTAGTATCATCTTTTTTATTACACATACCTACTCCTTTACCGTGAGCCCCTACAGCACGATTTAAAACTGACAAAAACAACGCCAAAATTACCGTTGCTATCGTGCTTGACAGATACCATGGTTTCCATTTATTTGTATTATGTAAAGGATTTCAGACTTGTGCGAAGATGCCCTCGTATCCGCTGTTCGGGTCTGTTCGGGCCTAATCAGACTGAGCTCACGATACACATAATCAGGCAAACAAACTACTCCACTGGTTACTCGAAAGTAACTCGAAAGCAATCAAATAAGCACAAAACTAAAACTAATCTTCACAAAGAAACTTGTATTGTGTGCCCATACTTAAATTAAGCAAGTTTGTTACGTATACATTCTTACAATATTGTAAGAGCGCGATTTTAGTGCAATCATCGTAAAGAACCATCGATATAAGGTAATATGTAGTCAGAAAGTGTTGGATATAGTTTTTCATCCATAAGTAAGTTACGCGGTGGGTGCGAGATAAAGGAACATTGTGATTCAGATCGCATATTCGAATTCACCAGCGAGCTCGGGACTCCATGATTGTTTTCAAACTTTAGCGAAAATATTGATCTGACTCTTTCTTAAAATGTTGTGCAATGTAACTTTAAATGCTTCTTGAATTCAGATAAAACAGATGCATACTTATGCATCATTTATACCAATTATAAAAATCTTCTGTCTGACTGACTGACTTATAAACAACGCACAACCTAAACTACTAGTCGTAGAGACTTATACATTTTTGGGGTATATTTGTCTTGGTACGTAGAGGTACTTCGTACTTTAAAAAATCACAAATTTCAACCTCTAGACGGGCGCAGCGGGTTCGTAAAAAAATCACTTCCCGCGGGCGAATTCATACGCGTTTCGCTAGTAAGTAGGTACATACCTAATTTTCGTGTAAAGATTATTACTATCTTAAATATATTAGAAAAACCACAATCCACTGGACTCTAAAACCTATAAAAATGTAAAATCTACTTTGCTTGAATTGCAATGTATTGAAAGTACCTACTAACAAATAATACTGTTTTATGTAATTCATGCTTGATAAAATACTTTGAACGAATTCTACATAAACGTCTTCATTCCACAATAACATATTTTCAATTCATTTCAAAAATATCATGTCCAAAGATGTTTCAAGTTCCAACAAAGTAGTTTCAAAAGAAAAATCTCAACGAAAAAGTAAACAAGTGAAATCTCTGTGAATCCAGTGGCTAATGGAATTAAAGTATTGTTTGCTCAGGTGTCCTGAGCCGGTGCGGTGGTGCCATTGTAAACAACCAATTGGAAGAGGAAAGTGCTGCAGACCGGCCAATTGTCTTATTGCTTTAAGGGGGTGGTATCCGCCAACGAGAGGTTTTCTCCGTGTTATTTCTCTTTGGTGAGTGAGTATAAATGTCCAAAAAATATTGCTTATTAAAGACTAAATTTTAATTTGAACAATTGAAATAATTCTAACTATATTATTACTATATGAAAAAAATATCCAAAGTGAAGCAATTTTTATTTTAAATTTGGTTATTTCTTCTAAGCGGTATTGATTTTAAGTATTTTTTTTTCACACAAATATTTGTCAAAGTATTTATCACAAAGTGAACAATTGGCAGTTCGAACTAATAATTCATTAGGCTACAAATAATTATTTCTTGAATGCGATATGAAATGGAATGCGCGCGGGTCCCTGTGCGGGCGACGGGCGGCAGTGCAACTCAGTATGGACAGACTCCTCAAGGTCGTTGGCGAGTACCACCGCCTTAAGATCTGACGTCGATGTCTAGGGTTTTAGCTCTAGTTTTGTGTTGTTGTTTGACTTTTTGCTAGATTAAGGTGAAATTATTATTTCAAGTCTGTACTTGCACTGTTACAACCGTTGTTTTTTGAAGATTGATTTAAAAATGTAAGTAAAATAAATACTGATGCACATTTCGCACAACACCATCTAGCCCCAAACTAAGCTCAGCTTACTATGAGAACCAGATACCTAGTAGAATACTTAATTTTTTTTTTGTAAATACCTACATATTTTTAATACAATATCCACCCAGACACAGAATACAGAACACAGAACTATAGCATCTGTGTTCATCACACAAATATTTGTTCTTAGTGGAGTTCGAACCCACAACCTACAACGCAAAAAACAAAGTTACTCCCAACTGAGCATGACGGCTGTAGGTAACTTAACTAATTTATATTACTTTGCTCCAAACGATAACCTAGGTAGGTAAGTAACAACTGTTATCGTTTCATCACGACTGAAATAACTTGTACCCCCATGCAAAGTGAGTTTTTATTCGGGAACGATGATTATTCCTTTTACGCAGCGACAGGAAAAACAACTAAAATTGTTTCGAGGTTGATAATCCAATAATCTCCTCATCCGTATAATTTATTTATAACAAGGAAAAATACGAATACATCGCCACTTTTTATTACTTTCTAAGAGCGCTTGAAGTATTAAAAAAAGTGATCGAACAAAAATCAACTTTACGTACATTACAAAGAACGGTAGAGAACTCTATGCGAGAATGTTAGACCAATAAGTTCCACATTACATATATTTCACGAGTCCATTAAAATTGCGTGCTTCGTCCAGCAGTGTTAAATAAAGATAAAGTAGCAGTATCGTCGTAGCTTACGATACAGTTACTATGTAACGGGCCATTGCTTATCCGATAGTTAGTACAGCGCAAATGCCTTGTAGATGCATTGCGGGTTTTTTCCCGGCGTCCTACAATTTTACATTAGTAGCTACCTCGATGATATTTATTGCTGCGGCAACTGTTTTTTACGCTCGCTAGTATCCGGGTTAATATCATATGTTGTTTACTGTTCGCCCATTATGTAATGGACTAAATTATACAATAATATAATAACCCCTGTTAAGGGCTCAACACACTTGAGGACAAAGATTTGTGTGATGAATATAGGATGTTTGTTCTCTGTCTGGGTTATACTGTATTGAAAATATTTATTTACAGAAATAAAACGTACGTAAGTGTTCTATCAGTCATATGGTTTCTATAGTACAAGCTATGCTTAGGTTGGGGCTATTAGATGATGATATGTATAAATGTCCACAAATATTTATTTGCTTATTTATTAAATGGGTCACTCACATGTGTACATGCAGCTAGACGAAACTCGAAAATATCAAAAGATGTGAAGTTTACTTCAAATGTATGTCTTGGGATATATATTTTTTCACACAATGGTGTGAGCAAATGTGCTCGCCATCGTTCCATTAAATATCATGTAAGCCTTACCAAAAGCAAGTCAAACCTTAGGCCAACAATATTGTACTGGATTTAGTTATTTTCCAGATTGTAAATGTGGTTTAAATTTAGAACCTCAAAATTCGTGTGATAATTTTTACGATATTTACATAGAGATCAACGATATTCAAAAATCGAACAGTGAAGTCAACTGACCTCTTTCATGCAATTATAATAATAGAAAGAAGTTATTGATCAAAAAAACAAAATTCTGAGGGAACTTTTACTATTTCGTTAACATAGGTAATAGAATAATAGTTTTTGTTTTCTATAACTGGAAGAACTGGACCAGAATAGGTAGGTAGTAAAAATTACACACTATCAAGTAATACCCCACTTTTTTGTAGATGTTGTAGGGTCAGGTGTGCAAGAAGGCAGTTTTAAATTAAATTTATGTTAAGTACTGTCCCATTCACATATTGAGTGGGATGGCGATGGCCGTTAAATATTAGAAAAATATGAAAAATAAACGCCCCAAGCTATTAAGGCTCTCGAGGTGAGGGGGTTGGGCAGAAGAGGGAGGTGTAGCGGGTGTGAGCAGATTGCATTTTCTAGCTACGGCCAGTAATCATTTTTTATCGGTATTTTTGTAGACCAACATCAGAAAGCGGATCAGCCACTGGACTATAATTTAACTCTGCCATATCTATAATTTCTACATCAGTAAGTAACTGGCTCGTAAAAATAAATATAGATAAAGTAACACTAGAAAAGTCTGCCTAATTTATAAAATAATAGTAAGTAATGTGACAAATAATATTATCAATAATAATAATTATAAAAGGTGTAATTATAAGAGAGTTTAGACAATAAAAATCCGCAAACAGTATGTATGTCACATAATGGATGACAATATGAATAATGGATACTAGAAATGGTATGCTACCTGTCATGCATTTTGACTATGCGTGACAGTGGTAGTTATTATAAAACTTGAGTGAGAGCTATGTCAAAGTGGATTAGTGACCAATGTACAAATCAAAAGCCATTTAATACCTAGAAACTTAAGGATAATTTTAAATTGTCTAAGAGGCTAGAAAAAAGAAAAAGTTACGCTACCTTGTAGATGTTTTGTTTTTTATTGGAAACTGGCCTTGTCACTATCTGTTATTACTTGTTGATAAGACTTGATGGCAATAGTTTGGACGTAATTTATTTCTGACTTAAAGTTTATATTTTTTAAATAATTTGTATAAGTTCCAGAAGTAACTCCAGAAGATAAATAGGCCAAGAGAGCAACCGCTCAGTACCAAAGGGGCTAAGTTGGACGTTACGCTGACGTGTTAGTGGAAAAGTGCTAGAGATGGATCGCCGAATTAACATATCAATGGGGTCGTGTTATCTTTAGTATACTTAGTTATGAATCATATTACATGAAAGCGTGGCAAGGGCTGAATTTATTTTCTTTTTTAGCCACATTTCTCATTTATTACTATACTAATTTATTGGCATTTGGTATATTGACCATTTATTTTTTCAATTTTTAATGTTGAATTGGTAACGTTTTTTAATAGGTAGATTTTTTAATATGTAATAACTCTTCGTAAAATGTTTATATTCTTTTAGGCTGGGCTAGTACAACCCCCCATACTAATCTACCATACCAATTTTGTACACAGTGTCATAGGCAATAAATATTTTTTATCTGTATCCTATTTTTTGGAAAACGACACAGTAATTTAAAGAAAGATTATTAATAATTAAATTGTTGATAAAATTAAATCTATTTAGCTTGATAAAGAGCGACAGAAAATAAGTCTATTGGGACCAAAGAAGCATCATTTAATTATAAATTATGCATTTTGATTAGGTATTTCAATTTATGGTTAATGGACGTAAAATTATGAATTTATTAATTTAAATTTTTTTTTCTTATAAATTTTTTATTTACCTGAGCTTATTTTTCTGGACTACTTATCTTCTTTATGGCACCTGTCCTTGAGGTCTTAGCACAAATGTGAATGAATGTTTCCTCTAAGTTTTGATGAAAAACGCCATCATTTTCTTCATAACTGACAGCCAACTTTACTTTTTTTCACTGACTCGACTTGACTAAGAAGTATTTATTCAATCTACTTCACATTGGCAAAATTGACTGTCGAATGACGGACAGATGCCATTACGAAGAAAAGAAGAAGATGACTATGGGGATTCGTTTTCTGTCATCTTTGGAAGCAACATTGTATTTTCATTTTAATTGTTTTTCTAGTGTTATTTTAAGTTCTGATGGGTAATTTTGGTGGTATTTTAACCATCATTACTTGAGGTCTTAGCACAAGTGTGAACAATTGAAATGAAAGTGTGTTATGAGGCATCCTGATTTGAACGAAAATGTTTCCCTTTGAAGAAAACGATGGCGTTTTTCTTCAAAACCGATGACGGCTGACTTTACTTTTTTTACCGACTCGACTTGACTAAAAAGAATTTATTCAATCCACTTGACATTGGCAAAATTGTCCGCAAGTCGGACAGATGCCACAAAAAAAAAAACAAAGATGACTATGAACTCATAGTCGTACCAATTTGTATCATCATCATAATCTGCAGTCTTACTACTCGTAATGCTGGGTATTGTCCTTTACCATCTAAGGGTGTCAAATAAGATGGAGGATAGATGGAGTCCTAGATCAAGTAAAGTAATTCTAGCCATGACTGGAAGGCGTTGAGTTTAATGCGGATTAGACCGTCATCAGAAATCGATCCTAACTAATGGGGACCCGTCACAGTTTTATCTGTGAATGCAGTTTTATAGGCCTTGAGAAACTAAAACATAACGTGCAAAATTTTTTTTTCTACGGCCAAAACTGACTAGGTTATGGGCAAAATACCGAACGAGGCTCACTGACCGCGCGAACAGCCTAGCGAAGAGATATTGTGACGTCATGTCACAATGACCCAGCGCTAGCCGCCGAACCCGCGCGGTTTTGTTAAAAAAAAATTAATTTAAACCAGAACACGACCCGCGCAGATCGAGTGAACTTTAATAAAATAATGGTGGAGAGCGCGAGCGCGGGCGAAAGAGAATCGAGACGTCACGGTTCCCTGACATGAGCTATCCGGCCGCCCCGCGGTTGGCTTGTACAAAATGTGTAATATCTTCGCAACCAATGGAACGATTTCAATGATTTAAAAACTATCGTATCTAAACAAGTAAAAGGAACACCATTACATAGATAATATATGCATTTTCCGACTTGGTACGGGAGCTCATTAGCCTACGTGACTGACACTGACTAATCGCGTCAGATAGACGGAGCCGGCCAATTATCTAGTTTGCACTGCATCCGAGGTTGTTCGTATTATGCTTGTATTTTAGTTGAGTTGAAAGCGAGATTTTGAGGGTTTGATTTGAGAATTCTAAAGGTATATAACCTATAAGGTGGATCAAGATCAGTAGGAGTGAATCCTCATAGTAGCTGGTAATCACCACAAAGGCAGACCGAAGGGGAGTTAACGCGACGACCTGAGGAGCTAGCTAAAATTCATTTCAACGGTCTATTGCTAACAAATATAGTATGTATAGAATAGTATGTATGTATTTATAGCGATGATGAATGTGGAATTGCATTGTTTCGGACCTAATAACATTGGCGCTAGGCATTTCTAACAGGCACGTCGAAAGTCGTCATTTCCAGATGAGAATGGAGAAGGTGGAGGCAGTTGCCTATTAGCAGTGGGACCGAAACAGCTCAATAAAAAGTTAAAATATAGCTACTTATCTCCCATTTTGTCTTATATCCCAGGATGTACATTACCTTATGGCATAACAAGTGGTTTGTAACCGACGCGACGTGGTCTCTAAAGGTCGTAGCACACGTATCAACTCGGAATGGGATCGTCACCGTATCAACTCGAGCCGTTCAGTATTAGTTATATGAAACTCCCTACTGCAGCGCACACTAATCGGAATCGTAACGTAATCGCCTCGCCTCGGGACAAGCTCACGACCCGCGGTGCGGTGCGTGGTCGGCTTGCCGTTCCCGCGCTTACGGTTCTCCGTACCCTAGCTTACGGCTCTCTAAAATGTGTGCAAATGCAATCTGACAGTATTCGAATATGGTACCTGCGTTGAAATGTATTAGGGCAACCAAACAAGTCCAGGTGCTTACATTTCCACTGGTAACCCACGATATCTTAGCTAACCCGGAAGAGTAACAAAAGGATAGAAACAACTTGACTAAAATACTATCATAGTCTAAACCAGCCTCGCTTTGTGACCGAGTTTAAAGGGTAAGCCTAGGCTGTCAGTGGAAAATCAGTCAAACATCGAACTATATATTATTCTTCTTCTTTTCCTCGTATTTGTGGCTTTTCAATGAACGTGTTTTCTTTTATTTTAAATTGGGGTGGTGGGTAAAGACTACTAAGGTTAATTGCCTTTTATAGTTTATTTATAGGATAGCGGGGTTCTCGCGATATTTTCTTGATCATCAGATGTGTTCACTAGACAAGCTCACCCGTAGCACCAACAATTTTTTTTATGCTACTGCTATTAGAACCTATGGCCTACCTGATGTTAAGTGGTAACCATCACCTATAGTAAAGCATTGCCTTGTAGGTCACGCACGTTAGGTACGCACCCTACGATGCACTACCCTGCGTGTATCAACCTGAGGCATGCTGGTGTTAAGCCTCATGTGCCTGTAATTTCACCGGGACTTTTCCCTTCAAACCACGATCACGATATTGTAAAGAACCTGGGAAGTTTGTGGTCGGAGAAGGCTTGAAATACTTCTTCCTAGAATTATATGGAGAACACTATCCGGCAGTGAACTTCACCAGATTATGACGGACGGAAATCACTGCAGGCCAAACGGGGACGATCTCGTATTAATTGACATGTTGACTGATGCGTGCTATCTAATGCTTTATTGGTAATTAATCCACTATTTGCACACTAGTGTGTAGTACACAACTACTTAGTTAAACAAGATATTGAGCGAAGGTATGTTTATCTTATGATGTTGTATTAGTAAATGATAATTTATAGTTAAGATAGTATATAGATATAGCAGCTTGAAATACTTTATTAGTATAACTATAGTAGTAAGTACATAATTAATAATAATATATATGCTGGACAACCCATACAGCGTCATCTAGCCCCAATTTAAGCATAGCTTGTGTTATGGGTACTAGGTGACCGATATACTTACCTAACACAATACATTACATACGTAGATATTTTTTATTATACCTACATAGAAAATACCTAAAACACCCGGAATAATAATTAATATCAATTTTAATAAAATGAATCAGTAATTTGCCTACTGAATATCAACGGTTTTATTGTGTAAATATATGTGTATGTAAGTACCATGTTTGGAGATTGACACGATTAAAACTTGATTTTGATGATATTTCGTTACGCTGACTGCTAGATCTAGCAAAAACCATGTGCTTTACATAGTTTATTCAATTGGATTATAAGAGGTTAGACTTTACGCCACTGATCAGTTATTTTGTTATAGAGCACCGAATAAACTCTTTTTTAATGGTTGAACTTCTCAAACATAACAAAAAAAGTACAATACTTGCTCCACCATTAAAATTACTTATCGATGTACCCCGATCGGTGGACGCCATCAAAATTATTCAAATAAAATAAATAAATAAATAATGCCGGACGATCCACACAGCATCATCTAGCCCCAAGCTAAGCAGAGCTTTTGTTATGGGTACTAGATGACTGATATACTTAATACAATATTATATTACATACATAGATATTTTTTTTTATTATACATAGAAAATACCCAGAACACCCGGAATAAATATTTGCAGATCGTACAAGCAATTATCCCAAGGCGGGAATCGAACTCGCAACCTCTGCGTCGCAGGCAGACATTCGCCCGCCGCGCCACATCGGTCGTCGGAACTTGAACCACATTGAACTTCTCAAACGTAGCAAACAAAGTACAATACCTGCTCCACCATTAAAATTACTTATCGATGTACCCCGATCGGTGGACGCCATCAAAATTGAAAAATCGATTCGACTATTTGCAGTGGGTAAATGCGGGTGTGATGGTTGATGACTAGCCATAACATCAATACTTCTGATGAGTTGATGGCTGGACGGTAATTACGGGAGCTCGCTGATGTGACCAACGTTTAATATTTCATTAGGACAATTTACACTCCGCGGTATTTCGATTCTGCATGATGAGTTTTAAAGAAGCACACTTTACATAAAATGACTAAAAAGTAAAAAAAAAACAGGTAAATGATGTGAATCGCTGAATTGTGAGGAGACTGACGAGTTTTTTCTTTTGTTTAAAGCAAGGAATAATATAAATCGATATGCGGTGATGAAGTAGAATGTAGATACTTACCAATCACACCCAAATAGTAACGCATGTTGCCATGTCCCTCAAAAATGGGCAAATGATGGTAACCTGGGCAAAGCTTGGGGCTAACTATCGGTATCATTCAGGTAGATTGGGCAGGTGGCTATATAATTTGTGGTTTGGATCAATACGTTTCTGAGTACCTGCTCGTATCAGATTATTTACTATATAAGTACAGACATATATACAAACACATTGTGAATGCATAGAATGTGCAAATGAAAGCAAGTAAAGGTAAGTATTACAATGGTACCTACATACTCACTGATATTAAGTACTATTTTTTCAGAAAAAAAAAATTCTTATGCCAATCGATGCCGCGTTCTACCTATAAAGATAATCTTCTAAACCGTCTTGTTCGTACAAGTCAAACACAACACAAATCTTTCCCGATCAGTACTTTAAGTTAGAAACTTCTGTTTGATAAGAACAAGAAAGTCTGTACCTCTTGTGATCGAGAATTGCTGCATAGCGTCCTTTTTTACAACTACTGCAATTCTAAGTATCATTCAATGTCTTTTGTCTATTATTTTTGAGCGGATTTTGATTATCTAAGCGCGTGTTAGAGGCTCTTATAGTAATAAAATCCAGATATATTATCAGGAGATACTCATCTGATAAACTGCCAGTACTATCGTTAGTTTCCACTGTACAAAACATATTGACATCTCTATTTTTTATCAGTGTATCGAACCATGTTATATCTGTCTTTCTGCAACTTGTTGAAGCAAAATATGTATCCTATACATGTAGCAACAATAATAACAGATCTTGCAGCATGTTAGAAGATTTGTATCGATGTTTACCGACCTAGTCGGATCACTAAAAACAAGACTAAAAACAAAACATATTTTGCGGCAGTGTGAACGACCACAATAAGTCTTGAGATTTGTCATAGAATTTACAGTTTCTTGCAGTGCGAACAAGCCCCATCAAAATAAGTTTTGCGTTTATATACATGTTGTGAAACATTCACTTGTCTAAGGTTTTAGTGCAAACACACAGCGGAAATTCTTAAGACGTGTTTATACACACCTTAAGAATTTTCCATTAGTTTTACAGAATATCTTGACAAAAGAAGCTTTTTATAGCCAACATAATCGATTCCTGATTCCATTATTGCCACTACGAGTACGTAACTGCAATCACCTCCGCTTTTTCACTGCGATCAAAGTGTAGCTTCAATAATCGGATTCAATACGACTTAGTAGAGACTGGTACGAAACTTTTGCAATTAACTGAGAGGCTTCTACAAGCTTAGTTGAAACAATGAGGGCTGATTTGAGGGTGCGAGCAATAGGATGTAACACCGGTGGCTGTAACTCACTAAGGACTGCACTAGACCGCGTACCACATTACATACGGACCATAACAGCTACAACGAAACCACTCGAGCACTTCTTTGGGTGGCTAGTAAGTTTTTCTAAAAATAAGTATCTGATGATGACCATAGTTTGACGACCGATGTGGCGCGGCGGGCGAATGTCCGCCTGCGACGCAGAGGTTGCGGGTTCGATTCCCGCCTAGGGATAAATGTTTGTATGATCTGCAAATATTTATTCCGGGTGTTCTGGGTATTTTCTATGTATAATAAAAAATATCTATGTATGTAGTGTATTGTATTAAGTATATCAGTCATCTAGTACCCATAACACAAGCTCTGCTTAGCTTGGGGCTAGATGATGCTGTGTGGAGTGTCCAGCATTATTATTATTATTATAGTTGTCTGTTCTTTCTTGGTTTTGATTACCTACATATTTTGAAAAACAAAAGTAGGTATCTATTATAGTATTCTATTGGTTATCTGGTTCACATTAAAATAAGTTTGGTTGTGTTTAAATGACACTGTGTTAAGAAAATATTTATTAACATCAAACTGGTACTTAAATTAAGTACACCTTGGCAGACGTTTCACAATATGCTGTTTAGCTCCAAACGAAGCAAAGATTGTACTATTTGAACGATATAACTAATAAGAGTATCTACTTACACATTTCTTGTAAATACCTACATACAATAATTATTTAAACTGTAATAATGATAAAAACCGTAGCACGGAGTAGATGCTATGACTGTTTTAATAGACACATAAATTGGACCATGCGACACCGTTTGTGGTCTTGTGGTGTGTGTAGTTTAGCCACTATCCTGTGTATGTATATGTTCTCTTTAGCATCCCTGTTTCAACTATGAACGTCAATTACGGTTAAACAGGGTAACTTCTAAAAATTAATAAACCATTTGTACCTACGCGAGATATTACTGATATACATACCTACGAAATATTTTAAAACTATGTTAATACTGAGTTTTATTTTTACTTTTGAGCCGGTACCCATGCAATCTATGTCCCTTATTCTATGTAGGTACCTTATTTTAAAATCAATTATGAAACAAAGATTTTCGGAATTGTAATTTAAATATGTAAGCATAAACCCAGCGCTTAAATTACCAGTGCGGGGTCAATTACCATTATGTTTTACGACTTGTCTCCCGGGGCTATCAAGTGGTAAACTCACTTCGTACATTTTTATGTTGATGATAATTTTGTACGAAATACTAATTGTATTCAAAAACTATAGCAAAAATACATAGTAGGTAATAAATGACGTTGGCAATGGGCTCTAAACAGGCTCAAAATACTCTGGGAATTTATGTCTCAGACTAAGGACTAAGTAAATTGTAAAAAGTAGTAGAAAAACTATCTTTTGGTTTATTTTATTTAGTTTGCAACGTATCGATTACTGTCTTTTGAATCTCAGCTGATGATCTCTGCACGATTGCCTTATAATATTTCTATTGTGTTTACACCTTACTAAGTTTGTTATGAGATTCATTATATTTTATCAAACGGTGCATAGGCATAATTTTAAAATCTAAAAACTATTGAATTTGTATTGAATAGTTTTTAATAATAATTATATTGAATTTACTACAACTTGACTTACTAAAATGTGTTCGAAAGTAATCTCATTATTATACAGTTTTCAACGATTCAATTTGAATAAAGAAAAGTACTTAATATAAGTATACTAAAGTGATTCTAAGTCAACGAAAATAAAAATTTGCGAATAAACGTAAGGCTTCAAATTATTAAAAACGATTGAAGTGTATAGTCACTGCGCAATAAATATCTATTTTTGATACATCGCCAAGCTTAGTTCAATTTATTTCTTAGTTTTTTTTTTATTTTTATATTTTGTTTCAATGAGGCTAACCGACTTCAATGATATTCAACCCCTATAGGTTGTGCGTTCCGCTCCAACCGCTACCCTCTTTATCCGGGGTTACATTGAGGGGTACAGAAACTGATTACAAACTTCAGCTCAATAATGAGACTTCGGTACATACCTCGGTCTAGTGGGAAGCGTGTTGCTAACAAGTTACTAAATAATTAACTAAACCTTTTTGTTCGTCGTCGTATAGAATTAACAGTCATGTTTATGTACAGTTAGCAGCCTAAAAAACTCCGTATATAAATAATTATTTTTTAAACCTATCAATTAGTATTTAAGATAAACATTCTAGTAAGTATTCTAGCAGTACCACCCTTACTTAGTAAGCATACCACCCATTCGCACTAAGCGTTTCGGTTCCACCTTCATTATGCGAACCGCTAAGGAGTGTAACTCATTACCAGCGTTTGTTTTTCCTGGCCACTATAATCTGGATCTCTTTAAGGCAAGAGTGAATAGGTATCTTTTAGACCGTCCTGCTTCATCGTCGGCTATAGCGTCACTTACCACCTAGGTGAAATTGAAGCCAAAGAATTGTCTATTAATGCTAAAAAAAAAAATATCCCTAAAGGAAGCGGGGGATGAAATTGAAAATGGCTTCATGTAAGCTAGTTCTCGCGTGATTCCATTAGTGGTTTCCACCAATAACATTTTTAACCTTTTCATCTACTAAATTCCTGCAACCCTAGCAATGTTGGTGGTATATCGGGTGGGAGCATTGCCGCATAATTAATGCTGCATGCAAACTCTTTCTTGTGGACCATTTGATAGTAAAATAAATTTAAAAACGAATGTTTTGAACAAAACTTACAGAGTATTTTTATGACAGCACTGTCAAGACGACAACGGTTTAGATATGTTTGACTGAAAATTTTAAAAAATAATTTTCCTTTTTGATTTTACCATAGTTAAATTAAATCTGAAAATGGATGATCTAATAAAGAATATAAAACAGAAGCTTTCCGTTGATAACCTTGTTGAAATGATGAAAGAAGGTAAGGTGGCCACGTATATAGCTAACATTTCGTGATCTTATTAGTTACTTGGGGCTCGGGGCTCCATTTTCTATGTACCAACTTTCTTTTAATCTCGGACTATCGTGAGCTTTAAACCTTAACGAGCGTGTTTTCTATCTTGTTTAAATTTTTCTGACTTGATCTTGTATTGGGTTCCTGTATCCACATTTAGACTGGCTAAATTTATAGGTTCGCAGGTTTGGAGGAACTGGGGTTTCTAAAATTGACCTTTCTAACATTGAGTTGCCTCTCTCATACCAAGAATATGAAGGCTTCTGACTCTTCAACAGACAGGCAGTTTGGGCAGAGTGAACTGCCTTTGATTTCGGTGTTATAGTGGTGTTTGTTAAAGAAAAGTGACCTGTCAAGGTTCTCGATGTCGTGTCAGTGTGGGTGTGGTGGCTAGTGTGACTGCTCTTGACTATCTACAATCAGTCATTCGTGCCCAGGATGTGTTGTTTTAGTTTTGAGTATTTTTCCGCACCCAGGTGTGTAGCTGAGAGAAAGGTATAGAGAGGAAAGGAGAGCCCTTCTGCTAATGTTTACGATTCTCTCCTGGCTAAGTCATCTGTGGTGTGACTACCAAGTGGTTCATTGTCTTTTTATTGATTGTACAGTTCACCGTTCTTTGTTCCCTGGCAATCTTCTTTAGGGCAAGGTGACATTCGTATATGAACTTAGGGCTACAACTATGGCTCTCCAGGGCTCTGCGTGTTATTATGCTATCGGGGAGGATCTATGTGCATTTGATTTGTATATATTTTGCAGCCAAAGTTATCGACGACAAACGTATCAAGGAAGAAGATGTTCGTAGAACTTTGGGAAAGATAGATCCGGACAATTTGATTGATGTTGATGAACTTGCTTCAAAGCTCAATGAGATCTCCGAGCAATCCAAGGTTGAAAATAATAAAAGCCAAGCTAGTAAAATCGTGGATAAAGCGAAGAATAGCTTTGGTATCATCACCAAATCTCCGAGCCCAGAGAAGGAAAAGGAACCCTATGAAGACATAAAAGACAACGTAACAGGTTTTCTTGACTGAATTACTTTATTTTAAATACTAAAAACGAACCAAACTTGCATTATCCCTTGCTTGGAAAAATATTAAAGTATTTGGAATTTTCTAAAGTACTGTTATTTATGCTAAATACTCTTTGAATTGACTATTTTATTTATATATATAATAATTATCATTTTATTTTATGCGGAGCTTATGTTTACAAAGTAGCGCCAAATGTTATGTTTACAGAGATGCTATGTCCTCCGCTATTGCTGATTTTTTGAGGTAACATTTTTTACTATCGGTAAGCTTAGTTTCCTAGTCTTTTTTTTCCAGTTTTAAATTATAAAAACAAAAAAAAAACAGTACTTCAGCAACGCTGCTGGCAAGGCAGTGTAAATTTGTTGTTACATCACATTATGTGATGACTGAAGACTGGTTGCGCAGCAAGTGCTACGGCGTAGCTGCTTAGCTACACTGTTACACTGGTCTTGTCATTGAAGATAATTGAGTTTACCTGTGCTAGTTTTACACTCTTATCATCAGGGAAAGCTATAACTTGATTTCGCTCTTTTGTGTAGGTCGATGAACTAATATACTATTTTGTAAAAATTAATGACTAGTACTTACATTGCCGTGTGCTCCCTCGCCTAGAAAAGTAATAGGCTTCATGCGCCCCCGCGGGAAATCGAGCAGGGGCGCCACGCCGTTTGGGGGCTCGGCTTCAGGTAGTTTGATGGACGTGAACAGTCCTGGAGCGGGCCGCTCCCGACGCGTTGGGCGTTCTTCCGGGTACGTCTATAAAGAAGGGGCTTATTAAATTCTACGAATATCTGAAAAATAGTTCAGTTTTTCTCAATAGCCTTTTGTTAAAAGTGCTGTTTTTATTATATGGACTAAAAAAAGACGATTGTTCAGCTCTCATCGTAAATGAGCTTTTGTTGATTTTGCTATAAAAGTATCTCTTGTTTGAATCATAAAACTGTTGCAGAAAATGTATATTTCTAACGCATAAACATAAAATAGAGCGAAAAATACTACCATGGTATTCTCTGCCAAAACTTTTAAGAGAGTGCAGCAACCTTGTTTATAAAACAAACATTATTATGTGTTTGAACAAGCATCGGATAAGCAAGGCTATAAAGATACCAGGAAATTAAATAACTATGGGGGAATCTCTAATTTCTACTGGGCCTGTCAAAGTTTACTTCAGACTTAGTGATTGAAAAATCATGCTAAAAATATCAAACGTTTCCTCGTCTTTGCGATTTGTAACTTCAATTTGTGCTCCCAGTAAATCACGCCTCTGAAATGACAGAGATAGGAGCTAAAACAGTTTTCTGTTTGTTTTACTCCCGCTCTCCTACTAATAAACATAAACTCATCGTAACCTTGAAATAGTCACACCGTGTTTTGCTTTTTTCGATCTACTCTGAAACTTAATTAATTATATTAAAAAAAACACTATCACGACTTTAATCCCCTAGCACGGTAGATATCTCCTTAGATTTCGTATCTAGTAGTAGTGATTTTAGTAAGGAGAGGCACGTTATGGGTAGGCAGTAATACTCGTAGGACCGATAACCGCTGGGGAGTCTGGGTTTTTAAAGTTGCTTAAAAATCAGAAGACAAACTGTAGAACGGCCTTCCGCCCGATGGACCAACGACGTTATGAAGTTCGCGGAATGACGGAGAGGGCATAAAATAGTTTGTCTTTGAAATAAAAAGGCGTATTGAAATTGGACACATTCAAATCCGTATGCAGGTTTGTATAAAATTATTAACCTCTTAGTTTCGTGATCAATTTCTCATAGAACTTTAGTTATAAAAGATGAAGACTCATCTAAGGCGTTGATGCAAAATTACAACAATAATTACCCTTTCGTGTAAGATACTGCTTTAACGTCGATATAATTTCACATGGGCTCATATTTTGCATACAAACGTAGCAAAGTTGGCACTTTGCCAAACAAGGCTTATTAAAATCAATAATTCTTAATTTTCACTTAGAATATCAAGCTGGGTTGCAACTCGGTTTGGTGTAACTAAAACGAGTACATTCTTTACGTTCTTATATTTTATGAGCACGGTAGGAACCAAGCCGTTAGTTTCTTACCTGATTTTCTATGCTTGGACGCAAGGAACTGGTGCTTAGATTCACATAGCTTTAAAAAGTTTCTAAATAATATTTGTAGGCCTATACTCTTAAAAACGATAAACGATGTTTCATTTTGTTGCTTTGAGTTATACTACGCGGTATGCCGGGCAGCGATAGCTTGACTATGGAACGGCTACCAAGTTGCCACGGCAGTGTATTACAAAACGATAAAACGAAACTTTGTTTATCGTTTGTGAGGGTAGACCTACTTGATATAACTGAGTAAACTCTTTTTGACTTTGACTTAGAGCATGATAATAATTAGACTTTCTAATAAAAGATTCCTTGAAGGTATGCCACCGTCTTTTGAGGTAAAAGCTGTGAATTTCATTGTTTCAATAAAAACAAAGTTTAGAAGTTTTAAAGCTTTTCCTTTGATCATTTTAAGGTAAATGTGTTTACCTTGCACATTTTTCGCGTAAAAAGTTTTATTTCGCAAATCAGATAAACCCGTTTAAAACTATTAAGTTAAAATGTATACTGTTTAATCTTATCCTTTTGTATATCCTATCCTACTAAAAATAAAAAATACTATAGTTTAAATGTTTGTATTTGATAAGCTATTATTTTGTACATTAAAACTTGTTTTTAAAAAACAATATACATAATACCAGACACAAAATAAACATCTATATTCATCAAACAAACGTTTGTCCTCGTGAGTCCCACCACTTAACGTGGTCGTGTGAAAAAATAGCTCTCTCACAAACGAAGCCGCGGGCTAGAGCTATTTTATAATAAATCCATGCTCAGGTGGTTGGTTATGTGTAGGCTAATATTGAATTATCTAAGCGCATGATCCGTGAAGCCACAGTAAAACGTTTACAAAACACCAGGTTAGGGTCAGTGCACATCGCAGGACGACTTATGCAAAGGTCAGTTTTATGAGCGAATTGATCAGAAAACTGACGAAACTTTTGAGTTTCTTTAACTGAGTCTTGGTTTTTTGGCGTTGAACTATAGGTTTTATTAATATTATAAATGCAAAAGTAGATTAGCTGTTTTAGACTCAAATACCACTGTATTAACTATTATTAACTTTGGGTAAATATAAGCTGTAATCTGGATTCAAATAATAATATATGCTTCGGTTTGTTACAAAACGAGAACTGGAATAGAGAAAAAAGTATGACAAACAAAAAAGCAAAGACGCAAAATACTGTTCGAGCGCCCGTTCGTAGCACCCGAGTACTACAGGTTGGTGACTGTCAGATAAACTTTCACTATATTAGCTAGTGTAAGCTATCATTGTAAATGTTACAGTGAGAGCCAGCTAATGAGATGAAGACTTATCAGACAAGCAACGATTCTTATTCAAGTGTTTGTTAGTAGTAACTAACAAACACTTGAAATATATTGGAACTGGGCGTTAATATTGCTCTAACCAAATATCACCTCCACGTAAGAAAAGTCAGAGGCAACAGCTAGAAGGTATACATTAACAAATATAAAATCCTCTACCATACCGTCCACCAGCTTGCGCTGGCCCTATGTCACCCTCCTAATATCACTCTCATTTATCATTTTGCAAACGGTCGCTTAATACCTCTAATGAGTAAAATCCAAGCATACCTTGAGCATTGCCATTAATATTATAAGCCGGGACCCCCTTTCTGTAGTTGGGTCGTCCGGGCTTTTGTTATAGGTTGTATGTTTGAAGTTTACTAGTCGTGTCGTTTGTTGTGGTAAGTGAACTGACGACTAACCCAGGTTACTAGTTTTTAGGCTGCCCGAAGGCCTCATCATAGCTTTAACGGCTAATAGCCGAGACTGATAGCTTAACGTGCTCTCCACGGCCCTGTGTTAATACGAAAATGCCTCTAGCGGTCATCCTTTCATATCACCTTTTTACGTTTTTGCTGTACACAAACCTCGCTATGTTAAAATGATACCACATGAGGTTTTAACACTTTGCAGGAACTAATCTGTATTTTCTTGCTTGTTTTTCATGAAACTAGCGTATAGAAATATCTAGTTTACTATCTTAATATTTTTTTCATTTCAAATAAACATCCTCATTTTATTTACCCATAGGATATCCTGTACATTATGTACTATGGCATAGGTAATAACTAGTAAGGAAAATATTTAACATAACATAATTTATTCTATAATCTTACAAGTCTTAAATAAAATCTTACAAGGTTCCTTTAATAATTACTAAGCATCGTTGTAAGCCTCCATCTCATTGACTAATGTGGACTAATTTTACAGTGACAGTTTACACACTGACCAATGTGGTGAAAGTTTATCTGATAGGCAACGACTCTATATACGGCACTATAAACCATTCTATGATACTTGTCTGTGTTGTGATTTTCAAATAAATTATTTATCGGTGTTTTAGTACGGAGACCCGTTCCTTGGTGCATTTCTTTATTCGCCTCTTACGTTTACGAATAGTAATGGAAGGGTTTATTTCTATGCTAAGACCATCACGGTCAGACCAATAGATTCTCCTATTCAAAAAAAAAAACGTGCAAGCGTAGTATCGGTCTTTCAACTGGAAAACGTCATGAGAAAACCAGTATTTTAGCAGTAGCGATGGTCTTGTAGAGAAAAATACGTACTTTGGAATAACCAACCACTACAAAATATGGGTTTGTTTTATATAGTGTTTGGCTGTGGCTGACTACCCCTTTAAATGTTTGCAAAGGATTAAGAGTTGGTTAACCAAGAACTTTGTGAGAATATCTACTGTGACAAGAATAGACTAGGATGTAGACGCTTATGAGTCTGGTACGTAGGCGTACTACAAAAGGAATTCCTGAAATACAACCCATAGAGAACTAGTAATATAATAATAATAATAATAATAAAACTCATTTATTTCCTTTTACAAAGTTGGTACCTAGATAGGTATGATGTGAATACAGAGTGAAGGAATTATCGGACAAAAGAAACAACATACAACGTACCCACTTTGCAAGGGACTGGAGCTTGAAAGGGGTTTGTTAAAACCTGTAATACAAGTCTCCAGGTCCTCCCACCATGGACATTGGATCTTATTTATTTTGACCTTTACCTAAAAGTTTAAACATTTAAAAAGGTACAAAGAGAGATAAGAGGCGCAAAGGGCCTGAGTGTGAGTGAACGGGTATGAGTGTGAGTGAGTCTGAGTGTATGTGAGGGTGAGTGTACGTGAGTGTGAGTATGGGTGAATTTGGATGTGTTTAATACGTGTAAGAGAGGTTTACTGATGATTTAAGTAGGTAAATCAAGTACAATGATAGCACACCATTTTTTTTTTTTTTTTTTTTTTTTTTTTTTAATACTTATATAATTAAACACATATATATATATATATATATATATATATATACTTATATAATTAAATACTTATATATATATATATACCCATATAATTAAATACTTATATAAATGTACATAGTTGTAGATATTTGCACAAAACATCAACAGTGAGGAGCGAACCCGCAGGCAACGGCACAGAAGGCAGAGCGACCAAATCAGATGTTATGTAAATAAATAGGTGCAGAATGCGCTGGGAGTTGTGATGCAAGTAATAGAAGTTTTAGTTGTATTATTTTACTTATTTATTTGGTTACTTTAAGTAGAACTTCCGTTTCATCGTAGCTAAGTGTTTTAAGGTAGGTAGATACAGAATTTTTACAGTGAAATTTAGTTAGTGGATATATATTTAGCGTTTTATTAATTTTATTATACAAAAAGGGACCAAGAAAGCAAAAGAAGTTATGTGACCGGCTAGTACGAAACGTTAGCGATAAGCAAACAGTGTGCGCTCTTCGCTTGGATACGAATCTCGCAGGGTCGAAAAAAAGTTCGCCATGTTTTTTTAACAGAATTTGCAGTATAAATGATTTTCTGACAGAAAGCACGTCCCAGTGCTTGTAAAGTTCGGCTGATCTATATCGGAACGGGAGACCAGCAGCCACCTTAAGGATGGCACGCTGCGCTCTCTCCACTTCAATTAGATGACTCTTAGCAACGCCACCCCACGAGGTGATGCAGTAGTCTACTAATGACTGGCACAAGGCGTAATAGACCATTTTTATGACACGTCGGGATGCTATGTGTTTTAGGGAGCTGAAAATGTATATTAATTTGCGTAGGCGTGTAACAAGAGAATCTATATGAGGTTTAAAGTTAAGGGTATTGTCAATTATCACGCCGAGGTACTTTATAGTGGTTGCTCTTTCAAGGGTTGGGCAGGAACATGTGATTTGACCACGGGTACAGGTGTGTACGGAAATAGATAGGGAGGTGGGGGGTAGAAGGTTAGATCTAAGCGCAAAGGGGACATATTTTGTTTTTAGCACATTTAAAGTAAGTTTATTTTCTCTTAGCCAGCCCCTCACTTTATCCAAACCCTTTTGAGCATGGTCATAAACGTCCCCCCAGCTGCTTCCACTAAAGAAAAGTGCAGTGTCATCTGCAAAAGTTATAACGTTGCAGTTACTGAGTTGTAGCTGGCACAGGTCGTTAATATACACCAAAAACAAAGTCGGGCCCAGAATACTGCCCTGTGGCACCCCATATTCGACTATAAGTTCATCACTCAGCCAGTGGTTGATCTTAACCCTTTGTGTCCTGAGCGTAAGGTAATCCTCGAGTAGTTTCAGCGGGAGGCCTCTCACCCCGACCCTTTCTAGCTTTTGAATGAGGCGTGTGTATGTGAGTAAGGTTTTAGGTTTGTATAAAAATAGCTTCACACAAACAAAATCGGGCGCGTTTCCACTAAGTACGTTTTATAAGAAAATAGAGCAAGCCAATGGGTATGCAAAGTAATCCATTATTTAATTCAGCCCCAGTGGTGCTTTCGAGGGAGATAGGAGGGTGTCACTACATGTAACACATTCTCGCGATCGAGTACTTACAGTGTTGTGGCTGCACATTACCTTGATGCTACATGTAATGGACTGCCACCAGCCACGGAAAAATATTGCACTTAAATGATAGGTACAAAGTTTTAAAATAAATAGTTTCAACTTTGTCAGTTTTTTGGTGTCATTTTTGGGTTAAAACACTAGCACTCTTAGGCCCGCTTGCACAACAATTTGATTTAACTTTATTTAGGTAATCACGTTTACCAAGATAAAAATGTTTAGCGTAAACGATAAAGCGACTTACTTTTCCTTGTGCAAGATGTTAAAAATATTTAGCTTTCTGTTTTTTTAGGAATAATCTATTTAGCTTAACAACCTTTAAACGACTTCGAAAAATATATTATTATTATGAAGAGGTTTGATCCTTGATATAAATTTGAATTAACTATGTTCACTTTTGCTAAACGGTACTTTCTTAAAACATCTGGTGTGGTGTGTATGTGTTATGCTATATCAATCGCTATCACGATTCAGCGTGTTTGCACTAAATTTACTACAGGATATACCAACAAAAAGTATCAAGATAAAGTTTAGTACACATGTCCATATAAACATACTGTTCAGATTCTGGTACTTTAGGGTGATTTATCTTGACAATATTTGTGTTTACTTGTTGATTGTGTCGGATGATGATGATGTCGGATTGTGTGTAGGTACTTGTTAGAAAATACAGTGCGGTCTAACTCGTATGCTTACTTGTCGTTCTATGGAAGTGAAAATGGGGCCACTCATCCTAAAAATAAGTGGATAAAAAGATGTTTATGTCGCGGAACTGGAACATCATAGTTGAGTACTATCCGCGGGGAAGCGCAAAATATTGCCATAGAATAGTTCATAGCAACTCCGCTTGTTCTAGCTACTGAATATTTTATAACAGAAGTGAATGAGATAGCTGTAAGTTATTGCCCGCCTCTCGTTGTGGATGTGTTGTGTACGTTATAGAGTATTTTTTCATCCGTTTCACTCATCATTTGCGGAATCTTCGTTAGAAGAAGCTCGGCAGAATTAATGGAGCGTAGCTAGCATCGTTATTTCTGAGAGGATCTTATTAATTCTTTAGTGAAATTTCCGTATGAATAATTAGTACTAGTAGTACTCTTTGTGAAAGTGCTCTTCGTTGAAAGTACTACCACTACACTTATGTCTGCAGTCGCTGTTTTTCGGTCTGAAGGATACGAGTGCCGGTGCAATTGACGCCTTAGACTGGAAGCCGGGTAGTGCCGGTTTGTGCATCATAGGTCACATTATCATGCATGACCTACGAGGCGATGCTTAATTATTTACCACATGTATATAAATAAAAACTAGGAGCGTCTAGCTTTTAATAGGCTTCGCTCTATTTATAGTAGTTGTTCCGACACAGTGTCTTAGCCTCGTTGCTCGAGGTATGTGTAGATTTTTTAGAACGTATCCTCTATAATTAGTAATGTCATGCTAACGTATGCTTTGTTAAATTTGTTATGATCCTTATAGAGTTGTTAATCAGAGAAGGTCCAAGGCCGACATGGTGGTAATTTCATCACGGCAAACTGCGTGCTCCACAGCAATGTTGTTAAATATTTAGCTCTGTTGAGTCTCAGGTGCTCTTCAGCAGAATGCATTATTTAAGATAGCCAAGAAAAACCTTAAATAAGCATCCAGTACCGCACTAATTAGGTTACCCCATTTGCTCGGTATTTCCACTTCACGGGAACGTTTTGTGTACACGCTATCCAAACAAATGGTTTGCGTTCTTCAATTTTGTGTCAAAATGCAGCTAAGTACAACAAAGGCAATTTACGTCACGTCGCGAGGTTAATACGTAAGCCTCAAAATAGGCTATCATGCGAGAAGAGAAAAGAT
This sequence comes from Electrophaes corylata, assembly GCA_947095575.1. Classification (NCBI taxonomy): domain Eukaryota; kingdom Metazoa; phylum Arthropoda; class Insecta; order Lepidoptera; family Geometridae; genus Electrophaes; species Electrophaes corylata. The sequence goes on along the minus strand of OX352698.1, from coordinate 6,694,772 downwards.
TTTGCCGACAAAAGGCGCAACCCTAAGGGTAATCCTTGAGTGGGCAGCGAGCATGCGTCGTTTGGGCAAACTCCCGGTGTCATTATAAAATACGGGCGCGCAGTGTGGATTCACTTTGAGAAATGGTGGCGGGAGCTGGAACACCTGGGCCCGTATTGCGTCGCTGCTTCCACTCACTACACACAGCTATTTCGTCTTTTTGCCGCTACTTTACAAAGTCACTTGAGTTATAGAATCCTCTAAAGCAGATGGAGCGCGGTGTGTATACGAAATCACTATTTGCGCGGAGCTCGAAGGAAAACTTTAATTGAATAACTTTTTTTTCAATTGTTTAGTCACTCTTGTTTATGAAAAGCCTATGGCAGAGTTAAGGAAAGTTCAAATGTGTTAAATTGCTTCTTAAACTTTGAGTGTATACTGCAATAGAGTCCCTTAATGTTTGCACGGCTTGTCACCCCTATGTATCAATGTTTTGTATAGTATCAGCGCGGTATAAAGTACATTAACTACACCTCCGTGATAACCCAACACCCTCTTCATGTTACAAATTAATTTCGTAATAAAAGTCATTCCACTCTCATAATCTGGTATTATGCATGCAAATAAAATTACTCAGGCACATGCATATCTTATAACACGCGTAACTTTGCCCGGCTGTAGCTCAGACTCGCGAGCTATTTATTATAAATGTTTTCCACCATCAACTTCTGTAAACCGCAGCGCCATTTGACTTCTTCGTAGAATGCTCATGAATGCATATTGCACGCAACTTTGAGCAACTACGAAGTATTTTGTTCATGATACCAGTGAGTTCCAGCCAGCGCAAAGGCAGCATATTTAAAACTTTTTTGACTAAGTATAATTGAAATAGTTTTTCCTTGGTGTGCTTTTAGGGTCCCATACCCAAAGGGTAAAACGGGACCTTATTACTAGGACTTTGCTGTCTGTCTGTTTGTCTGTCTGTCTGTCTGTCTGTCTGTCTGTCCGTCTGTCACCAGGCTGTATCCAGGCAGTTGAAATTTTCACAGATGATTTATTTCTGTTGCTGCTATAACAAATGAGAAATCTTGACTATTTTCGGTTAGAAGAAATTTTTATTTTTTTTATTTTATTTTAATATATTGTAGTCACATAAAGCTGATACCTATACAATCTTTGATAAGAACCTTTAAGATGTTAAATTTCTCACAAGCGAAGTTATATAGGAGTCTGCCGAAGTTTACTGATTGGAACTTCGATCAATGATACCCCTAGATATAGGGTCGGCGCAAAAAATCCGTCTCTGTAAATAAGTACTCACTTGATAAGTGAGCTCTTATTTTGTTTTGACAATTAGTCACTTTTTTACTAGGTGACATGGTTGTAATTGGGTTCTTTTTTTCTCACTTCGTTAGTAAAAAAATGTAGCTGTCTAAGTATATATTTACGCGGACAGCTTTTAGCTATGATTTTGTATATGACCCGTCATCTAGGTGTATCTTTGTTTGAAGGATTGGAATGACACTTCACAAAAGTTTGTATTGCTTTGACATTACAAGTACTAAGGATGAGCCGGGAAAAAAGATCGAGAGGCACTGTATTGTTCATTGTCATGCCTTCCGTTGTCAAGCTTTTTGTAAAGAATTTGATGTGCGAAAATTGCAGTTTACAACGCTTCTGGAATAACAATAGCCACCTTTAATACATTTAAGCTAAGTTGAGCTAAGTAGGTACTTATGATATCATTTACAAAATCTAACCGTTATGTTATTTGATTTTGTTTTTTTAAGTATCTGTCATCAGATACCTAACTGACAGAGCATTGTAGTAAGTAGCCCTGCCTTCTGCGCTGTAGGATGGTGGGTTCAATCTCTACGAGGGCAAATATTTGTGTGATGATAGACGCTTGTTCTGTATTTGGGTATTATATACCTAACTATAGTAGTATTATAGTATTACAAAAAAAGTACAAGTATCAGCTATCTGGTTCCCATAGTATGCACAAACTTTCACTAGGCGTTGTGTTAGTGTTTGTGAATATTTACTGTTTACTTTTGTTGTAATACTTAATTAAAATACTTATTATTTATTTATTATTATAATACAACACTCAGATATAGCAGGAACTCACTCAGCCATCATGCAACGGATTTTTTCACTATAGAAAATATAAAACCATTCTCATATCGTTCGGCTATCGTTTCCGTACTTCTGTATGCTATGTTTTTTACATCTTTTTAATAGAAGCAAAACAGAGAATGGGTAATATGTTTCGATTAAGCACCGCGTTGCCTTGCCACTGTTTCAATTGATAAATGTTCATCCCCACCCCCTCCCTTTTCGTCCACCTATTCTTTGTCATCCTTCTTCCTTTTTACTTTATTGCCGTGCCATTAATTGCCTTATATATGCTCAAACATGACAAAAGAGAAGTTAATTAAGGCTCTGAAAAATGTTTTAGCATTTTTCCTTTCCTCAGACGGTTTAATCTAAATTTACTGTTGATTCAAATGGCTCAGTCGGCTGGATTATTCGTCTGTTATTTTGTAATTCAGCTGTTGTAGGCGTAGCGCTGTTTCATTTAACCGGTTTCACATACAAGTTTTGATTCTATTGGGTCAGTTTAGCTTGAGTAATTTTGGTTCAAAACTTTCTGCAAAGATTTTGAGCTCATGTAAATTCTAGTAGCTCATGATTCCGGGCCAGTGCGTCTTCTAACTAATTGTTGATTATTTGGTGCAAACTTACTGACTGCTAACATTCGCCAAATGTTGGTTTTGGGACTAGCTAACGTAATGCTGGAGTGCTTTGGCCAATTATGTGATTTGACTTGGACTGCCAAGTTTCCATATAAGCCAGTTACTTGAACAACTAGCGTTGAGATGCAATTTTTGAGCCGATATATTCTAAACTTGCAGTGAATGTGATGAAGTGCCTGTAAAATTGAGATAAAAGGCCTTCATTTTTAGTTTAAAACTCTGACGGTGATTAAAATAAATACCAACTCAAGAGCTTGAGTCATACGTAAGGACACACGAATATGGGTAGGCTTTTAATAAAGCAAAAGCGGTAGGTACTTAGTTATTACTAAAAAAATGTATAGGTACTTACGTAGGATCAGTGCCTTTCTACTGTATTAAAGAATAGTTCATTTGTAAAGGGACAGAAAGCGAAATGCCTTATAACACAAAACGCTTTTGCATCATGTTAGTCGTTGCAATAAACTGAATACCTAGTGCTCAAAGCAGTGTATATGAACTGAAATACCTGGCTGGAATACCGACTGAAGCATACCCGCATGTCCAATACATGATAGCTGTGCAAACGCGAGCTATTCGGAATATGGGCGACTGAGTATGTGGAATGTCAGAGTGGTATGAGGGGGATTAATTCAATGGAAAAGTTTCCACCAAGTAATGCCAATAAACCTAACGGGTTATCATAGTGAAACATTACTATGAATGAAGAAAGCTCAAACATCAACTTTTCAAAAATATATAAATAAATAATGGCACACATTCTCACCGCGCCTTCTAGCCCCAAACTAAGCTAAGCTTTTACTATAGCAACCTGGTAATATATATTACAAGCAATAAAATCTTTTCAAAACCTTTAAAAGAAAAACCATAAATAGCAAAACAGATTTAGCAACGGAAGTAATAGGACTGTCATAACGCCATTTATTCGGAATAAATTCCTTCTTCTATTGAAAACCATTTAAACAAACCTCACTGAAGCTCACTGAGATATCTAGAAACTTTATTTCCGAACTTTCAACTCGAACAATAAAAGGATCATTAGTTGCTTTTTTATCTGTTCAACCGGGAATGCTGTGTTAAAAATGTTTTAATGACTTTGAACTTTCATTTTACCTAAGTAGACCCTACTTACTGCATTTTTTTATTGTAATTAAATATGATGACTATAGTTTATTTCCACAATCGGTTTGTACTAAATAACAAAAATCAGCATGTTTTACTATAACACCAAATGAAAAGGTGAAACAATTGCAACACATTCCTTATCTATGCAACATCCGAACATATGTTTTATCCTGTTTAATTTTATGTAAAAAAAGTTTTATAATAAAAAAAAATACTGAAATTCCAATATTATTATTGTTAGATAAATTAAGCATTGTCAGTCCATCTTTGATTGTTATATGACATATTTTTGTGTGCTGGACAAATATTTGAGAACATTAGTACATCATAAAGATTCAAAAAGAAATAATTAAATAGCTGAAAGTACCTAACTTACTTAGTTCCCGTGTGAAAAGCTGTGAATATTCACGCCTAGCTAAATGTCAGTGTTGCGTCACTCAAGGAAATACTTGGAATTAACATGCTCCGAATAGCTGCATCTACTGGAAATAATTGAACTAACAACTACGACGCGAGCTTTTAATTGAAAATCACCTGTCACTGATTGAACGACGTGAACATCAGTGATTGCATTAAGCTAGTGAGTGATACGTTGCATATAATAATATATAGATTGTTATAAGGCTCACACTCCTTAAAACTGAGTAGCTCATTATTATTATTAAGAGCCTGTAGTGTCCCACTGTAGGGCAAAGGCCTCCCTTCCTTCTCTTCAGTCGTTTCTAATATGGGCCACTGTGGACCAGTCCTTTTGGTAGGCGTCCATTTTATCCCTCCATCTTCGCCGCGGTCTGCCGAGGTCTGCTGAGGTCTGCGAGGTCGTTTTCCATTTTTAGGCATCCAATTTGTAGTGGATTTAGCCCATAACGCATCCGACATACGGCAGATATGGCCATCCCAATCCCATTTCAATTTGCCTGCATGCTGGCCGATATCCGCGATTTGTGTCTTGGAGCGTAGTAGTAGCTCATTGATTGAAAAAAAAAATAGCATCTCTACTTTCTCCGATCTCTTAGTATCAAGTACCTACTCGAGAGTCTTCGAGGATGTCTAAGGGTGGTAGTCAGAGGTACGTCCAGTTTACATTTGGTGTATACCCACATTTTGCAGTATTGCACACATACATTTTTGAACAGAAAAATCCATCGGTGCACTATCGGATTTCAATCCACGGGTTTAGTCACTCCCACTAGATCACCGATGCTCTATCAGTATCATTAAAATACCTTTGACATAAATGACTATTGACTAAAAGTAATGAAATAACACTGATTGCTGTTTGATTTTAACAAAGTTCAGTCTGAAAACGTCGCTCTCACATTATGTGATTATGATTTACAAACTCTGTAGGCACGCGTGAGAGTGTAAATAAACCAATACTAAAAGGGACGTACTGGTAATGAGTTAGTTCGGTAATGAACAAGTAATCAACTCTGTTGATGTAGTAATTAAGCAACTCAAAGGCTTGCGTCCAATAGGCTTATCATCCTATTTAAAGTCTATAAGCGAGTCATCGGTCACATTTATATATGTTATAACATGTACAAATCTGTTTCAACCGATGCTAGTAGTAACTTCTAAGCGAGTCCTAACATTCTCTTTCGATGAACAAATAAGTGCTTAGTTTGATATTAAACGTTGAGGCAGGTAGAAGTAACCTGTCAAAAGTAGTACAAGTTACTACTTTTGACAGGTTACTTCTACCTGTAGTTAAGAGCGCTCTGAGCTTACGCCCCGGATCAGTTTTATGGTTTTGATGAGCGCGCATCTCTTACGCACACCTCTAAAAACGGTACGCTATGCGGGCTACTCTTAAGCAAAGTTAAATAAAGTCTGACATCTGCAAAAGTTTATAAGAGTAAAACAAACTAAAAACATTTATTTTGTAGGGTAGTCTTGAACACTGGCGTAACCTGTATAGCGCACAAAACGAGGAGACGTTTTGATCTAGTTAGAAGATTTGATAATTTCATACCTCTTGAGAGTAATTTTGTAATATAAGTTTTTTTTGAGTGTATTTTGTGTTTTTTGTTTTGTATATTTTTTTGAGTAATATATCCTGCGTATTTAGTGTCCGTTATTGTGAATTTGTGAGTTACACATCCTCGATTATTATTAGTATCGAGTTTCCTCTACGTGTCTAAACCTTGTTAGAAGCATTTACCTCCGTGCCGTGACTAAATTACTGAAGGTGGCTATTAGACCACGCAAGGTATATCGAAATAGCAAGGCTATATTTAATTCAATACTCTCCGATTAGATGAGCTAAAGGCATATGGTAATTTAGCAATCCACGTGAGGTCCTAATTGTTTGTTTGTGATATTACTGATATATATGAGCCAGTATAGATTATATAATAGCCGTGTAGGTATAAAATGCATCATCAACCGTCTGTAGAAGTTTATTGCTAGATACATGCGTCATCCATACGTTTCCAAGAAGAACCTATTTCATATACCGACTTCCCGTGATCTTAGCAACGTCATCGATCCATCGACAGCTGTCACAGCTCAGTTCGTAGTAGCCCTGCCTTCTGCGCTGTAGGTGGTGGGTTCGATCCTCACCGAGAACAAACATTTGATGATGAACATACAAAGATGTACCATGTATCATGTCAATAAAATGCTTATGTATTTGTATGTTCTCTGTCAGGGTATATGCATTCTATGTATGTATTTACAAAAATAAAAGTATTTAAGTATTTTATCAGTTATGTGGTTCCCTTATTCAAGTTTTAACTTAGTTTGGGGCTAGAGGCGTTGTGTAAATGTGTGTCAATATATGTATTTATCAAGTGGAAGAGTACCTATACTTTACCTATATTATTCCATTTTAAACCACCCTCGAAACTTAGAATCAATTTAATTCTTTGGTATTAAATTATTTTTTGTGATCAGTAACTGATCCAATACTTTATCTAAAGCAGACGAAATAGTTCGTGCTGTTTCATAAAAATAAGTTGTAATTCTCTAACAAATGGAGTATCCATAATTTATTACAAGATTAAGAGAGAAAGTTCATTATACGTTATACTAATGGGCTTTTATTGTGATCACCCATTATGCTTAATGGATAAACAGTGTACTTTAACTACCACTGTCTAAATTGTAAGCGCCAATAATGCTATAAATATTCAAACAATGGTGTAGATGATTCTGAATTAATTCATTAGTAAGATACTGCGTGGCGTGGGGCTTTATACAGACACCGTATTAAAAATCAAGAAGACAGTTGGCAATCCTATCAACGATTATTTATATGTAGCCTGATGGCTACACTCGCTACGCCTAGAAAACTATTTGATATGCAAGACCACCGGCTTAATTCTTATGTCGCGCAATGTTCGCATTTACTTCAAATATATAATAAACTCCTCGTATTGTGTTTCAGTATCATGACATAGTTCAGATAGATTAATAATGAATAATAATAATAATAATAATGCTGGACAATCCACACAGCATCATCTAGCCCCAAGCTAAGCAGAGCTTGTGTTATGGGTACTAGATGACTGATATACTTAATACAATACTATATTACATGCATAGATATTTTTTATTATGCATAGAAAATACCCAGAACACCCGGAATAAATATTTGCAGATCGTACAAACATTTATCCCGAGGCGGAAATCGAACCCGCAACCTTTGCGTCACAGGCAGACATTTTTTTGGTTTTGAGGGGCTACCTTTGTCTATAACACAAAGCTGAACTTTTTTATAACAAAGTCACTGAAGAACCAAGGTCAGCGAACTCTTAGCATACTTGAGCAGGCCATATAGCTCGTAAAACCGACAACCGCTAGGATTCCCTAGCTACCTTTATTCAAAGGTTCTTGAGTGGCGGCCACGAACTGGAAGACATCATAGCATAGAAAGCTCTCCCTCGCGATGGCCCAAAGACATTATTTGAATTGCGTGAAGTCCGTTGATCTATAAGGCTCAAAATTGTTCTGTTCTGGTAACGTGTAGGAGAGACCTATGTCCAGTAGTGATTTTTTAGGCTGATTTAGATAACACTGATAATGTACGTAAGAACTTTTTTTCTACTTTTACTAAACTACACTACTTTAGTGTCTTTTTTCCACGGCATAACAAATCCTAGTAATCCTAGACTATTGAGTGCTTGTTGTTATACTATGCTAAGTCATAGATTTAAAACACCTACACCTGTTTAGGAACACACAACTAATGATTTTGATTCAGGTACCTAGTTAATCATTATAATAATCATATTACCTTAATGAATATACGAGAATCAATCCTAAGTTGTGGTCTTAGATGTGTTCTGAGTTGAGAGAATACTGCAAAACTCAAGATTATCTTGTTGTTTATGCAAAATAAACGAGAAGCGTTCTAACAATAAAATAATTTGTAATAATAAAATAATGTTTACTGTGAACCCTTATAAAGTTAAAAACATTTAGCAACATGATTGATATACTAATGATTTTGTTTCTGTGGTTTCTTTGTTTCATATTTTTGATGTCGTTTTGATAAGTAGCCTTCAAAAACATTTTATTGAACACCATGGGGTACAAGTAGCAGCTATCAGCACGGCCATATAAGGCTGTATAAACAATTAGTTAATCCAACGGCTAAAGCCATATTTAGCTCTGTGACAGCTGCCAAATTGGCCGGCTTGGATATAGGACACGTCAAGTTTACCATTTATCGTGGGCTATTCATCCTGTCATCGCTCTAGTAGGTAAGCGGCAAGAGCTAGTTAGAGATTTGTTTTTTGTCATCTTTGGATGCAACATTGTATTTTTATTATAATTGTTTTTTTAATGTTATTTTAGGTTCTGGTGTGCAATTCGGTGGCATTTGAATTTTTGAATCATTACTCGAGGTCTTAGCTCATTAAGTGTGAACAGTTAAAATGAAAGTGAGTTTTATGGTGACCTGATTTGAACAAAAATGTTTTTCTTAGGTTTTGAAGAAAAACGCCATCTTTTTCTTTAAAACCTATGACAGCCGACTCTTTTTTTTTCGAATGACGAACAGATGCCATTACGAAGAAAAGAAGAAGAAGAAATTTCACATTTCTCTCTCGCTTCAAAATAATGTTTCCCGTAGATTGATGAGAAGCACCTTTTTTTTCTTCGGCTCGGCTCGGCTTGTGTTGACTTAATACTGTATATAAAATATATAGTTTTCCACTCCACTTGACTTTAATGGATGAATGTTGAAATGACGCACGTGTTTTAATTTTAAGTCTGATAATATATATGATATGATATCATGCAAAACAATCGATAACAAATCATGCAGGTGTAGAATAAACTTACCTCAAGAAATAACAACTTAGAAAACTTCGGTATATACCAAGTTATCCATCGGTTGTTCTTCCAAGCTGCTGGCGCTAAACGCGTCATTTAAAATGAAACGCGGTCGTCTTTTAAACTTTTGCCACGCTTAGCCAGCTGTTGCGGAAAACCTCGGCCGTCTTAAAACTTTTGTGGCGAGTAACCCAGTTATTCTCGAACGGCTGTATTGTGGTTATGCGCTTTGCACGTGTCATTCGAAACGGATCGCAGCGGTTTCAAAATACGCCCGTTTTGGTGTTTGCTAGTGGATGAGTGACTTGGCTCTGTTGGGCGCGAACTGATTTGATCAATTGACGTTTGTATTTCTGCGTCGTATTATCGTCATCAATAATGGATAGTGCCTATTATTTTGAATTGTTGATGTAGGCCTGAATATTTTGACTGGATTCACAGTTTTGTTGGTAGAGTTCGATTTAGCCGCAGAACAACAATTCATTTTATTTTCTCTGCCAAGGTTTTATCAAAAATAATGAGTACTTACCATGTATTTATAAAAGAAAAAATATAAAAGTATTATAATTATCAGAGATTTATTTCTTTTACTACAAGCTTTGCTTATTTTTGGCCTAAATATTGATGTGTTAAATAATATTAATTTATTTTTTATACAGGGTAGCCATAATAATCATACGGGGCCGTTGTTTTCTGTTTAAAAATTCTAAAACGAGAATTGGAAAGATAGACTAAAAAGGCACTCTCGCTACTATTAAGACTAACTAACTAACTAAGACTGCAATTAGAGCGTCTCTCACAATGAGCTTTCACCATTAACCCAAATAGCGATCCCACCGCTGGGACTTCCTTCAACGGCCTAAAGTAATTTGAGCCCTAACAGGCGAATTAATTAAAGAGTTCATCGCAATATTGTGAAAAATTCAATTAATATTAACGGCACGGACAATGATGCTCATTAAGAGTTAACGTTCAATTGGTATGTTTTACGCACCGCGCGCGGCTGCGGCTCTCTTGGGAAATCAACGCCCGGGAGCAGAGTTCCTGCAGTCACACCGAAAGCAGAAACCTGTTTACTTACTCACTAGAAACATTTCGGTGGCAGATCAGCGTTGTGTTAATAAACACAACAACACCATTTTGTAATATCTACATGGCATCTAGACGTTGACATCTAGTCTACTCACTAAACGTACCTAAGTTACTATGAACTTCCGTGTGCCGTGACCTATCTGTACTTACCTAAGTTATTATGAATTTCTGTGTATCGCTTTGTTTTTACCGTGTATGGTGATGAATAAAAGAATTTTTTTTTGTTCTTTCTTATGACCCACAGCAGCGTTTTGTCGTAAGTGGAGCATGTAAAAGCTATCCTTGGCACTGTATCAAATTTCCATTATGTTCTTGTTTCCATTTATTTTTGTAGTACTATAGGTTGCATACTAACACGCACATTTTGGACACACGTTAATTTGACTCGCCAGTGCAGTAAGGATTGGCATAGTATGGAACAAAGTAATAGTTTGATATGTTACCAGCTTTTTGTGCAAATTTGGTCTAAGTGAGTACAAGAATAAGTTCCGTGTGCAAACATTTTTTACTTTTTATTATGAGCGAGTAGAGTGATTTTGTACCAACCATTTGTAAACAATAACTTTCTTATATTTTATTTAATGCATTAATGCAGCAGTATACCCTGACCTTGTATACACCGAATTGCGATCACCAATCCGCCTACCAAGCGTGGAAATTATGACAAACCTTCCAAGCATGGAGGAGGCTTATATCCAGCAATGGACTTATTGGGCTATTCACGTGATAAGCTTGTTGATAAAAATTAGTTATAAATTTTTTACTAAACACACCGAAAGATAACATGCCTATAACAATCGCAATAAACCACAGAGTATGTTTTACGTGAATAAATAAATAAATGTATGTGGACATTTTTACATGACATCATCATCAAGAATGTGTCTGTATGATGATGAGTATCATTGTATTGAAATCCTCTTTGAAATAGGCCTCTCCCAAGACAAATTACTTAGTTATCCTGTCCATTTATGCTCCCAAGGTCAAAGACCTTCAGGGAAACTAGAGAGTTGAGCTTAAAATTACATAAGTTCTCAAGTCAATCATGATTTGAATTTTAGCATCTGAGCGTAAACAAATTAGTTTTGTCAGAAATGAGGCGTCGCCGCTGGCACTAATATTGACCTGCCATCACGTTTATATAGCATCAGATAGACTTTGATTGTGTTTAAGCAAAAGCCGTACTTAATCTCAAAGGTAGAGCAAACTCACGCCAATCCCAGCTGGTAAACAAAAGCGTGACTTACAATGGCGTGATGGAGACGCACCTGAATATTAGCTACCCTTCACTGGCGTGGGTACGGTCAGACCGAAAAACACCCCACTTATGAAATTACAGAAGAAAGTGAATTCGTTATCGGCGCTCGTTTTTCCGAATACCTTTAATTTGAACCTTTTCGTGAATAGGTATATTCCAGATGAGCGTGCTACACTGTCAACCGCACAATCATTTAACATCAGTGATCATCATCGTTTAAAGGCTAGGCTCTTAGTACCTTGCCATTACATATAATTATAATTATAATAATAATGCTAGACAATCCACACAGCATTATCTAGCCCCAAGCTAAGCAGAGCTTGTGTTGTGGGTTCTAGTTGACTGATATACTTAATACAATACATTACATACATAGATATTTTTTATATAGAAAATACCCAATGTACACAAAGCTGAAGAAGCTTGCTGTGTTCCAGTTTGATGGTTGGTGGTGGTGTTTACACATGAGGCTTATAACCTATATGCCTCAAGTTGATGGACGTAGAACAATGCTTCGTAGGGCATATTTCTAACGAACATGACCCACAGGGTAATGGTAACCACTTACTTAACAGACAATATGCTTGATCCATTAGTAAGTTTTATAAAATCCATTCTGCGTGATTTTAAAGTCAGTGCCTAGTAGTAGTATTATTATTCGAGTATATTATTAATGTATAGGTAGGTACTATTTCACATACATGTGTTACATTTAGTTTACAATATGTCACTGAAATCTTGTCATCAGCCTTACTGCTACAACCAAACCACTTCTAGACACAGAGCTATATTGGAGGGAGTGGCTCTGAATTTATGAGTCGCAAATCCAATGGAAAGTTACTATTTAATACAAATGGCAAGAAGTTATTTCCGCTTTATTCTCCTGACTGTACAGTACACTGGCTGTGGTCTTCAGAACGTGTCACTACTTAATGACACTGCTTTGGACATCCTTTGTCATGCATGAGCGAACACTAACAGGACGAACTTTTAATACCGGTTTCTATAGTCAAACTTCACTGAACTTCACTAACAAACTCCATACAAAATAAAATACAAACTATGAACGAAAGATACGTCATTTGCAACTATTTAGGTTACTTTTAATGGAGCGTAGATACACGTATCAGTTACTTTGAATATTGGAAAAGTTGAAAACTAGATTGAACAGTTCTTAAGAGATGGATAAGCACTATTTAAAATACTTTCGTCGCTTCAAACGCTGTCGTGCTACAATAGTTTACAACAGTGTTCTTCACTGTTATAAACCATTGTAGCATATGTAAGACAACTGACTTGAATTGCTTGATTTTTCATCACTTGAAAGTGGCCATTTTCCGTTGAATTACAGAAAAGAGTAAAATAATATTTGAAGGTTGTATTCGGTGATTGATAGACGGTTTCACTTGTTGAGCGCAAAGGGTTTCGGGACCCTTTTTTAAACTGGCCACACAATATGCTCCAACTTCCTTTCAAGTAACAACAGTACTTCATAATTCTTTCCTATTATTATCTTACGATATTATGATTTGATGTGTCAGTTTAGTATCTAAACTTAAGTAAGTTTATTAAGTAAGCAAGTTATAGAGAGGTGTTTAATCAGTTGAACCAGTAACGATTTGAATAATATGTACTGAGTAGGAAATCAAATATTTAAATTCAATCCGCCAGTGTCATAATAGAAGCATAGATAACCTCTTCGTGAGCAGAACTGACATTCTTGAATAATTAATGCTCTTTGCATCAAATCGGAACAGGTTAGCGACATGCGACGTGCTAACCTCATTGCTATGTAACGAGGACCCCAAGTTTGGCCCGATTTATTAGTATACCTTATAAAACGGTTTTCCTGTGTCAACAAACAAGAACTAATGTTGGTATGCTAATAAATGATATAGTTTTTTTACGTTTGGATTAGGTTAGAGTTAAAACACTTTCACCGCGTTCTTTAACATAACGGTCACCAACAGGGTTAAGCCTCAGCTCAGAACTACATAGACCACTGATTGTGAGACTGGCTGCGGAGCTTTCCTTCCAGACATCCACCTGCTCACGGATTCAGAGAAGTTTGTCAAAGGCGAACAATCACCTACACAGCCGTGGTAGAATCTAACCGGGACCTTACGACTCAGTCTATTGCCTATGTATATTAGGTATTATTATATACATGTATTGTTTGTTTATCAGGTAGATGAATTGTGTTGTCATACGACGAATGGTTCAATGGTACACTGGCACTAAGCTGAGTTCAGGGATATCGTTGGATTTTTACTCGATATTCTGTCGGTTGTGTTAACAGCCAACGAAGAGTTCGACATCCCTTCCTAGTCCCCCAATGCATGCGTAATATGGTATTTACCTCTGCCAAAAAATGGCAAAAGTAAAAAAAGAACGACACTTCTGCGTGGGCTAATTTAACCTAGAAGTGTAAAATAATTAGAATAAATTAATACAAACGCCTAATATTTTTAAATGTACCTTGCTAAAGTATAACAATGAAACTATAAGTAGATGTGCTTGTTTTTATTAAAAATAAACCAAAAAAGATTAAAGGTGGTGTGTGATTCATTTAGTTTGGGCGTAGAATTCAAGGTACTTGCGTTTATTATTTTCTATTTCGATTACTCGCTGCAACACCCCAATCTACTCCGTATATCTTAGATTTATTTATACTGAGTTTGCAAGCGATAAATAATAAAGAGCAGTCAGACCTTAAATTTTACTTTGTTCATAAAATCGAGATTAAGCTTTGAATTATGAGTGGAACGCTATTGAAATACTGATTCAACTTGGACATTGTTGGACAAAGAAAAATGAAATCGCTTGGGAAGGCCTTACTTGTATTTTGTTTAATACTTTGTCCGTATATACTACGGAATATTTGATGAAATCTAGTGTAGGGCGCCCGTTGAACAGATGACATTGCGACTAATCAGTGGATGGAAAAGTCTCAAAATTTGTTCTTCTTGGAAACGTATAGAGAAGGCCTATGCCCAGCAGTAGACTTCTACAGGCAGATCATTTTACGAAATAGCTCATGTTGTTTAGTAACTTTTACAAACAAAGTGGGTATATCGTAATTGCTGCGATATTGACATTTTGATTGGCCCGTAATGAGGACAGTGTGTCTACTATAAGCCGAGTATGTGGTCATTAAATATTAATGATATGACCAAATTTTGTTTTAAACAGAATCTGTCGGTATTAATCTGTGAAAATCTTTGTCTTGACTGACTGACATATAGACAAATGCACAAGCACTAACTAACCTAAACCACTGGTCGTAGAGACTTGAAGTTTTCAGGGTATATACGTCTTTGTGCGTAGAGGTGGATTAAGAAAGGAATTCTTGCGATTCAGCTCTTAAACGGGTTCAGTGGGTGTCAAAGTTTGTATGAAAATAACGAACGCGGACAAAGTCATGCGTGTTTCACTACTTATTCTAGATTTGTTATTCGCTGGGTATTTCTGCTTATTGGTATATAAATAATAATAAACTAGATTCATAGTATTTATATACCAAGATGGAAAATATAGCTTATAGTTATGTAGGTCGGTGTAGGTACTTAGTTAGTGACCTGGAATAGCATAAATAATACGATTATGGGAACAAGCCAGCAAAGCCGTTGGTGTATATTAAGATCTTAGACGTGGTTTATTCGTGTAAGATTATGATGTACTCGTTGTATTGCTTTATGTATATTATGTAATAATATAAGGCCAAGTGCCAATCGTGATTATCGGAAAAGTGTTCGATGATAATTCTTCAACATTGAAAGTTTTTCAGGTTTCGATGTTACGCCTTTCACTAAGTTGCAAAATTTTATTTTAATAAAAACTTTGATAATGTCGAGCAGGGTTTTTACAACTAATCTTCTTAATAGGTACCTGTAATCTTGTCATAATATATAATGGAGTACCATACTGTACTATCTAGGTACTTACATGGTGTATAATATCGGTGGCTGCGTAGAAGCTCTCGTGGGGATCAGGGCGCTTCATCATGTATGGGCGTGGAAACTCCGGGTCTTCGCAAATTTCTGTAGGGAAAATATACATTTAACTTTTATATGACCTAACAGACCTACTTAAACAGATACAGTTTGTGTGTTTAATAAATATATTAGTGGGCCAGTTTTCGTTATAAAAAAATATACTTTTGTACAAATATGCATCTTGGTCACAGTATGGTGTAATTTTTTTTTTTATTTTTACCTCTGATTACCCCCTTAGATACCCTCAAAGAATTAAGAGTATGTCTTTGTCTCCTAGTAAACTGACAGTCTTGATCAAAACAGATGGATACAATACCCCCAGGAAAATGGTTTTTGGGGCGTATCGTTGATAAACATGAAGGTTCTGATGGTTATACAAGAGTTTATAGTGTCAAGAGCGGCGATTCGATTACAAAAAGACATATAACGAAGTTATGTGAATAGCCTATCGATCACAACTAAATTATATTCAACAAATCAATCCATGAAGAGGCTATATAAAGTGTAATCATTTTGCAATAATTGGGGTTTTGAATTTTGTTTTTTTGCGGTGAATGGAAAGATCATGTATAAGTTTTATAACAAAACTGTCTTTTTAATTTTTTTTTCGCAATAATTCAAAAGTTATTTCAAAATAAAAATTAATTTTTGAATCCAGTACTGAAAACACACCGACAGCTCCCGAACAAACCCGAGCGCGTGTGACGTCATAATTTTAGTTTTCACTCATTGCAATAGCCGTAAACGCTGTACTGTTATTAAATAGCTATAAAATTGTGACGTCACAACTATGGTGATCAATCATGGCGCGTTTATAGTCACGTGATTTTTTTCTAAATTTTATCAATTTTTAATTGTTTATTATTAATGGAAAAATTTTTTTTTTAGTTTTTTGCATTAAATATCAATATTATTAATAATAATGTTTTAAAATACATAAAAAAAATCAATATTTATTTTTTTCAAAACCCCAATTAAGTTTGTTTGAGTAAAATTTAGAGAATTACATTACTGTCCTTTTGGTGGGCGGTATGTTCGATGTAAAAGCATATTAAACACCAAAGCAGACATACGGTTTTTCGTTCGTAATAATTATCAAAAGAACATCGTTAGATAGCACCATAAAACATCAACACTATGCTAATGCTATTTCTTTGCTTGCTGTAAAATTCCGTATTAAAGAAATACTTTATACAAGTAAGTAACTGCAAAATAATCGAAATGAGTAGATATTCTGTATCACTTTGGTACAGAACATGATGCTGTTCCAAGGTTCGATCCCCTACAGAGCCGGGTATACACAGCCCGAAAACCTGTTCACTATTTTCTCTGACGCCTTTACATCGGCCTAAGGGGGCCATTATCCTGCGCTCAGGGGCATCATCTTTTCAATATGGCCCTGAACAATAGCCGCCTTCCCTTCCGGACGTCCGGCCGCCGTAACGAGCACGCCTCTATCTCACGGTTTTCTTTTTAAAACCTATTCAAGCGAGAAGAAAAAGGACTGTTGCTTGTTTCAAAACATTAAATAGTATTAGGTAAAAGTATAAAACTTCTTGGTATCAGTGTTATAATTCAATTGTTCTACTTTTTCAGCAATGGAAGCAAGTATATTTAAGCAAGACCACGCTATAAGAGAATTCAGTGATAATGGTGACCTATTTCAAAAGTTTCTTTTTCCGGAGGTCTTGCAGCAAAGTAGGTATTTAATTCTAGGAGGGTAGTTAAGGAAATCATTAGGCCGTATCGTGCCCGAGTATTCGTTAGGGCGCGTAAGCAAAAAGGGGGGAAAAATAACAATCCGACTGCAAGAGCACTTTGGATGCTAACGAGTGCAGCCGAGGGTCGAAAGAGTGCGGTGGCGAACCTAACTAGCTCTGCTTGGAACACCCACCTCGAACCGCGCAGAGTAGCCCCATGAAATAATTTGTTGCCAACTATTTTCAGGATCAACCCAATTTCGATCGGAAACCTACAAACAAATGGCTGGCAGCTCCAATGATTTTTAAATTTTTTTGAAACTCCTGCAGATAAAGTTTGCAGTTCTGACTACCAACTAAAAAGTAATGCCGAGACTGCAATTTCGGAACTAGTGGAAAGCAAACATTTATTTATTGCTGTTCGAAAATTATTCAAAATAAGCGTTCACCGGTTTTTAGGTACGAAAGTTTGACTTTAGTGAAGGTACGGATGTTTCTAATATATTAGTTTTAGGCTAATGAGAATGTGCTTACAGCCAGGCAATACTTCCTGACACAACTTGTGTTGCACTTCCGGATCTTTACAGATCGCACTCCATGCAGCATGGGTCAATTATAAATTGCCGAGAGTTATTCCGGTGAATATCCCGATGTGATAAAGAATACGAACCAACAATTGTAACCCACGTACCTTTCGCTCGTAGAAACTCGGATACCAAACATCCAGCTGTACCCGGGCAAGCACAATCTCCTCCACACTCTGAATTCTTTCTTATTCTCCTTTTGTTTCCTCAAATTCCCAAAAACGCACACAGATCAGTCGAAGCGCGCTAAACGATAAAAAACAGACTCGCCAACTGACAGGTCAGGTCGTGTCGTTCGGTCCGTTCTTCTGTTTGTCCCACAGAGTCGAAAACTAGACGACAGGCTGCGGCGAAAGCGAATGAATCGAACGTGGATCACATACTCAGTTGGACATTCTTCTTCCATCACAAGGTAAATCCACACGGAATAAACTCGACAATGACAAAACACCGGCCACCAAAATACACTTGATTGGATTTTCAGCAAAGAACACAGGAGTCAACCAAATGAAATGACATGAATGAAAAGGGAGTGAAGGAGATTGAATGTACGGTTGATATGTAAGAATGAGTGGTTGAACATAGAATAGTTTACAATTAGGGTTGTGCATCGTTGGTGATTGGTAACAGTGTGCTTGCATAACGATTACGAGATAAAATTTGTAACTTAAATATTAATGGTTAGAATCAAAAGAAATTAAACGTGACGATAAATATAGAGAAAATTCATGAAAATAATTATAATTACGATACCTAACAAAATGAAGCGAAAACGGTTGTAAAGGTTAGAACATTGAGTTAGGCTTATTTGAATTGAATAGGTTGCGAGTCTAATTGTTGCCGTCACACTGATCAGGCAATGGACATAATTTAACAAGTGGCCTTACTAGTGTACTCTGTAGTGTACGCACGGTAGCACAACGGACTACACCGTCTGCACCAGGATGCAAGGAGAGTACACGCGCCAGGGGCCAGGATAGCGGGTTGAAATTTTCACCTTTGATGATGACGATGGATCCCTCTCGTAAAGGTTTGCAATGCTGTGTCCACTTTGCACGTTGCGTAAGTGTGTGCAAGTATTCCGTCTTCCATCGTTTCCAGAAGTCTTGCTGGAACCGCTGGATCAGTTGCCATCGGTTCAAGCGGTTCATATTTACAGTTGTAAAGTTTGCATCCGGTAGCGCGGTAAGGGGTTCCAAAGTCAAGAAATGACCTGGTGTTAGAGCACTAATGTCATTTGGGTCAGAGCTCATTGGACACAACGGGCGTGAATTAAGCATCGCTTCAATCTGTACGAATAAGGTAGCCAACTCTTCGAAGGTCAGGCATTGATTGCCAATGATTCGATAGAGATGGGATTTGACCACTTTGATCTGTATTTCCCATACGCCGCCCCAATGTGGGCTTGACGGCGGATTGAAACGAAATTCGATTCGCTCAGTCTGGGAAGCATCACTCATGTAAGCGTCAAATGTTGACTTGGCACCAACAAAGTTCGTGCCTCGGTCAGAATGTATAATATTAACGCGCCCGCGACGTCCAACAAAACGCCGAAGCGCTGCTATGAAGGCCTCGGTTGACAAGTCTGAGGCAACCTCAAGGTGAAGTGCTTTCGTTGTGAAACACACAAAAAGACACAAATAGGCCTTTGAGATTTTTGCACCTCGATGTCGTCCAGCCTTAATCGAAAAAGGTCCTCCGTAGTCAACACCAACGATTGAGAATGGCTTGGCTTGGTTGACTCGAACCTTTGGCAGGTCACTCATGAACGGCTCAAGAGGAGAAGGGTTTGTCCGATAACACGGTATACATTTTGACAAGCATTGTCGGATGGCACGTTTAACGGAAAGAACCCAAAACTGTTGGGTTATCAAGCAATGCATGGTATTAACTCCTGCGTGACAATTTTCAAGATGTACAGCTTCAATAAACAAATAAGTTAGTCGAGAGTGCCGTGGGAGAAGTGCTGGATATTTGTGTTCGAACTCAAGCCCAGAGCGAGCCAAGCGTCCGCCCACCCTGAGAACACCCTGGTCATCCATAAACGGATCTAATTTCCGAAGTTGTCTTGGTAGCGGCAGATTTTTCTTGAGACGCTCGATATCTCCTTCAAAATGTTGGGCTTGGACATGTTTGACGACGCAAGTTAGGGATAAATCAAGCTCAGACTGGTGTAAAAAGTTAGCCTTTTGGGCTTGTCTTCCTTTGTTGCGACAGCTCTCGACAAATCGGAGGCAGTAACCTAAGATTCTTAGAATCTTCCGGATAGAAGAAAACCTCTCCAGCAGTGTGTCAAACATGTGTCCTTTTTCCTGAACAACCAAAGACTGGATGCGTTCTTCACATTTTTCTTCGTCGAGACTGCTGTTCGTGCGAACAGTAGGCCAAAATTCCGCAGAAAGGGTTAGCCAAGATGGCCCCGACCACCATAATGAGCTCTCAACAAGATCTGCAGCGTTCATACCGCGTGATGGAATATCCGCAGGGTTGTCAGTCGAACCCACATGGTTCCAGCGTGCTTCGGGAATGGTCGTTTGGATATGACTGACTCGATTCGATACAAATGTTTTCCAACGAGAGGAATGAGATTGGAGCCACGCCAAGACCACCATTGAATCGGACCACGCGAAGATGTCGTTGAACACAGGCAGCGAACGGTACGTCTGAGTGACGAAGTGTAGAAGGTCCGACAGTAGGACCGCCGCGCACAGCTCAAGCCGTGGAAGAGATATGCACTTTACTGGAGCAACCCGAGACTTCGCGCAAAGCATAGAGATGTGCACGATACCTTGATCATCTTCAACACGAAGATAAACGACGGCGCCATAACCAGCTTCTGACGCGTCTGCGAACCCATGAAGTTGAGAGTGGACGGTATGTGCAACCGAAATACAACGAGGTATTTTCAATTGTGTTAGGCAGGGCAACTGACTTAAGTAATTTTCCCATCGGGAAACAATGTCGCTTGGAGGTGTTACATCCCAATCAATACCCAGAAGCCAAAGCTTTTGAACAAGGGTCTTTGCAACAAAAGTTAAAGGGGCGAGGAAACCTAAAGGATCAAAGATCCGAGCCAATTCACTTAGAATAGTGCGCTTTGTACAATTCACCTTTTGTGGTGCAACATCGAAAGTAAAAACGTCCTGGATGGGATCCCATCGCAAACCTAGGATTTTAACATCCATGGTTGCTCCTATATCCATGGACAGAGGATCGGTAAGACAATGTTCTGGTGGTAAATCAGCTAACAGCTCCGGCGTGTTACTAGCCCATTTGCGAAGTTCTAAGTGACCACGATTGAGTAACATTATGGTTTCTGTTTTCATCTGTTGTACCTGAGATAGCGTGCTACTTCCACTCACAATGTCGTCGATGTAGACATCCGATGACAGAACTTGACGTGCTAGTGGAAACTCGTTCCCTTCATCGGCCACTAACTGATTGATTGTTCGGCATGCCAAGTATGGAGCTGACGATACCCCATAGGTGACGGTATTTAAACGATATTCCTGAATTGGACCCAGCATATCCGATCGCCAGAAAACCCGCTGAAAGTCCCGATCTGAGTCACGTACTAAGATCTGTCTGTACATCTGGCGCATGTCAGAAGTAAACACCACGAAATGCACTCTGAATCTCAATAGCAATGCTAATATGTTAGCCTGGAGCTTAGGCCCAGTCAACATCCGTTCGTTTAGGGAGGTGTTGGTAGAATCTCGCGCAGAAGCATCAAAGACAACACGAAGCTTTGTAGTGACACTTTCAGGACGAAGAACGCAATGGTGTGGAATATAATATTTTCCATCACGGAGATTGTTTATAGGTATACGACTCATATGTCCCCGTTGCAAATAATCCTCCATGAACGCTACATACTGTGCGCGTACAAGTGGTTTCTTCATAAGACTGCGTTCCAGAGAATGAAATCGACGCAAAGCGATATCCCTTGAACCAATAAAGGTATACTCTTTACCATCCTTGAATGGTAAAGCCACAATATAACGTCCAGTGCTATCACGCGAGACGGTTTCTGTATAAAATTGTTCGCAGAGGATCTCCTCGGGAGAGGAATGAGACGATTCAGGAATGTTTTCCAACTCCCAGAATCTTTTAACCTCCTGATGAAGAATATCTTCCTCGAGAGACACGAACAGAGTGGTAGTGTTGTCGCCGGTACATCCCACGTTCCCCAGAAGTAGCCATCCGAATACTGAATTCATCGCTGAAGGCTCGTTAGCCCCACCACTTATATTCCCTGGTAGAAGAAGTGACGAGAATACTTCAGCGCCCAGAAGTATGTCTATTGGGCCTGGTTCATAACAATTGGGATCGGCAAGGGTTAAATGCTGCAGATGGCACCATGATACCGGATTTAACCGAGTGCAAGGCATATCGCCACATATGTTTGGCAGAGATAATGCGTCAATGTGAACAAGTGTCCTGCCGTTGACCCCAACTTCGAGTCTTACCGAACCTGAGACTGAAGCCTTAGATTGACCTAGGCCACGAATTTTACGCGTTGTCTGTGAACGATGGAGTCCTAAGCGTTCAACGGCTCGATCAGTGATGAAATGAGCTTGGCTCCCGGAGTCAATAAGCGCTCTAAAAGATTGAAACTGACCCGCGGAATCTCTAATGTCGATTTGAGCCGTCGAAAGAAGAACAGTCCCACTCTCTCCTAGATTTGCAAGCACGCTATCTACCTGAGTTGATGTATTGGAGTTGGATGCCTCAGGCTTGGTTGTAACTTCCTCGATTGTAGATGATCGATGAAGAAGTGTATGATGTCTTTGATGGCACTCACGACATCTAAAAATCGATTTGCAGTCTCGAAGGCTATGTGAAGGACGCAAGCAATTGAAACACCAACGATGAAACGTTGCGTAAGCAATCCTTTCATCAGTGGTTTTTTTTATAAATTCCTCGCATTGGGACAGTGTGTGCGGTTGGTCACAGAATGAGCATTTCGGAATCATCACAGCAGAGGTTATGGGCTCAGGGGTTTTTTTAACCTGGGGGCCAGGGTCAGAGAGACGTTTCCCCGTATCATTCTTAGTGACAACGAAAGCCGATGTTTTCTTTGGAACATTAGACGTAGAAGGTTGTGACGAATCACGAGCCACACGATCATTACATGAGAAATGAGTGTCTCTCATAAGAGCTTCACATTTAGAATGTAGGAATTCCTTAAGATCAGGATAGCGGGGTAACTCAACGGAGGGATGCAACTGCTCGTACTCATATCTTGTTTTGGAGTCCAATTTCGAAAGAAGGAGATAGCAGAGTATAAAATCCCAGTGTTCAGTAGGAAGCCCAAGTCCCTTAAGAATGGTGAGGTTTTCATGAAACATGTCTAGAACCCGACGAAAATCATGAGGCGAATTTGGTTTGAGAGCGACCGTTAGCATTTCCTTCCAACACGTGAACGCCAACTCGCGCTTATCCCGATAACGAGCAACGAGGGTCTGGAATGCTTCCCGATAGAACGCACCCTGCACAGGAAAGGTTTTAACTAGTCCTAACGCTTCACCAGATAAGCTCGATATTAAATAATGCATCCTCTCTGTATCCGTTAAGCCACTGTTGTCGTGGATAAGTGAACCGAATATATCGTAAAACTCGGGCCAGGCTTTAATATTGCCAGAGAATGAAGGAATCTTTATTTTCGGCAACTTTACTTTCAGCGAGGAGTTGTTTGAGGTAGACTGGAAGGAGTCGTTGTTATGCTCGACCTCAGGGGATGTAAGTTTCCGGTTGATAGCTAAAATCTCAAAGAAAACTTCATCAAAGGTGACCCTGAGTGCATCTTCGTTCTCTTCGACGGAACCGTCAATGATGGATAGAATATCCTCATGCGCCTCGTCGAACTTTTCATGTAGTTTGTGGACTTCCATGAAGTGCGCTAAGAAGTTATCCAGCCGTGAGGAATTTTCTTGTGCCTCCCTAGCCACTTCCAGAGTTCGCTTCAACCGATTTAAAGCAAGAGTTCGTTTACGTCGTAGCATTGGCAAGTCAGCGACGCTTAGAGTGACGATATCAACCGAACTTGATTTGCCCTTTTTTGATGAGCTCCGCCTCCTATTCAATTTGTAAGACATTTTACGATATTGCAGTAACGAATTACAATTAGAAAAAATAAACCTGTAAAAGTAACACGATTCCCACCACTAGTGACCGTAAGAGTGAGAATGACCAGAAGAATGAATGAATGAATGAATGTTATGTTTACGTAAGTTTGTATGAAAGCACTCTGTTGTTATGCGATGCGGAACTATACATAAGTACCCTCGAGCAGAAAATGATAGAAATTAAACTTTAACCTAAATAACTCAGATAAGGAAGAGAATTGCTACACGAATATTTAAGTAAAATATTCAAATATGCTACTTCCTGGAAAGGAATATTGGTGAAGTAGATGGATGCCGATGTGAAATCGCTAGTACGGATTGAGCGTGAAATGAGATGAATAGGTATACTAGCAATAACGATTGAATTGTTGGATGATAAATTAATGAACTTGATACGTGGTTGATGGATCGAAACGATCGCGTTAGTGAAATTAGACGATTTTTGACACGTCAGTGACAAATCTCGTCGGGGCCTCCAAAAAATGTTGCACTTCCGGATCTTTACAGATCGCACTCCATGCAGCATGGGTCAATTATAAATTGCCGAGAGTTATTCCGGTGAATATCCCGATGTGATAAAGAATACGAACCAACAATTGTAACCCACGTACCTTTCGCTCGTAGAAACTCGGATACCAAACATCCAGCTGTACCCGGGCAAGCACAATCTCCTCCACACTCTGAATTCTTTCTTATTCTCCTTTTGTTTCCTCAAATTCCCAAAAACGCACACAGATCAGTCGAAGCGCGCTAAACGATAAAAAACAGACTCGCCAACTGACAGGTCAGGTCGTGTCGTTCGGTCCGTTCTTCTGTTTGTCCCACAGAGTCGAAAACTAGACGACAGGCTGCGGCGAAAGCGAATGAATCGAACGTGGATCACATACTCAGTTGGACATTCTTCTTCCATCACAAGGTAAATCCACACGGAATAAACTCGACAATGACAAAACAACTTGTCTTCGAAAAACACTCCCAAGTCACCCTGTGTATGACCCTGTGTCGACCGATCTCCGTTCGGGTCAAACCACTAGTTACACTAAGATATTCGAGTTGCTCCAGAATGGTGGAGAAGTCGTTTACGCTCAGCACCCACTCAGATCGGGAGGAGGTTTAAGTATTTTTCTGTGGAAAGTATCAGCTTCCATATAATAATAGACCGATCTAACAATATGACTCATGATTTGTTTCTTTAGCTAAAACAAAACAGGTAAAAAATCTCTATTTAATTTACTTAGGTGATATGACTCAGAATGTTGAATCAGAACTAAGTTAGAGGTAAAAATATTACAATTCTTTGTAGAGAGCACCTAGTGTGAGCTACCCAGCCTTCTGATCCAATGGTTGCGGATTTGAATACAGTCGGCATTTATGGATTTAACTATAAGGGAATGCGCAATACCAACGTGTGAAAATGTTTCGTCAGGAAATCAGTTTATATTTTAGCAGCGGCGATGGGCTTGTAACTTGTCACGTATGGAATACTAACTAATGCAAAGCGTATGTCCCTTAAGTAGTATTTGGGTGTACTTCTGGTTTTCCCCTTTCTTAAGAAATGCTTAGAGAATCTTAAGAATACCTACATGGTACTAAGAATAGAAAATAAAAGAAAGAAGTAGCATCATGACTTTAATCCCTAAGCACGGTAGATATCCTTTCAGATCTCTTAATACCAAGTACCTACTCGGGATTCATGTCGGCTATCTAAGAGGTACTAAGAAATCTATTGAAATATCAACTCTGTTTTTTTTAATCTATAAGTCCAAACAATTTGCAATCTAACTGTAAGTTAAAAAAGATCAAGAAAAATAAAAAAAATTAAGGCAAAAAATATTGGTTTCATAAAAAAGTATTTTTTGAAATCATATTAAAAATGAAATGAATATAATATGCAGCAAGAAAATTATTCATGCATATTACTACAACGTTTACTATTTCATAATTAATTAGTTCTATGCCAGGGTCTCTGTCTCATTTAAATTATAACAGGATATAAATATTAAATTTGTACCACAAGCACTAGAGGCAATGCTACTTGTTCTTTCTTATCAAGTAATGACGCGTAATTACAGAGGCCCAATCCTCATATTTTTTTGCAGTTGATAGAGTTTAAAACTAGAATTTGATCGTCGAAATTGGACCTGTCTGAAATGTTAATTTCATAAAATACACTTGGGATTGAAACGACACGATTGAAACTTGAATTTGACAATATTTCATTACGAGAATGAAAATATTGCTGTTTGATGTAGTTTTGCTGTACCTACTAAACTTGTACATACCTGGTATGTAAAAGCTTAGTTCATCCCAATATGAATTCCAAATAAGATGTTAGTAATAAGTATATACTTACCTTATGTTATATTATATTTACGACTATCTCAGAATACCAGTTTTAGTCACGATCTATTTTATGAAAGTGTTTGGATAGTGGATAGGTAGCATTAAAATAAATTGAAAAGGGCGACGAAGGAGTGAATGTCCAAGGGACCTATTTTGCGATCCACCGTTCCGACTCGCACAAATAATGCATTTAACCACTCTTTTCTCCCTGTCTAGTAAAAACATCAAAGTGTACAAACGAGCCCAGCGAAAAGTAGAAGTTTTCTTTAAAAGCATAAAATTTATTCTACAGAGTAAATGAACAAACCTGCTTTTGAATCACGCTGTCACTTTTGTAGGCAAGTAAGTTATTTGTATTAGAAGACAAGTTTGCTACATAATTAGCGTGGAACTGGCATAAAATTCACAAATTTTATCGATGTATCGTTTTTATTTTATCGACTTTTGGACTGTATGTATTAACTTTTTAAACGAAGGAAAGAAAACATCGTTCACCGTTTGAGAGCCACTGTTATTGCGCAGGTACATTTTTCGATCAAAAAAATTCATTGGTGCACGACCGGATTAGAACCCATGACCTTAGGATCAAAAGGCGGGGTCAATTCCACTAGACCGGTGCTAGTTATAGTTCACGTGTACATAATCCAGGGAAATACTTTTCCTCAACATATAATGTATTTAATTAATCTTTTGTGGTAAGCACACTACCGACTGTCTTTTTCTTATGCTACTGCTAATTGAACAAGCATATGGCCTACCTAATGTTAAGTAGTAGCCATCACCTATAACAAAGCATTGCCTCGTAGGACAAGCGCGTTAGGTACGTGCCCTACGATACAATACCATGCCTCTACTAACCTGAAGCATACTACTACTATAAAACACTTGTTTTTTGTGTCCGACAAGAACTTGAGCATGAGTAGGTATGATATAATCAATCTACCAGCCTGCAGGACCCTAATTGTAAACAATACTACGCTCACAAATAAACCAACTATGATCTCTGTGTTTTTTGCCCCCGAATAAGGGTTCTCGCCCCTCTGTGGTTTACTTCGAACGGGTAAAATATTGATGTTACGCTAAATACGTTTTTTCCTTTGTTCTGCGTACAGTATTTGAGTTTGCAAAATACCTCACAGGCATTGCGGGTATATTTCCCTAAACAAAATAGCATTGTTAATTACATTTTATAAATTAACTGTTTACAAACCTACATTGTAAATGCTTTACGAAAAACAATTCAGCGTTCTTTTTATTTTTGGTAAAGCCAATAAGGATGATCAAAGAAAAAAATATTAAATATTTTTATTAATATTTTTAAGATATGAAGGAGCCCACCATACATTCAAAGGTTACTTATTAAAATTAAAATAGGCAAATTGCATCTTTGTGCGGATATAATATCAAAGATCAAGTTTACTAACCAAACTTTAACTTCTGCGTAAATTTCCACAACAACCACTTACCATTGTATTCATTCTGGTCGTGGTTTTCACGTTTGTCGCGGCGACCTAGAGTCTCCCTCCAGATGTTGTAGGGTTCTCTGTAATCTTCGTCCACAACGGCAGGCCTGGCGATCAACAAAATAGTGTAATAATAATACCTGTTACGACTTGCGAAGTGGGATTAAGCACCTTAACCCCTCGAATGTAACAAAATTAGTGACATTGAGTTTCTGGCCACCAAGGGGAAAAATGGCGGATCCAAGTGTATTACCGTGCCGAAAAACGGATCTTTTTAAAAGTTATACAATGCGAATTCTCATGAAATACTGTCTATAAAGCCTTATTTGTAACTAAATAAGAAACATTTATGACACTTACTTCTATTTACATATAAAAACTTAATATATATTGAAAATCGAGTCTAGGTTGTGACCAAGGGTAGGCAGAGGGAAGGCATGCAACCTTCATACGCAAAAATATAAACTAAGTTCGTTTTGTATAGAAACTAGACCCATCATTATTTTTTCTTGAATCACTCCAGCCAGAATCACGGTAAGGGTACCGTGAGCTCTTATAGCAAGTACGATTGCACGTGCGTGGTAGATAGGATTACTTTAGATTTTTTTGTATATATTAGAAGTCAAGAACTTCGTAACATGAACATTCAGTAACATATTCTGGATTTGTACGAAGCTGCTCTCGCATTTATTGTCCTGGTCTGTTCGGGCCTGTTCGGGTCTATTTAGCCCTGTTTGGACTGATTTGATGACTCACGGTATGGGGAATGTAGTCTGAGAGCATGATAAACTATAGAGCTTACGGTTACCCCCCCTGTTCTGGAATATGAACTGATTAGTCTAAAATGTCTAAAACGGTACCGCTAAATCATTACCTCTCACAGAGGTAATTTTAACGACTTATTAGTAATGATTAGCGATACGATTTTAGATTAGTTTTCTTAATTTAAATAAACATAATTATTTACCTAGAGTTTCTTAATTTTACTAACGTTTTCATAAATATTATTTAGCCATTTAGTTTTTCTATGCGTTGAAAAAAAGGACTCGTTACTTCGAATAGGAGCTAACTTCTGTACTTAGGGGAGAATGGGCCTACATCACTCATGTGCGGGATCGATCGCATCTTTAAGCCTGTTCATTATTCACGAGGTTCTTTTGAAACCGCAAAAATTCAATTACATTTTTCTCGACTCCCAGTTACTTGATCCGTTTACTGATAAACAATTCATAAGTAACACGAGTGTGTGAGTGGAAGTGCCTGTACCTACGGTGTATCTTTGAATATAATTTGTAAATGTGTCAGCTCATTACACTCGACATACTCGTAACGTAACAAGATGAGATGTTGTAACCGTCGAAAACAAAGGAAATGCTCAAGTAACCGCGTATTTTTTTAGCTACATCTTTTTTTCGTGTTTTATTACATAACACGAATTATAACGTGTAAGGAAAAAAAGTAAATAATGCATCAACGATAAGTAGTTAACAATTAAAAGACAGTCAGACACCACTCAGTATAAGCCATGAATAGCTTATACTACTACAGTGCGTTCTAGTTATACGTACGACGCCAAAGGCACTTGTGATCTGGTCAACTTGTGAGAAAAACATGTAGTAAAGTAGGTCCTTTTCCTTCTGCAACTTGTGCATGGCAAAATGAACAAAATTATCTTTATATTACTTTTTGAGGGTACCAACTATCTTGGTTTTAAGTTTTTAATTCATAATCTAAGATCAAATCGCATTTGGATAACAAAAAACTATACTTAGTTGTGAGAGTAAGTTTTCTTGTAAAATTATTTATTTTTGTACAGTCGCACAAATACAAAATGCAACATTATGTACTGGCTCAAGTTAAAATTCCTTTAGTAAATGCAAACATTAAACTTGTCTTAAAATATCGAACTTAAAACTAACTTACGTAGGCACCTAACTTAGCATATAGTAAATAATATATTAACTAACTTAATGTATAAGAATACAGTACCTTGATACCACTAGGAAACTATAGAAAACACTTGATAATTAAAACCTACAATACTGACCGTAACATATGAATCGGTGGACAGTTCGCAAGTGCTAGTGCTAGTCGTGGTGTCCTTCTGTTGTTTCGAGAATTCGAATTACTCCTCAAGGAAGGGCAGAAAGGTTTCTTCAGCAACGCTGGAATCCTCCTTCTAGTCTTTTTAGTCAGTAGTATAGCGGTGAAGGCTACGAAAGCCCCACCTCCAATCAAGGCACTGCAAGCGATGCCTACTGACACTTTCATTGAAGAATTCCGTTTCTTACGGGATGACGGGGGTAGATCGGAGCGGTAGTACTCTTCGAGGAATTCGACTGAGCCATTAATGACTGTTGGTGCTGTTGAAAAATAAAAATTGGTTACAAAAATGAAAAATAGTCATAAATTCCAAATTATCAATTCAATCAAAAGTTTTATGTTTGTAATCTTATTTTATTTAGTAAAATGAAATGCAAAATCATGCAACAATTCCAGGACGGTCCATTTTCGATGAAAATACCACATTTCCATTTACGCATCAGACCATAATTATGACGGTAGATATAGGTAGACAGACGACAGGTGTGATGCGGTAGTTCGGTACGCTCTGACGACCCCGGAACTAAATATATTAATAATGCCAATATCGGATTATTGAACACCTGCCTGGCAGATTATGGACCCAGATAGTGATTTTGATATTGAAATAGCGCCGAGAATATTGCAGGGAACCGCATATAAAGTCATGCCCACAATTAGTTTAATACCTACGTTTATATTTTGATTCAACCGGTCGGAAACATTTAGAGAAACGTTATTTATATTCAAATAAAAATCGACATTACAACTGAAAACTAATTATAAAGGGGTAGGTTATTCACTATTCACTAAGCTTAAATAACTTTCATTGCACACACAACACTGAGTCTCATTGAGCCGGGGAAGGCTCACAGACAATGAAGGTAATGAATAGGTGTCGACTACAGGGCTAATTGTGGCCCACAATAGAACTTAGACGCCTTCAATGGCCTTGAGGCTGACGCTTTGCTCTACGCTTCCAAGCTGTGATAGTGAGAGCAACTGCCACAATGGAGTCATACTTGTTCGTTCATTAATTTCTAGATCAAAAGAAAGTTCTATTTGCTTATATCTTTTAGAGACTTGAGATATCACAAGGACCAAACACAACGACATTCGTTTCGTAAACGTGTCGTTTGAAATTTGTTTTACATTGCGCGTCATCTAAATTTTGATTGCGGACTTCGTACTGTCTTTTTGAGTTGACCTTCGGAGCTGGGGTAACTTATTCCACAGTCAAGTTGCTACTTACCTGAAATATCGCGCAGTGTAGCTCAAAACGATAATACGAGACTTTGCTTATCGTTTTCAATAGTAGACCTACTTATACTGAATGAATAAAATAAAAAATATGACAATCCTATTATTCAGTGGGCCAAATTCAATAATGATCTAGCGATATAAATTTATGCAAAAAAAACCGGCAGTGAATATAAATAATTTCATGTGTTTATTAGCGTTGTCACTATGAAGCAAGTGTGCCAAAAAATCTGTAATATTTTGATTCTCATTTCTAGCACAATCTGTTTCACCACTCTGCTGGCGCTTCATTACCAGTACAATTAGAAATTAGTGCAGAATTAACTGTCTCTTGGCACCTACACACTATAGCACTGGCACTCAGCCATTCTCACTTACCTCCGTTTAAGTTTAGACCCAGTTACAGGGTAAGTTGGCTTACTTAATTTCTATAAAAGTTGTGTATGTTATGATAAAAATTTCTGGAAACTCACAATACATAATTAAATTGAGATTTTGAACGTACGTTTTATCAATCTATATCAATTATAAGAATCTTTGACCGGACTGACTAATAATATAGACAACGCACAGCCTACATTACTGGTTGTAGAGACTTGAAATTTTTAGGGTATATTCATCTAAGTGCGTAAAGGTGTACTAAGAATTGAATTCCCAAAATTTTACCCTTAAACGGGTACAGCAGACGTTGAAGTTTGTATGGAAATAACTTCACGCAGGTGAAGTAGCGCGCGTTTAGCTAGTTATGATCATATTTTTACAAAGCCCAGGAATGAGTTGTCATCTAAAATATCCATAATTATATAACCTGCTTCTCGCTTTTAATAATAGACCCCGAAACGTACGTACATTTTCATTCGCGGTAATACCGTATTCACGCCCCTATTCAGATGTATTACGCTACCTATTTGCTAATGGATTTCGTGTGCCGAATTTTATTAGCCTTTTTTCACGTTAAGTGAAAACTATGACAAATGAAGCAAAGTTTATGTTGAACATTATTGATAGATCAGGAAGTATATGTGTATTAGGACAATTTTAAGTTTTTTGTGTGTTGTGAGTGATTTTGACCTAACGTATTTTAAGTAATTATGACAGAGAAAAGTAAAATATTCAGGTTTTATGAGTAAATTTAACTTTTGATCTTTATAATTTTGTCATAAGACCCCAATTGATAGTGGAGCCGTATTTGTACGAGTTTGAGTATATGTAAAAACTTTAGGATGCGATCAGTTAAGCCGAGGCAAGTGAGGTCTTCGACCCTTCAAAGGTTAAGGTCAACAAACTGAATTACAGTGGATCTGTTAAAAAAGAAATAACGTAACTACAAAGTTCCCTTTGCTTATCATAAGGTGTTTATTTATATCTATTCTACTCCCGTTTTTATGATTTTTGTGTTTTTAGTTTTATCTCCGTCTGGAATAGGATAATAAGTAATAAAAATATTAATAAAAATAAAAGTAATGCGGAATGAAGTTCGCGGGGTGAGCTAGTAGTTCATATTAGCATACATTTACACACCGTCATTTAGCACCAAACTAATCAAAACGTGTACTATGGAAACCAAATAGCTGATAGAATAATACCTTATATTTTTGCTGAAATGATATAGCACTGGTAGTATCATGGGAGTGACTCTACTTTCTGATCCTAATGCCATGGGTCCGAATCAAGTCATTCACGAATAGATTTTTCTATACAAAATTTATATAAGCAATGCCAGTAGGTACTTACCCTTAAATGATAAAGTAAGAAACACATCGTGAAGAAACTAGTTAGTAGTCAAGCAAAAGTGGTGGGCTTGCTACCAGCCACGTATGCAATACCAAGCACTGTGGATAACCAAATGTAATATTTAGACGTACCTCTGACTACTACCTTCAGACGATCTCAAAGCATCTCGAGTAGGTAATTGATACTAAGAGATCTTGAGAGGACTTCTACCATGCCTAGTAATTTAAGTGGATAAGCTGTATTTTTTTGTATTGTCTATAATAATG
Organism: Electrophaes corylata; assembly: GCA_947095575.1. Classification (NCBI taxonomy): domain Eukaryota; kingdom Metazoa; phylum Arthropoda; class Insecta; order Lepidoptera; family Geometridae; genus Electrophaes; species Electrophaes corylata. Next base: position 6,661,721 of record OX352698.1, on the reverse strand, counting down.
TATCACGTTATTTTGTCTAATGAGTAAGTAATTATTTTATCTAAATACACAAAGAACGAGGTCAGTTCCAATAACATACTTTTTAAAAGCAGCGTGAAAAATACGCGTACATTTTAATAATATTAACAACGTAACGGCGCGTTTAGACGGCGCGAAAGCTTTCGCGCGGCGGCCGCGCGGCGGCCGCGCGGTTGGCCGCTTGACAGGAATTTGAACGTTGCTTTCTAAAATATAAAGACGGTATTCGATATTGATGTTGTCAACCTTGATGATGGCCGCCGCGCGGTTGGCTCGGTATCAGGAAATTTCAACGTTTTGGTCTAGTAAATTGAGTTGAAATCACGATGGCCGCAAGCATAGAAAAATTTTACCCGAACAAATGAACAATGATTTCATGGGTGATTTCAAAAAAGATCGTAATACATTTTTTTTATGCGAGATTTTAATGCAGAATAACATCCAGTTTGATGGTTTAAATATCCGGCACTGAAATTTTATTTTTATTTTATTTAATGATTTATTTTATGTTTTAATTATACGGTTTGAGTGTAAGGGCCTTGCCTTTGATACCCCTCTATGTACCAAGACAAATATACCCTGAAAATGTTAAGTTTCTACGACCAGTTTACATTACGGTTTAGGCTGTGCGTTGTCTATTAGGTCAGGACAAAAATTCTTATATTTGGTAAAGATTATCCACATATACCGTTGATAAAGCTGCCGTCTGTGGACTAGGTCCGTGTTGAATTCTTTTTCTAGTATTTCAACCCAAACTGCATTTTTGATATTTTTTGTGCTGTCTTATTTCTGCCTCTTACGGCTGATAGAGGGGAGCCACACTCATACAACCACTCTGAAAATACCATTGGCGAGCTTACTAATGTATGTTTTCTTGTCGTCAACCTCGCAGATTTTTTACTTAGCTAACATAAAAATAAGGACCTAAAATCGAACGTACTTAAATTAGCTCGAATGGCGTAACAACAGCTCATCACCACTTTATATCTTCTTTTGTAAGTCAATCTCAGTTTTTTGAGGTTCAAAATATATTAAACAGCTGATCACCACTTTATTTCTTCTTTTGCAAATGAATCTCAGTTTTTGAGGTTTAAAATATTTTATAAATATAATATGATTTGAAAGAATAGCTTGGCTGAATATTTCTCCCTTTTGTCAAGCATTTCACACTATAGGTTACCAAACCACAGGCAGTATTGTGATTGAGATACACTCAACCTGAAAACCGTGGATAATTTGATCTATCTCTCTTATAATAGAAGCTCAGCTCCATAAAATGTGAACTATTGAAATATCACTCACTTAGAAAAGAAAGTTATGTTATGATAATATATGTAAATTTTCCTACGCGATGGAATAAAGAATTATGAAATCCGTAGAAGAACCAAGATCACCAACATAGCTTTCAGAATCAGCAAGTTAAAGTAGCAATGGGTATTTATCTCGTAGAACCACAGAGCAATAAATGGTTCTCAAATGGCGACCATGAACTGAAAGTTAATGCACAAAATCCAGTGGGCCAACGACATTGGGGTTGCGGGAAGTTGGCGCAAAAGTTAAATTAGTTCTTCCTGAAAGCGTAATAGTAGAGACCTACGTGGGCCAGATCAGCAGTGGTGATGATGATGATGTTGGGTTCTATAAAGTTTGAAAAAAGCAGATATGATCTTATTTAATATTACCCACAGTATCATTCACTGACAGCATCATTTTGATGATTTTGACTTACTTAACCTTTAATAATTTGTTGGTCCCAGGGACCCCAAGGTTAAAAAAAAATATTTTTTTTGTCCTACGTTGCGATAGTTTGTTATTAATTGTACTTTTTAACATTAAAGTTTTTTGTCAGTTATCTTCTAGTAAGAACTTGATTATCAAAGAGTTGATTAGCCTCGACATCATTATGGTGATGAAGATTCCGTATATTGTTTAGTGGCATCATGGACAAACTCTCTATGTTAATGTCCCGAATCCCTATAGAGATCGTTATTTTGTACATAGCCTTCCACAGTAATCCTCTTGCATCTTAGTTGCAACTCAATGATCAGGTCATAGTCTACCTTCTTATACTGTAAAGTTGAGCCTTTCTTTTTATATTTAAGAAAGAAATAGTTTTATGACTTTATTTCCCAAGCACGGTAGATATCCCCTCCAATCTCTTAGTACCAAGTACCTACTCAAGATTCTTCGAGGAAGTCTAAAAGGGTAGTCAGAAGTATATGTCCAGATAGTACATTTGGTACATATCCACATTTTGCAGTATTCTATTACAATTTAATCCATTATATTTATTTTAACTTGATCGTAATTCATTGAAAACGATTCAAACACTGCATACTAAAGTTCAAGTTGATCCCTAGCAAAGAGTGTAGGGGATACTCAAGTTATGGTTAAAATCATGTTCCGAGAATTTTATAGTCAAACTAAGATCATTTTTATTATTTTCAAAATTGGACCCCGTGGACCCCTAACTTGAAAAAAGGGGTTAAAATGTCTTCATTTTACTTGTGTCAACCGCGTAGTGACTGCGCGGTTGGCTGCTTGACAGGAATTTGAACGTTATTGTTTAGAACATAGAGACGATATTCGGTATAGATCTCTCAACCGCGCGGCGGCCGCGCGGCCGCCGCGCGAAAGCTTTCGCGCCGTAGGAATTTGAACGTTATTATTTAGAACATAGAGACGATTTTCGGTAAATATCTTTCAACCGCGCGGCGGCCGCGCGGCCGCCGCGCGAAAGCTTTCGCGCCGTATAAACCCGCCCTAACCCGTTAGGTAAATACATTGTTTAAAAAGTGCTGAGCATACACACAGAACCTTTTTTTATAGGCTTAATTTTTATATTATTATCAAGATAAAATGTTGTCATATTTAACCAGGAATAAATAATAGAGTACAGAATATGAAAAGCAAGATCTTTGTTTCAATTCCTGAAAGAGACTATCTGGTTGGTTTTACGTAATCAAACACCTTAAACTCTCGTAGGGTTTCCTAACCAGAATGGATTAGGAATAATGATGAGTTGACTTTTCACCTATTTAAGTGTTACTTGACCGTTTTACGAATTACGCCACGAGTACTGATAGGTACGAGTGTAGTAGTACTCACAAAATGTAACTTTTACCTCCAGAAATATATTAATTCTCTCGGAACTGATCACAAATTTATCTATCATTTATCGTAGACGAGCACAAACAAACGAAGAACTGACCGGACAGCTTTTAGCTATGATTTTGTATGTGCCCCGTCATCTATGGGTATCATTGATCAAACCATTAAGATCATAAACGCGCGATATTGTAAAATTTGTAGATATAAGGTGGATGGGTTAAGTATTTAATGTAAAAAAATTATGTCTCAAAACAAATAATGGGTTTTACAGTAAATATAATTTTCATACGACGATTTGATAATAGTGTCTCCCTAGTTCAGCCACGGCAAGCCTCCACTTGATAGATTGAATTAAAGTTCGTGGTTCATTTTTGTATGAAACCATATAAAATAAGTTTGCCCTTTTGAAACGGTTGGTCTCAGAAAGTTTAGTATTCTGATGGCTGTTCACTTCTAAGATATATAATTATTCTGCGGCATTACCCGAAATTAATTTTCAATTCGCGAATAAGATTGCGCCGTTGGGAGCAAAACGTCTTTTGCGCCGGAACACAATCGGGGACCAAAGTAATCCAGATCAAAGATTTTCTTTAATTACAAGTTCTTCATTTAGCGGCGGCGATTTATCACTTAAGAGGCGATTCCCTCAAAGAGCTGTGGATTAATTAGAGTAAGATAAAATTTGTGAAATAGCCGCAGGCTTGCGAGTGCTCGGAACAGATAAGGGAGGCCGATGAGGAGTAATGGATCTATTAGCGTGCCGGCCGGTCTGACTGTGCCCTCAGGGATCTCCGCTTTTTGTTCACAGCAAAAACCACCCGATCGCCGCTTATGAATCTTTTCTGCTCACTTTTTTCCTTCGAAAATTTGAATAAATAATTTGTTTGTATAAAACATCTGATTCGATAAACTGTTTCGGAATCCCAAGTGCGGATTCAAGGAGTGTTTATTCCGCGAATTGAACGTTGATTCGGACTGCGAACTCAGCAAGCTTCGAATGGATTCCAAACAAATTATCTGCCGTTTGCGTTGATTTATTTATTTTGTAAGTAGGGACATCAAATACGCGATCACGATTAAGTGTATTTGGGTACGAGTCCTGATTGGTTCTGTGTCCGGAATTCTTCAATTACATAATGTCTGATTGAAAGAATACTCGTAATAAACTTACTTGTTTTGAAAGTGACTTCACTGATTAGAATCCATTCATGCTGAAAGTAGAGTTTGATCATAATATGCTTTGCGGTACGATTTTCGAGGTCCACATGCACCGTGCGGGCATGTTCCGAGACCCTGTCTTGTTTCGGCTCGTAAGCAATGCATTCTTCTTGCCAGCGCTCTCCCTCTAAAGAAAAATATATCTCCGTTTCTTTGAAGAGCTGAAAAATATACCGTTTGAATAAAAAGTTCCTCAAGTAATTTGATGAAGAAAAGTAAAGTTTGTATGTACCTGTACATCCTTCGTAAACATATTGTTAGTGTGAATGTCGACATGGTGAAAAAGTCTAGTATCTGTAAAGTTAAAGGTGAGTTTTACACCTTCTTCTGTGATGACAGTTTTATTCCAACCGACCCAACGGCTCCCTGAAAATACATGAACATTAAAACTCACTCCAAAATGACCGTATAGTATTCGCGTACTAGCTAAAAACTTACCGCTGGTATCTAAAATATCTGGTAATTCAAAATCATTAGGGCCATACAAGGAGTCTGTGATCTGTCCCAGACCGTCTTTATATATCAAGTCCGAAGTTATGTTGCCATCATATGTGAGGTCGAGGAAACGGGCGCCGTTCGTCATCGCCTGCATATCGCCGCCTCTGGGTGCCGAGTAAGCCACTATGGCCTCTGAAGAAATGACGCAACAATAAATAATCCTGTTGACCGGGGAATAAATCAATCGCTAGGCAAAAATGTACTTTTACAAGATAACAATCGCAGGGGTGCAATGCGCTTTGCTAACCTGTTTGCGCTGCACGAATCGTGCAGTTGCGTTGAATCGACTCGGCATCTTGTTTCACTGCTCATTGCCCGGGTAGAGAGGAGAGCATTGACATAGCTTTTAGCGCACGAGATGCCAAGTTAGTTCAAACAGGATGTATTGATACATACGTTTCCATCTGCATCCAAACAGCTCGACGCGCATGCACGCCGTCCGTGGATGAGCCGCGTACGGAAAGAACCGCACTTTAGAAGCTATGAAAGGCGCTTCTAATGTAGACTTTCTTGGGGTGTACGTGTTCACATTTCCAGGTATTAGCTGAAACAAAAGTGATTTTTCAGCATGCTTTCTTAGATATTGTTTTTTAATTACAGTGCTTTGTTCCAAAAATAGCCATTGCGAGATCAATACAGCCTTGACATCGTTTACTGTTTTTCAAACAAGTGTCTAGTATGTATCAGCAAATTTCAAAAGTATATTTCTATAAATAGATTTACGTGTTTTCTCGCTTATGCTTATTTTACGTATTGTATCAGTTGTGATCAAAGAATATTGGGAAATATAAAACAAACGCTTTCACGAATGCTTTGTTTTAAATTTTTTGGTATATTTGTGTTAGTTCATGTTATTTTCCTATTTTGATTCCTAAATTCACATAATACTAACACTTATTTTTTGTTTTGTTTTTCATTTGTTTTATCTATTGTTGTTTGTTTTTTAAGTATTTGAGTAAAATTTGTCACGTACCCAAGAGGCTGAATTGTGTAACTTCAGACTACTTGCTTTAGAAACCGTACTTAGTTACTCAATGTAAAGCAAAGTTTGGGCGTACTGATTTGTGCCAGTTAGGTAATTTACAGCTGTTTTGATACATTTACGAAGACTGTTGCCTGGGCAGTGTGGTTTCACCCCAGTAAATTGTATTAGAGCTAATTTGGGTAAATTGATTGCTTTCTAATGACTAGGTATGTATACGTAATTGAAGCTAGTTATGTAGTTATTTTACTTTAATTGATTATTGACATGATTAATAATATAATATATAAAATATTTTTTTGTAGTTATCACAGTAGTGGGGTTTTTTGTGAAGGCCTCATCCCGAGAAGTAGCTTCTAGTACCACCATACCTGTTTCTGCTGTCAAACAGCGTTGTGTTTTAGCATACCACTTGTTTACCTCAAAAAAATATATAAACACAGGGTATTGCATTTAAGGGCACTCTGGGTCCGTGACTTACGAAATGTTATTGACAAAGTAAGGTTCCGCAGGTCACGGAAGATAAGATATATGTATACTCATATATATGTAGATATATGTATAATAATTATTATCATCTTTGTGATAGTTACCACTTAACATGACATAGACCCCGATGTAAAGACACAAAGAAAAAAATTGCTAGTATCTAATTGAGTCACAATAAAAAACTCACTTGAGTTCCATTGAAATCCTTGTATCTGGCCCAGTGTCCGAGGGCTTCCCTCCAGTATTCAACGCTATAGCTCTCAACGAACTCAACGCCGACTGCGTTTGCGAACCGGCCTTGCGTCTCCGTGGCTGTGATCAAATATTCGCCATGCAAATCTATCTCCAGGTACTGTCGGCTTTGTGGAGTGATTAGCCCGTTGGGGCACCAAGCTCCACCGCGTATTTCGGTGCGGAGTCTGTTGACAAACACGAACTTGACAAATGATTCCGTTAAAACATTGTTAAAACCACGTTAAAATTACGTCAATCTATACCAATTATAATAATCAATGTCGTGACTGACTGACTGACTGACTGACTGACTGACATATAGACAACGCACAGCCTAAACTACTGGTCGTAGAGACTTGAAATTTTCAGGGTGTATTCGTCTTGGTACGTAGAGGTATACTAAGAAAGGAATGCCGAATGCGTGGGTTGAAGTTTTTGTAAAAATAACTTCACGCAGACGAAGTGATATATAAGGCTGTTGCATTATCAAAGCGATAGCGATCGCTTTGATAATCGCGTTTGTTAGTAGGTAAATTCATAAAAATACAGCATATTTGTTTCAGACAACGTTTGTAATTTAGTAGGTACCTTGCATACATTTGGATAGATATTATGATAAAACAAGCAACCTTTGATACCTTTCTGAGCGTGTACCTACTATTGATTTTCATTCTGAGTTCATAGACTTAGAACGGTTTTGTTTCATAAAGGTATCTAGACTTAGCAGCCAACTAAATTTGTACCTTCCCACTACTTATGGAACACGAAACTTAATAAATGTTAGGTGAAAATCTTGGGAAGCATTCGTTGAAACAAATCCAATTTACGACGGAGACGGAGTAACTAAAACACCGTTTGAGATGAAAGGGAGATGCTCATTATCAGGCATCCTCCGTTACCAACAGGAAAAAAGAACATTCATGTCACTTTTTCCTTTAAATTCTATTTTAGCATAGCCTGTCTTCATGTATGGCGTTTAAGCAAGTACCAGTGTCAACTTCAAATTTAGATCAAAGTAGGTACGATAGTTTTCGTGTCAAAGCAGTTACATTTTTATTTTCTGGGAAATATCATAGTAATAGAGGAACTATTTGCTTCAATTTCCGATGTTTTATGTATTTTAAAATTCCGTAACTGATTGCTAACGGAACTCTCGGTGCATAAGTTTAACGGATACCTGGGGAATTCATTTAAGCTGGTAAGAGTGCCGTTTGTTAGTTGAGCAAAGATTGCAACTTCAGAGTAGCTCTCAGTTGTTATGAATGCTCGCTTAAGGCACGTTTGCGCATAAGCAAATAAAATTAGCGTAATAGTCTCAGCAAATAGACTAAAACGTTTCTGTGTTTCGTTTGTCAACAGAGGTAGGGACTCAGTCTGGTGGCCATTCTATTTGAATATCTACTAAGCGATCTCATCGGCACGACGGCGGCGCTGTGGCTCTGCACGGTACCGGTACCTATAGGTACGAGCACTGCTGGGACAAAGAGCGCTAAACGCTGAATTAACGTAGTATTTGCTAAATCGCCTCTGACCCTATGTAAAGTTGCTCGGCTGATAAGACTTCGGCACATCCGGCCGTACTTACATCTTGTTATCTTCGGCAGTCGAGCCCGAAAGGCTTTTGTAGGATCTCACTCGCTCAGAATTCATATGAAAATTTAATTTTCAGTTGGTGAATTTACCAAACTGGAGACGAGTTTCGCGCTATTGTCTCGCGCCGGCTTATGCGGGCTCAGGCCCGAATGTGAGACCCTCTGTTAATTGTTTGAGCTAAGTATGAGCGTTTTGCGGTCGAGGGATTCACAATAATTGTTACAACTTGGCCGTATCATAGCGCTTTATTGTTGGTGTAACAATGGCCGGTTAAAGACGCTTATCGATTAAGGAGCTATTTGTCTGCACAATAGTGATATTTGTTTACATTAACGATAAGATTGACTTATGTGATGTCTCCTTCAGCCTTTTGTTTAGAAATAATCTCACTCGTGTATTAGATTCACTTGTTGTGTTGGCTTGTAAGATAAATAATTATATAAATATTAATTATCCTTATGTCATGTCAACGAAGTCCTGGTAAGCTACTTTGTTTAGCAAGCGTGTTTTGTTACATTGTAGGTAAACATTTTTGGATATCTTACTTGCAACCACTGATAATAGAGATCCTAAAAATCTGTCAAAACGAAATGTACTTTGGAGTGATCATATTGATGGTGCTCCAGTCGGGCTTACCTGGAACTGAGGGGGGAAACGCTCTGGTCATAGTTGGAGCTAGAAGAGAGCGATTCGTTTGATATAAGGCCGCTCTCCATCCCAAGTGGGACGACACACGAGCCCACGTCCGCTGTGAACAAAGAAAAAACACGTATAATCGACGTACGCTTATAAAAATTTTCACATAAAAACTGAAAAGCTCTTGATGGTTTTTGTTTTGCGGTTGGTGTGTATTTTTACTGGTAAAACCCAAATTTCTAAATTGAAAACCGCTGCGTCACTGTTTTCATTTCATATTAAATATTTTTGTTATAATATGAAAAAACGCATACTACCTTTGAACATAAATTGTATTTTTTTAACAAAAATAGTATTGCATCACGTTACCAACCTAAATGAGCCCGCAGCTGATCATAAGCTTTACCTAAATTTTGGGAGGGGTTTACCACAATCACCACCCTTGGCAGATGGATTAGTGACCGCAGTTTCGGTGTAGTACTCAGGAGAGCCTGCTGATCATCTCCTGGTGCGTTTCCTTGGTCGTATCTTTCATCCCCTTCATCAATGGGAGGTAATGAAAGGGTTTTATTTAAAGCCTGAACCTCCATGACTGTATAAGCCGTGAAGGTCCTGGCTAATGGTAGGCTACACTACTGCAATGTTATTTTTCTAAAACTCTTTAAGCCTGAAATAACTACTTGATTATTTTACTTCAATAATTGAAGACCATGTTATAAAAACCTCTGTTAGAAGTTATTTTTTAATTAGGCCATCATAAGAAATGTACACCAGTATATTATGAGTTTCGTTTTCTCGAGTTCTGTGCAAAGATTTGGCAAAATGTTTTTCTTTAATTAGGGAATGTCTACCAACGTCCCTCGGGCGGGAAAACCTCGAGCTGAAAACATCGAGGAGGTATTTCTTAAGTGGAACCTTTTTTACTTGAAAAGCACGACTTTGCGTATAGTTACTGTAACTTATCTTAACAATTAGGTCAACTCTACTATTATATTGAGGTACTCAAAATCTTTTGTTTTCGAAATTGATAATAAGGGAGACCTAAGGGAGGTAGTCAGAGTATGTTTGTATGTTTTATATAGATCAGACTAACTTCGAATCTCGACATCGAATTCTCAATTGTGGAAAATTACATAGTTTTCACGTTGTACACTTAAGGTAACACTCAATGTGTTCACACACAATACAGCTATGTAGAATAAATATGAAAGACTATGAAGTATACTAATGAAGACATACAAGTCAGGTATCAGTAATTTTGAAACACAACTACTCGGTAAATTTTAAAATAAAACAAAAGTAAAACTATGCCTATACTATACAAATAAATACATGTTATGTGATATAGGTGGGTATAGTCATGATCAAAGGAAATAATTTCCAATTTGATAACCTCATAACATTATATCCGCCGGGTATTTGCGTTGAGCGAATAAAACGTTTTTAAAATCAACACAGTATTCCGCAATATTTCACAGTTTGCCACAATATTTTAGCCTTTAAAGTATTGGTTGGGTAATATAGGTAATTGGCTGGAGGGTTCGAAAATTCAACAAATGAGCAGTAATAGAAGTTTGACCTGCGGCTACTAATATTGTTATAGCTCTCGGCTAAAAGCGAAACCTATTTTAAACGTAAATGTTTTATCCGGTGTTTTGTGATAAATAAATAAAAAAAGAGCATTCTAAACCGACCGCAGTACAATATTAATGAATACAAAGTGAAGACAGTTTTTATTAAGTAAATTTGAGACAGTATAATAACATATAGGTGCCTTGAGATAGGAGGAACGAGGTCGGTGCGCCTAATGTTTCACCAGGAGGTACTTTTTTATTTGGCAACGCAACACGTACGAGGCACGGAAATCGTTCCAGCAACTGCGGTTCCGATGCGGTACCGTCGGAAAATTTATATACCACTGAGCGTGCAAGTCTAGTTCTCTTACCGAGTCACCCCATGTGAAACATTGCCCGCGAGGTATTTTAGCAAAATACGCGCTCTACTGCGGTCCACATACCCGAAAGTTCCATGCCGCGTTTACACACGCAGCCTTGTATAGTAAATGACTGCGAATAAACAAAAGGTACGGTATGCTCCCGAGAGACCACTGGGACCGGTCCCGTTCAAATATTAAGTCTGTAAGAATTTTAAATTAAGAGCATTAGGCGCGGCGTCTAGGTAGAATTAAATATTAATACGCTCTTTGAACGAACTTGGCGGAAGGCTGAAAAGAATGAATTTTTAATAGTTATTCTCCCTTGTGATGAGCAATTAATGTAATGAGGTAACACGACCGCCACAGGTATCCAAAGTTAATCTTCTTTAGAATTTAATTTTGCTAAATTTAATATTAATTAGTTTGAACCAAATTTTGTGTCTTTCCAGTTAGAAATTGTACCAACACGTCTATTTCAAAAATACAAATTGTAAACTGTAATTTGAAACAAAATAACTTTTTAATTTAAACTGTTTTTCTAGTGTTATTTTAAGTTAGGATGTGTAATTTCTGTGGTATTTTATCTAACATTGCTTGAGGTCCTTAGCACAAAGTGTAGGCAGCTGAAATGTATGTAGCATCCTTATTTCAACGAAAATGTTACCCTTAGGTTTTTAAGAGACTCGTATTTTTCTTCAAAACCAACCAAACCCGACTTTACTTTTTTTTTACTGATTTGAATTGACTAGAAACTATTAATTTTTATACAACTTCACCTTGGCAAAATTGACTGTCGAATGTCGGCAGGTGCTCTAAAGCAGAAAAAAGAAGAAGAAGAGATTTCGGTACGTGTGTAATTCCATATATTATCTATCTATATACAAAAATCTGTTCTGTCAAAAACGGGTCCACCGATTTAAATTTTTTTTTGTTTTCTTTTCTCTGACTCAGGGATGATTTATTTATAAAAAAAAATCACCAGGTCAGCTAGTTCCATATATTAACGACATAAGTTACGCCATACAATATTGAATGCTATTTGGCGACATAGGTTACATAGAACGATACAGCAGAACAGGTTGTTCGGCGGTTACGTTACATTCTCATTAATTAGTACGTAACAGAAACTAGTCTAACTATAAGCAAGTTTTCTTATTAGTTAGAATTCTCATGCTGACATCAAGCTTATTAAAACGCAGCCTTATAATTTTGTTTGTAAGCAATAATACCATGTCGTAGAGATGCTACGGATTAGGTACACATCGCTCACACGGCTGTTTGTCAGAGTAAAGCTCGCAGTGCGACTAACTTGTCGCGCACTTGATTAGCGATAAGTAATGAGTGTTGGGGGACATGACATGTGTACCTACTGCAGAGAAAGAGGCTTATAGAAAAGGAAACTCATTCTTTACCCGTCTTTGTTATTTTCTTAGCGACTTCGTTTTCTTACAAGACAAATATGATGCAAAGTTTTTTAGTAACTAATGTTTAGTAGTAATAAATAGTAATGTTTAGTAGTGTGAAGGGCTTGTTCAGGGAAGTAGTATCACTATATCTATTTTTGTCTGAAGAGTGTGGGTACTGGTGATATTACAGTCACATGATGCTTAACACCTGTATGCCTCAGGTTGATGAAAGTAGGGCTGTGCTATCCACGTTTCTAATGAACGTTACCAGCGAGGCAATGTTTGTGATAGTAACCACTATAACATGATTTTCTAATTCAATTAGAAAAAAGTATATTTAAATTGAGAGTAGAAAGTCCATGAAAAGTCTCGACGAGAGGGCATTATAATTTGTAAATAAGTAAGAATAAAGTTGTAAATAAATTCGAATGAACCGGGCTTGGCGCGTGCCAAGTTACTCAATCAGTTTTTACATTACCGGTGAACAGCGATGGATTACACATGTACACATTACATAAATTTGAACGTGTACACACGTGTAGGTACTCGTATAGTAAAACATAACATTTTAGTATTCTTCCTGGATAGGTTTTCTTTTAGACCTATTTTACCTCACAGTATGCTCTCTAATTAGTCGAGATGTTTAAACTGGTATAGAAATACCATTGAATAAAAAAAAAAAACGGGTATAGAAACAAGTTTCTCTATGGCCTATGTCAACTACAAATATGGTTTTGAAGAGAAAATAAAATAATTAGGTAACCTACCTATGTATCTGATTTCATATCAGGATTTCATTTCCTGATTCATTTTGTATAGCAACAGAGTAAGATTTTAAAATGAATTTGATGACATTCTTATATTAGTCTTATTTTTACGTGGTAATAATAATTTAGATATTGCGGCTATAGCATTTTTTTTTAATTTTATGCTAATGCTCTTACGCATACAAGAAATGTAAGAGCAGCACCATAATATGTGCGTGTATTTTTTTTATTTTTAGTTTAAAGACGGTTTGAAAATGGAACTCGATTTTCAAAAACAAATGCAAAAGAAAATATTTTTCAATTCTCTTGCTCAAAAAGGCCGTCATTGTAGCATACCAACACGGAGCTAAAACCCATTAAAACTCTGTTTCTATTTACTCCCTCGCTAAAGCTCGGGAGTAAAACTACCTCGTATATAATGGGTCATTTTAGCTCCTTGTATAATAATCTACTATTAAAACTAGAATGTAAAAACCGTCATTGGTAAAAAAAAAACTAAACGAAGAAATTAACTAATAAATACACTTTAGCTCTCTTACGCTTCGCTGAAATGACTGAAAAAACGTTCTGTGCGTTGTAGTCTAATAATAATATGTTATGTTAGAACATCCTTATATCCATTTTTTTTCACGAATTACGGCACACCAACCCGAGTGGAATGTATGTACAGTAGATCCTGAATATATATCCAATATTCAGACACATTTAGCCGTGACAGCTAAGTTCGTAGTAGCCCTGCCTTTTGCGCTATAAGTGGTGGGTTCAATCCCCACCGAGGACAAATATTTGTGTGATGAGCATAGATATTTGTTTTCTGTCTGGGTGTTATATTGTATTCTTTGTACATACTTATATATGTAACAAAAAGTATTTAAGTATTCTATCAATCATCTGGTTCTCATAGTACAAGCTGCTTAGTTTGGGGCTAAAATATGTTACGTAAAACTATCCACAAATATAAAAAAAACTCTATTGTAGGCTATTGTAGATCCGAAAGCTAACCACTGTTGTTGCTTTACAAATATAAGTTTCGTTTCTATGTAAATAATATTTTATTTTATCCGTCATGTTGACTCAGTAACTTATGTTACTGAGAATGTGGTGCTTACGAAAATGCTATCACGTCGCCAAACTTACGGAGATGCGAGCAAACTTTGCGTATCACAGAAGATACATAGTGTTACTTTCTACGTGACTACTATAAGTATTTATAGCAGTCACGCCTGTATAGGCTGGCACATATATTCCGCTCATTTTTATTTTATACGAGGTTATACGAGTGTTTTAAATATCATATCCAGTAATCGCCGTGAATTAAAATTGTTTGTAGGTTACCATATTGGAAACTTAAGTTTTAAACTAAAGATGAAAAATATCGAGGCCAACAATTTCAGGTTCAAAGGCCGGTTTCAGTTCCATTTGAACGACCAGTTTAGATTCTAATGTTCAAGTAGCTAACACGATAAAGTGGGTGATAAAAACTAAACGGGCTTAACTTTACATCTAAGTATTCTAAATTATGTATACAGCGTCAGGGGAAACTTTTTATCTACGGGATGTTGTAACAATATATAGGTAGTAAGAGTAGGTCAGATATATAATAATTTATTATTTAAATGAAAAAAAAATATTTCACAATTTTTAATCCTCAGGCACGGTAGATATCCTATTAGATCTCTTAGTAACAAGTACCTACTCGAGATTCTTTGAGAGTTAGAGGTACGTCCAAATATTACGTTTGGTATATACCTAGATTTTTCACTGGTTGGTATTCCATACGTGACACGTTGCAAGCCTATCGCCACTGCTACAGTTCTAACTGGTTTCCTCATTATATTTTTCTTAACAGTTAGAGAGTACTGGCATAGCGCAGATAAATTTTTCGAAGGGAAAAATCCATTGGTGCTTGGCCAGATTTTAACACACGACCTTAGGATCAGAAGGCGGGGTTACTCCCACTAGGACATCGGTAGTTTTCGATGTTTAAGTTATAATAATCAATAGCCAGTGTTTTGGTAACGCTTCCGATTGACACTGATCTGGATCAATTCAGCTTTCTCTAGATCTTTTGCAACGGTCTGTAGATAGCTCAACTGTTTCATATGTATTTTGTACATACCAATTATAAATACTTGTATTAGCTGTAATTTTCTTTGTAAATAAATGTATTATATATAATATAAATAGGTTAAGATGATTGCGGAGCTGACCAAAGCGCAGGATTCCATAATCTACTTACCCTTTGAGAATAACACCAGACTCTTAATAACCATAGCTTGCAGTCTAATGGAGAATGCATAATAATCTTATACGTATTACTCGTAGTGTTAGACAAACAGAGCCATTAAGAGCGCTTGCGGGTAATATTAACATCGGTATGCGTCCAATTGGGGATGCTAATGGCATTCCCGTATGCAGTAATGCATTTTAGATTTATGGTTATAAATGACCACAGCTCTTGGGAAATCTGGATGTACAATCAGAACGAAATAGCTGGTCCTTTTTTGAGCAAAGCTATAAAATCTCACACGGTTCACGACATGCCAAAACATACTTTTCGCTTTGTCTTATAATTTCAAACAACAGATAATTATTCACTTTAATTTATTACTTACGAAGCACTTTTATTTTATTTACACTCACAATCGCACCCCCACACATGTTTTCATGTTATATTAAAACGAATTATTTTCACTACTCTGTAATCCCTGGGTTCAATACCATCTTTTTAGAAGTTTTGGTGTTTTTGGACACCATAAATTTTAGTTAAAAAATTCAAGTATTGAATCTAACACGTTACATACAAAAATTTAGTCACACAAGATAGAAGTAAGAAAATAAGCCTAGCAGCTTCAGTATCACAGCCTAGAATACCGCCCCTATTGGTAAGCATTTGATCACATCATCTTCTCTACCGCATTTCCGCTAGAAAAGTGTGTTGAATTTTGTGAATAAAATATCTCCACGTGAACAAAGTCGCGAGATTTATCCTATCAGATGCCGTAGGGCAGACGCAGATGATACGAGTAGCAGTTGCTATGAAGCGGCGCTACGTCTTAAAAGATTTCTGCAGTGTGGCAAGCTATTTTTAAAATATTTAAAGTGGTTGATGTGTTGAATTCATAGATGCACACGCTAATGGAATTTTCTATACAAAAATATGATAATGCCCGATCCCGATCCTAGTCTCTTTAAACGGTAAAGATCTTTTACTTTTCTTGCAGTGGTTATGGGATCAGATTATATTGCATAGTCATATGTAATTGATCAGGTACTGAAATGTAGCCATTTAAAATCACATTATTATATAAAATTAAAACAGAACTGGCTCAAAGTCAAAGTCGCAAACTATTTATTCAGTAGGTAGGCAATAGCCGCAGGGATCGTCATGAAACGTCGAATCTAAGCGCCAGTTCCTCGCGACCAAGTCTAAAAGAACTGGCAAGAAACATACGGCTGGGTTCCTACCGTTTTTTTGTGTGTGGTGGCGTGTGTGTGGTGTCTGTGGTGCCAATCTAACTTAATAAAGTGAAGGCAAGACATAATGCTTAGTTTTTTTTCATATATTCAAAATAAGCAGCTGATTTGGAAACTGACAGATAGGGGTGTGTTGTTGAATGTATATGTATAGGGCTGCCAATATTATTTACTAGCGGCTGCTCGCAGCTTCGCCCGCGTTGCAGTTTTTTCCCGTGTCCGTAATTTTTCGGGATAAAAAGTAGTATATGTTAATCCAGGTTACAATCGATATCTATTCCAAATTCCATCTAAATCGGTCCACTGGTTAGAGCGTGAAAGAGTAACAAACATCCATCCATCCATTCTTACAAACTTTCGCGTTTATAATATTGATAGGCTTTACATAGCTATTGATAAAACAACCTTCAATCAAACCTCGGAACTAACTGACGTGGGTCATGCCATTTTATGATTTTGTTCGCAAAAGAATATATTTATGAGCACAGTACAATATTAGAAAACTTGCGTCATCATAAGCTGTCTGTAACGGTCTGCAAACACCTTAGCTATTTCACTGTGCAAGGACCTACTTGTAATACCTAGAAAAGACGTTATAAGCGAAGCACAGTGTATTGCATAGACAGAGAATTCCAAATATAGAAATGTGGTTCATTTTTATCTCAAGAATATTGCAGTTTCACCACGTTTCAATTTCCTGGAAATGTTCTCGTACATCGTACTGTTAGTTTACAAGTTGTTGCAGGTTTAGGCGGAACTTGAAAATAGATTTTGTCATACCATCAGTACTCAGAGTAGGTAAGATAAGTCATCATTAAAATCACCTCTTTTAAACGACGAAGGAAAAAATATCTCTCTGTGTACTGTCCATGTCTTTTCTTTGGACTGGGCTGACTAAGCTATGATAACGATATAAAGAATGTTGTAGTAACAGAGTTCCAAGGAGAAAATTATTCCTGTTTCTTCCGCCTATCAGTGATGCTGAGTTAAGGAACACAGCATTTCGACATTGGACATTTGTTGTCCAACTTAGCATATACTTGTTCCATCAGTAAGTAATATGTGCCATGAAAAATCCTGCCCCAGGCACTATTGCGGTATGATGGGAAATTTGACCCTGAAGCGTTTCTGTTATATCGTAGTGTAGGCTCATTCATTTTGGAAGCGCAGCATATATTTACCTATTGAAATAAATCTCATGCACGGTGGAAATAATTAAATAAATAATTAATTAAATAATTAATGCTGGACGATCCACACAGCATCATCTAGCCCCAAGCTAAGCAGAGCTTGTGTTATGGGTACTAGATGACTGATATACTTAATACAATATTATATTACATACATAGATATTTTTTATTATACATAGAAAATACCCAGAACACCCGGAATAAATATTTGCAGATCATACAAACATTTATCCCAAGGCGGGAATCGAACCCGCAACCTCTGCGTCGCAGGCGGTCATTCGCCCGCTGCGCCACATCGGTTATGCTTCAAATCTTTCTTTCTAGTATCAACTAGGTTTATACTATCCTTATATTGGTGCTAGCCGAGCACCCAGGTAACAGAATCAACAAGGCATAGGTATAATTGTGTCTATAGTATGTTACCTGCCCGAACACAAATGTGGTTGGCATGTCTCGCTGCTTAGACAATGAAGAAAATTAATGATGTAACTCAAACTCGAACTAACCAGACATTGGACACGGAAAAATTGGACGGTACAAAAATTTTTTTTAATGTTTAGCTATACTACCGGGAATGACTACCAACACACCTATTTTTGCCGCCAAGCTTATTGTGTTCCGGTTTGAAGAGTATGCGTGCCGATGAAATTACCGGGTAGTATATGCATAGTATTATATTTATTACATAGTATTATATAACTCCCATTAGTTTGGCTTAGTTAAGAACTAAGGTGATGTTTTTATTTATGCTTATGTAACATTTATTCGTGAAGGTAGGTACGTATCGAATTAGCCATCATATCATCATCATCATCTACAGCTGATCGCCATGTACATATCAGATTGAACGCGTTAGTTTGCTTAAGTACTTTGTGCAGAACTGGTTGTATGTGCACGCCACCTCAGAGCCAGGAAATTTGGTTTCAGCTAAAATATTCAAGATACACGTTGCATCCTCCATTTGATACAAGGTTTGAGGTTGAAAAGTGTTGCTCTGGAAGACAAGCAGGTTCGTTACCCTATTCATGGTCTGGAGGTAGAATGAATAGTCTGGAAGATCCTAGTTTATTAACATTCGTATTCTTAGATGTGAGTTTTAGACAGTGATGTGAGTACCTATACTCAATTTTAGGCTGTAATTTCTATTATTCTTCGATGAGTATTATGAATGAGATTGACAAAGCGCAAAATAAGTTTTTTCTCTGTTTTTTCCCAGTTTGGTGGTCTTGCCACTTACACCTAGACCTAATTGACACCTAGATTTATCCAGTTAGTAAGACTATTCAAATAATCACGTCATCTACTCAATGATGAAATATATGAAATAAAATGTATTTGTATTACTATTGTATAATTTTAAATCTGCCAGCCGTGGTCAGGCTGTCTTTCTCAATTATGTCATCAGTTAGTATAAAGATGAAAATATTTGTAATTGTAGGTACTTATGTTGTCTCTGGTTCCCAAGAAATCCAATGTGCGTTCAGAGTTATGATTGTCATTGTTGGGTTAATTTATAATGCCAAGATCAGTTAAAGATGTAATTTGTAGGTGAGAAGAGACAGACAGTCAGACAAAAGCATTTTTAGACCAATCTTGAAATTGAGACGCTTCGCTTGCTTCACTAGCTCGGTCACTTTTAGCAAAATCAATGGTAGTAATTTTAAAATGTTTAAAGGTGTGACTATCTGGGAATTATATATTGTACCTATTATTATATGCTATTAACGCACATACCTGGGTAATATAAAGTTAGGCTGGCGTAATTTAATACATATAAATGTAATACACAGGTTTCTGAGTGTAACTTTCCGAACAAAATAATTATTTTACGTGACTACAAAGTTTTGAACTTATTAACAAGAATACGTAGGTAAAGCTAATTTAATTACGATAAGGTATTGAGCGCAACATTTTGATATTTAGTGAAAGTTGGATTGAATTTTCTATATGTCGATACATCGTTAAAAGTTTTTTTTACATATCTGACTAATTAGATATAATGAACTTAATATGTTTGACATCAAGGATAGTTATTTATAAACGTTATTTCAGTTATTGCTTAAAGTAATCCCTGTATTTATCTTTTACTTTTAGATGAGTTTAATTTTAAATTTTTATGTTTCTGCCGTTGGAACAAGCAGATGACCCACCTGATGTAAGTGATAAACATTACTATAACAAAGCATTTTCTTGTAGGTCACGTACGTTAGGTACCTACGTGCTCTACGATACTCTACTCTGCGTCCACTAAACCAAATAATAACCCGATAAACCCGGTATTAAGCATTATAAGATAAGTCTTAAAGACTTTTTTTGTAAATACATACTAAGAAACTGGTTAATAGTCTATGCCCCATTTGAACACAAGAATCTGTCCCAGTGATTACGCGACCAAGTAGGTAAGATTTTTTTAAACATAATAGTGTAATTTGATTACATGATAGAACCCTACCAAATATAATTTACTTTTCAAATAAAAAATGAATGTAATGTATTGTATTAAGTATATCAGTCATCTAGTACCCATAACACAAGCTCTACTTAGCTTGGGGCTAGATGATGCTGTGTGGATTGTCCAGAATTAGTTATTACATTTTCATTGTTTTTTTGTAATTTTACAATATGGACAATCTGGTCATATTACTAGATGTAGATTATGTAAGTGTTGTCGTTCCTTTAATTTTATAAAGAGTGCTTACAGTTTTATCTGTCTTCTGCGCGTGGGTTACAATGCAAATTTACCACCCTAATCTTCCGAAAAGAAAGTTTTAAAAGTTCATGTAATAAGATTTGAATTTTATTTCACTAAAGGTTCTAAGCTACAAACGGAAGCGAGTCGTTAGGTATTATGTATTATTTTGCAGATTTTGGTTAGTTTTACGGTTTTTTAAGTTAATTGCATTTAATATCTAAATTTATTAATTGTTTGTTTGCTCAAAAAGCAATTGGCTTACCTGATGTTAAGAGGTAGCCATCATCACTAACAAACACACACTCGCTGGTTATGCACGTTAAAAACGTGCCCTACCAACGAGTATAGTGCTACTGCAAGTCGGCGTAACCTTTAGTTATTTTGTATTATCAGTTACGCCACGTAAAATAAAGATAGAGAGAGTCCATCCGTTTCGGTCGGAGTAAGCCCATGATTCCAGTTTTGGCATTTTTACTTTTATTTAAAAAGCTTTATACATTTCGTATTGTATATTAAGGTTCACGACTTACATCTTCAGGCCCGGTATTCTCAGAACTCTCATCAGACTCAAGATTCTTCGAGGATGTCTAAGGCAGGTACGTCAGTAGTACGTCCAAATTACCGCATTTTGCAGTAGTCAGTTCCATCCGTAACAGGTTGCAAGCTCATCGCCGCTGCTAGAATACTATTTGTTACAAGCTAGCTATTTGTTACCCGTACCCACTTTACTGGATGGTAAACTTCGTATTGTGCTTTTAACCATTCATCCAAATTATATGCAGTAAAAAGAAAAAGTCTTTTGTTTTAAGCATTTGAGAGAATAATTTTTTTGGGTCAGAATATAGCTTATGTCACTTACAAATAACGTGGCTTTTTATCGGTAAAACTCTAAAGAGTGATCTACTACTAGAGTAGTAGAAATCTTAGTGAAGGGCTCGTCCAGGGAAGTACTACTACCATGCCTTTTTCTGCCGCCAAGCAGCTTGCTTCAAGCGTGTTCTGGTTTGAAGGGTATGGGTGCCAGTGAAGTTACAGGCACATGAGGCTCAACGACTGTATGCCTCAGGTTGATGGACGCAGAGCAGTGCATTGTAAGGCACGATTTTATCGATCGTGATTTGCCTGGCATGTAATGTTTTAGGTGATGGTAACCATTTAGCATCAGATGGACCATCCGCTTGTTCCATCAGCAATGACATAAAAAAATGAGCAATGAATTACATGGTCATTGACCTTATCTGTTAAAACTGAAGTTATCAGAACACTTTTTCATTAAACTCAAAGAATATAAGCCAATGGTGAAAATTGCACGGTTTTTCATTACCGGCTCAAAAACTCTAGCAACATAATAAGTAGCACCCGCTTTCCACTTTTACGGTCAATATTTTAGACTTAACTCGTTAGTGTTTTAATTGAATCGAACTCGATTAATATTACGTGGCGGGCCATTTAATAAATTATATATTCTTAGAACTTCCCGTTTGGAGGATGGAAATCTTACTTGGTGTTCGTTATTGGGCGTGAAAAAGACGGGTTATATTCTGAATCTCTTAGGCAAGAATAAGTATTTTCTAGACTGTCCTTTTTCATCGTCACTTACAAACTTAGGATCATAAGACGGAGTTCCTCCTATGTAGATTACACTAATCTACTTTACAAAGATTTTTATATTATCCCAAAAATTATTTTCCTCGAGTAGGATTTGAACCCACGACCTTCCCCTTGATACGGGGATGCGATACCAACTTCGCCACCGAGGATTCAAATGCTCCGACGAAAATAAGATTTGGAATGTTTCTAATACGGTGCTATCGCTACCGTGGCTCCATCTACATGCTTAACGTTATACTATCAAAGCCTGCTCGATAACCGAAATTGCATTCAAGTTGAATCGACAAGAGATGTCGCTGTGCTTCATTTCATAGTTTATTTAGTGCTTACCTGCACTTAAGGAAATCACAAAGATTTTTATTATTATCATCGGTGGCGAAGTTGGTATCGCATCCCCGTATCAAGGGGAAGGTCGTGGGTTCAAATCCTACTCGAGGAAAATAATTTTTGGGATAATATAAAAATCTTTGTGATTTTCTTAAGTGCAGGTAAGCACTATAAACACAAATAAACTAATCTACTTTAATTTGTTTCAAACAAAATTTGTGATACATTTCGTTTCATTTTGTAAGTTGTGGGTTCGATCCCCATGTACTACCAATATTTGTGTATAAAATATGAGCTTGTGCTATAGGATACATGGGATTATACATTTTATTTGTAAATACATAAGTTTCTTTTAGTCATCTGGTTCCCATAGTAGAAAGAAGCTATACTTAGTTTGAGGCTAGATGATGTTGCGTAAAATGTTCACAAATATTTATTTATTTAAATTATTTTTGTTTTTGACTCTACAAAATTAGCACTTATAACGTTAAAACTCTCCATCTTAGAACATTTGAAAGTTTAACGTGGCGTAAAGTCAGTAACTAAAAGTTTGTTCTGCAAACTGATATTGACAGCAAAAAAGGTACACGGAATAACTAAATAATGAAACCATTTGTGTAAATGGAACGACACAGTCTTAGTAAAGTTGGGAATTGACCGGGATTCCATGATATAAGATACTTGTGCAACAGGGACGAAACATTTGTTGCCCTTGTTTTATGCGCTATATCTACCACGCTAAGTTAATCTTATTTATCTATAACTTTTACAAGAATCTTTGTCTTGACTGACTGACTCACCCCCAAATAGTCAAACGCATCTCAGCTCTATGCACGTCTCAAGGCGTGATTTGTTGACAGTTTGCAATGAAAATCTATCAAAAATTTGTTACTTGGGATAACTGATATAAAAAAAAGGTTCAGACTCAACTGCTTGTCGTAGAGACATGAAATTTTCAGGGTATGTAGTGCTTAAAAGTGTTATAAGAAATACATTTTCAAATGTAACCTCAGGATACCATGGGGGCGTAAAAGGTCGAAGTCACACGCGTTTGAGTGAACACACAAAAGTCAAAGTCAAAGTCAAAAAGCATTTATTCAGTAATATCCGCAGGGATCATCTTGAAACGTCTTTAATCTAAGCGAATCTAAGCGCCAGTTCCTCGTGACCAAGCCTAGAAGAAGCATACGTTTCCACTATCAAAATCAGGAACAAGGACTAAGACGTTGCTATAGCATACATAACATGTTGGTAAATAGTGTAGACGCTAAATCCTAAGCACACGTATGCAATTACAGTTATTAAATTTAAAATCAGTAAAACCTGATAAAGCTGTGTGTATCTTTAAAAAAAAAATTTATTGACTGAGAAAAGAACATTCTGTGAACGGAAAATCAGTAGCAAGTCTTTTATTGATTATTTCTAGCACTTAGCCAAACTGTAAACTAGACGGGGAATCAATGGCCCGTATTTCTGGACCGGAAATTGACTTACAGATTTATGGCTTAGTAAACTTGCCCAAAATAGGTAAAGTTAGAAGTAGCTTAGCAAACCATGGTTGGATAACTATGGCTAAGCTACACGTACTTCTAGCTCCAATAACGTGCTGAATAGTTAGGATAATATATTATTGTACCTACATCTGCAAATAAAAAGTTGGATCCACGTGTCAATCAAGCGGTGTACCTCAAGGTGGCGTGTTATCTCCTCTTTTTTTTGATCTCCATAAACTCAATTTCCTATCAAACTTCTTCTCTCTACCACCTATATGCAGATGATTTGCAATTCTTAAACTGAATTGTTTTTTTTAGATAGATTCGATGACACGCTATGTTCTGAATCACAATAAGACATCTCGGTACTCCCTTTTATTCTTAATATCCGTGCGTCCGCGACTAAATAGTGGGTTCCGAAACACTTCTGCATTCCGTTGCCTCATTATTCACTGGCTTTTAGTTGTAGTTGGACTTTTGACCTGCATTTATTAGGCGTACCTATTGTATTTATATCTACCTGTTCTTCCAAACTACAACCATCACTGTGATTGAGAAACCGAACAAACATCCACAACAGTTTCACAATCAATTAAGAACATTCTCATTTTTTTTTGGAGACGGCAGACTTTCGAAATAAGAAATAGCAATCCCCAAGCACGGTAGATATTCCCTTAGATCTCTTAGTACCAAGTACCTACTCGATTTTATTCGAGGATGCCTAAGGGGGTAGTCAGATAGTACATTTGGTATATACCTAAATTTTGCAGTAATCAGTGCTTTCGTATAACAACTACAATCACACCAACTCGTAAAATAAATAGTATCAAAAGTCATAAAATATTTGAACTTATACCATTTATAAATGCGAAGTGTGGCTAAACCGCCAAGCTTGCACTTCCAAAACTAGAATTAATAGATCTTAGTTTTTTCATGAACTTCAAATGTCTTCCCTTGGAATCTGATACTGCCTACACTATTTGTTTGGACTATTTTTTAGACCCGTGTTTTGAAATAGACTATGGCTCGCTTGCACAACAATCTAATAATTTCATTTCGCTAATCACGTTTACCAAGACAAACTTATTTAGCGTAAACGTAATAGCGATTTAATTTTTATTGTGCAACATGTTCTACGTAATTAGTTTCCTAAATGCATTTAGGGGCTCGCCAAATACATTTAGTGATTGTTGTGTCAGCGGGCCTAAGTCCATCATCGACTGGTTTAGGAAACTGTTGGGAACGGACAAAGTCGCGGGTATAAGGTAGGTAAATAAAATATGACCCACTATTTTATGTCAGACATGTAACTTTTATACTGAACACGTATTCATATTTGAACTATATTATTATTATAATTATAAAAGACACCGGCATTATTAAAACAAGACTTCCAAACAATATAATTTAAATTTGTTGCTATAATATTAATACAGGCTGAGAAATGTAATTACATTCTTTCTTGCCTCACTGGCTCTGATGAGTGATAGCAATTACCGTTTTAAATAATTTTTAATTACGCGTTTAAATGTTGCGTTTAGGTTTTGCTTTTGTCTATTTAATTACGAGGCCGAACCCTACGGCCAACTCTTTGTTTATTCGCAAGCTCGTTGCGAACAAAAGATGGTAAAATGGGATTATTTGTAAAATTTATTCATTGTAAGCTCAGCGACAATTATTCAAGTAGTTTCATGTAGTTCCGCATACCGATTCTCGAGTGCGAGGGGAACAAATAATACACACACTCGCGTGCAAGAGTGAGAGTGAACCTCTTGCGGAAACAATTTGTCAATGTCTTCGCCAATTTCCTCTTGTAACTAGTTTTTTTCTTTGCGCTACGTAAATTTAATTTCAGCTCTTTGTTGAAGCAATTGTAACCGACAAGACGTGTGGTTGCTTTTTTATTTCTATAAAATGTGATAGTATTGATTGTGCAGCTTTTTATTGTTTTGCTGTAAATAATTTTAAATTACTTTAAAACCAAATACAGGTTTCTTTTTAACTTATTTATCATTTAATCAACAGCACATGGTAGGTATACACTTACATAATAGGTTAAACTAAGCATATTGCCAGTAGCGTACTTACAGTTTGTACACAAAGCTATTATAATATTAATAGTCATTACTTAGTAATCATATTTTTATAGACAACGGATAATTTAAACCACCGGTTGCAGAGACTTGACATTTTCATAGTATATATTTTGTCTGTGTACGATAAGGTGTGCCAAGAAAGAAATTCCCAAAATTCAACCCCTTCAGCAGGGGTTGAAATTTGCATGAAAATAACTTAGCGCGGACGAAATCAGAAGCGTTTCCATTAGTAATATTTTATAATATTACAATTTACTGCTACTGGGTGATAACTTGAGTTAAAGGTACTATTATACTCTAAGCTTGCAAAACGTGACATTACAACTGGCCAAAGACTGCGTAATACTCGTAAATATGTACACGAAAGTAGGCCAAGACATAAAAAAACCAGCCCCTTATTTCACGCCACTTGCTTCGTAATTCCTTACGCATCAAAACTATCGCATACAATTTGTATAAAAGTCTGCCAAGTGTGTCCATCCTGTGATGGAAAGATTAAGGTTACCTTTTTGGATTATACTCTTATTTACTTGAATTTCAATAGCAAAGTTTTGTTGTATTTAACTCAAAGTTTTGGGTTTAAAAAGTATTAGTAGGTGTAACACCTAGACACAGAACAAACATTTGTGTTCATCACACAAATGTTTGGTGACACAATATGTACCGGCACCCACACCCTTTAAATCGGAACACAACCAAATGCTTGGCAGAAGAAATAGGTGCGGTGGTAGTTGTTGAGTATGACTGTAAATGCTGGTAATAATTTGATTCTTTTTTTTTATATTTCGAGGGCACCAATAATTAATTTAATATAACTGCAACAACCTGAAAGTACCTAGGTATGATCTTTGCTCGGAATAAGGCAGATAATTCAGTCTATCACCTACCTCACACTTCCACACGTACGTTTCTTCACGAGGGCTCTGCACGGCAAGGATCCTGGTGGAGTGGCGCAATGTCGCCAGGGTTTCCGAAGGCACTATCAAAATTGGCAAAGCACTGCGAGAACGTCTTACACAATGAATACTGCACGGCAGTGGTTGAAATAAAGTTAATCTTGTCTATCCACGGAATAGTTTCTCAAAATGATGAGAACGCGGCTGATTTGAAGCAGTCGCACAAGCCAACTGTCGATGCGCTCGCGTAGAGGGCGCGCGATGCATCGGCCGACAATCCAAAACGACGGTAGTCGTAGAAAAGCAGATGACAAACATAAAATATCTACCTTCTAAAATGAGCAAAGATCTAACAGTAGTACTTCCCCGGTGGAGCCCTTCAATAAGAGCTCTAGTTGGAGCTAGATGGCGTTATGTTAAATGTACGTATGCTAGTATTGCACGCTCCTAGTATTGTAGCTCGCTAGTATTGTATTGTAGTATTGGGCACAGTGGCACGTCTTGGGAGAGGCCTACGTCCAGCAGTGGACTGATATAGGCTGATGATGATGATGATGATGATGCTAGTATTTATTTATTATTATTCGAGTTGCTTCTGTGTATTGTAAGTTTTTGAGGTCGGTACTATGCAAAACCCCAGATGTAGCATTACCACTGGGAATTTATTTAATTATTGTTTTATTACGGCCGGTGGCATTTCGAGTGCCATTACGTTTCACGGCTGTCATGTACAGAGGGTACTCATAAAAACGAAATGGAAACTTTTATTTTATCACCCCTAATTGATAGTAAACGTATCTGAGAAGATCTATTCCTGACCAGTAGGTTTACTCTTGAAAACGATAAACGTAGTTTCGTATTGTCGTTTTGAGTTACACTGCGGAGCCTCGGTAATCCTTTTTACTAGTTATGTTGTCGCTGACTGACATGCCGCGCAGTATAACTCAAAATGACCCATAGTGTATCGCACAGTTTTTATTTCGTAACGCAGATTTAGAAGATTTTTTGGTTTTTACTATGGAGCCATAACGAAAACCCTGTAAGTACCTATGCTTTATTTGAGATTGCGTTACATTGAGGTAGGAGAAAGATTTTGTTAAAAAAATGACACGGGACACGTTGCTGCTTATAAATAGAAAATCTATGATTTTTGATGAATGATTTTCATTCTAGAGCCTTTCAAAGAAGACAGACAAGCAAACAATGCGACCATTATCTGAACTTTCCCCTTCAAATCAGTTTGAAAGCCCGTTAAAACCGATAAAAATTAAAGCACGAAAAATGAGAAATCGTTTTCCACAGTGGCCCATCTATCTAATAAACCTAATATTGGTTCGATACGCGCTCAAGAGGCGTGAAATGACAGCCCACTTGGAGTTTCGTGGCGGGAGGCGCGTATAACCAGTAGAGCTTGACCTTTGCTGCTTATATCTTGCTTATAAAAAAATCACAGCTCCTATTAATGAAGTTTCTCTCGCAGCTCATTTTTAACTGGTCGGACAGTTCGCAACTCCCCGCTCGTATAAAAAAGTGTTGAATAAGTAAAAACTTTTATTAGATGTTTGTTAATCACAGCTTTATATATTTTTATTCCGTCGGAAGTTTCTGATCGACATCGGGAATCAGTTCGAAGCAGGTTTTGGCAAGAGCCAGTGGCAGTTTGCCAATAAGTCATGTATGAGTGACCGCCATTTTGCAGAACATCTCGGTTTCCGAAATTGGGAAGGTAGGTAACGAATTTTCCGCACTGGCTCAGCGCATTCCGTCGATGACCGGACAGTTACTTTCTCGAATTACGTTCGACCTTACCCGGGGTAAACAATTTAAATGTCTTCACGTAGCCGAAGGGGATGGTTCCATTCCTTGAGATCCCTCGTTAAACTATGCGCCTTAAAATGGACGCCAAGGCAACAGAACGACGCGACGCCTCGACGTGTCCCGAACATACTTGAAGCGCAAACTATTCAAGGTTTTGGTCATACTTTTGGGTCAAGTATCGATTTCTAAAGATAATTTATGTCCAGCTTAAAACTTTGGTTAGTAAAAAAAGCTACTTTTTGAAAGCACTCTTCGTAGCTCATACGAATGTGATCTACACATGTTAATATATGAAAAAGTATTAATTGAAAAAAAATATCTTACTGGAAACTGGGTTATTTAATGCAATTCAGTAAAACATTTTAAATGCCTCAGGTTAATGGACATTGAGTAGTGAAACATAGGGCACGTTCCTAACGAGCGTGACCTATGAGGCAATGCTTTGTTATAGGCGATGGTAACCACTTAACGCCAGGCCATCTGCTTGTTACTTTAACAAGTTGTATAAAAAAATGTTTAAGTACATAATAAATGTACATTATTATTATTTAGAACTAAAAATTACCGTAATATACTTTTCTACCTTATTGTTTTGAATAAAGTTTTTGGTACAAGATGTTTCCTAACCCCGATGCTTCGATTCCAATATTGAAAGCTTTACGGATCGACGAAATCCTAGCTAATGGCCCGTAAACATTAATTTAAAACAAGAAGCTACGAAATAAAAACAGAACCAAATCTCATCCTTCTGTAGCAAATAATACGGTATTATTTAAGTTAGCTCCGAGTTATTCCTATTACCTTTAGAGATAATACTCTGCGAAAGGTTTTTTATTACTTTTGATTATGTCTGCAAAATTACGTCTAATTAAATAAAAAATGTATTGAACAAGACTTTAATTATTTTTATTAATTGATTAGAATAACTATCATAAAAATCTAGATGAAAAGTTTTATCCTTTTTATTTATGGTTCCACGTAGAATGAACATTCGATTAGGCGTATAACCAAGACACTGTCTGCTTGACAGTATAGTTTGCAGATCTACTCTTGTAAACGATAAATGAAGTTTGGTATTGTTGTTTTAAGTTACACTGCGTGGCATGCTACTCCGCAGTGTTATGGCAAGACCAAACGACAATACGAAACTTTGGATATCGGGTCTGAGAGTAGACCTGCTGGTGTGCATCAGTTTTATCAGATAACCATTCAATCGTTCCTGCCTGAAACCCTGAAGTAGGTACTTTGTGTATGTGGAGCCCTATGTAACAAAATAAGCATAACTTACTATGATCGAATGTGCGAGGGTCAACCGTAGTGGTAGTGACCGGCGTGGTAAACTCTTCATCATCATCATACGATTCGGTGGTCGTTGTTGTCGTTGTCGTGGTTCGCCTACGATTTTTCCTTCGCTCGTTACGGCGTGGGACCGGAGCAGTGACGACCGGGGATGTGGTCCTCCGAACCTGTAGTGCCACGGTAGTGCTCTCGTAACCAGAGCTGCCGGAGCCATTGGAGCCGGGCTCGGCGATGGCGAACGCCACTAGTGACACAGCGGTCAGCCATATCACCAGTGGCGCTAAGCGCCGCATGGTTCCTGCGGACAAAATTTACCATTTATTCTAGGTCGATAGATGTAATCACCGATCGCCCGAAGACGTTGTGAAGGCCGTGCAGAGTCAGCGTATGAAAACGGCATAAGATCGTAATTATCAGCGGCCTAAATAAATTAACCCTATTATATGGGATGGTTTGCCATAGTAGCCTGCCATAGTTGTCGGATTGACCACAGTGCCTTTATAAAGTACTCAGGAGATGGTGCTGCTTATCTCTTGGTGCGTTCCCTGTATGTGTGGTATTGGAAGGGTCCTATTCTAAGCTGGAACTACCTTCTTTATACTACTTACGAATGGAACAAGAAAATGGCCCACCTGATGTTAGATGGTTACCCGCACCTATAATAAACATCGCCCCGCAGGTTACGTTAATTAGAAATGTGCCTTACGATACACAGCTCCATCAACCTGATGCATATAGGTGCTAAGCCTCATGTGCCTGTAATTTTATTCCAAACCGGAACACACTAAGTTGTTTGGCTGCAGATATAGGTGGAATGGTTTTACTTCCCCGGACATGGTTTTACAAATATTGTTCTATCAGGTATCAAACAGTTGATAATGCTGTAAGTTTATAATACCGGTGTATCTAAAAGCTGACAGCTACCCACTAAAAGTGTTCTAACCCCAATGACATAGCATTAAGCATGTCCAAAGATAGCTCGATCTTGATACGAGTACGGATTCAGCCATTGACATTCGGATATGTAGGACGGCTGCAATCCTAGCCAGAAAACCACGGCAGCCAATCGCATTTGTACATGGTTGAAACAACTGGCATACAACCAGGAAATGCACTTTCGTCAAGCAAGTTAGCCGGTTTCGTCAAATGAGTTGTTTTTGTGTTTTTCCGTATGACAAATCCAGAATCTAAGAGTAAATGAGTTGAAAGCAGGGTTTTTAAAATACAAGTTGGAAACGACCGTAAATGTTGGTAATATAAAATTTTTTTTACAAACGTGATTGCCATTCATAGCCCTAAAAGAAAATGTTTTAAGCATTTAATTTATATAAAAACTTAGGCTTATGATAGGTTTGCTTAGAAACACTTCAAAATCAATTAAAACGTTTTAAGTTGTATTGACATTTTACGCCGAATAAAAAGTAAAACGAAGTGTCTTCTGCCTTTCACTATCAAAACAGCTCGTACATTTTTTAAAGCAAACTCTGTTGTTCTAAAAAAGGAATATTTCATTTCTTTTCAGGTGCTATTGAAGTAAAGCACTCGTTTGGACGATACTTATTTCATTTTGATTATGATGAGCTGTTATTTTGATTGAAAAAAAAAAAAATTCTTACAGTCAGATGGAAGTCTTAGGCGTTGTCCTAATAGAACGCGAATGCGCGATCATCGTAAGTTCGCGCGAATTTTACTCGTACGAACGCGCGATCAAACATATTGAACTCTAATAGGTGTCCTAACTGACAATCCCACGACGCGGTCGCGCGACTCAAATGTTTGAAACTCTATTCGCGCGAACTTAGTTCGTACGAACGCGCGATCAAACATATTGAATTTGAATAGGTGTCTTAATTGAAATTCGTGCGAACACGTCGGCGTGGTACCGCGCCCGCGAGATTCGCGTAGTCGCCTATTCGCGTTCTATTAGGACACCCAGTTTTTGACGTCGCGCGAACACGCGATGGTCGCATCGTTCGCATCGCGCATTCGCGCATTCTATTAGGACAACGCCTAAGTATGGAAAAGATTTTAAATGGCTTTTCTTGTAAACGTCTTTAGAGGAGGCATTGCAGCAGCAGTAGTGTTATTCAGCCTGGTGATGATGATGATAATCTTAAAAGCCATGAAAAATCGTTTGGTATAAAGCCCATAGCCCTTCGCGTTAGCCCTTCGTATATACAAGTGCCAACATCTGTCAACGCACTAATACCATCGTTTTACGTCGACGGTTAATGCCCGTCGGGTCAAAGAGCCACTGTAAATTCTTTATGGCATTCAGTTCACCTAACTTTCCAAATGGAGTTTTACTGTAAGAAGGCTTCAATGAAAATGTGGCTCAAATTTTTTAAGACTTCTTTCACCAAAATGTTTTTAACACACAGTTCTCATGTTAAGCACAGGTAGTTTAGTGGTAGCAATCCTGCTTTTCGATTACAAGATCGCGAGTACGAATCCGGGGGAATTGTTAACGTTTTTTGTTGTTTACGCTGTTTAGCTAACTTCACTCGTATTGATCATGTTTTTACTGTAGATTAGGCTATAGAATAAAACTGTAGGCCTCTTATAAGCCCTTTAAAATCCTGCCTGATACACTATAGTGTCATGTAGAGGCATGACTAAAAAACTTCCGTCCGACGCTGTATAAATACTACTTTACTTTACTACTTCTACTACTTTAATCTACAATAGATGATTTATACAGCCTTTACTCTTCCGGCCTCGATACTACAATTGAATATCATCAATGATGCTCAGTTCCTTAATTCACAAAGAAAGTGAATCTGTAGAACGTTTCAATTCATACACATGCTAAACGAGCTAGACGAACTACAACGTCCCTTGGGCATCACACTGAAAGCTAGCTCATAATACCTACTCGATAATGCTCTTTCAAGTCGGAGCAGCTCCACTTTAGCTTCAATTGAATTGGCATGAAGAAGTATCTGGCTTTTTAATAAATAAACGACTTTTCCTGGAATATGACATTTTAACAAATATTTGCCAGGAAAAGTTTTAAAATACAAAAGTGCCTATTATTATTATACAAATGAAGTCTTATGTTTGTTATGAAATGTAGGTTTCTTTAAACTCTCAGTATTTTTAACCGTCTGAAGTCTATTTAGAGTCAAACAAGCTGTACAAAACTTCTTGGACTGATAAAGTATTTAAGTTTCACATGTTACATAATAAATCTGTTAGTCGACCAAGTACTCACAGAAACTTTGATACTTAAAGTCCAGTTAAATTGTCTGTCCAATAAGTGCCGAAAGTTATTTGCGGATTCAGGGTACTGCGCAATATAACTGTCTAATAACACATTGCAAGTATACTGAAATAGTTCTAAATAAAATATCAATTCGCTTGTTCTCGGGGAAGTATTGCTGACCTAAATAATGTGCATAAATACTATACGATATATTAATAGTATGTATACATACTTCAAGTTTTACCCAATTTCAAAGATAAAGAAAAAACAAACAATAGAAGGTAATAAAACCAAACCGTGTGAAAATTGTATTTGCTTTGACTGTGCACTGCCGCAGCCATGTGTGGTTTTGAGTTTTGAGTGCCCTAATTACTTTTATAAATTAACATAAATTCTAGATATATCGCGAAACAATGTCTCGAGGACATTATCTGAATATAAAGCACATGTGTTTCGTCATTTCACGTGGCACCATGTAATTACGATCGGAAACCGTTTCAGTCGCTACGGAGAAAGAATACTAATCTTCTGACTCGCTGGCAAAGTGGATTGCTGTTCGAAACATGTGGAACTCATCCGCGAAATTGAAGTACCTACTATTTTATTGCTAAAGCAAAATCTTTGTGTTAAATCAGCATACAATAAAACAGCGCTAATGTATCCGAAAACCTTTTCTGGTTCAAAAGGATGCTGAACCGGAGACCGCACCGGTTTGTCATCCTTTAATTTACAAAAGCGGTTTTGCGACACGCGGCTCCCGGTGGACTTCGGCATTGACGGAGGTCCGAGTTTTTATCAAAAGATTTGGCTGTGTATTTTCGGAAACATAAAAGTTGCCCGTCGCGGCTACACAAACCTTTTTCTATACTGTGGCCGGCGGGTAATCTCCGACAAGCCGTTTTAAAAGCGCCTTCTTAAAGATTAGAGAGCTGGGCCAGCCCATTGTACTGGCATCAGTTGATCGAGCACCGCCATCGGTGCCCAGGTGATCAATAAATGGATTTTCCCAACTCTGGGAAATCGATTTTCATTCAGTGAGAGAAAATTGCTAGCTTTTCTTCTTTTATGAAGGGTAGACTTAAGCCATTATCCACCTAAGCTGTATGAGTACCTAACTCAGCTGGGAAATCTGCAAAATCAAACAATGGAACAGCTAGACGGGATCCAACTATAGCCTTTATGCATTATGTACAGGGTTCAAATAGACCTTGTAAAAGTAATTCATGAAGTCTGTGTTGAATACAATTAAAAACAGCCCCCTTACCGTGAGCTCGATTGCAATCTATCAAAGACGACGCCTAAATTGCTCTTGCTATCGAGCTTGACAGATAGCATTGTTTTCCATTTTTTTGTACTGAGTAACGGATTCCGGATTCGTACGAAGATGCCTTCGTATCCATTCTTCAGGTCTATTTGGGCCTGCTCGGACTGTGCTGACGGTACAGATAATTAGACAAACAAACTATCGAGCTCAATGTTAATTTTCTGCTATATGAAATAATGTAAATTTAACAAAAAACCACCCCCAAATGAGATGGCAAAATATTTACGAGGGGTCAGTGGGGTCAACATAATTATGATGACATGATCGAGTTATGGCTCAACTCACACTTGAAACGATATTAACTCATGCTCTCATATCCATGCAACTCATTTTTCATTCACTTTGTAATGTATAAACATTTTTGAGAACGTGGCATCGTAATGTTTTTGAACAATCTACCAATGTTTTAACATATTTACCTTGAAAAACTCTGTTGGATTTATTCTCTTCATTATTTTGGTATTTAATTTTCGGCGGTGGTTGTATTGAATTGTGTATTGAAAATATTGTAAACTCGTTAAAATATTTCAAACTTGTCTATTAAATTAGCTTTTCATTTGAAAATCTTCAGGTATTGTTTTAGACGGACTTTCGAAAAGTAGACGAGTTAATAGTACTGACAAACGTGTTGGATTGTAGACAAGTTGGTGCATCTTGGTGACTTTGACTTTGACTTTAGGAAATTTTGTCATTCCTTACTGACTGACTGACATAATAGACAGCGCACACTACACACAGCCTAAACCACTTGCCATTTTAGGGTATATTTGAATTGGTGCGTGGAGGTGTACTAAGGAATTCCAAAAACTCAACCTCTTAACGGGCATAACGGGGGTTAAAGTTTGTATAAAAATAACTTCATGAAACTAAGTCCCGCGCGTGTGGCTAATAAAACAAGGTTCTAAAATAATCCGAGACAATCCTCTTATCAGTAGACACTTTTAAACTTTATAGATGTCCAATAATTGTCCAATAATATTCCAGTGATTCATTAGTTTATTCGTTTTGATTGATTGCGAGTGGTTCATAAATCACGGACGTATTAACCCAGTTTCTTAAAAGGAGTACAGTAACCACTGAGTTTTTTATGGTTTTCGGTGGTCAATCACGTTATGAGTAAAATACCATGAATCATATTTGGGTAAGCTAAACATAAACTTGATTTATTTATTATCTTCCTTTGTCGCAGTGAACTGTGGTTATTAAGGCTTGAAATATCTTAAATATAGCATAAAAAAATTAGTATGTTCTTTACAATTGAAAAACGCATGAATTATGGCTGCGGTTTCAGATACATGGAATTAAATGATGAATGTCGAAAACAGCGTAAAGGGAACGTTAGATCAAGCGGTTGCAACATGTATGACAACAAGCTTGTCCCGTAAGCCGTCTCGGTACGGGCTTCAACGGGTATTTGCAAACTTCTCAGTGCCTGCCGTGCCACAACCCCTTTGCTCAATTTATGATGTCGGCGTGCATTTGAATAAGTTTACCATAAAAATAGGCATTCTGTGGCGAGAAACTTTGGTAATAAAATGCAAATGGTGTCGTGGTGTTGTATCTAGGCTACACTCGATTTAGTCTAAGCTAAAAGTTATGTAATACTTATTCCTTAAATTTAGTGTAACTTTATATTAGTATAGTTTAAGAGCACCAGTGGTAGACCCAGTAGACTGGGAGTGAGTTTACCTTCTTCTGGTTTGAACCTGGTCGTATACTAAGGGCTTTTCTATTTATAAAAAAAACATATGCCCTCAAACAGTGAAGGAAAACATCATGAGGGCACCAGTCAGTATTCTAGCAACTGTGATGGGCGTGCAACCTATAATGTATGGATTACTACTGCAAAATGTTTGTTTGTATTTGAACGTACTTAGGTTGGTACGTAGTACCTAAGTCTTGAGTTGGTACTTGGTACTAAAAGATCTAAAGAGTAACAGTGAGCTCAATAGTATGTCATGCTATCATCCGTACCGTGAACCATCAAATAACTCAGTGCGAACAAGCCTTGATACTGGCCCCAGATAAACACAATTTCAACTGAAAAATCACTACTTTTATAATGGAATAATATGGAATCATGGTTACTTCATGGTTGTTTTTGAGAAAAATCATTTTTTCACCTTGTGAAAGTATTAAAATAAAAATAGAAGACTTTTGTAGAAACTTGTTGAAGACCTTTGTCCATCAAGAATAAAAACAAAAGTGATAGATATTTTAGTATGCTTGATGTTTGTTTGGATTAAATTCATCGTTTATGGTGGCCTTAGCGGAAGCCATGAAAAAGCAGCTGTGCCTCTACGTTCCAATATTACATGTACGATTCAGCTTTGTTTTTTTAACTCGATATAGGCCACGAAAATGCGAGCTTGGAAGATTGCTCTTTTATTTTGCTAACTGGGTTTTTTTAACCTGTCGAGAAAATACATTGACGTGAGGGATGAAGAGAAAACAAACACATTTTAACAATTCTGAGAAAGACAGGCGTCTCCTACACGGTTGCTCAGATTTGGATCTTCTATATGACCACAACTTACTGGCGGTTCTAATAAGCGGAATACGTACATTAGAAGCGTTTTTACACGGTTCATGCACCGCTGCATCCAATACAAAGCTAAAATTTTATTAATGTGAAAGAGAAATAGGCACCGCATATATGGCCCACCTGATGTTAAAAAGTAACCATCGCAAAGCATTGCCTTGTAGGTCACGCACGCTAGTTACGTGCCCTATGATACACAACCCTGCGTCCACCAACCTAAGGCATACCGGTGTTTAGCCTCATGTGTCTGTTCACACTTCAATCCGGAACACAGCAATGCGAGCATCGCTGCTTGGCGGTAGAAATAGGTACGGTAGTAGTATTTCCCCGGACAAGCCCTTTCACAAAGAGCTCTACTACTACTCCTTGAAAGCCTTAAAGCTAGGTAAATCTAAGCACCAAATTCTCGCGACTAAGCGGTATTATAAATAATATAATATAAATATGTAATGTAATGTAAATATAAATAATGTAGTAATCTTTAACAAAGGCATGCCTATTAAAATCGGGTTTTATTTTCACTAAGTACACCAAGTACACAGTAAGTTTCCAGTAAGTATACTCGTAAATGAGTACAATAACTTCATACAAGGAAATGTTGAGCACATAAATCGTGCCGATATCATTTATTACGAAATATCTACAGGATGTTACAGTTATTATTACCGTGGTAATTAGCATACCGGGGGAGGCACACCACTTGCCGTATCGAATTTCCATTTCTAAATATTCCTGCGCTGGAAAATAGAACGTTTGGAAAGTAAGTCATGCATCCTTTTGTAAATTAGTTTATGGAAAGAAACTAATGTTTATATAAATGTTATTCTAAATACGTATGTATAGTTATTTACAAAGATATTTAAAAAGATAAATTTATTTAGCAAATTATATAAACAAATAAATATTTGTGGACGGTTTTACTTAACATCATATGTCTCAATCGTATAGCTTAAACGATGGAACCAGAAGACTGATAGAATACTTACACACGTTTTTTTTTTTGTAAATACATACTCAGAATACATACAAGACAACACTTTTACAACAATTGCTAGTTTGTAAGGTGTACAATAAAGAATTTTCAATCATTCGTTCGTTCGTTCATTCATTCCTTCCTCACTTTGACGTTTGATATATCTGAAAAATATCTATATTCATCATACAAATGTTTGTCCTCGGTGGGGATTGAACCCACAACCTACAGCACAGAAAGCAGAGCTACTACTAACAAAGCCATGACAGCTGTATGCTTAATTGGTTGGCTATTCATTTTTTTACATTTCATTTTCCAAATGTAGGTACAAAAATTTTTAATTAAAGTTTTTTTACTACATTTGCTTAGTTTAGTGCTAAAAATCAATGTGTGAAATATCCGCGAAAGAAATATTCATTTTCGCATAAAGTAATGATCTGTATTTCTTTATACTAATTAACTACTAAGAGAGCTTAGCCCGTTTGGTATTTTGCTAGCGTGTTGAAGAAAAAGTTTTATTAATCTATGTCGTAATTAATTAGTCTAGGAACTGTATTTATTTTCATTTTTAATATTTATTAAAAGGCTCGTCCGGGAAAGTACTACAATCGTACCTATTTCTGCCGCCAAGCTGTGCTCCGGTTTGAAGGGTAGGTGCTGATGATATAACAGGCACATGAGGCTTAACACCAGTATGCCTCAGGTTGGTGGGCACAAAACAGTGCATTGTCGGGCACGTACCTAACGTGCATGACCTACAAGATAATGCTTTGTTGCAAAAAGCAGGTCTACTCTTGAAAACGATAGTCGAAGATTGTATTGTCGGCTTAAGTTATACTGCAGAGCCTTTGTAACCAGTTAAGATGTCGCTGCCTGACATACCACGCATTGTATCCCAAA
Source organism: Electrophaes corylata (assembly GCA_947095575.1). Taxonomy (NCBI): domain Eukaryota; kingdom Metazoa; phylum Arthropoda; class Insecta; order Lepidoptera; family Geometridae; genus Electrophaes; species Electrophaes corylata. The sequence continues at coordinate 6,622,990 of OX352698.1, read as the reverse complement.
ACGATAATACGAAACTGTTTATCAGAAAAATACCAGGATTCACAAATTGTTTCTGGAAAACTCGGCGTTCAGATATCCATTAAACAATTTTCGTCCCTGACATCGATGGGATCCATTTGATGTGTTCAGCTATCAATCATTTTTTCAGTCGATCGGTCGGAATACGTTTCCCAACGTCCAACAGATTGTTTTAACATCACGCTGTATCTTAATAAATTGCGAAAGATATTCGTTTTGAATGATTTATTGTCTTGTGTAAGAATCGTTTGATGGTCACTGGTCAATGCGTAAATGTGGGTTTTTTAAATGTGTTTTTGCCATAGACTATAAGAACGTCTTCAAATGCTGGCAAGTTATTTCAAAACTAGCAACAAAATTTGCTTATTCAAATTGTAAATTGTAGTTTGTAAATGATATATCTATAAAAATGGTACGATTAAGGTAGTATATTAATAACAAGCGGTCCGTCCCGGCTTCGCACGGGTTTTAGTCAGGATCTCTAATTTTTTTGAAAATATAATATAGCCTATATCATAGTCATAGCCCGGAGATAGTGTAGCTTCTCAACGATGAAAGATATTTTCAAATCGGTCCAGTAGTTTCAGAGCCTATTCAATGCAAACAAACAAACAAACAATCTTTCCCCTTTATAATATCAGTATAGATATACTTACTAGTTTCAAGTAATAACCTTACCGGCGTTGTCGCGGTAATTTTGCTAACATAAATATTTAGACGCTGTATCAAAATTTAAGGCACTTTTCGTCCAGGGGTTATTTTATCTTTTTTGAACCGTTCCTAAAATTTTCAGGGATGAAAAATAACCCTTGTATAAAATCCGGCTGCAAACAATTTTTATTCAAATTTAATTTCAATAAGTCACACATACAGAAACATTAATTATCCAAATATCTATACTCGATATAATACTCGATTTTGAGCACGTAACGCTAATAAAGCCAATATTTTAGCATTGCAAACCTATAAAAATAATATATCCTCTTATAATCCCTTGACAAGAATGGCTCGTCAGTACAATGATTTGGCAAATAATAATGTCAAACTTGACATTTTTGTCTCTAAATTAAGCCTATTCATCAAAAATCTAAAAACTATTCTCTATTGTAACAATTTATATTGCTCTCCAAAGGTGTCCTGAACACCTTCATATTATTTAAGAAAGTATTTATTTTTATTTTTGATGATGTGCTGTTTTGTACAATAACCCTCTCCACCCCTCTACACCACCCCCATACTTATAACATCACTCAGTTTACATTTTAGTTGTTCCTTTTCTATATACTTTAAATTCGTACATATTACAAGCTGTATGCACATATATTTATATTACCATCTAGTTCTAAACTGTTATTTTTAGTCTTAGTATTTCTGTGATTGTAATGTGTTTTGTGCGTTAAATAAATAAAAAAATAAAATATCTAAACATTGGCATTTATAACAATAGTAGAACCTTTATTGTGGCTATAAGGTATGGGTTTGATGTGGTATCATATTACTTTTATGCCTCAACCGAAAAACTGGTTATAAATATATTTGTGTTGTTCATTATCAAATAACACGAACACTTATACAAATTATTAACTGAGAATTATGCACTGACTTATCTTTTCATCTCGTTCATTGTTTCGCATACAAACGTAGATATACTTCCAAGAACAGATTCCAATTACGTCAACTGTTCCTCCAAATTTATCACTGTCACTAATTACGCAACTACCTTTTGATCTCCAGGTACCTATCTGAGGGCTGTCTCCTGGCAACACTCCGAATCCGGTTACAAGCCGAGACGCTAGAGGCCCTACGATCCTACGTTATTACGAATCCTTAACTAAATCGTTCCGCTTGGGCAGATTACATGGCACTTATTCCGTCGTGATACGGTTTATATTGTATCAACGAATCTGTCCTGAATTCAGTACGAACCAAATGCAATATTTGTCGCGTCAGCGTCATATTAACATTAGCCTTACATTGCGCGGCACCCACAACTTGACTGCGGAGTGTTACTTAGTATCTGCGCAGTATAACTCGCATGACACAATGATACGTTTCCGCTTTAATTGTCAAACTTTCTCGTGTGGCCTCATGACAGGTACTCTCAGGGGGCGGATTCTGAGTTTTTTACGTTTTGCGGATACCGGATTTCGGTTTGCGAGCTCAAACTTTTTCTATGGAGATACGATAAGCGACCCTAGTGGCATATGGGGGCACTAGCGTATCTCCATACTAAAAATTCGATCTCGTAAACCGAAATCCGGTATCCGAAATACGAAAAAAACACAGAATACGTCCTCTGTACACAACCGGTTTATAAAATTTTGCATGACTAATTCCTGGTTCGAATAGATATTCGAACATCGTACATGTTAGTCTAGTACTAATCGTTTTTGCCTATCAGATAAACTTACCTCATTGGCTAGCATAAACTGTCACTGTACCATACGCCAGTGAGATCAGTTAAACGAACTGACGTTTGTAAGATATTGGAACCGAGCATACGACAGATTCTACGAAACAGATACTACGAACGGTTGTATGGAGACAAAATAACTGCAGCTGCTACGGAAGTCTGCTTTGCAACATATGTAATATAACATATCTAGTTTCACAACTTATATAAACTAGAAATCTGTGAAGTGAACAGTCAGCGACAAAGGAACTGACTGACTGACATACAGACATCGCACAGCTTAAACCACTGGTTGTAGAGACTTAATATTTTCAGGGTATATTGGTCTTGGTGCGTAGATGTGTACTAAAAAAAGATCCCCGGAAAACAACCCCTAATCAGGAACAGCAAAGATTCAAGTTTGTATGAAAAAAACTTTATGCTGACAAAGTCACACGCGTTTTCGCTAGTATGTAAATGAAGTTTTACTTAGAGCTTTAAAGCCTTAATTTAAGATTCATATTAAAAATGCAATAATATTGGTAAAACTTTACAATATCCTCGTTACAACTACATGATAAGCAATATTTTTTTATTATATTGTTCAATTTATTTCACGAGTATACACTATGAATGGATGTACCTCTGACTAATCCTATCAGACATCCTCAAAGACCTTAAAAAACTCTACAAGATACTTAGGGGGATATCTACCGTGCTTGGAGGTTAAAGTCAGTAAGCTTTTTCATTTCATACATTATTATTATTATAAAAGCTTGTAATGTCCCACACAGGGCCACCTGCTTGTTATATCAGCAAGTAGAATAAAAATCAAATATTTTTGGATTGAGACCACAATGGCGAATCAGACCACAATTCGCCATTGTGGGCGAACCAGAAGGCGAAACGTAGGACGCCCTCCTACGCAACGGACCGATATTGTTAGGATCGTAGAATGGAATAGGCTCAAAATCGTTTCCTTGGAAACGGGAGATTTAATATATACTATGTATAAATGACATCATGATGTAAGCAAAAGAAGTGTGTCTCATACATCAGTAAACCTTTTATGTTTCCGACCTGTTTCATCATTATTTTATTATCGTTCAAACTCATTTCCGATTTGTTCGCACATAGTAATTAAACCGAGTTGAAAGGAATAACAACATTCATGCTTTCAGACGAATTCGTTTTGATCAATAAGCCTCCTGGTGAGCTCACAAAATATTTGAGTGCAATCGCCGCCAAAAGTGTTTCACTACAAATGAATTGATACTGCAGAGGTTAATTTAATTTTCTTGATGAAGCTTTATTTGATTCGCTTACGTCAGCAGCCGCTAGTATGTATATTTTTTACTTATCCCAGTTCCTATATTTTACGAGCATCCGTTAGTGAATATTTAATGCTGTACGCGCCTGAAACTCAATTTTCGTATTTTTTTGGTGCTGAAACGAGATTGAAACTGTCTGAAGTTTCGAAGAATACCATGTGGAGTTTTACATCAATGTTTAATTTATTATACTATTGCAAAACATTACTCAATTACTGAATAAAGTATTATTAGGTTGTGTTTTTTGAACGTATTTCTAAATACTTAGGCGTCCTCATGAACCTTAATGGGTACTTTGTATCAAGAGTTCGAAAGATATATCTACCGTGCCTGAGGTGGACTCGTGAGCTCATACGCTTTGTTTTTTGCACTAATAAATAAGTTTACATAATAATTATTGTAAGTTTTATATCCGGAGTAGCAAGTCGTAGCCGGCATAACAAGTTGTAGCTGGCGTAGCAATTCGTAGCAAGCGTAGCAACTCGTAGCAACCGTAGCGTCTTATGCATCGGATAATCTCTCATCTCATGCTAAGTTCAGTGATTGTCTATATTCAGACTATCAGACGGATGATTATTCGAAGTGATACTAAAGAACCGTCGTAGAGAAAACAAACCTGGGCATTAAAGCCAATTTCTGACTGCCGTGATAATAACAAGTCTTTAGCGTTGTTTCCCTGACTGTATTCACGTTTCATCTCTGCGGGGAAGGTAATTAAGTGAGAGGAAACTTCAAAAGACCCTTGTGAGGGTATTATAAGGAATATGAAAAAGGAAAACAGGTAGCTGACCTAAAATTAATTAACAATATATTTTTAATAATTAAAAAGTTTCATTAGGTCTATTCTTTTGGAGAAGGTTTTTGCCAGCGTTTTAATTTACATTACCTACCGGTATAACGAGGCTACTTTTAGATTATGGGTGTCTTTGATCATTACCAGGCAGGTTTTTATACATTTTGAAAGCAATTGCTATCTGGAAAGGTGATAGTACTACGGTATTATCCCCAGAGCTGCTTTCATTAGTTGTTGCAATACTTGAAAGCAAATTTATACTTATCTTCTTTTTTTTGTACTCATACTTCTATAAAATATGTAAGTGAAACGTGTATTGCATCCGCTAGCTACCACGCTACTCACTCTGGCGCCACTTAAAATCAGCGCTGCAAGAACTACCATATGATCTTGTAGCAAATGCTGAGTGGTGGCATTTTTTGTCACCAAATTATAAATATTATTCATATTATTTATAAGTAATTAAAAAAATATTGTTCTGTTCTATTTTGTTTTTTGTTTTTATATTTGCATCTCATCTATTTGCTATCTGGTTCCCATAGTACAAGTTTTGCATAGTTTGGGGCTAGAAAGTATTGTGAATGTATGTCAATATATATATATATTTTATTTGTTTTACTAGTGGCCGGTTTTTTTTTGATCGCAGATCATCTTTGAAATTAACAGACCAACGGTGAAAGCTTATGTCAGGTATACATACAAACCTAATAAGTTGTTAAACTTTTACATTCTTCATTAAACAAAAACTTTTCAGTATATTTGTCAACTTAACTTAAATATTTTAATTATAACTAGTTTGACTATCGAAAGATGATAATTTATTTGGTAATATATCTTTGAATAGGCGTAAAAAACTATTTAGTATTGCAAGTGTGTCCCCGGTAAGTAACCGGTAGTAAGTCAGGCATAAAAAACTGCTAATTCCATAGAACACAATTTGCACTGACTCTATTCCCTATTTTTGATTGACCCTGGTCGATGGTCGTACTTACCAACTTTGACATTGCAAAACCGTTGAATGGTTTCAAAATTTTGCTTAAACTTTTGTTGGTTTACATTTTGTTGATGGTCCTACCAAGGTAACCTCTAAAAAGGGCCGACCTTCCTGTGTAATTAAGGTCCTTGTGCGTCAACTTTGCTGTGACATGGGTTCAAAAGCAATGCAAACCAAAGTATACCTACCTAGCGGACATTGAAAATACATAATGTACCTGGCCAAATTATTTATTATAGCACAACAAAAATGCTTAAAAGGTAATAAGATTGATTACAATTGCGAATAATTTATTTGATATTATCGTTCAGTAAAAGCCGCTTAGCTGAAGTGGGATTGGGCTGGCCATGTCTGCTGCATGCCAGGTGAGCTGTGGGCATAGACAGCTACCGATTAGCTACCTGACATAGCGAGAAGGCGACGCGGCAGACCCAAACGGAGATGGCAGGAAGAGCACAACCGTTTTCAGTGGGACTGGCAAAACTTTGCACAGCATCGGAATGTGTGGAGGGAATGGAGGGAGGCTTTTGCCCAGCGGTGGGACACAGAGGGCTTAGAATAATAAATAATAATAATATCGTCGGTAAATTTTCAGCGCTCATTATTTGAGATTTTTTAATTTCACAGATGATTCGTCGTATCTACATGGTATTTTCATTACTAACTATTATATGTATGATCTTCAAATACAAGAAAAATATGATTTTATGCATAAAATTTTAGGAAATAACACTTCGCAGAAAAAATAACGAGAGTATATGATCTAAGCGACACAATTAGACTCTCATTTATGTCTTCTCTCTGTCAGTTTGAAGTCCGTGTCAGTGTCAAGAGGATTATTAAATACAAATAATAGTTTTTAGTCGTCTACTGTCATTTATTATAAAAAAAATAAGGCGGTTTTTATGTAAACCTACGGTATTTCAATCGATTACTTAGACTTTATGATTGCATACATTTAAAACTTAGCTAAAATAAAAAAAACGGTAGAAAATATTCAAACTAAAAAACTATGTTGCTTGCAAAAATGACAGATATTTAGGAGTTTTTGCAAACTGTTAGTTAATTTGCGCTTGATTTTGTGTTTGATTTTTAAACCCCGCAGGGGTGCACTTTGTTTGGGGTAAAATTTTAAAAACTCCTTTCTTAATACACCGTAGCGAACCAAGATAAATATACCCTAAAAATTTAATGTAGTCTGTGTCTTATCTATGTTATATCAGTCTTACCAGTCAGTCTTACAACGATTCCTTAAATTGTTTATACTATATATTTTTATATTAGACCTATATTATACGCTTCCAACTTTAAACTCTTCCTTCAAAACCTGGCAATGTAATCACACACATTGCTTATAAATAAATATTTGTGGACGTCATTTACAAATCATTTATTAGTAGTAAAAAAATGAAAAATACGTACTAATTGGATCAGTTGAGCTATCTATTCAAAATCAATGCATGTAATAGGCATTATGCTTTATATCAAATTTAAAATACCTTAAAAAAACTTCGTTAATGTGTCTGACAGCTAAATAAACTATTACTCAACCGGTTCTCGTATAAACAACAAAGTTAAATTAAGTCTCTGTTTGGAGCAGAAAGCAGTGAAGTAGAATCCTTTCGTAAAAAATTCACCGCCTTCAACTATAAAAAACTTACAACTTTGTTTGACTGTAGCAGGTATCTTAAATCGTATGACGTAATTCAAAGTCGAATCTTCTACGAATTACTTGGAAATTGAAATGAGATTTGTGATCCAATGTTGAGGGTAAAGTAACCCAATTTCAGAACATCGTCGGTCTGGCAGCGATGCTACATGACGATCGCATCGCACGTTCCCGAACCGATTATCTATTTGATCAAATAGAAAAGTCTCTACGATAACCGTAAATCTGAGCGCGGTGATCATTCAATAAGCCCTTACCGTACCCTCAATAATGTTGTTTATTAAATCGCATCGACAGACGTCATTTATTCTTTTAATCGGGTATTTCCAATGTCTGATCACAATGATTTAGTTTCCGAGCGCGTGACTTCACAGCTGCTTACAAATTCAATAGCTTTACGCTTGATTGACTGAGTGTAGGAGTGATACAAAGCTCTGTGGTTTTATTTCAAGCTTTGAGGGGCGTCGTAGCGTCACTTTTAGTAAAGCAGTCGGGTATTCCTTAACTGCGATTGTGAACGCGTAAGGTGTGATCGAGATAGCATGTTCTGTTCAGCAAGCAGTGAAGTGAAATGCATTCTTGTTACACGAAAGCGGAAGGTTTTCCTAGTCTCCTTATTTTTGGTGAGCATTCACATGGGATGAGAGTGGTACACGATTTTTAACTTAGCTCGCTGGTGAGTTTCCTTTTAATGCACCGCTCGGGCTATAGTGAATCGTTCCCGCTCATAAATTTTGCTGCTTTCAAATTCATTAATTAAGTCTGAGTGCATTTGTAGTAATATCTGTTTAAAATCTAAACTCAAAGTAAAAATTACTTAATACATAGCCAGCGTTTTTGTTTTACACAAACTACGCTCACATACTCTTGGGACAGTAAAAAACGCTTCGAAATAAACTATGTCTGGGTATTTCTTTTTGATAGGTATCAAAGTTTTCATAGACACACAATGGTGACTGCGTACTACTACTATTGGCTTCACAAAAACAAAAGAGACCAATAACACCCATGGGGTGTAATCAGTAATAGAATAGTGTTTATAGAGTAATTGAGCTGTCATGAACACTAGAGCTCCAAAGAGCTCCTATAACTTTTTATTGGGGCCAAATGCAGCGCTATCCAGAAAACAAACTGAAAGTTTCACTAAACTGTTGCGCAATTAACATCGGATGCGGCTGAAAACGGTTTCAACTGTTCATTTGGAGATATTTTGTTGTTTTATTCCTTTCATCACGAACTACGCTTTGGTTTTGTGATAAAAACAGTGAGCTGCGTCTGGCTACAGCCTATACAGGCTAGGCTGCAGTAAGCACACGGCAAAGAGTATGTATTAATTAAAAAGTAACATGAACTAAACTTTTCAACATGAAGGTCCAATCGAATATGCGTTGAAGCTAGTCCTCAATTATTAGATAGATAAATAAAGTAAACTGGCCTATGCGTCTATTGTAAATGATTTATATACGCGCCCGAGGCACAATGTTTTATATTTAGGATGGTAAGTTTATGTTTAAAGACAATTATAGTCCATATTCTTAGGACAATACCGTAATACAATAACAATAACAATATAACTCAGAAATATGAAACAAATATAAATAAGACAATGGCCCTAAATAATTAATAATAATTATTATTATTTTATTTCTGCACTATTCTAAAGTTAAAAAACTTTAGAACTTTACGATGGATATCATGGTAATAGAAACCAAAATGATAATTTTGAAAACATGACTGTCGTGTAGGTAGTAAGAGAAGTTGGAGTTTACAAACGGCTGCGTCACTGCTCTATATGACAGCGTCGCACCCTGCTCTTGATTGCGGACGACAGAATGAACGCCTATAATAAGTGTTGTGTCCACACGAGGTGGATACAGCATTTATTGTCGCGACAGCAGGCTAAACTACGTTTTGTTGCACGTTTATCGTTCTGATTAATCTCTCTTTACATGTGCAGATTGCGTCAGCAGTTTCCGCGTTTGAATTGTTCAGTGGTAACACAATTCTCAGCAAAAAACGACAAGTTTTAATATTGCAATGAGTCGAGAGTTTTGTCTACACGAGTTTTAAGAATTTTGACTGACATTTGTTGGCTGACTGGTTTATTTGTCTTTGTATGTAGAGGTGAACTAAGATATAAATTCTTGTAATCCAAATCCTATACAGGTACAGTGGGGGTTGAAGTTTTGATGAAAATAACTTCACGCGGACCAAGTCTCATGTGTTTCTAGTGAGATATAAAATAAATAGAGTTCTATTAATTATATAAGGGTTATAATGTCATTTAAATCAATTTCACATTTTTCTTATGTATGTAAAAGCATCAGCAAACCGTACGTTCTTTTGATAAAGAAAATATTTATTGCATAGCACAGAAATAAATATTGATAATAATCATTCCCACAACGCTCTCTAGCCTCAAACTAAGCAAAGAATGTAGAATGGGAACCAGATAGCTTATAACATACATATTTTTTTGTATATACATCCTTAACACAACACATAAACACACCAATCAAAATTAAAATACTTAATTGTACTATATTCTTATGTGTAAACTTAGGCTTAGTTTTCCTATTTTATTTTTGTTTTACGGTTGTCTGAATGACATCGCGTCCAGCGATAGGACCACCTATTTTAGAACAATGATTTTTGTTTCTTTTTCTTTTGCATTGTCCTCAATATATATATTTTTTTTTATTATGATTATTATTAATAAATACAATAGTAATAACAACTAAAATACTAACTTAGCTATTTTTAATTAAATTTAAGATGTAACAAGAGCTAATCTAGTAGTTTATTAGTAGTCCTAGTCTTGTAATCTTGATAAAATCTTGATAAAATTGATAACATGTCACATTGCCTCTTGGTGCCGAAGAGACAATAGCCCACCTTCAAACTTCATCAATGTGATAAGCCTCATCTGAGCCCCGCGTGCCAAAAACCCTTTTGTCGAATTCATTAATTTACTTAATGAGTTAAACGCATAATGAAGCTTTGTTTTAGCTTCTAAGCTGCGGCAAGCCATCCTATTGTGATGAAGAAAATTGCACGCTCCAGTAAGCTAAGCTGTTCATTTTAAGCCCGACAAAATAAAACGCTTTACAGGCTTTACGTGAATTTAAATTATCTCATGCACTATATCATTATGCAGGAAACTATTTAAAGATGCACCGTAGCGGCCGACATTAATAAAATTAGCTAGATATTCTTAAAAGTAGTTTGTAAGATTTTTCTTGTATAATACTTTATTAACACAATAAGCAGGGTATTACAGGCACATGAGGATTAATTCTGTATGCTTCAGGTTGATGTACGCAGAGCAGTGCATAGGGCAGGGCTTAACGAACGTGACCTGCAAGGTTCTGCTTTGTCATCATCATAATCAAGAGCCTGCAGAAGTCCACTGCTGGGCATAGGCCTCCCCCATACGTTTCCAGGAAGAACAATTTTGGACCCTTTTCATCCACTGACTTCCCACGATCCTATCAATGTCGTCAAATGCTTTGTTATAGGTGATGGGCCATCTGCTTGTTACATCTATCCATTCGTATTATTATTATCATTTTTAATTTATCTTGTCCTACATCAGGCAAAGGCCTCCCTACTACCCCTTTTCCAACTTTCTCTGTCCCTTGTCAAGTTGGACCAGCCTGGATAATGTACATCTAATCGCGACATCTACGTGTATAAAAAAATAAAACCTTTAGCAAAACCTAATAAGTTAAGGTAAGAAAACGTTACAGTAAAAGGTTTTAAGACCTCTACGTATACAGCGGTTTAATAAAAAAACAATGTTTAATGCATCGTGAAAGTGTAGCAATAATTCCAGCTGCTTTTTGGCTCACATTTTATTGAATTATCGTTCGTTGGTACGTGACTTAACTCGGTCGCGGTTCCCTATCGTCTTCTCGGTGTTTGCTCGATCCGCGTTCGTGTGCGGTGAACTTTAATCGATTCTTGAATGATTCTTGTCACACGTCGCGTCACGTGTATCTTCTCAGGCCGTGCCCAATTTTATATCTTATTTCTATCATGCTATAGGTACACATTTCATAAGAAAAAAACCACTTGATAACAAAAAGATTTTTCACGTGAATTTTTTTGAGAAAACACAAAGGATATTTCATCAATTGATTTTGTACGTATGTTTGACCGTGTGTTTTAATCTTACCTGAGGTAGTAAATATGGTCTTGAAGATAAGTATCTTGAAGAGTGAATAAGTATTCAATCTTGTTTTAAAGAGATCTAGATTGTAGTGATCAGGTAAAACAAAAGGCGACAGTGACTCTTTAGCGGTTCGCATTGGTTAGAGAACAAAACAATTTAGTGAGAATGGGCTTAATACTAACCAATTATGGATGATCTTGAGTTGTACGTCTACTAGTTTTATGGGGGAAAGGATTAGGTACTATTAGCCTAAAAGATCTGCGTTCAACAGAATATTTCATCTTTTTCTTTTACCGCAAAAAAAAAATTATGAAATTCGTTGTAAGGATGATCCTGTTCAGGAATGTGACACAATAAGTAAAAGGGTTCAATCTAGGCACCTCGTCTCTAAAAAATTGAGGCAGTGGAAGTTGAATAACAATTCGGCCCTCGCGAGACAGGGGTGGGAGGTTGGGGGTAATAGATTGATGGTATCCGTTTGTAGCATCTGTCGTATAAGTGAACATCGGTTATAGTACACCTTGGCATTCTTTGTTTGGTAAGCAACGTTTGAGTCGAGTCATCAGTCACGCGGGGCTTGGGGATTAATTTCGCAATATAAACAAATGACATGCTGATATTCACGACGGAGGCCCCGAGAGGGACTGACTGTCTCTCTCAATGAAAAAGTACTTCGGTTCCGGCTATTGAGAGATGCTACGCTTTTATCATTCTGTAAGAGGTTTTGTGAATATTTAATAGATGAAGCATGACTTTGGCGATTGATGTTGAACGAGAGTATTTTTCAAAGGAATTTATAATGCGAATAAAGATTTTTTTATTATATTTATCTGTTTCAGTGAAGGAAAACCTTGTGAGGAAACCAGTTAGTATTCTAGTAGCGGCGATGGGCTTGCAACCTGTCACATATACCAACCTACAAAGTGGGGGTATGTGCTAGATGTAATATTTTGATGTACTAATGAACTACCATCAAACATCCTCAAAGAATCTTGAGTCGGTACTTGGCACTCTTAGACGAGTAAACCACGGGACACGTTACTAAGCCGTTCTTGCCTTTACCCCTCTTGCCACGTATGGTGCTTATAACCCATGGTAAACGAACTTACCCAGTCAGTGTAACCACGGTTCCTGAAGACAACACAAGGCGAAAAAAATGACGAAATGCACCGTACTTTTTTGTAAAAACTATAGTGGCCGCACAGTTGATGTTTCTTATCACAGATGAGTACAATTTTATGCCACCAAAGCGGCTATTTTTTCATAAAACCCAATAAATGCGATACGATCACTGCAAACAGTACACCATTTTAAGAAGCACTCCTTTTTTAAGGTATTGTAACCAAAATTGACGAACAACAAATAAGTCGAATCACACTGTTCATTTTTCATTCGTTCCTACGTTCTTCTTCCAAATAGGGCTTGAAATTATCGATAAAAATATCGATGTGAATGAATGAACAATTTAACACGCTTTCAGATTTCCAACTAATCCCTTACGAAAAATAGCGTGGGTGAAAGCAATTCGTAGAGAGTGGACATGGATTTTATGATATACTATTCATGTCGTAAAAGATGAATAATTTCGTAATTTATGAAGGTATTTAAAAAAACACCATATTACTTTATGAAAAGGTAAGAACGACTTTTTTTTAATAATAAAAACCAGCACGCGTCCTTCTCCATTCATACTTCGACGGAGTGAATGATAGAAAATCTATCATTCATTCATTTTTATAGATACAATTTCATCGATTGCATCAAGCACTAGTCTAAATCAGCAGGAACTTTTAGAAAGTGACAGCGCTATCTGTGGAAGTAAAGCAGAAATAGACCCTCCCTCCCGTGCTCCGCAAATATTGGTTGATCGTGATTTCATTAGATTTTCGAGCGTATCGTGTCCCCTGGTTTACTCGTCTAAGTTGGCACTAAAAGATCTGGGGGAGTATCTACCGTGCCTAAGGATTAAAGCGGTAAATTTTCTTCTTTTTCTATTTTTGAAATGTAAAGAAGCCAACTGCTTTTCAATAAATGCTGACTAAAGTAAATAACTTTTTTTAAACGACTTGCTGATGAAACAAGCAGATGTCACACCTGATGTTAAGTGGTTGCCATGAACAGTAACAAATCATCGCTTGGCAGGTTACGTTAGTAACGTTTCCTACGCACTGCTCAGCGTCCTTCAACCTGAGACATTTAGGTGTAAAGCCGCGCCTGAATTTTCTTCTTATCCAAATAAACATAAATGTGGTACTCATAGAAATACGGAATTTAAAACAAAGTTGTCATATCTGGCAGAGCACTCCCAGACTCGAGCCGACCGCACATAACGTGAAGCCGTCTAACTACCACCTCAACTTGCAAGAATTACTATTCCCCGGGAATTAATTCCTGTGAGTATTAAAATATACCCGCTGTTGCTTATTTATGTATGCTAATACCAATAACGGCAGAAATGAGCTATTTCTGCCAGTTTTAGCATTGGAAATTATTATAATTGTCTGGCTAGAACAGGATATGTGCTAATTTTATTTTGGACGTACTTCTGACTACCCTGTTGATCCTTAATGAATCTTAATCTAGTGCTTCCAGTACTAAAGATCTCGCAAGAGTCATCGCATGATTACAGCAATTATGCCTGTTTGAAAAGAAAAATGAAAGAACCGTTTGTGCATTAGTGATCATACAATTGAAACCACTGTCAGTGAGCGTGTCGGTTTTACCCATAATACTAAAGTAAATAGACTACTTCCTACTTGCTTCGATAGTGTCACACGCAAATGGTGTGTAGCGATCATAGATTTTCTTTCTCGTTCATGTTTTATACGTGAAATACTCACTGTGAGAGCCGTTTGTTGATAGAATGCAACCAGCATACAATCCTGAACACCGTCATGTACCTTCAACTACAAAAGTCGTGTGTGTTGGACGGAATTGTGCGTGTAGTAGAAACAAATCGCTAATCCTTTGTCGACGCGAATGTACGTTTATTTTTCATTTCAAGCTTTTTACATATGGGGATGGTGATGAGTTGTAAACAAGTAGATTAATTTCATAATGGATTTTTGTGTTTTTCCCTCAGACTGGCAAAACATTGTTCATTAGTGGTTTTTGTAATAAGTTCTTAAAAACTTTCAATTTTACATTACGCAGATAAATTAAAAGGTTCAAAGTGCGGTGGATGTTTTTTTATTGTTTGATCGGCCGGACCATCGTATGTTTATGTAAACTTTTAGCGTAGAATTATCATTTTTTTAAAAAGGAGGCACGTGTCGAATTAATATTTTTTGTACCAGGGGGCTAACCTTATATCGATAGTTTATCATGACATTATCATAGCCACCAAATAACTTAGACAGAACAGTGGATACGAAGGCATCTTTGTACAAGTTCAGAACCCGCTACTGAAACGAAATTATTGTCTTTTAGTACAAAAAATCTAAAATAATGCTACCTATCAAACACGACAGCAACGGTAATTTTGGCGTTATTTAGACAGTTTGCAATCACGGGGCATTTTTGGGGTAACCGGGACCTTTTTTTGGTATCTGACACGGACTACAAAAGTATATCTAACATACAGTGAGAACATTTCATTCGGATAAGCCTCCTGTCTTTTAGAGGCTACGATAGTAAATAAGGATTATGGGATCGTCTGGAGTAACATCTTCATCCCGCACAAGAGATTTTAACAAAAGGGTAGAAGTAGTCATGACCACAACGACGGGACCAGTTTATATAAAATAAGTTATTACAAAATAAAAACTCACATCTGTAATTCTCAGGCACGGTAGACATTCTCTGGCACTTCTTGGTGCTTACTTAAAGTTTACATAGGATCCATTTTGGATTCTAAGTTTTTTCATTTCTTTGCTTTATTAACCTTGCTCACTGAACGACAAAAGACCAATGGCTAGAGTGCGTGGCGTATTATGATATAATTGAGACTAAAAAAGCATGAGTTTGGTAAAAATATTCTTAGGAATTTCAGGACTTATTACACTTGTTGCTTTGCACTAAGAAAATGCAACGAGGAATGTATTAAGGAAACAGCAAAAGGTTTTGATATAAGATATTCTATAATATATTACAAGGGTGTTGTGAGTGGTAAACCCAGTTACAACTCACGCGCGAGCATAAGAAGATTTTAGTTCTGTCACTCTTTGGTGTAGTACCTACGTTTATTGTGGGGTCCGTTTTTTTGAGCTAGAAACTCTGCTCAAAAGAATGTTTGTTGAAAAAATCCGTGAACCTGAAGGGTTATAATTATTAATTGGATAGCCGTCACAGCTCAGTTTGTAGTAGCCCTGCCTTCTGTGCTGTAGGTAGTGGGTTCGATCCCCACCGAGAACAAACATTTGTGTGATGAACATAAATGTTTGTTCTGTGTCTGGGTGTTGTATTGTATTCTATGTATGTATTTACAAAAAAAAAGTATATAGGTATTCTATCAGTCATCTGGTTCCCATAGTACAAGCTATGCTTAGTTTGGGGCTAGATGGTGTTGTGTAAAAATGTCCTGACATATTTATTTATTTATGATTATTCTCGAATTTATAGTTCGTTTATAGTGCGTTCGTAGTGGCAATCATACACGTCATAAAAAAAAAACAAAGTCTAGTCATTAATTGTGAGTCAACCTTGTAACAGTTTTATATTAAGATTACCCACACCCATGCGAACCCAGGGTTGAACTTTTTAGGCCAAGCAATTTACATAATTTTATCTAAAACTTTAGGCTCATGAAAATATTATATATGAGTGATCCCTTAATTCCGATAAAGAATTTCCCAAACACGCTTACCTGTGCTGTTAAGCGCTTTCACCAATATAATGTCAACAAACCCTTTTGGGACGAAAATAAGCTTTATGAGATTAGACAGGTCCACCCCTGAGAACGTTGACTCAACATACCTACTTGGAATTAAGCAAGATACCGTAAGGGATGCGAATTTATGTAATACTTATGACCAAATAGTATGCAAAAAGTGTTTATGGCATAACATGCGTTTGTATGGCTAATAAGGTGGCAAAGGTAAGTTGTATGAAAATTTGTACCCAGATCAGATAACCTACAGTTTTCTGAAGTACCACGGGTACTTCAGGTAGTATTTAAGATGGACGCTGAGCAGTGCATCATAAAGCACGGTCCTAACGGGCGTAACCTACAAAGCAATGCTTTGTTATAGGCTATGGTAACCATTTAACATCAGGTGGGTTATTTGATTTTACATCAGCAAAATGTATATAAAAAACACTCGGGGGTAGAAAAATTTAGTTTACAACAACAAAATCGAATATGCAAACGCGAGTACACAAAGACGTACTTTGATATATAAATTCTGTCTTCAACTCCGTATCTGAATATATATTATACTTATTTATTATATAAATATATACTTATATATTATTTCATACATCCTGACAGGTGAATAGTAAGATGTTGGTCTAGCCATTCTTGGAGTTCAATAACAAGTTCTTGTAACAGATTTTGGTTATGAAGTTGTGTTTTCAGTAGTACCTTTCAGTAGTAGATAGAAATATTTTATACTAGCACTAAAATTGGTGCACTTTTGGGTAATTTCGTTTGGTTAATAACTAGAGCTCTATATAAATTCTGACACACGCGTTTCGCTAGTTTAAAAATAAACCTACCCGTGGTCTCGTAAAACTGGCGCATAAAATGACCTGGTTTTGAGACAATTAAAAATGGACTGTGTCGATAAGCTTTGATAAGCTTCGATCTGGTTCCAGTTAGAACCGGTTTCGATCAGGCTGGCCGCACGCTGTAAGTCTTAGTTGGATTGAGCTGTGATTGCACTTATAAAGTGAACTAGTTACTCCCATCTTAGCTGTATTTCTATATACCTGTTACACGTGTGTATATAGGTACCGGTTTATTGGCCATTCCGAAGCGCTACCTATTTCACCAACGCATTAAAATAATAATAAAGTAGGCTAATGAATACGTTAATTTTGACAGATATGAGCCTGGTATCGGCACATTTGTATTTACCATTTGTTTTTATAGGTATAATAGGGGTTTAATATAGGATGGAATTAACCGAATTAAATTGAGTTCCGTTGGTTTGAGGCGTAGAGATAAAATACTTAGATGAGTTTTAGGGTTAGTTGGTTGATTTGCTATGATTTATTTATTCTTAAAAAACAATAGATGTCCCCCTTTTATTAACATGAATATTGCTAAAAGCCGGTTGATAGACAAGGTTCAAAATATTGTTTTTCCAGGAAATATATGGGGAAGACCTTATAATAAGGTTCTTTGAAAACTCACTACTGAAAATGTCCAGTTCAGAACTTCTAGTTGAAGCATAAGCTGATGATAGGTCAAAACGCAGACCAAAAGTAAGAAGAAAAGTACCTACTCATATAAAAAAAAACTTTACCACAAAAATATATTTCACATGTTTCAAATCCTGTTAATGGACGTAGGAGATTATTACGCCAATTTGAAAACAACATAACAACACAAGCATAAACTTTATTCCAAAAGGGTTGAACAAATATGACTAAGCATTTTTAAATTAAACATTACACTTACATAGCAAGGGTTATGCAAAAGATACAGAAATAATCTGCTTTAAGAATGGAGCAATTATACGTAAAAACGAACAAAACATAACAGGGAAAATCCCATTCTTTGAAAGAAAGTCTAAGTGATTTTCTTTCAAAAACTCTGTTAAAATTCACCACGCGCCGTCTTCTTTTCTTTGATGCGTACCTACCTGAAACAGACAGATATTAATAATTAATAATTATGGAAAAGAAAATCTGAAGTCTCTAATCATTAATTATATATTTATAAAACATAAATGGTTTGTAATAATTTGTATTACTATAATAATATTGTTAATTTGAGATATTAAGGCAGAAATTAGGAATCTCTTGAAAATTCACTCGATATTATACATATATATATTTTACGGAAATTGGGTTATTTGATTTTTTTTGTCTCATACTTATTTTTGATGTATACTGACCTTACATATACAATAAGGTTAACAGTGTATTATGTCTGTCTTTTATAACTATGACTTTATTTTTTAGTTTTAATAGTAATAGAGTGTAGACCCAATCTGGGTAAGTACTATTACCGTGCCTACTTCTGCCGCCAAGCAGCTTACTGTTTCCCGGTTTGAAGGGTGTGGGTGCCAGTGAAAAAACAGACACATGAGAGATCTGTTTGCTTCAGGTTGCTGAACGCAGAGTACTGCATCATAGGTCGTGTTTCTAACGAACGTGACTAGCGAGGTAATGCTTTAGGTGATGGTAACCACTTAAAATCCGGTGGGTCATGTGCTTGTATCATAAGCAAGTAGTAAAAAAATATCTATCTACGCCTTACCACGTAAAGTTGAGGGTTTTTATAAAAAGTCTAGGGCCATTTTACATCGTAATGCGAACACGGTAATAACATTAGGGGAGAACGCTAACAAATGTTACAGGGGGTGAGGAATGAATTAGTAAATACTCTTTGTTTTATTTCCCTTCTGTTCATAAGCTACTTTTTAAATGTTTGTGCGTTGAATATATGACCTGAAGTTCCTAATTCATTTATTTACAAGCTTATATTTAGTAACGAGAAGCACCACTGCCCTATAAAAGCACTTCTATAGTTGTAAAGTTGTTTTAGTAGTAGTAGAGCTCTCTGTGAAGAGCTTGTCCGGGGAAGTACTACCATCATGCCTGTTTTTGCCGCCAAGCAACTTGCTGAGTTCCGGTTTGAAAAGTATGGGTGCCAGGGTGAAATTATAGGCACATGAGGCTTGGTAAGTTCCTGAATGCCTCAGGTTGATAGGCGCAAAGCAGTGCATCGTAGGGCACATACCTAACGAACGTGAAATGTGAGACAGTGCTTTGTTATAGGTGATAGTAACCATTTCACATCAGGTGGGCCCTTTAGTTTTTCCTTCAGCAAATGGTATTAAAATAAACCCATAGTAGATCAATAAAAGGGTTCAATTGCAAGGTTTGAAACGGTAATAATAATACACTAAATTAATGTAGTCTAACCGTATCTCTTTGTGTGATGTATTATAGCTAATATAATGTGTTTAATTAATTAATATGGTCCAAAAATTTTATATTATTACAAAACGCTTCAAAGTGGTTCACAAATAAAGCATAAAATATTATATTGTTAGAGTTTATTTCATAATGTCTTCACAAAACATTATAAGCATATTCCATTCTGCAAAAATGCAAAGATTTCATTTTATCCTCTAGATAAGAATCTGAACGTTCTTTCTTTCATAATAAAGGTAGAGCGTAAACATTCTCCGAATTCCGTACCAGTCGAGAAGGAAATTCGCAAGAACTCATTTTATACATAGCTCTAAAACATCTAACTCGCGCGTGAAAAAGCTAATATTTCCAAAGGAAAGCTTTAAAAATGTTCATTACATTCAATTTAGAAAAAAGGCGGGAAATTAGGAAACGAATACGGTATTTATGTCAGGTACGTTTTTGTCTGTACGCGAACGTGTTTTGTTTCATTTGTGCTTTGTGTGGTGATGTAACGTGTTGTAAACAAAAAGCTACACAAAATAACTTTTTATCAAGGAAACGAATAAAAGAGGAAAAGGTGTGCGAAAAAGTAGACGTCATTGTCTTTTAGGATATTATAGATTCAATGATTCAATGTAAAATTTACAAGATTTATGTCGTTTTGACTGCGGAGTGTCTTTATGTGCGTTTGCGTCCTTTCTTGTCAATAATCTAAAAAAAAGTAACCAAGGGTTTTCACTATCATCATTAAACTGAAGCATTTTTCTGCAGAACATACATAATATCTCTGATAGATGTTGAAAAATTGTAATTAAGTATTCTCAGTCAAAACACATACCGGGATATTGCTCTTTATCTACACTAATATTATAAAGAGGAAAGCTTTGTATTTTTGTGATTTATATTTTTTATTTATATTTATGATGACTATATTGATGATTTAACAAGCTGGGCTGTCCGACTCTGCATGTTTTTTTTTAAACACATATTTTAGTACAATTTCAGAAGTGAGTGCCCGTAGGCCAATGCGAAATGTGGAAGGATTATTTATGGTAGTATCAATAATATTACGTATGCAATAACGTGCGGGTTTGACACCTGTCAGTTTTGGGTAGGTGCGCGTCTAATACGATGAGGGTTTTAAAAGTGTTAGAATGGTAGACCGGTAGAAGGTAGTTTGATAAATAGTAGTTATTTTGTATCCAATGTACAAAATAGATTATATATTCCATCATATAAGTCAAATAAAATTTTCGGTTGTTTTTTATGAAACTAACTTCTATAACTCTAAACATAGATAGATAGAACATTGAACAATTGGTTAAAAGTTCAGTTATCAAAGCACATCAAAATATAAGTCTATATACTATCACAGCTGTAAATCATAACTTTATACCTCAGCATGAAATTGCTTAACTTGTTTAAACAGTAGCAGTACCGGCAGATCGCGGCCACAGGCACGGACAGGCATAAACCCTGCTATCTCAATGTTTATCTGTGCCCTTCAAAAGGTTCCCTTCCGTCGAGTTCAAATAGACAGCCCAGCGGGAACGGGTCTTGAAAATCACAATAACCACACTAACAGTATATTATCAAGGGTGAATAGGTGTCTTCTAGACCGTCCTGCATCATCGTCGGCTTCATCTTCACTTACCTGTGACTTGAACTTATGGTAAGATTGAAGCCAAAGGACTGTTTATAAATAATAAAAAAAAACTATCAGCTTCTAAATTTTCTAATTCTAATACTAAATAATTCTAACAGACGTTAATAGGATATTGGAACCAAGAATAAAATTATTAGTGATACATCAATTAATTGGAGTTGTCTTACTGGTGTATAATTAAATTTTATTTTGACACTGTGAAGATTTCATTTTGCAGTTGACATACTGTTATCTAAGTCTACTGTGTATCAACCCATCGAGGAATGTTTTTCCCAAAAAAGGGCAGGTGATAAAATGTTTAATTATTGTGATGTTTCTGCGGAAATGGGTATTAAAGATTTAAGGAGCAATGAAGGTCTTTTGATTTAAATACGTGAAGAATAAATTATTCGTGTGATAGTTTTGCATATTGTATAGAAATTATGGAGAAAATGCATATTATTATATACAAACATGCTTGGTTTTTAAAGTGTAAAAGAAAGGAGTCTAAGTCTTGCCTTAGAATAGAATATGTTACATTTTAATATGTAAATAAACTTAGATCACTGTGTAATACCCAGTCAGAAAACAGATATCTATGTTTCACATACAAATGTTTATCTGAGAATTTAGCCTACAACTCTTAGCGCAAAAGGCTGAGTTACTACATGCTGATCTGTAAGGCATACAAACATAAAAAAATATCAAAACCATGAGATACCCTACCTACCTACCTTATTAGAAGGTACCAAAGTTCCAAGGCTTGCCTGAGGCGTACACGGTCCTGTATTGGACCTACCCATTGTGACCTTATTTTGTTTTAATAATAATAACCCATTAGGGGTATAATGTTACTATTTTTTGCAATTTTCTTTCTCTATTCTACTAATATAATTCTCTATACTGTTTGTTGGAACACCGCCCTGGAGGGTTAAAGTCGTTTGCACACGGTGCTAACGTTTGCTGTAACATAATAATATGTTGCAGTACGCGTGAAGTTGTGGGTGACATATTATGTCAAGAGATCACAGTAAAGCCTTACTCCTGTCAGTCATACAAACATTATTTAAAAAGGAACTACTTATCAGTATATAATAGCAAAAATGCGTGACATCGCCCGCATGAAATTATTTTCAGTCATAGTCATTTATTTATAAGATTTCAGGTACCTAAAGATTTTATAAACTAATTTGCTTCGGCTAAAACTTGCCTTTACAGGTGTATAAATATCTATGGTAATTAATTACATACGAATTTAGAACAAGGTCCTAGGTGTATAATCCTAACAAAAAATGATTCTAATATGCTTCAGTATTATCTTGTATCGATATAGTGAGGCAAAGCAGAGACATGAAAAAATAGTAAACTTCAGAAAGTTCAAATAAATTGGAGTATAAATAAAATACTATATAAACTATGTTAGCTGTGGTTGACTGGTTTGCGGTAAATTGCGTTCGAGTTCATAAAGTAAGTAATCAGAATAAGCTTATCAAATATTAAATTAAAGCAGTATAATGAAATACGCTCAGCTTCGAAATTTATTAACTATTTTACAAAATGTATATATGCATTATACATTGTTTTAGGGTAATTTCATTCATTTTACCACATATTGTATTTAATTGTAAGCCAATACAATTAATTCCTCAAATAAGGCTTATATCCAATTCGAATATTCTTCCAGCGTCTGTTAGTAGTACGGGTCGTTTCCTATCAGATAAACTCCCACCTTGTTAGCCAGTGTACACTGTCATTATATCATTAGCCAATGAGATGTAAGCTTTTCCGACAAGCAGTGATTCGGTGGTCTAGTGGTAGTTTTTCTGTTCCAAAAATTTATGTGCGCAATGCCAGTGTTCTCAAACGATGAAGAAAAATATCGTGAGGAAACCAGTTAGTATTCTAGCAGCGGTTATGGGCTTGCAACCTGTCACGTATGGAATATTAACTACTGCAAAATGTGGGTACGTACCAAATGGATTATCTGGATGTACCTCTGACTACCCCTAACTTATAATATAATAATATTATTGACAGCCGTCACAGCTCAGGTCGTAGTTGGCCTTCTGCGCTGTAGGTGGTGGGTTCGATCCAACGAGGACAAGCATTTGTCTGATGAACATAGATGGTTATTCTCTGTCTGAGTATTATAATATGTTTTCTAAGTATGTATTTACAAAAAGTATATAAGTATTTTATCAGCTATCTGGCTCCCATAGTACCTACAAGCTTTGCTTAGTTGGAGCTAGAAGGCGTTGTGTAAATGTGTGTCAATATTTATTTACTAATTATCCAAAGGCTCGTTGTAAAGCTGGTTATAGTTTTACTCCGTTCCTCTCGTAGTAAATATTTCTATGAACGCCGTGTGTGCAAAGTTGCCAATCTACCGTTGGTTGTATATTTATGGCACCCTCGCGAAATTTCTCACACATAATCACAATCGGTAGAAGCAAATGAAATATTTCTCAAGCCACCTTAATTTTATTATTGATAGAAATATTATGTACAAATGTGCGCAATGATTCAAAACGCCAGTAATTACCTGAAAACTGGGTCATCCTAGTTTGCGACGTTCATATTAAATTTTATACGAAATTCGCCTAGAATTTACGACGCGAAAAACTCTAGTGTTCATAACTTTGCTGGAAATTGTATTTTTCTAGACGGTACATTACACATATCTTAGATTTATCTTATTTTAATATCTTAACAGTAAAATTTATAGCCAAAATACAAAATGGTGAAAATTTTACTTAGTGTCTATGTCATTGTTTTTTCCGGTCCAAGCTTGGAA
Organism: Electrophaes corylata; assembly: GCA_947095575.1. Taxonomy (NCBI): domain Eukaryota; kingdom Metazoa; phylum Arthropoda; class Insecta; order Lepidoptera; family Geometridae; genus Electrophaes; species Electrophaes corylata. Next base: position 6,599,152 of record OX352698.1, on the reverse strand, counting down.
ACATGGAACCTTTGGTACCTATGGGTGGTTTAATAAAAGAAAAATAGAAAATTAACATTTTCATTTTTTTTCATAAATATGATTTTAACATAAAAAATATTATTTTAAAATAAATAATTTATAATTTTTTAATATAATTCAATATCCAAAAGGGCGCAACGAAGGTTAATGTACGTAATACACTTGACGAATATTATAATGATCCAATAATGACCAATTATTGAAATGAATACGTGCCTCTTTTTATTATAAATGTTATTAAAAAAAATATATAATTAAAAAAAAATGATTAATGTCTGTATTCTTTATAACGATACTTTTATTTTTTGCTTTGTTACCTATAGCAGTTTTGCATGTTTTTTCTAAATATCGCTCCACTCTATACTATTGTAACATTTGTAACATCTTTACGGCATGGTATGAAATACATGCATGATATGGTATTGTGTAATATGTATTGGCGCCAAAACCTTTATCTAGTCCTAAGATCTGACAATGTAAAACTTACGTTCATAATAAAGTACCTAATAAACGTATTAAATACTGAATGATTGTGTGAAAATAATTTCACAGAATTCTACTACATTAAAGTATTATAATTATGTAATGCAAGCCATTTGGAATATAAATATTATACATAATGTAGATATAAAACTATATAAACGTTTCCAGAAATTAATTTAGAGCGTCGCTGCCCATCCTATCTGATTCTGTAAATGCCACGGCAGCGTTCCGAGCAAGGTAATAGCTTTATGAGTTTAGCTCGGCTTTTTGCCGAATACCTTGACGTCACAGGCGAGATTAAATTATTGTGTCCTTGGGAAACTTGCAGGTGAGTAAAAATTAAAATACTTGCATTTCCTCCCCCATCTCAACAGTAATTAAAAGTTATATATAAAAGTTATAGTTTAAAAGAATATAGCTACACGCGTTTGTTATGATACGGTTCTAATAAATATAACGGAAGAGAATAAAATGTTTGACGTCGCAAACAGCCAACGAATTAAAATACGCCACGTTGGTGTTTAAATTTTTATTGAATTGTGGTAACGCTCGACTGTTTTCCGGACGGGTGAGCGGAACCGTTTCCGGCCGGTCAAATCCTATAAACACACTTAAAAAGCCACAAAGGTACGCAGTAACGTAATGTTACCTTACGGTAAACCGAAAACAATTCATTTCTGGGAGGCCCCCCTTCCCGTCACGTAGTTCCCTACTCCCCCGTTCCCCCTCTGCTTGAGGAGCCGCGGAATGCTAGCCGATCCGTAAAAAGCAATTCTGCCCGCGCCGTTTACCTTTTTCACCGTACATTTAATGTGAACCAATGTAATAGATATTTTTACTTTTTTTAAAAGCATCTGTCATTGATACTTTACGGAGATGGACAAGATACACTATCTTCAAAGAGGCTTAAGTAATGGTAATTGTACCATCACGCTTTTCTCTAGCTAGAGGACTAATATTAGTAAGTCTGAGGCAATGATGTTGGAAGATTAATTAAAAAAAACTAGATTTTCATTAACCTGACCTTCAGGTCTACTCTTAGAAACGATAAACGAAGTTTCGTATCGTTGTTACGAGTTACACTACGTGGCATGTCAGGCAGCGGCAACTTGACTGGGAAACAGCTCGAAAGTTGACCTGCAGTGTATTTACAAAACGACAGCGCGAAACTTTGTTTATCGTATACAAGAGTAGACCTACTGATTAGGCTCGCATACGGAAATATACTTGGAATATGTTTACGCTCCTTAACTCTTTATAAAACGCGAGAACGAACACAGAAATAAAATATTTAAACGCAAACACAAATAAGGAGGTACATTTTTCGAGAATATTATCTTACTCACGATGCCAAAATCTGCTAAATTAAATTTTGAGATCAAAAACCGTAGCAGGCGATGTTATATTTTTCTTTGTGGTGTATAATGCCGTAACCTACTTATATAAAATAAAAAGGAGTTACCGACACAAGCAGTAAACTGTATATTGGAAAACATTATGCTATATAACTCATTCATTATGATATGTATAAAAGTATTCTGAGTATGTAAAAAAGGAAAAGAAAGAAATAGCTTGACGACTTTATACTCCAAGCACAGTTAGTTGCCCCTCCTATCTCTTAGTACCAAGTACTTACTCGAGATTTTCGAGGAAGTCTAAGGGGGGAAGTCAGAGGTAAGTCCAAATAGTACACCTGGTACATATCCACATCTTGCAGTAGCTAGTATTTCATACGGGACAGGTTGCAAGTCCATCGCCGCTTCTAGAAAACTAACTGGTTCCCTCACGATGTTTACGATCGAATTTGAACCCACGACCTTAAGATCAGAAGGCGGGGTCACTCCCACTTAACCACCAGTGCTCTTGCCGACACAACCAGTAAACTGTAGATTGGAAAACATTCTGTTATATAACTCATTTATTATTATGATATAATATCATGTGTATTCTAAGTAAAAAAAGCTATAAATAGGTAATCTATCCGCTATCTGGTTCCCATAGTACAGGCTTTGTTTAGTTTGAGGCTAGAGGGGGTTGTGTGAATGTGTCAATATTTATATATTAGGTTAAAGTAGGTGGTATGAGTTATTTTAGGTACTGGTAAGTTCAATAAGTCAGTGGAAAATTCTGGCAATGGCTGAAGATCTGTAAGAGCGAGGGCTCTGCTAATTTTAATAAAACAAAAGTATTTATATTTACACTAGCGGATCGCGTGTAACTTTGACCGCGTTATGTTCATATAAACTTCAACCTTACTGTACCCGCTTAGGTTTTGAATTTCAGAAATTTACCTTAAAATTTCAAATTTCAAGTCAGTCGGATAGTGAGTCAGGATATAGATTGTTATAATTGGTATAGACAGATTAGTTTACAAAGTAGCGTTGCTTAGCTTGGGGTTAGTAAGTGAAAATGTTTGCCAATTTAGTTTTATTTAATAAACAGTGTATCATGTAGGTACTTACAATAATTTGTGAGTGCATTTTCATACATAATTAAAACTGGATTTTGTTGAATTTATGGTCATATTATCAACTATAGTTACACATTGTGCTTATTTTATTAACAAGGGTACTCAACCAGGTGCTTGCATAAAATGAATAAAACAAATCAAATTTGGAACCCTTTGTGTATAAATAACACTAGCGATAACACAGTTAAACTAAAAAAAATACACCAAAATCACTTGTTTTCTATTTTCGGAAGGACTGTGGTAAAAAGTGGTAGGTACTTTAATAATTACGGTAAGGAATAAAATTACAAAGTTTGAACGGACTCTAAACTCATACCTAGCAGACTAAAATAAGCCACATAAGTCGAAAAACATCTGGAGCGCTACATTATCGTCACATGCAACCCCTAGCCGTGGTTATGCGATACCGTGTGGCTGCTCAGAAAAAATACCGTCATAGGAGAGAGCTTTTTCTTGTATCATTATTTATGATTATTTTATTTGCGCCAAAGTTACTAGTGCTCTGCGTCACTGATTGGAATAGTTCTAAATTGTTTTTGTTTCGTTTGGTGAAAGTTTCCCTTGAAGTTTTTCACTTTGTGATAAAATCTGGGTACAGGCTAGTCGGCTGGTAAAGCATTTTCAAATAGACGAGCCTAATGACGATTGTTCACAGAAAATATCAGGACAGAGAAGACACACGGGGCTTCCACACAGTGTTTTTCTTCACTATTTGAGACCATTGTAATAGTACTCTCATAAAACAGAAATGATGACGTATTTGCTGCTCCCTTACATATTTTGTTAGATTTTATGTATAAAGTTTGAAAAGTTCAACATTATTCATAATTTAGTAGGTAGTCAGTTACTTAAAAAAATATTTATTTTTCAAAGTAATGTTTGTTAGCCAAAGAGTATGCGAGAACCATGCAAGGTTTTAGTAAAAGAGTAGATATTGAGTAGATAATAATGTGTATAGGGATGACTATCCCAATGAGTCTATAACCTATAAACAATGATTATAGGTGTTAAGAAAAATATATTAAAATAGATTTTGAAACTAAATACAGCAAATAATTTATAGTCAGTTTAAATATGCCTACTGCTCGACATAGGCCTCCCCAAAATGTTAGGGGGTTTGCCATAGTCACTACTCTTGGTAGGCAGATTGCTCTTAGTAATAAGAGATCTCAAGGGATATCTACCTTGCTCGGGGATTGAAGTCGTGAAGCTATAGATATTTAGTAGTAGTAGAGTTCTTAGTGAAGGGCTCGTCCGGGGAAGTACTACCACCCTGCCCATTTCTGCCGCAAAACAGCTTGCCGTGTTCCAGTTTGAAGGGCATGGGTGCCGGTGTAATTACAGGCACACGAGGCTTAACATCTCTGCCTCAGGTTGATGAACGCAAAGTAGTGCATCGTAGGGTACGTTGACGAGCGGGGCCTGCGAGGCAATGCTTTGCTGTATTTTTTTCTTTTCTTTGTTATTCTTTGATAATGGTAACCACTTAACATCAGGTGGGCCATCCGCTTGTTCCATCATTAAGCCACGAAAAAAAAAACAAAGTCATAAATACTCCTTTATTTTTTTAGATAGATTGTTAGAACCTGTTTATTTCATAATTAGTAGTAAAGAAAAACTAGTTAGATGATAATGAAATACCTTTTATATCTTATATTAACTCATGCAGGCACATAACATGAACTTGGAAATTAAATTCATTAGGTTTATGACCGACTTGTAAAAAGAAACCCATTTCATTTTATCATGTTTTCTCTAAATGGCTAGGGTCATTACAGCTAAGAATATAGCGGTACAAAATACTTGGAGTCCTAGCTAAGCAAAATCTTTTCAAAGAGCGCTGTTGAACACGAACACTGCGATATACAAACGCTTTTATGTCTGGCTTTCGTTTTCATGTCTTTGAACAACAAAATGTGAGCATTACAATAATCGGAGGGGACGAATATGTCACCAAATGGTACCATATTATCAAATAAACATTGATTGCTATGTATATTCGCAATTATCATAAGATAATATCCGAATGAGTAGGGGCATTAGACACAACAAGTTTTTCAATTTTATATTTTAGTTTTTTTCTGGCGCCCAATTTTTCCCAGCATATATTTTGCCACACGTTTTTAGTAAAAAGAAACAAAACACAAAATTCAGAGTGACTTGCTCGTAAAGCAGGAAAAAAGTCTTCTCATTTATTTTCCTCTTAGCGATAAGGACGGCGCACCCATTGTGGCCCAACCTCCCGTCACCTGTCAGATTTCACAACGTACCAACGCTCGAAAACGTGTATAAATTGATTTAATTTCTTTTCGAGCCGAAGAAAATACCGAGTAAACCGATCTACCGCCAACGGTAACACATGACCAGAATTATTTATATGACTGTTTAGACCGCACGTCTCGGTTGGCGAGTGGACATTGCCGCTGTCACCAGCATTTGTCAGTTATATCCTGGGTCGCTTCTCCGATACGGGAAATAAATACGTTTTGTTTTAGTTTTACTCCTACGAGAACTTTTAAGGTTGTGACACTGCCGGAAATGATACACTGCTGTTTGAAAATAGATGTATTGGCAATATTCTCATCTTTACCAGTTTATCAGAAAACAGTTCTATTAAGAAAAAGATCTTATCCGTAGACCTATTGAGATTGAAGAGTTTGATAATACACCTTTAGCGTCGCACCACCGGTAACAGTAGTCATACCAAGATTATTCTACGTGACAGCTAGATATCTATTGAATAAATAAATATTATAAATATTTATGAATATTTTTACACTACATTACCTAGCCCAAAACTAATCGAATCTGTTACTATGAAAACTAGATAGCTGATAAAATACTTATATAATTTGTTTTGTAAATCCATACCTAGAATACAATATAACACCCAGCCAGAGAACAAACATTTATGTTCACAACACAAATGTTTATCCTCAGTGAGAATCAAACCCACAACCTACAGTAAAGAAGGCAGAGCTACTACAAGCTACAAACAAATCGGTCAGTTTATTGAAGAACATTAACTGGTCTGATTGCTTCGTCTAGTAACTAAAACGAATAGCAGATACCTCATATTATTTGGAGAAGGCAACCGAAACATTTTTAATTAAAAAAAGACGTAAATACTTTATGCAAAAGCGAAACAATAAAGTTGGCTATAGCATGGAACTAATAAAGCTGGTTAAGACTGCGGCTGCTGGCATCAGCATGACACCTTCGAGCTCCAGAGGTAGGTAAAAGAATAAAGTTTTCTATGTGTTCTTACAAAGTTAAAGGATCTGTCTGTAAATATTGAAATACTACAGCTAGACAATGTTTTCCATTTTCTAGTCAAACTGGTACAGACAACGTCCACTACGTTAAGTTAACTAGTAATATACTTTCCGAGAGAAAATAATCGATCCAAACTGGGATTAGGAAAACATTAAGTTATCCAGTATGCATTTAATAAACTCTAATCTAAGTAGAATCATCATAGAAGAATCTTGAATAGTTACTTGGTACTAAGATAATTATATAAGGGGATATCTACCGTGCTTGGGAATAAAAATTGCTATTTCTAACTGATATGTGTAGTAATATTGCTATTTTGAACACACTTTTATTTTGAAACTACGGCTTACATGTGGAAAATTTCCGGTCGAACTAAAAATAAAACCTTGAAACTATCTCCCAAACATCACCAGCTTCCCCAATACCGCTCTTTTCCCACAAAGTTACGTACACGTAACAGATTACATGTATATTTTAGTACACGTCGTGTAGGTACTCGTGTTACGCTAGGCTTGCAAGCCCGGGTTGTATTTAAATCATTTATAACATTTCCGGATGTTCGGTGTACGTGAAATTCTTATAAAAGATGAATGTTTATGTTATCTCACTGCTAGTTATTGTTAATAAAAATAGCGATGAGTATGAAGCTGCTTTGGGGTATAATACATTTCTGGTTTGGATTTCAGAGTGTTCAGAGTGCGCTGTTTTCAGAAGTAGTTCTGTGATACCCAACTATCTTGCACAACAAAGAGCTTTGTATAATGGTGAAACGTTGCGTTGAGCAAGTACTCAACGTTTTTAGCTAAGGTTTTGACGGGAACCCGTCACGTTATATCTGTTGGTGAAGGACCCACTGTTGGAAAAAGGTTTTTAATTTCTTCCTGTCCGCAGTCGGCCCGCGCCATAGCCCGCGCTGTCGCCGCCGACGGCCGTAGAATGGAGAAATGACAGGCCCTCACGCCCTTTTGGTAGCCCTATTGTCTAATAAAATCATATTTTTCCTGCGCGCCTGTTGAAAATGTCAAAAAACTGATCAATATTTTATGACGCACTGATTGTATTTTTTAAATCATGTTTCAGTTATTTTGTGTTTAAAAGTAAACTTTGATATTCAACAACGGAAGCACATACACTTTTTATGTTGAATGTATGTTGAATTTTTAAGAAGACAATTTTTTTAGTAAGCTGCTCTATGTTTTTTTCTGACATAAGTTTATAGGATGAACTATGGGATGAACTGTGTGAGCCTATCCATCTGACATAATGCTTCGCAAGCCGAGTTACCGTTAAAGATAAAAAATAAGAAGCCGAAATAGAAACTACAAGTATAGTAACGATAGTGCGTAGGGCACTTGAAGTGTATGACTCTACTTTGGGCGGTATGGTGCATACTGCATTATAAACTATAAAATTATTTTACATAGTCTCTGTTATTATGAACACACACCCCAGGAGTATAATCTGCTTTTATCCCACATTTTCTCAATAATACTGTTTCAAGATACAGACTCTTCTTTCTTAGAAATGTTCATACTCTGCTTAGCCTGAATAAAGCAATCAATTTGTAAGCTATTGGCTTTCAACGGAAGCTAGTCTTATCTTCTCTCAACATGTATGCGTGCTGCATACAATCGGAGAGAAAAATCACAAGGTAAGATACAGCAAGGATAACAAGATTTTTGTATTAAAACCTTTTGTATATACCGGGTGTAATTATATTTGAAAACTTCGCGGTCAGAATAACTTGCATTTTCACAGATACTTTTATCCCCCTTTGCTAATTACACTTTATAGCCGACATAAGTTAAATACATACATACATAAATTCACGCCTGTTTCTCATGGGGGTAGGCAGATACCACGTTATTTCACTGATTAGACTACGATCCTGACAAAGTCAAAGTCAAAAATCATTTATTCAGTAATATCCGCAGGGATCATCTTGAAACGTCTTAAATCTAGGTGAATCTAAGCGCCACTTCCTCACGACCAAGCCTAGAATCACTCAGAGACATCATTTGGTTAATTTACCAACTCTCTTAACATTCTTCAACATGCTCGTTAGCTTAGGATACTCTTGACCAAGCCTTTCTCTAAAACGTCTTATATCTTATTGAAATACGTACGCCGAGTTCTTCTCCTTCCAACAGTCCCATTTAAACTCGCCTGATGCCTCTGTTTCGGTAATCTTCTTTCATTCATCATCTTTACATGCCCTAACCATTTAACATACCCTCTTCTACTCTCATTACTGTCTTCCTTCACTTCATATTTCTCTCTTATCCCACTGTTCCTTACTCTATCACTCAAGTTCACCACTCACCACATATAAAATTACACAATATATAATTATATACAATCATACACATAAGCAACTAATATTTAAAAAATCGACTAACTACTTCTTTAGAATTTCAGTTGCCTAGAAATATAAAACAAAAGATGCCTAATGTTTCAAATAACACTCGAATACATGCGTACTAAACCAAGCTTCTACTGATTTTGTCGTTGACTAAACTCATATCCCTATAGCCTATACATGGTAGAATAGAGCAGTAATTATCGTTTAAACGGCAGTGTAACTACAGAGCAAGATGGCGTTAACTGTAAATTATTATTGCAAGTGTTTTGGATACGCTCCGTTGAAACTCTATGGCATGCGAAATGACAAGTTAGTATGGGTCTTGGTAGTTCTCATAGTTTATGAGGTATGTCATGTGACAGGGGTATCATTGAGCGTATAAGGTTCTGAGGTCTCGAAGAGGTTTGTTAGTCTAAAAAGTTTCCTGAAAGAAAACGGCGAAAAATGTATATTTCAGTATAGCAGATGGAACAAACAGGCACAGATTAGCGGAAGAAATAGGCTGCAAGTAGGTGGTCCTTGGACGAGCCCTTACAAAAAGCTTTATTTTGTTTCTGTACTGACTTTGGAAGCTTTTATATTACATGGTCCAAAACTCTGTTGACCAACTTATTTAGTATGGCTACTATCCACACAAACAACAATGCCTAAATTAGATAAGAATCACCATAAAATTAAACATTCTCGACATTTTTGTTCCCAAAAAGTCAAGCTACCAAAATATCCCAGCAGGATTTTTTCAACTCCAATATTTTTATACAGATTTTTTCCAGATAGGCCGTGGAATCATATTATTTTATTTGGGAAAGCGCACCAACTTTTAACAGTAAGCGTAACAATTGCATTTTTTGTTATGCATGAGATGCAGACCGATAAACTGATAAACCTTTATTAAATTCCTGCTGAAACTGTAAATCAAAAATGAAAACAATAAAAAGTGATGATTTTAAGCAAAAAATTGGTTCTTTATGCTACTAAAAATGCATATTTCTCTCTTCAGCTTCAACCTCTTCAACTCCTAGATATCGCTATTGACTACGCGTGACACGCAAAATAATGTATACCAATTATAAGCATCTTTGTCCTGACTGACTGACTGACTGATAGGCAACGCACAACCTAAACCACTGGTTGTAGAGACTTGAAATTTTCAGAGTATATTCGTCTTGGTGCGTTGAGATGTACTAAGACAGAAATTCCCGAAATTCATCCCATAAATGTGTACAGCGGGGGTTGAAATTTGTATGAAAATAGCTTCACGCGTACGTAGTCGCGCGCTTTTCGTATAATTAGACTGTGTGTTTTGGTTGTCAAAAGTCAAAGTCAAAAAGAATATATGAAGGGATCATATTGAATCTCAGTGCTAGTTTTTCGTGGCCAAGCTTAGAAGAATAGGCAAAAACTTGTAGCTTGATTTCTACCGTATTCTTATATGTTATTTTTACAAAATAATAACCACCCAAGTAAAAGCGTTCAAGGTTCTCTGAAGAGGACTATAGAAAACATCTTGGTTATTATTTACTCTTTAGCGTTTAATTTAAACAGTCTTGGTTTGATGTGTTCATTTTACACATTTGCTCTGGACACAACACTGGTCAAATGAAATGGACGGAATATGAGGGTTTAAGGTGAAGTGGGTCTCTGTACCACTTTGCCTTATGATGAAGCTGAAGCGCTAAGTATTGATGAGCAGATGATATCAAAGTGCGAACACGAAAACATAAAACCGTCAAGTGTTCATCCGTAGTAAACAAAGTTCTATACTGTAATTATATAAAACCCAGCGGTGAGATGACGTGTGCGGGACAAGGGTACACATTAATCATTGCCAAGGAGCGCTATCTCGTGTACACCCGACAACTAAGGATGGGACATAGGATACGGCAGATGGTTACATCATAGTCGGAGTGAATGCTGCTGTTGTAAGATGGCAGGGCTTTACTATTACTTGCAATGTATAACTCACTCGCGAGTTGGATGCAAATATGAAATGCCTAGTGTCTGATGGAGTTGATGAAGTGACAGCCGTCACAACTTACTTCGTAGTAACCCTGCCTTCTGCGCTGTAGATGGTGGGTTCGATCCCCACCGAGAACAAACATTTGTGTGGTGAACGTATATGTTTGTTCTGTGTCCTGGGTGCTATATGTATTCTAAGTAAATAATTCAAAAAATTAAGATTATAAGTGTTCTATCAGCTACCTGGTTTCCATAGTACAAGCTTTGCTTAGTTTAGAGCTAGAGAGCATTGTGTGTATGTGTGTCAATATTTATTTATTTATAATGTTTGCTAATTTGCTTCGAGTGGTTTTCTTGGTAAGTACTAAAACTGCAATTTTTTGGCATAGGTCGGTGTAGGTTTTCATGGTTTTCCGACTTTTCTTTATTCAAAGTTTCGTGACTTCCCTAATTGTACATTCAGCAACATAAGTTATATGTTCTGTCAAACACGAAGCGGTACTGTCGTCTTTGCTAAGTACCAGGTTTATTTACGTTAGCCAACGTGTTTTGAGTTCATTATTCTCAGAATACCTTATTAGCACTAAAATATACCTCAACAACTTTGTGATTCTTTGTTTGTATATGTTTTTGCTTAAATATTCTAAAGGAAGTAAGTATTTACTTATTTATTATTCGATTAATAATGCTTAAATTAATTACCGTGGTACATATTTATGTAGTAAAAACTTAAATATATCTTAAAGTCATCGACATCAAGCTCAAACTTGATACTTAATACTTGCCAACTTTAGATTTTGTGTTATATTTACTACCTAGTGATCATTGGCTTAATATGATTTTTTGCCCCCGATTACCCCCTCATACATCCTCAAAAAGTTACAGGATAAATATCTAGCTGAAAGTGAAATGAACAAACAGCCGTTTTTTACGAACTAGTACAAAAAAATACTAAGCACGTGTTTTAAATGGGTTCCGTGGGCGATCTTAGAACAACAAATAAATTAGAAGAGAACATCCGACTCATTGCCATCATCCATATTTTCTGACCACTACAATCTGGGTCTCTTCAAGGTCGCTTTAACATCACTTACCATTAGGCAAGATGTTGCCAAACCGTCTCATATATAAAAAAACCGTTGAATTTTTTTCATTTTTACGCGCAACAAACAGATGGCATATACCAATCTTTTAAGCATTTCAAGTCTGAATACGGAACTCTGAAAAACGGAAAAAAAATGACGTGACACTTTTTGCGGGGGTTTAACGATCATGCTGCGGTTGTCGTTGAATCAAGGGTATCGCGCCATGAATATGCAAATACGGCATTCGTGCTAACGATTAATGTCGATTTGCAGTCAAGGGTAAAAAATTCGATGCTAGTATTTCTGGTCAACCAGGTTAGAGTAACGTTTTCATAAAAGTGAATAAAAAAACTGGGCTTGTAACTGCAATCATAATAATAATGCCTGGGAACCATCGTAGACCTCAAATAAAATACTTGATGATGCGTAAGAAGGGTTTTTATAGGCAGGGTCAAGGTTTACATATTATTATTCTGCATTATAGGTTTGTGCCAAAATATAATAGTTGGACGCACTTCTGACTTTGACTCTGAAGTTGTAAAAATCCGGGCTTAGACCCTTTCATCACCTCTCAAAGATGTTGTAAAAGGTGACTAAGGACACAGACCAAGAGGTCGGCAGCAGCTTTTCCTAAGAAAACACCAATACTGCGGTCACCAACCTCATGTTAAGCGTGGTGACTACGACGAATACCAAATATGGCAGAGGAGGTTCAGCAGTGAGCTTACTGATATCGATAGCCTTAAGATACAGCAATACATCATCAAAATATAATATTGAATTAGATACTTCGTTATAGGACATATAAAGAGATAACTGTTATATCTGGGAATTTAAGTCGTGTCTATATTTTACACGTATTTTTATGAGACAGTGACGGATCAAGCCAATGACCCACCTGTTGTTGGACGGGGTTTTCGGTGAGTGAAAAATGCAAGGTGCTTCTACCGATCATCTAGGTGGGAGTGAAACTGTACCTTAAAACCAAATAAGTCCAAATACTATGAATCCAGCTCATTGAACTGAGATTTAAAATGATAATCAAATACTTTTTTCCATTTACATTTTACACCTTGCGTTTCAACCATAGCCGTAACAGAGCGCAAATTAATTTGAACTAATTCAACGGTATTATTCATTCATTTTATATAGCACGCCTCGTGGTTTTAACTTTAAGATTGTACCTTAACCGCAGTTTACCCAGGAAGTGAGATATGAATTGACCGAGCTGAGTGCTACGTTTAAAATATTCAGCGCCCCAAAAAGCACCATTCCACTTCATTGCGTATTCGTAACACTCCAGGAACCACTGATAGTACCCCTTAGAATTATTTAGATGAAACACTGTAGGTACTCACTTCTGTTTCTCACGAAATATGATAAGTATTTACGTCTATTTAGAGGTAAATAATTTATTAACGTTACTTAAGTTTTGTGTGTTGTGGATTCGATTTCCACTAAAGATAAATATTTCATCGGTGTGTAATGAGCATAGATGTTTGTTCTCGGTCTGGGGGTTATAAAGTATTATAAATAAGTGTGTAAAAAAACAAATATATAAAAGTAGTAGCGCAAAATACGAGCGGCTTTGTCTGTGTGAATGTTCATACAAATTTCAACTTCAATTTCCGTTTAGGGGTTGAATTTCAAGAATTCCTTTCCTAGTACACCTCTACGCGCCAAAATGAATATATCCTGAAATTCAAGTCTACCAGCGGGTTAGGCTGTGCGTTGTCTATTATATCAGTCAGTCAGTCAGTCAGTCAAGACAAGGATTCTAATAATTATAGGTTGTCAGCAGGTTTACTCTTAGAAACTATAGACGAAGTTTCGTATTGACGTTTTGAGTGTATGCGGCATGTCAGGCAGCGACAAATTGACTTTTGACGGCTACCGAGTTGCCCCACAGTATATTACAAAACGACAATACAAATCTTCGTTTATCGTTTCTAAGAGTAGACCTGCTGGTTCGCATAGTAAAAGCTTTGTTTTGTATAGATAATATTTTAGACTAACATTCTCTATACACAACACCTACTGAGCTTTACCGAACCGTCTCCTCGCATTGAAGGAGCTGAAGCATACTCTGTAAACAGCTAGGGTTAGTACGTGACATGAATTTCTAGACATTGAAAACCATCTTTGCATGTAGCCAATCACTTGATGCCTAAGGCTTGCATAGGTCTGGATAAGGCGATTATTTATGATTTTAGTTTAGAAATTTTAGAAAAGAAAATTAATAAATACATGCGAAATATTAAGGCATAGCTCAGTATAAACAGATCCGAACAGGCCCAAACGGACCCGAATACCATTGAAAAAATGCCCAGTACAAGGGTATTTTTGTACGGATGAATGTGTTGCTTTAGGTTCTTTTACGAAATTATTTTCTTCTAGTACAAAAAATCTAAAACAATTGCTATATTTATGTCAAGTACGATAGCGTAGCGTGGTTTTTGATAGTTTGCAATGGTGCTATAAGAGCTCGCGGTAGGAATACCTGAATGCCAAATACAAATCACTGAAAATAAATTATAATTGATTAAAAAACACAATTTGCGTGCACGTGACGATCACCGTTGGTAATAAGCTTTTTTTCGAGTATACTTTTTTACTGGACTGGATACTGACGTACCCTCTTTCACCCTTTTTGTTTTGTTGAAATAATCTCATTAACTTAAACCCCAGACACGTTATTATACATATCATAAAGCTCGTTTTCTCAGACTTTATAATGCATGGACGTTTAAAATAAAGGAAAGAATGTACATTTTTTTATACTATTGTATCCTACACTTACACAAAAATTGTTTTCATGCATCTGGCGTAGGCCTTGTGTAGGAAAAAACACTCCCAAGTATTCTTTTTTATAAATACTCATAATATTTCAAATACAAGCCTACGCAAAGATGTTTTAAAATTATGTATGAGTAAGATGACTTGTTAGAATGCGGTACACAATTTTTCTAAATTATATTTACAACAAGCTTACCAAATTTTTGTAAACACCATCGTTATTATATACCCATAATCAATTCATATAATTGTGTACTCACCATAGTAAAACCCAAATGTATACAGCATCTAGCATGGTATTTTTCATTAATATGTATACAACAGTTTTTAATTTGCCATTAAAAACTATGGAACACATTGTATACGAAATAATTGTATGCAAAATTCTATTACTTCTGGCTGATGATTATAGCGTTTGCATAACTAACGTTGGCAAAACAAATTGGAACTACTCTACTGCTAAACATGTTTGATAGAGAGTTTAAAGTCTAGCTCTTGCCTAACTGACATACTCGTTTACGAAGACGGTCAACTTGCTATACCTAACACAATTTAATGTTCGAAGTTATTAGCTTGTTTGCAAATTCTCTGGGTAATTGCATTGCTTATTCAACTTCTGCTTCTTGCTCGGTATCACTATCATGTGTTAGTTTTCAGTATGACATCTTCATCGTATTCATAGTATTAATCAAGCTTTTAGACCCTGTTTTCGTATTTTTTTAGAGTTGAGACGAGGTTGAACCTAGAACTTGGTTGTCAAAATTGGACCTGTCCAAAATGTCAGTTATAAAGAATTCTCCTAACGAAGTATCATCAAATTTTTATTTAGTAGTCTTACTGCTCTTACTGAAGGACTCGTCCGAGGAAGTACTACCACTATGCCTATTTCTGCCGCCAAGCAGTTTGCTGAATTCCGGTTTGAAGGATGTGGGTTCCAGTGTGATCATAGGTACACGAGGCTTAACACCTATAATGAGTGACCTGCGAGGCAAAAAATCACATGTTTTAAATATAGTAATGTATAAACTAATGGGGGGAGGCTTTTTCTCAGCAGTGGAACACGGACGTCTTAAAATAATAATAACAAATAAACGAATTTATACATAATAAACTAAATTTTGGTAACAAGACTAACAAACGTTCTAGAGCTGCATGGGGTTGGAATCAAAAGTTGTTAGTTCAGTGCCAAAGATAGACTACCTACAGCTAAACTAAGGGTCTCGTAGGTTTATCTTTAGTACCATAGATGTTACGGTATCAAGAGATAAACTTCGTTTTGTAATAACGATTAGCTTAGCCCGTGGTTTAGTAACAGGTTTAAACCTAGACTATCTTTAGTCTCTGTTCTGGAATAAGGCTGATAAAGCTTAGTGCTCAATGGTGAAAAGGTTCGCAGAACCGGATTATAACAGTACAATTGGCTTTCAGTATGCTCTGCGTTCTATTTACTTATCAATACAAACACACGGTGACTAGTGCATCAGTAGTCAGAACATTGTTGTGTTAGATCACGCAATGTCAGTTTCAACACAGACTACCATCGCTATAACCTCAAATGCACGTCATAGATACATATATGAAAGCTACTCGGATGACCTTTAATGTGTAAGTAGATACGGTTTATAGTTTTCCATTTAAAATATTCTGAAAGTAAATGTTTACTTACGCACGGAGTGCACTCGATACGTATCTAGCCAAAAAAGCTGCTTAGAAATGCCGAGGATCAAAATTATTTTTCGATGTCAGTTCTAATAGGGTTTGAGAAACAGTTTACTTTTTAGAAGAAATAAACAAGTACACTGTCGTTTCTACAGAAAATAATATTTTAAATCCTCATCATCATAGGCCACATAGGCCTTCCCCATACGGTTCCAGGAAGAACGATTCTGAGCCTCCATCGAATTCCCGCGGTCCTAACAATGTCTTCAGTCCATCCTACGCTTCGTCTTTCGGTTCGTTGTAGCCATTTGAGAACCTTTATTCCTCAGTGGTTGTCGGTTCTATGAGCTATATGGCCTGCCCATTGCCAGTTCAACTTGCTGATTCTGAGAGCTATGTCGATGACCTTGGTTCTTCTACGGATTTCCTCATTCCTTTTTTCATATTTAAATAATATTTGTAACATCGCAATATTTACAAGCTGATACTATCAAGTTTGTAAATGTTGCAATATTTCACACTGATCAAAGTGACTTTATTATTTGCTCGTTGTTTATTAATACATAATATATTATACGTTTTGAGTTATCGGTATAAGCTATTGTATAACAATGTTTTAGATAGCGTGTTAGATATCTTCTTTCCATAGTGCAAGCTTTGCTTAGTTCAAAAAATAAAAAAAGTAAGTAGTACGTAATAAATTATGGTACTTCGTATAATTTTCATCTATTTTCGAAGAAAACTTTTGTGATTTCTTGGCATTACTCTTCGAAAAAGTCAAAAGAGATTCATAGAAGAAATTTTATAAACAAATCTAAAATGGCGTCGCTAATTATGACCCCGCACTCGCACACAAGCTGTGCGACTGAGACAATATTTCAATACAATAATACAGTAATTACAATATTCTCATTTGCACTCATATTTAGAGGTGTCATTTTAGATTTCTATTTTAAATAAGGAATGTATACTGTCAGAGTTACCTAGCATCTCAGTCTGAATATATCCACAACGGGATATAGACCTCCCTTATCAGTTAGAGTATCTTTGTGTAATTTGAGTCAGTTCGCCTAAGATGTTAACAAGCTTGAATTACGCTATCAAGATGAAACTACGGGGCAGTTGTAAACTCGATTGTTATGTCTTGAGAGGAGTCGCTACATTGCTGGAATAGAGCAAGCGTTTCATTTCCTAAATTAGTATTTATTTGCGTATGAAAAACAAAGCAACATGTATGTAGTACTGGTTAAAATATTACTTTAGGTATATACCAATATTTCTGATGTGGTGTAAACTAAAAAACAAATAAATAAAATAAATTTTAAGGATAGAAGTTAACTTCTATTAAATACTACTAATATCAAATGCTAATCGCTGTTAATGTTACTAAGTATCATTGTTTGCTAACAGTTTTTTCTGGCTTGTGAGTTAGAAGTAGTTCTTTCTTCTGTAGGTTGTGGGTTCAATCCCCACCGAGAACAAACAGTTGTGCAATGAACACAGATGTTTGTTCTGTGTGCATGTTATCTTGTATTTTAAGTATGTATTTACGAAAAAAATATATTATATAAGTATTCTATCAGTCATCTGGTTTCCATAGTACAAGCTATGCTTAGTTTGGGGTAAGATGATGTGTAAAAATTATCACAAGCATTTATTTCCTTAATTAATTAATTATGTTTAATCTTTCATTTATTTTATCATTACTTTAGTTCAACTTCATTGTATTCAATTTTAAATTCGAAGTAAAATAAAACCAAATAGGAATTGAAAACGAATAATGTTTAATTCCCATTATGTTTACAAAAACGCTTTTTATTTAAATTGGCGGCGACAGTGGCAGGCGGCCATTTCATTTACATTTGTGGTTAGTACGTTTTGCTACCATTGCGGCGGTTTCTACATAGCAGAAACACAGACGATATCTAAGGAAATGTCCTAAAAAGATAATATGTTATGTATTTATAAATTTCTATTTGAAAATATTTACCTTTGTACTGTATTTAAAAAGCATGTTTTACCAAAACAGTGTTATAATAACCTGAGGCTTATCTCTCATTACAAAATATCCTCAAATTAATGTTTCGATCGTGTCAATCTGCAAAATGGTATTTGAAACTGATATTTTAGACAGGTCCAAGTTTGACAATCACACCCTAGTTTTATTTTCTTCCCAGTTCAAAAAATTATAAGGATTTGGCCCCAGATCGACACTTTAATGTTGTAGTACTTTCTTTGTAGTTTGTGGGCTCGGGATATAAGTTTCAAGTTTTTGTTGTTATTTAAACACAAATAATGCATTATTTCCTATGCTAAACGGTTCCGATCGTTATTGTGTACCTACTAGATCTGCAAGTATTTAATCTGGGATATTATATTTCCATTTTGTCCTACAGAAAGGATAAACGGCAGTTGAAATTAAATTCAGTGTTTCGTCTGTGTCAGAACTATTCGTAATCGTAAGGGATATGGAAGAGAGCCTTATTCCAACCCTAGGACAGTCCCTAAGTCTGTTTAAACATTTACTTAACCAAATTTAACTAAAACATATCCGACTTAAGAAAACACAGATAAAGGTAAAAGCCAATGGTAGGTACGCCGTACAAGCAAAAGATCTTCCATTACAGACCCTCGGCGCCGAGGGTCGGTGCTCGAGCGCTGTCTAATAATTAAAATATACAGAGAACAATGATACGTTTCGCTTTGCACAATGTTTATTGACGGCCCACGGAACCCTTTGTGTTCCAATTTGCAAAGGGCTCGTCGAGAACTTCGCACTGTGAGCGGTAAGGAAAGGTACACAAACATAGGAAAACTCAAACTCTTGGCGCTTAAACCGAACCTACAAAACTGCGTGAGCCATGACCACGCAATACTCTCATTTCCTAAATAGCAATATCACAGCAACAGTAAACAAAAGAATAACGCGAAATAGCAGTTTCCGCAGCAAACATTACGGCATATTATTGCCCAATAAATCGTAATAAAGAAAACCCAAAATGACCGCAACTCTCTAATATAGGTGACGCTACACAACAATGATCCCGCGCGGGATAGTTGCTGGTTTGTTCAAATTTCATCTCCCCAGCGATGAGAAATAGCTGTTATACTGAAAGTTTTCAGAATCGGGGCGGCTAGTCACAAATCTGAGTGAAGCGAGCTAACTACATAACCTAGGGTTAGTCCATGATTTTGTAAAGATAAGCTTTCCGTTGTTCGTTGTTCTTTGCCAAATCTTTCCACTCCTCAAGTTTGATTTGTATAATCCGTATGTGTACGACTTAAAATCATAGGGTAAAACCAGGATAGATGCCGCAGTGGGATAGGTGCCCTGTTTTCAAATAACACGACTTCCCAAAATCGCAACAACGAAATAATAGGTTAAATATGGAGCGGACACGCCACACACCTCAGGTCCCCGCCGGCGGTTATGCGAAATTGACGTATTTCGTTTGTGTGTGCGATTATCTCCGCGGCGAACAAAAATAACGCGTCAAAGTTTCAAACGTGAGTATTCACTGTTGAATAACTTTATAAGGAGCCATAAATTCCATTCAAATTTTTTTTACGTTACTACGCTGGTACATTTAGTACACACCTAGGTGTCAATAATCGCTCTATTGTGTTTCGTTTAGTTCTAAGCTTAAAAGGCATCTATCAGTATCAAAAAGGATAGTCGCCCCAATTTTGCGCGCTATAGGTGCCTTTAGGGGCATCTATCCCCCAGAGCTCTATAGATTGTCAGTGTGTTTTGATAAACATATATGTTTCTTATGTGTATATATTTTTATTCAATACCTGTTTGTAGGTGAACCATGCCACGAAATACTAAAACTTAAAACTTTAAAGGACAAGACAAAAAAGTTAAGAAAGAAAGGCAAATTAAAAAATATACAATATTTCAGTGAAGAAGACGATATTACCGATCACAATGAAAAAGAAAATAAAAAATAGTTGAAAATAAATGAGAGTCGAGGATCACGAAAGAGACATATTATTTACAGCACGAACAGCGAAAATGAAGACAACTCCCTCAATCACTACTATAAAGCAAAAGGAAAGGAAACAAAATAAGAATGATAAACAAGAAAGCGAACAGACAGACGAAAATGTCTGCATAGAATGCAGAAATTAACTAAGATTAGAATTACTAATATTTAATTATGATGATAAATGTTATAATTTAAACAGTGTTTTTTTGTGAGACTAATATGCTTATGCTTAATGATTATTATGTATGCCCTAATAAAACATTTTAAATCGTATTTTACTTTGGTTTATTCTATGGGGCATCTATCCTTCTAAGCATTTTTATGTTGGGGCATCTATCCACATAGGTTGGCAGCTATCCCCAAAAAAATGGTTTTGCAAAAACTCAATTTCTGTACGATCACTAATTGGTGGGTTAACAAAGACAGCTCGTAATGCAAAATAAAAGATTTAACTAGTTATATTCATAGGAGTTATTCACGGTAAATTAATAGTTGTAAAATAACAAGGCTTTTTCAAAAAGTGGGGCATCTATCCTGGTTTTACCCTAAGTCAAATCTTCAGTTCCTATGGTCCTAATATCCTAGGACGCTAGTTCGAATGTAATCTATGTACTTTCAAAAACAAAACATAATTAATTACTCTCAAAGAGAAAGGAAGAAAATAATAAAGAAACTCGAAGCTTAGTTTCGCACGTTTTGATCATGGTGGTCGATTAGGCTAACTATGCTGAGGATGAGGTGTTGGACAAGCCTACTTCATCTAAAATCCCGTCCCAGGCACTACAACCTAATAGGAGAGTGTAACTGCTCCCGATTCAAATATATATTCCATAGTAGATGAATAAAATGATGAAAAAAATCTTAATCCTTCGAAAACTCGAAGGTTACTGGAAGAAAATGCTAATTAACTGTAAGTTCGCAAATATAGACACGCAATAAATAAGTTTCTAATCTAATCTAACATAGTTTGTACATACTTTTAAATCACCATGTACACAGCTATAAAATGAAACCTATTATTAAAATTATTAAAATTGTAAGTATGTTTGTAGGTTAAAGTGATATGTCGCCAAACTGCGGCACTCTTCTTTTTTGCTAGTAGTTGTATAGTGCATTCCAAGTGATTCACTGCCAAGGGTTACGTGTTCAAATCCCGAGTGTAGACAAATATTTGCATACGTGGGTAGCACAAGTATTTGTTTGGGTTGTATGTACGCTGTGTTGACACTGGAACTGTTTTGTGGGGGTACAGCTTGTGACACTTTCGTGTGAGTGAGAAGTGTAAATCAGCCTTACACTCAGCATTTATTCTATGGCTTTTGTATGATAAATTATAATACGCACCTACGCTGTGTTTACTTATATCGTGTGTACTTACTTAACACATTTTAGCCAAGCGAGAATTGAATTTTTTTATGAAACAGCTAGTTTTTTTCGTTGCTTAGTTTCCATAAAAACGGATGTTTAAGTATCCAGCAAATTGTTTATATTGATGGATACTTAAGTCTTATAGCACTGTATACCGGGTGTAATTAGACTGGTTCCGACAACTGAAACTGCGCATTCAGACCATTTACAAAAAAAAATTAAAAACGCGAAAAGAAATTGACACTTTTTAACCGTTTTTCGTGTTTTCAGCATCAATATCGACAATGCATCATAAAATAAACATAAGTATCTAATTATGGTTTTTAAACGCGTATAAACGACAAATCACCAAAACCAGGCAATTTAAAGGAAATCACGATCTAAAAGAAATCGGTGTGTCCTTTGACCGCTGTACGTAATACATCAATGGGTAGGAATTTCAGCAAAATAATTGTATTACTCTAAATGTATGTGACTGTTAGCTAAGCGGTAATTAATCTATAAGACCTTGTTGTAGATAAGTTTACACGTACGGAGTATTCAGAAGTATTATATTGGTACAGAAGTATTATATTGGTAATATTGAAATGCTTTGGCATCGCCTAATTGATAAGTAGCAAATTTATTTGTTCGTTTTAAACCCAAAGACTGGTAGTCATACAAAAAGCG
Organism: Electrophaes corylata; assembly: GCA_947095575.1. Classification (NCBI taxonomy): domain Eukaryota; kingdom Metazoa; phylum Arthropoda; class Insecta; order Lepidoptera; family Geometridae; genus Electrophaes; species Electrophaes corylata. The sequence goes on along the minus strand of OX352698.1, from coordinate 6,577,012 downwards.
AGTCTTTGCCTTTCTTTGATTTTTTTGTAAGCGTATGGAAGGTTTTTTTAATTACAAGAAAATATCTTTATAAGACACCCTATATTATTTTTATCTAACTCAGTTTTGATTTATTTATGTGAACTGTGAGACAATGATTGGTTTTAGGTGAAGTAACCACTGAATCAGGTGAGCCATCTGCTTGTTCTATCGAGAAGTAATATAAAAAAAGGTCCATTGTAACCACTGGAACAATTTCGATGGATTCAAAAATATCATATCACATTTAGATATGTCACTTTAAAATTCATATATTACACGACTTCCTCTGCATTCCGGCATATACATGAACAAAACTGAGAATTTATATTGATATTTTTTAGTATTTTATAGAAATTTAAGTATATCAATTTGGATGAGAAAATTTTTGTTTATGCTTAGACTAGGTAAACGTTTATAAGCAGGTTGATTTTCCTTGTGGAATCTTCTATGTTTTCATGTGAAAACCTGATGTCTCTAATGTTATAAGTTAATAAATATAATTATTTAACTAAAAATTACTTAATAAAAAAATTAAATAAATTTAGTTTTAAAACTTAATTGAGTAATATGGATTAATTACTAACTGATTAATTTAAAAATTTAATAAATTAAAAATAATTAAATTAATAAAAAATTATCTAATCGCAAAAGCCACATTTTGCAAAAGTTTGTGACAGGTTGAAAGCCCATCGCCGGTCATCGGTATGCATTTCGAATGATGTACCAGTTGCTTTTACCTGTGCAAGGTCTCACGGTACCCGTGAATTCAACACTTTGCGCGGTCGAGGTAGTGTAATACAATTTTATCAAAAATTACCTCGGTACAGCGCACGTGCTACAGTCGTAAAGGTGTCTGCCTCCCTGCTCCCTCTCACTACCCTCCCATGCTGTGAGTGACCTTACATTACATGGTAGGGATGGGGTAGTACTTTGTTACAAAATAAAAGAACAAACCTTTAGTAAATTAAGTAAATGAATACGAATGACGAAGCTTAAGACACCTTCCCACCCGATGGACCGACGACATTGTGAAGATTGATGGTCGTTCTTCCTGGGAGATATGGGAAATGTCCGCAGATGAATTCTTTAGGCTGATGATGATGATAATAGAACAGGTAAAGTGAATGATAACGGACTTAGGTTTGCAAAACTTGGTTTTGTATACGAATAGCAGAGAGCTCGTAATCTCCCTGGGAACGCCCTGATGATTTGCGCAAGGAAATAATGGGTCCTGTTTGTTCCATCTTTTCCGTAACTCAGTGACATCAAACCAACAATCTTTTTATTCAGTTGGTAACAACTTTGAGTTACTTAATTTTCACCAACGGATTCATTGATACGATAAAATTATATGCATATTGATAGTGGTCTCAAACGGTGAAGGAAAATAGCTAGAATTCTAGCAGCAGCGATGGGCTTGCAACCTGTTACATGAAATGCCAACTACTGCAAAAGTGGGAATGTGCCAAAGGTGGTTTTGGACGTACCTCTGACTACCTTAAATCTTGAGGCAGTATTACTTCGTACTAAGAGATTTAAGAGGATATCTACCATGTTTAAGGATTAAGGACGTGAAGTTATTTCTTTTAATATATATATTTTTGGTATACCAGTCTGTATGCGTTCTACAATAGTTTTAAATAACCGTCTTTTGATTTTAAATAAGATTGCAAGTAAAACATAAACGGTCTCTAATTACTTCCAAGTAAATCTCCGTTTTATAAATTTAAAAACGTATTCTCTCATAGTCAATTTTCGTACTAGAAACATGCCATAATCAAGGTACAGTATGGTATAGACTCTCGATTTCCGATTTTATTACCACTTTTCCATTAAACGTTCTGATTGACATAGATAAAGCCAAGATTTAATTCTTTTAAAAATATAATAATCGTATTTCTAACAAATAATGTAGCCAGTGTTTTGGGAACGCTTCCAATTGGCACTGATCTGGATCAGTTGAGCTACCTTTAGATCGTCTGCAACGGTCTATAGATAGCTCAACTGTTATTAGCTGTAATTATAAATACCTGTATTAGCTATCATTTTCTTTGTAAATAAATGCAATTTACAAAGCTATGATATATATAATAAAGGTATTAGTACCGTGAGAGATGCTAATATAATCGGGATACCCCTGGGGCAAAATGAGCATTAGCTGTGTGAGAGCGCATGAATGGTCTAAAAGCTTCTATATCGGCTTAAATCGACTAATATAACTGGGACTGACACCTTTGAGCTTGCACCGAAGTGCTGAAGAAGATATTTGTTTTGTCACAATTTAAATGTTCCGTGTTAATATTGGATAAAAGCAAGTTAAGTCTTGCCGTGGGAGAAAACTCCACCACAGTGTTTCTGTTAGAATAGAAACCTCTCATTGGTGTGTAGCATCCCTATTCCGGCGTCAGACTCGTAGAATATTTAGCAGATTTTAATAACGAACCTTGTTTACTGGCTACCGAATTCGCGTAAATCAACTTTATTTTGGTTATCTCTAACCTCTGCAACAAGCGCCGTTTCCATTATAATTTGTAGGTAAGCTAAGTATGTAATATAAACTTGTATTAGGCTTAGTTTTAATTAAAACTGTAGACGTTTTCAGCCAAGTATTATGAATAAAAATATCATCATCATCAACAGCCTGTAGAAGTCCACTGCTCACAGACTCACAGGACATAAGCCTTTGACAAAGTATGTCAAAGGCTTATGTCCAAATACAAAATCGTTCTTCCCGGAATCGTAATACGATTCCGGGAAGAACGATTTTGTATTCATCGACTTCCCGAGATCCTAAAAATATAAAATATGTCGGTAGGTAATTATAAAAATTACATTGTAAAACCCATCATATTTTTACAGATTAATTACATTTAAATTTAAACTGCACTAAAAACTGTGAGTAATAACATTTAATCACAGCCATTCCATTCAAACTAATCCACTTTATAACAACAGATCGAACGCTATAACGGAGAAGTTTGAGCTCAATCGCAATAATGCACAAACTGCCGTGATTCATTGGAATTCCCAAATGGGAGTTCAAAAAAAAAGGAAAAACGAACGGTAATTAACAGGCGAGCCAGTCAACTAAGCCACGCATTGTTGGGACAAAACAAGGCAAAATAAAACAGTGGTCAGCGACAGGGACGAAGTCAGAAGCTTAAACACAGAGCCTAGATCCAACAACAATTTGCCAAGACATTATATCATAATAACCTGTTATATGAATTTCCAAAGTTTGATGTTATTATTTTGTGTTTTTTGAAAACTACAGATTCAAAACAGAGTACATTACTTTTATAGCTAAATAGTGAATGTTACGTATACCTACCTGCTATTGAAAAAAACTCAACGGAGGCTCTAGCAACTGGTCAAGCGGCATTTTTCGTGACCGATTTGTCGCAAAAGTTTTTGGAAAGTTTATTGTACTTAATACAAACAGGTTTCTGAACAAGCGGAGTCCAACATAAATCATAACTTAGCATAGCAATTCATGTTTGGGAAATAAATAAATATAAACAGCGGTCGAAGGGCACTCCGGGCTTCATTTGAATTTCATGAAGGCGTATTAAAACAATCGCGGCGCAGGAAATCTTCAGACTCTTTTCTTTTGTGAAGTTTCACATCCTATCATGTTTTACGTACTTGCGAAGCTATTGGCTATCAATTTTACTTTATGTCTTCGATTTTTCGAATGGACTAATTGAAAAAGGTAATGCTTTGTTACAGTGGTTTTATTCAGTCGACGCAACTGCTTATTTTTGTGCAATAACACACTTTTTTGTACAATTTGGTAAAAAAACATACAAAACGTAAATTTTGAGCATTTTGATACACTACCTACAAAATTTTGTTTTTTTATCTGTTTACATACCCAATAATCAAAAAGTGTATCAAAAATTCAGATTTGCAGACTGTTAAATGTTTACCACTCATTCTGTAGAGTAATTAAATTGTGCTAGGTAGAAATGGTTTAGGGCTGTTTACTTTCATTTATTAATATAGAAAACCAGAAAGCCGTTAGCTAGAAAGCCATTAGCTTTATTATAGGTGGTTACTGAAGGTTTTCTTCACCTTTCATCTGATTGATATTTAATTTCCACAGACAGCTATTCAAACATTCATTCACTTAGAGTGACTGCGGAAAGGAAACGTGATTTCAATTTTTCCCAACATTCATCATAACCGGGAAAGAGGCAATTTGAACCACTTGACGCGGATTTGACGCAGAGTGCTTTCACGTGCCAGCTAAACTGTTGGCACTCTGGATAACCCGTCATTTGCTTTTGACGAGGCCAAATTCAGGTTATTGAAGATGTTTGGCTTGTCTGATTGTTCGCCGATTCTCCATTCGGATTTCCTTTCATAAACAAACTCAACTGGTTCAAGTTTTTATGAAGGAACGCGATCCTTAATTTAATAAAGCGTGCCTATTGTTGCTGCTTGAATTGTAAATTTTAATTAAAACTATTGCTTTCCATAGAACTAAGAACAAAATGTTAACTAAGCAAAGTTAAAGGCGCTAAAATAAAGTTTATCGTTGAAGTTCCTGCGTGGCCAACAATAAGTGAACAATATTTAAGTTTGCGGTTGTTAGCGTACTCAGTCACAGTGGAGCTGAATCACAGAAATCCTTATTGTGCTCTGATATTTACAATCTACTATGAAATTTCTATAAAAAATTCTTTCTTATAACAGAACTAGCGAAACTGGCGCGTCTTCGTCCGCGTGGAGCTATTTTCATACAAACTTCAGCTTTACAGCTGGGGTTGAAGTTTGTAAACATAAACCCGCCCTCATGCGGGTTTATGATACCAGGCCCAATTCTCGTAGTGAAATATCATCAAATTGAAGTTTGGATCATGTCAATCTTCAAATAGTATTTTCCGAAAAGGACATTTCAGACTGGCTCAGTTTCGACCAATAAATTTTGTTTTCAATCTCGTATCAGCTCCAAAAAAATACGTGGATTGGGCCTCAGGCTATCTGTTTACTTTTGAAACCTACTACAAATACGAGTATGCTCAAGAACTTTCGATACCTGTTTAGTTTATTGGCTGTATTGTACTGCCTGCATCGGGAGTTCTGCAAGCAATAGAAGTTTATTGACGTTTCCACTACTGCACGCTTAGCTAATCTAGCTGTATATTGACAATCTGGCTTTACTGGTCAACGCTCTGAAGCTATCAAATAAATAGCTGAATAAAACAAGATTATATTTCAATATACAAATTGTCTGAAAACTCCTGTGAATTAAAATGTACTTGATAAAATTGTGATTTAATAGATTGGGAATGTTGTTATGTAGATTGGGATTGGTTGTTTTCTCATTTGAATTTTATTTCCAATGTTATTTTTACACAATCCATAAATATTCTATTCCAGGACAGAAAATGTATTGCTATTGTATAGTTTTTATCACTATGGGGATTTATTGATGAATATTAAATGGAGTAATTTATCACATATAGGCCAGCTAAATATAATTGAAATTAAATTGTGGCATGAAAGCTAAGTTTCCTGCATAGCGGAAGTAATAAGGACATAAAGTAAGTTAATGTCGAGATATAGGAAACGTTGTCGTGAAAGCGAGACAGACGAGTTAATAAAGACTTAAACAATTCCGACATTGGAAAATTACATGGATTATCGTTGAAGTTAACGACATTAGAGTTCAAATTCGCAAAGCGCCACCCTTCCGTGCCGAATGCCTGTCGAACCTTTGTCATTGTAATCATACTTCCGATCTTTCAAAATAACATTATTGAAATATGTTCAATTTCCTACGTTCTGTACGACTTTGTAATTTTCTGCGTGCTGTCATTTCATTTAAGGTGGTAGTCTGTAAGCAACACCGTATTTAAAAAGAAAAAATGTCTTCCGTTATTTTTATTATCTATGGTTTGAATTGTTTCTTGTTTCGGTAATGACGTCAACATCTACATATGGTTCATAAAAGTCAGATAATAAAAAAATGTTTCACACACCGGAACGTGCTCTTTGCTCCGTTGGATCCAAAACAAAACTCTGTGGCAACCTGAAAAGCAAAATTCCAGGAGCAGAAGCCAAGGCCACAATACAAATAGATCTTATTGACATAAAAATTGCTGCGGAGATGGCCGACTTAGATGAAGAATGTCCTTCACAATCGGATCATCGCATAGACGAAGTCAGATGGAGAAGTGACTGAACTGAGAGAGTAGAGGTAGTGCATTTACTGACGACTGACTTATTCTTGATGGCATTTCGTTGGATGGCTGCTAGACGAGGATGGCCTAAATTTACGGATGGACTCCGACAATGGCACAAATATGCGCGCCACAGATTTTGAATTGAAATAATAAAATTTTAACAAAAAAACCGTCTTCAATTTTTCATGGATGCCATTGTCATAATTGGACCAATTTGAAATGGGACCACACAAGAAGCACCAGCTTTCACATAAACAATAAAAAAAATACAGTAAGCCGCCTCCTTTTTTGAAGTCGGTTAAAAATCAGTACTGGCACTTGACGAAAAAGTCTTAAAAACGACTGTAAGCAACAACGGCACCCAATGGACTTTCATCCCCAGTGAGTCCTCACTGGGGTGGGGCGTGAGAACACATCACATCACCAGAAGCATGAAGACCACGTTGAAGATCATACTCAAAGAACGCGCGCACAAAGATAAAGTACCTACTTATTACCCTACTTGCTGAGGTCGAAAAAATTGTAGGTAGTAGACCATTGAGACAGTATCAGTTGAGCCTGGAACAAAGGAGTCGTAAAAGCTTAATCATATTTTGCTCAGTACGGCCTTTAACTTACCTTCGTTCGGAGCCTTGGATGACTCGAGCTTTCACCTATGGAAAGAGTGGTGCAGGTCGTAAGCGTTAGTCGACATGTTTTGGAGAAGGTGGGTGCGTGAGGTTTTGCCAGATATGATACCTCGACGAATGTGGAGTGAAGATCAAGATCGGCAACTACTTTGTGTTGAAGACCTTGTTTTCGTCGCTGATTCCGATTACCCTAAGGTGCGTATGACCAAAAGGCATCATTCACGAGATATTTCCCGGAAAAGACGGTTGAGTCAGAGTGGTCGCGGTACATACTCAAACCGGTACCCTGAAACGTTCCGCAACGCGCGTCGTCAGAAAATCTACCTATTCAGAGTGAGTGTTGCCAAGACAACACTAGGGTGGGGAATGTAGGCGATACCTTATTTAAAAACAAAAAAAAAAACTTTTGTTATTATTATTATCTATGATTCGAATTGTCTTTTATTTCGGTAATGGCGTCAACATCTATAATGCTTGTTTACGGAAGTAATTCATGTGTAAATAATGCTTGTTTGTTTGTGTTTCTATGAAATAATAATAACACGAACAAGGTTCGGCCAGTTACGGGAAAATAATTTCAAAATATTCCTTTATTTTCATCTCATTGATTTTCATTAGAATTAGTTTTTTGCGGACGAATGCATGACTGGTTCCATATTTAATTTTGTCGCCGTAGACATTTTTAACACTTCAACACATTTCAAAATTTAATAATGGGTACGAAAGTCGATTGAAAAGGAGAAATTCCTGGCAATGCAATTTCAGGTGGGGTGGTGAACTGTGTTGGCGTTTTTGTGCTCTGAGGAATTTTACTTCCAGCTAATAAATTTAATTTATTTTATCGTGTTTCTAATAAAATGGCCCATGCTTGCAAAAAACGTTGATACGATAATAATATAATAATTTAGTATTGGTATAGTTTGTATTACAAACACATCACTATGTTTTAAAAAAAACAATCCTTCAAGTAATCTGTAAATAAGATGACAGATACCTAAACAATACCTATCTCTTACCAATTGGTAATGACTAACAGTGATATTTAAGATATTGTTCAAAATTGGTATAGGGCCAATTTTGAACAACGCTTATTGGAAATATACTATATTGATCATTACGTATCTTAGTGTTGTGTAAAAGTAAGAGTTTACAAAGAATTAGTTTCGTTTATAAGGAGCACTGATTTTCTAAGAAAAACGTTTGCCCGTGACGTCATTTTAAGTGACGGTGACGATGACATAAAATAAGTGACGTCGTCCAACGGTTCCCTCTCTGTCGCTTAGAAACAGCAAACATTGTAAGCAGCGATCGATATACTATTTGCAGAAATTAACGACTGTTGCACTTCGATTCTTTATGGACCAAAGTTACGAAGCAAACCATTTTCCTTCTATTGTTTGAATAGTTGTTTTACTGATAGAACAAGCAGATTGCCCGCCTGATATTAAAGATATTGTACATAATTTGTAAACTAAGTAAGAAATAGCGTGTTTGTATATGGATGGATATATATATTTTTCTTTGTTTTCTTTTCCAATCTCCTTAGATCTAACGACTTTGAGTATCCTATGTAATATTAGGCCCGTGTACGAATAAATAAATAAATAAATAAATAAGTAATAACTTATAAAAAAGTGCTATCTCACAAGAAATATTCGTTAAGAACGTGTCCTACACTGTACTACCCTGTATCCATCAAATTTCACCGGCACCCACACCCTTTAATTCCGGTTTAAAGGGTGTGGGTGCCGGTGAAATTTGATGGATACACAGCAACGCTGCTTGGCGGCAGAAATAGGCATGGTGGTAGTACTTTCCCCCCGGATGTGCTTCTTACTAAGAGCTCTATAGTCTGTTGAACGTGCCATTGTACGGTCTTTTGAAAAATATACTGTTGAACATGATTTGGTCATATTCTTTAGAAACATAACACTTCGAAAATTCTATATATTTGTAATATGTGCTGTGCATAAAATTATTCATATCATGTTTTCTAGCCTGGTTCAGGAATATACAAGTGTTTTTTTGTAAAAGTCAGGCTCTTGAATTAAAGCCTCGAACCTTCCTTATTATGTGCCACTAGTCCTTATCACTTGATTAATAGATGATTTCTATGGTAACCTAGGTTGTATTTGTTCTTTCTTAGCTAAAAGCCCTTATGTTTTTAAACTTCCTTAGTAAAATCAATAAGGCGAAAACCCCCCAAAACTTTTCTAAGCAATTACAATTCAAATATTGCTCATACTTTGGGGCAATAAAAATGCCTCCCGTCAAATCTGCGCCGCAGAAATTATTCATTCGAAATGCCATTGGAGCGTTTTCAGCCTCTCTTCCCGCCTAAGGCTGCATTTACACAAAAAGTTGATTGGCTTCGCACCTGGTTCTTTCCAAAGTGAGATTTGTCACGTATGTAGGTACCGATAGTTCACCGAAATGAAGGTCCTTAAAGTAATCTATCTGTCTATATATTCAGCCGGTATGCGTGCACCTACTGCTAGGTAGATACCTAGCAGTAGGTGCACGCATATATATATATAGTATAGATATACTTATCTCTTTAAAACGTAATTCTCTTTTATATCATCTAGCAAGAATATATAGTACTTACATAGAAATGCTGAAAAAAAACGAAGTCTACCTTTAATTTACGTGAATTCCTGAACTGAAAGTGACTGGTTTTAAAACTAGAACCAGGTTTTTATTCCACACTCGTTTTTTATTGTAATAGATCTAAAAGGTTGTCATAAGCAGAACTTCCAATTAAGTGTCGTATGCGTTTTCATTAATTTCAAAACATTTTTAGTTTACATGAAGTATTGAAAAACAATATTTAAACATACAGAAATATATTGTAAATTTTATATTAATCTTACTCTTGACTGACTATACAGATACACAACGAACAGCCTTAACCATCACTGGTCATAGCGATTTGCAATTTTCAGGGTATATTTGCCTTGATGCGTTAGAGGTGTTCACGCGAGTGAGAATGCTAGTGATTTATAAGCATGATTGCGTAAAAAGAGTATTATTGTATATTTTTTTAAGTTTACAGTTATGGCTGCAGTGCTATGTTATAATAATAAAAGGGGGACGCACCTTTATTAACATACATAGCACAGTAGACATCAAAAGGTGATATAAACACAGACCATCTGGCAAACTGCTTGTTCCATCACTCAACTAGTAAACCGCGTCGCATCTAGGTATTGTAGGCTAGCTGACCCGACGACTAACCGACAGACGTTGTCCTGTCTTAATTATGAACTATGAATTCTCGGCCAATTCTATGTCAAATGTCATAAGGTTACATTAAAAAAGTTTATATTGTCAAAAAGTGCTAAGGTTCGATAAGAAATAATTTTATATGGTGGTTAAGTATTCTACATTTTCTAATTTTCCGCGCAACTGTTTTTTCATTATAACCTTCTCCTGACAAGAACAAACACAACAGAAAAAGAATTAGCGAAATCGGTCCAGCCGTTTACGCGTGATGGCGTGACCAAGGGAAATAGGTAGGTATTTATTTTTATATATATAGATAGATGATTGATACAACATCAAGGGTAACTTTTTACTCGTACTATTTGCGGAATGTTGTAGTGCCTGTGACAGAGTTTAAGATGTAGTAGGCTTGCCCAGCACTTATACCATTATCAGAGCTTAGTCGGCCTTTACACAGAAAATACTACAGGTTAATAGTGCGAATCTGATAAAGCCACATTATCTCTATAGCTCTAATAAAAACAGTGCTTACACAGGAGAAGGTAGACAGCTGCTTACAATCTGCCTTAGATGTAGATGAGCTTTTCATTTCACCCGGTTCACCCATCTAATACGTAATCGCGCCATGCAAATTAAGCAGGCCTATTGAATTATAGGCAATCTATATTATCGAGTTTCAATTTATTTACAGCATAAAACCGTACTTTAGCTACGCGAATTGCTGAAAGCAATTGTAGCACCATTTCAGGAAGAAGGCTGTATTATGAAAGAAATAACGTAGTAAAATTCACGCTTGAAAATACATGATTTCTGGGTGCTAAATGAGAATAAGATTACTCATTGTATTCATCGTATCTGTCTGGTACTTTTTTATATAAAGACCACTCTAAATAAACACAAACCAATGACTGAAATGTGAGACATTTTACATCTACTTGCGAATTGATTAAATCGGACAACTCTTGTTAAACCACGGGTTCAATGAGTCATATGTGAGAGTTGATAGAGGGTCGTCACCTGTTTTTGACACTACGTTGATTTCAATATAGTGGTGCAATCATGGAGTACGATACGACGATACGTACGTTACGTACGAGATACGACAATTTTGTCGTATCGATAAACTGATTTTAAGTATCGAAATTAATCTTTACCTGCACAGAACTACGATTGATTAAATTTATCGATAAAATCTGTCAACAATATCAACATTAGATCCATTGTACGGTATTTTATAAATTAAAACTATATACGTGTACTGGTATGATTTATCATGACATATCATTACAAATGTCACACGCTTACTTCAACAAGCCACCCTTACCCTCCAGATATTTCTGTGCAACGCATACCTGACGCATAACTTTATACAGTATTTCAGACTAGCAAGCCGTGTGCCAAATTTAATTAGAATTCAGATTGCTAGGGTGTTGGTGTAGATTACGTTGGGGTCGACCAAAATACATTCAACTTTATTTTTATATGAAATGAAAAAATACGTTGCGTTTATAAAACCAGTAACCAATTATAGTTTGACTGAGTTTTTTAATAAAACCACACTTTTAAAGTTAAAATGTATTGATTACATACGTCTTGACAACTAAAAGAGATCTTAATTTTAATAATTATACTAATCTAGGCTAGGCGTAACTAATCTTAAAATATTACTTTTACGTACAATTTTGCCTATTCATCACGCGGTTTCTTGATCAACAAATTAACTTCAAAGGTTCTTGCACAGTTGGACAAACCCAATTTCTCTTATATATATAAAACCTTTTAATGTTTTAAATTACGATTCTCATCGAAGCTAAAAATAATGTTTGGATACATGATGATTTGATATATTTTATAATAGAAATAGAAAATAAAGAAATAGCATCACGACTTTAATCCCCAAACACGGTAGATATCCCTTCTGATCTCTTAGTTCCAAGTACCTACTCGAGATTCTTCCAGAATGTCTAAGGGGGTAGTCAGAGGTACGTCCAGGTAGTACATTTGGTACCTACATACCCACATTTTGCAGAACTTAGTATTCCAAACGTGGCAGGTTGCAAGCCTATCGCCGCTGCTAGAATACTAACTGGTTTCCTCATGATTTTTTCCTTTACCGTTTGAGAGCACTGATATTGCGCACATAAATTTTTCGAATGGAATAATCTATTGATGCACGGCCGATTTTGAACCCACAACCTTAGAATCAGAAGGCAGGGTTACTACCACTAGACCACCTGTGCTCTTTACCTGTGTTTTTTTTAAATAATAATATTTGTGTACACAACATCATCTAGTCCCAAACTAAGCATAGCTTGTACTATGGAAACCAACTGGCAGATAGAATACTTACTACACTACTATATGCCTATGTTTATATACTTAGAATACAATATAACACCCAGACAGAATAAACCTCTATGTTCATCACAAAAAACAGAGCTACTACTAACTGAGCTGTAAGTAAGAAATTTCAAGTTTAAGAAAAGCGTTCAACGTAAAAAAATATAACCGAATGTTTGATTGATATATTTATTTACAAAAAAAGTTGCAGCTAATACAAGGATTTAGAATTTGTATGTACAAAATAGCTGAGCTATCTACAGACTGTTGCAAACGATCTAAAGCTAATTAATATCATTTTATATCACTATATATATCACTATAACTTGAGGAGTGAGAGAGAGAGGTTTGATTCATCCTGTGGGGTAAATACTTATGTGTTGTGTTGTGTCTGGATAGTGTGGTACTTTGAGACTTCATTATTTCATATAGTTACAAATACCCATAGCATTATTGATGCCCACAAAATATCCAAGTAACGCGTATTTTCAATAGTTAGTCATACTGACATGAAACTCCCTCATCGCTTCAGTGAATTATTTAAGCGAGCTTGAATAATGTACCACTCACGTCTAAATACACCAGTTTATGAATATTTTACTGCATACATTTAAATAATTATTTTGCTAAATTTATCCGTAAAGTGCTTTTCCCGAATAAATATTGTTTCAGTCAGTTTCATCGAACATCGAATAGTAAATTTGAATGACATATCGCGTGTTTTTAGACGTTGATTTCGTGAGTTAGATGTCATGTCATGTCAAACCTGCTAGCATGCCGTCACGAGCCAAGCCGCACCACCACGGCAGCGGCACGGAACGGACCAATATTTTACAGATACTTCGTAATGTATTAATAGCTTCCCTTAGTGAAATTAAGAAAAAAATCACGGTAGATATCTCCAATCTCTTAGTATCAAGTATCTACTCGAGATTCTTCGAGGATGTCTAAAGGGGGTAGCCAGAGGTACGTCCACATAGGATCACAAAGCGGGGTCACTCCCACTAGACCACCGGTGAGAGCACCGTGGTATATGAGTAAATAATCTGGATGAAAATTTATATTTTTTTATAATTTGTAAATTGTTGTTTAATTTCAAATTTTTTTAATTTTTATCAATGTGAAATCTACAAACGTAATAATACAATAAACACACCGCGAATCAGCTATAGCGTAGCAATGCAGCCAGTGTTTTGGGAATGCTTCCGATTGGCACTGATCTGGATCAGTTGAGCTACATTTAGATCGTTTGCAACGGTCTGTAGATAGCTCAACTGTTTCACATGTATTTTGTACATACCAATTATATTATACCTGTAGTAGCTGTAATTTTCTTTGTAAATAAATGTTTATACTTATGTGTTCATTATATCATCCTGTAGAAGTCCACTGCTGGACATAGGCCTCCCCCATATGTTTCCAGGAAAAACGATTCTGAGCCCTTTCTATGTGTTCATTAAGTTCGTTTAATTTAAAAAAAACAAACATACTAAAAACTAAATCCACGAAGAACTTGTAGCAGCTTTTATTTTGCAATGGTCAAATTCTCTCAGTAAATACAAAACCACGGTGTTTTAACTTAATAAACCTACCACAACGCGTTTGCGCTACGTCGAGCAAGCACTACTTCATAAAGTAAATACAACACTTTTATTATACTTGTCCTAGGAGCACAATTAGGTGGCATACTCGCTTGTTTATAAACACGGTAACTTGCTGGATCCCTGGTAAAGGCTAGCGTCCACAGGCCGTCATCGCACGTATCGGACGCATCGCATCAAACGGATTAATTAGACTGCGTCCACTGTATCGGCAGCAATCGGATTGCCGACGCGAGTATCAGCAATCGGATTGCCGATGCCACCTTCATTCGGATTTTTGTAGTGATCGTACGTGCTTGACAGAACGATCGTCAAATGCAAATGACCGACGATGCGGAGTGAGCGCGCCGGGCGCGTCCACTGATTGGCATTCCGTATGACGTCATCAGTACGCATCGCATGTAGGCATTGCCGATGAGCAGTCCATAGGGTGCGGATCAGTGGACGCTGTTGTATGAGTTTTTATACAAGGCAAACTAAAATCCGTTACGTGCGATGCGTCCGATACGTGTGATGACGGCCTGTGGACGCTAGCCTTAAGTGGGACTCGCCGCTGAGACTCACTTGAGAATCATGAGGATTATAACGTTGGTATAATGTCAAACTGAGTCGGATCATATTTTATAACGTCGACATTATGTGAATGAATACTGGAGTACTATTGCTGATTGTTTGCATTTTGTATGTAATATTTGTTTTTGTCGTCTTTAGTCTAAGAAATTAATACGATAAATTATTTTCTAGCAAAATGCGTAGCTGTACTGTATGTAACGGTCACTGCGCGATATCTTTTGCGTTGTATAAACGCGCCTTTATAGAAGTATAAAATAGTTTAGTTAACTGAGGGTTTTTGAATATTAGGTATGAAACGTAGGCTCACTTGGAATTCTTAGTTTAAGTTGGAAGGTACACTGAATCTTTCGTTGTTATTAATAGCTGAGAGCTTTTTAATTTTGGTCACTATGTTGGACGTAGGTATAGAAATTAGGCTTGCTTGGAGCTCTTAGTTTAGGTTGCAAGTAGGTACACTATCTTTCACTCAAAAACCATGCACGAAGCAGAAAAACCCGCTGTATGTAGGGCGTTTTATGAATCGCTTATTGATCAAAGTGAAACGAGTTACCAAGTTGAAGATCAAAGTGACCAAATCAACATTTTGTGTACCAACATTTTTAGAATAAGCCCTCGGATCAGTCTTTACATACGCTTTCCAACTTAGTTATTAGAAAGCAGCTCATACATTATAAAGAGCGTGATAATAATGTATTTGTCTCATTCATTTACATAACGCTCATCACATAAGCCATGCAAACTAATCCAATGTTACAAAATTTGTAAGAATGTAAAATTGGTAAGTATTAATATTCATTCGGATACATTAGGACACGGAGCTGAGCTCTTGATCCGAGAGCGCCGGAAATTGCGTTGTGAGCGGAACATTGTCTCCGTCGGATTACTGTCAATTCGGCACGTCATTTCCGCTTCGCGAAAACATCCGGTAATTATTCGAATATTGTCAAATGTTTGAACGAATCACCTGTAGAGTGTTCAAAACTTGCCAGTTATTGAATTTTGTAGCTATTTCTTACAATTTTTGTGTAATACGATTTGTTTGTTGAAAAATTATTCTGCTATTAAATACAACCAACAAAAAATCCAACAAAAAAATTAGCTAAAACTAAATAGAAGCACCCGTTTTGCATTAATTCAATACCTATTATAAGAATATTTGCACTGCCTCAGTCATAATAAAAAACGCGCAGCCTAACACCTGTGGTCGTAGGGACTTGACATTTCCATGATTACAATTGTCTGTGCGTAAAAGTGTACTAAGGATGAAAAAAATAACTACACGAGTTTTCCACAGGCACGGTAGGTATCCCACAGGTATACCTACATTCATCTATACAGTACAGAGGTACATCCAAATATTACATTGTTACATACCCACATTTTGCAAGGAAATCGTTCTTGAACTTCAACATTTAAAAATTAAGTAAAGTACAACGTGGGTTGACGTTTGTATGAAAAAAGATTCACGCAGACGAATTCGCGCGCTTTCCACTAGTTATAATATAAACTTTGTTCCTTTATGCCACAATTTTCTGATAAACTGTTACAAAATTACTTATCGCGTATCGTGAAGGAATGTGACATGGTATTGGTTTTGTAAAAGAGAAGCACGTAATTTTGTCAACCTGATCCTATGTTGTAAAAAGTGAATTTTATTACGTAACCTACTGTAAAATATCGCTCGGTGATAGTTGTATATAATTTTGTCAGCTCAAAATGCAAATTAGGGAAACTAATATGGTAATACTTAAGTACAGCAATTTGATAGCCTGTGTTGTTTGTGAACTGCAGGCAATTCTTGTTATTTTGCTTGTATGTATGTATGTATATATTTCAGCCAACTAAAAAAAAACAACTTTCTGGTCCATATTAATCAATACTTACTCAATATTTGTTATAGGTGATGAAAATCAAGTGGGCAATATGCTTGTCAACAAAAGCTGCATCTTCTTTTTAGGTAAAATATAACTTCCTCGGGTTTCATGTGATGTACCCAATGCGACAGGAGGTGTGTGTTATTAACCAAATAGAGATAATGTACGACTTACACTGTGTTCAGCTTCACGGTATAAATTTTATTATGCACACCTGTGCACACTATAAAAAGCACAGCAAGCAAACACAATTTAAATAAAATACACTAGCGAGCAATTAATCCATTTTCTCTGACATGGCATTGGCAAACCAATTCTTCTAGGATTCACCTAGATTTAAGGCGTTTCAAGATGATCCCTGCGGATTTTACTGAATAAATGCTTTTTGACTTTGACTTAGATAAGCAAGAAAACTAAATAAAAAGTTTTGTTATATCTTTCTCAGTTTATAAAACAGTAAGGTGTTTTATGTAGCAGAAAATCAAGGTTCTTATGCCTACATTGTAAAGACAGTAAAAGTTCAAAAGTATTTATCCAGTAATATCTAGGAACCACTTAGACTCATCTAAGCGTTAGGTTAACCTAGGTGCCAGTTGCAACAAAGTCTAGAAGATGCAAAAAGCCCAAAATCGTCACGAGTGGCGCCTATGATGATGATGATGAAGTCTAAAAGAACAGGCAAGAAGCTTACGGTGTGGTTGTTTGTACGATCTTTTTTACAAATGAACAATAATGCAAATAATTGACGACAGATGTGGCGCGGGGGGCGAATGTCCGCCTGCGACGCAGGAGGTTGCGGGTTCGATTCCCGCCTTGGGACAAATGTTTGTAAGATCTGCAAATATTTATTCCGGCTGTTCTGGGTATTTTCTATGTATAATAAAAAATATCGATGTATGTAATGTCATCTAGTACCCATAACACAAGCTCTGCTTAGCTTGGGGCTAGATGATGCTGTTCGTGGTTCAACGTTGAAAGTAATTTAAAAACGAATCTAGTATTTATTCATGTCTTCACAAACACTTTTAACTCACTTTGCCATCCAATCTAAGCCCCTTTAAGTCTCTCTAAATCGGTTCAGTAAATAAGACCACAAGACAAATTCTTTACAGAGTGCAGCAAGTAGCATGTACCAATCTGAGTCCAATTTCAGCTCGAGATCTAATCTCGTTCGAAAGTTTCGACCAAGATTCGTTTAATTTTCTGACCTAATAAATAAACGATAGCCGTCGAAGAATGGCTTTTCTTGAATGAAATTTGAGTTTTGGTTTTTCTGAATTCATTCAGGTTTGTCTGCTACCCTTTCTTATAAAATAGAAAGTAAGTATGAGTTAGTAAATTAATGCAAGGCTTCCAATTATGCTGCTAGCGTTGGGACTGACAGCGTGCTATCTGAAGTACAGAAACACTCTGTTGTAAGTGCCATTGAGGGCCACCTTCGTTTTTTACCTATACAGGGTGAATTTTTGAGACGGGACAATAAGGGCAGGTAAAACGTGACCCTATTACTAAGACTCCGCTCTCTGTCTGTCCGTCTATCATCAGGTGTGATAGTTAGACAGTTGAAATTTTCACAGATGATGTATTTCTATTGTTGCTATAACAATAAATACTTACTAAAAAACAGAATAAAATAAATATTTAAGGGGCTCTCTTACAAGAAACGTGATTTTTTTGCCGTTTTTATTATAGATGGTACGGAACCTTTCGTGCACGAGTCTGACTCGCACTAGGCCGGTTTTTACTATAGATAATGATACGGAATCTTTCGTGCGTGAATCCGACTCGCACTTGGTCGGTTTTTTCATTACGGTGGTAAGGTTCATCTTTTGATGCATTTTTAGACGTAATGTAATTATTTTGTATGATTCGATAAAAAAACACTTACGATTTATCCCATGGCTTATTCAAAGTAAATCAGATTTATCGAGATTCTTTGAGGGGCGAGGGGATTTACTTTGAAGGTTTTGTATTGTCAGTACAAAGTTAATTGACAAAGGCTTTGATAACAATAAGTCGTTTTGTAAGAAACGATAGTGGTGCACTTAGAAGAAGCTCTTAGGTTTCCCCTCAGCAAAGATGAAAGACTTTCAAAGTGCAGTCCCCAGTATTTTAGAAATCCGTTGTCCTTTTAATCTTTAATTAAAAATGAAGCTTTTTTAATTCTTTCATGCTTGATGAACATCGTACATTTTCTTTTCTTTGTCTCGCTTAGTGACCGACTGATATTCTACCCCGTAAGGGTTGAATTTCAGGAATTTCTTTCTAAGTACACCACTACACATCAAGACAAATATACCCTGAAAATTTTCAATCCCTAGAACCAGAGGTATATTATATACCATGCGTTGTCTATTGTCAGACAGTCTGGACAAAGATACTTATGATTAATATATAGATTTATAAGATTTTATCTCTTTCTATAGCAAAGTAGCAATTGCATCACTTCGTACATTCATCACCCTGAGGCGCAAAGCGCCTGTAATTGCAATTGTTCTTTTTGTTAAATTACCTGTGTTACACCAAAAACAGAGGTTAAAATAAGGTAAATAACTCTAAGCAGATGAAGTCTCCACCGTTCTTATAGTGAAAAAATACAGGTAAGATAAACATAACAAGAACCTTTGTATTATTTCCAGGGTATAAGCTTCGTTCCTTAATGTACATACATAAATCTGAATTAAAAGGGAAAGAGGGCTCGAATAAATAATTGTGTGTCGTTTTTCAGTGGTCTTAAGTCCGTGGTCTCTTTATACGTCTATTTAAAAAAACTCTGGTAATTATGAGTAAACAAACTCAGTGGACTTCTGTTTTCGCTTTTATTACGTTGGCACATTATGCGATGGTATATGAATATTCATTTTACTATAGAATTAAGTATAAATATTCATAAATATAATGAAAGAAAGAAATGGCTCAACGGCTTTAATTCCCAAGCTCGATAGATATCCCCTCAGATCTCATACTACCAAGTACCTCACCTACCTTTGAGGATGTCTAAGAGGGTATTCAAAAGAACGTCCCAATATTATTATAGAAAAATTTATTACCACAATTTAATTTGAACCCACAACCTAAGGGGGGTCACACCCACTAAAACACTGGTGCTCTTCGTTCATAAATAAGTTTAGCACAATTCAGTTCATGAAGCTTTTATCTATTTATAAATAATCTATTTGATTAGGTTATGATGGGTTATTATGAAGCAGTGCGCTGTGGCATGGTGGAGTACCACGGTATCATACCACGGTAACGTCACGCAATCTTTGTCTATTACCATCGTGCCACATTGGTCTTCTTGCGTGTTATAGGTGCATATCTGAATAAACTTTGAATGGAACATTACCACCCACTTCATCGTATGTAGGGTTTATACAGTCATTCTTTGGACGGGTGGTAGGGCACAGGGGACAGTCGAGCAAGTGGGACATTGTTTAAGCTTGGTTGCGACAACCCCATTTGCACATGCTTGCTCTACAGCGACTGACATGTTAGTTTACCGCACCGTTTAGTCATACCAGTGTTTTAGACATTTTTAAATTTTCTGTTATATTATACTTAAGGTTAATAATAAATTGAATTAATTTTAAATAATACCTAAAAACTTTTGTTTTATTTTATTTGTACTATTTGTATACACCATGTGTCTTTGATAAAAATCTATTATAACTATTTATTGTCCGTGCTGTAGGAGTTGCACAATACTCTTATAGTGTTGAACCTATAGGTATATGTAAATATATTTACTACCAAGCATCAGATGAAAAAACACCTACTAGTGGTTTTTGCATCCTTTGTTTGATTTAATAATGATTTCCAAAACCACAGTCAAAACCAATAATAAATCGAGCACAAAATGCTAATTCGTACTAATTATTAAGCTTTTCCGACAGAATTTCAATATCTCTTTGATATTGCGAAATACAAAACGTAAAGAGTTCGTTATCCGATATTTTTATTTGCAGGACGGACGTTTCGCTTTGTTTAATTAAATAAGTCAGGTTTTCAGCTACTTCTTTTAGATTTCAGGCGAAACACCTGGCTGTTTTGTATTTAATTTTTAATATAGTGCTGTTTTGTTTGTTACCAAGATTCAAACAGTTGATTAAGTTGTCAAGACTATATTTCAATTTTATGATTTAGGCTTAGACTTGTGAATAATTAATTAATACATGTAACCCCATACTTTAAAGTCATTTAATTGTAAATATTGCCTAAGACGCGTTTTTCATTACACATTGATATGAAATGGCAATAGCTTAGACATTGCTTATCTTTTGACAGTTTTTAATGTAAGGTCGGTATTTAAAACCTAATCTGGGAAAAGTCGCCATGACATACGTCCAATATTAAGCATGATATGAAACTGTCTCGTCGTTATTTATGCTTGGTACTATATTTTATAGTGAAATAAAAAATAACTATCTAGGTAGTTTTAACGTAAATTTGACGTATCCGTGCATGGATAATAAAGTGAGTGTGTGAAACTATTTACAAGCTTAGTATATTCATTCAAGTGCTTGAAGCAGTATTTTGCATGAACATGTTCAATGGTTTATGGTTTATCATTAAAACAATACACGACTGGAGATTTATTTGTACACTTTTAGGTGGTTGTAGCCGATTTATTCTACTTTCCGTAGAAGTTATTTATTTCTTCAAACAATAGTCGCTGCTTATTACAGAGTGTAAACCTCTCTCACGTGTGATAGCAAGAATACAAGTTATCAACGAGTTTGAGTCGGTGACTAGTGTCACCTTAAACCTTCTTTCTTCATTAGAATGTTACTAATAGTGGCACCACACTGGAGCTTTATTATTTACATTATTATTATTTTGTAGCAGGATCATACAAAAAAACGGTAGGAACCAAGCCGTAAGTTTCTTGCCGGTTCTTCTAGGCTTGGTCGCGAGGAACTGGCGCTTAGATTTATCTAGATTTAAGACGTTTCAAGATAATCCCTGCGGATATTACTGAATAAATGCCTTTTGACTTTGACTTGACTTTGACTAGTTGGAGTATTGTAAGTTTATGTGTTCATGGAAAATCGATCGGTATCAATTATGCGGGCTGAACGATGCATTGTCCAGCTGTTCATGAGTAACATTATGATAATGCGTTGCAGAATACCGATGGCCGTTTAGTGATAATGATTATTGCCCGGTTCCTACAGCTTACAAACGTCAGTTAGTATCATTTAATCGTTGCTAGTTAGATAAATAATATACAGATATTTATTTGCTACAAAAACACACACACAAAACAGAAAAAACTTAATTTTTTCTGTTTTGTGTGACGAAGACGATTTATATGTTTATACTGCATTAACATCACTAAGTTTGATTGTCTTTACAAATTACTGCAAAATGTGTGCATGTGCTAAGTGTAATAATTAGGCATACTCGTACCTCTGATTACCCCCCTAAGATATCTTATACGGTATTTTTTGAAACTGCCATTTCAGACAATTGGGGCCCAATTGGGACTATCTCGGGTCCAGAATCGTTCTTACTGGAAACGCATGAGGGAGGACTATGTCTAACTGTGGACTTCTACTGGCTGGTAATGATGATGATGACGTGGTATCGATAACTCAACTGCGAGTGTTGCTTGGTTGCCGCACAGCGTAATCCGGATATTGATACGTCACGGCACAAATGCCAAATGTATTTGTGATGAGATCTCGTACTCACCCATTCGTGCGACATCAAGCATATCATCTACCCATTTCTCTTCCGGATGTCTTACCTGAAAAAAGAGTAAAGGTTAGTTTATTAAAATAACTTGGATCAGTCCGCGGCTCCGTTCGCATAGACAATAATATTTTTAGGGTTCCGTACCCAAAGGGTAAAACGGGACTCGATTACTAAGACTCCGCTGTCTGTCTGTCTGTCCGTCTGTCACCAGGCTGTATCTCATGAACCGTGACAGTCAGAGAGTTAAAATTTTCACAGATATTGTATTTCTGTTACCACTGTAACAACAAATACTGAAAAACGGAATAAAATACATAATATTTAAGGGGGCTCTCATACAACAAACGCGAGTCCGACTCGCGCTTGGCTTGTTTTTTTTTAAGTGAATGCTGATGGAGCCAGCAGATGATACATGTGAAGCCTTGCAGGTTACGATCGTTAAGAACCTGCCTTACAATCTGAAACTGCTGCAAACAAGAACTGCTCTGCGTCTATCAACCTGAGACCAAAATTTTATTTTATGCATTTAGAGGAATACGAACGGTCCCTTAAAATCAGTGCGCTACGAGGAATGCTCTGCTATCAGGGAATAGGAATAAAGAGTAATTAACCGTAAGTTTTAGGTAAATAAACCTTTTCTATTTCAGTCAAAATCTTTAGAAACGAAAACCTTATGTGGCTTAGTTTGTTTCCACGTTAGTACATAAGCTAGGCCAGACCCGTTTCCTCGAATAACATTACAGGAACGCTTAGCACCAGTTTACACCAGTTATTGAATCCTTGTAATCTCATAAAACTGTTATAATACTTAGTACCAAGTACCTACTAAAGATTCTTTGAGGATGTTCAAAGGTACCCCCCTTAGTCAGAGGGACATTTTCATTTAAGGTCATTGAATAAGTCACCTTAAATGAAGTGTCCCTCTGACTAAGGGGGGTACCCTTAAACATTCTCAAAGAATCTTGAGTAGGTACTTGGTACTAAGAGATCAGAAGGGATATCTACCGTGCTTGGGGATTAAAGTCGTGATTTTTTTTTTATAAATGAAAATGTAGCTATTTATAACACAAAGCGACAAAATAAATAAATTATAACAATGAAAAAACACCCTTTGTGAATGGCCTAGAGGCGTGGTAAATATGTTTATAATTTAGGCTGCATAATTTATCATTGTAAACCCTCGTTGTTGTTAAAACCGTTGATACTGCCGCTAGTCACGATAATTAATCAATATTTGACGACTTCTGTTACGCAGTTGGTAACTAACAGTCTGGAACGCAAGAAGTGCGCGTTTGATTCTCAGTATCAGGCAAATCTTTGCACGAGAAACATTTAGGTCTAGCAGTGGTTTCCGAAAAAGGAAAATGTTTTTGATTATAAATTTTGATACCAGCAACTGAGGTCTCAAGTAAGTAAGTGATCATATCAGGGATACACTGAAAAACGATGAACAAAGAATCATTTTTCTATACCATACCTATTCTCATTTGATACAAATTGGTAACAGAAATGATACTCACCAACAAAGCCTATGTTTCTACTCATAGTTTTAAAAGTAGACCACTAGGTTGGACAGGAAGTTTTTTTTAGATTTTTATAAAACTTGCTGATGGAACAGACAGATGATCCACCTGTTGTTAAGTAGTTACAATCACCTAAAACAAACCATAGCTTCTCAGACTTAGACATTAACTCACCTAAGTTCGCAGGTCACATTCGTTAGAAGCGCAACCTACGAAGCTCTGTTCAGCGTCCGTCAACCTGAGACGTATTATGAGGTATAAAAAAAGCCTCATGTGCGGCACATGAGTCTTTTGAAATTCAGGCACATGATGTGCCTGTAATTTCTCCAGCACTACCCTATTAACCGAAACACAGCAAGCTGGTTAGCGGCACAAAAGGCATGTTGGTAGTACTTCTGATAGGATCGCTTGCTAGTCATAGAAACGAGTGCTTACTGGACTGAAGGCTTCGTTTGGTTGTGTATGTAGCATGCTGGCATTAGGTACTGTGGGCACTCTCGGAACGTGGCTTCGATCGCAGCAAAATGTTGCTGCGAGTATGCGAGTTGAGTATTTTATGAGACGAGACGGAATTGATTCAGAAAGAAACAAATAAAATATGACACGGCTAAGGTTTCTATTGTCCAAGGTATTATGTATAGCTATATGTATATGTATATTATGTGTATGTATTTTTAACCATGCACCTATGCCTGAAATAATCGCCTTACCAAGCTGGCAACTATATACTTATCTATAAACAACAAAAACAACAAATTAGTTACCAAAGTAGTTAAACCTTAAATTAAAATAAAAAATATACATAGCGATTAAAAATGGTGGCTTCTTCTGGTGGAACAAGCATATGGCTTTCTTGATGTTCAGTGGTAATCATCACCTAGAACAAAGTATTGCCTTGTAGGCCTGTTAAGCCTCATGTGCCTGCAATTTCACCGGCACCCACACCCTTCAAACCAAAACTCAGCAATGCAAGTATCACTGCTTGGCGGTTAAATAGGTACGGTGATAGTGGTATTCCGGACGAGCCCTTTCACAGAGAGTTTTACTACTACTAAAAAAATGAGATTATAACTAAACAGTAAGAGTTATATACTGAAAAGCAATAAATGTGTTGAGTATACTCATAGATCTCGGATCAGTATTATACTCAACTTTCAACGCGTTTGAAAACGTTCAAATATCAGCAAATGCACACGTCCAATACGTCTATCCCTTTGTGAGCTATGAATAGTCTATTGCCTGCAATTTTAATATCGGTTTTGTCGCGAGGACAATATGGTTTACACACAAAGCAGAGGCCCATTTCTCGTACTGGAATATAATCAAGTTCCAGTTTCGATGGCGTCGATCTCCAAATGGTTTATTCTTCTAAACTGACATTTCAGACAGGCTCAATTTAGTAGTTGAAGAGCTCTTTACTAAAGGCTTGCCCGGTGATATACTATCACTATATATGCTTTTCTCTGCCGCCAAGCAGCTTGCTGTGTTCCGGTTTGAAAGGTGCCGGCAAAAATACAGGCACTCGAGGCTTAACACATGTATGCCTCAGGTTGATGACGCTGAGCAGTGCAGCGTAGGACACGTTCTGAACGCGCGTGAGCTACAAGGTAATACTTTGTTATAGGTGATGGTAACCACTAAACACCAGGTAGTCCATCTGCTTGTTCAGCTAAATGCATTAAAAAAAAATTGGCAATTCAATTCTAGTTTTATTCTCGACTCAGATTTAAAAAAAATACGTGGCAAAGGTAATTTTACTATCATGAATAATAAAGATACTTTGCTATTTATAATACATAACTTTCACTACTAATTTTATCCACCTGTAACATACCTACGTTAGTAACCGTAAAACAGTAGAATGGTGCAATATCCGTTTGTAACTCAATTCCATTGTCCCAGCGCTTTTGACTAGTAATTGGGGAGGCACGTGTATCCTGATCGCTCCCGTTAGTTTTACGGACATCAAAGGAATTAGCCCCGCGGCGCTTTGTACAAAGCGTTTAGACAGATGTCAAAATGTCAACACGCTGACGTAATGCTTCGGGGATTAAAACCTAAAATCAATGGTACCTACAAAGTGCTAAGTACATGCTACAAATGTAACACTACGATATTTGCCATGTTCCAATATCCTACGGGTGTCCGTTTGTAGTACTACGGGTCGTTGCCTGTCACCTCATTAGCCAGTGTAAGCTATCACTGAAACATTGACGGAAATAACAAATAATCTATACCTACCAATCATGTATTTGTCCTGACTGACTGACTGATGTATAGGCATCGCACAGCCTGAACCACCGGTTGCAGAGACTTGAAATTTTCAGGGTATTTGTCTTGATGTGTAGAAGTGTACTAAGAAAGTAATTCCTGAAATTCAATCCCTAGATATTATACCCGATAACAGGGTTTTTTTATATCACTGCTGATGGAACTAGTTGATGGGCCACCTGATGTTAAATGGTTGCAGGTCACGATCAATAAAATCGTGCCTTACAATGCACTACTCTGCGGCCATCAACATGAGGCATGCAGGTGTTAAACCTCATGTGCCTGTTACTTCAGGGGTTAAAGTTAGTATGAAAATAACTCCACGCAGACGAAGTCACGCGCGTTTCGCTTGTAATAAACATTTGTTGACATTTTTACATAACATCATCTAACTCTAAACCAATTCTAGTGAGGCTATATTTTGAACTAAAGATTAGATAGTTTTCATTTCGACCAACAAAATGCATTGCCTTAGTGCTGATTATTGCTAACTAAATGATTTTTTGCTTGCTTGCGGTAGCCAGCGCTTTCAAACCATGAAAGAAAACACCGTGAGAAAGCGAGTTAGTATTCTAGCAGTGGCGATGGGCTTGCAACCTTTCACGTGAGGAACAACAACTACTGCAAATGTGGGTATGTACCAAATTTAATATTTGGACGTACCTCTGACTACTCCATTAGGCATTCCCAGCGTTGCAAGTTGGTATTTGGTACTAATAGGTTTGAGGGGATGACTACCGTCCCTGGGGATTAAATTCGTGAAACTATTTTTTGATTATTTGGATGAAAACACTGACAAGTACCCAGAACAAAATAGTTAAGTTTTTCACACGCCTGTACGATGAAACATTGGAAAGCAATATTCAGGATCGAATAGGTCGTTGAAATGTGTTGCACTCTTTTGTGAAACATTCTTTCTCTGCTACAGCGTACTTGTACCTAAGTAAGTGGTTAGTACAGTCAGCGCGGCGTTGTGACGTATGTAGGGAGCATACATACGAATAATTTTATTTGCAAGTGGCAGTTGCAAATAGAAATAGCTTCATGCCTTTAATCTCAAGGTCGGTAGATTCTTCAGATCTCTTAGTATCAAGTTATACTAACTCATGGTTCTTTGAGAGTATCTGGGGGGAAGTAGTACTGGTTTCCTCGCCATATTTTCTTTCACCGTTTAAGAATAAATAAATTTTCCACATAATTTTATAAATAGAAAAATCCATTGGTGCACGACTGGATTTCATCGGCACATACACTTTTTAAAGTATACACCAAGTTGTTTGGTAGCCGAAATATGCATAGTAAGTAGATAGTACTTCCCCGGATGAACCCTTCACTAAAAGCTCACTAAATTGATGAACCCTTCGCATGATATACTACAGTCTAGGAACGCTTACTAACCAACCCGTTTTGACCGATCTAAAATAAAATATAAGCTTTACCTATTATTCCATATTGAAATCTAAAACCTCTGAGAATCACAACATTATTCAATCAATTTACCCCGAAAGGGTATCGGGGAGAAATCACGCAGATAAGTGGAATTGAGGGGCTCGGATGTGATCCCTAGTTACTTAAAATCGCATGTATAATTTAAAAGGAGCCTCTTGTATAGGTTTGGAACACATCCGGCTTTTGTTTGGCGAAAAAAACACATCTAACCAACAATGGCTTAGGTAAACAGGCCTTTTAATCGTTCAAAGCGCGTTTTAAGTTATCATGGTTTTAAATACATAAAACCATGAAAATTTTTTATACAACTATTAGTTTAAAAAATGTTACTATTAAAAAAGTTTTTGTAAAAAAATATTACTTTGGAAATAGTTTGTATAAAAAGGTGATAGTATCAATAGTATACAATTTTTTTTGTATACTTACGGGATATACAATATTTTTGTTTTGTTGGCAATGTCTAAACTAGTACATATTTGTAAATTAACGATGATTCAATAATATGCATAAATATTTAAAAACGATTCAAAGACATATCCCATTATTAAGTAGCGGGTTCGATCCCCATTGAAAACAAATGTTTATACTGCATAAAACTGGGTGTTATACTGTATTATTATTATAATTATAAAAAGTCGGTTACCTGTAATAATAAAGCCGGTCTGGAGAAGTTTTCAAAATAATCCGGCTCTTTGAATTTATCTAGTTACCGTACTTCCAACCCACATTTGCATGTGGCCGCACCTTAACACAGTGTCACGTACGCGATAACGTGGGTAATAGAATCGGTTTTATCGCGTTTTTGTGATGGATATTCTTATGGTTCTTTGGTATATCACATTTGGTAAGTAAACTTGGAAACCTTTGGAAACTGTGCAGAACTGTATAAATAAAAGAGAAGTATTCGAGGTACACTTATAAATCTTTCTTTTATAACTGTGAGCTCGATAACTTGTACGCTGAATTATCTGTACTGTTAAGTCAGTCCGAACAGAGCCGAACAGATCCAAACAAAGGTAACAAATTTAGATTTAGTTTTCTAAAAAAAGTAGCATCACGACTGTAATCCCTAAGCACGGTAGATATCCCCTCAGATTTTAAGAGATTTGATCTGTACTAAGGTATCAGGATGCAAGTCTATCGTCACTGCTAGCTGCTAATAATAACTGGTTTCTTAACAATGTTTTTCTTCAGCGTTTGCGAGCGCTGACATTGTTCACATACATTTTTCAAACAGAAAAATCTAGTGGTCTACGACCGAACCTACGACCTTAATAATAAAAAGGCGAGGCGAGATTTTCCACTGGAAATCTCCATTACAATCACCGATACTTAGAACAAAAAAATGGTAAGCAATTCTACGTCTATCATGCACGATATCAACGGCAATTTTGACGTCGATTTTGGCAGTTTATTTAAGGTGGAAGTCGTCCTTTTTTCCATGCAAACGTTGCCTTACTTGCATTAGGAAGAGACCTGCATTAGACCTTAAATGCATTTAGGAAGATGATTACGTTTAACATTTTGCAAAAAAAAATTAAATTGCTATTACGTTTACGCTAAACATGTTTATCTCGGTAAACGTGCTTAGCTAAATAAAACTAAATAGATTGTTGTGGAGCGGGTCTTATAAGTAAGGCCATTTATTGTATATACATTAATTTATCAGCTTTTGTATCATTTAATACAGGTATTTTATAATTGGTGTACAAAATACATTTATGCAACAGTTGAGCTATCTACAGACCGTTGCAAACGATCTGATCTGGATCTGGCACTGATCTGGATCATTTGAGCTACCTTAGCTCAACTGATCCAGATCAGTGCCAATCGGAAGCGTTCCTAAAACAGCTGTTATTAATTTACTAATATTTGAAGTCAAGCTTAATAAAAAAAGAGAAGCACAGAATTAAGAACCTGCTTTCGAAGTGGGTTAAAGATAAAAAGGCGTCCTCTTTATTCCTTAGCCCACTTTGATCTCAATCCCTGCGTATATGACGTCAAGCCATAAGATTTTATCACCGCAGTAATTTTGTTCATTAATTAGTATGCTCCTTATGACGAAAGTCGTCAAATGCAGTACATAACTCTTAATAATCTTATTTTATTATTTTTATTGCCACCCAAAAATACCTTTAAGAGATGATTAAGAGAAGGATTGATAGGATATTACTAAAAGTTAAGAAATATTAGGCAATATTTTCACCCAATACTGGGATACAAGAGGTTGTATCCTACTAATATTATAAACGCGAAAGTTTGTAAGTATGGATGGATGGATAGATGGATGTTTGTTACTCTTTCACGCTCTAACCAATAAACCGATTCAGATGAAATTTGGAATAAACATAGATTATAACTTGGATTAATATATAGGCTACTTTTTATTCCGAAAAAATAACGAGAACGAGAAAAAAAGTGCCACGCGGGCGATACTGCGAGCGGCCGCTAGTACAAAATAAAGTATAGAATAGTAGCCTAATGCGTAGAAATGGAATGTTTTCAAAGCAAACGAACATTGGCCAGCTCCTCTGGTATACCTGTGTCAAGTCCACCCTCGCGAGGTTAGCATAACACGGGGCCAACCCTCCAAAACGTAATATGAGAACCATTATTACTATAGGAGAGCTTCGTTGCAATTAAATAACTAAGAAAATTAAATTTTAAATTAAGGTAGCACTTAGTTGCTTAATAAACTCATTGATGGGCGAGGATAATATAGAAATAGGAAAATATAGAAAATATTTATTGACACCACACAAAACAATATAAAAACATGGGTGATACTCAGTGATGATCAGTCTCTCAGTTGTGGGTTCGATCTCCACTGAGGATAAACAATTTTGTGTGAAGAACATAGATATTTGTTCTCTATATGTTGTATTCTAAGTATGTATTTACATAAAACGAACATAAAAATTTTAACAGCAATCTAGTTCTCATAGTGCTTAGTTTGGGGCTAGATAACGGTGTGTCAAAAAGTTTACAAATATTTATTAATTTACTTTATTTTATTTAGTTAAATAATACAACACACGTTACTAATAAACGTGGCGAACGAAACAAATAAGAACTACTATTACTTTTTGCGCTTTTGTTTACTCAAAAAGCAATAGTACAAAAGTAATGACTTATTCGAACATCACCTATTAAGTAATTAAGCTACCAAGTGGTACGTTGCCAAGGAGCTGTCAGTAACACGCTGACCATACCATGTCTCCTGGAACTGGTTCGTTATCTGTGTCACTACGCTTGCCAACGCTTAGCATTCACTATTCGAAGGAACGTGGCTGCCGATAAAAATGAAAAAAAATTTAACATGGTCCCCAATTGTGGTCCGGACTTGTACTGTCAGCTTGCCAGACTGAAGCTCTTTAAAATTTACAATGACACTTGTTTAAGTAACCATATCAGTTCATTATGTTTAACTATCCAAGTTTATGTCCCTGCAAGTGTCGAGGAAGTCTGAAATGCGGATTCGATTTTCATGTTAGAAAATAATAACAATGATCTGCAATTTTTCGAATGCAGACTTGCTAGTGGAACAAGCAGATTGCTCACCTGATGTTCAGTGGATACCATCACCATCAAAGCCTTGCCTTGCAGGTCACGTTTGTCAGAAATGTGCCCTACGATGCACTGTTCTGCGTCCATCTGACAACCGATGTGGCGCGGCGGGTGAATGTCCGCCTGCGATGCAGGAGGTTGCGGGTTCGATTCCCGTTTTGGGATAAATGTTTGTACGAACTGCAAATATTTATTTCGGGTGTTCTGGGTATTTTCTATGTATGATAAAAATATCTATGTATGTAATGTATTGCATTAAGTATATATACCCCTCTAGTACCCATAACACAAGCTCTGCTTAGCTTGGGGCTAGATGATGTTGTGTGAATGGTCCAGCATCATCTTAAATTATTATTATTATTATTTTATTAACTTTTATTATTATTATTATATTATTAAGTATATCAGTCATCTAGTACCCATAACACGAGCTTTGCTTAGCTTCGGGCTAGATGATGCTGTGTGGATTGTCCAGCATAATTATTATCATTAACATAAGGTTTACGGTGATAAGCTGTAATTTCACCGGGACTCGCACCTTTAAACCGGAATAAGAGCTCAACCACTACTTATACATTAAAAACTTCGTTAAACTGGGCAATGGGTTTACCTATTCACACACATATACATACTTTGGTCAGTAGGTAGTTGCAACCATTTAAAATATTTGTATAGGTTCGAAAACAAATCTAGCTCAAATTGACTGTGTGATCGATTCCGATATTTGTGCACGAAAAAACAACTGCCGGACGGATTGGATAGGTATTTTTCACCGTACAATAATATTTGGGTAAGTTAAAAAAACTTGGAATAAAACAATGAATATCTGTTCAGGTTGTTAATTGTATAACTGTGCTTATGATAACAAGCAATTGTTTTAGAACAAGCGGTTCTAAGCCTTCTAATAATCACATACCGAACACACCTGAAAACCAAACGTAAGCCGCGCTAAGTAAGCCGATACTGTAATACGTTTGAGTGCAAAAACGTAACGCAGACACTGTAGTTTTGGGACTGGTTAATCCTGCAAATCCTTTAATGGACGTACGGAAATGTCTAAAAGGTGTAACCGCTTACTGTGTAGGCTTAGCGATACATTAAACACCATTTAGGATTTTCTTTATTTGAAGTTGGGATCACTCAGTGATACCAAAATAAATCGCCCTTTTAGTTCCTTCTTGGTTTTTTTATTACATCAAATTATATAATAATGGGTACAGAGACACGACAAAAATGAACGTATCACTGTCCCCGTTGAAATAAAAACGTCAAAATTAAACTCAAAAAGCATTTTTTCAAAAATATCCGCAGCTATGTGAATCTAAGTGCCAGTTCCTTGCAACCAAGCCAACCAACCATGTCATGAAGACAAAACAACGAGGGCATTGGGAATGAACAAAATTGGTCGAGATATTTCCTAGCCTACCTAATGTTATTAAGGTATGGTATGGTGGTATCAAGCAGGCCAGGTTCAGAGGCTTCAAACACAACAAAGTAAAAATATACTAGGCTGCAGAAAAAAAACTGAAAAAAAGGAATTGTTTATACAATTCCTATGTATGTATTTACTGTATTTATATTTAGTAGTTCTGATATAATTATTTATATCAGAACTACTACACTGCTGGAATACTATTGGTTTCTTCGCG
The DNA here is from genome assembly GCA_947095575.1 of Electrophaes corylata. Classification (NCBI taxonomy): domain Eukaryota; kingdom Metazoa; phylum Arthropoda; class Insecta; order Lepidoptera; family Geometridae; genus Electrophaes; species Electrophaes corylata. The sequence goes on along the minus strand of OX352698.1, from coordinate 6,544,402 downwards.
ATGTTTTCTTCCGCCGTTTGAGAACACTGGCATTGCGCAAATAATTTTTCGAATAGAAAAACACGACCTTAGGATCAGACGGCTGGATGGTTCCGGCTAAACCACCAGTGCTCTATATAAGCACCTTATATTATAGCCGTAACCCCGAGACTTTGAAAACATACACTAAAGCTAAAAAAAAAAAGGAATAACTAAAGGTTTTTGGGAATTTATTAAACTCAGTATGGTGTTTTAAATTATTATTATTTTTTTTTTTTTATTATTATATTTTTGCGGCTTTGGTATCACTGCGGCCATATGGCCTATTGTGATCGCCATTAACCGTCGTGATTATTATTAATACAATTAATTTTAAAATAAATTCATTTGAATTTAAAATGAATCTTGAAGCCATGACAGACGTCTCATTCCAAGTCCAATTTGATTGAAAGTCATAAATATTTGAATGTTATTCAATTATTCAGTAAACGAACTTCCTTTCATTGAACTAGTTACGTGGGTTAAAGGTTTGAAAATTTAATTCTTTAATTTTCTTTCCATGCAAAGGTTGCTCGGAAGAGATTGTTTATATCGATAAACTCCCATTGTTTGAAGCATTACTTTTAATTGTAAAACGTAGCTAAAAATAAAATATAATATCAAAAAGTCCAGAACCTTTTTTTATACACGATGCTACAAGTAGATGGTCCATCTGATGTTGTATGGTTACTATTGCCATAAAGTATTCTCTCATATGCCCACCCAATGAATGTGCCCTACAATGCACTGTTCCGCGTCCATCAACCTAAGGCATATAGGTGCTTATAGTTTTTAATTATGTGCCTGTAATATTACTGGCACCCACACCCTTCAAACCGGAACACAGCAAACTGCTTGGCGGTAGAAATAGATATGGTGGTAGTACTTCCACGGACAAGCCCTTTACTAAGAGCTCTACTCCTACTAAACTACTTGGATTTAACGCCGTGATAAAATTGATTTATTTACCATTTTTATTCATATTTCTTTGATAGAATATTCACAAAGATTATCCTTTGCCAGAAACATTATACACGTTGTGGGTGTAGCATAGAATACGGTACAGTTACTACCCCTGAGTGTGGAGCGGTAGATAACAAGCGCGCGTGAGGTCGAATACGTTAGCGATATGGTCACTTTTAGCAAGCGTATTCTTCGTTTACGCTGTGTTTAGATAGTAAACCTTGGCTTTTATCTTCATAACGAGTAAAAACCTTTGCTTTTGTTGCTGTATTATTTATTCACTTACTTATCGAAAATTTTTTTAATGGAGATCGCTCGTACGTATAAGATTACCGCATCTCTATAAAAGATTTTATATAGATTCACTATAGATATACCAGTGGAATACGCGCATTTTCATCTGCGTGAACTTGTTTTCATTCACGCTTCAACCCTCGCAGTACCCGTTTAGGGGTTGAAATTCGGGAATTACTTTCTCAGTACACCTCAACGCGCACTGACGAAGATACCTTGAACTGTACGACGTCTATATGTCAATCAGGACAAAGATTATAATATATTATAAGTTTAGGCTGTACGACGTCTATATGTCAATCAGGACAAAGATTATAATATATTATAACATATACTAACGTGACTAAAGAAAGAAAACTAAAAACAGTGCGGCTATGAAAAAAATTTGAATAGAAATCCGCTGTTCCGAACGGCCACCAGAAGATTTAAAGATAGTTTAGTTTTAGTAAAATTGTTAACAGGGCACAGTAAATAAAGACTTTTGTAGGGAGTAGGTAGGTAATAAAAATATAATAAACATTAGGAAACAGTATAGAACAGTATAGGAACAGTATAATATATTTTATTTTTAGCTTATAACAGTAAATAGTCATTGTATAATGATATAGTAGGGTGCTGCTAGATTTAAGGAAATAAATGATTGAAATCAAAGTAGTTTCAATTGTAGGGCTTTTAGATAGGTAGATACCACCTAGATATCCTCCCTTCAGGAGGATATACTGGTATAAAACATAGGCATAGCTTCGATAAACAACCCCTTCCATATAGTAGATAGTCTAATAGCAAGGTCAGTAGGCAGCACCTGAAACATAATAGCCAATAGTAATTAGAGATTGTAGTAAACAACCATATAAACGCATAGATAGATATAGAACAAACCATGTAAATGTATAGGTACCTATAGACAAATAAAGTTAGGCGCTTGCTCGGAGGGGCACCTAGCGCGGGGTCCGAGAAGTAAATGTTAGTAGCGACGATTACAGCGAAAATCGTCTCAGTCAGGAAGCATGCCAGCATTATACCTCAAGAAAGAAGAAGTAAAAGTAGTGAATAGTAGTGAAAATAGGAATAGCAGTGCCGCCCTCGGATACCCCCCCGCTAGCAGCCCGTCCGCCTCGAGCGCCCCCTGTCGACCAAACTCAGCAACGTTGTTTCAATTCAAGCCCGATAGAATCCCAGCCACGCATGTACACCGCGACCTTGAACGGAGCGAAGCCGGAAATTTAATAGAAGAGTTTATACAGTCCACTCAGATAGGAAAAACCCCGGGTTCGACTCCCAGTCCCGTACATCAGCGAATAACAAACAAACGAGCTGCGCCCTACACAGTCCCTCACAAAGCTATAAGCTCTCTGCGTTTCATTTTTGCTGTACAAAATTGATTTCACTGCTTTCAATCTCCTCCAATATGGACCTAACTCCATCATAGATGCAGGGTGATGCCTAAATCACATTTCGATAGCAGTGGCTGCTCATCAGTATGCAGACAGTTTAAAATTCATATATGGTACAACGGTGCCTGTACATCCGGCCATATGGAGTATGCTCTTGCTCTTTTGCTCTTTTACTATCAGTAAATCTTTTTGACGCACTAGCATAGTACTGCAAAATATCGTTAAATTTATTGGAATTTATGCCAGTGTTCTCAAACGGTGAAGGAAAACATCACGAGGAAACTAGTTAGTATTCTAGCAGCGGTGATAGGCTTGCAATCTGTGTTAGAGACATAAAATATAGTAGTAAAATATACTATTAAGAAATGATTTAAGAATGACTGGCAGCACAGGCATGTAGGTGGCAACACCGAATTGTCTGTCTGTCTGTCTGCCATCTGTACTTCAAATACAATAACTCGCCTCTCTGTTCATTAAAATCTACACTAATATTATAAAGAGGAAAGCTTTGTATTTTTGTATTTTTGTATTTTTGTATTTTTGTATTTTTGTATGTTATGAATAAACTCAAAAAGTACTGGACCGATTTTAATCATTCTTTTTTCATTAGAAAGCTACATTATCACTGAGTAACATAGGCTATATTTTATTTTGGAAAAAAATAGCGTTCCGTAAAATATTTGGGTTTTTCAGACACAAGGTGTAAAAAATCAACCAGAAAAGTTACTTATTTTGCGTACGCTGCCTAAACTATAAAAGATAGAACCATAAAATGTTCTAAACAATTGTAGATCTTATAAATATCTACAAAAAAGTCAGGGACACACTATACCTATCTATGTCGAGTGAGGCACAACAACCATTTTTTTATTTAAAAATCTTCAATTTTTTTTGGACTACATTTAAACGCATTTATTTTACTCACACTATTAATCCTTATCGAAATAAATTATTTTATCACTAAGTACAGTTCATGTAGATAATATTTGGTCTTTAAATGATTAGAATTGGACGTTTGGTTTTGAAGTTATGGCGAAATTAAAATATTACGATTTCTGCTGCACGGCCCGTTGCGAAGTGAGCGTCACCAAGTTGGGAGTGCGCGTGCAGGGGAGTAGTTTAGATCTATGAGTTAGGTACCCGCGCGGCTCCGACGCGAGGTCGGCTCCCTACGCAGGTGTTTTATAAAAAGGACATTAATTCATAATGTCATATAGTTTTATGACAAAATCTGTACAAATAAATAAAATTGAAGTGTCTGTTTGTAATATTAAAATAACGCTTTTTACTACATGCATAGGAATGTATATACGATACATATACCAAAATAGCATTTTTTTAAATTTTTGTCTGTGTCTGTCTGTTTGTTCCGTGTAATCTCTGGAACGGCTGGACCCATTTCGACGGGACTTTCACTGGCAGATAGCTAATATAACAAGGAGTAACTTAGGCTACTTTTTATCCCGAAAAAATAACGGGAACTGATATAAACTGCCACGCTGGCGAAACTCCGAACGGCCGCTATCTGTTGGTGACATCGAGTACTACTTCAGTTAAGATTTGTAAGTAAACATGTTTACCGCCCAACGAAGTGGGCACCGGTCAGCTAGTATAATATAAAGTGATTCGCTTTTCATTTACGAGTCACAACCAATCTGTCTCGTATGGAATACCAGCTACTGCAAAATGTGGGTAAGTATCAAATGTAATATTTGGACGTACCTCTGACTACCTGTTAAAAGATCTAAGAGATTTAAACCGCCTATGTAGAAAATATATATTCGTCAGCTAATTCATTACTAATACCACCACGTAGTACTCGTATCACCGTAGGTAGTAGCGGTCACCCAAATAGCCTCTCTACAGTGAGCTCTTAGTACACGAATTCAAATTGTCAGAAATAATGCCTAAATTATTGTTGCTATCGTGATTGACAGACAGCATTGTTTTAGATTTATTTGTGCTAGAAGACAATGCTTTTGTAACAAGATGTTTCAGTAACGGATTAATAATAATAATAATGTTGGACAATCCACACAGCATAATTTAGCCCCAAGCTAAGCAGAGCTTGTGTTATGGGTACTAGATGACTGATATACTTAATACAATACATTACATAATATGTATAGATATTTTTTATCATACATATAAATATTTGCAGATCCGATTTGGTCGATTCCGGATTTGAACGAAGAAGCCCTCGTATCCAAAGCTCGGGCCTGTTTGGGCGTGTTCGTACTGAGCTATTTGGTAGCTCACGGTACACGGGTAATGGCATGTTGGAAGCATACAAATGGCACTGATGTAAAGTGGTAACCATCACCTATCGCAAAGCGTTGCCTTGCAAGTCACGGTCACACGTGCCCTACGATACATTGCTCTGTGTCCATCAACCTGAGGCATATTGTAGTTAAACCTCATGTGCCTATCTTTTCACCGGCACCTTAGCCGGATTACAGCAAACATGGTGGCAGAAATAGGCATGGTGGTAGTACTTCCCCGGACGAGCACTTCATTAAGAGCTCATCTACTCCTAAAACTACTACATGGTGGCTGAAGTTTGCATGGCAATAGCTTTTCGCAAACGAATTCACGCTTGGTCTTCTTCTAAAAGTAATCTGTTATGGGCCAATTTGATTCAAATTTAAGCCAGAATACTGAGAAAACCAAAGCAATTATACTCAAATTAGGAGCTCGTTCATCATAGAGGATTATTTTGCGTTTGTAAAGCTTCTGAGAATAACTAGTTTTACATAATTAATTTCAGTATATTCAAGAAATTTCAAATTACACACTTAAACATTTTTGTTGAAATAAATTTCAAAAACCACGCAATCTCCCGTGGTGCTTAGATCAACCGCGCCGTCACGAATTCAAAACTGTTTTCTTATAATTCTCACTGGAGTTTTTTTGTTAATTATATGCAAATAAGCACTACTTGAAAACGCAGACTTAATAAACGTTACAAAAACTTTCCGAGTCTTTTACAATATTTTTCCGTGAAAAAATTTCTAGAAATTTTTTAAATCGTGTTTTAATATAATAGAGACAGAAGCTGCAAATATCGATACTAAATAATTTAAATTGTTTTCCAAACTTAAATGAAATCTGGTTTGTTCAAATCACTCCACAAACTCGGAAATGAGACACTCGATTCTATTAATACTTTGAATAGTTTGTAGTAAATTCAGATTGTTTAATACTGCTTTAAACTTTGCCCGTTCGTGAGTCAACGTAAACGCTTTTACTAGTAGTTAGGAAGATTGATGGAGTTGTGCATTTATAACGTGAACTGCAAACTGCAAGTTGAAAAGGAGATAAACTGATGATCAAACTGTTCACTTCTAAGGTTATATTTTATCCGTACCCGTTTACGGGTTGAATTTCAAAAATTCCTGTCTTCGTACACACCTACCCACCCCACCAAGACGAATATACTCTGAATATTTCAAGTTTTTACGACTAGCTTAGGTTGTGCGTTGTCTATATGTCAGTCAGCCAGTCAACCAGGACAAATATTCTAATAATTGGTATAAATGATTGACATCTTTTATCATAATCACCCGTCTAAAGATCCCACTGCTGATATAGGCCTACACCCTACCATTTCTATCCACCTCTCACAATCTTTATGTAGTTAGGTCATTGTGTAGGGGGCGTTCTACGCTCTGTCTTGTTTTGTGATCGTCATTGAAACCTGAACTGTAAAACTAATAATATGTAATCTTGGTTTTTGATTAATTACGCTACTGGATATTAGACCATCCATTCGTCCACCGCCTACCTTAAACTCCAGTAGAAGTCTTCAGTGCAGCACTTTTCAGTTCAGTTCACTAGCTGTGATTTTCATATTATGCATTGCTACTTGCACGTAGAGCGGAGTAACAAGAATTTCGTGTAAAACTGCAATGGATTATTTGCAAGCATTGATTATTTGAAGTATTTGCCCAAGTAAAAACTGGCACTTTTTATTCTTTTTATTTTTTTCCTATTTCTGTTTCCTAGCAACTTGATGTGTTCAAGTTTGAAGGGTGTGTGTGTCGGTAAAACTACAGGCTTAACACCTGCGTGGCAATACTTAATTAAAGGTAACCACTTAAAATCAGGTGGGTTATCTGTTGGTTCCACCTGGAAGTCCTATTAAAAAAAAAGTCCAAACTGTATTGCAAACCTACATATTCCAAAGTACTATCTCTGTGTACAATGTAATGTATAATGTAGTGTATATCCTGACTGACGTATAAATCATCTAGAATAAATTCGAAGGCCTGTTTAATTAAATTCATTAAGCGTTTGGATGTGGCTTGTAGCAACCTGTGTGTGCACTGTAAGCTTCGGGCACATCGGATGTCGCTACCTGCTACATGTAAGCGAAAAGTTTTGTAGTTTCTAACTAACTTAAATAAAAGTTCGTCCGCCGCGGTTCCACGTTGCCGCCATTGATCGCTTAGTGAGGCAGCACAACAAAGCAAAATTTTGCATTTAGAATAATATTTATGTACAAAAGAACAAACCGAGCGTCCAAGTTCACACTGTATGCTTTTTTTTATCTTTGCACCAATTCATAAAATATTCATTAGAAGTAATTCTAAAATAACCGAAAAAGTGAATAATAAGGAATAATGCATGATTACAAAAATAAGGGTATATACCAAATTTAATGTTTGGAAGTACCCTTTAGAAATCCTCGAAGAATCTCGAATAGGTACTTGGTACTATGAGATCTATGGAGATATCTACCGGACATAGAGAAGTCGTTTTTTTTTTAGGATGTAATAGCTTATGCTCAATATCTTATCTTGGTTCCAATATCTCACAAGTTTGTTAGGATCTTATTTACCAAGAATCGTTTGTAACTGATGAATGGCTTCATCTCATTGGTTAATATTACAGTGACAGTTTATACTGGTCAATGAGATGAGAGTTTATCTGTCTGGCAACAACCCGTAGTAATACTGAAGAATGCACCTAAGATATTGGAATAGGGTATTAGTTGCCATTTGTTTTGTTGTCTATTGTTGGTCTCGTATACCTTGTTTTTATAAGTACAAGTGAAGTTATTTTCTTACTAACTTCAACACCCACTGTACCTATTGAAGGGTTCGATTGAATATTTCCTGAAAATATCAAGTCTCTACGACCAGCGCAAGATATACGTTGTATAATATCAGTCAGTCAGTCAGAACAAAAAACTATAATTGGTATAAAACTATATTTTATTTATTAGTCGCAAAGATTAACTGTTACTATACCAATAATGAGTATTACCTTCTTTATTTTAATATGTAATTTAAAGTCTTTGCGTATTTGGTATGCGGAAAGCATATACAAATTATGTAGTAGGTACTGAAAGGAGTTTGATATCTTTTGTAATTTTACGATATTTTTATAGCAGAGCTAACAAAATTGATACATTTATAAATGATTATGGATTGCGAGATTAGAATCGCAATTTATGTTCTCACAGTAGCGTTTAGTAACCCTAGGGCCTCTAGCTTATATAATTTGTTCCAAAGTTTTGAATAGACAGCCATGAAGTGGTTTGATTTCTACATCGTAATCGCTCTAAATGACTGTACATAATATTGTATTTGTATACAATTATAAGAATCTATGTCCTGACTGACTGACTGACGTGTAGACAACACACAGCCTAAATCACTAGTCGAAGAAACTTTTAATTTTCTGGGCATATTTGTTTTGGTTTGCTGGCGTATATATACTCGTACTAAGAAATTATTTCCTGAAATTAAGCCCCTAAAGGCGGGTACAGAAGAGGGCTAAAGTCTGACGTGGACTAAGTCGTGCACTTTTCCACTGGGTCTATAGCCAACGAACATGAAATAGTATGCATAGTAATTGAATGCGTTAGCAAAACTAGACATAGAATAGCTTCGAAGCAAATTAGCCCTTCCGATGAGGCGCCTAAAGCAATTATTTGCGTAAACCTTCTTTGGTGCAATCTATTAAAACACTTTCAATTTTAGCAAACGCAAGCGTTAGTTTACGCTTTTAAGTTTTGTCTATGAATTTGTTTTAGAACTCACTGCATTGTGTATCTTAATATTTTGGTAACAAGGCAGATTTTGCTGCTTGTGCGTTGATTTTCTTTTTGTGGTAAGTATACTTGACCCAAGACGTGATGTTTTTTTGTTACCACTGCTGTATAGACTTCTGTTATAGGTTTTCCAGGAAAAACGATTTAGAGCCTTTTCAATCCTTTGACTTCCCATAATCCCAAAAATGCCGTTTTATCGTTTAGCGAAACTGAGAGGGGTTGCCATGACACCAAGTGTCACCAACGATGATAGGCGGATTGGAGACGGAAATGCTGCTGCCCATTTCTTGGTGCCTTTCTTTAGTCGACTTTTACGACATCCACAGGAGGTGATGAAGAGGTTCTGTGCTATACCAATCAGCTCCAACCTCGGCCGGCCAGGCAGTGTGGGAACCATGTGATTTGTGCAGTTTTTTTTTTTTTTTTTTAAATAAGTTTGTTAGGAAATGAATCATAGCTTTTCCAATTTTTGTTCTTTAACCCTTAGTTAAGTACGTCCAAACATTTACAACTGTTAAATCTGTTCCGTTCTATCTGCTCTGTGCTTTCTTTATATTGATCTGTTTCCTCTTTCCTTTCAGCTTTTCACCAATGTTTTATTTCTATAACTTTTCAAACACGTCGAGCTTAAACGCGTGAAAAATTTGCAAGTGTTTCCGGTTGTCTTGTGACAGGTACTGTAAACACGGACAGTGCAAAAGCGTCAGAATTTGTAAACAGAACCGTTAAATAAACTGAAACCATGATGATTGCAGTATTTTGTTTTATATTACGTGTTCACTTCGTATACCCTGAAATACGAGTATGATTGAAAAATAGTTCATTATAGTACCTTCTCATAGTCAAAAGAATTACTTTGACCTTGGATTAGTTTCTTTTACCAAGGTTTCTTTAGAAATAAAGCATTGTTTCGTAGGTCATGCCCGTTGAGAACGTGTCGTACAATATACAGTCCTGTGTTCGTCAACCTGAGGCATACACGTGATAAACCTCATGAATTTCACCGGCAAATGTTCCTTCAAACCGAAACTTGATGGTATCAATAGGTATTTTGTTAATACTTCTTTGGACGAGCTGTTATTAAAGAGGCCTACTACTTAGAGATAAGGCAATTGGAAACATTTCATATTCAGTTAAAATCGGTTGTTTATCATGACGTACGATCAAATAAAAACAAACTAGAAACTTTACTCATACAATGAAAAGCTTGTTCATTAATAAAATTCAATTTTAATCTTTGTTCCAACACTGAAATTCAGACTTTCTGTACGGTGTAATAAAGCCATCACTAGCTCTAGAGCTAAACAACACGCCTACGGAGCTCCAACAGGATACAACCTCGATGTAAAGCGCGTACCCAAAAGGTAAATGGGTCATAAAAAGGCATATCAATATTGACCGAGGGGCGTACATCATTCCTGCTATACCCGCCATATCTCTATGACCACGTTCAAATGTAAAGCAGGTTCCGGCCCATGCCGGTACAATTTTGACAGTGGTCACAGCTCAGTAGCTCTGCTTTCTGTGCAGTAAGTCGTAGGTAATTAGTGCTTTCACATAGGTCCCATAGTGCAAACATGGCTTAGTTTGAGGCTATATGACGCTGCTGGGTCAAGTTTATCATTATTTGTCTATTAATGGTGTACTTTTGTCTCTTCGTTTTAATTTTAACGCTGATGTTCATACTAAAATGTAGAAAAGATATTGGTATTAATTGTTGGTATTGTACTTGTTTTGTTAAATAAAGTTTTGCTATGTATCAGAATTATAATATGTAAGTTTATTGAGTTATTCTAGAATTTGCTGATATGTTAATGTAAGTAACTTAGTGAAATCTGCATGAAATAGAAGATACATAAGTTTTTATTATACTATCGTCATTTACGCGTAGGACTGCTACTGCTTAATATAGGTGTCTTAATTTTCCGAATTACCAACTGTGTGTAAACTACTTATAAGGGAGTTTCAGATACCTTTGTTAAATCATTTTCGATCTAGACGCCAGCTTACCAAGCGCATGCCTACAATATGAATCTGGATTCTATATAACTGTGTCCTATGCCGACGCCACTAATTTATGTATCGAATTTTTATTTTAAACCCTTTTTCGAAATCTGATGTTTGGGGAGGCGCTGGATGAATGGTTCGAACGTTCCAAATAATTCGAGCAATATTTTGCGGTGAAAAATGATGGGTATAATGTTAGTAATGAAAAATACTGTAAGATTTTGAAATATTTCTGTAGGTAGGGGGGGAGAAGTGGCATGAAAGGGACACGTATTGAAAGGGACAAAGTCAAATTACCGGTAATTAAAAACGATTTCGAGACAACACTACTTGTGTCTTATGGCAGCTTTGATGCAAGTTCGTTCGCGGCTAACTTCATACTTCTGTCATTTCAAACATGGCGAATACATGCGAGTGTTGTTATTGGCATTGAATAGTATTTTTTCTGTTATAATTGTGAAACTTTTATCGAGTACTGCGTGTTACTTATTTATGTGTGAACCACTGTTGCAACTAGGCTGGACATCCACAGACGCAAGAACATAAGGTCAGTGATCTTTAATTTAATATTGTAGATTTTGTGGTTATGTTTTAAATTTTTGTAAGATATTTATATTTATGAAAGGGACACAACAAACGGTTATGAATGGGACACTTTTGCACTAGGATTTTAATATTTTTTTACTTCTTTTCAGATTAAAAATGGCTCCTAAAAAGAGAATTCGTGTTGATATTGAAGAAGAAGTTAGTGAAGTATTAAAATAAGGTTGATTCTATTAAAAAAACAATTATTATTTTTCAAGTGCAGTCTAAGTCTAAAAAGTGATATATAAAATTGTAAATTAGTCTTTAATTTTATATTAGTGTTAAATTTCTTGTTAATTATAAGGGAACTGATTATAAGTGTCTAAAGAAAAGCTTTAATATTTTTGAAGTTTGTTTTATTAGAGAAAAATATTTTGATATGGTTGATTTCTATTTACTTACATAAAAGTGTTTATCATATTAGCCTTTAAAATGAATACGATAAGATTTATAATGACAATAGTGCCTGCCAATTTCAATTTGATTTATAACATATCTAAGTGTTAAGTTTTGTACACATATTTCCTCGAAATTAGGTACTGTCCCTTTCATAAATTGCTGCGTCCCTTTCAATACAGTCCATTTATGAAAGGGACAAAATACAAAATTTTTAGAGATGCGTAAATAAATAACTTAGAGTTGATTAATGACAATTATTGCATTACATTTCAATTATTTAATAATAAACGCTTCCTATTTGACTCTAACCTGTTCCAAAAGTTTTCTTAATCACTTACTAGGACCTCAAATTCAAAAATGTCCCTTTCATGCCACCTCTCCACCGTAGGTAGTTGATGATTGTCAGGTTCCTAAAAAAATTATAAATTCTATAATAAGATCTTTATTATGGCTTGATGACTTGATGAAGATCGTGGGTTTGAATCTGGTCGTGCGCCAATACATTTTTTTATAAAAAATAAATGCGTAATACCAGCGTTCAATAATAAATATTTATGGCTAGTATAATACTTTTATAATATTTTATTTTGTAAATACATACTTAGAACATAATATAACACCCAGACCGAGAACAAATATCTATGTTTACAAATGTTTGGCTACTGAGCTGTAAAGTTAGTCAAAATAATGTTTGATAAGAAATCTAGGCCTTTATCCCATAAAACCAATTCGTTCACATATAAATTCTTCACATGTAAATTTCTGCATAAGGTTCATTTTCGGATTAAGAAAATACGATCACGTTTCACCTTATCGCTCTATGCTTAAGTGGCTCCCTATTCGCCTGGGTCGTAATATGCATATTCTTTCCCTTCTGTTTTCTATTATATTCAATCCTGTCTCTCCTAGCTATCTCAAGGAAAGGTTTGAATTCCTTCATTCCTCCAATGATTTTTCTCTAAGGTCATCAGACAACCTCTCCCTCAAAACGCCTGTACACAGCAGTACCTTCTATGGCAAGTCTTTTACAGTCCAAGCAGTACGTCTATGGAATACTTTGCCAGTAGACATCAGACGGGCATCATCACTCCCCATTTTTAAAAATAAGCTGAACAGTTTTATGATAATGACCTTTCTGCTTTATAATTTTACTACAGCCATATATATATGACGGAGACGCTGCTCCAGTATGGTCCAGCTGGTCGTCCGCGATATCTGCACTGATGACGTCACAGCTGTCTTCATTATGGTGATGACTCATGACCGTCGGCAAAACATAAACCGAGTCAAAGAAACATTAAATAAGTCAAAGAAACACCAAGAACGTTGTCACTGTCGTTTATTCCGCACCAAACAAATCTGGTTTTTACAGTAGGTCCGAACGGTGCGGCGGCTCGAGCCAGACTGACCGCCGTAGAGCGCGCCGCCCGTATTTATGCTAAACACAGCCGCGCGCAAGCTACCTCGCCATTAAGAGTGTTTTGCTTTTACGCGTCTTGTTGTTTTTACAATCAATTAATTAATGACCTTGTTGACCTTAGAATAATGAATCAACGCCTAATTAACTAATAATTCACTTAAAACTGAAACAAAACATTGTGATTTCAAGTAGCCCCGGCGTCTTGCTGACACCAATGTCGCCATTGCGCCGATACGGCCATTCTGACAGGCGGTGCGCGCTCTGCACCAGCCTCTGTTGTGCGTGATGTTTTAGTTCGTAGATTACTCGAAGATTACTCGAAGATTGCTCGAAGATTGCTCGAAGATTACTCGAAGATTACTCGAAGATTACTCGAAGATTACTCGAAGATTACTCGAAGATTACTCGAAGATTACTCGAAGATTACTTGAAGATTACTCGAAGATTACTCGTGGATTACTCGTGGATTACTCGTGGATTACTCGTGGATTACTCGTAGATTACTCGTGGATTACTCGTAGATTACTCGTGGATTACTCGTAGATTACTCGTGGAAGAGGAAAGGCCTGATGCTGTGCTCTGGGTGGTCCTGTTCGCAGTGGTACACAGAGGATCTAAAAAAAGAAAGGTTTTGTACTCGTGGATTACTCTTAGATTACTCGTGGATTACTCGTGGATTACTCGTGGATTACTCGTGGATTACTCGTAGATTACTCGTGGATTACTCGTGGATTACTCGTAGATTACTCGTGGATTACTCGTGGATTACTCGTGGATTACTCGTAGAAGAGGAAAGGTCTGATGCTGTGCTCTGGGCGGTCCTGTTCGCCGTGGTACACAGGGGATTTGGGAAATATGACTAGGTTGATGCTGTGTGTTCACAGAGGCTCTAAAAAGGAAAGGATTTGTACTCGTAGATTACTCGTGGATTACTCGTGGATTACTCGTAGAAGAGGAAAGGTCTGATGCTGTGCTCTGGGCGGTCCTGTTCGCCGTGGTACACAGGGGATTTGGGAAATATGACTAGGTTGATGCTGTGTGTTCACAGAGGCTCTAAAAAGGAAAGGATTTGTACTCGTAGATTACTCGTGGATTACTCGTAGAAGAGGAAAGGTCTGATGCTGTGCTCTGGGCGGTCCTGTTCGCCGTGGTACACAGAGGCTCTAATAGGATTAGCACTAGGATGATGCTGTGTTAGACACAGGGGTTCTAAAAGGTAGGAATAATTTTATGTTATTATTTTGTGACTTGGTATGCGAGCTGATGAGGAGGTGGTTTGGATTGGAGTTGTGTCCAATCCCACTTCTGATGACGGAGACGCTGCTCCAGTATGGTCCAGCTGGTCGTCCGCGATATCTGCACTGATGACGTCACAGCTGTCTTCATTATGGTGATGACTCATGACCGTCGGCAAAACATAAACCGAGTCAAAGAAACATTAAATAAGTCAAAGAAACACCAAGAACGTTGTCACTGTCGTTTATTCCGCACCAAACAAATCTGGTTTTTACAGTAGGTCCGAACGGTGCGGCGGCTCGAGCCAGACTGACCGCCGTAGAGCGCGCCGCCCGTATTTATGCTAAACACAGCCGCGCGCAAGCTACCTCGCCATTAAGAGTGTTTTGCTTTTACGCGTCTTGTTGTTTTTACAATCAATTAATTAATGACCTTGTTGACCTTAGAATAATGAATCAACGCCTAATTAACTAATAATTCACTTAAAACTGAAACAAAACATTGTGATTTCAAGTAGCCCCGGCGTCTTGCTGACACCAATGTCGCCATTGCGCCGATATATATTTTTCTCGGACTACTCTCTATTATTTAGCAAAGTTCCTTTTCTATTTTTTAGTTATGTATCAGTATATTGTATTTTTATTTAAGTATTAGTATTAGTTATGTTTATGACTATGTAGTTAAGTGTTTAATATTTTTTTTATCTCTTACTCTTATTTTATTATTACTCTTTGTGCACCACCGTCCCTTATCGCTTCGCTCGTTACTCTCCATCCTAAGGTTGCCTGGAAGAAATCGCTTTCAGCGATAAGGCCGGCCTTTGTACTCTGTTAAATCTAGATTTATAAGCTATCCTTGTGTACAATAAAGTGTTATCTATCTATCTATCTAATAGTCTTAAGTGAATGTAGGTGCTAGTTCCTTGTGTCTAAACTTATAAGAACAGGCAAGAAACTTACGGCATGTTTTTTTTTAATATTTTTTTTAAATAATATTATACAAAACTCCAATGTCACCACATTGGAGTTTCATATATATCATTCATACTAATCCAACTTAGTAAGGTGTATGGAACATAAAAATATGTCAAGACAAAGCAAGACATAAATCTCTGTTGCTTGCTGATATTTCAGTCCATAGAATCAAATGTGCATTTTCATAAGGCAAAAAGCCGTACACAATTAGTGCATGTTACACCTTGGGATACCAGTTGGGGCACCTTGAGATAGAGCGAAAGTTTTAAGAGGTTTCAATGTACTTTTAACATTTTTACTGTGAGATGGAACTTTCAAGAAATATTTTTCGGTATCCTTATTATTCTGATTATTGTTGTGGCTGTTGTTTGTACTTTTTTCTAAACATTTTTTTTATGTTTCGAACCTTCAAATCATTTATCAATTCAAGTCAAATTACAATTAAGAGGAAAATAAATGTATTTGGTAGCATTAAGTTTCTTTTATCCTAATTCTACTACCACGATATTTACGTACTCATATCTTTAAGAGGTATCATAAAACAATTCATGATCGATACTGAACCCCTGAAAACACTACCTTACCGTCCAAAAACAGTAGTAAATTGCTTTTATTGAATAAATGTCAAGCCGACCGAATTGGGGTGTTTTACTAAGAGCAGAACGGGCCCAAGCAAAGGTGTCGACTCATAAAATAAATTGAAATGCTCCGTCGATCAAGAAAGCTCTAAGTACGCAGCGGCCGCTCGCTGCTCAAACGATAAATCAACTCCAAGCTTTTATACAAAAAAAGAAAATACCGGTAAAGCCTTTTATTTGTTTTCAAACTATATTCGAACGGTTACTGAGCTTCCGATACTTTT
The DNA here is from genome assembly GCA_947095575.1 of Electrophaes corylata. Lineage (NCBI taxonomy): Eukaryota > Metazoa > Arthropoda > Insecta > Lepidoptera > Geometridae > Electrophaes > Electrophaes corylata. Next base: position 6,528,192 of record OX352698.1, on the reverse strand, counting down.
ATAAAATCTTGCTTGAATTGAAATTTCACATTTGAGCGCACAGGTCTCAGTGGAAGGCAAATGAGAGGGAAAAACGGATAACTGCTACACTTTCTGGTACGGTCCTTTAATTAGGCAGAAAAACGTTGCTTGAAAAGTTACTGTTTTATTACATTCTTAGCATGAATCTGCACGTTTACAGAATTTAAAAGATGAGTTCAAGTAAATTGATTGTTATCATCGTCTGTACTTTGTAGTTCCGTTTGAATAGTTGGTGCGGTTTGAAGGTCTAGCGTGCTTCTTGAACACCCCATTTTTATTGTAATTTATCAACAAGAATTATAAATCTGACAGTGAGTCTTTATTTGACGACCGATGTGGCGCGGCGGGCGATTGTCCGCCTGCGACGCAAGAGGTTGCGGGTTCAATTCCCGCCTTGGAATAAATGTTTGTACGATCTGCAAATATTTATTCCGGGTGTTCTGGGTATTTTCTATGTATAATAAAAAAAAATCTATGCATGTAATATAGTATTGTATTATGTATATCAGTCATCTAGTACCCATAACACAAGCTCTGCTTAGCTTGGGGCTAGATGATGCTGTGTGGATTGTCCAGCATTATTATTATTTATTATGAATAACGTTACTTAAAACCTGCCATGGAATAAAGACTAAAGACAAAAACCTGTCTTTTTACTGAAAACTCATAAAGCATGGTTGCAACTGTCAAAAACGACGCCACAATCGCTGTTGCTATCTAAGAATATGGACTAATCTATGGTTGCTATCGTGCTTGACAGATAGCGTTAGTTTCCATTTTTCTTGTACTAAGTAACGTATTCCGGATTTTTACGAAGATGCCCGTCGTAACTATTGTTCGGGTCTGTTCGGGCCTGTTCAGACTAAACTCACAGTACAGATGATTACGCGAACAAACGATTGAGCTCACGGCTACCCCTCTGTTGTGATATTCCGTAAAGTGACATTTTGTTTGTTGTAGGATGTTTGGTACGTAAGCCGTGTAATGTAGTACCCAAAAATATAAATTACTACTGGTGTATAATATACGACCCCTGTATCACTTCTAGTGTATGTCATAATAAGAGATTACTAAGGAACGCACTAGAAAATGGAGTATCTACATAATACCAACTCTGCGGTCACCAATACTACGACAAAACCTACCAGTTTATTCTTGATACACTACAAACTGATGGCCTATCTGATGTTAAGTGGTAACCAGCATCTGTAACAAAACATTGCCTCCTATGTGACGTTCGTAAGCAACGCGCCCTATGATGCAGTGCTATGCGTCCATCAACCAAGGTATAAAGTTGTTAAGTCTCATGTGCCTGTAATTTCACCGGCATCCATACTCTTCAAACCGGGACACAGCAAACTTCTTGGCGATAGGAATAGGCGTGGCGGTAGTACTTTCTCGGACAAGCTCTTTACTACTATTGTTGATAAGGGTAAAGCCTTTGTCCAGCAGAGGACCAATCCAGTTTGATGACGTGAGAAAGTATATACATCTGCAAATATCTTATAAAAACCCATAATTATTAATATTTCATCACAAAAAATATCAACATAAAAAAAATCACACTTGAAGCCTATAGACTTCTCCATCTTCATAGACACGTACTCTATCAGTAGGAGGTAAGGGATAGGTGGATAGGTGATAAACATCTCCCACCTCATCTCTTTATGCACCTTCCCACCACCCACTGCTTACCATTCATTGCCCACCACCCACTGCTTACCACCCACCGCTTACCACCCACCGTTTACCACCCACCGCTTACCACCCACCGCTTAGCACCCACCGCTTACCACCCATTGCCTACCACCCACTGCCTGTCACCCACCGCTTACCACCCATCGCCTACCACCATAGCTTATCACCCACCGCTGACCACCCACCGCTTACCACGCACCGCCTATCACCCATTGCCTACCACCCACTGCCTGTCACCCACCGCTTACCACCCATCGCCTACCACCATAGCTTACCACCCACCGCTTACCACGCACCGCCTATCACCCATGGCTTACCACCCACCGCTTACCACCCACGATTTATCACCCACCGCTTACCACCTACCGCCTATCACCCACTACCTATTACCCCCTGCTTACCACCCATCGCCTATCACCCACCATTTACCACCAATCGCCTACCACCCACTTCCTATCACCCACTACCCACCACCCACTGACCGCCGTCCAACACCCACTCACTAATACCACCCACCATCATCTCACACAGGTTCCTCCTTTCCACTGTCACATAGTTTTTACTCGTCCGTGCACTTTTTGAGTCCGGGGGGTCTGTTATGTGCTTGGAAAACAGGTGTATAGCTTTCGCATTCACCTTGTTTTCATTTCAAAGTTGGCTCTCTCCCTTTTGCCCTCAACCCCCCCATTTGGTGGTTTTTACTTTGCAAGTCACACCCATCAAACATGGCCGTGCAATCGCGTGCATTGTGACTACCCCCTACCCCTCACCCCCTTCCTTAGTATTGCATCTACCTAAGCAATTTTTCCAATTAGCTAACATGAACCCCCTAATCCTAACCTTGCTTGATTCCCATTTTACACGAGTCCTACATTGTTTTTTTTTCCGATTTGAAGATGCGGGCGGAAGCATGTTCTTACAAACAAATGTTTTTTTCTTTACTCGCATTAACGTGTAAATTATTTACTTTGATTTATCTATTATAAAAATTGTAATTGTAATTTAAAAAGCCTATAAATACCACCAACTGCAAAATGTGGGTTTGTATCAAAATGTAATATTTGGACGTAACTCTTCCATTAGACATCCTCAAAGAATTTCGAGTAGGTATTTGGTTCTAAGATATCTGATGGGATATTAACTGTGGATATAAATTTCAAACACTAATATCCCATTATTTAAATTTCGCAATATTTTGCATTTTTGTCTTTGGTTTTATCAAATAACTTACTAATTTAACTTGATCAAAAAATTAATTACCTATTGCTACTTTCCAGTTTAAGGTTAGCAGTTTTACCAGATTGTATCAAGATCTCATTTTCTCAATTTGAATTGCTGATTCTGAAGTTAGAAAATTGTTTTAATCCAATTTTGATTTGACTTTAACACGGGGAAAACACAATCTGTTCTAGTAAAATACTATTCTTGTGTTTTAGTTTATAAACGGCTATTCAAAAAATAGCTTAACGACTTTAATTCCCAGGCACGGTAGATATCCCATCAGAACTTTTAGTACCATGTACCTACTCGAGATTCTTTGAAAATATTTAATGGTATATTTGGTACACGATATTTTAATTCACCGTTTGAGAGCGAACATACATTTTTCTATAGAAAAATCCATTAGTGCACGACCAGATTCGAAACCACGACCTTAGGATCAAAAGGCGGCTTATTTGTTTTGTTTATAAATTAACTTTTAAAAAACAAGTAAAGGGTTTTTATTAAAAATGCTAGCAGCCACATTTTCATAGACCCCGTAGCAAAAATGTTATTCCCCACTTAAAATTATAAATAAAAAAGAGGTTTGATTAAAAACAGATGGATCGGATAAGTCAAAAAGCCTTTGGTTTTATATTGATTTCAGTTAGTGTCTTCTCTATTTTGAGGTTAAATCATAAATCTAGTACAAGATAACAGTATAACACAAATATTCTTGTTTTTACCTGTACAAATTTCGTAATTTTTGCATTTTTATAATTAATAAATAAATACAACAGGTATTCTAGAACATAAAAATTAAAGTGGAAAAAAGAGATGTCAAAAAATATTTTGGTTGAACTCGATAGCTTACAAAACCGCGTGTTTTTTTAATGAACTATGCAGTTTTTATAGGTATTTGACTGCAAACTTTAGAATAAGTTTGAAAGTTTCACTCCAAAGATTGTATTTGAGTTATAAATCTTGTAACCTTATTTTTAACCGTAGATTTGTATGTAAATGTGTGCAATCACCTAAAAAATCTTAATTTTTCCTTAAATTCGTGTATAAGGAACTTATTTATTTCAATCAGCTTACTTTATTTGATTTCATTTATTCAACCCAACACAGGTTTAAATAAAAAAAAATTACGCCGATGTTACCTATTTTAATGATTATAAATATTCACACAGTCCTCAAAAACTGGCCGACGACAGGAATTCTAATTCAAAATAGTGAAACTGGCTGTAAGATTAAAGTAAAAAAATAAAATTATAAATCAAATATAAAAATAAAATAATAATATATTATATTATAAAGCTGCAACACAGGCGCTAAAACATATCCTTTATAAGTATATAAAATTTTGCCCATTTTCTTCAGAAATCTTTTTTGCCAACTTTTCGTAGAATCCTTCTTGGCAACTTTTTGGACCATTTCTGAAAGGAGTTTTTTTACTAACCTTTTTAATTCTCCACAGGCTGCAGGCACGGCAAAAATGTCATGATGATCACTTATGAAGTCACCATTGTTCGTCACGATTGACAGTTTCCGCACAAACTGTCCCTATAGTGGGTATCGCTTCCACTGCGCGTCACTAGTTGTTGTCCAGGACCGGGAGGACCGGAGGTGAAGAGAGCCACGTCTGCCGGCTTCAGGCGTGGATCTGAGCCACAACCGGGTCCGCATTCTCATTTAAGGGCGTCGGGGTAAAATGTGGGTGGAAAGGGGGTGAAAACGCGCACGCGTCCCGCACCCTGTTGCTTCATTGTGAGGGGAAGATATCGATGATTTTTTTTATCGATATCGTCCTAAACAGTAGGTATGTTTGTTACTCTTTCACGCTCTAACCAGTTTACCAATTTAGATGAAATTTGGAATAATTATAGATTGCAACCTGGATTATACAGGCTTTTTTTTATCTCGAAAAAATAACGGGAACGGAAAAAACTGTCTCGCGGGCGAAGCTGCGAGCGGCCGCAAGTTTTCAATATTATTAGGTACTCAGTCAGTGTTTTCCAACGTCATTTTTCTTGATTTTACATCCTTTTGCCCACGATGTTTGAAAATAACGTCGATATTTACTAGTAAAAATTAATAACATAACAAATATTATAATATAATATTATTATAATATTATATCAAAATTATGAGTTATCAGCCCAAAATAGAAAACAATACCACCCCGACACAGCAAATAATTATACTATGTATTATATAGCACAAATATATGTAGTGGGACACACACAACCTACAGAACAGAAGGCAGAGCAGTTGAACTATGAGGCCAGTCAGTTTTTATCAATTCCTTTTCTGATATACCTCTGCATTAAGACATACTCTGAAAATTTCAAGTCTCTGCAACCAGCGGCTTAGGCTGTGCTTTGTCATGTGGCGCGGCGGGCGAATGTCCGCCTGCGACGCAGGAGGTGGCGGGTTTGATTCCCGCCTCGGGATAAATGTTTGTATGATCTGCAAATATTTATTCCGGGTGTTCTGGGTATTTTCTATGTATAATAAAAAATATCTATATATGTAATGTATTGTATTAAGTATATCAGTCATCTAGTACCCATAACACATGCTCTGCTTAGCTTGGGGCTAGATGATGCTGTGTGGATTGTCCAGCATTATTATTATTATTATACTTATGTCAGTCAGTCTGAACAAATTTTCTTATAATTTGTATAGAAGATTAGACTATAGATTGGTTCTATAATATGTTTTTGATGTCAATATCTTTATCGATAGCTAACTCTGTCCTTCACTAAAGCCCCTGCCTCATACCCCAGCAACCTGTAACACCCCCACCTGACCGTCGTTTAAACACTGACTTATCAAAAAACTTATGTTTAAATAAGATACCGTTACAAGTCTCACCACAGAGAAGGGAGACTGGATCCGGATTGTAAACGGGTTAAACGATGCCTCTTAACAAATAGGTACCCAAAGTATCCCATTTCAAAATTAATCCCTATCTCTCATTATGAGGTTGATTTTACTTTCAAAAGTTATGTCATAATCTGATTACCAAGACAATGCAGGAAAAAGGTTGGAATATTAATTTTCCGTACATTCTGTTGGAAACCCTTTTGTGAGAAATCATTTATGCAAATTATTGAGACGGATCTCGCGGAGGGGTCGCGTATCGAAATCGGTTTTGTTTGAATTGTTTATCTGTTTTAAGATGCAGCGTCCACGAGCCGCTTTTAAAACCCAAAACTTAAAGTACCTACTGAACACAAAGGATTTTTTTTTATTCAGATGCTAAGGCCCGTTTGATTCAAATGGAAAATAGTAGAAAACTGGAAGATTTAGGGATAAGTTATAGAAAAGTCAAACGTTTTCAACAAAAAAAAAAAATCAAATTAGGTTTTGGTTGTTTCTGAACTTAGGAACACTTGTTTATCTAAAGATTCAATTTTATTCCACGTGAAAAAACAAAATGATCATAGTTTATTTAGCGCAAAGAGGATTTTTGGTTCTTTTAATAAAAGTCTTACCAAAAGTTATATTAATTGAATAGTTGTTTAAATAAAAAAGAAAGAAAGAAAAACATGTTAATAACCTAAAGATTCCCATAGAAATGCTTATAACATATAATTTACAGAAGAATAAAATAGTACAATTTCGTTTTTTATTTTGCACGAGTAACTTTACCATGCTTTCCTGGGAAAACTCTGTGCCAGATACTTGTACGTGCCCGGCTCGACCATTCCAAGCTCAAAAGTTTATTGTTAGATCGGAGACTTTGACCAATAAGAGACATCTCTCTGAATATTTGATGCCTTGGTTTACTGATTGAATTATCCAGCTCACTAGAATTGTCTAGACTGGACGGTGTAAATGGAATCGATACATGTTTTATAACTTTAGCATTTACAATGACAGAGTAAATAAACGGTCTAGAGAAAGTCTAGGATTCATACTGACATCTGCCGTGAGCTCTTATCACAAACTATCAAAAAGGATAGTTTGGGACCCGATTGTTTGGGTCTGTTCGGGCCTGTTCGAATTGAACTCACGATTTAGGTAATTATGCTAACAAACTATTGAGCTTACTGTTGTCCCTCAGAGGGGTTACCATGAGCTCTATAGTTTGATTTACTCTGATATTTAATAATAACGTTGGGATATTAGTGTCTCATTTTGACTGCACCATTTTGGACAAAATTTCCAATATACACCTGGGGCCGTATCACGAGCTTATGTATTCGGTCGGTCGATGCTGTAACTTACATACGTATCACCAGCTCATAGAATGTCAGTTCCTCGGTAATTTTCGTAAATTAGCTAACACGGATATTCTTTCTCTATCTAACTTGTGTAACGTTCCAAAACTAGTTATCATTATTTGAGTATTTATCGGTAATTCACGGTTTTTATGTTTCGTTTTTCTATTCCCTCGTAAATCTTTAAAAATACTAACACCTTGTTCTATGATTTTACAAACTATTAAAGATGCTGTGTAATAAGATGAATTTGACCAAATACCAATATATAGCATAAAAAAAATCTAATGGAATTTCAAAATTTTACGAGGTTGATACCAAAAACAGATTTTGAACGCACATTTTGCAAGTAATTATCAATGTTACCATCTCACACAAGCAACGCTTATACAAGCGTTGCCTACAGTTAGTGTACATTGTACTTAGTACATGTGCATGTGCTTTTTACTATGGAAACGTAATGTACGTTATAATAGTAATAGAATATGACACCCAGACATAGAACAAACATCTGTGTTCATCTCATAAATGTTTGTTCTTAGAGGGGATCGAGTCCACAACCTACAGTGCAGAAGGCAGAGTTACTGCCAACCTAGCTGTGTTAGTTGCATCTATGTAATTATATTTGTTCTATCTGGCTGTTGTATTGTATTTACCAAAAATACATTACAAATAATCCATTATCAGAGCGATCACCTCACAGAAGTTGTGTGGGGAATCAAAACGTTGATATAATTTTTTTTTAATATAAGTAATATCTAGAACATTTTAAAATTACTAAGTTAAACCTAATTAATGCAAACTTTGCTCGAGTCCAGTTTTTAGGGATTAAGATACTGTAAACTTCATTTCCATTTCGATTTCAGTTTTGCAGTCACTCTGTACATTCCTATTTGATTCCACTGTATGCGTTGTTTTGTTTAGAGCAAGATTAATTTTTAATTAATATTTTTCTATTTATTATTTGTTTGTTTCGGAATTTTATTGTGAAAATAATTTGACTCTTCTATTTTTAGCGTCAGAGTGGACAAAGTCACTAGAACAACGGCAACACTTATAGTTCAGTTCTTTCAGATTTCAAATTACTAAAGAAACGCAACTACTCGATACTAGAGGGCGTGCTTTTAAATTTCAGTGGTAGTAAATGTCACGGGAATCTTAGTCAAACTTTGCTTGTTTTGATACTAGATGGTGCTATATACAATTTTATCAATTCTGAACATAGACAAGAATGAACTAGATAGGTTCCGCAAGTTACTCCATTTGCTTGTTCTATTTACTTTTCAAGTAAATTATGTGAGATGATAAATGAGTAATAATATGCGTTCAGTGGTATGCTAATAAATTCAATCGTGATGTTAAAAAATACCAATCGTGATTCAAAAAAATATGGCAAACGTGTTTTTATATTAATATAGTAATAATAAATTATGACACACTAATTTATGAACGTGAAAGCTTATGAATGAGTATGTATGTCTATTCTTACTCATCTATATAACGAGTAAACGGATTTGAATGAAACTTTGAACATATTATACTGTAGTGCGTGACCTAAAATTACATAATACGTAGCCTACTTTTAATCTATCACTTATTTAAGATGAAAACTAAGACGAAGAGTGCACATTTATGATATGTTTATTATATATAAATCATTTTATATAATAAACATATTTTAAGCCCGATAAAAAATTACACTCCCTTGCCGTATTTAGTCGACTGTGCCGTATCTAAGTCTGTGTTTATTAGCTAACATTGTGACTTTTGAATTTTGCTGACATTTTAGTCACGTGGTCATGTAGTTGACGTTCAGAAACTAGGAAACAATAAAATCCGTATATTTTTCGGAAAGTTGCTGCTTTTTTATGTTACTGAATAAAATGTCTGTAAAAGTATTAAAATCAGTAAAATATGTTGTAATTTACTGAATTTTTCAGTATTTATTAAAATATATTTCTAACATTTAGTTCTGGCTTTAAAACTTGAATTTAATTGACATGAAAACTATACGAAATTCTTTAGACGAAAAGAGGATTTGAACGCATGGTTTTGTAAATTATTAACACTGCAATAATGAGATGGGGCCCTACTGACCATTGCAATAAGACAAAAATAGTTGAATAATAAATAATTATCAGGAGCGCGAATTACTCCATTATTGGAGTGGAGTGGAGTTATTATACATCACATATCACATTTTTTTTGCAACAATGCATATGAGGTACCTATATGTAAAGTTATAAATAGAGAAATGCCAATACGCAAAACTACTATGATTTGATTCCTCTATTCATTTCGCAAAATGATTTAAGAGCCAATAAAATGTAAGGTACGCATTACAAAGATGCGTACATCCAAGAGGACCAAAATATTGAAAACATTGTACCAGTCGTTATTCCGTAGTATCTTGAAACCTTATAAAATTCCATTACGTTGCCGCTCCGTGGTTTGTAAATAAGTGAAACAATAATCTCTGGTCTTATTATGTAAGGAATATAAAGGGGGTCATTTTATCCAATTTGAATTTTTCTTGACTCCTTTTTGTATCAAATTCTTGCAGTGTTGATGTCAATAATGTCATTGAATTGTGTCAATGAACAGAGTTGCCATGCAAATTTTTATCGTTAATTCTATCAAATTTAGCAAAGCATGCTAATGCTTTGCTAAATTGCATTTTGCATTTAACAGTCAGATTTTAAGTAGCTTTCTTCTTAAGATTCAATATGGTTTCTCAATTTATGTTTTAGAATCTTAATGGTAATTAAATTTGTTGCCAAGAACTTAAATAATATATTAGCATGAACTAACATCCCTGTACATACTATAATGCCACAGCGTTTACCTTAAAAACATACTCCGAACATCATAAAAACGTACATCATTTCTTAAAAAGTTATTTTCTGAGATTTTCCAACCAAAATTGAAACATGTGACAAAACTGTAGCAAAAACCATAACTTACAGTTCATAAAAACACCTCGTGATACCAAATTACGGTGTCAGCTAATTTGAAACGGGTGAGCCGTTTCAATGCATTCGTAATTCAAAATGAGACCCGAACAGGCTCGAACAGACAGAGACACACAGAGATTGCTGTAAGTTCGTATAGGTTCGTGTTACAAAATTATTGACTTTTAGCATAGAATTAGTCCTAATTCTATGGACTTCTAGTACAAATAAAATACGAAGACAGCCGAACACCAACCAAACAGCCATGAATGTTTGCTGGAACTGTTAGTCGTCGGTTTGACATTTTGCAGCCGAGATATTAGAGCTCGCGATCGGGCCCCTGTTTTATAGGTGTATATTGGAAATTTTGTGCAGTGGTCTAGTAGGAGACCCCGCCTTCTGATCCTATAGGGTCGTGGTTTTGAATCCGGTAGTTCACCAATGGATTTTTCTATTCGAAAAATTTATGTACGCATTTCCCGGGCTCTGAAAGGAAACCGGGCAAAGGGAACATCGCGAAGAAACCAGTTAGTATTCTAGCAGCGTTGATGGGCTTATAACCTGTCACGTAAGCCTGCCCAAATACTAAGAAAAATGGGTATGTGCAAAATACAATAGTTGGATGTACCTCTGACTATCCCTCCTCCTCAAGAATCTTCAAAGTCTTGAGTCAGTACTACTTGAGGGACTCAGATCTCTTAGTACCAATTAAATATCCATTAACCGTGCCTATGGATTAAAGTCGTAAAGCTACGTGGCTTGGCATACTAAACCTTTGTTATACCTACATTGCAAGCAAAGCCACGAATAAAAACTATTCGTATTATAAATGAATAAATATTTGTAGACATTTCTAACAAAACATAATCTCCCAAACTAAGCATTGCTTTTACTATGGGAACCAGATGACTGTTGGAATAGTTATATATGTTTATAAATACATACTTAGAATACAGTATAACACCCAGACGGAGAACAAACATCTACGTTCATCACACAAATGTTTGTACTTGGTGGGAATCGAACCCACCATCCAGTTCGTACTTCAATTATGAATAAGACCATCGTTTTCTAACCATAACGGCTAACATAACCTCTAACCTGCACACTCAAGTGCAAAATACTCATCTGTTTCAACCCCTCCCTGACCAATAAATTACCGTTGCTAATGTACTACCAACCAACATTACCCTAACGATTGTTCTTGGCCAACTTTTAAAACCGCAACTGTTTATTTTCCCGTATTTATAAAGTTATAAAGCTCCTAATCCGAATAAAATAAAATAACGAACATAAAGAGTAACAAATTGTAAAAGCCGGACGTGGCATGTCTATACGACCAACTTTTGCAATATATTAAATACTAGCTAGCACGCTCGCGACTTCGTCCGCGTGGTTACTGTAGTTTGTTATACAAACTTCTTTCTTTTTTTAAACCCGTTTTAGGGATGACAGCTCAATAAAACCTAAACTAAGTTTTAATTTGGACTATAAGCAACTAATTATTTAAATCAGTACTTTAATTTGCGTGATGCGTGTACAAACAATCGTACGAAAATATAGTTTTTTAAATTTTTAAAGTCAATTCCTTCTCTTTTAATTTTTTAAGTACTTTTAGTAAGGTTTCAGAAAAATATCTTTAATGTAATAGTCTTTTCAACATCAACATTTTTATTATAGTAAGATACATGCAAGGGATTTTGGTTATCTAAAAAACAAGTTGGTTCGTAGTAGGCTTGGGTTAAAGAGAACTGGAAGACTGCAGTAATGGGAAGATAAAGTCTACGAAAAAACCGATGTGACTTTTTGTGGACAATAAACAAACAAACATTTTCACTGTTACTTGCAAGTTTTCTGTTGGTTATTCGTTGGAGCCATATCGGCTGTCTTGGGAAGTTCCCAAAAGCCTACAGCAACATGCAGGTTTTATTGCCTAGCTTATTTTCATAGCATATTGGAAGGGACGTCTATGGAAATTGTATATTATATATACTTACATAATGAAACCAGAGTGTATCAGTGGTTCCTCAAAAGAATCTTGGCTTAGCTGGTTCTAAAAGATCTGTGGAGATAACTATCATGCCTGTAAGTCACTTTTGTTTCTTTTATTCTTGTTATATAAAGTACTGGCATTGCGCAAATATTTTTTTCTCTATTAAAAATCCATTAGGCACGACCGGATTCGAACTCGCAACCTGGGGATCAGAACCTCGAGGCGGAGTCATTTCGACTAGACCACTGGTGCTCTGCACGTGACGATTTATTGATAAATATAAAAAAATACCATCATCAAAGTTACACAATCTATTTGAGATATTTGAACACCTACCATTTTGCTCTTTAAAATATTCGAACGCAAAATTCGATTTCCTGTCGAGACTAGATAACAATATTATCATAAGTAATGGAATGATCATAAGATGGGTTTTCCTTGTAAGAAAAATAAAATACTTACCGAAAAGACTGAAATATTCTACCCGATGAAAATCACAAAAATTCAGGGTGAACTCGGAAAAACGTTGTTTTAGTTACACTGCGCGGTGTTATAGATTTTGGCAACATGACTAAGGAACTGCTACCGAGATGTGCTGCAGTGTAACTCAAAACAACGATACAAAACTTAGTAAATTGTATGCTTAGTGATTTAGTATGTATGTATTAATACATTAATAAACAAAATAAATGTAATGTGTTTGGCTGAGAGCATTGGTATGCCATTACACATCCTAGTTTGGGTACCAATGTTTTCCTACAATGGTATATGTGTGAAACTGTATCTTTATTTTATAGTTATAGTATTTGACTTTACATATAAATAATCAATATTGTGTAAAACAATAAATATTATTAAAATGTAGCTGTAATGTTTGTAAATCAATAAATAATTTCAATTTATCGATTTTTAGAGTAGATATCCTGAAATCTATCTTATTTCAGATTATAAATCAAAAGTTATTATCATCATCATCATCATCATCATCATCATCATCAGCCTATTGAAGTCCGCTGGACCTAGGCCTTTTGGAAACGTATGGGACGTTTCCAAGAAGAACTATTCTGAGCCTTTTCCATTTCCAAAGTTATAATCTTACTTTGAGTACATTGTACCTACTTAAATTTCTTAGTAGCTTATTCAATTTCAATTTCACTGATGGTTTCACTGATAGTGGGAGTGATTACTTTCATCTGTTTCTAAGGGCGTGGGTTTGAACGTGATCATGCACCAATGGTTTTTTTTTCTGACAATATTATGTGCAAAATGCCAGTGTTCTAAAACGGTGAAGGAAAACATCTGTATGTAATTCTAACTATTGCAAAATGAGGGTATGTGCCAAATGTCATTAGGACGTACCTACATCTGACTACCCCCTTGAGACCTTGTCAAAGACCCTTGAGTTAGTAGTACTAGATTAGGTTCTAAGAAATTTGAGGGGACTTCTACCGTGCCTTAGAATACAGTCGTAAGGCTGAATCCGTATCGGTAGATAGTCGTGCGTAGAAAGCTGGTTTTATGTACTTATTCTATTAGTCCCAATTTTAGATTTTTATTTTACTATCTTATATTTTTATATTTCTGTACGCAAAATTGTGTACTAAATCAACATTTCTATCTATAAATTTTCTATTTTTTTAAGGAATCTACCCTTAGGCGCAGAGTGCCTTAATCTAACAGCCTAAGGTCAAATTCTTGTTCGAATTACTATCAAGCTACTGAAGTTCGGTTTGTTTCTGCACGATTTGCCACTGATTAGGTGTGAGCACAGCCCCCACCAATTGAGTTTCAGAGAAGCGAAAAAATAAAAGTCAAGATTTTTAACACCCTACGATACTTTGGGACCTTATCGTGTATTTTTATTAGACTCGATTTTATTTTGAGCCCCATTAATTCTATTTTCTAACAAATTGTAGAGATTTTATTTGATAAAGCACGTGTTTTTTTATCTTTATTTATTAGTATGAGATCGCACTTTTATTAGAAATGGCTATTTGCAATGTTCAATTCAATTGATTCGACGTTAAAACGAAATATTGTTGGTTTATTCTTTTAGATCGTTTAGATAAGTGTCTTTCGAAATATTATAACTTTTCATAAATGCATAGTATATCCTCATAAAATACAATATAACACCCAGACAAAGAATAAACATCTATGGTCACTATACACAAATGCTTATCCTCATGGGAATCGAATCCACAACAACTCGAAACGCAGAGGTACTACTAACGTTTTTTCCTTTACATGATATCGACGGCCCCACCGAATAAACGTGTAAAGTGAAAATCGCAATTTTACAGGAAAAATAAAAAACATAAAAAAAAATATAGCTCATTATTGATTAGATGTACGTCAATACAATGTATAGACAAATTAAAGGAAAAAAAAATATCTATATTTCGTTAAAAAAACCGATAAGCTAATATTAATGATTTACGAGAAATTAATAAAAACCCCTTTTACATTTTTATTCTAGTAACAAAATTTTGGTATGCTATGTTTACACTATTATTCGTGGGAAAATATGTTATTACCTAAAAGTGTAACTTATTATACCTTTTTGTTCTATGGACATAATAGGATTTGTCAATATTAGTATTAGGTAGTTACACATCGGCAAAACTCTTTACAGTTACAGTATTTTTTGAATTTCCGACGAATAATATTCTAAAGTAAGTTTGCATTAAACGTATAAGAGTAAACGGTGTGCAAAATCACATTGTTGCAATATTCGTGTGAGTTTAGTGTTTTTATTTTCCGTAGAATAAACATTCGAAGTACGCTTTTTTTGATTGTTTTCGTTAAATTTATTGGAAAATCTTTCTGAAAAAAATTTAGAAGGTGTATTTTAAATCGACACACCGAAAAACAAAAAAAAAAAAAATTACGGTAAGAGCTCTTACACGTTTATTCGGTGGGGCCGTCGATATATACCTATAAACACTCAACTAAAATATTCAAATGGTGCTCGTCCTATTTAAAACCGACGACCTTTGGATTGAAAGTCGAGATTGCTTCCACTACACATTAATTTCAACGCGCGCTTTCAACCTCAACCCTAATCCTAACAATGCAATTTGCTATGCAAAGGGTGGTATTTAATTTCCGCCGTTGAAACACATCACAGAAAAAAGTGATCGGCTTTAACTGATAATACCAAAGGCATTTATTTTTCTTAGTCTATTATGTTTTACTGAATTGTGCTAATATCTCACCACCAGTTTATAATCATTTTATTCAACAACAACCGTATAAAATGACATTTTTATACCGAACCCAATAATTATTAGTTTCATAAATATCAGCGTCTACTCTTAGAAACGATAAACGAAGTTTCGTATTGTCGTTTTGAGTTACACTACGCGGCATGTCAGGCAGCGACAACTTGACTGTGAAACAGTTCGAGAATTTAAGTGCAGTGTATTAGAAAACGACAATACGAAACGTCGTTTATCGTTTCTAAGAGTAGGCCTGCAGATCACCAGTGGTCTAGTGGTAGTGACCTCGCCTTCTGATCCTAAGGTGATGACAGTAAATGAGTTGAGTATTGAGTCAAATCCCTAAACAGGTACAACGGGGCTTGAAGTTTGTATGAAAATAGCTTCATGCGGGCGAAGTCACGTGTTTCGCTAGCATTTCAATGAAATGATTGCCCTCAGCTGTAAGCAATATGTTTCTGTGTATGGGATTATACGGAATATTATAGTGTCGGTCATTCCATCGACTCGAAGCCATTTATTATGCGAAACGACATTAAACATTTGTACTTATTATTGCACCCTCGCTAGGGGGAAGTTTTGTTAGTTTTTGCGACAAGTTCATACTATAATGCTTATTTGTGTGTGTTATTTGAGAGTATAATTGAATTTATTGATATATTTGTCGAAAAAATATAATTACCACGTGAGTTGTAAAAATAATAAAAAAAATAATTTTAATTATGAATACTGCATTATGTGAAATTCTAAGAGCTAAAAATGTATAAAATAAATTAAGGTAGATACTTAATTGATTAAATTATAGTAATAAATAAGAATACAAGCCTACCTAAATGCTTTTTTTATATGAGGGCTCTACTATTGTACTAAGTATTATACTAGCAAAACGCGCGTGTCTTCATATGCGTGAATTTACCCGCTGAACAAGTTAAGGGTTGAATTTCGAGAATTCCTTTTCCTGACCCTGGATCTCTACAACAAGCGTGTTGTGTGCATTATCTATATATTTTATATAGACATTCAAGACAAAGATTCTTATAATTGGTACTAATTGTTAATTTATTTTATATTCTTTTATTTACCCACCTTAATTGACAGCTGGTATATTTCAAAGCGCTTGGGCAGTTGAACTGATAGCTTGGCCGCTTTGCTATCGTGACAGTGACACAACATGAGGGGGGAGGGGGTATCAATTTCACTGGAACAAACTTTGCTAATATGGCGTTGTCCGCGTTACTAATTGACGTGCAAAGTTTGTTTGATGCGTCGTTGTCGCGCCCTGTCGCCTTACCGTGCAGTCGCGGCCTAAGCGCTCAGTAGCTCGATTTTTTTGTAGCAAAACCCTACAGGGAGTGGTATTTTCTCCCCATGTTTGTGTTTGTTATGCGAATCTGCCCCTTTCATCTGGGTTCAATCATTGGAATACTCCCGCTCGATGCAATGCCTAATGTTTTATTTTGCAATAAAAGCGGATGAATGCAGCTGCGATAGGTTATACTAACTTTGTTGGTTGCTTTCTAATTCCGTTTCCAATATTATTAAATTCCTTTCAAATTCGCATAGAATATTTTAACTTAGCATATAAATTATAAAATAATCCAGTTTTTTACCTTTAGATAGCCGACAACTAGAAATGGTAGAAAAATTGATTGTGATATATCTTTCTGTCTATCATTATGGATTTGCGTCATATATTTTCGCTGGAATTAAATTGAGGTACTTTATTACTCGTAATAACCATCTTATTACTCAATGGGTGGCATAAAATAGTAGGTACATACATAGCACAGGTCCACATAATTTAATTTCTTGTTTACAAAAAATTCAAAACTTTCTTTAAAAAAATGTATTATGAACTGAATGTCTCGCTGTGTCTGACAATGCGAATCAACTATTAAATCATAATAATTGAATAATTTAATTTATATTATTCAATTATTATTACAAGATGTTTTAGAAAAAGCCCAGGTCAAGAGTACCCTAAACCGATGAGCATGTATGAAAAATGTTATTTGAGTGAATGAAGCAAAAGAGATATGTCAGGATCGTAGTAAGTGGAAAACCGTGGCCTTTGCCTATCCTCATGGGAAACATACGTGATTTTATGTATATTTAATATATCTACGACATCTAACTGAAAATAAAATTACTTACCTATTCTTAATTAAATTAATTACAGGCACACGAGGCTTAACACCTGTATGCCTCAGGTTTATGGATGCAATGTAGTGCTACGTAGGGAAGCATGAACTGCAAGGCAATGCCTTGTAACAGGTAATGGTTACCACTTAACATCAGTTGAGCCATCTGCTTGTTTCATCAGTAAGTCACAAAAAAATTGTAATATTGTCGCCCTAGTAGGCATACATTGTGATTTTATTGTGTTACAAGCAGCTTGTCCCGGCTTCGCACGGGATTGAGTAAGGAACCCTAATTTTCAAAAATATAAGGATAGTGTAGCCTTGCATCGGTAAAATAATTTATTAAATCGTTCCAGTAGTTTCGGAGCCTATTCAATGCAAACAAATAAACCTTTCCTCTTTATAATATATGAATATATGCTAAATGTTATGAACTAGTATATTGTAAATATTTGTAGTATTAGTAGATACAGGTTTACTATATTATTTTTGTTATTTATTTTAAAAAGTACAAGAATCTACCAGTAAAGTAAAATAAAGAATTTAGGAAAGTTTATTGTAAGTGCCTAACATTCAGATAGAGAAGTTAGGGTTAGACAATTTTTTATAACAGGAATATCTATTGATTTTACTTCAACGTAGTTCAACTCATCGACTAGAGAGCGAGCGTGCATCGTCTGTTTGTATTTTTCTATCAGACCCTTCACCACCCTTCGAAGGGGAATCATAGTACCGAATCGAATAATAGATATAACTACCTATTGTGTTGTGGCTTTAAGAGTATTGGCTGACACACTTGTGCACCTGTTTACTGATACTAACAAAATACGCACATTTACCAAAATATATATGAAAAAAAACAGCATCGTGACTCCATTCCCTAAGCACGGTATATACCTACATGCTCAGATCTCATAATACCGAATTGTGGAAATAAAACACAGTCAAAATAAGAGTATAAAAAATTTACAAATTTAAGAACGAAAATTGCCTTCAATATACTATCTTAAAATCAAGTTGTAATAATAATATAAAAATGAATAAAATAATAGTGACATAGGTACTTAAAAAAAAACAAAAATAAATAAACCTCACCTACTTGTAGCTACAATCAAATTGAAACAATACAAAAGATAATGTACTCGACGACGTGACAACTGGAAGCTTATCTCAAAATAGCTAAAACTGTTTTTTATCACATAAACCGCCCTCTCTTAGTGACTAGAAAAACAATTGCGTGGAATTACGGCAAGTACCTCAAATATTTTACATGATCGATTACCTACATACCTGTATGATAGATTGGAATACGCTTGCAGCCAGGCAATACTTGCTGCTACAAATTCTATCTGAAAAACCTCCCAACTTACCTATCTGTAAGTAATATTAAAATAACCGCTTTTTACTACATGGATATGAATGTATATGCGATACATATTCCAAAATAGCATTTTTTTAAATTTTTGTCTGTCTGTCTGTCTGTCCATTTGTTCCGGGTAATCTCTGGAACGGTTGGACCGATTTCGACGGGACTTTCACTGGCAGATAGCTGATGTAACAAGGAGTAACTTAGGCTACTTTTTATCCCGAAAAAATAACGGGAACGGGAAAAAACTGCCACGCGGGCGATACTGCAAACGATTTTATGCCGTATTAACGCTATCTGTTGGCAACATCGAGTACTACTTAGTTAAGATTTGTAAGTAAATATGTTTACCGCCCGCCCAACGAAGTGGGCACGGGTCAGCTAGTTTCAAATAAAACAGGTGGGCCTACATATTTTACTACCTAACTTTGAACCCATAACATTACCATAATACATTTTGATCGAACATAATTACGAGTGTTATACGATTAGTATTTATTTATTACCTGCCAAACGTGGAGGCATCATGGCCAACACCCTAAATATGAGGGGTGGGGGGGCTGAGGGCCTAGACCGTGTTAATTTGCTTTAGAGTGATTCCACTCGTACGCTAACGCAGTAGTTTCTAAACATACTTACATAATATTATATATCCTAAACATTTTTAAATTTACTGCTGGCAATTTCGTTAATACTACAAAACGTATTATTAGACATATATTACCTTTATAGTCCATATTCTTAGTATATTACAGATCTTGTATTTTTTTCATAATGGCATCTGCCCTTTTTCGACAGACAATGTCACCAATGTCAAGTGGATTGAATAAATCTTTATAGTCCATAATCTTAGGAATAAATAGTATCTAAGTGAAGATGATTCACTAAAAAAAAGTAAAGTTGGCTGTCATTGGTTTTGAAGCAGTGAACATTTTTGTTCAAATCGATGCCACCTAACACAGTTTCATGGATTCGTTTTCTGTCAACTTTAAAGGAACATTGTATTTTCATTTTAATTGTTTTTCTAGTGTTATTTTAAGTTGTGATGGGTAATTTTGGTGGTATTTTAACCATAATTACTTGAGGTTTTAACAAAAGTGTGAACAATTGAAATGAAAGTGTGTTATGAGGCATCCTGATTTGAACGAAAATGTTTCCCTTTGGTTTTGAAGAAAAACGCCATCTTTTTCTTCAAAACCGATGACGGCTGACTTTACTTTTTTTTTTTTTTTTTACCGACTCGACTTGACTGAAAAGAATTTATTCAACCCACTTGACATTAGCAAAATTGTCTGCAAGACGGACAGATAGCTGTCAAAAATTTTGACGTGGGATGGTTTGAAAAAATAATTTCTTGTTATTTTATTAGTTTTTTACCGTTAAAAGTGTTATTTCGGACTCAGTTTTGCGATCGACGATTGTAACTAATTACGGGCTATACGATAATTACATTTTCGGTGCGTTTGGGTGTGGTCAAAATATGGATGTGACCGAGGTCGACCTCAGGCCTCGGTCCAGAAACAGTATCAATATGAGTGAAGAAGAAATGGGTGTGCAGGCAATTTTTGATGTAAATCAACAATGTGAGGAATTATTTGCTGTGAAGGAGATGCGGCCGGCCAAACGATTGAGGAATAATAGTAATGATGAAAGAGAATGTGTTGATGAGGATGGATTTACTCTTGTACAAAGGAAGACAAATCGTGCTGCAACTAAAAAGGCCCGTGGACCAACATCTGTGAGTGGTACCATTCATTTGAGTAATAATTGTTTTGAAGTATGCATCTCGTCATACCAACTGCTGCCAAAGCAAATTGGATTGGCTATGTTACTGAAAGCTGAAGGAATAACTAATGCCATGCAAATAAAATACAAAAGTCCATACAGAGTAGTCATAACATTTGAAAATAAAGATGACGCAGATAATTTAATTTCGAATAAAACCTTCATGGAGTCTGGATACAGATGTTACTTGACAAATGAGGTTGGTGTTAGTTATGGCGTGGTAAAGTATTTGGAACTTGATGTAAAAGAAGAAGATTTGAAAGAATCATTGCAGTGCGATCAACAAATTCTGTCTATAAAAAGGTTGAATAGAATGTCGGAAGAAGGTGAATGGGTTCGTAGCGAAACTGTGCGCTTCGGTTTCAAGGGCTCTACTTTGCCTCCCTATGTGTTTGGATATGGTTGCAGGTTCAAGGTAGATCCTTACACTTTTCCCGTGACGCAATGTGCTTTGTGCTGAAAGTTTGGACATTTGACACGAACATGTCCAACGAAAAAGACTTGTTGTCCGAAATGTGGTCTAGGGCACACAAACTGTGAGACGGCAGAGTACCGATGCATCAACTGCAAAGGCAAACATATGGCTCTGAGTAAGTCGTGTCCTGTTTATTTGAAGGAGAGAGAAATTAGAACGATTATGTGCAACGAAAATTGCACCTATAAACATGCGCTATCAAAGTATTTAGAGAAGAAAAAATGTACTTTTGATGAGCATTTTAATAATCCACCATCCTTTAAGTTTGGTGATCGACCTAGCGCGACGGTTTTTGAACCCCTTAAGCCAACCAAGTCTTATAGTCAAAGTGTTGGTGCCAAGGTGAACCAAACGGAAGCTTCAATATATTTGGATAAGCCTGAAGTTTTATGCAATGAGATAGGAGAGATCAGTGATGTTGATTCAAATGACAGCAGCGAGGAAAATGTTTTCAAAGTTGGGCCTTTGAGACTACGAAAAAAGAAAAATAGAAAGGAAAAGAATCGTGACAAAATGTCATTGCGCAATGATAAGGCTGCATCTCAAGAGTCTTCGACGAGGGTGGCACCAGCGGCGAAGGTGACAAGCGAGGGAAAAACTAACAAAGGTCAAAAGAAAAATACTACCTTTAGTAATATATTTAGGAAAGTAAAGGAGATTGTGGTTTCTGCCTCAAGTTTTGAAGACAAAGTTAGCCAGGTGTTGAAACTACTTTTTGATGAGTTAATGTCGTATATTGTGCAGATGGTGAGCAGTGGAGATGTCTTAACGAAATTGTTTGGTCTCTTTCATCATGGATAACAACATCTCCAATGTATCTGCGGCCAGGGCATCGGGTTCTGTGGGTTCTATTGCGCAATTTTTAAATATTGCGCAATGGAACTCGCAGAGCTTGATGCCCAAAAAACAAGAGCTCGAACTACTGCTTTGTCAAGAAAAGATAGGCATTTGCTTACTTAGTGAAACATGGCTTGATCATGATATTAACCTTCGTATAAGTAACTTCAACATATTTAGAAAGGATAGGATAGATTCATATGGAGGTGTTGCTATATTAGTCCATAAATTAATTAAGTCTCAAATGTATTCTATACATATTAACAACAGTGGTATAGAGCTTTTATGTCTAAGAATAACTAACTGTAAATATTTGGAACATGTTGTATCGGTTTATTGCCCTTCTACTGTAGGGACTTCACAATGTGACTGGGATAGTATTTTTTCAAAATTTCCTTCGAAATCAATAGTGGCTGGTGATTTCAATGGTCATCACTCTAATTGGTCATCTAAAATAGATGCTAGAGGATTGCAGTTATTTGATTCTTCTTTAGAATATAACTTTGTGTCTCTCAACAGTGGGGAATTCACGAGGGTTAAATTAGTTAATGGTCATTTACAGGAGTCTACGCCAGATATAACATTTGTGTCATCTGATATAGCAATTTATTTTGAATGGTTAGTAACACGAGAGAACTTAGGTAGTGACCATTTAGTTATTAAATATTCTCTCCAGTATCATGACTCACGTAGGTTTGTTAGGAGACGAAATTTTAAGTTAGCTGATTGGCAGAAGTATCAGGAGATTTTGTCAGATAGTTTTGGAGAAGTCGTTTGTGATGAAAATATTCAGGTGAGCTACAATTCATTTATTAAAAAAGTGAATCATGCAGCTCGTCTGAGTATTCCTATGACTAAGAATTATACTGGTCCCTTACAATCTTTTCAGCCCAAGCCTTACTGGTGTCCAGCAATATCCCTTGCCATAGCCCAACGTCGCTTAGCGTTAAAACATTTTAGGCGCAATCCTACTCCCGACAACCTTGATAAGTTGAATGCTAAGACTGCTGAAGCCCAAAGGGTTCATAGAAAAGCGAAGTCAGCCAGCTGGCAACAATTCTGCGGAACAGTAGACGAAAGTATGTCAGCTTCAGATATGTGGCGCCGTATGCGATGGATGAAGGGTTTGCGCAGGGGTTATGCCAGCGTTTCTAATGATAAAAAAGAAGAACTTTTATGTAGTTTAACTCCTGATTATGTGCAGACTTCACAGCCGATTTTTAGTTCTAATAATAACCTTTTGGACAAGGACTTTTCTCTACAAGAATTCCAAAATTGCTTGAAAAAAAAAAGACACGGCACCTGGAGAAGACGAGATAACTTACTCGATGATATATAACCTACCTTCAGAAGGTAAGTCATATTTGATTCAAATTTTCAATCTGATTTTTAAACACTCCTTTGTTCCAGAACAATGGCGTAGCGTCAAAATTGTTCCCATCCCCAAACCTAACGCCAACCCTAACCTAGCTCCAAAATTGAGACCGATATCGTTAATATCCTGTATTTGTAAGATATTTCATGGTATGCTTTGTAAACGTATTGAATGGTTTGTAGAAAAACATAAAATTTTAGCCCCAGTTACGAGTGGGTTTCGAAGAAGTCAGTCGTGCATGGATTGCTTAGTTCGTCTTATTACTCAAATTCAGATAGGATTTTCTAAAAGTTTACCCACGCTAGCAGTTTTCTTGGATGTTGAAAGTGCCTACAATAATGTTTTAATTGACCAACTTGTGGTAATGCTAGATAATTTGAATCTAGGATCTCTAACGTGCAAATATTTGTGGTCTTTCTTGAGCAAAAGATTTCTGAATATTAAAGATGGTGATGATGATGTAAGCATAATTAGATGGACTGGAAAGGGACTAGCACAGGGTGATCCGCTTTCTCCTCTTTTATTTAATATTGTAACTCACATGATTTGCACGGGTTATGATAATGTTAATGTATTACAGTATGCTGATGATTTTGTATTTTACACACAAAATAGAAATTCAGTACTAAATGAAGCCTATCTTCAAAGGGCATTGAATTCTGCGGTAAGCAAGTTGGGTGAATTGGGCTTAGACGTATCTCCGACAAAAACTCAGTGTTGCAATTTTAGAAAAGGGCGCAGAATGGATACAGTAAATCTATCTATTGATAATTATAATGTAACGACTGTATCAAACATAAAATATTTGGGTATTTGTTTGGATAAGTCTTTACTGTGGAGCAAACATATTAATGAAACTCGTGAAAAAACAATGAGAATGATAGGTTTGTTAAAAGTTTTAGCTGGTGCTTCTTGGGGCTTGCATCCTAAACATCTACGCAGATTATACATTGCTTTGATTCGTAGTAGATTAGATTATGGTTGTTTTTTCTATGACTCCGCTGCTAAGACGCATTTATTAAAGTTAGACAGAGTACAGAATATGGCGATGAGAGTGATTGGTGGGTTTATTAGAACCACACCCATACATGCTATGGAGTGTGAGTTATGTTTATATCCACTGCAGTTTAGACGTGAATATCTTGCTACGAAATACTGCCTCAAAGTTCAATCGTTTTCTAATAATATAACTGTTCGTTTATTTGAAGAATTATTAACACTGTGCCGGCAAAAGAAACCTTTACTCATCTCAATTTTTGAAGAAACTAAGACAGAAAAAATTAAAACTAGTAATCCCTTAAGTATGTTTTCGTTGGATACTTGGGCTTCCAATATAGAATTAAACTTTATTGAGACTATGGTAGAGGGAGTAGATCAGGCAAAAAGTCAATATGATGTCAACGTACTGAAATCCTTAACATTAGTTATGCTTAATGATAAATATAAAGAGTGGTATAAATTATTTACTGACGGATCTAAAGTGGAAAAAGAGGCAGGTGCTGCTTTCTACGATCCCAGTCGCAACGTGAAGGAGAAATACAAAGTAACATCTAATAGCAATACTATTATGACTGTAGAACTCTTTGCAATTTCAGAGGCATTATCTTATGCGGTTACATTAGATTCTAGAAAAGTTGTTATACTGACTGACAGCCTTAGTGCTCTACAACATATAGCTCGATGTATAACTGGTGTTCGAGGTTCATCCTTAGCGTATGGCATACTAACGAAAGCAGTATCCCTGATAAACAATGGTATAGATCTGAGATTGCAATGGGTTCCTTCGCACATTGGTGTTCAAGGCAACGAGGAGGCTGATAGATTAGCTAAGCAGGCTATTTCAGTAGGCGTTGAAACATATATTTTATCTGAACATACTGAAGTATTGTGTAAATATAAATATAAAGTTTTTGAAAAATGGAAACAACATTTTGTAAATATTTCAGAGTTCAAAGGAATTTGGTATAGAACTGTACAGTCTGAACCTCCTCTTATACCTTGGTTTGTAAATAGTAAGCTTAAGAGAAGTCTGATTGTGACTGCTCACAGGCTGCGCTCCGGGCACATTCCTCTAGCTAAGTTCCAATATCTTATGAAAATTTCTGACTCCCCCAACTGTGCCTCTTGTGGAGTTATAGAAGACGTTCATCATCTCTTGGAGGAATGTGAGCGAAGCCAGGCTTTGAGATCTCACATGCATAGTTATTATGATTTAAATTTTTTGGATGTTGGTGTATTTCAAAGTGTACTTTCTGCTCCGCTGTGCGAGGCCGCTAAGTCACTTTTTAGATTTGTTTATAATATTATTAGTTCGTAGGTAGTTTTAATTGCAAGCATTTACAGGGCTGACATAGTCGCTCAGCGACTCAAAGTCCTTAAATTTTAAGAATAAAAAAAAAAAAAAAAAAAAAAAGACGGACAGATGCCACAAAAAAAAAACACTTTCCTTCAACTGTTCACACTTGAGCTAAGACCTCAAGTGATAATGGTTAAAATGCCACCGAAATTAAACATCAAAACTGAAAATAACACTAGAAAAACAATTTATTGAAAAAACAATGTTGCTTCTAAAATTGACAGAAAACGAACCAACAGATATGATATTGTTAGACATACAGAGGTATGTCCAACAATTGACTTATTCATGCCATGGAGGCTGATAATGATGGTGAAATGATTTATGAAATTTTTGTTCGCCAAAACTAACTTTGCCAATACAAATATTGTTTTTGTCCTTATCGCTACTTTGCTTGGCTTCATAATTTACTTAACTTATTATTGCGAAATTTTAAGAAACTTAAGAAATATCTTCAAATGTCACGTTGCCGAGGCACATGCTATTAACAAAAAAAATTGATTGTTTTTACTTTTAAAACCGCACAAAATACTCGTAAGTTGGTACGTTTATAGTTTGTGAAATTTCGAATTTTCTTTATAAATAAAATAGGTATTGTAAATCACAAACTTTGAACATTTATTGAAACCAATAAACAAAAAATATACCAAATAATTTCAAATGATAAATTTTGCAAGAGCTGTAAGTGATATGGGAATGGTCAAGATGAAATCGGTTGGTAGGAGTTATGTGTGGAGACTAGATATTGATAGAGACATAAAATGGGTGTGTAAAGAGTGCTAAACATGTGCCATAGAAGCCGAACCATGGGGTCGGAAGCACATAAATCGACTTATCCTCAATTATCGCCCGATTATTATCCTCTCATTCCTTTCCAATGTCCTAGGCATTTGCTCTATACACAGCTTAGTTCATTCCTCATCACAAAATCACCTTGTCAATCCTCCTCTGTCACACTTTTCGGAACACAACAAGCTACTTTGCAGCAGAAATAGGTATGGTGATAGTACTTCCCAGACGAGCCCATTACTAAGAGCTCTATTACTACTAAAATGTATGAAGAGCCCGACTTCCGACATTCTGGGCCGTCAATTTTCTATTCCTGGCATGCATCCGGCGAGTATCAGACAGCGGATATTCGATTGGATAATTTTGTAACCGCCAGTACAAAATGTATGAGATGAAGGCTTTTTAAATGCATTATTACGTGCTTTTAATAACGTTTATTGCATTATGAACGAACACTGTTTTTTTTTTAAACAACTAAGTTGACAAACAAGCTTACGGGCCACCTGATGGAAAGCAGTTACCGTAGCCTATGAACCCCTGCTCTGTCTGGACTGTCTCACTGTTTTGTAAATATGTCTTGTAATATTTTTGTTCAAACTATGTTTTTTTAAACAAAAACAACTTAGGTAAATGTATATTATTATTTGTTTAAAATAATGACTAAATAACGAGTAACCGATATTACTTTGCTTTTGATGCAGTAATTTACATGTTTTTTTTTAAATCAGCTTGTTTTGTGAAATGGTATTGGTTAAATGTATAAAACAATTTCAATTAGAGATTTCAGATGCAAATACCCGTTTCTGTTTTCTTACTTGGGTAATGTGTTATGTATTACATACTGAATAACAATAATATACTTATCAGTGTGACAAGCTGACGAACATGAATAGTTTTATCTATCACTGATGTGAGAACGCACCCAGTCACATATAAATCCAAGTTCATGCAGAATCAAATATTAAATGATGCGTGAAAGGGTACTCGATAACAGAACGTAGGCACTCAATGTGTGAATACACCACTCGATTTCATAGTTCAATAATAGCTATTTGGATTGAATAAACGTTCAATGAAAACGTGCATAATGTATTCATGCACGTTTTCTCACGTTTATTTAATGTATATTATTAGACGTATTTGAACGCACAGTTTTTTTATAACACTTGCTGATCTTACTTGGTGGTAAATGGTAACCATCACCTATAATTACGCGTTACCTCACAGTTCATGCACGTTGGGGGTGCCCTCCGACACCATACGTCATCATCGGAGGCATAAGGTCATGCACCTGTAATTTCACCATAGTTGTTAGTAACCAGTCTAGCATAATTCTTTCTTTTTGTTGTCTTTGTGTAGTGCTGTATCGGTTTTTATGTATCAAATAAATAATTTCTTTCGGTCTTCTTTATCATAGAACTTTGAGTTTATACGTAAGGAACGGAATATTGGTATAGGTACTACGAAAACGCTTCATCTTACGCAATATACCTACATTTCAAAACACTTAGGGGCATGACAAAATTGAGTTAGTATAGGTTTCAGCGACCTGGCATAAGCGCATTTATGTCCCGAGTCTGCTGTTAGGAAAGTAACTTCATCATGGATCCAGGTGGTGCTATACATAACCAAACCATAATGTACACATTGACAGGAGATGGGGCCTATTCAACAAAAGTGTACGGGTGTTTAGTTCACAGCAAAGTTTAGTCACATGCTTTGTAACAATATTTTTTAATCGAAATTATTTTTGATTGTTTTTAGTGTAAAAGTAATAAAAAATACAATGTAAATAAAATAGTTTATTTTGAAAATATTTCTCAGTGATTAGTTTTCATTCTCTCAGCGTTAAAAACCGAATCATCCAAAAGTTTGAAATATTAATATGGCTTGGTATTATGTGGGCGACATGTCGTGCTAACGACCCAGCCACGAATCGCCCACCCGGGAAATCAGCAATTCGGTGTCGGAGTTTACCGATACCTGTGAATGGCCCTAGGCCCTAGGACGAGCAACTGAAACAGTTCAAGATAAAAAACTAGTCCGAGATCATTTCATTTCATATACCGTATATCATATCCACAGAACATACATGGTCAATACGTGATGAACTTCCTAAGCTGTGAGGATGGTATTATAAATGGTGGGCAAGTCTAGGTACTCCATCTAAAACCCTTGTCCCAGGCACTACAGGGTTCCGTAAATCCGTTCCGTAATACCCCTATGTGTAAACGCTCCATAAATTATCTACAATATAAAAGTAGGTACTATTAGTCATAAGTATTGGAGTATTGAGGAGTATGACGTCCTGGCCGATTTATACCATGGCTGTTGACTGGACAGGCATTGTTCTGCCTGTTGATGCGTTGCGTGGTAACTTACGTAGGTATGGTTGACGAAGTCATAGGAAAGGGTCGAAAGTGGTTTAGTTCTGTGTGCTTTTAAAAAAAAATAGCATTATAACTTTAATCCCCAGGTACCAGTAGATATCCCCCCAATTGAATAGTACTAAGTACCTACTAAAGAATCTTCGAGGATATCTAAAGGAGTGTAATCGGAGGTACGTCCAGATATTACATTTGGTACATACCCGCATTAGTTCCTTCTACATTTTTCTTATTCGTTGATTAGTAGGTGGATTCAACCCTTTCCTTGGGTACAATCTTGCATAGTTTTGTGTCTCTTTAGAATATTCTTATACATGAGGTAAGGATTATAATAAGCGCAATGAAGTTATGCAACACTGTTTAGTTATATCCGGTGAATGGTGGTAGGTAAAGAGATTGTTATGTTCATTGTACATGTAGGGTCTACAGGTTACGAGGGGTTACGAGGTGTAGCTGAGTCCACGCACCTGTGAGCCATCCGCTCGGTCCAAGCGCCGGTTGGCGAATGCCCCACCCTCAGACACTACAGTACAAAACACATTATTGTACAATAAATAAAACATTATCTTCACACGAGGAGTTGCTGACAGTTCGATTTGTTCGAGCAAAAGTAACAAAATTTCTCTTTTCCACTTATAGAAAAATAATATCCGTGTACAAAAACACCCACGGTTTATTTTAAAAGGAAAATCAGTAGCTTACCTGTGTACGGTATAAAAATAATTAAATTTCCGTAACACCTCTGCGCGTGTGAAAACAATCAGCTGTTTCCCTTTGGCTGGATCAGCGACCACCAACCTAAGTACATTAAAGCCTGGAGCGCTTAGAATCGGGAAAATATTTGGAACAGACTGTAGACAGTTTTGTATTTAAAATACAAAATAAACCTTTGGGTCAGTGTAGAAATATGCTAAAATTAAACAGCTACTATACAGCTCAGTTGGTTGTAACTGCTTTCTGCGCTGTATGTAGGTTTCATCCCTACCGAGAACTAATATTTGTGTGATGAACATAGATGTTTGTTATATGTCCGGGTGTTATTTTATATTCTACTAGCGGCCGCCCGCAGCTTCGCCCGCGTGGCAGTTTTTTCCCGTTCCCGTTATTTTTTCGGGATAAAAAGTATCCTATGTCCTTCTCCTGGCTCTAAACTACCTCCCTGCCAATTTTCAGCTAAATCGGTTCAGCCGTTCTTGAGTTATAAGTGAAGTAACTAACACGACTTTCTTTTATATATATAGATGTCTGCCCATAGTTTTCATAGTGTCATGTATGTTTTCACTTAATTCATTGGATAATAGTAGGTACCACGTATACTGCCATAGGTAACGTTTAAAACCTTTAAACGTTAGGTACACCATTAAACAGGACACAGAGCAGTGCATTGTAGGGCTCGTTCATGTGACTTAACATCAGCTGGGCATCAGTTTGATCCATTAATAAAAAGGTGGAATCCACATCCTCCGAAAAAATCATCCTAAGACATTTTTAAAGAATCCGAGAGCAATACCAGGAAGAAGTAAAAAGAGAGATATAATAATAATTAATTTTTATTTTAGACTTATGTAACCTGATTATAACAATGAAAAAATAATTGCATACTCGTTAGACATGTAATATGTAGGTACCTTCAGCAGTAGAAAAAAAATCTTGCCGCATAATAATTATAATTTAAATTTATATGTCTGCGTTCTCTTCATTAAGCTGGGCTAATACTTCAACTACAAGTTGAAACACAAGATTGAAAGCATCATCTCCAAAAATAAAATCAGTGTGGCTGAAGCCCTGTTCTCTAATCACATGATGCACAGCAACATTTGGTAACATATGTAACAACTTCACAATATTCATGTTGGTAGACAACCAATCCTCAGAAGAGCTAAATAAAACTATGGGCAAAGTAATGTTATAAAGGTAATATTCGGGCGGCAGTTTCACTCCGTAATTTCTCAAATTATCTGGAGCACCGTGGTCGTACATCCGAAACTGGCCACTATTTACCAGCTGTAGATAGTGCATAATCGTCTTTGTCGACGCTCCAGCCGGCAAATGACCCAAGACATTTTCCAGAACACTTTCATTTCTAATTTTCTTACCTCCATTTGCAATTAGCAGAAAAGGATTGAGGCAAAGCCTGTCGTCGTCGTCGCTTTGGCAGTATTTTTCAATAACTTCGCTGGGAAATGCCTCGATTGGCATAAACTCGTTTACTCCCAGGAAATTAAGAGAGTTACGAGCGTCCTCTCCAAGGAATTCTGCTAACAGTTTAAGTGGACCTTTGATTTGATACATAAATGCGAGAGGCGCTAATAAAGTTGCAGATTTCAAAACTTGATTATACTGAGGAAGCGAAGATAGAAGAGCGAGAAGCGCCGTCGCACCCATTGAATACCCTATAAAATCAATTTCTGAATTACTTTTAGATTGATCCTTAACGTAATCGATGACCGCTGGCAAATCGAGCGTTCCCATTTCGTGGAATGAAAAATTCCAAAACTTACTGGAGCTATCAGACAGACTGATCATGAATCTTGAATATTTGTTGCCGCGTGCGTTTGTTAGCCACACATCGTAACCTGCGTTTATTAATAAATAGGGCAGTGCTCTGTTTGGTCCAAGAAGTAGCCAGTCGTCTGAGCTTCCCATCAAACCGTGATGAAGAATTACATTTCTCACAGTCTTTGAACCTTCCATAGTGGGTAGAATTCTATGCAATCTAAGCATGTAACCGTCACGTGTTTGTACTGTATGGGCTTCAACTTCATATCCGTGGTGAAGCCCTAATTGAACGGCCGACATCTGAGACTCTTTGGTAGTTTCATCGCTAACACCAACTAACTGGTGCTTCAGTGCTTTATTATTTGAAGAACTTGTTTCGTCATAGAAAACTTCACCTATAAAATTATGGAGCGCTTTCTTTAATTTCTTCCGTTTCTTTTCAATTGTTGATGCAGGTTTTTTTATTTTCAGTCGAAAGAAGTTGCTCAGTTTATTTTTTAATCTAACAAAGGAATCAACGAAACCACTTGTTACACTTTTAAGTTTGTTATTATCCCGGGAACATACACTAATATTCTCTTGATTTTTTACAATAATGCACAAACATAAGAAGATGATTAGAATTTTTAAAAACATTCTGTGTCAGTGATATGAGCAGCTACGAAGGTCGACTGACCTTATAGTATGCTTAAGCTAAGTTCTATGGCTGCTGTGTAGGATAGAGTATGTAAATATTATTGTTCTAAGCATTAGAGTAGATCTATTGTTCGGCCTGATCTAGTGATGATACTTTTACAATTTACTCTTTAGACTTTAAACAGTGTATAATAACAAAACTAAATATACTTTAAATCGTTTACTTTCTGGATTACAGTAGTATATTAAATATAAATTAAAATTGCAAGGGACATTGTGACTCCCGCGCGTGCCGTTCGACCGATGCAGTTGTGCGGGCGCGCGGGGGGATCCTCTCCCCTGCCTTCCCCGCGTCTCCCCTTCTCCGTCCTAGTGCAGTGCTAGACCGCTAGTGTCGTGCGTAGACAAACAGCTACTGATCGATCTTTATTATTAAATTGAAAACGAAAAAGATAGAAACAAGCTATTGTTTTTAAATTGTTAGTATAGTGGGTGCGACTCTGCTTTCCGATCCTAAGGATGTGGGCTCGAATCCGGCCGTGTACGAATGAATTTTTAGATTCAAAAATTTTTGTGCGCAATTCCAGTGTTCTCAAACAGTGAAGGAAAAAATCGTGAGAAACCCAGTCCGTATTCTAGCAGCGGTGATGGGCTTGCAAGGTATGGAATGCTTACACTGCAGCATGTAGGTATACTTATAGTAGCACCAGCTGAAGATTCTTAGAGGACGTCTAAGAGCCAGAAGTCCGTCCAAATACTACATGATGGCACATACCCACATTTAGCCGTATATGTATTCAGATATTTGACGGGTTTCACCACCACCAATACCACCAGTGCAGTGTTCCCTTCCAGTGTTCAGAAGAAATTTTAAACACTTGACTTTGACTATAACTTTTTTAGCTTCCTAAGCCCAAGTGTTTTTATTGGTCGTAAGCGCCACGGCAAAGTGCATGGTGTTTTGAACTCAAAATTCACCGAAAAACGGAATACCGTCATCGTTTGACGACCGGTGTGGCGCAGCGGGCGTGTGTCCGCCTGCGACGCAGAAGGTTAGGGGTTCGATTCCCGTCTTGAGAAAAATGTTTGTACGATCTGCAAATATTCATTCCGGGTGCGCTGGGTATTTTCTATGTATAATGAAAATATCAATGTATATCTATCAATCATCTAGTTACCCATAACGCAAGCTCTGCTTAGCTTGGGGCTAGATGATGCTGCATGGATTGTCCAGAATTATTATTATTATTATTGCTGTGTTAGTTATACCTAGGTTTGTTTGTCTCAAATGACAACCGGCAAACTACGATATCAATTTTATTAAAAATCAAATTAAAATGGTCTTTATTCAGTAAAATTACAAAGACCATTTTGAATTGCTGTGCAAATAAAAAGCTCATCACTATACCATTTGCATCGCGATGAAGCTGTTTCAAAATGAAAGTCACGACGGAGAACTATTTTAAGTTAAATCAAGTTACTTTTAAAACTTGACTCGGTCGCGATGCCAGCTAATTAATTACATTTTGACTTTTATTATGATTTATCTAGGGTAGATAATAAAAGAAAGGTGGAATTCAAAGATGGGAAAAATATTTTACAGTAATATAAGATAAGTATATATACTAGTGAAACGCACGACTTCTCCCGCATGAAGTAATTTTCATAAAAACTTCAATCCCCGCTGTAACTTAGCCTTAGGGTTCCTTAGGGTTTGAATGCGGTCGTGCATCAATAGATATATTCTTAAATGTATAAGAAAAACATAGTAAGGAAACCATTTAATATTCTAGTAGCAGTGATGAAACGCGTCACTTATAAAAAAAACAATATGTACCTATTGTAGGTACTGCAAATGTGGGCCAAATGTAATAACCTACTACTAAACTACTAATATTATAAACGCGAAAGTTTGTTAGTATGGATGGATGGATGGATGTTTGTTACTCTTTCACGCTCTAACCAGTGGACCGATTGGGATGAAATTTGAATTAGATATAGATTGTAACCTGGATTAACATATACTTTTTACCCCGAAAAAATAACGGCAACGGGAAAAAACTGCTACGCGGGCGAAGCTGCAAGCGGCCGCTAGTACATACTAATTTGCGTTTCGTAGAATGGGTACCCAAACCCATTATGAAACGCAAATCATTCTAAATCGCAATCCATTTAGATACCTTAGGTAGAAGATTAGGTATATTAAAAATGTAGCTTATAGAAATAAAATAATGTCCGATGTATGTTCACTATTGTTCTTTTTGGTGTTATTATTTTTGTTGTCTACTTACCTACTTACATATCTTATTTGTATTGTGTTGCATTGTCTATATGTGTGTGTGCTGTATATCCAAAAGAAATGTATTTTCTTTTATCTTCTTTTCTAATATTGTATCTGGGGATTTAAGTTGCATACCTATTACACTTTTTTAATATTTTAGACCCATACTTGTGACTCCATAATTTTTTGTAGGAAAATAAATAAGTGTTACGTTTTATTTATATACTTAACAGTACGTCAACGGAAAATGACTTTGCCACTGGAATTCTAATGAACTTTTCTCAAGTTACCGCAGCACAGATTCATAGATTGTGAAAGATGAGGTATTTTCATTATAAAAAGTTTCAAAGAAAATATTGATGAAAGCTCTTAGCGGAATAACTTTAGCATTTTCACATCTATAACAGACTGGTGTTGTTCGTAAAATAAGCATGATCTACAAACTATAGGTTTATTTCTTGGCTTAGTGGTCCATGGTACCACTTATGATATCCTACTAATATTATAAATGCGAATGTTTGGATGGATGGGTGAATGGATGGATGGATGGATGGATGGATGTTTGTTCCTCTTTCACGCTCTAACCAGTGGATCGATTTGGATGAAATTTGGAATAAATATAGATTGTAATCTGGAATAGGACATCCCGAAAAAATAACGGGAACGGGAAAAATCTGCCACGCGGGCGAAGCTGCGAGTGGCCTCTAGTATGAAAATGATATAATTTATTTACGTGATGTATGTATAGTTCATTGTGAGAACTAAAATATAAAAGCCTAAGCACACGGCGCTTTTTATGCGCGCAGACGACGCGCCGAAGACGCGCGTTAATTCAATTCAAACGAGATTCTTTGATACTTTACGCCGTAACGGCGCCGTAAACGCGCGTTCGTCAAACGCGCGTCGTCTGCGCGCATAAAATACGCCGCGTACTTAGGTTCTTATACTTGTAGTAGTACTTGTAGTTGGGTACCCACCATACAAGGATACTTAGCGTTGTATGTATGTAAAGGTTCTTTGTGTATGTATGTATAGATTTAAACTTTAGTGGATATCTGTTTTTTTTATGATAGCAATAAAAAAAGGAAAGAAATAGATTCGCTGCTTCATTCCTTTTTCGATTCTCCATTCACGGTAGATAATCTCCTCAGATCTTTTAATACTAAGTACCTACTCGAGATTGAGGTCGCTAATGGCGGTAGTCAGAGGTACGACCATATGCTATTAATACCCACTTTTTTCAGTAGTTGGCATTCCATGCAAGTCCATTCAGGTTGCAAGTCCATCGCCGCTACAACTAGTTTCCTTAAAATATTTTCTGCAGTGCTTGAGCATTGGTATTGCTTTTAAACTGTCAATATTATGAATACCAAAAATATCTATGTTTGTGATAGGATGTTTGTGGGTAGTATATTTGTTCCCAGCCATCTCCGTTTCTGCTGAACGGAGTTGGATAATTAAAATACACTTGGTTGGTATCAGACTTCATGAAACAGTGCTTATTTTCTAAAATACAATACATTCCGTAACTCAGTGCTTATAGTACCGTACAGTAGTACAGTGTCTAAACCCATCCCAGAGCCTGTCTACAAAAGAGGTAGGTGCCGAAGGACAAACGCCGAAACACACCAAATATTATAATAAATGAAAACCATTTTTTTTTATTCTGCCTAACTAAGCTACCACAAACCTGTTACTAAATATAAAGACATAATTGTTTTTAATATGGAAATGTTAGAATAAAAATGATAAGTTATTTAATAAAGCTATGCAAAATGGAATTCGTACAATTCGTTACAAGTTGGTGGCACATAATAACTTTATAGTCTGTCTACAGACATTTATCAAAATGAATGTAAAAATACTTATGTTATTGTCATAATCGTACTAAGAACTATAGTCATGGTGCTTACAAGCAAACAAAAACGCTAAGTAACAACGCAAAATCGTGTAAGTATTTCATTGCTATAAATCCCCAGTGTTGGTTCATTAAAATATTATCAATTATTATAGTCGGGTATGCTACTATGACTAAACCTACCTTTTACCTATTAGATTGTGAAAATAAGGTGTAAAGACGAAAAAAAGTACATGGTAGGCAAGTATGCTTTTTTTGTGGGGAGGAGAGCGTGTGCAAAGTTTTAAAAATGTAAAAAAAACCAGTCACATGGAAATACTAGTGCGCATCAGATATTCACATCATATACGCCCTACGTTTTTATGATAAATGAGAAATATTCATCTGACAGTTTGTTAGTGGAGTGGCCAAAAAAAGGGGTAAAAAAAGTTTTTACACTAGCGTCTCAGACATTCAGAGGGAATGAACCCAAAAAAATGTCATATTCAAAGGATTTCCTTTGAATTAATAAAATAAATTATTGCGCTTGGGTATTTCGAGAACATGTTTTTTTTTACAACTTTTTGACTCGTCCATTTTCTTATGCCACGCTCAAATCCTCAGACTGTTGAAATTTACACTGTTCCATGTTCCATGTTAACGTGTTAACCTGACGCGCTCGAGTTGTTCTCAGGATCAAACTTTTTTACATATCTGATCGGCTGCCCTCAACGCACACCCCTACATTAAGGGTTCATTATATGGTGGCGGTATATTACAGGGTGCAAGGTTTCGCCCTATATGGTTTGCTGACGCACTTAAGTAACACGCAAAATCCCCGCTTGGGCTTCTCTACAATGTCTGACTTTGGACTTAATTAATAATAATAATAATAATGCTGGACAATCCACACAGCATCATCTAGCCCCAAGCTAAGCAGAGCTTGTGTTATGGGTACTAGACTTAGACTCTAAGGTACTAGATGACTGATATACTTTATACAATATATTACGTACATAGATATTTTTTTATTATGTATGGAAAATACCCAGAACACCCGGAATAAATATTTGCAGATCGTACAAACATTTATCCCGAGGCGGGAATCGAACCCGCAACCTCCTGCTTCGCAGGCAGACATTCGCCCGCCGCGCCACATTGGTCGTCATACTTATGAACTTTTTAATAATTCTCAGCAAATACCTATAATAATCATAATTTGATTTCGATCAATGCTACCCTAGTCATAATGTCAGCGCAAAAAATTCTATTTTGTTTTGACCATTGATTACATTATTTACTAGGTGACATGGTTGTAATCAGGTTAAACTTAAAACTATCATTTCTTTTTTACTTCGTATAAACAAATGTAGCTGTCTAAGCATAGATATATTCACGCGGACAGCTTTTAGCTATGATTTTGTATGTGACCCGTCATCTAGGGGTATCATTGATCGAAGTATTTTAATGAACCGACATTGGGGTTTTACGAGATGGAGCTTCTTAGTTTCCTTTCCTTAATCATATGAAAAACCGACGGTGTAACAAGTACATATGTTTACTTGTATTTTGCAATTTATAAAAAAGTATTCATAATTATATTTATTTATCTCCTATTATTTATCTCCTGGACAGCTCTAATATTACGA
The DNA here is from genome assembly GCA_947095575.1 of Electrophaes corylata. Classification (NCBI taxonomy): domain Eukaryota; kingdom Metazoa; phylum Arthropoda; class Insecta; order Lepidoptera; family Geometridae; genus Electrophaes; species Electrophaes corylata. Next base: position 6,490,463 of record OX352698.1, on the reverse strand, counting down.
GTAACTCTTCTTATAGGTAAAATATTTTTAAAATAAAATAAAGTATAATAAAATAATCGTATTGTTTTTTCATGTTTTAAATCTCACTCTTGCATGCAAAAATTCTACGAAAAAAAAATACCACTAACTTGTCATTTTACTTCGTTTGATTGAATCATGTTCCAAGTCAAACCATCCTCTAAATATTGCACAATTTTATTAAATACTAACCTGGTTGCATCGATGCCCCACAAAAAATCCGTGTGAGATACGTTCTTGTCACGTATTACATGATGGTCAATAGGGTTTTGAATCAAAAAATAAAGTTTCAAGACGTCGGGCATCGTTGCCAGCCAGTCGTCGGTGGAGCTAAACAAAGCTATGGGAAGAGTTATGTTTTGAATGGGAAATTCGGAGGACTCGTCATTAAATTTATGAAATTTTCCACTCCTAGCTAGCTGAATGTAATGTAAAATTGTATTGATGGACCCTCCAGCTGGAACATGATAAAGTAACCGAGCAATAAAACTTGCGTTCCACTTTCTATCTTGAGGAACGCCGCTGAAAAACAACAGCGGGTTGCTACAAAAAGTCTTCGGACCTCTACAGTATTTACTAACAAGCCAACTCGGCACTTTCCTTGAGGGTAAAAACTCGCTGCTACCCAACGTTTTGATTATTTTGTCTGAAGCCGAAGTCATTACTTTAAGCGGGCCTTCAATATTACTCATAAAAGCCAACGGTCCGAGCAGAATACCCATTCTCAAATATTCATTGTACTCCGGAGCAGTAGACAACAAAACTAAAAGCGCGGTGGCACCCATCGAGTGGCCAACGAAGTTAATAGATTCATTTGTATTTTTCACGTTCCTGATGTAATCTATAGTTGCCGGTAAGTCGTATTCACCCATTTCCTGCCAGCTAAAGTTCCAGTAGTCAGGAAAGTCCATGGTCATCGAGATGTGTCCCCGGGAGTAATAGTTGCCTCTTGCATTGGCAATCCAAACGTCGTAGCCGGCGTCTGATAAAATGTAGGGCAATGATTTTTCAGAACCGCGTAGGATCCAGTCCGAAGAGCTTCCAAGTAACCCGTGGTGGAGTAGTACGGTTCGATTGAACACAAATAGATTCGATATGACCCGATGTAAGGTCAAATAGTACCCGTCTTTTGTTTCGACGACATGGGATTCCATACTGCGTCCGTGCCAACGAGCCAGCTGCGGGGTCACCAACTGTACCACTGATGATGGTTTGAGATTTACATACCCAGGTTCATCGACTTCTTCGCTGTCCCATTTGTTTCTAACAAACTCACTGAAAGCCTTCCTCGATCCATCATCCATCTGATACTTGTCATATTGCATCATCTTCTTTGCATTGCTTGGATTGAATATAAAGTTGGACACTTTTGAACCAAAATTCTTCATATTTTCTTGAAGCATTGAAAATAAACTAGCTAGTGTCTTTGTTATGTCTCTTCTAATATATGCCAACTGGTATGCACAGTGAACGTTTTGATAAAGTGACACAAATAAAAAAAATATGATGTAAATTTTCATGGTTGATGTTTCCTTGGCAATCGTTCGCTTATAACTGGCTGCATCTTTTTTCTTTTACAGTGGACAAAAAAAAAACAAAACGTTGCAACTAAAAATGTTTACAGACGAAACAATGGACACAGAGATCGTATGTTGTAACACTTTATTTGATGATATGATACAATCATAACATTCTATTATTAGTCTTCGGACAAATAGTAGGGCAATAGATATCCCAACATAAACATAAATGGGAAAAAACCCAACTTTGGTACAAACGACGTTTGGGCTACCGATGAAAGAGCTACATGTAAACGGGTGCCAAGTTCAAAAGTATAGTTCCTGATTTCATACCAAACTATAGCTGTAAGTATTATATTTAACGCGGCAATCATAATAGGTTTGATTCTCACCAAGAACAAACTATTTTGTGAGTATCGTATCGAAGTTAAAGTTCTACGATTTTAGGTCGTTCTTGAATTAATTAGAATAAGCCCTTTGAATGGGTCACATATCCTAAACGATGATGCAGAAAATTAAATACACGAAGCGGTGCGAAGTTTCTTGACTCTCGCTTAGTTCAGCAGAACTTTATTTCTTAACGACGTAAACAATTTAAATCTAATGCAATATGCAGACCGCTCCGACGACGACTTGGGAGTCGGGCTCCCTTCCCCCGAACAACCTGAGTCTTTATAAAAAATTCACCCTGCGCCCAGAGACTTCACGACTTGGTATAGGTTTTTCAAACTGTTCAAAAAAATTTATTATATTCTGTACTAGTGGAAGCCTGCGACTTCGTCTGCGTGAAGCTATTTTTGTACAAACTTCAACCCCCGCTGTAACTGTAACGGCTCCTCAAAATCCTCAGAATTAAATTTTGAGGATCCCTTTCTTATTACTCCGCACCAACACAAACCTACCCTAAAAATGTCGTCTCTACGATCAACCGTTTAAAATGTAGGTTGTCTATATGTCAGTCAGTAAGTCAGGACAAAGATTCAATTAATTGGTATAGTTTGTGCCCTTTTATCTCGCTATTTTACTACACAATAATTATTACAGTAGGACACCTAAGCGCCATGTTATAATACCTACTAAAAAAAATATATATAATAATAACTCAATAGCAATGGCACACATAGGTACATTCAAATGTACCTAACATTAAAATAAAAAGGTATAGGTATAGAAAATAGCTGGCATAATAAACGTTTTAAAAGAAAAAAGCTAGTTAGCTAGGTTACCTATTAGCTAGGTAAGTAGAAAAAAGTAAGAGTCTAAAACGCCATATATAAGTCAATTTAACTCTCAACTTGACATTCATAATAGTAATTTATTGATAATAATGTCATTATAAGTGACAGTTAAACCAGTTCTAAGTACCTACCAAAGTGAATGTTTTAACTTTGTAATGAACTGAAACATGTATTGTTCTTTTTGTCAACAAAACGTTAAACGTTTTGTCTATTGAATGATAATTGTTGAAATAGGAACCAAAATATATTTACAAAATTTCTGATTGCTGTTTAATTTAAATCAATCAATATGTTACTTTTTTTTAACATGCAACAACAGTTTGCTTCGCTTGTATTGAAACTGTAACACTAAACAATGGGGTGACACCGCTTGGGAATACAGGTTCTCGAATAGCAACCACGAACTGGAAGACAAAGTATAGAACGCCCTCCCACCCTAGACCGACAACATTGCTAGAAGCGCGGAAAATCAGAAGATGGCTCAAAACTATCGTCAAACTCAAAACTTCCTGAAAACGGTCTAGGGGAGGTCCAGCAGTAAACTTTTACAGGCCGTGATGATGAATAAAGAGGGTTTTACTAAACTGAAATTAGACAATATTAGATCTTAATATTACTATAAATATGACATTTCCAACATAATCCACAAATTATATAGGTGAGGTACCAAACTTTTTCTCAATAACCATGGTAGTAAAACAAAAGCACTGAACACAGTTATAAAAGGAGGAATCACTACGACGAGGGATCTCTCAATCAAACACAACATTTTGTATTTAGAGCACGCAGAACACACGGATATAAAATCATTCCGAAAAGTGTGTGTATGCTCACAAGCAGAGCTATGAGTCGAATAGAGTAACCATGGAGCTCATGCAAAATGCAATGACATACCTTTCTCCTACCACCCCTACCTCCCCATTTATAAATGATTCTTGCTCAATTTCGCCGGGCTGGCCCGGGCTTTACGTACATTGTTTGACTTGTGGACATGCCCCAAAACGGCCGCGGGATTTTTTTTACCTTGCGCTCGTGTTTTTGGGAATTTTGAAACTAGCTTCTGTTAGCGTATACCATTTTAATAATGAATGAATGAATGAAAATTCTTTATTGTACACCTTACAAGCTAGAGAATAAAACAAAGAAACAATAGTATTTAATAATAGATAATGTACAATGGGCGGTCTTATCGCTAAAGAGCGATCTCTTCCAGACAACCTTTGGATGGAGAGAATTTAAAAATAAGAGGGTTGGCTGGGGTGCACTAATAATTTAATTTTTTTTTTTAATTGGGGTGGGGTGTAATAATTTTTAGATCTATCATTTCGGCGGATAGTATTGCCAGAGTCCAGTACTATACACATATTTCACATGCTATTAGTTGGGTTTACCGTTTGTACCATTTATTATTTTTGAGTTTATTTTATAATATTTTAGGGCTTATATTTATTTATGTCTTACTACAAGTAGTTGTTACAGACCACTGTGTAGTTACTTAGGTAACTTATACACATTATATATATATTTTTTATAAAAATAATAAAACAGGTTAAGTTGGTACTCACCTTCATGGGTTGGTACGTAACTAACTCATTTATCTAATGACTGAAACATATTTTTTATTCAGCGACTCGTTCACACCTGATTTTAAGTGGTTACCATAGCATACAACAATGCATTACCTCGCAGGTCACATTCGTTAGAAACTTGCTCTACGATGCTCCGCTCTGATGCAACCTGAGGCAAACAAGGATTAAGCCTCGTGTGCCTGTAATTTCACTAGCACTCACACCCTTCAAATTTTAACACAGCAAGCTGCTTACCGACAGAAATAAGTAAGGTGGTAGTACTTCCCCGGACGAACCCTTCACTAAGAACTCTGCAACTACTAAAAGTAAAGCTTACGTAGTGACTTATCCACAAAAAAATCTTCAGTTTTTTATTAAGTTTATGCTAAAAGATATTTCTCATCAACATCTTGGTTAAGTTTTATCTTGTCAGCTTGACAGTTATGCAATAGTTTGAACTTCTTGTTGGAATAGAATGCGCCGTCTACGAGTTGGTAGGACCTTTCAATAAACTTGAGTGAATCTGGAATCGAAGTTGGAATATTAGTGACATTTTCATGTAAATAATTCAAACTAAGCGCTAGTATGCTCTAGAGCACTTCAAAGCACTCAATAGACAATTATGTTTCATCAGTCGATTATTAAATCCGTAATAGAAATAATTAAATCCGTACATCCAAAACCAACATGCATGTCCTGTCACTATTAGTTATTACCTATTGGCGAGAGATAGCAATGGTTTATTTTTTGACAGATTTTTATAAGTTGAGCAAATTAGGCTGCACAACAATCTGATTTAATTTTATTTAGCAAATTACGTTTACCAAGATACCTAAAAATGTTTAGCGTAAACGTAATACCGTTTTAATATTCCTTTTGCAGGATGTTAAACGTTTTCGCTTTTTTTCGTATTTCGTATTCCGTAAACGTATTTCGTAAGCGCTTCCTAAATGCATTTAGCGGCTCGTTAAATACATTTTAGTGATAGGCCCTCTTGCACAACAATGGCCTTACTTATACAAATCGGTCAAAAGTCAAAAGTTAAAAAGGCCTAGCCTTAGCCCCGTAATTAACTGTCATCATAACTTATATTGGTAAAGAAGCAATCTTTTGACAGATTTTTGTAAGCAATACCAATTTAGTTTTATAGAGATAAAAAATTAAAAACAATTCTATTGTAAAGTACCAGTATAATTGAAAATGCTACGACTGTAAAGCAGTCACGAACAATGCCATCATTGCGCTATAGAAGCAATTCAGTTGGTACTTGACAATACTCTGCTGTATTCAGTCTTTGAAACTTGTAGCAAGACTGAAACGTCAAACTATTTTTGATTAAAATTTGCTCAATCTTAGAGAATTAGCCATACTTGGCTAATTTATGACTTCTCAAGTTCTTGGATACGCGCAGGCCAAGTGTAATGGATAGGTAATAAATTCACGCGGACAAAGTCGCGCGTTTTGCTTGTATGGTTATAAATTATGTGTTGCATTTATTTTGTGCCGTCTAAACACGTACATTTATTTACAAAGAAAACTACAGCTATTAGTACAAATATTTATAATTGGTATGTACAAAAGCTTCTACAAACCGTCGCAAACAATCTAAAGATAGCTCAACTGATCCAGATCAGTGCCAATCAGAAGCGTTCCCAAAACACTGACTGCATTGCCGCTGAATGGCAAAAAACTAAAACTCGTTTATCGAGGGTCATTGAATATAAAGCAGACCTCTTTAGGACTATGCAATATTTTTGTTTCCTCCCCTTAATAATAAGATGGCTACCTACTTGTAGCGAGTAAGTGCCATGGTTGAGTTTTAAGCCAAGGGTGCATATCAAAATTGTAAACAAGGGGATCATAATTGGATCAACAGGAGATGCTCACATTAGTTAGTGAAATATGCACAACGTTATTAAAGCGCCGCGATATTTGCCGCGCCATTATTGTTATTTTTAATTATTAATGATTATTTCTAATATGGTGCGAGGGTGTGATCTTACTAAAGAGAAAAATCATTACGTGACGTGTTCTTGCATAAATTTCACTAAGTAATTTGAGTTACTAATAAGTACAAACTAGAGATGCAACTGATAATAGTTTTGCCCGAGTCTAGCTTTTTTTAATGTTACTGCTGGTGGAACAAGCACATAGCCCACCTGATGTTAAGTGGCAACTATCGCCTATAACAAAGTATTATCTTGTAGGTCACACACGTTAGGTGCATGCCCTACGATGCGTCCACCTGAGGCATACAGCCTCATGTGCCTGTAATTTCACCGACACTCACACCATTCAAACCGGAACACAGTAATGCAAGCATCACTGCTTGGCGGCAGAAATAAATGCAGTGGTAGTACTTCCCCGGACGAGCCCACTCACAAAAAGTTCTACTACTACAAAATCATGGATAATATTATAGAGGCTTATATCAAAGCGGTTTCTAATAAAAGGTTCAGCTTGTGCGTCACAAAATTCTTTTCTGTATTTTCCTGTTGGTATCCGTGCGGATACTGCTTAATATTCATATATCCATTGCATTCCTAGTAGTATCCTTACTTGACTTAGAATTAATTTATACTAAGAGGAAAACAATATTATGTAAATTATTATAACCAAAAAAAAATGTTTAAGTATCTAAAAGTAAAGTATCCAGCACTTTTAAAATCTGTAAAATATTTTTTGTGCAATTGTGCCTGGTGCACAGATTTAAGCCGGTAGCTCCCTAACGTAAAATATTAAACTTCGTCAAGGAAAATTACCTTAGCTTACTTCAGGTTCTCCAGTCCAGTAAATTTAAATCAGCCTGGAAGCCGAGCGCCTGATTGAAAGAACCTTCAAGCGAAAGCAGCTTTCCTAAGTTTTTTTTTAAATCTAATGAAAACCTATAGCAGTCTATATGCTTTGCGTTGGTTTAATATCAGAAAATTTCATAAAAGACGGCACTCGAAGTTCTTCCTTTTGCGTAGGTATACCCATATTTTTTATTTAACGTAAAATAAAAATATAGCGTATAGCGTTTTGTCTAAGAAAACTGACGCTGCAAATCGTAATTGTATAGTAGACTAAAACGCTCTTCGTTCGCGTGATGCGATTTTCATACAAATTTCAACCCCTACTGTATCCCTTCACGGAACTTCTGAACTTTCGGGATTTTTTTCTGCGTTGTTTATATATCAGTCAATCAGTCGGGACAAAGGTTTCCTATAATTGGTATAGATAGATAATTTGTTAGCATACCACCCATTCGCACTAAGCGTTTCGGTTCCACCTTTATTACGCAAACCGCTAAGGAGTGGAACGCATTACCAGCGTCTGTTTTTCCTGACCACTATAATCTGGATGTCTTTAAGGCAAGAATGAATAGGTGTCTTCTAGACTGTCCTGTTTCATCGTTGGCTTCATCGTCACTTCCATCAGGTGAGATTAAAGTCAAAGGGTAGTTTATTAATGTAAAAAATATACATTTCCTATATTGTTCATGTAATTTATAACCCTAAACAAAAAATAGATCCAATTAGGAATTATACAGGATGTAATTGATCTGATATTTTCTTACCATTATACCTATCTAAATCGTGAAAGGATATATTTTACAAAGTAGATACTTTTCTATAAATATATTATACTTTTTTAAGCTTACAGATTTAGAAGCGATTTTAATCCTTAGACAAATATCCTCTAAGACCTTTTAGTACCAAGAAGATACCCATCTAAGACTCTTAGATGTTTGTAAAATCGGAGCAAAATGTTTGAAGCCTTTTGTGGCTCTGTCTCCCCTCTGCAACAAGCATGCTTATTGTATGTACCAAATAACCACAAAGGTATTACGGCATAGGGGTCGACAGTGCCTGTTTTTTAATAAAACTATACGGTGCAGTGCGGGAATCTAAGTATGGCACTTTATTTTACAGTTAAAAAAACATATTTACTTTTTATACTGTAAAATAAAGCTCTCAAACAGAGTTGTAAGAAACAGAATATTGCACTTTTTCTTATACAACTTGCTCGTAAAATATGTCGAGGCTAGTTCTGTTCTAGGGTGTAGATAAAATCAGTTTGTCGACCCAAGTTCCATAATCACACCCCAGGATTATTACCCTGATTCTTTCTCATATGTAATGAAGGTGTCACATGTTAGGTGACTCACTCATCAATGAGTTGGAATCAGTAATTAGCTCACGCTTTGTTTTGTAACTAGGACACAGTCATGGTTATTACATAATATTTTTTTTCAATTAGAAATTGAAATATAACGTGATTGAAGTTGCAAGAAATCCACAACTTTGATTATGAAAGTTAATGCCTTTAAGAAGTTCTGTATTTTCTCATTGAAAAACCACGATTTGATGAAAACGTAAAGAAGTCGTAAAAACACCTAATAAATTTCTAACTACGTTAACTATTACATAAACAACAAATTGGCTTGTGCCGTGCCTCGTGATTGATGCATTGTGTGAATCTGTACGGTGACGCTATTGGATATCGCTAGGCAATTACACTAGCGTATTAGTCCTTCCGAGAAAAAAAACACGTCACTTCATCAGCCTAAATAAGTTCAGGCAACAGCCTCTTCAATAATTGAAGGAGTTGGCATATTCACCATGGTTGGCAGGCAGATTGGTGACCTTAGTGTGGGTGCTATGTACAGAAAAACTGCTCTAAAAGATCTTCATACACTAATCAAACCCGGCTGCTGTATGTGCTATTGTATCGGTTACATACTGTGAATACAATAGGGGGAGGTTCAGATAAGCTACCTTTTTTGTTAAAATATTGCGTAGGATCATGGCTACAAATAACAACAGGAAGGGGAAGACAGTATTTGATATTGATTTATTTCCCTGTTACAATTATTAATGAGTTACAATGACCCTCAGTCCTTATTCTAAGGTTTATATATCCCAAAGAAACTAAACAATGACCCACTTGCGCAACTGTCTCCTGTGCCCTACCACCTGCACATGGGATAACGTTATAAACGCCGCAGACGATCGAGTGAAGATGGCAATACTCTATTTAAAGTTTATCTAAATTAAGATACCTTTCTGTTGTAACATAGTATTCTGTGGATGTACCTTTTTTTGTGGCATTGTCCTTTTTTGTCAATGTCAAGTGGGTTGAATAAATTCTTTTTAGTCAAGTCGAGTCGATAGAAAAAGTAAACTCAGCTGTCATCGGTTTTGAAGAAAAAGATGGCGTTTTTCTTCAAAACCAAAGGGAAACATTTTCGTTCAAATCAGGATGCCTCATAACACACTTTCATTTCAATTGTTCAAGTAATGATGGTTAAAATACCACCAAAATTACCCACCAGAACTTAAAATAACACTAAAAAAACAGTTAAAATGAAAATACAATGTTGCTTCCTTAGATCATTTAATGATCTAAGGTTGCTTCCAAAGATGACAGAAAACAAATCGGATGTACCTTTACATGCATGAAGAAAAAGAAGGAATAAAGTATATCCGTCAATGACTTGACAGTGGTTTAACTAAAAACTATTTAATAAAATTGTCTGTCGAACGACGGGCAGGTGCCATAAAAATGAGAAAAGGAAAAGAAAGGAAGTGGAGATGCGAATGTTGAGATGGATGTGTGGAGTGAGGATAATGGATAACATGAATGAATGAATGAACGAAAAATATTAAAAAATAAGTACACTAGAGGAAGAGGAGAGAAGAATTTAAATCATTAATTATTCATTTTTATGTCACATTTAGACTAACTTACGTAATAATGCCATCTATATAAACAATTTTAATGAAAACGAATCTTTGCATCCTATAAAAATATATAGGAGGATAATGTTAAATCAAATCATTTATATGGCATAAAACTCATCATTATTACACACATTATTACACACCTTTTTTTTTTTTTTTTTTTTTTTTTTTTTTTTTTTTTTTTTGTGGCCTGTGTCCGTCTTGCGGACAATTTTGCCAATGTCAAGTGGGTGGGTTGAATAAAATTAGTCAAGTCGAGTCGGTAAAAAAAGTAAAGTCGGCTGTCATTGGTTTTGAAGAAAAAGATGGCGTTTTTCTTCAAAACCAAAGGGAAACATTTTCGTTCAAATCAGGATGCCACAAAACACACTTTCATTTCAATTGTTCGCACTTGTGCTAAGACCTCAAGTAATGATGGTTAAAATACCACCATAATTACCCATCACAACTTAAAATAACACAAGAAAAACAATTAAAATGAAAATACAATGTTGCTTCCAAAGATGACAGAAAACGAATCCCTTTTTTTATTGATACTGACGCTAGACAATAGATACCTGTACCTGTCATCTGTCAAAATATAAATAAAAAAAAATATTTATGACGGATCATTGTATAGTATGAATTTTCGTAAAATATTTTTTATGTTATTCTAAATTTTACCATACAATCACAACCAATTTACAAAAACGTCTTGTTTTCAACTTATATTATTTACTATATTAAACCGAAAGTTTTAATCATGCCGATATGGAAGAAGATGATAGGGCTGCCATCAGAAAAACTGGCTGCTAAAGGTCTGGTGTACCACGATTGGCCAGCACTGACTTTGTGTCAAAGGGAATGCAACACAAGACTTGGAATGACGATCCAGTTGGAACAAGAAGCTTATTTGACTCAACATCCCGAGGTTAGTTGGTAGAGATTAAGTAAGTAACTATTATGTTTCATATTTCATTCTATGTATAATAATAATAATAATGTTGGACAATCCACACAGCATCGTCTAGCCCCAAGCTAAGCAGAGCTTGTGTTATGGGTACTAGATGACTGATATACTTAATACAATACATTACATACATAGATATTTTTATATTATACATAGGAAATACCCAGAACACCCGGAATAAATATTTGCAGATCGTACAAACATTTATCCCAAGGCGGGAATCGAAACCGCAACCTCCTGCGTCGCAGGCAGACATTCGCCCGCCGCGCCACATCGGTCGTCAAAATGTACATAGGTACATGCACATCTATCTATCTATCTAAAACCGCGCCTGTTTCCCATAGGGACAAGCAGAGACTAAGGATTTCCATTTGCTACTATCCCGATATACCTTTTATGCTGCATTCAGTCTCGTATTCATATTTTTCGTAGGTACATGCTCATTGGTTTAGGGTACTCTTGTAAAGGCCAAAGTACGCTTTATTATTATTATTTACAGCTTATAATTTTTATGCTTACTTATTGCAACCCTAAAAAGCATAATAATTATAAGTTACTTAGTTATGGGGAAACAGAACGCTTATAGTTCAAACGTCTCTTTTTTTACTTGACTTGTTGCTGGAACAAGCAGGCACACCTGATGTTAAATAGTTACTATTACCTGCTATAACAGAGCATTGCCTCACAGGTCACGCTCATTATAAACGTGTCCCTACGATGCCCTACTTTGTGTCCAGCAACCTGAGGCATACGGTGTTAGGTCCAGAACCTATACCATCCTCAAACAATATTTAAAAAAATTGTGATAAAATAAGCTTTGACTTATTACAGGTGAAAGCGATGCTCGAACTTTTGATCTGTAAAATGACTCAGTCATCTAAGAGAAAAGACATTTTGAAAGAAGCAGCTGAATACTTCTGCAGACCAGAAATGGAACTAGATAAAGCAGTAAGAGAACGTCTTGGAGTACCGATGGATGGACCATACACTAAGGTATTTTTATTAATTGCACCAAACAAAAGGTTTTTACAAAAGGAGCTAAATGTACTAACGTTTTCTAGCAGCCAGGTAGGTATTTATAAAATTGACTTCGTTAAAGAACTATCAATGTTGTAGGATTTTATTAAAGCTTTCTGAAAACAGTGTCAATAGGAAAAGCCTTTTTGATCACCCCAAAAAATATAAAATTATCTTTAGCAGGCAGGATTTGGAATGAAAAAAGAAATTAAAATGAAAAATATATTATTACAAAATTATAAAGATTTTATAACTATGTAGATTATTCTCGAGTGGGATTTGAAACCTCCTCTTGATACGAAGATTCGCTAACCAACTGCGCTATCGAGAGTTCAACCAAGTGAAATAAGCCTTGGGATGTTTTCAATACGTTACTTTAGCGACCGTGGTTCCATCTACATCCATGCAGTTGGCTAGCATATCCCTGTATCAAGGGGAGGGTCGTGGGTTCAAATCCTAATCGAGGGAATATTTTTTGGAATAATATAAAAGCCTTGTGATTTCCTTATGTCCAGGTAAGCACAATAAAAACTAAGAATTTATGAAAGAATTCCTCGGATGACCTTCTTTACAGTTTGGATGGAGACTTTGTGTATTATTACCTATAATTTTAGAAAAAACATAGCTCTTAATTAGTTAAGGATCTAAACAGCCTTAAATATAACCTTTAGGCTTTGGCACTTGCACACCATACTTTTTTATGAAAACAATTGTCTAAATAAGCAGTTTTTTATGCTACTTCTGGTGGATCAAGCATAAAGCCCACCTGATGTTAAGTGGTAACTATCACCTATAGTAAAATATTACCTTAGGTACGTGCCTTACGATGCACTAATCTGCTTCCACTAACTTGAAGCATACTGGTGCTAAGCCTCATGTGAAAAGCAGTTGGCTTACCACAATTTTATAAATCGTGATTATACCTTGCGTCAACCGGTGCTGTCTAATAAATTTGGGGCCTGAGAAACAATCAGTTGTTCTAATACACTTCAGCGTTTTCTATAAGCAATATTCTGCCGTATCATCCTACTAATATTATAATTGCGAATGTTTGGATGGATGGATGGATGGATGGATGTTTGTTACTCTTTCACGCTCTAACCAGTGGACCGATTTGCATCAAATTTGGAATATATATAGATTGTAATCAGGAATAGGATAAAGGCCCGAAAAAATAACGGGAACGGGAAAAAACTGCCACGTGGGCGAAGCTGCGAGTGGCCTCTAGTTATACAAATAAAGTTCAAATTATTTGACAACACGGGTATAGTCTGGAGAATCAACTCCCGGTGTGGCCTGAACCACAATAGACATCTTCTAAAGACTTTTGAAGTTTCTTTTATTTTCAGGAGGTTCAACCTTATTATAGGTTTGAAGACGGTATGCTTGAAAAGGATCTCAAGGATATAACACTAAAGCATTATCCCGTAAAGCCTAAGTCAGTCGCATCACCATACAAGAGCCCACCTAACACGCCGTCGTCCACGTTCATTTCTTTAGTCACTTCTGACACCACTGTACCAACGCCAGGTAACTTTAAAAGTATAATAATGATGCTGGATAATCCACACAGCATCATCTAGCCCCAAGCTAAGCAGAGCTTGTGGGTACTAGATGACTGATATATTTACTACAATACATTACATACATAGATATTTTCTATTATACATAGAAAATACCCAGAACACCCGAAATAAATATTTGCAGATCGTACAAACATTTATACCAAGGCGGGAATCGAACCCGCAACCTCTTGCATCGCAGGCGGACATTCGCCCGCCGCGCCACATCGGTCGTCTATAAAAACACGATGGTAGACGGCTTTTCCACAGTAGTAATAGAACAGATAAAACTAAACTTGACCCTTCACATAGGATTATCTATACTCAATAAGCAACAAATATATTTTGGAAACCAGCTAGGTAACATTACGCACTACTGTGTTTTTTGTAAATTTATATGCTAAAAACATGATTGTACATTCTAAAAATGTACCTAGTGTCTAGATACCTACTATTATGGTTATAATATCGATTAAAATTAGTAATTAAAACTAGTGGTTAACTAAACCTCGCAAGCCTATAACCATGCGATAATCGGAATTTTCCCTGTCCCAAAACTGAAATCCATCGATAAATAACGCTAAAACTTTCTCTCTTTTCCGTCTTATTTTACCACTTATATGCCAACTCTCGTCAATATGGGTTGACAGACAGATGGATAAAAGCATTTTTTAATCAATCTCGAAACTGAGACGCTTCGCTTACGTGACTCGCTTGGTCAATAAGAAATAGCAATATAATCGACTATTGTCAGACGTCTTTTTTGATCGCAGAATACTGTTCCTTGACAAACACCGTTTCATACCGCTATACAATAATCCAATTATGAAAGAACAATATAACGAACCAAGATATAATAAACATACTGCACAGTTCAGATAAGTAATTTTTTATTTTTCCTCTAGAGCCTATCCCAACCCCTGATCCAACGCTATCAGAAGTATTCTTTGCGCTGGTCTCCAACACTGTGGACAAAGCAATCTTTGCTCATGTGGATGACAGAACCTTGCGCTTTGACACCGCTTACGTCGAACTGAGGAAATGCGTAGAAGAGGCCATGGAGATACCGGTCACTGAGATCAAAGAAGATATAGCTGAACTGTATTACAACGCCTACAAGTTATTTGAGCTAAATATTATGGAGAAGGAGAGAATTGGTTAGTTCAAACAAAGTAGTTAGGTAATCGTTGGTTAGTTAAACTCGGAACCGAACCATTTATGCGCAATCATAAACCTAGATAACATTACAATACTAAATACAACCCACATGCATACATATTACGAATAAAAAATCACCGTTGCATGACCACATTTGAACTTTAGATTCAAAAATCGGAGTCACCCCCTCGATACCACCAATGGCACACATTTTTTAATACATACGAAAACTAGTTAGGACATAAATATCTAAAGTAGGTACTTACGGCACGAAGCTCGAACTTATAAGTAGTTTGAGTGCTATAGTACGTAGATTCAAACTTTTTGAAATAACTTTTTAAACTATCATGGTTTTGATCAATATTTTGGATAGAAACGGGCAAATAAGGCATCCTTTTCCACGTATATACACGTGGAAAACGAAAAACGTACGTACTAGACATGCGCAAAACAGTACTCTGTAATGTAATGCCATATAGCATGGCATTTCGTACCGCATCATATGGCATGCTATCAGTACTCAGTACCCTAAACATGACCTGACTCCACTGGCTATGCTAAGTAATGCGAATGGCCCGCTATGACTTAAGTACTGCTGAATGTTCAGGTGTAATGTAATAGCAATAGGCCCGTACCTACCTACTCTAACCATGACCTGGCATGACGCGCTATGCTAAGAAATACGAATGACCCGCTGTTACTTTTAACTGTACGGAATGTTCGGTTCAGACGTAATGTAATAGCAATAGACAGACCTTTCATTATTATATTATCTTTTACCGTCAAACGAGCAGTTCTTGCATATATATAGATGTGTATGTGTACGTGACGTACGTGACGTACGTATTATAAAGCTTTTATAAAAATAATATTCATTATTATTAAACATATTATTAGCTCCAATCGAGGTATTTAATGATCGAGTTATTTCAAAAATACAAATGACAGACAACGCCTGCGTTTACACTATATGAAAATTATTGTAAATAGTGATAACTTATGCAAACACAAATTATTTTGCCTTAATTAAGCTAAGATCGACCCATTTGCATTGTCTTCGAATTCACTACTGAGTTATCTGCAACATTTTGAAATATCAACAACTAGGTACCTAACGGCCGAATACTCAAACGCAACTTAAAATTAATCACGTCTCAAGTGACACATTTTTGACAGCTGCTCATATTTTGCGGCTATAACCTTCCACAGGTCAGCTGTTTTTACATTACAGAGATATTCTCACATATTTTTACAGCGGCTGAAATTGCCTGGGAGAAAAGAATGAGGAAGAAGTTGAAGAGGACTCTACGACGCTTACACAACTTTAAAGGTAATCTGATTATATTTTACTAGGAAACGCGAGACTTTACTAATAGTGTTTTTTATACGTACTTCAACCGCTGCTGTACCCAACCGTTAAGAGCTTCGATCAATGATACCCCTAGATATAGGCAATAAAAATTACTAATATTATATATTTTTTAGAGTAAATGTTTTTTTCTAGAAACGTAGCTATAAATAGAGATTGGGACTCTATTTAAATATAAATAGCGACCACGAACCAAAAGACGAAGCGTAGGACGTCCTCCTACCCGCAATGGACTGACGCCATTGTTAGAACCGCGGGAAGTTGATGGATGGAAAAAGCACAGAATGAAACGTGCTAATTTAGTACTCTTACTAATTTATGCTGTGATATTTTAGTAGTTTCCATAGCATGGAATTTTAGTTATCATGCATCGTAGAGACCGACATAAGCCGGTACGATGGATGTAGTTTTAGTAGTAGAACTTTTAGTGAAGGGCTTGTCCGGGCAAGTACTACCACCATGTCTATTCCTGCCGCAAAGTAGCATGCTGTTTCGGTTTGAAAGGTGTGTTTGCCGGTGAAATTACAGGCACATGATGTACCGCTGTAAAACCATTCTGTAAGTTACGAATTGTATACATTCTAGTGCAGCTGACTGTACTTTCCCGGATGAACCCTTCACTAAGAACTCTACTGCTACTTCATTATTAAACTTTATTATTGTATATCAATGTAAATCATGACTGCACAGGATACGAGACTCCACCGACTCCAAAGAGTGTAATTTCCTCTCATGAAAGCTATAAGAAGCCTCCACCTCGACCGTGTACATGCCATCCTCAGTTCAACTATAATCGATATGCCAAGGTAAATATGTTCCGGTTCAGTCTACATTACATCCGGTCTCCTTTGTACTGTCCCTACCATCATGTCATAAGCCCGGTTGCAATACCTTTTGTTTATTATAATGAGGTTCAAGATGATCCCTGCGGATATTACTGAATAAATGATTTTTGACTTTGACTTTGACTTTGGTTGATAGATTTTCCTTTGGCTTCAGTCTCACCTGGTGGTAAGTGATGATAAAGCCAATGCCAAGTGGACTATGTAAATATTTTTTAATCAAGTGGAGTCGGTAAAAAATCGAAAGATAGCTGTCGGCGGTCTTAAAAAAAAATGGCGCTTTTGTTCAAAACCCAATTAAAACTTTTTCGTCAATACATATCACTTTCATTTCAATTGATTTCACTTGTGCTAAGACCTCAAGTAATATTGGTTAAAATACCACCGAAATTGCACACGAGAACTTAAAATAACACTAGGAAAGCAATTAAAATGAAAATGTCGTTTTTTTCCAAAGATGACAGAAAATGAAGTCCTTGCAATATCTTACAAGAAAAAAGTTAATCGGCTGGTTAGTTAATTTAGCATTGTAAATACATAAAATTGCCGTTGTATTTGGCGCTTTATTGTTTCTTGAGCAGAATATTCTTATAGCTCAAGCTAGTTCATAAAACAAAACCGTTTTACAAAAAATTGTAAATCCGTTTTTAGCATAAAACTAAACCAACAAGTGATTGCTTATAAAAAAATTAAAGGAACTTACTTTCAAATATTTTATACTAGCGGCCGCCCGCAGCTTCGCCCGCGTGGCAGTTTTTTCCCGTTCCCGTTATTTTTTCGGCATAAAAAGTATCCTATGTCCTTCTCCTGGCTCTAAACTACCTCCCTGCCAATTTTCAGCTAAATCGGTTCAGCCGTTCTTGAGTTATAAGTGAAGTAACTAACACGACTTTCTTTTATATATATAGATTATAGCATTAGTTTTGAAATATTTTATAACTTTTGCATGTTAAAAAAAACCATAAAATAAAATTTAAAAAAAAACATGCGACCTTGCCAGGATTCGAACCTGGAATCTTCTGATCCGTAGTCAGACGCGTTATCCGTTGCGCCACAAGGCCACTAAATAAAACGGTGAATTTAAGCTAGAGTACGAAGAGAAACAAGCTCACAACTGTGATTCCCAGAAATAGCACTAGTGAAATAAATATTTAGTGTTTTGAATGGTTGCAAATACCGCTTGTGCATACACTAAAAATAAATTATTTGAAAAAAAAACTGTTTAAACCGAATTCCGAATTTAAGCCTATCTGAAATCAGTAGCTATATCATTGCTATTACATAATAAGTAATATTGCTTATATAGGTATTATAAAGTACCTACATTGAAATCAAATTGAAATAATAATCCCAATGACGAGAACGCCGGCATTACAGCACAAAAAATGGCTTACTGTTTATAGTTAGCTCGACACAGTACCTTTGTGGTTATAAATTAGATAGATTAGATAGATAGATTATGCTTTAATGGTATACCATTAAATAATAATAAGAAATGAAATTACAACTGAAAATTCATTTCATAATATAAACTTTAGTAAGTGATGTAGGTACCCGTTTAAAGATTGAACTTCGGGAATTCCTTTCTTAATACACTTCTTTCTTAGTACACTTCTCCGCATCTTCTACGCCTGAAAAGTCAAGCGTCTACAACCATGTTTAGACTGAGAATTGTAGTTATGGCTCTTAGTGAATGGCTCAAATATAGATTGAAGTGGCAATGGGCAAGCCATATAGCTCGTAGAACCGACAACTGCTGGAATAAAGCTTGTCGAATGGTGACCACGAACCGAAAGACGAAGCGTTGGACCCGTTAGGCGACATTTTTAGAATCGCAGGCAGTCGTTGGATGGAAAGGGCCAAAAAGCAGTGGACTTCTACGGATTGTTGATGACGATGATGATTGTGATTTTAATTGTACTCTACTTATTTTTTGCATCAAACAAGCATGTTGCTGGTCAAACATGTTGTTTCTCCTTAATTATTTGTCACCTATTTAGTCTACACGTGTTTTTTGGCAAATAAATAAATATCTTTATCTTTATTGTAATTGTTCGTAGGATCGTTTTGGTATTTACCAGCCGCGAGAAGTAGACTTCAGTACCGCCAATGTGACTGCCACTCCTGCCATATCTATGGAGAGTCTCAATGTAGAACAGGATGATGAGAAGGGGGATACGAAGTCAATAATGAGCAAGAAGTCTGCTGCTGTGTCCGGAAAGAGTACCCCTGCAAAGACTGCTAAATTTGAACCGTGATTTTTTTGCATTATATAATTTACATGTCCTGAGGCTTAAGTTCAGTGTTAGACTTATTCAGGTTGTTGATGATTATGGACAGGTTTTGCTTTGGGTTATTCCCGCTCGTCCCCACATTTCTTCCCCAGGTGCGTTCGTCCCCATTTTTATATACTTATGCATAAAAAAAAACCCATCGGATGTTGAGCGGTTCCCTCTGACTATAGCTATTGCTATAATATGATGGTGATAATGATGATGATAGTATTTAGTAAGCTGTTGGTCAGTTTAGAATAGAGTAATAAATAAAATATTACAAGTGGGAACCTTCCCACTTGTAATATTTCGTTCGTCCCCACGTTTTATTCCCGCTTGTCCCTCAGGGACGAACTATAAAAAATGGGGACGAACGCATCTGGGGACGAAATGTGGGGACGAGCGGGAATAACCCATTGCTTTATTGTGAGTCACAGGCGTCGTTACATCCACAATGATAGTGTCGACATTTAATTTTGTAAACTGAGCACTTGGTATGTAGGTACTCGTATTTTATCATAACTATGCACTTTTCTTTTATTTAATTAATTTTTGTCTAGTGTTTGGAAATCTAATGCATTTCACATCGTAAAATGCATGACATGTATATGTATATCATTATTACTAGCAAACTAGGTATGTATAAAATTATTACTCTTATTTTAATTTTAATAGGCTTATAATATACATTTTTGATTTGACATTTAAAATAAAATAATAAAATATAATATACCCTCTCACTTTATTTATATTATTTTCTAATGTTCTTTGAACTTTATCAGTTTTTGGTTATCACGAAATTGCCTTACTTTGGTTGAGCGAGCATTAATTGCTTTATAAATGATCTCAACATTTATTATGATTGAAATATTAAACGCTGTAATAATTTCTAGGTGACACAGAATAATATTTAGTGATTAATATTCGACAAGAACGATGGCTGCCGCGATAGTAGCCAAGTCCATCAAAAGAATGTTTAATTAGTTATTTCTTGCAGCTTTCATAGCCAATTTGGCACTTCGAGGTGAGTGTTTTGCAAAAACTGAAATGATGTCGTAGCTTTAATCAGCTCATAGTAAACTTTATTGCATGAAGTTAAGTCTAAATGTACGATTATTTGACTTAAAACTAGATATGTTCTTATACAAAGTAGCAATTCAATATGATCTGCGAAGCTGCGAGCGACCGTTAGTATCAAATAAATGTATTCAAAATCAGTCATCACTTAGTATCAGCTATAGTGGTTCACACTAATGGTCTTCCGTGATACCCCGTAACCCGGTAACGCTGTCGGAAAACGCTAGATGATTATACCAGCATTTACTCTGTCAGAAAAAAAATCCATGGCGCCTATGTATAAAACATGGCACAGTAAATGTGACGCATTTTATTATACAAAGCTGTATTGGATTATAGGGAGTTTTTTTTTAACATTAATATAGGCTATCCTATGGTTTCAATCTCACCTGATGGTAAGTGACGATGAAGCTGACGATGAAGTAGGACGGTCTTGAAGACACCTATTCACTCTTACCTTAAAGAGTAAATGAAGCAAAAGAATCAAAAGAAGTTTCTGCTTTTTAAGTTTATAAGTTTGAACAAATGACTTACTCCGGTAATGGAGATTACTCTTTCCCACAGTATTAATATTATAATAATAATAATAATAATAATAATGCTGGACAGTCCACACAGCATCATCTAGCCCCAAGCTAAGCTGAGCTTGTGTTATGGGTACAAGATGACTGACATACTTAATACAATACATTACATACATAGATATTTTATATTATACATAGAAAACACCCAGAACACCCGGAATAAATATTTGCAGATCGTACAAACATTTATCTCAATGCGGGAATCGAACCCGCAACCTCTTGCGTCGCAAGCGGACATTCGCCCGCCGCGCCACATCGGTTATCGTATTGTATGTCGTATTAGCTTATACCTACTTCGAGTGCTACAGTTATAAGTATACCTACACGTTTTGTACATGTCGTTGTCGCGCGGCTTTAAATTTAATCCTGTTCTAAAACAACAAACTTCATCCTGAAATTAATTTCCGATTTTCAGTACTTTAAATTCTTATTATAATAGTGAATAAAAGGTGAAAGACAAGAGGCGTATTGTTCCATCATAATAAGCTTTTCGGTAGTTCTTTGTTCACGGTTGACAACTGACGAGCCTTTAAAGTTGCTGGTGTTAGACAGAGCGCTTTAAAATTCAGCTTTATAAGGTTAAACAAGTCGGTACGTTGTCCATACAAACGCTGTAACAGCTTAATGTCTACTATTTATTAACGTGCGTTTGAAGTTAAGCTTGATACTGTTTATCTTGCCGAAAGATTTAGTACTAAATCTTGTAACGCTTGTAACTTTCAAGGTAATTTTATTGTAGCATATAGGGTAACGTACCTAGATAATGGCAAGATAATTCAGTATCAAACTTAACTTCGGACGCACGTTAATAAATAGTAGACATTAAACACTTACAGCGTTTGTATGGACAACGTACCGACTTGTTTAACCTTAAGTTTATGCTAGTCAAAACATGCAAGACTTCATCCGTGAAGCTTTTTTTTATACAATTTGCTGATAGAATAAGCATATGGCCCTACCCTACCTACCTACGTTTGTTAGGAACGTAACCTACAATAACACCGCTTTGCACCCATCAACCTGAGGCATACAGGTGTTAAGCCTCATGTGCCTGTAATTTCACCGGCACCCACACCCTTCTAACTGGAATACAGCAAGCTAGGTACTTGGCGGCAGAAATAGGCATGGTGATAGTACTTCCCCGGAGGAGCCATTCACTAAGAGCTACTACTACTACTATCTAATACATACACTACTACTACTATCTATA
Source organism: Electrophaes corylata (assembly GCA_947095575.1). Lineage (NCBI taxonomy): Eukaryota > Metazoa > Arthropoda > Insecta > Lepidoptera > Geometridae > Electrophaes > Electrophaes corylata. The sequence continues at coordinate 6,468,352 of OX352698.1, read as the reverse complement.
CAAACTTTAACGACCTCCTGTTACCTTCCTACCTCTTTATTGGTTGAGTTTCAGAGATTCCTTTCTTAGTACATACACCTCTACGCACCAAAACAAATACAGCCTCATTAAAGTCTTTACTTTCAGATCATATTCTTTCAAGATTTCATTTCAAAAACTACTGCGGGACAAAAACTAAACAATGCCACACACACACACAACAACAGCCGTTACAGCTCAGTTTGTAGTAGCCCTGCCCTCTGTGCTGTAGGTGGTGGATTCGATCCCCACCGAGAACAAACATTTGTGTGATGAACATCGATGTTTGTTCTTTGTCTGGGTGTTGTATTGTATTCTATGTATGTATTTACAAAAAAAAAATATAAGTATTCTATCAGTCATCTGGTTCCCAAAGTACAAGCTATGCTTAGTTTGGGGCTAGATGATGTTGTGTAAAAATGTCCTGACATATTTATTATTATTATTATTATTAATGTCGTCGGTACATTGTATGAAAATAAAATTCAGTAAAAGGAAATGTAAGGCATACAATAGTCACTATGATGATAGTTTGACGCTTCCGGGAGCAGTTATCTCCCCATAACTGACGATTGCTTCTTACTAAACTTTCAACATTATATCAATCAGTTTAACAATAACTCAAATAAGAGAGTAAGTTTTCCCATAAAGCTTCAGAAGACAAGCAGCCAGTGCCTTATTAAAAAACTTAATGCTTTTATGAAATTCTGTACCATTATTCAAAACGACTGGCTATTACTGATAATTAAATTAGACTACAATACTTTAATTTATAAAGTGGTTGGTATTTTTGAAATAAACAGCTAATATGAAAACACTTTTTTATTTAGTCATATATATTATAATAACATAACTATTTTTAATTACCTAGACATTGTTTAAAATAACAGAGAAAATATAAAACACAACATTTTTTATACAAAATAGATAAATTAACGTTGTTACGTTATATATTGCGTTACACAACGTCAACGCTAAAGTGTTTTTTCTAGGATTTAGACTTGCAAGTCGTACGTGGTACGTTATATATTGCGTTACACATATGAGTGTTTTTTCTGTGTTTTTTTAGACTTGCAAGTCGTATCTAACTTATCACCCTCACGAGAGAGTAGAGCTTTAAAGGAGAAAGGCCGGAACGGGTAACCTCCTCCGGAATAAAACTTGCTCATAAACTCGACCCTGAAAAAAAAACTAGTCAAGTACCTGTTGACTAAATGGAGAAAATTATAGGCTAAATAATAAGCAGTACTTCATAAACAGCTTCTTAATCTTTGTCAAACTCAAGTATGATCGTGCATGGAGTAATGTTGCCACCTTTGTACCATTAATGGTACTGCCTAATGTCGAAAGCCGTTCCTTATCACCTGTCACTTCTCCTCAGAAATGCATAACGAAACAAGTAAAAACAACAAATTATACACAAATAACAACAACAAAGCTGTCACGTTTCATCTACAAAATTGTAGTAAAATTTACAAAATTGATTCTATTTGGAGAAATTAATATTAATTTCAAAGATAATAATTATTGTACATAATTGTTAAAAATCTTGCTACCATTATTTTTCTAACATCTTGCATTTTTTCGCAATTGTATTTACGAGAGCATTTTGTATTTTGTTTTGAATCTTTCACTACACTCAAGATTCTGACTTACTCGCTACGCTCGTGATTTAATTATAGGATCCTTCGCTTGTTCGAGATTCAAACTCACAATAAATACTAATTTTACTCTCTTGTGTTACAATGTACCTACTATTAACTACGTCATCAAAATTGTAACAATCTGTTTTGAAAGCACTGTTTTCTGGTTGAACTGGAAACTTCTTAACCGTGGGATGCATAAGTTAATAATGTTATCTGGGTAGACGTATGCGTCAAAAAATTACTTGTGAACTTTGACCGAATATATAATTATCAATCAGATTAGACAGCGGTAAGTGATAATGTTGAACACAGCGCCATCTGTGTTTCAACGGCTGCTCTACATACCTAGCACAATAAGATCGATGCACATACTTGACTATCATAATTTGTCTTGGTAAGCTAGTTAGTTCAGACAGGTTGCCACTAGCGGCGCTGTCCGATATTATAAAAGTTCCGGCTTACTCACGTTGTAGCCCGGTAACGCAGTCGGAAACCGCCAAGCGATTATACCAGCATTTTAGTTTAGCTATCCATCTCACTCTACAATGCACCTACTTTTTTAATAATAATGCTGGACAATCCACACAGCATCATCTAGCCCCAAGCTAAGCAGAGTTTGTGTTATGGGCACTACATAGATGACTGATATACTTATTACAATACATTATATACATACATATTTTTTATTACACAGAAAATACCCAGAACACCCGGAATAAATATTTGCAGATCGTACAAATATTTATCCTAAGCGGGAATCGAACCCGCAACCTCCTGCTTTGCAGGTGGACATTCGCCCGCCGCGCCACATCGGCATTTTACAAGTTTTCACTTTTAACTCTTTATTATAAAATTTTATATTTTCAATAGAAACGGGATATTTGCCACAGTTTTTAGGTTTTTTACGTCTTGTTAATGGAACAAGTTGATACCTAGCCTACTTAATGTGAAGTCGTTAACATCACTTATAATATCGCAGGTCACATCCGTTAGGAACATGCCCTACATTACCCTGCTCTGCGTCAATCAACCTGACGCATACAGAATATTTTTTTTTCCCTAGCCTATTTAAAAAAAATATAAAACATGAATAAAACTTATTAAAACATTATTAGGATCTTACCAATGCAGGCGCAATGTGTGAAGAAAAGCGGATAGGCCTTCCATCACCACCAAGATAGATAGAGTGAAGGCTGCCCAAATAGCAAACACGATAAAAAGCTTCGGTATGCCAATAAGAGAGTGATCTCGTAAAGCCAAACGAGATAAAATCATACTCCACAGCATTTCACTCAGTTCTGAAATTCAAGTTTATGTATCACTTTATCACTTCATAGCCTGGTCAATTTAGACATTCGAAGTTACATTAATTCCCACCAAGCTGAAAATCAGTATGATGATGAAGATGGGAAACTTTCAAATTTTATTTTAAAACATATTTTAAACAATCATACTGATTTTCAGCTTGGTGGGAATTAATGTAACTTTACTCTTATTTTTTGATCTAATTTGACCGGAATATCAATATTTACTTACATTTGTTCATTTGTAAAAGGTTCATGCACAATAACGATACTAATCAAGCCGTAAGTTTAATGCCTGTTTTTTAGTCGTTAGATTAATCTAGGCTTTATGACTAGCAATTCAAAATTATCCTTGGATGGACTTTGACTTATTTCAGTCAATTCACGTCACGTATAAAGAACGGTAGGGCTATTAGATACGGATGTAGTACTTTCCCGGATAAACGCTTGCACAAAGTGTTTTACTATTACCATAGATAAGAAGATCTCTTGTCTGTGCTTTTACTGAAACCTATTTTGTACAGCGATTTTTTTTAATCCAAACCTTTTGCAATACACTACCTAAGAGTCTTTACATAGTTGTTTTAAATGTTGTCCAATTAATCCGTTGCTATTTCTTTTTATTGGCGATTTTAAGAATATTCACATAAAGCCAACAAAGTTTCCGGAAATATGAATATAGGCCATATCTACGTACAGCAAAATTTAAATTGTAAACTTACTGGTATGGCGCTGGATGTACATCAATCCTTTCTGTACCAGTCTAAATAAACTGATATAGTATGGATATTTTGTATAAAAGGATTGTTCAATAGACGATGTGAGTGACTACTCCAAATTCCTAGCTTGCTATTGGAAGCCGGCGTATGTCAGATATCCCATCTTCAAAGCAGGCAAGACCTAATCTACTAATACGAGTATGTACTATATTTAGAATCTCTTTGAAGTACCAATCCACTATGCAATTCCATCAAGTGTACTCGAGCTGCCACCCGGTATGTTCTATACAGTACACAATGTAGATTTCTGTACACACATATAGAAAGCCAGTGAAATTACAAACACATTCTGTATCGAATGCTGTGGGGTCAGAGTGTAGGCGACGGAATAAATACAACTATCAAGAAAATAAATACAAAGCCTATGTAGGTAAGTATACACAATACCCGAGCAGTAGCTTCCAAGTGATTCTAATATCTAGTAAAAATTAAAAAGATTTCAGGAACAAGAAAATGCTTGCTTATATAGGTGATACTTAGGTTGTTATGCCATTCATAATTTGGTTACGCTAATGATTCAGTTAAGCCCTATTTCAGTATACTCACGATACGAGCCTCGAACCTACTGTGGGGCCATAGACACAATTCTATATTCAATTCACAGACAGCTGTTAAAAAAACCTATCCAAATAGGTACTTCTTTTCCATTATTTTTTTTCTTTAGAATGTGTTTTTTGTTAAAATATGATTTATTTTTTTGGGAAGGATGAGCATAACTGTACGTGTCTTTGAATTGGATTGGAACAACGTTCTATTTTTATTCTATAATTTTATATTTATTACTCAATAAGCTAATGTTTTATATTTAAAATATTAAATTAGGTTATACATATATGTTTTTTATTTTAGGTCATTTATAAACCTTCATACTTTTTTAAATTGATTACTTTATATCTATTACTACTCAAGCTCAAGCCAGTTTTTATTAATTTCTGGCTATCAAAAGCATAAATCATTTCAACAACTGATTGATTTTAATTTGTCTTACTCCACCTCACTTTCTGCGAGACAAAGCATCAGATATCAAGCTTCACCAACGTAATACATTAAGCAATTGTTGGTAAACGTGAATATTATTGTATCATGATCAACAACTTGAAAACGTCCAGTGTTGCAAGCAGTGGACTTTATGTCAATAGTCAGTTGAGGTCTTCTTTATTTTGTTTCTAAGAAGAATTTGAGGAGAGGTATGCCGTACCATCCGTAGTCGTTACCACGACTGCAGGAGATACTGCTCCTTACGTAAGGTAAAAAGAGGTCCTTATCTATGCCAAAACCACAGCGGTTCATGCGATAAGTCATTTAAAATAACAGACTGTAAGCACTACCCTCAAGATGCAAGTCTATAATCAGTGTGTGTTACCAGTAATGACTTATGGAACTGAGACGTGGGTACTAATTATTAGCCAACGAGCTACGGAGAGAATTATGCTAGAAATTTCACTTCGAGATAGAATCAGAAATGAGGAAATCCGTAGAAAAACCAAGGCCATACAGCTTGTAGGATAGACGACCGCTGGGGAATAACAGTTCTTCAATGGTGACCTACAGACGAAGCGTTGGACGCCCTCCTACCCGATACTGACGATATTTTTAGAATCGCGGGAAGTCGAGAGATGGATGGAAAGGGCTCAAAATCTTTTATCCTGGAAACGTGTAGGAGAAGCCTATGTCCAGCAGTGGACTTCTAAGGGCTGTTGATGATGATGATGAAGTACTACCCTTAGATACACGTTCTGCCAAACTACTTACTCTGATAAAAAATATTTTTGTTTTTCTATTTAAATGCAATTTATATACCAAAAAACAATAAAGTGACGCGTGAGTTTGTCACGTTACTTTTAAATACATGGCAAGTTATACTAAGAAAATACTATTAATAGTTACACTTACGTGCATGAGCCAGTGATAACGCCCACAGTCGTAAATAAGACGCAGTATGAGAGACGGTACTCAGTACAAACTCTATGGTATGAATGGACTGTCGAATCATTAGATCGCCAAAAGAAGACACGTAGATTGCCACCTCAGCCATTACTAGCTCATCCATTTTCTTATCAGAGTCTCGGTGTTGATAACGTCTAAAGTTGCTGATTTTTTTCTGCAATTTAATAATTTTTTTGACGAACCACGTCCATTGGTGACGGAAGCCTTACCCACAGTTGATAGAGAACTCCATTAAACACCGATAGTGTAGCTTTCTATTGATGAAAGAATTTTCGAGCTTATCTATTACAGAAAAAAACAGAAACAGCCTCACAACTTTTAATCCCAAGGCACGTTAAACATCCCCCTCAGATCTTTTATTAGGATTTATTTTATTTTTATTTTTCTTTTTTTTGTATTAGGTTTCTGTGTGGTGAACAATAAAGAGTTATCTATCTATCTATCTATCTTTTAGGTCTACTTAGTAGTACCAACTCAGATTTATTTTAGGATATTTAGGGGGGATGGTCAGAGGTACGTCCAAATATTACATTTAGCAACTACACATGCACATTTTGCAGCCTGCAACCTGTCGCGTATAGCAAAGTGGCAAAAAATAAGTTAAGTTTAAGTTGTATAAAAAAATAGGTTTCCCTCATACTTGGGCGGGCTTGTCATAGCCGCCACGCTGGAGTTGGATTAGTGACCGCAGTATTGGTGTACATTACTCAGGCGATGCTGCTACCTAACACCTGATGCGTTTCTTTAGTTGTCTCTTACTTTATTCACGAGAAGTGATGGAGGTATCCCATTCTAGCCTGGGACCACAACAACAGCCCTAGAGAATCCATATATTGTAGTTGTAGATTTACCAAAGCTGCTTCTCTCTTCTTCATATTATACTTGTGGATGTAGATCGGTGTTCCAAGCAGGAGAATCGGTATACATAATAGAGCAACTATAACTAATACTATCTGAACGGTTCTTTGTCCAGAAAACAAATAAGCATTGCATTCTTCTTCAACTGGTTTGGACTGGCTCATTAGAAACATGTCGATGAATAGTATAAGTATCTGAGGTGCACATCCAGAACCATACATTGGATCAGCTGCAAGAACAAATAAAAATGGTGGAAAACATACATCATCCTTAGTTGAAGACATAACAGCGTATAAGCTAGATAAAAAGAACGTTATAGGTAGATGTTTAATAAGTTTTACATTGAATGAACAGCTTTAGAGAGATATATAAATAGAGTTGTAAAATGAAACAAGTTAAGGCATGGAGGTAGGTATGGTTGTATAGACAATGGTTGCTTAAGAAGTTCGCACACTTTTTTTCGTGAAATTAAAACGCTCGTATGATGATTTCCAACAACAACACCTTTGGAAATTGGCGTCTGGTAAGCACAGAAAGCGCTCTGCCAAAAACATAAGGGGTTTAAGCAACGAAGACAAGGCCATCACTTAAACAGATCTCAGCTTATTGTTGCCTAGGAGAGAGGCGACGCAGAAATTCTTCAGACGAAAGTTCCCACACCTGGTTTCTGAAGGGACTTTGCGTGGAGCCTCCCTGCTAACGTCTTCTTGAAACAATTCTTATAAGTAGTATAAATATAGATTATAGTTATTTGTTCACTACCACCAAGGAAGTACTTACTACCATGCTTATTTCTGTCGCCAAACAGCGTTGCTGTGTTCTGGTCGAATGGTCGCTTGCCCGGTATCGGCTTAAAGGGTATGGGTGCCGGTAAAATTATGTATACTATAAGTCGTATCTTAAATCCTATACCTACAGTCAGTTAAACTATGTATAGAATTTACGGGTATAGTTTGAATAAGCTTACGATGCCGGCCGCTGAAGAAAAACCACTTCCAGTAAATCATGACGACAAGCCAGAAGAAAAGGCAACACAGGAACACGAACTCCGGAATAAATTGAAGAAAAATTGCGTAGTAGTTTTTGAAGTGTCTGCAAATAAAAGAACGTTCTTACTCTTAAAAACTTACTTCAAAAAACTGTTAAAACTATACTATTGCTATCTCTTTATAAGCAAACTTTAACCAATATTTAAAAGTACCGTTTATAATTAAGACCAACCTTAAAAATATTACATAACTGTATGTAGTTTAAAGTTGCCTAAAAGAAGTATTATAATAACTCGTATGTCGAAATTAAAAGTTGCAAAACAGGTCAAAAAGTCACAAGCCTCGTTTCAAATGATGTTTGTTAGATACCCAATATTTATGAATCTTTATTGGCTTGACCAGTAGACGCTTTATTGGCCAAAAGTTTCGAAAAGTGTCTAGCAACCTAGGTACAAAGCTTGTCGTACTAGCTCTAGTAGCTAACATAGCTACTATTATGCTAACTTAAAACCTTTTTGCTGCTTTAGTAGCTAACGATCTAAATAGGACTCGGAAACAAATGCTCGAAAATTTCGACATAATACCAGCATCAAGCAACTCCCTAGTGGCTATTAAGCATGCTGAGTCGAAGCTTTTTTTTGTAGCACAGAAATACGACATACTTTCCTATTGACAGGGCTTGCAGCTCTGTTATCAGGCCTAGTAGCACTGCCTTTTATGTTGCAGGATGTAAATTCGATCCTAAAGGGGGACAATTTGTGTATAGAACATATATGTGCATTGTTTGTTGTATCGCGTTCTAAGTACACACATTCACTAATTTGATTCGGCTATAGAAAATAGAAATAGAATAGAATAGTATTTATTGACGCCACACAAAACAATACAAAAAACACAAAGTAGATCAAAAATAAAAATAAAAGTGGCGAAAACAGGCAAGGAGTGCAATGGCTCATAGACGCTGGTTTTCAGTGTTATCGAGCATCGAGGGCTTTGATTGTATAGCGTCAAGCATGTATATGGAACCACCGACGCTAAAGTAAGTACCGTATTAGAAACATCCTGAGACTGATTTTTATCGGGTCATTTGTATCATCGTCGTAGTTGGCCAACGCATCAACGTATCAAGGGGAAGGTTGTGGGCTCAAATCCCACTCGAGGAAATATTTTTTGGACCAGCTGAACCGTTCGCGACTTCATCTGCGTTCATCTTTGAATTTTCCATACAAACTTCATCCCCTTTTTACACTCGTTTTAGGGATGACAGCTCAAACCCATGCTAAGTTACAGGTTGGATTATAATCTAACTAACGAATTCTGCAATTGCATCAATAATAATTCAGTAGCTTTTGTGTGGTGCGTGTACAAACAACCATATACAAAGGTCGACTCCGGCTTTTTACCTTTTTTTAAGTACCTACTATTAGCAATATTTCAGAAACATATCTTTAATGTACAGACTTTGCGACCTCTACAGTTATTATACTCGTAGTATAGATTTAAAGACTGCGTACATAATTATTATAAAAAAACTTACATGTGGTTGAAAAAACTCAGCAGTATACCAAACATCATATGAACAACACCAAGAATAATTGACATTTTCATTTTTATCGTATTTTCAATCATGATTTTATTCGTTGAAAGCTAAAAAAAATATCATAAATAAAATAAGGAAAAACTTACAGTAATCTGAAACACGCTCTCAAACTAATTAGTAATCAAACTAGATGCGCGATTTTATCATTTGATGTGGAAAAAATATTTCTAATGAGGATATTCCTTTGAGGCTTGTATAGTAAGGGAAAAGTATTAATTATTATATATTAAAGAAATCTAAAGTAATATGGAAAAATACTAAAACACGAAGAAGTCATGAAAACTGAAAGTTGCATATCTGCAACATTGCGCGCTTACCGAACAATATGATGTAGGTAATGTCGGTTACTTAAGTAAAATAAAACTAATGTGACTTGATTTTTGCTTTATTTGTTATAAGTAGACACACAAAAGAGCTTAAAGTTTACAGAGTAGATTTTTGCCTTGATGCGTAGGGATGTACTGAGAATTCCTGAAATTCATCTCTGTTAGGGTACAATAGAGGTTGAAGCTTGTATAAAAATAGCTACAAGCGGACGATGTCGCGCGTGTTTTGACCAGTATAATATAAAATGGAACATACAAAAAAATAGTAATAAATAACAAAATATATTACCGCCCATATTGGGTCAATGCCAAACATATAAGGCACTCCAAGTTTACCACTTGGTTCCATGGTAACGAATTCTTCTTCAAGTAGTTGCTCAACATTTTTTTCGTTCATGTAAAATGAGTTTGTAATCGCCAAGCTTTTACTAAACCAATCGTTGTATAAAAACCCAGTGAATATGCTGAACAAACCGAGTAGCAAAATAACGTAGCGACCTGAAATTTAGGAAATTTACACTAAGTATAACCACAAAATTAAACTATCTTGTAATTTTAATAAATAAATACTAACATATCCCTCGGGATAAATGTTTGTACGACCTGCAAATATTTATTTCGGGTGTTCTGGGTATTTTCTATATATAATAAAAAATATCTATGTACATAATATATTGTATTAAATATATCAGTCATTTAGTACCCATAACACAAGCTCTGCTTAGCTTGGGGCTAGATGATGCTGTGTGGATTGTCCAGTATTATTATTATTATACATTTGACAGAACGTCATCTAATTAATATTAGCAGTCTGTCTGGGTTATACTGTATTATTATTTTTTGGGCGGTAGGCGTCTTAAAGTAAACAATTTTTTAAGCTCTTTGATTTAATTTAATTTAATAATATTAGTAAAGTCTATAACCTACAAACACCTAAGTGTTAAATTAAATTTTAGTCTACTCTACCTGCCAGCTACTGTTTTCTCTGCCACTTGATCGGCAAAGCACAAGGTTTTTAACTAAATATCACTTCACTGTGATATCACTATTTGAGATGGGCCAGTTGTTCCAATCAACAATTTTAAAAATACAGGTTATTTAAAAATATAGGTGGTAAAAGAATGTCCGCGGCGAATCACTGTGACCCCGCCATACAGGCTTTTTAGTCCTAGTGTGGGGAACAGAGTCACCTAACGGTACAGTACCATTGTTTGCGAATTATTTTTAAGTACCAGCATCTGATTTAATTTGAATACAATTATTATTATATATTATTATTAACAATGGAAGAGTTTGAGCCTAGCTACGCTAGCTACGCCTAGCTAGTTTACCTCCAAAAAATATATTCCATATCTCATTGTTTGATGTTTCCGCCATATATTTCTTTTCACGTACTAACATCCAACTAGCAAATATGATCAATATAAGAGCATGCCCAACATCTCCAAACATAAGAGCGAAGAAAAATGGAAATGTTATCAAAGTGTATAACCCTGAAAATAAATCATGTAAATTAAAACCTGCTACTTCGAGGCAGTACCTTGTTATAGATGATGGTAACCACTTATCATTAGGTGGACCATCTGCTTATTTAATCAGCAAGTTGTATAAAAAAGGGTATGTCAGAACTCTGATTTTATATCTATACTTCTATACTAACTACTAAACCGATACTACTAAACCGATTTGAATAATTCTTTCACCGGTGGGAAGCCGAAGCCGGGACCGGCCACTAGTTAAAGATAAGAGAAAATAAATAGCAAATCCCCAAGCAAGGTATTACAGATATCCCTTCAGATCTCTTTATACAAAGTACCCACTAGAGATTTTTATAGATAGGAGGATATCTAAGGGAGGGTAGTCAGAGGTATGTCCAGATAATATGGTATAAACCCATTTTTTTGTAGTAGTTGGTATTCCATACAGGTTGCAAGGCCATTACCGCTACTAAAATAATAACTGGTTTATTTTATTCTATAACTAGAGAATCACGCGTGACTTCGTCCGCGTAAAGCTATTTATGTTTAAAACTTGTTTCATCTTAACTATCTAAATGTACTAATTGTCCTGGTTTTGAAATAAATAATAATAAGAATTATTATTATTATTATCGTAAAAACTTCAACCACCACTGTACACGTTTAAGGGTTGAATTTCGGGAATTCCTTTCTTAGTACACACAAAGACTTGGAATCGATAATTGGTATAGATTGATAAAACAAAAATTATTTAGTCAGATCAGTTTACAAAAATCAAATATGCCTCGCGGTTTACCTGGATTGAGCTCTCCGTACTTTGAATCTCCATAGGCATTGATAAGAGTTTGAAAGCCATGTGTGAACTTATTGGTTCGATGGAAAGTAGGTGGTACTGAATCTGTTCGAGTTTTCGACATGAATGACGGTACATTTGTACCAATTACACTCTGTAAGACATTAAATTAGTTAAGTATTCTACAATGGTTTGTTTGTCAGTAATTGAGGAAGTATATATCAGGTTATTGAGTAGAAGTTATTATATATATTATGTTATATTATAAGTTATTGAGAGTTCTTTGAGATGGGCTCATCCAGGGAAGTATTACCACCATGCTTATTTCGGCCGCCAAGCAGCTTGCTGTTTCGATTAGAAGGGTGAAAACTGCATTCAAAGATTCATTAAAGTGGCACTTGGCGAGGCTAATATGCATGGTACCCCATTTTTTTTTAAATTACCGTTTGTAGGTAACCATTTGGTTAAACCGCAATCTCACCTGAATTAAGTGATGATGCGGTCGACGGTGTTGTACGCTTAACTAGAATATACCTATTCATTCTTTTCTTGAAAACATCAAAATTATACGTGACCGGAGAAACAGACGTTGGCAACAAGTTCCATTTCTTTGCTGTGAGCATTGTAAATTGGTAATTTCTAGTTACAGACCCCATAACTATAAATTACCAATACTTCACCAGTGTCAATGACAGTAACAGTAATAAGTTGGGCTATTATAAAGATAAATATGGCGGGTTTTACTAAAACTATGGGGTTCATTTTCATTCAACTAAGGACGCCACTTAGTACATTTGCATTTCAATTGCTCACACTTTATGCTAAAAGCTTAGAGTAGGTAATGTTGGTTAAAATGCCACTGAAGTTACACGACAAGATTCAAATATTCTTAAAAAATTAAAATGAAATATTGCTTCCAAAGATGACAGAAAACGAATTACTATCTCTTGGTTTTTTTAATTAGATTTCGATATTCAACTTTTTGTAATGAATTTTGAAACTCAAAAGTTGGACAGCTAAAAGTATCTCATAGAGGTGTTAAGTCTCACGTGTTTGTAACTTCACCGGCACCCACACCCTACAAACCGGAGCAAAACAAGCTGCTTTGTGACAGAAATAGACATGGTGATACTACTTCCCCGGACAAGTCCTTTACAAGAAGCTCTACTACTACTGATGACGTTATACACTAATTGCGTAATAGGCATTTGCTTTTTATGATAAATCACTTTAAAATATGCGTACCTAATCACAAAGAAAATCAACGATTTTTGAGTTTTGCTGTGTATCAGTTTATTGTGAAATCGTGAGACTTTTTGGAAAGTTATGAAATGTATGAAATGCAAAGAGGATTTTGCCATCGCTCAAATTAAACTATTTTGCGAAAACAACTACTAAAGTTTCAAAGAGTGCACTAGTTTCAGTAGATAAAAGGGCTCGCCCAGGAAAGTACTATCACGGTTCATACCCGATGTCCCCTTGGCCTTATTCTCGTTAACGAGGACAGTGGCATTTTCCATGTTTATTTCTGCCACAAAGCAGCTGACTGTGTTCCGGTTTGAAGGGTGCCGGTGCCGTAAAAGTTACAGGCACATGAGTTTTAACACCTATCTGTAAACCTCAGGTTGATAAATGCAGTGCATCATAGGCCGCGTTTCTAATGAACATGACCTGCGAGGCACGGCTTTGCTAAGGTAACCATTTAACATCAGGTAAATCACCTTATTGTCTCTGCATCATCACCATCCCGTGGAAGCCTGCTGGACATATACCTACTCTATACGTTTCCAGGAAGAGAAATTTTAAGCCCTTTCCATCCACCGACTGCTCGCGATCCTAACAACATCGTTAGTCCAACGGGTAGGAAGGATACCAATACTTTGTCCACCAATAAGTCGTCTTAATTCTTAATTTAGTCTTATTCAGTCTTAATTTACGGCAACTTATATCCTAAGGATTTTTGATTCAGTTGAACGAAGACTGCCATTAAGTTCTCTTTTAGACGACGATTAAGACGTTCTTACCTGATATGTTATAGTTATTATTATTTTATTATTATTATTATTATTAAAAGTTGACATACGGACGCATAAGAACTCGTTCTAAAAGTCATTGAACCTCAGTTGATCGGTAACTTTTGGGATACTATCATTAAAGATAGACTTTCAAAGATTTTAGAGCCTAACCATAGACGGTACTTTAAATATAAACCCGGGCCTTTTGTACAAAATCTAACTACCAACTGAAACTTGAAGCTGCAAGCTTACCGAACAGAACTCCAGTGTATCTTGCACCTTCTGCAAATCCCTATTAGGTACCCAGCACTGACCAATCAGGCAGTTTTTTGTTATATCAAGAGTGAAAAGGTTCATGTTATGATAAATTGCTTTTGCTTTGCGAACTTGTATCATCCACGTACTCCATTGTCGGCCTACAGTGCGGAGAGCTTTGCAACGATGGTATTTCGTTGTTTTCAAAACCTAAAATCATGAAACGGGTTAACCTACCTGGCAGATAAACGTGAAACTTGATCCACTGACTCACAACGTGTGCAAAAATGCATGCAAAAAATTTACGTGGCGTCATTTTTTTCGAGTACCTACTTATTCTTTTAATTTTTAAAACAAGTTTCGTAAATATTTTACCATGGAGTTATATCATTTTGGGCGCTTACATACATAATTCATTACTATATTTCATTTATACGATTTCAGACTCCATTGTTTTACGAGTATAAGCACCAGTCAGTGGTTGCGTGAAGTGACACGCATTCTGATCCTACGGTCAGAGGTTTGAATCAGTTTATGCACCAATGGTTTTTTCTATCGTGCTTACTTTGTCGCAGATAGAGAACTAACCTTAAGGATGAGGTAATAGGGCTTACCTCTTCTAGATCATAAATTCTGTCCTCAATCTTGATCATCATATCACTCCTCTCCTCCAACGTTTGCGGGCATGGGTAAGCGTTCACACGGAATCCACTTAAAACTTTATCCATGCGTGTACTTAGTTCTTGCCCTTGGCAGACTGCCAGAAACGCAACCTTACGGATTTCTGTTCCCTGCACGAAAACTCACCAGGTTAATCTCCAGGCATGCTACATATTTTCTTAGATCTACTGTCGTTATCAGCCTGAATGGGTCAACCTTTGGACATACCTGCATTACCCATGCAAAAAATTAAACATTATATGTCCATCACACTAAATATATAATTTTGTCCTTGGTGGGGATGGAACTCAAAGCCTAGAGCGTAAAATATTACTCACTAAAACCCATTGCAATTAGCTTATACCCGGTGGGAAAAAGTGCAAGCAGTTTGTAAATGATAATTTCCTCTGAAAAAGCTGCTAATATACTTTTATCATTTAAAACAACAATAAAGCTAAATATAGTATTCTGTTTGAAGCTTGAGCTGCATTATGAGCATAACAAATAAAATATTCATTTGAGTTGCACAGTTACACTCGCTTTAAGAACAAAGTTTATAGAATAAACTGTACAATAGTATCATGAGTCAATAGACTGTTACTTTTTACTTATTATATAAAAACAAATACACGGAAAAGAAAAACACAATGAGACTAGTTTCATTACGAATACACGTAAACATACGATAAGATAAATTCTGCGACAAATGCAGAACGTAGGTGAAATATATCTCTGAACTCAAAGAAACAAGTGAGACGTAAAAATAATGATGTTTGAATACAAACTCGCATGAAGCAAACTTCTCCGTGCAAACATACTTACTGCAAACATTTAATCTCTTGTTTAAAATACACACGCGGATTTTTCTTTACTTTTTGCTCATCTTGCTTTCTCAGAAAAGTCAAGCTTGTTTGTTGGATTTATGCAAGTTATTATAAAATAATGTTGTGATGTTTTGAGATTCAAAGAAGGTTTAAGTCAAAAGAGTTCCTTTTTTACTGCATCATTATATTCTTATGCATCCGCGACTAAGATTAAATGTTTTCAACTTCACGCAGACGATATAGTGCGCGTTTTCAGTATTATACTGATAACAAACCATTCCAACATACTACTTTAGAATTAAACCGTACCGTATGAGGGTCCAAGAGAATTTTGTCTTCGGCGGCCTGACGGTAATATATGTTCCCTCGTGATATTCTCCAAAGCATCATCTCGAAATGGAAGCACTTCTTTCGACGGACTACCCCCGTCATCACAAAAAGGCGACCTCCACGTCCTATGCCATGACTCTTTTTGCGGCTGTAATAGATTATCATTGAACAAAATTTATTGAAATGAAGCTTAATTAAGAGAAAAGAAAAGAAAAAAGAAACAGCATCACGACTTAATCCCCAAGCACGGTAGATATGCTATATATGCATCCTCGAAATTATTCGAGGATGTCTTAGAGGGGTAGTCAGAGGTACGTCCAAGAGGTACGGTACTAAAATATACAAATCGATACAAATAATCATCATCATCAGCCTGTAAAGGTCCACTGATTATCAATGTAAGATTTTATTACATAGTTAAACCTCCACGATACTGCGTGGACATATCGGGCCATAACTTAATGAACATATAAAATATTATCCGGCTGGTCTTATAAAAATCGGCCAAGTGCGAGTCGGACTCACGGTCGAAGGGCTCCGTACCATTATCTATAATAAAAACGGCAAAAAAATCACGTTTGTTGTATGAGTCCCCTTAAATATTTATTTTATTGTTTTTTAGTACTTGTTGTTATAGCGGCAACAGAAATACATCTGTACTCTCTAACTATCACGGTTCATGAGATACAGCCTGGTGACAGACGGACAGACAGACAGCAGAGTCGTAGTATCCATTAATAAGACCCTAAAAATTATATCATCAAAGTTAAACTTACATAAAGATTGGAAAGATTGTTTTTTACTAAGCATGTCTCTTATAAAAAAAATAATGCTGGACAATCCACACAGCGTCATCTAGCCCCAAACTAAGCTGAGCTTGTGTTATGGGTACTAGATGACTGATATACCTACTTAATACAATACTATATTACATGCATAGATATTTTTTATTATACATAGAAAATACCCAGAACACCCGGAATAAATATTTGCAGGTAGCACAAACATTTATCCCTAGGCGGGAATCGAACCCGCAACCTCTGCGTCGCAGGCGGACAATCGCCCGCCGCGCCACATCAGTCGTCAAATTACACGCACATGTGGCTTAACAATTGTGTTTCAGGTTGATGGGACATAAGGCGATGCATTTTAGGGCACGTGCTTAACGTGCGTGACCTGTGAAGCCAATGCTTTAGTCATAGACAATGGCCATCACTTAACATCAGGTGGATCTTCTGTAAGTGGTATTTAAAAACTGCTGGACTTTCATCAATGTACAGGAATACACGTTTTCAGGAAGAACTATTTTTAGGCTTTTCCATTCACATATTGATAGACAGCGCGTAGCCATTGTTTATTAAGACTTGAAATCTTCAGGGTGTATTTGCATTTCTAAGATGTTGACGGAGAAGATATAACACCTTCTTCCTGCTAACGTATATATAGGGAAAGCCTATGTCCATACATGGAGTACTTTAGGCTCATGATGGCAACATAAAAAAACGAAAACTTGGTGGTCTCTTGGTAACTAAACTTGGGCAGATAAATCTTGGTGGCTAACGCATAGATCTATACTTTGAATTATTTTTTGTTTTGTCCTGTCTGACTCAGGGATGGTTTACGTGACACAAAGTTCACTAAGACAGCTAGTTGATGTGTAGTTGATAATATACAGTGAAACCTGGTTAAGTGAGACATCAAAGGACCTGCAAATTGGTTTCACTTATAGAGGTATTCCAGTTACCCAGTGTCCAGATATCCAGGTATAAATAAATATCTGTCTTATTTACAGAGGGTTCCATTAATAGAGGTCAGAATACAGGTTATTTCAGATATAGAGGTGTGATTATTAAATAAAATAACGTATTCGGTAAACATTATAAATGAGTTTTAATCAAAAAAAAAAGGTAATCATACAAATGTAATAAACAAAAATTGTCCTTCAGAACATAGTGATTGAATTTTATCTTTATTCTGAATTATTCTACAAAGAGTAGATTTTGGCACATTAAATTCGACACAGACTTCATTGCGTGTCTCCCCACTTTTATAAACGGATATTAACTTCAGTTTTTCACGTACCTACTGATAAAGATTTTAGCTTACGTTTTGGCATTTTTCAAATATACATCCGTATGATAGTAAAGCAAAACTAAAAGTGAAGGTCATTGAGGCTCAAAATTACTTACGTAATTAAGTGCGGAATTTGCGGGTAGAATAAGTAAGTAAACAAACAAAACGATATTATCTCAGTTACAGAGGTTTTTGGATAAAAAATTCACTCTCTGTCTCAGTTATACAGGTAACTATGATGATAAATCGAAAGAACGAATCCTAGATATAGAGGTTTGCTTCGTCCCACTAACAGAGGTAATTCGGTGCCAAAGTGTTATCCAGGTCCCACTTAACCAAGTTTCACTGTAATATGTAGTAACTATTTTGATGTTTGTCTTTGATGGGAACCGAAACTAAAATCTATAGCGTAGAAGGCTACCATCTATTGAAGGCAGTCAAAAAGTATTATTTATATTATATAAAATCTATTGTGCGTTAGCCTCGCTAAATCTCAAAAACTGCTGGAACGAATAGTTTTTTTTGTTTTGTTCTCTTTGACTTAGGGAAGATTTTTATATAAAAAAAACGTTGGTGATGCGAGGTTTACCGGGACAGCAAGTCGGAAACCGACTTTTAACAAAAAAACTCATTCGTTTCGTTGAGCTTTCATCCCTAAAGCTAAAAAAGGGAATGAAGTTTGTTTGTGATTTTTTTTGTGTTTTAAAAGAACAACGCAGACGAAGTCGCGAGCAAGTCAGCTAGAATAAAATAAATATCAAAATAGTATTACATACAGCGACCGTGGTGTACCTTGTTTGGTTATCCGTAGCTGATTGACAAAGCTAAGTATTGTTCTAAGCAGTCTTTTGTATAATTATATGTAAATCTTAGTGTCTTTAAACTTGAGCATTACCAAAACGACTTGATAGAAGGCTTGATAGAAGGTCACAAGCATTGCACTCAAAATGAACTCGTTGAAGTGCTAATGAGTAAGCCATATCTCTCGTAAAACCAATCATCACTGGGAATCGTTTGATTATTAATTAAATAAAACAAAGTTAATATAACCTCACGACAAACATCCTTTTAGTAAGATGCATATTTACTAAGACATTTACTTCAAGAAAACATCCAATTTTCTTTTATATATTTACCTTATATGAGTTGCTACGTCGTTACGAGAAGCTACGTCATATTTGTTCAGTAAAATTATGCTCAAACTTTAAAATTTAAAAATATTTACGGTATGTGTGTTTACCCCGCGTCTAACCATGTATTTAACATTAAATTTATTAGTATTCTAGCAGCGGCTATGGGCTTGCAACTTATCACGTATGGGTACTAACTACTGTAAAATGTGGGTATGTACCAAGTGTACCTACTATCTAGACGTACCTCTGACTACCCCATTAGACATGCTCGAGAATCTAGAGTAAATACTTAGTACCTTAGTCTAAGTCTCTTAAGATCTGACAAGATATCTACACCGTGCTTGGGGATTAAAGTCGTGATGTTTTTTCTTTTCTTTCTTTTTATACCAATTATAAATTATTTTTATTATTATTATCTTTGTCTTGATTGACTATTTGATTGACTGTCTCACATATAGACGACACACAGCCTAAATTCACAGAGACTTCAACTTATCAGAGTATATTTATCTTGGTACGAAGAGGTGTTTCCGAAATTTAACACCTAAACGGGTATAGCCGGGGGTTGAAATATGTATGTATATAACTTCACGTGGGCGAAGTCACACGCGTTTTGGTAGTTAGCCTATATTTCTATTTAAGTACAAATCGGTTATTCGTCGCTACAGCGTCATCATCTGTCTCCATTAGTCTATTATTGAACATGGGCTTTAATAGTTATGTAATTTGGGTCACAACATTGATGTAAACTACTCAGGAGGAGAATAAAACTGGGGGATAAAGGTTCTCAAAAGAACGACTACAAACCGGGAGACGAAACGTAAGACGCCGTCCTACTCAATGAACTGACGATATTGTCGCTGTTCACCGAGGATCGCGGATCGATTAAGTCGATGGATGGAAAGGGGGGAGGCCTATGCCCAGTAGTGGACTTCTACAGGCTGTCGATGATGATGATGATGATGATGATGATGATGATGATGATGACTCAAGATAGAATCCTTTACTCTGGTGCTCCCTTATTTGCCACTTAAGCTATACAAATAAGGCACCTGAGTCCTCTCAGGAGCCTTCTTTGTATTGCTATTACTTTGTATAGACCGTCAGGGCTATAATAATTGCTTATATTATACCTAGTAAATAGAGTTTCTTTGTGGATCTCAGCGTCTCCTAGTATGGGTCCGATGTGTGAAAGTACGTAGTACATTTCAGTCATTTCAAGATAGTTCTTCATTAGGTTCGTTTGGTTTTCTGCCATCTCAGTTATATCGTCTTCCCATTTTTCAAACATATTCTGAAACGTAGGAATATTTATGCTTTGACCTTATACATTTTTATTAGTTAGTAATAAATACCCATTCTCCAACTTATGTAAATTTATATTTTATTAACCCCTATTAAATAAATTCAAGAAGCAAAACCTAAAAAACAAAATGTATCTTTGTCAAGAACAACTGCAAAAAGTCTTTTATCTAGTCGGGCCTCCTTATTTTCCCATCATTACACCTACCATGGAAACATGAGTGGTCAACCCACTTAAGTTTCCGGTTGAATCACAACATTGAAGTCTCTCACTCCTAAAACATGTCCCATAAAAACGGAGATCTTACATAGTTACTCAGTAAATGTTCATTAAATTTTTTACGCTTGTTAAATTCTGGTTGAGGTTCAGTATAATCAGACTAGAATGAAATATAATGTTCTTGTGCATAAACTTAGCTCTTCAACCAGTAGGTATTACACAAAAATGTTTAGCTTTTTAAAACTTAGTAAAGAGGTTTATAACATAGTTCATGTTTTAAGTAGTTTACCTAAGTAGAAAGGGAGTTGAAGACCTTGAAATTCGAAATTCAAACAAAGTCGTAAGAAAATAAAAAAGAAATCCGTGGCCGGAAAGAAGGTTTTTGTCTTCTCAGTTGAGAACCTATTTACTTGATCTGAGTTTTTTAAATTTGCATTATTTTGGTCGACACAAAATCAATTTGTACTTAATTATATCTCTGTATTTATCACTACTTAAGTGTACTAAAGTAAGTTTTTCCTTGTTTTTCTTCTTTGTAATTTGGAATTTATATTTGTAATTTACCTTCCTGACAAAGCTCTATGAATTTATATCATGTTTGTTTCCGTTATGTATATTATTAAAATCGTTTAATATACCTATGTGAGCTGTGGATAGTCACAGTGGACAGTGGACAGTCAGGACAGTTTTGTTTTAGTTTAGTCTAAGTTTTGTGTATTATTTCTTGGCGATCTGATTAAAATAAAAAAATAGTTGTAAAATAAATAACATGGTACGCTCGTACCTCGTACATTAACATCTCATTAGGCTGGATAGTTTTAGGCTTATGTACTGGAACTGGCATGTCTATCTTGTCTTTTAACATTTCCGCCTCCATAAAGCGTAGTCTTCTCTCCATTTCAGCGCAACGGCATACCTCTGATATGTATCTCCTCTGAAAAGCTTGCACCTCCGGAATCATCTAGAACAATTAAGTAGACTGTCTTAATCTTACAAAAAGTATTGACTTTAATCCCCAAGCATAGTAGACATCCACATTAGATCTTTAGGTACTCAAGACCCTTGAAGGTGTTTGTGATCGTGTGCCTGTTTTATTTCAACTGTATTTATAAAAAATACTGCATCTTTTTTAAATGTTTTCTACTGCCTGTCATGCTATTTTCCCGGCTAATTGCCAACGAAATTCAATTTTAGTTCAAAATACAATGGCCCAGCCGTTTTTAGAACTCTAATGGACAATGTGAACCAAGGCTTTATCAATTCCATTTCATGTAGAGTAGGTAATGTAGTTACTACGGTAAACATCGTTACAATGTATGCAATAAAAAATACTTTTTAACGTAAAAACTATACTAGTGGCATTTTACCTAGCTTTTTCTTCCTAATGGCATCAGTCCGTCATTCGACAGACATTTTTGCGAATGTCAAGTGGATATTATAGTTTTTAGTAAAGTCGAGTTAGTAAAAAAAACGAGTGTGCTTTAGACCACACGACTGAAGTAAAACTTCTTTATTATACAAAACGTAACTGGCTATGAGAGAAAGAGAGAAAGAATAGTATGCTTTCATACCCCCTCCATTGTAAGGCACGTTCATAACGAACGTGACCTTCAATACAATGCTTGGTTATAGGTGATGGTAACTACTTTACATTAGGTGGGCCATCTCAGGTCCCAACAGCAATAGCATAAAAAAATTACCACAGAACAGGGTTCACATAATAATCATATATTATTTGTACTCACATCAATAAACTGAACACATCCCATTTCACCAAGCTCTGACAGAATTTCAAAGGCTGCTTCTGGCTGTAGAAACATGTTGCAGTATGACATCGGGTCACTTCGAAGCATAGCACCCATGGTTCTACTGTAAATACGGAAAATTAGCATTTCCTGTATAATTGTAATGATCTATGGATTTTATAAACCTTGTGTGCCTACCACCCATCATTACATCTGGTAGTGTTTGTCTTCCAGATTATAATACCATTGTATGTAAATATACAATCACTAGTGGAAATACCAACGGCTTCGTTCGCGTGATACTATTTTCGTACAAACTTTAACCCCCGCTGTACCTCTATAGGGGTTGAGTTTTAGCAATTCCTCAATCAGTCAATTAGTCAGTGCGGACAAATATTCTTATAATTGGTATAGATAAAAAATGTTGTCCTGACTGACTGTCATATAGAATAGACAAGACATATCCCAGCTTAAGCCGCTAGTCGTACCAGTGTAGTATTATCTTATCTGTGGTCGTACAGACTTGAAATTTTCTAAGAAAAGAATACCCAAAATTAAATTCAACGGATACACCGAGAGTTAGAGATTGTATGAAAATATCATCACGCCGACGTAGTCAAGGACATGTCATTTATAAGGTTTATCCTTGCTACCACTCTACTTACTCCTGTGGTAGTCTTGGCTTTCCCGCCTATAATGGACCATTTACAAAAACTCACTCTAAAGTTCCCCGTCTACAAAAAACTGCATCGTAAAAAGAAATAGTAACGACTTGCACAAAATGTATAAAACTGCTACGCAAAATGATTAAACCCTTTCACTGCACTGCACTGGTTCTAAAGGCTTTCTTTCAGGGAGAACCATATAAAGCAGAGTTAAAAACCTAACGCATCAGACCAAAAGGTTTATTATAAGTTGTCGCCACGCTACGCTTTTCTTATTTCAACGCTTGCACGTTAGTATTTCAGACTTTCTCTCACAAGAATTTATTCCAGTTGAATTATCTTTGGAATGTTTCCTAGAACACAGAGGGCTTGGATAACATTATTTTGCTTTAAAGCGCTTTTATTTCTGTTTTCTTATGTACCTAGGTATGGATTTTTAGATCGTGATGTGGGCCTGGTGACCCGGCACACAGGTTTTATCATTACCTATATTAAAACTATTCGGTTAATCTTTGAATTACCTACTCTTGTTGATGTAATATAAAATGAGAGAAATAAATAAAATAAATAAATAAATTCTATGCCAGAACCACCACATCTAAACCATTACTCGTTATTAAAACTGTACAAAAAAAATTGTATAGACTTAACTTACTGTAAGCTTATGCAGTTCTGCACTAACAACTCCGTCTCACTGCGCAGTAATAGTAGGTACACCGCACAGTATTGTTCCGGCTTAAAGGGTATGGGTGTCGGTGATTACAGGCACATGAGGCTTAACACCTGTATGCCTCAGGTTGATGGACGCAAAGCAGTGACGTGGGCACGTTATTAACGAACGTGACTTGCGAGGTAATACTTTGCTAAAGATAATGGTAACCATTGAAAACAAGGTGGGCCATTTGCTTGTTCCATCAGTAAGTCACATAAAAAAAACGCCAAATATCATTTTACTCGATACCAATGTTACAATACGCGGAAAAGCACTGAACTGTGTATTTGACACGAGTAAATATTGTATTTCTGGGGAAATTATACTCATGCAAACAATATTACTGACACAAGCTATTAGTTTATGAATAAACTCATATTCGTTCGCCTCGATAACTCAAACGAATATGAGTTTATTGCTTTAAACGTAATTTTCCAGTAGGTATAATACACGTTTATATTGATGTATCACAAGTGCCTGCACTTACAGTGCATAATTAAATAGATGGGCATTTAGGGACACATCACATATCAAAGCAAGCTTTACTTCACACACTTAAAAATCATAATTATAATTTTACCTTTGAGGCAGAGAAGTGATATAAGTTATGTATGAATTTATACCAATTATAAGAATCTTTGTCCTGACTGACTGATTGGGATATAGACAACGCACAGCCTAAACCACTGGTCGTAGAGACTTAGCATTTTCAGAGGATATTCGTCTTGGTGCGTAGAGGTGTACTGAGTAAGGAATTTCAGAAATTCAACCCCTAAACGGGTACAGTGGGGGTTGAAGTTTGTATGGAAATAGCTTCACGCAGACTAAATCGCGCGCGTTTTGCTAGTCTCTTATATAATGTATGCGTCTATCGTGATATCGTAGCTCAGGAAACGGACCAACGGATATTTTTTTGTTTGAAAGATTACTCGATCAAGGTTGTAAACTATGAATCGATATTATCTGTTTAGCCGTTTGAAGGTCACAGCTTTTACTGTCGCGCATTACCCATTATAATTTTATTTTTGTATTAAATACACTTTTGACTACGATGAAATCTGCCTAGATGTAGCGCAACCATCGTTTGTCAATTAAGCAAGTGGGTGGTCGATTGGTCGCAGCAACCACTCATCGATCCTCTTGATTTGAATTTAAATTAGACACATACAGGGAAAGGACCGCATTCATGACCGTAGTCGTTTGTGTCATTAACCGCATTTTCACAAAGCACACGCGAAAGCGGGAGTCATGTTGAGCAATGCTCGAAAACTAGACTATACATTTTGCCGAGCGATCTTACTTCTAGCTTGGTACCATGTTTAGTATAATTTAAATGCTTTTGAGCTAGATATCAGTATCAGTACGTTAAACAAGTCGGTACGTTGTCCATACAAACGCTGTAACAGCTTAATGTCTACTATTTAGCGTTACAAGATTTAGTACTAAATCTTTCGACGCTTGTAACTTTCAAGGTAATCTGATTTTACTGTAAAATATAGGGTAACGTACCTAGATAACGGCAAGATAAGTCAGTATCAAGCTTAACTTCAGACGCACGTTAATAAATAGTAGACATTAAGCTGTTACAGCGTTTGTATGGACAACGTACCGACTTGTTTAACCTTAAGGGAAGGATATTCGAGAACTATGATTTTTTTATGTTACTATTTGACACTTTGACTTTGACTTTGAAACAAGTAGTAACAGTGTGCACGTAACTACGTTGACGTTGGTAATGCATTAATACTACTGTAGGCTACGCCCGCTATATCTTATTGTAAGGACCCCAACTCAGATAAATTGTTTAGGTACAGTCAGCTGCAAATATACAGTCATTTCATAACTTAAAAAACCGGCCAAGTGCGAGTCAGAGTCACGCACGAAGGGTTCCGTACTATTATCTATGATAAAAACGGCAAAAAAATCACGTTTGTTATATAAGAGCCCCGTTAATATTTATTTTATGCTGTTTTTTAGTATTTTTTGTTGTAGCGGCAACAGAAATACATCACCTGTGAAAATTTCAACTCTCTATCACGGTTCGTGGGAAACAGCCTGGTGACAGACGGACAAACAGACAGACAGCCGTTTTATATATATATATATATATAATGGTACGGAACCTTTTGCGCGCCAGTCCGACTCGCACTAGGCAGGGTTTTCTTTTTAAACACAATATAGTCTTTGTCACCCGGAGATAGTGTAGCTTCCCAAAGATGAAAGAATTTTAAATCGGTCCAATAGTTTTGGAGCCTATTCAATGCAAACAAACAAACAAACAATTTTTCTACCTTGTAATATTAGTATAATATAGATATAGATTACTATTATTTAGACTATTGAGTCTGATGACATGACGTGACAATACTATGTTTATTTATCTATATACATATATATAAAAACAATTCCTGTGCGTAGGTAAATCTCGCTAACACTCAAAAACGGCTGGACCAATTTAAATATTTTTTTTGTTTGTTCCCTTCGACTCAAGGATAATTTATAAAAAAAAACGTTGCTGATACGAAGGTCATCGGGTAGTTTATACCGGGAAATAAAATTTTGATTTTACTTCAGCAGTCCTTGCCTACGATTATTAGTTTAGTAGTGTGTTTGTAGAATTGAGACATTATCTATAAAGAAATTTGTAAAAAACTAACCGTGTTGATAATTGATGGTATTGGTAAACAATATTTTTCTTTTTAAAGGTTTAGTAAAACGAATATAATAATCACAAAACCCTCGCGAACTACTCGCTCCATGAACTGGTAAATTGACAGGTTTTTGTCCACCAGGGTGACAGTTTAATTTTCATATTATTTCAAAAACCATAGACAAAATGAGTTTCGTTCTCAAAAAAGTCAAAAAGCTTTTTAAAATCACTTTAAAGTAGGTGAGACTTACACTACGCAGTTCATGTTTAAAATTAGACTAGTCGAAATGCAAACAATCCCCGTTCTCACTGGGCGGGGTAGAAGCCCAGGGATTGAATTTCAAGAAATCCTTTCTTAGAAAAGCACCGTTGGTCTAGTGGTAGTGACCCCGCCTTCTGATCTAAGGGTCGTGGTTTCAAATCCAGCTGTACACCAATTAATTTTTTTCGTCTGAGACTTCCCGTGTCTGAAGTGTGACCAATCAGTCAAGACACTGATTCTTAGATAGTAAACACAACTACTGACAACATAGAGCATCTTATTATAATTAGAATGTATAGTGTTGCGAATCAACGTGGATGGAAAACCATCAATTATCCGTACCTTTTGCTGTTATACTTTCCGTCCCTCGAGACTCGAAGGTAGAAGAATAATTTACTGTTCCTGAACTAAGTTTTGAGGTGGGCCTACTACTCTCTAGAGACTGGGCCTATTTTCTCTCTCATACATTAGAGTCAATTGCCAATTATTTGGGATGTAAATGTAAGCGTGTGTTTTTTTTTGACGTGAGGGTGGAACAAATTAATCATTTCGCTACCCTAGCAGGTCCTGCTCTCTTGTGTTTGTGACAAGAAAACACAGAACTGTTGCTTTTCGAGGATCGTTTCGCTTTGCAGCTACCCGCTGCTGGAATGATCTGCCCCCACCAATACGTGCCCTAAAAACATTACACACTTTCAAGTCAAAACTGAAACAAGAACTTTTATCCACACAAAAGAGCATGCAATAATAGGAGTACATAAGTAGCGCTAGAAGTAGCTAGTCGCTACCTACTACCGATAAAACACAGTAAAAACATGGCTTACCTTATGTTTGCGCACGATGGGCTGTGGGGGCTCGTCTCGTCGTCTACTAGGTGGTTGCTCGAATCGCTAGAATCGTAGGTCACAGAACTATCACTAATACTGCAAAAGTAGGTACGTAGGTACGTCCTAGTACGTCGTACGGTCGACGCCATTACACTTCTTCTTCTTTTTTCTTTTATTTTTTCCGTTCTGTCATTTGACAGACAATAATCTGCCAATGTCAAATAAATAACACTGCTTCATTTCAACATTCTTCTTTTCGTTACTTATAGTACTATATTTATTTTATTATAACGGAAGTAATTTAGTATATACAAATATTTTACATCTAATATTTAACCTATCTACCTTATATCTACATATTTTATCATAACTTTTTCTACCTATAGTAAAGTGCGGGTCTTTACTATAGGTAGAAAACAGAATTTAAGTCACTGACCGCAGGAAGTGTGCCCAAAAGGCTGGCAACGTTACCTCTTTGAATAGCTAAACTAATTCTCTGTCCAAGATAAGCGCCAGCCCTTTGATCGTGAGTCACATCCACCAGTCTCTTGGATAACTCTTTAAATAGAAGCCACGCTTCTGGACCCCATGGACCTAACGTTTCTACCCCAAAAGGCAGAAATATGTATCCATTACCGAGAGATGCATATTTCCGTCTTTTAAGGGCTTCTGCTGCTGTAGCCGCCGCTCCCGCTGTTTTTGATGTTGACAAAACATGTGAAGCGGCTAGTGTGTCTACACAGGTAGCGTCCCACACCAAAGGCCTACCTCGACTCCAAGGTATCAACGACATGCCGTCGGGTCTCTTTCCATCGTCACGTGCGATACCGTTCGGCTCAAGGATGGCCGGCACGTTGACAGTGGCGAGAGCCCGACGAATTATGTCGTTGAGGCTAGCATGGCGAGATTGGCGACCTGCACTGCGGCGACAGGACAGACCATGGTGACCTTGACGGTCGACAGAGCTACCACAGCGACACTGGTGAGGTTCATTGGTAGTGGCTCCTATTCGAATACTGACTGCTAAAGAAAAAGTAGTGTTATCCAAGAGAGTCCCTATATTTGTTGAAGGTAGTGCATGAAGCCAGAAACCAGATTCTCGAGTATTATTAACATTTCGTTACTTGATTAATTTGTCTAGATATTTGTATAAGTATTTGTATAATTCATGTTTTGTATGTGTATCATTCATGTAAATTTAATAATATGTACTATGTAATCAGGTTATCTCGCCCGTGACTTCACCCTAAGGTACAGACTGAAAACCAGCGCTCCCAGCGCTACAACGCTTGGGAGTGGCATAGATGTTTGTTCTCTGTCTGTGTCATGTTGTATTCTAATACGTATTTAAAAAAAAGTATAGAAGTATTCTATGGAGTGGAGATGGGCAGGACATGTGGCTAGAAGGAATGACGCAAGATGGACAACAGCAATTACCGAATGGCCAAGAGACGCTCAGCGACCACAAAGCAGACCAACCGCCGTAGTAATCGTTGTAGAAGTTGGTCAGCAATGGACTAGACTGGTACAGGACCGGAGAGAATACCGTTTTGGAGAGGAGGCCTATACCCAGCAGTGGGTGCACACGGACTAGATAGATAGATAATTTAGGTGCTGCGGTGGTATCGGCTTGGAATAGGACCCCCTCCATTACCTACTACGACTTTGGGACTATGGGAATGCACCAGGGTATAGTCAGCAGCATCTCCTAAGTACTCCCAGAGAAATAATAATTCTTATAGGAACTTCTTGCAATTTTTATACGGTGCGTTTTTAATTTGCTTTTTAGTAAAGCAGAAAACAATGGAGTGTTTGCGTAGGTTTGCGTAACTGTTGTATGAATCTGTCATATTTGACACTTGGATGTCAAATATGACAGATTTAAATACTGACATTGATTGCGGTCAGTAACCCGCCTTCCAAGCGTGGGGACGTCAACAGACTATATACATTTATATAGCTTCAAATCATTAATTTCAAATAACCTAATCAAAGCTTATTTTGTATCATATTTCTTTGAAATTAGACTGTACTAAGATTATTTGAATGAAACATGATTGATTCGTGGGATAACTCAATCACTTGACGAAGATTCTTCGAAGTAATTTGGACGCAATTTATGGCTTATTGAAAATAAGTATTTTTATAGCTTTTATTGGAACCAAGCATCTCACTAACTTTGATTAGTAGAATAAAGAAGGTACCGTCCTACTTAGAAATGCTGAGCTTTGCTACGCGTGTAGCATGCCGTACAGTAGTAGTAGTAGGTCTTGCTACGTAATAGCGTAATTGCTACGATCTGCTACAATCGAATATGTTGCTTATTTTGTAACTACCTACCTGCAAGCTAATTTTGTAGTTGTCAAAATATACTTATTATTCGACTATTTTAATTTATATTTATAATTAGTTATAATTATACTTATCTTTTAGCCAGTGTTTTGGGAACGCTTCCGATTGGCATTGATCTGGATTAGTTCAGCTATCTTTAGATGGTCTGTAGATAGCTCAACTGTTTCTTATGTATTTTTTACATACCAATTAAAAATACTTGTGTTAGCTGTAATAAAATTATCGTTGTACTTAAATAAATGAATTTATTATTAATATGTAAGTAGGTACTACTAGTAATTTGTCCCAGACTAAGATTTAAAGAGGTCTTTACTTAAAGTCTACGTGCGTTGAGAAGTCATTGAAAATTACAGGCACACGAGGCTTAATACCTGTATGCTTCAGGTTGATGGACGCAGAGTGGTTCATTGTAGGGCACGTTAACTAGCGTGACATGCAAGGTAATGCTTTGTTATAAGTAATGGTAACCAGTTAACATCAGGTGAATCATCTGCTTGTTCCATCAGCAAGTTACATAAAAAAAACAGGGCTCACGTTACAAACTTCAAGCCCCCAATAAAGCCGCCATACACGGACCGCTCGAGCAGTAACCCAGTGATCAACATACACGGACCGCTCTTGCATGGTATGGTGCATGGGTATGTAGGTATTTCAAGAATTACTTTCTTAGTTACATTTCTAAGCACCAAACCACATAATATACCCTAAAAATCAAGTATGAGCAGTTGTTTAGGATACGTATTGTTTATTATGTCAGTCAGGAGAAAGATTTTTATAAATGGTATAGTCAAATTGAAACAAGAGCGGCCATAATTCATTCTACCGACATTCTATAAGGAAATAAAAGAGTTTTATAATTATACTTATCTAGCGGCTGCTCGCAGCTTCGCTCGCGTGGCAGTTTTTATCCCGTTCCCGTAATTTTTTCGGGATAAAAAGTAGCCTATATGTTAATCCAAGTTATAATCTATGTTTATTCCAAATTTCATCTAAATCGTTGTACTGGTTAGAACGTGAAAGAGTAACACATCCATCCATCCATCCATCCATCCATACTTACAAACTTTCGCGTTTATAGTACTAGTAGGATTTGATATCAGCTTTTAATCAATGAGCGGATGACGTTACATGTACAAAGCGAACGTGTAATATCAAAATGGTTATTACAACCTCGACGTGTTCTCTCGGAAATCTACCTTCATGTTATTTCCGGGATCGATATCTGGCTTAGGGCTGTCTACTTCCTCTTTTGTGGTTTATTGATTATACTTGCTCTCTGTAATGCGATGAGATGTTGAGATGGATATGTGAAAGTACTAGAATGGACAAGATACGAAATGAGTATATCAGGGGTAGTTTGAAAGTAGCGCCAGTGACGGAAAAATTGAGGAGCAATAGGCTTGCGTGGTATGGGCATGTCATGAGGGGGAATAAAAGTCATGTAACCAGGAGAGCGATGAACATGAATGTTTATGAATATGTTGGTAAAGGTAGACCAAAGAAAAGATGGATGAACTGTGTGAAAGATGACATGGATAAGAAAGGAGTGAGTACAGATATGACGGCTGATAGAGGGGAGTGGAAGAAAGGAACATGTTGTGCCAACCCCACATAAAGTGGGATAACGGCAGGAAGATGATAATGACTTGCTCTCTGTCCGGGTGTTCTGGGTATTTTATATGTTTAATAAAAAATATGTATGTATGTAATGTATTGTATTAAGTATATCAGTCATCTAGTACCCATAACACAAGCTCTGCTTAGCTTGGGGCTAGATGACGTTGTGTGGATTGTCCAGTATAATTATGGTTATTATTATTATTACTTTGCATTTATCCAGCTCAACTAGCACCCCTCAGAGCAGAGTATTGTTTATGGTATAGTACTGATCGGATCGCATTAAATAGCCAGCATGACCTATGTAACCTAGGTTAGTTGGTAAGCTGTGTTTTTTCTATTTAGGTTATACTTAGAATACTTCGATGAGCATGCTCTGCCATTCATGTATGCAATTTGTGTTTTTTTAATATACAACTAGCATATGGCCCACCTGATGTTAAGTGGTTACCATCAATTACAGCAAAGTATTGCCTCGCAAGTGCACTGCTTAGCGTCCATCATTCAGAGATAAGCAGGTGTTAAGTCTCATGTGCCTGTAATTATGTAGTTTGAGGATAAATAGTATATTTTTTTTCTTACCAAGAAAAACTTATTGGTGCCAGTGTCTCAAAATAAATGGTGATGGAAAACGTCGTCAATAAACTAACAAAGACGCGTCTTTGTTAGTTCTACATGTATTGATCATGTTTTTCTTGTGGATTAGGCCGACTAAGCTGTAAGGGTGGAATAAGTGCGGGTCAAATTTAGTTCACCTAAAAATCCTGCGTCCCAGGCACTATTATTGTGTCTCATAATTAGGGCTTGATTGAAAAAAATGCCTCTGATTCTGAATGAGTCATCTACAATAGATGCAAACACTTTTTTTAACTAGTTTGGGTCTGGAAATAGTTGGGAAATTATTACACTCTACGTTAAGAATTGTTTTTTTGTACTTCATAAAATTATAAGATTCAAGAACCTTCAACCGATGTAGGTCTTTTTCGTCTTTCATGTCAATGGTTCTCCAGAATATGAAATCAAATGCGTCCTGCCTAGAAAGTTACGACTGCCAGTGCAACGTCTGTAGCGGTGTTTATCATAGTAATTACAGCAAGTCAAAATCTTCCTGAGGATGCTTCGTATAGAGAAGCGGAACACGTGGCGATATCTTAGGATTGAAGTGGTGGAATAGTACAATACATATTAAATCGTCTATTTCTTGATTTTACAATGGTCTTCCATAAAGTCACGCCTGAATCAATTAACTATCTGTACCTTCGGACTCAAATCATCCAAAGATTTAAGATGATTCATATGAATGTAGAGAAATTCATATAATATACATACATACTATAACTATTCTACTAAACTCTAAGTATTGCATATGTATGTATTTAAATTTCAATATTATCATCATCATCATCCTGTAAAAGTCCACTGCTAGACATAGGCCTCCCACATACGCCCTCTGTATTCACCGACTTCCGGCGCCACTACCGATGTCAACAGTCTATCGGGTAGGAGGGCGTCTAAGACTTCGTCTTCCCTAGCGGTACATTATTACATATATCTGTCACGTAATATGTGTATAATATCATAGCCAAAAGCCGATCTTTCATTACCCACGCGTTTCATAAACACGAGTGTGTAAACACATTGAATCCAACCACTGTGCGTTGTTTGTTTGTTTACCGTGACGCTTGTTCGATCAAGATAGAATGGCCACAGACTACGTATATTAGCTTCTCACAAACCTGTTGCGGTCTGCGACAGTTAAAAAAGAGGAGGTTGATTTATTAACTTATTTATTTGTAAATGTCGTGTACGTCACTGATTCCATACACCAAATCTATATCACTTTTAAGAATTTTTGTATCGCTAGATGACGACTGACATATATACAATACATAGTTTAAGCCATTGTTCTTAGAGATTTGCAGTATTTGTCTTGATGCGTAAGAAATACATTTTTAAAATTCAACCCAATGATATTATAACATAAAACATCATTGATTCAACTCCTAAAGTGGTGCAGCGAGGATTTAAACTAGTATGAAAATAGTTTGACGCATTTAATATAAAGTAGGTATCTACAGAGTATCTATTTAGAATATCTACAGAGGACGATCATTAATAGGTACACCCATTTTACGCACCCGTCACAACTGTTTGTAGTAGACCTACCTTCTGAGCTTTAGGTGGTGGGTTCGATCCCCTCCCCTGAGAACAAACATTTGAGTGATGACAAATGTTTGTTCTGTGTCTGGGTGTTAAATTGTCGTCGTGAAGAAACCTTGTCGTTTATAAAGGACGCCCGGTTGGTGGCGTATCTGTCGCAAGATATGTTATCAGGCTGTTGGTGTTTAAACATTAGCCGGTAACCTGCCATTGGCACAGCGACAGTAACGGCAGTAACAGGAGGTCGAATCTTCGTACGAAGTATAAAAATAAACCACACGGTTTCACACTGAACGACGACGCCTGCAACGCAACGGGACGGTCAGTTTTAAGCACGTAATATCTGCCTACCAATCGTACCGTTATTTCACCACAAACATGAACGTATCAAAAGATAAAATTTGAAATTAAATTAAATTAAATAAAATAAATTAATTAAATTTATCGAGATTGGTAGCATGGAACTTTGTTAAACGCTAGGTCGATAAATTCGAGAAGTTTTACCGAGTTGACAAGCTGTCTACAAGTATATCACTTGATAAAATTATGTCGAGGCTAGTTATAGAAGTACCGATCATTTTTCATTTGACACCCACTAGCATAGGCTAGCGTGTGTCAGATAAAATCAGTTTGTCGATACGACAAGTTTAGCGATCGCACCCCTGTATCGTTCCAATGGTTGTTTGACTGCGTTGTTGCCAGACCATGTAAAAGCGTCCAGTAGATGCTGACAAAGTTTTATGACGGCAATTTGAGACTTAATTGTCTAACCTTGAAGATGAGCTTGCTAACAAAACACCATTATTTCAATTTAGGTAGGCTGCTGTTATTGTGACTTGGCACTATGAATTCTCGTATTTTTTGGAGCTCAGACGAAACTGAAATTTGATTTGATCGTCAAAACTGGGCCTAAGCGTCAGTTTCAAAGAATACCATTTGGTGATTGTCACGGTCGAAGTCGATAGAAGTGTTCGATCCCAATCGAGATGTGTGATGAACATATACGATTATTCTTTGTCTGAATGTTATATTGCAAGCATGTATTTACAAAAAAGTACGTATTATTATAAGAATTCTGTCTGTCATCTGGTTCCCATAGGACATGCAAGCTATGCTAAGTTTGGGACTAGATGATGCAATACAAAAGTATCTAAGTACAAATTATATTTATGGTTTTATGAAATAAGTAGAAAGTCCACTAAATGTTGAGCAGTTAACTGTCCATTTAACCAGAGTTGTATGACCGAGCGTGCTTAGTAAGATTCTTTGGAAACATTATGTTTGCGTTCAATGGTTGTTTGATCAGTTCTGGTAACAGGTAAAATAAATGTCCTATGGGGTGAGCAAAACGGCAGGAAATTTCGTTTTGTTTTATTTTACAAAACGACTGCTACGTGATACTTGTAGTGAAACAAAGCTTTATTCATACTATTTTTATAGTTATTTTTATTCATAGGTTTTATTACTTATTATTCCGGACGAAGATAAATCCAAAAACACAAAAATCATAATAACTGATTCAGCCGTTCTTGAGTTATAAGTGGTGTAACTAACACGACTTTCTTTTTTAAATAT
The DNA here is from genome assembly GCA_947095575.1 of Electrophaes corylata. Lineage (NCBI taxonomy): Eukaryota > Metazoa > Arthropoda > Insecta > Lepidoptera > Geometridae > Electrophaes > Electrophaes corylata. Next base: position 6,433,237 of record OX352698.1, on the reverse strand, counting down.
AATAAATTATTAGGTTACGATAAATTTGTAAATGTATAAAAAAAAACCCGGTACGGCACGGTAGATACTTCAGACCTCTTAATATCAAGTAGGTACCTATTAGAGATTTTTTGAGGATGTAAGGATAGTCAGAGGTACGTCCCAATTGGTACATATCTACATTTTGCATTAATTAATAATGTAAATGAAATGGGTTATTTAGATGTAATTAAATAAAACATTTAACATAATGTCGTGGCTATCTTGAATATGACAATGTTATAACCGTCTGTGGATATCGTAAAAGGCTATCATATATAGTACATAGTTCTATATATATCTAGAACTATGTACTTAAGTTAAGAGAACTTAAGTACATAGTTCTAGAGTACTTAGTGAAGGGCTCGTCCGGGTGTACTACCACCATGTGCTATTTGTGATGCCAAACACCTGTGTCCCGTTTTGAAGGGTGTGGGTGCCGGTGATGTTACAGGCATGAGGCTTAACCTGTGCCTCAGGTTGATGGACGCGGAGCACAGCGTCGTAGGGCACGTTCCTAACGAACGTGACCTGCAAGGTAATGCTTTGTTATAGGTGATGGTGATCACTTAATACCAGGTAGACCATCTGCTTTTTTAACCTGGAAGACATAAAAAACCTACCAGTTCCCAATCCGCTGGTCAAACGTGGAGACTTCCCATTATTCTGAATGATGATACAGCATCAAGGGAACAGATTTTATCTACTACTAGTGAAAACGATCGCGACTTCGTCCGCGTAAAATTATTTGCATTCAAACTTCAACCTCTGATGTACCGGTTTAGCGGTTGAATTTCGGAAATTTCTTTCTTAGTACACCTCTACGCATCACAACAAACATACCCTGAAAATGTCAAGTCTCTCTGCTAGTGGTTTAGGCGTTATGTAAATGTCAGTCAGTCAATCAATCAGGACAAAGATTCTTATATTTGGTATAGATTTGGACTTGCGGCTTGTACATATATCATAGCTGTAGGCTCAGTATCAGGTGGGCCGTTATTATTTAATTTAATTTATAATTATTTGATTTACTTATTTTCTGCATTGTGTAAAATTCTGAAAAACGTCTAGTATAATTTAAATATTTGTTTACCAGTTTGTAAATGATCTGGCCAAAGGTCTGAAAAAAAACAGTCAACCCTATTTAGTAGTGTGATTTGTTAGTTGATACCCGATTACAGAATAGTATTTCTATTTATTTAAAAAAAAGAAAAAAATTATGTATAAGGCCATCTTTTTATGTATCCGGAATATAACTAGCCGCTTAAGCTGTGTGATGTGTATTATGGCAGTCAATCTGTACAAATTTTCTTTTAACTGGTATAATATATAGGTAACACCTATTGGTCAGACATGACAAAAACTTAACATAGTATACCTTTTGACAGATTTTTATAAGTAAGATCATAAAGATCTATAAGTTTACCCTTTTTGTGCTGTCAAAACAGTCACCATATAAGTGCGTTTGTCATTCCCGGGGGAGCTGCAGCTTTTAAAAACGAAGTTTTAGCCGGACATTTATTGAGTGATCGATGAATGGGTCAAATTGCCAACACCCTAATTGGTTTAAAGCCGGTCTATATTTCATCAAGTTGAATCGATCACAAATTGAACAATTATATGGTTTTTGTTGAAAGTTAAATGACCACAAAATTAATAAATTACATAGCAAAACTGTAACTAAGTTACTCATATATAGCGTAACATAATTTAGATATTAAAATGTTCGTAGCTCACTTACGCCCTAAGCGATTTGGATGAAATTCATTAGAGTTCGTAACTGAGGTAACTTCGAGCTCGATAGTTCACCCGATAGTTGGTCATGCCATTATACGTACCGTGACCACCGAATAGCTCAGGACTAGACTCGAACATAACCAAACAAATACGAACAATTATAATAGATCTTCGTACAAATCCGTTACTGAAAACTCATGTTACGAAATTATTTTATTGTGCTATAAGAAGAGCACATGGTTGGACCAACGTATCGAGCTCCAGCCTTGTGGCTTCTTATGGCCTCTTATGACCCTTCTTATGGAAAAACATACGCTGGTAATGAGTTCCACTCCTTAGCAGTTCGCATGATAAAGGTAGAACCGAAAAGCTTGCTTTACAACTTTATACTTTATTATATTTATGTTTCCTTGCTTATAAAAGCTTATACATTTTTTGTAACAGTTGATGTTCACTCGAGTCTACGGTGCAGAATACCAATACGTTCACTCAATCGAATTTTCTCTGCTGAATACCAGAAATTGCAAATCTGCTATTACCGTTTCGATTTGCCGCTTCGCCGTTTGAGATAAACCAGATTTTTTACTTCCATGTAAACAGACACTATAATAGTTCACAAGAATTTCAGGCGCTTCCAAGTAAAGAGGCACTATAGTTTACAAGAGCTTCAAGCTACTCATAAGCATGAAATTCTTGCTTGAAATTCTTGTAAACTATCACAGTATCTGTTTATTTAGGGTGCAAATTCAATAAAATTGCATTCCCCTTTGCTTTGGTGAATTATAATATTACCTAGATAGTATTTGAGTTTCAAGAAAGGATGCAACTATAAAACACAATCATAAGATATTTATTTATATTTTCTACTCGCTCCTATATATTATCTATATTCCAACGTTTAATGGATAAAGGCGATCATTGGAAAATGCAGCATGGATCGCTTCCCATCCAAGGAAATTAAAAGTTATTGTGAGAACTATATCTGTCTATTTCTGCCGCCAAGCAGCTTACTCTGTTCCGGTTTGAAGTGTGGGTGCTGGTGAAATACTACAACCTACTGTCCTTCGCAAGAGTTTTAGTAAGGATTCCTAATTTTTTTAAAATATTATATAGCCTATGTCACCCGAGGATAGTGTGGATTTCCAACGGTTAAAAATTTTTTCAAACCAGTCCAGTAGTTTCGGAGCCTATTCAATCCAAACAAACAAACGATCAAATCTTTCCTCTTTATAATATTAGCATAGTTAAATTAAAAGATTAGATTAGGTATATTATAAAACGAAAAACTTAATACACCAAACTTAGAGAACACTTAGAGTACCTGGGCTTGGAATTAAGGTAGAGTAGGCTTACCTAGCACCTATATGTACTATTCGCTCTGCTAAGATGACATTATCCACAAGTATAATCGGATAACGGAGGATAACCGGTTACAATATCTTACAAATGTCCGTAGCTTGTCGGGTAAGACTTCATCTCGTTGTTTATTGTTACATTAAAAATTTACCCTGGCCAATAGGGTAAGACTTTAACTGACAAATCCCGTAGAACAACTTATATCGTAACGTAGAATAATCGAAGAATATTAGAATCGAGAATAATGATTAACGTTTTTTCTCATGGTGTTTTCCGTCTCCGTTTGAGAGCACAGTAACTCAGATTATAGATTTTTTATTTAAAGAATATTTTTATGTTTACTACTATCTAGACTTCAAACAAGCAAAGTAGTAACAGGAACACATATTTACTTAAGTAATACATAAGTGATTTTAGCTAGTTTTGAGTTTTACTACGTCTTGAGTCTTAAATTGAGTGGCATAGGGCTTATGAGCGTTATTATGATATCTATCTTTGAAGCAGTGCCAGCTTGAGATCTGTAAACTTAGAGATGTTTACGTAAGTTTATTATATTGGCTTCAAAGGGTGGTATTTTCAGTTTCATGAATAAGATCAAACACACTTTCAAGAGTAAAAGTTTGTAAAGGATAAAAGTTACGCCTGATGTTTATAAATTGTCTATACTGTTAGAGCATATTTACTGGCTTTAGATAATTATTATGATTTTTAGTTTGCGCATCCTGAGAGTTCCACATAGCTTTCTCACAAGGAAATCATTCGGAACAAAAGTCAGTATATTTCTGTGTTGCTCACGGTTAAACATAGTCTCGCCCACGCTACTCTGGCGCAGAACCGCTCTCTACTGCCCAGTCCCATCCGCTTTCTCGACGCCTATACACGCTCCAGGTTAGTTATTTTTTTTAATTTACCTTCTAAACCAACAGCGAATTCGTTTTGAAAACATTATGCAGTGCGACATTCACATTAATTAATCTCATCCAGTGCATTGTTTATGTTTCGATTGTTCGGAATTTGTGACATCTCACCATTTCCCTATTTAAATATCAAAAAGATCGTTACCGATGAAATTGTGTTGCGTTTGAAATTTGAATGCGTGATTATTTTTAGCCGTGCCGTTCAACAGACGAGTGCATATTACAATTCCTCGTGTCAGACAAAAACCGGGTTTTCAATAGGTGCTAAAAATATCCCCATATCGAATGTTTGCGAATTCTATTTCGGATTTGTTTCTTTGTACGCGCACGTCGGTCGCCCGTAGATACGTGAAGTATGTCACGAACAACTTACGCCGCTGATCTAACGCGTTCAATTGTTGGCAGCGTTTTTTTTCAGATTGTTTAGTAATCGCCATGAATGTCACGTTCCGGAATTCATAGTTGTTTCATAGTGGTAATAAACGGTGTTTACAAATCTTTATGCTGTCACTTGTACACAATGTTGTTCACAATGTAGTTTTAGTGTCACTTATCAAATTGTGTGTATACTACATACATGCATACTTTAAAATGGTAAAGTGACTTTCAAACTATGTCACAAAAGATGTTTAGAATTCCAAAGATCTGCCAAACCGAAAAAGCAGAGCATGTATATCACTTTTCAAACTATTCTCGTTATTTGGTATCTAAACAATGTCATCGTTGTGTAAATAGGTCACTTGATTTTCAGTAGCGTAAAATGCACTCATAGGTACGCAGTATTACGTCAAATATATCGACTGGTTACTCTCTTGTGAAATTAAACTCTGTTGCCTCTATTCTCGTATTTGTTCTGGCGTTAGCTAACGTAGAATTCGCTTCGGTAACAGGATGTTACGTATTGTTTGCTTGTGGGCTTCTACCGCGTTCTATTTTTCAGATTTTCAATCCCTTATCATATTGCAAACAGTACTCTGGTGACAAAGCTTCAATAGTCTCCACCAAAGAGTAAAAAACTCTAGAAAGGCTATGTTGGCGCTAACATATTTCTCTAGATATGCATACATGTGATTATATACATGCAATGGACATTTAGCTGCACTAAGATGTGTAAAATTTGTAACTTTTATAAATAGGTACCAGCGTATGAACAATTACAGGGCAAATACTCAAACACTAAGTAAACTCACGAACTGATTTTATGATCTTCGTGTGCTATGCAAAAGTATTTGTAGATCATACCTATAACTAATCACAGCATCTGTGATACCATTCTGAAGGTTATGAAACGTATACATCTTAGTGCATTAGATGTATACATTTCATAACTTTTAAAATGTCCGACTGTGCTCTAAACGTCAAAGCACACGGTATTACGAGTACGCATTTTCTCAAGAAGCAATCAGTCACAGTTAGAATCAAAAGTGCTAACCTCAACAAGGAATATCATAACATTATACAATATTGAGAAACTAAGTATACTCGCGTTGGCTCTTTTGATAAAACTTTACGGTTATTTTTATGTAAAATCGAAATCTCACATTTTGAGTTTGACGGCAGGCGTAAGTTTTACTTGTACGACAAAACACGTATCTCGTGTTGACACTTTCGCGTGGCGAAAAATATAACTAGCAGCTCTTCCATTGGTTTACTTTTCTGTGGTTACTTCAAAACTGAGGACTATTGAAGCTTTGTCGGCCGAGTACTGTTTTACGATCAGGACCAAAGATTTTAAAATTGACAAATATGTTTTCCCACACAATTGAGAACTTACTAGAATCTTATGTGCTAATAATAAAGCTACTCTTAGGAAGTCACTTGAATAGACCTATAAATAAAGTACTGTTGGATATTTCACTCAAGACGATCTAGTCAAAAACTCGTACATGGAAAACTAAGGCCCAATTCTCGTTGGAGTGGAGTCCAATTTGGAGCTGAAACGAGATTGAAACTAGACCTTAACTGACAAAGTTGGGCCTGACTGAACTGTAAATTAAAAAAAATACCATTTGGAGATACGATAAAAAAAAAATTACACTCTATTACGTATGCATTTATCTCGATGCGTAGGGAGTAAAGTAATTCCGGAAACTTCCACAAACTTTTTTTAAACGAAGCAAAACATGTAAAAGAAATAAATAAATAGTATTACGACTTTAATCCCCAAGCACGGTAGATATCCTCTTAGATGTTTTAGTACAAAGTACAAACTCGAGATTCTTCGAGGATGTCTAACCAGGGTAGTCAAAGACCAGATATTACATTTGGTACATACCCACATTTTGCAGTAGTTAGCATTCCATACGTGATAGGTTGTAAGCCCATCGCCGCTGCTAGAATACTAACTGGTTTTCTGACAATATTTTCCATAACCGTTTGAAAGCATTAGTAACGTCAAAAACCTACGTTCTTTCTATGGACCTAACGTATAGACAAAGGTATGTTTTTTCTACTTTTTTCACTCGTGATTGTCAAAAAGGCCAATGTTCAATTTTAGCATTCGACATTGTTTGGCGACTGTGTTGTGCCAAATACCGATGCAAAAGGACGTGGCCTTTTCATACACTTTTTCCTTTGAAACTTTGTCCTTTGAAACTGCACTAACTCTCCAGGGGATTTAAGAGCAATAGAAAATTTATTGTGATTTTGTGCTTGAAATTCCATTATTTCAAGAACAACGAGGTACAAATATCTGAACTTATTCGTAATTTATGTTTATGAGTAAGAAGCAAGTCTACGTTTCTCGAGCATTAGATTCTGCTCAACTGTTTGACAAACTATGCTAAACAGGTGCATTTCAGTTTGACAACTACCCGTGTACTTGTATCATACAATGTATTTCACTCAGAGTGGCAGAACAGTCAGTAGGTACTATATAATTTTGCGTATGAATAATTGAAATCTCAGTTGTAACTGGCGCAGCTTAAATTCCGGCACACACTCGTGCATTTAATAAATTCACGATACATATATTAATATTTTATGAAATATTTCACTTGCTTCCAGAGATTAAAACAGATAAAATTAGGAAGTACAGTTTTTTTTTTACTGTTGAATTTCAGACAAAATTTGCACCACACAAAATTATTAAGCTAGCACTGACTAGCAAATCCTAAACGTTCTTATCCTATGTAAATTTCGTCGGAATCCATTTACTTATATCTGTATAAAAATGCAGGAGACTCAAGAGATTATAAGATCAAAGTTAACTTGCTCAAAGGTTTTTCAAATAGCCCTCAGATCTAATTCAATTTAGTCTCAGTAAAGAATTTCAGAGATGCATTTCAAACTTGAGATTTTGCTCTGAATGGAATACCAAGACAAGATGAAAACCGGCTATAAGGGTTTTGCCTGATCTTCTAGGCATGGTTGCGTGGAAAAAACTAAATAAATCTAGGTGCCAAATTGACGTACCACTATACGGTATGATTGAATAAGCTTTTTGGCTTTGGCCGTGGGCGTGGATTTGATTCCACTGAAAACAACAATTATGACGTGATGAATATACAGTACCTTATATTTAATCTGTATATTTTGGAGTGTTGTAGTATATTTATAACTTTTTATGCGACGTCCTGATGGAACAAAGAAATGACCCGCCTTATTTTAAGTGATTACCATCCACTATTACAAAACATCGCCTTGCAAGTCACTTTAGGAACGTGCCCTACGATGGAGCATCTTCCAAATTGGAACACAATAAACTGTTTGGGGGCAGTAATATATAGGTATGGTAGTAGTACTTCTCCGGGAGAGTCCTTCACAAAGAACTCTACTTCTAATTATATCTATTCTGTATGTTTTTACAATAAAAAAGAGTATTTAAGAATATTTAATAATTATCATTTATCTGATACAAATTTTTGTCAGTTTAGGACTAAATAACACGCTGACGGTCGGGTAGAAGATCCGGCAGTATATATTATGTAAATTATTAGTATTACTCCGAATAAAAAACCCAGAAGCATTGTTTTTATATAAAATTTGAGGAGCAGATTACAAAAATAACCTAAATGTATAATAAAAGCTTTTATCCCCTTATATCTCATATATTTATGACATAGCTTAGTAGCTGTGTTCCCCCAAAACCTTTAGTTGCCTTGGTAACAAACCAAAGTAATCAAAGGATTTGTACTTATTTGCTTATGAGTACTTTTTCAAAATGATAAATACGACGCACCAAAACAAATCTACTCGAGTACCTACCTATTTAATACTCATTTGCTCTACTCCCGCTATGTGATTTGTAAATCTCGGTCAAGATTTTATTTGACGTCACCAATTTACAATGTCTGGCAACCGTTTTATCGACGCAACATAATTAAATTTCAATGACTAAGGATTATTCGGCTTTGGTTTGGTTGTAAATACGATTCGCTTGTTGCTACTTCTCTTTATCGGGCACTTAGACCTCAACTTTATGATTTTTGTCTCTGTATTTTCTTTTACCTAAGCCTCAATTTATAATGGAAAACTTACTAAAACTTCATTATATGTTTTTATATTTAATGAGGGTTAAAACCAAAAATTGATCAGATGTTTGCAATAGGTCTAGATAACAGCAATAATAGTCCTCAAAAGTATTTTTAACCTAGTTCACAGTTCACAGAAACTTCAGACGTGGTTCTGTAACATATTTAAAATATACTACCTTTTACAATTCTAGGGCAAAATCCAGAAACCAGAATGAGTCGCGTAGGCCGCACCAGGCGCACTCGCGTCTACGACTGCAACTACAACAAAGGAGAGAGCTACTACCGGCCAGTGCTTGACCGCCTGGATGGCAAGACACCGCTGGTCAAGGAACCGGAACGCGAAGGCATCCGGTCTGAAGTAGAAAGCCGCATCAAGAGCGCTTTGGATAACGCTGAGTCGTCGCAAGACGGATTCTTCGACTCGAGGGGAGCACGCGCTCAGAGGGGCAGGCCGTTGTCTTCTGCGTTCGAGGAAGACGACCTATCTGATGATGTAAGTTCAATACTTCTTTCAATTTATTTACTTTTTACCGCAACCTTAACTTTATTTTACCAACGATAATCATGAGATCTCGATATCAAATTTAATATTTGGATGTACCTCTGACGTCCCTCTTAGACGTCCTCAAAATATCTCGAGTAGCTACTTGGAACTGAGAGATCTGAGGGGATATCTGCTGTACCGGATGAAAGTTGTGAAGCTATTTCTTTTCTTATCGGTAGAGTTGGCATAGAAGTTGCCATATAACGTAAGGGCACTTTCTACATGTAGTATTTCACTGAAGTATTACCGTCTGTTTTATAATGGTCTCTAAAGTCACCTTTAGCTAAAATAGTCTAAAATAGCTAGCTAAAATAAGTCTATTGCCATCTCTATTTCTTGACATGAAAGTGACAATGACAGAATGATTTTATAGGCCGGTTATAAAGTGTCAGGGATTATGAAACAGATCGTTATACTATTAGACTGCTACGACTTGCTTTATAGTCCATATTCTTAGGTTACGACGGTTGGTTACTGTGGTATGACCAAGTAATTACTTCACTAAATAACTAGCATGTAGTCACAGCTATCATTTAGTAAAGTTCTACCTCCCCGTAGAAAGTTGACGTAGAGCTTTGTAAATACTTAAAACTCTTTTGTCTGCGATTTGGTCCGTGATTTTCAGTAGGTACTAGCTGTCCCGGTGAACTTCGTATCACCAACGTTTTTAATGAGTATATAAATTATCGCTGAGTCAGAGATAAGAAAACAAAGATAAATATTCTAATCGGTCCAATTCTTTTTGAGTTTTAGCGAAACTAACGCACAGGAATTGTTTTTTTTTATATAGATAGATTAACATATTAAAAATTTATTTTCAGCCCTGTCGTTGCGATATAACCAACTATCCAAATATTTAAGCTTCCGGATTTTGGTATAGAGAAATATATATTTATTTTTGCATAGTATTTAGTACAAGACATGTCTCTAGTATCATGAGTCTGTGGTACAAAGTTAATTTTGTTATGGATGACCATAACAAACATAGCTTTGTTGATAGCGTATGAACGCTATCAACATTACCTACGTCTATATGCCAAAAGCATGCTACCAACGCGTAGAAGTTGACGTAGGACTCCCACTGGAGATAAGCATCATAAATTTAGTTCTCACTTTCTGGCATGTAAATGAAACTGTGTTTTGGCAAAGTTTTGTTCAGCTGTTAATGTTATCCGGAATCGTAGTCTTGAAATGACGCACGGTTTATCGGATTAATCTGTGTTTTATTGAAGAAACGGATTATATCCTATATTACGGTCTATAGAGTATGACCTTACCTATAAATATCTGATAAAAGTTAAACGATGTTTTAACCTATACCATTCTATGGCTTAAACTATTGATTGGGTGATGACAAACAGTGATAGAAGACATATCAAGTTATATTTAAACTTTAAAAACGTTTATTATTATCGGGTTAGTTATACTATGAAATACTGTTGATCAATTCAGGGTTCTCAAACCTTACCTGATCAAAGAAAATAGATAAGAAGAAATTACATTTGGTACATTTGGTAAATAAAGAAGATATAACATTTGATACAAACCCACATTTTGCAGTAGTTGGTATTTCAGACGTGACAGGTTGCAGGCCCATCGCCGCTGCTAGACACTGGTCTACACTAACTGGTTTCCTTACATAAAATTTCATCTAAATACGGCATTTAATTTCTGTAAATACCAAAATCTACGTGTTATTCGTTGGCAGAACGATTGTAGGTAAATAAATAAATTAATAGAAGGGAACATTTTAACACATTATCAACTAGCCCCAAACTAAGCATACTTTGTACTATGGGAACCAGATGACTGATAGAATACTTATATAGATTTTTGTAAACACATACATAGAATACTATTATGGCTCCCAGTAAATTATCTTTATTAAACTAAAAAAAATAGCATACCTTCAATTTATTGTTATAGATTTATAGTACTGTACAAAACATAGCCTAAAATAACTTATCCAAACCATACAATAAATAAAACTTCCAACATTGGACGTCATAGAAAACGTATAAAGTTTTATAAAACTCTGTTACAAATACGTTTTAGATGAAATATATCAGCGGAATTTGTGATATCTGCCATTTTGTGCAAGTAGCACGAGTGGGCAAATCTCATATCATGAGCATCGGGCAATAGAATTTCATAACTTCTGATCGTGAGTTGCGAAAAATACTTTTAGCGTTAGAATTACTTTAGCTTATGATATACTAGAGTTGAAAGTGACGATTCCAGTTTATAATGGAATTCTAGTCTATTATCAGATATATTTCAAAAAATTTAGCTCAACATTACAGTACGTACCTACTGTAGTGTCGTACAGTAGACATGCTCTCAGAGGCCTAGGATGAAGATAGCTTATGCCTCATGTCGCTCGCATCTGTAGCATAAGGTTCCATACATTTTGTACAAAAGCAATTACACTTTATCAGACGGTTCGGATCTGCTCCCTCTGTCTATGTCTCTGTCTGACACATAAAAAAAACCTGAGACAGTCCACGCCAGCCGTGTCTCATGTAATTTTACTTTTAATTTCACAGATAAATGATGCCTTGAAAATATTAATGGTTCAAGACAAATCTTAAATACTAGACAAAGTTTTATTAATTTCATTGTACTCTCAATGACATTGATCTTCACGATAAAGGGTATTATTCAAACATTTTGTAAACCCATGGCTATTTATAATTTACCAATTATATAAAGGCAAGTTATTCAAAAGTTAAAATTTATATAAATAAACAACCGTCATAGCGCAGTTTGTAGTAACCTTGCTTTTTGCGCTGAAGGTGGTGGGTTCGATCCCCACCAAGGGCAAACATTCTATGCGATGAACATCGGTAAAAAATGTCCACAAATAATTATTCGTACTTCTGATAAGTTTAAATCAGTACCGCCCCTATCAAACCAAATAAGGAGATTGAATACGTATGACTAAAACATCTGGCTTCTGTCTTGTTTTTATAAAACAGAATATACATATAAATAAAACGTAACACAAGATCAAAAGTACACGTAGGTACCAAACAACCAACTCATAAACAATGTGGGCCGATGCCAAAGATTACACAAATTCTATAATTAAACCATGTACCATGAAATTAATTATACTAAACAACTTGCAGGATGCAAAAAGCTTTCGAGCGGTTGAGGTTACAATGCGTTATCGCTTATGGCTATGTCTACTTCCTGATAATATACCGTAGTAGAGCTCTTTGTGAAAGGGCTTGTCCGGGGAAGTACTACCACCGTACCTATATCTGCTAATAAACAGTGATGCTCGCATTGCTTTGTTTCGGTTTGAAAGGTGATAGTTGGTGGACGCAGGGTAGTTCAGGTACCTACCTACCTTACATGCGTAACCTACAAGGCAATATTTTGACATAGGTGATGGTTACCACTTAACACCAAGTGGGCATATTTTTAAAGATAGTCAATAGTCAATAGTTATTTATTGGTAATAAATTTACAGGTCACTGCTCTTTGATCTACAAAGAATATCTGATTCTTATAATAAAAATAACAAAATGAAAAAAGGCACAAACTTGTGTTTACAATAAAAATAAAAATTAATAAGTATTCAATTATTATATCTACATAATACATCTAGGTACGTCACATTACAAAGTGTCTAGGTATACTACCTACATACTAATGAACTCCCGGTAACTGTAGAAAGCTTAATCTGACTGACTGACCTAAAGTCAACCTACAGATTAAGCCGCTGATGGTAGATACTTGAAATTTTCTTGAGTTCTTCTGAACATACCCCCTGGAAAGTGGAATTAAACGCGGTTCTACAAAAAAGATATTGTTCAAATTGGTGATAACAGTGTCGATGTTTAATACTCAGAAGATGTTGCTGCCTATTTCTTGATACTTTTCCTTAGTCCTTTTCTCTTACGGTAAGAGGTGATAGATGAATCCTGCCAAGCGTGGTGATTATGCCAAACCTTCCCAAACAAACCATGGAAAAAATGGAAGACCTATATCCAGCAGTGGACTTGTTATGGTTCATGACGTAAAATGACTGACGAATAAATTCATAATCTTAAGGTGTTTGCAAATTGCCCCTTTCTCAATAAATCAAATATAATAAATAGAAGCAAAGCCTTGTCTACTGTACAGTATAGTCACTATTGTCATACAGTATCTGATTTTTTTGTGGGAAACGAATGGGAATGAACGAAACATCAAATGAATGGGAAACTGACGCGCAATTCCCAACTCATTGCACCTATATATGTATGTATTGCTGTTCGGCTAAATCCAATGAACGAACTCTTTTGTTCTCAAAAACAATACATATGGCCTGGTATTGTGTTAGATAAATTCCCGTATTGAATGTTCAGCAGTAAAATAAACATTTTTATCATGCATTTTGTGATATAACAAGTGTCTGATCTAAAATTATTTAAATAAATTAAGACCTATTGACTGAATAACAACGCGCAACTCTATTTGATTCAAGAGACTAAAAGTTAGATAGATTTTAAGTTTAGGGTTCTTTGTAAGGCTTGTCCGGGAAGTACTATCACCTTACCTAATTTTGCCACCAAGCAGCTTGCTGTATTTTGGCTTGAACCCTTCAAGTCAAAACCTTCAGAAGAATACAGGCACATAATGATTCAGATTGATGCGGACGCTAGGCAATTTATTGTAGGGTACGTTTCTAACGTGTGTAACCAAAAAGGAATACTTATTTACTAAAAGGCTTATCTTAGCTTATACTTAAACTATTTCTAGCAATAGAATTCTTCAGACTAATGCTGATAATGTGTAGGTAGTAAGTGCGCAAACAAATATTGCGAATTTCTTTGAAGTTATCTCGGACAAAAAGCCATGTTTGTTCAAGAAGGAGAGTGCTAGATTTAAATGTGGATGATTATTAGAGTAGAGAAAGACCAAAGAAAATACGGATGGATTGCATAATAGATGATATGAGTAAGAAAGGGAACACTAAGATGACGTCTGATAGAAAAAAGTGGAACAAATAACCTGTTGTGCAAAACTCTTTTAGTGTGGAAAATGGGCAGGAAGAAGATGATGATATTAAAGTGTAGTATTTTTTGTAGTATGTTTAAATAGTATTTGCGGACTTGGCATCATAACAAAATGAAGTGGGTGTAACCTTACGATCTCCAGTCGACTGATTTATAACAGTTTTGTTAATAATTTCATTCATGAAAATAAATGACGTCCAACTCGTGTACGTTTACGCAATCATAAAATGTTCTTCATCAATGACTTTTGTTTTTCCGTTGGACTTTTGACCTTCTTTTGATATAGCCAGGAAGTTAATTGTTCAGTTGACAAAAGTTTAAACTAGTAGTGAAGACCTCACGAGCACAAATTTTAATTATGTAAGAGAAATCTTAAAGTGAGCAATATACTATTTTGAGAAGCTATTCTGCTAATCACGCCAAAAATTCTCATTAGATCTGCTTCATAACAATCGTGATAAGGGGAAGATATTGATTGATATTACTTGAATTAATAATAAATTCCTGAGTCGATCCTCGATCGACCATCGATTCCTGATTCTGAGTCGCTCGACGACTCAGAAGTCCGGTTGACTTAACTGTAACCGGACTACTGAGACTACACCAAATATATTTGTGTTATAGCCCTTATGACCAAATCAGTGGGACCACGAGCGACTGCACTACGTTGACCGATGGTCCGACCAAACAGTGGGACCATGAGCCCATTAAATCGACACACTGTCCCACCAGTGGGTCAAATTAGTGGGACCACGAGTCGCGACCTGAATTTTCAGGGTAGATTTGCTTGGTACTTGCGTGTATCAAGGAAGGAATTTCCAAGATACTACCTTAAATGGGTACAGTGGGGGTTGAAGTTTGTTTGAAAGTAACTTCATGCGGACGAAATCGCGCGCGTTTCGCTAGTATATAATAGTGTAGTTAATAAGTAATGTACTAATTTATAGTGTTTCATTAAATAGATGTTTGGCTATTTTGCGTATCTAAATAAAGGGTTTATGTAACTCACAGTATGCTCATTAGTTTTGTGAAACTACCACATTAGATCTGGAAATATGTAAGCTTAACAATTTATTTTTAGTAGCGCTTGACCGGACCGTCATAATTTAATGGAGTTATTTTACAAATCCAGCTTGAAGCTTGAGCGGCAGAGAAAATTCCACTAACGAACGCCAAAAACAGGAAAACATTAATTTTTTTTCTGTGGAAACATCCGTAGAGACCAAATTTTTGTAGGCACTTAGATACAACCAAAAATACCTTTGCAATTATTTTTTTCCTTATATAAAACTTGTTAGTGGTAAGGGTTGTATGTAACTAAACTATAAAATAGAAACAGTCTCACGACTTAAAACCCACGGATCGCACGGTCGATATCCCCTCATATCTTTTAGTAGTTTTTTTTTCAACTTAAGATTCCTTAAGTCATAATTATACTATAATTTAGATATATCACAAATAAACCTTTTGTTATACAACTTGTTTATAAAACAAGCAAATGAACCCACCAGGTGTTAAGTGGTAGCAATCTATACCTATAAAAGCACTGCCTCAGGTCAAACTCTTTAACAACGTGTCCGACGATGGAAACTTCTGCGACCATTAACCTGAGGCATAATTTTTTTATGCTACTTCTAGTGGAACCATCACATATGCTTATTTATATCGCTCACCTGATGTGAAGTGGTAACCTTCACCTATAACAAGGCATTGCCTCACAGGTCAAGCTCTTTAAAACGTGTATTACGATGTACAGTTCTACGTCCATCAGTCTAAGAGATACTTGTGTTAAGCCCTATGTGTTTATGTATATGTGTTGCTGACTGGTACTTACGCATAGTGTCGTTAACGTATTGCTTATTAGAGAGGTGCCGCCATCAAAGTAGTTTAGTTGATTCAACAACTCAAAGAAAAGTAGTAAAACAAATTAAAGCAACTGACAGCGAAATGACATGAAATGGCTTGAGACTGATCATGTCAGGATGGTGTAGACCTAAGAATATGGACTAAAGCGTGTAGACCATAGAATTAGGACTATAATTCTATGGTGTAGACTCTCGGTACTTCTTTTGACATTGCTCTACGTTTTTAAAACATAATATCAATTTTATTTATAAAATATCATATAATTGACACGAAAGACTTCGTTCCAAGAAAAATCATTGTCCTGACTCAATAAATAACATTAGGAAAAGGAAGACTTAAAACTTTGTTGTTGAAGAAAATTTGGAAAATATATTTTCAATATATAAAATGTACATTTATAAGAAATCATATTTCTTTTTTTAACAAACATGTACTAACAAAATCATTCTCAAAATTCAACCGTCGCACACGTTTATACATAATTCGAATGTAATTTTGACACTCAAATAATAAGCATTTGTGGCCATTTTTTCCACTACATCATCTAGCCTAAAACTAAGTAAAGCTTGTAATAAGGAAACCAGATGACTGATAAAATACTGACACATGCACACATGTTTTTTTGTAAACACATACTTGAAATAAAATATATTTAATATTTTAATTATTACTTACTATAAGTATTCGTTAACGCCCAGACAAAGAACAAACATCTATGTTCATCACACAAATGGTAATTTAATAAATCTTTAACTTCTCTTTTATCTGTATTTTCAGATCACAGAATCACTGAAGCGCCTGCGTGCCAGCAAGAAGTCTTCTCGCTTTGCCGAAGACATCGACTTCGAAAACAGCGTCTCAAATCTTGAAAACCGCATGAGAATTTCTGACAAGATCCTCGAGAGTGTCGGCATCGGGCAGTCCGAAGTGAGTGGCGCGAGGAGAGCACTGCAGGATAATGAGGAGCGCACAGAGAAGCGCATTGCGCGTAGGCTGAATGAAGAAGGCACTCTGACAAAATGGACAGCACTGGGTAAGAGCGATGATGAAAGCGCCGCCTCTCAAAGGGCGAAGGCAACCAGAGCTCGGCTCACTGATCTAGAAGACGAAATGAATGAGATCAACGAAAGAAGTGCTATGAGGGAAAAACGTGCTGCGCGTCTCAGGGCTCTCGTAGCCGATAACGAGTCCGAAACCAACATCTCCTCCTCCAAAGTCACCATCCGCTCTGAGAAGGAAAAGAAACAAGTCACTTTCTAAAGAAACACACTTTTTGCAAGTTCACTCCTTGTTCTGAGCATGCTTCAGAGCAATGCGAGGCTGCATGGTTGTAGGGTGACCCTGTGGTTATGACGTCACCGTAAAACCAAGACGGTGTCTATTTTATGTATACTTGGATAGAATTAAACTATGTACTTCCCTGTTTTTATTTATTCGTTTTTAATAAACAAATTATACTACACGAATTGTTTAACCAATTAATGGCGCGCCTTATTTTCTTCTCAAGCCCCGTTGGAACTATTTGAAAGATTTTTCGAAGACATTTATTTCTAAGACAAAACGATTGCCCATCGCCGCTACTAGAATACTAACTGGTTTCCCTTTACCGATTAAAAGCACTGGCATAGCGCACATAAGTTTTTTAACGGAAAAATCCATTAATGCTCGACCGGATTTGAACCCACGACCTAACGAACAGGAAGCAGATCACTCCTACGAGACCACCGGTGCTCTACCTAATGCGATGGTATATACGAGCTCTACCTAATGCGGTGGTATATTTTGTCGGTCTGTTTTATGTTTTATAATCCTTTTGACACTTTATAAGGGGTCTATAAAATCATATTGTCACTGTCACTTTCATCAACAAATAGATAGAGATGGCAACAGACTTTGCTTTAGTCCATATTCTTAGACAACTATTTCAGCTAAAGGTGACTTTAGAGATTATTATAAAACAGATGGTGTAACTTTAAAATGTACGTATAAAATACATTCACACTTATCCTGTAATGAGCAGAACACTATTGAAGCTTTAAAGTGAGTCGTCATAATACGACCAAATATTCACGGGACAGAAGTGATGTATGCCCGAAATACTTAGGTAATTACAATACAAATTATACTAATACCTACATAATGTATATCTGGCTGAAAATGAATGGCCTCTGATAACGATGATTTATTATAAGTTTGCCGATTACTGAAATTCACTACATTTCCATTTTAAAGTTGAATTATATTATTGTTTTGTGAATGATACAGTCGGCAACATTTTATCTTTCAAAATCTTGACTGAATTGAATCTTGAATCTTGAATGGAAAAAAAAAACATTTATTTTCTCTCAAGAAAGTTCTTAAATTTAGGTTTGTAGTTACATTAACAGTTATTTACTAAAATAAGCTTTTTACTTGAAGACACATTAACATTTAAAATGTATGAATAGCATTACGACTTTAATCCTTAAGCACGGTATATACATCAAGTACCTAGTTAAGATTCTTTGAGGATATCTCAGGGGGGTAGTCAGAGGTAAGTGCAAATATTATATTTGGTACATACCCATATTTTGCAGTAGGTAGTATTCCATACGTGACAGGTTGTAAGCCCATCGCCGCTGCTAGAATACTAAGTGAATCTTCACAATGTTTTTCTTTGCCCTTTGAGTGCACTGGCATTGCGCACATACATTTTTCGTTAGATAAATCTATTGGACTAATCTATTGGAGCGCGTCTGGATTCAAACCCACGACATTAGGATCAGAAGGTGGGGTCACCCCTACTAAGACACCGGTGCTTTAAATAAATTTCACAAACACTTTGATTTACTTTTCAATTCAATTCAATCGAAATAAACTTCAACAGTTGGTTCTGTCGACCACTAGTTGACTCAGAACCATTAGTTCATCCAATCAATCCTATGAAACTTTGCAGTCTGACCACGGCACAAACTTTGTAGCGGAAGAGAAAACTACTACTATCCATGTAAACACTCGGAGTTAGAATGTACCTACCACTTCCCTTTAATTAAAATTAAAACTTATAGCAGTAATGGTATTAAAAGTGTTTGGTCCAAAAATAAATTAAGTTATGAGACTGAATTGTACACTGTAGATATTTTTTGCTTGCTCAAAAAAGTTTTAGCTTAACAGAGTGAAACTAAAATAGTATTTCTTACTTTTAATTTTTGTATTTAAGCATCGAGCATATAAAAACACAAAAGCCTTTTTTTTGCGTCTGTCCGTCCTTTGACAGATAATTTAATAGTTTTTAGTCAAGTTCAGTCAGCAAAAAAAAGTAGAGTCGGCTGTCGTTGGAAAACATTTTCGATGCCACATGCAACACTTTAATTTCAATTGATTAATCTTATGCTAAGACCTCAGTAATTTTGGATAAAATACGACCGAAATTACACACCTGAACTTAAAATAACATATAGGAAAATAATTAAAATTAAAAAGTCATGTGTATTCCGAAGATAACAGAAAATTAAATCACAAAAGCCTTTATTAGTAATTAGAATAATCGTAAATAACGACTCGACTTATAAAGTATCATAAAAATAATAACTCATTATTTTTGAAAATGGAATTATAAGCGCCGCACGCCGATCTCATTGGTAGAATGTGTGCATTGCGTTGCGGTTACAAAAGAAATTAAAAAAGTTATATTGGCGCGAAATCTTTGAAACTTTATTTTAAATAACAAACTGAATGGGCGACCGTAGGTAAATTATATTTTTCACGCAATCGAACCACTGGTAGTACTTCCCCTAGGAAGTACCCACTTGTGGTTTTGAGAACGAGCATGAGATCGAGTCCCTCACTAAGAGCTTTACTAGCTCTAAATAACATTAGGTACTACTTTTTGCAGTAATACTTCTAATGTGACTTCCAACAAGGCGTTAAACGTTTAACACTACCATGGAGGGGGTATGAAAGCACTGTTCTTTCTCTCTTTCTCTCATAGCCAGTTATATTTCGTATATTAAAGAAGTTTTACTTCAGTCGTGTGGTCTAAAGCACGCTCGTTTTTTTGATTTATACTTCTTACCTACACATTGAGTTTGAAAATTTGGGATAATATACATGCTGATTCATTGGGTTTCTTTAATTTAAAATGACCGTCCTTGATGAGAAAAGTATGTAGGTAGGTACTCGCAGCTATCTATTTCCAACTCGTGATTCTATCAAGGTAAAAATAAGATTGATATATTTGTGTTACAGCTGTAAATGTAATGTTCGTTTTATTATTTTTATGGTAGATATCCACTAAAATATTTAAGCCCGTGGTTACGTTTGCACCATTGATTTGCCTACTACTAACTCAAGATTGAGTAAGGATGTCTAAGGGAGGTAGTCAAAGGTACGTCCAAATGTTACATTTGGCAGATACCTACCCACATTTTGTATTAATATGTGAAGAAATTAGTACTTTCCTATTAATATGTTTTTCGTACACATAGGTTAAAATTTATTAGCTAAACAGATGACGGTGGACGTCGTAATTAGTTTAGTTAGTTTTTTTTTATATTAGTGTTTTAGAATTTAATCGTCAAGTCAAAGTTCATCAATAAAAACCTACCTAAGTCAGAATTTCTTTAAAACTTGACTGATACTATATTATTTAGTAGAGGTAGCCAGTGTTTTCAAACGGTGAAGGAAAATTTCGTGAGGAAATCAGTTGGTATACTAGCAGCGGCGATGGGCTTGCAGCCTGTCACGTATGGAATACTAACTACTTGTGCTTGTGGGGAGGGACTCTATTCGTGATGCTGTGTATTTATTTTTATTTTATAAACATTTAATAGATTGCACTATTCGAGGCGTACAGTCAATATTTGATCAAAATCTAATCTAGGCTATAAAGAATATATTTATGCCTTTAAGAATTTTAATTGTAGGGGAAAATGATAATGTACTGTAATGACAGAGAAGTGAGAGTTTTATGGATTATGCCGTAAGTATGTTTGTATATGTTTTCTGCAGGATATACCTCCCCCGAAATTAGGGAGGCTTGCCTTAGTTACCACCTCCAGGCTTGTAGGCAGATTGGTGGCCATAATGGTGGTGATGGTGTTTAGTACACAAGAGATGCTTCTTTTAAAATATCTTTTAAATGTGTGTTGAGTAAAATACATATTCAGACATCACACCGTACCACAAACTCGTGACTAATTGGAACGTACGTTCTGTAAATCGACCACTAACAAATACAGGGTGTTTGCAAAATACGTGCGTAAACTAACAGGAATAATTAGACCTAATTATTAATGTTTCACAGTTATTTATCAAAATAATGAAGTCGGGTTGGCTTTTATGTAATTTATCCGCATCAGAATTAATTGTTTTTATACAACTTGCTGATGGAACAAGCAGATGGCCCACCTGATGTTATGTGGTTACCATCGCCTATAACAAAGTAAGCCCTTATAGCTCACGGGCGTTAAGAACGTGCCCTACGATGCACTGATCAGCGTCCATCAACCTGAGGCATACAGGTGTTAAGCTTTATGTGCCTGTAATTTCACCAGCACCCACACCTTTCAAACCGGAACTCAGCAAGCTGCTTGGCGGTAGAAATAGGCATGGTGGTAGTATGCCCCCAGGCGAGCTCTTCACAAAAAGCTCTACTGCTACTGAAAACTACATGAAACTACCATGCGTGCTCTTTTTTAATTTGTCAAGCAAAAAGGTGATGTACTTTTTCTAATTAGGATGAGTTTTTAGTTAGTTGAAGTAGGATGGAGGGTATCCTACGCAAGTACACTGTAGATTCTGCTGCCTATTTTCTGGTGCGTTCCCGACGCATCATATGACATCCACGGAAGGTCATGAAAGAGTTCAATTCTATGCTGGAGTTGCCACTCCACCTCGGACCTCGGTAAACCTCGTGTACCTGTAATTTAACCGGTACCCACTCTTTATACTGGAACAAAGCAAGCTGTTTGGCGGCAGAAATAGGCATGGTGGAAGTACTTTAGTGGCTTTCACTGAGAGCTTTACTAATCTAATAAATTTCCCAAAATTAAATCAATCTGTCATTTGTAACCAACTTACCACAGCAAAGCAACTCAATAATGTTTGAATACCACAGTCAGTGGTCACCATCAATTTATGCGGCTTCAATTTGACTAGATCATACTAATTCGTGGCTAGTTAACTCGTACTTACGTGACGAACGTAAGTACCTATCACACCTCGCGGTGAACAAATGCCGATCTGATTTAGAATTGCACGTGTTGGGTTAATCCACTTGACGTTGGTAACTTTAGCTTTGACATTAGCTGTCGAATGACAGACAGAGGGCAGATTCTAAGTTTTTTACATTTTGCGGATACTGGATTTCGGTTTGCGGAATTTTTTGTATGGAAATAGTGCTAGTGCCCCCATATGCCGCTAGGGGCGCTTATCGTATCTCCATACACAAAGTTTTTTTTTCGTTTTCCGGATACCGGATTTAGGTTTGACAGCTTGAATTTTTTTATGGAGATACGCTAGTGCCCCCATACGCTACTGCTAGGAGTTCTCATCGTACAAAACGTTTTAACTCACAAACCAAAATCCGGTATCCACGAACGAAAAAAAAACTCATCCGCCTACTGATCCTAATGTACTTTCAAACGATAAAGGAAAACATTATGAAAAAATCAGTCAGCATTCTAGCAGCGTCTATGGGCTTGCAACCAGACACGTATGGAATCCCAACTAGGTACTAAAAAATGTAAGTAGATTCCATAATGTAGTATTTGAGCATACTACTGTCTACACTCAATGGCATAAATAGATCTGAGAGGAATTCAAGACGTGAAACTATTAATTTTCTGTTCTTATTTAGTAATACAATTATCAATTTGATCACCCTGTTGATTGGCATTGGCGAAAATAATATGTGAGGCGCTACGCCAAAGTATTCGTCAATACAAATTTGATGTAAAATTAATTTTATCTTGGAAAAAGTATTTCATACAGAATTTCTAATATGACTTGCACACTTACTACAATTGGTTTTGACTAACTTCTACCCATGCTGTAAACAGCATGCTGCGTTCATTTACTGGAATTGCCGACGTAAGGAGAAAAACATCCAAATGGGACTGGGAAATAGACAAACTTGGTAACTCCGTGGCAACCAGACATAAATCGAAATCGGGGTCAGTCAAAAAAGCGGTAGAAGAATGATCTCGATGTCTTTGAGAGGGAGTGGTGGAAAGAAGCTAAGGACAGAAAGAATTGAAACGATTTGGAGGAGACCTTTGCCCAACAATGGGCAATAAATTGTTTGAATAGAATAATCCATAAATGCACGATCGGATTCGAAACCACAACTTTAGGATTGGAAGTAAGGTCGCTCACACTAAACAAGTACTCTTCCCAAAAAACCCTTGAAGAATCTCGAGTAGGTACTTGGTACTAGAGATCTGAGGGGTCGTCTACCGTGTTCTGGGATTCAATTTATTTCTATTTCATAGAAAATGAACGCAAACGAATTCAAGAGTACAAATAAAGAGTAGGTGAGTGCTAATCAATATGTAATAACACTATTTATATCAGTCTATTCACGGAACCAACGTAAATCTACCTGGCATTGTTTACTTATAGTCTGGTATTGTCAATCATTTTGATCAGGTGACTGTAAGTACTTATACCTTCGTTCTATTTTGATTACATATTGGTTGACCGATACCTGATTAAAAATAGTCAATAAATTACTGACGGAAAGAAATCAGTCTTTAAGATCATTGAGCTAAAGTTCTAAATAGTATTCTAGCGATGCTGATTTGTCGATTGTACAAAATGTGTCACCGGCTAGTAATTTACACTTGGCATTGAAGTTCACATTGGTGTCATTTTGGTAGGTGAGTAAATATAAATATTTTGACTCAAAAAGAATTATCAATTTATTTTGGGTTGATAGAGCTGATTTACTTTATTTTTTCACCTGCTTAGTAAGTAGACTGATCCATTATGTTATTTCAAACGATGTGTTTAATTTATTTATTATGGCGAAAACACACCCTATACTACGAGTATGCACATAACCATGCTTTAAATTGGCAACAAAAACTTCTCTCGTTACAACTTTATGCAAATACTTGGAATAAAATTGATCCCTGACTTTTCTGAGCGTATTTTAAATATCTCGTATCATTTTGTTGGAAAAAGTTTTGCACTGAACATTTTAAACGACGATAAGTGGGTACTGGATGTTGAAAAGGTGTGTGCTACGTCGTCATCGTAGACTTCTTTGTATTCTTTACTAACTTGGAATGGATTTAAAGTTGAATTCGCTGGCTTTTTTCAACGCCTTGCGTATGATGTCGGGCTACGACATTATTTTGGGAAAGAAACGAGTGTGCGAATAAGTATTTCTGTCTGGAGTAGTTTTTGTTAGAAAGCGAGTTTTTTTTATGTCATTTGGCACAACAATTAAAAAGAAGGAATTTTTCGATAGAATGCACGGTCGAAGTATTGACAGAGCATCATTGGCAACAACCGGCGCGCTTGCGACAGCCAGGTGGGGCCAAAGGGAGATAAAACGGGAGGCTGCGAGCCGCGCTAGGGGACGGAGTGGACAGTTGTACTCGAACGACCACACGATACACACGTTCTTCTTCCTTTCCCAATTAGGTGGGTTGTGTTCTAGTGCCGGGTCATTGTGTTGTGATTAAAATAGGGAAAATAAGTGTTGAGTAAATAAAAATCATTTTGTGATTTTTTGCCGCAGAGCACCCCTTTGCGAGATGTGGGACGACGCTGATCTTGAGGAGGAAACTCCGGCGCCTGTGGCCGAGGAGGCCCCCGTTGAGGCCGCTGCCGCTGAGGAAGCACCTGCTGAAGCCGAGACCCCTGCTCCTGAAGGCCCTGTCCTAGGATTTGAACCTAAGAAGCTCATCTGCAAACACTGGATCAGGTAAGAACATGTTTGTCACTTCATATGTAACGAGACTTGTCAATCAACATTATTGTAGATTACAAATAAAATGTTGCATTCCAGGCCACGATCACACCAGTACAGATACATTAACGATTACCGAACAAACTACTACAACGACGTGATCTCGTACTTGGACAGACGCAACTTGGGGATGGTGGTGGAGAGGCCTAAAGCGCAGACCTGGGGCGAGCGCGTCCTCAGAACTTACCTCGCAAACTCGCCAAGGAGCTACGCTGAAAGGATTTCGAACCGAGATACTCTTCTACTGAAACAAGTGTCGACAGGCGCCCGGTTCCATCGCTACCACACAAAGTCCCTGATCTCGAGGAAGTATTCCCGTCTTGGGTTTAACACCGTCAGCGTGTAGCTTCGCTCTAACATCCTGCTTCTTGGCTTGACGGACTCGCTTCGATCTGCGCGTGACCTTACTCTCGTGTTACAGGATTTCCTTGACGTAGCTGAACCCTGTTGGTGTCCTTGTCTCCGCGTCCATGATAGATCGGAAGCCGTCAGCATTCCTTCTTTAATATCTGTTTCGTTTGGTAAGACAATAAACGTTTAAGTTTAGAAATTTGTTTTACTTTTTGCCTCTAGTTTGGACCCATGGCTAGCGTTAGAGCGTGTAATATACTTTCTCAGTGTTGTGTAAGAACAATAAAATATTTATTTTTTATAAAAAATATATCACAGAAGACAAGCTATGCGATATTTTGTAATATTTTGCCCGCAATGCGATTTAATCCCTAGTTGCCAGTCTTTTTTAATCATCATGATCAACAGCCTGTAGAAGTCCACTGCTGGACATAGGCCTAGCCCATACGTTTCCAGGAAGAACGATTTTAAGCCCTTTCCATCCGTCGACTTGGACGGAAAAAAGTAAACTCGTATGACAGTATTACAAATAATAAAGAGCATTAGCGCGTGTTTCCAGTGGTGACTTATCGAACTGAGACGTGTTCGCTACCTATTGGTTTCATACACAAGCTCAAAGTCGCGCAACGAGCTATGGAGAGAACCAAGGTCACCGACATAGCTATAAGAATCAGCAAGTTGAAGTGGCAATGGGCAAGCCATATAGCTCGTAAAACCGACAACCGCTGTGGATTAAAGATTCTGGAGTGGGAACCACGACTCGGAAGACGAAGCGTAGGGCACCCTCCAACCTGATAAAATACAAGTATCAACTTTGATGTCCACATTTTTATTTTAATAACAAGATAGCATAAACAAACGAATAAATTTCAAAATTTATTCTAGCATGAATTGGTCATTCAGTTAGTCATTTTTATGTTTATCGACTTGATATATTTAATATGACATATTTTATTTAAAAAATTAAGCAATGCCTAAACACAATTGATTAATGACAGTAAAACCTACGTAACTACATACAAACCATAATTAAAAAACATAGGCACATATCAAAAAACAAAACAGTGATAATGAATCCGTCTATTATAGTTTTTTTTCATGTCATTGCTGATGGAACAAGCGGATGGCCCACCTGATGTTAAATGGTTACCATGACCTATAACAAAGCATTACCTCAGTCACGATCGATAAAAACGTGCCTTACAGTGCACTGCTCTGCGTCCATCAACTTGAGGCATGCGGGTGTTAAACCTCAGATGCCTGTAATTTTACCAAGAATAACAATATAACGAGCCGGAAGACGAAGCGTAGGAAGTCCTCTTACCCGATGGACTGACGACATTGTTAGAACCGCGGGAAGTCGATAGATGAAAAAACCAGCATACTCTCAGTCTAAGTAAATATTTGTAAATGTACGATGGATTGACGATATTGCCAGAAAGTCAGTGAATGGAGAAAGCTAAAACCTATCGATACCTATGACGACCGATGTCGCGCAGCGGGCGAATGTCCGCCTGCGACTCAGGGGTTGCGGGTTCGATTCCCGCCTTGGAATAAATGTTTGTACCTACGATCTGCAAATATTTATTCCGGGTGTTCTGGGTATTTTCTATGCATAATAAAAAATATCTATATATGTAATATAGTATTGTATTAAGTATATCAGTCATCTAGTACCCATAACACAAGCTCTGCTTAGCTTGGGGCTAGATGATGCTGTGTGGATTGTCCAGCATTATATATTTATTTATTTATTTATCATTAGGTAACCAAAAGAGTAGGCTTATGTCTAGGACTTCAGGTCTTCAGGCTGGTAATGTAGATGAAAAACCGAAAATAGAAACCGGCGTAGTACTTCTGAGGACACTGCACAATGGAACCGACGGCAGCTCAGTTTTAATATCTTCTCTTCGCACTCAGGTTATGTCAAACGGTAAGGTTCAGAACCTCCAAACTCAGCAAGGATAAATAAATAAGGTCGTCACTATCCTTAATATTTTAAATTCACTGCTGGATATTCATAATTTTCATAATTTTGGGTCATAGTCACCACGGTTGGCAGGCGCATTGGTGATCGCAGTACCGATAGTTAGTACTCAAGAGATGCTGCTGCCTGCTTCTGGTGTGTTTCTATAGGTCCTATAAGTCCTAAGTTCCTATCTGGAGTGTTAAAAAAATACTTTGCATAATTTGTAAGTAGCTTCAATTTTTTTTTACTTAAATGTCCCCATTTTAGCTATCAAAATACGCGATACCGAAAAACATGCATATGTAACAGAAAAAAAACATGCTCAACGTGAATTACGTGTTTTTTGTGTAAGTATTAATATTTTACTTCTCAAAATGACTATAATTACGTAATTTGAAATTGCATTTGTCGTGGTGACTATTTAGCAATAAGTCGCCTCTAAAAATGCAAATTTATCCAATTAGCCGTATTTGGTACCTACTGCTACAAATTATAACGCAAAATAATTAACTTTCAGATAAGATTAATTGCCAGATAAACGATCTCTATTAGCGTCTCTTTGTTAAATAAATCTTAATACAAAAGTAAACGTTATTTATGAGTTTATAACTACAGAGATAGATAGTTTATTGTTAGCTGAGAAACCTCCACAGAATATGTAATGAATTACAAACTGTAGATATTTTTTACATCTTCTAATGAACAAAAGCATTGATAATACAAACATCATTTTGTACATCAAAGTAACTTTTTGTCGCGGAAAATGACAGGTGTCAGACAATTGTTTAGTTTTAGAAAATAAAATACAAAAGTTTTGATCAAAAACATTTTAACGTTAAAAATTTTGTAGCGTTCATTATTTCGCGACATCCCATCATTAATTTCGAAGATGAGTGTTATCCATCATTTTTACGCGTAAAATGATCTACAACTATCTTTTTTTCAATGTCACACGCGCGTGACACACTCACTCAACGCAACTGAAAATTTCAATGTCGACATATCTAAAATAACTTATCTTTGACAGTTCAGTAAATGTAATCGCTTGGGCGTGCGCCAAGCGTTAGGCTACCTAACAGGTGAAGTAGGCAATTGGCCAAATTGAACATAATTAAATGTAACAATGACCAAGGGAGCCCAGACATCGATTAGTACCTACTACACGGTCAAGAATAGACTGTAACTGTGTCCGAGAATGTGAGCTGACGTGCGTTCTTGTATTAACTAGATATACTTTACTGTTCCCATCGATTTAGGGGTTCTAGCGCAGTGAACTTGCTTCTAGCCTTAGATTGTAATGTATTTTTTTTGTGAATCTGCAATTTAAGCCCAATTCTCGGATTTTTGGAGCTGAAACGAGATTAAAACTATGATATGATTGATAAAATTGGGCCTGTCTGTAATATGAGTTTCGAGGAATACCATTTGCAGTTGGACGATGGAATTTGATGATATTTCATAATGAAAATTGGGCATCAGTTCATTCTCTGTTCAAACGATTCCCCTTGGAATGTTAGATTTGTATACCTACTTGTAATTTTAATTATTTAAGCTATTTCCTATACCAACGTGACTATTATAAGAACAATTTACATGATAATTATAATGTATTGACTGAACATTTTACTTACCTACCGACCTTCTGATAGAACGAATAGTTTCCCACAATTTTTTTTTTAAGTGGTGACCGTCACATGTCGAATAATCATTACCTCGAAGGTCACGTTCATTCGGAACGTGCCCTACGTTGCTTTGCAGCGTGCATCAACCTGAGGCTTTCTGTGGCTGTAATTTCACCGGCGCCCCACATTCTTGAAACCGGAACACAGCAAGCTGCTTAGCGGCAGTAATAAATTTCAATCTTTATTAACCATAAATTTGGTCGCGAGGAACTGGCGCTTAGATTCACCTAGATTTAAGACGTTTCGAGATGATCCCTGCGGATATTATTCAATAAATACTTTTTGACTTTACCTTTGAACCATAAGTAGGCGTGGTGGTAATACTTTCATAGACGACCTCTACTACTATTAAAAACTGGTTTCCCAATATATGGCTCATACATCCTATTTGGGGCTAAATGCTATAGTGCAAGTAATGCAGATGAATACTACTGGTATAATGGTATAAGAAATTGGGTAGTGGTCGATTCTTGAAATTAAACACAGAAAAACCACCGTACAATGTAAAACACCGTTTAAACAAGAGTTGTTTGCACGAGGCATAGAATACTATATTTATTTTATACTCTATTGTTAAACATGCTATTCCTTCGCATACTATTCCTTTGTATAGTACACCCTATACAAAGTTTAAGGCTAGATGATATGTAATAATCTAGACAAATATTTATTTATTTATGTTAAACACTAATGTCAAATTTATTCGTGCTAGGGTATCTGTCACTGAACGGAATCAGGCTGCGCTCAAGCTTTATTTCCATCATTCATCTCCATCGGTAAAACGAATGACTGCAATTATTCATTCGGTCATTATTCATTTACTGTTCACAAATTACTAAATAATTGATGTATTTGGCAGAATAGTGAAAACAAACACACTTTATTGGCAATAGATAGAACGTACATACGTGATGGTTAAGACAGGCGACTTTCAACTATGTATATTCTTAAGCATTATTTGGGGTGGTCTAGTGTGAATAATCCCGCCTTTTGTCTCCAGCTCATGGATTCAAATCCAGTCGTGTACTAATGAGTTTTTCATTAGTACACGACTGGTGAGTTACCATTCTAGTGGCAACGATTGGCTTGCAGTCTGTTGTGTATAGAATAGGTACCTACTCCTTCAAATTGTGATTATTTTAATTGTAACTCTGACTATCCCCATCAGGCATCCTTACAGAATCTTAAGTTGGGACTAGAAAGGTACTAAGAGATGTGACGGGTCGAGAGCCAATCACAACAGCATGTTATGTGTCCTGTCTTATCTGACACCCAATGTGACATTAGCTTTTAGACTACTGTCACATCGGGTATTATAAACCTTATAAACTGTCAAACTAATAAGTTTAACAGCCCTCTAAGCCGAAACCTAAACGTACAATAGTTCAGCCAAATAGTATTCAATTTGTATACCTATTTATTTAGTGACTATTATTGACTATTGACTATTTATTTGTGTCCATGTGTTTTATTCTTTTGTATATTCTTGTAATAAAGACCTGTAAATTGTCTGAAATAAAGATTTATTTATTTATTTACTAATACCGTGCGGATTAAAGTTATGATATAAAAGCCTATATCTATACCAAGGTGCGTAGAGATGTACTAAGAAAGGAATTCCCAAAATTCAATCCACAAATGAGTACAGCGGGGGTTGAAGTTTGTAAAAAAACAACTTCAAGCGGTCGAAGTCGCGCGCGTTTGCTAGTAATATAATTATTAAGAAGCTTTTAGCTAGACTCGTGACGTTACTTACGAGAAGATATTTTCAAGAAACTTCAACTAGCTGCACCGCCTAAAGGTTCTGTTACGGGAATTCTAAACTTAGTGCAGCTTCCCTGAAAATGCCATACCCAGGGAATTTAGACATAGTTGAGGCTGCGTGTTGATTTTCAGCTAATCAGTTAGTAAGGTACGAGACACATTTAGATTGAAGAAGATCACTGAAACTTAAAATTTAACTATTAGACTAAAAAATTGGGATTTTTCTGGTTTAGCGCTATCTAGCCTCAAACTAAGTAAAGCTAACATAAAAAAGTCTGGTTTCTTTTTGTAAGAAATTTTAAGTTTTGCAATTTGGCCGTTTTTTTCTGTTTTGTTTTTTTGTGTTTTTTTGTTGTTTTGTTTGTTTCTGTTGCTGTAAGGACCTATAGTATATTAGATGTTAAAGATTAGTGTAAAATAATGTGCGTTAATAAAATATGCAAAAAAAAAAAGCTATGTCGAGATCTGAGGCCTTATTTTTTTTGAGCTGAGACGAGATTAAAACAATAATTTGATTGTCAAAGTTAGGCCTGCCTAAAATATCAGCTGCAAAGAATGTAATTGTAATTTGGCGATTAAGACGTACGAAACATGAATTTGAATTATTTCCTTACGAATCGTTGTATCAATGTGGTGTGCAATAAAGTGTTATCTGTCTATCTTCTATCTATCGTTCTTCCAAAAAACGTATGGGGGAGGCCTATGTCCATCAGTGAACTTTTACAGGCCGATGATGGTGATGATATCGTGTATACATTTATACCATCATATTACGTGTGTTTACATACACCATTTGTAACTGTCACCAACCGTCTCAAGCACTTTCCAGTTGGCGGAAGAATCTAGCCATTGTTTTCCTGGGAGGTGTTCCGAAAATAGCTGGCTGAGACACAGGCCCGGACTGGTATTAATATCTCAATGACGTAAACGATGTAAAGTATATTAAGGTTAAACGCTGTAAGCGTTTAATGTCTACAATTTATTAACGTGCGTCCGAAATTAGGTTTGATACTGAATTATCTTGCCGTTATCTAGGCTCGTTACCCTATATGCTACGGTAAAATGAGATTACCTTGAAAGTTACAAGCGTCGAAAGATTTAGTACAATGTCTTTCGACGCTTGTAACTTTCAAGGTAATCTGATATGAAGACAGTTAACAAAAGTGGAAAACAGTGGTGGTTGCCAATACGTACCATCTAGATGACCATTGGTTGATCATGTAGAGGGGCCCTTATAGTGTTAGTACATCTGGCACCATCATTATTTGCAACATCATTAAATCCAGCTGTGGCTAACGAAGAAGCTTGCATGTAACCCAAGCGTCACTGTAATTTATTCTGTCTTGAAATGTTTTCAATGCCAATGCTCTCAAATGGTGAAGGAAAACATCGTGAGAAATCGTGAATATATCTTTGCGTGTACCTCCAAGATATTTTTTGTTTTACTTCTTATATCAAAACCTAAGTTATGTATAAGATAATCAAAATTTAGTTTTAATTAGCGCATTTGTTTAAACCAACTAATAAAATTCGAACTAAATACAAACTAAATAAAGGAGGTAGGGCACTTTCTTATATACAGCTATTGGTATTACACATTACTTTTACAACACAATCCACTTATAAAATCGATAACAATAAAACTACACTCGTTAAACTTACAAATCGTTTTATAGAGTAGTCCCAACCAAACATAAATTATCAGCCTTGACACTGTTCCAAACCACGTCGAGACTTAAAGGTGAACAATATGTCTTGTTGTAAGAATGGCCTTCCTACTTTCACACATAACTTTTGTTTTTAGTTCATTTTCAATTATTTTAGGAGAAATTTTGCAAAAGACAGCAGCTGCTACTGCATTCGATCATCTGGTCACAGACGGCGGCCAATTCGTTAAGAGAATCGTCCATGGAGAGAGTAAGTGATTCTTTAATTAAGCGGACAGTTTTAATTTTCTGCAGAATATTATTAAACGGTGTTATATTTTAGAGCTATCTGACAACCCCGGGTACTTATTATTCACTGCGCCTTATAAATTGTGCGAAGGAGATTGTAAAGACGTCGAGAATAACTTTGCAATGGTTTTTCCCATATATGTAGGGAAAAAAGGAAAAGAAAAATACAAAGAGTTATATGCAAAAGATTATGAGAAAATACACTCAGCAAAACCAAACGCACCCTTTAAGCAGAGGCCTACTAAAAAACTATTTACTCCTTGTCTAAGTGAAGAGACTAAAGAACCAACAACAGTGACAACAACAGAAACACTGACAGATACTACAACTACGATGCCTTTAACTGAAACAACTACATTATCAGAAGCAGAACTCACTTCTACCGATACTCCAGCTGAGGTTATTGAAACAGAAACCCCAACTCTAGCTTCAGAAACTGAATCAATAACAATCCTTTCAATAGATACACCAGCAGTATTTGAAATCTCCACAACATCTAACTGGGAAACTGCAAGCTTAGTTTTAACATCCACTGAAGCTACTACTGCCAAAGAAACTGCGTTACCGACATCAGAAATCACTGATGAAACGACTATGTATCAAACAGAAACTCCTGCATTTTCTGATGCAGATGTTGGTGAAACAGAAGATATAACGTTTGAGACAGAATCAGATACCGTAGATCTTATGAGCCTGGAGAGAGAAACTACTTTTGTAACAAATCCAAATGGAGTGCCATGTCCACCTAGAATATGTAAGAAAAAGAAAAAAGCTACTCCCAAAATCATTACCCTTGTAAAACATGAAGATGAAAAAGAAAAGCTTGACGTGAGAAATGCACAGTGGAATAGTGATTATTCAGATTTAATAGACTCTTTTTATTTTAAGTAACATCATTCTGTTGAAATATTAATAATATTAAAACTTATTTATCGGTATTACATTATAGAGTTATCCTGTAGGTACCTAACAAGATAAATGGGCCTCAGCTAAATTTATATAAAATTCGTATCAACAGAGCAATTGTACATTATAAATTAATTTACATGATTATAACTAACCCAGTAAATTAGTAGATCTTAATGACCAGAAATGTAAAAGGAGCTGCCAGAAAATTATGAGAGATAATTAGTTTTTTGAGCTGAGACGAGGTTAAAACAAGAATTTGACTGCCTAAATTGGGCCTGTCTGAAATATCAGTTTCAAAGAATGTCATTTGGAGGTGATATGATCTAAACTTGAATTTGATGATATTTTGTTAATATAGATTGTTGATATTTTAGAATTAGGCCTCAGGTTTTATGAAGTATATGGGTCAAGTTTTACTAATTTTCTAAATGTTTTTGGTAGATATGCTTGATTCTTATGATGGCAACCTTGCAGCCAGGACTGGCAAACTTGTCTTGGAGCAGATGGTCTTGGTCTTCTCAAAACCCAATCGCATACAACTTTAGGAGAAACCAAAATATGCCGGAGAAAACACCCGGTCACGAATGCCAGTGTCCACCCAGTAAAGGTAAATTATATTTGCAACTATTTGACAGACAAGTCATGGCCAAAACAATAGGAAAAAACCACTACTCACCTTCCTTTCTGTCGATTATTTCTCACTAAAAACTTCTTTCAGTGATTCGTTTCTTTCATCCTAGAAGCAATATAGCTTTATTCATTTTTGTGGCATTTTAACTAACATTACTTGTGGTCTTCACGCAATGTGTGAGCAATGGACCACAGAGTACTTTTATATGACTGAACTAAATATGACTGACTTGACTAAAACGGCAAATTGTCCGTCAAACGACGAACAAGTACCATAGAGAAGAGAAAAAGAAAAATAAGCCCCTTAATAAATCACTTTTTGTCCGTTCGTCTATCTGTATGTTTCTGTGTGTCTTGGCTGGCATACGTCCGTATGCCAAGACACTTTTTCTCTAAAACGGCTTTTATCATGCCTGAACTTAAAATTACTAGGAACCTTAGGAAATTTACATTGTCATAGCACTAATGAAAGAAACGTCTTAATATTGAATTTTTCACACATCTAAAACTGTGAAGTTTGTAAGTAAAGTGTCAGGAAAGTCGTAAAGATCGAGATGAATGACTGTCTACATACCTATCTTGGTGATTCAGTGTATTAGTTTAGCTACGTGGCTACGTCGCAGACGATTTAATTTGTGTACATTTTCATACAAAACCAAACTAAGTTGTTACACGTGCGTAGCGTGTCAGTGGTCAACAATAAAACTTTGGTTTTATGCTAGTGACCCGGATTCATTGATCCCGAGTGTACCACAATTTTTTGTAAGTGCTATTAAACATTCTAGAAATTGCCGGCACTCGCTGTCAGGTTCTCTTATTAAAACTTCGCAGATAGTTTACCATCTTCATTTAAAAAAAAACAATAAAAATTCTTAATAATATTATGTTTGAATATACGAATGTTTGTGATCGGGCCACAAACGTAGTAATTACTAAACTAATTTTGGTGAAATTAAAAATAAATAAAATACGTAATCTGGACTAACATATAGAATCCTTTTAACCCCACAAAAATAATGCTGGACAATCCACACAGCATCATCTAGCCCCAAGCTAAGCAGAGCTTGTGTTATGGGTACTAGATGACTGTGATATTCTACAAACATAGATATTTTTTATTATACATAAAAAATACCCAGTGCACCCGGAATAAATAATTGCAGATCTTACAAACACTTATCCCATCTCGGGAACGCGCAACCTCCTGCGTCGCAGGCAGACATCGTCAAAATACAGTAATTGGTAAAAAAGGGCCGAACCGGAAAGGTGCCTTTTGATGATAGCAAAGTGCCTACATATTTATATTAGCAAAACTTTTGCCACCACGCGAGTGTAGCCGCAATGGGCGAATGAAAGTGTCAAATATATTTTCGCTAAGCTCTCAGCTGTTTGAAGGTCAAATCGCATTGTCTGCACGCCATAACGACGAACGTTGGTTGAACAATTAGGTATTTTTTTTATTTAATTTACTGATGGAATAGGCAGATGGCTTACGTGATCTTAAGTGGGTTAACATCACCTATTATTATTGGTGGCTTGCGAGACAATACTTTGTAATAGTTCCTATAGCAAAGTATTGCCTCGCAGGTCACGTTCGTTAGGAATGTGCCCTACAATGCACTACTTTGCGTCTATCAACCTGAGGTATCCAAGTTAAGCCTTATGTACCTACCTGTATTTCCCTGGCACCACTGGCGGAAGAAATAGGCATGGTGATAGTACTTTCCCGCACGAGCGTTTCACTGAGAGCTCTACTACTACTAAACCTATAATTATTATGTATTATTGCTATGCTATTAGTATGTACCTACTAATTAAACCAATTCATAATGTCAACTACGGTAAATTTGCACTGTTACAGAATGTGTCGTTGATTTCAAAATAAATGAGGATGCAATAGAATTTTTAAGCATCCGAGGAGTATTAAAAGAAGAAAATGTGCAGCAACTTCAAGAAGACATCGAAAAAATGGAACCAATCCATAAAGTACCAAGAACCAGAAGAAATAATGACGAAGTTCTTGAAGAAGAAGAATGCTGCTGCCCTCCGAGGAGTGTCATGATGCCCACTTTTGTATCGGATACCAAGTTTAACGAAACTTTAATGAGGCTAAATGGAAGTGATATTACAAAATAAAGTACTGAGTCAATCTGACGAAATTGTTATTAAAGATATTTTTTCAATAAATTATTGAAAAACTGACATTAAATACTTAAATAAAATATTAATGTCAGTACATTTAGATGAAAAAAGCTTTTGTTTTAAAATAAAATCGGATGCATATTTTTGCCCCGTAAACTCTCCTCATCTAAACAGTTAAGATATTATTTATTTTATTCACTGAGTTGAGAACCTTCTTTCACTAAAAGTTTGTTTCTATACCTTACCTATCTAACTCAATTGGATGGTATTTTCTTTATATCATAATGTGTGTCAAATAAACGCACACCGCTGAGGATACTAGACACAGAATACTTTGACGGCGCGTTTAGACGGCGCGAAAGCTTTCGCGCGGCGGCCGCGCGGCGGCCGCGCGGTTGGCCGCTTGACAGGAATTTGAACGTTGCTTTCTAGAATATAAAGACGGTATTCGATATTGATGTTGTCAACCGCGCGGCGGCCGCGCGGCCGCCGCGCGGTTGGCTCGGTATCAGGGAATTTCAACGTTTTGGTCTAGTAAATTGAGTTGAAATCACGATGGCCGCAAGCATAGAAAAATTTTACCCGAACAAATGAACAATGATTTCATGGGTGATTTCAAAAAAGATCGTAATACATTTTTTTTATGCGAGATTTTAATGCAGAATAACATCCAGTTTGATGGTTTAAATATCCGGCACTGAAATTTTATTTTTATTTTATTTAATGATTTATTTTATGTTTTAATTATACGGTTTGAGTGTAAGGGCCTTTGATACCCCTCTATGTACCAAGACAAATATACCCTGAAAATGTTAAGTTTCTACGACCAGTTTACATTACGGTTTAGGCTGTGCGTTGTCTATTAGGTCAGGACAAAAATTCTTATATTTGGTAAAGATTATCCACATATACCGTTGATAAAGCTGCCGTCTGTGGACTAGATCCGTGTTGAATTCTTTTTCTAGTATTTCAACCCAAACTGCATTTTTGATATTTTTTGTGCTGTCTTATTTCTGCCTCTTACGGCTGATAGAGGGGAGCCACACTCATACAACCACTCTGAAAATACCATTGGCGAGCTTACTAATGTATGGTTTCTTGTCGTCAACCTCGCAGATTTTTTACTTAGCTAACATAAAAATAAGGACCTAAAATCGAACGTACTTAAATTAGCTCGAATGGCGTAACAACAGCTGATCACCACTTTATATCTTCTTTTGTAAGTCAATCTCAGTTTTTTGAGGTTCAAAATATATTAAACAGCTGATCACCACTTTATTTCTTCTTTTGCAAATGAATCTCAGTTTTTGAGGTTTAAAATATTTTATAAATATAATATGATTTGAAAGAATAGCTTGGCTGAATATTTCTCCCTTTTGTCAAGCATTTCACACTATAGGTTACCAAACC
Source organism: Electrophaes corylata (assembly GCA_947095575.1). Lineage (NCBI taxonomy): Eukaryota > Metazoa > Arthropoda > Insecta > Lepidoptera > Geometridae > Electrophaes > Electrophaes corylata. Next base: position 6,395,544 of record OX352698.1, on the reverse strand, counting down.
ACAGGCAGTATTGTGATTGAGATACACTGAAAAACCGTGGATAATTTGATCTATCTCTCTTATAATAGAAGCTCAGCTCCATAAAATGTGAACTATCGAAATATCACTCACTTAGAAAAGAAAGTTATGTTATGATAATATATGTAAATTTTCCTACGCGATGGAATCAAGAATTATGAAATCCGTAGAAGAACCAAATCACCAACATAGCTTTCAGAATCAGCAAGTTAAAGTAGCAATGGGTATTTATCTCGTAGAACCACAGAGCAATAAATGATTCTCAAATGGCGACCATGAACTGAAAGATAATGCACAAAATCCAGTGGGCCAACGACATTGGGGTTGCGGGAAGTTGGCGCAAAAGTTAAATTAGTTCTTCCTGAAAGCGTAATAGAAGAGACCTACGTGGGCCAGATCAGCAGTGGTGATGATGATGATGTTGGGTTCTATAAAGTTGGAAAAAAGCAGATATGATCTTATTTAATATTATCCACAGTATCATTCACTGACAGCATCATTTTGATGATTTTGACTTACTTAACCTTTAATAATTTGTTGGTCCCAGGGACCCCAAGGTTAAAAAAAAATATTTTTTTTGTCCTACGTTGCGATAGTTTGTTATTAATTGTACTTTTTAACATTAAAGTTTTTTGTCAGTTATCTTCTAGTAAGAACTTGATTATCAAAGAGTTGATTAGCCTCGACATCATTATGGTGATGAAGATTCCGTATATTGTTTAGTGGCATCATGGACAAACTCTCTATGTTAATGTCCCGAATCCCTATAGAGATCGTTATTTTGTACATAGCCTTCCACAGTAATCCTCTTGCATCTTAGTTGCAACTCAATGATCAGGTCATAGTCTACCTTCTTATACTGTAAAGTTGAGCCTTTCTTTTTATATTTAAGAAAGAAATAGTTTTATGACTTTATTCCCCAAGCACGGTAGATATCCCCTCCAATCTCTTAGTACCAAGTACCTACTCAAGATTCTTCGAGGAAGTCTAAAAGGGTAGTCAGAAGTATATGTCCAGATAGTACATTTGGTACATATCCACATTTTGCAGTATTCTATTACAATTTAATCCATTATATTTATTTTAACTTGATCGTAATTCATTGAAAACGATTCAAACACTGCATACTAAAGTTCAAGTTGATCCCTAGCAAAGAGTGTAGGGGATACTCAAGTTAGGGTTAAAATCATGTTCCGAGAATTTTATAGTCAAACTAAGATCATTTTTATTATTTTCAAAATTGGACCCCGTGGACCCCTAACTTGAAAAAAGGGGTTAAAATGTCTTCATTTTACTTGTGTCAACCGCGTAGTGACCGCGCGGTTGGCTGCTTGACAGGAATTTGAACGTTATTGTTTAGAACATAGAGACGATATTCGGTTTAGATCTCTCAACCGCGCGGCGGCCGCGCGGCCGCCGCGCGGCCGCCGCGCGAAAGCTTTCGCGCCGTAGGAATTTGAACGTTATTATTTAGAACATAGAGACGATTTTCGGTAAATATCTTTCAACCGCGCGGCGGCCGCGCGGCCGCCGCGCGGCCGCCGCGCGAAAGCTTTCGCGCCGTATAAACCCGCCCTTACACTAGACCAATGTAATAAGAATGCTTGGATCAACTCCGAGGCTCAATTTTATTTAGCAAGTCGAATTGGTAAAGGATTTCTTAGAAAAAAATGATTGAAAAAGTTTATGGCTTTTGTAATAATATTATCCTACGATATTTGAGTGTTTTATCAAAGAAATTAAAGTATATACTTACGCATATTTTACAACGTGCTAGGCATGTTATTATTGTCTGGAATTCTATGTAACTTGCATACCTTTTTTTTTGAGTTATGTGTTGTAAGTTAATATTGTGGATTGATTTAATCTTCGTGTTGTCCTCAAGTTTCAAAGAGGTTTCTTCTACCAACCAATGCCAAGGTAATTTTTATTGCACCATTTCTTTCCTCGTTTCCTAAATAAACACTGTCTAAAAAACTCATTACCCGTAGCCGTATGTGCTTAATATACTCGTAATATTTGGACGTACTTTTGTCTACCCCAATTAGATATCCTCATAGAATCTTGAGGCGGTATCACTTGGTATTAAGTAATCTGAGGGGATATCTACCGTGACTGGGTTGTTAAAGCCGTCTTCCACTTTTTTATGAATCTAACCCTTTGGTTTGAAACTTCAATATGTAAAAACACAATTTCTTTCAGATAATAATTGCGTCGAACGTCCACCAGTAATAATCCTTCCTGTGTTTATCAAATTATTTCGATATCCAAAACTACCAAATACTAACTCAAAAGCTTTAGGAAGAACAAACAACATGAAATAATTGGGTATTCCAAGAGTTCAACGAGTCACTAACAGGATAAATAAAGGTAAAATAATTCTAGTTTAGTATCGGTTTAGTTATTCAGTCGTCAAAACATTGTTAAAAAAATATTTGTAAAGAAAAACTATTATTTTGTTTTAGTTAGATACAGGATTAGTTGGTAATAGCTATTTAATGCGACTGGGATCACAAATAAGGGCTTATACTATAGCACTAGAAAAACGCGGGTGACTTTGGCTGTGTGTAGTTACAAACTTCAACCCTCGCTAATCTCGTTTAGCGGTTAAATTTCAGGAATTCCTTCAATACAACGTGAAAAATTTACGCAGTGACTGGTTGACAAAATCAATATCGAGTACCCACCAAGTATTGTCTCTATATTCAAGACAACAACGTTCAAATTCCTGTCAAGCGGCAAACCGCGTTGCCGCCGTGCGGTTGACCGTGCGTCGAACGCGTAGTGATCGCGCGTCTGTGCGAAATGATTTGCAACGTATAAACGCTCCCTTAGATGTACACTTCTACTCGCCAAATATACCCTGAAAGTTAGAAGTCTGTATGAGCAGTGGTTTAAGCTGTGCATTGTTTACAGTATCAGTCAGTCAGCAAAGATTCAAGTAATTGTTATAAATCTATTCAAACATGCACGTTGCATAATCTCACAGGTGTTTTCAGAACAAAGACGTTGGCAAATCTGTGAGTCGCAGTAGAACAATGCGATAAGTAGGTGCTAGTAAAGCGCCACTGATTGAAGAGACATTTCAAATGAAAATGAAAGATTTTTTACGCGTGAGTGATTTTACTGTACCTATTTATTAAAAATTACTTGTGCGTTCTTTACTTTTGGATAAACGTTACACTGATTTTAAAAGTTGGATTAAATAAATATGTTAGTTAAAGCAGTTTTTCTAAGTAATATTATTAGACGAGATAATATGAATAAATATCATTATAAAAATAGTTTTATTGTAACTTGGAAATATTTATGAGCAAAGAAAATTACAACACTCATAATTGTGTAAACAAAGTATAAAATACTGCAAACGATCTAGGGGTAGCTGACCTGATTCAAATATTGCGTATATCGTTGAATTTGCGTAGTGGTCAAAGATTACTTACACAGATTGATCGTGCAAAAAAATACATTAAAATTCTATCAAATTATTAGGTAAGTACATCGTTTCTACCTACACGATCCATGCCGTATAAAATTAAATATTGTGACACACGCAACAAATTAATCCAGCTCATAAATTATGCGATGCACAAAATCACTATCAACAGAATATCAGAGTAATTGCGAATGTTTGTTAAAATTTGCGTGGATAAATTGACAAACGTCCGAGAATCCACAGTAAGTCTGTTGTCTTCTACTTTGCGGTGACCGTTTTATAGCGTAGGTGTTTTATGTCAACGTGATTGCGATTCAATTTAAAACCTAAACCGTTTGGACAGAATCAATGACGTTTATTCAATCGTGATACATTTCGTATTGTGTCAAAAAATCTGGCAAAATAGACGATTCCGTTTAGGAATCGCGGTAAGGAGAAGAAAAGTTTTTATTAAATTCATACCGCATCTTCGTCTTGACTGACTGACTGATTGACTAGGATATAGACAATGCACAGCCTAAACCGCTGGCCATAGAGACTTGAAATTTTAGGTTATATCCATCTTGGTGCGTAGAAGTGTACCATAAAGGAATTCCTGAAATTTAACCGCTAAACAGGTTTGGGGTGGTTTGAAGTGTGTAGGTATTAGGATAACTTTACGCGGGCAAAGTCACTAATATTATAATTGAGGCTCTTGCCTGTGATTCTTAGGCACGATAGAATAATATACCTTACACACAATGATAGATGGATTATGTGCAAATACTGTTGTACCGTACACTTGTATACCTACCTTACTGAGTGATACATTTTCTATTCGCACATACTATTCTTAAATTATTATTTTTTGCCATTTATGACTACTGTCATTAATTCAGTATGTTATTAATTTATTTATTTATTATTGTTATTTATTAATTCAGTTGTGGGTGAAGCAAACGGAGCGTTAAATTTCCTTTGGATCTTTTGTGAGGACTTGCCCATCATAATTCTAGCGGTCACAGTTTTTAATAAATTAATTATCTTAAATAATATCTCTGACAGCAGCTGGGGGAGAAATGATTAATGTTTTGAATACTTGAGAAAACCACTCTCCGTGTGCGTTGCAAATAAATTAATATAATGCTGACATACATTCAACACAACGCTATCTAGCCCCGAACTAAGCAAAACTTGTACTATGAACCACGTAATTATGTATGTACATATTTTTTATAAATATAAACATACTAAATTTTAATTTGTAAGAACAGTAATTCAATAACCTAGCTTGTTTTTCAAGACAACACACAGCTTAAACAGATGATAGAAAAAGTTTTCTATAAGAATTATAAGTGAACAAGAATATAGCATTGCTTCGCAGGTCACGAAATGAGAAACGTGCCCTATGATGCATTGTTTCACAGACAGATGTTAAGTTTAATGTACCTGTAATTTTACCGGCACTCATCGAAATACAACAACGCTGTTTAGCAGTAAGCAGTGGGCGTGGTGAAAGTATACTTCCCCGAACGAGCCCTTCTCAAAAAGGCCTACTACCACTAAAATTTTAAGGTATAGGAGTATTGGTGCGTGGGGGTGAATTAAGAAATGATGCTCCGAAGTTCATCCCTCAGGGTGACAGGTTCAGCGCGACAGGGTGAGGGTTAAAGCTGTATAAAAAACGCACACGAAGCTCCTCGCGATTCTACAATCTTCCTTAATATCGGAAAACTACAAAAACCCTCCTTGCGAAATTCACATCTAGATATTAGTTAAATTGGTACTTGTTATCTTCACCACTTTTCAGTAGCTTTGTTCTGAATGACTGACTGACTAAACTAAATGGTTAGTCGTGGAGCTTTGAAACTTTCATAGTAGGTTTTTGTTGGAGCGTAGGGTTACTAAAAAAAGAGTTTTCGAAATTGGTCCCCTATAGAGCTACAGTTTTGATGACGATTCACGGAGGCGAAGTCACAGGCGTTTCCACTAGTTACTATATATACCTCTTCATCGGTTCGGACCTCAGTCTAAATCCAAATAAATGTGTGAAACGTTATTGCACGCACTTTACCAATACACTCAGCTAATGAACTGATACGATCAAATATTTACAGTTGAAATGGGAGCTAATATTGCTGATTCAACTGAAACATACGGCAATATCACACGGATCGATTGCTGGTGTAACATACAGGGACAATTTTGACTTCCATGATAGATACAGGAATGTATACGAGTGCGATCCCTTCCACTGGCACCCGCTACACTTACCGGAGCATTGTGCCGAGATGTATGCGAACCTGATAACATCTAGAATTGCCAAGCATAGACCTGTTAGAGTCTTCAGGGAATGGGAACAACCGGAACCTATCATTTACTCCGTAAACCCCAATTTTGGATATCCGACTTACGCAAACCCTACTTATGTTTACAAGCTCCCGAATGTTGAAGCAATGGAATCTTTTGAGTATATAAAACGACCGCTATCGCCTTATGAGAAAATGCTCGATCTTATACGAAAGGATGTGGAAAGAAACCCTTCAGCACCAACCGTCGGAATGATGCCCAATATCGGCCCAGTAGCAGTGTACCGCCAGCCGATATCCAAGAAAAGTGAAAACATGATAAAAAAAATATCTGGAGCTTACGCCAACGCAGGACGCAAAGACCATGGTGGTGAATACTATGGGAAAATTGAAGTGTACGGGTCTCCTCGGCCAGAGGTTGTAACTACAACCCCGCTTTTTGAATATGGAATTCCGAAGGAAAAGAAAAAGAAAAGTCATAATAAACCTAAAATTGTTACGCTTCAAGGTTGAGTCGGTAAGTAAGTACAGTCGGCTACACTAAGATGTATAGGTACAATTCGATACTATGAAAATCGTGTAATAGCATTACTAGTTTTAGTAGTAGTAGAGCTCTTAGTGAAGGGCTCATTCTGGGAAGCACTACCACCACGCCTATTTCTACCGTCAACTTGCTGTGTTCCGGGAGAGAGTGGGTACCGGTGAAATTACAGACACATGAGGCTTAACATCCTGTGTACCTTGGAAGCAGAGCAGTACCTCGTAGAGCACGTTCATAACGAAAGCGACCTGCGAGGCAATGGTCTGTTATAGGTGATGGTAACCACTTAACATCAGGTAGGCCATCTGCTCATTAGTTGGTAGTATTACAAAATTAATAAACTCCTACAAAGCAAATACTAGAGCCAAGTAGCACCAACTAAAGATTCTTTGAGGATGTCTAAGGGGGGATAGTCCAACTATTACAATTGGAACATCGCGCATTTTGCAGTAGTGCATTTAGTTACCACTTAACATCCGGTAGGCCTTCTGCTGGTTCCCTCAGCACGTTGACCTACGAGGCAATGTTTTGGTATAGGTGATGATTACCACTTAACATCTGGTAGGGTAGGCAAAACAAACTCATTACCTTGCCTATATCATGCCATGTAGTTTGGATTAACAACAGGATATACTCGGACAAACATACATTCACATACAAACATACATAGGCGATTCGTCCAAGTTTTTTGAGAAACCTTTGCGTCTTTTTTCTATAACACTTATGCTACAAAGAAGCTCTAATGGGGCAATTACGTAATTATGTTGCAATCAGCGCCAATCGCTTTCTATTTGAAGCTGGTAGGTAAATAAGAAGGCTTTGTGGTTTACTAGCAAAGTTGATTGCAACTAGTGTTTATATCAATTGGCAAACGCAAATCTTTACTATAGTTTATACTATAGTTAAAGAGATAATACGACGTAGGTATAAAACCGCGACGATGTCCTAATCTATTAAGTGATATATCTTTAAGACGGTTTTTTTAAAGAGTTTTTTAAGATAAGTTTTTTAAGATAATAGCTATTGGTCCAAATTATGTGCAGTAAAAAGAAAAATGTTTTAAGCACTTTTTTTTTATGAATATTTTAGGACATTTATACACATCATCTAACCCCAAACTAAGCATAGCTTGTACTATGGGAACCAGATGACTGATAGAATACTTATATACTTTTTTTTTGTAAATCCATACATATAATACAATACAACACCCAGACACAGGACAAACATTTATTTTCATCACACAAATGTTTGTTCTCGGTGGGGATCGAACCCACCACCTACAGCACAGAAGGCAGGGCTACTACAAACTGAGCTGTGACGGCTGTCAATGCCTTGACTTGAGACGATAAGTTTACTTATTTTGACCATTAAATTTAATTTTTTTTTGTATAAAAACTACTTTTTATGACTTAAATATAAAAGTGACCCTAAATCTTTTCTTTGGAACTTAATCATATAATCTCTCATTTCGTAAGAAACATTTTCGTTCGACCGTTTTTTCTCTGACTTACTTTGCAAATTCGAATACCATAAAAAAGTTTTTCTATTTTTTTATTTAATATTACTTACGAAATTCAAAAATAACGTGGCTTTATATTGGTAAAAGAATTTTCAATATCAATTCCGTAGATCCAGAAATTACCCCGTACAACCTCACATACTCACAAACTTTACCTCTTTTCATTATTAATATTGATTAGTATTGATGTCGAATCTACAGGCCTTTTATTCTTTACACAATAGAGACCCGAATCACGTATTTTTTTGGAGCTATGACGAGGTTGAATCTAGACTTTGATTAATTTACGTAATATCAATATTGGGACGGTCTGAAATATCAGTTCCGGAAAACAACATTTGGATATTTAGACGGTCGAATTTGATGAAATTTCGTGTCATTTAAATATCCGGTAGAGAAGTTGGTAATCGCATCCCTACGGGGATTTGAACCCACGACCTTTCCCTTGATACGTCAAGGGAAAGGTCGTGGGTTCAAATCCCACTCGAGGAAATAATTTTTGGGATTATATAAAATCTGTGATTTCAGGTAAGCACTAAAAAAAACTAATAAATCTCATGATTTTCGTATTTTTCAGATTGTGTGCTTCATTGTACCTGCATCATGGGCATCACCATCGATTTCAGGCATAACCTACATGGATCCACTAATTCAACAGCCTCTGAGACCTTTGCCTGGAGAAAACCCATGCAATCCATTGTACTGGTACCCAAGACAAATTCCGGAGTACTGCTATAACAAAGTGGATATAAAACCAGTGAAGCCAAAACCTGCATTAATAACGCCTATTCCTATGCCACCTCCAATGGACTCTTCACCTCCTTTAGCGATCCCGGTGCCATATCCCATTCCAATGTACCCTTTACCTGTCTACCCGTCAGCAATACCACAGTTTGTTCCTCCACCTTTACCGCAAATTCCACCACCGCCATTACCTCAAATACCTATGCCATACTATGGAGTTCCTCCTCTCAATCCAATGATGCCTATGCCTATGCCTATGCCATCCCCATACCCTTTCCAGCCACAAGCCGGCTTGGTCCCAGGCATACCAGGAATTGTGTCTCAAGACGGTGGCATTAACATCCTGCCATTCTCAGACGCATATTCAGATATGCTGGAGAAACACAAGCAGAAGATGATAAGGAAGAGATTACAGAAGGTTTTGGATGATTATGAAGATTACCCATGGAAACGGAGATACCGGAAAAACAAATGAAAATACTACTGATTTAACCTATTCTTATCGTTGCTAAATTACTCAATGCTAAGAATAAAGTAACTTATTCTAAAATTAAGAATCAGAAATCTGTGGGTCAATTTGTTGCTGTTTTACAGTGACACCGTTAAATTGATCTCGCTGTAGGAAAAAAACTTTCCAGTGTGTTCCATGATTTCGGGCAAAATTTAGAAAAATAGATAACTGTTTTAGTAAACCACATATTTCTTAGGTAAAATAATTTCTTAGGTAAATGTGGGTATGTAGTAAATGGACATGCCTCTGGCAACCCCCCTTAGACATCCTCGGAGAATCTTGAATAAGTACTTGGTACTAAGAGATCGGAGGGAATATCTAGGGAATAGTGCTTAGGGAATAAAGTCGTGATGCTAATTATTTAATTTTTTATAAAATAAAACATGATTAATAGTGCTTAAAACTTTAATTCAATGTATAACTCAGTTAAACGTTAAATTTTAAACTTTAACCCAAGTTCAACGTTTAAAGTATACAAAACTTAGTTATTGCATGTTCGCTACGATATTAAAAGCTTTACGATGAATTTCAAAGTTTAAACTGTACATCTTTTATCCGCTTGAGCTGTTTTCCTAAGCGGCTGTCATGTCAACAAAACGCTAAAAACTATTAAATCACATTGACAGCTCTTTACTGACAGCTGCTTAGAAACATCAATAATGGCAAGCGCACACCACATGGCTAGGAACGGCAGAGGATTTTAAATGTAAATATATTTTATTCCAGAGTCAGTACTCCACTATATACTATATTATAACTATATATTTCAATTGTAGATTGAAATTCACCGTGATGTTCCAAGGTCCTTCAACATTCCTAGCAAAAACGCGCGTCACTTCGCCCGTGTGACTTTATTTTTTTATGAATTTTAACCCGCGTGTGGGTACTTCGCGCTTTAGCTTTCCGGGAATAAGACGAATAGACCCTGAAACTTAAAAGTCTCTACGACCAATGGTATAGCCTATGCGATGTCTATTATGTCAAAGATTTTTTTATAAATGTTTATACATTACAATTAGTTATATCATATAGGTTCATGTACAAAAATGAAAATCCTCCACCGTCCACCGGTTTGCGCTGGATCTCCAGAAAGCGATCGAGAGTGTTAAAACAACAAATCATTGTTCTTAAAGCTTAGTTTTTTACCTGATTTGCTTGATTATTTAATTTCTTTTATTGCCGGTTGGTTTCTTAAGATCAGCACATTTTCAAAATGTTTTATGACAAATGTTATGTATCTATTTATTTTTATTGTTGGCAAGTGAGCGTGAAGGGCGGGGACTTTCATGACCACTTTCCATAATGCCATTATTTATATATATGAAACATTAATAAGTCATACTTAACATTTGCCAATTATTACTAACTACTTAATTGTATTTCGTCTAAATATTTTTCTAATCAAATATGAATTCTAAATTAAGATATTTAATAACTTATTGTATAAATTCATTTGAGTATGAATTATTTTCTTAATTATGGACGGAACTTCTGCGGGTTCATTTATATACAAAACACCTTAAAACTAAATAAATGAATTCAATTCGAGAAGTCTTAGTATAAATTACAAACATTATAAGAACTAGTAAATTAAGTGCACTTTGCCGCTAGAGTTCTATTCACTTATAAAATATTCAAAATTTCGAGCAACATTTTAATAATTAACAAATACATTTATAAAATTTAACCTTAAATTACTTATAGTTAGGTTCTAATATTACTTATGTGAGTCAAAACTGTTATACTACCTGCCTTTCTAACTTTACGTAATAAAATGAATAAAATATTTTAAATTATGATGTTTCAATAAAACTTACCCTTAGCAGGCTTTAAATATCTGCCTAATGTACAGTTCCAATATACTACAAGAGTCCATTTGTATTACTAAAAAACACTACCTAACGAGCACTAGTCGATACTTATTCCCGTTATCTCAGTGCCTAATGTCACAGTAACAGTTTACGCTACCAAATTTTTCATGCATTTTTCATAAATAAACGCCTTTTGATTTTAACTCACCATTTACCAGAAAGATGAAAAACCCTTGGAAAGGGCTTTATTTAGGTATTATTTTGGGTGCTGGGTCTTACGTATTTTGGTTAATTTAAGACAACGCTGAGTATTTAACTCATTAGCTGGTGGACTCAGCAATTAAGTGGCCGTTAGTACGTAGTAAGTCTACTAAAAAAACAATGCATACAAAAAATTTACTCACATGACCTTAAGACTATAAACATTCGAATTGCAAATCGAGAATTATTATTCTCAATTTGAGAATTGTAATTGTCAATTTGCAATATTTTACCAATAAATTTTAGTTACAAACTTTTCTTATGATCTATTTTTTCATTTTTATCTTCAAACACCTTAAATTCTATTTGGAATGATTTCGTATGGATGGTTACAATTATAATGTGATTATAATAGCTATTTCTATATTATAATACCTATGTTAAGTTGGTACTATTGACCTAAACAATACAATTACCTAGACTAAAAAGAATGTGATGCTTTGTGGAATACAAGGTATAAGGTTTTTAGACCTACAGAGTTATATAAAACCATCTATATAACATTCTAAACATACCATTTACCTACTAACGAGTTCTGAAAACGAGTGCTTTATATAAAAGCCCATATTTTTTATATTATTGGAGAAAGTTATATAATAAGAAAACGCAGGCAACTAATCAAATACTTATGAAATAGGAAATGCACTCTGCATTTATCAATGGTTGTAGGCGATCAAGAATTTTGTCACCTAAGGTGTTGCAAGTAACAATACATTAACAATATCGGTATACTAATTAACTATCGCAACGTATATAAAATAAAGACAAACACAAGCTAATGCGTTAACAAATTAAGTAAAATTCAGAAGTAGAACCACTTTGAAGTGAATAAGCTTTATCTATGGCCCTCTAGGTATTACTACATTCTATGTCAAACAAACACCACCTAAAAATGTTTGGTATTATAATTCATTGCATTTCACTTGCACTCTGATACATAAACTAACTCGAAATACTCGCAAAGAGGGACAATAGTTTTTAGTGCTAGCCAAAAAGCATAGCACAGTCAGCTGCACTAAAACGTATACAATTCGTAACTTTTAAAATGGTGTCACATTGTTAAAATATTTACGTAGCAATTATTCACTGCAATAACTGAACTTATCACTTATCAACTGATATCATGACTTCTAAGTTTTCGTTGTGCAATCGTTTATTGTCGTTATTTCAAGATGATCCCTACTGATATTACTGAATGCTTTTTGACTTTGACTTTGTCACATGTAACCGTTCTATAAGATACTATTTGTAGACAGTCTAGTAGTTAAAAATTATTTGATGGTACGTTAACATTTATTTGACATCTACATTCAATGAAAATTAAATGTAGATGTCTCTTGAGTAGATCAAGGATCGGCAAGTGTTCAAAATTACCTTGTAGATTCAAATATTTCATATTACGAAGTAGGTATAGTTAAGAATAGTGACTACCATTGTGATAATGTTGGCGAAATCCATCATTTTGGTATAAACTTCGCTTTAACAGAGGCGATCAAACAAAAAAAAGATAAGGTGAAACAAAACTAACAAGGATCTCAGATATCATTAAGTCAACAACTGGTTATAAGACGCTTCGTTAGAACATAGTAAACATAGCCACAGCAAAATAAATCGCGACCCTGCAAAACACGCCGACTAGGGAACTTCTTGGTTGGTTGAGACCTATGCAGTATTTTTGACACAACCAATTTAATACCAAGGCACACAGTTCTAGGAGTCAATATGGTACTCGTAGAGAACCAAGTGGGTAAATAAGTTAAGGTGTACAGAAAACAAGATCCTGCTTCAATCTATTTTTAGCTTGACGTTTTTTATTGCTATCGTTTTGCAGATTTTGAGATAAAATAATTAATTAATTTCTTTCATCGCATTGGGTAGCACTACATTCTGGTCACTAGACAGGTCTGGTCTTTAAGTTTTTACATGCACAGATGGTAAAATAACTAGTAGTTTTTTATGAGTAAGTTTGACTAACAGATGATTGACAGAACAAAAATTCAGATTGCAAAGGGCTTTTTAAGAGATTTGTGACTCAATAATAAACTGGTGAATAAACTATAATAATAAATCGTACTTTTTAGACCACGGTTAAAGTCACGTTCTGTACCGTTTAGCGACTGTGCAATAGACTGAATATTTATGGGCTCCCATTCGACGAACATGAACGCATTCGATAGAATGCCCGCAACGGTTATACATGTCACCTAACAACATATAAACCGATAGTTTCTGCGGATTTAGTTCAAAATATACCCAAAAACATAACCAAACACTAACACATATTTATCAAAGCGGCCGACCGAAAGAGTTGTTACCACGGAAAGACTAGATAAACCCGTAATGAGTTTTTTACTTAAGTTTTTACTTGAATATCTCAAGCAATTTGTTTTTAAACAAATCATATTGACTTTTTTAAAAAATATTAAACATAATACTACACAGGTTTTTATCGCGCACTACCTTTTCATTTGTTTTTGCAATATTTCAAGTATATTGGAGTTATGGTCGCGGGTAGACTCAAACATTTTTGAAAAACCTTTCATAAGTTTATTTTATAGTAATGGTCAACAGGTTCACAATAGACAGACAACTTTGATCAGTCGCTTTAAATACTAGCATAACAAAGACAGAACTACCCTCAATAAAAAACGACCTCAGCCACGCTGATGTTATTTAAACTCGAGTTCGACTCGAAAAGTTTTTCATAATTATACAATTATTTAAAAAAAATAGTAAATCAATTACTTAAAATAATACATAAAAATTAAGACTACGTTTAACATATAAGCAAACCTTAAGAACAGTCTGAAGTAAAATTAAATGATCCGTTAAGTTTTCAAGGCGATTTTAATGAAATTTTGCATGGAATGAAAATTAGCATTCTTTAAACTTCTGTATCATAAATTATTACGACTAGAAGACCAAAAATGGTTCGATAATGAAAAAAAATCAGGTAAGTAGCTAATAATAAACAAATTCAATGGGTACGGTAACAAAGTCTTCAACTTCAAACATCAAAGCATCAAATCGATTTGTGATCTTCGAATAGACGTAGATAGATATTATTAATAAAGCTATGTTATTATCTTGCGAACTATTTAATGTTTGAATAGAAATTATGTTAAAATGAGAAAGTTTTTATTCGTTAGTTGAACGCCATAATAGTTATTGAATTTTTTTATTTTTCTCTTTAATTGAAATTAGATTTGCTTTTTTTTCTCGATATTATTGATTAACAGCAACCTGCTTTCGCTTTGTCAATTTTTAAATAACAATGCCGCCAAAATATTGTTTTAAATTCAATTAACATACCGTTTCAAATCACATACATGGAGCTTTTTTATCTGAAAGGATTGTGGAATAAATACATCTTAGAATGTGGATGTATACTAGTTTATCAATGTATAATTTACCTTATCTAACTGAAATAGAGTATACATCTCAAAAACCTTGACGCACGTCTTGTGGAGAATTTCCATATCGTTGTCGATCGTATCGTATCGTTATTACATTTAAAACCGTGATTGACATGAGGTGTTGGTTAATACTGCGGTGAACTTAGGCTTTAATTAGTTTACGTCGGTGACTGCGATATCTAGGGTTCCAACAACACGAAGCCTGAGACATTCAATAATTCAATTTAAGCCACATATAAACGAAACTTTACCTGGACCACGGGTTTGAAAACTGTACGTGCTCTCTGCACCTGCCTAATACCCGGTTTACACACTAAGCCGCAGGTATATGAGCAATAAAATAATAAACTTTGTAGGTCTTCAGCTTGTTGGCCACCTACTCACGTGTAAACGTTTAATATAGTACAAGCTATACTTAGCTAAGGAGTAGATGACTTATTAAGCATTATATTCAACTATTTACTAGCAGCCACCTGTAGCTTTGCTCGCATATTCTGGCAGTTTTGCTACTATCTATATTTAGGCACATAGTCAAAATTTCATGTTTTATATACTCTGCAGTCTATGCGGTCTTCTTTACTCGGCTATTGTATTTTTTTCTGTAATCTATCTAAATCCGGGTAACTTATATTATAAGTTTTACTTATATTAAAGATTTTTCGCGCTCTACAGTTTTATTATGGTATATATAGATTGGCTAGCAAGCCTGAACTCAGCCTAACTACCGTAATATAGTTCACAGTTGGATGATTTAAGCTTGGTCCCCGAACAGGCAGCATGTGTTCGCGTTGGGTAATTCGACATTGAATTAATTGATCAGCTCAAAGCTATTTAGAGTGGGCCGATGTCTGTGGTTTAGTGAATGGACACTAGGGGAGGTTTCACTCGTGTCTAAAATGTTGAGTTGCATTTTAGTGCTCTCGAAAGAGATAATATAATTTTATTTAAGGTGAAACGAGTCGGTACGTTGTCCATACAAACGCTGTAAGTGTTTAATGTCTACTATTTATTAACGTGCGTCCGAAGTTAAGTTTGATACTGAATTATCTTGCCGTTACCTAGGTACGTTACCCTATATTCTACAGTAAAATCAGATTAGGTACCTTGAAAGTTACAAGCGTTACAAGATTTAGTACTAATTCTTTAGACGCTTGTAACTTTCAAGGTAGGTAATCTGATTTTACCGTTGAATATAGGGTAACGTACCTAGGTAACCGCAAGATAATTCAGTATCAAACTTAACTTCGGACGCACGTTAATAAATAGTAGACATTAAACACTTACAGCGTTTGTATGGACAATGTACCGACTCGTTTCACCTTTTCAAATTTTTTATTTCTGTTACTTTTTAAAGATATCGATAAGCGTAGATAGGAGTTGAATAATTTTATTTTAATAGATTTGAGCAGATTGGTGCCACAAATGATTTTATAATTTACAAGCGAAACCCGCGTGACTTAATTCACGTGAAGGATTTTTCGCCCCTCAACCAGTACTCACTGTACCAGTTTTGGGGTTGAATTTCAGGAATTCCTTTCTTAGTTACACCTCAACGCACCAAAACGAATACACCCGGAAAATTCAAGTCTAATACAACCAGTGGTTTATGCTGTGCGTTGTATATATGTCAGACAGTCAACCAGCCAGTCACAACAATGTTTTTTATAGTTGGTATAGATTTGATAATTTTCATCGCCATCCAACTCTGCTACTTTGATGACGCAGACGTTCTGCTCCACGTCAATGAAAACTAACTCAACTCCGTGAAAAACTCTAGTTAGTCCGTATTGTACCTCCCGTTTTACAACGGGAGGTACCTTCCAGTTTTTACACTTGATCTAGACAACAAAAGAAAAATACTTACCTAAGCAATATAGTGTTTTTTCTTTTACAATTAAAGTAAGACGCCCCGAGGCAATTCGTTTAGATGCGGATAAGCAAACTGAAAAGCCGTTGCATTTCAATTCCTGTTGTATTCCTTCATTTTCTTGCCGGCTTTAGCTTATAAAAACTCATTGTCCAACAGATTTATAGTGGTCTAGTCATTCAATTATACTTTACTTCAGTTTTGTAAAAGCAGTTGCTTGTTATTTTCATAAGTCGAAGTACTTACTTACTGTTTCATTACTGTAAGCTCTGAGCTCTTAGACATCCTTCAGGATCTTGAGTGGATCTACCGTGCACAGCGCAGAAGTTTCAGACGCTAACTCTCCTTTTTTTATTTCTGACAACAACTCAACAAGAACAAGTTAAGTATTTTGAATAAATAGCTAAATATCCTTACAACTACTTTATTGCTCTATGAATACACGTAACTATGTATATACATAAAATTCATTAAAAACTTTTAAACGCTTTAGAAACTTATTACTAAGAGAAAAGTGTAAGATAATATGTAAATCGTGTAACCTACATAAAAAATATTTACCTATTGGTGTATGCTTAGTTGAACGCATCTAACAAATAGTAAATTTATATTTATTTATTACCAGCTGCTCTACGAAGGGCTTCTAGATTGAAGTAAATACCATAGGTGATTTATTTTATGAAAACTAAGCGTTCTTTGTATGTTGTCGCTGAATTTTACAACCTACGAATGAGTGCGTTATAGCAAACTATGGCACACAGCAAGTGCATACAATTTATGACACTGTTTCACATAACTGTTTCTCACTACTGGATTCTGCAGCTAATTGAGCGGACCGCACTCAGTCGAGGGGTAAAAAAGCATGCAAAGAAAGACATTTGCGGTATCTAAGTAGTTCATACATAACTACAATAGTCTTAAACAAGACTCGTTTGTAGAGATTACAATTACTATAAATAATTCCAAGGTTGATTGTTATGTATCGAAATTACATATTATGTAACATTTTCATTCCTGAAATTGTCAAGCTACCTTCAGAACTTGTGATTAGTTGCAGTATTTTCTGGTGGAGTTACGTTCATGCCCATATTGTCGTACGTAAAGTCCAGCGTTGTATCTTCGGCAGGGTGTCGGTTACTCAGAGCTGTGCTCATAGTTTTCGGTGTGGTGGCCCCTTGACTTTTCTCTGTCTGTGAGGTTCTATTCTCCAAGTCTCGCACGTTCAATGGTTGTGGGGCCCGCTTCGGCGGCTCAGGATTGCGTATCTCCAACTTCAAATCGCGCTTACCCTTCGGCACTTCGGCATGAGGGTTATGATGAGTCAGGTCGTTTGGGTACAGGTTCACACGATTCTGGAATTGAGATTAGAAGGTATGAAACGATTATTAAATAATGCTACATACTTATTTTACGCTTCATGCATACATATTTGCTTTTACTGTACTTGCTCCTGGAACAAGCAGATAGCCCACCTAATGTTAAGCGGTTACAATAGCAGAGCACTGCCTCGCTGGTCACATTCCTTAGGAATATGCCTTACGATACACTGATCTGCGTAACCGGAGGCATATAGGCGTGTAATTTCACGGGCACCCAGACCCTTCTACCGTATAGCATAGCTAGCTGTTTGGCGGCAGACATTGCAGGCATGATTTATTTATTTATTTATTTCGTTTACCAACGGTTATTACAATGATTCAATCTTAAATATAGTGTAAATGTTATACATTTTAATTGCACAACCAATTAAAGGTAAACACCGCATGCACAAAAAACAATAAAGAAAGAGTAACAACAAAGCGAATGAAGAATATGATTAATAATACAATGATTTGACAATTTAAGAAACAAAAATTTACAATTTATTCGACAAGTTCTCAGATAAGAACTGCCGGAATTTGTGAATAGTAGTTGAGAAAATATCAATAGGGGTACAATAATTATTTAGAGCTTTACTTATTCTGGGGATGATGGTAGTTACTTCTCGGGACGAACCCGTTAACTACGAGCTCTACTATTATTAAAATGTCACAGCACTACGTAGGTAATTTTACAGACTATGTTTGACCGTCTGACAACCCTCATTAGACATCCTTGAGGGTAGGTATGCAGGTAATAGATAAGTAATAAGAGATCTAAGGACATGAGCCTATTTTATTTTACTTCATAACAACACAACACAAAACAAAATATAACAGGTTTTTACATAAATGTTTAGACAAAGAGAAACACAAGCTTGTTTATGGTTTTAACGAACCCACCACGGTTTTAATGTACCCATATTTAATAATGAAGGTACTTATAGTTTTTGTAAGCCGCTTTTCTGCGAAATCAAAAGAGACGGCTCTCAATTGTATTTATTCATAATAATTTTCTGATACATCATTTCTGTTACATCGGCATAGTAAAATTTTATATAAAGTTTTCAGATATTCTTTCGCACAAAAAGTAAACAGGCCTTTACATCTATCGTAGATTATTGACCGAGCGAGTGAAGCGAGCAAACCGTCTCTAAGTCTGGCAAAATTAGCTGTCGTCTATCAGTTTGTTGGTACTCCCTTCTACAGATATATATATAAGGTCTAAAACATTTGTTTTTAATTAAATATTAATGTAAGAAAACGAATGTCGCCATAATAATAAAAAATAATAAAGTAGGTAATTATTTTTTTGACCCTAGTACTTCCAGTACTATTCTGTGTCCCAATGTACTACTCTTTATCAGTATAGATATATGCATAGATTAATGACGCACAACTCTCTGCAGGCATTAATTATGGACATAATGGATACACTATATTTATGAAGGCAACTTTAACCACCTTAATGGAAAGACTGTAACTTTGTAGTATTAGCTCCCAGCTCCCCTGGCGAAGGACGTAGTAATGGTACTTTATATTCATTTAGCTATGCTATGCTCAAGTTTAGTTTGAAGTTAGAAATACTCAGTTTAGACAGCTATCCATGGATATTAGACAGGTTACGGACAGGATAAGTTTCCTTAAAGGGTTAAATTTAAATTGTTATAATAACGAACAAGTTAAGTAGTACATCCTCGATTTTGATAAACATAAGAATAGCTACGTTTAAAAAAACACATTTAATAATAATAACATAGCAATAATACTGGACAATCCACACAGCATCGTCTAGCCCCAAGCTAAGCAAAACTTATGTTATGGGTAGGTACTAGATGACTGATATACTTAATACAATACGTTGCATACATGCATATTTTTTTATTATACATAGAAAATACCCTGAACACCCGGAATAAATATTTGCAGATCGTACAAACATTTATCCCAAGGCGGGAATCGAACCCGCAATCTCCTGCGCCGCAGGCGTACATTCGCCCGCCACGCCACATCGGTCGTCAAATTGTTATAATAACGAACAAGTTAAATAGCACATCCTCGATTTTGATAACAATAAGAATAACTGCATTTAAAAAACACATCTATTTACGCTTCGATAGAAATTTGCTTACTTTTGCCGCCAAGCAGCTTGCTATGTTCCAGTTCAAAAGGTGTGGGTGCCAGTAAAATTACAGGCACGTGAGGCTTAACAGTAAGATCCTTGTTCTAAGATAAATATTACATGGATAACTGTGTGCTGACTCTTAGACTTTCATAGTACTTTACTCTTCAACACGGAAAGTATCGCACGTGACCCAGTACTTACAGTCTTGACTTTTAAATCCTTGTGTTGTTTACACGCGGTTGCATTGCAATGCTAACCCGCTTTAAAAGATCTTTGTGTCAACTTACAGAATCATGAAAGGAAGTGTAAGTAAACACTTCCTTTTGAACTTCGCACAAAAGAAGTTTTTCTGTGATCCCTTGCAACTTTGTTGTACAGTATGTAAGTATTTTATTCTTATGGAGCTGTTCTTTGAAACAAAAGTAGGTTAAACTTGCTTATGGTTTGAGTGCAAGATTGTAGAGAAAACTGTTGGCCTGGTTTTTTATAAAACCATCACATAAAATAATCACATAAATATAAGTAGTTCTCATCTTGAGACAAAGTGGTGTGACAAATCATTGATCCAAAAAAATCGTCCCAATTCTCCAACAGCTTTTGATAATACGACGCGTCAGTACATTATTGGATAATATCTCATCTCACTGGCTAATATGAGATGTTACTGGTGCATTTACCGGTACTGTTACTTAAGCTTGGATGTGTTAGTAGATAAAACTCGACATAAATTCTTGATAAAACAGGGTTTAAAATTTATCGAGATTGGCAGCATGGAATTTAGTTTAGCGCTAGGTAAGAAGTTCGAGAAGTTTTTCTGAATTTATCGACAAGCTGTCACAGGGAAACCACTCGATAAAATATGTCGAAGCTAGTTTTGTGCTAGCGAGCGTAAATAAAAACAGTTTGGTCGATACGACAAGTTTGTCGACCGAAGTTTCATGTCGCACCCCTGGTACAGCTATTTCCAATCAATGTCGTAGTTACCTTAGCAGGCTGGAACTTCTGTTTGATATACCTCCAGGATAGCTTCCCACGGCACACGACGAACAGCACTAGTACCAGGATCGCGAGGGCTACGCCACTGACGATCAGCGATGTGGTCGCTTGCCGCTGAACACCTTTGGATATAAAAACTTTTTAATATGAACAAGATTAAGCATAGTTTTTTTACAAATTAATATTTCTAATGTCCAAGCGCATTCTAAAAAAAAACAAAATTAATAATCGCTACTTTAGAAGTTTTATGAAAGGCGGGCCCTAAACTCTCAACTTTATTTGTACCCTTACTGTTTATAATAATGCACAATACTAAAATACTGTACTAAATAATATTGAATTGGTATGTACACCCTTATTTTATAACATCGCTCAGAGGCCTAATTCTCATAACGATATATCATCATTCAAGTTTCGATCGTGTCAATCTCCATCATTCTTCGAAATTGACATTACAATCAGCTGCTTCTCGTCTCAGCTCCAAAAAATATGTGATTTGGGCTTCAGGATATCTACTCTAAAAAACGATATACGTTACACTGCGGCGCTACTTGGTAGCCCGTTCCACAGTCAAGTTGTCGATGCCCGGTAGGACGCGCGGTCTAACTCAAAACGATAACACGAAACGTCGTCTATCGTTTTTCGGAGTAGACCCTGAGAAGCAGCTACATTGTAAAGCAACTACGCTCTTGTAACATGATCTCATAATTGAGAAGTGATCGCAATGCATTCGCAAGCAACAAGCTTTGAAAAGTACTGTATGACGACACAAGGTATCATCATCGTATGTGATTTTGTCATTATTCCTCGCTTCAATCATACTCATACAAGTGCCATAGTGCTCTTACAGTGAAGGAAAACATTGTGAGAAAGCTCGTGGCTTAATTAGCTCTGCAAGTATTGACCATGTCTTGTGGATAATTCGACTAAATAGTAATAAAATAGGAGCATTAGTAAAAAAGTTGATACTGCATAAGCCCTCTACCAATAGATACATAAGGCACGTTTAGCAAAACAGACAATTATATGTACACATTATTATCTCTTGAGTTGTGAATTAGTTTACTCTCTCGTGACTACTTGAAAACGGACTTATGCAGAAAAAACTTAGCGGAAAAATAGTATTTAGTACAAGAAGTGCCATCAAGAGAATAAGTAATTTATGAAAAAGTACCTACCCTAGAAAATCACATTTCATAAACAAAGCGCGGGTGTTTTTAAAGAACCGTGAAATTCCCTTGAACCAATGCAGAATTTCAAATTTAAACTTCGTGTGTGTGTGCCCCTGCTGATTATAGGCCTCCCCTTATTTAGGAGTGTTTGCTATCGTTACAACGCCTGGCCGGCAGATTGGTGACCGCAGTTGTCCACTCATTATCTCGTGCAAAATTGAGATGCCTCATTATGGTTCTGTACTAATACGGTATCGCCAAAAATCTATCACATTCTGTCAAATGATGACTTATCGCGAGTTTGTAGCTAATCTGTGGGATTTTGTCTGCAAATTTTAACCTATATACATAAATAGAAATAAAATCTCGTTTCTTAAAACATATGTTTCAAGCCCGGCATGTGTTCCTTTAATCGCCTCTTACGGCATCCATGTACCATGGTAATGACCCCTTCATTACCACCTATGGATGTTTTTTTATTCTAAGCCGGGACTACCACGGCTAAAGCATTGGAAGGTAAACAAAACAAACCCTTTGGAAAACCTTCAGTGTTTTTTTAGCAAAATTACATATTGGAACATTTTTAAAATCAACCCTGGCTGTATGATAAAAACCCTTATATCATTTTCGTAAATAACCCTTTGCGTACGCCATATTTTTATGAGCTTCATTTTCATTATTTTACCTACAAACTCTCGCAACTTCGTCCGCCTGTAGATATTTTCACACAAACTTCAAACCCCGCTGGACCCCACTAGGGGTTAAACTTCAAAAATTATTTTCTTAGAAGATCACTACGCGCCAATAAAAATATATCCAGACAATTTCAAGTCTCTACGACCAGTGGTTTAGGCTGTGCGTAGTCTACATGACAACCAGTCAGTCAGGACAAAGATTCTTATGAGTAGTATAGATAGGAAAAATGCTTGTGCTAGCTACCTTATAGCTGTAAAAATAAATTATCTATCCGGTTTTCAAGGTTTTCTTGAGTAAACAATACGGGTGTATGTGATTAAAACGTCGCTTGAATTCTTATGTTAGGCAGTGAGCCGATCATGTTAGTTTTTGTTTACCGGTACATTCATAGTTTTACACTCTATTTATGGATGGCCTTAGCCTTCTGTAAAAACAATGCCATGTCTAACAGATTGAGTTATGACCAAACAGTTTAATTAAAAACGAAATAATTCCCAACTTTAATCCCCAAGTACGGAAGAAATCCCCTCTCTTAGTACCATGTTCTAAGCACTCAAGATTCTTTGAGGATGTCTTGCTTTTTTTTATGTGACTTTGTTAATGAAACATTCAGATGTCGACCTGATGTTAAGTGGTTACCATTACCTATAACAGAGCATTGCTCCGCAGGTCATGCTCATTATAAACGTGCTCTTATGATGCACTACTCTGCGTCCATCAACCTGAGGCATACTGGTGTTAAGCCTCGTGTGCCTGTTTTTACACCAGCGCTTACACCTTTCCGAACACAACAAGCAGCTTAAGGTTAAACAAGTCGGTACGTTGTCCATACAAACGCTGTAAGTGTTTAATGTCTACTATTTATTAACGTGCGTCCGAAGTTAAGTTTGATACTGAATTATCTTGCCATTATCTAGGTACGTTACCCTATATCCTATAATAAATCAGATTACCTTGAAAGTTACAAGCGTTACAAAATTTAGTACTAAATCTTTCGACGCTTGTAACTTTCAAGGTAATCTGATTTTATTGTAGGTATAGGGTAACGTACCTAGATAATGGCAAGATAATTCAGTATCAAACTTAACTTCGGACGCACGTTAATAAATAGTAGACATTAAACACTTACAGCGTTTGTATGGACAACGTACCGACTTGTTTAACCTTAACGGCAGAAATTGGCATGGTGGTAGTACTTCCCCGGACACTTGGTTCACGGACTTGATGGTAAATTCAAAATGTTCTTTGATTTTTAAAAAACCCTGACCAGTTTGCCTCTACAGACGCTTTCCCTCCCCGAACGCTGTTGTTCTCAGGATGCTATCCACTTTTACCAGGTAGACTCAAGTCAAGTCAAAAAAGTCAAGTTCAAAATAAAAAAAAATATTCTTAGGAATAATAAATTCATAAATTCATATCTATCCATTCGTATATTTTATATCTGTTACAAGAGATTTTTTTATGAAAATATCTTTTTTCAAGAGGGACAACTATTTATTCAGTTTTTCAAACATCTCTTATAGATTGGGTTTTTTATTTATGACCAGGAAACCGTCGCAAGTGCTAATGCTGAGCGTGAGCCGATTACAACTTTATTATCACAAAGTTATGACACAAATTAGAAAATGTACGAGCTGGCCAAAAAACATACCTTTACCGCTCTACTAGTCAGTGTCCCATACAAATGACGACCGCGCTATTCGTTGGCTGCGTCGATTGAAGGCCGTATGATTTCTGAGTTGTATCGTTTGTCAGATTCAATTACTTTTGTTTATTATCACGATTATGCATTATCACTGTAAAGTGTATCTACATATCCAAATTTAAAAGCTATATTTTAATATTAAGTGTGTATAAACATAATTTCAAATATTTCATTTCATATACCATATTTGAAGTTTCGTAGTATCGTTTTGAGTTATAATGCGCAACATGCCAGGTTCTGATAACTTGACTGTGGAACGACTTCCAAGTTGCCCAGCAGTGTAACTCAAAAATACACTATGAAACTTCGTTTATCGTTTTTAAAAGTAAACCTACAGACTGATAATACGGGGGTGCTCGTAAGGAAACACCACGTGACTCCGTGAGTGCCACTGAGTTGATTAAAACAATCTTCAAACGTTTGCAATGCTGAAAAGAATTCGCCAAAGCATGTACGCCCTAAGTTGATAGACGCAGGGTAGTCAATCGTAGGTCTATGGACTAGCGTTATTACACTAGTAAGAGTACTCGTTTTTAAGACGGTTTTCAATCAGATTATAATTATGGTACAGAAGTAATCTTTTGATCAACACTTCACGCAGCTCAGTAAAAGTAATCGCAACTCATTTAATATTCATTCGCAACACAATTGGACACAAAATGGACGGGCTCATATAAAAATCAGTGGGCAATTCCAAAAAGAAAAGTCAGATGCACAAGAAAATATTTTCTTTGCTTGTGTTTTCCAAACATTCCTATAAAACTGCGTAAAAACTAAAAATCATACTCCGGCCCGGATGACTAACATTTAATAAATAGAAACAGGTAAAATTGACCCTTGAGAATAATGTTAAGCCTGTTTATTAAAAATGTTAAAGGTATTTGCAAGCAGATCTCTAAGATGTGTTCTTATAGAGCATATACAGCAATTCCATCAGGTAGGATGTATACTTGTTGGATTATTCAGTAAAAAAATAGCAACACGCTATAAGATACTGACTCGTGAGCATTTTCTTAAACAGATTTATGCATGACTTTATTTATGTATAAGTATATAATATATTTGATTGATGGGTACAATAAACATTGCGTAATTTTTTGGCACGTCGCCTTTTCTACACCACCGGTTGGCTGGTAGAAAATGCTTTAGCCCTCCTATTGTACTTCAACTATATTTTTGTGCTATAAAAAATAATTAAACACGTACCACTTAGGTCAGTAGACGCCGGAGGGTCGTCTGATCGTCTCATGTACCGCAGATCCAGGAGGTAATCTGAAAATGAAAAATGTACGTCAGAATAACCACAACCATAGTTACAAAACGTAAAATCCTGCGGTAACTACCTATATAAATTATAATAATATTGGTGGATTATAATATTTGGCATAGCACCATCTAACTCCAAACTAAGCATAGCTTGTAGCATTACTTATTCAATATTTACCTATATACAGCGGAACGTATAAGCCGAAAAGATTATATTTACCCATTGAACAGTTATGCTTATTGTAACTACTTTGTGAGTGCATGGAATTCGGAAAGGTTATAAGTTGAATCGGCCATGGACTTTAGTTATGTTTATAATAAATTTTAAGTAAGCATCTACTTAGGAATATATAAGAAACTTTGTATGAGATGTAACTAAAATTGTAATAAATACATTTTTGTGGAGATTTCACACCACGCCTTCTAGTCTCAAACTATGCAAAACTTGTAGTACCTATGGGTTTAAATAATAAAATATGCGCTTATAAACATTTTTTGTAAATTAATACATAGAACACCAATCAATCAGAAAACACGGTTTTAAAAATGTCTTCACCAGAGGCCGAAGTCTCGTATTTGTTTGGAGCTGAGACGAGATTGAAACTAGAATTTGACTGTCAAAATTGGACTTGTCTGAAATGTCAGTTTAAAAGAATAGCGTTTGGAGGTGGATACGATTGAAACATGAATTTGACGACACTATACGAAACTTCGTTTATCGTTTTCAAGAGTAGACCGTAACGAAACATCGTCAAATTCAAGTTTCGATCGTATCAACCTCAAAATGCTAGCGATACTGTAGTTTAAACCACAATATGAACAGGTTCAAAATATATGGGATTGACATAAGCTATTGTGTAAAATATATACATATTAGTGAGTAACCGGATGTAGAAAAAGATTCGCTTCAAAACGATTAGCGGCAGCAAGGCGTCATGATGCCGTAGCGCTTTTCTCTGTCTATAAAAATTATATAGAAATACATAGCGTGGCTGAGCTGGAGAGGGAAGAGGACGGGTTCAACAGAGTTGCACTAACTAGCTACTAGTCTAGTTGGGTTACATGCTCTGTCTGCTAACGATACACAAGTACACGTATCGCGCGACACATGTGGAAGAGAGGTAGTTGATTACACTTCAACATTTTCTAAACAAAGATGCACCTGTGATGTTGTAATGGACGCACCAACTTATGGACTCCACATGCGTGCTCTAACCCAACCACCATTGGATCTTTTTTGAAAATTTTATTTTACACAACGTAAGTAACGAAGGTAAAAAAACATGCAGTACTTACATGTTAGCATATTTATGTACCTATTAAATAAAAAAATAGTATTTTGCTAGAATTTGTTTTGTTTGTTTGTTTTGTTTACTGTTACTGTTATAGCATTATAGAAACAAACTAAATAATGTATGTTATGCTACATGCTATGGTATAATATATTTTACAAAAAAATATTAACACAAGTGTAGAGTATCATATAAACTGCAGGCAACTACTAAATACAACACTTTTACTCCACACAAAACATCATAGATTATTAAATTGAAATACATGTACTTCAACGTATTTTTGTGCACTCCAGAGGGTGTTTAGTCCATGCTCCACGTGAACGGTTTACTGCACTCAGTCACACAGGTGCATAAAGACGTGTGTGCTGTATGTTTGTGTGCGTGTTGTAGTACCTACTAGCTTGTCGCGACCAGTAGAGCATGACTGCAAGCATTGTTATGGACACCCTAACCATTGGTCCGATTTAGATCTAAATGTGAACCGGCATTCGTAAAGACTGGAAATATTGTTATCGCCTCGTTTAAGTGAAAGAAATAATAGAAGATTTCTGCGTTATTTGTTTATCCGAATAAACACACATTCAAATTAATAACGCATATGAATATGCTCGGGCATAACAGCTGACCTTATAAATTTATGTGGATTAGAATTCTGTAG
The DNA here is from genome assembly GCA_947095575.1 of Electrophaes corylata. Taxonomy (NCBI): domain Eukaryota; kingdom Metazoa; phylum Arthropoda; class Insecta; order Lepidoptera; family Geometridae; genus Electrophaes; species Electrophaes corylata. The sequence goes on along the minus strand of OX352698.1, from coordinate 6,367,858 downwards.
GCCTACTCTTGAAAGCGATAAACGAAGTACCTACCTATCGTATTGTAGTTTAGAGCCACACTGCGCGGCATGACAGGAATGGGCCACCAAAGTCCCGCAGTGTAATTCAAAACGATTAAAATACGAAATTTCATTTATCGTTTTTAGAAACACAAACCCGATAAAAGCGTTCTGTTAGTTGAGCGCTTATCCAACAAGCAACGGTTCTTTGTAAACGTAACGAACGCTTGTAAGTTACTGAATATAAAAAAATTTGTAATTTGCATAGCCCAGAGTATTTTTTTTTGTATTCTCAACGTGATCTAGTAGCCTGATGCCAAGTTTCAAGCTTTTAACCACCTTGAAACGGCTCGGACTATTTTCTTTTTATTCATTTTTTTCTCCTGCCTTTATCCCAATGCGTGATCGGCACAACATGTTGTCTTCTTCCTTTGCCCTCTGCTAGCCGTTATATGTATTTATTCCTTTTTAAGTCCGTCTTCTCTCTTACATATCCATCCAAATCCACATTCATACTCATCACTCCCTGGTTACATGACTTTCATCCCTCCTCATGACATATCAACGCCACGTTAGCCGCTTCAGTATTTATGTCACTAGTGCTACTTTTAAACTTCCCCTGATGTACTCATTCCGTATCTTATTCATTCATCTCAACAATTAGAATTAACCTTGAAATTGAAATTGTACGCACTAACAATATCTAAACAATTTGTCGTAGGTACCTACAAAATATCAAATTGAAAACTCTGGTCTGGTTCTTGGTTAAAATCTGTTTTAGCTATTTAGTACCTACCTAGGTTAAGCTTACTGCATTTCGTTTATTATTACCAAGTTGACTCGGAATGCGAAACCTCTTGAGATGCTTGACCTGAAACCTTCCTTTCGTAACATAAGTGCAAAAGAGAAACACATTCAGATAGAAGAGATCAGATATATCCGGCGTCTTGCGGTCACGAAACTGGTTGTAGGTACAGGTAGGCATCTACCCCATCGACAGATAAATAAGCTACTTTACATCACAGATAATAAGGATCTTAATAGCTTGCTTTAGCGTCTGAGGCCATTATTATTTAACTTATTAGTCACGCGTGTACAAACAACAAGGATTTTCATCAGAAAACATTCCAAGGTGTTCTGCTCGACGGAACTTGGTAAATAAGAGTAAGTGCCATAATATTTACAAGAACTTTGAATTTAATATTTTTAAAAAGTCTAGGCTATGCATGGGTAGGTACTTGTCGCATGTACGTCGCTACAGGCCACGAGTAGCGGATGTAGCTCTCGTTAGAGAGTACTATATTCTTTGGGATGTAGTGTGTCGTGCTAACTCAAGATTGACGCATTTCCTACGGAGTGTATGACTTTAACAGCATTGTCCATGAATCCCCCCCCCCCCCTGCCAAGCCCAAACCAAGTTCTGAGTGAACAACCGGTCTGGTTCAGAAAAAGAGGTAATGCGAAACGGCTAACTTCAGAGGATATGGAGTATTTAGAAAAAAACTATCTATACATTTTCTCAATATTTAAAAAAAAATTTAATACTTGAAAAATATGTCGATGGAAAACCTGTAGAGTATAAAGCGTCTTCACTTCTAAACGACTTCTGCGGTTTGTATCTATGTGTAGAAAAAAGTATATAATGTGTCCTCAACCTTATGACAAATAATCATCAGAAAATTACGTTTTTATCACGTTTTACGCCACGACAGAGCGCATAAAATACTAAATCGTGAAAATTTTATCCCCGAACTTACTTTGGCACTCCTTGACACAGAGTCCCGCGTCGTAGTTATGGTGTGTTTTGTTGCAAACGGTGCTACAAGGTGCGCATCGGTTGGTGTCCGAAGAGCAGTACTCCTCGAGCTGGCAGGAGAGCTGGCCACAACGGATACCATCGAGTGTCAACTGGGCTGATGCTCCTGCTACCGCCAGCAGGTAGGCCAGTCGTGACATCTTCAGCCTGAAAATAAAGAGTTATTAGGAACAAGTATCAGCATTTCCACCACACCAAGACACTGAGATGGTACTCTGATAGAAATTAGTTCCATTTGATACAACTTGCTCTAAACCCTGGTTATGAAAAACGCCTCATGGATAACTTTTTATTGCGTTGGAAAAACGGCATAGTGTAAATGCCCAGTGGCTTGAAACTAAATCTTTTGTAAGAAGGCGTCGCGTCGACTTGTAGAATCATAATCTACATTAGGGTACCATGACCTGTATATGAACTTAATAGTAAACGTATCACTGACTCCCTAGTAGAAAATAAATGAACCAAGATTTTTTTTAGATTTGCGTAGGTAGGTAAGTAATGTATGGTAATAGTGCTACATTAAACCTTAAACGGGCAGTATACTACTTTATTAAAATGATACGTGAAATATCCGTATAAGTAAAACGAATTCGGAATTAACACCATGGATTTGTATGTATTCGTTCCGTTATGATGATTCATTGCAAAACTGGTTTTATAAACGATACTGTTTTTATAAAATAACCGTCTCAACGACGGCAGCCCGAAAAACAACATGATTTTCTTAAATACTAATTCAAGAAAACGGTTCAGGGTCTGATGATATTGTGACACTTAACAGAAAGAAATATAAAACACATTTAAAATAAACAAATTAAGAATACTACTACGAAATGTTGTTACAGTATTAGATATAATATCTGCCTACCTCTCTTGTGTTTAACAAAACTCCACTAAGTGGAACCTTTACACAAAATAACTATCGAATCGAAGAACAATTAAATATTAAGAGTATATGCGGTGGGCATGCTTTCTCTCTCTGCATGCTAGTCCATGAGTCACTTCCACCCACACATACGTCAGGCAGTCTACTCTACCACCTTTATACAAATAAATAAGATTAAAAGTTTGCTACATATATGCCTTAGATAGACATACATATATACATAATATATTACATAGATAGTGAAAATAAAACTGAATTCTAAACAAAAAAATAAGGAACAAAACTCTGTTGCATCTCTTCTAGAGCAAAATTAAATGTATAGAGCATTAAAATACTTGATCGGTTTGTTATACTAATACATACCTATTCGCGTAAAATCATCAAGAACCTGATATTTTCTTGCGTTTTGTAACGCCACGGTAGAACACATGATGTTATCAACTTTATTTCGAAGACGTTAAGTTAGTCATTTCACACTTTGATGTTAACAAAATATGCGCAAATTATTAGGACACTAGCTGACCGGTGCCCACTTCGTTGGGCGGTAAACATGTTTACTTACAAATTTTAACTGAAGTAGTACTCGATGTCAACAACAGATGGCGTTAATACGGCATAAAATAGCGGCCGTTCGCAGTTTCGCCAGCGTGGCAGTTTATATCAGTTCCCGTTATTTTTTCGGGATAAAAAGTAGCCTAAGTTACTCCTTGTTACATTAGCTATCTGCCAGTGAAAGTCCCGTCGAAATCGGTCCAGCCGTTCCAGAGATTACACGGAACAAACAGACAGACAGACAGACAAAAATTTAAAAAAATGCTATTTTGGTATATGTATAGTATATACATTCCTATGCATGCAGTAAAAAGCGTTATTTTAATATTACAAACAGACACTTCAATTTTATTTATTTGTATAGATTTTGTCATAAAACTATATTACATTATGAATTAATGTCCTTTTTATAAAACACCTGCGTAGGGAGCCGACCTCGCGTCGGAGTCGTAACCAAACTCATAGATCTAAACTACTCCCCTGCACGCGCACTCCCAACTTGGTGACGCTCACTTCGCAACGGGCCGTGCAGCAGAAATTGTAATATTTTAATTTCGCCATAACTTCAAAACCAAACGTCCAATTCTAATCATTCACAGACCAAATATTATTTACATGAACTGTACTTAGTGATAAAATAATTTATTTCGATAAGGATTAATAGTATGAGTAAAATAAATGCGTTTAAACGTAGTCCAAAAAAAATTCAAGATTTTTAAATAAAAAAATGGTTGTTGTGCCTCACTCGACATAGATAGGTATAGTGTGTCGCTGACTTTTTTGTAGATATTTATAAGATCTACAATTATGTAGAACATTTTATGGTTTTATCTTTTATAGTTTAGGCAGCGTACGCAAAATAAGTAACTTTTCTGGTTGATTTTTTACACCTTGTGTCTGAAAAACCCAAATATTTTACGGAACGCTATTTTTTTCCAAAATAAAATATAGCCTATGTTACTCAGTGATAATGTAGCTTTCTAATGAAAAAAGAATTATTAAAATCGGTCCAGTACTTTTTGAGTTTATTCATAACATACAAAAATACAAAAATACAAAAATACAAAAATACAAAGCTTTCCTCTTTATAATATTAGTGTAGATTAGAAGCATATCAGTTTGAAAAGGATTTGTTCCCATATTTTAAATGCATCAACATTATCTATTCATAGATTTAAAAAATACTGTTATGCATTTACTATTAAAAAAAAACAAGCAAAAATTCAAATAAAGTATTAATTATATAATTATAATGAATTATTAATCAGATGAATTATTTTTTTGTATTGATACAGAAGATTCAAGATTTTGTATGCTGTATTGTTTAAGATTGGTTAATGTTAATTTTAAACTAAAACTTCCCTTGAATTCACCACGTTTTAAACTAGGTACACACACGTCACTGTGTGTGTAAACACTTGCATAAAATCACTTGTAATAAAAATTAGGTCAAGATTAGTCATCCCTCATTCCTTGACATCTACATAGTACCTTGTTATTTCTTCAGCTGGTTGGTGCACCTTTTGGCATCAGAATCATAAACTACCACCGTCTCTTCTTTCTGTGAAGAATCTGGCACATTACGGTATTGATAAACTAAGGCGGGAATCTTGTCCCAAACATATAAGTTCCCACTAAGCTCATTGCAAAATAGTATTAGATATGGTTTATACTCCACTTGGTGCGACTCGTAGAGTGTATGGCCAAGTCGTCATGGTTACCGCTGGAGCCACAGTAATACGAATACTATGAGCATGTATTTTTTTGGAATGCTTTCGTACAATGCATAATATAATTTTATTCACGTATCTAAATTAAAAATTATAATCATGCAAACGAAAGCCAAACGACAAGCATTTTTTAAATAATTTGAAAGATAAGGAGCTATTTAATTATAATCTCTTTTAATACATGTGAAAGCTAAATGGTCACATCTTTGCTCTGGTTACTTTGATTTTGGTTTTCATGAGGGGAAATATTCAATGGACTTTTTTACAGTACCGAATAAGCGACTGTTTTAAAATCTTTGAACGCCCTATTACTAACTTCATATAAAGGAAAACCTGCGTTAAATATATATATTTATTTACATTTTTATACAAGATCATCTCCAACGAAGTATAGCTGGTTCTATGGGAACCAGATGACTTATAGGGGAGGCCTATGTCCAGCAGTGGACTTCTAAAGGCTTGTTGATGATGATGAAAGTGATGATGATTTTCTAATTTAGATATTTATAGTACCAACTTGTTCTCCATGCATGGCCATGAAAACGGACCTACGTACTTCTTACTCATCTCAGATTATATTATACCTATGTATTTATTTACTCACTACTATATATAAGTAGTTGATGAAGAATTCGGAAACTTCGGACATAAAACTGAGTAATCTAGCTCGCTGTTCACCTTGAGATCGAGGCTCTGGCTCACGTACATAGCTAGGTACCTACATGACTTGTGTAGCATCTGTGATACTGATACCACAGATGATTAGTAGTTTCTTTATTTAGCAGGATTTTCTAGCCTCGGTCACAGAATAGATGTAAGTATGTACCCCGGATGACAATAACGCAAAACACACTCTGGAAAGCAATATTATGGCCCGGTGGAGGCGTATCAAAGGTATTGTACCTTGGCTTAGTAAAAATAAGGTTTATTATAAAACTTGTTAAATCATAAAGTTGTAGTATTGGTCCCTCGTGAAAGAATAAGTCTTATTTTTTTGGATAGATATCTAATTTCTGTGACTACTTCTTTATCTTCAGGGACTTTGAATTCCGAGAGGTCTGATTTGAAGGGATGTCTACCGTGTATTGCGCGATTACAGCTGTGGGCCTGATTATAGTTGAATAGAGGACCGCGTGCAACTAGGCTTTCGCTTCGCCATTTCTGGAATTCCTTTTAGTACATAGACATTCCATACGCACGAATACCAAATATACCCTGAAAATGTCAAGTCGTTCGTCTTCTGTTTCTTTATGTCACCTGACCGTCATTTGACTGACAAGTTTGGTCAAATGTCAGTCAGTAAAAAAATATAGGTTTTCATGTTTGAATATAGATAATGTAATGAGTATGAGAAAGTTCTATAGCCCCTAAAGCGCACTGATTATAGCTACTCTATACCGAATGTTGACGAATGATTTTCTCGCAACGCAGAAAACAATATTTTGACTCAGTCCTCATATTATTAGGTATTATAAGTTGTCACATTCTCTATGAGCGAGCATATTAAAATATACCCAATAACCTATTACCTACTTAGACTTATGAATCAGACAAGGGCAAACCTTTTTGGTCAGCTATGAAGGAAAGCTGAAGGTATTAAGAATGGCAGTCACATCGCAGTTTTGTATTGTTTTTTGTAATTTGTATGCATAAGAGGTATTCTTCAATAGCGTACCAGTGGTGGTCGCGCTATGTACTTATATTATTTTGATATAGTCAGTTTATATATACAATGATAGTCAGTGACAATCAGTGATTGCTGTTTGCAGTGTGCTTTTTTTATTATAGGCATGGTATTTTTATATATAAGATGTTGTTGGAATGGTAAACTCAATAAGAATCTGCTATACCAAAATTATCGGGAACATGCCTTTTTTTTGCCAAAGTCAAAAAACATTTTATTCAGTAATATCCACAGAGATCATCTTGAAACGTCTTAAAGCTAGGTTAATCTAAGCGCCAGTTCCTCGTGACCAGGCCTGAAGAACGGACAAGAAAGTTACGGCTTGGTTCCTAGCGTTTTTTTGTATAATCATTATGTAAACAATAAAGCTCCAGTGTGGTGCCAATCTAACTGAATGCAAGACAGAAAATATGTAAAGACGGCAATCATACCAAGAAAAGTTCAAAAGACAGCACACACTAGGTACGCTTTAACTATTAATCATGCTTACAATCAAATGAATTCAAATAAGAGAATATATCCGATGGATAGAGCGACCGAAACATCATATACGCAAACATCGTTTATCGTTTTCAAGAGAGACCTGCAAGGTAGGTTAAGCGTTACAGAGTTGAAACGGTGCGTTATTTCCTATTATTGGATAACATTCAAATAAGACGTAGTTATACCTCAGAAAGTTAATTACGAAGAATACCTAGGTACTCAGAGAAAATATTGGAAAATATTCAAATAACTTGTACTACTAAATATAAATTACTTGCAGTAAATTTTTTAATTTTCATAATACCCAATAAGTTATTGGGTAATCTGGGGTTATTGGAATAGGTTATTGGCAATTACCAATTCCAATAACCTCAGATTACGGTACATAATTATGTACGCGCTTACCAATTGCAATACCTACCCATACTCTACTCATACTCATCCTTTAGGTAGGTACACAAAAGTTTATGCGGGAAGCGTTCAGGTACTTTTTTTTTTTAAAAAAGACAAGCATAATGTCACATGAGAACAATAGCGAATATAAGTACCTAAATATTTGTTAGTGTGACTTACACTAAGTTCAAGTTATAAATGATTGCATAATGGGTTAATCTGTATTTGATTAACCCATTATGCAATCTACCTACTATTTGCACTTGCTACAATGCCGTTTAGACCTAAATAAGTGATCTAGAGCAAGTACCTACATCAAGTGTTTAAATCTGTTTAATTAGTGATTTAGGAAAATGATCACCAGCTCCTGGACCTTAATCGAACTCCAGCAGGAAATGATTGGGGCATATTGTTCTATGCCGTATACCGAATATTACGGAAGGCAAACTCTCAAACGTCTAGGCTCTCTCCGGTCCCAATCATTCTTTTGCCATTACGATGCGACTCTAGCTCTACCTGCAAAAGTAGTTTTCTGTCAAAGGCAACAAATAGAAAATTGACTCCATAGACAACAAATTTCAATTGATTTGAAATTTTAAGATTTGATGAATTTGAATTTTAAGTTAAGAACCTCACCAAGTCTCACCATTATCATAAGCCTGAAGAAGTCTACGACATCAGCCTTTTCATAGATATAAAGGTGATATTTATTTAGATTCGCCAACAGTTTATGCACAAAATTTTCATAAACTATTTTTTTTTTGGTATTTTCTATGAATCATAAAAAATATCTGTTTATGTAATTCATCTAGTACCCATAACACAAGCTCTGCTTAGCTTGGGGCTTGATGATGCTGTGTGGATTGTCCAGCATTATTATTCTTATTATTTATTGACTTAAATATTTGTTATGATAGTGTTATATACTTAATGGCAATTAGGTAAGGACAAAACTATTTTAGACCTTACGTGAAATTATTAGTGTACTTATAGTTTATTTTATATAGTATATAGTTATATAGTTATTTTACTCAAACACTAACATAACACCAGTAATATTTGCAGCGCATTTTTGCAATATAAAGTAATACTGTTACTGTACTGGTACTGTATGCGACGCTTTAGAAAGTAGTAGGTACTTTACTTTACAGAGGCCCAATTCCCACATTTTTTTTGAGACGAGATTTAAAACTAAAACTTTATTAATATAAGTACCGGGCTTCACTGAATGTCAGTATCGGTAAAAACCATTTGGGAGATAGAGGCGATCGAAACTTGAATTTGATTTAATTTTGCTACGAGAATCGGGATTGCTTTTTGTTTTTTTTTAACTTGGACAAAACTTGATAACAAATAATGCTAAGAATGATAACAATAATTGGATCACCTTACAATAACAAGAATAAGTGTATCCGGATGGCAAACGGACGCTGCCAAATAAAACAATAATATTTATAAAACATACGTCAAAGTAATCCGTGTGACAATCTCAGCATAATATGCAGGTACCTAAATATGACCATTAGAAGATAAAAACACGCTGTATCATGCGATATCTTTTGTACACGGAGACCTAAAAAGAGGTATCACTACCGTAACTTAGTGAGTCCTCTCAGCTTTCATTAATTAGGAAGGAGCCATTTTTACATTTGATAGGTAAACGTTTGACCGTTTACACGTTTTATACCTACTTATTTAGGTAGGTCTGCACTCGATAAAGAGACTATGATAAACTTGATAATCATAGGTAAGTTCAAAATAATTGTAAGAATAGTGCAGACATATTATTATTTTAATATTATTCAAGACGCCACATTAAATTAGATGATTTTGTTTACAAATGTTCACAAATATTGATTTATTAAAGTTGTGGGTAGTATTTTAGTATAGTAAATATTGTTTTAGGTACTCCCGAGTTTTTTTGACTTAAGTTTCTTATTTAAGAAGAGTGCTTTCTTATAAGAGAAAGAAATAAAAATATTTTTTTTACGTTCGGGGATCGCATGACAAACTGCATAATAGTCCGCAAGATGATTCCACACGACTGATTCCACTGAAGGAAGTTTTCTATTTGAATTATCTTTTGAATAGCAGGTCTACTCTTATACTAATAATAATATGCTGGATAATCCACACAGCATCATCTAGCCCCAAGCTAAGCAGAGCTTGTGTTATGGGTACTAGATGGTACTACATTACATACATACATATTTTTTATTATACATAGAAAATACCCAGAACACCCGGAATAAATATTTACAGATCGTACAAACATTTATCCCAAGGCGGGAATCGAACCCGCAACCGCGTTGCAGGCGGACGTTCGCCCGCCACGCCACATCGGTCGTCAATAGGTGCTTACTTAGGTAGATGGTAGGTACTAAGCTTTTTATTACTCACGTAGTGCTAATCATATCGCATCATTGTGTCATTACAGGCAGATGGATGCATCTTGCATTAGATATATATGTACCTATCTAGGTAATAAGTAAGATGTCGTAAAATCCAAGTCGGCAAGCAGGTGTAGCTAACCTGCTGTGCAGTTATTAAAATCTTCAACACAACTTTTAATATCTTTATCCCTACAGAACATTATAGGTACCTACCTAATATAGTACGGTATAGGTACTTATTTAGTTCTAACAGTTCACCCTAAGCTGAGATCTTGAGATAGTTTTTATATGCTGTGTTGGCCTAGTGGTAGTTACTTACGTTGGCAGGTTTATGAAAATACAAAAAATAGAAGTAAAAAGTATTTCAGTTAGAAACAATACAAATCGCAAGTGTAGGTGCCGGTGAAGCTTACATGTATGCTTTGGATTGATGGACGCGGAGCAGTGTATCGTAGAGGACGTGGCCTGCGAGGCAATGCTTTGTTTTATATAGGTAATTTACAATCGGAACCACTTAACCTCGGGTGGGTTTTCTGCTTGTTCCATCAGCAAGTACTGTACACTGTTGTCCGTCTCATTATAAATATATAAATACATTTGACACAACGCAATGTACCTATAGTGTAAAATAGTAAATTTGACCACTATCTATCTATATATTTTACTTACCCTTATAAAACAGACTTGCTCTAGATTTGGATCACATTTTGAGTATGAAGTTTGTTACTGTGGATAAGGCTTAGAACGAAGTAGTAGAAAAGAAACTATTACACAATTAAATAGCTCATGGATTGGTCATGTTTTACAGCAGATAAACTAAAGATTGTTTTGCTATAAATGGTTGGTCACAACACTTTTACATAACGTAAATTCAACTACAATATAACTTTTAATATATAGGGGGTTAATTCGGATAGGTGTCTTGAGATACTCTTATATTATAGTAGAATACTTCCGCTTCACGATGCAAAAAGGTAGTATCCAATAAAACAGCGCATGACGAGGAAACAAGCAGTCTGGAAGACACGCTTGCTCTTCAAATCTATAGAAATAGGGGCTCAAGGTGCTGGTTAGATGCCGTGACATAATTAGTTATAGAACCTCATCAAGCTAATGATTCAAAACCTGATAAGGAAACAAGTTATACCTACCTAAATACCATACAAGAGGTTTTCCCAGGTGATGATGTCACAAATACTTGACAAAAGAAAGTGCTTGGTTAAAATAAGGTACTTACATTTTCAAAGCACCGTTGACATTGTGATGTGAATAACTCAACCAAACACTAACACTGGAAGTTGACTTTCTAAATTCGAAAAGCCTTCTCAGGCTCGACGGCCAATCGTGGGGGCTAGCAACGGAATGCGACTCGCGCGCAGGTAGAGGTAGAGCGGAGCTGTGGGCGTGTTTGTGAACACACCTGTATCGCAGGTAATTACATTGTAGCGACACGGATGTTTTGTGTGTGTGTGTGGTGCAGGCAACCGAGAATTCAATATTGACAGTATTAACGGGAGAACTGCAGAAATTTTAACTTTATCTTATATTCGTGCAGAACCTACTGGGTACTAGAAGATGTACTTAGGTACTGTGCCTTCATACTTTATTTGTTTTTTAGGGTTATATATTGTAGGTAGGTAATTTCCCGAAACTTTAGTAGGTAGGTACCTACCTATACCTACTTGTTTTAAGTTGAGTAGGTAAACGTATACAGGCTTATGTACCTTTGGACTTATTCAGGTTCAAAATGACCCCTAGAATTTAAAACCCTTTTTGTACAGGGCTAATATTCACTGTAACAGAACACTATACGCAGCCTATGCTACTGAGGCGACAAGTCACTTCCACAAAAGCTACAAAAGTTCCAGAAACTAGCATGTGTGAAATTACAGGCGCCAGTACGCCTCAGCTTGGTGAACTCAGCAGGGTAGTCCATCGTAGGGCACGTACCTAACGTGTGTGATCTACAATATAATACTTTGCTATAGGTGATGGTTACCACTTAATATCATATGTTTGACCACCAGCAGTAGTATAAAATGTGTGCGGAGTGGAGACAACAGGATGTAGGACGTAGGAGGTATGGACGACCGATGTGGCGCGGCGGGCGAATGTCCGCCTGCGACGCAGAGGTTGCGGGTTCGATTCCCGCCTTGGGATAAATGTTTGTACGATCTGCAAATATTTATTCCGGGTGTTCTGGGTATTTTCTATATATAATAAAAAATATCTTTATATGTAGGTAATATAATATTGTACAGTCATCTAGTACCCATAACACAAGCTCTGCTTAGCTTAGGGCTAGATGATGCTGTGTGGATCGTCCAGCATTATTTATTTATTTATTTATTTATGGGTACCGCCCCACAGCGGCGCTTGAAGCTCTAATTAGGCCTAACACCTCTTCAACTAAACACATGCCACAAAAGGCCGCTGTGGCCGCCTTTGGACTGTGGGCCTCATTACAACTGTGTGAAGCGATCATAATACACCATCATCATAATGAAAATTCGCGAGTGACTCATTATGACACCCTGTGACAATCGTTAGAGTAATAAAAACGTCACACAGCATTAGATAGCTACCTATAGGTACCCTCTACAAGCAGTACAAGAAGTAGTTGCTTTGAAGGGCCTAGTGACAGATCAACTTTAGGGTACCTGGTACCCAAAGAAAACGCAAACTGCAAAGAAAGCTTATCAGTTATAATAAATGCAATAACTTTAAAAATATTTGTGCAATCTTTATAAAAAAAATACTCTGTAGTAGGTACCTACTAATTATGTACCTCGATACAGAATTATAGAGTACGACATCTACATTTTATATCGAGGTAACAAACGTATATAGGTACATCTTTAAAAAAGAGATTATGTAAAGACATTATGTCGTATAAGCATAATTTCTTCTATTTTGAAGGTAACCTGGGACCTGACTGGGACTCTTTGTATAATGCTAGCTAAGCAAAAAAATGCAAGTATTTTTAAATAAATTTTATTCAAAGTAACTCGTAGGTTTGTATTTGTACAATTCCTTAACAACTTTGTATAGTTTATAAAAGTATTGGGTGTACATAGATTGGCAACAAAGTCACCACACACTAAAGGTAGGTATAGGTACTTACATCAAAACTATTATATTTTATCAAAAGAATACTTTGTATGACACGTTCGGTTTATATCACAGCAATAACACATACACGGTATCCTATATCTAGGTTTCGACTTTACAATTTAGGCCACACATGTATAAAAACAAAGAAATGGTAGAGTGCCATCAAGGTAGCAAAACTTTTTAGCACCCGTTCCCGGCGAGATCTATTATCGGTTTCATAATCTTATGTTTTGAAAGAGAGAATAAAATGAACTTATAAAAATAAACAAAAATATTTCAGAGAGTGCGTTGATTTTGTATGGGGTCACAATAAGCAACCCTAGTGGAAGTAATGAGTTCTCACGTGGCTTCATAGAAATTCAGACTTAGCACTATAATTGTGATAATGGTGTGGCCTTGACTTGTCTTAGTCTCGTAGATTTATCTTATTCTATGTTAAAACTATTAAATTCATAAACACACGTACACATTTTATAAACTTATGAATGTTTTTCTTAAAACTAACAAATATTTTTTAATAGTAAGTAAATAACAAATACGTATAGTAAATTTACAGATACTTGGTTATAGGTAAACTACGTAAATCTGTCCACTCCCTCCGAGTTTATAAGGGGTGAAGGGTAAGATACGCGGGGGAATGCGCGGGTAGCGGGCGGCAGGCGCATTTTGGCAGAGGGAGATAGCTTGTCACCCGGCAAGCAGTCACTCCGTGCTGTCAGTTGCGCGCACACGGGGTGAAACACACAAGGGAAAAAAATCCCGAGATGAATCGGGCTATCTTTGGACACAAACTTAGCAGTCAATGCAAGTAAATTTCATTTTATGAAAAAAATTGGACCCCAAAACCGTAGCAAAAGCTTCTTAATTCAGTAAAATCGGCTTGTAGGATTATACAACATAGTAGGTACACAACAAAGGTCCTGATAGTAAAATGGATTCATATTTACAAATTCACTATTTCTTAAATTCGTACAAACTTAACATATCGTAGATGTTACATATCTCGAAATCTGTTTTGAAATATTTCACAACGTGTGCATCGAAAAACAAATTCAACCGCCCGTATCATGTATTTTCTGTAGGGAGTGGTCTTATTTAAATGGTTTATCTATGTTTTTGAATATATCTTGATTAAGCCAGCCCATGTATAATGACACGAAAAGTTCGTGGTAACTGAGTAGAGAATTGTAAGGAATAACGTCCTAAACGTTTTTCTACTGTTAATTCAATTTACCTATAGGTAAGTAGATAGATAACAGATACAACACTTATTCAAACCACCACAATAAAAAATACAGCAGCACATACATAAAAATATCAAATATCACATGAAAAATAACTAGTTTACACCGCTTAGTTTAAGTAGTTACACTATAAACCTACACATTGAATTCATCAGAGCCTTCCCTGATCTGATAATGTAAATCAGGAATAATAATGGAATTGTAATTAATGGTGACAGTAAATCAGTATAAAAGGGCCAGCAATCGTTAAATTAAATAAATAAATATCCGTGGACATTTTTACACAACATCATCTAGCCCCAACCTAAGCATTACTTGTACTATGGGAACTAGATAACTGATAGAATACATAATATCCTTTTTTTGTACATATGAACTGAAAACAACAATACCAGGCTGAGAACAAAACTGTGTTCATCACATAAATGTTGGTCCTCGGTGGGGTTCAAACCCACACCCTACAGCACAGGAGGCAGATTTACCACTGAGCTGTGAGGCAAGTAAAAATAAAAAAAAGTTTTTATAAACACTATCTACATCATGAAATACATGAAAATGTGGGGCAACAGCAAAAACAATCTAATTAATAAAAACATAAAAAATCATATATAAAAAAAATATTATAGTAAACATGAATTGTAGAGATTTAATCAATTACAACTCTAACCCCTCGACATGCTGTAAGGCCCTTTGAAACCATAGCATTTTTTTTTGTAAATTTTTTGAGGCCTACTTGGGCCTATATTTAGCCACGGGGTTAAGCCTAATTCTAACTTTCTATCGACAATTTTTTATAATTTATAAACTATGCTTCGCACTATCCTATACAATATAACCTGAATTTAAGAAGAAACCGTGACTATAGAGCATTCTTAACTCAATGCGACATGTTAAGCGCCTTATCTTCACGACTTTATTCCCCAGGCATGGTAGATATCCCCTCAGATTTCTAAAGTACCTACTCGAGATTCTTTGAGGAGGTCTAGGGTAGTCATAGGTACATCCAAATATTACATTTGGTACCGACATTCAATAGTTTGCTATTCCATTCGTGACACGTTGCCATCCAATCGCCGCTGCTAGAATACTATCTGGTTTCCTCAAGATGGTTCAGTAAGTTTAACTAAATTAAGTAAGTTAAGTTTAAGTACGTCTAATTTAATATTAACCTAATATAGGTGAGTCAAATACGAATGGTTTTATGCAAACAAAATACATGTTAGCGTATTTACAAGGCGTTTCGAGTAATGTTTACAAATTATATTTTAAAACTTTCTCTCTACCTGTTTACACTTAGAGCTATTTTCTAACTAATTACTATTATCACTTATTTTAAAACTAATTGTTCTGTGAGAACAGTAGTCCTCGTGAGCCCTTATAACCATGCAATAACCAACACTTTACTTTTTCCTAAAACTGAAATCTGTCCATTTAAACAGCAAACTTTCGCCTCCACTCTCTCTCATTCCAAAACCTTTATTCCCCAGTGATTGTCTTGTTCCACGACCAGCACATTGCAACTTCGACTTGTTGATCCTGAGAGCTATGTTAGTGACTTTGGTTCTTCTACGGATTTCCTCATTTCTGATTCTATTTTATAGTAAAACTCCCAGCATAGCTCTCTCCATAGCCAATTGTGCCAATTCCGGGACACGAGTTTAAATATATCTTCCAGTGCAGAGGTGAACAGTTTTGGAGAAATCACATCTCCCTGTCTCATCCCCTTTTGCAGTTGGATTGGATCTGTGGTCTGGTCCTAAATTCATAGACATGGTGATGGTGACATCTCTTACCAATGGGTAACGAGAAGGAGTGAAAAGTTTTTTGCTTACGCCATATGACTTATCATATGCCATATCATATCACCACTGTAGCCTAAGGGCTTAAAATATGACTTAACTTATGACTTTAGATAAATCATAAGTGAACGTGCTCATTTGTATTTATTACACTGGTTGTAACAAGACCACTTCCGTATACTTCAGGAACGTGTAAAGTTATTTACAACAGGGTTTTATACAATGCATATACAACAATAGATTACAATAGATTTAGAGTAATACGATTATTTTGCTGAAATTCCTATTTATCAATCAGTGTCGCGCGAGGGCAACGTACCGATCAGATGATCGCGATTTCATTTAGATGGCTGTTTTTGGTGTTTTGTTGATTTTACGCTGTTTTAAATCAGGTACTTATGTTTATTTTACAATATATTGTTGATTGTGATGCCGAAAATACAGAAAAAAAGGACAAAAGGTGTCGTCTTTTTAGCGTTTTTTTGTAATCAGAATCATGGTCTGATTGCGCCGTTTCAGTTTACGGAAGTAGTCCTATTACTCCTAGTATATCACTCCTCATTTTAAACGGAACATCCAGTTACATACACATCCAGAAGTAGTTTTGATTGGTGTTTACAATAATGTATGTAAGTTCATTCATTCATCCATACTCGTACAAAAAGTAAATACATATTACGTACACTGAGATAGACAGGAACTTAAGCACTAATTTATAACTCTAATACGTATCAAAAAAATTGAGACAGCGGCTTAAAGTAAAATTCACAAATGCATTTTATGCAAAAAACAACCGTCAAAGAACCGGTCTTTGACGGTTGTTTTAGGCGAATGTTTTATCAACAAAACTAATGGTAATTGTTACCGCTCGTGACCGAGTTTTGTGATAATACAATAATAAAAGTCTAATTCTTTTACATCAATGTATACGTATAAATTACACGAAAATGTCAAAGAATCATAGCATCTACTGCGGTATTAGTCAGCAATAACCCAACCGTAGCCTCATAGATGATTAAATGATATTTATGGACATGACTGGTGATTTCGTTTAGGAAGCGTTGTGTTGGTGAACATAGGGCCGTAGTAATGTAGCTTACAATTGATCTTTGGTTGGTTACGCGGAAGCTTGGCTGACAGGGTTATCTTTGGTTTCGGTAGCGGGAGGTATCGGGGCGTTTTCCTCGTAGATCATGCTCAGTTTGTTGTATTCGCGTTTGCGATTAGTCTGAAAGCAAAAGTTAGGGTTATACATTTTTATACAAGACCGTATGACATGCAAGAATAAAAAATCTATATTAATTATAAGACTCTTTGTCCTGACTGATTGATTGAATGACTGACTAACTGGCACATAGATAACGCACAGCCTAAACCACTGGTCGTAGAGACTTGAAATTTTCAGGGTACATTTGTCTTGGTTCGTAGAAGTGTACTAAGAGAAGAATTTCCGAAATTCAACTCTAAGGTGGTGCTTCCCCAGAGTCAGGAGCACCGCCACTCCGTCAGCTGATGGTATCGGTACTTAGTCTAGTGGTCAAGTAGAGAATCAAGGAATGGAACTCGTTGCCGTCGTCTGTTTTTCTGATCACGTATAATTTGGATGTCTTCAAGAGAAGAGTGAATAGGTATCTTCTAGGTAAACGTGCTACACCGTAGACTGCGTCATCACTTAGCATCAGGTGAGATTGCGGTCAAACGTTTACCTATAGCATGTAAAAAAAAAAGTAGAGAACATAATAAACAACCCACAGTCTAAGCCACTGGTCATTTTTGTTGGTACGTAGGGCACAATGCAAAGCGAATGTGCAGTAATTGTATTACTAAATTGATTCATGATATAGGAAATCGTGAACTATGATAAAGGTAGAAACCAAGTCATAAGTGTCTGTGAAGCTTACCATGGGCCCGGGTATGCCAAATAACGATTCTTCTCCGGAACTGCTAGAACTGGTGATGCCTTCCTCCAGGGTCAGTCGCGACGCTACACCTTGAAGGTGCAAATCCAAGTACAGCTGTTTCAATTGCTCATTTACCAGAGCAGGCTGTAACCATAATACTGCACTATGAACTACTGCTAATATAGTAACATCCGACGCTTTGTCTTCCGACTCGTTGCTACCATTCATGATATATGCCAAGCAGTTGTCGGCCTAAGCTATAACATCTGTCCAATTTAACTTGCTAATTCTGAGAGCCAATGAGAGCAAAGCAGAGAGAGAGATGTCAATGATCATAATACTTCTTCAACTAACAACACAAAGGACTACGCCTTGTTAAAAAGAACTTACCTGTTCTAATTTCTTTATCTTCTCCAAATCCTCTGCCAGCACTTCTTTCTCCGGTCTAAGCTTGATTTGGTACCGGAATATCAGTTCAGGGTCCATGCTAGGCTGATAAAAAAAATGTTTTATTATAAACCTAGAATTTTTTTCAGGTTCCGGTGCTCTGTGACACAACAATAACTGTCAGTGCTTTCGATATTTTATTGAAAAATAGTAGTGAATTACTGAGTGAATTTGTGCCTATTTGAAATGTCAGTCAGACAAACAACGATTGACGATTGATTGATATAACCTTGTATGTAGAAATAACGTGTACCTGGGGGTCCGCTTTCCTCTTTATAATGTTGGTGCCGTACGGTTCGCTCTTGAAGAATGAAGAGGTAGATGGCGTGGGGCTCTGAAAACGAACACGTCATTATGCTATGTGTTTTTAGTGTCAGTTGATTAGTAACCATCACATTCAACTACAATTTATCCACCTAAAAAGCATTGCCTCGTAAGTCATGCACGTTAGATGCTGCCCCACGATGCACAACCTGCGTCCATCAACCTAAGGCATACTGGTGTTAAGCCTCATGTATAATTTCATCATAACCTATAATTTCGCCGGCACCCATACCCTTCAAACCGTATTATTGTGATTTGACTTCTCTATTTTGTACTCATTTTCACAATAAATGTATTAATAATTAATTAGGTCCAGACCCAGCAGTGGATTTCTTTAAGAATTGCGTTTATTTATATAAAAGTAAAATACCCTTTGGAACTCGATAAGATTCTTCCTTCTGTCAGTGCTGTCAGTACAACTGCCGGAATCAGTTTTTAAGAAAGAAGAGTAGAAAGAAGAGTAGCTAGACTCTTCATCTGTCTTGTCCATCACCTCATCACTGTTCAATCCAGACTGAGTTGAAGGATCGGTGTCCGTAATGTGTGTGAAATTCTCAGGTTTCGGTGTGGCCTAAAGAAAATGAAAAGTTACGTTAGGAAGGGTAACATCAAATGATCGGTACACATTTATAGCACAAAGTTTGAGATTTGCGACAACACTATAAATAGATACTGAGTATTTGTAATCGGTCTGCGAATAAAATACCTGATATACCTTGCACTCGATCTGCTGCGCCTTGGGCCACGGCTCGGAGTCCTAAAAAGCAATAAAATTAAGCGCTAATAAGCATATAACCTAGGTTGCATATACATGTTAAAAGCGCCTTCATTATTTTTGTTGTACAAACATTTTTTAAGGTACCACGCAATGGTATGGGCTTCGTAGCCTATTTTTTTTAATGCTACTGCATGTGGAACAATCATATGGCCCAACTGATGTTAAGTGGTAATCATCATCTATAACAAAGCATTGCCTTGTAACAAAGCTCTGCCGTGAAGTACGTACCCTACGATGCACAACCCTGTATCCACCAACCAGAGGCATACTGGTGTTAAGCCTCATGTGCCATTTCCACCCATTCCATGTATTCGCCCCACATCTGGACAAAGGCTCCTAAAGATTTCTCCCTTTAGAGAACCTCTTCCAAAGGCTATGAGGTGTAGGAAGGTACAGGATCTTCAAAGGTATCCAGGATGCCAGCCAACCTGTCAGAAACTGAAGGTGTGCCTACCCGTCAGGAGGCATTCGGCTAACGTGCCCCGTCTAATCTCATTAGAGTCTGGCAGCTTTGTCTTGTACTTCACTAATACAGAGTAAAGAACACAGAATGGTGTTCCACACTCAAATTTATTATTAAATCGATATATCTGTTTAGGGGTTGTATTTTAGAAATTCCTTTTTTAGTACACAATATTCCTTGGGGGGACGTGGTGGGAGAGGGCTCGGGAGAGAGAGCTGGAAGTCTTTGGGGGAGGCCTTTGCCCAGCAGTGGGACAAAATAGGCTAGGGCAAAAAAAAAAAAAGTACACCTTTACGCACCAAGACGAATATACCCTGAAAATTTCAAGTATTTACAACCAGTAGTTTAGGCTGTGCGTTCTCTATATGTCAGTCAGGACAAAGATTCTTATAATTTGTATTTAGCGTCCGAGTGAGTAAGGAATACTTAATACAAGTATTCCTAACTCACTCGAGTATTCGCTCTATCGAGTAAATATGCTATAATTACTAAGTAAATTGGTTAAGAATACCAAATGTGGGTTGACACATTGACCAACTGACTATGAATACTGTGTTGGTAATTTGTGAAGGCTACTAAGAAAAGCCTACATGCAGCCAATTTGAATCTGCTGTTACTGATGCTGTTTATATTGGTTACATGTGTATAACCAATATAAACAGCATAATTAGGTAGTATTATTAACAATTTTTTTTTTTATTATTTATGAGACTTTTGTCTCATGTCAACAGTATTTTACTTATTTTTAACTTTTACGTTTTTCAGTATGACAAAATATTACAAAGTACGAGAGATTATAAAAAACTTTACAAAAAAATAAGATTCTTACCTGTTACATACAATAATGTCACGCATAATCTAAGCGACGATATTGTTACTTTAAAGGGGAAAGCTGAATTTAAAACTATTATTAGTATAGACTACAGAACATTACTTTCATGTCTATAACTTCATACCTGACCAAAGGCGATAGTTGAAGTATTGCCACAGCTGGGTGAGTACATTGACAGAGTCGGTACCTCTGTTTCCGACTTTATATCCATCCAGGTCGCTGGGACGACCGGTAGGCTCGTTTCCACCGTGGGAGTCGGCTTAGAAACCTATTTGTGTAATGATAATTTATAAGCAAAACTCAAAACATGAAGCTACATAGCAACCGCTGTGCTGGTGCTGGGGATTAAATGGTTGCAGATGCACAAAGAGAACGAAGCCCACTGATGTACTACTGTGACAAATCTCCTATGATCAATTCAAATTTGTGGAGGACCAATTACAAGCAATAATACAAGACGGGACACAGCCATACTGATATGCTTATCAGTGTAGCTGTGTCTATGTGTATTTGACGCCCAAATGAGAAGGAACTTGTGAATAAACTTGTGATAAATGTTTGCGAGATCATTCGGCTTGATCGTGTATTTTTGTGGTGATTTATTATAATTCTTAAAGGTACAAAGACTGATAAGACACTTAAGGCGTGCTATGTATGAGCTTTTGGTAGTAAAATCCATAAAAGGAAAGTTGACTCTGCTGGTGCTCAAAAGGTTATAAATTATTCTAGTTAATTACGTATCTTGCCATGAAAAAAAGGGGGGTACAGCCTTGTGTTTGTAATTCAACTGAAAGCAGACCCACCTGATGTTAAGGGGACACTCTAATTTCAATAGCATTACTAATATATTTAGCTCCCAAAGCACATGCCCTATGTAAATGCTCAGAAAATGGTTTAACACAAGCCTTCAATCTCAATCGACCGGGTGGTATAGAGGGTACAATAACATACCTGGATGTAGTTGCTATTCAGGAGTCCTAGAGTGTTTATGGAGGAACTGCAAGACATCGGCGGAGGCGTTGTAATGGGAGATGGCTGCTGCTGCATAGTGTACGGCACTTGAGAGTACGCGTACGGAGTCCCGTAAAATTGCTGAGGGTAACTCCATGGAACTGAAAAGTTAATGTTTCTGTCTAAACCTTATACATTCTCAGATCGTTATCAGAGGCACGATTCTCGTATTGTTTGGAGCTGAGATGAGATTTGATCGTCAAACTTGGGCCTGTCTGTCATATCAGTTCCGAAGAACACCATTTGGAGGAACGAAACATTAATTTAATGATATTTCGTTTCCAGAATCGGGCCTCAAAAGTATTACTTATTTATTTAATTAATTAGGCACACAAAACATAGTACAATCAGTAAATTATTCTAAGATAAAGTATTATAACTCTATGTTAGATAGCACCCTAAAACATTCGCGCACAGCATGGTTTATGCAGAGCAGTGTAATACTATAATAAGAGCATAGAGAAAGTTAAGACACGGAAAAGGAAATACTAAACACTAAACTAACTAAAACTAAGGTACATTTTCGACATACTATAGCGAAAGAGTGGCCAAAGCAGCATTCTTAAATTTCGCTAGGTTACAATAAAATATATCAAATTAAATTATATCACTGTATTTTTTTATACAATTTGATTATGGAATAAGCGTATGGACCACCTGATGTTAAATGGTTACCATTGCCTATAGCAAAACAGTGCCTTCTCGGTCACGTGTGTTAGGAACGTAACCTACAAAACACTGCTCTGCGTCCATCAACCTGAGGCATACAGGTGTTAAGTTAAATTGTCATTAAGGCGATACATTCTGACAATAAGGTGGTAGGTGTTGTTTGTGTGGAATTGCAGGGCGAAAGTGTTCTGAAAAGGTTGTCGAGTTCTCTAGTCTTTATATTTAGATTTATAAGATAGATCAAGCAAGGAGAGTCAATAAAGGAATGGAAAATCATGATGTTTGTGACAGTATGCCAATGGAACATGAAAATGATGGAGTTTGGCAGCATAATAAGACAATTTTCTACTAAGACCACAAAAGTAGCATAATATATACCAACCATTTTTCCTGGACCCACTCGACCTCAACAACCAATATAAAATCATCATTATCATCAACAGATTATTCATGGAAATCGATTCACGATGTGTTACAATTTGTGACGAATAAAAACCTAGTTATTTTTGGTGTACTATTTCATTTTGTATTTCTGTGGTTGTTTGAATGAAAATGTTATCTAACTTACTTGCAGTGTTAGGGTAAGGTGTCATCTGATGGGACAGTATTGGCACCATAAGCGATTGAGTGCTCTGGGGTTGGGAGATCAAGGGTAGCATTGGGTTGCGCACCATGAATGAGGCTCCCGTATCCATTTCCGTGGGGTAGTACATCGTGTACGAATCTGTAAATACAAAAAATAACAAATAAATCACGACTTTATCCCCAAACACGGCAGATATATCCTCAGATCTCTTATATACTAAATGATTTCATCACGATGTTATCCTCCACCGTTTGAACTCTCAAAAAGAAAAAGAGAAAGAGTTCGGTACTCACTGGCATTGCGTACATACATATTTCGAACAGACAAATTCATTGGTGCTCAACCGGATTCGACCTTAGACTTAAAAGGCGGGGTCACTCCCTCCAAACCACCAGTGCTCTTTTAAATACATTACCAATACTTACAATATACTAAAACTAAAGAAAATCATAGATAAGAAAGGAGTGACTAAAATTACGGATGATATAAGTAGAGAGAAATAACTTGTGCCGACCCCACATGTAGCATGAAGATGACAGGAAGATGATGATGATGTGAAAAAGATTCTAACTCCAGCGCACAGTATCCTCTCTAAAGTTAGACGGTACTTCATGCCGGAACAGATTCTGATTCTTTATCAAGCTCAAGTCCGATTGTGCATGGATTACTACTGCCATTTATGGGACGGATCAGCTAAGTATCAGCTTGAAGCCTTAGATTCTATTGAGCGTTGCGCCAGGAGGCCCGTCGGCAGTGACGTACTGTTTGACTCCAAGCTCTACAGCCTCGAACAGTGTCGACGTGTATTCTATCACATACATTTCGAAGATTGTGCGCAGGAGTTACACGGCCTGATTCCGCCATCATCCTTTTGCCTCCGGACTTCAAGCCGCACGGATAAGTGCCAGCCCTTCATGGTAGG
Source organism: Electrophaes corylata (assembly GCA_947095575.1). NCBI lineage: Eukaryota > Metazoa > Arthropoda > Insecta > Lepidoptera > Geometridae > Electrophaes > Electrophaes corylata. The sequence continues at coordinate 6,343,831 of OX352698.1, read as the reverse complement.
TATTCTACCTTTTCGTACCAAGCGCTTTGCTTAGAGATTTATTGTACGAACTGCCATAGTTTGGAACTCCCTACCGTCGTCAGTGTTTTCGGATCACTACGTAGGAATTTTCAAGTTAAGAGTGAACAAGTGGACTATGGCTAAGCGTGCTCCACCTTAGGCTGCATCTTCACTTTCCATCAGGTGTGATGGCAGCCAAACGCTTAGTTTCATTAGGTAGAGTCACATTTTGGGATACAACACTTTCATGGTATAAGAATAAAGTTGAGTGAACGGCCCAAACATGGCGTAATCTTGGTTTCCAGACTGTTGGAATAATTATACACCTAAGAGGATGTATACCTGGGAACCACAGTAGTAAGCCTTTTCTTTTTAATCTCTTGGAATAGACTTCGGTAAAATTAGACCTGAACCAATCTCTTCACGCCGCATATTTTAGGGCCCATAGATTTCCAGGAGGAACGATTCTCCTCAATTTTCCACGGTCCTACATGTGGTATTTCGTTTTTTTCCGTTTTCACCACAAACAAGTTTTTTTGGCAGTTATATGTACAATTAGTGGAAACGCACGCGACTTCGTCCGCGTGAATCTGTTTTCGTACAAACGTAAACCCCTGCTATATCCCTAAGGGGATTGAATTTCGAATTCCTTTCTTAGTACACTACAACATACCAACACAAACCTACCCTAAAATTTCAAGTCTCTACGAGCAACCGTTCAGGCCGTGCGTTGACTATACGTCAGTCAGTCAGTCAGGACAAAGATTCTTCTAATTAGTATAAATATTATATGAATACATCTCATTGGCGATTAGCCTTTCTTTACATCGTAGCATTGTTTGTTTTCAAAATAAAATAAGGTGTAACTGACCTGTGATATTCGAAACCACAGGGATCTGCGGTTGAACTCCCATTGTAAAGTAGTTACCAATTAAGGCTTGCCCCGTGGCCATCACATTTTGCCATTGAGTGCCAGTGGCTGCGGGTAGAAACAGAGGGTTACCAATTGAAGAAAGGTTTTACCGCTCATATTTTTTCTGTTTTTTTTATCACTTTTTCACTCATACTCTTGGCGTACTTTTGTGTATTTCTATGTGACTGTCAGTTATGTGGTTGTAGGTAAGTTCCTGGAGTATTTGGAAGTTTTATTATTACGCCCAGTATAAATAAATAAATAAAAATACATTTGTGAAACCATTTTGCTGCTGTAGCACACAGGCACCTACTGCATAATATCCTTCCTTTTGTCTTTTCTTCACTTTTTGATCTGTTTTGTATGTGTGTTTCTTAGTAAATAAATGTATGTCTATGTCTCTATAAGTGATTGCACTAGAGCAGGCATGGTTCTACCCCTTTTGCCTCTGTCTCTGTGTTTTCATTACAAAACGTCTGAGACATGCGACGTGGGTCCACGGGGGTCATACATAACTACTGTTGTCATACACAAGCTTAAAGACATAGAATGGGCTATGGAGAGATATGCTAAGTGTTTCACTATGAAACAAAATCAGAAATGAGGAAATTCGTAGAAGAAACAAGGTCACTACTCAAGTTATTTATAATGTAAAATTATCATGTGTATTAATTATTGGAAAATGATTGTTCTTGCGAGGTCTACTGTTCGCAGAACTACTAGCATAGGTTTTTTTATATAAATGCTTGTACCACAATATAACACACAGAGAGAGAACAAACATCTACGTTCATCACGCAAATGATTATCGTCGTTGGGTTCGAACCCAAAACCTACGCAGAAGGGAGAGTTACTACTAATTGAGCTGAGAGGCGAGTCAATATGTGTGTATGTTGATCAGGTAATATATACCAGAAGTAGAGGCGGCAGGTAATCAACGTCTGCGCTAGTGATATGACGCGCTGTGAATATCATTTTATTCGTTGTGTCCACTGTATTGTATGTCTGTAAGGCTCTATGATGATTACTCACCGGTAGTGGTGGCAGTAGGCTTGTTTTCTGTCACGCTGTTGATATGACGGTTGAATTGACGCGACGCCGTGCATTGCTGCTTGCTAGTGACGTCGCCAAAAGTCGAAAGAGCGCGTTTCACTCCATACTGTTGAAAACACTATGTTTAAGTGCCCGTAGTAACTACTATTCACAAAGATTTTTCCTTTCCTATGGATAAGGCCGATTAGCTGATGAGAGAATGGTAGAGCTGGTCACATAATTTATATAAATAAATAATAATGCTGGACAATCCACACAGCATCATCTAGCTCCAAGTTAAGCAGGTCCTGGACAAGCTTAAAATAAAAATCAGAAGGTGACAGATCCAAACGATGCCTGCGTTCGTCAGCCGCAACATGCCGCGAGTCCCGCCACTGGACTTCTACTACATTGATTGTACTTGTCTACTCAAAGACATCATGTCATCAGCCTAAACAAGTCCACAGCTGGACATAAGCCTGCCCTAAAAATAGGGGGTTTGTCATTGTTAACATCTTCGATCAATTACCCCTAAATATAGGGTCAGTGCAAAAAATTCGTCTCGGTAAATAAGAGCTTACTTGAGAAGTGAGTTCTTCTTTCGTTTTGACAATTAGTGACATTATTTACTAGGAGATATGGTTGTAAATAGGTCAAACTTAAAACTGTTTATTTTTTTTCTCACTTCGCTAATAAACAAATGTAGCTGGCTATGTATATATTCACGCGGGCAGCTTTCAGCTATGATTTGCTATGTGTCATATAGGGGTATTACCTATTGATCGAAAATACAGATGCGACATCCTTAGCAGGCCACCTCTATTATCTTCCAAGTTAAGAGGTCAATATGACCTATTCTAAGCAGCGACTTAAGTACATCAAAACGCTATGATGCAAAATCAAAGTCTATATGGCAATCAGTCAGGACAAAGATTCTTAAAAGTAGCATAGGTATAAATAAATGGTTTACCTGAGCCCTAGCAACAGTCGCGCCAGCCATGGTAGGTTGGAAAGTAGCGTTGCATCGTGCTAGATGTTCTTTCTTCTTTTGCAAAGAGTCAGTCGTTCGATCGGCCTTGCTGGTGGTTCGAGACTCGCGGTGGTACTTCACTAACTTCTTCTCCATATCAGTATTGTGCCTAAAGAGTTGCATGCAGGTGAAAATTAGATTCTGTGCTTTTGTCAAAGTTTTTTAACAGAAAAAATAGGAAATGCGTAATTTAAAGGTAAAATTAAACTAAATTCTGAGAATATATATCAAGGTATTTAATAAAAAGCCTTGTTGTAAGGAGTTCTCGAAAATCTTATCATATCTGACTGATTGGTGTTCCACCAACTCCGCCTGCCAAAAGTGGCATGCAGTATCGGTGGTTAGCACTAGTGAGTTCCTTTAGTCGCCTCCTACGAATTCCATTGAGGATTTCTCCATTACCCCCCTATTCTAAACCGCGACCCCACGGTTAACATTGTATGGGTTGTTATGGGATTTTTGATTATTCTTGAACATATCGGCGTGGTTGTGAAATGGATACGGCCGTGTCAATACATGTGCTCAAGCAACTCAAGCGATCGTCGTAGATTCTCCAAACGCAGCAAAACGAAATCAAAACGGTAATAATTAAATATAATTATTTACTTGGTTAGAAGGGATTCTGTGAGCCGCATGGCGTTGAAAGTTTCCATAGGCCTGGGCGGACTGAGCTTGTTGGACAAGAGAGTATTTGGCGATCCAAAACCACTCATATCGTTGGATTCCACTGAGTTTTGCGCCATAGGAGACAGGCAGATTCTGAAACAGATTAATAATAAGTTAAACTTTTTCTTCCAATTTAAGATATCTCGTCGGGCGTTTGATGCAGTTTCTCCATTTTGCTCTTTCTAATGCGACCTCCTTGACCTCCCTGTACGACATGACAGCAATCTTCTTTTTTATCTGGCTCATGTAACTTACCCTTGGCCTTCCTCTGTCTCGTCTTCTTTCTTCCTTTTCTTCAATAATGTTTTGTATGTAGCTGCCATGTCGTAGAAGATGGTCAAACATTTTCCTTCATCGGTTTTGTATATTTTTGTGCAAAACCTTCTTCTTCTTTCCTTTTTTATATAAATAAGAAATGTATACCTGGATGATGGCTGCTGAGCGCTGTCACTGTTGTTAGCTTGGGGTGATTTTTCATCGAAGCAGAAGTTGCGATGGCTTTCGAAGTATCTATAGTCGGCACCAAAACAAAAACAAGTATAAATAAAACAATTTAAACACCACGCATACAAAAAAAACTTAAAAACCTATATCAAGTAGTGGTTCTGTGAGAACAATAGACCTCGTAATTCCTTATAACCATGCAATAACCGACACTTCCCCCTAAGATTCTCACTTCGCCTTTTTGAACGCGAATGCGAATATTTTAAAATTTCAAAAAAAGCGCGCGTAAAATGTTTGACAGGTTTGACGTTTCGTGTCGACCATGTTTTAATTGAACATAGCCGAGCCGATATTGGTTAATTGAATGAATTTAGTCACAGAAAGTCCATTCTAAAGTCCATTTTTGTTTTGAGGTTAGTTTTATGTTATTTTTCAAATTTAACTGATTTTTAATTTGTGAGAAATTATACGGCAAGGTAAAAGATAAAATTCTGGACTCTTGCTCTGGAGTGTCGCTGATAAGTTTCACTTGTCACGGAATTACCAATAATTTTGAACGAAAAATGATTGTATTGAAAGCAGAAGTATTCAATGATGGGCGACATACAGGAGAAAATATAGCGGCAAAGTTAGAAACTATGTTGTCATCATGGGGAATTCCCAAAGAAAACATAGGTTAATACCTACGTTTTCTTTGGGAATTCCCTCAAAAAAATCTTTGGGAATTTGTATTGTTAGAGATGGTGGCACTAACATGAAAAAAGGTATTTCTTTATTAAGTATTAAAAACATTGATTGTTTATCGCACCAAATCCAACTTGTTGTTAAAGAAGGGCTTAAGTCACAAGAATCTATCAAAGATAGCAACCCATTTTCACCACTCTAATGTAGCTCAAGATGAACTTGTTAAAAACATTCGCTAAATATTCGCATAATTTTTGCGAATGCGAATGCGAATATCCGTTACATCACTAGTGCGTACCTCTAAAATTTGTTTGAACGACGGATTTCCAATAACACTACCGCAAATTTCCTTCTTATCCCAGATAGATAAATATAACAAATAGTTTAAAAATATATAATGTACTTAATAGATAACTCACCTTTGTAAATTCTCATTGAAATTCAGCTGGTTGTAGCTCAAAGGGGTGCCTGTGCTGGATTTGCTGTCATTGTCATGGTGAGGCGATACACCTCCCAGTATGACTAAGTCTCTGTCCTGATAGAGAGGAGAGATATGAGTATTTTCTACGCGCAAATACATATATTACTTTATAATCCACCGCTAAACATGGTATATATCAAGACGTCACTCAGCCTGGGCTGCCGTTTGGACTTATTTAGGCTGATGAGCAATCTACAGACTTCCAGTGAAGTTCTGGCGCTTTTACTATTCGAGAAGTTGCAGAGTGGCCACTTACAAAAGCGGGGTTTGTATCCTGTGAGGCAACCTCCGGCTTGGGCTGATTTTTGAGCATGGTTTCCATGAAAAGGGCCAGTTCCTGGCATCGTTTATTCATCCGCTGCTTGGCTTTCTCAGCTGGTTCAGTGAGGGCCTGGTTAGTGAGAAATGTTTAATCAATCGTTATGTTATGTATTGTTCAGTCCAAAAGAAAGGTAAATCATAAAAAGTTCATGTTCACAGACGGTCAAGATGTAACAAACGGCATGACCGATTTTAATAAATTACCAACTATTCCAATTGGTGCCTTTTTTAATTAGGGACCTATTTGAAATATCTCTTTAACAATTCCTAAGACAGCGGAGCACATAATTTTGTAGGTGTTCTCACTAACTTTGTTTTAGTCATGATGGTATCTTTATGTTCATGCTATACAACTTCAGGAAAATCTGCTGTAACTTTTGTAAAGGGATACACGATGAGCGCCCCTGTCGGGCGTTAGGAGAACTAAATTTGCAAGTCAAAATTTGTTACATAAATCGTGTACACGACACTATCCTTGTACACTTAAAAATCTTAGACATGGGGCTCTGTTATCTAATTCCAATAATACTAGCTTTGCTTAGTTTGTGGCTAAATAATGCAGTGTCCACAAATACTTACTTCTTTCAAGATTTTTAGGATACTCCTTCTGTTTTCATCATCCAGTTGGGTTTTGACTTTTTCTTCATCTGTAGCCATATCTTGCTTAGGTGATGGCGATGAGAATACATCTGGTGTGGTTGGGCCCTAAAAGAAAATGTGTGTTACATCGATTTCGAAACGAGTACCTACAAGAAAGAACCTTGCGCACTTGCTAAAGTTGTCACAGTATTAGAAAAATGTTTTAAAAATTGCTCAATGTCTATTAATAATCTAAAAGGGACAAAAGTTTTTTACGAACATCAAGTTTTCCTGATGGTTATTTGCGTCAAAACTTCAGAAAGTTTTGCAATCATTACGTCACAAACTCTGTATCTAAAAGAAGCTTCCCTACAAAAATAAAATTAGAAATTTTGTGAACAAACCTCGGCGAACTAAGCACAAAGACAGCCTGAACCATGGACATAGGGTACCTAGTAACTACTTTATTATCTCTAGTAAATATCTTAGTCATCATCATCATCATCAGCCTGTAGAAGTCCACTGCTGGACATATGCCTGCCCCATACGTTTCCAAGAAGAACGATTCTGAGCCTTTTCTATCCATCGACTTCCCGCGGTTCTAACAATGCCGTCAGACTTCTGATAATGAATGTGTCTGATATCTTAGTCCCACGGGATAATTAAATCTACGTGCTAAAGGTAATATAAGCTATTACCCAACAAGTTACGTAATCACAAAACCATTGACGACAGTAAAGTTAAGGTTAAACAAGTCGGTACGCTGTCCATACAAACTCCGTAAGCGTTTAATGTCTAGTGCGTTTAATGTTTAGTGTTTAGTGCTACCTTGAAAGTTACAAGCGTCGAAAGGTTTAGTACTAAATCTTTCGACGCTTGTAACTTTCAAGGTAATCTGATTTTACTGTAGCATATAGGGTAACGAGCCTAGATAACGGCAAGATAATTCAGTATCAAACTTAACTTCGGACGCACGTTAGTAAATAGTAGACATTAAACGCTTACAGCGTTTGTATGGACAACGTACCGACTTGTTTAACCTTAAGGATTCGTAATACTTACTTCTAGGACGTGGTGCTTTCCAATAACAAACTCCAATTTCATCGACCAAGGGTTTATGAAGGACGACCATTCAGTCTTCAGTTTTACGTATTCACCATTGTTTGCTAACATTCTAAAAAGAAAAAAGTCATTGCTTTAAATCATCGTTGAAGTTCTAACAGTGTGCAAGTGAAAAATGGTTACCTTCAGGAAAGACAAAGAAAAGTATATTTTTCCTATCGTTTTTTTATGCTACTGCAGTGTGGAACAAGCATATGGCCGACCTGATGTTAAGTGGTAACCATCACCTATGACAAAGTAATGCCTTGTAGGTCACGCACTATAGTTATGTGCCCTACAATGCACTACCCTGCGTCCACCAACCTAAGGCATACTGGTGTAAAGCCTCACGTGTCTGTTATTTCTTGCAATTCATGTATGTTAGCAATTTAAAAAAAAAAATGAAATAAAATGTATTTTATAATAAAAATATTGGTCTAAGCGACATTTAGCTAGCATTTAGCATGATTTTCATTAAAATTTGAAAACCGTAAAAAAATTACTTCTGCATTTTTAGAACTTCAACAACAAAATACTCTCTGAAAAGGGTAAACTTCGGCTATTGAATATACAATTATAAATAAGTCAGTATCAAAAACGTGAGCTGAGGAAATATGTCGAAATATCAAGGAGTGTTTTATTTTCAACATTCTCTCCAGCTTAGGATTTCGAAATAGTGAAACTGGACGCTTAAGCTGTCTGTGATTATGAAGGCACAACTAAGCCTGTAAGCCTAAGGTTTAACACCTGTATACCTCAGATTGATGGACGCAGTGTAGTGCATCGTAGGGCACGTTAACGAGCGTGACCTGCGAGGCAATGCTTTGTTGTAGGTAATGGTAACCACTTTACATCAGGTGGGCCATCTGTTTGTTACATCAGCAAGGCACTTAAAAAAAAAATTTAAGTACACATGAAAAGACGATTTTTTCTCGGTAGACTTGCTCTATTATGATATGTAATTGTTCTAAGCAGGGGATATAGTTCAACAAAGTATACGCCATAATGATGGCTTAAAAACACATTATGCTCATACTAAGGAATAGTCGTAGAAATCGTATGATTCCTGTGAATGAATGATGATAATAGTTCACCTGTAAGGCATAGATTCAGACACTTTGCCTTCCTTGACAATTGTTTCGTAGATAATTTTCAGGTACGGTAAATCATCGGGATGATACAGTAGTAGTGCGTCTTGATTGTAAACGTCTTGAGGTAAGTATCCCAGGTACGGGACCGACTGTACGTCAATGTACTTGAGGAGGCCGGTAGCGGTATGTTTTATCACAAACGGTATTGCGTTAACTACGCATTCATTTGGTTCTGAAATGAAACATCTAATGAGGAAGATGAAAATAAATCACAATTTATACAAGATTTAAAAAAAACTTTAGGAAACCATGAAGATGTGAAGATGATCTAGAACAGTGGTTGTTTAGTAAACCAATTTGGGCGCTTTTAAATTTTGTTGAAGCATTAGTTAATCTTTTCTTTTGCGTCGTATATCAACCCAAAAAGATGTACACATAAGTCACGCAGAGTTCTTAGTAATGAATACTTACTTTTATAGCATGAGTAGACGGGAGAGGCTTGGATGATCAGGTAGATCATCTTGCCATCATCTTCGTGGATATCTTTGCTGTAGAACTTCAGCAAGAACGGTATGTAAATGACAACGTTTTCCTTGATTCCGAAGCCATCGTTCAAGCCTCTGTATCGGCGTATACGGCAAACTCTCGCGCAGTTGGTAATCGCAGCCGCAGTAGCTGTAGAAACAATGCTTTATTAATGTGGTGTGAGTGCACATACACACAATAGCAATAGATTAAGGTATGGTTCATACTGAACTGAATGACATTACTAATTACATAGAAAAGTAAACACATCTCCTTATCGAAAGTGAGTGACTCCACTAGAGTATTTTTATGACCCACTTGAGGCTGGCAAAATTGACTGTCGATTGACAGATAAGTGTGGAAGAGCAGAAGGATAAAATATATTCGTTTTCTATCATCTTAGGAAGCAATATAGCATTTTGATTGTTTTCCTTGTGTTATTTGAAGTTCTGATGTTTAATTTAGGTGGTATTTTATCCAACATTACTTGAGGTTTTAACACAAGTGCGAGTATTTGAAATGAAAGTGTAATTATGTGTGTAACGAAAATGTTTTGAGGCGATATATTTTTCTTTAAAACAAACGACAGCCGACTTTACTTTTTATTACAGACTCGATCTGACTAAAACTATTTATTTATCTACTTGACATTGGCAAAATTGTCCGGAAGACTGACACATGCCACAAAAAAAAATTACCTGTTCCCACTGAATTCATATCTACTGTCGTTGGTACATTCGTTCTGTTATCTGTTATTTGGGAAGCAAATGTGCTGCGGTCCTGTAGAGAAAAATCAAGTTTGAGTATATGATCAAAATTGCACTAGCGAGAAAAATTCAAACATTATTTATATATAATAATAATAATGCTGGATAATCCACACAGCATCATCTAGCCCCAAGCTAAGCAGAGCTTGTGTTATGGGTACTAGATGACTGATATACTTAATACAATACATTACATACATAGATATTTTCTTATTATGCATAGAAAACACCCAGAACACCCGGAATAAATATTTGCAGATCGTACAAATATTTATTCCAAGGCGGGAATCGAACCCGCAACCTCCTGCGTAGCAGCTGGACATTCGCCCGCTGCGCCACATCGGTCGTCATATATTTTTTTATCATTAGTTATTTTGTATTTGTATTCATTTATAAAAAAATATTTTTTACTATGTTGGTTAATAGAACATATTTTATTATGTGTAGTAGAACATCGTAAAGCCTTTTGTGTCGATGTTGACACTGACTCGAGATGTTACCTCTTATAAACATAATTATAATGGCTAGGTAAGTACAATACATGCATACCTACTTAGGTACGAGTAGGTAGAATTATAACATTTAAAACAGAAACAGTGGGTATTGAAGGATCGGCAGAACCAGCAAGTAAGTAAGCTCTGCAAAAAAACCAAATCATTGAAAAGCTGTCATTGATATAAAACTTGGTTAGTTTCAGGACATGTCGAAATTTATTAAAGTCAGCATGCCCATTATTAAGAGTTTACCAGATACTGGACGCTATTGCAAAACGATATTTTCTTATATAGTTACGGAACTTTTGATAAGACTGCGCTGCCGACACTTCGACTTAGGTATTAGATTGGACATTTCTAATTTTCAGATTAATCAGCAGAAATACCAAAACAAACCAAGCAACCCATTAAAGATGACTTATTACCTACAAGACATCATTTAAACAACAAAATGTAGGTATTATTGGAAGAGTAAAAATAGGAATAGCATCGGTATAAATAATATAGGATCGAGGTAACAATATTTAAGTTTCTCACATTCGGGTGGACAAAATCGATGAAGGGTCTTCCGATCCACATGTCTTTTGGAAAACCAAGATTGGCAGTCAGATCTTGCGAGGCATACATAACCACACCATCATGTATAGATATCGCACAAGAAAATCCATTCTGAAAAATTGAATCATAAGTATCGCCATCTCTTGTTTTTACTACTACTACTACTACAACGATCATGCATTTGCTTAGATTACTACAACAATTTTTTTATTAAACTTGTTAATCGAACAAGCACATGGCCCACCTGTTGTTAAGTGGTTACCATCTAACAAAACATTGCCTCACAGGTCAGGTTCGTTTGGAACTTTGGAAATCTGCTTTGTTTTATTTACCTAAATATTTTATTGAGTACTAAACAATCACCATATAATATATCTACTGCAGCCTAGGTATTTACGGTTTGTACATATGGACAAAACAAACACAGAAAGCTCGAAGTGGTAGCAATTATGCGGTAGCAATCACATAAACCTAGAGATTCAGTTCTACATGAATTACATTAAGCATTAAGCACACCTTTTGTGACGCACACCATTTTTTTTGTGCAATAAAGGATTAAATAATAGATAAATAATACATAAATAATATATTCTAAGCATGCCATGGACGGGTCATGTGCCATTTTAGGCATATTGTATTTTGCACTAGATATACAACCATTCATACTTATCCAAAGGTGCTAAAAGTCTCAAAAACCTACCTACTAGATAGATAACTACAATTTCTAGTGCGCATTACCAGTAAAAATTCCGACAACTCCCAAAAACGTCAGCTAGGTATAACAGATTGATCAAACTTACAGAATCACCGTTTGCAACCTGGCAACTCGTGTCGAGGCTCTCAGTGGATGTCTGCGATATTTCAGTATGCATCTAAAATATCAATAATCTACTGTTATAAAGATCTTGTTTCTTTATAAATAAGTAGTACGCGTAACATCTTGGAGGAATTAAGCCAAGAGCATTATTTCTACATTCCAATTACCTACAAAATTTACGTCCATGGCGTGTTTAATTTTTGCGATTGTTATACATATTTACTTTCTGTATTATGTAATAACATGCGAATCGAGTAATATTATCATAATGTAATATCAAGCGTTAGTGGAAATGTTCCAAAATACAGGATTTACGCCAGACATAGTCATGATATCGAAGTGTCTCTTGTTCTGTCAAAAAACATCTTAGCGTTTATTAATTTTCTATTTTAGCGATCGAAATACGAAATATAATATTTTTGATACCCACGCGGAAACTCTATAGTTAATATAATTACCTCATGTTTAGGAGGGGTGAGCTCTGATGCAGCAGTATCAACGTTCTCAACTGCGTTTTCCGGCAGTGCAAGCGGCGACGACGTCTCGATAACTGCACAACAAACATTGTAAGTCGAAGATAAATCAACCTACCTACTTGCCATTGCCAACAATGCTAGCGAATATCAATCTGAAAAGAAAACAAAGCGCCACCACATCGATATCCTCAAAGATACTCATTATATTGAATAAATAACCTGGTGTACTACATACCATGAATCGACATACTTTACCAGTAACCATCGTGACGATCAAACAGACACTATACACCAGTAATGCTTATTAGCTTTTACTTTTAGGGTGTACGAAGTTTCAGAAACACGAACACCCTGGTCTTCTGTAAACGCAAAATTTTGTTAAATAATGTTTCCATGACAGAGGTTCGGTTTGAAAAAATGGTTAAACCAAACAAACACGTTTTGAAAATAATGGTAGTTTCACCTTTAGTATTATTATGATAGTAAGCTTAGCAGATACAATCAAGCTGGCAATAGTTAGGTGTACCGCTTGACCGTGACTAACTAAACTTCGGAAAAGCACAACCAACATCAATAAAATGTAAACCCAATTAGAGAAATAACACGCGTTTATTATTATTTTTTCTTTACAAAGCATCATCAGAAAAAAAATAACTTGCTGTATATTTTGGGCGCTGTTACTATAGTGTCCGCCGTTCTCCAAGACAACATGGCTCACTAAAAACGGATCTTTTACAGTTAATTCTTCCTGAGAATGCTTTGTAGAGAAGTGAATCACGTGTCGCTATCCTATTGAGTTTACATCTTTTAGATTTTAGTTGTGATTTTATGTAATTACACTTGCAGGTTTAACTAATATGTTAATTTTTTTTAAACGAAACTTGCTCGTTTAAAATCTATCATAGTCAAAGCCCTTTTCTTTATTTTCTTATAAAGGTATTCTGAAACTATATTAAGAATAAATCGATTGCTACTTGTTTGTCTAGTCCCTATGGTACTTATATGTTCATTCAAATTTATATTATTTAATTTATGGACTTATCAGGATTATTTCCTTTAATGAATGCTCACTGGGTCAAAATCTATGTAATTGGCTTTCTGTTTCATAACATAAGTTCACCGAAAAGATATATCGATGGGCTTATTATCACATACAAAAAAAAACATATTGATTACAAAAAAAGGATGAATTCCATCCTCAAAGTAAAAATGGCAGAAAATTATAAAATTACATGTTTTATTGGCACTAATAGTTTTAGTTGGCTCAAGTTCAGAAGTGGGTCGATTCCAATATATTGGTATCATATATTTTAAAATCACCATTTACCCTGTATATGATACTGCATTAGAGAATTAGTGAGATACGTGACTTAAGGCTCATTATGTAGGTACTCGTGTATTGAGAACTGCAAATAAATAAAGCAGTTGCAACTTGAACCCTGCATTTTTGAACTCGCCTTTGAGTTTTCTTTCTTCGATCTCTTCAGCATCTAAATGTGCCAGACTCAGCAGAGCAACCGAAAGCCTATCAGAAGTGATTCACGTTTAGTATGATGGCAATTTAATGGTCGAATACAAAGAACATCGCAGGCGAAGTCGCGAACGGGGCAGTTTGGAAATGATAAATAAACTTATTTACTCACATAAAGGTTACAGCGTAATTAAGATAAGTTAGGTATGTAATTTAGGGGTGAGAGCAGTAAACACTTTTTCTGTGTGAGACTGGTGCCCGAAATAGGTATTGTAAGAAAATATGATAGAAAATGTGAATGATTATGTTCATTTTGAACAGTTATAGTAATTCCAAAGTTGTACAGAAAAGGACGAACAGAAAAGAATTGCTCTAACTTGGACAAGTATTTAGGACTGAGGGAAATTATACAAAACAAAGGAATTAAAAAGTCTACTAACTAACTCTAACTCTAATAACTTTGCTTTACGCACGGGTGCCAAACATAGTCCTTGTGAAAAGAAGATGAGGAAAACCTTTTTTTAATCATTAATAGACTTTGGCTTCAATATCACCTGATGGTAAGTGACGATGAAGCAGGACGGTCTAGGAGACACTTAGGAATCTAGATTATAGTGGTCAGGAAAAACAGACGCTAGTTATGAGTTCCACTCCAAGCTTGCAGTAAGGAAGCACCTAGGGCGTTATCAGGCCTTTGCATTTACTGCAAATGGTTTATACAATGTCAGAGGTGACTTTTTCAATCGTGCCTCTATTTACGGGACGCTGTAGTGCATGGGCCAGGATTTTACCATGGAATAGGCTTGCCCAGCACCTATTCCATCCTCACAGCTCCAAATAGCTCATGGTCAATACGTCCCAACCTAACTAAGCCATGTATTCACCATAACCTAGGCGTAAAGTACGTGACAAAATACGCAACAATTCAAGAAGAAAAAAATACAAGTTAAGAATATAGTTAAAACTAGCGGCCGCTCGCAGCTTTGCCCGCGTGACAGTTTTTTTTCCGTTATTTTATCGGGATAAAAAGAAGCCTATATGTTAATCCAGGTTGCAATCTATAATTATTTCAAATTTCATCTACATCGATCCACTGGTTAGAGCGTGAAAGAGTAACAAACATCCATCCATCCATACTTACAAACTTTCGCGTTTATAATATTAAGTAGGATAAGATTGTTTAAATTGATATTTAAGTGTTAGAAATGACAGTTAGAAAAATAGAAATAGAAGTATATGTTAGAATTGACTTTTTTATTCTGAGAAACCAGTTAATTTGGTTCATGAACACAAAAAGTGTTTTTGTTCAACTTTGAAAGTACTTAGTACAAGCAATTTACTTTACAACGCAAACAATTCTGGAAATTTCCAGAAAATTTCAACAACAATGCGTTGAAAAGAAACACGAACCTACCTATTCGAGTACCTACTTCTTTTGTAAATCTTTAGTCAAGCATGTCACACTTTTATCAAAACTGAACAAAGTGAATAACATGAGTTTTGGTGCATTTAATATGTAAAAGTACCCATCACTAGACTTATGCATGGTGATATGTACGTACCTGAATTTAGCTCATAATATTCATTGGCCTACTCACCCTTACCCGCAACCCCAATATAAGTCGTAGATGGAGAAGCCTTAAGATTGTTATTCCTGGAACCGTATGCCTTTGCATGACAGTGGACTTCTTCATGCTGATGTTACGACGATGGTACTTACCTATATTAAATTGCCATAGGAACTTATCAGTTTCAGAATGGTCATACAAGATTTTATTTAATCACAACAAATAAAAACACGAAATATGTGCAAGACTACGAACCGAAAAACGACGCAAAGCCCTATAATACGATGGAACAATAAAAAAAACTATGTGTGCAGGCTCAAAAATCGTTTTTCAAAAGAAATTAAGGGGGTAAGGGGGGCTATGCCCAGTAGATGACTTGATGCTGTTGTTAAAAGTGCAATTTGTATAAATATAAGAAAGTGCAAAGACAAACCATTATTCAATTCTTCTTTAGGTTCATCACGGTGAGGTACGGGCTCTTGCGGTCCGCAATCCACCACCGCAGGCAACTCCTTCGCCTCTAAGTGAGCTACTTTCCTTTTCTTGACATCCTTGTCTTTCTTCGATGTCTGTTCAAGCTTGTTGCTGTAGAAATAAAAAAAGAACTGTCTTATCGATACCAGATTCATCGAGACTAAAACTAAAACTAGACTACACAAAAAATAAGAATCTTTGCCCTGGCTGATTGGTTGACTGCCTGAAATATAGACAACGCACAGCCTAAACCAGCCAATCTAGATATCCTAGATTTTTTTCATAGAGTAGTGGTGCAATAAATAAATTTCTGAGATTCATTTCCTAAATGAGCTGTAGGCCTTAGTTGATAAGACTATTTATATTTCGTGTGTTATAAAACAAGGCTAACTATATTACGTGTGTTATCTGTACTAATTATAATAATCTTTATCCTGAATGACTGAAATAATAGACAACGCACAGTTTAAACTACTTATCGTAGAGACATGAACTTCAAAAAAGGAATTGCAGTTCAACCCCTTAACAGATGCGAAGGGGTTAAAGTTTGTATGAAAATAACTTGAAGTGTGAAGTGTTATGCTGTAACCGCTCACACCTGTTAGTTTCCTACTCTACCCGTAATCACCGGGCTTGGCCGCGTGAGTCACGTATATAGGAGACAGTAACAGGCCACTAGATACTCGGTCAGTTTCTTGTTATAGTATGTACACGTGTCTGGCCGCGTGATTTAAATAGGTGAACCAACTTATGTAATGAAATTCACTTCTAAAAACGGTTTCGTCTAAAAATTTAATTTATCTCACAGCTCAGTAGTAGTAGCTCTGCATTCTGTGTCGTAGGTTGTGGGTTCGATCAAAACCGAGGACAAACGTTTGTGTGATGAATAGATAGATAACACTTTATTGTACATAAGGATAATTTATAACAAAACAGACCAAGTTAGCAAAGTACAATGGGCGGCCTTATCGCTGAAAGCGATTTCTTCTAGGCAACCTTGAGACCTTGAGTGAAGCGCTTACCGCAGGACGGCAGTGCACAGAGATAATAAAATTATAGTAGAAAAAAATACTACATAGTTATAAATATCACCATTACTAATACATAAATAGAATATACGAATATATAACTAAAATAATTAAATGCTGAAAATAAAAAATCTAATCTAAATATATATAACTCAAAGGTGACTGACTGACTGACTAACATAGTGATCTATCAACGCACAGCCCAAACCACTGGACGGATCGGGCTGAAATTTGGCATGCAGGTAGATGTTATGACGTAGGCATCCGCTAAGAAAGGATTTTGATTAATTCTACCCCCAAGGAGATAAAATAGGGGATGAAAGTTTAACGGGAACGGGAAAGAACTGCCACGCAGGCGAAGCTGCGAGCGGCCTCTAGTAAAAAATAAAATAGAACTTTACTAATTGACGAAAGAAGCTCGATAAAAATTCAATACATGGCAGAAATCAAACTTAGTAACTTACTAAGCAGGAAGGTCATTACAATAAAACTGTTTCAGTTTTTTTTTAGGTGTGGAGCCTGCCCGATGTTCACTGGTAAAGTATTCCAGAGACGGTTGGACCGTAAAAAATTGACATAAAAAAACCTACAGTGCACGGACGTTTTGAGGGACAGGTTATCTGATGATCTTAGAGAAAAAGTGTTAGAACAATGGAGGAACTCAAACCTTTCCTTGAGGTAGCAAGGAGAGATAGGATTGAACAGAACAGAAGTGAAAGAATACACATTTGTTTCCTATAATACAAGCTATGCTTAGTTTGGGGCTAGATGATGTTGTGTACAAATATCCTCAAGTTTTTATCATAATATTTATCTCAAGTACACTTTCCACTTTTTTTGTAGAAATTTAACTAACCTGCTGCCTGATGTTGATGGTTTTCCGCCATACCCACTGCTTTCGCTGGAACCCGAATGCGTAGACTTCGAACTATGACTGAAAATAAGAAATAACTGTAAAAACGAAGTTGTAAGCAAAACGGAATCTCGAGCCATTTCTTCTCGAGATACAATCTCTTGACTATTGACTTCTGACGTAAATAAAATTTCGAAAATTTTTTAAGAAGCATAATAGTACAGTCTTCAATCATCTATTTAGTTCGAGAACTAGATTTTAAAATTCAATTCAATTCTTGTTGAATGGCATTTGCTGTGTTGCCCGCAATTTCGCCAATATCACGTTTGTTAGACCTTAGCACGAAATGATTTACAGATCTCGTGATAATTAACTTTTCATTTAAGTTAAATGAATTTTTTTTTTATTAAATAGTTCGCGAAAAAATGCGAAAAAATATTGTGTAAATTATTATGTCAAGAAACAGCGCGCAAAATAGTATTCGTATTAGCCGCGGTGCCTGTTAGCAGACTTGGTTTTACCAATGCACTTTTTAAATAAACAGATTTTTTACTGAATAAAGTTAAGTTTTATTTACAAAATATATAGCTTAGCTAGATTATTTATGACATCAACCATCTTTAATAAAAATAATTAGGTATTTAAAAGTTGGCCAAATCTCATTCATTACAATATTCGGCAGAACTTTTAATTAAAATGGTTTATAGGTATGAACTTCTCTATTTTTGGTTAAATATTTGTGTACAATAATATTTAGAAAACAAGAATTGGGCTGATTGCAACTTGATGAAAAACTTGAAAATTATGGAATATGGATTATGGATGATGGAATAACTCACCTTCTAGATTGACTGTTACTGCAGCTGTTAGAATACGCAGAATCCGAAATCTTCGGATTGTTTTCCGAGTCGTCCAAGTTATCCATTTCACTGTCAAGTAGAAAATAACTTTTAAGAACATCTTTTTTAATAAAAGAATTAAAGAAGACTAAATATATAAAAAAATTTAAAAAGTTATATAGAAAGAGCAGTTCTTATTAAAACTGACCTGAGCTGACAAGACCACAGAAAATATTAAATAACTTGTTTTTTTTCAATGGGAAGTGTGTATCCTTACTAGAATAAGGGTAAACTGTGCTCCATCTCGCCGAAATTTTCTTTTTATACGACGGAAGCCTCATGAAATTGCGGAAAATTCACATTTCTTTTTAAAAGGATATTTTTAAGATGGGTAACGTGATCTTCAGATTTTGTTACGTAGAACATATTTTTTCTTGCACATGTTTCTTTTTCCAGTATTATTAGATCTGAAGCTTGGAAAATTTCCTTGACTTTTAAGATTTCAGTTATTTATAAATTTTCTAAGCTAAAACGTGTCCAAATACGCGCGTGAATTTCTATGACGGACGTATTAGATGTTTTTTTGTAAAAGGGTTTTTAAGAAAAAACATCATTTCATATATTAAAAAAAAAACCTTTTCTAATGACTCGGTAGATCAGATATGGTATTTTGTAATTTTTGGGTACCTACCTACTGTCAACAAAGTAAAAAGGAAACAAACACGCGACATACCTCGTATTACCACTCTTAGTGGAGAACACAACAAATTAAAGTTTAGTTTTGCATTTTGCTTTATAGGCATGGCAATTTCTTAGCATTTTTTGTATGTCGTTTTTTGAAGTGAAAACTTATTTAGGCGCGTTGAGCCCTTTTAGGGTGAACCAAAATCATGGAACTCGCGTCATAGTCACCGAACGCTTTCCATGAGCTATATAATAATATATACTGTGTAAGTGTATATGTGTATTTTTTGGCCTAGTTTTCACTTCTTTTGCTTTAGGACTGAATAATAACTGAAGAACCCTGAAATAAAGGTTCTTCAAGCAGATTTCAACTTCGAGCGTTGTCGCCCATACTCAAACAGATCTAATCTGCCTGAAGAACCCTGAAACAGAGGTAATCAATGTGTGTTATTATATAATGATTTAGGAACTGCGACGTGGTCGCTAACTATTGGTCTCATACACAAACTCAAAGTGGCACAACGGGCTATGGGGAGAGCTATGCTGGGAGTTTCACTACGAGATAGAATCAGAAAAGGAGAAATCCGTAGAAGAACCAAGGTCACCAACAGCTCTCTAAATCGGCAAGTAGAAGTGGCAATGGACAGGCCACATAGCTCGTAGGATCGACAACCGCTGAGGAATAAAGTTTCTCGAATGGCGACCACGAACCGGAAGACGAAGTGACGAAGGACGCCCTCCTATTCGATGGACCGACGACTTTTATAGGATCACGAGAATCTCGTGGATGAAAAAGGCTCAAAATCGTTCTTCCTGGAAACGAATGCTCTATGCCTAGGCGTGGACTTCTACAGGCTGTTGATTATGTTTCGAAAAGAACTTGTTTAGTCCTAGTTAATCCGTAAGAACTAAAAGCTAATTTGAATTTAGAATATGGATATTAAAAGTTAACTAATTGTTAACCGAAGAGATCAATCACGAACATTGTATAAATAAGTAACAGGCTTTATGATAAATCAAAACACGCACAAGCCAAACTAACAAAATGTTTAATAATTTTAGCTCTAGTACATACAGCAAAAAAATGAGTTGAACTATCGATAGTTGAAATGGAATAATAAGGTTCACAGGAGAGATTTCGTTACCTTCTAAACTTTAATAATAAACTCATCAAAACAAAATGATAATGATATGATAATGCCGTTAAAATGCGAATTTTTGAGAGTTTATTGCAAACTTCTAGGTATAGTTATATTTTTTTTATTATTCCTGAACGTGTTTACCCGTTTCTAAAACCAAACTCAAAATAAATTGTATGTTGAATTTTTTGTTACTTTAAGTCATATTTTACTAGGTGGGCCCTATTTTGTTTTGAGTAGTTTAATAATATTGCTGGACAATACACACATCATCATCAGCCCCAAGCTAAGCAGAGCTTGTGTAATGGGTATTATGACTATACGATATACTTAATACAATACATTACATATATATACATATAGACACGTACGGAATTAGAGGAAAGGCAAATGACTGGCTACGTTGTTATTTACGAAACAGGCAACAGTGTGTCGAAATCTCGAAAGTAGAATCGAACATAAGGGTCACTTGCAGATCACCGTTTAGGACTAATGCGTTTGGTGTCCCACAAGGCAGTGTGTTGGGACCCTTTTTGTTCTTGATGTATATTAACGATCTCCCAAATGCGACTTGTCATGAAACAATTTTGTTCGCGGACGACACAACATTAATAATGAAAGGTACGGACAAGAATACATATGAAACTGAAATAAGAAATGCTCTAGGTAATGTAATTGATTGGCTAAAATACAATAATCTTCAAATAAATTTAAATAAAACAAACATAATACAATTTCATAATTATCAACGTAAAAGGATTGACTTAGATATACAACATGACAACACAAACATTAAACAAGTCGCTTCAACCAAATTTTTGGGGGTCATAGTTGATCAGCACTGTGACTGGAAGGAGCACATATCAGCAGTGTGCGATAAGCTGGATAAA
This sequence comes from Electrophaes corylata, assembly GCA_947095575.1. Lineage (NCBI taxonomy): Eukaryota > Metazoa > Arthropoda > Insecta > Lepidoptera > Geometridae > Electrophaes > Electrophaes corylata. The sequence goes on along the minus strand of OX352698.1, from coordinate 6,322,906 downwards.
TTTGTTTATGCTATAAAACGTTTGCGAATTACAGTTTCAAGAGAAGCGGCTGTGACAGCATACCATGGATACGTCTCGTCTGTGCTCTCATATGGTCTGCCTTTATGGGGAAATTCGGTAGACATGAATAAAGCTTTCCGGGTTCAGAAAAAGTGTGTAAGGGCTATCTTTGGTGTTTGGTCTATGGAAAGCTGTAAGCCGTTATTTAAACAACTTCATATATTACCGTTGACTTGCATGTACATTAGAGAATTATGCATTCTGGTGAAACAACACCCGGAGTATTTCAGGAAACAATCTGAAGTAATGGCTAGGAATGCTTCATCCAGAAATCCATTTAAGCTGTACCTACCTAATCTAAAGCTGGAAATCTATAGGAGAAATGCCTATGTGAATGCTATAAGGGTGTATAATAAACTACCAAACTCATTTAAAGACCTACCTTATAATATGTTCAAAAGTAAACTGACAAGATGGTTAGCAGATAGCTGTTTTTATGACATCAACGAATTTATGAATTATTCTAATAAATCTTAACTGACATTTTATTTAAATATTGTAATTGTCATTAATTTAATTAGCTAAATAGTTAGGTAGGCTCTTATATATTAATTAATCTGTGAGTAGGAAGCTAAGCTGATGCTTGGATTATGGTATTAATAATTTCATGTATTATGTAAGTAGGTATTTAATAATTTCATATAATTTGACATAGTATAAATTGACATTGTAAGTAATTTTGATTAATGTTAGACTCAATAATAATTAATAATTGTTTGATATTTGCACACTATTTTATAGTAGAACATAATGGGTCTAATGTAAACCCCAACACCAAGAATATTGTATATTTGTACCTGTGTTCAAGCAAATAAAATTCTGATTTCTGATTTCTGATATACATATTTTTTATATTACATAAAAAATACCTGGAACACCCAAAATAAATATTAGCAGATCGTACAAATATATATCCCTAGGCGGGAATCGAACCCGCAACCTCCTGCGTCACAGGCGGACATTCGCCCGCCGCGCCTCATCGGTCGTCAAACTAATGAGTATCAACCTACAATCTAATAAAAACGAGGCGGTAGTAATAGGTTCGTCATACAATGAAATAAATAAAGACCATCAAGACTTCAATCCTCAAGCACGTCCCTCAGATATCTTAGTACAAAGTATATACTCGAGATTCTTCGATGATGTCTAAGGGGGATAGTACAAAGTCTAGGAATCTGGACTACCCGCCATAGACATCTTATGGGTATGTGCCAAATGTAATATCTGGACTCCAGATAATACATTATACATTTTGACACATACTTACCCACATTTTGCAGTAGTTATACCTAACTACTGCAAAATGTTCCATACGTTATTCCATACAGGTTGTAAGCCCATCACCGCTTTTAGAATACGTTCGTCATAAAACTTACTAAAATAAGAATCCGTTACCAAAAATAATTTTGCACGTTTTAAACTTATATTGTACGTCCGTTTTTCGGTTAAGGAAAATGTGATTTTAATTACCTACCCATATCACGTGACTTTGCTGGGCACGTTGCATACGATGATCAGGTACCTATTACTTACTAGATAAGTGCTATAGAACTTAAAAAAAATACACGTTTACATTATACCTATTGGGAGGACAAAAAAAAACCTATACTGACATATGTAATATATTTAATTGTTTAAAATGTGTAGTTTATTATTTTCGAGCCTTTTCGTACATCATACTTAGGTACTACAAAGACGACCAGGGGCTTAGGCTCTGCGTTGTCTATATCCCAGTCAGTCAATCAGTCAGGACAAAGATTCTTATAATTCGTAAAAATTAAATTTATAAATTTGTGGTACACTTCTTTAAACTTCAACTAGCTCAAAAACTACAAAGTTATTGAAACTCTACCAAATAAAAGCCCAACCATACGTCTATGCTTACCATCCAAGCCGTGTGCGTCAAGCTAGAAGCCTCACATTGGAATCTGGTATTTTGGAGCATGCTATAAAACTGTGCCCTATCAGGGATTACCAGTGCCCAAAGCACAGAATTAGTGCCATTATAGTTTCGGAGATATTTAGGTCGTTATGTGAGGCTCCCAACTTGAGGTCAAGTTAGAAGCCTAAGAATGGCTCCACGTGGCTCTGTGCTTTGGGCACTGGTAATCCCACTTGACGCACTCATCCAAGCCACGTGAGAGGTGGACCACTTAACGGCTCACCGTATATGTGCCTCGTGGCGTGTGCGATCGTTGCTACGAAGCATCATTTTCTAAAGTAAAGTCGTGGTTTTAGATAGCATTCGTTGCCTATTTATGCTCGTCGCTGACTAGTAGTATACGAAAGAGTAGGAGGAAAAGGAGCGAGGGATACGAAAACAGGAGGTTTGTAATAAAAAAGATATGGCAAACCCACCAAGATGGAGAAAGGTTCAGTTCTCGGGGGTGATCACCGGGCCCCCCTAGAGCCGATACTGGGGCGCTACAGTATGCATACAGGGTAATGGGCGGCACTCTGCCGGGTGACCCGAAGAATGTGAGAAAGAGATTAGAAGGTTTACCTACTTAAAACCACGGTGAATTCAAACCGGAGTACATCTCAACCCTACAAAGGTCTCAGTAGTGCAGCTGACACAGAAACTTCGCTGCTGGCCTCTACAATGAGCGACGCGGTGGCGGCGGAGCGACGCAGGGGAAACCATTCGCGATCCTGTACTCTTGACAGCTAACACAAACACTTAACAACGAAATCGGGAAATTCTCTGACATGTAAGGTGCAAAATGAAGTAGAGACGTATTTTCTAATAAACAAGCAACACTCATTGACAACATCTACTCAAGACACTACCTACACATCCGAGCACAATGAAAGAATAATAAGAGCCGATTACTCGATTGTTTAATTTGAATTTTTGTCATCTTAAATTGGGTCGGGTCCTCAGTTCGGTTCCACAGTGCCTATTTTTTGTGGGACGAATATAGTTAGGCATGTATTTATCGTAGAAAGCGTACTGGCCCTAACAGGAATGTTGGTAGGTACCTAGGAAGATACTCTAACCCGCGGACGAAGTCGGGAGCGGGGCAGCTAGTTTTGGATAACATGTCACCTAAAATTACACATTAGAACTTAAAATAACACCAGAGAAACAATTAAAATGAATTTGTTTCCGCCTTTGTCAACTTTTGCTTGAAATCACGCTGATCGATTTTGTGCTGAATTTGTAGACTGCCAGCGTTTTGCTGATCAAAAAGAGGTTGCATATAAATGTGAACACAATGTATAATAATCATGTGTAGTGCTGAGCGTGCCTAGTGATCACTCATGTCATATTGCATCGATACGAATTTATAATTCGCGTTCCGCGCGGCCTTACCGCTGCCCGGTATCGCCATGAATTTCGGAAAACGTAGCAAATGAACTCCTTACTTTCTTTCAAGATCGCTTGGATGTCATGGACAAAGTTTAGGCGATACAGGTCTGGAATAGTTTTCTTTCAACTTTGTAAGAAACTATTTTTTTTCATTTTTATTGTTTTTCTAGTGTTATTTTAAGTTATTATTATAATTTCCGCCCGCTGCGGTCCATACTTGTTCCGTGCCGCTATAAGCGGCACCCGCTGAGCCGTCACGTGTCACCCGTCCACCCTGCAACGTGACTACGCCGCCCCGAGCCGTCGCTCCGAGCCAGGTAAAGTCCCAGCGAGCAACTAGGGGGAAGAAGTAGAAGCGTCGTGAACTTAGCCATGGCGCTGTGCATCCGAGGCCTTTCAAGGATCGTTGCGACAAAGAGGGGTAAGTACTTGTGGACCTAGACGCCGAATACACCAGATGAACAATCCAACTAAGTAACAAGCCAGACGTTACTAGTTAGACGTAAAACCCTTACTATCTACGAAAGGAAAAATGATAGTTGAGTTATTATTGAAAGGGTACTGAGCTATCATTTTATATTTCCACACCTATTTTAGGTAAGTAGGTAGGTACTTAGTTATACTAATATTGTATAAATTTAAGTTTCAAGTTTGTACTTATTCAAAAAAATCAATTTTCGAATACACCTACTTACTGGAAACCTTAAAGTAAGATTAGACCCAGACTCAACTTGTCATTTAGAGTTTCATTTTTTTTTAATTATTGTTCAGGAATTCGTTTTCTGTCATCTTTGAAAGCAACATTGTATTTTCATTTTAATTGTTTTTCTAGTTTTATTTTAAGTTCTGATGGGTAATTTTGGTGGCATTTTAACCACCATTACTTGAGGTCTTCGCACAAGTGAGTAGCCCAGTTGCAAAACTGGCTAGTTAGCTAAAACCTAAAACCGAGAAAATCGCAAAAAACTATAGCGCTTTATTTATGTTTGTTAGCGTTGGGTTATTGTCATAGATGGATAGAATTGTATATTAGTACTATGTTCTAAATAACAAAAAGTTGATTTGACTTACGTATCTTTAATTATTAAGGATAAAGAAATTGAAGTAACCACTTTTGCAAGTGAACTAGCAAACTGGGTAGTTTTGCACCAGTATCAAATCAATATAGTCACTTTTGCAACGATATAATGCTACAATCCGAAAATAATAATTATTTTTAATCACATTTTCATACAGTTATCGTTGCAGTGAGTCCTAAATTATTCAATCTCTTCCACTAGAGTACTTTTGCCATCGGTTTCTTCTTTGAAACTAGCCTCGTTGCTGGCAGGAACACTTATTTAAGAGAAGGCAGGAGCTCATTAGTTTCCTTGCTCATTAATATCTAGTTGATTAGGATTTGTTTTTTAGTTATTAAAATTCTTTACGATTATGAACTTAAGGCATTGGAAGCTGTGCCATTGGTTCTTTACAAAAATGTTTTTCTAGCAAGTTTTTAACATCGCTTTATTTCATTACTTAGTTCATCTTAGTCAGTCAAGTAGTGAGTGATGAACAGCACATATTCGGTTTTTTGTTTACTATCCACGGTAACAACTGGGTTTCTTGGATAAAAGTTAAGTTTGGTGCCTGCATTTAGAAAATAACTCAATAAGTTAAGAATTGAGGAATGGAGGTACTTTACTTTACAAAATTCGAAAAAATCTAGCAAAAACATTGTTGGTATAGAATGAAAGGTAAACATTAAAAACACACGGAAACAGTTTAGCGTAGGTATTGCAAAACTACCCACATTTTGACCTGCATTCATAACGTAACACATAGTTCTTTGCAAAAGTAATCAGAATGAGCAACTTTTGCAAGTGACAGACTCTATAGAGCAAGTTTTGCAGGACTCAGTTTTTGATGCTAATTTGTACGCAAACTAATCACTTTAAAAGGTTTATTTCAAATCTGTCATGTAGCCATAAAAATGATCTTTCAAGTTCTGTCACTAGCTCAAAAAATACAAAAATTGACATAGCAGTGTTTGTAAGTGGACTACTCAAGTGTGAACAATTGAAATGAAAGTGTGTTATGAGGCATCCTGATTTGAACGAAAATGTTTCCCTTTGGTTTTGAAGAAAAACGCCATCTTTTTCTTCAAAACCGATGACGACTGACTTTACTTTTTTTACCGACTCGACTTGACTAAAAAGAATTTATTCAACCCACTTGACATTGGCAAAATTGTCCGCAAGACGGACAGATGCCACAAAAAAAAAAAATATGGTACCTACCTACTCTGAAACCTGAAATCGAACACAAGCTCTGCTTAGCTTGGGGCTAGATGATGCTGTGTGGATTGTCCAGCATTATTTATTTATTTATTTATTTTTATTTATAAGGCGGAGATATTTATTAGCTTCCATTTTGCCTCTTTTTTAGAAGGAAATAAGTGGTAGGTAGGTACCTCTCTAACAAAGTATACCCGACAAGGAAAAAATTCAATAAAGCCGGTGTACCTATTTTCGTCTAGATACCTTAGAAATCCAGCCAAATATAGACCCATTACATGTTCACATAATATTTACAAATTCATCACCTCTTGTCTCGACCACGAACCCATCTACACACACTCTGATAACAACGCTTTGCTAGCCGAACAGCAGAAAAGATATCGTAGACATAGCCAAGTTTGTAAAGAGCAACTCACTATTGACGCGGTGGTGACCAAACAGGCTTCCATCAAAAAAACTGAACATCTTCACGATGTACATTGACTATAAAAAATAATTTGATTCCGTACCGGATAGCTGGCTTTTACAACAGCATTATAAGATTCATTCAGCATTAGTATACTTTCCAAAACACTCCATGCTAAATTGGAAAACTGTGTGACTTGTCTTTAGCAACAAAACCAATAACAATACGAAGGAGCATATTCCAAGTACATTTTTTTTTTCTTTGGGTCTGTACAGCTATCAACCCTCTATCTTACCTACTTAATAATAGCAATAAAGGGTTTAAGCTTAGGTAACAATACGCACATTTTGTCACATTAGATGTATATGAATAACATTAAATTGTATATTAGCACGTTGAAAGAGCTTCATTGCCTGGCCGACACCATCAGACTTACACATGCACTTTGGGATTGACAAATGTAAAATACTACCAGTGAGGCGAGGAAAATCTGAGCTTGAAAATGATGAACAAGTAGACCCCGAGAAATCGATTTTTTGGATATAAATATCTTGGATATCAACAGACGCAGCCAATCCACCAAAAGACAACTAAACTTTAGAGCAGAAGTTCAAGACACGGCTACACAACATTTTGAAATTGCTAGCAGCATTAACACATAGAGTATTAACACGTTTGCCATCCCGATCCTAACATAGGTACTTATTTAGAATTATACACTGGTCCAAGCAGAGTCTGGAAAAGCTACACTACACTACAACTACAAAAAAAAGTACGAGACATCATTGATATCAAAAACTTACACAGTACACAGTTCTGCTCTTTGTATTTTTTGGGGGTCAGTTTCGTTGCTATAATTTGATTTTGGATATTATTGTCATAGTTTTCTTGTATGGTGGAGCTCTGTATAGCATTATTCAGTGGTGTGTAAAACAAGTCTTGTAGGGTTTTAATGTTTTCCACAGCCATGAGTTGGGATTCATTGTTGAATTTCCTAGATTTCGTGTGAAATTGTCTTCATCGTATTTTCAGTGAATTACTGAATAGAACTATAAAAAGTGAAGTAGGTTCCTATGTCTATTCGAGTACCTACCTATTATAACATAATATCAACAGGGTTATCCAACACATTGTAAAACTATTTAAATTAGGTTTATCCTTGTAATTATTCTAAGGGTTTATTGCCAATTTTATTGAAACATTGTAAATTAATTTTGATTTATCATAAAAAGATTATGAAAATCTATATCTATATTTATTTTATTTATTTTTATTTTTCAGCCAGTATTATCCCACTGCAGGGCAAAGGCCTCTCCTACCTCCTTCCACTCTTCGCGCTTTAACGCTGTTACAGGCCAAGATCTTAGATACGCATCAAGCTCATCGCACCATCTCTTATATAGGTATAGGTATAGGGTACACATACTGGATATCGGCCGTTTAAGCGGCTTGTTGACTTTAGAGTTGTTTTCTATCATAAGGCTGTACACCAAGATTTATAAAAAAAAACGTTTTGTCCTACAATAGTGTAGTTTCATAAAACCTAACGTTTATAGATGTATCAGTGATACATAATTTATAAAAAATATATATTCGTAAAAATAGCAAATGTACCGGTCATCGGCCTTTTCACTTAGTTATCGATATATGTATATTCGATGTCCAGTAAAACCGAGACTTAAATAACGAAAACAGTACCTATTTTCGTTCCTCTTAAAGTAATACCATTAACATACCTAAATGTTTTATAAACAATAAAATAATTCTTATATAAAGTTCTTTATTTCTTCCTTTATTTTATACGGCCGGAGCCAGGTTTTATTTTTACTAGTTATCGGCCGCTAAACGTTCGGTATTTTTGAAGGCCATATCTTTGAAAATATGAGGTATACTGGCGGCCGGAATCTAGTTGTAAATTTACAAAATTCTAGCTGTTCACAAATATAATGGAATGTATGTTGGTGAATTTAAGGTTTCTCCAATAAAGGCAAAGAGAAATGACGTGAATAAACCGGTTATGCGACCACCCGGTCGGAAAGTAGATTTTGAAATTAATCGTTATCGTATTGTCCGACCACTAAAAATATCACAAATTATGAAAAGTTTGATGAGTTTGGGCACTTGAACATTGAAATTAAACATACTAAATACACACAAACCAAAGCAATGAACAATAAACCAACAGTAACACTTAAAAACTTAGCTTTGAAAATCCATCCACCTGCTATTTTTTTCGCTAAATCTGACACGAGTCAACATACCAAATTTTGAAATGGCGACTGAGGGCTCAGTTCGCAAATTCCGTGGTCATGCCGTTGGATTATGAACCGTAAAATTCGTCCAGATCGAATGGCGCGAAATTAGAAAGGAGCGGTCTATAACACTGTCTATTAGGTCAAAATACGTGCGAAGTGGCCGAAAAGGGGTAGTGGCCGGTTAACCGGTATGTTTACCCTATACCATATCTATAGGTACCATTTGAAAGAATCTTTGTCATTACTGACATATTGACAACACAAAGCATAAAACACTGGTTGACTTGACATTTTCAGTGAGTAAGGTATAGGTGTAGTATGAAGAAAATAATTCCTGAAATTCAATCCCTAAATGAGTACAATGGGGATTGAAATTGTATAAAATTAACTTCACACAGAGTCCTATGCATTTCACTAGTAGGTATAAAATCATTTTCCAGTAGGTAGGTAGGTAGGTACCTCTTAGAACACTTTACCGACCGATTTCGACGGTACTTTCACTGGCAGATAGCTGATGTAACCAGGAGTAACTTAGGCTACTTTTGATCCCGAAAAAATAACGGGAACGGGAAAAAACTGCCACGCGGGCGAAACTGCGACCGGCCGCTATTTTATGCCGTATTAACGCCATCTGTTGGCGACATCGAGTACTACTTCAGTTAAGATTTGTAAGTAAAAATGTTTACCGCCCAACGAAGTGGGCACGGGTCAGCTAGTCATACGTAAGCTTTGTCTTACTGCTGAACAAAAATTATGGTCTACTAATTGTAACATTTGGTCTCTACGGAAAGCATCCTAAAAGTTCTGGTTTGACTCCCATAGTCATGGATTCGTGTGCCCCTCTCCAACTCTCTCACACACACTACCCCCCCACCCTCCTCACATCCCCTCGCACACACGCATACACACCCCTGACACACCCTTACACACCCCCCCCCACTCACACCTTCACACACATTCACCCTTATGGTTGTCGTGTTCTTTCTTTTTCTTATATTTTAATTTTGTAAGTATTTAGTTTTCTCTGTCTTGCCTTGCTTCTGTAAATCTGTTTATTGTATTAAGATATTCCCTCGAAATCGTGATGGTACTCTGGCCTCCCGCGATACAGGCTCTTCCTAGTGCGGGGACCACTAGCAATTATTAAACTTTGTAATTCTTTTAGGTAATAAATAAATTTTGTATTTGTATTTTTTTTCTACTTTTTTAATAAAGTGCATGCAAAGCAAATTCTCCTGTTTTATGGATTAATTAGGTTTAAAGACATTTATTCTCATACAAAATTTACATTTCTTTTATAATGAGATACATAGAATAAGCTTATTGCTATAATAAAGTTATTACGCCTCTTGACAGCGCTGCCGTAGCTTACACTAAACAGTAGTAGGTATTTAGATTTAAACAATGAAACTGTGAATAATCTAACTAAAAGGACACATAAGTTTTGCTTATATGTTCTTTCAGTTTAGACTTGTATAAGTTTATGTTATCGCATTCTTTAATGTTGTTAGGCAATTGATTGTAAAGCTGTACTCCCTCAAATAATATTGTTTTCTTTCCGTAGTTTGTTCGTACTGTAGTTAAATTAAGTTTGTGTTGATTTCTTAGATTATGCGTATTTTCTTTTTTTTGCAGTTGTATATTAGATTTAATTGAATTATTGGTTATGTTTTTTATAAGAAGACAAGTGGAGTATGTATAAAGTTGATGTAGATTTAATAGTTTAGTTTTTTCGTATAGTTTTTTAGTTGGCATTAGATAGTGATAACAGTGAAGTACTTTAATTATTTTGTTTTGTGTTCTTTGTAACGGCATAAGGTTTGTCGGGGCGGCGGAACCCCATACTTCTATTAGATAATCAAGGTGAGATTTTACCATCGAATTATAGATAATAGAACGTACTCTAGTTGGGATACAGTTTGTTATTTTACGTAGTGCTCCAAGTAATGTTGTTAATTTTGTTTTTACGTGGTTAATATGATAGGTCCAAGTTAGTTTGTCGTCCACCCATAGCCCAAGATATTTTTCTTTTTTAGATTGTTGCAGTACGTCATTATTAATGGTAAGAGGGGTAAAATCTGGTATGGGTTTATTTTTAGCTGCAAAAATCATAAATGATGTTTTTGATGTGTTGACTGTAAGTAGATTATATTTAAACCATTCATTTAGGATATTTAGGTCTCTTTGTGCATCAATTATTATGTCATGGATAGATTTATCAAAGTAAAAGAGGCACGTATCGTCCGCGTACAGTGTTAGGTGTCCTTTTAGTCCTATTGTATTTATATTATTTAAATAAATTAAAAAAATTAGGGGACCAATTATGGAACCTTGGGGAATGCCATAAGTGACATTTTGCGGAGAACTTACAAAGTTATCTATTTTTACAACTTGCCGTCTATTCTGTAGGTACGATGTAAACATATTGAGAGCCATTCCTGTGACACCTGCGTTACATAATTTTTGAATTAACTTTTTATGACTAACGGTGTCAAATGCCTTTTTTAGGTCAATAAATATCCCTAAAGCAATGCATTTTTTGTCTATGTATGTTTTAATTTTAGTCACTAAGTCTATGGTTGCTGTTAGGGTACTTGCCTTCGGTCTGAAACCGTATTGTTGGTCAATAAAAAACTTTTTTTCTTCGAGGTAATTGTTTAGACGTGTATACAACACTCGCTCAAAAATTTTTGACAAAACCGGCAAGACTGATATCGGTCTATAATTGCTCGGATCAGTTTTAATTCCCGACTTGTAATCTACCTGGATGGGATTGGATTTTCATCCAAATAATTAAGTCTTTAGTTCTGTGAATGGGGTCTTACTAACAGACAAAGGAGCACGACGCTAAAGACAGACAGAAACAATAGCCTGATTAAAAGGTTTCTTTTATAAAAATAAAATAATTCTTTTATATCTTTTATAAATATATAACAAAAAAAAAATATTTCTACAACAGGATTGGATAACAATTTTAAGGTGCATCGGGCTTATATTGGATCTGGGGTAAGATCGGTTCAATGTAGCAACTGCTTAATCCAGGGTTTTTTCAATTTTTACACCATTGTGTATAGAGTTATTAGAAACACTGATTTATAAACCTACCTTTCATACTTAAGTCTAGCAAATTTCTAGTTTAAACCAACATTATTATCGCAGAGATAAAAATATTTTGATACATCCTAATCCTAAAAATCCGTCCGATCTGACCTCGATGTGCCTTATAAATTAACAGAATTTAGTCTAAATATAAATTTATGACGCGGGTATAAAGGTACACCTACTCAAAGTATTTAACTTTCTAATTAACGAGTTACACAAGGCATTCTATAATTAGATTGCTTACCTTAGAAATTCAATTTTTAAGCAGATACATGCGTCACTGATGTTTACTTGCGTACAAAATTGTTGCAAAACGAAACAAAAATAACAGCGCGCACGTGGAACACGGTAGATCTACGTTATAGAAGTTCTTTCTAATAAAATATCACATAAAACTATGGTTCTTGGCGTTTCTTTAACAAAGTTTTTTTTTATTTTTTGTTTTGCTTGCTCTATCTGCATCTGCACAGCAAACAAACACACACACGTGACACACACGACCGACACTCACTCAATATATTCAACTCACGCTTTAGCTTGCGTGCCTAGTTGTAAGTAGTTAGACTACGGTAGATAGGTACTTTATTTTAGGCTAAACTTGCACTAGAACTTTTCATTCAAAGCAAAGCATACAACGGACGTTCTCACAAATCGACGACGCGACGTGAGTGAAGTGAAATGAGTGAACTAACAACGGAACGTCGTTGTTCAACCGTCGTAGGTCGGCCCCGTCTAGGTAGGTTAGGTACTAATAGTACAATACGATTCGGTCGTGTTGCGCTAGTGTAGTACGTACGAAGGAATAGTGGTAAGAGTCTCGATGCGACGGACGACTGGCGCAGGTCACGTTTTTCTTTCACATTACTTGGTTGCCTAACTGTCATAACCTTCATGAGTGATGTCTGCACGTAGGTAGGTACCTATGAGTTCGATTTGACGATGTATCGAAACTATACTCGATACAATGTTCGTTGAAATCACCTTTTTAGTGTTGCAAATATTTTAAAGTAGGTACTTAGGTACGTACTCACTGTTTTTTTAAATTATTTATTTATTTATTTATTCACTTACAAAAATAGCATAACAGAACGAATTCCAAGGCGCTATTTTACTTACTTAAAAATTATACGATTGTTGGTAGAATTACTTAGCGCATGATCATTAATGTTAAGTGGTTTTCATCACTACACATTGCCTTGCAAGTCACGTTCATTATGAACATGTCCTACGATGTTTTAAATAGGTAAGTAGGTACCTACCAATAATTTTCACCCAAATTGTTTTTGTCCCTTTTATTACACTTAGGTGGGTACTTACAAACTTAAATTCAAATATTGGCGTGAAATCATCGCGTGATGGGATTAAGTTTATTACCGGTTCCCTTAGGCTTAGTCGGTTGTTTTTCTTTTTTTCGAAAAAACTATACAAACTTTTGCCGCCCATTTACGGGGTACCTACCTACCTAGTTCGGTAAAATATTGAATATTGAATTTTGCAATGATGAATAGGTAGGTAGTTAAAAAGTAAATAGTCTTTATTAGTATTTGAATTTTAAGTACAATCCCAAGTTTCAAACAAATAGCACACACAATGCGTTATAAAGTATCTGCAAAAACCTTAGGAACTCTATAATGTCCTAATGACGACTGATGTGGCGCGACGGGCCATAATATCTATGTAAGTATCTAATGTGTTGTATTAAAGCTATAATCCAGTGTATTGTATATAGGCTTGGTCGCGAGGAACTGGCGCTTAGATTCTCCTAGATTTAAGACGTTTCAAGATGATCTCTGCGGATTTTATACTGAATAAATGCTTTTTGACTTTGACTTTGACTAAGTATATCAGTCATCTAGTACCCATAACACAAGCTCTGCTTAGCTTGGGGCTAGATGTTGCTGTGTGGATTGTCCAGCATTATTATTATTAATGATTACTCAGATAGCGAAGTTATCGTAGTGCACATATCGATTAATTTGAAAAAATCATTGTTCAAGATTACCTACAACCTACATCATGGTTTATTCACAATTGACTTAGTTTTTTTAAGACAACATTTTTGCGATTTATTTTCTTTTACATCTTTCTCATCACAATAGTATCGAATATCGATACAAAACAGGTACTTAGTTTAAATATAACAACACTAGGGAACGCTCAAAAACACGTGCCGTGCGTGACGTAGCTTTAGGGAGGAGTTTGGTAGAGCGAGATGGAGTTATTACTTTAGTAGACAGAGTAATAATTACAAATATGGCCAAACCACAACCAGCTGTACCTCCTTGTCTAAGCTGTGTGTACTGTGTAGTATAATACTCTAAACTAAATTACATTACTTCACAGCTCGTGTCATGATAGGTACCTCAACCTACCTCCTACCTACTTTGAATTGAAAATGATTATAATGTGCCTACCTGACTGTGAAATGAAAGTGACATCAATACTTATCTGTGAAATTAAGGTGACATCATCTTTCTGCCCGTATCCCACACTAGGTAGGTATGTGGGGACCCACATTTTTTTGAAGTAATACCTCTAAAAGTGGCTACACACGACCCTAAAATCACTGGCAATATCGGGACAGCGGTAGTGGGGATAATTGTCCCTAAATGTGAGCTCGCTCAGAGCGATTTAGGGACGATAAAAATCGGGTAGGATTTGCCTACACATGAGGCGATTTATGATACGATCTAGGAGGGTCCTCCCCCCCCACCACTGTCCCGATATTGCAAGTGATTTTAGGGTCGTGTGTAGCCGCGACTTCCGACAAGGTACTACCATGGAGGGGGTATGAAAGCACTGTTCGTTCTTTCTCTCTTTCTCTCATAGCCAGTTACGTAGAAGTTTCACTTCATTCGTGTGGTCTATATGATGGACGTTAACTAAGTCCATCATCGCCGGAATTAATAGCATTTCCCGGTAGTGTGGCCGCAGCATTACATGCACAGCTTATGTAGGTACCTACCTACCTAGGTAGTGTGTGCGACACTGGTTTCGGTTGGATAACCAACTGTCGGTGCCGATGTTTTGTGTTAGGTACTTACTACCTACCTAGGTACCTACCTACTTATATTTATTGATTAACTGGGCCTGGGCCGCAACATAAGTGGGTACCTATTAGGTACCTACTTCATTCAACAGTAAGGCATTAACAATAATTTTGAGGTAGATACTTACTTACTTAAACCTAACCTACCTAAACTTAAGCCTACCTAACATGTTGTGTACCTACATAAATAATAGTAGTCACTAGTCGGTCAGAAAATATGGAAAAAATGACTTACCACCTTTTTTACCGTTTGGAGAGAATTTTACTGACTTGAATAAACGTTTTTAGCTTACTCAGTTGACACTAGAAATACCTACCTAGTCTGTCGGATGACGGTCAGATGTCCAGAAGAGATTATCTTGCCATGAACAAACTGCGATTTTGTATACTAAATGCTTAGACGAGTTAACCACCTAAATACCCTGTGACCGTATCATGTCATAGGTACCTATTATGATATCATAATATGTAGTTGGTAGTATTATACCTACTACTTTGACGACCGATGTGGCGTGGCGGGCGAGAGTCCGCCTGCGACGCAGGAGGTTGCGGGTTCGATTCCCGCCTTGGAATAAATGTTTGTACGATCTGCAAATATTTATTCCAGGTGTTCTGGGTATTTTCTATGTACAATAAAAAATATCTATGTATGTAATATTGTATTGTATTAAGTATTTACCTACATACCTACTATTGTGTTACTACTACCTACACCCATAGTGTTAAAAAAGTTACATAGACTGTGCCATACTATATTCTACATTGTAGTAGGTAGGTAGGCTACCTACCTACCAGCGGCGTAATGACGGCGGCTGCGGACGATACATTATTATTTCTCCGCGACAGCGAGCGGCACGCGGCAATTAATCAACACGTGCAGACTGATTGTAAAGTTCTTTTTATTCTATGGTATAGGTACTACCGACCGACCAGCCATAATAAGGTACCTACCTAAATATCTGCCAGTAGGTACCTACCTACATACCTAGCGTAATATAAATTGGTAATAGGTAGATCTGCGTAAATCAAGTAGGTAGGTACCTTACATAGGTACCTACCAATGGCGTAGCGTGCCTTGGTGGGGCCCCATATAAAAATTTGTTTAAGGGCCCTTATTAGGAAAGGTAGAGATTTCTGACAAAAGAAAAAAATGTTTGCATAAAATTAAAAGAAATATTTATTCATCATAATTATCTATCTGTCACTTTCTCCAAATGTTTACAAACAATTCAAATTAAATAATATATAGGTACCTAGGTTAGGTACCTACACTCCCCTTGCCTTTTTCGACTTTTGTCATTTCTGAAAAAAAAAAACTGGGAAGTTTTTCCTTATTAATTTTTGCTTACACACGTCGGGGGCCTCGTAGGTATAATGATACGGCAGATACGGCGGTAGCTACGCCCCTGGTAGGTACATTCCTACCTACCTAGGTACCTACATACATAAGTACTAATTCTTAGATAAATAAACCAAGAAGTAGTAGGTAATAGGTATAATGAAGTAGGTACTTACCTACCTAGCGATTAGAGGTTCAGCATTTCAATTATTATTGTCCTTCCAGCATAGTAGATGTTCTCGATCATCGAAAAAATTCAGAATTTAAGTTACGTAAGTAGGTATCAAATTGATACCTAGGTACTTACGTAACTTAAATTTAATAGGTAGGTAGGTACCTACCTACCTAAATGCTATGCCTAAAGCATTGCATTTACCTAAGTATTGATTATTCAAAAGCCTTTGATAGTTTTTACCATAGGCTTACTTAGGTATCCCTGCATGATTCCATATTATCCTAACCAAAATATTGAAGGTAATATCACACTAATATAGACTTAGACCTTTTACGAAAGAGGTAGGTACCTATTTTAGGTACAGCAATAACACAACTGAACACAACAGCAAATAAATTGACATTCACTGGTCTCTCCTTCCAAATTCAAAAAAGGGTTAGGTAGGTACCAAGGAGATACGCTTTTCCCAAAACATTTTACAGCTAGGTAGGTAGGTACCTACACTTGAAGAAGTTTTTAGATCGCTTGCAACGAGCGGGGCAGATAAAGGAATAGTCCTGAAAGGGAAGCGACGGTTGACAAATCTCCGCTTCGCCAATGACATCGTTCTGTTTTCCTCTTCAGCCGTAGAACTTGGTTGTAGGTAGGTAAGTACGCTCTGCGACCTAAACCTAGCCAGCCTCGAGGTTAGATTAGCGATGTATGCCTCTTTTATAGTAGGTAGGTATATAATATCATTGGATGTATGTAGTATTACCTACATAATGTCAAAGACCAAACTTATGAACAACAGCGCTAAACAAAAACGACATGTAGGAGGGGTCAAGATTAAGGCGGCCAACTCTCTGAAAATTGAATGCGGGACTTTTTGTGGATAGCAATGGTATGAGGGTGAATGCTAAGTACCTATGAAGTTTTTTCACCTACCAAAATTACATAAAATGAGAAAATTTACTGAATCACTTATCATTTATTTTTGAAATCATATTTATCACTAGAGTGACACATTCTAACAAGTTCAGGGTTTTTATTGAGTACCTATGTCATAAAAATCTTCGCAACTGCCCATATTAAATTTAAGTACCTACAAGCAGAGCTCGTAGTGTTTCCACTTTTAGTGACGATTTTTCGGACATCCACAGACAATTCATTAGAGAAAATACTCTTTCCTGTGTGTTGTGTACCTACCTACTATGTGTTGGATAAAGGCGTAGACAGAGTCTCTGTCTACGGATAAAAGCATTGAATAGAAAAATAGAAAAGAAGTATGCGGGACATGCGAGACGCATTTAACGTTTTGCGGGACTATTTTACTAATTATTGCAAAGCGGGATTACATCTAGCATTACGGGACGGTCCCGCAGAATGCGGGGCGGTTGGCCGCCTTAGTCAAGATCGAATAGGTAGTCCATGAGTAAGTAGGTATGTACCTACCTTGGTCAAATTATCTCATTCCAGGCGCGACATGAAAAATAAGTTGCTCGACGCACGGAAAACGCCTGCCGGGTCTAGTTAGGTATTTACCTACCTAATTACGTTATGTGAATACCTATTAACTTTTAGAGATGGCCTAGAAAGGTACCTAACAAATATGAAAGGTAAGTAAGTACCTACTTGTAAAATATTAGAAATTAATTTTTACTTCTAAGCGTAGTAGGTACGTTAAGCTATAGGTACCTACTGCTCGTAAATCCTCTTTAAGAGCGGTTTCAGATTAGCGTTTTATACGCGCGTATAAGCTCGTTTTTGGAAGCGTATGTAGGCGCGTATAGGTGCGCCTTTTGGCCCACGCGCAACTCGTACGAGCGTTGACTTGACGCGCTTCTAAGCTCGTATAAGCGCGGTTGATACCTACTACTGACACGACACCACCGGCACCGGTTCGAGCGAACACGCCGAAATATGCCCGTTTACGCGAGTATGGTTTTTAGAAGCGCGTAATGTAGCGCGCGTATAAGCGCGTATGCTGAAACGACCGTATACGCGCAAAAAAATACGCTAGTCTGAAAACGCTCTAAATCTGACGATGTCGAGTTTAGCCACGCTGCGCTGCGTGTGTGCGACTCGCAACTGTGAGCGTTTGTATCGTATACACGCTAGTGAAGGAGTAGGTAACAAATTTGAACCTTTGTCACGCCGTCGAGCCGTCCGTTGCGCTTCTTGAATTATAGGTGAATTTAAAAAAAATCATATAAAAATAACTAATAGCTAGAACGCCCAACTTTATTTTTTATTAGTAGATAAAAGCTTGAACTTTCATATTATGTATGAATTATAGTTAGGTATAGACCGAAGAAACAACTGATATTTTGATGCGTAAAATTGCGTCTGTGCGTTGTTTTTAAACCTTGTTTTCTCTAAAATATTGTATGAACATTTCACAATTTTATCAATTCATACCAGAAAAGACAAATTGACTATTTATAAAAATAAATCTACCTATCATTTACTACGTTTTTCTTCACCTATTTGCTCATTTTACGAAATCGTGCATTACAAATTAATTTGTTATCCGGTTAAAAGTTATCTAACTTAAAAAAAACGTCAATGCATACCTACCATTATAGATGAATTAAACTTCGAAATGCTTTTACTTTTGCAATCGTAAAACGTTAGCTTAAATAAATATTATCAAGTTTGGCAGACGGCAATTAAAGGGTTCTCAAAACCATTTTTAGTTATTACCTATCTACTTACAGTCTTACGTCAAATAGAGATTATGGTACCTAGGTAGGTACCTATAGCCTAGAGTCGCATCGCATGCAGGCATAACCACCCGACAACATAAATTAAAAGTTAAAGGAAAAACAAAAAGCTTGCAATGGGTAGGTACCTACCATTTACTACCTTTCAAATAAAAACAGTCATTTGAAATCAGAGATTATGAGGTGTGTGTGTGTGTGAGGGTATTATCAGAGGTGGATATATTCATTATCCCCTTTTTTGGAGGAAGTATCTACCCCTTTTATCAAAAATCCCCGACGACAAACAACCAAGTTATCAAGTTTCGTCCAGATCCATTGTGAAATACGACCAACCTGCCAGAGGATAGTCAATTTCGCCAATATAAAAGCAGACGCTTCGCTCGCACGGTCAATATAAATATTTAACCAACAAGCAGTTTTCTCACGAACTAGGAACTAAATAAATGTGACATATATTTTACTGTATTTATTTTTATTTCTCAGTACCTACTCCATTACTTCTATTTTATTAAGATATCAACTTATACTTGTTGTACACTAGTTACAATGTAGAATAGGTAGGTACGAAGTAGGTAAGTACCTATGTAAAATAATAATAACAATAATAATGCTGGATAATCCACACAGCATCATCTAGCCCCAAGCAAAGCAGAGCATGTGTACTAGATGACTGATATACTTAGTACAATACATTACATGCATATATATTTTTTATTATACATAGAAATTACCCAGAACACCCGGAATAAATATTTGTAGATGATACAAACATTTATCCCAAAGTAGGAATCGAACCCGCAACCTCCTACGTCGCAGGACATTCGCCCGCCACGTCACATCGGTCTTCAAAATCGGACCCGACCATTCATAATATTATAGGTTAGCAAGTTCTAGGTACCTACCTACCTCTACCAGAGAATATATAATTAGGTTGTATTTGAAATATGTAATACAGACAGCATCAGGAGTTCATATCCTTTTTAGAACTTCGTTCGAAATCGTTAGTTCTTAGCATAGTTTATAATAATACAACATAGTTTTTACTTCTCAATCATAGTAGGTAGTTTGGTTAATAACACAAAAAATCTAGGTAGTTTACATTCATAAAGTATTTTTGAAACTTTGTTGGATCATCATTTACTTTGATGCTGACTGTTTTGACATGTTTTGAGACCTAAACCTACAAAAACTATTAGATTAAATCTAGAAAAAGTTAAAAATAAATAAATTTTAATAGGGAAGGCACATGTTTTTTTTTCAATATAATAAGTTATATTTAAATACGTATCGTAATATAGCAAATTAGCCAACAGCAGCTAGAAGGAGGGTTGCTATCTCTTCCTTGGGCGAACGCACCGTCAGCTGCATAGTAACCGCGCCTTGTGCTGCTACTAGTCTAGCTCGCATTAAAACTGGCACACCCGAGCGCCATAAGCCTCCTCCGCGTATTTCCTTTACTGCGTCACCACTGACAGATTCTATTGGCATTCCCAAATGCTCGCAAACCGCTTTAGCAGCTTCACCAACATCGGTCTGCGATAAGCCGAAAGTGTCACACGCTTCCACCGAGTCGGTAGCTCCTAATGCCCAAGAGGCTTCCCAATCGGATGTCACGGCGCGCGTGCGTAGCTGATCCGCACATCCCAACTCAAACTCTTCCAGGCGGTAGGTATCAGCGTACCCTTCGTAGGAATCCGGCATGCCAGTGGTTGGATCGCAGTCACGCACTACGAATTCTAGTGTGGAGTTGAACGAGCCCAGCGTATCGATAGGGTTAGCCGGGAATTCAAATGCATGAAATACGCTTCCTGGTACATTGTAAGGTAGTTGGCTGCAGTGCACGTTAGAAAGATGCTTATAACCTGGAGGCGGCTCTAGGCGGACATAGATGTTCTCTAGAAGCTGGTCACTGAGAGTATTCAAACATTCAAACTGCAAAACCAAATGCCGAGCAAAAACATGTTTGGTACACTGCACACGATACTCAGTCTCTGGTTCAGTCAGGTCGATAGTTTCGCAACTCTTAAAAATGGGTCCGAATCTGTCACTATCAGGAATAGTCTTCAAAACATCTATGTATTGCTCTTCTCGAGACAGTGTCGGTTTAGTACGTGCTTGTATTTCTACTGGGGTTTCTACGATTTGTTTGGGCTCCTCTACTGTAGGAACTATAGCAATGTTAAACGGCTCATTGGGCGAAGTGGCCAAATGATCGGTAAGCGCTTTTTCGAGTAGAATAGGATTCGGAACCTGTACATCGGTGATATAATCATTGATAAGCTGAGCATCGCCGGACTGTAGTATAGCGCTGTAGTAAACAGCGCGATCACGAACTTCGTCTTCGTCATCAAGTTGGCAGCGGGCCAGCAGCACCATTACATTTGTAAGTAGTTCTGGACGCGCCGCACCGAATCGAGCTACAGCCGAAACCGCAGCCGCCCTCACCGGACCCGACTCTAAGATGACTCTGTTGTATATATACCGGATGTATCTAGATGGTTGGCGAGCTTTAGGACCGTCGCGCCCGAGAACATGCAAAATACGAACGGCCAGCGAAGAATGTTCACAATCTTCTATAAACTCACACAGATGGGCAAGCCCTGTTTCTTTAGCATCTGGATTTTCTTCAACCAGGGCTATAATCGCATCAGCGATCGCACTTTTGTACTGCACGCCGCCCTCTTCTCGGAGCATACCAGCAAGGAACGATGCAAGAGACGCGTGTTTGCGCGGATATTTAGCACATAATCGTTTTATAGCTTGTACAACAACAATTTTGAATTCGTCTGATATTTCTGACATGAAGCTGGAAATTTGTTTCATGAGACGATCAATGGAGCTTTCAGATCCAGTTGCGAGCAAAGTAGTGACGGCTAATGTGGCGACAGAGCGGTTTGGATCGCTGATTAGGTTTTCAAGGTCGACAGCGCACGCGGCGACCGCACTCGGATGCTTGGCAGTCAGCTTAGCTAGTGTCCGGGCACCTGCGAGGCGCAATGTCGCTTTAGAAGAACCGCAAAAAATTTGAAGCACAGATACAGCTTGGGCCAGGTCTTTTGCTGATTTTCTAAGATTTACTACGGCATGGGCAGCTTCATAGACGACAATCTCAGATTTATGACGCAGACACGACATGATGAACTCCAAGTAAGGTTCAGAAGCCTCTGAAGTGTCTTCTTCAGCAAGTTTGGCAACATGACGGATCAGTAGACAAAGTGCATATGGTGACAGTCGGTGTGGGGTACGCATCATTTTCTGCATAAGCTTGATAGTGGATAGTCGGTCGTTGCGTCGAACATTTGCAACTACAGCAAGTGCATGGTAGGACACTAGGCCACCATCAGATGTCATGGCTTCCTGCAAAACAAAAAGTACAATTGTGTGAAAACACTGACTGTGATGAAATTTTATTTCCTGACGTGAATAATGCACAGCCTAAGCCACTGGTTGTATATTCTTGTATCTAGTAAATAGTAGTTTATAAGCTGGATCTAGGTATAAGCGAATTCCAGTAAGTTGATAGGAGAGGAGTTAAGTCTCATGTGCCCGTAGTGTAACTGGTACTCACACCCTTTAAAAAAAAAGATGATGATGGTATTTAATGCATACTAATATACCCTAAACTAAAGTCACGTCTCTACGTGTGGTATAGGTTGTATGTTGTCTATATGTCAGTCAGACAGGACAAAGATTCTTATAATTGGAATAGATTTGATACATATTGTATCTGCAACCATTAGTGAAAAGCCTATACTGAATGTTGTATTCATCCAATGAGTTGTATCACTGTCATTTGACTTTGAAAGGAATGTGATCTTTTAGAATAGTAATATTGACGATTATTTATTGAAGAAAATGCTTGATATGTTATTATTTATTATTGCTTGATACAAATTAAACATACTGTCAACAGAAAAAGTAAAATTTAGTACCAAGTCAGCATTTACACAATTGTGTTAGGACATTAAAGTTAGAATGTAAAAATCTTATAATGTAAAGTGAGATAATTATCTTGAATATTATTCTCACCAATCTGAGCTCGAGTTCTGAGGTGAGGCACAAACCAACAAACAAATACTGTCCAATGTACTATAATAATCAAAGTCTATAGTGTGGTTGATACAATAATAGAGGATAAATAAGTAGAGAAACACTATGGAAAATCGTTACCTGAGCTTCATTAACCCAGCGACGAACTAATTCTGGAACAGTCGAAGATAGGTGGAGTGCAGAGACGAGAGCAGCAGAACTTACAGCTGGATTTTTGTCCACAATCGCTTGTTTCATGTAGCGCTCAATAGCTTGTAGCATAGTATTGTCTGTTATACTGCATAAGGCACGGATTGCTGCAGCACGGTATAGATCCTCTTTACCAGTCATGTCCTTCGTAAGTGATGATGTTACTATTATCACGTCTTGGGCGATGGGACTGAGTTCCTTGATACATAAGTACACAAGTCGACGCAACATAACATCTTTGGATTGAAAAAGCTTTGTTGTTGCAAAAAATACATCAGTGGCTTCTTGAGTAGAAAGATTTTCACCTTGGTTGAGTAAATACACAACCTTAGTTAATATCAAAATGCATTTTCTTGGATTTACAGGAGCAGTGTTAAAATATTTTGCCTCTTGCAGAACAGTTGTTTTGTCCAGATTTGAAAACAGATGCCCACCTGATTCGTCGTCTTCATTTTTGTCGCGACGACTCATTTTCATCTTAGATATAATTTGTAATTCCACAAAACTGTTTGAAACTAGGTATTTACTTGTAGGTACTGTACAGTCCCATTCGAATCAAAAGGAAACAGAAACGAACGAATTCTATTGACCAAAACAGGAAAGAAAATTAAGGTAAAAACGTAGTACCTACTACGTAGACAGTTGTATTCTCTGTCTACGACAAGTACTCTGTGTCTACGACCGACCTACTACACTTTTAAGACTTCGCAAAGTATTCTGTGCTATTTCGTCTGCTGCTTATGTGGCGAAACTGCCCAGTGCTGCCAGCACACAACCAAGAAATGGTCAAAGCCCAACTTACCACCCGATTTTCAAAGGCCGGTATTTATAAAAATAAACAAAATTCTATTGCGAATACCTTAATATTATAGGTATCAAACCTACCGAAGCGATCAACGCATCTAAGCAATGCTTTGCTGCAATGTTCTAACGTGTATTTTTTCCACCAACCCTATTGTCATACACTGTGAGTTATTGTTCATAACTAAGAACCTGCATGGAAAATGTTTTTACTATAATTGGTTTGACTATGTAGGTACAATGCAATGCTACCTAAATTGATGCTACACGAAACATAAAAGATTTAGTATTGGTGTAAAAATACATTATCCTTTTTCACGTCAAATCATTTAATTTTATTTTGAACTACCTACTTCCACTATTGTCATAGTGTCATGAAGTTTTACGTCAGTAGGTAAGTACTTAGGTACTTTCAGTCTATAAAAAAGTACTCTGTGGTAGGTACCTAGGCAGTTCGCGATAATACACTGATGAATAAGAGGACATCGCAGCGACTAGGCGGGCTAGGCAGCAGGAGTGCTTAGGCACAGCTAGACAGCCACCCCCCCCCCGCTGCCTAGCTAAAGCGCCCCTAGGTATAGCCATCACAGCTCACACTCAGTAGAATCAGCCCCCCGGGGGCTAAGCTGGCAGCACTAGAACTGGCGGACTGGATAAGCTAGCAGACGTGTCATGTTAATGTCATCTTGCTATTGTCAGTTTTTAGAGCGAATCTAGGGGCACGGCCGTAATCATCCTTTTCTCAAAGCAGTTCAGGCCCATTTTTGACCCCCATATTATTTCTAGAGAGACCTCCATTTGTTTTACTGTAGCAAATTCTGTCGAAATTGACATTGCCAAAATTCTGGCAGTTAGATCCACAGAAGACAAAAATTTGGAAGAAGTTACGGCTGCTAGGGTATTGTAGTATGGTATATTTTGAGGGTCTAAATAGGTAGGTAGGTACGTACTTGTTTTGCAAATCACGACGCTATAGTACACTCAGCAAGTACCTATCTAAGTAAGCATTCTATTAGCTATCTGGCACCCATAGTACAAGCTTAACTTAAGTTATTGGGCCACTAGAGGGTGTTGTGTGAATGTTAGTCAATATTTATTTACTCTGTGTGTCAAGGACTCCGGTTAATGTAAAACCATGGAAAACACAGCCCAGGACATTACAGCCAAGGAATACGCAACCAGAAAAACACAACCAAAATGTACACGAAAAAAGCTTATGCTTCGTTCAGTCTAAAGAGTCAAGTTGTATCATCCTATTTTGAGATTAGTGTAGCTAGGTCATACAGTTTTATTTCTGGTGCTTCGGCGGCTGCTATTACCAAAGTCAAAGAGCATTTATTCAGTAATATCCGCAGGGATCATCTTAGATCTAAGCGCCAGCTCCTCGAAACCAAGCCTAGAGGAACCGGCAAGAAACTTACGGCTTTGTTCCTACCGTTTTTTGTCTAGTCACATTAAACATGTTAAAGCAATCATACCAAGAACTTAATTTACAACAAAGTTCAAAAGACAGCACACGCTACGCTTCAACTAAGAATAATGCTTACAATTAATGGATTCAATTAAGAGAATAGCAGTAGGTACAGGCATTGCAAAATATATCTTACCTGCCGATGATAGATAGAGCGAGCGGAACATCTGACCACGCTGATTTATCAGTAACTATTTAAGGTATAGTAGTATGCTTTCTTTATAAGATTTGTCCTAGTGTAGGCTTTGAATTTTCGAATAGGAAGAAGCACGCTCGCTTTGCTCGATCGCTCACCTCGCGTGTTTTTTTTTTGTAAACTAAAATCTCACTCACAATCACACTCTAACATAACACTAAAAAAGTGTTAGAGTGAGTGCAATTGTCTTGTTTTCCAAGGGTGTACAACATTTTGTATTACCTGGAAAGCACGACCATGGAATAGGATGCTAAATGTAATTGTAATTTCTGGTTACGTTTTCCATGGTTGTGTATTCCATGGTTGTGTTATCACGGCACCCTCTGTGCCAAGTAGGTACCTACACATATTCTAAAATCGCCTTAGCTAGGCACCTGTTATTTTAGGTAGGTAGGTAGGTACCTAAGTAATGTAGCCCAACCATTTCAATATGTAAATAATAATATCCTAAAAGCTTGATATTCAGTTATAAATCTTTGTCATTTGCTGCATGACTCCACTCCAATCAGTGATCGATTAGATACAACAGATGATATACCGATTTCATAATTTATTTCAGGCGGAAAGTCTCACTCTGCTTAATCAAACGTACCTATGCGCGCGCCGCACGTGCTCAGTCTCGAAACGGCGACGGCAGCGGCGGCGGCGGCGGCGCTGCGCCCGCTAACCTGTTGAAATCTCATAATCAGACAAAATATATAAAAACTAATGTACCTGCGTAACATTAGACTTATTTATTTTAAGTGAAACGTAAATATTGTAGGTATGTTCCTATCCCATCCTCTTTCATCACGTTATTTATTTCCTTTTCTTTCACGCAGACACCGGAGGCTAGCCGCGATTTATTGATTTTATCCTTCCTCATCTCTTGGTCTATTCTATACCTACTTAAGTAGTACTTAAGTAGGTATATCCTTAAGTAGTACTTAAGTAGGTATATCTATGCCCTGGTACAGATTATTTTCTTATCAATTCTGACAGAAACGTGAAAGCTAGCTAGAGCTGTATTTTAGTAGGTACCTAGGAAGGTTTGTAGGTACCTATATGCTATCTTGCCATCAGTGTAACAGTGGTAAAAGTACAACGGCGAGTTTAACGACCCAAAGGCCAATCAGTAAGGTAGGTAAAAAGGTGGGTAGGTAGGTATCTATCTACCTATAGGTAGGTTCCTACCCATCTTTTTAGGGTTCCGTAGCCAAACGGAACCCTTATGGATTCGTCATGTCTGTCTGTCTGTCCGTCCGCATGTCACAGCCACTTTTTTCCAAAACTACCTAGGTACTACGAAAAAAACATAAATTTTGGGGGGTCCCCATACTTAGACTGAAACTCAAAATTTTTTTTTCATCTAACCCATACGTACCTACCTATCTATGGATAGTTCTTCAAAAATGATATTGAGGTTTCTAATATAATTTTTTGCGCAAGAGACACTTCCAAAGTGGTAAAATGTGTCACCCCCCTGTAACTTCTAAATGGGGACCCGTCATAGTTTTATCTATGAATGCAGTTTTATAGGCCTTGAGAAACTAAAACATAAAGTGCAAAATTTTTTTTTTTACGGCCATAACTGACTAGGTTATGGCCAAAATACCGAACGAGGCTCACTGACCGCGCGAACAGCCTAGCGCTGGGTCATTGTGACATCTGGGTCATTGTGACGTCATGTCACAATGACCCAGCGCTAGCCGCCGAACCCGCGCGGTTTTATTAAAAAAAAAAAATTTAAGCCGCAACACGACCCGCGCAGATCGAGTGAACTTTAATAAATGAATGGCGGAGAGCGCGCGCGTGGGCGCAAGGGAATCGTGATGTCACGATTACCTGAGATGAGCTATTCGGCCGGCCCGCGGTTGGCTGGTACAAAATGTGTAATATCTTCGCAACCAATGGAACGATTTCAATGATTTAAAAACTATCTTACCTAAACGAGTAAAAGGATCCATTACATAGATAATAAATGCATTTTCCGACTTGGTACGGGACCTCATTAAGAGAATGATAAAACTAAAAAAAATATATGATGTAGGTACATTACCATGCAAACTTCCACCGAAAATTGGTTTGAACGAGATCTAGTAAGTAGTTTTTTTTAATACGTCATAAATCGTTAACCGCAATTAACCTTTCATTCAATCAACTCTAATAGGTATAAAAATAAAAACAACAAGTACAACAACAAGTTACAACGAACTACAAGAATCTTTATATTATGTTACTTACTGCTACGGAACCCTTCATGAGCGAGTCCGACTCGCACTTGGCCGCATTTTATTTGGTGGATTTCATTGATTTTTACACCCACTACACACCTAGGTACCTACATTACTTACCCACTTACTTATATTATATTTATACACAGCAGTAAAAACTGACCAACTGGATGGATATTAGCTTCAGTTTGACCTAGCTTGGTAAGTAGGTACTTGGTGGGCGGACTGGTTTCCGCAACTAGGCCGCTGATGGGCCCTTTTTGCGTTTGACCTAACTATAATATTACAAAAAGTTCGAGGTTGCAAACCGAAATCCGTAAATCCGGAAAACGTAAAAAACTCAGAATCTGCCTGCTGGTCATGGCTGTGACATTCCAAGGCTGCTACAACTGTTCAATAGCTATGTACCTACATATCACATAGGTACCTATGTAGGTACCTACCTACCTAGATACTTCGTCTCACCTGTCACTTTAGTCCGTCTAATTAGACCAGACTACCTAAATAGGTAGGTAGGTACTTCATGTTTTACCCGTTTTAGGTAGGAGGTACCTTACCTACTTGTTTATCCCTACCGAATATAAATATTTTGTTCTTTTTAAACACAGTTCATCTGAGTTACCTACTTAGTTGCATGATACATAAGGTACAAAAGTAAGTAGGTAATAATATATTGTAATTCATTTTGTTTCAGACCATACAAACAGGCCCCAATCATAAAGTCGTTCAAAATCTTCTAAGTCAAGGTAGCGAACAGTAGTGCGGTGCGTCCGCATCACAATAACGACTTGCATCCTATCCTGCACTAGTTTATCATCTACGGTTATCGTCCTCAGTGCGTGAATAACAGTGCAATAAGTAGGTAAGTACCTCCCTACATTAACTATCTAGCTAGCTTTCCCCTCACCACTACACAACTTGGTTATACCTAAAACTTGCTTTTTGGTTCACACTAAATATTATAATTATTTATTACGGCCCTATTTGTAACATAGATAACACTACCTACCTGCTTAGGTAATTATCGAAGTGGTATTTTTGATTAGAGTTAAAATTTATTTAACACTAGGTGTTTTCATTTCATTTACCTACCTACTTATCCTGTTCGAACCCATGCTACAATTTTGATGTACCTAAGTAACCGCTTAAAAAAAAAAGGAGGGAGTCCATCCAGCCAGTTGGCTGTAATTTCGTTAATATTTATATTTTTATAAGTATGCTAGACGATATCTCCGTCAATTACCTATAAACCGATTTATGTGATTGAGACAGACGTGCTTATCTCAAGGTTAGTCCTTAGTCCTTTTATCTATGTAGGGTGTATTGTTCTTAGAAATATGTATAAGTAGGTAAATATTAATCATCAGTCGTAATAGGTACCTAATGGCCGTGGCGCGTCGAAATATTTTTTCGCAAGTATTTTGGGCAGTTTTAGTTTACTTTTAGAGCCTGTTCAGATGACGCGTTTCTATTTTTATATTGCGTCCGTTTTGCGCGCGAGTATAATGGAAGGGATTCAGTTATTTGAATCTCCATACGAAATATTATGTCCACTCGCCGCGGACTCGTGCGTACAACCGGTACGACTGGGCGAGGCAATGGTGCCCGAGTAGGTATCTCGATTCGCGCGGCGCTCTCGCGTTAAACAAGCGAGTGAATAAACGCGCCAGAAATTCTGGACGGGATCGGGATGTAGGTATGTAAGCTCTAGTACCTACCTACCTCGGAAACGCGCGAGAGATTACGCGCGAAATAGTTCAAAGTACAATGAGTAGATTCAACCGGTGGATTGGAGACGGCTGTATTCTATCTATCTATTTAGCCCGTATGCACCCACTGCTGGGTATAGGCCTCCTCTTTGAAACGCCATTCTCTCCGGTCCTGTGCGAGTCTTCTCCATTGCTGGCCAACTACTGCGACGATATCATCCGACCATCGGGCGGGTGGTCTGCCTCGTGGTCTCTGAGCGTCTCTCGGCCACCATTCGGTAATTGTTGTTGTCCATCTTCCATCATTCCTTCTTACCACATGTCCTGCCCATCTCCACTTCAGGCTTGTGATTCGCATACCTACGTCTACGACTTTCGTACGGCGTCGGATTTCCACGTTGGGTATGTGATCAAGTAGTGAGATACCGAGCATGGCACGCTCCATTGTTCTTTGTGCTACTTTTATTTTATGCATGTATTCCTTTGTGAGCGGCTATGTCTCAGATCCGTATGTTAGTATGGGCAGGACACATTGGTTGTACACCTTGGTCTTCAGGCTCTGTGGAATTTTAGATTTGAAGACGTCTTCCAACTTACCGAAGGCAGCCCATCCCAGCTGAATTCGTCTAGCGATCTCTTTTACTTGGGAATGTCGGCCAAAGGATAAGCAGTGTCCCAGGTATATGTACTCGTCCACCACCTCGATGCGGCAGTTATCCACAATGATGTTGAGATTGGAGGAGGGACGGTTTACCATGATTTTAGTTTTAGACATGTTCATTCTAAGGCCGATTTGTAATGAAGCTTTGTGCAGGTCATAAAGCATTACTTGGAGATCGTCAACGTTTTCAGCTATGACAATCAGATCGTCGGCGAATCTCAGATGTGATATGTGTTGGCCGTTGATTTTGACACCCATATCATTCCAATCAAGTACCTTCATTGCTGCATTAGTGAATCTTATTTTCTACGAAGTGCATTGAAGATGCAAAATAATCTAAAGTCAAAGGGGCGAGGGGACACCTTAATCTAGGTCATCACAAGATACGCTGTTGTCAGAAGCCCAATTTTCGTAACGAAATATGATCAAATTCAAGTTTCGATCGTGTCATTCTTCGAAACTGACATTTCAGACAGACCCAATTTTGTCAATCAAATTGTAATTTCAATTTCGTCTCAAGCAACTCTCAGCTATTTCAACGAACTTTATGTATTCAGCAGATATGTAGGTATTCAAAACATCTGTGCCTGAAAACCACTGGTTGTATTCGGAATTAATAGGCACATTATTACACACTTCCTAAAATACCGGAGAGAACAGAGAAGTGTGTTGAGTTTGCTAACATTGATAGATTCAAGGAGAGTTGGGGAGTCTATGTGTACACATACGTTCTTAATATTGTATGGCAGCATCATATACAAATAGTGCACGCCGATCTTCTAAGATAGCAAGAAATAGTATTTGCAGCTGGAGTATCATTTTAATTTATCTTATTGGTAACGTAATGAGAACCAAGAAAGACCATAATAATACAAAATATGTTGTTACTTACTTCAGTACGTTGCAATATTATGTTATAATCAATAGATTTTATGCAGGCTGTGTTTATCAAAAAACCAAAACGTCTGCGTGCGAAAAAATATTATGCAAGTGATATCATATTATGCATGTTCAGCTATGGTTATTAATATATTGTCTAGACTCTAGACTCTACTATTACAACAACAAGGTCCTGAAACAAACTCACGTTTTAAAGAAATCATATCTCATCAAATGAAGTAAAGTTATTACTAAAAATACTATGCTCTCACATACATCAGTGTGCACTGGCGGTAAACTATTAAAAAGAAACATAACACGATCGTTTTGTTACAGATCGTCATTATGGATGTATACGACGTCATTGTGGTCGGTATGGGTAGCGCTGGCTGTATGGCCAGTGCCACGCTGCAGCACTTGGACAAAAAAGTCTTAGGACTGGAAGCAATGGATCGACTAGGCGGACGAATCCACACCGCATCATTTGGGGGCGGCATTGTGGAGTTGGGGGCAGAATGGTAATTTTACACAACTAAATACTTGCGGCCAATAACATACTTGAATGGTAACCATGGACCGGAAGACGAACTGTAGGACGCCCTCCCACCCGATGGACGACGTTGCTAAGATGTTGCTAGAGTGGACTTATATTGGCTGGTGATTCTAGGCGAAAACTTATACGTCTACAAACAAGATACATTTTTCTTAGACGATCCACATGGTACAACATCAAGAGTAACTTTTACTCATGCTCCTTTGTCAGGGTTTTTGGACGAAGTAAGCTTGGCTAGCATCTGTAACTATCTTTTCAGTCTAGTTATTCTTTTCCACAGGTAAAAAAACGTCAATACATGCGCCGGGTGTCCTTACGATGTTTTCTTCACCGTTGCCGCACAAATAAGTTTGAGTAGAAATTATACCCCACGACGACGCTAGGATCGAAAGACTGACTCGCTTCCACCAGACCATGTTTACCTTCCATATAATTAATACATTTTTCTATACACCTATTTACAGGATACATGGCAGCGAAGAAAACTCTGTCCATAGCTACGCTATCGCAGGTGGTATAGATTTACGACCGCAAGAGCTTGAGCATAAGGTGTATTCGTCAGATGGGCTTGATGGTGACGCAGTTCTTCTTACCAAGCTGACGGAGTTTGCGTTCAACTTAGTTAACCAGCCGCCTATGGAACCTGAGTCGCTTGGCGAGCACATCACGAAGGGGTAGGTACTACTGTTCCTTAGTGTACTTGGATCATATTATGTACATCATCAACGCTATCATCAACAGACTGTAGACCACTACTAGACAAAGACCTCCTTCCACGTGTCCAGGAACAACGATTTTAAATCTTTTTTGATTTGCTGCGATCCTACTTCAACTTGCTCATTCTGAGAGCTATGTCGTCGGAGACATACGTCTACGTCTACGACTACGTCGTAAGAAAACCTAGCAGGGATTCGTTTTCTGTCATCTTTGGAAGCAACCTTAAGCAACATTGTATTTTCATTTTAATTGTTTTTCTAGTGTTTTTTAAGTTCTGATGGGTAATTTTGGTGGTATTTTAACCATCATTACTTGAGGTCTTAGCACAAGTGTGAACAATTGAAATGAAAGTGTGTTGAGGCATCCTGATTTGAACGAAAATGTTTCCCTTTGCTTTTGAAGAAAAACGCCATCATTTTCTTCAAAACCGATGACGGCTAACTTTACTTTTTTTACCGACTCGACTTGACAAAAAAGAATTTATTCAACCCACTTGACATTGGCAAAATTGTCCGCAAGACGGACAGATGCAAAAAAAAAAAAAAAACCGAGCAGTCTATAAAACCCAGAAATTGGAAAGGATACCAACTTTCCGTCTATAAAAAAGTACTCTGTGATACCAACTGTGCCTGGAGACGGTCACCTGATGAAATTCACCCATATTTTGAGCACTCCCTTCATATATCCTTATACCTTGGATGGCTAAGAGATTGATTATTGTTTAGGTAGAGGCCGTCTACCTAAATAGTAGTAGTAAAGTAAGCAATTTACTGCCTTTCAAAGAGCTATTCTGCTCATTATACCAAAGATCCTCATTCTTCCAAATTTTGATGAGACTAGTTAGTCTACTAGCCTAGCTAGTTAGACGAGAAAAGTTTCTTTCCTTGGCTTGGTTTTGGTGTATGATCCTTTTGCTACTTAGTATGCACCTTGTTTCATATTGTACTGGTAAGCATTCTCTTTATACGTCATGTTGCAAACCAACCTGTGTCACTGAATAAGTTTGTTCCAGGCATTTTTAAACCCAATTTGAGCCAAACCCAATTGGTTTTTTTTGAATCTGTTTTCAGGGTGAGAGAATATGGAGAAAATGCACATCCAAATCTTGACAAAAAATACATCGAAAGCTTTTTGAGATGGATGAACCTTGTGGTAGGAACGCATGAAGGCTGTGAAGACTGGGCAAACGTAACGACCCATACCGATTACAAGGAGCTGAACGGACATTCACAGATAAGTTGGCACAAACACGGATACAAGACTTTCTTCGATCTCATGATGGTAAGTTTTTTTACAAAACTGGCGAATAACTACACCAAGTCTATAGGTCTGGACCTGCATTTTATTTCTGGTTCTTGATCACCATTTGATAATCTTTATGCCCCAGTAGAAGTGCCACAGCTATGACATCGGTGGCCAACAAGAACCAGCTTGCACTTGGAATTCTTCAACGAATTTCATTATCTCATACCTTCAAGTCCAGTTTTGTCCGCACAACAGTTTTTGTCCGTAGCAGTACAAGGTTTTCTTCTTTCCCACCAATCCTATTCGTTTATAAGTCCATAGCTGGACATAGGTCTCCCCTATAAGGGGGAGGTTTGCTTAAGTCACCACGCTTGGTAGGCGAATTGTGTACTCAGAAGATGCTTAGGTATGTCCAACACCTGGTGCGTTCCCTAAGTCGCCTCTTGTGACATCCATGGAAAGCAATTGAGGTATTCTATTCTGACCCGGGACCACCATAAAGTAGAAGCAAAGACATGTAGAATTTCTTTCACTTTTGTTACAGAATCGCTATTTTAAAGGGAGCAAGCCATTGGAGATATACTTGAATACTGAAGTAATTAAAATAAGGTTACCAGCGGAACCCTCCTATCCCGTTGAAGTGGTTTGCAATACTAACAACGGCGTTGGAATATATTGTGGCCGGGCTGTGATAGTGACCTTATCAGTGGGCGTGCTCAAAGACAGGTAATATACACGCCACTAATCTATATCCTTTTCTTCTTCCTGATTGACTGACATAATGTATAGACTATGCACTGATAAAGGTGTACTAAGAATGGAATTCTTGAAATTCAGCCCCATAGTCATAACGGTAAGATTACGGTAACCAGTGGTTTTGGTGATGGTAACAGCATAAGATCAGAAACCCAATATTGGGCCTGCTGAATGTCAGTTCATTTGGAAATTATTTAGTTCTACGAGAAAGCTCATAGTTATCCCTATGAAGTAGGTACATCACAACGATTGATCTGTGACCTAAAATAAAATCTACAATTATAACCAATGCTCACACAATATTGATAATTGCTGTAAACGTGTCATCATTTGAGGTACTTTCAGTCAATGTAACGCACCAATTGATCTGTATGTAAATTGGACATACAATTGCTTTAGGTACAATGTTATAGTAGGCACCACGACATCAGCAACTTGATTTACGTTGCGCGGGGTCTAAGTCCAAGCGCGTGTCAAATGACAACGTCAATTGGCGACACCACATGTTTTTTATTACGGCTTGTTGATAGAACAAGCAGATGGCATCGCTTATAACAAAGTATTACCTCGTAAGTCACGCTCATGAGGAACGTTCCCTACAAAACACTGCCCAGCGCCATCAACCTGCGCCATCACCTGTTAAGCTGTATCATGTGTTCCTGTAATTACACCAACAGTCACGCTCTTCAAACAGGAACACAGCAAGCTGCTTGGCGGCAGAAATAGGCATGATGGTAGTACTTCTCTGGACGAGCCCTTCACTAAGAACTCTACTACTACTAAAAACACACGAACACGAAAATTAGTTTGCAGTCGTGAAGCTAATGGGCCAGCTTGTAAATATGGAGGTGCTTAATCATTTCTTGTAGCACACATACCTACGTGAGTATTTTTTTCTTCCAGACACAGTACGCTTTTCCACCCGCCTCTACCAGCGAAGAAGATCAAAGCCATAAAAAATATATCCATCGGTACGGTCAACAAGGTGGTACTTCTCTTTGAAGATATCTGGTGGTCGACCGACGTTTCGTTCTTCTCGTTTCTTTGGCGTGACGAGGACACCGCTGCCGTGCCTGAGCAGGATAAATGGACCACCAACATCTCCGGAGCAAGCTTGTCTATGGCCAACGAAAAATGTCTGGTGTTCTGGTTGAGCGGCAGAGATGCGATATTTGTATGTTTACTAAGAGTAGTTTTTTTTATTATGGCAATGGGTAGGCTATAAAGCTCAAGAAGCGCCGCTGTAGAATTAAAGTTCTCGACTACGAACCGGAAAAGAAGGCGTAGGGCGCCCTCCCACCCGATTTGCCGACGGCGTTGCTAAGATCGCGGGAAGTTGGTGGATGGAAAAGGCTTAAAATCGGTTTGGTTTGATACCTATAGGTCTAAGTTCAGCAGTGGACGTTATACTGACTGATGATGATGATACTTAGTTAGGACTAGCCCTGAGGGATTAGTCCGAACGATGATGATGACGATGAGGTATTGTTCCGAGGCTTTAGGTTTTAATTACTTATTCTTTCTTCTTTAGAGCAATTATGGTCCAATGGGAGTGACCCTGCCTTCTGATCCTAAGGTCGTGGGCTCAAATCCATAGAAAAATTTATGTGGGCAAATGCCAGTGCTCTTAAACGGCGAAGGAAAACATAGAGAGGAAACCAGTTAATACTCTAGTAGCGGCGATGGGCTTGCAACCTGTCACGTATTACGTATTACCTTGCAACCTGTTACCTACTACTGCAAAATGTAGATCTAAATGTAATATCTGGCCGTACCTCTGACTACCCCCTTAGACATCCTAGAAAAATCTCGAGTAGGTACTGGGTACTAAGAGATCTGAAGGATATCTACCGTGCTTGGGGATTAAAGTCTTTGTAATAGCATTGTTGAGCCCAATAGTGAGCCAGTCATGGTAGCAGTTTGCTCTCACGTTTGGTCTTACTCTACTTCTCGGTAGTTCTCTTGCTGTTTTCAACCTTTAGCACGCACGGATAACAAATGTATTGATGGTGAAGAATGACCTGATACTCTTGCGTATAATTATTCTATAAATAGTTATTTATTTATTTTCTTCTTTATGGCACGTTCGACACACAACTTTTGTCAAATCAATCAAATTATGGCAAACTGTAAGCTGTAGGGAGATTTCTGTGTTTGTTTAGTGTAAAACATTATTTTTCCTTAATTCCCAGATCGAGAGTCTGGCAGATGACATAGTGCGTTCAAAACTGATGGCACTTGTCAGGCAGTTTATGGGGAAAAATCTAGAGATTCCGGAACCCATCAACATGATCAGGTAAGAAACTTTAAGTTGTAGTAGAGCTCTTATTAAAGGGCTCCTCTGGGGATTACTACCACCATACCTTTTTCTACCGCCAAGCAGGTTGCTGTGTTCCGGTTTGAAGGGTTTGGGTGCCAGTGAAATTAACTACTAATGCCAGTGAACGCAAATAACATCACTGACTAATCTTGGTTGGACTGGACTGGACTGGAACCTGATTCTTCGTAGGTATTAGTTGAACCTCCATTAGCCGCAAACGTATTCTCGTCTGCTAGAGAGACTGCATAAGTC
Organism: Electrophaes corylata; assembly: GCA_947095575.1. Classification (NCBI taxonomy): domain Eukaryota; kingdom Metazoa; phylum Arthropoda; class Insecta; order Lepidoptera; family Geometridae; genus Electrophaes; species Electrophaes corylata. The sequence goes on along the minus strand of OX352698.1, from coordinate 6,286,211 downwards.
AAATGCATGCTAGAGAAATCGTTTTCTTCGAGCATAAAAACAGATTGCCACACTTATGTACAGTCAGCTGCACTAGAATGTACACAATTTGTAACCTTCAAAATGGTTTCACAGCGGTGCTAAAATATTTACACAACAATTATCCAAAAAATAAGTGAGGTCATCAACTAATTTCATGACTTTTTAGTTTTTGAGGTGTAAGAATTCATCGTTTCGCTGTAATACCGTTGTGAAAGTAAACAATTGTATACATTCTACCTAGTGCAGCTGGCTGTACCTACATCATAGAAAAATAATTAATTAATTTACGCGAAGCTGCTTTGTAATGCTCAGTATCTAAAATCGACCTATTGTCACGGTTATGTAACCCCAGGAACGTGAGGCTTAACACTTGTATGCCTCAGGTTGATGGATGCTGAGCAGTGCATCGTAGGGCAAGTTCGTTAGGAGAGTGACCACAGAACATCAGGTGGGTCATCACTAGTGGTCTATCACTAAGTTGTATGAAAAAAACATGATTCTCTAGAGCTTTTGTCGACTTAAAGGCCTCTTTCTAACGTTTATCTTTCTCGTTGCAGGTCCGGTTGGAACGGAAATAGCTACACACGTGGAAGCTATTCATACGATAACTACGACACTCCGAACCAACCCAACGTGCGCGTCGACTTAGCTGAGCCGGTTTTCGCCCATGGAAAGCCCTGTCTCATGTTTGCTGGTGAAGCCACTCACAAAACTTTATTTTCCACTGTGCACGGAGCTGTCAGGTCCGGTATGCGGGAGGCAGTCAGGTTCATGTCATCAGAAACTGCCGATCATTGGCCAAACAGTAAATACTTTAAATGGATGGAGTGTAATATGATCCGCGACAATGGTCCATTTGATTAGGCATCTTCATTTACCATGGCATAGGGTTTTGAACAAACGAATTAAGAGCAGACCTGGGGCCCAATTCTTGTAACAAAATATCGTAAAACTCAACTCCAAATGGTTTTTTTTTACGAGAATTGAGCCTCTGTGTTTTTGATATAAAGTTTTAGATATAAAAAGTGTTTTAGATATATTTACAAATTCACTTTTCACAGCATTTACACCACTAAAATACCAACGAACTCTTGCTGGTTCTCGAAATCTGTATTAGGTATATTAATTCTATTGCGACGCTCTAATAAGACTGCCCCCAGTAGCCTAACAGTGAGCCTGAATGTCATGGTAGCAGTTTGCTCTCACGTTTGGTCTTACTCTACTTCTCGGTAGTTCATCTTGCTGTTATCAACCTTTAGCACGCACGGATAACAATTGTATTGATGGTGAAGTAGTACCTATCACTCTGAGTAGAGGTTGTCGAAAACTGAAACTGCGTATTCAGACCATAGTTTTGATTACAAAAAAAATTAGAAAAAACGCGAATAAAAAATCGACACTTTTAGTCAGTTTTTCCGTGTTTTTAGCATCAACATCGACAATCCATCATAAAACAAACATCAGTACCTAATTTATCTTATAAAAACGCGTAAAAACTATAGAACACTAAAAACTGAAATCGCGATCATCTGACCGGTCCGTTGTCCCGCGGTCACTGGCACCACGCGGACGTTGACCGCTGTATGGAATACATCGCTGGATGATAAATAGTAATTTCAGCAAAATAATCGTATTACTCTAAATGTATTTGACTGTCAGCTAAGTGGTACTTATAGAATTATAAGACATTGTTGTAGGTAACTTTACACGTTCCTGGTGTATTCGGAAGTGGTTCATTTTTACATTCATCCTTTATCTTTACACCATTGTATTATTTTCTGTATTGATCTGCTAACTTTTATTGATTTCGTTTATTTTATTGTTTTTGTGTTACTGAGTACAATAATTTAATCTGTATATTTCTTAAAATATTATGTTAATTAGTGTAATTGCAGACCAAATGTTTTTTAAATCACCATGTTCATCGTCGTCTCCATACATTATGGATTAAAGACGGTTTGCATTTAAAATCATAAAAAAGTATTTTAAATAGTAACTAGCGAGGTGCGAATCGGGGTGAAATCGGGTCAGGGTTGATGGCAAGACAGGCATTTGTAAGAGATTAGAGAGAAAAAGCCTAAACAGTCTCTGACGAATTGGTTTATCAATAGGTCTGTGATTTTGGCCGAGTTTATTGATGTGCCTGTACCTAATGATAAAAATAATATTGAAATGTGCATATACTTTAGATATAGTTGACTGGCGTGCATATGGAAGGGCGATACCTACCTGCTTACAGCTTTAATCAACTACCTAACTACTTAATGATAAAAATAATATTAAAATGTGCATACTTTATAGTTGACTGGCGTGCATATTGAAGGGCGATACCTACCTCCTTACATCTTTAATCTACTAACGCTTTTATCTGGGGTAAAAATACCAAACAGGCTTTGCGTCTGTTAATGATAATTAATACAGCGTCAGAGGCGACCTTTTCAATCGTGCCCCTATCGCTGTAGTGCCTGCGAGATCGTTTTTAGATGGAGTAGGCTTGCCCATCACCTATTCCATCCTTACAGCTTAGTCAGCCTATTCGACAGGAAAGACATGGTCAATACGTGCGGAGCTAACTAAACCACGGGTTTCTTCACGATGTTTTTCTTCACCATTTAAGAGCACTGACATTGCGTACATTAAATTTTCAAATAAAGATATCCTTTAGTCGACGACCAGGTTCGAACCTTCGACCTTCGGATCAGAAGGTAGGGTCTGGGGTAATTAGGTAGATGCTCATGAATGTTATCTAAAACATATTGTCGTAAACTCGTAATCTATACCAATTTTAAGAATCTTAGCCCTGATTGACTGCCGACGCACAGCCTAAACCACTAGTCGTAGAGACTTGAAATTTTCATGGTATACTTCCCAAAAGGAAGTCCCGAAATTCAACCCCTAAATGGGTACAGAGGGTATTGAGTTTGTATGAAAACTTCACGCGGGTCGCGCGCGTTTTTCTATTCACAAGCCCCAAACAAGATTGTGGATTATTTAATTAACCCATTTAATATTATATACTCGTATGTAGTCTCTTATAGCCTTTTAACTTTGTATAGTGTATTTTTAGTATTAAAAAAAAACACATCAAAGTGGAAGTACAATGTGATAGCTAAGATAAAATTATGCGTTGATTTCCTTAAAAATAATGTAAGTTAGTCTGTAGGCAGTTTTTGACCAATTTATTGATAGTCATTGATAGATTTGAATATTTTTATTATAGTTACTGGAAAATATTTTGGTTTCATGAATGTAAGTATTTCATTTTTCCATGGAAAAGTTAAAATAGTCTTTACATACTTATTTATTATTTTTTTGGGAAATCAAAGCTTTATCTACCTACTTAAAATATTAATTAGGTAAGTAAGTAAGTATATAAAAAATATAATATTTTTCTTTATTATATATTATAATTATGAAGTAGGTAATATAGAATGTCTCGCGTAATATAATGAAGCTTTATTACCTATATATAATAAGTATATAAATGTGTAAAGTGTCCTAACTTACTAAACTTATAAACGTTTTAAGAAGGTACATATCTACCTAATTTGGTAAATCCCTTTGCTTTTTTACTTTACTTAGATCTAAGTAATGTGTCTTGTGCTTAGTATTCTTAAATCAGAGTATATTCATATATCAATGTCTACTCTAACTTTAATAAGGATTATGATAAGTGTTTTAGAGAACAATTTACCTAAGTAAGTACATTACAAAAAATGTATCCTTTATAAATTAAATAATAAGTTTAATCTTATCTCTACATATACAATATACCCTTGGATCAATATACCGTAATATATAATAGCAATACTTTAATTGGAATATCTTAGAACGTATTTCTCTATCTTTGCTGTACTAACCTTTTGTAAACTAACATGATCTTATCAAAACAAAAAACTAAATTATTATAACTAAATTGTATTTATTCTAACCAATCGTAAATGTATGCGGTTTTTATGAAAATAAATGATTATACTAATATTGGTTTTATTAAAGGAGTTGAAGACTCAAAATTCTTACCATCATTTCACAGCATAGGTATTTATAACTGTGTATGACTGATAAAGTCGTGGGCGGGATAGCTAGTTCATAGAATACGCTACTAAAACCTAGAAAAAATCAAAACTGGCTCAAACTGGTTCCAGGCAGCGTTGGACCGGAATATAGTGGTACGTTCCTTTTTTCAATCCAGTGTCCACTCCACAGAACGCACACTGGCCACTGGCTCACTGGACTGGTCCGTATAAACCAGTCAGTCGCTGCCACGCTGTTGTATAGTGACCACACAGCTGAGACTCAAGTCTGAGTTTTAGGGTGTACACGGCTTATGTGTGATTTTTGTACACGATAAGCGCCCCTGCCGGTCGTTAGGAGAACTGTTTTTGTAACTTTTACGGAGGCCACTTCTTCAGGACACTAGAAATTCTGTAGGAACTGTCATTTGACATAAATCCTGCCTGAATACGTGCGCAAAAGAGCTGTTTAGAGCTAATAGTATTGTACGAAAAAAGCTCTTTGCCATTAGCCTATACTAATATATACTACTATTTTGACGACCGATGTGGCGCGGCGGGCGAATGTCCACTTACGACGCAAGAGGTTGCGGGTTCGATTCCTGCCTTGGGATAAATGTTTGTACGATTTGCAAATATTTATTCCCGGTGTTCAGGGTGTTTTCTATGTATAATAAAAATATCTATATATGTAATGTATTGTATTAAGTATATCAGTCATCTAGTACCCATAACACAAACTCTGCTTAGCTTGGGGCTAGATGATGCTGTGTGGATTGTCCAGCATTATTATTATTATTATTACTATACACTAATATTTTAGAGAGGAAGATTTTGTTGTTTGTTTGTTTGCATTGAATAGGCTCCGAAACTGCTGGACCGATTTGAAAAATTGTTTCACCGTTGGGAAGTTATACTGTTCCCGGATAACATAGGCTATAATTATATTTTGGTGGGTGGGTGGGTGTGTGGTGAGATCCGTCGAAATTGGTTGTATAGAATAGCAACACCTTGGAAAAGTCCTAATTCTATGGAAGTAGCCAAACAAGAAGCATGAGCTGGCGTTTTATGAATTGCTTTACAAACTAATAATGCTGGTTGTATGACTTGTATTCCAGAGTATAGCTGAACTTATTAAAGGTTTAGATAACAAAAGTTATTGGTGATTTCTTCTAAGAAACTGAAAACAGGTTTACTGTGTTGGGCGAAGTTTGTAAAAACGGAATCCTTTGTTACTGAGTAGAGTAGCGTCCCGCCTAGTGACTTGCCCCAGCCATTTGCGCATGCGCGGGTTTGGACAGGCGTCACGCCGCCGCGCTGCGACGGGACGCCCTTTACCTTTCATCTTTGCCGTTCTACGCGCTCACACCGGTGATTTATTACGAATCACCAAATGTACTTATTAAGCCTTTTTTTTTGTGAAAGTTTGTGTCTATTTGTGTTTCAAGTATAATGCCATAAAACGCCTGAGGATCGGGTAAGTAGTACCTAGTGTAAACTTGCAATAATTTACTACCAATGAGACTGATACAACTAAAATATAGTTTTGATATTCAGTTTTTTCATTATTACTGACAAGTAGGTATGATCGATGACTAAAGAAACAGTTTTTTCATGGAATCAATGAATAGAAATGCCATATTTACGCATCTGGTATCGTATTTTCAGTTTTAACACACTTGCCGGCTTTTTTATTACCATCGTTTGCATATTTACGGCCCGGCGCAATGTTCATTTCAGGTGCTTGATGCACCTTAAAATGGCCGGCTATGTCATTGCAAAACAGATAAACTGGCCAGACTTTAGATGATTTATACAGCATCAAACGGCTACAACCCTGAAATAATTATGTTGTACGGTTGCGAAAATACCTGTTACATGGTTTTTGATAAAGTTAGTTTGCCTAGCATTTACAAGACAAACGATTTGGTATTTTAAAAAGTGCTTGCACACGATTTTAATTAATATCAGTTGAGCTGCTCAAATACTACAAAAGTGCTGTATAACAACATTATTCCATGAATTGTTTATGTTTGTGAAAAATGTTGTCTGTTAGTAAATAGAGACAAAGTAATCCTTAGTACATAGGATTGTATATTTTTGTGTAGTACCTGATTTAACTTCGTATACCTGAAAAAATATTATTGTACAAAAAGTCTTATGCTATTTAATAATAAAATACTTTGGCAAAATAACATACCTATTTGTATAAATCTTTGGGCTTTTCTTTTGGGCACTTTGGTCTTTGCTGTAAGCCCAAATTGTGTTTCCATCAATAAATAAATAAATGTTTGCCTGTAGGTTTACTCACCATCATCTCCTGCCCTCATCCCACGCTAAGTGGGTCAGCACAACGGGTTCTTTTCTTGTACAGTTCTTATCCAGTCATAGTTGCGGTATTCATTCCTTTCTTACTAATATGAGTAAAAATCGAGATAAAGGAGGGAATATTTCAAACAAACCATCCATCTTTGGTCTACCTCTATTTTTATAACCATTAACATCCATGTCTAAAACTCTTCTCGTTGTATGGCCTTCTTCCCTTCTCATGACATGCCCATACCACACTAACCCATTACTCCTCAACTTGTCTGTCACAGGCTCTACCCTCAAACTTTCTGTAATAAACTACTTACAAACGTATAAATTTATAAACTACATATAAACACTGAAGACCTTTTTAATTTAACATGGGGTTTTGGTCCAATAAAGTTTTCCTTGATTTTTGTTTCCACATTCAAGATGTAAATGTAAAAATATACAACTTTCTCAATCGTGTATTTTTTAATCGTTGAGGTTGGAGCCTCTGAACCTGACCGAATAAACATACCTACTTAAAAACTTATCACGAAGAATTTTCACGTAGAATTTTATAAGTTTTCATACCAATAAATAATTAAACGAGAACGCGAGTCGAGCAAAGACCTCCGTGGGAGTTAAGGCAATTTTCTCTTCTAACAGAAATAAGGTATCATCTTAAGGTATTATCTTGATTACCTCCCTTAGATATCTTCAAAGAATTTTGAGTAGGTACTTTGTACTAAGAGATCTGAGGGGATACCTGCCATGCCTGAGGATTGAAGTCATAAAGCTATTTCATTAAATTTTTTAAATTATAACAAACTTTGTCCTGATTGACTTAAAAAACCGGTAAAATGCGAATCGGACTCGTACACGAAGGGAACCCTTCGTGTACGCACCATTATCTATAATAAAAACGGCAAAAAAATCACGTTTTTTGTATCAGAGCCCGCTTAAATGTTTATTTTACCTGTTTTTTAGTAATTGTTGTTATAGCAGCAACAGAAATACATCATCCTGTGTAAATTTCAACTCTCTAACTATCATGGTTCATGAGATACAGCCTGGTGAAAGACGAACAGACAGACAGACAGCGGACCCTATTACTAATAGGGTCCCGTCATACCTTTTGGGTACGGAACCCTTAAAAACAAGCATTTGCATCTATTGTAGATGAGTTACACAGGGCCAACTTTTTCACTCATACCCCCAATTAACGCGACGCTACAGTGCCTAGGACAGGGGCTTTAGATGGAGTAGACTTGCCTAGCATCTATACCATCCTCAAGAAAGATATGGTCAGTACGCGCGGAGCTGACTAAGTCGTGATTGAACCAAGAATTTGATTGCCGAAACTGAGTCAGTCTGAAATGTCAGTTTCAAAGAATGTCATTGGAGATTGACACGATCGAAACATACATTTTGGGGATTCGTTTTCTATCATCCACAGAGTACTTTTTTATAGACGGAAACTATCATCTTTGGAAGCAACATTGTGTTTTCATTTTAATTGTTTTTCTAGTGTTATTTTAAGTTCTGATGGGTAATTTTGGTGGCATTTTAACCATCATTACTTGAGGTCTTAGCACAAGTGTGAACAATTGAAATGAAAGTGTGTTATGAGGCATCCTGATTTGAACGAAAATGTTTCCCTTTGGTTTTGAAGAAAAACGCCATCTTTTTCTTCAAAACCGATGACGGCTGACTTTACTTTTTACCGACTCGACTTGACTAAAAAGAATTTATTCAATCCACTTGACATTGGCAAAATAGTCGTCCGCAAGACGGACAGATGCCACAAAAAAAAGAAACATACATTTTACGAAATTTCGTTCCGCGAAAATTGAGCCCCAGATTAAAACCCACGACCACGGATCAGAAAGCGGGCACACTCCCACTACTCATCACCTCATCACCTCATACCTCATCATCATCAAATATTTTACCAATAAAGTAATGTATCTGTATTATAAATAAATACTAGTCTACCTATCAACAAGAACCACGTCATCTTCTGAAACCTTCATTCTTCCTACAGCTTCTGGAACCTTAACTCGCAAACAAACATTGCTCTATTTGTGTTATCTGAGACACGTGTCTAGCTAGGTACATGAAAATATCAGAAAATGTTTTTATCGATGTATTATCCTCTAAGTTCGGTATTGTGTTGAACCAAATTGGCGTGTTGGAACTTTTCCTGTTAGATACCTAAAACCGAGAATTGACAGATGGCGACGTTCGTATCGTGATATTGATTCATACTAAGGTTAGGTTGATTACGTAGTAAGATTGATTAGGTATACCTACGTAAATTTCTCTTAAAATTATTCGAATAGAACCTTTGGTTTAAAAGTTACGACGGGTATAAAACGCTAAAAGTTTTTTTTTGTCTATTAATTATATATACACACACATGCATCGGTGGTCTAGTGGGAATGACCCCGTATTCTGATTCTAAGGTCGTAAGTTCGAATCCGGTGATGTACCAATGGATTTTTCGACTGAAAACATTTTGTACACAATGCCAGTGCGCTGAAATGGTGAAGGAAAACATCGTGAGGAAACCAATTAGTACTCTAGCAGCGGCGATAGGCGCAACCTGTCACATATGGAATACCAACTACTGCAAATGTGGGTATACCCACATTTGCAGTAGTTGGTATTCCATATGTACCAAATGTAATATTTGGACATACGTCTGACTAACCATTAGACATCCTCTAAGAATCTCGAAAGACTTGGTACAAAGATATCAACCAATCCTGTGGATTCATTAAAGTCGGGATGCTGTTTCTTTTTTTTTCATTACATTTTTGTATGTAATAATATGTACAAAGATTAGTATCTACTCTATCGTACTAACACGATGTTGAAAAGCCTAAGAAGATGGGAACATACATGCGGACGAAATCGCGGTTGGGATAGAAGAAATACTTTGAAATAATAACGAGCTTTGAAATAATAACAATCATTACAGATACAGCTGTGCATGTTTAAAATTTGTATGTAAAAATAAAATAAATATGTATATTCTGTGGTGTTTAGTTATTACGCTTTTTTTTTTGGATTTGCGTCTTTGTTTTGAATTTGGTTCCTCTAATTGCTTGATCTTCAATATTGATTGAGCAGGAAATGAGATTTGTACGTTAGGTGCTTTGTAATGGTTGAAACAGTAAAAGTAGAGCTCTTTGTTAAAGGTCTGGTCGGGCTAAGTACTGCCACCGTACCTATTTCTGTCGTCAAGCATTGATGCTCGCATTGCTGGGTTCTGGCTTGAAGAGTGTGGGTGCCTGTTAAATTACAGATTCAAAGGTCTAGATGATAAAAATTTACTAGTTTCTGATTTATTCTTTAGTATTTACCTAATTACCAAATTATAGATGCCAAATTTGAACTATCTTTCTGGATGGAACTGGTTAGTTAGGTCAGTCAGTGATAAAAATGACGCTTTTTGGACGTTAATATTTAAATAACCGTTTAAGGTGTGTTTATAAAATTTGGAGCACATTATGTATCTTGCAAGTTTCAAATAGATGAGCCAAATTTAATTTGGTTACGTTAAATAGTTTACGTTGAGTAGTTATGAGGGGGTCAAAAATGGCTCCAAATACGGTGCTGCTCGCCAGTCCGCGTGTCTAGATATCTTGTACAAAGGATTTTTTTTTGTTTCAGGTAACACCTGAAACATGGACCAAGAAAATATATCAAGAAAAATGATACCACTTGTAAATAACCAACTTTTATCACCAGATGAGGAGAAAAATGCTTCTAGTTTTTCTTGTATTATAGAAGAGACATCTGAACCAGCTCGAGAACCTCAAGGGCTGGTCGTAGAAGAGTTGACGTCAAAAGCGTTAACTACAGATGAACTACCCATTCTGCCTACTTTATCACCACATGAATCAGTTTCTGTTTCTTCTAATGCTGTAGAAAATACATCTAACCAAGGTATAAAAGTGCAACCTATAGAAACAGACGTACAACTCGGGTTGTCAACTTTATCACCGCACAATACTGTTGGTGATTCATCTCTTGCATCGCCACCCATATTACACGTCACAGAAGAATCAACAACGCTAGCTTTATCTCTAGAAGAACCGAGCCCAACGCCTCAACCATGCACTGCCGACAACCAGTCAGGTTCTGTTCAAAGGTGTAATTTAAAAAGGAAATTGCCTGAGGCAGCCTCCGATAAGAGTATGGAGTTAAATGATGCCAAAAAACAATTAAACTCATATTTGCCTGTCGAAACTTCTTCACAGGTATCGTTTCCTTCTTTGTTACTACTTCCTGTACTCCCACTACCTCAATCAGACTCTTCAACCAATTTAGCAAATGAAAATGCATCTGAAACAGTTAAAAGAACTTATTTATCTTCAGTGGAACCAGCTTCAATAATACCAGAAACGGCCAGTATCACCACTCCATATCAACCTCCACCAGCTTTACCGTTAGTACCACTAGATATAGAAAACATATCTCTACCAGAAGTAGCTTCATCTTCTTCGCAATCAATTTCACTAATAAATTCGGCAAGCACTAGTTGTTTACCGTACCAGTTATCTGAGACGCCTCTAATGCATCGAATAAGGAGTCTTGGTTTTACTCCTTCTCGTCTGCGTACAATACTAATACGTGCACTGCCTCGTTTATTACGTAATCAGCGTGTATTATCCCCATCACTCAGAGAAATGACGCAAGAAAACGTGAGAGCAACCTTTAGTATACGCTTGCGTTCTGTTTCTCGACGGCCCAATCGACTTCGTTCGTATACTTCACTTTCTAGGCCACTATTTTCTCGTTCATTTTATCGGTTACGGCGCTCGAGAACTATAGCTGACATTGATAATTTAGATGAAATTGATGAAGTACTTACAGTTTCTTTGGAAAATGATCGCTTTTCAATATCAATATTTTCACCCGGTGGTAGTGTTAGTACTTACTCAACTACGTTTCAATATTATCTTCCTGAGAATGTTACCCAAAGAGAGTCTTCAGCAGATTTTCAAATTGGTTTAACCGCGCCAGTACAAAACCTATCTCAAACATTCTGCGTGACTTTGCGCAGTATTATATTGGAAACTTCGGCAACTCCTGCGGTAAATATACCAAATCTTCTACCTTTACAATCCACTACCTACCGTAATCAATTATCTACAGTGAGTTCAGAGTTTTCTGAAAGCCCTGCTCACGAATTAAACGCCACAGCATCTACATCTTCAACACCAGTTCAAAGTGGTACTTTTTCGCCTAAAACTCCTTTGTATGAATATATATCTCCAAATTCATCACCTAGTCAAGTTGATCAGGGTAATGGACTTGACAGAGACATGCCTTTAGACCCTGTCATCTGGCCACCCTCTGGGACCTCTGAGGTTGACTCCCTTCAATCAGCTTATTATTATGATGAAGCATCTCAAATAGACTTCACACCATTGCCACTAGACTCGTCACCTGCTTCTACAACTCAAACATATATATCCCTTCAAAATGCCCAACCGGGTTTTCAATACACAGAACCCTCATTAGATAACTTTTCAACCCAAATCAATTCACTTGTTCAAGCTGATCAACCTGTTTTGCAACCCCCTATCTCTTACGATCTATCAACTGAAATAGATTTACTTGGGAGTGAACCCCTTTCAAGAGGCTTCGAAGAACCTGTGTATGAAGTAATAGCTGCAGCACCTACCCCTTTAACATCGGTTCAATCAGATTCGCTATCTGAAATATCTGTACACGGAGAAACATCTTCAGCTGCATCACGATCGCAATCGTCATTTTCACAATTTTCAGATAATAATATCACTCCCATACCTTTTTCTATGACACTGCAATTAATAAATGATTCCCTACCCCATGTAAGTGCATCGGAATATTTAACGTCATCACTCTCTGACTTAGATAGATCAGGTGCTTTAGCTACTCAACAGGCATGCGAAGTTATTTCTCCATCAGACTTGTTATCTTTACCAAGCCCAGCATCTCCGGTAGATTGGTCCCCATTACCATCACCACTTCCTCCCCCACTAACACCTCCAATATTGCGTAGGATCTCTCTACTTACGCCTAACAATAGTCAACAAATAGATCAAATTGTAGAATGCGACCAAGAAATGCCTTTGGACCCTGCCAGCTTTTCTCGTCCATTAACCACTTCTGCTGGCCAGCGTTCAAGATCTGCCGAACCCAGACCACGGCAATCGAAAATTGAGTCACACGAAATGACACAATCCGTGGATTCATTTGATTTGTCTTTACTCCAACCCCCTCAAAGGGGCCCTTCACGGCGCCGGCGCTACAGTTCAAGTCTTGAGACCACTTTACAGCTTGGCACTCCACCAAAATTAGCAAGGATGGCTAGTGGTTCATCAACAGCTATCAGTCAACCCCTTCAGTCAACCACCAATTATCAGCCACCTACAAATGCTAATGATTTGATTCAGCCTATTAGTCATTTACGAGCTGAACAGCTCCCCCGTTTGCCTGAACCTACTTTTCTTCATTCACAAGTTGGCTCTCCACCTGCCCTCTTTGAACCTGCCATACGCCTTACTCCAGCTGTATCTCCAAAACCAACACATCGTGTTCGCCCTACACTCCTGCCTCATTATAACACTAGATTGCGTTCTCTTATGCAACAGCCCTCAGCCACCCATACGAATAGAGCCCAAACGAGCGACAACCGAGACTGGCGTGAACAACCTCGGATGTTTGAGCCCAGACGTGTCCAAAACATAACCTTGCCACATCGTTTAATGCCAATTTCCGAGGCACCCGATATTTTACCAAGAAATCTATTTTTACATTCTTTACCAGATTCTTCTCCACGACTAACCACACATGGTCGCCATGCACAAGCTAGAAACCCGATACATTCTTATCCATATCAATATGACAGGCTCTCTATGTCAATAGAGCCAAGAGCTACTTTAGATATACAGTTTCCTTCAGCAGAAAGAGAGCGTTTACTGTTGCGTGTCGCAAGACGACGCACAGCAATTGGGCTTCTTTTAATATGTGTTGTTGTATACCTGGTGAGGTTTTTTACGGAGCGTTAAATATAATAACATACTTGCTACAATGTATAAATGACATGTGGTGGCAATAAATATAAAAATATTCGTAGACAAAAATATCAATAAAAATCACATATTGGAAACTGACATATACATACAACACGTTTTGACATACCTAATAAAAAGCTAAGTTGTAACTTGGGAGGGTAAATAATAACATATTATTTTTAAAACGTTTTATCACGCGACTAGTGCTAGTGACTATAAACACTTTAGGTTAGTAATGATATTGCTCAATTTAAGACCAAGAATGTCATTTCAACGTTCGTAAAACTGATTTTAAGCGAATCTGTGACTCAGCAAAGTAATTAAAATCTTGTAACGTTTTTATAACTTCACTACGTATAAGGGTAGGTTGCCTAACCCCAAAACAATCTTAAAGATTTTAACTTTGTAGTTAAATACACTGTATACACCTACTAAGTATACAAGGTTGGTATTCCAGAGCTTACGGTTTAAAACAGATTTTTTTACTATTAGTAGGGACTTGCAGGCTAAGGCTTATACTATTCTCGCGATTGTACAATCAGCGAGTAAAACGAATCTAACTACGGATGAAACCGGCGTAATTCCTAATACGACTGTACTGTGACTAACATACTGTCACATATTCGCTATGGAAATAAATATAAGGGTTCTGATTTTGTCATTGACCTCAGAACTTCAAAGACTTAATAATATAGGTAATACCAAGTCCATCAAACGTACCTGTTGGTAAATATACTATTGAGCTATGTTTGTTTACTGAGGACGATTACGATCTATGTGCAGAATACCCGGTACTATTGTTGATTTCACTGGTAAGATCCACGAGTGAAATTTAAAATTTGCGTACGCGTTCATTATTACATTTTAAAAAATAAAATGTGATAGGGTGTGGATAGGTCATATTATTAACACGACATTCGACCTTTAAGGTGGAACAAGTCGTTACTATTGACGTTGACGACGCGACGGGGTGGGGGCGCGGCGCGGCGGCTCAGCGCTCGATCGCTTCAATGAGCTTGCATGAGTGCGACACTTGTGCGAGCTTGCATGTGAGCTATTATATCTTTACGGGAGAGTGTCCTGTGTGCGCACAATTAGCTCCGTACTGCATATCACTGAGTCTATCCTTTTCTCGCATGATGCGAGGTGAAATAGCATGCATATTAGCCTCGCCCATTGCCGAGTTCGAGCCGGCAAAGAGTGTGCTCTTAATTTAATAGTAGATTGTTATACAAGGAGCTAAAATGACCCATTATATACCAGGTAGTAAATAGAAACCGAGTTTTAATGGGTTTTAGCTCCGTGTGTTACACTATACCTTTCACTTCTCTTGCTCAAAAAGGCCGTCATTGTAGCATACCAACATTTTCATTATAGTAAAATGAATTACGGTCACTACCAATTCAATTTGCAATTAGAGAAAAATTATAAAGATTTCGCGCCAATGTGTTTTTTTTGTTTCTTCTGTAGCCGCAACACATTGCATGCATTCTAGAGTGCGTTTCATCTTACAGTTCCTATGCCGTCATGTTGGTAGTAGTGCAAATAAGTGTTGTCATTATTACCCATTCTGTGCTACCATCAAATCAGGAAAATCATATATCTATGTAGTACCCGCGACTTCGTATGCGCCTTAGGTAATGACTTTTACGATCTCCTCTTTCGAACATTTACCTATAAATTATAACTAATGTAAATCATAAACTTGTCCGTTTTCAAAATTTCATCCACATTACAACTTACTACCTGTTATACTAATAAGATACCATTCATAGCCATAACCGTCGTAAAAGTCATGTACATTTATGAAAGTCCTATTACAACACGACGTATGAAGTCGCGGGAACAGCTAGTTCATATCTACACTAATATTATAAAAAGGAAAGATTTGTATTTTTGTATATGTATGTAATAACTCCTTTTTTACGGTATAAAATTCATGTATTTTATGTCTTATAGTAGCACACCGTTCGAAGTCATCCAGTTCGTGAGTTTTTCTTCGAGGACCACTTTTGCGCGGTGTTGTAATTTTTTTCCAAGTTGAAGCTGCCACCTCACCTTCTTTGGTGATTTTCGATACTGTTTTTTCAGATATACCTAAAACAAAATTTCATGTTTATTATTTACTTATTTTTTTCGTTGGTTTGACATCAGTCAAGCGCTTAAATTCGTTTCAGTAGTGTCATTATAGGCAAACCCTTGATTTTTATATCGTTAGTGTATTCTATTTTATTTCTATTTGGGGAGATAACTCTAGAGAACGCTGTAGGTACATGTATAATCTATATGGGTATTTCTGGCTCTGACTATTGTCAGTACTTTTACTTACCGTATTTAAAACATCGGGAGGAGATAGTATAACAGTAAATACAAAAAACCTATTTGAGTTTAGTATAGATGAAGGGCCTAACTAAACTGATGCTGGTAACCCTTTTTACTAACCTGTAATGGCGGCAACCCGAGCTTGTACACAGCTAAATGGAATAAGTGGGGCCTCGTTACGTTTTTTTCTTTCACAAAAGTCCTTCACCTTCGACACCATCACTCTTTCACCACTTTTTAATGTTTAAGGCATAATTTTTTTACGAAATTCTACTAAAACCTTGAAAAACCTGGAGATACGTCTTAGCGTGTTTACATTGTTGACAGACAGGGGTGCCAACATTACGGCATAGGAACTATCCGATGAAACGCACTATACCAGAGATCGCCGATTTTAGTTCCATTTTCAAAATTAAAATGAAGTTCTTTTTTTATGAAACAGTAATAAGTCGAGTCTTTATTCATGATTATTCTACTTATGACTAAAAACTTTTTCGTTAGGCTCATTGTCATTTGACACACAAAAATAAAAAAAAATAAAAAAATCCACTAGAGGATGAAATGCTATTTTATCCCCGCTCTGGTATGCTACAATGACGGCCTTTTTGAGCAAGAGAAGTGAAAAATATTTTAACATTATTCCTAATCAAAGAATTTTATACGCAGTTGGCCCCCGCATTTATCACTCATGAATATTGATATATTGTTTTTATCATTTATCAAGTATCACTTGAAGTTTAGTTAAGTTGATTAGGAATTTTAAGTCTTGTGCCCATGGTTTAGCTCTTAGAGCGGTGCAAATAGACCGACACCTTAGTGTTCCTTTATCCTTGTACCCGGAACCAGAATAAAAATTAACTACGAATAGCTTTTGTGTTAATTTCACATATATATTATTTGGTTAAATTAATATTCATTTACTGCAGTAGATTTTCTGTACTTACTACGATTCTGGTAAAGAAATAAGGACCAGTGCAAAGTGCAAGTAAGACTCGTGTCTGAAGCATCCTTAGGTACCGTATAATTTTATTGAAACTTATTTAAGTAAAAGCCCCCTAAAAACATAGTTTTTTTATATTACCGGTTAAGATTAATTACGACTTCTGGCACAAAAATAGAGTTTGGTAAAACTGTCAAGGATCGAATTTTAGTATTAGTAGGTATACGGAGTATAAAAAGACATATTCTCTCTTTGTATTTTGATAAAAAAGTTATGGCTTCTTTAAGAACCTTTTAGTTTTTAAAATTAAAATAATATACTAATATAATTTATTAAGTAGGTATTGTTTTTATTTATACCGGTACGACATATTACTTTACACAATTTAAATATACTATAATTTAGTTTCTATTAGTTTTACTGATAGAAAACATAGTTCACGTACTCACGTTAATCAGTGTAGCATTTAAGAATTAGTTTTAAAAGTATTTAATGGAATTTGTGTGTAGATTTATAGCAGTAGATTTTTGAATTTCAATGTGGAAATTATGTACTTGCGTCTTGCAATTTCGATAAAAAAAATTATACGTAAACGTTTTAGAAACTGACTGACTTTCTAAAAATATTTAGTTTATATTTTTGATCATAATGGCAGACCAGAATAAAGTGCTTTTCATAATTCAAATTATTTATCGGCTGATGTGAAATGATTTTGGAAAGTTGTTTTCGCCATGATTTTTTTAATTTAAAATATCGTGTTTATTCTCTTACGTATACTTTATAGTTATAACATTGAGGAGGGCTGTTAGTACCCTTTAATTGTAAGCTAGCTTAAGGTTTTATGTACTTAACCGTACTCCTTTTTAGCTTTAATAAGTTTAAGCTCGTATATTAGTCGGCATGTTTAATTTACTAAACAGTATTTATATCCTCTAAAAAAAACTAAATATCATAAAATTGTCAATTTTAAAATGATTTCTTCTAAACTGAAATTTCAGAGATTCAACTAAATTTCCACTGTCACAATTTCAACCAGATTTAAAAACAATTTATTAATTTTTTTTCGAACGGACTAAAATGCTGGTATAATCGCCTGGCGATTTCCGACAGCGTTACCGGGAGATAATTGACTAAAAATAGGTTATGCGTTAAATTACAATAAGTTATCTATAGGACGTTATGACGATTACGGATAAGCATAAAAAGGCGGACGCAGTTGAACGCGTTATGACAAGGTTGCAGTTGACATAATTGAACACTAGTGGTTCTATGAGAACAGTAGACCTCGTAAACCTACTGGGAGGCTTGCGAAGTCTTGCAATAACCGATACATTCCTGATACAAAACTGTAATCCGTCCGTACACTACAGCAAACTTCCCTCCCTTTTCCCTCCTACACTACTCCTTTTGAATATATTTTCGATAAAACATCTTGTGTTGTACAAAGTCCTGTAAGCTTCTCAAACTTGGAAATCAAGGAAGTTGTGTGCCAAATTTTCAATTAACATTTAATCGGTAGACCGCCTAAAACGCAAAATGTATTTTTAATATACAAGTTGTTGAAGTGTAAAAAATTGAGAATCAAAAATATTTAAAGTATTGTCATCGAAACTTATTGTAATATCAACGTCGAAAAGACCTAGTAATTCTGAAAAAGTAATGAACCTTACATGCTGACTTCACTTATTTATTTAAATTAATATAGATCTTTATATATTTGTGTGTGATAGAATTTGAATAATAACGTAGGTAAGTTTGAATTTGCATGCCTAAATTAATATACATACTGTATTATCATATTATGTGTATCACTAAATGTGTGTGTGCTACACATAATAATAATGTGTATGTATACCACAAAATTATCTCTGAGGTCTGAGTTTATTTTTATTTAAAAAAAAAATGACTTCTGTACTTTTTTCGTATACTTATATTTCATGTCTATTTAGATTCTAAAGGTAAATTGATAAATACTACTCATAAATGGATGTTATTTGATAATATTATCATCAGCCCTTCATCTTACCTAGATTTAATCAAATAATATTAATACGTTGTTCACCAACACACTGACCGGTTATAATGACATAACTATGAATTATATGGATAATTTCTGAATCAAGGGACGTAACTGTTACCTATGACCGAACTAACCCATGCTAAATTTAAATATTGCTATAAATGTCTCCTGTCACTGTTTGTCCTTACTCATTGACAAGCAAGTTTATCTTTTGACAGATTTTTAAGTTAGGCTTTAAGGCCATAACTGTATGTTGGTGGCGATTATAAAACATAATTATTACCAATATAACATATTTCTGACCAACTATTTTATGTTTCAAGTTGCGTCAGTTTAAGGTACCATTCAGACTTGTACAGGGTGTTTAGGATATGTATAGTAAGTGTAAGGAGGCTCTTTCTACAAATGTTAAGACTAACTTTTTTATTACGCTTTTTAAAAAATTTACTTATTTCAGTAAAAGAACTGCAAAAACCGGTTAGGGTAAAATAAGTTCAAACTTAGTATATTACGTATTTTGTATAAAACGATATTATTTATTTAGAACTTTGTTATGCCACCCTTAACTATGTAAAAGTTCTTGTAGGATTTATAAATCTTGGTGTTATTAAGATAAAAGACTAAAGGAAGGAATCCTTTTTTTTTTATTATGTTTATTTTAGTTATTTTCTCGATCATTAATGTTTTTTTGCTAAGGTTATAATCTAAAACGGCCCTTTCGGGACACTGTATAAACATGTTTCCAACATTCTTGTATAATTTTCTGGGGGGTATAGCACATACAAGCCAAATTTTTGTTTTATATAAATACTACCACATAATGTGTTATGAAATATAATTATAATAGGTTCTATTAAGGCCATGATTTGTTCAGACACGGCATAGTGAGTTCGGCTCGTAAGAATAAAACTAAAGGGCTGTTTAAATGTGGAGAGGATGAGTATTTTTTACATGACGCAAGTTTTTATATACTTTCAACAATCGCATTTTCGATGAGAGGAACTCGCCTCATCTAAACGGTACTTTAGAAGATTATTTAAAATGGTTCACTAAAATAAAAAAAAAAGTTTTTGGACTTACCTCTGACTACCCCCATTAGACATGTTTAAAGAGTAAGAGATCTAAGAGGTTCTGGTGTGGCAGGGGATTAAATCATAAAGTTATTTATTTTCCTTTCTTTTCATAATGAAAATAAAATGTAAGGTCGACAAGGCATAATAGTACGACTATTATGTGGGTTGTAACAACCAAACGCTACGATATAAAGTTTTTAACAGAGGGTAACCGTGAGCTCGATAGCCTGTTTGCCTAATTATCGGTACTACCCGAACAATGGATACGAGGGTATTTTCGTACAAATCCGGAATCTGTTACTTAGTACAAAAAAATGAAAAACAATGCTATCTGACAAGCTATCGTGCTTGTCAGATAACAGACAGCAACGGCAATTTTGGCGTTGTTTTTGACAGTTTGCTCTCGTGTTTTAAAAGCTCACGGTTAGGACCGTATAGTGTAGGTTTTGCATTTTTTAATGACAAATTGTATACATCTTGTCAAGTAAATGATTTCAGTGAGACTGTATTAAGACGTAACTTACGACATATTGCTCTTTTTTATTTGTAATGCAACATTGACGTCCTATTTTTTAATTATTAAATACTTTTGAAAAAAGGAAATTCTATTTAATATGATTGATGACGCCTAAGGACTGTAAGTGGAACTTAATCTTCTGAAATTCTGGAAGTGGGCGTTGCGATCCGCAACACAGTAGGTACTTACTTCTGCAAGTCGCATTCCTGCCTATTTTTTTTATTTGCTTATAAAGACTTTTTACTTTTACTATACGCTAAGGTTTCGGAACTTACTGTGGTAAAATTACTTTAAAAGTATTTTTTATGATTGTATAAATTATTTATGGATAAAATATTTTTTAAACGTTTTTTTTATTCGCTTTGTCGTGAGGTACCTATGTCGATGTTCTAGTCTAGTCATTGATGTAGAAGAATTGTCAGCAAGTGGTGAACAATAGTTTTTATTACTAATATTAACATTTCAAATTAAATATCACTTACTACTCCAATTGTTTTTAATTTAACCTTATCATATTGGCATATTTGTAACTTTACTTACAAGGAAAATTACAGCTAGCACAAGTATTTATAATTGGTATGTACAAAATACATAAACATCATCTTGGCCTTCATCTTTTACCATCTTGCTCGTAACTGCTGAGACATATTAAAGACATAGCTAAGGATTTAAGGTTCTCAAGTAACCAAATAACATCAATGGTCCGGCTTGGGTGAGAATCGAAACCCCTCCATTACCTCCCATATCGATGACATAAAAGGCGACTTAGGGAACGCAACGCTAGATGGGTAGAATTAGGAAGAAATTAACCTACTTTTGTGCATTAAAAATCGTACCTACACTTTGCGGAATATATAACTGGATGGTTCAGGTTTATTTTTGACAAGGATTAGTGTAATTTTGACGAGGAGAGCTTTTGATACGGGGTGCATTAATAGAATGCATATTCTAATGCATTCTATTAATGAAAGCAAGAATCTAAAGGTGATTTCTGTATTCGTGTGCTTACATTCAAGCAAAGCCATGCCTATTTCTACCGCAAAGCAGCATCGGTTCCGGTTTGAAGGGTGTAAGGGTGCCGGTGAAATTACAGGCACATGAGGCTGAATACCTGCCTCCGGTTGCTGGATCTGGGGCAGTAAATTCATTATACGTTACCTGCAAGGCTTTGTTTTATATATATATACAAAAAAAGTATTTAATTTTTCTATTGTCCTCTGGAGAAGTACAAGCTATGCTTATATGATGATGATGATGATGACGAAAACAGACCTCTGATGCCACTGCTGTAACGATAAGTAAACCACACTGAGAGGTAACGACGGCATATGACGGTATGGCACGCGCTGGCATGCACCGCATAAAAGACGCATAATGCAACACGGTAAGGTTATAAAATATTACAGTATTTGCTTTTGAGAAAAACTTGATTTTTGACCGGCATAAAGGTGTCACAACATAGAGTAAATGGCACAGGTCAATAAAAGATATAGCTTTAATTCCCAGATAGATTAGATATCCCTATCATGTCTCCTAGTACCAAGTGTTACCAACTCAAGATTCTCTGAGAATGTCTAAGAGCGTCAGGTAGTGCAAACATTACTTTTGGCATGCACCACATTTTACAGTAGTATACCAGTAGAATGTGAACTAGTTTCCTTAAAATTGTTATTTTTCACTTAGAACACTGGCATTTCACATATAACTTGTTCGAATGGAAAAAATATTTTTATTACAACGGGACTCGAACCTACAACTTTAGAATAAAAAAGCGGGGTCACTCCTACTACATCACCTAGTACTCTTGATTCAGTGATGAAGTTGATTTGTAATTTAATCTAACTAAAATGACTTTCAATTTGCTGACAGTCTTACGCGAATTTGATTCAAGTATTCAAATTTTGTTTACACTTTAGTCAAAAAGACGAGGCGACAATTGGCCTCGCACATTACGTTTACATGGAGCGGATTGGAGCGAGTCTTTTAAATTCCTTTAATCGCATCTTCGAGGATATAACCTTCCCCATCCAGCTACTACTTATAACTTAGTTATTAGTCGATTACTGTATTGTCGATTAATATAATACTGAAGGAAATCGTTAAATAACTGAATATAGAACATAGCAACGTCAATGTGATGTGTAAGGCTTGAAAGCTCACTTCACATCAGTTTTAAATCAAACTACAGCAAATCTGGGCTGGAGCAAAGTGGGCGGGTTCGGTATCGATCAGCAAACACAGAGCAGGGGTGGAAATACGCAGATAGTGGCCATTTTTAGCTAGTTGCGATCTGTTGTGAATTTGTGATTAAAATCTATTAAATAAGATTTATTAACGTAATCGAGTGTTTTAGCAGTGTGAAACATGGCGGAAGGTGGATCTGCAAGACAACCGCATGAAGAAGAGCAAAATAATATGGATCCAGAATTTCCAATGGGCGTACTTCTAATGCTGCCTTTCTTGGAATTTGCTGAGTCACCATCTCCGAACTACAGAGTGACCAAATCTGTAATAACGGCCGCGTTTCAACGCGAAGACAAAAAATATGATATAAACTTTGATGTGCCAGCACGCGATTGGCCACTGGAAGACAAAAAAAAGATGCGGGTTATTATGCGTGACCAATCTATAATTTATAAGAAATGTGCTACAAAAATTAGAATCAGACAACTGCGAAAGAAATTCAAGAACGCTTCGTCTAAAGAGAAGGCTTTGGCACGAGAAATTGTAGACTTGTATAAGAAAGATTGTTACCTGATGAAGTATATGACGCTGAGGGACTTGGCATTCTCAACATTTGGGAAACAAGAGTATGATTGGCGAATAATTGCCCATCGGATTGGCAACAAGTATTCGCCTGCAGAGTGCAAAGAGTACTGGTTCATGGATCTTTATCCAAATCTAAAGAACATGGGATTCAACGTCTTTAGCAACAAGAAGCTGATTGATTATATCAAGGAATACAAGTTCAGAAATTGGGATAAGATCTCTGCAAAAATGATCGGGCACACTGAGTATCAATGCTATGTCCACTTTCGTCGCAACTTGTACAAGACCATAGAGGGATGGAACATTGAGAAGAGTGACAAAAAAAGCAAAAAATCTACTTAGAGGCCTACCTTGCCCTTAAACAAAAAAAAGTGCGTCTTAACATTATTTCAACTAAATTTCTTCGATTCTTAATATTACTCGATCCTGTCTCAAAAAAAGCCGTAAAGGCCATTTATCGGCCATTTATCGGGATTTATATATTACACAGTATTAAGTGTGTAAAACCCATGTTCGAAGGTTGGACTCCAAACTTATGTTGAAAATTGAAATGAAATCCGTTAGCCAGTTCTAAATTAGCCAGACACAGATGTACTTTATATAAGCTCAAATAACAGAAAGTAAATGATATAGGGAAGTGAGTTTGCATCAAGTGATGGGTACAGAGTTGTGAGCTTATTAGCTTGAAATGTTGGAGAATGTTGGTATTAGAAAGAGTGAAATATAATAATGTATTCGATATCTTATGTATATATTTTTTATGTGGAACGGCAATTTTTCATTTAGGATATAGGATAAATGACTATCAACTCAAAAAGATAATGGATCTTTTAATTAGATAAACTAGAAAACATTAAGAAATAGCTGAACTCTGTTCTTTTAATATTCTATGTATAATTAACTGATAAATAGGAGGTTTCAAGTATTTGAAAGTTTTAATCGTATATCGATTGTCACACATGTAGAAAATATCAAGTATCTACCTAGTTTTTAATCACTGTTTTTAAATCAAGTAATTTTAATCTTATCTATCTATTTGAAATAATACCAAAATGCTACCTGATTACACTAGGTGTATATCAAAGTATGTATCTATTGTAATCATGTAGAATAAATAGCACTAGTCAGTGTTCTTCTCATAGTTATAACGAGTAAGCTGTATTTTGATTATACCTATTGATTCAATAATATAAAAAAATTTTAGTTTCAAATGTACGTAGAATGTATTGATATGATTCTTTCTGATTAAACGTATCTATTTAATCCACCACCCTGTGTTTAGTATTTTGACCTAACTTTATGAAATGAAACAGACAAGAGTGAGCAAGACTCGCGTTCAGAATGTATGTACTTACATCCATAAATTATAACGAAATAATAAATACCTCTTTTTGGGCTACTGTCACTTTTTTTACAATCTTCTCCATTCCATTTTAGAATTACCTACAATAAGTGTAAATACCTCAATTTTAAACTTTCATTGAAAATGGATGGATTTCATCACAATAGTAAACAATAATCGGTGATGGACAAAGTTTGTCTGGTAGAGATCGTTAAAACCGTCCATTATACCTATTATTAGAGTTAATAAATATATACGTCCGATTTTCACCTTTACGAGATAAATCTACATTGAGTAAGGAGATGTAGTATTTGAAGCTATATACGATCCACGATCGTATATAGCTTCAAATACTAGAATATTTGTGGATTTGACTAATATTTTTTCAGTGTGCCCTAATGTGACAGGCTCAGTTTGTCACTCTCTTATCTCTCTTCTTTTGAAGTAGAATTTTTGTGAATTTAAACCCCTTATACAATTTAGTTCTGAAACTTGTAAAGATAAGATAAGATAATGTTTATTTCCAAGAAACATATGGCCATAAGTACAAATATTATTTTACAAAAACAATCGGACTCTATAATTAAAATTAACTGGCTTACACACTGGTTCCTAGTTAAAACTGTGTTACGGCAAGGTAATGCTTCTCACCCAAAATGAACTATATAAAGTCAATTTTAGTATTGCGACAGGTGTTTCGAAGAAGAATGAAATGTAAACATTTTACGAATAAATTAACTGCTTTTATGAATAAACCGTAATTACTTTATTTTCATAAAAAAATCTGCCTCGCATTCAATAAGAAAATCTGAAACAAAACACATCTGTTGAATGTCCCAATGAAAGCCATCAGTTGATTGATGTTGGCAATACGTGAAATCTACTGCCCTGAAGTAGGCTGGCGGTGCCCGTCAAGCTCGGACTGAAACATTGACTGACGCTATCGATTCTCAAGCTCTGGACAAGTACCCAGATCGCCCAAGAGGTATTTTCTCTTTGATATAAAAAACATTTATAGCGTGTGTATTGTGTTTATTAAGCCAGTGTTTGCTGAAATGTGCGAAAACAAAGGAGTAGGTTAGTATTATAATATTATTATATATAGGCATAGTTCTACTCTCAGGTAAGAATAGGAGGGGTGCAAGGTAAAATGCTGAATTCTGGAACAATCCACATTTTTATTAAAAATACTTACGTTCCTACCCGTATGTATATGCCCGGATTATGTATGTTAGTATTTTTCTTATTACTCAAACGGTCAGATTAAAAAGCTCTAAACTCTATGAGGTGAGGTAAAAGTATACGTTTTAGAAATAAAACTGTTTCGCCACATTATCTTCAACAGTTATGCGATACATGGAAACAAATAAAATGTTAAAATATATTAAAACATGATTATTAAATATTACTGACCACTCTGCGACTGATCTTTTTTTGCAATCGCAGTGACGTGGTTGCTTGAAATCGACATTTATATTTCGATTTAGAGTCTAAAAAATACCCATGTCTCAATTTATTAAATTGAGACTATTTTACAATATTATTTATGCTATAAGAATGTTTTACTATTGAATTGAACCCGTGAGAAGGCGCGCCTTATGTTGTTACATACGGATAGGCGCGCGCGAGCAATATGCTCACATAACTTTAAATGCTTATATTTCTACAATATTAGTATTTTTGGCTATAAATGGGTTCATAATGAATAAAACAACATTTATTTAATATGAAAACATGAGTTTTAATTAAAACTATGAAACATAAATGCAACTTCTACCACAAATAACTAATTAACTAATTTTGGATCTTTGGTAGTCTTGAAAAAAATTACGTTAAAAAAAATACGTAAATAAAATACGTATTAAAATACGTAATAACAAAAGTGACACACCCAACGTTTATGTTGAGCTGAAACCATTCTAGCACCCTAACTCCTACCCTATCGATATTGCTAAAGTCACGGGAAGTAGGTGGATGGAGAAGGCTCCAAATTGTTATTCCTACAACTTGATTGGGAGAGATCTACACAGACTTCGTCAGGCTGATAATGATGTAATGTGTCGTGACATTAGGATACTAGGAAACTATTGTCCCCGATTGATATAACAACCCGATCTTATTATCTGCTATTATAATGCTTATCTTGACGACCGATGTGGCGCTGCGGGTGAGTGTCCGCCTGCGACGCAAGAGGTTGCGGGTTGGATTCCCGCCTTGGGATAAATGTTTGTACGGTCTGCAAATATTTATTCCGGGTGTCCTGGGTATTTTCTATGTATGTAATGTATTGTATTATGTATATCAGTCAGTTGAAATCTTTATGGTATACTAGCTTTAACCCGCGGCTTCGCTCGCATTAAATCTTTCATTAAAAAAAATATTTTTTCACAAAAGTATCCTATGTTACTTCTAATACCTCCAAGAATATGTGTACAAAGTTTCATGATGATCGCGTGATGATGCGCGTGAAAGCGTAACAAACAAACTGACATTCACGTTTATAATACATATTAAGTAGGATTTGTCATGGTGCAAGGTGTAGGTACTAAGAAAAAAAATCCTGAAATTCAACCCCTAAACGAGTATAGTGGAGGTTGAAGTTAGCATAAAAATAACTTCACGCACACAAGTCATGCGCGTTTCGCTAGTGCTAACTAAAGGTGTGTTTTATTTCATTATTTCAGTGGAACCGGATCAACTAACAGAATCGCCAAAACCTGAGGAATCGGGAAAACTAATGACGCTGGGTACACCAAAGACATCGGGTGATCCAATAGAGTCGGATGGACCAATGGAACCATTTGCAACTGAGGCTGAGGCTTTTGCATCGTTTGCGGCTATGATTGAAGAAGACAACAAATCGCTAGATTCTTGCACATGCGATTTTGAGAAACTGGCAATTGATCTGCGAGAATGGAATATGACATTGGAAGAAAGAACGTACTGCCATATTAACTTCAATGCGCCTTTGCCCGTTTGGACGCGCAAAGACAGAAAAATGATGCGAATGAAAATGCATAACATCTCCTATGAGCTGCGTAAGAAGATGATCATTGAGAAGTTGACCAAGCTGAACCAATCTGCGCAAGAAATTAATAATACTAAGCTGGTAGAGGAAATGGGAGATGTGTTGATTCAGCACATATACCTGCTGCGCGTCACGCCAAGGGAGGACATAATGTTCCCACTTTCAATGGAGAACGTATATGACTGGGAGAAAGTGTCAAAAGCTATAAACGATAGACATACTCCAGGTGAATGTCAAGAGTTTTGGCACACTAAGCTGCACCCTTCTAATCGCAATAGGAGTTGGAGCAAAGTTGAAAATAAGCAATTGGCTGTTATGGCTGTCAGGTATGACCTAAAACATTGGGATCAAATTGCAGTAAGGTTGAATACGAACCGTTCTGCTTCACAATGTTTCATGCAGTATCGCCGCCACATCTTCAAAGGCACACCTCAAACGGAAGACCAAGCAACTGAAAACCAAGGTTGAATAAATGTCCACTATCAAGACCACAACCGCGCAAAACTAAAATTAAATATCCACTTTGATTTAGCCTCCCTATTCCTACTTTGAGCTCATAGCACGGTTGCAAGCTGTCAAAAATGACGCCAAAATTGCCGTTGTGATCGTGCTTGACAGATAGCATTGTTTTTTTTCCATTTTTTGTATAAAAAACGGATTCGGTTGTACGAAGATGCCCTCGTATTCATTTACATAATGTTCGGACCTTACTTTACTTCTAATTCTATGGTTCGGACTGAGCTCACTGGTTCTCCTTATTTTAAGATGTATGAATTATTTATAGGTAAGTAATATAATAACCCAATGAGTTATTTTATATTACGTCTTTACTTATACTTTTTATAATTATGGATCTATGCGTGGTGTACTTATTTATATTTTTTATTTAAATATACTTGTCCTTACTCTAAGAGAATGTGTCAATATAGTTGTGGTAGATTTTTTGATAATCTTGATGTTTTTGTGTCATAGTTACCTACATAATATTGGAATTAAAATGTATTGCTTCATACATTACTTATAGTATCTGTTTAGAACTCTCCGGTTTGACAGTGTGAGTTGTTAAAGTACCTACGTTAAACTATCAGTAAATTAGCGAACTTCTGGGTGTACCTAGTATATAGATTTATGTAGCAGTTTATATAACATCATGTCTCCTTAATAGTTTTTAGCAGAACATTATGTAGTGGAACCTAATGTATTTTATTCAGAATTTATTGGACAAGGTATGGTACTTCGATAGATTTTTGATCGATATGTTAGAATGTGAGAATTAAGACTGTTTGGCTTTGAAAGAAAAAATTGTTGGATAAAGAGAATGTTGGGAATGAAATTATCGGATTTAAATTGAAAATAAGTAAGACGACTTTGGAATAAAACGTAGCGATAAAGACTGCTTGACGGGCTAAGATTGTTAGTAAAACTTCATATCGATGTATACTTTACTATATTAGAATAAAATCCTTTCAAATGTAATCGTGTGTTTTATTTAGTTCACTTTCCTTCAGTAAGTCATCAAAAACATGCATGAAGTTTTTTGTTTTATGGTCATCGCACGTGTAACAAAAGAGACGATTTGGGTAATCCATACTTATCTCTGAATTAGTTGCGGTGGTGATCTTTTAATAGCATCATTATGATAATAACTAAAACCTTTTTCCTATAGTGTGAGTATATTATGCCAAATTAAAAATTAAAATATTTCTTAACATTCGTAGTTCCTAACTAAGCATTGCTTTGATTATGGGAACCCAGATGACTGATAGAATTTTTGTGAATACATGCTTGGAATACGATAACACCCAGACAAAGAACAAGCATCTATGTTCATTACACATATGTTTGTCCTCGGTGGGAATCAAACCCACGGCACAGCACAGAAGGCATGCTAATACTAACTGAGCTGTAAAGCCATTTGAACTATAAATACCCCCTTTTAGTAAGAAAATCTACCATCTCACTGTTCGATATACTCACTCTTGTCAGGGTTAAGCTCGCCTTTGTACATGTCCTCTATTTGTATTTTTCCTATGTAATTTTATGTGTGCAATAAAGAATTAAGAATTAAGATATACTCGATGTCAGAGATTACAATTATGGGCTCTTTTAAATTCATGAAGTGGTTGACACTTACCCAGAAGAAGATTGATCATCAGAATCATCCTGTAGAAGTCCACTGCTGGGCATAAGCCTCCTCCATACGTTTCCAGGAAGAACGATTTTGAACACTTTCCATCCATTGACTTCCCGCGAACCTAAAAATGTCGTCAGGCCCTCGGATAGGAAGACGTTCTACGCTTCGTATTCCGGTTCGTGGTCATCATTTGAGAACCTTTATTCCCCAGCGGTGGTCAGTTCTCCGAGCTATGTACAGCATCACAGGTGACTATTTCAATCGGACGCCGTACGGCCTAGGACCGGGCTTTTGATGGAGTAAGTAAGTAAGTAAAGTAAATTAAACCATATCTTTTACTTTATTTGTTTTTATTTGATTACCAATCTACAAATACATTTTGTACAATGTACATGCGGGTAATTTAAAACATTTTTGGCGATTACGCCCTAACACTCATATACATCTTGATTCAGTAATTAAAATCTACCATAATACTTATACTGCACATTGAAAGTCGACAGATATATTTTAACGCAATTAAAATACTAGACATTCATAACAAATAGGTATTGTATACCAAACTATTGAATGATTACAAACTTGTTTTAAATTTTAGAAACGTTTTACAAACCAAGGAGTTTAATATAAATTAGGAATAAAAATACTTTAAAGAAGCTGGTACCTTACCTCTTGAGAACACTTAGTAATACACTTGTGGTATTATGTAAGTTGGTAAAAAGAGCTCTACTGTACAACTCAACATGAAGTGTATTTTCACAAAAAAGTGATGTTAGGTATTAATAATGCCTCTGCTTATTTTCTTAAAGACAAAACAGTCGAAAAGATAATCATCTGCTTACTTTGACGCATTCAGTTTTTACTTAGTAATATCAGCTATATACTTTATTTGCAAGCGATAAAAAGTGTATAATAAATTACTTAGGAGCTCAAGATATCTCCTCAGACCTCTTGTTACCTAGTACCTAAACATGACCGTTTGCGGATATTTAAGGGGTAGTCAGAGGCACGCGTCTAGTGGTCCATCCAAACGCTACAATACGTCCATCTCGTGGATACAATACCAAATGATTTCCTTAATATTATCATCACCGTTTGAGAGCATTGACATGTAAATATATTTATAAAATAAAACAATTACTAAATATACAAATAATTCCAAAACTTTAGTGTTTTAGATTAATTTATGAAAACTTTTTTAATGCTAGGGTGGGATAGAAAAAATTATGCATATTAACCGAACAAACAATAATAATTAGTTAAATAAATATTGTAGTTATTAACAAATAATAAATACATAATTATTGACCATCATTCACGCAGCGGCCTTCAACACCAAACTAAGCAAATAACCAAGGGTGCTATAATTTGTATCATGTCTACAGATTACCATTTCTGCACATAAAAATATTTAGTAATTATTAGTAGACGTAGAGCTCCTTTACCAACTTACCAGCATGACTCATATTAACAAAAACATTAAAATATATTATAAGAAGTTTTTTATGTTTACCTAAGCTCTCAAGATCAATCAATATTCATACACTGATTGGCTGTTACCTACTTTGTAAGTATGAGATCAATGATCATATTTTAGCTAACCACAAACTTATCACTACTTACATAAATTAAATGACTTTTGTATAATTTTATCAAATTATGACTGACTAGTTAGACTGGCGCTATTTAAAATAATTTATAATAGCTATAGTCATCTCCAACCTTTGAAGTGGCTTCCACAAGACTCAGTGAGGTTCCAAAGGTCAATAAGAAACGATATAAGAATATTTTAAATTTTAAATATAACTGCTAAGCAGCAAAACAATAATAGTATCACATAGCAGACATTTCATAAGTGATATTAATACTGATAGTGATTACATTAATACGACATTGTTGATACAGAAATACAACACTGATATTGAATATATAAATCACTAACTAAGCATCAAAAATGACAGGGCGTCTAGTATTATCGTTTTTATTTACACTGAGTGGCATGCCTGCCAGTGACAACTTGATTGTGTAACAGTTACTAAGGTTCCCCGCAGAGTAACTCAAAACTATGATAAACGCCAAACTTAGACTATCTGTTTTTCGAGACGATGCCCAGAAATACCCTCGATGTATCTAAGAGTTTTTAATAAAGTGAATACTCAAGTTGCATCTTAGTTGACAAAGGTTTTATTAAAGTCATAAACCATAATAATATAATAATATTATACCATATTGACCCGAACGTTTGCATAACAAAGGATTTTTTTCTTTACAATTCATGGTTGAATCCCACATACATATACATAGGTAGTTATATCGTTCGAAGTATTTCGGATTATTTACTGCGATTTGATAAATTTTCATATTCTTTGTTAAGTGTTGAATTTTATTCTTGATATCACACCTAGTTTGATTATAAACTTTACGCCTAAGCTATCCGCCATAAATAAATAGATTTATACTAACTGTTAGTTAAATTAAAATTTTCCTAATTTGGTGCCACCAATTTTGGTCTCATGTTACATTTTACAAACCACCAATTTGGTGGTTTGTAAAATGTAGACATGGATTCGAATCTTTTTTTTAACTAAATAGCAAACTTTTGTTTAAAAAAAACATAACAAATGAAATAGCATCACGACTATATTTCTCAGATCTCTTAGTATCAAGTACCACTCGAGATTCTTCGAGGATGTCTAAGGGTACTTACGTGGGTATCCCCCTTCAGAGTAGGTACGTGGCAAACTATATTAGCTATATTTCGCAAATTAGTCAATCCATACGTGCTGACGATTAGAAATCTCTGTGTCGTTGGGTAACAGACCAAGGGGCCTAGCATGAAAAAATAACATTTGTGGCGTAAGAATATGAATTAACTTGCACGGCATCCATAACTCAACTGCGGAGTGTTGTATGATTGCGCGCAGTGTAACTCGGGTGTTGGTACGATACGTTTACGTTACGAATGTCAAATTTGTTCGTGCTGCGCCCTCTGTAATAAATATGAATTGGCCCAGGGAAGGCCAGCTCTGCTTAGAAGTTGTAAAAATGTAAATAGTGTTCGATATATATACTTCGATCAATGATACCCCTAAATGACTGGTCACATACAAAATCAAAGCTAAAAGCTGTCCGGGTGAATATTTTAGACAGTTACATCTGTTTACTAACGAAGTGGGAAAAAAGTTATAAATAGTTTTAATTTCACTTAATTACAACCATGTCAAAAAATAAATAATAAATAATGTCACTAATTGTAAAAATAAAATAAGAGCTCACTTCTCGAGTGAGACTTCATCTGCAATTCTTTGGCCCAGTAAACATCCTTTCTAATGTTTTTGTCAGTTACTCAAGACTTTTTTAGAATGTCTAAGAGGGTAGTCAGTGGCAAGTTTAAATATAACATTAGGCAGAAACTACACCGTGTGTACATTATCACTGCCAATATATAATGATAATTTAGGCATGTATCCATGACAAGTACCTAATATTGTTTATAAACTTCAAAATTGGTAAAGAACGATTTAACTTTTTTAAACATGTCTACCTTTGGCTCCAATTTAATTTTATTTACGCCAATAATTTTACAAAATAGGTTCTTTCAAAATTACTCTTATATTCATTCTTCTCATCTACATATAAATCTACATTTTGTATGAAAAGACTACATTCATTTTCATACATTTCACTAACTTTATTTTAAATTTTAATAATAATTAGGAATTTAGGGAATAACTAAACTTATGAAAGCTTATTTATAAAAGAAACGGCTTCACGACTTTGATCCTCAGGCACGTTGGATAGCCCCTCAGATTTCTTAGTAACAAATAACCACAAGAGATCAATTTAATGATAGCTGATGGGGTAGCCAGAGGTAACTTCAAATATAATTGGCACATACATATCTTTAGTTGGTATTCTATACGCGACAGATTGCAAACCCATCGCCACTGATAGAATACTAACTGGTTTCCCCACGATGTTTTTCACACTTAGATAGCACAGAATAGAAAAATTCATTGTGCGTTTGGATACATAACTTTTGGATCAGACGGGGTCGCTCCCACTATAACAACTGTGCTCTATTTATTATTACACTATTTAATAAAGGAGGTTATTACTGCGAGTATATTTACATATATTATATTTTCTGTTCAAAAAGTTGCAACTTGCAACTTAAGTTATCAACTACATCGCTAAAGACAATTTACACCTAAGAACTTCAAAGATGTTTCCAACATTTCAAAAGTGACCATATTTCGGTCGCTTTCTTATAAGTATCGTTGTAATTTAATGTGTAAAAACTTAAAAAAAATCTAATAACAAAATTCATTCATCTACGGTTTCAAAGATCATGGACATTATAAATAAAATTACACAATTTTATTAGTAATTTGTTTTATAGAATACGCAGGCTTTTTATTTACAGCGTCTGGCTAAAATACTTAATAATCCATACACAAGCATATAATATAATGTATGGTATATTTGCTTCGGTATAGCAATGTCTCTCTTTATGACTATTGCTGTCTTAAGTGACAGGTTTTAGATAAAAAAGTCATATCGTTGAGAACATTGTGTCTTTTTAAATCTACCGGTTTACTAGTAGATTAATATTTGTATAATATCGGCTTGAATGCCGTGTTAATATTGTTAATTATTCAAGAGAGTTATGAATAAAATTTGGTCATTTTGGTCATACAGTTGTGCAAAAGCGTTACATGTTATTTAATTACGCTCAAAAGTATAACGCCATATTAGGCACTTCTGAATTTCTACTTACAAGTTATCTAAACAGACATTTTTACCAAACAAAACCTAAGCTGTACACCGAGCAAAAGCGACTTAAACTTTACAATTTAACGTATTGTCTAATAACACATGTAAATCTTTGGCGTTCAAATCCAGGCGTCACATTGTCCACAACGTTTACTTGTTTTATACTTCTTCTACTTAATACGAGTAGGAATTACAATCGTAAGTACCTAGTCGATGTAAGGACGCATCACAGTGTAACGATCATATAATTTTTTTTACAATCGAATTTATACAGTCATTGCTCCACTTTTTGTATAAATAAACTAATATCACAAAATATAACCCAGCTTATAACTACTTTAGGCCGGCCCTAAAAACGAAACCATAATCAATTGTTTGGCACAATTTTTGGGGACATAAATACGTTATAGTAACTCAGAACTGTGTGCTTCCTACCGCGTTTCTGGCGTTGCACAACAAGATAATATTAAATTTGCCTTAAGTCAAGTAAATTTCTTGACTCTGACTGACTGAGCAAAGAACGCCAAAAGTATAATGCCATACATTTTTTATGTATAAAATGTTAGAAATCTGGGACTGAGGCATATTATTATAACAATCACAGGTAGACAACACTTAACTACTTTTATAATGATATACAACGTATTTTATAACTATCTTTGGTATTCCGACCGAAAAGTTAAAAACATCAACGACTTTCGGTTGCTTAATTAATTCATAACTCAAGCTTACACTGACTTGCATTTTATCACATAGTATCTACAATATTTTTAATACTTATCTTTTAAAAGATACAAATATATTAACATACATATTTAAATGAGATATTATGATTATGAAAATTTCGTGATTTTCTGTAACTTCAATTTAGTGTACCTACTATTCATCCACAGCGATATGTTGTATTGGGCTCCTGCACCCTACAACCCTGCACATTTTGAGTCTAGAGCCATCCATTATGCGTGAAAACCCCTTTGGCTAAAGTTACACTTCTCCCAAAATACCTCCTTCCCTCATAAGCTTCTTGGGGGCTTCTCACGTTTGGAGGAGTGACCAAAGATTTCCTAGAGCTTTTTTGTTTATCGCTACTTTTTCGTATTCCTGGACTAAGTTGGTAGCTGATTCTTCTTCGAAGAGGCAGCCTGTGCAGTGTGGTTTGTTAGTGGCTCCGAAGTTGTAAAGGTGTTTGATCAGGGGACAGTAACCTAAACCACAGTGGTACTAAAGAGTAGAAGGTGGGTTCACATGTGTTTGGGACTAAATAGACTCAAGGCGATCGGGGCACACTAGGATTTACCATTGTTACACGCCCTTCAAACGCTAGGTAAATAGTTATGACTTATGAGTAGCCTAGGTACCTTCTGAAACGGATGAGTAAACTACACGAATAGCTGACATCCACTACACAATGATAACTAAAATACATAGTCCGCAGTCGTTAATGTTTAGTGTCGTACTAATGATACACAAAATGCTAACATCCGATACATAAAATATTTCTATACAAATGTATACCTTCTTTATAAACTTATAATGCTGACGACAATGTTCTAACAAGTTATACAATAAGTATTAACACCAATGTCTCTGCACACTTATAAAAATGCTGTCGCAAATGTTCCAGCTGCATGTGAGATCACAAGGTCACTATTAGATCAAGGGTAGTTCACTGGCAGTTTGATTCATCAGGGTTCAATGTGGGTTGAACGCTGATTTGAACTTCGCCAGTGGGACCTACCACGATTCTCACCTGGAAGATAGAGAGAAAAATGTGTTTAATTACATTCATTAGCTATCAACTGTATTGTTAGGAACGTGGAAATTATAAAAATCTCCTGACTGACTGACATAATATAGATAACCCACAGTCTAAATCACTGGTCGTAGCGACATGAAATTTTCAATATATATTCTTCAGGAACTCCACGTGGGCGAAATTGGGTGCTTTTCGTAGTAATTTCTCATAAATATATAAAAAGTATGAGTGAGGCCAACTCCGAACGCATATTCATCGATATGCTTTCGCATCTCATCGAAGTTATTTATTGGAAAATGTTGTTAATTGCCAATGATTCCGGAGGAGGAAGTGGATAGTATATTTTTTTAATACGATGCTATATCTACCTCCTCTCGAATATTATAGACGTGTGTGATGTATCCACATGATAGTAGTAGATGGCACAAACTAAAGGAGGCGTATATCGAGCAGTGAGTGAAGTCAGGCTTGATCAGGCCATGATTGTTGATAGGACAAGCATATGGCCCACCTGCTGTTAAGTGGTTACCTTATAACAAAGCATTGCCACATAGGTTACGTTCCTTACGAACTTGTCCTACGATGCACTGCTCAGCGTTCATTGACAGTATACAGC
Organism: Electrophaes corylata; assembly: GCA_947095575.1. Taxonomy (NCBI): domain Eukaryota; kingdom Metazoa; phylum Arthropoda; class Insecta; order Lepidoptera; family Geometridae; genus Electrophaes; species Electrophaes corylata. The sequence continues at coordinate 6,249,516 of OX352698.1, read as the reverse complement.
TGTTCAAACTCATCTGTCAGTAATTTCACCAACGTTTCAAAACAAAGTGATATGACTGTTTGGTTATTGTATTGTAAGGTATCTACCTAGTCTCCTTGTCACACATTCATTGCGTAGTAGACGGGGTTTGGCGGTGGAGCCATCGGCGAGGTGGCTTGCTGTGCCTGCAGCCCAGAAGGTGCTCCTTCAGGTGCCCCACGCATCACTCGCGACGGGGACCCAGGAGCCGGCTGGTAGAGAGGCGCAGCCACCTAGAAATGAGAAAAATTCCAGTTGAATATACTATGTAGAAACCACAACAAAATATATTTTTTTAGTTATAAGCGAGCCGCTTTATCGCCGCGGCAAGAGTACAGGTTTTTCTACGGCTTTTGAGAACTGAGCAACAGTATTTTACGCATGTAATAATAACGAGAATAGCTGTACCAAATAAAAAATCGACCACGCTCGAATTTTCTGTCAAGAGTTGGACGTTTTCTTATCATACTTAAATTTAATTAATGACTAAATAGTAGTGCTTTTAAGACGATTTATGGGCGAGTGTGTGTGTGTGTGAAAAACATCGCAAGGAGACCAGCAGCGAGGGGTTTTGTGACAGGTTCACGAGTGGATTATTACTATTACAAAACGTGCGTATGTGCCAAATTTTATTTAGACGTACTATAATATCACTACTTTACGTCAGGCCTTATTTTCTAAGAACGTTGGAAGAACGTTTTATTTTAAATAAATACCCTAGTTTTATTAGTCTATTATATAAGTCACTTAATCCTATGAGTATCCTGGTGGTACTACCACTTGAAGCTAGTTTTATTGTAACATGCCATGCCACTAGTTAAATTGCAACAGAAAACATGAAGCACTGTTTAATTACATGACGATGGTCACAACATAACATCAGCTCGCTTACATCAGTAATGCATAAAATCATAATTTTTGAGAGGTTAAATCATACAAAATATAAAAGTATATGTTCATATTTATGCCACGGCAAAGTCTATAATAACTTATCGCAATAGGATTTAATAAACAGTGTACCTATATTTATTTAACTACATACGCTGCAGCTGCCACGTGTATATCTACGTATAGCAACAGATTTTTAGTCAGTCATCTGGGAGAAATCGCAGTTTGTGTTAAAACCTTATTTAGTCCAATACAAGTACAATCCTTTTTTCTTAAACCTTACTTTGAGCTTTGAGGCTAAAGGCGTAGCAATAGATTCATGTTTTTATTCATAATCTCTGATACTTTATAACAGCATTATAAGATCATGCTGTGATTGTCTTTATTTTAAAATAGAAAGATAGTAGTAACAGGTTTATCAGTATCTTCAGAAATAAGACTGCTAAAATTTTATTTAAGATTTATATCAATAGAATCAATGTTGTTTAGTTCATTTAAAAACCCTAGATTACTAGTTTTTTACTTTAAAACGTAGCCTATAATTGTGGTCAATTTTACACACCATCAATTACCCCCTAATGAAGCATAGTTTGATGACTCATAGAACACTTATATAAGTAATAAGTAATGTAATGTAGGGTAAAAAATAATTAAAGAAATAAGAAATATGTATTTATTTCTATCATTATTATTAATTTAACTGAGCTAAAACGTGCATAAAAAACTCAGTTTACATCTGTGTACGCATACAACAAGCATAAAAACGGAGGAATGCTATCAAGTAGGGTAGGTTATCACTTCGTAATGCGCGTTTACTTTTTTATAGCCATTCGAACTTGATCGGTTTATTCATTGATTCATTGCTCAGTAGCAACTATGGTAGCAACCAATCAGTTGACAAACCGACTACGACCACCACCAAAGAATATGGACTTATTCTATGACCACCACCGACTGGTATTTTTTTTTTATAATCTTATCAGTTATAATGTATATCGGATACATGTGATGGACTGAGTGAATACACTAATTATTGAAATGATTTTTAAACAACTAAATTGTATAAAACTCGCCAATCCAATGTTGAAAATGGTCGTGACTTAGTCATAGCATGCATTACTCTATTATTGCAGTACACAAATTAAACTTAGCAAAATGCCTGAACATGTATTCTAAGTATATACAAAAAAGGTATTATAATTATTCTATTAACCATCTGGTTAGTTAGTTAGTACAACGTTAATTTGGAGGTCGCCCAACGGGCTATGTAGATAGCTATGTTGAGAGCTTCATTACGAGATAGAATGAAAATGAAAAAATCAATAGAAGAACCAAGATAATCCAAGGTTACCGATTTAGCTCTCAGAATCAACAAGTTGAAGTGGCAATGCTTGAAGGACCGACAACCCCAGGGGAATAAAGGTTCTCGAATGGTGATCCGGAAGACGCGTTAAGCGCCCTCCTACCCGATGACGACATTATTAGGATCGCGGGAAGCCGGTGGATGGAAAGGGCTCAAAATCATTCTTTCTGGAAACGTATGGGGGAGGCCTATGTTCAGCAGTAGACTTCTAAAGACAGATGATGATGTAGAGCTTCGGCCCCTAAAGTGTGCAGCAGTGGCCAAAGCTTGTATGAAAAAAGTTTTACACAGGCCAAGTCGCGCGCGTGTGCACTAGTACACATATAATATTGCTGTCGAGACTGGTTCAGAGCGCACAGCTGCCAACTAACTGGGGCATACTATTCTTAAAAGCAAGTGCTGTCAAATGCTACAAGTATATAAATAAATAAATATGCGAGATATTTGCGCTGTTCGAAAATCAATTATACTGAATATCGACATTGTTATTTATAAAATATAGGATACATATATTTTCTAGTTAATTTAGGGTACATTATGCAACAGCGAGACTTTTATACAATATAAGACTTAACCTTGGTAATTGTGTTATCATAAAAATTATTTTATGACTACACAATTACTAGGGTATTTACCTAAGGTCAATCAAGGTACCAATAAGTATGGTCTAGATTTTTCGCATTTGTGTAAGTTCAACTTCTTGCTGAGGCTGTCTTTGGTGGGAATGGAACCTACAGCGCCAAACGCAGAGCCACTAACTGTAAAATCAAGCTTTGTACACACGATAAGCAGCATATTTGCTTATTACGATACTTTATATACCTATCTATATAGACATATACTACAGCTTATTTGCATCTAGGTAGCCCTAATGTCACGCATCAATCGTTATGACACATTTTGGGGTAAATTTTACTTCAAACATTGAAATATTCGCGTTTTTTAAATTATATGTTACAATTTTGTAAAGTAAATCAATAAGTCATCAGTTTATGGTAGGTACCAACCTAATTGCTAGATGCCGTACCTCTAATTATAGTGCTAAGCTGAGCAAAAGTACACGTACGGCACGACAGAGGGGTGGAAAAGGACATGATAAAATTATATCACGAAATTGCACAACTAAGGTATGCTTGTATCACAAGCACGCACACAACTGTGGCAGCTGTATGATGTAGGTACTTTCAATTTTTGTTATTCAAATCACCCTCTTTCGCCCAGGGATTAAATGACCCCTTTTACAGCATTAATTAGGGTGCGGAAATCAATAGACTATAGGCAGAGTTTAGAGTACGTTTGAAGATGGCTCATTTTGTACGTCACTATAGTATATCTGACAGTAGCGTTTGGTTCAAATAAGTGTGATTGGATTCGTATTCTTTCATCTTTAGAAGCAACATAGCATTTTTATTTCCATTCCGGGGCACTATGTGACCAATAAGAATGAAAGTGTATAATAATAATAATAATAATAATAATCCTGGACAATCCACACAGCATCATTTAGCCCCAAGCTAAGCAGAGCTTGTGTTATGGGTACTAGATGACTGATATACTTAATACAATACATTACATACATAGATATTTTTTATTATGCATAGAAAATACCCAGAACACCCGGAATAAATATTTGCAGATCCTACATATATTTATCCCAAGGCGGGAATCAAACCCGCAACCTCCTGCGTCGCAGGCGGACACTTGCCCGCCGCGTCACATCGGTCGTCAAAATCGGTTTCTAAAAGTATGGCATACTGATTTGAATAAAAATGATTTCCTAGGGTTTCAATAGAAACAGCATCTTTTTATTTATCATCATCTTTTAATTTTATTTATCATCATCACCAACAGCCTGTCCACTGTCCACTGTTGGACATAGACCTTCCCATACATTTCCAGGAAAAAACAATTTAGAGCCCTTTCTATCCAACGACTTCCTGCGATCCTAACAATGCCGTCAGTCCATCGGGTGGGAAGAACACACTATGCATCGTCTTCCGGTTGTTAGGGAATTATAGAAACTTAAAGTTTACAGCGTATATTTAGAATATATTTAGAAACTTAAAGCTTGGTATGTAGAGTACGCCCCTAGAAATGTTTAAAATGTTTAGAACTCGAAGAAAGGAATTTCAAAAATTCCACTCATACGGCGGTGCAGCGGATGGTGAAGTTTGTATGAAAATATATTCCCACGAACAAAGTCGCGTGCAATTCTAACAGTGTGCAATTTAATGTAATACATAAAATATTGATGAATTTCCGAAGATTTTGTATGTATAATAATAATAAGTTACAAGAAGAATCTACTACATCCAAATTATTGCTTGATTTACCCAAATTACTTATTGCGTAAGAGTTAAATAGTAATCGTTGCGTAGTTTAAGCTACCCTAGTTATAACTATTATTATTGTAAGCATATTTTATTAAATAAATCCTTGCTTTTCGACGGTATACGCTATAAATGTTAAATTTATGTGTGTTAGGCTAGGCTTTCAATTGCGGTTATCTGACGTTCGAATTAAACGATTTATGCTCGGTTCCTATATTTAAAAAGATCGTCGAATAATCTTTTTTCATCATTCCAGTTCATTGGATTCCAGTTCACATTATCCAATAAAATAAAATGAGAAAATATCTGACCGATTTCAATGTGAAGAATTAGGATTTTTTTTTTTATAATTATTATACGTGGATTATAAGAACCGAGCATTAGTACGTATAAATAAATTTATGTACGCAGTAGCCTTATGTAACGTTTTTGGCTGTTGCATTGTAGTTAGCGCAGTTGGTTCCGATGTTCAAATTGCGTGCATGACACTAACATGCAATTATACCATTTTGCATGGGGCGTGGCTATTGCTAAGTATACTCATTCCAGTATTCTGTTTCATTTAACTATGCTTGTGTGAATGTCATGTTACTACAGTACGCATAAAAAAAGATGACTTATTTTTTTTTAATAAAAGCTTATTTCTATCTTTATTTTTTGAACCTAAACTATGCTGGTTTCCTTACGAAATTCAATATATAATAATTTAAGTGTAATCATTGGTGTAGCTTGGTCATTTGCAAATATGTTTACTTACGAATGTATACGGAGTTTTGTTTTTTTCAGAGGAAAACGTGAATCGTTTTATTAGTCATATATTGAGTTAAAGCTCTCTGATTCAACTCGGTGACATAAAACGACAGTAGCTCTGTACCGACTGATTTATTCATGAAAGAAACCTATTTACTCACAGGGCGCGTTTAGACGGCGCGAAATCTTTTACGCCATCTAAACGCCCACATAATATATATATTTTATCAATCTTGTCATGATATTACAGCACTTGGTAAATTGGGGAGCTGTGAAAATGGCAAAAAAAAACCTTTGGCAATGCGCATGGCTTAAGTCATATCACTTTACAAATCTCTCCCTATCTTTCGCCTAATTAAGTACCAGAGTAATTGTATACTTAGTATTAATTGTGTAAGTTGTAGTAGTTCAACTGGCTACGAATAGAACTAGCAATGAGGAAATCCGTAAGGTCACCGTGGCCTTTAGAATCAACTGTAGAGACAATTGGCTGACCATATAACTCGTAGGCAACCACTAGGTCATAAAGCTTCTGGAATGGCGACCACAAACTGAAAGATGAAGCGTAGACGTCCTCCCATCCGACCGACATACGATATTGGATAGATCGCAGGAAATGGGTGGATGCTGGTGGAAAATCGTTCTACCTGGAACTCGACTTTAGCCTCTGAGCACGGTAGATATCCCCAAATCTTTTAGCACCAAGTACCTACTCGAGATTCTTTGAGGATATCTTAAGAGGGTAGTCAGATGTACTTTGAAATATTACATTTTACAGTATAGTGTGACAGGTTGCAAGCCCATTGCCGCTGCTACAATATTAACTAATTTTCTCATTTGAACCCACGACATTAGGTTCAGAAAGTGGGGTCAACACTACACCATCGGTGCTCGCTCTCAAAATATTTAATAGACCTTTAGAATTCGCTTTATAAAACCTATGCATTACCTACCTACCTAGATACATATCTTTATAATGTATATATGTATAATGGTCTTATTCATAATCCCTGGCACTTTTATAACGGCTCTATAAAATCATGTAGGCACTTTAACTTTCATGTTATGTCAGTAAAAAGAAATAGCAACACATGAAAGAGCGTTCAGACACCATTATCAATAAGACCATATTGTTTATCACAGAGCAAAATGACAGCTTACATTATTAAACTAAGTGTACCGACATATTATTCTACTGAAAGATACTGCAGTTATAGAACAGAATGGAGTCAGTTACAATTGTGACCTTTCATGATAGCCACGACAAGAATCACTTCTATGGTAAAAGATCTGCTGGTAAAACTGAACACCGCTCAATCAAATTAGAGTTCCGTTCTATAACTTCACTATGTTACACTTACAAGCGGTTGAAAAATCGCAAATGCACAATGACAATTACCTTCTCTGAGTAGCAGATCATTTGTTTGCCTCCCCCAGGCTGCGGCGCTGGCACGGACCGATAACGAGCCGGGGCTGGGCAGAGAGTCTGCAAAAAACATTAATTACTACCATTGAACATTGACGACCGATGTGACGCGACGGGCAAATGTCCGCCTGCGACGCAGGAGGTTGCGGGTTCGATTCCCGCCTTGAGATAAATGTTTGTACGATCTGCAAATATTTATTTCGGGTGTTGTGGGTATTTTCTATGTATAATAAAAAATATGTATGTATGTAATGTATTACTGATGTGGATCAGTTGAGCTACCTTTAGATTGTTTGCAACGGTCTGTAGATAGCTCAACTGTTTCACATGTATTTTGTACATACCAATTATAAATACTTGGATTAGCTATAATTTTCTTTGTAAATAAATGTTTTGTGTACCTAATGTATTGTATTAGGAATATCAGTCATTTAGTACCCATAACACAAACTCTGCTTAGCTTGGAGCTAGATGATGCTGGGTGGATTGTCCAGCATTATTATTATTAATTTCTTACCAACCCCAGCAGTAGATGAATAATTATTTTTTTATTAATGCATCATGTTACATCATCCTGTGGCAGCCCACTACTTGACTTAGGCATCCCTCATACGTTTCCAGATAGAACTATTTTGAGCCCATTCACCGACTTCCCGCGGTCCTAAGAATGTCATCAGCCCATCGAGTAGGAGGATGTGCTACGTTAAGTCTTCCAACTCGTGGTTGCTATTGAACATCATGTACATGTTACATAAAAAAAATAAGTAGTATCTTAATAAAATCTTATACGAAGAACGAACGGTTACTTTTGTTTGTTAACTCACCTTGAGATTCCAAATCGATAAGATTTTATCTTAAATGTACTGTGTCTGAGCTTTGTTTCATCATAAATAGCTTTGGTTCCAATAAAGCTCAATTTAAATTATGTGGATACTCGACCCGATGGTCTTTCGAAAGATTTGTATTGAAAACTGTCCCCAATCAGTATAAAGTCTTGTTTAATGTTTTGAAATACCGGCACAAAGACAACTCATATGGTTAATTTTTAGCTTTTTAGGCTTTTTACAACTTTGAAGTCGCGAAAGGTGAGTAACTGATTCAAAATTCGCGGTCTATGCTTTGTACTGTTTGTTGAGTACGTATAAGTAACTATCTGCAGAGGCTGCTTGCGTCGAAACATTGATCCACGTCATACGCAGGTAGGTAATAATTTAGAGGAGCCATCGACATAATGTGTTTTACGGCTTTTGAACTAAGCACTTAGTACATAAAATTAAGTTTAGTGTTAGCTATAATGTTTTTTGATGGTGTTTTAAGATAATTTGGATAGAATGGTAAACTTTATAAATATAGTAAAGATCATCGCCAATTCTCGATATCGATGTTAATCGATTATCTTTCTACTATGGTAATATAATTTAGTGTCCATCTTATGGTTACTAATATCGTAAATAACATCCAAATAAATAGTACTGAATAACTATAATAACTTACTAAAATCGATGTACTTTTATGAAATGCGAGTGTTAGCTTTTCTTTGTTTAGCCGATTGTTTTCAGCTTAAATCGTTACACTTAAAGTCTTGTTGAATAAATAGTTTTTAAAACAAAAATATAGTTATCTTCGATTTCAATAGTCGAATCGTCCAACATATTTTTTTTAAATGCCATAGAGTCTAGCCGGCTCTCAGTCTACAAACTTAGCCTGCCTGAAGTAGATTGAACCTTACGTCACTTCGGAACTGTTGCTCTAATAGCCAGGAGGAACCTTTGTGATATTTAACGTAAGTACTAAATTATTATTGCTTTTTAATCACAGGATTAACAAAAACTTGCCACTCATCCTAAAATATACATAAGTAGAACTCAATCCTGCAATCACAGTCAAATTATAACAAATAGGTCATGGGTTATTTTTCGATTGCAGAAAATCAATACGTGTCTTTTTCGTAAAGCTTTTTAATTAGCAAAGTCATCGAATTACGATTTGAAAAGGTGTTTATTAGGTTCGTCGTTACTATATCAATGTTGTGACGACAAGACGACAAGATTTATTGTATGATATATGTATGTTAAAACTTCATAAAACCATAGAACCAGGGTTATTATACCATAAAATAAGCGCTGGTATTCTTTTTTTTCTTCTTGACTTATTCTAAAGCACTCCATTTAGAAATCACGTTACCTGGGTGTGTAGTGCGTGGGCATAATTTGCTCTTTGATGGAGTGGAACCGATACAGCATGAGCACTCACAGCTCCATTCCTTCCTTGCGGATAGTGCTGATAGACTCTGTTATCTGCGAAAAGAAATCAACTAAATCTACTTTTGTGCCATCTCCATTCGTATATCATTCGGTCAGTCTGATAGACATTACATTCTCAACTTGCCATTGTTGTGGCGAGAGTTCAGAAAGAATAATTGATAGAACGAATGAACGATATTACAAGTAAAAAGAGGCTGTGGTTAAATAAGCCTCGGGAGTATTTTTTCTGAATTTTCTCTAGTCCTACGATATCACAAAACCAAGGTGACTGTGGTTGAATAAACCTTGTGAATCCATTTTTTCAGCTAGCTAGCATTCCTAGGTAGTAAATAATATCAGCTTTTTCATATTAGGAAGGTTTTATGACATGACCATTTGAAAGCATTTAACATCATTCATTCAATCTAAATGACGTTTTTGAGGAAATCGGTCAGTTTTACGAAATTCGTTATTGATTGCACTACAACGCACCTGCGCCTAACAGCTTGCGTTCAGTCCATCATAAAATTGACGAATCTTCGTGAATACTAAGGTGAATAATTATATCTGTGATTTAAATTACTGTGTTTAGCAAAATACTGAACCAAATAGCTTTCTGTCATTCCTTGAAATATTAGATTAGAAGTAGTAAGCTTGTCGAACGATTTGTCATGAGAAATTGGCTTGTTTCTGGGCTTTGGCCATTTTGTGAAGTGAAAACCAATGTGAGTAGTTTTTATTGATATTAAAGTGTAGTGAGCGAAACCAAAGTATTTTTAATATTGCATAGATTCTGAATAGAAGATTGTAGAGATACAAAAAAGACTTGCCTTGTTAGTGTGAGAGTGCCGAGTGAAGAATTAATCTCGTATCACAATTGCGCCTTAGAGTTTAGAAAAAAAAAAGATTTTACAGTGTAATGTTTTTTTTATTAATCAATCTATTATTTTAAAATTAAAAATTATTTCTTACTTTTTTGTTTCATTTTCTATAAAAGCGTGTTTTTTAGTGTTTATAAATTATTATTTATTTTCACAAGTATTTTTTTTATCTTTTCTAAATATCCTTTTTCGGGACCCCTCATGGGCCATTCGTGAACATTTGAGAATAAACCTTATTTGCATATTATTGAAAGAGACCGCACTATTAGAAAGAGATAGCATGCTTTCGAGCATTCTAGGCATGTTCCAGATAGAATAGAAGGTAGGTAAATAACAACATCTATGCAAGAGAGAGACGCAAGATAGACGTGATAGAATGTTCTCGAACACTTAGGTACTGTTCAAGAATGTATCCAATGATTAGAGCGAGAGCTATCTCTGTAGGAAAAATAAAGAAAACACTGACTAGATCATAGTTGCATTTGTCCACCAATATTTATTTTCTTCCTTCTATTCTTTCTGGAACTACTGCCTAGAATGTTCAAAAACATCTCTTTCTAATAGTGCGGTTTTTTCACTCTTAAGTTTATTCTATACGAAGAATTGGTACAAAGACACTACCGGGTATTAGAGATGGAAAAATCGTTAATCCTGAAGATCTTGGCAAGGATAATGGGACAAACTATTTCAAATAATGCATTGTCATTATTACTATTGCAATTAATATTGCATGTAACATTCACCTTGCTAAGAACTCATCGTAGCACCAAGTCAAGACAGTCTTTCACAAAGCTAATGCCAACTGCAAGAGACTAGAGGTGCTTCTTATTATTTGATTATCTATATGCCAAGTTTTAGACATCAGTCTGCTCATCTCGAAACAAAAAATAATTGGTTGGAACAATGATATCCACGACATAAGGAAACCAGTGAATAAGAATTCACATCGTATAGGACTAATATTGTAATTATCAGTTTTCAGAGAGAAAGATGAGTGCATTTATGGGACAACAGCGAGGACAAAAGGGTGTTCCGTTGTCTAGAATGGATTGCCGTGAATATCTGTGTAAGTTAAACCACTACCATATTATATTATAAATAGAGATGTAAATGAGAAATAAAAAATAAAAAAAACCCGGCAAGTTATTTCGGTGAAGGAAAAAATCGCAAGGAAACCAGTTAGTATTCTAGCAGCAACATCGATGGGAATACCAACTACTTCAAAAGGTTATGTACCAAATGTTATATTTAAACCAACCTTTGACTACCCTTATTAGACATCCTCAAAGAAATTCGAGTAGGTATTAGTTTGTTCAAAGAGATATGAGGGGATGTCTACCGTGCCTGGGAATAGAAGTATGATTTTGACCATATGACTGACAGAATACTTACATACGTTTTTTTGTTGTTAATGCATACTTGGAATACAATATAACACTCAGACCGAAAACAAACATCTATTTTTCATCGCACAAATGTTGATCCTCAGTAGGGATGGAATCCACAGCACAGAAGGCAGAACTACTACTAACTGAGATGTGAGGCCAGTCTATAGATAGACTATGTATAGACTAAGTAGTATTATATAGACTATAGTATAATAGGCTAATCTATAAATAGACTTTAGAGAGTATAAATTTAACTTACAGTCGGCGGAGGCCCACTGCTGTTGGTATTGGTTGTGGTCATGCTGATGTGGCATGGCCTCTACATACGGAATATAATGAAGTTTCTGATGACTCCGTATGGGCGGAGGGGATTCAGAGCGGCGGCATCGCGACGCGCGATCCGGCGACGCTTCTTCAGAGCCCGAGCTGTAAAGGTCCTGCGAGCTCTGTGAGTCCCCACTTTAACAAAAAAATTAGCATAATTTAGCGATAGCATCTACGGGATATCATTCGTTGGTGGGCGTTCCTGCTATACCACTTGCATAGCAGGTCAAGTTAAGGCATGAACGATGAAGCAGCTTAGTAATTATATTTAAGAACCTAGGAAGAGAATCTGTTGAAGAATCTATGAGCGCATGCCGATTACTAATAGATTGTAGTTTTGCTTGTGGGCTTGTGATCCACCTGATTAGTTCAACTCGGCGACCCATGGTCACCAATTCTTGTAAAGCAAGGTAAACTCCTTACTGATAAGTAACAAACCATCATAGAGCATAATGTCCTCACAACCCACCTAACAAAAGTACACACGTGTTCATAAAATAATGACTCCCATAAACATAAACCTTTTCAAGCCAACATAAGCCTGTAGAAGTCCACTGTTGGACATAGGCCTCCCCCACACGTTTCCGGGAAGAATGATTCTGAGCCCTTTCCATCCATCGACTTCCCGCGGTCCTAACAATGTCGTCAGACCATCGGATAGGAGGACGTCCTACGCTTCGTCTTCCAGTTCGTGGTCGCCATTCGAGAACCTTTATTCCTCAACGGTTGTCGGTTCTACGAGCTATATGGCCTGCCCACTGCCACTTCAACTTGCTGATTCTGAAAGCTATGTCGGTGACATTGGTTCTTCTACCACTTTTAAAATACTAAAAAGCATTAAAAAAATCAGTAAGCCATTTCAATCAGCTTAAAATGATCTACCTGATTTGGTACAAGCGGTGGTAAGCAATCAGCATCCAATGCAGAAACATCTTGTATATGAAATCTCAAAGATCATTTAGTAACTTCTTAAGCTAGGCGAGTATAGGCGCTAGTTATTCAGCATCCCTCCCTCACCCGATGAACAGATGTCATTGTGGAAATCGTGGAAAGCCAGTATGGTTAAAATCATTCTTCCTAGAAATGTACCATGCCTAGCAGTGACTTGACTATTATGATAATGATGCCCTGTCTATTGCAAAATTTTTGTAAGTTAAACGATACCAACACCAACCAGTAGTAGTAGAGCTTTTTGTGAAGCGCTCGTCCGGAGAAGTACTACCACCATGCCTATTTTTGCCGCCAAGCAGCTGGTTGTGTTCATGTTAGAAAGGTGTAGGTGTCGGTAAAAATACAGGCACATGAGGCATGAAAAAAACGTACGGAAAAAGGTTAGAATACTTTGTCCGTACGTTTTTTTGGTGTGGTTCCCAAAGTACAAACTATGCTTCGTTTAGGACAAGATGTCTACAAAAAATTATCTATAGGTTTATTTATTATATAGGTGGTAGGTACATTTATGATTAATCGAGTGACGGCAAATATTGCTTACATGGAAACGGAACGCAATATTCACCTGTAATTTACCCACAACCCACACCTTTCAATCTGGAACACAGCAAACTGCTTGGTAGAATAGGCATGGTGATAATACTTCTCCGGACGAGCCTTTCACTAAGAGCTCTAATACTACTAAATCAAGCTCTCTAACTAATAATTACAAAGAACTTAGTTTTCCAAGTTCCGTGACTCTAAAATTCGCAAGTTTTAAATGAATCAAAAAACTTTTGAACTGCCTAATTCTTTGTTTATTTTCAGTCGGCCAGTCGGTTATAAATTAATTTGAATTAAACATTGAAGTTCTTTGTTTATAAAGTCCATATACCAATTCTTGCAAATATTAATTATTATACATCAAACGAAAACTTACTAACAGCAAGTAAAATTATTACAAAATAACCTTGCATAATTTTGAAGTTCAAAAGACTGGTAAACACATACATACATTTTGGAGTCCCCTAGCAACACCCTTTATAATCACGTCATGCGAAGCAGTATCAAAAAGCCCAAGGTATAATAGGACCCTTCTACCACCCTTAGGGTAAGGGGACATGCTATTATAGAACTGTACGTACGTAGGTATTAGTTCGTTACAAAAGCAATCCGAGATTCGACGGTCCGGTTTTTTACAAATTATAATAATAGCTTGAACTGCTCAGAGATATTTTGCATACTCACTAACCTTGATAACATTCATGTTTTATTTGATGGATTGGTTGATATTGTTCAAAATTTCATTCAGTAATGTAAGTTTATTACTACAATGCATCCAGACAGGAACGATTAACAGATGTTGTAAAGAACTGCAGAAACGTATATTTTTTTTCCATGAATACAGTTCCTGTTTGACTGACCATTGAAAGTGTCTTTAAAACTCCTTGCTGACTTTTTAAACAACTTGCTCATGGAACAAGCAGATGACCCACCTGATGTTAAGTGGTTACCATCGCCTGTAATAAAGTATTGCCTCGTAGGTTACACTCGTTAGGAACGTGCCCTACAATGCACTGCTCAGTGTTCATCGACCTGAGGTATACAGGTGTTAAGCCTCATGTGCCTGTATTTTTACCGGCACCTACACCTTTCTAACATGAACACAACCAGCTGCTTGGCGGCAAAAATAGGCATGGTGATAGTACTTCTCCGGACGAGCGCTTCACAAAAAGCTCTACTACTACTGGTCTGGTGTTGGTATCGTTTAACTTACAAAAGTTGTGCAATAGACAGGGCATCATCATCATAATAGTCAAATCAACTCACTGCTAGGCATGGTACATTTCTAGGAAGAATGATTTTAACCATACTGGCTTTACACAATTTCCAAAATGACATCAGTTCATCGGGTGACGGAGGGATGCTGAATAACTGACGCCTATACTCGCCTAGCTTAAGAAGTTTCTAAATGATCTTTGAGATTTCATATACAAGATGTTTCTGCATTTGATGCTAATTGCTTACCACCGCTTATATGTACCAAATCAGGTAGATCATTTTATGCTTATTGAAATGGCTTACTGTATTTTATGCTTTTTAGTATTTAAACAAAGAACTTCAATGTTCAATTCAAATTAATTTATAACTGACTGGCCGACTGAAAACAAACCAAGAATTAGGCAATTGAAAAGTTTTTTGATTCATTTAAAACTTGCGAATTTCAGAGTCACGGAACTTGGAGAACTAAGTTCTTTGTAATTATTAGTTATAGAGCTTGATTTAGTAGTATTAGAGCTCTGAGTGAAAGGCTCGTCCGGAGAAGTATTATCACCATACCTATTCTACCGCTAAGCAGTTTGCTCTGATCCAGACTGAAAGGTGTGGGTTGTGGGTAATTTACAGGTGAATATTGCGTTCCGTTTCCATGTGAGAAATATTTGCCGTCACTCGATTTTTTATAATTGTACCTATATAATAATAATAAATAATTTTTTGTAGACATCTAATCCCAAACTAAGCATAGTTTGTACTATGGGAACCACACCAAAAAAACGTACGGACAAAGTATTTTAACAGTGTTAGAATACTTTTTCTGTACGTTTTTTTTGTAAATACATACTTATAATACAATACATATAGATTACAAGTATGCTTTGTTTCCATTATGCATTCATTTTTTTCAAGTATTAGGTATTTCGAACCTAATGAACATTCAAGTTAAAAATTTATGAACTTATCTCACATAAAACTCAAGCTATCTTTAGAGCGGTAGCAAGGCATATCTTGAACATCATTTGTTCTAAAAAATACTCATCATAATTTCACCGTGTATATTTAAGCTTAGATAATTTTCATAAGCACGCTGAGTACAATATTTGCTTGTAAGGTAGTTTCTTGTAGCATAAAAATCTTGTGATAGGAAGTTTTACAAAGAATACTACTAGCACCATCTGTACATATAATTCAAAGTCTATTACAGCGCCATCTATTACGTTGCACTATGAGTTATACTGCAATTGCGAAATGGTGAGCCACGGGAAAAATGCATTGGTGCAAAGTTGCAATATCGTTTCTGCTTCCCGCGTATAGATGGCAGTGTTATGCATGTTAATGCTGTAAGTATGCCCCTCTGTTGGTGAACCACGGGAAGAATGCGTTGTTGCAAAGTTGCAATAGCGTCTCTGTTTCCCGCGTACAGGTGGCAGTGTTATGCAGTTACATGCTGTTAGCATATCCCTTTTGTAGATGGCGTTGCTGCACCTCAAATAAAAATGGAACCAAAAAGTTTTACTCAACTTTTTTAAAGTTTGAAATACTATTAAAACTTTATGAAACTCTTTATGTAGGAGTAAGGACAAATAATACAGACAATGTACAACAACAGTTTCCGAATGGAATGCGGTATGTAGAGATTGGTATGGAATTGCGTAATATATTTCGTTTATCTATATTTCTGCAGGTTTTTAATAATCAAAGTTAGTAACTACGAAGTTAACATTGAAAACAATTTTAACCAAAAAAAAATTATACTTTGAACCAATGCAATGATATTATAAATCATTACTTTGAACATATTTCAATCATCGATGTGTCAAATTTAGTTTCAAACTCGACGCAGTTTTTTAGTTTATGTATTTTTAATACTTTTGGTGAAAGGTTAAAGAAAGAGAACTGAACTGACACTGATTTAGATCACTTGAGCAATCTTTAGATCGTTTTCAACGGTCCGTAGGTAGATCAACTTATTTTTTTATTTTTTTTATTTATTTTCAAAAAGAAGGTTTATTACAATATTTGTTAGTAGAACATCGTGAAACCTAGTAAGGTTTGTGTGGATGTTAACACTGACTCGAGCTGTTACGCCATCTAAACAATATAACATAACTACGAGTAATAGGTAGTAGATGTGTTTGTGTGTGTAGGTGAGTGGATGGATTTCTTATTCCAAGCTACCCTCACTCCACAGCGCGTTATCGCAATGATCCATAATGAACAATAGCCTAATTCTATACAGGGTGTAAATTACCATATTTACCAAATATGACACAAGCTATGATGCATGAACTGTTTCATATGTATCTTGTACATACTAATAATAAATACTTGTATTAGTTTTCTTTGTAAATTAATGTCTTGTATTACTATCTAATAAATTAATAAGTAATTACGAAGCTTTTCATCAGTATAATTAACAGTCTATAAAAGTCCATTGTTGGACGTAGGCCATTAGGTATTGGTTGAAAAGGGGAAGGCGTTGAAACTGCTACATAGTTGAACTATTGCGGTTTAATAGTTGAACATGTAATTTTCACATGTTATGAATTGTTCGGTTTTGTCCGAGTGGTATGCGGATTATCCGCATACCACATGAGCAAAACTGCGAGTGGAGCTAGTAATAGTTCAGTAATAACGTATTCAGAACGTGTCCAAATTACATGTTAAACTATGAAACTTCATAAGTTGCTAAAATCGTAGGTTGTAGCATAGTCTACGTCGGTTTCGCGTAGGCGTCTTGTAGCGCTACGACGTAGCATACCGTTTATCTGATGAGTTCACGAGTCCACTTGAGCAGAGTTTATGCAGTTGCTACTATCAGCCTCTTACAAACGATGACTATAATGTATTTTGAAGAATACTTAAATACGGATTTGACTGAAGCAATGTACGTAAGTACATAAGTTTTAAGAACAGGTAGAATTATCTAAATTTACGTATTATACATTTAAAAATAGACCAAAAGTTGAAGAAAAAAAAGTGAATAAAGTTTTAAAAAGTTTTAAAACTTTATCACTTTTTTTTCTCCCGACTTCACTTGCGTTATGTCCATAAGCTATAGGTTTGCCGGCCCGTCCACCGTACTTAAATTTTCTTAGGAAACCGGCTAAACGGATTTTTGCCTAATTGTTTTATTAGAAATCTAGCTACTTTTAAAACAAATATAATTACAAATTAGTAACTTAAAGCACCTGAGAGTTATCATTACATGTTGAATCTTTGTGCTGACTGGCTGATATAAAACACACAAAACATAAACCGCTGATCGTATAGTCTAAGATCCAGCTGCAAGATTCCTACGCCAAGAAAACCAACGTTTTATAAGTGTTGAGTATAAGTGAAGAATTACATTTTTGCTAGAGTGCTTATCAAAATGTGGCCGCTAGTGTTTTAATTAAAATAATTTAAATTGATATTTTCAAAAAAAAACTTTTCCTTGTATTTCAAATAAATTCTATATCACTTAACAGCAATGTATGTAAAAAACTTGAAAAAGTATGGTTGCTGTAGCGCACTTAGCCGCAAGCCCTCCGCTGCCAGGCACAAAACAGGTACCACGTTGTAACAGTTATATGTTTATGACGTTTGTACATCATTTATATATCAAATTAAAGCTAACTTGTTTCTGTGCATGGTATAATACGGTTGCTTGTGTAAAAGTAGCCGGAAATAGGAGTTGCCAGCTGTTAAAGATACAAGCTGTTAATTTAAAATGGTAGCGGCCACATTTCCTAGTAAGAATGTAATTTCCCACTTATAATTATAGATAAAACTTTGTTTTGACTATAAAACAGATGAACATAGTAATTTTACAGCCGGATCCCGTACTATGAAGGTGTGTTTGTTTTTGAACGTAAGCCCGTTTTAAAATGGATTTTGAAGTGCCTACCTTCACCAATTCAAGTTTAGTAGACATTTCTGACTTTGCAATTAGATTATCCAAAATGAAATTCACTGTTTTTTTCGTATATAGATAATTTTTTCGAAAGTCAAGCTACCCAGTTTGTTTGTAGCATTAATTAATAAATTAATACGAATCAAGTAAGAGCACGTTTTCCTTATATATTAATAGAAGACCTTTTAACATGGGGTTTGTTTTTTTTCTGTAAAATTAATAAATGTTTTTCAACGATACAAAGCTCCAGGATTTTTAAACCTCAGACATGGTAGATTAAAAACTTATGTATTATCTAAGAGAAGAGGGTACTAACACATTTTTGATGTGTGGTGGTCTAAAATATTTGTAAAAACTTGGTTAGATTTTAATTACGAGTAGGTATATATATTTAACTAGTGGAAACACTCGAAGCTTTTTTCATACAAAACTTCAGCCCCTGCTATACCCCTAAACCTAAGGGGTTAAATTTTTAGAATTCGTTTCTTAGTAGGTACACTTTTACGTACTCAAACCATCCCTGAAAATGTGAGGTCTCTACGAACCATTTAGGCTGTACGTGATTGACTGATATACAGATATATATGCCAGTCAGCTCGCCATATAGCTCGTAGAACCGACAACCGTTGGGGAATAAAGGTTCTCGAATGGCGACCACGAACCGGAAGACGAAGCGTAGGACGTCCTCCTACCCGATGGACTGACGACATTGTTAGGACCGCGGGAAGTCGATGGATGGAAAGGGCTCAGAATCGTTCTTCCTGGAAACGTGTGGGGGAGGCCTATGTCCAGTAGTGGACTTCTATGGGCTGATGATGATGATGATGATGATGCCAGTCAGTGAGTCACTCAAGACAAATATTCTAATAGTTGGTATGAATTAGAACTCACCCAATGTTTGCGTAAATTGAGTTCCGGTACATGGCCTCTTGCCGCTGGAATTGCGCGTACGCAAGCACTTGCGCGTTTGAGAAACACGCATCTGTGTGCTGGTGCTGTGTTGGGTTGATGCACGGCCGCGCCTTCACGTAAGCCGCCGACTTGGATGACCTAGAGAGAGATAGGGAGAATGCTCTTGGCCTGAGACTGCTTTCTCATATATCCTGCACCTTACTAAGATGAAAAAACACGACACAAGCTTCAGTATTATAATATATGTTACAAAACGTATTGAACAAAGCATGCAAACACGCCTAGGCGAGTTGTGGCTTTCTTTCATAAACTTGTCTGCGTGGAAATTGTGCATATATTTTACCAAGGTTATAAAAAAAATTAAACAAGACTATGGCCCCCTGATGGAAAGCAGTACCTTAAACCTTAGAGGCATACGCGCGTTTTAAAGCGACGGTTACCCTTCGTACATTTTTAAAAATTCCCTTACTATAGTATCTTGGGAAAACCTCAGCAGGGAGATCATTCCACAACGTTTTTTTAATTAAATTTTTTGATGTTTATTTCTATAACAAATCCTCTTATGTTTTATTAGGGTTAATAATATACTCTAAAATATGTTTAATACCTAGGCGTTCTTTGATCTTAGCTTTAATTTTTTTATTATTGTAATTGATTTAAAGTTGAATTAACTCTTCATTATCAATCTGTCGAAATTCTCCGAAACAATAACGCCTTAAGGATGAACTTTTACTTTCAATAAAATAAACTTTCCCATTCATTCTAACTTTGAAAAGCTACTCGTCATATTCGTTCGCTTGAAAAACACCTTTGTAATAAAATTGTAAAGAATTGTAATTTCTTAGACGTCTAACAGATCAGCCTTAAGTTACTCCAGATATTTCTTAAGAGCTCCGTTTGAATGCAGCTTCTGCGCTCTTGGGTTGAATAGCATACAGGGAAAGTTAACTTTGTAAAGTATAAAATGTTGTGTTGGCTTTTTGGTATGAGATTTAAACCTTACAACATGTTGGAATAGAATTAAAACGAAGATTTTAGAAGGTATAGATGTACTTAAGCATTAGACACAATAGCGCCGTATAAGGCGGTGGTACTCTTCAACGACCTTGAGGAGTCTGTCCATACTGAGTTGCACTGCCGCCCGTCGCCCGCACAGGGACCCGCGCGCATTCCATTTCATATCGCATTCACGAAATAATTATTTGTAGCCTAATGAATTATTAGTTCGAACTGCCAATTGTTCACTTTGTGATAAATACTTTGACAAATATTTGTGTGAAAAAAAAATACTAAAAATCAATACCGTTTAGAAGAAATAACCAAATTTAAAATAAAAATTGCTTCACTTTGGATATTTTTTTCATATAGTAATAATATAGTTAGAATTATTTCAATTGTTCAAATTAAAATTTAGTCTTTAATAAGCAATATATATTTTTTTTGGACATTTATACTCACTCATCAAAGAGAAATAACACGGAGAAAACCTCTCGTTGGCGGATACCACCTCCTTAAGAAGGTGGTATCCGCCAACGAGAGGTTTTTTAAACCTATCTCAGGCACCAGTCTCTCGCAAAACAGGTAAACCTCACATCTAACACTATTTAAGTTATGCACTTCATGTTATACTTATCTACCTTGTTGAGAGAAAATAAACATATATTATTATTAATTACAACTATGTCACCTAGTAAATAATATCACCAATCATCAAAACAAAATAAACGCTCACTTCTCAAGTGAGCTCTTATTTACTGAGATGGATTTTTTTGACTATATCTATATTGATCGAAGATGTAAACATAGAATTACTTCAAGAAACATAAAATTGTTCATCAAGTTTTGATTAATCAAATAAAAAAAGTAAAGCTTTTTTTTAGTACCCAGCTGAAACAGATTCAAGTTTTTTAATCACTTCTTTTATTACAAAATAATAAAACTAACCGATAAAGGTTTATTCGTGTTCGTCTTACCAGTTAGAATCACTGGACCGACTCTGTGGTCGAGAGTTCAAGTTCGCCTCCGAGTAGTACTGCCACGCGTAGTTAGAGTTGTTCCGTAGGCAGTTGTGAGATTGCATCTGCGCTTGCACTGCAGTGGTTTGCGGCTGTAGGTCATTCTGCATCTGTTGCATTTGTGCAAGAATATCGTCGGAAGCTCCTAGTTGTTGCTTCACAGCGATTCCGCGGACAGCTGGGCGCCTGTGGAACCCTGTCAATGAACGTGTGCTATTAAAACCATGCTCCATAGACTTCGTCGGCCTTACTATAAATAAATAGGTATTTGTGTACATTTTTACAAATCGTTTAGTCTCAAACTAAGAATAACTTTTACTATGGTAACTAGATGGCTGATAGAATACTTATACACGGTTTTTTTTTGTAAATACATTCTTAGAATATAATATACCCCCCAGACAGAGATCAAAAACCTATGTTCATCCCACAAATGTTTGTCCTTGGTGGAGGTCGAACCCACAACCTACAGCACAGAAGGCAGAAGTACTACTGAATGAGCTGTGAGGCCAGTCAACTACTATTACTATTGTATAACTATTATTTATACTATTTATATAAACAAAAGATCAGCTAAGGTTTATTTAATATCCACATATATTAGATAATATCTCTTATTGCAATTCATGAATTCTATCATTGACGAAAAGATAATCCGGATAATCTTAGACCACCGGTCAATCTACAGACCTGGCTAGCTTTCAGTTAGGAGTTACATTGTGAGTCGATTAAATTATACCGGAGCAGTGCTATTAAATTGCTAGTCAGTAGTGAAGTTGAAAAATGAATATTACGAACGGTATAATTACATTTAAACTTGATTACGCTCTTAAGTTTTGTCTCTGATAGACTTCGGTTTAATATTATTTTTTTCGTAGAAACATTAACAAATACCACAAAAAGTGAAGATGAATTTTTTGAAATGGGATAACATTTTCATTTTCTTTGCATACTTTAGTCAAAATTTGGAATTTTATCTCATTTGAATATTATTTAATTGTTCTTGAGCACTCTTTTTCAAATCCAAGTGCCTAAGTAGGTACTATTAAATTCTCTACCAAAGTACTCTTAAAACTGCCATCAAAGGAATCCAAAACGGCTAACCGTAGCCTCAAATTATAGGTTAGGTAGGTATTTGGTGCTTTCGCTAATGGAAATTCCTACGTTCGACAAATCTTTTCCGACCTACAGTCAACCTTTGAGCTGGATGAAAACTATACGCGCATTTTAAATATCAGTAAACTATTCGATTTAGGGCCGGAATAACCACAAAAACTCAAAGTTTATTAGAAAAAAACAGTCAAATCCTAATTCATAATAAAATTGTTACGTGTCAGGCTGACTAAATGAAATACCTTGTTATCTGTTACTTAACTAACATTTATTACTAAACTTAAATCTATAGTAGGGCGCCAGGAGGGTTTTACAGATGAACGAAGGAACCCTTCCAATCCGTTTACAGAAACAGCTAGCGATGATTATTGACAATCTCAGGGTTGATGATTCGTATTCACGACTGAATTAATTATCCCGTAAATGACAGGGCATTTCCAAAGGCTATAACAATAAAGAACAAATTTAATTCAACACTTACATGAACCATCCTATTCAGGCACACCTAATGTAGCTTTTACACATTCTTACACTAGACACTTACCCCTATGAATAACTGAACACAACTTAAAACTTTGCTTTTATCAAAAATACATTACCAGCTGCAAAATAAGCTTTTACAATAAAGAGGTGCGCGTGCACCGTCGACAGGTATGTCTCAAAATGGCCGATGCACTTCACCTTTCACACACTATAATCTAAATCAGAGAAGCTACAGTTAACTATTTATTTGAACCTACCTACATTTAGCCTAGACCAGTTCAACATTGGAATGCATTGGCATAAAGTAACCCACACATGAAAAATCATTGAAGACATGGAAAAGGTTCCGAACGTGCAGAGGTTTGAACTCGGAGCTGCGGCGTGTAAGGCGAGACCGTACCAACGAAGCCATCGCAAGCTTAGCTAAACCTTTCGAAATAATGAACGCGACGCTTGGGCTGAAGTGAAGTCATATCGTAGAACCAAAGATTCATTACAAAATAAACAAAGAACTTTAAGCGTTAGCATGGAAATACCCCAAGTATAAAAATATCTCTCTAATATCAATGTCGTTATTTATATAATTTCTATCCTTATCTAACCCTTGTTTGTGCAACCCTTGAAGGTAGGCATCTATAATTTTATGCGTACAAAGTGGTTGGGGATTCTACTAGTGACAAGGAAGTATTAGGAAGTAACCAATCAATTCCGATTTTAGAAAAGATAAATGAATCGATCAACGTCTTTTTCTATTACACAATGTGAAACGATCGAGTGGTCCCAGGAGAGTGAGTATCTACATACATATGTTAATACCTAGTATGGCAAAACGTGCAAATTTTAATCAAAGAAATCAAACTTATATAAGTAAATAACCTGCATTCATAAATTGTTGAAAATAACGCATTCTGCACTAGGAGTGACTAAGCTGTCACAAATGTGAAAAGAAACAACTTTTGTTCTACTTCTCCTACATAAGCAATTTAAATTCTAGTAAGGATTCTATTTGTTTTCATCTTTGTTTTTATTGGATGAAAAAGAGAACTAACTAATACTCACGCCAAATTAAGCTAAATAGTAGGCGATTTAAAAAGTATAGTTTCTTACCATAATCATCATGTTCGTCATCGCTGCTGACCGGCTGCGAATCTTGTCCATACCGCTGGCGCAAACGCTCAGTCCGCGGCGTGGCAGCACGAGCAAACGCAGCCAAGCCATCATCATTGTCCCCAGAACCCAACGTGTTGTGGTGGTAGTCTAAAACAAAAAGGATTACTGAGCTGGCTTCACAAACAACATTGTTCTTTGAAATTTTCTTCGTAACAAAAACTCATTGTACAACTTTGCAAATTGTATGGCTACTTAGAATCAAACTCATTTTGTTTTAATTTTCTTTTGAGACTGAGAGTTAAATGTTAAGGTTTTGTATTTTTCTTGTTTATGCAAGACATGACGAAACTTACGGAATAATATTTCCAAGGCGATATTACAGAAGTATATTTTTCCGTAAATACTCAGCACAACTATTTTACCTGGTATCCAACCTATGCATAGGAATTTTACGAAGCATTTTGCCTGCAAAATAAACTCGAGACCCTATCAAGAGTACCAACTAAAATAAAATTGCAATATTTTCTCAACGACGACGGCGTGACTCAAATATTTCTTATTGCATTAGACAAATTTAGTTTTGAAACGGTATGCTTGTACTTACAGCAAATTAGTTTAATCTTGTTCCAAGCGTTTTATGAAGTTTATAATGTGTAAAATGTTAGTTACACGTTTACTTGTCCCAAAATGATGCAGTTTTCATCATGCTCGTCTGGAGCTCTTTGCGTCATTATCGGAATACCCAGACGGAATTCGGTTTAAAAAAAAATATACATAATATTTATTTATGGCCATTTTGCGCAGCATTAGCTTCAAACTAAGCATAGCTTGTACTATGGGAACCAGATGACTGATAGTATACTTGAATACTTTTTTGTAATTACAACCACACAGAAAACAAACATCTATGTCCATTACACAAATGTTTGTTCTCAGTGTGGATTGAACTCACATTTCACAGTGCAGAAGGCAGAGCTATTACAAACCGAACGGTCATTAGTTATAATTTCTCGGAATTTTGATTCCTAGGTCTATTTTGACAAGTTAAGATGATAGTTTGGCACTTAGATGGTTTAGTTCTTTTAATGTGGGTTACTACCACTTTTCACTTTTATCTTGTATACTTTCCCAACTTGTTGACCCGGCTCGGTTTATCTTTCATCAAAGCTTGTTGCGTTATTGGATCTTCGCGACGGGGATGTCGAGCTTCCCGAGATTCAATATTGAATAACCGCATTGGCCTGGTTTTAATTTGCCCTAGCGATAGTGCTGGGACGCGTGTGAAATATCTGTCAACTGGTTTTTCACTAACCGGACGTATATACAACAGGGTTGTGAGAACGTTGTCTCAAAAACATTTTAATTCAAGTGACGTGATTAAAAAACCGGTAATATGCGAATCGGACTTGTACACGAAGGGTTCCGCACCATTATCTATAATAAAAACGACAAAAAATTGTACATTTAAAAATTGACAAAAAATTTTGTATGAGGGCCCGCTTAAATACTTATTTTATCTGTTTTTTAGTATTTGTTGTTATAGCGGCAACAGAAAAACATTATCTCTGTAAAAACTTCAACTCTCTAACTGCACTCATAACTCTCTAGCTCATAAGATACAGTCCGATGACAGACGGACAGACAGACAGCGGAGTCTTAGTGATAGGGTCCCGTTTTACCTTTTGGGTACGGAACCCTAAAAATCAGTCAAACTTTTCTGCATTGTGACATATCTATAGAAATCGGTTGATTCTGCCCTAGGTGTCTCATCCTGTTTTATTAGATCTTGATATTCCATTGTATCATTTACGTTTAAGACCATGTCTAGAAATGGCTTTCCTCCAGATCACCAACACTATAGAAAATCCATTCCGATCTTTTCAACCAGTTCGACATATTATAGTTTTGACACTAAAATAGATTTCGCTCTATTCAACGTACAGATTCTATTCTTAAGGTTTATTCGAGGTACGAAAATAACCTTCCAATACCCCTAATTGGGTTACAGGAGGGTTCTGACCTACTTTATTCGAGGCACGTTGGCCAAAATGGCTAATACCGCAGTAATTTTTCGTGTTTTAGCATGTCAGTTAAAGGGGTTCCATTGTTGGCTTATATTTATGCAACGGTTGCTACCATTTTTTTTCGTTACTTTGTGAATTATTTTCATATAAGATGTGTGATATGTGATATTGTGCAAATAAGATGTTTCAGAATTTCAAGGTTAGCAGATTATCGTGCTACTAAAACACGTGATACCATTTAAACTCCATACTTATAAATGTGATTAAATTTAAATATTGCTTAAAATATCTCCTGTCACTGTTTGCCATAACCCATTGATACGAGATGGCAGTTTAAACATTGTTTATCTTTTGACAGGTTTTATGAGTAAGGTCGATCAATGATACCCCTAGATTTAGATTCGGCGCAAAACATCCGTCCCGCTCAATAAGAGCTTTGAGACTCTTATTTTATTTTGATAATTAGTGACATTATTTACTAGGTGACATGGTTGTAATTAGGTTGAACTTAAAACTGTTTATAATTTTTTTCTCACTTCGTTAGTAAACTAATAATATAGCTGTCTAAGTACAAAACAAAATCATAGCTTAAAACTGTTCGATCGATTGATTATGTATGTGACCCGTTATCTAGAGGTACAATTGATTGAAGGTCTTTACGAATATAAATAATGACTTGAAATACTTTTTTTCATTTCACAGTAAGTTTTAAGTTCACACATACTATATTATTCTGTGGAGAATACATACATGGTAAAATTAAAAAAACTTCATGCAAATCTTCTAAGACATAAGGTAATCCTTATGCACCTTATCCTTTTAAAAATATAAATTATTATAAATAAAACATATATATGCTCGTATTTATAGTAATCCTAAAAAAAAACTTATTCCTACTTAATATAATTTTACAACCTGATATTTTAGCATTAACCTGAAGGTAATTTAAGCGATTAAATGTTTCGATAATTTCCACAAATGCATTTATAATATGTTAGGCAGGTTAAAATAAAAATATAATTTGATCAGTGTCATCTATAATCACAGAATCATCGTAAGAATACTTATGAGCATATGCATTCCTTACATAATTTGTGAGAAGTAAGGAGTTTAAGTTTTTTCCTAACATTGTCAGGACCGCGGGAATTCGATGGATGGAAAGGGCACGGAATCTTTCTTCCATAAAACGTATGGGGGAGGCCTATGTCCAGCAGCGGACCTCTACAGGCTGATGATGATGATGATGAAGGAATTTTGTCAAGTTGATACTCACCTGGAGTACCAGCCACGACATCTGGTGCTGGTGCTTCGTTGTGGTCCTGGAAGTCGAGGTTAGTGGCCGCTGATGCCGATCCTCTGTCTCCAGGTGGTACATAGTAAAACCCCTCGTGGTGCGCCGCACTACCCACACAAGCCGTCAGAGGCGCCAGGGTTGAGAGGAACTGTCTTCGCGGTTCTGACTTGGGCTAGAGAAATTATTTTAAATAAATAAAACAGTTCTTTGTCGTTCCAATAATCTATCCGATCAAAAAATCAAAGCCGCTTTATTTAAAAGTGGTTTTACGCCGAAACAGTTGTCAATAAATAGCGTTTCGAAACAAAAAAATAACTGTTAGTCCAACACTACACTGAAAGGTTAGCACGAGGATCAATGAAGCTCAACGCCTCTAGCCAATTCCATACGTTTCGAAGTATTTGATTTTTATATTTTTTATAGCTCTCCATTACTATACATGCTATTTTATATTCACTGTCTATAAACCACGTGATGAATTTTCCAACAGAATGCTACGCATAGTAATTCGAAACTAACAAACATTGGCTAAAAAAGTACCTGGTTTAGAGAGTATTTAGAAGCATAATAATAATGATAGTCGTATAAAATTGCTTATATACACGTTTAGCGTTTAGAGGTGAATCTAAAATTATTATTTGTATATTTACTTTGTACTTTTTTTGAGACTCCATACTTATAAATATTATATAAATTTAATTATTGACCAATATGTCTACTGTCACTTTTTGTCATTAGGTACCCATTGATAAGAGATGGCGACAGCTATTTTTATGAGTCTGACCAGTAGAATATTATGTATTCGGCTGTACTAAGATTTATACAATTCGTTGCACTCAACATCGGGTCACAAAAACATTTGCAGGGAAAATGCTCAAATGAAAGGGAATCATAAACTGAGTTTTGGCCTGCCTTAGGGTCTGTAGAAGTCCCCTGCTGGACATAAAACTCCCCCAAACGTTTCCTGGAAGAACGATTTTTTGAGCCCTTTCCATCCACCGAAATCCCACGATCCAGAACCTTTGCCCCCCAGTAGTTGTCGGCCCTTCAAGCTATATGGCCTACCTATTACCACTTCAACTTACATAGAACACATATACAGTAGAGGAACAGAGAGTATTTTAGCACAGAAGACATATAAGTAGCAAATACCGTCTTCAGAGGGCTTAGCACAAATACAATATAACATTGAAGGCGTCAACGTATTGTGTTGCTATTTGAATTAAATAAGGTAATTAACTCAACTGTGGAGCTTTGTCTGGGAGTCTAGTACCAATAAATTTAACAACCTGGGGTGTGAGCGCCTCGCACTGACTTTTGAATTACATAGCGCAGCTTCGATATCTCTTCTTCTTTTTTGTATATGGCACCTGTTCGTCATTCAATTTTCGATTTCAATCAGTTTTCCCGATGTCAAGTGGATGAATAAATAGTTTTTTCACTTCTCTTGTTTAAAAAAGGCCGTCATTGTAGCCTAAGAATATGGACTAACATACCAGAGCGGGGATAAAATAGCATTTCATCCTCTAAGGGAAAAAGTTTTTTTTTTTATTTTGTGTGTCAAATGACAATGAGCCTACAAAAACGAAAAAGTTTTTAGTCATAGGTAAGTAGAATAATCATGAATGAACTCGACTTATTACTGTTTCATAAAAAAAGAACTTCATTTTAATTTTGAAAATGGAACTAAAATCGGCGATCTCTGGTAGAATGCATGCAATGTGTTGCGGCTACAGAAGAAACAACAAAAAGATATTGGCGCGAAATCTTTATAATTTTTCTCTAATTACAAATTGAATTGGTAGTGACCGTAATTAATTATACAATAGTGAAAACGTTGGTATGCTACAATGACGGCCTTTTTGAGCAAGAGAAGTGAAAAGTATAGTGTAACACACGGAGCTAAAACCCATAAAAACTCGGTTTCTATTTACTAAAACTACCTCGTATATAATGGGTCATTTTAGCTCCTTGTATAACAATCTACTCAAGTCAAGTCGAGTCAGTAAAGTGAATTCTTCTGTAATTCATTTGGAAAAGAAGCGTTTCTTTCCAAAATCTAAAAGAAATAATTTCCTTCAGATAAGGATTCCACATAATAATACACTTCTATTTTAACTGCTCACACTTCGTGTTTAACCTTTAAGTAATGTTGGTTAAATTACACCAACATTGCGTACCTGAACTAAAAATATGACGGATAAAACAATTAAAATGAAAAATCTATGTTAGTTCCAAAGATAACAGAAAAAAATCTATCGATAGCTCAACTCAAAATCGGTGTGTTGTACGGCTGCCGTACAGTGTAACTTGGATGTCAGTAAGTTACGTTTACGCCAGAAATGTCAAATTTATTTGTGGTATGTCCTCAGCGTAAACAAAACCGTGTAAAAGGAGGTTTGTTAGTGGGAACTCGTGCTTTGTCAACTACAAATATTCAATGTAGTTAGGTTTAATTAAAGCTGCTTTTCCGTCAGTGCTCGGTAAAGGCTTTACATGCATTACGGATGATTGAACCAAAGTGGATTGTGTTTGTTTATTTTGGACAAGAATATAAATGAACTTTTACTGATGAATTTTCAATTTACTTCAATATTAGTTAAGGTTACGTAATTTGAAAAACATTTTATAATTTCGATTACCTACTTCTGAACGAAAAATAAAGCGTGTGTGATGGCGAACTTTATTTATTTTATGAACCTTTTGCCTGTTCTGGTATATCTTTAACAGTGTATAGGAATTAAATCGGAATAGGAAAGGATTTTTTCTTCCTTGATCGTAGAAAGGAAAACTTTGGTACAACCAAGTTTTGAAGTCAAAACGTGATTGACACCCGCCCGTGCCCGTGTTTTATTTCAGTGTTCGCGGAGTATGGATTTCTGTAGATTGTCTAAACTATATTAATCTTGAACTTCAGTATCTGAAGGTCGTATAAACTTGATGCAGTGGGGCCACGAACCTACGATTTTAACTATGACTGGTAGTCCCACTAAGCAGTGGAACCATGAACCCATGATTTCAGGGATAGGGGACCACGAAAGAGTGGTACAATCCCAGTGGGACCACGAGTCGCGACCCGTAGCAAGCACTTACTTTTATTTTTTGTGACTCCTGGTGTACATCTCCTAGGTCTGGCGGTTGTTGCCTCGTCGGCACCGGCACAGAGAGTGTGGATGAGGACGATGATGAAGAAGCGCTACCGAACGCTTTCTCGCTGTTCTTGTCTATGCTGTTGTATGATTTGTCAGACAACTTGTCGGAGCTGTTGACGGCTGTAGAGCGCTCCTCTGGCTCATCTTCCACGTCGCATGTAAGAAGGCGGATGCGTTCAGCGAGCGATGTTGTTTCTTGCTGCAGTAAAAACATTTAAAATGAAATAGGCTTCTAGGTACCTTGTACAGGAGATATTTTCTTGGGTCTCATTGTAAAATGCTTAAGTTAATAATAGTTAGTGCTTAAGTGTATAATTTTTGGGATAATATAAAAATCTTTGTGATTTCCTTAAGTGCAGGTAAGCACTATAAAAACAAATAAACTATGAAATGCTTAAGTGTAAGAAGGACTTCAAAAGCTTTTTTAATTATTATATCCTTGTAGTAATTTTAACTATAGGTTGCCATAAATAAGGCGGAAGTAAGAAAAAAATATTTCTAGATTAGATGTATTGAATAGATTCACCCCTTATGTTTATACGAATTCCATACATAACATGATGCAAGCCCATTGCAGTAAAATAATAGCAAGTTTTATTTCAATAATTTATACTGATGTCGTAGCAAGTGTTTGCATTTTTTTTATAAAGTCAAATAACCGCCCACACAAGTATTTATTTTAGTAAACCACCGCCACAGATAAAAGACCAGACGGAAATTTAGTATTGCACCCTCAGGGTTTACGCTATCGTGAGATTTGTTGTTGTTGTCAATCGCAGTCAATTGGTCCATGTCTATGCATCATATTTTTTACCAAAACCTCTTTCGGAAGTATCTACAGTTCTATTTGCTTACATACATATAAGGAAATTAACCTCATACACCGCTAACTAATCATCCATCTCATACGTCATTCAAATTTGCACAATGTGCTATGGCGGGTTATATTGGGAGTCTCACTACGGAAATTAGAATAATAATCGTAAGTCCATAGAAACAAATTCAACAACATAGCTCTCAGAATAAGCAAGTTGTAGTGGCAATGGGCTGGTCTAATGGTCATATGTTTATTACCAATCATACTTATAATATTATAAAGAGGAAAACTTTGTTTGTTTGTTTGTATTGAATAGGCTCCGAAACTACTGAACCGATTTGAAAAATTCTTTCACCATTTGAAAGCTACACTATCCCCGGGTGACATAGGCTATATTAAATTTAAAAAAAAAATTAGGGATCCGGAAAACCCGTGCGAAGCCGGGACGGACCGCTAGTGGGTAATAAAGGTTCTCGAATGGCAACCACGAACCGGAAGATGAAACGAATGGGAACCCTGCCACCCCCGGGACCGACGATATTGCTAGGATCGCGAAAAGTCGGTAACGTATTTTGGAAGTATATCCAACAGTAGAGTTTTATTGACCGATAGTGAACGTCATAGTGAATGGTAATGATTAAGAAAATCACAAACATTTTATGGTATTCTAAAAATTATGCTTGGATTCAAGCTTTTAGGATTAAAAAAAAACCTATATTTCTTGTTATGAGGTACGAACACTTTGTGAAACTAGTAATAGAAGCTTATTTGCTATGTGGCTTTACAACGTTTGATTTATTCAAAGGATTCATCCAGCCCTCGCATAAAATAGGGTTAACCTGTACGTATATTCTGGTAGTTGCTACACTGTTAATTTACGTAGGAAATAAACCAGCTACTGAACGGACTTATTTATTCCCAGCTTACATTTTCTTTAATATAAGTATATTAACCTAGAAACTATGCATTACTTTCTAAGTTTCTTCTTCTTGCGTGTCAATGGTACACAAATGGTTAAGATCTACCCGAAAGGGGTAAATTCAAAAACAGCGCTGGGTGTAACCTACCAGCTAAAAAAACACGTGGTTTTTCTACAATTTTGTTAAACTCGCGATAAAGATAACCGATTTGGATGGAACTTTGCGCTCGTAGCTTTTTTCAAAACAATGCTTATTTCGAAAATACCTCGAGTGTAGTCTGCTGCATGACAGGGGTAGTAGAGGTACGTCTAAATTATACATTTGACACAAATTTACATTTTGATTACTAAATATTTTTCTTATTTTCAAAGAAGCAACAAATTACGAGGAGCCTCTTTAAAAAAAAATCATGTAAGTATATTTATATATAAACGAACTAGGAAACGCTACAAATGCTGTTACAACGATATGGTTATAAGATTAATATTTCTAAATCTATACAGTGGATTTAATATTTTTATATTATAACCCTTCTTTACTTAGTTTGGGGTTGGATGGTGCTGTGAGATTTAAACTTCTTTTCCATAACTTTTCATTGGAATTAATGCGCTTTCTAACCGCTTGTATGTATGTTTTTCTCTGTCTTTGTTTTACATAACTAACTACATAACTAACTAGCTAACATAACTTAAACTCAAGTCCCGGCTTTGCGTACCAGTTTGTAAGGTAATTTATCTTGAAACCTATTCACTTGTGCGTTGGAGCGAAACAATTATTCATGAGTTTCTTGAACCTAGTGGCGTCAGCTAGGCGTACGATACAGATAAGGCTAGCGCATGTCCAGATTTTGTGTCCACGTATATACAAGATGATATTATCTTAAGGCTGAAAAAAGGCATTTCTGAGTTCGAGCTGATGATACAAGTATCTGGTCCACCTGGTGCTAAGGTGATTACCGTTGTAAAGCATAATCTCGTAGGTCCCATTCGTTAACAATGCGCCTTACGATACGCTGTTCCACGTCCATGATCCTAAGGCATACAGCCTGGTGTAAGGCATACAGGCAATAAGTGTTAAGTCTTATGTGTCTGTAATTGAAATTACAGCCCCCACCTACACCCTTCAAACCGGAGTAATACTTAATGGCATAAACGAGCTTAGTGGTAGTAGGTACTTATCTAATATCAATCCTTGCAAAAACGACTTACAGTTATAGCAAAACTAAGCATAGCTTGTACTATGGGAACCAGATGACTGATAAAATACTTATATACTTTTTTTGGAAATACATACTTAGGATACAATATAACACACCCAGACAGTATAAAAAAATATATTCATCACACAAATGTTTGTTCTCGGTGGGAATCGAACCCACCACCTACAGCGTAGAAGGCAGAGCTACTACGAACTGAGCTGTGACGGCTGTCATAAGTCATCATTGTTTATTTTTGTGATCTCATTTACAAAATAATTAAGATGAAGCTCCAGTGTGGTGCCAATCCAGCTTAGTAAGGTGAATACAATATAGTTTCCTGCTGTTAAGGTGATCGATACGTCTTATTGACATGAAAGTCAAAGTAACGGTAATAAGAACACTATAAAGCCACTCTAAGGGGTCTGGAAACATGGATAACTAGCAAGCACCCGTGGTTTTGCCCGCATGGTGGAGGTAATTTTATTAACTACAATATTTTATTAATCAAAATTGTCGATCAAAACTTAGGACGCTGTTCCTACTTTTTCGGGTTTGACACTCAGTTCCTTTAATTTTATAGAGGTAAAAAGTTAACCTGTTATTACTGGTTAACTATATTCATTGTGAATTTCATCCAAACCCATCCAGTAGTTAGAGCGCTACAAACATTTATACTTTCTCATTTAGGTAAAATATAAGTAGGATAGGAAGCGGTATAAGAATACTCCACAGCGGTGAAGTAGTTAGTTACCAAGATATAATTGAGCACTTCGTTATGACGTGGGACTTCCATTCTACCAAATACTCACGCTAAATCGCCTATTTCCATACGGGTTTCCATGGGTTTCGTCTAGCTGGTAGTTATAACAATTCCACGTATCGGTCAGTGGATGCTAGCCTAGATATCAATTTTAGAGCAAAGCCAGCTTCTATATTAGAACCGACGTATGCCGGCCCTGTACTAAAATTGATTTCGTATTCAAACGTTGAAGGTAAACACAGAAATTCTAAGGCCGTATCAGGCTTGCACGTGTTGACCATACCACGGTTATTCATCGGAAGGTCAGAATTGTAAGCAAAAAGCGATTAGTTGCATAGGTCTTTCCAAAATTCGGCAGTCCGCTGTAACCTGTATTGAATATTGCAAAAGTTGGCAATGTACGAAAGTCGGCACTTGGCGCCGAAATCAAAAAGAATAATTGTAATTTTTGCAAATAACTTCGGAATCTTTGACTTGTTTTGTGTTTTAGAAAAATCAAACTGCTATTTATCTTTGTTGAGAGGATAAGAAGGATACAGCACTCAAAAGCACTATCAAGACTTTGTTAGTAAAGAATTTGTAACTAATGCCGAGGTAACCACTTAACAATAAGTGGAACATAAGTTAATTCCATCACTTTTTATCACAAACATTCCATAGCATTTATAAAAGTATACATTTATAATTATATTGACACACCTTCAACCAACGCCTTCTAGCCCCAAAAACCCAGCAAAGCTTGTACTATGGATAGTAGGTAACTGGTAAAATATGAATACTTTTGTCACTTTTTTATGTATATATATAGAACAAAGTCGTGTTAGTTACACCACTTATAACTCAAGAACGGCTGGACCAATTTTTATGATTTTTGTATCTTGGATTTATCTTCGTTCGGACTATGATAAAAACTAATAATAATGAAAATAACATGGAACGAAGTTCGTGGGGTCAGTTAGTTATTATTAAAACTTATAGATAAAATGCGAAGTTACTACGTCGTATTCAGCTATGCATTTTAGAAAGCTAATTACGTTTAACGTCTTGCACAAAGAAAATTAGGTCGTACCTACGCTAAACATTCTTGGTAAACGTAGTAGCTAAATACAATTTAATCAAATTGTTGTGCCAGCGGGCCTTCATACATTAAGTATTTTATAAAAGCCAGAAAACCTAGGTGTTAGTTTAAAACAAGCGTTGGAACATAAACAAACAGAAGTTATAAAATTGAAACTGAAACGGACGGACATTGAAGTCCAGTTTGTTTGGCGACCAGTTATAAAGTGAGTAGGTGAATTCGTGCCGCTCGTGTTTGTACTGAGGCAGCTACCGAATTCACGTACTACTCTCGTAAATTATCTTTCCTGAGGAACATGGCGTATTTATTGCGAATAAATGTTTTTGATGCAGACCACCGCCCGATGGTCGGATGATAAAGTATGTCGTTGCGTTGGTCATCAATGGAGAAGACTGGCATAGGACCGGAGAGAATAGCGTTTCAAAGAGAAGGCTTACACCAAGGTGCGTTTGGCGTGGCAGAGAGCACCGGTGGTCTAGTGGTAGTAATCCCCCCTTCTGGTTCTAAGGTCGTGGGTTCAAATCCGGTCGTGCACCAATAGATTTTTCCGTTTGAAAAAATATGTGTTCAATGCCAGTGCTCTCAAACGATGAAGGGAAACATCGTGAGGAAACCAGTTAGTATTCGAGCAGCGGCGATAGGATTGCAAGCTGTCACGAATGGAATAATAACTACTGCAAACCGTTATACCTAATTTACTAACTGGATGTACCTCTGACTACAACCCTCTGAAATCCTCGAATAATTTTGAAAGGCATCCAGGATTAAAGTTGTGATGCTATTTTCCTTTTCTGTG
Organism: Electrophaes corylata; assembly: GCA_947095575.1. Lineage (NCBI taxonomy): Eukaryota > Metazoa > Arthropoda > Insecta > Lepidoptera > Geometridae > Electrophaes > Electrophaes corylata. The sequence goes on along the minus strand of OX352698.1, from coordinate 6,213,629 downwards.
GCGTGAAGTGACTGAAGTTTGTACTATGAACGAAACGTCTACCTATAAGCTCAGTCCCACGTCACGGGTCAAACTATAAACGAACGCAACTTCAAAGTGAAGTTATTTTTTTACAAACTTCAACCACCGCTGGTTCCGTTTAGGGATTGAATTTCAAGAATTACTATTATCTTAGCACACGTGTATGCAAGACAAAGATTGGTACTCATAAATTTTCGATTGCGATGACCAAGTCAATCTATTTATTGTTGTTGATATTACATGGATCTCACAACTTTTTACGGCAGAAGAACTGGTAAGTGAAATTGAAACTTAAATTCATAGCTACATAAAGTTACATCGATAGGGTTCAAGAAGTTATCTGAGTCTGTGGTCGTTTTACTCAAGTAACTGCTACTTGCAACCAAGATATAGCAATAAGCTTGTACCGTCTTTCCAATAAAGTAATATTACCGCCTTGAAACTTCTCCAAGGCGGTTTATCGGATATGAACAACAATTCTTTATCTGGAACCTGTCTATGTCAATGGATCTAGATCAAGTCGTGACCGCGAATATAAATCGAATGTTAAATTGTATTTTAAATTGGAAGCGGGATGCAGAAAGCTGACCCACTATACCACAGCCACTTCAACGAACGAAACGGTCCTCGAACCAAATTCCCGTTCACTTTCATTTTGCATTCCATCCAGACGGTAAATATCTCTACATTTCTAGACGCTTGTCGTAATGTCTACAATTTTGCTTCCATCACGAGTTTGTGTAATAGAATAAAATTAGTCGGTTGAACTAATTAAACACCCTGGAATATGCATTTCATGAATTTCTCTTGCATCACGAGATATATATTATTTGAGTTGAAGATTGTTTTTTGATTTGAGTTGTACGAGTATTTATGTAGCAATTTGAGTAGTACTTTAGGGAAACCGTAAAGTTGGTAGTTAGCATGTGTTTAATAATATTAACATGAAACATTCGCTTTCTGGTTATATTTTATTGAAAATATCTTTAACTATTAAAAAATAAATTATCTTGTCTTTTGTTTTATTCTTGTTACGAAATATCGTCAAACTCAAGTTTCGATCGTGTCAACTTCCAAATGTTATTTTTTGAGACTGACACTTTAGACTGCTTTAGACAGGCTAAATTTGACAACCAAATTTTTGTTTCAAAAAAGTTACAAGAATTGGACTAACTATCTGGCTGATTACGTACAGCCTAAAGTACTGGTTATAGAGACTTAAATTTTTTTGCGGAAGAAATTTCTGAAATTGAATTGAAAAGATTCTTATAACTAGTATAGATTGAAAACATAAACTTGTTTGAATCATTTTATTTCATACGGTTGGGTTTTTTATTTTTCAATATTTTTTATGCATAGATTACGTTTTGATATTAGGCTATGTACGATTCTAGACTCGTGCGCATTCATCGTAATGTCTTCAACCACTAATTTACATTTCTATTTTATGTGAGATAGAAGACGTTTGTTGACAACACAACTCCCTATCTAAAAACAGCATAAGAATGAATCCTACCTTAGGTTGCTGCTTTTTCCTAGCTTCGCTGCGCAGGAGTGAGCAGCGCAAAGCATTTCTCTCAGCCACACGACGAACTGCTGCGTCCTCGGCCTTTGGTCGCCCGCCAGCATCCCATGCTCTGAAAATGTTAACCTTTTGTAAAAAAATATCTTAAAAAACTGGGTTGTATAAGATAAAAGAGGATGGACGTTATCCGACAAGTGGACGACTATAGTCACGGGCTGAATACTTGGAGGATGGTAGTGTTAGTGTTGGTACAGTGCCGCTCACCCTACCTCCTCCATTGTTATTTAATATTGTATACTCCATGTATTTATGAGCTAGGTTAATTACAATGAAACACTTAACTAAACCTACCCCAGTTTAGTTAGGTGTTTCATTGTAATTATAATAGGTACAGGCACTTGCCGTGTTGCCTCTACGTATGTTATGTGTTAAGTAAACATTTATTCTAATCCATTAGCGTGCCCCCAAGATAAAAAGCTCCTTTAGGACTTATGCAAGAGGTAGTCGTGCTGATCGGTGAAAATAATTTACAGCCGTTTCATTGCTGGTTGCAGTGAACAAAACGATTTTAATGCAACGAAATTTCGTGTCGTGAATTTTAGATGAATTAATAAGTAAGGAGCTGGACAGTAACCACATCCAGGCTGTCGTCAGCTTGCAAGCCTGGGCACGTTATTTCTAAGCCCGAAAATCAATTATTTGTCACGGCCCTCGCTGTATACAGTCGGCTGCATTAGGATTTAGGTACTTATACAATTCGTAACTTTTTATTAGATATTACTGCATTAGAATCAACACATCCAGGTAAATACTTATAAAAGCCACCTGAGGTTAAGTGGTTACCATTGCCTATAACAAAGTATTACCTCGTAGGTCACGCTCGCTAGGAACGTGCTTTACGATGCACCACTCAGCGTCTATTAACCTGAGGCATACAGGTATAAAGCCTCATGTGCCTGTGATTTCAAATAAATGAAGAACAAAAAATTAAAAACAAAAAATTTCGTTACATTTTTAGCCAATTTCGTTTTACATAACCTGTCCAGTGAATACGTTGATAGAACATTACGCAAACCAATCTCGGCTCTTGTTTACAAAGTTTCAGCAGACCGTCGGTAATGTTTTGTTAATTTATTAGCAAGCTGTTTTTTTTGCTAACATGTTTAATCAACATATTTTATTTGATTTTCTACAAGTAACTCTTATAGGAAAATATCACCATCAGCCCGTAGAAGTCCACTGCTGGACATAGGCCTCCCTTATACATTTCCAGAACGAACGATTTTGAGCACTTTCATCCATCATCTTCCCACGATCCTATCAATGTTAATAGTTTATCGGGTAGGAAGGCATTATACGCATTGTCAGTGGTTATTTCTACCTTCAGTTCCACCGTTATCTAGGCCGCCACCTATGCTAGGGATAGCCAAACTGCCGGGGACGGGGAGCTATCTTTTTTTGTGTTTAACATGAAGGGAAAGAATTTCGCGTAGCCACCACGGATGGGTGACCACAGTATTGATGTTATGGCCTCAAGAATGCTGTTGCCCATTTCCTTAGTCGCCTCTTCAAATATCCACGGGAGTAATGGAGGGGACCTTACGAGGTGAAAAGGGATCGAAAGTGCATTGTATCGTTTGTATACATTGTAAAATCTTTTTATACCTATAATTTATTTTTCGGTAAACCTAAACAACTAAATGACGTAACCGACTTTAGTGAATTCCAGGAATTCGATTGCAATCCATACTATTCCAGGAATTCCATGTATCGAAGCAATGTGGTTAATTCGTCTATTTACCCACACTAGGCACAGTGTAATTACGGACAATGCGTTCCAATTACAGAATACTTGACATAGGATAATTGATAGCAAATATCTGCTCTCACAGCTCAGTCGGTAACTCAGTTTTCTACATTGTAGGTTGTGGGTTCGAACCCCACCGAGATCAAACATTTATAGAATATTTGTGTAACTTAAACATAGTTGTTCGTTTTCTGTCTGGGTGTTATATTTTATTCTATGTGTGGTGATTAAATCATCTGGTTCCCATAGTACAAGATTTACTTAGTTAAGAGCTATTTTAGGCTGTAAGTGATTTTTATATTTGTTATTATTAATATTCATTCAGATAATTTTTTTATAAGACCAATCGAACTTAATAAGGTGATGGTAGGACATAAAACATGTTAAGGCAATCATACCATTAACATAGTAAACAACAGAAGTTTAAAAGACACACGCTACGCTTCAACTAATAAGCTAATGCTTACAATATTATAAATTCAAGTATGTGAATAGTACAGACATTGCAAAAATATAAGCTAGCTGCCGATGGGTAGAGCGAGCCTTACTAAGAGCCCTTCACTAAGAGCTCTACTACTACTAGAGCGCAAGAGAGTTACTACCAACTAAACTGTAAAAATGTGTAGATTCTATAATATTAAAATGTTCAGTAAACTAAAGGAAACCAAATTTATGAATCCTACGGAAATGTTATTTCCGCGAGAATATAAAATATATCCCTGAAAAGTTGTTCGTTTACTTTGGCGCTTGCATTGAAAATTCTCCAAACATGGACTCCATGTCGCTTGGAATGTTCGTACACAAGCTGAGTACCTATTCAACGTCTTCAAAACTAGCCTTTGACTGGCGAGTAATGTAGTAATGTTATGCTATGATTTTGTAAAGGCATGGGGTTTATGGTTGGTTGGTAACCAACTAAGTAGATTTTGTTTGTAGGTAGGTTGTATACTTGTTGTTATTTTCGAGCTGCAAACAAACGTTTATTTTATTTTTCAACTGTGATCCTAGTATAATCCTCTCCTCTAGATATCCCATTGTTGTTGTAAAATACACTTTATCACAAAGTGTATCACAAACAGTCTCTAGTTTACAGTAACATGATAAAATAATAACCATGTTTTACCACGCAACATATCACCAACAAATTCAAAAGAGTATATAAATACTGTATCATCTGGCTCCTGGTAAGTTTTGCTTAGTTTGGAGCTAAATGGTGCTGTGTGAAATGTTTGAATTGGCCACCGAATATAGCATAGCTTCGAACGAATATAAGTAGGCTGGCATGTTGTTTCCGTATCTAATGAAATTACCATCCCACTATATACCATATACTGTACTCTATTGATGGTAAATGATAGGTACCTGAGCGTTTCTGATGTGACGAGCTGTGGCTCGATGGCTGGTGGGGGAGGGCGGCCACTGTTGAACAACTGTTGCACCGCGGAATTCGTTTTAGGCGCGTTGATCGTCAAAATAAGTGGTGTGTCCAATCTATTGTAAAATAAAAATTATAAATGAGCCAACAGTAACTTTTTCATTGACGCTAGCTGAGAGAGCGGTTTATTGTAATAAAATATCTACTGATACAACGAAAACAAGTATCTATAACAGATATATGAACAAAATACATATGAAATAGTTGAGCTATCTACAAACGATCTAAATAGTTCAACTGATCCAAAAAAATCCATAGTCAAAAGTAATTTATTCCATGGAATCAAAGTGAGACTTAGAACAGTCTTATAATTAAGTGAATATAGGTGCCAGTTTCTCGCGACCAAGCGAAGAAGAACATGCAATTTCATTATAGAAACTTATACAACATGTAGTTTCCATCTATACTAATCGGCATAATCCCTAAAACGCTGACTGCATTGCCACGCTGATATACAATGATGATGCGCTCAGCCAGATACTTGCCAGCCAAATAAATAACCTTTTTAAGCTACATAGAAAGCTAAATAGAGACCAAACAGCAGGCTGAATTGAAAAATATTTGTTCAGTTTACCTATCTATTTTAAAAGTCTTCGTCTGCGCGAAGCTAAATATGGCTTCAAAGAAACTGTCCATTTATGGTTCCATAAAAACTAAGGAACAGCTGGTGTAGTTCGGCCAGTTCGGTCAAATGTACTAACATTCATAATATTAAAACGTTTTAAAAATATTTAAACAAACTAGGGAAATAATCCAACAAGATGCCATTCCATATAATATTATATACCATAAACAACTTTTCAGCTAAATTGCAATCAACATGTCTGTATCTCTACTCGCTTTAACTTATTTGCTCCGATAAATCACCCGTTCCAAATGATCGGCTAAAGATTTGTAGACTTTATAAACTACAGAATAAGTTACCTGTGCGTTGTTCCGAGTTCTTTTTGCGGTGCAGTGTCACCAGCGGGAATATCCTCGATTTTTTCTTCGAATGCTTTGTCACTGTTTGCTGGGGGTCTTTCGACAAAGCGCACAGAACGTGTGATTGAACCATCATCATCGCTGGCAGTGGTTATGGATCTTTGGTCTTCATTCTGTTGGAAGAAAAATTATACATAAATTCCAGGAAAATATTATTTATTGTGTGTTGTGATATGACTGACATTGACAAAACACAGTCTAAGCTACTGGACGTAGAAGCTTAAAATTTAGGAGACCGCGCGCGAGGGTGTACTGAGAAATTAATTTTTGAAATTCACCCTGAGGTGCAACTAGGTTGAAGTTTGTATGAAAATAATTCCGTTCCGTCGTTTCTCTAGTATTGTTCTCCAGGTACAAATTTTAAATGCTCCACAAAACTTGAAGCCTTTTGTAATGACCTCGGACTCATCTAAAGACTGGTAATAGAACTCCCAGACTTAATAATCAATCATTTGTTCACAAAAGCATATCTCATTCCAGAATAATAGAGTTCAGGCGAACAATACGTTCTCGACAGCTTTATCGGCTTGGAACAAGTCTTTAATTGATTCAAACGCTATTCGAGCTGCTTTCCCGTTATATACACGATTTTTCCTTTAAGTTAAATATTTAAAGCGAAATTATATATTTCATTTACATACATTACAACTGTTACACAATCCTAATTAGTCTAATTGGTGGTTAGTATTTGAAGTTGTTTTTATATGTAGACTCTAGAGGAAACACATGCAGTTCCTCCGCGTGATTTGGTTTTCATACAATGAAGTTAGTATGAAAATACCCCCGTTGTACCCCTTTATCCGTGTCAGTCCGTCAGTCTGGACAAAGAAGACGTCAGTGTCTTATACCTAAGTAAATAAATAAATATTCGCGTAGATAGATTTTTAGATAGACTATAATACTGTTTGTCTGTCTGCTAAATAAAATGAAAAATAAAACAAGTAGATATCTTACTCAATCTATCAATACTTATAATTTTTTAATAGTTTTAGTTTTTAACAAAAATTCGTGTTATGATAAGTGTTACCGTTGAAGCCAAGATAAACATTCAAATATAAGCAACCGTGTGATGGTTTTTTGATTCGATGTCGACTTCTGTATAAAGTCAGTTAAATACTTACTTAAATAAATAAATGAATACGTATTTGTGGATATTCAAACACACACGTGACTGTAATTACACCGGCACCCACACCCTTAAACTGGAACACAGCAAGCTGCTTGACGGTTAAAAGAAGCATGGTAGTAGTATTCCTCGAAAACGAGTCCTTCACTTAAAGCTCTACTACTCCAAAATCTACTCTTATTACCCTCCACGAACCTCTTCCTCCACATTGAGTAAGGCCATATAAATTCAAATAAGTGTCATGATTTTTTCCAAATTGTGACCCACAACAGTTTTACTAAACTATATGCATAAATGTTCCAATTCACGTCATGATGCGATCTGTTTGTGAGGTACATAAAACTCATTACTAGCTCCCAAACTTCAACACGTGGCTCACGCTATTCCATTGTATCTAGTGAGAGCGGAATGCTAGCTGCATTACCTATCACTAACTATACTCAGATGAATCCGGCAAGTCTAGACAGTTTCATTCATATGCATTCTGTATAATAAAGCTGTACAAAGTAAAAATACGATTTGTGTAAAATAATGTGCGCTAATAAAATTTTATGTAAAATAAAAAATATATAATGTACAATAATAACGCTTCCGATTGACACTGATCTGGATCAGTTGAGCTACCTTTAGATCGTTTGCAACGGTCTGTAGATAGCTCAACTGTTTCACATGTATTTTGTACATACCAATTATAAATACTTGTATTAGCTATAATTTTCTTTGTAAATAAATGTACTATAATAAAAAACATGATTTGGTTGTAATTTAATATTTACAAAGGGTTTTTAGTGACAAGTTAAATTAGAATACAATTCATTTTCTGTTTACCTCAGTTCGATGATAAAGTATTTTGGAACCTAGTCATCATATAAAACCATCATAATAATCCTATACCTATATCATGGAAATGTATTTGATACGAACCGATTTACCAAATAAAAAAACTAAAGTATGAACTCTTTATGGAATAAATGCTGAGCAAAATATTTCAAACTAAGGAATAATCACTTATTTCACAAAAGAATTACTGTGTAGATATCGATGCTCTAATTTTGGAGATCCGTCGCACGTCGCCTCAGATAAAATATACTCATACCTTTACAAGACCTTCCTTTCAAGTTCCATTTAGTCGAGATTATACTAAGTTAGTTTTATTCTGTGGCAGTAGGTGAATACCTGTTCATTTTCCTTTTCGGTTTCCCTGTCGAGTGACTTCCAGAGGCGTCCCCCCTTCAAGATGCCTCCGCGTCGTTGCCTCTGTGGCGAGCTCTCAGCGGACAATTTTCCATCATTTTCTCCGGTGTCGCTTTCCTCACCTGCACAAAATAAAATATTATTTTCGTGGGTTTTCTTATGTTAGTTATTCTAGTTTGAGAAGTGACTTTTTTACTTACGCCGCAGACACGATTGTGAGACTTTTAAGACAACCTTTAGAACGCCTTTTTAATTCCGAGGTATCGCTAATTAAACTGAATTAGATGAGATATTTTAACTTTTAAAATAGTCACGGTTTTTGATATTTTTTAATAAGATTTTCAAAACCTTTTTAAGAATTATATTTTGCCATAGTCATGGTAAGCTCTACTCTATTACTCTACTAAGAATTATTAGGTACCTATTGATTCTTGATACTAAAATATAGATGCCTATCTATCAAGAATCGCTATCAAGAAAACTAATTTATTCATGGAAAAAATTTTTTTTTTTTATTAAGTTGATAATGTAATTTGTTTCTCGAAAGCAGCCACCCGTGGCCTCGCCCACGTGTTCAAGATAATTTTGGTAACATCAATTGCTATAATCAAAATGTAAGGGCACATGCCTTCCAGGTTATTTTTAATATTTGATTTCTCGGATACAAAAAAGAGGTACATTCAAAAAGTACCTAGCATATATAATAATCCAGGTTATAAATTATATTTTACTCTGAGTTTCATACAAATCAGTTTAGTGTTTAGGGCATGACCGAGACATAAAATATATATTTTTTTAATTGTATTTCGTATAAGTAGTGCTATTTTTGGACCAGGCTGTTAATCTGTCACTCCCACGCTTGGCAAGCGGATTGATGACCGCAGTTTTGGTCACTAATCCGTCAGTCCTATTTAAAGCAGAGATTACCACCCACGCGTGGGTGGTAGTGAGTAGAGCAGTGGCCGCGGCGTAGTTTGTGAGTGGTCTGGTATTCTGAACCGGTAACGAAGAACGATTTTAGGCCCTTTCCATCCAACAACTTTCCGTGATCCTAACATTGTCAGTCTATTGCTAATACTACTGCTAATGCTTCGTCTTTCTAAAAAAACATATTGGTTGGAATACCAATCTTTGAAAAATTTCAGCTATGCTTTATTATCTTACGATATTACTCCTACGGATACGGACACAGTATATTACTCCTGCGGATATTATAGTTTTTCATATTTGTTTTTATACATCTGTTTGTGTTCCAAATAAACATATTTTGATTTGATATCCACAGTCGATGGAATAGTTCTATTCTATGTGCCATAACAATAGCACACACGGTCACACTAACAAGTTTACACAACTGAGTGATGAGACCAAACCAACCTTCCGCTTTCTGAGTTTATCCATATTGTATGGTCCTGTTTATGTAACTGTGGTTAGAGTCCGACGTACATTAATATTCAAAACAAATGTGTTCGTAGGTAGCTCGGCCTTATATGACAAAACATCATAAATAAATATTTGTGTACATTTTTACACAACATCTAACCTCAAACTAAGTATAACTTGTACTATGGGAAACGGATGACAGATATAACGCTAGCATACGTTATTTTTTTAAACATTTTTATGCGTAATGGTTTCTTTTTCATGAAAATCGTTTAATCAATAACTAATCTAAAAGTTAACTTCCCATCCATTGTTGAAAAATGGCAATAAATACTTTAAAAATAAAAATTCAGTACAGGATCACCAGGACCCTCCACAACCTCGATGTATCCTTTTTGTACCACATCCTCGCCGGGTTAATATACTTTCGTACAAGCACGTTCGTTTAGCAAGGAACGATATTGTTTTTTTTAAATGTTTATGGAACAACTTTGAATTTGTTAAGCGAATTAGGTATCCTATCACCGTTGCTAGAGCGCAACGTATCATCGAATCAAACATAATCTGGATTAGATTAGCGGTTTAGCTGTGTAAGCGTAACAAGCAGACATACACACTTTCGACTTTCGATACACACACTGTATATTATCTTTTTAATAAAACAGTTTCCAGATTGTTAGTTAAAATGACACTTGTAAATTGTTATGCAGTTTTTTTCCCGAACAGTTTGCTTTATCTGCTTTCAGTGGTAGACTGAATCAATATTTACCCCAAAATACGAAAAAGAAATTTTATCAACGTTTATTAGTCTACTGCTGGACGTTGGTCTCCCAAAACGTACCAATGGGCCTAGTCCTCGGCTCTTCTCATCCATTGTTTGCCAGCTACATTTGCAGATCGTCGCTCTATCTTGCCGGACGGCGTCCTATAATACGTTTACTTAAACGTGATCTCCACATAAGTATTCGTTTGTTCCAACGATTCTCGGTTTTACAGCAAATATGGCCGGCGCACTGCCATTCCAGCTTGCAAATTCTATGAACTATGTCGGTTATCTTAGTTTTTGGATGTACTTAGTGACGTAATAGACAACGCACAGCCCCACTGGTCGAAGCCACTGGTCGAAGAAACTTGAAATCTTCAGGGTATATTCGTCTGGCTAGAGGTGTACTAAGAACGAAATTCCTGTAATTCAACCCCTAAAAAGTTTTTATGAAAATAACTTCACGCGGATGAAGTCGCGCGTTTTGCTAGTACTATATAAATACTACGTTTGTCTACGTATATTTATACTATATTTGTACAATACAAAACAGTTTCACCGTTAATCTACCTTAAAAATTAATTAAATCATTTAATATAAACAATGAAAGGTTTGGAATCGAAACCACAGATATCAGATTACGAATAAATATCATTGTACTTTAATTACAACTGTGTTGCCAATGTTACTGAGCAATTGCCAATTTTAAATATTTTATCGTAATATTACGTAATTATTTAAACAGCCTCACAGCTCATTTGGAAGTAGCTCTGTCTTCTAAGTTGTAGGTTCGATTCCACACCATCTTCCAAATGTTTGTAATATTTGAAGCTTTAAACTTTTTATTTTTTTAGTATTTTTACAAGTTCTGAGGTCAAGTTTTAGTTACCTTTAAATAATAAGGTAAGTAAGTAAGTTAGGTAAAAAAAAAAATAAAAAAAACGAATAAACCCTGGAAATTTGAAGTCTCTACAAACAGTGGTTAAGCTGTGCGCTGTCTATATGTCAGTCAGTCAAGGCAAAGATTCTTACGATTATACCAGAATTCAAATATACAAAATGTTTAGAAACGTGTAAATTAAACCCATGTTTGGTTGATCCTTTTAAGCCTCGTATATTATAAATCCATTGTTCACTTTAATTTATATGGTAGTAATAAATTTCTCAACGATAACCTATATACGTATTAAATTTCATACAGATCAGATTAACGGTATGAAGGTTATGCTCGAACATACAACGCAAAATTGCCCAAGTTGGCACAGAGATTTTCATACGCCTCGCAAGGATCCTTACTGAAACCCGTGCAAAGGCGGGACGCGTAATATTCTAAAGTAATATTATATTGTAATATTATAAAGTTCTGGGTGTCCTACTATTAAGTTTCGTGTGTTTTTTGTTTTTAAATAAAAAAAACACAAGTTTACCAATTGTTTTTCTACAAAATTAATCCTCTTACTAAAGTAATTGAAAGTCTTCTCTAACTACTCAAAGCAGTTCAAAAGTTATTATAACTTTTAAGATCATAAGTTGCAAGTTACACCACACAGGTCGAACGTTTTGATAAAGTACAAGAAAAAAATGCTTTGACTTCCAGTTTGTTAATTACACTGAAAAAGTCTATTTTTTATAAATGAATAAATATTTAACACATTCACACACCATGTTCTAGCCTTAAACTAAGCAAAGCTTGTACCTACTATGAGAACCATTGGTAAAATACTTAGATGTTTTTTTTTGTAAAAAACATAAAACACCCAGACCAGAGATCTGAGAACCTGCCCCTTACCGTGAGCTCATAGCACGATTATGATAGTCAGAAATGACACTAAAATTGCCTTTGCTATCGTGCTTGACAGATTGTTTTCCATTTTATTGTACCAAGTAACGGATTCTAGATTTGTACGAAGATGGCCTCGTATCCATTGCTTGGGGTCTGGTCGGGCCTGTTCGAACTAAGCTTACGATACGAATAGTTAAGCAAACAAACTATCGAGCTCACGGGAAAACCTCTGAGAAGATATCTACCGAGTCTGAGGATAAGAGTCGTAGAGCTATTTCTTTTCTTTATTCTCTTATTCCAAAATTCTAGTGTTGTTAAATTTTAGGTACTACAAAATGAACAACTGCATTTATGAAATCATTCATTTTGTTTGTATCCCAGTGTGACAGCCATGTCAGCGTGAAATATTTAACCCCATCGAACAATATTATACCTACAGGCCGTATTGTTTCAATATTCTCTACACTTTAAAGCGGCATCATTTTATTTATTCAGCAAAACGACGGCATAAATCGCTTGAAACATAGACTAAGCCTCTGGGTACGGTATAGATAAGGACGCGCACCAAACATTACTTAATTTAGTTTTAAGTCAAAGTTAAAAAGCATTTATTCAATAATATACGCAGGGATAATCTTGAACTCTTAACAAAATAGCTTTACTACCTACCAAGAAACAATACTAAGTAGTGCTTTATTTCACTTCTTTCTCATTTACTATCTTTATTCTTCTTTGTTGACAATTTTTCAACAATTTTTCAACAATTTTACCAATGCCAAGAGGATAAAATAGATAGTTTTTGGTCAAGTCAAGTCCATAGGTCGAGTCAGTAAAAGAAAGAGCTAAGTCGTCTTTGGTTTGTAAAAATAAAACAGCATTTCTCTTCAAAGCTCGAAATGTTTTCGTTCAAACGGATACCACAGTGCTCTGTCAAAATAATATGTTTGTAAAGAGAATAGAATCATTGAATTCCCAGCGTACATTCCTTTGTGCAACTCTTTCCCTGGTACTAAAAAACTTTAAATTTTTACACCGTGCTTTGTCTTTTGCATTGACAATATTTTGAAGTTAGGCTGATCTAAAGTAGTGGAGAAAAGAGCACAAAGAAGGACGCACATAGGGAATTGAATGATTCTATTCTTTTTAAGCCTAAGTTAATTTTTAAGGATATTTTTTATAAACACTCTATACTATCTCAAACAGTAAAATAGTATTATTTTTATCGCTTATTCTTCAATAACACCATAAGATGACGTCAGTGTCAAGACATTTATTTTGTACACAACATCAAACTAAGCATAGCTTGTTCTAATATGGGAACCAGATGACTGATAGGGTACTTAGATATGTTTTATTTGTGAATACATGCTTAGAATACATATATACATACATAGAGCTACTATCAACTGAGCTGTAAAGCCTATCAAATGCACAAAAATCTTACATAGCATTGGATTAATACTCATTAAAATAGCGACTCAGAACGGTCATTTGGTAGAATGAAAGTCCCGTGTCTTAACGTACCTAGTGTTTATGTTGACTTGGCTTAGGGCATTATAGATTTATCATCATTAGACTTTTACACAAAACGTCATTAAAAATGTAATACCCCTTATCGCGTGACACTCTTAGTAGGAACCTTTCTACCACATTTAGAATATAAAAAAAACGGTCGGAAACGACAATCAAATAAGCCGATGTCAGAACCACGTGCGTACAATAATGTCTCAAACGAAGTATTATGTCTGTATTCGTTTTATGTCATCTTTTGAAGCAACATAAGCTTTTTCATTTTAATGAGACGTTTTCGATGTATGAAAACAAAATAAACTGGCTAAACGATGGTGCTGACTAATTGCTAATGCATTGTAATGCAAATTGATGGAAACTCGGTATATCTTGCCACGTGTCAGTTTGTTCAAGGAGTTGGTATACAATAGTACCCTTACAAACGTGATACTGCCAAAATTACAGGCAATACTCTGCAAATACTATTTAATAAGAATTGATTGATTCGTTCGCAGCAACATTGTTTTTTCATTACAATTAACTTAACCTGAGGTCCTAGTACAAGTTTGAACAGTTGAAATGAAAGTGAGTTTTATATGGCATCCTAAGAGATCTTAGAGAATGGTTACCGTGCCTATACTTAACCATCTTTGAAACATCAGCAAAGTCCATGGCTTGCTTACTTGCTAGTTGATAATTTATTACTGAATGACAAACATCAAATCGGATCAATAACCAAGTTTGAAAGCTAGACTCCAGTTCAAAGTACGTTTGATTCTAAAATCTTGAAACCCCTAAGTACTTGCGAGCAAGTCTTAGCACAAGTTAAACACATTCTGAGTGATCAATATCCTAGATGCAAGTTCTCCATCCATAGTAAAGTTAGCTTTAGGTACTGTTCGGCTAAGTGATTGGCGGTTAAATGAGCTATGTCTATTAGATTAACGTCTAGTTTACATTGAGTAGATATCGAGCTAGCAGTCGAGGCTAACCGTAAATACATTATAATTACACTAGGCTATTAGCCTAGTTAGTGTGAGTAGTAACCCAGCTTTCTGTACTGTTGATCGTGAGTTCAATTCCCACTGGAAACAAACATTCTATGATAAGCATTTGTTGTTTTTTTGGGCGTTTATTAAAGATCGCTTAAAGAAGGTCCCATCCTGTGTTTACCCACTAAACTTCTTTAAACAGCAGATTTTAGATGAGACCGTTTGTTTAATTGTTGGTCTTATTGATTGTTACTTTAACCCTCCGAAGTTTTCGGGAGTTAGTTTTATTATGACGGTATAAAACATTGTGAGGCTTCCTCACGTTAGTCTAACAGCAGCGATAGGCGATAGGTTTCATATGGAATACTAACTCCTACAAAATGTGGGTATGTACCAAATTTTGTATATGAGCGTACCTCTGACTACCCCCTTAAGACATCCTCAAGGAATCCTGTATTGATACTACACGACAGGCTGTAAGTGAAATGGGAGAAATCTCCCGTGTCTGAGATTTAGTCACGAGACTGCCTCTGTTTCTTTTCAAAAATTGATTTTGGTAAAAGTTTCACACAACACCATTATAAAATAGTTATTGGCTGTCATCCTACAATAGTATAGTCACCACATAGTTTTTTAAAAGGTATGCTGTGTGAAATGTACACAAACATTTTACAGTAGTACATACCTATCATAAAATTTTAGCTATGAAATATCAGATCTTCAGATCTTTTAGTACCAAGTACGTTCCCAGTCAAAGTTATTCAATGACGACTAAGTGGGGTGACTTACCCTCTGACTAGAGGTACGTACAAGTATTATATTTGGTTCATACCCACATCTTACAGTTGGGATTCCGTACGTGACAGATTGCAAGCCCATCGCTACTGCTAGAATACTAATTGGTTGCCTCGCAACATATGCCTCCATCGTTTGAAAGCACATGAATCTTTCGATCGAAAGCTCCATTAGTTCATGACCGAGTTTGAGCTCACGACCTTACAATCAAACAAGGGCTCGCTCCTATTAGACCACCGGTGCTTGATGATAAAAGCTCGACGATTTTTTTTTCTTTTTGGTGTACTCGACATTTTGAGTCTTTCTTTTATTAATCGTATCTTTAGTTGGTACCCAAATTTATTTTAACCTTGTCTATGAAAATGAGTTTAGATTTGACCGTCATAAAAACTTGTAGTAAAAGGGCTCTTTGTAAAGGGCTCGTCCGGGAAAGTACTACCATCGTGTCTATTGCCGCCAAGCAGCGCGGTCCTGTGTTTCGGTTTGAAGGGTGTGGACACGCTACCTGGAGTTGAGTGGAGGTTGATAGACGCAAGGCAGCCCATGGTAGAGTACGTTACCGGCGATGTCGTCTGCTTGTTCCGTCAACAAATCGTATAAAAAACCAGATAAAAAAAACACAAAACTATATACACAGATCCAGAGTCACATTGTTTTATTTGTGATATCTGGTTCATGTTGCGTCACGTAATAGTATCAGAAAACGTTGTAATCATTATTTTTTTGTACTCATTTCGCTAAGCGAGTTAAATCCTGTTGTTTAGAACCTAATTAGTGTAATGTTACGTTTCTTGATAGAAACGACATTCGTACTACGGTTTTTATCCTTATACACCTTAATCAGGTTGATTATGTACATGTCAATTCTTCTGTAAATTTTTTACACCTTGCGTTTACATGTTACAACGGGTGGAAAAAAGCTTAGTAAGAAAAATGCCGCGGTATGAGTGAATAACCCTACGCTACACATTTTGATTTTATTTGTCAGGATGTACAAAGATTAGTACCTACTCTATTCGTACACTAGCAGATATGTTGGTAGTAACTTTAGGTAGATAGTAACGAACGACCAAATTACGCGGACTTACAGATGGGCTTAGCTTATAATGCCATAATGATACAACCAAGCTTTTAACTAATTTCTTATCCCAACTAACTGCATTAAAAACGTATTGAAAATTTGCTTGTTCTATTAACAAGTCGTATAAAAAACTTGGATATTCAAAAAATATTAATATTTTCTTCTTAAAATGTTGTTTTCGTGTTTTTTTATCAAGAAACGGTAGGTCCCTTTTTTTGGGGCTAGTTTATTTACACTCCATAATCATTCCACTTCTACGATTGGGTACTATTGATCAACTTGAAGAAACAGGTTTTATATCATCGTGTACCTGTACTAACTACTCGTGTACTTACTGGTTACCGGCACGGAAGGACCTTCAGTATCTGTCTCTTCAATACACGTTTCGGGCGAAATATCTGAAACAAACAAGCATAAGCTTTATGAGATTGTTGCTATAGGCTCAAGCGGTATTCGTTATGATGAGACAATACACGTGGGTACTGGTATGACCTTGAATTAGGCTGTTGTCAGGGGAGGAGTCAAGAGTTTCATCTAGGTAAGGCCCCAGGTGGGCGGGAACTAATCTCAGATCCCGCCGGTGGGATCAGTGAATTTATATAGTGCTTCCTCTGTTCAAACCAGTAGTGAGGTGACCTCTTCATCGGAATCATTCGGTCTATGGAAGTCTATGGAAGAGGTCTATGGGATAATTGAGAATGTTAGAATTACGAGGTTTTACAGGTGGGGTGCTGATACTCAAAAATATGAAACCAGTTGACTATGAGAGTGATCAAATATACATATATCTTTTTTGTTTAAATTCTTGGTGACTTCATTCTGAAAGTTACACCCAAATAGGGCACAATGACAAAATATAACAGAAAGCAAATGCATAAATGCCAAATCACGATAAAACATTTGGTCTTATAGCTGATGACATGGCAAGTGAGTATTTGGCATCATTGCCATTCAGCGAGGCAATGCCACCAGCGTCGAGCGTGGCTTCCAATTGGTCTAAATACCACTAATTAATTAATATCGGTTAGCTCTAGGAATTATAAGAAGCATCAGAGTTGAAATCCTTTCCAGTGTTTTTATGGCAATGTTGAAGAGAAAAGTAGGTATCTTTAACGTGCATGCTACTGTCCTCTGCACAATTACTAAGATGAGGTTCAAGCATAACCTTTACTCGCAACGAAATTTTAAATTTTTCTATTTGCTGCCAGGGTAGTACTAGCCTAATTCAATTTTGCATCAATCGAGGGTTTAAACCAATCTAGCGTCACCTGAATAGGCAATCAACCGTTCAAATTACTTGCAGCGACCCATGTCGCCACGGCCCCATTCGATGAACGATTTTAAGTACAGTAAATGTACAGGACGTCCTTCTACCTGATGGACTGACGACATTGTTCGAACGTATGAGGGAGGCCTATGACCAGTAGTGGACTTCTATAGGCTCTACAGATGATGATGATGATGATGAAATATACAGAACAGTCCGAAAGCAAGCAAGATAAAGAAAACCTTTCAATCGAAAATTCGGTTTTCATCGAATAGGCCACATTCAGACAACTAAGTGCCTTGATTTCATAAAGTGCCTACACTCATTAGAGAATCAAATATTCGTAGTTTCCGTTTTACTAGAAATCAACTTAGCTGATTGGAACACCTCACGCTTCGAGAAATACATGGGGTATTTCTTGAAGCTGACATGTCACTGAACTTGACTACAATTTGGATATTATTTGAATATTGTAGGCAATATTCAGTCAATTCATATTCAGATTACTTTTAACGTGTAGTGAGAGGTCTCATCGTGAACTAATAAGTTCTCAGAATCAAAAGCGTATACAGCATTTCATGTCTGTGCTGCTAACAATTGAGGAGTTATCTAGTCAGAACCAAACTTTTAGTGCCAAAACCATGTCATTGTTAAACCTGAATCTAGCTATCAACACACAAAAATTTGTGTCTGTGCTATTGATAATTGAAGAGTTCTGTAATCTGGAGCTGTTTCTAGATTAACTTCTACTACTACATTTCTACTACAATTATCCAATTAATATATATATTAATATATTTACAATGAATAATTAGCTCTATGTTGCGTATAAATGTCCACAATTTTTTTATTTATTTATTAATTTGTAATTTAACTGGTTAAGCTTAAATTAACGTTAAAAATACATTGTTATTCGAAGAACTAACACGTAAAAGTGCAACTCCGTAGCATAAAAAAACATGGTTCTAATTTAGCTTACAATATTTTACCCAAATAAATAAATTAAGTAAGTTATAAATAAACATAATATGAAAATTATAAAAAGGTGACTAGTTTGACCTTAAGTTCGTAATAATGTTACGGAAAATATAGAAACTTTGAGTTTTAAAATGCTAGCTTATATAAACTCGTGGGTTGTCATAAAAGCTTGCATCTGAGTTGGCATAAATACGGGTACGATACGAATGAATAAATTTTGTCTTGAATCTTTGCGGTATCTGTGACGAGAAAATGTGCCGTAATTTCTCGAACGCAGCCCATTTGAGTTGGATCCGTCGGCTGACCTCTTTGTCGAAGTTGGACTTACCTAGTTGTATTGTCTGACCCAAATATACTTAGGGGTCTACAGCTTCAATGATATCGCTGAAATCATGTGCCGGCACGCATGAGACATGAGCATTTAGACTAGCCTCATAGCTCAGTTAGTAAGTAGTACCTCGGCCTTCTGTACTGTAGGTTATGGGTTCTAACTTCACCGAGGACAGACATTTGTGTGATGAATAGAGATGTTGATCTTTGTCTAAATCTTATGTTTAAAAAAAACGTATACTATGATATGGTTCCCATAGTATAAGCTATGCTTAGTTTGGGGGCCAGAATGTGTGTAAAAAGGTCACAGCAAATGACAAATATTCATTAAAATAGAAAATAATGACAAAAAATAAATCAAGAGATATACACAAAGACTATTATTATCATTATTATTTGTTTATAAGTCTTAAGGTATCTGGCTAGATACCCAACTAACTTTGTTCCAGTAAATGCCAACTAAAATAAAACGCTGAAATTTTATTCCCTGGGTTTTATGACCTCGAAACCCAGGGCCTGAGTAGAAATGTAGAGTTTTAGCTGACTCTGACTGGTCACAGTGAATGTAAGTAAATTTTCCTGTGTTTAATTGTTCTTTTAATAAGTAGTTTTCATGCAGATAATTTTTTTTAACTATTTTTAAAGAAATGGCCCATCTAATTGTTATATAGTTTTAAACAGTTTACTAAAATGTTCGAACCGTCTGAACATAATGTAGGTGGTTGAATTAAACACTGAAATCTGTAACATAATTAAGTTTAAAAGTCTTGTAAAACCGACGTCTTGGATGTAGTTTTTTATTAAATTTTTGTCAGTTATTTTGATTTAAAAAACCAAATTTTGCTGATATTTTTATGGAACCACTTCCAGAGTAACCCTATCAAACAAAAAAATATTTTCGTACATTTCGTTTTCCACATCTCTAACATATTATTCTAAGCCGGCTCGTGAACACACTATATTCCAATGTGTATTTTATGTGCGACAGCAAAAGTTCGGTGTTATGATATTTAAACCAGTAGAGGGCATACCTTTAACCTTGACCCGGTTCAATTTGGCATTTGAGGACAGGAATACCACTCAGAGCTCGGACGATTAATTTGGGAACTAAATAGGAATTGTTTCACGGCGCTTGTGTTTTAGACGTAAAAATAACTTTTTAAATAGTTACTTTTACAAATTTTGTTATCGCAATAAGTTACATACTGGAACGATAGAGAACCATTTTTTGTACGGGCTTATTTTACAGAAGAACTATTAGTAAACGTTACTTAAGTTAGGATAAATCATAAACTAAACGGAATGAAATTTGATAGCTGGTATACAGAGGTCTAATTCTCACAACGAAATATTATCAAATTCTAGTTTCTATAGTCTCTATCTCTAAATAGGATTCACCAAATCTGGTCCAATTTAGACATAGCATAAATTAAGCAAACTTTATTTCCAACCTCAGGAGTCTCAGGAGACTGCTGTTTCGTTTAATATACAAAAATTTTAGCTTTACAGCCATACTATACGTACTATTTTATATTTCCCATTTAAAAAATACCCACTCGTCTAAAGTAGTCATCTATGAGCAGCTTATCGGTGTTAGTTCAATAATAAAGTCAGTCAAACTATTGATTGTACTTTAAAACCCCGTTTTCAGGAGTAGTTTTATTACACCCGATATAAAAAGTATATGGTTTGTGAACTGTTAATAATACTACAGATTTCACCAATTAACTAATTTATCAATACTGGCCAACGAGTTAATCGGCGTTACAATCATATTTTCATTGAATTCCATTTCCGATATATGCAAATTGCGCAATGTTAAGGCTGTTCTGATAGTAATTATAAATAGCCGAAAAACATTACTGGAGCATATATCTTTTAAAATTATATTTATGCTAGATTACATTTATATTAAAAAATTCAAATAAATGACTTCCCTAATTTCAATACACGCAATAAAAACAACGTGGTAGCTCTTGAAACAAAAACTTGCTAATGTTGTTAAAAGCTTTACTTTTTTTAGAAACTGACAAGCACTCGAACTTAAAAGCGCCAATACATGTTGGCCCAACGTTGCCGAGCGAAGGCCAATACCAACGTGTAGACGGCATGTTTGCCTTGCCTTGCCATCGCTCGGTGTCGCTCGCCTAGTTGGCCGAGTGAATACAAGCGCCAACGTGTATAGAGGTCATTTGCAATGACTTGTCACCACTCGCGGTCGCTCGCGGTCGCTTGCGGCCACTCGCCTCACTTCGGAGCCGTGTCGGTTTTTTTGCCCAAATCAAAGGCGCTTGTCTACACTCGGCCAATCGTGTCCACATGTTTGTCAGCCCGCCATTACGCGTTTGGTGTCGGTCATCGTCGCACGTGTATAATGAAATAATATCGACCGATGTGACGTAGCGGGCGAATGTCCGCCTGCGACGCAGGAGGTTGCGGGTTCGATTCCCGCCTTGGGATAAATGTTTGTATGATCTGCAAATATTTATTCCGGGTGTTCTGGGTATTTTCTATGTATAATAAAAAATATCTATGCATGTAATGTATTGTATTAAGTATATCAGTCATCTAGTACCCATAACACAAGCTCTGCTTAGTTTGGGGCTAGATGATGCTGTGTGTATTGTCCAGCATTATTATTATTATTATTATCGTTCGAAACCAACGATGATGTGTTCAAGTTTGTTCTATTTCTATGAATTCACCACCATCTTTTTTGTCTTTTCTTTTTTTTACAACTTTCTTCCGGTATACAAAGACGTAATTAATAAACGTGCTCATCAAATAAATAGCAGCAGCTGCAACAAATTCTACGTCCATATTGTTCGAACCAAATAAATACCGGATAACCATGTAGCTAGTTCGAATGCACAACGCGAACTGACAGCACCCAACGTGTGGGCAGCTTCACTCGTCCAACTCATTCATTGGCCGCTTGCAATAGTTTGCGTAGACTTGCCGAACGTCTGGACGGTAGCACTTGCCTTGCATCGATTTGCCTACGCTCGCGTTGGCGTTAGCTCGGCCAACATGTATTGCAGGCTTTAGATTGTAAAGAATTTAGCAACTAAATAATCTAAACATCTTTTGTATAAATTGTATTATACCACTGACGAAACCTTGGTTAATGATTTAGATATGTGTTGATAATAATAAATGTTGGTGGACAGTTTTACATAACATCCTCTATTCCCAAACTAAGCATAGCTGTACAATCGAACCAGATGACTGATAGAATACTTATACGTTTTCTTTTTGATAATACATAAGTACCTAAAATACAATACAACATTCAGATAGAACAATCTAGCTTATTTTTGTGTTAATGTCTTGGACAAATTAACAAATTAATGTATTCTTATTTATTATATGTAAGTTTTTCATGTGTATAAAATGTATCTAAAGCGGAATAAAACAATTTAATTCAATACGGTGAATGCGGAAAGTGTTAAAATGATTTTCCGCTATTCCCGTGACATTTTTCTTTAGCGAGGACAATGTCACATTACTTTTTGTCGTGCCATTTTCCCCGTTAACGTGTTCCATAATGGGGAGACCGGCGCTTTAAGTATTTTATTTCCTGTAGTCTTCATTATCACATATGTTTTAACTACTGACGACCGATGTGGCGCGGTGGGAGTATGCCCGTCTGCTACGCAGGAGGTTGCGGGTTCGATTCACGCCTTGGGATAAATATTATTAGTAATTTTTTCCCCTCTGACTTAGGCCCAAGACATCTTCAAATAACCTCATTTAGATATTTAGTGCTAAAAGGCTACCGAGAGCTAGGTGGTAGAAATATAGTACTCAGTTTGGAAAACAGTTACTGTTTTTTTCACCAGCCTTTTTTAGCGTGAGCTCTTATAGCACGGTTGCAAACTGGCAAAAACGCCGTAATAATTGCCGCTGCTATCGTGCTTGATAGATAACTTTGTTATACATTTTTTGATACTAAAATAATATTTTTTTTATTATTATTATGTCCTCGTCTCCATTGTTCGGGTCTGTTCGGGCCTGTTCGGGCCTGTTCGGTCTGAGCTCACGGTACAGATAATTAGGCAAACAAACTTTCGAGCTCACTTTCACTTGCTAACCCAAATTTCTAAAAAGTTACTTAAATTTAAACTGTTTGTACCGTAATACAAGTTATTACATAAATTACTAAGTTGATTAGCTTTTTTTATGCATTAACCTTATTTTGTTACGAATAGTAAATCTTGACATTTTGCACTGCTTGAAATACAAAAACATGGCAAGGAGGTTGGCGTTGAGCCAAGTTCCTATCTCGAGTTTTGAGCATCCAGCTTATCCAGGCATCCGACCTCCCTTGCGAGTGTAAAGCATCTTTTGGATTACAGTGCAAACCAACAGGATACACATAGATCTCTTGAAAATGGTTGAGCTTTGCTGTATTCAGGTTGTTGTTTTCTTCATTAGAACTGTGGTGTTGGGCCTGCTGTCACCGTTTTTATGATTTCCTATGAGTGTGCTCCGTGGCACAGGTTTTTGTACCGTCAGACAACCGCGAGTCA
Source organism: Electrophaes corylata (assembly GCA_947095575.1). Classification (NCBI taxonomy): domain Eukaryota; kingdom Metazoa; phylum Arthropoda; class Insecta; order Lepidoptera; family Geometridae; genus Electrophaes; species Electrophaes corylata. The sequence goes on along the minus strand of OX352698.1, from coordinate 6,190,124 downwards.
TGAGCTGTAAGCTGTAAAAACTTTTTAAGCCCGCAGGCAGCACAACAACGACCACATTGCATCGTACAAACTGCACATATTCACATAGATACTACAGTTTTTTTAATCCGCTACGTTAACAGCATCCTTTGACGTACTTAGATAAACAATTAAAACACATTTAGTTTGAACAAATACTCGGTTAAATAGTTCAAAGACAAACGTCTAGCAAACATAATTATAGGTATAAGGGCGGGTTTATACGGCGCGAAAGCTTTCGCGCGGCGGCCGCGCGGCCGCCGCGCGGTTGAAAGATCTTTACCGAAAACCGTCTCTATGTTCTAAAAAATAACGTTCAAATTCCTACGGCACGAAAGCTTTCGCGCGGCGGCCGCGCGGCGTCCGCGCGGCCGCCGCGCGGTTGAGAGATCTATACCGAGTATCGTCTCTATGTTCTAAATAATAACGTTCAAATTCCTGTCAAGCAGCCAACCGCGCGGTCACTACGCGGTTGACACAAGTAAAATGAAGACCCCTTTTTTCAAGTTAGGGGTCCACGGGGTCCAATTTTGAAAATAATAAAAATGATCTTAGTTTGACTATAAAATTCTCGGAACATGATTTTAACCATAACTTGAGTATCCCCTACACTCTTTGCTAGGGATCAACTTGAACTTTAGTATGCAGTGTTTGAATCGTTTTCAATGAATTACGATCAAGTTAAAATAAATATAATGGATTAAATTGTAATAGAATACTGCAAAATGTGGATATGTACCAAATGTACTATCTGGACATACTTCTGACTACCCTTTTAGACTTCCTCGAAGAATCTTGAGTAGGTACTTGGTACTAAGAGATTGGAGGGGATATCTACCGTGCTTGGGGAATAAAGTCATAAAACTATTTCTTTCTTAAATATAAAAAGAAAGGCTCAACTTTACAGTATAAGAAGGTAGACTATGACCTGATCATTGAGTTGCAACTAAGATGCAAGAGGATGACTGTGGAAGGCTATGTACAAAATAACGATCTCTATAGGGATTCGGGACATTAACATAGAGAGTTTGTCCATGATGCCACTAAACAATATACGGAATCTTCATCACCATAATGATGTCGAGGCTAATCAACTCTTTGATAATCAAGTTCTTACTAACTAAAAAAAATTTAATGTTAAAAAGTACAATTAATAACAAACTATCGCAACGTAAGACAAAAAAATAAATTTATTTAACCTTGGGGTCCCTGGGACCAACAAATTATTAAAGGTTAAGTAAGTCAAAATCATCAAAATGATGCTGTCAGTGAATGATACTGTGGGTAATATTAAATAAGATCATATCTGCTTTTTTCAAACTTTATAGAACCCAACATCATCATCATCACCACTGCTGATCTGGCTCACGTAGGTCTCTACTATTACGCTTTCAGGAAGAACTAATTTAACTTTTGCGCCAACTTCCCGCAACCCCAATGTCGTTGGCCCACTGGATTTTGTGCATTATCTTTCAGTTCATGGTCGCCATTTGAGAATCATTTATTGCTCTGTGGTTCTACGAGATAAATACCCATTGCTACTTTAACTTGCTGATTCTGAAAGCTATGTTGGTGATCTTGGTTCTTCTACGGATTTCATAATTCTTGATTCCATCGCGTAGGAAAATTGACATATATTATCATAACATAACTTTCTTTTCTAAGTGAGTGATATTTCAATAGTTCACATTTTATGGAGCTGAGCTTCTATTATAAGAGAGATATATCAAATTATCCACGGTTTTCAGGTTGAGTGTATCTCAATCACAATACTGCCTGTGGTTTGGTAACCTATAGTGTGAAATGCTTGACAAAAGGGAGAAATATTCAGCCAAGCTATTCTTTCAAATCATATTATATTTATAAAATATTTTAAACCTCAAAAACTGAGATTCATTTGCAAAAGAAGAAATAAAGTGGTGATCAGCTGTTTAATATATTTTGAACCTCAAAAAACTGAGATTGACTTACAAAAGAAGATATAAAGTGGTGATCAGCTGTTGTTACGCCATTCGAGCTAATTTAAGTACGTTCGATTTTAGGTCCTTATTTTTATGTTAGCTAAGTAAAAAATCTGCGAGGTTGACGACAAGAAACCATACATTAGTAAGCTCGCCAATGGTATTTTCAGAGTGGTTGTATGAGTGTGGCTCCCCTCTATCAGCCGTAAGAGGCAGAAATAAGACAGCACAAAAAATATCAAAAATGCAGTTTGGGTTGAAATACTAGAAAAAGAATTCAACACGGATCTAGTCCACAGACGGCAGCTTTATCAACGGTATATGTGGATAATCTTTACCAAATATAAGAATTTTTGTCCTGACCTAAGAGACAACGCACAGCCTAAACCGTAATGTAAACTGGTCGTAGAAACTTAACATTTTCAGGGTATATTTGTCTTGGTACATAGAAGGGTATCAAAGGCAAGGCCCTTACACTCAAACCGTATAATTAAAACATAAAATAAATCATTAAATAAAATAAAAATAAAATTTCAGTGCCGGATATTTAAACCATCAACCTGGATGTTATTCTGCATTAAAATCTCGCATAAAAAAAATGTATTACGATCTTTTTTGAAATCACCCATGAAATCATTGTTCATTTGTTCGGGTAAAATTTTTCTATGCTTGCGGCCACCGTGATTTCAACTCAATTTACTAGACGAAAACGTTGAAATTCCCTGATACCGAGCCAACCGCGCGGCCGCCGCGCGGTTGAGAACATCAATATCGAATACCGTCTTTATATTCTAGAAAGCAACGTTCAAATTCCTGTCAAGCGGCCAACCGCGCGGCCGCCGCGCGGCCGCCGCGCGAAAGCTTTCGCGCCGTCTAAACGCGCCGTTATGCCTTTTCGTCCAACTCTACTGCGAGATCATTTGACTCTCCAAAACACCGCTTCAAATGTATATCGAAGATATTGCGACTGACACCGGCGCACAAACACGGTCAATCCTCGTTACAAAAGCATTTCGTACAGAGCTATTAAAACCATATCCAGGAATTCCAAGTTTGTTTTAAGCTTAAGTAAGTCTTTGATATTTTCCCCATAGAGTGAATTGGGTTAGGTCTTAAGTTTTGTTGTTTAGGGACTGAATTCATAGTACTATAGATACGATACCTGTAAACTGTGTACCTTAGTAAACTTATACAGACCGATGAAATTCAACGCAGAGTGCATTGCATTTACCTCATAAAACTCTGTACGCAGCTACTTAGGGAAAATTACCCCTTCGTAGGGGCTACGAAGCAATAACCAACTGTTTGCTTACTTTCATGTAACGTATACCCCAAGCTCATTGATTATTTACTTTGGCTCAAATTGATTGTGACTAAGATTTTTTTTTAAGTCTCACTTTAATCTTTAACCCAATGATCTCCAGCAAGAACCTTATGTAAAAATTAAACTATTAGTAATTTTAATATTTGGGTCAAAATTCAACAAGAAAAACACGTCTAATCTAGGTGCCCCCATGTTAAATGAATCATTTCCATCTTTCATCTTAGAGCAACGTGCAAAATTCGACGAGTACACAGAAAAACTCAAAGGGGTAGAAAGTCATTCAAAGGGGGTGATTTGCATCGAAGTTGATATCAATATACTCCTTAGTGATTTTGATTTCAAATATATTTCATTTTGAAAAATGCTTAAAAACTCAATTTGATTTTATTAAAAAAACGTTGAAGTCACATAAATGCTTGGCGCAATGCAATACACTTTAAAATTGGAATGTCAAATATAAAAGAATATTTAAATCGGATTAGGATTCCAAATTTTAAATTTTATTTATTCTTGGACATTTGAATGAAAAACTTACCTTGTACCTTGATTTGCCTTCAAACATTCCTTGGAAATCTTTTAGATTACCTACTGATCGAGTATTTGCGAGTGCTGTTTAATTTATTTGGAAGTTCATTTTGACTTACCTGTTAAAAAATGTTTGTACGTTGGTTTGTATACGAGGCACGCAAAAACTGCTGAACCGATAATAATGGTACTTTCAGTAATATATAATGTCACTGCGGATTTTTAAGTGAATTTAATGATACGGGTTAAAATAAACTACACTACACATGTTTAATTTGAATTTATGTCATCTTATTTTTTGGGCCAGAAAACAAAATGTAAAAAAAGAACTGGGTCGGGGTCCTCAGTTCGTTTCTGCAGTACTTTTTTTTCATTGCACCAATATAGTTAGGTATGCATTTATAGTAAATATTATACCGGCTCTAGCAGGAATGAAGGAAGTAAGACAAGATAGGCAGGAAGATACTTTAACCCGCGGACGAACTCGCGAGCGAGACAGCTAGTTATGTATATTATAACATTGTACATATAAAAATTACTTTCTGTTATCAAATACATATTATAGAAACGTGTACCGTTTCCACCTTACTGCAATAACGTTTTACAGCTTTTATCACGTACGTCAGCTGTAAAGTGTATAATAAAGTATTCACATTATTATAGCCCAGAAGATTTTTTATATACACATGGTTATTTAGTGAATGTACGCACCACTATGCATTCAGTAAGGTTTCTTGTAATAAACTATGGTATGCAGTTTCTAACCGTACCTACAGTTCGTATTATGAACAAGACAAGACACAGTACAACTAAACAAGACTGTGTACACTGGCTCAATTTCAAAAGAACTACTCGTACACGTGTACTGTGGTCTCGGCAGTGATGTTACTGCCTTGATGAAATGTTTACCTACAGTTCCCAGTATTTTCCGATACGACATCAGGATATATTGCCAGTATTGGCGTAACTTTGTAGAAACAAAATAAATTCTATCAGCGATGGCCCCATATTATTTTAAGCGTAGTATAGGGCTTGATGGTACTGTTAAAAATGTCTAGCAATATTTACTTAATAATCATGTAAATGCTGTTATTTTAATAGTTTTCATTACCTACATATACCACGGTATAAATAAAATAAATAAAATTTTACTTATATAAAATGTCTTCTCTAAAATATTGAAGTCCCCGGCAGTTTTATCAGCTTCACTTTGAAATGTGCCTATAATTAGATGAGGAAAGTACGTTTTAAGCAGTCGTCAAAGTAATTTTTAATATCTGAGTGTTGGTCGCATCAAAAATGTAATTGCATCCTTAACTGCAAATTCTATTTTTAAACTTATCTCACACGTCACGTTCGTTGAGCGTGTCCTACGATGCACTACTCTGCTTCCTGAGGTATACAAATATTAGGCCACACGTGCCTGTAATTTCACCAGCACCCACACCCTTCCCCCGGCCGGGCTCTTTACTAATGTATGTATGTCAGTAATGTATTGTATTAAGTAAATCAGTCATCTGGTATCTGGTACCCATAACACAAGCTCTGCTTAGCTTGGGGCTAGATGATGCTGTGTGGATTGTCAGCTTTATTATTACTATTCCGGGCGAAGATAAATCCAAATACATAAAAATCATAAAACTGGTCCAGCCGTTCTTGAGTTATAATTAAAGTAACTACTACTAAAATAGATTTGAGAACGTTAGAATTGAGGTCTTCGCTCCTTTATAAAACCATGTATAATATATTATATTCCAAATAGAGGTGATAGGACAAACATACACACTTAAATTTTTTTGTAGTCTAGGATTAGGTCTAGGTGAAAAAACAACGTGGACGAAGTCGGGACGTGTCGTTAGTTTATTTTATTGGCAGTAATGACTTTTACTTCTAGGCTTTACGTATGGTTTATTGTGAGGTACATTGTTATAGTCTAGAAGAAGTTATCTCTGCAGTAGTTGGTTCAATAGCGCGCGCCCATTATAGCTTTGCCATAGGTAATATATATGAGCTGTCAAGCGCAGAAAACGATTCATCTATTATATAAAAGAGAAGTCCATTCACTCACTGACTCATCACGATTCCTCCGAAACTACAAGGCTTAGAAGTCTGAAATTTGGCATAAGGATTCTTTAGAGGGTACAGACGCTCACTAAGAACCGATTTTTGAAAATTCGCACCCTAAGGGGTTGAAAAGGGGTGAAAACGTTTGTATGCAAAATCGTATTCAGTGGTCGTATTGAAATGAAACTTTGGATAAATGTTACATATGGCAAGGTTAATAAAATGCATCATTGTTTTTTTTTAAACAACCCTTACAAGGGGTGCGATGGGGTGTTAAAGTTTGTATGGGAAAATCGTAATGCGTGTTGCGATTTGCTTCAAACTCAGTTTGGCTACATAAAAGACAAAAATATTAATGACTACATTCAAAATTTTTCAAAACTACCCTTACGAAAAGGGATGGTCGGGTGTCAACATTTATATGGAAAAATCTGTATGCTTGGCTTGATTTACTTCAATCTTTGTTCGGACACTTAAAAAACGATATTACTATACAAGTTTTCCATGGTTTTAAAAAACAACCCCTACAGCTACCCCTACCCCAATAATTTCGTACAAAATAAAATTTTGCCAACCTAAAAACATTTGGTGTAAACACTCTTTATAAGGCTTGAGTGCTAACTAAAAAGCGATTTTTGAAAATTCGCACCCTTAGGGGTTGAAATGGGGTGTAAACGTTTGTATGCAAAATCGTATTAAGTAGTCGTATTGAAATGAAACTTTGGATAAATGTTTCTAATGTCAAAGTTTCAAAAATGCATTAATGTTTTTTTTTTTAACTACCCTTATTAGGGGTGTGATGGGATGCCAAAGTTTGTATGGAAAAATCATAGTGAGTGGTGCGATTTGCTTCAAACTCAGTTTGGCTTCTTAAAATACAAATATAATACTGACTACGTTTAAAATTTTTCATGACCACCCTTATGAAAAGGGGAGGTTGGGCGTTAACATTTATATGGAAAAATTTGTATGTGTGGCTTAATTTACTTCAACCTTGGTTCATACACTTAAAATACGTTATTATTATACAAGTTTTTCATGATTTTAAAAAACAACCCCAACACCCCCAACCCAAAAGGAATTAATATATTAATTTCATAAATTACGCCAACTTATATACATTTGGCTTAGGCATTCTTTGAAAGGTTTAGGTGTTTACTAATAAACTATTTACAAAAATTTGCACCCAAGGGGTTGAAAAAGGGTGTAAACGTTTGTATGCATATTTAGCGATCGTATTGAAATGAAATTTAGGATAAATTTTACTTATGACATGTTATTTTAAAAGGCATTATGGACTTTTTTTATTTGCCCTTATAAAGGGTGTGATCAGACGTCAAAGTTTGTATGGAAAAATCATATTGCTTATTGCGACTAGCTTCAAACTTAATCATGGAATACACAACCATGGAAAACACAGCCAGGAATTGGTTTACATTCTTGCATCCAATTCCATGGTCGTGTATTTCATGGTTGTGCTTTCCAGGTCATACCAAATTTTCTGCACTCTTGGAAAACACAAGCTTAGGATTGGATGCCAAAACCTATGCTCCGTTTGCACTCGCTTTCTAGAGCGGATCCGACTCGGATAGGTTAGGTTAGGTTAGAATATAATAAAAAACGCGTGAGGCGAGCGAGCGGAGCGAGCGTGCTGCGGTAGCAGCCGCCGAAGTGCCAGAAATAAAACTCCATGATCTACCTATACTAAGATACAACTTGACTTTTTAGTAGCGTCTTTGCACTCGCTTTCTAGGGCGGATCCGACTCGGATAGGTTAGGTTAGAACAAAAAAAAAACGCGCGAGGCAAGCGAGTGGAGCGAGCGTGCTGCGGCAGCAGCCACCAAAGCGCCAGAAAAAAATTGCATGATCTACCTATACTAAGGTACAACTTGACTCTTTTGTTGCGTCTTTTGCACTCGCTTTCTAGGGCGGATCTGACTCGGATAGGTTAGGTTAGGTTAGAACATAAAAAAAACGCGCAAAGCGAGTGAGCGGAGCGAGCGTGCTGCAGCAGCAGCCGCCGAAGCGCCAGAAATAAAACTGCATGATCTACTTATACTAAGGTACAACTTGACTCTTTAGTTGCGTCTTTTGCACTCGCTTTCTAAGGCGAATCCGACTCGGATAGGTTAGGTAAGGTTAGAACTTAAAAAAACGCGCGAGTCGAGCGAGCGGAGCGAGCGTGCTACGGCAGCAGCCACCGAAGTGCCAGAAATAAAACTGCATGATCTACCTATACTAAGGTACATCTTGACTCTTTAGTTGCGTCTTTTGCACTCGCTTTCTAGGGCGGATCCGACTCGGATAGGTTAGGTTAGGTTAGAACAAAAAAAAAACGCGCGAGGTGAGCGAGTGGAGCGAGCGTGCTGCGGCAGCAGCCACCGAAGCGCCAGAAAACAAATTGCATGATCTACCTATACTAAGGTACAACTTGACTCTTTTGTTGCGTCTTTTGCACTCGCTTTCTAGGGCGGATCTGACTCGGATAGGTTAGGTTAGGTTAGAACATAAAAAAAACGCGCAAAGCGAGTGAGCGGAGCGAGCGTGCTGCAGCAGCAGCCGCCGAAGCGCCAGAAATAAAACTGCATGATCTACTTATATTAAGGTACAACTTGACTCTTTAGTTGCGTCTTTTGCACTCGCTTCCTAAGGCGGATCCGACTCGGATAGGTTAGGTTAGGTTAGAACTTAAAAAAAACGCGCGAGGCGAGCGAGCGGAGCAAGCGTGCTACGGCAGCAGCCACCGAAGTGCTAGAAATAAAACTGCATGATCTACCTATACTAAGGTACATCTTGACTCTTTAGTTGCGTCTTTTGCACTCGCTTTCTAGGGCGGATCCGACTCGGATAGGTTAGGTTAGGTTAGAACATAAAAAAAACGCGCGAGGTGAGCGAGCGGAGCGAGCGTGCTGCGGCAGCAGCCGCCGAAGCGCCAGGAATAAAACTCCATGGTCTACTTATACTAAGATACAACTTGACTCTTTAGTTGCGTCTTTGCACTCGCTTTCTAGGGCGAATCCGACTCGGATAGGTTAGGTTAGGTTAAAACATAAAAAAAACACGCGAGGCGAGCGAGTGGAGCGAGCGTGCTGCGGCAGCAGCCGCCGAAGCACCAGAAATAAAACTGCATGATCCACCTATACTAAGGTACAACTTGACTCTTTAGTTGCGTCTTTTGCACTCGCTTTCTAGGGCGGATCTGACTCGGATAGGTTAGGTTAGGTTAGAACATAAAAAAAAACGCGCAAAGCGAGTGAGCGGAGCGAGCGTGCTGCGGCAGCAGCCGCCGAAGCGCTAGAAATGAAACTGCATGATCTACTTATACTAAGGTACAACTTGACTCTTTAGTTGCGTCCTTTGCACTCGCTTTCTAAGGCGGATCCGACTCGGATAGGTTAGGTCAGATTAGAACATAAAAAAAAGCGCGAGGTGAGTGAGCGGAGCGAGCGTGCTGCGGCAGCAGCCGCTGAAGCGCCAGAAATAAAACTCCATGGTCTACTTATACTAAGATACAACTTGACTCTTTAGTTGCGTCTTTGCACTCGCTTTCTAGGGCGAATCCGACTCGGATAGGTTAGGTTAGGTTAGAACATAAAAAAAACACGCGAGGCGAGCGAGTGGAGCGAGCGTGCTGCGGCAGCAGCCGCCGAAGCGCCAGAAATGAAACTGCATGATCTACCTATACTAAGGTACAACTTGACTCTTTAGTTGCGTCTTTTGCACTCGCTCTCTAGGGCGAATCCGACTCGGATAGGTTAGGTTAGATTAGAACAAAAAAAAAAACGCGCGAGGCGAGCGAGCGGAGCGAGCGTGCTGCGGCAGCAGCCGCCGAAGCGCCAGAAATAAAACTGCATGATCTACCTATACTAAGGTACATCTTGACTCTTTAGTTGCGTCTTAACGAAGCATAAGCTTTGGTTCGAACAATCAGAGCAATGGTCACCAATTCCCAGGTCGTGTTTTCCATGATTGTACATTACCAACACGCGTTGGGAAAGACTCACAAACTACCCTTATGAGCGGTGCGATAAGGCGTTAAAATTTATATCGAAAAATTATAATGCATGGTGTGATTTGCTTCAAACTCAGTTTGGCTTCTTAAAATAGTTATAGCAACGCAACAAGTTAAACAATTTTTAAAACTACCCTTACGAAAAGGGGAAGGTCGGGTGTCAACATTTACATATATGGAAAATCTCTACCTTATATGCGTGACTTGATTTCTTTCAATTTTGGTTCGGACACTCAAAATACGATATTGTTGCACAAGTTTTTCATGATTTCAAAAAAACAACCCCTGCAGCTGGTTGAAAGTGATAAAAATGTTTATTTCATAACAAAACAAATAACAAAAAACAAACAAACAACAAACACTACAAATAACACAAACACAAAACACAACACACACAAACACAAAACAACAAACAAACAAACACAAATAACTACACAACAAACACACAAACACAACAAACAAATAACAAACAACTAAAATACAAATAACAATACAATACAATAACAATACAATATACAATATTTTTTTGTGTTTATACAAATAACTAAAATTGATTTGTCTGTTTGTAATATTAAAATAACCGCTTTTTACTTTTTACTTTTTTATTTTTTGCATATGAATGTATATACGGTACATCTACCAAATTAGCATTTTATACAATTTTTGTTTGTCTGTCTGTTTATTCCGGGTATTTCACTGGTAGATAGCTGATGTAATAAGGAGTTAAGTTACTCCTACTTTTATTTTAGAATAAATCGAAAATGTCCAAGTAGGTACTGACCAATATCGCGCGCAGCCTTTCACGCTCTAACCAGTGGACCGATTTGGATGAAATTTGGAATAAATATAGACTGTAATCTGGAATATAGGACATAGGCTACTTTTTATCCCGGAAAAATAACGGGAACGGGAAAAATCTGTCACGCGGGCGAAACTGCGAGTGGCCGCTATTTTATGCCGTATACCCTCTATTAACGCCATCTGTTGGCGACGCCGAGTGCTACTTCAGTTATTTTATAATGACTACAATCATCAGTACTTATGTACTAGCGCCACCATCTTTATTTTTGCATAGTACCTTTGTAAAAATGTTTACCTACCGCCCAACGAAGTGGGCACGGGTCAGCTAGTATTGTATAGATGGCTCGGGATTTCGTTTTCTTCCATCTTTGGAAACAACAGCTTTTTCATTCGTATTTCTATTCAGTTGCGTTATTTTGATGGCGTTTTAACCAACATGCCAGTGTATTTTTTTTTTTATTTTTATTTAAAACCGTTGAGTACAAAGGCGTGACAATTACCAAAGGTGTCAAGACTTTTTTAAAATTACTTTGCGATAAATCCAAGCACAACAAAAACCAACCTGTTAAAAGTTGTTTTCAAATATCCGATTTTAAAATTAAAAAACTTCTAATAACGCTGAGTAGAGTCGTGCAAGGCAAAATATTTGACAAAAAAAAAGGAAGTAGCTTAAAATTTTGCTAGTTATAAGATGCAACATGAACCACCAATTTGTGTTTAGCCAGTATGAGGTCCTACGCCCGACGACCGATTCTTCTCCGCCCAATATACCAATGACATTGTGAAGGTCATCGTTTGAGCTGAAAAAGTGTCAGTGTCTTATATATTATCACTAGAGAAATTCGTACGTCTTTATTTGTGGAAAGCTAGTTTTATACAAGCTTCAACGTCTGCCGTACTTTTTTATAAGTTGAATTTTAAGAATTCCTTTCCATGTACTCGCACTAACTCAAATGTCTCCTAGAAAAAATCCTATTATGTTTATTAGGAGACCTACTCAGAGTAAGCAAATGTAGAATTTTTATAACCTCTACAAAATCTTTATTTGCTTTTTCTATCAGTGTGTTTCAAAAGTTACATAATAATTACTGCATTTTCAAGTCAATTCTGTAAAATATGTTTTTATTGGGTATTTATTGGCAGTCAGCTTACAGGGCCTCACGCTTTATCTACATATCATTTTGGCTTCAATCAGTCAGGCCGTAGTATAGCAATTGTACACTGAATAATAGATTAACTGAAACAATACATTGCTCGACCGAGCGCATTATTTTTAGTGTAATGGGATTTTAAATGGATTTCAGCCAGATGCCACGAAATTGCTTTTCCGAAACATGAAAACTTTTAGTCAAGATAAATTGAAGCAAGTGGTTTCAGTGAATTCCATTTGTTATGAAATAGTTCAACAACCTTTTGTCTCATCTTTGCTGCTGAGCAAAACCGAACTACTAAAGCCAGCGAGAGCTTATGCCTTAGTGCTTTCAAGACGAACTGGGTTTTCACTGGACTGTGTAACTATTTCCGACGGACAGAATAGGTTAGAATAGGGTTCAATATGATTAATATAAATTTTATTGACGTAGGTATACATATATGTATTCCACTTATACGTACGTAGAATACGGTATGTATGCGTGGGTTTTTACCAAATGTTATATCTGGACCTTTGACTATCCCTCTCAGATATCCACGAAGAATCTCGATTGGGTACTTTCTACTCACACATCTGAAGGCATATCTACCGTCCCTGTGGATGAACGTCGTGATGCGATTTATTCATTATTATAGATGCTTGACGACTGATAAGCTATTTTATTAACAAGCAGCTAAATCCCTTTACTTTCCTTTTTTAGAAACTGGCTCAGTTTGTATCGGTGCAAAAACCTACAATTTTACGACAAATCCTCCATTCCATATACATTAGAACCGTAATTTAACATAGGTCGGAGAGCAAGCGTTCAATTTATCACCAACGGCCACATTCACGCAGTGTGTTTTCAAATGCATTACACTTACACGTGTGAATAATGAATATAAATCTGTGCCTCCTGTGATCAGTGATTTAAGTCGAGTTGTACCCTTTTTGTGATTTTTACATGGAAGTTGTCAGAAAAAAATTACGCATTTTTTGGTCTAACTCACGTTCTTCCATCTGCTATAGGTTCGGAGATAATTTGGTGCAAAGTGATATAACTAACAGGATTTTGGCAAATAAATTGTGAATATAGATATATGTCAAGTTGTAACCCCTTTAAGTAATTACTCCACACATTATTTTTGTGCTGCGTGGTATAAGAACGATTATATTCATTTTCACATTTAATTTTTTTGTTATATTTATCGTGAGTTTTGATATATGTAGAGTCATATCACTTTGAACCAATTTTTCTGAATACTGATTAGGGTACAATTCAACATAATCAAATCCAAAATACACTAATCCAAATCTAAATTTATGCCTAATTTGCGATAAGTGATACATCTCGACTCGGGCAGTATTTTTATCATTTGTTTGAGCAACATTGTGTTTGGATCATATTCTTATGAGCTATTCAATTTTTGTACTTCTTGTATATCAGTTTACACAAAGGCAACTTATCGGTGCAACATGATTTAACTGTACTTGTATCATTTATCACGTTATTTTAACACATATTAGAAATGACAAAAGGTACATCTTACAGGTTTTTCATGAATTACTTCAACAGTATAATATTTACCACAAAAATTAAAATGCTCAGTGAAAGAACATATATTAAGTGTAACCTAGCTCACATTATTAACGAACTAGAATTTTTTAAACCTTGTTTTTGTTCTTCTTTAAAAGTTCGATTTTTCACTTGTATCACCTATCACAGGAGGCACAGAAATATAATACATGAAATGGCAAATATATTGCTTTTTATGTAGATATTTTACCATTCACATATTTCGACACCTTAAGTGGTTGTTTATGGTTCGTACGAACTCCATACCCTTGATGTTAGTATTGTAAAAGTAATAATATTTCACGCCTACACTCGCTATGGTTTTTTTCCTCGCTATGATTTAGGCCCTATTTTTATCTCAACCTCTTTTCTAAGCGGTAGCATTTCAAATGATGATGTTCTAGTACTATAAAAGTAACTTCATGCGGAACGGGTCAGCGCTGGCAGGTACGGCAAGTTGACTAAAACCGGTTTTCTACGTGAGTCATGGTTTACTACGTGGTATCAGAGCACAAAGGATCACGGTATGTGGTCGGATCCCACTTCAAATTATTACCAAACATATTTCATGTTCGTTGAAATGGTTATTCAAGATATTTTTGGATCTTAGAAAGAGAAATGCTTCTAAGAATGCGTGGGTGTTTGGTTAGGGAATGATGTTAAGTTATATTATATTATATTGAACACTTATATTACACGAGTATTGATGGAGTATTTCCTTTTTATTTATTTTTCCGACGTTTCGGCTATATGTTGCAAAAGTTGTGGTTGCTTGCTGTGTTCCGGTTTGAAGGTGTGGGTGGCGGGGTAAATAAAAGGCACACTAGGGCTTAACACCTATATGCCTCAGGTAAATGGACGCTGAGCAGTGTAACCTATGAGATGCTATGTTATAGGTGATGACCATAACATAGGTTGCGGGTTCGATTCCCGCCTTGGGATAAATGTTTGTACGATCTGCAAATATTTATTCCGGGTGTTCTGGGTGTTTTCTATATGTATAATAAAAAATATCTATATATGTAATGTATTGTATTAAGTATATCAGTCATCTAGTACCCATAACACAAGCTCTGCTTAGCTTGGGGCTAGATGATGCTGTGTAGATTGTCCAGCATTATTATTATTATTATTATTATTATTATTATAGCATCATCTCATGCTGATAGAACAAGCAAGTCGTATATAAAAACATAATTATTTCTTAGACAGTCTTATCTAGTTTCTTGAAGCTTGTGTACGCTACACAAGCTTCAAGAAACTAGATTTGATTTAATGAGTGCGTCAGTTAATTTAATTGGCAATTGAATGACCATAGAAGGTGATTTTTCAGAAGATTTTTACCAAATAGAAAGTTAAAGTTAAAAGAATCATTGAAACAGGTGAAGATTCAGCTTTGCCTCTTTTTAGACGAAGAACCCGACGGCAAAAAAGACTGTAAAGTCGAAAAATTTGTATACCAAGTTTCGTCTAGATCAGTTCTAAAGTACGGGCTGTAGAGGAGTACAACAAACTGGCAAACATAGCAAATTTTACTCGCTTTGTGCGTTCGATCAGTTATATTCGAACCAACTCGCAGTAACTAAGGCTTAACACGATTTCCAATAACTTACGAACGGTGTTAGTTTGTGCACTGAATCAATTTAATTTGCTACCAATCTATTAGCCTTCCAGCACGTGTCAATTATATACCGAAGCTTGTTTGCTCGGGTGGTCGTAGATTAACACTATAAGCTTCGCGCTATAAATTACTCGTAGTTGAGCCACTTTTTGAGCGCCTTTCGGAGAATAAAGGTTTACTCATTCTATTTATAATTATTAGGGGTATTGTCCTGACTTAATGACTTATGTTAGTTAGATGTTAGCCAATCAGTTAGTTCAAAGTTTCTTATACTCTGGTCCAGACGTGAAATTTTCAGGGTCTATTTTCGTCTTGATGCCTAGAGGTGTTTAGTACATCAAGAAAGGAATTTTTGAAATTCACTGCCTAAACGGGTACAGAGAAGGTTGAAGCTTATATGAAAATAACTTCACGCAGACCAAGACGCGCGCATTTCTCTTGCACGTTCTAAAAATGTGATTAAATGCAATCCTAACACTATAGTAGCATATTCTTATACAAGGGGCTAAAATGACTAAGGGAAAACGTAAATAGCAACCTAGATGTAATAATGGATTTTAGCATCATGTGTATGTGTTTAATTACTATTGCGAGAAAATAAAATAACTTAATAATTTTATTGAAAATTAAATGTGAAATTTTCGGTAACCAAATCGAAATGCAGCATGCCTTTCTACACCACAAAGAAATCCACATTTGGCGCTTTTAGTTCCATTTTCATGAATAAAATGTTATTCATTTTTATGGAACGGCAATAAGTCGAGTATTTATGATTATTCTACTTATGAATAAAGACTTTTGCGTTTTTGTAGGCTCGTTGGTAATAGACAAAAGTTTTAAAAATGAATTACCTTTTCCCCTAGAGGAAGAAATGCTATTTTCTTTTTACTACAATGAGCATGACAAATGAAAAAACGTATTATCTTTTGTACATGGTGAATAATATGGCCGTTGTCTAATTCTATTCACAATAAAAATGCTTAATTTTAAATATAATTAGGCTCACATGCAATTTGGCTTCGTTAATTTGGATAAAACTCGGAATAACTATAGTTTATAATCAGGTAACCAGTAAAAGAATCAACATTTACTTAGAGGGCCTTTGAACATAGTAAAAAGTGCGTAAGCTAAGTCAGCAAAATTACTTTTACCACGTGGCAGCAGCCGCCTGTTTTCATTTCACGTGATACTTGAGTTACTTTATCCTATTCCAAGCAACGTATTGTATCCTCATTTTTATTTTATATTTCAAATCTGTCTTGTCCGTGTGCTTGAATAATCTTTTCAATCTGTGTTATAAAAAATCAACCGTGTAAAACTCTAAGGCTTGAATAATCGAATAAAAAGTATTGACGTTCGTTCATTTCAGCTTCTAAATCCATTGAACTGTTCTCCGCGTGATCAATTATGTAAGGAATTGGATTATGTAGGCGCAGGCATGCCGGTTACCAATTTCATCGAGCATTTTCAGTCACCATTCAGCGAATATACTTGTACATTGCTATCTATTGAACAACTCAGAATTGAGGAATTGAATTCGTACTGCTGACGCTATGGCCGAGAAAGTTTTGGTTATCCACTGATGTTTCTAATACAAGGTCCGTGTAATGTTCTTGTGCGTTCAAGATATATAAATCTTTAGTTGTTGCTCAATGCAGTTTCTTTTATGCAACTTGCTGATGGTACAAGCAGTTAGCCAACCGGATGTTAAGTGGTTACCACCGCCTATAACAAAGAATTTTCTCGTATGCACTGCTAAGCGCTTATCAACCTGAGACATATAGGTGTTAAATCTCATGTGCCTGTAATTTCACCGGTCCCTACATCCGTCAAAACGGAAAACAGCTAGCTACTTAACGTCAGAAATAAGTAATACTTTCCTGGACGAGCCTTTCATTAAGAGCTCTACTTCTACTACCGTTCTGACGACAATTATGAATATTATTTGTAGTTTGCATGAGAAACATAGTTGACATTATAAAGAGAATAATAAAGCTAAACAACAACCCTGAGACGCGCTCTATCGTCGTCAATAGTAAATTTCAATATTATTGCTAGTTGAGTAAAAATATATTGTTTATTCGGCAAACAGCAGGAAAGTAGCACAAAAATAAAAAACCTACCAAGGAGTTTACGACATATATTTACCTAATCTGAGCTTATTAGTTAGGTATTATTTGCGCTAGTAATACATGAATTTGTATTGATATGAACGAAGAAAAAAAATATGTTACTTTTGTGAATAATACTGAGAATATAGGATATATATTAAGACTGATGCAGAATATAATTTATAATTGTAATGATTTGTATTGAAAAGACCGAGGTTTGCCAATAACTTTGACTAACATTTTCAAATGTATATAACTAGTGTAGAAAACTGATTTCAGTTAAAAAGTATCGTTATAAGCGAAGCTTTAAGTTAGGGTTTTACCACAGGTTTAATCACTAATTTTCATCCAAATTTCAACACCTTCTGCACCTTTCTAGGGGTTGAACTTCGGGTAACGAATAACTCTAAACGCACCAAAACAAATAATGCTGAAAATATTTCAAGTCTTTACGACCAGTGGGCTTAGACTGTGCGTTGTCTAATAGATTTTATAATTAGTATGGTGAAATACAATATACCGTAATACGATATTTATTTACGAAGAAAGTTAGTTAGTACATGTATTTGTAATTGGTATGTACAAAATACTTATGTAACAGTTGAGATATCTATAGACCGATACTATAAACAAAATATATACCTAGGTTTTAGGGTAAACTAGTGCATATCGTCAAGGTTCTTATATTATAAGGGTTCGAGGAAACTGGCTGTATACTGTCTATGAAATAGGTATTATAATAGGTTATGATAAAAATACTAACTAAAGAAGGATTGCACTAAACAACTGAAACAATATGAACGGAACAGTTATAACAATTATACAGTTATAACGACGTTATTATTTCAACGCCGTTAAAAGTACTGCAGTGAAATACTTTCAGGCATGTTCCAATAAATTATGCATGAAAGACTAGAGGTTTTCTGTCGTCTATTGTATTCTAAGCATGTATTTACAAAACAAAAGTATTAAGTATTCTATCAGTCATCTGGTTCCCATAGTATAAGCTATGCTTAGTTTAGGGCTATATGATGTTGTGTAAAAACGTAAAAAAAAATGTTTATAATATTCTCTGTATATTACAACATATTCAATAATTTTCTAAAATTTGTTTGTATGATGTAATGCCTAGATTGCCTTGGGGCCGTGGTACCTACGTGACGCACTTTTTTTTAAATATTATTTCTATGTTTTTTTTTCTAGGTTTTGACGTAGATTTCTAAATAGAGCCAGAGTAAAAAAATGCATTGTATGTATATAACTAGAAACAAATTTTTACACCGACAATTTAGTGATTTTAGCAAGAAAAATGGGTCTTGTTGGACCACTGGCCTTTGTGAAAACCATACAATTACATTTCTACGTTTGACTGGCAGACGTCCGGCAGCTGCATGACAACTTGGCCAGCGGCCAGGATTACCATAGGGTTGGACGAATGCGCAAATAACAAACAGATGTTTTACAAAAACTTAAGGAACTCCTACCAAACTTTAACACTATTGACACTCATTTTAACCGTGCCCTTACGACGCACTACTCTACTTCCATCACCTTGAGGCATACCGGTATTAAGCCTCGTGTGCCTGTAATTATACCGGCACAAATAAACATGGTGGTAGTGGCGGCAGAAATAGATATGGTGGTAGTACTTCCCCGGACCAGCCCTCCACTAAGAGATCTATTACTACTAAATTATAATACGACTATTTGTCTTAGATTTGCCTAGATGTCTTATATTAGTACCATAGTCACACACTTATTTTATTTGAATAATATTGAAAAAATTTGCCTTATTTGTGGCAACTATCTTTTCAAGTACGTACACAAAATGTATCAGTCAGTTACGCAAAGTACGAACAAACGAATAGTCCTATGACAACCCTAGCTTTGCTTACTATAAATGTTTTACCATCATAATACCTGCACTGCAACCTAAATTGTTGGTTGTGAGACACTTTTTATTATTCATGTTGATGAAATAAAACTCTATAAAAGCAGATATAGAGTATTTTGGATAGAAACGGAATATTTACCATGATTTTTGAGTTTGATTGTCTCTCGATATTTCGGCACAGTTGCATGCGCTATGATCACGGTTCACAGGTCAGTTCGATCCGATAATCCGATTAACTGTGCCGAAATAACGGGAAACAATGTAACTCAAAAATCGAGGTAAGTATCCCGTTTTATAGAAAATACTGCTCAAAACCATGCTAGTTTCAAAAATTATAGGTATAGAGTAGTTTTTGAAAGGAGACATTACTTTTAACTGGGTTAATATTGTGATACTTGGGGTTGATTGCGTCATTCGAGCTATTGATTTATTGCTAGCGGCCACTCAACCTCGGCCCCTTAGAAAATTGACCATTTGGAAAATTAACTTTTAGCTAAAGTTGTTGGAAAACATTACTGGTGAAGTATTTGAAGAGGAGATAGAACCCACTTACTATAGCAGAACAAGAGTACAAAATACGTACAAAAAAATATACTTTCTTGTGTATGAGATACCTGTACAAAAATGTAATAGAATGTACGTATTATTTCTTACACGACTGTAATTTAGCAAAATTCCGGTAGCTCTTTATCTTCTTTATCCTTAATAAATGATATAAAAACTTCTAGAAAATATAAAAATGTTTTTTAACTTGTGCAGGAAATTGAAATTCAACGGAACTCGACGGAGTGAGATACAACCAAAGCAAAACAAGTAAAACGAAGTAATATCGATATCGCTTGCTATCTTTTATCGCGAATAGCAGTAACCCTTTTTGCATCATACAGCCAAACTCAGCCGCCAAATCATGGAATTAATAATGGTATATTGATTTCATATTGAGCATATAGCTCGTACCTAGAACCGACAACCACTGAGAAATAAAGGTTCTCAAATGAGGATCACTAACCGGAAGACAAAGCATAGGACGCCCTTCTACCCTTTCTCCTATCTACCTTCTACCGAAATAAAATATGGCCCACCAGATGTCAAGTGGTAACCATCACCTTAAACAGAGCACGTAACCTGCGAGGAATCTACGATGCACTGAGGAATACAGATATTAAGCCTGTGAGTGACTGGATTCGTACTTGGAATTTGAAACACCTGCGTTTCGTTAGTATCTATAACAATTATAAGAATCGTTGTCCTAACCGATTGACTGACTGACTGACATATAGACAATGCGCGGCTGAAACCACTGGTCGTAGAGATTTAAAAATTTTAGGGTATATTTGTCTCGGGGCGCAGAGGTGTATTAACTAAGGATTTTTTTAAATTCAACCCCTAAACGGGGGGTGAAGTTTGTATGAAAAGTTCACGCAGACAAGTTCGCGCGCGGTTTGTTAGCTATTTATATAATAAGAAATAGTATTTACCGATACTTAAACACGCCATTTTGTACAAATAAATAAATTACAATGCCGCTGAAACCCCTGAAATGTTTTCAAGGTTTTCCTACAGTAAACATTTTTGAGATCAATTTCATTTTATTATAAAGCATGAAATTTTAAAATTATACAAATACGCTCTTTTATTTTACTTTAATATCAACAAAGAGCAATAACTTTTAATGGAATAAATATTTTGTGATTTTTGGAAGCAGCATAAGTTTTTAATTCTGATTGTTTTTCTAATGTTCTTTTAAGTTTTGTTTAGTTACTTCGGCGGCATTTTAACCTATATAACTTGTGGTCTTCGTGCAATGTGTGAGCAATTGTGGCATTCTTATTTGAATAGAAATGTTTCCCTAGGATTTTAATAAAAAAAATAGATAGATAAAACTTATTTAGCTAAAAAATTTAACAATTTTTTGTTTCAATAGTGTTAAAGTTTGGTAGGAGTTCCTTAATTTTTTGTTTGTCCTTCGACAGACAACTATAAGTAGTTGTCTG
Source organism: Electrophaes corylata (assembly GCA_947095575.1). Lineage (NCBI taxonomy): Eukaryota > Metazoa > Arthropoda > Insecta > Lepidoptera > Geometridae > Electrophaes > Electrophaes corylata. Next base: position 6,169,090 of record OX352698.1, on the reverse strand, counting down.
TCGAAGGACAAACAAGTGCCATAGAGACACATTAGCATTAGTCGAACTCTCAGCGACGTATAATGAATAAGACTATTCACGGTTTAAAAAAACGGTTCATTAAAACTATTAAAAAGCCACCTGCGGCTATGAAGCTTTGTAGGTTAGAACATATTGTATGTCAGTACCACCGCTTAGCCGATTTGAAACGCGAGTGCTGGTTTTTAAAGGAACAACAACATTTTAGAAATTTTTGTACTCTTTTATGTTGTTCAACCAACTAAAATGTGTATTTTTTCAATTTGATGTGTTTGAACGGTCAATGACCCAGGGGCCCTCGTATCGTCGTCAAATTCAAGTTTCGATTGTCACAATCTTCAAATGGTATTCTTTGAAACTGATATCTAGATAGGCCTAATTTTGACAATGAAACTCCTGTTTCAATCATGGGTCTCAGTACATGGACTAGTGCTGCTTTCTCGTAAATATTAGTTTATTTACTGGTTGAGTATTGATTTATCTTCAATATATATGTAACAGCTTAAATTCTAATCCTATATTCTACGATTTTCCGTGGCAAGTACCGTCGGATAATCTCTCATCTCATTGGTTAACCCATTCACCGCCGCTAGAGTAATATCCGTCTGGGGTATAATCTGTCACTGTCGTATTTCGTCGGGTCCAATATCTTACGAGCGTCCGTTAGTAGTATAACAGGTCGTTGTCTGTCGGATATACTATCACCTTATTGGCCAGTTTTTAATGTTACTGTAAATTTACCAATTATAAATATGAAACCTTATTTCACAAGCAACAACTACGTTGCACTACTAACGAACCTTAGCAGGATATTGAAATCAGGTATAAACACCTTCGAAAATGTTTAGGGATATATTCATCCAACATTGAAGTTGCCCCGCAATGGCAGCTCGTTGCCTCGCCTAAACGATGTGAATATGTTTGATTTATTACCACAAAAACACACACACCAAAATACACGCGAGGTAATTTGTGCCGTAAAGGTCGTATTCGTCGAAACTGTATTTTATAAAATCAAAAAACTATTTTAAAGTGTGTTTAGATTTCTATATATAAAAACATTATTATTATTCTTGTATCTATCTCTATCCCACAGTATGTTAAGTTTCACAAAACAAAACAATCTGACTGCAAAATACGAAACTTAGACTAATGAGTCGTTTTTATAAAGAACGCTACTACGCACGAATTAATTAATTTGAAACCTTTATTTAAGTTCTCTCCCTCGTACAGGGAGTACTCGCTAAAGCCTTAACAAGATTTCATAAATGAGGCTTAGGTAGGTAAAGTTTGAACTAGGTTACCACAGGTAAACTCTGAATCACTTGCCGCTGTCTGTAAAGTAAAGAGCAAGTAGAATTACTTTATTTAAACGGGTTAACAAACTGGTACTAAAGCTTCTGTCAGCGTCGCATAGTAGGCACCCGTATTTGCCAACCCAGATCAATTTGATCACAGTTTGTTGAACTAAGTCTTGATTCAACGATAGTAATCTATACCAAGTATAAGAATTTTATCCTGACTGACTGAATGACTGGGATATAAACTACGCACAGCCTAAACTACTGGTCTTGAAATTTTCAGAGTATATTCGTCTTTGTACGTAGAGGTGTAATAAGAAACGTAATTACAGATATAAACCGCGAGATATCGTGACGGATAAAAGTAAGCCAGACCCGAGCAACTTTATACACGAGTTTGTCATAACTTAAAATTAAGTGGTGTGGTCTGTGCATTCTTATTGACTTTCTTATTGTTAACTCGTACTTAAATCAATATTTATACACAAATAAATAAACTCATGCATACTAAAAAGATAGCCTAACTGGAATGTCACGCAAAATCACGAATCCTACTATTCTAAAAATAGTACATGTATACTACCTACCTACTTTCTAACCTCGGCCTGGCTCCATGTTGCTATACCCTATTCTATGTCTATGTCCAGCAGTGGACTTCTACTGACTAATGGTGATGATGAATAGATAAGTTGAATGTACAATAAGCTGTATACTTCATAATTCTTAGGTATCAACGGTTTTATAAAGTTAATTCAAGCCTACATAATTCATTAGCCTCCTTGGCCAGATTGTAATGTTATTAGAGTACCGCAATGAAGTGGTGAAACAATCTAGACAAAAAAACTTAAGGTATAATCCACGGGTGTTCGATGAAAATAGAGATCTTAATCGACCAGAGAATACGCAACAATAAGCATTCTCGTCAATAAGCATGTATTGTCTTATTGACGAGAACGGGCAGTATCAAGCAACCTAGCACGTAACACAAAACAATTCTTGTAACATAGGATCTAACACGGTTGCTGCTACAAAGGGAACAAAGCAATCATGACTCCGAACGTTTGAACTGCCTTTGCCTTAGACACTTTGTGATGAGCTCTGGTTTCCTCGTATCAATGTTTCTTATCATATTTTTGCTTCAGTGGTCTTACTTAATGTGTAGCCTCCTCCAAAAGTTACACAGCGACCAATTTTGTGCGGTCTTGCTTCAGTAATCTTCTTTTTGTCTAGTGAAAAACCATTGTCATCTCAAATATTCTTCTCTCATTGTCCTCTCAAATAGTAACATTTAAATCTTCTAAAAGTTTGCTAGTTGCTTTATTAATATCCATCCTAATTGTATTTCACAGCGAGCCGTCACCGATCATTCAACATAGCAAATTTATTACAAAACTTGTATGTTTGCATTTTAACCAACTACTTTATAGATAAATTTGCACTAACTAGGTACGTCAATATCAGCGTATGTATGCTGTTCGTAAATTTATAGTATGGATAATCTAGATTAAGTTGAGTTGAATCATCATGCAACGAAAAAACGGCCAAGTGCGAGTCGGATTCGCGGACAAAAGGTTCCGTACTAAATAATCTATACTTAATAAAAACGGCCAAAAAATCACGTTTGTGGTATGAGAGCCCCCTTAAATATTTACATTATAGTATTTTTTAGCATTTCTTGTTATAGCGGCAACAGGAATACATCATCTGTGAATTTCAACTCTCTAACTATCACGGTTCATGAGATACAGCCTGGTGACAGACAGACAGACAGATAGCGGAGTCTTAGTAATAGGGTCCCGTTTTACCCTTTGGGTACGGAACCCTACAAAAAGGGTGAAAAGTTCGCACGAGATTATTTTATTCAACTTCCAGCTAAGCTTGAATTCAAATAATGATCTGTGAATGCAATAAATATTTTACTACACAACGCGTAGTCTAATAATAAACAACCCTAAGTTAAAAACCGGAGAGCCTTATGAAAAGCGGTAATTTATTCACGTGTATTTTCCGCTCCCAACAGAGCGGAGAGTCTTGCAAGCAGGATAAGGTTTACTTATTTCTCCATTTTGCTACGCTACGTAAAATGCACTAACGATTGTAGCATGGCGTAGCGCCGTCGTATCTAAGGAATTTTTATCGTAGCTCGTCGTAGCTTCGTAGCAACATGTAGCAACGCGTAGCAACGTGTAGCAAAATTGTAGCCATTTGAAGAAACTATTTTACTGTAATGTCGTTGACAAGCAGCTTTATTGCTTTCTAATGAGATACTTACATTATTTCTTAATGCCAAATAAGTATTCTATAATAATAATCTCAGAAACCAAAGAAACTCTTTTATTGGTTACTGAGATCAACATAAGGTTTATAAATGTCTAAATTTTTCAACAAATTACCATTGCACTCACCATTTTTTTTTCCAACATTTTAATTGTCATCCAAAATATTAGGAAATAAGCTATAGAAAACTTTAGCTCGAAAACTTCGAATTGGAGATATCAAAGATAAGTTAATCTAGTACAAAGCGAATTCTATTTCAATACTTACGATTTAGCTTTGTCTGCACCGTCTGGACTGAGAGACTTAGCTATATATATCGCTTAACGTGACCTGAGCATTCACCTCATCACTATAAATATATATTAAACAAGATAGCACAAGTGGGTATGGTGCGTGTGACAGCGGTTTTGTACAAAAGAAACGTACGTCGTATTCCCTGTTTTTGTAAATCAATCAATGACATTATGATATAGGGAGGAAGTTTACCCAAATAGTTTTATTTTACATACGGTGAAGCGCAACTCTGAGAAAATAATAACATTACAAAAATTAACAAAATAAAAAAAAATATGACAGACATCCCCCACTACTCCATTTAGGCTCAAACTAATCAACGATAAGAATCAGATGGAATACTCATAAACATTTTTGTAAATACTGTACAATATAACACAGAACACACATCTGCGTTTATCATACAAATAATTGTTATTGATTGGAATCAAACCTACAACCCACAGTGCAGAAATTAGAACTACTAACACCTGAGCTGAGAGGTCAGTTTTAAAAAACGCAAATCTACCCCATTAAAAAAAAAATTAAACTCACCTTTTGAAATTTACCCCGATGTCTGTTTGAGTTGCCAATGACTTTTTAAACATGTGACATTCCTACAGATCGATTCGTACTCATAATTATCTACTCTCCATAGACATGCAGTTAGAGGCTTATCTAAAAATTCCTAGTTAGAACCTCAGATAAATAAGCCAGCCGCTAAAACACACAGGCGAGACGCTGACGCGATGCCTTTGAAACTCTTTCACATGTTTTCAACGTCATGTAGTTCAATGAACTCTTTATTATTCGCTTCAGACTTGCGCATACCATGCTACTTATTTCTGCAACAGTGAATTGTATACGATAGAGACAGCCTTAGCATGTCACCTGCACTATCTGTATATATAAAATGCTTTGCCCTAAATGACTGACTGACGGATCCACGCACAGCCTAAACCACTGATCGTAGGGACCTGAAACTTGGAGGGTGTTTTCTTTGTATAACGTAGGCATCCAATAAGAAAGGGTTTTTCAAAATTTTACCTCTAAGGGGCTAAAAAACGGGGGCAAAGTTTGTATGGGACAAGGTGATTCCTTGGTCCAATCTTTTTCAAATTTTGCATACACGTTCTTTAACAGAATTGATGGAAGTACGTGTTTCGTATTTTATTAAAACTCATCGCCTAACAGGGTTAAAAAGGAGTAGAAAGATGCTTTGGGGGTAATTTGCATTGAAATTTATATCAATCCTTTTTAGTGCTTTTGATTTGATTACAATTTTTTTTTAATTATGCTGGACAATCCACACAGCATCATCTAGCCATAAGCTAAGCAGAGCTTGTGTTATGGGTACTAGATGACTGATATACTTAATACAATACATTACATACAATTATATATTTTTTATTATACACATCAGATACCTAAAACACCCGGAATAAATATTTGCAGATTGTACAAACATTTATCCCAAGGCGGGAATCGAACCCGCAACCTCTGCGTCGCAGGCTGACATTCACCCGCCGCGCCACATCGGTCGTCTAAGTTTATATTGACACATGCTTGAAAACTCAATCCGATTGAAATATTCTTTTATATTTGTCATTCTGATTTTAAAGAGTATGCATTGCATATATGTATGGTTGGTGCATGCATGTACTGCATTGCACCAAGCTTTTATGTGAACTCAAGGTTTTTTGAATAAAATCGAATTGAAATTTCCTATCAAAGTCTGCTTCGCCATAACCATAAACAAAGCTCAAGGTCAAACTCAGACGTAAAACAAAGCTGCTTCTCCCACGGCCAGTTGCATGTCGCATGCTCCATAGTATCTAACAATAAACACGAGACGGATCTTAAGTAAATTTGTATTCTATTATTTAGTTTAATTTGATATTTAATTTAGGTTTATCGTATTGTAATAATTAAATTCTGCGTTACCTATTGATAAATAAGAAATTAATAAATATTTAACGACATTTTTACACATCATCTAGCTCAAAACTAAGCATAGCATGAGGAACCAGATGACCGATAGAACACTTATTAGAACACTATATTCTTTGACTTAGAACACTACTTTCTTTGATTAGAACACTATATTCTTTGACTTACTGACCCGGTGAACTTTGTATCACCAACGTTTTTTATATAAATCATCCCTGAGTCAGAGGGAAAAAAACAAAAAGAAAATATGGCGTTGCGAGTTTTAGCGATACGTTCAATGTTTTTTGAATAAAGTCGGATTGAGCTCTCAATCATGTGTCGAAATAAAATGAAATTTAAATCAAAAGCACTGAAGAGTATCGATATCAACTTAATAACTTTTTCCCTTTTTTAACCCCGAGGCGATGAGTTTCAATAAAATGCGAAACTCGTCTTCTATCTATTCTATTAAATAATGTTTATGCAAAATTTGTAGTAGATTGATCCAAGGAACCACGTTGTCCCATACAAACTTTGACACCGATTTCACTCCTTTAGGTCCTTTAGGTTCCAAGTTTCAGGTCTACGATCAGTGGTTTAGGCTGTGCGTTGATCCGTCAGTCAGTCACTCAGGACAAAGTATTTGATATAGACCAAGAGTGAAATTTATTAATAAATATTAGCATGCTGGATTTCTCTGATAAACGTATACTTTTTCCAAATGCAAACCTTTCATTCTATTTTATTTTATTTTATTTTCTGCAAAGATTTACTGCGTCTTATACGTCCAAATAGTACATTTCGTACCATAACCACATTTTGCAGAAGTTATGATTCCATACATGACAGGTTGCAAGACCATAATCGCTGCTAGAATACTTACTGGTTTCCTCATGATGTTTTCGTTCACGGGTTTAGAGCACTGGCATTGCGCACATAATTTTTTCGAATGGAAAAATACATTGGTGTACGACCGGATTTGAACCCACGACCTTAAGATTAGAAGGCGGGGTCACTTCCATGAAACCACCGGTGCTTAAGACGATGGACGAAAATGGGTGCTCTAAATTTACGTGATGGTTGAAATATGTACAAAAATAACTTCTCCCGCATCACCACCGAAGTCACGCGCGTTCTTGTGTAATATTTTAATAAATAAGTATTAATTTATATAACCATTTATTTATAATACAGTGCATAAAAAAGTCGAGTTAAGTACTGATTTGGATCAGTTGAGTTATCTCTAGATCGATTGCAACGGTTTGCAGATAGCTCAACTATGTTACACACATGATAGTAAAGAATTAAATTTTATTCCATATCAGACAAATACCCTAGGTTTAGTCAGCTATTTAGGCTTTTAATTAGTTTATGCTGCAAATTGGTATAACTAAATGCTCAATCCCGAGCAAGGGAAAAATATGTAAAAGTACAATAAGTTTCCGCCAACAAGCTATGGACCCGTCGTTTCGTGTCGAAAAATGGAAGTTTCCAACACAATTATTTTTAAAAATCTCCGCCTGTTCACGGGACTCCAATTAGTCTGCATCCCATCCAGTAGCATTCAGGTTTTAACAAGCTACTCGTGGACGTAACGTAATCACAGGCTATTAGAGTTCGTTTGCAAACATGCGAGGAAAACTCGATAACTAGCTCAATAAAGAAAATCAAATAAAGGTTTATGATGAAGAATTTTCTCTCTTTTACGTGATATAACGAGACTTTGGTATTAGATTTCAGTCTAGTGGAAAATTTATCTAAGAATTTAGATTATTTCAAATGCTGTAATGTCTGTTTAATTTTTTTTGTAGATCCAATAATAATAATAATAGGTCACCAACGCCCTAGTAAGGTATTAATAAAACTACAAACTTTTAAGAAATAATTTTTATTACAAAAAGTTAATTAAGAGAACTAAGTTCATATCCACAAAAATATTATACGCAGAACAGAGTTCATTTAGCTGGAGAAGGCACTTATTTTTTACATGAGTTTATTCAATACAATACAAACAATATTATAAATGGTGCATGATTCATAACCTTGCATATTTAAAAAGTTGCAAAGTTTTTCAACTAAAGGAATTCGGTAAGTTCTTAAAGCACGCAACACAGGTATACGTGGAATTCTGTCTTCACAATTTTGAATTGCACTGAAACGGGACAATATTTTTTCGCTAGGAGTTTAATGCCTTTCCTCGGGAAAGTTACAATAAACGTAAAAAGTAAAATCGCTCGTTTTTACACTTGTTTTGCGTATGTACTCGTAGTACCAGTTTCTGTAGCAGTACTTTATCTACTTAATATGAGTTGATAATAAATAAAAAAATAAACATTATCATTATTTTCTTACTCAATCCATTACATAATTCTTCTAGTGTTTGTTAATAAAAATATTTTATCGTATCATGGGTTCCAATAAGCCCTTGTCTTGGTTATAAAGCTTTATGTTCAAACCAAAATAACCACCTCGTACCGCAAGTTTTGATAATACTTTGCAACAGACAATGTACCACGTTTTGTGCAGATTTTAAGCCAGTTTGTTCGAACCGTTCGAACTGAAACGATGACATAACGGATTTGTCGACGGCCTTCTTAGTCATGCAAAATCCTGGAGACTGACAATTCGGACCTGGATTTGCAATCGTTGCTAGGAGGCCATTCTGAACCTATTGTTTGAATTAATTGGCCGTGCGCAAGGAGCATTGCAAAGTTACAAACTTACAGATTAACGCCAAGTTGAATGCGCTGAGCGGATTATATACTTTGTCCAACTGTTCCGATGGCGCCCTGGGACCGTACGATCAAGTCTTATTGCGATTCAGTTTAAGACCTCCGTTCAGACGTTAAGACGTTCCATTTAGACAAAATCAATGACATTTATTCCATAAAAATACGGTTCATAATGCGTCATCGAATCTATCATAACGTGAGCGCGTGTTTTTGCGTGATCTAGTATGGTTTCTAGTGCCATCTTAATGTTCTAGGTGAGCGCCGCGTTTTAGGAATGGCAATAAGACGTGTTGGTAAAAGGGCTGTAATCTTTTGAGACACATATTATGTGCCGCCACCGGTACCCTAGTATCAGAGTCTCAATTTACACTAGAAGTTATTATAAACAAAAATACTACGGTATCTCTTATCTTGCTTATACGAGAACATAAAATACCAAAACAATAAGTTCGATAAACGTTGCAGAAAGTTTTCAACTTTATCTTATTTTTACACTGGCTCCTAGAGTTATTTTTAGAGTTTACTCCTACTATATATACGTCTATATAGATCTAGTCTAGTCTAAGTTGCCTGAAGTTTGCTTCTCTCATAAAAACAATCTCTGGCATTGTAATGTTACAAGGGTTTGCTATGTACCGTGGTTGTTGCGCCGCTCTCGCTGCTCCTTGGTAACAGTATTGTTAACAGTAGGTATAGCCTACTGTTCTAGAGTATAAACCAACCAAATGGTACTGTTATTATTCATCAAAATAAAGTAAAATTCTCTTAAATAATATTATTACTAAGTAATATAGATAAAGCTCATTATTATGTCTAGTTTCTAGTCTACACCTACCTTCAGTGGGCGTTGTCTGCTGACTGGAGTTGATCCGAGGCCGCTCTTCTCCTGCAGCGATATGCTTTGCGGTGCGGCGTTGGATTGGACGCAGGTCTCGATCTCGATCCCGGTCCCGATCTCGATCTTGCTCTCGTTCCCGTTCTTTATCATCACTGCTCTCCTCCTCTTCGTAACTGTACTCCATTTCTGAAACAAAAAAAGGTGTTAGTTAGAACTCAGTCTTCCCGTTCGTGGTGGCTTAACTTTTGTTTCTCAACGGTGGTCGATATTGAGGCATGAGTTTTAAAATTTTGCTAAAACTTTTGAGTCTTAAAATTTTATCAGTAATATTTTTTAGTTTTTTCGTAAAATATAACAGTGGAAATACGACTACGGCTATTTTTATCACATACTAGCGGTCCGTCCCGGCGTCGCACGGGTTATAGTAATGATCCCTAATTTTTTTTTTAAATAGTATAGCCTATGTCACCCGGGGAAAGTGTAGCTTCCCAACGGTGAAAGAATTTTTCAAATCGGTCCAGTAGTTTCGAAGCCTATTCAATACAAACAAACAATCAAATTTTTATATAATCTTTATAATAATATTAGTATAGATATGTCATACAAAAAACAAAAGAGGTTCTACAATGCAGACCATACGAAAATAACCCCGGTTTTAGTATTCAAAAAAATAATATGCACGACGAGTACTCTAAAGGCAAACGACGTAATGAAAAATTGTGGCAATATAAAGCGGTCACCGTACTCATAAAGTTAGACTAATATTACTTATGTCACGAAGTAGTTTTATTGCCGACGTGTCCTATATATGGGTCTGCTCTACTTTTCTTACTCTCAAACGTAAGGTAAGAGGCATGCGCCTGTTCAAAATAGACACATCAGAACACAGCGCCCAATGCAGAAGTCTTGGTGGTAGCACTTACACGGACAGTCTCTTTCACCAAGAGATTTTACTACTACTGACTATAATAACGGCTATAAACATCCTAAGGAAACATTTGTAAGATATAACTTTTTAAACTATCATGGTTTCGATAAATATTTTGGACGAACGAGTGCGGAAGAGGGTTTTGTCTGCCAATAAATAACATTCCACAGACTTTAGTTCAACCCGTGATCATGGCGCATGCAACTGTGCCGAAATATCGGGAAACAATCAAACTCAAAAACCATGGTAAATATCCCGTTTCTATCCAAATATTGAACATTTGTAAGTTTTATTCACCGACATGTAGAAAAATGTATTTCTTTTAAATACGTGACAGGTTTTATTTATTGCGCATATTTGGACACCCAATTTGGGCCTTGCAACGGCTTTAAGCGATAGCTCGTCTGTGGTATTGGAAATTATGTGGACTACACAACGTGTGTAATTTGTAATTTTATGCGTGTGGGTGCTCGACGAACTTTATGTAGCACATTAGGTAAAACTAGTTAAAAACTCACAAGTGAGATAGTAAATGGTTGTACTCAATTCGTAGTAGCCCTGCCTTCTGCGCTGTAGGTTGTGGGTTTGATCCCCACCGAGAACAAACATTTGTGTGATGAACATAGATGTTTGTTCTCTGTGAATATTGTATTCTAAGTATGTATTTAAAAAAATATTATTTAAGTCATCTGGTTCCCAAAGGTAGGTACACAAATATTTATTTATTTTCTCTGCATTGTTAGAAGCCAGTTTAACTTAACTTTACGTAACTTCAATCAAGTAAATGCAGTTTCAATGTCAAGGTTACGCTCACAGCGTAAATTTCAATTTCTACAACATTCTTCCCCACCGTACTACTATTTGCTTCAGAGATTTCTCAGAATTGAGAATTTTCTGTGTAACGTTTTCTATCACTGGAATTACGGTATAAAATTCCAAGAAGAACCAAGGTTACCGACAAGGCTTATCTCTGAGTAAGCAAGTTAAAGTGGCAATGGACTTATAGAACCGACCGTAGCATAAGCGTAGAATAACTTTAAGAACTGACAGCAATTCGGGAATAAAGGCTATTGAAAGGTTACTATGATATGAATGACGAAAGGATGCTGATGTTGACACCATTGTTAACCAGTAGGTGGATGGAGAAAGCTTAAAATCATTTTTACCTGTAAGCGAACAAAGGAAGTCTAAGTGCAGTAGTGGGTTTATTTAGTCTGATGACGTGACCACGTCATCATTAACAGTCTAGAGCCAGTCCACTGCACATAGGCCTCCCCAACACGTTTCTTGAAGAACGATTTTGGATCCTTTCCATCCAACAACTTCCCACGATTTTAACAATGTCGTAAGTCCATCGTTCGTACTCACCATTCGAGAACATTTATTTCCAGTGATCGTCGGTCTTACGAGTGATATGACTTACCCATTGCCACTTCAACTTACGTACGTAACGTGTTGTAATCAATTCTCGACTTACCTATCACGAAAGAATTAGATATATCTCAACTCGATCCTGCAGGCGAGTTTGCATTGAGCAAATGGTAGGGTCGTCAGTCTCTAGTCTCGCCATATTCAATTTCCTTTTTGTTTATTTTATACCGTGTCTGTGTAACGAACCAACTTTTTATTTCTACTAAAAGTATACTCATTTGAGTTTATATTGGCAAAAAACGCTCTTTCTGACTTGTTTAATAACTGATTTTATAACTTCGTGAACCGATAGGCAAATAAATAGGGTATAGGGTAAGTAGGTGATTATAAATCTAGCGCATGACTAACACACGTCAAAGTTGCCATCAAAATGGTTAGGTAGATCGATACTAGAGAATAGTTCTTGTTGATGAATTTATGTCTGAGTAAACATAAGTCATCATCATCAAATGCCTGTAGAAGTCCACTGCTGGGAACGATCTATTCGAGTAGTCATTGATGGCTGCTCGTCTGATCAATTGGCTATTAATGCCGGTGTACCTCAGGGGTCAGTACTATCTGCCACACTGTTTTTGCTGCATATAAACGATCTGCTCTGCACCTATACAAGATCGACTAGAACTTCTTGGGGCCTCACTTACCCCTGCTCTTAATTTCGGTTCATATATCGAGTCTAGGGCAAAAATTACTTCCATGAAGCTAAGCATCCTAAACAGAGTGAGGCGATACTTCACGCCTGGACAGCTTCTTAATTTGTACAAAGCACAAGTCCGGTCTGGTATGGAGTATTGCTGCCACCTTTGGGATGGCTCGGCCAAGCATCAGCTTGCTGCCTTAGACTCGATTGAACGCAGAGCTTTCAGGCTAATAGGTGAGCAACACATGGCAAAGACTAAAATCCAAAATCTCGAACACCGTCGTAAAGTTGCTTGCCTATCGATCTTCTATAGGCTACATTTCGGAGAATGTGCCCAGGAACTACACGACCTCATACCACCATCTCCTTTCCATCATAGGACGAGTAGACGTACTGGTCAGTACCACCCTTACTTGGTAAATATACCTCCCATTCGTACCAAGCGTTTCGGTTCCACCTTTATCATGCGAACTGCTAAGGAGTGGAATTCGTTGCCGGCGTCTGTTTTTCCTGAACACTATAATCTAAGTCTCTTTAAGGCAAGAGTGAATAGGTGTCTTCTAGACCGCCCTGCTTCATCGTCGACTTCATCGTCACTTACCACCAGGTGAGATTGAAGCCAAAGGACGGTCTATCAAAGATAAAAAAAAAAAAAAACTGCTGGACATAAGCCTCCCCATACGTTTCCAGGAAGAACGACTCTGAGCTTTTTCCATCTATCGACTTCCCACGGTCCTAACAATGTCGTCAATCCATCGGAGGAGGACGTCCTACGCTTCGTTTTTCGGTTCGTGGTTGCCGTTCAAGAACCTTTATTCCCCAGCGGTTGTCGGTTCTACGAGCGTCCCGTAAATAAGAGTATAAGAGAAAAATTCCCCGGGTACGTATAAGTCATCTTAAATAGATGAAAAGGTCCGTTTACATTTTTTGTGCGAATTAATTTGACACTTGAGCCGTTAGCGTATTGTAGTTTACCTGCAATTAATAAACAAACAAAACAAAATTTTTTAAAATATGTCACACTTTTAATTTTCACCTAAACAAGTAACCATTTTTTGAAAACTATTGATCAGTATATTATCAGTACCTACCGTTGCACATAAATATACCTGTGACATGATTTTGAAAATTTTCCCTGGATACATATAATTGCGGCTGTACCCACATCTGGATTACAATGCATGACAATTAAGCTACACTCAGAAATTGAGGTATCGCAAACCGCGTAATGTAATTCAACACGATACGCATCCACCACAAATATCAAGTTTGTTCGTGTTTGATCCTCTGATTTATAACTTGAAAAGGTACAAAGGTACAATACTTCAAAGTACTTTAAACGTGAAATAACTTCCAGATACCAAACAAACATCTACAACTTTATTTCTATATTAAATTGTTATCTGAAATACCAGGGTCAAAGTTGCACAGAAAAGGCGGAAAGGCATTTCTTCTTTTTATTGGAGCCGGCGGTAGAGCAATATTTCTCAATGGGCATTCTGCAGGAGACTAGAATCGAGGAGGTTTCATCAATGCGACTGACTCGCCATTGCGGATAGCGCACGTCGTTATTGTGTTCGTGGCCCGTAGACCGCTTCGTAGACTCATACCTGCGTAGCCTAAAGCGATTTAGCCACGGGACAAGCAAATAAAAATACTTACTAAGGCTAATATAAAACTTGTACAGAAAAGAGTATCGTTGAATGCTTATCGATTTTTGCAGAGTTGCTTCCTGAACTTTACTATAGCATACATAGAAGGTATTATCAGGCTAGGTTTTGTAATTTTAGCAAATAACCTTATTTAAATACATTTTTGGACATGAATTCTTTGGTTTTTTATAAATAATATGTGTTCGAAATATAAGTTATGTTATATTACTTATCGTGTTCATCGGTGTGGTACTTTTTCAAAGGATAGATATACCCACAAATATTCATTTTGGTATCGTTCATATTACAGCAACATCTACACACAACTACGACCGCGTGTAATTGTTATACAATCTACAACTCGTTGCACTTCTGCAAGGGTTGAATTTCAAAAATTCGTTACTAACGCACTAAAACCAACCTTAACAATTTCTAAGGTCAAATTTCAAAGCTCCTATAGCTAAAATGGCCACACATCTACTGCCATTTTTCTTGATATGAAAGTGACAACTGGGGTTTTGTTTTTTTCTTTTGCGGTAAATGGAAAGATCATATATAAGTTATATTCAAATCAGGATGCCTTATACTTTCATTTTTAATTGTGTATACCTGAGCTAAAACTTCATGTTAGGTAAACAACCACCAAAATTACACATCAAAACTTATAAACAATAGAACAACAATCAAAATATAAAAGCTATATTACTTCCAAAGATGACAGAAAACCAAGGTGATTTAATAGAGCTGTTAAAAGTTAAAGGATTATCGAATAAGACCACAAGTCTCTACGATCAGCAGAACTGACTGATATTTTTATGTCATTCAAGACAAAGGATAATAGATAAAGTACAAAATGTTGAGCTACGCATAAATTCAAGTTCACGTGCAACCCTGTTTTCTGTTGGGTTCAGGTTCTTCCCGTTATTAAATCAGTCGGCTAGACGGACAATCAACTTGTTGCATCCCGCAGCTAAACATAAAGCAAAATTACCCCACATTATAAAACCCTCTGTGTAAGCGAACATGGCTCACTAATTACGATAGCAAAACAGTTTCCAAACCAGTTAGTTGTTAGTTAGTTTGTTGCTAGTTTTATCTGTCTAGGTTCTTAGGTTTAGCGCACAGCCATTAGTTAGATAAGCATTTCTTTGCTATTATTTCCACGTTAAAAAGACCATTTGCGTTCAATGTTTAGGCAAAAAAAGACAAATAAATTTGAAGTCCGTAAAGTACCGTTCAAAAAAGGTTTTGGACGGTATTTTTTTTATAAACCTATTATTTTTTATAATTACTGTTGATATTTTTAAGCTTTTGGTTATCTATTGTTCAATTTACAAGGGTAGTTTTAAAATGAATAGAGTCTGAGTATAGAAGATAACTTTTTCATACCTAGTGAATGTTCCGTAAAGTATAATTCTAGTTTTCAATCATATTATACATTCAAAATGAATACAGTGATGTTCCCACTGAAAAGTAAGAATCTAAAAATATACAACGCTTCATAAATAAAACGTATACTAAATTCTACCCTAAAGTTCAAGGAAACGTTATAGAAACCTAAAACAAAGAGCCAAAAGTAGTTTGTTTTTCTTCTATAGGTAGGTAAATATTAAATAAAGCCCAAATGGCAACTCACACAGTATTTTTTCAAGTATATTTAAAATGCATTTTAAAGCTTTTTGGTTCATTGTCTTTCAAAATGCTTTACTATGTAGATGGAAAACCTCAGAGTTTTCAGGTAAAGACATACATTCAAGTTAATTTTTCATGTACTCTAAAATGCAGTTGAAAATTCTTTGCTCAGTTTGAATTTTTTCATGCATTAACACATATATATTTCATGTCTTTGTTATTATTCTCTTACTACCTCGTCTAGCAATAGGGCTGCCACCTTTCAAAAACAGTAGACCCGGAGATTTTAGAAATACAGTTTTTTTTAAATAATTTTTTTTCAAGTTTTAAGTATTTAATTAATTAAGGTAGGAACAAAGTTATGATAAATGAGTATTGGTAATGTTTTTTTTTTAATATAAATTACCTAGCTAGTGCTATCTTGAACTAGCTTGACACTTAAAACTGTATTTTTTATTCTGCAGGGATTGTTTAAGCATTTCTTCTTGCTCAGGTTTCTTCAAAAACTTCAAAAATGATTGGCAATTCATATTGTAATTAATCTTAACAATTAACTCGGCCTTCACCATGTCCACTGATAAGCAGTTTCGCTCGTCTGTCCACAAATTTCCCATTAAAGAAAAGACGCGTTCTACGAAAGCATTGCTTATAGGGATTGAAAAGATTTTACCAATTATTTTTGGCAGTTCGGTGAAGGTTGAGGTGACTTTGAATAGCTGAACCCATCGTAAATCAACAGATAATGTTGAATCAATCCCGCACGCACTCCGCATCGTGCGCCCGGTGCTTGATGACCGGCTGTCGCTTCCCGTTCCGTCTGACCCGGAGATATCTATGTTAAACCCGTAGCCCGGACATACACCATGCAAACCCGTAGACTCCGGGTCAAACCCGGAGAGGTGGCAGCCCTATCTAGCAATCATGTAAGGTGGAATCCAAAAGGGCAAACCACGCTTTTTTCAAGCTCACGCTTTTGGCATTCGAACTAAACAATGAATGGGACGATATGTCGATGGGCCAAATGGAACAACTCAATCATAACGACGATAACGATAACTGACACTTGGAGTTTTTAAAGCCTTTTATTCAGTGGCCTAGCGTCCGTGTATTCGCTTTAATGTTCGAATTCAAAATAAAATAGTTCAACCCGCAATGATAGCTGTAGACCGATGGTTTTTCTATAATCTTGCAGTGATAAAAAACATCGTTTAATATTAAGCTATATTAAAACCTTTTAGTCAAGTCGAGTCATTACATTAAATAAAATCGGCTGTCATTATTTTTGAAGTAAAGTAATTGTCTCTTCAATACCTTATTATCATCATCATCATAAATAGCCTGTAGAAGTTTTTAGCTGGACATAGGGCTCTTCTATACGTTTCCAGAAAGAACGATTTTGAGCCCTCTCCATGTACCAACTTCCCGCAATCCTAATAATTTCTTTAGTACATCGGTTTTCAAAACCTTAAGGAAAAAATATTACGCAGCAGAAAATTACTCGAGAAAAACAGTTACAATGTAAAAGTTATGTTGCTCTCAAAGATAGAAAACAAATCAAGATTTACATAAAAACGCTACCTATCGTTTTCTTCAAAACAAATGACACATAACTTTTCTTTCTTGATTAACTTTCAAATTGACTATCGGGTTGACCTCCGTTATAGCTTAACAACTGCTAGAGCTTTGTCATCGACCTTGCTCTGACATTAGTCTTTAATGACCTTTGTCACATGGAACTGGCGCATTGAATCACCTACCTAGTAAAATATTTGAAAAAAAAAACAAAATATGAAGTTATTGTTTTCTTAGGAATCGGGTCGCGTGGTATCGGACTTATCCATCACCGCCCGTCTCAAAAAACCACCCTGCATAATCTATTCAGCTTACTTGTCGGATAAGCCACCATCTATTGGTTAATTTTAAATTGGCAGCTTACACTGGCCAATAAAGTGTGGTTTTATCTGACAGGCAACGTCCTAAAGTCTAAGACATATTGCAAAATTTATTATTAAATTAAACCATCCTCAGCCAAGGGCAACGACGCTTCGGCAATAACTCAATTTTGTAATTATTTAACATAACTGGATACATATTCCACCTCCAGCCAGGATAAGGGTTAACTAATTGCTTTATCGGCTGTGACGTGCAAATAATTCTACTCAGCCACCGCACCGGCGGCCGCATGGCGTTACCTGGCGTTACATTGAATAAAACATTGTACACAAACTTTGTGTACCTACAGCACTGCGCAATTTAACCAAGTCAAAAATTATTTATTGAATAATATCCAGGGATCGTTTTAATGCATAGTATTAAAGCAAGGTAAATCTTGATACAAGTTACAAGAACAGCTAAAAAACTTACGATTTGGTTCCTACTGTATAAACCTTTTACAAATAATAACATGAATAATGAAACTCCAGAGTAGGCGAAGGCAAGATAGAAAACAAGGTAATCATTCCGAGAGCATAATAACCACAGAAGCTTTTTTTTGAGCTGAGACGAGATTGAAACAAGATTTTATTGTCAAAATTGAGCCTGTCTGAAATGTCAGTTTTGAAGAATATACAATTTAGTGATTGACGCAATCGAAACTCGTGGACGATATTTCGTTACGAGTGTTGATTGGGCTGCAGTTATACCATAGATGATATCATCAGATCGGCCATCTGCTTGTTCCATCAGCAAGTACCTACTTTAAATTTGTGCTCTCACCTGAAATACAGATTTGAGACTCACGACTATGTCAAATCTTTCAAGATTTTATTTAAATAATGTGGGTCGAGAAAAAATGAGGTATTTATAACAATTGTAATTGAAACCACAAAGGAATAAACGACTGAACTGTAATCTTCCAGGGAAGTCGCAGATGTTTTGTAAAGTTATAATCTCATAAAATGTAAGTACATTAAGTTGGGCGCGTTTTATGTTGAATTTCTTATATATTTTCGGTTTGTTCGTTTTTCCTGTTTTTCGTATAAATTATTAAGCTTTTTACTAAGAAATCAAATATTTACCATAAATAATAAAATTAAATAAACCTCACGGGCTGACCTTGTTAAATAAACCTTGTTTCAGGAAGGAAGTAAAAACTTCTGACAATTACTATTAAAAAAAAGGTTTCTTTTGACAATTACTATTAGTTACTAGTAGTATATATTGTAGTAATTTACTACAGCAGGTGATGTAATTTTTACAAACTAAAGATATCGCGACGTCATGATATTACTGGACGCAATATCTTTAAGGCAATCATTGCATGTTCATCATTAAGTATAAATCGTTTTAAAAAGTCAAAAGAGATAAGAGTTGCCAAGACAAGGCATCTTTATTAGATAAATAATAAAGACGACATAAAATGCGATCTAGCACTTCGTAGATCGTGACAACAAAGAAACTTTACAATAAAATACACTAGGTAACTTTATTTAACAACTGCGCGTCTCAAAATTGCCAGCCACTACCGCTGAAAGAGAACTGAATTTCACAAAACTTAAACTAAGGAATAAATCGAAAGACTCTTAGTGTTTTACAAGACATATTTTCGGTATAAATGAAATGCACTAAACTTATTTTTATTTGCATTCAATTTGATGAAAAATTCCTCTTGACAAATTCCATACCATCTATTCTTAGTTGACGTCTGTTATGTTGAACAAAATAATAAAAAAATGTAGTTTAACAGTCATATTTCCAATTATCTAATAGCGGCTCTATTCGATATTTTAAATAGCGGCACAATCACATCTAATAATATTCTTATAGACAAAACCTAGCTAATGCTAAACTTAATCAACTTTAATGCAATATAAATAGCAAACGGGTGGAGCTATTTTCATACAAACTTAAACCCTCGCTGTACCCCTTTAGAGGTTAAATTTCGGGAATTCCTTTCATATTACACTTTTACGTACCAAGACGAATAAACACTGAAAATTTCAAATGTCTACAACCTATGGTCTGGCTGTACGTTGTCTATATGTCAATGAGTTTAGTCAGCCAAGACAAAGAGTATTATAATTAGTATTACTAGAAAGTTCCACGCGACCCAATTCGTATTACTAGAAAGTTCTACGCAGCCCAATTCGTATTGCTAGAAAGTTCTACGCCGCTAGTTTTTAAAGATAACTTTTGATTGTGTTACATTTGTACCTTATAAATATTCGCTGCAGCTGAGTTTTCTTTGTAAATGAATGATACTATTTGTCTAACATTCAAGTTGTAGCAAAACTATAAGTTTCAATAGATCTATTATAAAAAATAATTACACCTAGTAAAAATCACGCAGCCAACTTTGGTTTTCAGGGTATAGTGAAATCAAAACCATCCAATCAAAAACTCCATTCAAACCAATCAAAATGTGTGTTTATTTGATTGATAGAATTTCCATAGTGAGTAATCCATACGTGACAGGTTGCATCGCTCCCATCGCCGCTACTAACTGGTACAATAATAATAATAATAATGCTAGACAATCCACACAACATCATCTAGCCCCAAGCTAAGCAGAGCTTGTGTTATGGGTACTAGATGACTGATATATATAATACAATATATTACATAGATAGATTTTTTTTTATTATACTTAGAAAACACCCAGAACACCCGGAATAAATATTTGCAGATCGTACAAACATTTATCCCAAGGCGGGAATCGAACCCGCAACCTCTGCGTCGCAGGCGGACATTCGCCCGCCGCGCCACATCGGTCGTCAACTAACTGGTTTCCTCACGACGTTTTTATTCATATCATAATCATAATATTTATTTATCTTTTGACATGTCACATGTATTTAAATCCTACGTCAGGTAAAATAATTAACGAATTGTATTTAATAATAAGTATGGAAATAACAGAACGTAAAATAAATAAAATTACACTATTCAATACGAATAGAAATTAACTTCTCAAACTTTAACCGTTTAAGAGCACTGGCATTGTGCACATACATTTTTTGAACGGAAAAATCTATTTGGTGCACGACTGGATTTGAACCCACGACTTTAGGATCAGAAGGCGGGAGTCACTCCTACTAAACCACCGGCGCTCTTTTATTTTAATGTTAGCGTAATAATGTTATGACACTGATAATATTGTTCTTTGCGGCGAAAAATATACAAAAATTGGGCCTCAGATAGCAAACATCGAGATTCTAATTTTAATTATAGTATTTAAAAAAAACAGTAAAAATGGAGCCTTTTATGTAAAAAACTCAAATCACAAATTTTGTATCAAACGCTTTTTTCGTTTTAACCGTTTATTGGAAATTGAATCCACTCCAATTTTTTTTTAACTTTTTTTTTTTATACTGAGCAATCCACACAGTTTCATCTAGCCCCAAGCTAAGCAGAGCTTGTGTTATGGGTACCTACTAGATGACCGATATACATAATACAATACATTACATACATAGTTATTTTTTATTATACATGGAAAATACCCAGAACACCCGGAATAAATATTTGCAGATCGTACAAACATTTATCCCAAGGCGGGAATCGAACCCGCAACCTTCTGCGTTGCAGGCAGACATTCGCCCGCCGCGGCACATGGTTGATACCCGTCACTTTGATAATTAGATTTATAAACTAGTCTAAAACTCACAAAACATACATAAGGATTTATGTTTAATGAGTTCCAGGCTAAATTAATTAATTCCACCTATATGAAGTGAGTTGAAGTTGCTCTTAGAAAGTATACGATTCATACCTTTCAACATGGAAGATATCACAACAATACAACATACTTTACAACAAAACTCAAGATCCATGAAATCAGAGGTCCAATTTATGTATATTTTTTAAACGGAGATAAAATTAAAACTTTGAATTTGATATTCAAAATCGGACCTGTCTGAAGTGTGGGCTTTACGAATACCATTTGGATTGACACGATCGACGCATGGTTTTAACGAAATTTAGGCCTCTGTTGTTCATTTAAATTTGGAATATTTGCCATATCCGATCCGATCCATACCATCCATATCCGATTGTATTAATGTATTGTTTTAAGTACTTATCAGTCATCTAGTACCCATAACACAAACTCTGCTTAACTTGGGGCTAGATGATGCTGTGTGGATAGTCCTGCATTATTATTATTATTATTATTCTAGTAATAAATTGCCGAAGTGAAGGACAACACAATTTTTACATACGGCCTGCGTTGTCTCTGTGCAACAAGCTTGTTACCTACTTTCCTGGCATAATGGTGGCGACCTCATTTGCCTAATACTGCCTAAGGGATAGCACAGATTACCTAACAGTACGTTTAACAATATATTTTAATATATCATGCTGATGGAACTATGCGATTGCCCATATCTGATAAATAGGGTAACCATACTACTAATATTATTAACGCGAAAGTTTGTAAGTATGGATGGATGGATGTTTGTTTCTTTCACGCTCTAACCAGTTGACCGATTTGGATGAAATTAGGAATAAACATAGATTATAACTTGGATTAACATATAGGCTTTTTATCCCGAAAAAATAACAGGAACGGGAAAAAACTGCCACGCGCGCGAAGCTGCGAGCAACCGCTATCACCTATAAAAGCGCTTTGCCTCGCAAGTCATGCTCGTTTGACACGGTCTTAAAATGCACGGCCCACGTCTTTAAACGTGGTTTTAGTAATAGGTAGTAAGTTAGTACTTACCACATTTCACAAAAAAAAATGCTATATACTAACATTACTGAACATTCATTCGGCGCGATTACTATTAGGGGTAGGTTAATGCTAATGGTATACTTTCCTGAGCGTTTCCGTACCTCGGAAGGTAGCTTAAGGCTATAATGCCTACGTGACCTTAGCGTAACTTGCAAAATCGGCCGCTCAAAAACTGCGTTGTCAGAGTTGACCTAAGTCAAACACAACTTGCCGTTTTTCATATTCTTTTTGTAGTCAACTTTCGTAACGAAATCATACAAACTTACTATCTAAACCGAGTGTACACTGGTACTTTTGTCCTTTTATACAGGTACTAGAAAGAGTGCGAATTTGCCGCGTGAATTTATCTTCACGCATGCTTCACATACCTACTTACTTCAGTCTCTCTTGCACCCTTTGTTGAGTTTGAAGACTTACTTTCTTAGGACAATATACAGGGGTAGTTTTTTGAGAAGGGCGGTGATAGGCAAGTCCGAAACCACGCAAGTTAGAGGCAAGTCGTGAAAGGAGTCATGCCTTCGATAACTTCGATTTATAAGAAAATAACAACTGCATATTATTTAGTTTTTTTTTTTATTTCTTTTACATTTGGAAGGAAGTTTGAATAAGAGGTAAGTTTTTTTCCGTGCAGAAATAATGAAATAGTGAAAATTTGCTATTTCTTTTCATTTTTAGTAATACTTTTGTTTGCACAATAATACACTCTTTGTTGTTTGAAAAATCATTCGTATCGATTTCCGATATAAGTAAAAGGCTTAAAATAAAACTAAATATGCAGTTATTGTTTTCTTATAAATCGAGGGCATGACTCCTTTCACGACTTTTCTTTACCTCGCGTGGTTTCGGACTTGTCTATCACCGCCCTTCTCAAAAAACCACCCTGTATATATAAGCTCTTCGCATAAAGACAAATATACATATACCCTAATTATTTCAAGTCCCTACGACCAGCGGTTTACGTTTGGGCTGAGCTTTGCAGAATATTTATGCTAGTACAAATAGATAATAGATAGATTCTCATTGATTATTATTTTGATTATTATTGCGTTACCACACTCGTAAAAGTCGCTCGGTTTGTCCTCGCTCGGCTTGTGCGAGCGAGGATAAAAAAAATAAAAAAATACCTGCTATATTTAGGTTTTTAAATCAAGCTTCAATTTTATACAAAGAAATGTCGCTGTCAGAGTGTCACCCTGGCAGACAAACATTTTTATTTATGTTGATCAAAATACCTCTCCCGCAGCGACCTTTACGCTTTTTCTACTGAAAAAGTTTACCTGAAAAAATATGAGCGGAGTCGAATAATGTAGGTTCAATAGATCCAGAGATTACTCTTACAACCTCACAAACCTCACCTCTTTATAATATTAGTATAGAAGTCTAAAAAAATTACATAAAACATATTTTGAAGATTTTTTCTTTAGTATCGTTTAGCCTTAATAAAAAAAACACTGCATAGATAGTCTATTTGCGTCGTGAAACCAGGTTTACTCTTCACTCACTTACACTTACACAGGTGCAAGTTACTCACTTAACATCAGGTGGGTCATCTGCTTGTTCCATCAACAAGTTGTATAAAAAAACTCTTAAAAATGAAACTAGAAACTGTTCAAAGGAATATTTGAATAAGAAATGTTGTTATTGACAATGAAAACGTGATTTGAATTTTTATTAAACGAAGTGCTCAAGTCGAGAGCTGAGCTTGAGAGTTTAAACTAAGAAACAATAACGAAAGTGATTGGTTGCAGTTTAAAGGCTTATAGCCCTTATAGGTCAGCAGATGATCAACGAGAACAATACTTTTCTATGGTAGGAACTATTTCGACTTAATATTTATGACTACTTCTTCTTTATTTTCAATGGTACCTGTCCGTCATTAAACAGACAATGTCAAGTGGATAATTATATAGTTTTAGTCATAGTTCATATTCTTAGGTTTTAGTCCAGACAAGTCAATAAAAAAAAGGATTCGTTTTCTGTCATCTTTGGAAGCAAACATTGTATTTTAATTGTTTTCTAGTGTTATTTTAAGTTCTGATGGGTAATTTCGGTGGTATTTTAACCATCATTACTTGAAGTCTTAGCACAATGTGAACATGAAATGAAAGTGTGTTAGGTGGCATCCTAATTTGAACGAAAATGTTTCCTTTTGGTTTTGAAGAAAAACGCCTTCTTTTTCTTCAAAACCAATGACAGCCGACTTTACTTTTTTTACCGACTCGACTCGACTAAAGTATTTTATTCACGACGACCGATGTGGCGCGGGGGGCGAATGTCCGCCTGCGACGCAGATGTTGCGGGTTCGATTCCCGCCTCGGGATAAATGTTTGTACGATCTGCAAATATTTATTCCGGGTGTTCTGGGTATTTTCTATGTATAATAAAAAATATCTATATATGTAATATAGTATTGTATTAAGTATATCAGTCATCTGGTTCCCATAACACAAGCTCTGCTTAGCTTGGGGCTAGATGATGCTGTGTGGATTGTCCAGCATTATTTATTTATTTATTCAACCCACTTGACATTGGCAAAATTGTCCGAATGACGGACACATGCCAAAAAAATAACAATACACAAATCGGTTGTCGTTGGCTTTGATGAAAAAGAAGGCGTTGGAAATAACACGAGAAAATTAAAATGAAAAAGATAGTTAAGTCGCTTCCAACGAAAAAACTTTACTTACTTATTAATTGAAATCGGTTGTCAACCATTCGATTAATCGGTGTTGTTGTCTTTCAGTCACAATTATTCATTGTCAATAATTATTACTCACTTTAAATTAAACTTAAGCATTGGTGGTCTTAGGTGCATCCCTGACATCTGATCCTAAGGTCGTGGGTTCGAAACCGGTCCTGCACCAATAGGTTTTTCTATTTGAACAATTTATATGCACAATGCCACTGCTCTCAAATGGTGAAGGAAAACATCGTGAGGAAATCCGTGAATCAGTAAGCTCCGCACGTATTGAACATGTTTGTCTTGTGGAATAGGCTAACTGAGCTGTGAGGGTGGTACTTATACCACCCTCACAGCTCAGTTAGCCTATTCCACTTAAGCACTTATGCTTGGCACGCCTTCTCTACCTAAAATCCTGTTCCAGGTATGAAAAAGTCTCCTCTGACGCTGTATAAATCATCTACAATAGATGTAAAGGCCGGCTTACTTACTTCAATGAAACTTAAACTTCTGCAAAATATTATATTGAGTAATGTCAAATAGCTGTGTGGTTTCAGTCAACTGAAACAACAGCGTCCCCGAGCTCGATTGACCTCGACGCGATGGCACTTGTGCAAACAATTTTATAATTATGACGTCGATTGTTAGTCGTCGATGAAACTTTGATGTCATGAGGTCTTCAAAATAAGTAAAATGTTTCTTTCAGAGTTTTGCTCCAGAGATTGAATTGAATGTTAGATAGGGTATGATGCAGAATCACATTATACCCGCGGAGCAACTCGCGACGCGTCAAAAGGCTATCGGTCCTATACATTCTGTATAGGAGTGATTACATTAGAGCGGACGGCGGCCACCTTTGTCTCTCTATCTTTGTTTGTCTCATACAAAAAGTGAGAAACAGTCCACGCGGGTCTACGCGAATCGTGTATTTCTGTGTTAATACTCATCTTCACCCGATATAGTTGAGTCAACAAATAGCCTCCTCACCTTGTATCGGTATGTGTCTGTCTACATTAGTCTCTTACAATACCTACTAAGTTTTCGTGACCCCTTCACAAATAATCGAGACATTTTTGTGACGGTCTGTGGTTAGAGTCGATTTTCCGTCCGTGAGTGACATCACGAGGTTCTTTTCTGATTTAAGAGACGAAATCTTGGATCGTTTGACCCTGGATAGAGTAGACAGCAATGTCTGCTATAATAATTGCTCCCAACCTATCAATGCTAAATATATCCTACATAATATACCTAATCTGTACAACTCTTGCTATCAATAAAGTAATATCTTATCAGAAAAATCTCTTCACTTTGGTGAACAAATTTTGTAAACACGAGTATTGGTTTTTATTTTTATGATGGCGAAATAATAAATTGAGACGCGGCGGGCCATATTGAATATTACTTAAACCGAGCTGAGTATTCTTACAAACATTTAAATGCTTTTCCAGCTATAAGTTTAAACGAAGGTTTAATATTAATAATAACATTCAACAATAAATATTTTCTAACGCTGACTTCAATATTTTAAAAGCTGGGAGTGTTATTGTTTAGTTAGCCTGACCTATTTCCTATAAAAAATATATACTCCTAGTCATATGTTCTGGGCCTTTTCAAATAATTCTGCATCCAAAAAATAGGTGCGATAGTGGCAATTTAAAAGAGTTACGTAAGAACTTGATACGTCATCAAGTGGCTTGTAAATTCCTACTCTTACAGCTCAATTGAAAAAAAAAAAACAGTATTTATACTCACTTATTCAAATATAAACGTTTCATAGGACTAAATGACCTAAAGTAACAGTTATATTATAATCAAAATTATATCATAGTATACTTTCACGGATTAAAACCTAAGGCGCAATTTATTTATCTACAAATAAATCAATAATAAAAATTATGAAATAATAAATATTTCACTTGAAACAGTTTTATATAAAGTTCAGAAATAATGGTGAAAACCTATTATTTTATGTAATGTGATATTATAAAAGGTTTCGTTATTTATAGCCAATCCATCGTTCACGGCGTCAATGATTATGACCAGTTAAATACATTGTAACTAATCCGCTATTTCGCTAGAAATAAAGTATTTTTTTAGTACTTTTGCTACAAAAATCGGTTGAGAACCCCTCAGATAATAATTTATATTAAAACAATATTATATTATTCGATAACTGTCAGTATTTTTATACGCGACTAAAAGCTTTCTTCGCTCGTCAATCAAATTAGTTCACGATATAATGAGTCACTAATGGAAAGTATAGACACAAAGTGCACACACAGCCTTCACAGTACAGCTCAGTAGGTAGTAGTGTGAGCTAGGTAGGTAGGTAGGTTTTAGATTAAGTGTGTTGTTGTAGATAAATTAAGTGTTGTGCTGTCTCCTTGTATGCCGAGTGCTGAATAAAGATATATTCTATTCTATTCTATTCTATTCTAGTAGCTCTGCCTTTTAAACTGTAGGTCATGGGTTCGATCCCCACCGAGAAAACATATTTTTGTGATGAGCACATATTTGTTCCGTGTCTGAGTGTTAGGTTGTATTTCATCTGGTTCCCATATTACAAGCCTTGCATGGTTTGGGGCTAGATGGGGTTGTGTCAAACGTATGTCATTATTTATTTATTTAAAGTATGACATGTCGTTATATCACGATGATTTTATTAAAACCACGCGGACGACATTGCAAATTAACAGCTGATAGTATTTCAGCTCAGTGTATTTGACTTGCAGATACTAGTGAGTAGTTCCATGTCCTTGTTGAAGTAAGTAATTTTCATTAAACCAAGGTTATCAGAGTTCATGCACCTTTTCTACTTTAAGAATGAAATACCTACTGTGATATTAGATCAGGAGTAGTTACTGTGGAGTGTGTTTGTAGCATTCTGACGACCGATGTGGCGCGGTGGGCGAATGTCCGCCTCGGGATAAATATTGGTAGGTACGATCTGGAAATATTTATTCCGGGTGTTCTGGGTGTGTTCTATGTATAATAAAAAATATCTATGTACGTAATTATATTGTATTAAGTATATCAGTCATCTAGTACCCATAACACAAGCTCTGCTTAGCTTGGGGATAGATGATGCTGTGTGGATTGTCCAGCATTATTATTATTATATTATTATTATTATTTACACAAAACATTGTAGTACTCAGTACTACAATCAGGACAGTCATCATCATATTACATAGACCACAGGTACTAAAATCAGGTACAGGTACCATCTGTACTATATTCGTGTTTATCTTGTTTAGTTCCACTTTTTGAAGCTCTCAGACTTCTCTGAGTTTCGTATGGATCGATAGAGTGTTAAGTTTATAGCCTCATAAAAAGTATTTAGGTAATGTTCGAATTTTGTTTTCGAAGAGTATGGCAAATACTTTGTGTACAAGAAAATAACAAAATAATAGCAGTAATATTTCAATAACTATCTGCCTGATCCCATTGTATTGTCCCATCACAAACTTCAAGGTATGATTGCCAAAGGTACACTTTTCCAGGGGGAAAAGTGTAAGACCAAGCAGTGGTAAATAACCTGTCACCTACCTATCTTAGGTTTCTGGCTTACAAGAAAAAGGGTAAACTTTACATAGATTGTATTATATATATGAATCTTACCTAACCACTACCTACCTACTTGTATGTGGTGGTAAAATAAAAGAGCGTTCAAGGGTTAAGGTAGTATCGGATCATTTAGTACGGAGCACGGTACTAGCGGAGCCAGGAGTAGCAGAGCACGATAGTAGCGGCATCAGGCTTCACCGACGCCCAAGGGTTAGAGAGGGCTTCGTTCATGCCGCACAGGTTTCTTGGAACACAGGTAGAAGTGCCCTTAGTTAGGCTCCGCAACCGCAACACATCCAGCAAAAATCTGTAGCGAGGTAGCAAACTTTAAAAATGGATTTCACATTAGAATTGAGATCGAGATCGAGGTGTAGGAGCCTCTTCGATCTTCCGATACGTTTTATGAGGACCGTAAGATTCCTCGGGGCTTACCGGACCCCGGGAATGGTCTTAGTTTACACAGCAAGACTGATCAGCTTAAGGGTTCCACATTGTTAATGAACCAACAACATCGGTATATGATCGCGGGTACTCCGTGTATGAAATAGACATACAAAACAATTCCAAAAAGAAAATCGTTCTTGGAAACGTATAATGGATGCTATGTCCAGTAATTGACTTCTACAGACTGTTGATGATGATGATCATCATTTTTGTCACTATTATGAGTCGGTGTGATATCCATTCCCCCTTTTGAATTTTCTTCGAAACAGCATTTGTAGAATGCAGTTATTAGTGTTCCTCTCAAATTGGATTGAATTTCGTCGATGAAAAACGTTACAGCAAACTTCACCCTTTTCCCTCTATTATCTCCTTATCAAAAATAACGATCGATTAAAAAAATTAAATAAATCAAGGAACTTGTGTGGTAATTTTCCTCTAAATGTATATTTCGTCTAAAAGAGAATACAGATAGACAGACGTAAGTCGTTTTGGGTAGGTAGGTACTCTCGAAATTCAGACACTTCGCTCAGTCGGTCAATTCATGAAATTAAATCCAACAGAAATTCTGCTATTGTAATTATTTTGGAAGTCTATAGACATGGGTCAAGCGATCCGTCTTTTATATCTAACAAATCAAAATACTGGTAGTTTATATACACATAAAATTCGGTATATTTCACAACGCAAATACAAAATAAAATTATTTTCTTTCTTTTGCATCGCTTCGTTTTTCAATTTCGGTGTCATGACACGCTAAAGCAAAAAACCCAAGTAAACATGGTACGGCAAAAGTACCGTCAGACAAACAATCGTGAGAATTTAAATAATTTTTCATCGTTCATGCTCTAAACGTTTAACGCGGACTTAAGTGCGTTAGGTTAGGGCTCCGGAGACTGAAGCTTTTTTTTATTTAGACTAATTTCCAAAATATTTTAAAAATAACATGATATTATATTTTTTTATATTTTTGAAAATGGAACTGCGAGCGACCTTCACTTCACAGCCGCACTAGTTTTATAGTAATTACCCACCTGATCTTAAGTATGTACCACTTACGATTAAACATGACGTCACAGGTTACGCACGTTAGGAACGTACAGTGCCCTACGATGTACAGGTTACACTTGGTGGTATAGAAATTTACAATGTATGTTCAGCATAACTTTAACAATGTAACCTACAACATTGTTTAAATATTTTATAAAGTACCTCTCGATTTTATTTGACTTAAAAATACTAGGTCGTAGATACTAATGTTTTTAATAAAAAACGGCCAAGTGCAAGTCGGACTCACGCACGAAGCGTTCCATACCATTATACCATCCATAATACCATCTATAATAAAAACGGCAAAAAAATCACGTTTGTTGTATGAGAGCCCCCTTATATATTTATTTTATCCTGTTTTTTAGTATTTGTTGTCATAGCGGCAACAGAAATATATCATCTGAGCAAATTTCAACTCTCTAGCTATCACTGTTCATGAGATACAGCTTAGTGACAAACGGACAGACAGACACAGATAAAATAAAGCGTTATAAATGTAATTTCCTTACATGTATAAATAATGTTTACTTTTTTTTAGTCGAACCCTACAAAATCCTTTTGATGGCTGCGGTATGAAAAATGATTTCGATGTTAAGCTGTAAAAAGTTAATTCTATTTTATCGCAATATAAAACGCCGATATTTCAAAGTAGGAAACAAAAATAAAATATTTCTAGTGCAAAAGTCGAATTCTATAAATTATATAGATTACATAAAGAAACTACAGTACAGAAACAACTTTGTCGACGATACAAATTACCAACCAAAGAGACAATTTGTCGAATGTACACCATGAGTGAAAAAAATCCCAGTATACCTAGTCGAACAGTGAAGAAAAACGGGAGAAAACCAGTTCATATTCTCAGTGGTGATGGTCTTAAAACCTGCCATATACTTGACTTCAAAATGTTAAATACCAAATAATATGGGTATGAGCCAAATGTAACATTTGAACGTATCTCTGACGTATCCTCTAAGACATCTTCAAAGAATCCTAAATTGGTATTACTAAGCTTAAAAATTCTGACGGGATGTCTAACGTGTCTTATTGCGATTCCTAAACTGAGTCATTCTATTTTGACAGATTTGATGACAATATGAATATCGCAATAAAACTTCAGGCCCAATACTCGTAATTTTTTTGAGCTGAGACGAGATTGAAACAGGAATTTGATTGTCAAAATTGGGCCTGTCTGAAATGTCAGTTTCAAAGAATTAATTGGGCCCCAGGTATTTCTCAGCAACTTTTTTACAAAGTGCTCTACTACTACTGCGTACATTTCTACGTAATTATTTTATTAAAAGTTAATCGAGCAGTTGTTACTCAACTGCCAATTAATGCGGGTGTTTAGGGTCGACACCACTTTAAAAATTCAAGTGTAACACCAAAGTTGCACCCAATAATGTTCTAAACGATTGAAGTAGGACGCTTTTTCAGCATATGGGTTTGAATATTTGTATGTCAGCTACCTGCATATGCCCTAAACCGAAATTTCATCATTTCAACATGAGTATTGGTCAAATTCAGAAAACGAAGCGACAGGCTGTAAGAGCGTCCGAAGAATTTTGCCAAGGCGCGGCGGGCAATAAGCGGTACCTATCTTATCTATCTTACCTAGCTTAGGCTGTGCGTTGTCTATTTTGACAATCAGTCAGTCAGGACAAAAGATTCCTACGAATGGTATAGATATAGATGAATTAAGCAGGTACACGAAACCGATTGCGCTATCGCTACCACTTCGATCGCTAAATACGTAGTAAAACGCACTGCAGATTCATGCAAGGTGGGTGTATTTTATTTGCACGTTGCACTCGGTCAATGACCTATCATATACATATTGTAGGCTCCATATGATTCCGTCCTGTCTGCGTTTTTTTTAAATACGTCTCTTGACGCGTAAAAAACCTTGAGTGTGAGTTTAATGCTGGTACAGGGATTCGTTTTCTGTCATCTTTGGAAGCAACATTGTATTTTCATTTTAATTATTTTTCTAGTGTTATTTTAAGTTCTAGTGGGTAATTTTGGTGGTATTTTAACCATCATTACTTGAGGTCTTAGCACAAGTGTGAACAATTGAAATGAAAGTGTGGCATCCTGTTATGGGGCATCCTGATTTGAACGAAAATGTTTCCCTTTGGTTTTGAAGAAAAACGCCATCTTTTTTTTCAAAACCGATGACGGCTGACTTTACTTTTTTTACCAACTCGACTTGACTAAAAAGAATTTATTCAACCCACTTGACATTGGCAAAATTGTCCGCAAGACGGAGAGATGCCACAAAAAAAAAAAACTGGCACACTAAAGAAATTCTTACATCACGTAATTAGTTTGACGTTAATTTCTTCATGAAATGGTATGAGACTCAGTGTACGGCAAAATTGTCCGCAAGACGGAGAGATGCCACAAAAAAAAAAACTGGCACACTAAAGAAATTCTTACATCACGTAATTAGTTTGACGTTAATTTCTTCATGAAATGGTATGAGACTCAGTGTACGTATCTTTAATTTTCTCCTGGTTGAGTAACTGACATATAAACCACGCATAGTCTAAAACACTGGTCTAAAAGACTTAAAATTCAGAGTAATGTTCGTCTTAATGTACAAAAGTGTACTAAGAAAGAAATTTCTGAAATTCAATCCCTGAACGGTACCGCGAGGTCTTAAGTTTGTATGAAAATAACTTCACGTCGACGAATTTTTTTGCACTTCGCTAGTATATCATAGGAATAATTGATTAGAATATAAAGTAAAATATAAAGAATATTAACCACTACTAAAGTTCTGATGTTCGAAGAAACATCCTGTTAAACTATTCCCTTTAGAATACCAAGCCGATGTTTAATTTTGTGCGCTACGTGGAATAAATTCCGTGCTCTTAATACCGTGCGCAACGAAAATAACTTATTTCAGAGTACCAGGATCTAGCTATAGTATTTCAGTCTAAGCCACTGACATATAGATAACGCACTGCCTAAACCACTGGTCGTATAGACTTGAAATTTTCAGTGAATATTTGTGATTTAACAACAGTAAGTTGTATATAGAGGAAAAGAATTTGCGAAATTCAACCCCTAAACGGGTACAGTTTATATGACACGAAGTTGTGCACTATTACACAAGCACCAATTGTGGCCATATAACGTAAATAGATTTTTACAGACGTGTTTCACCTGTACTAGCTCAATGCGAATTACCGTCTTATTTTTGCGGATACAAGCGGTTTCATTGGCAAAACGCCAATGTTCATAGTCACCCGTAAATTCTGCAAAGCGTTATTTAGCGAGTTGTTGACCTCAATCCAATCTATTTTTCGACCCCAAATGAAAGCTATATATTTTTCAAGTAGTGGTTTTTATTTTGTTTACTAGACAGTTTAGCTTGTAGCCTAACATTTCTGTCATGTCTTATAGCATACACACAAGACACGGATAAATCAGCCTGAGCACGTCCCCTGTTGGATATAGGCCTTTCTTATTCCAGGAAGAACGATTTATGCTCACCGCCTTTCCGGGAATTATTAATACTTGTAGGATTTACATGTAAATTTTTATTTACCTATGATAATACAAATCACACCAAGTCAATATGAGTATCACTTAAAGAAAAATCAGATAACCACTTAAAGTACGATGGATAGGTTGTGCGTGGAACAGAAAATTTAAAATAATATTTGCCTAGTTCACGCTGTACCAGCCCTAATATCAAGTGAAACCATTTAGTCCTAAATACGTCTGGAGGTCAACCGAGCGATAGATGTGATGTGCCGACTGCGCTCAAAAGTCGGGTTCATTTTAGAATTTTAAAGAGCATTTGAAATAAGTTTTCTACTATAAATATTAGCGGACATTTTTACACAACATCATCTATTATGTTGTATGCATGTAGGTTTTTTTATTATGTTTGCGTATTTATTGATTACTACACCACCGTCTTCTACCGTTCTTACCGAATCCAGAGTTGAGAAATATTAAATACAAAGAAATTGCTTATGGGCTTACTCCACCCCGTACGTACACGTTGGGCATGTAGGGCACGTTCATAAGGAACGTGACCTGCGAGGCAGTGCTTTGTTTTATGTGATGGTTACCACTTAACATCAGGTCATTCCTTGATTCAATTAAAATAGAAAAAAATAGTGAAAAACCGAAACAAACTAATATACTAATAATATTCTTGAATTCTGCCGACCGAGAAAGTGCATCGTAAGGCGTGACTTGCGAGGAAGGTGCGCCATCTGTCCGTTCCATGAACAAAAAAGAAATCAATAAAAAAAAACTTAGTAACTCCATGAAACATGAAATTCATATTCGTGCTTGATACACAAAATAAGCAAACTTACATTCCAGTTGTGATGATACTTCACTTTAGGTATGTAGGTAGTTATTATAAAATTGTAAATTATAAAATAGGCCTTTGCATCCATTGTAAATGATTCATACAGCGAGGGGTAACTTTTTCATTAAAACCTCTATTCACGGGGCGCTGTAGTGCCTTGTACTTACTATTTTCAACAAAGTTTTGCTAAGTAAATAGTTGTAGTGAGTTTATGTTAATACGATAAACTTAATTATATCAGGGCAGTACTAGCATAGTATATTGCGCAGTAACGATACCTCGACTGCGGAACATTCCGCGCTACCTCGCACAAAAATATACTTCACAGTACAGATATATATACTACGGTAGGTACTCACTAAAGCGTAAACCGAACCTAGAAACTTCGATCTGAAATATTTTGTGTTTGTTCAGATGTTACTGAAAAACTAGTGAACTACTGCTAGTAAACTACACAAACATTTTAAATATTGTGAAATTACAGGCGCATGACGCTTAACACCTGTATGCTTTATGTCAATGGATGCTGAGTAGTGCATCGTAGGGCACGTTTCTAACGAGCGTGACCTACGAGGAAAGGTGGCCCATCTGCTTGTTCCATCAGCAAGTTGTATAAAAAAGAAAATACTCCTCGAAAAGGTTCTTTCGTTTTTGGATAAGCCTCACTGATTTGAAATGGCACCAATAACTGCTTTTCGACAAAAAGGTCAGCTGACGGATCCAAATAAAGGTTTTCGAATGGTGACCTCGAACTGGAAGGCGAAGTGTACTAGACGCACCCTCCCACCCCCACAGGCCGACGACTAATCGCGGGTGGTCGGTGGATGGAGAAGGCTCAAAATATTACCTCCTATTATAAGTATTTACTAGATGATCAAATGCTTTCTTAACCGATTTTTAAAACTGCGTCCTTCAACCTGATGCGTACATGTGTGAGGCCTCATGTGCCCGTAATTTCACCGTCACCTACACCCTTAAAACTAGCACACAGCAAGCTACTTGGTGGCAGAAATAGGCAGGCGGCAGGCAGGTGGCAGTACTTCCCTGGACGAGCCATTTAAAAAGCTCTACTACTACTAAACTTTAGCGTTTGCGTTACACGCTCTATATAGTAAAAGTTTTGTCTGCTAAAGAATACGCTTTCTATTCCAGTGCGTCATGAATTACAAGTCAGAGTGGCGCATGCGCAAAGTTTTGCCATTCAAGCCGCACCACCGTAAACACACTCGTAAATTCTATGACTAGCGTGTTTTTTTTTGTATTGGCAAGATATTATTCCTCTGAAAAACAACCTGCGCCACGACCAGACTCCTGGTTTGCTATTTAAGCATCCTTACTAAACTTTAGCTTGAAGATTGTTGGTTAAGTTTTCTATTTTCAAAGACAAGTCAGCTTAAAAATGATACATGATACAACAGTAATGTAATTACTTGCACTTCGAAACTAAAGAAATATCGGGAAATCCTTTCTTAACACACCTCTACGCATCAAGACGAATATACCCTGAAAATGTCAAGTTCCTACGACCAGTGGTGCGTTGTCTTTATGTCAGTCAGTCAGGATAAAGATTCTTATATTTGGTATAGATTAATGTATTATCTAGTCAGTGATCTCAAACGGTGAAGAAAAACATTGTAAGGAAACCAGTTAGTATTTTAGCAGCGACGATGGGCTTACATCCTGTCACGTATCGAATGTCAACTACTACAAAATGTGGCTATTTATTAAAGTTGAGTACCTGACTACCTCCATTAGACATTTTCAAAGAATCTCAAGAACTTGAACTTACTAAGAAATCCCAGGGGGCATTTACCGTACGTGGGGATTAAAGTAATGACGCTATTTTTTTATCTAGACCCAAACTAAGCAAAGTTTGTACTATAGGAACCCGATAGCTAATTGAATAAGTGCTAAGAATACGATGTAACACTCGGACAGAGACAAACATTTATATTCTCTCTATAGCGTTGTAGACAATCTATACCTAACTCCACATGCATTTGTTTTTCATCATTCGATTCACTATGTTTGAAAGTTACGCTAAAAGTTACATGTATATGTATTGTAATCTTACTATTCTGACAAGTGCAAGTGTTCTAATTTTTTGTATATTTTCATTTACTTTACTGATATTACTTCATATAAGTAAGTGATACAAATATGATGCATCAAACGTGAGAAAAAAGTAATTGTTTGATGATTTCTCATTAGTAAGTGCGTTTAAAAAAACTGTTGCATACATTTTTTTTATGTTTGATCATACATGAACAAAAATACAAAACACGCAGTTCGTTTAGAAGCTGAGGTACAATCAATATTTTACAAAACATCCATTTGTCGAGTGTAAATCGGAGAGTTTTCCCACGTTGAGTTGGGACCCTTAACTAGACCGTTTGACATTACCCCCAACCTTTAACCTTAGCTTAGCTTAGCTAAGTATGTGAACGATTTTGACTGACTACAAACTACATACTGCAGTGGTTTATTTATATATTTTATCTAATGTGAACTAAAAAATAAAGTATTAGGGACGTTATCCTCTCATATTGTCTCGGTCACCCTGCCTTGTTCAGCAAGTTCAATAACCTAGCTACTAGTTATGTTCTGTGCCTTAGGTCGCAGAACCGCGTTCAGTTGACCTTTGCTTTTATCAGACGAAATTGTCTGCTAGACTATTGACTTGATTTACTTTGGTAAAGTAAATTTGGTATTTTTTAAAACATTCGTATCTTTGATTTCAGTGTTACTTTCTATTTCAACACTGCACACAGTACAACCACAAAAAACGAATAGAATACACGCATGTGGAAAGGAAAGTTTAACACTTAGTAAAGTTCCTACATCATCATCAGTAAGAACAAGTCCACTGCTGGGCAGTTACACGAGCAGCTACATACAATAGTAAAAACAGAGATAAAAACTAGTAAACAAGAAATGGTAGTTAATTCAATCAATTTTTCAAAACTCTTAGAAACGATAAACGTATTTCATATTGTCGTTTTGAGTTACACTACACTGCATGCCAGGCAGCGACAACTTGACTTTTGACGGCTACCGAGTTACCCCGCAGTATATTACAAAACAACAATACGAAACTTCGTTAGTGGTTTTTAAGAGTAGCAGTTTCTATGTACACACTACACACAAAGTATTTTTTAACTGGATCAGTTTGGGGAATTCAGATTCCCCACAGGCAAGGAAAACTTTCTTAGAAACCAGAAGGTCATAGTCAATTTTTCGATCTAAGGGGTATGGTATATAACATGATTTAGTCGAATTTATCCGATTAAACTTGTCAATGCCACGAAAAAATAATAATACTGCCAACAGTGCCAACTAATATCTATTAATTGACCGAGTGAACGAAGTGTTTCGATTTCGAGATTAGCCAATAATGCTTTTGTCCGTCTGTCTATCTGTTCTTGCCTGCAGGTCGCATTTTTCAACCAACTTTGATGAAAATTGGATCCTTGACTAACTCAATTTTTTAAGCCGATCGCGATTTTTGATTGGGGGAAATAGCGGGAAGGAAAGTTACGGACGTGAGTGGGTAATAACTATAGATAATTTTTTTGTTTTATATTAAAATGGTCCAAATAACAATGGCCAATGCTTTGGAGTAATTTTAGGCTACCGTTTGCATTATGTTGTTACCCTTTCAAGTAAGATTTCTCAAACAGAGATTGTAGCATTCATCATCATCTTCATCATCATCAATCAACATCAACAATCATCAACAACATGAAGAAGTCTACTGCTAGACACAGGCCTCCTCCATACGTTTCCAGGAAGAACGATTATGAGCACGATCTATTCATCGACTTCCCGCGATCCTAACTATATCGTCAATTCATTGGGTAGGAGGGCGTCCTACGCTTCGTCTTCCGGTTCGTGGTATTCGAGAACCTTTATTCCCCAGCGGCATTATTGTGGCATTTATAGACAGCAATTTAACAAACACATACCTCGTGTTGATACTATACTGGTTTGTTTCATGGATGAAGCTTATATCCTGCTCATAAAATTCTTGGTGACCATAATGAAACGTTTGTGGTTTAAACTGTTTAGTGGTTTCCAACAGCTTAACCAAGTCGGCAACATTGTCCGCTCTCACAATAGGGATTAAAAACATCGATGCCTCGGCGTTCGATCTCATAGACAAGATGTTAACATTGAATAAGAACCAAATAGCTAAGATCAATCGACTGAATATTAAATAAAAGAGGTAGTTTTTGTTAATAGCATTGAAGATTTGTTTAAATGAGAAATAGTATCTCGACTTTAATCCCCTAATCCATACTTTTTCAAATAGTAAGTTAAGTCATCATCTAGATTGTAGTTGATTTTTTCAGTGGATGGGGCACTTTCTTGCTCATACTCCTATTTACAGGATGCTGTAATAGGGTTTGAAATGGAGTAGGCTTCCCCAGTATCTATACCATCATCACAGCTTTGTTAGCTTAATTTACAGAAAAGACAAGGTCAACACGTGCTTAGTTGATGAAGCCAAGGGTTTTCTCACAGTGTTTTCCTTCATCGTGTTATCCAAATAACTTTTAAATTAATTATACTTTTACCAAAGCCTATCCTACCATAAACGTATATGGTTTTTTTAGGAAAGTAGTATGTGTTCGGATCACATCCTAATATTTTTTTTTTGTCCACAGTAAACTTCGCTAAGTTCCTCGGAGCAGCAAGCGCAGCACAGCTAACTGGCTTACACTTACTCAATGCTTTGTTAAATCTATTAGACATTTAAGCTTAACTTTGTTTTTTGCGAGCATTGTTAAAGTAATGTTCCATGTAAACACAAATTTTGAATTGATATAATGCTTTGTTAAATCTATTAGACATTTAAACTTAACTTTTTTTTGCGAGCATTACTAAAGTAATGTTCCATGTAAACACAAATTTAGAATTGTTATACAATATAATACATAAGTTATCTTTAAGTTGTTACCTAATTGTTATATTTCGGTTGAATCAAAAGCCAGTAGGTACTTTATTCGTAACTGTATAATTTGTGACATATCATGTTTGGTTGTGATTCGGTTAGTTACTCTAAGTTTACATAATTCTATTGTAATAATTATGTGGTGCTTATGTGTTTATTTCTAGTCATTGTTTAAATAGAACATTACAATAACTAGATATTAGTGGTATTAGGTACCTAACATAATATGTATTCTAATTTTGGTCAAAGTTTTGTGGCATTATACCTATTCGCTTACAGCATAATATTCTTTTGTTTATAACCTGTATTTGAAATCACAGTACCTGGCAAAATAAAGTTAGCATTTAGGTAAGTTGTTAATTAGGCGTACTTTCATATACTGAGTCTTCCCTATGCTGGGTTGTGCGTATAACTATCAAATTATTTTTTGCATTGGTCTATCTTTCTCTGAGGCGCACGACTTTTATCGTTGTTTTTTTTTCAATTTCTATATTTGTTATAGGAAGACCAACATCTTATTCAAAAATGCTACGTTGTCGAAATAACAAAAAAGCTAATTAGCGGTCTTTACGTTTAGATATAAATTGGATAATAAAATCAAATTGTCATAATCTAATAACCAAAAATAATCATGCGTGACTTCTTGTCCAAATGAAGATTGCGTCAGGTGTTACCTCGACGGTTTCTTTCAAAGATAATTATTAAAAGACCGATGACAGGGACACTTATTATTCTAGACATATTGTCTGCATTCGATTACTTTAGTATGTTTTTATGAGACGGGATAAGCAGATGGCCTGCCTAATGTTGAGGTTTAAAACAGTGCTTAATTTCGTACAAAGGTACAGAATTGTTTGGGAAACAGAAACTTGTAAGTAGCTATAACTTCAAAGGAAGGCTCAATATCGTTGAACTCATGATGCGTTTGAAGTCCGATGATATGGAGTCTACTAATGCAAGTTCTTGCAATTCGGTGAATAGGTTATCTTTTTATAGCATATAAGACTCGTTTCGACGACAACGTAGTTTAGTAATTGGGAAATGCCCTCATTTAGGAATTGCCGTAGTATAGTGATTAGAGAATGCCCCAATTTGGAATTTGTTTTTTGTTTGATTTCGTGGTCTTGAGTTTTGTTCATCTTAGATAAACTGGCATTTCGTTTTCTCTTGGTAATTATAACAGTAAACACGTAGAAATCAGATAGGTACTTCTAGTATTTGTAGTTTTTCGGGATATTCCTGTGACGATGCGTCAGTGTTTGGATATGCTTGTTTTCTTCTGTTCGGAAGAATTTGTAGTCATTACATTCGAGCATAACTTTGTTGTAATTAAATACAAATGCCAAAAATGTTTATGCGCGAGTATTTAAGGTTGTAGGTACGTGTGTTAAAGACTCAAATATTTTGCTCGATCGCTGGAGTGGAGTATCGAGATCTTTTGTGAACCGTGAAAAACGGCTTGATGAAGAGCACTCACTGGTTGTTTAGAAACAAGGTAATGGCTGACGTCACCATCAGTATGATAATGATGTAAATTTTACCTAGGTATGTTATGGTTCTCTACAAGGTGGTATATTATTGTTTTAATAGTTTTAGCTTCTATAGCAAGCTGTTACTGCAAATTAATACTCGAGTTTCTTCAGATAATAAATAAGGCAGCGGTGTAAATGTAATTGTATAAATTTATCTAACAACTAGGTTATTCGTATATACATGTATTTACAAAAAATACAAAAC
Source organism: Electrophaes corylata (assembly GCA_947095575.1). NCBI lineage: Eukaryota > Metazoa > Arthropoda > Insecta > Lepidoptera > Geometridae > Electrophaes > Electrophaes corylata. Next base: position 6,128,004 of record OX352698.1, on the reverse strand, counting down.
GTTCGTTTGTAAATACATCGGGTAATGAGTAGTGAATTGAAGAATAATTATTAACGTATGTGTAGTACGTATGTAGGATTCAAGTCGTAAGGTTTCTTGCGTTTATCGGTCATACATTAGTGTAATAAGGTGACCGTTGTTCCGTTTCGTGACGTCGGAAGCGCGGAAACAGGGATGCGTAGCGTAGGCTCGCAGGATACCCGAGGCGAGGCGTCAAGGACGAGTGTATTAGTCCTTGAAAAGTACTATAGTATAGAATGAAGGTGACTCACCGAGCGGCTGGTGGAGAGCAGCATGTGCGTCGCAGTCAGCACAGATGGCGGAGCGCAACATCCTCTCACGCTGCAGCCGGCGCAGTAGCTGCAGGTGCTGCGGAGTGAACACCGTGCCTGAGCGCTCTCCTACCAGCACCACGTCGCCAGCCTCCCACCACGCTTGCTCACGCAGGGTGCCATCCCGATTGAAGAGCCCGAGGTCCTTGTACCCTTCGGGTGGGCTGAGCGCGCCTGATTCTGGCTCCGGGTAGTGCTCGCAAGATCCGCATCCTGAGCACTCCTCGTTTTCGCCCTCGTCCGAGTACCCACACTCGTCACGCACGACAATAATGTAATCGGCCTCGAAAAATTCATTAGCGCTCTCATCAAAAATAACCCTGTGTTTCTTAGATTTTTTTTTCTCTTTGGTGTCTTTTTTGAGTGATGACTTTAAATTGTCATGATCTTTATTATGTCTATTGTCGCGAGCGGCGCGATCGCCTCGCTCGGAGTGGTCGGCACGCATCTTGGCGGGCGGTCGCGGCGCTGTCTGCCGCGTAGTGGCCCAGGTTTGAATAATGGCGCGAGGAACAAGTCGCGTGCGAGAGTGCTGCGCAGCGCCGTCGGGCCACAGCCGAGCGGAGAGCGATGAACAACGCGAGTGCCGCGAATATCGCGCGTATTAAAGTTGAGTCGAGGAGCCGAAGCTATGCGGGTTCGTAGTGGCGAAACCGGGCGAGTGCGAGTGCCACCCGTCGCCGCCGCGCCCGTCTATTGATCGAACGTGCCCGCCATGACGGTGCCCGACACGATCCCGTCCACCGCCAACAGCGTGCCACTGCCACCGCCATTACCATCGCTTGTGTCATCCGCAACCCATAAACATTACACTGACGCGAACGCCTTGTCATTGGACTCCTGAACGGCAAGCTTCACTTTCACATTAACTCTCGAACTAAGTTCGAGAACCAGTAGTAGTAACCAATGTTAAACTAACTACTTGCACCAATCTCGTTCAAACTTTCAAAAGTTTTACCGGCATTTTTTCAGGATTATTTTATGATTCAGAATGATTTTAGGAAACAGAAAAATATATTCCTTGCTAACATATTTTTATTTCCACAAAAACATGCACCTATATAATAATATACCTAGGACTGCACTGACTTTTTCACAGCTGGTGACCTTGTAATGCTTGAGGCTTCATTATTAAAAGTGCACCATTCATGGTAGCTTTTAATTTATTTGATAAACTTAAATTTTAGTTTTTTATTGGACCGCACCACATAATCCAATTGTAAGTTATTTTTGCAAAACTGCCGCCGTCACATAACCATGGAGGCCAGGATTTGTTTTATTAATTTGATTTCTTACTTATAGTTATTTTAGTAACTTTTGCCCGTAACTTCGTCCACGTGGATTTTGTTAATCCTCGGGAATAAGACTAGTAGTGCTTTTATGCCTTCTAATAAAAAATATGAACTCATAATTCTATGTAAAAAAATATTTGGCTACTAATTTTTTGAACTACTTAGGCATATTTTTACTTAATTATGTAAAAATTAGTAGCCAAATAGACTCTTAGTATATCGACTTATTCCTGAAAACAGACGAACAGGCACGCTTTCACATTTACTGTTGTTTTATGATGGTGTTTCTTATACTCTATAACTGGAAATTTCACGATCAACACGCGTCCAAAGTTCTAGGTACGTATGCCAAGCTACTACAACCAAAGTCATTAGTTTAGAAGCTCATTCCATCTTAAATTACATGTTTCACTATCAGGATAAGATATAAGTCCTCTACTGGATGTATTTAAGAAGGTTTGCCACCAGAAATGACCGAAGTGTCGGTGTTGAGAATTTTGGGAGATATTTCTGCTGCTTACGCCTCTTATGACATCTATGAGAAGCCATGCGATGGAGGGGTCCTCTCCTACGCCAGCTTTAAACAAATAAACAACTTAGATTAACAAAAAAAACTAGTATTAATTTTTATAGAGTAGTACGAACAGTAAATTATTTTTAAATTTGTATCTCACTATAAGTTCTTGTGAGAAATAAAGTATTTAAATTGATAATTGAAAGTACTGGTGGTCTAGTCGTGGGTTTGAATACAGGAATTTTCTATTACTAAAATTATATGCGCAAAGCTGGTGCTCTTTAATGGTGAAGGAAAACACTGAGGATACCTGTAGCTAGTTGCACCTATGGACTCTATGTCATGGTATAGGTCCAAGCCTACGTCACCTAAAATGCCAGCTTCTGTTTTTCCTATTGACTATAATCTGGATCTCTAAGGCAAGAGTGAATAGGTGTCTTGTAGACCGTCCTGTTTCATCATCACTTACCATCAGGTGATATTGGAGCTAAAGGATTGTTAAAAAAAAAACCTGTCTCGGGCACCATAAAAAAAAGTAACCACCATGTAGAAAAGGGTACGTGTAAAAAGTTGCGCCTGACACTGCGCTGTATAAATCATCTACAAATTATAATAATAACTCCAGACCATGACAATTAACTATATTCTGGAAGGATTGTGATTCCTCCTAATAAGTTCGATCTTTTTATAATATTTACATTGTATAACATTTATATTTTGTACAATATTATAAAATAGACTAGATTTAATAATAGTACTAATCCCCTACTTCAATCCTTAGATATCGACACGTGTTTCGCTTCTACTCAGAAGCTCAGTTCAGTGTTCTTCAGAAGCGAAACACGTGTCGATATCTAAGGATCGAAGTAGCGGAATAGTACTATGTATTAAATCGTCTATTATATAATATAGCGATGAACTTCCGCAAGGTCACGCCTGAATCAATTAACTATTATGTACAATACCATTTTTTAACAGTATTTTGAAAGTTTTTATAAAATATAAAAAAACAAACACTGATAAAAAAATGGTATTGTACAAAATTTAAATTTTAGAAAATGGGAAATCTATTTTTTTATTTTATAACATTTTTATTCCGCTAGGACTCTGTAGGACTCAAATCCACCCGATGGACCGACGACACAGCTAGGATCTTGGGAAGTCGATGGAAGGAAAAGGCTCAACGTCGTTCTTCCTGAAAACAAACAGGGAAGACCTATGTCAAATAGTAGGTACCTAAAATACAAGCAGGTGATTGACGATAATGTGGAGAGGTTAAACCGCGATGAGAGTAACTGCGATTTTATCTCTTTTTGATGCTGGACTTCGCAGCGTGACAGAGGCGACGATGGTGGCGATGGCAGCGGCGACGGCAGCGGCCACGGCAAACAAGCCAGAGCAAGCGAAAAGTTTAAACATCAACTGTCGAATTGGCCTTGTACTCTTTGTGTATCTGTTCAGTTGTAGGACGTTTTTGGAGTGCCCTTTCAGTCTGTTTCCTCTAATAATAATAATAAAAATAACAAACGGACAATCCACACAGCATCATCTAGCCCCAAGCTAAGCTTGTGTTATGGGTACTAGATGATGATACTTAATACAATACATTACATACATAGATATTTTATTATACATAGAAAATACCCAGAACCCCCGGAATAAATATTTGCAGATCGTGCAAACATTTATCCCAAGGCGGGAGTCGAACCCGCAACCTCCTGCGTCGCAGGCGGACATTCGCCCGCCGCGCCACATCGGTCGTCCATGTCCGTGTGTACATGGTATCAGTATTCTTTCATAATTCCGTACTGTTAGCGCCACCTAGTGTAACGAGGGCCTAAATGGGTCAGTAGAATGAACAACGACGGTACGCATGTGTTACAGTGCCATCTATGAAATATTATTTTAACCTTTCCCGCATTTGTTAACTGATGAAACCCAGCTGATATCGTTTCGGGCCAAATTCGTAGATGGCCAGTGGCCAGTGTGTGTATAAGTGCTTTGCCAAAGAGGTTGTAGGTTTATACCTAATGATTTTTATGCATAAAAGTAGAATACTGTAATTTTCGTACAAAATTCATATACCTTTTCATTTTTCTTTTCTTTTTATCAGCTACCTTTTGGTACCGTCTAGTTGGTCTTAGGATTTCAGGGCAACGTAAAAAATAGCATCCATGATCAATATCTTCGTTTGCTGTCCGAATTCAAGATCCTTTTTCGTAAAAACGGATGAAAAAATATATCAATTTGAGCAAACTTTATGTTTGCTTAAGTGATATTTTTTTTCAAGTCGTCCCATTACCCGTCCGAAGGACCAACGACGTTGTAAAGGTTCAAACGAATCCTTCTTGGAAATGTATGGAGGCTTATGACCAACAGCGGACTTCTCCGGGCGAATGATTTCACTATGACACAGTCTATTACTCTCTTAAGTTGAGCATATTGGTCTGTATTGATATTTTTTCTGTAACAATATGACCTGAATGGTACCTACTTAGGGTGATTAAGAAAACTACCAAATTAAAGTTAAAAAAGTATATATAGGTACTATAATACGAGTATAGTCATTGTTCAAAAGTTAAAACTGTATACATAAACCTTATTCTAAAAAAGATTTGAAAAATTACGAGCACTCGAAAATTACAGATACTTAAATAACCTAAAAAACCTAAACAAGTAGGTAGGTACCTATACTATAATAATAACAACCACAAAAAGAAAGAACATGCTAGGTTACACCACCGAGTAGGTTCACAAAAATGCCATAATTTATTAATTCTACAGATAAATAATGTACCTAATCCTAAAAATAAATAATCGAATCCTAAATAGCTACATACCGATTATGTTATAAGTTTATTTATGAGATTTTTCGAGCCGAAAAGCTCATAGCTCAGTTTAGTGGTGCTCGGTCTAGGTGAAGCTGCACTGGTTTTTAGACTTTTCTCTGTTCTCACAGCTAAATTAATACAAGAAATTGAACATTACTTACAAGAAGAAAATCGGTTAAACTGTTGTCTTACTTACTACACAACTACTGCTTCTACTTACTACCTAGTCTCACGGGACTTTTTATTGATAATCGTATAAATACTTGAAAGTACAATATTAAGCGAAACTACTTTTATTCAAAAGATTTGGCTGATTCTAATTTTTTAATTAGCTTTCACTTTTTCCAGCTCCTGTTTTATATCAGCTTCTGATCATTCATCAGTTTTCGGTTTCTCACTAGCTTCTACTTGATCAGGTTCTGTTTTTTTATCAGCTTTTAGTTTTTTAACTTCTTCTTTTGCTTCTGATATTTCATCAGCTTCTATTTTTTCATTAGCTTTTGATACTTTATCAATGGCTACTTTTTCGTCAGCTTGTAATACTTCAATAGCTTTTGCTGTTTGCGCAACTGCGCTTTCTGTTGTTTCATCAGCTTTTGATTCTTCATCAGCGTTTAACTTTTCATCAGTGTCTAACTTTTCATCAGCTTTTAACTTTTCATCAACTTTAACTGACTCATCATCATCATTTTCTTCTGAATCTTCTCCAGCTTCTGATTCCTCACTAGTGTTTGCTTCATCATCAGCTTCAGTTGCTTCATCATCTTCTGTATCTTCATCAGCTTCTGACTTGGAATGAGCTTTTGATTCATCGTCAGTGTCTGGCTCTTCTCCATCTTCTGTTTCTTCATCCGTTTCAAACTCTCCGTCAGCATTTGATTCGTCTTCATTTTCTGACTTTTCATCAGCTTCTAATTCTTTGTCAGCATTTTTTTCTGAGTATTTTTCATCAGAATCAGATTTTTTAGCTTCTAGTTTTTCGCCAGCTCCTGAATCTAGTTCATGTTTATTAAGAGAGTTGAAAAACAATTGAACAGATTTATGCTTTAGCATGATGCTATTGGAACTTCTCAGGTGTAAAAAGAATCTAAAAAAAGAGTCTTTATCGACAATATCAGCATCAAGCAGTGTCTGCAGGAGCTCACTACTGTTGTCACTCACCCAATCGGGCTGTTCAAAAGTTTCCTGTAATATAAATTAAGTACATTAATAAAATAGACACAGACAAACGCGCAAAATACTAAAATTATCAGTCTGAATATTGCAACAAATTCATGTGTAAAATATGCATGTAAAAAGTTTAAACCAGCCTTACCTAAGAAATAATTGCCATCAGAACCTTAGACCCCGCGATTTACGTAGCCAAGATCGACTCTACCGAGATTTAGATTATGATTTTGATATACCTCAGTGCGTCAATAGTAGCTTTTGTACTAACCATTTTGTTATAGGAATTGAATTCGCTTGGGACTATTTTTAGGTTTTGGCATCTGTTCCAAAATGATTACAGAAATGTATCGACAGCCTACCGACCGTAACTTTCGGGACATTAGTTACGAAGATTCGAGCCTCCAACAGATCAAAATACGGAGACCCACGAAAATGCAATTTCAAATTTTCAACTATGGAACTACAAATTATATGAACGTTAACGAACTACTAAAACTAGTATAGAAACAAGCTGGCCGATTATACTATATAAATACATAATTACACATAGACTGCGTATAACTATCTAAGTGGGAACCATGGCGTTATCCATTTAGATACATGAAAGCTAAATCTATACGTTTCTGGGAAGAACCATTTCGAGCCTTTTTCATACAGTATAATTTATTCCCATTCGTCCCCGATGTGGTTCCCGATGTGGATCCCCGATGTGGACCACCGGAAATAAAATAGGGACAAACTACTTTTCATTGTTCGATACAACTTATTTTATTTATTTACATAATGTAGGCTGACCAACAGCTAACTAAATACATAGTATTTAGCTATTGTAAGCTAGAGGCAGAGGAAGAAATCGGTTGCAGCAATAAGGCTGCCGGTTGTACTCAGTATTTAAAGAATAGTCTGTTGTTTTTATTTCTCTGCGTTCAGTGAAGAGTAATTCTATCTATCTATTATTATTCTTAGTTTTATCTTGATAGCCAGACACTAGTAGCACGGCAACCGTTTTTAGCTTGCGGAGTTTTTATATTGATAAAAAATAGCATTGTTACTTGAACACAAACCAATACAGGGTGTAAAAAAATAGTGCAGGAATAATTATGAGAAAACACACACTATACACTACTACTGAACATTATAATCTGAATCTCTTTAAGGTAAGAGTGAATAGGTGTCTTATAGACCGTCCTATTTCATCGTCGGCTTCATCGTCACTTACCGTCAGGTGAGATTGAAGCCAAAGGACTGTCTATAAATGATTAAAAAAAAACTGACGTTCGCGGTTTTTTGCAGCAAGTCCGTTTACTGATTATCAATTCACTGGAAACACGTTGGTAGATCGCCATTGCCAGAGTGATAAGGATCTTACCTCTGGAAGATGTGGGAAGATGTGGCAGATCAAGACTAAGAAGACGCGCCAGACATCAGAGTGCAACATTTGGTGCACAATGTTCTAAAATAAGATTATTAAATAAAAATTCAACAAACCTTAACAGCTTTAAGGCAATCCATTTTAGCGGTTTTGTTTTTGATATAGTTTTTGAAGATAGGGTGGAAAAAACTGATTGCGTCCTCCAAAGTCAGGGCAAAGAGATCTTCTTTTAAAAGCTGAGGCAAACTAAGTATAGCTCGTACCACATAGAAGTTAACTTCACGTGAGGTAATATTGCAAGCACGTTTTAAGTCGTTGATTTCCAAAATTACACCTTTTAGTTTAATGTCCTGTTGGAATAGTTTGTGGTCGTTCCATCTAGTAAGACACTCTATCACCTTAGTTAGGAACACTGAAAAAATATAAGAAGAATATATAAAAAATATGCTTATGTATCTTACTTTCGTGTAAAGTTTTTAATTGATTCCATTTAATAATTACAAAGATATTGAATCTGTAAGTTTGCATGGGAAGTAGATAAACCATTTTAAATTAAAACTTTTAAAAAATACTTACTGTCGGGGTCTTTTGGAATAGTTTTGTTGAAATCAGGCGTGCTGTCAGATGAGTAATAAGACTCGCAGTCGCTAGAGTTAACATTGAACCCAATGTATTTCTCCTTCTCATCGGCATCAGATGTTGTTGATGTGTCTGGAATTTATAATTTATACTTACAACATTGGACTATATCTATATATTTTTTTGTAAACAAGTGATTATGACAATGTTTTTTTCAACGTATTAAAACCCTAGTATTCATAATAAGAACCGTTATTAATATGAATTTCACTTACAGTCTCCATACTGCTCCGTATCACATCGTAATTCTGTGTTATCGGGGCTGTGTTTCGATTTACTGACGACAACGAAGTTATGATGAAACATTCAAATAAGAATACAATAGTGTACCCACCTTTCTCCAATATAGCTCCGTTTAGTTTCGCATTTACATGCACTCTACGTTTTTGGGCTATAACTGAACCAAGAATATCACAATTCTTGTTTATACAAGACTTCTCGTCAATAAAAGACAATGAGATTTTCACATTGTCTTTTATAACAACCTTGTCCATGATATAGGCTCTTTCTATAGTGACGTTTTTTCCGATGGTGACGTTATTACCAATGAAAGAATTTGAGATAGTTGTATTATCACCCAATATAGATGCACCGCCAATTAAAACATCATTTTCAAGATTGCAGGACCTGTAATACAACAGGACAGGTATTTAGGTAACGAACTTGACCGAAATTAGTAAAGTAAAGTAAAAGTTTATTCAGGCATAATAGAGTACAGAGGTAATAGATACATATTACAATCAAATAGTATCACAATGAGTACATATTCGAATTTATGCCATCAAGTTGAAATTCACTCGGGTAGGTACTTAGGTAGGTCTAATACGATGATATTTTTTTGCAAGTATTGCCTCTAAAGAGCAAATAGCATCAAAGCCACTGTGTACCGGACCGAAAGTCATAAGATCAACATGCCTGCAAATTCACACAAGAAGCACCAGCCATTGCACTGTAGATACTAAAACTTACATACCTGCTAAGTGTAGCAGTTTTGTTTACATAAATATTTTTTCCCATAGGTACAAACTCCTGGCGTGTATCTGGCACAATTGGTTTTGAATATGTCCATGTGTGCAGAACTTCACTACTGTAAAAGATATTCAAACAATTTGTTAAATATATAAGTTAAAAACCATTTTACCGAATACTTTTGGCAAGGAAACATTAGGTGGGTAGGTAATCTACCTCATTGTTAAGTTTGTAACCAAGCTTACTCAAATACTCACCAAATAGTTTGGTAGGTCTTCCAATTAGTTACAGCAGCAGCAAACTGGCTCGACTCCACAAATGTAGAGTATATAGAGACATATGCTCTTAGTAATATATTCTCTTGGTATAGTACACCACGTATAAAGTCGTCTCTTGTTCGGAATTGATCGTTAATAGTGAACAGAGATGGTACAGAAGGAGAGCATACTGCAATGTTAGGGTCGACCAGACTATGGTGCAAAGTGACATTAGGATATTGGCGAAAGATTCTCTGAAAGTAACCATTTATAAATCATCTTCATCATACTTACTGGTTTCTACAACTACTAGACACTTATGGTGGTACAGAAAGGGAGCATACTGCAATGTTAGGGTCGACCAGACTATGGTGCAAAGTGACATCACGATATTTGCGAAAGATTTTCTGAAAGTAACCATTCAGCAGCAACTAGGCCGCTGATAGGCCCTTTTCGCATGATGGTTAGTGGTTGCTAGATGAGCCAACCGTATTTATAAACCTTATTAAAATTTAAATATTGCTCAAAATTAGTTTTTGTTATCTTTGGAAGCAACACTTTGTACATTTTAGATGTTTTTCTAGTGTTAGATGTTTTATGTTTTGATGTGTAATCTCGGTGGTATTTTATCCAACATTACTTGAGGTCTTAGCACAAGTATAAGCAGAAAATAAATAATTTAAATAATCTTCGACTTTTTCTCTTTCTACTGAATCGACTAAAAACTATTTTATTCAAGTACCTAAAATACAAAGAATATGGACTAAAAGCGGTAGAAATGCAGCTATAATAGCAACCTAATACACTAGTTTATGCTCTTTTCGCTTACGACAACGTCAAGATGTGAGAAAATAGCGCATATACATTCATTAATTCAATTTTTAGAGTTATTCAGTACATTGTCCATCGTTTGAAATGACGGAAGTGCCATTTTACACTTTTCGAAAAATATCATACTTGTAAATTAAAAACTCATAAACGACCTTATTTCTTTCAGATAGGTAAGAACTATCATAATAATGTCGCGTTGACATTTCTGTGAAAGTTCCCGGACGATTTGTTGTATTTTTTATAATATATTTGAAAATAATGCATTAGATCACTCAAAAACAACGTAATAACTGCAAAAAAAGGAGCGTAATGTGTGTATAAAATGCCATGTGTAGTTGAAGATTGTGATTCAAGTAGAAAACGATAAGAAAATGAGGATGTGTCGCTATCTTTCCATTTGTGAGTTTTACTGGAAAATTTGTGTTATTTATAGAACCAAATGCTCAGAATATCTTTGTAAATTATGTTGTCTCCAGTTTTCACATACATTTCCACCTGTTTTATTAAGTTTTCATACGATAATTACAACCAAAATAATTTAATCATAGTAATGTAGTAAATTGTATCGATGAGTAAAAATGTCGATGATTTTACCATCCATAATCATTGTTTTAGATTTCCCAAAGAAGAAAAGATGAAAAATGTATGGTTACAACTCATACAAAGAAGCGATAATTGGACACCGAATAAAGTCATTCACGTCTGTTCCAATCATTTCACAACATATTCATTTCAACCTAATGATCAAGTAAAATATCGGCGGCTAAAGCCATCTGCAATACCAACATTATATTTAACGCACGAATAAAAACTTGAGAGGTGTCAAGGGACACCCGGATGGAACGAAGTTCAATGCGAAATAGAAATGAAAATATCTGGCTTGCTTTCTATAAGAGAGAGAGAGACAGACAGAGAAACATGCGACGCCGCACAGCTTACAATAGCTTACTATAGCAAAAAGTGTCGTGACAACTTTTCGTAAGAATTTTTTCCGTCTAGCCCCCTTTCACAACGCGCGATAAGGAACTTCGTTCCAAAAACATTACGATGTAGGACCAGGTGGTGCAAGTTTGCACTATCAAATACTCGATCTTCATTGTAAGATTTTTACCATTCGCCTAGCCAAACTGTTGTGCTAGTTTTTTTTGAAATAACTGCTAGAATGCTAAGTATTTTAATTTGAGCAGTCTGGAGACGACCTGCTTTATGCTCACGCTTGCTGTGGAAAGTTCATCGCAACGAGGTTCATTTCGAGCTCGCCTCTACCCGATTATTACATCCTTATTACAACCTTTTTGATTCATTCGCTAAATAGTTTTACAGTAGCCATGGCCGACGTAGGTAGGTACATATGTTAAGTTTGCAGAGAGTGCCCGACTCACACTGAAGTGCTTTTGTTACTGACCGACATCGAATGGCTCGTTTATTTTTTCTATATTGTTTTAATTAATAATAACTAAGCATTTGGCTGCAGTGTAACTGAAATCGATAATACAAAACTTCGTTCATCGTATCTAAGAGTTGGTAGCTAGCCCTACAGACATACTTTATTTATCGATATCGAAGTCGACATAGTTACAACACTAACATCACAGAATACTACGTAATATTCGTAAATGTTAGTGATATCTGTTCAAAAGACGGATTTAAAAGTTTGTATGCATCTCTTTCTTGTACCATTTCAATATCGTAAGTGAAAACAGTACAAATTTTGTGTAATTGGTTGCTATTTTATCATGTCTTCTACTAGTCTTCTAATTCTTACTGGTTTCTACAACTACTAGACACTTATGGTGGTACAGAAAGGGAGCATACTGCAATGTTAGGGTCGACCAGACTATGGTGCAAAGTGACATCACGATATTTGCGAAAGATTTTCTGAAAGTAACCATTCAGCAGCAACTAGGCCGCTGATAGGCCCTTTTCGCATGATGGTTAGTGGTTGCTAGATGAGCCAACCGTATTTATAAACCTTATTAAAATTTAAATATTGCTCAAAATTAGTTTTTGTTATCTTTGGAAGCAACACTTTGTACATTTTAGATGTTTTTCTAGTGTTAGATGTTTTATGTTTTGATGTGTAATCTCGGTGGTATTTTATCCAACATTACTTGAGGTCTTAGCACAAGTATAAGCAGAAAATAAATAATTTAAATAATCTTCGACTTTTTCTCTTTCTACTGAATCGACTAAAAACTATTTTATTCAAGTACCTAAAATATATACTTATTTATTTTTTTGCCACTTGACAAAATTGACTGTCAAATGACAAACAGTTTCCATATACCATATATATGACAGAAATCCTGGATTTGTTTTCATGGATCCTTGAAAGCAGCATTGCTTTTTCATTTTTATTGTCTTTCTAGTATTATTGTAGGTTCTGCTGTGTTATTTTGGCGGTATTTTAACTAATATTACTTGTTGTCTTAGCGCAATGTGTGAGCAGTTACAATGAAAGTGTACTATGGTATCTTGATTTGAATAAAAATGTTTCCATAAATAAAAATGTCATGTTTTTATATAGTACCAATACTACTAACAATGCGGTCACAAAACTGCCTTCCAAGAGTGGTAACAACAGCAAACTCTTCCAAATATCGTCACTTGTAGGGAGAACTCATGAATCTGCACTTTTCACGAAAATGATTTTTTATGCCGAACAGCTTAAAATTCTTTCAAAAAAAAAGCTTAAAAATATGCTTTCAATTTAATTTACAAAAAGATATAAAAACTCAAAATAGGTCCTTGGGAACTATTTGAAAAGTGCAAAAACATATTTTTTATAAAGTGTTTTTGCTCTCCAGTAAAATGTGTATTTTGCAGATTCGTGAATTAGCCATACAGGTGATGATGAGGAAGGTCTATGAGGTCTATGAGGGAGGTCCTATGTCTAGCAGCTATGTCCTAGATCTTCAGGAAGGACAATATCATATCATTTAATATAACCAAGCACAGTCAAGTATACATACGACGGGAATGTCAATCTGCTTGTCAAACTTAGACTTGAGTTTCTGGTACACCAGGACTTTTCTTGTTTTAGCATCTGTTGTCAAATAAAATGACTTGTTGTGTATTACCAATGAATGATCATGAGTAAGTAATTTGTAGACCAACGTCATTGCAGTACGTCGATGTTTTTTGACATTTTGTCTAAAAAATTATAATTGAGTTATTAGTTACAGTGTTATTTATTAGTAATTACAGGCACACGAGGCTTTACACCTGAATGCCTCAGGTTGATGAACGCAGATCAGTGCATTGTAGGCACTTTTACACTTAACACTTAACATCAGTGTCCTTATTCACTGATCGCCATATACCTACTTAAAACGTTAAAAAAATAAGTAGGCCTTTGCACCTATTGTGGATGATTTATGGAGCGTCAGAGAAGACTTTTCAATCGTGCCTCTATCAGATGGAGTAGGCGTGTCTTTCCCAGCACATATTCCATACTCGCAGTTCAAATCAGCCCACAGAAAAAACATGGTCAACACATGCGGAGTGACATACGCCATAGGTTTCCTCACGATGTTGTCCTTCACCGTTTGAGAGTACTTACTAAAATTGCGCAAATGCATTTTTCGCGTATGAAATCTATTGGAGCACGACCGGATTCGAACCAAAGACCTTTAGGATCAGAAGGGGGTCAGGTGGGGGGGCTCCCATTACACCACCGGTGCTCTTTATACCTTATATGAATTTATATATGCTTAATATTCATCCCATCACTATGGTCATTATCTATTTTTAACATGTTAAAAATAGATAGTTTATCTTTTGACAGATTTTTATAAGTAAGACCATAAATATTATATTTTAACTATATTTGAAACATTAATTATCTGCTAAACAACAACGATCACTAAATGCATTTAGGAAGCTAATAATGTCGCTATTACGCTGACGCTAAACATGTTTATCTTGGCAAATGTGATTAGCTAAATAAAATTAAACCAGATTGCTGTGCAAGCGGGCCTAATACTAATAAATTCGGTTAAAAACTTTTAAAAAGCAGTACTAATGGTAATGGATTTGGCTACCTACTTAAGTAACCTATAAAATGTATCAATTACTGTTAAATTTTTAATAATATGTTAGGTGAGTTATATGTTATAATATTTACCTATGCTGTTCCAACAGTGCAGCAAAGTCGATGTTTGTTACAGAGTTGATTCCCAAAAATATAAAATCATCGCTAACTAACAAAGTTGCATTAATTTCTCTCATAACATCCCCCACAGACTTGCATGTATATGATGCGTGTATTTGTACATCCATTATGTATTTCCATAGCCCTTTATTATCCCTGTAATGTAAAGTTACAATTTGTTACTACACTTACTGACCGAGCAAGCGAGATTTCTCTCTCGTTAACTAAGCTTTTTTCCATTTTCGGCTCAAACTCGTTGATCTTGGAAATTTATGGAGGAGGCGTATGTTCAACTGTGTACTTTTTCAGCCTGATGATGATTATGAAAAACAAAGATCTAGGTCATAAATTAATTATAGATTCATACAGTTGAAGCGTAGGACGTCCTCCTGCCCGATGAACTGACGATATTGTTAAGATCACTGGAAGACGGTGAACGGAAAAGGCTCAGAATTGTTTTTCCTGGAAACGTATGGGGGAGGCCTATTTATTTATTTATTTTATATAACTAGCACGGTTACGGAAGCACCAATTACGCTAATTATAAAGATAGTAATGTCACAGAATCAATTTTTATACAGATTCAAAATATAATGTCAAATATGTATATATATATATATATATATGTAATGTCCTATGCCCAGCAGTGGACTTTTACATGCTGATGATGATGCAGTCTATGTTTTCGGAACCCTTACAACACGAGTACTTACGAGCAACCACTTACAATGAACGCTCGCACTTGTCCATTGTAAATAGGTAGGTGCTACAAAATGTACGCAAACTGGGTTTTACATCTATTTGTAGATTTATTTATTTGACAAAAAAAATAACTTTACAATTTTATCAATAGTAGCTTAAACCCCAGGAAAAGTTTGGAAGGATAATCTATTTGCAGGACGCTTATTTAAAGTCGTGCCCCAAGCACTAGCCTTGAACTACAACACTAGTTGGCAATACATTTGTGCCATGTTTCAATTCACAACGCAGTGCCTAGGGGCTAGGGCTTGAATCGAGATGTAGTTCGATGGTAATTATTCTATATAATAACTCTTCTAGGACAAACGATTTTGAGCAATCGCTGTCCAGGTGGGGGGAAAACATGAACATGCGAAAAATATGAGGTTTTCTAGTTGGACTTTGGAAATAAGTTGCAGACACCAAGTTTTACGTTTGCCAGCTTGGGGACATATTTGCAAAATGTACAATCAACGCTCCTGCGATTATCAGTATTTTATCTTTCTACTAGCGGCCGCTCGCAGCTTCGCCTTCGTGGCAGTTTTTTCCCGTTCCCGTTATTTTTTCTGGATAAAAAGTAGCCTACATGTTAATCCAGGTTACAATCTATATTTATTCCAAATTTCATCCAAATCGGTCCACTGGTTAGAGCGTGAAAGAGTAACAAACATCCATCCATCCATCCATACTTACAAACTTTCACGTTTATAATATTAGTAGAATATTACATATCTACCTACCTACTTATATCAGTCATCTGGATCTTATAGCTTTGCTTAGTTTGAAGCTAGATGGTGTTGTGTGAAAAGTGAATAACTTTAATTCCTCACCTTAGAACTCTATCAAGTAGCACCAACTCTAGATTCTTTGAGCATACCTATCTAAGAGGGGTAGTCAGAAGTATGACCAAATATTATATTTGCCGCATACTCATATTCTCCAGTAGTACGTATTCCATACGGGCCAGGTTGCAAGCACATAGCTGCTGCCTAAAGGTCACATTTTTGAACCAATTTTGACGAAAATTGACACACACGTTCCTTGATTTCGCGCATTTTTGATCATGGGAAAAGAGGGTATATGCTTGCTGCTATAGTGCGCGTTATTTATCGACGGATTACAATCAAATTTGAGAGGCGCATAAGGACTTCATTCTACACTAGACGTTACAAAAAATATCCAAAAAGGGTAGAAGATGGGGTAAAAGGATGTAAGTAGGAGTGCGTAATTTTTCGTAACGTTATAATATTATAAGGTATAAGGACGGATTTAAATTTTAAGAAAGGCAAAAAAATGTCTATTATTGCATGATTACATTATATAGGTAATCATGCAATATGTAATATAACGTACGTACGTGGCAGCGTTAGGTAGGTAGGTACGTGAAGAAAGACAAGGCTTTGTTATGGGTGATGATTACCGCTTAACATCAAGTAAGGGGATTAGGTTGTTTCACCCACCAGCAGCAGCATTAAATAAAAACGTCTTCACAGAACCGTTTAATAACGGGTAAGTATAGAAATACATTTGGTAAGCAAGTAGGTAGGTAGGTACTTACTTTAGATATTTCTGGATCCTATACGTTTCTTTGGAACAAAATAATATTGCTTTAGTAATTCCACCGTAAGCCAATTGTTGTAAAGCGTGCTCTATGAGAGGAGCTCCAGCAACTGTTAGGAAAGCCTGAAAAGATACGATTGTGGATTTTATAAACTACGTAGGTAAGTAGGAACATTTTTACTTTCATTACACGCTTCAGGTTTTTTCATAGAAAGGAAATGATAAATTATAGGTACAAACCATTGATTGATATTTGGAGACAGGCCAGAAGTTGTCGTTAAAAGTCTCCATTAGCACAATGGCTTGAACAGCATCTTCTTTACGCGCTTCCATTGTTAGCGTTTCACAGCTTCTGTTAGTTGCAAATTGCAGGCTGCACTTTCCAGGCAGAACAACTTTAGATCTATCATAGAATGACTTAAAGGATACGGAACACAATTACTCCTAGCTGAAAGAAGTGTTTTTTTCTACCACCACGCCCTTTTTATCGATTCCATATCCATAATTCCGTAAATTTTTCGTATAAACACGTGCACCACCCTACCCGGCGAAAACCCCAACTACGTCACGCAAAATACTGCCAGGGGTTCTCTAGTTCTCTGGCGGCAGGGCGGGCGCCGCCCGTATTTGCGAACCCAGCAAGCTGAGTTGCCAGTAGATGTTTAAAATTAGGTAGTTTCTTTTCTTAGCATAGACGAATTAACCACTACTCACTAACTCACTAACTTACCATTGGTTAGTTCGTCTAAGTTTCTTAGGCAAGGGAAATTATTTGATACTCTAAACTCTTAAGCCTATTTAGGTATATGTTTACAGGTTTTCTATTTACTATTATTCTTGTAAAACTATCTGCATGCCTACTTACTATTTACTACTAGTACGCTGAGCTCTCCCCTTATTGGAGGTATCTAGTAGGTCTACATACCTATTTCCCTACAATTGAAACAACTTGTTAGAACGAACATACCTATTTTTATAACTTATTTCCTATTGGCTTTATTATACCTATGTATTAGAAACTATTCTATAATCAAAACTATCGATGGCCGTTCAAACATTCTCCCGAAGCTCGAGTCCGTCGGCGCCGGGGTAGTTAGCTACTACAACTCCTAGAGGCCAGGCGTTGCGAAGGCGAGGCCAGATACGATAAGCGCCCCTAGTGGCAAATGGGGGCACTAGCTTATTTCCATACAAAAATTCGAGCTCGCAAACCGTAATCCGGTATCCGCAAAACGTAAAAAACTCAGAATTGCTGGGCTCTGCATTTGAGTAATAAATTGCGAAAAAGTTTATTTTTGGCAAAAAATAACATATTTGGGGAATTTCTAAAATCCGATCTAGCAACAATGTAACGGTTGTGTTCGGTGCTGCCAGGTTAGGTTTTTTTTTGCCATAATGGCAATGGCATAACCTAAGAATATAACTATCAGTGACAGGGTGACCAAATTATGCGAATCGTATATTAGGTGACTCGGCGGCTTTTATTTTAGACAAAGAAAATTTTAATAGGCGATAAGGCCTCTTGGATATCATGCCAAAACTACGGCAACGCCATCTGTCGGTTAACAGCGACAATTCGAGGTCGTTCTTGTCATAGCAGTTGACATACGATTCGCATATAAGTTACTGAACGTTTTAGATAATCATTTTGTTTAACGCGATAAGAAATTATTAAAAAGATATTATGAGCCAAACCATTATTAAGTGTGGATTCCAAAATATTTATGCGAAATTCTTTAGCGGAAAATTTGTGTCGGAAGGTAAGTAAATACACGAAATATGAGATAGTCTTTCAAATTAATTATAATTTTTACTACGTAGGTATTTATTTACAGGATTATCGTATTACTAATAATGTGATGATCAATGAATTAACAATTATAGGGCTTAAATTATTCCAAAGCCATCATGTTCTGGAGATTATCAAAATACGAATTATTAAATCAATTCATTATTAGTTGAATAATTAATTAAAAGAACCATACATGCAAAGAAATGGAAAATGAGGATGTAGGTATTTCTTTATCAAAGAAACATAAATAATTTATTTATTTTTATTTTATTTTATTTAAAAACATTACATCTATTATTACAGGACCAGGCCTAATACAATAGAGTAGTCATCTATTCAAGTATTTAAACAGGCTAAATAACTAAATACAAGTGTCAATAATAATACAATAAATCGGTAAAAACAATTAGCAACAAAAAAAAACAAAAATTAAATAGAAATGTCAATAAGTAAATAATACAGTAAAATAATAAAGCAAGATAGTTAATTATACAAATGTCAAATAAAAGCAAGAAAATAAAAATAAACGAATAAGGTTGGATACATTAACGGATAGAAAGGGTATACGCCATATCTCTTCCAATATAGGTATCGAGTGAATTTGTTCTGTATGCGCTCCATCATGAGACTATATTTAGCTTCATGTGGAGCCTATACAGAAGCTGCGCTTTCCATTTGGCTTCTGACCAGAGCATCGTACATAGCTGTTAGAGCCCTTATGTTAGTGAACCCGTTAGCTGTGTTGTTGTACAATTTATGCAGCCTCGCCTTGATTTCCCGAATGATCTCCACCGTATACCACTTTGGATAACTATACCTAGTGTTTGCCTTTACTATGCGTTTTTTAGGTACACACGCGTTTAAGATATCATTCAAGGTAGCATACTGCATTTTTAATTTTGATATTAAACAACTTCAAGATTTTCTTTCATTATTAACAATGGGTATGGAATTTTAAATTAGTGACATATTATTATTGGTGAAAACCTATTTCATGCTTAGGAAAAAGTATGAAATATTGAACCGATAATAGTTTTATTTATTTAGTTATTTTTTATTTCATCGTTTTTCATCTGTAACATATTATAGATAATAAAACATAAAAATAATTTGCACGTGATGTTTTGAAAATGTTCATGCGAGAGTTAAAGTTATATAATATACAATATTCATATTGTTTTCTGGTGAACCTAGATCGTATGGTACGAAGAACAGCATGTTCCTGCAAGGCTGGTTTATCGGTTCGAGGTTGCAATTTTTTACATCCCACAACACAACAGTATCTCGTACCACCCATCTATTGTTTTTAGAGTACTTTTTTAACTGAACGTAACGTTATTAATTGAATTAAATAACGTAAACCGTAAATAGCTGTAGGCACTCTGACGTCCGCGTGTTGCTTGAATCTGCCACAACGCGGCGCCACTAGAGTTGTCCAAGAGGCCTATAGGTACTCGTCCGGATCCTACACAACCCATTATTTACCTAATGGGGACCCGTCACAGTTTTTTCTATGAATGCAGTTTTATAGGCCTTGAGAAACTAAAACAAAAAATGCAAAAATTTTTTTTCTACGGCCAAAACTGACTAAGTTATGGGCAAAATACCGAACGAGATTCACTGACCGCGCGAACGGAAGCGATGACGTCACAATGGCCCAGCGCTAGCCGCCAAACCACTGCGCGCCCCGCGTTTCTGTTCGCGATACTCGTCCGACACGGAACGTAACGTCACCAAGTGATTTGATTAGGTTTTTATTAGAAGGTTGTTATTTTAATATAACAAATGAGTATTAGAAATAAGGTAGATATCGGTTTTGAGCAAGCGCAATCCGATAATCTACCTAAAGTTGATACCTTCATGGTATTTGATTATCTTAGTAATCATTTAAATTACACAAGCGCTGAAATTCATGGTTGGAAACTTCAGAGGTAAACAAATCTCATTATCAACCTAATCAGAATAACAGGATAATATGTAGGTAGGTACACATACTTGGACTAGCCTATAAAATACCTAAAAGTTTTAGGTTAGTCAGCCAGGGAAGTTGTGTTTGTTGTTGTAACTACCTACGCTGTTATTTTCAACATTGGTATGTAGATAAGTATGTAGAAACTAAAAGGTTTAAAGAAAAATATTATGTAGGTATAAAATAAATAAAATTAGACTTAAATACTTAATTTGACAGGAATGTACCTACCTAAGTTCTTTGGACACGTAATTTAGAGCTATGAATAAACGAAAGCGTTAGGTATGTTAAGTTTAAAATAAGCCCTAAGAATTTAAATTATATTTTGTCGTAGGTTATACCCAGATTTATTTAAAAATTATACAATAAATAATCAAGGTCAGGAATACAATACAGGAATGCAATACTTCCTTCTTCAATCTAAGCATTCCTCCCACAAGCCTATACTTGACGTAGTTCTCCATATGACGACCGATGTGGCGCGGCTGGCGAATGTCCGCCTGCGACGCGGAGGTTGCGGGTTCGATTCCCGCCTTGGGATAAATGTTTGTACGATCTGCTAATATTTATTCCGGGTGTTCTGGGTGTTTTCTATGTATAATAAAAAATATGTATGCATGTAATGTATTGTATTAAGTATATCAGTCATCTAGTACCCATAACACAAGCTCTGCTTAGCTTGGGGCTAGATGATGCTGTGTGGATTGTTCAGCATTATTATTATTATTATCAGCTTCCACCTAAAAATATAATAAATTCAGGTATATATTTTTTCTTTTTTATTATATATCACTTTTGCTCGCAACTTCGTTCGCGCTTAGATTTACGTACTTCTTTTTCATTCACTTTGGCTACAGTTTTATTACATGTATAGATAGATATCCTCATCCTCGAGGGTACGACGCCAGAGGCATGGAGCAGGAGTGTGGTGGTACTGTTCTTTAAGAAAGGTGATAACACCCTTTTGAAGGAGAGTAGTTACTAATCGTCTCGCTCGTAGGCTAGACGACTTCCAGCCTCCCGAACAAGCCGGGTCCCGAAAAGGCTTCAGTACCATAGACCACATTCATACGCTCCGGCAGGTTATACAGAAGACCGAAGAGTATAACCAGCCACTTTGTTTAGCGTTTGTGGACTATGAAAAAGCCTTCGGTTCAGTCGAAACCTGGGCAGTGTTACGGTCACTCCAGCGGTGTCAAATTGACTATCGGTACATCGAAGTGTTGAAAGGCCTATATAGTAATGCCACCATGACTATCCGACTCCAGGACCAGAGTACAAATCCTATCCAGTTGCAAAAAGGAGTGAGACAGGGAGATGTAATTTCTCCGAAACTGTTCACGTCTGCACTGGAGGATATGTTCAAGCTCGTGTCCTGGAATAGGTATGGCATCAATATCAATGGCGAACACTTAAGTCACCTTCGATTTGCCGACGATATAGTCATAATGGCGGAATCACTGGAAGACCTAGAAACAAGGCTTAGAGACCTCAATATTGTCTCCCAACAGGTGGGTCTTAAAATGAACATGAGTAAGACGAAACTTATGTCAAATGCTCATGTCGCACCCGTACCGGTATATGTTGGAGGTCAGCCGACGAATCCAACTCGGATGGGCAGCGTTCGGGAAATTACGGCACATCTTCTCGTCACTTGGACTGCGACCACGAACCGGAAGACGAAGCGTAGGACGTCCTCCTACCCGATGGACTGACGACATTGTTAGAACCGCGGGAAGTCGATGGATGGAAAGGGCTCAGAATCGTTCTTCCTGGAAACGTGTGGGGGAGGCCTATGTCCAGCAGTGGACTTCTACAGGCTGATGATGATGATGATGAGATAGAATCTATAACTATAATCCCAAAATGATCCCCGATATCCCGGGAAACTTGTGGGATATTCCCGCATTGGGGAATATTACCGGGAACGGCACATTTTATTGTAGTTAGACCTGAGTACGACCCTGGTTTTAACCCGACTACCGAGGAAGGGTTATTAGAAACTTCACTACTTACATTTTTTATCATTTACTTACTCATTGAAATATACCTAGTAGGTACGACCCTGTATTTTTCTTTAACATTCGTAAACAAGCTTTAGTAAGCTACCTACGCACCTGTTTACCACACGAGTAATGATTGAGGATCATTTTGATGTAAGTAGGTACCTCCATAATATACCAACTATTATCATAGTTGGTATATTATGGAGGTACCTACCTACTTACATCAAAATGATCCTCGCAACAAAATCTTGAAGTTTGGCACGAAAGCGGAATTTTGTCATCCCTCTTCATGATAGTGCACCATTTTTTGCGCACTTTCGGGACCTTTGGCACATTGAAAAATAGTTTTTTAGGTGTACTAACTGAAGTATTAGTACACTTCGGTACTATACAGTACTTATAGTTCGGCATATTCACGTAAAAACCACAACACGACCCGCGCAGATCGAGTGAACTCTAATAAATGAATTGCGGAGAGCGCGCCCGCGGGCGGAAAAGATTTCGTGACGTCACATGAGCTATTCGGCCGCCCCGCGGTTGACTGGTACAAAATGTGTAATATCTTCGCAACCAATGGAACGATTTCAATGATTTAAAAAGTATCGTACCTAAACGAGTAAAAGGAACACCATTACATAGATAATATATGCATTTTCCGACTTGGTACGGGAGCTCATTGAAGAAAAAGCAAAAACTTGGGAGACAATATAATAATAAGGAATAATATTAAATGCTTGTAGTTGTAGGTGTCTGTAGAAGGATAATGTACATAACACAAGTTTATTAACACTAAACCACAGTCCATTTTTTTTATGTCATTGGCAAAAAAATTTTGTTTAGACTTTCTGATTGGAAAATTGGGCTAATTTATGCTACCTATAGCTATTATCTTAAAAAAATTTGGCGACATAATGCTACTTGGCACTGGCACAGGAAACTTGGCGAATCAGTCGAGCAATAACCTAGCAACCCTGGTTGTGTTGTTGTTGTTGTTTTATTTCTGATCAAAGTTTGATTGCAAACTGAATTAAAGATTTCTGTGCGTGTAGGTAGATGTAAAGTGCAGAATTTTTCTGCTATATATAGGTATCTAATCAAACCATTTATCAACGCTAACCTTTATCCGCTATATCGCTACCGTAGTAGGTATATAAAAGTGTCGCGATTCTTCTAATACCATTACTAAGTCTGTGTAGTAGGTACCGAAGTGTATCTAGGCTAGATTATTTAGTTTTCTCTAAAATTACGAAAGCTCGAGTCAACATGAATAAGAAATAAAATAAAAAAATATTAATCTTGGGCGTTGTCGGGTGTGCAGTAGGTACGAGCAGCGCAGCGCGCATGTCAGATCGCCCCGCCGCCGCGCCGCCGCCGCTAATATCGATTTTATTGTTTCGTGTCTAGTCTGATGGTGGAAAGATGGTTTATGCCGCTTCGTGATTGCTTATCGCTTCAAAATAGTGAAAATACATAAGTGCAGCGATCCAGAGCGCGACGCGGCCCGTTATTCAATTCCATCGAATTCGTTTCATGAACTTGCACCAACTGCTAGTGCATGTGAATAAATAATATAATTGTAAATTTTCGTTTAATTCATTCAGTGAAAATTGATAAAACTCAGTGACCCAGTTCAGTGTTACTATAAATAGGTACCTATTCATATATCTATAGAACTATCCCTTTACTGAAGTTTATTAGTGTCATTCTGTTAATAAATTGTATGATTTCATTGTTTGTACCTGACATTGTGACTGCCTAAAATTGTGTATTGTTTTGTATTTTTAAGGTGATGGGTTCATGTTGGTTTAAAGGCACATCAACTGCAGACATTGACCCTGGACGTGGTGCAAGTGATGTGGGCAGTGGTATAAGTGACGACCCTCCATCTTTAACTCCATCCGATATGTTATTGTACTCAAAGATTCCCGGTTACATTATGGAAGTGGTGCAGCTAATAGGCAACGTCAGGCAGAAGTAAGTTTATTCTTTAGAGTCTATTTATAGGTACCACCTACTTCATGTGTCTAGAGAGCTACCTATACAGAAAATCTAGAATATTGAGCGTACTTTAGAGCTAAGTTAGACATTAAGATCATGCTCTTTTTGAAATTCATACATAACTTTATAATAAAACTGCACACTGAAAGTAGATGTGTTTGCTAATGCTAGGCATTATGCTCCGCTAAATTAATAAATAGTAGCCATTCTGTATGAATAGAAGTAACCATATTGCTGCTGCTTGTCAAAAATGGTCATGATAAAAGAATAAGTAATAGGTCAGGAACCGTTTCACCATCATACAAACTAAATCTTAGCTATACACATTTAATGTCATCACATGGTTACACACTTAACAAACTTTATAAATATGTGATGGTTTTAACACAGTCACAGTGGTAAAATCAGTCGCAAGCCCTACTAGGGCACTACAGAAAGGAAGCTGGCTAACTGAACTTTTTTTTAATGGTATGTACACAATACCATTTAAATAAGTAATGTTACTTATAGACTTTCTTGTTTTTTAAATCTCTTTTCTTTTAATTTGTCCGTATGGGCATTGAGCTAGAGTTTGGTCAGTTTTCGTTTGAGTATCTGCATGAATAGAAAACTCCCAACAGTATTTCCATTCGGTCTTGTTTCTTCTAATCTACATGCTGTAGATCTTGAGGGGCTAACAGACTAATTTTAAATGTTTGGAATCAGTTGGACTATGTTAACCTACCTTTTGCTTTGCAATCTTACCTTCACAACATATTCCTAAACTGAATCGATCCGTTAGACAGATTCAATGACACCGTATGAAGCATATCACTACGAAATAAATGCCATAGAGTCTGTCCAAACGGAACAAGATGTCATAGTGATGGGTTGATTTACTAAATCTGTCTATTTATTGCATGGTTAACTTTTATGTAAGAGCATATCTATCAGTCAACACAAAATAGAAATCTAGCTCCAAACCGCATAGCTTGTACTATGGGAACCAGACGACTTACAGAATTCTTATATACGTTTTTTAAATACACACTTAGGATAGGGACAATATAACTCGCACACAAATGTTTGAGCTTGGTGGGGATAGAACCCATAATCTAGAATACAGAAGGCAGAGCTACTACTAACTAAGCTGTAAGACCAGTCAATAATAATATGATACTTTTAAGAATAACAGTTGATACTGATTTGGTTTTGTTATTGCACTCAAAGAAAATACAAAGCCCCTCAAAATGGAGTAGAGTCCTTCAATTAACAAATTACTTACATTAAAATAAATATCATATCAGATAGAAAACGTGTTTTAAGGTTACATGGGTTACATGAAATATGCAGACGGCAAAATGGCGTCCACCGGTCGATGAGACAACGCCCTATGGGGTGGTAGGTGCTTGCAATCAATCGGTTATTAAATACCCCTTCCGCTTGCAGGTGGGTGGTTGCGCCTATTGCCCACCCCGTTTATCCCAGAACCGTATTGATTGAGACTGTGTACGCCCTGAATAGCATTTCCTGCAGTTAATTTAGCAGTCATGGCAATCATAAATGTATATCCCATTTATTGACCGGTCGAACGAAGAGTCTCAGTTTCGAGATTGTCTATTATTTTGTTCTCGCCAACAAGCCACACAAATTTCTTGACTTATTTAATATTTAGTCGACATCAATTTTTGATTGAGGGGCGAAAGTAGCTTCCCAACGGTGAAAGAATTTTTCAAATATGTCCAGTAGTTTCGGAGCTTATTCAATGCAAACAAACAAACAATAAAATCTTTCCTCTTTATAATATTAGTATAGAAAAACTAAAACTCATTTACGCGTTTAGATCCGTTTATACCCGCGCAAAGATGGTCTTTCGTATGAGGTCGGGGTAGCAATTAAACGCCGTCGCCGTTGTCAATCGTGTAGTCGTTGGTTTAAAATTAACGCGAAGACAGTTGCACTGCTGCAGCCAGCGAGCGCATATGCATATGTGTGTGTACTAGCACACTGCAAAATGGCCGTGATAAGAGCGTGCTGTTTTGACTACTCAATTTGAAAATATATTCAATACAAAGTAAATACTTCGTTATTTAAAATCAAGGGCTTACACAGCTCGCGGAAATGTAAGCATTTGATTTAATTTTAATCAAGAGAGCGAAGCGATGTCATATCTCTGCGGTGACTTAAGCGATTTTGCTTTGTACGTAGTTATGTTTTATAAAAATAAATGCGTTAACTGGTAAACATCAAATCAAAGGTGTTATCGAGATATGGAATTTTAAAGCTTATTTGATTTAAAAGTTCTGGTTGAAAAGTTTTTTACTTTTATTTTTCGTATACCACATATCAAATATCAATACAGGTAACTTCCATTAGGCCATCTCAGTTCGGGGCGTATTATTAAGATAAATGGTCTGACGTGAGCCAATTTACACTGACTTTTACTCAACTGACAAGACCGCTCTCATTATCTACTCAGATGATAAATCACTTGGAGACTACAATCTTTCATAGTAACTCTTTCAGTTTTTCATGGTTGAATGACCACAATGACAAAAACTCATACTTCAAGACCTTCACTTCAAAGGCACTTCTCAGCGCCAACCTCAACGGCAACTCCATCTGCCAACACCAACGGTTCTCCAATTAACAAACCCGTATTGAACATTATCTCTATTAACATAGAAGGGTTTTCCAGTAGCAAGGCCCAACTTCTTGCAAACCTATGCCAAAGTTCTCGATGTGATATTCTGTGTGTTCAGGAAACTCATCGAGCTATCGACCAACTAAGACCAGATATACCTGGAATGATTCTAACTGCTGAAATTCCACATAAAAAGTACGGCAGCGCTGTCTTCGTACGATCAAACTTCACTGTTCAGTCAACAGATACCAGATCAGATAACTCGATTGAAATTATCACCATTGATACAGGAAACTGCACAGTAACTTCCATTTACAAGCCCCCGAAACAACCTTTCCAGTTTAATAACACCAGCAATTTTCACAAAAGACCTATTCAAATCATAGTAGGTGACTTCAACAGTCACAGTACCACCTGGGGTTACAAAGATGCCAATGCTGACGGCAATGCAGTGGAAGAATGGGTAGAAGCAGAAAACCTGGTTTTGATTCACAACGCAAAGCTACCCGCGTCCTTTAACAGCGGAAGATGGCACCGTGGTTACAACCCGGATCTCATTTTTGCCAGTGATAACGTAAGCAAGATGTGCAAAAAAACTGTTCACCAGCCTATTCCAAGAACCCAACATAGGCCCATTGGTTGCTGTATTGAATCTATCATTAAACCACAGTTAGTACCTTTCAGACGACGGTTTAACTTTTCGAAAGCTAACTGGCACATGTATTCCGAAGGCATCGATGCCAAACTTCACGATTTAGATCCTGTGTCAAGTAACTATGACAAGTTCGTTGACGTTGTGCGGACTGTTTCCCGTCAGCACATACCTCGTGGATGCCGCACTGCTTATATCCCAGGGCTGAGTAAGGACTCTACCACACTTCTCGCGGAATACGAATCCTTGTATAATATCGACCCGTTTTCTGAGCAAACGCTAGAAACGGGTGAGGCACTCATGCGTGACATTGGTGAAAGTCGTAGACAGAAATGGATGAAACTAGTAAACGACGTAGATATGACACGTAACAGCAAAAAGGCCTGGCAAACAATACAAAAACTTACTGGGGATCCTCCTGTGGCCCGAAACCCAGGCCAAGTAACTGCCGACCAAGTTGCACATCAACTGCTCGTCAATGGCAAACCTCCACATCGTTTACCTAAAACCAGAAAGCTATCCGTGTCTGCCGATAATACTACTGACCTGAGCAGGTCATTTACGCTCTTGGAAGTGACGCACGGGATTAAGGCTATGAAAAATGGTAAAGCGGCTGGTTTCGACGATATCACGGTCGACCAAATTAAACAACTTGGACCAGTAGCTGTTTCCTGGATTCTAGCACTATTTAACTCCTGCCTCAGAGACGTCAAGATCCCTTTACTCTGGAGGCGTGCAAAGGTGATTGCTTTGCTTAAGCCAGGTAAATGCCCTAAAGACCCTAAAAACTACAGACCCATTTCTCTCTTGTGCCACACATTCAAACTTTTCGAAAGGATTTTACTTAACCGCTTAACACCTATAATTGAACCTAATCTTATCGCAGAGCAAGCCGGTTTCCGGCCCGGAAAGTCGTGTACCAACCAATCCCTCAAGTTGACGCAGTTCATCGAAAATGGCTTTGAGGTAAATAATGTCACTGGTGTTGTATTCGTTGACCTTTCAGCAGCCTATGATACAGTCAATATAAGGAGACTTCTCCTTAAAGTCAACGACCTCACGAAAGATATAGGTTTCGTTCACATCCTAAGTGAGATTCTGAGTAACCGTCGCTTCCAAGTTCACCTCAATAACAATAAAAGTAGATGGCGCTGCCTAAAAAACGGACTCCCTCAGGGCAGTGTGCTGGCTCCGGCTCTCTTTAATATATACACGAACGACCAACCCTGCTCCCTGCCAGCCCAGCGATTTATATATGCCGATGATCTCGCATTAGCCGCTCAAACCCCTACTTTTAAAGAATCCGAAAAAATACTGATGGAAGCGTTGGAGGAACTTGGAAATTTCTACAAAGATAATGCTTTACGCCCAAATCCGTCCAAAACCCAGTCTTGTGCCTTCCATCTCCGCAACAGTCAATCTAAGAGGACTCTCAATATATCCTGGCAAGGAGTTGAAATAGAACATTGCAGTCAACCACGCTACCTGGGCATTACATTAGATAGATCGCTAACATATAGGTCCCATTGTCTGAAAACAAAGCAAAAAGTTGGCACAAGAAACAATTTACTACGCCGCCTCACGTCAACCAGCTGGGGAGCAACTCCGCATGTACTCCGAACAACCGCTCTGTCGTTAGCTTATTCTGCTGGGGAATTTGCATGTCCTGTATGGCATCGTTCCGCTCATGCTAAGGAGGTGGACATTGCGCTGAACGACACTTGCCGCATCATAACTGGATGCTTGAAACCAACTCCTCTTCAGATGCTGTACCCACTGGCAGGAATAGCCCCACCTGACGTCCGACGCGAAACAGCCAGTCGTATAGAAAAGAGGAATCAGGAAGCAGACAGTCGTCATCCTCTGTACGGGTACCATATCCCACGCGCCCGCCTAAAGAGCAGAAGAAGCTTCTTGAGACAGACGATCTCCGCGACAGAAACTCCCAAGAACATAAGATGTGAGCTGTGGAGAAAGCATCATCCCCCCCCTCTACAGTTCATTGCCCCAGCAGAGCATCTGCCACCTGGGCACGATCTGCAGTGGCCGATATGGAAATCTCTCAATCGACTCCGAACCCAAGTCGGCCGCTGCAGAAAAAACTTGGCTAGGTGGGGTATAATCGACCCGGCCAGTACACCGTGCAATTGCGGAGCCCCCATACAGGATATGCCACACCTGCTTTTGTGTCCGTTGTGCACGACCACCTGCACTTGGGAGGACCTGAACGTGGTGACGGAGAGAGCCGTTGAGGTGGCAACGTATTGGTCAGGGAAGGTGTGAGTGAGTTTTTTGTTTTGACTCGAGAAGAAGAAGAAGATGGTTGAATTTGAAGAATAGGCACTTTCATAGTAGACCCAACTTTTCAAACCTTCCTTGGATTTGTACAAATATTTCTAAACCAAAATTAGGCAAATTGTTTCAGTCGTTTTCGAGTTTTTGTGAGATTAACAAAGGTCGATTCATTTTTATATATATTATAGATTTCATGTTTCTAATACTAGTGATTCAGGCTCTATGTTGTGTGTTAGCTGTCCTCCTACCTTCAGCCTTTTACCAAATGAATAATGATTAATCACTTTCTTAGAGAATGTTCACACTGTGTAAGTAACCTTACCTGACACATCTCAACTTCGTAAGCTTGAATTAATAAATCACACGTCCCCATAAAAACCCCATTCTTTGGGGTAATTTTATAAATAAATGTTCATGTATTTTACTAAAACTGTTAACCTGCAGGGCTAATATGTATAACACGATAAAGTTCCGGGGCGATAAAATGTTGTATAGGTATTTATTATATTGTGCAAAATGGCATTGTGCTAAGATGACAATGCCAAAAACTCATCTCTTTCTGTCAAATGACGGTGTTTTACTAGCGTTTATTTTATTGTGCGTATTGTGCTCATAAACTTACCTTTAAAGGGCTGACAGGTAGGCGCTCTAATTATTACCAACTAGCTTAGGTTTCTAACTGTGAGTGAATTTTAATTCTTAAAAGAAAATAAAATATTTTAACTGTAAACTAGCTTGAAGTTACAGGCACATGTATGGAGATACCTTAGGTTAATGGATGCAGAGCAGTGTATTATAGGGCACTTTCTTAAGTAACGCGACCTTCTAGGCAATGCTTTGTTATAGGTACCACATAACACCTAACATGTTCTCAAATAGAAAATATACCTAATGTCGAGCGCGACTTATGTCACGTTACACATCTTAGCCCGCAGATACCGTTTTTGATGTTTCTTATACCTAATAAAAACTAATGTTTTAAAATTCATGATCGCGTACAGCACACGATAAAAATTCCAATTGCAATGCGTTTGTAATTCTTCTCGTCGACAATGTTGCCCATAAAGCCTACCATAGATAGAGGTGCTGATGTAAACACGGTACACTGGTTTAAATAATAACCGACCAACATTTTCAATTTTGTAGTAATAGTAGAGCTCTTATTGAATGGCTCGTCCAGGCATATAATGCTTACCACATGTATGCCCTAGGTTGATGGACACAGGGGAGTGCATTCTAGGGCACGCCTCTTACGAACGTGACCTATGAGATAATGCTTTGTTACTTGTGATGGTAGCCACGCAAGATCGGGTGGGTCATCTGCTTGTTACATCAGCAAGTCAAAAAAAAAAATTCTTTTAGCTCCGAAGAACAACCTGAGCCCCTTTCTAAAATCCATTTGATCGCCGAAGAAGAGAGAGGATGGCAGCTAGTAGTCGAAGCGCTCATCACCACAGTGCCACTGTGCATGCCGCTCGGGACTTCGGCTATCGCAATCATATTCGACGATTGCCCTCTTCCAGCCGTGAAGACAATCCTAGACGTAAGTAATCATCACAGTGGAAACTAAAATTAGGACTTTCAACCGAACTGTTTTAGATACTTCCGTTTCTCTCCTTGATCTCTCCTTGGACCTAAGCATCATGGTTTAAGGCACAAATCGTGCCAGCCGAACTATTGCTTCCGCTCTTGTTACAGCTTAGCAATCTATCGTGCAAGTAGCTTAGTAATAATCTATTCTTTTAAGCGCTCTCTGCTTATTCTACTGAGTTTAAAATTCTATACTTAAAATACTATAGTATACTTGAGACACACCTGATTCAAAGACTAAACAAAGGTTTCTCATCAGGTATTTCTGAGATATAAGCTCGGAAGTACGCGAGCGATGTCCTGCCACATCAGCGCTGACAAGAAGTGCTACGAGCGGAACATGCTAGTCATTCTCGGCTGCATGGCTGAGAAGTTTGCTGGACCTATCAGCGGGAAGCTGTTGACTCAGAATGTCTTGGATTACCTCTTCACATTCTTGGTTTGCAGACTGTTAACATTGTAACATAAACTTGAACTTATAATATTACAAATTTTATCTCAGAGAGCACTTCGACGTATGCAATATCAATTTACACATATATAATAATCGTGTACATCAAGTTCAAAACAACATGCACTTTGCCGTGCTATGTCACGATTACTGCCACGAGGTCAAAACACATGAGACACATAAAAAACTATGTCATTGAGTTTTTTTTATGATTTGACAGTATTACAATTTTGCACGATACTATTTACTCAATTTAACAGATGGTTAAACCCATCATCAATTATTAATATATCATAGTTTTCTTTACAAAGATTTGTGATATATGTATGATAAAACGCAATAAGCGTTGTTAATACTAATGTCCGTTGCTACGAGAGATTTGATATCCCCTTTCAAGGGTTGACGGTTGCAGGAAGGGGAAATATTCACAAACGATTTTCGGCTCTTACTGAGCAAAATATATTGCAATTTCGCGAATCAAGCAGACCAGACAGCTAATCAAGAGGGCATCGATCCGATGTTGTGAAGGATGGTAGGGTTTTGAAAAGCAATTTACCATAAGTACCTATTTGTACCTTTCACGTACTGAATGAAAATATATTTATTACTGCATAGGTACACAACACATCAGTAAATAATAAAAAACTAATTAGGACATAGATAATATTGCCTGTGTATATGCAGAGATTATATAAATCTTTGTATTATATAAATCTATATAATACAAAGATTTATATAAATCTACGATTATGTCTAATGATCCCCGCACTAGGCAACGTCAGTGTCGCAAGGGTTTTTATAAAACAATGGATATTAT
This sequence comes from Electrophaes corylata, assembly GCA_947095575.1. Classification (NCBI taxonomy): domain Eukaryota; kingdom Metazoa; phylum Arthropoda; class Insecta; order Lepidoptera; family Geometridae; genus Electrophaes; species Electrophaes corylata. The sequence continues at coordinate 6,095,153 of OX352698.1, read as the reverse complement.
AATTACGAAAACAATAACTAGTATAGGTAATTATCATCCTGAATGATGTATACGAATTTAAATTTACTGATACCTGAATATTATTTTGTTATCCAGATAGCCATACAAGCAACGGTATTACGATACTTTTAAGTAGTTGAATGCACAGCACTAAATTTAAACATTAGTTTTGTCTTCATTCAATGCGGCCTCTATACACATTGTTTTATTAACCTTGCTAAGTCAGTACACCTTAGGACTACGAGCGATCTACACTCTGCACTTATTGCACATGCGTAATTATGTACTTTTTAAACGGGAGGAATTCCATTACATATAAGGCGTTGTCCTAATAGAACGCGAATGCGCGATCATCGTAAGTTCGCGCGAATTTTACTCGTACAACGCGCGATCAAACATATTGAACTCTAATAGGTGTCCTAACTGACAATCACACGACGCGGTCGCGCGACTCAAATGTTTGAAACTCTATTCGCGCGAACTTAGTTCGTACGAACGCGCGATCAAACATATTGAATTTGAATAGGTGTCCTAACTGACAATCACACGACGCGGTCGCGCGACTCAAATGTTTGAAACTCTATTCGCGCGAACTTAGTTCGTACGAACGCGCGATCAAACATATTGAATTTGAATAGGTGTCCTAATTGAAATTCGTGCGAAAACGTCGGCGTGGTACCGCGCCCGCGAGATTCGCGTAATCGCCTATTCGCGTTCTATTAGGACACCCAGTTTTTGACGTCGCGCGAACACGCGATGGTCGCATCGCTCGCATCGCGCATTCGCGTTCTATTAGGACAACGCCTCATACTAGCGAAACGCGCGCGACTTCGTCCGCGTAAAGCTTTTGATTTTAATATAAACTTCAAACCTCGCTTTTCCCGTTAAGGGGTTGAATTTCAGGAATTCCTTTCTTAGTACACCTCTACGCACCAAGACGAATATATCCTGAAAATTTCTAGTCTCTACGTTAAAAGTCAAACGTATCCCAATCACGGCAATACAGGTATACAAATCAAGCTCATCATGTATGGTTTGAAACCTGTTTGTAAAGATGCTTTATTATGAGATGGGTAGTACCCATTCTCTCAAATTCTTCGAAGTATAATATAAAATATACCAGTTATTTTATATTTACATACCTACACACAAAAAGTGTAACTAAAAAATTAAAAAATGCAAATGCATGAAAGCTTATTTATTGACACAAACATGTTTTTTTTTTCAGTCTCGACATTATGATGAAATAAAATCATGCAGTCGGAAGCTTTAGTACGTCGGTACTAGCACTTTGGTCTAATGCCTCCTTTTAGTAGTAGTAGAGCTCTTAGTGAAGGGTTCGCCCGAGGAAGTACCTAATACCACCATGCTTAGTTCTGCCGTCAAGCAGCTTGCTGTGTTCCGGTGTTGAGGCTTAACACCTGTATGCCTCAGGTTGATGGACGCCGAGCAGTGCATCGTAGGGCACGTTCATAACGAACGAACCACTTAACATCAGATGTGCCATTAGCACGTTCCATCAGCAAGTTTCATAAAAAAAATCTTATAGGTATAATATATTTTAAAAACACTGATAGATACTCTTACTTACAACCTTTAATTTTAGAGATAGCATAAATTTAAAACGAAACTCTTTTATTTTCAGCTGGATCGCCGTGCCCCTGAGTTGGTACTACAATCCCTGGTTACGATTGAAAAGTTCGCTAAAACGAATGATAACAAGGCAGTTCTCCTGTCAAAGTTTTCACAACAGAAAGAACTAAATTGTCTGATACAACTTGAGCGTTACTACTCCTATGACTTTATGTGGCGTCAAGTCCGCTTTTGCGCACGCTGGCTACTGGACAATTTGTGTAAGTATTTTAACGTTTTCAAGAATGATATAAAACTACTAGCGAAACACGCATGTCTTCATCCGCGTGAAGTTATCATCATACAAACTTCAACCCCCGCTGTACTGGTCTAAGGGTTGAATTTCGGGGATTCCTTAGTACACCTTCACGGACCCAGACGAATATACCCAAAAAATGTCAAGCCCTGACAAACCAGTGGTTTAGGCTGTGCGTTGCTTCATTTTCATGTTTCATTTTCTTTACAGTCTTCGTGCCTGGTAGGATGCTTTCCTACACCCTGGTCGACATGAGCGACAAAAACGCCATTCTCAACTGCAAGGATACGACTGACTTCCTGAAAATATCCCCGAATGGACTTGGAGCTCGATCCGATTCGCACACTTTCGAGAGTACGCGATGCACATTCAAGGTACTTTTATTAAAAAAAAACTTTACATTAAACACTGTATAAAATTTACATTTACATAAAATGGGATAGAGCATGAATCATATAAATAATCCCCCTGATGTTGGCGTATCTTCTGTTACGTTCTGTTAGCACACTTACCTACACAATCACCCCCAACTACAAACCTGCAGGCCGATTGTGTAATTCTCTTGCTATTAGCTTTTTGTATAATAAAAAAAAAATAAGCTAATAAAAACAACAAAACAAATAACATTATTAAATTGATTTCTATCCAGCTACTAGAACGTGAAGTTTGTCAACATAACCCGGCCAAATCACAGAGTACTATTGTAGTAGGAACCGTCTACAGAATTAACTAACCTAATTTAGTAAACGTTAAAATCCAACACTTGTCTGTGTTTTACAATACAATAACAATATAATACAATATATATATAAACAAAAAAGGTGAAGCCCAATATATTATAGTACTACGTTAAGGCGCGGAACTTCCATTCTACCAAAATATTCCGTACATCATACATCGTTTTGATATCGGAGACACTAGTTGCCGGCTCGAACTCTACGATAGGCGAGGCGAGGCTAATATGCATCTCACCTTCCATCATGTTAGAAAACGTTAGACTCAGAGATAGGCAGTAAAAATATATTGCCGGCACAAATAGACACTGTCGTAGAGAAAGTACTGAAGAAAAGAAGAAGAAAAGTACTCAAGAAAAGTCTTCTGTAACTACTGAATGTATTTATCTAAACATAATAATTACTGTGTTGTGATCTTTTACACATTTTCGGCAAATATGATGTATAAAAATTTTCACCAATATTTGAAGAATAATAATATTTAAATTAATTTTTAAGAAGAAACAGATACAAACATGTGAAAAAATCCCAAAGAATACTTACGAAGCTACAGGTAGCTGTAGTATAAGCTACACACACTACGTCACTACTTCATTAGAATGAATAATAATATGAAATGTATGACAAATTACAGGTTACCGGCGGAATTTGGTATTACGAAGTGGAAGTCTTAACACCGGGAGTCATGCAAATCGGATGGGCTACAAAGCAAACCAAGTTTGGTTCTCAAGTAAGTTTTAAAAACACTTCTATAGTTTCTATATAGTACCAATTATGAGATTCTTTGTCCTGGCTGACTGAAATTGCACAGCCAACGATAGATCGATACATTTTCAGGGTATATTCGTTTTAGTGACGATGTTTTCCTTTTGTTTGAGGGCACTGGTATTGTACACATAATTTTTAGGTAAAGAAAAATCCATTTACCACTTTATGTTTACTTTCCTCTCAACTTTAAGGTTTGCTGGAAGAAAACTCTTTTTAGGGTTAAGCTCGCCTTTGTACATGTCTTTTGTAATCACTGCTTTGTAAATATTTTTGTGTACAATAAAGAATTTAAGAATTGATTCACGTCTAGATTTGAACCCACGACCTAAAGACCATGATGATACATGATGTGACCAATACTCATATGGAACTACTAATTAGTGGAGTATTGCATGGTTTTGAAGTTTTGAGCATGTTTCAGGATGGCCATGGCATTGGAGATGACAATTTCTCCCTCGCCTATGACGGCTGCCGCCGGCTGCTGTGGCACAAAGCGAGTCCTCAAACTTGTGAGAACATAAAGCCTTGGGTTCCGGGAGATATTGTTGGTTGTCTCATCGACGTAGGCAAGCAGGAAGCTATATTCGCACTCAACGGAGTCCGTCTACCTGTCTGTAAAGACATTTTCGAAAGCACAAAGTAAGTAGTAAGTTTAGTAGTAGTAGAGCTCTTTTTGAAAGGGTTCGTCCAAGGAAGTACTACCACCGCACCTTTTTCTGGAACCAAACAGTGATGATCGCATTGTTGTGTTTCGGTTTGAAGGGTGTGGGTGCCGGTGCCGGAGGAATTACAAGCACATGAGGCTTCAGGTACTAACACCAGTATACCTCAGGTTGGTGGACGCAGGGTAGTGCATCGTAAGGCACGTACCTAACCTGCGTGATGTATTAAGCATTACTTTGTTATAGGTGATGGTTGCCACTGACATCAGGTGGACCATAATTATGCTTGTTCTACCAGCACAGTAGCATGAAAAAAAGGGTGTTTTCCAACTTGTACCAGCGTGACGAATGTAATCTGTCCTTGAAAAGCTTGTTCTGCCTGTAGAGTATAAATTCATATGGGTTTTTTGCTCGGTAACGTTGAACAAATCGTACATTGACTGACTATTATTGAATCGTATATTTTTGACGCCAGTGTCGTCAACAAATACATTGTTAATGCAACTACAGAAAGCTGTCTTAAAATTCTAAACTAAGACCCATTTGAACCAGACTTTCTTTCTAAGTTTAAAGCTCCAGCGCCAATCGTAAGTAATATACTTTTTATGAACTCAATTGATATTCTGGGTTCGAGTCCCACCGAGAACAAACATTCGGGGGTTGAACACAGATGTTTGTTGTGTCTGGATGTTATTTTGTATTCTGAGTATGTATTTACAATAAAACCGGCTAAGTGTGAGTCGGACTCGCGCACGTTGTTCCGTACCATGATCTATAATAAAAATAAAAACGCCCTTAAATATTAATTTTATTCTGTTTTTAGCGGAGTCTTTGGGTACGGAATCCTAAAAAATGTTTAGTTTACAATTACAATATGCAAGTATTATATCAGTCACCTGGTTCCCATAGTTCAAGCTATGCTTTGTTTGGGGCTAGATGATGTGTAAAAATGTCCACAACTATTTATTTATTCATACTAACACGTCTAATTTTGAGACGACTTTTACGATTATGCCATTCCGATGTTACATTATTAAATGTAATATGTTTATCACATTCGCTTCTCTATAGACGTAATCTTTCGCCAGGCATTTATCTAAACGGTTTTGGAATTCCAGGGAAGGGTTCTTTGCTGCCGCAAGCTTTATGTGCTTCCAAGAAGCGGTATTTAATTTTGGAGCAGATGAATTTCGCTATGCGCCCACTGACCGCGAATTTAAAATCTTCAATGAACACGGGAGACTTACTGAAGAAAACAAACAGGTAAAGGTGCTATCATACTGCGGATCGGATTGCTGCAGGATTTTGGACACGAAATTTTGCCGCAAAAACACCCACAGCGTGTTCTTTTTGCCTGCTCGCTGGAATTAATGGCGAGCACACTGCTCTCGCCTTGCTAAGAGCTCGCTCACAAATCGGCACTGTGATTGGGTTTGCACATTCAACTAATGTGCCTCTAACATACTGAAGTGTTCAGTTGACCAAAGCAAATACTTTATTTATGACATAATTTTCGATGGTAGTGCTTTCTGGGCTGAAACTAACTTGTGTATTTTTCATGTTTATGCTCATTTGTTTTATCTTCCAGGTAGTACCGCGCTGGCTCCAACGGCAGAGGAGTATGACCTTGGAAGAAGACGGAGAAGACTTTGACGAGGATGCTATCTGTGCCATTTGCTATGACAACAAATCAGACGTGATCTTATCGCCATGCCGCCACAAGTAATTTATTTAAATACTAGAGGCCACTCGCAGCTTCGCCCGCGTGGCAGTTTTTCCCGTTCCCGTTATTTTTTCGGGTTAAAAAGTAGCCTATGTCCTATTCCAGATTACAATCTATATTTATTCCAAATTTCATCCAAATCGGTCCACTGGTTAGACCGTGAAAGAGGAACAAACATCCATCCATCCATCCATCCAAACATTCGCAATTATAATATTAGTAGGATGTAAAACATACTCAGTAATCTACAGGCTGGTTTTTTGAGAAGGGCCGTGATGGACAAGTCCGAAACCACGCGAGTTAAAGAAAAGTCGTGGAAGGAGTCATGCCCTCGATTTATAAGAAAACAACTGCATATTTAGTTTGAGTGAGACATTCGATCGGCGGCCTTAGTAGACGATAGTCCGTGATGATCTAGCTGGTTGTTATGACCAAGCTGCAATGGTTAACTGCCGTAACGCATTGGAATTGATGAGGCGCACAACACCGCGCATCCAATCTAAGCGAGCCTTGTATTTTGAGAACTAAATAGTTGATATGTAACTTATTGAAAATCTATACTTAAGTACATTATATCATCCAGACAGGTAAATAAGTATAAATATGTTTTGCAGGAGATTCTGCGGGGAGTGCGCTTTCCGTTTGGTAGAGTGCCCTATGTGCCGCGAGCATATCTGGCATTACACCATCTTGCCTCTCTGAGACGAGCGAGTGGCGCGCGCTTATGCCGCCGCCAAGTCCACCTCACCTGCGCTGGAATCCTTCGCGGTGGACTCACGAGACATACCCAATAAGTATGTTGCACGCACTATCCTCAAGGGCTTCGCCACTCTAATAGACTTTAAATTTAACTCTGTGGCTGAAATCGAAAAGCACTTTTACGTGAAATATGACAAAACATTATCCCAGGGGCATTTTTGGAAAAACATGGCTAGTCGAGAATACCAGAGCTTGCTATACGATTATGGTTTAAGTCATATGGTACCTTCAGTGGCGCCGAATGTGTTTGAAGTTAGGTTAGTTGAGGAGGATGAGCGTGACTCACAGCCTGGAGCAAGTGTTCATGCCATCGAAACAACCCACCAGCCGGAGGTCGACGGTTGCTGCACACTGAACTGTACTGTGGATAACATCGTAGAGCAATATGAAAGAATAGTGCACGCTCATGTGCCTGTGCTGAGCCAATCTTCCAATGTCGATGCCCATGAGACCAACGATTCAGACAACAATAGCGTTTCTAACTCAAACGGTACGGATGGATCGGATTCCGATAGCAAGGAAAATGAGGGATCCGACTCAGGGAACATGGAGCAAGGTGGAAATGCGGGCGGATCCAGTTCGGGTAATGCGGGAGACGATGGATCTGATCCTGGAGATAAAAATAACCTCAATTTCAATGCTGAGAACAAGAACGATGAGGGAGACGAAGCCGCTATCGATGACTCTGATGAGGATTATGTTGTATGCCCTAAATCTATCTTCGTCGACGCCTCTGTCGGTGTCACCAACACGCAGTCTCTGGCAGAACCAGAAATGGAATGGCAAGAAGATCCACTAGTCCAGCGTGAGCTCCATTTTGTAAATGACTTCGTAATTACCGGTGAGCACGAAAAAACCAATGAACTCGCAAAACGAGAAAAAGGTAAAGAAACATACAATTTACCAATAAAAAATTCTCGTAGGATTTTTAAAGCCCCTCGTACCCCTATTATCACAGTTAATACAACCAAAAAATATAAAAAAAGGTTCTCAGAAACGAGCGAGCCGGAGCTGATGTCAGCATTGCAACTGAAGCGTATCCCAGCTCATGATAACTTTTTAGATGGTGTATCGAGCCAAACGCCTTGGTTAGTCTCCCCACAGTCGGACAACACTCTGGAAGATTTGCCATACAGTACAAGTGAAGAACAGCGCTCAACGCTTTGGCAGCGCATGTTTCCAAAAGATAACTACCTACAGATTCTTGTGGAGTACGATAAGTGGAATCTCCCGGAGATAAGTTCCCCGCAACTGTTCCCCAAACAGCGGGCTCATGAACCTTATAACCGACCGAGTCGGCCTCGTCCGTACCCTGCTCCAGCATCCCCTGCGTTGCCTTCGACTTCCGGTCCCTCACGCTTATCCATCAGGCATGAATCGCGCGCAGACCGCTTAAATCGCATCCGGATACGCGACAGAATCCATGATCTAAATCTGTATGATCAAGCACAAGGCTCCAGCAACGAGTGTATCGGTAGCGTTGAATCATATCAGTGGTTCTACGAGCAGCACTCTTCCAGTAGTAGTCCCCGTGCCCTAAACGAGCCGAGGCCTACCGGCGTGTGCACCCCTATGCCTCGCAGGGTACGCACCCCTGTTATGTCAGATTCTGATAGCAGCACGGATGCTATCGACCTTTCAAAAAAAAATGACTGACGGGTAAGACTTAGCACCTCTGTATCTCACAGTGTTGGACACAGTGAAATTTCAATAGTGATGGCACGCCCAATGACATGTCTCACGAGTGCAGAGGTTGCCGTTCTACATCAGGTAGGCTATCGTATTACACTTTCGCTTCGCTTTCCTATCGTAGGTTACAGTATCAAGAAAAACAACAATGGTAATAGTAAGTTTAAGTAATGCAGGGTGTTATAAGACCACTCCCGAATGCTCAAGGGAAGTGACAACTACAACATCGTCACACTTGCCTGCAAGTGAAATAGTTTTAAACTGATTTCATATTTGCTGAAAAACCAACAAAAACTTAAGAGTGATGTATTGCGTATAACGCAGCACCACTCGTATACCCACATTTGCAAGTATTTATCTAGTTACGGACGTAAGCTAGTGTACCTTCAACATATTTATGTCCTAGTTTAAGTAAATCGTAGTAGCCCTATATCAGCACCTGTGGATGTCGTAAGAAGCCACTAAAGAGCATTTAAACCTAATTCACTCTTTTACCCGACATTGTGTAAATTCTGTGCTATTTCTGTGACCTGATTTGTTAGGGCGTTTGGTTAGAGTCGACTATAGAGACTATATCTGATTTGACAGACCCATAACTTTTTATGTGACTTGTTGCTGAAACACGCAGATGGCCCACCTGATGTTAAGTGGGTTACCATTACTGGTGTTAAACCTCGCTCGTGTGCCTGTTATTACACCCTTCCAACTGAAACACAGCAAGCTTGGCGGCAGAAGTAGGTGTGGTGGTTCCGGGGAAGCGCGGAAGAGCTTTAAGTTGCTTGTCGGTTCTTCTAGGCTTAGTCGCGAGGAACTGGCGCTTAGATTCACCTAGATTTAAGACGTTTCAAGATGATCCCTGCGGATATTACTGAATAAATGCCTTTTGACTTTGACTTTGACTTTGAGCTGTCCACTAAGAGCTCTACTACTACTTCTATATTGTCTATAGACATCCAATGTCTACATGAGAATGTTTTCCACGATAACTAAGTACTTAGGTACTTGTATTTTCATTATACAATATATCGTAGATATTAATTGCCGAAAAGCGTGGGATAAGGGCAAGATGATGATGATGATGATGATGTAATCAGTTCATTTCAGTTTTCTGGAGTAGTCTTTACACCCTGTGTAGTTTACCTCGATCGTGCTTACTAGGTACAGTCAGCTGCACTAGAATGTATACAATTCGTAACGTACAGTATGGTTTTACAGCGTTACAATTTTTTTTTTTAAATAAGTGAACTTATCAGCTTGTTGATCTTTTACTGTTTATACATATTAGTGCAGCTAACTGTACATAATAGTAAAAAGTAAGAACGATCAAGGATTTAGGTTTCATAGTCAATAGTGATTTTAAGTTTGTACATTATATCTATGCCAGAATTACAATTTCTTCATGTAACCCTACATTATTTCAGCTATTTATATAGAAATTAGTAAGTGTGCTTATAAGTGTGTTTCATCGACCGGTAACTGGTAACTCGATAACTTTGAGTAAAGCTATTTGTTCTTAGGATTCGCCATGTCTTGATGTCATGTTTCCTTTGAATACAATTCTTTATGTCTTCAGTTTTGGACTATCTAATACTGATACATATACGTATACATCTATCTTTAAGTCAACATAGTGTGTGTTAGTTTTAATTAAGTCATATCTAAATGTTTGATATTACAACCTAAAATAATACAAGTGACATAATTATTAAAATAGTTTCCTATTTATCAATAATACTAAGCATCTATCTCTACCTACGGGAATGTGTAATATATTTTTATGTATTAATATAATAATGTACCCCTGAATTATTTAGAATAGGCACAAAAAAACACAAATCACACCAAAATGGGCAGCGGTAAATAGTTTCAGATAATAAATTGCTTATACAGCCAGACTGGTCTTATCATGCCATTCTACCCTCAAGCTATACTTTGTTCTGAAATACAGTGAAGATCAAACTAAAATGCTATCTTTACTGTTCTACCGGCCGCTTCCATCATGGTGTGAATTCTATTCCATAAGATTCTGCCCTTTGGGTAAGCTTCTGTTTCGGCTTGACGTTCGCGAACGACGCAGGAGTCGGTTTCAAAGTCATCCGTACGACAACAGTGCTTTTTGTAGTAGTTTAGTAAAACTAGTAGGTATCGTCGTAGATAAAGTCGTCAAATAAATAATAATTATGTTCAATTACTCGATTACTTAATAATGTTTGTGTACTCATATATGTTATAAAATACACCTAAAAGTAAACTGTAAAATACATTTAGTTCTATATATTCAGTATAATATTAACCTTTAAAGCTGTAGGTCTCGGCTCTAACCATGGCGGAGGCTTTGGGGCGGCCTAAAACTCTGTGTTGACTAGCTCATAAAGACATATAATTAAAAAATTAAAAACTTGACATGGTAGGAGTTGTAGAGTTAAGAGCCCAGTAAGATTATGTAACCATGGTATTATACATGTAAAATAGTATAGGTAAGTACATTAAGATGTGTGTTAAATAGTAATACAGAGAATTAATCAAAAAAATAGGTCTCTAGATAAATGTTTATTACTAGTTGTGTTAGATTTAACATTTGCTGTTTTAAAATAATAATCATTGTCTCAATTAATAAATAGGTATATAGTGAAATAAGTTTCTTCATAAAATTTGTGTTAGGTTAACATTTGATATTTTAATATAATAATAATGGTAACTTATAATAACTATTGTCTGAAAATGTATTTATCTAGGAAGCCATGAGAGATGTCGAAAATGAGTTGCGTGTACTCCGTCCGTTGGTGATTCGCAACGGCGCCGAGGCCGGTGTGGGAGGCGCAGACTTTTGCTCCCTTAATGCGGTGTTCGTCGCCTCCAGTCTATGCTGGAGGATCTTGGGGGTGGCTCAAAGAGCCTGTTGCCGAGATATTTGCCTAATGTGGCCGGTTGTTAGTCGGGACCACCCTTTGCGGCGAGGGAATGTAGATAGGCCATCTAGCATTCTGCGGTTTGGTCGTTTTGCCCTCCGTTTCCTGGTCACGCGTCGACGATCAGCTCTCTGGAGCAGATTTTGCTATTTGGTGCACGCTCACACATGCGAGTATACCCAGGTGAGTAAACTACGTGTTTTGAAGTACCTCTGTTGGCTGCGCAGTTACTTTCTGTGGCGTATATCCAAGAAAGCAGATATGCGGATATGAAGCTATGGTATAGGTACCTACAACGCCGGGGCTGTGTATGTCAGGCGAACGCGAATGTGTCCGAGCTTGATGCACTGAGAGAGCTTGAGATTACCTAGGACGACTGGTTTGACTGGGCGACTTTGATCGCGATGGAGTTATCCTATAACTTTATCGTGATTTCATGTTGAGCTTTCGGTCTATGACTTATGCCTAAGTACTTTGCTTTCTGGACCAGTAGATGTGACGCTACAGGGTTTTTCGGTAGCCCCGTTTCTCTCGCGATGACGACTACCTGTGTTTTTCTACATTATAGACTAAGTGAGTAGCGTAAAAAGTATCTACACTAGGTAGTTACCCATTTATATTAATTAAGTCACTTTTTATATAAGTACGACTAATTACCACTGTTGAAAATAATATACGTACCTATTCGTGGCTCATTAAGGTACATATCTTATTTTTTTGGGACGAAAAGAAGGAGAGGGATTGGTGCTACGCAGTATTCACTATTCGCCGATGGATGTATGTAGAATGATGGCAACCAATGTGGTTGCGGGTGGTGCTAATTATGATACTAGGTACTAGTAATTTAAAAACAATGGTAAATAGTCGTATTCCTTATTATTTATATTATAAACTTTAAAATGTAGGCATGTACAATGAATGTCTTAGTAGGAGTAGAACTGTTTAAAAATCTTTAAATGTACGAACTTATCTGAGTGTTGTAAGGTATTCTTCTAAATTTAAATACTTGTGATAAGTCGAATACGACTTTTTTCGAATTTGAATTTTGTAATGTAACTTGTGAAGTAGATACAAAAAGAAAATAAAAACCGAATGGTCATAAACGTTCCGTATTTGTGTTTTATTGTTACCCATCAGTATTTTGCAAACTTTTTGAATACGCACCCCATAGCTTTTTAACTATTTTTCTGTTTACCTATTGAATTAGGTTCCCACATTAGCAACCGGCTGAGGCTAGGCACGAGAACAAGTACCTACCTCAGTAGGTACTAGGTAGGTAGGTTGGTAGTTTAGCTTAGTAGCTAAACTTAAAGGAAAAACTCCATACAAATATTAACAAACAACTTATTGCATCCTATTTACAAAAAAAAATCGAGAAAAAATATTGTTGTCATTTGCAATAAAGAACCTTAATATCCAGGTGGCTCCTGAGACCTGAGATCAGAGCGTTGGGACCAGCAGAAATGAAAATAAGTTTTAAACTGGACCTTCAAATAGGTAAATTATTACCTTCTACGCACGCACTCATAGAAGAGTCGCAAACTGAAAGTAGCTTAGCTCAGTTTCTCTGAAGGAAACTTAAACGAGGTTATACGTAAGTACCAAGGTGGTTGACACCAAGCTTACAGTATAAGCAAACTAAATTGGTAGTGAGTTTGCCGCAGAACTCCTATCTCGGAGGGTGGGTTGAAGCTGATTATTATCAAACAAAGAAGTTAGCGTAGTGACATTTTTTTTATCGATCCATTTGAAACGAGTCACTTAAGGTTAAACAAGTCGGTACGTTGTCCATACAAACGCTGTAAGTGTTTAATGTCTACTATTTATTAACGTGCGTCCGAAGTTAAGTTTGATACTGAATTATCTTGCCATTATCTAGGTACGTTACCCTATATGCTACATAAAAATCAGATTACCTTGAAAGTTACAAGCGTTACAAAATTTAGCACTAAATCTTTCGACGCTTGTAACTTTCAAGGTAATCTGATTTTACTGCATATAGGGTAACGTACCTAGATAATGGCAAGATAATTCAGTATCAAACTTAACTTCGGACGCACGTTAATAAGTAGTAGACATTAAACACTTACAGCGTTTGTATGGACAACGTACCGACTGCTAAAAATCGCAGACTTGAATTTTTAGGTGTAGGTACCTACGGAAGGACGGAGACAAATACATACTTGACAAAGCTCAAAGAACGCCTCCGGATAATTTTTTTTAAGTATCGGACAGTCCCCCAATTTATATTTATCGTTATCAGTATCGTTATTTAATAATAATAGCCACGGACGCGTTGTGTGTGCAGCTGCCACAGAAACTACTGGGGTGGCAAGCTCACCCCATCCGCCGAGTGACTGGTTTGAATAGTAGTCCACCCGCCTCGCCGTTCTGGACTCACCCCCTAGATGGCGCTGCGGCGTGACTCGTAAGACGGAGTAGTAAGCAACTCAAGCCTTATTTAGGGGTGGATTAGTTACTAAAACATTTGATTACTACTTTCTTTACTGTCAACAAACAAACCTTGAATTACAATTCCAAATAGCTGCAATGTTTTAAGTATTGTTAAGCTCTTTTAAGAATTAGCACGAATGATATGAAGGGATATCCTCTTGGGGAATTAAAGTCGTGCAGACATTTCTTCCATCTTTTTTTCATGGTTATTTGCTTGCATCAACTCAATTGTACCTCCATGAATCTTATATTACTAGTAGTTCTGCAAAAAGTAGACCTCGCAAGCATAATTTTTTGCAACAATTGATAAATATGATAATTTTATATTATTGTGAATACCTAACTTGAGTAGTGTCAAGAACTAGGTACCTATGTTATTTTCAAATTATAGTTTGTAAATTGAGTACAAAATGTCATACCCATTGCATTGGAAAATATATCATCAAACAAAAGACATCGGGCATACAGGAAGAAGCACCCTGGTGTATGCTGTTCGCCGATGACATTGTCATTGTTGGTGAAGATGCACTCGAGGTCCAGAACAGGCTGGGAAAATGGCAGGAGAAATTGGAGAGTGTCGGATTGAAGATCAGCAGGACAAAAACCGAGCATTTGTTCTGCGACTTCGGTGGTCCTTCCAGTTTCACCCCTATTGCCTTAGACGGTGTATCCCTACCAGCCTGCTCCGATTTTCGGTACCTCGGTGCATCAATCCAAAACGACGGTGAGATTGATTGAGACGTGAAGAATAGAATAAATGGGGGATGGATGAAATGGCGGCAGGTCTCAGGAACAACTTGTGATCCACGTATGCCCCTTAAACTTAAGGGGAAAGTGTACAAGACCATCATAAGACCTGTCGTACTGTATGGATCTGAGTGTTGGGCCACGAAAGGGACGGATGAGAGAAGAGTGCATGCAGCAGAAATGCGAATGTTGCGATGGATGTGTGGAGTGACAAGGATGGATAAAATAAGAAATGAGTATATTAGAGGAAGTTTGAAAGTAGCGCCTGTGACGGATAAGTTGAGGAGTAATAAGTTAGCGTGGTATGGGCATGTCATGCGGAGGGAAGAAAGCCATATAACGAGGAGAGTGTTAGATATGGATGTGAAAGGTTATAAAAGCAGAGGAAGACCAAAGAAAAGATGGATGGATTGCGTGAAAGATGATATGAGTAGGAAAGGAGTGAACACTGAGATGACGACTGGTAGAAGAGAGTGGAAGGAAAAAACCTGTTGTGCCGACCCCACTTAGTGTGGAATAAGGGCAGGAAGATGATGATGCATTGGAAAAAACCTCTCTTAACATTCAGAACAATCTGATCAATTAAATTATATAGGTATATTTTTTTTAAATGCATTACAACTGCGTTAAGCGCACTAGTAGTGTTGCAAGAGAGCTGACTGTAAAGAAAGCAAGAAAGTAAATAAATTTATTTATCCCCAAACAAATCTAATTGCACTCATGAACAACGGAAGTACAAAATAATCTCGTCTAACCGACTTCTTATGTATCCTTCTCTTACCCGATAGTCTGTCTACCTTCTGTTGGTCGTACTCCCTCTATCTTGCAGTCATTCATCATCATCATCATCACCAACAATGCAGAAGTCCACTGCTGGGCATAAGGTTCCAGGAAGAATGATTTTGTGCCTTTTCCATCCAATTGTAAAGTAAAATTGTAGTTAGAAATTTTGGTCTATATGATTGTATCAATTACCTATAGGTGGTTAAAATAATACTTTACTACCTACCTACTTTATTACAGTACTTACTATATTATTAGGTCTCTCTCCCTGGATGTTCCTTGAGGTTTTCGATAGGTAGCATCTTTCTGATAATGAATACAACCTCGGTGGTAGGTCTAGGTATATGGCACCTATTTATAGTAGCCGACAAATAAGCTGAACTCTGCACAGTTAAGTAGGTAGGTTATGTACATTCTGCAAAATGTAATGTTCGGACGAGCATCTACCTACCCTCTCAGAAGCGTGTGCTGCGTGGTCGTCGCCTAAGTATGGTTAAGGTCTCAAGTGGGGAGACCATGCACCTCCACTTGAGAATCTTTCTGCCCCAATATCCGTCAGTTCTCTAGAGCTTTATGCTTTAATATAAAATGATATTGCATATTATTTAAGAAGAAATTAAGAAATAAAACGAATAAAATTATATACAAAAATAAAAATAAATATGTCATATCGGAAATTATTAAATGTAAAAATGACACTAAGAAACTATGGCAAATAATAAATAATATAACAGGTAAAATAACAAATTCTATTGATAAATTAATTATGAAGGCTTTTAGCGAAGAAAAATGTCAAAAACGAATTGCCAATAACTTTGCAGACCAATTCCAATATAACGTTAAGTCAATTATTCCTAACTGCACACGTAATTTGATGTGTAAATCAGACTACATTAGACCGTTAGACAGATCAATGTTCTTGCCTAAAGCTACTACTTCTGATATTCGCAAAATTATTAAAAACATAAACCCTCATAAAGCCCCGGGCGTTGATGGTATTCGGGCAGCTGATATAATTAGGCTTACTGATAGAATAGTCTATGCTATAACACGGCTAGTAAACTCAAGTATCACCACCGGATGCTACCCTAAAGAGCTTAAAACTGGTATTGTTCGGCCTATTCATAAAAGTGGTAGTAAGCAGGACTACGGAAAATATCGACCGATTACGATATTACCAGTTCTAGATAAAGTTGTTGAGAAATACGTTTCTGGTAAGGTACAGAGTTTCTATACAAAGAACAGTGTGTTATCTTCTCAACAGTATGGATTTCAACCTAATAAGAGCACTACACTTTTGCTGTCTCGCTTCACAGATGACGTTAATCGTAACCTTAATGCAAAAAAACATGTTCTTTTAGTCTTTATAGATTATGGGAAGGCTTTTGACACGCTAAGACATGATTTGTTAGTTGAGCGGTTGGAGAATAGTGGTGTTAGGGGTACCTTGTTGAATTGGTGCAGAGATTATCTAGATAATCGTAGCTATCAAGTTAGGGTAGGTGACACGTTAAGTAATAGTATCCACATTACTGAGGGCACAGCACAGGGATCAGTACTTGGTCCTTTGCACTATTTAACCTATGTTAACGATCTTACCAATGTTATTAAAAGATGTACGATCTATCAATTTGCTGACGATACTTGCCTGATGGCGGCGGATGAGGATGTATCAGTCGCTCTTAACAAAATTCAAGAAGACTTCACCACAATATGCAAGTGGTCCCATGACTCAGGTTTGGTCCTTAATGCTGATAAAACTAAGCTAATGCACGTCTGTTCCAGACGCAAACTTAACATTATAGATAAATTAAATGTGATAGCCCATTGCCATGACTGCCTCCATTCTTCTAATGGTCAATGTTCCAATTTGTGCTTAAAAATTGAACAAGTAACTGAGCACACCTATTTAGGACTGGTGATCGATAGTAAATTCAATTGGGCGAAGCACATAGACAAAACTTGTAATAAGCTTAGAGCAATTATGGCTAAGTTTTATATTATAAAAAATAAAGTTCCCTACAGTGTGCTAATAACTATGTATAAAACCCTAGTGGAAAGCATATTGTCTTACGGGCTAAGTAGTTATGGCCGTACCTATAAATCATACATAGATCAGATATATAACATTCAATACAGGTTACTGAAATTTATAGTTCCTTTTAAAATAAAAAATAAATACGCATTGGATCCCGTAGGACTTTTTAGGTATTGTGGTGTTATACCTGTTTATAATAAAATAGATCTCAACCTACTCACTGAACAATATTTTCGTACTGAGATTCAAATTCCTAAAAGTCATTCAATCACCACAAGAAGCATCACTTTAAAAAAACTTACTAAACCTTCATTTAGTAATGATTATGGTAAACGAACATCAGAATACTTAATACCTAACCTTATAAATAAATTGCCAATTGAAGTTAAAAACAAAATAACTCAAAATAATATTAGATACACATTAAAAAAACATTTTCTACAAACCCTCTAAATATTATTTGTATAAGTTTATGGTCTTTTATAAAAATGGAGCATCCTTTATAGTGCAAGCGCACGCACACTCACTCAATGGTCGACGCATTGTTTTGCTGTCAGTGCGGCGACGGGTATAGGTATCGTACGTATCGGCTCGAGTTATGTTCGATACCTACGTTTACTGCGCTCTGCATTGCTTGAGTGTGCGCTCGATTGTACCTACTACTACACTAATCTAGAATAGATAATAGTTTATTATATAGTGGATACTATAGTAATCGAGAACCTAGTAGCTAAGTCAAACCTTTCTTAGGGTTTTTAGCTACTACTGATATAATTGTACTGCTTTTTTTCTGTCACATAAATAAATAAATAAAATAAATAAATTTACAACACAAATTAAAGCATAGTCTCTTTTATGATTTGATTACCAACCTGATTGCAAGATAGTTTGATAGAGTTCAACTTATTTTCCGACTTCTACACGTCAGGAGCACTTGGTGTAAAGTTTAACCTTGTGTTAAGATTCAGGTATCAGATGCTGCATTCAAGGTAGGTACGAGTATGTTAGTTCTACGATGTTTTGGTAGTCTCATGTATAACGTCATCGATTCATTTTAAGGAATAAAGAAAAGCAGGGTAACTTTGTACTAAATAATGTTTATTCGAATTTATTTGCAAACGATTTTATAAATAAATTTAAGGTATAAAGAACAGTATTTTATTTTTAAATGATCACTCTTAAAACTGATTTCTTCTCGTCGCGATGTCTCGACTAGAGGCCCAACTACCTGAAAATTAAGAAAATTTATAAAACGAACAAAACATCAGTTAAAAACAGTTCAATAAAAGTACAACTACAAAACTTTTAACAAAAATATATGTTAGTAATATTGTGTGTAAAGTACATAATATTTCTAACAAGAAAAAGTACATAAAGTTTTATTAAATATCTACTACTAAAAACATAAAGTAACATTACTATCTCAGCGAATTGTTTCTGAGGAGCGACGACGTTATTGCACCGAACGAGTCAACAAAGCTGGCTGTGATATGAACTTATACCACATAGTCCCAGCCACTTTGTCGGCTCCCCCGCTGCGTCCATTAGTCTGTGTTCCGTGGCAGTTAGTTGATCGGTGCTAGCAGAGTGCAGGTTACTTTCCGTTCATCAAAGCTGGCTGTGATATGGCTACATAAACGCACAAGACAGCCACTTTGAGAGCGGCAAGCCAACCCGTTTATTTCATATTCAGTTCAGTTGAAGCTGTCACCTAAAACGATGGGCCGTCGCGCAGCCCGACTCGTCAAAAATGGCTGTGATATGATTAGGACAACACTGCACATCCATTTTCACGAATGGGCCACGGACGTTCGTAGAATCTGAAATATTTTTTATTAAGTAGGTACATAATATACAATTTTAAATTACCAATTATTTCTGCTGGCTAATTTTATTGACGATTTTTAAAACAATTTATTATGTACCTAATTTAATACCCTTATTGCATACTTTTTAATTTTTATATATTTCTTCCAGCTCTTCGGGTATCATATTATTTCGGCTACTTTAAAATATAGGCACAAGTTTTATAACATTAATGGTCTTACCTATAAAAACATGTCAAAGCATACACAGTGCTTAAACTATTACCATCAACCAATAGTCAATGACAAACAGTGACAGGGCTAGTTTTAAGCAAACTTTAAATTTTAGTAACGTTTATAAGTATGATGTTTAGAATTAACGACTCACATTTTTCCAAGTACCCAATATAAGTACTACAACTATTGCTTTATGGTAAAT
Source organism: Electrophaes corylata (assembly GCA_947095575.1). Classification (NCBI taxonomy): domain Eukaryota; kingdom Metazoa; phylum Arthropoda; class Insecta; order Lepidoptera; family Geometridae; genus Electrophaes; species Electrophaes corylata. Next base: position 6,075,755 of record OX352698.1, on the reverse strand, counting down.
AAATATATATTTGTGGACATTTTTCACACAACATCAAACTAAGCTATACTAACTGGTACTATAGGATTTATCACAACATTGAAAACAACAACACACAACGACAACAACTAAAACAACTATTTACGTGTTAAAACTTTAAGTTTTTTTTAAACACATAAAATACAACATTACACCCAGACAAAGAACAACCATCTATGTTCATCACACAAATGTTTGTCCTTGGTGGGGATTGAACCCACAACCCACAGCACAGAAGGCAGTGCTACTGCTAACTGAGCTGTGAGGCCAATCGAATTCGTAAATAGTTATAGTCTAACCAATAGCAGTAAAACTTAGTGTCTTACACATAAAGTAAACGTCTACTAGAAGGCATTTGGTCTTTGATTTGAGTCACAACAACAGAGGGGATGAGAGTAACCTAGTAGTCTAGTAGTAGTAGTAGTAGTCTAGGCTCATCAAACAGATAAATTTACTGACTGAGTTTGTTCTGTACATGAGTTAGTAAGAACAAACAAAATCAGAAATAAATACGGCGTGTTGTGATGATAGGTCTCAGATAACCGACCACATCAAAGTGGCTGTGATATGAACCTGATACACATAATCACCGCCCCTTTGATAGGCTAGGCACGAGAATTTTTCGAAGCACTTCTCTTGAGCTCATGGCAGCGTCGTCGGTGACAAACGTCGTTGCTGTTACAAATGAGGCCGTGCTCATCAAAGCTGGCTGTGATAGCTACGCAATGACCTATGATCAGCCGACTTTGATGACAGGGCCACATTGCATCCACTCTTCTGAAAATACATATAAATAAACTCGCACATTGATTGATACGAGTTCAGTAAATAACTATAATTAATAAAATCATTACACAACACACAGCACTACGCATTAAATAATAATGAATGAATATTTCCATGCTCATAATTTTCTTATACCTATTACAAACAGTTCTAGTACAACAAATAACACAGTAAGTACCAAGAAACATTCTCGTGCAGTAAGTAGGTAAGCATGTGTCTTTTAAAAGGTTTTTTTTGACAAAACCATCTAAAAATAATCGTGGATAAAAACGTATTGCAAAAGAGCCTTTACGTAGGAATTACAGCTCAAATTAATTCCTAAACCATACGTTCTAATATCACTAAAGCTTCGTTTATAATGATTTAATCGTTGCGTATATAAAAGCAAGCAAACAAGCAAGTCTGGTTTATCGAATTGGGATATTTCTTTCATCTTCATTAAATCTCATTTTGTAATCTCATTTAATTATTACTATTTCATAATAAAAATTACGTCGTTAAAAATGTATTACTTGGCTCATGCTCAACTTGGTATTGGATCTCTAATTTTTCAGATGAGCTCGTAAGTCTGTAGCAAAGGTTTTGAACTTCAATATGACCTGAACAGGTTAAGTAATAAATTACAAGCCGATCAGAGTAGTAAGCTAGGTTTTGTTTTAAGGAACTTCCAATTCTGTTTACAATATTTAACGTTCTACTAAAGTAAACCCGTAGTACATTGTAATTTAGGGAATTAAAGTGATGGATTAAGAATAGGGCCGCAGCCATGACACAACACACAAATAGTAAAGCCTTTCAGTGAGTGGCTGTCAGTTATAATTGTTTAATAATAGAGTTTCAGTAAAAAATTGTACATTTTAAAAGCTGGTTCAAATTGGCTTCAGCTTTCTGCGCAGCTAGATTAATGCGACGCTAATGATATTGCCTGTCTACTGCCCCGCTGCCGCCGCTGTTGAGGTTCCATTACAGCTAGTTTATAAGTACAACACATTTATTTATTTTATTTTTAATATTAAATTCTAGATTCAGTCGACTTCTTAGTTTAGCTAGCTTAATATGAAAAGTATTAGTTGCCGGTTTCTTTAATATAAATTCTGGTATTTTTATGAAAGCCTTATTTGCTTTGTTGATTCCCGATATTTTGGCACGTCTTTATGGTGCATGATCATGGGCCGCGTTGACGTTTGGTCGTCTAATTCGACGTCAGTTTGTAAAAAAAATATTGGTTAACTATCGCTAAGAAGTTAAGTTAAAAAAAAATACATTTCCTCAGACACAAGATCGAATCCACCAATTGATGCCAATTACTTTGATTCTAGCTCTAAAAGTAGCCCAAAAGCATTAGAACTACCATACTCTTAGGAAACATATACGCATGCCATGAAATTCATTAATTAATTTATTTGCAGGCGTACCAATAAGATTTTAGCCTAAGAGCGAGTGCAGGCGACAGGTAAAGGAATTAGCTCATAAGTGCTGCGGCATACTGAGTTATAATTAGGTATGTACCTACTCAGGTAACGTTGATCAACAGACATTACCTTATAATGCAGTTAACAAAACCTTGCCTATCATAAAAATCTAAGCTAAAATATATCTGTGATACTTATTCATCTACTATCATAATTTCTTTGAGATACGGTGGATAAATCTACTTGATCCATTTTGAAGAGACATGTCCAGTGATGTACTTATTTACTCTGATCACGGTCCCGTGATCCGCTGCTAAATTTAGAAAATTGTATAAGTACCCTATCGTTGCACTCTAATGTTTGTCTATATAGCACGTGATACATCAAAATGTATTGTGGAAAGAAGAAGTTATTACTTCTAACAGTTACATGTTCAGTCCATTAAAAGGTTTACTTGTCCCAATTTTTTTATGTGGTTAATCGGGGTATTAAAAAAGTATTTACTAACTAGCATACCCAAGTAAAAAAGTTTCCGAAAAAACATATTTTAAAAAAGATCAAAGCACTCAAGTTATCAATAAAAGTTATAAGCTGCTAATTTAATCGCTTTGCAGAATCGGGATATACGAGAACGTCGGAGGGAGATCGGAACTCGGTTGATTGGCAGATATGTAGCTGCTAAGTCATTATTGAGGGGAAGCCCATCAGTCGGCAACCCCAGAGTACAATACTGTATATGCAGAGGTGTGTACGGTCAGGTACAAAAGGTGTTTTTTATCGATTACTATAATAACGTTTGATTAAACAATTATCATGTTTTTATTATTAAAAAATATTAAAGTTTTGCTATGTATAAAAAAAAATTAACTTTAGTAAGGTTCACAAATACTTGGCAAAATTCGGTACAAACTTAGTTGAATTCTGCTGTTAGGTGCCATCGCCCGTAGTTTAAATTAACTAACAAGTTTACGACTTATAAATTTTGCAGTTCTTTTTTTACCGCCTGTAGACCCGATATCATAAACAGACAGGGTCTTAGCCTGAAACATATAAAAATCTTTGGCTATCTTTTATGAATGACAAAGAGTGAAAGGACTAATTAAAGTAATATATAACATTTCTAAGTACATTACAGAAGCTCAACTATGTCATATGTGTTTTGTACCATACCAATTATATATCACTATATGTATTAGCTGTAAATTTTCTTTGTAAACTTTGAACACTTCACTAACTTTGTAATACTTCAGTTACAAACTATAAAAAAGTATATTACTTAAAATATGAGGATTTTATTATTTGCGTACTGTTTCTGCTGTCTGTACAGTACAGACTTGTTACTGTTGCCCCTTTCATTTCCGATACATAATCGGCTTTCAGAGACGAGTGATATTCGGTGGCAGATCTCATAACATCCAGCGTGTTGTCCCTAATGGATTGTGCTAATTGAAATTGGGAGATGAGAGCGTATTGCCATAGGCTAGAATTAAATGCAACATGTAAAACGATACCGCTTTCGACGTAGCCAAATGGATAAACTAATTAATTGGACGTTTCCCCGGAGGCGAGCTGATACTACACTGTATAAATTAAATTCATTTATTGATTGGCAGGACCCATTGATAAAATAAATTCACAGTTAAAAAAAAAACAGACAATAAAGGTACACATAACATTATTTTATTTATTATTTACTAGCTTTTACCCGCGGCTTCGCTCGCATTGAATCTTTCGTAAAAAATATTTTTTTTTTCATAAAAAGTATTCTATGTTACTTCTAATACCTCCAAGAATATGTGTACAAAGTTTCATGATGATCGATTAAGAATTTTTCGCGTGAAAGCGTAACAAACAAACTTACATTCACATTTATAATATTACTATGATTAATCAGCCAGTATTGTCCCACTGCAGGGCAAAGGCCTCCCCTACCTCCTTACACTCTTCGCGATTTATCACATAACATGATTAATTTAAATAATATAATATTTGTTTGGTCATCAGGCTTGGCATCCAGTGACTGCAGTTTACTGCAATGTCTGACAGCCAGAACCCCAATTAAACTGTTAGTGCTGCGTAGCATCCTGCGTTTTACGTAAACCGTCAGGAGCTTGATTTAAAGTATTAGTCTGCAGTCTGGCATACCAATTAATATTATTGTGGCGTATGATTGTTTTACGAACAAATATATTATGTAGCTGTTCCGATATCTAGACCTGCAGACACGTAATGCGTTTACTTACGTTAACATTGTTTGACATACGGCCGTATACTCAAACGCAACTTAAATTTAATCACGTCTCAATTGATGAATTTTTGACAAACTTTCATTGCAAACTGTCAAAAAATCACGACTTGAGACGTGATTCTGCCGTAAGAACCATAAAAATATTTTGTTTTAATTAATATTTCGCAACCAATTGAAATATTTCTTATAAAATTCAAAAATAATAATATTATGGGAAACGGCGATCTTAGTTTTAGCCATTCAGTAAGTAATTTACGGCCGAATACTCAAACGCAACTTAAATTTTATCACGTCTCAAATAAAGATAAAGATAAATTTATTTTGATAACAAACGTTACATAAACAATTTTATAACAGATTGGCCTTATAATAAATGACGAATCCTTGACAGATTTTCATTGCAAACTGTCAAATGAAAGCGACTTGAGACGAGATTAAATCTAAGTTGCATGTAAGTACTCGGGAGTTAATGTGATAAATGCTATTTTTTCCTTTAAGTCGTTTTACCACCTCCTCCATAAATAACGTGACCCAATATGCTATATTAGTGTGCTGTTATATTGTCTGGGTGTTATATTGTATTCTAAGTAAGATTTAGACAAAAAAGTATAATAATTAAGGATTCTATCAGTCATTTGGTTCCCATAGCACAAACTATGCTTAGTTTGGGGCTAAATGATGTAGTGTAAAAATGTCCACAAATATTTATTTATTTATTTTGTGACATGCATAGTGACTAAAATATTTAGAATGAACTGCTGATCAGAATTACTCAAGTATTGTAAACCCCGAGAGTAGGTAGGTCGGTAGGAGAAGATGTACAAAAGTAATACAGTTTTTTAAACGCGCTCCTTTATTAAAAATAGGTTTTTGACCGAATTTCTGGACTACTTAATGCTTTTTTTTTCAATTTCTTATCTATTTCACTAACTAACTAGGTACGTTCCAATTATGAAGAAAAATATAAAGGCTGACATGAATTTTGACAATGTTTCAATATTAGAGCAACGTTACAATTTAATTATTAGTTTCGTTTTGTACGTTTTTTAAATTATTCGTGTCTTAAACTGAACTGTTTTTTTTGTTTAACATGTTTTAGAGTTTGTGTTTTTTGTTTCAAATTCCGCTTTATTGTAATAAAAAATACGCCTTGCACCAAAGTATGAATATATTAATCAAAAGGTTTAAACAATAAACATTTTTAGGGCATACACTATCTAAACGGAACGCAAACAGTACGTCGAGACTTCGATCAATCCCTTAGGTGACGGGACACATACAAAATCATAGCTAAAAGTTATCCGCGCGAACATATACTTAGACAGCTACATCTATTTACTACTAACGAAGTGAGAAAAATATGATAAACAGTTTTAAGTTCAAACTCATTACAACCATGTTACCTAGTAGATAATGTCACTAATTGTTAAAACAAAATAAGCGAGCGTCACTTCGTAAGCGAGCTCTTGTGTACCAGAACGAAATATTTGCGCCGACCTAACACCAGGAACTAGGGGTATCATTGACCAGAGCACAAAACGAAAAAAAAATTGGTAAGCTGTGGAAGTTACATTGAAAATCTTAAGATTACTATAAGTACTAATATTAGTTACTACAACAGCAAACAGTATAAATCCGAAATTATAATAATGTAGCCCATGCCAAAACAATTCTACGAAACTTCACAACTACGAAGTACTACGGCGTAGAGGCGTAGCGGCAACAAGTGTCGTCACAAATCAACTTACCGTAGCACATGCTAAAGCTAAGCGCACTCTTCATAGCAGTAGAATTTATAAATTATTAAAAAAATCTTACTCCAAAGATGTCGTAGAAGATATAGCTGCAGTGAAGACCGGTGGATAGTGATATAATTAATTTATAAGAGTGATTTTAGTATATTTTTAAATCACTTTTTTACTAGCTTTAGTTCAAAGTTTCAATTTAACAACCTAAATTAAAAACAAAACGTCGAGGGGTGGCAAAAATGATTGAAGAAACAGAGAATGTGACCCACGTGTCGTGTGCGAAATGTAAACCCGATACAAAAGAGTTAAACGCGCACCCCTCGCCAGTCATGGAGCTCGTGGAGCGGAGCAGATGTGTTTTGTCGTCTGTCTCTGATCCTCGGCTCTTATAGACTGTGCGTCTCGCGGGCAGGTGGTGCGGACACCCCCTCACCTGCGCCCCTAGGGTCTGCGGCGGGGCGCAGGCGCGGGCTCCACGCGGCCTTCACGCCGCGCCGGCCGCGCCCTTCCTATACCCTGCCGCCCGAACTTACCCGCTGCCACGCGTCTCTATCACTTTATATACATTTACAATGGAAAATGAGCTTAAGATAAAATATGGACTGGCCGCGTCTTATGTTTATAAAACAATTTTATCATTTTTATATATATATAATATACTATAGAATACTAGGGAATGTCTTTAACTGATTAAAATGTTCAACTAATTTTGAAAGTTGCGAAGACCGACAATGTATGTTTTACTATAGTTTAATCTGTCCACCTTAGTTTATGTACTACTATCATGCTAAATATGTGCATGGTAATACCTTATCTGATACGTCCTTAAAATGTAACGTCTAAAAAGAAATGAGTAATTAATTTTTCATTACGTTCCATTACAATATAACAGATATATTGCTCTCGTCCCTACTGGCTTTACCGTTAAATAAGAATAACATAACGTGTTAAAAAAAGAAACAGATAGGTACATCGCCAGAACAGTATTGCAACACTACTGCACTACTGCAGTACTATATTCTATAAGCCGTACTGATTCAAGCCAAAACATGCAAAGCCAATTTTTTGGGGTAAAAATATTGTGAATTTTATTTATACGTACGTCATGCAAAATTCAGATATGAAAAATTAAAATGCAAAATCAATGGAGCTGCTTGTGACACCAGTTACAAAAGTTATAAAAAAACAACGGCCCGACCGAACAGGCGGTACTTGCGATTGGAATTCTAAACTGAGTTCGTGCTTTTAGTTTGTCATACAAAAAAACTATAGGAACCAAGCTGTAAGTTTCTTGCCAGTTCTTCTAGACTTGGTCACAAGGAACTGGCGCTTAGATTCACCTAGATTTAAGACGTTTCAAGATAATCCCTGCGCATATTACTGAATAAATACTTTTTGACTTTAACTTTATAAAACGAGTTTTCGCCTGTTTAATAAAGATTTATCTGTGAATTTTATTTTTCGTATATTCACGAATTATTACGTACGAGTATACCATTGATGATCTGATAAATTTAATGTAATTGATGCGTGTAATGGAAAACAATTTTCAACCCAGAATATTGAAAAAAAATTTAACCTTCAGCACCCGGCCTAGAATTGAATTTACATATAAAATCATAAAATAAACGAACTTCACAGTGACGGTGAAGTGGTGGAAACAAATTATCGGGCGCGGCTAACGGCGGTAACCATCGCAGCGTCTGCGTCCTGCGTTTTCGAGGCATCATAGCATTCATAGAGATGAACATATTTAGGTAGTTTTCTTCTTTACAATGTTAAGATATCATCAGATAAAAGGGGCTGAGTATGAGCATCAAAAAGAAAATCAAACTTTATGGTATTGTTTTAAAAGTGCCTTGAACATACTGATGTCCTCCTCGTCGGATCCGACGACAGCGACCCTTAGCACTTCCTGGCATGTGCTCGTATGTGGCTGGCTAGGCCAAACTTGGTCTTGAAAGCACATGTTGTACAAAAAAGCTGACCGGCTGTATTGTAGGTGTAGGTGTAGGAGGGCTTCGGTCGAGATTTGCGGTGCTCGCGTTTTTCATCAAGCTCGGGAAGACGAGAGATCTCATCTCTCTCATTTACCTACCTTTGAGTATACCATCTAACTTTCAAATATAAAGTACGGTTATTTAATGTAGACTTCGATTAATGATACCCTTAAATATAGGGTCGGCGCAAAAAATCCATCTCGGTAAATAAGAACTTACTTGAGAAGTGAGCTCTTATTATGTTTTGACAGTTAGTGGCGTTATTTTCTAGGTGACATGGTTGTAATTAGGCTGAACTTAAAACTGTTTATAATTTTTTTCTCACTTCGTTAGTAAATAAATGTAGCTGTCTAAGTATATATGCACGCGGACAGTTTTTAGCTATGATTTTGTATGTGACCTGTCATCTAGGGGTAATATTGATCGAAGAAAGAAGTTTTAAGCTTCATTCAAAAATATTGTTAGAATCTGATGATCTAGGAAAAGCCTGGACAAACATGGCTAAAAACTTTAAATATTATTGAAACTTTAAGTATTTTCTTTTCGAGGATGATCACAGTCAGACAACAATCCAGAAGGAAAGAACTATACACAAAACCTTAAACTTATAAAACCCCTCCCTGAAACCAGGGTTAAAAAATATAAAGCGACGGAAAACGCGGGCAATATCTTGTTTAAATATCTAGTGCTTTTCGCACTCCTGCCTTTTGGTAATTTAAAAACGTATTGTGAGAGTGAAATGTCATTCGAGAGAACAAAGAATACGTTAATCGAATATTGTATTGGAAAAAATACAATTTTCACTTTTTTAGGCTGTCAACGAAAATAAAAATATATTGCGGTTTCGCTTCGGCTAGCAGTACCGGCTACAGCAGTAGTAGTGAAGAACTTTGCGCTGAAGTGAATGATTCCCGACATTAACGACCGAATACTCAAACGCAACTTAAATTTAATCAAGTCTCAAGTCTCATATATCTTCTTCTTATTCAAATTTAAGAGCTTAGCTCTTGTCGGGGGTTTAATGCAATTTTCTCCATTTTGATATTTCTAATGCGGCCTCCTTGACCTTCTTACATTTATATATAAATATATATTAGAAATATATACAATATCAATAGATATACTATAAACATATATCAGAAATAAAAATTTTATAGCCTTCCTGCAGGATCGCAAATATACATACTGTTCTCTTATAAAAAAAGTGTATATTCGTTTAATACCTTTAATTTATTTAAGTATACGAAACTTCCATCAAATATTACATTTTATTTAAAGAGATTCAACTATTCGTCATTAAACTGTTTTTAACGGGGGTCAAAGCGCAGTTTTTTTTGTGATAAAACTGCGTTTTTGCATATTTATGACTGGAAAGCCTTCGTTGGTTGGCCTCGTAAATGAAGCGCAGCCATTCTCAATTTTAATTTAACAAAAATATGAAAATGTACGAGCTAAGTTGGTATTTTAGGAGGAGGAAACAAAAGTTTCAAGGTGATTCTTATAACTTTGTGTCGCACTCACTCACAAACTAATGAATTACTTGCATTAATATACTAAAGAATTTTAAGTTAACAAAAATATATCTTCTCTACTGGTAAAAAAATCACAAACAACATAGCTCTATGTGGTAAAGCTAAGATGAATGTTGATAGATGAAAGGCAGCGAAGGCGGTAATTTGGTCGGAGACGGGAGGCATTTGATCGAGTTATGGTTCCAGACGCATTTATTTACCGGAGGATTTAGAAAACGATGATTATATTTATGTTTTCAAATGAAGGAATTATTTTAACGGAGCATTTTATAAGTGAATACTTTTTTATATTCGCGCCGTTTTTTTTAGTGGGTGGTATAAAGAGGATTATTGGCCATCATCTTTTTACTAGATTATGCTAGCAGTTTTCTTAACAACACATTGAATTAAGTGTAGCATTTGCTAATGTGTTAATACTATTTCAGATCGCGGACTGCGTATATTATATCTGGGAGGAAACATGAAGGGAACAATACGATGCTGAAAACTTAGATGTGGTAATAGTATTTGCATAAGATAATTTTAGTAATTTCATACGTTACAGATTTTCTTGTTGGAAATTGATTAACATAATTTTGATTACACTCTAGTCTTGACTGTATCATCATTCGTATCATCTAAATGCAGACATCAACTATTCAACAAGTTTAATGGACCTAGCGTCCAAACAAAAATAAATTCTATTTTATCTGAGTTTCAATTCAATTTCAATTTGATCAATTCCAGCTAAAATTTAATACTTATACCAGGTGTATAATAAGACCATTACCGATCACATCAATGTAAACAACTTTTCTATGGATCCAACACTGTGAGAGCGAAAAACGTACAATTATTATATGCAAAAGCTCAAAGCCTTGTTGATAAAATGCACATATTATTTTTTACACTTACGTGTTGGTTCTATCAAAATATTTGATTATATATATGGGTGTTTTGCCCCCCGAAGCCGTAGAGTTATCTTTTTATACCTTAGAGTTATTGAGACGTAGATTTTTTAAATGTAGCTGTACGTGATACTACTCTATTGTAATGAGCGTGCAATATTTACGCAGTTGATTCTACAACGCCGGAAAAAACCTTTAGTAGAATGGTTGCTTACAACATGCGGAAAATCTCCCGAATTAGCGTCGCGTTGCGTTAGTCAGAATCCAGGAAACTACAAACAAATGATAATGTATTTGTCGGGTTTAATCGTAACGGACTTCAAAAAGCTTTTAAGACCGCGCAGATATTCTCAATGATGATTTAAAGTGAAAAGAAAGTTTAATACTTATAAAGGCAGAATCACGAGGCGATTCTTACGTAAACTTCATGACATTGCACTCTAACTTGTTCCTGTTCTATTTTCACTGTTCATGATCCTACATTCGACACTAACAAAATTTCTATTCTGTTCTAAATAGATACTCAAGTAGTTTTTTGAGGTATTTCAGAATGCCTTCCTTAATTAGTAGGTAAAGTAGTGCTTTATCTTGTCATGTGGACCACACGGAGTGCGGTGTTGTATTTAAACCTCATAATATGGTTTTATGAACCATTTTTCATTATAAATATCCATTCGAAGACTGAAATGTTCCTCTACTGGCTAAACCACAGATCGTAGGCATACTATTGTAACAAACAGGGTAATACAAATTTACATATGATATCTTTAAGAGCTTTGAGCACTCAGATATTTTAAACGTGTTTCTCGAATACATTTCAATTTATTCGTTTAGAGTGAGTTAAGCTTACACGTCTGAAGCTTAGTCAGTTATGCACGCCGTTACAACGTAAAACGTTACATACTTTAGAAATATGAATGATTTGAATTATAATTGTTTTAAAAGGATTGGTTTCGGAAACTATAATTACTTATGTACTCTTCTGAATCTAATAAACAAGATTGTAAGTTTATATTAATTAGTATACCTACGCATGAATAGTGAACTTGATATAAATATATATAACTTGATATAAAATTAATAGGAGATAATAAAAGTTAAAAAATATATTTATTTATGTCAGGATTTTAGTTTGATTACTGGCCCTATATATTAAATAAACTATACCAATAATCTATTTCGACAGCCGTCACAGCTCAGTTTGTAATAGCACTGCCTTCTGCGCTGTAGGTGGTGGGTTTGATCCTCACCAAGAAAAACATTTGTGTGATGAACATAGATGTTTGTTCTGTATCTGGGTGTTATATTGTATTCTATGTATGTATTTACAAAAAAACATATATAAGTATTATATCAGTCATCTGGTTATCATAGTACAAGCTATGCTTAGTTTGGGGCCAGTTGATGTTGTGTAAATGTCCACAATTATTTATTTATACCAATTATAATTTTTTTTATCCTGACAGACTTACTGACGTATAGACAACGCACAGCCTAAGCCACTGGTCATTGTGACTAAAACTTTCAGGGTATATTCGTGTTGGTGTGTAGAGGTTTACAAAAAAAGGAATTCCCGATATTCAACCCCGAAATGGGTATAGCCGGGGGTTGAAGTTTGTATTAAAGACCTTCACGCGGACGAAGTCACGCGCGTTTCACTAAATACGTTATACGTTACCTACGTTACACCTACGTTACGTTACGTTACGTTACCTACGTTACGTTACACCTACGTTATAGATTACGATACCGCTGCGCTGTACGCAATACATCGAACGTGATTTTTTTGCCGTTTTTAATATAGGTAATGGTACTGAACTGTTCGATCGACGGAGTTCTTGTAACAATCTTAAAAACTCTGTCACTAGAATATGCCACTAGCGGCCGAATATTCAAACGCAATTTAAATTTAATCACGTCTCAAGTCGCAATTTTTTGACAGTTTGCAATGAAAGTCTGTCAAAAATTCGTCACTTGAGATGTGATTAAATTTAAGTTGCGTTTGAGTATTCGGCCGTAAGTTGTTTAAAATACGAAAGTTGACTTCAAAATGGAGAGCACTATGTTGTAAACTTCAAGCGATGTGCACGCTAACACAATTTATTACTAGAGACGGACTTGTCAGAACGGCGAAGCAGATGCGACGGTATAACCTTTAAGAAAATTGAATTTCAATCACAGCGCTCCTTGCGCCCCCACGCCTTAGCAACCCATAGATCTAATAACGTCCCAATGACTCCTATGAACCAGTATTAAACCTACTGGATGAATTATAAGGTACAGTGGTAAAATTAGTAGTAATAAGTAAGCCACTAAAGAATTTACAACTATAAAGCCCAAAACTTGATTATTCAATGTAGGTACATTATTAATAAGGCCACGCCCCCTGCCGCCGTCGTCGTAAGTCTTTGTATCTTTTTAAAAATAAGATAAGTTAAATACACAAACTACGGGGCTGGGTTTACTACATAGCCCCATGTAAACTTAAAAGAGGACGAACTAAAATTCAACGTCCGTAGGAAATGTTTGATGCACGAACTTCGATCACTGATACCCCTAGATGACGAATCATACACAAAACTATGCCTAAAAGCTGTCCGCGTGAATATAATATACTTAGACAGCTACATTTGTTTACTACCAAAGCGATAAAAACATTTTCAAATTCAACCTAATTACATCCATGTCACCTAGTAAATAATATCACTAATTGTCAAAACAAAATATGTATGACTTATTTTGTTTACAGAGACGGATTTTTTGCGGCGACCCTATTATCTAGGCCTATTATCCTATTATCGTCCCGGCTTCGCACGGGTTTTAGTAAGGATCACAAATTTTTTTGAAGATATAATATAGCCTATGTCATCCGGGGATAGTGTAGCTTCCCCACGGTAAATGAATTTTTCAAATCAGTCCAGTAGTTTCAGAGCTTATTCAATGCAAGCAAATAAACAAACAATCAAATCTTTCCTCTTTATAATATTAGTATAGATATAGAAAGGTTGAACAAGGCACGTAAGTTTGTACTTATTTGTGAAGACCTCCGTCCGGGAATACAGCCGTTACTTTAGCGGCCGGTAATGTAATTCTAGTCAGCCTGATTGTTGTTGCTAATGGAATATCGGTCTAGAATATTGAAATAATCCGATTCGTTTTATTCCAACCGCATCATTGGGTACTTGTGATGCCCTATTTAATACTGCACCTCGAACTTTAGCATATTATGGTCTATGTCAAGCGTTGTATATTATCGTCGATAGTAACATTCGTTACAATTTTTAGCATATAAAAGTTGCGGGATGTAAAATCCACTGCTTGATAACAAAGTTAAAGTTAAGTTTTAAGTTTGGGATGATATCTAATGTCTGCGTCGTTTTTTATGCTTGTAACTGTATTTTATAATAAAATAAAAATAATTCTACAGTTATATAACCATAACAAACCTTATAAAAATCCTTAATTTATTGATTTTTTTTTAAATTAGATATAAAAAAGAACATTATTTTATGTAATAATTCAAGGTAGATAGCTCAACTGTTTCACATGTATTTTGTACATACCAAATTATAAATACTTGTATTAGCTATAATTTTCTTTGTAAATAATTCATCGGTACCTATTCGTACATTGTGTTGGCTATAACAAAGCATTGCATTGTATGTGCGCGCAATAACTTACAACTTCTTACTACCAAGTCTTTATCACAACGATGTATGGTATGCAATATATGCAATATATCTCATATTGCATTTGAGCCCTATCCATCGACGAGTTCGACGTTTCTAGTGTCACTTTAATAGGAACTAGTTATTTATAATACATGAAAAATAAGAGTTTGTATTAAACGGTATTGTAGTTTTATTTTAGTAATTTTAATAATAGCGGCTTGCTTTGTCTTTCGCACGTAAAAGTAGTAGTTTTAAACAACTTGTTAATAATTGACTTACTATTCGATTGATTTACTAGTGGAGTGTTCATAGCAGATACCTAGAAATACAAACAAAGTAAGGAACTCGAAGGAAATGTTACTGAAACTACCCCTGCTGTCTACACAAACTTTTGAATAATAAATAGAATCGGAGTTAGTTGGGAATAGATAGTGGCGCCGCTCTTTGCTATCAATACTAAATCCAATTACAAATTACTTACACAAACCTGATTTCTAGCATATCGTGCTGTATTTACTACCAGTTGTTACTAGAATTATTGCAAAATAAATCTTAGTATACACTGTAAACAATTATAATAAGTGAAAGGTCCAAATTTTAACGAGTAGGTAATTAAATTATCTAAAATTATGTTCACCATAAGTTAATTGGAAAGGTTAGCTAATTTATAAATGAGTGCAATCAACACTGGTTTCACCAGATGTTTAACGAATTAGTCAGCTTTCAAAATCATTTACTAAAAGGTTAATGTAACATGGGAGACAATTTACCTACCTAAGGAAAATCTTTAAAAATCGTCTTTCTAAAGATTACATATCCTTTTTTTTAAAATACGCTAAATGTTTTAAAAGAATGCTTATGGATACTTGAGGTGCCGAGTCCCGCGAAGTTGTCTTCTATTGGTGACTGATGCTCAATCCACATGAAAGACAAGGTAGTGAGAATTTGTGATGTCGTAGACATCTCACTACGCATGTCTTTTCACGTAGCAAAGAGCAATGTCGAGCATTTGGAGGCGATGCGGTGCAGCTGTTCTATATATCAAGACCGGTCTAAATTATCTCGTGTAAAGTCGAGCGCATTACAATATAAAATTGATAAGTGGTAGCTTATTAGTTATTGCACTGACTTTTACAAGATAATGTAAATCAGTCATTACATGAAGAACGCACTAAGATTTAAGTTTAGCAAATTATGTATATAGGAAGTATCAGTGCTACTTTCAATGATTAAGTGTTAATTACGAATAAATGTTTAGGCTGAACGTCCTTTATAGTATTTGTGAACCTTAAACCTTTTACTTCTTCAGGGAATGCTACATATAAATAGGTACTAGTCTACTAAATTTCATTTAAGTACATAAACATTTTATTAAATTGTTTCTACGGTTAGCAAAACTACGTCGGTCCCAATGTGACTACCGATCGAATTCACTCGATTTTCGTGAAATTAATGTACACGATATGTGTACAGTGACGTTACACGCATTAAGGCCAATCTGTTATAAAAAAAAACCTTTTTTTTCAATTAAATTTTATCATAATCTTATACAATTTCATACGTCCACAAATAGTTTTCCCTGGAGTAGCGAATCTAGCAGTAAAATTCACCCAGAAGTACTGTATTCTACCAATAATCCCTGTTTTTTCTTTTTACTTTAGCATACTACTCATAAGATCTAGCCATAATGCTACAGTAATGAGTTATACTTTAGTTGAATCATTTATGATAATATGGACTAAGTTACTGATTAAAAAAAAATGAATTTTGGCATTACTTACTGTATAAGGCAACATGTTTTTTTGTGTCATTTAAACGTAGCAGTAGTCTACATTTATACCATACTTCACTTATAACGTATGCTACACTAACTCAAAAGGACCTTTGACTCTCACTCTGCTTTAATATCGTTTGAAAAATGCAAATACCTAGAAAATATTTTCTGAAATCAGAAGCTTTAATATCATCTGAAATATGCAAATACCTAGAAAGTATTTTCTGAAATCAGAAGCTTTAATATCGTCTGAATTATGCAAATACCTAGAAAATATTTTCTGAAATCAGAAGTCAGATCTTTCGATATTTTCCTAGTTGTTAGTGAATTGAATTGAAAATTCCAGGCTGTCGTGCGTGAAAAGCACCTCGTTATCGCTAGAACGTTAAATTCAGACAGTACGGTTCTAACAAGCTCACTTTAAATGATGCAGCAATGCAGACTTAATTCAAAGCTGAAGCAAGTTAGTTCAGTCATAACTTTCTGCCGCGACGACTTTAACAAGCGTAAATTGCTATAACGATGCACATTTGATTTAAAAATACTAGGTACCTAATAACTTTATAAGTACACTGTGAACATATCGTTTTAGTTTTGAAACAAATGTAAACTCGCAGTCACACCGATACCAACATAACATACAATATCATAACCATTAATACAGATTTACACAAATACAAGTTATATATTCAAACCAGAAACTCATAACCATTTTTATGTCACTTTCCAGTGGAATCAATTCTCAAAAACAAATGTACACGCCGCCATCATGGCTCCATGCAATAACGTCTTTAAAACACCGCATAGCTTAAAATAATGTATAGTATTCAACATAGATAGGCCAAAACCGCAATGATGGTCGTGGTTGATTTATTTATTTTTCATTTAGTTTTTTTTATTACTATATAACTTCATCAAAGAAAGAACGAGAGACATCACTAATTTCTGTAATATATTCTGTCGACAGACTAGATGACCTTAATTTTAATGTACGACAGATATAATAAACCAGCTTCCGCTTATTTAAAAGCATCGAGACGACAACACGGAATTCTATAGGATTTTTGCAATGCAATCTGGAAGGACAATCATTTTCTTGGAAAGAACAATGCGAAGCGACGCAACGCGTGGGTGATGGATATTGAGCGCATTCGTAGTAGAATGAACTATACCGGGTGTAAAAGACTACTCCAGAAAATACAAACGGGAAATTCGGATATCAACTCTTGGTATCACGGATAAGCTAAAATAAAAGTGAGTAACATTTTCAGCATTTCATATTTCCATGAGTATCAAGTATAACTATTCACTTGAAATCCTTTTAAGGCATCATTGCATCCCGATTCTCATAGCAGTGACGAGACTCAACAACAAACATAATTGCAATAAAGAACTTGAAATGTGAATTTCACTAGCGTTTCTGTAAATACAACTTTCCTAACGACCACTTTTACATACAAACGTTACGTGGTATTTTTTTTCACAGTTTGGCAACGTACGTCCAAAGTTAAACATGATATCCAATTGTATCGTATAGTATAAGCATCGACAACAATCTATGCTTGTTACTAACTATATATAGAAAAATAAAAAACAACTCGAGAAATTCGTAATTTTAACACAGCCATTGGAATAATAAATACCAAAAAGAGCATGAAGTCACGGTGTCATAAATTTTTACAAGCTACCTTTGCCAAGGATCTCGAAGATCTCCTACGCATTTGTTGCTTTTGGAGTTGAGACGAGGTCCGTTAGATTGTTCCTCCGCGGTTCTTTAAATTCTAATCTGGGCGTCTAGTCAAAGCGACGCGCGTCCCAAGAATTGGTGAGTATCTGGCTCAGCGCATCCGCATTGCATTTCAGCATGGCAATGCAGTCAGCGTCTTGGCGGCGCTTCTGATAGGAGCTGATTTGGAACAGTTAAAATTTCTACGGGAGTGTTATACGTTATTCATTCTTCCGAATAAATACATTTTACAAACAGGGAGAACTGTTTCGGGAGAGCAGTGGGACGAAATAGTCTAGGGGGAAAAAACTTGATTTTATATCACCTTCAACTGTTGTATATTCCATTCTTTGTTTTATTTTTTACACCCTGAACGAAAAGGATTCTATTTTCAAGTAACGATCTCATCACTTAATAACTATCACAAATGATGAGAAACGAATTATACCGAGAAACTAAACCAAACGACAACTTTTCAAAGAAATCATATAAATTGCAGAAGTTTATAAAACTCAGTAAATATAAATTTACTACAAGTTCATTCCGTATCTCTGAGAGTTATTTATTTTCAGTTCAGTGAATTTCCTCCGGCAAAGTTAACTGAATCGAGTAGGTATCCTCAGTATGGTTTTTGTGACAAATGTGATAACCAATTTACATATACTATCAACACATAAGCAGTGAAATATTCTAAAAGCTAGATGGTGATTTGAGAAATGTAGTCAAATAATAATTATTGACAGTAATTATTTATTTTGTCATTATCAGTAAATACGATTGAAAAATACGATGGGATAAAGTTAAAAATATCGCATTTTTCAGACAGATAATAAAATAAAAACACCAGTCAAGAGTATAAATGAAAGGCAATTTCGAGAATAGCTCGAGAAAGGATAAAATAATTTGAGTTTCGTTCAAAATTAAAAAGCGCAAGCCTCGGCCGTCTGTTAGTTTTACTGACGGCGACATTAGTGACTTTGAGTTGTTTAACTGAACTGTCAGATTGTCAAGAACAATCCTGAGTTTCAGCAAGTCAATTAGCACACGTTCTAAAACAGTGAAAAGTGCGGCTAACTTGCAATGCAATGTTGGATACTAGTTACGGTTGAGTGATTCGAGGTAGAACTCTAAAGTTGGAGGTCAAAATATCAAAGTAGACACCAAGCGCATCGACTATCAAGCGAATGAAAACACTAATGATACAACGATGAATTAAAGGAATGACACAATTACAGTACCTATAACAGATATAATCAAGTAGCGAAGACAATGAGACTGATTAGCATATGGTAGGAAAGTGACAAAAATATGGTCGCTAAAGCACACACAGACCTAGCTGGCTAAATAAGCGTAGCTGTGTTCACTGGGTTAAAAAGGTTTGGTGACTGACAGTTGCATTATAAGACTACACTTTCCTATATTGCTTAAAACCTTCGTATCAATTATCAGAGTATAACGTCTGATATTCATACTACTTTAAGTATTTTACACGTCGGTTAGTACTTATTAAGCCGAGTGAACACGGAGCTTAGATGATCAAAATACAACATTGATTGATGCATTCATAAAACACCAATACTACAGAAACACAACAATACAGATAGTAAATTTGATAGCATGACAATAAACACTGACCGTTGTTGGATACGATGATTCGATTTTCAGCGCGATTATATCAGCTGATACAATTTAAATTATTTTAGATAGAAACCTACCTTTCGAGAAGCTGGTACTGCAGTATGTCAGCTCCTTGATGCGTCTCCAGTTGAATGCCGGCTGTCAAGCGTATTACAAAACTCAAATGTTTGTTACAAATACATGGGTCAGATCAGGACCGATGACATTTAATAACAATGGACCTACATTAAAAATGCACATATCATATTTTTACGCCAATTTTTTTAAGAGTAATAATATATTTTGCTTCATAGTACTGAGATTGTCATGCTTTGCCTCTTTACACTATAGTCTAGACCTTAAAATCTGATTAAGCAGTAATGACTCCCGAAAATTTGTTAGATTGTTCGTACAGTTTTAAGTTTCATTTTCAGAATGGCAATGTACTATAGTACGTTTTCCAATTCATTCAAAAGGTTAAGTATAAAAGTATAAAATGAGTTGTTTTCAATGATATGTTACGGAGACATTATTATTCTAACGTAAATTAAGAAGAGACGTTAAATGTTGCAGGATCAGTTTTCTTTATGATATTAACCAATAATTTGCGAACGCTATATTGTGATGATAAAGATGGGTAGTCTTTGAAAATCACAATAATTCGCTTAGCTGTGCGATAGTTCCGTAGCAGTCGCTAAAGCAGTTGCCGAGGGGTACTTAAATAACTTAATTACTTAAAAAAACTATTTTAACTCGATAACTTAAACTTAGTTCAAAACCTCCAAATACTGAAACACCAACGACGTTTAAGGTGTTTTGATAAATAATGCAAATCAGTATGTTACTATTAAGGCTTTTCAGTATTCAGTTGTTAATTTACAGACATTAACAATAATTTATAATTACCTGGATTTCATTGAAACATAAGCATTCCATGGTTTAGTTTAATGATGTCATCAAATCTGTAACAACAGAAAAATGTCTTCCATAACTTCGAAACGATGACAAAATATTACTCAAACTTAAATTAAACATTTATATGTTCACCTACAATTAAATATATAATAAACGGCACAGCATCAGCAAAACATAAAACGAAATAAAAATAGCTATGCAGATATTAAAACTACTGAAACACATATCAAAACAAAAAAAACAGTAAGTAAATATAAATAAATCGCATAGCATACAGGACAATAAGATATCCAATTCTAAAAATACAGCAGTTATTTATGTTCTTACCAATTGATGAGCTTAAGATAAGAATCCGCGACGCGACACGACGCGACGCCACGCACGTTGCATTCTAGCTATGCAGTCCCGTTTCTCTTTGGTTTTCACGCCATCACTTCCTGTCAAACAAAGAAAGTGTTGCTGAGAATTTGAATGGGATTCGTTTTCTGTCACCTTTAGAAGCATATGTCTTTCATTTTTATTGATTATCTCAAAGGCGTTTTCACATTGGACGATAACTATAACTACACGATAACTACACGATATTGTTGGGCTGGTAGTTTAATACATTCTACTAATGCTTTCACACTGTGTCGTTGTAGTCAACGTTATCATCGCCGACAGACTGACGTACTATCACCATACATATTTCTGCCGCCAAGCAGCTTCCTGTGTTACTGTTTGAAGGGTGTGGATGCCGTTGAAATTACAGGCACATAAAGTTTAACACCTGTATACCTCAGGTTAATGGAGAAAAAGCAGTGCATCATAGGGCAGAACAAGACTTGCAAGACAATGCTCTGTTATAGGTTATGGTCACTACTAAACATTAAGAGAGCCTTACTTGTCTACTAAAATGTTGTATAAAAAAAATCGGTGGCATTTTAAACAATATTGCTCGAGGCTAAGAGTAAAGTAGTATACTATATAATAACATCCTTGAACGAAAATTGAAGGGCAATGACATGTTCTCCTCCAAACAAATATCAGTTCAAATTCACGTAATATGACAGCCTTGATTGAAACAATTTTATGTAATTTACTTGACACTAGCAAAATTATTTGACGAATGAAATCATATACAATGATACAATTACATTTTTTGAGGTAATACTTCTTATGCGACTTCCAACAAGGTTGCGTTAAACGTTTAACACTACCATGGAGGGGGTATGAAAGCACTGTTCATTTTCTCTTTCTCTCATATAGCCATTTACGTTTTCGTATATTAAAGAAGTTTTAATTCAGCCGTGTGGTCTAAAGCACGCTTGTTTTTATTTCTAATATTTCTTAAGATAAATCAATACTTTGATAAAAAAAATTATAAAGTGCTGGTAAAAAAAGCATTAAATCAATTAAACGTTAGTTATTCATAGCCCACATGGTGTATCGTAGCAACAGTTAATCACAATCACAGCTTTATTAGTGCAGCTTAAAAAAAATAATGAGTAGTTTGGAAAGTCAGACCGGGCATTATTAAAACTTAGTTTTAAATTTATTGTAAATCGCGCGAGCACGCCTTATTTGTCGAATCGATCGTGCGCAAAGCGCTTGCGCGTCCCATCTTAGCAGGCGTAGCAAGACTCCCAACCACCCTCCTATGAAATAATGTACCTTCTGTACACTTGTACAGGCTTAGCTAGACGAATTTGTGCTTTGTTGATGGGAACTAAACAGTTCATTTAGATCATATTACGCTGCACGTGAGTCAAGCTATCGTGGTTTAATGACGAGACTTTCTGAGAGAAGCTGGAAGAGCCCGTAATCACGGGCTCAGCATTTTCTACAGCAAACTTGATGTTTCTAGGTCAAGATGGAACGAGACTAGTTTGTGAAGCTATTATCGCCTCGATCTTTTCACCGTTGGAGTAAGTGGAATGTAAGTGTTCTTCAACATAGTATCCCACTTCACATTATCACAATATATTATATAGAGCTGTGAAATAACCCGAATATCATTTGCAATTCTTTGACACTTTCCTTATGATATACTTATGATCCTTTTTAATTCAGCTAGCATAAGACCCCACTTTCAAATGAAATCAAACTACTAACTACGCGTGCCGTTGAATAAATAAGCGAGAGATGATGCTCGGAACCGCTGATGACTTGCTATTTTAGTTTGTTACGAAGCACTCAGGGTATTTGATGAGAATGTAAGCTTATCTTCCAGGTTTGAGCGCCGCCATTTTACCATCTAACTTGAGCTCGTGTGGTTTACCGGAAAACTAAGATTATGGGGTTCTATCATCACACATGGATCTCTCGCGAGTTTAATAACACCTGTCTGATTAGGGCGGTGGTATTCGCCAGCGACCTTGAGGACCAACCTCCCCGTCCGACTGTCTGAATTGCCGTCGCCCGTAAAGGGACCTACGCATTCCATTTTATATCGCATTCAAGAAATAATTATTTGAAGCCTAATGAATTATTACTTCGAATTGCCAATTGTACACTTTGTGATAAAAACAGATATTTGTGTGAAAAAAAATTACTAAAAATCAATACCGTTTAGAAGTAATAACAAAATTTAAAATAAAAATTGCTTCACTTTGGATATTTTTTTCAAGTAGTAATAATATAGTTAGAATTATTTTAAATTGTTCAAATTAAAATTTAGTCTTTAATAAGCAATATATATATTTTTTGGACATTTATATTCACTCATCAAAGAGAAATAACATAGAGAAAACCTCTCGTTGGCGGATACCACCTCCTTAAGCAGAGAGTGTACATACTAACGATATCCGCGTCACTGCGCCGAGAAGTCTAACGTTTAATTGGCTTGGCGTTTTTATCTAGAAGTAATTCAACAATTTTGAAGGCTCTGTTCATTGAGCTAATGTGTCACACGATTTTAGAAATTATCTACCCCACACAATGATCCACGGGCCAACAAACTTCATGCATGACTTGACCGACCCTACTGTAACCGTAAATTAGGTTTAAAGTCTAAAAATGCTGATGGTAATCTTACCTGAACTTCGAACTTATTGTAATTTAAAATAGGGACGTAACGTAAAATTGATATTCCCAATTTTGTATCAAAGCCTTTATATAGCCTAGAACAGAATAAAAGAGTTTTTAGACCCCTTCGTATTATGACACATCTCTTCATATACCTTGGTAATATTTGTATATTAATCAAAAGTATCTAATATGAAACTTTTATTTTTTCCATTGTAATAAAAGCTAACATAGTAAATGCTTAAGGGGATAACCACCCTGCCTCGATATAACCTTAACAGTTCGGCCCGTGATCATGGCGCATGCAACTATGCCAAAATATCGGGAAACAATAAAATCAAAAACCATATAAGTATTCTATCAGTCATCTGGTTCTCATAGAAAAAGCTATGCTTAGTTTGGGGCTAGATGATGTTGTGTTAAAAAGTGTGTTATTATTTATTTATTATATCCAAATTACCGTGCCTCGGTAAATATTGTGCGCCATTTCTAACACGCTTTTATTAGCTTCACCTGTATGTATGTATGTAACCGACCCCTTTGAACTCGATTTTGTCCTACTTTGAACGATCAGATTTAAGGCTGTGGTATTCGCCAACGACCTTGAGGATTCAGGCGGAGTGGGATAATTTCCCCGCGCCGACCGCGTGCCCCCCGCTATATTTTTACGCTCGCAAAGCGCAACACGCGCTCCTTGTTTGTTGGCAAGGAGCCGCGCTATTATCGTGCTCTAAAAATTTACTCAATATAAAAGAAATATTTTAGTGGTGACACTGGTTTTCCTAAAATAAGTTAATAAATAAAAAGATAATACTAAATTGGCTAAAATAATATTTATATTCATTATGAAATGAAATGAAATTTATTTGGAAACAACATACATTACTATTCATTGGTTAGACAGCATTGGTACCCAAACTGAAAAACCTGTATGATGGCGTACCACTGCCCTCCGCCCGTTTAGCATATGATCATAACAATTTGAAATAATAATAAAAATAATGTTCATACAATAACTAATAACTAACTATGTACTAACTACTAAAACAACTTTTTATAAATTTTAAGCTCAACCTATGAAGTTAAAATAATTTCCTAAAAAGCTTAATTAAAATTGTATAATCATTTCATTAAAATATTAATTTAATAATTTCATTTATATTTACTTTAATGTAATACGTGTTTGTGTTAACTTAAGAAGTAAAAAAAACACGATGCAATAAGTTGTATCCTAGTAACAGGGCGTCAAGCTTTTATGATTTATTTGTCCGTTCAATAAAGGCACAAGTATTCCTAAAATAAGTAAATAAATAAAAACATAGGTAATACTAAGTTGGCTTAAAAATATTTATATTCATAATAACACGATGCAATACGTTGTTTCCTAGTAACAGGGGCGTAGATTCGATTGTGCCTTTCATAGCATTTTTTTATTTTCAGCATCTACATACCATTTTACATAATTTCAGTTCAAAAAAGTATAAAAAAACATGTATATATTTAATTAATCAAGTTTTTATGATTTGTTTGTCCGGTCAATAAAGGCACAAGTCTTCCTAAAATAAGTAAATAAATATGAAGATAATACTAAGTTGGCTAAAAAATATTTATATTCATAATAACACGATGCAATACGTCATATCCTAGTCACAGGGGCGTAGATTTGATTGTGTCTTTCATAGTACTTTTTTATTTTCAGCATCTACATACCATTTTACATAATTTCAGTTCAAAAAAGTATAAAAAAACATGTATATATTTTAATAATCAAGTTTTTATGATTTGTTTGTCTGGTCAATAAAGGCACAAGTCTTCCTAAAATAAGTAAATAAATATGAAGATAATACTAAGTTGGCTAAAAAATATTTATATTCATAATAACACGATGCAATACGTCATATCCTAGTCACAGGGGCGTAGATTTGATTGTGTCTTTGATAGTACTTTTTTTATTTTCAGCATCTACATACCATTTTACATTATATCAGTTCAAAAAAATATAGAAAACAACATGTATATTTTAATAATCAAGTATTTATGCTTTATTTATTGCCTATTATCACGCGCGGAATCAGATGAGTGGTTCATTTTGCCCGGTGAAGAAAGGCACACAAGCCGCTACTGTCAGCTAGGGTGACTTTTATTTCCAAACTACCATGTACTGTAGGGTGTCCCTTATATGGACGAATATAAGTCCCTTATATTTTTTTTTTTGGAAATCGAATTGTATACCCCGTATTTCTTTTTAAACTATCAAGACTTACTTAAATACAAAATTTTATCTGTCTACATTTACATTAACCCGCGAATTTAAAATTTCTGTTTTTAACATTTTTCTATAAGCATATAAATCAATTGAAATATATAAACTTTTTTAACATTATGATATCAGGGCTACTTGTGATTTGGTGGATTCTTATTTCAAACACACATTTTAAAACAAAATTTGATTTTATAGATTACACTATATTTTCTACTCTGTGTGAAAATGCGTTGAATGGACGATTTTTTTATCAGGAAATCATCACAGCTAAGATCTAGTGCTTTTGCTACAGCCTGAAGTATATAAACAGAATTCCTTGTTTAATTGACATCTGTCTAAAGCTGCAACTAATTTAGGCGTGACAAAGTCTTTCCTTCCTCTTTTTGTAGTAAGTAGTTCCAGAACTTACCCTTTGAGAGGTGGATGGCAAGGGTTTCTAAGGTTTTCATCAAGGCTGGTAGGTTGACCGTGATGTCCTTGCATTTTTATAAAATCTTGTGTTGTAAGAGATGACGGTAACCGAAACATATCATCAAGCTCATATCTTTTTTTGCAAATCCTTCCAAGCACGGTGAAGATCCATAAGTTTTTTACACAGGTAGGTATAGCTCTGGTTACAGAGGTTCTAGCCTTTTCCCAAAAAATTATAGGTACAGTCGCCCAAAAAATTGGTTTACCACCCTAAGGTTGAATGCCGCTTGCAGATTCATAGGTGATAAGGATTAGTTTCGCTTGCAAACCGATTTGACAACTTCTATTGCCCTCTTTATCTGATTAAAGATAACGATGATTACTGTTTGTTACGCTGACAGCTGTTCTTAGCTTGAACTTGATGGAACCAATAATCATAAGCTACATAAAATTGTAAAGTTCTGACACAAGGCGAGTCCACCTGTCGGAATTTACAAATTATGTACACTTGTTACTTACAATATGCGTTCAATAAAACAGTTTATTTCGGGATTCGTTTTTATTATATTGTCAGAAAACAAAGCTAAAAGTAGATGTATCCTTTTATTAAATTGTCACAATCACAAGCATCAACGACGCCACAGTCATATGGTGAAATTTAAATATTACGGACTGTCGGTAGCATTGCATTTTGAAGCGCGTCGTTATAATTTACAGCCGTCGCTCGAGGAGATAGAGAGCATAATTCTCCTACACCATCCATAAATCTATGTGGATCTATGTGATCGTGGCACTATGAGGGAGAAATATACGCACTAGTATATGTCTGGACATGAATAAAGACAATCGAGCACCGTATTGGCCATTATTCGTATTTGACCACCCATTCGATACAGCCAATCAAATGATGCTAGTTCGATAACTTGAAAGTATTCTTACCATGGATTTAACTTGCCCTCTTGGGAAGAAATTATGATGGAGTTCTACAGGAAGAAAAAAATATATGTGCAAATCTTTTATTTCTTACAGAAATACAACAAAGGCATGCTAACTGCTTTTCACGTAGTTTAATTGCAGAATATACAGACCAGATACAAGGGCACATTTTAAGACCTAACTAACTGCGTTACTTGTGTTGAGCTGATTATCTAAAAGATTCCCATCTTTTTGATAATCAGCTCAAGCAATAGCTAATATTCTTTAATAATGTAGGCAGGTATATATAATGTAGGTGTGCTCACTTTCCAAAATCTTGCACACGCAAAACTCCGAGGTAAAAAGGCCCAATGGAGGTTATAACTTCTTTCGAGCGATAATCAACGGGCAAGAGGGGCACAACCGATAGAATAAAGGGAAAAATCGAAAAAACAAGAGTAAATTCCATTATTATAATTTAAAAAAATCGTAATACATATATATCTATATTTTTTGTATATATAGATATATATGTATTGAGTAGTTTAGAAGTGGTTTAGGAGCAAAATAGGATAGTCAATTTAAAAAAGTATTTATAATATTATAAATGTTTGTACAATCTACAAATATTTATTCCAGGTGTTCTGGGTGTTTTCTATGTATAATAAAAAAATATCTATGTTTGTAATGTATTGTATTAAGTATATCAGTCACCTAGAATCCATAACATAAGCTCTGCTTAGCTTGGGACTGGATGATGCTGTGTGGCTTGTCCAGCATTATTATTATTATACTGAAATTATTTAGACAAAAAACTACCAAAAAGGTTTATAATTTCTGAAATAATCTGAAAACCACATCCTCCTGTAAGTTGACTTTTTGCAGTTATGCCAGGAGCATAATAATAATAATTTGTAAATCGTACAAGCATTTATCCCAAGTCGTGAATCAAACCCGCAACCTCCTGCGTCGCAGGCAGACGTTCGCCCGCCGCGCCACATCGACCGTGCATCATATCGGTGGTTTCGTAAATTATTATAGAATACTAGCGGCTCGTCCCAGCTTTGCACGGGTTTTAGTAAGGAACCCTAATTTTTGAAAAATAATTTAGCCTATGTCAACCGGGTATCCTAGGATACCTACGACGAATGCTTACAGGGTGTATACGACTACTCCCGCCTACTTCGAGGGGCTAACCTATTACTGTGTGGTTTATTATTCGAGTATAGTTGTGAAACTGTAGGTATCCTGTACCGTACGTAACTTTATTTGCCATAGTAATGAATAAAGAGTAATCTACCAAACTTATAAAGAAGCGTGAAGCGCGAAAAATTTACGTAAGTGCCTTACCTACGATTTACAAAAAAACGAAATTAAAAAACTAACACTAAATCGTCCATGCGCGAATCGGAGCAATGAGCAGCACAACCTCCCCGTCCGACAGTCTGAGTTGCACTGCCGCCCGTCGCCCGCACAGGGACCCGCGCATTCCATTTCGTATCGCATTCAAGAAATAATTAATTGTAGCTTAATGAATTATTAGTTCGAACTGCCAATTGTACACTTTGTGATAAAAACTTTGACAGATATTTGTGTGAAATAAAAATACTAAAAATCAATACCGTTTAGAAGAAATAACCAAATTTAAAATAAAAATTGCTTCACTTTGGATATTTTTTTCATATAGTAATAATATAGTTAGAATTTTTTCAATTGTACAAATTAAAATTTAGTCTTTAATAAACAATATATATTTTTTTTGGACATTTATATTCACTCATCAAAGAGAAATTACTTGGAGAAAACCTCGAGTTGGCGAATACCCCCACCTTAATTCAAACTTTGCACACCTGTCAAAAGTCGATGACAATGCAATAATCCGATCGAAGCATCCGATTATCCTAATTAGATTCGCCAGGATTAATTAATTTATTTCCGCATCCTTTGCATGCGAGTAAGAGAGATAGAGCTAGTGCGCGAACTACGCATGCGTGCAGTTCCACACTTACTCTTTCGGGCACTCAGCTCAGCACAACCTTTCGAAAATAAATAATAGTTTAAAAAAACTAAAAAAACACGCTTTCATAATAAATCCAACTAAAAATCTGAAAATAAAATTTAATAAATTTGGATTAGGAATAGAGTAAATTAGAAATGAATGTACATTTTTGTAAAAAAGCGTGGGGTGTATTCAAAGCGCTTTTTAAGATATTATATTATCAAAGTGATGATTCTTCTACTCATTATCTGGCAATAAAATGTTTATAATTATTGACACTATGCACCCCACGCTTTTTTACAATAATGTACATTCATTTCTAATTTACTCTATTCTTAATCCAAATTTATTAAATTTTATTTTCTGATTTTTAGTTGGATTTATTATGAAAGCGTGTTTTTTTAGTTTTATTAAACTATTATTTATTATTCTTATCATCTAACTTTGTATGTATAACCTTTGGTAGGTTTCCATGCAGGGAGCCAAGCACATTTGACTTTAATAGCGTAAGCGTATCGTGTTGACATTAACATTATACTGTGTGACCTCGACAGTGTAGTGTTGTCGCCGGTTGCGATATTGGTAGAACTTAAATTTAATTATCATTATTTACAGCACTATGACCCGCAACACACTATAGATACGTCAGTTCTTACGCATACAAAAGCTTACCCACCGATACCTCCCTGACCTCGGTTAAAGCTAACGGCCCCAGTGCATTGGCTGAGAGTTCAACGCCACACGTTTTTTCGCCAACTTTTACAAACGACGCCATTCAGCTTTACCCCCTCCCCGCCCGGCCAATGCGTACTCATGCAACCTATGCACATGGCACTAGCGTAACCGATAGTTGGCGTACTATGCTAGAATTATGCAACAAATTTTGGTTAGAGCTCGTAAATTACATTATTAATCAAGACTTGGTTTAAAAATAAACTTCTAAAGATTACAAACACAATGTTTACTTACTCTAAGTTATATGCAATATTCTCGTTAGGATAACTGACACATGTTCTAGTAAGGTATGCTTCATCGTTATCATAATTTCCAGTTGCTTTTTATACCTACTACGGCTGCTGAATTTTACGCGTATACTGCAATGCTTGATAAAACACAAAGTATAAGATTATCATTAGCACTTCAACGGTGCCGAGGAAAATCTTGTAGTTTGGCTCCCGCATGAATAATACATAATAAATTATCAAAAGTGATTTAATTTAAACGTATATTAAACTGTAATAAAATACATAAATGTATATACCATATATGAATATTTGTAAACATTTCACACAACTTCTGACGTGCTAGCTAGATCTTGAAAGTGGTTAACTATTACCAATAATTAAACATGAAGTTCGATGGCAATAAGACTTTAAATCGTGGAGATAATATTTGACGTCATGAAAGATAACCTCACCGTGTTGTAAGCGATATTAATTTGTATTTTACTCGTACTGTACGTCACAGCGCTTATCACACTCGTTGCCAATACAGCGGAAACATCAACGAGAAATAAACATGCCAGTTCTCCTAAAAATAAAGAGGACAGTAGTTTTTTTATTTTTACGAGAACAGGTTTTCGATATTTTTGCTATCAAATCTGAAAATTTGCACATGAAAGGGTGAATTAATGCTAGCCGAGCCCTTCGCGTGCTTCTTCAAATTACAAAGTATATACATCGACATTATATAGTATGTATAAACATTCACTCCGCCACTGTGTTTGCTAACTTCCGCTGACATCCGCGAGCTCCAAAATGTGAGAAAATAGCAGTTATTAACGATACTGCGCGAATTAGCTCTGTTAATAAAAACAACCATCACATATTTTGAAGACAATACATTTTTCAAATATTTATGAACGCACAAGATGCGAAAGTCGTTTAAAAGTATAAACCGGATGACACGCAAGCGCGACGCATCGCGTTTTGCGTCTGCGATGCACGGGATAAATAACAATACGAGAAGAGCTGGGAGTGTCATGGTCGCACGGGCGGCGTCTGCGACCAGCCGATCGGATTGCAAGTGTTCGCGCGTTCTACTTTTTAAAATGTTGTTCTATCCGCGTGTTGAAAATGCAAATAAAAATCTTGCGCTAATTGGCGGCCATAACAACGTGGCATACTGTGTTGGCGGCAAGTGAAGCGTTTTTGTGTCTTCCCCTAATAGCGTCGCTTCCGGTTTCTCAAAAAAATTTGAGAATATATTTAACTTCAGATTAAAAAGCATGCGTGAGACCTACACTTGAAATTGTTTGATATTTAAATAAGGTGTCTAGTATCCGCTACTATCCATTGTGCCTAGCGCGTGGCGTTCCGAAGCATACCTTCAGCAAAATTTTCAGCGTGATAATTAAAGGCAAATAAGTACGCAGTAGTTTTTCTTATTTTGTCGTGTTCAGAATTCATTTTGTGTTATGTGAGCCCGGTTCTGGCCCGTTTCATACAAAAATTACTTAGATAACACAGAAAAGAAACCACAATTAAAATCCTACTTATGGGTTCTGGTAGGTCATCTTTGTGATTTGCTTCTAATGTCGGTTTACAACATATCGCAAACGTCTCAGACTTTTTCATTTTGTATTATTATGCTTTGCAACCTGAACGCACGACATGGTCGGTTGAGATACGAACGAACTGGGCAACACTGCCTTGCGAGAAGCATACATAGCAGTCTCTCAAAAATCACTTAAACTCACTTATTTTGATAGCATTTGTCTCAAAAAGTGCGCTCAGTGCTGAGGGGACGCGAGAACTGGTCTTGTTTGTTGATACGTCGTGTCTCATCGTCGTCGTGCGCAGGCAACCTTTTGGGCTACCTGCTCGTATTTTTTTTTATCGCAAAAATTCCTCGAATACGATTTCGTGTTCCGGTCTAGTTTTAGTAAAACAGAACAATAGACTTTGTTAAGAATTGTTAGAAACTGTTGATTACTACTGTACTTGTTACTAATGTTGTACTTATTTTACTGTTAGTGTTAGGAATTGTTGATTAAGCACTGATTATCTTTTCGCTCTTTTTTGTAGTAGCATGGTAAGATCTCCATGGTCTCACTTTTCTGGTCTGTCCGTCTGTCTGTTACCGCTCTCAGAGTTAAGCTATTGGATCTATTTAGCTTTCCTGAGCTTCCACAGTACTCCAGAGCATGTTCAGAAATCTCTGTATTCTCTTTGAACTCTTAAAATTAACATAAGTACAACGAAAATCATCAATCATCATATGGAGAGACCACGAACCGGAAACCTAAGCGTTTGATGTCTTCAGGATAATGGTGGTGGTGGTGATGATGATGAATCTTCCAATTTGTAACAGTTATGGCTCAATGGTATACGAGTATAACCTAATAACGTTAAAATATATAAACTTTTAATCATGAAATATATTAATATTATATGCTTTAAAGTCGACATGCCTAATTAAAACTAGGAGTCTTACTTACACCATTCAAAAGTTGACAATGTTTCAAAATTTTCATAAAAAAACTCGTTATGTTATCTTACTTTATTTCTAAGTTCACAATTGTTTTTTACTCTTATACCACTCTATTTTATCTATGTTATTGTAAAATACATTACGTATAATTATTTCAAAAATGAAACGGGTTTTAAATACATACTACAACGGATGAGTAGCAGTTGTTACTGCGCGTTTGGCAGTCTATGTGTGGGTGGGTATACTAACAAATGCTTATCTCAGCTCCATTTGCCAAACAATGACCAGTAACGTTTAATTAATGTATGAAAATCTGTAAATTTAAACCACAGTTTTTGCTGAACATTTCAACGTTATACGAGTAATCAGATTGGCATGCATCCAAAACTAGGAAATATACAAAAGAAAATAAAATCAAATATTCACGTGCCAACAAGCTTTGGAAGTTAAGCAAACAAATACACAATCTCTTCGTCTCATGAACATTCTCAGATATAGTTTTTTTAGTCAGGTATTGTAAGATTCAATGTACGTCACATGATAAAGTAGAGCCATCATATTAATATGCTTACCTGCAGCTGAAATGTTCAGTTTCTTCACTTTTTTTTCTTGTATAATAGCCGAGGCGGCGGCGGCCGCAGGTTGGCCTCGCTGACGTCAAGCTCCATGTCTATGACAAACAAAAAACTATTTCAGATCATATATTTATAGATTTTTTTTCGGGCCGTGGTTGTTATTTATTTCTACTGATTCATACCTACAGAGTACAATTTAACATAAACAATAACACAGGTAAGGATAATAAGGGGTAAAAACCCTGTAATTAAACCTACTATAATTATGCCCTTAACTACAATGATCTCTGGTATCTATTTACCCACATTCTTACTGGCATTTTGAGTGACGAACAAAAGAAAATGTAAAACGTCTTCGTAGAAACGTTATTGCTGTTAGCCTCAAGACAATAACAAATTATAACTGGCTTATTTAAAAATACAAAGCGCGGTGACGTCCTTATTCAGCGTTCGTTACCTGTTAATACTATTGTCAATAAAACTATGGTAGGTACCAAAAATAAAATATTTTTCCTTTCTTCCGGCCTAAACGAAAGCAAAAGAGTACTTTTCACACAGTGGTTTACCTTGGTTCAACACTCTGTCTCCTGGTATTGGTGCCCATGAGTGAAGAATGTGTTGCATAATTTTAACCCGGTTTTAAACAGGACCGCTTTTGAAGACTTTTTCAAAGGTCTTCGACTACCTGCGCGTTCTTTGAAACAGACGCCTTATCCCGA
Organism: Electrophaes corylata; assembly: GCA_947095575.1. Lineage (NCBI taxonomy): Eukaryota > Metazoa > Arthropoda > Insecta > Lepidoptera > Geometridae > Electrophaes > Electrophaes corylata. The sequence goes on along the minus strand of OX352698.1, from coordinate 6,042,101 downwards.
ATTATCGCAGCAAGCAATAGCGTTTAAAAGCTACACACCGTGCCGCGCCGGCACGAATGTTTTAATAATGAGACGAATTAGATACCAAATTATCGAGGCCAGACTCAATAAGGTTACTCAGATATTAAGAATATTCAAAGTTTTAGCAACAAGTATCGTTCCCATAATCGTTTTGATTTTTGAACAAAGGTCAAACGGTTACTTTTTTTTCGGAGAGCTCGTGCGGATGTACTTGTAGGAATGAACCTATTGTGTCCTGGCGTCAGTTCATCACGCTTCTAATTGACGAAATTAATTAATTAGGTACAACATTTGTCATGCACGAGTCCTGGCATCAAATATTATATCTGCTTGACATATACTTATGGATTATCAAATACTAAAAAACGGCAAAACTTTGTTCATAACTTAGTAAAACGTTGCTTTTTGTAAATAACTAGGACACTCCTATAATTTCGTGAGTGACTTGCACCCCAACCATACGAAAAAAACGTATTTTCCAAATTTTAAGTTTGTAGAAGCTTGTTTTTGCTGTGTAACAATTATATACATTTAAAAGAAAGCATGAATTTATGAAATTTAATGAGAACTGCCACCGACAATAACCACTAGATGCATTATTTATTAAAATTTTCCATTATTCATTTATTGCGTTCATTGTAAATCAGAAGCGTTCAGATATTCATTTATATAGTACACATTGGCTTGGAGCAGTAGCATCAGTTACAAATGCGTTATGAATGCGCTGCTTGAAATAACAACGGTATGTCATGAGTAGTTTCCCCAAACAAAAAAGCAACAAAGCCGTGATACGCAGTCAATGCTGTTTTCAGATATCAGGCGTATTTATTTGATAGCATATATTTAATTTGTGACTTTAGCATTAACCTAATTTACTAGCTAAACGCGCGCGACTTAGTCTGCGTGAAGTTATTTTTATACAAACTATAACCCCAGCTATAACTGTTTAAGTAGTGAATTTCGGAAATTTATATTTATTACTATTACTACTATTATTTGAATTCGTTAAAATATTTTAAATATTTTGTTTCGTACAAATGTATTGTTGAGTTTGACGACCAATGTGGCGCGGCGGGCGAATTTTCCCCATGCGCCGCAGGTGGTTGCGGGTTCGATTCCCGCCTTTGAATAAATGTTTGTACGATCAGCAAATATTTATTCCGGATGTTCTGGGTATTTTCTATGCATAAAAAAAATATATGTATGTAATATATTGTATTAGGTATATATCAGTTATCTAGTACCCATAATACAAGCTCTGCTTAGCTTGGGGCAGATACTGAGATACTGTGTGGATTGTCCAGATTATTACCCAGATGATTATTATTATTAACAGTAGATCATAAAGGGCGCATTTTGGGTCGGTTTAATTGAAGACTGTAGGTATTTGTAGTAGCTATAATGAAAACTGAAGCATACGAAGCAGTTACAAAAGTAACTTCTGAACTGAAATATTTATGTAAACCTTGAACTTTTCTTAGACATAATAATATTTAAACTTTTGAGACAGAAATATGCAATGTAGACGTGACGATAGACAAAGTGTAAACGGACAATTTACAAACATACATTTCGCTTCAATATAGTTTGAATATTTTTCTACACAACCAAAAACGTTGAATGTAAAATAGGTTGTTCGTATCTTAATCGGTTGAGAATAAGATTCCATAATGATACCGGATGGCTGTTTGCGCATGCAAAATCGATCAGTAATACATACATATTTAATATTCAACCATACGGTTTCAAGTCACGTACATTGATACTTGAAGCACCTGCAAGTTACTTAACTAGTGTGGTAACAAAACATAACATAATTAAACATAGCAGACATATTTTTAGAGGTATATAAAGTACCTAATACTACAGAAAAAATAGTCTGAGTGTTTTATGAACTTTTGAAGATCTCTGGTTAGGTGCTACGAATGTAGAATGAGAGAGAACCTTATAGCCGGTTATTGAGTGGACTGTTTAAATATCCACACGCAATCTACATAGTTAAAGGAAGCGTCTGTTGTTAGAAAACAATATAGGAACAATATTGAAGCTACTATGTTGAAATAGAAGTGCTACTCGATCAAGCGTGGACATGAATTACAGCTTTCGAAATATTTCTAATGCGCTACTGGAGAGGTAGCGTGCACACGAGATACATACTGGTTGTATAAACTCAACAACTAAGATGAATTTAAACCTAGTTATTATTACAAGATTTAGTACTAATTCTTTCGACGCTTGTAACTTTCAAGGTAATCTGATTTTACTGTAGAATATAGGGTAACGTACCTAGATAACGCCAAGATAATTCAGTATCAAACTTAACTTCGGACGCACGTTAATAAATAGTAGACATTAAACACTTACCTACAGCGTTTGTATGGACAACGTACCGACTAGTTTAACCTTAATTATAAACTTCATGAACATAAGTTTCAGTGTGTCCATTTGACGTTATCTGCGCTTTTACATATTTGTATCCTGTACGAGTCTTACGTATTTACGTTTTTGATCGTCAAAATTGATCAAATACGGAAAAGGTGTTCTTAGTGCACAAGAACTTCAAAATAGTTTAGCCATTGATTATACCGTTTATTGACGCTACTTAATAGTATGTATAGCCCAGTAGATATACTAGACAGCGAGAGATATGAGTTTTCTTCACATTCCGGATATTGCGTGTTCACGAGATGCGGCGGCGTTGTCTTCGTCGTTGCACTCCACTTCACGCGAGGACTGCGCTCGCGCATCTAATGAGCTAGAACAAGTCTAACAACGTACTGAAAATGTATTTATTACGAATCTTACTTATATTATAAATGCGAAAGTTTAGAAGTTTGTGGCTCAATCACGCTTTAAATACTGCACAGATTTAGGTGAGACTTCGCATAAACACGAACTACGTACCGTGGATTAACTTTTATTAAATTTAGAAGTTTGTGGCTCAATCACGCTTTAAATACTGCACAGATTTAGGTGAGACTTCGCATAAACACGAACTACGTACCGTGGATTAACTTTTATTAAAGTTTTTATCTCGAAATAAACTGGAACCGAGTAAAAAAACAGAAAAAGCCCTGAAGGAAAAGTGCTTTAAATTTTGGCTATAGTAAAAGCTCTAAATATTGATGTTGACAAATTTACTTCCTACGCGGGCGAAACCGTGGACGGCTCTTAGTGCACTCGTGGCTCGTAGTTTAGAAATGTAAAGTTAATTTGTTGTAAGACAACGTTATGGCTACCGGTTTTGGCATGAATACAGTTTTGGTCCTACAGTTTTGAACTTAAAAAATAAACCGTCAAACGCCACTGTAAAATTAACTGTATTTTTACGGCTCCGTTAAAATACATCAGTTTAGTTTTTAGTGTTTGTATGTATGTATGTCTGCCTCCACCTTGAGGTTCGGCAATACTTGCAGTGCTTAGACCTTCCTTATTAGAATAACGTAATTTTCAATATAGTAAAATGTATTTATCAAGAATGGGACTCCATTCTAGAGGGACAGATGTGAAAGGGTAATGTTATCAAATAAAAAAATAAAAAACCACCCAAGTGCGAGTCAGACTCGCGCGCGAATGGTTCCGTACCATCTATAACAAAAACGGCAAAAAAAACACGTTTGTTGAATGAGAGCCCCCTTAAATATTTTTTTTATTGTTTTTCAGTATTTGTTATTATAGCGGCAACAGAAATACATCATCTGTGAAAATTTCAACTCTCTAACTATCACGGTTCATGAGATAGGTACAGGCTGGTGACAGACGGACAGACAGACAAACAGACAGCGGAGTCTTAGTAATAAGGTCCCATTTTACCTTTTGGGTACAGAACCCTAAAAATTGACAATTAGTATCATAGGTAGGGTTATTGATTTAAAATATGTACCTATTTTTTTATGTTTTCATTTAAGATTTTGCTGCAAAAAAATCGTGTAGTTTTTAGAAAACAACTGCGACAATTTGGTCGTAGTTTGTAATATTTATGTATTTTTCGAGCATAACTAATATGACATGCTAAGTAATTTGGTAGGTCAATATCCATAGGTTGTATTCCTATAAAGATTTGCCGGCAAGGTTAAGTTCAATCGGCGAATTTGAATGCTAGAATATCAGACTTCAGGAGTTTAAACAGGACCTAATAATCAGTAATTTAAAGGATCTCGTAGAACCGCCGAGGTAAAAAGTTTTCGAATGGCGACCACGAACCGAAAGATAAGACGACCCTGCCCTATCTGATGAACCGATGCGATAGAATTGTTAAGATCGCGGGTAGTCAGAGAATGGACAGAGCTCAAATTCGTTAATCTTGGAAATCTATAAGAGATACTTATATCCAGTAGAGGACTTCCGCAGGCTAATGATGATAATTAAATTTTAAAATTAAAAATTATAATTATTTTATTGGTTGCAAAAATAAAACAAAACGCCTGCATAAAAATCTAATAGTTGTAGTTGGTTGTGAGATTAAATTAAATACCATTATGGTATTTAATTTAATCTCATAACCAACTACACTCGAGAGCTGAAACAGTCTTTGTATTAATTTATAAGATTGATCATGCACAGGGTCTTTGGCCTCGTCGTCTTGTGGTTATAACTGACCTATCTCTATGCGCACCTTCGTTGCACACAAAGGTCCCTCTGCACCTGGCGAGCTCTTTTTTATGTGCATATCTGTCGGTGGCAGTTTAAAATAAACGCGCTTGCGCAGATGGCGCGAGCGCAGGGGTCGCATGCTCAGGCTCGGTAATTTATATAATACACCCTAAAACAAGGGAACAGGGTGCGTATATGTTCGTTTGAAGCTCTAAGCTCGAGTTGTAAACAAACCGGGCGAGGGCAATGGCTGCCAGGCACTCCCCGCGCCATGTCGATGCCGCGGCAACAACGGCGACGCCATTCAACCGGGAAGTACACTATTTATTTTTAGCGCCTCGAACAAGCGATTCTAATAGTGTAGGTAGTAAAAATAATAATTATCTAGTTTTATTTTTACACACGCACATAATACACTTGTTTGTGACTAGGCTAACATGTACAGAGGCCCTACAGTTAAATATTAAGTTAATAGTACAGTTAAGTAGTAAGGTTGGAGACCTTACAAATACAAGTGAGGTACTGCGCTGGGTAGGCATTGAGCTTATCTATACCAATCTGAGAATCTTTGACCTGAATGACTGACTAGGCACATCCTAAAGTTTAGGCCGTTTAGGGCCTAAACTTGGTTTGTCGTAGAGCTATGAAACTTTTAAGGTAGGTTTGTAGAGGTACTTTGTGGTGTACTAAGAAAGTAATTCCCAGAATTCAACGCCTATAGAGGTAAAGCGGGGATTGAATGTTTACATATATGAAACTAGCTTCCCGCGGACAAAGTCGCGGGCGCAGCGTTCTGTGATACCGACACTAGCAGAGATAAGGTAAGGATACTAGTACTCGTAGTAGGTACATGGGAAGAGCGCGACATAAATTATCATTGAATAAACAAACCAGTAGATAACCATGGCAAATTAATCGATTTTGCATATCCTGACAAAACGTGGACGCCAAGGTATAAAACACTTATTATTAATAAGAATGTTCTCAATCGACCTTGAAATGACTTCTTTATAAGTAAATCTTTATCAATACTCATGTTTCGAGTATCGTTGTATTTGAAGTTGCGCACGATCATGGATCACGGAGACCCGCCTAGAACCGGAGAACGAAATCTCTGACAAAAATACAACGTGCGTGCCCTCGTGATGACGCCTAATCATCATCGGCATTGACATTGAAAGAAACCAGGGCCTCAGGCCGCAGCGCCGCTTGAACCGCTTCGTTGCCAAGATCGAGGTGCCACTTCCTAGAATGTTGTCTTCGGCAGCGTCGTCGTCTACCTACAGCGCGCGGCGCGGACGGGCGGGAGTCAATGACCCAAGAGCAAGCAGGGCGCGGGAAGGGTGCGCGCGCAGGCAGCCGCGCCCGCCTTTATTTATTACACTATGCGCAACGCGATCTGCGCTGGCAAGCAACGCGCCGCGTAGCGACGACGGCGGCGGCGGTGGCGGCGGCGGCGCGGCATGGCAGGGCGGAGGCCGCATTCCAGGCGGGTGGCGCCGCCGCGGCCCACTGTGTGCTGCGAAAATAACACGCACACCGGTCTTGTCGACGTCAACACTCCAGTCACACTTTAAAATAAACTATTTCAAACTTACTCTGACAAAAGCACGTGGCGAAGACCTCGTGTAGGTACCCGCAACACCCGCTTAAATTACTGTCTATGTTAACAGGCACCATTTATCACTGTCCATAAAAGTTCACGAAGTCATTTTATTATTTGATGGTAGAATCAAGTGTTCATTAAGTTAACACAAAGTTTCACATGGCGCGCGCGAAATACCGCAAGAAAGCGTCGAAACACGCGTCAGTTACGCTGGCGATATGACGCATTAGTGATCGCGCGGCGTGCTCGTACTGAGTGCGCAAGCAGACGGGAGGCGGAAGGACGCGGGGTTCGAGGGAGCGCCCCCCGCAGCGCCTCCGTGCTGCCCTCTGCGTCGGGCTCATCGACCGCGCTCGCCCTCTCGCCGCGACGCAGAAGGCAGGCAGACTCTACTACCATGCCATGCCATGCCATTGCCATGCCATGCCATGCCACTCTCCCTCCTACTGTACCGCAACAAAACGCCGCCGCCTCGACCGACGCTGGACACTGCGCATACGGCATCCCTTGCTAACCTTATATTCGACCACACATCGACATCCCGCATCACATTCATGTTACATTATCTAACATCAATTTAAGCTCAGTGCTGCAGGAGTTACTATGAAAAATGGCATTGATTGCTAAAATACAAGGTTAACATTATATTATCATTGCGATTTTTTTTTCTTGACATTTTATCTATTAATAAGGAAAATAACGTCCATGAGTGAGTCCACGCCGTACACGGTACAACGCAACGGTAACTTGTCCAAGTAAACCTGTACGATCCGAGTTCCAGATGACGCAGTGACGCTGCGAGGAGTGGCGGGTAATCTAACGCGAGTACGCGAGTCATGATTCAGTGAACGACAAAAACTGCGGATCATCGTAAATATGACAAATGTAGACCCGAAGACATTGAGGTTATTCAATACACTATGGTGGGTGTGGCCTGCGTTTTCTGCCATGCCGGTCAGTCTAACGGTCTAATGCTAATGTCCCAGGCACACTAGGCCAAAGTCGGCGGCAATTGTAGCGTAATCGCAGAATGAACCAGCAAGGTATTGTTTTGCCATTTGCTTATAATATTATTTGCTGCGTCTCTGTATTATTTTACTGACCGTGTGAGCGTGCCCTAAGTCAAGGAAACGCGAACGCCAAACATAGCAGACTTTGATGTCAATGTGGTTTTCAAGGGAATGGATAAGAAATGAGCGAAATTACTTATCAGAAACGAGATCAATGAGGTTCAAATACCCCATGCGCACTATACTAAAAGCATTCCAAATGCAATGGAATATCCTAACGAGGTCAAAAAGCTTCGACGATTTATTTGTTTTTATCGTTCTTTCATTGACCAATAAGTGTGTGTTCTATACACATAAATATTGTTTTATTTATAATCTAAATGGTTAAACCATAAACGCTGAAAGATAAGTCTAAGACCAAATCACGAGTGTTACTCACTCGGGTGTGTGAACGACATTCGCACTATGACTGAATCATCGTAGGAGTTGCGGTTGTTACATTTCAACGGGCCAGACTGGCTAGACTGGATTACGTTCGTCGGCGATACCTCCTTCGAAATTACAGGCCCACCTCATGCAAATTTTACAGTTAGGCAAAAACTACTTCCGAGAAGTAGTAGCACTGCATCGTAGACCACGTTCCAAACGTATGTGCCCTGCGAGCTAATGATGTGTTATAGGTGATGGTAACCAATTAACATCAGGTGGTACATTTAGTGCATCAGTTAAAAAAAAAGTAGGATTCAGCAAGGTAAAATTTAGAAAACAAATGTATTCATCCTACAAACGGAGACGAAACGTGAACACAACGGTAGCTGAAGGGATTCATAAATTGAAAGTAGTTTAGCGAGCTTCGTAGAAGACGCACCTGAAATCGTGTCAAACCAACAACCATTGGAGTAAACAAGTTTTGGAGTGGATACCGCGAAATAAAAGGACGACTTGCACAGTGGCAGGTTACATTGAAAGAAGACAGCAGGAGAGTGTTAGAACTGAGTGGTGTGGTGGACTGCAATAGGTTGATGATTGTAATTATTTAATAGTGTCTCTTGGTGATCTGAGCAACGCACGATAGGTAGATAACACACAGCATTACACGCGCCGCCTACGCAGGGTGTGCAGAAATAGATACGCGTGCGCAGCCCGTGACTCAGCACAGACAATGGCTGGTGTCCCCGCTCATAACAACTTTCGCCAATATCATACACCAATACAGCTTATGAACGAGCTAAAATAATTACCTAAGAGTAATAGATAACACTATAGTACACGAAAATAAGTTATAAATACGCAATATAATAAGGTGCAATGGTCGACCTTATTGCTGGAAGCAATTTCATCTATTAGACTAATTTGCTTGGTCTTACAATACAATTTATATGTCCTTTTTTGGAGTATACGTTGATTTAAGATTATAATTTTACAGCTAAATCTAATTCCGCGACTTTATCCATTCCATATATTCGGTTCATATTTTGTAAAGCGGACCGGTTTAATTAGGCTCAAAACGAATTTGTATGGAAATGATGAGACTGGACAATATAAAACTCGCACATACAGTTTGTTAACTCTCAACAGCTTGAGACTGCATAATTTAAAACCCGTTTGACAATCAGAGAGCAGCCAGATGAACTTGTTGACAAAGTACGAAATTCTAGAATTTGAAGTGTTGTAGAACAAAACATAGTTGTGCTTTATTTAATATTTGTTTTTCCAATTCAAAGGATATTCAGAGCGCAGAACAATGTGAGAGAGATGAAGTTATGAGAACCGGATTGAATTGTTAGAATATTTAAATGTTTTTTCCTGTAAACACATACATAGAACACCATGTAGCACCCAGACATAGAACGAACATTGTTTATCACATAAATGTTTGTCCTCGGTGAGGATCAAACCTATAACCTAAACCACTGAAGGCAGAGCTACTACTAACTGAGCTATGAGGCTTGTCCGCTACGCGTGTAGTAAGTTTATAGAGATTACATTTCTATCATAATAATTATATATTCATAAAGTACAATCAGACAGCTTGGTAAAATTGAAGATTGCCGAGTACACTGTGCTGTGTCTGTTGTGTACTGTACTACTAATACTAATTTAGTACGTCACGTTTATTTTGCTTGTTTATTCGTGAAGTCGACGTCCCAAATTATATCTGGTCGACTACAAGATGGCGTATCCAGCCGCCATTTCAGCTCGCCAGTGCGGTTACTCAAATATTTCACGAGTCGAGTGCTTGGCAAACATGTCTAGCGGCACATACTAATGCGATGCTAATCATTAGGTACGCCGGGACACATATTAATTTCAGTACGGCACTTAAGCACAACGACCGCAACAAACGCAGTCAATCAGTATAGGTACTAGGTACCGACCGGTCTGGGCTCTCGCCTACGAAACAGGGTCAGCAACGTAAGGCATGCATGAGGTGTTTTTTGAGGTGTTTCTGAACTACGTAACTGCCGATAACTGAGTTGCAAAGAAAATAAAGGGATTGCCTTGAACTCATAACACACCCTAAACAACTCTGCCATGGTATACTAAACTGTCCGGTCCGCAATTGTGGTTTTTGCTAAGCAACAACCAATCAGTGTTATTGAATCGTCTATAAAATAAATACCGATCAATCTATCTATCTATACTAATCACAAGAATCTTCGTCCTGACTGACCGACTGACTGACTGACAAATAGACAAACACAGCCTAAGCCACTGGTCGTAGAGACTTGAAATTTTTGGGGTGTATTAGCCTAGGTTATAAAATAACTTTACGCGACCGTAACGTAAGTCTCACGTGTTTTGCTAGTGCTTTTTAATTTGGTTCAAATAATGGATTACCGCCTCGAGTCCCGCTTGAGTTGACGTTGTCAATGAGCAAATTCAAAAACACGCCTATATAATTAAATATATTATAATAACATCTATATATCTATATTTAACTCACTTCCAAAAATTTTTGTCCTAACTGACTAACATATAGACAATATGCAGTACAGACTTGACAACTGGTTAAGGAGCATAAATTTGCAATATATAATTGAGGGGTACACTAAGAAAGGAATTCCTGAAATTTAACCCCTACAGGGGCGCATCGTAGAAATTTAAGTGTGTATAAAAATAGAATATCGCGGACAAAGTCGCGCGTAATTGTCACTAGTATATTAAATAACAATATTTTACCGAATCATTGTTTAATATTAATATCAGACGATACCAGAATGTATACAAAAATTTTTGGTCAAATATGAAATATTAATAAACACAAAAAGTGTTATATACAGGCAAGACGGTGACGAGATGGTTCGAATGCGACCAAGCAGTTACAGGAATGGCCTCCTGTGAATAGGTATTTTTGCACCGAGAATCGAGCAGACTTGTCCAACTGCATTCTCAAACGCGCACGCAGAACAGCTTTTATCATACCAAGCGTAGGATCCTATGAACATTTTTGTGTTTTTTTTTAAGTTGGTACTGTTGCAACCTTGTTAACCTTATTTTCAATTACGATTAACGCTTCAAGAAGGAGAACGAATCAAAGCATCTTCTCAACCAATACCATCTGGTGTGGCGAGTGTGATTCGAATAGGCGACGACCACTACTGCTTACTATGAAGTAGGCTGTCAGCTTAGTTACTATTATGAAATGCATAAAAATACAGATTTAATAAGGCGAAAATAAGGTACGTACTATCAACTAAAAAAAAACCATATTCAGATCTTAAATATAACTTTTTACAAATTATTCAAGAGGAGAAAACGTACAACTCGTGTAAGTAAATTATATCTTCGCCACATAGACGTGCTTACAAACCTTTAAAAACGGTGACCTTAGTTAATTTATTAACCATAAACATAGTTTGCAAGATGTGGCAGGTGCAGCCTATATGCCTGCATCTAAAGTGGTATGTATGTGTAGCCACAGCGAGTGCAGTGCCGTAAGTTCGTACAGTTTATATACATCGATAGATATGCATGACATATGCATGCGAGACCAGAATGATTCGCAAGAGAGAGACAAACAACCCAAGCGTGGGAACCTCATCGACGCATCGCCGCAGGCGGCGGCGGTGGTGGTTCGGACATAATGCAAGAAAAAGTTGTTCGTGCAGATATTCAGTCATGGCTTTCGAAAAGCTTGTGAAAATTGGGATATTCTTGTTCGTCCTCACGCTTCATCCCCAGTAGGGTCGAACAGGAAAAACTTCCCCGAGGAAGTTTTAATACTTTTTTTGCCTACGATAACAAAATGAGACACATTATTTAAATCACACTATCTTGTGATCGATTATATAAACAAACGTGTGTTTGTTAGCTATAAGAAATACATTTCTGAGATGAATAAGCCAAACGAACATGTCGTACCAAAACATTCTTACGCTACCAATATAAAGGTAGAGTAAGTATGTATAATTTAACAAAACAGTTTGCAGGTAGTATACCTTATTATTAGGCTGGTGTATTTAAGCGTGCCTAACGAGGCAAATACTTTGTTATAGGCGATGGGTAACCACTTAACCACTTACAATCGGGTGACCATCGGCTTGTTTCATCAGCAAGTTTATACTTATATTATAAAGAGGAAAGATTTGATTGATTGATTGTTTGTTTGTTTGAATTGAATAGGCTCCGAAACTACCGGACCAATTTGAAAAATTATTTCATCGAAGCTACACTATCCCTGGGTAACATTAGATATATCGTATTTAAAAAAAAATAGGGATCATAAAACCCGTGCGAAGCCGGCACGGGTCGCTAGTTGTTTATAAACTAATATACAAAATAATATTGCAATATACCTTCTGTGATTTTATATAACAATATTCCTCATTTTATTTATATGGGCGAAAGCTTTCGAAACTGCTTATTTGTATATGATATACTTGTGTTGTTAAAACAAGTGGTTTCAAAAGTTCTAAATATGAACAGAATTTCTAAAATACGATAAAATTGGTAATAATATAGACAAAAACTTTATGCATGCTTGTAAAAACTCTTTTTACAATAATACATAAATTGGGGTTTCAAATGAAATTTCTTATTTCATAAATTCCAAATAACTATGGAATTTCAGAATTTTAGGAATTTCTCTCTTACTGTACATAATATTTTTTTGAAGTCAAAAGTCATAAAAATATATATATTTTTATGACTTTTGTTAATATTTTTGACTTTTTTTTACTAATTTGAGATCAACCCCAGAACGAGCTTTCGTTGCGAAATTGCTCGAATATATGCAGGTCTACTGACTGAGGAATAGGTTACTGAGGCCCTGCAGTGTAAATACATACAAATAACAAAACGAAACTTCGTTTATAGTTTTGAGAAGACCTGGCTGAGAGTTAATCGCGTAAACTACTAATATAACAAAAGTTAGTAGAACTTTGTGATGTTTGTCTGTAACTTTCTGGTGATAAACGACGCATAATAAGCTGACCAGGCCACAGTATTGTAATATTACCTACATACACACAGTATTGGTAAATAACCATTACGTTCGCTAATAATTAATGACGAGCGAAGTATTATTGTCGTTTGCAAGGTACGTATTTTGTGTTATAAAATGAATTTCCGCAAACTCACACTCGAGTCCGTATTTGTTGTGGTTTCTGTTTTGTAACTCAAACTGTCTCGCTTAACATTATAACCGAAACTACAAAAACTCTAACATGACATTCTGAATCAATTAAATATCTCCCGTTTTGTGGCAAAATAGTAACCATTCTTACATATCCGGCCCGATGTAATAATCGGTTCATTAGTTCGTTCATCAGTTAATTGGTCATACTTAGTAACTTTTTCACAATTTTAATGACAGTGGTTTTACATTTATCCTTAAAACGGCGAACATCTCACTTAAGAGTTTTTATTTGAGATCGGTAGTTCATTTCAACAAAGTAATGTTTGAACAGAAAAAGTTCTTTTAAATAACCAGAGGTGATGACGGGTTTTGGAGAATAGAATCGCATTCTATACAGAAGAGAGGATATAACGACAAATAGGACTTTTAAACTTCACACGATTTCTTTATTATACTACTGCTGATGAAACAAGCAAATGGCCCACCTTATGTTTGCTGGTTACCATTACCTATAACAAAGCAATATGATAAGTAATGCCATGATGAAAATGGTGATAATGTTCCCAACATGCAGCGACGTTTTCGAATCAGTCAGACAAGACAAGTTTTTTTACAGATGTACACACAAGAGTACCTTGGTAGTTTTTGCTAAATCCTGTTCAACCTTGATGGAGTAGGCTGACGTTTACCTAGTAGATAAGAAACGGTTATTTATATTAAAGCGTTCGTACTATTACCACAGAATATAAGCAAGTACTGTACTATTACCCAGTCCTTATCTCTTGGCGGAAGGTATAAACACAAAATGATATGACAGTTAATGTAAAACAGTTATTGTGATGACTGATACACTAAATGATCATGACCTAGACGTGACCGTGCCCATCGGTATGGTGTCCTAGTTGAAACGGTCGGCAAATCAGCACATATTTCTGTACTAACTTAGTTGCAGGTTTTTTAGATTTATTGCTAATGTCGAGGACATACTTTATAAGGGCTTGCTTACATAAACATTCTATGAATCAATCTATTGTAAATATGGCGGTGAAGGCCACATCACATTAAAATGTGTAATTTTTCAATGCGTCATGCATGAGCCGCCACAGCCGTCGCGTTGTATCTCTTCGCTGTCGTCTTACCAATAGTGCCCGTCGCGATTTACACCATTGCGTTGATAACACACAGTTCAGTTTTAAAACACTGTTTTTTTTTTTGCTTTTTTAAGAGTTGCTTGATTTCTCTCTTGGTTCAAAAAGTGCGTTTAACAATCTATGTTCGGACTTATACCACACATATATTATAATCCCACTATGAACTCTGCTATCAATTTATTTTTCATCCCACCATCTCGGAAAGAGTATTTTTAATCTTCAATATCTGAGTGGAAAAGCCGTTTTTATTCTCTAGAGGATAAAGTAAATTGAATTTAGAACATCGTGTGCACTAAGTTTGTGAATTAAAAAAAACATTAAACCTATTTACTGCAACCTCTATGGTGCCGAATATATCATACAACTTTTTTTTAATTTGTTAAAAACTCAGACTCGGAACCTTCTTGGTGTTCTTTTTTCAATTTGCTTTGTACGCGGTTCTTTACGCGGCATTTTTTCACGTCATTGTTAAACCTTATATTAAAAACAAGAAACTTGAAAACAAGTGAAAAAACTAAAATGAGTGATTCTAGCGACGAGGAAGTTTGTTTGACGCCAACAGAATTGACTGAAACTGTTAATAATGCGCAAATGAGCTTTATCAACAATCACGCGAGAAGTATTTAAAACAGTACGATATGTTCAACACGTGGCGACTAGCAAAAGGAGCCAAAACCGTTTTTTTTTGCATTTAGTCATTTCCTCGCTGAGGTGGAATGAAAAGTTACGTGTTGCACTCGAGTGCAAAGATTTTTCACCTCGTGCTTTTTTGATTCCCTCGCTAACGCTCAGGATTCTAAAATTGAACACGCGGTTAAAAGGCAACTTTGCACTCTTGTATAACAAATAACTATTTTCAATGAACTGTATCAATCAACATTTTATCAAAGTATGATTGGCATTGAAAATCGTACTCATATTTACTGTGCTATTATAATTTATTTATTATTTATTTATTTATTTACATATAGACCTAACATCACAGAGTACTCCAAATCGTTATGTCTAGAACAGAAAATAAATACAATAATAAGAAAAGTAGGACGCTCATAAGTACGAGTTAGACTATACTACTTAAAATATGTCTAATATGTTAAGTTGCGCGGAAACGAATGCATATTTATATAAAAATATTTGTGTTCACTAAAACGTATTGTTCAAGAAAGCTCGTACATACATACATTATGCTGGCTCAGTGCCATGATCCGCAAATAGCGTGGTGCTACGAACTGCCGAATAAAACATCCTACACTGCAGAGCAATAGAGTGCTTTATTTATCTGTATAAAAAACAATAAGTTTATTCATAAACCAATAGCAACAATAGGGTAAGCGCCTTTGTTCTGCAGAAGGTTGTTATAGAAGCATCATTATATTAGATAGGTGGGGAAGCAAATATTATACATATTAAATTATTTGGATTTGTGTACTTGACGCTTAACAAATTTGCTCTAGAGTGTAAGATTTCTGATTGCTTGGTGACGAGTCCGCGGCTTTATGTGAATGTTGATATGTTTTGTTTAAAGATTTGAGAGCATCGAAAATACAAGTTAAATGATACATATACTTTTTATACACAACCATAATTCAGCGATAGCTGTCTCAGCTAAACACTGGCTGCATTGCCTCACTGAATGGCAATGCTAATACGCTGAGCCAGATGTTCACCAGCCCTTGGGTCACGCGTCGCTTCAACCAGATATCCAAAAATAATTTTAAAAACCCAGAGGGCCTCTGTACCCCCCGAACCCAGAGTCTCGACCCCAAGAAGAGCAAATGCGTAGGGCTCTGTCAAGACATGCATACTTGCACCTCTTGAAATCCTTGCCCAAAATCTTTAATCATGGATTTCATTTACTGCAGTTTGTAGTTTTTCGGCTGCCTTTTTTTTCTGTATGGATACTTTTTTTCTTCCGCCGTTATATTAGTGCCATCAGCTAAGGCTGCATTGATGTTATTTATAACAAAATCTAATTTTATTTATACAAAATTTATTTATATTTAATATTCATCGAAGTCCATGGATAATACGATGTTGCCAATTTTATTTTAGATAATATTCATTCAGTATTCATTTTTGACAGGTAAATATTTTTTTTTTACTACCAACATGCAGTAGATTAGGACGCTAATGCATTGACAGTTTGTTCTTGTGTTCATTAGAAGTTGAACACTACGACAACTCAAAAGGTATCTTTTGAGTCTTTTTACTACGTGTGTGTTGTCGAGGAGCTGGATGGTCTCGAGGCTCAAGTGGCTATTCTTTGTTCGTGAGCTTCTATGTATTTCTTAACTAATTTATGATAATATAAATAATGAGATACCGATGTAAATCTTCGTTTCTACGTACCAAGGTGCATTAACAATGCACAATACAGGCCCTACAGCTGGATACCATAAGTCCATACTGGCACCAGAACTTGTTTGTATAACAAAAGTTAGTTATGATACTGCAGTTATGCACTGCCAGAGCGGATTGCCTTCCTAGCAGCCAGCGCATCTTTTTGTAGCGTAACTCTAGCTCTTGTGTATTTTTCCTGACTATGCTTTCTAGCGCAAGCATCGCACCCAGGTATTTTTCTGTTTCCGTATGGAATGATTTTTTTCTTGATGTTTTATTTTATAGTAAAGTTAGTGAACTAACTTGAACTCATTTACTTTTATTACCATTAATAAAATGTATATCGAATCATGAATTTAATTTACTGCAGTTTATACCTTTTCAGCTCCTTCTGCGATTTCATCAGTGTCATCAGTTAAGGTTACAATGGTGTTATTTACTAACGCAGGGATGTCATTTGTCTCCAGAAGGTATAGACTTAAGCCGTGCATTTGACCTTGTGAATTATGATATTCTTTGGGCCAAATTGTCGGATGCGCAAGTACCAAACCATGTTGTGAACCTGTTGAGATACTGGTATGGAAACAAAGTTAATAATGTGCGATGGGGCGACACGACATCTAGTGATTATAGACTAGACTGCGGGGTTCGCCAAGGGGGGTTGACCTCTCCCGACCTTTTTAACCTTTACGTTAATGACCTGATCGGGGAGCTGAGAAGGGCCAGGGTCGGTTGCCATTTGGGCAATGTCAGTATAAACAATTTAAGTTATGCTGATGACATGGTTCTTCTCAGCCCCTCAGTCAAAGGTTTAGCAAAGCTTCTTTTAATCTGTGAGCAATATGCGGTTGCCCACGGGTTAAAGTATAATGTAGCGAAAACAGAAATGATGGTATTTAGGTCGGGACGAGGTCCAGAGAGAGTGCCAGGGGTGAAAATTAATGGCTCGACCATTAACGTGGTCAAGCAGTTCAAGTACTTGGGACACCTGCTGACAGAATCTTTAAAAGATGACAATGATATTGAGAGAGAGAGAAGATCACTCGCGGGCAGGGCAAACATGCTCGCACGCCGATTTGCTAGATGCAGTGCTGATGTAAAAAACACCCTGTTTAAGGCATACTGTTTGGGTATTTACACATGCCAATTATGGTCCAACTACACGCAAAAGTCTATCAGCACCATAAGAGTCCAGTACAATGATGCCTACCGGGCTCTTATGAGGTTACCAAGATACTGCAGTGCGTCGAGCATGTTTTCCGGGGCGGGAGTGCCTGATTTTTTTGCTGTTATTCGGACTCGAACAGCGGCTTTTTGGAATCGATTGGGTCGCTCTAATAACGAAATCCTGAGGGCTGTATCTGGCTATCTGACCAACCCTATTTACAAACATTGGATTTTTATCCACATGGGCAAAAATAAGAAATAATTCGGACTTAACCCTAACTTTATTTTATTTTATATTTTATTTTTACTTTGGTTTTATTTTTATGTTTTTATGTTTTTTTGTAATATGGGTTAGGACATAATTTGTGTACCTGTGCCTGAAATAAATGACTTTTATTTATTTATTTATTATAGAGGATCGGACCTTATACGCTACCTTGTGGCACCCCACCTCAACCAGACAGGTATAAAGTCTATTATATCTGCAAATACCGACAGACTATCTTCTTAAGTTTCAGTAATAAGACTTCATTCCAAACTTTTTCCGATTCACGGGAAGTACACTGTAGGTTTTGATTCCCTTGCGAGTGTTGAAAATTTGCAGCATAAACGGCTGTATCTTTTGATTGCGTTGGCTTAGAAGTTTGAATTATTCACAGCTCCAAGGGACAGTAGACCTGAGTTTTTGATATAAGTTTCAGTTTGATACCCCCACGCGTTCCTAGATAAAGGGTCTCGACAGACAGATAGACGGACAACAAAGTGATCCTATAAAGGTTCCGTTTTTTTCCTTTTGAGGTACGGAACCTTAAAAATACGTGTTGTTGTCACATTCACATCGAAGTTATACCCGTTTGGTCTTCTGTTCCTACTTACGTTTGTCAGTGAGGTAAGCTTCCGCGAGTTATCTTAATTATTGACTTTTGAAAAGAATGGCACGTTTACAATGTTTGTAAACAGGAAATAAAGTTTATTAACGTCTTAACCATCGTTATAAGTCGAAGGACTTATAACGATGGTTAGGACGGACAGTTACGGACAGATATTCTCAAAACCATTGTGCATTGCATGTATTCCTTCAAATAAAGTATTTATTTAGCATCTAACTTTGTACTAGCTGGGCCCGCGACTTCGTCCGCGCGGAATTTAACAAAAAAGTTATTCAGTTTTTTTTGCATTTTATTTTAATTATTATTTATTTATAGTTCTTCGTATAAGCTTTATTGAAAAATGAACCCGCGCTATAGAAGCGGTGGGAGGCGCCCGACGTGACGGCGCAGTGGTGGCATGCGCGTGGGCTGCGCGCGGTATTGGACAGTACTTGGACATTTTCGAATTTTTCTATAATTAAAGTAGCCTAAGTTACTCCTTGTTACATCAGCTATCTGCCAGTGAAAGTCCCGTCAAAATAGGTCCAGCCGTTACAGAGATTACCCGGAACAAACAGACAGACAGACAGACAAAAATTAAAAAAATGCTATTTTGGTATATGTAGGTACCGTATATACATTCATATGCAAGTAGTAAAAAGCGGTTATTTTAATATTACAAACAGACACTTCAATTTTATTTATTTCTATAGATAAGTATCTAATAAGATGATAGATACTTCCGTAAAATTCTAAAGTACTTTTACGTGTATTTAGCAAACAAGTAAAATTACAATGGTACGTTCAGGTCTGTGAATAACACAGAGAACAATTACATTTTTAATTTAAAACTATATCAGTTAGTTAATTGAACTAATCTACTGATGAGCAAGCTCTGAAGTTGAGCTCCTAATTAAAATACTTTAAGACAGAGCAATCTTAAGACAAGCTTTTGGTGATACGAATGAGTTCAGTGGCATCTATGAGTTGAAACATAGATCGCGTCGCGCCTAACCGGACACTGGTGAGCCGCGTCCTGCATACTTGAACGACCATATAGATAGTCACATTACCATCGAGCGATATATATATATATATATATATATATAGGTACGGGTAGGGTATGTATTATAACGCACAGTGCAATGCGCGACCCTGACGCTGACGCACTCGCGGACGATGCCATGCCACTCTCGATGTAAACATCCAACAAGGTCAACCGCCTTGAGATCATGCTACCCCAGCGCTTTTTTATCACAATGTAGTGCCAGTTTACAGTGTTTATTTTTAGCGTTCAGTAACGGACATGAAAAAACTGACATAATACTTTCACTTCAATTTTGACTACCCGTGTGGAAACGCCCACCAGAATTTGGTATGGTACATCTTCGCAGATTTGACATCGCGGTGGACTTCTCAATTATTTTCTATTAGTTGTCATCTCGATGATCTCTGTTCACTCCTTTCTTTCTCATATTTTTCACATAATCTATTCATATATGTAACGAAAACATGATGCTACCAGAAACCATCCTAAACATACATGTGTTTAGGATGTGTGTGACGGTGTGGGTGCCGATGAATCTACAGGCACATGAAACGAACACCTGTATATTTCAGGATGATGGACGCAGAGCTGTGCATTGTAGAACACGTTCACAACGAACGTGATATGCAAGGAAATGCTTTGTTATAGGTGATGGTAACCACTAAACATAAGGTGGGTCATCTGCTTGTTCCATCAGCAATCGCATTAAAAAAACATACAAAAATCAATTCCTGTGCGTTAGTCTCGCTAGGTGTATGGCCATATACCGCCTACAGCACGTCTGAAAAGTCGTAGAAGCTTCATAAGACACACACACTGCACCAACGAAAAGTAACCCCTCTAACGAATGGCTCGACATTTGGCAGTTCAAGTTTCCTCCTCCTCAAGATTTCATCCCACCAGCTGAACATCTCCCTGCTGGACATGAACAGAGATGGCCAATTTGGAAGTCCCTTAACCGGCTCCGGACCCAAGTTGGCCGATCTAGAAGCAACATGGCGAAATGAGGATACATTGACCAATCCGAAATCCAGTCTGTCTGCGGAACAGGACATGCTTCACCTCTACTCGTGTCCACAGTGCCCGACCAACTTTCGTAGAGTTTACGAGTCACAATGTAAATTAAAATTCTTTGAGTGGAATCCGACTACAGTTAATTATATTGTCGCGTTAAGGTCAACGTGCGTAAATAGGTGCATGACCTACTAAGTTACTAACGGTGTAACTGTCTAGACAAAAATGCATATTAAAATAAAACTCAACATCAAGGACAAACACCAAATAATAGGAGCAGTTTTAGTGCAAATTCGTCGAGATGTTTCTGAACGAGTGATTTGTCGTAAATTTTTCAGAGGAGATTCTAGATTAAAGACAAGCTTTTATAGGTTAACAATTTATCTTATTAGCATAAAATCTACTTAAGACACGTGCAATTATAAATTACACATGTGATATCATCGAAACAAAGTTCATACCACGTGCACTCTACTGTGGCGTTGCATAAAACAAACACAAAAACGATCGAACGTATAGAACTTGCACGGTTATTATTGAAAACGATAAACGAAGTTTCGAATTGTCGTTTTGCGTTACACTACGTAAATACGTTACATGAAGTAAAATACCGTAATCTAAGTGCTATGGGTGACTTATGTCAATTGTTTTATAACATACAAGAAATATTGCTTATAATTTAAATTCATTATTGACTATAAGTTCCCTAGCACTTTAATGGCTGTATAAAATTATCTTGTCAAGTCACTTCACTAATTCTAGATAAAGGAGCTTTAGGAGCCCATAAGTATTTTACAGTTGTTTCTAAGAGATGTGAATTTTCCCATTGATTAAATAAAATATTCTATTCGGAGTGCTGCAAGGTAGGATACTCGGGCCACTGTTATTCTGTATCTATATACCACAAATAACAAAACATATATGCGCCATATTTGCAGATGATGCTGCGATCTTATCAGAGACTAAAATAAATAGCACCCTTAGTAATCATTGACCGATTATGTCAAATGAATCTTTAGCTACTCTTCACCAAGTAGACTTGGAATTGTAAAGAAAATTGTTACAAGAATGATCATCAGTTGTCTGTCTTTAAACATTGGTAAAATTACATCTCTTCCTAGCTGTCCCGTCCGTGAATTCGTCCGCGTGTACTTTCCTAACTACCTAGACTTACTGACATTTCTTTAGTTTCGATACGAAAGGTAAGAAGATCTTTGTATATTTTATTATGACAATCAAAAAATAAAATGTGTACGTAGACTTTGCGTAGGGTTGTTGGCTCACACCGCAGTTTTTTCTTAACTTAATTTTTGCAACTTTTTTTGTAAACGAAAGGACTGACTATAATAATAATAATTTTATGTGTGTTTTAAGTTTTATCGCGATCAGTTAGGAAACTATGAGCAAATATTTTGTAGGTTCTTATGTCGGGCAGAGCACACTCCTGCATTACCTTCTCAGTAGCTCACTCTTAGTTTGCTGGTTTGCCTTCCTTGTGCACCGTTTTAATTTGTGAGACTTTCCAGAGATGCAGAAAGTGTTGTACTTGTAGTACTCCATTAAACAAAGTCGTTAGGCATAGTATGTCTTTAGTAGTGTTCTTGTTGTTGTAGAACCTCTTTGTAATCAAATCCAAGCTTGAGTTGCGAAGATAATTTTGAACACCCTGATTGCTCTTATAAATATGAAACAATGAGTAGTAGTAAGATATTTTGAACACCTTGGGTGCTTACAACAATATGATTATTCGAACTGCGTATATCAAATTGCTTTTTTGTTTTTCAGATAATTTTGACTACTCTGTTGTCCGAGCCAATTTCAATTGCCACGAAGGTATGATCGGAACTATGAAGTGTGCGAAAGTTGCTAATCTAGGTCAGGGTAGCCCCTCAAGTGGTCCAGATTCGCATCTAGACCACGTCACTTTTAAACCGCACCGTCGTCGGCATTGCTGATACAGCATCTGAGTAAGCAACAAAAATAATATTGTTACTGCTTTGTTAGATCTCACGAGGATAAATCATTCATGAAAGATTGGTAGGAATGAACACTACGTATGAATTTATTGTTTAGAAGACCGAGACTGATCAGAAGAATAAGTACATAATTTTAATGGCGTTTGAAAGATAATTTTATTTTCACAATGATATTAGTAACAACTAAAATAGACTACGTAACTAACCTAGGTACTTAGGTAAGTACCCATTACTTTATGTAATTCTATTAAAACGGTGTGAACATCGAAATAGAGACTACCTAAACGGAAACGACCTTTGACCGTCGTTATACGAGCAACTTGTATCAAATTTAGAGAGTAACGATAACTAAGCCCAGTATAGCGAGAGTGGTGAAGTTCCACCGTCAAAGAACGCTTACAAAGGGCGGCGCGCGCGACAACAGCGATCCAAGCTAGTTAAGACAAGAATAGAGAAAGCAGCTTCTCTCGAGTGCGACAGGGACAGAGAAGTGTACGCGGAATGTGGCGCACTTAATTTTTGTAACGGACTTCGGGTCGAAAAGCGCGCGTCGATGCCGAGAGGACCATGTAGTACGGACTGGAGGCAGGTGGGGGGGATCGAGTGTAGTACAACGGCTTGCGCTTCTCGTAAAGGAAGCGACCCTGGCGCGGTCATTGCTCGCCGCGACCGCATTCCTCTCCCGCACCCCCCGCTCCACAGCGGCACGGCGCCTGCGCATCAATGAACGGTTCGGCTCGCGCGCAACTGCGTAGCAGACCACTCGCCCTCTCGTTCCCATAGCTTATATATATTGTAGCAGTTTTTTAAAACTGACTATTTTTTTATCTTTTATACAGTTTCACACAGTGTTTACAAATATGCAAATAATCTTCAGTTCTACCCACTTTTTTCATCTTCACGTCAGCTATAACAATAATATTTTACTCGAAATCTTACGTGCAAGTTTACGATTTCAATGTTATTGGACTTATGGGGATGGAATTGGCTTCCGAGATTTATTGTTGGACTAAACAACACATACCTACTTTTAAAACCTTTTTAAATAAGATTATGCGCAGGGCCAGTGAGCGTCCTCTATATACAGGGTGTAATAAGACTACATCAAAAAAGGGGTCAGGCAAGAAATTCTCAAAGAGATTCTATGTTATCTAACTTTAAATTATTTAAGGATATATAATGATTGCCAGAGGTGCGTCCAAATATTACAATATTATTATTACATTATATGTGAAATAATTAGTGTAAATTGATTATTAAACAAATAAATAAAATTGGTTACTTTGGGGCTGGATGGCATATGTCAGTATACTTATTCCTAGCTCAAAGAAAATCGCACATACCGCAATCGTCATGATTTCTCATACTATGACTAACGTTATTTATTTATTTATTTTCTCTCTTTTTAAATAACATCAACAAGAGTAATACGAAGAGTAACCTTAAATGTAATGTAAAAAAATGTTATGCATGCCATTTACCCATTTTTTTTTTCATTTTAGGATTAAGGAATTGAATTGAATAGGAAAGATGGTGGATGAGTACTATCTGCGATTGAATATCACATTTATTGTTGAGGGGTTTTAAACGTTTTACATAGTTCGGCCGTGGTTACCCCGGCTTACGAGTAAAACGTAAGCGTCAAGTTGGAAGCCATACATTGTAATCTCGTTTTGGAACATGCTATAAAACTGTACCCATCGGGGATTACCAGTGTCCAAGCACAGAAATAGTGCTCTTATACCGGGTGGGGCAAAAGAAATCATCCGATGTTCTTTTGCTGTAATTTTTTTTTTAATGAAAAAACTTTGGTTCTGCTTGTAAAATTTGTTTACTTAATCTATTAGAATTTATTCCATTAAGTTGAAAAAATGACATCGGTCAAGTGGCCGCCGCCAGAGTTAATGGCCATACGGGCCATACGGAAATGAGCCTCATCGCTCATGATTATTTTCGATGAAAATTATCAATCCAAAAGCAAAAGGAAAGCATTTCCGGGTCGCTTAATCTCTCGTTTTGGTGATTTGCACTGGCCGGCCCGATCGCCCGATTTAACCGCTCCAGACTTCTTTTTATGGGGTTTTTTGAAGTCGCGGGTTTACGCCAACAAGCCTGAGACTCTCGAAGCTTTTAAGGAGAATATTCGCCAGGAATGCGAGAACCTATCGCCCGAAATTCTGGCAAGAGTAATGGAAAATGCCATAAAACGGGCCCGTATGGTCATCAACTCTGGCGGCGGCTAAATGATAAATGGAATGGAATAAATTCTAATGGATTAAGTAAACAAATTTTACAAGCAGAACCAAAGATTTTCCATTAAAAAAAAAATTACAGCTAAAGAACATCGGATGATTACTTTTGCCCCACCCTGTAGTTTCAGAGGTATTTAGGTCGTTATATGAAGCTTCCAACTTAATATCAAGTTAATGTTAAGTGATGATTTATATGCCAAAAAATGTGCCCTAATAGTGCAAATAAAATATTTGCATAGAATCTGTACCGACGGTAAGGCTTCTAACTTGACGTCAAGTTAAATGTCATATAACGACCTAAATATCTCCTAAACTATAAGAGCACTATTTCTGTGCTTTGAGCACTGGTAATCCCTAATGGGGTACAATTTTACAGCATGCTCCAAAACGCGAGATTCCAATGTGAGGCTTCTAACTTGATGCACACAGTAAAACCCCTCCATATCAGTATCAGAGGCGACTAAAGCAACGCACCAAGAGATAGGTAATAGCTTCTCTTGTGTACGAAAGAGGCACCAAAACTGCGGTCACCAAACCAAACACTGGTGATTATGGCAATCACTCCTAAATTTTGAGGGAGGGAGGCTTAGGACTTATATTGGCTGATGTTGTACATCTTTTGATCACGACTTTTGATCAAGTTAGCGCAGCAAACGTAGATCAAGGCCAAGTCAGTGGTAACATGGGTGATTTAGCGTTGTACCTAACCAATGTTTTTGTATATTTGTTCAAGCATAACTTTCTGTTTGCATGGAATTTGGTATGTTAATAAGTGGTACGTCAGAAATTGACTGGTAATATGAATTAAATCGTACATGTGGTTATTAAATAAATACATTTTCACAAGGGGACAAAAAAATTAAGTTACACAAATATCACAAATTTAGATGACCGTTGAAACGAGTTTTTTTTAAAGTTTTGTTGACATTGTAGTTCAGCTCCCGGTTGAGAAGTTTTTATGATTCTAAGTTTAAATGGAACATCAAAATATTGATTTCAATTACCATTTCGGTTTTGCGGTCAATCTGCTGGATGAGTTTAACTGTCAATGAGCCAAGAGATCTTGATAAACTACTACTTGGTTACTTTACCATAGTACCTACAACTAATAATAATAATAAATATTCACATAGACTCACACAGTGCCCACTAGCCCCAAACTAAGCAAATCTTGTACTATGGGAACTAGACAGCTGAGAGTAATCGGAATGTAGCTCCCTAATGACGCTGAGAATTATACTGACTTATAGTCAAGGCACAACTTAAACCGTTAGTCGTAATAGGTTATTTCACTTTGTGCGTAATAAAACAGGTGCGTTTTCATAAGTTAGAATGTAAATAGTTTTTATAGAAACTATTTTGTATGAAAATTTATAAAGGTACATGTCATAGTTAAAGTTTACCTTGCATGTTATCGAAAGCATGCACCGTAGGTAGTCCAACGGCTTTGTACTGGGCAAGGTGAGCGGTCAACGCACGGCAAACTGCCGGACTTACAGGTTGGACATGGGGCAATGGAATCCGCGGGGGACAAAAAAGAAATGCGCCCAAGACGCCTGCCGCGCGCGCTTCTCGACTACTAAACAACATCACACGATCAGCGATGTCCTCGGTCGTCCGCAATCGCATAGCGTCTTTTCATAGCGTTCTATAAAAAAACAAGGCCTGTTTTTTAAGGCAATACTTGACTTTTTGGGTCTTTATTGGGAGCTAAGTATCTCAGGTACGTCAAAAACTTAAGTTCTTCCAGAACCAGCTCGGATGAAATAAAAATGACCAGAAAGTTTGATGCCAGTAACACTGAAATATCTACACTAATATTATAAAGAGGAAAGATTTTTATTTTTGTATTTTTGTATGTAACGAATAAACTCAAAAAGTACTGGACCGATTTTAATAATTCTTTTTTCATTCGAAAGCTACATTATCACTGAGTAACATAGGCTAAATTTTATTTTGGAAAAAAATAGCGTTCCGTAAAATATTTGGGTTTTTCGGACACAAGGTGTAAAAAATCAACCAGAAAAGTTACTTATTTTGCGTACGCTGCCTAAACTATAAAAGATAGAACCATAAAATGTCCTAAATAATTGTAGATCTTATAAATATCTACAAAAAAGTCCGCGACACACTATACCTATCTATGTCGAGTGAGGCACAACAACCATTTTTTTATTTAAAAATCTTGAATTTTGTTTGGACTATATTTAAACGCATTTCTTTTACTCATACTATTAACCCTTATCAAAATAAATTATTTTATCACTAAGTACAGTTCATGTAGATAATATTTGATCTGTGAATGATTAAAATTGGAGGTTTGGTTTTGAAGTTATGGCGAAATTAAAATATTACGATTTCTGCTGCACGGCCCGTTGCGAAGTGAGCGTCACCAAGGTGGGGGTGCGGGAAGGGAATTTAGATCTATGAGTAAGTTACCCGCGCGGCTAAGACGCGAGGTCGGCTCCCTACGCAGGTGTTTTATAAAAAGGACATTAATTCATAATGTAATATAGTTTTATGACAAAATCTATACAAATAAATAAAATTGAAGTGTCTGTTTGTAATATTAAAATAACCGCTTTTTACTACATGCATAGGAATGTATATACGATACATATACCAAAATAGCATTTTTTTTAATTTTGTCTGTCTGTCTGTTTGTTCCGGG
Organism: Electrophaes corylata; assembly: GCA_947095575.1. NCBI lineage: Eukaryota > Metazoa > Arthropoda > Insecta > Lepidoptera > Geometridae > Electrophaes > Electrophaes corylata. The sequence goes on along the minus strand of OX352698.1, from coordinate 6,014,802 downwards.
TAATCTCTGGAACAGCTGGACCGATTTCGACGGGACTTTCACTGGCAGATAGCTGATGTAACAAGGAGTAACTTAGGCTACTTTTTATCCCGAAAAAATACGGGATTGGGAAAAAACTGCCACGCGTGCGAAACTGCGAACGGCCGCTATTTTATGCCGTATTAACGCCATCTGTTGGCGACATCGAGTACTATTTCAGTTAAGATTTGTAAGTAAACATGTTTACCGCCCAACGAAGTGGGCACGAGTCAGCTAGTATCTAATAATAGAAATATTTAAGAACACAAATAATTTATGATGAACCTGAACCTCGATATGCCAGAAGTGCAACATTATCCACTGTAATACAAAATAATTAAGCCCGAGGGAAAAAGATGGTGATGGTGCTGCACTGCTCACCCTTTCTGAGAAGTCGTTCCTTGTGAGCCTTGTTCTCGGAAGAGAAACCAGCTTTTTACGCGCCAAATTCTTATTACAATGCTCAGACGCTACTCTGCTGCGCATTCAGACTATTTTGAAAACCCAGCAAGATAATATGCGAACGATAACATCAACTGTTTTAATAATATTCGATCTAACTAATATGCATATTGATCAGTATATTGATTGGTTACTGTACCTAAAATGTAAATCTATTTACCGGCTATAATGTTCAAATCTTAAGTAACGTATATATGTATATTTGTAAGAGCGTTGGATTTTTTGGTATTTAAAATAAATAAGTATGAGAAGAAAAAATACTTTAAAAGATTGAAATTAAAAAAAATTATAATTATCGTAGTGTTTGATGTTTTGAAAGGAATTGAACTAATTTAAGCTAGTATATTAGGTTTAGTATTAGGGCATGCTCTTGGTTATTATTGGTATCGAAAGTATCGGTTTCCAATACTTAAACATATCCAGTACCGGTACTCTACGATGCACGTCTCGTTATTTTCGATACTTGATTTCTGTATAGTAACGACTGCTACAAGTATATGTAGTTTAGTTGCACTTTAATTTTTAAATTACAATATTTACTATACAACATTTTGAACCTACAATCACAATCAATATTATCCAAGCCATTTTATTTTACTTTCAACTTAGCTTTGATTTCTGATAAATTATTCATAATGTTGTGCGAGTAAATATTTCGAAATATAGATATGAAGATCTTAGATACACAGTTTCTGTGTTTTTGATGTGTTTTATGAATAAAGAAGTGGTTTACATCCAACTTTAAATAAAAAAAATATATTAATTGTTACGAAACATTCACTACACAATAGTTTCAATTTGTTCATATTCTTGTCTTAATTATTGACTTAACATGCTTTAGACGAAACTATGTAATTTTTTTAATATTACTTGCCGACGGAACAAGCCAATGGGCTACCTGATGTCCAAATGTAACCTTCACCTATAACAGAGCATTGCTTCGTAAGTTACGTGTCGTGTGGGTTGACATGTTGACGTTTAAAATATTGAAACTACAAATAAGAAATTAATATAAGTAATTACTTATTGCAAACAACGGTATGAATAACACGCGTTTTAATCAAATAGCACTGTTCAATACCTCGATATTTAAAACATTTGTCGAGGTTTGAATATAAATTATTATAACGTCGGGAAACAAATTACTATACAATGTTTTTTCTTATTTTATATTACAAAGGACCACTTTACTAAAACTCTGATAGATAACTCTGGTGTTAATTAATATTCTTTTGAATAAATACCTATCATTTTAATCAGAAATCAGAAATTTATTTGCTTGAACATAGGTACAAATACAATGTCGATGTAGAAACATTAAAAAGCAGGTGAAACATATTTTTTGGCTTTAAATTTTATTAAGTAAATAAGATCACAAAATTTAAACTCCCTTTTACAGAACTCCGTATGTACCTATACGCAAATTCCCGTTAACCTAAACAACGGTTACAGATGAATAACCGACAAATCAAAATTAACCGTGAAATAAAATGAGCCAAGAGTGACCCACTAATCGCAACAGTAACATAACAGCAGCAGCACATGTCTAGTTTAGTCCAAGATCAATGCGTAGTAGATGACTGCACCCTACCTAATCGTTCAACTATGTTTCCGGATAGGAGTCGTTGACCGGCGAACGTCGGAAATAGATACTCCCTCCATCAGTTCCGGCGGGTCTGCGCATAAATTTTACTTACACGGTAAGCAACGAACTTATAACTACCTGGCATGAATAAAGTTTATGCACGATGGACGACATCGTACGGTACGATACGTACCGTTACACAACTTTATAATGTTTCAGTTGTTCCATCTGCAATATTAAATTTCAAGATTGATTTAGATCAGGCTATCTTGGAACTGTTGCATAAATATTTTATATACAAAATTAATGACTGACCGACGGCGTCTGAGCATCTTCCGTTCTATTCTATTTCTATATCTTCTAAAGCAGGGTTTATATATTATGTAGGTCGCGCACGAGAAGGCTGGGCCAGTTTTTTTACATAAATTTGCGACTTTTTTCTTGTTATAATATGTAGGTACATTAACCATCGAACTTTAGTATATAGCATATAGCTCTCGATCTAGCATTTGTCAAATTACATCTATCTATACTAATACTCGTATTTATAAAGATTTGATTGTTTGTTTGTTTGCATTGAATAGACTCCGAAACTAATGGACCGATTTAAAAATTAATTCGCCGTTTGGAAGCTACATTATGCCCGCCCGGGTGACATAGGCTATATTATATTTTCAAATCAAATATGGATCCTTACTAGACCCGTGCGAGGCCGGGACGGATCGATAGTTTTTAATATTTATAAAATTATTACTTATACTTTATGTCTTGATACCACTTGAGAAATCACTTTTTTGATCACTAGAAGAACATATATATATATATGAATATTTAGTTTTTTTATTATATTCGTATTCTTTGGCGCGCTTTGTCAACTGACGATAATAACAAAAAGATGTAGTTATCATCGACTATGATCCATCTACACAATTGCAATTGCAATGTAAGGCTCTAATGTAAGTTTCCCAGAAGTTGGCTATGTAACGAAAGGTCGTTTAATTTTTTTTACACTTAAAGGAGGTTTTTATTAATAAAGGTTGAAAAATAATAATAATGTCGTTTTAAGTATAAACCAAGCTAGTTTTAAATGTATTTAGGTCTTTAGCTGACTAGCCCAGTTAGACTTTATCTATTAGTAAAGGATTTTGTGTAGACAAGTAATAGACATATTTTATTTTTTCTACGGCTTTAAATAAGAAATGCAAAACGTGCGATCTACTTCAAACATTTTTCATTGCAAATTAAATGATGAACATAGAAATCCTTTTTCATTCCCGAATGATAAACGGAAAGAGTTTCACAATTTCTGGTAAAGAATTAAGAATGACGGATGAGATGTTCATTAAGAAACGTTAATACTAAAGTCACGCTATCGAAAACGGCAAAGCTCAAAAGGTGAGGTGAGGTTTTCAACCAAGAGATGATATATTTATCATCGACAGATAGCGCACGTCACGGCACTACAATGCAGTGATGGTGGCGGATGTGGTGGCAGCCGGCCGTCAATCGCTTACCCGTATCGGCGTCTTCGCGACCGGTGTTGTAGCGAACTCGTGGTGTGGCTCGGTGATCTCTCCAACGAGACGTTGCAACGCACATCCGGGGCGGTCGATACGGGCGACGACTTGCGCGGTATCGCGGCGTCGCGTCGCGTCTTTCCCTCGCCTCCCGCACCCATAAAATGTGGCTCCCGTACGTCTTCAGAGTCCCCTCCGCGTTGTTTCACATCGATTTGCACGCCTCATAATAATATAATTATCTCAAATTGTATGATCCTTTAGAACTAAGCATATCAAGCAGTATTTTTATATCTACCTATTTTATATCACTCGTATCGTAGGCGAACTTTCTATTCAATAAAACGTATCTTTACAACTGTTTCCCATATTCGGTAGTTATATATAGATACATAAGCAATTCTTACGCTAAGATGCAAACGAAAGAGTACCTATAAAGGAATTGAGTTTTAGATTATAACTAGGTACCTCGTAAAATGATTTTGCTACAAATCGAGTTAGATTAATCTCCTGACTCAAGTCGCTTAGATTTTTATTACATTGAAATTGGAAGTCGGACTATAATTTCCTATAATAGATCACGTGGGAAGTGTACACAGTTCTGGGTATCTGAAGACTGGAGTGTGTGTTGCATTAACACATCATGTCCGACCGGAGTGGTAATAGAACGACTCACGAGTTTGTTTTCCTGATGGGAAAAAGAAAGAAAAGTAATAGACTTTAACCCCCAGCTTTTAGTAAGTCAAAGTCACAAGATATTCATTCAATGGAATCTTAAAGATCACTTAGAATGTCTTAAAGCTGGTTGATTCTAGACCTCGCAAAACTTACCTAGAACTTTTAAAGTTACCTACAAAAAGATCTTATAGAATAACCACTTGGCTGACAGTCAAATACATTTAGAGAAATACGATTACTTTACTGAAATTCTTATTCATCAACCAGCGATGTATTCCGTACAGCGGTCACTGACCGCGCCGTGGCGGCGAATGCGAAGGCAACGCACCGGTCAGATGATCGCTGATTTCTTTTAGATTGCTGTTTTTAGTGTTTTCTCGTTTTTAAATAAGATGATTAGGTACTAATATATATTTTATTAATGTATCAATATTGATGCTGAAAGCACGAAAAAAACGGACAAGAATTGTCAATTATTTATTTCGCTTTTTTTATTTTTTTGTAATCAGAATCATGGTCTGAATGCGCAGTTTCATTTAAGGTAGTAGTCTTATTACACCGATATTATGGCTAAGACTGTATTCTAATAATATACGCTTATAATAAACAAGGTCTAAATAAGGTTGTTACGTACAGTAATACCTGTAACAATCTTATTATTATCTGCAACGCAACGCTTCGCTAAGTTTATTGCAGTATTTGTCTCCTTGCGACAAATTGTTAACAAGTTGCATAAAACATAATAACAGATATTTGAGGCAATTTATAAATACGGTATTATAATGGAACACTCTATTCACCAGATTCGTTGAAAAAGATAATAGTAGTAGAGTGAGCACTGGTGATCTAGTGGGAGTGATCCCACCTTCTAATCGTTTAGAGGTTGAATTTCGGGAATTCCTTTTTTTAGTACACCTCTACACACCAAGACGAATAAACTGTGAAAATTTCAAGTCTCCACGAACAGTGGTTTAGGCTGTGCGTTGTTTAAATCCCAGTCAGTCAGTCAGGACAAATATTCTTATAATTGGTATAGATGTAGATACTCGAGTACGTTACGGCTGAGTACATTATGTACTTTCTACATCGTCAGTTTAAGCCAGTGCCCAGCAAATAAAACAACGACTCATATTATGGTACCGGACTTCGTCAATTTACTTTGATTGTGACTGACTGAACCTAACACTAACGTGGAGGGTCTTTTTTAATGCAAGTGACATGTCTAAATAAAACGTAAAAGGGTTAAATCGAATCTAAATACATAAATAGCACTAAGTATCATTCTCACTTTTATTTCTGTTTTAAATTCTAATCAAGGTATTCGATGCTGTCACTTTGTGAAAATATATGTGTTATTGTAACTAACAGCCAATATTATTATAGAAACGAAGACGAAGACGATGTTTTCGTATTTTCTATGACATGAGATATCACATAAAAAAAAGTAAACAGGAATTTACATCTAATTTAGATGATTTATACAGGGTCAAAGGCATTTTTTTTACTCATGTCTCTAATTACGCTATAGACTTAGGGCTGGATTTTAGATGGAGAAGGCTTATCCAGCACCTATACCATCCCCTCATCGTAGTCCATCTTATCTACAGGAAAGATATGGACTGGTCATTACGAGCGGAGCTGACAATGGCGCGGGACCCTTCACGACGTTTTAACCGTTTGAGAACAATAGCATTACGCACATACATTTATAACATAATAATCCATACGCACACGACCAGAATCTAGTTCGAACCCGTGCGCAACCTTTGGATCGAAAGGCGGGGTTATAATCGTGCCTTCATTCACGGGACGCTATAGTGCTCAAAACAGGATTTTAGATAAAGTAACCATGCCCTGCACCTATTCCATCCTCACAGCCTATTCAACAGGAAAGGCATGATCAATACGTGCGGAGCTAACTAAGTCACGCGTTTCCTCACTATGCTTTCCTTCACCGTTTAAGAGCACTGGCATTGCGTACATAATTTTCTAGAATACAAAAACCCATTGGTGCACGACCGGATTCGAACCCACGACCGTAGGATCAGAAGACGGGTCGCTTCCACTAAACCACCGGTGCTCTATATACATAAAATACCTACTCACTTTAGAGTTACTAACAGTAATATCTCACACGGCATTATTTGCTCACATCATTATATTGAAATAGTATCGTAAACTAATAGTGACAGGCAATTGACCGTGCGTTCGATATCAGTAATTACATTATGAATGAATATCGTACTACAAACTGTAGGCACAGTCAATTTTATTGAGTTATTTAATAAAACGAACCGTATCAGCTACGAACATGATTGTACTTTGTCATTACGATAATATAGTAGTACTCGTAAGTCGAGTAGGTTTATTCCTAAGAGCGCTGCTTTAAATCCAATTTGATACTCTAAACCCTTTCCGATATATAATTTACTTTGTTATTTAGTGTGTTTCTTTTTCCATTATTATTTAGTAGGTACGTATCTAATATGTTGTCCACCGTATCTTCACGGGTATGTATTAAAGTAAAAACTACTTCAACAATTATTTATAGCGCCAAAGTACTTTCAGTACCAATATTGTATTGATATTGAAAGTGTCTTATTCAATATATCTATTACCGATACACATCGATAACAGCACGAAACGTACGGTCGATATAGATTGCCAGCAAATACTAATGTATTTGTACTAATGTATTTGTCCAGTACCAGTTTCATGTACCAGTTTTGAAAACAGGTAGGCTAAGGAGATAGATCGCCGTGTCGAGAACACCTGGAAGAAATACTGGTCCATGAAAGAGCACACGAATGGTCCTTCCTCTGACACTTAAGCGAACTCATCGACATACTGCCTATTCTTAACCTTCAGTGCACAGAATGGTCACTGACAGAGTTCCAGAAATTAAAACTCAACATTTGCCAAAGGGCCATTGGAACTCAGCATTCTGAACTTCAAGTGTATGCACTTGACGTCAAGAACGCTGCGCAGAATGCACCGAGTGCGGTACACCATGCTGCGTTCCTTAACTCGCATGAGTTTTGTATGATGACGCCGTTCTCAGGGTAGGCCGAGAAAGCGTTGGGGAGACGATCTAGCGTTACATGAACGAAGTCACGTTCGCGAAGTTTCTTTTGGAAATCGTCTGTTTTAAAGTTAAATCGTTACAGACATAGCTCGCCAAGGTACCATAATTATGCCTCAAGACGGAGTATTTTTGTGGTTTCTGTTGTGTTATGTAAATTGTTTTATTACGGAGATAAGTGCTTAAAACAGAGGTGATTACGTGCGAAAATTCCCTTGCATAACACCAAACAAAAACCACCATACTAACTCCGACTTGGGGTTATGTGCTGTGGTAGCAATCCTACTAATATTATAAGTGCAAAAGATTAACGTTTGGATCTTTTTTTGTGGATCAATCGTACTCCAACTACTGAATCGATTTGGATGAAACTCAGAACAAACACAGCTAGTAACTTAGATTGACATATTTACCTTGGACAAAAAGTGCCTTACGTTTTATCATAGCAAAGCGCCTTAATATTGATGTTAGCAAAACTAGAACAGAATAAAGAACATTTATTTGGCACATAAACAACACGTGTACAGTAAAAAACATGATTTGGACACACAAAAACATTAAAAAACAGACAACAGATAAGTAAAACGGGAAATTACTTCCACCATGCGGACGAAGCATTGGACCTTTCAGTGACTTATCCTGTATAAGTCGTGAAAGGAGTCATACCCTCGATTTATAAGAAAACACGACTTTTCTTTAGCTCGCGTTAACACTACAAGTGAGCAAAATCCTTTAAAATTATTATTTGAATTTTAATGTTCAGAGCACTTGGGAATAAGACGTTGAAGTAGAGTAGTGATTGCATCGACCAATGAACATAGTACCTATTTGTTTGTATGGTAAGCGCCAATCGGCGATAAAATCTATGAAGTGCGACGGTCTATCAGTGGATCGCTGCAATTCCCACGGTGGCATCGTTACTAGTAGCATACGTTTGCGTACGCTAGTGCACGCAAACTTATCTTACTTTAGTCACTACGCAAAATGCACGCATAGATTGACGTTTTTGTCTTCATATAAAAACTTAGCTGCATTAAGATACATACAATCTAATACCAATTATAAAAATCTTTGTCTTGAATGACTGACTGGGAACTAAACCACTGGTCGTATCAAAGGAACTCCCGAAATCCAACCTCTAGACGTGTACAGAGGGGTTGAAGATTGTATAAAAATTGCTTCACGCGGACGAAGTCGCGTTTCGCTAGTTTGGCATAAAAATACAATTCGTTTTAAAGTTATGGTGGTTCAGCAATACGTATTTTAAACAATTTATAGATTATTACTATAATTTTTTTGGAAATACGAGTTAGTGTTGCGTGGAGTAGCTGTAAAGCGCTTGGGGCGGCTTGAGGTACGGCTTATTTCCCACCTATTTACTAGATTACGCTACGCAACTTAAGTTCACAGTACGGGCAATATGAACGGTGCCCACAAGCAGTATATGAACATGATACTTATGAAGCTTACACTTTATGCTTAGGACTTTGTATACACAAGTAATATCTGAATCAATGAAATCAATGAAATTTGGGAATGTATCGCGGAAGTATATGTCTAGCTGTGGCCATTTTCAAGCTGAAGATGATTATCAAGTCATATGAGTTATGGCATAAAGTTGAATGTAGAATGTTTCCTCTCAGTTCGAAGGCCAACAGATAAAAGAGAACCTGTGGTCCAGTGCGAGTAACCCTGCCTTCTGATCCTAAGGTTGTGTATTGCTTATGTGTGCTATGCCAGTGTTCTCAACAGTAAAGGAAAACATCGTAAGAAAACTTAGTAATTCAGCAGTGGCAATGTCTTGTATGTAATACTGACTGCTGAATAGTGCGGGTATGTGCCAGATGTAATATATATACTTGGCTAAGATATATGCCGCCGTGTCGTGAGTAATTTCTATTACGCTTCTTACTGCTTTCAGTTAGTTTTTAGGCAACCCAACGGCCTCCACCATCCTCCCTTAAGAGCGGAAGTGTTAGTGTGATGTAAACTAGAAGAAGTCATCGACCCAAATGGTGACGCGCAGATATTGGATTCGATGGATGATGGAATACAACGAAAATACTTACTGCAGTACTACTAGATGGCTTCAGATGTATAATGGAAAAATGCAGCCTATACATGCAGTATACCACCAGACCCTGAAATAAAAAAAAACTACATTAAGTATATAAAAATATAATTATATAGGAATATAGGCTGTAATAAGCTGGCGTTTAGTTACACGGTAATTTAATTATTGTTAGTTGAATATAATAGTAAAGAAAAAAAAAATAGCTGCACGACGATATCTCCAGGCACGGTAGACATCCCCTTAGTTCTCGTAATACTAAGCACTGACTCAAGATTTTTTGAGGATGTCTATGAGGGGTACCTACTCAAATTTACATTTAGTACAAGCCCACATTTTGCAGTAGCTAGTATTCTATATGTGACAGGTTGCAAGCCTATAGCCCCTTCTAAAATAGTAACTGGTTTCTTGTCGATGTTTTCGTTTCGTATAAAGTAAATAGTAGTAGCATTCTAAACTAGTGGTTCTGTGAGAACAGTAGACCTCGCGAGCTCAACCTACCTACCTGATAAGACAAGGCATTTTAAAAGCATGAGGGTAGCTTACTTACCTACTGACACTGGTGTCTGCAGCTGGGCTGCATAGTGGAGGTTACTATAGCATCCAATGTCTCCAAGCCGATAGCAGATATGCTGCTGCAGTCCTGGAGTACACGCACATCTGTTCTCCCTGGGTTGTTACATCCACGGCATAGTGGGATATCTGTAAAGCCCAATGTGATTAGGCACTTTTTCAAAGAGTATCTTTGATAATTGAAGACTATTTTTGGGAGTAGCATTTCAGGCTCAGAAGTTTTCGGGATTATCTTGAGTTTAAAGCCCAGAAAGTTGATTGAGTGGCGGTTGGTGACTTGGCTGAATAGTAAAGGCTATTATGCAGAGCAGAGGGTAGATTTATATATTTTTAAATGGTTTTTTGTAAGTTAATTCCAATAAAATTCAAGTGTACTTTCACTTTCATGGATTAATATTTAAGTGTGGGTAGATATTACCATTTTAGTAACGATTTTTCGTTAAACACATGAATTATTCGTAAATTAATCTTTACTGTGGTAATTAAAAGATACATAAATAAACCCTATTCAGTAACAGGCCAACATAATGGATTTAAATTATTTCTTTTACTAAATATCGTAATAAAGCCAAATATGTAGGTTTGGAAATAGTAAAGCAGAACATTTTAAATAGGAAGTACTAAGCAGTGTGATACCTAGTATTAACTGAACTGAAAAATAAATAAAATTAAGCATGTGAATAAATCAATTTTCTTACAAAAAGGCGGCGTTCTCTTCTAATTTCCGGAGCGGGTACACGCGCGATCGTAATCGATAAATTCAGCAGCAGGCAGTGCTTCAATTAAACGATAAAGTCAATTTAAATATTTTAAATTCAGTTGACTGAACTCTTCGTGCTCGCTTCGCTTGGTTTTTTTTTTTAAATAATCCACCCCACTTGACTCCACTTACGATTCACCGAATCACAGAATAATCAAAGAATTTCTCTAGCAAGAGCACCCCTGAATGACAGAAAGATGAATGAATAATGTTGCCAGGTAGCAAGGGGAACTTTCCTCAAAATTCACGTGAAATGTTATCCCTCCGACAATAAGGGGTTTTGAATTTTTTTTGCGGTAAATGGAAAGATCATATACAAGTTTTATAACAAAACCATTTTTTTATTTTTTTTTCGCAATAATTCAAAAGTTGCGCGAAGAAATGCGATGCGAATGTTAAGATGAATATGTGGAGTTACTAGAATGGCCAAGATACGGAATGAGTAGGTATATCAGAGGTAGTTTGAAAGTAGCGCCAGTGACGGAAAAATTGAGGAGCAATAGGCTAGCGTGGTATGGGCATGTCATGAGGAGGGAAGAAAGTCATATAACCAAGAGAGCGATGAACATGAATGTTGATGGATATGTGGGTAGAGGTAGACCAAAGAAGATAAGGTGACATGGATAAGAAAAGAGTGAGTACAGATATGACGGCTGATAGAGGGGAGTGGAAGAAAAGAACATGTTGTGCCGATTGCCGACCCCACATAAAGTGGGATAAGGGCAAGAAGATGATGAATTCAAAAGTTATTTTAAAATAAAAATGAATTTTTGAATCTAGTACCGAAAACACGCCGACAGCTCCCGAACAAACTCAAGCGCGTGTAACGTCACAATGTTAGTTTTCACTCATTGCAATAGCCGTTAACGCTGTACTGTTATTAAATAGCTATAACATTATTTCGTCACAACTATGGTGATCAACCATGGCGCATTTATAGTCTCGTGATTTTTTTTCTAAATTTTATCAATTTTTAAATTGAAAATATTTTTGTAAAGTTTTTTGCATTAAATATCAATATTATTAATAACAATGTTTTAAAAAAACAACACTTTTTTTTTCAAAACCCCAATTGGGGTTTTGAATTTTTTTTATTTTTGCCGTAAATGGATAGATCACATATAAGTTTAATAGCAAAACTATTTTTTTATTTTTTTTTTCGCAATGATGCAAAAGTTATTTCAAAATAAAAATAAATTTTTCAATCCAGTACCGAAAACACGCCGAACAAACCCGAGCGTGTGTGACGTCATTATTTTAGTTTTTACTCATTCAAAAGCCGCAAACGCTGTACTGTAGGTATAAAATTATGACGTCACAACTATGGTGATCAATCATGGCGCGTTTCTAGTCACGTGGTTTTTTTCTAAATTTTATCAATTTTTAATTGTTTATTATTAATTGAATTTTTTCTTGTTAAGTTTTTTGCATTAAATATGAACATTATTAATAATAATGTTTTAAAATACATAAAAAAATCAATATTTATTTTTTTTCAAAACCCCAATTGGTAAAAAATACAGACCAAAAAGCGTACCTAAGCAATAACTTTATTAATTCGAAATCAAGAATAAAGTTTTCCTATTATAATAGAATATAATAGAAAAACTCACTCATTAACCTTGATAGAAACTTACTGGCTCTCTACCTGCGTAGGCACTTCAAGGTGACCAAGTTATTTTTGAGAATTAAATTGAATCCGCGGAGACGAAAAACACCCTCAATTTGTAAAGAATGCTTTCCATCTGGCACCATTGCGATTGAATCCGGTAATTTTATTGCTGTCACAACACGATTAAATGATTTTAAAATATCGGTGACTTTAACATGTGACATGATTTCAGACTCATCTGTACTTGGAATTCCTTCTGTAATGCTATTCTAAGTAAATACAATGAAATTGAAATTGTACCAACATGACTGTGCTTTCCATGGCACCGCGCCGACGCCGCGCCGGTTATTTCCCGGGCTATGTTTTTCATGGTCGTATAATAACTGGACTCGTTTTGGCAATACAATACAACCCAATAAAAAAGTACTCTGTGCAACCAACCAGATAGAACAAAGTATTCTGTGGAACGTTCTGATGTTAGGTGGTAAGATATTCCCGTGAAGCAGGTACCTAATAAAACCTGAAAATTGGCTGGACTGACCGTGTTTTCACAAAAATCAATCGAATCCCATGGTTAATGCGTGCAAATTAAAGTGTATTTGTTTATTTCCGAAGTAATTTCTTGTTGATTGTGAAAAATGACCTGGGGATTTGTGACTTGCGGGCCTAATGAGGCACTTGTTGTCTCGGGTGAGTAATTATATTAAGCTTGTTCGTCCTACCTATATTGTTTGTATTAAGCGTAGTTAGAAAGCATGCTGTTCACCTAGTGAGTTTCGATCATCAACGATGATAGCTTTACGCACCTTTGAGTTGCCTAGCGACGTGCCTTAGTTACATGTACTCTGTAAAATTTTCAGCCTAATCAAACTATATCTACGCTACGCATTTAAGCGATAGAAGCAGTCAGATAACTAGGTACATGAGGTACTTAGTTTCATCAGTGGCAAACAATCCCTGGCAGTAAATTTGCTGCATAAAATGGAATAAACCTACTAATTATTACTTTACTACACAAAAATACCTATTAGCGGCTAATTACAAGTATAAAATAGGCATCATCAACAAACTAAGCAATTGTCAGGATCTAGTGCTCTATTTATCACACTTTAACATCGATTTTTACATATTAGATAAATGAGCAGTACAAGATTTGTTAATAAAAAACTCATGATTGATATCAATCTCAATAGACTTTCATTTTAACAAATGTAGATGACAGCAGAGTTATCAAACATTGTAGGTAATGGAAATGGAACTTACTGCAACCGATATGAATCAGACCAAAGCAAATACAAAACCTAGAAATTACAATAGGCTTTGTATTGCCACAGTGATGTTCATCTCAAAATGAATCATAATAATAAATAAATATATAACTATAATATTTATTTATTAATAATACCTGGTAATGTTTTCAATGTTATTCCAAAAAAACAACATACCTACATGAAACAAATAGGTGTACCAAACCATAAGCTTTTAGTAGCTGAAAAACAAATATGTGCACATTTTTATAAATAGGTGAAGTAATCTTAATGTAGGATCATTATTTTGATAAGAAAAATCGATATGAAACCTTACCTTATATTATCAGAAGAGACAGAGTTGTACACGTCATATTATCTCTTTCAACATTTGTCCAAATTATATGCAGTAAAAGGGAAAAAGTATTTTGTTTTAAACACTTAAGACGATAAATTTACTTATTTTGATAAGAATTAATAATTATAGGTAATATGACTTAGGAGTTTGTGTGTGAGTAAGAAACTCACACACACAAACTCACAAACTTTACCTCTTTATAATGGTATTAATAGTATACTAGCTGACCCAGGCCCACTTTATTGGATGGTACAAATCTTTCAATTTTTTCAGTTTTTCTGTTCTAAAATATGTATTTGTTATACATATAAACTTTCCTCTTGAATCACTACCTATTGCTGAAAACGGCATTAAAATCCGTTGAGTATTTCAAAAGATCTAACAAACAGACAGTGGAAGCGACTTTATTTTATGTATACTATGAAAAAAAGATATAGTATAGATTACATAGGAACTCAATCTGTAATCTCTAGCTATTCTAATAATAAATATTGAACTGACTTACATGTAGGTAGCATAAACTGTAGTTCATATAAAATATCAATTTTTAGGAGTGCTCCCCCGTTCAACCCATAATTTTTCTACCCAATATTATTTTTTCCCCGTTCAACCCAAAATATATGCTCCGTTCTACCCAGTTCAAAAATCTAAGTCATAGTGTATTCTAAACAGTACAGACGCCGTGATATTTATGAAAAATCGAACTTAATGAAATTATTACTTACAGTAACTTCAAATGTTGTACCAACAATAATAATATTTTAGGCTACTGTTTATGCTCTCTTCAAATGAATGCACGTGCAAGTCTATTAACTACTACATAGTAAAGTACTACATAGATTACTTATAAATGTAACTTTATATTTAACTACCTGAATCTGAACATTGATGTGCTATTTTTCATAATATGTTTATCTATGTTTGTTTCTTTAAAGGTTAATTCGTGTTTTTGTTAGACTAGTAGACAATTATTTGACTGACTATTATCTCAAAAAGACTGATTTTATAAAAAAAAAAATTTAAAAAGTATTTACATTTTTTTGTCTGCTGACCCTTCTACTTTAGTGTTTCACTGTGTAATTTATTTGAATTTAAACAATAGAAATTAGGAATAAGTAGGTGTGGGTAGAACGGGGAACTTGAGTCAAATGTTTTGGGTCGAACTGTGCAAAATACCTATTGGGTAGAAAAATTGTGGGTTGAACGGGGAAGCACTCATTTTTAGTCCAGAGGGTTTAGGCAAATGAAGTCGCGTGCGATTCTACTAGCCTATAAAATGATTGCAATCAGCCACTATTATGGCACATTATTATGGCTGAATCACACTCGACATGATGAGGCGATACCGTGTTTATCCGACTTCAAAAAATATTTTTGGTTATCTGGTCCCATCGTACAAATTGTATTGTACCTACCTAGTTAGTGGCATAAGGCATAACGTTAGGTACCTACCTAAATATGTCTTTTTAAAAAAACGTATAAGGAAAAAATACTGTTTTACCTTGTATTCTTTTACATCAGATCAGACTATAGTGTAATAATTGCTGTTTGCTCTAGGGCACTGTAGTTATATATTTAGGTAGGTTTGATTAGCCAGCCTTGAGAAGAGGGTTAAAAAGAATACTTAATTTGGGTAAAACCACACAATTTTAAACCAATCAGGTCTAAACAGGTTAACCTTTATCGATAAGTGGTAAACAGCCAGGGGCGACCACGTTCTCTTAAACTATATTAAATTGAATATGAATCTTCTACTAACTTTAGGGATTAACGAACAATCATCATCATGTGCCAAATCTAGATGAGACGAGCACAGGATCGGCAAAAGTGACACATAAATGAAGAGGCCTATGTGCAGTGTGTGAGGTATGAGTAGTGTGTGTGTGTGAGCAGTGGGTGAAATCAGGCTGTGGATGATGATAGGTAATTGATACAGGTGAGACTAAAATACCTACTTATTCGTTAATTGAAAGTGTAATTTACATCAAAATCTGATTTTTACCGGCTAAATAGAGAAGTAGCTCTCATTTCTCATGGATGGATAATGCGTATTAGGTACAAGCTAAGATCATGAATTCAATAACGTGAAACTATTCACAATTCCTAGTAGGTCCTGTCTAGTTTTCGTATCAGCTCTAGGTATCTAGTATTGGATACCACCGCGCGCGCCGGTAACCTGTTTTTGGTATAAAGTATGATGTCATGCAGTCCGCTTTATAAATAGGTCAAGTTTTATTTATTCAGGAAGCTATTATTGGCGCCTATACAACAATCATAGCGTAAACCGACTGACTATCTATCTCCTCTCTAATATCTACTTTATATTCTGACTTTAAACATACCGATAAACAGTGTTGTAACAGTGAGTGTTAAAAGTTAATTTAACAATACAATAAGTACCTTTATGGCAGTCATCGACAGTATACCTACGTAACTTTACGTATTCAGGTTTAAAGGAACAGAAATGCCTTATGTGCAAACCAAATAGTTTTGTTTTTTTATTTTTTTTGTTTAAATTTGCTTCAGTAAGTGATTCGTTTTACTTCTACACTCAGATACATTACTGTCTACTTAAAGTAGCTCCTTGTAGAGTTTTTTACAATAAGTCTATGCTTAGGAGCAACTTAGCTAACCGGTGAATGGGTCTGTCTAGCTGTTAGGTCAACTTATATAAAAAAAATTACATTGTCAGGACCGCAGGAAGTCGATGGATGGACAAGACTCAGAATGGTTCTTCCTGGAAACGTGTGGGGAGGCCTATGTCCAGCAGGGAACTTCTACAGGCTGTTGATGATGATATAAAAATTATTAATTAATTACTTATTTAATGAATGTGCTGCGAATGTGTCTATGCTCTGCATTTTTTGTAGCTATTTGATACTACACTTGTGCTTGTGCTAATAATTTTATTTATTGCTTACTAACTGTTCTTCCTGGAATCCTCTGACGGATGATATCGCTTGTGTATAGGTATTTGGCTATTAGAATAATCGTAAAGCACCAGAACTAACTATATTGACATTATCATTTTACTTATCACATTGAGGGCGTAGTAGAGTAATAATCTTATTAATATTCTGGTTAAATACAAACCTGAAAATACTTCTAAGTTGTAGGTGGTGGGTTCGATCCCTACCGAGAACAAACATTCGTGTAGTGTCCATAGTTATTGGTTCTCTGTCTAGGTGTTATAATTTACAATAAAAATAAAGTGTATAAGTATTTTATCAGTCATCTGGTTCTCATAGTACAAGCTTTGCTTAGTTTGTAGCTAGAAGGCGCTGTGTTAATATGTGTAATAAAAAACATAAGTAACTTTTATTACTTGACTAGTTTCGCATTGGTCACCAAGCAATTTTATAAAGCGTTTTTATTTACACCGATACACGCGCAACTGCGTTCGTGTGAAGCTGTATTCGTTCAAAATTACACCCCCGTTGAACCCCCTAATGGTTGAATTTCAATCCTTTTTTTAATGCAGAAGTGCATTAAGAAAACTATTGAAATTCACAACACTACAACAAATAGTACACGGAAAACGACCCGCGACTATGCGTTGTTTACACTACTACACATGTTTGGCTATCGTCAAAGGACAAGTATTCTTATAATTTAATATAGATTTACCTATGCGCTTTGTATAGGCTATCGTTCAGATGCTTTACGTAAAATAGGCCAAGCGCGAGCTCGCGAACTAAGAGTGAAGTGCGTACCACCACACAGTAGCAATCAATATTTGGTATAATAATGCCATGACAACACATAGGTACCTACTTAGTAGATTTTTTTTTATGTATTACGGTTCTGTAACAGAAAAACTATGTATATCTACTAGTAAGGTCCACTATACACAGAACAGCTCCTATACCATCACGTCTTATTACGGTTTAGTTCAAGACCAAACTGAATCGCCCCGTTTTGTTGGATACGAATTCCATGCTGCGTGATTCATAATTGTATCATCGAATCTATAGTAACCGTAATAAGACGTGATGGTAAGGAGGCAGAACTTACCTGATAGATTTATTAATATTATTATAAGCAAAATCTTGATGCAATTTTTTATAAGCACAATAAGCGCCAGAAGTAACTTTCAAGATTTTTTAAAACGGAGCTTATTTGATCCCTTTTATTATTTGAGAGCTGGCCATTTATTTGCAAAAGTAAATAAAAAGACGGAGATTGAGTAACTGAAATTGTCACTCATTCTTTGTCGCTGACTGGTAGTTACATTTTTTGAGACAATAAATGATTATTTAATTAATATGTTTTCACTTCAGGATGCTGCTACTCGAAGCCACTTTTGGTGCCAGGTGGGCGCGCATTCGTCTGGCCCGCTATCCAGACTGTTCAAAGGATATCTTTGAATACGATGACACTGCAGGTCGAGTCGCCCACCGTCTACACCAGTCAAGGCGTACCTATCTCGGTTACGGGAATCGCACAGGTAAAGTTTCCTGCTTTATATCGAGACTGCTTAACAAGAGGGAGTTCTTGAGGAATACTCTTTGAAGGGGCCACCTACTGTCAACCAGGCACATAAACACGTGCAATTTTAAATGTCATGTGTAACGTCACGTTATCTGCCTAAACAAATCCACTGCTGGACATAGGCCTCCCTCAAATTTGAGAGGGTTAGTTACCACGTTTGGCAGATGGATTGATAACCGCAGTATCGTCGGTGTTTAATTAGTACACAGAAGATGCTGCAGCCCCAGCCCATGCAGTATGTTTTTATGACTTTGGTTAAACGGAATTGTCATCGCAGCCCGACGTTGTCGTGTCGTTGTCATTGTCATTGTGTCAGTGTGACCGCGGCCATATAGTTTGAAGCTGTTAACACTATCAAGAAGCCTTTAGTGACTCCGGTGAAGTTACAATAATCACGATCAATGTCTTCCAGGTCAAAATCCAAGGGCAAAACGCTGAGATGTTGCTCTCTGCGTGTGAGCAGTTCCTCGGCAAAAGCGAACAAGAGATCCAGCATATAGCGCTCGTGACCCTCGAAGGTCACCAGCGAGCTATTATGGGGTCCATGACGGTGGAGGAAATATACAAGGATAGAAAGATATTTTCGAAAAAGGTAACTTAATAGATATCCTCAAAATAAAGAAATAAATATTTGAACCTATCACAACACCATCTAGCCAAACTAAGCAAAATTTATACTATCGAAACTAGATGACTGATACAATACTTACATAGTAGAGAGTAGTGGTAGATAGAGCTCTTAGTGAAGGGCTCGTCCGGGGAAGTACTACCACCATGTCTATTTCTACCGCTAAGCAGCTTGCTGTGTTCCGGTTTGAAGGATGTGGGTGCCGGTGTAATTACAGGCAAACGAGGCCGATCGATAGGCGACCGGGTAGAAACATTTTCATAGGTGCTTCTTTGTTTGGAGAGCATAATTAAATGTAGGTCCTAGTTGTGGCACAGTCTACGTCTTCTTAGGTCTTCAGCCGGGTAAAATCTGTGTGTCCGGATAAAAAAAGATAATTTTGGTATTACTTTTAGGATAAGTATCCATCGCTTGTCTTTCAGACAAGCACTCTCGTAATATTTCAATCCGAAATTTAAGTAAATATTATTTGAATTACTGGAGGCAGAAATAATATGAAAATATGATAATTTTCAGGTTTTCGAAGTGGCATCGAGCGACCTTATAACAATGGGCATCACAGTTGTTTCATACACTTTGAAGGATATTCGCGATGAAGAGGTATGTAATCCAACCCTATATTCATCATAAAAATAAGTAGGAATGGTGTTTAGGTACAATGCTAGTTCTCAATGACTTTTAATTTCATTTATAGTTTGCCTCCAGTAAAAGTATATGATAGTTGTACATCCAATTTATATGATTTTAAATGTTCTATACCAAAAATGAAATAGCGGCATTGCCTGTGCTCTGGAACGGCTTAAATTTTTCGCAAGGAAAACATCGAGATGAAATCAGTTAATATTCTATCAGATGGGTTTGTATCCTGCCAGGTGTGTCACAGAATGTAGTTATGTGCCAAATTAATATTTGGACGTACCTCTGACTACCCCCAAAGATAGAATCTTGATAGATAGATCAAAAATAGACATCCTCAAAGAATTTTGTTGTAGTTGTTTCTTTTTCTTTACTTTTCTTTTTATGTGCCTGTTAAACCTGGAACTTTATTGTTATTCATAGTACTGTAATAAGCTTTTGATGAGAATGAGAAAATACAGACGCTATATTTCTAACCCTGTAAATAACATTCCTCTTAGTTTAGTTTTAAACAGTGGCGTGGCGAGGATCCAGGGGGTGATAGTTTTAAGGGTTGTATCTCGCTGAATACGTGCTATAATACTAATAGAGCTCTTTGTTGTAGTAGAATAGCTCCCTGTGAAGGGCTCGTCCGGAGAAGTTGAAAGCACTGAATTCTATCGCCAAGCAAAATTGCTGTCTTCTGGTTTGAAGAGTGTCGATGCCGGTGAATGAAAATAGCACGTTCCTAAAGTAATCTACGACGCAACGCTTTGTCATAGGTGCTGGTTACCACTTTACATCAAATGGGTCATCTGCTTGTCTTATCAGTCGATTATTTATGAAAGAAAATATTAAATAACTCTGGAGTTAATTTCACTTATGTTGCCCCTTTTGAGAATTACTAATAGTTTAGTTTGGGTTGAGGTTCACTGGACGGACTGACATGACTCCTAGGGTTTAGGCGGCAGAAATTCACGCTACGCCACTGTAGCAGGTAAATAATGAAACGTGTCTGATATGTGCATGAATATTTTCCATTTGTATGCATGTGTAATTTATGAACCCGCCAGTTTTTAGCATTTCTTCTTTCTTCCAATACGACTACAGGGAGCGAAGGTATGTGAGAGTTCGAGTGATGCAAAAACCACTGCGTACCTTGCAAACAGCTTTCGTTCTAGGCTGCGTCAAACTTTACAGCTGGTCCAAAACTAGAACTCGGCATTTGCGTTTTCTAGGAAGATATTTCTGAATCAAAAACAAAACTTGTGCATTCGTTTACATAAATACCAACAAGTATTGTTCTGTTGCATAGCATGTATTTAAGCATTATTTTAGAAAAGGCCATTGAAAACCGCACGCGTTCTACTGCGTTGTAGTGTACGTACACGTCTACGCAAACGTATTCGTACGAAACGCTTTGTGGCGGCATATTTAAACACGTGTAAGAAAATTGAAGCATGTTTACATATAATATTTTTATAATGATTAGATTTCCGTCGTTAAGGGTCCACTCAGAATAACAATTACGTATATCTCTTGTGATTCTTAGCAGTTTACGAGCTATGTGGGGGAAGAAATATACAAAAAAGACTAACAATTATATTTCGAAGATTTTCGTGAAAAATATTGTAGTAAACTCAAAATAACAATTAATTTACCCTCGCATGTCGATCGGCACTATAGAGCAGGGTGTGCTTTGCTCTCTTGAAATCTTTCTATTAAAAACTAATAATATATTACTAAGGTATATTGATATAAATTGATTAATAATACAAACCCAGGCTCTATACATTCATGAAACATGCATTGAAATAACGTGTGTTAACTATCCGACTTAGGGTTTTGAGGCCAGTCTTATAGCTTGACGTAACCTATACAAACCTTAGCATACCACGTATATATATAACTATGTAGCCAAATAATAATAATAGTTTGTTGGTGGCTTATCTATTTCATATCGCAACTATAAACTGAACCAATTATAAGAATCTTTGTCCTGGCTGACTGACCACTGACTGGCCTAAACGAATTGTTCTACTCTGCCCCACCAAGGCGCCCCACTAGTGGGGCAGAGTCCACAGCCTTCAAAATTGCAGTGGAATCCGCCCCACTAAACTGATTTAGTGGGGCAGATTCCACTGCTTTAAAGTTTGGTGTAATCTGCCCCACCAGGGCTGGCACCTTAGTTTGTGTAGGTGAGTTTACTCATATTGTAATATTAGTATAATTAAGTTCAATGTAACTTTAATAAAACCGGTTTGATCGTTGCTTTCTCACTTCAACGCTGCATAATATCCAACGATTTTTTATTTTCTTTTTAACTAGTCAGTGAGACTATTTTCTATGCCATCAATGATTTTGATTTTAGTTGATTTAATTTCTTAGTTTGTATTTAAACTAGTTCAGTGGCTGTTTGTTTGTATAACTATACCTACCTATATAATGTCGTTCAAATATTACTAGGTACTTTATCATGCAAAATGATAAATAATAATCTGTTATTTTTAATTTGTTAGAGATGTTATTGTAATTTTTGTATCCCACTAACACGTTTCTGCAATAAAATGGATTCTACATACCAATCCAGGTCATTATTCGTGTGGTTAGTTTCATTGAAATCCGTTCAGCCGTTTTAGCGTGATGAATAACAAACGTACATTTTTAATATTAGCAGGAAGTAGGATTATTATTAATTATTATTATATTTATGTTAAAAATAATAAAGCTTTTGTTAAAAAAAACTCATTATTGATATAAGATTCAAGAAACAAATAATAATTTCCCATGAATATATTTCTTAGTAACATTTAACACATTAGCTATGTACATAGAGATAAACATTTATTTGTTATCACATCAAACATTTACCACATCTAACCCTCCCTGCCAAAGTTACCTAAAACTTAAATAGACTAATATTACAATATGAGTAAACTTACCTTCACAAACTAAGGTGCCAGCCCTGGTGGGGCAGATTACACCAAACTTTAAAGCAGTGGAATCTGCCCCACTAAACTGATTTAGTGGGGCAGATTCCACTGCAAATTTTAAGGCTGTGGATTCTGCCCCACTAGTGGGGCGCCTTGGTGGGGCAGAGTGGAACAATTCGCCTAAACCACTGGTCTTAGAGATTTGAAATTTTCAAGGTGTATCAAGGAAGGAATTTCTGATATTCATCCCCTGAACTAGCGGGGATTGAAGTTTGTATGAAAATAACTACACGCGGATGAAGTTGCGCGCGTTTCACTTCTTTATAATAATCTTCTTTGATTTAAATGAGTCTTTTAACTATAAAAAAACACCACCATATTTGTTCATGAGTATATGTATTGCTTCAAAGTTTATGTATAACAGCAAATTAAACGAGCTTTCCAACTCACTGGTAGGTTCTTGAGATGCTATAATCGTACACGCATTTGGAGTGGTTTAGATGTTGCATTGCATGACTCGATAGTTACCTATTGTTTGATATGTATAGACAACCGCAACAGATAACAACTTCCTAGAAGTTCTTGGAAGGTATTTACGATAAATACGAATCCGCTTTCAGATTGTAAAACATGTAGGGCAATATCGTTCTCCTAGCTTTTATTTTCAGAACTAGTTATGTCTAAACAAGTTTATGACATAATCATGCATTATGTAGCAAAAATCACAGCTAAACTTAGGATTATCTGTCTTTTTGTAGGTGTCAGTGAAAGCTTTCCATGGTTTTTTGTTTGACATTTATTTATTTATTTAACAATAATCATAAAACGGCATTACAGTCTGACACAATGCTCCATGTCGTAGTATCCCTGCCTTACACAAACCCTCACGAAAATTCTTACTTTTATGCCCTTTTAGAATATAACGCGTGTGTTTAACATGAAATGTTACCTAATACACCAAGCTAATACTAGTTTTCACATAAAGGGATATCTCAAAGCGCTTGGCCAGGCGCGCACGGCAGAAGTAAAGCGGGATGCTCGCATCGGAGAGGCTGAGGCACAAGCAGAAGCTAAGATAAAGGAGGCTATGGCTGAGGAACAACGGATGGCATCTAAGTTCCTCAACGACACTGAAATCGCTAAGGCTCAGAGGGACTTCGAGCTAAAGAAGGCGGCCTATGATGTCGAAGTACAAACGAAAAAGGTAAATTCTACTAACTTTGATAAGATAGGTTTGGATCGGTGTAACTTGTAGCATTTTCAGCTCCGTCGGTCTATTTGTTAAGTTTATCCGACTCAACCCAAGTTCAGTAACTTGTCTATCTAAAAAATTGCCGCATCTTCTGTATTGTCTGCTGTGTACGATGATGGGAAGACTTTAATTAATCAACAGAAAGGACTACATCGAAGCTGAGATATTGGTTTACTTGAAAATCTAGTATTTAAAATAGGTCACTTAATAGATGCTTGGGGGTTTACTAGCACGGTATTAAAGTACTAAAAAAATAAAAAAGTGTTGCTCGTTTGTTTAGGCGGAAGCTGAGATGGCATTTGAACTGCAAGCCGCGAAAACGAAACAGAGAATCAAGGAGGAACAAATGCAGATCATGGTTGTTGAACGCACACAGGAGATCTCCGTACAAAAGTGGGAAGTACAGCGACGAGAACGAGAACTAGAGGCCACTATTCGCAGGTAATTCAATCTGATTCTTACAAAGAAGAGCAAGTATTGATCGTTATGCAAAACGCACACAAGTAACCAGAGGGATCACCACGAAACAAATTGTCATTTGTGACCATTCCATAGTCATGCTTCATTCGCGGGTAGTTGCGAATTAAACAAATCTAAGGGGAATAGCCCACACAAGCTAGAGTCGAAGCGCAGGCGGCTATGCTTGTTAGGGTCATGTGCTTGTTCCATCACTAGTTCTTATAAAAAAAAACCGACATTGTGAGTTGTTTATTTTAGGTATAAAGCTGTGGATCCTAATATTATTTGTCGTGGTGATCAATAGAGTTTTTTATTGTTTCACAGGCCAGCCGAAGCAGAGAAGTTTAGGCTGGAGAAATTGGCGGAGGCGCATAGATTGAAAACTGTACTTGAAGCAGAAGCCGATGCAGAGGCTGTCAAAGTTCGTGGAGAGGTAATCTTCTTTCTTATATACTACAACAGCACCTACAAACACTTAAAAAATAAGGTCGAATGGTTACTATGGTAACATTTTCCTAAACTAACCTAATTTGACAGAGTTACAACCACAACTGTCTTTGTTGTTTCTGTGTCTGTTAAAGAAGACGGCAAACAAAATGAAACAACAGAATTGTCACCACTTTAAGTTTTCACTGTTGCTCAAATGATGCAAAAATGTATGAAAAATATAGCTAACGCGCTAAAAGGGCAGAAAAACATTATGAAAGTAAATTCGTAACGTGGTGTTTCTTTTATTTGGGGTAAAGATAAAAAGATTTTATCACCTACTTATAAAATAAATATTGTTTAACATAAAAAATTGTAAACTGATCTAAAAAAGTTCATTATTAAATACTACAAATATTTAATTTCTCGAGAATCGAACCCACAGCCTACAGCCCAAAAGGCAGAGCTACTACCAACTGAGATGTGAAGTTAGTTATTGTTTAACAAGTAGGTATAACTAATTAATTGTCAATATTGAATTATACATTGTTATGTTTACAATGTACACCTGTGACAACAATGTTTTGAAGATATTAACTGAGTAATTAGCAATGCTAAAAATATGTCAAAATAAAAACGATTGCCATCTCTTTTTAAATGTGTAGTGACAGACAGTGAAAATGATAATATTAAACAATGTTTAAAGCGATATCTGTATAGGAGTTCGTTTTCTGTCATCTTTGGAAGCAACATTGTTTTCTTCAAAACCAATGATAGCTGACTTTACTTTATTTTACTGACTTAAAAACAATTTATTCAATTCACTCGACTTTGGCAAAATTGGCTGTCGAATGACGGACAGATGCCATTAAGCAATAAAGAAAAAAAGCAGAAGATATCTGTCATAAAAGCAAATGCATGGTTTTTTCTGTAAGATAACATTATTCACCCATTAAAAAACGTGGTCTAAGATAAAACCATCCTGCCACTTCAGTGCCCATTGTGTCCTTTCTTTATGTTCACGTTTATTAGGTGTCTATGTCTGTTAGCTGTGGGAAAATTTAATTACAAGACTGATAAGAATTGAGTAATTAGTTTTTAAGTCATTAAATCTGCTCGCTAGGCGCGATAGTAATACGCAGTGTAGGTTTGATAGGTACCAGGTCTCTGCCCTCCCGTAATAAGTTCTTGCTTAGCGGGTAATCTTGGATATGGTATTTGATGGTAGCGATTCCACCATCTGGTCATTGTGGGATCGTACCATAAGTTTTTCTATTTGGAACAACCATTAGGTAGCAAGCTGTATTGTTTTAATTTAGGTATATAACTTAAATCATATTTTATTAACTCAAATATGAGCTGTATTTTGAAAAGAGCGAAAAGCACTACCTTGCCTTTGCACCGTTTCTAAATAACACAAGAGTTTCGCAATCTGTCTACCGACAAACCACGTTTGCAACACAATAAATTTAATGCGCAGCTAAACTGGCATACTGATAAAAAGTGTAACAAGTGTATATTTTGTTTTAAATGAAGTTATTCGATAAAATTGCTTAAAAAAAATATTTGTTTTTATAAAATGTCGCATCAGATAGAGTTCAATTTAAATCTCGATGGCATTTGGTCCGACGAATCGATTGTAAACACTTCTAGAAGTAGGTAGTTTATCAGCATGTGCTATGCAGGTCCAGAGTAAATAAATAATATTTACTCTACAATGTTATCCAAATAGTTTATTTGAACGAATGAATGCGTTTATGCGTTTACACGACGCAAAAGAAATTCCATCTACACCACCTGAATATCTGGTTTTCCAAGACCACTCGTTTTTTTGCGCTCTTTTTTACCGCATGCGAGTAAGTAGTAGAACGAACTTCCTTCTGCGGTCTCCCCTCAGAGTTTCATTATCAGGCTGGCAGTGCATCAGCATCACTACCCATCGTGGTCTGTTTGCGTGTCTTCCAGCTATGGCTTAAAAAATATAACGGCGGTTACAGTGCGTTTTACTTATGTAGTACGCGGATTATTGTATTCTCTGTCAAGTAAAAACTACTAAATACAGTAGACAACCTTATTAAAGTTGGATAATAACTTGTAAGCACTTTTCATCATCATCAACCTAAATATGTCTAATAATAATGTTTGATTTGCTTGCAGGCTGAAGCGTTTGCGATAAAAGCAAAGGCCGTTGCCGACGCTGAGCAGATGGCTAAGAAGGCGGAAGCGTGGAAGGAGTATGGTAACGCAGCGATGGCTGATATGATGCTCGACACATTACCAAAGGTAATCTATAAAAAACTGATAACTAAACTACGCACTAGTGCAACTCACGTTTGTGTGCTCCTAGGGCATGTTGATTCATTATCCGCCAGCTTTTCTTTGATTCTTAAAAGTTATAAGCTGAAAATTTTGCAGCATGCAGCAGGTACAAAGCTGCGACTTCTTGCCGCATATCAAAGGTTAAGAATTCCATTTCTGGGAGGACCATGCCCAAAAATGCAATATCTACGTTTCTACTACGCTTCGACCGCCCATTGTCACTTCTATTTGTTAATTCTGAAAGCTATGTCTGTGACTTTGGTTCTTCTACGAATTTCCTCATTCCTGATTCTATTTGGTTACGGGTGACAATATACTAGTATAAAAAAGGATTTAAAAATAAATACTAAAAAATCTTCTAAATCAACAATATGTCCAGTCAGTATTCGGTCTGATGATGAGTCTTGAGGTTTTGCGGTAACTGTGATGCATAGTTGACGAGAAGGTGTATATATTTTCTTAGTAATGTGAAACTGAACGTATTATTTTTCAAGATTTATTATTACCTTTTGATACTGATCTTGCTTATGCGCATTTTCAAGACAAGCTTCACTAATTTCCAAGGTCTTGAATAAAACTTCTTGGGCGGATGAGGAGCTTTATTTTAAGCTAAACACGTGCATAACAAATTACAAATTTGCCTAGTAATTAATTGCGATTCATAGCCAGCCGCATAAAATAATTACCCCCGATTCTTGACGCTTCCACGACTGACTGCCGTGTCTAAAGCCTACCTGATAAGGTGCCCAGCCAACTGTGGAAAATGTTAAAGCAATACATTATTATGTTTCTATACTTTTTAACAATGTTTTAAAAATATAGATATGCTTACCATAATTACAGGCAAATTAGGCTTAACACCTGTATGCCTCAAGTTAATTTCGGGAATCCCTTTCTTAGTTCATCTCTATGCACCAAGATGAATATACCCTAAATGTCAAGACTCTACGATGAGTGGCTTTGCGTTGTCTATAAGTCAGTCTGTCACAGTCAAGACAAAGATTCTTATAATTAGTATGAATATGTAACTAGTGGTTATTATTTTGTAGATCGCAGCTGAGGTCGCAGCGCCCTTGTCGCAAGCCCGTAAGATCACCATGGTGTCTTGCGGCGACAGCGAAGTTGGTGCGGCCAAACTAACTGGCGAAGTCCTTACCATCATGAAATGGATCCCCGAGATGGTGAAGGGAGTCACCGGCGTCGACATCGCGAAGGTACGCCCTACGTTTAATGTATGGTAGACATCCCTCCCGATCCCAAGGCTTACAAATATTTTCATGAAAGCTGAGGTTGTCAGATCAGTCACAGTCAGAGATAGTCACAATTTTTTTACATGCTTTTGGGAGGTTTTTGCCAGATCTTGTTGCTGCGGCAAATTAATGGAGAGAGAGTTCTCGCCGGCGGCAGTGTGAGTCCACGATCGATTCACGATGTAAAATACATATATCTGTATATTATTATAGTAAAGAGCAGCGGTGGTCCAGTGGGAATAAACCCGGCTTTCTCATCCTTAGGTCGTGGGTTCGAATCCAGTCGTACACCAATGGATTTGTCTATCGAAATAAGTATGGGCGCCATACCAGTGCTCACAAACGGTCAAGGAAAACATTGTGAGGAAACCAGTCAGTATTAGAGTACTAGCAGCGGCGATGGGCTTGCAACCTGTCATGCATGGAATACTAACTACTGCAAAATTTAATAGGTATATACCAAATGTAGTACTTGGACCTACCTCTGACAACCCCCTTAGACATCCTCAAATAATAGCGAGTATGTACTTGGTACTAAGAGATCTAAGGATATCGACCGTGGGGAGGTGTCTGGGGATTGTAGTCGTGAAGCTATATTTTTTCATTTCATTATTATGTATCTTTTACCGTCACGGGAATCACATGTTTCTTGAACGAGAAAATAGTTGATAAGTTAGCAAAAATATAAGCGATTAGTTATCAATAATAACTAATCGCTTTCTCGCCGAAGGTGGGAAAAGGAAATTCTTTGATTTCTTCTCTTCTCTAAGGTATCTGACAATTTTACCAATTGTTTTTAATAAATTCTTTTTGGTTAGATTACGGCAAGTCGGGCTGTAATTTTAAAAGACTTTGGAGGAACGCTCGAAGTTGGCAAGGACTTTTAATCAATGATAATACCCCTAGATGAAGGGTCACATACAAATTCATAGCTAAAAGCTGTCCGCGTGAATATATACTTAGACAGCTACATTTGTTTACTAACGAAGTGAAAAAGATGATCAGTTTTAAGTACCACCTAATTACAACCATGTCACCTAGTAAATAATGTCCCTAATTGTCAAAACAAAATAAGAGCTCACTTCCCAAGTGAGCGCTTATTTTCCGAGACGGATTTTTTTGCTGTATAAATAAATAAATAAAATAAATAATGCTGGACAATCCACACAGCATCATCTAGCCCCAAGCTAAGCAGAGCTTGTGTTATGGGTACTAGATGACTTATGTACTTAATACAATACATTACATACATAGATAGTATATCTAGGTGTAGCATTGATCTAAGCTAAGGATGGACAGGTGTTACAAAGAAAAGAAGAAGAAGTTTTAATACACTGACCGCAGCATTTTTTAATTAATATCACTTCTGTAAAATGTGGTGTTCAGTCGTAAGTAATTAAAATAATTGTAATTAATACGCTGGAAGCGGAATTATACACCGAAACCAAAGGTATAATTATTACGATTATTTTAATTACCATTTTTTGCTATATGTCAAATGTTGATTAAACCTTTAAACTATTTTATGACATTTACTACGTAATAATACTACAAAAAGTATTTCAAACGATATATTTAGTTTTTTTTTTGTGGACATTTTTCACAACAATAGTACAACCAGAGAGATATGTAAACCAGATGACTAATAGAATACTTATATAGGTTTTTTTTGTAAACACATACTTAAAACACAATATAACACCCAGACAGGGAACATACATCTATTTTCACCACACAAATGTTTGTCCTTAGTGAGGATTGAAGTAGGCTTACCTTCGGTGATGTAGGCAGCACAGAAGATAAAACTACTACTAAGCTATGAGGCCAGTCATAATTCACAGTCACATGATCACTGCTGGACGTAACCCTTTCCTATATATCGAAATGGTTTTAAACCAATCACTTCTAATTGTAAATCAGAATCAGCTGACTTTAATCCCCAGGTACGGTAGACATCCCCTCAGATCTCTTAGGACTCCAGTAATACCATCTTAATATTTTTTCCTCTTTCTATATGAAGGAGGGCAGTCTGAGGTACGTCCAAATATTACATTTTGCTCATATCTACACTTGACATATTTCATACGTGACAGGTTGCAAGTCTGTCATCGCTGCTAAAATACTAATTGGTTTCGTCTCGATGTTTTCCTTCACCGTTTCAGAGTACTGGGACTACGCGCAGAAATTTTTCGAAATTAAAAATCTATTTTTGCACAAGAGGATTCGAATCCAGAATCGAATCTTTTGACAAAATATTAGGTGAAACCAAGATAAAATAGCTAGGTACATTACAAAGAAGGTCGTAGAAGTGTTATCTATATTATGTTAAAAGCCACTTTATCAGTTTCACCTATATACCCTTTTGAATAATTATTTGGCACTTAATAGTTGGCTTTTGTAGGCTGATGATGATATTGACGATGCTATTGATGTACTTATGTATTTGTGCAAAACAGTAATATCGAACCTTTTATTGGGTTTCGAAGCCTTACAGACCCATGTAGCACAAAAGTGTATAGCAGCATTTTAATTGGTCACCGATCAGCCAAATCTTAATAATGTGGAGTATAAAGTAGTCCTGACTTCGAAAACTTTTTCAGTGCATAATACGTACTTTGTCAATTTATTAGGTATTCATTTAACAGTGGATATATGTACCAAATGTAACATTCGGATGTACCTCTGACTGACCCATATTAAACATCCGCATCTGGAGTAGGTAGTTAGTACTAAGAGATCTGAGGGGATATCTACCATGCCTGTCGATGAAAGTTGTCAGATATTTCTTCCTTTCTTTCAACAGCTTTAACTCTAAAATGTTTTTATGTTTACTCAATTAGACAGGGTAGCCGTTGCGAATATATATTTCATGCACGTTTCTGTCTATTCAAGGTCTCCATATTATTATTGAAAAATGTAGAGGGCGAAAAGTTTGTACATTGAAGGTATTTTTCTGAAATCTTGCTAATAGTACTTAATAAAATGCAAAAAGACGAAAGGAGTACAAATATATTGAGCTTAAAAATTACATTGCATTCAAAATATCTAATATTTTTCTTTGAAACTTGTTATATTTATTTTTCTTGATTGTTTAATGTGATGATCAGTTTTCTCTGTAAATGCAGAAGTCATTAATAATGGGTGTATTTATGAATACCTATATTAACTGTTGTTTTAAAATTGGTTTCAAAACATTTTGATACC
Source organism: Electrophaes corylata (assembly GCA_947095575.1). Classification (NCBI taxonomy): domain Eukaryota; kingdom Metazoa; phylum Arthropoda; class Insecta; order Lepidoptera; family Geometridae; genus Electrophaes; species Electrophaes corylata. Next base: position 5,983,262 of record OX352698.1, on the reverse strand, counting down.
GCGTTTCGGTAAGCGTAATGTAGGATACCCTCTGGCGAGGTAAGGCGACGGACGATATCATGACAACCGCAGACTGGGTTCAGTGGCGTATCTTGAGTGAGACATTATGTCCAGCTGTGGACTTATTAACCATCAAAAAACTAATAATGAATTCCAGAATTATTTATAACCAGAGAGGTGATCGGTTATCTTTTTCGGTGCAATTTCAGTGGCAAATGTTTAATATACATATTTCAAATGGGTGTCATATTGTATTCTAAGCATGTATTAAATAAAAAAACGTATATAAGAATTCTATAAGTTATCTGATTTCCATAGTATAAACTATGCTTAGCTTGGAGCGAGATTTTTACAAAAGAATATAAAAAAATGGTCGGTTTTCTCTAGCATATCAATATAGACACAATTCGATAACATACTTAACTTTGCACTTACTTACGTTGTCAAAGTGTGAAGTGAACCCGACAACGTTTGTAAGATAAAATTGGCGACTAGTATCACCTTATTATTTGAAATGACACTATTCGGCGTGCTTAGTCTTGCCAAATAAAAATAACCGTCCTGATAAGTTTGGTCCTCTTCTGACCCTAGTGCTAACAAGACTGATTGGCATTTATAACTCGCGTAACAGGACAGATAAACTTTGTTGAAAACAACTGATTTATTGAAACAATAATACACTTAAATGTTTAATATAATACCTTCCAATGTTTAAATAACACCACACAATATCTTCAATATGCACTTACTAACCAAAGCAAATAACTAACCAGTATCGAATGACTCGATTGTAAAGCGGGCTATATTGAACCCGTAATGCTTATAGGTTTACATGAGCTTAGTAACTGTCATAAGAACTAATCTTATAGTACTAACCTGCTTAGTGACAAGTGAGAAATAACCATTTACACATAAGTATAAGAAAGGTAGTTTCAGTAGTAGCTCTTAATGAAGAGCTCATCCGGAGAAGTACTACTGCACTATAGCTTTATCTGCTACCAAACACCTTGCAGTGTTCCGGTTTGAAGGGTGTGGGTGCCGGTGAAATTACAGGCATATGAGGCTTAACGCCTATATACCTCAGGTGGATGGGCGCAGAGCAGTGCATTGTAGAGTACGTTCTTAACGATCGTGACCTGCAAGGCAATGCTTTATTTTGTTATAAGTGATAGTAACCACTAAACATCGGGTGGGCCATATGTTTGTCCTATCAGAATCACATAAAAAAATTAATACGTGGTACAACATCTTTTAGAAATGGAACTTGCTTTGAATAACTTGTTTTTACTTGCCTTGTCACTAAATATTTCTATACGATTTTCTGAAGGAACAAGCAAATGCTGTACCAGATAAACCAGATGAACATCAGGTGGGCCATCTGGTTATTCCACCAGCAAAAGAGTTAAAAAACAATAAATGTTAGTTGATCCACTTAGAGATGTATGTACAATATCTGACTCACGTAGTGAGCCCTTTTTTATTAGAACAGACTAGACTAGTCGCAGATATTTCATCGTACAACTGTTGTATTTATTTATGTTATTGCAATTTTGTACTCACATTTTTCATGACCTGCATCCACGCCTCCTTTAGCCTCACCTTACTTCCTATTTTTATTTTAGAGTTGTTTCCAGACCATTTTAGTATATCCTTTGTTCATTACTTTTTCTAAGCATTTAGTGGTAGTCCGGTCATCATAATCATAAACAATACGTACATTCGAGCATAGATCCAGCTTTTTTAAAGAGTTTTTTAAGTTATAACAAAAACACTTGAACTTAGTACTATGTAGGTATTGAAAGATGACAAGACAATCACATTTATTCCATGTACAGACCAAAAAAGTAAACAAGATAAGGTTATCAAAAATTCTTCATTGTGGCTGGTGTCAGCAAAGGCTAAGGGAATGTCACGAAGCCTATCTTGCATGGACTAGCGTTTACAGTCTTAGACATTTTGTATGGGACACACGAGAGACAGCGGGACTCACTAGACTAGACTCACGCCATCTCTAGAACAATTACTTATATACAAAATGTAGGGCCGATAGGCTTCTGGCGCGCTACAACACATGGGGCAGGTGTTGTGAAACTTTTCAGTAAACTAAACTAGGACAATCTGAATCAAGCGCTACGCGGTTCCGCCGGTGTCAAACATGTATATTTAGTTTGAAACGCAGCCCGTGATATCTGGTTGGGTACTTCAATTACTTACATTATTTTGGTCTGCACCTACATTATATGTAATTAGAGTGTTACATGTGCTCAAATCATCTGCTAGTTCATTGCTTGACTAACTATAACACATGGGGTGGCGGCAGGCGGTGACTATGGCCGATGTACCGGCGCTGCCTACACCGACAGCGCGGGGTGACTCAGCGCGGAAGGCGCGATAACCCTCCTCAGTTACTAGTCTACCTACTAATATACCTACTCGTATGCTCAGGTACGTACGAACCCTCCTTAGCCATTCTGCTTGCATGCTAAAGTACGTAAGAACTCCACAATATCAGCCCGGCTAAGATGTGCAATACGACAAAATTTTGTCTACTCGTTATCTCGTGCAAAATAGAGATATCTCTTTAAATCTTTCTGTACTAACATGGCAGTGCCAAAAATCTATCTCGTATCAAATAAATACTTAATGATAATGTGCTAGCTTATTTGTGGGTCTTTTATCTATAATTTCTAAAATGCCCATCAATAGAAAAAGTATCTCGTGTCAAGCGCGATATAGGTATCTCGCGTTGCACATTTTAGCCCAGCATAATCCATACGAACACACCAGTTATAGTATTTTTCAGATGAGTGAGCTTTACACGTAGTAACGATTTCTTTCAAATCTTTTAGTGTGGGTAATCCAGTATCCTACTTGAATTCCATTTTGATGATAAATCAATTCTTTAAATCGATTGATTAAATGTGGAAAACCCCAGAACTCATTGTATGTGAAAAATAGTATAGCATACCTACTCGCATGCTCAAGTAGCTAGGTAAGTACGTAATGAACGAACTAAGGCATACAAGAGTTAAACCTCATGTGCCTGTCATTTCATATTACTACTATACCGGGGCGCTAATGTATAAATACAAAAATTACACATAAACCGTATATAACGAGTAAAAAACTCAGATTTGAGGCTCAGGTAACGTATAATCTCTTCAATAACATACTTTAAACTAGCATACAAATTGACATGCTCATGCTCATTGCTTAGCTCAAGTATGCTTGAAATCTCCTACCCAACTAACATTATACCAACTTTAATCGTTCGTGTTTCGTTTAACAAAGTTATCTAGTTTTTTACTACAAAGTTATGCTTCGTTGGCCAGCTATGTTTCTAAAAGATTTTATTGTAATTTACTCAAAACCAATACCTAAATAGATATGGAACATCAAGAACCATTCTAGCTCTCGCCTGCAGTTTATCTCGCTTTGTACAAAAATTCTCCAGGTCTATAGATTACAACATTATCAAAGATGGATGGATGGATGTGTTAAATTTGTATCTGCCTGCATGTTTATGAATTTGTTGTAGGTATTAGACTAAGAGACCCCCCACACTAGCGTTTTTCGAGCGTCGTCGTCGTGCCAGCGTCCGCACAGCGTCGACGCGACGTCGATACCGCGGCGACGTGACGCCAGCGCTGGCCAGCTACTGAACGCTTTGCTGGCGTCGCGTTACCGCGGCGTCGACGCTGTGCGGACGCTGGCACGACGACGACGTCTTAGTAGTAATCGCCTACAATCAGTGTGAACATGGATTCCGACGAAGGATTCACCATTACCATTCTTGTATTTTTATAAGAAAAATATATAGGTCTATCCGATGGTTCACCTGTTGTTGAGCAGTTGAACCTCGCAAAACAACGTTTCATTACTTATCTCAGAGTACGTCGCATTGCATTGCATCCGTCACTTTTAGGCGTAAAGATGTTTTTGGTAATATGAAATATATATACAGCGGTGCTTGAAGTTTATATGAAATAGCTTCACGTGGACGAAGTCGCGCACGTTTCGCTAGTACATACATAATTACTAACAGAAATATTTTCTTCCACAGGGTGTTCGCGCAATGTAACCAGGATTCCCCAAGAGTTTAATGGGATTACTGTATTCAAAGTATTTCTTTTCGAAAATTTGTACCAATTTTATTTAAAATCTACGAAATTGTATCGTTTCTAACAAAGGGCCACTTGAAATGGATAGCGTTACCTACTGTAAAGTCTATGTTCCTTATTCATATACTCTAGCGGCTGTATAAAGGTTGGTTGTCATTGTTACTGTTGTATCAACATCATCATAAAGCAATGGCAATTAACTTAGGGTCCCCACGCACTTAGGCAGTAATCTGATGTATGAGTTCTCATAGGAGTCCGCGCACTAGGTAACCCAGAATTTGCAGCTGCAGGCAGCACGGCACTGCACGGCAACCAATTGCTTGCTGCCAGAGCAAGGCAAATGTATCTGGCTTTCTCTAGTTTTTGGGCAATCGTAGCAGCCACACGTTATTTTAATTCCAATAATATTACGCATGACACCGTTGACTGGCTGATAAAACTGGCTGCTCAATTTTTCGGCTGTCTTATACGTGTTTACCTTTAGCAGTCATTTCAGTTAGTGAAGGCCGTGAATATCTATATGAATAAGATCATAACATACAGTACTTAAAGTACATTATACGAGATATATAACAAGTCCATCTTTGCTATTCATTATCACTCCCGTCATTTCATAATCGCTATCGCATTGTTGATTGTATAGAATGAAAACAGCTCATGTTTGTTTTATCTGCAGAAATAATAATTATTGACTACAGAAGTTTAGCTTTCTTAGGTTTATCTGTGTCCAATGTACAGTTTTAAGAGCTGTTGTAAGTCCAGTAGCTCTGCTGCTTTCCGTGGTGCACCAGATACGATCAATGGATAATGGCACATTTATCAAATAGCTTACTTCAGAGAACACGAATAAATTTGATATTTATGACGTAAACTTCACCTGACTGTGTATCAGGTGAAGTTGCACGATTACCAGGCATCACTCCGCAGTTGAGTTATCGATACAGCTATTATGTATCGATATTATTAGTTCAAATGTCAACACGATACGCCGCATACGACAAGTTTATTCGTGCTAACCCTCAAGTCTTTTAAGCTATACCGATAATAGTAGATACTGTATTACTAACCTACATTGTAAATGTAATGTCTCTTCTCTCCGATACCCTAAGTTGAACTGCCAATCAAATTTCAAAAACAAATTTATTAATGCAATGAATATATTCTAAATTAGTTTTTGTACGTAGTCAAGTCAGCTATTCGTCGTTTGAATAGCTTTAACTAGAGGTAATCGGGTACAAGAGAAAAAATTGCGCATTATTTTCTTCGCGAAAACACAAAGCCTTTATTATGTATTTATTATAGGCCCGATGTTAAAGGGTCTGGGATAAATATTTTGTCCTAAAGAACCCATTCATCCAGAATCGGGACCTGCCATATTATTATAAGTTAAAATTGTTCTTTTTTATTTGTTATACTAATGCGCAAAACTGTGTCTAACTGCCGGGTTGGCTAGTGACCTTAAAGATAGTAGTTTCTTACCGATTTCAATTAAGGCACCCGCTATCTTTATAAAATCCCAAAGATAGCAAGATGTTATAACCTTTTGTCATATTTGTGCTTGTAGATCTATCTTTTAGAATCGATGTCAATCTGATTGAAATACGGTCTTTAGAAATTTTATTTGTTACGTAAAAGACCTATTTTAATACAGGGTGTGAAAAGGTGACTCCCAGTGTCACTATAGGATGGTGACGGTGGTTAAGTGTAAGACTTAGAGTGCTGCTAAACTATTTTCGCTTGATAATTTTGCTATCAGTCGAGAAGGTCTAAAGGTTCTCTAAAGCTTTACTGGAGTATTTTCACATCCTTTTGATATATAAAAGTTAGTTTAATAGAAGACATGATTCTATCGCGTTAAATATCTCCATAACCTAAACCACAGATTTAAATGTGACTTCGTCTGAACCTATACCCAGTTTATTGCATACACTTTTCATAGTTTTCTAAATTATTTTGTGGTTATATTTAATCGATCTGTTACTTTAATATCACGCATGTCATTCTTGATATTCACGTATGGTAGTTAAACACGATGTCAAAAACTATCTATTTATTGAAATCATAAAGATCACTTAGAAATGTCTAAACTAGACTCCTCACGATCAAGCCTAGATGAACACAAAAACTTGCAACTTGCTTGAGTTTATTGATGGATTCAATTGCGGTGGACGTAAATATCGACCATGCGTACGTTTGCGCCCATCACTATGGTTGTTTAACTTCTCAAACAGAATTGTTGAGATTCTATTATGATAGCGGGCTCCTTACATAATATTTTCTTACGAGTAGAGTTCAATTAAATGATGTTACATGATTAAGTACAATTCTAGCGTAAATATATTTGTGACCAATAGCGTTCATCTTATTTCAATGTACCTAGAAATTTACAAAATATTTATACTAAATAATAAGAAACCTATATTTTTTTAATTAGCTAATCTGTCGTTAGGATATAATTATTATAATCTACTATTTGGTGTTCAAAGTGAATTCGTAGTTTATATGACGGACAAAACTGACGTCTTTTTCTAAAAAAATGTATAGGTATAATGTAGTTTATCATGAACTGTGTGAAAGTTATGTGTCATCATACTCGTAGCGTTTTTATTTTCATTTACCCTTATCAAGATTCAAAAATAAATAGTAGGTAAATAGTTCGTATTTTTTTTAAACTATAATAAAATTATAGTTCAGTTTTGTAAGACGCTTTTTGAAATTATTTCTAAGTGTGGCACTAGAGATGTGTTGAGAACGGGTAAGATCTCGGATTTTTTATAATAATAAAAAAAACTTGAATCTCGTGTTCCATAGATATTTTTTTAGCTCATAATACTGCTGTTCTTGGTAGAACTAGTGTAAGCTAGTCAATTTCGCTTAAAACAGACACACGTCCACTTAAATAAATATTTATTAAGTGAAATGTTACTTGCGCCATCGACTCTATGCCATAACATTAAAATGTAGGTACTTAAAAATTTTCTATGTTGTTTTCTGTTATTTTATTTATTTCGTAGTATGAAACTGTTCACAAAAGAGATATTAATATATTTTATTTATTTGCCTATATAGTTAGGTATAACTATTGTTTTTTCGGACGATCCTGAAACCTTACAGATTCTGATAAGGTTATTTTTGATTATTTTGAATTACTTTGAATGCATTAGATAAGTAGTACTTTAACTCTAGTTGGCCTATATTTATTGACTGCCAAAACTCACACAAAAACAATAAACTACTTAAGTACCTTTTTACGCAAGTTGCTGGCACTATTTGCATAATAAAAGTAGCGGTAGATCGAGGTTGAGCAATGTAATTGTGTTTAACGGCTGATTGCATAAAGTAGGTATTATTGCCTACACAAGTAAAACCAGTGTAATTATTGGCTTCGAGTAAATAACTGAGTTGTCATCTGATAAAGAATCGATGCACTGAGAGTAGCGCAAGTGTTTCTTTAATTCACAAATTTTCTTACGTATGCATGTGTATTGATGTGATTTTTAATATGTAATGTATTCAATAAAAATTATGAAAAGTTCAGTGTTTTATTTAACTCCCTCTATCATACATATTATTCCTAATATGTATGGATACCTTCCGGTAAAGTACTTTAGCTATTGTTCATCTTATCAGCATGCTTTGTTTCATTGTGTCACAAAGACTGGTACCGTGTTCCTTTCCTGACGCCAAAAGGGTGATAGTGTAAGTGTAACAAAGTATTCTGTGGTGTAAGTATTGCTGCAATGAAATTCTTAATGTAATCAAGTGTGACAGATTTTCTATATGGCAAATCCTGTTGCAAGTATTTGACATTTGCAACAAGATTTTGCAATAGAATAGAATAGCAATAGATTTAGCAATAGAATATACAAAATAAGCCTCCTTGCTCTGTGTGGTATGCGTCAAGTTAAAAGCCTCACGTTAGAATCTCGTGTTTTGGAGCATAGGTACTATAAAACTGTACCTACCCATCAGGTATTACTAGTGCCCAAAGCAAAGAAATAATCGACGACCGATGTGGCGCGGCGGGTGAATGTCCGCCTGCAACGAGGTTGCGGGTTCGATTCCCGCCTTGGGATAAATGTTTTTACGATCTGCAAATATTTATTCCGGGTGTTCTGGGTGTTTTCTATGTATAATAAAAAATATGTATGCATGTAATGTATTGTATTAAGTAGGTATATCAGTCATCTAGTACCCATAACACAAGCTCTGCTTAGCTTGATGCTGTGTGGATTGTCCAGCATTACTATAAAAAAAAAATGCTCTCATACTTTCGGAGATATTTAGGTCGTTACGTGAGGCTTCCAACATAGCGTCAAGTGAGAAGCCTCACCAAAAACGGCTTCACGTATCATGATGATTTATAATATGCCAAAGAACTGTGCCTTAATAGTGCCTAGACGTGCCAAGTTTTATCAATGGTGTTTCAGTAGAAGCAGAGATATTATACCCTATTGGTGAGGCTTCTATAACTTGACGTTTGGTTTCCTTTGATTCTGGTAAAACGATAGCTCGCTTAGAAATATGCCAAAACACTCTGCCCCATCTAAGAGCACTATTTCTATGCTTTGGGCACCGGTAACTCCTGATGGAGTAGTTTTATAGCATGCTCTAAAATACGAGATTCCAATGTGAGGCTGCCAACCTGACGCACGGCGGCGCTTCGTGGGCGCCATTCGAGAACCTTTTTTCCCCGCCGCTGCAACGGTTGTCGGTCCTACGAGCTATATGGCTTGCCCATTGCCACTTCATGCCATGTTGATCGGTGACCTTGGTTCTTCTACAGATTTCCGTTATTCTCATTCCTATGAACATTTAGCTGCACTAGAATAATAATAATAATGCTGGACAATCCACACAGCATCATCTAGCCCCAAGGTAAGTAATAATATTAAGTGCTTCTAAACATGCTTAGATATTTTTTATTATGCATAGAAAATGCCCAGAACACCCGAAATAAATATTTGCAGATCGTACAAACATTTATCCCGAGGCGGGAGTCGAACCCGCAACCTCTTGCGTCGCACGCCCGTCGCGCCACATCGGTCGTCAAGAATCTGTAGGTAGGTGCAATTATTGTAACTTTCAAAATGGTAGCATCACAATAAACTTAAGTAGGTAGGTAACTACCTACACAACAAAAACTCAAAAATCATGAAAATTGTTGGTGAGTTGACAAAAATTACCATGTTACTATTAATTTTATCTCTACATTCTAGGGCAGCTGACTGTACAATTCTGTACCTATGTATGTACAATAAACTATTTTTAATCTTATCGAGGGAATGCATATGTACCTACCTACCTGGTAGATAAGGTAGGTCATTCTTATTACCTAATAAGTAAATAAAACTATAAATGGGCGATTCAATCATGAATTTATTTTATATAATGAGATCAACTAATCTAATGATTTCGTTACATACATAATTGGCACTTAGCTTTGGAAGGAATTGTAAATTAAATGCACTGTAAGAACCTATCCACTAATACAGTACAGATTATTAACTAGACGATATGAAGAAAGAAAAACCATAGGAAATACTATATTGTACCTACTGATTTGAATGAAAATGTTTCCAGGGTTTGAATAAAAACGCCATCTTTTTATCAAATACCGATCAATAAAAGCCCAACTTGTTTTAATTTGACCGACTTTAAAGGAAAACTATCATACAAACCAACCCTTTAATGAATAAACAACTGTGACGTTGTATTGTCCTTATTGGTAAATTTTCTATGATGATCGGACTGTCATATTTATTTAAATTTCTTTATACAACAGAAAAACGTAATGAAATGTTTTTACTACTAATAATAGTCGCAGTAGGTACCTACCTACTTACTCGGTCACAAGCTTAAAAAGGAATACATAATTACATAAGTACCTAGGTAGGTACTACCAAATTCTTTCCATTGTATTTAGGTAGGTACCGAAGTACCTACCAGCAGCATGTTTCTCCTGAAAGCATTTTTCAGGTTATTGGAATGATCACAGGTCTCTTAAAATGCCCACTATGATTTTTGTCAGTATTTGTAATTTTTACAGATAACCAAATACCTTAGGCACTTAACAGATATTAAGTAGGTATGTACCTACCCACCACGTCAAAATTGCTGTCGCAAAAAATTTTTAGGCCAGTTCTGGGTATCTCCTTAGGTTTTCATAGGTCTCAGTTAAAAAATTAGGTACTCTGTATACTAAAACAAGTGATGAATTATGTAAGATTGTGTTTTGACCCAGCATAATTTTAGAGAAATACAGTACCTAGGTACCTACCTACCTAGTGTCGCAACGAATATTTGCGGCTGTGAAGTTAGGCTCTTCGAATCTTTATCCCACCAGGTGGGTACATTACGTTATCGGCTGGCCACAAACGTATGGGAAAAGCTTGTCGTTTGCCAGCGATGCTGTTGTTATTTGCAGTCGTCGAAAATCAGTCGCATAGTACGTAGGTTCTAGAGGGTTGTAAATCACTTTTTAAAGAATGATGAAAAATACAGAGACATGAAGAGTTGTTGCGACTACTTGATTTATGAAGATGTTTGGTCCCTCGCTGATAAGTTCAAAATGCTAGCCTGACATGTACCTGCAACCAAAATGATCAGTTATATGGATTTGCTTAAAGAAGCTCATTTATTGGGCGTCTTCACTATCTTGAATTTTTTATAACTAAGTACCTAGGTAGGTACTTCGTTTTTCTCTACGGCTTTAAAATCAGGTGGCACTTGGATGTACCTAACTAATTGGCGCATCAAAGGTATCAGGTATCATGTAGACACAGCAACAAACAGTACCTATGCATAAGTGTTTGTAATGCTAGTAGGCAGACATCCTGTGTGATTCCGTAGGGTATTTAGAAACTACGTAAGCCTCGCTTACACAACCATGTCGAACAATCATCTTCTAATTCGTAGAACCTAAACTAGTAAAACTTGTGTTATTATGACAGCCAACACAGCTCATTTGGTAGGCTCTGCTTTAGTGTAATAAAATTTGATATTTTTTCTTTGCCGGGGGGTTGTATTGTATTTTATCTGTTATTGGTTCCTATATACAAGCCCATAATCACTGCAAGAGTAGGTAAGTACCTTGACTTACACCACATTTTGCCCGTGTAAATATACTTATGAATGTATACAATTCGTAGCTTTCAAAATGGGATCACAGCGTCAGAATAAACATTGACATGGCAAATAACTAACAAAAAAGTAAACTCATTAACTGATTTCATGTTATTCTAGTGTTTATTGCGTAGGACTTTAATGCAATGCAGTGTTTACACAATTTTGGAAATAGCGAATTGTATACATTCTAGTGCAGCTGACTGTAGGTACTTAGGTATGGGAGAGAATTGAGAAACTGTAGTATCCTCTGCTCATTCTGTACCTAGCATTTAGCAAACACCTAGGTAGCAACAAGAAATTTACAGCTTTATTACTAAATTTATACTTATACCACACTCATTCTTTCACTCGGAATACGCATGATTATCTCAGTTAATCACAGGAGGGTTCTATTCGACATAAAATCTATACAAATAAATAAAATTGAAGTGTCTGTTTGTACTTAATATTAAAATAACCGCTTTTTACTACATGCATATGAATGTATATGCGATACATATACCAAAATAGCATTTTTTTTTAATTTTTGTCTGTCTGTTTGTTCCGGGTAATCTCTGGAACGGCTGAACCGATTTCGACGGGACTTTCACTGGCAGATAGCTGATGTAACAATGAGTAACATAGGCTACTTTTTATCCCGAAAAAATAACGGGAACGGGAAAAAACTACCACGCGGGCGCAACTACGAACGGCCGCTATTTTATGCCGTATTAACGCCATCGAGTACTACTTCAGTTAAGATTTGTAAGTAAAAATGTTTACCGCCCAACGAAGTGGGCACGGGTCAGCTAGTACTTAAATAAAACAGAAAGACGGAAATGTGTCGCTCTGAGTAAAGACAATTTTATGCATTGTTAATTTAATGGTTAGGTAAATTTAGGTAAAAACCAAACAAAAACGCTATGGAATATTACGTGCTGCATTTTGTCACGATCAGGTCATAGCATACTCTTTGAATTATCAACATCGACTAAGCAACACAGTCGAAAAGTGTAGAAAATCGAGTATCGGGCTGCCAGCTAGGAAATCTATTCAGACCATAAGTCAGAGTCAGAGTCAGAGAATCGATGACATCAAGAGATGTCATCGATTTATGGTGGTGGAAAAGCCATCGTTTACAAGTGGCATGTCTCTCTAAGCAAAGCAGAGAATTACTTAGGTAAGGACGAACCACGGTCTGTTTAAGTCACCACTTCAGAACTTGTTCAAAAAGTCAAAAAATAAGTCTTGGAAGATCCTCAGCTAAAAAAGAAACGGTAGCAGAAATAGTTGGAGTATCTGATACAACCATTTTTGAAACTATATGATCATAATCTTGATAGGTACCATGGCTATGGTGTGCTAACGCCACCGCGAAAATAAACGCTTAACTAGGTATCGAATGTTTCCGTGACATCTGCACATCTTGTATTTTGGGCATCTACAGTGAAGACAATGATGGCGCACTTGTTTAGGTAGGTACGTACTGAATTGAATTGTTGCTGGGTATGAATCTTAGATTATGAACCCGAGTCCATGCATGATTCCATGCATGGTGGTATAAAAAAGGTGCGGCACCTCCCAAAAAGTAAAACGCGCCACAGTAGGCTGGAAATAATATAGTGGGAGAGAGTTTTAGGGCTTAGAAGAAATCCAATTAACCGATTACAAGGTTAAAGATGTCAGCATAATCGGAGATTACAACATAAGAAAATGACTACTACTAGGTGTCTATTGCATAACAATGCACCGGTTCAAGAGTTGCGTTGCGCTAGTTGCACTGAATTTTAAATTTTTTAAATTTTTAAGTCCAGGCTTATATTATTTAGGTACATAGCTTGAGTAGCAGTAGTTGAGTAGTAGTAGGTAGTAAAAATTAAAACAAATGTGCCTTCATGTCGATTTTTATACCACCTCAGTCAGCCGCCATCTGATAATATTCGCTCGTTCGACTATATTAAGTAGGTACTTATGGCATTATAAGTGCTAATTACATTATCGTTAAAGCGCACGGTAGGTATTACGAGCATGCATTCTTACTTATCTTAATTGTCAATTACGCTGTCGCACAGAGGAGTATTTAACCTCGAAATCCGGACATAAGTCGGAAAACTAACGTTAAAATAGGTACCTACCAACAAACAATAAATTTGCATTAAGGTGGAACAAGTCGTAACTATTGTATGGAAATAGTAAGGACTTATTCCACCTTCAATAAAATGATTGGTTTCTAACAAGATCTTCAACCAAAGCTCTAGGCTCTTATTTTTCTTGATTTTACTTAAGTACTTACTTTTCTTCAAAGCCAGTAATATCTATACATTGTACCTAGGTATTATTTAGGTTACCTGTTATAATATACTTACCTAGTAGATTAAAATGTATATTTTTATTAGGTAGGTACTTACTTACCTACCTAGTTTTTCGGCTACAAATGACTTCCAAATGCGTAAAAGATTTATCATACCTAACTAGGTTTTTTTTCAGTCAGCACTAAAAACAACAAGATGACAAATTATTGAACATGGAATAGAAACATAATAAAATGGGGATTAATTTTAACCATGATTATTACGTTAAATAAATGATAACTAATGGCTAATAACCCGGCATTTTGAACCATTTTCAAGAAAAACCGTTTTTTCCGAATGTTGAGGTCAAATAGGTAGGTACTCCTTTGTGCGTAGCGTCGTTGACACTTGCAATGCTTCACTGCGGGCGGCAATGTTCGCGACCCGGTTTCTCTAAATATCACAGATAGCTTAATCTTCTGTACCTACTTATTTTCGTATAGGTATATCTTTGTTGATATCGAGAACCACTATTGCTAGCGGTCCTTGCGTGCATCTAGGTAGTAGTCGTGCGTTTGCTAGACGAACACTAAGCCGCTGTTCCATTGCTGCGCACGAGCATACCTACTTAATACGTTGAAAATATAGGCGGGTCGATTCTCATTGACCCCAAGACAGCGCTACGTGCCGATACGTTGCTTGATGACGTCATCAACACTCATGTCGTATTTACCTACTTGGATGCAACCATGCAGTTCAACGCAGGGCACGGTATATCTAAATGCAAACACATGCGATGCGATGCGGCACACGGCTGCATAGCTTGGGAACCAGAACTGACGTTATAACTGCCAGCCCTTAGCTTTGACTCAAAATCCGTGCTCCGCATTGGATAGATAGACGACACACAGCAACGTTCGTTGCGTAGCGAAGCTTCAGCGTACACACCCTACGCGTTTTTGAAACCGCGGTTTCTGTCAAGATACTGGGAACGAGTAGGGTAAGGTAAGTTAGTAAGCACAACACTGCACGCACCCAATAAAGCAAGATGTCACGTAATGAGATCACTAAACTTAAAATTATCTAAGTACGTAATTTAATAGCGTAGTAGTTAGTAGTTATCTACCTACTTTGTGTATAATTTATGATGCGGTAAAAAGCAAGTAAGTAAAACTGACTAATTGTTAAACCACCTATTTGTTATTTGTATTCAACAATGGAACAGAAGTTAGCATTGTGATAGGTAGGAAGGTACCTACCCTACCTATGCACTTATCGTGTATGAAAACAGACTTTAACAGAACATAATTTATCCTACCTATATTTATAAAACGACAAAGGTAGGTACTTAGATAAGTAATAGTAAGAACATAATATAGGTGATAGGTAGACACGCTTTGTACCTACATGACATTGAGTAATATACGTAACAAGTATTAATTCAAATTTTCAATGAAGCTAAGGTTTGAGCTATTAAAAGTTTATAGGTAGGTAGGTAAGTATACATAGTGCACTAAGGTAACCAACCTAATTAATTACTTTATCTGCTACGTTTCATACAATTCTTAAATTAATTTCGCACTGTTTACAAATTTATTACATTCTATTTGATATTATCTAGATAATAACTTAGATACTTATGTAACCTATATACTCTGATGACTCTATACCATTACCAATGTTACAAAAAGCATGCATGTTAATTTCTCATAAATTAAGCGGAGTTTACTAACGTTACAAATGCCACAATTCTTGGCCATTAATTCTGTCTTCACCATACGGTGTCAAAAAGCGAATTACTTATTAAGGTCGGAGGTAGTACGGTTCAGGGGCTCCAAACTTCAACAAGAAAAATATATGACTGAGAAAAAAAAAATCTTATAGCCCATATCAATGTATCTATAGTGTTGGACATTTTAATGTTCATATAACATTGTCACTGTGGAAAAACACCGTTATTTACTTAAAACGCGTCTCAATTTTTAAAAGACTTACGCGTTTTGTTTTCTACAATTATATTTACAAAAGTTTCGTCTTCAAAATATATGACGTTTTTAAAGCACTTATCTGCGAAAACCCGTCGTAACCGTAACCGCCACGGCATAGCGCATGTTATTTAGAACTCAATTTCAAATATTTTTGAAATAAAGTGTAATTTGGGATTGCAAGCGTCAAGATGCTTGCTTCTTGTAAGGTAACCCCTTACGTAGCTTGAACAAATTTTACATTAAAAGTTTAAAATAAGTTTAATTTACACTGTCACTTTCTATTTGCATTTTATGTAGTGATGGGGTCTAACAACCAGTTTGTAATTAAAATACATTACATTATGATTAGCGTAGCCTACTCAGCGGTGGTAAGTCCGTACGTGTGTTTGGACTTACCACCGCTCAGGCCGACTATACCTATGGTAAAATACTTCTGATGCGCTGGCGATGGTGTCACAGTAGCGGCGCGACGACGGTTTATGCATTCCCACAAAATTAGCACTTCAACGTTGCTGGAGCATGCGGTCAGTATGCAGTTTGTCAATCTACCACCACCATAAATAAAACTTTAAATATATCTGACCTTTGCCCAGTTATAGCCCGCTTTGCACCAAGACACGAAGGATTAAACTGAACATAAAAAAAAACAAATTACGAAGGAATCTAGGTTACTTTAATACAAAAAATTAAAACAACAAACTTCATAATAAAATCTATTTAGATGTTATGTTGTAACATGATAAGTACTGGGCTATAAAAATTTACTGTACCTATAATGTACTTATTAAATCTATATCTTTATAAATTAATTAGCTTTACAGTATCATGATTAGGTATGTTGATTGACAATAATTACATGCAGCACAAGTAGTAGATACATCTCTAAAATTATACTAGTTTAAAAAATAAATTCATTCTTATTTTGGCCGTAAATAATCCACATGCAATCAATGTAATCATCAATTGTAAACATTAAACATTTCTTTTTGTATCATTAAATTAAATAGGTATATAATACAACAGTTCTTTCCAATTAATTTTCATCTAAGCGAGGCGTACATTTGCAATAAAACAATTTTAAGCCAAACTTGTTTGATTTTGGTTTTTCTTCTAGGCATATTGTACGAAAATAATGTTAGACTCGTACTCTTTAAGTAAGTTTTGCAGTGCTAGGTTTTCCTTGCTCAATAGCGCGCATCATTATGAGTATAACTATAGTCTAACCTAAAACTGTCTTGCTTAAGCCATATCTGCACCCTACCACTACCTTTATAAAATTGTAAGCCACATGCTATTGTCCATGCAAGTTGTCATTATTATAACGAGCTTCATAGGGTAGCGACGAAATTAATTGTAGGTTCCTTAACTGGGTATAACTATTATAATACTTAAAACGGAAATAAGTTTGTAGGTAGTAAAAATATTTTATGTTCTTTTGTAATGTTAGATTGTAATAAATAGCTGTATTTACTGTGATTTAATTCGACAAATAAATATTTTAAAACGATTAAGTATTTTGATTTTGAAGTCTGAGTGTACTTTTGCTATTAGCGACGCCGAGACAATAATTAGCATAATTTTAAATTAGCATAACAATAGTTATTCATGAGCGACGCGGTGGCGGAGCGACGCAGGGGAAACCATTCGAATAATTGATAGTTCACACAAACTGTAGACCTTATAATAATAATGGTAACACGATGCGATTAATGCGCATGTAATGAGTGTACAAATTAAAACTATAGATTATATCTCTTTTTGTAAATGTAGGTATAAATACTTATTACAGTTAATTGACCGATTACAAACTTAATACAACTTATAGAGAGCTGTCATTAAAACAATAACGAAAGGTATTTAGTTAAAAAGCATTCGGGAAAATATTGAAGAAAAACCGGAACTTGTTTATGCCATTTTCAATGCCATTTTTAAATTAAGTAAACGTATATTATCCATCACAGCATATCATAAAATGGAATAAAATGCACTACCGCATTAAGACATTTGCGTAATTTGTTTAGTTTGCGACTAGAAGGCGTTGTGTGAATGTGTATTAATAATGTATTTTAGACAAAAACTAGTCAGACAGTATCTATCATCAGCAACAGAATTTACTAATTTTTTTACACGTTTTTAAAAAAATCTAAAATAAGAGATTTAAGGGAATATCTACCGTGTTTGGGGATTAAAGTCGTGATGTAATTTTTTTACTAAAACGCATTGCCTCTTGCAAAAGTGTTCATTTAAGTGTACAGTCATTATTAGTATTAGTCGTTTAAGGTATCATCACATAAGGTATAAGGTGTCACCCACCAGTCGCCTTGTAACGGCGCTGGTGGGTGACTTCATGCATCTTGTGGTATTTATTTACGAGCAAATATGCATTATATATTAAGGCTCTATCGAGACATAACTGCCAAGTTATTTTTTATTTTATAATAAAATATACTTAAAGGCACAGATAATAACGAGACAATTCGATATCTTGGATAACTTTGGACGTACGTTGTCAGGGAGTGGATTAAACACCTCGCAACGTTTGAATAGAAAAAATGGCGACTTGCGTCACGTTAATTGGCACAGTCTTATATTATACACTTTTACATTTATGTTTGTTAGGTATGTTTTTGCTGTTTTAGTCGTTGTTATTATATCACTCTTATATAACTTATCTGATTATAACTTTTAAAGGATCATTTAGTTAATTATATTACACATAGTTAACAATCTTATGTCATCGTCTAATAGACATTACCTACGTTTAGTTTTTAGCTTATATAAAAAAAAACTAGCGCGTACCTACTTAACTCAAATATTAAATTTATAACAATTATTAAACTTAAGTTTTATTTAAAATCAACTGCCTACCTACACTTAAATTATATAATTGGAACATTTTTCTTAAATAGTTTGTGACATTAAATGCACTTGAAAATCTTCACTAAACTAATAAAATTGCAGAATCCCAAAAATCTTTGAGGGTTATAATAATTTTATATATAATATTAATTATAATGTTATGGAAGAAACTTATAAGCATTGCCGGCGTCACACATAACATTTGCTCTGTGGTGCGATCATGGAACTTCGATAGACAAACTTGTCGTATCGATAACCTGATTTTTCTATATAATTTAATGTACGACCGCTAGCACAGAACTAGCCTCGACAAATTTTATCGAGCGATTGCCTTGTTAACCGCTTGTCGATAAATTCGGAATAACTTTCCGAATTTATCAACCTAGCGCTTGACTAAGTTCCATGACACTAATATCGATAGTTTTCGATAAAACTACGTTTTATCGAATTTATATCGAATTTTATCTATAGAGAGACATGCATGCGTGCGGTACTGATGGCCTAGCACGCACAATTTGAGATTTGTGGTGTAAACGTGTTGATGTTTGAATTACATTGCGCGGTATCGATAACTCAACTGCGAAGTATTGCATAGTGTCCCACGGTAGGTTAACAGAACAAATTCCAAATTTCGTGTTAGGTACGCCTTCTGTACTATACTTATTTTGTATATACCAATTATAAATACTGTAATTAAATTTTAAATTGTATTAGCTGTTATCGTCTTTGTAAATTAAAGATTATACATACTTAGTAAGTAAGATAGAATGCCTGTGAACGATTGTCTTCAAATAGTATTTACAAAACGCAGTATTATTATGAACGCACTTATATAAATATTATCTATTAAACAAAAGGTTTTTTTTGTGACTTAGTACTTCACTTTCGATAAACGGTATCACAATGTTTTGTACTTAAAACATTAAATACTAGGTGACCCGGTGAACTTCGTATCACCAACGGTTTTTTTACATATAAATCATCCCTGAGTAAGAGGGAACAAAACAAAAAAAATATATCAAATCGGTCCAGCCGTTTTTGAGTTTTAGCACGTTTTTTAGTTTTGAGACTAACGCACAGAAATTGATTTTTATATAAGTAGACAGATGTAGTATATTTATTTATTTGGAAGATTTATTTCATTACTTTTAGACTTTGTTCTAAACCTTTTTTAAGCCTTTGTAAATATGAACCGACGTAGATTTTCATTTAACCATATTAACTCTGATGACTGAAATATCTGAGTATTGATATTACGAAACAAGAAGACTGGGATTGCACTACGCTGACTGACTGATATTTCGACGCCGAACCGTGAATAACAACGTTTGCAAAAGACGCCATAACGCAGAGTGCTTCAATACTTCCCTTGATTGAACAACGAAACTGCTTCACCAATCCCAGTGAACTAGTAATAATAATATTATATGTTTTCTTGATTTTATTACCTACTTCTTGTATTGAGTTATCAAACATTACCAACAGTGATGCCCTAATTTAGATTGTTGCTTTTTTATTTTGTCAAATTAATGTGCCACTATTCCCACAAAAAACATAACAAACATATTTTTTACTTATTTAAAATTCACTAACAGATTGAGAAAAACTAGTTTGAGCGTTTATTTATGAATACCTATCTTATTTATTGTATAAATATGTTGCTATGCTATGACACGCATATTATTATGTACGAAAAATATCTCGAAATAGGTAGCCTGTGACAGAAGTTCGTAGGTAGGTAGGTAGGTACATTTAAGTTTTACTTATTATAATAATCGTAAAACTTAAGCAACAAACTTAAATGCTAGCTAGGTTAATAGTCTTTAACTAGCATAATGTTTTCAAGTCTGATAGAAATGGATGTAATAATAAATTATAAAAATAGCTAAGTATAATTTGTATAGGAATGTATAATATAAGTATATAAATTAGGCTATTGGTATAACGAAACTACTATTTTGTCTTAATACAGAATTGGTACTTATAATTATAACTCTACAACCCACAGTATTTAATATGGCCATGATATCAAGTTGTCTGTATAAGTTGAGCTACCTTTAAATCGTTTGCAACAGTCTGTAGATAGCTCAACTGTTTTACATGTATTTTGTACATACCTTGTATTAGTTGTAATTTTCCTTGTAAATAGCTGGTAGGATAGGTACATTTTATCATGACTCATGACTAAAACCAAGGTACATCCCTTCAGAAAAAAGTACTTATACAATATTTTTAAATTTGAGTAACCTACCTACTGGGCTACTCTTGTTGACTTGTAGACAAAAATATTGATATTTTACATATGAGTATGTACATGATGTTATGTGACCAAAGTAATAAAATTATTTATGTAAAAAATGTTACATATACTTACTAAAGTTTTATAATAAAATGTACTCAGTTTCCTTGTTACAAAAGTACTTATAAAGAAAACGAGTATTTGCATATAACTTATCAAATAATTAGGCTGTTACATTATTTTAAGGGAAATATTTAATAAGGTATCTAAGGTTAGGCACTTTTGTAATTGATTGGCTTTTGAAATGTTAAATGTGGAACCAACTATGTAAAAAGGGTTTATTCCATTTATCCACCATAAAACAGCCATCATAGGGCATGTATACTCAGTAGTAACAGGCTTGTGTATCCACCTAGGATAGGGTGGATTAACGAAATTTGTATAATATTTTATTTTCTCTGATTTTCTCCTCAACTATGTACAATAACATTATATGCTTTAACACTATTTAATATTTTATCAAATTATTGCCGATGTAGTTACCATCTAAGATATTCTATTATGACTTACCAATGAAATTAGTGGTATTTTTTAAAAATTAAAAAAAAATATTTGATATCAATATAAATGATTTTTTAAATTTAATTGATATTTGCGATTAAAAAAGTTAGGGTACTTACCTACTTAGTTGTTTTAAATTAAAAAGCCTGTGATATGGCATACACACAGATCTTCCCTTTTTAAAAAGCAATAAAAATATAATTTATTAGTTTAAAGACTACAAAAACATTAATGCCATGAACGGTCATGCAAAAAAAGTAGGAGAAAGTAGTTAGTAATACAGCACAGCATGCGAAAAATTTGCACAGTAAGTGAAAGAAGTATTAGTATTAATGATTTTACATAATTGATTCCACACATCATAGGTACTTTAGTAAACAACTCATAATGCATCCAGGCACTCAATTTCCACACAAACCCCAGTCTTAGAGCTGTGAGCATGTGATACTACCCCAAACAAATGAAGCAAATGTTATACTTTACCCAATCCATGCTTGTAAAGTCTTCTTCTGTGAAATCCCCTGGTTAAAAAGTATTTAATGACCAAAATGAGGATAACAAAAGAAAATAAGTACAGGAGACTTAGCATTCCAATGTCCAGATCGGTGAAAGGGCTGGGGACAGCTACGGCAGCGGCGGCAGATCGCGTGCGCCTCACGTCCCTGATGCCCTCCGTACCGTAGACTCCCTGTAGGTACTGGTAAACAGCCGGCAGCGCCCACGCGCCTCGCGCCTGTCTGCACGCAGGGCATCGCGTTATGCTTGGGAACTGGATCTTGGGATGCTGTGGATCTTCAGTAACATCACCCGCGAGCCTCAAATTAACCTCGTTATGTGATATCCACAACCAGAGCACTGCCTTATCATTTTCTTTTACATCAAACAATCTGTTCCGTTTTGCCATTGCTTGGAAATGTTGCGAGCATTCTGTGCAACCAAAGAAATGCTTGATATACCCATGCATAGCTCTCAAAACTTTTGGACCTTCAGAGCCTGGTTTTCTAGCAGCTTGAACCGTTAAGGTGTGGAATAATGCCCAAAGTCCGCATGTATAACCTCTGTATTTGGGAAGACTGCCCTTGCATGCAATGTAATCATTGGAATCAGACAAATATATTGGGACATATGTCTCTTCTAATCGTTTAACAGTATCATACAGTTCACCACCTTTCCAGCTTGTTTTTGTGAGAATAGTTGCTCTCAAACCTGTCATGTATTCTTTAAGATTACTTCGGAATGGGAATGATGTTATGATAACATCCAAATAGTCCAACAATGCTTGTAAAGGCTCTCCCTCCAAAGTCTGGTATTTAGTGATTTCAGTGTGCAAACTGGTTTTTAGGGTATTTTCTAAATCACTGTAATAAACCTCATCAGAATTCAGTGCTATAGATATATCTTCAGGGGAATTATTATTTATTGTGTCTGGAATGCTCGATTTTGTTTCTGGGAATGCATAGTTCTTGGATTTTAAGAAAGCATTTATAGATTTCAGAAGTTCTGCTGCAGTAGAATCTTTAGAAGCTAAGTGAGTGGGCTCCAATGTGGATTTTACAGCAACCACACCTGGGAATTGCTGTATCCTTGCTACTTCAGCCAACTCACTAGAATCATAAACCCTCTTCAGCTTTATGTTCTTGTAGTTATTTAGGGTGAGAGCTAGTTCTGATCCCACAGTAGAGTTTCCATTTTCAAATACCAAAAATGTATAAAGTATATTAGATGGCACATCAAACACAGCATTTCTGTAGGAAGCATATGAAGCAATCATAAAGGATGGAGCTAGTGGAAGACGGCCCATTGATTGCTCAGATTGCATTTTATGTATAAGTTCATCTTTCAGTTTATCTTCAGTGTCAGCCTGCTGCACTTTCTCACCAATATTTCCATTAGCTTTTACATAGTTTTCATGCAAATACCGAATAGTTGGGTAAGCCATTACTTCAAACTGGCGACAAATTTCATTATTCTCTTCAACTGAGCAGTCAATGGCTGCTAATCTTATAACATTTTTCCATGATATTATATCAGCAGCTAAACTTTTGTATTTTGGCGCAAATGCTCTGCAGTGACCACAGTAGCTATTATAAAACTGTATGATCAATGCTTGCGGTTGACGATATATTTTTCTCTCAAAATTATAGTTGGTGAGGATATCAATAAAATCGGACTTACTGTATAGTCCTTGTTCTTCTACATCGCCATCTCCCGCAATAACTGCACCTTTCACAACAACGCTGCACATAGCAACGCACAATACAAAGTAGTCCAAATTCATGTTTAACATAATTTATGTTCGATAGCAGCACTTACGGTAAACTTAGTGCTTAAAATTACTATTTAACATAATATTATGCAGTCTTTTCTGAGAACAGGAAGACACGTAATAACTCGTAAATTTCCTAGTTGCAGTGTACGTAGTCCTGTCGTCGAGACCAGATTGATATTATTAGAATTTGGAAAGTATGTCCAGCGCTAGATCTAAAGTAGACTACGCTTCAGTCAGACTATTATAATCCGAAGAAGTCACTAACCAAAGCATGGTAAATAGTTGGTGACGAACGTACACGTACAGCACGAGACTTCGATTCGAGCGAGTAAAACTCAATAGTCTATAAAAAAGTACTCTGTGAACTCAATTCAGAAGAAAGTTGTGTTGTGTAGGTGTGATTGAACTCGGGTCCGTGATTACACAACCACGGAAAACCCAACAGGAATTGGTGTATCGTGGCTTGTCATGTTTTCCATGGTTGTGCTTTCCAGCTCGTACACATAACGCGAACATTTGTATTTAAATTTATTCACCTCCAAAATAGCATTACAGAACGAATTCCAAGGCGCTATCCTAGTTACACATTAAAAATAGAACGTGAAATTACTTACATAGGTACCTAACTTAAAATCAAAGTTTAAAAACATTGGTCGTGTTTTTTCAAGGATGTACCAAATTTTGTACAACCTGGAAAGCACAACCATGGAATACAACAATTCCTGGCTGCGCTTTCCATGGTTGTGTAATCACGGCACCCTCGATTTTGTAAGGTAACCTGAGTTTAATTAATCTGTGGTCAAATCGGTCTAGTCTATAAAAAAGTACTCTGTGGTTCGGTCGTACGCAAAGAATATGGACTAATATTCTATGGTCGTACGTACGTATCAACGACACGATACGTATGTATAAGGATATATATGTTCTGTGTACCTAGACGTCTAATTATTTTTGTGAGTAGGTATGTGTTCCAGCTTCAGCCTAAATAAGAAAATAAAAAAGACACCGAATACCAACTAAATTTTCGAGAGTAACACTGTCTCTTCTCTACAATAGACGCTCCAGTAAGTTAAAGTCAAAGTACCTACCTAACTTCAATTAGAACTCGATTATGTAGTAAGTACCTACCTGCGATTGGGACAGAGCTCAAAAATATGGCTACATATGGCATGTTAGTCTTGTTCTCTTCTAATTTTTGAAGCATTACCTACCCTACCTACCATTTTCTCCAACGTTTTAAGTCCTAGAACCGTTCCTGTTCCCAAAATATTTCGTTTCTTAGCGTGCGCTCCCCGACACTTTTACAAGGTCGGTCCTTGTTTTGCTGGGCGGTCGTAAAATTATAGATATCGTAAAATTTTGGCAATGGCAAAGCCTGAAAGGCTGTCCTTTCAGGCTTTTTTTTTAACACACTGTTCTGTAACAGTGTACCTAATTAGTATTAAAAACTGCTCAAAACGTCGCTAGGCACGAAACCTTGAAAAATCGATGATTCGAGGATAGATTCTCGTCGAGGAGAAAAGGGTGTGTCTGGCTAGCGGCGCGCGCATCATTCTGGAATCTTTCTGATCCTGATCGAGTGGCCTTCGTACTTCAGGTACATAGAGGTGTACTTAATAGCAAAATCTAGATTCGCCATATTGGTAAGCTATTAATCAATAGTTCGCGTCCGCGCATTTGCGATGCCGCATTGCAGATGTGCAGGGTTCTCATTCTCCCGCTAGTGAGCTATTGCTGACCTACCATTTTGTCAGTACAAGTTGCACCTGGTACCGAAATCGTAAGTATTTCGTAATTTTTAGATTGAATCCTAACATTATTGGTTACTACTCCCAGTTATCTGCCGAGTGTATCAAGTTAGTGTGATATAAGTACTTAGGCCTAAACAAAAAAACTTTGGTGTAGGTCATGTAAAATGTACCTAATAGAACAATCATACTTGAAGCTTTGAAACATGCTGGGACTCTACAGAAAACCAGTGCTACAGCAAGAGCATCTACATTACTACTGTGGATAAAAGAAAGAAATAGCATCACAACTTAATCGCTAAGTGGGGTAGATATCACCTCCAATCTCTTAGTACCAAGTACCTACTCTAGATTCTTCGAGGATGTCTTAGGTGGATATGTGCTGCTGTGTATTATGCTAAATTGTAGCCTTGTGTATTCAACATTACAACAGATTTCACAGCTCAATTAATAGTAGCTCTGTCTTCTATGATATCTTTAATAGTGATTGTTATGGATATTTTTAATGAGTGTTTTGTTTTTGTGTGTGCTGAAATTAATAATAACAATTTCCAACTTTGAACTGATTTGAAGTGAACTCGGAACATAAACTTTTCCTGAAACATGAGAAATTCTTAAAGCAGATATTTACAGGCCCAAAACAAAAAAATTACTACCGCTGATGCCAATTCAAACAAAAGTATATATCTCGAGAGTGAGGGATGCAGTGCAGTGCTAAATAGGGCATACTCTGTGGAAGTTCTGTGTGGGGTAATGTGACTGTAATAGGTAGTAACCTCTTCGCAACAGGTCAGCACAACTCCTTAAGGTTAAACGAGTCGGTACGTTGTCCATACAAACGCTGTAAGTGTTTAATGTCTACTATTTATTAACGTGGGTCCGAAGTTAAGTTTGATACTGAATTATCTTGCCGTTATCTAGGTACGTTACCCTATATTCTACGTAAAATCAGATTACCTTGAAAGTTACAAGCGTTACAAGATTTAGTACTAATTCTTTCGACGCTTGTAACTTTCAAGGTAATCTGATTTTATTGTAGAATATAGGGTAACGGGTTCGTTTAAATGTAGTCCAAAAAAAATTGAAGATTTTTAAATAAAAAAATGGTTGTTGTGCCTCACTCGACATAGATAGGTATAGTGTGTCGCGGACTTTTTTGTAGATATTTATAAGATCTACAATTGCTTAGAACATTTTATGGTTCTATCTTTTATAGTTTAGGCAGCGTACGCAAAATAAGTAACTTTTCTGGTTGATTTTTTACACCTTGTGTCTGAAAAACCCAAATATTTTACAGAACGCTATTTTTTTCCAAAATAAAATATAGCCTATGTTACTCAGTGATAATGTAGCTTTCTAATGAAAAAAGAATTATTAAAATCGGTCCAGTACTTTTTGAGTTTATTCATAACATACAAAAATACAAATCTTTCCTCTTTATAATATTAGTGTAGATTGTATAAATAAATAATAAATTAATGTGTACTTTATTTATGCAATTCTTACTAGGTGTTGAATTACAATATACATACCCATTAATTTGTTTTATTTTAATTCCAACCTTTAACTTTCCAGTGATGATAAGTCTTTGCAACTTTTCTGTCTAAATAGGTACCTAATTTTCAGTTGGTAGATAAAACAAGATGTCGAGCCGCAACATACGCCGGCTGGCGGCGGAGAGAGAGCAGCGAGAGAGAGATAGAAACCGGGAGGATGAAGATAAAGAAAATGAAGATCCGGCCGAAGAGTTCTCACCTCATTATGTCTTAATGAACCCTGCCTATGAAGGGGTTTGTATTTTTTGTTGTTCCATGTAATTTAAAACGGTATAACTTGTATGAAGCTTAGATGGTTATTAAGTTAACTTGCAAATGACCTAGGTAAGTTACGTAATGTTGATGTATATGGTTGACAGCTGGAAGTAAGCTCCGCCTCTGAATCGGAGCTATCGGCTTTAAGCGATCTGCCGTACCAGGATGAAGCAGCTGCAGTCATACCAGAAGAAGACAAATATGGCGCCAAAAAGAAGACTTACACTGCAGCTGAAAGTGAACAGAAAGAAAAGAAGGATAAGAAAAAGAAACGTAAAAACAAAAAGAAGAACGGCAAAAAGCCAGAAGAGGTAAAATTGAGATAATTGTCTGCCGGTCTGTGTGACTGAACATTTGTTTACACTGGATTCCTGTTTTTTAGATGGACGAAGTAGAGTGGTCTCTGAGAGAAGTGAACCGCGTTCTTGGTGCACCACCTGCGGTAGGGCCTGAAATAGTAGAGGACCCAAGAATTGCGCGAGAAAAGAAACTTTTCTCAATCCACCCTAACCAGATCAATGTCAACTATGAACTGGCGAAGGTGTTTGGTGAAGAAGAGAGACTGAAGTATGTTTCAAAACTCTTACCAGTATCTGTAAATTTCAGTATTTCATATTTTAGTCGTCAAAGTTGGCTGTGTCCATTTCTAACAACACAACCTGCCCTGCTGACTGGTGCTATCAAACACTTTGATTGGCAGTACTCCCTTCATTTATGAGAATTTTCAATCTAATTAATTTATAAGTACTTTTGCATTAGAGCATTTCTTATAACCAGCTTAACTGAAGCACTTTATTAGTTTATATTTTTTTTCAGGAAAGCCAGGACTGGCACTCGCAGGATGAGACATGAAATTGGATTGTCTCCAGATGTCCATCCATTTAGAGTCAAAGGTAACAATAATCTTTTTAATACTAATCTTTGTATTCAATTAATAATGACAATAAAGGTTATTCAATTATTTATATCAAGCAGTACTACAAGTTTGAAGTTACTTACACTAGTTATTTTAAATGTCTTCAGCTCTTGAAACTCCGTATAGCTCAGTGCAAACAATAATAAAATATTTTCATAATTTTAGGACTAACAATGACTCGTTATAAGACCGAGGGCGACATAAAGTTCTTTAAGTTTGAGCACACCTCAGATTATACTAAGCGTTGTAAAGCGCTGGTGGATCAACTAAAGACTATGCTGTTCGGCCAGCGTCGGTTTGAGAATAACTTGCACTCTGAAACTTGTGTCGAGGCTCTGTTAGAGGTAATTGTATTTACTGGCATTACCTATGCCATTATATAGTTATAATGTTAATAGTTGTCTGGTGGTTTCTTTAATTTATTGAAAATACCTGTGAATACTAACACTGCGGTTATCTGAGCTGTGACAGAAGAAACTTTTTGTATTGTTTTTTTAGAACTGCGACTTTCTCTACTTTGTGGAAGAGCATAAAGGGGCCAACCAGGCTTTGGAACAAGCTATATATTTCATGCAGAGTGTTGGAGAAACCTCATTCAATTTCGTTGATGTAAGTAACATTTAAATAACATATGCTAATAAAACTGTTCAGGACACTAAAATTCATTTGAAATGCTACAGATAGGCTCGCTACGTCATCTGTTTGTCCATATGCGACCACACCACGTGGAGATAGGTTTTTGATAATTATGTTTTGCACTAGCACTTGAGTATGCTTGAGTCTT
The DNA here is from genome assembly GCA_947095575.1 of Electrophaes corylata. Taxonomy (NCBI): domain Eukaryota; kingdom Metazoa; phylum Arthropoda; class Insecta; order Lepidoptera; family Geometridae; genus Electrophaes; species Electrophaes corylata. Next base: position 5,954,568 of record OX352698.1, on the reverse strand, counting down.
TCTTCGATAAGACTGTACCATTCAAATTGCAACAAATAGATCTAACAACAAGAGACCACAAAAATATACAGTACAACATTTAGCAAAATTCGTTCGTAGAGATTTCTTTTACGAGTAATGTGTGTAGTGTGTGATAATGGATATTTACAGGGGAAAACACGCCTCCTGTACCAGTTTGTGGAAAATCGTCCGTTCCACATCGCTGTCCTGAAGTATCTTCACGTCCTGACGAATATAGCATGCCATCGCACTGCTCTCGAGCTGGCTAAAGTTCTCCTCAACCTGGATCCCTCAGATCCTATGGCGGTGATTTTCATCATCGATACGCTGGCTCTAAGGGCACGGGAATACCAATGGCTGCTAGATCTGATAAGTTACTGGGAGCCTAAGAGGCAGGCGCAGCGTCTCTTCCACATGAGATATTCACGAGCTCTCGCTATGTTCCACATTGCTTGCATGAAGAAGGATTATGGTAAGTTAGAATACCTGTCCGCACTGAAGTTCATATAGGTACTATTGTATAAATATATCTAACTTTGCATGTTTTCTATTGATCGTTGAAGAGTCTCAGAAAAAAGTAATATATTTATTTTTACAGCGGGAGTTGATGAGGCCAAATTAGTTTTGATGAAAGCGATCAAAAACTTCCCCCAAGTAGCCATGAAGATCATGGAGTATTCCAAAGTGGCTATTCCTGCGGACATAAAGAATCACGAAATGTTCACTCATCCCCCGGGTGTCGCGTAAGTTCTTTAGCCTGATAAAATACCCTCGGAATTTAGCCATCATACCCTTCCACCCCATAGCCTGTTTTTAGTCAAATTAGTTTTACTCCCAGACTATAAGTACTATGGTAGGTACCTACTTGGTACATGGTGGTCCATGGTGTGCCATCATTCTGATTTTGCACGGTAATATAAATCAGGTACATACCTAATCTTATAAGGTAGTCAAAAAGTTGAGAAAATGTCATATTCAGTTCACCTTTGCTATAGGAGATTCCGACACGCGTTTGAGCAATTGTCTTTCAAATTATAAACTGTAAGGAAACCATGCATTTGTAATTTCAAAGGATTCAGAGGTCTCTGAATCAAAATCTGTTATGGCGATATCTTAAACAATGTGTTCATAGCAAATTATACACAAAATGTATCCTGTAATGGGGTGCAATCGATTGATTGTAAATGCTTGCATGGATTTTTTTACTGCTTGGTGCGATTTGCGAAGACTTTGCATAAATTCGTTCACTAACATAATGTTTTTTAATTTAAGCTTCATTTTCACCATTAATATAAATTACACTCATTGCTGTTTTTCAACGTCTGGAATAACCTATAGTGCGAGTAGCGATTTGGAGCAGCTGATGTCGCTTTACGCCTGGTTCAACGCACCGAGGTGGCGCGAGCCTCACGTCTGGAACTGGCTGATGGATGCGTTCGTTGATATCACTGACCTCTACGATAGAACCCCCGAGTTGAAGGTACGTGCTCAAACATCTTTAAAGTTAAAGTCATGTGCATCGGTAAAAAATGCGTTTTCGAGCTATAAGTAGTACCTATTCACCTGCAATTCCATTCAATTATCAATTTACTAAACCGGTAGTGTAGTAGGTGATGTGGGTCATAGATTTGGATAAATAAAAAATATATAGCCAGTGTTAGGTTGCAAGAATTTTTTTTTTTTTTCCTAATAAAATTTAGACTCGTCTCCGAAGTGCAAGCTATCATCTGATATTACAGACAGCCAGATTGACACCCATTTATAAATGGAATATGTATAGATATGAATGTGTGTGTTTTTAACTTACGGAAATAATATGTTTAAAAATGCTTTATTTTTGACAGGACGAAATCATACGATACGCTAGTGTGCGAGCGCAGCTTTGTCGCAAGATGCCTACGCAAATGAAGCGCCATCTATATGCCATTAAACCCATGGCAAAATATATCACTGATGGGGTAAGTTTTACACTTCGAATTGCGTTTCAACTAAGGATGGCGGAGTTTGTGCCCCTATACCTAACATACCAATTTTCGCATAATATTATTTTTCAATTCAACTATCAAAAAAAACCTTTAAATGCCTGAGACTTTAGTTTCTTTATGTAAGGGAATTTATTATTGTTTTCAGCGTATGCCGGTGACTTCCCCGAGTGTGTCCTTTAATCCGTTTCCATGCGAGGGTTCCAACACCGACACCTACAAATACTTCACGGATTGGATGCTTCAGTTCTCGACACCGCCAAACGCGTTCATGGCCCTCATTCGCGGTATTTACCCCGAAATGTACCAAATAGGGTAAGCTTCTCTCTATGTAGATAAAGGCATGCATCGATGTTAATTATAATCTTGTAAATTTATAAAAAAAGATAAGCTGACTTAAAAGATTTCGACCAGTTTCCTAAAACTTTCGCGCATAAAAGGCTAGTGATAATCGAACTTGTAATAGAAGTAAATTGCAGTTATTATTATTTGAGCTTGGACCCAAACTATGCCTATCTAATATTTTTATTATGTTGACCTTTTTTTGTATGTATTTTTTGTGAAAATGTTATGTTGTATGGATATTTTATATTTATATTTTTTGCATTATTAATATCAAAATGTATAATTCAATTAAAAACTATTGTTGGAACTTTAAAAAATATAAACACCTAAACTATGTGTTCTAGCTCTGACGAGTTTAGTTTATATGCCGTTAACGAAAGCAAAAGTATCAATAGTATTTTAATGTTGATTTGGTCGCTATGTGATTGTCAGGTTTTAAAATTTGGTAGATTTTAGCTGTTTTTTCTTATGTAATCGAATAAATAAATGTGTTTCATCAAAGAGATTCATTTGTATACAAATATTATTTTATTAAGTTCACAAAGGCCTCACAGCTCAGTTGTAGCTCAGCTCTGCCAAGTAGGCAGAGCTACTGAGCTACTAATGCTTAGGATACTGATAATATACTTATATTATATTATATCAGGCATATGTATAGTAGATTGTTGTGTAAAATGAAAAATTATTTAGTTCTGTAATCAAATATAAGCTCAAGTTTACAGTGTTGAGGCCCCCTTTTAAGTATAAATATACTTGTGTTCGATTACTTCAATTGAAATTAGTGAAAAGTCCACAAATACTTATTCTTAGACACCCCATTAAATGGGGGTAAGTAAATAATAATATATTTGTTTAAGTTTGAACTTATTAGACAGGCTTACGCTTTGGTAAAAGCTAAGTGACATAGTTCTATGGTAAACAAAATTACACTTTGTTTTATATTCTATATGTATGTATTGCTTTTAGGTGTAACTTACTTGAAAATATTTAAAATTTACTCAGAATCAGGCAAAGTTTTGTAACATGTTCTGGTAGATAAGATTTTTAACTGGATTGAGTGTTGGTTCAACTAATATTTACTTAATTTTAAAAATTTAAATTCCTATATTAGTAAAAATTAGGTATGTACCTAATCATTATATTATTATGTGGATTGTGTTGTTTGTGGTTTGATAAAGCGCTTTTGTTAGAGCTTTTGTTATAATAAGTTTGAATTATGTTATTTATTTTATGTTTCATATAAAAGCTGATTCATTTGAGCACGTAGTTTTTTTAAGATTACCTATTTGATGCTTTCAACGCCCCTCAGTATTGCAACGCACTTTAGTGCTTCTAGAGAGAGAATTAATAGTCAGCGTAGGTTTTAGCATGGTTTGACGTAAATTAACATTCAGCTAGAAATTACTGTTTTGTTTATTTAAATTAATCACTTGACAGTTAACTTGTCTTTCTCAGTGCCTAGTAATATTTAAAAAAAAAGAAGATATAACATAAAAAGAGTTCAGTGTATAATGTTGAAGAAAGGTTTGTGGCCCGCAAATTATTGTTGATGTGGTCAAGTAGACCTATTGGACGGCTTTGAAGGTATTATCAAGTTTTTATCTATTTCTGCGACGGTAGGTAATGCCTAACTTACTAGTGGACAGTGGTGTCGTCGCAGCAAAGGTCGTTATTTAATCAACTGTCATGCCTCAACCGTTGGAATTTGATAAAAACAAATACTTTACGTCAATAGCCTAAATATATTCACTGTTGGACATAGACATTTGCTTAATCAGGGAGTACTTATCGTAGTCGTCGCGTAGGGCACGTGGGTTAGTGACCTCAAAAGGGGCTGCTTCTCATCTGGTGATGTTACCTAAGTCGTCTCGCACGACGTCCATGGGAGGCAATGGAATGGCCATATTCCAAGCCGGAATATGGCTATCACGGTCATCGCTGTTTAAATATTTTGGCTATCATAATTTATCAATCAAAGGCAAGGACTTTTTTTGACAAGATATCAAATTAGAAGTATTTTGCCAAGAAGTTACCTTAGCTTGCCAAAACAGAGAGGTTTCAACCAAGATCAGTAAGTATTTAAAATTGAGCACTCAAATGGGGACCCGTCACAGTTTTATCTGTGAATGCAGTTTTATAGGCCTTGAAAAACTAAAACATAAAGTTCAAAAATTTTTTTTCTACGGCCAAAACTGACTAGGTTATGGGCAAAATACCGAACGAGGCTCACTGACCGCGCGAACAGCCTAGCGTTGAGATATTGTGACGTCATGTCACAATGACCCAGCGCTAGCCGCCGAACCCGCGCGGATTTATTAAAAAAAAATTAATTTAAACCAGAACACGACCCGCGCAGATCGAGTGAACTTTAATAAAATAATGGTGGAGAGCGCGAGCGCGGGCGAAAGAGAATCGAGACGTCACGGTTCCCTGACATGAGCTATCCGGCCGCCCCGCGGTTGGCTTGTACAAAATGTGTAATATCTTCGCAACCAATGGAATGATTTCAATGATTTAAAAACTATCGTACCTAAACAAGTAAAAGGAACACCATTACATAGATAATATATGCATTTTCCGACTTGGTACGGGAGCTCATTAGACGTACCTACTACGTAGATGAGAGTAGAATAAATGTATATTCAACACAGCACATAGAGACAACACAGCAAGTGCCTATACTTAATTGACAGCCGTCGCAGCTCAGTACGTAGTAGCCCTGACTTCCGAGGTGGGTTCGATCCCCACTGAGAACAAACATTTGTGTGATGAACATAGATGCTTGTTCTGTCTGGGTGTTATATTGTATTCTACGTATGTAATTTAAAAAAAGCATATAGGTAAGTATTCTATTAGTCATCTGTTGCCCATAGTCTTAGCTTGGGTTTAGATGTTGTGTAAAAATGTACACATATATAAATTTAATATTATTACAGAAGAACACAACGAAACCTTACCTCAACGTAATTTTTTTTCTGCTCAAAAACTTACAAGGAGATTGGTTCCAAAATAAACCATATAAAATCTACTTAGTAAATCGTAAGAAAATACCTAACTAGGTACCTACCTATAGGTAGGTATAGGATTTGGTTTCTTTACCTTCATTGCTTTGTTGATTTAATAAGGCGTTTGATTTATTACTTCAACCTTTTATTCAATAAAAACTAAGTAATAAGCGGGCAGATCACAATGCACGCTCGTTTGAGGCTCGCTGTAATTAAGTAAACGAATATAGGTAGGCATTATGAATATATTGGAAAAATTAAGCCTCGAAGTTTGACAATGACGCCGATAAGATAAAGTGAATAAAAGTTTCAGCATGGCTATTTCAATTGTTTTGCAGGTTGACCAGCATGAATCAAATGCTGGCGATGATGGAAGGGACTGAGATCTGCACTGCCTACGGAACATACTTGGTGGTGGGCCCTAGCATCTATAATCGGCCGGAGTTACTTGGGGTTGGTACTAAAATGCAAAGAGTTTTAATGCCACATTTCTTACTAACCTACTTTTAAGGCAACAATTTTTTTTTAATTATTACAGACCAACAGCTACCGCGTCGTGTTCCAACGCCACCGCCCTCGCCCGGCGGTCGATGAACGACCTGCGCCGGCGCCGGAGCCACCGCAACCAGAGCCTCTGTTGTTGAACAGGAACCTAAGCGCTGAGGAAAACGATGACAATGAATTGCCGCTACTGAACAGGCTGAATCTTAATGGCGAAAACGCGAATGAGGGGGAAGATCCAGATCAAGATGTGGATCAGTCTGACCAAGATCTGGATCAGCCGGATCCAGATTCGGATCAGCCAGACCATTAGAATGCTGTGCTGGCAAAAGAGCTGTTACTACCGCAGGAATATTTTGTATAAAATCAAATTGAATACAAATCGTAACAACGTACATCGCACGGCTCATCATACATCAAAATAGTACCTAAGTACCTACCTCCTGCTACTAATATCACCTATTTTAATTCATAAGTGTTTAATGTTATCGATGTTAGAACGATGCGGGTCCGCTCGTATCACTAAGGTACAGCCTATTTTTTATTGTTACCATTTATTTAGGTTTATTATTAATTTCGCCAGAGAAAGACATTAGGCGCAAGACATAAAACACTGGGTTTCGAAAGTCATACCTACCTACAGAATACTTGGTTGACAATTTTGGTAAATTATATAACAAGGTTTGAGAAGTTTTTGATAAAATTATCTTTAGTTTACAAGATATTATCAAAAACTGTTGTGTGTTCTGAGACATATGTTATTGTTAAAATGACATTTACCGCTAGCCACCACTGCTATCACTATCTATTCCAGGTTCTAGTTTTATTTACAGCGATTTGCTGCGAGGCACGGCTACTATATGTCTTGCGCTCTATATAGGAAATAGCAGCGTGTAGCATTTTTTTATATAAGGTACTTAAATTTATTCGTAGATGAGGCTCACTTTGTTTTAATATTATTGTGCTAATTATAATAAAGACAGGTAATATCGGTGTCTATTTATCCACCTGAGTCATATTCGCTTGATAGTTTCATGGCATTTTATTGAGTAGGTAGGTACCTATTTATTTGACGGATTTCTCATTGTCAATATAAAAATATCATATTCAGTCAATAATATTACTATCTATTCAATTAAAAATAATATTCATTAGATCATAGAGTAGTTTATAATAACTACTCTAACTTAATACTTTAAATTGGTGTTTGCCCAAGGGCAGTAGGTGTAGGTATATCTGTGTAGTTCACGGTAAATATCTGTAGCGATCGATGTGTACCTACTACTTACCTATTGTCTCTAAATCCTATATTTCAACTTTCAACATTCCAAACTCTTATTTATCCCACCAGTTATTCACTTACTTTTAATGTTACGTTTACTAATGAATTTTATGTTTTTATACAAATTTTACAAAAAAACATTAGAATTATTAGAAATTGAGAAACCTCCGACACAATGTAATGAATTTATTTAAATTTTTGGAAAAAATATCAATGAAATTATTGTCGGGGGTGGAAGAGCATTGATTTTTTAAAAAACTTTGCTCAAACTTCTGTGATCAAAAAGAATTTTGTAATTTAATCTCGAGTTAACCCCTCCTTTGTATGATTATGTACTTACCTATTAATCTTAGACGTGTGTATTTAAACTTTCAATAAAAAGTAGATTGTCATTCGTGTTTTATTTAACAACTGCATTACCCCAAAATTAGGTTGGTAGGTAGGTAGGTACTTACCTACCTAATATTTATACACCTGCTGGAACCATAATATTAGGTAGGTAGGTAGTTTGCCAAAATTGCCATCAGAACCCTGGGTCCATCAAGCTGGAGACCTGAAATGTATGCCAAGATTGAGTTATGATTTTGTAGTTCCCCAAAACACTATAGGGACAGTCAGCTGCATTAGAATGTATACAATTTGTAACTTTCACAACGGTATTACAGCAATACAATAAACTCTTACACCTCAAAAACTAAAAAGTCATGAAATTAGTTGATGACCTCACTTATTTTTTGAAAATTGTCGTTTAAATATTTTTAGCACTGCTGTGAAACCATTTTGAAAGTTACAAATTGTATACATTCTAGTGCAGCTGACTGTACTTTTAGTTTGTAGTTTAATAGTTTAAAGAGTTATTTGAATTTATGGTGATTCCCAACCCTTTGGTCTCAGGTCCCTGGAGCCACTGGATCTCCGTAACGGAAGGTGGTCGGAGAGTCTGCCAATAGCATTAGTTTTTACAGTAGTTTTTTATGAATTTAAATGAGCTTACCGAAATAAATGGCCTTCAAGTAAGTAATGAAACATCACGCCTCTGAAGCCACCTGTTTCCACGCAACTTAGGGACTAGAGAAACCGTCAATAGCCCAGTATGGAGGACAAAGTTGGAATAATCCAACAAAAGTCTTCCAAAGGAGAGAAGATCTTCCACCGAGCGAGCTTGGCTCAGGGTCCTAGGACCATCACATGATATTCGGAAGTACTTAATAGTATAGTAATACCTACTCAGTGTAGGTAAACTTCGTAAGCGCTATCCAGGATAGTTATTTTCTAGCTCACTAGATGGCACTGCATCACACCCTTTCCCATAGAACAAAGAGTCTTTATTCTTAGCCCTTTCCAGACTAAAGATCGATCCGATGATGGCAGCATTGATATGAGGATGTAAATTGTGTGCCAGCGTTACTCATTATCTATGGTGAGTCGACACGTGGTGAGCAGGATAAGATGACGAAGCCACCGTAGACGCGAATCGTCTACGATGAGTAGAGTTTGTTATACAATCCTACTTGCTACTTGGGTAGGTACCTTCCTAAATTTATTTTAAAGGTCCAGAGCCAGGGATTGCACTGGTGCAGTGCACTACACTGTGTAATTTTTTTGGATGTCTTGAAGGGTTTCGATTTCAAGTTGGAACTTTCAAGGTGTGTTTCAACAACCGCCCCATACCGCTGGCGCTGTATGCATGCTACGAAAGAGGCAAACATTTTGTGTGGGAGGTATCTGCCGTTCTTTCAGGCTCATAGATGGCAGCAGCAGTCAAATTTTGTCAAGAAGGCTGTTATTAGTATTGAATAAAAGACTCATTCTAATTGCTAATACACATTGCTAGGACCACTAGTAATGTTGGTTAAAATAGGTAGGTACCATCGAAACTACACAACTAGAACTTACATTGAAAACTAGAAAAATAATTACCTAATAGAACGAAACCTAGGTACCTACTTATGTTGCTTCCAATAATGATTAGTTTATAAAGAGTTAAAAACAAAGAATATGGACTAAAAGCTGAAAGGATTCTGTGATCGAATTATAAATCCAAATTCCAAATCTGTCTGAGTCAGACGAATAATCTTCTTCTTCTTTTATTTGTGCCAATCAAACGATTCAAAACCATAGAAAAGAAAGACTTCAAGTCCATATTCTTAGTTCAAAACCAACGACAGACCGATTTGACTGATTTGGATAAAAGCTGCTCAAAGCTAAGAATATGGACTACTTATTCTATGGCTCAAAGCCATCGTAAAAGCATGGTAAAAGCCTAAGAATATGGACTAATTATTCTATGGCAAAAGCCATAGAATAAAGTCCATATTCTTAGGTAAAAGCCTAAAAAAGCTGTGTAAAATACTTGAAATCAACAATAACATTCTGTTAGCGAAGTTGTCTGCAGCATATCGGACAGTTGCCGAACAGAAGAGGACGAATAAACAAGCGTTTTTATTATAGGAAAGAAAGTATTCAAGAATGTTATTTTCTACAGATTTTCAGTAGATTTTCAGAGAAATTTTTAAGCCAACACATTAGAAGTTACCCTGATAGGCAGGTGCTATACAAGCCTTAGTATTTGGCGATTTAGATCTTGAATAGTTAGGTTAAGTACTTACCTATATGAATATTTGAAGATTCTTCTTGGCTCATAACAATTTTGAATATATATTTTTAACGGCATTGAAATATTACCTATGTTTTAAATTTAAATGTTTCAAACTGTTAGTTAACTTTTGCTACCGACTGCATCCACCAAGCTAATGTAGTTTAATAAAAGTTAACTCGTCTGTGAAAAAAGGCAGGTATCTACGTACTGGTACTTCGCTTTAGTTCTTATTCTATGCCGGTACCTTACCTACGCACAGAGTATGTAAGTAGGTTTTTATAAACTGTATCTAGCTAGATCTTGTTTTTTTTCTTTGCTTTGCAGTATTCAGTAGTATTTGTGCAATACCTACTTATTCTTTCTTTCAACACTATAAATTTGTTTTTGTAAAGTAAAGTATACAAAAGGAAAGAAATACGCGGATTCTAAGGGTTCAAGTACGGGAACAGGTTCAGTAAGTTACACATTAAAATAAGCAAGGTAAAAAATATGTATAGATAAATTAGGTAGGTAGATTATAACTAAGTACCTACCTAAGATTTAGTTTATCGAGTATGTACCTCAACAGCTATTTAATAAGTATGTAAATGTTTATGATAAAAAGATTCCTGACAATGATATATACCTACAGGGATCCAGGGAAGAAGGCAGAAGAAAAAGGAGGTACTTTAAATATAGGTATAGTTACTTGTTATATATATTATATACTACGCCTAGGTACTTACACTTTGTAGTAGAAGTGATCGGAATCCATGAATAATCCAAGAAAACCGAAAACCGAAAGGTACGCGTTTCAACTTTTAAAATAAAAAGTTAAATAGTACTTATTTTACTAGGTACTTATTTACAGGCTCTACACGTTGGCCAACATTGTGGCAAATGTTGTGACAAAGATATTAGCCAAGAGTTTGTGTTGTCGTATAAGGGTCTCGAATGGAAACCACGAACCCGATAGACTGATGTCATTGTTAGGATCGCAGGAAGTCGATGGATAGAAAAGGGCTCAAAATCATACTTTCTGGAAATGTATGGCGGAGGCCTATATATTATATATCCAGCAATGGACTTCTACAGGCTGTTGATGATGATGATGCCTTAGGCATAGAGGTCTTGTAGGTTTTCTTCAAGGTAGAGCATGCTATATTTTCTAAACCACACACATTGATCTTTCACAGTGATGGCTTCGCTTAAAAGTAATCTGGTGCTCTGAAAATGATAAACAGTCACCCAACCTCCATATTTTGTATTATAGCCACGGAGTTCTGTGAACGGTTTTCTTTTTGTGGACTGCGAAGTAAGTACCTACCTATTTATACCTACTCACCACCTCGGCTTGGCACGGTAGAGTAGGCTGTCCTTGTTACTATAATGTAGTTTTTATGTGTTTTTGTTTAATTTGTAAAACAGTTTTTTAAATTATCCATTACAAACACAAAAAGACCCTTTATTAAATTAGTATAACGAGCCCTACTAAGCAGTACCCCAAACGTTTTCTTCTGTATGATGAATATATCGTGGATAGAGGGCCTAGCACTAGTAGCATCAGTGAACGGACATTACGTGGATAAATTTGAAGTGTGTCGTATAGTAACTACCGACCTAAGGTAACGACAATCGAGTTAGGTACATTGTGCAATAACCATGCAACGTTCTTTAATTTAGTTCAAATGTCAACATGATACGATCAGAAATGGCAAATAGGTATATTCGTGTTGTAAGCCCCTGCATAAAAGCTTGAAATTTTTGAAGATCAGGTTGTTCGTCGTTGGGAGGAAATATTAGGTAATTTCTAATCCAAATAGAGTTAAAGACCGAAAACGTAATATTTTTTCGTTGCGTACCAGAGTTTAGTACAGTACAAAAACGAGTACACTTTACAAAAACGAGTTTTTAAAACACTTGCTTCTCGTTATGTAGGTAATTTGGTACAAATGTCTTGGAAATTGTTACAAGGTTAATTTGGCAATGTGGTTATAATATACGCGTCCCGGAGTAAGGTATTTAAGATTTTATATCATCAAACGTTCATCAAATTCCGTTACTAACTGTACCTAATAGTCTTAAATAAAAGACTGTCTGTAAAGATAGTAAAGCATTTCAAATATCACCTTAGTCTCTGTATGATAAGCTCTAAGACAGGAAATAGATACCTAATGTATTATTTTGTAACTATGTGTAGCGGCTCTATAAAATATTTAAGTCACTGTTAGAATAAATTAAATGGCGATAGAATTATCGGTTAGGTATATTAATTACTGGAGCTCTGGAGCCCTCAGGGACTACTGTATAAATAAAAAAGATCATAAAAGACGACACTGATTAAAAACGGGCAGGGCTTTAAGTTTCAAGTGGGGGCTATGATTGCGAGAAAGATTTCTAAGACTTCGTTTGAAGAAAATATAATCTATCGGTTTCTTTTGCCAGATGTTTATACCCACACTACGCATAATCGATTCTTGCTTAATTGGACGTAATGTTAGGTTAAGCATCTAGAGCTTTTTGGGTTTCGAACTTCCCTTGGCAACCACAGGTGTTCTGTGGTTGCGTTAAGGTTTATTAAAATTATATAAACTGTCTGTTTAGCAATCCTATCTCTGTACCTGCGGAACGTATTATGCCTCCACGAAAACGCTGCCACTGTAGTCTACCACATCTTTATAATGATGTGTTATACTATGCCGCTAGTCGGGGCCATACTTGCAGATAATTTTATTGGGAGATACAGGTGAGAAACATCATTCGGATCAGTAAGTAAATGTTTCTATCCAAGGATATTTTCTATTCGATGTTTTATTTTAGTGTCTCCGAGGCTTTATATTAGCGATATGTTTGTAACATAAGTTTTTCAAACAATTTTTTTTGTAAATATGTACATAAAATATTATATAACACCCAGACACAGAACAAACATTTATGTTCATCACATAAATGTTTTGTTCTCGGTGGGGATCAAACCCACCACCTACAGCCCAGAAGGCGGACTACTACGAACGAGCTGTGACGGCTGTCAAGTAACTAAGCAGGTACCATTTTTTCAGAGTTATTTTGTATTTTTCAATAATCTATTTGATGGGGACGATGCTCACATGTTGCTCCGCGATACCACCGCTCATGCTACCGCCAACGTAAGTTTGTTACCAATTTTAGAATCACTTTATTTAATACAGAAGAAATCTTCTTCTTTCGTATCAATGATTCTCTAGTAAATGGAATCAAATACGTTATATCTAGAAAGTTGCGACTGCCACAGAAGAAATAACCTGTACATATATTTTATTTCTAGTATTACTTCTATGATTGGTTTGACGTTGATTGCCACTGGCACTGGAGGCATCAAACCCTGCGTGGCTGCTTTCGGCGGTGATCAGGTTTTTTTGAATTTTTTTAGTTGGACCTTTTTATATTGATATAATTTTTTGGTGTTCCCGTCCAGTTTTAGAACGCTTATGCTTCATGCTTATAATTTCTCCTGTGTCTGACAGTCCATCCGCCGTGACAGGCTGTAGACAATAAATAAACAATATGGCTAGGAGACAAATTCTAAATGTATGGATTCGACTGCTCTCTCAGTAGTAGAAGAGCTTGTGTGGGGAAGTGCTACCACCATACCTTTTCTGCCGCTAAGCAGAGCTGCAGTTTTCTGGTGTCAAGGCTGTGTATACAATATTTTGTGATAGGTGAAAGTTACCTTCATCAATACACAGTGGGTTCTTAGTCGGAAGTTGGTAGGTACAGCTTTATATCGAAGCTATAGGTACAAATATCGAGTCAACATTCATATTCTTTCAGTTCCGTTTACCTGAAGAAAACCACCGTCTTCAGAGGTTTTTCTCCACCTTCTATTGCACCGTGAACCTAGGTGGATTCATGGGTATGATAATAACTCCTGCGTTGAGGCGAAGTGTCATGTGCTTTGGAGATGATACATGCTACGCGCTAGGCTTTGGTTTCCCTGCTTTTCTTGTTCTTATTTCAATCTGTGAGTCAATCTTGTTTTTATATTACTCATAACTTATAATTATTTTAGTTGTGCCACTATCACGGAGCAAATTCATTATTCCACATAAAAAACAGGAGGCGAATTTACTGATTTAGATTTAGACTGTCTTCCAGAAAGTCTGTGAGAGCATGGACGAGACGCGGCGCTACTTGTGGGAGAAGTGACAATAAAATGTTGCTTCATGTTACAGTTATCTTCATTGCTGGCAAGCCCTGGTACAGAATTAAGAAACCTCGTGATAATATAACACTGAAGTTTGTGTCCTGTGCTTGGGTGAGTAAATGCTTATTAGATTACCCTTCTCTCCACACCAGGATACGATTGATATTGTATGGGGCACAGTTCAATATAAATATTTAGGGTATTTTTTTTAAAACCACTGACATTTCATAACGACCGTATAAAACTAGTGGTTCTGTAAGAGCAGTAGACCTCAAGAGCCATTATAACCATGCAATAACCGACACTTTCCTCGTTAAATAATGCTACGAAAAATTGTCTCCCTTTCCCTTTCATTTGACTTCCAATCAAAAATCGCTATCGACTAAAAAATTTAAATAAATCAAGGAACTTGTGTGACAGTTTTGGCCAAAATCAAATGAAAAATGCAGCCTGTACGTGAGAACAGATAGAAAGACGGGCACAAGCATTTTTTGGCCAATCTCAAAACTGAGGCTTTTTCCTTGCTCGATCAATAAACCTAATCATTGTCATTTTCATGTCAACCAAAAGAGATTGCAACAGACATATCGGTCAGTCGGGCCATTCAAGGACCATGCATTAAAAGACCCATTACGGCCGAATACTCAAACGCAACTGAAATTTGATCACGTTTCAAGTGACGGATTTTTGATAGACTTTCATTGCAAACTGTCAAAAAATCGCATCTTGAGACGTGATTAAATTTAAGTTGCGTTTGAGTATCCGGCCGCTAGTCTTTTTGTAAAATGAAATCTCACAGTTCGTGAAAACTTCGAGGTAGTCTGCGAACTTGTGAGATGGATAGAAGAGCTTTTTAATTGTCTTCCCCAAAAACATAAGCTCTAGAAATTGACTACTATAGAGCGTTTCATCGGATAGTTCCTATGCCGTAATGTTGGCACCCCTGTCTGTCAACAATGTCAACACGCTAGTCGTATCTCCAGGTTTTTCAAGGTTTTAGTAGAATTTCGTGAAAAAATTATGCCTAAAACATTAAAGAGTGGTGAAGAGTGATGGTGTAGAAGGTGAAGAACTTTTGTATAAGAGAAAAACGTAACGAGGCCCCATAAGATGTGTACAAGCTCGGGTTGCCGCCATTTCAGGTTAGTAAAAAGGGTTACCAGCATCAGTTTAGTTAGGCCCTTCATCTATACTAAACTCAAAATAGGTTTTTTGTATTTACTGTTATGCTATCTCTTCCCGATGTTTTAAATACAGTAAGTAAAAGTACTGACAATAGTCAGAGTCAGAAATACCTATATAGATTATACATGTACCTACAGCGTTCTCTAGAGTTATCTCCCCAAATAGAAATAAAATAGAAAATAGAAACACTATACTTCAATTTAAATTTGTCTAGTTAATATATTTTTATAGAGGTTTTCTGGTGCGCTTTCCTTTACACTATAATTATATAAAAATCAAGGGTTTGCCTATAATGACACTACTGAAACGAATTTAAGCGCTTGACTGATGTCAAGCCAACGAAAAAAATAAGTAAATAATAAACATTAAATTTTGTTTTAGGAATATCTGAAAAATCAGTATCGAAAATCACCAAAGAAAGTGAGGTGGCAGCTTCAACTTCGAAAAAAATTACAACACCGCGCAAAAGTGGTCTTCGAAGAAAAACTCACGAACTGGATGACTTCGAACGGTGTGCTACTATAAGACATAAAATACATGAATTATTTATACCGTAATTATTACTGAATAAATGATTCTTAACTTTGACTTTGAATAAAAATAAAATTCCATTTTATTTCTCATTGAACTTATAATTTTAAATTCCCTGCTTTCTTTCAAATATATTATTGATATGAACTAGCTGTTCCCGCGACTTCATACGTCGTGTTGTAATAGGACTTTCATATATGTACATGACTTTTACAACGGTTATGGCTATGAATGGTATCTTATTCGTATAACAGGTAATAAGTTGTAATGTGGATGAAATTTTGAAAACGGACAAGTTTATAACTTACATTAATATAATTTTTAGCTAAATGTTCGAAAGAGGAGATCGTAAATGTCATTACCTAAGGCGCATGCGAAGTCGCGGGTACATAGATACATGATTTTCCTGATTTTATGGTAGCACAAAATGGGTAATAATGACAACACTTATTTTCACTATTACCAACATGACGGCATAGGAACTATAAGATGAAACGCACTATACATGCTGGGTAAGACAATAGCTTTGAATAGCTAAGAAGCTGACAAGATGATGATTTGAAGATATTGTAGCACGCGTTGATGTCTTTTGTTTGAATTCATAAGATTTCAAAGGATTGGCTAGTTTACTTTTTACGACTATGTTATGCAAAGTTAAAGCCAAATATTGACTAGTCAAGGCTTGCACTATTAGAATAAGTCATTGTTAGGCAGAGATGGTCCTACACTAACTTTTTCAGTGACTCATACTTTCTTGAGGCATTTTCTGTGCGTCTTGCGTGCGACAGCCACTCCCTACCTATATCGAAAACAACCTCTCAGGCAGGATTCTAAGCGGGTATTTTAAAAACTTAAGCGGCGGACTCTGTAAATCTTTATACCTATCTATTATTTATCTTTTTTTTTTTTTTTTTCCTGTTGCTGAACAAATTACTTACAACAAAAATGCAGGGCCTCTTTTTTTCCAGTACGCATTCACGCAGCATTTGAAATACGATAGAGGTAAGAGTAATCGTCTTGCGCACTGGCTCGATCACTCTGTTGAGAAATATGGTGAGAAGCTCGTCGAGGATATGAAGATTGTCTTCTCAATTCTCTACCTGTACCTGCCCGTGCCTATATTCTGGTCTCTGTTCGACCAACAGGTCAGTCCTATACTATTTATGTCAGAACTGTAAGTTAGTTTCTACGTTATTTCGTTTTAACTATAAGTTACGATAAGCGTACGAGCTTGAAAACAGTCGTGACTCAATACACAATTGCATACGAAATGGGCTCCGATAATACAAAACAGGAAAAGCCCTATATACTTGGGACTCGGATCCTTATTCAGTTCATATCATATAAATCATTTCACTCGCGGACGAGGAGTTGTATCTAGTGCACAACTCTTCATACATATATTTAGGCAGATTCACACAAGACACGACTCGCGTGGACTCACGTCAACTATCTTAGGCATTTTGTATGTGACAGAGAAAGAGAGTAGACCCGCGCCGTCTGCTCTAGTCTAATCACTTCATATGCAAAGTTTATGGAACCGATAAACTTTCGACACGTCACAACACGCGTCTAATGTCTAATGTCTTTTTGGCTTTATCCCTTACTTGATAAAAATGCGCTTAGCGAGTGAAAAAGTAATAGCGTGTAAATATTTTTTAAAGCAGGGTACTGTAAAAATTACAGACCATAAACAAAGCAAAACGACTTGTTCTTCTAAAAATATGTTGGAAATGCCTTACTTCAAAATTTTGAAATATCTTAAAAATGCTAAGCATAATATTTTATTTTTATGGTATAACAACTAACCTAAAACATACGGGTCCCTCGTGACGATCCCTACAACGTCTTTGTAAGTACTCCGTAGCAGAAGTGGGATAGGAAGTGGGCTGCGGACCACAATGGTCACTGCCAATACCGGTTGTTTTAATTATACTGGCTTTTATTTTTGCAAATGAAAAACCATCAGAAATTATACAACCGTTTCACTGTTTATTTTTTACTACTTTCAGCTTCGTCAGACTTTGAATCATATACATTGATACACTGCATACAAGTGATTAATAACGGAAAATACTCACGAGATTTGTTAACTTTTTTTGTGTGGTCATAGGGCTCTCGGTGGACGTTCCAAGCGTCACGTCTCCGCAGCGAAGTATTCGGAGTAACCCTGATGCCAGACCAGCTGCAGGTGATGAACCCAGCGATGGTGCTGATGATGATTCCCGTATGCCCAGGCGGAGCGTGGCCACTACTGCCCGACTTGGCTCCGCTGCAGAAGATGTTTGTAGGCGGGATACTGGCGGCTTTGGCTTTTCTCTCAGCTGGGATACTGCAAATCGGAATAGAGGTTGGTTCCTTCAATTTGACCCTCTTTATCTTAAAAAATGCTAGTATAAATATATTTTATATTTTGATGAAATAACAAATAACCTAAAACATAGTACGTGTCACCCGATACGGTCCCCTACAAAGTCTCTGTGGGTCTCATTAGTACAATGTCCATTTTCCAAACAAATAATTTTCTGGTTCATCGAAAGTAATGAGGGATGCCTGTAAATAGTGTTATTCAAAGTCAATATTATGAAGGCTAATTAAAACTGCACAATGTTGGGTACATGTACAGTCAGCTGCACTAGAATGTATACAATTCGTAACTTACAGAATGATTTTATAACGTTACAGAAACTTCAAAAATAAGTGAACTTATAAGCTCAATTCACGATTTTTGAGTTTTTACTGTTTAAGAGTTTACTATAAGGTTTTGATACCGTTTTTAAAGTTACGAATTGTATACATTCTAGTGCAGCTGACTGTACTTTCTTTCTATTAAGTAACAGCAAAATGTTGAAAA
Source organism: Electrophaes corylata (assembly GCA_947095575.1). Taxonomy (NCBI): domain Eukaryota; kingdom Metazoa; phylum Arthropoda; class Insecta; order Lepidoptera; family Geometridae; genus Electrophaes; species Electrophaes corylata. The sequence continues at coordinate 5,936,122 of OX352698.1, read as the reverse complement.
ATTCCTCTTATATTTTTACAAACCCAACTAAGATTAATGAAATAAGCTTCGGGCAGGATCATGCACGACCACACAAATATTCTCCGGCACGTAACGATGTTTGCTACTAAAACCCATGTCGGGTTGATAGGTTGCTTAAAAAGTATAATATTTTGTTGTATTCTTGCCATGAAGCTTGCAAGTACTCTTAAATATGTTGCCGTCAAAGAGCTAGTTTTATTTTAACGTGCTTTCGAATGTCCGTTATTTCGTCGTTGTTTTGTTTGAGTCTAAATTGGGAAGTATAATTAATATACTCACCGAGAATAAAAGCTACGCTACGATGGTCGTTACAAAGTGATTTCAAAGCGAGTTTCATTTGAGTCACTTGAATATAAACTCACGTTTGCGCGCTAAGGTTTTTTGTAAATATCGTGTAATAATGTCCAAAAATATGAAGAAATGTCGTGAAAATATGCAAAGGAAGTTAACGTCTTTTAGCCAGATGTTTCGTTCTATAAAGGAGGTATTATTCGGCCGACCAAAAAACGCTTCTGTACGATTTTCTGTCTTTTCTCGCATTTGTAGGTTGCATTTTAGGAAAATAGGGGGTGGGGAGGAAATAGGGAGAAAAAAGAAAAAGCTTTTTGTAGCGTTATTTATCGACGGATTTCAAACAAATTCGTATAATAGGTTTATGATGATGTTATTTGATTGTCATAGTACAAGTTTTGCTTAGTTTGGTACCAGATATATTTAATCCGATAATATTATTTATTTGATCCAGCGGTCGACACTGCAAGTACCAGGGCACTATCAGACGGGATTGGTGTTACTAAACACGCTTGGATGCCCGGTGGAAGCGGCAGTGCGCGGGGAGGGGACTGCCCCAGTAGAAGCGCGTGGCACCGCACTCATGACTCCCTTGCCTCACCGCGCTCTGACCCTCACCGCCAGCTGCCCAGTCAACTGTGCCGGTAGGGTCATGAAGAGGCACGAAGTGAGAGACGAGCTGATGACAATCGCTGCTACGGTACTTATAATAATAATAATAATAATAACGTTGGACAATTCATACAGCATCATCTAGCCCCAAGCTAAGCAGCGCTTGTGTTATGGGTACTAGATGACTGATATACTTAATACTATACATTACATACATAGATATTTTTTATTATACATAGAAAACACCCAGAACACCCGGAATCAATATTTGCAGACTTATCTTCTATTTTTTAGCTTTAAAATATGATTGCCTTTTTAAAAAGAAGTTTGATGCAGTCTTATCAGTTATCTTACCAGTTTTTTATACTACTTGTTGATAAAATCAGCAGATGGCCTACCCGATGCTAAGTGGTAACTATCACCTTGAAAATTACCTCCAGGTCACGCACGTTTGATGGAACCTACGATGTACTGCCTTGTGTCTACTTTAGACCTCATATGTCTATCATTTCACACGTTAGGACACCCAAGCTCTACTTTGGGTACATATATAAATTATTTTTAGAACCGGTTTCTGGAATATTATATTTAGTTATTAGTTAGTTATTATTTATAGTTAGTTATAAATAACATACCTCGTATAAGAGGGGTTCCAGAGACACGGTCAAACATAACGTACATTTGGCACATGGCCACATCTTGCAATTATTGGAGTTCTGAACGTGACAAGTATACATTAGTTGTAAACAGTTCAGCAATCCTAGTTAACAGCTGTAAAACTGCTGAAAATAACCATGCATGGCTTAATGATACGGATTTCCTCATTTCTGATTCTATCTCGCAGTGAAACTCCCAGCATCGTGATAGAAGCTACCTACTCAACTATTTATCAAGTTGGGCTTGTGTATTATTTGCCTATCCTTAATAAACGTATGTTCTATTTTATTCTACGTCGATGGTACGATGGTAAAAGGTTAACGGGAATTAAAATAATTCATAGTACGACTTCTGGCCACTGTTAATCGAGCCACCGACTTAATCCGGTTGAGCACTAAGTAGGCAGAGGTACTTTCTTTACGAAATGTCAATAATTAGATCATGTTTTACGTAGTTGGTAGGTATTGCTATATTCAATAGCGAGACTTTTAAGATTGTTAAAAAAGGTGATAAAAAACAAATACAATCATAATCCAGGAATAACTACTTTGAGGCAAAAACTAACCAACGGGAAAAATAGAAAAATATTCACGTCGAATAGATAACGTTTGACACTCGAAATAAAAAAGGCTGCGTATAAAATAATGTGAGAAACCTGTGACAGCCAGTTGCCTTTGCTACGCTCGTAGCTGTGCGTAGCAAGGTTTTTAACGTCGCATAGCGGCGTAGAGTTCTTATAGATTTACACAATTTTTTTTATTTTTTTTATTTTTAGTACAACTTGCTGATGAAACAAGCAGATGGCCAACCTGATGTTAAGTGGATACCATCACCTATAACAAAGCATTGCCTCGCCAGTCACGCTCGTTAGGAACGTCACCTACGATGCACTACTCAGCGTCCATCAACCTGATGCACACAGGTGTTAAGCCTCATGTGCCTGTAATTTCACCGGCACCCACACCCTTCAAACCGGAACACAGCAAGCTGCAACAATTTCATTGTTAAGACGATATACGCTTAGATATCATAGCAGACACAGGTTAGATAGTTTTATTAAAATAGAGATGGCATTACCTGACTGAATGCACAAGTTCTACGTTCCAAAGTTAAGAAGAAATTGCAATGTACCGTGTGTTGTATTGGTAAGCACGGCTTAGTTTTTACCGTTTGTGCTTTAAAAGAAAAAACAAATGAATTATAATAGAACTGATGGTTCTTTTGATTTTGGATGGATTCGTTTATTTGTCTGCAAAGACCCTTTGTTCAGGCTGATAATGAAATGGTGAAATAACTACTTTATAAGACACTTATTTTATTGTAGGTACAGGGTAGGATCCTCGTTGAGGTGGTATTTAAGCCTGAGCGATTGACTAACTTACAGTAATTATGAACCATAAATTATCAGAAGCACCAAGTTTGAACTAACGACCTTGGGATCAAAAAAAGGGCCGCTCGTACCTACTAGACCACCGGTGATCTAAAGGGTTCATACCCCGACGGGCACCAATGGATTTTTCCGTTCGAAAAATGTATCTGCGCAATGCCAGGGCTCTCAAACGGTGAAGGAAAACATCGTGACGAAACCAGTCAGTATTCTAGTCTAGTATTCTCGGTGATGGGTTTATCATCTGTCACGTATGGAATACTTACTCCTGCAAAATGTGGGTATGTACCAAATGTACTATCTGGACGTACCTTTGACTACCGCGAACTTAGACATTATCGAAGAATCTCGTGTAGGTACCTACTTGGTACTAAAAGATCGGAGGGGATATCCACCGTGAGTGGGGATTAAAGTCGTGATGCTACTGTATATTATATTACTTTTTTTGCGGCGGCAGAGGCACCAAGCAGCGGCGGCGAAGTTTACTGAAAACGGGCAAAACCAATTCTCTTCAATTTGCATGCGATTTAAGTTGAATTTAAATAGAATGGTTGGATTTGACGGCATAGCTTGGTGTGATGTGTCTGTAAACAAAACGAGATTGGATTCTAAGCGGGTGGTAGTGACGACGTTCGATTCTATTGCAAATCTCCCTGCCATGCCAGGCCTGTGTCACTTACGAATTGCATTCAGTAAAGTGACGCACTACATTTTATTTGAGCTCTTGTGTATATTGATTGTATTGACGACCGATGTGGCGCGGCGGGTGAGTGTCCGCCTGCGACGCAGGAGGTTGCGGGTTCGATTCCCGCCTTGGGATAAATGTTTGTACGATCTGCAAATATTTATTCCGGGTGTTCTGGGTATTTTCTATGTATGATAAAAAAAATATCTATGCATGTAATATTGTATTGTATTAAGTATATCAGTCATCTAGTACCCATAACACAAGCTCTGCTTAGCTTGGGGCTAGATGAAGCTGTGTGGATGGTCCAGCATTATTTATTTATTTATATATACCCTTGTCTGTATTTATCACTGCCTGGAGAAGTCTACTGTTAGACATATGCCTGAGCCTATAACTTCGACGCTTTCTCTGTATATTGACATTATTAAAGAAGAAAGAAGAGGAAAGAATAATGAATAAATCATTATTCTTTCCACGACCTTAATAATGTCATTGATTTCTTTTTTTTCTTCTTGGTCTTCTTATTCAGAAAATATAAACCATTTTCTGAAGTAACTCTACCAAGGTTTTGGGTTTTGTATTTCATAGACATTCTTAGAAGTAGCGCATACATGCATATGCCACAACTGAGCACTTTTAATTTATGTAGGTATCAGTAAAATAATATATTTTAAAAACATTTATACATTGATATTTGCTCTGACGGACGTAACTTTGCGATGCCCCTTTTATTGGTAATGACTTTAATGAGTCTGAAATAGTTCGGGAAGGTTTGATTGAGATTACAGCAGTATGATACAGCACTGAGGGTATGTGATGCCTGAGTTGTACTGCAGATGAGAACGCGCAACATTGCTCCGAACGACGCGGAAGTGATTATCTACGCTAATTGGAATGGGATTGACTCATGATTGGGCTATAGTGACTTCCATATTGGCAATCACCAACAGGCAATCTCCGTCATGCTGGCATAAATACGACGTGCCTTCATGGAACTCGATGCTTTTCACCTTAGTTGAAAATGTGTACAATTTATTTTGACTCTACAACGTGTTTAGCCTCTTTTGCTTTAGGGTTCCGCACCCAAAGGGTAAAACGGGACCTTATTACTAAGACTCCGCTTTCTGTCTGTCCGTCTGCCACCAAGCTGTATCTCATGAACCGTGATAGTTAGAGAGTTGAAATTTTCACAGATGATATATTTCTGTTGCCGCTATGACAACAAATAGGTACTAAAAAGCAGAATAAAATAAATATTTAGGGGGGCTCTCATACAACAAACGTAATTTTGCCGTTTTTACTATCGATAACGGTACGTGCTCGCGTACCTACTTCGTGCGCGAGCCCGACTCTCACTTGGCCGGTTTTTTATTACGAACTGTAACTTCCACACTTTTAATTTGTTTAAAAGCCCCAAGGCAAAACGTAAATAGCTTTGATTGAACGGGCTTTAAGAGACCAGTCAATTTTTATTCACTTGGAAGCGTTTTAATTTCTACAATGTCATCTCACTTATTACAATCATCGTCATTAGTCTAAATGAGACCTGTGCTACCATAGACCTCCTCATATATTAAGAGGTCACCTCGCTTAGCAGGTGATTGGCGTGACTGCAGTAGTGTACAGGTACTCAGGATGAAGCTCAGGAAAATATTTAAAACGGTAGGTAGGTTATAAAGGCAATAAATAAATCAACAACATGTACCAACATTAAAAAAATGTTTATTACATAAATAAATACATTTCGATAGACGTTCACTCAAAGCTCTAGATTCTAATATAGGCCAATAACATGGCCTATTACTAACTACCTACCTATACTTTTTATATTCGTTTTTTACAGTCCACGTGATTTTGCGATTCCTTACTTATGTCAATGAACCTTACTATAGTAGTTTTTATGACAAGATTACGATCACTTGTAATGCATTTGTTTTTATTAATAGACCAATCAAAATCATGCACCATATACAATGAGTGAGATTTCCGATAGTCTATCCCTAAGAATAATAAGGACTAAAGTGTCTATCCGATAGCCTAAACTACTATTTATTCTGTGAGAATAATTCAAACCGCGAAGTCAAGAACGCAGTGTGGTTACGGTGGCACCCTTCGGCCCAAAGTTCATGGGTTCAAAACCAATGAGCTTTTCATTTGGATTTACATACCTATTCAATACCATGCAGTGCTCTCAAAGAAAGGAAAAACATTGTAAGGTAGCACTCTCATGAATTAAACAAGTTTATCATGTGACATGCATAGGTTAGCGTTTTGGATTCGGTTATACTTTTGTGCGTAAAATGGGCATAACATTTAAAATATAATGATTTTATCAAAGAGTATTAAAAGAGTTCTTAGTGAAGGGCTCGTCCGTGAAAGTACTATCACCATGCCGATTTCTGCCGCCAAGCAGCTCACTGTGTTCCAGTTTGAAGGGTGTGGGTGCCGGTGTAATTACAGGCACACGAAGCTTGAAGCCTGTATCAGACTGATGGACTCAGAGTAATGCATCGTAGGGCATTTTAACCTAACATCAGATGGGCCATCTGCTTTTTCCATCAGCAAGTCATATTAAAAAAAATGACTTAACATTATGCGTAAAAACTAATTTTATTGAGACTTACCTTTGAATAAGATATGTTTTGATTCATTTATTCTCCAAACAATGTTACGACAGATAATCTAAATTGGATTTGAAAAACAAGGTCATTAAATATTCTTATCTTACAAAGCTTCAAAGCTATTTTTATTAGGTAAGTACTGTCCAAGAAACAATAAAGATCTTTCTGCAAATTATGTTAATAAAACTACAAAAGGTGGAAAACTCGAGTGGTCTTTGATCATATTTTTTATTCATTCTCCATTTTCGTGAAGTTCATTCTCAGAACCAATTCCATGTCGTCCATTTGTTTTCTTTTCAGTTTATGCCTATCGTTATTGGACAGAATTCAGATGATCAAATAACACTCTACTACATGGATCCAAGTCCGTTTCTGAAGTCCTTGACCGGAAAACCTAAGTTAAAGTTAGTACAATTACGAATACAATAACAACTCTTATAGCCTCATGATGTAACACGAGTATTAACACATATGCATTGCTCTTAACCCAAATTAAACAGATTAACAAAATTGGTTAATTTATTTAAAAGACGATACAAAAACAATGAATAAAAATAATATTGTTTTGAATACCCTCTCTCTAAATACTTTCTCTCCTCTGACTACCATATAAAGTCGTACATAGTTATTGAGTATCAAGAGATCTTGGGGTATATTTGCACTTGTATACCTATAATAAGTCAAACCTATAATTGAATAAATGTTTCGTTTGCACAGAGTTGTGTACGTGGGCGATACAGGACCTAATAAGAACGTAACAATTGCTGTGGAAACGGAGAAGAGACTCAGTGACATTTATTATGTATCAGAAGCGCCCGTCGACCACCTCGGCGAGTCAGCCTACATGTGCATGCAACCGGGAAAGTGAGTACATTATTAATGAAATAAAAAGTTTACAGCGGATATAACTGACTAAGCAATGCATTAGTTAGTTCGTGCGGTCAGTTTTAGTGACCCAGTTTTATAACAACCTACCTTGTGACAGGATTCTACCAACGTTGTTATATAACATAACTATAATAATAATAATAATAATGCTGGACAATCCACGCAGCATCATCTAGCCCCAAGCTAAGCCGAGGTTGTGTTATGGGTACTAGATGACTGATATACTTAATACAATATATTACATAGATATTTTTTATTATACATAGAAAATACCTAAAACACCTGGATTAAATATTTACAGATCGAATAGATATATTTGCAGAACTTTGTTATGTTCATCACACAAAAGTTTGTCCTCGGTGGGGATCGAACCCACCACCGACAGCACAGACGGCAGAGCTACTAACTGAGCTGTCAGGCCAGTTTGTATTATTCAGGTGCATAGTCTAAATCGATATTCAAATATAAAACGACTGGGCAATTTTCACCCATCTCCTTTAAAAAAGGAAAAATTCAAATTATGAAATTCATTAGTGCTTTATTGGAGTAGTCCTTTCATGCGCTTTCAGATGGCTTGCGTGCCCAATTTAATTTAGGAAAGACTGAGCGTATTTTCGGCATGTCAATATCCTTCCCCGGCGTAACTATAAATGACTAGCTGACCGGTGCCCACTTCGTTGGGCGGTAAACATGTTTACTTACAAATCTTAACTGAAGTAGTACTCGATGTCACCAACAGATGGCGTTAATACGGCATAAAATAGCGGCCGTTCGCAGTTTCGCCAGCGTGGCAGTTTATATCAGTTCCCGTTATTTTTTCGGGATAAAAAGTAGCCTAAGTTACTCCTTGTTACATTAGCTATCTGCCAGTGAAAGTCCCGTCGAAATCGGTCCAGCCGTTCCAGAGATTACACGGAACAAACAGACAGACAAAAATTTAAAAAAATGCTATTTTGGTATATGTATCGTATATACATTCCTATGCATGTAGTAAAAAGCGTTATTTTAATATTACAAACAGACAATTCAATTTTATTTATTTGTACAGATTTTGTCATAAAACTATATGACATTATGAATAAATGTCCTTTTTATAAAACACCTGCGTAGGGAGCCGACCTCGCGTCAGAGCCGCGCGGGTACCTAACTCATAGATCTAAACTACTCCCCTGCACGCGCACTCCCAACTTGGTGACGCTCACTTCGCAACGGGCCGTGCAGCAGAAATCGTAATATTTTAATTTCGCCATAACTTCAAAACCAAACGTCCAATTTTAATCATTCAAAGACTAAATATTATCTACATGAACTGTACTTAGTGATAAAATAATTTATTTCGATAAGGATTAATAGTATGAGTAAAATAAATGCGTTTAAATGTAGTCCAAAAAAATTCAAGATTTTTAAATAAAAAAATGGTTGTTGTGCCTCACTCGACATAGATAGGTATAGTGTGTCGCGGACTTTTTTTGTAGATATTTATAAGATCTACAATTATTTAGGACATTTTATGGTTCTATCTTTTATAGTTTAGGCAGCGTACGCAAAATAAGTAACCTTTCTAGTTGATTTTTTACACCTAGTGTCCGAAAAACTCAAATATTTTAGGGAATGCTATTTTTTTCCAAAATAAAATTTAGCCTATGTTACTTAGTGATAATGTAGCTTTCTAATGAAAAAAGAGTTATCAAAATCGGTCCTGTACTTTTTGAGTTTATTCGTTACATACAAAAATACAAATCTTTCCTCTTTATAATATTAGTGTATATGTCTACTGTGGCCATTGTCTAGCCTATTTTAAATATCTATTTTAATTAGTTAGCTTCAGTATTTCTTTTTGTACGTTGTGTTGTTATACCTACCATAAAATAAGGACTAAAGTAAGATACCTTCTGTGCTCGCTCATCTGTCTAGCCTACCTAATTATATGTTTGGTGTATCGTATCAGTATTAATGTGTCAAATAAATAATTTTCTATTCTATTCTATTCTACTGATAACAATGCTTCTTAATTATGAATTTAAACAATAGGTGTAACAATGGAACACTAGTTTAGGATTCAAGTAAGTTCAGGACTGCATTCAAACATCTGGTTATATTCTTAAGTCTTTAAAATTACGAGATTATAATCTTAGAATACTGCCCAGAAGATTTAAACCCATTCATTGAATCTTGTCTTGAACTTTTCCAATAGGTACTCATATGTGCAAAGAATTTATAACACGGCTGTGAACGCAAACCGTACGTGATTTTTCATAATTTTGCTAAAGAAATCTTTTTTTAGAATAATGGCATGCATACCTACTGACATTTGTGTATTATTTCAACCTTAGCATTTTTAAATAGTTTTATTTTGTATCATGCCTGTTTCCATTGGGGTAGGTAGAGACCACAGATTTTTACTTACTACGATCCTGGCATACTTTTTAGGGTTCCGTACCCAAAGGGTAAAATGGGACCCTATTACTAAGGCTCCGCTGTCTGTCTGTCTGTCTGTCTGTCCGCCTGTCCGTCTATCACCGACTGTATCTCATGAACCATGATAGTTAGAGAACTAAAATTTTTACAGATGATGTATTTCTGTTGCCACTATAACAACAACAAAACTAATCTATTGCTCTATTCTCAGCTATTTTCCTGATTGAGTTACTTACACCGAAGTCTTCCCCTTCCAACAGTTCCATTTGCACTAATATGATGCACCTGTTTCTTTCATTTATCCTCTCTACATGTCCAAGCCATATAATCTTGCCATTTCCTACTTTGATTACTATCTATTCTTTCACTCCACTTTTCGCTTATCACATTGTTCTTACTCTATCGCTAAAATTAATACTGCGCAACGCTTTGTCGGAGCATAACTGTAAACCCAATTACTGTCAACCCAATTTCAAGCAATAAATATACTTTGACTTTGACTTTGTCTAAAATGAGAAAAAAAAACAAATAAAATGTGGAGTGGATTATTGACGAGACAAACATATAATGGCTCACCTGGTGTGAAGTGGTGAACGTAAAAGGTTAGACTTAAGGATTATTTGTGGACATTCTGTGGACATTATACTGTGGTGGATATTTTTTTTACACAATCGTACCTACTTGGTTGTAGGTATTCCGAGGACCGGTTGCGTTTTATTGGGGTACCGTTGTTATTTTATTCCAGGTTACGAGCTATATTTATTCCAAGGTTCATCCAAATCGAAACACTGTAATGTTGTCTTTGCAGATTTAGATGGCGAGCGAGTAGTGCCGACGGCGAAGTCTCAGGCTCGGGAGAAGGTTACCTCCGAGCTGGTGGAGTCTACGTGTTGTGTGTGAGAGAACGCATGGGACGCTTGGACGCCGCAGTACTACATGCTCCGAACCCTCCGAACGAACTCCACTTGGCTTGGATAGTGCCCCAGTACCTCCTCGTGTCGGTTGCAGAAATCATGTTTGCAGTTTCTGGACTGGAGTTCTCTTTTACACAGGTACATTATCAGCAAATCACTTGCGGTATTTTCATTAAATACACTGAGAAAAATGAAAAGCCAAAAGTGCCGTTATTACGGCGATTTTGTTCGTATGAAGGCAAAGAACCGACCAAACGTAACAAACGAACAGAAACGCCTTATAAAGTTGTTCCGGTTTGTTCTGTTTAAGTGTAACACTTAAACAGAACGACTTAAACGCTGCCGATTGTCTATGATTGGATTTGCCATTATAAAAAACCATGATCACTATAGGCCATATGGCCGCAGTGATACCAAAGCCGCAGAAATATAATAAATAAAAAACCATTAACCACTGAAAACCACTGAAAAGAAGTCTGGCAAACGTTAGATACTTGCCTGTCGGAAATATCTAACGTTCGCCAGGTTTCCTTTCGCACACATCATACCTACACTGAATGTAGCCGCGGCAAGAATCAAAAGTGCACAATAAATGTCAGTTTGTTTACCGTCTGCAAGGATCCGTTACGAAATGTTGATACTTTTAGACTTCCTGCACCAAATAAATATTGTGGTACAATAATAAATTGTGCCTCGAATGGTTTCTTCATTTTTTATATAGAGACGGAACAACCTCTGCTTATTAGGTACCTCTCCACATTTATCTGCCTTTGCGAGCTAAAGGGATTCTAATAATTCTAATAATAATAATGCTGGACAATCCACACAGCATCATCTAGCCCCAAGCTAAGCAGAGCTTGTGTTATGGGTACTAGATGACTGATATACTTAATACAATACATTACATACATAAATATTTTATATTATACATAGAAAACACCCAGAACACCCGGAATAAATATTTGCAGATCGTACAAACATTTATCCCAAGGCGGGAATCGAATCCGCAACCTCCTGCGTCGCAGGCGGACATTCGCCCACCGCGCCACATCGGTCGTCATATCTCATATACTGCAGTGGAACAAGATAGGCTAAAAATAAATAAGAAAAAATACTACATGGCCAAAAAACTAAAAAAATATAATTGAAATCTTTTTTAAACCATCGATAACTATTGAGATGATACAACTGTATTAAAATGCTAGATAATAATAAAAAGATGTACGTACCTCATACGTTTTATTATATCGGAATGAAACGGCGTACATCAACCAACATATTATGTATTAATTACTAGCATTGTAAATTTTCAATGCGTTAGATACAGGATAAGTGGATTTACGTTACACCGAGTCGAAGCCGGGACGAGCTCATGTGATCCAATGAATTTGAACTCTATTTATTCAATACACGTGTTGAATTTGTATGTGTCAGTGTCCGTGCTATAGACCGGGGCTGTGCCGGGGCGCCGGCCGTCAACATGAATCTATATCGTTGCACAAATACAAAAAGCTAGCCTACCATAAATGTTATCCGATATTTCGGAGCCAAACGACACATGAACGAAGTACGTAGATTATCCGCTCGGAACACTAAACCTTAGTTCTAAGCAGTTCTAACAGTTATTATTGTACCCTGAGGTTTTATCGGATTTATACTTATATAGGTATACTTGGTATGGTTATACCATGAAATACATCTTTTCCGGAATCGGCACCAAAGATCGAACGGTCATCTATTGTAAGCCCATTTGTCAAGTTCTCCCAAATGTAAAAACGTTCGTAACCAAGTATATCCGAAAGAAGAATCCGAAATTTCATTTTTTTCAACAAAAGTCGATTTGAATCTACGTAAATAAGGTTAATGGTGTAACAATGCATGAGTAGCATGGGCACGGCCTGGCTCCGGTCCGGTATACCGTGAAATTACCCTAAAGCCTTTGTTTAACGGAGAGAATGAATGGATTTGAAATATGCAAACAAGCTTCATGACTCAATCACGTCGCGTCCTTGTTAACTAGGGATTCCAAATAAAGCAAACATTCACAGCCAGTATGAATTTATTCTATGCCAATATCAATTACGTTGGCTCAACTTATTGTTCGCTAAAATAGGCTTACTTAATGCTTTAAGTAAGCATTAACTAACATCAAGCAACTAAGCACATGTTTAATATTTGAAGTGCTTATCTTTGCTTTCTTTTAATTATATTATAATGTTTGTGTAAGGTTAAGAGCGAACATAAAGTATTCATTAATGTTATAGCTAAACACTAGATAGACTTGTATGATGTTTCGCATAATGAATACTTTATGTTCTAGAATGATCTAGCCTTAAACTCATTTTTCAATCTTGTACTATAGGTACATTTAATTATAATAACCAAATACATAGCAAACATTCGTGTTCATTCACAATAATATGCATGTAAGTATTCTAGTAGCTTCAGGTTCCTGTAATACAAGATTTGCTGAAACTAAGTAGCTCTGTAGAAGCGTAGATATGATTTATTGAATATAACGGGTTTTAAATAAAAGGGCTTAGTGTGTAGTTTTATAGAGAAACGTCTTATGAACTAGGTAGGTAAGCAAATAGCCGCACCAGTTCCACACGAATTCTTAAAAAACAGGCAGTATGTGTTTGTTGGTTTTGCGACACACTTGGCAGTGCCATCTAGTGTGCTATCTGGCATAATGCAAGTTTGTTTTGCAGGCACCAAAAAGCATGAAAACGATCACAATCGCCGCCTGGTACGTGTCGGTCGCCTTCGGGAACCTGATTGTGATTCTGGTCGCGCAGACGAAGATCTTCGAGTCCCGGGTAAATGGATTGCTTGAACCGTAATTGCTAGAGTGCTAGAATGCTTACCTACTCTCCTTTTGGTGTAATGTCGTTCCACCAAGTTTTTATAAAAGGCGTATTTATATTCTTAGAACGTACATGGAGCCTTTAACGTTATTCTTAAATATACAAAGGGAGTTAATAAAACAGTGTAGGCATTACTCATAATCCAGACACACGGTAGCAGTGCGTCTGCCGAGTTTGGAAAAGAAATGAGAGACGAACCGGGCCGAGGCAGCGGCGGGCGGCGGCGCGTTGGTAGCAGTGTACATTTACACGAGTCTTTTGACACCCCCAATAACTCAGACACTAAGAAGCCTATACACATTTTGCTTGCTTAGTAAATCCTCCTTGGATACTTTTGAATCTATAAACTTTATTACTATGGCTAAGTTCTTGAGTTATTAAGAACAGAAAAGCGCATGGGCCAAGTTTGGTAAATGAAGTTGCGGTCGACGGTATTGCTGATTAAGGAATTGAGGTGTGAACGGGTGCCAAACTTTTTATTCTTAAAATTTTAGTGAAAGGCTCCTAAAAAGCATATAAAAGAACTACCTCCATACTTTTTTCTGCTGCCAATCAGCGTTCCTATATTTTGGTCTGAAAGGTGTGGTGCTAGTGAAATTACAGGCACATGAGACTTAATATCCACTGGACGCATAGCAGTGCATTGTAGAGCACGTCTCAAACGCGTGTATCATGCATGGCAATGCTTTGTTATATATTGACGGTAGCCCCTCCACATTAGGGGAGCCATCAACTTGTTCCGCCAACAAGTTGTGTAAAAAGAAGTCATAGTCATTGGAATGTAGCTCCACGTTATATGATTTGGTAGTTTGAATATAACAAGAAGCATTTGACTTTCAGAGCAACGCGGAACAGCTTAAGCCCTTCATGCTAATTTCAATAGCTGGGATTCACGTGAATTCCCGTTAACAATTTTAGTTTCATACCTTGTAAATACGAAGGAGAGGTACTTTACGCGACACAAAGTTAGCATTAAAGCATACTTAGTGTATCGTAGTAACATTGAAGTCGGGTTTTGCTATAGACTAAAGGTTTTGAAGTAAATACTAAAGCTTTATTCAAATGAATATCTACTGTATGTTGGTTACCATAGAGCGCATAGTTCTTCACGTGCACCAACAACCATAGACTTATTTGAAACTGTGCAATGCTTTCGGCTCAGTTTAACATAGATTACCAAGAAGTTTTACGAATTCCATAATGGTACATCTCTATTAAAACTTAGAGCTACAGTGGAATATTTAAGCATGGATGGATAATACTTAAGTTTATGCATCTTACTTTATACTTCAGCTTTAAGCCACTAATCGGTATGCACTTGGCTTTAAAGGCGTCTACACTATACAGTTTACCTACTAGACTAGTGAATTAGAATTGAACTAGTGAGCAAACGTTGTTTTTGCTCGGCAAAACAAGGCTCTTATCAGAAATCTGAGACCAACATGCCTTTGTTAGCATAGCGTTTACTGCAGTATTATTTTCGTTGTGCTAGAGCTTTAGAGGGTAAAAACACTTGTGCCGTAAACTTAATGGGATCTCGAGACGCTGACACAAGCGCGCCGCATCTCGCTTGCAGAATTCGTCAGTCAGTGAATAAATCCAGGCAAGCGTTCGTTATAATGGGGTAAAATAAAACATCTCACTTTTAGATACGAATTTGTATTTAGAGTTTTAAAGCGTGTTTTTTGATAGAATGTAAACATCTAAATTAGACATGGTTAAAACCATAGGTACACCTTAGTGTAATCGTCATATTTACGTCACGTACGTGGTACGCGCTATAATACGAAATGACATGTAATTTAAAACTCGATGCCGCCGTGGTACCGTGGACGGTCGCAAACGTCGCTGCCTTGATTATGATTACAGTAGGTATATCTGCATGGTCTGATACCTAAAATATTTTTTTTTTCAAAACGTTACACACTTCTTATCATTTTGACATACCAATCATCATGTCATGGTCCACTAATGGTGAGTAAATCTCTCGTGTCATAATTATAATCGTAATATGGCATGGCATAATCATGATACATTATACTTTTCACAAGTGAATCATGATATTTTATTGTGTTCATAAAGTATTATCTGAGCATAGATTTAAATTTAAGATTTAGGTTTAGATTAAGGATTCTATTTTTTAAAGCATTGAACTGTTATAATACCCATCACAAACCTGCTGAACAAATAAACTGGAAATACGGGAGAATTCGTTTGAACGCATTTGCAATCCGTTCAACCAAAAGTTTTACCGCAAAATTTAATTAATACTCAGGCAGTTGTCGATAGGTACTATTTACTTAGAATTGATATCGCCAACAAGATTATTCTCTCTTAAATTCGTCGCTCAATAATTTCATCACCATGTCGAATTCATATTCATAGAATTTTCAGCGGTGTTCGTGATTTTTCTATTTTGCTGAATTCAAATTCATATAATTTAT
This sequence comes from Electrophaes corylata, assembly GCA_947095575.1. Taxonomy (NCBI): domain Eukaryota; kingdom Metazoa; phylum Arthropoda; class Insecta; order Lepidoptera; family Geometridae; genus Electrophaes; species Electrophaes corylata. The sequence continues at coordinate 5,920,314 of OX352698.1, read as the reverse complement.
TTACCCCGTTTGGGTTGCATCGGTACAAATGTTATTTTCGGACGAATGAATTTTTGTGGCTAGTCTCTAAATTGGATATTTTTCGATTGGGATGAATATAAAAATATATTTTTGGCCTGGAGAGGGCAATTAATAGTTTGTATAAAATGTGGAATACTGCCCACGGGTTCAAGGATTTTTTTGTGTGGTGATGAGTGGTAAAATGTATATTATGCATAAGCACATTACATATACACTGATTCTTGGTCTATAGGCACATTTTATTTTCGTTCCTAATTTTTTGTAAAATAGGTTTTTCAGTAATAGTTTGTAACATTTATATTAATTACGCAGTTTATAGTTTTTTTTAGCAAATGGGAGAAAGAAAAACTTTATTACTAGGGACAGCTTAGAGATAGATTAGTAGTAACTCTACTAGTATTTTTGAGAAAAAATTAAAGAGAGCACCCCTCTTTGTGGAAAATAAGTAAAGACAAAATTACATTATACCACCCGCGTATCGCGACGCGTAGAAACCGCGTTTTCAGTTAAATTCAATTCAATCATTTATTCCACCCTTGACAAATTTTGTACTCTCGAAAAAAGTCACATATAAATTACGTAAACTCACACAGAAATAGGTAAATTTAGTATATAGCCGATACAGCCGAGCCGATTACATTAGAGCAGACCCGCATGGTGTAGATGTAGAATGAAGTGTCGTGGCGTGATCACTCGCTTCTGATTTGCGTCTGATCCCACACTACAGAGGTCTGACGCGTCAGGCATCACGCAATTGACACGCGTTCCGGCGTGTGGTAGTCAACTCAGATAGACTTATGCTCGCATATTCTTTCTAATTATAACATATAAGGAAAACTGGATTACCTACCTTTATTTTTACCACTTAAGCCAATCTATCTTTGTAAGGTGTATAAAATATAGAAATATGTAAAGGTTATGCAAGTAGTTGTTTTATACAACTTGCTGATGGAACAATCAGATGGCCCACCTGATTTTAAGTGGTTACCATCGCCTATAACAAAGTATTGCCTATATAATAACAGATTTTAATTAATAAAACTAGAGTACTAACTAGAGACTAATATACCATTTTAGAATTTTGGTTTGTTGTGCCAATTTTTTTTACATCCCATCGAATGAAAAGAGAAAATATTTCAAAATTTAAAAAAAATAATATTGTACAATTGTTTGTGTAAAAACAACAGGCATTCTGGGATATTTAAGGGTTGATGTAGATAGCAGAGCTACTCAGTTTGCCGATACAAAACAAAAATTTGAAATATTTAAAAAAAATGTGGTCCACATTTTTTTTTTAAATATCATAAGGAAAAAATTTTTCGTTGGATTTTAGAATAAGTTTTTAAATTCAAAATAAATTGAGATACTTTTTTTATTCAAATAGTCATCAGTATATCCACGCGCTGTGCCCGCTTATTTATATGTAGTTAAATTTTGGGATACGTTGTATATGAACTTCCTTTATTAGGCAACAGAGTTCTTCGTTTACGCCGTCGTGCTCGCCGGAGCTATGCTGGTGTTTCTGCGGATGGCACAGGGTTACCAGTCGAGGAGCATAGAAGCAGATGACACCTCTTCCGAAAGCCGACCCTTGCTGCACCATCGCTCAAAGGTTTGTTATTTAGAAAAAGTAAGAAAAGAGATGCCTGGGTATAGGAGGTAGTAAGAGGTATACCTACATCTAAATTTTCCATTTATTACCAAGTTAGTATACTAGCAGCGACTATGGGCTTGCAACCTGTCACGGAATACCAACTACTGCAAAATAAGGTTTTAAACCAAATGTAATTCCTGGACATACCTTTGACTACCCTGCTTAGACATCTTCGAAGAATCTATAGTATGTGCTTTGGTACTATGATACCTATATATCTACCGTACTTAGGGATTAAAGCTTAATTATAAGCATATGAAATTCAATGATAGTAGGTAGTGATGTGAAATTTAAGCAACGTATATAAAACTAGCTGACCGGTGCCCACTTCGTTGGGCGGTAAACATGTTTACTTACAAATCTTAACTGAAGTAGTACTCGATGTCACCAACAGATGGCGTTAATACGGCATAAAATAGCGGCCGTTCGCAGTTTCGCCAGCGTGGCAGTTTATATCAGTTCCCGTTATTTTTTCGGGATAAAAAGTAGCCTAAGTTACTCCTTGTTACATTAGCTATCTGCCAGTGAAAGTCCCGTCGAAATCGGTCCAGCCGTTCCAGAGATTACACGGAACAAACAGACAGACAGACAGACAAAAATTTAAAAAAATACTATTTTGGTATATGTATCGTACATACATTCCTATGCATGTAGTAAAAAGCGTTATTTTAATATTACAAACAGACACTTCAATTTTATTTATTTGTATAGATTTTGTCATAAAACTATATTACATTATGAATTAATGTCCTTTTTATAAAACACCTGCGTAGGGAGCCGACCTCGCGTCGGAGTCGCGCGGGTACCTAACTCATAGATCTAAACTACTCCCCTGCACGCACACTCCCAACTTGGTGACGCTCACTTCGCAACGGGCCGCGCAGCAGAAAACGTAATATTTTAATTTCGCCATAACTTCAAAACCAAACGTCCAATTCTAATCATTCAAAGACCAAATATTATCTACATGGACTGTACTTAGTGATAAAATATGGGATTAATAGTATGAGTAAAATAAATGCGTTTAAATGTAGTCCAAAAAAAATTGAAGATTTTTAAATAAAAAAATGGTTGTTGTGCCTCACTCGACATAGATAGGTATAGTGTGTCGCTGACTTTTTTGTAGATATTTATAAGATCTACAATTATGTAGAACATTTTATGGTTCTATCTTTTATAGTTTAGGCAACGTACGCAAAATAAGTAACTTTTCTGGTTGATTTTTTACACCTTGTGTCTGAAAAACCCAAATATTTTACGGAACGCTATTTTTTTTCCAAAATAAAATATAGCCTATGTTACTCAGTGATAATGTAGCTTTTTAATGAAAAAAGAATTATTAAAATCGGTCCAGTACTTTTTGAGTTTATTCATAACATACAAAAATACAAAGCTTTCCTCTTTATAATATTAGTGTAGAGCAAGTAAATTCTTTATTTAGCGCTACAATAAAACCATTCTTTATCCAAGCGTGAACTTTTCAGTCAAAATACTTCTTGACCTTTCCTATCAAGAGTAGTTGGAATTTCTCTAGTGAAATTGCAACTACTGTTCTCTACTCAATTACAAAGTCAAAGCATTCCTGCAGAAGAGCGCGGAGCGAAACTTGTTCCCTAAGCCTGGAGTATACCGTGCATCCACTTACGTCGTAATTGTTACGTAGTTACGTACTTCCAGTCGTGTGCCCATTGAAGTATCTAAACGGATGCAATCAAAGTTCAATTTGTGAATGCTGCAACAATTTGAATGTGGATAGTAAAGTTTTATTGAAACTCGGCGTCGTCTAAATATAAGTTCACTGCTGGACATAAGCCTATAAATTTCATTGTCATTCTGAGTAACAATAACAGTTTTAATATTTAGAACACCGTTGTAACGCGAGCCTCCTAGATAGAGTGTCAATTACTTCGTAGTTCAGCTTAGATTGGATATAGTATTCAAACGATTTGAACTCAATACGTTTCACGCAAAAGCGTAATTTCCTAACTTTGATCTCTCAGAGTCAATAGCAAAGACATCGCGAGCTCAGTTCAGGGTAAACTATCAATCTACTATCTACAAAGGTATGCTAGCGTATGTAGCTCATTATAATTTCCGTTCCACGTAACTTATTTTAATAAAGTTGTAGGAAAATTAATAGTGAATCCGCAGTAAATCAAATTACATGTTATAATAGGTGTAGGTACCTATTTTCTCGTAACTATGAGAATGGTGTCAGATGTTAGCTAATAATGCAATTTTACAATTTACCGTTACTTTTATACACGTGGAGTTTTGCACACTTAACACATAACGACATAATTAAAAAAAAAAAGGAAATCGCATCATGACTTTAATCTAAAGGCAAAGTAGGATATCCACTCAGATCTTTAAGTACAAAGTATCTTTTCGAGATTCTTCTAGAATGTCTAAGGGGGTAGACAGAGGCAAGTATATCCAGATATTACATTTGGTACAAAAAGGTTTGTCGTATAAAGAAATAGCTTTACGACTTTAATTCCCAGGCACGGTTGTTATCCCCTCAGATCTCTAAGTAAATACCAATTACCTACTTACTCGAGATTCTTTGACAATGTCTAATGGGGGTAGTCAGAAGTACGTACAAATATTACTAGTTTTCTCGCGATGTTTTCCTACAAGCTTCGCTTGTATTATATACAAGCGGCCGCTCGCAGCTTCGCCCGCGTGGCAGTTTTTTCTCGTTCCCGTTATTTTTTCGGGATAAAAAGTAGCCAATATGTTAATCTCAGTTATTATCTATGTTTATTCCAAATTTCATCCAAATCGGTCAACTGGTTAGAGCGTCAAAGAGTAACAAACATCCATCCATCCATCCATACTTACAAACAAAATAAAAAAAACGGTATACGGTAAATAAAATCACGATAGATAGATAGATAGATAGAAAACTCTTTATTGTACACCACAAGGCCATAACAAATTAAAAACTAAATTTAAAACTAAATTAACTAAATTAAAGGAGCTACAGCGATGCACAATGGGCGGTCTTATCAGTAGGAAGAGCGTTCCAAAGGCGAACTGCTTGCATGGTAAAAGAATGTTCATAGAAAGTAGAAGAGTGAAGAGGAGTTTTTAGTTGTAGCGTTGAAGAGGAGCGTAAAGTGCGAGGGTTGGATAGGTCTAAATATTCAAAGCGTTCTTTCAAATAAGGAGGAGTGGATGGGTTAAACAAGATACTGTACAAGAGGGAAAGAAGATGAGTATTCCTGCGAAAACGAATTGGTGTTTTCGCACGTGTTTGTTGGCTTAGAGTTTTCATTTCCATTGCATTGGATCTCAATGTTTTGCATTTGAATGAATCTGATTTGTTTATTGCGTTATGTGAAGCGTTGAATGGCGTGGCTGACCACAGGCGAGATAATGCCGAGGTTAATTAACTGCGGAGTACTTTGACGGACGCGGTTTTGTCTGGGATGCCCGAAAACGTTGTACCTACTATTATTAGTTCTGTGTTGGAGCGCACTCGCTTGTGAAGAGAATAAATAAAAACATTCATCATGTTGGAAAACATTCACACAACATCCTCTAGCCCAAACTAAGTAAAGCTTGTACTATGGGAACCAGATAGTTGATAGAATACATAAGTACCTACTTACTTTTTTTGTAAATACATAATAATCATACATATATACATCACATAATAGACATAATAATAATAATTAAATAAATAAATAGCATCACGGCTTTAATTCCCAAGACGGAAGGGATCCCCTTCAAACTCTTAGTACCAAGTACCTAATCGAGGTTCTTCGAGGTTGTCTAATGGCGGGAGTCAGAGGTAGTTAAATTTACATCCAAATAGTAAATTTAATGCATACTCACATTTTGCAGTAGTTCATATTCCATACGAATTCTATTTCCTCACGATATCTAACAGGTATAATCATTGCAAGCACAACACAGTCACAGCCGTGTATATTTTTGCTCTGTGTAGATAGGTGTCCACTTAATGCAGTGCACGTTTCGTGCTTTACAGTAAATTATCAGTTCATCGCTGATTACCAGCTTTCGAAGCGTCCCGTGAATCGAGTTTTCGAACAGGACAATTATTTACATCATTAGTAAGCTTTAAGGACGTCATCACAATGAGCTCATTTTAAAAATATGTATAAAACAGCGCTTAAATCTTTGTAAACACTTCTCACACTTTTACTTTTTCAATATAGGTTACATTGAAAAATTTCGTTCACTATCTTACTTTTTCAATGTAGCCTTTCATTGAAAAAAAGGCCGTGGAACGACTGCCTGTGAAGGCAAATAACACGCTCTATCGCTCGCACTTATCTGTTCCGTAAAGTAATAAAATGAAATTGCTATCACCTACGTACGATATTAAAATCTAGTTGATGGTAAACATTGGTTTCCTTTACATTATTTTTAATTAGTCCATACTTTTATTGTTTTATTTTACTCACCCAACATTGTCCTTTTGGAAATATTAGACTAACCAATTTCTAGTCATATTCTTCCTTTTGGGAGATGAGGGGTCTTTACTTAATTTAAAAAAATATGAAGAAATAGGATCTGTGTGTTCTTGTTTGTTATTGACTGACAGTGTGAACAAGACTGAAATTAGAGACAAAGATTTGAGGGTATTTTTATATTTACCTTGGCGCATAGTATTACTACGAAAAGAATTCCTGATATTCTACTCTGCAGATGAAGTTACGTGCATTTCCACCAGTTCTTAAATAAAAAAGTTATAATGTTTGTTTTTCTCAGGTGATATCGGTTCATTCCCTCTCAACGACTAGCTCGAGGGCGTACAGCGCGCCTGGCAGCGCCGCTTCCTGCCTAGGGCTCATGGAACGTGCGAGGATATCCGCTTGGCCGGCGCGAGCACACGTCAATCTCGGAACCCCTAGCACTAGCGAACGCAGTGCTACCACTCTAGCTAAGGAATAAAACCCTACTGGAGTTTTATTATTGGATGCAAAAATAATAAATTGTGGGTCTTAAATGTTAAACGCGCATTGCGGTGGCTGTTGTCGCTATCTCAGACTTGTAGATGGACGATGCTAATGTGCACGCTATCTCACTTTAAATCCTGTTAGAGAGGGACTCAGTGAGTTTAGAAATAGATGTCTATATTCTGATGAAAGAATGACTGAGTGTATGGAATTAAAATTATTTATTTAATTTTGTCAGATATTTTGATATTTTATATATAGAGATATTTTGTCAGAAATTAAATGTAATTTACCATGATATTTCAGCCTAGATCATGTAACATTCAACTGTGCCAAAATATCGGGAAATAATTAAACTCACGAATCATGGTAAATATGTCATTTCTAACAAAAATACATATCAAAACGATGATAGTTTTAAATGTTATTGGATAAATCAAAAAGGAAATAAGTAAAGCAAAGTTTGTAACGCATCTGAATTAGATGAGAGATGGAGTTATGACATGTAAAATCACGGTATGAAATCCGAAGACTTATTCGATGTGATTGTGTCGATCGATGCGTTAGCTAATGTAGTATAGCCATTTGGCTTTTGTTTGACAACTGATGGCTCGGTGACTCGCACTGTCGGCGTGGCTTGTCGACCCAAAAATAAAATATTCATGACTAGCCGCAAACTACTCGCAGCAGTATTAAAAAGTTTTGCATTGATACCCGAGCGGGCTTTGCTACTTAGATAAAACCACTGTTTTACACTATGTCGATCACTATCTCAATGGATAAAAAAGTAGTACTGAAACCAATAGGAAGTCGATTAAGTTATATCTAGAAGAAAGTTATAGTTTTGAGTCCTACCCAGGTATAGTTTTAGATAATTAAAAAAAATAGAGCTTATAGAGCTCATAAAACAAAATTGTAAATATTTTTGCTGTTTTGTAAAGGTTTTACTTTTTAACTTTACGCTTGCATTTAAGCCAAGTATCCTTCTCGTTGTGTTGAGTTCCTAAGCGTTAATAATAACGGGACGCATATAATGTACTGACAATTTCACTGTGCCTAACACAGTACGAACACGTCACTACCGAGGATTTTTATTTGTAGCTTGATAGTAATAAAGATATTTATATAACAACTAAGCAAGTTTATATGCACACTACCATCTTGGATCATTGTTTTTGAATTAATACTTCTAATGCGACTTCCAACAAGGTTGCGTTAAACATTTAACACTACCATGGAGGGGGTATGAAAGCACTGTTCTTTCTCTCTTTCTCTCATGCACGTTTTGTATATTAAAGAAGTTTATTTCAGTCGTGTGGTCTAAAGCACACTTGTTTTTTTTCTCTATACCACATCCACGATGCTAACAATTTGTTACAAAAGCAATTTGAAACTTTCATGCAACTGGATAACATTGATTCAACTACGATTCAGTAAATGTTTGCATCTATTTCAATATCCGTTGAACGTAAATATGTCTGCGGAAGTCTGGGTAAATAACCTCAAGTGTATACCTATTCTGCATGTTCCCGCAATAAGGAGCCAGTGGCTTATTTCTTTTATTTTAAACTACATCAACAAGAGTAATACAAAAAGTAACCTTATATCTAATATAAGACAGAGAATTAGTTTAGCTGTTCAAAGAGGTAACGTTGCCAGCCTTTTGGGCACACTTCCTGCGGTCAGTGACTTAAATCCTGTTTTCTACCTATAGTAAAGACCCGCACTTTACTATAGGTAGAAAAAGTTATGATAAAATATGTAGATATAAGGTAGATAGGTTAAATATTAGATGTAAAATATTTGTATATACTAAATTACTTCCGTTATAATATAATATAAAAAAACACAAAAAATAATGTTAAAATCTAGAATAATAAAAGTAAATTCATAAATACTTTCTGAGGTTGTATGAAAGACAACTAAGTGTATAGTTACGTTTTATAAAAGAGAAGCGGCTCTAATTAGTTATGAAAGATAAAATGAAAACAAACAAATTCACTGAAGAGTCGAAGTCAGTTAAGTTTTATCATAGAATAAGGACTTTAGTCATTATTCTATGAGGTTTATACGATTTTTACCATTTTTTTTTGTATTATAATTATCCTTTACTGTTTCAGAGTTTTTTTCTAACCATTTAAAATATCATCTAACTTATTATTATTATATAAGTACATTAATTTATATAGAATTATTATATACATTAATTTATTATTTTTTGGTGAACTGGTATTTGGATTTATTAAGACAGTCTCGACTGTGTTGAATTTTGACAGGCACCGGACAGCAGCTTTTGAAATACACAGTAATATATTGAAAACTATTTTTGTATTAAACAAAACATATTTGATGTTGCATATTTTCAGAAACATGTAACATGTTGAAAGAAATGTTTCTATGTGAAACAAACCTGACCTGTTTAGCAACTGTGCGAACATCAAACGTGTGATCTATTATAGATGCCAACATACAAGGATAAGTTTCAAGCTAGCGTAAGGATTCGTTTTCTTTCATCTTGGGAAGCAACATAGTTTTTTCATTTTAATTGTTTTTCTAGTGTTATTTTCAGTTCTGTTGTATATTTTCGAGGTATTTTAATCAAATCTACTTGTGATCTTAGCGCAATGTGTATGGTGGCATACTAATTGAAATGAAAATGTTTCCTTACGGTTTTTCATAAAAACGGCTGTAATAGGTACTTCTGAAAACTAAAACTGCGCATTCAGACCATGCAAATTACAAAAAATTACACAAAAAAAAAATCTAAACTTTTGTCCGTTCCACGTCCGTCCGCCATCATCTAACCGGTGTGTTGTGCCGTGGTCGCTGCCCCGCCGCGCGGTCGTTGACCGTTGTACGGAATACATAGCTGGTTGATAAATAAGAATTTCAGCAAAACAATCGTATTACTGTAAATCTATTTGACTGTCAGCAAAGTGGTATTCTATAAATGTTTATGCTGTTAAAACGTTGAACGTTCCTGGGGTATTCGGAAGTGGTCTTATTACACCCCGTGTGTATGTACATTATGTACAATGTATACTTATATATTTACATACATTTACAAAATTGTCAGTCGAATGACGGACAGGTGCCATAAAAAAGAGAAGAAGAAGCCGCTGAAAAAGCCATATTAATAATAAAAGAACAAGAAAAAGAGAAGAAATCTTGAGATCAGTTATATAATACGAGTACCTATACGCAAACACCAACAAAACCAATAAAATCAATGTTTTTTAGGCATACTAACGAGACAACGCATTGTTTTATTTTGGATTGTAAAAAATGGATTGTTACTTTCGTTCCAGTTCTTTTTGGTTTCACTTTGTATTTCCGTATTCGGTCCCAAAGTGCCATGTTTGAAAATAAATGACAGAGGACGCATCAAAGTTTGACCAACCTAACACCGGCAATGCGGGGTACAGTCCAACGGCAAACGCACTAGCACTTTTTAACACAAATAACACGCTTTTGTTATAAGGGCAACAAAAATACACCTGTGAAAATTTCAACTCTCTAACTATCACGTTTCATGAGATACAGCCTGGCGACAGACGAACAGACAGATAGACAGCGGAGTCTTAGTAAGTGATCAACTAAAAAACCTGAAATAGATGGTATTTTACAAGAAACTTCATCTGTTTATAGTATACGCTTTTTTACTTATCTATACATAGATTCTAGAGAAAATGTGCGCGTCGCAAATTTCAGCCCTCGCTGTACCCGTTTAGAAATAGAAATAGAAAATATTTCTTGACACCACACAAAACTATACAAAAAACACAAAGTAGATATAAAATTCGTTTAGGTATTGACTTTCGTGGATTCCTTTCTTAGTAGACCGCTACGATCCTAGGCGAATACACCCCGAAAGTTTCATGTCTTTACGACCGGCGCGGCGATTTATGCTGTGCGTTGCCTATAATCAGTCAGTCAGAATTCTTATAATTATAATTACAAAGATTCTTATAATTACACCAGTGTACTTACCATGCATTTACCTTGTCATATTGTAAGATAATGTTAAATAACTTATGGACGTCCTTGGCTTAGGCCAGTCATTCCCAAAGTGGTCCAGGTCCGTGGACCCCCAGGGGTCCACGGGAGACTCGACGGGGGTCTACGTTGAACGTGACAAAAAATGGGTGTCTACAATCGTAAGCAGGGGTGCATGAAAATTAATTTGGTTTCGATAGTGAAGAACTAAAATGTTGGCTTGTTATTTTAAATAATATGATACCTAAATTCAACCTTATTAAGATAATTTATAAATAAATTGAGAAAAAAATGGATAGTTCCGAAATGGGAGTCGAACCCAGACCATGTCGGTATTGCGCCGAGATTTAGAAATTGGTAGTAATGCAAGGGGCCCACCGGATCCAGCAAAATTTTGAAAGTGGTCTATGAAACAAAAGAGTTTGGGAAACACTGGCTTAGGCTGTTAGTTTGTAAGTGTAAATAAAAAAAACCAGCCAAGTGCGAGTCGGACTCGCACACGAAAGATTTCATCTATAATAAAAACGGCAAAAATTCACGTTTGTTGTATGAGAGCCCCCTTGAATATTTGTTTTATTCTGTTTTTTTAGTATTAGACGTTATAGCGGCAACAGAAATATCATCTGTTAAAATTTCCACTTTCTAACTATTACGGTTCATGAAATTTAGCCTGGTAACAGACAGACAGTCAGACAGACAGCGGAGTCTTAGTAATATGGTCCCGTTTCCCTTTGGGTACGGAACCCTAAAATCAAACGTCACCATTAGTTTTCTACAAAAATGGCTGTAAATTACGCGGTTCGTAGCCTACCTGTTTAATAAATGACACTTTCGAGATTATGAAGTCAGTAATCATGAAAATATTGTTAATAATGAGTAAGTCTCTATTAATTTTTCTATTATTTTATCTATTAATTTTTATTAGGTTAATGCAATACAACATAGAGTAGTGCAAAGCTATCTATGGAGGATTCGTCCGGAAATATACCTCACCACCGTGCAAGTTTCTGTTTTTTTTTCTTTCTACTGCTTGGCAAAGGTCTTCCCAAAAGTTTTCAGTTCTCCCTTTCCGAAACGCACGGTTAATGTATGTACCTACATATATACCTAAACGGTTATTATAGAAAAAAAGATTTTGGGGTTACAAGTACGTTAGTACGATACCACACGCTTCACTTGTCATACCCAATATATGGCAAACACTACTTAGCATCAAGTGTGATAGCGGTAAAACATATGCCTATAACTTTAAAACCCCTTCACTCCCATTATTTCCCATCATGTTACTGGCTGACATGAATATGTTACCTATGCGTTTCCAAATAAAGGAGAACTTTTCGTAGCAGTTTGCTACGACGGCGCGTCACCGCAACCTACGCCGCCGCGGCGTAGTACCGTAGGTGCTACAGAACACGGATTGTAGAAAACAAAAGTTATCTTTGCATTTTAGCATGTAGAGTCGTAGTGTCATATTTTTACTTTCAGTGTCTTGGAATTTGGGGTTAGATTGTACTGGTCTAATTATGAAGCTCAATGAAAGCACAGGAACGGACATCGACACGCTTCTAGAAAGCTCGGGCTACCCTAGGCCTGGAGATATTCCGGTTTTGAATCGAAAGGTAAAAAAAAACAGTGATCCTAAACTGTTTAAGCAATAGTTAAACACTGCCAGTGAAAGCTGACCTTAATTCGATGAATCCAACTTGGAAGTGCACTGTTCGGGAAATCATGGTTAAAACCATGTATCTCGTCACACATAAAAGCCTCAAAACAAAAAGCTATGCGTAACCAATAGGTTTTTATGTGTACTTGTTACCAGTAATTACTTATGAGACTAAGACATAGTCGCTAACAATTTACCTCACATGCTATGGATATAGCTATATGTCAAGATGAAAAAATTCGTCGTAGATATTTAAAGGGCAACGAGTGTCGATACGGGAGCATCCGTACGTGGTCAGCATTCGAAGACAATACGCGCACTATCTCGTGGGCTCGCTGCTGTCCAAGAACATGGTGGTCACCGTAGCTCACCCCTTAGTAGGGTAAGTGTTACTCTTTTTACGGCAATTCGTTTCCCATGCTCTAACTAGACATGTTATAAATGATAATTTATACACATAGTACTTTGGCTGATGTAAGGAACAAGATTTTTTTTTAATTGGTTGTAAAAAATTTATTGAGTAAACTTAAATTTATATGAATATACTTCGTTTTCCCAACTGTACTTCATAAAGATATTGTTCTGTTTAATTTTATGTGAGATGCCACTGACTCCGAACTAGTTCAGATTGTGTTTAGACACAGTCTGAACTAGTTCGGGAGCCTATGGATTCATTACAGTAGTTTACCATGTGCTTGTATCTCTTAGTATTTGTATGTCCAAATTCAATTCAAATTAATAAGCAAAGCTGCATCCGCCGTAACAATAACATTAATTTCTTTCATCTTTCTTTTTTTCTTTATTCTTTCTTTTTTTATTTCTTCTTTTTTTCTATCTCATGAACCGTGATAGCTAGAGAGTTGAAATTTTCACAGATGATGTATTTCTGTTGCCGACAAATACTAAAAAACAGAATCTCTCATACAACAAACATGATTTTGTTGCCGTTTTTACTATAGATAATGTTATGCAGTATTCTAGTAGCGGTGATGGGCTTTCAACCTGTTACGTATGGAATACAAAGTACTGCGAAATGTGAGCATATAGGTACTATCTGGACATACATCTGACTACCCTAAGACATCCTCGAAGAATCTCGAGTAGGTACTTGGTACTTATAAGAGATCGGAGGGGATATCTACCATGCTTAGGGATTAAAGTCGTCATGCTATATCTTTATTTCTTGCATTGTTACAAATAAATTCATATCTGCAAATAGATGTTCCAAAAAATTCATGAATTTCATTTGTGACAAACAAAAACCGCCTGTTTCTTTTTTTTTTTTTTTTTCGTGGCATCTGTCCGTCTTGCAGACAATTTTGCCAATGTCAAGTGGGTGGGTTGAATAAATTATTTTTAGTCAAGTCGAGTCGGTAAAAAAAGTAAAGTCAGCCGTCATCGGTTTTGAAGAAAAAGATGGTGTTTTTCTTCAAAACCAAAGGGAAACATTTTCGTTCAAATCAGGATGCCTCATAACACACTTTCATTTCAATTGTTCACACTTGTGCTAAGACCTCAAGTAATGATGGTTAAAATATCACCAAAATTACCCATCAGAACTTAAAATAACACTAGAAAAACAAATAAAATGAAAATACAATGTTGCTTCCAAAGATGACAGAAAACGAATCCCCGCCTGTTTCTTATAGGTCCTCTATTTGTTGTCATGAAAGTGACAGTGACAATATAATTTTATAAACCCGTCATATTGTTTAAGTTTGTATGAAACAGATCGTTACACTTAAAAACAATAATTTTGTCTCGGTGATATTAAAATAAGTGGTTATAAGAAAATAATTATAGTGTTCCGACTATTGAACTTGGCGTGGTGGTGGGAGAGAACTACTGCGACCGAGGCACATACGTCTACACTGTCTTATTCGTGGTCATCCACTACCTCTTCGACCCCTACACGCTGAGAGAGGACATTGCGGTAGTGCGTATGTATGAAGAGATCAATTACAGGTATTTTACTAGCAATACTGTAGCTTGTCCTAGCATAGAACAACATCTTTCCCTTCTCCCCTTTACCATCATCGTTTCCAAATAGGTACTTAATACTGACACTGGGAACTATATAGCGGATACCATAGGTACTTATAAAATTTACTTTTTTTTTGTAAATACATACTTAGAATACATTATGACATCCAGACACAAAAAATCACATCAACGTTCATCACATAAATGTTTGTTCTCGGTGGGGATCGAACCCACCACCTACAACGCAGAAGAAGGTTACAAGAAGAAGGTAGATTCTATTATTATTTATTTATTCTGAGTTTCATCTAATCGAGCGTCCAGTAGTCCAAAGTCGAGTAGTAAGAGCGTGATTAAGCCACAGTCATCCAACTTTAAAATTAAAAGGGTTTATATTTTATGAAACAGGTTCTAATCTATATTAATAATTCTAGTTTTAAAATAAATTGATGATTCCGAGAAAATTGAGGTTGAAATCGCGTGTTTTTGATGCGCCGCGCCGCCCTATTTTTGAGTTTATAATGTCACTGCACACAGCTGACATGGACACTCCTAAAATATCTTTCAGACCCGTCTTGGCCTCTTTATCAATAATTTGGCATCAAATAGGTCAAACGGTTTTAAAAGTTCTAATAACTTTAAAGACAACTTATTAAAAATCACCACTTTTAATAGGGTCAAAAGTCACCCTCTCTATAAAGAAAATCCAAAACAGTAACGGTACATTAAAATGCCACAAAAGTTATCACAGCCACAGTTGTTTAACTGGTTTATGAGTTAAAGCCGATTTCGTAAAATGCAATTTTCGCGTAGCGAGTGCTAAGCCACAGACGTGGGTTTTTTGTTATTGCCGTAGTTTAACTACGTTAACTAAGCCGGCCTTACCTTTCCTTAAAAAGAAATAGAGAACAATTTCGTAAAGAAGTTAACCAGTTAAGTTAGCAGTGGCGATGGAGTTACACCATCTGCCTAATACAGACAAGCGTATGTTAAGTTTTTTTAGTGCAGCTGACTATTCATATTAATTGATGAGTTATGAAAGCGTTTTATACGTCGACTCTGGACATAAACAACATAACATCTGGACATAAATAAAAAACATTTCAGGAATTTTTTTTACACAACATTTCTAGCCGCAAACTAAGCATATAGCTTGTACTATGGGAACCAGATGACTGATAGACTAGTATATAGAATACTAAAATGCTTTTTTTTTGTAAATACATACTTAGAATACAATATAACATCCAGACACAAAAAATCACATCAACGTTCATCACATAAATGTTTGTTCTCGGTGGGGATCGAACCCACCACCTACAACGCAGACAGAAGGCAGGGCTACTACGAACTGAGCTGTGACGGATGTATTGGACTTCCTCCGCTCTCGGTACATTCTTCTTCTTTTCTGCTGCATCTGCCGTCGTTTGACATAAAGTTTCGCCAGCGTCAGGGGAATACAATAGCTTTTAGTAAAGTCATATTAGGATTCGTTTTCTGTCATCTTTGGAAGCAACATTGTATTTTCATTTTAATTGTTTTTCTAGTGTTATTTTAAGTTCTGATGGGTAATTTTGGTGGTATTTTAACCATCATTACTTGAGGTCTTAGCACAAGTGTGAACAATTCTTTTTCTTCAAAACCGATGATGGCTGACTTTAATTCTTTTTACCGACTCGACTTGACTGAAAAAAATTTATTCAACCCACTTGACATTGGCAAAATTGTCCGCAAGACGGACAGATGTTACAAAAAAAAAGTCATTTATTAATCAAAAAATTAATGCAGGCTGTTATTGGTTTTAAAAAATAGATGGCTTTTCTGTATGGCATCTGTTCGTCACTCGACAAACAGTTTGACCCGTGTCAGGTGGATGATTAGTATCTATTATGCAAGTCGAAACAGTAATCATAGTAAAGTGGCCTATCATTGTCTTTGAACAAAAAGCCAGCATCGCTCTTTAAAATTCAAGGGAAATGTTTTCATTTAAATCAGGACGCCACATAATACACTTTCGTTTCAAGTGCTCATACTTTGGGCTAAGACTTTAAGTAATGTTGTTTAAAATGCCATTAAAACAACACAGCAAAATTAAATACACCGAGGAAAACAAATTAAATGAAAAAGCTATGGTACTTCTAAATACAGAAAACGAATCCTGGTACATTTCGGAGCCGGTTGTAATCCACGCCAACGACGTTACCGCCAAAAGAGGGGTAGAAATGTTTATGTTGTACAGTCAGCTGCACTAGAATATATACAATTTGTAACTTTAATTATAAAGTCACGGCGTTGCAATAATCTTTTACATAACAAATACATAAAAAATAAGTGCACTCATCCGCTGATTGCATGATTTTCGTGATTTTAATATGCCAAAGATTATTGTAATACTGTGATACATTTTGAAAGTTACGAATTGTACACATTCTAGTGCAACTGACTGTACATTCCGGATTGTCATCTAACTCTGTCGGGTGTCTCGTAGCAGGAGTAATCCTATTGCTAATAAACGGCGTAACGTTCAAATAATTGATATAACCAACAACCGTCCAAATAACCCGTCACAGCTTCTGTGCTGTAGGTGGTGGGTTCGATTCCCACCGAGAACAAACTATGTGTGATGAACTTAGATATTTGTTTTGTGTCTAGGTGTTATATGTATTCTAAATATATATATACAAAAAAAGTATGAGTATTCTATCAGTTATCTGGTTCCCATAGTACAAGCTTGGCTTAGTTTAGGGCTAGAGGGCGTTGTGTGAATGTGTGCCAATATTTTGTATATTATTATTTATCATATTTTCAAATTAGACCGAAAGAGATATAACACGGTGTAAATATTATGAGGTTATACCATGTTTCTTAGTAGAAGGAAATGTGCTTTGTGGTTTTTTATACTACTTACTGACGGAACATGCAGACGTCCCACCTGATGCTAAGGGGTTACCATCACCTATAATAAAGCATTGCCTCGCAGGTTACGTTCATTAGGAAACACGCCCTATACGATGCTCAGCTGAACCAGAGGCATAAACGTGTTAAGTCTCTTATGCATTCAGATCAGTATGCCACAATACACTTTCATTCTAATTGCTCACACATTGTGCTAAGACCAAAAGTACCTAATCTTGGTTAAAATTGACATTTATTTCGTAATCGTCTCGTACTGACATTTGAATGACATTTTGTGGTATCGATAAACTCAACTATGGAGTGTTGCTTGGTTACCGTACAGTGTAACTGTAAAAAAATTTCATGCTAGACCCTAAACATGGGCTGTGTACATTGTAAAATAATCCAGCTTAAATTGCAGGTTCTCTGTGAAGTCTATTTCGCTCATATCATCCACTGCAGAGTTAAATGGCAGTGTTGCGTTTGTGACCGGATGGGGGCGCTGCGATAATACAGTTTGTAATGCATTGAGTCAAACTTGACATTATTTGAATCTTCATAAAAACGCATTGTAACTTGATTTAGCCTCCTAGAGCTCTGTAGAACTCTGAGTTTATTTGATTGAATTGATTTTTGTGTAAGATTCTCCAAACCTAAAAACAAATTAAAAGAATCTTAATTAAATATCCATCTATTACCAACTGACAAAACCAGACCCTTTCTAAAAATAAAAATATAAAATACCTAGTTCAACGCTTAGTATATTTTTATTCCGGTTTGTTGTTGTTTTAGCTCATTTTCTAATCTAGACAGAAACTCTATGGTAGCTATATCGAGATGTTGTTTACTGTGACAAGTAGGCAATCTATTGTCTCTCAAACCAGTATTTTTTTTGCAGCTTAGTAATATCAAAAAACTACTGTTTTCTCAGATTTTAGAGCTCACCACGCAGTAATCATAACTAGCACACGGCACGGAAGAGCACAATTGATATTTATGAACTTTATTTCAACGTTGTTACGTGTGTAATTTAATAATGCGTGCGTCATTGTGCTGATTTTTCCTATAGTGCACTCGCATCTCGCTAAGAAAATCGCAATAAACTTACTATAGGGTGCTCTAGCGTTATGCGCAGTATTTACCAGCTCAGTTGTTATGTGGTATATCCTGCCCGCTCATGTGCATCGACATACATTCCCCGCTCGCACTGGTATACATGTATGTATCTATATTATCTATCTATACCCCAAGAATCTATAACCTGTAAGGCTGACTATTATATAGACAACACACAGCCTTAGCCATTGGCCTTAGAGATTTACAAATTTCAAGGTATAATTTTGTTTCGGTACGTAAAAAATTACTAAAAAAGGTGTTGAAGTTTGTATAAAAATTTCTTCACGCGTGCGAAGTCACGTATAGTGTGAATAAGTGTATAAATAAGAAGGCTGTACGAGAATGAAGTCGTTCGAGGTGAAACTTGTATCGTTAGATCGTCTTGGAGGTGATCTATATTTGGATTTCCTGGATTTACTAAAGTTTGGATATTGAATGTTCCTGGCTCAAACATGTTAGCTGGATAAAAAATGGACGCAACATGATATAGCATAGGTACGCCTATTTTTTTATCTGGACACAAACGAAGCCGAATGCTAAAAAATAAAATGTTAACTTTACTTCTAAACTGTAGAATCTGAGAAAGAATCGTAATACAAATGTTAAAATAAGAAATGTGCACAGTTACCTAAAACCTGCAAAATCATTACATTACCAACATTTTAAACCAGTCCCGCGTTACTCGCTTTCTGTAAATATTTAATACATATCGGAAGTTTCCCCACGGCTTTAGCCGCGCTCCGACTAAAGATAAAATGTATCTTTAAACCACTGCTACCAGTGCACAAAGTTTGATCCATTTATATGAACGCTACTAGGGCTGGCTTGAAATATTACTTGCACGATCGACTCTGACTGTAGTTTATATAGAAAGTTATTTATTTTAGTATCCTTTCAGCTAACTTTCCCGCCTTGGGATAAATACGATTTGCAAATATTTATTCCGGGTGTTCTGGGTGTTTTCTATGTATAATAAAAAATATCTATGTGTAATGTATTGTATTAAATATATCAGTCATCTAGTACCCATAACACAAAGCTCTGCTTAGCTTGGGGCTAGATGATGCTGTGTGGACTGTCTAGCATTATTATTATTATTACGTTTACGCTTAAACTGTTGTCTTGGTAAACGCTGTCAGATTATTGTGCAAACGGGTCTAAGTGTATGGGCCACTTACTAACTTAATATTTGCTGTGTCCTAACAGAGTTTATGTTTGATACTTGCCTACCCCTTCTATGATTGTAACAACATAATAATAACTGGCTCCCATAGCTGAAGCTATCAGTTTAGCTCGGCTTTACTTAATTTGGGGCTGGAAGACGTTGTGTGAATGTGTGTCAGCATTTATTAAGTACCTATTTATATTACGGTTGCGCGAGATAAAATAAGCTTTTGTATGAATAATAAAAATGTTATATACCTCCGGTAAACTTTGTTTAGTTACGTAAATTTTAAATAGGTAATTAATTTTTCTCGTAATTAATATGTGGCCTTAAACTATAACAGAATCATTCAATTTAATATCTTTAGCGTAGCAGCTTTTCTTAAGAAGTTAAGAAGGTAGTTTATGATACACGTAGACAAAGTTAAGCCCAAGGGTTTTGATCCTACGAATATTATAAATACTTACCAAAGTTTGAAAATTTGGATATTTGTGGTTCAACCCTAGCCACTACACTGATTTAGATTAAATTTTAAATAATTATTATGAATTTCCTAGCTCTAATTAACATATAGGCTTCGTTTTATCTGGAAACAACTACAGGAGTTAAGCAAAACAGACCAAACTAGCCCTAGAAGAAGTGCCTAACATTTTATATAGCAAAATTTATTGCCACCATGCGCAAACAAAACACACATAGAGCATAATTTTTTTTATACAGTGCAACACCAATATACAGAATATTGACACACATTCACTCAACGCCTTCTAACCCCAAACTAAGCTAAGCTTGTACTATAGGAATCAGATAGCTGATAAAATACTTTAATATTTTTTTTGTAAAAAAATACCTACAATATTTACATATAAATATTTAGCTCAGGTCGTTTAGTACCAAGTAATACCACCTCAAATTTCTTTGAGTTTATCAAAGGCGTACTTACTAACACTATTTTCCGAATCTATCAATGTAAGTTTCTTACTAATTTGTTACCTGTATTATCAGTCGTATAAGAAAGCCCACGACTCCGACCACGTGATTCTATTTTCATACAAATTTGATCCCGCTGCGACCTTTTAGGGATAAAATTTTAGGATATATTTTCTGCAGACTGACAAATATACCCTCAATATTTCATGCTTCTACGATCAGCGGTTCAAGCTGTGCCAAGCATTCGTAATACTGCCTTTTTTGAACTATATGAATAAATATATTATTCTAGTATAGAATACAAGAAGAATACTATGAAAATTGCGACTGCATTTTTCCATAATGTTCATTGTTCTGAATCTGAAAGCAACATTGTTTCAATAAGTTAAATGCAAAATGCTTTACCCAGATGGAAAAGCTATTAACTCAGGGAGAGTTACATAAACAATGCCTGCTAATAGAGACAAACAGGAATAATTCAATTCCTTGTTTTACAAAAAATGTACTACACTGGCAACGGAATCAAACAAAGGGACATTGTTTTGAGTAGAACAAGTGCATTTAGTGATAATAGCATTTATAAATAAATCTATTTTGCATACAAGACTTGTATGGCCACCATATTTCTGATAGAAAAAACTATAAATATTTTTTTGTAAACACATAATTATTTAGAATACAATTTAACACACCATTAAAATCTAATATCTAATCGCCGCTGCTAGAATTCAAACTGGTTTTCAGCCGGTGTTTTCTTTCACCGTTTGAGAGCACTGGCATTGTGCACATATTTTTTCGTACAGTTAAATCCATTGTCGCACAACCAGATTCGAACCCACGGCCTAAGGACCAAAATGCGGGGTCACTCCCAATAGACCATCAGGGTTCATAATAGTAATCTATTTTCTCAAACTATAGGGATCAGAACTGTGCCTGTATCGGTCTTCTAAATATTATCCTGACGAGAGGATGGATCCCATGCTTCGGACCGTCTCCTTCACCATGTCAACTTCAAACGACTACTGCGAAGGATACAAGCGTGTAAGTCATTATTACAAATTATGCTCCAGTGGTACCTTATTCTCCATTTAGCTGATTGATTCAGGCGTCACTTTGCGGTGGTCTGTTGTAAAACTATAATGTAGACGAATAAATAGGTACATAGGTATAGTAGGTACTATTCAGTTGAAAAAATTATAAGCCCATATGTGCAACTCCTACAGCACCGGCATAAAAACTTGCAAGTGTAATTTTACATTCTACATTACATCTATCTATCTATCTATACAATTCGTAACTTTAAAAATGGTTTCACAGCGGTGCTAAAAATATTTACACGACAATTATTCAAAAAATATGTGAGGTCATCAACAAATTTCATGACTTTTTAGTTTTTAGAAATAAATACGCCATTTGAGTAAAGTTTTTTCTTTTCTGGTTTTAGCATGATGTACCAATATCCAGTAGTATGCTCTGCATGGGCCCTGCTAGAGAAGAAGAACCCGCGTGTCCGTGCTTGGGGGTCCCAGGGGCTCCCCTAGTTACGCAAGCACGTCTCGCCGGGATTTTGTCTTGGGGTTTCGGCTGCGGTTACGGACACGACCTACCCCTTATCTACACCAACATAAAATACCAAGCCAGGCAAGTATTTGCAGCATCTTGGCTTGGACTCATTGTGGTATTTATTACCGTCAAAGCCACCAATGTTTATTTGATACTATTCCGTATTATCAAACGATTAAATTACAAGGATGATCTCTTTCTCAATAACATATTATAATAATAACTAAAATACACAAAAACTATGTGAAACATTGAGTGTATATTGACATCAACCTACTCTTCTGATGATGATTATTATGAAATTAATGTACTATCTACTGTAGGTTTCGTACATCGAAAACTTATCCGTGATAGAAACCGTATACCGATTTTTATTAAACAGTAAAAAAATTATCCTCGTCTGATACATGCCCGGTTCCAGTATCGTGCGAACATCCGTTAGTAGTACTTCGGTTACTTCGGATAGGCAATAGATTAACTCTCACCTTATAGGCCAGTGTAAGCTGTTACTGTTACACTAGCTAGTGAGACGAAAGCTTATAGAGTTTGAGTGTCGTCTAATGTTTCAGGTGGATTTTAGATACCATGGTGGTGTTGAGGAAGCTCAAACAAGCCAACCTGACACAGCTATTTCAAATCACCAAGGCATACCTCATAACCGAAGGGCTCGGCCAAACAAGATTGAATAAACCGACTCTTAAAATAAGACAGGACAGGAGTCTGATACAGCTTGACATAGACAAGGAGCTGGCAAGCGTACGAGGTAAAGTCTACGACGTAAGAGACTACATCAAAGGCGGCATACTCTCTCAAGAAAAGCTAAACATGTATGCTGAACTGATCAACGCTGAACGAAATATGCTCAAGTTAAATTTAGCTGCTAAAACGCAGAAGAAAACTCAGTCACGCTCGTTTCTGTCCAATAAAACCTATACATTCCAAGATGTGTGGTTACCGAATAAAATTAATCCAGAATAATATTTATTTTTATTAAACTCATTTTTCTACCTCATCTTATATATTCTACATTAATCCTTCTTCTCACCTCCATTTTTCACTCTTAAAAAGGCCTTGTCTCTACTATTACATTTTATTTAACTCTTTGTTTACTAACTTGATTTTATATAACTTGCATAAGGAACATGCATATTATACCTCCCAGATGAGTAACCATCACCTATCAATATAACAAATTTCATCGTAGGTTACGCACTTTATAGGATGCCCAACGATGTACTACCCTGCGTTCATCTAAACCTAAAGCATTGCTATGTATTTGCATCTCACCGTCATCGGTTATTTACTTGCGTATATATAAAAAATTACCGATTATAAATAAATAAGTAAAATATATAATATTAATTATAATGTAATGCATTACAATTACATGTATATACTTTATTTACGAAGTATTATTATTATTATTAAAGTAAGAGTAAGTATTATAAATAAATTTTAATTTTATCAATTTATTTTACTAACTTTACTTAGTATGTATAAACTATAATGCATGCTTTTTTAGTGGCTGAGACAAATATTCTTGTCACGCCCACTAATAAATAATTGGCTATGTCTATGTCTAAGTCTACTTATAAAAATGCCAATAGATTTATAGCTGTATTTTACCCTATTTTACCTGATGGATCCCTCACCGACCAATAAGAAAGTATGTTTTACGTCAGTAAGAAAAACGTAACATAAAGCTAAAAGCAAATTTTTAATTCTTAGTTTCTTATTTGTTAGAGTTTAAATCACTTTTGTATTTCACCATTAGCAATGCGATTTGAAGCGTTTTGGACCAAAAAGCATTTTTACTTTACTTTTTTCGTTTTTCGTATACCTGCTGACGTACCTATGCTAACACAGATTATATCTTGAGATCTCAGTTCCAGGTGAACCTCTAATGGAATATATATTTCCTATCCAGGGTAGCCTTACATTGGATCCATTGAATTAGTTCACAGTTCGATTCCCCGATAACGCCTGAATACCTAATAACAATGACGCTCGTGGGTTTACGTCTAACTAAATGATCGATGCATGAACTATATTCCTCGTTAGATCCATCTGTCTTGGGGACCGTCTGTCTTTGGTGACAATTCCGAAGTTCCATCTGTTTGTTTCATCTATCATCGATGAGAACATACCTATATGAATCCAGTCTATTCGAGTTCAAAGGTATGGGTTTTCCGGCTCGTTCCCATATTATGTCTACAGGTGTGTTCGTCCCCATTTTTTTATTCTCGTTGGGACATGGGGACAACCGACCTTTAAATTTTTAATATTTAATTTATTTCTGTACCTAATATAGGCTGAACAACAGCTACCTAAATACTATAATAATACAATAGCTAGAGGGAACCGCTCAACATCAGGTGGGTAATTTTTTAAACATTTATTTTGTATCTAAGTTATTATCTCAGTGTACTTTAGCTATTCAAGGTCAATCAACATTATTCACGTAGCTTTTAATCGAGATAGCGAAGCGATCGGAAATCTCTGAGGCAACTTGGAACTTTTTTTTTTTTTTGCTTTACTTATATGTAGATTATATATACTGTCTGTCCGTCTGTCACCAGACTGTATCTCATGAACCATGATAGTAAAGAGTTGAAATTTTCACAGATGATTTTTTTCTGTTGCCGCTATAACAAAAAATATTATAAAATAGAATCATACAAGAAGCGTGATTTTTTTGCCGTTTTTACTAGATAAAATGGTACGAAAACCTTCGTGTGCAAGTCCGACTCGCACTTGGCTGGTTTTTTATTTATCTACCATTTAAAAAAGCATTGTAATTATTATAAAACCAATAAGGCTCATAGGGGTAATGCCACTAGACATTTTTTTAGCTCTTAGTAAAGAGCTCGTAGTGTCTAGTCTAAATACTTTTACTACACGAGTAAAACCGCACACTGAAACTAGTTTATTCAGTAAAAATCTTGTTTTACATTCCAGAAAAAAATCGAGCGGAAGTTAAAATTACCCTAGTGGTTTTATTGAGTTATTTCCCTTTGATATTAAATAAAACGGCCAGTATTTTACAAAACACGACATTTATTTTATTAAAATCCATTGGTACAAAGTGTCTGTTGAAAACAGAACAACTGATTTCATAAAACTATAAAACACTTGACTTACAAAATAACAGACGAAAATAAACATAAAGGCTAGTGCACATTAAATCGCCACTGGGGTTTCATAACGACGATGATAACGCGTTTGGTAATCTGCTTTTTTATACGAAAACTAGTATAGTGTTATGCCAGATTCAAGCCAAAGGAAGCATAGTTAACAGAGGCTTATGACGGTTATTTCTCGCGCTTTACAGTCTTTCGCTTGGCCTGACCCAGCATTAGCAACTAACGTGAAGTATGTAACCCCAGATAGAAATAATGAGCGCAAGCACACCATACTGGAAATAAACTGGTATATAATTGCCTTGCATAATTTACTACAGCTGAAACCCATTTGAAATCAAATTCTCGATGTTGTATCGAGAATTTGAGTCACGGCAAAATCACGACGTTGCTACTGAGCAACGTCATGATTTCACCGTTTTGATTACTAAATAAAGTCGGGGCATCGCCTAACCCTCGAAAAAGCCGCCAGCGTGATGGGGTTCCATGTGTTTGAACATAATACAAACCTAAACAATGACACAAAAAACTTATTAAAGGGATTAAACAAAATAATCTGTTTTGTAAGCAATTTTATACCAATCTTTTTCATTTTACAGATTAAAATTATTATAAAATCTAAAGGCTTTGGCTCACTGTCCGTAGCAGACTGTCATATACGGTCCGGGGGATTACCGGCTGTATCACTGGGAGTGAACAATGTACGCCACGCAAACAGAAAGGTGCCGCAAACGGTGAGTTAGAGCAAACGAAATGAACCTATCAACTTTTCGGTGAATATAACTTCACGTTGTTTATGCAACTCGGTAAAGCTTGTTGAAAGAAAAGCTGAGTGAATATTTAAATAACTTAATAAAAACTCTGCATTAAAAATTAAATTACACATACACAACACAACCTAACAATGACAAAAATTAAGATAATGACACATTGTACTTGGAGTCGGAATATACGATCTATTGATTATGGTATATATAAGAATATAATCAAAATAAAATGCGCAAAATTATTAAAATGTTAGATTTAAAACAAATGAATCAAAATTGATTACATTATCCTCGTTCAAATCTACATTTTCTCCAAACGGATGATTTTCACAAACAATATCCCCAACATTTTTCAATTGTGGGACCAAAGATGTTTTAGCTTGAACGCCTAAATGTAGAGAAGTTAATTCATGGATAAAGTGAGTTAAGAGGTATCTGTACCAAAATGTTCTTCATTGTTTAATCTAAGCCAAAGTATGTTTTGCCATTTTAAAACGTTCTAATTAATGTTTTGAATGCCGTTCTTTGTCAGTATGTCCATCGTGTGTCCATTCCAAATTCGTCTCGTGTATTGCCGACTTGGATTCATGGCTGAACAGTTTAATTATTTAAGTCTTCAACCCGGCGTTGCCATGCAAACATTTTATCACACTTCCGATTTTTATACAAACAGTCTTTTCTCAATCCTACGCTAGTTTCTCTTACTTTTGGTGTCAGCCTAAACGGACACCTCTAAATTTTATCTAAAACAATGTTAAAACTAATACAATAATATACAAATCATGTTCAGAACAAATAAATCGCTGTTATATGTAAATAAATTACTAATACATAAGTACAACTATTAGCATAAGGCGGAATAAAAAGCTGAAAAATATCCTTAAAGTTAACCTGATTACACATTAAATAACTATTAGGACGTGTGCAGAGGGGAGGAAAGAGGGCCAACTCTCTCATCCAATCTGTGCTACTAAATATTTAAGCCTCGGAACTGACGCGAAGAAATTTAAATTCACGCGCAAATGAGACCTTGTGTGATATGTTAATGCTACTGTCTCTGCGACTATCGCGAAAACGGAAGATACACTTCGGCACACCTCTTCGAAGCCTTTCGAAGATAGTCTGTGTGAAGTAAACATCGAATAAGGATGTTGACTGAATACAATGCTTAAGATGGTATATTTTGTACACCGTTGTTATTGCTTGGCAGCTTGCCAATACTCGATGTTTGCAGAACGCATTCGGCTGTACGTTATTTCTACGTTTGAAACAAACTCCTTCTCCCTCCTCCCCATGAATAGAATCCTGCGCACGGCACTAAATATTAAAAGGTGTTTAAGCATTAAATAAGAATATGCGGAAAAGATCTAAAAGACTAAGGGGCGGTGCTGACCAGATTCGTGCTTATGTGTAAACAAATATCCATTATTAAGGTTTTCAATGGGTAAGCAGAACAAATGCATTTGCTTAGAAAACCTTCGGGTTTTTACATCATAGCTTGTTGCATGCCTACACTAAAGGCAGTTCTTAGCTCAAGGTTGACTTAGGCACATATGATAGGAAGTAAGGTATGTACGTTTATTTATTTAATTTATATGCACGTATATGGTCAGCACCAGCCTTACATCTTACAGACAAACTCTAAAATGTAATAAAAACTCAAGTCGCACGTAGAGTGGTGTGGCTAAGTTATATTCTGTTTCAGCAAAGATACTGGTGGTTTAAAGGTATTCCTTTGGGAATATCTCAATCCACATCGTTGAAAATTGTTTGTACTTGTAAGTAAGCTTTGCCTAGTCGGTCAAAACTTTTATTATGTACCTAGTGAAAGTTTAAAATGGTGTAGATTCAACCAAAAACACAAGAACCAAGGGATAAAATTGAAAAATGCTGAATCTCTCCCCTGAGAAGAGAGAAAGAACATTTTGAGTAAGATAGCAAATTGTGTAACGACACATTAGTCGATACCAGAAGATACAAGAAAGATTTATTTTATATTTTGATGACCCCACTTCCACGTACGATGTGAGTATATTACTGAATAAATAGACACCAATATACTACGACGGGTCTCTAAAGTAAACTTAACCAAAATAAAAAAAAACGGTACATAATAAAACCACAGCAAAAGTTCATCTGTGTTCAACAGGTTAACTATGGCAAAACTTACAAAAAAACGTAAGCTTACTATGATTTACAATCTGAAAAATGCTGTTAAATTAAGTTTAAAGTAAGCTAAAGGAAAATAAAACTCAATAATAAATGTTTTAAACCTTTGACGTGGCTTCATAGCAAAATGATAGAAGGCAAATAATTATAATAGGTAATAAACTAACCATAAGCACTTGTTATTGGCTATGAGTCGATGACTACTGCCAGATCTGACAAATTGGTAGGTTTGTAAACCATGCCTCTAAAACAGAGAGTTATAGGCCTACCTAATTGACTCTCGCAATTGACTCAGACTAAAAAGCAAAACTAAGCGTAAACATATTCTTTAGCTGTGTAAGCGTAAATTTAGGCAAATTTTCGTCTCTGAGTGTAATCTGCAGAGTTCGCAAGAAATTCTTAAGGTTATGAATATAACCAAACTAACCTAAATGACTTAAGTAAGTTGGTTTGTAAATTATTTTCCTTTAAAATATAGTACTCTTACTGCCCGTCTAAATAATGATACATAACTTAAAGGGGTATCTTTGGTATGGTAAAACTAAAATATTTCACAAAAAGTTTGAAAAATTAAAAGCCCCTCGATGCCATCATCTTCAACTTCGAATGGAAATCTTATTTGGGATTCTCCACACTTGATTACAATACCAGACTGATAGAGAGCGGACTTCATAAAACATCGCTGCAAACTTTTGATGTTTTGATGCATTGATAAGTTTTTGCATTTCAAATTACATTGTCGCTTGGGTAATACTAGAAAAACGCTGCTTACTGAAATATAAATCTATAGATTAGACCCAGTTTTGAGTCATAATCATACCTACATGCAGATCTTAACAGTGATAAACTTTAGTCCTCGTATTCAACCAAATACACAAAACCAGTTTTGCGTAACTTCAAACAACACAATAAGTGCTGAAACAACACGGCATCAACAAATACTGCTATTGGTTGATTTCAAGGAAATACTTGGCATATTAGTGAAGTCTGGTCTGGTACTATTGATTGTATCCAAGTGTGGACGCACCGCAAATGATTTATAAGCAACCAGGACGGTGGTACATTTTCATCTCACTAGTAGCGACGGCGATCCACTCGTTACGAGCGCCATCAAACCAAGTGAGTCCGAGCGTGTACTTTCCATTGATGTTGACGTGTTGACAGTGCGAGTACCACCAGCCTCCCTCGTAGTTGCCTGCGCAGTTCGTGTTTGAAGTGTCGCGGTCGCGGTCAATAGCTGAAAATTCCATGTGGTTCTGGTACTCGAAAGCGTTACTGGCATTGCCTTTAAAACCGCTGACATCAAGCACGTAACCAGAGTCTGCGCTGCCGACGTTGAAATTCTCGTATTGAGCGTACCAGGTGGCACCGTAGATGTCGGTCATATCAATGCGCATGGAGGAGCAGTTGTCGGCGGTCAGTTGGTGCATGGTATCAAGGCCAAGCCAGAATTCCGAAGCGGGGTTGCCGAAACCAGCGGCATACTCTGAGAATTTTCTGTTGAATTCAATCGTACCGTTGTAGCGGCGCTGGAGGAGGGTGGATCCGTTGTCACACCAGGCATCGAGAGGCGCGCGTCCAGGGTGAATGAGGTAGACTCCCGCGGGACCGGAGACGCCAAAGCAGTCACGGGGTAACTGGCGAACCAGATCCTCATACTCGCGCTCTACAGGCTGCAACTCTTTCACCTCACCCATCAGCTCCGGTAAAGAGACAGTCTGAGTGACGTTCTCGTGTGATGGTTGGTTGGCCTCAGTCTGTGACAAAAACCCTATGTGAGACTCACAGTTCGCTCGAAACGTGTATAATGTTATTTTTGTTTTACAACAATAACTTATAATGTTTTCGTACAGAGTTACTATAGGCGCCTCTATCGGGTGTACTGAGAACAGTCGTCACCCAAAAACGAGCTCGCCTATTACAAAAATCACTAAAAGATTACCTACTATTATTTTGACTGTAAAGAGCGACAAAGTTAATAGGCGAGTTTACAAATCCGAAACTGCTGACAAATCAAATATTCTTTACCTTTTGTATATGATCGTTTAAGCGATGGATGTGTTGCTTGGTGCGTGCCTCCAGATTAAAGACGGTGTTTGTGACTTTTTTGAGTTCATCTCGGTCGTCTTCAGCGCGGTCTAAAGCGTTGCTCACGCTCACAGCGATAGCCTTTACGGATTGTCTTAGGTTCTCTTGACCTTCCTTCACGTACGAGAAGTGTGCGTTATTCTAGGACAAAATACAATTGATAAGTAAGTTATAACGACTACACCTAATTGCACGAGAGGTTGTATACAGGGGGACAAAAAATTTCTTACAAATATATTAAGTGGGGTGCATGACTTAGTTATTACTTCCACGATTACACCACATTCACGATGACATTTAAAAAAATCTTATTATGGTATAAATTATATCGTACTTATTTCCAAATAGTCAATATAGTCTAACTACTATAATAATATGAACTCGTATTTTTCTATTTCGTAAACTTACTTGAGCGACGCATACATCGAGCTTGGAGATTTCCTTGCGGAACTCAGGGATGGTTTTGTCAAACTTGTCCTCCAGAGACTCGACATCCTCACGGAGTTCCAGCATAGAAGCATGCACTTTCTCGAAGTCTGACACAGCCATCGTGTTGTTATTGAGGCGATCGCTGAAGACCTTAGCTTGGAGCTGCAGGAGGTCAATCTTGGAGGTAACAAGGTTCCAGTCAGGTTCTTCTAGGCGGTCGATACGGCGAGTCAAGTCGAGCATTTTGGTCTGCATGTTCTGTTGGATGGTGTCAACTTGCACCTGAGCCTTGGCGAGGCGAGCGATCTGTGAGTGCACCATTTTGTTGTGGCGATACTTGTGGTGACGCTGCGGATGCAGGGGCCCGGCCTCAGACCGAGCTAGGTGCTCGTCGATGATGTCCGTGGACATGTCAGCCTCGGGGAACTGCTTGGCTTGCACCTGGAACAAAACCAAAATTACGAAATGCCACGTTTGTCATCGACGAACGGTTCTCAAAAATTCTCACAGTAAAATGACCTGACCGGCTTGCGTCCAAGCTAAAGTACGTCTGAGAAAACTAACAGTTGGTAGAGGTTTGACTGGTGGCTTTCAACGAAGAGTCCAGGAATACACGTGTTAGCCTAATTTTACAAAAGTTGCCGTTGCAATAGCATGCGGTCCACAAAGGTTTGTAGAGGTCAGACGCGGCGTGTTTCTATTTGAATAATGAACGAATAGCGTCGAATGGAAACCGGTGGCGGTCCCAGAATTGAGCTATAGTTTTTATAAAAATTGAATACCCTTGCTTATTTTGATCAAAGTCAAGTAGGTAAGTTATAAGAGAGTGTTTACTACGATACAGAACAACTCAAAAAAATTGGTGAAAGGTGTTTTGCTTTTAATTTGCCTAATTACCTTCAATTGTAATTATATTTTAACATCATCTGACTATTCTCCTTAGCTATCCTTTTAATTTCGTGGTTTACTTCAGTCAATTTTAATTCATTCATACTTAGGAACTAATAAAATAAGATAGGTATAGTTATTATCGTTTAAAAAATAACAGACACACAGACAGAGGACACGGAATGTTAATGAAGATTATACGTGGAAACTGTGAGAATATTCATACAGTGTACCAGTCTGAAAGCTGGTATGTAAAACCATAATGCACTTATGGCTATGATTGAAATTGGCACTTATGTTAACGAGCTTGTGCCTCAAGTAAATATTATCAGATAAAGTTAGTCTTACAAATTAGTTTTAAAAACTAACAGTTTTAAATTGTTTCAGGTGTTGGGAAAGTTTGAGGACAAAAAGTACGTGGCACCAATTGGTGGCCAACCAACCACACCACTGTATTTGGTTGTGGGTTTGATTACCACCGAGATAAAACTTTGTGTGAAAATAGATGTTTGTTCTCTGTCTGGATGTTATATTTTATGCTAAGCATGTTTTTACAAAAAATGTTACTTGTACTGCTATGCTAACTTTCGGATGGTGTGTAAAAATGTCCACAAACAATATTTAAAATTAATAATATATTCTCCAAGCACGTGCACCGCGACCTATTTAATTTGTGCCATCAAAGCACTTTACGCCAGTTATACATATCATTGAATCAGTTCGCGTTTGGCAGACAATCAAAACTCGCATCTCATATTTAATCAATATAATTTTATTCTATCAATATATCAGTTACCATTTATATCAGGGTTTTAATGATATTATTATACTTCTCAGCCAGGGTGTGCGGACCGAACGTTGTATGTTATTTATTATTCATTTATATAGAACAGTAATAAATAAATACCAACTACACCTTACAATATAACAATATACATTATTTATGTTACGGGTAATATCAATAATTTAAATGTGTTTGTAATCGAATTGTGACGATGGAATCAAACCGCGTATGCCATCAAACAGTTCTAAGGATATCGATATCTTAGATAGATGCCTATTAGATACTGTGCATTTGTATTCTATACGGGAGCCTATTGCATGTAGGTAGGTATGTAGGTAGTCTTGCTATCATCTGCTCAAAATCGTAAGCTAGCAATTAAAGTACGTGCTTCGTCTGAACGGGTTTAGCGAGGAGGCTGGCACAATTCACCGCACGTTTCCATTTTCACTCAACATCCGTCATTAGTGTCACATTATACAATAATATGTTATTTTAGATAAAAATACAAGGAATTAAATAATTATAGACACAGAATTAAATAATTATTACATATCATCTAGCCTCAAATTAAGCATAGCTGATACTATGGGAACCAGATGACTGATAGAATACGTTTATATGTATATTGTTTTTGTAATTATGTTATTACATCCAGACACAGAACAAACATCTACATTCATCACACAAATGTCTGTTCTCGGTGGGGATCGAACACCCACCACCTTACACCTCAAAAGGTAGGACTACTACAAACTGAGCTGTGACGGCTGTAATTTGTTTTGTGGATTTTGAGTTCATATCTTAAATACCAACCAATTTACGAATTTACGAAAAGTTTATATTTCCTGTCTGTTGGAAAATGCTGTGGTTTGCTTGAACTTAACTTGCTTAGAGGTACCCTTTATTTTACTTTGATCCATTTGGTTGATTTTCTGGTTTCCCAGTAGTACAAAGTTAACAACTGAAAGGTACTGAACATTTGTCGGGTTCGATTGATTAAAAGAGTGTGGGTCCTTACCTACCTAGGTACAGTTCGTACTTACTACATACCTCTAAATATAGTTGAAATGGTAATGTAGGTATGATTCGTCACGAATTAGGTCCGCTCCAAAAATCTATGGAACGCGGTTTTCGACCAAAACGTACATAACTTCTACCTATGATATTTTTGTTTTGTGTTGCTTTCGGCAACGTTTTGAAAAATAATATTTTGAAAGACGCTACCGTCGTGAGCGCCACTTTGCATTTGTCTGAGTGTACCCGTTTATATTTATATGGTTTGTTTTTGATAACATTGTATAGAATTACAAGTTTTTAGGGTAGTGGAAACACACTTGGTATGCATCTCGTCCTTGCAGGTGTTTTGGTTCAAGTCACCGCGTTGCTGCCGCCGCCGCGCCGGCTCCTTGTCATCGTCAACGCGATGACGCGCTCCTGGTGTTATATTTACTTCTCACCCACAAATTAAGTTATTACTTATTTTTATTTTATATTAGGAGTTTATTTTTATTTTATATTAGGACTGCTTCAGGAGCTTTACTTCAAGCTACAGTTGGTGACCAGATAGATAGATTGCTACATAACAGTGTCCACTTACACATCAGCTTACATAGCGGATATTACCGCGATAGATAGAGATATTACAGCGAGTTTATATACCGTTATTAATTAACAACGTAATTTAATTCAGCTGGTGACCAGATAGATAGATTGCTACGTAACAATGCCCATTTAATCATCATCGCTATGTACGATCAGTGGCTTGGAATGTGCGTTGTCTATTTGTCAGTCAGTCAGGGACAAACATTCTTCTAATTGGTATAGATTATATTGAGTTGTATCCTAACATCTATAAATATGCTTCAGTCCCACTTGACCTTGCCTAGTGTTTATGTCACGACGTCAATAAAATTCTACCTCAGTATTATTCCCTATAGTACACGACACGGAAATAAATACTGAAATAGGACCTGACTACCTGAAATTCCGTGTAACATAAAGTTAAAACCAATCTGTTTGTTCTCGATGAAGTAAAATCTATCGAGTTATTTTAAGACTGTTTTTCCGAATAGAATTACACCAAAAATACAAATACTTTATTTATTTGTTTTGTGTTATCACAATCACAGTGTTCGTGTGTTTTATACACTTCAGTGGTGTATGGGTAAACTTTAAGGTTTTCGTTGAACTACACATTCTAATAAATGCTTTAAACAAAAATGATTCAGAAATCAAAGAGTGCCGTAAACGAAATCGACTTCACCATTGAAGCCAACAATAATTTCTACTCAAAAGAGAAATCTGACATGAGAATTTCTGATATTTCACGGGAAACAGGAAATTGGATTGCAGAGAACTTAATCTACACCAAATAATTTAGAAATTTATACGCAGAAGTCGAGTTCTCAAATCAGAATAATAGATCTTATAAACTGAACTTTAATTATTTGTGTATGATTTTGATATTTTAATAGAAGTACACACTAGTAATTAAAATTAAATTGGATGCTAATGAATGTTTTTGCTTATAAATACTTGTACATCTACTACTAGCATGAGAAATAATAAATAAACGAGTTTACGAGTCCGTATACCAACGAGCGACTAGTAAGTACTTTGTTTCAATATACTATAGAGCGTTCGGTTGCTTGTCAGTTAACTTTTACCTCGGATTCGTTTTCTGTCATCTTTGGAAGCAACATTGTATTTTCATTTTAATTGTTTTTCTAGTGTTATTTTAAGTTCTGATGGGTAATTTTGGTGGTATTTTAACCATCATTACTTGAGGTCTTTTATTTTATTCAATCCACCCACTTGACATTGGCAAAATTGTCCACAAACGGACAGATGCCAAAAAAAAAAAAAAAGAAACTTCCATATTCTTAGCATTAGACGATCGACGCATAGAAATACTTTTGAACGCTTGTAAAACATTGGAACCAGGAATAATTAAAAATGGCTTTACTTTTAGCTCGTGATTAGGCACTGTTTTTTGTGGTCATAATTTGACGGTACTGACTGTACTCCGCATCCGTTTTCATTATTGTTCAAAAATAAATGCAAAAATTAAAACTACAAGCTCCAATAACACGGATGTTAAAGATTGAGAAGAGTTCTGAAGAACTACGTGGAAGCAGGTAAGGCTAGATCCAAACAACTGGCTCGCAACACTGATTGCATGAATCTTTTTGCTTATATCGTACATTTTCAAGTGTGCACTTTGTTTTGTTGTTAAAAAGCGGGACCGTATGGATACGGGTTCTTTTTTCATGATGAACGCCATGATAATTTTACAGCCGGTAAAAATACGCATTAGAAAATTCAGTGATTTCACTTCTGTCTTTTATTTATAAAGTAAAATTCTCAACAATACCTACTCGTTATACGAGTAGTACCTACTGTACTTTGTCTCCAGTAGACAGAATAAGCAATGAGTTGTTAAATTTAAAAATAAACCACTCCGAGGGGTGTCACTGTGTGCTGGCCCATCAATTTTTCGGATTGTGGGAACTGAGTTTAGTCCCATAGGGGTAGGCAGAGACCACGGATTTTCACTTGCTACGATCCTGACAAACCTTTTTTGCTTCATTCATTCGCATAACAGTTTAAAACTTTATACAATCGTAGAAGCTGTCGTCAATCTTTACCATCTTTTGGCAAGAACATAGTGAAGTTGCCGCGCACTCAGCAGGTCTACTCTTGAAAACGAGAAACTATGTTTCACATTGCCGTTTTGAGTTAAGGAGGTGGTATCCGCCAACGAGAGGTTTTCTCCGTATTATTTTTCTTTGATGAGTGAGTATAAATGTCCAAAAAAAATATATATTGCTTATTAAAGACTAAATTTTAATTTGAACAATTGAAATAATTCTAACTATATTATTACTATATGAAAAAAATATCCAAAGTGAAGCAATTTTTATTTTAAATTTGGTTATTTCTTCTAAACGGTTTTGATTTTTAGTATTTTTTTTTCACACAAATATCTGTCAAAGTATTTATCACAAAGTGAACAATTGGCAGTTTGAACTAATAATTCATTAGGCTACAAATAATTATTTCTTGAATGCGATATGAAATGGAATGCGCGCGGGTCCCTGTGCGGGCGACGGGCGGCAGTGCAACTCAGTATGGACAGACTCCTCAAGGTCGTTGGCGAGTACCACCGCCTTAAACTGCGGGGCCTTGGTAACCCACTGTCAAGTTACACGGCTTAACATGCCGCGCAGTGTAACTCAAAATGACAAAACGTTACTTCGATTATTGTTTTTAAGAGAAGACTTGCATGTTGCAGGCCCATATTTAGAGTTTAGAAAGATCGTGGGCTCCAGTCCGAAGCGTTTTATAACTTTTGGAATACTTACTTCAAAACTGTTATAAGGATTGCAAAAGTTAGGTCTTTGTTTGAGCAAAATTTATCAGATAGGTCTAGTTTGTTACCTTTTCATAGTAAAAACATAGTAGAACGTAAAACTTATTAACAGCTATTAACTTTACTGAAAGGTTCGCTTGCAGAAATCTGTAGTATGTTGCCAAAATATTTCTATAAAGAATAAAAAAGAAAAAGAAAGAAATAGCATCACGATTTTACGGTACGGATTTCACGGTAGATATCCCCTTCGATATCTTAGTACCAAGTAGGTGTCTACGGGGGTAGTCAGAGGTACGTCCAGATAGTACATTGAATATATCCTAGCGCATATTCTTATTTTTTACAGAAACCTATATAACAAATTAAAAATTGCTTTTTTATAATTATACATAATAGGTACTTATGTATATAAATATAGTGCTAGAACTATAGTTCCGAGAACCCTAAAATTAACACTAAACAGCTGGCCGTAGAAAGTGAATGTACATTATGAACACAATACATTAAAAAAAAACAATTTAAATTCTATTTGACCTCTACACAACTACAACTGTTTATTTTCATAGTTAAAATAATTTCTGACGTGTTGTCTAGTATTGTATCATCACAATCTACAGAATCGCTAAATCCTTATAGCATCTTCAATTATCTTTATTATTAAAATATTATAACTCTACATACAATTGATCTGTGTAAAAAGTTATCCGAAGTCCGAAGACCAACCAAGAATTTTACCTACCAAGAGTTTTATGGTGAAACATGAGCAGCCTCTAATCATCTGGTAAAAATGGTAATCGGTAAAACAACCCACAGGAGTGGTGATATTACATATCGCACTGGTTGCTAAGACACCAATTTTTGCAAAGTAAAGCGCCTTTTAGACTCGCCAAAAGCCCGATTACTGACCAACGGTGACTACACTAACAATCCCATTATTAGACTAACAATTTAGATCTGAATAAAAAAATAAAAAAATATGGGAATCATTGCAAACCAATTCACGCGTTTTCGACTGTATGTAGTAGCCTTAAAAGCGGTGTGAGGTCCTCAATTTGCGATATCGGTCGTTTCAAAGAAGGTGGCCGAGTTCCCACAAGGTTTGTTCTCACGCCCGTTTCTTGTCGCTATGATGCATTGTAAACAGAATAGGTACTCACTTTGCAACTCGATACTAAGTAAAATTACTAATTTTTTATCCACGAAACTCAATGAATCTGTTAAGGCTTAATTTGTAAATTGGTTTTTACGGCTGTAAGGGAGATTTATATCTCATTATGTAAAGTTGTTAATAGCTACTCGAGTTTTTTATTGCATTGTAGGTATTATTCTTATACCTTCAGCAACTGAAAACGAGTCCTGATTCGCCTTGGATCAGCATAGCACCTTATTGGGTCATCAATACTGGTGAACATCCTCACTGTTTATAATAAAGTAAGATAAGTTGATCCACCCCATGGAGCGATAGATAGTAGAAAAGGCGTTCTTCCTGGAAACTTATAGGGAAGGTTTACCTGTGGACTTCTTCAAACTCATGATAAGGGTGAAATTATTTATCTATTCCCTTAAAATGCCTCAATGTATCATCTTACCACGTGTTTTTTTGTTATTATGAACCACTGCATACTCGAGTTTACGTGCCAATTATAATATTCTCTTTACAATTCTTTTAGTAAACGAAATTTGTTGATATCGGTCTCACATATTGAAACGTTGAAACGCTTTTAAAGCTTTAATCAATTTATCTGAGTTTTGCGTGCGCGGGTTATAAAAGGCCTTTCATCTCGGTTTTATGCATGTGTCGTCAATGAAATACTGCCTGGCGCTGGAATGTGGTCGTTTTTTTGCTGGTCGGGTAATTTTACTCGGGTTGTAAAGGTCCCTTTGAACATAGGTAGCTGCCCAAAACTAAACTGATTGAATGGTTTTTAGTTTAAAGATTTATTGTAAAAACAGGATTTCAAACAACATACCTATGCATTGAATTATAAATTTAGGGTAAGGGTCCAGCCATTGCGGATGTACAGGATAGATAGTGTTTTTAAAGAATGTGTGGTCAAAATAAAAGTAGAAAGATTATTCAGTTTACTACTGCATCTCGTGACATGTTTTCTAACAAGAAATTTTAGTTACCTCCATACCTACCTGTATGATTTATTGTTATTTAGACTATTAGGCGTCTTCTATAACCCTCGTACGGAAGCGTGAATTCCAGTTTCATTAAAAAGCTCAAATTCAAAGTTTGTGATGCCGTGTCCAAAACAGAGACCGACCCATCGACGGCGCATAATAATATAGTACCCCATGTATATACATCCATATCCATCTCACTCAAGTTTTTCTTTACTTTCGTTTGATCAGGCGCAAAAATGTGCTGACACAGACACGTTTTTTCTCTAAAATATTCTTTTGTGCACTTTGTCAATGACGGCAGAGGGGTGATCGAATGGTATTTTATACTCTTTTATGGCACTTTTGTTGGATCAGTTTTAAATCACATTTTCACAACCAAAGTAACATTAAAACTTTACTTATACAGTCGTTTCGATTTGATAAGGCTAAGCGGGATATTTTTGTGACCAACTACAAAACTTACAAGTAGGTACAGTCTCCTGCTAGACGGTAGGTATTACAGCAAAACAATGAACTCTTACACCTCAAAAACCTCACCAGTGGATGACCTCGCTTATTTTTTGAATAATTGCAGTGTAAATATATTTAGCACCGCTGTGAAACTATTTTGAAAGTTACAAATTGTATACATTCTAGTGCAGCTGACTGTACATTATAATAGTATCCGTACAAAACTCTTGGTGTTGGTACCTATACTCAAAATCCCTCGTAAGTAAGAATGTTGTCAGAGGAGCTTACGCCTAAAAATAAGTAGGTTGCAGGCCCATCCCCTATAAATGATAGGTAGTAAGGTAATGCATACACAGGATTTACTGCTAGACATAGGCCTCCCCCACACGTTTCCAGGAAGAACGATTCTGAGCCTTTTCCATCCATCGACTTCCCGCGGTCCTAACAATGTCGTCAGTCCATCATTGACATTGCTGTATTCTCATTTGAAAGATGTGTTTTATACGAACCATTTGGAGGCACTTTTAAACCCTTCATAACTCAATTAAAAAATAAAACCCCTAATTAATTCTTACTTGTTTTAAAGTAATCACTAGATTAAAAAAAAAAACAAATTTTGTTCACAGACAAAAATAAGAACTGCAAGCAAATGACTATTCCATTTCGATTCGTCGATGGAAATAAGCTTCACTTCGAATCGTTTAGCTGAAATTGGTTTATCTCTCGAATCGGAAATGCATTTCTTTTTCCATACGTTTTCATGATAAGCGTGGACTTCAAATAAGTGCTGATAAGTAAGTAAGCCAGGTAAATATCTTCTGAGGCAATGGCATTATAATTCTTATCAAACGAATATTTGCTGACTCACGATGGTATCGATATTCGTAACTATTCGCTTTGGAGATAAAAGCTTAAAACGGAGACCAAATGTCCAATATTGGGTATTTTCTTCCGTCGTTTAAAAATCATAATTTAATGCCAGTAAGTAAGGCCCTTCCCAGCTTCGCACGGGTTTTAGTAAGCATCCCTAATAGTCCCTAATAATAGTATAGCTTTCCAACGGTAAAAGAATTTTCAAATCAGTCCACTAGTTTCAGAGCCTATGCAAACAAACAAACAATTAAATTTTTCCTCTTTATAATATTATTATTAGTATAGATAAAAAAATTATGAGAATCATGATCGAAAAGATATATTTACCAATACCTCTTTCGATTCCTAATCCTATAGTTAAAATGGCTGATGAGCGTGGTCTCGATACTTCTTTATTTTTTTTTACCGTAATAAAGATTACGGTAAATAATGGCCCGGTGCTATCTTTTTTTTTTGGTTGAAATGCGATATTGCTAAGATAAGTTTATTTACGATTTATTAGTGAGATTAATGACAATTATCCCATTAACCTCTTTAGAAATTAACAAGCTATCAACAAAAACCGCTGTACGGTGACGTACACTTTGATGTAGGTGACTGAGTCGGCATTTTACACAACCTCGATAGTTTTATAACATATGACATACAGTGCGAATCTAACAACCAAGTGAGAGTGACACGGGTCGGAAACACCATTCAACTTTTAACTTTAACTTATTTACTATTAAATTCAGTGTTAACCGGCGCCGGTGTTTTAACTTGTAACTTCAACTACGCACTCAAATTAACTAGACAAACCTACCCTGTAAATTTCAAGTCTACGACCAGCCACGGTGAAATTACAGGCACATGAGCCTTAACACTAGTTTTACTCAGGTTGAAACTGGACTGTACAACCGCAAACAAGAACAATTAAATCAAAACGTAAAAAACTTTGCTTACACAGGTTGAATCCCGTTAAAATCCACAGAGTTATTAGCAATATGTAGTTTATCCAATACCTATAATTGAAAAAGAAACAAATACCACAAAATGAACAGGAAACCAAGATCTAGCATTAATATGTATATTTTAAAAGCTTTGTAGCCGTAAGCGTATAGGTATTCAGTGCAACAGTTGTTTGGCACAAGCGCCTTTGTGTAAAAATTCAAAGGATACTTGTCTTTACAAAAAACATCTAGGCCACAGAATATAACATAACGCTTATAGTTTCAATTATTTAAGCAGTATCGTTGGGTTTTGCTGAATAAGGCAAAGCCTAAAGCACAAGAGGTGCTACAAAAGCGCCCGAGACATAAAAAAACTGAACCGATGTGACAGACATTTTATGCATGAATGGGATATTTGAAAAGAGACAAAAATTAACCTACATTCTTTTTCGACAGCTGCTTGGGTACTTTGTTGTTGTGACCATTTTTAAGTGTGGGTTTGTATACGAAATTAAAATTAGTATTTAAGAAACTTTAAGCAAATAAAATAAAGTATTTTACGGTACCTCTTATCGCTTCCTCTTTTGGTTGTTTATTTTGAGAGACCTAATTAAGTGCCTTTAATAATAATTGATTAATAATTATGCATATGTTAATTATATATGGGTTTTTTTATTACAGTACAGCAAGCAAAGCTACGTGCTGCAACTAGTTGATGACGATTAAAGCGTTATGTAAAAATAAGGGTTGTGGTTCATGAGACGCCCGCAACGGTCGTACACGGCGGTTACGTTCACAAACCGTGAAGAAATAAATACACCACCTGTTATTACCACGTAGTTAAGTAATTAACGCTTTTAAAAATTTGTTCGTAGCAAGCTCAGCTTCCAGAAGCAGAGGTTTCGAGAAACCTAGAAGGATCTTCGCAGACTTTACAATATTCGTATGTTTCTATGGTAGCGTCGTCGCTGCGCCGTGGAAACCAGAACCAAAAACTATAAATTTTGTACTGTATCATCATGTCAAAGGGGTAACATTTTCAATAGTAATATAATCACTCGTGGAATATGATACTTGTTTACATAAATTCAAAATGAGTAGGTATGCCTTTTATGCCAAATTATAGAGTTTTTTAATATCCAAGTTCATGTAGATAATAGGTAGATATACTTTATTAGGATTAAGAAAACTATGATTTTTTATAAATATCAAGATAAAATTACTTTAATATTCTTATTTCCGACTAGTAAATAAAAGTTGTAACTTGTTTTGTCACAACCCTACAATAGATACGATCCCTACGATATTGTTTTTCAGACGAGAGCACATTAAGCTTTTGCGCCTGGTTCGTTTAAAATAATACAAAACCACTCGCCAATCTCCAGGCTTTGTCAGACTTTGTCAACACTGAAGCATGCAATTTAATTATGAAAAAGAATGTATAAACATTGTTGTTAGGTTGGGTGATAAAACTCTCGATAAATTTAATTACAGCTAAAACTTTTATTCTACACTTCTAAAAATAACAAGTACAAGTATATAATTATAATAACTCTTGAAAACAAACAGTTCAGTGGTAAACACAAGGTTTTCTTCTTGTGTTTTGTGCTTTTATTTTCTTCACTAACATTAATCTGTTTGGCATAGGAGCTGTATAGAAACATCTAAAAAAACATCTTAGGTACTTCCCATTCGACTAAAAGTACTAGCTCATAACAAAAAAGCCGCGAACATTTCTACTCGGCCTAGCTTTGCCTGTGCTTTCTTGCCGTGACAGGCGCGGGTGTATTCCGTTGAGTTTGTAATAGGCGACAACACACTCAACCGCCGCACCTACGTTAATTCGCGCCTGACACGCACCAATTCTCAGTGTGTGTTGCACTTTATTAAATACCAACTTGACACTTTCTGTAGATCGCTAAATCGCTAATCGCCACTTACAGCTGTTCACTTGCTATGTTTCCAATTAATAGCCAATGTTCACTGGCTATGCTTCCAATTAATGTGGTCCTTGATTGCT
Organism: Electrophaes corylata; assembly: GCA_947095575.1. Taxonomy (NCBI): domain Eukaryota; kingdom Metazoa; phylum Arthropoda; class Insecta; order Lepidoptera; family Geometridae; genus Electrophaes; species Electrophaes corylata. The sequence goes on along the minus strand of OX352698.1, from coordinate 5,877,361 downwards.
ATTCAGATGACGGATAATCGTGTTGAAGTGTCTGAAGTGTTCATCGAAAAGCCAATTACTCATGTAATTTGTCTGATGATGAGATAATCGCTCGGCTGTCTATTCGGCTACATGTTTCAATAGTCTTAGTATAGCGTGTATTCTAATGGTCAAAGGGGGTACTTTATTCTTTCAAAAAACGATCCTTTTGAGCCCTACTCTGGCTTACTTTCTTAACCCTCAAGGATGATAATCTATCTATACCAACTTAAGTCTTAAGAAAACTTAAGTCGCTATTACGTTTACGCTAAACATGTTTATCTTGATAAATCAAATTGCTGTGCAAGCGGGCATAAGAATCTTTGACTTAACTGACTGACTGACATATAGACAGCGCACACCTAAACTACTGGTCCAAATGACTTGATATTTTCAGGGTATTTATGACTTAATGCGTAGGATAGGAATTCCTGAAATTCAACATCTAAACGAGTGCAGGTAAAAATAACTTCTCGCGGACAAAGTCGCGTATCTGTGATCATCAATTTTGTCATTATAATTGTAAAGACATGACAAATATTCAAAACAAAACTTCCCAACCAAGAAGACCTGTTTAAAAAAGAACCTGTTTAAAAAGAAATGATTAGGATGACACCATTTTATCACTTACCTCCTTAGCAAGTTTGGAGAGGTCGATGCGGTATTGTTCAAGCACTTTGCTTGTTTCCTTCTTTTCGTACTTGAGACGCTCCACGGTGCTATCCAGTTTATCAATGCGAGCTTCTTGAGTGCGGTCCAAGTTGAGCAGATCGGTGGCCTCGGAGACAACACGCTTGAGCTAAGAAGAAAAATCTCATTAAGAAAATACCTTCCATTAAATAACTTTTTAACCACAATCGGGGTTAAAAAGTTAGATATCCGTAACATTGTTGATAACTTGGGGTTACCAAAACATTTGAAGGAAATAAACACGAAACTTTGGATGTAGCGCCAAATGCTAATACATTGCTAGGAGTTTGAAATATTTATCACAGGTAGGTCTACACATATTATGACGTTCCGTTTACCGAAGAATAAATACATTTTTGAAAATAGTATTTTTTCTTTAAAACTCAGAGTGGATCCACCACCGATTTAGTAAGTTAAAACAAGCTAGTTATATAATAAAACAATGATATTTTTTAAAGATTTTTACACCTTTGGTAAGCCCCTCTAGGCTTGGTCGCGAGGAACTGGCGCTTAATTCACTTAGATTTAAGACGTTTCAAGATGATCCGTTCGGATATTACTGAAAAAAAGTACATGCTTTGCCCACCTCATATAAAGTAAGATAAGGGCAGGAAGATGTCCAAGTCAGTGTAACCATGAAGTTTGAGTGCCTAGTTGGGCCTATGGGTTCTTCTGAAAGGCTCGTCCACAAAAATACTCTATTCTCTATTTCAAGATGATCCCTGCGGATATTACCTACTGCTTTTTGACTTTGACTTTGACTGGGTCTTTTTTTCTAGAAATTACTAATTTTTTCTTTTCTTTATAATGGCATCTGATCCGTCATTCCACAGTCAAGTTCGCCAATGTCAAGTGAATTGAATAGTTTTTAGACTCGATTCTTACCGTACTCAGATCTCCGCCTTTTTGTTTTAAGATTAGTAAACACTTGACGTTGGCAAATTCGTGGCAACCCTCAGCCGCTGAAAAGCCATATAATAAAAGAAGAAGAAGAAGACAAGTCGAGTCAGTAAAAAAACGTATCATCGACTGTCATACATTTTGAAGAAAAAGATGACGTTTCTCTTCAAAACCTAGGGGATACATTTACGTTTATATCAGGAAGTCGTTTTAATACACAAAAGTAATTCGATTATCAATGGTGGCTGTAAATACTAAGGTAGGTTACCTGGTTGTGCATGCTGTGGAGCTGATGCAAGAGCGCAGAACTGTTGATGCTCTTGCTCATGTCGCGCATCTCTGTGCGAAGTTCAGCCATGGAGTTACGAGCCCATTCGAGGGTCTGTTTCTCATTCCTCTTGTTGGTGGGTTCGGCGCAAGGTTGTTTGGCGTCCCTGTTGAAAACACCACATTGTACTCTTGTTTGCAAATAGGTACTTTATCTGCTAATAAGGATGTCAACTCATTTCGTCTCAAGTTGTGAGTTGTAAAAGGTGTTGGTCCACCTCATAGCCGGCTATGTATTCTAAAAATATATGAATATAGATAGGAAGTGTTTTACCAGAAGTGAATTTGCAGACTTTGTCTGATCTTAGTTTAGTTGACAGTTGAAGCTTTGCCTTCTGCGCTGTAGGTTGCGGATCCGTTTCTCAGCGAAAACAAACGTTTGTCTACTATAATTTAATTGAATATTTTGATCTTATTTAGTTCTACTATATTATATGTATCTTCGATTTTCTGTGGTTTAAAACCTAATTGATGTAGAAAGACATGTTTGTATTAATTGTAATTTTTTATTTTATTTATAATATTAGAGTTATTGTACGTTCGAAACAGATAAACTGTTACTTCCAGTTTTTGTTTTGTAACCATTTTACGTACACAGTAACGCAATTAAATATTCTTATTCTTATTCTCAAGCATGTGTGAGATGAAAATCATGTTTGATGGCTGGTCGACAAATATTAAAAGAAAGGATGCAATAAAATAAGGTGTATTTTATCGGTTATCCGATTTTAACGAACATAGTGATGTGTGAAAATGACCATCATTATTTATTTGTTTTTATTTAAAAACCTTATGGCTGTGGAAAGATTTACTATTGTCATTTACAATTTTTTTTTATCGATGGTAATTGATGATTTCATCAACATACTACAAATTTTGCTGGTGTTTTTACAGTGTCTTTTTCTATGTATCTGTTTAGTATTTTCATTTTGAAAGGGTTAATTTAGTTTGCAGGATGCAGCGTTATGCAAGACCGCACGTGCATTGGCGTATCTCCAGGGACAGTACAGGCCCCCTTCCGGTAAGCTATTATAGGTACCGAGTAATTATACTTTAGCTGTATGATGTGTGGTTTCAAAAAATATGTTAAGCACAACTTGTAATGCACGGTAGGCATTATATTACATTAGAGTGCTCAAGGACGTTTAAAGAGACACTCGAAATGTATGTAGTAGTCTTTTTTAGTAGTAGTAGAGCTCTTAGTGGAAGGCTCGTCCGGGGAAGTACTACCACCATGACTTTTTCTGCCGCCAAGCAGCTTGCTGTGTTCCAGTTTGAAGGGTGTGGGTGCCGGTGTAATTATTGGCACACGAGGCTTAACACCAGTATGCCTCAGGTTGATGGGTGCAGAGTAGTATATCGTAAGGGCACGTTTGTAATGAGCGTGACTTGCAAGGCAATGCTCTGTTATAGGTAATGGTAACCACTTAACATCGGGTGGGCTATCTGCTTGTTCCAATAACAAAAAAACATTAAAAAAAATATATATATATCGTTTAAGAACTTTTGGTACCGGTGGTTATCACCGTATTATGCATAAAAAAGTCTTCAAACTATTTAAATTTGAATCGGAACTAAAAATACATAGTTATCAGTCATCACTGTCGACACAAAAGTAGGTTTAGGGTTGTGCTTACCGATAGGATTATTGTTACAAGATTGCTTACGCATTAGATGCTTGATGTCTCGTGGCTATCGATATATTATTTACACTGGCTGATATGATAACCTGCACTATTTTTTATATTTATTTAGTTTAGGTTATTGACCTTAAGCTTAACACAACCTACTTCTAAAGTATTGCACATGTTGTATTTTTAACCTGAATTTAAAATCTCACATTTTTTGAATTCCGGTTTTGGTTAAAAACAAGTGATACTGAAGCAGATAGGTAGGTAAGATTTTATTGTACACAAGAATACAAATAAAGTACAATGGATACTTATCGCTGAAAGCAATTTGTAATACGTAGGCTGTTTAAACTATTAAGTACTTAAAATCAAATTATTTCGGAAACAAATGCTAGTATTTTAGGTTTAGATATTAATCTAAAATAATCTAGGTCCTATCTAAGGTAACTAGAGAAAAATTAAAGGAAAAAGTAATAGCTTCACGACTTTAATTACCAGGTACGGTAGAAATCTTCTCAGGTATCTTAGTACCAAGTATTTTCTCGAGATTCCTTGAGAGTATCTAAGGGTACGTCAAATACTCTCATTTTTTCCATATGTGACAGGTTGCAAGCCCATCTCCCATCTAAGGTCCATCCAAGCAAAATACCTGACCCCTTATTTGTGTAGAGCGTAATTGTAAACTCAAGAGAAGATTTTCTTTCTAAACGGGGATTTTATTTCGTTGTCTTGTCATGTCTATAGAGACTAAACAAAAGCTCCTTTTTGCTACTCATATTACGAGCAAACTATCGGGAACTAAACACTTTGATAGAACATAAAAGCTGTGTTGATAAAAGCATTCTTAGAGTACAAAATGTAAGGTTTGCATCTAACGAGCAGCTTGCTCGCTATGTTGAAGTATCGCATCGTGACACGACAAATGGTTGTGATGTGCGTGCTGTTCCTCGAACACTAAAAAAAACAGAACACCTTTGATCAATGCCCAAAAAATTAACTAAACAACAAAACGGGTCTCTATTGTAATACAATTTAGGACTAGTTTAGTGAAGCGTTACGATCGAGCCATATGCTATGTAGAATCCCGAGTGACCGTCATTAGAAATAGCACCTGCTTTTCGGCTTATTAGAATTTGAATACTTTGGCTGTTGTAAAGAGCTTAAATATGTTGGTAACAAAATTTAGCTACATTTTGTGTAGTTTTGACTTAGTATATATTTATAGTAGCTAAATAACAATTTATTGTATAAAAAGATGAATCGTTAATCTAGACGAACATCTTTTTAATACAAATATATTTATTCATACCAATTAATTTACCATTAATCAAATACAATGGGCAGCCTTATTGCTGAAAGCTATTTTTTACAGGCAACCTTAAGTTACCTAAGTATACTATAGCCTATACTATGTCTCGTATAGTACAGACAATATTATACTTGTTTAAATTTTGTTGTCAAAATTACACAAAATGGTGTCTCAGCTAACCCAACTAAATACTAGATATGACAGGGAGAGAGAAAGAAATCTTGTTAATAAAGGTGTCTAACCAAATATTAATTTAGTTATTACTTTTCTATTCTTTGGAAGCAACATAACTTTATTTTACGAAAAACAATACACATATTTTTATTTTATCGTTGTTTTTGAAGGTTACGGATATGGATGGATAGTTTAAAGCGACCAAAAAAGCTCGTTGTTTACTAGAGAAGGGTTATTTAAAACGTTAAAAACTATTTAGGTATTTTTTCGTATGCCCAACATGCTCCATTTATGGGGCGCAGGATGTGGGCCTAGAGCACATTACTTCCGGTCGGGATATAAATATATATAATATTAACGCCAGATGTTCGCCCCTATCGTAATCTACTAGTTCATGTTGATTGGATTTACACCTTTATTATCAAGAACAAAAAAAACGTACATACACGGTAAAAAATCAATTAAGCTAGTACCTACTGCAATATATGTAGATATTAATACTATGTAATATGTAAGTACCTAAGTAGAATTATGTACCTATCCTGCAACAATATGGATAAAAGTGATCGATACTGACACACACGCTTGAGCATTTAAGTTTATTAACCGCAAAAAAAAAAATCAAATCCGTAAACAATTAAGAAACCACTAATTTTAAGATTTAAATAAGTAAGTATAGGTATCTAATTACACTAGCGTAGCTTATAACTTAAATCGTCGTTTTCAATTGAACCTCAACTGATTAAGCCTTAGCTTATAACGTGGCAGAATCAACCTACAAAGTTAGCTATCATGGGACCTTACTTGGCAATTCCGGTAGACAAGTTATCTTATTACTAATAATAAACTACAAGGCTAGCAAGCAGCTGACTTTAAATAAATTTAGCCTTTAGATCACCAATATTAGTTTTTCTATAAAAAAATATCAGACGTACTTTATAACATAAGTTCGTATAACTTTAGTTTATAATTTAGAAAACGTATTAACGTTTAACGACTTTTTATCCCTGACTATATATCATGAAAAATACTTGGTACTAGAATATGGGCAGATATCAACCGTATCTGAGGATTAAAGTCGTGAGGATATTTATTTTTCTTTTGTTTTTAGACTCCCTAATGTATTAATGCCCTTTATTTAATGTTCTCGTACAATATTTTTTGTTTTTTAAACCACAAATGTATGCATTCATTATCCTGGTAAGAAATAGCCTACGACTTAATAAAAATCGAAGAGTAAAGCGCCAGCTGGGGATGCTGCACTACGAGTTTGCAAACAGGTATATACGAGTACGTCTGGTGCGACAGTATCACCATAAAACTCACCAGCAATTACGAAAGTTGAAAAAACAACCCTAACACCATCCAGTGAAGTTTTAAATTCGTTTTCTATTCATGTACAACGACCTCGCTCGAAAGTACCTTGATAATTCAGGTGGTATGATCTGGTCTAATTCAAAATTTAATTTAGTTGAACACTACAGACAATATGATTCAACACAAAACACCTAAAATATATTTTATCCGAACAAGCATTCCAAGATTTTATTAACATAATTGCTATATTTTTATAACTCACTTACTTTCAGATTACTTATTCCTACCTTTCAATTACGTTTTTCAACCACAGCTTAATAAATTATAACCTTCACCCAGCATTGGCGACGAAACCGATTGAAGTAAAAGTATATTACTTTTCTGTTGATCGTACCTAATATACTTAAACTTTTAATTGTCAAAGTGTTGAGGGATTTCGCCTGATTTATTATGTGGGAATTTTTCCCTTTAACGCAGAAGCGTAGGCAAAGAAAACTCATTTTCACTTTATTTTTCGTAGCCTCGAGGTTTGATTTGTAGCATAGCGGTTCGAGATTGAAAACAAAAGTGATGACGTCTTTCAAAAACCTCAAGGGAGGAGAAGTGCTTGAATAATCGAGTCGTTCAGATGGCCTGGTTCGCGACGAGTGCCTCTTGTTTCTCGTCCATCTCCAACCACTTCTGGCTTATGAAGTTTTATATTAAAACGGCACGCCTTGCGAGACTAACTCCTCAAAGTATGTACCATCGTTTGGTGGTACATACCTTGAGGCTCGTTTGAAGCTGTTTAGCTTGGCTACCCAATGTTGAACAGTGTTAACTGACAGGGCATCTAGTAGTTTATTCTGATATTCCAGTGAATTTCCGCAGTCATTAAAGGTATTCCGCAGATAAGTAGGTACAGCAAAGAACGCGTCGTCGTCGTCACTTTGATATATAATGACCATTTTTTTTTTATAACAACCATTTGATATTTTTTTTTATAACAACCATTCGATATCCTCCAAAATGTGAAAAGGAATATAAGGAGGAATAAATAGGTCAATGATGTAAATTGGATTACGGAACAGTACCTACTTGATAGGTATAATTGGAATTAAAATAAATCTCATCTTACAAATTGACGAAACAAAAAGCTTCAGCCAAGTATTTCAAGTATCACAAAATGTTGGAATAAGGGAGGGACAGTCATAAAACCAAAACATAATGATGAAGAATGGAGAACACTTGACGAAAATTTTTAATCGTGGTTAACCATGATGAAGAGTACCTTATTATGAACCTACTCTGTCATTATATTGATTAATGATAGCTTAAAATTTAAAAGGGTATCTTTATTGTAAAGATGTATTCAATCTTTTGGTGTTCTGTATCTTTGACGTACCAAAGGGTCAAAAATATTACTCTTACATTATTTGTAAAAATAAACTAAAGTGGTTTTAGTGTTATGATCCGGATTTGGAAAATGTAACGCACCCGGAGTTTACCGTCAACTATAACAGCTAACTAGATAGGTTGATGAATAGTGGGGAAGGTTAGGTAGGTACATGGATTGAATAATACATAGGGCTTACCTATGTAAGTAAATTTAGTAAGTGTTTTGATCGAACTGTATACGCAATTGTACGACGATTTGACGACCGATGTGGCGCGGCGGGCGAATGTCCGCCTGCGACGCAGGAGGTTGCGGGTTCGATTCCCGCCTTGGGATAAATGTTTGTACGATCAAATATTTATTCCGGCTGTTCTGGGTATTTTCTATGTATAATAAAAAATTATCTATGTACGTAGTGTATTGTATTAAGTATATCAGTCATCTGGCACCCATAACACAAGCTCTGCTTAGCTTGGGACTAGATGATGCTGTGTGGATTGTCCAGCATTATTATTATTATTATTATTAATTAAGAAATTATAAAAACAAAGTTCAGAACAAATCAAAAATGTCAACCCAAAAATTAAAAGATTAGTAAAAAGGCCTACTATCATCCTTTTTGCGACCCAGTCTTCCCACCAATTACCTGTATCCATCGAGCCCAATAAATGCTTTAATAAATATTTATACAAGTAGGCTGTTATAAGTACGATTTTGAAAACATCATGTGCTTTTTATTCAAAATACTTTGTTATTTTGCCAAAATATCTATAGTTAAAGTATTCATATTATGTGAAATCATTAACAAGTTCAAAGAAATAATTTCAAGATTTCGTACGTAATCTAGTCTTTCTTTGAAAATAGTCAAACACCAAACGACATAAAACTATGTTTTCTTAATTTATGCAAGGTTAAGTTATTGCAGTAAGTTATATGGGTTGAATTCAATTCAAAAGTTTAATCAGGATTAATCAATAAACATGGAAATATAAAACGGTCTAACCTTTTACTAAGTAAAAGTAAAAGTAAAAACATTAAGAAACCACAAATAAAACATTTTTTTGCCCACCAACACTAAAGTTAATTTTTTTATTGTCGTGCCCAATTTCATCGCTACGCAATAATCTAGTATACAAATTACCAAAGTATATCCGCTTTTAACAATTAATAACAAAATGAAATGCTTTATATATGAAATAATTATTAAATAAAGACCATTTGCTATACCAAGTTAATTATTGTAAAAAAATGATTTTTCTACGGCTACCCGATACGTTTCTTTTAAAAAATAAGAATATAGATATAAGTTTTAGACGGTAAAATCTAAACACGGGAATCAATCTTTGAAATAAAAATCAGCATATAACTTACTTGAACTCCTGAAACTCCTTGCGAAGTTTCAAAATGTCGTTGAGATATGAACTCTTCAGAATCTCCAGCTGCTCGTGCAGCGCAGATAGCTCATGCTTCATCTTCCTGGATGCAGACTCCTTCGCATCCGCGCGAATAACCAAGATTAACAAAAACATAACACTCTCTTTAAACCACTTCATTGCAATTTTTATTTGGCGAACGAGTTCAAGCGCTGAGTTCGAGTCGAGCGGTCGGCTCGTGTGCGCGACTCGAGGGTTGATGACGGAATGGCCCCGCGCTCTTCCTCACAAGCTTTATAACTTAGGTAGAGACCAGGGTGCGTATTGCGTGGCGCAGATGTGCCCAACAGTTGCCCTGAAGCCTAAACCTGCACCAACCATTGTGCAATCTGTCACTAATGGGGTGATTAACAAAATTTTGTAACCATTAACCCCTTGTTTTGAAAAACTCTTTACACGAAAGCTCTTTTGCTGGAACTTCTGTACTTTTATCGTACTAAGTATAGCTGAATTTTTTTCTAAATAGGTAACACATTTTTAATAAAATATTTATTCAAAAAGGGACTCGACTTTAGATAGATAGATTATATCTTTATTGTACACCTTTAATGTAGTTAGAAAGTATATAAAATAACAACTTAAAAACAATGCGCGGTCTTATTGCTAAAAGCAATCTCTTCCAGACAACCTTTGGATGGACAGAAAAATATTGTATAGGTAAGGACGGGGGCGTACAAAATAAGAATAAATAAATACCTAGTAATAATATAATAAACTACTAAATAATACCTATGTTAGACAAAATACATAATACTATTTACAAAAACAAAGGAAAGAAGAAAACAATAGTGATACACGAGACTACGATGATACAGACAGAGATGATGATAGATAGTGTTCATTTACTATGCTCTTAAAAATAGGGAAAGATTCAGAGAAGCGGATAGGAATAGGTAGCGCGTTCCAGAGCTTTATTAGCCTGAAGTGTAAAAGAACTACCATAGAATTGTGAGGAGTGGATAAGAGTTTTCAGCTGACGGGTGTCAGACGAGCGAAGGGATCGGGGATGAGACAGGTAGAGAAACTCAAAGCGTTCTTTGAGGTAGATAGGAGCAGAAGAAAGAAAAATAATGTTATAGAGGCGCGAAAGAATATGAGCATTCCGGCGAAGACGGATAGGTAACCACTTTAGTTTCTTCCGGTATTCAGATACATGATCAAATTTTCGTAGGCCAAATATAAATCTTATAGAAATGTTGTGAAGACGCTCAAGTTTATTCAGTTGATCTTCGGCGTCGGCGTAGTCAAGAATGGGATGTAACAAAGATTGTGCAAGCGTAATCTATTCTTTAATTGTATCGCATTAGATTGTATGTATTATTGTTAATATTTTTCTGTGTTTGCTGTCATTAGAACCTCTACTTATAGTGTACTAAGGCATGATTGCCTTATATTATATCTTGCATACCTAACAGCAAGTATCTAGTCAATAAAGTCTCTCCAGTTTACCGTGTGATGTGTGATGAATTCGTGGTAAAAGTTTAGCATCAACTATAACTTATCTTTTGGCAAGATATATTTTTGGCTATGTTAGACTAAACGCTTTTCAAGCACGTCTTATTTAATCTGCCATCACGCTTAACTCTTTTTGCTATTTAAAAGAAATGTAAAATTCCTTGTAAACCTATGATGCAAAATAATATTGTTGTTGTGATTATGACACATAATTTAAAAGTTTTCTTTATTATTAAAAACAAGTCGTTCATGAATTTAACACCGAAAAAATTCAAAATAAACCAGAAAAAGTCATTTCTGGGATTCATAAAAAAAACTATTTGAACCAATTTCAATTGGCAAAAAAACCATTTTTACTTAATAGAAATAGACCGTAATTATCCATGCAGCTCCTTCTATTTCACTGCGACAGCACTCTAGCCACGGGGAGATTAAAGTTTATGCAAGTGACCCGTATTCATTGCTCTCAAGTATCTCGCTAATTAATAGTCTTGATTCCCGAAGCCAGGCTGCTATTGTTGGGTTAATGAGTTTACTACTCGATGCTGTACCAAACAACATTTTGAAATCCTCGATCTCCCCCAGATATTAATTAAGCTGTTACGGCAGTACCCTAATGGAAAATAAATAGTTCATCACTACGATCTTTTTGCTATGAGAAGTATGTAATATATTTCTTTGTATTTTGTATTTATTTATAAACGTTACACTTATTACTACAGGTCATAATCACAGGTTATATTATTATACCATATAAAACGTACATAACGTTACATTATCTATACCACCTGTCTTGTTTATTATCTATATATTTATACCACTTATACTTATAAGAACCTTTGTCGTGAGTAACTGATTGACTTAGACACAGCGCACAGCCTAAACTACCTACTGGTCTTGGTGCGTAGAGAAAGGTGTACTAAGAAAGGAATTCCTGAATTTCAACCCCTAAACGGGTACAGCGGGGATGGAAGTTTGTATGAAAATAACTCAATGCGCGCGTTTTGCTAGCTTTATGTATAGAAACAAACACACAAACTGAGATTTCGATTCATGAGATCGACAGAAGCGCTCTTGGCGTACCTACTTAGCTTGGTCATTCGAGCAACGTTCTGTGCGGTTCAAGTACTGAGTGCGGTTCTGTAAGTTCGGTTCTAGTGCTGATTTTTTAATACATACTTTTTATAAAAAACATACATAATACAATATAATGTAAAAATTATGGGTACAAATTTAATATCTGAACAATTAGTAATGCTTCAGTACTGGTGGTTAAGCACATGGCGTGAGAAATGAACTGGAAGCCTCAGGAATGGCTTCGTGTCCCATCACATTGCTTAATAATGCGTAAGCTTAATATTTAGTTTACCTACTGGCAGGTGTCTGGTGTACACCACTGAACTAAAAATAATAATGTAAAGACGTAACAAACAAATATGAATTCGCAATTGAACCGAGGCGATGGAGACGTACTTTTCGACAGCATTATATTTCAGTTCCACTTCGAGTTGTAGACTTTACGACCAACGTCTGCAATTTGTGTTTTGGTGCCCAGTATGCTGTTCTGCATGCGGTTTGACAGTTTGAATGCTTCTGGTGATCAAAGTCTGTTACGCAGTAGGTGAAGAATACGATCACCTACGAGATACATCACTTATGGCTTTACTTATGAAAATCTGACATAAGATAAATATGCCATCTCTTACAAAAAATTATGACAAATAGTGACAGAGCGCAATATTTAAATTAAATGAATAATAATAATGCTCGACACAACATCTAGCCCCAGGCTAAGCAGCTTGTGCTATTTTATTTATTTATTTTATTTATTTAACAAAATCCACAGCTCTTAGAAATTACAGAAAGTTTCATACATACATACCCTATAGCCAATAACGGATTTACATTTTTCTAATGTATCATGTAACATAGAATCGACTATCACTAAACCAAACCAAGAAATTACGTAGCTAATATTATTAAACTGAATGTGAATGTGCTATGGGTACTAGATGACTGATACACTTAATACAATACATTACATGCATAGATATTCTTTATTATGCATAGAAAATACCCAGAACACCCGGAATAAATATATGCAGGAATAATGAAGGAACCGCATAACCTAATATGATTGAGCATCATTACACTTTACTTCTTTTAGAATAGGGTTAAAGTTCATTTTCAAGGCCATACCTACTATTAAACTACAATTATTGAAAATAGAATATAATACGCGTGTTACGGCGCCGTCTTCAACTACAGTCTTATGTCTATTCTTCTACGCCCACGCATTTTGAGGTACCTACCAATTAACATGTTTAGTTCTATAAATAATAGATTTTAGGTTGTATAAGCGCTATATGTGTCACTTATAGGGGTTGAATTTTGGGAATTTCTTTCTTATCCTTACCCTTTTATTCCTACTTTTCCTTTGTTACCTACAATTTAGTTTAAATATTTATAAACTTCAAGTCTCTACGACCAGTGATTTAGGCTGTACTTTGTCTATATGTCAGACAATCAGTCAGGGCAGTATACCAAAATATTTAATATTGATGCCATCTTTCATATCGATGTTACTGAAGTGATGAAGTGATGGTGAAAATAAGTCGTCTGCTTGCTAATGACACTTTGCCAACATAACGTTAGCAAACTTTGTCAAGCTGATACCTGTGCACGCTATTGAGTTACAATAACCTACATTAACTCGAAAATTCAAAATAAAGTTATCGTCAGCCGAAAAGATATATCCTTCCCTTGTGAATATGATACGATTTTTAACAAGACAAGCTTTTTAATATTACTACCGAAACTTCAGCTGATTTCCTAGGAAAATAGAAAACTATCAGACATTGTCTTCGCTTCTTCAGTTATATATTCAGTTTAATAGATAGTAAAGCATAGGATGCCCAATTATAGATCAACGATGATGTGGAAATTCAGTGAATAGAGAAGGCTCAAAATTGTTCCACACTGTCTATGCCACAAACCATTGATCACTGGTCTGTGGTTTATGCATATGACACAAGCTTCAGTAGTAGACTTCTCATAGATTATGATGATGAATCTGTTTGATTATATTTATACGTAAGTATGTTTCATTCCTCTGCTATACGCCAAAAGCCCTCAGGTTACATTTTAATGAACGAAGCCACGAGCTTCAAAAAGTCAAAGGGTAAAATGCATTTTAGACAAACGCAAAAGAAGTAACCTAGCCGAAACTTGTTTCTGGCACAAATGTTAACATGTTTTGGTTAGGTACAGTCAGCTGCACTGGAATGTATACAATTCGTAACTTTCAAAATAGTGTCACAATGTAACAGTTAATATTTTCAGGGTAAAAATGCAAAAAATAAGTGAACTCACCAACTGATTACATGGTATTTAAGTTTCTACTGTCTAAAAGTTTATAGTAATGTTGGAATAGCATTTTAAACGTTAATAATTGTATACATTCTAGTGCAGCTGACTGTACATGCATATTTTTTGCGTGAATATTTTCTCTAAAAACTATTTGTTACGGTCAGACAGGAGCGTAAAAGAAATCCTAAAATCAAACTTTTTTTGCATCTGCGAGCTAGTTTTTAAGTTTCCGAGTCCAACGAGAAAATCTTATAATTTCGCTATGTTTTTTTTCTACCCGAAAATTGGACGACGACGAATGTGCCAGTGCTGTATATACAAAATTGTTTGTGTTGTAAATGTGTGGGTAAGGTTATTTTCATATACCTAATATACTACTACTCTACCTATGTTATTGCTCTTATTGCATTTCCCAGATGAAGCCATATTGCGGCAGAATACATAACATCAAATCTGTCCAACGTCCAAAATAACTCTTGAACTATATCACAATAAGACGGTCCCATTCGCTGGATATAGGTCATCTCTTTTCGTCTGACTGTCCCAATCTTTGAATGCGCGACACCTACGTACCTTGCCTGCAAGGTATGTCTAAGTGAGTGGATAGTGGTTGCAGTAGTTAGACTATATACAGAGTGGTACAAAATTTCAACTGTTTGATTTCCTAGTCCGGTCAAATACAAAGCAAAAATTCTCACCCGTTTTTCTAAAGCATTAACTCGTATTACTTCAAATTATTTTCTTTTCAACGCTTATATTTTATGCTAAGATTCAGTTGCTGTCGTCTGCAAACTAGGATTTACAGTAAGTACATTTAGTTCATTTCACGGGTAAAACGTATTTTTTTTATGCAATACATTTTTTTGTAGCAACCTGTAGGTACATTATGTAGATGTCGGCTTTCACCGCAGTCTGCCGTTTTTAATCAGGGACCCGCTTTGTTCCCCTTCGGCAGGTATACTTATAGACTCTACATTACTAGAGAAACGAAGAAAACCAACCAACGTTTAGTGTGCCTACCCCATAATTAATAGAATACACATCAAATACATAGTTTACCGTCGATTTACCATCAATTCATGGCAGAAACGCTAGAACATCTCGGCACTATGTTTAGAGACCTCAATATTATTTCCCAACGTCCAGTAAAAGAAGATGCTCTTGACGAATATGGTATGATAATGATTAATAAACGGAATATTCATGATCATCAGCCCAAAGAAGTCCACTACTGTGTAAGGTTCATTGTGTGTAAGATTTAGCTACATTGGAAGGAACTGACTCCACACATACAGGATCCTCCTAGTTTGGAAGTCAGAACGTACTTTACAAGTCATTATGTGTATTTTTCTGGAACTAATAAATTGTACAAATTGTATTAATTATACATCTTAATTAATATAGTACTAAGAAAATATCAATTCTTTTGTTGTTTGTATTAAATAAACTCTATAATTACAAAATTGATTTAAAAATATTTCACCCATAAAAAGTACATTATCAGTAAGATTGTGGGTAAGGTCGTTCGCTAGTATTCTATAATCTATACAAATAAATAAAATTGAAGTGTCTGTTTGTAATATTAAAATAACTGCTTTTTACTACATGCATAGGAATGTAAATACGATACATATACAAAAATAGCATTTTTTTTTAATTTTTGTCTGTCTGTCTGTTTGTTCCGGGTAATCTCTGGAACGGCTGGACCGATTTCGACGGGACTTTCACTGGCAGATAGCTGATGTAACAGGGAGTAACTTAGGCTACTTTTTATCCCGAAAAAATAACGGGAACGGGAAAAAACTGCCACCCGGGCGAAACTGCGAACAGCCGCTATTTTATGCCGTATTAACGCCATCTGTTGGCGACATCGAGTACTACTTCAGTTAAGATTTGTAAGTAAAAATGTTTACCGCCCAACGAAGTGGGCACGGGTCAGCTAGTAAAAAATAAATAGCACCTAGTTAGAAAACGAGTAGTTGTGTCCGGGATTCTTTGATCCGTCTTTTTACACCCTGTATGTATCTTTAGTGGCTTCGGGAACAAAAGCTGCAACATTTTTTGTGAAAGCAGCTTTTACGACAGCTGTTTTCGAAAATAGGAATGAGATTAGGCAGTGTGCCGGCGGCGCACGCGCCTCCATATAGGTACCTACCTACCTTACCTTTAGATCCCAAATCATTAACGACAGCTGCAAGACACGTACCACTTAAAAAACTTGGTCAGTTTTTGGGCATTTCTGGTTTTGATTAGGTAGACACCATACTACGGGTTTCGTTTTCCTTTTTACTAATACGGTTTTCGTTTTCTTTTTTATTAATAACCCAGGTCAAAACTCTAACTGACTTTGGTAGGTATAAGTTTGTAAAGACTAGGTGTTTAAAATTTGATGCTTGCCATGCTTCCTGAACGGACTGGTCTACGCCAGTAAGCCACTGGTGGACTTTAACTGCGTGGCGGGTGGTGGTTGGTTACCAAGCCACCCGATGTCCTCCAGAAAGGTAAACTTTATTTATTTTTTTATTTTATTTGGAAAACAAACAGTGGTATAATATATATATAAAACAACTTAATTATACTAATTCGCAACTTCTCATTTTGCTGGCACAGGCTTTCGTATAGGCGTACCTGATGTTTCAAAGCAGTATTCTCACTGAGGTGCACCACTTTTAAACTCCAGAGTTGCTCCAGAGCGTACCTAGGTTTCAACATGTGCAGCATTCTTTTTGTAATAAATGGGCTGTCTGTAAAACCCAGTTTGAGTAGATGCTTGCTACCTACAATCCTGAATGCTTGCCAAGTAGAATATAATTTTGCAATTCGAGTGCTCCAAGCTCGCTTCATGGATTTGAAGTTTTGAAGGGGCTTGACTGAAGTGTAGGGGTCGTTATGACTATCGTCCTGCTGTTATTTCAGAGTGGACTCGGTAAGTCTGGTTAGAAGTGGACTAACCAAACCGTCAGCTACGTAACGATCTCTAGATCCTCTGTGCCATATTTCTTGCAACCGAAAATTTAGTCCAGAATCTGATAGAGATTTTTTTACATTTGTTTAAAAAAATTGTTTATTTCCTAATAGCTCACTAAATAAAAGATTTTACCTAACCCAACGTACAAGAACGTACAAGCCTTTCAGCTGTGTGTGATGAATATAAGTGTTTATTCTCGGTCTAGGCGGCATATTGTATTCTAAGTCATTGCAAAAAAAAAATTATAAGTATTCCATCAGTTATCTGGTTCTGTAAAAATGTATGGCCTTAATTACTTATAAAACATTGTCGAAAAATAAACAATGCTTAAATTTAAATAACGATTTTATGTATGGTGTTAAATACTTACCTACCACTATACCAAACCTTATTTCACGATAAAAATGTATTTACTTATATTTACAATCATTCGCGACAAGTTTACCAAGCTTTTCAATATAGATTTCCTATAAACTAAAGTATGTATAAGTAAAATCAAAGGTGCCTAGTATTATAAATTGCAACATGCTTTGATTGTAGCTATTGTTGAGACAGACGCTGCATGCGTGTCCGTATGGCTTTGCATCTGCTGCACCTCACCATCCGCCTCGTACGCACGGGCCCATTTCAACTCATTTAAGAAGGTACAGTGTGATATTTTAAAAGCTGTCATACATATGACTTAACCTCTATTTACTCCTACATCGTAGGATCGATCTAAAGGAATACAACAGGGTTCATAACAGTGCATTTTTTTAGTTTCTAAGTGCAATATGAAAGCGGATATAGACACCATAGTAGAAAAATATAGGCAGGTATTAGGTGAACAATGGCTCTGCTGTCCTCCTCATCCTTCCAGTACCTTTTATTTATTTATAATTACAAAATATATAGAGAATGAATAAAAAACCAAGTAACCTCGGAATAGTTGCATCTTTTAGATAATGCTTTAAATAATGCTGGACAGTCCACACAGCATCATCTAGCCCCAAGCTGAGCAGAGCTTGTGTTATGGGTACTAGATGACTGATATAGTTAGTACAATACATTACATATAGATATTTTTTATTATACATAGGAAACACCCAGAACGCCCGGAATAAATATTTGCAGAACGTACAAACATTTACCCCGAATAACATCGAACCCGCAACCTCCTACGTCGCAAGCAGACGTTCGCCCGCCGCGCCGCGCAGAATCGGTCGTCGTCAAGTAAACCAAAGGTTTTTGATTTGTTGCTAAATCACGCCATTCATTGTTAGGTACTAAAAATAAATGGTCAAGTACTTGATGGACTATGCACTGGTTTACGGATAAAGATTCCATTCCTATTCCTAAAGACGATGAACGAAGCTTTGTGTTACACCACGGGCCCTCCGTGAGTCACCTCGGTAACCGTGCTACCACAAATGAATCTACAGGCAAGTCGTAGCTTGCTGGCATAAACGCGCAGATAAAAGCTAACTAAATCTATGAAACTTGGTTTATCGGTTTCGAAGTAGGTAGACACCCTGTGACAGAAATGTACAATCTAATTTTTTCAGAATTTTTAAATTATTTAACAATTAAACTAATCATAGTTTTTCATCAGAATTTCAGATTTTGTAGATACTCATAAAACTAATTTAGAAAAATCCTTGACAATTGTGGTGAGTGCTAAAACGAACTTACTTAACTTATAGGTAAAACCGTTTAGAGTTTTCCCACAGAACCTTTACTTTTTTTCCTATATGTAGGTAAGGTCCTTTCAATGTAGGTAGGTCTTATAGGCTTGATCGCGAGGAACAGGCGCTTAGATTCACCTAGCTTTAGGACGTTCCCTGCGGATATCACTGAATTAATGCTCTTTGAATTTGGAAAAGGCATGCACATTCTCAATGATCAATCATTATCAACCTGTATAGTATTATTCCGATATCGGCAGAGATCGCGGAGACACCTGCGCACGCACCTGCGCGCCTCTGATTCGCCAAAAACGAACAGTGGGACGCATCACCTGCCAGAGCGTCGATATACCTACTTCACTGTGTAGATGCGTATTATGGACCTACGTAGACCTCTACTCTATACCTACTTAGTTAGGTACGCTACCTACTTTTAATGTATACCTACTTAATACCTTTGCCAAAAAACCTTGAAGTTAAGTAGGTAGGTAGGTACTTACCTACGTACGTAAGTTACCTACAATTTAACAAATTAGGTAGGTAGTAGGTACCTACCTACTTACCTAATTAAGAAATAGGGGCGAACTTTTATCTAGATAGATATATAGATAACACTTTACAGTACCTACCTACTTACACATACACTATCACACACAGTTAGGCGTAAACGAATAAAGTTCCTAAAATAGGCAGCCTTATCGCAGTAAGCAATTTTTTCCAGACAACCTTACTTACTTACGAGCTTACCAACAAGAAAACTTCCAAAAAACACCTGGTATGCATTTGAATATCTAAAAATAAAGACCTGCCTCAGACTAACCTAATTAGTAAGTAGCTAATGGTAATGACCCTTATCAATCTTATATTCGTTGTTTTGTTTTATCAATCGGTATAAACAGTACCAACTTGTGGGTAGGTACCTAGGTAGGTAGGCACTATTATTGTTTTAATCTCTATACCTTTTTAATGCAACAAGATAAAATAATAACCCGTCCGGCCCACCAGGTGTAGCGCTCACTGATTCAACGCCACATGCACTGTAGACAATGATTATAAAAACCCGGCAAAGCGCACGCTGGTCTACAAATAAAACTGTAGGGTTCCGTAGCTATTCAATGATAAACATAAGTCAGTTATGAACAGGAGAGCTAAAACTTCACTCTAAAAATGAGATTTTTGCTATATTATAATGATGATAAAAATTAGGTACCTAGGTAGGTACTTACGTACAAAACGTATACAGTTATCAATGAACAGATGTGTCCATTGAAAATTGAATTGGATACAACCGATTTCTATCTAAGTATGTTATTCACTACCTACTTTAATTGTAAAAAGATATACGTAATTATATAATATATAAGGTACCTACCTATTAATATTCTTTTAAAAATAGATCTGTAGGTAATAACTATTATCAACTGATCCACTTTATTAGAAAACTGAGAAAAAAAATATCTCACTAACTCCTGAAAGATGAATGGCAACGGATTTACTGAGATTGAAGGATAAAACTATGTAATAGGTACCTATTTCACGTACGAAGCAAAGAACAGGCCTATGTCCGGCAGTCAACTTCTTCAGGCCGATGATATCTACTCTTAGTAGGCAATATTTTGCGGGTCTGTGTGTCGTACAATACTTACGACAATACAATAGGTACTTATGACAATACTTAGGTATACAAATAGGTATAAGTAAATCTTATAATAATTCAGTAAATCTATTCAGTAATAGTATCTAAAATACTTAATATCCTTAGTAGGTACTTTATCGAATTACGGAACTCTAAAAAACAGGTCTTGCATTTAGTAATAAAACTCATTTCTTTTATACATCTTTCTATATTTATGCTTAAACTACATTGGGGCGGTGGCATTATCACAACATTAAAATACATTTGTCTATAGAGATCAGACCATTGTTGTTAAATTAAAGTTTATAGCTAAAAAACACAAAATAACAAACCTGTGCAATAAGAGCGAGATATACATATCGTACGACCTCGCTTGCGTCCACTCGGACTTTTTCTAGCACTAAGTTAATGTCAAGGTATCAAATAGATTCCAACATCAACGCAGAAAAAATTATACATGTGTATTTACAAACAGCTTCACTACTTTAATTCCCAGGAACTGTTAATATCAGATCTTTTAGTACAAAGACATCTTCTAAGTTTTTTTTTTATATATATCTTAGTGATGGAACAAGTAGATGGCCCACCTGATGTTAAGTGGTTACCATCGTCTGTCACAAAGTACTGCCTCGTAGGTCACACTCGTTAGGAACGTGCCCTATGATGCACTCCTCAGCGTCCATGAACCTGAGGCATATAGCTGTTAAGCCTTATGTGCCTGTAATTTTGTTGGCACCCACACCCTTCAAACCGGAACATAGCAAGCTGCTTGGCGGCAGAAATAGGCATGGTAGCAGTACTTCGCTGGACGAACTCTTCACTAAGAGTTCTTCTACTACTACTATTAAACTTGATTTAGTACTTCAAGATTCTGTGAGGGTGTCTAGGGAGGCAGTCAGAGGTATTATGTTTAGCAGATACCCACATTTTGTAGTAGTTAACATTCCATACATTAGGTTGCAAGCTGCCTTTTGCATCCAGGTCTTTCCTAATACAATAGGTATATTCGATATTAATCGAAGTATTCGAGAGTGGTATAAAACCATTATTACACGTAGATGTACTTACAGGGACTTTGGGAAGAAGCTTTTAAAAGCTTGTACAATATACACTATGTGCAATGTCTTAACAATAAACCAAGTGTCATGTACAATGTTTTTTACCTGTATTTAAACCTACTTTATAATATAAAAATGCAATAGTATATTTGAATATACACTTACAGTGGACGGAACAGTTTCAAAGTTATAGTATATTTTATAACTAAACTTATCCTTTCTCTCAACTGGACAAGTGAAAAAATAAATCAACTCGATCATTGATTAAAATATACATAAACTGAATTGTTATTAAGCATCCATACTTGCATGCATATTGGTATTGAAGTTGCTAAAAGACATTGCATGAAATTTTATGACTTAGTTAGGGCGTCGTCGCTTCAAATTACCAATTAAATGTGACATAAAAAAATAAAAATAATTTTATCTATTTGACATCGGTAAGAGTTCTATGCGCTGTTTATATTTTTACAGATTCTTAAATCCAGAGAGCCAAATAAATTGTATAAGAAATTTACGATCAATTTAGTTTAAGAATACCTTTTAGTTTAAGATTACTATCACCGACAAAATTAGATATACATTTCTTGTTAGTTAATTCCATATATTTTCTTAAGCATTTATTTTTTACTTTTTTTAAAGAATAGCCTTGACCAATTATTATTGCAATGTAATTACATTCTTGATATACCCAGAGGAAAATGGCATTGAATAGCTAGTAGCTAGCTAGTATCTACTTTTACCACTTGAATTTACTTACATTTAACACAACTACGTACTAAATGCAGTTTTTGTACAGGGAGATATCACCCTGTACTCTTTTTACCCGATAGCGTCGATTCGACATGTCATCTCGCGCACAGTCTCCCATCAAGTATTTGCATAGAATAGGGATTAAAAACGTATTATATATTGTATATTTCGTCGGCTTATTGCTAGAAGTCATTAAGCGACAAATCTAAAAGTGTGGGAAAACGTATTTGAAGTTTTTTGAGTTTCATTATTTACATGATAAATATTGAATAATGACTTTTTGCAGGTGTCATAGCGTCGAAACTAGAAGAGCTACAAATAAATGGGTTTTTGATTATTGTAGAGCCCATCCAGACAAATGCGCCGATCTAATAAACGTAGTTAGTGACTTTTTGTAGTTAATGACTTCTCACAATAAGCCGACGATTTATTATTATATCATCATTTATTATTATAATATATTAATTTCTGTCATTTTTTTGACAGTAATTGATTGAAACCGACTGTTGTTTATGGAAACTACCATAATCTAGTTTGAACAAAATATCGGATCGGATTCATTTTCTGTCATCTTTGGAAGCAACATTGTTTGATGAAGTTTGATGGTTAGATGTTGAAGTACTGTTTACTTTTATAGAAGACTGGCGCGCAGTTACAGATTGCACTACATTATTCAAAATTAAGTTTTCGTATTCATCAATATTTACGAATTTTTAAAGTAAACTAAATTCATTTGACTGCACCGCGGTTCTGAAATTCGGTTATTTTTACATTGTTTACGAAACATACTTATCATTATTGACTCAACAAAAATACTAAGATTCTACGCAGAAGATATTATCGCCAAGAATAAAGTCCATTGCTGGGACTGCTCGGTATCGATGCGATGGAGTCGTTAGCTAGTGAGTCTTCCGACTCGTCGTCGTCCTTCGTGTCTGTTACCGCGTGGCGGCAGAACGAGCAGTGCCCTTTCGCCACTACGTGGATCTCGTAGTCTTCAAGGTAGAATAACTGTGGAGAAAAATAAACTATTGTGAAAGCGACTACTTACTAAACTATTCATTCAGACACAAATATCCATTGATAAGACTAATAAAAAGACACACGGTTTCAGAAAATCAGACAAAAAAAATACACATAATATAAGTAACTTAAATAATAAATTTGTTTGACACAAGGGTTGAGCAGGCCATTGCAGTTTACTACAATGTCTTTCAACCAAAACCTTTATCAGGCTATTGGTGCTGCCCAGTATCGTGTGTTTTATGGATGTTATTTTAATGCGAATCCCAGCGTAAAAGTCCTTTATGTAGATTCTTATAATTGGTATAGATAAATTAATTTATAATGAACTTGTAAATACAAAAAAACGCTTTGTCACTAACATTGTGGCAGTTCTGGCAGACTGTGGCAGGTAGCTCGGGCAGCATGTTGCGGTACAGAAGGGGGGCCAAGGGAGATCGGTGGACCACCACCACCCAGGCGGGGTTCAGCTGCAAGAGGGCGCTGCGATTGCAAATCACAACGCGACTCTCATCGTCCTGTACAAACAATAAAAGATTAAAAAAATATTTATGATATCCACAAAAAGAAGAAATAGAAAAATATAAGTTCCTATTTTAAAAAGTTGATGAAAATATGATACAAATTTTGGTACCCGCTTCCTAAACCTAAGTGGAGTGTTGGATAAAGTTATAATGGCGGAGCCTAGTTCTAAAGTTAAGTTCATTTGTGAAGGGTTTTCCGAAGGTGGCAACGGCAAGTAAGTGGCAACGGCAGTGTCCGAGTAGGACAAAAAAAGGAGGTGCAAAGGGAGGGATACCTCTTCAACTTTGTCCAAGAACGGGTCTATATGGTCGGTGCAGTCATCTATCTCGAGCACGTCAGCGCCGCCCACATCCAGCTCCGCCGGCGCCTTCGGCAACGGCATACGGTTGATCAGATCCAATGCTTCCTCATGCGAGATACCTTCTGATGGCTCGAATTGAACTAGCGGTAACACCTCTGAAAAACACTTTAATTTTCATAATAATAATAAGCTGGAAACATTCACTTCTGACCATAAGCCTAGATTTGAAATCGTTCATCCAGAAAATGTCCCAAACATGTGTTCTAATCGAACATTACTATTTTGATTTTTGTGACATTTCACACTATATTATTATAGGATGCTCTTACTCTAGACATTCAGAAATACGTCGCATAGTAGGTATAGACGTTAGTAGGTATAGTACTAGATGACTGATATACTTAAAACAATACAATTTTACATACATAGATACTTTTTATTATACATAGAAAAACCCAGAACACTACACATATATACACTATATATATGTATTGTATTAAGTATATCAGTCATCTAGTACCCATAACACAAGCTCTGCTTAGCTTGGGGCTAGATGATGTGTGGTAACCCAGCATTATTATTAATAATTATTATATAGTTAGTTACCGTGTGTGGCCAGTGAGTGCACGAAGGCGTGGCCGCAGTACGCGCATAGTACGGGCGTCAGCGGGGACGCGTGTCTTCGGCACCGCCAACAGAGCTGTGCCACGTCCTCGTCTTGCGACCCGTAGTCCCCTCCATCAATACTACGCGTCTTTATCACCAGCAGCTCCACGTTTTCCTTATTTCAAACATTTATTATTAAAGTAATACTTCTAATGCGACTTCCAACAAGGTTGCGTTAAACGTTTAACACTACCATGGAGGGGGTATGAAAGCACTGTTCTTTCTCTCTTTCTCTCATAGCCAGTTACGTTTCGTATATTAAAAAGTATTACTTCAGTAGTGTCGTGTGGTCTAAAGCACATTCGTTTTTTTTTAATATTTTTTTTAAAGAGCATCGGTGGTCTAGTTGGAGTGACGCCGTCTTCTGATCCTGAGGTCGTGGGTTGGAATCAGGTCGTGTACTAATGGATTTTTCTGTTCGAAAAATGTATGAGCGTAATACCAATGCTCTCAAACAGTGAAAGAAAACATCATGTGAAAACCAACCAAGATCAACTACTGCAAAACGTGATATATACCAGGCTTGGGGATAAAAGTTGTTTTGTTATTTATTTGTTTTATCTATAAATATAAAAACGACGTTTGTCTCACAAAAACTCAAGAACCACTGAACTGAGGAAGGTTTGATAGGTAAGAAAATATAATGAATACAACTCCAACACAACACAACACAAGCTCTGCTTAGCTTGGGGCTAGATGATGCTGTGTGGATTGTCCAGCATTATTATTATTATTAACTTTTATTGGCGGTACGAAGCTCGCCAAGTCAAGCTAAGGAAAGAGAGATGTAATGAGAAGAGTGTTAGATTTACTTGAAATTTCTGTGGTATCTGAAGTCCCAAAATCTTGTCCAGCATTAACTTCATCAAGTGAGAAGCTCCAAGCGCCTTCGCTTGCTTCGCGAGGCACAGGCAAACACCACTGAGTATAGCTAAGGATCATTTTGGAATTATAATACAACTAGCTGACCCGCTCGCGACTTCGTTCGCGTTTTTCATACAAACTTTTCTATCCAGTTTTTACACCCATTTTACGGATGACAGCTCAATGAAACCCATACTATTTTTTAATTTTATTAAGTTTTAATTTTTAATTTTTTAAATTTAAATATGCAGTTTTGTTTTCTTATAAATCGGGGACATGACTCTTTTCACGATTTTTACTACTATTATCTATGAACGACTATAATTTTAGCGCTCTCAAAATAATTAAGAAGTGTTTAAATGGTTATAACTAAAGAACCAGCTCCAGCAAAACAGTCCATTAGTAAGTTTAATAAACTTTTATCATAGTATTTTCTCTTATGCCCAAGTTGATTATCGCTGAGCAGTGCATCGTGGGGCACATTCTGTAGCGAGTGTGAAATACGGAACAATGCTTCGCTATAGGCATCAAGGGGCCCATCTGCATGTTCCATTTGTGAATTGAATAAAATAAACACGAACTTACAGAAAAATACATATTACAAAGTTATTTGAAAAGGATACAACATAGAAACACCAGGCGGCGGATCCTCATCAACCAGCGCTAGAACGTAACGCGCCGCGTTCAGCAGTGCGTCCGGTTGTATGAGAGAGAACGGCTCGTGCACGCAACGATGCACCGACTCGTATGCGTGGTATATACGGGCTAGCCGCTCGTAGTGCGCATACCGACGCAGGCATGTATCGCGCTCACTGTAAAACAGCAAAAAGTTAGCGTAACCTGTAAGCAAAAAAGTCAATTCTAACAAAACATTTTCAACGTAAAATACTATGCTTGTTTTAAGAAATACCATTGATAATATGAAATAAGAAATTATGCAAATGGTACGGAACGTGCCCTACGCTGTATTGCTCTGCGTCCATCAACTTGAAGCATACAGGTGTTAAGCCTCATGTGCCTGTAATTAAATCGGCATCCACACCCTTCAAACCGGAACACAGCACAAGCTGCTTGGCGGCGATCTAGGCATGGTGGTAGCACTTTCCCAGACGAGCCCTTCACTAAGAGCTCTGCTACTACAAACATGTACGCATCTATACCAATTATAAGAATCTTTGTCCTGACTGACTGATTGACTGACTGACATATAGACCGCGCTGAGCCTAAACCACTGGCACAGTCTTAAAATTGTCAAGGTATATTCGTCTTGGTGCGTAGAGGTGTACTAAGAAAGGAACTCCCGAAATTCAACCTCTAAACGGGTATAGCGGGGATTAAAGTTCATATGAAAATAACTTTAAGCGAACAAAGTCGCGTTTCGTTAGTTTGTTATATGTGGAGGTAAACATAATAAATATTTGTGGACATTTTTACACAACATCACTAACCCCAAACCAAGCATAGCTTGTACTATGAACACCAGATGACTGATTGAATACTTTTATATTACTTCTCAGAATACATATCATATAACATCCAGACACAGAACAAACATCTACGTTCATCCCACAAATAAAAGCAAAATCGCCAATTACAGATGGAGACAAAATAAAATAGCTATACTTTTTTTCGACGCACGAGGTTGCGGGTTCGATTCCCGCCATGGGATAAATGTTTGTACGATTTGCATATATTTATTTCGGGTGTTCTGGGTATTTTCTATGTATAATAAAAAAATATGTATGTATGTAATGTATTGTATTAAGTATATCAGTCATTTAGTACCCATAACACAAGCTCTGAATAGCTTGGAGCTGGATGATGCTGTGTGGATTGTCCATCATTATTTATTATTATAATTGTATCTCACCAAGCTATCGGGTATACTAACTTGTCTTTAGCAGTAATACTGGACTCCAGGCTTTGTGACGCCAGCAGATGATGCAAGTACCCAGCATCAGCAAATCTCTCCTCACACACCGCGTTACCGACAAGGATTAAGAACACGCGCATAGCCGTTGTTGTCTCACCTGCCATGTGGTATGCTGAAATTATAATAATACTTGTGTCAAACTTATATTACTTGAACTACAAAGTAATTTAAGCTCTAAATAGTAGTTCTTCTTATAGTGGGTTTCTAAATTTATTTTTGTCAAATTATCTCATAATCGTATCCAAGATTGTGAATGCGAAGTCAAAGAATGCGAGTCAGACTCGCGCACGAAGAGTTCCGGACTATTATGTCTACTGTCTCTTCTTTGCTGAAGGTTGGGTATTGGAAGCTGCGACACAGTGTTAACTTTATGTAGTTTCCAGTGTTCACTTTTTGTTATCACTCATATGTACTATGTTCACTATAAATAAATAAATAAATAAAAATAAATAATTATCTATAATAAAAACGGCAAAAAAATCATGTTTCTTACATGAGAATAAATTAAATATCTATTTTATTCTATTTTTTAGTATTTGTTATAGCGGCAACAGAAATACATCATCTGTGAAAATTTCAACAATCCAACATCACGAGACATGAGATACAGCCTGGTGACAGACAGACAGCGGAGACTTAGTAATAGGGTCCCGTTCTACCCTTTGATTATGCTTCTACAAATGTTGTATCCTATAATGACCTATCGGGTAAGGGTAGGAATGATGATGATCTATCATTCTGATTTAATATAAACTATACCTTTTTGTGCTTCGACAAACTTGTTTTCCTGCGCCATTCGATATGCGTACGTCATGTAGACATCTCGCTTGCATTCCGGGTGGTCCTTCGCTAGTCCAAAGGCACGAGCCCACTCGTTAGCCGCCACCGCTAACTGGCCCACTTTACTGAAAGCACACCATGTCATATCTGAGCGTTGATTCTGAGACATGCTCATAGGTTTTTGTATGAAGCGAGCTCGGTTTCCGAGTGGATTTTGTATGGTGTCATTAAAAATTTAAATCAAAATTATATTGATTGAGTAGTTACCATCGTAACTACTCGTTCAATATAATTCGGTGAGTTTACTTATAATCTCCCAGTCGTTCGTAGACGTCGGCCGCTGTCGCGTACTCGCCCACTGAAGCCAGTGCTTCGGCAACGTGACGTAGTGAATCACTCGAACCCTTGTCCAGTTTGCGAGCTAGCTCTATCAACCTGGAAAAGAAAGAAATCGTCACAGCTCAGTTCGTAGTAACCCTGCCTTATGTGCTGTAGGTGGTGGGTTCGACTCCTCCCCCTAAAATATAAATAACACAAAACTAATAGGTACAGGTGTTTAGCACAGATGTGGTGGTGGTTTTTTTGGATTGTCATACATTTACACAACGCCCTCTAGCCCCAAACTAAGCATAGCTTGTACTATTAGAAGTTTGTCCTCGGTGGGGATTGAACCCATAACCTACAGCACAGAAGGCAGAGCTGAAGTTTTTAATAAAAAATATCTATGTATGTATTATTGTATTGCATTAAGTATATCAGTCATCTGGTACCCATAACACAAGTTATGCTTAGCTTGGGGCTAGATAATGCTGTGTGGATTGTCTAGCATTATTAAAAAATAAAAAAATGTAAGTTGTACTGACATATCGCGGCGGCCGGTCTCTGCCATGAGTTGTGCGGCGCGCCTCACGTCTCCGGCCGCGAGGTACATCTCGGCGGCAGCACGTGGCTCGTTCATGTGCCTCGCCCACTCCGCCCGACGACGCGCCAGGGCGGTCAACCCTTCACCTTCGCCGACGTACTCCTAAAAATCAAACAAATACTGACATAAATTTGACACAACGCCATCTATCTAGCAATGTTTGTACTGTGGGAACCAGATGACTGGTAGAATACTTTAATTACTTTTTTTCCCGGACCGGACCCGGACAAAGAACAGAAATTTGTGTGATAAACACAGACGTTTGTTTTGTATATGGGTTTGACTTCATTTCACCGTTCATGTTACACTGGTCAATACGAGCGATAAAATCAGAAATGAGGAAATTCGTAAAAGAGCCAAGGTTGCCGACATAGCTCTCAGAATCAACAAGTTGAAGTTGCAATGTGCTGGCCATGTACCTTGTAGGACAGACAACCGCTGGGGAATAAAGGTTCTCGAATGGCGACCACGAACCTGAAGACGAACCGTAGGACGTCCTCCAACCAAATAAACTGACGATATTGTTAGAATCGCGGGAGGTCGATGGATGAAAAGGGTTAAAAACCGTTTTTCCTGGAAACGTATAGGGCAGATGTCCAGCAGTGGAGTTCTACAGGCTGTTGTTGATGATGACACTTCGCAATGAGGTGAGAGTTTATCTGACAGGCAACGACCCGTAGGACCACAAACGGGCACTCTATACTATAACAATCTAACATTGCAAACCTGCGCTTGTAGGATATTGGAACCGGGTAAGTGAATTTGTTAGGAATGGAAGCTACGTCATGATATATTAATACCACAGCACCAAGACACAGAAAAAACATTTAATATTCATCACATATTTTTTACTCTGATTTCTTTCCGATGCCGCCGTGATTCCTCCGAAAGTTACAAAATATCTTCAGTATGGTCCGAACCCACATACAATGCAGAAGGTAGCGCTACTACCAAGTTATCTGTGAAGACAGTCTTTGATATTGAAGTTTAAAATGTGTACCTGAGCCTTGTTGAACATCCTGAGGTCTACAAACATGTTGAGCGCTCGCTCGTCGCGTCCCACAGAGCTGAAGGATCGCGCCGCATCGGTGTATCGCCCGAGGTACGCCAACATCTCGCCTAGGACCACTTCACGTTTCTCACCAGCTCCCAAACGCTCCTAAAATATGAATTTGCTTGAATCTAAAACGTTAACGACCGACGGAAACAAGGAAACACCAAAATAACGTTAAGCCTCAACGCATGCTTATTTTTGCCACCAAACAGTGTTGCTGTGTTTAGGTTTAAAGGGTGAGAGTGCCGTTGAAATTGCAAGCACATCTTGTACTGTAAGCTCCTAACGTGCATGATCGACGGGCGAGGCTACGATATAGGTGTGGTTGCGGTGTAAAAAACACAGTTACCGTTGTACTGCTCGATTTTTTTGTATGGAGATACGATAAGCGCCTCTAGCGGCATATGGAGGCAATAGAGTATCTCCATACAAAAAATTCGAGCTGGCAAACCGAAATCCGGTATCCTTAAAACGGATAACGATTCTCGTTTCGATTGGACAATACACACAGCGCGTGCGTCCTACAAATGATGGAAAATGGTATTTGTGGTTTCTATTCGGTCGTTGCGGGTTCATAATCCGACACGGCGGTCATATACCAACCGTAGTGTGGCAGGCGAACAGGCACGCTGATGTTCGCGGTCAAAGGTAAGTGATTTGCTACTATTTTTTATTTTGAAACGCAAACAATTATTAACCAAGGGTCCTTATTATCATCTCACTGTTTTCACAATCAATGTGATACCCTGATAAAATGGGTTTCAGCTCAGCATAATGTCCCACTCAACGGTGGTAACATATTTCGTGATTTCAACAAAAATCAGGATCCATGATTAGTTTTTTAGTTATTCTTTTTCTAGAACGTGTTGCAGCCTCACCTCTAAATGGTCTATCAGTGTGAGAAATACAATGTTTTCACTGCGCTGAAACGCTTTTCTTGCCACTTCAAATGATAACTTTTCAAGAGCAGCGAAGCCGAGACGCTCCCAACCCAATGCCGTCAGTCCCAAGCACGCCACGGCATAGGCCTCACTGACAAACAAAAAGATATTTATTAAATTTTATTTTATCAATTATGACGTAACTATTAATAATAATAATAATTCTGGATAATCCATACATCGTCTAGCCCCAAGCTAAGCAGAGCTTGTGTTATGGGTACTAGATGACTGATATACACATTACATACATAGATATTTTTGATTATACATAGAACACACCCAGAACACCCGGAATAAATATACAAACATTTATATAAATGTATCGTACAAACATAATACATCCCAAGGCGGGAATCGAACCCGCATCCTCTTGCGTCGCAGACTGACATTCGCTCTCCGCGCCACATCAGTCGTTAGCTATTGGCTACCACTTACATTAGTTAATAATACGGATTAAAATTACTATATTATATTATGTACAAAAGGAAATTCAGTACAAGACAGAAATATATATAGAGGTTATACGTGCCTCTGACTACCCTAGAACCTTAATAGGTACTAGGTAGGTACTAAGATATCATCTGTAGGAACAGATTTGCCTGGGGATTACAGTCGCAAACCTATTTCATAATTTTTCATGTAATAGACTATACTATCTACTTTTCCTTATATTCTGATTATTCCCTTTGACATCCTCAAAGAATCTCTAGTAGGTACTTAGTACTAACAGATCTAAGGAGATATCTACTGTGTGGAGATTAAAATCGTGCAGCTATTTTCTCGATTTCCCCTACTGACCAGTCTTGGTGAAACACCTTGTACATCACGAGTATGACCTTATCTAATACTTTTTGGCAAATTTACGTACCCAAATAGTTTCTGCTCGATATACTGGTGCACAGCGTGTGACAGAGGTACATTAACTGTCTGCATTGAATTGACTTGCAAGCAGAACACTCTGCCTCCCTGGAAATAATCATTTACATATTTATTATACATATCTACATACGAATAAGATAAGCAATGAGTATATTAGAGGAAGTTTGAAAGTGGCGCCAGTGCAGTGACAGAAAAGATAGTATAGATTAGCGTGGTAAGGATATGTTAAACAAAGAGAAGAATTTAATTTAACGAGAAAAGTGTTAGATGACTGTGGATGGATATGAGAGTAGAGGTAGTAACTACTGAGATGACGGATGATAGAGGAAAATGAAGGGAAAAAATCCTGTTCTGCCAACCCCACATGAAGTGGGATAAAGGCAGGAAAATTACCGATTTATGACACATATCTCGGTCTTACAGCTAACGCTAGCTTAGAGAGACTCTTACTGATCGTGAATTTTGATTTACAGAATAAAGCATTCCCATTCTTCTATTACACCTTACATTATTTACTAGCCTATTATGCCGCCTGTGCCTTCGTTCGTGTGGATCCTGGATACGAATCCAAATCGGTCTAGCCGTTACGGTATCATAATAATGCTAATCAATCCAGACAGCGATTGGTTAATTTTTTCGACTACAAGGATAGACAGCTTCTTCCTCGTGGCCAAACTATTTCTATATTTTATTTCTATATTTCGTGGCCAATATATTTCTATAGGCTACGAGGACTAACATATCCTCATGGCCGAACTCGTGTTGAAATTGTCTAAGGCGGATCCAACTCGGAGGTTATGTTAGAACATAAAAAATGCGCGAGGCGAGCGAGCAGAGCGAGCGTGCTTCGGCAGCAGCCGCCGAAGCGCCAGAAAAAGAACTGCATTTTCTGATACTTTGCCTATTTCAACACGAGTTCGGCCATGAGGATATGTTATTCCTTGTAGCCAAACCAGTTAGGCGAAATAGTTTGGCCACGAGGAAAAAGCCGGATAGACCACTGCTGTAGATGTTTAGCACTCTTTATAAAAGCAATGCGTACGAGCGAGTTAGACATATCTTCCACATCGCTCATATGATTTATGGTTCCAGCGGACACGAGAATTTGAACGTAGTATTCAATACTTACCTGAAATCCAACTACAGATCCGGATTGCGGCTGGGTGGCGGGTGGGAAGTTCCCTGCCTTTATCGATAGCAGCCCCCCACCTGACATGCTAAGCAGCTCGTCGCACCAAGAGTTCCACGACACTGATGATACGTTATCTTCCTGAAACCCAGGTTTACCAAACGTTAATTCAAATAGCATTTTATTTTAAGCGTGATTTACAAGCTATCTACATTTTGTTGTAGTATAACTGCGGTTTATACATGCAGTATAATACTTACAGTGTGCAGTAAGTCGCCAGTGGGCAGGTTGTAGACACGGCAGATAGAGGCCTCGTCGACCACAGCGATATTGGCTCGCGAAGCGCTCACGTCAAGGCAGCGAACACTCGCAGGAGTCAGCAGTATCATCCTGCATTTACTGTTTACAGGATCCACTTGCCATATCTAAGAACCCAGAATAATCATCTAAAGTTTTCATCAATAAAGTTTTCATCAATTATTATTTCATAGAGCACTATCACCCACTCCACATCACACAAAGGTTAACTGGAAGAAAATGCTAATTAGCATTAAGTTCCCCTATGTGCTTCTTTTTTGTGCAATAAAGAATTTTCTAATCTAATCTAATGAAGCCTTGATCAAAACAAATAATTTATTATTTGTGAATCCAGGTGTTACAGATATAAGATGGTAGTATATTTAAGACCTGCAGATCCTGCTACTTAGCATAAAAACATTAATAAAATTATAAATACAGATTTATATGAAAATTGTAGTGCAAGTCACCTTTATTGCATAAGGTAAAATTAAAAAATCAAACTCAAATACACACCAAAATAATGTCAAGAACTATTAAATTTACCGAATAACTACCTATCAAAATGGCAATCATTGTTTTACAGCATGTATATAATTGTAAGATAATAAAAATCATCTATTGTATAATATGCTTTTCTTTACAAAATATTATTCAACACATTCTGTCTCAAGTGGCGTTCGCTCACATTTTATATTATCGTTTCCAGCGCAGCGGGAATAAAAAACCGGTCAAGTGCGAGTCGTGTATATATAGCGGTATCAGAAATACATAATTCGTGAAAATTTCAACTCTCTAATTATAACGGTTTATGAGATACAGCCTGGTGACATACGGACAGACAGACAGACTGCGGAGTCTTAGTAATAGGGTCCCGTTTTACCTTAAAAATGGGAACAAACTTAACAACTTTTAAATTTTTGAAGTTTTAAATTTTATTCACATTATCTAAGCGGAATAAAATTTAAATACCATCGTAGAATAGCAGACTCTCAAAATCAGGCGGGCCGTTATTTTGAATTTATTTTATGTTTTGTATCAACGTAAGAACAGACCGAACAGGCAACGTAAGAACGTGATTTCACCGGCTCCCACACCCTTCAAACCGAAACAAATTGACCCAGCCAATTAAAAAATAGGGTAAATTGAGAACGTGCGTTTTTGTTTGAAACATCTTTGCGACGTTTAACGTACGTCAACTGACCTGACCATTCATCAGTCCTAGAAGAAGAACCTCCTCGAAGTACAGAGTGGTCACTTTGACGTATCGTATCGGAGCTGGCATTATCCAAAACTTTGGTATCTTCCTGCCAATCGTAGCTAATTTCGCATCCTGAAAATAACCAATAACGATACATTTTGAAGTAATACTTCCAACAAGGTTGCGTTAAACGTTTAACACTGCCATAGAGGGGGTATGAAAGCACTGTTCTTTCTCTCATAGCCAGTTACGTTTCGTATATTAAAGAATTTTTACTTCAGTCGTGTGTTCTAAAGCATACTCGTTTTTTATGGATATTGCGAGTTTATTATTTGTGTATATTTGTGGTCATTATGATTAATTCAATAATAATTCATTAAATACAATAATAATAATATTAAGCGGCGATGGGTTTGCAACCTGTCACGTATGGAATACCAACTACTGCAAAATTTTGTACCAATAATAAAATCTGGACATACCTCTGACTACCCCCCTTTGATATCCTCGAAGAATCATGAGTGGGTATTTTGTAGACGATCTGAAGGGGTATCTACCGTGCTTGGGAATTAAAGGCGTGATGATATTTCTATTACAATTTTTTTTTACAATTTGTTCATGGAACAACCAGCCAAGCCGAACCAGCCCAGAGGTATAGAGTAGATCGACTTTTTCTTACCTGACATATCAGTAGGGCGTCACTAGTGGTCACTAAGAGTGAACACTCGTTCCGCTGCGCGAACTTTTCCTTCACACGGTAGAGCATTCCTTCTACATCACCTTGTTCATAAACCACCACTCTTTCTGGTAGTTGTACCTGTAGAATTAATAATAACAATAAAAAACACGTAAAACCATCTAGTTGTGTAACTCTATCTTGCATTTGCCTTATTAAGTTCGTTTAGCACCACACAGGAGCTTCAATATTTACATTATTAATTATTTGTAAAAGGATTAATTATACATAAAATCAATGATAAATAAGTAAATTATGTCACACATTCAGGCAACGCTTTTTAGCCCTAAACTAAGCTAAACTATGCTATGGTTTGTTCTAGGTGACGGTCACCGCTTAACATCAGGTAGGCAAAGTGCTTTGTTTTATCAATGAATCGTACTTTTTTATATAACTTGTTGATGGAACAAGATGGTCCATCTAATGTTAAGTGGTTTGGTTACTATAGCTTATAATAAATTTGCCTATTAGCCTATTGCCTTGTAGGTTACGTTAGAAACGTGCCCTACGATGCACTAAGCGTCCTTTAACCTGAGTTATACTGCTGTTAAGCCTCATGTGCCTGTAATTACACCAGCACCCACACACCCTTCAAACCACCTTTGAACACAGCAAGCTGCTTGGTGGCAGAATAGATATGGCGGTAGTAGTTCCCTGGACGAACCCTTCACAAAGAGCTCTACTACTACTAAAAAAGACTCAAATTAGTGCGGTGACAGGTGCTATTGTGTTATTATTTGTGTTATAGTGTAAATTTTTTTATCATAAAATCTCACCGCGAGCCTGTTCTTGTAAATGGCGATTTTCTGCACTCGGTCGTGGCATTTGATTCGGACTTTGCTCCCCGTGGTCAGGTGCTGTATGATGACGTCAGTCATGTTCTCTCTGTACGCGTATCTTTCGCGGTACAACCCGTGAACGGTGCTGAACACTATCTGGTAGCACCAGAGAGTGCCATCTTGACATGCTACAGCCTGACAAGAAATATGAGGTATCATTATCATCATTGCTTATTGTTCTTCGCGAACATATACGCACTTATTATTCTAATTGTGCTGCCTTCAATGCAGAGGGAGTATCACTTCCTCTGCAGTGAAGGGAGACTAGCCTCCAGCACCCTTTACTACTACTAGTAGTGGTAAGAGACCTGTATTCCCTCGGCAGTGAAGGCAGCCCAGCCT
The DNA here is from genome assembly GCA_947095575.1 of Electrophaes corylata. Lineage (NCBI taxonomy): Eukaryota > Metazoa > Arthropoda > Insecta > Lepidoptera > Geometridae > Electrophaes > Electrophaes corylata. The sequence goes on along the minus strand of OX352698.1, from coordinate 5,840,852 downwards.
CCAGCGCAATTTACTACTACTAGTAGTGGTAAGAGACAGTAACTATACATACTAATGCGTTGAGAGATGGCGAGGGCGCTACACACCACACCCAGTCTTGCTCCGTATGCGCGACTGGTACTCCCTCTGCAGTGAAGGCAGACCAGCCTCCAGCGCCCCCTACTACTATCGTAGCGCCCAGAAGGGATACCGAAAGCGGTGCTATATCTGAAACATTATGATAATAATCTCCCTAAGCAAAGTTTCTGTCTGTACATCTCTATTAAGTAACTCTTTAGTAACTCTTATAACAAGTATTTTTTATCAATTGTAAATGATTCATATCTATACAGCATCAAGGGTAACATTTATCACTCTGAATTACGGAACACTGCACTGCATAGGGGTAGGTTTTTAGATGGATAAGGGTTGCTCATCATTCCTCAATATAATTTCAATATAATAATGTAGGTATGATACTAATATTGAATGGTTACCGCACACTAGAGGTTTACTCTTATGTGGTGCCTTGTACTTGCGTGGTATTTGTTTATTTATTTATTTATTGGGAAACCAACAGCTTATACTAACTAACATTGGGATAGAACCGGAAAGCCATAGGTTTTCACGTATAGAAATTAGTTATGATACAGTTGCTAACTATGAAAGTCCTATTGAAAAGTTTATTGTGCGTTCCATTTTGCATATGGATTAAAACGAACAAAAGTATGATACATACCTATTTTTCTTTCTCTGAGGATTGTTTGACCCTCCATATTGTAGAAAGACAGAGTTTCATTCCAATCAGTGACAATGAGGGTCGATTTTGAGAATACAACTGCCCAAACCGCTGCACTTCTTACTATTCGATGTATTTCTTCACCAGACTGAAATAAAATAAAAATGATTGCCCTAAATATAATTTTCTGACATAGGTATAATGTTCTTTATCCTTTCTCAATCACTCCACACATTTATATATAACATTCATAACTCTGCCGTTTGAAAGGTCTGCTCACACAAACACTGACCACAGAAAAATTAGAACGCGCTTTCGTTGCGTTTTAGTGCTAAATCCCCTTCGATTTCAATTGTATCCCTCTATAGCTTTCTTAATAATTTGATTTTGTTTTGATCATAAACCTATGCTTGCTTACGCTACACAGCGTGTGTTTATTTTAAAATGATTTAGTCTCCTTGTCTCAAGTTGTCTCGCTCACAGAATCATCATCATCCAGCCCAAAAATGTTATCTGCTGGCCATATGACTCCATAGCGTGTAAAAATAGATTTCATTTATATCTGCAGCCAGGTTTTTTGTTTGTTTTTGTCCGCGTTATTTTTATACAAACCCTCAAAGCCCACTGTACTCATCTAGCACATCTACGCACCAAAACGAATATATCCTGAAAGTTTTTAGCATACAGCCAGCAGTTTAGGCTGTGTATTGTCTATATGTCAGTCAATCATTCTTATAATTGATATAAATTCAGTTTACCTTATCTCGTAGAGAAACCATTCCACTAGCAAGTCCTATTGCTAAGTGCTGACCATTGGACGACCAGGTACAACATGTGATGCGACCGGACAACCTGTACTTCTGCACAGCTTTCACATCCATAGACCAGAATGCAAAGTCTGTGAGCGCACAGGAAACTAGATGCATTGTCACAGGGTTGTATGCGAGGCACTGGATTGCTTCACTATGCCTGAAAAGTAAATAACTATGAGCTTATGGCCTACAGAAAGTTGGTGGATGAAAAATGCATAGTAATAATGCTAGACAATCCACACAGCATCATCTAGCGCCAAGCTAAGCAGAGCTTGTGTTACGGGTACTAGATAACTGATATACCTAATATATTACATGAATAGATATTTTTTATTTTATATTGAAAATATCCAGAACACCCGGAATAAATAGTTACAGATCGTACAAACATTTATCCCAAAGCGGGAATCGAACCCGCATCCTACAGCGTCGCAGGCGGACATTCGTGCGCCGCGTCACATCGATCGTCGCATAGAATTGTTCTTCGTGGAAACTTAGAGAGACCTATGTCTAGTCACTACTAGACTTATACTGGCTATTGATGACGATGATGAATGACCAACTGCGGTAATAAAGTTGTTAGGCCACCTGGTGTTATGGTAGTCAAGGAAGGTATCATGATTTAACGACAGCTATCGTCCGTGCCGACAGTTTTCCATAGTTAGGTACCTGAAAGAGCTGATTTGCAGTAGGTACAGTTTAATGGACAACCAATCTGCTAAAGTCAAATACCATATTATATAAAACTCTCATTTATAAATGCAAAAGTGTGATTTTTTTGTCTGCATGTCTTATTTTAGATGATTTATGTATTGGTTTTATGGTCCAAGATCAATTTTAGGACCACACCATCGCCACAATTAGTGAAGAAAACTGATGGAAGAAGCTCCTAGCTCCGAAATTCAAAAAAACAGCTAGTAATAATATTAATAAACAGCGCTTTTATTGTTAATTAACCCGAAATACGCACTCCTCATTTTCTTAACTGTCTAATTATACATTGTAGCTCTTTTTTATTAATGTTATTATGGATTTTAGTCCATTCAAAAAAACCTTAAAATCTCAACATAGCATAGGTACATAATAACACAGAATATTGTTAAAGGTAAATACTTACGAATACTTAAGCACTCCTTCCATCTTAGATGTCCAAATAATAACATTCTTGTCAGCACTGCCGCTAGCAAATTTTTTGCCATCTCCACAGTAAGCCACTGCATGGACCTCACCCTTATGTGCTTGCAAGAGTTGTATGAGGGCACCATCTCGAGGGTCATACACCATCACCTTCTCACCAGCTGCTACAACAAGCTGAGTGCCATCGGGGCTGAAGCATAAGCTGTGGACACTGAAACAATGTATATTCATTCATTCACCGACTGTTTTGAGAGTGTAATAATCATGAATATAATTCATTTGTTTATTTAGCACATTTTTGGAGCTAAAATTTAGGAATCATTTCCTCATTTAAATAGAGATAGCAGATCTTGACTGAATAAATATACCGCTGGTGTACAATTTCTTGTCACAGATGTATCCTCTACATCTATTATCAACATACATCTACATACATGAGTGGGTTAATGAATCTATGATATGGAAGATTTTGCATCAACTCAATTCCTTGTCTTAGCTGCTTGTGTAAAATTTTCTACCATTTCTCTCCTGGTCTAATTTTCTTCCCTGCAAGCTTGCAAGTGACTTATTTTGCAAAACACTAAACTACACAATTTAACAAGTGTAATAAAATAGTGGCACATAAATAATCAAAACTGTAAAACATTACAAAAAGTATTTAGATGTAGTAGTGTAGTATTTAGTATGTAGACACTAACCTAGAGAATTCTACTCTATCCGCTTCATGGATTTTATTCACCCACTTGGGTATAGTCCTCATTTCGCTAGTACCGGTGCTATAGCTAACGCCAGTAATTTATCCACGCAAGGAAGGTAAGCCTCTGATAAGGTCATCAAATATTAGATGTTATTGAATCCATGTTTTCTGCAGGTACCTAATGAGTTAGGTCCACTAGGAGTAATAAATAGTATTCTGAATGCGGTGTGGCTAGGACCGCTTAGTAATAAGTAGGACTCACAGAGTACTGTAAAAGATATTTTTAAGTAATGTTCGTCTTTAATTTAAATACGTATTTCAAAAAAATGCAGTAGCACGTTGTATCGTTTGCTAGCCTTTGCAAAAACTACCGTAGTCAAGTTACTCTATGCCGTAGTCTGAAGAAGAACAATAAACATGAATCGGAATTAATAGGTACATTTCGTGTTTTTGTTTGTATTTTGTTTCATTCGTTTCGTTACCTACGTTTTTCTGTTGCTGGAGTTTAATTATTGTATAACCAAGGAAAACACAACCCTAAAAAGGTAGGCCTGAAAATCAACCATGGAAAAATTTAAACACTAAAAACACAAAGAGTGCGCCGCCACACCGTGAAGATCTACAAGTTACCGATTATTTGTACAAAGGACTTCAAAGGAGTGGTAGAGAGCAAAATTTAATTATGGTCATAGTGTCAGTTATTATCCGACACAAAATCGGATATTTTAGCGTTATAGTGTAGCCATAAAAAAGTACTCTGTGGTGTAGCCTAACATAAAGTGCTGATATTAAGATTCGTACTATAAAGCCGTTATTGTTATTAGCCCAGTTTTGAAGAACGGATGTGAAGCATGGACGCTAACACGCATGGAAGGATATAAACTTTTGAAAGTGGATAGAAAAATCCTTTAGGATATTGGGGCCGACACGAAAAGAATATGGAAGATGGAAAGTTCGGAAAAATTTTGAGATAGAAGAGTAGGTGAACCTAACCTCATCGGCAAAACCAAAGCCCACCGACTTCGCTGACTTGGCCATATAGAGAAGATGGGAGAGGGTCGCAACGTGCAGACAGAAGGGCTACCTCGGAATGCCTACAGGTCGTCGGCCTTCTGGTGACCGACCTGTGGGCACCTGCGGTATTCATTGTATCCGGTATATTCAGGCAAACTTTAAAATTGATGATACACGTTAACCCTGGCGAAAGAAACTTGGCGTAGCGTTGAAATAGTTACACCGTATTTGGTCTCTTTCGATCTGTTAATGCAAAAGATAAAACACAATTAGTAACTAGATATTTCCACGTTATACCGAGTTTTCTGTTGTCCGCAAACAGTTGCTGGACTATAGGCAGATGAGTTTGTTGATAATGTGGCGTTTTGGGTCCAAAGTTTTTACCCTTACTATATTTCAACCGCTTCGTGTTTATTGGATTTGCTATATGTAATGATCTTGCTAATGATATTTTGGCCATGAGTCCTTGGACGGCTTAGGTCTGTTTTCCTTGAGTTTAATTTCCTCGTCTACTGTAGGGACTTTCAGGTACTCATGAATTTCGCCGTAAAATAGCACACTGTAAAATAACTCCGTGATTGATCGTGATCGTGAAACCATTTTTTTTACAATTTCATGCAAGGTAGTCGTGGTATACCTACTAGGTACGCTACCTCATTCTATCGAGTGCGGCGGCGCGGCGGCGCGGCGGCGCGGCAGCCACTCGTAAGTAATCTGTGTGTACCTACCCACTCCAACCCCATCTCCCCATCCCCCACCCGCCCTAAGACTCGCGGCCACCTCGCGGCACAATGCACGCGATCGTGCTCTTACTCGGTCATAATAAAACATTTTTGTGATTAATAGCGATCAAAATGCAACCATCAAAATCACAAAAGAAAGTTAAAGAAAAAAAAAATCGATCGAAGTCCACACCCAAAACTTTAGCTTCGGTTCTTAATGTTAATGCCTCGGTGTTTGTTCCTTCTAATAGTGTTTCTAGAGAAGGCGTTATAAATTCAGTGGCACCATTAGTGGCGGGTCACATGCAAAATTTCAACATCGGTGGCGGTGAAGCCTGTTCCGGAGTTGTGTCTATCCAAGATCAAGAAAATGCATGTTTTGCATTGCCAGCAGTTGATCCAATGCAGTGTTTGAATACTAGAAGGGAAACTGAATACGATGGTGTAGCGTCTCGAGAAAGGCAAGGCACACATGCTGAATTTTTACCGGTGAGTTACAATGCACAGGATTTTAACCACGCTGGTCATAACATAAATGCCGGTGTTTCACATGATGTGTATAGATATGATGAACCGGTAGTCAATTCACCGATGGATCAAATACCGAATAACAATTACATTGTCGACCATCAGTACAGGCCGGTACCAGAACCAGTACCATGCCCCGACGTAGAATACTTATTGGACCATGATTTCTTAAATAATTTTTTAGCTTGTGAATCACCTTTATTACGCCGCGATGATTGGGATGCATTATTAAATCAGCCCAATCCTCCTCCTGAATTTAACAACCAAGCAGCTGCTTTGATTGGCTTGGACATGTCAGAGCATCGCCCCTTGATATTAGAACCACAGTATATCCTACCGGAAATTCCTGAAAAAGTGGTATTTGTGACGCCAGAAGACATAATCAGCAAGAATCCAACCACAGGTTTAACCCTAAAAAATGGGGAGAATATAACAACTATTAAGGAGGTACGTGAAACGCCAGCCTTACCCGGCGATAGTAAGAACATATCTGAAAATAAACCCGATCTTCAGCCCGTTTTTTTTAACGACATAGCTGGTGGTTCAACAGTCTCGCTCATATCAGAGCGTAATCAATTGCTTTTGAACACACATCTACAAGAAAATCGTAAGGAGCCGGTAATGGCCATGCCAGAAAATATTATAAGCGAAGGTCCAACCACAGATCCTAGTCTAGCAATTGCACAGCATTGCAATAACATAATAACAAGTAAGCAGGCATGTGAAACGCCAGTCTTACCCGGCGATGTTAATGGTACATCGGAGAAACAATCCGATCCTGAGTCTGATTATAGCAATGGTTCGACAGCGTCAAACATGCTAATGTTGGACAACATACCCTTACCAGACAGCCCTATTAGATCAATAGTTGCCACGCCAGAAGACATTATAAGTGAAGGTCCGACCATTGATTCTACGCTACCAATTGCGAATAATGTAACAATAAGAAGGGAAGCACGTGAAACGCCCGTCTTACCGGGTGACGATAAGGCTAAATCGGAGAATCAGCCCAATCTTCAGCCTGCTTTTAGCAATAAAGCTGATGGTGTGTCAGCATTATACCTGCCAGAGCATTGTCAAATGCTTGACACAGACAACGAACTCCTACTAGAGAACCCTAGAGAGTTAATTGCTGCTATGCCAGAAAATATAATAAGCAAAGGTTCGATCAACGATAGTATGCTAACAAATGAGAATAACAATAACGTTATGAACAATGAAGAGAAGGTGAAGGAGCATGCTGGGAAATGCAAAGATAAAAGTAACAATGAAGAAGAACCTCAGAAAGTTATAATTCAAAAAAATAAAAGAAAAAAAGTTAGACCTCACATTGATGAAGTACGAAGTAAGAAGGAGCATGTTAATGTTGTGTTTATTGGACACGTTGATGCTGGAAAATCGACCATAGGCGGACAACTTATGTTTTTGACAGGCATGGTTGATAAAAGAATCATGGAAAAATACAAAAAAGAAGCAAAAGAAAAATCTAGAGATTCTTGGTACATATCCTGGGCTCTTGATACCAATCAAGAAGAGAGGGATAAGGGCAAGACAGTGGAAACTGGTCGAGGGCACTTCGAAACAGAAATGAAGCATTTTACAATTCTTGATGCTCCAGGCCACAAAAGTTTGGTACCTAGCATGATTTGCGGTGCAGCTCAAGCCGACATTGCTGTGTTGGTTTTATCTGCACGCCAAAATGAGTTTGAAACTGGCTTCGATAAAGGCGGGCAGACTAAAGATCATGCCATGTTGGTGAAATTAGCTGGAGTGAAAGTTCTGATTGCATTAGTAAATAAGATGGACGATCCTACTGTAAAATGGGCTGAAGATAGGTATAATTATTGCCGCGATACAACCATGCCTTTTCTAAAGAAACTTGGTTTTGCGTCAAAAGATGTATATTTTATGCCGGTTTCTGGTCAAACAGGAGACGGATTAATGTCTGCTGTTCCAGAAGATAAATGCCCTTGGTTCAAAGGGCCATCATTTATCGAGTATCTCAATAATTTGTCTCCTATTGCAAGAGAATTTGAGAGCCCTTTTGTTATGCCAATTGTTGGTAAATTTAAGGATAAAGGCACAGTTGTAATGGGGAAGATTGAAGCTGGGAGTACGCATGTGACAAATAATCTTTTACTTATGCCTAATAAGGTGACGGTCATCGTTGACAAAATATGGTCGGATGACAAGGAAGTGACGTTGGTTAGAGCCGGAGAAAACATTAAATTAAAACTGAAGGGAATCGAAGAAGAGGAGATATCTCCTGGTTTTGTTCTTTGTGATATTTTAAAACCAATCACCACTGCTAAAATTTTTGACGCGCATTTGCACATATTGGATAAATCCATCATTTGTCCAGGATTCACTGCTGTGATGCACACCCAGTGCGTAGTTGAAGAGGTGGAAGTGACTAGACTCTTTTGCTTAATGGACTATAAAACTAACGTGAAATCTAAAATAGGAAAATTGAATTTTGTAAAAACAAATGACGAAGTAGTTATGCGGATGCAATGTTCAGGAGTTATATGTTTAACTATATTTAAAGAGTTTCCTAAGTTGGGGAGTTTTACGCTCAGAGAAGATAACAAAGTCATTGCGTTTGGAATAGTTCTTAAAATTATTCAGTAATAATATTATCGCGTAAGACCCGCGTGTTTGTAGGTATTAACCTTCGAAGTGTTATTTATCTTTGTAGAATTTGACATTCTGGACCAAGGATTCTGGATTCAAGGACTTTAATTTACCCTGAAATATTCAAAGCCTATTTTCCAGTCGTCGCATGGTAGTGATCTTGCAATTACTTTTTATAGAGCTATTAAATTGTAAGAAAATATTTATTTTGCAACCGGTCACCTAATCCTCCTTAAGTAACGTGTACCTAGCTAATGTCGCTAAGGTGGGTACACTAGGTAGGGACAGTTAAGATAGTTATTTCGTTCAAATTTATATTTAATGCTTGTCTAATAATTTAAATTTTCAAATTATGCTTATGTATTCTACTATATTATGTGTAAGCATTTATGTGATATTTCGATTTCAAGAACACCTTTATATTATCTGCTTACTTACTTACGTACCTAATCTACCTACTTATTATTTTTAGTAAAATAAATATTAATCTGTAATTGTCATTAAACACTATCGTGGTACATACCTATCTACATGATTATTAGTACTATGGTACTATAAGGCTATAATTATTCGAAGCCATTGAGTATACATCTTATTATATAAGTACTAAGTACCTAGCTAGTACCTAGGTATTTATTTTATCTAATAACTGTAAGAAACTTTACTTGATAACCAGCCCACCTACCTACATTTGCTACTGGTTATATTATTAGTAGTGAATTAATAACTACACGTATTAGGTTAGAAGGTAATGATTATAATAGCATTGTTGGGAGGATTATTAAATTCTCTAGTCTGAGACAAGACTAAGGTTTTTCTCTTATCTGACTGAAAACCCGAATCAGTTGTTATTAGAATAACAAACTAAATGGTTGTTATGGGTCTTTTACCTACCTACAGATTCCATGAACACCTTGTTGATTTTAGTAAGTACCTAGTTTAAAATAGATGAAAAAATATTTATTATTCCGCCACTTTAATCATGCCTAAAAATAATAAGTATGTGTGTACTCCTCAAAACCCACAACTTATTTCTTAGTGTATTTGATGGTCAGCCAAGTGGTATTTTACACACTTTGGTTCTTTTTAATTTGTTAATTTGTTGCTTATGTTACACATACATACAATTCAATTCAATTTGTTGTTTTAATGGAATAAATAACTATGAACTACAAGGCCTTGTTGTAGGTAACTTTACACGTTCCTGGAGTATTTATACAGAAGTGGTTTTATTACACCGGTATACATATACACATACCTATACACCCCCTCATACACAAGCACTCATAAATATACACTCACTCACTGTTATAATACTACCCTAGTTCATAGCTTTTTTATGCCACTGTTCTATTTAACATTAACTATAAATGTATTCACTACTAGCCAATGTAAAAATGCATGAATGTGAAGTAGTATCCAATGTAATCAATCTTATATAATCATTTCGAAATGGTGGCAGGTAACAGTACTCACAATGTTTAAATTTATGAGGTTACCTTCCCACAACCCAGTAAGGCGGGAGTTAGTGGTAACTTATGAATTTTAACCGTGCTCATCTTATTAAATGTGCACATTAGACTAAGAATGTGTAACCTACCAACTTTTTACTCAATAAAATTATCATTAAATAAGTATGTAGTTTTATTGTACCTATCTAACAAAAAAAATGGGTAGGTAACATTTAGTACCCTTCAAATAAGGCTTAACCAATTTAGATTTATTTTTACCAGCAATATGATGGTGGTAGATGATAGAGACTAGTTTGGCATGCACGGCTGTTATAAACTTTAGCCCTCTAAAAGCTTCTCATCTCAACCCCACAACTCTCGCAAGTCTCACGACAATAGCTGGGCCAGATTTTTTTGTGGATATTGTAAGTACCTACTTATCAATTCAAGATTAAAACTCTCACCAGGGTTTGATGCATTTTGTTTTATTATTTAAGATAATCATGATAGGTAGGTACCTTATCTACCAACTTAGGCAAGCGTATAAAATATTATAAGGTGAAAAACTACCGGTATTTATTGAAAACCATTATTCATAAAACATATTTACGGTTACTTATTATTCTTAAGTCACTATTATAATATGGCACCTTATTTTCATAGGTATTTCCGGCCATACACTGCGGGAGTTATCAGGATTTGAGATAGTCGTTAAGAGCGAATCATGAAGGTATTATCGATTTGCCCGTAACTTAATAGTTAACTATCCACCTTTTCAATTATACATCTGTACATGCGCTCTGGAAACAGCTCTTCTGTTGCAAAGCTGCACTCACACATAAACGGTGAACGTGGAGAAATTCCCCCGAAACCACCCACAGGCGTGTACCTAGTGCAGTCTAAGTACGCAAGCGCAGCTGCATCGATTTTCACCCACGTCTAGCCCGGAACGACCTAATTCATCACAGTTAAGGGCCTAACGATGTTAGATAGGTAGGAGTTGGTAGGTACCTAAATATAACCTGGCTTCACCGGGCTTAAAACATTTTTGTTAAAAGGTCAAAAATATCTATTTACTATGCTTCGTTCGTGTTCTGGGTATTTACCCAGAACACGCGGAATAAATATTTGCAGATCGTAGGCACAAACATTTATCCCAAGGTGGGAATGGAACCCGCAACTTCCTGCGTCGCAGGCGGACACTCGCCCGCCGCGCCACATCGGTCGTCAAATAAAAATTATGTTTTAATGTAAATAGTTAACTTTGTCGTTAATCTTGGCGTTGACGCTATTTGCTATTTGTTTTTATAATAAGCAACGATCAACATGTAGGTAATCTGTCACATATTGTATTGACATTTTATATTGTATGCTTTAAGATGAGGTGGTCAGGGCCGGATTTAAACTTAATGCCGCCCCTGGGCACCGGAAAAAATCCGCCCCAATTTTTACTTAAGCTTATAGTTTATATATAATTATTTTTCAAAGTTAAAATAACTAATTTATTGTAGAAACTTTATTAATATATTTATTTATGTTATAACGGAAGTAATTTAGTATATACAATACAAATATTTTACATATTTTATAATAACTTTTTCTACCTATAGTAAACTGCGGGTTTTTACTATAGGTAGAAAACAGAATTTAAATCACTGACCGCAGGAAGTGTGCCCAAAAGGCTGGCAACGTTACCTCTTTGGATAGCTAAACTAATTCTCTGTCCAACTTTATTATATGTTATATATTCTAAAAACATAAATAAATATTTGTTTTTTTCTAACAGTTATAAATTTGGCACTAAGGGTGACTCATTACTATATTAAATTATTTTTTTCACAAGCAAACGCGTCTGACTTTTTGAATTGCGAATTGATTTTTTTTTTTTTTTTTTTATTTATTTACCATTTAACAACAATAGAATTAGAACTAAATAAATAGCATCATTAAACCACTAAGGTTTGTGCTGGTGCTAAAAAAACGAGTTACGTCAACCTATTATACTAATTAGTACTACCTATGTAGGCTACGTAGGTACGATAAGTACGATAACAATGTGAAAGGAGGAGCTAGGTACAATATATTTTTAATATTAGGTATCAAAGTGAATGTGAGCCAAGAAATGATTTTTTAATTTATATTTTATATTTGCCGGTGTCAAATTATTGCGTAAATCTAAAGGTAAGTTATTGATAAGCCGAGGAACAAGATAACCGGTTGTGCGCTCACCGTATGCATTGTTCGCGCGAGGCGCACAAAGCTGGTTCCTAGAAATGGACCGAGTGTATACAGGGTGTTCAATCAAATGTACCAAGGTATTATTAAAAAAGTTTTCTTTCAATAATAAATGTTTTACCTGAGTGTGAACTGGTAAAACCTTACAGTGTTTAAAGAGGCCATTGTCACTATCATGAAATTGATTTTTTATTTTGGGTGAAACTAAAGTTTTAATAATTCTTAACTGCAATTTGTATATATCATCGAGGTATGTTTTATAAGTTCGACCATAACTACTGAGACCATATTGTATGTATGATTCTGCCAGGGCATTGTACAGTATTAATTTAACCTTAAAAGGGATACGATTTTTGAGTATTGTGATGTTAGCTAGGAAATGCCTCAATTTATTACAGACACGCTCGATGTGATGACTCCAGTTGAACTTTTGGTCTATTATTAAGCCAAGATATGTGTGTTTGTCAACAACATCTATGGAAGGACAGATACATGTCACATTACCTGTATGCAAGCAGCTATGGTCGTGGGCTATTAAATTTTGCATAGGGGCAGGCTGCTTGTGTGGAGACTTAATCGTTAATAACTTAGTTTTATTTGAGTTCAGTACTAAGCCAGCATCGTGACACCATCTTGAGAGAGCGTTTAAGTCAATTTGCATAAGTTCACAAGCAGTTTGTGGATTATTGTGAGCGATTACAAGACAGGTGTCATCAGCAAACTGGTAACATGTGCAGTTGGTAATACAGTTGCTCATATCATTGACGTAAGACAAAAAGTGAAGAGGCCCTAAGACCGAGCCTTGAGCCGTGCCCTCAGAGACAGATACACGTTCACTGTACGCGTTTCCGACTTTAACGGAGAAAGTCCTGTTCTCTAGGTAGTTTTCGCACCAGGCTAGCAAGGGACCACGTACTCCGCAGTTATCTAAACTGGTCAACAGCCGGTTGTGCACAAGTGTGTCAAAAGCACGTGAGAAGTCAATAAAAAGAGCAAGTACATATTTTTTTTCATTCATGTGCTTATTGACTTCATCTGTAAAGTTTGACAGCAAGTCAGCGGTGCTTTTACTGGATTGAAAACCAAATTGACAACTGTTTATTACGTTATGTTTTCTATAGAAGGTATGAATATGCTCACAAACGTATTTTTCCACGATTTTATCAATTGAAGAAAGCAAAGTAATCGGGCGATAGTTAGAGTAATTGCTCCGTTTTCCTTTCTTATACACTGGTCTAACACATCCTACTTTTAGTTCATCTGGGTACAAACCAGTTCTAACACTGCAATTAATTAAATCAGCAATAGCAGGTGAAATATATTCACCTATCATTTTAATATCAGAGATTTTAATATTATCCGAACCTGGAGCTTTACTAGAATTTAATTTACTAATAATTTTAAAAATGTTTTTACTCGAAGCTTTTTGCAAAAGAATACTTGAATTTATTGGTTTACATGTGTTAATGGGACCACTTAATTTTACATTACAGTTAGGGATGATATCTTTAACAGCTTTATCAAAACTAGTCGCAAAATTATCTGAAATAGTTTTAGGTGTAATACCTTGTGCCTCAAACGCTTTGAGTATAGCCGCATCTATTGAAAGGGTCACTCTTCCTAACATCTGGTTAATAACCTGGTATATTTTCTTAGAATTTTTAAAATTACTATTAATATGTTTTATGTAGTATGTGTTGCGTTTGTTTTCTAAAACTTTATGAATTTCATTACGAATTTTATTATATTCAAGTTTTAATTTTGCATCGTTATTACTATTTTTCCAATCACAGAATAATTTATCGCGTTTGTCACAAAGCCGGGTAACATTTACATCAATCCAGGGTAAATTTAATCTTCTAATTGGTTTTTTTTTCTTACGGATATGACTATTTGTCGCAAATTTATTAGCATTTTGAAAAGAATTTTGAATAAAATTAAAAATGTCATTTGGGTTACTCATATTTCTTGTCTTTATCCATTCTACTTTTTTCAACTCATTATAAAGAATGTCGTAGTCAATAATATGATTTGTAACACCCTGTATATGCCTTGTCACAGCAGGTGCATTATCGATGCAGGTAAATATGACACCTCGATGGTCAGCTAGTACGACATCGAGCACCGCCGAGTACGGATGTAAAGTGGGAAACCGCGCAAAAATGTGGTCAATACAAGATTTAGTGATAATATTCTGCCTCGCTTCTATTCTGGTATAATCTGATATTCCACACAACAATCCACACTCGCTAAGTGCTCCTAGATATGAATCTTTGTATGATGAATTTATTTTCAGGTCGATGTTTGTATCACCTAAGAAAAGTAAGTTTTGTTTTAACTCAAATTTAGATATATAATTACCTAGCTCCTTTACAAACAGGTTTTTATTTGTAGATGGTGGTCTATAGACTGCACACACAACTACGTCGCGATTAGAATCTAATTTTATAATTCCTGTGAGGCTTTCAAACGTTTTTGTTATAGATTTGATTGTTGTGAATTTAATGTGATTACGGACATATAAAACAATACCGCCTCCTTTTTTGTTTGATCGGAGTTGTGAGTAAAGAGTATAGCCAGGTAAATTAAACAAGTGGATCTTACTATCCGAGACACCAACTTCGGTCAGCACTACTACATCTAATGGAAATGTACAGTTATGTATGGTTTGCTGCAATTCAACAAAGTTTTTTGTAAGTGATCTAATGTTGAAATGTAAGCATGATAAGCTTATACAACTTTTAGGTGGTAGCTTATTGAAAAAATTATTAGTGGAACTACAATCAAAAAATTCTACAATTTTTGTATCCATTATATTAAGAAAAGAGTACTTAAGTAAATATCTAATCTACAGGTAAACTTATAATGGGGTCGAACCCTTTGGTTGTTCCTCGAATTGGACTGAACACTGTTTTTCAATTTGGGTGATATCATGCATGGTGCGGATGTAGTGTATTTTGCTATTTCCGGTTTTCCGAGCACACACTCTTCCGTTCTTGCACCACACATATTGACACGACTTGTTCAATAGCTGAGATTTTGCATGAAATAACAGGGTTTTTTGGAACTTGGTAAGGGCCTCTCTAATATAAACACGAGCATCAGCTTTCTCCTTGGGGACGTCGGACACCAGCTGCCCAACGGTGAGGCACTTCTCCTTACCAGCATCTATCCACTGTTGCTGGAGAGCTTTTGATTTCAGCTCAACGAGTATTGGACCTGGTCTCTCCTTAGTTCCAGGAAGGCGTTGCGATGTGTGAATACTTTTGTCTTCCACATTTAATTTTGAGGCTACAGTTTCTACTAGACTTTCGATCTCAGTTATTGGGATTTCTGGTAATCCAGCTATTTCCAAGGTGGTTATAAGGGATTTTTGTTCAAAATCTTTAATTCCCTGTTCCAAGACTGTTACCCGTAACTCAAGATTCTTATTTTTATTTATTAAGTCATAATTTTTATTTTCAAGATCTTTGATTTTACTGTCCTGCCTTTTGATAGACTGCTCCATAGTAGTTAATTGTTCACTTAGATACTCTAGTGAATTCTCGAGTGACCCGATCTCCTCGCGGAAGGTTTTTTTAACCTCTCTGCTGATGTCTTGAGCCAGCTTTTTGGTATCAATAACATGGGTATTCTCCGTGACCGCCTCGCAATCTTCATCTTCGCCGTCATCATCATCGGGAATTACAAAAGACGACCTGCGAGAAATGTTTCTCAAGCAGTCATCACAACTCCACTCTATACCAGGCGAGTTCCGAAGGGTATTCAGCTGTTTATTCGACAGCTTTGAGCACGCAGGATCAGCATGGACTATCTTATCACATCTACTACACTCTAATCCAGGTATCTTTTTGGTGATGTTTTTTTTGCACTTCACACACTTTTTGAGAACCATACTAATATTTGCGGGTGAGGGTAGGTAAAAACAAATATGATTGGAAAAAGGTACGCGCGTCCTTTCGCTTTGGCGAACTGACGTAAACTCTAACTACTACTAATTGATTAAATCTTCGCAATCTAAACGTTGAAGTACGTCGGATTCGATGCATAGAATTGCTAAGCTATTGAGTCTATTAGCAGTCATTGTAGAACGTAAGAAGTTTTTAACTCTCGTTCGTTCTGTGCTGCAGTTATGCAGTATATATACAGCTAATGTCATAAATATTCGATAGGCGATTTCCACGTTTGGAAACTCAGTGTACAGGTCGTTTGCATGCAACAATTTTAAAAGATCGGAAGGCGTATTCAGTTCTGTCATTTTTTCAGTGCAATTAGTATGGAAGTGCATAAATTCGTCATCTAATGAGGACTCGAGATCAAAATTCGATACAGCACAGTACAGATAAGTCTATACAAAAAAAATACACCAAAAATTATGTCACGTGGATGGTCCGTGACAGTTTTTTAACCGTAACCTGTAGGTTATACAGTATAATAAATTCGCGTTACATCGCAGGTTAAATTAAAATTATTTAGTGCAATCTATGAATTATAACATTTTTTTAGAAATGTGCAAAAAATAATTCTGAAAATTTTTATAGTTTTTCAAAAGAAAAATACTTATTAAATTTTTTTAATTCCAAAAAATAGAAAAAATGATTATTATTTTAAATCTCCAAAGAAATAAAATAATTTTGAATATTAATTTTTACCAAAAGTGCCAAAATTATAATTCACAAATAATGGATGAATTGAATTTTTTGAATTATCAATTAAACAGAAAACATTAAAAAAAAAAAATTAATTATATTGAGCAATCTTGATAAGACTAAAAATTTTTTTTTCACTTTCAAAATTTTGCCACCCCAAAAAATTTGCCGCCCTGGGGCCTGATTGCGCTAATTTTACACATCTTCAAACGGTCGAAGTTACGTTGCAATTCAGTTGCGATTATAGTTCGGTTACGACCGACCGATGAGCCATATCCGTATTGCGATAACGTTCTAATGACAACCACAATTGAAACGTTTCACAGTCGAAGTTCAGACGCTGTCGATCACAGAATATATATATTCATAGTGTTGTTCTATTGGATTACGTGTAGCAATCAATCAATCAACAGTCAAACAGCGTCTGGAACTTCAATTTTGACAGCTTACAGTGACAGTGAGGTTTTAAATGACGTATTTGTGCATTCTGTGGGGAATTTCTTGAGGAAAAATGTAAACAAACAAGAAATTATTAATATTTTGTTTTGTCTTCGTGTGATTACTAAACTTAATTACCTAATCTTTATTATTTTATTTCTCGCCGGTAGCACTTCTATGTATAGTTTTGCTGGGATTACTTGTATGAAGTTGATAAGTGTAATAACAAAAAATAATAACGTAGGTATCAAATGAAAATATCAAAATAGAACTCAATAAACTAATAGTAATGTTCGTTTCTTTCAGGCATTGAATGACTATATGTACATAATCAAAGCAAAGTTAGTTCTAAATGATAGTTATAGAGCTACTGGAGGCGGACCTAGCTAGCACTACACAAACTTTGATTTCGTTGGAAGAGTCTGCAACCAATATCTTGGCAAAGATGTTGGCCCTCTGACTGAGGTTAAAAAAGACCAATTTGCCTCGAATTATGTAAGTACTATGTACTTGTTTAATGATTTTTTTTTACTCCTAAATACATATGAAATGAATGGCCCTAAATAAAACTTTTGCATACTATAATGGTACTTATACCTATTTTATGTTACAAATTTATTAACTAGCTACTACTATACTATACGGTTAACACTTAGTAGCTACCAAAACTTAATATATTTCAATTTCAGCAGGTAGAAATGTATTAGAAGATTACCAAGTAATGATCCTCCACATAGAAGAAATTAAGGCAGAGGCTTCTTTGAAAATTGCAGGGGCTACCTTGAGCTATGCTCTAGAGTCTAGACCAATAGCTGAAAGACCAGTGCAGCCAATCAGTATTTAGTATGATAACTCAGAATAATTAAGTTTTAGTTTGTTGTACTTACAAGTAAAACAAAAGATTTTAACAATTATATTGTAATAGGTAGGTATTTTTATTAGTAAGATGATTACTACTAAAAGGTACTACCTACTAGGATGGAAGTCAGCGCAGCTAAACTTACAATCATCCATGTTCTAGTAAGATTAGCAATAATCAATAAGTGCCTATCATCATAGCACTTGATTGTGCTTACAAGTAAATTACAGACATTCACCCTTACTCTTTCAATTATATTCCAATTAATTATAATTGTGCTTAAATGATTTATGTAAGTAGCAAACTTAGTGTGTAAAATAAATAAAAATGGTTAATTTTTTTTGTAAGCTATAAGTATTTAGGCACCCCCAATCCTGAGATCCAACTAAATAAGTACCAACATATAGTAAAACTGATTATAAATAAATATTTTGATATTATGTGGACATTTTTTTTACACAACATCTAGCCAAGCATCTAGCTAAGTATAGTTTGTACTATGGGAACCAGATGACTGATAGTATACTTGTATACTTATTTTTTTGTAATTACGTAGGTACTTAGACCACCCACCACAAATGTTTGTTCTCGGTAGGGTTCGAACCCACCACCTACAGGGCAGAAGGCAGGGCTACTACCAACTGGGCTGTAACGGCTGTAATAATCAGTCAGTTTATATAGATGAGCATTATTTATTTTATAAATACATACTTAATTATTATAACTTATAGACAAATTCACCATATTTAAGTAATACAACAAACACAGGTATGTCAAAATTGAATGTATCCATGAACAACATACCGCCTCAGTCAATTACACTTTAAAGATCAATCTCCTTATCTGCCCACAAGTCTTGCATAAATGTTTGCTGCCGTGAGAGTTGCAGCTGTAGCTTCTTGAGGTTGCATGCACTGCATCACATTCAGTCTATGGTGCTGATGCTGTTTATCAAAGATTGCTTGCTAGCCCCTCCTTTGATGTGAGCAGAGTGAACAGGATATGCACTAGACTGTGCAGCACATGGCATGCATTTGTTATTTTAGCAGCAGCTACAGGGAGAGTGAAGCTTTCTAACTACCAACAGGCACCTGCAAAGACAAACATTCTTTTAAAAAATAATTTTTCTACTGTACCCGTAAAGTATAGCCTATCAATCGACAGGTAATTTCATTTCTGAACTATCCTTACCCGCACTTGCAACGTATTCTGGCTATCAACACCACAAACTTGAAAAAATAAATGCAACTCGCGCGAGGACGCATATGGCCGCCCGCGAATTGACAGTATGTCGCAGTATGTCGTATTACGGACGCATACGCCCGTACCGTATTTTAGAGGTTAACCTGGATAATCAAAACTTGCTGTGAAACCTGAATAATATTCGTATCATTTATAAAGTAATTTTACTAAAACCAGGTAATTAGGTAAGTACTTAGATTGTATAAGTTCTCAGAACTGACGAATAGTATTGCAAAATTTGGGAAAAAAACAAAATATGTCTGGGCCGCTCTAGGCTCTAATATCTTCAGCATGAACTTTAGGTATCTAAGCTAACTTTTTATTTGTAGTACTTACTTTGTTTGGTTCAATGGAGTTAAAATGAGAAAGCTTTATATTTTCAAAATGGTCTTGTTCAAATCATCATCACTTGCGAGATAGCTTGCTAGCCCCCTACTTTGCTGTCAGCAAAGTGAACAGAATATGTGGTAGATTGTGCAGCATATGGTATGCATTTGTTATTTTAGCAGCAGTTGCAGGAAGAAGAGAATAAGCATTCTAACCACCAACAGGCACCTGCAAAGACAAACATTATTTTAATTTAGATAATCAAAACTTGCTATGAAACCGGAATAATAAAAATATCATATGTAATTAGGTAATTTTTAGTTAGGTACTTAGATTATACATAGGTACATAGTTCTTTCCCAAAAGAATGACTGATGAAAACAAAATATGTCTGGGCCGCAACACAAGGCTCTAATATCTTCAGCATGTACTAAGAGTGTAAATACCTACCTGATTCAACTTTTCATTTGTAATGCCTACCTACTTACTATCTTCTAACTGGTTCTATAATGCAGTTGAAATGAGTATTTATTTTTTCATAATTGTTTTGTTCAAATTATCATCAATTGATGGATGGCTTTGGAGACATTGACTTGAGAAACATAATATATATACTGTCTCCACAATAGTCTGATAAGAACCAGAAGCATAGAAGGCCAGCAAAAGCTAAAACAAAGTAGTTTTCATTGCTAATAAGTTACTCATTTCTTGCAAAATGAAAGCATATTTAAGGTTTATTACCTTGGTTTCGAGTTCAAAGCATCCCAACGTAGAGAAGGTGGCATGTGAAGGTAATTATTTGACCAGCTAGCTCTTTGGCCAGCTTTTATTTAGCTTCTTTTTAGACTTCTAGATAGGATGACTTTTTGTAGATTTATTAGGTCAATTGGCTCGGAATTGGGGATTAGACGTAGCTACAGCTACGTCTACTCCTAGCTACCTCCTCTACTATTAAAAATACGCGTACATTAGGGTTTATAAGCTTAAAATTAACAAAACGATTCCCAACGATCGAGAAACGGTTGAGAAAAAGTTGCTTCCCTACCAACTTTAGCTCAACCGTTTGGTTGACAGGAGAAACGTACGAGCTTCGACTGACTAACGTTTGAACCAAACGTCAAATTATTAGCGCGCTTCGGATCATTCAAAAAGTTGTCATACGGCTGAGGTTCGATTGCGATCCAGCTGAAAATAATTAGCGCAATTAGGCCCCAGGCCTGGATTTACCCTAGGGGCAGTCGGGGCTGGTGGTAGCGTAATCAGCACCTGTTTATTATGTTAAAACAACATATTCATGTATTTTTTTAAATTGAATATTACATTTAAAAGGACCATCTATTTTTCGATGCGACCAGAAACACTCTTAATTCCATTGGGTTTGATAAAAGTTTACACAAAGTTTGACTAAAATCTCTGGCGACCGAGGGTGCTTTACTCGATTGTTAATCGAGATATTCCAACGATTTTTCTGTTCATGTGTTCCTTAAAAGATACGTAATCTTGTCTCCGAGTTGTTTTTTTGTTAGCTAGCTTACTTTTTTATAAAAATAGTAGACAGCCTAAAATATAAATAGGTACGCCATACGTACCTATACAAGCTCAGTAGCGCTTTGGCGCTTCAGGAGGCAGGGTCCACGTCGAAAGTCGTTCCGAGTAACTATATTATTATTCTGTGGCTCGTTTCACGTACATGTGACAGTGATAATCACATAGTTACTATAGGTGTCATTTATTTGTCACAGTCAATACAAAATTAAATACAACAAGACACAGTGTAACAGGGCTCGTCCGGGGCAGTACTACTACCTATTTCTGTTGCCAAGCAGCTTGCTGTGTTCCATTTTGAAGGGTGTGGGTGCCGGTGTAGTTACAGGCACATGAGGCTTAACACCTGTATGCCTGTGTCCGTTATGCTGACAGGAACGTAGCTCCGATCCTGTTTTTGACTATCCCATCATTTAGTCAATGTCTCGATAGTTCATATTTTCATAATTCTGGAATTTGTCACCTCGTATTTTCGGATATTTTCATATAAATACGTTTCCTGCTACCTTGACGTCAAGCTAGCAGGAAACGTTCTCAATCACAGCGATCACTGCACCTTTTGCACTGCTTCCTATGTCAGCATTTAGTCATGCATTTGTCAATCTCACATACCAAGTTTCATCAAATTTGGTTTAGTAGCAACGGAGATATTACGATGTGTTTATTTGAAAATTTAACGGACGCCATGTGCCATTTTGAGGTTATTTTCGGCCAAAGTAATTTCACTTGAATCGAGTCACCTGCAGCTTATTTCCAAGAAATAGTTATACCGACGGATTCTTTAGAATTTTATCTTTCAGATAGCAGTCCAACATCGTAGCTTTCTAGTGTTTTTATCCTAATAAAACCATATATACAGTTTACATGCCAATATGTCCAAAGTGCAGTGCAAAGTGATACTAGGATAGGGATAATAAACTTCATAGAAAAAATCATACGACAGAAATGTAAAAGTCAGACACAGTATTTCCAGCTTTTAAAACAAGATTGAAGTATTCATCATCATCATCTTAGATAAGTTCACAGCTTATTACCATGATTAAGATATGCCGATGCATTCTGCAGTATTTTTCAGCTTTACTTCACAAGTTATCGAAGAGATATTATGTGGTAACACGGGTACGTGGCCAGTAGCACTGACCGACCATGCCAAGCTAGCGAGGGTTGCTCACAGTACGTAACATAGCTGCATGATGATTGTTTCTGCCTCTCCGATGTACTGTGTGTGACTTACCGCCATGTCGATACCAACCTTATGACTTAAAATTCAAAATGGCGGAAACAAATGATGGTATAAAAAACTGACATGGGTGTCGTTTTCGACTGGTTTGGGGGTGCTGATTACGAACATCTGGTCAGATTTGAAATTCAAAATGGCGAGTGCAAATGATCGTACAAAAAACTGACATGGGTGTCGTTTTCGACTGATTTGGGGTTGCTGATTACGAATATCTGGTCAGATTTGAAATTCAAAATGGCGGGTGCAAGTGATGGTACAAAAAATTGACATGGGTATCTTTTTCGACTAATTTAGGGGTGCTGATTACGAATATCTGGTCAGATTTGAAATTCAAAATGGCGGGTGCAAATGATCGTACAAAAAACTGACATGGGTGTCGTTTTCGACTGATTTGGGGTTGCTGATTACGAATATCTGGTCAGATTTGAAATTCAAAATGGCGGGTGCAAGTGATAATAAAATAATAAATAAATAATAAATAATGCCGGACGATCCACACAGCATCATCTAGCCCCAAGCTAAGCAGAGCTTGTGTTATGGGTACTAGATGACTGATATACTTAATACAATATTATATTACATACATAGATATTTTTTATAAAAATTTTTATTTTTTATTTTTTTATCAAATCCAGTGGCACGGGTTATCGAGTAGTACATATACAGGCCGTACATTACTAAGCTGCGAATAAAACGGCCGTACATTATTGGCTCCCGTCCCGTCCCGGTTATAGTTGCATGGTTGCTACAGTTGCTAGCTATTTTATCAAAATAATTTTCTTTGATGACAAAGTTTTTTGATGTAGTCGTGCAAAATGAACATAGAACAAACGGTACTACACTACCCATAGAATTAGGGTTATAATAATAATAATAATGCTGGACAATACACACAGCATCATCTAGCCCCAAGCTAAGCAGAGCTTGTGGTATGGGTACTAGATGACTGATATACTTAATACAATACATTACATATATAGATATATTTTATTATACATAGAAAATACCCAGAACACCCGGTATAAATATTTGCAGATCGTACAAACATTTATCCCAAGGCGGGAATCGAACCCGCAACCTCCTGCGTCGCAGGCGGATGTTCGCCCGCCGCGCCACATCGGTCGATTAACACTAGGAGTGGGCTATAACAGGTAAAATAAGAAACCTGTTCCGCCTGTTCCAGTTCCAGTAAAATAACAGTTCCAGAAACCTGTTCCAAAATAACAGCAATAACAGTGGTTGTGTTGTAACATAGTTCGTGTAGAAATTTAAACATTTGGTAGGGTAACAGTGCTGAGGAACATATATTTTTTTCTGTAAAAAAATGAGCCCAACATTTCCGAACGAATGCAACACCTGTTCTCTGCTTGTAACAGTAACAGACAGGCATAACAGCTGCTATCTCGTACCAACAAAGGTAAGCTGTGTAAGCTAGAATAGAGAAGAGCATGTTCCGTGGCGTTATCTCTTTCTAACAAAAGTAAACTCCATACGCTAGAATAAAGAAAAGCATGTTTCTGCAGATTTGGGCTGTTGTGGAACTGGAACAGTTTCTCTTAGGTCTAGACAACAGTTCCATACTGTTCTAAAGTGAAACCTGTTATTTTTACCTGTTCCGATATATACGCCTCACTCCTAATTAACACACTACCTACCTATCTCGCCTTCACGATACGGGATGGTATTATTATACTGGCTAAAAAAGGGTTAAAATAAGGCAAAAAGGCAATGATTAAAATAAATAAATATTTGTGGACATTTATAATATAGAATACTTATAGAGGTGTTGGTATAGGTATACCTATGTGAATTTAGTAGGTGATAGTAATATTCTCTGACGACGAAACGAAAACCGAATTTCGTATGTTTCTGTAGAGGACAAGGTTGAAATGTACCTATGTCCTCCAACGAGCAGGGAAGATCTTCCACCTAGCGACCTCTGTGTCCTAGAACCAAACCAAAGAAGGCTAGCATAATCAAAAGGTATAAATTTCGTAAGCGCGATTCAGGATAGTTCTTGTCTAGTCCGTTAGACAGCGCTACATCACAGTTCTTAAGTAGCTCACTAGATGGCGCTATATTCCCATAGAACCACATCCATCCACTAGTCCAACCCTCATCATATCGCTTCTCCTACGGTTCCTACAGTCAGTGGCGTAGGTAGGTGGACAAGGGCATAGAGAAAGAATCGGGCCTTCACCCCCTCTTTCCACGTACCTAGCTTGAACTTACCTCCAATCCAAAAAGTTAAAAGTTTATTGAAATTAAACATATTTTTTCTTTTTTCTTACACAGGTACGACACACTTTCGATTTCACCATTCAATTTTAAGCTTACAAGTTATTAAATTAACGTTCAAATTGGCTAACTCGTTAGGCACGATGCGGCTAGATCTAAGACACCTGCGCTCGCAAACCAAGCATACCCCACACTTGGACATGCGCCTGGAGTAGCGCCTTATGGCTGTGGTAAAATAGTACTTGATATATCGTCATCATCATCATCAACCTGAGGAATTCCACTGTTAGACATAGGTCAGCTCCAACGAATGCCAACACAATAGAACTGGATTCCCGATCGAGCTTCTTCCTTCCAATCATCACCAGCTCCTTGGTAGTCAGTTGGCTCCGGTGATTTTTAGTGCAATAAATTTAATTATGCTTAGTAATGTTCCTACTGATCTCTTATCTTACATTATTGTTTTTATTGAATTTCTAGTCTTCAGTTGTAATATGTTTGTGTTTTTTCACTTTGATTTTTATGTTGCATAAATTTATTTTATGTAAGTAAAGTGTTCTATTTAGGATAGCGCCTTGGAATTCGTTGTACCTAATGCTATTTTGTAAGTTAATAAATAAATTGAAATTTAAATAAATAAAATACCATTGATCACCTCAATGAGCACACTGCTGAACGTAGGTAGGTAGGTTTCCCTCATATTTGTGGGTTTTACTTATCTACACTTACATAAGTTATTTAATAATAATATTATAGAAAGGAAATATTTGTATTGTCGTATATAACGAATAAACTTAAAAACTACTGAACTGATTTTAAAATTTCTTTCACCATTAGAAAGCAACGCTATCCCCGGGTAACATAGGCTATTTTATATTTTTTTAAATATTAGGGATCCTTAGTAAAACTCCAATAATGTAAACCAAGGCGTAAAAAATTACCTAAAAAATTCCTTACATCGCGTGTGCTGCAAAAACTAATTGATGATAGAAGAAAATAATGTAGGTACCTACTACGACTTTGCAGAACACATCATTGTCCTTAAAAACTGTCGCGACAGCATAATGACTATTATATTTGCTGGATATTCTCGTAGATACGAGGACTTCAACGGTCGGCTAAAACTTATATGAATGAATAAAGATCTTGATAGAACATGTTACCCACCTTCACCTGCTTGTTCCATCAGTAAGAAGTACCTACCTACTAAGGTAGGTACGGTTTCACAAAGAACATAGTTGCTTTTTTTATTGCCTCGCAGGTCATGCACGTTATAAACGCATGTAGCATTGCTGTAATATTAACTTGGACTAGTTTATTAAAAACGTGCTCTGATGTCGCATTAATAAGCTGTGCTTAGCTGTGTGACACGGGGTTTCAATTAAAATGCAAATTGCCGCCTTGGGGTCGCCCCGGGCGACTGATACCAACCAACCGCACCAACACGCGACGGAGTGCGGCCGGCACGGCATGCCGAGATAACATTGCTAATTCAATTTTGCATCACCAAATGGACTGCGGATAATCTGCGTACTAATTTTGCAAGGCATCAACACTGTGGCTAATACCTGGTACTGGTATACCTTATACTCGTAGGAGGAGAACTAAGGACGCTAAGGAGTGGAACTCATTGCCAGCTTCTGTTTTTCCTGACCACTATAATCTGGACTTCTAGACCGTTCTGCTTCATCGTCACTTACCATCAGGTGAGATTGAAGCCAAAGGATGGTCTATTAACGTTAAAAAAAAAAATTGGTACTTATTTGTGTACCTACCTACTAGCTGTCCCGCTCGCGACTTTGTCCGCGGGTTAGAGTAGGTATGTTTCTACTTTACCTAGACTTACTTCCATCATTCCTGCTAGGGCCAGTACGATATTTACGATGAATGCATAAGTAGGTACCTAGCTATAATCCTCGTATAATCCATTAATATTTTACATTTGTAAATTTATTTATTGTACAGTCTAACACCTTTTATTCAATACCCCATCATCATCATCATCATCAGCCTGTAGAAGTCCACTGCTGGACATAGGTCTCCCACACACGTTTCCAGGAAGAACGATTCTGAGCCCTTTCCATCCATCGACTTCCCGCGGTCCTAACAATGTCGTCAGTCCGTCGGGTAGGAGGACGTCCTACGTTTCGTCTTCCGGTTCGTGGTCGCCATTCGAGAACCTTTATTCCCCAACGGTTTTCGGTTCTACGAGCTATATGGCCTGCCCACTGCCACTTCAACTTGCTGATTCTGAGAGCTATGTCGGTGACCTTGGTTCTTCTACGGATTTCCTCATTTTTGATTCTATCTCGCAGTGAAACTCCCAGCATGGCTCTCTTCATAGCTCGTTGTGCGACTTTGAGCTTGTGCATGAGACCAATAGTTAGCGACCACGTCTCAGTTCCATAAGTGATCACTGGTAACACACACTGATTATAGACTTTCGTCTTGAGGCTTGGCGGTAACTGTGACGAGAAGATGTGCCGTAATTTCCAGAACGTTGCCCATCCGAGTTGGATTCGTCGGCTGACCTCTTTGTCGAAGTTGGACTTGCCTAGTTGGACCATCTGACCCAAATAAACATAGTGGTCTACTACTTCGATGATATCGCTCCCAACATACCGGCACGGGTGCAACATGAGCATTTGACATAAGGTTCGAGTTCGATTTTTATTATTAAAATCTTTTTCATCCCCATTCCTTCCCTCCTTTTATTTCACAAACACTATTTAATAAAAAAACTTGCAGTGATAGAGTTTTATGAAATGATTGTACTACTCATCAAAAATCTTCCAAAAAACAAATTCCATTGCACCTATATTTACGGGTACCTTCAACTACTTCACCCCCGGTTAGACAAAAGTTTAAAACCCTGTGTTGTACCAGATTAGTTACATTGTATACGTATCCTATATTCCGAATTTCAGGTTTCTAGGGCTTGTAGTTTCTGAGATCTCATTAGGGGTGAACTAATACACCCCTTGCAATCCCCTACAATTTCGAAAAAATAATTTAAGCTAAAAATCGTATTTTATCAAAGTTATATTTGTCTTTGTGTTGGCGTAATTTTATTTTGTAAGAAATTATCAATTTCAACCCTTTCAACCAACTGTGGGGGCTGTTTTTTAAAATCATGAAAACCTCTTGTAATAATATCGTATTTTAAGTGTCCGAACAAAGGTTGAAGCCACGCATACAGATTTTTCCGTGTATAAATGTTGACTACCTACTACTACTACTATTTTGAATGAAGTCATTATGATCTTTGTATTTTCAGACGCAAAATTAAATTTCAAGCAAATCGCACCACGCATTATGATTTTTCCATTGTTATTATTATGGTGAGCGTTCACATCAGCGCATTTTGAGGGTAGGTATTTATTATTAGATGAATAGTAAGGGTTGAATAATATTTATTTTAATTATTACTATCTAGTACGAACATCCTTGGAGTGGGGCTCTGGTGAACTGTAACACAGGCACCAGTCTCTCGCAATGCAGGTTTTTACATTAATTAGATTAGCTTATATAGTAAAACACCTTGTGAGGGCAAAGCTTTGTGAAGAGCAATATTTTTTAAATTATTATTTATTACTTTTATAAGCAGTGGCGTTCCTTATCTCCTTTTGGTAGTAAGTGTAGTACAATAAACTAAGTGTAGTACTCGCAGGTACAAGTACCTAAATTAAACACCCACTTAGTATGTCAAACCAAACCGGAAGACTCTTATAAATCAATATCCGTTGTAGAGCGAGATAGAATTACCAAAAGAGGCGCGGCCTCTGCTACCCTACCACGCAATATCCACCCTGCCACCGAAACAACTCAAAATGGATATGCCTATAAGTTGTTACAGCTCTTCATTGTGCTACAGGTTCATTTACAATCACCTCGTTTCATGGATGGTTCCATTTTGTATTCACGTCTAGATATCCTAAGTAAATGTAATAATAGATCTAATTGACGTAAACGCAAAATAACTTTGAAGATTATGAAGTTAAGTGTAATCATGACGGCGAACCGAGGGTAGTGAAAGAAAAGGCTTCTTCTAGGCTTGGTCGCGAGGAACTGGCGCTTAGATTCACCTAGATTTAAGACGTTTCAAGATGATCCGTTCGGATATTACTGAAAAAAAGTACATGCTTTGCCCACCTCATATAAAGTAAGATAAGGGCAGGAAGATGTCCAAGTCAGTGTAACCATGAAGTTTGAGTGCCTAGTTTGGCCTATGGGTTCTTCTGAAAGGCTCGTCCACAAAAATACTCTATTCTCTATTTCAAGCAGCATGGACGCATGGTAATGCAGGGCACGTACCCCCTAACGTGCGTGACCTGCGAGGAAATGCCGTGTTACAGGTCATGGTAACCTTCGACATAGGTCATATCAGGTGGGCCGGGCCGTCTGCTTAAAATGCCAGGCCGCTGTACCTGTTTTTATTTATTTATTTATAATATATAATGTTTTGCCGATAGTCATGCCGAAAAAGACGGATTAAAACTGTAGATTTTTTTTCGAGTGTCTTTGTTTTTCGTAATCAGAATCTTAGTATGAATGCGCAGTTTCAGTTTTCTGGAGGTAGTCTGGAGGTAGTTATTACACGCTGTAAAACTAACCCATGTATACCTATATATGTATAAGCAACGTTTATCTGCAAACATTGATATTTTCGATCAGTGAAAAACTTTTGGTAAACTAATATTAGTTAGAAATAGCCTCAGATAGAAATATTTCTACCGCGGGTTGCATATTTTATGTACATATACATGGGTTTATCAAGAACAACTGACACACTACTGGGTCTGAGATTTATAACAAGTGGAGACTGGAACTCAAAACATTTACACTGGGATTGAAGGCTTATTACTACGAGAGGAAAAACAAATACACACAAATAAAGCAATCAATTGACAACGCTGCTAACTTCAGAACCTACACACTAGACAGGAAGCCGTCTGACAAGAATAGGCTACCAGATGTTATAGACTTCTACGTAGGTATACGAGGTATAGTAGGCAGGTATAAGTACCTAACCTGCTTACTTCTTCCTATTTTGTGGTGTTATGATAATTAGAAAAGAGTGTCGTTAAATTAGTTATTAACTAATAATTACTTTTTATTGAGATAAGAAAGTAGTTATTAACGTTAGTAGGCAGCTATATTACGACCCTAGTAAAATGAGAATAACGTTATTTGTACTTTGCTCGTGTCCGGTCATTTTATTGATACTATGTAAGTATAATAGTAACCGTGGTGATCCTGCCATCGACTAGAACCTCTCCATCACTTCCTATGGGTGTCGTAAGGTGTCCACTAAGGGAACCAGGAGATGAGCAGCAGCATCAGTGAAACCCCTTCACTCCACTGCATCCCTTTAGGGGTTGAATTTCAAGTCATTTTTCTTATTTGCCTCTGCGCATCAAGGCAAATATGCTTCGAAAATGTTAATAATTGTGATATTTAACTTTGTATTTTCCTTTTTTTTGCCTCTGCTGGTGGAACAAGCATATATAGCCCACCTGATGTTAAGTGGTAACTTTCACCTATAACAAAGCATTGTCTCGTAGGTCACGCACGTTAGCTACGTTCCCTACGTGGTACCTTGCGTCCACCAACCTGAGGCATTCTTGTATTAAACCTCATGTGCATGTAACCTTATAAAAAATGTTTATATGCGACTTCCAACAAGGTTGCGTTAAACGTGGGACACTACTTTATATATTTTTTTTTCCATGGTATTAATAATAATATGGAGAAATAACAGTGCTTTTCTCTGATAGCCAGTTACGTTAGAAGTTTTACTTCAGTCGTGTGGTCTAAAGCACACTCGTTTTTTTATATTCTTTTTTAAATGTATGGAAATTACAGGCACATGAGGCTTAACACCTGTATGCCTCAGGTAGATGGACGCAGAGCAGTGTATTCTAGGGCACGTTCCTGGCTAACGTGACCTACGAGGCAATGCTTTGTTATTGGCGATGGTATCCACTTAACATCAGGTGGACCATATGCTTGATCCATCAGCAAATTGTATAAAAAAAAATGAAAAGTTGAATTAGCTCAGGAGCAACTGACACTCTGTTTCAGTTCATCAGAAGCAAAGTGAAGCACACTACGCGGCTTACACGTCAAGGCGACAGAGAGGTAAAATAATTAAAATGCTCAAAGAATTAGTAATAGACGTGAGAATGAAAATTCATTCCATTAAGCACATAAAGGATATGCTCAAAAGAGGCTCTAGCACTCTCTTCGAAGAGGCACAGACGGTTCAGGAAATAAAGACGCAATTTAATAGAATGATGTTTCTTTTACACTCGTCTGAGAAAGCAGATAATCATACGGTAAGTCGCATTGTTTTTTAAATAATCTAGTTTTAGTATAATAAATTGGAACTCTATGGTGCGACTTCAAGCGTCCGGACGCGCCGCCGCCTTCCACGGTTGTTCATCGGGAGCAAAAGTACTTTGTGTCGGGAACTGAACTACTCACTAACTATTGACTTACAAATTTGGAATAAATCTAAATTCAATTGACCCAATCGTGCTCGATTAAAAATATTTTCGGATTTATTGCCTAAGGTTTTTTTTTGTGGCATCTTTCCGTCTTGCGGACAATATTGCCAATGTCAAGTGGGTTGAATAAATTCTTCAAAGTATCCTCCGCAACTGGATGATGCAAAGTAAAGTCAAAACCAGTCAAAACGTACATACGTCACTCTGTCAGTTAGGACTTTGATTCAAGAAGTAGCATATAGAAGAGAACGGCAAATAGATTTTACTAATATTATTATAGGTAAATCAATGGAAACCATATCCTTAGAAGGTACCAATCTATATGTGATTGCTACTTTCTTACTAGGTATTTATAATGTACTAGGAAAACACCCGCAACTTCGCCCGCTTGAAGTTATTTTTATATAAACTTCACCACTCCCGCTGCATCGCTTTAATTAATTATTTTTTTCGCTTTAATTATATTTTATTTTATTTTATTTTATAATCTTAGGAAAACTTACAGCTAGCTATTTAATAGGTACAGAAATATAAAGTATGAAGAAGGCCAATAACAAGTTTCCACAAATAATTAAAAGATAGCATACATAAAAAGAGGAAGTAGACGACATACACGAATTTACGGAACTTAAAGGAAATAACAAAAAACAAAAATACAAAATAAATAGCTACAAAAATATGCTTATATATATATAAATAATCTATTATATAAAGAAAATATTGTTTAATACAGTTTTTAACCGCTCAGGAGAAGTGTTAAATAGATCAATGTCAATCTCTCGGGATACAGCATTAAAAGATCTACACGCTCGTATTAGGTAAGAATTTTGTCTATAGTTGACTGTAACCGGGGAAATATTTAGTAAATTGTGACTTCTGAGAGTCGCAGTAGGGGCTCGTAAGCCAAGTTGCCCGAGTAATTCAGGGCAGTTAACTCTGCCATTGGCGATATTCAGTAGATAGGATAGGTCAGCTGCATGCCTTCTATTTGACAGAGGAAGCATGTGAAATTTCTTGCAACGGGTATGGTAATTAGGGATATATGCTTTTATTCTAAACTGTAAATATCTAAGGAATTTTTTCTGAATACTCTCAATACGCGTCATATATATATTGTAGGCTGGATTCCAGACCTGAGATACATATTCAAGATGGCTCCGAACATATGCACAATATAAAATTTTAAAAGTCTTAATGTCTTTAAATTCTGATGACATCCTGATGACAAAACCTAATGCCTTGGACGCTGTCTTGACAATATTACTTATGTGTGCGTCAAATATTAATTTTGAATCGAAGGTCACACCTAAATCCTTAATGATGGATACTCTAGTAAGGACGGTATCCTTAAGTTTGTAATCAAGAAGCAACGGCTGAGGTTTACGTGTGAATGAACATACAAAGCATTTAGTTACGTTAAGGTCCAATTTATTTAAATAGCAGTATTCTTGAAATCTATCTAGATCATTTTGAAGTTTTAAAACATCATCTGCGGACCTGATAGGACACAAAATTTTCATATCGTCTGCATAAAGTAAGATTTTAGAATTTTGGAAGCATGACGAAATGTCATTTATAAAAATTATAAAAAGCAGAGGTCCTAGCAAGGACCCCTGCGGAACTCCTGATGGAATAGGTAAAGCTGACGACGTAAAGCCATTAAGTACTACCGTCTGTGATCTATTTAGAACGTAAGAGGAAAACCATCGAAATAGATTACCCCTAATACCCGCATATTGCAGCTTGCGCAGTAAAATAACGTGATCTATTCTGTCAAACGCCTTGCTGTAGTCCGTATAAACGACATCTACTTGACCTGGCTCAGACATGTGTTTCGACAAAAAATCACTACATAGTAGAAGGTTCGAGGTGGTTGACTTACCTTTCAGGAATCCATGTTGATGTTCAGAAAATGTATGCCTTAGGGCTTGGGATAACTGATTATAGATTAATCTTTCAAGAACTTTTGCAAAGATACATAATTTTGAGATAGGCCGATAGTTTTCTATCAACTCCTTAGGCCCTTTTTTGTGAACCGGTGTTATAAATGCTGATTTCCAAATAATAGGGACGATGCCATCGGTGAGTGACCTTTTATAAAGAAGTGTTAAGGGAACAGATAAACTATATGCACATCCTACAATAAAAACAGGGGGAATGTTGTCCGGCCCTGCTGTCTTTTTTAAATCTAAAGATTTAAATAGTTTAATCACTTCTGATCTATGGACCTCAATTGATGATATATCAGAAGACAAGGTGAGGGTGTCGAATTGATTAAGAGTACTAGATGACGAACTTGAAGCCAGAAAGGTGGAGTGAAAGTATTCGCTAAACATTTTACAGATTTCATCACCATTGTCAGAAGAGCATTGACCAAGTTTAAGTAATGATGGGTACGTATTACATTGCTTTTTGCTTTTAACATAAGACCAGAAGGCTCTAGGGTTTTCTTTAATTTTGCCTTCAACAGATGCAATGTAATCAGCAAATAGTTCGCTTTCTAAAGATTTGACACGCTCGCGGAGAATTTTAAACGAATCGTGATCTGCACTATTGCCATACCTTTTATGCTTAGTATGATACTTATTTTTTTCTTTTATCATTTTAATTAATGGAGTTTTATACCATAATGGATACTTAGTTGATGAATATACTGTTTTAGAGGGTATGAACTCACTTCGGAGACTAATCAGAGTGTCATATAGAAACGAAACTGCTTCTTCGAATGGCTTTTTATTTATTTCATATTCCCAATCAACCATATCTAGCCGAGAAGAAATAGACGTGTAATCACCACAACCATATAGATATGTTACGTGTGGCTTTGGTTTAAGATTGTGCAATTCAACGAACTCAGCCGAGACACAGAGTGCCTTATGATGTGGGTCTTCAGACACCAATGGGTTTTTACAGTGTTTGACAGAAATATCATTATTTGATAGTATTAAATCTAATATTCGGCTATTAGACACATTTTTGTGGCCGTTATACTGTTGAAAATGACAAACGTTAAGGTCATCAAAGAAATCTAACTGGTACGATCCCTCTATGTTCGTAGCCTGGTATGAAACTCCATCGTCTGACACTGCCCAATTTAGGTTAGGTAAATTAAAATCACCCAGTATGATGAATGTATCCGCCGAGTTTTCCAAAAACCTGTCAGTGAGATTCCTAGAAAAATTATTAAACTGTGTAACAAAAGAGTTGCCAAGCTTTTGGTTACACATATACACCACACACAAATGCACTTTATATGTTATTTTTGGCTTGCGGTTTTGAAGCGTTAAAGTGACCCATAGGTCCTCAGCAGACGAACGCCACTCACAATGCTCCTCGGCAAAAAGCTCACGACGAACAGCTATAATGACCCCGCCTCCTCTTAACTGAGCAGTTTGCTCGTAGAGCCTATCCCGTCTCCAAACCACGTAACGGCTGTCAAAAAGTTCACTACTTGATATACCATCGGTTAGCCAGGACTCCGTTATACAAACTACATCATACTCATTCAAACAAATATTCCTGTAAAAAATCGAAGTCTTTGTGCGCAAGCCCCTGGCATTTTGATAAAAAATATTAATCGGCATCATTGTTAACACGTATTAAAATTAGGCACTGAGCAGGTATTACAAGCATTAATCTATTGTAGACACTGTACAGAATGAAATAATTGGCTAATATCCCAGGCCAACTGTATAAATTTATTATTTGTGTATCTAAATGAGCGAGAAACAGCGATATAAATGACTTAGTTGCGTAGCGTAAATTATAAAACATTTCATAAAAGCAGTAGCAAGCGGCCGCCAGTATCGGAATAATAGGTATAAAGCAAGATAGGAAAGGGAGCAGCCAACCCAATAGTGCGGGTAGCGACACATAACAATAAGAACCGTGCAAAGTAGCTGTACGACAAGAGGTTGACCTTGAAATCGTTAATAAGTAAGCGATCGCCAACTTTTGATGATAGGTATTTTTACAAGTTATTATGGTCGGTATATTAATATGATCTATTACAATTATAACTTTTGAAGATCTGATTCTGCTTTTATAGCAAGTACAGGGGAACCTGGGTTTTTGCGAACGAAGATCTTGCATCCTTTCACCCACGTGAAAGCAAACCCCCGATCCTTCGCCAGCGACTTCGTCTTGTTCAGCAGCACTTTATTTTCAAACGTCAGGTGATCATTCACATAGATTCTACTGGAACTTTGTATCCCTAGGTCTGAGCCGGTAGTGGTACATTTCTTTGCCGCGGCAACGAAATCATCTTTAACATACCTGCTATGCACAGCCACTATGATCGTCTTATTGTTTTTATCGCCACGCATGGGCACTCGGGCTATGTAGTTTATCTGTTCCTTCGGTAAGGTGCATTTAATATGAGATCCAATCTTAGCGACTATCTCAAATAGATTCTCAGAGTTAGAGATTGGAACGCCCTTGATCTCTAAATTATTAAGGCGTGATCTTTGGTCATTTTCCCTGATGTGACTCTCCAGGTTTTGTACACGCAGCTGCAGGTATTCCACTTCATGCTTCGTTTTCTGCAAGGACTGAATGTCTTTTTCCATGCTAACAATTTTATCGGACAAAGCACCTATTTTACGGTCCACGAAGTCAATCGATGTCTTGATGTCCTGGAGCTCTGGTTTGATGGTCTTAAGTGAGGCCAATTCGGCCTTTATGCTTTTTATACTCTCATCGAGTGCAGGGAGCACGGCCACCTGGAGTGACAGACGCTTCAGTTCGGCAAGCACAGTGTCTAAGTCAGTTGGCACTGGGGACTTCGCAGAAGTCGATTTTGCTGGTGGTGGCAGAGGGCTGGCCGCCCTAGCACTCTTACATGTTGAACACTTCCATGAGGATTTTCTATTCTCACCCAGCCGACGATATCCCGTTTCTGTCACCCCGGCGCAGCCAAAATCAAAGTGACCCAGACATACCGAACATTGCGCCCCGTCCCTAAAATCAGCTTCGCAACTCTTGCACTTGAACATCATTAATTACTATGAAGTTATCAAATTGAAGCGTGCGATCCGTGCAATAAACTGTTGCCTACCGCTGGTTGGTATTCACGGCTCAGCGTAAGACCGGGCGCAAAAGCGTGCGTACTGTTCGTCGTCTACGAACTCACTGCAATCGCAAAATACAACCCGTATTTTTTTTTCGATTTATATATAGGTAGATGTTTGACCGCAATCTCACCTGATGTTAAGTGATGATGCGGTCGACGATGTAGCACGCTTACCTAGAAGGTACCTATTCATTCACTCTTCTCTTGAAAACATCCAAATTATACGTGACCGGTATACCGATATACTTTGCTGTGCGCATTATAAAGGTTGAGACAAAGCGTTTGGTGCGGAAGGAAGGGATATCAACCATAACGGGTGTCTCGTCTCCGTACGCCTGGTGGTCCGATGATAGAACGGGGACGGGGGAACCAGGTTGTGAATTTCGGAAATCCCTTGCTTATTACATATCCATAAACCAAAATAAATATACCCTGAACATACTTCAAGCCCCTAACGACCAGTGGTTTAGGTTCTGCGTTGTCTATATTATGTCAGTCAGTCAGGCAGGACTAACAGGACATCCGTCACAGCTCAGTATGTATTTACAAAAAAAAAAGGATTCTATCAGCTATCTGGTTCCCATAGAACAAGCTTAGTTTGGGGCTTGAAGGCGTTGTTTGAATGTGTGTCAGTATTTATTCATTTATTTAACGATTCTTATAATTGGTATTTTTTTTCACGCTCATAGAAAATAAAAAACATGGTAGAGTGTCAGAAGCTCAGCATGGACATCAACAAGCAAATCCATATGTTGCAAGAAGAAGAGGAAAGGATGGCCAGGCCATCTGCTGCCGACAACCGCACTAAGTTTAAATTGCGGACAAAGGTAGACTTACAGAAAGAAGACTCACAGGAAAAACGGAATCTTAGAACACATATGTCAAAATTAAAGAATAATATCAAGCAGTTGGTAGTGAAGAAAAAGACATACATAGAGGATGGGTTTGATTCTGATTAAAAAACATACCTACAAACAATGATAATTATGTACTAAAAAAGAGGTCATTGCCTACAAATCTACCCTTTACCTTAATTACCTATATGTAAAGTTTTCAAACCACAGCACCGAAAACTTAGCTTTTCTTTACAGGACATGGTAATATATTCATATTGAAATATCGTACTTTTATTAGGATTGTAAAAGAAGTAGCCAATACAAAGAGATAAATATATTTTAAATTTGTAACCTAACGTAAAAAAAATATAAATCTGAGCTTGTTATTTTATTAAGCAAGCTTAATTCATTCATTTGCATTTTCTTTCATCTGTGGAAACATAGTTTTTTTTATTGTGCGTAATGCAAATGATGATGAAGGACCAGCCTATACCTAGGTAAGTATTATGAGTATTCTATCTATCGTCTGGTTCACATAGGTACAAGCTTAGCTTGATATTACGCTGATTATTTATGAAAATATCTACAAATACTATATAAATATTACAATGTAAATGAACCTATGGACCATCCGGTAAGTAGTTATAATATCGCATTAGGTTAAGTTGGTTAACTTTTGGTTAAAAATTGTTATTGTTAGCCATATGGGCGCGGGCAGCGTGGTTTTTTCATTTACGACGAACATACAACCAACGACGTTAAACAATAGGACACATGCTTACATTCTTACCATCTGTGTGCATACTGTACTGTAAGATTTATCAGTAGTAGATAATTTAACTTCAAGCCTTTGCAACAAGTTGCAACCTTGCAAAACTAGTAGTGATCACTAGTTGTAGCAACTTGTTGTGTTCTAGTTTAAAGTGTGTGTCTGTCGGTTAAGTTTCTAACGAACGTGTCCTACGAGGCAATGCTATGGTGGTGGTAACCGCTTAACATCAGGTGTTTTATCTGCTTGTTCCATTTCCATTAGCAAGACGCATGAAACAATTAATTGGTCTGCCTTCTAACTTACCTACCGACCCTTCCAAGTTTTTCACGTTTTTTATCTTATGTGAAAGTTATAGTATGCATACAATATCTATATATATAAAAGAAAGTCGTGTTAGTTACTTCACTTATAACTCAAGAACGGCTGAACCGATTTAGCTGAAAATTGGCAGGGAGGTAGTTTAGAGCCAGGAGAAGGACATAGGATACTTTTTATCCCGAAAAAATAACGGGAACGGGAAAAAACTGCCACGCGGGCGAAGCTGCGGGCGGCCGCTAGTGTATTATAGGCTTTATAAACAGCCATGGTTTTTATAATGTCGTTATTTGTATGAATATTAGTTTCCGATATATTTTTACATGCGGCAGAATTATAATGAACTATAGCGGCGCGTCCCGGCTTCGCACGGGCTTTAGTAAGGATGTCTAATTTTGTCACCCGGGGATAGTGTAGCTTCCCGACGGTGAAGGAATTTTTCAAATTGGTCCAGTAGTTTCGGAGCATATTCAATGCAAGCAAACAATCAAATATTTTCTCTTTATAATACATTATTAGTATTATAAAGCTATGTTATTGAATTATACAAGCTATATTAGTATAGATAACAAACTTAAGAATCATGATAAATATTTGATTAAAATAATAAACAGAAAAAAGCAACAAACTGTAGCATAAAACCAGTAACAGGTTTTTACCAGTAGAGCCGGAATACTTACAAACGGATTTCAGCTATCATTTTCAAGCGCGCTTATTAATCTTCTTCCAGCGAGCGGCGTATAATCCGCACCGAGCTGTGTAATGCGCAAGTTGTGGCTGATCAATACCTACATAAAGTATTAATATTCAGAAACTTGACTACGTCCAAACTCACGGAAAAAGCAGAGCGCCGCAGCTAGACCGGCGGCGTGAGAGCTTTTCTATCTCAAAAGTCAAAAGTCAAAAATCATTTATTCAGTAATATCCGCAGGGATCATCTTGAAACGTCTTAAATCTAGGTGAATCTAAGCGCCAGTTCCTCGCGACCAAGCCTAGAAGAACTGACGTCAGTAGGTATGATCAGGTATGATGCTCATGTCCTGTCACCGTCACTTTCATGACAATAAAGAGATGGCAACAGACTTATCGGCTGATTATTTTTGATGGTTGATTTTCCACCTGAACACTAACCTTTTTTCGCACTCCTCTACTTTGTTTATGAAACTAACGGATATTGACAGAATTGTGACAGCAAGCCACAAAAGCCATCAAATTAAGAAGTGACACTTACGAATTTTCAGTCATCTTCGGAATAAACATGACTTTTTAATTTTAATTGTTTACCTTTATTTGAAGTTCTGGAGTGTAATTTCGGTGGTATTTTATCCAACATTACTTGAGGTCTAACACAATTATTATTCTAATTTGTCTAATTCAATTAAAATGGCATTGTTGTGACATCCTGTGTGATTTAACGAAAAATTTTTTCCTTGAGTTTTGAAGAAGAGACTCCATATTTTTCTACAAAACCAACGACAACCGACTTTACTTTTTTTTACTGACTTGACCTGACAAAACTTTTCATATAATTTACTTGACACTGAAAAATTTTTCCACATGCCACAAAAAAAAAACAATTTAGATGCCACTTGATCTAAGATAAAACCATTAGTAGCGATCAATTAAATAAAAAAGCGGGTAAGGTAGTGAATGTTGTGAAAACATCTAAAATTGAGTGGGGCGGGAGGGAAGCGTTTATATCCTGATGACGAATCTGAGGAAATTATTATGTACCTACCAAGAATGTATTAAAACCATTGTATTACCGGCCAAGTACGAGTCGGACTCACGCACAAAGGGTTCCGTACCATTATCTGTAAAAAATGGCAAAAAAAATATAGTGTAACTCAAAATTTATACTTTTCACAATTTTTCTTTTATTTGTGCTATAATACATTGCTTCGTACCAAATTTCAAGATTCTGAGTTCACGAGAACCTGTAGGTTAACCTGTAGAGTAACCTGTAGGTTTTGATAACCTTGCGAGTGTCGAAAATTTGCAGCATAAACGGCTGTATCTTTTGATTGCGTTCGTTTGGAAGTTTGATTTTTCCACAGCTCCAAGGGACAGTAGACTCGAGTATTTGATATGAATTTCAGCTTGATACCTCCACGCGTTCTTGAGAAAAACGGTCTTGACAGACAGACAGACAGACAACAAAGTGATCCTATAAGGGTTCCGTTTTTTTCTTTTGAGGTACGAAACCTTGAAAATATTATAATATATATTATAATAATAATAATGTGTGTGACAATCCACACAGCATCATCTAGCCCCAAGCTAAGCAGAGCTTGTGTTATGAGTACTAGATGACTGATATTCTTAATACAATACCATATTACATACATAGATATTTTTTATTATACATAGAAAATACCCAGAACCTCCGGAATAAATATTTGTAGATCGTACAAACATTTATCCCTAGGTGGGAATCGAACCCGCAACCTTCCGCGTCGCTTCTTGTAACTTTCGATGCTTGTAACTTTCAAGGTAATCTGATTTTATTATTATTATTCATATAGGGTAACGTACCTAGATAACGGCAAGATAATTCAGTATCAAACTTAACTTCGGACGCACGTTAATAAATAGTAGACATTAAACACTTACAGCGTTTGTATGGACAACGTACCGACTTGTTTAACCTTAAAGAACCTTTATCTTGGCTGACTTACATATAGACAGCCACTGGTCGAAGATACTTAAAACTTTTAGGGTATATTCTTTAACGATTAGTTTATTAGACTAGTTATAAATTTCCGCCAGCTGGTGATACCAACACTTTCCGGTAAACCAGCTTCAGCCTGCTTCCCATCCCCATCTCCATCCCCAGGCGAGCCCGGGTGCCGGGGGTCATCGCGTTCGCCTTAAATCTTCCTTCAAGGAATCCACTTAGATACTGCCAATCGTTGCTTAATTAATTCTGAACGTTCCTTCAGCTGGATTAAACTAAATCTTGGGGAGAGGTACAATCTCTTTGGAAAACGAAGAATTTATTGAGGAATTTTATTTGGCGCTGTTTATAAAGTGGCTATCTAAAATAGTGAATAATTTTTATTGATAAACGGTATAACCATAATACAAGCTTTGCTTAGTTTGGGGCTATATGGCGTTGTGTAAGATGTCTGCCAACATTTATTTATTTTCCGTGTTTTTTGTTCAAGTTACGTCTCCTCAATGTAATGTCTTTTTGGGCTTCAACTCGCCATTTCGTATAACGTAAAATACGAACTTCATTTTACTCCCTAGAGTAGAATAATTCCACGTACGTAAGATAAAGTTCCCTAGTATAACTAAGCTAAGAATAGCTTAATCGTTTTTTAAAAAAACCCTTTCATTGTAATAACAATCTTTAACGTAACGCGTTTCAGATGCAACCGATAATTCATTTAAATGTTTTCTTTTAAAATTGTCTTTGGGTAAGTATTTGGAATACCTTTTACAATATTTTTATTCAACATTATCATCAGCTTGAAGAAGTCCACTGGCTGATCATGGCTTCTTTCCACGTTGTTCAGGGTTTCCACGATTTTCAGGTCGATTCAATGGAGCCTCCTACGCTTCTATGTTTCTATTAAAAACTAGCAGCTCGTCCCGGCTTCGCACGGGTTTTAGTAAGGATCCCTAATTTTTTTGAAAATGTAATATTATAGCCTATGCCTCCCGGAGATAGTGTAACTTCCCAACGGTAAAAGAATGTTTCAAATCGGTTTAGTTGTTTCGGAGGCTATTCAATGCAAACAAACAAACAATCTTTCCGCTTTATAATATAAGTATAGAAGTATAGTATAGAAGTATAGACTAGCAAAGCGTGCGCACTTCATCTCCGTGATGTTATTTATTATCATACAAACTTCAACCCTCGCTGTACTCTTTTAGGGGTTGTATTTTGGAAATTTCTCTCTTAGTAAACCTCTAAACAAGTTAAATATACCCTGCAAATTACAAGTCTCTATTTACGACCAGCGGTTTAAGCTGTGCGTTGTCTTTATGTCAGTCAGTCAGGACAAAGATTCTTATAATTGGTATAGATTTATATTTTTTTATATCTTATACATGCACTACAAGAATGCGTAGAAAGCGTGGGTTGACGCCCAGTGACAAAGCTATAATAACATCAAACAAAATACGGCCGTGTTTCGTAGACGATAGAGTAAAATATAAGTGTGGTTTTTAACCATCACTGCCACTTCAGCTCAAATGTCACGGATCAAATCGACAATAAATGTTGAGTATTTACTTTACATTACTCTTTAATTGTGCGTCCATACTGACAGCTTGGTTCGCTCGAATTTTGTCGATGACAATTACGACTGTAGGAAATGTTTATTTTATAAAAGTAACCGCATTTGACGAGCCCTTACGGAAATAAACGAGCAAAAGAGCAAGGGGTCTTTGAACATTTCATCTCATCAAGATTATAAATGCGAAAACTTAGATGTTTTGATACTGGACCGACTTGAACGAAACTGGGGAAAGAAAAAGTTATTGACTTGAGATAACACAAGTATCCTTCTACTCGCACCGAGTTCCTCATTATTGAGGATCGTGCTTCCCCCGACATCGAACTTAAGTAGGCTAATTTAAAGGTAACAGGATCAGGGTAAAAAGAACGAACTAGACAAGTAGGTTTATTTTTAATCGCTTTTATCGCTCTTGCTTTGTTTGTTTTTACAAGAGAAGAGACACAAAAACTGACGTTCAATCCGAAACATTTAAAGTTGAAGTGTTTATGTTAGTAAATTACTTCCACGACACGAGCGAAACCGTAAGCAGCAGCTATCTAAAATATATAACTCTTTGTTCCAATTATTATAAAATTTGACCATAAAATGCACAGCTTATACCACTAGTCGTAGAGCCTTGACATTTTCTGGGTATATTCTTCTTGGGATACGGAACCCTTAATGCGCGAGCTCGACTCGCACTTGACCGGTTTTTTTGTAATCTTATTATTTGAAGAAGAAGAGGTATAAGTACCTGACATTAATCAGTATGAAATTGTAGTAAAGTGAAATTATAGATAAATGTACTTAGTTAATAAAATGTGTTGTGTTCGGCATACCTATTATGAATTTAATTTACGAAAACCTAAGATAACAAAACAAAAACCTCCCCTTCTACTACATCCCCCTATTTCACATAAAATTAACACCTACGATGAAAATACGATTCCATTAAAACCTACTTCCCGGTATGTTTGCAGGGTCCTAACTAGGGTAATGCGGATACAACTTTTCAAGTTTTCACTCGATACGTACTTACGTTATTAAATCATTAGTTGAATTCTACGAAGGTATTTTCATACAAACTTCAGCTCTCACTGGAACCCTTTCATGATTTTTTTTCTTATTAGATACACTTCTGGGTTGTCTTATTGATAGATTAGACTTGGAAGTTTAATTGTCTTGATGGCAATTAAACTTCCAAGTCAGCTTATTTCTCAACTTATTAACTAATACATTAGCTTACAAGCCAACA
Source organism: Electrophaes corylata (assembly GCA_947095575.1). NCBI lineage: Eukaryota > Metazoa > Arthropoda > Insecta > Lepidoptera > Geometridae > Electrophaes > Electrophaes corylata. Next base: position 5,797,379 of record OX352698.1, on the reverse strand, counting down.
GCAACTTATTAGCAACAGCTTACAAGCTGTCACCCAACTATAGAGAGACTCTCTGACAAACCCGTAGTGCTACTAACGGATGCTCTCAGAATAAAGGAACCGGGCATTACTGAAAAAAACTCGTTGAAATTGGAGAGTTGACTTTAGAAGCTTCAAGGCTGACGATCAAACATACGAGCAGACAAGGCTTTCTACTTTTTTAAGTTAAAAAAAACTTGGTTGAATAAAACTACTTGGCAACTTTACTGGAGTCAATCTAATGTTAGTATTTTCAGATATTTCTTTTTCTTACTCGTTACAGGTGTCGTACTACCAGGGGGGTAAGCACGAACGAACTCCACTTTCGTATCGTAACGACGATACATGGTAGCACAAATGACAACCGATTTACTAATTTCCAATTGAATTACGTTACTTTACGGACCTAGCTATCGTTTACTTTACGTACGTAATGACAAAAGTGTTCGTGCTTCCAATTTTAGTTCTCTTTACGCACGAAAGAGGCGCTGTGCAAAATCTCATACATTTTGGTAACGTTAGCGTGACGCTAACGTAACGATAGCCAGTTCGTGTTTAAGCCCCAGGCTGTCCAAAGGCGTGGCTCGTTAGTCCTAACAACGACTCTGGTTATGAGAACGAAGCCTTGTGCTCGAATACATGGTCTATTGAATGTTGGTACATAGCTAGTATATAGGGGAGGGGTGAGTCGCTCGATAAAGTGGCAACCAACGCGCATGCGTGCGGCCCGCGCAACGTCCGTAATCAAGCTCAGAGATATTATGACGTAAAGAGAGATAGTTCACTCACTTATTTTACGTATGATTTACAAAGAAAATGTATTTATGTATTCATTCGTTCCCATAGCTTTGCTTAGTTTGAGGCTAGATGGCGTCGTGTAAAAACAACCACAACTATGCTTATTTATTCATAAATTTATCGAACTCGTGGTGTCTACCATGTGCAGCAACAAACTGGCTGAAACGCAAAAGGTTCGAGTCCTGTGGTGTGGCAAGTATTTGCATATTCTTTGTTCCGAGTCTGGTGGTTCCGGTGGTGTGGTACAGTGGCACTCGTACAAAGGGTCAGCATCTTGTGTATGATTAATAAATTGGTGTCCCAATAAGCAATGCCTAGCAGAAACCTAAAGGTCTATATCGCGTTCCTCTCCAATTTACACAAAACTAAAAGTTTGGTACTGAGTATTGAGTACTGTGCGTTGTCTAATAAATTGGTGTCCTAATAAGCAATGCCTAGCAGAAACCTAAAGGTCTATATCGCGTTCCTCTCCAATTTACACAAAACTAAAAGTTTGTATTGAGTATTGAGTACTGTGCGTTGTCTAATAGTTTAGATTAAACCCATGTCATGTTACTTTTTCCCTAAATTAACTGAATACTTAGACGACGTTATTTTAAATTGTATTCTGAGTTTTTTTTATTTAAATATACAAAAATTCAGATTATGCGTGGAGGTGGTTGGGGTTTTACTTTATTTATTTTATATATATATACCTACGTATATTAGTAGGTACCACGTGCGTTCATAGCACACTGTATGCGGTTACAAAGTTCGGAATGGCATTACATATTAGGTTCAATAAATTGGGTCTGCAGGGGACATTGCTCCAACAGCTGGAAGCTATTTTTTATTATAATAATATGTTAGTTTCCGAAGGTAAATGCTAAAGTTTTTGTTAAAAAATATTTTTATAATATCTATGCAAAAATGCACATTGAACTATCTGTCACCATCTCAGCTTTCACATTCCCTGTGAACTGGATCTCCGGGTTTTATTTGGGCTTTGTAAATTCCTAAAACAAGTAAAATATCACCAATTCTAATTTTAGCACTCACGAGTGACACTACGGTTTTATATTTAGAATGAATCATAAGAGTAGATATTTCACTATTAGCATCACGCTATAAAACATACTTAAACATTTGTATGAAGTACAAAACTCAACTTCGTGGAGGTCTGACCACTGTCGAGCGGGGGTCGTTGTAACACCCAAAGGTAGAGCCCCACATTCATACAAAATCAATTAACAAAGGACTCTAGCAGATGTTTATCCGAAAAGCAACCTTGTGCTTTCCTACTAATGACCAATATGGTCTGAACTGAGAGATGAACACATCGGAGCACTTCAATTTTTTTTATTTTTATAGTGCACAACAATAGAAGCTTTTATTGGCCGTTTTGTAGATCAGTAACTGTCACAAAACATCACCTAGTCATCGCCCTATCGGCTGTATAAACATTTCAATTATCTACGTGAAAATTGTGACGGAATCCGACTCTATGAATAGTGGATCAGCATCAATTTTCACTGCATAATTGCGTATTATATGGGTAATTATTATGTTTTTGAATTATATACCTACCACACTAGAGAAAAAGCGCGTGACTTCGTCCGCATGAAGTATTTTAATTTTTTGTATTATTTATTTTTTTAGGAGCTGAATTTTGGAAATTTCAAATCTTCACGATCTGTGCGTAGTGTATGTGAGTGAGTCAGCACAAAGATTCTTATAATGGATATTAGGTATAGATTAAATACAGATGATATACATAAATATACATTCCTTAATTAAATAAAATTATTGGTACCTCACCAAGTAAATACCTATACATATATATGTAATATATCTATTTTATGTCTACCTAACCTGTACATATCATTAGGTAGACATCACCAAACCAAAAGAACTAAGTAGGTAAGATCGTTGTAAAATGTGTAATAAATTGAAAAGTAAGGAGATCTTTCTTACATCCGGTGCTCTCTAGCGTGAAAAAGTTAAACGCATAATCACCCTAAAGCCATTTAGGAAGATCTTTATTCAGGAAGTCCTAACAATAATATCGGTAAGTCAGTTATACAATTGCAAAAAAGCCATATCTATACAGGATGAGCAAATCTGCCAGTCTCACACTGAAGTCATTAACAAATAAAGCTTAATCTCTATTGTCATCTCATCGCAATAACAGAAAAGTAAATTTGTATTCTCCACAATGGGAATTAGAAGTGTGGGCCATTGTGACAAATTGGGCATTCCCTCGTCCGTGAAATCGTCGCGCCATTGACAGCGGGCGTTAATAAAAACATGACAACATGTCAAAACTGACCAGATTTAGTTGAGGACAAGTGACGCGCATTGTTAGGGCCGCATTGAATTCGGTGTGGCCCATCCACCTACGTGACGGAGCGTCTCAAGGCCCAATGTTTGCGCAGGAGATTGCTCATTTGGATAATCGGGCGACCCGAAAATTGAGCACGCTTCTTTTATGCAACGACAATGAAAATTCATATAAAATAGATAATGTAATTAATATTGAGACAGGTATGAATGCTGTACAGTCACGTCCGTTGCTTATTTTTGAGAAGTCTCAAAAGTTTTCAGAAAGTACCTGTGGGATAAAATAAGAACTAAAAAAGAATTAAAAGGTAATAATTTTAACTTCATGCAGTGAGTTTTTATAAGAGGTAACAAATACTTCAATCTACGAAATAAATCACAGGTACTCTTTAAAACTCCTTTGTGTCATCTAATGCACATATAATTAGCCAAAATTCTCTACATTATGCCGATGTATAAGTCAATTTGACAACCGATTTTGGTTGACAACCGATGTGGCGCGGCGGGCGAATGTCCGCCTGCGACGCAGGAGGTTGCGGGTTCGATTCCCGCCTTGGGATAAATGTTTGTACGATCTGCAAATATTTATTCCGGGTGTTCTGGGTGTTTTCTATGTATAATAAAAAATATCTATGTATGTAATGTATAGTATTAAGTATATCAGTCATCTAGTACCCATAACACAAGCTCTGCTTAGCTTGGGGCTAGATGATGCTGTGTGGATTGTCCAGCATTATTATTATTAATAATTCCGTAGACTTATATCAGTATATGTACCTACAACGTTACAAGTAATTATCTAATACTGTCGCAGGCCACGCTCGTTTCAAGTACTTAATATGATTGAAAAAAAAAATGTTTTGAGCTGTTAGTTTTAGTTAAAAAAATCATTACAAATAGTTCTCACGCTGGAGAAGGTCAATTGTCCACTTTATTATTGCAAAAAAAAATACTAGTGTAAATACAACACCACAGGGGCAAATTTACCTATTTTTGGCAGGCGCTGCTGCTGAAGGTAGAGTTCTGACTTTAACGTCACAGTTATAAAACAGAGGGCCTCACACATACAATTTTGAGATTTGTGGCGTAAGCGCGTGTTTACATTCGAACTATGTATATTGCGCGGTATCAATAACTCGGCTGCAGAGTGTTGCTTGATTGCCGTGCAGTGTAACTCGGATGTTGGTACGATACACTATTGACATAATTGTCAAATTTATCCGAGATACTCTCTCAGATAAGAATGATAACCATAACTATTTTATTGCATAAAAAATTCTTGGTCTTGGAAGCTTACGTACCTATCTCTAGTAATAAAGTATGAAGTTGCCAAAGATCGGCTTTCGTATAATCAACCAAAAGGTACTTAGGTACCAGAACTGTGTTTGTTTATGGGCGAGGTAGATACCCTCGGTCTGCTACACACTACTTGGTTATTTTGTACACGATATGGTTAAAATACAAGATAAACAGTACGGTGTCAAGTCAGTCTCGGCTCTCGCCGCGCCGCGTTTATTTGTTTATATCTTTTTGGATAAATAACATTTATTTATCTGGATTTCAGCAATTTGTAATGGAAAAGTTATTTTCAAGTTATTTTAAGATTTGATTTTATATTTCTTAGAGCTCTTAGATGCTCTTAGATAAAAATATTTGTAGTAAAGCACACTTACTACTATTTACTAGATACTTTATGGTTAGTGGAAACACGAGATCCGTGTAATAAACTAGCAAGGTCATGGTAATAATAAAGTCAAATATCTTGATAAGAACTTAATTTGTATCTATTCAACTTTGGTGAGCAATGAGTTTAAATTTATTTACTTACATAAATCTACATGCCCGCACTTGAGAATGTTGTACATACCTACTTCTTTGTAGCCTCTTGGTAAAATTTGTCACTCGAAATTTCAAGTGGTTGGCGGTGCTAAGCCGTGGGTATACTTAGGGCCGTTTGTTTGGATAAGGAAAACGCAGGGCGGGGTGCAAAAGCAAGCGGCGGCGGCAGACGCACTCGGTTCGCTTGTTGAGCGGGGGCGGGCGACAAGAAAAAACAGCAAGCACACAATTGGTCTAATTATAAGCCACGACGGTAAAATGGCTAACTGAACTGTGTTTTTTTTATTCCAAGGAGGAAACTCAGTACCTATTATAAACTGATTAATTTTGTCCAAGCAGCGATAAGTAATGAATTTCTGGACGACTGCCAGTGAAATCGGTATATAGACGAGAATCTAAGTTGCAGGCCGTAATTAGGTGAAAAGGGTTCAACATTGTGATCTATCTACAAAATCACCCAACCGTGGGTGCTGTCTATCTTGAGCATTTCGCAACCATTTCTGTATATTTCCAGCTAAGCATCCATGTCTCGGTTACCACTCCGTGACAACCTTTGGTAAAACAACGCGCCGTTGGGTGATTGATTCTACTTCAGAGGATTTGCTTACAATATACGCTCTACGAAAGAAGGCTCTGCGATAAAGAAGCTCGGCATTTTAGTATCACTATATGACGGGCAACATTCGAAGTCAGGCTTCACTGTGGATGATTGTGTCGATACAGGTATGGACTTACAGGATGACGGTTGACGCTTGTCTCGAAATACTGACGACCGCAAAGCAATTCCACATAAGGAAGTCCTGACTGGACATTCTAAATGAGGTAAGACTAATTATTAATTCTAGGATATTAATAGTTCGATATCAGATAGGCTGTCCCAGGCTGTCCTCTTGTTCTATCCTTAAAATAATAAAAAAATAATCTTTGAAGTGCAGCATGACTTTTGCCTTTTACTATAGACTAAGTATATACTTTTGAAAGAGGCTTACGTTTCTTCCTTAGATCATTTACCTCTAGATAGACTCTACTCCTGCAACGCGTACCTAAAAAATAGGCCAAGTTAGGCAAACTTGTTTGCGTGTCACCCATACATCAACACGCGCTCACATTGTCTTACACTCATGGCACGTCATTATATTTGTCACTGTGTGCGTGCGTAACATTACCAGCTGACAATGTGTTTCCCAGTTTATGGGGTAAACAGATCAAATTTAGGTTCCGGTTTTTAAGTAAGATGTGACTGCGTTTTTTAGCACGAGACAGTTTCGGACATATAAAATTGGTCAAGTGCGAGTCGGGCATGAATAATTGACTATTTTTTTCATTTATAAAATGCAAATATGGTTCTTTCAACTACGCTTTGTGAATTATTAAATGTGTGCCCGGAAATTATTTTGCCAAAAAATGGTCAAGGGGAAGTCGGGTTATGAATTTGATTTTCTTAGGTCTGTTTTTGTTACTAACAATCTTATGACTGTTTGTAAAATAAAATGTAAAGCAAATAAAAAGCAAAAATATATAAGTATTTTTTTATTGTACGACAAAACGCTTTGCATTCATCTCACCTGGTTTTAAAAAAAATTTAAAATGCGGCTTTTCTGTATAATTTTCACCCATTTACTTTTTTGGATAGGATCACTTGGAATTCTGAAAAAAAAATGTAACATAGTTACTATAATTATGGTCAAGGTCAGTGCTAATATATATACTTAGGCCCTTTATTAGTCGAAAACGATACTTAGTGGAAAAAATTGGTATTGGTAAAAAAAAAAACAAAAAAGTTTTCACCACCTTGAATTACAAAATTAATGTCATCTTTGAAATTGGTCGAAAACGATACCCATATTAAAAAAGCTTAAAAAATGTCTAAAAATAAGAAAATCAACGATAAATATTCAAGCCCTACTCGCACTTGACCATTTTTGTCAAAATCCTCTTGGGTACATACCTACACAACCACATAACAAAAATTTTGTACTAACTGCCTAATCGGATGAACAGTAAAATGCAGAAGTAAAACCTTCAAACAATATTCAGGGCTACTCGCACTTGACCGATTTCTGAGTCTGAAATAAAACTCACCAGCGCCGTGCGCTTTTTCCATAATTATATAAGTAGAGTGCACACGAGACCTACGAGTGTATCCTGCAGTAAACTTTATTGAGTACCTAATGAGGATGATGATGATGATTTATGTATATTCTTTTTCATAGTCTGTTACTAACATAAGTAAACGACAATCGCGCACTCACATGGGGAATTGTGTATACAAAACCTTGCAACACTAACAAACATGTCAAGTGCGAGTTGAAATAATACGCGCTAATTTTTGAATTATATTTATCAAATTACTTGGAATTAAACTTAAAATTTAGATACTTACTGATGGAAGGACACTTCACTTGTCATTTTTAATCGTCCTCTGTAGTTTCTGCACACTTTTATTGTACAACTCGCCATTGCAGACACAAAATGTTACACAGAGATGTGACCGTCCGCCATGAAAATTCAATTGACACTGATGGGCGGGGAGCGACTTGTCGGAGTACAGTACTCTGACATTTTTTCGATGCGTTGGTGCGTTTGAAGCAGTATCTAGAGAGTAAATGATCTAAGGTTTCTTCCATGCATGTTTGAACGCTACACCTCATCACTGAATCCAAACCTCTCGTGTAGTTAGCCGCAAGTCTGCAACAACAACGGCACGTGCAGTGCACCACCCTAACCACTGTCACAATATCCTCACACTGTGCGGTGCTTCCAGCGTTTCTTGCTGGACCTTGATTACGAGCGGAAAATAGTCGTTCGTGTTTTTGGATTAGCTGCAGCACATTGAAAACTATGCAAATATAATATGAGTATTTAGTCACAAACACCTGAACAAAAAACATAGCACTCAAACTAGCAAACTTTATGCTTTGCTAGCTTATTTTTGTCCAAGTTTGTAATTACCTAATAACACGGTAGTGCCCGAGGCCCTATACGTCAAAACTTACGCCACAAATATCAATTGACACAAATGTCAATTAATATTTGTGGCGTAAGCGTATCGTTATGAATTACATTGCGCGACATCGATAACATAACTGCGTAGTACTGCCCGGTTGCCGCGCAGTGTACCTCGGGATGTCGGATGATTTAAGTTATGAATATTACTATTTTGTTTCAACATTTATTTTCTCAATGCCAGCAGTGCTCTCAAATTTATATTGCTGCAGTAAATATAATCTGTGTCTGATCCCTTACTGTGAACTCGATTCCAAATTGTCATAGACGACGCCAAAATTGTTGTTGTCATCGTGCTTGACAGATAGCATTATTTTAGATTTTTTGTGCTTGAAAACCATAATTTCGTAACATGATATATCCAGTTTTTAGAGCGTGATTGAGCTACCAAAATTAAAAATCTATCGTATTTATAATATACGTTTATTAGACTCAGCCAAACCACTTTTATTTACGACTCGCTCATCGAATGCAGATGGTGACTACCTGATGTTGAGTGGTTACCATTACATATAACAATGCATTGCCTCTCAGGTTCTTAGGAATGTGTCCCACGATGCACTGCTTTACGTCCATCAACCTGAGGCATACAGGTGTTAAACTTCATGCGCCTGTAATTTAGGTGGGTGGTTCAAACCAGAACACAACAAGCTGCTTGGCGGCAGAAATAGGCATGGTGGTAGTATTTTTCTGGACGACCCTTTCACTAAGAGCTCTTCTACTACTAAAACTACTACCGCTTGTCGTAGGAGTTTTTAAATTTTCAGGGTATCTTTCTTGGTGTGTAAGGTGCACTTAAGAGGGAATTCTTGAAATTCAACCTGTAAAAGAGTGCATCAGGGGTTTAAAATAGCTTACAAGAAAAGTGCGCGTTTTTATTAGTTAGTTATATTTTTGAAGATAACAAAATATCTGAGGGTATCTTTTTTTTTTGTAGTTTAGTAAAAGATTGAGTCTGCATTTCTGCAAAGTTGGATCTCATCCGGGAACGGCACAATTTGTGGTCAATAAATCGTATTGGTATGAGCTTGTTTACAGAGCTCTGCTGAGACTGCGCGCATGTGCTCGCCACATTGCACTCAACCGACGAACTTAGTGAAAGGTAAAACCAAATAATTCTCGCTAGACCGAGAGCTGGTGAGTTAAACTTCGATTGTACAAAAAGACTCTGAAATATATTGGTGTTACTATATATACCATGGAATTTAATGACTAACAAAGTCCACGGTTTTTTGAAAACAATAGAAAATATGTAGAATCTAAATATATAGCCAATAACGGATTTACATTGTAGGTACATTTTGCAAAAATAATTATTTACTACGAGTTAGTAGATACTGTATAGCAACTTCTAAAGAACGTGTTACTAGCAGTTATTCATACAAATAGTGAACTGTTTCGATCAAGTTTCGATCAAGTCAATCTCCAAATAGTATTCTTCAAAATTTACATTTCAGAGAGGCCTAATTTTGAAGATCAAGTTCTAGTTTCAAATTGTTCCACTTTACCCCCCAAGTGAAAACAAAAAACCGTTTTAGTAGGGCAGATTCCACTGCAAAATTTAAGGCTTTCCACTCTGACCTACCAGTGGGGCGCCTTGGTGGGGCAGAGTGGAACAATTCCTAGTTTCAACCTCGTCTCAGCTCCAAGTAAATAGGTACATGAATTGGGCCTCTTCACGTTGTCCATGGCAATTCAGTTTTTTAGAAATTACTACGCAACGGACTGACTGTCATAAACGAACAATATTGGTGTATGGTTGGTAGAGGAATAAAAAACGACTTTATTCAAGCAAAAATTAAATATTGAAAAACATTTTTTTATTGACCGACTATAACTAAGTAGTTTTGGTGAAAGAATGCATTTCAGTTAGAAAAATGTAAGTACCTATCAAACTTAATAAGTAATATGAAGTTCCAGAATTACCCTACGGCAAGTATGCGAATGATGTCAAAAGAATTCAACTATACATTCCTGAATATGCGATAGATAAATACACACTAGCTCCTAGTCTTGTAGTTTTTTTTTTAACCCAACTGTAGAAAAGGGTTGAATCTCTTGAAGCACTGGTTGATGCACGCTTTCCATATGGACACACTTGGATTCACAATAAAGTTACTTTATCTTTTTACCAAATCTAATTTAGGTTTTGTATATGTTGGTCAGTTTTATCTGTATATTTATTGTAATTTTTTGTTTTTGTTTGCAAAAATATATATTTCACTGGTATACACCCGCGACAACGCTCACATGCTACTGTTTTCAGCATATACTTGCACATGACTAGTTACATCCAATACCTATCCAGCCGTGAGGACGTATTTATACGGTGCGAAAGATTTCGCGTGCGTGGGTGAGAAAATCAATTCCGGGTATTTACGTTTCTATAAGCTAGGTAACGTTCTAATTCCTATCAAGCGACACACAGCCGCGCTGTGGCTGCGCGAGTTCTTTAAACAGGCCTTTACAGAGACGACTAGAAACAAACATGCACAAGAATTGTGTGATAATAATATAGTTCTCAGTCTATGTGAATGCACCAAGAGATGGACAGCAGCACTTCCGAGTAAATACATAACACCAATACTGCGGTCACCCAATCGGCCTGCAAAGCGTTGTGGCTACAGCCAACCCTCGCAAATATGGGGGAGACCTACGATCAACACTAAACTTTTTTAGACCGATGACATAGGGATTCTCCGTTCGCAATAATAAAAACAATTCATATTTAAGAGCTTGAAACGAAAACCCTTATCACAATGAAATAAAAGCGAGATTCGATACAATAGAAAAGAACAATACAAGATAGGCTCGTATATACCATCCGATGCCAATTTTAGGGGCGATTTGTTTATACAAGGGATATTTGTGTGTGTGTATTTAATGTTAAAATAAGTCTACCAACCGAAATTAGGCGTGGAGGCTAAATCCAAATAGCAGCTGTTTGCCTCCACCGCGCCGCCGCCGCCGCCGCCGGCAGTCCCACTTTATCCGGTAGAAATAACAGAGACTTCAATTTGCAACTATTTCCACGAGGCGTGAGCGTGACATAGTGGAGTGAGCTAGAATAATAATAAAACCACTTTATTAGGCACTAGGTAAGGTAAGTTCTACATTTATTGGTTGATTTCTTCATTTAATACTGATATCATGGGTATTTTACGTTTATAGTAAGTAAAAAAGTAAAAGAGATAATAAAATAAATTCAAATAAAAAGTTCGACTACAAACTTGAATGTAATTTTATTATTGGCTTATCTACCAAGTATTATTTATTGGCCTTATAAAAATCTTTCAAAAGATATATGCACAATGCTTGAACTATTGCTACCTATCTCTTATCAATGGGTAGGTGGTAGTAATATTTAAATAACGTTTACGGGGATATGTTTTCATGACTATCCATTTTGTAATACTGTCTATACATTTATACGTTTACACCAAATTATAATTGTGAAAATATGTCTGTATGTCCGTTTGTTAAGTTTTCAAGGCTAAACAGTTGCATCGATCAAACTAATACAGAATTTAGGAGATAGATGTAGGTTTCTTTCATATTTTCATTTATTGAATTAGATATGTCGAGGTATATTAATAGTGAACTGCTTTAAATTGAAGTCTAAGTACACTTTTACAGCCACGTTTTACTTATCAAACCTATGTTCTAGATAATACTGTCTTTCGACGCATCGCTGCTGCTCCAAGAAATTATACTCGTAAGTAATTCCACGGGTTCCGTTTTCGTCTAGAACAAAAACAAAACGTAAGTACGTGTCTATAGCAATTGACCGTGGTGACGTCACGCACGCCACCTTCCGATTATTGCTCAATTAATTCTGTCTTTGAAGTCCCAACCGCATCCATCACCCTCCACGGATTGATTCACGGACCAAAGGGAACTGATGATGTGTGGCCTGAGATATGACAGGACAGATGAGACTTTTTTAAGACAACTATATATTCCTTTTGTCCACTTTCTGACTTCTGCTATATATTAACACTTTTTAAACTATCATGGTTTTGATCAATATTTTGTATAAAAACGGAATATTCAACATGATTTTTGAGTTTGATGGTTTTCCTATATTTGGGCACAGTTGCATGCGCCATGATCACGGGTGGAACTGAACTGCAACCGTGCTGAAATATCGGGAAAAAATCATACTCAAAAATCATGGTAAATATCCTGTTTCTATTCATAATATATACGCTTGGAATATAGGAATTCAAAGAAACTCTCCTTTTATTTGGTGACAGTTTACTATAGTTTGTAGTAGCCATAATGAAGTAAGAAGTTATCTGAAAGATCATCCTTGCTCATAAAATAAGAGAACCAAGCATAGGTTATTAGACATTGCAGAATTAGTGGAATTGCTATTTTTCGCTGCACGTCCTGTAGGAGTTGAGTTTAAAAAAAAATTTTTTTATCACACCCTGTACATTATATGCCCTGAAAATTTCAAGTGTTAACGATCAGCGGTTTAGGCTGTTTGTGACATGTTTTTTAGAAAGACAGAACAGTTTTTATATAAAAAAATATTGTATGTTTTACATTACACTATCTAGCCCCAAACTAAGCTAGCTTGAGAATTATCAGATAACTGATCTTGGTCAAAATATTTAAGCATGTCTAATGCCTGGTGCCAATAATTACAAGCGTCCATTAGTATTACTAAGAATCTATGCGGGCCCGATAAGCCTTCACATCTCATTGGATAATGTTGCAGTAAAAGTTTACACTGGTTATTGAAGTGAAAGTTTATCTGTCATACAACGACCCGTAGTATTCTAATAGCGGTCACTTGTAGAATATTGGACCCGGGCATAAGCTCCCGCTTATTCTGACTACCTCCGATAGAATTTATTCTTGCTTACCTTTTAAGTTATCTAGGTTATATTATTATAATGCCAATAATAACCGTTTTTCGCAGAACTCTTTAAAACAGTTGAAGCGCAAACCGACCGGAACCAGCGCCGCATGTGTTTGCGGCAACTCTTTGAGATAAAGGAAAAGTTTAGTATTGAGTCAGGTGTCGTTAAATCCAGTGGCACATCGCATAGGCCGATTCGCGACAAACGTTTGATCAAGCCGTGTGCTGATGGATTGATGAACGGACCGAGTCCAGAAATCGATCCCTCACTTCCGTTTCAGATTATTTATGCGTTCAGTTTGGCAGGCGTCGACGCATCCGTATCCGCCCAAAATAAAAATCATGATGAATCCCTGAAATAAATTTGTACTTTACTTACCTACCGCTGATATAAATCTGACAATAAGCTGACGTCATCGCGCATCGCAGCAGGTACCTACTGCTGCCGGCTGATAAAAAAATTGAAATGCAATTGTAAAAACGTATTTGTGAAATGAATAGACGGCTCATCCCCATCTAATTTACTGATACCGAACTCAATTGAAGCTTGTGACAAAGGCGTGCGGTAAAATATGCTGATCCGCAGACAGTTGCGAATTGGACCGAATCGAAAATGAGTTTGAAAGGGGTGGGTTTCGTGTAGTGAGGTGATAACGCCTGGAGCTGAACGCGGGCGGCAGCCAGGCGTAACGCGCATATAATACCAATAAACAGTACTTCAATATACTCATATTAATGTATTTATTTCTTACGAACCTACTAGTCAATTGATTTAAGATAAACTGGGTACGAGGATTACGGACATTTGAACCCGGCCGGTTGAGCGCTTACCGTCTTTATTCAAACTATTCCTTCTGCCAGGCAGTGAAAGGACACCAGCCGTTCATGCTGAGTACTTTAAGTCACTTTGCGTCTGTTTTGCCACATTGTCATTTTTTTTCATTTGCCGATACAATAACGGCACATAGCGTTAGAGAGCGCATTCCACTCAACGACTTTGTGTCCATCCATGTAAGTGATGTGGCACTGTAGTGGCAGTGTACTATGCTTGATCCACAATTGCATACTGTGAACAAACCCTGAACAATGCTCACAAAGGGAACAAACCTGCACTAATCTGTGCATTGTTGGTTGCGATCTCGACCTACCGCGCACCACTTGTTGTTCAATTAATTTTCCAGCAAATACACAATTTGGTTTTTATTAAAAATCCAAGTAACTACCGAGACACTTCTTTAATTTATTATGAACATTAAACTATCTAGGTAGCAAGAACTTACTGTCAAAAATCACTGGTATTTGTTTATAGAATATATATATTATATTTATCTTCCATACGGACAGTGTACCTACTTAGCTGTAAAACGACCTCATGAAAACCAAAGCATCCTGCGTCCAAAGCTACAAAAACAAAACGAGTGACTTTGCTATTTTTCGGATCCGGATTTATAAAATCCTTTACATCCTTTCCAAAATATCGCTGAAAATTAAATAAGAGATTTGACGAAGGTCTTTGTTTACACAGCGAATGACATGAATGAATGCCGTAAGAATTCATTAAGAAATATTGCTGAGAAAATCTGTTCTCGTTCAAGTTTAAATATTAAATATCGTAATGCATTTTCGACTCTATCTCGATGACTTAGGCTTGTAAATGAAGTTTTAAATAACATGATGATGCAAAAAACGGGTTCGTCCGGGCGACGGGATGAATGGTGTCAAAATGACAAGTCGGTTAGATTTTTTGCGATGTCCGTGTCAGACCCAGTGGCGGGTCTTGATCTCCAACTGGACCGAACGGAAGAGAAAACGCACACTGTTTCGTATATGTGCAGTTTTTTTTCGTACAAAGTTCAAACTTCGTAAATTCCTTGCATAGCACACCTCAATGTACCCTGAAAATTTCAAAAATCTACGATCAGCGGTTTAGTCTGTGCGTTACGTATATGTCAGTCAGTCAGTCAGAACAAAGATTCTTATAATTGGTATAGATATAGATAAATAGGTTCATAGCACTATATTACATTATGATACCAAACAAAGCGTCTTCAATATGTCTATAAAAACAAATCGTCACCAGTATAGTTAGTATTTATATAATGTTTATAAGGATAATTTAAAATGTTGGGTTTAGTTTTAGATGTACCTACCGCCAGTAAATCTATATTTCAGTAGCGTATCGAGGTATTTTGTAATTCGCTGCGGACATAGCTGCGTTTGGACGAATTTCATCAGAAATCAGATTAAAAATAGTAAAAACTTACCAACAAAGATCTTACAAACTTGCTTAAAAAATGTAACGCATCAACAATAAAATACTGGCTTCTTTGTTAACAAATTGAATTAAATTGATCGCAAAAGATGTTTACAAAACGTAAATAATAACTTTGTAATAAAATGCAATTCTTATTTCGTTACAACTTAGGTTTAAAATGCATTGTCATCTGTAAAACTATTTGGTGGTGCATTATACTAGTTTTTGCAGATTAAAGATATCGTTGTATTATTATGCCCGGGGTACAGTGGCGCACGATTTGGATTATTTGCCACATTACCCCCAGGGTGTGGGTTCTGTTCCCAATGCGGGCATTGTATTATCAAAACTGTTGCGCATTTTGGTGTCGACTTGTAAGACCAACCTGTTGTTGCAAATTGTGTTGTTATTGGTTAATATCTCACCCGATAAAACGATGACAGCAAAGTCGGCGTTTGAGGATCGCGTTAAGTCGGTGGATGGAAAAGACTTAAGATTTGTTTTACATGGAAGCGTATAGGGATATGTCCAATGGTGAACTTTATAAAACGGTGAGTGAGGTGATTTTGAATTTTCGTTGCTATCCCACCTATTATAGAGTTGAATAAAATTACTTCACGGTTACAAAGAGTTTACGTCGATAGTGTAAGTAGTTGGTACTACCTATTGTAGCGAAAGAAACACGGAAAAACATACACTAGAATCAAGAATGAACGACATAATTTGGAGTTCACGATTTACGACTTCCAGATTGCGTAAAAACACGTCTATAACAACTAAACAAACAGCGGCGCGCGCGCAGCCGTCTATAAAGCACAGCTAGGGATGCCAGACAAGCCTAAATGACCGGATAAATCTGCAAACAGACAAACCGGATACTATTGAAAACTACATGAGCAATCTAAACCAATTATAAGGATCTTTATCCTGATTGACTGACTGACAACGTATAGACGAAGCACAGCCTAAACCACTGGTTACATAGACTTGAATTTTTTACCTAAAAACAGTCATTCTAATTGAACAGCAGGTCTACTTATGTCTACTATCTATCTATCTATACCAATTATAAGAATTTTTATCTTGACTGACTGACTGATTCACTGACTGACAACGGACAGCCTAAAGCCACTGGTTGTAGAGCCTTAAAATTTTCAGGTTATATTCGTCTTGGTGCATAGAGGTGTACTAAGAAAGGAATTCCAGAAATTCAAGCCATAAATGGATGGGTTGAAGTTTGTATTGTCATGAAAAATACGTGGCTAACTAGCACACTCAATTCAAAAGTTAACTTGAGACTGACGATTTCTGAAGATACAAAATATAGCAATTTCTTCAAAACATTTCTATCCAAATATAAAAGTTATGTTAGTTTGGCTTATAGATAAGGCACATTTTATTTTTACATTTAAGTATTGTTTATTGCCAAGCATGTAAAAATTGATTTAGTAATTCCAAAGATATTGAATTGAAACCATAAGGAAAGACAAATCCTGAAAAGCCTGAAACGACCGGCTAAATCTGATTTTACCATCCCTTAGCGCAAGTTATCCACATTTAATTACATTCTGGTATTTTTGTAAGTACGGTGAGACCGCCAGCGGCGACGATGTGGTGGTCACCGTACGCGCTCACCACTGCAATATAAACACCTTATTTACCTAAACATCAGACGTCCGTGGCGTCATTTTCTTCGACGTTCGTAACAGATGCAACGTTCAGCTCTATCTATCTATATATACCAATTATAAGAATCTTTGTCCTGACTGACTGACTGATGTATATATAGACAACGCACAGCCTAAACCACTGGTAGACTTGAAATTTTATGGGTAGGCTTGTCTTGGTGCGTGAGGTAGTACTTAGAATGGAATCCTCGAAATTCAACCCCTAAAGGGGTACAACAGGAGTTAGTTTGTATGGAAATATAGCTTCACGCAGACGAACGAAGTAGCGCGCGTTTCGCTGGTCTATACTATAATAAAACCGTAGAGGTCGATAAGTCTGTACTTTAACGATATTTTACTGAAATCTTGCTAATATTACTAAATAATAGGAAAATCGGCTTAAAAAATACTTGTTTATTTGTTTGTACACGCATTACGCGAAAACTACTGAATTATTGTGATGCAATTTTCACAATTAGCTAGCATAGAATCTAACTTAAAACTTAGGATGGGTTTCGTTGAGCTGTCATTCCGGCGGGTGTAAAAACTCTATTCCGCAAGGTATTTAGCTCGGCTATAACTAGCAGGTACATTTAGAGGCTTAAAATTGGCCATTTTACTTCCTATCCCAAAGCTTTTATTTCCATCATTATCATTAGTACGCATGTGTTATATATACTTATAAGAACGAAAGTAGGTATTTACTAAAAAAAGAATATCTAAAATCGTTAAAGCTTTTTCTACACAGTTGTTCGTAGTTTTGTGGTCAGACATACGAATTGTTATTCTAAAAGAAATCAAAACACTGTCGGGTAGTTAATCCACAGTAAAACAGCATCAAAATATAGCGATCCCGCCTAATCTCCGTGTCACAATACGAATGTAACCTTGCTTTTATAACGTTTTGCTCTTTTTAATGAATGACGGCGTGTAGTGACGACATAAAACGATTTCCTCCGAAATCATAAATTATAGAGCTAGACTTAATTAGTCGGATAAACAAGCATGTTGCAAGTTGTTTCCAAAACGCAATTAAACTTACCATCTGTACCTAATCTTACAAAACGTGGATATTTTCACATGGATACAATTATTCGATGTTTTGAATCGCTTTAATTCCGTTTCGCTGATGCCAAAAGGAATGTGATGGGTGATTACCTACAGACCGCCAGTGGGGAAAGTTTGCCCACCGAGTACATAGGGAAGAGCAAGTAAACATTCAACCATAAACTGCTTGGAATGAAGCCGAGCGGTATTGGAGGGTTGGCGGGAATAGGCAAATATTTGCCCCGAGGACTGGGAAGCAGCCGACTAATTGTTCTTTAAATACCTCGAGCCCACCCTTGTGTAAACAATTCCAAAATCGATTTATTGGTACCGACTCCCATCTTTCTACTTTTTTCCAAGCATCACATATTGGTTCATGCGGTGGATAGGTTACCGAGTAAACAATCTCCCGTCACCGATAAATATTTGACCATTTTAAAGAAATTCAAATTATGCTAGAAAATGTTATTTTTAAATCTACTAGTCTATCTATTACTTAAATTTGACCAGATTTTTGCAATACTTCGGCACATTTTTATTTCCATTTATTTATTTTTAATTCATCATAAAACCGAGATAATTATTTGAATTACTCGCCAATTGTAGTGGAAATAGCTACCTACACTAAAGATTTTAGTCGGTCAGCCTATCATTGTTAAATTTATATAAATTAAATAAAAATCAATTGCTCACTAGTCTCGCTGAAATTCAAAAACGGCTAGACTGATTTGTTTTTTTTTTATTCCCTCTGGCTCAGGGATGGTTTATTTATAAAAAAAACATTGGTGATATGAAGTTCACCGGGTTTGCTAGTCTAGGAACGAAAAGTAGATAGCATTCATTCATGAAGTCGTGAAGACTGCGTTCATGGCACACAATTAGGTGTTTCCCTGAAGCGTCCTGACACCGCCTGCAGACTGTCATTATAAAAATAGTAGGACCAGAAAGGGTAGCCCGGACACATCCCATATGGACCGAACTCAGAACCACGACTCACGAACTCGTTTTAATTTATTTTCACTCGGTCTGGAGCAGTCTCACTTAGTATTCAATGATTTATTGATTGTGTAATAGGAATAGTGTTTCATTTAAGGTGAACATTAAATAGACAAGCAATCTTATTTTAATTTATTTACATAGTTACTATTCTTGGTTTCCTGGTGGTACACACAATTGACTGAATGTATAGTTATTTATTTTTATTAATATCTAACTTAACTAACAAAGCGCGTGTCTGACCACGCATGGCTTCTGAAGTTAGTGCCGTCAGAATAATATAAATGTCACTATGAAGCTTTATAGGTGTGGTAATAAAATAATAACTTTTGTATTTTTAATCGTAGAATGAGTTTGGTGTAGAGCTATCACTGTTATGACTTTTAAAAGAGTTTATGCTGACTCTAAATGTTAAACTGAATATAATATACATTAATTCAGAAACCAGTATTCAAAATTTATAATAATATTGTTATTTTATAAGCAATCAACTACAAATACTGCATCTTTTGATGTAGATATTATCGGTATATTCGGTGTATTATTATCATTGTACTACCGCCGTCGGTTAGGTCAGCTAGAACGAGAGAAACGACCCCAAAGAAAGCAACAGGCAGACTGAAAAGGCAAAGATAATAAGGATTCCTTAACGGACTTCGGAACCCTAAAATCCAGCACCGATGGCAAAACAAAAATAATAGAATGCGCGAACTGATCAAAGTCTCGCTAATAACCCAATCTATTTGTGTTTTAAATCTAAACACACATTCCCGATTGTGATACAAATTGTAACCGACTAGATACTTATTCAGAATATTTAAAGGGTAATTCCACATTCAGACGATTACAATCCAACACACGACTGTCATTAGAATGCTGATTAGTTTTATTGTTTGTCTTTTCGATTTATGGTTTAATTTAATCTTTTATAAGGCAGTTATGCGTTTCATTATTGTTGACATCGGTTTACCCTAATCTGTTAACTGTTTTTACAATCGAAATTTATAGTATTAGAACCATAAAGAGGGATCATTTGACGTGAACCCGTCCATAAGAAAGACAATACGACCGCAGTTCGACAATCAATCTTTACATCAACATTAACACAAATTAGACGGGCGTGACAAATAGAAGCGATAGAAATAGAAACGCTGACAGTAACACACGTCCATCTGTTCACATGCTGAAGCCAGCGCATCATTCCATTTATCATTTTGAACAATTTGTATAATTAGGTAGAAAAACTTTTATTCTATAGTTCAACTTTGATCAAGTACAACTAGTTATAATTGTTTTACCTATCAGCCTATGCAGCGCAAGAGATTACAAATTATTATGTCAGAGAAGTCAGTTTTCATGACTTCTCTAGTGGTTGGATCTTGTGCGGGACAGCTGCTTTTGTTTCCGGCTATAACTGTCATAAAACCAAGGCGAAGGCACTGGGCGGTCTAAAAATTTTGTCATAAGAGTTGACCATAGGAAGTTACAGACACATTGCGTGATACAAGCACATCGATCTCACGGTTATGTAAACTTTACAAGTCAAGGATTAATAGTAAAGTTTATTTTGAAACGTCTGTTATTTATTTATCCAACAAGTGCTTAGTAATGTAAACGTAAACTAAACGTGTACGATAGCCGAGTGGGACCGATTCCGGGTGGCGCGTTGCGACGACGGCAGCAGGGCCATGTCATTCCTGACATGTCCATTTTTTTTACAATATGTAAGTCATTTTATTTTTAAAATGCGTCTCTACTGTCTTTAAATTTAAACTACAGATTATGTAACTACTACGAAATTACTTTGCTATGATTTTTGATGTCAAATTGTTCAGGAACAATAACCATTTTAGTATTAACTAATTTACTTTCATAAATTTCAATTCATTAGGCGAGGGGCGGGCCAGTGCCACGGTGGCCAGTTTCGTGCCAAATTAGACACGATAAACTAAATATTTATCTAAGTTTCAATATAAACGTAGTAGGAGGTGGATAGCCGTCAAATCAAATGGCTTTTCGACTAGACTGCGGGTGGTGAGTATGTTTCTCGGATTTCCCATTTCAGCTTTTAGCGCTTTTACAAATTAAGAATTTGAAACTGAGTTTCTGTGATTTTACTTGATTAAATTAAGGTTAACTCTAAAGATAGAGTTAGCATACCCAACCAGTTAATCGCTCAGCTGTTTCATTACGACAATCAGAATATTAAATTAAAATTCAAACTTTACTAAGCAATACATAAAGTTATTGTTATAAATAGTGTTTTATATTGTTTGAAACTCAGGCAAACAACCGCAGGCATATTCAATTTAATTTAGTTGTTGACCAAACTTAGTGTGGCATCAGTCAATAAATTTAATGACAGTTTTGTCAGAGGAGCATCGCATCGAGTATCGAGGGGAAGGGAACGGAAAGGGCGTGGACGCCATTTTGGTTTCCATTTACTATAAACTCGTGCCATGACTCATGTCACGGTATTATTACAGCCTTCATATGCTTAAGAATATTTTTTGATCGTAATTCGTAATGTTACGTAGCTTAGTATTATGCAGCTGCGGTCGGTTAATATTATTTAAGCACAAATAATATCTTTTTTTTGTTATAGGTGATGGTAACCACTTAACATCACGTGAATCATCAGCTTGTTTTTGCAAGTTGTAAGTAAACAAAAAAAGGGAAAGTAAGTATTATAATTTTAACTAGCATTCACATAAGTACTCAGATAAAAACCAACCAACGTTAATTCAGGTCACAAGCTACAATTAATTCAAGTTTCATCGAAATCAGACTAGTTTTTATAACGTGAAGTAGGTTTCTAGTAACTGTCCGCCTTTTATAAAACCATCCAGGTTGGTAAATCTTTTATCACCTTTTCTTGACATGAAAATTACTATATCATGATTATTTTATCTTTATAAAACCTTTTATGTTTAATTATAAAAAGACATTACCTACTTAGAGTTACTTAGAGTTTTGTTACAAATATTATTATTGTTATATATTATTATTACAATAAAAAATACCTACAGCTGGAATTATAAGGGAAAATGAGGTATGTTCTATGTAAAGATTACTTCCAAAATATAAAAAAAAAATTAATAATATCTTTTGAGTATAGATGAAAAAGTATACCTACGGGCACAAGAACACACAAAATACTTGTACGACAACTCTCACTTCAAGATGATCAACAATGCTTTTTAACTTTGACTTTGGACTTTTAACAAAATTTTAAATAAAAAGACATTTGTAGATTTTTACACAACATCTAGCGCCAAACTAAGCATAGCTTTTGGTATGGGAACCAGATGACTGATAGAATACGTACGTACACGAAATCTTGCATACGTTTTTTGTAAATACATTTTTAAAATACAATATAACGCCCAGACAGAGAACAAACATCTGTGTTTATCACACAAATATCACACGTCCTCGGTAGGGATTGAACCCACAACGTACAGCACAAAAGACAGAGTTACTACTAACGGCTTATACAATAATTATTATTTTTGCATTTAACTTATGCAAAACACCTATTAAGTAACTTTAAAGTTCTTTTTTTTTATTATTTTCTTGAAACTAATACTATTTTCATATAAACTATCTTGGATTAATGAGTATTAAAAGATTCATTAAATTAAATTATATACTAAATATATTTTATCAACTTCAAGTTTTATAGGCTCGTAATGTAGAGCTAATGTTCGTAGAGGCTTCGTAGAGGGTCTACGAACTTCATTTACAACAAATTCTCCAAATAAGTAAATGCTTTCTAATTCGATGATTTGCGACGACAGGCTTGCAATCTGTCACATATAGAATACCATCTACTGCAAAGTCCGTGTATATACCAAATGTAATAATAGGAAGTACCACTGACTCCCACATTACTGAAAGGTAAAGTGGTTTGTGGAATGACAGGCTGATGGTGAGTAGATAAGAAGTGGAACCTGCCTGAATGGATGGAATGGACAAACATTTGTGTGATGAATACAGATGTTTGTACAGAACAAAGTGTGTACTGAGTGCTACGAGTATATTGCATTTTAAGTACGTTTATAAAAAACAAGTTGGGGAACTTGGGTCAGAATGGGGCATAAGTTTGTGTATGTTTAGAAAAAGTTCCAAGTTTCTTTATACAAGTATTCCATCAACCATCTGGTTCCTATAGTAAAAGCTTTGCTTAGTTTGGGGCTGGATGGTGTTGTGTAAAATGCCTGCAATACTTATGATAACTAATTCCATTTATGCATTCGTATGATATTGTAAATACTCGGGTATCTTGTTTAAATTTTTTATTTTCACTGCTTCAAAAATAATTGTTTTCTTTATTTTTAATGTCTTTTCAATTTATTGATTTTAGAAAGTTTACTATTTTTGTTGTATCACTAAAACTTCTATTCTATTTTTATTAATAAATAAACTGATTTTATAAGACAACTTACTTCATTTATTTGTGAACTTTTTAAGCCCTGTTATTTCAAAATCCCTTTGCCGATATAATTAATAAAAGAACCAAACACATTAAAAAAAACAACGCCATTTTATCAAAGTTGTTTATGAAATCTGCGTTCACTTTTTACTCGATCAAAAATCAAACTATCCTGGCAGTTCAGCAAGAACTGCTTTTTTATACTATTACACTTAAACATGTAAAATACCCAGTGCAAAAATACAATCTACAAGCTACAAAAGCAATAAATTGAGTAAAGAGATCTAGAACTCCATACATAAATAATATTTCAGCAGCAATTCACCCGTCTTTATTTAACACCCGAAGTCGTAACCACAGCTTTTTTAGAATCTGTTATCTTTATAGAGACTGGCATAAAAGATTGAAGATAGTTATTTTATTCTGGTCGTAATTCACGTCGGCAGATTATTTTCTTATGCGTTCGAGTATGATACATTAGTGCGCCCGCGCGGCCGCGCACCGTTCCGTTGCAACGGGACTATTAGAGGCTTGGATAAACAAAAGATTAAATTATCGACTTAAGACAGAGATAATCCGTACAGATGAGATGGTTGTTGACCTTCGGACTCTGGGAAAGAGAGCGGCTGACTCATTTCAGATTATTTTAAAGATACCGACTTCCATATTGCATTGTTTGAAATTTTAGATGACGTTTGCTTTCATGCAGTATTTGCATATTTTCATTCTATTTTAGTCAAGTATTTGGATCCAACAGATGCTTATAAATTTTCTTTAAAAGAAATACTACTGCCATATTTTATTGGTTCATCTTTCTGGAAATTGTCAAAATTGCGTTCAACCTCTGCAAAGGCCATTCAAACAAGAATCTAATCGAATTGAGAACTAATGAGAAAAGTTACAATTTCAATATGTATGCATCGTCTGTAATTTTAAGAGTAAGGTAATATGATTGTAATAATTTACGCATTTCTTGCTACACAATGTAGTAAGTATTGTAATTTATGAGAAGGATAAAAATTAAATATCTATACGGCTCTCACAAAACACATAATATGTGTCTATGGAACATACCTATGCCCAGAAACAATGAAATCCAGTCCTCTTTATACATCAAGCGCTATGCTAGGATACTCTTTGGTTATAAAAAAAATGCGAGCTAGGTACCTACTTATATTGTTTTATTTATTTTTTACTAGCTGACCCGGTTAACTTCGTATCATCAACTTTTTTATACATAAATCGTCCCTGAGTGAAGGAACAAAACAAAAATAAAAAAGATGGTTCAGCCATTTTTGAGTTTTAGCGAGATCAACGTACAGGAATTGATTTTTATGTATAGATTAGACATCTGTGAAAAAATTACACAGCATAATACACCTCCAACCAAGCAAAGCTTTTATAATAGAAACTAGATTACTAAATGACACTTACGTATTTTTTTTTGTTAATACATACTTTAAATACCCAGACAGAAAGCAAGCATGTATGATCATCACACATCAGATGAGTATTCTTGGTGGGGATCGAACCCACACACTACAATACAGACAAAACACACGGCAGAGCTACTAACAACTGAGCTTTGAGGCCAGCAGTAACCTAATCTCAGTTCCAAGATGTCACAACAGTCAGAAGCATTTACGAGTATTCCGCAGTAAGTAGAGACATATTTCATTCATGAGTGGTGTATGAACGAACCTGCTCGTCTACGTTTACATTGCTTATGTAATGTTTATAAGGCCATGGTTACGCAAGCCTACCTGTTCTGCGAGACTTACCATTTTGAACAAATAGAATTTGTGCCAATATCAACACGGGTGTTTTAGAAAAACAATAAACATATCACTGGTTCAATGACCGATACAGTGGAATAGGCTGCCAAAATAAGCACCCCTTACCTTCCACAATCAACACTGAGAAAAGGATTTGCAGAATGAAGTGTAAATAAATATCTAAATGTTGATTGCATAGCGTGATTAGTGGCGTGTTATGTTGATTTTATAAAGCGAGTTTGCTGCACTAGGCCGTCGCTTACCGGCGGTAACGGTCATAAATCTTCCTGTAACGAGCTCTACTATACGATTTTTTTAAGCCACCGGTATTCCCGCGTTACTTTGAGTAAAATAAGATAATTATGTTAGTCTAAACGGGTGTTGACACTCCAGGGACGCATGTCGCTATGAGTTTTTTGTCATTATCTTATTAGCTGAAATGACATAATTTTTATCCACTTTTTATGTCATATTGTGTCCTTCTTTCGGACAATTTTGCCAATGTCAAGTGGAATAGATAGGTACATAGTTTTTAGTCAAGTCAGTAAAAAACAGTAAAGTCGGCTATCGAAGACAAAGATGGCGTTTCTTTTAAAACCCAAGGAAAAAATATTCGTAAAATCACATTTTCATTTCAGTTGATTTTACTTGTGCTGTGGATAAATTACCACCGAAACTTCACACCAACTTAAAATAACACTAGGAAAACAATTTAAATGGTAAAAAGTAATGTCTAATCTAAAGATGGCAGAAAATAAAGTCATTTTACCCACTTTAAAAATAACGAGGCATACTAAAAGGACACATTTGTGTTATTTTTAGAATTTCGATGTGCAAATTGTATATCAAATTAGCTGACCCGTGCCCACTTCGTTGGGTGGTACGCGTCGTATTATCTCTTTAACCAGTTGTTGAAATTCTATGCAGTAAAAGGAAAAAGCCTTTTGTATCAAACACTTGAGACGATGAGAATCTTTATCCTGACTGACTGATTGACAAATTATAGTCAATGCACAGCCTAAATCACTGATCTTAGAGACTTGATTTTCATGGTATATTCGTTTTGGTGCGTAGGATGTACTAAAAAAGGAAATATCGAAATTCAACCCTAAATGGGTATAGCGGGGGTTGAAGTTTGTATAAAAATAACTTCATGCGGACGAAGCCGCGCGTGGTTCGCTAGAGATTTAGTAAATCACTAATGAATATCTATCATAATTATGAACCTATCTACATTATTAGTATAGTTAGTATAGTGAGTAGAGCGTTATACTAACATGTATTACTGTCCATATAGTAAAGGAAAACATTGTGCGGAAATCTGTTAGTATTGTAACAGTGACGATGAGCATGCAACCTGTCATGTATGACTACTGCAAAATGTGGGTATGCACCAAATGTACTTTCTGGACGTACCTCTGACTACCCTCTCAGACATCCTCTAAGAGATCAGAGGGTACTAAGAGATCAGAGGGGATATCTACCATGCTTGAGGATTAAAGTCGTGATTTATTTCATGCTTTTTTGTTCATACCGAACAAAGTTATAAGCCGTAAATATTATATTCATCTAATAGAGCCGCATCCCAAACAATGCTGAGGAAACGAGCTTGCGGGTGGCTCGTCACCTGAAGGATCTGCCACTAAACGTCTAACCACTCAACTAGGGCTTGATGAGGACGTCCACTTCAAACAGATCTCTGGCCTCCCTTCGTTATCCTGAATTAACAAACAAATAAGCTGGATCGGCGGCTCCACTTGCGATGGGTATACGTTATTCATTGTTGTGGCTAACTTTGGCTTCTTGAATCGACACTCATTTTTTTATCGTTGGAATGCAGGGCAAAACTTGACGTCAACCGTCAAGTAGCACCAACTCGAGTCGATCATCATTTTTTAGAAAATACAGGTGGCTGTGTTTTTAGTTTTTTAGATACAAACATAACGAAGAACAACTTTATCGTACAACTGAAAAGTAGCACAAACATTATTTGATATTCGTATCGTTCAAATATCGTACCATCATCCAAGTTATACTGCCTGGCTACCAACATCACTGCAGTCGCGTTATCGATGGCGCGCAATGTAGGTAGTTTATATGTCACTACGATACGCTCATTTTTTGTACCAGGCCCCCATGATAGCTTTATCTACCAGTGAACTTTTAGCTGACAAATAAGTGACCTAAAAGGTATTTCGGATTGTGCGATGAGACATACTTCCTGGTAAAAGTCATCTGCCACTGAAACCGGCCGCTTTCCAACAAACTTGCTATAATTTGGTTGGGTTCGGTGTATTCGGCTCATTTTCGAAGAAAAACAAGCGTTGAAGAAATAAGGATACTTGGTTTTGTAATTTGCGTACATAGGTTTAGTTCCTATCAACTTGTTCCGGCATTTTTAAAGTCTGCTATAAAACTGGTTATAGCAGTTTATTTATGCCACTTACCGATAGGATAAACCAGACGCCCCACCTATATGTAAGTGGTAACGGTAACTATTAGGTACCTACAACAAGACATTGCCTTACATTGCACACAGCATTGCGTTTAAAACAAGAAGTAATAAGGGGGTAGTAGTAAATGTACCTCTAAAAATGACGCTCGTACTGACCCGTTTCGGGTGTGTTGCCAGTTGCTAGCGGGGAGGTGATTTCATAAAAATAAGAAATTTATCATTACATTCAGGTGCATTAATTAACATTGCGATTACAGGGTATTGCATGGTATATTCAGCGTTTGCTGCACTGAAAAAAAATGAAAAGCGGAAAGTGCCGTTATTACCAAGGAATTTAAAGTACCTATGGTAACCATAGTATTTGAAGTTCATCATACTTTCTCTCACCTTTTAGTATCAATGTATTGTATCCAAACCAATGTAACTGTTTATATCAACCATTGCTAGATTTTTAGTGTGAAAAGTCAGTAAAGATTTAATTCATTATTATTAGAGCACCGGTGGGCTAGTGAAAGTGAACCCGCCACCTGATCCTAACTTCGTGGGTTCGAATCCAGCCGTGCACTAATGGATTTTTCTGTTCGAAAAAATTATGTGCGCAATGCCAGTGCACTCAAACGACGAAGGAAATCATCATGACGAAACCAGTTAGTTGTTCTAGCTGTGGCAATGGGCTTGCGACCTGTCACGTATGGAATTCCAACTTCCGCAAAATGTGGGTT
This sequence comes from Electrophaes corylata, assembly GCA_947095575.1. Classification (NCBI taxonomy): domain Eukaryota; kingdom Metazoa; phylum Arthropoda; class Insecta; order Lepidoptera; family Geometridae; genus Electrophaes; species Electrophaes corylata. Next base: position 5,769,178 of record OX352698.1, on the reverse strand, counting down.
TGTACCAAATGTAATATCTGGACATACCTCTGACTTAGATTAAAGAATCTCGAGTGAGTACCTACTTTGTACTAAGAGATCCCTAAAGGGATATCTACCGTGACTGTGTCTGGAGATTAAAGTCGTGATGCTATTTCTTTTCTTTTTCTTAAGATGCTCACCATTGCCACCTTAAAAAGTATGTTTTACGATTAGTCTTGTATAACCGTGACTTTCTCAGTAATACAAAATATGGTTTTTATTCGGGCAAAACCACTTAATAATTCTGTACTTGTTCCCAAAAGGGTACTTTAAGTGTGTGCTTTTCTGATTGAGTGATGATTCGTCAAAATCCGTCGTCTAAACCAATTGAGCAAGTACCACTTCGGAGTTTCGTTTCATTCACTGTAGCAAACAGCTGTTCACTAAAGAACCCAAAATGTTAAACTATAGGTACCGAGAGCGACATCCACCTTACATCACAGTATTCCAGTGCTAAGTTTTGCAAATCGAAACACAATATGCTATAAATTGTGTTCTGATTTGAAAGAACAGAAAAACCTTTATATAAAAAACGGTGCTACGAGTATCCAGAATGCAGATTTACAGATAGAAGTGAAATGTAGAATAGTTAGTTTTTTTACAGTATAAAGGTAAACAATTGAACTCAATCACACCTGTTAAAACCTCTCACAGTGTTAAGTGATGTTGAAGATACCTACACACTCATCTCTTACAATTATCCAAATTGGTACAGTATCGGTGTCGAATAAGATTTTTCTATCGCTTTCCTTGAATATCGTGAGAGTGAATATCAGGAGATATGCAAGTAGGTAACTCTGAGATCTAATACAGCAGTGACCAATTGGCCTGCCAAGTGACTGACAACGGCAAACTTCCACAAATATTGGGTAGGCCTATGTTCCGTAGATGACTTTCGTTCGTTCACTGTCACCCATTGAAAAGAGATGCCTCTAAATGCATCGGCAAGTAAGGCCAAAAATGTCTTGAAATTGGAAAGGCTTGCGCTTAATGGTGTATAAAGGGTTGAAATAAAAGACGAGTTACAATAAGCTAAATACAAATAAACATTTAATTAATTTATTATTTACACATGTTTATAATTATCACAAAGATACTATGGCTAGTTTTCATCTAAACAATTGTATCAAATTCAAATATACCTACAGTTTTGATACCACAGTAGGTACCTACCTACTATGTATTGAATAATTGATATTACAAAGTTGAGAAAAATGCTGACTTTTAAACTGGAAATCCTTTTTTTCATTTGAACACATGCGGCTACTTTGATGTATCTTGCAGGTAAATTAATGCATAGCGTTTTTATGAGTAGCTAGATCGAAAGACCTTTTATCAACCGCTAATAGGTAAAATGATAAAAAAATAAGTGCATAGGTATTTCTACCACTATAAAAATCCTGCGGTAGCTAACTGGAAGTTTTTATTAATGTAGATAATATCAATTACATATCACTAATCAACTAAGAACCAAAAAAACTGCACACTTCTCCCAACTTTCACAAAGTCAAAATTTTATTAATCATATTTTCAATAAATAGTTTTGATTGTGACCGGCAGAGATTAGAACCGTTCATACTTTTTAATTTTATCACATTAAATACTGCCATTACTCAATATTATCACTTTTTATTAGGTAGATACAGTTCTTTTGACAGTTATTAACGTTATCTATAGTCACACTTCTCTATCGCACGTAAAACAATTATACACAGTTCGTTTAAAGATGTCGAAGAGGTAGAAAAAGAAACTAATCAGGTAAATTTAAAGCAGGACAGAGACAGACGCAGATAGATGCAGTAGACTAATGTAGTCTCTTCTGTACGAAATGTATGGGACCGATAGACTTCTGAAGCGTCACACACGGGCAAGTCTAACGATTCTGCTTTAATTGTGACCTGTTTGACCTGACCCCGATGATCACACAACAGTCTCAATTCTAATTAAAATTACTAAAACTGCACAATAAAAATATATAAGTAAAAACGTGCGGTAGAGTGACTGTGAAAGGCGATTAATAAAGAGCCATTCACTAACTTTTTTCTTGGGATTGTATGCCATAAGATGTGCAAAAGTTTCTATAAGCCCGAGATTTTCACACATGCTACTGTAACAATATTATAAATAACAAGTCAGAAAGAACGTTGGTCAATGGTAAAGTACGCTCGTTGGAAAGAAAGAGTTAGATAGTTATCTGAATATAGGTATATACTAGAGTTAGATTATGAAAAAGATTAGTGTACGTTGATCGTTCTTTTAACAACTCAACTCTTCAAAAGGCGGCTCGACCAATGGCCCGACCATGGCTAAGGGTTTTATTATGAGAAAGTCCTCAATATTCTTTGACTTTTATGCCATCGTAATACAGTGCATTTTGATTAATTATTGTACCAATGACAAATATTTAGTTGTACTGAATAATTACACTTTAGTGATCAAGATTACCATAATAAGACCCCTGATCGCCTTTTCTACAATGCATATTAAGGCATTACTACTAGTCAGTGAAGTCGGTTAATCTACTGGAACAACTTATTACTATTGAATAGAATCAGAATGTTGAGATCTATTTATTATAATAAATAACATAACATCTATGCATATCATTAAGTTATTTCCGATAAGTTTACATATTTTCAAACTCAGTTTATACTTATAACACTAAATTGTAGTCAACATCAAAAGTTGGTTTGCTGAACCATGGGTTTGCTACACCTTTTTTAGGGTTCCGTATCCAAAAAGTAAAATCCTATTACTAAGATTCCGCTGTCTGTCTATCTGGTCGTCTGTCACCAGACTGTATCTCATCTCATGAATCGTGATAGTTAGAGAGTTGAAATTTTCACAGACGATGTATTTCTTTCGCTGCTATAACAACAAATATAAAAAAACAGAATGATTTTTTTGCCGTTTTTATTATAGATAATGGTGCGGAACCCTTCGTGCGGGAGTCCGACTCCACTTGGCCAGTTTTTTTATTTTGGTTGCTATAAAGCCAGATCACACGCAATCAACATCCAAAGCTTTATTTAAAAATTAAAAATAAAATAAAAACTCGCTCCCAGGCCTCAGCTAGCCGATGCAGGGTCAGTGACCACATACTTTACGACTTGCCAGCCTGAGCGGCGCTATATAAAGGCCTACTCACTGTTGTACATTTTTATATATAAAAATGTGTATGATGGTGATGTTTTTGTACGAAATACTATTTATACTCGAAGTCAAAAACGATACCAAAAATACTGATGCTCTTTTACCGCGGACGAATACATGAAACTAACCTGAAATACATCGTATAATTACCACATGAGCCACTAACAGCTTTGAATTTATCAATTATCTTTACGATAAAAGTATTCTCGACTTTACGATCTATATTGAACACCTATATTGCACGGGTATTTATCGCGAAGTACCTTTGTTTTTGTTTTTACACGTTTTGGCTATGTTGCAATAGCCGTTGTCGGGGCCATAGAATTAGTTGGGACATACATAGGTACTATGGAGTATTACCTACACTTGAGATTTGACGTTTATAATCTCTGTATATATATATATTTACAATTTTTAAAAATTTTAATCATAAATGGTAAAATAAAACAGTGAAAACCAGTTAATATTCTAGCAGCAGCGGTAAACGCACGCCCACCTGACAGGATTGAAATAGGGTATGTGCCAAAAGTAATAATCGGACGTATCTCTGATTACCCCTTTTAGACATCCTCAAATAATCTCGTTGGTATTATTTGGTAGAACCTATTTAATTGATATAATACTTTTCAAACACTAAAATAATCTACTTTTGATGCTGACTGTACCCACTTTAGTATGCAACTAACCTAGATTTCACAGAACCACTGACAATATTTTACTCTATTATAAGTACACAATTAGGTAAGTATGTGTAAATAAAACACCAATTATTAAAATTATTTAAATACAACTTTTGTATGACATTAGAAGCTATTAGAACATAATCTAGAAGTGTGAAAATAGACTAGAATAAACGGCACAGAGTTCGCTAAATTATATTTCAGCCAATATATTTTGGCTCTTTATACAAAAATTTTAGTTCTATATACGTACTTTACCTACTTTGGGGAAGTAAATACATATTTTATAATAATTACCTTTCTATATCGGAATCTGATCGGTGTGAACTGCATTCGTACTACTGCTCTAAGATCTAAGTAATTTTTTATATTATTAAAAAGAACAGTAGAATTCAGAAGAGGATCCATAAAATTAAATTTCGTACTATCGTTTTGACTACCGATGTGGCGTGGCGGGCGAATGTCCGACGGCGACGCAGGAGGTTGCGGGTTCGATTCCCGCCTTGGGAGAAATGTTTGTACCATCTGCAAATATATATTTCGGGTGTTCTGGGTATTTTCTATGTATAATAAAAAAATATCTATGTAACTTGTGTAACTATGTGACTTTATTGAGAAAGGCTTACCAAACCCAGGGTGGGTTTGGGAAATCTGACAATCAGAATGCTTGCTCCAGGAAATGATAAACGAAATTTCGTACAATCATTTTGAATTACACTGCGTGGCATGCCAGGCTACGACTACATGCCCGTGGAACAGTTACCGTATTGACCTGCAGTGTAGCTTAAAACGATAATATGAAACTTCACAAAACATTTCTCAGAAGCTAGTAAGTTCGGGCTCTTTAGTAACGTACAACTTTTGAAGAAAGTTAAACATAGCTAACTATTAATTGCTACTTTTGTACTGCAAATGTTTATAATCTGACCAGAATATGGCCCAATGGTTTCTCCCAATATAATGACTCGCCAAATCGGCTACAAGCATTTTCTATACATTATGTACTAATCAATCTGCCTACTCCATTACATTATAGATCTGTGTTTTACGTAATCTTATATTCTTGAAATAAAAACTTTTTAATAACATGTTTAGCATATTTTCCTCGCTTGTACTTTCATACTACACAGAAGTAATAGGCTACTGATAACTAACATGAGCTGTAGAAGATAGAATACAATGTATTTTGTGAACGTTTATTTTGACTGTAACTCTCATTTGTTTAAATAAATAATTAAATCTAATGTTATGGAACAATACAATTGATGTAACTAAAGTATACACCGCGGCACCGTTTCGCTACAATGGGGTAGAGTTACCATAATGACCATTCATGAAAAATAACTAAATCCACTATATCCACAAGTAAAATTCCAAAATTTTTAAAGCAACCGTATGAATACACTAAAGAACCTATATACTATAGATACTTCAGTAAGTAATTCTTTAGGTAAGCTTATTTTCTTTTAATTTCATATGATGTTGTCCAAGGCTCTGAATTGTAACCTCTGCGCTTTTTGACGAATAATTTGCTTCTTAACTATAAATTGGTAATTGTTTGGTAAATAATTTTATTTCAATAACCTTATGTTTATATAAGCAAGGGCGCATTTATACGGTGTGAAACATTTCGCGCGGCCGCGACGTATAAACGCGCCCTCAAAAGTACTTTTTAAAATACAAGTAAATTTTATGTCGCCATTGTAGAGTCAGGTACTTAGGTTTCAGCCTAAAATAGCCACTAGCGAACCTAAACTGAAATCATTTCTGAAAACAGTAGAATGCTAAAAGCATAAATACTTCTTCAATTATTTAACGAATTTTACTTATCTATACTATACACATCGGTTTTATCTTACAACAATAATTCTTACAAACATTCAGTTTTAAAGTGCTCAATGTGGTAATACTGAAATAATTTTAAATTAATGTTCAATATGGGTTTGTAAATAGGCATTAATACAACTTGTACCTTTATTTAAGAGACATGTAATGTAATTATTCGGAATGATTAAATAAGCTTACCATTCTATATCATCAGCTCAATCTAATCGGCGCTCTCTAGTAGAAAAACAGTCATAATGTGCTTAACTGTTTCCTCCAGAGCTGGAGAGCACGGAGCTATGAGCACAGCGCATTGCACAAAAATATATTTTTCAAATTTTAGAGCGTAACTGTATCCGAACTCACGTTAAAAACTCAAACACACCTAAATGCTAACTGTTGCTACCACTAGATCACTGGTATTTTGGGCTAAGGTGCTTCTATCTACTATAAAAATCATGAAAACATCCATAGTTTAAAAAATATACATAGTGTCTTATGGCCACTTATAAAACGTTTATAAACCAAGTTGTAGCGTTTGCAGTATAAATAAAAGCACACAACAGTGTCACTTTGCACATCGTTCACACACGTTTTGTTTTGAGTCAAAGGATTTCGATACCTCCTCGATACTGCCTCCTGATGTTCCGTACACCTTTATACCTGTAACAATAAAACATCGTTGGAATATCTCTTAGATTCTCTGTTTCCCTTCGGACACAAGGCCTTTGCAGAATAATATTAGTCAGAGTACATCTTTGTACTTTGTTACTTGTGTGTATTTATATCATTCCTCACTAAATTGTATTCAAAAGTGTACAAGCAAGGCAATACAGCCAGAATATTCATCTACCATTATCATTCTTTGACTTGTTAAAAATAACCAAGCAAGGTACGTAACGATTATATAGTGGCTAACATTGCTTGTTTTAATTTACCAATGCTAATATGATAGTATAAGATTTGAATATATCTGTAATAATAAACATAACGCAGGATTCATGTAACATAATCAAAACGCGCTACGGTCGCACGATATGCGATCGGTGGCTAAAACAAAACGTTATTTAAATTTAAGTGTTGCTTAAAATTAGTCAAGTCACTGTTTGTCGTTACCAATTGGTAAGAGACGGCATTAATTCAAACATTGCTTATCTTTTGACAGATTTTTATTAGGCAGGCAGGCGTGACGGTACACGCATCTGTGTCCCAAATTGACTGACTGACAGACGGACATGAGGATACTATATGGCTGTTCCGGACTTTGGAACTAAAATAAAATAAAAGAAAGTTAATGGCGAAAATTGCGAGGCGACTACACCAGAACTTTATATCATTCAAAAAAAGTTTTGATTCCCATTCACGAGAAATAGGTATCCAAATATCTTTCAATAAATATTAAAACTTAATAAATAAAGTATTTTTTTTCTAGTCTAGAAAGGTACCTTTTTAGATTAAAAAAATACCTACCTACTAAAATGTGAAGTAGAGTATTAGGCTGCGTCGAAATTCAGTAAGAAGGCAAAAATACAAAGACGATTATGAGATTAGCTGGTTTTGCGGACGTAAAACCAAATCCGGAAACTCTTAGGAGTTTTTATGTTTAAAATCTTTTTATCAATTTCGTCACGTTTTCGGATTACACTGTTTATGGCATAAGGTAATGCATTAAATTATGATGGACAAACTATTGTTACACACTATAATCAATTGGAATAAATTAGGTTGGTAATATACAAAATTAAAATTCAATTCAACCTCACTATAAATTGTAGTTTGCAAAAAGCTAAAAATTTACCTACTAATTAGTTATTTTTTGGCTATTTTCGCTACCCGGTAGGTACCGTTTCTATACCCGGTCAATTTAAATGCTGTATTGTACATAACATCTAGTGTTTTCACCATTAAATAAATACTTAAAAAATGTCACAAGTCATTTTGAAATAAGTTTAGTGATTGCTAGTAATCATTTAGTAATTATGTGCCTAGAGTACATCATTTTATTTTACATACAAAAGACATCAACGCGCTTACAAACTAAAAAAATGAATGCACGTGTATGTACATATTTTGTATGTGTAGTATGTACGTATCGTAATTTATAAACTTTAGGTAAGTACCTAAATTAGACTAGGTTTTGGTATTCCATCCGGTAATAACTTTAGTTATTTTACTACCATTGTTTTTATTAATAGTAAAATTATTGATTTATTATAAAACAGACTAGGAGCATATTATTAAATATGTGATTTTTTTGTCATTTAACTTTAACCCTAGATCACTAACCATACGATAAAATTACCTTGGTGTTTGTTCTATGACATCCTAAATCTGTCTATAATGAACGCATATGTCATCCACGTCTCCAATGCGATCCGAAATGGAAAAACCCCATGAAAAGACGGCTGTTTGCTTTGAAATGGCAGACGGTCTAATGAAGCCTTGGCTGAGAGAAAGATATCAGACTGTAACTTTGCAGCAAATTGAAGCAAAGCCACGCTGAGATCTTAAAAGTTGATAAACCTCAGGAAGGTTCCAGTCAAGACGTTTCTAGAAACTGCAAAACTTGCAGTTATTGCGGTGCAAAAAAACGCCGTATGACCACGAACTTCTGCAAGGGCTGCAATAAAACTATTTACAGGGAACATATTGTTCCTATGTGCCATCATTGTACAATGTAGGTTATTTCATAAACAAATTCTATTATTTTGCTTACGAGAAAACGAAGACTGTTCGTTGTATAGATAAAGTTGATAAAATAAATATTGATGTTTAAATTCGTCGTATGATTTACAAATGGTTAGTGATCACGTTCCTCGAAATTAAGATTAGTGAGCTAGGGTTAAGAAGTGTTTTTCTACATTGTATGTATATTGCCTCATAGAGCTTGGAGCCTGTGGACCTGACTGTTGGACGTTAAATTTCAACATGGCATAAAGTAAACTCTGTTATCTTCTTTGCATAATAATATGATAAGAGGAAGTATAAGTTTAACTTTTGACAGTAAGTACATGAAAGGTATATACAGGTATGAAACTAAGTATATAATTTGATCGAAGTAAACGAAACAGGGGTCGTTTTCTTTCACCTTTGGAATCAACATAACTTTTTAATTTAATTTGTTTTTCTAGTGTTAGTTTAAGATCTGCTGTGTTCTTTTGGTGGCATTTCAACAAACATTACCTGTGGTTTTAGCGCAATGCGTCAGTAATTAGAATGAAAGTGTTTCGTGGAATTCTAATTTAAATAAATATGTTTACCTACATTCTATGATGTTAACCTAGGTTTTGAATAAAAATGCCAACCTCTTCTTTTCTTAATAATGGCATATGCCTTTCATTCGACAGACAATTTCTCTAGCCTAATTTAGCCAAGTCGGTAAAAAAAGTAAAGTCGGCTGTCATTTGTTTTTTAAAAAAAGATGGCGTTTTTCTTCAAAACCTAACAGAAGAATTTTCGTTCAAATCAGGATGCTAAGTAGCATCTCAACTGTTTACACTTGTGCTAAGACCTCGAATAATGATGGTTAAAATGTCAACGAAATAACACACCTAAAATAACATTAGACAACAATTAAAAGAAAAAAACAATATCGCGACAAGATGACAGAAAACGAATCTAAACGCCATCCTTTTATTCTTCTTCTTCTTTTTCTATCCTTTTATTCAATATCAATGACAGCCCGACTTGACATTTGACTGACTGTACGTAGTCTTCTTATTCTATGGACTTTACTAAAAACTATTTATAAAAACTTGCCATTAGCAAAATCGTCTGTTGAATGACGGACAGAAGCACAAAGAAGAGAAGAAGATGAAGAAGAAACGAAACAGAGTTCAGATGACGCTAGGAATAACCGCCAACCGGTACCTATGGAAAATACGGGTTATTATGTTTATTTCTATTGTGCCAGTCTCGAAATAACGTTCGTAATAAAATTATAAATGAGGCGAGGGTCTTAAATGTTTTATTGCAATAGGCAGCTATTGATTTGTGAATCGTCTATCTATCTTATTGACTCCTGCCCTATCAAAAAGAAAGGAAGGAGGAGCCGGGTTCAAACCGCTCATAAAACTTGCCGTAAAACGTTTCAAACCTACCGGGTATTATAAACCTTTCAGTGTGATATTACAAACTGTTATTGAACCAAATAGCCGAATAACCTATTATATTATGTTTAGAAATTACTTAATGTCAGTCAGTTTATGGCGGTTAATTTTTGAGCTAACAGCATTCGTGATAAATCGACAAACATGTCATGAGCTTAGAACACAGCATTATCTATGCGTTCCTTAAAATCCTTTGTTTTTTTTAGACAATCCACCACTTGGTCACCAGATGGTCAGTCGTTTGTTCGACTAATACTATCCAGATATAAACAACAGACGTTCACACTCAGTTTTTATCACTTCCAAGATTTCTCATCTTGTAAACAAAATATTTCATGACACATACACGATTGTTTAGTCCTAAAGAATATACTGTTTAGAGTTTTAGAGCACTTTGGTTTCTGCGACATTTAAGTTATTCCATTAGTTATATTATTAATTCTGTTTGATATTTTGAGAAACTTATATTTACTTATATATTTTATAGTTTTTTGCGAACACAAATATTCATGAAACTAGAATTTAATTGTCAAAAATAAAAATTGAATTTGGCGATATTTCGTTTGGAGAATTTGGTCTGAGCGGTACTAATAGGTACACAAATTACAATGCTTACATCTTATACCTACCGTCGAATTCTTAAAAGTGTGTTGTATTTGTTGTTTAATATTTTGCATAAATCAAAAACATTTATTTTTCTAATGTAATACTTTAGAATACTGGATACCCGTGGGTTTGTTTAAAAAAACAGTCGTTTAATATTTCCCTGTGTTTATTTAATAATTAGTTAATTTTATAGTTTTGATTTATTTTTATACGAGACTAGAAGATACTTTACTATAATTAATTCTAGACTATTGACACCACGCACGTCTTCGCTCTCACGAAGATAATTTTATACAAACTGCCCCACCCTTTTAGGGCATAAATTTTAGATATTTCCAAGTAACCAAGGTACGAGTAACTATACCTTAAAAATTTAGTTTCTACAATCAGTGGCTTAGATTGTGCGTAGAGTTCTACTACCTTACATTTGCGTCCGTTATTATTACAAAGAATCGTTTGTCGGATAATCCTTCATCTCATTAGTTTATGCTACTGTTTACACTGGTGAAAGCTGAAGTGAGAGTTTAGCGGCAACGACCTGTAGTATTACTTGCGGACGCTCCTAAGCTATTGGAACGGGGTATAACTTAGTCAGTCAGGCAGGACAAATATTTTTAGTTATAATTTAATCTTTAGTAATTAGAAAAAACTGCTAGTAACTTTATAAATTTTGTAATAACTGTTAAATCGTAAAATAACCGAATATAAGAAGATTTTTTTAAACTATAAAAAACAATCACAGTTTGTTTGTTTTAAAAATAAACATTTCGCCTGAAAATGATTGGGGGCTGATTGTGCTCAATCTATATCAAATGCTTTCAACGAAACGTATACCAAATGCAATATGAAAAGAATAATATAATATTACATGGAAGCTTGTATTTAGAGTTATAATAATTATTAACTAAGCACAACATGTTTTATAACAAAAACTGAACAAACAATAGACTAATACTATGGACTGGTGAGTATCTATATCAACGCTTGCGATAGGTACTGATTTGGATCAGTTAAGCTATCGCTAGATCGCTTACAGCGGTCTACAGATAGCTCAACTATGATGTACAGTTGAGTTCATGTGTATTTTGTACATAATATATTGTTAGTAATATATATTACTCAATTTAGTATTTTTTTCAATAAAACTAGCCAGGCAAAAGCTCAAAGTTTAATTATCAGATTTAGTTTGAATTTCTAAGTACCTAAATCGTTCCATAGATTCATAAACTTTGTGTAAAACAAAAGCGAGCTAGACCGAGTTGGACATAGAATAACCACCACATAATAAGACAATACAGAATCATGATCATAAATAATATTTATCGACATACCTATTATAAGTGAGGCGGCTTGCGGCATCGGCAGGGCGGCGGGCGGCCGGCGATCTGTAAACAGTGGTTAGGGACGCGCCGCGGCCGCCGGCACTTGCCTCCGCGGCACTGCGCTATATTTATCCGCTGGAAGTGACGCGAGGCTAAATCCGTCGGCGCCCGATGCCGGCCTCCTGCAACCACAACCACGTCACCGAGTGCCGCGGCCGGCGCCGCTGCACGTCCTCGGTCTAACCCGTCTTTGCCTATGTGCATTTCGCAAGGCCCAATTCGCACAAAAACACTCGCTTACGCTCTCTACAAAATTCTTAAAAGATTCTCACCTGAGCTTAGTCTCTCAATAGGACTTGTGCGCCGGGGCAGGGGCGGCTGCCACGCATGCTTGATGATGGTAGTAGGAGGGCTGCGGCGTGCGGTAGTGATGAGTGTGCGGTGGCGAGGCCCGGTACGCATCCGGTGGAGGCGAGCCACCGCGGAAGTTAGCAAGTTGGCAGCTTGGCGGCTCGAACAGGTCTCGGAAGGAAGGCGGCAGTTGGTCGGGCATGGGCTCTGGTGCTGCGTACCATCCGGAGGTGGCGGCCCGGAACTCCTCGGCCGCCAATGAATAAGGCTGCGGCGAGCAGTAGACGGCGGCAGGCGGAAGACGTGGCTCACTGAACTCGTCAAGCGCGTCAGGCGCGGGTTTGTCATAACGTGAGCAATCAGAGGGCGCACCGGGTTCGCGTTTGGGCCGACATTCGAAGAGGCGCGGCTTCACATCGGGCTTCACGTCACGTTGCTGGCCGAGCGCATCTGCTGCTGAAAGAGCCTCCTGTGCGGCCAGAGCCTCCTGTGCCTGCTGCAGTTGCTGCTGGCGCTTTATCGCCTCCTCCTTCTCTTTTAAAGCATCTTTCTTTTTGAATCGGCGCCTCCGACGCAAGTACGATCCATTATCGAACATATTGTACGAGTCGGGATCCAGAGTCCAATAGCTTCCTTTGCCTGGCTTCTTGTCGTCTCTCGCGACTTTGACGAAGCACTCATTGAGACTTAAATTGTGTCTAATAGAGTTTTGCCAGCCTTGCTTGTTCTCTCTGTAGTAAGGAAAGCGCTCCATGATAAACTGATAAATGCCGTTAAGCGTGATTCGGCGGTCAGGCGCATTTTGGATGGCCATGGCGATGAGCGCGATGTAGGAGTAGGGAGGCTTGACCATGTCCTTAGGCGCACCGACGTGCTGCTGGTGCGGATGCAGGTACGGAGCGCCATACCCGTAGCGGTACTGCTCGTAAGCATAGGGCGCCACGCCGCCCGAATACCCGCCAGCGGTGCCTCCACGGTACGCGTATGGGCTCTGCTCACCGAACAGCGCATGCATCTTGCGGACTCGCGTTCACTCAACTCGCATATCACACCGGAGCGCGAAATCCTGAGCGATGTTGCTCTTTCGGCAACAAAACGAAGACTGACTGATTTTGTTTAGATTCACAACAAGGCCCGTTTACATAGCGGACGCTAACCGAGAGGCGAATGAGCGGAGCCGGGGCGCAGTCGTTCATGGAGCTTTGCCCCGCCTTCTGCAGCCGTTGCTCTCTGGCACCCGGGAAACGAGCCTGCGTCCCACTCGCACGCACGCGCAAAGCTTGTCGCACGCCCAGGTCGCGGTTGCAGGCGGAGCCCTCATGCTGCTTAAAGTCCAGCCCCTTTCAGTATTTTTTTCACCCTGCTTTTGTGTCCTTTTATTCGCTGTAGCAAATAGTCTCCTTTCCATATCCGGCATCCAACGTGGTTAGGCCGATTGAGTAAGTAGGTAGGTACGAATTTAAAGGAATTTGAAAATTTTCTGTACAAACGAAGCCTACGGCCTTTTCATCTTGCCGCCATAGTAAGGTATTGTGCAAAGAAAAAACTACACATAAGTAGTACTAACCTACGTAGATAGACGCAGGGAAGTTGTATAAATATTTTCACATAGAACGTATTTTTCATGAAAAAATTTAGTAACTAGGTAAATATATTTGACGAAGATACAATTTTACTATAACCTAAGTATTAGAATCCAAAATAAATTAATTGATAGATAATATTATATTACGCAGTAAGTACCTGCTACGCTCCTAGGCACGTAGATATACCTAGTACGTATGTACTATTACCTATTTTCATACTTTTATATTTACTTTTCATACCCTATTTATAAAACTGTATATAGTTCCTAGAACAGGATTTAACATGGAGAAATCTTAAAAGTTGATGTTAGCCTCTCAGCGCTAACTATCTTCTGGCTCACTCATCTAATGGAGGTACCACGGGGTTTGATATACGATCCCTTTTTATTCTTAGTTTATGTAAATGACCTCCCCTTTATAAAAAAATATATGTACTTTTTGCTGATGATTTGCCTCTTTGGTCTTTAAAGTCAACAGATTTAAGAATGATTACGGTGACGTGAATGCAGCTTTGTCGCAGGTTTTTAACTGGTTCACCGTTAGTAATTTTTAATTGCTTTTGCATAATACTAGTAAAACTAAATGTATTAAGTTTACTTTGCCTAATGTGGTCCTATGCCCAGCTTAGTTAGAGTGTGGTACTCAAATCTTTTTGGCCTCCGGTCTGAATGCACAACTGACCTAAAACCAATAGTATATCTTTGCTCATTGTTAAAATTTTGTAAGACCGTATTGAATAAACGTTTTTATTATTATTATTAAATATTGTAGTAAATGGGGAATCACTTAGTCTGGTAGATTCCACTACTTTCTTAAGAATTAATATTGATTTTGTAAAAGTATCATACAATAAAACTGTGGGAACCAAGCCGTAAGCTTGTTGCCTGTTCTTCTATAGGCATTGTCGTGCGCACCTAGCTGCAAGACGTTTCGAGATGATCCCTGCGGATACCTATTACTGAATAAATGCTTTTTGACTTTGACTTTGATCAGCACTTACCTACCATTCTGGTCAATACATAGTCGGTCAAAAAAAGACATGGTCAATACATGCATAATTACAAAGCCACGGGTTTCCTTACTGTATTTTCTCTCATGGTAATAATCGCGAGTGAATTTGTTTGCGAGGAAGTAATGCTCATATTTGTTAAAGATAAAGATAAAGATATTTATTTGCCAAAAAACATGTGTAGACTAAATAGGTAACAAATAATTAAAGAGAAACAACATGTTTGACCAGTTACGGTATGCAAAAATAAGTAGAGAGATGGCATGCAACACAAGGAATAAACTACAATTTATCATTAAAATATTCGTCAAGACTATAATAACATTTTGAAATTAATAATATTTTTACTTTTTGTTTAAAGGTCTTATCATTCAGGTCTCTGTACAGTTTAGGCAATTTGTTATATATTTTAGGAGCAATACTAACAACACTTTTCTGCATTAGTAAATTTGTTGCAAAGGTTTTTTGTTATAGGTTGTTATAGCGGCAACAAAAATACATCATCTGTGAAAATTTGAACTCACGGTTTATGAGATACAGCCTGGTGATAGATAAACAGGCAGTGGGGTCTTAGTAATTGGGTGCTGTTTTACCCCTTAGGTACGGAACCCTAAAAAGCATCTCGTTTACTTGGCTTTATTTTTAGAATGTCGTAGGTTTACTAGTACTAATCAAAACATTTAAAATACTGTGTATCCACCTAGAATACGCTTCCCAGGTATGGAATCCAAGGTACGATGTACTCCGCACGAAGAATAGAGTCCAAAAGAGGTTTTTTCAGTACTTGCAGAAACGAGCTTGTATTTATATCCCTGATTATAAGACTAGATATCGCAAGTTTTACTTTCTTCTCCTTAACTAACGCAGAGAAAGGGCTGATTTGACTTAACTATTATTAATATAGCAAACGGCACTGTTGATTGCCCGGAGCTCCTTGAGCAAATAAGACTGCGCACATGCACGGTTGCACTAAGAAAACCGAAAACTCTTTACTTTCCTATTAGGATCAATTATAGACAGCATGCATTTGTGGACTTCATGCTCGTTGTAGGTAATAAAGGAGATTTCCTAGAAAATTACGAAGCAAAATGAGATAGGTTTTGCATTCAAATATCCAAGAACAAATAAAATTGAAATTTCGCATTCTAATCCGATTAAAATATTGTTTTAAATTCATATTCCAATTTTCTTGTATCCAATACTCTTTGTATTGCATTGCACTTCATGTGATTTCAATGTTTTTTTCTGTGGCAAAATTGTCCACAAGACGGACATTGTGGACAATTTTACCAATGTCAAGTGGGTTGGACAAAATACTTCTTAGTCAAGTCGAGTCGGTAAAAAAAGTAAAGTCGGCTGTCATTGGTTTTGAAGAAAAAGATGGCGTTTTTCTTCAAAACCAAAGGGAAGACATTTTCGTTCAAATCAGGATGCCACATAACAAACACACTTTCATTTCAATTGTTCACACTTGTGCTAAGACCTCAAGAAATGATGATTAAAATACCACCCAAATTACCCATCAGAACTTAAAATAACACAAGAAAATCAATTAAAATGAAAATACAATGTTGCTTCCAAAGATGAAAGAAAACGAATCCGATTTCAACGTCAATAAGATCGGATTGAGTTTTCAAACATGTGTCAAAATAATTAAAAGCACTAAGGAGTACTTATATCAACTTCGATGCAAATAACCACCAATATAACTTTCTACCCCTTTTTAATCCCGTTAGGCGATGAGTTTCAATAAAATACGAAACACGTCTTCCATCAATTCTGTATAAACAAAATTTGAATCTGATTGGATCCAGGAATCACGTTGTCCCATACAAACTTTGCCCCTGTTTTCACCCTCTTCAGGGTAGAATTTTAGAAAATTATTTCATAACGGATGCCTATACGTCATACTAAGAACAAACCCTCCAAGTTTTAGGTCTCTACGATCAGCGGTTTAGGCTGTGCGTTGATCCGTCAGTAAGTTTAGATAGATAAATATTTTGAAGTCTAAAGCTAATCACATAATGTTACATATTTATAGTAATTATTTCAGTTTTTTTTATTTTATTAATAAGTCGTCAACTTACTTTTACTACTATTATTTTTAAGTAACTACCTACTTATACATCTATCTGCGGAAACTTGTAATTCAACAAACATGTACCTACTGGTCCAGACATATTCTCCATTCTCATTTAAATTTTTGTAAACCTAGCTGTTAGTTTCTTAATTTTTTGTAGATAAATAAAATTATTTTAAAAAATTACCTTCCATGGATGTAATGACAAAAGCTTCTTCTGAGTGGCTGAGTAGGTATCTACTGAACACCGAAACTGCGATCATCAACCCACCTGCCAACTATGCTATGGAGTAAGCCTATGTGTCCAGCATTGAACTTATTTAGGCTGATGATGTACAAAATAAGTGATAACGATCTTCAGACAATTTTTTAATCCTAATTCTACGGTCAAACCATCACCGAAGAGAAAGAGATAGAGAGCATGCACACGTGAGGACAGAGAAGCTTAGCCTAGGCTTCAACCTTTCTACTTGTAGTTATCTATCCAAAAGTAATAATAATAATAATAATGCTGGACAATCCACGCAGCATCATCTAACCCCAAGCTAACCAGAGCTTGTGTTATGGGTACTAAAATGATTGATTAAGTACATATTTTTATCATGCATAGAAAACGTCCAGAACACCCGAAATGAATATTTGCAGATCGTACAAACATTTATCCCAAGGCAGGAATTGAACTCGCGACCTCCTGCGTCGCAGGCGGACATTCGTCCGCCGCGCCACAGTGTCGTCAAAAGTGTTTTCACAGAAATATTTATTCTCAATTAAAGCCCTTGTTGATCTTGGTAATCCCTACAAAGGTCTCAATAATTACCTATTCAGCTTATCGTCGGAAGTCGTAACAGCGCGTTGGTGTTGACACAAGCGAGTGAAGAAAAAACTAACAAATTAAAGAGGGGATCACTTATGTTCCTTTAGAGTCCCGAGCTTGAACGCATATTGCGGCTAGGATAGGAAGGCTAAAAGCAAAAAATATAAATTAAATTAGCGAAACGCGCGTAACTTCGTTTGTTAAGTATTCGTTATTTTCGTTGGTAGGTACAATAGTAATAATAATTTCAGAAATTTCTTTCTTAGTACACCTCTACGCACCAAGTTGAATTTGACCTGAAAATTTTAAATCACGACCAGTGGTTTAGTCTGTGCGTTGTCTGTATGTCAGTCAGTCAGTCAGTCAGTCAGGGATAACCTACCTATTAGATTGTGCTAAAAACGCAATAATTTTCAAAATAAATAAAAAGATACTTAATAAAATAAAAACCTACTGCCAAAAGGATGTAAACAAGCCTAGGTTAGGTATAGGTACATATAGGTTTTTTTTTATGTGATTGCTGATGGAACAAGCAGATGGCCCTCCTGATGATAAGCAGTTACCATCGCCTATAGCAAAGCATTGCACGATCGTTAAGAACGTGCCCTACAATGCACTGCTTTGCGTTCATCAACCTGAGGCATATAGTCGCCTCATTCTTGTCACGTCCCGTCATTTTTTGCGACGGTTAAAATTTTTGCGCACTATAACGTTGAGTGACGCTAGATCGGGACATGTCCCGATCTAGCGTCATTTAGCGTCTAGTGAGTGGCTGATCTTAGAGCCTTTTGGTTAAAAGTAGGTACAGTTAAAAGTACACCCGCACGAGCCTATGGTTTCAGTGTTTTCATTGAGTACCTATATTTGGAGAAATAAAATATACCAGGTAGCTAACAAAAATAACTATTCGGGTTAACTCGTATTTTCAAGCTCGCAAACCGAAATCCGGTATCCGCAAAACGAAAAAAACCCAGAACCCGCCCTCTGGTAAACCACATCAAGCTGTGGGTGAAACCTAGCAGGTAAAAGGACTGTGAACATTCTACTATGTATGGGTCGCCGGTCTTTAGACTTGTTGAGGAGGTTATGGTGATCACCATTGCCAAATTTTTTGGATTCTCTGTACTACAAATATGTACAACTAAGTTAATCTATGACTATTATTTAGGTATGTACAATAAAAACAAAGATGCACTGCACAGTGGCGCTAGTAGGTACATTAGTACTGATGATTGTAGTCATAAAATAACTGAAGTAGTACTCGAGGTCGCCAACAGATGGCGTTAATAGAGAGTATACGGCATAAAATAGCGGCCGCTCGTAGCTTCGCCCGCGTGGCAGTTTTTTCCCGTTCCCGTTATTTTTTCGGGATAAAAAGTATATGTCTAAGCCTATATGTTAATCCAGGTTACAATATATAATTATTCCAAAATTCATCCAAATCGGTCCACTGGTTAGAGCGTGAAAGAGTAACAAACATACATCCATCCATCCATCCATAGCTACTTACAAACTTTCGCGTTTATAATATTAGTAGGATAGTAGGTAGGTACCTTTTTCTCTGTGGTTTCGGGATTTTGTTTTGTTAGGTTTGGACTTTGACATTTTTGGCCAGTTACGCAGTAAGGGGGCCACGGAATCGGGTGATGCAGGTGTAGGGGCAGCGGTGGCGCGGCGGCCACCTGACAGCAGTGTCAGGTCCAAGTACAGTCCGACCAGAAAGAGTAGAAATTAATTATCGAGGAACTAAAATTTTCTTTGAACTGGCAACTCTTTATGAAACTGGCCAGTGTGGCCGCTGTAGTAAATTTGTCGCCAGATTCAGCTTTTCTTTGCAAAATTAAATGATGTACGTATTTTTGTTAAAGTGTTTCATCTTAAGATTACCTACTTTTCCTTAAAGGTAAAGGTAAAGGCTAAAAAGGTATATGTATTTAAAAATCATGCTTTATTAAAAGAATCAAGCATTCACAAAGTTTTATTGACTTATTAATATACAATTTGCAACCACCTAATGATAAAACAAAAAATATTGGTATTTATATAATATAATATAGGTATGATGTGATTTATTAAAAAATCAGACACGTAAAAATAATTTCTTGAAATCTTTTTTAAATATACGTTGGACTAACCAGAATAATTTTCCGCTAGCGGAAACACTGCGACTTGGGCCGAGCTATTTTGAAGTGTAATCCTATAATTTTGATACTTTACCTATGTTTTACTGCAGGAAAATCTGAAAGCACGGTTAAGAGGATTGTAAATGAAGGCAAAAAAATTGTTGAAAATTTGGTACTCCCGCCAAGCACAGACAAATGGTGGACCTACGAAAGTGCTGGATAATTTTGATATCAGTGCTATCAGGCAATACATTCATCTTTTTAATTCAGTTAAGGAAGAAGTTCCTACATTGTTTACAAAGAAAATTATAGCTAATACAAGTATTTATAATTGGTATGTACAAAATACATATGAAACAGTTGAGCTATCTACAGACCGTTGCAAACGATCTAAAGGTAGCTCAACTGATCCAGATCAGTGCCAATCCCTTCATTGTTAGATTAGATTCTTATTCAGGACAAACCTTTACCTGATAAGCATAAAATGTTTGTTGTAAAATTTGATAAAATTAGAACTGTGCAACGTGTTATTAATATAACATTTAAAATATCAAGTATCAAAGCGTTCTGCCATACAATATGGTGATGCCATGTAAACGATAGTGGCGCCCTCATTTATTTTCTACTCTTTCCTGGTCGGACTGTAATCAAATCTATTTGAAATTATATTGTCATCCTGGCATAAGTATTCCACACTATTATTTGTGTGAGATAATAATTTGTAGCATGTGCAAAGTTTTTTTACTATTTAGGTATATACATTTTCGGCCGTTGTAGCAAAAATCGGCCCCTAGCAAATTGAGTTTTAGCTTCTTTTGAGAGCTCGCGCTGGCAATACTGACCAGTAAATTCTTTCTAGGTGTAGGTTTACACCGTCACACAAACAAAATTAAATGTTCTACGCCTACGGTGCGTGTATGGATGGATAACAACTATCATGGGTGTTGGTGTAGTAGTAGTTTTTTTTCTGTGCTGGTGACGGAGGAATATTATTAGTGTGCTGGCTTCGCCGCTACCGCTATCCTAGCGTAACTGTAGCTGTTGATGCCATTGCTTTTGGTAATGGAACTATCTAATGTTATTGGTGCCGGTTTTCAAATACATAGAATATGTTTTAATCAATAAATATACGTAACAATCTAAGTACTAAATTGTTGCGCCGCCGCCCTTCAGCCTGCCATCGCGCGCGACTTTCAGTTCGGTTTTCAGCAAATTCATTCAATTTATTTGTGAAGCAACTGGTTATCTACACGTAGGTACCTTCTGAATCATAATGATGAAAATCTGTAGTTGCAAGAGTCTGACTAACCAACCAAATATCAATAATATTCCTACGGAAATGTTATTCCTCTTGTTCAAGTACTTGTCACCGAAAGAGGTAGTGGCGTGTCGCCGAGTTTGCTACAGATGGATGGATGTCATCGACGCATATCTTAAAAACGATCGCGTATGGGAAAGATTCTGTAAGTTTGATTACAAGACTGCTTATCAGCAAGCAATGTTTAAGTCCCCAAACATCACTACTTGGTTTGAAGTTTACAGAAGTCTCTCAGTCTGGTCACAGTTACCACTTGCTCAGGATTCGATGCAGGAGCTCTGTAATAGTAACACATTCGATGATGAGATACGGAACATAGTTGTTCAAGAGCGTGGTATTTTAATGGTCCATAAAAGAAATGGAATTTTCTACCATGACATAGAAACCTTACAGGTAGCTGACCGCAAAGCCATTGCTGGACAGTACAAATCAATATTAGAACTGGAAGATATTGTGATCATGCTTGGTTGGAACTCAGAGCTTCATTTGATCAAAAAATCTAACCACAACTGGAGTTCTGACCTTTCGCTCGATATTGGTCATGATAATGAAATATGGTTTCAAGATGTACAGACCTTTCTAGTTGGAGACAGGACCCTTTTCTACTACACCTACACTAAAAATGTATATGCATTCAATTTAGACAGTGATAATGCAGCACAGTGCATTGTCATGCATGAATCATTCTTCAAAAAGGATCCTCATTTGCTGGGTGCCTGGGGTTACAAAAAAGGCCGCTTATATTTCCTCTCGATGTCAGAAAATATGTACATGTACTCCAAAGGACAAGTGCGTCTGCGGTTTTATTTGTCTTCTGTTACTAACTTGATGGATTGCTTGTACCAACACAATATGCTGGAAAACCTGGATTGGCGTCATTACTACATCTTACTTTCGGATTTAGGACACCAAGAACACACTGGACTTCTACGGAGCATCAGTACGATGAAAATCCATAGAGATGATATTTTCTTTGTCGGCACACAATCCATTGTGACCATTCAAATGTACTACAAACCTTTTGTTAATGGAAGGTTGAATCTCAATGCATTTAGACCTTTAAAAGAATACAACTTATCTGATCATGTTCTTATTAAACCTATGCAGACAGTTTATCTGATTGTCAACAGTATCAAAGTTATAGAAACAAAGGAAGGGCATAAGGTATTGCTTTGCATGCAAGGGAAAATTTTAGTTTTTACCTTTAAACATGACTTTGATAGACCCTTATCAGGGGCTCTTGAATATTCTGCAGAACAATCTGATCTTCTGTTTTGAAAACCAGAACCAGAACACATTATGATTGCTTTGTAGATATATATTATATTTTTAGGATTCTTATACCTACATGTGACAGTGATCTCAATTTTAATATAAGTATACTTATTTCAATTTTTATACCTAAGGTCAACAAAATATAGCTATGTAAGCCTATATATCTATACTTACATATGAATATCTTGAAGGGCGAAATCATCAATTACACTAATTTATTATAATTACATGGAAATAATGAAAATTTTAAACCAACTTAAAATTGAAATCTAAGTACTTACATAAAAAAAAACAATATAAAATTTATAAAAATGTTTACAGCTTGGCTACCGTTTTTTTATATTATGATATTTTTACAAATTGATAATAATATAAATTATGAAACTCCAGTGTGGTGCCAATCTAACTCCTCACCATCACCTTGTCTTCTCAGTCACAATCTTTCCTAGAATTATGAAAATAAAAGTGGGGGTAGAATGAATCCACCTTGGATCCGATTTCTACTACTAATGGATACTCGTTAATAATTTGATTTTAATTATTTCTAATACATTTCTATTTTTATCTTATATATGTATTCTGAATTAGGATTAAATACCTAGTCATGTAATGTAGGAACCTAGTAAGTAAGTAGGTAACGGTAGCCTCGACTGCAGAGGTGCTACCGCTACCTGGAAAGTTTTCCGGGAGTTTTGAAAATTGGTCATTTTGTAGTTTACCGAGCTCTTACGAAATTTTCATTTAACCACCGTATCTTTTTCCCTCCCGCCGCCATATTGGAAAACGTTTCAGGTGGGTTACCTTGAACGTAACGGTTTTCAAGCACCAAATATCATAATTTGACTTCCAACAAGGGATAGAATCAGAAACGAGGAAATCCGTAGAAGAACCAAGGCCACCGACATAGCTCTCAGAATCAGTAAGTTGGAGCGGCAATGGTCAGGCCATATAGCTCGTAGAACCAACAACCGTTGGGAAATAAAGGTTCTTGAATGGCGACCGAACCTAATTCACGAATCGGAAGACGAGGCGTAGGATGTCCTCCTACCCGATGGACTTACGACATTGTTAGGACCGCGGCAAGTCGATGGATGGAAAGGGCTCAGAATCGTTCTTCCTGGAAACGTATAGGGGAGGCCTATGTCTAGCAGTGGACTTCTACAGGCTCTTGATGATGATGTAGATGCCATACTTTTTCAGTTACTTTTTATAAAATTAAATGAAGTTGTACTTTTTACTATGTCGTAGAGGTGTATACCTGCCTAGGTGCTGTACCTACCTACTATACCATCATATTTTATTATCAATCTATATATATAAAAGAAAGTCGTGTTAGTTACTTCACTTATAACTCAAGAACGGCTGAACCGATTTAGCTGAAAATTGGCAGGGAGGTAGTTTAGAGCCAGGAGAAGGACATAGGATACTTTTTATCCCGAAAAAATAACGGGAACGGGAAAAAACTGCCACGCGGGTGAAGCTGCGGGCGGCCGCTAGTAGGTAATAAAAGGTAGTACCTAGGTAGGTAGGTAGGACCTAAGTACTTACCAAATAATAGTGTAACACCCTAGCTATGCTATTCATTTTAAGACCTATTGGTAAGGTATCAGTAAGGAGATAGGTACTTAGGTACCTAGCTGTAACCTACATTAAATAATTATTTAAGTACTTACTATTATATTTATACCTATGCAAATGTAGATATGCATAGGTAGGTACAGTCAGCTGCACTAGAATGTATACAGTTTGTAACTTTCAAAATAATTTCACAGCGCAGCTTTGCTAAAAATATTTACTTACACTCATATAATAAGTAAGGTCATCAACTAATTTCATGACTTTATAGTTTTTGAGGTGCAGGAGTTCTTTGTTATGCTGTAATACTGTTGTGTAAGTTACAAATTGTATACATTCTAGTGCAGCTGACTGTACCTAATTAATAAAAAAACATGTAGACTGAAAGTTCTTAATACTATTAGAAGTACCTACCATAATAATTATAGGTATACTTACGTAGATACTTTGTAGTTATAACCATAAATAATAAGTACCTACTAAGCTTTTAACGATCAATAAAAAATGTTTCATCATCTATACTTACTTGAGTTTTCGTCTGGGAAGTACCTACTACCGAGACTTATCACCCGTATGTGTCAGGATGATGGACACAGAGCAGTGCATCGTAGGGCACGTTCATGACAAACGTGACCTGCGAAGCAGTTTGATATAAGTACCTAGTTACATAATAATAATGTTGGACAATCCACTCAGCATCATCTAGCCCCAAGCTAAGCAGAGCTTGTGTTATGAGTACTAGATGACTGATATACTTTAATACAATACATTACATGCATAGTTTTTTTTTTATCATACAAAGAAAATACCCAGAACACCCGGAATAAATATTTGCAAATCGTACAAATATTTATCCCTAGGCGGGAATCGAACCCGCAACGTCCTGCGTCGCAGGCGGACATTCGGCCGCCGCGTTACATCGGTTGTCAAAGTACATGGTAAATGGTAACCATTTAACATCAGGTGGGCCGCCCACCTGATGTTAAATGGTTAACCTGATGTTAAACGCCCAACGTGGGCGACCTGCTTGTTCCATCAGCAAGCCAATAAAAACTCGTTTAAATCTTATTGAGGTAATAGGGTGAAGGTACTACCATATGCTTACATTAACCTAGCTTAGTGGAGTCGGATCCTCCGAGAATAGTGAGTGCAAACGAAGCTTGTAAGGGCCTTCACATCAAATTCCATGGTTCTTCTATTGCCAAGGTAAGGGTAGTCCCGTGGGCGTACCAGACTGGTGTAGGGTGTAGGTAGGTACCTACTTACCTTAGATCAAATTAATAATTATACATTATTTTTCACGGCCTGGAAAGCACAACCATGGAAAATACGGCTTTGAATTTGCAACCAATTCTTGTCTGAGTTTCCACGGTTGTGAAATCAAGTACATCTATTTTATAATCTCATGGCTGTACCTAAAAAACCACCATCCAAGAAAAACACTCACGCTTACACACCTGTCTCCTTTTTTAACTGATTAATGTCAACCCGCATCACTTCACGCGGGCTTTATGTACACAGTCGTTTCTCTAGTCCCGTCGTGTTAAGGTGCGTCGCTCACTAGTAAGTCAAGGCACGGTCAAGGTGCTGCCTCTATGTAGAATCGAGCCGCAGGCGGCTATTCTTCTTTCACACATTCAGCTTCCTATGAAGTCCCTGACTACTGAGCTAGGTACAATAACCTGTGTTACAGAAGTCAGTGTCTTCTCCCATTATTGGTACATTATTATGTGAAATAAACATTGGTATAACCAAGCAAGTAGAAGGCACATTTTTAGTCCTATTAAATGATAAATATATTTATACCTAATACAAAGTAAAATAAAGATAAGTCAAGTATCCCAAAGAGAAAAAAAAAAAGATGTTGAGGGAGATTGAGAGGGATCTTGGAGTTATGTATGGTGTGAGAGTGTGTGGGTGGGGGTGTGTGGGTGGGGGTGGGTGTGGGTGGGCTAGGGTGTGTGTGGGGTGGGTGTGTGGGTGGGGGTGTGTCAGTGTGTGTGGTGATTACTAAAATACTTTCATTTCATTGTCTCCAGTAATAGTTCAGTATCCTTATAATTTAGGTTTAACAACCAATTCTTAATCTTAAGTTTGGTCATGTGATTTGGGAGTGGGTGTATGTTTAGTAACTTATTAACTTTATTGTATAAGTGAGTAGCCATGGAAGGACGCTGACGTCTTGCAAATACAGTACGACATTTGACAGGTGTGGAAACGTTATTTATAACACGATTTTTTACGTATTTGTCTTTGTTATATGGAGTGGCTTTATGTTGTTTTGTCACAATTTTAAATACGTAAAGTTGTCGAACAGTCAGTACCTGACACTTCTCATAGAGATTTTGCGTTGGGAACCTGTAAGGGCTAAATGTCATAACCTTAAGTAAAGAACGTTGCGCCCTTTCTAGCTGCAGCATATAAGTTTTGCATGCCCCCCCCCCAGGTTTCAACACAGTATCCTATGATGGACTGAGCAAGCGCGTAATAAACTTTGCGCAACAGATCAAAATCAGCAGCTTGTCTCAGCTTTTTAAAGACCCAAATCAGTTTCCTAGCACGAGAAATGGTGACATCAATGTGTGGCTGCCAGCTAAGTCTACTATCTAACGTGACTCCAAGATATTTAACAGTTGGTGATTTAGCAATGACAAAGCATGAGCAGTTTGTATCCATTTGGTAGTTACAGGAGTGTATTTTGATATCGACATCATCAGTCGGTCTCAAGCTAGTCGCTGAGAATTGAGGATATGTAGTCTTGGAGAGATTAAGAGTCAATAGGTTAGCTTCAAGCCATATACCAACTTGATGCAGTCCCCTTTCGGCCGCAACACGAACCTCGTCCCAGGTCTTACCATGAAATACGATGGCTGTATCGTCTGCATATGTAATTATCTTTCCACTGGGAATTTCTTTCTGACAAAAGTCATTGATATATACTTACGAGAAAAAGACTTGGCCCGAGTATGCTGCCTTGTGGAACGCCAAAAACAATTGATGAGTCATTACTTATGTTTTTTCCTATTTTAACACGTTGCGTCCGGTCAGTCAGGAAGTATTTGTATATAGAGAGTGCACTACCACGGATGCCCATACGCTCTAACTTGTCCACAAGAGAAGGAATCGAAACAGTATCAAACGCTTTTGCCAAGTCGAGGAACACACCTAGACATTCCAATAGACATTGTGACAGAAAGGAGCGAAACGTAATGACAAAATGGCAGCAGAGTCGCCGCGTGTAGTCGGGCACGGCGGCGCCCCCCTCCCCGCCCCTCGTCTCGATTCCGGGCCGCCTGCGCATTTGCCCGTGCCGCAACTCAAGTATGTGAGCGAAGGGACACGGTATCAAATAGAAAATATCGATACTGTAGGTACTCATGAGTAGTATGTATCGAAAAAAAAGTATCGTAGGTACTCATAAATGTATCGAAACAAAAGTATCAAGTACTTTTCATAAGGCTTAATGCGCATAGGGCTAAGGTCCATATCAGTCAGTAAATAGCGTCAGTTCAACCTCAGTAGAACAAGACGTGAAAAACAGACCATAGCGTGTCGGACTCGTGCACGAAGGGTTCCGTACCATTATCTTTAATAGAAATGGCAAGAAAATCACAAGTGTTATGTGAGAGTCCCCTTAAATATTTATTTTATGCTGTTTTTAGTTTCTGTTGTTAAAGCGGCAGCAGAAATACATCATCTGTGAAAATTTCAACTCTCTTACTATCACGGTTCATGAGATACAGCCTGCTGAAAGACAGACAGACAGCGGAGTCTTAGTAATAGGGTCCCGTTTTACTCTTTAGGTACGAAACCTCGAAAACCAATCAGTATATTTTATACAAATTAAATAGGTACAGTTATAAAAAAAGACAACTGTAACTTCACAAATTATACACAATATTTTCCCTTTAGCAAAATGCACTGTATTTTGTTTATTGCTCAAATGTCTTACTCACGCACTCTCATGTAAGTCCCCATAATATATAAAACTATTCTGAATATTCAACCTGACCAGTAATAAATACGCAAGTTATTTTAGTGTGGCCGTCGCATCGGATGACAGAATTTCAAGGTTTATAGCAATCAAAAATTTTATGCTAACAGAGTTACATGAACGGGGGGCAGAAGTTACGTGATCAGCCCCCTGCCCCCCGTTCATGTAACTCTGTTAGCATCAAAATCCAGTCGCATGTGTCAAATATGACAGATTTTATATAGCAAATATGTCATATTTGACACATGCGACTGGATTTTGACGCTAACAGAGTTACATGAACGGGGGGCTGGCTATTGACCATTGGCGGTTTTTGGGATTACTTGCTGGTAACACTGAGTTTATTAGTTTATTACGTAGCACTGACGGGTAGGCACGCGCAGCGCAGCACAGCCGTGTGCGTAGGTTTACTAGATTCTCCAGCACACTTTGTTTTTCGTAACCTGTATTGTGTAAACGTGTAAAGTTTTCTTACTAAACAAATAGGTCCTAGCTAATCAAGATGAACGGAATGGGTGCTTAGAATTTGGTCCAAGGCAGCTTTAAATTTACATTGAGTGTTTTTTGTGGTGCTGCATAACTCCTTCGAGGTATGGCTATTCTACTTTTTGTATACTATAACATAAAGGTTTTTGGTGAACGAATTTATGGTTACTTGGTTACTTACCTAATAAATAATCAATTATACAAACGCGTTACAATTCGTGGAATCCATGACTTGACTACTAACTATAAGTTTTAATTAGGACGATCTATTTAATACTCGAAGCTTTTATCTTGATTAGGTATCTACCTTCCGTAAATGAAAAAAAAAATTGTTAGCAATTTTAGTTGGCTTAAATCGTTAGCTTTCTATTAAAAGAATACAGAGATTCCTAAATTAGACTTTGGCACCTGTTAAGTGTGTGTGCGTGCCTTGAAGACAACGCGTCATATACGTAGTTACGTACATACAACCACATTTAAATCCGGTCTAGTGCCATGTGTTTGTGAAACGATTATTAGCTTACATATTAGTTAGGTATATATATAGAGAAATAAAGACAACTAGGTCAGCCTAGTTCCAAGTCAGCTGTCCCATTTTCAGTAGTAAATACTGACCTATCCAAATTACAGAATTTTTGGTAGGTGACTAAGTAAAACAATAAAATTGTGATATAGGTAAATATTTGCCTAACAATTGAATTACTCTCTTGGCAATCCTTCCATTCTCAAGGATTTTCAGTACCCGAAACTTCAGTAAATACTAGTTTTTGGTAGGTACCCACTTACTTTATTTTAAAAGGAATTATTTTTCATTTCATACCCTTATTTGATAATGAATCAAAGTCTACTGCAAGTAGGCATAGACTTTTGAATTAGGTAGGTGATTCTGTTATTTCTTTGATGTCTGGGATAAGTGAACTATAATCCCTGGTAACACTATGTAGGTACAGTCAACTCTATCTACTTACCTATTTTATTTATTTTTTATTTTTATTTATTTATTCACCATATTTAAGTACAGTTTTATTAAACTAAAACCTAACATAACATACCTATCTATTCTATCATAAGCAAGCATATGCTATCTACACTGCGCAATATATATACATACCATACCAACCAACCATAAAATAAGGACTAAAGTAAGATACCTACTGTGCTCGCTCATCTGTCTAGCCTACCTAATTATATGTTTGGTGTATTTGTGGTGTATCTGTGTCAGTGTTAATGTGTCAAATAAATAATTTTCTATTCTATTCTATTCTACATAAATATTGGCAGTAATTTTGCACAATGTCATCTAGCTCGAAACTAATCAAAGCTTGTATTATGGGAACCTGATAACCGATTGTTTTTGTTTTTTTTTTGTTAATATAGACCGCCCGTTGTACTCAGTGCTTATAATTATTTCTATTGTGTGTTTACTTCTTTGTGTACAATAAAGAGTTAATCTATCTATCTATCTATCTATAGTTAAGTATAATATATAGCAGCGATTTGCACGAAATACTACTTGGGGTTCGGTTACAAATTACAACTCGAGCAGTGTTTATTTATTTATTTATTTATTAGGCAACGCCAACAGTACAACATAATATACATTTTTAATGCAACTATAATAACTATACTCTATAAAATGTGTACCAATTACAGTGTTGCATAATACAAAAAAAACATACTGCAACCATAATTTGTAGGTTTAAAACACAATACTTTTTTAAATAATTTCAAGAGAGGCTTATGATTTATTTATATAAGAGACCTTTGAGAGGCCTGAGCCTTGAGCTTAGACAAATACTGGTTTAATTGGTCGCCTTTCAGTTTGACACGGTAGTCGAGTGGCCCAGATGAGATCTCAAGAGTTTATTCTCTTCTCAGGTGATAAACGATGGCGGAAGCTCATTCAGCCGTCGCGTTTTCATTCGCGATCACTCATGATGGCTGGGATGTAAACTTCGATCGCGAGGTGCTCTACCTTGTCTGGGAGTCAGGCCTTCGGTCGTGGAAGAAGCGCCTCGCCCGTTTCAGGGTAAGTACCGCATATGGGTTCGTTGTCGCCGCCCCTCCTCAGGCAGCCACTACGTGGTAATCTTGGCCCACCTGTCCGCATGCATCCGATTGATGTGACCCATTCCAATTTCAGCCAAGCATCAGCAGCATGAGTAGGTACATCAGCGATTCAAATTTGGTGGCGGCCCAGTAGAGTTCTGTCAGGCCTTTTGACTCCGAGCACACTGCGCTTCTATGGGGCGTGACGTTCTCACTCGGTGATTCTTTGCACCCCCTGACCTCACAATCGAGGGCCGTCACCATCAGCTCGATTTGAGTAGTCTTAGGGCCTCATGCTTCTTTTTGTCATCATAATGGGGGATTTGGTACTGGACCAGTATTTACGACACTGGTCCAGTACGGGTTGGTGGGTTGTCATATCCTCGTTCGTGTATCGGCAGAGCGCACCATGGGCCGGTGAGGTCGGCTTAGAATTAAAGATGTTAGTTGGAACCCCCCTTAAACCCCTATAAATAATAAAATAAAAACAAGATGATTCTGATTTTTTATACAGCTGATGTTAATGTGGAAAAGTTCTGCATCAGCAACAACCCTATATAATAGGGGGGCAATAAAGCTTAACTGAAGAGGGATCACAGTGAGTCCTTTCTTTCACAGAACAGCGTCAACAATGGAGTCTATCCTGGTCACCTGCAGACCCTGTACGTCCTGTGGTCTCTACTCGTGGCCGCGCATTTTGTTGGGTTCAATATACCCTTCGGACTAGTACAAAAAACTATCACAATTTTACCTGGGTAAGTCTTTTAGAATTTCCAAAGTTAATAAAGATAGTAAAAGTAAGTTAGTAGTCGAGCTCTTAGTAAAGGGCTCGTCTAGGGAAGTACTACCATAATACCTACTGCTGCTGCCAAGTAGCGTTGCTGTGTGCACCAAAATTGTAGGAAATTAGTGTAGTAAAGTTTGCAAACGCAGTGCTTTTTGCCGATACGGTTTTACTCACTATTTTGTACATTTTTATTGATGTCATATCGTCGTTTTCTATATGCACAAAACGTGGTTACATTCTAATAAAATAAAACATTTATAGGTATGGTCACGTGTCTGTAAATCAGAAATACATAGTACTTATATACCTGGTGTAATAAAACTACTTTCGAAAACTGAACCAGAGCATCCCGACCATGATTCTGATTACAAAAAAAAGTAAAAATTCAACAGTTTTTGTCTGTTTTTTTCCGTTGTCCAGTTTTTGTCCGTTTGATTTCGGCATCATCGAAAATACATAAAAAAATGAACTTATGTACTTATCTAATTATCTTATTTAAATACGCTTAAAAACCGCCGCCGCGGTGCGTTCGTTGACCGCTGTACGGAATACATCGCTGGTTGATAAATATGAATATTAGCAAAATAGTTTTATTACTCTAAATGTATTTGACTTTTAGCCAAGTGGTAGGTATTCTATAAGACCTTGGTGTAGGTAACTTTACACGTTCCTGGAGTATTCGGAAGTGGTCGTATTACACCCGGTATAAACTATCGGAAGTTCCAATTCAATACGTCGTTCTTGGTCTTATATTCATAAATGTGTTGCGTTGATATGATACAAATTTAATTTACAAGGTTATCAGCTTCGAAAACAATTTTGAAAGTCTGTCAGCTTGGTAATTTACTCCTTTTATAACAAGCATGTGACGCATAGGAACTCGGGTACTACTTGATAATGTACTACTTGTGACCCTTTAGTTCTTTATGTTTCTGGTGTAAACCTTTAGTTTATAAAATTAAAATATACTTAAATAAATATTTGTGAATATTTTTCTACACTTACATCATCTTCATCACACAAATGTTTGTCCTCAGTGGGGATCAAACCCACCTACAGCAGAGAAGGCAGAGCTATTACTAGTCTTTATTTTATTTAATTGTCTTTACGCAGTTATTAAGTCAATTGCTGTTCTAGGTCACGAACTGCAACTATTCCGAGTTGCATTTAACCGTCTCTGATAGATAGCGATCGCCTTGTATATCGCTTAGCAAGATAGCATATTTTGTAAAGATTTATAATATATGTAGTTTTTGTTCGCTACCCGTCATGTAAAGAGGTCAAAATAGTAATTCAGCAACCTAATATAGGTGGGTAATGCAACTTTGCTTACTATGTTAGTCACCCCAGACCTATTGTTTACTAACAAAAACATACGAGCAATAATGTCATTAGGCATATATCCACATTATTTCTTTGTAAGCAAATTGTAACGAGGGCGCTTGCATAAATATATCTGTGTTATTGACCTACTGTACCGTTTATGTAATACCTACATGAAACATCTAAACATGTCGCCTTTGTCGCTACGCAAATAAATGACATAAAAGCATTTATTCAAATTAAACTAGCTATGAAAATATTTGCCTTTTTCAAGTATTTATGTTTATTTTTCTCATATGATTGTTTTTTCCAGAGATTCGACGATGTGGCAAGTAGTTGCTTGCTTGCTGGCAGCTCTTTCAATGTGGCTTTCGGTTATATTCCTCATGCGGTACATGCTCAAACTACTGCTTATGTACAAGGTAAATATTATCACACATTGCTTAGTTTTTTAACAACATTCGTCTTATTTGGTGATATAATGTAGTATTTATTACTAGACCGTTGCTAAAAGCTTTATATATGAGAGCAGCGTATCCGTTTCCGTCGTATTTCAACCAGTTTTTATACTTTTAAGCCTTAAGCTTCCGGTCAAGTGGCGCCACCTGGCGGCCGCGCGCAGTTTTGCTTCGTAAAATGTACCGCGCCATCTTGAAACCATTGGCGTTTTGTTTTCCGTCGAAGCAACATGTGTCCAGCAGCTATCTCTGCGACGACAGTTGTTTAAAAATATTTTAAATCTGTTTCCTTATAGTGTTAATCTATTTAAAGTGATATTGTACTCTTCATACTGTGTAAAGGAATAAATCGTGAGTACCTTCTATTATAAAATAGTTGCGCGTGATCGATTCTTTTAACGATTTTTTCGTTGTGATCACGTGTCTTTGATTTAAAATTAACCAGTTTACTTGTACAGGCTTAGCATCTGTAACAATTTTAAATTTTTATTGTAGTCAAACCTGTTCGATTTTCAGTAAGATGAGTTTTAATTTTTTTTCAGTAAATTAGCCTTTGCGAAATATCAAACGTATTTATTTTGCAACAAATTAACCACAAGATATGGCTCCTACTACAATTAGTACCAGCCATAGCTCGGGTTTGAAGTATTTCCAGCAGAGCCT
The DNA here is from genome assembly GCA_947095575.1 of Electrophaes corylata. Taxonomy (NCBI): domain Eukaryota; kingdom Metazoa; phylum Arthropoda; class Insecta; order Lepidoptera; family Geometridae; genus Electrophaes; species Electrophaes corylata. Next base: position 5,735,572 of record OX352698.1, on the reverse strand, counting down.
ATTAATCTAGCCAAAAATGGAACTCCCACTGTTTTTGCCGTAAGATAACCTCACAACGTGGTTCGAACCCTCAAAACATTTTTATTGTCTGTTAATACGAATAGAAATATCATGCTGAGGCTATAATTAGTTTGGGTGGTTGGCTGGGAAATATAAATGAAATAAAATGAAATTAAATCGAATCATTTATTTGCTGAAGTATGGTGCTTACAGGTGAAATAACTTCCTAGACAGGCATTGTATTTACAAAGATTGTTAATGTTAAAGTTACGACAACTTTTATCAAGCTATCTGAAGTTCAGTGCTTTCCTTAGAAATTAAGATATTCTCGATATCCTAACGATGTACTATCATACTCTTCGGTAGTATAGTGGTAGGTAAGTATCCCCGCCTGTCACGCGGGAGACCGGGGTTCGATTCCCCGCCGACAAACTCCAGGTATAATAGACCTGGAAACAAACAAAAAGGGGAAAACGTCTTACGTCAGTTGACACTCTCTTATGCTTGTATAAAATAAATTTTTAATTTATTAATCTTTTAACAAAAATACTGCGGTATTGCATTTGTTATATTCTTAGGCTTTCCATGTAAGCGTTAATCTGAAGTATTAGCAAAGAGAAACCTTTATCTTCAACTTTGCTCTTTATTATTTTCATAAATTTTACGAGATCTTTTTTAACAAGTTTGCGGGTACTCAGCTAAAAGTAACAAATACATAAAGGTGTTATTACAAGCATAAGTGAATGCGTCACTGAGTAGAATACCCGTACAATTCCTACATTTCTCGGTACTTACCTACTTGGGTGCTTGAGTGCGAGCAAACCTGGAAAAGGTGCAAATCTTTTCTGAGCCAAAACTGGTTCTGGATGGTGAAATCCAATCGAATTTAATAACGACCACCCCTCGCGGGGGTAAGGCGTTTGTACAAGAACTGTGTTCTCGAAGGTGAAATCCAATCGAAGTTAATAACGACCACCCCTCGCGGGGGTAAGGCGTTTGTACAAGAACTGTGTTCTCGAACGTGAAATCCAATCGAAGTTAATAACGACCACCCCTCGCGGGGCAAGGCGTTTGTACAACTGTGTTCCATCGCTCGGAACTCAATGAACTTGTAATTATTCTGGCCATCTGAGGTACACAAAGACCTGTATCGTGTACATCTCATATTTTGGCCATCAATATCTGGTGGGTTCTTACTAGAAAATCCAAACCAAAAACGACCGCCCCTCGCGGGGGTAAGGCGTTTGTGTAACTGTGTTCCATCGTGTGGAAATCAATGAAGTTGTAACTAATCTGGCGTTCTAATGTACGCAAAGACCTGTATCGAGCACATCTAATTTTTGGCTATCAGTTTTTGGTGGTGTCTCACAGGAGAAAGCCAACCAATAACAGCCGCCCTTCACGGGGGTAAGGCGTTTGTACAACTGTGTTCCATCGCGTGGAACTCTTTAAACTTTTAATGACCCTGGCCTCCTGATACACGTACAAACGTGTATCAAGTACACCCTCGCGGGGTTGATGTCACCCTAACCACTTTCAATACAAGGGTCAACTCTCTGATGCTCAGTTTGAAAACTGTAAGTACACTGGCATAGTTTTATTTTATAATAAGAGGCTCGTCGCCCGTGGCGCGTGCCTTAAACATTTTAAAAGCGTCCCAAGTACGCTCTATGGCCCCGAGCGGGGTTAGAAACCAACATATAACATCTAGTAATAGTTGTTACTCGTAATGTTAACAAGAAAGCCAGTTAACACACTTCCACTCTCAATGAAAAGAAAGCACTAAAATAAAGATTTAAATATAAGCGTTGCCTTGTTTATGCATACCTCTTTTACACACTGTAAAAAATGGGTTACACATTTTAAAAGCATAGTACTTACAGTACAATGCTTTCACTTTCGTCATTTCTATTTCTAGTGGTGCAGTCTGATAGGTCAGCCTATCATCATCATCATCATCAGCCTATATTAGTCCACTGCTGGACGTAGGCCTCTCCCAAGACGTGCCACTAAGCCCGGTTTTCGGCTCTTCTCAGCCATTATTAGCCTTAGTATAATCCCAAAGCGCTACACGGTCATTTCTGTTTGCCAAGCCTTTTACCTGATAAGTATAACAAAGATTCCGGATTTTGTACAAAAACCTGGCGTATTATACAAAGTGAATTTTTCACGAGCGTACTTCAAGGTAGTAAAGTCCTATAGCTACTTTTTACACCTTATACAAAGAATTTGTTGAAAATACTTTACTTTTGTTGACCAGATGCCAAAATAATTTTTTGAAGATACTGTTTTTACCGAACGAGTTGGATGGCTAAGACAAAAGGTTAGCTATTGATATCGTTAATCGTGTGAATCTCTGCGATCACAAGTCAAAGTCATAAGGCATTTATTCCATGAAATCATAAAGATAACTTATAATTGTGCTAGAGCTAGGTGAATCGCATCAAAGTGTTGCCATGCTTTATTGAGATAGATAGATACATACTTTATTAAAATTGTATAGACTATAAATTTAAGAAACGCAATTTCTTCTAAAAAAGCTATCAGTTTATTAGATCAATTTCAAAGACTGATTTTTCCAAATTCATAAAATGCATTTTCTGAAAAAAAAAAAAAAAAAAAAAAAAAAAAACCTAGTGCCTGCTAGTTATTATACACGCTAGTCAGAGCCAAGCACCAAGCACTTACCTAGGCACAGTGCGACAAAAGGATTCACTCCGAGGACAATTCCGAGGAGGGAAAATTTACTAAAACATGAATAATTTCATAGGTAATCATGATTGTCCAAAATGTTCTAGGCAGGTATCAAATCATGCTGATAATTTTTAAGCCATCGCCATCCAGTATGGTATCTATTACCGGTCAGTGTGGTTTGCTAAGTGGCGAAATTTCAAACACTGACTTGTCCGGCTCTAAATCCGCATATTGCAATCTAGTGTAGACTACCTTCTCTTTATTATCTTATGAACATGTAATAAATTTTACAAATAGATTTATTTTAGTAAAAAATACGTGAGGATAGTACAACTATCCTTGAACTATTTCATGGTGCGTTCAGTGTTCTGCGAAACTATACTAACTCGCATAACAGCTCACATCATTTTACTATCATAAATATCCCTCGTAATATTTCCTCATGGGAAATTACATGTTGACGTGCGAAACTCAGTCTAAGCTGTGGAGAAAAATCTAGTTTACAGGATTTTCGTTGATTCACTGTAAGTGTGGGAATACGAGGAGAAATATGAAATACAGACCAATTGGTGTAATTACTGCCGCGCACTGCCATATACCATACATACCATACTGCCATATATTTTTAGCTCATGTATGCTTCGATAACATGTGGCGTGAAATCGTTAGTAGTACTGCATATGTTAAATTTATCTTTGTGAGTTATGATGACCCAGACGCTTGTCTCTTAAACTCTTACGTTTAGTTATACAACTGATTTTAAAAAAGTTTCCGGTTTGGGACGCTGACAAACTTACTTATATTTCAAATGATTCTATTGTCATTTATTAAAATAGTCGCACCACGCACGCTAACTCAGGAAGACACTTATATGATCAGCCCTTGCGATAAATCTTACTTGCAGTTGATCCTGTTTCACATTGGATCTAACAATAGTTCAAAATTAATATCCAAAATATATAATTTGGTTTCAATCATTACACTATTTACTGGTAATTCTAAACTCAAGATGAATCGTATTCACATTGGATCCTATTCCACATTAGATCTACTGATATTATCACTTTATTCGACAGTCGGTTCAAAACTGATTGCAGTAATTATTATAAATAATTCCGTTGAAAATTATTATCAGAATTACTGATAATTCTAATTCCAGTATATTTAGGAATAGAAGAAACTATAAGTGGAATAAAAGGCTTTACTCACTTATTATTTACAGTAGTAAAGTATAACATAAGGCCGCATTACGCACCGTCATAGCAAGCTAGGTCAAAATGTTGTATAGGGAGACTGCTACATGACACTTCCGTACTTTAGATCCACGATATCTACTAAGTGGGATCAAATATTATTTCCCGACAATTTTTTTGCCTGAGGGGTTTATCAATCAGATGGTGGGTACCAGCACATTCACATGTGATAGGTTATAAGCAAGTACCACTCCATTCTTACAAATCGTCCGGTTGAAGCAATAACTGAGCTTAATAACCCTTTCAAATAATAAAGTGTTAGTAGCATGATGATTTACGAAAACTTTCATTGTTTCTGATTATAATAAAATCTGATCTTATACAAGTAATTACACATTACAATTACAAGTAGTTATTGTAAATAACTGCAGCGATAGTAACTGATCTGTACACTACATATCAAGTACAATATATGATGTGTTAATAAGTTAATAAAACATAAATTTTAATTTTTTTATTCTTAGTAGGTACCTACCTACTTACTATTGTAAAATATTTTAATGTCACATTGGCGCTAGGTTACCACCTATTTCTTACAAGTGGCGACACCAGGCGATAACAAACAGGTCTCATATAAAGCTTTTAGCAACGGTCTAGTAATAAATAGCAACGTTTTACCTGAAATAAAACGTATATTTAATACTTACCTTGCTAAAAGCTTTCACTTTTATCTCTGCCTGGTGAAATTAAGCCAATGGTTTCAAGATGGCGCGGTACATTTTACGAAGCAAAACTGCGCGCGGCCGCCAGGTGGCGCCACTTGACCGGAAGCTTAAGGCTTAAAAGTATAAAAACTGGTTGAAATACGACGGAAACGGATACGCTGCTCTCATATATAAAGCTTTTAGCAAGGTAAGTATTAAATATACGTTTTATTTCAGGTAAAACGTTGCTATTCATTTTAAAATTGTTATATAACCCGTAAGCCACTATGTATGGAGACATAGCAGTTTAATTCAAATGTATGAAAACATGTGTTAGAAAGAGGATAGATACTAGTTCAAAAGCGAGCTATGCTAGTCTAAGAACCATACACCCGTACAGGTATAGTAGACTCCATAATCGATCCGATAAACATAGTAGTAGAGGAATTGTAAGTATTGTCCGCGAAACAATGCCTAGGTGTAACACACAGCGCTAATACCACAGAATACCTAATAGTCAACTAATTCTAATGCACGATCATTAATTATGTATTTACATAGAACATTCTCGGAATGTTTTTATAACGGCAAGTAAGTATCGTACATGACACACAAAGAAGACCCCTCTTTTGTTATGTCAACGTAGTCTCTATTTATCCATGAGTATCCACTCCTGAGTAGGTAAATATATCTCTTCTAAATATCGCTGATGATCTGCCTCAAGGTCATATTGGTCTGAATTCGATGACTGCAACCCGTCTATCGTGAAGTCCTATAGCACGGTTGCACACTGTCAAAAACGACGACGCCAAAATTGCCGTTGCTATCTTGCTTGACAGATTGTTTAAAATTTTTTGGATTTTTGATTTGTGCAAAGATCCCCTTGTACATTGTTCGGATGTCTTCGGACTGAGCTTACTGTACAGATAGTTAGGCAAACAAACTTTCGAGCTCACGGTTACCCTTCCGTTGTTGTTTCCATATAAAAGCACTTCATCATCATCAACGTCACTCAGTTAATAATAATAATAGAGTAATAATGCTGGACAATCCACACAGCATCATCTAGCCCCAAGCTAAGCAGAGCTTGTGTTATGGGTACTAGATGACTGATATGCTTAATACAATACATGCATAGATATTTTTTATTATGCATAGAAGGTACCCAGAACACCCGAAATAAAAATTTGCAGATTGCACGAACATTTATCCCAACGCGGGAATTGAACCCGTAACCTCTTGCGTCGCATCAAGTCGCATGCGGACATTCGCCCGCCGCGCCACATAGGTCGTCAAATTCATTCAACAGTTCATCAAGCACACTCGTTTTCTACTGGAGCGTAGGCTAAGCGGTGCGTTTTGACCTAAATAAGTAGGCGGAAATCGTCACCGACTTTGACGTCGCGACAATTATGTGCCTAGCCCTAAACTTTAATGTGGTCTATTTTTATCTGAACGACTGTCATTCGCATGAAAATGAAGAGAAAACACGTCTGTCTGTGCACAGTATCGGCTAGTTATGATCCTTTCATCAATGCACTAGATGATGGGCAGTAGCATCGGAGTTATGGTACACCCACATTGCGTATCAACCAAACCACCTGCCAAGCGCTACCTAGGGTCAAGATTAGGTAATAGAGAAGAGGTCAGGTTACGACACGTAAGGGACATCAGAACCATCAAACACAAATAACTCAATTGTTTGTGATACCCTTAAATTTTCTTTCGAGCACAATTATCTATCGGATCCAGCTTTTACAGAGGACTTACAAAAGTACTAAATACCTAGATATCTGAAAAGTTGTGTATGTGTACAAGGTATAAGCGTTACAGCAGTGATGTGTATTACACATATTGTGTAAATTCTAGGGATGGATGTACGAGTCCCGAGCTCCAGGGACCTCGATATCCCTCAAGACGAAACTATGGGTGAGCGTCGTCAAAGTGCTGTCCGGTTGGAATAAGCCCAAACTGTACAGTTTTCAAGGGTCTCTCCCAAGATTGCCGTTGCCGAAAGTCTCTGATACCATGAAAAGGGTGAGTTACTATTGTAAATTGATTTTATAAAACCCGCTCCCTGGCTGATATTGGATAAATTTTGGTCTTCAGCATATATAGATTCTTTGGCTTCAATCTCACCTGGTGGGTACTTTGCAAATCTGACTACCACGAAAAAGTTATTTCAGTTTTCGGGTTAATATATATGTCACTCACAAATAACGTGGTTTTCTATTGGTAAAATAATTTTCAAAATTGGTTCAGTCGATCAGTGATTATCCCCCTACAACCTCACAAACTCTAGTATATTGATTACCATCTCATTATTAGTAAGTGAACAGTGCACACCGAATAGTCCTGAATCAATACTAAAACTGATGTATAAATACAATCTCACATTTGTTTATGCTGTTCATTGACGAGGTTTATTTTTGTAATAAAATGTGTACTGTTATCTTATAGTATAATCGATCGTAATTCAAGTGAATGAAACTGTAGGGTTTTTTCAATACAAACGCATTCGATTACTACACTGTATGACAAAGCGTTGATATCTGCTAGTTTTTTTATAACTACCGTAAATTATTATTGTATGTATATGGATTGTTTAGTAAATTGTTCGAAAAATAATCTTATATTTGTATGCGTTACTGCTTACCATTGAGTCTTAACTCTTACGCATGGTGTAAGCTGAAAGCTTGCATATAGTCACATCTATGAATAAATTCGTGTCGATGACAAGTACCATTCATTATAAGGTAGATCTTAAAGTTGTCGATGTTTTAAAATCAGTCTTTTTGTTTCTAGTACCTGATCAGCGTCCGTCCATTACTAGACGATGATAACTACAAGAGGGTTGTGCAGCTAGCGACGGAGTTCGAAGAGACAGTTGCCGTAAAACTGCAGAGATACCTGGTTTTGAAATCATGGTAATGTATTAATTATCATAAGTAATTTCTACCCCAAGCCACTGTCGCCTTAACAAGCACATGTTCAAGTTAAAGCTCTCCGAGACACCAACCTGTAGGCTCTGCGGAGAGGCAGACGAATCGCCTCTTATTATTATTATTATTAAAATCCTCCAGTTCCTAACTGCTGCAGGGTTCAGTGGTGAACTATGAACGCCCTAATGAGGGGTGATACCTTAACAAGTAGGCGATCACAATAGGCCATATGGCCGCAGTGATACCAAAGCCGCAAAAATATAATTAAAAAAAAAAAAAACCCCAAGCCATAACTGGCAGGCCTCACAGCTGAGTTGATAGTAGAAGCTCTACCTACTGCGTTAGATTAGGTAATGAGGTCAATTTTCACCAAGGACAAATATTTTTATGTTGACGTTTGTTCTCAGCGTGATATCAAAATAGCACGAGTATGTTTTATCATATACAAAATAAATTAGGTGGGTATTCTAGGTATGCAGTTATTTGGTCCACATAGCTTTGCTTAGTCTAGAGCTAGATGAACGTCTGAAATGTCTTTCTGTGACTATACAAAAAAACACTAGTTTTTACATACAGATGAGTCGAATCTTTAAAAGGTTGTTGTCAAGTATATGTATATAGCCTCGATCGACAGCTTGAATATAAAAAGTAAAGGTCTGAATCAATATTATTGTTTCCTCAGCAAATAGTATAAAAACAATTTTTCGAAAAAATATTTTCTGCTCTGTGCTCGCGTTTGAAACTAATAAGTCTACTAACAAAGAGATAGGTTGCCACGAGCTGCAAGTAATATTATCAGCTTGATAGAGGTTAGACTGCGTCACTCGGCTCTCGTTATCACAATCCGTCTGGTTTCGCCGATATCCGGGTTACTAGCCGATAAGTAATGCTTGCGGGGAGCTCAAATAGGTCGAGTCCAATGATACCAAGCAACCAAAATGCGTTTTAAATCTCCTCGTATTAAAATATTTAGCTAATCAGGAATCATTAAAGATTACTAATGTAGATAATGCCTTAGTAAATGCAAAAAATAGATCAACTTTATTGATTACCACTACAAAGACAATCACATGGTTTAGCAGCTAAAAATAAATACTTAGGTAATGCAAAGAGTGGCCTTATCGCTAACAGCGATCTGTATCAGGCAACCGTTGGATGGACAGGACTGATTTTAAAAAGAGTAAGGGGGAGTTTTGTTTTAAAAAGAGTCGTTTGTTACGTTGTTATCACGGCTAAACTACTGAACCGAACTGGATGGCATTTGGAACTAAGATAGCTTGCGTTCTGAACACGGGCATAGAATAGTTTTTAATTTAGCTAGTTTTAAATTATAAAGAACAAGTTGTTTTCTTCCATAAACTTTACATAGTCGTTTATCAGCCAAAATATTTCTTGGATGTTTCTATGATGTATCGCAACTATATATATTTACAAATAAAATCCTCTTGGGAATGAAATTTGTTGCAGAAACAAGTAATTCTTTCATATCAATAAGCATCACACTATTTACATCTTTACTGTATCAAACTTTCTTTCATTTGGAAATATTAATTTGTTCAACTTGCTGCGATGGATGTATGTAACATACTGGTTACCCCACCCGATGTTAAGTGGTAACCATCACCTGTAACAAACTGTCAAGTCGCAAATCACGCACGTTCAGAACGTCCCCTACGATGCACTGCCCTGCGTCCATCAATTGAGGCATACTTATTTAGGCAAAGCTTATAACTATGGGAATCAGATAACTGATATGTTCTTGATGGAAATATAACACAAACTGTAGCGCAAAAAAGTGAGCTACTAACTAGCTGTGAGGAAAATAAACTAGGTTTTCCACCGTAGTATTGGTTGGCATCCGAAGCATAGAAACACTCGATAACTACGCTCAGGTTTAATGACCTTACTTATACAAGTCTGTCAAAAGATAAACAAGTTTAAAGGATTGCCATCTCTTATCAATGAGTAATAACAAACGGAGACATGAGATATTTTAAGCAATATTTAAATTTAAGTAGCGTTTATAAGTAGAAATAGCATCATGACCATAATCCCCAAGCACGGTAGATATCCCGTCCGTGGAATATAGATAGATATATAGACGTTATAAGTATGAAAGTTATATTTACTTGAAGACTTATAAGCATTTTTTGAAAATAAATATTATTTAAAATGACTCCTGCCATCTGTTTTAGTTGTAACTAGTGGAAACGCACGCGACTTTGTCCGTGTGCAGCTATTTTTTTTTTATTTTCCTACAAACGTCAACCTCCGCTTTCACTTCAATTCATTTCTTAGTACACCCCTACGCACTAAGACAAACCTACCCTGAACATTTCTAATCTCTACAACTAGGCCGTTTAGGCTGTGCGTTGTCTAATGTCAGTCAGGACAAAGATTTTAATAATTGGTATGCATTGTGTAACCGTGGGTTGAAATCAAATTCAGGGTTAAGAGTGATGTTATATAATTTGGCCAAAGCTTCGCCTCTGTTTAGTTTTTCATACAAACTCCCCCTCATTACTTATTGCTACCGCTTTTATACAGCCAAAAGATCGTTTACAATTCCAAAGTAGCACTACCGGTAGAATTCATACTTCTGTAATATCAATTTTATACTAATTCCATGAAATTAATATATCTAAATATGCGAACATTACTTATAAGATTTATGATAATTATTAAAACAATTATAGTAAGACTTTCTTATACATATTGATTAATTAGAAATTAATTGTAAAATACTTCCGGAAGTAATAAAACTGAATAGGTAATCGTCATTGTATAAACATATATAAGAATAACATCTAATTTCAATAAAAATAAAGAAATTTATTATGCTGATTTTACATGAATTATTTATAGGTTATTTACGTTATCAATTATTTCATAATTAATCAATGTTTTCAAATTAACTTCTGATAAGGTATTAATACTTACTTACTTAGGAGTAAAACTACCAACATATCTATACCTAAATTCATGATAAATAGTTAAATGATTATTACAAATATTATAATGAATTTATATAATTGTTTTACTATTAGCCAATTAAAAATAATACAAATGCAGTATGTGCGGTGTGGTGTTTTTGTATGTACGTCAGCTACTGGCGGACATCCTTCGCTAACATTTGGTATAGATGGAGTTTCTATGGTAATACATTACACAACACAGCTTACTACACACACTATACAAACTTTAGCTATGCACAAAGTACCTATGTGGACAAAGTCACGTAGATATGGCGGGGTCAAATAAATTGTGTTCGATACTAATAGGCTAAGGTCAGGATCGCTAACAGAGCTAGGGACCTTTGCGGATGTCCACACACTATCTTCCTATATCCATAATTGATAGAGCCCTGAACACTTCTATAGATAGAATGGTTGTTAAGTTTGTTGCATACCCTTCACCATGTCATCTGTCCGTCATTCGACAGACAATTTTGCCAAAGTAAACTGTTTTTAGTCAAGAGTGTCAAGTTCTGTCAAGTCGGGCTGTCATTGGTATTGATTAAAATAAAAAACCGGCCAAGTGCGAGTCGGAATCACGCATGCAGGGTTCCATATTATTATCTATAGTAAAAACGGCAAAAAAATCACGTTTGTTGTATGAGAGCCCTCTTAAATATTTATCTTATTGTTTTTTAGTATTAGTTGTTATAGCAGCAACAGAAATTCATCATCTGTAAAAATTTCAACTCTATAACGGTTCATGAGATGCAGCCTGAAGCATCTTCAGTTGAGGCCTTCAGGGCTCGTATCCATAATCATCTCTTTGTTGACCCGAATGAATGATCAATTTCCTAGTAATTCAATTATTAGTGTAATGTTATTAGTATTTATTAACTATGTAAATATAAGTACATGTTTTGTTGTAAAAGTAGGTAAATAATATTATATTATATATATATATATATTATATTATATACGTATTTATATTTATGTATTCCGTTACAGCAGTAAGTAGGTAAGTAAGTTTATGTAAGTTTATTGAGTTTTACTTAAAAGCTTTTAATAATTATTTATTTTACTTCTTTCTTTTGTGCACTACCGACACAACTTTTTTTCCACATTACACAAAGGTTATCTGGAAGATAATGCTTCATAGCATTAAGTTCGCCTTTGTACTGTTACTTTTTTTTTTGTGCAATAAAGTATTTTCAATCAATCAATCAATCAATCAGCCTGGTGATAGACGGACAGACAGACAGACAGCGGAGTCTTAGTAATAGGGTCTTGTTTTACCCTATGGGTACGGAACCCTAAAAGGACGTTTTTATTCAAATCATGAAGACACTCATTTTAATTGCTTACACATTGCGCTAAGACCGCAAGTAATGTTGGTTAAAATGCCAGCGAATTTAAAATAACACCAGAAGAACAATTAAAATTAAAAAGCTATGTTGCATCTTACGATGAAGGAAAACGAATGTTGCCATCTCTTTTTATTGAGTAAAATGACAGTGGCTATCGCGTCTGCTAGAGAGCGGTAAGAGATGATTTTTTTACATGATGGTTCATAGTCATGTAGAAATATAAGTGTGTATGTATAGTAGTGATAGTAATAGTAATGCTGGGCAATCCACACAGCATCATCTAGCCCCAAGCTAAGCAGAGCTTGTGTTATGAGTACTAGATGACTGATATACTTAATACAATACATTACATGCATAGATATTTTTTATTGTACATAAAAAATACCCAGAACACCTGGAATAAATACTTGCAGATCGTACAAATAAAAAAAGGTAAAAAAAAGGTAAGGTATAAAAGGTAATCACAGTTATTTCTGTTATAGGTGGTCCAGCAACTATGTTTCTGATTGGTGGGAAGAGTACGTTTACCTCAGAGGTCGCTCGCCTCTAATGGTGAACTCTAACTTCTACGGTACAGATGCTATATTGCTACGACACACCAACATCCAAGCTGCAAGAGCCGGCGTCATTATTCATCTGTGCCTCAAGTTCAGAAGGCTGATCGATAGTCAGAATTTAGAACCGGTGAGAATTTGGTCTATATATTTTTTATTTTGTCTTCCTATAAGTATTGCGCAGAGGTCATAAGAATGACTTACGCGCAGAGTTTCAATCAGATTTGAAATCAGACGTTTAAATCCGTGTCGATGCCTTTAACCAATAACATAGTAGATTAGTATGTTTCTTACACACACACACACACATGCAGTGGCCTAACATGATGTAACAATTACATTTTAACCTTCTGAGTTTATTTTCTATTGTATTTATTCAAAACTGTATAAGTTTGTATGAGCTAGATACTACTTCTACCTCTCAAATAAAACCAGCCAAGTGCAAGTCTGACTCGCGCACGAAGGGTTCCGTACCATTATCTATGATAAAAACGCCAAAAAATCACGTTTGTTGTATGAGAGCCCCCTTAAATATTTATTTTATTCTGTTTTTTTTGTATTTATTGTTATAGCGGCAACAGAAATACATTATCTGTGTTCAAAATTTCAACTCTCTTACTATTACGGTTCATGAGATACAGCCTGGTGACAGACGGACAGACCGACAGGCAGATAGATAGAAAACGGAGTCTTAGTAATAGGGTCCTGTTGGGTACGGAACCCTGAAAATGATTTATGAAACAGTAATGAAATAGGTTCACATGTTATAATCTTGTACTTCAATTGCAGATAATGCTTCAAAACATGGTGCCTCTGTGCTCATGGCAGTACGAACGGTTATTCAACACGGTCCGCGTTCCCGGCGTCGAGACTGACAAGATAGTCCACTACCACGACACCACTCATATCACAGTGTACCATAAGGGACGATACTACAAGTTGATAACGTACTCGCGAGGCCGGCTGCTGAAACCTGCTGAAATCCAAGTGTAAGTGAACTTAGGTTATACCATAATGCCTATATCATGCCTAGTAGTAGTAGAGCTCTTAGTGGAGGGCTCGTCCGGGAAAGTACAATGGTACCTTCCCTATTTCGTAGCATTTTGGAACCGGGCATTAATTAGGAAATACTTGAACTTTACAAACTAGAGGTGTTCATATACTTTTGTTTGTCGTTGATCGTACCATAATAGGTACCTACTCATAGTTTCTAATACCCGTTCAGGTAATGAGGTTATCCTAATGTGTTTGCTAAGTTTTTTTATACGGTAGCGACCTTGTCGCCAAAGGCGGAAGGCGATAAAATTGTACATATCTAATCGGCTCCCTTGCCATGATTGGATTACGTAAGGCACTTGCTACGCCGCGCCTGCCGGATAGTTCAATTGAACCGACCATGACCATGAGCCTTCTAGAGTAATAAGAGATACTATATACGATCTTCACAGCTGACTGTGTCAATAAATAAATCTATATCAATATATAGTTGCGAAAGCGTCTCCTACGTTGTCATGGTTTAACACTAAACTGAACGGAATTAAATTACGAGTTAGATACGATTTATAGAATGACGGTGGGCCGATGGCAATTAATTTTGGGAGGTCGGTTTATGAAAAGGGCTCAAAATCGCTATGTCTGGAGTCATATAGGGGAGGCGTATGTTCAGCTGTAGATTTCTTTAGATAGTGATAACGACTAATAAGTCTGTCTCCGGAGTGCAAGCTATCACTTTACCAAGTTTCTTCGAGATCAGTTCGGCGGCTTAGTGGTAAAAGTGAGAACAAGCAAACAGACGGACAAACACACTTTAACATTTGTAAAATGGTTGTCTGAAGTGGTAATAGAACCCACAACCGAAAATAGAGTTACTATTACTACCGCCTGTGTGTTGCTGGCAGTTATAGATATGGTAATCCTCGACGGTTTCGGTCAAAATAATAACTTAATTCATTATTAATATTAATAAGACCAGCGACTAAGATATAACCTTCAACCCCCGCTGTACCCGTTTAGAGGTTGAATTTCGGGAGTTCCTTAGTACACCTCTACGCACCAAGGGGAATATACTCTGAAAATTTCAAGTATCTACGAACAGTGGTTTAGGCTGTGCGTTGTCTATATCCCAGTCAGTCAGTCAGGACAAAGATTCATAAAATTGGTATACATAGATTATAAATATAACTTTTTGAATGAATACCACGCCCATTGTATATTAGCATTATGTTTAAGTTTTATGTATACTTGTTTATCCTTAAGTTGTGGTGTGCAATAAAGTATTTTCTATCTATCTACCACGTAGATTAACATGTTTTCAAATACTGAAAGTATATTATCCTTGATGTTAGTACCGATTTACGAAAGACGGCTGCAGCGCAAGGTCGGGCCACGAACTAAATATTTTGCGGTCACGTCTGCGCTACGTTGGCGGTCTTCATTAATTGTGCAAGTAGGTCGGCGAGTCAGCGATCTTTAAGTAGAGTAGGTAAAACCAATATGTAATAAACACAGCAGTTTTATAATCGATTTGCTGTTACTGACCACTAACACAATTATCTACGTCTTTGGAGAGGTCTAGCAATCTATATCAATTATAAGAATTTTTGTTCTGACTGACTGACGCAGTCTAAATCACTCTTAAAGCCTTGAAATTTTCAGGGTGTATCGTCTTGGTACGTAGAAATGGGCTAAGAAAGTAATTCCCGAAAGTCAACCCCTAAGCTTAATGAATAGACCTCTAAGGATTCTTTTCAATCTCTAAGCGAGTGCAAAAGTTGACATTTCTATGAAAATAACTTCTGCATATCGCTCTTCTTGTGTTACGAAGCTTAATTCTTTCATTACAATTTTAATAAAATGGTTGTAGTGAAAACAAGCTTAGAATTGTTGTAGTCTATAGAGATAGAATCACTAGTAGTACATTCTTAGTAGTAGTAGAGCTCTTAGTAAAGGCTAGTCCGTGAAAGTACTTCCACCATGCCTATTTCTGCCGCCAAGCAGCTTGCTGTGTTCTGTTCTACGTCTATCAACCTTATGTGCCTGTAATTTATAAGCCAATGTTTTGGAAACGCTTCCGATTGGCACTGATCTGGATCAGTTGAGCTACTTTTAGATCGTTTGCAACGGTCTGTAGATAGCTCAACTGTTTCACATGTATTTTGTACATACCAATTATAAATACTTGTATTAGCTATAATTTTCTTTGTCTGTAATTTCATAAAACAACTAAATGTTCTTTAATACTAGAAATGTTGTTTTGTTTCAGACAAATCCAACAGATCTTAGACGACAAGTCTCCGCCGATCCCGTACGAAGAGAAAGTGGCAGCACTGACTGCCGGAGAGCGTTCTCACTGGGCGCATATCCGACAGACTATGTTCAACCGCGGACACAACAGAACTTCCCTACACTGCATTGAACGAGCTGCCTTCAATGTTTGCTTAGGTATAGCTTCTTTTTTATGTTCTTTACTTTTACAAGAGGAATGGGAATAATAACACTTGCACCAGCAAACCTGTACATAACACTGATTTATAAAAGAAACCTCAGGTCATTAGTGGAGACTGGCTCAGAATACTGCAGGCAGTTTGCCCTATTTTTATCTTATAAATAATCCTTTTGCAGACGACATCGAGTATGGGTTTGACGAAAAAGATCCCACCAAATTGGACCAATTCGGCAGAGTGCTATTGCATGGCAAAGGACACGATAGGTGGTTTGATAAGTCGTTCAACCTGTGCTTCAGTACAAATGGATTTGTGAGTTTTCATTTCTCTTCCTACAATCTGTAAAGCGCTTTTTTAATGCCTGGCCGGCTATTCCCGGTTTCTATATTCAAAAAGCATATTTTAATATATGCCTAATATTGGACGTAATTACCTTTGGCTATCACCATTAGGCATCCCGTAGGTTAAAGAAACTGAGCATTAGTTATCAAGATGCTTTTTAATGTTGCTAATGCTTTGTTTCAGGTCGGGTTCAATGCAGAACATACTTGGTAAGTTTATTATTATAATGCAATATAAGTATATAGTAGACATAGATATGCACCAGTCTAAATTGCTCACGGCTCACTACTTCAGTCAGTCAAAGTGAATTGTCATTTATAACCACCATTACAGTGACCATTTTAAGTAGTAGGGCACGTTCCTAAGGAACGTAACCGGCGAGGCAATTATTTGCTATGGGTGGTAAGCACCTAAGTACCTATATGACGGCTCTTCTGTGAATTCGATAGCATGTGATTAGACTACAATGTACGGTGAACCATTTTGGGTGTGTTTCTTATGGCGGTTGAGAAAATTAATGCCAAGTATTCACCAAATCTGGTTTCTTTAATCTAGGCAGAACACAGACATAAATTTGAACGTTGTTACGTTAATATTTCTGTCATGCGGCCAAAAATGCGGCCGCCGCGCGTCAACCAGTTGCCGGCCGTGCGGTTGGCCGCTGTCCTTCCGTCCTGAAATCCTTCTGAACTCGCTTGTAGAGCTTTAGGGCTTTAAAGTCTATGGTTCCAACAGCATGTTAATTAAAATTATTTATGCTCTTACAGGGCAGATGCACCAGTCATGGGTCACTTATGGGAATACGTCATTTGGTCCGAGTTGGAAATTGGGTAAGTTTTCACTATCTTCACCGACTCATGTCCATCGTCCGTTAGCCTTTAGAAAATCAAAGTCTAAAATATTTATTCAATAGAATCCTAAGAATCACATAGAAACGTTTTATGCCGCATTTACATTCAGCCGTAGTGAGCAGGGAAGTGGGCAAGACGAGTGTGTAAACGCGATACTTCTCATGCCACTGCCATTGCCACTCGCGCTGCCCGGCGCTTCCCAAAATGGCGGTTTTTTGTGCGGAAGTCAAAGGACCGGCAGTGCGAGTGGCAGTGCGTGTTTACATTCTGCTCCGATGGTCAGTACTCGCCGAGCGCCTAGAGGAGAAAGACTTTGAATAAGTAGTCTAGACTTCGGTAACTATCTCCACTAGTATTGCTATTTATTGAGGGTTATTTCGATGGATAGATATCATCCAACATCGTCTACGACGAACATTCTTTTTTTGTATTCGATATCTTTTTAAATATCGAACATCATGTATCGCAAAAAGGGACAGCGCGGCCGCTGTAATTATTTCGACGTCTGCCATTGCCGAAACTTGAAAGCGAAGTGAGTGGTAGGGCAGTATGTAAACACACACTCCTCTCGATCCTGCTGCAGCAGTATTTAGGGAATTATCGCCGGTAGCGCGAGGGGCAGCGGCAGGGGCTGAATGTAAATAAGGTATTAGAGCTCAGGTGAATTTAGGCGCCAGTTTCCTTGTGCTACATCTCTTGTGAAGATGTCTTAATACTCAACATCTCTATTATCAAAAACACTAGTGATGTATTAAGAGCGACCAGTCTTAATACACCACCAGAGAGAATATCCACCATGCCTGGGAATTAAAGTCGTGAAGCTATTTCTGTTTCAAAAACACTCACTGCATATTAGAAGGTTTGGTATCTACGGCTTGGATATCATCACTCTCGACTTTTAGTAAATGTGTCTTTTTTGCTTCCTAAATAAACATATTAATTATTTCATTTGGTATCAGGTACGCACCTGACGGCAACACTCTAGGCACAGTGACATCACCTCCACCGCCGCCAATTCGTCTCCAATGGGATCTTACCAACGAAGACTTGACATCCGCCATCGACGTCTCGTACACGGTCGCGCAGAAACTACTCAACGACGTCGACCTGAGGATACTGATGTACACCGAATACGGCAAAGGTACTGCTGGGAGTTATAGTGATAGAATCTATATGACAAATATAAGAATCTTTGTCCTGACGAACTGGTTGACTGACTGACTAACTGACTGACAGATAGACAACGCACAGCCTAAACCACTAGCCACAAAGACTTGAAATTTTCAGGGTATATTTGTCAAGATAAACTTAGTTTTGTGTGAAGAGATGTAACTAAGAAAAGAATTCTGGAAAATACAATCCCTAAACTGGTATAACTCAAATTAGCTTGTTGAAATGGCAACCATCAAGTCATATGGAACGGCTGGAGAGTAAAGGTTCAAGAATGACAACCTCGAACAGCTGACTAAGCCCAAAAACCTCCCTCGATGGTCCGGCAGCATTGTTAAGATTACAGGAAGTTGGTGTAGTAGCAGCTGTCATAAAAACTAAAGATGAGAGAGAAAAAAAGAAGGGCGGCAACATCTTCTGGCTAATTAACAGTAATCACTTAACTTACTTGACAGGTGAATTCTTTATTTTAATATTGTAATTGTTCAAATTTCAGGTTTTATGAAAAAGTGCCGCGTGTCTCCCGACGCTTTCATTCAACTGATTCTACAACTGTCTTACTACCGCGATGCTGGACGATTCTGCTTAACTTATGAGGCGTCTATGACGCGGCTGTTCCGTGAAGGACGTACCGAGACCGTACGACCCTGCACTATTGAGAGCTCTGAATGGGTCAAGTCGATGAACAACGCCAACGCTACGGTAAGCTACAAATAATAATAATGCTGGACAATCCCACAGCATCATCTAGCCCCAAGCTAAGCAGAGCTTATGTTATGTGTACTAGATGACTGCACAATACATTACTTACATAGATGTTTTTTATTATGCATAGAAAATACCCAGAACACTCGGAATAAATATTTGCAGATCGTACAAACATTTATCCTAAAGCGGGAATCGATTCCGCAGTCCTGCGTCGCAGGTCCTCAATAGCAATATATATTTGTATAGAGCACCGGTGGGAGCACTTCGCCCTCTGATCCTAAAGGTTATGAGTTCGAATCTGGTCGTGCACCAATGGATAAAATTTATGTGCCCAATGCCAGTGCTCTTAAATGAAGGAAGAAATCGTGAGGAAGCAGTTAGTATTTTAGTAGAGCAGCGATTGTTTTGCAACAAGTGTGAGTTTATACAAGTTGTTCGTACGACTTGTTGATGGTGACCTGGTGGTAACACATAACAAAGCATTGCCCCGAAGGTCACCCTACATTTGTACTACCTACCTGCATACATCAACCTGAGGCCTGTCTGTGATTCACTGGCATATACCCTTTCGAACTGGAACACGCTGCTTGTGAAATAGGCATTGTGGTAGTACTTTCCCGGAAACCCATTACAGAGAGCTCTACTACTACAAAAAGGTGACTGCAGTATTGGTGCGGCTCTTCTCTTGACACCAAATATACCATTGAGTTCAATTTCAATACCTTTATTTAACAAATTTAAATTCTAGTTTACAAAGATATTCGTTTCGACATCGGTAATGTGATTGTTTTGCTTTCTAGCATATAGGCCTCAAGAGTTTTCCAATCTTTACTATTTTGAGCTTTCCTTCGCCAAAGCCCGTCCGCATCTGATACAAGTGTTATCAGCGTGGTTTTCTAGTTTTTTTTAATCTAATTACTTCAATGCAGATTGACGAGCGTATGGAGTTGTTCGTGAAAGCTGCGAACCGCCACCAACTGGGTTACCAAGACGCGATGGCCGGCCGCGGGATTGATCGCCATCTCTTCTGTCTGTACGTCGTCTCCAAGTACCTGGAGATCGAGTCTCCATTCCTGCAGGAGGTGTTCAATGAGCCCTGGCGCTTGTCCACCAGTCAGACCCCACATGGTAATAATTATAACTAATACTAGCGTACAATAGATACTAAGATAGCCTCTGCTACGTGTAAAGGTTCTCGTATCAGCCTGTCGCGAAGATAGCTGTCACAGCTCAGTTTGTAGTAGCCCTGCCTACTGTGCTGTAGGTGGTGGGTTCGATCTCCACCCAGAACAAAAAATTGTGTAATGAACGTATATGTTTGTTCTGTGTCTGGGTGGCTATATTCTATTCTAAGTATGTATTGGCAAAAAAAAAGTATATAAGTATTCTATCAGTCATCTGGTCCCATAGTACAAGCTATGCTTAGTGTGGGTAAAGATGATGTTGTGTAGAAATGTCCAGAGATTGTTATTATTTTTTTTATAAAGGTTCTTGAATGGCAAACACGCAACGTAGATGGACTGACAATAGTGTGGAAGGCGGTGGTATAAAACTATTGTATGTATATCTGTGCTGAGGGTCATATCCAGTAGTGGAGTTTAGATTGATGATGATGATAGTAGGCTATACGCAAGTATGTGAGTGAGCGAATATTTATGTGGAGGCAGAGCGTGACGGCGTTATGTCCAAACCCAGAACACCTGGAAAATGTAATAGGATATAATGACGACCGATCTGGCGCGGTGGGCGAATGTCCGCCTGCGACGCAGGAGATTGCGGGTTCGATTCCCGCCTTGGGATAAATGTTTGTACGATCTGCAAATATTTATTTCGGGTGTTCTGGGTGTTTTCTATGTATAATAAAAAATATGTATGTATGTATTAAATATATTAGTCATTTAGTACCCATAACACAAGCTCTGCTTAGCTTGGGGCTAGATGATGCTGTGTGGATTGTCCAGTGTTATTACTATTATTATAAATAATAGATCTATAAGCTAGACAAAATAGCCAATTAGTTATATTCTAAGTAAGCAATAATGCTAGCAATAATGTATGCTGAACAATAATGGCGTCATTATTTTTATAAGACTAATTTTCATGTAGGAGCGGCTCTTTTTGTGCAGTAACAAAGAACGTCTCTATAAGATTTTGTAGATAAATATAACTTCGAGTATACCTATAGGGTCTAAACTTGCTTAAATTTACGGTGTATTTTACCTAAACGTTTTGTAGGTAGATTTTCGCGGCTTGCTTGGCATTATGCTGTGGCCTCTTGTTGCGAGTTTTAATGTAATCTTACGTCGCCTAAGGCATAAAAGTGTTGCTTTCACGACATTTTGATGAGTCTCTCTCACCCTCCACACAATCAATCATCATAATTATATTCTTTCACATTTACGCGTAGCTCGCAAGTTTAAATCTGTAGGCTTGGTAACATAATGTTACTGTCATGTACCTACTTAAAACTTACATAAACAGCAACTTGCAATCTATAAATATTTAGAAACCAACTGTAAGACAGCGCACAGCTTAAGCCCTGGTCGTAAATAAATTTAACCCCTAGAGCAGGGGTTGAAATTTGTATAAAAATAACTACTCGTGAACGTCACTCGCGTTTCCGTATTTATTTATAAGACTTCTGCGTTGCGATATTTTTAAAAAATAATGTTTTATGACGAACGTGCGCCCTTGCTCCTACGTGACTATAAGAGTAACTAATGAAATAAAATAGGCATTCGCTTGTACTACACAGTAGAAATATATCCCATCAGATGTTTCTTCTAAATATCTATTTATTAAATAATATTGTCATCGCTGGGCTTAAATACTAAATGTTGCTGCTTTCTTGTCTCTCCCACATCACTAGTCTGAAATATCTTCCATAAATTTGGAAGAACGATTTTGAACCTTCTCCATCCTTAATGCAGTATCACTTTAAGTGAATTGCAGATTTTCTGTTCGCCTTGCTCACGCAACTGTACACTTACTCCCCTATGTTTCATCAACTAATGTTTAAATTTGTAGTCAAGCAGCCCACATTACCTCTTATATTATAAATGCAAAAGTTACTGGCTGTTTGTATCGCAATAACGACAATGAGTAAACTTTTAGTCTGGTTACGCGCGAACGGAAGCAAATATATAAGATAAAGTAAGAAAAAAATATATATTTGGTATTACTAAAAGACTACGCAATTGTATGGGAATGAAAAGCGACATCGCTTACTCCTTAAAATAGAAGGAAGGCTTTTATAAAATAACAAGGAGCTTTATTTAGATGTAATTTCTTTTCATAAGACATCCGAACTCGTACCCACTTATAAAATAACATGCTCTAAATATGATACTAAGATAATACCACACACGGTATCAGGTTTTTACCTGCAAATGCCAAATGGTATGGATTTGTAGACCAAGTTTTGGAATTAGGGGGATTACGCTAGCTAATAGCTTGTAATTTTATAATACTTTGGAAAAATATACGTTCTACTAGTAGACCTCCTTGATACTCCTCTCGCACCAAGACAATATACACTGGAAATCTGAAGTCCCTGTGGACAGTGATTTGGATATGTTTTGTCTATATGTCAGTCTGTCAGTCAAGACAAAATTCTTATAATTCAATGAAGAAAGTTCATTATGGACCTAGTTGCGCATTCTGGTGTATAAGCACGACCATAGACCATGTCATGACCTTATGTCTGTTATGCCATGCCATGACGGCCCCTAAGCACGGAAATTCTTTGATGAAAATACCTCTAGCAGTAATAAATTCAAATGGTGGACGGTATGGATGACTTTATTTTACGTTACTTTCTGATGGACCAAGCAGCACACCTGATGGTTACCCATAACAAAGCATTACCTCGTAGGTCACGCTCGTAATGAATGTGCTCTACGATGCACTACTCTGCGCCCATTAACCTAAGGAATACAGGTGTTAAGCCTTGTGTGTCTGTAATTACACCGGCACCCACACCCTTCAACACGGCAAGCTGCTCGGCGGTAGAAATAAGCATGGCGGTAGTACTAAGGGTTCTACTACTACTAAGCAAGCTACTACAATATTATTGTGATGCTGTGCATTCATGCTTCAACACTGCTGGATTAAGTCCTTCTGTGTACTAGGGAGAATGATTTTGAGCCTTTCTCTCTGTCGTTCATCTTGGTTCTTCTGCAGATTTCCTCATATCTAATTAAAACTTACAGCATAGCTCGCTCATAGCCCGTTGTGCGACTGTAAGCTTCCTGCGTTATTCTATCGATATATAGCAAAGTTATAAAAAAATGCTGTAGCATCAATTGTGCAGCGAATTACTAAATGACTGTGACGAAGTAGGTGCGGACTGTGCACTCTTTACTGATTACAATTTTATACTGAGTGTGGTAGGTTTACAAGAAAAAAATACTATAATTTTTTTTTTGTAATAATGCTGGACATTTCACACAGCGTCATCTTGCCCCAAGCTAAGCAGAGCTTGTGTTATGGGTACTAGATGACTGATATACTTAATACAATACATTACGTACATAAATATATTTTTGATTATACATAGAAAACACCCAGAACACCCGGAATAAACGTTTGCAGATCGTACAAATATTTATCCCAAGGCAGGAATCGAACATTCGCCCGCCGCGCCACATCAGTCGTCAATTTGCAATTATTAGGTAGATCTGAAGATACTGTTTATAAAGTATTTTCATTGTATCAGTATCACAAGTCATGAGTCGTAGATAAAAGAAAACTAGCGCAGGGTCGTGGTACATTTTTTTATACAACTTGCTGATAGAACAAGCACATGGCCCACCTGATGTTAAGTGGTTACCATCACCTATAACAAAGCATTGCCTCGTGGGTCACGCTCGTTAGGAACGTCACCTACAATGAATAAATACTCAGCGTCCATCAACCTGAGGCATACAGGTGTTAAGCCTCGTGTACCTGTAATTACACAAGCACCCACACCATTCAAACCGGAACATAGCAAGCTGCTTGGCGGCAGAAACAGGCATGGTGGTAGTATATCTTGTTTTTTTTTTCTTTTTTTGTTTTATTTTGGTTGTTGCGAATACAAAAAGTTTTTATTGCTTTAGAGTTATTATGAGCTTCTCGCTAGCTGTGCTAGAGTTATTATGATGTTATTTTATTACTAGATCTAAGCTATTCGAATTGTTTCAGCCGAATGGCCGTGACTGAGCGATTAAAATATAAAAAAGATAATAATGGTGTCAAAATGAAAACATTCAACTTTCTATTCTAAACTATTTCCTGGCTATTCTAGAATATTGTAAAAAGGAAAAAAAATGCAAATAAACAAAATTAAATATTAGTATTAAAATAAAGTACGATAGGTTTATTTATGTTAAATTGTTTAGCTTTACGGCAAGTAGTAAATTGTTTTCGTTTGGTTATTTTTGATTATTTTGTGTTTACTTCTAATTTTCTGACAAGCCTTTGATAGTTCTATGAATATTGCGAACCGTATTTATACACTTCTTTAAAAAAATATACTTGTTAAATTGATTGATACAACCCAAAGTATGTTCAAAGGTAATACTATTATTTTAAAAAATCCATTGCGACTTCACTATTGATTCCAACTCCGCTCTACGTGCAAGAAGCAATAAATTGTAGCGCTAAACCAACAAAGCAAAGCTTCCATGTCACATTTGGCAGATATATTTGCATATGTCAAGTGTTTTTAATACTTTTTAGATAAGTCAGTCACATTCAGTCAAGTCGATTGTCATTGTCAAGTTTTTTTTTCAAATACATAGACACATACAAACATGTGTGTTCACACAAATGTACCAACATTTGTGTGATGAACACACATGTTTGAGAGAACCATCTCAGTAGGGATCGAACCCACAATCTACAGCACAGAAGATCAAGCATACCATCTTAAAGCCAGTGTTTTTTTACTTCACAAACACTTGTATATTTTGGCGCAGCTAGGTGTTTCTAAACACCATTACTTCGCCTATACCTACGCTAAATAATGTTTATTTTAACGAAATCGAAAATTTAAATCTAGACCGAAAGAAATGTCTCGAACTTCAGAGCACCAACGAGGTTTTCTATTAGCACTTTTGCGAGAAATTTTCATGGCCTAGACAAAAATTACCTTAACTCCATGATACGTTTCGTTTATAATAATATGCACTGGCAATTTGAATGCTGTCCAAGCACTGTTTCCTTTTTTCTTTCTTTGGCATCTATCGTCTACAGTTGCATTTGTCGAATGGTGCCCGGCATTCCGAGTTATTAAAAGGCCGAGTTTTCTATCGCAGAGCCTTCTATCGTAGAGCGTCGCCTCATTCTTGTAACGTCCCGTCATTTTTACGACGGTTAAAATTTCTGCAAGCGCGCTATAACGTCGAGTCTCCCGATCGAGAATCATGTAGCGTCTAGTGGCTGATCTTAGAGCCTTTTGGTTAAAATTACAGTTCGCAGCACGAGCCTATGGTTTTGTCTATCTAATCTTTATTTTGTATTGCTTCATGTGATAATTAATAGGCCTTCCGAGTGAAATGTATGGCATGTATTATAAAATGAATAGGTATGGCTTACAATTGTAAGTTTAGCTGATTGTAAGTTTTCCGAAAAATAAATACATCTAGCGCAATTATATAAGTAGTTATAAAAATAGCACAGAAAAGTACTTACTTTGTCCGTTTCGGTTAAGAGTTCTTTCCGAATAGAAATATTTAAAAATAACTTAATACTGATAAATTCAGGTCAAACGAGCATGCTGGATTTGAAGAAGCATCCTCAATGCGTGAGCGCCGGCGGCGGCTTCGGCCCCGTCGCTGACGACGGCTACGGTGTCTCCTATATCATTGTCGGCGAAGACACGCTGTTTTTCCACGTTTCCAGCAAAAAAAGCTGTTCCATCACAGTAAGTACTTACTCGAATATATTTTAATACTCTCGAGGGTTTAGTATCAATAAATTTGACATCATAAGTGGCGTAAACGTACCGTTCCGAATCTGATGTATAAAGCACGGCAACCAGGCATAATTCCGTTGCTTAGTTATCGATACTGCGCAATGTAATCAAATATCAACACGATATGCTTACGCCACAAATTTCAAAAATCGTGCTAGGCCTTTACGTACGTTGGTAAAATGCTGGTTTAGTTCAAAGTGTCATAATGTTTAGCCTGTTCTTCTAAATTTTGTAG
Organism: Electrophaes corylata; assembly: GCA_947095575.1. NCBI lineage: Eukaryota > Metazoa > Arthropoda > Insecta > Lepidoptera > Geometridae > Electrophaes > Electrophaes corylata. The sequence continues at coordinate 5,709,457 of OX352698.1, read as the reverse complement.
TGGATAATTGCTGTTTAGATTCAATGGCTTTATAAGTTTTAAAGTGATTCCTAAATACCGTCTAAAATTTAGTGTTTCATAATCAAGTCAATTAAATCGCACGAATGATTTAAACCGTCATATAAAACTAGGTGAATCTAAACGCCAGTTCCTTACGGCAAAACTTACTGATAGCACTTTTCGTGTGCTGGCATTTTTCCAACGTATATGTTTGATACAAAGTTACGCTTGGTACCCTAGCGTTTATGCATTCAGGGTATTACATAGGAATACCCTAAATAATACATATTTTACTGATAATCTTTAGTTAATTCTTTGTAAAAAAGACCGTACCCTAATCTTGTATCTGTAAATAATATTGATTCATACATTATTCCTCCGTTTAGCTTTCAAAGGATTACACAGTAGTAAGTTGAATACAAGGCATAAAAAGACTACTCCTTTTAACTGAAGGTATATAAATAATAATATCTAATCAGAATGGTTCTCCACAAATACATTTTATGACTGATTAAGTAATATGATTGCATGTAAGAAAATCCTGATAAGTTTTACGGAGAAGTCTTCCTGCGCCCTGTATATCGTAAGCTTGATGATGCTGTACCTACTGCCATTCTATTTCCACTCATCTATAATATCACGACTATTCTTTCAGAATTCTACACACTTCATTAAACACATAGAAAATGCTCTACAAGACGTCCGAAATCTATTCAACGAATACAGCAAACGCAAAAACGACGGAAAAAATAACAAATAACACTAGTTTAATTTTTTTTTTGAATAGTTTTTCAATTAAATTTCGTTGTTGTTGTAATGTTTATTGTAGGCACTTGGTTAATTTTAAGCGACCACTCAATGCAAACTTAAGTATTTTATAGATTTGTTCATTATGTGCGTTTTCTTAATTGTATCAGGTCAGTTTATTTAGGGTATTTTTTGACCTCACTAATTTTTGATTAAAAACGTAAAGCAGTAATATAATAGTGGCTGTGAAAAGAGGGAACGTAAATAAGTTACTGATGTATTTTGGCAGGGTATCACCCTTAAGCGGGATATAATTTAACCCTCCAATAACTATGTTGCTTGGCAAGTGACTGGTTTTAAACCCCTTCGCAGCTACTCTGTGCATCACAATAGCTATCTATTTTATTTAACACCACATCAATCGTACGATGTTCCATGTTCAAGTTCATAAACACAGGGTAAGATATTTAGTAATGTATAGTATATTTTGAATGTTGTAACTAAAAAGTCAAATTTTGACTAATATTTACAAAAAAATAATTTTCTTTTGCTCGAATAAACATCGTACAAATACACACAGATCACATTAAATTTCGATGTATATTTTTGTAGTGTCACAAGACGCGAATTTAGTTTTGTACCTTGGATTATATCAAAATAGTTAATTTGTTATGATAATAATATTAGAAACTGAATTTTAATGTTAACAGAATTAGTAAAATATTTTATTAGGTAGAAATAATAGCATACTACTGTGCTTGTTTTGCTTTGCTGAATTGTAATATATTATCTAATAATCATTCTATATATTTTTTAACATATTAGTGAAATTCTATAAACTAAGCGTAATGTTGTATAAAATTATATTTAGACTTAACTGCTGTGTGGGTTTAGGTATAATGTAATCTTTTTGGGTTATACTTAGCTTTAAAAAGTCGTAGGAAATCATGGAAAAATGTAATTCTCTAAAAGGGGGTATTTTCTTGACACAAATGCTAACAAATTATATTTTACAGCAAATCTTTTGTCAGGTGAGCAAAGTCTATAGGTTAAACATGACCCGAGTTATGCTACTGTTAAAGATCTTGGAGTCTGCATGGATTCAGTACTAGCCTTTCGTAATCAGTCACATTGTAAGTATTTGTAAGAAGTCTATTCAAATCAAAGCACTTTATAATGCACTAGTAAGAAGTAGGCTCGAAAGTAGTTCTATGATATGGAGTCCACATGAAAAGAAATATAGCAGCATGGTGGAAAAAATTCAAAATAAATTTACTAGATTTTTGTATATAAAAATGTACAGGGTCTACCCATTCTTCCCTCTAATGTATCCTACTCTATTTGTCATAGGGATGGTAGGTTACTACAAACTGGAGGTGAGAAGGGAGGTAACGCTGGCTACGTACATTTTTAGATTATTGAGAGGCATGGTGTATAACCCGCAAGTACTAATGCGTGTGGGGCTGTATGTTCCAAATAACTACACACGCGCGCGGCAACTCTTACTGCAAACTCTTACTGGTTCCGAGAGCAAGAACTAACTTTCTTAAAGAAGCACCTATAACAAAGGCTCTTCGTCTTATCAATAGATTATGCGAGAAGGAGGACTTTGACCTTTTTGTGGTTTCATTGACGAAATTTACTGATAGAGCTTTTACGTTTTTTAGGATTAATAAGTAAGTAGTAGTAATTGTTTTGCATTGTTGATTTAGTTTTGAACTGTAAAAGGAAAGGAATAAATAAATCAGAATCAGAATAACCTTTATTGTGAACTGTTGAAAGTTAATTGAATTATATAATTATTTTTCGATAGAAAATAGTTTGAAATATAATATTATTTTATAGACGGCACAAATTTTGAAATTGATTTCATACAGTGATTGCAGTCACATTTCATTAAAAGCTTTTAAATGAAAAATTAACGTGCGAAAAAATTAGGTACACTGTAAAATTCCAAAATCCACTCGACTTAAATTTTGTTGTAAACTTTTTAATAGTTGCTTTTACATGCATTTGTTAAGATACCGTTTGAATATTGATTATTTAATTTGTAATGTTGTGCTTTATGTCCAGTTATTATTATATTTATTAAATTGAATTTCCTTAAAAGTTGTACTGTCCACTAATACGTAGAATATTCTTGTTTGTGTTAAATTAAGAGCGTTCATTGTGTAGTTACGAAAATCACATAGGTTGTAACATCCTTATGAAATGTATTATTTATTTTTTCAGCCTTCGCCATCTCACAAAAGTAGGGCTGACTGTCTTCTATTTTATTATTTTCTTTTATTTTTAATTATTTCTTAATCATTACCTGTTATTAGAAAAATACCCTTATACACTCAACTTTATTTCATGTGTTCCAGAACTTAAATATGCGTATTTTTTTGCTTTGTAGTTTTCCTTACACTTAGAGAACCGATTAAGGGGGCCAATGATAAATAAGTAATTCATCTCTATTTAAAGTGGATCTATATATTATACTGCAATAACATATATACACGTCTTATACAGCAAACTACTTACAAATTTTTAATGATTTATTGTAAATAAAAATCTATTGAAATTTTGTGTACTTATTTATTACCTAATCCCATTTTACAGACTATATAATGTAGGCAAACATCATTGGGTACAAGTTCATAAAACTTAGAACAAGGTTGTTCTTATCTAAGCTTTGGGGTATCCATTAATTACATTACAATGAGGCAATATCAACCATCCGCTCTTTCAACCTCGCCAATATTTTTTACATAATCTTGTAGAATTACGTGATATTTGACGAGACCACCCCTTTCCCTCGCGAGGTTGGGTGAGGTTCAGCTTGACCCAGGTTGACATCGGGTGTGTAACGTGTTCGTCACAGGCCTAAGACGCTGAATTATTTGCATATAATTCAGGAGATATGATAAGCGCCTCTAGCAGCCTATGGACTAGTGAATCTCCATACAAAAAGTTCGAGCTCACAAACTGAAATCCGTTATCAGGGAACCGTAAAAACTCAGAATCCGCCTACCGATCCCGATCACGTAAGTAGCATACGTATATCGATACCAAAACAAAACTGACTAGTAGGAACTTACCTCCCTTCCCGTTGTGATTTCGTATGAACTACCTACTATAGTTTTTCCTAATATGAGGAGCTTCTGAAATAAAACAATGAAATATTCGTTTATTGATACTACAGATCACCTCGTGTCACCCATCGTAGGTTTGATACTACAGATCACCTCGTGTCACCCATCGTAGGTTTACACAATTTTACTACTGCAATTTTACTGCAAAACTTCATAATGCAATTGTTAACTTATATAATACCTAGGTACTAGGTATACAATAAAACTCAGTCACTAAAAATGGTCGACTTCGACGGCGATAGCACGATCCAGCAGCCAGCAGCGGTGCTCAGTAGCGCCACCTAGTGACCTTATTGCAAAACCAACACCCGTGCTCCGTCAATCCCTCGGGGGGATGAACCGAAGCGTCGAGTTCAAAACCTCAATTATAGGGTACCTATATACTTGTAATGCACGCTTTTAATTGAATTTGAACCACTATTGTTGAAACTTTTAGCACTCTACCTATTTCAGTAGGTTCATTTTCTTGGTGAGGCTTCCAATTAGACATCAATTTAAAAACTTCAGTAGGTACTTATGACCCAGAGCACAGTTTTTCTGGCACGTTTAGTCAAAACCACCATTTTGCATGCTGAGGCTACGAAAGTGTGTAGGTAGGTGATAGGTACACGCATGGTGTACAATCAATAGGTTATGGGATCCTCCTACCCTTAGGTACCACCTCTTTAATAACAGCGGTCCACTCGCCTTCACATCATTGTAATGTAGGTACCTAGTAGATACGAGGTAGGTATGTACTAGTGAATTTAGGTAGGTTACAAAACTAGCCATAGATGATGTCACTATTGAAATTTCAAAAAAATAGCTTCTATCATAAAGTACCTACCTAACTACTTACCTGGTTTTACACTTGTACAATGCACAAGGTATCGCCAATGGTACGGCGATACCTTGGCGAATAATAAAACCACATAGTCAAATTAAATGGAAGAGTTTAATGAGATGCTAAACAGTCTAATAGGTAGGTAAAGAGTTAGACAAAGTATTGTTAATAAATTGATAAGTAGAGATTTTCAGCTCCTTCAATATTTGAATTGTTTAGTAGCTCTAGCCTTTCGTTCCTTGTCCAACTGGGTTGCTTTAGTAAAGGCTACATCCAGGATTTGCTTGAACGTGAAGTGGCGGAGGTTCCCTCTCGATGCGAAGTACGACTGCATCGGGCCAGCGTCCAGGCCGGTGACGAACTTATCCCGGAGCAGCCTGTCGAGAACCCGGGGCTCGTAGCTGGTTTTCTCTCCCAACTTAGTAATTCTTACCGCCCACTGTGCAAGACTCTCGGCCGGGGATTTATGAGCGTCGAATAAGAGTTGTTGGTACTGGAAAGATTCCCAAAAGTTTCTATTTCTTTTCGTCATCTCACTAATTTACTTTAAACCTTGTATAAAATCACTTAAACTGCAATTTATCTGTTGATCGTGCGTCTGGCTCCAGAACTGTCTGAAGGTATGACTGATGTTCCCGAAAGCGCGTGCGTGCAGCCTTGCATTTATCGATTAGTGCTCCCTTTCAATGACCTCTACCTGTCTGGGTCAGATATCCTGAAGGTTTATTAGGAACCTATTAGAATTTTAGTTGCATCGAATGTGTTTGCCTAAGATTTATTGCACTTTACCTATTTCTCTTTTATATAGTAGGTAAATCGTTAAGCTTTGTGTAAAAATAAACTAGGCTAGGTTCCTATATTTACCTACATACCTAAGTGCCTCCTTATAAATTGAAATCCATTAGGTACCTACCTATTCTAGATCTACTTTTGAAGATCCTTTAACAGTACCTACCTACATAGGCACCTATTTAGGTATCATCCACCGGAACCTGCTATGCATAACAAAAAAATATTTCGGTTCACATTTCAGTGCCTACTATCATCAGAAGTCGAACCAGCACCTTCATCTAGAAAAAAAGAAAAAAAACCACGTATCGCTCCTAATGTTGGTAGATAGATGTTGACTCAACATTTACCTACCACATTGTTGAGAACAAATCTCCACAAATATTTGTTTATGTATTATTAAGTAAGTAGGTACTTATCATGATCCTACGTTTTTATAAATAAAAAATATAGCCTGTGTTTATAGCTTTCTGTAAGTGAAATAACTTCTAGGTAGTTTTGGAGCTACTAAATCGACGAATGTTTTTTTATCTACAATTTGGATGTTATAGTTCTTATTCGGTTTTATTCTATAGTCCTACTGCGTCCCTTCCTTCCTAGTTCGTGAGATACTACAGTCACAAATCCGCATGCATGGCGAATACGGCTGTAGGTAGGCATAATTTTTTCAGCATTTTATGGCATGTGTGTTGTTAATGTGTAACATTTTTGTTCTGTAATGTTTACAGTGATGTAAATACTTAATAGTTACATTTTATAATAATAATAATAATAATAATGCTGGACAATCCACACAGCATCATCTAGCCCCAAGCTAAATTTATTTGAAAATAGATTAGCTGAATAAAAAAAATATGTTATTTAGGTACCTAAGTACCTACCTAGGTACATTATTTTTGTAAATTTTTACAATTCTCAACTCAGCAGCAAAGAGAGCAACGTATTTTTAGCAGTTTTTCTGGTTGCACTGCAGACATCTAGCTAGTGCTATTTTCCTTAGCGTCAACTCTGGAAGCTAAGGCATCCGTTACAGGTTGTTTCAGATTAGCATTGCTTCAGAGTCGAGTGCTCCCAAAATTTTTAGGGGCAGAGGCCACCAGGGCTTGGTTTTGTCGGGTAGCCGCAATGATATTAGAATATAAAAAGAGGGGTAGCCGCGTACACAGATCACACATTTTACATCCTAACGGACGCGTATAGTGAGGTGCGATAGCGTCTAATAAGTTGACGTGGCGATTGTTGTCAGTGTTATCTGCCGCAAAATCCGATTTTTGCTAGATTATAGCTGAGATGTCAGTTTTGACAGTTGAAATGACAGATCCTGACTCTTCACACAAACTCTTTATTTATTTATATACGTATTAACGCTTACAGGTGCCGTAATTACACAACGTTGTGCTTTCCCGGTCGTACAACATTTTGTACACCCTTTGCATACACGACCATGGAATTGGATGCCAAAATTTAGGCTTCGCTTACACTCACTTTCTACGTCGGATCCGACTCGGATAGGTTAGGTAAGAACATTAAAAAAAAACGCGCGAGGCGAGCAAGTGGAGCGAGCGTGCTGCCGTAGCAGCCGCCGAAGCGCCAAGAATAAAACTGTATGACCTACCTACATTAATCTCAAATAGGATGGACCAACTTGACTCTTGCGTTGTAATTGCGCGTAAACGAAGCCTAAGCTTTCGTTCGACCAATCAGAGTAATGGTCGCCAACTCCCAGGTCGTGTATTCCATGATTGTACATTCTCAACACGTGTTGAGAACGTAAAACCATAGCTTTTTTTAGCTGCGTTTTCCTGGCTGCGTATTCCTGCCTGCGCAGTCTTGGCTGTGATTTTCTGAGCTGTGTATTCCATGGTTGTACATTAACCGGGCTCTCGGTCTCGCATACTATAAACTTGTCAATCAGCGCACACATACAAAGCCTAAATTAAAATCCGTCAATATAGTGCCCGCCATATCTATCTAGTTTAGTTAGTTCACTCTCCATAAATCGAATTCGTTCATTTATTCCACAGAATACTTTACTAAATCGGAAAAGAAAATTTATTCCACCAACTATAGTGAAAATAAATTGTGTATGTTTAGAGGGAAAATAAATTTGAATATGTTAATTATTTCTTTGACCAAAGGATTCTACTAACTGGTATTTATCATCGACACGATCTGAGTCGCTTAAAAGTACCTACCTAGGTAATCATCAAAAATGAGAGCCTAGATTTACAATGAACGTGAAAATGTACCACATTCTGAGGATTATCCTGTATAGGCTTTGGATTGTATCAGCATTTACCCTATTTGCTAGTGTTCTAGTATGTTGGTTCTACGGGTTTCTACTAGCCTTTGCTGTTTTCATTTTGGGAATTTCAGGTAAGACTTACTCAGTACATACCTACTTACTCTTATAGTAAATTTAGCTTTATAAATTAAATAGTAGCCACCTGTATTAGCGGTAATCACTATTTTATGAACTTATTATCTGGCAGATAGAATAAATGCCGAAATTTTAATTCATATCTCTTAAAAAAAGAAGATCCATGGAAATAATACTATAAAATCTTCATTAATGTTAATAATGTGTTTTGTTAGTACAGTATTCAAAGGAAAAATAAAGAAATTGCTTCACGTCTTTAATCTCCAGCCACGGTAGATCCTTTAATAAGTTGTTGGTTTTCCATATGTGACAGATTGCAAGCCCATCACTGCTGCTAGAATAAAACTAAGTATAATAATATAATACTAGTATTCAAAGGTTTATATTAATTGTTTTCAACAGGTATATTGTACACTGCTCAAGATCTTTTACTGTATTACCCCAATGACCCTGCTGATTCCCGACTTTTCGTTTTACAACCTAGCAACTATAAGTTGCCTTATGAGAGTATCAAAATAAATAACAAGGATGGTTTCAAAATACACTTGTTTCTTATCAAGCAACCAGTGAATAGCAATCTTATACCAACTATGATATTTTTTCATGGAAATGCAGGCAATATGGGGCAGAGGTGAGTGAATAATATTTTATAATACATCAAAACAAGATTCCTCTATGGTTTTGTTCAAGTGGTGCCCAAACCAAAGTAACCGGAACAATAATGTGCTCACTGGTAGAAATATAATTATCTATTCCATGCTTCAAGTTGAAATGAACATAGGATTGTTCATATGTAATGACTTATTATAGCAGCGGTATAGCATACAATTGTGGGGCTCAGCATGCCATTTCTGCATTTTTATCAAAGAAAAGACTCAAATGGCATACTGAAAACATAATTAACACGCTGTGGTTGCAAATGAATATTAAATTGCTCAAATATATTGTAATCAACACACATGCTCATACTTTGAAGAACTGAACTTATGGACTTGCAATTTCCACAAAATTTATTTATTTATTGCCTGCATTTACAGTGCATAAAAATATTTTTATAATTCCTCAGACTATCAAATGTGTCAGGATTCTATCACAAGTTGAACATCAACATACTGATGATGGAGTATCGTGGTTATGGTCTGTCTGAGGGATCTCCTTCTGAGCGTGGCCTCTATGTAGATGCACAGACAACCCTGGAATATATCTCGCAGCGGACAGACATTGACCCGACCAAGCTGATTGTGTTCGGTAGATCTCTAGGTAAGTGGACCACAACCTAAACATGTCATATTTACATTGAATTTTTTATGCTCTAATTTTCAACATTGAGTACTTATAGTAATCTCAAACCTGTACGTACATAAACATATATTTACAACTCTTCAACTAATTAAATGCATTTTTAAAAACACTTTTAGGCCATCTCATCTACGAACTTCCTGTGATTCAAATAATATCATCTGTCCATCAAGTAGGGGTATGCATATACCCATAAAAATATCTTCTAGTCTGCAATCATCCATTAGGTACAGGTATCTTAGAAGGAAACATGCCTCCTATAGCCTTTAGTCTTGTCTAAATTATGAGTAATTCTTGGTTACATGAGTTGTGAACGAAATTATATCACATGGAATTTAATCCCTGTCTTATGTATTTCAGGAGGAGCCGTGGCTATAGACTTAGTATCGAGGCCTGAGAACAGGAATAAAATCTGGGTTATGATCATAGAGAACACCTTCACAAGTATACCAGATATGGCCAAAATCATTTTAAAGTGGAAATTTCTGAATTGGTTACCAAATTTCTGTCATAAGAACAAGGTAACTTAGACAAAATATAGTCAATAGATTTTTGTAAAGAATTTTTTGACTTATAAATTCCTCTTGAAAATAATTATACTATTATATTACTCCTATTTACTACTATGGTTACTATTATAAGTGTATGTGTACTCATACTCTCATTTCTTATATTCTAGTATATGTCACTGCAAAAGATTGGCCACATTGTTACTCCGACGTTAGTTATGTGCGGATCGAACGATAATCTGGTACCACCATCGATGGCGAAGGATCTCTACAATAGATGCGGAGCGGTATGCAAGAAGCTAGTTGTGCTGATCGGCGGAGGACATGATGACACCTGGACATGCAGGGAGTATTACTCTTCAATACAAAACTTCTTGATAACCGTCCCGCCTATGTCCACCGAGCCTTACTATGATGACAAAGATGTGGGAATAGTGCTTACAGTTTGAGTAACTGGCGTGTTTCCAGATGGGGATTCAAGTATTGTTTTTAGTCATTTTATTTATCAATTTTGCTGATATATATACGCCATGGAGCAGTTCCCCTGTTTACCAAGCTTAAATATTCTTGTACTAACACGCATAATTCCTCAACTAAAGTTAAAATAGGCTTTTACTTATTATTTATGAATAATAGCTATATTCATGTGGTCGTTTTTTATACAATTATCGTGTTATTTATATGGTTTACTAAAATTACATAAAGGTAATTAAAATTTTTGATGTCAATTCTGCACCTAGAGGATATGGAGTTCTGCCTGCCAGTTTGGTCCGTGGGTCTGCGACGCTATAGCGTTATGTAGGTACTATTGCACTACGCTATTGCGTGGTTATTAGTGTGTTTGCATGCTTAAGTTGCAATACATTCAAAACCTTCGCGTTTTAATACGTATTAAGATTAAGTTTGCAAAATATTGTGATTATACATTTATCTTAGAAGATTCTACTAAATTTACGGTGTATCCTGTATACTTGAATAGAAAATCTGGTGTGCGCAGACCCAATAAATTTGAAAAGCGGTTAAAGCACAAACCTGTATTTGTGTAAAGTTATATTGCTGGTAGTATGTAGTAGTATTGTAGGTAGTTCAAGAATTGACACACCATAATTTAACCACGCCTCTCAATTCACGCATTTCTTAATGTGATTTATAATATTATACTTTTTACTCCCTAGTATAATGGGTTATATTTGTAAAATAAGTTTCATAATAAAAAAAATAGGAATTAAAAAGTTTCGTAATGGTAGTACAAAAGTAATGTGTAACATTACAGAACAAAACGCATATGTATTTACGATGATCTAGGACAGGACTTCCCAACCGGTGGGGCGTAGAGAGATCTTAAGGGGGGCATGAAGTGTTCGGTTATTTTAATCTAATTATCATTGTTTATGATTTAAACACTTACAAACAGATTAAGTAGGGCCACCTACCTGCTAAATCACTATTTTCTTTGATACGCTACTTAGACCAAACAATGATGAAAAATATAAGGGGGCATGGAAAATTTTTTTTAATCAGAAGGGGGCACTATGCAAAAATGGTTGGGAAACCCTGATCTAGGACGTTATGCTTAGTCCTGTAGGCACTTACAAACTGTACAAAATGTGAAATAGAATAGGTTTTACCAGGTACAGTACACTCCAATAGCGCTTTCTAGGAATAGAAACTGTTAGTAAATCAGTCAAATTAATTGTAAAGTATTATATCCAAAACATATACCTAACAAATTGATCCAAATCGATGCTTTTACATAAATAAGACTTAGAACCCAAATAAGAAAGCTATGGCCTTAAAGTTACCCTAATAGTATACAAATACTTATCAAATAACCATAAATGTATCAATGCTAAAATATTTTAATACTTTTGATAGAGATACTAAAAGAATGCTTAAGAATAACATAACATCGGATTTATTCTTTCTGAAGTGTGAAATAGCTTTACTTGGGTAGTTTACAAAATAATATAATTAGGTACCAGTATAGGTAGGCAGTAGGGACTACTGCAATAAATTATCAGAACTGATGTAAGATTTTTGGGCGTCTAGCAGTCTTAGACTATCTTTTGTGAAAATGTGATCAGAGCGAATGAAGAAAATTAAGATAAGGGAGTGACTTTGTGATGCGGTTCCTTTCAGCCAAGATGCATGATTTTACAAGTCTCAATGTTAGTTTGTAATAAAATTAATGTTTGTTTTTGTGACATCATTTTACATAGGTACAGTCAGCTGCACTAGAATGTATACAATTTGTAATTTTCAAAACGATATCAAAACCATCTAGTAAATCTTAAACAGTAGAAACTCAAGTATCGTGAAATTAACTGATAAGTTCGCTTAGTTTTTGAGTTTTTGCAATGTTAATATTAATTGTGATGCAGTAAAATCATTCTGTATGTTACGAATTGTATACTTTCTAGGGCAGCTGACTGTGCATCGATGTTAAATTAACCTAACATCTTATTTATTATGATGCTAGACGGTATGTGTATGTAAGTCCTTCATTTATTATTCGATCAACATGACAGGTAGGTAGCAAAAACAAGTAATGTGCTAAGCTTAGTTAGGACGCGGGAGTTTCATTCTACCAAAAGACCATGCTGCATTGCTACTATACATTAGTAGTAATCCAATTTTACATAAAATTCCCTCTGTTTTGTACTAAACTTTAAACATAGTTTCGATGATCTCGACTATCGTCTAGCTAGATAGACGATACTCAAGATATTCCAAAATCGTGTGCACAATCTACATTTAATATGTTATTAGTAGTGTCACAACTTAAATATCAAATATCCAGTTTAGCTTAGAAATTGTGAGTAGTTATAAGATATTATTTAATAATTCCATAGTATTTAAAGGGCCTTCTGCCAAGCCGACTGAATAAAACAAGCTATTATCGATTAACGTTTTACTTTCGGTACCTACCTACCTAAAGTCTTTAGATGTATCAAAATCTATCTTGTTTAAATAATTTATATATCTCCTCACTACCAATGTAACTAATTTGTAGTTATAATATACATTTATTTAAGTACAAAGAAAATAACAGTTATATTATTATAACCAATATATATATGTCTTACCATGTCCTAAATAATAAAATTATGAATTCACATCTTTGTTGAACTAAACTGAGCCGCCACTTAGGCACTTTAATTATGTTAAATAAATTTCAAATCTATCTGATCAAGGCATAAAATGTATAAAAAAATGATAGGTTTAGTGCCAAATATGGATGTATACACACACACATAATTACACATAATTTATACAGTTAATTGTATAAAATTAACTTTTTCAGTAGGTAAAGTTTTTCTTGCGTCGACTGTAATAAATCAAAGAGGATTTTATTTGTCGTCAAAAGAGCTCCAATTAAAAAAAAATAAGAGTGCCTAAGTACTAAACTTTAACTTATATCCTGCAGTTCTTTTATTTTGAAGCAGGAGGGACTTTTATATGTTGAGGTAGGTACCTAATTATTGTAGAGCCTTAGTTACTTAGCAAAGCAAGCTTCGTTTTTAGGAGTTATCCTCTGTTACACTCTGTAGAAATTAAATTGTTCCAAAATTCTGATTGTTCTAGGTGTGATTGTATCCAGTGTAGCATTGTAATGACGGTATGTAAAGATTAATTTGGTAATAAATATTTTGACAAAAAAAATTTAACTTACCATTCGTTCCTCTCCTATTTTATTGTGTAGACTAGTGTTACTGTTTACTTTATCGTTATCAAAATAACCCCTAAAGACCTATAGATCTATCTCTCCATATTTTGGGGGTTTCTATAGTCACCTTGTCTTTGGTGCCATCACGATTTGGTGCACAGCACACAAGAGATGATACTGCCCGTCTCAAGGCCATACAACACGACATCATCCACGTAGGTAAATAAAAAATAACTCCCTATTTAATCACAATAAAATGCCCGTACTCGTTAAAACTCTGTACGAACAGATACGATTTGTAGCGACCAACTTCAGCGATTTTGTAACTGTCGAGAGGTAGGTACTATTATTTTATGTTTGGTTACTAATACTTATATTTTAGGAACATATAGTTCTATATGCATAAAACTTTTGGTAGGCTTAATTAGAAAATTTACTATTATAAATTCGACACGTGAAATTCTGCCTTTTTTGTTGCCATGGTGCAAGCAAAATACTCTAGGGATGTATAAAAACTTCAGGTCAATCCTAAAATATTTATTATATACCAAGGTTTTAACAATCCACGCACCAATATTATGGTAGGTACTCTAATGAGTATAAACATCAAATATAGCTTATTTTATAATATGCTGGAGAGATGTCTATGACGTACCTACTAACTAGTGAAGTTTGTAAGTACGAAATATCAAACTAGAGTATAGAAGACAACACTGCGTCGCGTCGTTACATTAATTCTTACATAGTATAATATAATAATGTTATAAGAAAAACAATTCAGAATATAAATTATGCCAAGGTTTTAATCATTTTTTTTAATATAACATAAAAATTGCAGTAGTACAAAATATACAAGTAATCAACGTCATGTTAAGTAATCAATCATGAAAAAACGAAAATGGTACATCACTGTATACAGAGTTACCGGTTAAGTCGACCTCGACAAAAAATCGGTATTTGATGTATAAAATAAATTATAATGAATAACAACGAAATATAATCTACATAAGTAGTATCAGATATTATATCATACAAACTCGCTACGAAGGTTTTTATTATGATTATTATATTTGGGTTTTTTCTACGAATTGTCGTAAAATACTAATTAAAATTATGAAAATTAATAAGTCTCGATTCCAAAATAATGTTTGCATCGATATTATTGAATTCATTGACAATGAGATGAATGCCTTGTCATTGGGTGTGGCCGTGGAAATGGCGACGCGTGGATTTAGCGACGCGCGCCAAATTCAACGGCGTCGTCTTCAGTTATGTCGCCGTGGCGCCACATGTTGAGTCGCGCAGATTTAGCGTGCTCTTGTGCGGCGCGGTACTCCGCCACAAGTGGTGCCATGCGGCTCTCGCGAACCCACTCCATCAGCACCAAACCCTCCTTGATCAGGTTCTGAAACAAACACTCGAATCATACTCCACTCTGCGACTTTACGGCGGCGCACTTGCTAACAAGATAAAGAACGTAGCGTTCGGGACATGCCCGAAAAACGAGTAATATAAGCTAGGCTTGATGTAATGAACTCAATGTTGAAAAAATAACGGGAATGGGAAAAAACTGCCACGCGGGCGAAGCTGCAAGCGGCCGCGCTGAATATAATAATATATAGAATCTGGGGGCCAATTCTCAGATTGTAGAGATTTTGGCGAAATAGAGATCATGTCGAAACTTGAATGTCTACGCAAAATGTCACGAAAATGTCTAACGATTCAAAAAACCGTATTCTCACTAGAATTCGACAAATGGCGGCACGACATTTCTGTAGAGATCTCAGATATACGTTCCGTTTTAGCTATTGTTTCAACGAGATCTCGTTGAATCTTTAACTATATAGTTTTGTGGCCACAAAGTATGTACACAACATAGTTTATGCAATGATTTTATAAATTGAATATGAAACTACAGTAAAAAGTACACAAAAAAAATTTTTGAATAAAATATTACATTTGAATATCTTTACATGTTCCTACATGCGTGGTACGAAACTTTGTGTAACTAAACTGTCAGTGTCAGTCAAGCTATCAAACTACAGCGGCTATTTGTGTTTTGTAAAGAAAGTCTCGGATTCGTTCTCTGTCATCTTTGGAAGCAACATTGTATTTTCATTTTAATTGTTTTTCTAGTGTTATTTTAAGTTCTGATGGGTAATTTTGGTGGTATTTTAACCATAATTACTTGAGGTCTTAGCACAAGTGTAAACAATTGAAATGAAAGTGTGTTATGTGGCATCCTAATTTGAACGAAATTGTTTCCCTTTGGTTTTGAAGAAAAACGCCATCTATTTCTTCAAAACCAATGACAGCCGACTTTACTTTTTTTACCGACTCGACTTGACTAAGAAGTATTTATTATATACAACCCACTTGACATTGGCAAAATGGTCATGTCAATGGACAGAGGCCACAAAAAAAAAGTCTCAACGAGTACCTACTTTGAAAGTTTGCTAGGCGCCCGCAAATAACATCAATAAATAATGCAAGCGTGAAAAAAACCTACCCAACGTCAGCTCAAAAATCACGGCTGCTTGAGTTAATCGAAGCCGATAATGAGCTACGCCAGAGAAAATACCTACTAGGATTTAATAAGATTTATTACCTACTGTTGTTATTGCATCGTAATGACGAAAACTAATAAAAGCTTATAAATACCTGGCATAATTAATACTTAAGCAAACCAAAAGTTTTGTCAAAATAGGCAGGATTGTCCTTGAAAAACGGCAGCGATCTTTCGACATTTGATCTCTATCGCTCGGAACCACTCTTTGCTTGTCGAAAGCTTTTTTACGACTTATGTCTATTGGTGACATCACGAGAATAGCATAATATGATTTTATTCGACATTCTCCATCTTTTTTCGACTTAGGTCGAATTAGACTTTATCTCTAAAGAGCGAGAATTGGCCCCCTGGTTTGATAGCGTATTATCTTTTGTAGTGATGAAACTAGGATATTACCTTGCCTAGGTCAACTTTAGTAGTGGGCTCTAGCAGAGTGACAGCAGGAGGCGCGCCTCGCATCTCCACATTAAGCATAAGTTTCTTGTTGAGTGTGTCAGCGGAGAGCGCGGCTAGGGCTTCGGCGCGGTCGTCAGCGTCAGTCGGGAACTTGACGCAGCAGAGCGTATATTCATGCGCGTACGGAAGATCGGTGTCAGTGCCCGCGGGTAAAGCGGCCAACCGGTTGATATTCACCACCTGAGGAGGTTACTTTCATTATAACGCTTTCTGGGACTACAGTAAGTTCGGAAACAGTAGAACCGGTCAAGGCTCTTTGACTACAGAAAAAAATTAAGTGAAGACTCTGTAGTTATTTCTAATTCTTTCGTTTTTTAAGGCTAAGCCAATCACAATGAAATTAAAACCAGAGTGTAGCACTTATACCCTATACTGTGTAAGTATAGACTTTTGAGTAGGTAGTAGACACTAGAAATCTTTGTAAAAGAGTTCGTTCGAGGAAGTGTTCTTTCTAGCCCCCAACAGTAGGTAATACTTGCATTGTTGTATTCCAATTTAAGAGGTTATGGTTAATGGTGCATCCTAGGTACATAATACACACCTTTAGGTTCAATAGTGTTGACGTAATAAATAAATATTGACGTATTGACACATTCACACAACGCCTTCTAGCCCCAAACTAAGCAAAGGTTGTACCATGGGAACTAGATAGCTGATAGATAAATAAGTACATATAACACCTAGACCCAGAACAAGCGTGATGCGACAGCAAGATGTTCATCACACAAATGTTTGGTCTCGATGGGACTTGAACCCACCACCTACAGCGCCGAAGGCAGGGCTACTATGAACTGTGACTGCTGTAATGTGTAACGTAATTGTTCGGCTCATAATCTGCCAGATTAGATGACCCAGTTGCTTTTTACTGCATTTTTTCGTATATACATAAATACGGGTGAGTTTTGGAATACAAACCGAAAACCACTAAGAAATAAAAAAAAAACCATGGTGAATTGACTTACCTCGCGATTTCCATAGTCGATGTACAGAATCTGTGCCGTGGATTGGTCAACGATTTTCTCAACCTTTGCTCTGTACCACTGGTCGTCTAACGTGAAGCGGGCCGCGCAGACAGCGCCGCGACGAGCGATGTATGACCCCGGCAGTGGCAGATTCATCTTGAACTCTTGGTGCAGTCTCTCCATCAGGTTCTCGAGCTTAGTGCCGAGGTCACAGCTTTGAGCATAGAAACTACCTTCGTTTGTGATTTCAGTGATGATGACCTATGGAAGAGAAGTATATTATTTTACTTGTTTACACTGTGAGATATCAATAATCTTATAGCCACCTGAAGGTGCGTGCGTACATATAACAATAGCCTAATTCCTAACCCGGCGAACGTGTGGCAAGGTATGACATACCCAGGGTGGCACAATAGTGTTGATATTTCCTAATAATATATTGATGTTATTACTAATACTATGCTGAGTAGCTGAAGCGAACGGACTGCAGAAGGAAATAATGGCGTGATTCACGTCCTGCCCGTAGCGCTTTACTGAATACGTTACATCTTGTTATTTTTATTTATATATTGTTTTGACAACAAAAAAATTATAATAAAGATTTTTCAAAAGATCCTATTATTTCCGTAATTTCGATGTATTTTTGGAAAAATAAAATAAAAAATGGCTTGATTAATGACTAATGTTTGCCATGCTTGAATTTTAAATAGGTTATTATAATAAACCTTATTGCATTAAAGCCTAGGTAGGGCACACCCTGCCACATACCAGATGTAATTATTTTGACCACATGCTACCCGGGTTATGCAAGCATATGCGTGAATCGATACTCATTTTGATAATTTGTTTTACAACACGTGCTTTAGTCTCGATTCAGCTTTATTATAGAATACTAATCTAACTGTGAGTTTCCACTGCCGAAACACTGTATTTTATCAATGTAAACTACATTCGCACTGCCACACAACATGTTGAAATGAAATATGGTTGACATTGTGTCCAGACGAACAAAAGAACATTCTCCATAATGTTAAAAACTTGTTTCGATGACTACCGACCTAGTTGGATTTATAGCATGTTTCGAAACATGTATGTATACGTAGCAACAATGCGAACACAGACCAAAACAAATCTTAAGTCACTTGCACTAATCTTTACTCACTTTCGTCTTTTGTGTATCATGAGCTTGGTTAAGGAGTTGATTTTGTATGGGATCACGATATACACTCCATAGGGTGTGTTGAGAACGTCGTCTTGTGACTTCATACAAAATCCACTCGGCGACTGAGCTCACAAAAAACACATGAGATGAGAGGAACTACAATCGCAGTATTGTCATACATACTGGCAAAACAAGTCAAGATTTCACATTGCGGAACATTGCAATAACATGTTGCGAAACATATTTAATGTTTTTAGTGCAAACTCACAGTAAGACAATAATCATAACTTATCATCCACAAAGGTGCGTGCACATTACATAATTATGAACATAAATCCACAGGATTTATGTTAATGATGCTAAACATACTAAACGAATGAATGGACAATAAAAACTCATTTGTTAGCAAAACGAGCCTGTGGACTGATGCATGTGACGAATTAGCATCTCTTCTGTGCGGAATATATCAATGGACTCAAACCTATTGGGTAAATGTTTAAGTCCATTGAAACTGTCCAACCGGACTAAAATGTGCAATGTAACAAAATTATGTCAACTCGTTATTTCGTGCAAAATACAGATATCTCTCTACGTCTATCTATGCTAACACGTCAGCCAAAGACGCATCTCATGGTGTCAAATGAAGACAATGGCTAATGTTTAGCTATGGGTATTTTATCTAGGTATACGGTAACATGTGAAAAAATATCTCGTGTCAAGCGCGACATATATCAAGTTGCACCTCTTAGCCCGGCTGGACTCGGCGGAAACGACCCCCTAACCAAATTAGTAATCGTATTTATGAACACTGGTATAACATCTTGGAATTCATAAGAGTGTTTCACACCAATTCCATAAGTTGCAGATTATAAAATAAAAAAATAAATATTTAAAAAATAATATAAAAATAATACATATGACATATATTAAAAATAATTTGAACAATATTATAAGACCAATTTTGTAACAATCATGTAAGGTATTTTTTATAATAATCTGCAACTTATTGTCACATTATGAGTAACGAGCAATTATCAATATTTTCTTGACATAAAACTAGTTTTTCCTCCTTTCCTTAATCATGATAACGAAAAAACGTACTTAGAGTACTAAAAGTACATAATTTTATTTCAGATGTAGGAAAAGGAATTTACACACTTATGTCATTATATGTACAAAAACAAAAACATCAAAATACCATTCAACCTAAAACTAAAAGTACATAACTAAAACCATTCAATTAACGAAACTAAAGTAAATAAAATAGAAATAGTATTCAGATATAAAAAAATTAATATAATAAATAAATAATGCTGGACAATCCACACAGCATCATCTAGCCCCAAGCTAAGCAGAGCTTGTGTTATGGGTACTAGATGACTGATATACTTAATACAATATATTACGTACATAGATATTTTTTGTTATACATAGAAAATACCCAGAACACCCGGAATAAATGTTTGCAGATCGTACAAACATTTATCCCAAGGCGGGAATCGAACCCGCAACTTCCAGCGTCGCAGGCGGACACTCGCCCGCCGCGCCACATCGGTCGTCATACTCTTAAGTACGCCAAAGGGCCATAGAGGACATGCCCACATAAAATAATAACAATAAGAAGCAAAACCTAAGCGAAAAAATACAATCAAATAATAATAAAAACAATTCAGAAAATAAATTTCAACCAATAAGGTAAATCATACCATTTAGAGCACACAATATACATAATAATAAAACATTTATAAACCAATAACAAACAATTTCACGAACTAATCAATCACTATCTACAGGGTAATCTAATTTAATATAGCTCTCGGCTGCTCTTATGGCACACATTACAATCGGCTAACTTCGGTTTTGTACCTACAACGTATTTCAAATATCAATACTTCTGAATGACACTGCTACAAGAAATGATGCCGCTATACAAAATCGAATTTATCCGAAAACGAGTTACAACCGAGGGTTTGTTATAGATAGTAGTTTATAAGTACTGCAACTTAACTTTCTTTCAAAGTATTCTGCAAATTTTTGGTGGATTAATTCTCTGTAAGTTTGAACAACCAAGGTGACGATAGTATAGGTGCAAAGCAAGCGTACTTCTTTAAAAACATTGTCCCAGGTACTGTAGTTTCCCGTAAATAAGGGCTTGAGTGAAAAGTTGCCCCAGATGATAAAATATTTGTAATAAATGCAACGGCCTGTTTACTTACTTTAAATTTGATCATACAAACGTTTTCTGCATATTAATTTGTCAAAATTCCAGGAGAATGAACTCATCAAAGGTTAAGTTACAGTACAATATCAGTTGAGTGTTGGGACACGAGATCGCAATGCGACAAAGGGGTTTTCTCAACTATGATTTCACAGCAACAAAATATGCTATGTATTTGGAAAAAAGAATGTTACTTGAATAATTCTCGGCTGACTTTGAATAGATTACCAGTGTGAAAACCAGTGTCTTTGATCTATAGTCCAGGACTCATCTTTTCTAAAATCTACATTATAATAATATCTGTATATTATGAGCTAAGTTATGGAATACAAACTCGGAGCCTTTTGCTCGGAAATTTTCGACAAATGGCATTGGGAGAAATGAGGCCTTTAAATTATAATTTCGAAACGCCTCAAAGCTAGGTGCATCTAGGCAGGCCACCGTACTAGGTGCTCGTGTGTTTTAAACGAGATCTCTCCCGACGCTATAAGGCAAACATTCCCGAGTATTGGCTTAGCACGCATTCTAGTGCTAATCCAAGGCTCCTGTTTAATGCCTTTTGTAATAATAGGCAATAATAAAGCGATACAGATAATATTTGGACGTGTGTTATTGGGGATGAGTATATATATAGCTTGTGTTCGTAGAGAAGTGGACCCAATGTCGCATCGGTGCCGAAGGCAGCGGGTACGATGCGAGCACAGTACCGGGTTGGCGCGCTTTGCTTCGATCTCTAGACGCTTGAGCCGCCGACGCTCCGCCAGCACGGCGATGCGAAAGACACCGTAAGTCGCGGCGCGCGCGTCTAATTTTTTTGTGAACGCTTGCGTACCCTTGAAAACATAAAACATCTTGGCCTGTCCCTCTCTTTCAAAGCGATATTTCAGGAAGAACCTCGTTGGTAATCCTGGTGGTTCGTTTGACAGACACCGTCAAAGGCTATTTTCTGGGTCCCATCGTCGTGTACTGATTTCGTACCCCTTATCCATTGTTTTGTATTCTGCATTTACACATCCCAGCATGAATAGATCCAAAAGCACAATGCTATATATATCAGAAACATATACAATATACAGGGGGTCTCAAAGCGAGCTAATATTTAATATGAAAAAGATAAATTATAAAAAAAAAACTACTTAATCTAAATATTTAAACATTTAATTACAAAAATAATAAAAACTACATTAAATGTATGAGGGTTTTTTTGTCAAAAAAATATATTTTTCTTTTCTTCAAAATTTCTTCAAGTCTGCCAAACTTGTGGATGATTTTCGTAGACAACAATTTCACGATAAACACCACAAGGAAGAGGATTAATCAAGTATTTGTGGTAGCCCCTTTACTTCTCGAAATCACATTTTGGGGAATAACTTGTGCAGTACTGGTTGCCAATGAGCTTGCATAATTTTGGTTTTGTGAGATGCAATTGCAAGTTGAGTCGTCGCTTTAGATTACCACAATTGCAATTCCTGCTTCGATAGCAGCTGTCTTACAAAATTTTCCATCAAGTCAATGTTTCCATCTCGCTGTGCTCGCACACTCATGATGAATACAGCCTTATGTTTCTAACCAGTTGATTGCCAGGATCCACGCGAGAATAGTGAGATTATTTGGAGTTACGTCAGTCTTGCTTAATAGATCGTCACGCTATCAGCCTAAATAAATATAAGCCTCCTCTATAACTTTCTAGTTTGTCACAGCCACCACGCTTGGCAGGCGGATTAGAGACCATAGTGTCAGGTATTTAGATGCTGCTGCCCATCTTCTGATGCGTTCCCTTCTTTGATCAATGATATCTACTCCTAGATGACAGGTGACATAAAACATTCGTAGCTAAAAGCTGTATGCGTGAATATATGCTTAGACAGCTACATTTATTTGCTGACGAAGTGAAAAAAAACTTAAAAAAAGTTTTAGTTTAAACTAATTACAACCATGTCTTTGATCTAAGGTTCCCTTTGTCGAAATAACCAAATGTGTGACCGATTGCGTGTTATTGAAAAGCGTTGTACTTCCGTGAGGCGACTAATAATGTAAGGACACCCTGCATTTTGATCGCGCGTCGTCAGTTTTACGTGGGATCGTTTTGAGACACCTTGCATTTAACAGATAAGTAAAAGAACGCTTACCTTGAAATGATTTCCGAACCATCTTAGATCTAAAGAATATTTGATGAAAACCAGAATAAGGCCCAGAAAAAAGCCAGCGACGCATGATTAAGAGAGGTAAGGCAGGCGATAAATATAAATAACTTTAACCAGTTGTGAACACTACATTACCTTTTCATATTTGAGCGTGCGATCCTGGGCAGGTGCAGATTTCTTCTCTTCTGCCTCCGCATCTTGCTCTACGTAGTCGCGCCAGATGCCAATACGGCGTCGCATGGCGTTTTCTTCAGCGGTCTTGAGCACTCGTGCGTATTCAGATGTCTCAGCTGTGTGGTGCATAGATGCGAACCCATGCTCGACTAAAGATACCGACAGGTTCTCGTTGTCCACCTAAAATGGTAGGTTATCTTTGTGAATTCAATGGTGTAGTTTTGGCTCAGGACTAAGGGGTTCAACATTGTTCATACTAGCAAGCTGAAATAGCAGTGGCTGGGCAAAGGTCTCTCCCATATCTTTCCGCTTGAAAGGTATCGAGGTCGTCATGCTAAAGTTTCTTCGGCCTGCCTCTGCTTCGATGTCTATGTGCAGGTACCCAGGTAACCCTGGGTGGGTTTATCCCATTTTAGTTTAGTAACCTTATCGCTGAACGATATGTCTTAATGTTTCTCACCCAAAGCCATCCGATAAAGTTTCCAGCCTTGTCCATCTCCTCGATAGTGACGTTTACATCGTGTTGCAGAACCTTCTCCTTGGTGAAGAGCAGTGCCTCCTCTCCGAAGGGCTCGGCTGCCTGCATGGCGCCTGCGCCACCGACCGCGGGACGTGCCCCGCGCGGGCAGTTCACACCGCCTAACAGGAAAGTCACTAACACAGACTCCTGCAACCAAAAGTTCGTATGACCTAGGAGCTAGACACTACACACTGGTGTGCGGTGAATGTGAATATATATATATATGTTATACCTTGGTATAACCACCGACAGAACCATATAAATTACCTTGGGAATGTAAAGGCGCATCCGAGATCCACTAGCAACGAACTCAACGATCGCTTCAGTCTTTTGCGCTCTCTTGAGGAAGGGGAAGAACTTCTTGGACTTGGCGGAGTCTCCACTGGTGTCCTGAATGCGGTGGGTGGGAATGTCTTTCTTGGCATGAACGCCGATGCCAGCCTTCTGCGCCTTAAGCTCGGCTTCTAGCAGCTTGTCGTAGTGAGAGCTTCGCTGGTCGTTGTCGTTGCGGTATCGGACGACGTGAGCGTATCCTTTAGCGACCAGGCCTTCGGCGACGTTCCTGTTTGGGAGGAGATATTTTAGTAAGAGAATTGACAAATAGTTATTTTCAAGACCATGAATTCAATAATTCAATAATAATTGTTACAGCAACAAAAAGTCTATGATAAACTTACTGTCCACCAGCAATGACAGTGCAGCAAGTTTTCTCCGGAAAGTTGTCCTTAGCTGGTTGGATGTAGTCAACGGTGACATTCACTTTCTTGCCAACAAGCTTCCTTCTAACGGATTCGCGAGCTTCAAACATCCAGGGAATATCGTATAGTGGCTTGAACCCTTTAGGGCGAGGTGAGATTTTTCCTTCCTCGTTCGGGACTGGGGCATTGCTTTTAGAAAAAAAAACAAGTATTTCATTATCATAGCAGCAAGATTTTGTAGTCAACTATTTCATAATCTATACCATTTATAAGAATCTTTGTTCTACCTGACTGTTTGACATATAGATCACCCAATAACAGGTATGTCAGGATCGTAGTTAGTGGAAATCCGTGTTCTCTGCCTACCCCCATGGGAAACGCGTGATTTTATGTAAGTATGTATACATAAAGGTGTACTAAGAATTTAACACATAAAGGAGAGAAGCGGGGGTTGAAGTATGTATGAAATCGCACGCGTTTTCACTAGTTTATTTATAAGTTAATCGACTTACTTTTCGCGCGGCGGTCTGATGCTTGCAAGGAAGATCTTCTTGTGCGTGCCATTGTGGAGTTTGACCACCAGCGCGTCACCATTGACCACCTCGAGGACAGTAGCGACGAAATCTTTGTCTTTAGCGGGGATGATAGGTGCGTTGCTGACATAATTCATCCAAATGCGGAGTTTCTCGTCTTTGGCGGCGCGTTCTGCTGTGCGAAGTGACGATGCACCTGGAAATAAGAATTTAGTTTACCATCAAGAAATCAACGATCCAGATTTGCTATGACAATTCAATCGCTTTACGATATCTGCGAAGAATGGTCATCAAATTGAGTTTATTTTGTAGAATTTAAATTTTGAGCATTGACGTCAGTATCAAATAAATAGTGTGATTTTGTCTTTATATATTTTTTTTATGAAGCATTGAATTTGAAAATGTCATACAGCAACAGCATTGAGGACGCTACAAACCAGACACGTACGCCTAAGTGAACGTTTCATTAAACACATTATTGGATATCTTCTTTATCTTACCTCAAATTAAGTAAAACTGTACTATCCGAACTAGAATTATAGTTGAAACTTGTACTATTCGAACTAAATTATAGTCGTCAGCATCTTATTTTCATACTAACCAGATTTCATGACAGCCAGAGACCAGTCGACGCACTTAGCGAAGCCTTGTCGAAGCAGCAGCTCAGCGATATTTCCTTGCGGGTGCAGGATAGTGCCAACAAAGTTGTTATTGTTCACCGACTCGAGGATAACTTCTATGTCTTTCTGCAGCAGTCGAGACTCAACGAAAAAACGAGCCTCTTCGGCGTAAGGCTCTGAGTCGCCGTCTTGTTTTACTGCGGGACACTGTAAACATACATAAACATATAAATATTGATAGACCCCTCTAGTACTAAACTAAGTAAAGCTTGTAAGATAGGAACCAGATAAATGATAGAATTCATATTATATGTATGTATATATTTTTATAAATACTTACTCAAAAACAATAATAGATACAGAGCAACTATCTATGTTCATCAAACAAATGTTTGTGCTCGGTGGGGATCGAACCCACATCATACAGCGCAGAAGGTAGAGTTGACTGAGCTGTTATGCCTGTTAAGACACTAGATAACTCTATATTTCTCAATAATTTTCGATGCATTCAAAAACAAGGTTTCATATAAAATTTTTATATCTTAAACAAAATAATTTTGCATCAAAACCGCTAACCCTACCAAAACCTAAACTAAGTTTGTTCTAGACTCACCTAGTTTATGTAATTTTCCTCAGAATACAAAAGTACTTACCCTGATTCCCGAGAGCATCATAGTGATAGGCGTGTAATCTGGTAGCAAACATAGTCTGACTGTGGAGCCATCACGCACGTACTCCACAATGGACTTGATTGGGCTTCCATTGAATTTGTTCACATAGTGTTTGGGATTATCCACGCTCCATTTTATTTCTCGGATATGCTCCTAGATGATCAAAAAGACATAAATCAAATTCTTACACGACTAAAAAAACGTACTGGACCAAAGATAGTAAAAATAAAGAAATCATTAAATGGAAATCCAAAATTGAAATGCAAAACTTAAATTTTCCAAACGAACTTATAATCGTACAGTCAGCTGCACTAGAATGTATACAATTATTAACTTTTAAAATGCTATCACTACTTTTAAACAATAGAAACTCAAATACCATGTAATTAATTGATGAGTTCACTTATTTTTTGCATTTTTGCCCTGAAAATTACCTGTTACGTTGTAACACTATTTTGAAAGTTCCGAATCGTATACATTCTAGTGCAGCTGACTGTACATTAAATGAAAAATCTCTTAAAACTCATTCCTGACCTAAATCCCAACCCAGGCCGTGGTGTCTGATAAGTTAATTTCAAAGCAATCTGGTTTTACTCGGTGGAGGAAGCGCTGTTGAAGTGCATTTGAAGTACAATTTCCGTGACCTATCTGTATTCAGGTCAGATAAATAAAAAAAGCAACAGCGCTCTAAAGCCTACCGGTACCTACCTTACTGAACGCCTAGAATGAAACATTTCAGTATCGTGAAAATGAATTGATATTTTCCAACATAATAGTGACCTGTCCCGGCTTCGCACGGGTTTTTGTAATCTCCTTAATTTTATCCTTAATTTTTTGAAAATATAATATAGCCTGTCACCCGGGGATAGTGTAGCTTTCCACCGGTGAAAGAATTTTTCAAATGGGTTCAGTAGGTTCAGAGCCTATTCAATCCAAACAAACAAACAATCAAATATATAGTATAGATATCCAACACCTGCACTACAGATATTTTATTTACACGCAAGTAATCATATTTTATTTATACCTTTGCCTATATTATATGTCGTATGATGTCGGTTTCTTAAGTTTTTTCGACTATGAAATAAACAGAAGAATGCTTACATGCGCGTCTGGAGACCAGATGCCCTTGCCGGCATTCTTAGCGGCTTCTTCGATGTCAACAAGTCTTTTCAGCTGCGGGATGTTCCTGCCACCGTCGCGGACTTTAGCCAGACCCTCGGCCAATAATGCTTCCGTGACGTTGTCATCTTTAGTCACGTCTTTCCCACTCCAGACGCAACCGTATTCTCGTGTGGCAGAGTTCGGCGGCTTTTCAGAGGTGAACGTAACCTCTTTGCCAACTAGCTTCTTTCTTAGAAACTCACGAGCTTCCCACGCGTAGGGTTCATCTTTCGTTTCCGTGTCACTGCAGAACGAAATGATAGAGGAATATGTTTTAGCTACATCGAATGATACGGTTATTTGAGTGGGTATTGAGTATGTACGAAGTATGAGTACAGAAAAATCCGAAAAGATTCCTTGCATACATGAGGGGGTACAGCAGTTGTACGTGAGCGTTGTTAATTCACATTTTATATTTATAATAAAATTTACACCAAAACCGCTGATGTAGTGGAGAACATGAGTGGGATTTGAACGTTGCGTGGGTCGTTGGGTGGTAATAAAATATTTCGAAGTAGAACCTATAGAAAATGAATGTTCATCAAAAAAATCAATAAATAAACAGTTTGTATTCCAAAAAGATTGTTTAAATAATTAACTATGCTGCGTTAGCACCTACGTAGCTATGTTACTATTTAAGGTAGTAAATCCAAAAGTATTCTTGATGGTGCCATCCAAATCGGTGTAATCAAACAAAATCTTTAAGTAAAACACTATAGTCAACCTAATGTAATGTTACCTACTTCTGTAGAAAGCAGTGTGAAAATGCCACATGCCGCGTCAGTCAACAAAGTTATAATTACATAGAAAATAGGATTACCAGAAATAATTAACTAATATTATTCTTACTTATTTATCTCTCTTATTAGTCGTGATAGTTGCTGCGACTACACGATCGTACTATTACGCTCACAAAGTGCACTAAATCGAAAAGTTAAAAATAAAATTAACCTTCAGAAGAGCAATGACGTTCCTTATCATAGCTAGGCGAACCACTCGCCTGAACTGAGATCTCGTAATCTACCTCCAATCTTAACAGAACTATAGCGTCATTGAAAGTGTAGTAACTGGAATCTCATATTATATCGGTTTTCCAAATTTTACAAATTTTGTAAGACTCTAGGTCCGACAGAGGCCCTCCGGGTTTTTAAAATTCTTTCGGGGCGTCTGGTCGAAGCGACGCGTATCCCGAAGGCTGGTTAGTATCTGGTTTAGCGAATTGGCATTGCCATTCAGCGTGGCAATGCAGCCAGTGTTTTGGGGATGCTTCCGATTGGCACAGATATCATTGGAGCTATCTTTATATCGTTTGCAACGGTCTGTAGATAGGTCTACTGTTTCAATATAAATACTTGCATTAGCTGTAATTTTCCTCTTTGTAAATAAATGCATAAAATTTGTAAAAGCGAAAAAATATATATATTTGAATGTGCCTTTGTCGCTTGGCTTTCTAGGCTTGGTCGCGAGGAACTGGCGCTTAGATTCACCTAGATTTAAGACGTTTCAAGATGATCCCTGCGGATATTACTGAATAAATGATTTTTGACTTTGACTTTGGAACCCTACAACTTTAAACAAATATTATAAACGAGCATTTCTTCAAAATGTAGATAAAAAAAACATCACTATTGTTATGATGTCAAAAGTTAAAATAACATGCACCTAGATGTTGCTGTTTTGATTATGTTTTAAATAATAATACGTCATCTACCCAACATTGTTACTATAACTTAATTGTATTATTTAGATAAGCACGCAATACTCAAAGAAAGGGCTTATTGGCGTAAGTTATTCCTGACGTTTTTTTGATTTCTAACCTATTTGAAAACGAATACGACTGTAATCTCCAGCCATGGAAAAGATCTCCTTAGATAACAACGCACTTATGATGTATCATCGTAAGTGGTAGGTAGGAAGAAGGTACTTCTATTACTCTAATAGGAAATTGAATACTGCTCGCAAAGTATTTTATTGCCCATACTCTACCTTGTGTTACGCTGACCCAATTATGTCAATTAGATAATACACACTGTCTTAGTAAATGGCATGCTATGGCGTTGCTCGTCGAAGGAAAACTTTTCTTCCATTAGCTCGGAAAATTGTATCAATCTAAGAAAAACAAGATAACTATCGGCTCATTTCGGTAAGCAACGAAATATCACGCCATTTTTCAACACATCAATAATATAGATTGTTCGATAGTTATTTATTTTACTTGTAGTGCTAGCAAGTTCTAGTAGCACGATAAAAAGAAGTTAAAGTCTCAAATCCCAACCCTGTAAAGCGTAATTAAGTGAAGTCACCAAGTAATTAATTACGCTTTGCAATAAACATAGAAACACAGAAACTTCTAAATAACTGTTTTTGTTTTCTCGAAATTCGGAAAGAAAAGTTACTATACACGTCGTGGCCGAAAAAATTAGTAAAGGCTTCGCCTCGTCTTTTTAAAATAACTTTTAAAAAGACAAGAGCTTTTAAATTCGAACCTTTTTCTAAGTCAAATTACTTCCAACAGGAGAAACGGCACTCTTTAAAGTTCAAATATCAAACAAATTGGGCTTCGTTGATTCTTGTCGATTCACCCTTTAGTACATATTATGACTGTTTGCTGGGCAGTAAGCCACAGATTGATAAATTATTCACAGGTTAAAATCCAAATGTAAATACTTTCCCTTTTCGGTATATCTGGGGCACTCGTTAAAGACACCGTACTACGGTATTAAATAACCGAAAGTGCCGGCACTTCATCTAATTTGTGAATGTTCTCTTGTTTTTTAGGGTTCCGTACCCAAAGGGTATAACCCTATTACTACGACTCCGCTGTCTGTCTGTTCGTTTGTCACAAGGCTGTATCGCATCCAGCCAGACCAGCCGGCAGTACGTTCAAATTGGTATGATAGGTTGTAATAAGTAAATCTTTTTAAGTTCCCCATTTTTTTATATTTAAGGCCAATTTTAATTATTATTTTTAATGAATACTCAATAACTATGCCGAGGGTGTGCCATAGTGCCATGGAGCTTGTTTAAATATCAAGTAGCCCAGTCGATCTAACTCCTCTTGGCTCGACGGCTCTTGAACTATTATTTACTTTCGTTATATCGAACTATTAGTTACCTACTCGTGATCACAGAAAAATATTCATACTTTTTAGTTAATTTTAACTCCATAAATTAAAACAAGTACAAATATTCAATCTAATTATCTCACAATTTTCAAATTAGGAATACGCCTACGCCACAAGAAGGTTGCATGTTCTTGGTAAACTAGGTTTAATGTTTCAAAGTTATCATGTCGGTATAATTGAAAGAATGGTTTCGACTTTGAAACGTATCAAAAATAACAACAGCAATTCCAAATAACTTTTCGTCTACTGTCACTGTAATTTAATGAAACTACGTTTTATAACTGGAGGTACAACGGGCTTATCGCTAAAAATGATTTCTTCCAGATATCCTCGCTCTGGCTTTCACGTAAAGCTATTTGTTAGTGAAAACGTTGAAATATGTTCAGTACTTCCCTAGAATAGTCAATATATATTTAGATAAGACACTGCTATGGAGATAATATTAATGTATTGATTCGATCATTTATTTCCAAATAATATAACTTGTAGTGATTAAAACAGATACAATGTTGAACCAAAAAACAGTGAGCGAAATGAATGTTACTTATTCTTGGGGTTTTTAAAATAGTTTTAAAGTGTATTAAAAAGCTCACTTGTCAGTCATCATATTATTACTTCACAATTTGGTTTTGACTTTCTCCTTTCACTTTGATCTTGCAACAAGTTTTTCTAAATACGAGTCCCGCCGACTTCGTTCGATGTTTATTACAAACTTACTGCCCCCACAAGTAACATTTTTGAATCTGTGATCCAATATAACCTATTAGATTGGGGCTAGCCCCAAACATCTTGTAAGGTTGTAACTTGCAAGTCTAACTGGCTTTCTCATGTCATCCTACTTCTTCTTTTTTAGGGTTCCATACCCAAAGGGTAAAATGGGACTCTATTAGAAAGACTCCGCTGTCTGTCTGTCCGTATCTCAGGCTGTATCTCATGGACCGTGACAGTTAGAGTTGAAATTTTAAAAAAATATAACAAATAGAAAAAAACAGAATAAAATAAATATTTAAGAGGGTTCTCAAACAACAAACGTGATTGCCGTTTTATTATAGATCACGCACGGAATCCTGCGCGAGTCCGACTCGCACTTGGCCAGCTTTCTATACATGGCTTCTGTGGATCTCTCACAACTTTGCTGTCAATGACGACAAAACATGTAACAGACCAGTCATCCTCATCAGCAGTAATAGAAGGAGCAGCTAATGGAGATGACAATTGCGCATTGTTGAACGGATTTTTTTTTAGTTAAATAGATAAGACTATGACCTATTTTCTTATAAATGACCAGTCATCACTTTTTTGAAGAACTTACTTATTTTATTTAGACTGATCTTATTTATTTTATTTTATTTATTTATTTATTTATAGACGAGCAGCTATGGCTGATGTGTCTAGATCACAGTGTTGGATTTTTGATTAATTTTTTTGAGCACTGATTTATTGGTTAGCATCCAGTTATCGAGTTTGTTTTTAAAAGCATCTTGCTTAACACCCTAGTTATATAGTTCAGCTAAAACTTGTTAGGATCATGTATTAACTTATACATTTTGTTCAAGTGGAACTAGCAAAGATATTTTATAACCAAACATATATTAATGAACATACCTAGCCAATTTTTTTTATGCAACTTGGCGGAACTCGCAGATCCTTATATTCTCTGTCTGTGGTCTACCTTATATTGAGTAGTATAACAGAGCATTGTCTCACAGGTATTATCTGTCATACTTATAAACATTACTTATTTAAATATTGTTTATCTTTTGAATTTTTTTTTTTAAGACAATATAATATAAATCCTACCTGTTATGTTAAGTGAGTTATAGTTTAAGATCTTAGGACCTCAGTGTCAAGGAGAAAGTCAGAAAACACTGCACAAAATACTAAACAAGACAGGAAAATATTAAATGCCTAAGAAGATGGCATATACTCAACCTAGACCAGAGGACCTAAGGGTTCCCGCACACGGGCCCCTGGCCACAACCACAAAACGCCGTCACTGGACATTTTATATGGACTCGCTTTGTGTGGCGGCTACTGGCGTCAATCGTGTGCAGCGAGTCCATATAAAATGTATGAAAAGTACAGGAAATATGCCAGTGGCGGGAATTCTGTGTGCGGGAACCCTAACCAGTCCTAAAATGGTGTTCTTTAGTGGGAAGCACACCCTATCCAAAATACCTGGTAACTGTCTGGCTTAGGAGCCGATTGCAGATTATATAAATTTATAAAAAAAAGGATATCATTGGTTGGAGAAGTCTCAAAATCATTCTTTCTAGAAATGTATGCGGGTCTATATCCAGCAGTGGACTTCTGCAGGCTGATGATGATGATTAACACTAAGTTAATCACTATCGGCAAATAGTCCAATCATCTGCTGATTTGGTAATTGATAAGTAATTATGTGAGTATCTCAAATGTAGGTATGTACCTATTGCTATCTTTAAGCATAAAAATGCTATCTATCAGTATAGACTTCACATAGCAGCCCTGAAAATTCAGTCATAATAAAAGCTTAGAACTATAGGACCAGTGTGTGGGTTTCAATATCTCCTCATATTTGTAGGTTGTTACATTAGTATAATAGACTTATATACTTAGTTTTTGTGTTTTACATGAAATGGCAACATGATAAAAACATCCCTGAAGGCGAAAGATAACTTAAGAGTTTATTCTTTACTTGTATAAGCAGGTGAGCAGGCATAGTTTACACCAGCTTCTAAATTTGAATTGCAAAGTAAATGTGCAAGTGAACATTTATGTCACAGCAACCCATTTCCTTGATACTATGCAAATAATCTCTACCCAATAGGTATTTTGGACGTGTTTCTGTTATCATTTAAAATTCCACCGGCCAATCTAGAAGGCATATCTCACAAAAGCTTCAGTTCACCTACAAGGAGTTCAATAAGTATGTCATATGCAGATACATAATTAGTAAGAGTTCTATTAAAATCCTTATTTCCTAACAAAAATATGGCTAAAAGAAAACTTACTTGTTAGGTGTCCTCTGCCGTGCTAGTTTAGGCGCGGTGATGCCGGAGAGCGCTATTATTTTCTCTGGAGGCGGTCCACCTTGCGGTTGTCTTCGTATGACTACTGTGTCCCCTGACAATACCTACATCAAGAAAACATAATCACGAATCTGTTGTTGATAAGGGTACTTAATAAAATTGGACTCGAAATTATTACAATACAATACATTATGGGTTGCGATGCATACATTTTCCTACCTCAATAGATAGGAAAAATATCACAGCATAAGATGCAACGAAAACAACATCTCATTCGATACATAATAATCATAAATTTGTGTAATGCATCTACTGGCGTATGTTGCGGTGCTCTGCCAACGGGGCATCAGACTAGCATGCACGAGGCACCACAGTCAGTCAAATACAGAAATACAAATATACACGGATTTTATGAGTTACCTGCTTTACTATTCCAGTTCTGTAAGCGGGTGCCGCTACAGGAGCACTCATTTTTCCTCTTTTTGTTCCTATATCCCAAAATCAGGATGAATAAGAAAATTACTGACGAGTGAACAAAAACCTTTACGTCTGGCTGGCGAAACGTGGCGTGGCGGGACCTCGGTGTTTCCACCTACGTCCAAAGGTGACAATTTTGTGACAGCAGGTTACGACGCGTAATCATTTCGATCGATGATGAAGGCATTTTGATGATATTCTCGATAGTCGCGTTAAATAAAATGTTTCCAGTAACAATAATTCTTAATTTCCTGTAATAGATCGAATAAAGCGATTGAATTTATTGTTCTAGGTCGGAAACCCTTATCGAATACGTATCCGTGTTTGGATTTTATTTTCGAATGCACAAGAAAATAGAAAGTAGCTCTGTAAAATTTATTGGATTTCTAGCCTGGCAATGGTGGCTATTATGTAAAAAAAAAACAGAATACTTGGCGTGAAAACGTGAATACTAGTTTGGCTTTTTTTACAAAGATGGCGCTAATACCAAATGTGTAAGTCGTGTGTAATGCATTTCAAATCAAATCATTGATTGGAATATATTTTTTTTATTAAATCAAATCATTGATTGGGATAATTTTCTCGTGTGTGTGCATAAAACACACAAAACTAAATTTTTAATTACTCCATCCCCCACTCTATTTATTAAAACTACCTACCTACCTAAGTACTTACCTACCTAAGCATATAAGTCCCAAGGTTTTACCTAAAAGGTTTGGCTAAAAGTCATTTTCTAATAGGTAATAAAAGTTAATTTTGTCTCAACCCCCATAAAATAGGAAAAAGTTTCTATGTAGGTATTTGAAATTTAAATGACTGATGAAATGTAATGGTGGGGACCATTACTTATGTAACAAATGTTTGTCCTCGGTGGGGTACGAACGACGTGGACCAGTAATGTTATAATCTTTGTCTTATTTAATAAGAATGTTAAAGTTGAAACTCAACATGGCCAGTATTTAACGGATATTACAATCTATCTGTATCAGTCTGTAATTTCGCACTTTCGGTCTTAAAAATAAAAACACTCACCTAAGTAGTAACATCACTAGGCACGTAGCTACGTAAGTACCCAAGTACCTACCTACTTTATTATGCAACCGGGCCCTGTTTGAGTGTTTATCTACCTTCTTAGGGTTTAAAAAACTTTTTAGCAAAAAAGGTCTGTTTAAAACTATACAGTTCGAAATTTGAACCAAAAAGAACAAATGATAAATGTCATTAGTCAGTGAAATGAAACATCATTTGATTGCCCTCCGTTCTTGAAGTAAGACTATGTAGTATTTTTCCATCGTCTATAGTTGTTCATGTATTTTTTCAAAATAGTGTACTTGTTTTACCCAGTTTTAAGTTGAAAAAGTGTTAAAATGGCTAACACAGATTTTCGAAAGGACTCTGCGATGCCAGTGCGACCCAGAAGTGTTTACACAGCACACTCTTATAACCAGGTGACGTTCACATGACATTTCAAGTAGGCTTTTTGATTCGAATGTATTCTTGCAGGTAATGCAAGTAACCAATGCGAATCCGCATATTTTTATTTACTGTGGTTTTTCCCGCGATTAAATGTTTCTATCTTTCATTGGTACCTACCTATAGGTCGAATCCATGCTACGATTCTCTTCCGAAGTTCTGATCTGCCTGTTCTGAAAACTTTACACAAACTGGCACGACACACTTTCGCATATAAGTAATTAGACCTAGATCTGTGATAAAATGTATTTACTAAAATGAAAGAGAACATCTGATGATTTCAGGAGGAGTCTAATCTTTCGGCTTTTCAAGACTATAGCAAGTTTTTAGAGGGTGGTCTTGGTCAAGCCGAGTTAGTTGGTGCTACGAGCTGGCAGCCACCATGGCGCGCACCTCTGCAGCGTAAGGCGCCCTTTTACCCTGGTGATGACATTTATCACGCAGACACTTGGAGGGAACTTGAGGTAGTGTACCTGTAACCCTGTCAAGTGCTGGTGCGGCATCAAACAATTCGTCAGATGATGTGTA
Source organism: Electrophaes corylata (assembly GCA_947095575.1). Lineage (NCBI taxonomy): Eukaryota > Metazoa > Arthropoda > Insecta > Lepidoptera > Geometridae > Electrophaes > Electrophaes corylata. Next base: position 5,673,601 of record OX352698.1, on the reverse strand, counting down.
GTTTGATGACGCACTAGCACGTAGGTAATAGAGGGAGCATCGATGGTTTTTTAGTAGGCCTCTGGTTGCTAATGTCTTATTAGTATAAGTAACTGGTGGACAGCTCGACATCCCTTTGAACTCTCTCTGAGCTGAGTTGAACATCGTAAAAAAAAAGATACGGAAAAGCGTGGCGTTTGCCACGCTTTTTTCCAAAAAGCTACCTACCAACTATCACATTAGACAAACTGCAGAACAGAATCAAATTTAAATTATATTTTTTAAGAGAACACGCCACGAGCGTTAGTTATCTAAGTGACCCTATTGTATTAATTTTTATTTAAACTAAATAGGTTACCGATGTTGTTGGAGGAGCCGGTTACAATGCTTCAGTGACGCCACACGGTACAGTCTGTCTTCGACTTAGAGATCGAGTAAAGTAAGTCCTAATCTCTAATGAGTCTGCTGCTATAACTATTTATCCTACTTAAGTAAGTCTTACCTTCTTAATATAACAAAATACTGTCCTAATTCCTAAGCGACTAATCAGCTTAGGAAACTGACTTCTAGAGGTTTATCATCGTGTCTTGGCCAATAATAATTGTATCATATCATTAACAGAGTGGACATGACGATAGATGGTGCGGTTCGAGTGACAAATGCCAAGAATAACATAATCCTGGCGTTATCCCGCTCTGGCGCTGCTGCGGCGCTCATCCACCCTAACGGGCGCGTGTACCATTATGGATCGCGGGTGGAAATCCAAGCCAGGCACCAGCAGGGGAATAACAAGTGAGGGATACATGGTTTTTCGTTACTACGAGAAATACTAAGATCCACGATTAACCAAAGTGAGAAGTTTGAAATAAGCTCATAGCTTAGAAGTTCGCTGCGTAAATGATGATTTGTATTGACAATTGTGGTACATATGCGCTAGTGACAACTCACTGTGGAGCAATACAGTTGTTATAGGTAAAAGAGTTTACCGCTCAACGCCAGGTGAAACATCAGATGTTCCTTAATTTATTGTTATAAGAGTTGTGTTTTACTATTTGAGGTACGCCAAGATGTGGTACAAAGGGGTCTCCTTCACTGCAGAGCAGTGTGCGCTCGTTTATCTGGTCGACGCGGCCGGCACCCGTACTACAACCGACACCTTTTTAGACATGAGCCAGGACTTTACGCTTAACGTATTCTACAAGTGAGTTTAGTACTTAATATAATAGCAGAATAGACGTCGACGAGAATAGTGCCGTAGCACTTTGTAGACTAGTTAACGCTGTTCGTAAACGAAGATAAAGTTTTAGCATTGTGACGAGAATAGTCAGTGTCGAGCGTATTTATATTTGTAGGCAAAGATAATGGCATAACGTTATACTTACGTAGCCGAGGATACTCGTAGCACCGTTCGAAGCCGAGGATAATCGTAGCACCGTTTGTAGACGAATATAGTGGCATATCGCCGTTCGTAGACGTAGATAGTCATGTAGCATCGTTCTAAAACAAGAATACAGCATAGCGCCCTTCGTAGACGAGAATAGTGTTATAGTGCCATGCGTAGACAAAGATAGTGGCCTAGCATTAATCTTATAAAAAAAATTATATGAGATTGTTGTACAAGCGGACCTTATACATGAATAGTGGCATAGCACTATTCGTTGATGAGAATACGAGTCCTAACACCGTTTGCTGACGAATATAGACGTACGTAGCACCGTGTAGACGAGGATAATCGTATCGTAGCACCGTTTGTAGACAACTTATAGCAAAGTTTTTAGTTTGGATTCCAAAACGCAAGAGACAGCTTGACTCTCACTATGAATCTTGTGATGATGTTTTCAGTGAATCTCGCCACGGCCCTTCGTACGTGACCGAGGCGGTATCTCTTCTACAAGCAGCACAGTATTGGTTGACAGATGACGGCATAGACAACTGGATCATTAACAACGTTCGAGTCAGCCAGACTGCCGACGGGCTCGTTAGGTATGCCCGTCATTTTTTCGGGTTACGATCAATCGCAACACTTGCCCCGCCCGTGTGCTGGAATGCAATGTGTCGTGTAACAATTGGTTATTCGGAAAATGTATGTGCGCAATGCCAGTGCTCTTAAACGATGAAGGAAAACATCGTGAGGAAACCAGTTGATATTCTAGCAGGGGCGATGGACTTGTAACCTGACACGTGTACACTAACTACAAAATGTGAATTTGTAACATGTACAGGGTGTCTCAGAAATCGATGCCAAGCCGGAAACAGGTCGTCCTAGGTTAAAATATAATTAGGCTAATAAGTGGAGTAGGTATTTAAGGGGCGGACACTTTGTAATTGTGTAAAAAAACAAAGGGTGTAAACTGAAAGATCTGAAGGTGATCCGTAACATGTAGAGTATAATGCAGAATACACCGGTGCAGTCACAAATACCAACTTCGCACGAGTCCTAGCAACGGTTCCGCTTCCATCACCAGTCCATTTTTGCACTGCACTGCGTCTCTTGGACAAACCCAGCATCTTTTCGTGCGGTAAGTGATAAACTATAGCATATCCCTTTATCATTATCATCATCTACGTTACCAGGATTTGCAACCTACGTAGAAGGTCCTTTTTACTTCACAATCAAGTTGAAAATTACTCTATTGCATGAAACATATTTGATCGAGATCGAGCTGATGAACGACCTAATGTGAATTGTAAAAATATATGTGAACTTACTGTGTCAACATGGTGTCTTGTGGTCTAACCAACATATTGTTTAACAGACGCGGTGAGAGACGAATGCACTTCGATGGCAACTCATTTATCGTCCGAAACGCAGGTCACTCGGCCGGCTTCGATGACAAGAACCAGCTCAAAGTCTACTGAACCCTCGACGCTTCCATCATAACTTAAATTCGGGAATACTCGAAGCATTTTCGGGAGTTCTTGCCATTTAAAACACTATCTTCATATATCTAGATTTAACGGAACTCGTGAGACGGTCGTGTGTAATTTTTCAGTGCCTCCCCCCTTATTTACGCGACTTCGTGTTTGAAGATTGAGTTTTTGAAGTTTTTTTTTCTATAGTTTACGTTCTTGCTGCCAGAGACCCGATGCTCATTTACCAGAAGCCACGCGGTTGTAGTGATTAAGGTTACAGTTTCATGAAAGTGTGAGATCATCGTTTGATAATGCTTATTATCCTGCTTTTGCTTTCATTTTATATGGACCTCAGAAAGTGTTATTCTTCTATTGTACTTTTACAATCGCTTCTTTGAAAGCAATCCTTAGCAAGCGACATCTTTGTGATTAGCTCCACTTAGGAACTGTCTCATGAAATGGATGTACTTTGTTTTTTTAAGCAGAACGTTGATCGACAAATATTTTATAAACAACCATTATCTACCCAGTAGTGTTTTCCAAACTAGGTTGTTGAACTTTACCTACCGATCCAACGTTTTACATTTCAATAACTGTTAATGAAGGCTAGACTATTATGCAGTCTCGTACAAACCTGCATGGGCCGGGATATTTCATTCTCATATTATTACATTTTATCTGGAATTAGACTGCATCATGTTCAAGCCTACTGAGCCATGTTACTAGTGTTCCTAGCCAGTGTTGTGCTAAGGTTACGATGCTTAACTTAAAATAACACTGAAAACTATAGTAAATATATTAAAATGTACCTACCTAATTTTCAACATTCTTATCAGTAACTGTGTAATGTGACCATTTTCAATTTTATTAAACTTATATTTTTTCTAATATAATATTCACATCGATATGAATCTTTGGCAGCTACATCCTACCTGTTTTGAAGTGTATTTGTTTGGTAGTGACGACCTGTTTCATTAGTTCCGGACTGTATAAAGTTCCAAGTGTGTACTTGTTGTGAAATAAAGCAGTGTGCTTTATGTATAAAGATTATGACGTTTTATTTTTATATTTTAGTGGTAGTTTTATAAGAATGTCGATACCATACCTTATCAGTTGACCTCTTTAAACCTAGTGGCCACATTTCTAGGAGAGCCTGGCTGCAATGCCAATATTTAGTGCCGGCCTGCAGGTCAAACTGGCGTCACCATCGTGACGCCAGTTTGGTTTCCATTTCAGAATTGGTGCCGGCCTGAATCTTAGGATAATGACCAAAACATGTGGCCCACCATTCAGTAGTCAGGAACGTGTGACCACATGTTTTTACTCTGTAGCGAATGCAGCTTGTGGATCAAATTTTACAGGTTTTTACCCACCGTTCACCTCCCTGAGACCAACTCAGTGAACCATTGAAAGTTTTTTTTAAATGACTCCTTTGTTCGCCTGGGTAATCCTTGGGAAATATTTAGTATCCACCGTCCACCTTGTTAACTCATACAATATAATAGGTTACAGTCTTCTAGGCTTGGTCGCGAGGAACTGGCGCTTAGATTCACCTAGATTTAAGACGTTTTAAGATGATCCCTGCGGATTTTACTGAATAAATGCTTTTTGACTTTTGACTTTATATTAGAAAATGAAAAAAACGCGCGAGTATATCAAGCCGCGCAGTAGCCGCCTAGAAAAGCTGTTCATGACGACCAGTTAATATAAGAGTAGGTTAAAGGACGACATCGCCAATATAAAGTTAGGCGTGTTCAAATTTAATCTGAGAGGTGAGCTGTTGTAAAAAAGCTTTCAATTGTTAGATTAGTTAGGTATACGGGGTATACGTATGATTGTAGATAAGGTGGTTTACCATACGCTCCGTGTCTGCGCATCGTCTCATAGCAGCCTGTCTGCCGCGGTTCACATAGTAAACAGTACAGTAGCGCAACAGAACTCTACTAAGGTAGAGACTTACCTATATCTTCTCTATTATAGGTATCTTTTCTTTTTTCTGTTATATAAAATAAATAATAATAAATAAATAATAGCGGCTTTAATCCCGAAACTTTTTTTATTAAGTGATGGTGAGGTTTCAATTACGTATAGCTACATAACTTACTTAAATATATTGCGGGAGATAAAATTATGAGAAAAAACTTCATACTTATAAAGATAGTGGGTAGAAAAAACCTACCTCAAAGTTAACATAATTAAAATGAATCACTGTAGGTAGAAGATGCAGCGGCGCTACACGGTATTGATCGGTACAGAGCTCGGGACGCCGCGCCGCGCTCCTCTGCTACCACCACCGCGCCGGTGGCGCCGCTCGCGGCTGGCGACGTCTCAGCCCGCGCGCCGGTTGTCAAACACGTGACGTAACCGGTAGCGCGCACACAACGCCGCCGGCCGTCGCTCAGTACGTCCGCGTCAGAGTGCTCCCCGCCAGAGGCCGTATCGCGTCGTCGTGCTTTCGTGTATCTGTCTCACGGTGCATCGCGCGTAGAGACAGGTGAGGCAGGGACCCGACCACCGCGCCTGGCCTGGTTGTCCCAACGCGCCCGCTATACCGCGTCCAATGTTTATAAACATACGGCCGCATCCATTCGCTTCCTCTTGATCTTGACGCACACAACCGGCGAACGCCTGACAGGACGACCCTCCTGTATGATCATCGTCGATCTGCCCTCACCTCACTGCAAGTTTTTTGGTACGCTTGCATTTGTTTACCCCTAGATGATTTTACGTAGTTGGGTGTAGTGTTTGACGCACTTGCTCGTTGTGACGATAGTGTTCACGTCAGAGCAGTATTGCCAGTGGCATAAAACAATCAAATAGGTTGAAATCTAAGCTTGATGATGATGATGTTGGATGACTTTTCCTTTTTTGAGTATTGAGGTACCTAGGTACCTATAGTAGGAGATATAACTGAAAACTGTAGCAATACTCGTTATAAACATGTGAATTGGAGCTATTCTCCTCGTGGTCGCCAAAACTCCCCCTCAGATAGGTACATAGATATTAGGGTGGTGAGGGTGGCAAGCCAGCAAACATTTTAAAGATCAAAATTGCTGTTTGTGGAATTTTCGTGCCTTTAATTTTGTCTGTGTGGTAAGGAGGCATTGGATGAGAATGATTAAGTCGAGTCGATCATAATTTTATAATTTAATTGATGATTGTCTATGTTTTTGCATTGTTATAGGTATGTTATTATAATATGTTCTCTGTCTGAATATTTGTTTTTAAAGTAGGTATGTAGGTATATACTTAAAAAAGGTAAGTACCTAGGTATGTTAATATTACATCAGTCATGCGATTCCTATCATTGCTTGATTTGGGGCTAGATTGTTAACTTACTATTATTTATTATGCATAACTAACTCAATTAATATACCTGACAGCTCTAAAAATGCTGACGTCTTTTTCTTATAACCTGAAACAACGTGCAACAACAGAATCATAAGTAGGTAGGTAGGTATCTAGGTAGGAATGGTTTCCCTTACGTCGCTCCGCCACCGCGTCGCTCATGAATAACTATTGTTATGCTAATTTAAAATTATGCTAATTAGTGCCTCGGCGTCGCTAATAGCAAAAGTACACTCAGCCTTCAAAATCAAAATACTTAATCGTTTTAAAATATTTATTTGTCGAATAAAATCACAGTAAATACAGCTATTTATTACAATCTAACATTACAAAAGAACATAAAATATTTTTACTACCTACAAACTTATAAATAAAATGGCATTCATAAACAAAACGTGTAAATATTAAAAAAAACAATTAGGTACCTAAGTACATCATCACACCATTAGCGTATTCAATAATCTATACTATAGAAAAACGAATATAGAGGTCGAAAAGTGTTTTGAAGGAGTACAAATTTATAACAGACTACCGAAAGAAGTGAAAAATGCGAAGTCGTACAGTATGTTTAAAAATAAGTTAAAAATACATATATTAAATGACAATACATTATTAAAATAATAGAAATAACATACTGCATAGCTTGCACTGTGACATGCTGAACGACTCCGCACATCTACCTTCTTATTATGCTATTTTTGCAGATAACTTACGTATTGCAATATTATCCTATGTTACCTACCTACTTTAATTACCTACATAGTTTAGCTGTAAGAAATGTTATACATTAGATTTATATTATTTCTCACCAAGTGAAATGTAATTTCTTCTGAGAAAATAAATATTCTAATAAACCTACTTACATTTAAGATATTTTTCTGAAATCTTGCTAATAGTTAAAAAAGGTAAGAAAACTTAAAAAAATTATTTATTTGTTTGTACACGCATCACGATAAAACTACTGAACTGAATGCTGATGCGATTTGCAGAATTAGTTAGCTTCTAGTCCAACTTAAAACTTAGTAGTAAGTTTCATTGAGCTCTCATCCCTAAAACGGGTGTATAAATGAGATGAAGAGTGTATGAAAGACGCGGACGAAGTCACGAGCGGGTCAGATATCACCTAATATGCGTTGGTATGGTAAGGTAGGTACCTACTTAATTGCTGCAGCCCGCCGACCGAGGTGTTAATACTGCAACACATTGCGCAAACAATATCTTATTTCCAGGTTCGATTGTGACATTTTTGTATTGCTCAATTTTATTAATCGCCAAACTACTTAGGATATATTTTACTGCTTTTTGTTAGTATAAGTAGTAATATTAGTGTAGGTCATTTAGGTAATGGAATTGCGATACTGGTATTTAAACATACCGTCATTTTAGCTGTTTCGCCATTTCTTTAAAAATAGTCTTTCATAAAGGAATGGAAAATGCTATTGGAATGGTCGGAAGTTAATTTATAGGAAAAATATGTATGCATCATTACTTACCTTGTCCAATTCTACCTAACTTACCAACACTTACAGTATAGGTAGATAATATCGAACAACAAAATAATCAAATTGTAAAATACTTAGCTGTTTGACACTGTCCTTATCTCACATTAACATTGCTGTAAGTTCAAGATTTCTATCATAAAACGGTGATAAGACTATGTTAATCGATCACGAAGAAGCTAAGAATATTTTATTTTAGTCTTAATATTTTTATGAAACACTTATATACTAGAACCTGCCAAATGAGAAAATATTTTTGTAATTGTACTGATCGTTCTGGTGCCTAGAATAAACACTTTGTCTTACATTCACTTTTAATTGTTGTTCAGTTTATATTCAAGTTATAACATACATATACTTTTTTTTTACAGTTTATAGGTAAACGTTTGACCACAATCTCACTTTAGCATCCCATCTCGTGGTCCTGGCATAGTCTAGAATCCCTCCATCTCCCGTAATGTCGTAAGAGGCGATTAGGAAACACATAAGGGAATGAGCAGCTGTACTTTCTACTAAACAGTAACACTGCGATCACCAATCCACCGGCCAAGCGTGGTGACTAAGTAGTCGTATGTCGTATGTCGTCACCATGCCTGAAAAAGTTGCATCCTGCCACTGAAAAGTAGATAAGCTACTCTCTCTTTGATAGAAATATCGTCATGTCTTATTTTGATCAGCGTCAATGAGTCGACTGCTCGTCAATCTTTCTCGTACTTGAAAGTGTTGCTGTATGCTTATGCTTGAAAGTGTTGCTGTATAGCTTATCTACTTTTCAGTGGCAGGATGCAACTTTTTTAGGCATGATGGGCCATTCGCTTGTTCCTGATTGAACTAACTAGTCGTTTTTTAAAAGAAAAACTATACTATAGCGTGCTTTTGTCTGTTACTGTAAACTTTAATAGCCTATCATAAATCAAGCATTACCCAGTATTACAGTCAAAAAAGGAGTAGTAGGGTTATAATGAATAAAGGTTTAGGCAATAAATCATGAAATGTTTGTGAATCCGGAGTAACAAAAGATCCTGCTTCTTAGCATAAAACATTATTAAAATAAAATTACAGATAAAGATGTAGAGAGATATCAAATTTAGATAGCGATCCAGTGATCTAATGTACCGACCCATATAAAAATCATTATTGTGAAATAATAAACGATTATTATTATAATGTACTGACCCAAATAAATAGGTACACACACAGTAAACATAAATTGAGTAGAACAGCCATTGTAGCAGAACGATTATAAAGGTCACAGCAATGTTTCACAGTTTCACTGTAACGGTGCGGTGTCGGTTCACACTCGATGCACGACTCAGATTGAATGAATTACTAAATCAAGAACCTATCTCCTGTTTTATCTTAACAAACGCTCTAGATTAAACTTAATTACTTACCAGCTGACTCGTTAAAGTAAACGGATTACGTTGGAAACTTAACTTTCTTTATTTAAAAATATAAACACTAGTAACCTATGAAGGGCTCTTCTTATAAATAACTAGCTGACCCGTGCCCACTTCGTTGGGCGGTAAACATTTTTACTTACAAATCTTAACTAAGTAGTACTCGATGTTGCCGATAAAATAGCGGTCGTTTGCAGTATCGCCCGCGTGGCAGTTTTTTCCCGTTCCCGTCATTTTTTCGGGATAAGAAGTAGCCTAAGTTACTCCTTGTTACATCAGCTATCTGCCAGTGAAAGTCCCGTCGAAATCGGTCCAGCCGTTCCAGAGATTACCCGGAACAAATGGACAGACAGACAGACAGACAGACAAAAATTTTAAAAAATGCTATTTTGGAATATGTATCGCATATACATTCATATGCATGTAGTAAAAAGCGGTCATTTTAATATTTGTAATATTAAAATGAATAAAATGAATATTAAAATGTGTACAGACACTTCAATTTTATTTATTTGTATAGATATAAACTTTTACCATCTCTTACTAATGGGTAAAAACAAACAGAGACAGCGCTAATTTTAAGCAATATTTAAAACACATACATCTGTCTCCAATGATGATGCATGTATGTAATGCCATATAAGGCTCGTCCTCGTTGGACGTGCTCTATGAAGTACGTAATGCAATTGTTACAGGCAAGGTAACTGTTCAATATCAGGTGGAACACCTGCTGTTACATCACTTGGCTGTAATGATAAAAAGTCAAATCTTATACGTATGAGCGTAATACATAAAATTAACCCACAGGCATACCTATGTAGTGAAGTACCTAGATTTTGCATATTTTTTGGAAATAAAATTTTTCATGATTGTTTGTGATAGAAACATAGAAACCTTGTATTTCAGCCAAGATAGTTTTTTTAGATAGTTTACTTGCTTATCACAATAAAATTTTACCGCTCCTAATCTCTCAGCACGTGAAATTATCAGTGTATAATTTGTTTTGGTTCTAAGGGTGTACTAAGAAAGGAATCCTTGAAACTGAACCCCTATGGGTGTGCAGGGGTAGCCGTTTGTATTTAATGTTCTTGCGGTTATTCATGTTATTATTACAGTATAACAGAATGCTATGACAGAAATTAGAGAACATATGAGCTGAGTTGCTAATCTAGACCGAGACAGAGTCGGGTAATGTTAAAAAAACTGGCCAAGCGCGAGTCGGAATCGCGCACGAAGGGTTCCGTATCTATAATAAAAACGGCAAAAAAACACGTTTGTTGTATGAGAGCCTTCTTGAAAATTTATTTTATTCTGGTTTTTAGTTGTTATAGCGGTAACAGAAATGCATCATGCATGTGTGAAAATTTCAACTCCCTAACTGTTACGGTTCATGAGTTCAGTCAGGTGACAGAGAGACAGCGGAGTCTTAGTAATAGGGTCCCGTTTTACCCTTTGGGTACAGAACCCTAAAACCCTATGAAAAAGTAGTCTGTACCACATCTGTACTTAGGTACCTAATATGATGAAATAAAATTGTATCCTTACTAATTTTACATATTACAATTATTATGGAAAAAATCCAATAGGTAAAACTTTTTTTTTTACCAAATTAGAAATTACAAATGGCCAATGTTTCAATGAACATATCTCTGCTGATTTTGCTAATACTGACTACGAGCAGTGTATACCTACTTACATAATTTACTACGAGCTACCTCACCTAGTTTCAGTTGATTTAGTGAGGTCATGTCCGAAGCCATTTCTAGGTCTGAATGATGACAGGAAGCGTGCATTTTCTTGCGTTCGCCTCTAGTGCTAAACGTAGGACATCCTGTTTGAAGACTTGTTTGTCATTCCTGCTCAACAGCAAGCGACACGAATTTGCCAAGGACACTAACATAACAAAAGCTTTCAGAGGTTTCATTGAACCTATTCCTATTTACTTATCACAAAATTTACAACTCATTTCTCGAAATGGATCGTCTCGAACCATGTTTAGAAGATCTAGACACGACAATGCTGAATGCGGCCGTTGAACCGAGTTTCTGTTTAAAACGTAATAGATGTTACCTGGACCTAATGTGTCTCAGAATATTCAATTATACCTACATTATATTGAATTTAGGATGCGTCGCGTCGCCTCAGACCCAGGTTCTCCTAGTTCTGGCATATTTAAAACCGATACTTTTATAATAAATAAATTATTTATGTTATATTACTTTGTAAACAGCAGGCGTATTTTGTGTTTTTTTCATTTTCCTACTTCAACTTTTTCTTGATATCCGTTATCCGACATAAATATGTCCATAATAGATTTTTATATTTATTTATAGCTCACAGTTTTTTAATTGTAAAATCGGTCACTTCTGGACTATGGAACCCTCGGTGAGCAAGTCGACTCGCAATTGGTCTTGTTTGGTAATTTATTGTGACCTCCCGGTGTGGACATCCTAAGCTTTGATTATTCCCGGTTTTGTGTAACATCCCGGGTTCGTACTTCGCACGAATAGAGATAACTTATTTACTTTACTGGTACCACACAATCAATAACAGGACAAACGGTTGTTTCTTTTGGTTTTCTGACAGAGTGTTACATTGTATTCTATGCAATATGTTTTACTTTAGTGGTTCTGTGAGAACAGTAGACCTCGCTTACCTATGTAGACTTTTGAGCAAAGTAGAGCGTAAAGTTTTAGCGATTTCTCACGTTTCCTTTGTCCGAGAAAGTAGAATCTGGTGTCAACGGGTTTGTCTTGTGAAATCAAAGAGGACTGCGTAGTGTGATTGGTATAGGTAGGTATTCCTTTTCCGAAAAAAAGAAAAAATTAAAGCTACAGAAAACTTTCCCCTTTTCTTCCTTCCATCTTGGTACTTTATCGCAATTTGGAATGAAGTCTTTAGTGTGCTTTTCAAATTTGATAGAAATCTGTTAGTAATAACGCTACAGTAAAGACTCAAACAAATATCGCGAATGAAAAAAAAAATTATTACTCAGGAATCCTGTGTGCCAATTTTCGTAAGAATCATTTAAGAAATACGACCTGTAGGCGATAACAGATAGCTGGACATTAGCAATTTGGGCCAATCTCGAAAATGAGACGCTTCGCTTTGCTCGCTCGGTAAAAAGAAAAAAGTATTCTATCAGTTATCTGGTTCCCATATGATAAGCTTTGCTTAGTCTGGGGCTAGATGGCGTTGTGCCAAATGTATGTCACTATTTATTTATTTACTTACATAGCAGATTTTTTTTATCGTGCAAGCCATATAAAATTACGAAAAAGTTACTAGGCGACCGGCGCCACAAATATTAGCTAAGGTATATTAAAATAAATAGAATGTAAGATGCTTGTTTTCAATATTCATCAGCCTGTAGCCCTCTCCCATATCGTGCTTGCTTCTCGCAAATTTGGGGGATTTGCCGTCATCACGGTTGGCAGATGAGCTGGAACTGACATCTCATGAGGCGTTCCCTCAGTGGCTTTTTACGACACGGGACATGATGAACGGTCTTATTGCATTATCTATACCGGGAACACCAAGGCCCAGTTTTCTATATCATAGAGCACTGGTATTATATTTGTAGCAAGTACGCCTTGCGGTCCTGTGGCACGAAGACAACCGATCTCACGGTCACGGTCGTGCACTATGATTTTTCTATTCAAATAATGAATGCTCAATGCTTGTAGACAGTGAAGAAAAACATCGTGGTAACCCGTTGTACGTCAGCATCGCACGTAATGTCTTTCCTGTAGATTAGGCAGATTGAGCTGACGATCGTGCCTATCAGGTTATGGGCAAGTCTACTTTGTCAATAATCCGAAGCAGGCACTATATCGTCCCGTAAATAGAGGGATAAGAGAAAAAGTGGCAACTGACGCTATGTTCATCTACAATAGCCTGTTTACTATTGTTGTTGAATAAATACGCAACACAGTAGAGATAAACATTCAATTCACTTACATCTTAGTTATTAAAGATAAACTACTGTAAATAAATGCAGACGCAAGTCTAAAATGATTTTTTGGCACATGTCCATAGTTTGCCTATGTATGTAGGTAAATGTAGGTAGGTACATAGAACATATTGTGATCAATGACTGTTTGCGAAAGTAACGATTGAACAGTTTATAGATGAAAATAAAATAAAGAGATGGAATACCTAAAAGAGAACGGCAGGACACGCTACCTCGGATAAAGCATAGATAATTTTGAACTATCTTTTATACTTTCAGAAAAACTGAAAGTCTAATGAATAGGGAATTATAAAATTCAGAATTCTCGTAGCGGCGATGGGCTTGCAACCTGTCTTGTATGGAATACCAGCTACTGCAAAATGTATGTACCAAATCAGGACGAATCGTATCTCTGACTACCCCCCTAAGACATCCTCGAAAAATCTCGGGTGAAGAGATCTGAAGGGATATCAACGTGATTAGATATTTAAGTCATTGAGGTTATTACAGGAGGTTACTCAGATACTTAACTGAAAGGTGTCTGGAAGAGATCGCTTTTAGCGATAAGACCGCCCATTTATTCCACTGTATTTTTTTGTGTTATATGTAAATCCATAATATGTGGTGTGAATTAAAGGGTTTTCTATCTATCAACGACCCGCAGTACTACTATAGGTAACTTGTAGGATATTAGAACCGGCATTTGTTAAGCAACAATCTGCGTGCGCAATTTAAGCGACGCGCGACGTGAGTTTATCTCCTCAACGATCCGGTTATCGAAAGGATATAAAGCTTACCATGCGTAAACAACTGGTGCGTAGTTTTCCTGGAGATTCTCGCATACATTCCCGCCCCAAATCTCCTCGTCTAAACGACGTATTAGGATTGGTATTTGCTTGTGGCATTTACACTTCGATCAACAATACCATTTACATTTAAGTACATACTTTTGTGCTTCAGAAGGCCAGTTACATTTTCGTTCCCGGGGATCCTGTCAAATTAAATATTTGAACTTATCTCTGATCCCCATAAGACATCATCAAACAATATTGAGTTAGTACTAAGATATTTGAGGGATTAAATTAGTGAAGTTATTTATTTTCCTTTTTCTTTCTAAAGCATATATTATTATACTAGAGGCCACTCGCAGCTTCGCCCGCGTGGCAGTTTTTTCCCGTTCCCGTTATTTTTTCGGGATAAAAAGTAGCCTATGTCCTATTCCAGATTACAATCTATATTTATTCCAAATTTCATCCAAATCGGTCCTCTGGTTGCAGCGTGAAAAAGGAACAAACATCCATCCATCCATCTATCCATACATCCATCCATCCATCCATCTATCTATCCATACATCCATCCATCCATCCATCCATCCATCCATCCAAACATTCGCATTTATAATATTAGTAGGATAGCGCACCTGATACATAGCATTCACTCGCGTTGGTGATGAAGCAAGTGTTAATATGTAATACAGTGTAACATAAAATGTATTGTGAAATACTGCACGGAAAGGTTTGAGCAGGCTATTGAAAGTACAGCATTTTAGTACAAGTAGGCATTGAAAGTACTGTCGACTCAGTATTATTTATTACGAAATCGTCTCCAATATCAATCCTTCTGTATGACTGACCGCTTGTTCGTCTTTTTCTTTCCTTTGAGAATAAAAGAGACAACGCTAAAACGTGATTAAAGGTTTGGTCTACGTCCTTGTTCCTACTTTTCATGACTTAGCATTTTATCTATTACAACAACGCTAACATTTTATGGAAAAAAAGGAAAACAGAAGAAATTAACTATTATAAACTATACTTATTATAAATTATCATCCCGCCTATGTCCTCAGTGCTCCCAAACGGTGAAGGAAAACATCATGAGGAAACCAGTTAATATTCTAGTAGCGGCGACGGACTAGCAACCTGACAATAATATGATCAGATAAGTGGAAATCACTGTTGATGGGTCCAATCCAACAATAGCCAACCTCAGCCGTGCCCACTAGTCATTACCTAAGCAAGCAAGTACACACAGAAACCAGGTTACTGGCCATAACAAAATATGTAGGTACTCGTATGCGCCGACAAGACGATGCGAGGTAAAATTTACCGATTGATCAATGATATAGTTTGTATTTTAGTAAGACAAGTTAGACTGAAAAATACATTTTCTATCTACATATTTATTTCGTGCTTTCGTGTTTGCATATTACTAGATATCTTATAAAGCTCATTGAGGAAAGGAAACAGCCTGAATCTTTATTCAATATCTCCGTTTACCAGCTCTGTATCCGAATAAAACCCTATGGTTTTATTCGTCCCTAGCGTCCCTAGCGGCCTATGGGGGCACTAAATGTATTTCCATACAATAAATTCGAGCTTGCAAACCGAAATCCGGCATCCGGAAAACGAAAAAAACTCTGAATTAGCCCATAGAACGATATTTCTGTAGCACGTAAAAAACTTGTCTTCTTACACCACAGAATAAAGAATAGCACAATAATCGGCTCTCGGTTTTTGATTTGAATTGGGGTTTTGAAAAAAAAAATAGATTTTTAACGCGCCATGATTGGTCACCATAGTTTGTGACGTCAATATTATGGCTTTCAGCGTTTACGGCTATTGCAATGAGTGAAAACTAGTGTCACACGCGCTCGGGTTTGTTCGGGAGCTGTCGGCGTGTTTTCGGTACTGGATTCATATTTTTATTTTGAAATAACTTTGAATTATTGCGAAAAAAAAAATTAAAAATAGTTTTGCTATAAAACTTATTTAATAATATGATCTTTCCATTTACCACAAAAAAAAAAAAAATTCAAAACCCCAATTAGTAGTATGCTCATACTTCTAACTTTGGCGTTTAGAGGTGTTGGTACTAAGAAAGGAATTCTCGAAATTCAACCCCTAAATAGGTACAGGTATAGGTAGGTAATTTTGCATACCTAACAAAAGAGTTTCCCAAATTTTAAATCATAGGACAGCAACGATACGTCAGCTGCTAAAATACCCAAATAACTTTTTTTTAATACATGTGCACAGAATAAATATCTGTTTTCATCAAACGATGTGTTTTGGGTGGGTGTGTTCATAGAATAAGGACTAAAGTAAGGGTGTGTTAGTGTTTTGGTGGGTAGCACACAGAAGCCACAGAAGGCAGAGCTAATACCAACCAAACTGTGTGGTAAATCAAGCAGTTTCGCCGTTGACATAACTGCGCTTTATTGGGGCAGCCTGTATAATCTATGCGCCACAATTCTATAGCGCTTGCAATCATTGTGGATGAATGGACGATCAATTTGAACGCGCACAGATTCGTTGTGTCCGCCATTATGGCATCGACAGTTACCGCACTATGGTTAGAGCAGTTAACGATGACAATGAAAATGGGACACTCCTTCAAAAGCTATTCTAAAGATATTGCGATGGAACTGTGAATCACCAAATTATTCAACAATGAAGTGCAAAAACGCTTGCGGCACGGTTTGCCCCCTTTATTATGCTCGGTTTTTGACTGCTAAAAATATAAGGTTGAATATCAATGCTTGGTTTGGCGTAAAAATGTTGTGGATGTTGTGTAAAAATGTCCACACATATGTATATTATTTATTTATTTAATACTAGCTGACCCGGCGTACTGGCTCGTACCGGCAATAAAAGTTGTCTTCTTTATATTTTCTCACCTTTTAAACCTTCCTTGAACTTCTACAAACATTTCAAAACCAAAATGAGGCAAATCGGTTCAACCGTTCTCGAGTTTTCGTAAGACTAACAAACGTCAATTAATTTTTATACATACTCGTCTAAAAGATTAGACAATGGGGTCAATTCTGTTGTGAATTTCCTAAACTAACATATTTTAGGAACCACACACTTAACAATATTGCCAGTCAAAAATACATTTATTAATTCTAGAAGATCACTTACTATTTTTAGTATGATTTTTTCTACAAAATAATACTAAGGTCCAGTATTGTACCAATCCAACATAGCGAGGGCGTCTCTTTATTTTTTTTTTCATCACACATAATAAAATCAGGGACGACTAAAATGTTCACACTGTCAAATTAGTAGTGTCAATAGGTTCAGTACGATAAGCACACACTTTAGCACTTATAAATTGGCATGGATATTATACTGCTACAAGACCTTTACTCTATATACAAGAACTTTACTTCGGGGTCTAAAAATCCGTAACAAGAACTAACCAACAAAATCACTTACGATCCCACTTTTGGGTAGCGTAAAAAGCAAGTTATATCCTAAATTAAATATCGTTGTAGTAAGAGGAAACAGAAGAATACGCGGAAGTGGAAAAATAACAAACAGATGTCCAAACAGAAAGATTGCTCAATTCAATGGCATGCTGAATGAAACAGGCGACTGTTGATATATCAGACACAGCTTGAATGTTTTATCTATAAACTAACTTCTTAAAAAAGCTTAAAAGCCTGTTCTTTAGGTCACGAAGCACACGCGAAAGCAATTACTTTGACTCTCCAACGGAAACTTCAATATTCCTGAAAACAAGAACGTTGTGCTACATTGCCTACCATCTAATTCATCCATCCATCTAGATTTACAAGACCCTGTTGAACCACAGAAAAGAGGGGACTCTTCTAATACCTACAGGTCTTACGACTTAAAAGAAGAGATCCCAACCCAAAATTATGTAAAAACTTGTAATTTCTGAATAAAAACATTTTGATTTTTTTGATTTTTTGATCTAAACAATTTAAGGCGAAATATCATTTACTAAACTAACTTAACTTGTTCTCTAGAATAATAAAGTGATCAGTGACAAAAATTTATTGGTTTTGGTTTCTAAAACTTGCAGCTAGTATAGCAAACGTGATTATGTCACGAGCAACGAAAACATGTACATAGGATAAGTGTATTGTAGGTATGTTTTTTACGTACCTAATTATGAAGTCAGAGCTTTCGGTGATGATAGTTCTCTACTCTAGGCACGTGTACCTATTACTTAGGTACTTACTTCCCTACCTAATGTACCGAATTCTCCATTAACCAATCGTACTCGTAAATAACAACTGACGTCCTGATTAAACCGAGTGATGTTCTCGAAATATCTTTGAGTGAATGTAATATTTGCTGATATCTTCAAACATATCTACTACTCGTAATCTCACCCACATAGCGGCCAGACCGAACTTTTCATTACAATTTATCCGCCTGTGAAGACCGAACAGCATCGGGTAGATGGAAATAATTTTATAAGTACAACGTACAGCCTAACTACTGACCGTTGATATTCGGATATTCCAGGGTATATTTGTTTTGGTGCACAGGAGTATACCCTAAAGAACCCCAAGAAAAGTAATTCCTGAAATTCCACCCCTAAGGACACTACACTAACACTAACACTATCACCACTGCACCAGTGGTGATAGTGTTTATCTTTGATTGGTATTCTTTGAAACTGACATTTCAGACAGGCCTAGTCTTGATAGTCAAACTGTAGTTTCAATGTCGTCTCAACTCCAAAAAATACGAGGGTTGGTTAAATTCAGAAAGGAAATATATGGGACCCAAAACTATTCTACGTTTTGAATCTGCTTAGATAAAGTTTAAATGCAATAAACAAAGGTCGGCGAGTTCGGCTTGGAGTAGGTTAATCAAATGGAGTGTTACGTAACGCAATACCGCTACAAAGTTATAAGTGGATCGATGGTAGGTACCTACTAAACAACTGACCAGTAAATCAGTAACACTGGCTTGGACTGAAAATCGACGCTAGATATTTCCTGGCAACTAATCCAGCATCTCGCTGTTCACCTTTAAAATCTTTTTCCCATCTGTTTTAGATTGATTTTTAGGTCACCTTTTTGCCATAACTTATCTTCGACGAAGGTGGCCCGGGCCTAGAATAGAACTCTTCTTTCATTTGCGATGTCGTAACCGCGATTAGAGGAACGTATCATGTCTGGGCAGCAACGTCTACTGAGTAGGTATCTAAGTATACAACAAAACTGCGGTCACCTGTCCGCGTGCTAGTGTGGTGACTATGGCAACCTCCGCCCCAAATAGGTTATGCCCAATATGCCCATTCAGGCTGACGACCTTTCCGCCAGTATAGCTTTTCTATTGTATCTCAATTATGGAGATGTACCTACGTGGTACGTCGATCGTGTGGCGCAGTCAACTCGAACGTAATAATGGCTGTCAAAATATGAGAGTGACCATGCAAAAGTGCTTAGAAATCCATGAACCGCTGATATACCTTAGACGCACGTCACAAAGAGTCAATCGATGCGCCGCAATTTCTTCAAAAAGCCCTCATGTGGTCAGAAGCTTATGGTAGTATGTATGGGATTTACATTAACCATCGCAACTTAACGCTGGAAGTAATATAAAATATATAATACTAGTTTAGGGTCTGGGAGATCATTGTTACTGCTACATTTAGCGTTTCAGATGTTCGACGAAAAATACAAATGCAAATTTAGCCCCATTATTCTTTATGCCACACGGGTTCCTCTGAAAACCGAATCAGTGCACGACGCTGTTGCACGATGGCCTGTCACGATCGTCTTTTGGTCTTTGAGCATTGTTTACCAAGTATTTAGATTTCGCTATTGTACTATTGCAAAATTAAGTCAAATAGTCAAAAGTCATAACCTTGATGGTTGTCAAGGTATCAGGTATTCGTTCAGTTATCGGTTCCCATAGCACAAGAAATGTGTATTAAGTCAAGACAGAAAAGTTATGGCAATAATGCTAAAAGCACACCCTAAGCATAGCTTTAAAAAACAACACATGATCACTCGCCCGTAGTGTAATGACGTCATGCTCGGGTGAAAACAGATATATTCGCAGTTGCAGATGACAGTTGGGTGATTTTAGTCCTTGCAAGTCTTTTGAAGAGGTCACACTTCGTAGTTGCGCTATCGATGCCCCGCAATGTAGTTAAAATGGTACGTTTAAATTTGGCATTTGTGACGTAATTGCGTATCATTTTGACTCCGCAATGTAGTTAAAATGTCAAAATGATACGCTTACGTCACAAATGTCAAATTTATACGTCCCGAAGTGTGACCTCTTCAAAAAGCATTATCCTGAAAATTTCCGAGCATATATTCACAGGCTATGTTAGCAATCACTCGTCTATAACTGCCTGTTGTATATCTAGAAGTAGCCATCAAACCGAAAGTAATAAAGTTTATTAAAAAGATATCGTTAGCCGGTCTATCGAAGTGGTAAGTTTATAGCTTGTAAACTGTGGGAGTCTGC
This sequence comes from Electrophaes corylata, assembly GCA_947095575.1. Lineage (NCBI taxonomy): Eukaryota > Metazoa > Arthropoda > Insecta > Lepidoptera > Geometridae > Electrophaes > Electrophaes corylata. The sequence goes on along the minus strand of OX352698.1, from coordinate 5,653,326 downwards.
TTACGAACCTTTTTCTATAGATTATCTATACAGTAATTCAACTATAAACCGCAGGTTTATTTTATATTGGACTATGCCAGTGACTCCTGGGAAAGAAAATATTAGACACCATAATATTTTAATAGTTTGTTTTAGTATTATTTCCATTTCAACCACTTCCAATTGTTTCATATAGAATAATGGGTAAAAGAAGCTTTAAAAACATGAAGCAAAGTATGAATAATTTATTCGTCTTATTCTCAACTCAGTAAAATGTATTATGCAGTAACTGTAAGTAATGTGTTTGCACTGATAATGTATGCACCCCCAAGCCTTTACATTATACCTACATACCATACTTAAAAACGTTATTTCAATTTAAGTATTGCTTAAAATGTCTTCTGTCACTGTTTGACTCATGGCAATAGTTTATAAATTGTTATCTTTTGACAGATTTTTATAAGGCCATAAAACTTCAGAAACTACGTGTTCTTTTTTAGAAGAACGGGAGTGTAGGTAAGCTTTATGTTGATAGATAAAATTGGATTTACTTATATTTGAAAAGATTGCTGTTGCTGGGTTTGTACCTTCCTTTGTTTGTGTCATCTACAGAAAGATATTTCTTACAACTAATTTATTCGGATGCGCATTCTTAATTAATTTGACGTATTAGGATTTACACACATAGAGCATTTTCTCCAGTAGATAGGTTTTAATACAAATATCTGCCTCCTAATAAGTGTAGGTGATACTCTGAAATATTCGCGTAATTCTACAAAGCTTGTCATACGCAGTACGTAAGGTTATACTACGAGTAGGTTGCTATAGGTAGGTATATATATATCCCTGTCGGCTTTATATAACTTGTGTCTCTTTGAGCTCCATCCCTCTGCAAATTCTCGGAAATTAATTATTCGGCTATTTGGGGTAACTCCATATCCTATGTAATTATATTAGTGTGATGTCAATAGGAAATAACTGTTTGCAATGGCCCAATAAAAATTAATAAATTAAGGAACTTTGTGGCAAGAAGTGACAGGCAGACGGACAAAATATTTTTTTGGCCTATCTCGAAACTGAGTCGCTTCGCTCGCTCGGTCAATTATGAAGTAAGCACTCGGGTTGTACTAAGAAAATAAATGCATCTAAAAAGAATTCAACTATTCTATTTCAATTGTTCTACGGGAAAATTGACGTGTTCCCGCGTCCAGCAACAAATTAATGGGTTAGCTGGAGCCGGACACAGTGTAACCAATAGTTGCTCTTCGTGGAGAATGAACGCAGTTACAGTTCCTGGCTGTTAGAGGGGCACTTACTTTATACTACGCCGACAATTCTGTGGTGTAGTTTACAAATATGTTATACGAGTATACAATCTTCTAATAATTCACATAAACCAAAAGTTGTCTGAAATAAATCACATTGCTAATGATACCAGTGAGTGTCGTTTACTTTGAAATTGGCTCTACAGCCAATAATTTCTAAAAAAGTACAACCAAGGTTAAACCCACTTTTTGGAAGTCGGTAAAAAAATTGCTCATATTAGCTATATTTATGATATAAATAATAAATAAATAAATAACTTAGCCAAGATTCTAAGTGCCAACTATTTATTTTATAAAAAAAGTTTTACACCGAAAATAAAAGATTCGCGCATTATGAATCATTGCATAAACTAACATGATTTGACAGCGTTTTAATTATAGTCGTATTTATTGTTTAAGATCTAGTTTGGGGTATTGCTCGTTGACGTTTCAAGATGATCCCTGCGGATATTACTGAATAAATGCTTTTTGACTTTGACTTTGACTCAAAATTCTGGTCTTATTAAGAGACGATTCAAAACAATAACAATTTTTGCTTCAGTGAATCTATTTTTGTAAATGATGTGCCGCGGTAAATGTCGGGAACTATATTTAGATCAATGCCTGTAGGTATGTACATGGCTTTAATTCAATTTATAAACCAGATGTCCGGCTATCGTTGTTGACGGGATCTATCGCGTTTGTTAACTGTTGTTTTCCCCTATTGATCTGTACATTGGCCATGGTCCATCCAATCAGTCCACCTCGTGGACTGAGTCAACGTGCGCTACTAATCTCCTTAGACCATGATCATTTTTTGCTGGCTAGTCCAATACTTGTGTGTGGACTGGATCTTATTTATGCAGTCTCTTGTCTACTAGTTCGTTTGTAGAGTTTTTCTATTGCGAATTTAAAATGGCGTCACTAGATAATTAGGTCCTTTATCTCGCACACTATGTGTAATTTTGCAAATTTCGGAAGTCGTCTTTTTACTCCATTTCGGTGGAGTGTACCTAGTACATACATGTTGGTTTATAGTTTCTAGCTCTACTCGCTTCTCGCTCATCCTCTCCTGCCACCGGTGGCGGCAGTAGAACAACTACCTATTTCATAAACTACTTTATAACTAAGTACCTACAGCGTATAAGTTAGAAAATAGCAATCCAATTTGGTTGGCTGTTATGCACGGACGACAATGTTTTGAGTTTCCGCCATCAATCACTGCAGTTCAACAAACATGTCATAGTTCTGTTTATCCGCCGTAGTATCGAACGTAATTACGTTTCGTGTCTGACTAACAAGTTTTGTTCTTAAATTGAAACACATCGCAATAGCACTAACTCAATCTAAACGCAACTTGCACCGGTATCGATCAGCCAGTAACAAAACCGTGGAGCGCTATCGCTTGTTTCTAATTAGTTCGCGATTGCAATCGCCGACGTACGGCTTTAGTGCAGGGGTCGCCAAATTATGGACTGCGGTCCGCATCCAGACCGCTTACTCATTTTGTGAGGACCGCGAGAACACAGCAACTTGCACTACAGAGTACGTAATTTAATAAAGGTATATTCCCCGCTTTACCTGGATTTAATGTCAATAGCTTGCATCAATTTTACTCCAAACTTCAGACAGATAGTCCGCAACAGAAAAATTACATTTATATAATTGATATGTAAAAACCTTTGTTATTTCTGTAATAAAATTTGTTTAATAAATATTTTTTTCTTTAATATGTTGGACCCCGAGCGAAATTAATTGGTGACCCCTGCACTAGTGCATGGCACAACACCCAGCGGTTTACTACCGTAGCGAGTTTCCACAGCACTGCTGGAAAGAAACGTGGCCAGCAGTTAGCGTCGGATACACCGCCGCACCTTCTCCCCGCGACACTGATAATTCATTTTTCGGATGGATATTTGTTTTCTGTAGTCTTATACTTATTTTAACTCCTCTTATTGCGATCTACAGCAGCCTGAATACGCGCTTATAAAGTCGGGGGCAGTGTGGTGGCGGCGGACACTGATCACGTTGCATCACAAGCTACGCCGCCCCTCGGTATGCCCGTTGACCGATCGCCTCACTGAAAACTGAAAACATGAACGTGCATGAAACGCTATCGCCAGTGTTATGGTTTGTCATGATTGTGAAAAACGGCTGGTTCACTCACTCGTCGATTTAGAAATGCACACCTGAGAACGAATTGTATGCAAATATTTATGTCACGTTGATTGTTATCATTGAATAAGTTCTTTCTACTCCTTATTTGGTAGGTACGTAATTACCTATCTACACAAAATTGATGAAAGTGTCGTCTATGTAAGTGCCTACTCAACTCAAAGAAACATATTTTATGGAGCATTTCAGAGCTTAGAGAAAAATTTTGTTTTTTGTGGAATATAAACAGTTATTTTAAATTGTTTCATTTTGATGAAAATAAGGTAGGGTAAGGTTGGACAGAAATAATACATGTTGATAAAAAACATGCCAAAACGCGAATCGAGACTCGTTTTAGGTCGAGGTTTGTGATTTTTTCGTCACATAATTTATTTAGTTCTTATGTAACTATCAGAAAAAGCAATTTTTAAAATTATCTTAAAAATTTAATTCGTAATTTTTTGCTCTTTAAGTTTCGGGAGTACCTAAACCTAGTGTTTTTACACCCCGCATGTGTAATGTAATATAGTAAGATCGACACCATAATAATACAAGCATAATATATGTTATACCTTAGTAGAGTCTGATAAGTCCATCTAAACTTTCACTATTGGTGTTATATCAAAACTTCGGAGAATCGATCGAACTTCGGTATTCTTAGTAGATAACAGAAATAAGTACAACCAAACTTCAGAACTGATCACGGGTAAATGTCTCATGGACGCATAGGTACTTCGCTTCGCTACAGAATACTAACACATCGGCGCTTAGTGAGTACTGACTGATCGGATATTTACAGGATAATTGTTTTGTAACGAACGAATTATAGAAGAGCGTGTTCTTCAAACAAAACATAAGTTTGTGCACTTCAAACTAGATGTTCTTGGAATTTTCATAGTAAGTTCAAAACTTTAGGTACAGGATTACTATTGGTTCCTTTTTAGATGAGCGAAAAAAAGAGACTGAGGCTGAGGAAGAACTCTTTCTCTGCTTCCTCAGCCTCAAAGTTTCTTTTTTCCACTTATCTAAAAACGAACCAGAGTCTCGAAAGTTTCTTTTTTCTTAACTTTAAATCGAAATATGAATGTGAAATAAAAATTATAATAGGTAGATACTTAGTGCAAATTAGAAAATTCATGACAGCTCACTACCTATAATTTTGATTTACACGCATATCTCTTCAAACCGGCTATGTATTAAATGCGTTTATTGTTAATCAGATATATAATCAACTATAGTTAAAAGTAAGTAATGAGTTTATATCGGTTAGGTGTTTTATCAACCACGGACCGTTACGAGTTACTTTTTTATTTAAATTTACAAAATATCATAATTAAGTCAGTGATAAATCAAGTTGAAGTGGAATACCACTTCCATGGCCATTTAGGTATACCTAATGGCCAGACCATATAACCCGTAGAACCGACAGCCGCTGGGGAATAAAGGTTCTCGAATGCTGACCACGAATCGGAACACGAAACGTAGGACCATCGATAGACCGATGACAGTACTAAGATCGCAAAAGACGATGGCTGGAAAAAGCTTAAAATTAATCTTCCTGAACACGTATAGCCTATTTGCAGTAGTGGACTTTTTTAAGCTGAAGATGATGATTAATATCTAAGCATTATAATATCGGCATTATGGATACTGCTGCTCTCCCCTGATTGGTAGGGGTTTCCCGTAGTAACCACGTATGCAGACGGCGATTGGTGACCGCAGTATTGGTGTTTATGTTTCCTCCAAAGATGCTGCAGTCCATGTTCATCCCCAGTACCATTATACATAACCATATACTATATTCTGTGACAGTGGTCTTAACAATGTTATATAGAATGTATTGTCTATCGCGGTATTGTGAGCGAAGTAAACAACTCAGTTGAACCACGTCCTAGAAATGTCTAGAAACGGTGATGTGTATCTTTCCTATTCATAGGCTATTGTGCTAATTTAAATGCGCTCATAGGCCAGATTCAGAGACCCCAATCCAAACAAAGCATAAATGTAAAAAAATATCTCCAGATACATTTGTTTAAAAATATAAATAACTTCTCATTGAAAACAATCCTAACAAAAGCTGTTTTCGAATGAAAATACTTTGTATTTTTTGACAAAGATTAAATACTATATTAGATACTGTAGGTACTGTACTTAGATATAATAGATAACGAGGCAAAAGGATACATCATAGATCTGGGCATAAACTAAATTAAGTACAATAGGAGGACTTGACGCTGAAAGTTTTTTTTCAGGTTACTTATCTTCTAGGTAATAATAATCTGAGTTTCTGATTTTCAACCAGTACCAATGTAGGTATGACCGGTTTTATTGACAGATCTTATCAAATCAAGAACAAAACAAACTAGTTTTCTTCACATGTGGACCCCGTAGGGGACGTTTTGTTAATTTCGAGTTCACGTTTAAGAACTTGAAGTCAACCAAATGACGTGAAAGTTTGAAATTGCACGCTTCTTGATATAATTATGTGTGAAAAGTAAATGAATCACATTGAGTTAAAATCACCGATCAATCTTTTTGTTATACACATACCTCTATAGTTTTATAAAATCTTGTCGACTTTGACATTAGCTAAATTGTGAAACTTGGATCCAATCATATATAAAAGAAAAAGAAGATTTTAGTCTGGCAGCTCCAACGCTCCAATCACTTACGTATCTTATCTTCATATATTAGCAGTTATAATATCTATCTGAATTCTGCCAAAAATACTGTTTTTTTATCTATAACTCCTTTGCCATAAAAAAACAATGTAATAGAGAATAGAAAAGGTGGGACTTTATTAAGCGAATTCCTCAAATTGTTTAAGTCTGCTTCCACCGAACCGGACGCATAGTTTTGGGCTGAGATCATCAACATTGTGGTCTATGCGTAAAGTACATTTAGGCTGACTGTACCTACTACGTCACTTTATGACCTTGCTAGTGGCCCGTTAGCGGTAGAATAAAAATAGCACTAAATGACTAAATGCTACCCATAAAACATTGCGTGGCCCAAAAACAAAGAAAATATTACTTACCTAAATCATTTATTGATTTATACTGGAGATTTCAATACCCTCCTAGGTATACATAACTTCTTGGATATTATACATTTCCGGTGAAGTTCCTAGTTCTAACCGCGAAACTATAGGTAAAGACTACGAGTATAGTCATCATACTTTGATGGTATCATAACATAGATTCATAAAAGTTGTGCTCATATCCTCATCATCGTCGAATCGCTAACCATCCACTGTTGTTAGTTTATGCAAGTTAAAATTTAAATAAAAGTATTTTCTTACTTCTTTCTTTATGTAGGTACCTACCTAGGTATAGAGTTTGTAGGTATAGGCATATATTTTGCGTAGAGTTGCCAAATTATTATAAACAAGTTTTTGTTTCAGGCCGGGTTAGATCACAATAAAACTGGTGGTGTTCCTGTTTGAAAGACGTTGTTTTGAAGAGAATTACGTTTTGGTAAGTGCTAGAACTACGCAAACATCATGTTTTAAATTTCAAACATACTTTCCATGGAGTTCATACACTCAGCAACAGTGAGCATCTTAGTTGGACAGCCTGCTCAAGACAGAACACGAATTAAAGCGACATGGAAATAAATAATTGAAAATCAAGTGGACTAATGTCTGGCAAAGACTAACCCAGGTTGGGTATATGTAGAAGAAAGGAGTTGGGCCAGGCCGAAGCGATGGCGGTGGATGCCTGCAGTATAAATACATAGAAGATAATACACCCATTGAAACGTGAACTCTCGTTATAAATTGATTCGTTCGTTCTGCATCACTAGCTCTTCTATGGTCCACGCAACATGAATATTGAAATTTTGTATTCGAAAACAATATCATTTTCATTACTAGTCGAGTCAAAACTCTGATCGTTTTTTTGTACGACTTGTTGATGGAATAAGCAGATGGCCCATCACCTATAACAAAACATTGCCCTACTTTCGTTAGGATCGTGCCCTATGATGAACTGGGATGCGTCCATCAATCTGACAAACATGTGCCTGTAATTTTACCTTATGTGCTTGCTTGCTTGGTCAGTCCTACCCTTTAAGATCGACACACGGAGATTGATACTTATTTAAACGTTGACGTTACGAATACTTAATCTGTTCGTACTTGGCCCCCTGATCACAGCTGAATGTAGGTAATACGAAGTAGTATCCAGGAGTAGTCCCTTCAAGAAAAGGCCATGTTATGTCTTTGTATTTTACTTAGAATTTACTAGAAAAATCTAGTACAAATTTATATAACCTATGGAAACCTAGAACATAATAGGTGGGATCGGTAAATACGATTTGGCGTGCTCGTGGGGATCGCGTGTATTTGCACCATCAGTGATAATAATGACATTTAAACAACAAACACGCCAACAATCTTTACAGATTTGAGAAGCCTTTTAGAACCACTCAAGTTTCTATCTACGTTTTACATGTGTACAAGTGCAGTGTTTCAAATAATGAGCTCCCGTACCAAGTCGGAAAATGCATATATTATCTATGTAATGGTGTTCCTTTTACTCGTTTAGATACGATACTTTTTAAATCATTGAAATCGTTCCATTGGTTGCGAAGATATTACACATTTTGTACCAGTCAACCGCGGGGCGGCCGAATAGCTCATGTGACGTCACGAAATCTTTTCCGCCCGCGGGCGCGCTCTCCGCAATTCATTTATTAGAGTTCACTCGATCTGCGCGGGTCGTGTTGTGGTTTTTACGTGAATATGCCGAACTATAAGTACTGTATAGTACCGAAGTGTACTAATACTTCAGTTAGTACACCTAAAAAACTATTTTTCAATGTGCCAAAGGTCCCGAAAGTGCGCAAAAAATGGTGCACTATCATGAAGAGGGATGACAAAATTCCGCTTTCGTGCCAAACTTCAAGATTTTGTTGCGAGGATCATTTTGATGTAAGTAGGTAGGTACCTCCATGATATACCAACTATGATAATAGTTGGTATATTATGGAGGTACCTACTTACATCAAAATGATCCTCAATCATTACTCGTGTGGTAAACAGGTGCGTAGGTAGCTTAGTAAAGCTTGTTTACGAATGTTAAAGAAAAATACAGGGTCGTACCTACTAGGTATATTTCAATGAGTAAGTAAATGATAAAAAATGTAAGTAGTGAAGTTTCTAATAACCCTTCCTCGGTAGTCGGGTTAAAACCAGGGTCGTACTCAGGTCTAACTACAATAAAATGTGCCGTTCCCGGTAATATTCCCCAATGCGGGAATATCCCACAAGTTTCCCGGGATATCGGGGATCATTTTGGGATTATAGTTATAGATTCTATCTCATCATCATCATCATCAGCCTGTAGAAGTCCACTGCTGGACATAGGCCTCCCCCACACGTTTCCAGGAAGAACGATTCTGAGCCCTTCCATCCATCGACTTCCCGCGGTTCTAACAATGTCGTCAGTCCATCGGGTAGGAGGACGTCCTACGCTTCATCTTCCGGTTCGTGGTCGCCATTCGAGAACCTTTATTCCCCAACGGTTGTCGGTTCTACGAGCTTTATGGCCTGCCCACTGCCACTTTAACTTGCTGATTCTGAGAGCTGTCGGTGACCTTGGTTCTTCTACGGATTTCCTCATTTCTGATTCTACCTCGCAGTGAAACTCCCAGCATCGCTCTCTCCATAGCTCGTTGTGCGACTTTAAGCTTGTGTATGAGACCAATAGTTAGCGACCACGTCTCAGTGCCATAAGTCATCACTGGTAACACACACTGATTATAGACTTTCGTCTTGAGGCTTTGCGGTAACTGTGACGAGAAGATGTGCCGTAATTTCCCGAACGCTGCCCATCCGAGTTGGATTCGTCGGCTGACCTCCAACATATACCGGTACGGGTGCGACATGAGCATTTGACATAAGTTTCGTCTTACTCATGTTCATTTTAAGACCCACCTGTTGGGAGACAATATTGAGGTCTCTAAGCCTTGTTTCTAGGTCTTCCAGCAATTCCGCCATTATGACTATATCGTCGGCAAATCGAAGGTGACTTAAGTGTTCGCCATTGATATTGATGCCATACCTATTCCAGGACACGAGCTTGAAAATATCCTCCAGTGCAGACGTGAACAGTTTCGGAGAAATTACATCTCCCTGTCTCACTCCTTTTTGCAACTGGATAGGATTTGTACTCTGGTCCTGGAGTCGGATAGTCATGGTGGCATTACTATATAGGCCTTTCAACACTTCGATGTACCGATAGTCAATTTGACACCGCTGGAGTGACCGTAACACTGCCCAGGTTTCGACTGAATCGAAGGCTTTTTCATAGTCCACAAACGCTAAACAAAGTGGCTGGTTATACTCTTCGGTCTTCTGTATAACCTGCCGGAGCGTATGAATGTGGTACTGAAGCCTTTTCGGGACCCGGCTTGTTCGGGAGGCTGGAAGTCGTCTAGCCTACGAGCGAGACGATTAGTAACTACTCTCCTTCAAAAGGGTGTTATCATCTTTCTTAAAGAACAGTACCACCACACTCCTGCTCCATGCCTCTGGCGTCGTACCCTCGAGGATGAGGATATCTATCTATACATGTAATAAAACTGTAGCCAAAGTGAATGAAAAAGAAGTACGTAAATCTAAGCGCGAACGAAGTTGCGAGCAAAAGTGATATATAATAAAAAAGAAAAAATATATACCTGAATTTATTATATTTTTAGGTGGAAGCTGATAATAATAATAATAATGCTGAACAATCCACACAGCATCATCTAGCCCCAAGCTAAGCAGAGCTTGTGTTATGGGTACTAGATGACTGATATACTTAATACAATACATTACATGCATACATATTTTTTATTATACATAGAAAACACCCAGAACACCCGGAATAAATATTAGCAGATCGTACAAACATTTATCCCAAGGCGGGAATCGAACCTGCAACCTCCGCGTCGCAGGCGGACATTCGCCAGCCGCGCCACATCGGTCGTCATATGGAGAACTACGTCAAGTATAGGCTTGTGGGAGGAATGCTTAGATTGAAGAAGGAAGTATTGCATTCCTGTATTGTATTCCTGACCTTGATTATTTATTGTATAATTTTTAAATAAATCTGGGTATAACCTACGACAAAATATAATTTAAATTCTTAGGGCTTATTTTAAACTTAACATACCTAACGCTTTCGTTTATTCATAGCTCTAAATTACGTGTCCAAAGAACTTAGGTAGGTACATTCCTGTCAAATTAAGTATTTAAGTCTAATTTTATTTATTTTATACCTACATAATATTTTTCTTTAAACCTTTAAGTTTCTACATACTTATCTACATACCAATGTTGAAAATAACAGCGTAGGTAGTTACAACAACAAACACAACTTCCCTGGCTGACTAACCTAAAACTTTTAGGTATTTTATAGGCTAGTCCAAGTATGTGTACCTACCTACATATTATCCTGTTATTCTGATTAGGTTGATAATGAGATTTGTTTACCTCTGAAGTTTCCAACCACGAATTTCAGCGCTTGTGTAATTTAAATGATTACTAAGATAATCAAATACCATGAAGGTATCAACTTTAGGTAGATTATCGGATTGCGCTTGCTCAAAACCGATATCTACCTTATTTCTAATACTCATTTGTTATATTAAAATAACAACCTTCTAATAAAAACCTAATCAAATCACTTGGTGACGTTACGCTCCGTGTCGGACGAGTATCGCGAACAGAAAGAAACGCGGGGCGCGCAGTGGTTTGGCGGCTAGCGCTGGGCCATTGTGACGTCATCGCTTCCGTTCGCGCGGTCAGTGAATCTCGTTCGGTATTTTGCCCATAACTTAGTCAGTTTTGGCCGTAGAAAAAAAAAATTTGCATTTTATGTTTTAGTTTCTCAAGGCCTATAAAACTGCATTCATAGAAAAAACTGTGACGGGTCCCCATTGCAACGTACAACGTTCGCACGGTAAGATGATGCGATCAAAATAAATAAGATAGAATGTAATTTTAGACTGCATTCGGCATCGAACAAAGTTCAAAGTCAAACGTAGGTAAGCACACATAAGACAGCACACATCTTGAGCAATCTGATTCGATGCGCAAATATCTGGTATAATAAAATATTATGGTCCAATAATTAAAATTGCTGCAAAGAACGGTTTTCTATGATTATGTTTATATATCTCTACAATATCGGCTGTTCTAGAACTTGTAAGTTATACTGATATCGGTTCACGAAAGTGAACTCCGTTTGTCTTACGATATTTACGTGGTCTACTACGGTATATTAAGAAAATGTGCCGAACGCTGCTCATCCAAGTTGGATTCGTCGGCTGGTCTCTTTTTTAAGTTGGACCTATCTAGTTGAATCGTCTGAAATATGTGTAGCTGCCTACAACTCCCACTAAAGTGATTTTTAGACAATTAATAATAATAATAATGGTGGACAATGCACACAGCATTATCTAGCCCCAAGCTTAGCAGAGCTTGTGTTATGCGTACAGATGACTGATATACTTAATACAATACATTACATACATAGATATTTTTTTATTATGCATAGAAAATACCCAGCACACTCAGAATAAATATTAGCAGATCGTACAAACATTTATCCCAAGGCGGTAATCGAACCCACAACCTCCTGCGTCGCAGGCGGACGTTCGCACGTCCGACAATGAGCTCCCGTACCAAGTCGGAAAATGCATATATTATCTATGTAATGGTGTTCCTTTTACTCGTTTAGGTACGATACTTTTTAAATCATTGAAATCGTTCCATTGGTTGCGAAGATATTACACATTTTGTACCAGTCAACCGCGGGGCGGCCGAATAGCTCATGTGACGTCACGAAATCTTTTCCGCCCGCGGGCGCGCTCTCCGCAATTCATTTATTAGAGTTCACTCGATCTGCGCGGGTCGTGTTGTGGTTTTTACGTGAATATGCCGAACTATAAGTACTTTATAGTACCGAAGTGTACTAATACTTCAGTTAGTACACCTAAAAAACTATTTTTCAATGTGCCAAAGGTCCCGAAAGTGCGCAAAAAATGGTGCACTATCATGAAGAGGGATGACAAAATTCCGCTTTCGTGCCAAACTTCAAGATTTTGTTGCGAGGATCATTTTGATGTAAGTAGGTAGGTACCTCCATAATATACCAACTATGATATTATGGAGGTACCTACTTACATCAAAATGATCCTCAATCATTACTCGTGTGGTAAACAGGTGCGTAGGTAGCTTAGTAAAGCTTGTTTACGAATGTTAAAGAAAAATACAGGGTCGTACCTACTAGGTATATTTCAATGAGTAAGTAAATGATAAAAAATGTAAGTAGTGAAGTTTCTAATAACCCTTCCTCGGTAGTCGGGTTAAAACCAGGGTCGTACTCAGGTCTAACTAATTAAATGTGCCGTTCCCGGTAATATTCCCCAATGCGGGAATATCCCACAAGTTTCCCGGGATATCGACATAGACATAGACATAGACATAGACATTTGTTTATTTACTACCAAGACACACACAAACCAACAAAAACACTAAGACATCAAAGATGAAAGATACATAAAAGAAAGATCATTATAATATCATTATTATTATAAGATCATTATTGTGATATCGGGGATCATTTTGGGATTATAGAGGAATATTTCCGTCTTGGGGAATATATATCTATCTCATCATCATCATCATCAGCCTGTAGAAGTCCACTGCTGGACATAAGCCTCCCCCTCACGTTTCCAGGAAGAACGATTCTGAGCCCTTTCCATCCATCGACTTCCCGCGGTCCTAACAATGTCGCCAGTCCATCGGGTAGGAGGACGTCCTACGCTTCGTCTTCCGGTTCGTGGTCGCCATTCGAGAACCTTTATTCCCCAACGGTTGTCGGTTCTACGAGCTTTATGGCCTGCCCACTGCCACTTTAACTTGCTGATTCTGAGAGCTGTCGGTGACCTTGGTTCTTCTACGGATTTCCTCATTTCTGATTCTACCTCGCAGTGAAACTCCCAGCATCGCTCTCTCCATAGCTCGTTGTGCGACTTTAAGCTTGTGTATGAGACCAATAGTTAGCGACCACGTGTCAGTGCCATAAGTCATCACTGGTAACACACACTGATTATAGACTTTCGTCTTGAGGCTTTGCGGTAACTGTGACGAGAAGATGCGCCGTAATTTCCCGAACGCTGCCCATCCGAGTTGGATTCGTCGGCTGACCTCCAACATATACCGGTACGGGTGCGACATGAGCATTTGACATAAGCATTTGACATAAGTTTCGTCTTACTCATGTTCATTTTAAGACCCACCTGTTGGGAGACAATATTGAGGTCTCTAAGCATTGTTTCTAGGTCTTCCAGCGATTCCGCCATTATGACTATATCGTCGGCAAATCGAAGGTGACTTAAGTGTTCGCCATTGATATTGATGCCATACCTATTCCAGGACACGAGCTTGAAAATATCCTCCAGTGCAGACGTGAACAGTTTCGGAGAAATTACATCTCCCTGTCTCACTCCTTTTTGCAACTGGATAGGATTTGTACTCTGGTCCTGGAGTCGGATAGTCATGGTGGCATTACTATATAGGCCTTTCAACACTTCGATGTACCGATAGTCAATTTGACACCGCTGGAGTGACCGTAACACTGCCCAGGTTTCGACTGAATCGAAGGCTTTTTCATAGTCCACAAACGCTAAACAAAGTGGCTGGTTATACTCTTCGGTCTTCTGTATAACCTGCCGGAGCGTATGAATGTGGTCTATGGTACTGAAGCCTTTTCGGGACCCGGCTTGTTCGGGAGGCTGGAAGTCGTCTAGCCTACGAGCGAGACGATTAGTACCTACTCCTTCAAAAGGGTGTTATCACCTTTCTTAAAGAACAGTACCACCACACTCCTGCTCCATGCCTCTGGCGTCGTACCCTCGAGGATGAGGATATCTATCTATACATGTAATAAAACTGTAGCCAAAGTGAATGAAAAAGAAGTACTTACCTATGTAAATCTAAGCGCGAACGAAGTTGCGGGCAAAAGTGATATATAATAAAAAAGAAAAAATATATACCTAATTTATTATATTTTTAGGTGGAAGCTGATAATAATAATAATAATGCTGAACAATCCACACAGCATCATCTAGCCCCAAGCTAAGCAGAGCTTGTGTTATGGGTACTAGATGACTGATATACTTAATACAATACATTACATGCATATATATTTTTTATTATACATAGAAAACACCCAGAACACCCGGAATAAATATTAGCAGATCGTACAAACATTTATCCCAAGGCGGGAATCGAACCCGCAACCTCCGCGTCGCAGGCGGACATTCGCCAGCCGCGCCACATCGGTCGTCATATGGAGAACTACGTCAAGTATAGGCTTGTGGGAGGAATGCTTAGATTGAAGAAGGAAGTATTGCATTCCTGTATTGTATTCCTGACCTTGAATTTATTGTATAATTTTTAAATAAATCTGGGTATAACCAACGACAAAATATAATTTAAATTCTTAGGGCTTATTTTAAACTTAACATACCTAACGCTTTCGTTTATTCATAGCTCTAAATTACGTGTCCAAAGAACTTTGGTAGGTACATTCCTGTCAAATTAAGTATTTAAGTCTAATTTTATTTATTTTATACCTACATAATATTTTTCTTTAAACCTATAAGTTTCTACATACTTATCTACATACCAATGTTGAAAATAACAGCGTAGGTAGTTACAACAACAAACACAACTTCCCTGGCTGACTAACCTAAAACTTTTAGGTATTTTATAGGCTAGTCCAAGTATGTGTACCTACCTACATATTATCCTGTTATTCTGATTAGGTTGATAATGAGATTTGTTTACCTCTGAAGTTTCCAACCATGAATTTCAGCGCTTGTGTAATTTAAATGATTACTAAGATAATCAAATACCATGAAGGTATCAACTTTAGGTAGATTATCGGATTGCGCTTGCTCAAAACCGATATCTACCTTATTTCTAATACTCATTTAATATATTAAAATAACAACCTTCTAATAAAAACCTAATCAAATCACTTGGTGACGTTACGCTCCGTGTCGGACGAGCATCGCGAACAGAAACGCGGGGCGCGCAGTGGTTTGGCGGCTAGCGCTGGGCCATTGTGACGTCATCGCTTCCGTTCGCGCGGTCAGTGAATCTCGTTCGGTATTTTGCCCATAACTTAGTCAGTTTTGGCCGTAGAAAAAAAAATTTTGCATTTTATGTTTTAGTTTCTCAAGGCCTATAAAACTGCATTCATAGAAAAAACTGTGACGGGTCCCCATTGCCAAAATAATTCAAATTTTGATATACGCAAGCGTATCATAGCACTGAAAAATAATCATTTCCAAAGCAAACGTATTTTGCAGAAAGAGAAGAGGAAATAAAAATGTATTTTTGAACCGACCTGTAGTCTGTCTAGCATACAATGTGTGAGAATTTTCTTAGCTCATTCAGATTCTGGGGCAAGATGAAATGGTTTTCCGCCTGTTGGTCACAGGAAGTCAATTTGTTCAAGAATAGAATCCAATAGAGATGTTGCGTTTATGCAATTAGAACTCTACAACCACTATTTGCGACGGTGTAATTGTTGATTGATAATATTACTGATCTATAAAGAGTTATACGAAAGTATCTGCTACGTTTTCACGGTCAAGGCACTGAACTGATCGTAAAATATTCATATACAGTGATAGCTCGAACTCTAAAAGCTACCGCTTTTACTTACTTTTTATTTGTATCGGATCTTATTTATGCCTTCAAAAATTACATCGTCGCATTGTAAGCCTATGTGCAGCCTGGGTAAATACCACTATAAGGAAGACTAGCAAAAAAAAAGAACATACTTCTTGTCTGGTCTGGGACATCAGACCAAACTCTCTCTAGGATTAAGCCAGACGTGATAAAAAGCAGAAATAAAAATCTTGAGTTATAAAAAATCATACACACTTAAGTTTATCCATACTCTAATTATCTAGAAGTATTACCATTAACTGAGTAGAGCAACGGTGGTCTAGTGGGAGTAACTCTGCATTGAGCTCCTAAGGTCGTGGGTTCAAATCAGGTGCACCAATGGTTTTTCTATACGAAAAAATTATGCGCGCAATGCCTATGCTCTCAACTGAGGAAACTAGTTAGTATTCTAACTGCGGCGGTGGGCTTGCAAGCTGACACGTATGGAATACTGACTACTGCAAAATGTGGGTATGTGCCAAATGTAATATTTGGACGTACCTCTGACTATCCCCTTTAGACGTTCTCAAAGAATCCTGAACTAGGTACAAAAAGATGTAAGGGGATATCTCCCGTGCCTGGGGATTAAAGTCATGAGGGTGTTCCTGTTTTGATTTAGGTTAAGATAATTGCAAAAGTTGAATGTGGCATGAAAGCGATCCGTAAATAAACTACGATAAAGTTGAGACCCAAGGTCGAGGTAGGTGATATCCAGAGAGTTCCCATCCGCTTTCCACGACGATTTGTCATTCTACACACCACCTTGGCAGAATACGGAAGGTCGCTCTAATAATATAACCAAAAAATGATCATCTGACATTTGAACATTCAAATCAGTTTATTTTTATAGAATTCAATGTTGTATTTGCATCACAATCATTAATGTGATGCAGTACGAGATATCTATTTTAGAATGGATATTAAAATAACACAGAAATTTAAATATTTGACTAAATAAATGTTTGATTTATTTCTAGAATCTTTGCCTTGACTGACTGATTGACTATACTAATCTTAGTACATAAAGTGATTCCCGAAGTTCAACCCCTAAACAAGTACAGCGGGGGTTGAAACTTGTATAAAAATAACGTCAAGAAGTCGCGAGTGTATGTGTCTATCTCGATGTAATATCTATTTTTTATAATTTAGTAAGAGAATAACAAGAAGTATTATTCTGTGGTAAGCTTAGATGAGACTGTTTGCGATCAGCTTCAGCCACGACTGGTTTTCAGTATAAAATACAGTATACGATAGAAGATAAATAATGTAGATACCTAGTAACTAATTGCATTATTTTTATTGTTTCAGATCTCTAAGGACTGATGAACACCAACTGATTATGATATAAAAGAGCATCGAGTGTATGGTCGATGTCTAGAAAGAACGCGTACTAGTACACAAATTACTGGACTTTCATGTTGGTAGAGTAAAGAGTAGGCAGCGATGCTGTCGTACATGGTGCCGGTGGACGAGAAGCCACCACCAGTGCCGGGGAAGGGGCGAATGGCACTTGAGCTGGTGGGAAGCCCGGGGAGCCCCGAGTCTGCAGTCCGCCGCCTCAGGAGCAATATCTCCAAGGAGTCTTCGACAAGCTCCTTCGCTAGTGATCTCACTATATCCTCGTCCACGCCTACGGGAGCACACGACAAACCAAAGCACAAACTGCTCGGCAATGGCACCAAGCATCAAACACTAAAGAGGTATGCTTTACTTTTATAGCTTTCTTCCGTGCCTTGTCTGACCTTTCACGTTCAGCGTAGTTGGAACATCACGTCACGTCATCAATCTAAAGAAGTCGCTACTGGATGTAAGCTTTCCCTAAATTTGGGGAACTACGTTTCATTGGTGGATTGGTGATAGCAGTCGGTGTTTAGTACACAAAAGATGCTACTGCTTATGTCCTGGTGCATTCTTTTAGTGGCTTCTCACGACAACCATGAGAGGCAATGCGGTGGGCCTATTCTAAGCCAAAACCACCACGTCGTAGTCACTACAGAAAGCAGAAATTCCTAGAACACTAAGCTATTAGTTCTGTTTCCGGCATGATGTCTGGAGTCTAATAACTCACCAAGTCTGGCTTGTTCTATGCACTTACTTTTTTGTTGATGTCGATAGTGGAAGATCCGTGCTCTACTTATGTTTTTGACGGCTTTAACAGTTATCTTATAAACTCACGTCCATACCCAACGGTAGATAAAATGGGTTTTTTAACGCCTGCATTTTGCAGTTTTTGTCCAAACGATTTCCGAGAACATGGTTTCACTTTATTGTTTCCAGCTAGTGTAAGAGTGGTCGCCGAGCTGGTGAGAGTTACACCTTACTAACATTTTGTAATTAGATGGATTGATGACATTGTCAGGATCGCGGGTAGTAGACGAATGAAAAGGGCTCAAAATCGTTCTTCCTGGAAACGTATGAGGGAGGCTTATGTTCAGCAGTGGACTTCTAAGACTGTTGATGATGATGAAATGTAATTATATATTTACTTTTAGACAAACCAAAAGCAGCACCGGTGGTCTAGTGGGAGTGACCTTTTGATCCTAAGGTCGTGGCTTCGAATCCAGTCGTGTCCCAATGAATTTTTTTATCGAAAATTGTATGTGTACAGTACAATGCCAGTGCTCCTAAACGATGAAGTAAAACGTTAAGGAAACCAGTCAGTATTCTAGCAGCGGCGATAGGCTGTAAATTGTCACGCATGTAATACCAACTACAGAATGTAATATTTGGACGTACCTCTGACTACTTCCTTAAGCTTTTATAGCGTTAGTTTGTTAATTATCATAGTTTGTCAATACCTATGGAAAGACATAATTAGTCAGTATTATTCAACGTGAGATAGTAAGTAGATGTGTTCCAGTTTAATGCACTTTTAAAATAAATGTATTTTTGGAACTTTGGAACGGTAACTGCGTATGAAGCAAAAGCTTTTTTGTGACGATCAAGGGAACCAGTAGATTAGTTAATAATACATTATTCAGTAATACATTCTGTGGTTTAGCAATCAAATCAATGGGCCAATAAAACAAATTTCATCAATATAAACAGCTTGTTTAGTTAGACATACAGTAAATGCAGTAAAAGCTTTTAAAAAGATAGCAATCCAAACGAAGTTCTCGCACTGAATGAAAGTTTATTAACAAGTCCCATCGGAATAAAACAATGAATGTACGAGTAGTGGAACGATTGCAGTATTTTCTAATTACTTATCCAATTAGCTTTCCTATGCCGAGTGTATTACAATTTGTAAACAAGTCTAACAAGCTTACGTGTTGACGGAAATTTATTTTGTTTCGCTCGTGCGCTACGTTTCGTTCGAAATAAAAATAGCATGAACTCGATGTAAATAGTCCTACTGGTCAGGGCCAAGGTAGTCTTTGTAATCCCACCTGTCGGGAAGCCGGAGTGGCTGCTTCGATAGCCAGGAAGTGTAGATCTCGAGCTGACAATCGGGTCTGAAAAAGAGATTAATTGTCTTATGAACTTTCGCTATAACAATGTGCCACATGACCTAAGGCTCAAATTAATTGAAAAATCAAATACAGTCGTCCAACGTCAAAAATATAGGGACACTTAGTTTCCACCCGTGACTTCTTTCGCACTCTTTCACACATTATTTATATGCCAGTTGTAACCAAACGTCGTTGCAGCATCAGTGAGTCACTAACATGCATACATCTAAATATACCATCATACAATCATCCAAATAGGATGTCAACAGTCATGGACGAACGAGCATTAATTAGAGTATCTTATCTGAGGAGGCAAATACGGGTCGTAGGTATCGTAGGTAATACCAGCTAACAAACCAAGCCTTACGGGTATTTCATTAAAAAGCTCGCGCTTAAATAACCTAGATAGGCCACGTAAAAGAATTCAAATCTTGCGCTATTCATAACGTTGAAGTAGCGTCGAGCGTCAAGCGCACCCTTTCACGGAGATTGCACCGCCCGCGCTCTCGTATGATCTCATGCAACTTTAGAACTCACTTTTAGTGCTTCCCAGCCTTTCTCACGGAGCCTATGTAAACGAGTTCATAAAAACTGTCTCCGTGAAGCGTGCAGTCGTGCGATGAATGTGTAAAGCAAGCGTGATATCATTTTCGCGACGTTTAAATCTTCGCTAGATTTATGAGTTTGAAAGGTTTGTTGACCTCTGAATAACTAAAGTTGGCTGCTGCTGAGTTTTGGATGGAATGATTATGGTTTTTACTTTAGATTTCATACATGTTTCGTTCCCATTCAAATTTAGGGATTAATTTAGCGAGGCTTGTGTACCGATGGTGCTGGCGCCGACGGTGAGCGCAAACAATTGCTATTCCTCGACCGTGACCATGCATCTCCAAACAAAAAGGTTAGGCCGAGGTTACGGCGCGGCGTCATTGACTTGCCGGCATCGGCAGCCGCGACCGTGCTCTTGAGCTCGGTTACAAATCACGTAATCCACACATATCTAATGCGGTTTTCACGGTAGAATAGTTATGGTCATCGAATTGTTTCATACAAATTGCACAATCAAATAAATTTAAGAATATAAATCAACATAGCCATAAAACAGTAAGTACCTACTTAAATAAAATATAAAATACTATCTGGTTCCCATAGTTTGTACTATGGGAACCAGATAGGTGATAAAATACTTATTTTGTTTTTTCTGTAAATACATACTTCGAATACATATAACATCCAAACACAAAACAGACATCTATATATGCATCACACAAATATTTGTTTTTGGTGGGGATCGAACCCACCACCTACAGCGCAGAAGATAAGGCTACCTACTACAAAATGAGCTGTGATGGCTGTTGGCTAAGAAGAAATTATTAGGTCATTCAGTGAAAGTCGTATTCTATGTAATTTCTGGATTAAAACAGTCCATGTTGTACCAGGTTGTGGTTAAGTCACTCAGACAATTGAGATTTTATACCTAACCTAATACTTTACTGAAGTATTTGATGGATTCATACTTAGCAGAGATCCAACCGATGAGCCCAGTAGATGTGAGCGGTACAGGTTTCAAAGTTTTCGCCGTCTCTAGCTTGCTAACCACTTGCGGAAGAAAAGCAGCCGCCTCCTGGCGGATAGCGTCTGCCTCGTCCAATGCTTTTCTGAAAAAAAACACGGCAAAATATAAACCGCAATCAAATACTTTACTTTCATCATATATAGCGTTTTGCGACCAATGCGTGAATCGTATCGAGGTGTATGCATGGAAAAAATGGACAAGTGTGAGTAAAACTCGCGTCCCGAGGGTTTCGTAATAATTATATTTTGCAAAAACCCCAAATTCGGGTTAAAAGCTTTAAGGCCCTTTTCAAGTTTCAGGAAAACTCCATCTCGTTAACGTAAAGGTCGAATTTCTTACTAACACATTTTATGCATTTGTTTATAATATTTGGACATACATTTATAAAGAAAGAAAATTATTTTATGTCTGACGTCTACCTACCTTTCTTTTTTGCAACCCGGATTTTAAAATTGCATGGTAACTGAACTTATACCCAAGATATTGACAGGCAGAAGGACAACAAGGTCATATTTGTATACAAATGTCCTACAAATTATTTTTTTCGTTCTTCGAGGTAAGGAATCCTAAAAGGTTAATATTACTGCTATAACTACACGGTGGTATAATATACTTTTAAGTACCTACCTACCTAAATTAAACAAAAGCGGTGACATACAGTAAGCAGCTACGTAGGTAAAATACGATATTGCGACTAAAAAATGTAAGAACAAACACGTTAGTCCGCTCGAATTTCCATGTATTCCCTACCTCATTGCTATTTATTGACAGAGTCACGAAATAGCGCAACGTCTTTTAGGAGATTTACACCGATTTTGGCCGATTTTTGTCTCTGAACATTGAGCTAATGGAACAAGCAGATGGCCCACCTGATTTCAAGTGGTTTCCATAACTCAAAACAAAGCATAACCTTATAGGTCACTTTGCTAGGAGGCCAAGCGACGCACTGCTCTGTGTCGATTAACCTGATGGCTTAAAGGTGTTAAGCCTTATGTGCCTGTAATTTAAGTTATCTATCAGCTATCTGGTTTTACATAGTACAAGCTTTGCTTAGTTTGGGGCTAGAGGCGTCAATATTTATTTATTTAATTTCACCAGCATCACACTCTTCAAATCGAAACTTAGCAAGCTGATTGGTGGCAGAAATAGGTATGGTAGCCGGACACGTGAGGCTTAACAGTGCATCATAGGACACGTTCCTGAGGTAAAGCTTTGTTATAGGTGATGTTTACCATTGAACATCAGGTGGGCCATCTGCTTGTTCCATTTGCAAGTCGTATAATAAATAAAAAAATCGCAAAGACGTCGCAATTATTAATTTATTCCATACAACAAGACATTTCAGACTTTGATTTGAAAACAATTTTTGTACCTAACTACAGCACATAGTACCAGGTTTTTGATGTTTAATTATATACCTTTGAGTATAGTATTATGTACATAACGTTTCATGTATATCTTGCAAAACAGTTTTAAGGCATTGGAATTCACAAACCAAGTGCTTCTCTTACCTATCATGTATATAAATATTCCAGCTGTTTGAGGCGTACCTTGAGCTGTTTCGCTTCGGCAAAGTACATAGGTAACAGTATAACAATTCATATTTGCTTGGCCCGACTGAAACGATTGCTTGTAATTGGTTTCTCATAGCTGTTCGTACTAAAGTTAATTATTTTAGTCGTAGTAACGTAAAGTAATGTTGCGCTCTGTGTGTGACAAGGACAGAGCTCACGGAGTATTTAATTTCCGTGTCGAATGCCTTTTGATGCGGTAGCATGGCTCCACTACCGTGCTGGTAGACTACAGCATGCAGAATCAGGACGCAAATTCGTACCGGTGGTGGTCCGCAAGCCCTAGACATGTTAATATCATTACTAGGTACAAACCTGCGCTTAAACATTTAAATATAGATTTATTTATACTGTAACTGGTTGAAACGCCGCGACTTCTTCCGCGTGAAGCTATTTTCATTTAAACTTTAACCTCAGTTGTGATTGAGTTACAAGAACTAATTTTTAGTATATCCCTATGCTAAAATATAAACTATATTTCAAGCCTCTACGACTAGCTTGTATGTGTATTTAAACGCGTTTAGGCCATGCGTCGTTTATTATATATCCGTCAGTGAGGCTAAAGATTATTATAAGCGTGCTGAGGTGATCAGGTATACATAGATTTCAATCTGCGGTTAAAAGAGACACCTCCACATTTCTTGGGGTTTAAGCTTAAAATCTTTAAGATTTTTTTTTAATGTTATTTGCTGGTGGAACAAACAGATAGCTCACCTGATGTTTAGCAGTTACCATTATCTATAACAAAGCATTGCTTTGCAGGTCACGCTCGTTAAAGTGCCCTACGATGCAATACTCTGCGTCCATCAACCTGAGGCATACAGGTAATAAGCCTCGTGTGCCTTCAAACCGGAACACAGCAAGCTGCTTGTTGGCAGAAATAGGCATGGTGGTTAGTATTTCCCGGACGAGCCCTTCACTAAGAGCTCTACTCTACTATAACACAAATATACACTTACATAAACACTTTTAAAAATGTCAGAGGTGGTTAGAATAATAATACCTATGTAACACTACATTTGGCAATTTATTTTGATTAATAATTTGATATTTAATTTTCAGAACATTTTTCCCGCAGTGGAGAGTATAATATCGATTTGCAGACGCTGACTCTATGATCTGTTTGTGTTGTTGATTTAAGCTCAAAAATATTTTAAACATTCAGATTTATGTTCGCATTTGTATTATTAGTGTGGATTTTATCGGACCTTGTATTTTCAATTCAAGTGCAAGCGTCAGGTTAGAAGTGAAGGTAGATAGTACCTAGCGAAGCGGAAGGTTTAAGGTATCAGGCGGCGACCGGCGGCGGCGCCTCGTCATGCGAATCAGATCTGATTCTCATAACATAATTTTGTAATTAAATGTTTAAGCCCTAAGTCTAAGATTTTTAGATAACGGATAATTTCGTGTACACGGTTTCTTGTGTAATTTTTGGCTAGCGAAATCAGTTCTCGATAGAGACGCTTATCGTGTACCTATACAAAATTTACAGCCTTGAAGCTTTGGTCTTCCACTTCTATAGCTACTACACTTACGAAACGCGCGCGACTTCGTCCGCTTAAAGCTATTTTTATACAAACTTCAACCCCCGCTGTACACGTTTAGAGGTCGAATTTCGGAAATTCCTTTCTAAGTTCACCTTTACGCACCAAGACGAATGTACTCTGAAAATTTCATGTCTCTATGACCAGTGGTTTAGGGCGTTGTCTTTATCCCAGTCAGTGAGTCAGGACAAAGATTCTTATAATTGGTATAGATAGATATTGTAGGTTATCGAGTATATCGAGAACAAACATTTGTGCTATGAACACAGTCATTTTTTCTGTGTCCGAGTTTTATTAAACAAAAAAAAGTATTATAAATATTCTAACAGTTATCTGCTTCTCACCGTACAAGCTTAGCTTAGTTTAAGGGTAGTAGAACACTGTACCCGTACACTGTTACTGTGTGATTGTGTGTCAATATTTATTTATTCACATATTTGAGTTCAATACATCAACAATGTCAGGTTAAACTCACAGTCCATCGAACTAAGCAGAGCTTGTGTTATGGGTACTAGATGACTGATATACTTAATACAATACATTACATACATAAATATTTTTAATTATGCATAGAAAACACCCAGAACACCCGGAATAAATATTTGCAGATCATACAAACATTTATCCCAAGGCGGGAATCGAGCCCGCAACCTTCTGCGTCGCAGGCGGATATTCGCCCGCTGCGCCACATCGGTCGTCAACTAAGGAAAAGCTCTTTGAAGTTCGTAAGAGTCTTGTTCTAGTTCAGAGAGCGGAGTGAAGTCTTTAGTTTCTCTGTTGATAGTTTTCAACAAAACCGCGTTTGAAACCAAAGACACAGTTAGATTAGTTAAGTTAGTGAGAAAGATGACCATTGCTCAGGGTTCAAAAGTGAAGAATAATTTAAGGGCGCAAGTATAATTTCAAACGTTGCTTCGGAGATGATTAGTGTCAGTTTTCCAATTACCATGAACATTTGTCGCTGTCTGTACCTACTAGCATATTATAATAGGTCCATGCATCTAACGCGCTGGTGTAATGTGGTGGTGCTTTAGTAGTAGTAGAGCCCTTGGTGAAGGGCTCACCTGAAGTAGTAGGTACTACGATCATGTCTATTTTTGCCGCCAAACAGTTTTCTGTGTTTCGGTTTGATGCCCGTGAAGTTATACGCATAAGAGGCTTAACATTTGTATCTAATGGACGCAGTGCAGTGCAACGTAGTGTACAATCCAAACGAACGTGGACTGCAGTTCAATGCTTTGTTATAGGTGATGATTACCACTTATCAACAGATGGGCCATCTGCTTGTTTCAACAGCAAGTTGTAATAAAACAAACTTTTGCACTATTGCGCTGTGTACACTAGAACACAAAGAAAGGATTGGCTGGCACTGAACACGTGAGCTAACCAACCATCATTATTAAAAACGCTATTTCTATCTAAAAAAAAAATTGCCACTCTGTATCCCTATTAGCTGTGTACATTCTTTACCTTCTGACAGATTAGTAGCACAACCGTAGTTACTTACAAGTATAGCCTTCAAGAAGCGAATTTTGTATGTATGAGAGTATGTAAAGACGTAAGGCTTTTCTTCTCACCCCGTGTGCGACTCTCCGTCACGCTATACGTTCGTTTTTTTACCTTCTTTCGTCCAAAAGCCAACTCCAACGGTCAAACCACTGCTTTCTGCAGTTGTCCATCTTCTTCCACTGCGCTCGCATTTGGAACGCCTCCGTGTTGGGGTCATACTTTACGATTCCCCCTTCTTTAGCCATTGTTACTGAAACAATGCCGCGTACCTGAGCTTATAATTTAATTATTCGTTTTTAGGGTTCCGTAGCTACCCAAAGGGTAAAACGGGACCCTATTACTAAGATTCCGCTGCCTGTCTGTCCATCTGTCACCAGGCTGTATCTTATGGACCGTGATAGTTAGAAGATTGAAATTTTCACAGATTATGTATTTCTGTTGCCGCTCTAACAACAATAACAAAATAAAGAATAAAATAAATAAATAAATAACTATCACAGTTCATGAGATACAGCCTGGTGACAGACGGACAGACAGACAGACCGCGGAGTTTTAGTAATAGGGTCCCGTTTTACCCTTTGGGTAGGGAACCCTAAAAACCACGAAACATTATTTCGACTTCTTAGTTTATAGCAAGCTTAACTTCTTAGTTAAGCTGTATAAATGTATTATGATATTGTAAAGAAATAACGAACAGTTACCAACAATTAAAGCAACATTTGGGATATTATAAAATCTTCGTTATTACTTTGTGATATTCTTGAGCTAAAGAAAACCTTACAGAATCTTTATTGGAGCAAATAACTTCGGATAGGTAATACTTCTTCAAAAGATTCAATTTCGCCTCGTTTCTGCCGAGATAAAGTAATTTTATTCTGCGATAAACCAATAAAAAACAATTGTCTCTAGAGCGGAGTGAATGGTTGTTCTGTGAATCGTTATGGTATAAAACTGTATCCCAATTACTTACCTGATTCCAAATAGAAACAATGCAAACGGAATGAGACGTTTTACCCACAGGGTAAAACGGGACCCTATTACTAAGACTCCGCTGTCTGTCTGTCCGTCTGTCTGTCACTAGGCTGTATCTCATAAACCGTGATTGTTAGAGAGTTGAAATTTTCACAGATTATGTACCTATTTCTGTTACCGCTATAACAACAAATACTAAAAACCGAATAAAATAAATATCTAAGGGGGCTCTCATACAACAAACGTGATTTTTTTGCTGTTTTTATTATAGACAAAAATACAAAAATACAAAGCTTTCCTCTTTATAATATTAGTGTAGATAATAGGCACATTACATAATACATTACATGCATAGATATTTTTTATTATGCATAGAAAATACCTTCTGGGTATTTTCATTCTTCTGGGTTCCACACGATGAATATTTTCCTTCACCGATTGAGCCAAATTTATAGTGTGAAAACGCAGGTTAAATGGGGTCAACCACAAATCAGCAGAAAATAGCATTCAATAAAAATCCAATTTAAAATTTAAATTGACAATCGTTCGACTCGAACTACGATCTTTCGATTGAAAGCTGGGTCACTCGGGTCCCACTGCTCGACATTCCACTAATAGGATTCGATATTGCTTCCGAACAATAGAGGCACGTATATGAAGTCTAAAGTTAAGACTAGTTCAGACTACGCTAGTATTTTAGTCAAGTTGCGAATACACTTCTGCCGGGTGTTGCTTTTCACTTCATGGAGGTTATTTATTTAAATGTAATTTATGATAAATTTAAATAGTGGAGCCCCTTAGTATTTAAATAGGTACCTATTTCTACCTTCAATGAGCAATGCTTGCATTGTTGTGTATGTCTAAGGTAAGTCTAAAGTGTAATGCGTGTCGGTGCAGTTACTGGCTCATGAGACTTAACACCTTCATGTCATGAACGCAGGCTAATGCTATATAGGTATCGTCCTTGGTGGACGTGCTTGGATAAAAGCAGAGGTAGCCATCTTGCTTGTATCATCACTTTCATACAAAAAATAATCAAAATGCTGGTACTGGAGGATATTAAACGTGGGTTTTGCCAAACGCAACTTGAAGTAATACAAAGTGCTCTAGTAACAATGACGAGTAGTAACTCTACTAAAATACTAACATGGTAATGTCATAGTTGGAACTAGTCCTAATGTAACGATTACCTACTATTATAGTAGTTCCTTGTTCCAGTGCCAGTTAGCGAAGTAGGCCAAGCATATTGAGAATACTAAGTAGCTTCTCATGAATCTCGAATGGCCTGCCTTAACTCACCACATTATAAGTATAAGAAAACTTATGGAGTTCAATAAAAGCCGCTTGAAAAGTGGTGTTCCGTCGAGGTATCAATAGATTGTTATGGGCCTACCTACATTAGATAGATACATACCTACCTAAAATTGACTTCTGCAGTGGACTTATTACCATTTAAAGAGGGTTTTAATCCATTAATCTTTACTAACGAACTGAACTTTATAAAAATTTAAGCATTGCTTAAAACTAACCTTACCACTGTTTAATTGTTGTGAAAAACAGTCTACATTAATTATTTGGATATCGTTAGATATCTAGAAAAGTAGAGTTTTACGCGAATAACTTAAAAAAACTGAACGTTGATCATACTGAAGGCAATATCTTTTTCTAAATGTTGATGAAAGCAACACACAAACTACGGAAGTCGTTCCAAAGTTGTGACGCATTTTATTTTGCAAACAGTTTTCCTTAGGAACATTTTTCCCATACACATTCTAAACAAATAAGTGAAAATAGCGAAAACACCCACGACTTCGCCCGCGTGAAGTTATTTTTATACATTTCAACTCCCGCTGTTTAGGGGTTAAAGTTTGGAAATTTCTTTCTAAGTATATCTATCTCTACGTATCCAAACGAATATACTCTGAAAATTTTAAGTCTCTACGACCAGTGGTTTTGGCTGTGCGTTTGTTTACATGCCAGTCAGTCACTCAGGATAAACATTTTTAAAATTGGTATAGATTTATTCCTGTCTCTTAATTTATTGATAAAATGTTGATGAATGCTATAATTTAATGAAGTGTTTTTTTTCAAAACTGTAATATACAGTTTGAAAAAAAAACATCCCACATTGAGGTTTCAGCCTCTGAAAGCCTTTGAAGTGAGTCGATTAGAAAGTGGTGAATAATAAGCTGATCGATTGTTACAAATTAATTGTAGCCGCCTTTCTCAGTTGTTATATAATAATCTAGATCAGTACGGCCTTGCACACCTTTTACTTTGATCATTTACGGGCAAAGAAGTTAGCGAGGTCTTAAAATGAATGCATTACGAAAGAAGTCCGGGTGAAGATGGAATAACAACTGATACTAGAAAACCAGCAAGTAGACAGAAACTACATAGATGTAATAAAAATAGTGTACAAGAACAACAACACCGCAAATTTATAGGCTACACATTTACAGTTCAAAAAGGGAAGCACTTCCACTTTCCCCCATACTATTTACAAGCGCTCCTATAATGTATACTCGTATAGATACAATGTATAGTGTTATAATATCATGATTGCCCAATACTCAGTGGATAGGTATATCCTAAAAAAATATTATGACTGATATTATGATTAATATTTCCTGGGCACGGTAGATATCCTTGTAGTATCCAAAAGTATTTTCAGTGCCAAGAGAAGGAACCAAGTTGTAAGGTTCTTGCCTGTTCTTCTAGGCTTCTTAGGCTTGTTGTTCGGTTGTTGTTATAGTATTTAACTTACCTGTATGAACAGAACGGTGGGAATGGAATAAATTTTAAAACAAAATATCAATAAATCTGACTGACTTTCTATTGTGAATCACAGATTGTGAATTCACCATAGATTAAGGACTTTAAGATTAATT
Source organism: Electrophaes corylata (assembly GCA_947095575.1). Lineage (NCBI taxonomy): Eukaryota > Metazoa > Arthropoda > Insecta > Lepidoptera > Geometridae > Electrophaes > Electrophaes corylata. The sequence goes on along the minus strand of OX352698.1, from coordinate 5,623,638 downwards.
TACCAACGACAAAATGCGCGCACAAAATTTTTTGTAGCTCCTGTCCGTTTTTAGACAGCAATTTTGCCAATGTCAAGTGGAATAAACTTAACAGTTTTTGTCGAGTCAGTAAAAAAAAGTAAAGTCGGGTGTCGTTAGGCTTAAAGAAAGTACCGTGGAAAACATTTTGGCCAAATCAGGATTAGCCACATAAAAAACACTTTTATTTCAATTGATTGGATAAAATGTTGGATAAAATACCACCAACATTACACACCAAAACTTAAAATAACACTAGGAAAACAATTAATAATAATACATATTTTTTAGTAAGTATGCATAGAAAACACTCAGAAAACCCGGCATAAATATTAGCAGATCGCATAAACATTTATCCCAAGGCGGACATTCACCCGCCACGCCACATCGGTCGTCGATTAAATTTAAATAAAAAAGCCATATTTTTTCCAAAGATGGCGGAACATGAAGTCCAAGTGTATTTTCTATGTAGAATAGTAAGTACATAGTACATAGTGAAAGTGCGTTACCAAGACAATATAAGACACGGGACTTCATTCTACCAAACGAGTATACAGATTCGCTACTTTTTAGGAGTACCTAATATTAAAATTTGATGTCAAATTTTATTAAATTTGGGAAAAGCTTCATACATTGTTTTGATGATCTCGAGTTTCACTTAGATAATAATTCATGCATGACCATAGATCCAAGATTACTCGATTCATAGAATAAGGACTAAAGATTCTCCTCCTCCTAGCGGAGCCATAGATAATGGTTCTATCTAATTATATAGTTTCATCTATAGTTTCCGACCTTTTCCATTGTATGTTTTAGGCATAGAATTAGGACGGCGTGATTCTATGCGTGATTCTGATAAAATTAAACTGACAAGACCAGACAAGACTGAAAACTGACCACAGAATACTTTGTTACATTTACGACTTTGGTCTGTTTCGGTTATTGGGCCACCTTATTCTGTTTCCATAATCTTTTAAGTATCTAACTATAAAAGGAAACGTATAATATCTTAAAAATTTTGGCACATTTTAGGTAGGTGGTACCTAGTATCTATAGGCAGGTAATTTTCACGCGTCCCGCGCCGCCGGGTCAGGGAGGGTGGGTTTAACCGGTATAAGAGGTATTTATAGGAGCTTATTGTGAATATTCGTTCAAGGACTTCTTCGAACTAACATTTTCCTCGAAGGACTAGTACTTACTAGTCAGTGCTACCTACAGACTTACAACTGAACCTACTTCTTTCACTAAATAAGGATGCTCGCATTACTGTTTTCGTATTTGAAGGGTGCTGATACATGGGACTTAGGTTACAGGTAGGTCTTTATGTATCAATGTTATAAAACGATATGCAAACTTTTTTTTTTGGAATGGGGACCCGTCACAGTTTTATCTGTGAATGCAGTTTTATAGGCCTTGAGAAACTAAAACATAAAGTGCAAAAATTTTTTTTCTACGGCCAAAACTGACTAGGTTATGGGCAAAATACCGAACGAGGCTCACTGACCGCGCGAACAGCCTAGCGTTAAGATATTGTGACGTCATGTCACAATGACCCAGCGCTAGCCGCCGAACCCGCGCGGTTTTATTAAAAAAAAATTAATTTAAACCAGAAAAAGACCCGCGCAGATCGAGTGAACTTTAATAAAATAATGGTGGAGAGCGCGAGCGCGGGCGAAAGAGAATCGAGACGTCACGGTTCCCTGACATGAGCTATCCGGCCGCCGCCCCGCGGTTGGCTTGTACAAAATGTGTAATATCTTCGCAACCAATGGAACGATTTCAATGATTTAAAAACTATCGTACCTAAACAAGTAAAAGGAACACCATTACATAGATAATATATGCATTTTCCGACTTGGTACGGGAGCTCATTGGCATTCAAATGACTCGCGAATTCGTCCGCGCGTAGCTTTAATACATACTCCAACCTCTGTCATTTCTTATCACACCTCTACGCACTGAGATATGTACCTATATACTCTGAAAATTTAGTCTCTACGACCAGTGGTTTAAGCCGTGCGTTGTCTATATATCAGTCAGTCAGTCAGTAGATATAGATATATATAGATCTATAAAGTCGGTATCTGTTTTTTATCTGATTTCCAATCAATTATATAAACATTTGAAAGTTCCAGACGATTATAATCATAAAATATCGTAGTTAGGTAGCTATCTTATTAGGTAGGCACTAGTATTTTTTGTTACACTTATAGTAATTAACACATAGGTACTCGTGTAGGTTTAGGCGCATAAGGTCCCACTCGCAAAACGTCCCTCCACCAAAATTACGTCCCATTTGCAAAATGTCCCTTCTGTGAATGTCCCTTTCGCAGAAAGTCCCTAATTCATAGCGGCCTATTCTCATATAGTCCCGTCTGCGAAATGACCCAATCGCAAAATATCTCGTTTGAAAATGCTTGTATACTAGGAGGACCTTATGCACCCAAACCCATAAAATAATAGCCGATTTAATAAAAAACCGACAAAGCATCCAGGTTTATTTTAACACAAAAATATTTAACTGAACCGAAGCGTTAAAAAAAATTAGTTGTCTGGTAAAGTCGGTTTACGGACGATAGTTTAACGTGACAATGAGCGTAATTTCTTAAGTGACTTGGTAATATACGTACAATAAAAAAATGACTAACTAATCAAACGATTAATTATTATTTTTTATGATAGGTATAAAAAAATGTTTAATTATTTTGTGTTTTATATATACAGCAAATTTTGTAACCGGTTCATATTGCGAGCGGGACATTTTACGAAAGGAACGTTCTGCGAAATGTGAAGGGACTTTTTGCGAAAGAGATATTTTGCAGAAGGGACGTTTTGAGAAAGGAACATTTATAAAAGGGACCTTTTGCGAAAGGGACAAAGGGACGTTTAGCGAGTGGGACCTTATGCGCCTAAACCCTCGTGTATCTATGGCTTCAATCACTCGTGTCGGCGTCGTAAGTGGGTCGCGGTGAAACTAGCAAATTTTTTAACTACAAGTAAGTACCTAAGCTTTTTTAATCTGGTTTAGGCGCATAAGGTCCCACTCGCAAAACGTCCCTTTTGCAAAAGGTCCCTTTTATAAATGTTCCCTTTTCAAAACGTCCCTTCTGCAAAATATCCCTTTCGCAAAAGGTTTGCTAAACATACCTATCGCAAAATGTCCCGCTCGCAATATGAACCGGTCACAAAATTTGTTGTTAATCACTGTATTTAATATAAAAAACACAGATTTTTTATATCCTTACAGTTATTTCGCCTCTTCATAATTTTTTTGCTACTTTTTTTATTCTTTGTTAAAATTAATATCCTTCGTTTATAAAATTTTCTAAAACATATATCACATAATTACAGTATCATATCAATAGGTAAGGTACCTACCTATCTACCAAATTAAAACATTACCTACCACAGTAGAGGCACAACTCGCGCATTTCCAACTATTTCCGAATATTTTGAAAAATTGGTTCTCATAATACCAACGTAAACCTTTGGAAGATCAGTCAGTCGTGTGATCCATATCTTATTCAAACAAAACTAATAAAACTTGTGGTTACCGTATCGGACCGTGATCACGTCTCTTCGGTACAATGAAACAGAGTTAGGTATCTCGCAATCTAACGGGCTTATCAGCTGAGTCGCAGAAGAAAACGATCTTGGTTACTAGCTTTGATTATACACTGTAATAGTTTCACTTCACTGCACCAACTCTATCAATATTAAAATTTGTGGCACTATATTGTAGTCACCATATAATTTTGAATACAAACGTAGCGGAATGATTACTTTACTGTTGAACAATGAAATGAACGTCTTTAAAATAATCACGACATCTATGCTTGTAACTAGATGTCATAGTGAAATACACACAGCTTGACAGCTGAGAATCTAAAAGGATTAATAATTTATACGTTGAACATATGATATTCTCATGTCCGAGGCTGCGGCTATCTTTGTATGATATCACCCCCCCTGAAATCCCTCGTCCTTTATCTTCAAAACTCTTGCTATCCCTTGTATTTTCCCCTTATATCAAATTATTGTGTAAATTTTTTAAGTATAAATAAAATAAAATTGTAAATACTTACCTACCTACAATAGTTAACCTTCATTTACAATACTTACCTACTTATGTAATTTCTTTATATTTTATGTGTGTTTGTGTTTTTACCTACCTAACAAAATTAATATATTATATTACCTACTTAAGTATATGACATATCAACTTGATTTGTATTAGAGTCTCCCTTCTTACCGTACTCAGATCTCCGCCTTTTTTGTTTTAAGATTAGTAAACACTTGACGTTGGCAAATTCGTGGCAACCCTCAGCCGCTGAAAAGCCATATAATAAAAGAAGAAGAAGAATAATTTATACGTTGCTTTAGGGTGCTTTGGGCGTTTCTTTATGTTACCTACTTGCTGTCTCGCTCGCGACTTCGTCTGCGGGTTAGAATATGTTCCTACTAAGGTTCCTACCTACATAGACTTACTTTCAACATTCCTGCTAGAGCCAATAAGATACTAACCTTTTGACATGTTATAAAATATACGTACCTCTACTGATATCGGTAACGTAATCTTAGTCAGTACTTAGTAGTAAGAGATATGTAGGACTATCTAATACTGTGGTCGGGAAGTTATTTTTTTTATTATAGGTGCCATAAAAAATAAGTAAATTTAATATTTTAATGATTTTTGAGTTGTAGTAGGTATATACTTTACGTACATCACTTCCTCCTCCATATCCCTAAAAACACAAACAATAAAGCTAATCACACCACGTACCTATATTTTTTTTCCATATAAGCATCGACCTCCCTTGAATGCAGCTTTTGTTGACATGTCATAGCATTTATCCTACATTTTATTTCAATACAACTAAGTAATACACACGATTTTGCATACCTACGAACATTTTCAGCTCTTCAACAGTGCGAATTTTCAAAAGTACGACTCTTAGCGAGTGCGACCTTCCAAAAAGTGTCTGAGCCAAATTTCAGATTACTGAGCCTTGTAGTTTTGGAAATTTCGTGATGAGAAGCTTCTCTTTTATATAATAGATTGTTTATTTAGATTCGAATGAAGAATGCTCTCTAGCTAGCAGTCATTAACATAGCGACTCTAATTTTGCCATTTTTGAGTGATACAGACCTAAACAATGAACCATGTCAGAACTGCTCACGAAGCGTCGCTGGAGTCTGGTACTGTTACATCTCGCTCGTTCGTGACTAACTGATAATAACATTTCACTGTCAGCCGATCATTTATCAGGTGGGTTAGGGCAGCAAGTGTCAAAGATATTATCTTACCAAGATCCTACCCCACACTGTGAATATTTCTATGCATATATATAGTTCCATGTTACCATAGATTTATCTATTACTAGCTGTTGCCCGTGACTTCGTCAGCATGGTTGTTTTTATACGTTTTACTTAAAAGTTATCGTTATATTTTGGCTAATTTACACATCTTTTTAAATTATAGAACTCAATCATATATCTCTTATCGTTAAAGTACTGTTTTTAGTTCGACCATTTTTAGGGTTAATACATAACCAATGTCACAAATAACGTGGCTTTCTATTGGTAAAAGAATTTTCAAAATCGGTTCAGTAGATCCAGAGATGACCCCCTACAACATCACAAACTCATAAACTTTTCCTCTTTATAATTATAATATTATTAGTATACTTATTAGTATTTGTATAGATATAAACAAACTCGCTGTAAAATAGCCGTGGTGGTTCCGGCTCAGAACACCGCCGCCACTGCGGTCACCAATCCGCCTGCAAAGTGCGGTAACTATGGCAAACTCCCCGAAATATGAGGGAAGCTTATGTCTAGCAGTGGACTTAAGTATTTAGGCTGATGAAGACTACTAAAACAACCAATAGCCGGAGATAAAATTGTCTGCAAAACTCTATAAATCTACACTAATATTATAAAGAGGAAAGATTTGTATTTTTGTATGTAACGAATAAACTCAAAAAGTACTGGACCAATTTTAATAATTCTTTTTTCATTAGAAAGCTACATTATCACTGAGTAACATAGGCTAAATTTTATTTTGGAAAAAAATAGCGTTCCGTAAAATATTTGGGTTTTTCGGACACAAGGTGTAAAAAATCAACCAGAAAAGTTACTTATTTTGCGTACGCTGCCTAAACTATAAAAGATAGAACCATAAAATGTTCTAAATAATGGTAGATCTTATAAATATCTACAAAAAAGTCCGCGACACACTATACCTATCTATGTCGAGTGAGGCACAACAACCATTTTTTTATTTAAAAATCTTCAATTTTTTTTGGACTACATTTAAACGCATTTATTTTACTCATACTGTTAATCCTTATCGAAATAAATTACTTTATCACTAAGTACAGTTTATGTAGATAATATTTAGTCTTTGAATGATTAAAATTGGACGTTTGGTTTTGAAGTTATGGCGAAATTAAAATATTACGCCCGTTGCGGTTGCGAAGTGAGCGTCACCGAGGTGGCGCGTGCGGAAGGGGAGTTTAGATCTATGAGTAAGGTACCCGCGCAGCTCAGATGCGAGGTCGGCTCCCTACGTCCCTACGCAGGTGTTTTATAAAAAGGACATTAATTCATGTTATATAGTTTTATGACAAAATCTATACAAATAAATAAAATTGAAGTGTCTGTTTGTAATATTAAAATAACCGCTTTTTACTACATGCATAGGAATGTATATACGATAAGTACATATACCAAAATAGCATTTTTTTTTATTTTTGTCTGTCTGTCTGTCTGTCTGTCTGTTTGTTCCGGGTAATCTCTGGAACGGCTGGACCGATTTCGACGGGACTTTCACTGGCAGATAGCTAATTTAACAAGGAGTAACTTAGGCTACTTTTTATCCCGAAAAAATAACGGGAACGGATAAAAACTGCCACGCGGGCGTAACTGCAAACGGCCGTTATTTTATGCCATATTAACGCCATCTGTTGGCGACATCGAGTACTACTTCAGTTAAGATTTGTAAGTAAACATGTTTACCGCCCAACGAAGTGGGCACGAGTCAGCTAGTACATAGATAAAGGTAAAAAGGCCTTCACAGTCTACTCATATCCACAGGAAAAACATGGTCAATAAGTACGGAGTTGACTAAGCCACGAGTTTTAACACGATGTTTTCTTTCACCGTTCGAGAGCACTATAGCATTGCGCACATACATTTTTCAAACAGAAAAAAATCATTGGTTCAACCTTAGAATCACCCCAACTAGATCACCGGTGTTCTGCACATAGATAAACCTTACACCATTATTGCACATTAAACATTTAATTTTCTCCACAGGGTGTCATTCGGGAGCTCTAAAGGGTCCATGGTGGAGACCCTGATCTACGAGAGTCCGCTGCAAGAGGAGCCAGAGAGCAGTCCTCCACCGCGGCCTCATGAGACCAGTTTCCCGTACACTCCTGTGGTGGAAGACGAGTACGTTTCATACATTACTTTCATGAGTATGTTTCATTTTCGTTGCGTTTGACGCCTTTAGCGAATTTTTTATTTTGCATGCAATGTTTTTTTTGATACCTAAGTTTTTGTAGTCTTCATTTAGAAATTTTAAGTGGTGCATAGTTGTTACTGTGTGGCAGCGACTGCTCGCTTAAAACATTTCACACTTTTATTATAAATACCTGAAGATTCTACACTGAACCGATCTCAATAAAAGTGGCAGAGCTTGCATCCTGGAGACAAAGGGGGTTCGGGAAACCTGAGAATATCGCTGACTATAAATATGAGATGTTCAATAGAGTTATGTATGAAATTTCTCCTAATTTAGAAAATTGTCACTACCTTACTTACTGTAGGTATATCTGATCATAGTTACTTTTTATTTAGACTTGCTGACCCGCTTGCGACTTTGTCTGCGTTGTTATTTGAATTTTTCATACAAACTTTATCATCTTACACCAGCTCTAGGGATGACAGCTCAATAAAACCCACGCTAAGTTTTAGGTTGGACTATTCAACTAATTCTGCAAATTGCATCAACATTCATTCGGTAGTTTTTGCGTGATGCGTGTACCTACAAACAAAAATTTTTTATAGTTAATAATCGTCTTTTTTTAAATTCTGTTAGCAAGATTTCAAAAAAATATCCAGTCTTTTCGACCTCTTATTTTATTTTATTATACAAGAAGATCAATATTCAACCCTTAGCGACAATTTTCGTCTCACCGTCTTCATGGAAATTGGTAATTACAATTTTGCTAGGTCTTTGATCGTAGATTCATAGAACAAGTAGTATAATAGGTATTGGAAACGCACGTGACTTCGCTATTTTCATACAAATTAAAGTTCCAGCTGAAGCCTAAAGGGCTATGTTTTGGAAATCCTTTTCTTAGTGTGCCCCTGAACAACAGCAGGAAACATCACATACTACAAGTTTAGATACATGGCTGTACGTTCATTGTCACTTAGTAGTAACGTGACAGTTGTTTACTTATTTAGTCAACAACCTTGCTCGGGATTCGTTTTCATTCATGGAAACAGCATAGCTTTTTCATTAGTTGTTTTCTCTTGTGTAATTTTAAACGTGTGGTTCTATTAGCGCAATGTGAGCAATTAGAATGAAAATGTATTGTGGCATCCTGATTTGAATGAAAATGTTTGCCTAATATAGATTTTCTAACGACAAATGTATCTACTCTCAATCAGTGCAGGAAAACATTGTGAGGAAAACCAATTAGTAATCTAGCACCTACTTATCTAATCTGTGTACCTACTACTACTGCAAAATGTTTGTATGTGCCAAATGTAATATTTTGACGTAGGTACCTCTGCTACCCCATTAGACATCCTCAAAAGAATTTCGAGTAGGTACTTGCTTATAAGAAATGTACCGTGCATAAGAGTATTTCGTTTTCTCTAAAATTTTAGTGTTTCCATCTTTACTGTTATTTACATTGGTGGTCTCAATACTGTCTAATTATGCATCTAAAATCCTGTTAGCGGTACAACTTCCCGTGAATAGAAACAAGCACTTGAATTTATTTCTTACTACGAATGTTATTATTGTATATACAAGAACACATGCACGACACGAAGAATTACTTCAAAACGAAAGCAAAACCACCCTTCCTAATAGCTCATTGACCCGTTTTCCAAAGTAAGTAGCTAGTCGGATATGCCCGTGTGCGCTTGAGCGCTAGACAAAGTAATGAAAAACATAATTTTTAAGTAAGTAAAACCATTAGTGCATTTATTTTCACTCCGCTCTTAGCTAGGATTATATAATCTTAAAAAATTGAAAAAAATATTACCTCCAAAAAATGTAGAAGTCAAGAAAACAAAGACCAAAGAACACCAAACATTTGGCTCATGTAAGAAATTGAACAAGACGGACTAAATACTTATAAACGTTATAATCTTTAGTACCTAATCGGTAATAGCGAGTTTCGGTAATCGGTTAGCGTGGTATGGGCATGTCATGCGAAGGGAAGAAAGTCATATAACGCGGAGGGTTTTAGGTATGGATGTGGATGGTTATAAAAGTAGGGGTAGACCAAAGAAACGATGGATGGATTATGTAAAAGATGATATGAGCAAGAAGGTAGTAAACGCTGAGATGACGACTGATTGAATTTCAGGGATTCCTTTCTTGTTACACCTCTACGCTCTAAGACGAATATAGGTACCCTGAAAATAAGTCTCTACGACCAGTGAATTAGGCGTTGCTTTGTCTATATGCCAGTCAGTTAGGACAAAGGTTCTTATAGTTAGTGTTGATGCCATAAGAGAAAGCGATATCGAACAGTAACACGATCCTTGGTCTATCGCTGATGTGTGCGTATACGGTAGTCGTGGGCTTGGATTGGAAGGCGCGACTATGGTATCTACATTAAACCACCCCCGTTGTCAGACAGATATATACTTACAGTACAAAAGGTAGCATTATAACCCTAGCGTAGGGGTCGTCTATCGTCGCTATAGCACAATGGCGCGGCAAAACCGAGACTCTTTTGTTTAATTGTGTGATTATACATTATTAAATAAAATTTACAATGGAAATATAATACGAATCTGTATCATAATTATTATATAAAATGATATATACCTATACAAACACACAATCAAATATTTTCGTACGAAATTTCATAAAAAAAAGAATCACGAAAACCTAAAAGAAACATTTGTGGATAGATAAGTGCTACGCAGGCAGACACGCTTGCGCTACGGAGTGTCTACACGCTCAGGCTACACCAACCGCCGCGGATTTTATGAATTCAAAAACATTTAAAAATTATAAAAATAGATCTATTGTTGTCTGCTGACTACCATTACTGAGCGATAGCTGTGTGCTATGCTTCAACTATGAAAGGACCGCTAGGATTTAGAGTTCTCCATTCGAAAAGTCATCTTTGGCAAAATGTGCCACCGCGCTGACCATAAAATATATCCTCGACAGATGGAAGTGTATCGACGTAGGTAGCATCCCATGCCATGAGCCTTCCCACCACCCAAAGGACAAGAGCCATACCATTAGGTCGTTAACCAACGTCACGCTGTCTGCTACTGCATTCATTCGGGCCTGATGTCTCGAGAAAAGTACGATAAAGAGTATAAAGGCCCGCAGCTGCTTGGGATTGGGCTGGCATACGATGAAGTATCTGACCGGTGGCTTTAGTACACGATAATCTGTAATGACCAAGCTGTTTCAATTGCAGTACCGCACTGGCATTGATGAGGCGCACAGCACCATGTACCCAACCGTAGACAGGTTGCGATTCGGACATGACAGGATCCATGAAAGCACCGGTGTTTTGTGAAGGAGGAGCTATTGCATCTAATGTCCTTGACTCCCATTTAGAAACAGCTAACATACTGCGGAGCTGAAACACGTTTTTAATAGACAATTACAATTACACACAAAGGTCATCATAGCTGTTGAGTCGAAAGGGATGTGGGGAGAGCATAAACGGGGCAAGCAATACATTAAGCATTTTGAGCGAGTTTCGTTTAAACTTATACCTTATTAGTACCCGCAGAAAAAGATTCGGTGTAAATTTTTTTTAACTAAAAAAACTAGTGAAACAAAGATTTTTTTCTTAAATTGCGTCTGAGTAGGTAATAATACTGTAGATTACCTTTAAGTAGGCACATAGATACCTATAAATATCATTGTCATAATAGTTTAGCTGTTTGCCCATGGCAAGTTGACGCCATCAGTAATCGATTTGTGAAATGGCTGACTGTTCAAATACTTCTATAAGAGTATAGGTAATACTACTTCCATAATAAGATTTAGGTCAATAGAGTAGAGGCGACTGGTGCAGCCTGCAAACTGAATTACGTAATCAGTAGTACCTACGTAGGATCTAGGAAATATTTCTAGGTATCACTTGGTACAGTCGGCAATAGAACTTCTTGGCTATTTCATGATTTTAATTCTCGAATAATTCCGGAACCCGTATTCTTGGTCATAATTTTCACTAAGTAGGTAAGTGGAACTTAGAAACTCTCCATGACTCTTAATCATTTTCAAGGAACAATAAAACTACACGAAACGTGAAGAAAAATAGTTTGAAAATACTTTATACTAATTTAAAACCAAATAAAAATTGTTTTAAAATATATAAAAACCATTTAACGAATTTTGCGGTTGCCTGTACCTAAAACATACTTACCTAATGCAAGGTAGGTGCGGTCAGTTACACATGTAGCAGGTAGAATCCAATTATCTGCAACGTCAGATAAATATAAAGAAAACCTTCCCTAAACTTACCTGAATAAAATAAAATACCTTTTATTAGATAGCAAGTATGTCCTCAAAATTATTAATTCATCAAGACCCATTCGACTCGATCTAGAGTAACTGTCATACAATAATTAATTACGCTAGGTCATCATGGATAATAATTAGATTAAATTCGCTTCGCTGGCGCCGATTTTTTTTACCGCTCGCACGCTGGACTACTCCTGTAAAGGATAAACTAAGTTTTGTATTGTCGTCTGTGCGGCACGCCATGTAGGCGGATTCTGAGTGTTTTTCGTTTTCCGGATACTGGATTTCGGTTTCCGTGTTCGAATTTTTTGTATGGAGATACGATAAGCGCCCCTAGCGGCCTGTGGGGGCACTAGCGTATCTCCATACAAAAAGTTGCCACAGATTGTCGACTGTAAAATGGTTTACCGAAAGTAGAAACATCACAAATACCCATCACACTGATCGAGACGGTCGGACGCGAACAACACACAGAAACAAATACTCCGAACTACACTGGGGGTTTACTACCACCCCCCCCTAGTAGTGTTTCGCTCGCTCATTTCCGCACACTTCAGTCGTGTGTTTTATTTTTTTTTCGTTTATTAACTCTGCAACAGTATAATAGTAATTTTTGTATAATGGGTTTTTAAGGGATTCCAAATGTTATACTTTATATCTGGGATTTTATTGTAAACAAGTAAGTATTGAAAGTCTACCTATGTAAACTTAATATCACGGTGCTGGAAGAATTAGTTTATTTTTATGGCAAAGGAATTGTATTATATTAAAAATAATTTGTATGTTTTCATGTAATAGAATATTATTTTGTTCAAAATATGGATTATCTACAGATTTCAGGTTGATCTATGTTTAGATTTTTATATTTATTAACATCAACCTGTAAAGGAAAATTGCTTCTGCAGAATGGACAGATCATGTGATACTATTTCATTTTTGTTATGATTACTGATTTAAAGTAGCGATGGGGTTTTTACCATGATCATTAATATTAGAATGGAAGTCCCGCGTCCTAACGTAGTGCTTATTTATTGTCTTTGGTAAGATGAATGAAGGCAACTAAGCGCGGCAAATTTCCGGCTGCCCGTTGTTGGCCCGACCGACGAACGACCGAACCAACTAAACTGAAGTTAACCGAATGACGACGCAATGGACGATTCGTTCGTAGCGTAGCGGATAGAGGGAGCGCGGATCGACCGACATCGATGTTGTATTTTAGAAAACACTGTAGCGTCGACGTTCCAAGCCATACAAAGAAAGAACTTGGAGTTAATTTATTTTATTCTCCTGTTGCTATTTAAATAAACTAACTCAACTTAATATAATAGTGATCCGTGTCGTGAAGTGTTCAGTGAAATTACTATCGCGTGAATAAAGGAAAGGTTGGTATTTACATAAAATCACGTCATATCTGTGCTACCAATTGGTTGAACTTCCTTTTGCCGAACGTTTTGATTCCTAATCGTGCGTACCTAACTTTTGTGCTGGGCTATTTACCTTGTTTTCAACTTCCGCGTTCAAGTCTGCTCTAACGTATTAGATTGATTTTGGTGTGGATAAATCGGTCGCAATGACGTCACCAGAACTGATTTATAAACATATTTAGCGGCTTTCAGTTCCATCCAGCATTCGGGGGTACAAGGTCATTTGTCGGCAGATTCGTGTAGTAAACATGCATTGGCCATGATTTTTGAAAGGTCTATTTATATAAAAATGACGATCATCGTTTCCACAGTAGCGCCGCTGCGCCATAGGACCCGCCCTGATGGCACCGACTCTTCACGGCGTTCTATTAAGCTAATTAATTTCTAACACCTTTGTTTACCAGGTCTACTTAACGCAAGTGTGTCATACCAACCCTTATAGCATGTACATAATTATATTACAAATAGCACATATCAACTCAATGTTATTCTACTTCTACCTTATAAACTTCAAAGACTAGTCTGTCAGCATATTCTTATTAAGTTCCTGTAAACTTTTTAATTGTTATGCTACAGAACACTAAGTGCCTTAGAAAATGATCTAAAGGCAACATTATTATTACATTACAAGTTAAGTATAAGTATGTACTGACAAGTAATATGAATCAGCCACACCTGTGTGGCTTATTGTGACCTCCTTCCTGGGAACCTATTTAGTGGTATCAATCAATTAGGCTCCAATTAAGCAATTTGAACTATGCCCTCGGTAGCTTCATCAGTTTTATTCTGTACTTACTTATAACGGCACATTATTAAATCGAATATCTGGAATCTGTCCCTTATTACATAGAGAGTAATTAAAATAATACTGCATATGAATATCATACATTTAAAGCAATTGATAGTTAGGTTTCTGGTTTCTGTAATCCAGAGAGTTACTAAAAGATTATTTCGTACCTCTACTTACTTTATTCATCTCCTACTTACTCATCATCTGGTTCCAATACTACAAGCTATGCTTAGTTTGGGGCTGGATGATGTTGTGTAAAAATATCCAGAAATATTTATTTATTATTATAACTACCAAAATGCGCCTTAACAACCTTAACCCCCGTTATACCCATTTAGGGGTTTAATTTCGAGAATTCCATAGAACACCTCTACACATCAAGACAAATATACCCTAAAAATGTCAAGTCTCTACAACCAGTAGCTTAGGCTGTGCATTGTCAGTCAGGAGAAAAATTGCATCTCATATAGTTAGAGTTGATTTGTTCAAAATTCTTGTCAATGAGTATCCTCATACTCATAATACTTACTTTTAATAGGTTCTGAAATGAGGTTCTTGTCATGAGGGTGATGTGTCTCATTAGCACCATCAGTCCGGTATTTAGCAGCAAAATATTAAATAACAAAGGCGATATCCAGTGTCTTCAATTATAGTAAATTTATCAAGATTATGCAACACCTACATTCATAAAACACAATGGAAATATAAAAAAATCTGACATCACACATTCCTTAGACATATGAATCAACCACTTGGCGAAAATAGAGGGATATCATCTCTGGGCTTAATTGACATGGCTCCAAGGTCATACTCAATGTAGACTAGTTCAATGTGCACAAACATTGTAAAGGATAGAGGTCACATTGAACCGCAAACAACTGCATTGATTGCTGATGTCATGGTGGGACAGGCTTTTATGCTTCTACCTACCTATTTGATGTTTCAGACAAGTAGGTCATCCCAGGCACCTGCCATCTACCTCCATGCAAGAGGAGGAGTTATGACTCATATTGATTATATTTTTTGTAATCATAATATAGGTAATAAAACATAGGTAGGATACACTATTGCTATCTCTTCCAATGAGTGCAGTGCTAAGTAAATTTAAACATGCGCTACTTTGTCCGATTTCAACCTCCTCTACCCGTTTAGGGGATGAATTTCAAGTACCTCTAGACAAATATACCCTCAAATCTTGATGACTAGTGGTTGAGGCTGTGCATTGTCTATATGTCAGTCAGTCAGGACAAAGATTCTTATTATTTTTTTATGAAATAATTTAATTTCAATCATTATGATGTTATTTCATAGCTAATCTTCTAAACCAGGGTAACGTGAGTGAGCATTGAGATAACCCTTTTGAAGTAGGTATGATAATGCAAAAGTACCCAACAGCTTAAATGACCTTTTAAAACCCAGAAATATTAAAAGATTCGTGGGCGTCTAATATAGTCATCTTCTAATAAAGAGAAGCTAAGATCACAGATGAACTAGCAACTAGGTATACCTAACTAATAGTGATGTGCTGTTTTGCTACAAAAGTCCGTATTCGCAATTGCATGCCAAATAGATTGTAGGTAGGTACTAGGATTTTATAGCCCCCAGGATACACTGAACATTAACCTAGTTTGCAGTTGGTTTTGTTGTGAGTGCGGCGCTTTGCGTCGATAAGATCGTAATTAGGTAATCATTTAATAACTTCCATAGGTACCTACCTCCTCGTTTAGTAGTAACCTACTAAGAGTTTTTATACGAATAGATGTGTTACACTTCAGGTTCTATTCATAGCCCCTGATACCTTATAGAACAGCTCTATAAAATCATCATAGTATCACTGCCACTTTCATGTCAATAAAAAGAGATAGCAACAGACTTATTAGTCATTTTAGCTAAGGACGTTTCGACAATTATGAAGAGGTATCTACGACCATTTGTGTTTAGGTATTTCTGTGTAGGTATAAGTAGGTTCTAAATTCTAAAATAGCCAATAAGTAAGTTTTTAAGTTTGCTATTGCACCAACATTTGTTCTGTTTAAATTATTATTGTGAACTTTTTAACACAACATAATTTAGCCCCAAACTGCATAGCTTGTTCTATGAGAACCCGATGAATGATAGGTACAATACCTGTAGCACCCAGACAGAGAACAAACCTATGTTTGTCATGGGTGGGGATCAAGCTGTGAGGCTAGATCAATATTGACTGATGTCAATAGTTGTTGTGTAGGTACCTACCTATTGTGAGTTGTGTTGAATAGTTGAGTAGGCAAGTAGGTAGTAGCCTACCTATCTTAAATTTATGAGGAAGATTTTTAATAAAAATATCATATTAATTATTGTATGATAATGATTATCACTCTTGTGAAGCTGTAGTAGGTAGTTTGATCTTACCTGCTACAATCCGGGGTTATAATTTTCGACTGGTTCGGATACCAACAAATGTTCAGTAGGTAGGTAGGTACATAACTAGATATATCTAATAGGTTATGTAGTAGCTACGCCCATGATTGAATCACCTTCATTTTCATAACGTAGCTACCTACCTACACTGCTTGCCGCGCTTTACCGCGAACATCTTGCAAGGCGAATGTCGAAATGTTGCACAATACTAAACTGGTTTTTTGCTGTGACACGGGTCGCGCTCTCTTGATTAAAATTTCATCGTTTGGTTTGTGAATTGATACGCTATATAGAACAACTAGACTTAATAGCTTCATTCCATAACTACGAAGTAGGCAACTCTCTCCACCTAACACTACCTAGCTATTTTAAACCTGGGTTTTATTATTAATTTAATCCTCATTTTCATTAAAGTCCAGAGAAACAAAAATGATTTGTTTAAAAAACTAAGCGTGGAAAGTAACTTGCTGCGCTCGGTAGGGAAGGACCTAGATATCAATATAGTTGGTGCCAAGTCGCCATTCAATGTCATGACAACAGAAGGGCGCCAGGCGCCTGAGATGAAGTCATAAATGGGCTAAATTGAGACATTATGGTATGACATAAGGTTACGTAATGCGTAGGTTAGTTACTTCGTTGGTCGATTCCTATCATAGGTATAACTCATTTGTTTATAAAAACGCAATCTGTGTTAAATCTGTTCAAAAGAAAAGCAGTTGTAAAGCAGGGATTTATTGTAGGGCTAATTTGATGCCAAAATTAATTTATGTGTGAGACCTTTCTGAAGACTGCGTCTTTGTGCGTTAAGTCGCGTAGGTACAGTCAGCTGCACTAGAATGTACCTATACAGTTTGTAACTTTCACAACGATATTACAGCAAAACAATGAACTCTACACCTCAAAAACGAAAAAGTCATGAAATTAGTTAACGACCTCACTTATTTTTTGAATAATTGTCGTGTAAATATTTTTAGCACTGCTGTGAAACCATTTTGAAAGTTACAAATTTTATACATTCTAGTGCAGCTGACTGTACAAAGGTCGCAAATTTATTTTCCATTGTTAGAAGTAATATTTTAATGGAAACAGTAGGGAGTACCGTATTTCTTAACAAAAGATTCATGAAACGCCAGTGCAGCCTGACCCGGAATAAATAAAAGATCTATGTACCTAATAGGTACATAAATTTAATACTGTCTCATAAGTTTATATAACTGAGTATGTATACCATTAGTTTTCCCAGACTAAACTCGCTAGCGACTTGTAAAAGGTAAGAATAAAATCATATCTACCAGCTAAAGCTCGGTTCTAATATCTACAAAGGTCCGTTAGCATTACTAAGAGTCGTTGGATGTGGGAGAATCTTTCATCTTATTGGCTGTTACTGTGACAGTCTATTCTTTTTTTTACCACAGTCGCTAGCGTGTGTAGACTGTGAAGACTTGTAGTAGACCCATGGTACGATACAACGTATGTAAATAATATACTAACACAATGGAATAGGTATATAGCGAGGGTGATCTCATGCCACCATGTGTTTGTTTGTATACAATGTATTCAACATGTTTCATATTCAATTCTAAAATAACTTGAATACTCACTAAATGCTCTACTGGCCTCAGCTCAATCTGTAGTAGATCTCGACCGAGAACCAACATTTGCTGAACATAGATATTTGTTCTGTGTTTAGTTGTTTTATTGTAGAGAACATAATATAATGTAGACAAAATATACCTTTCTACTTTTTTACTTCGGATATTACAAGCTATGCTTAGTTTGGGGCTATACATATAGCGTTGTATAAAATATATGTTGTAAAAATTGCTGATGCGCTACTTATTTAGCAATCGTTAGTTGATAAGATTGGTTATCAGTTACATAACCAACATTATAGGTACGATTGTCATTACAGTACAGGTGATATTTATCATTACATGCCTTTTGGATGTAATTGTGTCAACACCTAGTACATAATATTGTTAACAATTGACAGTCACCATTCTGGTTGGTACTTACCACCACCACCACCTGGACCACCTGAGGGTGGTCTATCTGACTGTCTATCACTTTTTGTTATAAAAAAAATACCCCTATACAGGGGTGTGAAAAGAGACAAGGATGAATCCTGGGTTATAAATAACTTATTTTTCATTCACAAAAGAAAATAACTACCAATGAAAATTAGGATAGGTAGTTTGTAAGAGCTGACTGTGATGATAGGTCCACGATGATGATAGGTATGATCTAAAAACTTGTGATTAGGGAGTAATTAGGGATCGTTGATGTCATTGAGCTAATGCTGTTATTGATTTCATGTCTGAGGCCCAACTCTCGTATTTTTTTGGAACTGAGACGTGATTGAAACTAGTATTTGATCATCAAAATTGGGCCGGTCTGCAATGACAGTTTCCATTTGGAGATTGAATTTGATGATATCGGGTTATGAGTCATAACAAAAACTATAATTATGTACCTAATAATACATTCGGTCATAACTTATGATTGATCATTTTATTAGGTTTAGGTACCTACTGATGGCTGGTTTTGTTGTGTTGTATTGTGACATTGCAAACGTAACATTTACTTATTTCAATAGTAGGTAATTGAGAGCAAATTGCGAGATAAAATCCTGTTTCCTGCGACACATTGCACATAACGTAGAGGTACCTACATGTTGCCAAACCATTTTTATTATAAACTGAATGAAAATCCCAGTGTAAAGCCATCATCGTAATAATCACCTACGTTATGAAACGGCAGGCTATAGTTACTTACATACTGGCAGTTACAAAATAAAATAAAATCAATCTACCGCTGACTATATTACTCTTGGAACCTCAGTCAGAACAAAACACAGAGTTTATTCTGAGCTTGAGTTGGACTAGCAAGACTACTGAGTTTTGTATTGACTAACGAATTGACTGGCCTTACAGCTCAGTAGTTCTCCCTTCTGTGCTGTAGGTTGTGAGTTCGATCTCTTTCGATGACAAGCATTTGTGTGATGAACATAAATGTTTGTTATCTGTCCGGTCATTATATATGTATTGTATTCTAAATATGCATTTACAAAAAAAAAAACATTTGTATAAGTGTTCTATCAGTCATCTGGTTTTCATAGCACAAGCTTTACTTAGTTTGGAGCTATGATGGTGCGTAAAAAACTAAAAACGCTAAATAAAGATAGACACATGCGAGGTTAAAAAAACATTTTTGTTATAAAACACGTATACGTACCTCTTTCCTCTAATACTTTGCAGTTTTCATTGCCAGTAGGTAGTTCAGTTCAGGGATTGGCACTAGCAATGCAATTTACCACAAAATACAAATTAGTAAGAGCACCTACTTATGAATACAGAAAATCAGAATAGATTAACAATCGAGATCATCGCGTTTGATTCACAAATAAAATCATGAATAATAATACATAATTTTTATCTTTATTAGAACACGGAAGTATGGACTTAATTTTATTCTCACCACAACGCAAGATTTGCTCTTAGCGACGTAATTCACTGTTAAGAGATTTTTTACAAAATTTGATCAGAATACATTTTACTAGTTGAATTTTATATAAAACACAGAATTATCGGTTAGGTATTTATTTATTTATTTAGGTACAGCATTAACGCACATTATTTTACACAAATAATGTCAAAAATTGTTTCAAAATACAGGAATATATATAAAAACTTAAAACATATATCAGGTAATATGTACCTAATAATGTTTCTATTTATAAAGTTCATTTGGACTTTGTTTACGAGAGATGGAAAGCATAAGGATGATATTGAAAAAAGACAGACTGGAAATAGAGTGAATGGGGCCCTACACACCTTTTTGAGTCGGTAGTTGTCTTAAAAGGTATGACTGGCTGTACATTGTCAGTGTCAGTGTCGACTTTATGCATGTTAGTGAAAGTTGGGTATAGCAGAAAAATCATCAGAGTAGAATGAATGCAGTAGAAATAAAAGCGTTGCGTAATATGTGAATTGATGATGGAAATACAATATAATACAATTGAATACAATGATGCTGTGTGGACTGTCCAGCATTATTATTATTATTATTTATTATTATTATTTATTATTATTATTAATATATGTAGTGTCAATTTAAATGATTGAGTGACGAACGGTGGTAAAAGAGAGGAATGTAGAGTGAAATTTAGATGGTTTGACATGTAGAAAAGATGGATGAAAGAAGATTAATGAAACAGATGTCAGGCGAGCGTGAATGGGACTGTTGGAAAGGGAAGACCTCGGCGTAGGTACGTATCTCAATCAGAGGCAAGACTTTTAGAGAAAGGCCAGCTCAAGAGTACCTACACTAAATCGACGAGCATGTATGAAGAATGTCACGAGAGTGAATAAAGCAATAAAGGTGTGTCATGATTGTAGCAAGTGGAAAGCCATGGTCTGCCTACCCCATGGGAACAGGCGTGATTTTATGTATGTATGTATGTAATGTATGACAATGAATTTAGTGCCTAGATAGGTACTGTGATTCCATTACGAAGATAATGGGGTAGGTACCTATTTATCTGTCCATAAATAGAGTTACTGTCCTTGCCTGAAACGGTTTCGTCATACCATACTAAGCATTCATTTACATCGATTTCAGTTCGGAGCGTTCTAAGGTCCGCGTGTCGTTCTACCAAGGGGCACGACCGCAGTGCCTGTCACCGCCTCCTGCGCAGGAGACGCACGTCTACTACGCGACGTTGCTGTCAAACGCGGCTCAAGACATGGCTGACCACGGGGTGTACAACAGGCAGACCAGGTAAGGAGCAAGTTATGGGCCCAGTTAACATAAAGACCGGATATTATTCTGGGAATAAGGCATCTTCTACCAATGCACCTGACCATTATTGTTTTGTTTTATTAACACGATACGGTTATTTTAATACCTTGAGTAGAGGTTTTGGGTTCAGTTCCAAAATCAGTACCATTATAAAATTCATTCGCCTTTTAGAAAGCTAATAATATGATTGCCTAATGCCTGTACAATACACCTCACAAATAGTATGCTTTGTTTAAACGAACCATACACTCTATCATAGGATTATAAATAATATGTGCATGTATGCACCATGTGCAATGAGCATGTCTCACCATGTGGTACACTACTACAATGCAGTAACTAGCTCTCTAACGTGGATGCATTCCTTGAACAAAACACTGTTTGTTTATACATGCTTAGCACATGAATAGGCATTATTTTGCACTGATTTAGTTTGCCTTATATTATTACTAACTAAAGACAAAACTCTGGTTTTCTTTTTTTTACGTCGTTCCTTCCATCCTATGACTGCGTATCGCCAAAACAGTAGCTACAATTTTAATGCCTCTTTTTCTAAGTAAACTGATGATTAAGTGATAGCTGTGGTAACTTCGCGCTACAATTTCTAGATTTTCGTCTAGTTCACTTTTTGATTATGCCTTCCGAATTTTTCCGCCTATTTACGTCAGCTGCCGTAATCGATTGCCTTATTAACGTTTTGGACGAGATTCACATCTGGAAAGGCGATTATCGCCTCGCGAGTGAGGTTAGAGGTCTCCGTGTAAATAACATTTGAATTCGTGAATCAAATTACTGGCCTGCCCAACTTGTCGTCAGGCCAAGTAAAATTCAACATCAAAGACTAATCATCTGCATGATTCTAAAATAAAGATAATATCGAGAACTCTGTATCAAGGCCGTCTGGAGTCGTGCTTCAAAAGTAAACATACCTAGGTACATAGTGGGCCGAGCAATTGATTTGCATGCGTCATTCACTTGAGCTCTAAAGTGCAAGGCCGGGGCGTCCTTCAGCAGAAAGAACCTAGGTATTGAAAGCAAATAAAACTTGGGACTTTGTATTAAAGCGCACGATATTCAAATAATTTAAAAGATACTGCAGCTATTCTATCGCTGGGAAAGAATTGAAAAAGTATGCGGGATATGCATGTACTACACTAGTACACTAATAGGTAGGTACGTACCTAGCTCAATTGGTTGCGCACAGTACGGTTGTACTTACCTACATAATAAACCAATTGAACGCAAACATGACATTGTTCCTGTGTATACTGATTGAAAATAAGGTTGTACACCTTAATTACCCACAATATCACTACTTGTAAAGTACAATTCTGCCTGTTAAACCAGAACTTAAGCGCCAATTCCACGCGACTAGACTAAAGAAACTTACTTCTTCGTCTTATGCCGTATTGAAAATATCTAGGTTATTGTAGTTATAGTGCTTATGTGTAAATTGAAATATAAATATAGAAATAGCATCACGACTTAATCACCAATCACAATAGACCACCTCTTAGTATCAAGTATCTACTCGAGATTCTTCGAGGATGTCTAAAAGAGTAGTCAGAGATACAATCCAAATTATTACATTTGGTGCATTTTACATATTCCATACGTGACAGGTTGCAATACTAACTGGTTTCCTCACGATGGTTGCTAAATACTAAGATAACCCACAATTTTTGTATTTGAGTTAGGCCTTGCTGTACGCTTAGCACAAGTTCTCAGAACCTTCGGTGTATCCTCTGTGGGGCGACACTGAAAATGATGAATGTAGTTCACTATAATTCATTGGTTGAAAGCGATCTATCATACAGGCGTGCAATCAAAAACATTACAAATATAAAAAGGATAGAAACATTTACTTGGCACACAAAAACACGGAAAACCAAATAAAAAACGAGTTAGAAAATAGGTGTATGGAAGACTTATATAACACAAAAAAAAACAATAAATAAGTACGTAATCGAATAATATACTAAAGTAACAACCGTACGCAACTTCGTTCGTCCCATATAAACTTCAACCCCCGCTGTATCCGTTAGGGGTTTGAATGTTAACTACATTGTAGTTTATGATTATTGCTTTCCAGCACGGAGAGTGGCTGGGACAATCCCTTCCGCCCCGATGGTGACCTAAGCCGCGAGGCTGATGAGATCGTCTCCCTGATCAAGGGCGGCAAGCCCATCACGCCGACACCGACGGCTGCTCCACTGATCATTGACGAGAAGGCGGAGAAGGAGCATGTGAACAATCTCATCGTGAGTGTCTTCTTAGTCTTCAAAACTTTATTCAATCACATCTATGAAACGTTTTAAGCCTGTTTGTCTTCTTTTGTATGGTCCTTTTTACAAAGTAATACAATAATTAATCTTTAGTGTGGTGCAAATCTAGCATAATGATATGTATAGGGTATACCTACTGCGTAATTAGCTGTGATTCACACCGATATACTAATCAACTCAAGACATAACTCCAGACGACTTATTTTTAAAATATATTAATCTATTATCTGAACCTAGGCACAGAATACCATCCCTTAGCGTAACATTACTTTGACAGTCACAGCTCAGTTCGTAGTAGCCCTGCCTTCTCTGCTGTAGGTGGTGGGTTCGATCCCCACCGAGAACAAACAGTTGTGACGAACAGATGTTTGTTCTGTCTGGGTGTTACATTGTAATCTAATAAGACAAGTATTCTATTAGTCATCTGGTTCCCATAGTACAAGCTATGCTTAGTTTGGGGTTAAATGATGTTGTGTAAAAATGAACACAAATTCTTATTAATATTTATTTTTTAATGTTTAAAATTAATTTCAGGCTAACGCTGCTCCGCTGCAGACCAAAGCTGCCAGTCCAGTGCTGCAGACCACGCCGAAACCAATGAACGGCACTAAAAATGGCATCGCTGACAAGAACGGCGCCGGGGCCGTGGACGTCCAGCGCTGCGCTCCGCCCGAAGCACAGCAAGCCGAGCACGTCACCATCAAGAAGAAGCCCAAGTGCAAGTGCTGCATCATCCAGTAAACAAGCATAGGTGCTACCCACACACACACACATCCATAAGCCCGATAAGTTACAGTGCCACCAACTTATCTTTTCTGTACACCAAAGGGAAACTATTTACGCCATTTAATTTCTCTTCGTTGTCAGTTGCTCTCCAAAGTATACGAGGAAACTTATGCGATATTGTATCCCTGTGGGCGGCGCAGTACCACGCGGTACATTTTCCGCGTTTGCGTATTGAATTTTTGCGCCTAGATTAGCGAATTGTGCGGCATAATTCTGTAGAACGTGCTAATTATTATCACCATCACAAATATAAAAAATATTGTGTTTTGCTGGTTACGCACCATTACAAAATGTGTTTTACGCGGATGGCACGAAAGTTACTACACACAGAAAAAAAATAACAAAGTTTTTGTAATTAGGGGTTAGAAGAGTGAGAATACCGCATACTTTTTCGCTTTTCGCTACTCACTGCGGCAACGAAATCTCGTAGATTTGTCAATTCTTGAAGATGGCGTGGTTGTCCCTGAACGTCGTCGACTGAACGGATAAGTGGCGGCACAACTATGCCTATGTGTTCACGCACTGTTTACAGAGTGCAAGCGCGTTCGCTAAGCTACTTTTCCGGTTTTTCATATGTTAAAATTAAGTTTTTGATAATTTTATGTGCTAAGTTTATTCAAACTTTAAGGTACAAAATATGAAAGTATTTATTGGTTTAGTTAGTCCGAAGAGTAGTGTCAGGCGTTTTCAATTTCTTCTGATGTTTTTGACTTGTTTTCTGTTTGTTACTGTGACCGTATAAATTAATGTGTATTGAGAATCTCATGATGATTACGAGAACCATGCAGATATATTTAACGGAAAGTTCAAATTGTTCAATAAATGAAACTTATCATATTAACTTTAAACTATGTGGCTCATTTTAATATAATATACACATACAATTTTGGAATATCAATACAAAATAAATAATTTATTTAAAATCTGTTACTTAACGTTAAAGTTGACTCTGTGTTGAATAATATTTAATTACTTAATTACATAATTTAAATGTATATTTTTATATCTTTATTTATAAAAAAAGTATTATAAATCCTTAAAAAGCGGCTATCATAGTTTTTAATATATCATTGATTGTAAATAAAAAGAGTACCTATTGGTTTTCTGACTCTATACATGAATGCTGTTTTAAACCGATACAACAAAAATAATATACTTTTTTCAAACATAGATATCAGATTCTGTTTAGTGTTATTTAAAATAATGATTAATGTCGACGTAGATTTTGAATGCATGCCAATATTCTACACTACAGCGTTCATGTGTAGTAAATTAAAATATCTACAAACATATATAAATGTTGGATGTTAGTTTAAAATGTAGCTTTGTACATCATGCTTGCGTCCAGTACATGATATCAAATCCATGTTTAAAAATCTGTCTTAGTTTTCCCTTAGCATCAGTTTATATATCTCTTGCTATTCTAATGATACTTACATAATGTTTTTGTATCAATAAGACTGTGTTGTTCGCTTTTGATTATCGGGTGCTCATCGTTTTTTCATTCATACTGGATTGTATAGTGTTTACAGTAACTAAAAATAAATAAACCAATTAATTGTATTATTTACACAATGGCTTGCATGTGTTTTGATAAAGTCTTACACGCGAAGTGTCAGCTTTATCAATAGTCACCTTAAATTCTAAAGATTCAGGATGCCTAAATGTAGTATTTGTACGTTAAGTTCAAACTAGGCAGTGGAACGTATATAGATTTGACCAGAGAATTCCCGAATATGTGAAATGGCAACATCGATAATGCAGCTAGGTGTATTTAGTCAGGTCCTAGTTAGGGTATCTGCGTTACTTTGTTGTTAAACACATAAATTATTTTTGACTTTAAGTTTTATATTAGAAGAGGGTGGCGTTTTGGTATGGACATCGATGATAATGTGGGATGTGAAGTTGGCGCAGTCGGTTGGATAGGTAACAAAGCGTTGAACGATATGGTTGAAGCAATATTCGAGAATTCAATCGCGACAGAAACAATGTTCGTTTTTCTACATAATAACGATGACACTGAGTAATCCTAAATAAGTTTACTTTTAATATCTTTGAAGCAGGCCTACTTTGGCAAGTTAAATGAGGTTATCGACGAAATGAGCTAGACAGAGACCAAGGTAAATCTACTCTACCGACTACAGCTCTAACCGTAGCGTGGCTTTGCATAGTTTTTAATCTATTAAAGTAAAAAGCTTGTTATTAAATGTCATCGCAACGTGTTCTAGGTCCATTTATCAGTAGTTTTCAAGTACATAGCAAATATATAACACGATATAATTCTTAATAATTGCACTAGTTCTGAATCACATCATCTATAGGAAACATAGAAAATATATATAGATTGGTACTACACGTTTGTATATTTTACTAGCCCCAAACTAGTACATGTATAAGAACTTGTACTAATAATAAAGTTTGTCGTTGACTGTTTTTTATATCATACCTATGTGTACGTTTATTTGGGCACAACATTTTGTTTGTAATATTAATTTATTGAATGAAGGCAATATAACAAAAGAACGTGCTCTGCCACAATTCGTTCGGTGCTTAAAGAACAAACCGAAATCAATTGATTAATAGGTATTTTAAATTTTTGATTGATTCAATCGTTATAAATATAGCCTCCAGCTTACAAGTGTAGTTTTATGTGTAGAAATGTGATTTATGTATGTCCTGTTAGTATTCCAATTGATAAAATATGTTCCTTAATAAAGTTTTTTATTCTTAAGTAAAATACTGGCATTAGGGTTTCATATTTGAACTCAATATTTATACTCTTAAAAAGCTTTGACGAGAACTTTAAAATTTGCAAAAAGCTCCCTATATGTACCTTCATTGTGTCATTTGATTCTTAATTAAAATGTGTAACATTTTTTATTTCCACTATATTTTAAAATGTTATTACCTACCTAGCTATTATGTATAAAACTAAAATGACATTATATTTGTATAAAATCTTTACTTTCTATTATATTATTGTCAATCAATGTATGTACAAATCGATGACATTGTAATTATTATTTATAATAAATCTTTAAAGGCGAAGTTGCTGTTTTTATTTCATATAAAATCTTGTACAATGTGTCTTTGACACCAGTGTTAAAACATATAAAACAAGCAACTAGATGACTGAGTGACCGACTAACTAACATTATTCATTATTTTAGCAGTAACAAATAGATAACCACCAGGGTTTCCATCGCGAATAATTAATTTACTTTGTTAGCAGAGGGGCACATTTAAGAAGGAACAGATACCTCGCTTTTTCGTGTTCAAAACCTTTTTCATTTGAGATTACTCACAAGGTGCCTTGGTCACAAGCCTTGGTAGCTGTCTGTCTGTTACTGTAATATAGTCGGGATGTTACTGTAATGTTACATTACTTGATCAATTATAATTTGAGTAATATCGAACGCCGCCGACATCTTCCTTGAAAACAGCGCGCAAAAGGAATAAAATAATTTAAAATTGTGAGGAGATTAAAATAAAACGCCTAGGTATTTGAATAGTTCATTTATTTTATGAAAATAAACTATAAAAAGAATCGAAAAGAACAAAGTGAGACTTATAGACAATACATATACACAGACCATCTTATACGAACGCTCTTTTTACTAAAATATAACAATACCTAGTTATGATTTATAGATGGCAACATATTTCTATTGATGCCTAAATTTACAAGAAATTCGTTATTAAACTTTTGTGATCTTAAGAAATTTATTATTATACTTACGATTTGAAAATATACCTACTATAAATTGTAAAGTTACACAAAAAATAAATTACACATCTCTATTACATCAGTACTCAAAAGTCCGTCTTATACGACCTATTCGTATTGACCGTGAAGTTCTTTGACTATATAAAATTACATTCTACTGAATAACACTTTATTGGTACCTACCTAGATACAGTTTATTAGATCGATAGGTAGGTATACCTTCGCGCAATCTGCCTTATGGGCGCTGTTTTATTTTTGGCGCTTTCGAATTTAAGTATATGAGCTACTACTAAAGTGTGAAAATGATGTATAGTACTGCCCAGTTTTCGCTATCTCTAAAGATTTGTTGTGATTCCTGGTTCATTAAATGATACCTAGACAGCATTGACATTTGTGCAGTGGCGGATTTACCCTAAGGCCACCCTAGGCCCGGGCCTAGGGTGGCCAGATTTAGGGGCGGCCCCGACCGTAGGCAGTATATGGTGGATGCTGAGAAAGGGGCGGCTGATGGCTTAATTGGGGCCTAGGGCGGCCGAGACTGCAAAAATACCATTGCATACATTTAGCAAATTACCTGGGGATATATCAAAGGAATGAATAAAGGAATGCCTGAGGTTCCGTTAAAATTTTTATCCAACAGTATGTAGTCCGACAGTTTGTAGGGGAATGGTGTTGTACGAAGAATATTCGTTTTTTACTAAACGCGTATGAATGTGTATATTGAATATGTATATTGTGTATCCATTTCATAGAGCTGCATGAGGAATGTATAAATAAACAAGACAATACAAGAAGTAGGTATTTTATTTATATATGAAGCTCTGCTACGCTGTGTCGTCCCGTCGTCGTTCTAGGCTTGGTCGCGAGGAACTGGCGCTTAGATTCACCTAGATTTAAGACGTTTCAAGATGATCAAGATACAATAGCTGACACGCTCGAGACGTTTTTCATACAAACTTTATTCCCTTTTTAGGGTTCCGTACCCAAAGGGTTAAACGGGACCCTATTACTAAGACTCCGCTGTCTGGATGCCTGTCCGTCTGTCACTAGGATATTTTATCATATATAATGGTACGGAACCCTTCGTGCGCGAGTCTGACTCGCACTTGGCCGGTTTTTTACATCTGTTTAGGGATGTCAGCCCAATGAAACCCATACTAAGTTAAGTTATAGCTATAATTTATAATATATATAAGCTAGGTAATTTTGTAAATAGCATTAACATTAATTCAATAGTTTTTGCGTGATGCGTTTACAAGCATATATTTTAAAGTAAATTTTTTTCTCTTTGCCCTTTTATAAGTACTATCAGCAAGATTCCAAGAAAATATTTTTACTGTACAGAATTTGACCTCTACACAGTTTTATTATTAGTGTAGAATATGGATAAATGTAGCATAAAAATTACATGCAACAGTGCTCATTCACAACATTAATTCGTGCATTTATAAATAGGTAATTATATTCATCTCCTAAATACTTACAAAAATACTTTTATGATTTAAGTAATAAATGCCTAAGAGAAAAATAAAATATTTTTCAAGTATCAGCTGATTATCTCCCTAAAAATATATTTAAATGTAAGTAAAAAAATATGCACTGTATGTATTAATTTATTAAGTACCATAACAATTTTAACCGATGACGCGGTACTGTCGGTGTGGTCCACACTGCACTGTCTCGTCCGTCGGTTTGTCACAGGACTATCTATTAAGCTGTATCATGAAAATATATCTACCTAGTCAACATTAACAAAGGATACGATTACTATGGCTTCTATCATGGCAAATAATTCAGAAAACGGATAAAACCGGTTCACGTTTTTACTAAAAATGTAAAATAACCCTTGTATAATCACAAAATTCGGTGATTAGCACGTACGTAGTTCTTTTTTGCGTAAATTGTGACAAAATATTAGGGTGAGTCATACTCTTCATTCATCACGCTACAAAGTGACGTACATTATTGTATGTTATGGTAAAATGTACTATCTCTTGAGTCAGGATAGTACGTTTTACCATAACATACGTATACATAAGTTTTACCATGTTTGAACATACTCGTTTTACAGTGATCCGCTTCAAGATTTGAATTAAGTACGAATTATTCTGAAACTGACAAATTATTCATCAAAAACACGGTCGTGCCAAAATTAAGATCGTCTAATACCAGAAAAAACCGATTCATTCGAGTAGGATTACTAGTATTACTCGTATAAACTAAAATATAAAAGAAATTAATTACACTACTTCATAAAATTTCTTAGAATAAATAATATACGTAAACTGCCAAAAACTTAACATTTTATACCATGTGAAAATAAATATTCGTAAAATCTCCATATTTACTCTTTTACAACACTAAACATTAATAAAAATACATCAATAATAAAATCCGTACACTATCCTTTTAAATATTTCATAAAAAATATCTAAGTACATACTATGATTACAGCAAAACATGCATAAGAAAAACCGACTTCATAAAAATAAACATAAAATGAATCCACATAACCACGGGTAGACTCTAAAACTTAAAAGAATTGAATGATACGGTCTATTAAAGTGATTATGGAGAAAAATTAGACCACTCTCTATGCTTTTTCGACTGCAGTAGGTTCCCCACTCTGGTGCTTTAAGTATTAAGTCGGTTTTTCCGTAAATAGTTACAAAATAGGGATTTTCTTTACACCTTTAATTTTATTGTACCTTTTCCAATTTGGACACTCAAACGGTATTATAAATTCGAACAGCACACTTAAATTTTAGACTATGATACTACGTAGAAGTTTAATAAGTAAGATCTTTTTACATAAATACTAATTCTTACTAAAAAATAAGCAACTAAGCATAGCTTAGTTCCACAAACTAAACAGCTGACACTTAATTTACACTTAAATTTGAATACTACAAACTACACAAAATTGTGATGTACCTACAGAATCAACTGAACCCTGAGTTACCGAGTTGATACTAAGTTTTGTAATAATCAGGAAATATTTATATAAAGTTTAAAATGACGCATGAAACTTATATAATTATAAAATATGACTCAAGATATCCATCCTAGCTCTTTGACTAAACATATTATGAAACACTTAAGTTGAAGATTCGTACAATAAAATAAATAACTAAGGTTAGGTACTAAGGTTGCTCGCTTATGTTATTATTGTACGAAATTGTATCGGATTTATTGCGTAGATAATTGAATCTGGACAGCTTTCGTCATGATCATAGAGACATCGCTCAGCGGGTAGTGTTGTAGCATTTTCACGTTTGTTGAGAAGTCCTCGGCTAGAAGGTACTCGCGCACTAACCTGAAACATATAAGATTATAAGAAACTTGCAAAACGCGCGCGACTTCGACCGCATGAAGTTATTGTTATACAAACTTCAACTCCTCGCACTATAACCTACTCTGTATGCTTGATGAGTATCTGGAAGAGAAAAGTATCTAGGTATACTATCACCTGCCTTGTTTACGATACAATAAAAGTATGAGGCTAGTTGGGACTGCGTACATCGCCCACTACTATTTTACTAAAGCGTAAGGCGGCCAAGCGTCCCGCATTCTGCGGGACTGTCCCGTAATGCTAGATGTAATCCCGCTTTGCAATAATTAGTAAAATAGTCCCGCAAAACGTTAAATGCGTCCCGCATGTCCCGCATGCCTCTTTTTTATTTTTCTATTCAATGCCTTTATCCAACACATAGTAGGTACACAACACACAGGAAAGAGTATTTTCTCTAATGAATTATCTGTGGACGTCCGAAAAATCGTCACTAAAAGTGGAAACACTACGAGCTCTGCTTATACTTAAATTTAATATGGGCAGTTGCGAAGATTTTCATGACATACTCAATAAAAACCCTGAACTTGTTAAAAGTGTCACTCTAGTGAAGCACTCTGAATTAGCACTCAGCTAAATAAAATGGCACATTCTGGGTGTAAGTGAAGTCAGAAGAATGGGAGAAACCATTAACGAATATGAAGAGTAGTAGTCTGAGGCATAACAGAAGAAACAGTGGGAATATAGAAAAGAATATGTATTCGCAACATCAAATTGCCTATTAATAGGGAAAAAGAGGAATCCTGGTCAATAATACAGGCATATGCCCCGACTGAGCCAACCAAAAAAGAACATAATGAAAGGATAGAAAGCTTCTATAATGATTTAAACACAGCAACACAACTAGCATACAAAAATATTATAGTAATGGGAGATTTCAATGGCCAAATTGGAGCATGCAACCCTGGAGAAGAGCATTTAATGGGAATATATAGTAAAAAAAAAATGGAAGAGATTAGAGGAGGCCTATGTCGAAAGGCAAACTATGCTAAGGGATTAGTGTATATACCTACTAGCATAATAATGTACCTTTACCTTTACCCAAAGCAAAGAAATAAAGGCTTTTATTATTATTATTATTATTATATTATTTTGTAACAGGATCATACAATAAAACTGTAGGAACCAAGCCGTAAGTTTCTTATCGGTTCTTCTAAAAGTGGTCGCTAGTAACTAGCGCTTAGATTCGGATATTACTGAATAAATGTTTTTTGACTTGACTTTAAATTTATTACTTACACGATCATGGCGCAGCATGTGTTGATCAGCATATCAAAACGGTTTGAATCCGAAAAGAGACTGTCCCAAATCCTCTCGACTTCAGGCAGCGCAAACTCTTGTGAAAGCAGGAGGGTCAGCCATCTGGAAAGATACAGTTCTGTGTAAGCTGTGTTGAGGCACCGTTAGTCAACTCTGCAGAGGTTTTCTACCCGAATAGATCCCTACCAATTGTGGAACCCCACCGTGAACAAGCATTTGGGTGATGAACACAAATACAATATATTGTATTCTAAGTACTATGTATTTACAAATAAGAGCACATAAGTACTCTATTAGTTATCTGGTTTCCATAGCTTTACTTTGTTTGGGGTTAGGTGACGTTGCGTAACGGTCTTTACGAATATTTATTTAATCTAAAAGCATTGTATGGGACAGCCCATATAATGCAGTACCCTATAAGTTACTCCTACTTATGGGGCACTGCACTGTATGAGTGAAAAAATCCACTGAAACAGTATAAATAATGTACAGTATGTATTATGTATTTTCATTAGCAGTTTGAGACTTACCTAAAGCTGTAGTACTGTGGACGCAAGTCTTGTGACTGCATACGCTTCCACACTGTGGCATCATACTGGTGCAGTCTAGCGTTCACCTTGTCCATCATAGAGTTGATGCCACTCTCTGCCTCGTCCAGAGTACGGATGAAGAAGTCACGTATCTCTGCCATCAGGTTCGTGAAGCAGAAGAAGCAGTCTGCTTCCGCGTTCTCTGGAAATACATTTTATGGTTTTAATCATTTTGTAGTTAAGGGATCAAGATAAATTAGGCGATCATGGTATTTTAATGTCACCTCTTAAGTATTTTTCTCTTCTTATTGGTTACTTAAGTCTTTATTC
This sequence comes from Electrophaes corylata, assembly GCA_947095575.1. NCBI lineage: Eukaryota > Metazoa > Arthropoda > Insecta > Lepidoptera > Geometridae > Electrophaes > Electrophaes corylata. The sequence goes on along the minus strand of OX352698.1, from coordinate 5,590,187 downwards.
TAATCTATCCTATGGTATTTGTATGACATATGACAAACAATTTTGCCAAAATCATGTTTTTTTAAGTAGTTTTTAATAAAGTCGAGTTGTTATTGGTATTGAATAAAAAGATGCCATTTCTATAGATCCTAGTGAATCATTTTCTTTAAATCAGGATACCACTCAGGATACACTTCACTTTCATTCCACTTGTTCACACATAGCGTTAAGACGAGAGAAGTTAGGTTAAAATGTCGTCGAAATACACGTGAAAAATTGTATGTTACTTTTTAGGCACAGCATATTGTATGTAACATATAGGTGCGTTGTCCATATGTCAGTCAGTCAGGACAAAGATCCTAGTAATTGGTATAGATAAGGTTAGATTCGTAGTATAAGATTGTGCTCACGTCTACACTCCTTGACAGGATCACAGGCGAATGTGTGGTAGATGGGTCCGATGATCTCGTTCATGCCTTGCACGTAGCCCTGGCCGGGGTTCAGCTTGGCGTAGAGAAATAGCATCCTCTCTACCACCTCCCAGTGCGCCTCGCTTCCTTCTTTCAGAGGACGATAATCACCCGAGCTGCTGTCTGACCGACGCGTTTCCTGCTTTATCTGAAACATAAGCACTCATAAAGTCAAAATCAAAAGGCATTTATTCAGTAATATCCGCAGGGATCATCTTGAAACGTCTTAAATCTAGGTGAATCTAAGCGCCAGTTCCTCGCGACCAAGCCTAGAAGAACACATAACTAGATAAACTACTAAATAGTAGTACTAATAATGTAGTCAGAGACTGAACGATGGTTTATAAGATTTCTCAAACCTAATCACCTAGGTTTAAGACAATGAGCTCCCGTACCAAGTCGGAAAATGCATATATTATCTATGTAATGGTGTTCCTTTTACTTGTTTAGGTACGATAGTTTTTAAATCATTGAAATCGTTCCATTGGTTGCGAAGATATTACACATTTTGTACAAGCCAACCGCGGGGCGGCCGGATAGCTCATGTCAGGGAATCGTGACGTCTCGATTCTCTTTCGCCCGCGCTCGCGCTCTCCACCATTATTTTATTAAAGTTCACTCGATCTGCGCGGGTCGTGTTCTGGTTTAAATTAATTTTTTTTTAATAAAACCGCGCGGGTTCGGCGGCTAGCGCTGGGTCATTGTGACATGACGTCACAATATCTCAACGCTAGGCTGTTCGCGCGGTCAGTGAGCCTCGTTCGGTATTTTGCCCATAACCTAGTCAGTTTTGGCCGTAGAAAAAAAAATTTTGCACTTTATGTTTTAGTTTCTCAAGGCCTATAAAACTGCATTCACAGATAAAACTGTGACGGGTCCCCATTCTAAGTGATCTTAAGTCTATGAATAAATTATATAAAAAAAAATGGATGTATCTGCAACAAGACAGCAAGATTAAAAGTTAAAACGGCCAAGGTACATAAGAGGGTGAAAAAAAAATATTAAAATTATGAGTGGTGCATCTCTTACGGAAAAGGCAAGTCATTTTCATGCCAACAACATCCCATAACGGTTTTTATTTTTTGCTAATCGATAAATATTTGTACGACCAGCAATATTTGTTCCAGATCTGGGTGCTGTGTTACCAAGGCGGAGCACACAATCCGAATGCAACAGTAAATGTTAGGGATTCACCACTGCTTAAAACTTTTTTGATTTTTTAAATCAAATAACTGGTAAAAATCCACATAAAAGAATGTCATCCAAGTAAACGTTGAAGTCGGTTCATGTTCTTTAAACTTAAATGATGTTCTTTTCTAGTTTTTTACCTTAGACATTCCGAGTCCTTTTCGCTCCACTATGGAGAAATTGAGAGAGGTTTGCTCGACTCTGGTATGCAGACGCTTGATCCCATTGCTATTTACAATCTGAAATCATATAAGAATTACAAAATGAAACATAAGTAATCACGCTTTTAAAAACTGCTTACAAGCGGTAAAAAAGCCACGTGTTACAATGTATTCGATGTGTCTGACAAGTAAGGGAGTAATAGAAGCATTGAGCGTTTTTCGCCGCCAGTTCTTACTGGTTCAAAGAAAAGCTTAGTGTACCAATTCTAAAGGCACAAATTAATACATACATCAGCGCAAGGAAACTCCGTAGCGGATTGGAAGAAGTTTATATCCGGGCACAGTCTGCGCACATCCTTGTCAATCTGCAGTAGAACTTCGTTGTCCTTGAAGTATGTATTCCAAGAGCTATCAGGGTTGACGTTCAGAGGGTGATCAGATGGTGGGCCTTCGGGTAGCACCACAATCTCTTCTGAAAATGTATAACAGTTTCGGGTAATTTCATATTAGAGTGTGTAGTAGGTAGTAAAGCAAATAGTACTAACTCAAGGTTCTTTGAGAATGTCTAACGAGGATAGTCGGGAGGTGCTTCCAAAAAATATTATATTTGTCACATTTTGCAGTAGTTGATATTTCATACGTAACAAGTTGCAAGTCCATCGCTGCTGATAGAATAAACAAATGGTTTCCTCACGATGTTTTTCTTCACCATTTGAGAGCACTAGCATTGCGCACATAATTTTTTCGAATAGAAAAATCTATTGGTACCAGATTCGAACCCACGACCTTTCGACTCTAACAAAACATTGCCTCGCAGGTCACGCACGTTAGGAGTGTGTACGATGTACCTACTAGTTGTCCTGCATTAACAGCTTGAGTAAACGCTACCAGGACTAAATTCAACCATTCAGATAAAATCATTATTACTTATGAGTGTTTGATACAGGTCCCTCTTCTTGGAGAGCTCGGCGGCCTGAGCATTTTTCTCCCACGGCATGTAGTTCAATAGAATTTTCCACACAAAAGCACGAAGACCTTTTTCTTCCGGTATGCCTATAAATAATATAAATCATGTCTTTACATCAGATTTTTTGTTTAAGTTTGTGCATGCCATTTACCCAAATATGTAATTTAAAGTGTTTGACAGGCAGATTAGTGACCACAGTATTGGTGTACTCAAGAGATCATTCTACCTATTCTTTTCCTGTGTCCCTTTTCACCTCAAGCGATATACACGGGAGGTGATGGAGGATTAATAGGACCCCTATTTACTACCTGGACCACCACTGCTTGCGCATAATATACACAATGTTATAAATGCGAAGGTTTAGATGTGTGTGTCTCAATTACATAGTAGCTGGACTGATTTCAATTACTATCACACTATTCATGTTCTATTTTACTTTGGTTTTGTAACATCACAAATATGTCTGTCTATCTGTAGCTTTCTTGGCCCAAAACATGGACCTAGTTTACGCAAGAACTTGGGTCTTTTAGATGCCACACATAAAAAGATGCTGGTTGTAGCAAATGAGTAATAAGAATACCTTCTGCAAACCACAGTACAAGCCTAGAAGGCCAACAAAGCTGCACAAAGTAGGTTGAGGTATAATGTTACTTTACACAAGTAACATTATATACTATCTTTATAATGTAATTATTGTAATGTATTTATTTTGTATTATCTTTATAATGTTACTTTAACCAACACAGCTAGTTACTAGATGATTTTAGGAGAGATATTTCAAATAAACGCAGTGTTGAAGTTAATACTAACTTTAAAACAAACTTACCTAGGTAGAGATATTTCAGTCTAAGAAAGCACTACCTTCCACTAAACTCTACTCTCTCATCCCACTGCGTTGATCTCACTCTCACTCACACCTTTAAACAACTTGCTGATGGCCCACCTGATGTTAAGTGGTAACCATCACCTATAACAATGTATTGCCTCATAGGTCGCGCTCGTTAGGAACGACCCTTACGACGCACTACTCAGCATCTATCAATCTGAGGCATACAGGTGTTAAGCCTCATGTGCCTGTTCACTGGCACACACACCCTTCAAACCGGAACACAGCAAGCTGTTTGGTGGTAGAAATAGGCATGGTGGTAGTACTTCCCCGGACAAGCCCTTCTCAAAGAGCTCTACTTCTACTGCTGCTACTTCTCTTTCACAAGATATTGGTGGCACATGCATTCAGACAGACTGAAAAACTTCTACTGTTATTAAAAGAACAATCAATTTTGTCAATGTGTTTCAGATGTAGGTTCATAGATCTTTGTAATGATTTATCTAAAGTTTACAAAAGAATACAGAGAAATCACAATACTCACCATGAAACGCCAGTTGTCGCAATTTTGTCATATCAACAACATTTTCTTTGAGCACTTCTTCAAAAGATTTTATTCTGAAATATAAAATTTTGTTGTAATAACAGGTGTCAATCTATTATGGTATATTCTTTGCTTGTTTTCAACACTATTTTAAAATCAGTCAGTTAGCTTTGGGTCTGTTGGTAGTAAGTCTGCCTTTTGTACAGTGTCGGTTCAATCTCCATTAGAGACAAAAACTTTTAATTTATGTCCAGGATTTTGTTTCCTTAAAAGTATTCTATAATTTTAACCTATAGTATAAGTTTTGCTTAGTTTGTATTTAGAAAGTATTGAGAGAATGTCTGCTAATCTATGTCAAACTAAAAACATCTATGTATGTAATGTATTATATTAAGTATATACCTATATCAGTCATCTAGTACCCATAACACAAGCTCTGCTTAGCTTGGGGCTAGTTGATGCTGTGTGGATTGACCAGCAATATTATTATTATTAATAGTTATATTTATTTATTTTATTCAATAGTATAGTAAGTATACAAAACACAAGATACCCCCCGAATGAGGAGCCATTACAGCTGGGCAGAATGAAAATTCACAATAGAAATGCATTTTGCATAGTATATAGAACAGCATAAGCTTTTCTTCGACACACAACCACACAGAGGCTACACAGTAAAAACCTCTAATTGTAGAACAATGAAATATTTTACCTAAAATATAATGGAGTACAATAATATAAAAATAGTAATAAATTAGATAGGGGTAGGAGGCACTATACTTTGTAGTGGTGCTCTTGTGCTCGTTGCCAACAAAACCATTTTTTGTAATGGTGTAGCGCCTTCTGCGCTCGGCCAGTAGCCTGGTAACGCTGTCGGAAATCGCTAGGCGATTATACCAGCATTTTAGTCCGTTCGAGAAAAAAAGCACTATACTTTGCCAAGTCCCCTCTCGTAAATGTGGGTTTAACAGGTCCCATTTCAGCATAATGCTGCTCTACACCACATATCTTATTAGTTTGTGAGTATAGATACCTTTATAGAAAACAAAGTAAGTAATCAAAGTTAAGATATCTTGTTTGTTCTATTCAAATTAATAGACATTTCAGAGAGCTCCATCAAGCCACAACAAAGCTTGTAGCCAAATAACTGATCAAATATTATTAAATTTACTTTAGTTTTGTAAACACAAAATATAGCATAAAAAAACAAAAATAAAATGCTGAACTTAAGCTCAGTTTTCTCTCTGGAATTTTGGATATGAGCTTTCGGTAATAAAAGGTTTTGTTTATTTAATGTAACAAACAAACTTTATGGATAGCTTTACAATACCTACTTACCTATTAATATAGACTACAGCTTTATACTTCATATAATGGTTGTATTGGACCATTCTATACTACATACCCATTGTTTTAATTATTCTAAGAGTTGTTTTTTAAGATGTTTTGGTACATCTAAACTAGTTCTAAGTAGAAAGGCTAACTTTCACAAACAAAATAAGTTTGGTAGGTACCCATATAGGTACTAACTTTGTTTACTAACGCAAGATATTTTCGATCACTGTTGAATATCGATATTTTCTTTTACGATACTCAATCATCAGCTATGTACAAAACAAAGTTTTGAGAAGATACATTGAAAGTTTTTAGGCTAGAACAGTAGTAGGTATAGGTCTTACCTACCATCAAATTAGTGCTTAAATAAAACTTACCTTGCTTTATGTAAACTCATTTTATAAGTAGCGTGGCGGGTTTTATACCAAAACGTTGATAAATTATTATGATAAAATCAAATCAAACTAAACTTTTGTTTGTTTTTGTTGGTACTACAGATGAACTGAAATAACTGGAGATGTATACTAAGTAGTGAAAGTGAGCCGCCCCCCGTTATCGCACCAGCTAAAAAAAAATAAATACGTAAAATAAAAATAAATGGGTACCTAATACGTTAGTGCTGCTGTGGCACAGAATACTAATCACGGAATAAAATATGTATAGTGAAGTGAGTGTGTATATATTGCTACAGACAGACAGCGTGGTCGGTGCACAGCACAGATAGTACAGGCAAACTGGTGCACAGAACCACACAGAACACTACTAACTAGATAGCAAACCAACCGAGAGGAAGAGGTTGGGTGACCACAGATAAAAATACTATTATTCCTGGCACCTTACACTTACGCAAAGCCATTTTCTTGCTTAATATAGGTCCAGGTAGTACAACCCGCGAAAAACTACGAGTGCGTTATAAACGGTTTAAATTCACTTTAATATAGAATAGGAATGTGCTTCATCTGAAATAAAATAAATTTGAATTTTTGTTACTACTCAGTCTCTGAAGTCAAAAGCGCCCTGTCCAATCTGTCAAAACTTTTGAAAACAAACTTATACTTAACACGGCTTACACTAGATGGCGCTAGTTGGTGTAAACGAAGGTGAAAAAAATACCTAAATACGTACTATCTCCCTTATTCTGAATATTTTTTCGTTTGCCGGATATCGGATATCGGATTTTTGATACTTATCCGGAAAACGAAAAAGCTGATAAGAGCAGCTGGACGAAACACGAGAACATCAAAACGATGTAGGTAGGTACGTTTATACACAACACGAACGCAATATATAGGTAGGTAGGTATATTTGATTTGATTTGATTTGATTTGAAGATTATTTTGTCCAAAAGTAGGTACCTAAGTACCTACCTACTTACGGAGTTTAAAGTAAAATTGGATAAATAATCAAACTTTTCTCTTACTGTAAAGTAGGTATCTACCTAGCTAGGTACATAGCGATTCAACATTGAACTCTTAATTTGAAAATCAGTCTATTATTATTCCAGTCAGTATATTTCTAATGGTAGTCAACACTATAGTTAAACAAAATTAATAATAATACAATGAACAATTCGTAAAAAGTTTTTATGAACTACGTTTACGTTCAACGTAGTATAAAAACTACCTACTTTTATGTGAGATAGAGACATTTGCAGTAGGTACTCTGCAGAGACATTAGGCACACAAACAATCTTATATAATTATGACATTACAATTTGGTTCATTAGATACTAAATGTAAGGTAAATCATGATTTACTTGAGAACGTAACCAATATATCTGTTATGCAAAACATGTTTACCCAATTTTTTACTTGTTTCATGGCGTGCTAAGCGCTTTATTATTACTATTTATCCAAAATATTTTTATTTAAGGTTTCTCAGCCTTGTAGTAATAGCACATGGCGGTATAGAAAAATCTGATTATTATTTAGCAATATTACCCGCAAAAAATTATAATACATACCTACGCAAAACATCATGATCCGGTGGGACAATATTTAATTCAAAAAAGCAGTTGCAACGGATCAATGATCTGCTGGGAACTTTTTATGTGATCAGATGCAACCACAAACTGATTACCTATATGATTCGTTCGGAATAACCCGCCAAAAAATGTTTTTGTCCGTCTGTCTGTTCTCGCCTACAGGTCCATTTAATATACGCATCTTTGAACCGATTTTGACGAAAATGGACACACCTTGATTTATTTAAATGATTTAGGCGATCGCGATTTTTGATTGGGGGGAAAATAGGGGTGGGGGAAGTTTGCTATAGCGTTATTTAACGACGAATTTCAATCAAATTTGAGAGGACTTCATTCTTCACAAGATCAGTTCATTCTTTAGTTGTGAAGCATTGTACGAGTATATGACCGGATTTCAATTTTGGGAAAGGGGAAAGTGTTGGTTATGGGGTACATAATTTTAATTGCTCGCGAGGTCAATTGTTCTCACAGAACCACTACCTAGTATTAAGTACCTAGGTAGGTTACCTATCTATTTTGTATTATTACTCACTGGAAGCACTGAATAAATAAATCAAAGCTTCTGATTTTCCCATGTTTGAACCGAAGTAGGTACCTAGATCTTCTCAGTTGATTCATCACGTACAGTTTAGGAGAAACAGATCCATGCAATACACTAGCACACTCAACAAGGAGACGAAACCTTTGTTGATGGATTGATTTTTATGAAAATTCATTGAATAAAACTCCATAAACGACAACACTGAGCATAGAACGTTTAGTAAGATACCGCTAATGAGGAACGAGGCTTCGATAACTTTATCAGAGCTCAGATACAGGCCAGCCTCGATGAGGAATCCAAGGGTGATAATAGCGTAACCCCCGAACACCCCTGACATTATGAAATGGGGTGTTGTAGTCAGATCAAAGCACTCCCAGTTAAAATAGAATCCAAGCAGCATCATAGTTAAAGTGAACCCTCTTAGACACATCTGAACCGTCTTGTAAGACATTCTTCACAGAGATAGCGATGCTCCAAAGCGCGGGCGGTAAACAAATCTTAGTATTTTAGTTGAAAGAAAAGTATATAGGGTTGTAAAGTAACCTAAGCAAAAAATATGATGAAATGAGAAAATAAACAAAACTTGTCATCGATACCAGTAATTATAAAAAAATACTCTGTGATCAAAGCTATCAAAGACTACCTTAATACAAAGTCACAGAAAACTATTACCTATACCTAGAAGAGATAAAAGTACCTAGGTACTCTGTGATGATGCCTAAGTACTTTCACTGACTTACCTAGCTGTGCCCGCGAATTCGTCCGCGCGGACGAATTTAACAAAAAAGGTATTGTTTTTTTTCGTTTTTGCATTATGTTTTGATTATAATTTATTTTTAGTTCTTTAAAAAATGAACCCGCGCGATAGAAACGGTGGGAGGCGCCTGACGTGACGGCGCAGAGGTGGCATGCGCGTGGGCTGTGCGCGGTATTGAACGGTACTTGGTCATTTAGTCATTTTTCTAAAATAAAATTAGTCTAAATTACTCCTTATTACATCAACTATCTGCCAGTGAAAGTCCCGTTGAAATCGGTCCAGCCGTTCCAGAGATTAGCCGGAACAAACAGACAGCCACACAAAAATTGTAAAAAATATTATTTTGGTACTAGCTGACCCGTGCCCACATCGTTAAACGGTTAACATTTTTACTTACAAATCTTAGCTGAAGTAGTACTCGATGTCGCCAACAGATGGCGTTAATACGGCATAAAATAGCAGCCGTTCGCAGTTTCGCCCGCGTGGCAGTTTTTTCCCGTTCCCGTTATTTTTTCGGGATAAAAAGTAGCCTAAGTTATTCCTTGTTACATCAGCTATCTGCCAGTGAAAGTCCCGTCGAAATCGGTCCAGCCGTTCCAGAGATTACCCGGAACAAACAGACAGGCAGACAGACAGACAAAAAAATTAAAAAATGCTATTTTGGTATATACATTCATATGAATGTAGTAAAAAGCGGTTATTTTAATATTACAAACAGACACTTCAATTTTATTTATTTGTATAGATATGTACCGTATACCTATACATTCATATGCATGTAGTAAAAAGCGGTTATTTTAATATTACAAACAGACACTTCAATTTTATTTATTCGTATAGGTGTATAGATTGATAGTTTTATACTTAGATAATTTATCTTTATCTGAGGAAATGATCAAAGAGTGTAGTAACTTGTCCTTATTAAGGCGGTGGTACTCGCCAACGACCTTGAGGAGTCTGTCCATACTGAGTTGCACTGCCGCCCGTCGCCCGCACAGGGACCCGCGCGCATTCCATTTCATATCCCATTCAAGAAATAATTATTCGTAGCCTAATGAATTATTAGTTCGAACTGCCAATTGTTCACTTTGTGATAAATAATTTGACAGATATTTGTGTGAAAAAAAAATACTAAAAATCAATACCGTTTAGAAGAAATAACCAAATTTAAAATAAAAATTGCTTCACTTTGGATGTTTTTTTCATATAGTAATAATATAGTTAGAATTATTTCAATTGTTCAAATTAAAATTTAGTCTTTAATAAGCAATATATATTTTTTTTGGACATTTATACTCACTCATCAAAGAGAAATAACACGGAGAAAACCTCTCGTTGGCGGATACCACCTCCTTAAAAGATTGTGGCAGTGACGATGGTAGTGAAGTGCAGTCCTACACTAAAACTTCCTAAAAATAAAAGACAACTATAGTAAATCAATAGTCGGAGTTTGATTATCACCTTGCACTATTATGACAGTCATCTTTACAACATTGAAAATAGTATAAACGCCTTCTCAAATTAATTAGCCTAAAACTCTTCCACAGCATATTATTACTACTAGCGAGCTCAAAGAAATAACAAAAACTGCGTCACTTGCAAACAATAAAACAGCTACAAAGGTTTAATTCCGGTGTCTTTTGGATTCAAAACTTTGTAAAGAAAAACAGAGAAATATTTGCCAAACTGTGATGGCTGGAAGGAGTCTTGTTGGCATAACGAGTGTTCCTTTCGTTTATTAAATTTTCGACACCGAGCAGCACTGATCTCCTTTAGGAGTAGGTACATACCTGAGAATTCACAGATGTTATACATAATATATTTTTTTCTCTTCTGTTTGGTCTTTCTACATATTTGTAGATGACATTTTCTTGTCATCTTTTTAGTATTAAAATGCATATAATTTACCTGGTTTTGATTATATTTTTCATAGAGCTTGTGTTTTGTGATAATGATACGTATGACTTGAATGGATCACAAGATTACTGCTCCCACCCAGATTGCTCTCTGAAAAACCAACACACAATGTGCGTGGCATCGCACAAGCAAAGTCCAAGGCTATATGCTTCAGGAATGACTACTTGGATGAGGTATCAGATCCTGTTACTACACAACAGACACAGAGATAACATAGCCATGGGCCTGGAGGCAGGTCAACCACCTGCAACGAACATGCGTAAAATGTACTGGGACTACGAACTCGAGCAGATGGCTGAAGTGTGGGCTCGACAGTGCCAAAAACGACATGACGAATGCAGAAACACGATCCGTTTCAACGTGCTGCAGAATATGGACGTCCGCCCTGTATTCGCTAGGGTAACCGAAGCGCAATTGCTGGCAGACGCCGTCGGAGCTTGGTTTTCAGGGTCGAGAGTGCTGACGCCGGAGCACGTTTGGTCGTTCAAGCGCAGCAACTGTAGCGCGCCGGGAGGCTGCAATGCTCACTGGTACTCCGCCGCTGCTTGGGCATCCACATGGCGCCTTGGCTGTTCGCAAGCTCTTTGTACTGCTAAGAAACGTTCCTGTGTCCTTTTTCGAAAACGACGGCGCTTACGTGACATGCCGGGTCAATCTGACGAAACGCTGGATAATGTCACTAGGACCGTTCCTACCAGCGAAAATATTCTGCGTCGCACCAAATACATGACCACCCCTAAACTTACAAGGTTCGAGGATTTTGCAAAGACCAATAAGCTGAGCACTAGAGACTCTCCTTTGCACCGAGGGATTATGAATTTGGAGGAGGGTGAAAAGAAGCGTAGAGAGCCTAATATACTAGCGTATACGTTTTGTAACTACGGCCCGGCAGGGAATATAGATGGGTTTCCTATTTACGAAGCTGGGAATACTTGTGATAACTGTCCACAAGGTACGGAATGTGCTGATCGCACACATCGTGCACTTTGCTCGGTTCTAGGTGATCCTGATGGCAGGTAATTTAGTTATGTACCTACTTACGTATAGTTTTGTATCCTATCATCTTTTTCTGTATTGTTATAGTAGTTACATACAATTTTGAATACATTATTTTATCCTTGCGATATTGATTTTATTTGGTTAACAGGACATTATAACAAATAGATGAAAGACACTGAAGTCCAGTAAGTCTGCCAATCGGTTAGTTTCAGAGGCACAACTTTAGTTTTTACTGACTAAATTCAAAAGCACTTTCATTTTACATTCACACCAAAAATTACAAGATTAGAGTTTTTTCTATTTGTACTGTAATAAAACCGTAGTCGTCGAAAACTTTGTATATAAAAGATATACCTACTTCTGAAATTTTGCTCATACTGCTTAAAAAAACATGTTTGTATGCTTGTACGATTGTTTGTACACGCATCACGCAAAAACTACTGAACCAATGTTGATGCAATTTGTAGCATTAGCTTATAATCCAACTTAAAACTTCAAGGCTCGACCATCTAGCGCAGAAAAAGGCTAAGCGTCACCAATGTGCCGCAAGCCCAGTAACATCCCCAGGGTCCTTCGTTTGTGGAAAATGTGGTCGTGGCTGCCACTCTCGTATAGATCTTTTTAACCATGAGCAAAAGTGTCTAGTGCCTTCTAGGTGCTCTGTGACGTAACTGGCGCCACCTAAATCATCTGTAATAGATGTTGACGGCCAATGATGATGATGATGTTAGAAATAATAAATCGCAAGCTATCGAGAGCGATGAGGTAGCATTCACTGGATAGGAATGGAAGGTAATATCGGAATGCTTTGTGAACACTATGCGAACGTATTGTTGAGAACATATTTCAATGGAAATAAGCAAGTCTGTAACATATATTAAAATATAAGTTTACTAGCAAACCGCGCGCGACTTCGTCCCCCGGCTGTATTTGTTTAGGTGTAGTTGGGAAATCTTTTCTTAGCATACCCCTACGCACTAAAACGAATATACTGTGAACATTTAAAGTATCTACGACCCGCGGGTTAGGATATGCGTTTTCTATTATGTCGTCAGTCAGTTTGTTAGTACAAAGGTTCTTATAATTGGTATAGATGAGCGGTTACGAAAAAAGTGTGCTTGAAACAACATCGCTTGGAGATCAGTGTCTAAGAGATCAGTGCTTTCTTACAACCCTATAATTACTACTATTATTGTTATTAGTAGACTTACCTATACATTATACTTACACTAGTATATACGTATAGAGATACATAATATTATCTATGTACCTACTTTAAAAAAGAAAAGAAATAGCATCACGACTTGATTCCCAAAGCACGGTAGATATCCCCTCCGATCTCGTAGTACCAAGTACCTACTCGAGATTCTTCTAATGGGGGGATGTCTAATGGGGTAGTCAGAGGCATGCCCAGATTGACAGACATACAGGTATGTATACTTACTTGGTACATATCCATATTTTGCAGTAGTTAGTATTTCATACGTGACAGATTGCAAGCCCATCGCCGCTGCTAGAATACCAACTGGTTTGCTCACGATGTTTTCCTTCACCGTTTGAGAAACATTGCGCACATACATCTTTCGTACGTAAAGATCCATTGGTGTTCGACCGGATTAGAATCCTCGACCTTAGGATCTGAGGGATTCTGAGTTTTATTCGTTTACTGCATATTGAATTTCGGTTTGCGAGCTCGAATTTTTTGTATGAAATAGTTTTTATTATCGGTCGTATTGTTTTTGAGTTTCCGGGTATTATAGATTTTGTTTTTAACATAAGTTCAATTTTGAAACAAGGTTTATTTATATAGGTTTCTATGTTAATAAGTTTCGCAACATCTTGTGTAGAAATAAGTCGCTCGTATTTGATTGTGTTTTACCCCAATTAAAAATCGCGATCAACTAAATATTCAAATAAATCATGAATCTTCCAGCACCAAATTTTGACAAAATATATGCGTTTGCAACTATTTAGGTTTCTAAGGATTTCTGAGAAACCGGTAAAAATATGTATAAGGCAGACTGACAGACGGACAAAAGAATTTTTGGTTAATCTTGAAACCAAGACGCTGCTCGCTCGGCCATTTATCTATATTTTTAAATCTATGTCCAACATTTTCATTTCGTTCGTTTCATTTCAAAAGAAGAAGAAGAAGAGTCTTGTTTTGAGATAGATCAATAGCTTTATCCTACTCTTGTTTTTATAAAATCAAAGATAAAAAAAAACATCTGTTGGCAACTCTTTTAACTTAGAAAACTTATCAATAAGCCTGTCAAAACCAACTTCGGTCACTGTCAAAAACATTTTATTTCCTATTGAATGTTTACATTATCCTAAAATTAATAATTTGAAGTAAATTGATCAAAGATGTTGTCTGCCGCCAAAGTACGCATTCATGGAATGCAAGATGAGAACTGGGTGATTAAGGACAAAATAAATCAATACCGAGGTCTTATTAAACTCTACGGTATGTGCGTAGGCAAAAACAAAATCACTCAATACAAGATTTTGTTATTCTAGCTACCTACTCATTATATATTTGAGGCACATGAATTAAATGAAACCTTAGAGAGTAAATAAATTACTAGAACTTAGTTTTTTAGTAACCTTTTCAATTCTGAAGTTTAGCTAAGAGGCTCAACTCTAGGTAAGTACACAATTGAGTAATATGATATAATTATGTATAATATATTCTTTTTAATGTTACTTTTTATACCGCCCGGTAGGGTTAGGTTTGGCTAGAACATTAAAAGTAAAAAGCCAAAAAATATTTTCACAATTTAAAAAAATCAAAATATTAAAATAGTTGTGGACATTTTTACACAACATCTAGCCCCATACTAAGCATAGCTTGTACTATGAGAACCAGATGACTGATATACTCAATATAATACATTACATACATATTTTTTATTGTACATAGAAAATATCCAGAACAACCGCAATACATATTTGCAGATCGTACAAACATTTATCCCAAGGGGAGAATCAAACCCGCAACCTCCTGCGTCGCAAACGGACATTGGCCCGCCGCGCCACATCGGTCGTTTACTCCTTGTGGCTAAAACAAACCATGAAAAATAAAATTAAAAATAATCATGTCTTCGCATCATTGTTTTAGCGGGAGTTTGCTTCACTTATCACCTTCCCCTTCCCCTCAACTCTTTTAAAGAAAGCAAGCATTAGAAATCCTTTCCTTTCCTTTGAAAGAAGTCATAAACTGTAAGCGTCAATGTCACGATCATTGTGATTTGCAATACACGGTACGGGCCGGCTAAGCTTAAGATACGGCTCAACTTTAGAATGTGCATTCAACTTCTCAGAAGCCCACCTATTGATTTGAATATGTAAACTTACGTTTCTACTCTCAACTTATGGGCAAAGTGAACTCCGAGCACTTGAAGTTCGTGTAATATTTGTCGTTTCACGTTCAATCTCTGTAAGGATTTCCAGATCTACGAGTATACCTGAAAACTTTCTTACTCTCACGTGAGTAACCACAAACGGCGCTTAGCGTACCTACTACGATTTTTGTGTTTGACGTTATTAAAAAAAACACCCAAGTACGAGTCGGACTCGCACACGAAGGGTTCCGTACCATTATCTATGAAAAGATGGTAAAAAAATCCCGTTTGCTGTAGGAGAGCCCCCTTAAACATTTATTTTTTTCTGTTTTTTAGCATTTGTTGTTATAGCGGCAACAGAATTACATCATCTGTGAAAATTTTAACTCTCTGACTATCACGGTTCATGAGATATAGCCTGGTGACAGACGGACAGACCGACAGACTGACAGCGGAGTCTTAGTTATAGGGTCCCGTTTTACCCTGGGTACAGAACCCTAAAAAGAAAAGAGAAAGAAATAGAGGATGTCTACATTCAAGTACTACATTTGGTACATACCCAAAATTTGCAGTAGTTAGTATTCCATACGTGATAGGTTGCAGGCCCATCGCCGCTGCTAGAATACTAACTGGTTTGAGAGCATTAGCATTGCGCACATAAATTTTTCGAACGGAAAAATACATTTTATTTCGTATTATGTGTGTACAGTCATGGCCCAAGTTTGATCTTCAAAATAGTTCAAAACTTTGTTCAAAAGTTATATAGTTTAAATATGTGAACTTTACAAACCAGATATGTTCATTTCCTTTGACGCTAACCGTACTAGCTTATTTAAAAAAAAAACTG
Source organism: Electrophaes corylata (assembly GCA_947095575.1). NCBI lineage: Eukaryota > Metazoa > Arthropoda > Insecta > Lepidoptera > Geometridae > Electrophaes > Electrophaes corylata. The sequence goes on along the minus strand of OX352698.1, from coordinate 5,574,328 downwards.
AAACAACTTTACGACTCTCATGACCAGGCATGGTAAGTACCTACATCTTAGTTCCAAGAAGTGCCAACGTGCCAAAGCATGGACGTATCGATAAATAAAATTTGACATAAATTCTCGATAAAACGATGTTTTATGATAATTTATCGAAATTGGTATTGGTGGTCCTTGTGGTCCCTGTACACAGGGAAACCATCGATAAAACATGTCGAGGCCTATTTCTAAAAAATAAAAAATAAAAATAGTAGTAAAATAGTAGTAGTGGTAGTATAATAGTAGATAAAATTCGATGAATAGAATCAGTTTGTCGACCGAAGTTCTATGATCGCAGGCATCTTTCAGGACGTCTCAAGAGAGTATTCAAAGGTACTGTCCAAATATTACATTTGGCATGTACCCACATTTTGCACGTATTTGCTTCAATAATGCTATTCTTGTTATATTCAATCAGAACGAGATCGAAAAATCCATGAGGGGGATTTGGCGAAGCAGAAGAAGCGGTATTCTCGCGACATTCGACAGCTCCGTAAAGATATTACCACGCGGCGCGAAGAGCTTGGCGTGGCAGTCTACGGAGATAAACAATTCCTTAGGAATGCTTTTCAGGAGCACAGGCGACTGCAGCTCACATACATGAACAGCCAGGCTGATGTAAGTACATAATTAATAATAATAATAATGCTGGACAATCCACATAGCATCATCTAGCCCCGAGCTAAGGAGGGCTTGTGTTATGGGTACTAGATGACTGATATGCTTAATACAATACATTATTTACTTACATAGATATTTTTTATTATACATAGATAATACCCAAACACCCGGAATAAATATTTGCAGATCGTGCAAACATTATCCCAAGGCGGGAATCAAACCCGCGCACACATTAGTCGTCAAATCTAACTAACTAATCGTAACTAGGGTATCAAACTTCCAGCTCAGTTTAAAAAAAAACAAAATAATATAATACTAGTAGTTCATCGAGCAATATACCTCGCAAGCATAAATAACTTTAGTGAAAAAGAAATTAAAATAATTAAATGGCTTCACAACTTTAATATAACTTTAAGGCATGGTAGATATCCAGTCAGATCTCTTGGTACCAATTATCTACTGGTCTCCATAGTACACGGTATAATTAGTTTCGGGCTAGATGATTTTGTGTAAAAAATGACCACGAAATGTTAAGAAAACAAAAATTATTACTTACTTTTTTTCTTTTCCACACGAAGCCATGTCTATGTTCCATTGCTCCAGCTCTCTATTCAACCTCAACTCACCAGTAACATCTACTTTGTAAAAGACACTCATTTTAAATCTGAAACCAAAAGATAACATAAAGACATACATTTAAGACATAGATTTTAAAGGTCTAAGTAATACTACGAGTAATAGGCGCTTGAAGGCATTGGAAGGATTCGTTTTCTGTCATCATTGAAGGAATATTAGTTTTTTTAAATTCATTTGATGTGAAATTCTGATGGAACAATCATATACCACCTGATGCTTAGTGGTTACCATCACTTATAGTATAACAAAGCATTGCAAGCATGCACTGCTCTGTGTCCATCAACCTGAGGCATACAGCTGTTAAGCCCCATGTGGTTGTAATTGCACCGGCACTCACACCCTTCAAACCGGAACACAGTAAGCTGCTTGGCGGCAGAAATAGGCATGGTGGTAGTATTTCCTTGAACGAGCCCTTCACTAAGAGCTCTACTACTACTTAAGAAACATATAAACATAATAATAATAATAATGCTGGACACTTCACACAGCATCATCTAGCCCCAAGCTAAGCAGAGCTTGTGTTATGGGTACTAGATGACTGATATATTTAATACAATACATACATAGAAAATACCCAGTACACCCGGAATAAATATTTGCAGATCGTACAAACATTTATTCCAAGGCGGGAATCGAACCCGCAACCTCCTGCGTTGCAGACGGACATTCGCCCGCCGCGCCACATCGGTCGTCAGTCACTAAGTCAGGAATTGAATAACTTACGATTTTTTAAGAAAATTATGTGATATTCTAGTCCTCTTATGGTGTTCCGTTGGCTGCATCTATACTTTTCATAATTATGTGATGGTAGTTAAACGTAACGCTATCATATAAAAAAAGTTGCCTGAAGAATTTCTACTCACACTTATTATCCACGTAAACTAATATTCCCGTACTGTCCCTCGTCTCGGTCGCGCTACGACTGCTACGCTCGTAGCTAAAGATACTGTTACCTACGTAGCAGACCGCCTACGAGACGGTGACATTGAGACACAAATAATTATTCCTACCTCCTACTAGTTTTGCTATTGATAACTTATGTCCGATTTTTATATACGAATTTGGGTGTAAGTAGCGTCGTTTGTAGGATAATTTCTCATTTGTGTAATGTGTCCAGTTTTAAATTATATTATATTTTTATATTTTATTTTATAAGTCCGAATGCTCAAACGCATCTCAGATTTAAGCTCGTCTCAAGTCACGATTTTTTGACAGTTTGCAATGACATTCTGTCAAAAATTCGTCTTTTGAGACGTGATTGAATCTAAAATGCGTCGGAATATTCGGGGGTTAGTTGTACTAGTTTCTAATTTAATGTCTTTTTCAATTCAACTTTGTGAAATGTGGAATAGGTGTTGCTTTTCATTCATTCAACATTTTCTTTAAGGGATTCAACATCAAAGGGATTAAACCGGCCAAGTGCGAGTCAGACTCGCACAAAAAGTGTTCCGTACTATTATCTATAATGCAAACGGCAAAAAAATCACATTTGTTGTATGAAAATAAATGAATAAAATATTTATTTTATTCTATTTTTAGGGTTCCGTACCCAAAGGGTAAAACGGGACCCTATTATTAAGACTTCGCTGTCTGTCTGCCACCAGGCTGTATCTCATGAGCCGTGATAATTAGAGAGTTGAAATTTTCACAGATGATGTATTTCTGTTGCCGCTATAACAACAAATACTTAAAAAACGGCCAATTATATTAAAGTTATTATTTTTATTTCAGAGAGTGCTGGAAAGCATCCATCAAGAGAACTTCAATAAGAGGAAACAACTCGATAGAATAAGATATACGAAGAATAAGAAAATGGAAAAGTTTCGTCTTACTCAGGTTTTTTATTTCATTAAACTTTATTAAATGTGTAAATAGTCCTGTATTTGATCAAGTGTTACATTTTAGTCTCATCACCATCATCCGTGTAGGTTTTCGAGGGTCTGCAGTAGTCGATGTTCAGTACTCAAGAGATAGCACTAGTTATCTCCTGATGCGTATCCTTAGCGACCTTTTACATCTATAGAAGGGTTCTATTCTAAGCCACGGCCAAGTTAGTTATTCTAAGAGTCTAATAATGGACTGGCCTCCACCTTAGGCTGCATCTACACAATCCGTGTGATGGCAGTTTGTTTAAAGCTCAGTTTGTTTTAATCTTTTTTTGGTTATGGGTTCGATTTCCAGCAAGAGCAAACCTTTGTGTAATAAAAGTATTATCCTGTTAAATCTGTATTATCCTTATGTCCTTGAGAATGTGTCGCCGCGGTGCGTGTAAATAATAATGTAGCTTCTTGCTGTAGCTAGGGCCCAGGTTATAAGGCAATCACTAGGCTGATTTACTTATTCTAAATTGTAGGTTTTGGGTTCGATTTTTACCAAGGATAAATGCAACGTGTATTAATTATAGGTGTTTGTTCCGTGCCTGGGTATCATATTGTTTTAAAATATGTTTTTGCAAGCTTATTATTGTGCCCATGTAAATTATTTACCATATCACTTTTGTAATATGTTTCAGTTAGAATCCGCTGAACTTCGTGATCGGCTTTTATACGAAGTGGGGGGAAAGTTACCGGCTGAAAAGAAAGAACAGGCTGTGGCCAACTATGTTCAGCGAGCAAATATAAAAAAAAATGCTGCTTTGGCCATCAAAGTCATGTATAAGAAAATTCTCGATATACTTAAAAAGGTAGTTTTTATATTAAGAACAACTTATAGTTATAAAACTTATACCTAAAGAATTCGTTTAATAACCCTCTAGTGTTGGCAGTGGGGGAATTACGAAACAAAAGAAAATATCGCATCTCCAAAACGCACCCATATGTTTTGGACTACAACATGACGTAGCTTATTGTCAATCACAATTGACAAGCTATCGCAAAGTTACGTGGTCTACAGCTAACGAATAATATAGGTATATAATTATAGCGCTACATGCGCTATAGAATTCCTATGAATCAACATATAAAAGTATTTTGGGCTTTGAATAGGAGTAATAAAGTTTGTATGGATCGCGAATACTCGTAAGAAATTCCACTAATTAGGTACGTAAAAACCAAAAAAATATGTACTAACGACCGGTCGCATAGCTCAGTGGGTAGTGGCTTGTTCTGCGCTGTAGGTTCTGAGTTCAATTCCCTTCCAGAACAACCAGCATACAAATCTAAACATAGATGTTAGTTACGTGTCAATATTTAAATTGTATTCTTAAAAACTGTCGTTTCAGACAGGCCGAGTTTTGACAATCTAATACTAGATTCAATCTCGTGTCAGCTCCCAAAAGGTACGAGATTGGGCTTGATTTCCGTAAATTATGTACAAGCTTAATTTAATTTGGGGCTAGAAGAAAGTGCAAAATGAACACCAAATAATAGTTGATTACCTTACAGGATTCATCATACTTCACCGTGGTCTTAGAAGCCCTGAAACTTGACTGTAGAGCTCAAGGTAAATGTCTGATGGGAGCAACGGAAATGGGTCAACTTGCAATGGAATATCTCGATGACAGAAAGTTCGAGTTCAGCAAATTGGAAAAAGAGATAAAAGCTAACATGAAAGAGAGGGAGCGAACACTAAAGTTGGCGAGACGGGAGGTAGCCTTTTTGACAGATTCATTTCCGGATCTTATACGGAAAGAGGTAAGCATCGACGAATAACTTATGTTCGGTAATAAATAAACTTTAGGATATGAAAACTTATTCTAGGACTCGCATTTATAAACTAAGCCTTAGTATAGCTAAGCTTATTTAAAAAGGGGTTTACGCAGCACGGTAGCGCCTTTGATCTCTAAGTACTCATGCAAAACTTTTTGAGAATATCTAACGAGGGTAATCAGAGGTACGTCCAAATACTATACTTAGTATAACGTTTTGGCGGATTATATTATGTATTATATTAACTAAATCAATCAGATCATTGCTTGGCTTTCAGAGCACTGGTAGAGTAATGATTAGATTAGTTACTTAGGTCATGGGTTCGAATCTAGTCGAGCACCGATAACTCTTCTATTTTGAAAATGTATTGCACTCTGCCAGTATTCTCGTACTGTTTTTAGTATTTTGCCGTTTTTACTCATTTTTTTATAAGATAATTATGTATTCGTACATGTTTATTTTATAGTGAATTGTCGATATTTATGCTAAAAACACGGAAAAACGAACAAAAAGTGTTGATTTTTTGGAATAATGGTATGAATGCGCAGTTTCAGTTTCCGGAAGTAGTCTTATTACATCCGGTATACTATTCATCATCCTGCAATCTTTGGTACTTTCACAGACATGAAATTCGATTCGATGTTGAGAGTGGAGTAAAAGTTCAATAAAATTCACTTCAACGTTCTTTGACTGACTTTATTCAATTTGACGTGTTATGACGGAAATAGGTAGTAGGATCGCAATAGGTGCATTGGTGGTTTAGTTCTGGTTCGGGTTTGAATCCGGTTACAATTAATATTTAGATACTCAAAAAGTAAGTCAGCTCACCAACTGGTTTCATGAATATTGCCCATTTAATTTCTGATGAGGACTGGTTAAAATGTCAGGATGAACTGGCGCTTAGATTCACCTAGATTTAAGACGTTTCAAGATGATCCCTGCGGATATTACTGAATAAATGCTTTTTGACTTTGACTTTGACTTTGATGGTATAAGCGCTGGGTACCTCGATATATTAAGCGCGATAAAAAATATTTTTTATACAGTTTCTCCAAGATGGTATTGCATATTTTCATAAAACTAACAATGATTGTTTAACTGATATAAGTGGATTAGAAGTGCGTTATTTTTTTCTGCATAGTGTTTTCTAAATTGTAGCGAAAAGTTCCGGTTCTTTCATGTTCCGGTTTCCGAGTGTGGGGTCCGGCGAAATTACGGGCACATGAGGCTTGACACCGGTATGCCTCAGGTTGATGAACGCAGCGCAGTGCATTGTAGGGCACGTTTCTAACGAACGTGACCTACAAGGTCATTGCCTTTATTATAGGTGATGTAAGTAGTTATACTTACATCACGTGGGCAATATGCTAACTTAACTAAATCAAAAGGGCTGTCAGGAGAAGTACTTCGTCTGATCGTAAATTCATTGATGTAATTTGTTTATACAAAATATTATGAACAATATTTTACTTGCAGCCTTATACTTGCCGCTACTCCTCTAATGTGTTAGTAGCACTCATCAACTCTCAGTCTCTCAGAACACATATAAAAACTGTTACTGACTACCGATTGTTCCCTAATACTAATAAAAATAATCTTTGTTCTGACTGACTGGCATATAGACAACGCACAGTCTAAAGCACTGGTCGTAAAGACTTGAAATTTAAAGGGTATATTCGTTTTGGTGTGTAGAGGTGTACTAAGAAAAGAATTACCGAAATTCAACCTCTAAACTGGTCCAGCGGGGGTTGAAATCTGTATGAAAATAACTTCACCCGTAGACATAGAGTAATAATAATAATAATGTTGGACAATCCACACAGCATCATCTAGCCCCAAGCTAAACTGAGCTTGTGTTATGGATACTAGATGACTGATATCATCAACTCAAAGCCCCTGGTTGCTCTTCAATTTTCTACGAGAAGCCGTTCAAAGTGTAGTCAAGCAGCTTATGAAATGCGTTACTTCCTGTCAATATCAGAAAAGCTACGTCGTTGCCAATCTTAGAGCATAAATCTAATAACACTGTGCATAGAGTATAATCTTTTAAGACTTGCACTGCTTAAATTAAAATATATGTATGCCTATGTCCCAGCAGTAGCCTATATTCTACACACTGTTAATGAATGTGTATATTAGTGATACCTTCTTAGGGTTCCGTACCCCCCAAAGGGTAATACTAAGGCTCCGTTGTCTGTCTGTCCGTCTGTCACCAGGCTGTATCTCATAACCCGTGATAACAAGCGAGTGAAATTTTCACAGTTGATGTAATTCTGAGGTCACTAAAACAACAAATACTAAAATGTATGTAGGTAATGTAATGGATCTCGTGTCTGAAATAAAGATATATTATTATTATTATAAAAAACGGAATAAAATAAATATTTATGCGGGCTCTTATACAACAAACGTGATTTTTTTGCCGTTTAACTATAGATAATTGTCCGGAATCCTTCATGCGCGAGTCCGGCTCGCACTCGGCCAGTTTTGTATTTATTTTCCCTATACCTGTAAAATATATTATTACTCGAGTAACTTGGTTCTAAGAGATCGGATATTTACCATTCATGGGAAATAAAGTCGTAAAGCTATTTCTTCTTTCTTTCTAATTTAAGTGTTTAATATTTGTTTCGATTGCGAACATTAAAATATATGTGTACGTTTGAATATTTTTAGCGCTAGGTTTGTACAAACTTCAACCCACGCTGCATGCGTTTATTCGAGAATTTCTACGACCAGTGATTTAGGCTGTGCGTTGTCTACATGTCAGTCAGTCAGTCATTCAAGACTAAGATTCTTATAACTGGTATAGATTATTACTACGTCATAGTGATTAAAACTCCCAAAAAAATTACTTTAAAGCCAATTCTAACTCTCCTCCAGAGTACAAATTAAATCTTCACAGGCCAGGTAAACACAATCTAATCTCGCAAACAGCTTACTGCATTTTTTCGAAAACCTATCGCGTTTCCGTAGACGCGTTCGCGTTAATTATGTTCCCGGCTTAGGCCCCAGGCGGCCTGCAAGATCGTTTACACGAAGCGGTGACTTGTGATAGCTAATTAACTAGCAGTAACATCAAGTGAAATTCTTACTGCATTTTCTAGGTAGGTGAAAACGTAGCAAGTGCTTCAAAGTAGCAGCTGCTTTGTGATTTTTCGGCTAGTATAAAAATAAATCCTAACGAAAATTCAAAGGGTTAGGCCGCGCTCACTTTGGATGCGAATTATATCGTACGTAAACGTATGAACACTGTTCGTACGAATTGAGTGCGCACACTGAATACGTTTTTCTCCGTCAAATAGACAGAGTACCGGTGCTAGCGTATACGTGAAGTCCATTATTGATGATGAACGCACGAACGCGTAATAAAATCCCAACAAGTTCGGATTGATTTCGGACGTCGGACTTGCACGTACGTATACGTACGACTAACTCGCGCGCAGTGTGAGCACTTTCATAGTACTCAGAAAGTCGAGAATGTTCGTGCGTGTTCGTACGTGTCTGCACGAATGGAATTCGTAAGAAAACGTATCCAAAGTGAGCGCGGCCTTAAAGGTAGATATTCCTTTAGATCTCTTAGTGGGTACTGGGAACTCGAGTGGGTACTCGAGATTCTTCGAGGATATCTAAGGGGAGTGTCAGAAGTATGTCCAAACATTACATTTGGTACAAACTTACATTTTTCGTCACAATGGTTTCATTCGCCGTTTGAGAGCACTGCCATTGCGAATATACATTTTTCAGAACAGAAAAATCCCTTGGTGCACGACAGGATTCGAACCCACGACCTTAGAATCAGAAGGCGGGGTCACTTTCACTAGACCACCGGTGATTTTTAGAGCACCTATTAAAGCTAGTAGTTTACCCAACACTGAGATCTCGCAATGTCTTTGTGATTGACTCTGAGAGACGAAGAAACAGATTGAATTTAAATTGAAAATTCAATTTGCATTTAGCTGCATCAAAAAGCAATCTAAACTGGAATGCGAAGTTATTAAAACCCAGAAAAAGAAGCTCACGTTACAGTCAGTGGTTTTTAAATTTTTAAATTTTTATTTTATCTCCAAAACTAAAAATCTATTGATTTGACACACCACTTCTTTTAAAGCCCTATATCAACCCTTTGTCCGATTTAATTTATATGTTTACTAGCGGCCGCCCGCAGCTTCGCCCGCGCAGCAGTTTTTTCCCGTTCCCGTTATTTTTTCGGGATAAAAAGAAGCCTATATGTTAATCCAGGTTACAATCTATATCTATTCTAAATTTCATCCAAATCAGTCCACTGGTTAGAGCGTGAAAGAGTAACAAACATCCATCCATCCATCCATCCATCCATACTTACTTAGGATAAGGCATCGGTGGTGCATTGGAGCGACTTCGCTTTTTTATCTTAAGGTCATGGTTTTGAATCCAGTCGTGCACCAATAGATTTGGTCTGTTTGTTCTCAAACGGTGTAGGAAAACATCGTGAGGAAACAGTTAGTATTCTAGCAGGGGCGATGGGCTTGCAGCTTGTCACGAATCGAATATCAACTACTGAAAAATTTTGTATGTACCAAACATAATGTTTGGACGAACCTACCTTTGACTATCTCCTTAGATATCGTCAAAGAATCTTTGGTAGGTAGGTGTTATGTATCCATAAATAAATGTCCACATATATTTATTTATTATTATTTGCTCCTTGTGTAACCGAAACTTTGTATAGCTTGGATATTTTACGTGAATTTGTGTAAGTTCGCTGTGGAACTTATAAATGACTCAATGTAGCTGTAGAGTATTTCACACGGCACGGAAAATGCAATGAATGTCGCCTTGTTAAAAGTAGAAACGGCAACGTAAAAGTACCAATTTGAACTGAACAACAAGTATGTAGCGTTGGAACTTTTAAACAAAATCTCTTACTTGCTTACTTAGCTATTTCCTTGCTTGCTAAAAAAACTGTATTTATTACAACTTGTATTAGTTGTGTTTTCTATCGTAAGATATCTGCAGACGGGTTGCAAGCAATCAAGAGATAGATCAACTGATCTTTTTTTTCCACCGCTGTTGGAACAAGCATTTTGTCTCACCTGATGTTAAGTGGTAAGCATCACCTTTAACAAAGCATTGCCTTGTAGGTCACGCAAATTAGATACGTGTCTTACAATGCGTCCACCAGTCTGAGGCATACCAGGTGTAAAGCCTTATGCGCGTGTAATTTTGCCGGCACCCACACCTTTCAAACCGAAACACAGCAATGCGAACATCACTAGGTACTTGGCGGCAGAAACAGGTACGGTGGTAGTACTTCTCCAAACTAATTGAAAGCGTCTCGAAGACACGGGACGCTTTCAACGGGACGCTGCGACGCAGTAATTGGAGCCTCTGAATGAACTTTACCAACTCTTAAGGCCCGCTTGCACAACCAAAACAAACATGTTTTGCATCAGCGTAATAGCAACTTAATTTTCCTTGTGCAAGATTGTAAACTTAATTAGCTTCCTAAATTCATTTATGGGCTCGCTAAATATATTAGCGATCGTTGTGCATGCGGGCCTGACTATGAAAAGTCACTATAAAATGACGGGAAATATAAATACCATCTATTACAAGGTTTTTTCCATGTCTTCTACACCTCAATCTGATCATCGATCTACGTAGGATTACCGACGACGGTATACAATTCTTCTCAATTGCAGCATCTCCTACAAAGTTTGCTGGTTAACCGCAATCTTTTCTCATATTAGCTAAGTGGTGCGTTTAGAAGTTTCAGGTTTAGAAGTTTACGTAGTTGGAGGCATGTTATATTTATGCAATGTCAGAGTTGACTTCCCGTAAATAGAGGCACGATTGAATTTATTCAATCGTGCCTGGACAACCTGGACTCAATTCTGTCTGGGACAGGATTTTAGATGGAGCTTGCTCAACACCTATTCCATCCTCACAGCTTAGTCAGCCCATAGGAAAGACATGGTTCATTCTAATGGACATTAGGTATATTCATGGACAAATTTTAGAGTATATTCGCCTTAGTGCGTAGAGGTGTACTAAGAAAGGAATTCCCAAAATTCAACCCCTACACGGCTATAGCGGGGGTTGAAGTTTGTTTGAAAATAACTTCAAACAGACGAAGATGCGCGCGTTTCGCTAGTTTTGAAATATTTTTTACTTAATTGGTATTATGTGCCTTTTGCAGGAGGCTACAAACCTTGACGATTTATATGAAGACGAGGACGCTGGCAGCCAGCACTCAGTGCATTGGGAACTGGAGGAGGTGATGGGCATCTGTAAGCGGCTGCAAAAGGCAACTCTAGTGTCTTCTTTCGATAAGATCCTTCTTAGGTCAGTACGCGGTATCATCTCAAGCACACATACCTATATCCTTTTAATTTAGCTGTGTTCCTAATATCAATTAACATTAACATTATCAGTATCAATAATCGCCTGTAGAAGTCTGCTGCTTGACAGAGGAGGATATACAGCAAGACGAATGTAAAAATATGTGCATGCCTTTTTCTGTAGCTGGTTTTGCAAGTTCACTGTGCAGTTACATTCATGCATGTGTGTTCCCGGCTTTTGAAGTAAGAGCGTACCCGTTTCGTGTTCAAAGCAAAGTTAAAGTGTTTCGGGTAACTACATCGCTGCATTTCATTGTTAAAACGTAAACTCTGTGGATAAAGTTTTGGATTTGGTAGAGATATTCTGTACAGTTATGTCTATAATTAACTTTCCGCACCTTATAATTGGGATACTTAGGCAATATCAGTCAGATATTATTATGCGCGGTTGTGAAAAGCGATTCTATTACTCGTAAATATTTTTTAGCGTCTATACAGTGTAGGCTTTAGTGGAAATAGGTTTAACAACTTCCGAAAAAGTTCATTGCATGTTCAGATTGGAACAGACAACCATTAGGATCGAAAGGTGGGGTCACTTCCTCTGGACCGGTGCTGTTTTTTCTTCGTTCAGACCTTCAGTGCTCCGCTTATACTAATATATTAATTTTGTCTCAGACTCAAAGAGCAACGCTATCAAACGGAACGCCTCATGATGCAGTTAACGTTGAATAGTGCAAAACGGGACGCACTCATCGAAGATCGGAAGCATGCCATGGTGATGCTAGACACGCTCAAGAATGTCGGCCAAGAAAGGACAGCGCAGTGAGTATCTAGGTGCTAGAGCCGAAAAATATAAAGGAACTTTCCTTTATATTTTAGAATACGCACTATATTTTTCAGTTCTTAGTTGTTTTATTCAGTGTGATTGAGCCACATCTATCAATTGACTTCCCGCGATCCTAACGATTTCGCCAGTCCATCGGGTAGGAGGACGTCTTACGCTTCGTCTTCCGGTTCGTGGTCGCCATTCGAGAATCTTTATTTCTCAGTGGTTGTCGGTTATACGAGCTATATAATATATAATAAAGCAAAATCAAGTGGTGGCGACGACAGAATGGTGGCAGGACGGCAAAGACGGCGCGCGTTTCTCCCCACACAATTTCTTTGATAATATAAGTATCTAGTCATAGTAACAATAGAAAGATTTTGCAAATATAACACAATAGAGGCTTTGTACTGAGAAACCTTAAAAAAAAACTATAGCAAACCTTTTATAAGAGGCTTACGAACATTTCAATTTTATTAGTTTTGTTGACAGCATATACTAAATACTTATTGATTGAAGAAAACTCTTTAAAAAAATAGACGAGTGTAAAACAGGCAAAAAGTTTGAATAAACCTGGTCATGCAAAGGGTAAAGTAATGGTAAAAGACATGGGTATTACTTTAAAATTTAATAAATAGACAATAGATTTACATCAAAAATATCTAAGTAAGTACATACATCGCATGCACATTACTACAGAAAGTAGAAAAGCCTGAAATGTAAACGGGTCCCATTAAGATTAGATTTTGATATAAAATAAAATTGTAAGTTGATTAACAACGTTTATAATTTTTAATTTTAAGCCAAGTGCGATGTGACTTACTTATGCTGATCGATCACATACGAATATACCTACCTGAATGCTTAAGTAAAGTAATTCAACTAGCAATTGTAAGCTAGAACGTTGACATTGGTTGTAATCAACGCTATAGAATCAGGCACGTGATTTAGGCACGTGTGCTAAGATCACCTTGCCTTCTTAACGTAGACACAGATATGAAATATTAGGTGCTTGCTCATGTCGCCGAAGCATTTTCACAATTTGGCAAACAAGAAACTAGTTTTATTAATAAAATATTCCGTAGCAAAAGACATAACACACATTAATCAATTAAATCAAAAATCAAAATGTTTATATTCAGAAATTACAAGTTATTACATAATTCATTGGGATCTCTTCTTGTAAGTCGTAAGACCTGTATTAGGAGAGTCCCCTCTTTTCTGTGGTTCAACAGGGTCTTGTAAATCTAAAACTACATTAGTTTTATTAAATCTATATAAACAATAATATCTAATTGGAATTGGTGTAAAACTAAGTACAGTATGTTTATTAATATAGTGTACTGCCTGTTATAAATGATATAAAATATTTCTTAGGTTTTTACTAAAGTATTATGAAAAAAATATATATATTAGGCATATACAGAATTAATATTAAGATGGCAGCAAGTCGGTCTAATGAAAGAGCCAAGATAGCTTTATCTGAATTTAACAAATAGGCCGATTACGCTAAAACTTCGCAAAGGTACGTGCCAAGTACTTACCTCACCAAGTTAGTAGGGCAAGGGCAAGTTTAACACATATGTTTACTTTACCTCCGAATCAATCGCAATGCAAACTACACAAAGATATTGTGATTTCAGTTCGTGGCAAATTAGTATATTAAATCCGTTATCCGTCTATATTTTTATTATAATCTATTTGTATTTCAAATTTTTTTAAAAGCTTTAGTTGCTTTCACTACGCATCGCAGTTGGCCTGGTTATCTCCATTTCATTGGCTGATTGAAACGCGCTTAAAGAGATGAGAGATTATCGAACAAAGTACGACCCGCGGTGAACTAACGTATACGGGGTATGTAAATATCAAAAACTGCTGAAAAGACTCGCGTCACCGACGTTGATAAAAATGAAAACTGCAGGTAAAAATTTTATTCACGCCTCGAGAATATAACCTGTGTTTTTTTCGTTCGTGCTATTTGGTTTTCAACGGAAATCAATAGTAGACCAAAAAAAAATATTTTTTGTACTGATAAAGTGGTATGCAAAGTTTTTTTTTATACAGCTTGCTGATGAAACAAGCAGATGGCCCACCCGATGTTAAGTGGCTACCATCACCTTTAACAAGCATTGCCTCATAGGTCACGCTCGTTAGAAACGTCACCTACGATGCACTACTCTGCGTCCATCAAAGTATTGCAAAGTAATAAGACCTACTCATAATATGCCTGATTATATACATCTTTAAGTATCTTATATAGAGTCTACGTATTGGTGCCGTGCAAAATATTTATATTAATTTATTTTCGCAACGCAAACTGTAACGTCCTATTTTTTACAATAAACACTTGTTTAGCCCTAAGAAAATTTACGCCATAAATGCCGGCTACGATCCGCGCGCCGAGTGATGATAGATGCCTTATTATGATGCACTGCTCTGCGCCCATCAACCTGAGGCATACAGATATTAAGCTCACGTGTTTTTCACCGGCACCTATAGCCTTCACAGAAAGCTGCTTAGCGGCAGAAATAGGCATGGTGGTAGTACTTCACTGGACGAGCCCTTTACTAAGAGCCCTAATACTACTAAAACAGTAGTTTGTATCACGTGCATATAGTTAGTAACAAGCATTCAAACATCTCATCATCATCATCATCATCAACAACAGCTTGTTGAAGTCCATTGCTGGACATAGTCCTTTCTCATACGTTTCCAGGAAGAACGATGTTGGGCCCTTTTCATCTAACGACTTCCCGGGTCATAACAAGGTCGTCAGTCCATCGGGTAGGAGCGTCCAACGTCTCGTCCACCGGTGCGTGGTCGCCATTCGAGAACCTTCATTTCCCAGTAGTTGTCAAACATCTAAATATTCACAATAATAGAGTTAAATACTCTCTAGTAGCTACTAACGTATACCCATAACTTACCTATAATTTATAATACCTATAATTTACATGACGTTAGCATCATAATCGTATTGTGTTGACATTTGAATTACATTGCGCGGTATCTATATCGCTTTGCTCTTTCACTCAATAAAAACAGTTTGCTTATGAACCTATGGTTACAGTTTTTGCGGGTGCTCTTTACATCGTGTTTGTTTATTTTATTCAGGAAGCAAAAAATAATCAAAAGTACTGAAGTGTGTTGCAGATACTCCTTACATGCACGTAGATACGTGCTAACAGATTATAGATATAGCATTGATTACATTACAAGTTAAACTAGATAACTACATACTAGCTACATAAATACTAGCAAACAAATTTAAATAAAAGTAATAAAACTAGTGGTTAGCAGTTGAGATAATTACTGTAGCGTTCATGTATAAATGTGCAGAGGTACATGAATCTGAATATAAGGAAAGAGCTAGTAAGTGTATAAATGTCTGGGAAAGATATCTTAACAACCTAAAAATCACTATATTGTTACCCTGAGTTACTCAGTGTCTTCATTGGGTCAGGCTAAAAAGCCATTTGAGAGTTTTACTTCTGCATTTATTTTGTAGTTAGAATGGGGGTATATATTTATTTGGAGTTTTATTCTGTGGTTTATAAATGAGCTGCTGTGATTTGCAGCTCAACCTTGCAGACTTGCAGACTCGACCTTTGCTTACATGTTTTGAAGCTTGGAGCATACTATAGCACTGTGTGTCTTCAGAGGGTTTTTAATGCAGTATAAATGCACGCTGCAAAAACTAGGGGCACTTATCGGCGAAGCTAGCTTTTGCTGTTTTTGAAAAGGCTCAAAATTGTTCTTCTTGGAAATGTATAAAGAGAGGCCTAAATGCATAAAATCTAGCTGTGGAGTTCTACAGACTTTTGATCTATTAATTAATTAAGACGGGTCAACGCCAGATACACTAACTAATTAATTCGGTTTTAAAATAAGATTATTTAATAACAACAAACAATAATTTGCAAAGAAAACTGTATAATAAAAATATGCAATAGACTATTTTTAGTCATCTTCTGATTAATCATAAAATATATAATTGCATTTTTGTTCACCGGTTTTGCAGTCTGTTTTTGGCAAGCAAATAAACATTCTAATCTTGACATACACACATTTCATGCCTTTTTCAGGTACACGTACGTTCATCGCCGATGTAAAAATGCTGATTCCGCAAGGGCCGGGTTCATTTGGGTCTCGTTTGCTCATGTTTAATTTTACACCACAATCGTGAAAATTGTCAACTTATGCCACCAAAAACCTTCAGCGGTTAAAAGTTGACATCAAATACAATTATACTTTGTCTTAGTCTGAGCTTAATCTTTATAATAATGCAACAGCAAACATAGCGGGGAACAGAGCGGAGGTGCGTTGAAAGTTTGATATTCCTTACATTTTTAGGTTTTTTTATTAAGGTTTTTTATCATTTGGCCTAAACTTTAAGTTATTAAAAAGCACCTAGCTCCGTAACGTCATATAAAAGTTGTAAGTAAATAAATTATTCGGACGTATTATTGTACAAAATCGATTTAATGTACTTTTTTTAATATCAATGAAATTTTTTTTCAAAGTCCGTGACATGAAAGTTTAAATTTTTTTTTCACCTTTTAATTTAAAAGAATCTGTAAATATAATAATTGCTTTTTTGTTTGTTTACATTTTTTTCTTTGGCATCGCTGAATAGACTATAGACAGAATATTTGTTTTGGAGGTTCGTTATTTGTCAAAACAATCCTAAGTTTGACAAAATGCATCTATGTATCTATGTGTATGTGGATTGTCCAGCATTATTATTATTATTATGATGTAGAACAATACTGTGCATCTTGTGGCATAACGCTTGACAATGAGCACGCCGCTCCCGTCAACGCCCGGGGTGATTCGTTGTGCAAATAGATACACACCAGAGGTCCCATGTTAAGAATCGTTCGAGAAGCGCAATCAGGTGAGATGATTTAAACGATCTAACCACCTTCGTTTTGCATCATCTCGCTCGATTGCATTTTTCGAGCATGTGGCAGTGACCGCTTGGAATTTATATAATGTTCGTTCGATATTTAACCTCACACTCATATGTACCAACCATTTTCGGTTGAACAGTTTTGAAGCATATTTTTTTCACTCAGCGTAATAGGTGGAACGGACGAAATTCTTTACTTTCTTTCAAAGACATCTAAACTGACTAACCGAATGTCAAAAATATACATAAAGCTATTTTTTTTATAGTCTGTAGCACGCGGTCTATGGATGTTACTGATAAAACACTACCAAATGTCAGGTTATTATTTCAGTGTGATACAGAATTCAATTATTGTTATACAAAGGCATACTTATCAAGTTGTTAAGACCAAAAAAGCTTGCATCTTTGTTTTATTGAATTTATTTGCATCATTTATTTTTCCAATGTTCTTAGAATAGTCACACAGGAAAAAGCTACAAATAATAAGTCAGTAGGTATATACAGTAACATTCTAAGGGAATCTTTGTTAGTTATTATTATAATTATAAAACTAATATATTTGCATGAGCATGCGAGAATACCATGAGTATCCCTGTATTGATATAACTTGTGAAAGTTATTGAAACCTTCCGAGAATAGACCCAGCTTGGTTTTTGTTTGTATTTGCTATTTGATCTGTGGTTACTACTGGAATCGGAAGCGAGGCGACGTTACGGAGGAGCTCATAGCAAACTGAACTTCCTGTTCAATAACGGTGGTAATCCTGATTCCACAAGAATCGAACATATTGTGTTTCAGTCACAATCACCTTACCACTACACAGTCAGCTACTTCAGAAACTTCTCTTTGCTTTATAAAGTCGGCTAGTTAATAGGTGTGCACCGAAAAAAAATCCTACTAATGTAGCAATCAGCTACGTATTGATACTATAATGACATTGCTACGAACACTACCGTGTGCTACGACGCGTAGACATACTACGACACGTAGACGTGCTACGACTTTCCAACTGTAATCTGTACTCCACTTTGTTAGTGGAGGGCTCGCTTAAAATTTCGTAATAATTATTTTATGGCTATCAATAATTGATTACTGCAATTAACGTAATATTTTTCCTAGGGGACCCCAGTTCCCGGCCGACCAAAGTATGGTCCGACAACATTGGTAGGAACTCGGTGAATGGAAAAGGCTCAAAATCATAGTTCTAGAAACGTGTATCTATTTTCAGCAGATGACATCTTCCAGCTGTTAATGATGATGATCCTAACATTTCTTCAATCTCTAGAGCACTAGTGTTATATTCGGCACAAGTCTACTTGCAGGTAGATTTAATAAAATCTTAACTAATAAAGTTTTGACATAAATTTGCATACCTTGTCACTTTGTTCTCAAACACTTCTAAAGGTATGCAATAACAATCACGAAGTGCAGAAGGCCACATGATTATGAAGCTTAAGTTTTAAATCTTTTAAACTATGAAGGGAGGAAAAGTCAACCATAGTAAACCACCAGTACTCTGACTATGTAAAAGGTCTTCTCCGTGGTAGTAGAGTATGGTGTGAAATTGCACCATGATGAATTAAGATGCAAGAAAACTCGAAGAATTGGAAATAAATAAATATCGACACACGTTTACATAACATTTTCTAGCCCTTAAATCAGTATCAACTTATCCTTATATAAGCTAAATGTAGATAGTTCATTCATCTGGAGAATCTTAGTTAGAATCGGAGGCATTCATTTTATCGATCAGTGTGAGCATTATTTTACAGAGTTTGGAGTTAATCTTCATTCATATTCCAGCAGTTTCTTCCAGATTCCGTATTTTTCTTGTTTATTTGTATGTTATAAAGTAGCAACATAATACTTTGAATGGAAACAAGTTTAGAACTATAATTTGTTACTAATGTTGCCGTTTAAATATGATATGAGTAATTTATTTCCAAAGAAATTACAGCTACTACAAGTATATAATTGGTATGTATAAAATACACATACAACAGTTGAGCTATCTACAGACGATCTAGAGATAGATAACCTGATCCATTAGTGCCAATTGGAAGCGTCCCCAAAACACAGGCTGCATTGCCACGCTAAATGACAATACTGATGCACTGTGCCAGATACTCACCAGCTTTTGGTTTTATTATTATTAACTATGATTAACTAGCTCACCCGACAGACGTTGTCCGGTCTTAATTATGAATATTGAATTCTCTGTCAGTTCTATGTCAAACGTCATAAGGTTATATTAAAAAAGTTGATGTTGTCCAAAGCGCTAAGGTTAGATTAGAAGGTGGTTAAGTATTCTTAAATTTTCTAATTTTCCGCACTATTTTCTTAATTTTTTCTTTCATAAGAACCTTCTGATAATAACAAACACAACAAAAAAGAATTGGTCCAGCCGTTCACGCGTACCTAATGGCGTGACCAAGGGAAATAAGGATTTTTTTTTATATATACAGATAATATTACTATTTCTAAAGTAAACGCAACGCGAGTAAAATCTATAATCTCTAATGATAGATATGTTGCAGCATTATAGCAAACTTGCTACTTTACTTTCACGGGGTCTTTCAACTGGCCATTAGTCCTTTTCAAAGATATCGTATGGCAGCCGGGTAACTGATCTAAAAATCCCAGATAAGCGACAGTACGGGGTTGTTTTGTAACTGACTACATCATTAAAGTTCCTTTGTGTCTTCCTCATATAACACTGGTATTCTTTCAGCGCTTACTAACATAAAATGTTGTGATTGCTAAGAAAGTATTCGTAACATCAAGAGAGTAGCTACCTGTGCTTGAATACTTGTAAAAGTAACGCATAATTAGTGCTGGAATGCCGGCGTGCCTCTTTTTTCGTTCAAGTGTTCTTTATACAACCAGCCGCTGCACCCTTTTTTAAGTTAAATGTCGAGAGTTTCGTGTAATTTGAGACTGTAAAAAAGAAGCTTAACATCAAACGTCATGCTTACC
Organism: Electrophaes corylata; assembly: GCA_947095575.1. Lineage (NCBI taxonomy): Eukaryota > Metazoa > Arthropoda > Insecta > Lepidoptera > Geometridae > Electrophaes > Electrophaes corylata. Next base: position 5,554,357 of record OX352698.1, on the reverse strand, counting down.
AACCAAAAAAGTAAGCTCATTCACATTAACTTGTCCTTAATGTCAATGAGCTTACTTTTTTGGTTATTTTTGACTCGCTGGTGGAACAAGCAGATGTCCCACTTGATGTTAAGTGGTTACCATCACCAATAACAAATCATTGCCTAACGGGTCATATTCGTTAGGAACGTGCCTTACGACGGACTTCTTTGCGTCTATTAACCTATGTAAGGCATACAGGTGTCATTAAACCTTATGTGCCTGTAATTTCACCTATACTCATAAAAATCAGTCAAAAGATAAACAATGCTTAAACTGTTGTATATCTTTATTATTATTTAAATAACGTTTGGACTGACGACATTCTTAAGAATCGCGGGATGTCGATGGATGGAAAGGTGTCAAAGTTGTTCTTCCTGGAAACGTATAGAGGAGTTGCCAGCAGTAGACATCTATGGCCTGTTGATGATGATGATCGTTTATAAGTATGGAGGTTTTGTTTCTATTAAGCGTGAAAAATATAAAAATACTAGCGGCCGCTCGCAGCTTCGCCCGCATGGCAGTTTTTCCCGTTCCCGTTATTTTTACGGGATAAAAATAACCTATATGTTAATCCAGGTTGCAATCTATAATTACTCCAAATTTCATTCAAATCGGTCCACTGGTTAGAGTGTGAAAGAGTAACAAACATAGTAGGATAGTTGTGTGAACAACATCTACCAACTTTAGAATCTTGGTAAATTGTTGTACTGAATGCGTTTCGTACTTTGGCCGGATGTAATTTATATTCTGTTGGAACCTGCGGCTGCCGCCTTGAGCATGGTTAGTAGTTTTAAATTGAAGTCAACTTATCCTTTTAAGTATTAGTTGTTTGCAAAGTGAATTTATGATGTGCTCCAATATCCACTTTGAGATCCATCTTTACCTTAAATTATATCATTTTAGTTATCCACGTAATTGCAAGTCCCGATGTACCCGTTTAGGGGTTGAGTTTTGGAAAATCCTTTCTTAGTACACCTCTACGCACCAAGACGAATATACACTGAAAATTCCAAGTCTCTACGACCAGTGGTTAGGCTGTGCGTTGCTGAGTCATTAAAATTCTCGAATGTGGTGACCACGAACCTAAAAACAAAACGACGACCATACGGTGGCCTACGGCTTAGTGCATAGTGCACCAACTACGTCATGAGAAATAGATGAGAATAAAGAGTTACATAATGAGAATATTACAAACGGTTAATAAAAAAAAGACGAAATCCTTCACATAAGTCATATTTTTTTCTTTTACACCCCAATAAGTAGGTAAGCATTTACTGGCCATATTTTACTTTAAACATTATTTAAAGTTTGTCTTCTCACTGCTGGTGATAACATAATTATCAACATGATAATTTGTTTTAAGAGATGTCAATTTAATGGTATATTTATATCTTTCTCAAACACGATAAGCGAAAGATGACGCAGTTATAGAAAGCTTGGCGTTTTAGTGACTCTGAATAACAGTCCTTCAATAGGCCTTACTTCTAATATTTAAAAGTTTCCTGTGCGACTTTAAAATACTGATTCTTGTTACAGCTTTATGCCTGACATTTACGAAGCATATAAGCTAGTACATCCAATTACGCCTACTTCTCAAAAAGACATTATGCGAGTAGAGAGTTCCATTAAGTAAAATATTAAGACATACTTGCTTCATCCACTCTCATAACATTCTTCACTGTGATATAATTAGATCAACTTTTCCTTATGCCCGGTTCACATCGATCATGTGTTTAGCGCAGTGAGTAAGTATAGTGATCTTGTTTTGCAAGTTACCTCGACAGTTCTATGCACGAAAATGGATCCGTCTGTTTGTTACGTTTGATTTAGATAGGCATAGTTTTTTTTTGTGGCATCTGTCCGTCTTGCTGACAATTTTGCCAATGTCAAGTGGGTTGAATAAATTCTTTTTAGTCAAGTCGAGTCGGTAAAAAAAGTAAAGTCAGCCGTCATCGGTTTTGAAGAAAAAGATGGCGCATTTCTTCAAAACCAAAGGGAAACATTTTCGTTCAAATCAGGATGCCTCATTCATAACATACTTTCATTTCAATTTTTTTTTTCATCATATTACCCGTCAGAACTTAAAATAACACTAGAAAAACAATTAAAATGAAAATACAATGTTGCTTCCAAAGATGACAAAAAACGAATCATAGGCATAGTTCTTACTCTGAAGACGGGCATTGACTATTTTTTGACACCCTTCAAACCAGAACACAAAAATGGGAGCAGTAATGTTTAAAACTAAAGGAAGCTGGACATTAAAGTTGTTGAGTGTAAAATTTGTGTTTCTCTTTTTTATGACGACCGATGTGGCGCGGCGGGCGAATGTCCGCTTGCGACGCAAAAGGTTGCGGGTTCGATTCCCGCCTTGGAATAAATGTTTGTACGATCTGCAAATATTTATTCCGGGTGTTCTGGGTGTTTTCTATGTATAATAAAAAAAATCTATATATGTAATGTATATCATAATTAAGTATATCAGTCATCTAGTACCCATAACACAAGCTCTGCTTAGCTTGGGGCTAGATGATGCTGTGGATTGTCCAGCATTATTATTATTATTATTATTATATAACTTGCTGATGGAGCAAACCTCGTAGATCACGTTTGTTAGGAACGTGCCCTACGATGCTGCAAACGAGTCAACGTGCAAACTTCATAGCGGCAGAAATAGATATGATGGTAATACTCCCCCGGACGAGTCCTTCACTGAGAAATTCACTACTACTAAAACTTCCTACTCATAAAAAAATCATAAGATTCAATATTATCATCCCACACAACAAACTCATCCGACTGTCGGACTCACACGGGATTCCTTTTACAACTTTGTATTCAAAACTAAATGATACGTTCTTAGATATTCCAAACTTTTTCCTACGTTGTATGGCAATCCGCTTGAGATATATTCAGCAACAAAAGTGGATGAGCACACGAAGGTTTTAATTTTTTTTTCTAATCCTCGTCCTTTACAACTGTAATGAGCTAAGAAAAATTTAAAGCATTTGTTAAAATTTTTAACATGAGAGAGTTTTTGGGGTTCGGAAGTAATCAAGTTATAAAACAATCAACAGTGATAATGTATTCCATTTTCCAGTAGTAACTACACCGTTGTCAATTCTAGTTAGCTATGCTCTTTTTGTGCAAAAGTTGCCTGGAAGAGATCACTGAGTGAAAAGGCTGCCTATGGTTTTGCTAAATTGAGTATTGTAAAATATGTACTGTACTATACTTTTTCCTTCTGATCTTAGGTCGTGAGTTCAAGCCTGTCGTGTACGTACATTTTTAATTTTTTTGTTGGAAGAATTTATGTGCGCAATGCCAGTGAAAAACATCGTGAGGAAACGTATGAAATACCAAATACTATGGGTATGTACCAAATGCAATATCTGGATGTACCTCTGACTACACCGATTAGACATCGTCGAAGAATTTCGAGTAGATACTTGGTACTAAGAGATCTTTGGGATTCACTCGTGATGCTATTTATTAATACATTCATATAGAACAAAGGTAAACAATAAAGAGTTATCTATCTAAAAGGTTTATGAATTTCTGTTGCTAACTGTACCTACGTATAGTAAAGAGGAAAGTTGAAGTTTGTATTTCAATGTTCGTTTGGTAAGTTGTAATGCAAAACGAATGCGACGGAACTCGTATATCTATAGAACACAGTTTTCTTTGGCCGGTCAGAAATAATAAATTGTAGGTACTATACCAACGAGCTTTATTAATATACATTTATAACCTACCTTAATTAAGTATGTATGTTAGACAGTAATTATAATTATCAACAGCCTGTAGAAGCACACTGCTGGACTTTGGTCTTTCTAATACCTTTCCACGACGAACAACTTTGAGACCTATCCTTCCATCGGCTGCCCGAGATCCTAACATTTAAATTCATAAAAATGCGCACTTACAAAGTGCGCAAATGTATTGATTACTTACTGTTTTTTTTTTTTTTTTTTTTTTGTGGCCTGTGTCCGTCTTGCGGACAATTTTGCCAATGTCAAGTGGGTGGGTTGAATAAAATTAGTCAAGTCGAGTCGGTAAAAAAAGTAAAGTCGGCTGTCATTGGTTTTGAAGAAAAAGATGGCGTTTTTCTTCAAAACCAAAGGGAAACATTTTCGTTCAAATCAGGATGCCACAAAACACACTTTCATTCCAATTGTTCGCACTTGTGCTAAGACCTCAAGTAATGATGGTTAAAATACCACCATAATTACCCATCACAACTTAAAATAACACAAGAAAAACAATTAAAATGAAAATACAATGTTGCTTCCAAAGATGACAGAAAACGAATCTACTTACTGTTTACCTATCTAAGTTAAGATTTATAAAGTGCTGTATTTGTCATAAATGTCAATTTTATTAAAAACTTTTAAAGGCGTCAGTCTGTTGAGGTATTAGGTTACCTACCTACATGTAAGCTTAACTTTACTAAACTGTGTTCAGTTTTTTAAAGTGGTTGAAGAACATGTTAAATAAAGAAATTTTAAAACAAAAACGATCCTAACAATATTGTCGGTCGTCCATCGGGTAAGCAGGCATTCTACGCTTCATCTTCCGGGTTATGGTGGCCATTCGAGAACCTTTATTCCCCAGCGGTTGTCAGTTCTTCGAGTTATATGGCCTGTCTATTGCCACTTCAACTTATGGCGTGACTGAGTCCGACAGACCATAAAATTTTTAAATGCAACAAATACTCAATTAGCCTACCTCATTATTATACCTTGTTTTCAAATTATCGTAATAGCGTCGGCTATTCTGAATCAAGGTTCACTCAAGCACATAATCTGCGCAACTTTTCCATACTCCAAGACTAAACGCGTACTGGTGCAGTCAGCGATAAAAGCCGGTAAAATACAGTATTTTAATACTCATTTCACCTAGATTTAAAAGCTCGGGGTGGATTAAAAAGAAAATTCCTTTCATCAAAAGTCAGCACAAATTTTATGCGATATTTGAGATTTATAAAGTAAAAATTAGTTACTCAATAATTTATCTAAAATCGTCTTAAAGCTGTATGAACCGGCGCCAGTCTCTCGTGACTAAGCCTGCAAATCAGAAGTGCTCAATTACTTTCTATCTGACTGTACTGCTTCAAAAATCTAGAATAAAATAAATAAATACTTGTGGACATTTTTTACACAAAATCATTTAGCCTCAAACTAAGCATAGCTTGTACCATGGGAACCAAAAAAATGATAGAACACTTACATACTCTTCTTTGTAAACACATTCTTAGGCCCACTTGCACAACGATCACTAAATGTATTTAGCGAGCCCCTAAAGTATATATATACTTTAGGGTTATTTACGTTGTGAAGCAAATACACATCTTACGTATTTAATAAGAAGTTTTTCTTAGTTTGAGGCAAGATGGTGCGCTGTAAAATGTCTTATAGAAGTTTTTTTAAGCTGAAAATAATTTAGCTGACTTTAGAATAAATTTCATCTAGTTCGATTTTTAAGAATCACTAAAGTTAGATTATTCATTCGAACAAGCAGAACAATCGATCTACCAAATACAGTAATTGTACAAAAAACAACAGCATTGAAAGATAGATTGAAGACTAGTTAAACCTGCATGTGTCACAAATTGGCCTCGCCTACGTTAGTTTCAATCGTGTGAACTTTGTTGCGAGGTTCCAGTGCAACCCTAAACCTTGTTACGTCACCGGTTTCAGCGTCATGATATTTTCTACCCACGACCGATGTGAGGTAATAATTCAATTATCAACGAAAAAGAATGCAAAATCGCACACATCAGCAACTTACACGGCTACCGGACCGGAAATGGGGCAACTAGAAAAATGTTTTTCATTTCCGCATTTCGGAAAAAATATGCTGCAGAGATTGTTTGGAATTTTGTGAAGCCTTGTATAGTTTTTCAGCGTCTGGTAAAACTTGCAGAACAAACAGATACTCTATTGTCAAAGTTTCATGACTAGTTAAAACAAAACAGATCAGAAAATAAAATAAAAAATAAACACGTTCGAACACAGATCCTCCTCTTTTTTTGAAGTCCTATATCTATATTACCTTATATTACTTATACTACCTTATATTAATATATTACTTTTGTTCCTTTATCCTTGTCTAGTAAAATGTCGGTAAGTCAGTAGGTACTAGAAAGAACGAGAAACCTGCGCCCATGGCATAACCAAAGTACCTACAAAATATACAACCTACCCTTTTTGTCTACAATATGATTTATATACAGGCCTACTCGACTGCAGTGCAAATTTGGGGTATTTGATTCAAGTACCGTTGACGTTGCTTATATTTTCATCTCCCTTAGATAATCTATTACATTTCCATTCTGAGCCCGAGCATTGAACAGGAAATTACAAATTAGCGTACAACGTAGCAGATACACTAACGACCAATCAGACAGCCACTTTGCCTCCAGACTGTCATGATTCTAAGCTTATTGCATTTAAAATATAGACTTTCAATATGTTTTGTTGGTCGTATTCTAAGCTAAGAGAGATCGCACCGAATAGAATTAAAACGAAAAATAATAGGGATATATTTTTTTATGCAGTAGAGAAAGCAATGGCTTAGTACTGCTTACATACCCCACAGGATGTCCCACGCTCATACTACATAGAGCTGAGCACTTGCCCCTCTTTAGTAACATGAACCCTTACTTAGACCAAAATCATGCATTACCATGCAAAGTATATAACCCGTACAAACAGTTTTTTACAATCTAAAGCTATGAACCGCAATTTCTCTTGATGCTTGATTATGCGGTAGATTTTCACATGAGGGTAATTGATTGATTACCAAAAATATCAGAAGCAGCCACAACCACTGCTATGCTAGGCGCAAATTATGTTTTCTTAAAATATTTAGTAGTTAGTGTGTGTGTTTAACACAATTAATAATATAATTTTAGAAAATTTATAATTTTCGAAGGTATTATAAAAAGCCATCTAGGCTGCTTTAGTTATGTTATGTATGCATATGTGCTCAATGTGCAAGGCATTGTGTAATATGTTACTCTGTAATTCCTGGCAACGACCATTAAAAACATTTTAAAAATAAATGAATATCAAGAACTGAAATCTTGATCACATCAGTTTAAGAACTCTAGGGTGCACCTTCAAACAATAAAATCAAATTCAGGTAAGTTGGATTCACGCGAGACACGGATCCGGGGTCGTACCGTGCGGTTCGTTGAATTGGAACTTTATTTGTACGTTAATACAGCTGAATATTGGCATGAGCAGGCATTGCGGTGTATTGTGAATCTACCTCAACTCAGGGAGAGCATGAGGGGGTTTCAAACTGTCCGCCTGTGACTAACACATCTGAATAAGCGACGGTATACTGATTAATAGTCTATCAGTATTTTTAACCTTATTGACACCTTGGAAACTGTCGATAAAATGTGCAAAACAAAAGCGTTAATATCTCAATATGTCCAAAGGAGGTGGTATCCGCCAACGAGAGGTTTTCTCCGTGTTATTTCTCTTTGATGAGTGAGTATAAATGTCCAAAAAAAATGTATATTGCTTATTAAAGACTAAATTTTAATTTGAACAATTGAAATAATTCTAACTATATTATTACTATATGAAAAAAACATCCAAAGTGAAGCAATTTTTATTTTAAATTTGGTTATTTCTTCTAAACGGTATTGATTTTTAGTATTTTTTTTTCACACAAATATCTGTCAAATTATTTATCACAAAGTGAACAATTGGCAGTTCGAACTAATAATTCATTAGGCTACAAATAATTATTTCTTGAATGGGATATGAAATGGAATGCGCGCGGGTCCCTGTGCGGGCGACGGGCGGCAGTGCAACTCAGTATGGACAGACTCCTCAAGGTCGTTGGCGAGTACCACCGCCTTAATGTATGCAAGTAATTTTCCGTAGCTAAAGATGTAGGTGTAAATTCGTGTAAATGAACTCAAGCTCTCAAGGTTGGTGCCATTTTAACTTTATTTATCGACAAGGTGAGTATGGAGTTCGCATTATTTGATTGAAATCCGAGTGAAATGAGGTATGTCGTTTTGGCGGAGTGGGTTGTCTGTCGCTTCTAATATTTTGTGATTGTAATTTAGAAGGATGTCTCTGTTAAAAGGGCATCAATTTTTTTTATATCATCTTGCTATTTTGATGTTGGTTTGGTTTTGAATGTATTCGAAACAAGAAGAAAATAATGAGGAATTAAAGTCACACAAATACTATGACTGTACTTAGTACCTTCTATTTATAACTTATACACACACAAAATTCCTTATTTCTTAGTTTTAAGTTTTTTGTTGTGACGGCTGTCTCTTTTTTGCTGAATGTCTAGCGTTCACTTTTTGTTCTTACTCATATATTCTATGTTCACTATAAGTATACAAATAAAAATTACAAATAAAAGTTATGTGTCACGAATTGTGTTATGTAGATCATATTTATTGTGTGTAGTCGTAGACAATATCACCACTGCGGTAGATATAGAGAGGTAGCACGTGACACATGATCCGTACCTCATCCTATCTGTATTGTTCGATTTTGCATAGGCTAATGAAATTCTGCGTGACTTTGCTCGCGTGAAACTAACCCCGTTGCATCCTTTTAAGGTTAAACAAGTCGGTATGTTGTCCATACAAACGCTGTAAGAGCTTAATGTCTACTATTTATTAACGTGCGTCCAAAGTTAAGTTTGATACTGAATTATCTTGTCGTTATCTAGGTACGTTACCCTATATTTATTATTTATAATTTTTATTATTTTTAGCCTAAACTGTCCCACTGCAGGGCAAAAGCCTCCCTACCTTTTACCCTATATGCTACGGTAAAATCAGATTACCTTGAAAGTTACAAGCGTCGAAAGATTTTGTACTAAATCTTGTAACGCTTGTAACTTTCAAGGTAATCTGATTTTACTGTAGAATATAGGGTAACGTACCTAGATAACGACAAGATAATTCAGTATCAAACTTAACTTCGGACGCACGTTAATAAATAGTAGACATTAAGCTCTTACAGCGTTTGTATGGACAACGTACCGACTTGTTTAACCTTAAGGTTAAATTATGCAAATAGTTTTCTAAGCACATTTCTACACCATTCAAAAAACATATTTTTTTTACAATTGATATACCTAATGCTAGACAATCCACACAGAATCCTCTAGCCCCAACCTAAGCAGAGCTTGTGTTATACGTACTAGATGACTGACATACTTAATACAATACCGAGAATACAATACCATTACCGAGATACAGTTTTTAACTAGTTCGGCGGGTAGGGCGAATTCAATTCGACCACAAAACTTTGAGTAATTACCTAGGTATCTACTCAGGTACGAATACAACAGTGACAATTAGCATCCTTCCATCTTGGCATCAATAGCATCCTACCAGATATCTATGCTAAACCTTGAGCTTCACTACTAAATTTGTATATCATTCTTTTTTCTCATAGGTACCTACGTTTATAAACTTTATTTTTTATTTAGGTAGATTTAAAAATTACTTAAATTGTAACCTGTTTCATTACCGATTAATAAGAAATGGCAGTAGTTTGAACATTGTTTCTTTCGACAGGTTTGTTAAAAAATAATGCATTTAGTGCTAAGTAAATGGTTTGCTTTAATTTAGTACTTATAATTGTCATAATTTGCGTAAGTACCTACTTATACACTATGGTCTGTAAATTCTTATGGTAATAAATAAATAAATACATTAGATGCATAGATATTTTTTTTATTATACATAGAAAATACCCAGAACACCTGGAATAAATATTTGCAGATTGTACAAACGTTTATCCCAAGGCGGAAATCGAAAACCCGCAACCTCCTGCGTCGCAGGCGGACGCCCGCCGCGCCTCATCAGTCGTCAGATTGGCAAAGTTTTGATCACAATCTCTCCAGATATTAAGTCATGATGCGATCGACGGTCTAGAATGCTTACCCATTCAGTTTTCAATGGTTTTCAAAGCTTCAAGCTATTATTTAGCAGAGCCATTCCAATCATTAAGAATTTCTGCTTTAGGTTGTGCGTTGATTGTCAGTCAGTCAGTCGGTAACAAACGAGTTGTGTATGAGTATAGTGGTTTGTTAGGAAATCACGCTGACGATGAAACCATAGGGTGCAATGTACATGCAAACCCAATACTTGGCAGCTAACCTAGATAACATAAATTGGTAGATACATTGGACTTACAAATAGGGTTCTAGCTTTTCTGTGCAATAGTCAAGAAGTGATGCTCTTAGATTCTTACTCAAAGCAAATCTGATCCCATTAGTAGTAATTGGATGCTTTAGCAATTTATAACTAGAATTCTACTGCGTTTTCTGTATTCCATGTTTGTGCTGGTTAAATTGAAGCCTTATGGCTGGTTGATTAAGCGCTATCTCCGACACTGAATGGTACACCTGAGTAAATTCGCAAATTGATACTGGATTTACGCTATGATTCGTTATTATATTCGTTGTTATGGAAACGAATATAATAACAAGAGTGAATTGGTCTCTTCTAGACCGCCCTGCTTCATCGTCGGCTTCATTTTCACTTACCACCAGGTGAGACTAAAGCCAAAGGATAATCTATTAATGTTAAAAAAAACGTATGGGGGAGGCCTATGTCCAGCAGTGGACTCTATAGGCTGATGATGACGATTGAGGAATACAGTTTTGCTGGTATCAAACACTCATTGTTTTGCTAAGATAAATATTATACGTCTTCAATTTTTTTCCAGCCTCTATCTAAACAAGTTCTTCCTATTTTAATTAAATACAAGGTGTAGAAGCACAAATACTAGGGTAAGTCGTGAGTGAATGAACCAGTACGTGAAATTGCAGGCTTAACACCAGTACACCTCAGGTAGATGGACGTAGGGTAGTGCATCATAGGGCACGTACCTAACATGCATAACCAGCAAGGAAATGATTTGTTATAAGTGATGGTTACCGCGTAATATCAGAAAGGCCATATATTTGTTCCACCAGTAGTAGTATACAACTTTAACTTTGGACTTTACTGAATTTTACTTAGGACGGTGTTGGTACTGTGTGCAAGGTATACCTATATTCTTATTTCTTTTGTTTGCAGGTATTTACAAGACAAGAATAACTGCAAAGCTCAACTTAATGCAGAGCAACGCGAAGAAAACAACTTAAACAAAGCCCTCGATGTGAAAGGAAAGCTGATAATTGAAATGAAAACATCTCTTCAGCAGATCAATGAGCTGCTTTCGAGCGTTGGTGAGTGTAGTGTTTGCTCCTCCTTTACCTTTCTACTTATTTTATATTTTCAAGTTATTGTTTGTTAAAGATTCCGCAAATATTTTATTTTCAATCTGAGGCATACAGGTATTAAGCCACTTGTGCCGGTGAATTCACCAGCTCCCACACATTTCGAACCGAAGCACAGCAACACTGCTTGGTGGTAGCAATAAGCATGATGGTTAGAACTTCTTCAGACACTTATGATTATCTCGGATGCATTTAATAAATGTTTTAATATCAGGCCTAAAAATTTGAAAATTATTTTTAGACCGCCTAAAAATCTTGTCAAAGACATACGAAATCAATCAATCAATTCAATTTCGTTCCCGTGGCTAAATTCCACAATCGCACTACGCGCCGCAAAAACAAATTCCATCCGCACCTTTGTTTATTTGTATCTATGCTGGTAATCTACGAATAAAATTTAAAGTGCACTGCCGGCTATACTCTTGTCTGTGATTTGATTTTCTGCATTCAATTTAGATCCAATATTGTATTGCATTGTAAACTTGTTATCTTTTTACCGCTCGTTCATGGAAGCATGTGGCGTAGCATTCCTATCTGTACGACAAGGCTAAGCAAAGTTCTGCGCGGTCATCTGCATATATAACTACCAAAGTGTAATGATAGGATAAAATTATACGGTTTCTGGGAGTAGTCTTATTACACCTAATACAGCACGAAATTCAACTTTATAATAATAATGAGTTGGGATTTAGCCGTATAGTATTATAATTTAATCTATCCTAAATTATTCTGTATAGTATATCCCATTATACGAGTACATAGTAAACATAGTAATGTTCCGTGTAATAAAAAAGAACCTATTATATCACCCTGGTTACGCAAGTTACTCAGTAGTTTATCATGATTTTTATTAGAAATTGAAGCGTGATTCAGAATCAAAGAAACAAACATTCGCATGTATGATATTAATGGGATATACTATACAGAATAAATTTAGACCAAAAAAACTCTGGAGGAAAAGCGCTTTTAACTTTATCTTAGTAAAGCGAACTGAAGTGTAAGACGTCCACCTACCCTAGAATCGCAGGAAGTCGGTGGATGGAAAAGACTCAAAGTTGTTCTTTCTGGAAACTTATAGGGGAAACCCATGTCCAGCAGTCTTGAGGCTGCTGGTGACGACACCTATCTATCCTATCCATCAAAGGCACGATAGATCAAAATGGTATAAACAACGGGAAGAGTGGCGCGTGCATGTTGCCTACCGTAAATAAAAGAAATCGAATTTCAAACAGGTAGTCTACCGTTTTTTGTTGGCGTATTGTGAAGTTTGGCGTTCGGCGTAGAGGCTATGAAATTCAACGGGTTTAAAAAGCAAACTACCATCACTGTTCGTAACGCAACAAAATTAGAAATGCGAAAGTTCAAATGATTTAATCAATTAAATGTTTATGGTTCAATCACACTGTAGCGACTGGTACGATTTGAATAACACTATAGTTAGAAAACGGCGAACAATTTTTTGTAATCTCATATATTAATGTATTTTGATATTGACAGAGTAGTCAAAAAGTTACCTGTCAGTATATGTTGGTTAGTTTATAATTATGTTAAAAAGTCATTTCAACGGCGCGGTGTACCATACGAGGCACCTGCCAAATAATACGTTTACCAACACGCCACAAGTTCAATCAAAGTTAGCTCCAGTCTCGACGTCATCAGTTTCGTTTCACCGGTATGGTTACCCTGACTAAAGCCGATAAATACAATAGGGTTTGGAAATTGAATTTTGAATTTAAGCTTAACTCTATCGGGCGGCTGGCGCGCTCAGATTTAGCACCTGTGGGTTTTATAAAGTGCAATCATAAAAATATGGATTTCAAAACAAGGCCAACATCTTACAATTTGGTTAGTAGATGTTTTCTGCGCTGTGTGTTGTAGATTTGACTCCCACCGAGCCGAGACAAACATTTTGTATGATACACGAACAAAGAGTGAACATAGATTCGTTATCTATTATTCGTATTATTCATTATTATTCTTTGAAGCATGCCGCGTTTTGGATAGAGATAGTTTGTTACAGTTATTCTGTTATGAGCCATGCTTGTAAACGGATTAATTTAACCAGGATCAAAGGTAAGAGGGAACGTTTGAGTAGTAACGCAATCAAACAAGTGAAACGAATATTTCTTACATGTTTAGTGTCAAAATAAGTTGATTTGACTTGAAATATTATTTTCTCAAGGCAGAACTCTAGACATTTCTAACATTTCGACCTGTAAATTGTTAAAATGTAAATATCATGTAATAGTGATGAAAAGATGAAGTTTTATTATTTATATCGTTTTTTTATATTTGGGAACAGTGGTTATTTGCGATCTTGCTAGAATGTAAGCTAATGAGTAAATGTTAGGTTGAATTAGATTGAATACCGCCTGTGCGCGGAATACTGAGAATGTGTCCATATATTTATCAGTCTCTATGAAAGGGAAATAAACTTTTAAAATAATTATAATAATAATAACTTTAAGACAATTATAATCCCCAGAAATCTACAAACAACCCTTGAGATCTTCTGGTACTTACTGAATATAATAGTTATGTTTATTAAAACGTCATATTTATGGAAATAAATATCATGTATCTTTCGTTCGACAAACTGTCGATTGCAATGTTCGATAAATTGTCTGATAATATTATTATCAAATTGAAAACGGCCAGACCAATTTTGCAGAAATCATTTTACAAGGGAGGGTGCACTATTTATAGCTTTATGTACAGTCAGCTTTCACAGCGGTATTTCAGCAACACAATGAACTTTTACACCTCAAAAACTAGAAAGTCATGAAATTAGAATAATTGTCGCGTACATGTTTTTAGCACCGCTGTGAAACCATTTTAAAAGTTACAAATTGTATATATTATAATAATAATAATAATAGTTTATTCAGAACAATACAAGATGAGCGAATTACAAACTAAAACGGTGAGACTGCAAAAGTAAAAAACTGTGTAGCAGACTCAACGCCCATTCTAGTGCAGTTGGCTGTACGTGAAATGTTTAGCGTGAATGAAAGGAATGTTCACGTTGTTACAGGTGCGCCGAACGCACCGCGACCCTTCGGCAACGTTCCACCTGCTATTCAATACGCTTTGGACGATATGGTGCAGCCCGTGCCAGAGGTGGAAGCAGATTGTAAGTTTTACTATCGCTTTTCGTAGTAAATAATTAACTTTTTATATAATTATAATCATATGCTTTATACATATGCCTTATAAAGGAAAAAAATAAGAAGATAGATTGACTAGCAAACGCGCGTGACTTCGTCTGCGAGAAGTTTTCATACAAACTACAACCCCCGCTGTACCCGTTTAGTGGTAAAATTCCGGAATTCCTTTCTTAGTACACCTGTAGAGGTATTTTTTCTAAGGTGTATTGGTACAATACAAACACACACTCAACATTTCAAGCCTCATACGACCAGTGATTTACGCTGTGCGTTCAGTCAGTCAGTCAGTCAGTAATTGGTATCTAGATATGATAGATTGCGTGAAATAATGATTGAAGTTCGATAAATTATAATTTATTTATAACAATGTGTGTAGTAAGTAATTTAGAAGTATTCTCCTGATTCAAACGTAGAGTATGAAAGAGAAATCGTTAATGTCACAATGACTGTTTACACTGGCCAATGAAGTAAGAGTTTATCTAACAGGCAACGAAACGACCCATAGTATTACTAACGGACGTCTGTAGGATATTGTAACCGGACATAAATCGTTTGCTTGTCTACTCAGATTCATACGTTTCTTCGTAGATATACTTGTTGGGTTACCGATTTTGTAGTTTAGAACACAAAGCACCATGGTGTCTTCTTCGTAAAACGATAGTCAAAGTTTCGTCTTAACGTTTAATAACACTGCGTGGCGACTACATGATTATTTGGATATACGTAGCGAGATGGGGCTTTTTGGTGCAGTGTAACTCAAAACTTTCTTACGAAACTCTGTCTATAATTTTTCGAAAAAGACACAATTTGCATATTTTTCATTGTGAAGGGCTGGTCTGGGGAAGTACTACAATACCTATTTCTGACGCCAAGCAGCTTGTTTTGCTATAGGTGATAGTTACCACTTAACATCAGGTAGGTCATATGCTTGTTTCACCAGTAGCAGTATTAAAAAGTATTCTAAAATAATATTGAAACTGTGTATGCATTACATAATAGGGAATGGAATTACAATTAGTTCCAAAAGCTAATAAGTATTTATTGATTGGTTCCCTGCATGTACGTATACTCACAATATTTCAACCAATTAAGGCTTATATCATTAAAGTTCGTTTGTTGAATGAAATAATATTAATTTTGTAAACCAGAAATGCTATGCTTTCAAATAAATGAATAATAAAATTGCATCACGAAGATATCTACTTCAATATCTTAGTTCGAAGAATCTTCTTAAGATTCTTCGAGGATCTCTAAGGGGGGTAGTTAAAGGTACGTCCAGATAGTACATTTGGTACGTACCCACATTTTGCAGTAGTTAGTATTATTCCATACGTGACAGGTTGCAAGCTCATCACCGCTGCTAGAATATTAACTGGATTCCTCACGATGTTTCCTTCACCGTTCGAGAGTATTGGCATCGCGCTCATACATTTTTTGAGCAGAAAAACCCATTGGTGCACGACCGGATTTGAACCCACGACCTTAGGATCAGAAAGCGGAGTCACTACCACTAGACCACCGGTGTTATTATTATTATTTTAATAAACACACTTGATTTACATAATTCTATTGTTTTAGCTGTAAACAAATTAGTCTAAAAGGTATTGCTGTTTAGTGATAAGGCTCTGATTCAATGTTTGTTATAATAGTAGGGTGTGCTAGAAATCAACCTTTGAGTGGTTTATTTCTAGCGATGGGTGGGTTAAAAATTATTCTTACTCGAAGCACGCACATTTCAGATACTTTCAAATTAGACGGTATGCTGAAAAGTCGCGTAGCTCGTAGCTGCTACGCCGTAGCGACTGTACCGTAGCTGAATATGTTAGCTAGTTTTGTGTTTGTTACTACTCAGTAACAAGCACAAAACTAGCTAGCATATTAAGTAACAAGCTCAGTACTAATTAACATATTCTGCTACGGTGCAGTTCTAAAATTATAGGTTTTATGGTCTTATAAATTAATATCAAAGGTGCTTAGACTAACAGCGCACATTATTCTTTCTGTATACTCTGATTTTATAATTATTTTGCTTTAGTATTATTCGGTATATTTTGATTGGAAATAAGTACCTAAGTGGTTGTAATAATAGTGTTGAAACGAACCGACAACACCAAATTAGAAAGATATATGTTTTTAAGTGCTATATTGTTCATTATTCAATTATTAAAGTACTCATCGAGTGTTTTATAAGTTTTAGGTAACAGCATCCTAGACTTTTAAGTATTTAGGTAGTAAACATTTGTGTGGCAAAATTATGCGTGTGTATATTTTTTTCGAATAGAAATATACTTTGGCGCACGACTGGATTCAGACCCAGGACCTTAGTATGAGAAGGCGGGATCCTTTTGGGGGTAACTTTTAGGTTAAATCAGATTGTGAATTGCGTACTTAAAAACTTAGTTAGTATCAAAGTTTTTATCAGAAATTTTGTTTTATCTAAAACTCCAAATAAAACTGAATACGAGAACGTAATCACATCAACAATAACATATATTATATATTATTATTTGAAAATAATCACTTAATAAGCTTTGATAAAACTGTAACATACCAGTTAGTGTAGACGAAACACGATGTCACTAAGGGCTGAAATACCTGTAAACAAAAAAAACACATAAGGTGCTGAGTGTATAAAAGTTCCAACCACAGCGAGTAATAAATATACAGGTTTAAAAAAATACTATCACATTTGTATATTATTTTAAAAAATTATACCTTTTTGTAATTTACAAGCTAGAATACAACTAACTGGTTAGCGGCAGAAATAATACTTCTAACCCTGTACAAGCCTTTTACTAAAAACCTCTGTTACTGCTAAAAATATACTCTTTATTATTACTGGGTACTATCACCTATAACAAAGCATTGTCTTGCAGGTGTATGATAAGGTACATCCTAAGCGGTCTACGCGTTTCTCCCAAATAGTTTATTTTGCTTAATTTAAATTTTCTTCATGTATACCTAGCTTAGGTTCTACTATGTCATTTTCAATTTAATTATGATTCTTAGTTCTTAATTCATATTTTATTATCAAGTTCTAGTTAGTTCTAACTTATTGTTCTCTGAAAAGCACTCTATCTCTCTCTCATCTCTCTCCGCAAAAAGTTTATGCAAAAGAGCAACACTTAATGCAAAAGAGCAAAAGTGTATTGCACGTATTCTATGTAGATACTTATTCGCACTCGCCGTTCTATCGAAAAGAATTAAATTGCAATTTTCTGTGCCAATTTGGTTTTGTTTTTTTGCTACAGGCAATAAAAAATACACAAGCGTCTTTTGCTTGTACATTTTATATTTCCTTATAAGTTCTATCTCCAAATTCAAACCCTTTTAAAAGTCTTATAAAAAAGAAAGTATTCCTCGACACTACTACTACGGGGTGTATCGAGGAAGACATTCTTCTTTTGATGATTTTTCTCTTGGTACTCCAAGAGATGGGAACGTTTCTATCACAACACAAAACATCCTCACTAATTCCCAGGCACGGTAGATATCCCCTCAGATATGTTAGTATTAAGTATAAGTAATGATTGAGGCAATTAATGTTAATTTTATTTTCACAGTTGATAAGTTGATACTAACCGCACGGCAGAAGTTGAATGTGCTCATTCAAGCGGTCTCTAAGATGGATGTGACCCCACAGGTCAAGATCAATGCAAACCTGTTTTACCACAACATACTCGCGCGATCCATGAGGGAGAATTACAAGGACGAAGTCGTTGCCGAGGGGGGTAAGTATAACTTAATTTTATTAGTAACTTGGGTTTATTTGCAGCTTCCTACACGAAGTACCCGGATAACATGCCTATAATACTTCTCCAAATCATCATTATATGTGATTAGTTATATTTTTGCGACTTTCTTCGCATTATGCTGTTCACTAAAACCTCGCTTGTAGGGTAGAACAAAAAAGAAAATGAAAGAAAGAAGTAGCTCCATGACTTTAATCCCTAAGCAGGGTAAATATCCCCTTAGATCTTTTAGAACCTTCAAAGATTCTTTGAAGATATCTAATATGTGGTCAGAGGTACGTCCAAATATTACCAGTCCACAGAGAAATTATTTATGTTTACATGGAGGTGGCTATCCAACATCATTTTTAACACTCGACGTACACAATGAATATCTGATATCTGATAGGGCCCGACATAATGTGTAGCATGAATGGACATTTAAGTAATTGGAAGTAACAGTTCTATAAAACAAATGGAAGACCCATTAAACTAACAATACCTGATGTGTTGTAAGTTCTATGGAACTAATGCCACAAGTTTGTTACAGGTGTAAAAAGGTTTAAACAGTTTCATGAACCAACAATTCTATACAACGAATTATGTTACCAGGTATTGTTGGGTCTATAGAGTAAATAAGCCAGTTTTCGTTTTAATGATGCTACCATTTAAAAGTTTTAACAGTGAGAGTTTGTGATATGCTGCCTTAAATATCGCACACAAGCAAATGGTTTTAATTTTAATAATTGCCATGAAAGTTCAACTTGATAATATACCGTCCATGTTAATACGTTTCACAGCAACCACGTA
The DNA here is from genome assembly GCA_947095575.1 of Electrophaes corylata. Classification (NCBI taxonomy): domain Eukaryota; kingdom Metazoa; phylum Arthropoda; class Insecta; order Lepidoptera; family Geometridae; genus Electrophaes; species Electrophaes corylata. The sequence continues at coordinate 5,535,345 of OX352698.1, read as the reverse complement.
GATAGACCTACTTACACAGAAAACTGGTTGACGCTGGTCAACCTGGTTGGGTCAATTTTCCGGTTTGACACTAATCAGCATGTTTAGCGCATGTGACGTTTCTAACATTACATCAACGAGGATGATGTTGATGAGTTAACTATTGGCATTTAAGGTAGACACTTTAGGATTTCTGTCTCAGGTATAGAGCTAGGCCATGGCGGAACACTTCAGATGGCTTTATAACTTCGCCACCGGAAATTGCTACTAGTCACTACTCTTTGAAAGCGGATTGGTGATCACAGTGTAGGTGTTATGTTCTCAGGAGATACTGCTACCCATTCTTGATTCTCTTAGTCGCCTTTTAAGGTATTATACTATTGACTATTGACTACTACTATCGGTTGTTACCTGTTTTAGTCAACAACGTACGCAAAGGGGAGTTCACGCTATGAATACTTTTGGTTAATTAATTCGTTTTGCGCTTATTTTTGTCTCTGGAAATAAATTTTAATTATTGTCAGTCGACACTCGGTATGGTTTTCCATGCTGACGTGAATTAATTGCTTTTTATTGAATTTTCATCTGAAAACCTTTGACAAACGAGAGTGCGGCTACGGAAATAGCGTTCATTGTAATAAAACAAAGTAAAGTGGTTTTTTATTTAAAGGAATAATTGGTGTTGTATTGGGAGCGACCCCGCTTGGTCGGCCGGCCTAAGGTTGTGGGTTCGAATCTAGTTGTACACCCAAACCTTTTTCTATTCTAAGTTTGTAATGCCATGTTCACATATTGTGATAGAAAACATTGTTAGAAAAACCAGTTATTATTCTAGCAGTCGCGATGGGCTTGCAATCTGTCGCTTATTAAGCACCTCACAGTTAAAGATAAAACTTTGACAAAAAACTTACGAAGCAAAACAAACAATGGAATGAAACAAGCACATGGCCCACCGGATATTAAGTGGTCACATTTAACAAAGCATTGCCTTATAAGTCTCATTCGTCAGGAGCGTGCCCTACGATACACTGCTTTACATCCTTCAATCTGAGGCATACAGGTATTAAGCCTCATGTGTCTGTAATTTCACCGGCGCCTACGCTCTTCAAACTGGAACACAGCAAGCTGATTGGCGGCAGAGATAAGTATGGTGGTAGTACTTCCAAGGAAGAGCTCTCAACTAAGACCTTTACTACTACTAAGTGTGTTGGTACCTTATCAACACAATTAGAAGTATATTTACTTTTTTTTTATACAACTTGCTGATGGAACAAGCATATGGCCCACCCTATGTTAAATGGTTACCATCACTTATAACAAAAAGGATTGCCTCGTAGGTCACGCTCGTTAGGAACGTCACCTACAATGCATTACTCAGCGTCCATCAACCTGAGGCATACAGGTGTTAAGCCTCATGTGCCTATAATTTCTACTTAGCGAGGCGCTTTGTTATGATAAAATTTAATTGATACTTTATAATTCTTAAGTGTCACCTGCCTTGTCGCCACCACCGTCTAGCCGGTACGAAAATAATCCTACAAGAGAATATCTCAAAGTCTGGCGCGTCATTATAATACTTAGCAGGGGTGTTCATTACACCCTTAGTTCATTACAGGTCCCATATAAAATAAGTATATTTTGCTTTAACAAAAGGACATTTTTAATAGAGTGGCCGTAGTCTTTTTTTTAAATGTTGAATTACTTATGACAGCGTGTTTCAGCGTTGCTTTACTTGGCATTCTTCTAGCCTACCATAATAGGTACCAATTATCTTTGTCCTGACTGACTGACCGTATCGATAAAGCACAGCCTAAACGGTTGGTTGTAGAGGCTGTATTTAACTTTCAGGGTGGTTTTGTGTTGCAGAGAAGTGTACTAAGAAAGGAATTCCCTAAATTCAGCCTAGTACATAAAAATCTCCCAAGGTGTATCAATCAAAGGTCTTAACAGAAAACCAGCGCTTAGCTTCCTCACAGTGGCTAGGCATTATGCTGAGTCGACATTATTATTATATTGAGTACTGTTGTGGCACACAGAAACATGACAGTGCTCAAGCAACGATCTTTCTTCTTTGTATCTTTCTTCTTTGATGTCTTAGTGTTTTTGTTGGTTTGTGCCGCCAAGCAGTGATGCTCGCATTCCTCAGTTCCGATTTAAAGGGAAGGGAGGGGGATAATTACTGACACGAGGTTTAACGCCAGTATGCCTCAGGTTGGTGGACGCAGGTTAGGGCGTCGTAGGGCACGTACCTAACGTGCGTGACGTACAAGGCAATACTTTGTTAAAGATTATAGTTACCATTTAACATCAGGTAGACCATATGCTTGTTCCACCAGCAATAACATCTAAAAAAATCTAGAGCAGCGCGTAATTCTTATTTACTTCAGAAACAGAGTCAGAAAAATTAACCATAAAATAATTAACCAATCACCATAGCAAAAAATTAATTGAATCTGTCTAATGGAAACCACTACTGGAACGACATCGTTATAAAGAAAAAAAGAAAAGAAAGAAATAACATCACGACTTTGATCCCCAAGCATGGTAGATATCCCCTCCGATCTCTTAGTACCAAGTACCTACTTGAGATTCTTCGAGGATGTCTAAGGGGGGTAGTCAGAGGTACGTCCAGATAGTACATTTGGTACGTACCCACATTTCGCAGTAGTTAGTATTCCATACCTGACAGGTCGCAAGCCCATCGCCGCTGCTAGAATACTGGTTTCCTCTTGATGTTTTTCTTCACCGTTTGAGAGGTTAAACGTTAAACGGTGAAGAAAAACATCTCGAGGAAACCAGGTAGTGTTCTAGAATCGCCCATAGGCTTGCAACGTGTCACTTTAGGCATAACAACTACTGAAAAATGTATGTATGTACCAAATATAATAATGCTGCTTAGCTTGGGGCTAGATGATGCTGTGTAGATTGTCCAGCATTATTATTATTATATAACGGCTTTATAAAGATTTTAATATTCGTAGAAAAACTACGAATTTATATGTAATACTAAAGAGTTCTATTTGTCTACGCACGACACTAGCGGTCTAGCACTGCACTAGAACGGAGAAGGGGAGACGCGGGGAAGGCAGGGGAGAGGATCCCCCCGCGCGCCCGCACACCTGCATCCGTCGAACGGCACGCGCGGGAGTCGCAATTGTTCCTTGCAATTTTTATATTTTATATTTAATACTGTACCTAATCCAGAAAGTAAACGAGTATAAGTAATTTAAAGTTTTGTTATTATACACTATTAATAAATTCTAGTATTTGGAGTAGTCAGATGTATGTCTTGATAGTACGTCTAGTACATACCCACATTTTGCAGAAGTTAATATTCCATACGTGACAGGTTGAAAGCCCATCGCCGCTGCTAGAATACTAACTGGTTACCTCACTATGTTTTCATTCCCCGTTCAAGAGCACCGGCACTAAAAGGTTTTATCAATCTCGGGCATTCTCGGGATTACAGTGACCATTTTGTTATTTGCTCTATGAATGTGATCTCTATTCCTAGCATCCACGGTGGCTCGTAGTTAATCCCTCAGGACACTCTCAAATTGATCGATATTAGCTAGGGGAGTACCGTGGGGCGACTAAAACCGGACATACCGTTACGCTAATTAACCTGTATAGTGTATACAATATTATTATGAAATGAAATTGATGATTCCTTGCGAGCAAGATTCAATCACTAAGATTACAATAAGCTTTGAGTGATACTTGATTTTTTCCGACTGCTATATAATCCTAAGGTTACACTGGCTGTAAAAAGAAAAATCCAACAAATTTGTGGCAAGCGCTGTACGCTTTTCACAGTATTTTTTTTGTTTTTGTGACAAAAAACACTGTTGTTCCGATCTCAAAACGTTGTTAAGGGTAAGGGATCACAATATTATAAACATTGTTTATTTTTTGATAGTTTTTTTTAATAAGCCCATAAATCAGAGAGGTTGATATCTATTTAAAAATTTGGTTAGAAGTTCCGGAAAATATTGGTCTGAAAAAATCAAAACTACGCAGAGAAAATATTTATTTCAAAACTGTGATAGCACGTTCTAATATCGGTTCAAAAGTAACAATACCATCTCACATAATTGGAAGCTTACATGTGCGCCCACAATGCTTGGCCTTTCTTTTGAATACCCCGCGTACTAACTTGATACGGTACGTACCTGTGCACAGTTCCAGCGTAATCGGCTTATTTATTGAGTAGTTCTGTTTAGTCTTTTCTCTTTAATCAAATAGAGCTGTAAGCTCTTATAATGATGTACCTACCAAATTTTCATCGTATTTTTTATTTTTACATAAATTAATATATTTTTTTAATGAATAATTATGTAGTATTTGGATATATTTTTTTTTGCAGAAACTGAATGTCCATTTTGTCTGTATATGGGATGCATGTAAGTGAATGTATAATTGTGTGTGTGTATGTGCTCTCTTTGTTATGGCTTTACTGCGAGGGCAATATCAATTACGTCTTGTTAGGCTGTGTTGTTGCTCCTTTTTAAAGGGTCTGAGTGTACTCGTCGGGATGAAAACATAACGTAGTGAGCGAACGCTAATTGAGTTTCAAGTTCTCACTTTATAAAACCTGTCTAGGTAAACCTGATGAAGTTTCAAACAATGCTTTAAGCTTTTTAACTTGCCATTTTTACTATAAAGTTCAGCTGGGTTTGGGAAAAAATTCTCTCATTCTTGTAGCAAGTAGCTGTCATTGAAAAAATAGGGGCGCGAGCCATGTGACGTACTCTTGATTAATCTCTTTTAGACATCCCCAAACATCACGAGTACAAAGAAATCTGAGGGTATGTCTACAGTGCATAGATATTACAGTCAGCCTAATTTATCAACACGAATCTCATATCGATTATAGCCCGCACCGATTCTCTGATTTGTACGGCTTTGAAGCTTTGATACAGATGAAATCATCGTGAGATTAGATTTCTGATTTTGTGAGCCACCACTTGAAGTATGCAAATATGGACTCTATAATAGTTGCAAAAAGTTGACTATGCTGCAATCAGTAAAACCTCTTTCACTTCGATAAATAGAAATTGGTAAAAAGTTCATTAATTGTTCAATAGTTCAATAATTAACGAATGGTCGTAACTTATTATACTTTTGCAACAGGATTAGAAAATGTTAATGACTAATGCACAATCCGGGTGAAAATCCCAACCTTGAATTAGGCAAAACTTGATATTTCTGAATAAAATTTTCATATTATTTTAAAGGAAACCGGAAAAACATATGTTAGTGATCTGGAATAGTATATAACTATCATATTAACTACTTTTTATTCGGGTACTTGCTACGCGTTCCAACCCACAGATGCTAGTAGGAAAATGAAGGTGTTGTTTTGTTACTTAAAGTATAACTTTTTCATTTAATTCTAGGATTAATCGAGTTCGAAATGGAAGACCCCAACGTGCCGAACCATGCCCTTGTTAAACTAAGGAGTAAGCAACTTGTGGACGCCCAAGTCAGCGAGTTCGACGTCGTCGAACCAGCCAAGAAATAAAGTTTATCTTCTGAAATACTTACAATTTAGCTACACTGACCTTGAGACAGAATAACATGCGTGGCGTGACAGGTCAGAAGCCTATCGGTCCCATACATTTTGTGTAGAAGTAATTACACTAAAGCAGATAATATTGGTCTAAACTTTCTGACTCTGTTTGTTCCATACAAAATATCTGACAGGGAGTGTGATTCTGTTTGCGGTAGTGCGTAATAATCAACCTAGAGCGATAAATTTTGTGTCAATAATTAATAAAATTATTTTTCATAATTTATCTTCTTGATTTTCATGTGTAAATACTAATAACCTATATGGGACTACAAAAAAAGACAAATTGTAAGACAATTGATGTAGGTAGATACATTACGATGACGTGAGGGGGTTTGGAAATAAAGTCAGTCTATATATCACTTATAAATACATACATTGCAAAATAAAAGTTTGTGGGTCCGATTCCCACTGATTATCATTATTTGTGTGCTGTATTAAAATATAATTTGTTCTGTGTTTAAATTTGAATATGTGTGTATTGTGTACAAAAAAGTGTAAACTATGATATAATATTATTATTGTAGAATAAACATTGTTTACTATGTACCGCTATTACGAGTTTGCAAAACAATGCTAAACTGTACTCGAGCGAATATAGTTTAGAGCTGTATGGAATTTAGCGCAGCGCGTCTAGTGGTTCAAACACTGAACTAAAATCTGTATGAGGAGTTCAGTTAATATCTGTAGTATGTGCTTAGGTACCTTGATAAGCATACCACCCATTTGCCCCAGGTGTTTGCGAACTGCTAAGCAATTATTTTATTACCAGCAGCGTCTGTTTTTGTGGACTACTAATCGGAATTTCTTTAAGGCATGAGTGAATAGGTGTCTTCTAGAGAATGGTAGTATATCTTGATGCAGGAAGGTTTAAATAATCAACAATTTATTTTCTTAGTGTTTTCTGTAAAAAATTAAAGGTTACAACAGTCATTACATAAAATATCATCACTCGTAATCCATTATCCGACTTTAGATAAAACTAAGTACTTATTTACTGCTCTACATGCCAACTCTTACTACATTTTTTTTTTTTAACAATTGGACCACCTGATGTGGAGTGGCTACTTTTACCGATAGCAATTGCAATATGTCGCAAAACACATCGAGTAAGGACGGGCATGATTTATGTTCATAACTTTAGCACGTCTTATGTGCCTGTTAAGTGTTAATGCACCAGCTCTAAGCTCAGTTAGTAGAAGTTCTACCTTCTATACTGTAGGCTGTGAATTCGATTTCTTCTAAAGACAAACATTTTGTGTGATAAACATAGATGTTTGTTCTCTGTCTGGGTGTTATATTATATTCTAAATATGTATTTACAAAAAAATGCATATATGTATTCTATCAGTCATCTGGTTTCTATATTACAAGCTATGCTTAGTTTGGGGCTAGACGCAACATCTGCGTAAAAATATCCACAAATATTTAATTATTTGTTTTATTTATTACTATTTGGCGATATAAATCAGCATGGTAATAGCATTTCCCCAGACTCTTTTACAAAGAACTCTACTACTATATATTTTAGTAGTATACTACTAAAATATTTAAAATAACTAAATTTATTAAGTCATGGTCAGCACTTATTACGCGGTCTTTGTGGAAAATTATAGGTAGTTTGATTGCGGTAAGTATGCTATGATAATAAAAGATAGTGCTAATCATAGATTATCTCAACCTTAAGATAGTGGGCAAGTGGCATAATGTAGTTTCGAAAGAAGCAGTCTAGTTACGAGTACTTTGTCTGTCGACAACATGTTTGTTTTAAACGCTACGTGGACGCCATCGCCACGCCTCCGCGCAGTGTTATCACCTCGTTTAACAGCGCCTGTTCCCCGACCGTTCCACAGTTAATTATATTCAAGATCGAGTCGTACAGTATAATTATTCTAGTGCTCAGTATTTTATGGCCATGATTCGATACAGTTTCTACCTTAGCGATAAATTGTTATCGTCGAATTTCCTTCACTATGATTGAACGGTTTGTGTTTAGACGTGTGCGCACGACCAGCTGATAATAGTTCTGTGAATTATAACGTGAGAGTTTTGTTATCTGTGGAAAGTATACGTGTTATAAGGGACCCTTGAAGAAGTCTAGTGCGAAGTATGGTAAAATGGAGAAGACTAAGCAGAAATCAAGAAAAGATAAACCTAACAAGGTTGTGGATAAGGGAAAATCTTCCTCCTTTATAACAGATGTCAAGTTATTTAAGGAAAACTTGAAAATCAATGAAATTTTAAGAACAGTGAAAATGAATAGCAGCATGCGCATGAAAGCACCTCGAGGTAGTAAGGTAATGCAAAACAAAGATTTTACTGAAAATGATTTTTTTGAGGATACAATAAGTGACGAAGGTCAAGACGAAGAACTACCACCAAGTGCCACTAACACTATATTAAATACTGAAGCTCGTGGTAATTTTATTCCTGAGGAGGATTATATTAATTATGAAGTCAGTTCAAATGCTGATGTAACTGAAACTAATTTCAATGAAAACGAAGAAATTGAAATTAGAGCAAGTGTTGTTGACAAATGTAAGAGTGTCGCTGAAGGTTTGGAAAGCCATTCCAAGTTTGAAAGCCAAATAGATGTACCTATTGGTCTCTCAGGTGATTTGCCAGTAGAAAATCCTGCAGTTAGGTCTCGGGATAGAAAACTGTCGCTTGATCACACGATTCTGTCAAGACGTGAAGGATTGTCTCAGTCTGAACTGGATCTGCATGCGATAGGAAAACTGCCTCTAGAGCGGAAATCATCATTTTTCAGAAAGAAAATGGATAGCTTTATAAAAAACACTACAGAAATTTTCAAACGACAATCTCTAGGAAGCAAATCTATTTCATCGCCGTTGGCACAGCGCAGAGGCTCCAATTGCTCCAGAATGTCGGTTTCTTTGCAGTCTTTGAATGAAAACTCTGCGTATAGTGAAGAATTTTCTAACGAACCAATAGACACATACCACGTAAGTACACAATCTAATTAGGTATCTCGCTGTAGTTAATCTTGACATGACACTCATAACATAACAAAATATGCGCTCATGTACCCACTTATAACAACATCACGTCATATCTCATGGTGGCTTCTTTAGTGTTCTGCCGTGTGCTAATGTTCATGATGACCATTGTATTTTTAAGTTACATCGCGGGGCAATACAGCAACCATTCCACAGTTAATTTTTTACAATCCTGTATGCCACGCAGTGTAATTTTAAACAATACGAAACATGGTCTATGGTTTTTCATGGTAGACCAGCTGTTCATTAGAATTACTGTAATTTATTTCAAAGGTTAAAAATCATAGCGAGTGTGAAAGTAGTAGTAGAGCTCTATGCGAAGGACGCGTCTGGAGAAGTAATACCACTACGCTTATTTCTGCTGCCAAGCATCGTTGCTGTGTTTCTGTTTTTAGGGTGTGGGTTCCGGTGAAATTACAGGCACATGAAGCTTAACATCTGTAGACCATAGTTTGATGGACGCAGATCACTACATCGTAAGGCGCGTTTTTAATAAATGTGATCTACAAGGTTATACTTTATTATACGTAACCGTCGTTACCGCTTAAAATCAGGTGGGGCATCTGTTTGTTCGTTCAGAAAATTATGTAAAAAAAAAAAACATTTCTATACAACACTGCAAGCTACTAACTAACAACTATGTAAGCATCAACGCTTGACAAAAGAAATAAGTACGGTGGCATTCGTTTGAAAAAATAAGTTTATTTTAACGAAAATGTTTTTCTTAGATTTTGGAGAGAAAAACCATTTTTTCCTTCAAAAACAACGATAGCTGACCTCACTTTTTTTACCGGCACAACTTGACTCAAATCGATTTATTCAATCCACTTGACATTGGCGAAATTATGTAGGTTCAACTCTACTGTCGAATGACGTACCTACAGATGCTATAGAGAAGAGAAGAAGACTTGCACAAATACGCAACGAATAACGATAGCCACCTTAATTAACATACTAGGTAAATTTTAATCCGAACCGTGTGACCGCCTCACACTTGAGGAAAGTTCTATCTATTAGTTTAACTTCAGCCATTAATCCTGTGCAATATTTAGTTGCTATTTCACTACTGGTGCTTCAGTTACGCCAAATCAAAACAAATAACTGTAACTCTATATTTGTGGTTTGTAGGACCAGCAAGGTAGTGTGACAAGCTTACGTTCTTGCACAACACCAGTTCGGAGCAACTCTACCGTATCTGTAGCTGTCAGCGATAGACCGCCTGAAATGTCTGAGGAGGAGAGTCTGGCCGGCAGCCGCCAAGAGCTAGTTGGAAGCCAGCCACTGCCAAACTTCTCTTCGATAAACAGTCCCTGTGAGTAACCTTGTACTGCCTTATTTAATTACGATTAGCACATTTATTGATAAAGCAAAATAGAGGTGATTGGTATCATTTCAGTGTGTAGAAGCAGATTGTGGGTTCATTCCCATTAAGAACAAACATTTGTGTGATGACGATAAATGTTTATTTTTTGATCTTGAGTAATGATAGCCCCAACAACAGAGCTATAAGTTTTGCATGCGTGGTGAATGTAAGTGGTTATATATGCAGCAAAAGCAAGCAGACCTTCATGACTGAATCTAGCAGTGGACTTATTCAGAGTGATGTTGATGTTTAAAGTTACATTTTAATCGGTTCAGTCCTTACGTTTAATTACAAACATCCAAACTCTCGCGAACTACCGCCATACGAAAAAATTAACGTGCTAAAAACATTACACTCTTTTTCTGGAACAATTTACTGTAAGATCGCTAGACTGCAAGCGATGGTTAATCTTACTTAATAGAATAACGAGTAGTGGCTAGCGGAAATGAGTACCGATTTTGCTAATAAATTTATCTGACCCTATACGTAAGCATAATTTCTCCTTTTGCAATAAAATCATCCCTGGTGCACAAATTTTAAGTATCAGTTCCCTTTAAAAAAAAAGTGAAAAGAAATAGCATCATGACTTTAATCCCCAAGCTCGATAGATATCCCCTCAGATCTTTTAGTACTATTGTAGTGTAGTAATATTGTCCTTTACCGTTTGAGAACACTGGCATTGTGCACATACATTTTTCGAACCGGAAAATCCATTGATGCACGACCGGATCCGAACCCACGACCTTAGGATAAAAAGACGGGGTTACTCCCACCAGATCACCGGTGGTATTTAATCTAGTCTAATAGGTCTAGTAACATTATGTAACAAGAACCTGTATTATGTAACAAGAAATTGAAGAAAAGAAGAGATGTTCCTATACTATTCATTATTTGTGACTTGCGAACTTTTTTATCGTCTAGGACATGTTTTTTATTTAGGTCGATCTCATGGCAGGTTTTGACCCAAATTGCAATCTTTAAACTTAACATATAACAATTATTCTTACCTAAAGATTATTAAGGGTTAAGGTTAAATGGTCATACAAAAAACGGTTGGAACCAAACCAATTTTCGCTGTGAGTATCAGAAACGATGAAGGATCATGGTATATTAACATCTAGACCCAAAACAAATACTTCCAGATTATGCAAGCTTGTTGCAAGGCGGGCATTGTACCCGTTTTTCATGTTTTGTTGTCGGCTGGTTAGTAACAGTTACACAGATGTCGAGCCAATACAAAAGATCCCCAAAAGTATGTAATTGTGACCTCAATAAAAAAAGCCATGCGTATATATCGGGTCGCAGCCGTGGTCTGTCTACTCAGTTGCTCCATTATAGGAGCAGGGAAATATTACGGCTTTGAAGTCAAAGGCACCGGTAAATGTACCAGTCAGCTGAACTTAATGAATTCATGGATTGAATATTATAATGACTAGGAGTCTGTCGACACAAATGCACGATGCAACAACTTCTTCTCTATGGCACCTGTCTTCCATTCGAGGACAGATAATTTTACCAATATCAAGTGTTTTTAATTGACCGAGGGAGGTCTATTCTCTCGCCCACATGTCAATTTTTCAACCGATGCTTACGGAAATTGGCAGACAAGTTCATTGATTTATCTATTTTTTTTTGTTTATTTGACTGGAGAAAAGAAGGGGTAAAGGGGGAAGATTGCTGTAGCGTTATTTATCAACGGACTTTAATCAAATTTAAGAGGCACACTAAGGACTTCATTCAACACAAAATGTTGCGAAAAAAAATCCAAAACATGGGAGTGGAAGAAGGAATATGATAGATTTCAATTTTGAGAAAGAAGTTGAGGAAGTTTCGGTTTTTAACATGGTTATAAGGGTTTGCTAGTTTTTAGTCAAGCAGTGGACATTGCAACGGTATTTTGTGAATGAAACGGTGTAAATTTAATAAAATACACGCCTAACACATTTGATTAATACACTTAATTAATAGATATTTTCTTGCCGTTCTTACACACCATGCTTTACGTATACAATATGATTATTTGATTATTATTTATTCAACTGAATTCCGCAACGTTAAGAAACACTTCGAGACATAAATCTTTTTCATACATTTTCAGGAGGAACAAGCCTTTGAACCTTTTATATGCATGTTTCTTGCGATTTCCACAATATTATCAACTTAGTTTACTGCCAGACAAGCTACTCAATGGGCACTTCACGTAAGTTTTAAAAGCTACTTACGGTAACAAAGTCACGGCGCAAACATGAAACTAAACTTGAACCAGAAATAGCTGAATGGACCTTTCACAGCTGTGTATGTGTATATTAAACTTGCACACTATTTTTTACACTGCATAATACTGCATATTATAAGCTTGCACGTGCGTTTGCTTGCGTGAATGTATTTTCAATCACCGCGGCACCTCTGTAGGGGTTTTGTTTAAGGCGTTACTTCTTTATTACCACTGCTCATTAAGATAAAGTATACCTACTCTAAAAATATTCAAGTTTCTGCGACTGTTCGTTGTCTCTATGTATATCAGTTAGTAAAGCAGTCACGATAAATATTGGGTATGTGAGTATATATAGTGTGTATGATCTGTATGGAGTTGTCTGAAAGATACTAGGTGATGCAGAGGACGCCTTCCACCCGATGGGCAATAACAAGTAATAGGATTGACGAGAAAAATATGCGATTAGGACCCGCTATCACAACGATCACTAAATGTATTTAGCGAGCCACTAAATGCATTTAGGAAGCTAACTACTTAGTTAAAAACTAGTTTGACATCTTGTACAAGGAAAATAAAGTCGCTATTACGCTGACGCTAAGCATGCTTATCTTGTTAAATGTGATAAGCTAAATAAAACTAAATCAGATTGTCTTGCAAGCGGGCTATATAAAATTATTTTAACTGAAAAGTACATCAACATAATATCTTCCTCTGTTGATGATGATGTACGTGTATATGTGGTATAGTTTTACAACAGCTTACTATTTTCTTGTTTGGCACAAAGGTATCTTTTATTAACCCCTTATTAAAAACTAAACTTTGAACAACCCTGATTAATTTAAAAAAACTTTTCTCGCTGTAAATGGAGTTTCCGGTTTGGAAGTACGCAGTCAGAATGAGATATAATTATGAGATGGAACTTTTCTTAGAAATGCGTTGTAAAATTTTTAAGAGCAGCTAAAAGCTAGTAAGCTAAGTAAGCTAGTAAGTAGCTAGTAAGTAGTAAGCTAAGTAGCTTGAAATATACTGTGAACCACGATATAAAGTTGATGTCACACGTTCAGTTCAAACAACAGCAACTAGTTTTTAATAAAGGATTTCATACATTTTTTTTTTGTTTTTTTTTTTGCTGGACAATCCACACAGCATCATCTAGCCCCAAGCTAAGCAGAGCTTGTGTTATGGGTACTAGATGACTGATATACTTAATACAATACTACATTACGTACATAGATATTTTTTTATTACACATAGAAAATACCCAGAACACCCGGAATAAATATCTGCAGTTCGTACAAACATTTATCCCAAGGCGGGAATCGAACCCGCAACCCCTGCGTCGCAGGCGGACATTTGCCCGCCGCGCGACAGCGGTCGTCTATAATCGTATTTTGTTATAATAAATTCAAAAAAATATTATAAGGCTCATGGAAACACAAAGCCGTGGGCTAAAACTTGTCTATGTGATTGAGTGTATATATTATAAATGTGTAGCTTTCACTGCATCTGCAAATACATTCGGCACGTGTTGAACCAATCGTACGGTGTCGAATAATTACATTTCGATGCTATCAGATTGGCTTTGGCTTATATTAATTGAGGGTAGAAATTAGATACGTAGCTAATTTAGATTGGTTATGCGTACGAATTTATAGAAGCGAAAGTCTGTCTGTCTGTGGGGTTACATAGTTGCCGCGAAATATGACTCAAAGGAAAACTTAATAGTCAGTATTTTAGCAGCGGCGATAGGCTTACAACTTATGGAATACCAACAACTGCAAAGTGTGGGTGCGTGCTAAATGTGTTATTTGGACGCACCTACTTTCCATCATAACTCTTCAAAGTGTCTTGAGTCCGTACTACTTGGTACTAAGAGTCTCAGCGAATATCTACCGTACTTGGGATTAAAGTCGTGAAGTTAGATATTTATATTTTTCCTCTTTTTCTATTATATTCAAAGTTAATTACACCGGCCTTTATTTTTTTTTCTAGGTGTTTATTATTAGGGTATCATTCATTTGTTTCAGGCAACACAGCAAAATACTATTAGTTATGAGTTATTGTTTTTGTTCATTTGACATTGACTATTAGACAACGCCTAAGCCGCTATGTCCGACTTGAATGCATTCTTAAGGTGGAACAAGTCGTTACTATTTCGTTAAGATTTAGTACTAAATCTTTCGACGCTTGTAACTTTCAAGGTAATCTGATTTTACCGTAGAATATAGGGTAACGAGCCTAGATAACGGCAAGATAATTCGATTCAAACTTCACTTCGGACGCACGTTAATAAATAGTAGAGATATTCAGTTCCACCTTAATACGTAATAGTAAAGAAAGGTACTCCTGAAATATAATCCCAAACAGTCGCAGTGGTATTTGAACTTACTCCATGAAGCTATTAAACTTCTCGGCACCGAAGTCGCGTGGGGTTCCACTAGTAGGGTAAAACCAGGATAGATGCCGCAGTGGGATAGGTGCCCTGTTTTCAAATAACACAACTTCCCAAAATCGCAACAACGAAATAATAGGTTAAATATGGAGCGGACACGCCACACACCTCAGGTCCCCGCCGGCGGTTATGCGGAATAGACGTATTTCGTTTGTGTGTGCGATTATCTCCGTGGCGAATGAAAATAACGCGTCAAAGTTTCAAACGTGAGTATTCATTGTTGAATAACTTTATAAGTAGCCATAAACTCCATTCAATTTTTCTTACGTTACTACGCTGGTACATTTAGTACACACCTAGGTGTCAATAATCGCTCTATTGTGTTTCGTTTAGTTCTAAGCTTAAAAGGCATCTATTAGTATCAAAAAGGATAGTCGCCCCAATTTTTCGCGGTATAGGTGCCTTTAGGGGCATCTATCCCCCAGAGCTCTATAGATTGTCAGTGTGTTTTGATAAACATATATGTTTCTTATATATTTTTATTCAATACCTGTTTGTAGGTGAACCATGCCACGAAATACTTAAACTTAACACTTTAAAGGACAAGACAAAAAAGTTAAGAAAGGCAAATTAAAAAATATACAATATTTCAGTGAAGAAGACGATGACGATATTACCGATCACAATGAAAAAGAAAATAAAAAATTGTTGAAAATAAATGAGAGTAATAATCACGAAAGAGACATATTATTTACAGCACGAACAGCGAAAATGACGACAACTCCCTCAATCACTACTATAAAGCAAAAGGAAAGGAAACAAAATAAGAATGATAAACAAGAAAGCGAACAGACAGACGAAAATTTCTGCATAGAATGCAGAAATTAACTAAGATTAGAACTACTAATGTTTAATTATGATGATGAATGTTATAATTTAAACAGTGTTTTTTTGTGAGACAAATATGCTTATGCTTAATTATTATTATGTATGCCCTAATAAAACATTTTGAATCGTATTTTATTTTGGTTTATTCTATAGGGCATCTATCCTTCTAAGCATTTTTATGGTTGGTTTTGCAAAAACTCAATTTCTGCACGATCAGTAATTGGTGGGTCAACAAAGACAGCTCGTAATGCAAAATAAAAGATTTAACTAGTTATATTCATAGGATTTATTCACGGTAAATTAATAGTTGTAAAATAACAAGGCTTTTTCAAAAAGTGGGGCATCTATCCTGGTTTTACCCTATTCATATAAACTAATTCAGAGGCACTGATGTGTGATTTACTATCTCACAGATGCATGCAGGATCACTATTTATCTTGATTAACCATAGTAGACGTGAAACTTACGCACAAAATAAAAACAGTAGGTCTACCATGAGTTTTTACAATCTACAGTCGCTAGCGACTGTAGATAAAAAAATGTATGAAGATTTGTACAGCGCCTCTAGCGGATAGTTGGGTACTAAAATGCGCAGCATGAGTCACGTAGTTAACTATCCTACGTCACAGCGTAGTAAACTATACTACAACGGCTGTAGATTGGGCTTCATTTGCTTAGAAATTGGTACCATGAGTTACTAATTTGACAGATGCCATAGTAACGTACTATTACTACTGTAGTTACAGCACTCACCGATGTTTTGCTTCGTGAAGAGACTAGTTTGTGATAGATTTTGTAGTTTTTCAATTTAAAATGCTTAATAAAGCACGTTTTGTCTTGGAATTATTCTGCCGAAATGCCGAAATAGAAGATAAACGACGCGAACAAAGAAAGTTTCAAAGTGAGATGCGTGTTCTTCCACTTCAAACTATTAGTGACCCCAAATTTGTGAAATTTTATAGACTAAATAAAGAAGCTTTTGAGAAATTGTGTGATTTATTGCGGCAACATATGGATAAAAAATCAACACAGAGAGTCTCATTAGAATCAAAGTCGTTTGTTTTATTTAGATTAAAATGGTTTTGCAGCTCATTGAAACAACTAAGTAGGTACCTACTTAATTAAGTATTTTTTGTAGGTGTTATGTGCTCTATTATTCTATGCTCACGGTGTTTATCAACGTGTTGTTGGAGAGGCAAACCATTTTTCTCAAGAAACGATGAGTTCATATATTGAAGAAGTAACTGCAAGTCTAAACCAGCCAACTGTTGTGAACATGTTTATTAAGTTTCCAGCATTTTTAAGTTTATAAACACTACGCACGCGTGCATCCCACCGTCGTCCTCGGTCGTGTAGTTTGACTAACTTGTAGCAAAAGTAAACAAAATGCGAGAGCTAAATGTAATTGGAACCGTTGTAACACGAATAAATTTGGGCTTCATTAGATTGAATCGAAATGAGTAAGTCAGGCGACTCTCCACATTTGTCAGATAATAGTACTTTGTTATTTTATCTTCTGTCTCTATCATCGTGCATTACTTAAAAAGAGATGAAAATATCCAATGCGAAGTGAGCATCATTTTGTAATGATGCCAACCTAACAACGCTAATCTACATAGGGTGTAGTTGTTACTATATCATAAGTAGCAAGCACCAACACTACTCATGGTACCGCTCTTTATGCTATCTATACAATCTGCGTATTTACGTAACTACGGTAGTAACGTCAGGTGTTTTTTCTGTGAAAACTCATGGTAGACGTACAGGTATCAGAAAAATAGTGTTTTATGCACCAAAGGGATCGTGATCAATAAAT
Organism: Electrophaes corylata; assembly: GCA_947095575.1. NCBI lineage: Eukaryota > Metazoa > Arthropoda > Insecta > Lepidoptera > Geometridae > Electrophaes > Electrophaes corylata. Next base: position 5,518,100 of record OX352698.1, on the reverse strand, counting down.
AGCTGCGAGCCTTAATACACACGAGTTTGGAAAAATAATTTCGTTCAAGTGATACGAATTACTATAAACTACAACTACAAAGAAAAATAAGCTCTTTGACATTAGGGGTACAAACTACTATTTGGTACTTTATTTTCCCGTTAGAGGTAATTTTTGAAATAGCTTACTTGCTCTGGACTTTTTTGATTTTTGATTAAACCTAAGTTGCGTTTGAGTATTCGGCCGTTAGTGTTATACTGACAATGCCTAAAACAATAAATACAGCACATTGGTAAGTCGACCGCGATACACGTAACATCGGGTGAGAGTGTGGTCAAACTTTTGCCTATGAACTGTAAAAAAAATTACTCGCTCTGCAATGTTTCTGAAATCTTTCAAAATTGTACAAGAGCAATAACGATTCAGCCTCGTTTCTATAGATTTCTATTTGTATTACCTTTTTTATCCTCTTTAGGCGCCAAATAATAACTAACCTTAGCCCTTAGCAGTTTCAACTGCCTTTGAATTTTGCCTTATTTTCAAGAAAAAAGGCAGAGAGTTTTCGCTGCACCACTCGAGTAGAACAGTTGCGCGTACTTACTCTTCGCTACCTCGCACCCTCACCGCATTCAACCGACTCCTTTTTGATAACCCTATTTTCAGATGAATATCATAACTTTTTGATAATATGACTGGGATACTGTGAGAAAAAATGATGAAAGTAGGTACGGGTGAGTGTGTTTAACGGTATCGGTAATCGGTAAGCAAAAGCGGCGCGTAGACAAAACATGTAGCCTGCGGGGCCTGTGGGGACGCAACAAGCACACTTTGCGTTTGTATACTTGAGTCCCATTCTGTGAAATAAACTACAAATAAATGTGTAGACATTTCATACAACACCATCTAGCTAGAAATTAAGCAAAACTTGTACTATGGAAACCTGATCCTGATAGAATACTTAGGTATACTTTATAAATACATACTTATAATACTACTTGTTAGAGAACAAACAATTTTCGTTCTCATCAAAATGCATCGACATAGTTCAGACTTCAAATCAAAACATAAAGTGTTTTGATTTGAAGTCTGAACTATCGCTATTTTCTGTAAAACATACACTGCATTCGCTCCTCAAGTCAGCTGAGAGGTGGTTCTTGATACCTAAATGATGTAGTACCCTCCTAGGTCTGTTTGCCGATGACTTTACTTATATATTTTTTAACCTATATATATATATTTTATGTTATTAGATATTTTAAAGATTGTCTATAAAACAATGTAGGAATGTCTTCCTAAATTATGTCCATGAAGCTCTGATACATAAACTAACAGATAAATACACAATTAAACGGATAGTATGATTTAGAAAACAGCTATTCAATTTTATTAAATTGAATAAAGCAGTTACTATATAGTTAAAGTTGAAGTGTAGCCCTGCTAAGCCTCTTAAACGAGGCTTCTTGGTGAGGTCTTGATGAGAAATAATTTGTAGTAATGTATTTGATATGCCACGTTGGAAATTGAACGTTAAGCCATTTTAAATAGGGTTTAAGTTAGGTTGGAGAAAATTAAATTGCACAGGGCAACCGTCGCTTGATTTGAAAATTCTAATGGACTTAAATGATTGTCCACGACGAGGTGCCAATTTGCCAAGGTAAGTATATACCAAGACGACTTCTTACGGTGTGAATAGATTTAAATTAAATGCGCTTACTGAAATTCGTCTGGAGATGAGATCAATTATAGTAGTACTTAAAAAGTCAGGTGTTGAAAAATATAAAGTATGTTTCTTGTAAATTTGTCTGCTATTAAAAGATCCGATATAAGAAAACGTATTTGACTGCGTGTCACTTGTTAGTTTAGTTTTACAATATTACTTAAGTACCTACTTGTTTAATACTAAAACTAAATAATACTATAAGATTTTGATGCTTGGATGTTGAACGTTGTTGATGTTGACGACCGATGTGGTGCGGCGGGCGAATGTCCGCCTGCGACGCTGGAGGTTGCGGGTTCGATCCCGCCTTGGGATAAATGTTTGTACGATCTGCAAATACTCATTCCGGGTGTTCTGGGTGTTTTCTATGTATAATAAAAACTATCTATATATGTAATGGATTGTATTAAGTATATCAGTCATCTAGTACCCATAACACAAGACCTGCTTAGTTTGGGGCTAGATGATGCTGTGTGGACTGTCCAGCATTATTATTATTATTATTTAATCTCGGTGTAGCGACCCACCTAATTTTTATGGAACTTAGGATACATATCGCTTATGTCCTGTACGATTGCTAGGTTAATAACTATAATAATAATGCTGAACAATCCACACAGCATCATCTAGCCCCAAGCTAAGCAGAGCTTGTGTTATGGGTACTAGATGACTGATATACTTAATACAATACATTCAAAATATAGATATAACTAAGTATGTAGTGTATGATAATTACTAAGCGAATAAAGTAGCGTAGCATCGTAGTTTCTTACAAAGTTCTAAGGATTTAATTTCACTGACAGTAAATAACCGTAAAACGTGGAAATATCCCAGCTGTTCGTTTGAAATAGAACGCCTTCCGGCTGTTGCAACCCTTACCAATCATTACCGTAATAACTCTATGATAACCACTACTTATTATTGAATTGCATAAACGCAGACGGTGCGTTGAAGCGCACAATAAGCTTAGTTGACGTGGCATGTTGTGACTGGGTTTTCTGTTTTTTCCTAAGGTGCATGGCCACCTGTGGCATGAAAATCTTTAAATAGCTTTTACTGATAATATTGAAACCAACAAATGAAACATCTAATGTTATAAACATAAAATCTTAGGAGAACATAGGGACTAAGGCCCGCTTACACAACGATCACTAAATATATTTAGGAAGCTCACGCCCGAATACTCAAAAGCAACTTAAATTGAATCGCATCTCAAGTCGCGTTTTGTTGACAATTTGCAATGAAAGTCTGTCGAAAATTCGTCACTTGAGGTTGCGTTTTGAGTATTCGGCCGTAAATACGTTCAACATCAAGATGTTAAACGAAAAAGAAAAATTAAGTCGCTGTAGCGTTTACGCTAAACATGTTTATCTGAAACGTAATTAGCTCAATAAAATTAAAAAATAGTGTTGTGCAAGCGGGTCTTACAATATTACTTGTTACCAATTACTAAAATAACAACATTCAGTAAAATCAATGTATGTTAACTGTCATGCATATTTTACTAGGTACATACACAGTTGCTCGAAACAGAGAAAAATAAATATAAATACCTACTTACTTACTTAAAATAAGAAGTAGGTAGGTACTTACAAAATGCTTTACGCACCGTTAAGCTACGTAAAAGCATGTTGCATAATATTCTCTCTCACTCATTATTCGATCCACTTGGGATTACGCGTTCCCGAGACTTCAGGAACCCTGTTCTTAATAGCTCTTGGTATCTATACACATTTTGGCACGGAGCGGCTGCTACACTGCAAGCAGTAATAGGTTTACTAAGGAGCTAGTATGAATAGGTTAATCTTAAACAAGTATCTACTTCAACCTGGACTAGCATGTCATTGAGTTTATAGCTTCTGAACTGATCAGGAATTTTACATTACCTTTAGCCTTATCAGTTGCAACCACTTGTCCATATATTTTTTGAATCCGTACTTTAGAACAATGCTCAAACATGAATGAATGAAAACGAATGGGAAAGAAAAAAGAATTAATCAACAGGCACGGTAGGTATCCCTTTAGTTCTCTTAGCACAAAGCACCCACTCTTCTTCGAGGATATCTAAGGAGGGTATGTTCAGATATTACATTTGGTACAAACCAACATTTTGCAGTAGTTGGTATTCCATACGTGACAAGTTGCAAGCCCTTTACCGTACGAGAATACTGGCATTGCGATATAAATTTTTCGAATAGAAAAATCCATTGGTGCGCGACCGGATTCGAACCCACGAACTTAGGGTCAGAAGGCGGGGTCACTTCCACTAGACCACCGGTGTTCCAATGAAAACGAATTAATGAATGAAAATTCTTTATTGTACACCTTATAAACTACCAATGCGAGAACACAATAACAATGTACTATGGGCGGTGTCCATGAATATCGCAGCCAACAGGCATGAATATCGTTTTGTGACATTTTTCAATGAACAATGCTTGAACCTTGAGATAGGATTCTTTTCCTGTCATCTTTGCTAGCAATTTATAATATGAAAACACCATTTTCATTTAATTTATTTTTCTAGTGTTATTTTAGATTCTGATGTGTAGTTTTAGTGGTATTTTAACTACATATTATTACTTGAGGGCATAAAGTTAGATTTGAGATATCCTGAAAAGAAATGTTTTTTTCTTATAAACCAATGACAGCCAACTTTACTTTTGTTATTGACTTTACTTGACTAAAAGTTATTTATTCTTCCACTTTGACATAGGTGATTTTTTTTGTTAAATGACAAACAGATGTTATTATGAAGAAAAGAAGAAGAACCTTTTTAAGCCCTCAAAATTGTTCATTTTTGACGTACTAAATATTCCGATTGAGAAACTTTAAAAAAAAAAAACTTTGGTTGAGAGGTCAGTGTGTCAAATAAATAAGCCAGCTGTATCTGGTTGTCTACTCAAAGAGCCGTAAGCTCACACAAGCTTGTGGGTCGTTTTCAGATTCTTGGTACTAACACGCAACGGTTTGTAGGTGGTTTTGTCTTTAACATTTGACAAACACATTTGACATTTGGTAAGTAGACATGTGAGCACTTTCAGAAGCCTGAAATGAATGTGGTTTAGTAATATCCATACATACTACCACATGCTACGTAGTACGCTAGTTAATTTAAAACTATATTGCAAACTATACGGTTCGATTTTGGTGGGGAATTTTGGCGTGGCAATGGTCGTATTTTATCAGCTATCTGGTTCCCATAGTACCAGTATTGCTTGTGTGAAATGTATGCCAAGATTTATTTAAATATTTACCGTAAGCGAATGAAAGTTTTATTATAAGTACTTCAGAATGTCTAATGTATTTATTACAGTAGATAAATTGTTGCTCATTAAAATTTTAGTAACTGAAGATATTGTTATAAAAGTTGTGAGGTTCAACAAGTGTCCTAGCAGATACAGGATATAGTAAGCAGAAAAAGCCTCACGATACGAATCCCCAGGGTTTTGGAATATAGCCCCTCAGATATTTTAGTATCAGTCATCGAATCTAGTCGTGATACAATAGATTATTCTATTATAAAATATGTCTCTATTATAAATATGTGCGCATTTCTAGTGCTCTCAAACAGTAAAGGAAAACACCGTGAGACAATCTGCAGCTTACTTTGGTCCGCACGTTTTGACCATGTCTTTTCTAAAGAGTAGAATGACTGGACTTTACAGGTATATATAGGTGATCGTTGGAAGCAGGATGGGGTAGGTACTGCACAAGTCTACTTCATCTAAAATCATGTGACAGGCTAGTGCCTGTATGTAGTCAGCGCCCCGTAAACGAGACGATTAAAAAAGATGCCACTTACGGTCTACAACCGATGCAAAGCCTGTTAATTATTGCATACCTTCTGGCATTTTGGCAGACTATCAACAATATAAAATCGAAAATACTTCAATTATCATGCTACAGTATACAGCTTGCTGTACACGAGTCGGTTCGTACGAGCCAGACATGTGTGCCAGTGGCGGCTAGTTAAAACTTTTACAAACTAGTTTTTTCGGGGAAAAATGCATTTTGCGTACCTCCCATTCGGGGAGAATAGGAGAGCATGCGAGCATTCCGTTAGTTGCTCTCACAATCGACAGCATACCAACAAAAATCCCATCGATGTTCCTGCATTCGCCTTAGTGTTAATGCATTATCGAACCACTCGTCACCCGCCGAATGGTCCGAACCTAGACTGCGTCACGGGGGGCTTACCCCACGCGGTCAGATAAGCTTGGTAATTTTCTGCCATTTCACGTAGCATACGGTACGTCAGTTTTGATACCCGATTAGTTCATGCTTTGCTAACAAGAGTTTGGTTTGGTTACACAAATATTTTAAGGTACAGTCAGCGATTAAAATTTATTAATAATTTCAGTTATTCACTGACTTTTTTCTGTGGATTTCGAAAAATCTACATTGTTCGTTGTAGATAATGTAAAATGAGAGCAACTTTACCAACTCTAAAGACAGATTCACTATTGTGTACATAGTACTAATAAGAAATAACGAATAAGGTTTACTTAATTAGAATAAGTACAAAGTACCATCACATCGGTCGTCAAATCAACTATTTGAGTACATACAAACCCAATTTCCTAATTAGGTTCCTATTTTATTTGGTTAAACTAGACAAAATAAAGTACCTATTTAGTAGTACCTCGTACCTATAATACCTGTTCTGACAAGACTCGAATAAAACTATCGACCTACTAAAACTGAACTGGCAACACACGTTGTATCCAGAGACAGATATAAAAACAGACAGAGAACAAGCATAATGTTCGCTCGCTATTGTAGCGTGCAGAGCGGCAACGCCGCGCTTTTATAGAAGCGAAAACTGGTTTGAATTTGTTGACCGTTAAATGGTTTTTTGCTTCTTGTGATGTAACTATTGGTCCTAGAGACTCCAAAATTTTGGTGCCAAGTGCACTAATTCATATTGACATTTGGAGATATCAACCGAATCTCTATCTCTTACCGTTTCTGAGATCCAGCATGTGTCAGCTGGAGAAACGTTTCCCCAGCTTACACGTTGCTAAAAGCCTGTAGTTCAAAGAGTTTTGAACCTAGAAGCCTCAAATATTTGGTACCTTTGGCACCAATTATGCACTGAATCTGGAGATATCAACCGTGTCTATAGCTGCAGCCGTTTCAGAGAACCAGCATGTGCGTGCTGAAATAACGGTACGTCAGCTTACACGTTGATGAAGTCTTATAACTCCGAGAGCTTTTTAGCTGCAGGTTTGGAAATTTTGCTATATACCTAGTGCACTCATCTGGTACTAAATGCTAGCGTTTGTTCTATAGCTCTATCAGCACTCGTTTGCCCACACTGAATGAGGAAGCTGGTGGCATGTTACTTCAGCTAACACACCTTCAAAGGCTTGTAGCGTCGTTGTTTTTTTGGCACCTAAATTATGGTTGTAATCTTTGATGGTACTAAATATGAACTAAATATTGGCATTTTCAGAATTTGCGTTTTCCATATGAGGAAGCTGGAGGCATGCACATCCATTCATCCATACATAATTTCCATTTAGCCCAAACTAATTAAATAGTTTGAATTTTATTGTTCTGAAGAATTTCCGCAGTCGAAGCTTTTTTGTAGTATAAGTGGAATAATATTTATACATACCGATTTCGTTAGTTTCTTGAATCGATAATTGTAGAGCTCTGTTTTTAAATCTGTTTGTAATTTTTTTGGGTTTAACGTATTTCTGACTACCACCTCACCACCTACTACCACCCACCTCAAAGAATTTTGATTGGATACTTGATACTAAGAGATATCCAAGAACCCATGAATCAATCTCGTCAAGCTATAAATTTTTTCTTTCGACGGTAACGAAAAAGGTAGTATGTGTTTGCAGGTTCACACATAGACTACATCCAAGACTCTTTGTTAAGCTCCCGGGCGAGTTCTATGAGTTCAGGCCTCAACACAGCGACTGGCCAACGAAGACGGAAGACCTCCAGAACTAATAGGTAAGTCCTACATTATACCTAATACCTAACTCACTTTTTTATCGATCCGCCTATATGATGTTTAGACCAGATACCGTACAATTACGTCTTATAACGATTTCTACAATGAAAAATTTTTTGAATAAATCAATGATAAAATCAAGATCACGATAAAATAAACGTCATTGAATATATCCCAAAAAAACGGTTCAGAACAAGATCACGATAAAATAAATGTCATTGAATATATTGAATATTCAGTACTGAATTGCAATAAAGACGTGATAGGTGCAGCTACAGTACACATATTGAAACAGTAAACCATTTATTTGTTAGCTATATAAAACTTATGCATAATTTAATTGTACCGCGAAACCAATAAACATAATAAACATCAACCACTGTTTTATACATATACTAGAGAAATACGCGTGACTTCGTTCACATGAAGTTATTTTCATACAAATTTTAACCCCCACTGTACCCGCTTAGGAGTTGAATTTTGGAATGCCAAATTTCAATTATTATTACACCTCTACGCACCAAGTTGAATATACCCTGAAAATTTCAAGTCTCTACGACCATAGTGGTTTAGACTGTACGCTGTCTAATATGTCATTCATAGCACATACATAGTGCATAGTATTTAACATAGCTTAGATTTAGGAGCAAAAAAAACGAGTTTTAGGATAAATTTCATAAAATAATTATGAAAAACAAACCTAGGTTAGACCTAATTGTTTGTTTTATTTAATTCAGTATGTACCTACACATACTGAATTAAATAAATAAATTGTATGTCTTTAGTAAAGTCTGATATACAAACATGTTTAAACGTTTTGGTTATTACAACCCCATGGTTTCGATGTTGCTACATGCAATCTTGGTTCTATTAGTGTGCTACTTGAGAGGTATTCTGAGCCTATACTCGCCAAGTAATAGTGTTAATTATAGGGGCTGCTTCCACAATATTGGAAAGCTAATAGAATACCGCCTAATTTTGTTCGCGCATAGTTATACACAAATATGAACCTGCACCCCATCAGGGGTCGAGTTTCAGGATTTTATTTCTTAGTGCAACAATGTATGGAGTGTGCAATACAACAAAAAGCTACCCACCTTTCGTATCGTTTGGAATGCTGGCTAGTAACTTAATTGATATTGGTCGAGGGTTCCACTAGTTCAAACGAACAATTAGTCTGCCATCTGACATGGCAGTGGCAGTGAAAAGAGTATTTTATACATACCGTTTATTAGTTTCTTTCATCTTTAGAAACAACATAGCTTTTTTATTTTAATTGTTTTTCTAGTGTTATTTAAAGTTCTATGGTATAACGTCGTCTTAAGCAACACATTGTTTGTGGTCTTTGCGCAATGTGTGAGCATATAAAATAAATTGTATCGTGGCATCCTGATTTGAATGAAAATGTTTTTCTAAGATTTTAATAGCAAGAAAGAAAGAAAGAAGAAACTTTTATTTGTAACGGAAACATACATGATAAAACACGCTCAATGATGAAACATAATAATAAATGATAATAAAAACACCCACGAAGGAATTACAGCCAAACGAGAAACAAAGAAAAGCGATACCTACAGTTTTTATACTTACACTAGCTGTCTCGCTCGATACTTTGTTCGCGGGTTAAAGTACCTACCTACCTAGACTTACTTCCAATATTCCTGCTGGGGCCAATAACAAGCAAACTTATCAACTCAACTCATTTTTGACATCTTTTAAAAATACCTACCTCTGCTTATATCAGCAACCTATTAGGTACTGACTATGATTATAATCTTAGTCAGTACCTATTTGGTATTAAGAGATATGGGGGCTATCTACTGTGCCTGAATAATTAAACCAGGAAATGAGTTCTTTTTTAATAGGTGACATAAAAATAAGTACTACAAATGCAACGCCACTCGCCTCCGAATTCTTTTAAATTATTTTTGCTCCATGCCTTTGGAGTTCTCCCTTGGGTCAGAACAGAATTAAAGACACGTTGGAGTTCTTTTAAAATAGGAGAGCTATCATCCCTTAACATACATATAACTTAATACATTTAACTTAAGATACTATAACTTGCAATACTTATAACAATCCCGTGTCACTATTTATCTGTATAGTTCTGAGTTGTATGTTATCAAAGCTAAATCGACCAAGCATCAAATCATACGAAATAAAAATGTCCTGTATTAATTTTATTTTGACGGTAGATAATAAAACTTTGCGCTAGTGTCAGCGGACATTCACAACATAGGTGAATAAAGGAGCCGTAAGGGCGGCTTAATTTCGTCTATTTAATTTAATAAGTTCGATGGCACAGTGTTACTAATGAGGATCTTATTGGTCGCGCAGCGGTATCTATGGTTTGTATCTTCACGGCCTTAGACGAACAGCAGCCACGGAAACAAGCTGGATTTCAAAAGGGCTACTCTACCACCAACCACACATTCACACTAACACAGTGCATAGAGAAATACAACGAATATGATAAGGAAATATGTATATACAGCATTTGTAAATGTAGATTATACAAAAGCTTTCGACTCCATTTAACACGATTATCTTTGGAGAGATTGAGAGAACGGCGAATTGAAGCCAAATATATAAAACTTAGAACTGTATATGTACTTACAATCGTTTGTTAAAAATAGAAATAAATCTTATCTATAGATATAGGATCGGCGCAAAAAATCTGTCTGTTTGTTTTGAAAAACAGTGACATTATTTACAAAATGACATAATTGTAATTAGGTTGAACTTAAAACTGTTTATCATTTTTTTCTCACGCCGTAAACAAATGTAGCTATCTAAGTATAAAATCACGCGGAGAGCTTTTAGCTATGATTTTTTACGTGACCCGTCATCTAGGAAAATTATTGATCGAGGCTTCTTCGTACCCGTTGTTAGGGTCTGTTCGAGTCGTTTCGGACTGAACTCAAGGTACATATAATTAGGAAAACAAACAATCGAGCTCACAGTTACCCCTCTGAATAAAAATCGTAAATTGAAATGAGAGTTTATTAAAAAGAAGTGCACTCGTAACACGTAGGTTGTGAATAAAATCCTACTAATATTATAAACGTGAAAGTTTGTAAGCATGGATGGATGTTTGTTACTCTTTCACGCTCTAACTATTGGACCGATTTGGATGAAATTTGGAATAATTATAGATTGCAACCTGGATTAACTTATAGATTACTTTTTATCCCGAAAAAATAACGGGAACGGGAAAAAACTGCCACGCGGGCGAAGTTGCGAGCAACCACTAGTTATGAATAAGTTTGTAACGTCTTGCAAGCACTTAGCATTAAGGTAGAAATAAACCAAAAAGTCCTGTAGTATCTAAAAAGCAACAGAGTTTTAAGTCGGAGTAATGTGTTTTTTTGTGTTTGCGAGCTCGTTTTGGAAGTGTTTTTGTATTGAGTTACTTTTATTAAAACAACTGACGAATACGACTTACTAATAATAAACTCGGCGTAACCTCGAAGTAGCCACACCGTATTTTGTCTCCTTCGACTTTTTTGTTTATGTGAGTTGTAGTAGGAACAAGCAAATGACCACCCGATGTTACGCGGTTACGATCACATAAAATAAAGCATTACCTCGCAGATCACGCTTGTTAGGAACGCCTTACGATGCACTGTTCTGCGTCCATCAACCTGCGGCATACTGATGTCAAGCCTGTAATTTCACCGGAACCCATAACATCTTAGATGTACATATCTCTGACTACTCCCCTTAGACATCCTCAAAAAATCTCGAGTAGACTTTAAAGGGTGTCTACCGTAGCTAAAAAATTAAGTCGTGAAGCTATTTCTTTTTTGCTATTCAGTTTTTTGTTTATTTTCAAAATCTAATTTTTACTAAAGTCAAACAAGTAAGTATTTGATATATCTCGAGCTAACTTTTAATTAATGAGAACATAGACAAAACACAGCCTAAGGCACTGGTCGCAAAGACTTGAAATTATCAGGGTATATTTTGTTTTAGTACGTAAGTGGTGTACTAAAAAAGAATTACTTGAAATTCAGCCTTTAGAGAGGTGCAATGTGGTCTGAAATTCCAGGCAGGCTTCCGATGAACTTCCTAAATTCGACACCATTTAGCCGGAATCCGCTGTCCATAGTAATATAGGTATGTTGATACCCGACCAATCATTATTCAGCCGAGATTGCAATTTTTAAACTCAACTAAATTCCGAAAATGCTATCAACTCTGACGCTAAATGTACCAGACTGTAGCAATATTTCGTTTGGTAAATATTTCTTATTATTTTAAGTAAATTGTGTAATCCTTTGTATCAATGCATAAACCATTGTACAAAGTACCTACTTCGTTAACTCAACACATTCCGAAGTACGAGTAAGTCGGTATTCCGTGAGTCTTTAATTAAATAAGACGCCTTGTCTTGTCTGTTTGCTCTAGATATACATATGTTAATATCTTCACTAGTTTCTCTGCAGATTCTGCTCCTTTACATTTTGACGGCAATATATTATAATATAACATATATAATATAGTATATATTATAATATATTAGTAATGCAGCGGGTGACTGTCCGGCATTTACGCTAGTTATGTACATACGCGGGGAAAGACAAATATTGACATGAGTATGATATTATAATTTTCCGAGCTCAAGTTCTTTGACAAAGTTTAAATAGATAAAGTGTGAACATTTACAAACGAACCAGATATATATAAATATATTATGGTTTAGTTGTCTGCGCCGAGCCTCACAATTTTAGGGGAGGTTTTTTTTAGAATATTCCGAAATTTATAACACTGACTTTGTTTTTGAGCTAAGTAACAGAAAAAAATTGAAGCAATTTCACGACTTTAATCCCCAGATACGGTATTAATATCCCCTCAGATATCTTAGGGCCTACAAAGTAGCACACCTAAATCAATTAACTTTAAGGCTTTCCTTAGAGCAGAGGTTCTTAACCTTTTAGCGATGCGGGACCATTTGGTACTATTTGGTATTTGTACAATTTATATTATAGGGGGTGTAAATAAAATGATTGAAACCAGGTTTGGTTTATTTGGTACCAAGGGGTTTACAGTATTAGAGGCCTCTTCCACTGTATCCTACTATTTTACACGTGGTTCGCGGACCACTGGTTGAGAACCACTGCTTTAGAGCCTTCTTGAGACATCCACCATGGCGATGCAGCGGGGGCCCGGTGCGCTCAGTTGAAAAGGCAAATAAATAAAATAGGGCTCACGTTAACGCTTTCGCTTCCGACCGCTCCGCAGCGGTCGCGTTCTCTCTACCGAGACAGACAGTTACAGAGCTTTTGTGGATAGGTGCAAAGAAAGCTCTCACACGTTGTGATACAATATAAAATAGTCTGTACAGATGCGGCAATAGTATTCTATATAATGTATATACGCAATTTCGTATCAGCCCAGTGGCACAATAGTTTAGCACAATAGCCCAGTGGCTTCGCGTCGAGAAACTCAATTTATTTAAAAATCTTCTTTTGTTTATCAAAATTCACAGCCCTATTAATTACATTTATTTACAAAGAAAATTATAGGTAATACAAGTATTTTTAATTGGTATGTACAAAATACATGTGAAACAGTTGAGCTATCTACAGACCGTTGCAAACGATCTAAAGGTAGCTCAACTGATCCAGATCAGTGCCAATCGGAAGCGTTCCCAAAACACTGGTTGCCACGCTGAATGGCAATGCTGATAATTGTAATACAGTTCATTTTCAATGGAAAGTTACTCTTTGTGTCAATCAGTGCGTTGTTGCTACCTAAGCCTGTGTCAGTGTCTAAATACTTGTAGGTATTCAGAGTCGTAGAGTTCTGCTAACTCGTTAACTCGTGCTCAACAACACACAAACTTAGAAAACTTGAGATTGTCGCAACAACTGCGAGATTTTTTCTGGTATGAAATTCATGCTATCTGCCATCTGCTAAAGGATGTATGTTACAAATTATTGTGGTCAATAACCTCGATCTAATTTAATATAATATAACAATAGAACTCGTAGAACCGACAAACGCTAGGAAATAGTAGTTCTCGAATGGCGACCACGAACCGTAAGACGAAGCGTATGACGCCGATCACCCGATTTACAGGTGATATATTCGCGGGACATGGGTAAATGGAAAACGCTCAAAATAGTTTATTCCTGGAAACATATTATTAGATGTATGTCCACCAAAGGACTCCTTCAGGCTGATGATGACGATGATGAATATTTAATTGATTATATTAATTTTTCTTCAGAGCACACCGTAAGTAAATATTATTGCACAGCAATTTTCCTCCTGACAAATCAAAGCAAACTTGGCAACAAAGTAAATAAGCCTTCGACACAGCTCGGCTTAGAAGCACAAAACTATTGGTTTGTCATGTTGGTGGTATAACTACTTTTACGTACAAATACACGAAATTGCATCTCAAATTGGCTATTTGAAGTTATACGGGACGGATATGAAACTGCAAAGGAAATAACCGAAAGAAGGTTAACCGTGGAATGGAAAATTTTAGCAATTTCCTGCTGGTAAATATTATACACACCTGAAAAACATTTTACAGTTTTGAACGATATTTTATAGAAAATTTCTTACTTCTGTTTCCGTTTACAATATTGCATTTTTAGATCGTTTATTTCGAAAGGAGTAGGGTTAACTTGAAAAAAATCGGCAAAACATACCAGTAAAAAAATTACGGGGATAAGGATACGATAAATTGAAAAAAAAGGATCACAATTTTTAGACACGATGAACACATTCTGAGGGAATGTTAACGGGGGATTAACCTCTCGTGCGGAGTTAGCGAATTAATATGCTGACAGAGTGTGATAATTAAAACGCTAGAAAAAAAGGAAGAAAAACTTTAATTTAAAGATGTTAATTTTTCTCGTTAGATCCATAACGCAGAGCTTAGGGCGCTTAACGTTTACCAAGCACCTCAAAGCGTGGAATTTCAAATTACTCCCTGACTCACTTGAAACAAAGTTCAAAACCACATATACTCTGCCGTGGCGCTTAAGTTTTGTATGATTTTTCATGAATAAGCTCGGTAAAATTTATTTTGAAGATCTTACTACATATTGGTGAAAAAATAATCATCTTCATCAACAACCTGTAGAAGTCCACTGCTGGTATAGACCTCTCCCATACGTTTCCAGGAAGAGCGATTTTAACCCCTTTCCAAAATCCAAACTTCTTGCGCCCCTAAAAATGTCGTCAGTCTATCGGGTAGAAGGGCGTCTAACGCTTTGTCGCCTGGTTTGTGGTTGCCATAAAAAAAACATAAAAGGATATTAGAATATGTAAATAACCGGAAACATTGCAATTTTTCAATAATAATGCATTACTTAATAAATTATAATTTTCTTACAGGGTGTCATGGCTTGCGAGTGAAAGCTTAACCGATTACTTTCGACGTCTTATCCAAGATGAGAAGGGCCATGAAACACAAGAGACACCAGATTCTTACCAGGACTTCTCTGCAATACCTGAAGATACTAAGTACGGGGCAAGGACTGACTCTAAGGGCCGGAGACTGTCTTACGTACGGGCAGTGTCCAGAGAAGACCCAGTGCTACCATCAAAAAGTCAAGACTCAAGCTTAAGAAGGAAGAAAATCCCTGAGCATGAGGTACGTTTTTTCATACCTATTAGTTCGACACGTTTAGCAGTACGAAAGCTTTCAATCGTACAGAACACTACATACATAGATATTTTTTATTCTACATGGAAAATACCCAGAACACCCGGAATAAATATTTTTAGATCGTACAAATATTTATTCCAAGGCTGGAATCAAACCCGCAACCTCCTGCGTCGCAGGCAGATATTCGCCCGCCGCGCCACATTGGTCGTTAATAATATTCCTAGCGAATATAACAGCCTTTCGTGGCTAACGTGACGAGCGGGCCTTGGGCATAAGGCCCGTTATGCTCTTATGGTAAAGACGGTACTGGGTATGGGTGCTTGGCCGTCTTGGCATCGGTTTGTTTTGAGGAGTATTTCCACGAAGACTATTCTAATCTACAGTCATTTAAAAAAAAAACTTTAATGAATATTAAATATTAATTTTGAAATCCATTTCTTGCGATGTTAGTGTTTTTTTTTATTTCAGGCTATGAACCCAATATATTGCTAGCAAGTAGATGAAACTTAAAAACGATGTTAGTATCCAAATACATTATACAACCTTAGTTTAACCTTATCCAGTTACTCCGACACGAGTTGATCAATTGGTTTGTATAATTCAACCCAGTGTCTCAGTCACAATACAATCAATCTATTAGCAATAGGCTCGCCGTAATGGTTCGAGTTCGATCTATCATTCCTCATACGCTATTTACCGCCACTGCCTGCTCGCAAAATATTTTTAGCAAGGCAGGTGTCTGACTATATTATACTTTAATAAACTATTTTAAGGGTATTACTATTTCTGCTACCAAGCAGCTTTCCGGGTTTTAAGGATGTAGGTGCTGGTAAAATTACAGGCACATGAAACTTAACACCTGTTTGCCTCAGGTTGATGGGCACAGTGCAGTGCATCGTTGAGCATGTTCCTAACGAACGTAACCTGCAAGGCAATGCTTTGTTATAGGGGACCGGTAACACCTTAAGACCACAAAGGCCTGCTACTACTTGATCCATTCAGCAAGTTGAAAAAAAAAACTATATAATAACAACTAAAACAGTACTTTGCACTCCTAATAAGTGACAGTAGACGTCAATTGAATCGTCACGATCCGAAATACGCCCAGAGGCTGTAACTAGTTTTAAGTCTTACACGTCATAAACAAAAATCATGAAACCAGTTGATGATTATAGTTATTTTTAAAAGTTACTAATCGTATACATCTAGTGCAGCCAACTGTTTACAATTAAAACAGTGGCCAGTTAGGTATAGGCTGAATTAAATCTTCTGCAACGCGTGTGACAAAGTTATATATTGGCCGCGGTGGAATGGATGGTGCGATATTCGTAGTGTAGTTTATCGATGACTTCAGACATAGCTTGCAGGGGTTTCATTGCAAATTGGAGCTCGACGTGGTATGCGCTATCTATATATTAAATATAAAATCAATTCCCGTGCGTTACTCTCTCTAAAACACAAAAACGGCTGGACCGGTTTGAATTTTTTTTCTCATTATTTTTTTGTTCCCTCTGAGTCAGGGATGATTTATACATAAAAAAACGTTGGTTATAGGTACGAAGTCAGCTCGTGTATTATAAATTTATCAATGAGTAGTGAGCGCTAACTAATTAAAAATAAAATAAAAAAAACCTACTAGGCAATACTTGGTTATGGTAACCACTTAAAATCAGGTGGCTTGTTCCATTATTAAAAAAAGCTTTGTCTGTCATAAAAACATTTTTCCTGACTTTCGTACGACCTATTTAACGAGACCACTTGGTTTGTTGGTTGTTTGTTTGTTGGTTTTTACAAAACCAGGGAAGATCACTTAGCTATATAGTTCCAAATGAATGTTCTGATTGAAATAAGAATAATGCTGGACAATCCACACAGCATCATCTAGCCCAAAGCTAAGCAGAGCTTGTGTTATGGGTACTACGGTGACTGATTTACTTAATAAAAAACAATTAATATATACATACAATAAAACACCTAGAACACCCGGAATAAATATTTGCAGATCGTGCAAACATTTATCCCAAGGCGGGAATCAAACCCGCAACCTCCTGCGTCGTAGGCGGACATTCGCCCGCCACGCCACATCGGTCGTCACAAAAAAATGATTCTTATAGAGTCCATTAGCATTCGTGTCTGTAACAAGGGGGTAGATTTGCTCTATGGCTGACGTCAATTCGAAGCTGGTTTATGTTCTGATCGCGTGATGCACGCACCTTATGCCGGTAACACACCGACCGAATGAAAGTAAGTGAAGGCTAACCAGGAGCTTTGCAGGTTTTTCAGTTGAGGCTCGCGCGCTCACTTGCCTCTACCGTTGTACCAAATGCGCCCCACTGGGCTGCAGCATAACCTTAGCACGAAGACTAGAAACGAACATTCGCTCGCTATCGTTCGCTTACTTTCACTGGGTCGTTGGTCTGTACTCCGCATAGTAGGTACTATTTCACTACTGTGAACTTCCTTTAGCTCATGCCTTACTGTATATTTACAGTTGGTTGAGATTCCTCTGATCATTCATCGTATTTTTTTGGAGCTGAGACGAGGTTGTCAAAGTTGAGCCTGTCTTAAATGCCACTTTCAAGAATTACCATTTGGACATAGACACGATCGAAACTTGAATTTGACGATGTTTTGTTAGTATAACTGGGCCTCTGATTTTCATCCCTCAGGTCAACAGGGATCTAAAGTTATAAGCAAATAAAAATTGGCAGACATTTCACTCAACAACTGTCTTTCGTTATAAATATAACTTATAAAATTTAGATTCCAATTGGGCAGTGAACACTGTCCATCAAATAGCTTAAGCAAAATAATACTAAAACTATGAATCTAAGATTATATTAACGCAACGGCAAACGGTTATAAATAAATGGCATTTAGACCTAAACTAACCAAAGCTTATGCTGCACGAATTAAGCGCTTTTATTTATATACTTCTTTGTGGCACCGTAGAATATAAAAAGATATGCAGGCAGATTCAGTATAAACATTCACATTCATTCATTTTTTATAAGTATGGTGGTAATTTTTATTTTTTATTTTATTTTTTCCTAGCACCCACTCAAGATTATTTATGAATGTCTAAGGAAGAACCGAGAGGAACACAACAGTTCACACTTACCTGCATTTTGTAATAGTTGATATTTTGTACGTGGCATGTTGCAAGCCCATTGCTGCTGCTAGAATTTTACTAATTGGTTTTCTTACGATGTTTTTCTTTACCGTATTACTGGATTCAAACCCGCGAAATTAGGATCAAAAGGCGGGGTTGCTCCTACTAGAACACTGGTCGGAATATGATGCAAACTTTTGAAATAACTGTTAATGTGCGCCTATACGTGATACTCCGCAGTCAGTCATAGTAAACATAAAAGACTATTCAAATCTACAACCAGCGGCTTAGACTGTGCGCTATAGGTCAGTAAGTCATGACAAACTTTCTTATAATTGGTGTAGATAATATAAAACGTAATACACTTATCATATTTTATAACACCCAGATACAGAACAAACATATATGTTCATCACACAAATCCTTGTTCTCGGTGAATATTGAACCCACAGCTTACAGTGCAGAAGGCAAGTGCACTATTGAACTGTAAGGCCTAACAAAAAAAAAATAACACAGAGAACAGAAAACATCTAATAGTTCTAATCAAACACAACCAAACTAAAGAAAACTGTTTTGTCGATCCATCCAGGAAAAAAATATTTTCTGGATGAATGAAAAGGACGACTGTTATAAATAAACTTAATTGAAATTACAGGCAATTGAGGCTTAAGCCTCATGTGCCTGTAATGCAGTGTTAACACCTGTATGCCTCAGGTTGATGGACGCTGAGTAATGCATTGTAGGTGACGTTCCTAACGAGCGTGACCTACGAGGCAATGCTTTGTTATAAGTGATGGTGATGGTAACCACTTAACATCAGATGGGCCATCTGCTTGTTCCATCAGCAAGTTGTATAAAAAAAAGACTACTACGCTATGTGGTCAGATGATATAATATAATTATACTGTTAATCGTTAAAAGTCTTCTAATCTTACCGATAAACGAAAGAAAGGAAAGACTTATCGAATATCAGGTTAACCAATAATTATATTTTCTGTGGTTGATTCCTATTTTTCACAGTAGAAATTACATACAGAAACTTAACTAACAGCAGGTAACTCAAAACATCTCTACTTAATAAATATTTATATTTTAAAAGGTATAAAAGTACTTACCCTTTCTGCATTGAAGCAAATCAGTAGTTCTGCAGGTACTGGTAATAAGCACTCAAGCTTTTTATCTACACTTTGTACTTAATCACATTTATATCGCAACGAAGTAAACAAAGGCGGTGAAGAGCTGAAGTAAGTAACCATAGGACTAAAGAGGTTTTCGAAGTAAAATAAAAATCCCGACGGTAACCACTCCTGTCAGTGTTCAGACGGTACACAATTTAAATCGAATTTGTTTTTTTATTCAACGTTTTTTTCATTCTTCTGATAGCCACGCTTTTGTCCGTTACATACTAAAATAGATTTTTATTAATTTTGAAATTTTAGAAATTTTAAATAAAATCCGTCGGCAACCGTTCCGTCGGCAACCGTTCTGATGGACACAGTTTGAACTAAATCAAAACACTTTTTTACCGATAGCCACTTTACACTTTTGACCATGATTTGTGAAAATATTTAATATTTTTATTAATGGCTTATTTATTTATATAAATTTACAAGTACCTACATGGGTACTTGTAACCAAAATGGCTGCGAATATACTGATGTATTACGTAGAATCTGTAACACGTATACCCCCCTTTTCCTCTCCCCGTGCTGAAAGCGCAAAAATAACTTCCAATCGGATACTAGGTCAAATGCTATTGGGCTATAACATCTCCTCCTACATTTCAGATGCAATTTATTCAAAAGTGTACTCAACTATTTATAAAATTTATATAACTAATGTTAGTTGTAAAATGACTATTTTTGATGTCGCTTGATGATATAACCATTTCAAAAATACTTTGGAAAAATGGATCTTGCATTGCAATAAAGTCGCAAGTGCATTGATGCTCCTGAAGATGGGAACGGCCAATGCGCATGCGCTCATAAAATAAAACTGAAGCGCTGAACATTTTCTCTCCAGTCTCTCGCAAACTTTGAAAGGGTGAAAACCTAGGGCTACCTTGGCCCAAGTCAAGATGTTTTGTTTGCCATAAAAAAACATACAATTGCTAGTGCGGTTTTATTTATCGGTTTCGATTCCTGCATAAACTGTTTTCATTTAAGTTTCAAACTTTTCAACCGAAGTTAAGAAAAGGCGCCACTTTGGGTAAGTGTAATAAATCTTCGTTTTTCAGAATATTTTTAGTCAACTTCCTAAGTCTTTTGTAAGATTTTTTTATTCTTGTATACCATTTAAAAATATTTGTCTCAAAAAGTGCTTGTTTGTCTGGCGGCATTTTCATGGCTATTTTACTTTCAGAAACTGTGATAAACTGTTTTTTTCAGTAATTTAAAACGTAATTTGTCAGGTTTTAGTTATTATAGGGTGTTTTTACCGTTTAAAAAGCGCCGAAAATGATAAAAGTTAGCAAAAACGCTTTTTACTTTATTAGTAAATCTTTTTTTACATGATTCCGTTCCTTAGGCCGCTAATCAAACTTTTGTGCTCGCCTAAATTTATTTTATTCGAGCTTTACATTAGTTATTATTATTAAAGTGTTCGTTATTTTAGGTGGCTTATGCCAAACTGTTGAGTAGCGACGGCAACACTGTCTGTTTTTAAATAGATAAGATAATTTCAAAGTTTAAACCAGCTTACTAACACCGTCAAACGAAATAAACGTATTTAATTTTCAATTTTGTAAAGTTTAATAATAAAAGTGTTATTCTAGTTACAATACCTTAATACTTAATTACAAAACATGTCCCACTTGTTATTTATTAAAAACAACATACAATATCAAGGTTTTATAAAAACATTGCATTCAATTCAATTTGTGGTTGATAACAAAAACTATTGATAACAGCAGGTCAACTCTTGAAAAGGATTAACGAAGTTTTGTACTGTCGTTTTGAGTTACACTGCGGCGCTTCGGTAACCCATTTCACAGTCAAGTTGTCGCTGCCTGACATGCCGCACAGTGTAACTCAAAACGACAATACGAAACTTGGTTTATCGTTTTCAAGCGAAGACCTGCAGCAGTATTTTTGATATTTCATAATAACAACAGAAGATAGGATTTAGGTTGCTGCCACTATGCACAACATACTATGCTAAGAACACAAACGTTTTGAATGTAGAAGAAGCCGAAACTTAACCACTTTCAAGCTCGATGCTCAGTCTGCCCGCGACCACGGCTATTGTAACAGTCGACACGTCTCGGGAAAATTCTCAAAGTAACACGCGACATATACCCGAGGTATATTATTTAATTGGAATTGTTTTCGTATAAATTTTGTCTTTATGGATCCGGAGGTGTCTTAGAATTAAATAAGTGATCTAATTAATTATTTAAAGTGTATTTTCATTGCTTTCTATCTTCTTTATTTTTCAAAATATTGAAATACTCGTAGTGTACTGTGCGGGTTTAATTTTTAACTGTGGCCAGCAGGGTCTCTCGAGGAATTGTCTAACTGTGCATTGGAAATTTGGAAAACCAGCCGTGACCTTGTCAATTTAGTAATAGGTATCAAAAAGCCTTATATAGTTCATGAATAGTTTTAACATGATAGTAATGTAGTATAATAGAATATAGATACAAGAATACAAATACAGTTGAGAATATATTGTAGATGTTAATTGTCGCCAAAGATTTTTAGCGTATTGACAAATTTAGCTCGTTCATATGGCCTAGTGGTAGGCTTTTGAGTGTACTTCCGGACGCCGCGCGGTTTGTTGATGGTTGTTCTTTTTCTTAGTGTTTATAAAGGGTTAGAGTTGAAAGGGAGCTATTTTAGAATCAAGTTTTTTAGTGTTTAGAACCAAGTTTGGTAAAACGCAACACTTATTGTTCTTATTTCTCTGTATGCCTGTGACCAAATGAGGCATTCAGACAACACATTCAGAGATTTGAAAGTTATAGCTTATTAGAGTGCAATGTTCGGGTTTAGGATAGCAATCATTTGGTATTTAGAGGGTTTAAATAAATAGAAATGATTTAGGGGTAGTTAAACCGGGGTCTGAAATATTTTATGTACTTAGTAGGGTAACTAAAGATAGCGTAGTCTAATTTAACTGAAAAAAAAACAAATAAGAACCTAAAATTTAAAATCTAATTAAAAAACTTGGTTAAAGAAAACAAATATTTTCTGATAAATTTTGATAACCGAGCGAGTTTTATCTCAAGTTTGCAGCAATGTTCGTACAAGTCAGTCATCTAGTGTTGCGTAGCTTTGTGACCCTGGTAATATCTGAGATCAATAAACGTCTACTCAAAGAGTAATACTGAATGAAACGGAGTGAGTAAATCTTTTTTGACGTGATTATTTATGAAATATGTACAATGGGTAGAAAAGTAAATAATATTTGTCATAATTTGTTCAGTGATGAACATAAAAAGATAGGTATCATAGATAGGTTCACAAAAAAACCATGTTGTTTGTTAACAGAGATTAAAGACATAGATGCAGGTTTTTTATCCTATCGGTCCTTAGAATAAATAATAATAATAATGCTAGACAATCCACACAGCATAATCTAGCCCCAAGCTAAGCAGAGCTTGTGTTATGAGTACTTGATGACTGATATACTTAATACAATACATTACATACGTAGATATTTTTTATTACACATAGAAAATACCCAGAACACCCGGAATAAATATTTGCTGATCGTACAAACATTTATTCCAAGGCGGGAATCGAACCTTCAACCTCCTGCGTCGCAGGCGGACATTCGCTCGCCGCGCCACATCGGTTGGTAATAATAATCATAAATCATATCGGTCGTTAAGAAAGAAAGAAAGACAGAAAACATTATTTATTTATCTACAAACTACACTGATTGCACACATGAATAACTGAGATATACTAAAAAAAACACACACATTGCCTACAACCAACCTAGTTACCTACCTACCTACATAGTTAGCAGAAAAGTTTGTGTTGCTTGGGGTCAAATGGGTCCCTGTCTTAGCTTTCTTAGGCACAACTTAGGTTTTAATTAGTTTATTCAGTAATTTAAAAGAAGAAAGTTACTAACTATAAGCGTATAAATTAATTATCAGCGACAAATGGTAATAAAACTTTTAAAAAATGCTATTTAAATATTTATAACGAATTAAAGTCTACTTCAATGTTCGCCGACCGGATTGATGATGGAGATTATGTTAAAATATTCGTGAACCTTGCAAACGAGCACCCTCGCCGATCGTAAATCTAAAATTGTAAAGATAAATACCTGTTACTTATTTTAGACTTGCACCAACCGTAGCTTTGATATCCAAATAAACCTTTACCAATTACAAGAATCTTTGTCCTGACTGACTGACATATAGACAACGCACAGCCTAAACCCCTGCTTGTAGAGACTTGAATTTTTCATGATATATTCGTCTTAGTACGTAGAAAGAAGTCACGCGTATTTTGCTAATAAGCATATAATATTATGTATTCCAATACACAAACCAAACGTTTTCCAAACTCCATCTATATCGGTCGCTGGACCGATACCACACGAACAGCTGTGAACGGTACTACAAACATTCAGACATGCAACTTCAGGATTTACAATAATTATTTTAACTTGTTTCATTTTCTCTCTTGGTACTTTTCAAATTGCTGATGGAATAAACAGATATCCCACCTGATGTTAAACGTATACCATCATCTATAAGCAAAGCATTGCCACGTAGGACAAGCTCGTTAGGAACGTGCCCTACGATCCAACGCTAAGCGTCCATCAACTTCAGGTATATAGGTGATAATTATATAAGGTGATAATAAGGTAATAATATGATATGAAGTAACTTCACCGGCACCCATACCCTGCAAACCGGAACACAGAAAGTTGCTTGGCAGCAGAAATAGATATGGTGTATGGTAGTACTTCCCCGGACAATCCCTTCGCTAGAAGCTCTACTACTACTTACAGCATAGATGGCAAATGCGTACAATGTTTCACACAAGACATGCAAAGACCTCATGAATAATATCTACAAATATAAATAAAAACAGATTAGTTTACAGTAAATCAATAATTATACTAAATTGATTCGTCAATATTCTAAAACGGTCGTTTTTTAAAATGCCTGGTTTGTCTATCTATCTATTTACTCTAAAGTTGTAAATTGTAATAAATCCGTTTTCTGCGCAATTAATTAGTGTGTTAGATGAATAAAGATCACTTATCTTTTGAAATAGCAAGCGGACTTGGCTTACTTATCAGATGTTGAAATTTCTGCAACCCTTTCATTACTATGTTCACAAACCATATCTGATTTGTTCGTGAATACTGAAATTTGGTAGGACACTTGCAAATTGGGATTATTATTTCAGCTTATCAACTTCAACTTTAAGAGCATAGCTGGTCTAGCGAGAGTGACCTCATCTTCTGATCTTAAGATTCGACTGGCCTTTCAGCTCAGTTAGTAGTAGCTCTGCCTTCTGTGCTGTAGGCCGTGGGTTCGATCCCCACCGAGAACAAACATTTGTGTGATAAACGTAGATGTTTGTTCTCTGTCTGGGTGTTATATTGTATTCTAAGTATGTATTTACAAACAAAAAGTATATAAGTATTCTATCAGTCATCTGGTTCCCATAGTACAAGCTATGCTTAGTTTGGGGTTAGATGATGTTGTGTAAAAATTTCCACAAATAAAAATATTTATAAGTTCGTGGGTTCGAATTTCAGTCGTGCACCAACGAATTTTTCAATTGAAAATATTATGTTCGCAATGCCAGTGCTTTCAAATGGTTTCTTAATTAGTTATCACTGGTACCATGTACAGTCAGCTGCACTAGAATGTATACAGTTCGTGACTTATAAAATTATTTTACAGCGTTACAATTTATATTTACAAGGCAAAAACTCCACTCAGCTAATCTCACAATTTTTGAGTTTTTACTGTTTAAGAGCTTACTATAAGGTTATGATACCGTTTTGAAAGTTTTGAAGAAATAAAAAGTACATTATTACAATAAGAAGCCGTATAACGATCTGTTTATCCTACCTTGCAACTGTGCAAGGTAGGATAAACAGTTGTGTGTGATTTTGGTACTTTGTCAAGATCTTTTGAGGATACCTAGGGAAGTTAAAGGCACTTTCAATGTGCTTTTCTTTGAGAAATTCTACTACTCCACACTATTTTTAAATGCGCTATTGTGTCCGCCTGCAATGTTTTTCTGCCTGTCTGATTAAGATGAAATTTGGCACAAACGGCTTGCATGCTGGATTTGTTCAAACTAGTCATCAATTCAGGTTTTCTATCAACTTTCAAAAACTAGCGAACTAAAGAGTTAGCAAAAATATTTTTGCGATGAATATAGTTTCATTCTGACGTTGAAGTGCAAAATAAAAGAAGTTAGAGGTATGAGTCATTTTGACCCTGGCAAGGCTGTGTGAATTTAACGTAGCGTATTAGTAGGTTGGGAGGTGAGGTCGAGTTAACCCCTTGAGCCCTTGACGCGAGTGACATAGATTACGTGATAGTAACCAGCATTGTATCTCATTGTGCGGATCGTTTTAAAAATACACGAGATACCGGAACTTAGGCATTCACAAACTTCAAAAGTCGTTTTTGTGTTTGGAAAAATGAAAAAATAACATAAAAGGAAACAACCTCACAACTTGAATCCCCAGGCATGGTAGATATACTCTCAAATTACTTAATTACAAGTAGTGCAAACTTAAGATCTTTGAAATTGTCTAAGGACGGTAGTCAAAAGTATTTACATCACAATATTATAACATTTAACACAATCCATATTTTGCAGTAGTTAGTACTAAAGTAAACACTTGACAAGTCACAAACCCATCACCGATGCTAGAATACCAACAACTAACAGAATGTTTCCTTCACCGTTTGAGAACATTGCCAATGCATTGCCTAAACTACTGGTCGTAGAAAAAAGAATAATATACTTACCCTTAAAACGTCGACAGCGCGATGTCTGTAATTCAGTTAGTTAGTTTATGAAGATATATTAATTTAATTGTTATTAATAATGTGAATAAATATTATTCTATCTAAATAGAATACATTTTTTGATGTAACTTGCTTATGAAACTATCAGATGGCCCACCTGATGTCAGGCGGTAACCATGACCTATGACAAAGCATTGCCTAGCAGATACACGCCATTATTCAATCTAAACCTATGATAATGTTTCAATGGTGTCTTAAAATACGATAAGAAGATTGTTGGTAAAAGAATCGTTTGTTTTAAATATAGTTTAACTAAAAAACGCCTCGAAATTCCAAGTTTGGAGTTGTCTTTGCCTTAAGGGCGTCTACGAGTATAATCAACTTATTCATACACTTCATCTAAGCTGTCATCGATGATTTCGCATTAGTGACTCAATTAAAAGGTTGTAAACCTTTTCTTTGCTTTTCAAATCAAACTATTATCATCTCACCAATACCTAATGACAAACAGTGACGAGGCGAGTCAACTAAGCAATGTTTTAATTTAAATAGCGTTTATTTTATAAGTTTAACGAAATATTCTCATTTTATCTACAGACCTAAGAATTTGCAATTTACTTTTGATCTACAATGAGGCGCTCATTCCTCGACTGAGCTCAAAAATGCTTTGAAAACGCGACGGTAGAGGTAAAACCACTATTTATAGAAAAATGTTCTGTGACTGGCAGACCGAGGTGTTATTTCACATTCGAAATTAATAAAACTATATTTAATGATTGCGTTTACTAACTACTGCAAAATGTGGATTTGTGCCAAATTTAATATTCGGACGTACCTCTGACCTATGCCACCAAAGGGACGGATGAAAAAAGAGTCCATGCAGCAGAAATGTGAATGTTACGATGGTTGTGTGGAGTGACAAGGATGGATAAAATAAGAAACGAGTATGTTAAAGAAAGTTTGAAAGTAGTGCCTGTGACGGACAAGTTGAAAAGTAATAGGTTAGCGTAATATGGATATGTCATGTGGAGGAAAGAAAGCCACATAACTTTGTGAGTGTTAAATAGGGATGTGGATGGTTATAAAAGAAGGGATAGGCCAAAAAAAAGATGGATGGATTACGTAAAAGATGATATGAGTAAAAAAGAAGAGAGATGACGACTGATAGAAGGGAGTGGAAGAAGAAAAAGAAAACCGGCACAACAGGTTTTTTCTCTACCATCCGTCGTATCTGTAGTCACTCCTTTCTTAGCCATATGGGTAGAAAAGATAGATGGAAAGGATGATATCATCTTTCACACTCTTTTTTTGTATCCATCCACATTCATATACAACACTCTTCTCGTTAAATGGTATTCTTCTCTTCGCATGACATGTCCATACTACGCTAACCTATTGCTCTTCATTTTTTCAGTAACTGGAGTCACTTTCTAAAGTCCTTTAATAATCTCATTCCTTATCTTATCCATTCTCGTCACTCCACACATCCATCTCAACATTCGCATCTCTGTTGCAATAATTACTCTTCTTTCATGCATCCTGTTGGTGGCCCAACACTTAGATCCATACAAAACGACAGGTCTTAACATTTTCACACGTTGTGGAGACGAGAGTATATATGAATCTGCTTAGGTGGGTAGGTATAGGGGATTTAATTAATGTTTTACGTTGCAACGCTTTTTAGAACAGATAAACGGTCTTTTTCATAAAATTTAGATATTACATTATAACGGGTCTATAAAATCATATTGTCACTGTCACTTTCATATTAACAAATAGAGATGGCAACAGACTTAGACTATTTTAGTTAAAGGAGACTTCAGAGACCTTTATGAAACAGACGGCAAATATTTACACAAACTTACGCTGAGGGACAACATCATGTATTTTAAACCCACAGCTAACAGAGTGGCGCTATAAGTTTAACTAGATCTAAAATCGAAGTACTGGGTTTCATTCGGTTTGTTTGTCGGTTTTTTTTTAGCAATCCTCTTTATTATCAAGTCAAGTAATAAAACAGCTCCTAAAATCTTGAAAAAAATATTTAAAGATAAATGTATTCTATCGCAATATGAGGCCTTGTAGGGTATGTTTTTACACCTTGTATCATCTACTCTTTCATTTTGAATATGAATATTTACAAAACCACGCTCAGAGCTACACAAGCGTGTTTTACAAGGAATGCAAACATCGGAACTATAAGAATGACAACCGCAGAGCTAAAGCAAGGATTTGGAGGTTTCACCCATGAATACAATCCTCTTTATACTTCACTTTTTATTCGTTTTATAGTAAACCTACTCATTATAAACAAATTAAACAGAAGCAGATGTTTTAGAAGAAACGTCTCATTATAATTGGTATAGATTACAAAGGTTTCATTATTTCAAAAGGTATACAGCGAGTACAATTTGAATTCTTGACATGCATGTATCGAGAGAGGTTCGTCGGTGCGAACCCCACTCGGTGCATAGGTTTCGGAATATTATAAAATCTTTGTTCGAACGCATAGCGCACATGCAGCAGTAGCAAAACTACATTAAAATGAACACCAAATCCACCGTAACGTATTTTGTTTATTAGTAACATTGTGCGTTACTGTCGCACGGAGAGCCCTTAACTTGACCAGTAACGTTTGCAATTAGTAATAACTATAATAATGCTGGACAATCCACATAGCATCATCTAGTAATGCTAGTTAGTTAGTTAGTTGTCTGCAAACGTCAACTAACTTCATGCTGAGTTAGGGACCGTTTTGCGACTCTTGGCCCCTTTTGTTGTTATTTTACATATTGTTTTGTGTTGTTTCTAAGTGTCAGCAAATAAATATGTTTTCTTTCTTCTTTCTTTAATGCTTCTCTTCTTCCTATTTTCTATGCCACATGTCTGTCATATGACAGACAATTTCACCAATGTCAAGAAGATGAATAAATAGAAAAAAAAGATTCGAGTCAGTGTAAAAAAATGTACTTCCAAAAATTACTGAAAACGATGCCAATCGTTTTTAGTCAAAAAACCACAAAAAATGGCATTCTAATTCACATATTTTTGTTTTAATTCGGATGCGGCTTACTATTTAAATTTCATCTTGTGTAGTTATTTCAAACTCAAGAAACGTTCATTGTAATGTCACCGAAATTACGCAACAGAATACATTATAATGAAAAAGCTATGCATAAAAAAATGACAGAAAGCAAACTCTTTTTCAGATTTTTTTGTTGGAAAACCGCCTGTCCGCGAATTTTCCTGAATTCTTTGAATGCGCTCTCAATGACGTACATTACCGGTCGTAAGAGTATACATTGCCTTTGATGCCTTGACCTAGATCATGCAAAATCTTCTGTCTCTACTATCGAAACGCGCGTGACTTCGTCTGCGTGAAGTTTAGGGGCTGAATTTTGAGAATTCCTTAATACATCTCTACGCACCAAGACGATTAGGGCCTAAAAATTTTAAGTCTAGGTACGACCGGTGGTTTAGGCTATGCGTTGTCTATATGTCAGCCAGTCAGTCAATCAGTCAATCAGTCAGTGAGTTAGGACAAGGATTCTTATAATTGGTATAGATTAGCATGCATATCCAGATCGACATATTTTCTTCAGCAAAATCCTTTATTTATTGTACTGTATTTACTCTTCTGTGGTTGCCTCCCCTCACCGCCCCTTGACAGTAAAGTTAGATAGGATTTCCGCGTGGTCTGCACATATTGCAGATAATCTAATAGTTTCTAGTACAACCAACGTATAGTCGTGTTGTGATACTGTAGACATAAAATCCTTACAGACAACTTCATCATTATAATCAACCTGGAGAAGTTCACTCATCATCATCATCATTTTCCGACCCTTATCCTACTTTACGTGCGGTTGGCACAAAAGGTTTTTTCAACCTAACGAAGTTTATTTCTAGTTTATTACTGCTGAAAAATCTCAAACGTATATTTCCGGAAGAACGATTTTGAATCCTCAATCTCTACCCAACCCCCTGGATCTTAACAATATCTTCAGTCCATCTTGTACCTATCCTTCGGAGTGGTGACTCTTCAAATATCATAATGATGTTGCTGATAAGATTGTCAGGCAGTCAGTAATTTATGGGTTTGGTATATACATCTTATAACAATTGATTCGTTTAATAGTGCTTACCTGCACTTGAGGAAATCACAAAGATTTTATATTATCGCAAAAGTTATGCCCCTAGTTAGATATGAACCCTTGGTGCGTGGGCTCAAATCCCACTTGGGACATACATTATTATATCAAGAAATGAAAAATGAAGCATAGCAAGATGAATCACGATATTGTTAAGATTTGTGGAAGATCATATCAATGGAAACGGAGAGTGCGGGGGTTGAATATTGTACAGAAATATCTTTAAACCTGAACGAAACCTAACCATACTAATTTATAAAGGTTTTAATAGTGCGTAGGTAAATAATCCACTAGTATTTTACTAAGCACTTTACCTCAATTTTTATAATGCGCACAGCAAAGGAATGGAACTTTTTGCCGTCGTCTGTTTTTCCGGTCACGTATAATTTGGATGTATGCAAGTATGTTTTCAATCATGTCCGTGGTGATATGCACGGTGATGATCAGTTTTTACCTTTTTTATTGGGGTTCCGTACACAAAAGGTAAAACGAGACCCTATTACTAAGACTCTGCTGCCTGTCTGTCTGTCACCAGGCTGTATCTCATGAACCTATATTTCTGTTGCCGCTAAAACAACAATTACAGAAACAGAATAAAATAAATAATTAAGGGGGCGTGGGTTCGATCCCCACCGAGAGCAAACATTTGTGTGATGAACATAGATGTTTGTTCTCTGTCTGGGTGTTATATTGTATTCTAAGTATGTATTTACAAAAAAAAAAAAAAGTATATAAGTATTCTATCAGTCATCTGGTTCCCATAGTACAAGCGATGCTTAGTTTGGGGCTAGATGATGTTGTGTAAAAAAATGTCCACAAATATTTATTTATTTATTTATTTTATACAATAAACGTTTTGCCGTTTTTATTATAGATACGTACGTACGTACTGTTATAGACATCATCTGCACCCTATAGTGCTGACACTCCCTTTCATTCTGCAACTCAGCTTTTCCTTCCTTGAAGCCTTTCAGATGCCCTCCGCTCTTCAGTCTCTATCCATCATCCTATCCAGACGGTTGTCTTTCGATACCCATATTTTAATTAGTTTTTATTTTTTAAAAAGACTTTCTCCTCGAGACGCATAACATTAATGGTGGCAGCGTAAAGGGATTTTAATAGTCCCCGGTACCGTATCCTTCCACAGTATACCAGTGCAACGCGAGTGCTAATAATTGCTACGGAATACGTGTAAAGTGTAAACGTTAATACCTGTGTTTGTGCAAGTGAGTGTGCACAGTTTGGTGAGCAAAGTGCGCCGGTCCTAACCCAATATCAGGCCCATACCAAGGCCCACTGCTGCACACTGTTGGTGTTGCAGCCAGCCTATCTTCTACATCCGCCTTACCCATAGTCACGCATATCCCGGTGTTGTGACGGGTATTGGCCATCCGACGAGCATCCATCCAGCGATCCAGAGCAGACCCGGCGTTATCTACTGTACGCCAATTCCAAGAAATGCTAGCCTTTCTTATCACTTTGTCTGTACTCAAGTAAGTGATTCTTGGTCATTGCGATTCTCAAACTTTTATTAAATCACTGTGTTATTTTATTGTAATACTATTTCCACTTTTAATCATTACCATATTTTTACTATATAATTAGTGTTACTGGTTATTAGTATACATTGTTCAGTGTAATATAAAAAACATCAAAATGTCTGAGAGCAGATCTCAAAGTCCTAAACTAGAGAGCCCACAAATAGCGGTAACTGAGGCAGAAGATGATAGCCTTTTCCCTCCTCCCTCTGCTGGTCCGATCACGAGGGCAGCAGCAAAAAAGCAAAAAAGCACCACCGCCGCGGCAAAAGTTGAGCTTGACCTTTCAACATTACTGAAGTTCATAAAGCCATTTGATGGGAGCAGGGAAACGCTTAACTCATTCCTTGTTAATTGCAACAATGCCTACGATTTAGCCTCAGAAGCTCAAAAAGATATATTATTTAAGTATATACTGTGCCAGCTACAAGGTAAGGCACAAACTGCTTGTTCTGTAAAAGAGTTTGTCAATTGGGCGCAACTTAAAGAGTTCTTAAAGACTCAATTTAGTGAGCGAAAACATTACGCACACCTGCTCACTGACCTGCAGGAATGCAAACAACAAAATAACGAACCTGTAAGCCAGTATGCTCTAAGAATAGAGACGTTATTATCTGAGCTGCTTACTGAGATATCCATCACACATGGTCATAAAAGCCGCGAGATGATTGGACGCACAGCGTCAATGGAGGAATTAGCTCTCCATCATTTCCAAATGGGATTGACACTCCGTATATCCAATATTATCAGATGTAAGTCGCCTAAAAGTCTTAACGAAGCAGTCAACATGGCTATCTCTGAAGAAAAAATTCAACAATTTCTATTCAAACGGAATCCGCTTCCTTTACGTCAAGACAAGCCTAATATTTCAAGGCCGAATTCAAACCCCCGTGACCAAAATCAACAACGATCTCCTAGTTTCAGCCAGCCTAGGCCCAGCGTCAGTTTTAATCGGCCCAATAACTCTACTGCACCAGTCTGCAGGTACTGTAAAATACCAGGACACACCCTGGAGCAATGCCGTAAACGCGAGTACAACAACAATCGTTTCAGACTTGATCAAGATCAGTCCAAGACGCCACAGCGCGTTCACTATGCTACTAGTGCTCCCGAAAACGTAGACCCAGTCGACGCAGTAGAAGACTATGACACTGTTGACACTGATTCAAAAAACGAGTTTCTGTCTCGTCCCGGTGTCGAACGGGACAACATGCTGTAAAAACTGACACCCAATTATTTAATTCCAAATCCAGAATGTCTCCGCAACATGGAGGTCATTCTACTAAATCTTCTAAATCCTCGTATTCATCGCTACATGATGATCTGCGAACATCCACTGTATCCATGCAAAATAAAAATTTGCTCAAATCTAATGTATTCGAGATAACAAGTAATCCTGCGGTCATGCTTTTACCGCACGTTCTGGTCGAATCATCCGTATCAGACATCCCGCTATCGTTACTTGTAGACTCAGGGTCCTCTATCAGCTTATTGAAACAATCGAGTATTGATAGACAGCCCAAACTCATAAACGAAAAAATCCAACTAAAGGGTATAGACCCAACCGAAGACCCTATACAGAGTCAGGGCCATTTCAAGCTCAAAATCCAATTACCTAAATCCAGTATAATACATCAATTCCATGTGATCGATATTATACACTTGCCTTATGATGGCATCATAGGCTCTGACTTGCTTAACATGCATAGTTGCAACATCAATTACACTGATAGTTTACTCCATATCGGTAAATCATCCTTGAAACTCCATTTCCATGACCCTGCATATTTAATTCCTCCAAGAACCGAGACTGTCATAGAATGTTCCGTTCGGAATCCTGAAATTAAAGAAGGTATAATCCTTGATCAGAATATTTCCAACACCTTATTAGTTGCGAATTGTGTAGTACGAGTAAAAGAGAATAACAGAATTAATATCACCATTGTGAATACTTCTGAAGAACCTGTGACGTTAGAATCAGATCTCAACTTAAAACTTATCCCAATTGATCCTATGCAATTCAAAGAGCATCCTACCAAATCCATCAACCATATACATACAAAGACTGACTGTGCTTCACGAACAGAAGAAGTCCTTAAACTATTACGCGTCTCTCACCTAAATGACGAAGAAAGGGAAGCCCTTTTCCAATTATGCTCGGAGTTTTCTGACATTTTTCACCTACCTGGAGAAAATTTGTCGCATACAAATGCCCTAAAACACGACATAAAGACGACAACCGACATACCAATACATACAAAAACTTATCGCTTCCCAGAAATTCACAAAGCTGAAGTTCGAAGCCAAATTGATAAAATGCTACAGCAAAATATCATAGAGCCATCTGACTCCCCATGGTCGTCACCCATATGGGTTGTTCCCAAAAAGCTTGATGCTTCTAACATCCGAAAATGGCGAGTGGTCATTGACTATAGGAAACTTAATGATGTCACTATTGGTGACACTTATCCTCTTCCTCAAATCACGGAAATCCTAGACCAACTTGGCTGTAGCAAATACTTTTCAACCTTGGATTTAGCATCCGGTTTTCATCAAATCTTATTAAACGACGCCGATAAAGCCAAAACAGCATTCAACGTTCCAGAGGGACATTTCCAATTCCTTAGAATGCCATTTGGGCTCAAGAATGCTCCATCCACTTTTCAACGTTTAATGAACTCTGCCTTATCGGGGCTCCAAGGCACGCGATGTTTTGTATATCTTGATGATATCGTTTGCTATTCCTATGACTTGTCAACACAA
The DNA here is from genome assembly GCA_947095575.1 of Electrophaes corylata. Taxonomy (NCBI): domain Eukaryota; kingdom Metazoa; phylum Arthropoda; class Insecta; order Lepidoptera; family Geometridae; genus Electrophaes; species Electrophaes corylata. The sequence goes on along the minus strand of OX352698.1, from coordinate 5,483,270 downwards.
ATGTCGAACCTTAAATCTATTTTCGACAGAATCCGTAACTATAATCTGAAATTACAACCCGACAAATGTGAATTCCTTCGACGAGAAGTTTGTTATCTAGGACATGTTATCACAGAACAAGGCGTTAAACCGAATCCTGACAAAATCAAGGCTGTTACTGATTTCCCAGTTCCAAAGTCTCCCAAGGACATTAAATCATTCCTTGGACTAGTGTCGTATTATCGCCGTTTTATACCAGATTTTTCAAAATCAGCTAAAGCCCTCACCAACCTTTTGAAAAAAGACGTTCCCTTCAAGTGGGAAAATCAACAACAACTTGCTTTCGACACACTGAAACTCAAATTGACGACAGCTCCACTACTAATCTATCCTGACTTCTCCAAGCCATTTATCCTTACCTGTGATGCTTCTAATTATGCTGTAGGCGCTGTCCTCTCTCAAGGACCAAACGGTAAAGATCAACCCGTTGCTTATGCATCGCGCACACTCAATAAGAGTGAATCCAATTATAGCACCACAGAGAAAGAATTGTTAGCTATACTCTATGGTTGTAAAACCTTTCGTCCTTACCTTTACGGAAATAAATTCGAGATCGTGACAGACCATAGACCACTAAAGTGGCTGTTCAATCATAAAGATCCTAGTAGCAAGCTACAACGTTGGAGATTAAAACTAGAAGAATACGAGTATGAAATGGTATATCGCAAGGGTAAATTAAACTCTGTTGCTGACGCTCTTTCTAGATATCCAGTGAATCCAGTGTATCCTGAAAATAGGGACAATTTGAACCCCTATCCATCTGGAGGTATTAATCCAAGTCCCGAACTGCAGCCTGAATTAGCTTTTCCTGAAATCACAAGAGAGACTCTTGATGAACTGTTAGGGACGTCTAATCCACTTAATGACAATGACATCGATTTTAGCCCGCTGGATCCTTCCGCTTTTGCTGACTCCTATTCTCCTACAGGTGCTCTCCCTGCTTTACCTGAGACGTGTGTTGAACCTTCACTTGCACCCATAGGCTGTAATCCAGGAGGTACTTCAACAGCACCTGAAAACTTACCTATATCCAATGATGTGCCGTGTACTGGAACACAACTCGATCCACAACCTTCTTCTAGTTGGCAAAATCCTGAAACCTTACCTGAATCTATGTCTGCATATCGTGACCCTGGAACTCCTTCTTCTGAATCTGGAAACGTATCTTTACCTGACACTACCTATCAGAAGTTCTTGAGATCACCTACAAAGCTTTATAACACCCGCATTACGGAGCACAACGAAAATCTACTTAAAGGCAAACAACAACTAATAATAATACCTGTTCCAATTGATATGGATGAATCTATGCCCTATGTCCAAGAAGTGCTCGATATTTGCCCAGAACCTGAACGCGATGATTTTCTAAAAATGGAGAGATCTCTATACACCTCTTCCCCTCTGATAATTGGAAACAAAACTTATCTTTTCCTTTTTTCAAAGGTGCATCATTTCGATGATCATTCATACCCGGACATATTTAAAAGCCTTAAATATGCGCGGGATGAAATCATGATGTCATATCCCACTGTCAATGAGATTGGCATATCTGACTTTCGAAACCCTTTTGATAAACATTGCTTTACAAAAATATACAACATGTTAGCTTACCTATATGATGGCACCAATATTGAAGTACACATCTATCATGATAAAATTATATATCCTACATTGAGTGAAATCCCAAGAATATTGAAGGAGAACCATAATATCCCTATTGCTGGTCATCTAGGATCCACAAGGATGCTAAGCCGTATAAAAGAGAGATTTTCCTGGAAAAATATGCGGATTGACATTGAGAACTACGTAAAAAATTGTGCAGCATGCCAAACTAATAAAGCTTTAAGGAAAATAAACAGAGCCCCTATGGTTATAACATCCACTGCTACGTCCCCTTTCGAGCGCCTAGCTCTTGATGTCGTTGGTCCTCTCCCTGAATCCGGAACGGCCAAGCTCAAGTATATTCTGACCATGCAAGACGATCTAACCAAATTTTCATTAGCCTATCCTATTCACAGTAACACGGCTGCCGAAGCTAGTGACTGTCTCCTCCATTTTATATCTCTCTTCGGAATACCGAAACAAATTCTTACCGACCAAGGAACGAACTTTACAGCAGAACTTTTCAAAAAAACCTGCGAGTTTTTAAAAATCAAACAGTTGTGGTCTTCGCCATACCATCCCCAAACCCAAGGCGCTTTAGAAAGATCCCATTCTACTCTTAAAGAGTATCTAAAATCATATGTAAATGACAATCAAGACAATTGGCCCCGGTACGTATACACTTCCATGTTGGCATATAACACCGCTGTACATTCAACCACTCATTATACTCCATACGAGTTGTTATTCGGGCACAAGCCTCATATTCCAGACTCTGTTTATGATGATAAATCTACCGCTACCTATCCCGAGTATGTAAGACTTCTCCAACACCGCTTGAAGCATGCGCGTGACAAAGCCTTGGAATACATTTACAAATCTAAGGAAAATTCCAAAAGATATTACGATTCACGTAGTCATCCTAGGAAGTATGAAGTAGGCGACTACGTCCTATTGAAAAACCATTTAAGGATGCGTAAAGCCTTAGCTCCCTTATGGAAAGGCCCATATAAAGTAGTGAAAATTCATGGGAACCACACTTTATCACTATTAATAAATAGACGCCATGTAAAGCATCATTACGATGAAGTTAAACCTGTAGATGTAAGTGAATAAGTATTATGTTTAAATTATTATCTAAGTCTAGTAGTTGGTAATGCCCTTCTCATTACAGCGCCCTGGCCCGTGGTCACCAAGAGTATGTCCAATCGATCAACTCAAGTTCCGGTATATACTTTGATCCTGTCGGTGAGCTCAAAATTAGCATCAGACATTTAGATATAGTTACCCCATTCGATATTTCTTATATTGAGCCTCATATTAAAAATATTAATTCGGTAATTGGTACAGTACGTTTCTTGTGCGGTCAAATTGAGATTGAAACTACAAGCAAATTAGAATGTCACAATGTATTAGAGCCACTAACCATCAGATATAATGATATTGTATCCGAATACTCGTCTATTGCCCATCTCACTAGTACTAATAGGTTTAAGCGTGGAGCCTGGATAGGTGGTGTAGGCACCCTATCAAAAACCATTTTTGGGACCCTACACGAGGATGACGCTGTCAAATATGACACCGCCATACAAAATTTACAAAATAACGAAAAACAGTTAAGTTCACTTATTAAGGAAAATATTTTAATTACAACATCGACTTTTACTAAATTAAATGAAACTTTAAGTAAAATAAAAATTAACGAGGCCATGCTCAATTCTGGTATCGACAGCTTACAGTCAAAACTTAAAAACATTTCTTTGAATTCAAATAATTTAATTATTAAATCAAACATTAACTCAATATTAAACAGTTTGGAAGCCGCTGTACTCGCTCTATCATTCCGACTTGAGGATATAACAAATGCTATCATCTTTTGTAGTCAAAACATACTGCACCCAGCTGTACTACCGCCTACGCAGTTATATCGGGACTTAGCTGATAATTATAGACACCTACCTGTAGATGTAAGATTACCTGTTACTTTAGAGCTAAGCAATGTTCATGTATTATTAAATATATCTAGTGTAGTTTGTTATAGTTCAAACAACAAGATTGTTTTTATATTAAGGATACCTTTAGTATCCCCTAAGGAGTATAGTTTGTACCACAATATTGCACTTCCTACCCCACATAATATTGTAACACCGAACTCATTTAGTTTCATAACTCCTAGTAGTAGGTATATCGCAATGACCAAGGACAAATCGGAATATTGTAATCTTAAATCGTTAAACGAGTGCAGAGTAGTTAGTTCCCGCGAATTCATCTGTGACGTCATGACAGTACACTCGACTAGTGCAAACCCAAGTTGTGAAAGTGAGTTAATATCAAATGTGATAAAATCCCTACCAGTGCAGTGTCAAACCGATTTCATCTACGGACATTTAGATTTATGGAAACCACTAAGTAGTAATAATTGGATTTATGTACAATCTCAGAACAATAAACTATATATAGAATGCCCTAACCAGAAAATTGTAGAAAGATATATTATCGGTACAGGAATTGTAAACATCCCAAATGATTGTTTTGCCTATTGTAAAAGTACTAAATTGATACCTAGATTTAATAACATTAAACTAAATATCATGGTTACTCGCTCCGATTTTAATATTATAAACGATTCTTGTTGTAGTTTAAATAAGTTTAAGACAGAAATAAGCAATGAACCTCGTATAGAGTTAAAAAATGTTGACTTGGATATTTTTACTGAAGAAACAAAAACTAAATTGAAATCACTGTCAGATAAAAGTGATGACATTATTAGTCAACACCAAATAATTAAATACGGGACTCATTACTCTATTACTTTAGTTTTAATCACTTGCATTGTCTTTCTTTTTTGTATAACTAAATGTGTTTTATGTATTAAATCGCGCAACCGTCTTCCTTTCCACTTTCCTAGGTTTTCTCATTCAGTTCCTATAAACCCACCTGTCGAGCTGATGCCTGAACCTGATCCCGTCATTCCCATTAAGATCAGTAAACAATGTCAGAGCCCGGCAGACATCCCGGCTCCTAGTACCAGGAGAAATATATAATACCCCTATGTTCTCCCCTCTCCTCTTTTCCCAAACTTCGAAATTTCAACCCCGAAGTTTAGTCTACCCCGGGGAGGTGTTATAGACATCATCTGCACCCTATAGTGCTGACACTCCCTTTCATTCTGCAACTCAGCTTTTCCTTCCTTGAAGCCTTTCAGATGCCCTCCGCTCTTCAGTCTCTATCCATCATCCTATCCAGACGGTTGTCTTTCGATACCCATATTTTAATTAGTTTTTATTTTTTAAAAAGACTTTCTCCTCGAGACGCATAACAGTACGGAACCCTTCGTGCGCGAGTTCGACTCGCACTTGGCCAGTTTTTATTTGTGCCTTAAGCTATGTCACAAACGTGGTACTATTATTTTTCTTTTCGCAGGGTATCTGATAGTACTCGTAGTCATGTACGTACATGTAGAGTGTCTATTCCGTATAACATGTAGTTTCGTAAAATCGTCTTGTGTATGTCAGGTCAGGTCAGGTCTCTGCGGTATGTCAGGTAGCGACAATTTTACTGTAATACGGCTACCAAGTCACACCGCAGTGTACGTTGAAGCGACAATTCAACGCGTTCATCGTTTTCGGAGTAGGTACCTATAGGTGAGCGCATGCTGTTAAACCGAAAGTCAATTTAGGTCGCGCCCGATAATTTAGTAAGCTTGACGCGCCTCGCCTCGCTCGTATATTAAAAACTTTTAAACTAGAAAATGACCGCATTAATCGTATTACCAGTCGCCTGCGGTTTTGCCTGTGCCTTGTGGTTCCGGTAACTTTGCTAAAACTTATTTTTAGACACTTTATTATGCACCAAAATGTGAGGCTCTATCCTTCCAAGGCCCGTTCGGTCTTTTTAACTTAGTTGCTGTAAATTTTTAAAAAGTAGCGGTAGGGCGAAAACTTCCGCGCCGTATAAACGCACCCTAAGAAATTTATGTTTTATGTGGCATCTACTCGAATGCTTACATCTGTCTGAGGATACTATGTTAGTAAGTAGACAAGCCTTTGAATCTACTCGTATTGTAGATAATATACAGCGCCAGGGACAACTTTTACACATCGGGGAAACGTTGTCTGGGTAAGTACCACAACCATGCCTATTTCTGCCGCCAAGCAACGTTGCTGTGTTTCGATTTGAAGGGTGTGGGTGCCGGTGAAATTACAGGCATGCCTCAGGTTGATGGACGCGGAGTAGTGTATCGTTGGGTCTTGTGATATAGGTGATGGTAACCACTTAACATCAGGTGCGCCATCTACTGTTCCGTCAAAGATTTATTTGCAGGGCGTAGTAGTGCTTGAGGCTGGATTTATAAATGAAATAAGCTTGTCTAAAACTTATACTATCTTCACAGGCCAGTCGGTCTAAACCACTTCGTCGTACTTCCCCGGGCGAGTCCTTCACAAAGAGCTCTATTACTACTTAGTTATAGCTTTGGCTTGAATCAGTGACATAGCTTGATAGGTTGTCGATAGGCCTTTAAGTGGGGAAGAATAGAAGGTGGTTAGGAAGGCACTTGCCTTGCAATGCAACTCAGTAGGCGCCTTAGATAAGATTAGTTCGGTAACCACTTTGATATAGTGCTAGCATAGAATCCACAATTGATGCCATTTCCTCCTTTGACCCGGACTTATCTCTAGTATGAACTAACTTGATAGCAATGCCGTGCCGTGATAGAAAACATTTTGGGTAGTGAGTAGCAAATTTACAAATGAATAAATCTAGCCCCAAACTAAGCAAAGCTATGAAACCTTGAGGAGTTTATAATACTTTTATAATTTATAATTTAAGTTTAATAAATTATTATCATTTAAGTTATATGTTTCCTACAGCGCAATCTTTGCTTAGTTTGGGGTTATATGTTGTGTGACGTGTCTGCAACTTTTTTGTTATTAAAATATTTTATAAGACCCAGACACAGCAACCTTGTTTACTTAAGTATACTGATACTCAATTTTGCACTGGCTCGTTTATGCTTTGATTTGGAACCCCTCTACGGGTATAGGCTTCCTGCTTTAGTAAAATGGAAGAGGGTAATAGGAATAATTTTGATCGCTTTAGCAATCTCAGGTGATTAACTTCTGATACCTGAAAAAATTATAATGAATGTCAAATAAATCAAATCAAATCATTTATTGTTTGTGAATCCAGGTGTTTAGGTACAGATATAAGATGGTATGTAAATCTATTTAAGATCTCCAGATCCTGCTACTTAGCTTACAAACATTTTTAAAATTATAAATCAGATAAACCCCCCCCCCCTCCCCCTAAATAGCCTCCTTTTTTTAAAGTTTTAAAAGTTATCAGCTATTTTTAGTTTACTCACTGTCTTTTGTGTAATGCAAGCTCAGTTTTCGAGTGGATTTTGTAAGGATTTTATACAAAACTGTATTTTCATTATATAAAAAACTGTAAGTGGAAATCAAATCGCAGAACTGAACTGCCCTAGCAGGTCATTAAGCCATGATGGAAGCCTTCAGGTGGCTTATAAACTCCATCGTCAGAGTGCGTCACTAGCGTGGAAAGCTACTTTAGTTTGCGAAGCTACCGTGAAACCTACATGGTAATGGGTATCAATCTTTACGTAATCAAATAGGCCAAAGTTTTATTAGCAAGCGTTATGAGAGGTTATCTGACGTCACAGATTCGTTGTGTTACGACTGCAAGTAGATTAAAAGAGCAATTCTATACATAATGGTAGCAACCAAACGTGTTCCGTTCCAGCGTTAATTTAATTATATCTTGGCCAAATTGTTTCTCTCCAGCAGGTATGACAAAACTAGTTTTAGGCAATGTAGTTTGCAATGTTTTGAAGCATGGGTTTAAGAAGTTTAATATTTATGGGTCACCGTCGCACTGTCATTCATACTTAGCCCATGTACTTGGCAATGTAAATACTAACCGTATTTACATTTTACAAAGCATAGTTTTTGCCATACAACATACTAGCGAAAACATTTAGGACTTCGTCCGCGTGAATAAAAAAAATGTAAAAGCCCGCTGTACCCGTTTAGGAGATGAATTTTAGAAATTACTTGCTAAGTACACTCATACGTACCAAGACAAATATAACCTGAACATTTCAAGTCTCTACAACCAGCGGTTTATATTTTGCGTTGTTCATAAGTCAGTCATTTAGGACAAATATTCTTATGACTGGTATAAGTTAATGTTATTAAGAAGTATCTGAAACCGTAAGTTTGTAATGTAAAGTAGAGGATAAACAGGTATAAACAACAAGATCTAAACAACTTTATTGTAAACAAGTGTCCATACAAAATTTAAATAGTCTTATCGCTGAGAGATAATTCTTCCAGACTCTTTTTTGATTTAAATACTATTCTAATATTTCCATAGTGCATCACAACTAACCAAATTTTTTCTTTACACAGGTTCTACGGAGTTATATTTTCTTTATTTTGTTTTTGTTTATTTGTTATATTTTCTATTTTTTTACGGTGTCGTTGGCATCAATGGCTTATTGATTATTATTTTTGTTTTTTTCTACAATGCCTGGTCGACATGCAATGCAGCACTACGACCTTCACCCCGAGTTCGTGAGTATCTATGAACATGTACACAAAATAAGTTATATCAAACTCAGAATTTGGCATCTAGATTCGGTCAGTAAACTTTATGTTTAACACAATATGCACTGCATATAATTATGCACACGTACCTATCTATCTATATATATATTCATTTTTTGTGTTTGTTAGTCTCTCAAAAGCTTGAGAACGACTGCACCGATTTGCCTAATTTTGGTTTTGAAATATTTGTAAAAGTCCAAGGAAGGTTTTAAAGGTGTAAAAATATAAAGAACAACTTTTGGCGGTACGAAGTTTGCAGGGTCTATAGCAAGTTATTATTTAGAAGACTCATTTAGGCTAAGAGGTGATCCATTTACTCTTTCCAGCGTAATATTAACGTCTTAGATCGGTGGGAAATTACATATCGTTATAGTGTTTCTCTTACCATATCAATAATCATTATACCTACAGTCATTATACCTCAGTGTTTCTGTTGACCTACTTAGTCATGAACCATCAGTTGTTACGTTTAGTGGGTGGTCCCAAATAGCCAAATAATAACCAACGAGCCGAGTAACACGCCTGCTGTAAGGCTACGGGTCTCCAATTATAGCTAGTTTTTCTGAAACTTGCTTTATTTTGTAAATAATACAAAAAAGGTTTAAAATTATAATTGCGATATCTTTTCTTACTATTCGTTTATCAAACAATAATATAAAAAAGCTTGTCTAAACGCTAATATAAAAAGAGCAAATTAAATATTTTCCGGGTGTTCTGGGTATTATAATAAAAATATCTATGTATTTATTATTAATTAAATCACTGACAAGGTGGGAAGATGAAATCAAACTAACAGCTGGACAGAAGTCATTGGAAAGAGCTAGAGGAGGCCTTTGCCGACAGGCACTCTGAAATAAGAGATTTAATTTAAGTAGAATATAAGATTTAAAAATAAGCATAAATGTAAGATTTTTTGGAAATAAAGGCATATTATATTATTATTATAAATCACTAAACTTTATTGGAACATTATAGGATATCATTCAAGGGTGATTGAACAGACAACTTTTCCAGTGTCAAGTTATTAAAAACTACAACTCATGCATTTACTACTTTATTTACAAAAATAGGTATGTATAAAATACATATGAAACAGTTGAGCTATCTGCAGACTCTTGTAACCGATCAAGATATAGCGTTCCCAAAGCGCTGGCTGCATTGCCACGCTGTATGGTGATACTGGTGCGCTGAGCCCTATATTCACCAGCTTTCGGCTCACGCGTTGTTTTGACTAACCACCCTGAAAGAATTTTAAAAACCCGGCGAGTCTTGGTACCCTACAGTACCCCGAGAGAGGCAAATGAGTAGGCTCTGTCAAGACCTGCATATTATACCAAAGTTTTTTGCACAAAGGAAATGTAACATAATTGGTTGGTAATTTTTAGCTGTTTACTTTATAACAAGAAGAACGCAAAAAGTTTTTAGTTATGGTAGTGCCAGCTTAGTTAGTGCTACGGCGTAGCTCTAGCTACGAGCGACGTAGCACAAAATATAGGTAAGATTCGATTTCATATTTGGAAAGGAATATAACTTTTTCGTTTGAAATGTTTTTGTTCTGGTGTGTAGTTTTCTCGTGTTTTAACCAAAATTACTTAGCACAAGTGTAAGCAATTGAAATGAGAGTAATATGTGGCATCTTGATTTAAGCACTTACGCCCGAATCCTCAAACGCAACATAAATTTAATCACGTCTCAAGTCGCGATTTTTTGAGAGTTTGCAATAAAAGTCTGTCAAAAAATTATCACTTGATATATGATTTAATTTAACTCTCGTTTAAGTTGTTAAAGTTAAGTTGTTTAAGCCGTAACTCTGTTGCCATCTTGATTTGTTGCCATGAAAGTGACAGTGTCAATATGATTTGTTAACCCGTTATAATGTCCAAGTTTTTATGAAACAGACTGTTAATTTTTACTTATCTTAAGCCTCGATGGATCTAGTTTAGAAAAATGATACGGGAACGCACTATGTTCAAGCATTATGTTCTAAATACTAAATACAAACACCGCGGTCATCAATCCGCCTGCCACGCGTGGTGACTATAGCAAACGCCCCAAATATGGGGTAGCTTTTGTCTAGCAGAGATCTTATTTCGGTTGATGGCGTATCTATGTGGATGGTATAGGTACTGGGCCAGCCTACGCCATCTAAAATTCTATCCCAGGTACTGTAGCGTCCCTTTAGTTAGAGACATGAATGTTGCTCATGATACTGTATTATTCATTTACATCTAGTGCTCATCAGGCCTGTTTATTTTAACTTACCAAGCGTGGTATGGTATTTATTCAGCAGTGAACTAATAAACGAGTCGGTATATAGTTTAGGCTCTGCAATTTAGTAAGCATTTTATGTAGAAACCGTTTTGGTGTATTTTGTTGGACAATTTTATGGAGTAGTATGAAGGTTTATGAGCTAAACCATTACGTCAGTCTCACTACAATAAAACAACCATAAACTAGTGGATGCCCAAACTGAGATCTTGCGATTTCATCGATCTAGCTCCAGTTTACTTGAATTATGAAAGCATTGAAACAGTAGCAAATAGGGAACGGTATAATATATTCTCTAATTTTAGTATTTTGGTCGTATCTAAAATTCTTTATTATAATTACATACATAAATCTTCGATCAATGACCTTAGATGACGGGTCACATACAAAATCATAGGTAAAAGCTGTCCGCGTAAATATATTCTTTACTACATTTGTTTACTAACGAAGTGAGAAAATATAAACAGTTTTAAGTTCAACCTAATTACAACCATGTCACCTAGTAAATAATGTCGCTAATTGACAAAACACAATAAGAGCACACTTCTCAAATGAGCTATTATTAACTTTTGAAGCCGACTGCACAACTTTTCGCCCTAACTTTGATGTTGAGTGGATCAGTGATTCAAAAGTTATGCTCGAATAAAACCATCACCTACATCTGTGTCCCAAACTATATTAATACAAAGTAAAATCCGCAAGCACGGTAGATATTTCCTTAGATCTCTCAGTATCAAGTACCTGCTTGAGTTTTTTGAGGATGTCTTAGGAGGTAATTACAACAATAGTTTTTATTCTATACGTGACAGGTTGTATACCACTGCTAGAAAAGTAAATTTACTCATGATATTTTCCTTCACATAATTTACATTGGAATCTCATACTTTGTTTTATCGTAGAAGCTAGTATTGTCTGGCAACCTATCTACATAACAGAATAATGTACTTCAAAAAGTAATTTAAAGTTTAATGCGTGTGAATTAACAACACCAACCTGCTGTGTCCGTAGTATTGCCATCAGATGGAAATCGTCATCATCATCAGTCACCAACCAATTTATAGCAGTTTTTTTATACTACTTTCTGATGGAACAAGCTGCCCAACTGATGTTCAGTGGTTACCATCATCTATAGTAAGGCATTGCCTTGCAGATCACTTTCGTTAGGAACGTCCTACGATGCACTCCTCTGCGTACACCATCCTGAGAAATGACTTCATTGATACCCACACCCTTCAAACCGGAACACAGTAAGCTATATGGTGGCAGCAATAGATATGGTGGTAATACTTCCCCGGGGGAGTCCTTCACTAAGAGCTCTACTTCTACTAGGTACGGCTTTCCGCGCTATACAAGCTGTATGCAATGCGTACAGTGGTCATATTTTGTTTTTGAAAATTTCAAGACTAAGACTGTGCGAACAGTGGTTTACACGGTCCGTTGTCTATATATCAGTCAGTCATTTATGTCAAAGATTCTTTTAACTGGTATAAATCAGGAAACTAGTTAGTATTTTAGCAGCGCCGAGGAGGTTGCAACCACGTATGGAATACCAACAACTGCAAATTTTTTTTTATCTTTATTCAATCAGTCAGTGAATCAGGACAAATATTATTAAAACTTTGTTACATTAATGTAGCCGTTTAAATAAAATTATCTCTGTATAGAGAAACTAGTTTAAAAAAATCAATTCCCATAAATAACCTCAAGGTGATTATGGTAATTTTGGCTGCACAATGTGCTTCATTCATGGGAAATGTCAAAGAAAGGCCACTCTGCAATAAGGTCAACTAGTAACCGTAGTTTGAACTATACTTATTTTTTTATGCTAAGTAAGATTTTTCTATTAGTGCTCCATCGGATTTAACTCACAACTGCACTAGACCGCTGAAGCTCACTGAAGATGTTGACTGGTCAATGATGTGAGAATTTATATGATAGGCAACAGACGCTCGTAGGATATTGGAATCGGATATTACAACGTGCATAATGTTTTTTATGCGTTGATTTCGTATATTTTAGTCACAGTATAAAAGCCAAACCATTATCTATTATAGTTGAAAAAAATAATGTGAACCTTTTTTAAACAATTTAATGCGGGCTGAAGCCATACGTAGTAGTAGAACTTTTTGTAAAGGGTTCATCTGGGGAAGTACCACAATCATGTCATGTTTTGCAGCCAATCACCGTTGCTATGTAGGTGATGGTAACCACTTATGGTATGGTAACATCAGATGGGATGCTAGCTCCACCATCGAGTCGTTTAAAAAAACCGAGTTGGTTACAGAAAGTATACTTGTCTTAAACTCCATATAGCCCGCGGCTTGTGAGTCCTTCGCATTTCAAGCCGAAGGTCAAGGACGGAAAAAAGACTCGTTCAGTTCAGAAGCACAAAACCCACTTTATAAAGTGGATTTGGTATAGCAAACCTAAAACGTATATTGCATTTTTTTTAAAAGTAAGTTAAAACGAAAGGTTTACAATCGAACTAAGCATATTTTATTCCTTTTAAGGTTGGAGTAAACGTGAAACGGTTAGGTTCAAGTTCAATGATATTCACGATTAATCAATATATATACGACAAACTAAATTAAAAATATTCAAAAAAACCCTACAGAAAATTTTAACATAAAACTCGTCTTCCACGTACCTATTGCATGTTATTTTCAACAACATAGAGGAAAAAACCCTTTTTATTTACACCCTTTTTATTAAAACCCGTTTTAAAACACAGACTTCGCTGCTGACTGTACATCGTATCAGCGAAACATTGGCGATGCCCCTCGTTATTAAATAACTTTTGAGGGCTCTTCGGAAAGAAGCTAAGTATTAAGCTACGCTTATCTTGGCGGGGTGAAACATTATAATCTTCGACTTAAGAAATAATTGACTGCCTTCAAAGACGCGACAACAACTAGACGGATAAAAACACGCAAATTTTATACAACACAAGGTTGGTAAAGATCACAATTAGATGGTTGGAATAGCAGTTTTACCAGTGCTTCTGTCGTTTTTGACATATCATTACCTAAATCCAATAACTTACTAGCGTCCGTTAGATTCGTTACTTGTCGGATAAGTCTATAACTCATTGGTTAAATATAATAAGTTTCTTTTGGCCAATAAGGTAAGGGTTTGGTTTATCTGAAAGGTAACGAACCGTAGTACCCCGTAGTTCATTATTTCTCTACAACCACACCATTCAAAAGTGTTTCTATTCCTTCCGTCAATGTCATAAAATGCTACTAGGGGAAAGTACCAGAGGTTGGAAAGCAACACTACGGGCACCAATCAACGCATTGTGCCCCTCAAACACATATGACATTTCTCCAGCAGTGTAACAGCGATGATGATGATAATGATGAAAACACAAGATGATTACCATACATGCTTCTTAAGCCTATGACTTAGGCTTGTTAATACGTTATTACTCAGTCGTCGCAATATGCTCAGTTGTCGCAATAGTCTTGTTTACATACTAACTTCTACCACTGCTTTACTGACGTGCGGTAAACAAGCTTAAGGTACATTTGATTGTGGTATCGACTTTTTGACTTAATTCCGATCCTGTTGTTTCGACTTTGTCCAGAAGGATCAAATTTGCCGTAAATCGTTTTGCATATTTTAAGCGTTAGCAGTTTACTGGGCTATACATGGCGTCCGAAGCATTTTTGCAGTGAAGTTGCTACTTTCAGGCAAAGACGTACGGTGTTTATTATGTACCAAAAATTAACCACGTAATTGATTTAAGTAATACATTTCTATAGGATAGTTTCATATTCGTATTATAATAAAAAAAAATCTTTGCAGGTCAACATTCGTCCAGAGATCGAAACGCTGTTGGCAGGGTATTCCGAAACCGGCATACCTGCTCTGAGTGGTTTTACCGAGCGGCAGCTGTGCGAAGATGCGGCTAGATTCCTGGAAGTGATGAGCTGTGAAAATGTTCATACCTCACTGAAAGACCTTGATTGGGGTCCGGGTAAGTAGCTATTAAAGTAACTAAGTAAAATAAATCGTAATGGACATTTCAGAACAGCGTTATCATGCTTTTAATATAGCCCTGGGCATCGAAACTTCAACCTACAAGGCTCAGCTATCTGTTTAAAATCTATATATCTATGTATCTGTTGATTGAGCTGTGATACAGTAAAGTCAAGTAGTTTTAAATGTATGCTGTTTTCCGGTTTGAATTGTGTGGGTGCCGGAGGCATTGCTTGCATGTGAGGTTTAACACCAGGTTGATATTAGATACGGAGGAGTGCATCGTAAGGCACGTTTGAGACGAACGTGACCTGCGTGGCAATGCTTTATGATGGTAACCACAACAAGACATCTGCTTGTACCATTAAGAAGTCGTAAAAAAAAGTTAATGCCTAAGTTGTGACTGAATGCACTGAGAGAAATTTACGTAGCCGGATTACGTAATTTATGTAGCAAAACGATACAGAATGACGATTGTAGCCGGCACCATGTCGCGTACGTAGCTATACTTAAGTAGCCGGCACCATGAATTTTTTCATCGACCGGCATACGTAATTTACTCCTGTATCGTTTTGCTACTTAAAATAAGTAGCATGCAATCCTCAACTGTCCTACTAAATACCTTCATTGTATACGTACTTCACTGGCTCAGACTACTAACAGTATGAGCTCTCCTACTTATGTAATGGTGTAGAATATACACTGTACCGGCTCAGACTACGTACAGCATGGTCTGTCCTACTTACGAACAGGTGTAGAATACGTACTATACTGACTCAAACTACTTACAGTATTGTCTCTCCTACTTATGTACAGGCGTAGAATACGTTGCTACTTAAATAAGTGGCATGCAGTTCTTCCCTGTGTACGTATTGCACTGTTTCAGACTACGTATAGCATGGTGCGTCTTACTTACGTACAGGTGTGGAATATGTACTGTACCAACTCAGGCTACTTATAGCACGGACTCTCCTACTTATGTACAGTTGTAGAATACCTACTATACCGGCTCAGACTACGTCCAGCATGGCGTATCCTACTTATGTAATGGTGTCGAATATGTACTGTACCGGCTCAGACTACGTACAGCATGGTGTGTCCTACTTATGTAATGGTGTCGAATACGTACTGTACCGGCTCAGACTACGTCCAGCATGGCGTATCCTACTTATGTAATGGTGTCGAATATGTACTGTACCGGCTCAGACTACGTACAGCATGGCGTGTCCTACTTACGTAGTGGTGTCGAATACGTACTGTACTGGCTCAGACTATGTACAGCATGGCGTGTCCTACTTACGTAATGGTGTCGAATACGTACTGTACCAGCTCAGACTACGTACAGCATGGCGTGTCCTACTTACGTAATGGAGTCGAATACGTACTGTACCGGCTCCGACTACGTACATCATGGTGTGTTCTACTTATGTAATGGTGTCGAATACGTAGTGTACTGGCTCAGACTACGTACAGCATGGTGTGTTCTACTTACGTACAGGTGTGGTACTAGTACTATACTGGCCCAGATTACTTACAGCATGGTGTGTTCTACTTATGTAATGGTGTCGAATACGTACTGTACCGGCTCAGACCTACTACAGGTTGCATGGATAAGAGCCAGTATAGTACGTAACGCCGAAACATAAGTGGGAAAACACAATGTTGTATGAATATGAGCTAGTATAGTACATGAACAACACCTAAGCATAAGTAAAAACACCATGTTGTATGAATACGAGCTAGTATACAACATAAAAAGCACATTCTAAGCATACAATCAATCAGTTAAATATATAATAATAATACAACACCTAAACAAAGTATAACACTCCATGGTATTAAGTCCGAGGCAGTATAGTATGCCAGTAAACAACATTTAGCACATAAGTACAAGTAAAACTCTTTAATGTTTTCTTTACTTCTTTAATTTTTAAATTCTTAATTATAACTTTACTTTATTTAGGTATACAAAAACACCAAATTGATTTATAAAATACTTAAGTAACATGTCACTTGCACCATAACTTTGCAGAAAATCTAAAAAGTGCACGTCCTAAAAATGTGATGTAACTTTTAAAGAGACTTGTGGGGGACAAACGTCGGAGACAATTGGAAATAACGCCTCAGTGACACGAACAGATACTTACCCTGGATCAGGCCAATTAAATGTAATAAAGTAGCAGAATAGTGTTTGTCTCTACTTTGTCGAGCTTTTTGTTTGGCGTAGTCTATTATTTCTTCTTTTTTCAGATAGAAGCATAGAGAATAAACTGTTCTCTTTCCCAGGGTACATATATTTAAAATCTTCTTGAAGCTGTAACAAATTTATTACTTTATTAACGAAAGTACCTCCTCGCCTAGTTGCTTAATAGCTAATAATAATAATAATGCTGGACAATCTACACAGCATCATCTAGCCCCAAGCTAAGCAGTGCTTGTGTTATGGGTACTAGATGACCGATATATACTTTAAACAATACAATACATCGATATTTTTATTATACTTATATTAATAATACTTACATAACTCACATTAGATCTGATGGCAGTTACTAAGGCAAATGCAGATGAATCTGATGATTCAATATCAGGTTCAGGCACTATGTCTATATTGTTGTCATCTGATAGGATCGGGAAATACTCATCAGTGTCTTCAACAATCTGAAATATAAAAAAATGAGAGCGCAAATATAGGTCCTAGTCTTTATTCACTGTGCCCATGTTTCACCATAGTGCTCCGAGATGGGCTAAGCTTTGCTTGAATTGAAACATAAAAAAATGGAACTTAATGTAAACCTATCTTCATTCTAGCTTAGAACCCAGTCTTGTGCTCATTTTTTTGCTGATAGTTCCAAATTCTAGTTTAATCATCATCGTCATCATGACTAGCCAACTATGTAGGTAGGTACTTTCATAAAAGTTAGTTAGGAGAAAAAAATATGTTAAGTAATAATTTGCCCTTAAGTATGACTAAGCTCAGTATTTCAATCAAGTAGGTTCCTAGGCAAAAAGTTTAAAAGTACTTACCTATTGCAAAAGTGAGTTCTTGTGCCAACTGCCGGACTAAATATATGTGATCTTCTATTTTGGGGATTAGTTCTCGGAGTTCTCCAGCACTCATAAGGGCTAACACATCCACATCAATGTTGTTTTCTAAAAGCAGATAAGTACATAATTAGGTTATTGATTTTCAATGTATTGGAGGTGTGTGGTAAATCATAAATATAATGCAAACTAAGACTGCATTTATCTGCAAAGATACAGACTGGAATCCATGATGGATGTACCAACCCAATAAGAGTTACAAAGCATCAGAGCCGCCGACGGCCTACCTACGCGGTAAATGCGTACCATCGGTACCATCTACAACCACATCAACAGTTAACTACTACCTACCTACCAATGTTAATGTTTAGCCCATGGAGATAATATATATGTACTTACGTTTAGCCTAAGATTACGCGTCGTACCTACCTAATCTTAGTGATAAGCGTAGGTAATGCAAAACGCAAGTCTATCCCACAACGTGATATAATAGCTTGAGGCGTTTTGATGTAGGTATTTACCTGAAAACGTGAAATCTAGAAACCAAATAGCAAGGGTCAAACATTTCACTGCAAACTTACCGCGAAATACTTGCTCGTCCTTCTCCAATTTCAGATCTACACCCAAGATCATTCTTGTGTCTTGCGCAGTCGCCGTCGGCATCAGCAGTGGGCGCAGCAGCGGCAGATACTGACACTTGGCTCGTTTCATAGAATACTTTGCTTGCTTCTTATTTTGTGTATTACATTATGTAGAAATTGTAGAATTTTATTTGAATGTGCACCCACGAAATACTACTAGCGGGCGGCTTGGCCCGGGCGGTGCGGCGGCGGCCCGGGTGGCGGCGCGGCGGTCGTAGAAAAGAATGTACAATTGTAAATTAAATTCTAACATTTCTAACTGCAAACCAGTGTTGCCAGACGAAGATTTCAAAATCCAGAGAAATCCAAAAAAAATATGCAGATTCATTTTACGCATCTACACAAATAAATAATATTGAAGTGTCTGTTTGTAATATTAAAATAACCGCTTTTTACTACATGCATATGAATGTATATATGTATGATACATATACCAAAATAGCATTTTTTACAATTTTTGTCTGTCTGTCTGTGTTGTTTGTTTCGGTTAATCTCTGGAACGGCTGGACCGATGTCGACGGGACTTTCACTGGCAGATAGCTGCTGCAATAAGGAGTAACTCAGGCTACTTTTTTTTTAGAAAAATTCCAAAATGTCCAATACCTACATAGGTACGCGCATGCCACTAATGCGCCGTCACGTCGATCACCTCCCACCGCTTCTATTCCGCGGGTTCATTTTTCAATAAAGCTAATACGAAGAACTAAAAATAAATAATAACACATATAGTAATGCAAGAACTAAAAAACTAAATAACTTTTTTGTTCATTTCTGCGCGGACGAAGTCGCGTGTACTTACCTACATAATTAGAAAATAAATGCATCTATAGCAAGCCAACCCAGCATTCTTTCAAAAAGGTTTAGAATAAAGCAAATTGACTGAAGGGAATGTTAGTTTTCTTCCATTCTCAAATATCATTATTTTATCATAAATCTGGTGCTTATTTTTGGAACCATCGGGCACAACTTGCCGTCGCTTTGCTAAATTGGCAACACTTTAGCAAAGGGCACAAATTTGGCGCCTAAAGAGCTAAGTAATCGGGATACGTATTTTAACGTACCGGCATACTTGTACGTAGGTAACAAAACAAACTACTATAAACAAGTAGGTAACGTACCTACTTATGTAATGAAAATGAAGTTACCGTCTGCCACCAGGCTGTATCTCATGAATAGGTAGGTAGTTAGAGAGTTGAATTTTTCACAGATGACGTAGATAAGTATTCCTGTTACCGCTATAACAACAAATACTTACTAAAAAAACCCGGCCAAGTAAGAGTCGGACTCGCGCACAAAGAGTTCCGTACCATTATCTGAAATAAAAACGGCTAAAAATCCCGATTGCTGTATTAGAGCCCCCTTATAGGTTTATTTATTTTATTCTGTTGATTCTGTGATTTTAGTATTTGTTGTTATAGCGGCAACAGAAATACATCATCTGTGAAAATTTCAACTCTCTAACTATATCGGTTCATGAGATACAGACTAGTGACAGACGGACAGGCAGACAGACAGAGTCAGTGGAGTCTTTTGATTATGATTTTTTATTATTGATTTTTATGTTTTTTTATGATCATCATATGGTCTTTACTTCCGCCTCTTATTTTCCGTGCCATAGGTAGGTATGCCAGCTTTCAGATCATGAGTGCAACATTGAGTCATTGAGCTATGTTCGCATAGTAAAACTACTTGAAACACCTAGGTAGGTAGGTAATTAACCATGACACTACGGCGTTGTCGTAATTTACTTAAAATACCTATTATTATCATCATATAATGTAGACTTGCATTGTTTCGACTTATCATACCAAGGTTCCTACCTTCCTACTTTCGACTTAAATTCTGATTACCTACTTCCTTACTAACTTGGTAGCAGGTAGGTAACCAAGTTTCAACTCAATTGGACCATTTATTGAAGAGTTCCGTTGAACAGACCTTGACTCCATCATCAGACCAGCTCGCTGTCACCATTTTATGAGAGCTAAGTAGGCAGGTAGGTATTTACCTACTAAATTATGAGAAGTATGTAAAGGTAAGTAGGTACCTACCTATAGTATAGTCTAGTCTAGGTACCTACCTAATTGTAGTAAGTATTTATTACTTACCTACTTTACCTATTTAACCACTTGCCTACCTAAATAGATATGTATAAAATATTGTGATTTAGATAAGTACTTATTCTAAGTAAGTACTTAAGTAGGTACCTATATTGTATCATCATAGGTTTCAAAATGTAGTAGGTACCTACCTACTTAGCTTTATGCATTTGCAAATTGGTGTAGGTGGATCTGTGCTAATTGCAGCCACGCGGACGCTGCTTCTGTATACTGTAAGCTATTTGCAATACGTAGCTATCAACCTTATTTTACATATCCGTCATCTTTATTGTACGTAGGTCCCTTAATGTTGTAAGTAGGTACCTATACAGTTATTGTGTAACAGGCTACTTGTAAAACATATCTATCCACCTTTTGTAAGTAGGCGGAATACGTATTATGGTAAACCACCGACTCCTTAATGAACGTAGCTAGTCACATGCTGTAACTATGCCGCATGCTGAAATATTGCTGTCAGCTATCTACAATACGTAGCCGTCAACCTTATTTTACGTATCTGTCATCTTTATTGTACGTAGGTCCCTTAATGTTGTAAGTATACAGATATTGTGTAACAAGCTACTTATAAAACATATCTATCTACCTTTTGTAAGTAGGCGGAATACGTATTATGGTAAAACACCGACTCCTTATTGAACGTAGCTAGTCACATGCTGTAACTATGCCGCATGCTGAAATATTGCTGCCAGCTATCTACAATACGTAGCCATCAACCTTATTTTACGTATCTGTCATCTTTATTGTACGTAGGTCCCTTAATGTTGTAAGTAGGTACCTATACAGTTATTGTGTAACAGGCTACTTGTAAAACATATCTATCCACCTTTTGTAAGTAGGCGGAATACGTATTATGGTAAACCACCGACTCCTTAATGAACGTAGCTAGTCACATGCTGTAACTATGCCGCATGCTGAAATATTGCTGTCAGCTATCTACAATACGTAGCCATCAACCTTATTTTACGTATCTGTCATCTTTATTGTACGTTGGTCCCTTAATGTTGTAAGTATACAGATATTGTGTAACAGGCCACTTATAAAACATATCTATCTACCTTTTGTAAATAGGCGGAATACGTATTATGGTAAACCACCGACTCCTTAATGAACGTAGCTAGTCACATGCTGTAACTATGCCGCATGCTGAAATATTGCTGCCAGCTATCTACAATACGTAGCCATCAACCTTATTTTACGTATCTGTCATCTTTATTGTACGTTGGTCCCTTAATGTTGTAAGTATACAGATATTGTGTAACAAGCTACTTATAAAACATATCTATCTACCTTTTGTAAGTAAGCGGAATACGTATTATGGTAAACAACCGACTCCTTATTGAACGTAGCTAGTCACATGCTGTAACTATGCCGCATGCTGAAATATTGCTGTCAGCTATCTACAATACGTAGCTATCAACCTTTTAGTAAGTAGGCAGGAAGATGTTATAAGAATACAGATAAAAATGTAACCGGCTACATAAAATACGTAGCTATCAATCGTAGGTAAGTAGGCGCAATACGTAACAGGTAAAGATTAAGTAGCCAGATGCTGAATGTGTACCTCATATTGATATAACGTTGTCGGTTACTTATTCTAAGTAGCTGGCCACCTTATGCACTAAGTACCTATGTAGAATCGATATCATTTTGTAAATACTGCAGCTACTTAAAATACGTAACTATCAACTGCTCCTTGGTTATAAAGATGAAATAAGTATGTAACAACATTATAAGTATATTTCTGTAATGCCATTACGGAGCATGGCCCGGCTTACAACTGCATAAGTAAGATTCACCATTAATAGATAAGCGGATCACTTATTACGTATGCTACATGCGTAGTAAGTAGTAAATTGCATATACATTACAAAATCGGGTCATGTACGTAGCATTTTTTTCTCAGTGTGATGTCGATGAGGTAGGCCAAATAGGTTTTTAGATTGAATTGAATATTGGATCGAAATAGTAATTTCATACTATTTATAATTTTAGGTTGTGCTTTGTCTGGTAGTCACATAATTGCTATCTTTTTTTTCTTTCAATTTTTATTTGGATATTAATATTAAATAATACATTGTTTTGGGTTTGCATGCACTAGGTATGAGGTCTCAGTAATCCCAAAAATATTGTTCGCTTGTCAACTATGTAGATACCCCACCTTCGTATTTATCGAGCTAACCGTCCCAATACGACCGTGGCCCGATGGAGCTATTGAGTAGATAAGATCCCCAGCCGTAACTTGGGGACCTTCTAAGTACACCCCTTAAGTAAACTAAGTAAATCGATACATCAGTTTAATGGTAATTGGTCCGCATTTCAGTGATAGATTGCGGTGTTTCAATTTTCTATATATAACCGTACCGCTGAAGTCTCGGCTAATTAAACTAAAGGTTAACATTGTAGTTCGTAAATTATTTAAAGAGCCAGTTATTTGCCGTATTTGCCAGCCAGCCATTGGTACCGTGAAATGTTTTGTTTGAAGCGCAATTAACCAATAGTATGTTGGACAATATACATTGCTGGATAATTTTTGCAATGGTTTGCAGATAATTGAACTATTTTGTATTTTGTTGTAGGTAGTAAGATAGTTTTCATTGAAAAATACCTACAACATTGGCATTAATTCAGTATCTTGCGAACAAATGAAAATTTTATAATAACTTAGAAATGTTTCTTGTTATCTGTACTAATTATTGTAAAATCCATTTATTGTTTTACTTCCTATTACATTCTTTAGATTCTAGCAGCGGTGATGGGCTTACAACTAATATTGTAAAAAGTGCGCATGTATCAAATATAATATTAGGAAGTACATCTGACTACCCCCATTAGACGTCCTAAAGAATCTTGAGTCAGTACCTACTACTTGGTAGGTCCTAAGAGATCTAAGGGTATATCTACCGTACCTGGGGATGACAGCCGTGAAGTTATTTGCTTTTTTTTTTAGAAGTTATGTTGGCAATACGTTTAAAACCCCTTCATTTGATTTAAATTTGCATGTAGTACTACTGCATTAAATTGTGAATTGTGAGGAATCATTGTATTCTGTATGGACTGTGGATTTAGTTAAATAAATAAAATAAAAAAACCCGCGGTTTTTTTTTGCTCTGCACGTAATGGGTGACAATGACAGTAAGACCTACGTCCAGCGGTGGACTGAAAGTGTCTAGTTAATAAATGAGTGATTAGTCACCACTAACGCTCGGTATAAAAAACATCCTACTAATATTATAAAGGCGAAAGTTTGTAAGTATGGATGGATGAAGAGTAACAAATATTCATTTGTTACTCTTTCACGCTCTAACCAGTCTAACATAAAAGACTCCATTCAAATAAATTATCTACAGTAAATGAAACATATGTTTTATTCAAGGACCTTCGGATTTTTATGTGTGCAAAATCATTTGAACTTGAGCATAACATTCATACGTTTTCTCCTAGTGCCACCAGCGACAAAAGTGGAAACATATTTCGGATTTATAAAACTCCAACATGAAACCACATCTTTGTTCAAACTTATTTAAAACTTTTGTACAAAATAATATAGTGGTGGAAGAACTTAATGCTAATAGCATTGTCTATCCGTCATATTGGACGTGGAATATAGCGTGGCGTGCTTATATAAAATAAAAGCTTCCAATAGCTTAGATTAGAATTCTTGCTATAAATATAAATAAACATAACGATACTACATCAAATATACGCAATGAATTTATCAGAACCTTTTTTTGGTGTGATTTTAGATACTTACAATCAATGCAAATTGTGGAAATATTGCAATTTATTTTAAATAATATAATCAATATTAATCTGAAAACTGAAGTTACTAATATTTTGATAATTTTTATACGATTTTCTGAAAAATCAAGCAGATAACCAACCATCACCTATAGCAAAACTCCCGCAGGTCGCGCACGTCAGCAACGATACGCTGATCTGTGTCTATTAACCTGAAGCATACAGTAGTATCCTGTACAGTACTTTTGCCCTTTAAACCTTTTTTACTGTCTGTACCTGTTTTCGTTCAAAAATACTGCATTGACAATGCATTTGCATTTTTCTATGTCGACAGTAAGCATATTTTATTTTGGCTTCAATATTTACTCGAATGCTATTCAATATGTTTATTCAGTTATGTAAAATAACTTTTCACCTGGAATTCCGATAACCTCGTTGAAAACCAGAGCTTTTCTTCAGGACATCTTTTGGACCTCAAAATCTTTAGCGATCTCACAGCCGCATGCGATAAAACAAACCGATCGTATGACCGGCCGTTTTGTAAGGATCTGAGTGTTGCACCTATAGAGATTGCAGTAAATTGCAACAGTCATGCGAATTTTGAGAATAATGGTGATGAGTGAGATGTAACTGGAAAAGATAAGATAAAAGATAAAGATAAAAATGTTTATTTCGTCTTAAGTGACACATCAACATTATACAATTAGTCTTACATAGTTGGTATCTGATGTGTGAAAAAGACCCAAATGTTAACGCTTCGCTAATGAGTTCCTCGCTCTCACTAAGTCGAAACTTGTATTAAGGTGGGGGTATTCGCCAACTCGAGGTTTTCTCCAAGTAATTTCTCTTTGATGAGTGAATATAAATGTCCAAAAAAAATATATATTGTTTATTAAAGACTAAATTTTAATTTGTACAATTGAAAAAATTCTAACTATATTATTACTATATGAAAAAAATATCCAAAGTGAAGCAATTTTTATTTTAAATTTGGTTATTTCTTCTAAACGGTATTGATTTTTAGTATTTTTATTTCACACAAATATCTGTCAAAGTTTTTATCACAAAGTGTACAATTGGCAGTTCGAACTAATAATTCATTAAGCTACAATTAATTATTTCTTGAATGCGATACGAAATGGAATGCGCGGGTCCCTGTGCGGGCGACGGGCGGCAGTGCAACTCAGACTGTCGGACGGGGAGGTTGTGCTGCTCATTGCTCCGATTCGCGCATGGACGATTTAGTGTTAGTTTTTTAATTTCGTTTTTTTGTAAATCGTAGGTAAGGCACTTACGTAAATTTTTCGCGCTTCACGCTTCTTTATAAGTTTGGTAGATTACTCTTTATTCATTACTATGGCAAATAAAGTTACGTACGGTACAGGATACCTACAGTTTCACAACTATACTCGAATAATAAACCACACAGTAATAGGTTAGCCCCTCGAAGTAGGCGGGAGTAGTCGTATACACCCTGTAAGCATTCGTCGTAGGTATCCTAGGATACCCGGTTGACATAGGCTAAATTATTTTTCAAAAATTAGGGTTCCTTACTAAAACCCGTGCAAAGCTGGGACGAGCCGCTAGTATTCTATAATAATTTACGAAACCACCGATATGATGCACGGTCGATGTGGCGCGGCGGGCGAACGTCTGCCTGCGACGCAGGAGGTTGCGGGTTTGATTCACGACTTGGGATAAATGCTTGTACGATTTACAAATTATTATTATTATGCTCCTGGCATAACTGCAAAAAGTCAACTTACAGGAGGATGTGGTTTTCAGATTATTTCAGAAATTATAAACCTTTTTGGTAGTTTTTTGTCTAAATAATTTCAGTATAATAATAATAATGCTGGACAAGCCACACAGCATCATCCAGTCCCAAGCTAAGCAGAGCTTATGTTATGGATTCTAGGTGACTGATATACTTAATACAATACATTACAAACATAGATATTTTTTTATTATACATAGAAAACACCCAGAACACCTGGAATAAATATTTGTAGATTGTACAAACATTTATAATATTATAAATACTTTTTTAAATTGACTATCCTATTTTGCTCCTAAACCACTTCTAAACTACTTAATACATATATATCTATATATACAAAAAATATAGATATATATGTATTACGATTTTTTTAAATTATAATAATGGAATTTACTCTTGTTTTTTCGATTTTTCCCTTTATTCTATCGGTTGTGCCCCTCTTGCCCGTTGATTATCGCTCGAAAGAAGTTATAACCTCCATTGGGCCTTTTTACCTCGGAGTTTTGCGTGTGCAAGATTTTGGAAAGTGAGCACACCTACATTATATATACCTGCCTACATTATTAAAGAATATTAGCTATTGCTTGAGCTGATTATCAAAAAGATGGGAATCTTTTAGATAATCAGCTCAACACAAGTAACGCAGTTAGTTAGGTCTTAAAATGTGCCCTTGTATCTGGTCTGTATATTCTGCAATTAAACTACGTGAAAAGCAGTTAGCATGCCTTTGTTGTATTTCTGTAAGAAATAAAAGATTTGCACATATATTTTTTTCTTCCTGTAGAACTCCATCATAATTTCTTCCCAAGAGGGCAAGTTAAATCCATGGTAAGAATACTTTCAAGTTATCGAACTAGCATCATTTGATTGGCTGTATCGAATGGGTGGTCAAATACGAATAATGGCCAATACGGTGCTCGATTGTCTTTATTCATGTCCAGACATATACTAGTGCGTATATTTCTCCCTCATAGTGCCACGATCACATAGATCCACATAGATTTATGGATGGTGTAGGAGAATTATGCTCTCTATCTCCTCGAGCGACGGCTGTAAATTATAACGACGCGCTTCAAAATGCAATGCTACCGACAGTCCGTAATATTTAAATTTCACCATATGACTGTGGCGTCGTTGATGCTTGTGATTGTGACAATTTAATAAAAGGATACATCTACTTTTAGCTTTGTTTTCTGACAATATAATAAAAACGAATCCCGAAATAAACTGTTTTATTGAACGCATATTGTAAGTAACAAGTGTACATAATTTGTAAATTCCGACAGGTGGACTCGCCTTGTGTCAGAACTTTACAATTTTATGTAGCTTATGATTATTGGTTCCATCAAGTTCAAGCTAAGAACAGCTGTCAGCGTAACAAACAGTAATCATCGTTATCTTTAATCAGATAAAGAGGGCAATAGAAGTTGTCAAATCGGTTTGCAAGCGAAACTAATCCTTATCACCTATGAATCTGCAAGCGGCATTCAACCTTAGGGTGGTAAACCAATTTTTTGGGCGTGTACCTATAATTTTTTGGGAAAAGGCTAGAACCTCTGTAACCAGAGCTATACCTACCTGTGTAAAAAACTTATGGATCTTCACCGTGCTTGGAAGGATTTGCAAAAAAAGATATGAGCTTGATGATATGTTTCGGTTACCGTCATCTCTTACAACACAAGATTTTATAAAAATGCAAGGACATCACGGTCAACCTACCAGCCTTGATGAAAACCTTAGAAACCCTTGCCATCCACCTCTCAAAGGGTAAGTTCTGGAACTACTTACTACAAAAAGAGGAAGGAAAGACTTTGTCACGCCTAAATTAGTTGCAGCTTTAGACAGATGTCAATTAAACAAGGAATTCTGTTTATATACTTCAGGCTGTAGCAAAAGCACTAGATCTTAGCTGTGATGATTTCCTGATAAAAAAATCGTCCATTCAACGCATTTGCACACAGAGTAGAAAATATAGTGTAATCTATAAAATCAAATTTTGTTTTAAAATGTGTGTTTGAAATAAGAATCCACCAAATCACAAGTAGCCCTGATATCATAATGTTAAAAAAGTTTATATATTTCAATTGATTTATATGCTTATAGAAAAATGTTAAAAACAGAAATTTTAAATTCGCGGGTTAATGTAAATGTAGACAGATAAAATTTTGTATTTAAGTAAGTCTTGATAGTTTAAAAAGAAATACGGGGTATACAATTTGATTTCCAAAAAAAAAATATAAGGGACTTATATTCGTCCATATAAGGGACACCCTACAGTACATGGTAGTTTGGAAATAAAAGTCACCCTAGCTGACAGTAGCGGCTTGTGTGCCTTTCTTCACCGGGCAAAATGAACCACTCATCTGATTCCGCGCGTGATAATAGGCAATAAATAAAGCATAAATACTTGATTATTAAAATATACATGTTGTTTTCTATATTTTTTTGAACTGATATAATGTAAAATGGTATGTAGATGCTGAAAATAAAAAAAGTACTATCAAAGACACAATCAAATCTACGCCCCTGTGACTAGGATATGACGTATTGCATCGTGTTATTATGAATATAAATATTTTTTAGCCAACTTAGTATTATCTTCATATTTATTTACTTATTTTAGGAAGACTTGTGCCTTTATTGACCAGACAAACAAATCATAAAAACTTGATTATTAAAATATATACATGTTTTTTTATACTTTTTTGAACTGAAATTATGTAAAATGGTATGTAGATGCTGAAAATAAAAAAGTACTATGAAAGACACAATCAAATCTACGCCCCTGTGACTAGGATATGACGTATTGCATCGTGTTATTATGAATATAAATATTTTTTAGCCAACTTAGTATTATCTTCATATTTATTTACTTATTTTAGGAAGACTTGTGCCTTTATTGACCGGACAAACAAATCATAAAAACTTGATTATTAAAATATATACATGTTTTTTTATACTTTTTTGAACTGAAATTATGTAAAATGGTATGTAGATGCTGAAAATAAAAAAATGCTATGAAAGGCACAATCGAATCT
Source organism: Electrophaes corylata (assembly GCA_947095575.1). Taxonomy (NCBI): domain Eukaryota; kingdom Metazoa; phylum Arthropoda; class Insecta; order Lepidoptera; family Geometridae; genus Electrophaes; species Electrophaes corylata. Next base: position 5,454,392 of record OX352698.1, on the reverse strand, counting down.
ACGCCCCTGTTACTAGGAAACAACGTATTGCATCGTGTTATTATGAATATAAATATTTTTAAGCCAACTTAGTATTACCTATGTTTTTATTTATTTACTTATTTTAGGAATACTTGTGCCTTTATTGAACGGACAAATAAATCATAAAAACTTGACGCCCTGTTACTAGGATACAACTTATTGCATCGTGTTTTTTTTACTTCTTAAGTTAACACAAACACGTATTACATTAAAGTAAATATAAATGAAATTATTAAATTAATATTTTAATGAAATGATTATACAATTTTAATTAAGCTTTTTAGGAAATTATTTTAACTTCATAGGTTGAGCTTAAAATTTATAAAAAGTTGTTTTAGTAGTTAGTACATAGTTAGTTATTAGTTATTGTATGAACATTATTTTTATTATTATTTCAAATTGTTATGATCATATGCTAAACGGGCGGAGGGCAGTGGTACGCCATCATACAGGTTTTTCAGTTTGGGTACCAATGCTGTCTAACCAATGAATAGTCATGTATGTTGTTTCCAAATAAATTTCATTTCATTTCATAATGAATATAAATATTATTTTAGCCAATTTAGTATTATCTTTTTATTTATTAACTTATTTTAGGAAAACCAGTGTCACCACTAAAATATTTCTTTTATATTGAGTAAATTTTTAGAGCACGATAATAGCGCGGCTCCTTGCCAACAAACAAGGAGCGCGTGTTGCGCTTTGCGAGCGTAAAAATATAGCGGGGGGCACGCGGTCGGCGCGGGGAAATTATCCCACTCCGCCTGAATCCTCAAGGTCGTTGGCGAATACCACAGCCTTAAGAAGTGAGGGCTCCTAACTCCGGCTAATTTAGGGTATTTTGATAAAGGATGAATTTCTTAAATAAATGGAACCATTGCCATGCAAAGGAAATCATGTCATCTAGCGAGAAGAGTGTTAGATATGAATGTGAATGATATAATAGTAAAGGTAAGCCAAAGAAAACAAGGATGAATTTTAAAAAAGATGATAAGACGAAACTGAAATTAATAATAATAATGCTGGACAATCCACACAGCATCATCTAGCCCCAAGCTAAGCAGAGCTTGTGATATTGGTACTAGATGACTGATATACTTTATACAATAATTACATACATAGTTTTTTTTTATTATGCATAGAAAATACCCAGAACACCCGAAATAAATATTTGCAGATCGTACAAACATTTATCCCAAGACGGAAATCGAACCCGCAATCTCCAGCGTCGCAGGCGGAAATTCGCCCGCCTCGTCACTTCGGTCGTCAAAGCAATAAAAGCGTCAAAGAATAAGCACGTTGTGCCGCCCTCACTAGAAGTGAGATAAGGATTGGAAGATGATGATTATATCTTAATAGGGTCATTAAAGATACGACATATTATAGTAGATAATAATATATAGGTACCGATTAAACCTTAGTAAATAATGTGGTAAATTGTGATTGTTGCCCAAACCATTCTCATTTGGATTTTTAATTAGTGGGATATAACTTTCATAAAACCACATTTGGCATAATCCAAGAAAATAGAAGAAAAACATTTATTGTAATCAAACGACCAGGGTGGCATTAGTAACTCTTCTATACAAATAACACACATTGCTAGCGAGTTAAAAACAAAGCAGCATGCAAAACACAACAATGAATTTGGCTCACCGGTTAAAAAACAGTACATACCTTTAAAAACCTATCACCGTTTTCATCGTTCACGTACATAAATATTTTACCCTCTATTTACAAATAAACCTTTTGTCGAACAGCAACCGAAAAATGCGATACAGTCAAATATTGGAAGCATATTGTTGACAAAAACAATAGGGTCGGAAGGGTAGGACCGCGCCGGAAAAAAGTCGAGCGCGTTCGGATATTACTTGTGAACGTACAGAGGTACAGATACTATCTTTTATACCTATCTATGTCTATCTTTTATATTTATCTATTCAGGGCAGTTTTACCGTTGGCAGGGCAGTTTTAGTGAAATGTATTTGCTTTTCTCTCACTGCCAGCCTAGAATTCATTGCAATAATAATAATGGTATTAATATGGTTTGTTTTTTCTCTAACACACAGGTTACAGAATAAGTAAGATAGATTAAGTACAGTAGGTACATACCCTTCAAAACCTAGAACCTACATTTCCTGAAAAAAAGAAAAACGAAAACTCACGGTTGTGTATACATAATCACCAAGTGCGGTGATTATGTTTACACATACCTTTTATAGACATACCCTTACCTAGATCTCTTGGTAGGTGGCTGATACAACGTTAGAGGCACTTTTAAGCCTAATACTGGCCTGGCAGCTCAGTAGTAACTCTGCCTTCTGTGCTGTAGGTTTGATATCCACCGAGGACAAACATTTGTTTGATGAATATAGATGTTTGTTCTATGTCTCAGTGTGTTATATTGTACTCTAAGTAGGTGTATAATATATACAAAAAAGTAATATAAGTATTCTATCAGTCATATGGTTCGCTGAATATAAGCTGATGTTGTGTAAAAATATCCACACTATTGAAAATGTATTTAATAAACGAACCAAAACTAATAAACGCAGTATGTCAGCAAATATGTCTGTTTAATAAAATCCCTCGGCGTGAGGCCGATTTGGCTACACTCCAACCAATATTCAGATGTACTTGTAGCAACTGGTTGCGAACACCAAACATGTACCTACATGTGCATTATATTTATCTTACCAGTCAACTCGTTTATTGGTTTGAGGTTGCGAGAGCAGATCATTGCAACATAAATTCTTGGGGTTGTATTTGAAGGGAGGGTAGATTTTCATAAAGATGTTTATTTTTTCAATAAGTTTTTTTATTTCCGTAGCCAAATTAACATTGTGTTATCATGTGTTTTAATAGTAGTAGAGCTCTAAGTGAAGGGCTCGTCCGGGGAAGTACTACCACCATGCCTATTTCTACCGCCAAGCAGCTTGCTGTGTTCCGGTTTGAAGGGTATGGGTGCCGGTGTAAATCCGGCCTCCTTGTGATGCAAGACTTCGCGTTCTTCTGTAACCATAGACTATGTGACTAATTTATTTAACCATAGACAATGGTTACATTAATTAAGTCACTTATGTACCTACCTACATATTTTTTAAGTATCTGTGTATAAATGTGTGAGTGTGATATTTAATGAAAAGTGAAAATGGTAAACAACGCCCAACGAAATGAGCACGGATCAGTTAGTGAATAATAAAGTCTCAGGGGCAACTTTTTACACATCACCTCTAACTAACCGAATACTATTTGAAAATTTTGTTCAGAATTTTAAATGAATTAGGCTCGCCCAGCACCTGTCCTCACAGCTTCAACACGTCATCAGCGTAAATAGGTCCACTACTGGACAAAAGCGTCCCAAATTTTGGTAGTTTGCCATAGTCACACTTGGCAGGTTAGTTAAACCTACTTGTCTTTCTCCTTATGCGTCGCTTTTTACAATGGACGTCGGGCGGTAATAGAAGGGTTCTATTAACAGGTTTTTCAGAAAGTTTTCGTTTACTGCTTAGCATTGCGCACATACATTTTTCGAATAGAAAAACCAATCAAAGTCAAAGTCAAAAATCATTTATTCAGTAATATCCGCAGGGATCATCTTGAAACGTCTTAAATCTAGGTGAATCTAAGCGCCAGTTCCTCGCGACCAAGCCTAGAAGAATGTACACAATAGGTACACAACCGGACTTGAACCAGCGACCTTACGAACAGAAGGCGGGATCGTTACCTCTAGGCCACCAGTGCTCTACATAAATAAATTAAAATAAATACACAAATATATACGTCTAAACGTGTCCTACATAAACTCACTCACTCAAAAAATAGAGCAAGCTAGTACTATAGGCACGGAACATACCTACCAAACCTCTTGCTCATACTCCCTGATGATTTTAAAGTGGGGTATTCAGAGACATATCTGCTAAAATTGATCGAACAAACAGATGGTAAAGCGTTCAAGCGTGTTCGTGGTGACGCATGCACGGTGACGATCAGTTTTTACCTTTTTTTATTAGGGTTCCGTACACAAAGGGTACCCTATTACTAAGAATTCTATGAGATACAGCCTTAGAATACTTACTAAGACTAATAGGGTCTTAGTAGTAGTCTTAGTAATCATGAACCGTGATAGTTAAAGAGTTGAAACTTTCACAGATGATGTATTTCTGTTGCCGCTATAACAACAAATACAGAATAAAATAAATATTTTTATTTATATATATTTTTAATATATTTTACAACAAACGTGATTTTATTGCCATTTTTATTATAGATAATGGTACTAACGGTGCTAACCCTTCGTGCGCAAGTCTGACTCGCACTTGACCGGTTTTTCTATTGTAGGTTCAGTCGTTTTTTTTTCCAAAAAACGAATCGCCGAAAATCGGAGGTGGGACACGTTTGAACTTTGCTATAGTTTTTCGCTGTTCCAAAGAGATCGATGCACATTTGTTTCAGAACTCATTTCCTTATTTCGGTACAATGGCCGATGTTAGAGGAGAGGCGTGCAAATACTGTGCCACTTCGCTAACTTTACTGCCACCGATGACTGATAACGGTAATAAAAGAAGAATTACCGTCCCGCTATTACGAAAGGCGATTACGCCCTTAATTGAATGGGCACTAAACGTATTTCGCTCCTCTGGATTTGCTAACATCTTGTACTTAGTTGCTACTAATTGATCGGGAAATATTATTTTTATGAGAAAAAAATACTAAGCCATGAGATGAGCTGATCAACCTTCCGTTAATTAAAATATGACTATGACTTATAAATCCATAATACTTGGTATGCAATAAAGTGTTTTATATCTATCTGTTTAGGTTGTGGGTTCGATCCCCACTGAGGATAAGCATCTATCTACTTAGAACCTTAGAACGAATGCAAAAAGGCACTTTACTTTACTTACTAAAGTATTTGTGCTTACTAAATCGTTATTTTACGTAACTACTTAGTTCACCCCAGAAGGGCTTTAAAGGTTTGGCTTATCGCAACCTTCTGAGTTGTTTCCGTCAATGAATTTTGTCTCGACTTTCTCCATATTCCAAATACTTGAATACTAATTCGTTTGCGGAGCATTTGCCTAAATATGCGTTTTAATTGTATGTAATCAAGAAATCCGTAACAAACTGCTACTTAATATCCTATTTAATATTATATTATTCGTAAGACTTACCTAACAAAAGCATCTATGGATGTTTGTCTATGCTTATTTTAAAAACTTTACATTAGGTACCACTTTTTTTTTGTAAATCCTTTGTTTTGTTCTATCGACCCCTATCACAAAACTGTAGAGACAAGCATATAATATAATAGGGTTCTTAAAAAACGCATAAACAAACATTTACCTACATGTACTAACGCACCTACTTATTTTAAACTAATTTAATACGTACCCAGGTTTGCGAACTGTCCAATAATAATCAGATAATATTCGTGTAACCAACATTGAAATGAACAATATTAAGTAAGTTAACACCGATCATATTGATTAGACACGCAACACTGTGGCCCGAGCACGCAAGGCATTTCGCGGTTGTAACAGCTTCGATCTAAATCACATAACCTCGCCATGTTAAAATCGCACCTTCTTATGCTTATAGGAACACATTTTAGCAGCTTTGAACTCTCAGAAAGACATTAATTTCCGTCAAGATCTAATGCAAAAGATTATTTCACTTTATTACAGTTTCAATTATTTTAATGACGTTTAGAACCTGAAACAGTAACCTGTAAATGTCTAGAAAGATGGAAGGTAATTTCATCCGCCCCCAATTTCGTTAACATCAAGTTCACACTAACCAATAAACCAGTATTATAGCTACAGGTACAAACCAGCTAGCTACAAATATTTTTCAGTGACTATTTAAACTTATATTAGAGACACCATTGTAGGTATATCTTTGTGCCCTAGCTTCGTATCGTCTTTTACAAAGCTTTTTGACGGTGGTGAGCAGATTGTGTACAGTCAGTTTATATTACAAACTTAATTAAAAAAGGTTTCTATCTAAAGGGAAAAAATACTTAAACAATCGCACGCAACATCGCTCGCGTGAAAATTATTTTACGTTTACTTTTTTTTTACTTTTATCAATTACCCTGAACGCTGTCGGATAGGTTTTCAGTCGTATACAGATGATGGGTGCAGCTGGCATCTTAACGTATTCGATATTTGAGGTGTACCAAAGATGCTCATCATGCTACGTCTTGAGCGCTACCTCATAGATATTTACGTTTTAAATTGCATTATTACCATCCATCGACTTCCCGCAATCCTAACAATGTCGTCAGTCCATCGGTCGGTAGAAGGGCGCCTTATGCTTCGTTCTCCGATTTGTGGTCGCCATTGGAGACCCTTTCATTGTATAACTATTAACAAAACAACATTTTGTCCTTGTGCATAAGATTGTATAAAATATATTGAAAAATGTTAATGTTAGAACAAAGATGCTTTTAATTGGTATAGATATAATATCTTTGATCAATGATACCCCTTGATATAGGGTCGGCGCAAAAAATCCGTAAATAAAAGCTCATGTGAGAAGTGAGCTTTTATTTATTTTGTCAATTACTGACATTATTTACTAGGTGACATGGTTGTAATAAGGTTGAACTTAAAACTGTTTATAATTTTTTCTCACTTCGTTAATAAACAAATGTAGCTGTCCAAGTATATTCACGCGGACAGCTTATAGCTATGATTTTGTATGTGACTCGTCATCTAAGGGTATCATTGATCGAAGGTATAGATAGTCTTTACGACCATTGGTTTAGATCATTGATTGGCTTTACGTTGTTTATAATATGTCAGTCAGTCAGTCAAGACAAAGACAATAATAATAATATTAATGCTGGACAATCCACACAGCATCATCTAGCCCCAAGCTAAACAGAGCTTGTGTTATGGGTACCAGATGACTAATTCATTACACACATAGTTATTTTTTATTATGCATAGATTCTTCTAATTGATATAGTTAATTATGAGTTAAGAATGAAAATAATAATATGCTTTCAATACACTAGCTTTTTAGTGTATCTGTTTAATTAAATAAAACTAGTTTATAACTTAGAAGTGATTCGGATATCTAGATAAATAATATGAGTTAACTGAGAGCTCTATTATCTTGCTTAAAGATCACTTAGATAAGGTCAAAGTCAAAGTCAAAAAGCATTTATTCAGTAAAATCAGCAGGGATCATCTTGAAACGTCTTAAATCTAAGTGAATCTAAGCGCCAGTTCCTCGCCACCAAGCCTAGAAGAACCGGCAAGATAGGTACCCCAAAACTAAAAAACTGCATGCATTTTTAAATTTACAGTTTATTAACTGCTAAATTATTAAAACTCTCAGGAGCTTTCCTTATTATTATATCCAATTTTTTTTATACAATGGAACAAGCCACCTGATATTAAATGGTTACCATACCTATAAAAATTGTAAAGTCACGTTCGTTAGGTACCAATGTGTCGTTTACTATACTTTTATTACGATATTTTCTGCACTGTAAGGTACCTTTGACATTTTTTATGGTAAATGTTTGTTTCAGCGTTCGCGCCGGACTCCGTATTCGAAGATGGGTCACTTTCGAAGGGAGAACTATCATCAGCTGAGCCTACCACTGAAACTGATGCGAGTGAGTATCTTAGCTATAGACCTATATTATCTCAAACTTTTGGTTTAATTACTAATAGTTCTGTAAACAGTAGGTAGATCTCGCCAGCACAATTTTGTTTGCAAAAATTAATATCTATTTGTAAAACACGACTTTTATTTTGAAGATACTTTACACCTAGCAAATCGTGAGACAACCCGCCGCTTAGTTAGTTCCGCACGTATTGACTATGTCTATCCAGCCCGGCTATGACGTGCAACGCGACAAAAAAAAATCTACTCGTGTAAAATATAGATATCTCTTTATATCTTCCTGTGCTAACATGGCAGTGCCAAAAATCTATCTCGTTCTGTCAAATGAAGACTTAATGCTAATGTTTAGCTTATCTGTGGGTCTTCTATCTATAATTTCTAAAACGTCTATCAATAGAAAAAATATCTCGTATCAAGCGCAACATATCTCAAGTTGCATATCTTAGCCCGGCTGCGCATTAGACCGGCTAAGCTGTGAAGACGTTTTAGGTGCTGGGCAAACCTATATTATTATTATAATAGTACTAATAGCGTCCCGTAAACAAGACCTTCTAATTTTGCCCTGACAATATAATTGAAAAAATTCTAACTATATTATTACTATATGAAAAAAATATGCAAAGTGAAGCAATTTTTATTTTAAATTTGGTTATTTCTTCTAAACGGTATTGATTTTTAGTATTTTTATTTCACACAAATATCTGTCAAAGTTTTTATCACAAAGTGAACAATTGGCAGTTCGAACTAATAATTCATTAAGCTACAATTAATTATTTCTTGAATGCGATACGAAATGGAATGCGCGGGTCCCTGTGCGGGCGACGGGCGGCAGTGCAACTCAGACTGTCGGACGGGGAGGTTGTGCTGCTCATTGCTCCGATTCGCGCATGGACGATTTAGTGTTAGTTTTTTAATTTCGTTTTTTTGTAAATCGTAGGTAAGGCAAACGTAAATTACGTAAATTTTTCGCGCTTCACGCTTCTTTATAAGTTTGGTAGATTACTCTTTATTCATTACTATGGCAAATAAAGTTACGTACGGTACAGGATACCTACAGTTTCACAACTATACTCGAATAATAAACCACACAGTAATAGGTTAGCCCCTCGAAGTAGGCGGGAGTAGTCGTATACACCCTGTAAGCATTCGTCGTAGGTATCCTAGGATACCCGGTTGACATAGGCTAAATTATTTTTCAAAAATTAGGGTTCCTTACTAAAACCCGTGCAAAGCTGGGACGAGCCGCTAGTATTCTATAATAATTTACGAAACCACCGATATGATGCACGGTCGATGTGGCGCGGCGGGCGAACGTCTGCCTGCGACGCAGGAGGTTGCGGGTTTGATTCACGACTTGGGATAAATGCTTGTACGATTTACAAATTATTATTATTATGCTCCTGGCATAACTGCAAAAAGTCAACTTACAGGAGGATGTGGTTTTCAGATTATTTCAGAAATTATAAACCTTTTTGGTAGTTTTTTGTCTAAATAATTTCAGTATAATAATAATAATGCTGGACAAGCCACACAGCATCATCCAGTCCCAAGCTAAGCAGAGCTTATGTTATGGATACTAGGTGACTGATATACTTAATACAATACATTACAAACATAGATATTTTTTTATTATACATAGAAAACACCCAGAACACCCGGAATAAATATTTGTAGATTGTACAAACATTTATAATATTATAAATACTTTTTTAAATTGACTATCCTATCTTGCTCCTAAACCACTTCTAAACTACTTAATACATATATATCTATATATACAAAAAATATAGATATATATGTATTACGATTTTTTTAAATTATAATAATGGAATTTACTCTTGTTTTTTCGATTTTTTCCCTTTATTCTATCGGTTGTGCCCCTCTTGCCCGTTGATTATCGCTCGAAAGAAGTTATAACCTCCATTGGGCCTTTTTACCTCGGAGTTTTGCGTGTGCAAGATTTTGGAAAGTGAGCACACCTACATTATATATACCTGCCTACATTATTAAAGAATATTAGCTATTGCTTGAGCTGATTATCAAAAAGATGGGAATCTTTTAGATAATCAGCTCAACACAAGTAACGCAGTTAGTTAGGTCTTAAAATGTGCCCTTGTATCTGGTCTGTATATTCTGCAATTAAACTACGTGAAAAGCAGTTAGCATGCCTTTGTTGTATTTCTGTAAGAAATAAAAGATTTGCACATATATTTTTTTCTTCCTGTAGAACTCCATCATAATTTCTTCCCAAGAGGGCAAGTTAAATCCATGGTAAGAATACTTTCAAGTTATCGAACTAGCATCATTTGATTGGCTGTATCGAATGGGTGGTCAAATACGAATAATGGCCAATACGGTGCTCGATTGTCTTTATTCATGTCCAGACATATACTAGTGCGTATATTTCTCCCTCATAGTGCCACGATCACATAGATCCACATAGATTTATGGATGGTGTAGGAGAATTATGCTCTCTATCTCCTCGAGCGACGGCTGTAAATTATAACGACGCGCTTCAAAATGCAATGCTACCGACAGTCCGTAATATTTAAATTTCACCATATGACTGCGGCGTCGTTGATGCTTGTGATTGTGACAATTTAATAAAAGGATACATCTACTTTTAGCTTTGTTTTCTGACAATATAATAAAAACGAATCCCGAAATAAACTGTTTTATTGAACGCATATTGTTAGTAACAAGTGTACATAATTTGTAAATTCCGACAGGTGGACTCGCCTTGTGTCAGAACTTTACAATTTTATGTAGCTTATGATTATTGGTTCCATCAAGTTCAAGCTAAGAACAGCTGTCAGCGTAACAAACAGTAATCATCGTTATCTTTAATCAGATAAAGAGGGCAATAGAAGTTGTCAAATCGGTTTGCAAGCGAAACTAATCCTTATCACCTATGAATCTGCAAGCGGCATTCAACCTTAGGGTGGTAAACCAATTTTTTGGGCGACTGTACCTATAATTTTTTGGGAAAAGGCTAGAACCTCTGTAACCAGAGCTATACCTACCTGTGTAAAAAACTTATGGATCTTCACCGTGCTTGGAAGGATTTGCAAAAAAAGATATGAGCTTGATGATATGTTTCGGTTACCGTCATCTCTTGCAACACAAGATTTTATAAAAATGCAAGGACATCACGGTCAACCTACCAGCCTTGATGAAAACCTTAGAAACCCTTGCCATCCACCTCTCAAAGGGTAAGTTCTGGAACTACTTACTACAAAAAGAGGAAGGAAAGACTTTGTCACGCCTAAATTAGTTGCAGCTTTAGACAGATGTCAATTAAACAAGGAATTCTGTTTATATACTTCAGGCTGTAGCAAAAGCACTAGATCTTAGCTGTGATGATTTCCTGATAAAAAAATCGTCCATTCAACGCATTTGCACACAGAGTAGAAAATATAGTGTAATCTATAAAATCAAATTTTGTTTTAAAATGTGTGTTTGAAATAAGAATCCACCAAATCACAAGTAGCCCTGATATCATAATGTTAAAAAAGTTTATATATTTCAATTGATTTATATGCTTATAGAAAAATGTTAAAAACAGAAATTTTAAATTCGCGGGTTAATGTAAATGTAGACAGATAAAATTTTGTATGGTATACAATTCGATTTCCAAAAAAAAAAATATAAGGGACTTATATTCGTCCATATAAGGGACACCCTACAGTACATGGTAGTTTGGAAATAAAAGTCACCCTAGTTGACAGTAGCGGCTTGTGTGCCTTTCTTCACCGGGCAAAATGAACCACTCATCTGATTATTAAAATATACATGTTGTTTTCTATATTTTTTTGAACTGATATGATGTAAAATGGTATGTAGATGCTGAAAATAAAAAAAGTACTATCAAAGACACAATCAAATCTACGCCCCTGTGACTAGGATATGACGTATTGCATCGTGTTATTATGAATATAAATATTTTTTAGCCAACTTAGTATTATCTTCATATTTATTTACTTATTTTAGGAAGACTTGTGCCTTTATTGACCAGACAAACAAATCATAAAAACTTGATTATTAAAATATATACATGTTTTTTTATACTTTTTTGAACTGAAATTATGTAAAATGGTATGTAGATGCTGAAAATAAAAAAGTACTATGAAAGACACAATCAAATCTACGCCCCTGTGACTAGGATATGACGTATTGCATCGTGTTATTATGAATATAAATATTTTTTAGCCAACTTAGTATTATCTTCATATTTATTTACTTATTTTAGGAAGACTTGTGCCTTTATTGACCGGACAAACAAATCATAAAAACTTGATTATTAAAATATATACATGTTTTTTTATACTTTTTTGAACTGAAATTATGTAAAATGGTATGTAGATGCTGAAAATAAAAAAATGCTATGAAAGGCACAATCGAATCTACGCCCCTGTTACTAGGAAACAACGTATTGCATCGTGTTATTATGAATATAAATATTTTTAAGCCAACTTAGTATTAACTATGTTTTTATTTATTTACTTATTTTAGGAATACTTGTGCCTTTATTGAACGGACAAATAAATCATAAAAACTTGACGCCCTGTTACTAGGATACAACTTATTGCATCGTGTTTTTTTTACTTCTTAAGTTAACACAAACACGCATTACATTAAAGTAAATATAAATGAAATTATTAAATTAATATTTTAATGAAATGATTATACAATTTTAATTAAGCTTTTTAGGAAATTATTTATACTTCATAGGTTGAGCTTAAAATTTATAAAAAGTTGTTTTAGTAGTTAGTACATAGTTAGTTATTAGTTATTGTATGAACATTATTTTTATTATTATTTCAAATTGTTATGATCATATGCTAAACGGGCGGAGGGCAGTGGTACGCCATCATACAGGTTTTTCAGTTTGGGTACCAATGCTGTCTAACCAATGAATAGTCATGTATGTTGTTTCCAAATAAATTTCATTTCATTTCATAATGAATATAAATATTATTTTAGCCAATTTAGTATTATCTTTTTATTTATTAACTTATTTTAGGAAAACCAGTGTCACCACTAAAATATTTCTTTTATATTGAGTAAATTTTTAGAGCACGATAATAGCGCGGCTCCTTGCCAACAAACAAGGAGCGCGTGTTGCGCTTTGCGAGCGTAAAAATATAGCGGGGGGCACGCGGTCGGCGCGGGGAAATTATCCCACTCCGCCTGAATCCTCAAGGTCGTTGGCGAATACCACAGCCTTAACCATAGCAATATGCAATGAGATGCAAAGATGTTTACTTTACTCATCGTTGGATCAGAAAGAGATCTCAGAGAGAGTTCTCTCTTACAGTGTGATCTCTTTCTGATGCAAGTAACTTGGTACTTCTGGGGTTTTCTGTATAACTCTTCTTGTCGAAGAATCAATTTTTATAGCAGAGCTAAGCAGATAAGCTAAGGCAATTAATAGTATTTATGATGAAGCAGCTTGCTGGGTTCCGGTTTGAAGTGTAATGTATTGTGCTAGGCGATGGCAACCAATCGTGCCTATATTTAAGAGACGCTGTAGTGTCTAGGACTGGATTTTAGACGGAGTAAGCTTGCTCAGCACCTATACACCTGACAGCTAAATAGAAACAGGAAAGGCATAGTTAATACGTGACGAGCTGGCTAAGCCACGGGTTTCCTTACGATGTTTTTCTATACTCTCTGGGAGCACTGGCACTGTGCAACTACTAAGCTAAGCAATAATAGGTTTATAATTTAAATCTTGGTCGCATTATCAACCTAGGCAAAACAGAGGACATATTATATTATGTGAGTCATATACTGACTTGTGACATTGTTTGCAGAAATCATTAAGGCCAGGAAAATGAAGCATGAAGTGATCAAAGAGTTGATCAACACTGAAGCCATATATATCCACTATCTCAAGATCATAGTACGAGTAAGTCATCATTATCATCATTTTCCTACCCTCATCCCACACCAAGTGGGGTCGGTACAACGGATTTTCTTATTCCACTCTCTTCTATCAGTCGTCATCGCCGTCCACTCGAACTCCATTCTTACTCACATCATCTTTCATGCAATCCATTTTCTCTCCTTTTAATATGATAATTTTTCATGATCGTAATGAAGCTTACTATGTATCTTAAGATTAGGAAAAACGCCCTGTTCAACACATAATAATAATATATATATTATTATTATTATTAGCCCTCTGTGTCCCACTGCTGGGCAAAGGCCTCCCCCCATTCCCTCCACACATTCCGATCCTGCGCTAAGTCTTTCCAGTCCCTATGAAAATAGTCGAGCTCGTCCCGCCATCTCCGTTTGGGTCTGCCGCGTCGCCTTCTCGCTGTGTCAGGATATATATAAAAAATATATATATTTGTTGCAGGTTTACGTGGCAACGGCACACTCGTTGCAGAGTGTGGGTGCGCTGACTGATGTTAACACAAGCATCCTTTTCATAAATGTTCCAGATATTTTAAACGCAAACCTCACGTTTTGGGAAACTACTTTATATCCCATGATGGATCATGCCAGGAAAAGTCGCAGTTTGTAAGTAAACAAGAAAAATAATTGCCTTACGTTTTTGGTTCACATGCAGTAGTTATCTTGCAAATTTCCTAGTATTTATTTTTGAAGATGTAAGTGACTTTGCCGACCAGAAATATTCACCTACTTTTGTTGTTTGCCTTGCTTGGTAGGAGGTATTTAAGGAGAAGTCTGCCATATCTGATGATGACAATCGTGTGCCTATTTTATTTCACATCTGTAAATGTGTTAGACCTTTTTTACTTTTTTTTCCAGTTTCAACACCAGTCTGATGATCCCCGGCCTAAACACCTTTACCGAAGTTTTCGATCCTTACGATGAGTATATGCAGAATCAAAAAAAGGCCGTTGAATATCTTCGTAAATTGACCATTGAAGACCAAGAGTTCATAACATACTTAACTTGGTGCGACTTGCAATCTGGGCACCGGTAAGTAGACCTATCTACCATTCAAATATACTCACAGGCGAATACGCAACTTAAATTTCATCACGTTTCAAGTGACGAATTTTTTACCGACTTTCATTGCAAACTGTCAAAAAATCGGAGACGTGATTATATTTAAGTTTCGTTTAATATTCGGGCGTGAAAGTACTAATTTCAAGCTTTGTTAAGTGTCTGGGCTTAGACAATTTTTCTAAGTATTCTTTACATGCGTGAAAGTATCACGCTGAAAAAAATATAATAACGACTTTTGTGGTAAGGAAATCGAATTAAAAGAGCATAAAATGAGAAATTTAAACCATTTTGGTTTGGTATAATGAATTACACTAATCGCTTTTTTTAGGCTTCAACTATCGGACATGTTAGTTAAACCGATGCAACGTATCACCAAATACACCCTCATTACCACCCGTCTGATTAATCACATGATGGACGCAGACAAGAAACGGGAGTTGGAAATTGCGGTAAGTTTTTTTAATTTTTAGTTTTTATCATGCAGGTACATTATGGAAATCACAAATATTTTATTTTATCCCAAAATGAATCCTTCGAGTGGGATTTGAACCCACGACCTTCTCTTTGATACGGGGATTCGCTAACCAACTGCACTATCGAGAGTTCAATGAAATAAGCCTTGGGACGTTATCAGTGTTGGGATGTGAATCAAGGGGAGGGTCGAGGGTTCAAATCCTACATTACTCGCCTAATATAGAGGTCCTATTTAAAGCCGGGTACATCACAGCTCACTGTAACTTTTTCTCTTTTTTTACATCAACAATGTTCATCACACAGATGTTTGTCATCGGTGGGAATCGAACCTACAACCTATATCGCAGAAGGCAGAGCTACTGAGCTGAACTGAGCTGTGAGACTTGTCATATTCCGATATACTTCGGTTATTAGTCTTACCACAGACGAGATTATATTTCTTGTCTGTGGTCTTACCTAAGTGTGAAATCATTGTCCAGACTGGAATAAAAAAAATTTACTATTTCATGTCCAAGACATCTTCTAAAATATCAGATCAAAACAGAGGATTTTTCGGAGGAAGCGTCATCATCAGCGTATTATGCCTAGCATATATTATTATATATTTATTGTTATAAAGAAAATTCTAAAGATTTCGCACAAATCCCTTTTTCTTTAATAATCACATCGATACTTTTTGCAACGCAATACGGGTATTCTACTAGAATGCCTGCAATGCGTTGCAAAAAGTATGCTATGCAAAGATGTAAAGTAAAGTATGGAATGCTGATCCGAGATCGGTATTCGGTGCTTTTAGTTCCATTTTCAAAAATAAAATGTTATTTATTTTTTATGGAACAGTAATAAGTCGAGTCTTCATATTAATTTTTTTTTCTCTGTTAACTTTTTCTATTTGATATTATATCTTGGTACCTACCTACCTATTAAGTTTAATTTACATCATGTTTATGTATAGTTATAGATTTATCTTAATAATTTTCTGCCTACCGGTAACTTTAATCTTTATTTTTGTTTTTTATTTTTGCCATGCCAACATTTATGTACCCTACTAGACTTATCCACACCTGTCGAAATACTAAAATTGGCTGTAGTTAATTTTGGGTGAAAAATATTACCTTGCCGTAACGCAGTTTTTAACTATCACGGAAAGTAACGTTTCTAAAAACCAGTTAACTTCAATTCTACAGTTTGATTATTTTATAAAATACTTACCTAATATTTGTACATATGGCTATATTTATGTTATGTTATAAAATAAATTACTTTTTCCCTTAGAGGAAGAAATGCTACGAGTATTTTAGTTTCGGTCTGGTACAGTAAAATACCGGTCTATATGAGCAAGAGGTGTGAAAAAAAATATTGGCAGTCATTTTAAACGCCGCCATCAAGACCTAAACTTAACATAGCTGTTGGAAACAGAGTCGAAAAAGTTTATTTATTCAATCAAATCTCTAAGCTAGGTGAATCTAGATGCCAATTTTACGTGAAGCCTAAATAAACAAGCAAAAATATTGGCTAGTCCCTCCTACTTTCCCCGAGAAAAAGGAATGCGTAAGGCACGCAATGCGTGGCACCCCCTTTTTTTTCGCGCCGTATAAAAAAAGGGGTGTAGGTACTTAGGTATGTTGTTGTTGTTTTTGTGTATTTTTATCACCAAATTATAATATTTTTTTGTACTTACAATACAGTATAACACACAGAACAATCCCTTTAGTTCGCAATTGCAAATGCTTATTTCTTGTGAGGACCGAATCCACTGTCTACAACGCTCTTCTGCGTTGTAGATTGTGGATTCGATTCACTACCAGATACGCTGTTAGGGCAGTCAAAACATGGCAACAGCAAACAGCTTCTTTATGAGTAAATTGTATTTTTTTTTAATTCCATTATAAAAGTTCAAGTATCAAACCTTCACGTGCACTAAGATTCATGTTCGTGATTCGTCTTAGTCATGCATGCACATGACTAATACCCGGTTCCAACATCCTACAAGCAGCCGTTAGTAGTACTACTCGGTACCTGTGAGACAAACTCTACCCTCAAGGGTCAGTGTTGACCGTCTCTGTAAAATTAGCCAATGACATGAATGCTTATCCGACAATACCTACTGTAGATGGTAATACTGTAGTAATACTAACCGGAACCGGGTATAAGGCGTGTGGTAAGCTGTGCTACTAGTATTAAAGAAAATTCTTTGTTTAGGAATCCAATATCAAATATTTCATGGTCGGCGTGAACCGTAGTTGTCGCCAGAAAGAAGAGTTGGATATTCTAGTCAAGCTTAAAATTGAACCTTACGAGCCGGTAAGTTGGTACCTCAATAAATACCTATAACTTAGTTAAAATATTATTAGAAAGAGCAGTGCAATTTATGGACTATGCTGAGGACTTGACATGATAGTCAAATGTATCGCATAAATGGCAACTGGGGGTCATATCGGTTAAATGCATAACCTAAACGGCCATATCAGTCAGTCAGTCATAACAAATATCCTTATAATTAACTCAGAAAACTTCTTTAGCTAAAATCTTTATAGGAATCTTTGCCCTGACTGACTGTCAAAGCCCAGCCTAAACCACTGATCGTAGACAGTCACATACTATTCACACGTTTCAGGGTATATTCTATCCCAGGAATTCCTGAAATCTAACATCTAAATAGATACAGTTGAAGTTTGTATTAAAATAATTTCACGCAGGCGAAGTCATGAGCGTTTTGCTAGTGACCGATAAGCCTTTTGCCATCTCTTTCTATTGATATGAAAGTAGCAGTGACAAGATGATTTTAAGGAGCCGTTATAAAGTGTCACAGATTATGAAGTACCAGAATTACTTTATTTTGATGACTTATGATGAAATACATATATTGATTGTCGCAGTATGCTCTGGCGATTTCATGTAGCGGAACTCCCTAACAAAAGGTTTTTTTTCCAACAGGATTTCAAAGGGGATGGAGAACTTGAAAGAGCCTACAGGAAACTCTCCGTACTCAACTTGTTTTTACCCATGGTTGACTGCGCCCCTAATATGATAAGATCTCTCATCCACCAAGGAGATCTTCGCTACAAGGATTATCAAAAGGAGGCAAGAATTACAGGATTGAAAAATACAGTTAGACACAATAAGCTGCTATGCCGCATGATCACCAAAACTGCCTTTTCTGGTTCACTAAAAAGTTGTTATACTATCAATCATCATCGGCAGCTTGAAGTAGTCCACTACTTGACAAAGGCCACCCCAGCAACTCAGTTCAGTTCTACGAACCACCAAGTTCTATATTCCAAGTTCCACTTCAACTTTCCCATTCTGAGAATTGTAACTAACGCCCTGTTGGAACTAAAGCCCTGAGCTTTAGTTCCTTTACGGATTTCCTTATTTCTATACAAATTGTAAGCTTATATTTCTATCACGGAGTGAAATTCCCAGAATAGCTCTTTTCATAGCCCGTTATGCGACTTTAAGCTTGTGTATGAGGCCAATAATTAGCCACTACTATTTCTTATTATTTTTGTTCTACTATTTCTCTTGCACAACTTTAAAATTCTGGCTTTAACGTGGTGACCATGCGGAAAACAGGCTGTAGTAAAGGCTATAATAGGTATAATTATTTAGCATCTAGCATTCACGCACGCGTAATACCTAATTATATTACGCGTGGTATTCACTGCATGTCTTTGCAGTAATGAAAGTTGAACGCCAGCGCACACTGTAGGTACTTAGATAGTTGTAAAATATACGTTAACGTAAAATATACCGCAGCATACTCCAGTGTGTGCTGGCACTTATGCTAAGATTCAGACACAAAATAGAATACTGCCAATTTAGACGGCTGTTTCTTTTTGGACTTACTAGTAGAACCACGCCCAAGAAAAAGATTAGTTTCTTGTAGTCCTACCAGAACAGCAGTAGGACTACAAGAAACTTTAACTTTATCTTTAACTCCGAGTTAAAGATAAATTGTCATCTTCTTAAGTCGCAAGTACAATCACATCTGATTTTACACGACAAACGCAAGCTTAAGTTCACGCTCGCACGCATGTTTCGTTTCTGAATCTTTATACTCGTAAATTAATAATAAGTTTTTTATTAGACGGTGGTTGGGTAAGTAGATGCACATACATCTTATATAACTGAGAACTTATTTTAGTATAAGTTACGCCTTACGTAGATTATAGCAGGTAGATTGATTAGGTATACATTAATATGCCATATAAAACTCGAATGGTGCGCTAGGAACAGGACTAGATTATCTGTGTCCCGTCCTTATTTAGTGTGGTTGATTAGAATTTCATAGATAAATAATATAATAAATAATAATGCTCAACAATCTTCACAGCATCATCTAGCCCCAAGCTAAGCAGAGCTTGTGTTATGGGTACTAGATGACTGATATACTTAATACAATACTATATTACATACATAGATATATATTTTTTTTTATTATACATAGAAAACACCCAGAACACCCGGAATAAATATTTGCTGATCGTACAAACATTTATCCCAAGGCGGGAATCGAACCCGCAACCTCCTGCGTCGCAGACGGACAATCGCCCACCGCGCCACATCGGTCGTCAAATATTTATATATTTAGATGTTTTCATTGACATTCGCGCAATAGTCATAATACCTATAATAGTAATTTATCCTAACTAATATTATAAATGCGAAAGTAACTGTCTGTCTGTCTCTCTGTCTGTCTGTCTGTCTGTCTGTCTGTTACGCTTTCCCGCTTAAACCTCTCAACCGATTTTGATGAAATTTGGCAGAGACAATCTTTAGACCCTGAGAAAGAACATAGGCTACCTTTTATTGCGAAAAAAAGGGATGAAAAGGTTGAAATAGGGGTTGAAAGTTTGTTTCTTAATTTTAAAAGATAAAACCATGAAACTTTATATTTAAGCACTTGATATGAAATAATTAAACATTTGTTCTAGCGTTTTTGAAATTTCGACCTGCGAGGGGATGAAATAGGGGTTGAAAGTTTGTATGAAGTTCGTCATTTTTGAAGATAAAAACATTACATTTTGTATTTAGGCACTAAATAAGAAACAAAAAATCGTTTGTTCTAGCATTTTGAAATTTTTACCAGTGTGGGGGTGAAATAGGGGTTGAAAGTTTGTATGGGTGTTCGTCGGAACAGAACGGATTCGGAACGGGAACTACGAAGCCAAACTTTTTGTATACAAAATCTTAACCACTGAACCTAGGAACATGATATTTAGAAGTTTTGGGTGTATCAAGTTCAAAAAAATTTGGCTTTTGAAGTTAAAGTTCCTTTTAACGAATACTCTGCATCGCCGCCGCTGCCGTCGGTCGTCGGTCGTCGTCGCGCACATTCGCCGAAGTGTGGCGGCAGCGGCAGGCAACGGCGTGGTGGGGGAGCGCACGATTCTAACTATGCCTACCCGAACGGGCAGACGACGTTGTCGGACGCATGCGATTAGAGAAATTTGCGCTACAGAGAGTATAATTATTTTATTGTTTCGTATAATTTTTTAAGTAAGTATTTTTTATTAGTTAAGTCCTGTAAAGTAATTTTGTACAAACTTAATATTTCGGGATCTTTTAGTTCATAGTTAATAGTAGGTAAGATAGTATCCGTTATTTTAAAAAAATCCGATTTGCTTTTATTTCCTTTTTTGAATTAATCTAATAGGTCGTAGTAGGTGTAAAACTAACCTAACCTACTTACCTTCTACTCTTTTTATGCATTGGTTGTAAATAAGTATTGATAATTTAATTTCTTAGTTGAAGTTTTGATTCCGCGCATACCCATGATCCCTACAGGTTTACCTTTTCAGTTTAAAAGAATCCAGTTTCCTCTCAAACCAGCCTTCGCAATGACCATTAACAAAGCGCAAGGGCAAACACTTAAAGTAGCAGGTGTCCATTTAGAGAAAACTGTTTTTCGCATGGCCAACTGTACGTGGCCTGCTCGCGAGTGTCGAGTCCAAACAATCTCCACATTTTAACAAATAATAACAAAACAGCAAACGTTGTATACAAAAATGTTTTAAATTAGGTTCATTTTAAAATATTTTTGTACACAACGTGACGCTGGCCCCTGTAAGTGTCTGTTGGACATAAGGGACCAATAAATTTTCCTAGGTACTTTCTGTCACTCAACACATACATACAATACATACAATACAACACACAACACATACAATACATACATACATGTTGGAATACATAGGTACCTTATACCTACTGTAAACAGATATTTTTTAATTTTTTTAAATATACCTTCTCTCTTTTAACCAAATGCTATACCCAAATCTATACCGTTCTTTTAAGGAGGTGGTATTCAAGGTCGTTGGCGAATACCACAGCCTTAATATAATCCATAATATTCAAATTAAAAGTACGCAGACGAAGTCGCGGGTATCAGCTAGTTGATAATAAAGCCATTATAAGTCATAAAGGGAAGAACATAACAATTGGGGTTTAGAAAAAAAAAAATATTGTTTTTTTTTATGTATTTAAAACATTATTATTAATAATGTTGATATTTAATGCAAAAAACTTAACAAAAAAAATTCAATTAATAATAAACAATTAAAAGTTGATAAAATTTAGAAAAAAACCACGTGACTAGAAACGCGCCATGATTAATCACCATAGTTGTGACGTCATAATTTTGGGTTGTTGTACATTTACCACAAAGTTAATTCGTCACGAAAAAAAGTATGTGTGAATTCGCCACACTTTTATTTTATTATTTTTGGTTGTTGTAAATTCGTCACAAAGCTTTTTCCGTAGAGGCAGCAGAAAAATACACGATACTCCTACCATGACTTTTCGATACCTTTCACGGTTTCAGACTTCCTCTTGGTAGCCCAGAAAAAAAAACACCGTATACAATAATATATTATAATCACAGTAATAATCACATTTTCACATTTAACCTTATATTTAAATAAAATTCGAAATAAAAACGTGATAATTTTTAATGATTAGGATTTCCTACCCCTATGACCCTACTTTATGATGAACTTTACTTACCTGTGACGAATTTACACATCTTTTTTATGCATGTGACGAATTTACTTTCAATGTATGGAGTTTTCAAAAATGTGACGAATTTACCTTGTGGCAAATGTACAATAACCCATAATTTTATACCTGCAGTACAGCGTTTGTGGCTATTGAATGAGTGAAAACTAAAATAATGACGTCACACGCGCTCGGGTTTGTTCGACGTGTTTTCGGTACTGGATTCAAAAAGTAATTTTTATTTTGAAATAACTTTTGAATTATTTCGAAAAAAAAATTAAAAAAATAGTTTTGTCATAAAACTTCTATGTGATCTTTCAATTAACTGCAAAAAAAAAATTCAAAACCCCAATTCATATACTATCTACATAAAAAAAATATAGTAAAAGCAACAGCGCATTGCGATTTAATAAAAAAAAACAGCGAATTATTTCGACGACAGAGGGTACTGCAGAAAGCCCACACCACACTTGTAATGCCCACACGTATAATGCCGCATTTACATTCAGCCGTAGTGAGCAGGGAAGTGGGCAGGGAAGTGGGCAGGACGAGTATGTAAACGCGATACTTCTCATGCCACTGCCATTGCCACTCGCGCTGCCCGGCGCTCCCCAAAATAGCGGTTTTTCGTGCGGAAGTCAAAGGACCGGCAGCGCGAGCGGCAGTGCGTGTTTACATTCTGCTCCGACGCTCAGTAGGTACTCGCCGAGCGCCTGGAGGAGAAAGACTTTGAATAAGTAGTGTAGACTTCGGTAACTATCTCCAGTCGCTAGATATCGAATGGTTATTGCTATTTATTAAGGGTTATTTCGATGGATAGATATCATCCACCATCGTCTACGACGAACATTAATAATAATAATAATAATGCTGGACAATCCACACAGCGTCATCTAGCCCCAAGCTAAGCAGAGCTTGTGTTATGGGTACCTACTAGATGACTGATATACTTAATACAATACATTACATATATAGATAATTTTTATTATACATAGAAACACCCAGAACACGCGGAATAAATATTTGCAGATCGTACAAACTTTATCCCAAGGCGGGAATCGAACCCGCAACCTCTGCGTTGCATTCTTTTTTTGTATTCGATATCTTTTTAAATCTTGAACATAATTATGTATCGCAAAAAGAGACAGCGCGGCCAAAAAACAAATGTTATGTGTGTCTGACTTGTCATAATTTCTCTTTGTTGCAGTTTGATGCTCGTGTTTTTCTATTCACCGACATGGTACTAATCTGCAAGAGAGTACACAAATCACCTAAAGCTGAAAATCGATGGAAAATGCAACGGTAATTATTATGTACTGACGTGTTGTGTACCTGTACTGCAATAATATTTTTCACTATCAGAAATACGCGCGCAATTTCGTTTAGATCGTAAAACTTAATTCTTATAGCTTCCGCTGCATGGTTTGTATAATTTCATGTATTCTTTTTCTATAGGTTATGTCAGTGAGGTAGGACACAGATTTTTACAATTATTATAGATTTAAAATATATTAGTGAATATACGATGCAAGCTAAGGAACTACGCAAAATGAATGCAAAAATGCAGTGCCATCTAAGCGAATGTACAGAGTTTTAAGTTTTTTTTTTTCTTAAATTTCAGGCCTAAGATATTGCTGCATCGAATGGTGCCCACTAAAACAAAGCCAGCAAAGTCGCTTAACGATGCAGCGGCTTTAGTATATATCATATTGGACGAGCAAGGCTGTGCTCAAAGTACCTTTCAACTTTCGGAGACATCTAAAGACCCCAACCCAACCCAAACACTAAAGGTAAATTATATTAGTGCATTTAAAATATCAAACAAAAACTGAACATCGACTTGAGTTGGATAAACGAAGTTTCGTATTGTCGTTTTGAGTTACACTACTCTAACTCTGCGGAGCTCGGTAACCTATTCCACAGCACGCCACGCAGTGTAACTTAAAACGATAACACGAAACTTCGTTTATTACTTTACAATTTTCGTTTATATGTCATAAATAAAAATAAACCTCATCAGAAAAACCCAGCATGAAAAAATTTTTGAATTCATTTTAGCTTCACTAAAACTAGAAATACAATTATCAGTAAATCAAATTATAAATCAAGTAGTAATCAAATTGGTAACAGAGAGCTAAATAACTAAATTAAACAGGAAATTTCGATTCAATGACCTTTTGATAACCTTTGCTTGCAGGAATGGGAAATCAAAGTTTACGAGGCGATGATGTCCTATACTTTGACGAAATGGTATTACAAATATCCCGTCAGAGATCTTGCAATAATTGAGGCGGATTACAATGAAGATTTATCTGAGGTCAGTAAAAAGTAAAAATTGTGCATGATAATAGTAATAATACTGGACAATCCACACAGCATCATCTAGCCCCAAGCTTGATGCTTAATTGTGACAAGCAGAGCTTGTGTTATGGGTACTAGATGACTGATATACTTAATCTATATATAGACAATACATTACATGCATTGATATTTTTTACTATACATATAAAATACTTAGAATACCCGGAATAAATATTTGCAAATCGTACAAACATTTATCCCAAGGGGGAGTCGACCCCGCAGCCTCTTGCGTCGCAGGCGGACGTTCGCCCGCTGCGCCACATTGTACGTCAAACATTTACACAAATCACAACGCTTGTAAGCTTTTTGTGAGCACTAAGTGGCTTTATTGTTGTATGTTTTGGCAGAGAGATGACCCGGAAATTTGTGCAACGGAAAAAAAGGCTCGAGAAAGAGTAGCAGCAATGCTGCAACCAAACAAGCGCCTTAGCATACCAGATCCGGGACTGCAAATGAGAATCCCCCAAACGGCGTATGAGCGTAAGTTTTTCTACAATTATTTGGTAGTTATCTCAAGATTACAAATCAACTGTTAGAATTAACATTACTGTTATAAAACCATAAAAGTGTTCGTATCACTCTAAACAAAACAGAATATCTATGCATATTATTTAAATGCTACGTAATAGTACGGCCATAGAAGAAATTGAAATTTTATTTAGAATGAAATGGCAATTGAAACATTGTTAATAAAATTCCAATTGTTTATGAGAAAACGACCTCTTTCCTGATGGATCAAGCCTATGATGGCCTATGCTAGCCTGATCTTAAGTGGTAGTTACATCACGCCGGTCACGTACTTTAGGAACGTGCGCCCACGGTGCGCTACCTTGCGTTCATAAATCTGAAGGA
The DNA here is from genome assembly GCA_947095575.1 of Electrophaes corylata. NCBI lineage: Eukaryota > Metazoa > Arthropoda > Insecta > Lepidoptera > Geometridae > Electrophaes > Electrophaes corylata. The sequence goes on along the minus strand of OX352698.1, from coordinate 5,429,054 downwards.
TGCAAGCGCTAAGCCTCATCTGCCTGTGTTTTTACCGAAACCAAGCAAGAACAGAACACAAATAAGCATGGAAATGACAAATGCCTTTCACAGTTTACAAATATTTAACGTTGAAGTGTAATAACTGAAAACTGTTTTTCAACAGGTGAACAAGGGCCTGTAGAACTGCATACTATCTATAAAGCTGGTCAAAAACATTTCAACGCGTGGCAAGCCCGTGCCGTGAATTTCCGCCAGCGTCCAACAGGGTAAAAATAAAAGAGAACTACTCAATTTTTTTATAAAAACACTGGAGTTTTATTTTAGTTTCTGTTTTGTGTTCTGTTATTCATCGCGAATTGGTTCAGTTGTCGCCACAATTGACTCAGAATAACCGTGATGCGAGGTTTTGGACTTGTCTGTCACCGCCTTTCTCAAAAAACCCTGTAGGTATTTATAAACACTTATGTGTATATGCAGATTATGACACGCAGACGCATATAACTAACATTACTGAGTAATCCAAATCCTACGAGCAAAAATACGAGTATCTAGGATGTAGATAAGAATAGAAAACAAAAATAACTACAGAAACAAAGATGCTATTTTTTAATTATATTACAAATTATGCAGGCACAACGATTTTCACACGCTCAATAAATTTTCTTTCAGACACGCTTAGCTCCGCTAAAGTTTAATTATTCATTTTGTTACAGACTTGGTTCATATTGCTTCACCAGCACAGATATGTACGTCTCTGTGAGGTAAGTCCACACTTACATTCATATTGATAACTGAGGTCTTTTTCAAGAGAGTATCTTGTAAAAGTTAGGTAGATAAATAAGAATAATAAGAAAATAGGTAGGTTAGAATAAAGCATGAACTTGTAACCTAGAATAAACCAATGTCAAGTCCCAGTACTATCTGAAAATGGGTAATCATGGAAATTACTGTAGGTACGATTCTACAATTAACTTCCAGAAATTGCCACTAAACTTCCTATTCGGAAACGCAAAGCCTACATTAGACAAACCTTATAAAGAGAGCATATAATACTATACCTTAGATATCTACATTAATTATAAATATGCCAAATATTCCGGTCGCTCTACCCATCGTCGGCAGTTAGAATATTTTTGCAATGTTTGTACTATTCTCGTATTTGAATTCATTAGATTGTAAGCATTACTATTAGTTGAAGCGTAGCGTGTGCTATCTATTGAACTTCTGTTGTATATTATGTTCTTGGTATGATTGCTTTAACATGTTTTCTGTCTTGCATTCACCTTAATAAGTTAACGAACTCTTCAAGACCGGAGTTATCCAAGGTTTTTTTAAATCTCGAATAACTCCGAAACCCAGAGCCTTCATAATATTATTATGATAATTCAGTATTGTGTATTGCTGTAATTTACAACAATACAGCAGCAATAGGTGTGGCGTGCAATGAGTAATTTGTTTTTTGTTATTTCAGCGGAAGTTCGCATGATGAGCAGCCACCTTCACTGTCATTACAACGGTCAGACAGCTCGGCAGAATACTTCAATATTCCAGCACTCATGTTTGAAGATTGTAAGTTTTTTATGGTTGCGACTAAAAGTGTAAAAGTATTGTATTAGTCATCTGGTTTTCATAGTTCAAGCTATGCTTAATTTAGGACTAAGTGATGTTGTGTAAAAATTACCACAAATATTTATATATATTTATTAGATCCTAGGATATGCAAAAAATACACCCTATGTGTTATTTTAATGCATAAGCAGTATTAAAATTCATTCAGTAGTTTTTGCGTCAAAGAGTAACAAACATCCATACAAACTTTTGCACTTGTAATATTAGTGAGAAGGATAGATATACATACTAGTTGATGTTTTGTTGCAGTTAACTCACCATCAACTTCTGTAAAGGATGTGTCGAACCGTTCGTCATTTGTCCATTCACGCCAACCATCGGTAAGTAAAGAAATAAAATATCAACCTCGTCAAGACATTCATACTAATTATTTGAGTGTAATAAAGGATTACGGAATAAAAAAACAAGTCACACACATGCAACACAAATCACCTGTTCATTATTTTAAAATTATAATACTATTCGGTAACGCCATTTCTTAGCATAGTGAGGTTACACTATTTCACCTTTCCTATCTTTACCTATAATTCTTTCCCATGGTGCGTACTTGCGCTCGCTTGCGGACGGATTTTTTTATACTAATGCTGTTGAAGCAAGCATATGGCTCACCAGATGTTAAGTGGTAAAGCATTACCTTAGTAGATACCTCGTTAGATACGTACCCTACGATGCACTACCTTGCGTCCACCAACTTAATCCATACTGGTGTTAAATATATATACATGACATTTCATGTGCCTGTAATTTCACCGGCACCCATAACCTTCAAACCGGAACACAGCAATGCGAGCATCACTGCTTAGCGGTAGAAATAGGTACGGTGGTAGTACTTCACAAAGAGTTCTACTGCTATTAAAAATAATGGTTTAAAATTGCTTGTAAACCCCACCAGCCGCCTACACTAGTCATTCAGCAGTCATCGCCCAATCAATCGCCTGGGCCTCGCAGTGCCAGTGCTGGCGCAGCCGGCAGTGGGAACACGCTTCGCGTCGCCTCGACATCACGCTCCTTGATCCACAGCCTGCCTGACATCAACGCTGAGTTCAATCGTGTGCCTGACCCGTCAGTATGATTTACTTATTATTGTTTTGTTACCTAATAACTCATTTATAATAATAAAAATATTTATTTCAGACAACCATAGAAAATAATTTCTCGGCCATATAAATACTTTGAGAATAATATATTTGAAAAATACAACGCATCAAGAAAACTTTTTAATTATAACGTTTGAGGAAGCGCCTGTAGACTGCTTCTTTTGGCCAAAACTCTGCATCTCTGAAGATCGAAAGACGAGCAGTGAGCCCTTTTACCACCGGATATCGGACGAACTATCTATCTGACACTAATGATGAGAAGTCAGAATGATTAACAATTTTACTATAGTCCAATGTATACTACTGATTAACAATTTTACTATAGTCCAATGTATAGTCAGGTTGATAATATAGTGAACCCTTAATTTTTTTAAGTAGTTTAATACTTTGATAAGTAAAGTCGTGAATTCGAATCCGGTCGTGCACGAATAGATGGAAGAATCTCGAGTAGGCAATTACTACTAAGAGAGGACATCTACTGTGCTTCGTCGTGATGCTATTTCTTTATTCCATTTATTTATTTTCTCCATGGTTCATGGTTATGATACTTATGTTTGTTTTTGCAGACCTGTAATAGTTCAATCGGCTTCGGAGAAGCTTTACAGATCCCACCAAGAGTTAATGCACCGCAATCGGATTGCTGCTAGCCAGCATTATCTTGGCCCTGATCATCGAGGATCTAGTTATCCACCTCCAAGTCCTACTAGGTAAAAACTTCTGCAAAGCTCAATACTCTTGATATTTTTATTATCCCTAAGGCGGAGTGATAGAATTTTGAAGCCACGTGTATCGTTTCTGTTGTCCGTCCATTCGGATATTTTCACACATTATCTGTAGGATGCATATCTCCTACGCTAGATACATTTTAGTTCTGTTTGCAGAAATACGTGAAGTCATTATTACTCTTCTTTGTCAGAGTTTAAAACTTTTGTTATCTTTTATGAAAGTCAAAGCTGCAGTTTTTCTTATAACTAATTTCTAAAAACGGATTCCTGTAAAATGCTAAACTCCACATTAATTATTTTCTTCAGGCCACTTGTACGCGGACTGGCGTTCTCCTACTCTTTCAGAGCAGCCACTCATTCAAACCCGCCGCCGCCGCTCAAAAGGTCTCAAAATGTTACCTCCAGTTCACAAAATGTTCCAAAGGTCCTATTTACAGATGTAAAACGGGTATGTATCTATTGTATTCTTTAAATGGGTGCAGTCGGCATTAGAAATCGATTTTTTTTTCAGAACTACGATATTGTTAATCTTGCACATTATCAATATAAGTATTTCCGATCATTACTTATTTTTGACGTTGACTGTACCTACTGTGAGTGTATGGTTTTGGGTAAATTACAACTAGTGGGTTATGTCCTTGGCATTCAAAGCTCATGTGCTAGCATATTTGTTTCGGTGGTGTGTTTGATGGATATATGAGTACCCATTTTTTTATGTGTTTTCATGACTTTCCTTTGCCTAATTTGCCTATTTAATTTGGAATATAATTCAACTTTACGCCTTAGTAAATATAATCATATATGTCATATGTATACCAACAGTCATTATACGAGTAATCATATGACATAATTGAGGACCTGCTTAGACAACCTGAGCATTGAATAACTAAAATAACTAACTGTGAATGAAGAAGGCTTGGCTGTAGCTACTAAACTAACTTATAACTTCAGTCAGCGTAAGTCTTTATGTTATAATCTTAACAAATTTAAAATAACCAAAGGAGGTTCTTTTCACAAATTCATACTGAAAGTAAGTTAATAAAAAGTCATTAATGTTATTTTCCCTACCTCTTCCTGTGTGTGTCTGCTATGGGCTTTTTTATTAGCTTTTTGGACTGAAGCCAACGGTGCAGAGCGAACCGCCTAAGGATGTTCCAAAAAAGAGCTCTTCGCCGAGCACTGCCACCTGCCGGGCTGATTTGAACATGCCATCTACTTCTTCAGATAAACCAGTGAAAAAGAAGTCTATTTTTCAAAGACGGTAAGTAACACTTACCTACTAATGATTGGTCTAACCGTCTTTTCATATAGAGATATAGAGAAAATATATGCGTAAACTCAATGATATTAGAAGAAAAAAGTAAGCCACTACGCATGCTTAACAACTGACTACATCAGTTTATATAGTCCCTCTTATATTACCGCTGAATTTAAAGATGTAGATAGGGCATGACTGTGTCGAGCGCGTTTCAATTTTACATTTGTGATGTGACGACATTGATAAGGCACAATAATATATATATATTGATGGATAAGGGAGTTTGTAGTAGTAGAGCTCTAAGTAAAGGGCTCGTCCGGGAAAGAACTACCACCATGCCTATATCTGCCGCCAAGCAGCTTGCTGTGTTCCGGATTGAAGGGTGGGCCATAAGATTGTTCCATCAGCAATTACATAAAAAAAAAACTAAATTTAAGGACGGATGACTGACTGAAACGGACAAATCTCTTACATTGGGATCTCTCTACCTGGTGGAGTTATAGTGACTAATCATGATACTAATAAACTCGACATAACGTTGAAATAGTTACGCCGTGTTTTGTTTTTGTATTAACAGGAAGTTTCATACTAGATTGAAAGAGACGAGACACGGTGAAACTATTTCGAGGTTACGCCGATTTTCTTAGTAGTAGGGTAAATATTTAAAACAAACCAAACTTTACATTTAGACAGGATTCTGAGAACAACACTATTTTTTTATAATATTTTCTAATTATAGCGATCCAATAATTTACTATATAATAACTATTTGAATGTGGACTACCTAATTTTTAAAATGTGTCTCCCACCTATCATTAGCGAACGAAACACGTAAGTGTATTATTTAGATAGAATTGGCAATATTTTTAATAGTGGAGCCTTATGATTACTAAATTTAGTATGTATGCTGCTTGTAGTTATCCTATCCTTATAAGATGGCGGGTACGTTTACTTGTTTTCCTAATTTCCTAACAGGCTTGAGTGGGCTGCTCATAAGTGGGACGGCGTTGAAGATTTAAGACGTCTACACTACACCTCTTTCGTTAGAGCTTTACGAAGGTAAGTTGCATTCATTGTTCCAACTGACCGGTTCAGTTTAGAACTAGTTAGAATATGTGTTCAGAGTACATTTTCATATTTAATTGATGTACAAATTATCTATAAATACATCCATGCTTGGGTCCCAGTTGTGTAGAAAACATATTTTTTAACGCGCGTTCGTTTTACTGGCTTCGTCTACGCGCATAAGACGCTAATTGCACATACTACTCCTAAGTTGATGTTTCGCATTCATACAATACGTGTTTTTTATTATTAATATTTTTTATTCGTTCTGCATCTTAATTATGATTTGGCAAGTAGGTAAAACTAGGTCCTCCGAAATTTTTTAGCTTATCACCTGTACTAATATTTTTTCTCTGTGCTTATGCTCTAACTTTCTTCATTGTGTTTGTAGGTATATGTTTTGGGTGCTTTTAGTGTTAATTTAATGTAGACCTTTTTATGAAGATGATGTAAACGGTGTTAGGGGTTAGTAGGCACTAACGTTCGTAGGTATTTTATTTCGGTGTATGTCGGTACCAATAAAATAAAGACTGATGGCGGTTGTAACATAATAAAAATTTACTTACAAACAGCGTTATCCATTTACTTGTAAAATAGTTGTAGATTAGATAGGTACCCAGTCAAGACTACATACAAAATAACATTTATTAAGAAACGGTTTGTTCTGAAAACACTAAAAGTATAGTGTTTTTAGAACTAACCTTGCAAACGGTGCCTTACGGTTTCATTACAATTAGTTTAACACACATATATAGTTTGTTTTTTAAATTTCTAGTAGAGAGAAATGCATTTACATAATGTATATTCAATAACTCAGCTAAAAGTAACTTCGTATCCTCCGTCGTATTTAAGGTTAAAAAAGTCGGTACGTTGTCCATACAAACGCTGTAAGTGTTTAATATCTACTATTTATTAACGTGCGTCCGAAGTTAAGTTTGATACTGAATTATCTTGCCGTTATCTAGGTACGTTACCCTATATGCTACAGTAAAATCAGATTACCTTGAAAGTTACAAGCGTCGAAAGATTTAGTACTAAATCTTAACTTCGGACGCACGTTCATAAATAGTAGACATTAAACACTTACAGCGTTTGTATGGACAACGTACCGACTTGTTTAACCTTAACACATCACATCTACACGTGAAGTGATGAATACTAAGACGTTGCGTTGGTACGTCTTAGTATTTTTTAAGCTTATTGTAATTGGAACACATTTAGAACACTTATATTACACGGGCGTTTGTTTTACATATAAACGTAGCGAAAATCAATAAAGAGGTAGTACGTTCTAAATACCCGTACTGTATAAATTCTCAATATTTTGAATTCATATCAAACGTTCTTGCTTTGTTATTTTTACCAAAATTATATAAGGCATAATATTTACATGCATAAATGTTTGAACGTCTGTCTACTTTCCTTTTCAGGAGCAAAGATTCAACCATGTCAGCGAGCCCAGAGCGGAATCGAGGCGAGCAGAGTGATGACACAGATTACGACGCTGATGACGACAGAAGCAGGCGTAGCAGCAAGAGCAACAAGGGCGAAAAAGGAAAACTTAAGCTTGAATCCTGCATACTCGAAGATCAAGATATTACTGCTGAAGAGCAAGTAATGCCTGAGGAACTGGAAGATCCGAGCAGACTAGTAAAAAAGGATAAGGACAAAGGATGACCCTGGTACCGTCAGCTGTACCGCAGAGTGTTTGGCCGCAAGAGGAGCTACTGAATGGTGCTTTAAAGTGATGTTAAACAATAATATTAAATAAGAACTGCTTCTAAAACAGTTGAAAAAAAGAGACTCGAACTTATAGTGAATTTCAAATACATAAATAATCATATAAATTTTATAAATTGTGCTTATAAGTAGGTACCTTCTTCTTAAAACATAAATCTATGCATATTTATCGATCATTTCGATCAAGTATTCTTAGCAATGATTCAACAAATTCGGTTCAGCCGTGTGGATCACTAGCTCTTTTCTAGGGTTTTTAGAGGATTTTTTTTCAAATGTATACTCGTTATTGATATTTCTAAATGTTGTCTAAATGTGTAGTTATAAATTAGGTGAATATATATAAAAACTATTTTCATTGAATCTTTATAACTGGCGAACGCTAGGTTACACGTTAGACTTGCGTAGGTGGTATGCGTAACTATCAAAACCTCGCAAATCTAAAACCTAGCGTTGCGGAGCGTTTTGAAAATTTACGTACCCGAAGGGGGCCAAATGTGTTTCACCAAAATGGAGGATACATGGTAGCTTATTTTATCAATTTGTCTTTGTACCGTAAAAAGTATATAATATATATAGTATAAAATTGAGGTCGCAAGCGGAAGTCGTCAGCATCGGCAGCAATTTACTGGCATTTCTATAAATAGATGAGGTCTTTAGATAGCAGACATCTCATGTAACAAGCTAGTAAGCGCAATTATGTGTTACTTAATGCTTTTAATATACGTAAAGTTTCTAGTAATACATTCAAAAGCAATTGCTATAGCATTCTCTAAAAATAATTGGCCTAGTGAAGTAGTAGATATGTCTATTGGATCTTTGATATGCACATTTGTAGGTACATTCGATTCGTACTTAATAGAATGCGGGTTAACTTAACCTGGCACTAACTTGACACTACTTCCTCAGTGACGAGTGTCCTTTATGCGACTCTGAGAGGATGTAGACGACAGAACTTAACGTTCCGGACTGTTCTCGATTCGCTTGACTCTGTTAGATTTTTTCATATATTTTTGTAAAATAAATAATTAAGATAACAGTTAAAAGAACATTAATATTGTTAAAATAACTACAAAATGGATCTGTTTCCGTACTAAAACTATCTATTTTAAATACCTATGAATGTAGCCTCTAGTAAAAGTAGTCTTTATTCTAACTTTTACTGAAAGATTGTTGTAAATAGCGAGTTTCAAAAGTATTTATAAAACTCTTATCGCCCGTGTTTTAAGTATTTTGAATTATTTACGATTACTCTATAATAACTATTTAACAATAATACTGAGATGTTGTTGTGAATTAGTAATTCTGAAAATAGTGTTAAATCTTTATTCTGAGTAGGTTCTATCTATTCCGAATTAAATTAGTTTTTATGTTAGTTTACAATAAGATAAATGGGTTTAGTTATAAAATACTACATAGCATGTTGTATTTTACGTTAAATTTAAGTTCAAGATTTAAATGCCAGACATGGCTGTAATTCTCCCGGCATAGATTCTTCCATCAAATCCCGTGGATGATGTAAGAGGCGACTAAGGGAACGCACCCATTAGTGTTTAACTAATAAGCGCCTACACAATGTAGTGACGAAGGAAAGGCTAGGTTTTTTTTTAAAGAGCATGCCATGCCATTGAAACGGAGGTTTTGCCTAAAAACTGTAGGTTTCGAAATCACTTTTTATACAGATAATTTTATTTATATTATATTTATTTATATTTTATTTAGCTCCATGTATACAGCTTGCTTGGTTGGTTCAGGTGCAAAACTAATAGGTACCTACCAACATATATGTTAATACCTATCAATTTACTATCGATTATGAAAATTGTTAGTTCAAGAAATAAAAGTATAGACACTAAAACTATACTACAAAACAACAAAGTACTTACTTGAGAAATACATATTTATTTTCAGGTGTTGGTCTGACCTCATCTCAGGTAGGCACATTTGGAAAGCTAATATTTACTAGAGTATGTTAAAACATATTTGAATTAAACATAATACGTGCAGTTTTAGTACTCGTAGTTGGTGTATACATACTTATTGAAATAATGAAGTAAACTGTAGTCTTGCCTTGCCTTGCCTTAATGCCTTAAATTGATGGACTCAGGGCATCGATGGCTACGCTCCTAACGTGCGTGACCTGCGAGGCGATGCATAATCATAACTAATGGTTACCACTCAACATGAGGTATCTGCTTATTTCATCATAAGTAGGTAAAAAATAGTAGTGACATCTGTAGGGTAAACAATATCTTATTATTGAAAAAGAATAAGGATTAATAAATCATTGTTGTGAAATTAGGTTTCTATTAGTAGAAAGTATTTAGTATCTTATCAAAAAACGCAAATACCTAATTCATTCAGAATACCTAATAACCGCATTAGCATGTGATTTTCCCAAGTATGCTTACATTAATATTGAACCGTAATAAATATAAATAATTAAAAATATATTGTTTAATTTTACTTACCTTTACCTCTAGATAGGTATCTCAGCAACCATGTTTAATGTCTGGTTCCAGTATGTTACAAGCGCATAAGTTAAGTAGTAGAGATTTTTGTGAAAGGGCTTGTCCGGGGAAGTACTATCACCGTACCTATTTCTGCCGCCAAGCAGTGATGCTCGCATTGCTGTGTTCCGGTTTGAAGAGTGTACAGGTGCCGGTGAAATTACAGGCACATGAGGCTTAACACCAGTATGCCTCAGGTTGGTGGACGCAGGGTAGTGCATCATAGGGCACGTACGTAACAGGCTCCTAGTACTATTATCGGACGCTCGTATGCTATTGAAACCAAGAATAAGCAAAAGTAAGATAAAAAGTGCTTTTTATGTCATACAGAGTGCAGTTCTTTTGGTATAGGGGTCAATAAAATTATAAAGGTACCGACAGATTTGATGCGGTCACAAGTTGTTATAGGCGAGGTGTTATAAGACGAGGTCGAACCTGCTTACCTTGCACTGCGCGTATGGTACTTGACCATGCTCGCAGTGCGGGACCCCGCGGTGTAGAATATACTTTTTTCGTTGCTATTAGACGATCTTCCTGAGACAGTTAGCACCGCGGAGATACTGATGTTCGCTAACGATGTCGTGCAATGATGTCCGCTATTGCACTGAATAATTTGAAGCAGAAGCTGAACCAAACTGGCTCTCAGCCAGCTGGATGGCTTATTGATAGCGAATTAGCCGTCAACTTGGTGGAGTCACACTTCATTCACATTTTTTGGGCGGCCGTGTCACTATTTAAAAACAATATTAGTCTCTCCAGCGTTCGTTTTAATCTGAATATCAAAAAACATGATCACATTGCCATTTTCTGAATACAAAATTTAAGTTCCTAGTACCTACTCCACAAACTCAAAATAAAATGTATAAGACGGTGGAATCAACCTTGGTACTTATTCCCGCAGCAGTTTCCAGTGGGGGTGATTTGAAAGACTCTGTTTTTGCGGTCCTTTGCATACACATGCCTCTGTTCTGTCAACAAACCTTTCCTGATACAGGGCGCCCACGCCACAACCAAAATAGTTGCCAGTATTAGCCCCAACACCATCTTCAGTCATTTCCTAAACATAAATAATATGAATATATACTTATACTTGCGAGCTTTAAACTGGAATCGCTTCATGGCGGGTTGTTTAAGGGTAATTTTTACTATTTTTCTATCTAGTCTTCTATTAATTGTAGTGTATCATTTAAAAGGTAATTTTGTTAACTTTTAAGTGATATCAAGAAGATTTATAATTAATTAAAGTTCCATTTTTCATAAATACTCACTTTTAATAGGATTTCAGGACTTCCAAACAATTGGTCTTTTGTTTAAAAAAAATATACATTTTTTCTTTTCATGTTCCATGACGCCATTTCATTTTAAATTACCTTTCAAATGATATACCACAATCTCTAGTTTATTAGACAGGAATTGTAAAAAATTGTCTTGATCAACTCGCAATGAAGTGATTCCAGTTTAAAGCTCGCGAATGTTACCATCACACAGTATTGAGCTATGGAGAGGTGAATAGAATAGAATAGAATAGAATAGAAATCATTTATTCAAGGTGGTATAAATTATGTAGGGGAGACCTAGGAGAGTTGTGACAGAGGTGAGTTGTGACAGAGGTGAGTTGTGACAAGGACGATTTCTCCCAACCTATTATAGGTAGCGAGCTGGCAAAACCGCATGTATTACGCTTTCGATACGCGCTACTTACACGACTCAGTACATGCTGGCGACGCACGAGGCGCTGTTGCGGAAATACGACGGTTGTGTACAAAAAAATGCGAAAAGTAAGTTTTTCTTCAAAATTTTATTTGAATTTATATCATTTCTTATTATATGTGCTTTGCTTTCTTATTTTTTCTTAAGTTGTATGGTTATTCAACTCTCAAAACGTTGCAATAATCTTTTGTGAGCGCATCGTGTTTAGAAAATATGAACTATTATTCAGATCAAGTCGTCATTTGAAACACCTAGGCGAGTTGTGACAGCCTGTCACAACTCTCCTATATTACTGCATTTTTAACCTTGGCTAATTTCTTAGTGTTTTTTATTAATTTTAGATGTTTGTCTAAGTCTTAGTAGGTAGGTACATAATGTTTATAATGGCATACTGCATGCTGAATGGCTGTTTTTTTGTTTCAGAATGCCTAATAACTATACACGAAAGACTAATAGAGGAACCGCTAGTATCGAAATCTACGACCTGGCTTTTGAAGAAGTTAAGAAAAGTTTAAGAGATGTTACGGCCTCTTACAATCTAAACGACATGTCTTTATCAAGATATTATATTAAGAAGAAAGAGGTTTTTCAAGCAAACCCAAAAAAAAACAGCAGATCGAATGAGCAGTGGGTCCAAAGAAATGAATGTCCAAAAACGTCCAAAGAATGCAAAGGCTGGGCACACGTAGATTGTACTGGAGACGAGTGGCATTACGTTTGCCATAATTGTGAATCTGAGTAAAATTTTGGACTGATTATAATAATCATAATGATTGATATCAAAGCGATACCATATTAAGTTAATTAAAACTATAATTACTTGTTATGAGATTGTTAATATGTTGCTTGTATGATACTTAAGCATAATAAAAGTAGTTTTTCCTAAAAATAACATGTTTGACTTTTTATTATTATTTATAATTTTGGTAATTGTTTTGAAAACAGAAGGAATGCCGCTAAATTAATCAGATGGGTCATAAACTATGGAATGTTTCTTGAGTGAAATATGGCCCCAAAAGTGAAAACTGTCACAACCCTCCTAGGTCTCCCCTACTATATTGGTAGTTTCACTAAGAGATCAGAAACGAAGAAATCCATAAAAGAACCAGGTCACCGGCAACTCTAAGAATCAGCAAGTTAAAGTGGTCATGGGCAAGTTAATGTAGCTTGTAAAACCGACCACCACTGGGGAAGAACGGTTCTCGAGTGGTAACCACGAACCGGAAGACGAAGCGTAAGACTCACTCCTGACAGACCAACAGCCGACGACCGACGATGGCGGAAAGTGGGTGGATGGAAAGACTCAAATTTTTCTTCTTGGAAAAGTATAGAAAAAGCCTATGTCCAGCAGGAGAATTCTACAGGCTCTTGATGATGATCATACAATGCGCATTAGTCCTCTCGAACAACAGAGGGAAACGTCATGAGGCAGAAAAACCTGCACCTTGATCGTACGTATTGACCAATTCATTTCTAAGGAAATGGTCAGCTAAGATGAAAAAAAGCTGGGTAAACTGACCACAGGTTACCGGGGTCATAGGTTACCATCTCATAAAACATGTCATCTAATTAGTTTCTGAAATAACTTTTTTAAACTTCAAACCGAACTTACCCAATCTTTTATCTTATGCTTTGCATTGTAAAATTCATTTCGATAAATTTCCTTTCGAAAAAATAAAGGGCCGTTGAGCTTGCACACGCCACAGAGTACTTCTAAGCACACGTCCACAGCAAAGAATACTGGTCCACAGCCACAGAAACACAATACCATAGCAGAATAGCAGAATACTATTATAACTTTTGGCGGCACTGCGTACTTTTATCACAGAGAACTTACCTACTACCTATTACTGTGCTATTACACACAAAACAACACACGTCATACATACGTCAACAATATTCATCTAAACGAAATTTGGCACAAATATAATAGGGAGTAGGCTTATATAACTTGTACGGCTAGTATTCATAAATCTTGGCCCATATTCGGAGACGGTATTCAAGCATCGATCTGTATCTACCTGAGTCTTTTTGTGTCGAGTTTCATTCACAAACAGTTCTCGAGCTCAGTAACACTGATAAAATTCAGCTTTTACGCAAAACATAGGTACAGTTTCCAACAGACTTCATAATAAGTTTGAATTTTTTTGTACCTACTTCATTATCCTTATTTTTTGCTCATTCGATTTAAAAAAATTGTTAGAGGATATTCTTGTTATATTCAGACTGGTCCCGTAGAAGTTATATCAGAATCAGTTCAGTAAATAGTTTGGTTTCAAAATCAATATAACGAAACTTATATACGTCCAATTATAACGTTGGTACAAGCTCGTCCAGTTCAGGGGTTAAATTTCGGGGATTTATTTCCTAATACACTTTTACGTACTAAGACGAATATACCCTGAAAATATCTAGTTCCTATGGGTACCTAGTGGTTTAGGCTGTGCGTGGTTTATTATGCCAGTCATTAAGACAAAGATTCTTATAATTGGTACAGATAAGTATATGTGAACATTCAACACGATAGGTTTAGTTTAAATAAAAAGAGTTTTTATTGTATACTTTAATAAAAAATTACAATGATTAATTATATTCACTTGATAACTTAATACGTTATCATTAATAATATCATAGTATTCCGGGAGTCCAGATAATATACACTTGATTGACTCATCCGGAGCTACCTACCTAAAATACTTAAAGTAAGTATAAATACGTAAGAAGTAAGTATAAATGAATACAAAACACACTTGGGTAATACAATAAAATAACTAAAATAGGTAAGTTATATTCCTAAGACCTATAACCAAACACAATTTTGTTTAATAAAACATTAAAGTTGAGTTATTTGACATTGACAACTAACAGCAACACATCCCTACACAAACGGTACCCTAATCCTTATCTAAAATATGACATTGTAGTAATTAATTTTCGACCTAATTTAATAGGAATCCTATGCGTATAAAGAGATCAAATAAATAGTTATGAGTATTAGTTGAAAGATCATTGTTAAATTATTAAAAAAATATTAAGGGTCACAGGTCACAGTTCAATAGTTCCTATGACTATAATATTGATATGATTCTACAAGGTTTATGAGTGAAAATTGGTGATGTCGATATCAAAATAACGTGATGTAGTTCAACCCCTAAAATACACTACCTGATAAACTCGTACCTCATACTTAATACATATTACCTTGACAAAGTTAACAGAAGAAAATTTTATAAATTTCGGTTCACAGTATGCTTTAAAACTTTCTTTTACAAATCATGTAAAAAATTTTTTTTCAAACATTTGGCTATTTTGGAATTATTTGCAGATAGCGTTTCTAAAACGTTAGGCCAAAAAAGTTTCAGTATCATGTCTACCATTTTTAATTATTTTTTTTTGAAGTCGTCAGAATGACTAACTTCATGTTTTTTACTGTACCTACCTAGAAAATAAGTAATACACAACGAACTATTTACCATACTTAGTATGGTACTTATAAATTCGAGCTTCATGTATTTTTTTTCCGTTTCGTGGTCCGTTCGGTACAAAATTTTAAAAAAGGTCTTATTTAAGAATAGAACTACAAAAGTATGTATACAATAATAAAAATAATTCTTAGACATAAGTAAGTATGTTTTCTATTAGGTAGGTAAAACTATCTTTTAAGTTAAAAAGTACCTGAAACTATGTAAAGGTACACGAATACTTTAAATTAAAATTTAGCAAATTATAAAATAGAAGCGTATCTAATGTGTGTTATTTAAAAACACAGGATATTAATAAGTATCCTTTTTATGATTATAGCATATACGAGATTTCTCGTAGACGTCTCGTAGACGAAATATTGATGAAGGCGCCAAAATCTACTCACTTTCCTGAAACAAAACAAAAGGTTCTTAGGTTACTGATAAAATAAAAAATACTAATAGGTACCAAATGTTTTCTAAAAAAACATAACAATGTCATCTTTACATATATCAAATTACATCAACATCAAGACAGACAGATTAGGCGAAACTATAATTTTTCTTTTCAGATTTAGGCCGGATTTTGGACCAAGAAAGATAGGGCAGATCCTTATCCAATATATAGTCATAAACTGACTGACCTCACCGCCAGTAGTAACTCTGCCTTCTGTGCTGTAGGTTGTGGGTCCGATGTCCACGGAGGACAAACATTTTATGTGATGAACATAGATGTTTGTTCTCTGTCTGGGTGTTTTGTATTCTAAGTACCTATGTATTTATAAAAAAGTCTCACATTGGTATACGATGTGGAGCGGCATTATGCTGAGATGGGACCTGTTCAAGCCACGTTTACGCAGAAGAACTTGGGCACAGAGTGGTGCCGCCTACCCTACCACCTCCATTGTAACAATAATTAATATCGTATACTCCGTGTATTTATGAGCTAGGTGGGGTAGGTTTTCTTAAGTGTATAACTGTAATTATATTAGATATAGGCACGTGCTGTGTTGTCTCAATGTTGTGCTGTGTGTTGAATAAACTTATTCTATTCTATCTAGGTTCCCATAGCACATACTATGCTTAGTTTAGGGCTAGATAATTGTGACACGTTCGAAATTTGAATTTTACGATACCTGGTCACTAGAATTGGGCCCCTAACCGCGCTTGACCTGAGCAAATCTGACATGCTCAGAGAGAGCCTGCACTATACCGTTATTTTATTTTAAGGTTAAACAAGTCGGTACGTTGTCCATACAAACGCTGTAAGTGTTTAATGTCTACTATTTATTAACGTGCGTCCGAAGTTAAGTTTGATACTGAATTATCTTGCCATTATCTAGGTACGTTACCCTATATGCTACAATAAAATCAGATTACCTTGAAAGTTACAAGCGTCGAAAGATTTAGTACTAAATTTTGTAACGCTTGTAACCTTCAAGGTAAATAAATACTTAAACTAGGTTTTAGTGTAAAGTGGAGCCTGAATGATGCGTGGCACACCGCACACTATAGTTCACGAAACATTACTAACGCAATAATTTTTAATACTAATAAATCAATTCAGAATTGAGAAAAATCAACCGTTTGTTTAAGAAATGTTACCTACTTTAATGTAAGTAAATAAAAGGTTCTATTCAATGCTTTTTCCTTGACCAGTCTTTAACAATTTTACTATGCAATTAATTTTTACCTTCATGCGTTTAGCAGCTGACTCGTCATCTGAGTCATTCCAACCTGGCGGTGCATTCCCTCCTGAGCCTTTTTCTTGCTCATGTTGCTCTTCTAGCTCCATCAATAGATCTTTACATTCTTTCAAGTTTGGAACCTTTTCTAGAGTCAACTTACTCTCTTGTTTCTCTGCATCTTTTAGATCATGGTCCTGTTGCAATGCTGGATCCTTTTGTGCTAATTCTTGAGCCTCAGTGAGCTTTGGATCCTGGATCTTTTGCATTTCGAAATCCGATTTCTGAGCAGTAGGCTCCGGTTCTTGCTTCGGTTTCTGGGAGTCTTTTGGCTCAAGCTCCTTAACCGTTTCTACTTCAGAATCCAGTAACGCCGGCAGTTCTACCGGCAATTCTACCGGTAGTTCTACTGGCAGTTCTATCGGCAACCCTACCGGCAGTTCTACTGGCAGTCCCACCGGCAGTTCTACCGGCAGTGCTACCGGTAGTTCTACCGGCATTTCCACTGGCAGTTCTTTTTTCAGTACCTTTGGCTCCTGATCTGGCTCCGGATCCTGCTCTTGTTTTGGTTTTTGATGAGCCTTTTGATCGGTTTCTTGCTTTAGACCCTGTTCAGCCACGACAATCATTTCCTTTTCAAGAACCAGTTCAGAATTCAGTTCCTGCTTTAGATTCTTGTCAGTCTCTGTATCCGGCTCTACTTCCAACTCCAGATCAAATGTTATAACATGTTCTTGACCCATCTCATCTACACCCGCAGCTTTTTCAGGCTCTGAATCAAGTTTTTGGTCCAATTCTTTAGCAGGCTCTTCAGGCAGAACAGACTCAGGTTTTATTTCCAGAGTAATCTTTTCAGGCAAAACACACTCAATTTTTTTTTCCATGGTGGTATCTTCAGGCAAACCAGGCTCAGTTGTTTCTACCATTATGGTGCCTTCAGGCAAAACAGACCCAGATTTGTCTGCCATTATGGTGTCTTCAGGCAAAACAGACCCAGTTTGGTCTTCCACCATGGGTTTTTCAGGTAAAACTGGCTCGGTTTCTTGTTTTGTGACGGTTTCTTCAGGCAAAATAGCCTCTTCTACAAAATCCATACCAGACCCTTTTTTTTTCATTAACTTGATCACAACATGGTCCCCAGCCTTAGCGGACTTTTTGGATAGCGTGTTGCTGCCCGAAGTGCTAGCACCTTTCTTTCTGTAAATGAACAACGTTAAATTTAATAACCATGCCTCAAAGGCAAAATATATGTTTAGAATAAAAGTAACCTAAGTAAAGAAAAAAACATAGCATTATGATAAGACTTTTCAAGCAACACGCTTATTAGTAAATCCAGCGTTATCTTAAGTCGGTATCTGTAGGGGTCTTCATAAAAGGTCAGATAAAACAGAATGTGTGCACATGTTATTTTGGTTTGTTCTATCTGGTTGTAATATTGTATTCTACTAGGCACTTTCCTAGGAGGAGGGCGTTGATGTCTGTGACAAGTTTTTTAACTTCTGCAGATGTCATCGTTTCTCAAAATCAACTTTATGTACAATATTTGTGTTTCTAATAAAGCGATATTAGGTATATATTATATTATATTCTATGTACCTATGTATTTACAAAAAATAACAGGTTACCGGAGAGCAAACTTTACTTATTTTGGGACTGGATGGCGCTGAGTCCAATGTATATAATTATTTAATACTGAAAAACGCGCGTGACTTCGTCCACGTAAGGTTATGTTCATATACAAAATTTAACCCCCACTGTAGGCACCCGTTTATTTATTTCTTTTAAGTGGTTTATTGCTCAACCAAGATTCGAATCTCTTATATAATAAACTAGCTGACCCGTGCCCACTTCGTTGGGCGGTAAACATTTTTACAAAGGTACTATGTAAAAATAAAGATGCACGGTGGCGCTAGTACATAAGTACTGATGATTGTAGTCATTATAAAATAACTGAAGTAGTACTCGGCGTCGCCAACAGATGGCGTTAATAGAGGGTATATGGCATAAAATAGCGGCCACTCGCAGATTGCGTGACAGATTTTGCCCGTTCCCGTTATTTTTTTGGAATAAAAAGAAGCCTATGTCCTATTCCAGATTACAATCTATATTTATTCCAAATTTCATCCAAATCGGTTCACTGGTTAGAGCGTGAAAGGCTGCACGCGATATTGGGCAGTACCTACTTGGACATTTTCTATTTTTTCTAAAATAAAAGTAGCCCAAGTTACTCCTTATTACATCAGCTATTTGCCAGTGAAAGTCCCGTCAAAATCAGTCCAGCCTTTCCAGAGATTACCCGGAACAAACAAACAGATAGACAGCCAGATAGACAAAAATTGTAAAAAATGCTATTTTGGTACATGTACCGTATATACATTCATATGCATGCAGTAAAAACCGGTTATTTTAATATTACAGACGCTTCAATTTTATTTATTTGTATAGATGAAATAAACATTTTTATCTCTTCCAACCAGCTGCAGGGGTTGTTTTTTTGAAATCATGAAAAACTTGTGTAACAATATCGTATTTTGAGTGTCCGAACCAAAATTGAAAGAAATCAAGTCACGCATATAAGGTACCTACAGATCTTCCATATATGTACGTAAATGTTGACACCCGACCTTCCCCTTTTCGATAGGGAAGTTTTAAAAAATGTTAAGCGTTGTTATTACTATTTTTGTATTTTAAGAAGCCAAACTGAGTTTGAAGCAAATCACACCATGCATTATAACTTTTCCATACAAACGCCTTTTCGCACCCCTCATAAGGGTAGTTTATGAGTCCTTCCCAACGCGTGTTGGTAATGTACAACTATGGAAAACACGACCTGGGAATTGGTGACCATTGCTCTGATTGGTCGAACCAAAGCTTATGCTTCGTTAAGACGCAACTAAAGAGTCAAGATGTACCTTAGTAAAGGTAGATCATGCAGTTTTATTTCTGGCGCTTTGGCGGCTACTGCTGCAGCACGCTCGCTCTGCTCACTCGCCTCGCGCGTTTTTTTTATGTTCTAACCTAACCTAACCTATCCGAGTCGGATCCGCCTTAGAAAGCGAGTGCAAAAGACGCAACTAAAGAGTCAAGTTGTACCTTAGTATAGGTAGATCATGCAGTTTTAATTCTGGCACTTCGGTGGCTGCTGCCGTAGCACGCTCGCTCCACTCGCTCGCCTCGCGCGTTTTTTTTAAGTTTTAACCTAACCTAACCTATCCGAGTCGGATCCGCCCTAGAAAGCGAGTGCAAAAGACGCAACTAAAGAGTCAAGTTGTATCTTAGTATAGGTAGATCATGCAGTTTTATTTCTGGCGCTTTGGCGGCTACTGCCGCAGCACGCTCGCTCCACTCGCTCGTCTCGCGCGATTTTTTTATGTTCTAACCTAATCTAACCTATCCGAGTCGGATCCGCCCTAGAAAGCGAGTGTAAAAGACGCAACTAAAGAGTCAAGTTGTACCTTAGTATAGGTAGATCATGTAGTTTTATTTCTGGCGCTTCGGTGGCTGCTGCCGCAGCACGCTCTCTCCGCTCGCTCGCCTCGCGCGTTTTTTTTATGTTCTAACCTAACCTAACCTATCAGAGTCGGATCCGCCCTAGAAAGCGAGTGCAAAAGACGCAACTAAAGAGTCAAGTTGTACATTAGTATAGGTAGATCATGCAGTTTTATTTTTGGCGCTTCGGCGGCTGCTGCCGCAGCACGCTCGCTTCGCTCGCTCGCCTCGCGCGTTTTTTTTATGTTCTAACCTAACCTAACCTATCCGAGTCGGATCCGCCCTAGAAAGCAAGTGCAAAAGACGCAACTAAAGAGTCAAGTTGTACCTTAGTATAGGTAGATCATGCAGTTTTATTTCTGGCGCTTCGGTGGCTGCTGCCGCAGCACGCTCGCTTCGCTCGCTCGCCTCGCGCGTTTTTTTTATGTTCTAACCTAACCTATCCGAGTCGGATCCGCCCTAGAAAGCGAGTGTAAAAGACGCAACTAAAGAGTCAAGTTGTACCTTAGTATAGGTAGATCATGCAGTTTTATTTCTGGCGCTTCGGCGGCTGCTGCCGTATTACGCTCGCTTCGCTCGCTCGCCTCGCGCGTTTTTTTTATGTTCTAACCTAACCTAACCTAACCTATCCGAGTCGGATCCGCCCTTGAAAGCGAGTGCAAAAGACGCAACTAAAGAGTCAAGTTGTACCTTAGTATAGGTAGATCATGCAGTTTTAATTCTGGCGCTACGGCGGCTGCTGCCGCAGCACGCTCGCTCCGCTCGCTCGCCTCGCGCGTTTTTTTTATGTTCTAACCTAACCTAACCTATCCGAGTCGGATCCGCCCTAGAAAGCGAGTGCAAAAGACGCAACTAAAGAGTCAAGTTGTATCTTAGTATAGGTAGATCATGCAGTTTTATTTCTGGCGCTTCGGCGGCTGCTGCCGCGGCACGCTCGCTCTGTTCGCTCGCCTCGCGCGTTTTTTTTATGTTCTAACCTAACCTAACCTATCCGAGTCGGATCCGCTCTAGAAAGCGAGTGCAAAGACGCAAGAGCCAAGTTGTATCTTAGTATAGGTAGATCATGCAGTTTTATTTCTGGCGCTTCGGCGGCTGCTGCCGCAGCACGCTCGCTCCGCTCGCTCGCCTCGCGTTTTTTTTTATGTTCTAACCTAACCTAACCTATCCGAGTCGGATCCGCCCTTGAAAGCGAGAGCAAAAGACGCAACTAAAGAGTCAAGTTGTACCTTAGTATAGGTAGATCATGCAGTTTTAATTCTGGCGCTTCGGCGGCTGCTGCCGCAGCACGCTCGCTCCGCTCGCTCGCCTCGCGCGTTTTTTTATGTTCTAACCTAACCTAACCTATCCGAGTCGGATCCGCCCTTGAAAGCGAGAGCAAAAGACGCAACTAAAGAGTCAAATTGTACCTTAGTATAGGTAGATCATGCAGTTTTAATTCTGGTGCTTCGGCGGCTGCTGCCGCAGCACGCTCGCTCCGCTCGCTTGCCTCGCGCGTTTTTTTATGTTCTAACCTAACCTAACCTATCCGAGTCGGATCCGCCCTTGAAAGCGAGAGCAAAAGACGCAACTAAAGAGTCAAGTTGTACCTTAGTATAGGTAGATCATGCAGTTTTAATTTTGGCGCTTCGGCGGCTGCTGCCGCAGCACGCTCGCTCCGCTCGCTCGCCTCGCGCGTTTTTTTATGTTCTAACCTAACCTATCCGAGTCGGATCCGCCCTTGAAAGCGAGAGCAAAAGACGCAACTAAAGAGTCAAATTGTACCTTAGTATAGGTAGATCATGCAGTTTTAATTCTGGCGCTTCGGCGGCTGCTGCCGCAGCACGCTCACTTCGCTCGCTCGCCTCGCGCGTTTTTTTTATGTTCTAACCTAACCTAACCTATCCGAGTCAGATCCGCCCTAGAAAGCGAGTGCAAAGACGCAACTAAAAAGCCAAGTTGTATCTTAGTATAGGTAGATTATGCAGTTTTATGTCTGGCGCTTCGGTGGCTGCTGCCGCAGCACGCTTGCTCCGCTCGCTCGCCTCGCGCGTTTTTTTATGTTCTAACCTAACCTAACCTATCCGAGTCAGATCCGCCCTAGAAAGCGAGTGCAAACGGAGCATAGGTTTTGGCATCCAATCCTAAGCTTGTGTTTTCCAAGAGTGCAGAAAATTTGGTATGACCTAAAAAGCACAACCACGAAATACACGACCATGGAATTGGATGCAAGAATGTAAACCAATTCCTGGCTGTGTTTTCCATGGTTGTGTATTCCATGATTAAGTTTGAAGCTAGTTGCAATAATCAATAAGATTTTTCCATACAAACTTTGACGTCTCATCGCACCCTTAAAGGCATTTTATAAGGACAATTAAAAAAAATCCATAACGCCTTTTAAAATAACATTTATCCTAAATTTCATTTCAATACGATCGCTAAACATGCATACAAACGTTTACACCCTTTTTCAACCCCTTGGGTGTAAATTTTCGTAAATAGTTTATTAGTAAACACCTAAACCTTTCAAAGAATGCCTAAGCCAAATGTTTATAAGTTGGCGTATTTATGAAATTAATATATTTCCTTTCAACCAGCTGTAGGGGTTGTTTTTTAAAATCATGAAAAACTTGCATAATAATAACGTATTTTAAGTGTCTGAACCAAGGTTGAAGTAAATTAAGCCGCACATACAATTTTTTACATATAAATGTTGACGCCCGACCTCCCCTTTTCATAAGGGTGGTCATGAAAAATTTTTAAACGTAGTAATTATTATATTTGTATTTAAAGAAGCCAAACTGAGTTTGAAGCAAATAGCACCACTCATTATGATTTTTCCATACAAACTTTGGCATCCCATCACACCCCTAATAAGGGTAATTAAAAAAAACAATAATGCATTTTTGAAACCTTGACATTAGTAACATTTATCCTTAAGTTTCATTTTAATGTGATCACTAAATACGATTCTGCATACAAACGTTTACGCCTCTTTTCAACCCCCTAGAGTGCGAATTTTCAAAAATCGTTTCTTAGTAAGCACTTAAGCTTTTCAAAGAGTGCCTACGCCAAATGTTTTTATGTTGGCATAATTTTATTTTCTACGAAATTATTGGGGTAGGGGTAGCTGTAGGGGTTGTTTTTTAAAACCATGAAATACTCGTTTAGTAATATCGTATTTTAAGTGTCCGAACAAAGATTGAAGTAAATCAAGCCAAGCATACAGATTTTAACACGCTTTTATTTCCATATAAATGTTGACACCTGACCATCCCTTTTCGTAAGGGTAGTGTCGAAAAATGTTGAATGTAGTCATTATTATTTTTGTATTTTGAGAAGCCAAACTGAGTTTGAAGCAAATCGCAATACGCATTACGATTTTTCCATACAAACTTTAACACCCCATCGCACCCCTTATGAGGGTTGTTTAAAAAAAAACAATGTTGCATTTTATAAGCCTTGCCATAAGTAACATTTATCCAAAGTTTCATTTCAATACGACCACTAAATACGATTTTGCATACAAACGTTTACACCCCTTTTCAACCCCTTAGGGTGCGAATTTTCAAAAATCGTTTCTTAGTAAGCACTCAAGCCTTATAAAGAGTGCTTAGTACACCAAATGTTTTTAAGTTGGCATAATTTTATTTTGTATGAAATTATTGGGATAGGGGTAGCTGTAGGGGTTGTTTTTTAAAACCATGAAAAACTTGTATAGTAATATCGTATTTTAAGTGTCCGAACAAAGATTGAAGTAAATCAAGCCAAGCATACAGATTTTTCCATATAAATGTTGACACCCGACCATCCCCTTTCGTAAGGGTAGTTTTGAAAATTTTTGAATGTAGTCATTAATATTTTTGTATTTTAAGAAGCCAAACTGAGTTTGAAGCAAATCGCAACTCGCATTACGATTTTTCCATACAAACTTTAACACCCCATCGCACCCCTTATAAGGGTTGTTTAAAAAAAAACAATGATGCATTTTATTAGCCTTGCCATAAGTAACATTTATCCAAAGTTTCATTTCAATACGACCACTGAATACGATTTTGCATACAAACGTTTTCACCCCTTTTCAACCCCTTAGGGTGCGAATTTTCAAAAATCGGTTCTTAGTGAGCGTCTACACTCTCTAAAGAATCCTTGTGCCAAATTTCAGACTTCTAAGCCTTGTAGTTTCGGAGGAATCGTGATGAGTCAGTGAGTGAATGGACTTCTCTTTTATATAATAGATACCTAGTCTAGAACAACAATAACATCTTGAATGTTAATGGAAAGCTCTTGTAAACAAAAAAACGAGTGTGCTTTAGACCACACGACTGAAGTAAAACTTCTTTAATATACGAAACGTAACTGGCTATGAGATAAAGAGAGAAAGAACAGTGATTTCATACCCCTTCCATGGTAGTGTTAAACGTTTAACGCAATCTTGTTGTTGTTGTTGGAAATCGCATTAGAAGTATTACTTCAAAAAAGTGGTTTTTCTAAGTGCCCATTGCACTTGGGGCGCTTTTTGTGTTTCCATAGCAAAATGCGGTATTTAACCCTAATTTATGTCATCTTTGAGAGCAGCATAGTTTTGTTTTTCTAGTTTGAGTTATGCTACGTAATTTTAAGTAATACTGGAGGTTTAAGGTACTGATACACATGCTCTAAAATAGCATGCTAAAAAGCGTGCTATTGAGTATGCTCAATATGAGCATGCTGATGAGTAGTTTACATTTGCTAGCAATTAGCATGTTAGTTTTAAGTATGCTCCTGAATAAGCATGCTCAAAGCAAACACATTACACATGCTATTTTATAGCATGCTCTCTCGCTCTCTGTCTCAGTTCAAACAAAGCCATGGATAATCAAACAGCTATTCGTATGGAGCTGAATAAGATCATCCTTTTGCTGGCGATGCAATGCATCCAGAAGCTTATATCAGCTCGGCAAAAAACCTGAACCGGCACCTGTTGCGAACGACTGCTCGATACTAGCATGCTCAATAAGCAAACCTGTTTACATGCGCTAAAAGCACGCCCCCCTCGACCCGCGCTGCAAGTAGCATGCTAAAAAATCGCACGACCGTCGATTTTTGAGCAAACTCGAAATGAGCATGCTCATTATTAGCAATGTTATCAATACACATGCTACTAATGTGCATTTGCTCAATAAAAGCATGCTTTCGTGCTAGTAATGAGCATGTGTAACAGTAGCCTTAGTTTGTGAAAATTTGGAATGAATGTGTGTTATGTGGCTTTTCACAACACTGGCGAAATTGTTTGTCGAATGACAGACGAATGTCATAGAAAAGAGAAGTAGTTTTAAAAGCTTTTACAGTCAGCATCAGAAGTTATTTACTTTTTCAGAGTAAAAATTCGTTTCGTCTTGGCTTTTATCTTAATCTAACATAATTTTTACTCAAATCAACCATAGAATAGAAAATGGCAGAAAAAAATAAAAAAAAATCTTATATAAAACACTTGAAAGTTGTCTGATCATCTAAATGTAATAAATGTAAATGACTTTCGGTGCTGACTGTACCGTAAAAACTATAGCAACATAATGTAGCTACTTACAGGCCGCTTTTCTTGGCCTTCTTCTTAGATTTCTTGGGATTGCGCTCGTGGCTTAATATAGCCTCTCGTTCTTCCGCAGTTAAAAGAGACCTAGAACGAAAAATGTATTTGTTAGGTACAAGTGATAGAATCAATCTAAATTAATTAATCGACTGTAAAATACAATTGAAACGTACTTTTGCAGGCCGGCTTGTTTACCGACTGGTGCCTTTGCAGGGGCCTTGGTTCGTCGTCCCCGAGGTACCTCATCAGATGACTCTTCAGAGTCTTGCGGGGAAAACGGAATGATTTTATCATCTGTGGGAGCAGGACCATCACTATCGCTTGCATCGGTGGATATCTCCTCAACGTGACCCCGGGTGCGAGTGCTTACAGCGCCCTCTCGTACCAAAGGTTCATCCGAGCTGGAAAATAAAAAATAAACATAAAAAATCAACCCAACTCTAGCAGTAGAGGCTCCTGAAAATATTTTGCGGGTTAATGTTGCATGACACTGAATTGATTTGAACGGTATGGATGCCGTAGGTGCAATTAGATACAAACCTCATGTGTATAGCCACAGTATTGTGAGCAGCACTACTTGGCAACATAAATAGTTAAGATGCAAATCTAGGTGTTCCTAGTAGGAAAAAACAAGCCTTATGTTTTACTTTTAGTTTGATGCTATAGTAAGTTTAATAAATGTCACCTGTCACGTACCTGTCATCACTCGCAACGAACCGGGACTGCTGTAAAAACAAATGACAACACATTGAGTTTTCTTTTAAATTTCACCTGTATAACAATAGTTCTACATGAGTAAACAAAACAAAGCAAAGTTCGATGTAAACAAGCTTAGCCATGTTTTTCGGTACGTAGCTCATTCTGGAGCTTTGCGATAGTGATAAGGAGCCCTCTGTGTGTGGAAAGGGTCACGTGATTTTACAATAACATTTTACAATACTAGAATGTTCAAACACCTACGTAAATGCAGCCGAGTTTATACTAACTTAATGCGCGATGAAGTTAGGTAAGTACGCTGGATTGGTAGGTACCTACCTTTCTTACACTGCGGAACGCACGTCGTGGCAGCACGGGTGCAGCTCGAACTTCGGCAACCGGTGGGGCCTTAAACCATAAAATATACGTTAAACTTATTTAATAGTTAAAAGAGACTAAACCAGTCTGTCTGTCAGACGCCAACTTAACCTGAAGCGTACCGCGGCTAATATTTTTTTTATAATACCATGCTCCTGTAGGCTGGCTCTAATTGATAATAATAATAATATTGCTGGACAATCCACACAGCATCATCTAGCCCCAAGCTAAGCAGAGCTTGTGTTATGGGTACTAGATGACTGATATACTTAATACAATACATTACATATATACATATTTTTTATTATACATAGAAACTACCCAGAACACCCGGAATAAATATTTGCAGATCGTACAAACTTTTATCCCAAGGCGGACGGTAATAGGAACCAAGCCGTAAGAGACCTGTTCCTCTACCTACTCGAGAAACTTTGAGGATATCTAATGGGGTAGTCGGAGGTACGTCTAAATATTATAGTTGATTCATGCCCACATTTTATTCCATACGTGACAGGTTTCAAGCCTATCACTACTGCTAGAATACTAACCGGTTTCCTCACGATGTTTTGCTTTACCGTTTGAGAACACTACAGTATTATAACGAAATAATAATAATAATGCTGGATACACACACAGCAAGCAAAGCTTCAAAAAAGTTTCAAAGCAAAGCATCAGCAAGTTGAAGTGGCAGTGGGTAGGCCATATAGCTCGTAGAACCGACAACCGTTGGGGAATAAAGGTTCTCGAATGGCGACCACGAACCGGAAGACGAAGCGTAGGACGTCCTCCTACCTGATGGACTGACGGCATTGTTAGGACCGCGGGAAGTCGATGGATGGAAAGGGCTCAGAATCGTTCTTCCTGGAAACGTGTGGGGGAGGCCTATGTCCAGCAGTGGACTTCTATGGGCTGATGATGATGATGATGATGATGATACACACACAGCATATATTATTATATATATGTCTAGTATCCACAAAGAGTATTTTACTTATATAAAAAAAAAGTAAAGGTAAAGTTACTTATAAAAGGAATGATACTGCTTACCTAGCAGTATTCAGAAAATCATCAACTATTATTACCTCCTCTCTCTCTCCTTTCTCCTCTTTCGGTCCTCTCGGGACCGACTGTAAGTATTAAAATACAGAATTTTATTAAATATACTTACTTTTCAATCTATATCTATACCAATCATAAGAATTTTTGTCCTGACTGACTGACTGGCTGATAGACTTGAAATTTTTAAGCTCATACTACACCACTGGTGCTCAACCCAAATGACAAAACAGCTACGCATACGCACAGAAAAACCCCATGAATATAATTAACTCAGTTCAATTGTATATTTATTGTCTTTTTAAGATAACTAGATAAATATATTTGTGGACTTAAACAACATCATCTAGCCCCAAACTAAGCAAAACTTGTACTATGGGATAAAATTGTATATACTTACAAAATAAAATTTGAGAACAAACAGTAGTTCACCACACAAATGTTTGTCCTCGGTGGGGATCGAATCCACAATCTACAGCACATAAGGCAGAGCTGCTAGTAACTGAGCAGTGAAACTAGTCAAGATATCTTACCACAGTTCGAGGGCCTTCCTCGCCCGGGCGACGAGGCGTAGAGCGCGATGGTAAAGATTGCTTCTTTCGCTGCATGATAACGGTAGTTTAGGATTTGCGTAGCACGTAGACAAAGTACCTGTAATGCCGTAAATGCACTAACATTAGAAAGAAAGAAAGAAATTAGCATTAGCTTTTTGAGTGCATGTAGTACAGTTGGGATTTGCTTAAAACTTGATAGGGTAATTCGATTTGAAATTAATAATTACTAGTGGCTCGTCCCGGCTTCGCACGAGTTTTAGTATGGAACCCTATTTTTTTTTAAAACATAATATAGCCTATGTCAACCGGAGATAGTGTAGCTTCCCAACGGTGAAAGAATTTTTCAAATCGGTCCAGTAGTTTCGGAGCCTATTTAATGCAAACAAAAAAACAATCAAATCTTTCCTCTTTATAATATTATTAAATATAGATATTAAATTAATCATCTCATCGACGACGAATTACACAATAATCACACATAAATATTCTATGCATATTATTATAAGGTGATGAAAATGTTTTTTGTTATCTACCTAAATTGCGATTATGAGTTCACTTTTATACGAATTTTGCGTCTTGTATGTTTTATTCACCAACATTAAGAAAAAGAATTGTGCTTAAAATATGAGACGGGTGTTTTACTGAGCTGAATCTCGTTCAATAAATGAAAAAATGCTCAAATATGCATCCATCCATCCATCTATCTCCATCCATCCATCCATCCATCCATCTCCATCTATCCATCTATCCATTCATCCATTCATCCATCTATCCATCACTCCATCCATCCATCCATCCATCCATCCATTCATCCATCCATCCATCCGTTCATCCATCCATCCACCCATCCAGCCATCCACCCATCCATCCAGCCATCCACCCATCCATCCATTCATCCTTCCATCCATCCATCCAGCCATCCATCCATCCATCCATCCATCCATCCAGCCATCCACCCATCCACCCATCCACCCATGCACCAATCCACGCACAACAGCTAGGTACTAAACATCCCGGCACAACCACGCAATATCTAACTTACATTATAAATTTATTTACAAAGAAAATTACAACTGATACAAGTCTTTGTACAAAATTATAAAACAGTTGAGCTATCTACATACCATTGCAAACGATCCAGATATATCTTAACTGGTCCAAAAATCAGTACCAGTATCAGTACCATGTACAACATTCTCACAATAAAGGCAAAATCACATTAGGCCAGCCCGCGTCGACCCGCGCCTACCAACGCTGGCAGCGAGTTTGAAGAATCTATGTGTCGATGGACGTACCTACAATACTTGTAAGCAATTTAAAGAAATCGGCGTCCACTAACCACGCGCCGTAATGCACCACGCCGCCGTGGGATTCTTTCTAATTAAATTATATAGAGAAAACTGGGTACACTTAACCATCCACATTACAAAAAAAATTGTTTAGTTATAAATTCATATACCATTCGTGATTTTACACAAGATTATATAAAATCTAAATCCTATTCGAAGGAAAACTTGGTAGGCACGACAGCGACTATAGAAGTCACGAGACGACTTCTGTATTATTCTAAAAAAAGAAATGCATCCTTCTTTTTTAAAAGTCGTTAAAATGACAGCACGCGGGACGGGTCTGATGTGATTCTGCCTGAACTCGCTCAATCGTGTTCTAATCCAGCCATCCAGATGTGTGGTTAGGAGCCAATGATATTATATACTATATTAGGAGCGCATTTACATTGAGCTGTGCACAAAAAATAGGTGACTGTTAGCAAGAAATTAATGTGCGTGACAATAATCTGCTCAAACAAGCGTACTTTTGACCGTGTCATACTCAGTCAATTATTTATAAATACTATCCTCAAACTTATCTTACCGTACGAACAACTATCGTTGAGAATAATGTTGCAGCCACTGGTAATTTAAAAAGAAAATTACTATTGTCAAATCGGAGACGGGGCGGCGGCTTCGACACAGCACATGTTGCTGCCATTTTAAATTTCACGATGCTCTAAAAGCTGCAGCCGCTTTAAAACCAAAAATAAATGTGAGGTTCTCTAATAACAGTTCTCTACCAACTGTACTCGAGTCAAATAAACGCTTCCGACGTCAGCTGTTACAAATGGGGTGATGCTACAAGGTCAAATAATCCTTTATGAGACTTTCACTCGATGTGGGACCAGTTTTTCAATATTTGCGCACTAACGTGGCGTTTATATAAGGTAGGTAACGTGTGAACCGGCATATTACCCTTACAAAAAAAATAGGCCAGGTAAATTACAAATTTATGCTTACAGCGTCAGGACCAATGTAAGTAGGTAAGTAAAAAATAAACGAAATAACACTGTTGTTAAATGCACAGTTGATACAGTACCGTCTAGTAGTTGTAGAGCTCTTTGTGCAAGGGCTCGTCCGGGGAAGTACTACCACCGTAGGTAGGTATCTATTTCTGCCGCCAAACAGTGACGCTCGCAATTACTGTGTTCCGGTTAAAAGGGTCTGGGCGCCGGTAAAATGCCAGGTACGTACATGAAGCTTAACACCAGTATGCCTCAGGTTGGTGGCTGCAGGGTAGTGCATCATAGGACACGAACCTAACGTACGTCACCTACAAGGCAATGCTTTGTTATAGGTGATGGTTACCACTTAAAATCAGGTGGGCTATCTGCTTGTTCCACCAGGAGAATGGTTGTTCTGTTGGCAGAAGGATAAAATAAAATCTAGCTCCAAACTAAACAAAGCAAACAATAGAAACCAGGTATTTACCTAACCTACCTCAAATAATAAACTGATACTTCTTTACTATACATATCTATACCTAGTTTACTATATATTCATTATATAGGTAGGTACTTACATAATAAAATTAACCTGTGACGCTGTTTATCAGATATGCAAGGGCCTCTTTTTAAGGAGGCCCTATTATTAAGACTTCGCTGTCTGTCCGTCTGTCTGTCTGTCTGTCTGTCTGTCGTCTGTCTGTCTATCCATCTGTCACCAGGCTATATCGCACATTATTTTTAATTCTATGATATCTCATGAACCATGACAGTAAGAGAGTTGAAATTATCACAGATGATGTATATTTTTTGTTGCCGCTATAACAACAAATACTAAAAAACAGAATAAGATAAATATTTAAGAGGGCTATCATACAACAAACATAGTTTTGCCGTTTTTATCATAGATAATGGTACGGAACTTTTCGTGCGCGAGTCCTACTCGCACTTGGCCGGTTTTTTATTGTTTATCTACGTAACTACATATATAAATACTTGTGTTGGTTGTAATTTTCTTTGTAGGTAAATAAATATTTTGATATATTAATTTAATCTATTCATTTTGTTTCATTCGTTTTCTTCTAGGTTTGGTCGAGACGAAATCAGATTAATCTAGGTAGGTACTATGATATCACGAAAGGTATTTTCCTTTTGACTTTAACTGCTCGAAGCTATAAGGGCATTTTTAAATATGTGATGGTACGTTATACCTTCTTAGGTGCCGTGCTAACCTACCTACCATATTTTATTTTTATGACAAGATACATTAATTTAATACCTCCCTAGGTCATGATTATCTAAAGTGATTACTCGTCGAAACGAGAAGAGTAAATATGGCTCCCAAAATGGCGGACACCGCTTCGGATTCGACAATCCAAAAGCTTAACCTACCAATATTGCAATAACATGCTCTAAATTTATGAAGAATAATTCTAGGGTTCTAATTGCCGGCACCTAGTTATTCGATTAGTCAGTTAACATATCAAGTAATACCTAAGATGGCTTCGTTTTCATGTGTTTGTTATATTGATAACAAAACCTTCATTTCATCTTAGTTTTTAGGTACCAACTTATAATTATACATACTTAACGGTATTAGAACTCTGATTTAGCTGTACCTAAGTACCTACAGGTAAAAAACCGAATTCGTTGAGTACCTATGTGCACGTGTATTTAAAAAACCGTGTAAAATTTAATTGTTAAATAGATCTTTACCCAGTGAACAAAGAAATTTACAACTTATTTAATATAAGGAAGATGTACCTACCTACCTACTTAATCAGCTAGAACTATCATCTCGGAGGCAATAAATTGACTAACCATCTCAATAAAACCGCGATGGCGGCGCCATGGCGGCATCACGGCTTGAAAATTGAAGACTCAAAACTCGGAGAAAATGGTGAAAACGCCGAAATTCATAGAAACGGGTATAACATGATGTTAAATAGACATATTTACGAGGTTTATCGTTATAAATCAATGTTTTTTACGGATTTAACTCACCTGAATTGGTAAATCCTAAGAGCGTCGTTTCACTTGAACTTTTAGTAGACGTACGTAGCACGGCGAAAGCGTCGCGTCGTCGCTGTCGTTCGTTCCTGGCACCCTCGCACAGGGGCTACGCGTCGACCACCCCGATCGATAGCTCCTGGCCACAGAATAATTTGCAGTTATTATAAGGCATAGGTCCTTTTTCCATTAGTGCGTCGGCGCGAGGTTGTCCCAGACAAAATGGAGAGGTACCTACCTACAGGTAAGATATCAACATAAAATCAGCAATATCCGGGAGCGTAAATTTGGACCGATCCCTCTGAATGAACATCCATCAAAAATCCGGTCGCCACGCGCCGCGCCGGCTGGGGTGAATATGTCAATAAATTATCTGCCAAGTCCTTATTATTATTGGCAACACGGTTTGGCGGCAATTTTGTTCAGTCTTAGAAAGAATAGTTAATTCATTTACACATGATATTATATTAGAACAAGCCTCTAGGTTAATAAATATGCATTAATTTTTTATTGTTGTTTGTAAATAATTAAAATTGATTACTTACCTACGAAATATAAATATGATATAAATATATATAAATATGAGTAATAAAAATTTGCATATGAAATGAGACTTTAACATCATGAGAGATGGGTGCAGTGCAATGACATCCTCGATGGAAGTGTGATCTATGCGGTAAAGGAATGTGATAACAGTTCAAAATTAGGTAGGGTCATCGACCTGCTTTACCACTTTAAAAAAATCTTATAAATAATTTATATGGGACAATTTCCTCGTAGTGAAAATATAGAAAAGCCGATTTAAGGGCGATGGCGAGTATATAGTAGGTAGAACCTACTAGCACAGATAAAATATGGTAGGTACTAGCAGTAGACAACATTTTAGGTACCTACACTTTTCTAAAAGTTACAATTCTAGCTGAACTTATGTCATCGTTATGTATAACATCTAAGTGTATACAAAATATAAGTGTATTTAGTTAGTCTATATAGTCTATATCGAAAGGAGTTATTTTTAAGTTCTTGCATAAAGAGTGGTTTTTTTGATATTCCACCTTTGAAATATTATAAAATCCTTGACTATGAAAACTGACTATCAACGCACAGCCCAAACCAGAGTTCCTAGGGGTATGAAATGTAAAAGGTAGCTTCCTGTTTTACTGCCTACAGTACAACAGGAAGCTACCTTTCCTATGGCAGCCCTAGGTGCACTATCTGGTGAAATACGACTAACGACGACTGATGTGGCGCGGCGGGCAAATGTCCACCTGCGACGCAGGATGTCGCGGGTTCGATTCCCGCCTTGGGATAAATGTTTGTACGATCTGCAAATATTTATTCAGGGTGTTCTGGGTATTTTCTATGTACAAAAAAAATAACTATGCATGTAATGTATTGTATTAAGTATATCAGTCATCTAGTACCCATGACACAAGCTCTGCTTAGCTTGGAGCTAGATGATGCTATGTGGATTGTTCAGCATTATTATTATTATTATATAACTCCTAAAAGGGTGCAGGAGACACTTCAATAAGGAAAATTCCAGGATCCAGGATGACTGGTAGACAATGCTATTAGCATTAAGTCCTCCTAGCACATCATTGTTCTGTGCGGAAGTTTTAAATAAATAAATAAATAAATAAAATTGAAGTGTCTGTTAGTAATATTAAAATAACCGCTTTTTACCACATGCATATAAATGTATACAAGATACATACTGTTAGGGATAGGTGCGTGGAGTGGTGAGATGTCGTAGGATTTAAAACAACTTTTTGGAATTGGAAAACGAGTACCGAGCGATTGCGCGTAAACAAGGTACCTAGTTGTCTGTATCGGGTTCACAAGCCAACTGTTTTGCTACCCATCACTTTATTTGGATAAAGCAAGGTAAGTACAACAGTATTTTTAATACCTACCTACACATTTTCTAGTAACGTTTTTTATTTTACATTTTATTGTTTGACCTAATTATATTTTTGTATCTGTTTTCAGGTTCGCGAGACGCGTCGTCTACACATACACCAAAATAGCATTTTTACAATTTTTGTCCGTCTGTCTGTCTGTCTGTTTGTTCCGGCTAATCTCTGGAACGGCTGGACCAATTTCGACGTGGCTTTCATTGGCAGATAGCTGATGTAATAAGGAGTAAGTTAGGCTACTTTTATTTACAGCTACCTAACTAATACAGGTATTTATAGTATAGTTGGTATATACTTACAATTCTATTCGATTCTAACCATCATCATTCATAATTTTCCTGCCCTTATACCACGTGGTTTACTCGTCTAAGGAAAAAACCTTTTGTGCCGACCCTTAGACGAGTAAACCACCGTCTAAGGTTTTTTCCCTCCATTTGCCTCTATCATCCGTCATCTCTTTAGTCATTCTATTCTTCTATTCTATTCTATTACGAAAGTTGCAAATACGGTAGAGGATTTTCAGCTGATAAAAACAAGTTCGCACTGATTCTGTAATTCTGTTTTTTTTTTGTTTTTGCATTATATTTTTATTATTATTTATGTTTCGTTCTTCGTATTAGCTTTATTGAAAAATGAACCCGCGGGATAGAAGCGGTGGGCATCGTGACGTGACGGCGCAGTGGTGGCATGCGCGTGGGCTGCGCGCGGTATTGGACAGTACTTGGACATTTTAGGTTTTTTCTAAATAAAAGTAGCCTAAGTTACTCCTTATTACATGAGATATCTGCCAGTGAAAGTCAAGTCGAAATCGGTCCAGCCATTCTAGAGATTAGCCGGCACAAACAGACAGACAGGCAAACAGAGACAGACAGACAGACAGACAAAATTGTGTAGGAAAAATAATAACAGGAATATGTTATTTTTTCCCTATTTCACGCCCCGAAGAAGAAAATTTTTATATTCTGTAAATTTTTATGCAACTTGTTGTTAGAACAAGCAGATGGCCTACCTGATATTAAGTGGTTACCATCACCTATAACAAAGCATTGCCTCGTAGGTCACGCTCGTTAGGAACGTCACCGACTATGTACTGCTCAGCTTCCATCAATCTGAGGCATACAGGTGTTAAGCCTCATGTGCCTGTAATTACACCTGTAATTACAATTGTCAGTATTGTGTAGATAACCTATGAAACAATGTCCTTACTTACTTTACGCGTTGAGCTCAATCAAAGAATTGATGGAAAGCAGCTACAGCATTTTAGCCTAGGTACTAGCAGCTTCCTGTGGCTCCGTCCGCGTGGTCTAGGTAGGTAATTTTGCTACGATTAATATTTAGGCGATTTGATCTAATCAGTCACTTTCCTCCAAGCCCTTTTTTCACTGAGGTATATAAGTTTTTCAGGATTAAAAGAAGTCTGTATTATGTACTACTGGTTAAAAACCACTTATAGGTACTTAGGTATTGCGGTGCATAATATTTCAGTGTAGCAATTAAGTAGGTAGGTAGGTACTTACTTATAAAATAACTTCAAGTCGCGAGCGTTTTGCTAGTTTGTGCATACTTATAAGGTTTTGTACAGGAACAGTTCTTTACATTAGTAGGTAGGTAGGTACCTACTTATTAGGTACTAGCTGACCGGCGGTGCCCACTTCGTTGGGCGGTAAACATGTTTACTTACAAATCTTAACTGAAGTAGTACTCGATGTCACCAACAGATGGCGTTAATACGGCATAAAATAGCGGCCGTTCGCAGTTTCGCCAGCGTGGCAGTTTTTATCAGTTCCCGTTATTTTTTCGGAATAAAAAGTAGCCTAAGTTACTCCTTGTTACATTAGCTATCTGCCAGTGAAAGTCCCGTCGAAATCGGTCCAGC
Organism: Electrophaes corylata; assembly: GCA_947095575.1. NCBI lineage: Eukaryota > Metazoa > Arthropoda > Insecta > Lepidoptera > Geometridae > Electrophaes > Electrophaes corylata. The sequence goes on along the minus strand of OX352698.1, from coordinate 5,392,394 downwards.
CGTTCCAGAGATTACACGGAACAAACAGACAGACAGACAGACAAAAATTTAAAAAAATGCTATTTTGGTATATGTATCGTATATACATTCCTATGCATGTAGTAAAAAGCGTTATTTTAATATTACAAACAGACACTTCAATTTTATTTATTTGTATAGATTTTGTCATAAAACTATATTACATTATGAATTAATGTCCGTTTTATAAAACACCTGCGTAGAGAGCCGACCTCGCGTCGGAGCCGCGCGGGTACCTAACTCATAGATCTAAACTACTCCCCTGCACGCGCACTCCCAACTTGGTGACGCTCACTTCGCAAGGGGCCGTGCAGCAGAAATCGTAATATTTTAATTTCGCCATAACTTCAAAACCAAACGTTCAATTCTAATCATTCACAGACCAAATATTATCTACATGAACTGTACTTAGTGATAAAATAATTTATTTCGATAAGGATTAATAGTATGAGTAAAATAAATGCGTTTAAATGTAGTCCAAAAAAAATTGAAGATTTTTAAATAAAAAAATGGTTGTTGTGCCTCACTCGACATAGATAGGTATAGTGTGTCGCGGACTTTTTTGTAGATATTTATAAGATCTACAATTGTTTAGAACATTTTATGGTTCTATCTTTTATAGTTTAGGCAGCGTACGCAAAATAAGTAACTTTTCTGGTTGATTTTTTACACCTTGTGTCTGAAAAACCCAAATATTTTACGGAACGCTATTTTTTTCCAAAATAAAATATAGCCTATGTTATTCAGTGATAATGTAGCTTTCTAAAGAAAAAAGAATTATTAAAATCGGTCTAGTACTTTTTGAGTTTATTCATAACATACAAAAATACAAATCTTTCCTCTTTATAATCTATATATATACAAACACAAATAAATAAAATTGAAGTGTCTGTTTGTAATATTAAAATAACCGCTTTTTACTACATGCATATGAATGTATATGCGATACATATTCCAAAATAGCATTTTTTAAAATTTTTGTCTGTCTGTCTGTCTGTCTGTCTGTCCATTTGTTCCGGGTAATCTCTGGAACGGCTGGACCGATTTCGACGGGACTTTCACTGGCAGATAGCTGATGTAACAAGGAGTAACTTAGGCTACTTTTTATCCCGAAAAAATAACGGGAACGGGAAAAAACTGCCACGCGGGCGATACTGCAAACGACCGCTATTTTATGCCGTATTAACGCCATCTGTTGGCAACATCGAGTACTACTTAGTTAAGATTTGTAAGTAAAAATGTTTACCGCCCAACGAAGTGGGCACGGGTTAGCTAGTACTAATAATATAGTGTAGAAGACCGTTTCAAAATAGGTCTGCTATCTGAAATCTCATAATTACCTACAAGAGTGCTGCAGTTCTGGCAAAGCAAAATAATATACAAGTAAAAATCATAATTATAGTATCATGAGCAAGTAAAGTCTTGTTCTTCTGAACTTGGTCGCAAGAATTCTTCAAAATGGATAGGTATAACTGAATAGATGATTGTTTACTATATATTTACAAAAGGACCTACACCATTACATTATTTAACTCGTTTCCATTATTAGGTAGGTAGGTACCTACCTACCTATAAGCTTTGATTAGCTTGAGCTAGATGGCGTTGCGTTTAATGTGTGTCAGTATGGAAGGTACTTATTAGTAGGTACCTACCTAGCATGGTTCTTTGTGAAGGGTTCGTCCGGAGAAGTAGGTAGGTACCTACAATAAGTAGGTACTAGGTACTCACAAGAGTCATTCTTAAAAGTAAGTAGGTAGGTAGGTACTCCGTGGAGTCATTGAACCCTTGAGATTTTACTTGTGAAGCATTGAACTGAACAAAATAAAAGAACTGGCGATTTGAAAAGGCCTGTACAAGCACCACACAAGTTATAGGTAGGTAGGTACCTACCTATAACTGAAGTGACTAGAAGTGGGGCCTCGCTACGTTTTTCTCTTTCACAAAAGTCCTTCACCTTCAACACCATCACTCTTTCACCACTATTTAATGTTTTAGGCATAATTTTTTCACGAAATTCTACTAAAACCTTAAAAAACCTGGAAATTCATCTTAGCGTGTTGACATTGTTGACAGACAGGGGTGCCAACATTATGGCATAGGAACTATCCGATGAAACGCACTATATAAGTATTGGCTAAAAAATAATACGTGACAGTAATAATATGTTGCAAATGCAAATCTTGTAAACGTCTGTTTTAAAATAAAAAAATAACTTTTTCAAATTAAATGTTTCCACTTGGAGTCCAATAAACGTGCCATGAAGCGGCAGCATTCGTTCCTAAAGAGAGAAATGAGCCAAAAGATGGCGCTGATAGTAAAAACAACTGTGATTGTTATCGGGCTATTGGCTATTAGTGCAACTATCACATTATGCCATCAAAATTTGTGAAATTATCGTACGATAGTAGTGTACCATCGTACATCGTACGTAGTTATGAAATCATTGCAAAAGTACGATAACTATCGCTTGAGTAAACTTTCTGAATACCTATAATATATTAGTTATGTCAGTATTTTTGCGTTGATCACAACACTCAGCATCAGCATCGTCGTGTCAAGCAGCAATTAGTTTCTACTTCGTTCTTTCCGAGGGGCTTTATAAACCGGGGCTTATGCTGTCTCCCCACGCTCGTATAATTTATGCTGATAGTGTGGCCTTCGGTCAAGTTCAAGGACTGGTGGTAGTAATGAACGAATCAAAAGAGTTTACGAACTTACAAAAAACCGAACCGGCCCTCCACACCAAACCGCTTTTGAATGTTACAATAATTATATTCTATGCTCGTCACAAGTTTGCTTACGCGTTTACAAGAATGTACGACAATGAGGACTGGACAATGAGGATGTCCAGTCCTCATCACTCACATCACATTCACATAATTTTAGCGAACTTGTAACGAAGTAATTTTATCTGTGCGTTTTCGATCATTCAAATTTGTTTCCATACTGTCAAAGGATTGTCAGGTGCAATAGTTCATTCTCTATTTCAACTTTACTCATTCGTTCAGTTTTCGTTGCCAGCCAAGCCAAGCCAAACGAAAAGGACAGACATACGGTGCCTTAGTGGTTCTTCCGCGGAATTAAAAAAGTTAGTTTTCAGGTTATATTATTTTTCAGTTTTACAACTAGTAGTAGTAATTTTTATGCAAAGATTTTGGAGAAAAAAATCTAAATTGCATACGTTTGCGAATACGACGCCATGCTAGAACAAAGCACATGGTTTTTGAGTTACACTTTCATTAAATTTTGTGTCATTTCTTTAAATTTTTAGAATGAAACCCCTGTGAATAAAGTAACTTATTTCGAGGAGGTGGAGGAACAATATTTGGTAAATGCTGGCGAATCGGATATAATTTTTGAGGACTTGTGACACATACTGATCGGTGAGTAATAATTTTAGTCCTGTAGGTAGGTTATTTGATAATGTTTACGCTTTTCTATTTTATATAAACTTATTTAAACAGCAGATATCTACCAGAAAGCAAAATAACTTGTTGTTTTTCCAACAGTTCATGCCTAGCAATAATACACAACATGGCCGCCAGACAGCGCCCCCAACAGATCCACGAATACGAAATGTGCCTGCTGTGCCTAGTCCTGCGACTTCGTCTGGCGATTCGCAAGGAGTTTGCAGAGATTTTATCTGGGGTATCTGCGCTAATACTCAGTGTAAATACCGGCATGAATTTCAATTGGATGCTATGAAAGCGGTGCTGAAGTTTTGTCACGATCACCAGAATAGAACGGGCTGTAGCCGCCCAGACTGTACGTATTTACATACGAGCCGCGAAGAAGAAAACCAGTTTCTGAATGCAGGTGTAGTACCCCGAGTGCTGGCCGAAAGATACACCGCTGCTTTGAACGCGCCTGCGCCCTCAGCTGGCAACGAGAACAATCAGAATGTGTCACCACAGAATAATATGATCTATGATTATATTGCGCAACCACCGCCACCGCCCCCAACGGCGCCTCTCCAAATCTCGAACTCATTGCCTCATTCACCAATGCAGGCATCCATGCCAGTACAAGGCAATTCGATGCAAGGTCCTATGCAAAGTACAAATCCCATGCAAGGCCCCATGCCAAATCACATGCAAGGCCCCGTTCAAAATCCTATGCAAGGTCCCATGCAGGGCCCCATGCAAGGCCCTGGTCAAGGCCCCATGCAAAACCCCATTCAAGGGCCCATTCAAGGACCCATGCAAAGTCCAATGCATGGCCCCATGCAAGGCCCCATTCAAGGGCCCATTCAAGGACCCATTCAAGGACCCATGCCAAGTCCAATGCATGGCCCCATGCAAGGCCCCATGCCTGGTCATATGCAAGGCCCTATGCAAGGTCATATGCAGGGTCCCATGCTAGGTCACATGCCAGGCCCCATGCAAGGCCCCATGCAAGGCCCAATGCAAAGTCATATGCAGGGTCCTATGCAGAGCCCCATGCAAGGTCTTATGCAGGGTCCTATGCAAGGTGGTCCAATGCAAGGCCCGATGCAGGGTCCTATGCAAGGCCCAATGCGTGGTCCTATGCAAGGCCCAGGACCAGTTCCAATGCCAGTGCCGGCGCCAATGCCTGCACTGATGCTGCCACCACCACCCCCACCTCCTACTTGTTCTGTATCTTCTTTGAGGATGACAGGACCATTGTACTCGCGTAAGTTTGATTTTTTAGTATATTCTACCATCATCTTATCATGCACTTTTTAAAGTAATAATGTAGATACAAGAGCCCATTATGACAAATGGATATTTGTAATGATATCATGCTGATGATATTATAATGATATTCTTCATGGGTCCTATACAGAATTTATTCCTAATTATAATATAATGGTACACAAAATTTTGTTACAATAACATTAACATTACAATTTATTACACAACTATTACAGCCACACCTTGTCTAAGGCTACAATGGAAAGCAACTTCAACATAACTAACCAAAGTCTCAAGTTTATACTGAATTCCTCCATGATTTTCATTCCATATTCCATATTCTATGTGTTTTATTAAATAAACATGAATTTATCCCTGAATGTTAATCAAAGTCCTTTTAGGTAGTCATGAAACTAGCTTGCCTAACAGAAAATATAAAACTTCTCTGACCTAACTTGTAGTTTATTAAGTTAACAGTTTTGTTAGTTATCCTATTATTTGTTTTGTTACAGCATCTCAACCAACAACAACACAAAAATTGGTCTACCACCCAGCCATCAGTCAGCAATCACCGCATCCTCCAAGGTTAGTATTCCTGACAATTTCTATGAACTTCTGATATCACCACACTAGGCCTGCAAACAAGCATACTTATTATATAAATAAATGGCCAATTAGTAGTTTGCCATATCTTTCCATTGATATGAAAGTGGCAGCAAGAAGATTATCTTATATAGCTGCTATAAATTATCAGGAAATACTAATAAGACATGGTATTGACTGTTCTTGCAGCTCCGTTAGCTCAGCTTTCTGTGTTGTAGGTTGTGGGCTCGATCGCCACTGAGAACAAGTATTTGTTCTCTGTCTGGGTCTTATATTGTATTCTAAGTATATATGTATTTACAAACAAAAACTTATGTAAGTATTCAATCCGTCATCTGGTGCTCATTGGACAGGTTAACTATAGTTTTGGGTTAAAAGATGTGTAAAAATGTCCACAAATATTTATTTAATCATAATACTTTACAGCGGTTGTAGAAAGTATTTTGTCACTTTCATGTAAACAAAAAAGTAAGGCAGCAAGATCTTTGGATATGTTTTAAGTTCTGTTGTGTAATTTCTGTGGCATTTAACCAACATAACTGTAAGTCATTGCGCAGTGGGAGCAATTTGAATGAAAGTGTTTTAAGTAATATCCTGATTTGAATAAAAAGGTTTTTGTTAGGTGGTTAAAAAAAATCATCTCTTTCTTCAAACCTGATGACTTTTTTTTTTAGAAAGGTATCACAATTGCAGTACTCTAAAAATTAAGATCTTACCAAGCTAATGAGTAACTTGCAACTTACAATGCAATATAATAGACGTCTTAAAATTACATTATAGCTATTATGTAGAACCTATACTAATTTATTAAAACTTGTGTTATAGGTCTTGCGAGCCTTCCACTCCTACCCCAAGGTACATCTATATATACATATATCTTACAACAGGGTCTTTGGTTCTGTATATAGATGACAAATAGGTCAATATGTGTGTGATGCACATTTCAGCGCTTTGTTATAGGTGATGGTTACCACTTAACATCAGGTGGGCCATATACTTGTTCCATGACCAGCAGCATGCTGCATGCATTTATGCATGCATAAAAAAAATGACCAGGGTTTCATGAAATTGAGTTATTTTTTTAGACCGTATCTTAAATTGGGGTAGACCTTGTACAAGTCTACTTTGTTTATAAGGCAATCAGTCCTTGTGATTGATCAAATGCAGTTTGATGTAGTATTTGATAAAAGTTTTCGTTCTTCCAGGTTTGACCCAACAAGACCACCACCGCCTATCCAACAAGCCCCACCAAACAGAGCAACCAAACGAGCAGGAGAGGAAAGTGAAGGTAATGGCATTAAAACAATTTAAAAATTTATATAAATACATACATTTAAAAAAAAAAAAACCTTTACCAAAACAAATTCATGAAATATGCTCAGCGACATTGATCATACAAGAGCTGTAAAATGTTGTAATCAATGTATACTTAAAATAACCTCGACTAGTTGAGATTTATTTGGTAATATAGAACTAAGAAAAGTCGGTTAAAAATAGTTGAGCCTAGGCGAATAATAAGATATAAAATAAGGCAACTTTGGAATACTAGCATAAATAAATATTTTAGAATTTGTTTAAATTCTGGTATTGATAAATTGAGACTAAATCTTTCTTTAGCATTGTTTTGTTGTGGTTTAAAAAAATTTACACATTTGATTTAAATGTAGGTTAACTATCACTATCTCTCGAAGCAACCACGAACCGTAAGGAAGACGAAACGTAGGACATCCCTCCACCCGATTTTTTATTCAGGTTAAATAAACAAAGAAATGTCTTTGTTAGAGTTCCAGGCTAGTGTAGCAAAACTTTTCTTACTTCAACTAACTTAACGTCCAGTTAGAAGTCTCACCTAACAACCTAAATATCTCATAAACAATAGGAGCACTAATTCTATGCTATGGGCGCTTATTATCTCGAATTCATTACAGGTTTATAGCATTTCCAAAAACAATAATTCCCGTTGTGGGAGACTTGACAGGACTTTTTTATTATTTGACTTGCTGATGGTGCATTGCTTTGTAATGGATTTGTACCTTACAATTGATTATTTATAAAAACCGGAGACCCGTTCCCGTAATAGCGAGATACATTATTGGTATTTTATTGTGGGAAAAATAAAATGACCAAAATGTATTAGTCTTAAAATATTTTGCACCATAAAATATTTACATTTAAATAACTTTGTACCAAGTAAAATTGTAATAAAAAGAATGCGTCCTAGCAATAAACATCTTATCGTTCTTTAAATTAGCTAAATTTGGTAATCTAGAATTTAGTGCCTGCGGATTTTCAGCACCTACAACGTCCAAACCGGAACCCAGCAACACTACTTGACAATAGAAATAGGTATGGTGGTAATGCAACCAAGACGAGCTCTTCACAAAGAGCCCTCAACTATGACTTCTTGCAATTCTAACGATGTCTGTTTATCGGATAGGACGTTTTACGCTTCGTCCTCCGCTTCGTGGTCTCTATTCAAGAACGGTCGGTTCTACAAGCTATATTGCCTGCCTATTGCCACTAAACTCTGTCAGTACCTAGTAATGTTATTTCTTCGCAGGCGAGGTAAAACACACTCGATTCTAAAGCCTTTAACCATCTCATATGGTCCATTTTAGTCGTTAGATAGTTTTCGTCTAACAATCACTATTTTATCTTATAATAAATAAAAAACCGTAAAATAAATCTCCAAAAAATTATGTATAAGATAAAGCTACTTTTATCATGTACATCATTTTTTAGAGGTTTACATACAAATAAGAAAATTACTACGATTTATTAACATCTCAGAAGTTATGATCCTATAGTTTATATATTATATTATAACTATAAATAAATAAATATGCCTGAATATATATATTATTCAGGTTGCTTATTGCTCTTATATCCGGTTCTATCCAACGAGCGGCCGTTAGTAGTAGTACTAAGGGTCGTTGTCAGTCAGATGAACTTACCTCATTGGTCAGTGTAACCACTGTAACACTAACCAATAAGATAAAAGCTTATCAGAAAAGCAACGATTCTTATTAATACTAACGAACGCTTGTAAGTTATCGGGTATTACTTAATTACTATTGTCATTTATTAAATATTTTATCAATACCAGTACATAACCATTCGGCAATTAATATTTGACGCAAAGTTGTCAATACTATTTGTTATGTTTAGGACTCGACAGGTAAATACTTTTAAATGCATGCATTATTTTTTGCTATATAAGATATCTGTGGATAAGACTGCATTACTATAGTCACACGTGACCGCGACGCACTGCTTTGTATAGTGTTAGTAAGAAGAGCAGCTTCTCTTCAAAATACGGCGGCAGATTGCGACAGCTGCCAATAGTCTTGAACTAATCTAAAGTACACTTTAAAGTCATCTAATACTCAATGCCTAAAGCCGCGCCGGTCGCCTGGCGATAAGTCAGCTAGCAAAGTATAATAAGTGTTATTGCGTTGAAATTAGATTTATTTATTCGCTGAGCAGTGCATCAAACCGACGCGACGCGACTTTTTATCATATAAATTTCATAAAATATACGTCGCGGTCGCTGAGACTAGGTAACGCAGTATCTATTTTCGGGTTGTTACTTTAATTTATATGTGAAAAGGGTTTTCAGTTTTTTTCTAGGGTATGACACTGACAAGTAACCCTTGTAGTTTCGAATACCATAATCATTTGTTTATAATTATCTTTTAGGTTACATGTTGATTGTAATGACCGTATATCGTTTGGAATGTCGTTAGATAAGTTTTCTAAAAACATTACGCAGGTTCATGTAATACATTTTATGCAACGAAATCTGTTTGATTTAGTCAATAATGATCCGATTCCGTGGATGCTTATAAAATTTTTTTTGCTATATTTTTATTCATGATATTCTTTAATGTATATGCTTTGTTTCATTAGTTTTAATTTGCTATAATATTATTTTCCAATACCTTTACCTGTTGGGTCCCTATTTATAATTAGCTTCTAATTAGAATTAATACGAAATGCTGCGATTTCCGTGCTGTCGAAAATTAGGCAAGCTTAAAAGATTTGTGAACTCATTCTCTCCTTCATTTTGGTTTGGTACAGTAATGGAATGATTCCATAAATTTATTTAGTTATAACGCACCCTAGTACCAACAGTAATAAGCCCATCTTAATCATATACTTTAATTTACCGCCTATTAAATTCGAATAATCGACAGTATTTCATTATATAACGTTATAATGACGAGCACTTGAGTTGAAATGTTTTGGTGACCATAGGTTTGTCTATCGTAATAAAAAATAACACTAAATAAAAAAAATCCTAAGTTAAATCTAACTAGATTCATGATTTGAAATCAAACAAGCTGTAGATACTTCATTAAATGAAACAAACCAAATCGGGACCAAGTCGACCTGACTTGTGGGGCAATGTTTTTTATAGGTGATGTTAACCACTTAACATTAGTTGGGCCATATGTTTGCTACAGAAAATCATAAAAAACACGTTTGTTCATTCGACTAGCTATATATAGCTAAACGTTATAAACGTGTGTAAAAATTCAGATCTTTCTCTTTCATCATTTATAATTTTTATCAGCAAGCAATTAATATATTTTATGTTAGGGCCTTGCTTCCTCTTATCTCATTGGCTTAGCGCATCATTGAATCGTATTTTCCTCTTAGTACACATTGCTAGAACGGAATAGAACCGGACACTTAATCTCTGAGGAAACAATTGAATCCTAACATAATGAAATTAAGCATGGCATATTGTTTCTGCAAAACAAAATTGGAACATGTGATAAAACTACACCAGAACACCAGATAAACAGCTTTGCGTTGTTCTCTTCAAAAACCTTCGGCTGATCTAATGGTCTTAAATTCATCTTTCGATTCAAGTAGCTCTCTATCACGTATTTACCACAACTAATGTTATCACTTTTGACTTAACTCTTCATATATGGTTCTAAGTATAATTTATAAAAATGATACTAACACAAAAAAATGGTCGATATAGAATCGGGATCCATCATGCGAAAGTAGATGTGACATCACGCTAGCAGCAGTTTACCATCATAAAAATGCTGCTTGCACGGAAATCGTTTGCATGCAATTTTATTATTTTGTGTATTTTCTTACTGCTAATGTATTTCTGCTATGCGCTTATTGGTTTTGTTCTCAGCCGGGCCAAGCAAATTGCGGAAATCGGACGCCTCCAATGACAGCTCCTGCGAAAACTGCGTCCAGCGTCTACTAAGGTTTGATTCCTAATAATTCATAATTATTTATATACATGATCGCATGCCAAATTATAAAAAAAATATGGAAAGGAAAACATTCGAACAACAACGGTATACACATAACGGGCGTTGTGAAATAGCGAGTGTTTTGCAAGCAATGCGCGTTCACAATCGGAATGTCCCTCTACCCTTATTGTATTCTCTTTTTCAGCGAATTTATAGAATCCACATTGTAGTATGGCTGTTCGTCTGTTTTTTACTATAAAACATCGTTGATATATTTTTATTATTATGTATTTTATGTTTCAATAGTATGGTAATGATTTATTATTAATAATGTAATCGTCGGCAGGCTCGGTTTCGCCGAGTGTTGAAAGGTTTCAAGGACAATTACAAAAACTTATAAGCGCAAGCTATGCGAGAAGTCAGAATTTAATCGTTACGATACTATTCCATACATATTAGTAGCTTATATTTTTGCTATTATTTATATAGTTAAAGGACGTGGGCAGCTATAATTATATTCTAGGTTGAATTAATAAGTTTTGGTGTATTATTTTTGTTGAGATAAATAAACAACTGTAGCACAGCTCATAGGTGCGGGCCTGCGAAGCGAGTAATTTTAAAAATAAACTAGTAACGGGTGTGGCCAGCTTACATTGCTTTTTCACCAAAAAGCTCATGTAATCAGTCAATGCAATTATAGAGTAAAAGGTGATGAATAGTTGGCATTTCTAAAAAAGTATTTTTTTAATTTTTTTTGCCGAAGCACCAAAGAATATTTTTTTTTAACTAGGTTGAAATAATTACGGCAATGATGACGCACAACACAACGCGATGTCATAAATAAAAATAAACTCACTTTTTATGTTGAGGAAATACATGTAACTATCATACATTGGAATAGTGCATTATTCACCTAAAGGAAAACGCAACCGATTCCAAAAGTGAATGTATGTATTGTTAATACACACGAGTTGGGAATGGCACTTCCTTCCGAGTGATAGGTTTAGGTTAGGTCACAAGAAAAATAAGTAAAACCGGCCAAGTGCGAGTCAGATTGGTGTTAACAGTTGACATTTTTGTTTGTAAATCTGTATTTTTAAGGTTTATGGTCCACTTTTACTTTTTCCAGAACTAACACATTATATATTTTATTTGAAAATAAATCAAAATATATAATCAATAATATTTTTAGATTAAACAAATTACTAACGCAATAACTAAATCAACTACCATTAGCTAAATAATACTGCCATCAGCCCAAATTAAAATGGTTTGTTGGTCAATAGAGTTAATAATTTTTATACTTATTAAAAGCGTCTTAATTTTTAGGGTTCGGTACCCAAAGGGTAAATGGGACCCTATTGCTAAGACGCTGTCAGTCCGTCTGTCACTAAGCTGTATCTCATGAATCGTGATAGTTAGGGAGTTGTCATTTGCACAGTATTTCTGTTGCCGCTATAACAAATACTACAAAACAGAATAACTCATACAACAAACGTGATTTTTTTGCCGATTTTAGTATAGATGATGGTACGGAATCTATCGTGCGCGAGTACGACTCGCACTTGGCCGGGTTTCTTTTTAGATTTTGATCAAAAATTTGACTAATATTTATTTTATTAGATAGTTATTCCTAAAAGTTTTTATTAAATATGTACTACTATTAAAAACAATATTTGAAGTCGGGAGTTAGTAGTAAAACAAAGTTATTATATAACTTATTTTTTGACTAATTTTTTTAATCATTTAAATAATAATGCCATAATGCAGATTTTCAAGATTCGCAATGCCGTTCAAGAACCCAGTTTTCGTCTCTCTGCATTTTACTCGCCGTAATCGTGGAGATTTGGTTGAATGACGACCAGTAACTATTGAGTTACGATTATGCCGACCTTGAGTGTCATCCTACTCAGGTAGTCCCAATCCCAACACGACTACTACACTAAAACGAAACGAACGCCTCGTTCAGTTTGCCATGTTAGCAAGTCGTGAGCGCACGTCATCAACCGAATCATTAGTCTAAATATCTCGCTTGTTCATGTTATTTTTTAACGGGCAATACAGTTGACTCAATAAACGGAATTTAAATGAATGCGAAAATGAGCAGGTAATCCGGTTCACACCGTGCTTTTATTATTTTGATAACGGAGTGCGTGTGTTCTGTTAAGTTATTGTTGTGATGTGCTCAGATAATTTTTATAGTATAATAATCTTCTTGTAGGATGGAAATATACACTCCGCAAATCGAACATTTGCAGCAAGAAAACGAGCAATCTCGCACAGACCATAATAACAGAATGGAAGACTTCGAAAGAAAAAAGCAAGTGCTGAAGTCTGTCTTGAATCCAGAGTTGTATAGACGCGCAGAGGAATACATTGAAAACGTGAGTATTGTAAGTCAAAGTTAAAAATCATTTATTCAGTAATATCCGCAGGGATCAAGTTGAAACGTCTTAAATCTAGGTGAATCTAAGCGCCAGTTCCTCGCGACCAAGCCTAGAAGACAGTACATTCAAACAGTCCACCTAGTACATTTACAGACAGGATTTACATTGAGTAACAATACAGGACGTATTGTTACTAAATGTAATAACAATAATAATAAATTGTAACGTTTGATATTATAATTATATATCATATGACCTCGAACTGTGTCTTTGCGATTGAATCTTCGAGATCAGAAGTAGTGTTTTAGGCTTGGTGCATAATTAGCACACTATCTGCAAAAAAGTGATAAATATCAACAGAAGTATTTTGGAGTATGGAGAGGTACCTGGTAGACAAAGCCAAGGATACTGTATCCCGACGAACCAACGACATTGAAGGTCGTGGGAAGTCCAAAATGTATTGAGGAAGCTTATATCGAAGCCTAAACTAATAATGATGATGATGAAGTTAGTAGGTTTATCTAGGTATCGACTAAGTTGCTACAGATCTGTAGCAAATGCATAAGCTTAGTTCATACATTTCAAAACTTTTTTATTTTAATTTAGTTATATGTATAGTTTCTGAGATATGATAAAAACAGTCAAATTTGTTAATTCATTATAACGTGAGCTCTTATTTCTTTGTTTTAATTACTTCGTAGTTCAACTTTGGATATAAAATTTATTTATTTATTTAGGGGTTATTATGTTAAATGCATTGAATTTCTAAATGCACTAAATTGCTTCATTACCCAAATCAAGAAATCTTTTGATCTCCCAGTCGCAAAAACATCACCAGACCGTGTTCTGGGCGAACTGACGACCGATGTGGCGCGGCAGGCGATTGTCCGCCTGCGACGCAGAAGGTTGCGGGTTCGATTCCCGCCTTGGGATAAATGTTTGTACGATCTGCAAATATTTATTCCGGGTGTTCTGGGTGTTTTCTATGTATAATAAAAAATATCTATATATGTAATGTATTGTATTAAGTATATCAGTCATCTAGTACCCATAACACAAGCTCTGCTTAGCTTGGGGCTAGATGATGCTGTGTGGACTGTCCAGCATTATTTATTTATTTATTTATTTATTTAACTACTAGTTTATTGAAGAAAAAAATGTTTTTTGTCTCCTTTTTATAATTGTATTATAGCGCTATCGCTTTATCTTATCAATCCCTTCTCCAATTTGATTTATATTCTTACCAATGAATTACTCAACATAAACCTATTTAAACCTACCAAATTTAATGCAGATTGGCCAACGGTTCGAAAATTAGGCTCAAACTAGCATAATATAACTACACACTTACAAAACAAAATCACCCAAGTTAAACAAAATATTATTTATTCTTTGTAATTTGAATTTTCATCAAAGATCAAGTATTTATGACCAGTATCAGGACAGAGATTGCTATAAACGGAAGTTCCAAAAGTCCGCGGAATAGTAGTAGTATTAGTAAGAAATTAGCTTATGTCTACCATAAAAAAAAAAAAATTATTATACCTCCTTGCCTTTAAACTGACTTTTGGACCTTCCCTCGTTATTATTATAGATAGATAATAAATGTAGTGAAGCGATTTTGTGCCATTTCGTTGCTGGAAACATGTAACCTGTTTTGATAGTTATTAATGTTTTTAGGGTGCACCGTCTCCTTTCTCCTTTCTGCGGAATGAGATGCACAACACACCGTCATTTACAAGTCCGGTAAGTGGTCGTTACGTTACTATAAGTGGTTTATCATCCTACTTATATTATTTAGTTATTATTTTAGAAAGTTTAGCATGGTTGGATTTTTTGACTCACGCCGCAGGTTTTTGAATATAAACTTAGAATATTCCTATCTATAGGTATATAGATATGTGTGAATAGTGTATGTGTAGATTACTTTATATCCGGATCCAACGCGAGTGAAACCGTGAGCAACAGCTACCTGCTTACACGGGACTCTCGTGGCGTAGCGTGCTTGGTATTTCCTAACAGATCAACAAATTAATTAATTCTCAAGTGATCGTCAGTGAAAGTCAAATGGCATTTATTCCAAGAATCACAAAAATCACTTGGAATCGACTTACAGCTAGGTCTTACAGAAGAACGGGCAGGAAACTTACGACTTGGTTCTTACCGTTTATTTGTGTGATCCTTTTTACAAAATAATATTACATGAAACTCCGTGTGGGGCCTACGCCCTAGAGGTTGTAAAAGCAGGTAGGCAGACGAGGCAGAGGTTTTATAATAATGCACACAGTCTAATCTCTTATTTATCCTCAAAAATGTTAAGATCTTGTGCGTATAATGTGCATGCTGCCACGCCGTGACCTAAGTTCAACGTGCTCACGATTTACATGGACGGCAACTAGTGAGATTTCATATAAACACTAAACTGTCGTTCTATAACTACGAAAATAAAAGCCAATTGGAAATCTATTCCATACACACAAACATATATACAAAATTACATAAACAAGCAAAAAACAAGCGGTGGTGTTTTATACCGTTGGTAGACAGACATCTTCCAAGTTGGTAGCGAGGAATAATATATTATGTCTTTATACTTGTCATCTAAAGCACGTACTATTCGAGAGTTCCCAAATCGCTTCAGCCATATGTACAAGCACTCTCGGTGCCTTAACCTGGCACTAGAAGTTTATTTGATAAACTTGAATTTAAGAGCTTTCTTACTTAGCGACACTAAGCCATATAATAGAACTTCTAAAGAATAAGTTAAGCTCATTCCAATTTCCTTGAGCACCATCTTCCTGCCGTTATCTCACTTTATGTAAGGTCAGAGCAACATGTTATTTTCTCCCATTCCACCCTCAGTCGTTATCTCTATACCAAGAGTAATAAGACTACTGCCGAAAACTAAACCTGCGCACTCAGATCATTATTCTGATTACAACACTAAAATAAAAAAGTAAAAAAAATTGACATTTTTTTGTCCGTGGCTTCCGTGTTTTGACTATCAATATCGATAAAATAAAATAAACATATGCACCTAATCATTATATTTAAAAAAGACACAACACCAAAAATATCAATATAAAGGAAATTGCGAACATATGACTGGTGTGTTGCCCTCGTGGTCGCCGCCGCCGCAATTTGATTGATAAATAGGAATTTCAGCAAAATAATCGTATTACTCTCAATCTATTTGACTGCCAGCCAAGCGGTAATCCATAAGACCTTGTTGTAGGTAACTTCACTCACATTCGTTCCTGGAGTATTCGGAAGATTCTTTTTACACCCGGTACACATTCCTTATTTGGCTAAGTCATCAGCGTTTTCTTTTTTTAGGTGGCTGCCTCTACTAACTCCAATAACAATCATATGATCCATCAGTTAGTTGACATACTTATGGGGAACAGCTCGAGTGAATCGTTGGAGTCCGTAAGTTTATTTTTGACACTTTAATGTTTATTATATACATAGGCTTAAATTTAAACTTTTCTTAAAATCTGTCTGTCATCGTTTGTCATTACTAGACGGCAAACTTGCGCAATGAGTGAATATAGTTCTTTGAAAACTGAAATGTAAAAACTAATATTTAATAAAAAAGAAACTACATAATTAGTATGTACCTAGCACCCATAATATTTCATTTTCAACAGATGCCTTCCAGTTCCGCTGACGAGCTATCAACGTTCTTAAGTTTACTTGAAAATTGTAAGTATTAGTAATTATCTGAAACAATTATATATAAAAAAAAACTATTTCTGTATTTTCCTCCTACCTCGGAGTAGCTAGATGTTTTCAGCTAGTTCTAACGTACATTTATAAGCTTGCTAGACATAGACAGAAATTGATTTGCTACTTTCGCACACAAGTTTACAACCTTACAAAACTAAAAACAATAAACATTAAGAAAGTGTATGGTACGTAGAAACAATTAACAAGAAAAAAGAACTAAATAGAGAGATAAAATAAACATTGACAAATTTACTAAATAAACAAAGGTAAAACAAAACCTACAACTATGGAACAATAGAAATAACGTTGTGTGCTCCTGCAACAAATCGGCTCCAGCTCAGCATTATGCTTGCACCACCCTGCACCACCCTTTCTCATTCTTAATAATGTGGAGTGTGTCTAGAATATAGGCAGACTACAATTTAATTAATTATTTGTTTGGTTTATTTATAGTGACTCCATCCTCGGAGAGATTAGCGGTGGGTAGTTCAAACGAAGCAGACCAAATCAGGCCGTCCACTTCGGCCTTGACTAGTTCGTCCAACGGATTCAATCGGTTCATGCCTGAGAACACTTCTCCTCCCCGACTGGGTGATCCTCGGCTCGCGCGCGGCCGTCCTTATGGTGATAACCTAGCGATCGCTGGTCCCCCGCCCTTGAATGTTAATCCCCGATCCTTTTCCGATAACTTACCTAATCCTACCGCCACCCGCCCTTATTTAGAAAATTCACAGGGCCCTCCTAACCCACACCAGTACGGAGATGGCCCGATTGGTACCGCAATCCCGCATCCTTATGCAGATGGTCTGGGGCGTCCTTACGCGGAGAATGCAACGGGCCCGCCACGCTACCCACCCGCACAAGTGCTACCGCCGCGACAGTATCACCCCGGGATGTGCGAGAACGCGACCGTGCCTCCCAACGCGCCGCCGACTGCTGCCCCGCCCGTCTTCATGCCCGGACCCTACTCGACACCGGCGGGCCAGCCGCCCGCTATCACATTTTATGGACATTATCCCAACAGTAAGTTACATATTAAACAATCACCACCACCTTTTCATGAAATTACTTATGAAGTGACTAATGTATATAGACAATATACGAGGAAATACAAATTTTCAATGTAAACAAACTGTAAATTTCGTAATGATTCTAATTTGTATTTCTTTGTATTTAATTTGTGTTTTTTGTAATGTATTATTTTTTTATTTGTATTTTGTCTTTCTTGTTTGTTTTTTTAAATCCTCCTAAAAGAGGAAAAATAACTTTACGAAGATCCACAGTGTGTGGGGATTACATAGGCACTGTAGATATCCCCTCAGATCTCTTAGGTACCAAGTAGGTTCTTTGAAGATATCTAAGGAGGGTTATATAAAAAAATAGGTAGGCAATTCGTAGGCATTACTTAGCGCCCTGAATAGAAATAAACGATGGACATGTGACCTCTATGCAAATAGTTTTTTAAGATATGTGAATGGAAATGTGCACATTTTACACCAAATTTTTCAGTTAGAATATAACATGTGACATAGAATAAAACCAATTTTTTTTTGAATAATGTATTATTTTTTATTTCTTTTCTATACTAATAGTAAAAGTAGTGTTTGTGACGAGGGTAATCTCTGGATCTACTGAACCGATTTTGAAAATTCTCTTACCAATAGATAGCCACGTTATATTTTGTGAGTGACATAATAAAGTAGTAAGTACCCATAATAATAATAATGGTATCTAGAAGTAGTACAACTCTTAGAAGAGCTAATCCGGGGAAGTATTACCACCATGCCACCACTGACTGCTGAGCACTGCTGTGTTGGTCAAATTGCAGGCACATGAGACTTAACACCTATATGCCTCAGGTTGATGGACGCAGAACAGTGCATTATAAGGCACGTTCCTAATAAACGTGATCTGCAAGGCAATGCTTTGCTATATAGGTGATGGTAACCACTTAACATCAGGTGGTTTGCTATCTGCAAACCGACACAATCACAACACAAAATTTAGATAAAAGTAAAATTGCATTGGCATTATGGCACAACAATTTTATTTAGCTATTTACGTTTACCCAGATAAACCAATTTACTGTAGCGACTTAATTTTCTTAATTTAAAAATAAATATTTTAGTTTATAATTTTTTTTTTTTGTTAAATAAATGGTAAGTGTTTATTTTTATTTCTGTTTTATTTATTTTTATAACATTAATACGCTTAATTTCCTCCTCCTCGCGTCGTACTCCTCACTGCTGAGGGTCGTGACCCCCTCCTTGGACGATTTTTCGCCATCTTATGTCGCCGGCAACCTAGTAGTAGTGCTTCATGAACTTTTAGGTCGAGTGAAGCGCGAATCTATCGGACCAACGTATTGGGCTCCGGCAACAAATGATAATTAACTTTTATTATTTTGTTTTAGCTGAAAGGCGCAAAAATAACTGGACAAAATGGCGCAGCCCATACGCCAGTGCAATAAAACGATACAAAAATACGAAAAGTGGCCAAAATACAACACAAGTCCATAAGGAAACGAACCATGAGGCCCAAAGTGATATTTTGCGTCCACACATGGAATCAAGGAATACAAAAACCAATCTGACAGCGCCAGCGCCAGAACCAAAATCGGGAACGTCTATCCAGAATGACTCGCAAACCACCTCAATCCCGCTTCCTCAGCCTAGACCATGTTCTAGGGTTGGGGATCAAAGGGACTTTGCATCAAAAATATCATCATCATCAGCAGCAAATAACAAACCTGGATTTGTAGAAAGTTTTGACATTTTGAAATCATCAACTGATCCAAAACAGAGCAGTCAAAATGCAAAGCAAGATATGGATAACACTGATTGTTTTTTTGTGAGCATGATTTCGACATTTAAGACACTCCCGAAATTGGATCAAAATAAAATTAAGTTGATTTTACACACAGCAATTTCTGAAGCAGAAATCCGAAAATTGACTCAATCGGTGCAAGTATTAAGGTCACCTCTGGGACCACTCAACATAAAATCTCAAACATGTATTGTACCACGTTGTCACTAACCTATCCAGTCACCCATATCCACCCAACCAGACACCAGTGCAGACGCATTTCATTATGGATCCAGGACACTTTCCTACCAGCAGCCTGTGGATGTGGTATCAAAATATCACCTCGTAGAAGAACATTTAACATAAATTATTATAAAAGTGTAGATTTTGAAAATTATAGTGATGGATTGATCATTTTGATATGATTGTGATTTTGATGATGATTCATTTTGATTTTGATGTAATTTATTGTATTAATATTTTAAAAAATTAAACTTTGGTACCTTAAACAAGCCTTTCTTTCGTCCCAATCGGTTTACGTAATTTCGTATGCATCTTTTGAATATCATTTTCAATCATGTGCATTTCTTCATATGAATTTTATTTATTCTGAAGTATAGTTAAAATCTTTTTTCGTAATTAATTAACTTTTTAACTACACAGTGAAATTCTCCTCTATTTTTCCGCAGTCAATGCGAGACTGCGGAAAAAAAAAGTATTGAGTTCATCCAGTAAATATACTGAATGAACTAAATACTTTTTTTTCGTAGACTTTAGCTAAAGCAAGGACACAAGATTTTCTTCAACGTCGCTATTCGATTCTAGCAACTAGCCTATATGGAAATTAAAAACCTACATTAAGACTAAAAAACAATCCTATACCTTAAATAGCTACATTCATGATAAATCTGCGTAGCGTGATGTTCCGGTCGCTCTACTCATGGACAGCAAGCATATATTTTTGCAATGTTTGTACGAATTTGAAATTTAAATAAATTATATTGTAAGCATGACTATTAGTTGATGCGAAGTGTGTGCTGTCTTTTGAATTTTTGTGGTATATTATGCTCTTGGCGTGATTGCCTTTATACATTTTCTGTCTTGCCTTCGCTTTATTTAGTTAGATTGGCACCACACTAGAGCTTCATTTTTATTATTTTGTAGAAGGATCATACAAAAAAACTATAGGAACCAAGCCGTAAGTGTTTTGCCTGTTCTTCTAGGCTTAGTCACGAGGAACTGTAGCTTAGATTTTCCTAGATTTCAGATGATCCCCAGAGGATATTACTGAATATTTAAAAAAGAAAAGTACTGTTTTAACAGTATGGTTGGGAACACTATCCACTGGACGTCCGTAAAATACGTCTAAAGCTGTTACTCCTTCGTAAAATGTCATTTACGTTGAAAACTTTCTCATCCTGAACGTCATCACTTAATCACACATAATCATCACCATCGTAGACAAATCGTCGTCATACCACAGTACTCATCACGATCTCAGCTTTTTGGAATTAAATACTGATTACTTCTAACTTACGCTTCTTAGCTTGGGCTAAACACGATATAATGTACATTACGGTTGTTCTCAATTATTTGATCTAGTTTTTCCAGAATTCCAATGAGTTTTCAATTTCTTAAAATTTTTGTATGAAGAAAAATTTTGGCGTCGCATTCACCCAAGCGGCTTTCGAAATAACTGCACATTCAAGGCCGGACGTTTATATCGGTACTGGTATTTATGTTTGCTTAAGAGCAGATAATAATTCAACACTAGAAAATACATTACAATGATAAATTATAATAATAAATTACAATGTTACCAACATAAAAACAATAAGTCGATTAGAGCATTGTCAACTCACTTCTAAGGTACAATGAATTAGTTTATTGATTTAAAATAGTAAATTATTATGTCATAGCGTAATCAACTTTGACTTTGTTATTAAATTTTTAAATGCGTTTTTTGTATTATTATATCTTGAGTTTATCTTGTACACGTAAAAGCAATAACATAGTCAGCTTTTATGTCTTAAAAATATCCGGACAACAATCCATCTTAAACATAATATCGAAATACGAATTAATCGCGAAAAATCATCGATTATATTGATAACCATCATAACGTTTGCATATAACATGCCATATATTATTATAGTTTTGCTACTTGGCAAAGACCACAAGAGCAAGTATCCCATCTCGTCAATGAGGTTGTATGTGTGTTTATTTCGAAAAGGACCGTACGGATTGAATGTATCGCTCCGTGGGAAGCCGGGTAGGTTAGAAACATAAACCTAAACAGTCCCTTAATTTTCAGATATGCCAAATCCTCCGTATCCTGGCGTAGTTATGAATCAGGTGCCTCGACCGTTAATGCCGCCTCAAAATGCTCAAAACAACCCTTACTTTATGGGAGGTCGATATCCTAACCAGCATTATTATCCCCCTTACCAATAGCGAAAAGGTAAGGACATCATACTCATCGTGAAGACTGTGTGCGCATCGCCGAACGATAATTTAGCTAATAATGGTTATTTTCTATGACGTTTATTGACAATGGTTCACTTAAGTGTAACAGAATGGGTCTCGACTCGACATAAGCACGGTGGAGGATGTCGGATGGGTGATGAAGACAGTTTAAATCAATTCTGTAATACTTCACGATTATTGTGTATTTCAGTACGCATATATTATGAATTACTTTACCACCTGAGTGGGATTCGAATCCCTGAGTGCATCCTTGACGACGATCAACGCTGTGTAACTTACTGTATCTCTTAATTCGATTCCCACTCGGCGGTGTATAAGTGCTTGAAACGTATTTAGCGGTACTTTATTGGCCGTTTCTCAATCTATAGGTTTGCTTGAATGATCAAAGCCTGCTTGATAACCGAAGTTACATTCAGTTGTCTGTTATATTTAGCCTTATTTTTAATTGAGTATTTAATAATTTTGGTATTGACATACACATTTACACAGAAAATGTACATTCAATATAAATAAGCTGTTTCGGTTTGAGCAGGGTTTGCTAGTTCGTCAAACTAGCTTAAATGCTTTTTGAAAATGTGTAAAATGTATATTTTTTTTAACAGAAAATTGCACGTTTGTAAAGCACTTTACATCTAAAGCTATTTATTGATATTATGTAATGACAGATATACAGACTAGACATAGAAAGTAACCATGACTGATACTGATTTAAATTTAATGTTGACTTAAATTCTATGTAGATGTAAGTTAAAATAAGTAGAAGATAAAGAGCGACTTGTACCTAACACTAGCGTTATATATGTAGTGATACATTGCACGTCATAATCGCGTTTCGTCTTTTACTAATTTCTCCACTTTAGTATTATAGCAACCTGTATGCCACCATCTTACTAGATAATGTACCAGCGTCGAGACCAAGCCGTTCCGACTTTGGCAGCCAGAGCCTCTACGTGGCATGGTCGATTTTTTACATACATATTAAATAATGAATAAATAAATAATGCCGGACGATCCACACAGCATCATCTAGCCCCAAGCTAAGCAGAGCTTGTGTTATGGGTACTAGATGACTGATATACTTAATACAATACATTACATATATAGATATTTTTTATTATACATAGAAAACACCCAGAACACCCGGAATAAATATTTGCAGATCGTACAAACATTTATCCCAAGGCGGGAATCGAACCCGCAACCTCTGCGTCGCAGGCGGACATTCGCCCGCCGCGCCACATCGGTCGTCAAATCAATATTTACACGCCTTTTTGAAGGTTCTTATTCTCAAAATGTATTGCATTATAAATTGATGTACGTTATGTAGTATGGTACTACTAATGGTGTAGAATACACTTATAGTAGTCTCGTTCCACTGCTGGGCAGAGTTATTCTTGTAATTGTCCCAATCTCTGCTCATAATGTCTCCTTCATATTTATATATCGATCATTTAGGAAAATGGACTTAGTAACTCTTCTGAGAAAATATCGGAATTCGATTCACGAACGCTTTTGTGACATGCAGTGGGTATCCTTTGTTTGCCAAACTCCATGGCAATAATCGCCTTATATTGACTGACTTGTAATTACTCAAATAATGTCGCGATGGTATGTTTTTTTAACAACAATATCTCGTTGTTAATAAAATAATAAAAACATGCATTCATTTGAGTTTATTACATAATTATTAAGTTCCTAATGAGTTAGTGTTATACAACGCTTATTAAAATAAGTTTTTTTGTATTTTAATAATAATATTTTTTTTACAAACCTTTACTAAAGACTGATTTTAGTAGAAAATATATTTTTGACATTCCATTTTTACGACTTACCTGACTGAGGAAAACTTTTGAATGTAACCAGTAGTGTCTTTCTATAATATAAGCATTTTATTTTTTAATTCATTTGCATTGCGAAATGTGTATGGTAATTGGACTGAACCCAATCGTCTACAGTTAGATTTGACAGCTAACTACATCTAATAATAAATTTCCATCTATTCGAGTATTTGTAAAAAAGAGAGGAATTAGAATTAGAGACAATTGGGTTGAATGTCCATGCTAACTGCTTTGCATGCTGCTGCTTTTTTAGCTCGTGTCGATGATGTATTGTGTCGTAGAATTAGTGAATGCTGTGTCACTACCTGCTTTGTGTTGTGTGTATAGACAAACTTGTTTAAAAGTTCCTGAAACTGTCATTTTGACTGGTACACAAACCAAAGAACCTTTAATATTTAAATGCATTTGCGAATTTATTTTGTCAAGTAAGTCGTTAAAGACCGATAATTTATCGTCCAGGAGCCGTTGTCGTAGATGTCAATGTCCCAAAGAATTTATATAACTGTTCTTTTCTAAGTGTTATAACTCAAATATTAGTAAATACGTACCTTTAATGCTTAGATTATGGAAAACGTCACCGCCTAAATACTTAACGTTATTGCTCAAACGTATTACTGCTAGTCAAGTTATTTAATTTTTAGTCACTAGTTATGAAAGCAACAACTTTGAAATACAATCTGAACCACTGATTTAAATTAAAGCTAAATAAATAAAATACAATTGTCTTCTTGAACTTAAGATTATGAAAAAGTACACATAGTGGACTATAATAATCCAGTCGCTAAATTAATTACAAAACACAATGACGAAATATTTATGTAAAAAATGAACAACATTTAATTTGAACGTAGGTTCTGTTCTTTTTAAATCATTTTGATATTTTTTTTTAAATAAATCAACATATCACTTAAAAGTTGTTTCATATGACTAACATTACAAAAGTCATCCTATTTTAAGCATCTGATTGTAAGTTAAAATGTTAGTATACGCAATAAAAACAAGTTTAAAACGTGCTATAGTGTAAAACTAAGTCAATTTATTTTATTACGGAAACATGTCATTTTTTTAATTGTAATACTAATAATAGTTGATAAATCGTTTCTAAGGTTATTAATAAATTTTCTGAATCAAGTCAAAATGCGAACCGCCGTACCAATATAATAATTCCACCTTTGTTTTAACTGACAAATTATATTTAGTCCGAACAAATCTAGTTCCATGCATCATTGCACACTAAGATAATGTTTGAGCTATGCGATTGAGACAGAATATCAATACGCGCTTTATGGCGTAACTAATGTGAAGTTTAATACGAAACTACTGTCTCCTGGCACCATCCTCCACCATCCGATGAAAATGAACGCTATCGGGTGAAGTTTAGATTGATTTATTCATGAATGCAGTCACCTGTCTCGGCCGCATAATTCAAAGATTAGGTTTATGATCTTTACTTGGGCTAGAGTTCACTACCACAAATTTTTATGACATTCTATATTTTACCTGTTGACTTGAACGTAATCTTGTTCTCAAAAAGTGTTTATTACATTGTCAACATGAATCAAGATTCATGTTTCCCGTTGATTTGTTGGTGCATAGTGGCCTAGGTAAAGGGCAAGTGCGCTTAAATAAACTATTACAGCACGTATGCGCACAGCCATGTTTTTGTATTGCTTTAGACGTAATTACCGTAATTTTAAAAATCCGCCTATTTAGTTGTATATTTAGATAGTTTTATAGAATGTATCGCCAAGTTTTATTGAGCCTCGATTTGGCTGTGTCTTTGCTAATTGGTTTAAATTGCCGTCTTTATTTTATATGCGAAAACAACTTAACTAATTGGTAGCCAAAGCTAAAGCAGACTGATAACACTGCTAGCGAGGTTTCAAACCTGCAAAATTATTATTATGCGATCAGACCTGCGCATTTTTTCTAGATAATTTATAAACTAAACTAAGAAATAAATTTCTCTGACATCAATATACAGACAAGTCAATAACTTCAGGTTTTCTCTTTTGGCACTACTGTTCTATTGTATCTATTAAATGTTTGTTTGTTTGACACAACAATCAAATCGACGCCAATACAGCTTATGGCATGTTATATTATTCTATTTGGTGCCTTATTAGAAAAATGATCTCTTTTTTACAAGTACTTAGTTATATACGCGCTGCTGTACCTGATTTTTTATAAATTTTTATGTAGTAAATATGGATCGGCTACAGGCACAAACTCGTAAACAGGCCGGCCGGTATTTCGATGTTTTTTTTATAAAGAATTACGTTACCTACCCGTCTACGAGTTAGTAGCTTCGAGTTGACCATTTTGGTAGTGTAGTGTAGTTAGTGTCAAATCAAGCTGTAGCATGATCGAGCTCAGTTAAATAATGTATAATAGAATGATCTAATAAATAGTGTCAAGCAGAAGTTCAAAGGATCGAGTTGGTACATATCAAGAAGTATCCTATTTTTTTCCCCCTATTTACGTGAAATAAATTTCTGATGTTTCTTAAATTGATAAAATTTAAACAAAGCAAGTAAAAAGGAAGATAAATTTCATTACATGAATGTGATCCAGGTGCCTTTGAAGAACTCCATCTGAGAGTTTAACTTGATACTACTTATTGAAACACTCTAATATTGTCTTCCGTAGAATAAATTTCAATAACATATGTTAATGTTCACTTTTGTTCGAATAATAAATCAATGAACAAACATGCAATAGTTTTATTTCTAACCCTAAAGCTTTGCGATTTTATTAGTTCAATTTACCTATCTTATAAATAAACTAGCGAAACGCGTGCTTCATCCACGTGCAGTTATTTTTATACAAACTTCAACCCCAGCTGTACCCGTTTAGGGGTTGAATTTCGGGAATTCCTTTCTTAGTGAACTTCTACGCATCAAGACGTATATACCCTGAAAATTTCGAGTCTGACCAGTGGTTTAGACTATGCGTTGTCTTTATGTCAGTCACTCAGGATAAAGATTTTACAATTGGTATAGAGTGAACAAGTAGATTATAGCTAAAAGTGCTACAACTTAGACTGCATCTACACTTTCCAGTTTCCAGTGTGATGGCAGTTAAACGCTTAGGTATCCAACAATAAAAAAAAATATTGGCGAATATTTTACTCAGTGCCATCAAGCAAAATTAAACAAAGTTTGTACTTATTTGCAATACAAATAAATTAACTTTAATTGAACTTTTGCAGCAGTTGCGAAATATGTCTAGTTATAGATGATCGGTACTAAATGTACTCGTCTCGTACCGACCAACCAAATAGTTGTTGCTGGCCAAAAATGAAGGTACCCATTAAAAACCCTGCAATAAATATGCATTTTTTCAATAAATACTTATGAAATAAACAAAGAACAACGGAAAGTGGTTGAAAGACACTTTCTAATTTATAACTTAAAAAAAAACTATAAGGCACTTTTATATTTATGATAAGATTACGTACCTACCTACCAAAATATTTGATTTTGTGCTATATGAACCATGTACAGTCCAAAAATGTCCAGTTACATGTTATAAATAGTACAAATTTGGCACCTACATTACTTTGTATTGAGGTATTTTCGTAGTACATACAACTGTAACAAATGAAAAACAATCATAAATGTTGGTCGGTATGCAGCGTACTACACCGACTCGGCGCTGTATGAGCTAGGTATGGCGCGAGGAAACAATCCGAATAATTAGCGTGCGATAAAGTATTCACAGTGAGGGACATATTCGTATCACGCTGTGGTTGAAATATTGCTTTTTCTGCTGGATCGATAAGCACTAAGTATAGGATAGGTGAATACATCTTCCACGTAACTCGCACTGATGTGAGTTGTGTACTACCACTACGCTGTGCGGGACCTACGTTATGTTAAGATGGAGGAAGTCTATAACGTTTAGTGCTTATAATGCCACAACAAGGCGAAGGTAAACCATTTGCAATTCCTATTACTTCATTACGTACATTTATTGTAAATCAAATTAAATCATATACTCGCTATGGTCGCTCATTTCGTTGTAATTTTCAGGGTGTGCCGATGTGTCTCGGGTTGTGCCGGAACGAAGCAAGTGATACGAAAGACACTCCAATGTCGCATTGCCAAGGGTTGCGTCTGCACTGACATTACTATCGCAATCAAATCTGTATATACGTATTATATTATATTTCTGAGTCACCATATTTTTAAGAGCCTGCCTTTTAGTTTTGTATCTTTAAGTACCTACTGTTAATGATTCTAGTTAAGTACCTATGTAAGCAAATAAAATATTAGTTAACTAGTTTGATAAATGTGCTGTATCTATCTTAAATCCTAATAATTACAATGGCGCCTATTTGGTACAAGATGAACTATTTGAATATTTTGTGAATATAAATTACAAATTTCTATCTAATTAAGCATAATTAATATATATTCCAATCGAGATAAAATTAAAAATTAATGCAGCAGTACCTTTTCGGTCTGTTTAGCCTTTAGTTTGTTATATACCCAAACATTATCATCCTACAAAAAAGCAACCAAAGCGCGCGTGCAAAGCGATGTACTTACAGCCGGTTTCTTGAACGCTAAATAAATCACAATTACCTCACATTGGTATTTATCAAATAAAATAGTGTTATCGAACACCTTGAATGAAGATTCATTGATTCAAATTATCATTTTTCGATTGTTAAACTAAAGTTGACCTAGAGATTCCGTTTAATGATTTGAACTAGGCACCTACTTAACAAATATTAGTTCAATATCAATGTATCAACGTTTGGAACCCCATTCTAACATGAGGTTTGACCGTTGGTTGTTTAATTTTAAAGATAATCTGCGTTTGAACAACCGGCTGCTACTGTAAGGTAAATTATGTTGAGCTCTGTAAAACTAGCAAAAAACTAGTCGGTGGATCTACCGCCGACCGAACTATATATACTTAACGAACGCCTTGGCAATCGTGAAGTTGGCCTGTGATCACATACCTAGGTTGTAAATTTTCTGCCGCGCAGCCAAACTACTAACTTCACAATTGCCTAGATCCGCCAGTCGAACTGTAACATAGGCGTTGTAGTAGCGAATCATTTCACAGATCATACTAGCGGCTAGCTTTACAGTCTTAACGTATTTAAATTGTGCTTCCCTCAGATCCTTTAAACTCACCTGCCCCTTACTATTTGTTAGTATCTAGGTACGTTCATATCCGGTTCTTATGCAAGGTGTAAAAACAACTCTCGAACACTAGAAATTTATGCACAATATGCCTTATTCATAAGCCTCAAACAACTTTTATCTCTGAGAACGATTCAAATAAATACAAAAAAAAAACGTATCCTTACAGTGAACTAACTAATTACGAGTATACACTTCGTCGTTTACGGTCGTACAAAATTAACAAAACAGTGCAACCCAAAAGTGAAGCGATTTGATGTAATGTTAGCACAGTCATCACCAAAATAGAGAATTCTACCACAGCGTACTAGTGGTAGCCTTAAAGCCAAACTTGAGTTTTAAATAAAGCTAGCTGAACCTACTTGTTAGCTACGTTACTAACGTACAAATAAAGTAGATTCATTGGGATCATAGTAGGTATCTTATTTTATCCCAATATTCGGATGGTCAAATTAGGTCGAACCACCAGAAAATCAACCAAATAGTAATTTGCGCGGGATAGGTATAAACAAAAAATTACATTTCCTCAAGTGCTCAAACTATATGGCCTTGAGTGTGCAAATGTTATCGAAACACCGTACCTACCCTTCATTGCACACTGACTCATGAAGACAGACTTAAGTGGGTTTGTTCAGCCTGTTACAGCAAAGCACGAAAGACTTATAATATATAACTATGGCCAATGAAGAACTAGCTAGCATAACAATGGGACGCAGACAACTTAATTACTTCGAAGATCTTGACCGGATTGCTTTAACTGCGAGAGGTCTTTCATGCTCTCCAGGAGTTCTCCGATGAACCCCATCGGAACCCATGACAGTGCTGAATGTAAACCTTGTTCGGTATACCGAAAAAATGAACCGAATCAGAAAGTATTCAGACAATCCTCTTAGTTACTGTACTATTGAGAAAAAAAATTACTAGAACAAAACAAAAACAGAGTTCTTGAGTAAAAGTGAAATTAATGAGCGAAGAAAGCTAATATAAAGACTGCGAAAAGCAAGAAATTATGGTGATCGCACGGTAATGCTTAACAATAAAATTATTATTTATGGAAAAATGCATGACCAGCAAAATAAAAACAAAAGAGCTCCAGAAATAACAAAAAGCTACCCACTAAATTAAACATAAGAAACTATTGTCTTCACTACCCGAGTAACTGTTTCTTCTGGGCTGTCTGTTTTCTTGGGGGACCCAGAAAACAGCCCCAAAACTATATAACTGCGAATAACAAAAATATTTTTAATTATTTTATTTTATCCTTTTTCAATCGATCAAAAAACATAATCTATTGGTTCCGTTCTGTAAGTTTTCGGGAGTTTTAAATCCCGTAATAATCCAACATCCGAGCATCTCTAAGGCGAGAGCCTTGTCATTCAGAGTGATTATGAATTTTAAAAAGAAAAATTAAGCCAAAATTAGGAAAAACCGTAAAATCACTTATATAATATGTACGCTTTTCATTCCAAATACTAACAGTGTGTTAACCTCAAGAAGGTCATGTTGGTCAAAATACCTACCGCCAAAGTTATACAAAAGAACTTAAAATTACACTTAAAAATCAATTGAAAACAAAAGTTTCTTCTAAATTGAATAGTCAATGAGTGTGTGAATATCTTTTTTTGTATTTGTACATTTGCCTTCTTTTCCTCTCCAAGGCACCTGTCCTCCGTCATTCATCAGACAATTTTGCCAATGCAAAGTATTTTTCATAAATAGATTTAGAAGTCAGTAAAATTTTGTCAAGCAAGCCTATTATTGATATTATTAAATAATTAAATAAATAAATTGGTATATTAAAAAGATGGCGTTTTTGTTCAAATTCTACGATAAGATTTTCATTTAAATCAGGATGCCAACATACACTTTGTGCTTATACATGTAATGTTAAAATAACACTAGAAAAACAGTTAAAATAAAAACGCAATGTTGCTTCCAAAGATGACAGTAAAGGAATCGCATTTGCCTTCTGACTAACTACACTATGCACTCGACACTGGCAAGATTGTCTGTCAACATGATAGAAACGTTCTAAGCACCACTGCACAGGAAACATTTATTTTTTAATGTATATTTTATCTTATCTAATCGAAATAAAGAATATGTTAGCGCATGTATATGTAGATATAGTATACCTATGTTACAATAGTACCTATATGCCATTGTAATACACTTTATTTTAATTAGAAAAGATAAGTAATACATGATAAAAAATTGGTAGGTCTACTTCGAGGGCCGCCTCTGTGCGCTTGTCCTAAACTTATTTGACAAAAACAATAGTTATAAGTACTTACCTATTATTATAATCTTGATAACTTAATGTACTTCTTGTATGAATCTATTGATTTGTACAATGTGTGTTTTTTGATGATTGTCACTTATTATTTATTCGTTAAATATAAATGCCTCAACAAAATCAAAACGAACTTCCCTAGAACACTACAAAAGAGTGACATTATTATTTAATGTATTTAGAGCCTAAGGTTTATTGGTTGTAAATATTCGCACCACAGTTAGGCTTTTGACTAGCTTTTAATTGGAATGAAAATAGTGAAAAGTCGTTTTGCTACCTTCCACTCGTCATTTTTGGTTCTTAGATTATACAATTTTTTATCTCTATTTTATATAAAGTTGTTTTTATTATTTAACAGCCGACCGCATGGCTATGCGGTGATGAACAACTTTGCACCCTATTGTGTAAGGGATAAGTTTAATAACGTCCGCTACATAATTATAAGCAGCAATAAAATTTCATAATTGTATAAAAAATGGCATTGCATTGTGTATACTTGTTAAAAACTGACCAAAGGCTTACTAATTTACAGAAAGAGGATACAGCTTTGTATGGTATGAGTGTGGTGTGGTATAAAAATCTGTAGCGATATATTTTTCGGATTTGTATATGTACCAATAGCAATAACTTTGTAAGGCATCAATTTTGGAAAAATATCAGCTATTAATTACATTAAGGTTTTGCTAGGTACTTTTAAATGTTTTTAGGGTTTTTTGACCACATTTACTGTACATCAAACAGTGGTATCCAAAAAAATATTAAGTTTATCACCCTGAACTGGGTAACTGAAAATACTCTGTGTGTGTTCTAATTCGACTAGTAGTTAATTATATTTAAATGTTTTACCACCTGCCGGGGAAAGTTTATTCCGCTGCAAGTCATTTCCTCTCTCGTAAGAAGCAATTTATTTTTGGTCATTTACCATTTTGGATTGTATTTTTAGCACTTCACTATTGTCTGTTATGAACCTAAGCTTTAATACCCTTATTGGGAAGGAACTGACTCCTGACATACAGGTAGCCGTAGTTCAGGAGTCGCAACTGTAACACTGGCTTAATTCAATAAATGCCTTAAAATAAATCTTACCTTACATAGGGCATTTTCAGATACTCCTGGGTACTGAATGCATTATTTTTTTGGAAGATAGTTTTTGTTCCCGTTATTCTAACTTGTTATGTTTGATAAAATGTGAGGTGAGATTGAAGCCAAAGGATGGTCTATTAAAGTTAAAAAAAAAAATGTTCTCTGCATACAAATTTTTTGCTACCACAACAGCTTACCAAAATAAAACTTGTCCACGTAGTTGAGTGAAAGACCAATTGTGTTGTGTTGTGAGCGTATGGTACATGATTTTTTTTAGTACATAATGCAGTATAAATGCAATTTAAAAGATTATTAAATTTTTCTTTAAAGTCATTTTCACGTCACAGGATGTCACAGGACATTTGTAGGTATTTTTGGTATAGTGTTTGAATACAGTACAGTATTCAGTACAAATCATCCACATACAAATTCATAAAATTAAGTGGAACATTTAGGCGCCTGGCCTATCTGGTGGTTGTCGGACTTGTATAAAAATGTTTTGTTATTTTACTATACCTAGTTATTATTTTGAGTAAGATCGTAAGCACCGGCTAAAAAGTGGAGATATTATCCAAAAAATAAGCGTTAACGCACACGGGAACAGAGCACTTAAAATTTATCAAAACATATTGATTTATACAATCGTCTATTTTTAATACTTTACTCCAACGGGCGCCACTGTGCTCTGGCTTTAAAAATAATGTCAGTTAAGTTTAGGGGCTCCAAACTGTATGTAGGTATGCATGCTATCTCACCGGCTAGAAAGGGTTAGACTCAGTAATGGGTTGATTACACCTAACGAGTAGAAGAGTGAAGAGAGAATGACTCTGTCGAGTGCACGGTTCATAACAGCACTGAATACTTCTAAAGAGAGTTGTAAGTCGCCCATTATTTTTGCCACCAACTTCATGAATTTGATTCGTTTTGAACCGGTAGCGAGCATTCAGGAGTGATCGCATATGCAAAAAATCAAAATAGGGTAGTGGCACCAAAAGATGAACGATTAAGGGTTTTTGACAACTTTGAAAAGCTTTTCCTCCGTTACTTCGTGACATTATCGTTTGCCAATTCGATTTGTGCATTAAATATATACTCAAGATTCGATTTATGCAAAAAAAATGCTTCCTACGCCTATAACTTTTTTGTAAAATCACTATTTATCGAAAATTTTGGATTTTTCACCTATAGTTGAACGCTGAGCCCTTATTATGAACAATAGTTTTTATCCAATAGTTGAACTAACATTTTCATAGGAATTAATGCACCTAATTTAAGTTACATAGGTTCTAATTATTTTATCTATTTGTAAGAAATAAATAAATATGTAGGTGATAATTTTTTTATTAAAATAAATCA
Source organism: Electrophaes corylata (assembly GCA_947095575.1). Lineage (NCBI taxonomy): Eukaryota > Metazoa > Arthropoda > Insecta > Lepidoptera > Geometridae > Electrophaes > Electrophaes corylata. Next base: position 5,358,756 of record OX352698.1, on the reverse strand, counting down.
GTTATGAAAAAATATATTTTAGTATTATCATAATTGAGATCAATACTTAGGCACACATTAAAAAAATATAATAGGTAGGTAACCAACTTCACATTTTTATAAAATACCAAAGTAGATAGGTAGGTATTAATCGAAAAAATAAACCTAGGTTCGAGTATTCTATACACAAATTAAGATCAAATTGAGCGTTTTCAAAAGTAATCATCCCTCTTCTTCCAATTGTAGGAGACGGCAAAAGATTTTTAATAGCTGATGTCGATACTTCTGTTAAATCAACAGTAGAAGGTTCAACAAAATATGTTAAGTCATCAAATTTACTTCCTTTTTTCCTAAAACACTTAATTTTGATGAAGTTATTCTCCTCATTCATTAAAACTTGTCCGACATAAAAACTATTTCTTTTATTGGTTGGAAACTCTGCGACAATATAATCTCCAATATGTAGTATATTATTATTTTCAATATCCATATCATTATTAGCATTAGGTTTGTCTTTGATCGAAGTATTCGTTTTCTTTATCTTGCATTTTTTTTTTCTAGTTTATTTTTTTCCTTTTCTGCTTTCTTCTGTTCTCGCTGGATTTTTCTGTTTATTATATCTTCTGCTTTCTTTTTCTTTTCATTTTCCTTTAGTTCCAGATATTCTTTAAACTTTTTAAAAGTAATTGCTAGAGGTATTGGTGATTTTGACCGCTTTCGTTTGGTGCCTTTTTTGGGTTCAGGAAATCTCAGCAATGCATAAATTTTATCATTCATAACTTTCGAACAGCCAGGTTCATTATGTTTAGAAGATAAGTCCCGAGTATGTTGACATTCTTCAAACGAAACATCAGGGATCTGGGGTCTTTCGTGACTGTTTGGCACATCAACTTGCAACGATATATCCTGAATGATTAGATTATTGTCAGAGTGCTGCAATGTTTCTTGACTATTCGGAATGTTATTGTCAGCGTACCAAGGCAATGGAATTGCAATTTTTGATGAAACAGGCGTAGAAGTCGTTTGAGGTGCAGTCCAATCAACAGAAATTCTGGTTTTTGCCAAATCAAGTACATTTGTTGGATATGGTTGGGTTTCTAATAATTCTATGACATTTTGTTCATTTTGTCCACCAGATGCTGTTCCTATACTTGGTGTTATACAAATCTCGTTTGTGTCTTCAAATTCCTCGTTCAGTAAAAATAACACTCCCTCTATTTCGATTGGCATTGCATTCACTTCGGTGTTAGAATCATTTATCATCAAACTGTTCATTTCAGAATCATTAATGTTAGACGATTCTAATAGCATTAAGTTGTCCACTTTGTTTTTGCATTTCTTCCAGAATTTGAAAAGACTGCTCTTACATGTCTTATTGAGTCTTCTATGTTCTTTGTATTTGTCCAGTGTATTTTTGTGTACAATTTTCTCGATAGTTGTTGTATAATCTTTTAAAGATATGTTGCGCCCAATTTCTTCTTGCCTATTCGATATGCATTTAGAATAATCCACAGCATTAGGGTTAAATGGAAAAATTCCACATGCCTTGAATGCGTTCACTATCCCGGATTTCTTCATAGACATGTCAAAGGACTGAGAGAACACTTTTGAAAAGTTTGACCTCGTTATCTGGACATTCTCTTTATGTTTATATTTTCTTGCTGCAATTTTCCATGCTGCTTTCAGAGGGCCGAATATTCCTACATCGCATGGCTGTAGTATGTGTCGTATTAGGATGCAGGCAATAGAGTATTATTTTATTTTGAATACAAAATGCATGCAACTTTAAATTTATGTGACTTTTGTGGCCGTCAACGAGCAAAAGTACCGGAAGTGGAACATTATTTTTCTGAAGTCAAGGCATAAATATTTCTTTAATATAGTGAAAGAACGTCTGCCCTGTCATCCAACCTGAATCTGATCTTCCGATTCCCCATTCATCTGGAACTGACTGTGACACCTCTTGAAATCTTTTGCAACGGGTAAACTATGAATGGTGGAACTATTTTACCGCTTGCAGAAAAGTTGCATAGCACGGTAATACTCTGTTTTTCCTGGCCAGATGCGACATCATACATTGCTCGATAGTTTTAGGTGCTAAAATAACTCCGCTTTTTGGACATAGTTGAACACCTGTCTCATCTAGATTAAAAATACGCTCAGGATCATCTAATATTCCCTCAGCATTTTCCTCGTGTAAATATTCATGCAACTTTTCAAACCATTTTCGAATCATTGGCTCTGTGACTAAGGCTCTTGCTTTAGAAATTATTTCTACATGCCTCTTGGTTATGCTAGGGTGTCTTTGCAAAAAACAGTTGGAACCATTTTTTGCCCGGCTTCACGTCTGAACCTTTTATTTCGAAAATCTGTGCAACAGTCTCCTTGACATCATTTGCGTTCACAGGAAAGCCAATTTTGGCCAAATTTAAAATCCATGTAGCAATTTTATCTTCTTCATCTGATAATAGTTTACTTGGCCCTTTTTTACATTGTGAACTTTATTGAACAGTATAGTACCCTTTGGAATGTTAAATCGAAGACTGGCTTTGCTCAGGGATATCTGTTGCGCTTGGACCATCCGAACAGCTTTTTCAAGAGTGCACTGCTCATATTGCTTTTCTTTTTTTTGCAGAGTTGACAGCATCTATAAAAAAAATATATAACTATTAAAAAGAATCAATATTGATTGTCCACAATATTGTGGGACAAATATCCGTTCATATGTTAAAGCAAAGAACTAAAATCTGAACTAAGTAAAAATTAACGTTCATTTTTAGACACGTTACCTAATAGTTGAACGAATAAAATCTCAACATAATCCTCAGTTCAAGTTTTGGTTCAACCTAAAGATGAACAGGACAAAATTTCGTCCTTAAATAAAACACTTAAAATAATAAAAACATGTTCAACTTTTGGTAATTAACTTCATAGATTCACTAAAATTAATTTGTGCGGTTTTATTTTTGTCTTAAGGCAGTAGTTTCTGAGTTATGCGGCCTGTAAAATTATGCCGTTTCTCCATTAGTTGAACGGGTTGTGGGGACCAGTCATTTATTGAGTCAAGTAAATAAAATTGAATCCATTATGTATTGATTTGGCGTGGTTAGTACCTACTTCAGACTTGCCGTGAGTGCCTAGTTACTGGGTTCTATGCGTTTTCAGGATATTAAATAAAAAGGAGATGCGTGTACGTTTACTGTGACATAGCGTATATTTCAGCCATTACATGAGTCGTGGACAGAGGGAAAGGAACAATAATATTTTAGCCAATAGCGGCTCGAGCCCAACTATCACGTCACGCGGGGCTCGTGCTATAGGCTGATGGCAACGAGAACCGTCTTCTCCAACTGTCCAGCGTAATCGCGAACACATTACTTGAACAGTAAATTTCTTTTAAAATACTTTAGATATTGTTTATCTGTAGCAAAACAATTAAAGCTTAATACATCAAGATTTAATTCAAAACAACGACCACTCAAATAGATTATTAATTCTTGCTTTAATCTGACAAAATGCTTAAATTTGGAAGACACGTTAAGTAGCTTTCCATAGAAATTTGGTTTTTGGCGGGAACTGGTCGCGCAACGTCTGATCACGAGCCCTTCCGTGGAGAACACAGAACACTTATATAAACTGTTGATGTTTTGATTGAAAAGGGACGACAAAATGTTACCATATGCGGAAAAAAATACTGCACATATGTACGCAGCGGAATATTTTTTATTATTTGAAATTTCGTACTGTCAGTCAACTTTTGGGGGTCAGTCAACTTTTGGTGCCACTACCCTAGTTTCAAATTATTTACATAATCTAGGTTTAAATACACAGCTTTTAATTTAAGGTTTTTTTTAATAATAATTATACAAAATTGTTTAAAAATCCTTGTTAAAAGGTCTGTTTACTTATAAAGATTTTTATTGTTGTCATTGCTCACTCCTAGTCAGAAATCGTGTGGTAGCCACTATAAAAACCATAAATGTACTTACACAACCTAAGTACGTAAGTAATAAAATAGGTTTAGCTTTACGATCTCGTCATATATTCTGAAAGCAATTGTAAGTACAGTACTACGGATAGTAGCCCATCAGATAATGTCGCATCTCATTGGTATTAGCTAGTGAGATAAGAGAGAGATCTCTTGTTTGATCGACAACGGTCCGTAGTTCGACTAGCGGATGCTCTTAGAATAATTATGAGAACCGGACATAAGTGAACATGCACTTGTCGGTATCTGTCGTCGAGGCGAAGTTTGTGGGATTATTAAATTAATGAGTTTCGGTAATTATAATATGTATCTGGTTTTTCCCATGTGCGTGTGCCTAAATTAAAATGCAAAATATGAAATAAGGACAGCAATTTCTATTTAACGAACTAACAACGATACTTATCTGAATAAGTGGTATTCGACCATGCTATTTTAAGATGTGTGACTCTATGCGGAGGTCTTTTTGCCAATACGTTATCGAATACAATCATATGCTGTGCTAATCCAACTACTTAACTATAATTTTTTTTATTAAATAGTCAAGCTACGCATACATTTTTGTTTAGTTCCACTAAAGAACCTCTTAGCTAAATTTATCGAGGCACAGTAATTTTACGGGCGGTGCCCGCTCGTAAATAGGTTACAAAAGTGAAAACTATGAGAATTAACGTTTTCTACTACAGAAGGCTGTTCCTATGCTATTTTTGTATGTAACTTAAACTATATTGGTTTTATACTTATTTGCTATTTAACATTTAGTTTATTATTTAAGTAGAGGTCAACGCAGAACTTAAGTTAAGTAATCAGCTACATGTTCGATTTTAATTAATATGCATTAAAGTTATCATCAAAACTCATACTAGAATAAAAAAAAGGATATGTTAAGTGTAATTTATAGATAAACTTTGTGTAGGTATAAAGTAATTTAAGACAGTAGGTTTCAACGGAAGTCAAGTCAAGTGAGAATTTGCCGAATTTGAGAAGTTAGATACCAATCTTTGTGGACAAAAACAACGCAAATTGGGCTTGCACATCAACATACAATGCTTACGCGAATATATTATTTTAATGTGGACCTTTTACAAGAGTGCAACAGTAACGTTGATACAATTACTATTACATAATTACATTAATTGTTCAGATAATTTTATCTGTGAGAGCAGTTAAAAATCATTTATTCAGTAATATCCGCAGAGATCATCTTGAAACGTCTTAAATCTAGGTGAATCTAAGCGCCAGTTCCTCGCGACCAAGCCTAGAAGATAGTAAGTACTATACTATCTACGTCACGTCGGTATACAGCTCCCCCACAATTGGAGGGAATACCACGCTTGGCAGGCGGATTGGTGACCGCAGTGTCAGTGTTAAGAACTCTGAAGATGCAGCTTCCCATTTCCTGGTGCGTTCCCAAAGCCGCCATTTACAACATCCCTGGAAGGATATGGGATTTCTATTGTAAACTGGGACCACAGCGGTTGTTAGTATGTCTGGTGTTTGCGGTATTTTGTACACAGGTACCTAGATTCACAACTATTGTGTTTAAAGCTCAGTAAACATTTTGTGTTCCTAGAAATTCTGTACCTGTGTATAAATTAAGTCGCGTGTAATAATTACCTTCACCTAATTGCTTGACTTTTTACCCAGTTTTATCAAAAGTACTAATATTTTCCTCTTTTACCTACTCTCATTTAAGCTGAGGTTTAACTAAACTATAACGAATCTTTGGTCTGGCATAGCCTAAATCATTTTTAAAGCATTACTTTTTAGGGTTCCGTACCCAAAGGGTAAAATGGGACCCTATTACTAAGACTCCGCTGTCTGTCAGGCTGTATCTCATGAATCGTGATAGAGTTGCAATTTTCACATGTTGCCGCTATAACAACAAATACTACAAAATAAAATAAAATAAATATTTACGAGGGCTCTCATACACCAAACGTTACTTTTTGTCGTTTTTATTATAGATAATGGTACGGAACCCTTCGTGTGCGAGTCCGACTCGCACCTGGCCGGTTTTATTGTTACCTACACTAGTTCCTTTCTCCTAGTTTTGATCTTATTGTCATTAATGTAATCCTTCAACAAGCACAATAGGCACAGCATAGCGTTCTGCTCAAAACCTCACCTACCTTTATCCCTCCTTAATTCCGTTCGTCAACATTTTGTAACCAAAAATGTTTACCTGCATGTATAGCTTTTAGTTGGAACTACTTAGTTGCAATTTACTTCGCCTTTTATTTATTAGTCTAAACTTATGTTGAGACTGATTTAGGTGAACAGTCATTGTAAATAGTTTGCTCAAAAAGATCTAGTTGTGCTAATGGTGCCTTTATCACAGATTTCAGTCTCAGTATAGGTCCAGTGTTTTTGTGGTTTTTATACCTACTAATTACTGTTTGATTTTTGTTGTATTTTTATTTTATTTTTTAACTACCTTTTAATTTGAACTTAGGAATAAAACAATAAAAATAACTAAAAATACAGCGTTTTGTTATTAAGCTCGTCCACTGTTCTCACATTTTCGTGTTAGTTTCATGGCTATTTTGTATTGGTAAACTGTAGATTTGTAACGTATCTATGGAGCGAGTCAGTTCATTTTTAGGGTTCCGTACCCAAAGGGTAAAACGGGATCCTATTACTAAGACTTCGCTGTCTGTCTGTCACCAGACTGTATATTATAAAACGTTATATTTAGAGAGTTGAAATTTTCACGATGATGTATTTCTGTTGCCGCTATAACAACAATTACGTACTAAAAAACAATAAAATAAATATTTAAAGGGGTTCTCATACGACAAACGTAATTTTTTTTTGCCGTTTTTAATATAGATTTTGGCACGGAACCCTTCGTGCGCGAGTCCGACTCGCACTTGGCCGGTTTTATTTTCTGTTCGGTACATGTATGATTATTAGTACCTACTTAAACTGATATGAAGATATTTGTAGGTAACTAACCTTCGTAACATTTTAACAGCCAGCGTAGGTATACTTAAACTGTTTGGCATGCAGTGCAGACAGTGCAGTGTGTTTCAATATATCTGCCAGTCACAACGAAATGTATAAATGAAAAATAAGAACAATAAACTGTTATCTACTAACAAGAGAGCATGAAACATAGCATAGCATTACATTTGCCTGTCAGCCAAGTGGTAATCTATAAGACCGAGTTGTAGGTAATTTTATACCTACGTTCCTGGAGTATTCGGAAATAGTCTTATTACACCTGGTATATGCTTTACCTCTTAGATGAACCCATAGGCTCCCGAACTAGTTAAGACTACGTTTCAGGACCCCTTTACTTTGATCGAGCAGATCATAATTCAATATGTTCTGTAGATATCGAATGACTCACCTGTTTTTTTATGTATTGTTCTCATAATTGCAGTCAGTGGACTGTAACTGGATCGTTGGTACAACAAACGCGTTGGTAAGTTGCGTTGTGGATTGTTTTGGCAGCAGTCTTTTTACCCTCACTGTGTCAGGATATCCAGGGTATGGCTCCTTTTCAACCGTTTTATCAACTTTAGTGTTTATAGGATTTTTTTTATGTGATCTTGCTAATGGGATGGAATGGGTCTTTAACCGATTGAGGTATCCATTTACCTTATGTTTGATTTGCTAACCTTTGTTAAAGTTAAGTATGCATGCCTACTGTAGACACGTAGACACTTGCCTACATACAACTGCACCGTTGTGTATTTGGAGTTAAAAACTGAAATTAATTAATTTTGGGTTTTTTCCTTCATTTTCGTTGTAAGGTAACTGGAAGTACTCTAAACCCATCAACCAGCGTATTGCCCAATATCCACCCAGTTTCGAAGATAAATAGAGATCACGTCAAAACATAAAAATGTATATCGGTCAGTACTGCTAGATTGACATAGCAGCTGCATGCTAACGAAGATACAAAATACTGATTATTTTTATAAAATAAGTATCGAAATTTACCTGTAATAATAATAAATCATAGTGATTCTTTACATAAGAAGACAATCCAGGCCAGCATAATCTTAACAAAGTTTTATAAAACCCTGTCAAAATGAAGAAAATATTAAAACAAACTGCTAGATCTAGAGCCAAAAACGCCTTACTACAATGGCAAATACTTTTTTTTTCTAGTCATAGATATATTATATAAGGCCTGAGCTATTGAACATGCTTCGATCCAACATAGATTGACAAATAAAATAAAGGTTTATCAAACAGTAAAATTTATTAAAACCTTAATAAAAGCACCACATTTGCAACTGGTTGTATTCTTGATCAATAAACAGTCGTAGACTTATATTAAATAGTTACAATTTATAAAAATTCTCCAGAAAAAATATACCAGTGTAAAGGAATGTATCAAAGAGTTATTTGATCAACAAATAGTACCTATACTTATAAATAAAAGCTCCTTGGCGATGTGTCACAAACTTATTTCCATACCCCATGAAATTATTTCACTTAGCGTAAATAACATCCCACATAGCGAAAGCTACATAATTCTAAAGTGAAATGTCTAATGCGAATGTTTAGTTGTTGTACGTGGTGGCGGATACATTGCCGCCGTGGCCAGTCCAGTTGGTGTGCATGAACTCCCCAGGCTTGGAGAGAAGCTCGTACGTGTGAGCGCCGAAGTAATCTCTCTGCGCCTGTAACCACGAATTTATTAATGGCGTGTTGGTTCTACTCTACAACCTAAGTGAGTATGGAGTGTTGTCTGGGGCCTTATGCTTGAAAACGTTTGATAATAAGTAAGAAAGTTAGATAGTACGATCAAATGAATCGAACGTTTTCGATCCATATTGGCCCCTGATTATTTTATATTATTTATTTTATTAGGCCCAGAACGGGGAACTCAGCAACGTGGGTGGGGTTGGTGGATCTATAGTGTTTGATTTATCCAAACCGAATGACTCGTTTGAGTCGAGAAGATCTCGTCATCGGGATCGCCGAGGGATATGGCTCGGACTACGGAGGGAACAATGGTGACGCCAGTCGCGAGTCTACTTTGTTTATTTACCTGCAGAAGGTTGGCAGGCAGCACTGCGGCCCTGTATCCGTCGTAGAAGGCCAGCGCAGCGGAGAAGGCCGGCGCAGGTACTCCTACAAGTGCGGCCTGAGCCACCACTTGCCGGAGCGATTCTTGCGACGCTGCGATGCGCTCGCTGAAGTAAGGGTCTAGTAACAGGTTCGTGAGTTGAGGGTTCTTTGTGAACGCGTCCTGAGAACAGAGGATCAGATTGAGGACATAAAACATTATGCAGAGCGTGCAGCGTAAAAAATATTGTTTGGGGTATGAGAGCCACCTTAAATATTTATTTTATTCTGTTCTTTAGTAATTGTTGTTATAGAGGCAACAGAAATACATGATGTACGAAAATTTCAACTCTCTAACTAGAACACGGTTCATGAGATACAGCCTGGTGACAGACAGACAGACAGCGGAGTCTCAGTAAAAGGTTCCTATTTTACCCTTTGGGTGCAGAACCCTAAACAGGAACGAAAAGTGTTATTATTGTTGCAGTCAACATATACATCGAGTTGGGATCTCTTCTATTAAATCAGTGCGAGAGGAGTTCTCGCTTTTGTCTATGACCTGTTTTTGAGAACTTCAAGCCGAATGAATACCAAATAAGTTTATTTCAGGGTGATGTCAATAAGTAACAGCAGCCCAGTGATTGATTACATTTTGATTGTTACTCTATTGTTTCTTAAGTTCTGCTGTGTAATTTCGGTGACAATTCAACCAACTTAAACTAAAGGCCCATTTAGGCGGGGAGAGTTTCTCGTACGTTTCCTTACGAGAAACCATACGCTACTATCACAAGCAATAATCGCCATAACACAATCGTATCAAATTGTTTACATACAGGCAAGAACTAAAATCTCGCCTACGATTATGTCATACGAGATTCGCATATGACTTATCGCTAGGCGATAATTACCTATGTTTGTTTACACAACAAAAGTATAGTTAGCAGATTCTTGCTTATGAGAGTCTCGACTTGTATAAACACGATCTCCCGTGACATATTTTCAAGTTGATACGAGTATCGTACAAATCAGTTTGAATCGTTTTTAGTGCGAGATTTGTCAGTCGAGTTAAGTGATTACTAGTATATTGTTCGTAAAAATTACACAAAAATCTTCGGTTCTTCATCTTCCAATTGTAATTCAAGGCACAACGTGTTAGATGCTCCCAAATCAGAAGAGCAGATATAATTAAAACACCCTCGCGCACTGCACTCATGGTAGCAACTGGCATAAAATCTCGAAATACGATTATTGCTTTGAAATTCTGTTTACACGGACATAATAATATTCCATTGCAAGGCAATTGTCGCCCAAGGCAACGAGCGAGGAGAGCGATTGTTTAGACGAAAAAAATGTTTTATATTCCTTCGATAATCGTATCTTCGAGACGAGAAACTCTCCCCGTCTAAATGGGCCTTAAGAGCTAGCGTAATTGTGATGAAAGTGTAAAATAAATGGCATCCTAATTTTTATCCTTTAAAACCATGACTCTAAAAAATCTATTTCAAACAATTAATTGGCAAAATTGACGGTCGAACGACGGATAGTCTTACAGAGGAGAAGAAGTTATTTTTACCGAATCAACGTAAAAATAAACTAAAACTTGTCTAGATGATGCTGAATGCTCTATGCAATCCACCGCTCCTGGCATACCTATACATTATCCCCGCTCCTATATTGAGATTTATCTAGGGAGCGAGTTATGTTCGAGCCAAACTCGATCGAGAGACTAATATGGATTTACATACAGGTAAACGAAGAAGAACATGATCATTTAATACGGTGTGCCTAAGAAAACTACATATAGATATAATTATAAACCAGCAGAAAGTAAATCCAGCTTCTTATACATTGTAGGTAAAGATCATGGAAAGCCAAGTCGTTCTTCCAGCAAATATTTCGAAGATTATTATATCTATATTTCCTAATGTTTTGTTTTTGTGCATTATTTAGCTGACAAAGGTTACTTTCACACACCTTATCGTTTAAAGAAAGAAAAAAATAAGATATCTTCATACTTAGGTACATGAATAATATGTAATTCTCTAACAGGTAAGTAAGTAGATACGTTTATTGTTGACCATAGCAAACCGACAGAAGTAAAAAAAGTACGAAACCGACCCTATCCCTAAAAGATTGTTTAATAGAACGCAAACAAAAACTTAGGTACCAACCAGTTTATTTTTCTTTTATCTGCAATCCCATCCCGACCCCATAATAAATATTTTACTAAAGACATTCTTACTCTAATGACAAACCCATCCGTATCTTAACATAAAAAATGGTTTATGTAATGCATTTTCAAATAATTGGCAATGCGTTGTCCTTCTCCTAAGTAACCAGGGTGGGGTATTGTACGCGCATCTACCTACGTGATACCGTATTCACAGTTCTTATATGGGAAAATGGGTATCTGCCCTTCCGACAAAAATATAATACACGCATTGTCTTGTAATTTGGGATGAACGCTACCTGATGATAGGACAGATTCGGGCTAAAAGCGACCGCGGAGTAAGGTTGGGTCGCATTCCCCTACCTACAACAACACCCTATGGCCACATCTGCTTCTCTGGTCGTGCTGTACAGAATACCGTTCCTCACTAAAACATAAGAGCGAAAGTCTCGTGTCTCTGCCTGTACAATGCTGCGTATTGTGCCCTTGGATCGTATTTTTTGTAGTGATTCTTTAGTAGGTATATCATCAGCCGAAGCCGTACCGTGAGGGTACACCATTCAGGATACCAGGTACTAACTAAATGCGTCTAAAAGCAACACTAAGCGATGTTATAACAATGTTGGTTAACGCAATATCACTTCAATAAGCGATGGAACGTACCAACGAGTTTGTTCACGTTTTTGTTATAACTCTCAGTAAAAGAATATTAAATATAAATGAATAATTAAGTAACTACTCCTCATTAGGCATTCTAATTGGTAAACTAAACTTACGTAACCAAATAGGTACGTTATCTACTCATTAAATTGCTGAGTAAGTATCTAATCAGCAAATTACTATTCAAACCGCATTACAAAACCCACTACAAAAGCATTCTTTCTATGTAAACCTAGCAAGGTCATCATCATATAATATTAGTCATCATTTTGTGCAAAGAAACGTAAGATACGATAGATCTTATAAAATGTAAGTAAGTAGTACCTATAACATTGTATGTCACCATGTGCTGTCACGTCGTAGATAGTGGTTTGTCACGTGGCCAAAAGCGATAGTGCTACTCTCGATGATTGTGTTATTCCACTGTGCGAGTTATCATTGCAAATGATTTAGGCATATTCATTTATATTCACATTGATTGAAAACTCGCGCGTACCGCGTCGCGTGATAGTTTGGCCTCGAGGTAGTACGACAGCATTTATCACAACGCGCAATGTCGTAAAGGTCATTCAAACTGTGTGAATCTGTGCACTATAAACCAGATTTGACTGGACAAAAATATGTTTTATAATGCCTACCTGCTTTTAAGCAAATTACAAAAATATACCTAAGAGTACTTGCCGAGTGAGATTAGGTGAGAGTTGGTTAGTGCAACCCTATATTAGGGGGAGGTTCGTGGGTCCAAATCCCACTCGAGGACATTACTAGCTGATGGTAGGTATAGGTACCATCAGCCTAGGTTAGGTAGGTACCTATTACAAAATATCTAATGCTTAAGTCGATAATCATTTTATTTTCCTGTTATACTGCGTACTAAGTAGTATTGAGATCACGTCGTTAGTAGGACACATAGCAACCATCATATTACTAACTCATGCACTACAAATAGAAGTGAAGTATTGTATAATAAAAGCGCCTGTTTCCATAACTTAATTTAAATTTAATTTCATGAATTATAAAAAAAATATTTTTTAACATTATTTTTTTTGTTTTTAATAGTAAAAAGTACGATTTTTATTATGACTGTTATTATATTATTTGGGTTGTTCATTTATTATTATTTATGCTAGGGTCTTCGACCAAAATTAGGAGTATTTAATTCTCCAGGACAGTGTAGCTCTTCTAGCTAAGGTACTCCGAAAATCACCAAGTTTCGAATTTGTGTTTCTCTTTTAAGATATTTCGCACTAGAAGAGGATCGCACTATAAGTACTTATTATTTTATTTTTTATTTATTTATTTATTATTATTAAATTAGCACGGTTACACCACCAGTTACACTAATTTACGATATAAAAATACAAAAACAATTACTTAACAATTACAAAAAATTAATGAAAATAACAAATTACAAAACACAAAATTACAAACATTATTTAGACATTAATTGCACATTCATTCATCAGTCTCGCAAAATCTCAAGCACACTAACATAATCTTCTTCCACTCATCGGCAAATACATCACAGTCCGAGTTTTGGACGAGAAGTCTATTGAGAGTGGTGAGGGTGCGCGGGAGCGGAGAATTGGCGCGAGCAGCTGTTCGACTAAGAGGCACAGAAAAAGTCTATGACTTCTACCGCGGACATAGTTATTCGGAAGATGGAGCCGAACAAGGAGGTTGTGCAAGTCAGGAGCGTCGATCGTACCACGAAGCACCTTACACACGGTGGCGAGCTGATCATACGCTCTTCTGGTTTGTAAAGAGTTGTAGCCAAGGCATCCTTGCAGAAACCTGGTTGGATACATAAATGGGTAATATCCGAACGCCCTTTTGTAAAGAAACCTGAGAAACGCCTTTTGCACCTTTTCCAGTAAAAGAGCGTACGTACTCTGATAGGGACTCCAGACGCAACTGCTTGCTTCAAGCTTACTGCGCACTAGAGCTCCGAACAAAAGCACGATAGAAAAACCGCAAGAAAAGAAAGATCTATCGTCAACTTGTGTTTGAAAATTGACTAGTTTTCCATCCAAAACATCAATTCTTGATGAAAGCTTGGTGTAGATTTCTTGCGGTTGTTTTCCAATTACAATGATCATTACATTCATTGAAATCATGCAAGCAGATTTCGTTCATGATTAAGTACTTATAGTGCGATCCTCTTGAGATTTACTGGGTCATTAGGAGAGAGGTTTCTAATCGAAAAAATATATACTACCTATATTCAAAAAGTTTTTATTTTGCTCGGATTTGAACTCGGGGCTGTCACTTGGCACCCGGTGTACTAACCAGCCAAAGGTTCGGTGTTGCAAATGGTTTTAGTGAAATAGTCTGTGTGATCCGACACATTATTTATTTTTTGCTACCGTCAACTTTTATTTTTTGCAAAAGCGACTGTTTGTTAATTGTGTATTTCGTCTAGATTGTATCATTTTATACTGCAATAGCTTGTTGTTGTAATTTTGTTTTGTAAGTTGAGTTAATGTAAGTTTACAGGTGATTTGCGCCGTGCAACCGCAGCGCCCTCTAAGCAGTACTTTACAATGAAATAAAAAAACTGGAATGAAACATCATCAAAATGTATGAAACAGCAAATTTTTCGACGAATGAAGATATGCAGTTGAATGCAATAAAAAATTAGTAAGCAGTAAGTATTACATTGAGAAAATGCTACATAGGTAACCCAGATAATGAAACTTACTAAATCAAAAATATGCAATCAGAAAAAATGAGCATTGGGTAGGTAACATACTTATACATTATTAGAAAAAAACAGTGTCCCTTACCACTAAATCTTTTAAGGGCAGATAGAATAGACGAGTGGGAATGGACGAATGAGACATGGTCACTTGAAGAAGTGACTTCACACAGATAAAAAAATTTAAAAATTGAATCGCATAGGTATTTGACTCTAGTCTCACAGCTCAGTTAGTAGTAGCTCCGTCGTCTGTGCTTTAGGTTGTGGGTTCGATCCCCACCAAGGACAACATTCGTATAATGAACATATATGTTTGTTCTCTATCTGGGTTTTATATTTTATTCTGATGTAATGTCTTTCTTATTGTTAGTAAATGTACTTACAAAAAAAGTATATTATGATTATTTTATCAGTGGGGACCAGCCCTATAATACAAGCTTTGCTTAGGTTGGGGCTTGATGTTATGTAAAAAAGTCCACAAATAATTATTTTATTACATCATCCAATCTGAAGAAGACTAGATCCAGTATGGAGTTTAACCATACACCTTTCAGTCCAGATTTCATGTAAACTGATCGTGTCGCGGCACCAGTCTTGATAAGACCACCGCTGGACTAAGACAGGGGTTTGCTATAGCCACTGCGCTTGGCAACAATAGTTTTGTAGTAGTAGTAGAGCTCTTTATGAAGAGTTCATCCGGGGAAGTACTACCACCATACCTATTTCTGTCGCCAAGCAGCTTGCTGTGTTCCGGTTTGAAGAGTGAGGGTGCCGGTGAAATTACAGGCACATGAGGCTTATATATCGTATGTCTCAAGTTGATGGACGCTTAGCAGTGCATCGTAGGACACGTTCTTAATGAGGCAATGCTTTGCTATAGATGATGGTAACCACTTAACATCAGGAAGGCCATCTGATTGTTTCATCAGCAAGTTATTTAAAAAAACGGATTGATGAATGTAGTATCGGTGGAAGGTAATGAAGGAGTTCTGTTCTAAGTCGGGACCGCCGCGGCCTTTCTTTAATTGATCAATTCTTATGCAATTATTACAATATTCCATAGGCTATGGTGACAGCTTTCCATCAGGTGGGCCGTATGCTTGTCTGTAAACTTAGTTGTTTAAAAAAATGCAAGGTGGATTATATACCAGATCCCATAATACTAGTTAGTTATATACTAGTTAGCATACCTTGATGTTTCCGAGGAACGCACTTCTGATGATACAGCCACCTCGCCACATGAGCGCGATACTGCCGTTGTTTAGATTCCATTGATTGGCCTGAAACAATTTTAAATTATCTTTATACAACAATAGATTACTGGAAATATGCAAAGCCATATTCATACAAACTTCGACCCCGCAACACTTCTCTAGGATTTTATTTCAGAAGTTTATTGAAGAATCCCTTGTTCCTATATCCTACGAGCGTCCGTAAGTAGTACTACGGGTCGTTGCCTGTCAAATAAACTCTCACCTCATTGACCAGTATATATATTAACCAATGAAATGAACGCTTATCCCACAAGCGACAACGATTCTTAGTAATATGTAGCAACGGATGGTTTTAAGATATTGGAACCGAACCTAAGATAGAAGACCCGAAAATCTAAGTTTGTATGACTAGATATTTATTTTTGAAATATTTGAGTGTACAATACTCTCGGACGGTGAAAGAAAACTTTGTGATCACGGCTTACCCCCACGGTGGCGAGTCTACGATGTATCCTTTGGATAAGGGGTAGGTGCTGGACAAACCTAGAGTTGGTATCTAAATAAAACCCCTCATGTAGAACAGCGTCGTATATAAACTACCTCAGGGACTTGGGTTTGGAACAGTTAATGAAGGTGTGTGTTTTGTATGGCATATGTAAGTATCCTATTTTGGCGCTGAATTTTCTTGTACCCCAACGGTATGGCTATTCTGGAGAGGGCTAGGAATCCAGATCAGCCTGAATAAGTCCACTGTTGGACTTAGCCATATTTTGTAGGATTTGCCTAGTGACTACACCACACTTGGTGACCGCAGTGTTGGTGTTTTTTTTTATACAAATGCTGTTGGAATAAGCGTATGGCCCACCTGATGTTAAGTGGTTACAATCGCCTATAGCAAAGCATTGCCTTGTAGGAACGTTGCCGTTAGGAACGTTACCTACAATACACTACTCTGCGTCCATCAACCTGAGGTATACAGGTGTTAAGCCTCGTGTGCCTGTAATTACACCGGCACCCACACCTTTCAAACCGGAACACAGCAAGCTGCTTGGCAGCAGAAATAGGCATGGTGGTAGTACTTCCTCGGACGAACCTTTCACTAAGAGCTCTACTACTACTTATACGAATCCTTTACGAAAGATGAGTGTGAACAAACCAACATTCACAAATAGTGTGATAAACTTGTCTAAGGTAGAGGTATCTTCAAATAATGGTTTTGGCTAGATTTAACGGACAGTTTATTTAGTCGAAAGTCATCAATGTTTATCACCTTGAACTCGACCTTTGGATAAATAAACAAGCCAAGGTTACGATCATGCATCACGCGTACTACGGAATTATCTGACTACAAGATTATTATCTACCCTAGTGCACCCGCCCTGACAACTCACTGGTTGTATATTGTGTTATATTGTATTCTAAGTACGTATTTTACAAAAAAAAAGTATGAATGAATGAATGAAAAATACTTTATTGTACACACACCAGACACTAGTAAAATAAAACAAAATAAAAGAACAGTTACAAAATGGAAGGTACAATGGGCGGCCTTATCGCTTAGTAGCGATCTCTTCCAGGCAAGTACCTACATAAGTATTCTATGCTTCTAAGTACAAGCTATGCTTAGTTTGGGGCTAGATGATGTGTCAAAATATCCTCAAATATGTATTTATTATTATTATACACGTTGCTAGAAGAGATTGCAATATCCGCCTTTTTGCATGAGTCCGTAAGTATGTTAGTCATCATCATCATCATCAGCCTACGGAAGTCCACGGCTGGACATAGGCCTCTCCCACACGATTCCAGGAAGAACGATTCTGAGTAGTAGTAGTAGTATATTAGTATTACATAGAAAATGTAAAAGAAACAGTGAAGACAACTCACCGAAGCAGCTTCTCTCAACAGCATGAAGCCTTGCGCGTAAGAGATGAGCTTGCTGGCGTAAAGTGCTTTGCGCAGATGCTCCAGGAATTCCTTCTTGTCTCCGCGGAACTTACCGCTAGGGCCGGCCAGTACACGGCTTGCCTGTACGCGCTCCTCTGCAAAAAGAATCCAAAGGACCCTTTAAGTTTTGACGCTTATACATACACTCCTTTATAAAGCCATAATTGACGAAACAAAATGATAGTAATGATAGATAAACGATTCGCCATCATTTTAATTCTATTTGTAAGAATACCCTCACAACTAAAATTAAATTTATGGTAAGACTGCTGCAACTTCTGCCTGCTTCACAATTTGGTAGTAATTCGACTATTTGGGCTGTAGATTGTAGGTTCGATTCCCACCAAGTAATATTTGCAACACAGAAGGTCTGCGTAACTGTGTTCTATCGTTCTTATAGTTCAAACTTTGCTTAGTTTCAGGTTAAGTGGTCAAATATCCGCCAATGAAAGACAAAGGGCAAGACGCCTCACGTTCCGTTTCCTGATGGACCGGCGACAGAATAGAATAGAAAATTATTTATTTGACACATTTACACTGATACAGATACACCACAAATACATTAAACATAAAGAAATTAGGCTAGACAGATGGGCACAGTAGGCATAACAAATAAAATAACAAATATCATTGATTGCGGTAAGTCAGTGGATGAAGTAGGCTCAACGTTGTTGGCATGTCCTGCAGTGGATGTCTCGACCTGAGTAGCGGTTATGACCTGATTTAATTACCTTTGATGGCGGACAGGCAGCGAGCGAAGACAGCTTCTCCTATTAGCGTGACAGGAACGCCATACTCCAAAGCGGCGATGCCAGTCCACTTGCCTGTGCCCTTCTGGCCGGCTGTGTCGCGGATCTTCGGCAGTAGGTATTTGCCTACAAAAATCAACAAACTATTTAAAATACATTCCCCTCCATCTACATCAAACACACACACTAAACATCTTGTTTTATTATTTTATTTTTCTTCTTTTTTCGTATTATGATACGTACGCCTATTAATATTCAAAATTATAACTAATATATTATGAATTTAGTACTATAGTGAAGATTCCTCAGTCAGAGCTTATCTTTTTCTATGTATATACTATGTATGTTTTATATAAGAGTATTTGCCTTGACTGACATAATAGACATAATGCACAGCCTAAATTCGCTGGGTGTAGAGACTTGAAATTTGCAGGGTATGGAAAATCCCCTAAAATTTAAGGAGGCCTCTGTCCAGCAGTGCGTTTAAAGCTATACTGAAAGTATCTTATGCTTACCATCTGCGTCCTTGTATTTGAGAATATCACGCGTGATCTCGATCAGGAACGAGTCTAGATCCCCCTTGTTCCAATCCTCAAACACTTGCGCCATTTCACCTTGTTCTAGACCTGTCAACAAGTTACTAAGATTACTGAGACATCACTGACTACATTAGATTTCAACCTGGTCGTGTCAATCTACAAATGGTATTCTTCGAAACAGACATTTGAGACACACTCAATTTTGACAATCAAATTCTAGATTAAATCTCGTCAGCTCCAAAAAATACGAGACTCAGGACTTAAGTTAAGAAGTTCTTGGAATTGTAAACGTTACTATATCATTTTGGCCGCGAAAATGCGAAAACTTGCCTCGTACCACGAACGTGTGAAATCGACGGGTGATTCTCGCACTCGATAATCACATAAATAAATAAATATTTGTGGTCATTTGTACAGAACATCATCCAGTCCCAAACTAAGCATAGCTTGTACTTTAGGAACCAGATACACTACGGGTCTGCTGTCTCTGCCTATCTCATACAAAATGTCTGGTACATGTCGACGTCGGTCCACTCGGTCGGTCGTGTTGTATCTAGTGTGATTATGTCTCTAGTCAAGCAGCGATGCGGACTGCGAGAGGATTCATCAGGTTACAAGTGGTTCGATGATGCATTGGCACTATGCTGAGTGCAGGAACATCTGTAGGTTTTTATTAACAAATTCTGTTAGTTTTTTTATTTTTGTTTTATTTTTAGGCTACAGCTGGCCGGCTGGTATTTTTAGGCTGGCTACAAGCATGTGGCCTACCTGATGTTAAGTGGTAACCATCACTTATAATTCAAATCACTTGCAATTAATTATTAATTGCATTGTATGTTACGCACGTTAGTTTAGAAAAATAAGCAGCCGACTTGACACCGCTGTATTACTGAGTTTGTGGTTAATTCAATTTACCTAGCACATCCTTCATGAGGTTGTAGGCCTCGCAGATAAGCTGCATGTCGCCGTATTCGATGCCGTTGTGAACCATCTTCACGAAGTGTCCCGCGCCGTCCTCGCCGACCCAGTCGCAACACGGCTCGCCGTTCGCTTTAGCGCAGATCGCCTGACACAACAATTATTACTTTACTATACATTCCCTGAAGTGGAGATGGGCAGGACATGTGACATGTGGGAAGAAGGAATGACGGATAACAGCGATTACCGAATGGTGGCCGAGATACACCGACCACGAGGCCGACGGTCGGATGATATTTTATTTCTTTATTTTTATTATTTTATTATTATTAATGGCACAAGGCCGGAGAAAATGTTGTTTTAAGAGGCCTATACCCAGCAGTGGCAGCACATTCCCTGAAAATAATGTTTTTCTATGGAGGTGAAATCGAATAAACGGCTTATCTTTGGCCTAGCAGTCTTTTACTAAGAACTCTACTATGTACTACGTGAGGTATTCAACCAATGACAACGCAAAAATTCCAAATCATAACTTGGTTTAAGACTAGAATTTAAGCAGCCGCCTAGCAAGCATGAGAAGTGAAAAAGTTAAAAAGACTATAAGATATACCACGGCATTACTGGCATAAAATAAACTTACTCTTAGATCAAACCAATATTTTTTTTTGTGGCATGTTAACCTAAAGTATTTCTGTACTAAGTCATACTATTAATTTATAAATAAGGATCATAAAAAAAACAAACTGGTAGGTTTCCTGCCTGTTCTTTAAGGCTTGGAAACGTGGGACTAACTTTGTTCCTAGACACAAAATCATGAAGCAGATGATTTATTGGAATGATTTGTAAGAGATATAAACATAAGACCTTTAACCCTACGGTGCCAGTGGGACGATACGGACTTAAATAAATAAACATACTAATCAAGTATATGTAGAACAAAGTCAAACCACAATTATTATGTTAATAATTACGCAAGCGTTGTTACATTGACCTCTAGATGTAACAGTGCTAAGGCTAAATGAAAGTTATATAGTGAGTAACGTGACTTGTTTTATCATAGCGTTTTTGTTGATACTTTTAAGTTGGCAGTCACTGGCACAGTACAGTAGGCAATACCTCAGCCTTCTGTATAAGTTGTGGGTTCAATTGGTATGGTACATAAATAATTAAATATTGACACACATTTGACACTACGCCATGTGACCCCAAACTAAGTAATGGTTGTATTGAAGAAACCAGATGATTGACACAATAATTATATACCTACGTTTTTTTGTAAATACAGATTAATGTTGATCTGATCACACAAATGTTTGTCCTTGGTGGGGATCGAACCTACAGTAGAGAAGGCAGAGCTAATACTAACTGAGCTGTGAGGACAGTAACATCTATGTATCTCTATAAGCTTCATCATCATCATCAACAGCCCGTAGAAGTCCACTGCTGGACATATGTCTCCTCTATACCTTTTTTATCCACCGACCTCCCGTGATCTTAATAATGTTGTTGGTCCATCGTTTGGAAGGGCGTCCTACGCTTGGTTTTTCGGTTCTTTTATGCCCCAGCGGTCGTCGGCTCAACTTTAAATTAACCTAGTTTATACTCATTTATAAGTTATATCGATAACCATGACAATGGAAGTATTTTATTACTTAACTAAAATAGCAAATGAATAGCAATAGCAAATAAAACCTTAACAAACAGGATTTTCTACAGACTAATGATATATTGTAAGAAGACTGCTATAAGCATTTTTCATCCTTATCTTTAATTTATAGAGATCCTTGTCATGGGTTATTACTCAAATAGGTTACCTGGAAGATGGGTTTGATATGCTGCCAGGCCGCCTTATGACCGCCAGGCATCAGGGACGGCCCGTACCTAGCTCCATCTTCACCACCACTCACCTTGCAAAACAACACACAGTTTATCATAATGTTCATATACCACTGCTTCTCATCATCATCATCGGCCTGAGAAAGTGACAAGTTGTGCAATTCATATAATCATATAACCTATCTCTTTTTTTTGGGGTTCCGTACCCAAAAAGTTGAAATTTTCACAAATTATGTATTTCTGTTGCCGCTACAACAATATACAGCAAACGTGTTTCTTTTGCCGTTTTTATTATTATAGATAATGGTACGGAACCATATGTGTCTGACTTACATAAACTCAATATATAGCCTGAAAAGCTTTTTGTAAGAATGTACTAGAAAAATGCTGAAATTCCACCGCATTTTTTTAAATTTTATGACCACTTTCTAGTAAATCTAGAATCTACAGGATTTGCTAATAGACTACTTGACTTACGCCCATTCCAATGTAAAGAATCCCAGTAGGGACCAATTCTTTGCACCATTTTTGAGTGTCGGTATACTGTGAGTTTCCGCCGTCGATGATAATATCACCCTTGTCTAGGAGTGGGATCAACTTCTTTACAAATTCATCCACCGCTGAGCCCGCTGTAAAAAAATAAGTATGGAGTTAGACCTATTTATAACATTTTAATACTAAGTACAATAAGATCATTCTAAGTGATCCCTGGACACTACTGAATAAATTATTTTAAAATTTCTTCTTCTTCTTTAAATTTAAGAGCCTAGCTCTTGTCAAGGGTTTGGTGCAATTTTCTCCATTTCACTCTTTTTAGTGCGGCCTCCTTGACCTCTTTGTACGACATGACAGCCACCTTCTCCTAAATTTCATCAAAACAAAGTAATTTATTGAGTAATATGGTTTGTACAGTTACTGTGATGAAACAACTCAGGCTGTATTACATATCTTTGTTGCAATCAGCTTAAAGGACAATGGGCAAATTGGGACCACCCTCCAATAGCAATAAAATGTATATCGTTGGATAGGTCTACTCAACCGGAACAACTATTGCTATGACAGTTTTGTTGTTGCAACTGTCTGTTCAAAGATATAAGACTTATAAGTTCTGAACATTGCTGGTTCATTGAAACCCGCAATGAATCGCATGCATACTAATATAATCGGTCTCAAGGTTAAACAAGTCGGTACGTTGTCCATGCAAACGCTGTAAGCGTTTAATGTCTACTATTTACTAACGTGCGTCCGAAGTTAAGTTTGATACTGAATTATCTTGCCGTTATCTAGGCTCGTTACCCTATATGCTACAGTAAAATCAGATTACCTTGAAAGTTACAAGCGTCGTACTAAATCTTAAGTAGACATTAAACGCTTACAGCGTTTGTATGGACAACGTACCGACTTGTTTAACCTTAACGGCTACCAGTTCGACGTCATCTTAGAGCAAACTCCATCACTGGGCGAGAGATGTAATGATCCAAGAACTGCGTTAGCCATATAGTGAATGCCTAAGAAATAAATACGTCACACAACACTGAGGACTGGATCATATAGATAGAGAAAATATTTTGGCTAAAAACCTAACAATTCCAAAAGACCTCTTTGGGAATGAAGAAAATGATTCTGATATGTGATGGAACTTACATTTATATAAACTTTTTATTCCAACGATTGTCATATAGTTTACACAAGTTCCAAAACTTATTAAAACCGTTTTTGATCGGTGCATCAGATTGCTACATCATTGATGTTATGGGACCATTCGCTGCCACAAAAACTGACGCGAAAATCATGCTTATCTGGAAGGCGAACGATGGGCACATGTGCACACATTATATCAATAATCTGGTATTTAGGGCATGCGATTCATGAAGGCTTAAATGCACCAGTAATGTTTTCAAATGACGTCACTATAGATAACCCATAAGAAACGTCGTCGCGGTCGGACACGAATTGTTTATGAATCCTAAATACCAGAATAAAGACCCTATAACAGTTTTAACAATGTTTTTTTAATGTTACTGTATTAATAAATCATTATTATAATATAAATATTTTATTTATTTTAACACTTTATCAAAACTTATATGTCTTAAATCTTCGAACGGACAGTTGTAACAGCAAAACTGTCATAGCAATAGTTGTTCCGGTTGAGTAGACCTATCCAACGACATACATTTTATTGCTATTGGAGGGTGGTCCCAGGTTCCATACATTTTTGCCCATTGTCCTTTAAAACCAGTAAGTGAACCAAGTTAAACAATGGATATGGGATTACCTCATAGCTGCAGTTACTAAAAAAAATTGATTGCAAGTGTTTCTATTTTATGTAAGGAGAGTGAAGGGCCTGTTATCCACCTAGCTTGGTCAATGTGAATGACTGAAATGAGGGAACTTCCAATGAGTTTTTGAGCTTTAAATACAACCCTTTTTGTGAAAGAGTCCCTCTGGAGTACTACCACCATACTTATTTCGACCGCAATGATGCTTCCATTGCTGTGTTTTGGTTTAACATAACATAGTTTAACATGGACGCCATCATACACTGTTGCAATTATAGGCACATGTACTTAACACCTTTGTATCAAGAGTGTTGAACAGAGTGCAATGTCACACAGAGTACGAGGTGCACTATTTAGAAATGCAATTGTTGCTTGCACTATGAAAGAGAGTAACTTTTATAAAAAAGGCTACTGTTACCTTTCACTAACAGCATGACTTTTCTAGGTTTCTTTAGTTTGGTGACCATCTCTTCCAGTGATTTTGCTCCAGTAATTTTAGTTCCCTTAGCTTCGTTTTCTAAGAAGTGTTCCATCTGTCAAGGTCATATAAAAATTGACTAACAGATAGGTAGGTTAAACCTTTCTTTCTCTAATTTATAAATGCAAAAGTTTTGATACCTATTTGGATGGAAGATTTTTAAATTAACCACCATACTTAAAAAAGTTATTAAAATTTTACTTAAACATAATCGTTATGTCTGTCATTAGGTACCTATTTAAAAGAGACTGTAATCAATTAAGCATTGATTATTTTTACTTTAAAAAATATTAATTTATGACTCTTATAAGGACATAAATGAATATATTTTCATGGACTTTTCTAGGCCATAAATGAATATTACCTTAGCAACAGTTCTGTTGTAAGCACAAACAACAAATCCTTGGTCATCCAGGTTCAGTATTAGGTTCTGGCCCATTACCGCCAGACCGATGAGAGCAATATCAGCTACTGGTCTAGATGAAACCAAACAAACTCTTTATTTTATATTAGGTAAGTACATGAATACTGGTGTTAAATTGTTGAGTCAAGGCAAATCTAGAAATATAACATGAAGACTTTATGATGGTACTCAGTCTGCGATGATATAGGTAGAAAGCTGTATGTAGGTTAGCTGTTGTTAAATAGATAAAGTCAAGGCCACCATGGTCTGTTCTGTCGCTGCAGTGCAGGTCGCCAACTCCGCCATGCTAGCCTCAACGACATAAAACGTACGGCTTTCGCCACTGTCAATGTACTGGCCATCCTTGAGCCGAATGGCATCAATGGCACGTGACGATAGAAAGAGACTTGACTTGATACCCTGGAGTCGAGGTAGGCCTTTGGTGTGGGACGCTACTCACGCTACTTGTGTAGAATACATGTCATATTTCAGCTTTTTGGTGTAGAAACGTTAGGACCATGAGGTGCAGAAGCTCAGCTTTTATTTAAAGAGCTAGCCAAGAGGCTGGTGGATGTGACTAACGACTAAAGGGCAGAAAGCCTTTTGAGCACACTTCTTGCAGTCAGTCTTTTAAATTCTGTTTTCTACCTATAGCAAAGACCTGCAGTTAGAAAACAGTTATTTTATAATGTGTAGGTAGGTTAAATATTTGTGTAAAATAATGAAAAACTCATACTTCACACAATACAATTTACAAAAAACAGAGAGAAGTTGACCGATTCATTTATTTTATTACTTATTAAGGATAAGTGTAGATCATTTCCTGAAGTTAGTAGGTAAGTACTTAAATAGTTACAGAACTAAAAGTAGGTATTATGTAAGTAATATCAAACAAAATAGTGCCTAGGTAGTTAAAACCAAGTAGGTACTTACTTAGGCATATCACCTTGAAACAACCTTGTTTGCTTAGACACTTGAAGTTTTAGGTTAGGTACATGTAACAAGTACCTAAGGTACCTACCACTGTGCTCAGAAGTTCAAATGTTACAGATTAAATGCTAGCAGATATCACAACCAAAACACCTACACAATAAGGTACTTTATGGCTGTTACTACGACATGGGGTCCTAATATTAATGCCTAACTTTGCTAGATTTAATTTCTTGGTTTAAGTAATTTTTCATAGGTACCTAGGTAATACATAAGTAAACCTAATTATTGCAGGTACCTAGGTACATACCTATTTACGAACTAGTATCACATATACCTACTTTTTAAAGTCCTAAGTACCTATTAGGTATCTATGTAGGTAAGTACTTAATAAACTATGCTAGATAAATTAATTTCTCTAAAAATATATTTAACTTACTGTGCCATTTTGAATGTATCACGTTGAATGAAAATTTAATTGTAAATATTACAAAACACGTGAGTTTGGATTGTAATTTTATAAAAATACAAAAAGCTAATTAGAATCTGCACCGGACTGCACAGACAGAACACAGAATACTTTGTATAATGCAGTCTATAAAAAAGTACTCTGTGGTATAATGTTTAGTTATAGAGCGTTTCATCGGATAGTTCCTATGCCGTAATGTTGGCACCCCTGTCTATCAATAATGTCAACACGCTAGTCGTATCTCCAGGTTTTTTAAGGTTTTAGTAGAATTTCGGTGAAAAATTATACCTAAAACATTAAAGAGTGGTGAAAAGAGTGATGATGTTGAAGGTGAAGAACTTTTGTGAAAGAGAAAAACGTAACGAGGCCCCATAAGATGTGTACAAGCTCGGGTTGCCGCCAATACAGGTTAGTAAAAAGGGTTACCAGCATCAGTTTAGTTAGGCCCTTCATCTATACTAAACTCAAAATAGGTTTTTTGTATTTACTGTTATGCTATCTCCTCCCGATGTTTTAAATACAGTAAGTAAAAGTACTGACAATAGTCAGAGTCAGAAATACCTATATAGATTATACATGTACCTACAGCGTTCTCTAGAGTTATCTCCCCAAATAGAAATAAAATAGAAAATAGAAACACTATACTTTAATTTAAATTTGCCTAGTTAATATATTTTTATAGAGGTTTTCTGGTGCGCTTTCCTTTACACTAATGATATAAAAATCAAGGGTTTGCCTATAATGACACTACTGAAACGAATTTAAGCGCTTGACTGATGTCAAACCAACGAAAAAAATAAGTAAATAATAAACATTAAATTTTGTTCTAGGAATATCTGAAAAAAACAGTATCGAAAATCACCAAAGAAAGTGAGGTGGCAGCTTCAACTTCGAAAAAAATTACAACACCGCGCAAAAGTGGTCCTCGAAGAAGAACTCACGAACTGGATGACTTCGAACGTTGTGCTACTATAAGACGTAAAATACATGAATTATTTATACCGTAATTATTACCTACTGAATAAATGATTTTTGACTTTGACTTTGAATAAAAATAAAATTCCATTTTATTTCTCATTGAACTTATAATTTTAAATTCCCTGCTTTCTTTCAAATATATTATTGATATGAACTAGCTGTTCCCGCGACTTCATACGTCGTGTTTTAATAGGACTTTCATATATGTACATGACTTTTACAACGGTTATGGCTATGAATGGTATCTTATTCGTATAACAGGTAATAAGTTGTAATGTGGATGAAATTTTGAAAACGGACAAGCTTATAACTTACCTACATTAATATAATTTTTAGCTAAATGTTCGAAAGAGGAGATCGTAAATGTCATTACCTAAGGCGCATGCGAAGTCGCGGGTACATAGATACATGATTTTCCTGATTTTATGGTAGCACAGAATGGGTAATAATGACAACACTTATTTTCACTATTACCAACATGACGGCATAGGAACTATAAGATGAAACGCACTATACATTGGCAGTAGAATATTGGCTGGCACTGCGCTCGAGTCCGTTTAATGTACAACCATGGAATACACAGTCCAAAAAATCACAGCCAGGAATGCGCGCAGGCAGGAATACGCAGCCTGGAAAACGCACCCAAAATGTACCACGTGTACATTCCCAACACGTGCTGAGAATGTAGTAGTGAAGTATATTTATTAAATGTGAACCTATTCACGTTTTTATGAAGTTTCAATAACTAGGACTTTTTTTACATTTACTGAATAAGTCTTGATGGGCGATGACCCGTGCACCCACTGGCTCACCCACCGGTGGGTGTAGGGCACAGAGTACTTTTTTATAGACTGAAAGTGTAGGGGTAATTCCTGTTTACCCGTGTACCTACCCAATGTAGGTATTTTGAAGATATAAAAACTATTTTGTCACCAGGGTCTGACAATCAGCACCTCCTGAGAACATAATACCAATAGGTGTTATAGTCTATAAAAAAGTACTCTGTGGGTGGGGTGGTGTTATGTTAGACATTAGGTTAGACCATAGAATTATCCATATTCTTAGGGTTAGACATCTCTCAGTCCCAGTACTTAGACACTTATACCTCATTTACATTCAGCCCCTGCCGCTGCCCCTCGCGCTGCCGGCAATAATTCCCTAAATACTGCTGCAGCAGGATCGAGAGGAGTGTGTGTTTACATACTGCCCTACCACTCACTTCGCTTTCAAGTTTCGGCAATGGCAGACGTCGAAATAATTACAGCGCCCGCGCTGTCTCTTTTTGCGATACATAATTATGTTCGATATTTAAAAAGATATCGAATACAAAAAAAGAATGTTCGTCGTAGACGATGGTGGATGATATCTATCCATCGAAATAACCCTTAATAAATAGCAATAACCCTTCGATATCTAGCGACGAAGTCTACACTACTTATTCAAAGTCTTTCTCCTCCAGGCGCTCGGCGAGTACCTACTGAGCGTCGGAGCAGAATGTAAACACGCACTGCCGCTCGCGCTGCCGGTCCTTTGACTTCCGCACGAAAAACCGCTATTTTGGGGAGCGCCGGGCAGCGCGAGTGGCAATGGCAGTGGCATGAGAAGTATCGCGTTTACACACTCGTCCTGCCCACTTCCCTGCTCACTACGGCTGAATGTAAATGCGGCATTAGACACTCTCTCTCCACCCACATGGAGGGGATTTATTTCTAGCAGTGACATTAATAACTGATGCCGATAGAGGGTACTTACGATAGGTTTAGTTATAGTAGGTATGTTTTTTTTTTATATATTAAGTACTTACTATAAATAATAGGTAAACATTTATAATGTAGGTATATGAGTGTATATCATCATCAGCCTAGAGAAGTTCACAGCTGGACATAGGCCTCCCCAAACGATTTTGAAGAGCCCTTCTCCCACGATTTATGCAAGGTCAATGTTCATATTTTTCTTTGACAGAGCGGAGAGTACCTTTTTTTTTTTATACAACGTGCTGATGAAACAAGCAGATGTCCCACCTGATGTTAAGTGGTTACCATCACCTATAACAAAGCATTGCCTCGTACGTAGGTCACGCTCGTTAGGAACGTCAGCATACAGGCATACAGGTGTTAAGCCTCATGTGCCTGTAATTACACCGGCACCCACACCCTTCAAACCGGAACACAGCAAGCTGCTTGGCGGCAGAAATAGGCATGGTGGTAGTACTGCCCCGGACGAGCCCTTCACTAAGAGCTCTACTACTACTCCTACCTACCTATATTATAAGAAGTAGATACAGATAGGTACCTGAAATCAATGTTTTATTTTATAAGTTTTCTTATCATGCTACTTACCTAAATATATTTTTATTTCACTTTTTCCGTATATCAAGATGTATTTTTCTTAACTTGTATGTACCTACCTATATATGTGTGCCGTTTAGATGACGAGTTTTTGAGGCAAGACTTAAGTATATGGTGGTCAAATAAAATAATCTCCATAATTTGAAAAGGGAGTTTTTTTAATAGACAAATCTGTTACTAACGGCTGGATTTTAATCCACCTTAGAATCAGAAGTCCCGCTTTCTTCGCCTTCTTCGCTCCCACTAGGCAACCGGTGCTAAATAAGTTACAAGGTACCTATACCTAACAAGGGTAAAGGGAAGGGACAGGATGGGTATTAAGTTTAAGTAATATTATTTATTTATTTTATTATTATTATTTCACGTCACACAGTCAAGAGGTGGACCAAACAGACCACACAATGGAAGGGACCAGCCAGTAAAAGGAATGTTGGCAGACCTCATAGACGGTGGACTGATGATGTTATCCAAATAGCTGGGGAAGACTGGATGAAGGTAGGGAGCAGACAGGGAATCGTGGCAGAAAATGGAGGAGGCCTTCACCCAAGAAGGGATCTATTTCTCCAACCAAGATAGAATAAGTTTAAATTAGATAAAAATGTAACTTAGTTTAGAGATTTGGAGTCAATAAAAAGGCTTTATTATTATTTATATTACTTGGCTTTATTATTATTATTTTTTTTTTTTTATTTGTTATTTTAATTATAACTAGCTAGTATTATTATCTTATAAATCAAAATTAATAGCTGTTCTTAGTTAGTTCGTGGTCTCTTACACAAGCTCAGATTCGTGCAAAGGCCTATGGAGAGAGCTATGCTGAGTTTCACTGCGAGATAGAATAAGAAATGAGGAAATCCGTAGAAGAACCAAGGTCACCGACATAGCTTTCAGAATCAGCACGTTGAAGTGACAATGAACAGGCCATATACTTAGCTCGTAGAGCCGACAACCGCTGAGGATTAAAGGTTCTCGAATGGTGACCGTAAACCGAAAAACGAAGCGTAGGATGTCCTCCTACCCGACGGACTGACCACATTGTTAGGACCGCGGGAAGTCGGATGGCTGGAAACGTGTGGGGGAGACCTATGTAAAGCAGTGGACAGGTGGTTGATGATGATCAATACTTTTAAAGGCACCCCATTTGCCGTAATAGAGCTAAGTATATGGTAGTAACGGCTTTTAAAAATATAGATAGATTAGGAAAATACTAAAGCAGATTTTGGCAGCCGTTTTCTTATTTTTTGTAGAATATAGAAGGTATAGAAGGTAAGAATAGAGTATAGAAGGTAAAGGTGCACCTATTTTAGTCCTCAGTCAAATATTACAAGCCATTTTCTTGTTCAAACTTACATTCTAACTAAAACAATTCAATTTATTACCTACAACAATTAAAATTATAACAAGTTATCCGAAACTGTTTCACACCACAAGTTTCTTCCAAAAAGCTCAAATATTTTTACAAGCCAAGGACAACAATACGGATCGATGATGTTGAGCAGCCATGATGATTCTTTGGGCGATGAAGTGTGGACGCACCCCGTACTGGTCCAGAGGTGCTTCGTACTCGTAAGTATCGTCGCCTACTATACGAACAGCGCATCGAAGAACGGCACACGTGTTATATAGGCTCGTTGATGCCTTCTTCCCAACGGCTCTGTATCTGCAAACCGATTTCATACCTTACTATTATAATAATAAATAGGGAATAGGTGTAATGTAGTTTAGCCGTGCGTCTATGGCACTAGTAGGTACTGGCATAGAACACGACCCTTCCATCACATTTCGCAAATAACGTAAAAGGCGACTATGGGATGGGTAGTAATATCTCCAGAGACTGACCACTGACTGTGACACTGCGGTCAACAATCTGCTTGCTAAGCGCCAAAACAAACATAGGTACATGTTCGTTCGATCATGCTGTCAGTAGCCGTAGTTGAACGTATTATCTATGTTTAGTTGTTATAAGCTCGTACCTATATGATACTTAGGGACAACTCGTGATGGCCACCCCAACCTCCGGCATAACTCCCTAGACCCGTGACCTCTAAGGATGTCCGGGACTACCGCTTCCGAGCACTCGACGTAGGTATGCAATTACCTACTCACGTAAAACAAAGTTCAAAACAAAATACGCTTTGCCATGGGCACGAACGTCGTGAGGTCTAAAGTTAGAAAAGCAGATGTTTATGTTTTTTCACATTAGGATTTGCAGTTATTTTATAGCTTAGGCTAAGTAAGGTTCCTTTTATATTTGGTAGGTACGTAAAATAATCAGCAAACTGATAAACCGCAAAATTTAAATGTATAATGCACGATAGCAATCTTGGTGTCATTTTTGACAGTTAGCAATCGTGCCATTGGGGGGCATTGGGGGGCCCATATACCATTAGGGGGCAGGACGCCCTTGAACTGTTTTAAACAAAAGTGGGTGATGGAGGTGTTTCTTATTATGGGGTGGTTTAAGAATATCGGAAATCCAAATAGCTAAAAACGGTCGTATTGGGAAATTTTCAAATAAAACCGTTGGTGTACCAGGCTTACATTGGGCAACGCTCCACGTGCTTCATCATATCCTTCTTCTCCAGCAGCAGCACAGCACTCCTAACTGCTGCACATGCTAAGACCGACGGGTACTCCTCACATAGTTGCTTTTCCACCAGCAGTCCTGTCATGTAAATAAAGGTGGCTGCCACTTCTATTTCCCCACGGTGAGTGCTACCGCACCACGAGGCTATGTAGGTAATGAACTCGTGAGGTATCACAGGCTGAACGGGAAAGCCCTGAAATATCGATTTTTTTTTAAATATCAGCCTAAATTTTTTTTGGATTTTTTATCCAAAAAAAATTTAGGCTGATATTTAAAAAAAAATCGATATTTTCTCCTAATTTTCTCTTTTCTTCGGCTTCGGCTAAATCAGATTTACGTAATTTATTGAACACTAAATTAAATTACCTATTATCTAGGCTCATCGTTACCATAGCACTGCTGCGAAGGGAAAACCCATTACAAATAAGCTATTATTGCGTTGAGAACTAAATTGGCATCAGTGGGGTGAGCACGCATAAAGTTCGACATTTTTAGAGTAAAGCGTATCAGAATCAGAATAATCTTTATTGTAAACTGTCGAAAGTATTAGATGGTAAGAATATAATTATTATAGTACTAGCTGACCGGTGCCCACTTCGTTGGGCGGTAAACATGTTTACTTACAAATCTTAACTGAAGTAGTACTCGATGTCACCAACAGATGGCGTTAATACGGCATAAAATAGCGGCCGTTCGCAGTTTCGCCAGCGTGGTAGGTTATATCAGTTCCCGTTATTTTTTCGGGATAAAAAGTAGCCTAAGTTACTCCTTGTTACATTAGCTATCTGCCAGTGAAAGTCCCGTCGAAATCGGTCCAGCCGTTCCAGAGATTACACGGAACAAACAGACAGACAGACAGACAAAAATTTAAAAAAATGCTATTTTGGTATATGTATCGTATATACATTCCTATGCATGTAGTAAAAAGCGTTATTTTAATATTACAAACAGACACTTCAATTTTATTTATTTGTATAGATTTTGTCATAAAACTATGTTACATTATGAAGTAATGTCCTTTTTATAAAACACCTGCGTAGGGAGCCGACCTCGCGTCAGAGCCGCGCGGGTACCTAACTCATAGATCTAAACTACTCCCCTGCACGCGCACTCCCAACTTGGTGACGCTCACTTCGCAACGGGCCGTGCAGCAGAAAACGTAATATTTTAATTTCGCCATAACTTCAAAACCAAACGTCCAATTCTAATCATTTAAAGACCAAATATTATCTACATGAACTGTACTTAGTGATAAAATAATTTATTTCGATAAGGATTAATAGTATGAGTAAAATAAATGCGTTTAAATGTAGTCCAAAAAAAATTGAAGATTTTTAAATAAAAAAATGGTTGTTGTGCCTCACTCGACATAGATAGGTATAGTGTGTCGCTGACTTTTTTGTAGATATTTATAAGATCTACAATTATGTAGAACATTTTATGGTTCTATCTTTTATAGTTTAGGCAGCGTACGCAAAATAAGTAACTTTTCTGGTTGATTTTTTACACCTTGTGTCTGAAAAACCCAAATATTTTACGGAACGCTATTTTTTTCCAAAATAAAATATAGCCTATGTTACTCAGTGATAATGTAGCTTTCTAATGAAAAAAGAATGATTAAAATCGGTCCAGTACTTTTTGAGTTTATTCATAACATACAAAAATACAAAAATACAAATCTTTCCTGTTTATAATATTAGTGTAGATTATTAAGCCCCTTGTGTGACTTCCACACCAGAGAGAATATGAATGTGTAGTAGAAGATCGCTTACCAATTTTTGTAGAACTGCCTTTTCTACTGCCACTAGTTCCTTCTGAGTGAACGCGTTGTCGGAGCAATTGACTAGCATTGCTGCTGATACTTTCGGACCTGGGTACAGCTTCAGGGCTATCCAGAAACAAGCTGCGGCAACCACCCGGAGCTTATCGAGCTGAACGTGACTAGTTCCGAGAAATGAGTCGAGATACCAGCACGCTGATTGAATTACAGCTGGATTACCGAGAGGTTTCTAAAAGTTTATTCATTTTAATTTTACTGTTGACCCGTTTGTATAGACCACATATCTAAGTACATACATCAAAATTATGAGAATCTTTATCTAACTGACTGACTGACAAATAGACAACGCATAGCCTAAGCCATTGGTCGTAGACTTAAAATTTTTAGAGTACCTAGGTACTTATACTCGTTTTGGTGCGTAGAGGTGTATTAACAGAAGGATTTCCGTTATTTAACCCCTAAACAGGTGCAGCAGGGGTTGAAATTTTTATGAAAATAACTTCACGTAGACGAAGTCGCGCGCGTTTCGGTAGTATTGATATAAAACTTTCTCAGAACTTCTGCTGTTTTTTTTGTGATGAACCCGTTCAAACAGGTATAAGTGGCACGGAACTTCACTATCTATTTGGTTTCTCAAAGAAAATCTACACACCGCCACTAGTACTAACATACTAACATTTACTCTCATGAGCCAGTTGATAACGCAAGCTCTCATCTTCCCGGGTATGGTCGGAACGGCTAGTGGTTTCCGTTCCACTTTCAGCAGGTAATCAAGCATGAAATCCGTGTCGTCTTCATTCATACAAGACGTGTACGTGTAAGGCGTTTTCACTGAAAATTAATAATAGCATTACCTACCTACGACTTTATCCTCAGGCGCGGTATAAGTATCCCTTTAGATCTCTTAGTACAAAGTACTTACTCGAGATTCTTCGAGGATATCTAAGGGGGTAGTCAGAGGTATGTTTAGATATTACATTTGGTAAAACCCTACATTTTGCAGTAGGTAGATGGTATTCCATGCGTGTCAGGTTGCAAGCCCATCCACGCTGCTAGAATACCTAAGTTCTATTTTTTACAATGTTTTGCGTTACCGTTTAAAAACACTGGCATTACACTTACTTACTTAATGGATCACTAAATGGAATACGCAATGGATTACGCACGCATTAGGTACCAACGCAATTAATTTTTCGAACAGAAAATCCATTATTGCACGACTGGTTCGAATCCACGACCATAGGATCAGAAGGCGGGATCACATCCACTAGACCACCAGTGCTATAAGTGCATTTTTAGTTAAAATACCTAGCACGCTCAGCCCCCTAAGAAGTTTAAACTTGTTTGCTTAAATTGAGTCAAACATAAACACATATGTGTTGTTTTATTATTAAGTGGGTATTTATTTTAAATAGGTAGCTGTACTTATGTGTTGTATTATGTAGATAACTAAACTTAATTTGCGAGGATTCAAAACGAATATAGAATGTAGTGAAAATATTCAATAGAATATAATAATTATGTAATTGCTTACTTACAATAATTATGAGGCTCTAATTTTTGCACTGGCTTAAGCTGCGGCGGTGACTTTTCCGAAGGAGTGGTGATATTTACCATACTCTCTTCTTCGATGGTTGGCAATTTGAAATTCATATCTACATCATCATTACTAATGTGATCTTTAAAGACATTGAGGTCCCTCAATCTCCTCTTGGTAACGTACTTCGTTTCAACATTTAACTGACACTTTCGCTTGGTTACTGTCTTTTCTTGCCTATAATTACTGGTGCCAGGATCAACATTAGTTTGCACGAGAGTTTTTAGAGGATGCCTCTTCTCAATGGCCGATTTATCCAGGTTTTTGTTTAGTAAATGCTTTGGTAAGGCTGGTAATGACTTCAGTGGTATTGGTATGCGACTACTAAAGCTTTTATTCTGATTTTTGACGACATTGAGGTCCCAATCTAGATCATCAGTTCTCCTCATGGTGACGTACTTCGTTTCATCATTTAACTGACACTTTCGCTTGGTTACTGCCTTTTCTTGCCTATAATTACTGGTGCTAGGATCAACATTAGTTTGCACGAGAGTTTTTAGAGGATGCCTCTTCTCAATGACCGATTTATCCAGGTTTTTGTTTAGTAAATGCTTTGGTAAGGCTGGTAATGACTTCAGTGGTATTGGTATTTTTCTCTTTAGTTTTCTTCGTACATTTTCATTGTTCGCGTCCATCTTTTACTTCAAACGATCACGACCAGCACGACTGTTATAACTGCTGCACTGGCACTATTTCAGTTTGATTCGATTTTGAACGAATTTGAATTTCAACTACCCTCAATTCAAGCGCAAGCACTCATACGGAACGCTCGTACGCACCTTCTCGATACGAACTTCAGATATCGTCAACCGTTTACCGCGATATTAATTAACCATGAAGTGTGCTACCTGCAGTGAAGAGTTTCATGATGGAGTACAGTGTGCCTCATGCAAAAAGAACCTGGATTTCAGTTGTGCTGGGATTACAGAGAGCGGCTGGAGACGACTAGGAGTTGAACGAAGAAATGGGTGGAAGTTTTCCTCATGTAGGACTCTGTCTCCTCGGCCACCTGTGAAAGCTGCTAGCCCCGAGCCGGCTTCACTGGACGTCATTTTAAGCGAAATTCGCGATATGAAAAATCAACTTAAAATTCTTCCGACGCTGGTCTCTGATGTCAAGGTTATTAAAGACGAACTTATGTCCATCAAGATCGAAATAGCTGACCTAAAAACCAGTAATAACTTCCTGAGCAATCAAATAGAGGAGCACACAGACAGATTAACTGTTGTGGAGACCAGAGTCTCGAATCTGGAACCAGTACAAGCTGATGTCCACGCTCTCCGCTCGGAAATAAATGCCATGAAGCTGCAGCTTTCATTTGCTGATCAAAGATCCCGTCAGAATAACGTGGAAATAAAGGGCATCCCTACAAAGAAAGATGAAAACTTATTCACAATTATCGAGACAGTGAGCAAGAAAGTAGACTTCCTGTTTCCTAAGTCGCAGATCAATTACATATATAGAATACCTCTATTCGGATCTAAGGAAAAAGCGATAGTCGTAAGCTTCCTCAACAGATATGTGAAGGAGGAGTTTATGGCGGCGGCACGAGCAGCAAAGAACCTAACAGCTGCGGATGTCGGCTTCAAGGATGCCTCCAACCGCGTCTACGTAAATGACCATCTGAATGCGGATATCAAAACCCTTCTGTCCAAAACGAAAGCCCTTGCAGTGGAGAAGAGCTTTAGCTACGTGTGGGTCAAGTATGGTAAAATCCACGTGCGGAAAAATGATACATCACACGTGCTTATAGTCGCCAGCGAAAAAGATTTAAACAAAATTGTTTAATCTGCTTTCTTGTGCTTCTCTTGGAATTCTCGCCTCAGGTTATGCCCCTTGGTCACTTGCTTATCTTATTTACAACATGTTACTTATTTCTTAGACGTAATTTTAATATTTTCTACCAACTTACAACCTTTATAAAATTTTTATTCAACATGAACCTACTGCTCAGCACCCCTGCATTGTTCGGTTTATTTTTTCACCGCTTGCATTTCTATTGTCTTGAACATTGCCTACTGCACACCTCAAGCGCCGTACTTGTTTGCATTATATCTATCTCACTCTATTCGCAGCGTAAGCATAATTATTGCGCTTATTACCTATCTCTTTCATCACCGACGCTAATGCAATATCGGCTAAAAACCCGCATCGTTACTTTTGCTTTATTAAAATATGCCTACATTTTTTATCTCAAATACTTGAACTATCGTGCACTTATTTGTGGTATTATTCTATTTCTAACACCAATACTGTTTAACAATGGATAGTAAGGGCGATAATCTTAACGTATACTACCAGAACGTCCGGGGCTTACGTACAAAAACTAGTTTATTTCATCGTAATGTATGCTTTAACTCGTACGATGTTATTGTGCTTACTGAAACCTGGTTGCGTGATAGTATATCGGACTCGGAACTATTTGATGACCGATACATTGTGTGGCGGCGTGACACAGCAGGACAGCGGTGGTGGTGTGCTGATAGCGGTGCGGAGAGATTTAACTGTCACGGCGCAGCCTGGTTTTAGCTCCACGGCCGAGGATCTGTGGCTTACTCTTTCAGTACTACCGAAACATTGTGCGAGTCCAATCACCCTCCATCTATGTGTGCTATACCTATGCAAACAAAACAAAGGTAATTCATTTTCGACTCAACTAAATAACTTTTTGTCTAAGCTTAATTATGTTATCCTCACGCATCCCGAGGATAAATATCTTGTCATGGGGGATTTTAACATGAGTAGCATACAATGGTTATCTAGCAAGCGCGAGGATTATAAATTGTTTCCATCGAATATGTGTACGAATGACGAAATTACTTTAGTAGACGACCTAAACTTGCATAATTTAAACCAGTTTAATGGGCTGCTGAACAAAGAAAACAGGATTCTTGATATTGTTTTATCTAATGATACGGTTACTGTAACGGATAGCGGTGACGACCCGCTCGTACCTATTGATCCACTGCATAGGTCACTTCTAATTAAGGTGGAATTTGTAGAAATACCCCTGCTTAAACCTAAACCTTACATCAAATATTTATACAATAAAGGGAACTATGACTTAATAAACAATGAAATCTCAAATGTTCAGTGGAACGTCGAACTTCAAAATAAATCATTAGACGAGGCTATGGGTTATTTTTATGGTATACTTGGTTACTGCAGCAAAAACATATCCCAACTAGGTTAGTTAGATCACACGTATACCCTAAATGGTACTCACCAGCCCTGATAAAACTCATAAAAGAAAAATATAAATTACTACGTAAATACAGAGTCTACAACAACACAGCTGACCTCCAAAGCTTCAAATGTCTAAGGGAAAGAGCCCGTAATCTAGAACTTACTTGCTATCAGCACTATCTAGATTCTGTTGAAAATTCTATAGAAAAGAACCCGAAACACTTTTGGTCATTTATTAAGTCCCGTTCGAAATCCAATAGTATGCCAAGTAGTATTAAATATAACAACGTAGTAGCCTCTACTGGTGAGTCTATCTGCAATTCTTTCTCTTCATACTTTTACTCAACATTTCTCTCATCTAACCCTACCACTCACAACTCTGACACCATATCGATGGGAACGCAGGAACCAGATTCTCAAGCAAGTATTGGTTCAATTATGATAAATAAATCAGAAATTTCAAAATTTTTAGCAAACTTAGATCCATCCAAATCGGCAGGTCCTGATTATCTACATTCCATTTTCTTGATTAAATGCGCAGAAACTGTTGCAATTCCACTTTCAATTTTATTCGAAAAATCCATGCGCGAATCCTGTTTCCCCCCCCTCTGGAAGTCTGCCTTCATCACACCAATACATAAAAAGGGGTCAAAACTAGATGTAACTAATTACCGGCCGATCTCCAAGCTTTGCATCGTGTCTAAAATATTTGAGCGGGTTATATACAATCAAGTGTATGCAGCATTAAAAAATTCGTTTAGCCCTCTTCAACATGGGTTTTTGAAAGGACGTTCGACTGTATCAAATCTTATACTTTTTAATGAG
Organism: Electrophaes corylata; assembly: GCA_947095575.1. Classification (NCBI taxonomy): domain Eukaryota; kingdom Metazoa; phylum Arthropoda; class Insecta; order Lepidoptera; family Geometridae; genus Electrophaes; species Electrophaes corylata. The sequence goes on along the minus strand of OX352698.1, from coordinate 5,319,170 downwards.
TACATAACTGACGCAATGGATTCTGGTGGTCAGGTGGATGTGGTCTATACTGACTACAGCAAAGCTTTTGACAGAATAGACCACAGCACCTTGATCTCTAAACTCCGGAACATAGGAATCCATGGAGACTTACTTAGATGGTTTGCATCTTATATCGACAAAAGATCTCAAGCTGTAGTCATTAATAATTATATATCGAGTTGGGTTACTGTCCCAAGTGTTCCCCAAGGATCCCTGCTTGGCCCACTTCTTTTTGCTATTTTTGTTAATGATATCGCAGATTGTTTTCATAGCTCTAATCTGTTATGCTTCGCAGATGACATGGAAATCTACAAAAAAATATCTAGTGTATCTGATGCTGAAGCGTTGCAGAACGACTTGACTAGACTTGATGACTATTGCCTTCTTAATAAGCTCGATCTAAATCCAGTAAAATGTTCTGTTACTACTTATACCCGCAAGACTAATATTATACTTTCCACTTACACACTTAAAAATCAAACTCTTCAGCATACTCAACAAACACGTGATTTGGGAGTTATCCACGACTCGAAGCTAATTTTTGACGAACACATTGCATACATTGTGAGTAAAGCGCATAAAGCCCTGGGGTTTGTTATGAGAAGTTCTGTTGGTTTTAAAAAAGGTAAAACACTAAAGATTCTCTATTGCACTTTTGTTCGTAGTATATTGGAGTACGCGTCACAACTGTGGAACCCTAGGTACGATATTTACATCAATCGAATTGAACGAATCCAAAAGAAATTCATGAATTCTTATGCTTTAAACTACACATTCTATACAACTCCAATGACTATCTACATCTGTGTAAACGTTTCCATCTATTGCCACTAAGCACAAGACGAGATATTTCTGACATAACTTACTTACTCAAATTAGCAACTAACCAAATTGACTGTCCTGATCTACTCAAAAAAATTAAATTAAATGTTCCCCCCATACGTAAAAGATATAACCCGCCCCTTTATATTCCATTTGTCAATACAAATTACCGGCAGAGTTCATTTATCTACAGAGCGGCTAATAAATTCAACAAAGATAACAAGACAATAGAAATGGACTTGTATTGTACGAGCGTGAGCTCTGTGCGGCGGCTGCTGAGTGGTCAATTCTTTAAGTAGGTAGGCAAATGCCATTTAATTTGTTATTATTTCAACTTTTTCTTTGTAGTATGTTTAGATTCAGCATGTAGGTGTAGGTAGATAGATAGAAACATTTATTCAGACCACCACTAAACAGTAGGTAGTTAAATTGAATGTTTGTTTGCGTTTTCTTGTCTCCTAGTTTGTACCTAACTAATCGTGAGGACCGCTAATTGGCTCTTCTGTTAACTAGATTATTTAGCATAATTTTTTTGTAAGCTGTTGGTCTTCCTTAAATAAATAAATAAATAAATAAATAAATTCTTAACAAAAACATTACGTTTCATTTTACGTTTCCGATAACCTGCTAAGTAATTTACAAAATAAAAAAACAACTTTTAACTGTAACTAAATAATTAGTTTATCTTAATCTAAGTACCTAGCCTAACTTAAAACTAAGCTGTGTAGGTTATTAGCAGGTATCCGAAAAATGAAAAAACTCAGAATTCGCTCGCCTAGGTTCTAGTGCAGCGTCAAACAATTCATCTGATGATGAGTAGTTTGATGACGCACTAACGCGGAGGTGATCGTGGGCACAGCGATGGTTATTTAGTCGGTAGACTGCTGGTTGACTGAGGAATGTTAGGCAGATAAAAGTCATCAAGTAGGTCTTGCTTTTCTATTTATTTTGTTTTCGCCTCGGGCACCCTCGGGCTCTTGGGTTCTTGTCTCAACTTCCTCGCTTCATTCGAAATCCATCGTTAGCGCGCAGTATTCAGTCTATGTATTCAATACAACGCCCTGTACTGTAGGTACCTATTACAAAATCGGCTAGAGCCTACCTATTAGGTACACGTGTAGGACTACCGAGGTATAGACCTACTCGAAAACTAAAAGTTCATTAGATACCTATACAAACATGTTGTCCCGAATGGAAATACATTATTTATCTTCAAAACTCGACACATTTTGTAACTGTAGCGTTTTGTAAAGGTGGCATCTATTAAGTACCTACGTACGTATCAACAGTAAAATGTTTGATAAGCACACATTTATTTTGTATGTGAAAGTCTCCCTCCGTTACCAAACAAAGGAACCAACGTGGATGACCTTCAAATTCAGCACCCCATGGACCACTGTGAATACGCGCATGCGTACCTACCTAAGCTCATCGGGGTAGGCCGAGCTCGACCCGACGACGACGCCGCCACCGCGCCGCGACGCTACGCTTATTCCATGCGCATCGTTTTAAAGCGTGCGTCGGTGTGGTCAATACCTATTTATTATATTTATAGTGGAACCTGTGATGTGATAAATGAAATAACTATATTTTTTTGGAGTGTAGAGCAGATTGATCCAGTGATTCCAATCACTGAAAAAGCACTTTGTGACGGCCGTAAGTTATTGTTTCTGCAGACCGTACTGTTTCCCACTTTTAATTTAAAATGGAGGTCTCGACACATCATAACAAACATAATAAATTATCATAACAAATTCCCAATAAACCAATATTTCGTTTCTGTGATATATTTCAATACCTATTAGTGATCTGTGATAAAAGTGTTAGGACATGCCTTTACTTAGCGTGGTTAGTTTAGAAGGATGGCGTGGGTATCAAACCTATACCTAAGGGTAGGTACATTTAACATTTGGGACCTCGAAATTGGTGTATCTAACATTGTAGGTACGTACAGTAGCCAGCAATTCATTATACTGAATGTAATTAGACTACTTCCGAAAACTGAAACTGCGCATTGACCATGATTCTGATTAGGTACAAAAATATTAAAAAACGCAATAAAAAAATCGACACCGCGTTTTTTCCGTGTGTTCAGCATGAATATCGACAATACATCATAAGGTAAACATAGTACTCCCCTAATTATCTTATTTAAAAACGCGTAACAACGACAAAACACCAAAAACAGAAATCTAAAGGAAATCGTGATCATCTGACCGGCGCGCGGCGTGATGGCATCGCGGTCGCCGCGGTCATAGACCGCTGTACCTACTTAATACGTCACTGGTTGATAAAAAGGAATTTCAACAAAATAATTTAGATACGATTGACTAGATACGTACTTATTTGTCTGTTAGCCAATTGGTATTCTCTAAAACCTCGTTGTAGGTACTTCGGTAGTAGGTACCTATTCGGAAGTGGTCCTATTACACCCGGTATGTTAAGTATAATTCTCACAAACATTTACATAGGCTATTACCATAATGATGTAGCCAGCAACAAGTGCTAAGAGTTCTGAAACTGTTGTTTTCATACATTTATTTATTTTAGGAAGACCAACAGCTTACTAAAGAATTACCTACCTATGCTAAGTAATCTAGTTAAGGTGGTGGTACTCGCCAATGACCTTGAGGAGTCTGTCCAGTCTGAGTTGCACTGCCGCCCGTCGCCCGCACAGGGACCCGCGCGCATTCCATTTCATATCGCATTCAAGAAATAATTATTTGTAGCCTAATGAATTATTAGTTCGAATTGCCAATTGTTCACTTTGTGATAAATACTTTGACAGATATTTGTGTGAAAAAAAAATACTAAAAATCAATACCGTTTAGAAGAAATAACCAAATTTAAAATAAAAATTGCTTCACTTTGGATATTTTTTTCATATAATAATAATATAGTTAGAATTATTTCAATTGTTCAAATTAAAATTTAGTCTTTAATAAGCAATATATATTTTTTTTTGACATTTATACTCACTCATCAAAGAGAAATAACACGGAGAAAACCTCAAGTTGGCGGATACCACCTCCTTAAAAATTAGCCAATTAGCCGTCCTCACGATTAGATACAAACTAGGAGACAAGAAAACTCAAACAAAAATTCAGTTTAACTACCTATGTATAAATCTAATTATGAAATGAAAAGGAAATAATTATGATTTGTACCTCATTCATCGTACTTCAACTAGGTAGGTACATTATAGACCTACCTACATATGTAATTTTATAATATATACTATGGATATGGAAGGTTGCCGTTATAAATGCATGCTTAAACATTGATAGATACTTACCTACCTACCTTTGTGTTATCTTTTAGTGTTACTGTTATGTTTACTGTTTTGTGGTGGTCTGAATAAATGTTTCTATCTACCCACACCTACATGCTGAATCTAAACATACTACAAAGAAAAAGTTGAAATAATAACAAATTAAATGGCATTTGCCTACCTACCTACTACCTACCTACTTAAAGAATTGACCGCTCAGCAGCCGCCGCGCAGAGCTCACGCTCGTACAATACAAGTCCATTTCTATTGTCTTGTAATCTTTGCTAAATTTATTAGCCGCTCTGTAAATAAATGAACTCTGTCGGTAATTTGTATTGACAAATGGAGTACCTATAAAGGGGCGGGTTATATCTCTTGCGTATGGGGGGAACGTTTAATTTATTTTTTTTGAGTAGATCAGGACAGTCAATTTGGTTACCTAGTTGCTATTTTGAGTAACTAAGCTACCTAGGTATGTCAGAAATATCTCGTCTTGTGCTTAGTGGCAATAGATGGAAACGTTTACACAGATGTAGATAGTCATTGGAGTTGTATAGCATAAAAATTTCATGAATTTCTTTTGGATTCGTTCAATTCGATTGATGTAGGTAAATATCGTACCTACCTAGGGTTTCACAGTTGTGACGCGTACCTACTATAATATACCTACTACGAACAAAAGTGCAGTAGAGAATCTTTAGTGTTTTACCTTTTTTAAATCCAACAGAACTTCTCATAACAAACCCCAGGGCTTTATGCGCTTTACTCACAATGTATATAGGTAGGTAGGTACCTAATAGTAAGTATAGTAGGTATAGGATCCCGCTATACAACGACCTGCACCGAGATGTTTATTTCATGAAACGTATTTTATATTTTATTTAATATGTCAAAAAATATATTGCATATGGGTTGCCTAACGAATTTTAGTCCAGGGTATTTTTGGCGAATTTGGCGTGCAGCGAGCGCAGCACCCAAAAAATTACCACATTTTTAGGGAGATTTTCCCGACTCAGACTGATTTGGAATTTTAAGGCGTTTTCAAACTGGATGTGGACTTTGATGGAATTTTCCCGACTTGAATATGTTGCCTGCTCATAAAATTTTCCCCATTTTAGGGTATCTTGTTTTTAAAAATATCGGAATTTTCCTGAAATGCCAGTCATGTACGGCAACTTTTTGCATAATCAGTGTTGCCACTTTAGCAAGTCTGTAGAACAAAGTAATTCGCCAAAGGAGGGGTCCAAAAGTGAAAAATTTCAAACCTACATAAAACGACGCCATTTTGTTTTTTTCATTTTTTTTTTTTAATTTTTGTAAATTTTTCTTACTTTTTATCCGGATCCAACGTTTGAACGAACGAAATCGGTCAAGGTTTGCGATTTTGCAAATCGGCGCGGCCGCCATCTTGTTTTTTCTGATCGCCAATAATTTTCCTTGGGTCAACTCTAGAGTAGAAACACAAACTTAGAACATGTTCCATACCCAACTCTAGTCCTTCTACGAAATCGGGCATGTCAGTGAGTGAGTGAGTCAGTGTGTCAGTGGGTATTTAGCTTTATAGTATTATAACTAGAGGTTGCGTGGTGCTCGAGTTGCAAGCAACTCGCGGGCGGTTTGTGCTGGACTTGTAAAAATCCCAACCCCCAAAAAAGTCAAAATACGCCTTAAAAGGCCCAAATAGGTTGAAAGTTGGGTAAATTACCCTAAAAATTGGGAAAAATTTATGAGCAGGCAACATATTAAAGTCGTGAAATGCCTTCAAGGTCCACATCCAGTTTGAAAACGCCTTAAAATTCCAAAACAGTCAGAGGTGGGAATATCTCCCTAAAAATGGGGTAATTTTTTGGGTGCTGCGCTCGCTGCACGAGGCTCGCGAGGCTCTCCCAACACTTTGACAGGTCAAGGTTCCCAAAAAAGTCGTAAAACGCCCTAAAATCACCGAATCAGTCAAAAGTCGAGAAATTACCCTAAAAGTGGGGAGATTTCTCCGCCAGGCAATACCCCCAGTTAAGTTGAGCAATCGGTCCATAGACCTCAATCAAGTCGGGGGTTGCCAGCAGGTTCCTTTTTTAAGTTGAAATTTGGCAAAAACCCAACTTTTTTCAAAATGGCCGCCACACCCAACGCCATCTTGGATTTTTGAAATGTCAAAACTGACATTAAGAGTCCAGGATCCAAGCACCCTGACGGTGGTGGAACGGTCGACATACCTCGACATTCGTAGAACAAAGTCGATCACCAAAGTCGAAAGGGGTCCTCAAAATTTGAGCACCCATGGTTCGTGGGGTTGCCAGCTAAGGGGAATGAAAATAGTCAAACGTCACGTGGGCCGACAAAGTCTTGCCAGCTATGACAAATCTCCTTTCAAAATGTAGCTCCTTCTACTTTTCATGTTTTTGGGGAAAATCTGGGAAATTACCCTAAAAATGGGGAGTTTTTCTGAACCAGGCAACACTCCTCATTGAAACACGCAACCGACTCATACATCGCAAATCGATCAAATGTTTCCAACTTGCTAAAAAATCGTTTTGAAAAGTGTAAAAAAAACACCAGTTTTCAAAATGGCCGCCACAGCTTCCGCCATCTTGTTTTTTTGAAATGTCATAATTTTCCTGAAATGCCAGCCATGTACGGCAACTTTCTGCATAAGCAGTGTTGCCACTATAGCAAGTCTGTAGAACAAAGTAATTCGCCAAAGGAGGGGGGGTTTGCGATTTTGCAAATCGACGCGGCCGCCATCTTGTTTTTTCTGATCGCCAATAATTTTCCTTGGGTCAACTCTAGAGTAGAATCTTTAATTTTATTTAAGTTCAATTCAATAAGCAGACCGTTGCAAAATGCTAGTATTATAGATTTACCTGTTTATACCTGGCTACCCGATAGTTGTGACCGGAAAAAAATAGGCAACCTAACGTTTGCATATTCTATGGGCTTCATACTTTCGATTGGTATAGAGTTTATCTAATAATCACACCGGTGAAATGTTTAAAAAAAAAATTTTTTTAATTAATAATTGAAAATACCCTGGACTAAAATTTGTTAGGCAACCCATCTATATCTATACTAATAAATAAAATTGAAGTGTCTGTTTGTAATATTAAAATAACCGCTTTTTACTACATGCATAGGAATGTATATACGGTACATATACCAAAATAGCATTTTTTTAAATTTTTGTCTGTCTGTCTGTTTGTTCCGGGTAATCTCTAGAACGGCTGGACCGATTTCGACGGGACTTTCACTGGCAGATAGCTGATTTAACAAGGAGTAACTTAGGCTACTTTTTATCCCGAAAAAATAACGGGAACTGATATAAACTGCCACGCTGGCGAAACTGCGAACGGCCGCTATTTTATGCCGTATTAACGCCATCTGTTGGTGACATCGAGTACTACTTCAGTTAAGATTTGTAAGTAAACATGTTTACCGCCCAACGAAGTGGGCACCGGTCAGCTAGTCATTAATAATTATATATCGAGTTGGGTTACTGTCCCAAGTGGGGTTCCCCAAGGATCCCTGCTTGACAGGATGACATGAAAATCTACAAAAAAATATCTAGTATCGATGCTGAAGCGTTACAGCCTAAGTTACTCCTTGTTACATTAGCTATCTGCCAGTGAAAGTCCCGTCGAAATCGGTCCAGCCGTTCCAGAGATTACACGGAACAAACAGACAGACAGACAGACAAAAATTTAAAAAAATGCTATTTTGGTATATGTATCGTATATACATTCCTATGCATGTAGTAAAAAGCGTTATTTTAATATTACAAACAGACACTTCAATTTTATTTATTTGTATAGATTTTGTCATAAAACTATATGACATTATGAATTAATGTCCTTTTTATAAAACACCTGCGTAGGGAGCCGACCTCGCGTCGGAGCCGCGCGGTACCTTACTCATAGATCTAAACTACTCCCCTGCACGCGCACTCCCAACTTGGTGACGCTCACTTCGCAACGGGCCGTGCAGCAGAAAACGTAATATTTTAATTTCGCCATAACTTCAAAACCAAACGTCCAATTCTAATCATTTAAAGACCAAATATTATCTACATGAACTGTACTTAGTGATAAAATAATTTATTTCGATAAGGGTTAATAGTATGAGTAAAATAAATGCGTTTAAATGTAGTCCAAAAAAATGGAAGATTTTTAAATAAAAAAATGGTTGTTGTGCCTCACTCGACATAGATAGGTATAGTGTGTCGCTGACTTTTTTGTAGATATTTATAAGATCTACAATTATGTAGAACATTTTATGGTTCTATCTTTTATAGTTTAGGCAGCGTACGCAAAATAAGTAACTTTTCTGGTTGATTTTTTACACCTTGTGTCTGAAAAACCCAAATATTTTACAGAACGATATTTTTTTCCAAAATAAAATATAGCCTATGTTACTCAGTGATAATGTAGCTTTCTAATGAAAAAAGAATGATGAAAATCGGTCCAGTACTTTTTGAGTTTATTCATAACATACAAAAATACAAAGCTTTCCTCTTTATAATATTAGTGTAGATAGACTACAGCTTGAGATCTTTTGTCAATATAAGACGCAAACCATCTAAGTAAGTCTCCATGGATTCCTATGTTCCGGAGTTTAGAGATCAAGGTGCTATGGTCTATTCTGTCAAAAGCTTTGCTGTAGTCAGTATAGACCACATCCACCTGACCACCAGAATCCATTGCGTCGGTTATGTACTCATTAAGAAGTATAAGATTTGATACAGTCGAACGTCCTTTCAAAACCATGTTGAAGAGGGCTAAACGAATTTTTTAATGCTGCATACACTTGATTGTATATAACCCGCTCAAATATTTTAGACACGATGCAAAGCTTGGAGATTTTTACATCACATGACATAACTTTGAAAATAATATTTTATCTAGGTGGAGTGTATGTAGTGTAGTCAGGACAAAGATTCTTATAATGCATACTGACCAATTATACCAAGAAACTTTGTCCTGACTGACATACATACAACGCACAGCTGAAAATTTCGGGTGTATTCGTATTGGTGTGTCTTTAGTAAGTACAACACTAAGAAAGGAATTCTTGAAATTCAACTCCTAAACGGGTACAGCGGGGGTTGCAGTTTGTATAAAAAAACTGCACGCGGACGAAGTCGCGCGCATTTCGCTAGTATTTATGTAAAGAATTGAATTTGATTTGTGCTATTTTTGTTTTAGATTGTGCAAGTGCAGTTCGAATTAGATCAAAGACATCGTGGATCTTCTAACACGGATCCCGTATAATTCTCACGCATACCTACTTTACAACAGCGTCCTACATGTTTACGGCGTCGCGGGCAACCCAAACTGACCCAGAGATATTTTTTGTCAATGGGAAACCAGCGAGAGCGGTGCATCCTTTTCGCGTAGTGCCGAAAAAACCAAAGCCTCAAGCTACAGCTATGAATACGCAATCAGAAGATTCAGAATCGGAAGTGCAGGAAACAGAGGTGCAGGATTTCGGGCAGCCGGAACCAAATCCAGTGCTCGGATCCGGATTTCTAGTGGAAGAACTACAAATGGAGGAACCAGAAGTGGAGGAACCAGAAATAGAAGAACCAGAAGGGGTGGAGCCAGAAGCGGAGGAACCAGATGTGCAAGAACCAGAAATGGGGGAACCAGGAATGGCGGAGCCAGAAATGGAGGAACCTGAAATGGGCGAACCAGAAGTGGAGGGATCAGAAGTGGAGGAACCAGAAGTGGAGAGACCAGATGTGGAGTTACCAGAACTGGTGGAACTTAGACCGTTTGAAATGCTTGAGCCAAACATACAACGGCTAGAACAGGTGCAAAACGGGCCATTTCCTGCTAGAGTACAGGCACTTAACGAAGTAGAGTGGCAGGAGGTTCAACTTATGTTGTCAGAAGAAACTCAAAGTGAGTTGGACCAGTTGCATCGCCAGATTCTTTTTATTGTTGACGAAGAACGCTTTGCTGCAATTGAGTAGTAAGACAGCACAAGAGCTGCGACATCATGACAAGTTTGTTTCCAGTTGTTGGTAAATTCTCAATAACCTGGGGACTTATACCGCCCATCCGGCGTAAAAAACTCTTATTATTTAAGAGTGAAACGTTATAAAGAGCCAATAAAATATCTCAATCATAAAAACCTAAACTCAGGTTTTTTACGATCACAACAGAATTTATGTCCTAAATCATGGATGAAAACTCTATTACACAACTAGCAACGTAAATTTTGCAATAGCTTAATGCACCATTGATGAGGATGTGCAGTTTTTGTACTTTTGCAATAGGTGGCATCAGCCCATCAGCACCCGCTGCTGATGGTGATGCCACCTGGTGATGGTGATCAGATGGTGAAATCTTCTTTCATCTTTAAGATGTGTATGCCAATTGGTGTTATGCTGTAATCGTAATACCATTTCTAAGTCACTGTAGCTTTAAGACTTTTTACTATAGGTATAAGGTAGGTACTACTATTTTTGTAGTTGGCAAATGATCGGAGAATATCAAGGACGAATGGAAATCAATCAAAAGCCAAGCTAAAAAAGTGGAAAACCAAGCGAGATAAAATAAAGAGTAACCTTTGGCCCAATTGATTTATATATACCCAGTAAATTACAAAAGCTCTTATTCCAGGTAGGTAGGTATGTAAAATTAACTATCCTAAAGAACAATCAAATTTAATTAAATAAAACAAATGTGTTGTATATAGTTTAAGTACTTAGATGTTTTGTATTATTCATAATATTCTCCTTAAAAATATTCTATTTTTTTTCCCTAGACTGGTTTTTATATATGTCTGAATGTAGGTATTAGGTAAGTAGATGGTTAAAAACGATAAATGGACAGGGAAACATCTGAAATGGCATTTCAAAATGAATCTAAGGCCATAGGTACTTATATGGTAATTATACGATTTTATATAGTAGTTAGGTATTTAAGTAAGTATTTTATGTAAAAAAATTGTGCTTTCAGACAAACCCATTTTCGATATTGGTTTTATGGGTACTAAATTATTATTAATTACTTTGTGTAGTATCAATAAATGTGACTAGTAGGTGAAATCGGGTGTTTTATTATTTCCCTGTTAGAAGAATGCGTCAACGAACATTTATGAGAATAAAAAACTGATTGAATTAACAATACTATTTTATTGTGATGTTGATTTAATTTCTCATTGAGTTGATCAAAATTATCTTTACATTCTGATCAAATGAAGTAATATAATAAATAGGTTTCATACACATAATGATAGGAACTAATAACTTAGAAAAAGAGTGAGTCGCATAATATAACTAGGTACCTATAAACAATAAATAGAAGGTAGTATATACTACGAATTGCTTACAGAGTAAAATAAATAGATACCAAACCGCAAACAATACGAAGATTGGACCAACTTTCGACTATTCAGATAATCACCACTTAATTTATTAAGCCGTTAGGCAGATAAAATATTTCGTAAGCATCTTAAACCTTAATTTGTTTACCATACAAATCGCTTATACCAACAAGTAGTTTTCAAGGAATGCAAGTTCATAATTTTTTGTTTAGTATAAGCATTTACTATCCTTTATATTCTGGTTCTGGTCATGTCACTTAAACTCATTTACAAAAAACAGTGAGTACCTATACCTATTACCAAATTTATATTCTAAATAATTTATTACATTAAGGTACTATATTGGGTATTATGTTATATGTACAGAGCATTAAGTATCAATTTAAAATACTACTATTTGAGGCAGATACTTAGTTGTTATAGTTTTATGGATGCAGAACTAAAGTAGGTAGGTACCTGCACAAGGTTTATTCGTAACTCAAAAACTATGCAACTTATAAGTGTAATGTAAGTAACAGAATCGGTAAAATTACGGAATAATCGGATACGGATACCAATATCGGAATCGTGCTATATTTTTAGTAGTAGTGGAGCTCTTAGTGATGGGCTCCTCTGGGGAAGTACTACCACCATGCCTATTTCTGCGCCGAAGCAGCGTTGCTAGGTTCCGGTTTGAAGGGTGTGAGTGCCAGTGAAATGACAGGCACATGAGGCTTAACATCAGATGGACGCAGAGTAGTACATTGTAGGGCACGTTCCAAACGAGCGTGACATGCAAGACAATACTTTGTGGTGCTGGTAACCACTTACTATCAGGAAGGTCATTAGTTTGTTCCACAAGAAACATGCTTAAAAAAATCTAGCCAAAGCATTGGCTAATTCAATTTGTGCGATTAAAATTTTTTATAAGGCACGCCCTTCAATCTGGCAATGGGCCATTAAATTGACAATCGTAATAATGTTCTAATTAGTATTAAAAAACGAACAACTCTATGCACAATTACCGCTTAAGTAAAAAATACCGACAACATTCATAAATAATTTATCAAACCATTCAATGTGGTAATACAAAAACAGATCGATTTGAATTATACCCTAAGGTTAGCCGTGATATAGAACAGGACCCCTTCATACCTGTCATGGATATCCTAAGAGGCGCCCACGCATCAGAAACTGGGAAGCAGCATTTCTTTTATACATAACACCGTCACTGCGATGCCTGACCACATTACTGTCACTTTGGGTTAAGACTAAGTAAACAATACGTCTAATAACTTTACCAAATAGTATTATTTAGTACATATTCATATTGTGATTGTTTTATTTGCGCACATGTTTTATTTGTGTGTGTATTTTGTTGTAATCTGTGTGTGAAGTTTAGATGCAGTATAGATTTATTATTATTATTGACATGACTATATTTCATAATTTTGGAAATCGTGTTGTGTTCACGTCTGTTAAGTCGTATAATATAGAAGCATAGATTTATTATTATATTATAAGTAACATGACTACATCTCATAGTTTTTGGAAATTGTGTTGTTTTCAGGTCGCTTAAGTCTTACCAAATGTGAATATGGAGAAAAGTAGAAAATTATGAAGTCAAGACGGAAATAAACAACGTGTGGAATAACAGTGTGATTTCTAGTTTTTTTATTTATTTCACTACCTATGTTCAGTGCAGTGAACAACATTATTAATTATAATTATTTTAGTTAGGACTAGAAGTGTTTCGTTCACAAGATACTTATAATAAGAAAATATATTTAAAATTAATGTGTGACTAATAACTAATTGTTTTAGAACTACTGATCTGATTAATTTATCAAAAATATTTACAAAACGTCTGCCTAATGCCCGGTTCCAATATCCTGCAAGCGTCCGTTAGTCATCATCATCATTAACCTATTACCTACCTACTTACCAATTTATTACTAGGTTCAATAGTTTTTAAAGCCAAAATTGGGTACTCAAGTCATCTCAGAGCTCACCTAAGACAACAACAACAATAAACAGCAGAATTAATGTCGCCATAGCCGAAACCGGTCAGGATGACATTATCATCACCATTCGGTTTAAACAACAACACGGAAGAGACTAGCCACCTGCGTCACAGGGAATCCTAGTGCAGGGGCTAATGTTTATCATACGTTTTTATAAGTAGTAATTTATTATTATCTTCCTGCCCTTATCCCACACTAAGTGAGGTCGGGACAAAAGGTTTTCTTCTAGTTAGTACTACTAAGAATCACCGCTTGTCAGTTAAGTCTTCGTATCATTGGCTAATGTTTATCCGACAACTAACAACCGTAGTACTACTAACAGGCACTTGTACGATATTGGAATAGGGTGTACAAAATTCACAAACTAGTTTACACTCTTCAATTATTTCTACAATCTTCCATTTTATGAATAATATCTAACTTTATTATTAATAAGACACTGCAGAAGTCCATCGTTACAAGTTTGGAAATCGATACTAATTTAAGGAAGAATATATTAAATATATTTTGTCTACATGGAAGGTATTCCTACATGTAAAGTAACATACAAAACTAGAAGATTAATTAAGAAGTTAAATTAAGGAAGAAATTCATACTATTTACACAATATCGTTTCAACAGCACATTTACATACATTAAATTTATTTCAATTCTCATATACACAAACAAACAAATATTCAACCTACCTAAGTACCATTTTTTCTTTTTTAAATATATATAATATAGGAAGGAAGATTATATACAACAGGGAAAGCTTAAAATGAGCCAACATTTTTTTTAGATCATTGTCGTAAGAGATTATACAAAAAAAAGTATTATTTCAAGGCCAAGCACGAACGTATCGTACTGACATCCGAGTTACACTGTGCGGTAACTAGGGAACACTCTGCAGTTGCGTTATCGATACCGCGCAATGTATATCAAAAGACAACATGATACACTTACGCCACAAATTTCAAACATATTCGTGCTCGCGCCTCAGGTTGACACTGTCTAGACATCGCATTTTACTTTCAATGGAAGATATCAGACTTTTACATTAATTGCGTTGTCTTATAAAAATCCATACAAAAAAAACCTTGAAAAATACTCATACAAATGTAAACTATATCAAAATTGAACCCATAATATATGTGTTCATCTTACGGCACTAATGGAGCACATAGCAAGAACAAATTAGACATTTGTGTCATCGTATATATTTGAATTATTTAAATACATTGCGTTTTCGGTAATTCAACTGCAGAATGTTGCTTGGATGTCCAGCAGTGTATCTCGAACATTGGTTCGATACGAGAACGGCACAAATGCGAAATTTACTCGAGCTACATCTCAGAAATATTATTCTTGATGTACAGTTTTATACTTAGTGTTTACTCATTTTTCATGTCAGATAGTTTGGAAACGAATGGGAAGCGGACTATTCGTAATTGGTTAGCATAGTCACACACTATCGCGTCTTTTAGAGGAAGGATTTGCCGGACCAGAATGCATCCGTCGCTTTGGCCTGTAATGGAAACTTACACTGTTAAATATATATTTTTAATGTTACTTCAGTTGGGGTCGCCGTCAATAAAATCGATGAGGTTGTTATCCGACTATGCCTACTTTACACTTGTATTTAATATGTCTCATTTTATGTGCCTAATAGTAATAATATAATGTGACGACCGATGTGGCGCGGCGGGCGAATGTCCGCTGCGACGCAGAGGTTGCGGGTTCGATTCCCGCCTTGGGATAAATGTTTGTACGATCTGCAAATATTTATTCCGGGTGTTCTGGGTATTTTCTATGTATAATAAAAAATATCTATGTATGTAATATAATATTATATTAAATATATCAGTCATCTAGTACCCATAACACAAGCTCTGCTTAGCTTGGGGCTAGATGATGCTGTGTGAATCGTCCGGCATTATTTATTTATTTATAATGAATAAATAGCACCGCCTGTCTCAAAACAATAATTAATGTACCTAATGATAGGTTGGCTGGCGGTGCCATGTAGCATACTACATTTGAAGAGTACATACCCAGTAACACTCTTCGTATGACGTCACCGCTGCTGAGATCATAAGCGGTAAGCCCGCTCCGGTCACCCATTACAAGCAGCGTATGCGTGAGAGGCAGCATCTTACTCATGTAGTTCAGACCCTGAAAACAATAAATAAATAATGCTGGACAATCCACACAGCATCATCCAGCCCCAAGCTAAGCAGAGCTTGTGTTATGGGTACTGATGACTGATATCTATACAAATAAATAAAATTGAAGTGTCTGTTTGTAATATTAAAATAACCGCTTTTTACTACATGCATATGAATGTATATGCGATACATATTCCAAAATAGCATTTTTTTAAATTTTTGTCTGTCTGTCCATTTGTTCCGGGTAATCTCTGGAACGGCTGGACCGATTTCGACGGGACTTTCACTGGCAGATAGCTGATGTAACAAGGAGTAACTTAGGCTACTTTTTATCCCGAAAAAATGACGGGAACGGGAAAAAACTGTCACGCGGGCGATACTGCAAACGACCGCTATTTTATGCCGTATTAACGCCATCTGTTGGCAACATCGAGTACTACTTAGTTAAGATTTGTAAGTAAAAATGTTTACCGCCCAACGAAGTGGGCACGGGTCAGCTAGTACTTAATACAATACTATATTACATACATAGATATTTTTATTATACATAGAAAATACCCAGAACACCCTGAATCAATATTTGCAGATCGTACAAACATTTATCCCAAGGCGGGAATCGAACCCGCAACCTCCTGTGTCGCAGGCGGACAATCGCCCGCCGCGCCACATCGGTCGTCAATATCTGAATAATTTTACTGGTCTCACAGCTCAGTAGTAGGGTTTGATCCCCATATCCCCTCCGATCTCAAGTACCTGCCCGAGATTCTTCGAGGATGTCTAAGGGGGGTAGTTAGAGGTACGTCCAGATAATACATTTGATACGTACCCGCATTTATAATGTTATATGAGTTATATAGGATAGATGTGCAGACAGGATCATACAAAAAAAGGTAGGAACCAAGCCGTAAGTTTCTTGCCGGTTCTTCTAGGCTTGGTCGCGAGTAATTGGCGCTTAGATTCATCTACATTTAAGACGTTTCAAGATGATCCCTGCGGATTTTACTGAATAAATGCTTTTTAACTTTGAATTTGACTTTGAGACGTAAGTGTGTCACAACCTGTTTACTTACAATATGTATAGAGTTAAGCATGTGTCCCTGGAAGCGATCCCAAATGCAGAGCCGCTCGTCTGCGCCCGCAGACACTACGTACGAAGCTGTGTACGCGAGTGACGTCACCGCGCCGTCGTGAGCCTGCATACTGTACACGCATGCACCTGCAAAAGGTTTTATCATACAATTTGCCACCATTGACAACCGTCACAGTTCATGGTAACCCTGCCTTCTGCGCTGTAGGTGGCAGGTTTGATCCCCACCGAGAACAAACGTTTGTGTAATGAACACATGTGCCAATTTCTGTTATGTTTTTATATCTAGTTGAGTCAATCTTTTAGTGTATGCCGTGGCATCCTATAATTGAAGAGACACATAGTTTTAAGACCTTTTGTAACATTTACATTTCCTGAGTTTCATTTGTTGGATGTCCTATAATCTATACAAATAAATAAAATTTAAGTGTCTATTTGTAATATCAAAATAACCGCTTTTTACTACACGCATATGAATGTATATACGGTACATATACCAAACCAGCATTTTTTTAAATTTTTGTCTGTCTGTCTGTTTGTTCCGGCTAATCTCTGGAACGGCTGGACCGATTTTGACGGGACTTTCACTGGCAGATAGCTAATGTAATAAGGAGTAACTTAGGCTACTTTCTATCCCGAAAAAATAACGGGAACGGGATAAATCTGCCACGCGGGCGAAACTGCGAGTGGCCGCTATTTTATGCCGTATAGCGCCATCTATTGGCACGTCGAGTATTACTTCAGTACGCGGGCGAAGCTGGAAGCGGCCTCTATTTTATGCAATATACTCTCTATTAACGGCATCTGTTGGCAACACCGAGTACTACTTTAGTTATTTTTTAATGACTACAAGTACTTATGTACTAGCGCCACCGTGCGTCTTTATTTTATCATATTTTACATCAAAACCCAAAAAATTCAAAGATTTGTAAGTAAACATGTTTACCGTCCAACGAAGTGGGCACGGGTCAACTAGTAAATAAATAAACGCAGATGTTTGTTCTAGATTTAAGTTAAACGAATATTTATTTCGCATAAAATTAATGAATTACTTATTGAGAAAACATATTGGATTATACTACACAAGTATATACATAAATAAATGCAGTGAGTTTACTAGCAATAAACATATTAGATTAAATTTAATGTAGGAACAAACTATTGTAGAAACGAACACTGTTGAGAAAAATGTGTCAGAGTGTTATATTGTATTCTAAGTATGTATTTAAAGAAAAAGTCTAGTAGTATTCTATTAGTCATCTGGTTCCCATAGTACAAGCTATGCTTAGTTTGGGGTTCGATGATGATGTGTAAAAATTTCCACAAATATTTATTTATTAATTAACCGTGGTATTTAAGAAACAAAAGGATCAAGGATTAAATTTCCAGCCACAGAGGATTTCTTAGTACCAAGTTTTGTGTTTTTATGTTCATGCTGGTGGAACCTGATGTTAAGTGGTAACCATCACCTATAACAGAGCATTGCCGAGTGGTCCTAACTCAACTCTGAGGATGTTTTGGTTGGAAGTCAGAGATAAATCCAAAAATTATATTTGGAGCATACCCACGTTTTGTTGTAGTTAGTTTTCCATACGTGGCAGGTTGTAAGCCCATCGCCGCTGCTAGAATACTAACTGGTTTCTACACGATGTTTTCGTCATTTAAGAACAATGGCATTGGACATATAGGTACAATTTCAAACAGTAAAATGTATTGGTGCACGATCATATTCGTATTCGGTCGAATTATTTCGTCGAGTGGGATTCGGCTCCCGGTGGCGCAGATGGTTAGCATAACCCCGTATCAAGGGGAGTGTCGTAGGTTTAAATCCCAGTCGGGGCATAACTTTTGGCATAATAATAACAAATATTGGCAAATAAATAATGAACTACACCAGTGATCACTATCTTTAGTCGTAAATTCCAACTAGAGAGATAAAATTATAGGGCATAATTTTTTTTTAAAGTTAAATTACCCGTATGTAAGTCCCAGACGCAAAGTAACCCGTCTTGCGAACCACTGCCAGCGATTGTGGGCGTGGCGTGGTCGATGAAACTACTTGTGATTGGCCCACAGTGGCCATGCAGTGTCAGCAATGCGCTCAGATCCGAGCTTGAAAACACCTGGAATGTAAAAGAAACATCATCATAATTTTTCTGCCCTTATTACCACTTCATTTGGAACAGGTTCTTTCCCTTCACTTAACTTCACCGTTTGAGACTACTGATATTGCGCACATACACGCTCATACTATGGGAACCAGAGAGCTAACAGAATACTGAAATTTTCATGAAAAATTCAAACACACCTACACACTATGATAAACCCTACGTTTGCAGATAAACTTTTACACAAACGCAACAACATTTACGCAAGATCAAATAATAACTATAACAAATAAAAAAAAACAATTTTCATAATTTACGTTCTTAGTTTACACACAGCCTACAATGATCGTAGAGGTTTGTAATTTTCAGGTTAGGAATTCCCAAAGCGGGAGTTGAAGTTTATCCTACTAATATTATAACCGCGAAAGTTTGTATGAATGGATGGATGTTTGTTACTCTTTCACGCTCTAACCAGTGGACCGATTTGGATAAAATTTGGAATAAATATAGATTGTAACCTGGATTAATATAGGTACTTATCTAATCTGTGATATAGACTACTTTTTATCCCGAAAAAATAACGTGAACGGAAAAAAACTGCTACGCGGGCGAAGCTGCGAGCGGCCGCTAGTAATTCATAAAATTATAAACTACAACTCTCCCTGTGGGAGGCTGTGCGTTGTCTATATCAGTCAATTAAAAATTAAATTTTTAAAATTTTTAAAGGGTCGGCAACGCGCTTGTGATTCCTCTGGTGCTGCAGGCGTCCAAAGGCTAGGGTAACTGCTTTCCATCAGGTGGGCCGTAAGCTTGTTTGTCAACTTTGTTATATAAAAAAAAAACTAGGACGAAGATTCTTATAATTGTGGATTAGGTTTACCTTAAGCACATGGTCCTGTCCGCCGGTGAGGATGCGTCCGCCTTCGCACTGCATCTCCGTTATCGGCTGCTGGTGTGCTCTGCATTGCGCCATTCTCACGCACACCACCTCTGCAATGTTCACAGAATTTACTTCGGTAACATCAGCCATCGTGATTTGTAGTAGTAGTAGAGCTCTTTGTGAAAGGGCTCGTCTGGGGAAGTACTACCACCGTACCTATTTCAGCCGCCAAACAGTGACACTCGCATTGTTGTGTTCCGGTAACTACTTATAACTATCACCTATAACAAATCATTACCGTGTAGCTGACACACGTAGGCCCTACGATGCACTACCCTGCGTCCATTCACCTGAGGCATACAGATGTTAAGCCTCATGCGCCTGTAATTTCACCGGCACCCACACCCTTTCACAAAGAGCTCTACTACTACTAAAAGTACGTTTAGTAGTAGTAGAGCTCTTAGTGAAGGGCTCGTCCGGGGAAGCCTACCATGTCTATTTCTGCCGCCAAGCAGCTTGCTGTGTTCCGTTTTGATGAGTGTGGGTGCCAGTGTAATTACAGGCACACGAGGCTAACACCTGTATGCCTTATGTTGATGGACGCAAAGTAGTGCATCGTAGGGTACGTTAACGAGCGTGACCTGCGAGGCAATAGGTATAGGTTATAGGTAATGGAAATTACTTAATATCAGCTGGGCCATCGGCTTCTTCCATCAACAGGTCAGATTAAAAAAAGAACGTATAGTAATAGTAGATTGGTTCTCTTACCATCGCTGTCGCTACGCTCTGCCTCGTAGCAGAATGGTACCCGCGACCGCGCCGTGTCAGCCGAGGACCGCAGTGAGCCCGCGGACCCGGTGCGCTTGTGTGCTGCGAATCAAACACCAACTATACTTTATTAGTTTATAAACTTAAACACAACACGAAAATTATACAAGAAGTTTTATTCCGGACGGACTATAACGCTGTTATGGTTAAGGTTACATGTTTTACTATAAAATTTTTATTTTGTTGGTCCGAAACCTAAAGAAGGAAGTTTGGGGCAGATGCACAAGTGTTTTTGGCGCACGAGAAGACTTATTTGTCTCAAAATCAGTGTTTTTTTTATCCTGGACAATCCACACAGCATCGTCTAGCCCCAAGCTAAGCAGAGCTTGTGTTATGGGCTTGATAGATATTTTTTATTATTCATAGGAAATACCCAGAACACCTGGAATAAATATTTGCAGATCGTACAAACTTTAAACCCAAGGCGGGAATCGAACCCGCAACCTCCTGCGTCGCTGGCGGACATTCGGCCGCCGCGCCACATCGGTCGTCAGTTGGAAGGTTGGTCGGCTTCGTGTGTGTCGTACTTACTCCGGCGCTGCGCAGTACTGAACCGCCAGTCGACTCGCGCGCCGCTGGCCGCATTCACAGCGTCCAGCCGCAGGAGCGTCAGCTGGCCCCCGAGCGACGCGACGCACAGCCGCCGCCCGCCTGATAGCGCACGCACGTGCGTCAGACCCATCGCCTCTTGATTGCGATACTCTGAATTTCTCCATACGCACTGCAATAAATAAATAAAAACTTTGTTGAGGACAAACTAGCAATTAAGTTACTTATCTATACCAATACCGGTCGTAATCACCAGTGGTCTAGTGGAAGTGACACTGCCTTCTGATCCCAAGGTCGTGGGTTTGAACCCGGTAGTGCTATGGATTTTTTTTATTAAGAAAATTATATGCACAATGCCAGTTCTCAAATGGTTAGGGAAAGCATCGTGAGGAAACCAGTTAGTATTCTAGCAACCGTGATTGGCTTGCAACCTGTCACGTGTGGAATACCAACTACTGTAATTATGTGGGTATGTACCAAATGTAATGTCAAAGTCAAAAAGCATTTATTCAGTAATATCCGCAGGGATCACCTTGAAACGACTTAAATCTAGGTGAATCTTAGTGCCAATTCCTCCCGACCAACCTAGAAGAATATTAGGACATACCTTTGACTACCCCCATTAGACATTAGAATCTCGAGACTTTGTACTAAGGGATCTGAGAGGATATCTACCGAGCCTGGAGATGTAAAGTCGTGAAGCTATTTAATTATTTTATTTTATCTACTTATAACAATTGTAAGAATCTTTAAGACAGACATAGAGCCAACGCACAGCCTAAACCATTGGCCATAGAGAAAGAATTCCTAAAATTCAACCCCTAAACTGGTACAGTGGGGGTTGAAGTTTATAAAAAAATAACTTCACGGAGACGATCATTCTAGGCCCTCAAAAATACAGCAGCAGAAAGAGATAAAAAATATGCAGGAACACTTACCACAAACTTGCCTGAGCTGGCTTCCCACATCTCTAGTCTCCCATCCGCACACCCAAGTATAATAAGATCATTGCAAAAGTCCATGCACCATACAGGAGATTCCTTCACTGCCGTCCCACCCCAGTCTAACCCCCCCGGGTGTTGTACATCGCCGTTCATATCACTGACGTTATTTAGTTTGTCGTGTATTGTATTGAAGTATAGAATATCTTCGTCTTTTGAGCTGTGGTTCACGTTGTTTAGATCTACATTTTCTTTGGTCTCGCAATCGTAAATACCCGGTGTCTCACTGCAGTATAGGTCTCTGGAAGAAAATATATTCTTAGGAAATCCAACCACCGCCCGACGAGAAGCGATGAATGTTTTTTCGTTCAAAAAATATACATACATTTATGTAGTTCAGTAAATACCTGTAGTTCTTAGCGAAGTCGTATTTAGTGGTTTCAGCGGCGGAGAGGTGACCGGGAATCTCCCTGACAGAAGTCCGAAACCGGAGACCACTCAGGTGGTTACAGAGACCCTTCCGAAGACGGTGCAAATTTTGTATCTGAAATAAGATGATGTAAATGTTTGCATAACTTTTTAA
The DNA here is from genome assembly GCA_947095575.1 of Electrophaes corylata. Lineage (NCBI taxonomy): Eukaryota > Metazoa > Arthropoda > Insecta > Lepidoptera > Geometridae > Electrophaes > Electrophaes corylata. The sequence continues at coordinate 5,296,607 of OX352698.1, read as the reverse complement.
CTTTGACTTTCCTTCATAAGGTTGCCCCCACCAAAACCTCTCTGGCACGATCGGAAACGAGGCGATACACAACATAACACATTAGTGTAAACCTAACTATGCAAAATATTTTGAACTAGAGGCCACTCGCAGCTTCGCCCGCGTGGCAGTTTTTTCCCGTTCCTGTTATTTTTTCGGGATAAAAAGTAGCCTATGTCCTATTCCAGATTGCAATCTATATTTATTCCAAATTTCATCCAAATCGGTCCACTGGTTAGAGCGTGAAAGAGGAACAAACATCCATCCATCCAAACATTCGCATTTATAATATTAGTAGGATTCGATATCGTTACTTTGCGCAAGGACACACCACGACATAGTAATGTGAATCTTTAGAAAAGAGTAACTACCGAGATGAAAGATGATAGAGGTAAGTGAATAAAGAAAACCTTCTGTCTCTCTCCCATGAATGAAGTAAGATAAAGACTGCTGAAGTCAAACTTACCAAAACTAAGACACCTGAGAAAATTTATTTTCATCGGTATAACCTGCCAGTGTCCTTGCTGATACTGTATTTTTAACTCATAGTGAGTCATCACGAGGCAGATTAGATGACATTGTAAAGGCAGTGGAACATCGATGGATGGCTTTTTTTTATCTTTTTTTATACAACTTGCTGATGGAACAAGCAGATGGCCCACCTGATGTTAAGTGGTTACATCATCTATAACAAAGCATTGCTTCGTAGGTCACGCTCGTTAGAAACGTCACCTATGATGCACTACTCAGCGTCCATCAACCTGAGGCATACAGGTGCTAAGCCTCGTGTGCCTGTAATTTCACCGGCACCCACACTCTTCAAACCGGAACACAGCAAGATCTTGGCGGCAGAATTAGGCATGGTGGTAGTACTTACCCGGACGAGCCCTTCACAAAGAGCTCTACTACTACTAATACTCAGCAGTGGGTGAACTAATTAGGTAGAATAACAGCAGTATAGTAATAGTGGTAGGTTTTTACCTCATTCTTCTTTGCAGAAACTTGTGGAGGATTAGATTCTGCAAACAAAAACAAATTCTAAACACTCACGAAATAGCAATAATTTATGGATACGACGCTTTTTTTAATACATACCAATCAGGGGAAGCTGGCTGTTTTTCTTAAAGCTAACTTTATTATACAGCTCTTTCTGCAACTTGAAGAAACTGAAACAATTAAAATAATATATTTATTTTAGTTTGTTTTTTCTCTATTAATCTATCTCATCAGACCACATTCACCCATTCACCAGTATAAGCCTTCTCACTAGCACGCCACTCTTTTAAAACATTTTTTTAAAGTTGATTTTGTCTATGTACCTTTTTATGAGTAGGTACTATTAATATTATATAAGAATGTAACTTTTACCATCATATTAGTCTTAAGAAACTATCATTCAAGGTTGTGCTCAAAAATCCACAGGAAAGAAGTTGTCAGTTTTTTATTAATTAAAACTGAATTGAGATTTAACTAACTACAACTTAATTGAGAATTACATGTATAAGAAAATATATTGTCCTACAATCGGCGGCCTTGTCGCTGGATGCGATATCTTTATGACAACTATTGTTGCGTTTATATATACATATATTTATATCGAATTTAACTCCTAATTTACACAAACGGATTCAAACGCGCAACCCTAGGCGTGGTTGCTCCTGTTGCACCTGTGCTCTTTTTTGTCCAGTACAGACGCTGTTGGACCAGTAATGTAAAATACTCAGGGTACTTACGCGCCTCGATCAATATTAGTGATGATTTCTCCATTTTGAGAGTCCCAGACCTTGATGCTGCCCTGCAGACACGAGCTGACGACCTTCTCGCCGTCCGTCACCAGGCACTCCACTTCTTGGCTGTGACCGGCTACCACCAGTGGCACAGCTTCCATGACCAGCTGAAAACCAAAAAACATGAGGGTTTATGTTTATTTATAATCTATCCTTCAGTCTATCTAGTTTTCTTATTTTAAGGTCACCGACGTAACCTCTCAGAATCAGCAAGTTGAAGTGGCAGTGGACAGGCCATACAGCTCGTAGAACCGACAACCGCTGGGGAATAAAGGTTCTCGAATGGCGACCACGAACCGGAAGACGTCGGAGAGCGTAGGACGTTTTCCTACCCGATGGATCGACGACATTGTTAGGACCGCGGGAAATCGATGGATGGAAAAGGCTTAGAATCGTTCTTCCTGGAAAAGTATGGGGGAGGCCAATGTCCAGCAGTGGACTTCTATAAATAGGCCTATTGCTGGATGGTTGTTGTAATTGGATGGTTGTAGCTAAAATGGACAAGATGTAAAACGAGTGCAGGGGAAGTTTGAAAGTGGCGCCAGTGACGGAAAGATTGAGGAGCAATAGGCTAGCATAGCACGTGGTATGTCATGAGGAAGGATGAAACTCATGTTACCATGAGAGTGATGAACATGAATGTAGACGGATATGCGGGTAGAGGTAGACCAAAGAAAAGATGGATGAACCGTGTGAAAGATGGCATGAAAAGAAAGGAGAGTACAGATGTGACGGCTGATTGAGGGGAGTGGAAGAAAATAACATTTGTGCAGACCCCACATAAAGTGGGATAAGGACAGGAAGATGATGAATAGTTTTTTACTTCTCATCACAGAGTCCTACTCTTTCTCACATTATGTAAAGTGAGATAGAATGCATATAACCTTTACCTACCAATGTCAAGTCGGCAACTTGTGTCACCTTAATTATCAGCAACTTACCTGAATAGCTGGTTGTTTAGCAATGCTTTTTTTATATCCTTCGTCATCATTCCACGACGCTCGCCATTCGGCGTAGTGACGAGAGCAAATACATCTGTAAACAAATAGATGCACTATGATTAATATATGATTAATTATAATTAATATTTTATCTCGGCGTTCAGGAAACTACGACACATCTTCTCGCTACTGCACTACAGGCGTGGATGTATCGATTTATAAATTTTACATAAATCATCGATAAACAAAAAAAAACGGGGTTTTATAGAAATTTGTCGATATTGGTAGCATGGAACTTAGTTAAACGCTAGGTCAATATGGAAATCACTCGATAAAATGTCGAGGCTAGTTCTGTGCTAGCGGGTAGATACAATTCTATAGATAAAATCAGTTGCCGATACGACAAGTTTGTCGACCGAAGTTCCATGATCGCACAACAGATACCGCAAAACCGCAAGATGAAAGATTATAATCAGTGCGTACTAGTGATGCCTTAGAACTAAGACGTCGCTAACCATTGGTCTCATACACAAGTTCAAGGTCGCCAAACGAGTTATGGAGAGAGCTATGCTGAGAGTTCCACTACGAGATAATCAGAAATGTAGAAATCCACTGTCGCTAACATAGCTCTCAAAATCAGCAAGTTGAAGAGGCAATGGGACGATCATATAGCTCTTAATTCTATTATCTTCATTATATTCTGGTTACTATAGAAACCATATGACTAATACAATATTTATATACTTTTTTAAATACATACTTAGAATATAATATAACACCAGTGCATGTTATAATAAGAAAACATGTTAAGACTTGATACCTGTACAGCACGACCATCATGTAGGCGATGACAGCGACGCTTATCATGCAGAGGATAGCAAGTAGTAAGATTTCCATCGGCGTGGTCGGATAGATGGGCAGCTCGGAGCCCTTGCCCCATTGTGGCGCGCTTTTCCCTTCTAGCAGCTCGAAATCTAAAACATACAAAATGTTACAGCTCAGTTAGTAGTAACTCTGCCTTCTGTACCTAACATAGAGGTTGTGGGTTCGATTCACATCGAGGATAAACATTTGTGTAATGAATATAAATGTGTGCCATATGGACATCGCGGTTCTGAATTTTGGAAAATTGATGCGCACTTGACTTATCCTTAGTACAGAAAAATAAAGATTTTATATTATCCCAAAAAATTCACTCAAGGGAATAATTTTTGGGATAACATTAAATATTTGTGATTTCCTTAAGTGCAGGTAAGCACTATAAAAATACCAAATTACAGAAAACTACATAGTTTAGCTGTAACAACATGTTTATACATTATGATTAATAATATTTCTCACTAAGTGGAATTTAACTGCTGTAAATAAATATTTTTATACCTTTTAAAGCAAAGTAAGACAGACATTCTCTACGACCTCATAGCACTTAGATATAATAGACATATCCTGGCAATATACCTGGTACAACGTCGATAGGATCCAAGGCCGCAGCTAGAGTCTGCCACCTCAGAGGCGGCGGATCCTTTTCCTCTGGGTTTCGCACACCAGCCGCTAGTTCAGGACTCACACGGTGGCTGATCAGTACCGGAGGCAGCACCACGGCGTAGCGGCCGGCGATTGACTCATTGTAGTGAGAGAGAATCACCGACCAGTGGTGGGTAGACAGTCTAAACGTAAAAAAAAAAACTATGAAACACTCACTTATTTTGTATTCAATTTTAAATAGCCTTTATTATATCGTTTATGTATATAAAAGAAAGTCGCATTAGTTACACCACTAAAGAAAGGTTTACTTAAGAAGATAAGCTTTCTTACTCAAGAACGGCTGAACCAATTTTTATGTTTTTTGTGTTATTAGATTTATCTTCGACCGATAATCAGTAATAAAAAATAATGCAGAATAAAGCTCGCGAGGTTAGCTAGTTGATAATACAGGCTATTTGAAATACTATAAATACTATTTTCTATAAGCCCTAATATAAAACTATATTTATGCAATCTTAAAGGTAGACAAAGAGTAAAATGAATACTACTTAAATAAATCTATAAATCTTACTATAACTAGTTTTACAAAAAATATGATATTATGTTATAAGTAAAGTATGATAAAAAACTAAAGCTTATTCGGGCATCATACTGAGTTAGATTTGTGTAACAACAGTAAATAGGTACATAAAATAATAAAAAAATGATACTTGTTTTCAAATCATTTAAAAGTTTGCCCACCTACCAGATGTACTGACGACATTGTTAGGATCGCGGAATATCGAATAGAAAATACTCAAAATCGTACTACCTGTAAATTTATGGGGATGCCTACGTTCAGCAGTGGACTTCTTCGGGCTTTTGATGATGATCATGATTAATTTAAAACGTACTAACCCATATGAATAAGTTAATGTTGGCGCGTATTAAGAAGCACGGTGCATAACGACACTAGGTTACAATAAAACATAATCACAGGAACTATTAAACTTGTAAAAGTACACCGGTAGACGATAGCTCCGCTTGAACGATCGCACAATACTGACGATCGTCGATATGGTAAGATCTTAGCATTAAAAATAAGCGTATAGCAAAATACAATAGCGGCCAGCGGTATAAAATCCAACCCATAAAATATAATAATAAAGAATTTAAATTTTATATTTTACTGTGATTATTCATCGATTAAAAAAGTTAATATTGTGCATAATTATTATTATGCACAGTATATCGACCAATTAATAATGAACAATTAAACGACTTTTTTTAATAATAATAATAATATAATTATGCACAATATTGACTTTTTTAATCGACCACAATCGTGGCAGGTTCACATACAGACATTACCAATATTTATAGTAATGTTTGTAGAAATTTGATTCATACGTTTACACCCATTGAGATAAAAATAATAGCACACATCAAAGCTTTTTGTGAATATTCTACAAAAATGCTAAAAATGATTCTTTATGATCAAACGATTTCTAATCTGAGATAGTGAGACGACATTATAAATGCATTAAGTAGGTAAGTAAGGTAAGTAAGTATGCTAAACGTCCGTGTGCGTCACAGATAGTTACAAACAAGGACAACTATAATTTAAAGTATATTATAGTCCACGGTGCTTATTTATTTTTTTACTAAACAACAGTTCAAAGTTCCAAGTATGGCTCGACTGTTACGCACGATCTTATGATAATTGTTCTCGATCGATGGCAAAAACATACCTAATAACTGCTAATTTTTGTAACAGATAATCGAAATGTACAAACTGACATGACCTGTATAATTATCTTACCTCGACCAAGGTCTTGAATGAGGCGAGTGCTTGAGCATTATAGTATCATTTGCGTCTGCGGAATTTTTCTCAGGCTCAGCAAAGTCTAGTAGCGGTGGGAACAGGAGAGTATTCTTATCACTGTTGTTGTAGAAAGCATACACAGGCTTCATTTCAGTCTTATCATTCTTTATTTTCCCTTCTGCATTCTCAGATTTATCAGGATTCATTATAAAGTAGTCGACCACGCCTGAGTTGTAAATGATCATTGATATCCAAACGATCATCCACACCATGAAAGCGCGCTGGAAGAAGCGTGTTCGAGCCCAAATGTTCACCAATCGAATCCGTTTCGGAACTCTGTTGTCTTGTTGACCCGGAGTCGAGTTTCTCTTTGCCACAACATCGGTGGGACTGTTGTGAGACAGCCCATTAAGACGCGGATGGGACTTAGACTTCGTCATGCGCTGCGGTGAAAAGTTATCCTCAGGTCCGCTCTTATTGAACCGCCAATTCAACGCGTTGTTCGAATGGAAATATTCCTTCAAATGTAGTTTATTCTGATCTTGAAAGTACTCCATTCTGCGCACTTCTACTCCAAGTATCGTCGCAAAGAATGCCATTTGTATGAAGTAATCTGATATCAAACTCACTATCATGAATATCGAGAATTCTTGTATGAACGGAACGAACGTAAAAAAGCTGACAGTCAAAATTGTGATTTCTATCAGAAGATTCTTGGTGATGGACCAACCCTCCTTAGTAAGACCCTGGGCGAGACGAATCTTTACATCTAATCTTGAGTCCGTGGAAGTGACACTTTTGGTTAGAACTAAGACATTTTCCAGCCCGACTATGATGACTAGGTATGGGAAAATTTCTTTCCCTTGAAGACTGAGGGAGAATCCAAAAAAAAAGCAGATTCCCATTGACATTGAGAGACTTCCTGCTATAGTAAGTACTGCACACGCTGCTAGCCCAAGCTTAGATTTTATGAATTCGATTTTTCTCACAGAGAAGTATACATAGAGAAATAATCCCACAAAAGTAATGGTCAACGGTACCAGTTCGTGGTAATTAAACTGTCCTGGGTAGTAGATAAGCGTTACTTCATCCACTTCGGTGTACGGAGAATCCTGGTAGAGTGGATACATCTCTTTCAACTTTTGGGTGAGGGTTTTGACAAATCTGAAAGAAATAAAAATTATGTTTATAAAAAAAATTACTAGCGTGGGTTGTTGTGAACATAATCCTTATGTCAGTAAGTTCGATATTGGCGATGACAATATTGTATAGTTGCAAGTTATTCTAAATCTGCAACAAATCTATCTATAGTTCAATCACATTAACCAATAGATAAACAATGAATACTTTATTTACCAGATAGTGTTAAAAAAGCTGTAGCGCCTTTGATTACAAGCCGTGTCAATGTACGAAATGTGCTCTATTGAACCCTTTACTGTATTAAGCTTCGTGCTTCGCTTGCATATACGTGTGCTACGAAAAAGTGTCCAATTTGTAAATTCAATTTTCTATAATTGATTTTCTCACAGTAGGAAAGTTATTGGCAACATGCACTGATTATCAAACAACTATAATAACGTGTGGTAAATTCATGGAAATTTAAAACGCACTAGTTGCATAGAACAGACGCATGCAATTTTAGTATAAAGAGTTTCTGTGGCGTACTTATCATCAGGTTGGTCGTAGAAGATGGTAACGGCATACTGGAGGACCCTCGGTCGAGCTCGTAGAGGATACCGCTTTATGCCCGTATCGCGAAGTTGCATTCCGAACGCAATCTCAGCTAGTGAAGCTTTACTTTTGTGCATATTCTGTAAATTATAAAATGTACTTCACTGCTACTACGAATCATCAATCTTTGATCAGGTTTTACGGCCAAATGATTAATTTTCAATACGTTTTCGTACGGTTTGTTTTTCTTGGGACGCAATTAAAATATTTTGTTAGTGGTTTAGCAGTGGCATGATATCTTTGGCATGCATTAAGCTTTAGTGAATAAAACTTCTAAATATTTTGTTCGATATAATAATTGTGAGTAAAAAATGAAAATAAAATCAAATAAAGTTATAATTGTTTGGTGATGCCATAAACAGTTCTGTATAACAATAGTAAAACCGCCGACAATAGCTTGTAAAAAGATACGAACCTGATAATTATAAATAGTATTGACGATAGTCGCATCAAGCGAGAATGTCTGAAGGCTTTGCTGCCACAGGTTAGCTGGCGAAAGAAGGAGACAGCTATACTCAGGCAGCACTCTTTCCACACTTGCCTTGCTGTCCCGCCTTTTGATGCCTCCTATTTGATAGCAATGTTGCAGCAACGTAGTTTTTCTGAAACAATTTTATCAACTTTAAAGCATTAGCAAATTATTAAAAAACTTTTTATGTGATTTTCTGATAATGTTTCGATATCATCTTGTTTGGCCGAGTTAGTTACCAATAACTTACTGGGTCCAAATTAAGCAATAAGTTATTTTACCTAATATTATTTTCAATGAAACAAATTTCTGCTACAAGCTGTCGAAACAGGATAACTTTATCAGTATTTAATCAACACGAATTACGCAGGAACGACATTTTTATCCCCAATCATAAGGAAGAATGTTTGTTTGAAATCAGCCTACGTTCGCTAACTATAGTTGAATCGCAAAATTAGTTTACAGTTATGTATTAATACATAAAGTTGATCAAAATGATGCAAAATGAATGAATAAGATTCCCAAATTGGCGGTCTAAGAGCAGGTTTCGCCCACAACAGCAAAAAACGTTTTGATGGAACGGAAATTACCACGGCAATTTGTTTAAAGCTAGGAATCGCACGCGGCTTTGCGAGCTAGGCAATGAGCAACATCCATATATACCAATTATAAGAACCTTTGTCCTGGCTGGCTGACCAACTTATACTAAGATACTAGACTATAATTAGCTAGACTTATAATTCGACTGATGTATAGACAACGCGCAGCCTAAATCACTGGTCATAGAAACTTTCATGGTAAATAGTCTTGAGACTAATTACCATTAAAGTTTCTATGACCAGTGATTTAGGCTGCGCCAAGGCGCGTAGAGATGTAATAATAATAATAAATATTGACACATATACTCATAACGTCTTCTAACACCAAACTTAGCAAAGCTTGTACTATGGGAACCAGATAGCTTATAAAATACATGTATTCTTTTTTTTGTAAATACACACTTCCACAGATACAGACAGAGAATAAACATCTATATTCGTCACACAAACGTTTGCTCTCGGTGGGGATCAAACCCACCACTTACAGCGCAGAAGGCAGGGCTACTACGAACTGTGCTGTGACGGCTGTTACTATTTTTAATAAGAAAGGAATTACCAAAATTCTAACGTGTACTGCAGGAGTTGAAGTTTGTATAACTTCACACGGACGAAGTCGCACACGTTTCACTAGTCTAATTGTGGCCATATAACTCGCAGAACCGAAAATCATTAGGGAAAAAAAGTTTTCGAATGACCACCATGGATGGAAGACGACAGTGACGTTGCAGAGGTAGCGGGCAGTTAACGGATGAAACGGGATCAAAAATAGTTATTTCTAAATACGTATGAGGAACGTATATGTCCACAGTAGACTTCTACAGGCATTAATCGAGGTACTCTAGCAGTATTGTCTAAGAGAAACTTAAGCACTAAATCATATCTGGTAGTTTATCCAAAAATTCCGCGATCGCAATCTAGTCTCAAAACCAGAGATGTGTGCTTAGTTGACTCATAACCAACTAATATAAAGCAATATATATTACGTAAGAATAGTGACTCAAGAAAACACCGAGAAACACCTTGTTCGAGTGACTAAGCACGTAAGCACCACATTATGTACAAATGCATCTTGCCACGTGTCATGTAAATGAAGGTAACCATTATAGTGTTCTATGAAAAGTTCATTTGAATCAAGTTTTGAACCAAATTGAGAGCAAAGCGAAGACAAAACTTGTCTAGAAAAACAAATAAATATTTGTTAATATTTCACATAAAACGGAAATAATCGAGGTGCTCCCACAGAAATATCAGTATATTGGTTTTTAATTGAAACTGGGATTACTTATTTTATTTACTTAATTTTTTGTAAATACAAAGTGATGGCAAAAGAGCATTTATTCATTAATGTCTAGGGATTATCTTAAAACATTTTAAAGCCAGGTGAATCTAAGCGCCATTTCCTTGCTAGATGACCGGTTTTTTGTATAATCCTTGTATATAATACACTCAGACAAAGTCAAACATCACACTAATGATTGTTCTCAGTGAGGATCAAACCCACAACCTTAAGCGCAGAAAGTAGCGCTACTACCTAACACGGTGATCAAGCCTCAAATAAATATTTGTATATGTAGGCATGTGCTAGACTCCGGTCGAACAGTCGAACAATCACATGTGCACGCGGCCCGAGAGTTCGAATAAATTTGACATTTGTGTTGTTACCGTATTGCACCAACATTCTCGTTATAGTTGGCGACAAACAAGTTTTCCACTGACTGACGCACCACATGAGCTGCGTAGTACGAAAAGTAATATAAGAAGTGCGTTTTAAGTACGCAGCTTAGTCACGTGGGATAACTTGTTTATCACCACTGTACACTGCGAGGCAACAAAGCCACACTCGCAGTTGAATTACAGATACCGCGCAATGTAATTCAAATGTCAACACGATGCGCTTACGCCACAAACGTATTTTTTTTTCGTGCGCCCATATTAGGACTAGTTAGACTAGGTAGGTACATGAGAACTTAAAGATATCTAACGTTTGACTAAATGTTGCTACAATATTTAGTAGTTTTCTCAAGGTGTTTCATGAATGGAATGGCAGTTACAGAGATGCTAGTAGTGTGTAATAATAAGTGGTGTGAGTAACCTTAACCTGGATGGACAATACTTTGTTATAGGCAAACCACTTAACACCAGTAGTGCTAAGATGAGCAACGCGAGATATGTCGCGCATGACAAGAGATACTTTGTCTATGTAGCTTAATTTGTCGTTTACTCTAACATGTGCACCACGACAGAGAAGTTTGTCTTCGTAGACATAGATACGCTAGTGTAGAGAAACCAATATTGCCATAAGACGGTTCCCTATTAATTTAAATATAGCAACACCGGTTTCGTTCATTTAATTTTGAGGGATGGCTCTGGAACGCGTCCTTAAATAATATATTTTATTGACATTGGCAATTTGCAAAAAACGTCACTGATAACTTTTTCATCGTTTTTTTTATTCGTTTTCTGTCATCTTTGGAAGCAATATTGTATTTTCATTTTAATTGTTTTTCTAGTGTTATTTTAAGTTCTGATGGGTAATTTTGGTGGTATTTTAACCATGATTACTTGTTGAGGTCTTAGCACAAGTGTGAACAATTGAAATGAAAGTGTGTTATGAGGCATCCTGATTTGAACGAAAATGCTTCTTTCTTCTTCTTCTTTCTTTGCTTTGGTTTTGAAGAAAAATGCCATCTTTTTCTTCAAAACCGATGACGGCTGACTTTACTTTTTACCGACTCGACTTGACTAAAAATAATTTATTCAACCCACTTGACATTGGCAAAATTGTCCGCAAGACGGACAGATATTCAACGTCTGGCAGACTAAAAGGATTGCAGACGTCTCTGACAATTTTCCGCTGAATTTTTCGGTCTTCGCGTTGTGCGTAAATATGGTATAAATAATTATAATAGGGTACTGCCATTGTTTTAGGTTTCGGTTTAGGTTAGGTCGGATAACAAAGTATTCTGTGAGTCGGATCACTAACAATTTTGTCTATCTCGTAACTATCTCGTCCTCAAAAAGTACGACGAGAAAATAGTCGCGCCGAAATGTCAAAATTCGCTTAAAACAGGGTGCACATGTTAGAGTTTGAAGACAAAAAACCCACAGATAAGCAAAACTGAGCGTTATTTCTTCATTTGACAGGTCTTGACTAATGGGTCTTGACGAGTTTTCGGCGCTGCCATGTTAGTACAGGTAGACGAAAAGAGATAACTTTATTTTTCACGAGAAAACGAGTAGACAAAATTTTGTCGTGGTGCACATCTTAGCTCTGCAGGTGGGCCATCTGCTTGATCCATCAGCTAGTTATATAAAAAAACATAGTCATTGATTTTTGGGGTTAACTGTACTGATTTTAACACAAAGTAGGAAACCATACAATATGATTAATATACGTGTATATACCGTAGCTTAATTATGAGAGTTGTATAAACTTTCAGAGCGGAAACGCGTTGAGGAATTCAGAGAACTTTCCGAGAAGCCATACATGCGCACCCGAATCACGTGGCACTCAATGTTTTATGAAAAAAACAAACAGGAAATTACTTCTAACATTGCCCGTGTCTAACAAACTTCAAAAAAGTCATCATTATCATCATCAGCATGTAGAAGTCCACTGCTGGACATAGGCCTCTCCCATACGTTTCCAGGAAAAAACTATTCTGAACCCTTTCCGTCCATCGACTTCCCGCGGTTCTAAATGTCGTCAGTCCTTCGGGTAGGAGAACAGTCTACGCTTCGTCTTCCGGTTCGCAAAAAAAAGTATCAAGTACCTACTTATTTCTACTGCCAAGCAGTAATGCTCGCATTGCTGTATTCCGGTTTGAAGGTCCCGGTGAAATTACAGGCACATAAAGCTTAACACTACGATGCACTAACCTGCGTCCACCAACGTACTGTAGTAAGTTCATTGTAGGCCACGTACTTAAAGTACGTGGCTTACATACAATGCAATGATTTGGTATAGGTGATGGTTACCACTTATTATCAGGTGGACTATATGCTTGTTCCAACAGCAGTGGCACACAAAAAAAGTAAATTTACTGAGTCGCAGCACGGGCGATTACATTGGATTCATTTCCAGTATAAATGTGCCCTGCCGTGCCTCTTGTTTTGTACAGTTTGCCGTATTTGGAGGGTTTTTACATAAACCTACCTACGCACAGCTATTAAGTAGTCATAATATTCATTGTTCCAAAATACATGCCAAGAGCAAATATTCGCGAGACTTGGAACCGCAGCTCAATGAGATAAAAGTACCTTATGTCTAAAATTAAACCATTGAGACTCGTAAATCTATACTTAATAATCTTTACTTTGATATGCCAGCACTTTTTTGCAAGTAATCTATTAAATAATCGCCAAAGGGTTCAATACGTATAGATATCGTTTTATTGCTGCTGTAGCACTTAGAAACGCGACACGCTTTATTTATTTATTGATAATTATGAACGTATTTACTGTTTTGTAGTACTTATTTAAGTTACTTACCCAGCACTGCAAAGAACCAAAATTATGTATTTACTTACGTTTCAGTGTCCTCGTGGTTCCGGATGGTTTCGAGCAACCGGAACACTTCCTGCAGCGGTGCCCTGAATGCGTCCCACATCTTCAGCTGGCTGTTCCATGGTGAAACACCTTTAACAATCAAATATGATTATACACAACATAAATGGATTTAAACATAAGACTTTTGTGTAGATGCGAAGAATGCTATCAGTTTATTACGTCGTCACTACTTGAAAGTTGACAGTAAACGGCAATTCATTTGAAATCTACAAGAACACAAACTGCATGCGCAAAATTACATACGATTACTCGACAAACTAGACAAATTAGGATGTATGTACTTCAATGTTCGATAGTCGGCATCTTTATCTCAGTAACATGAGTCATATCAGAGGAGTGGCGTGGCGTGAGCTATACTATCGAATTTAAACTACACGGAAAAAACGAAGCTTTAGCAAAGTACCAATTTGGCTTTGTTAATTTTTTTTGGGTTACTTACAACTAAGACTTATTTAAAACGCACAATAAAGCTCTGTTTTGCGTAACCAAGCAAGTTTTGCTGTATATTCTAGGTAATACTAACTGAGTACTTGGTTATTTCGAAATGAGTGCCTCAGTAAAAGTAACCTGTTCAGTTTTCGTTTGAAAATAGATAAGTTCTCAGATTTATAAACTGACAAGTAGATACTTATCTAGTTTTAGACTAATCCTACTCTGTTAAATTGTTAAGATTATATGATTACAAATAACCAAGACTCATTTAAAACGTATAATGGAGCGATGTTTGTAGTAAACAAGCTAGTTTTGCTGTATATTTTTCTGAGTACATAATTATTTCCCAATGAGTGCCTCTGTAAAAGTAACCGTAACAGAAATTTTAAATCCTATACTTTTATTATTATAATTCTTACCAGTGAGTAGGTAAGTACTTATTTAATTTTAAACAAATACTTCTTTAAATTTACGTAAGTCGATTTAAATTAGAAATACCTAACCATATAACATTCGCTGCTTATAGGCAGTGTTATCAACCTTTTTTACGTGTAAGGAAAGGGAACGGGATAAGCAGGACTATTCAAACTTCCCGCTAACGAGTCATCGACACGGAATAACATATGGTCAAGATTTGTGGAATAATACTTTTTTGGTAGGTAGGTTCTTTAGTTCCTTGCAGAACGCAGACATCAAAAACTACATAAATACTTGAATTTTGCGCGAATCTGTGTCAGATTCAGTGTCGATGACTCGGTAGTAGAGTTTAAATAACCTTGAAGGACTCGAGCTTAGAATAACTACCTACAAAGGTTTTACAAAAAAGTCTTTTTAACTATTTATTTGAAATTTCAGCCCTTAGCAAATTGTGTTTTAGTCTTTTTGGGAACACGCGCTGACAGCACTGCTTAAAACCAATTTTGTGCTTTACAAATAACAAGTAAATTAGCTATAAACAAACAAGTAACATAACAATCAATAGATGAGTGTGTAATGCTAAAACTAATTTAAACATGTAACATAGTTGGAATAATCGAGAAAATGGTTACGCGTTGACATGTGAATTGTGTAATCTCGGAGAACGCGATACTAATACTAGGCACTCGTGCAGTGCAAAAACAGCGGCCATTTCTTTACGAGAAGTTCTTGGGTGCGAACACGTGAGAAAGCGCACTAAAATTCGAAAATAACCAGTGAGAGAGCAGACGTTAAGTTGAGTGAGATTAAGTAAAATTTTTGCAACTGAACAAAAAACGTGGAACCAGTGCTCCTTTTTATTAATAAAAATGAACTGCAGTACAAAATACCCGATGGATGAAGACGTAAGGACTTACTGCTTGGGGCTTGGAAATAACAAAAATCAAGCAAAAACTAATTGGAAAATATTATAAAGATAGCTGAAAGGTATAAACGTCGTTAAACATATTCTAAATAGGTATATTTTTGTTTTAGATATAGATGTATTTTAAATATTTTTGTATAATATTGTGCGTTAATGTTGAAAATAAATCATTTCTGTACTACAAATGTTATAAAAAAGTGAAATAATTTAGAATTTAGTTTATAAACGAATGTTAATTAAAACTTTATTATATCATATACATTCTTTTAATATTAAAGTACCAATGCTAATCTACATTTTTACTTCTAGCTTATTTGAATCGGTATATTTAGCAATGTTGTTTGCCGTTCTTCAGCGGGCTTATTGGGTTAATACTGCTAAATACTTAGCTGCAGGTACCTACCATTTCTAAGTGACAAGAATATTTATATACTTAAAGCTGCTCTAAGTTCAATGCAAGTTCAAACTTAAAATATCTGTAGCATATCTATATATATGATATAACTATTTTAAGTTTGAACTTGCATTGAACTTAGAGCAGCTTTAAGTATATAAATATTCTTGTCACTTAGAAATGGTAGGTACCTGCAGCTAAGTATTTAGCAGTATTAACCCAATAAACCCGCTGAAGAACGGCAAACAACATTGCTAAATATACCGATTCAAGTAAGCAAGAAATAAAAATGTAGATTAGTTGTAACTAACCCAATAAACCCGCTTAGGAACAACAAACAACATTGCTAAATATACCAGTTTAGGTAGGGTAGAAGTAAAAATGTAGATTGGCTGTAGCTAACCCACTGAACATGGTTGAAAGCGCCGAGTAACTTTGCTAAGTATACTTATTTAATTTATTTAAAAGTAACAAAGAATATTGGGTATCGCTACCCAGTGGACACGATTTCAGCGCCGAGTAACTTTGCTAAATATACCCATCTATTTGACAAAGTCACTTTGTTAAACACAGAAACGTTCATTAGCTGCGTTTACAAAGTTGGTTCGATTAAATTATCGATTTAAACTAAGATGCTTGGTTATAACTAACATAATTACTCGATTCACGTACACAATTAGGTTTGTTGTCTTAACCAAAAAATAAACGGTTGGAAGTTACCAACTTTTTGGATTAATATTACCAACTTACTTTAGCAAACATGGCTTGTCTAGCATTAGCAACAAACTTTGCAGGCTCCCTCCGAGCCGAGTTGCTTGGTTGAAAATAGCAATAAGTTATTTAATTCCAACCGTTACGTTTTTTCCGTGTAGCCGCGCCGACAGCCAATGTATATATTACGAGGTTATCGAACGACCTGCTATTTACGCGACGAGTTCTTTCCGTGTTATCAAGCCGGCAACAAACATTATTAGCGGGCTTTAAGTTATAAAAGATGCAAGTAGATGCAGATCAAGACATATCATCGTCACGGTCATCTATTTTAGATACGCGAGTTGTCAAAAAGAATATCCTTAATGTCGCTGATAACGAGACCAATATCATAATTTTCTTGCCCTTATCCCACAGTAAGTGGGGTCGGCACAACAGATTTTTTTCTTCCACTCTCTTCTATCAGCCGTCATCTCAGTACTCAATCCTTTCTTACTCATGTCATCTTTCACGCAATCCATCCATATTTTCTTTGGTTTTCCTCTGCTTTTATAACCTTCCACATCCATATCTAATACTCTTCTCGTTATATGGCTTTTTTTCCCTCCGCATGACATGCCCATACCACGCTAACCTATTACTTCTCAACTTATCCGTCACAGGCGCTACTTTCAACAAGACCAAATAGTTGTCGAAAATTCTTGGATAGCTATCATGAGCCGGAAGGTGAAGCGTAGGACGTTCTAGTACTCGACAGACCAGCGTTATTCGCGGGAATATATGGTTCATGCAGTGGCGTTGCTAGATTGATAAGGCCCCGGTGCATAGAGAAAGATCCGGGCTCACACCCCCTCTTTCCACGTAGCTTGAACTTATATTGCTTCAAGCCTTCAAAAAGTAAAAAGTTTAGGTAACCAAGCTTAACAAGTTTTTTTTTCTCTTTTTTTTATGCTCCTCTCTTTTCAAAGCTTCGGTTAGAGGGCCTCCTGAGCTCCGGAGCCATGGTGCACTAATGGCTATCCTACTGGGTTCATGGAGGGCTCTAATTCTTCCTGGAATACTATACAGGTGTTTTTTTTTGTTTTTTTAGCAACTTCTTCAGGCTGATATATGTAGTGATTATCTTGAAAGCTTTAAAATGTATATTATAATATGCATCTTAGTACAACTTGAGCTATATCACACAGATACTTTAACCAAACCCGATATGATTAAGTTTGTAAACAACCCATACTAAACCTAAACTCATGCGTTGCATGTTGATTTAAAAACATTATTTTTCGATTAATCTGAGTAATCTCAACTCCTGGAAAAATAGGTCAAAACTCACTTAACACCAAGCAGAACAAATGTGACATTCGGAAAATAAACGCATCGTATCCACAACATCCACGATACACTGCGCAGCAACCAGGCAACACTCCGTAGTTGAAATATCGGTGGCGCGCAATGTAATTCAAATGTCAACAAGATACACTTACGCTTATTCTGTAGGTTACATACAATATTTTATTCGTATGTCATGGATTAATAACTTCGTAGTGAAATCAGTTTTATAATACGAGTATAATGAATATTATCAATTTGGTAGGTACAAGGTCAAGGTCGATTATAAATTATCATTTAAAAAATCGCGTATGATACAATTAACCGTATAAGCGTACGGTTGAACACTTAAAATTATTGTACTCATTTGTAAGAAATGTGAAATTATTTAGTTTTTATTATATGTAACGACAATAACTATAACAGCTTATAATGGTAGAATAGTAATTACGTATAGTGTATGTAATATGAATTTTATTTATCAGTTTATTCACACGCTCTTAATATATAATTTTATGCTGAAGGTGTATATAATTATTATTGTACCTACCTAAAGTTATTTCACTTACTTACTCCGTTGGCTCAACGACCCAAAGTGAGTCTTGGCCTCCGATAAGAGAGCTCAACCAGAAACAACAAGAAACAATACGATCCCAAGTTATTTTACAGTGAGTATTTATTTGATGTCAGGACAAATATACTAATATCAAATAAAAACGATGTGTAATGGTAATTTTACGAAAAAATTTAATGCATAAAACATTTTATTAAATGCAGATCATATTTTAGCCAAAATCGAGTCTGTGACACCTAATAACATTTTACTCTTCGAGGACCCATTGAGGAAACTCCCCTTGTATGCCGTGAAAGGGCTTCAGAAAAATCCTTTAATTAGAACCTTTATTAAAGATTTTGTAGGTACGTAGCTAAAATAACAAAACCTTTTTCCCGTCTTTAATTACCTATCTATGAACTCTCCTGCGAATGTAGCAGAAACTGGTAATAAAGCGATGGAAAACATCAGAAAGGAAAATTACCTTAAATCATTAAGAAAGTCAGAAAAAAAGATTCTCTCAGATCTCTTAGTATCACGTATTTATCTACTTAAAATTATTGGAGGATGTCAAAAGGGGTTGGCCGAAGGAACGTCCTAATTTAACATTTGATGCATACAATTATACATTTTGCAATAGTTGTTATTTCATACGTGACAGGTTGCAAGCTTATGGCCACTGCTAGAATACCAACTGGTTTCTACACGATATTTTCCTTCGCCGATTGAGAGTACTGGCGCTGTGTACATAAATTAAACAAATAGAAACATTCCCCAACCTCTCAAGATAGTCCAACCAAACCAAAAGATATGACGGTAAAGATATTTATTTGACGGATTGTAATAAATTATGAGTACCTATTGGGTAAATATATACTATAATTCGCGTTGAAATTCGCGACACAGTATATTGCTCCTGCGGATATCATAGTTTTTCATATTTGTTGTTATACATCTGTTTGTGTTCCAAATAAATATATTTTAAATTACGAGTTTCAGAAAAGTAATGTGACTTAAAATTTTGTACGGAACTCTGCGCTAAGAGGGTTATCTCGCACTTGTTTTAACATTTTTCTTTGCGCTTGCGTTAACTTCTTTAGGACCAACTCATATTTTGCCAGTATATCAAGTTATGCGTTGGTTTCCAAGCAAGTTATAGCCCTGTGTACAACCAATTAACAATAATTAAAACTCGTTTGTGTTCCGCCATAATAATCAGTTTTCTGCACTACCTGTTGAAGTAAGTTTTAATTGTTTGAGCGATAGTCATCAGGAGGATCTACAATCTTGGATTTAGAAGTAGTAGAGCTCTTTGTGAAGGGCTCGTCCGGGGCAGTACCACCACCATACCTATTTCTATCGCTAAGCAGCTTGCTGTGTTTCGGTTTGAAGGGTGTGGGTGCCGGTGTAATTACAGGCACATGAGGCTTAACACCTTTATGCCTCAGGTTGACGGACGCTGAGTAGTGCATCGTCGGTGACGCTTCTAACGAGCGTGACCTACGAGGCAATGCTTTGTTATAGGTAGTGGTAACATCAGGTGGGCCATCTGCTTGTTCCATCAACAAGTTGTATAAAAAAAAATTATGAAGTGCTTAGAAAATATTTTTTATACATCTTCCTAGTTAACCAAACCGATGGTCCTCCTGATGTTAAGCGGTAACTATCGTAACTTTGACTCACAAGTCACGCACGTTAGAAGCTACTTTAGCTGCAGACAAAGACAGGGTGTAGAGCATCCCCGAGAGAGTAATACTTGTCACCTCACATCATCAAGCTAAATAAGTCCACAGCTGAACATAGCTGTCCCTCCTCCAACCCCCCCAACATAGCGGCCCATCTCAGTTAATGGGAGGAGGGGTACTCTAAGCCTGGACCACCACAGCTACAGCCCAACATTATATTGCAATTCAAACCAATAGACAAGACCTTTTCGTAATGTCAAATCTTGTTTACATCGTTTCCTTCGCTTACATATAAATAATAGCACCACAAACTTTTATATAAATACTCGTAGATATATTTGTGGACATTTTTACACAAAATCATCTAGAACCAAAATAAGCATAGCTTGTACTATGGGAACAAGATGACTGATAGAATACTTGTATACTTACTTTTACTGCACATACATTTAGAATACAACATCCAGACAGAGAACAATCAACTATGTTCATCACACAAATGTTTGTTCTCGGTAGGAATCGAACCTACCACCTACAGCGCAGAAGGCAGGGCTACTACGAACTGAGATATGACGGCTATATTAATTTACTTTTAAACAAGATAGACTTGTACTCACCGATTTTCATAACAACTTGTTGCGCGTAAAGCAGAGGCTTATCTTTTGCCCATAAGTATGGTAATTTTTGTGTTTCATTGTGGAGAAGATCAAATTGGGATGGTCCATCTAAAAAAAATTATATGTTAGGAAATTTTTGAAAGAAACGGGATATTTACCATGATTTGATTGTTTCCCTATATATAATGTGCCGAAACATTTGCATGCGCCATCACACTGTTTTAGGCGACGGTAACCACATAAAATCAGGGGGCCAAAAAAAATTGTGTAATATAAAAACGTCTAAGTAATGTCTTAACTTCCAAAAGTCTCCTGCTACTAATACTACCTATTTCGAGGTTACGCTAAGTAATGCAAAAACATTAAAATATAGTTGGAACTATACCTAACAATAAGGGTTTCTTCCAATATTATAAATAATTAGTTTGAAATGCCATGTGTTTAACACGAACAATATGAACTATTATTTATCGAGGAAGTGAAGTCAGTTTTCATACAACAAAGCATTGCTTCACAGGTCACACACGTTAGGAATGTGGTCAACAATGATGTCCTACGTCCATCAACCTAAGGCATTCACATGTAAAGCCTTATGTTTCTGTAATCTGGCACCCAGTTTTTAGCCCTAATTACATAACGTTATTTGCCTATTCAAAGGTATTTGATAATCACATACCAATTTTTCTTGTAAATATAAAGATTGTCTTACTAGCGCCATGTCCTGTGTTCGCCTTACCTCTGCCGTATTTTAAACGATTGATGGGGCTTGGAGCACATGCCCAAATCTATGCATTGTAGTCTCATCATGCTAACTGGCTAAGTGGTCTAACAATACTGCAGTTGTATCCCTATCAGGCTCCCTAGCCTATCAAGGTCAAACTATACTGACCCAGTTTAGCCAGTGTAGTGTGTTTAAACTTGAGATAGAACACTTGCACTTTAGCATTTATGATTTAGGTAATTCACTACTTAAATCCATGGGCATAAAAGATATCCACTCAGATTCTTAGTACTAATTACCTACAGGAATTTCTTTAAGGTAACAACCTATCAAACAGTTACTATTCTAGCAGCAGCAGTTTGTAACATTTACATATTAAACACGAACTACTGCAAAAAGTAGGTATGTGCCAAATGTAATATTTCGATGTGCTTCTCAATATCACCTATAGACATCCTCAAAGAAACTTGAGTTGGTTCAAATTGAGAGATTGGAGGGTGAATACCAAACCTAGGATTAAAGATGTGAGAATGTATCTTTTACCATGTTTTGTACCAAGTGGGATACCTACTGTCCTGTAGGTAATACAAACCTTGCATGCATTTCTTTCCGTGACATTCAGGTTTTGAATGCTCATTGTGCAACGGAAAGTTAACAACTGTTGGAATGTTACCGGGTAGAGGTACATTCAGTAGCGGAAAACTGCAACAAACAAGAAGAAAATATAACAAAACTTGTTCTATTTTCTGTTTGCATTCACATATACCAGACTACATATGTTTTGTGCCTGGGTGTTATAATACAGTCTAATACAGGAATAGCATCATGGTGCTATTTTTGTGAAGTTGTCAATAAAATACCAAGGAACGAAAACACTACACACAAGGTGGAGATGTTTTAAAGGGTAGGAATGCAGGTATATTATATAGATCTGACTGAAATGTTTTCCTCCTACCAGTAATTTTGTGTTCTGAATGTGTTTACAGTAACTAATTAACTTGGTTATTAAATTCAGATTGTTTATCTTGCCTCAAAATAATTATGTTTGAAACGGTATGCCTTCTAAGACTTATAAAGTAAAGAAGAACATAATGTTTACTCACCAGCACAATAGTACAACAGACAGAGCTATGGATATCACTGCAACAGGATAGGATGAACAAAATAAACCATAGGTGTAGTAAATTTGGGCTACCCTGTCGGGCAGCGTTGATCCTCCCATTGTTGACCTGCTTCAGGTCAGTAACTCATAAAATGTCCAAGCTATTGCGTATAGAAAACTCATGGAAACACCACGTTATTTACTTCAACCCAAAACGTCTGGTTACGGTCAAGGAGTAATAATGTTCTGTGTTACGTACGGTCACACGAGTTTATGTCACTGAGATAGTAGCATTAGACAGTCGGTTGCGTGTCCCGCGATAGTATGACTGAACGATGATAACTCGAATATTTTGCATCATTCATGCACAAGGACGTTGCAGTAAATAAAGTAGACCACCGTGTTGTGTACATGTATGTACCATCACCAAACCAATTACCTATCCAATAGGTTTATTCTGTGTAACTTGTAAACAGGTACATTGGTTGGAACATAATTTTAGGCATTACATCGGGTCCATTTATTCTACGCCCAGATAGTGTACAGCACGTTAATGTACACCCGCATAATTCGAAAAAGTTCAAAAAGTGAATTTGTCCTATCAGGCCATACATTATCGGGGTGTGCATTAGATTCGAAGCTGGTAGCTAAGGTAAGGTAGTTAAGCTAGTATTGTCCAAAACGATGCCTCTTTTTTCGTTCAGGTCCAATTAGAGAGTGAACTTGTAGTAACCGTTTTTAGGATTAGTGTTGGTAGGTAATGTAGTTTTTTTTTTCTGATGTTTCGGCGGCTGCTGCCGCAACTCAGTCCACACTCTCGTCTCGTGTGTTTTTCTAAGTAATACTTCAGTCTATAAAAAAGTACTCTGTGGGTATGAAAGCACTTTTCTTTTTTCTCTCTTTCGCTCATAGCCAGTTACGTTGCGTACATTAAAGAAGTTTTACTTCAGTCGTGTGGTCTAAAGCACACTCGTTTTTTATTTTCTAACTTATCCTATCCGAGTAGGATCCAACCTAAAATGTGCATTCGAACGGTATATTATCCGTACCGTACTAAGAAGACATTATTTAAATTATAATTTATAGGTACAAATGTTATTTTTAAAATATAGGTACCTAGTAGTTAACCACGAATGTTAAGAATGTCCGCGGTGAATCACTGTAACCCCGCCATACCGGCTTTTTAGTCCTAGTGTGGGGAACAGAGCCACCTAACGGTACTGTCCTTTCTAGTATTCCATTGTTTATGAATTATTTTAAAGTAACCTTAACTAGCAATAATGTAATCTGAAATAAATATTTTTATCTTTTAGACGTGACAGTAAAACACAGCCAGATCTGATAATGTACACCCAATAGTTTAAATCTAGTGGCACGGATTATTGGGGTGTACATTATTTGGCTGCGAACTAATGGTGTAAATTAGCTCTCCCATTCCCATTAAACAACCTCAACTTCTATAGGTCTCCGTCCGAGTGAGTAGGATAATGTCAAGGACTCGATACCTACGTAGACAGAGATTCTCTGTCTACGCTACGACTCGATAAGATATAGGCTATACGAGTATACCTCCTCTTCTTTCGTGCCATGTAAAGGTAAAGTAGGTATATAGCTACAAGTGGACTGACGGACTATATTCCTATGTAGGCATTTAGCGCTGTCTCGGGCCGCACGCGAAATACGTATCGCGGACGCAGCGGCGGTGAACTCGTATGCCCCCGCCAGCGACATAGTATAGAAATTAGCAGTAGGATCATTTTATTTGACTTTAGAAATGCATTTTTTGTGATCAAACTTTGTTTATAGTATTATATTGTTTATATATTTATTTATTATTTATTTAATTAGGAAATTGGGTTTGTATGTAGGTACTCAAACAGTTGATTTGACGACCGATATGACGCGGCGGCCTGTGTAGGTAGGTACCTAGGGTACCTATACCTAGTTTTCTAATTCAATTTAAAAAGTAAAAAAAGGTTAAATACTTCGTTTTCATTTTAAACAATTTATGTCTTCTCTATAAATAAAAAACATTTTATTGATTACTACATCGTTTCGTACTTTTATTATAATTTCTTATTGGTACTCACTCTAGGTGTAAGATCACAACAACCTACTTATTTCATTTTATGTTAAAAATTTAAGATAAAAATATAGGTAGGTAATACTAACTTGATACTAGGTAACTCGTTCAGTACCTACCTATTGCTATTTTATAAGTGAATAAAAAAATTTATGTAGGTAGGTACTTATTCGTTTTTTTATGTAGTACCTACCTACTAGCTTAGAATGTGTCCGTTAGCCCAGCGGGAACCTAGCTCTAATCAATTGAGGATAGATAAAGTGTATTACGCCATCTTACAGCGGCTGTTGGAAATATTAGGAACGTTGGTTTTTTGTATTGAGGTAGGTACGTAAAACTAAATTGAGAAGATAAGATAAACGGAGGGTGGGTTGGGGTACAGTGAAAGTACCAGTAGACTGCTGACAGATGTCGTGAGGGATTTCTATCCCAATTAATTAACGCAGATGGTAGTTTATCGTTTACATGGTACCTACCTATTGATAAACATAAAATTGTAAACTTGGTATTTTGTAAACCTGGGAACAATGCTCAGAGACCTCAATATTGTTTCCAAATAGATGGTGTGGCTCGTATTTAGAGACTCAAACATCGAATAGAAACTCAGTTCATCTGAACACTAAATAATAAATAGATAAAAATTTGTGAACATTTTACAATAGCTTGTTAGGTGCAAAATCAAAACATTTGTAGGTAATAAGTAATGCTTGAGGGTGGTTCGTACCTACTACTCTCAAGCATCAAGTGGGTTGAAAAATGTGGGTTGAAATCATCAAAGTTCAAGATGATATGAACCATTTTAGACCAGTAATAGGGAGGTCGAGCCGGTAAATTTAGTACCAAAAACTTTCAATAGATGTCGCCACACCGCGGGTTTAGATTGGTGTTTTTTCCTTTCAAGTAAGCATTTTAAACAACATTTCCGATTATTGTAATCAGTTTTGTGGTCACCTATTGCCTTCGTCAGGGGTTTCAGCACCGACTGTATAGTTAGTTAGGATAACTGTTGGACTTGGCAGTTTTCGAGAAGACATAAATAGTTCAAAAAATCTAACTAGGTACCTACCTACCTACTTACATTAATCGAGGCTTATTTCCTGCTCCAATATTTTCAAGTTCCTTAACCCTTAATCTAGTTTTGGGAAGAATACGGGACATCATCTTTAAAAAAATCTAGCGTCTAAAATAATGAGTTTATTTGTCTTATTATTATATGAGAATATTTCGTATATAAACTAAATTTATGTAAAAAATCGGTGAGACTATTCGTTTCTGGAATTTCCGTTGGTGGCCATTATAACATTGAGGAAGGAGGACCTGTCGCACGCGCTCACGGTAAGTATTTTTTTTTATTATGTTCTTCTTAGACACCCTTATTAGATATTTTAGTATTATATAGTGCTTGAATAAATTGTCAAGCGTACGAAAACGTTATGCCAATTATTTGCTTTATTTTCATTTTACATAGGTCTCAATTCACACGTCCCCTATTCTTCCCATTTCCTATTACGTAGCGTTCTGACCATACTTTACAACGTGCCGTATACTTCACATTTCTTGAAACGTAGAGTTCAAGAAATGGAACATTAGTTGCAAATTTTTATTATAACTTTTTAAATATTGATTATATATCACAAAGAATACATAATATTCAAATATATGAGTTAGAATACAGAATTAGAACTGGTTTTTCCTTTTACGAAAGGTGTAGTAAAGTGTTTATGTGCTTCATTTATGTTTTTTTCTTGTTTTCAGAACAGAATTTTCAATTTTCAGGAGAATGGAAGCTTGTGGTGCTAGTTACTGCTGAAGATACTCCATTGGACGATAGTATCTTAGTTCAATAAAAGCAAAAACGAGCAATATTGTCCCTCCTTAGGAGCTCCATCGATTTATTCATCGATAGAGAGGCTGGATTTACTAGACGAGAATCAAAATTCAGATGATATTAAGACAACGACGGCAAAGACACTATTACCTATTATAATAAGATGTGTTTTTTATAAAACAAACCACATATATTTTTCAAATACCTATCCCTATTACGCATCCGTGATCCGTGATCTGTCCGGCATCTCATCTTTGGTGTCTCAAAGAATTCAATATTATTCTCTCAGATCCTGTCTCAAATTCGCCTGTTGTGTTTTCAACTACGACACCTGTATATGCTGTATTGTTTTCTGCTGCACAGTATCATATACTGTCTAACACGAGGTGCGAAAAAAAGGTTAGCTACTGCTGATATTGTAGTAAACACGCTGACAAAAAAGTGCAAGAACACAGTTCCTAGGCACAGGTGCATGCAAAAGGCAAGACAGGAAGAAAGGAAGATTTTGATTCAAAATTTATGTAACAGGTCTTTATTATTGATAAAAATATACCTTTGGCGAGTTTTAGAAAATATCTGTGATAGAACTCACGTCCCCTCCTCTGAATATGAGGATGCTCCAACCAACTGCGTCGTCGGAGCTTAGCCCCATCCGCTCAAATCCCACTCTGTGCATTACGTTTGAGATATAATAAAACCTTTGTAGTTTTCCATAGTGTAGGTTACCACTATAAAAACTAATAAATATAAAAGATTTTACTTCAGTTCTTTAGTCATAGGAATAAGAAAAATGCCGTCGTATATGAACCAGATTTCTGGACTTTCAGATAATCTAAGACCAAAAAAATTGTATTAAATAAGTTTTATTTACCAAATAAACCTAACAATGCAATGTAGATTTTGATTATACAGATAACAGATTTTTCGACATCATTTTTAAAGTTTTTGTTTAATTTCTTAGCCGTTCTAAATCTCTACATCTTAGGAAATGTGTAGTATACGGGACGCCTCGAACGACTACTACTTCTTTGCAAACCGAGAAACGTCCCGTATAGGGGACGTCCATTATCTAAAAAAGTAATAAAGTTAGAATTTTTTTTCTTTTTGTTTCCTCTTCTGTTTGCATCTGACATCCCAAAAACCAATAGTAATTAAGGAAAAACCAAAAAAATGTGCTTGGGTAAATTAAGGGTTAATAAAAAAAATCTTGGGACAAAAGCTAAAGCTGCCTAAAAAAGCTTACACTGACTACCATGACTTGGTTAGTTTCTCAGCGAGTATTGTTTGAAACCTAAATAATAATGTCACTGGTCTTTACTACCTCAGACGGCTTCACGAGATCGACGGTTGTTTATGCCAAAATACTGAAGTAGTTTATTGTTTGGTGGTAGTGAATGAATAATTTAATTTGTGATGGGCTCATCCAGGGAAGTACTATCACCATGCCATGCCTCTTTCTGCGCTAAGCAGCGTTACTGTGTTCTGGTTTGCAGGGTGTGGATGTCGATAAGACTACAGGCACATACGGCTTAACAACAATACACCTCAGGTTGATGAGGTACAATCTGTTTATCACCTAATGTCAAGTAGGTAGGTAAGTAAGTAAGTAATTAGCAGGTAAGTATAACAGAAACAGACTCACTGCTTAATCTTTTTATCCTCAAGCAAGGTAGACATCCCGTCAGAGCTCTTAGGCCTTTCAAGCAGAACCAATTAGTAGTCTTAAGGGGTAGTCAGAGGTCGCACATACATTTTTCGATCAAAAAATCCATTGGTATCATCGTATACCAAATCAATGGAATGCTTCATCAACCTGAGGTACACAGGTATTAAGCCGCCTGTAAATTCACCGGCACTTCTCAAACCGGAACACAGTAACGCTGCTTGGCGGCAGAATTAGAAAAGAAATAGGCATAGTGTGGTTCTTCGGTCGAGCCGAAGAGCTCAACTATGTACTAAATATATTTTTTTATCTTTCCTAATTTTGCTATTGCTCTATCATATTAGTTGTTTTGTTTTAGTATACTGCTTACCGCAGGCGCAAAATTTGCCAGGGGTGGCGGACGGCCACTATTTAGTTGCGGTCAAAACGTTGAGCGCACCTGGCATGTGACGTGACGTCATTGCTGACGCGCATTTGCAGCGTACAACCACAAAACACACAGTTACAGAATATTATACAGGGTGCTAAAAGTCTACTTCTGAAAACTTTCACCAAACTTTTAGAGCATTGGACAGCAATGCAGCAGTGGACTTTTAAAGGCTGTTGATGATGATGATGGACCAATCACGGATCAATTAATTGCAGTGTACGGGTTATCATAAGTATACCTGTATAGTATGTTTACCGTACACTTTTATAACATACACAAATTACACAATGTATTGTATTATAAAAATGTATTTACAAATAAAACATTTCAGTATTCTATCAATTATCTGGTTTCTCATAGATAGAGCTTAGCTTTTTCCAAAAACTATTTTCTTCTAAAGACAATATATTTCTTCGAGATTTTGTTTTGAGCTTCTACTATAAGACCCAGGTAACAAATAAAATACACTACAGCTTTTTTTGTAAATAAATACATAGAATACAACACCCAGACGCAGAATAAACATTTATGTTCGCCTCATCAATGTTTGTTCATAAAGAAGCCCACTGCTAGACATACCTCCTCCTACCTTTCCAGAAAGTCCTTTTTTGTATTTACAGGCTGTCAAATTAGTGCTGGTCACATTATCTAGCTATAAATAAGTAGATAAGCGTATTTTGGTTTACCTTTTCATATTTGAAGTGAAAACGCAAAGAGGAGGAATAAACCATTTACCTACTTGAAAACGCGTTTTACAAACAGATTGTATAAATTAAAACATTGGACAGGTAAAGGTGGGGGGGTCTTCGTTAGCTTTAATTAAATCGTCGTGGCTCTCGCGTTTTAATTCCACCGTTATTAACGCTGTTAAAAACTGAGTAGCTAGGATAATAAAACTGTAGAGTCGGTGTTACTTTAACCTTCCTTCCTTTAGCCTTCACACCCCTATAAACTTGCCAGAACTCACTATATCATCAACATAAATTTTGTACTTCCGCAGTAGTTAGTCATCATTTCACATCAACATGCAGACCTATAAGCGCTAATACCGATTTACTTATTTATTTATTTCCTAAACTAGTCGACGTTTCACAATCACGGGAAATTTCACGATGGAATGGAGAAGGCTCAAAGCCGTGTTTTCTGGAAAATATGAAGGAAGTCTATATCCAGTAATTTGGATATATATTTGGCGTAGCACCGCCGTAGAGCCTCGTAGCTCTTCGCATACTAAGTAAACTAAACATAATTTTACTGTAGCAGTAAAAGGAACTATACAATGTTACCACTATAGATAAGATTATTATATAACTACAGTTTGCACAATCATCAAGACGTATAAACAAAAAATAGAGATTTTTGTGCGATATATTTTTGTATGGAGACACGGTAATTGCCTTTTTCAGCTTCTTAGTTTATTTTAAGTAAACTTACTTGCATGCGGTCTTGAAACCAATCGCATTTATATTTATATATATTTTTATTTTTCGAGCATTAAATAGCCAACTTCGAATCTAATACAAGATTTCTATTATTGCAAGTTAAAGGCTATTCAATTTATTGTAGATGCGGTAACTTTTTTAATCATACCATTTTTATGTAATGCTACAAATGGAATTAAAGATAGAATATACCAGTATCTAATGCAATATTTTAATCACATTGCCAACTCCACAGGTTTGATTCGGCATCAGAGCACGACGCGGACAAGTGGCCGCAGCGTTTCCGCAACGCGATAAGACACCGCTCATCTACCCCCACCCTACCCCTGCACACTGTTTGGATTTTAATATTACGCTTAAGTGTTGTTTCTAAAGACGTCCTCGCCTAAGTACTAATTTGTCTCGACTTGAAACGATTCAGATGTCTCTGTCTGTGTAGAGTCCCCTTAATTCGTAATGTAATTTTGTTTTAAAGGTGACGATTCCTGCAACCATTTTTTTAAAACTTAAACTCGATTTAAGTAGGGTACTACGTAAAACATACCTCTATTTGTAAATGAAACTGTTATAGGCTAATTTAGAATAGAGCAGATGGTTTTTTGGAACCTATCTTCTAGAAACACTCGCACGTTACAAATAACTATAATCTTTGTATCATCAAAATATTCATCACTTCAAAAGAGTCTGACATCGAACGCTAGAACTTTTTTATCTATCCTTATACCGGTTAAAGTATACTCTGGTGTTGCTTTATTTCCTAAAAGGAATTTTACAAAATCCTACATAGGTTAACAAGAGTTCGGGTTATGCGTTACCTAAAAAGTAAAACCATCGGAGATAAAGTAAATTGGGGTTTCTGGGCATTGCCGCGTCCCCACAGTCGCCGCCGCGCCCTCAGACTAGCGCTTAGAGTTGAAGATTAGTTCGCGGTTACCCTGACTGCGATTATGCGGGCAAGTGTGACGTATCACTTGACGTGGGCCGCGTCACTGATAGCCGGTGCCTGATCCCGTGTGATTTACGAGACCCGCCGGCTAATGTGCACGCAGCCTTACCGCAACAGCCTTAACACTAGTGCACACAACACTCGGTCTCTACAGACAGATATTTTTCTGGTTTGGTTACGATGCGTATTTTTTTACTGGTTGTAGAGTCTAGTCTGAAGTAGCTTTATCTTTTGCGATGTGTGTGGTAGGTTTTATCCCCACCGAAGATAGGCATTAGAGATGAACATTGCTGTTAGCTCCCTGTCTGTGTGGTGAATCTTATTATAAGTACTTATATAAGTATTTTCTTTGTATAATAAAAAATATCTATATATGTAATATATTGTATTAAGTATATCAGTCATCTAGTACCCATAGCACATGCTCTGCTTAGCTTGGGGCTAGATGATGCTGTGTGGATTGTCCAGCATTATTTATTTATTATATGTTAAAAAAAAAATATGTAAACAAGCTTTGCCTATTTTGGGACCTGATGGTGTACTGTGAAATATTTGCCAACATTTCTTGATTTGTATTATCAAACTAACGTTCATATATTTTTTATGAACGTTAGTAATATATATTACGTTATACCTATATACCTTCTTGAGTAGTGGTTGTGTAGTGTGTTGATGATTGGTTGTGAAACTGACACTAGGTCCTTTAATTTTAATAACGACGCGTGTGCACGCTTCTTTAAAAACTCGTGTGCGTAGACGTTTGCCTATGGTGCGATATTGCTTTGGCTAATGTTAACACAATGATTCGGAAAATACTTACATGTAGAAAAGAACAGAAAATCGATAGTAGTAAATTAAATTAGGTAGGCATACAATTTTGAAATTTGTCTTAGTACTCTATTAGGTTAGTTTTAGTTTTTTCATTCTACTTGTTGACGAAATAAACATGTCACCCACCTGATTTTAAGTGGTAACCATCACCTAGTAGCAAAGTATTGCCTTGCAGGTCACGCACGTTAGGTGCCTTCACGATGCACTACGCTGCGTGAAATCTCATATACTTGTTATTTTACTAACACCCTTTAAACCGAAACACAGAAATACTGCTTGATGAAAAAACAAGACATGGTGGTAGAACCCGTAAATATAGGAAGGATTAAGGAAACTTATATAAAGATATACTTTAAACAAGATTTTTTTATTTAAACAAGCAACTTGCCTAACTATCTATGCCGGTTCCTTCTTGAGGAATTTCAATATGACTCCCTTATTTATATTAATCAAAGACGACGGTTTAGAACCCAAAAAATAAATTCAACGTTTTCATTAAGGTGATACTGCTCATTTGCAAAATGATAAATATGGCATAAATTATTTCATTTAATATTCAATTCGGTTCTTTCTGTCGGCTATTACGTAACGAGTAGATACTTTGCAAGCGACACCCCTTTTTATATTTTTTATTCCAGTGACGATACTGTTTGCTTACAGGCTCTTAATTTTGTGATCAAATAAGGGGGATTCCAAAGTGTGCTTGACGATCGTATACAGGGCACATACACAACTACACCTGAGGTCTGGGCTTAAAGAAGAATGCTATAGTATAATATCATCGTCATCATTATCAGCATTAGCTTGGAAGAACTCCACTGCTAATTCGCCCTCTCCAACTCCCAAACATAGCTTGTTGAGGCAATGCTTTGACAATGTTGAGGCATCTCACCTTTAACTCGCTCGCCACGGTCACGCATACTGCTTGAAACTATTTTCATGCAAACTTCAACTCCCGGTATACCCATGTAGGGGTTAAATTGCGGAAATTTCTTTCATAATACTACTAGTACATAGTGTACTACGCACCAAAACGTTGAAAATGTCAGGTATTTAGGACAAGTTTCGGATGTGCATTGTCTGTATGTCAGTCATTATTAAAATTTCTTGTAAATGGTATAGATTTGTATTTTATTACAAGCTATCTGATTCTTTAATGAAGGGTGGGTAAATATATAAAGATATAGGAAAGATAAGCGCTCTTGCGCTTTTCAACAGTTTTGCGAACGTTTTGGTGGGCATTATTTTCGCGTCTTGGTTCCGTTATTAAGACGTTGTAAGACTGTAACACATAAGTCTCGCGCGTCATGAAAGGATAGTTTGTGGAATTTACGACATGTTATATTATAATTTAGTGTCGCGAACGCAGTAAAGTCGGGCTTATAAGATCAGAGCGAAGGCCGATAGAGGCAGGGGGCCGATGAGCCACCATTCCATCTTGTGACATAAATTTTAAATTGGCCCCATAAATATCTGGCTTATAACTTTTACTAGTAGGTTCTTAGTGGGTGTTTAGAAAAGTTTTAATTATAAAAATACAAAAAAACGCTTCCAACTAATATAACCGCACAGATGATGCTTCATCTAACCTGTGTCCATTTTTATATCACGTTATTCCGTAGTGGAAAAGGCCAAAAACGCATATTTTGATTGAAATGTCACGTGGCTTATTATAAAGATTCTAGGCTTGTAAAACACTTGTACAGTCAGCTGCACTAGAATGTATACAATTTGTAACTTTCAAAATTGTTTCCCAGCAGTGCTAAAAATATTTACACGGCAATTATTAAAAAAATAAGTGAGGTCATCAACAAATTTCATGACTCTTTAGTTTTTGAGGTGTAAGAGTTCATTATTTGGCTGTAATACCGTTGTGAAAGTTACAAATTGTATACATTCTAGTGCAGCTGACTGTACACTGAATACTAACGGCATATATACAACGCACAGTCTAAACTACTGGTCGTAGAGACTTTGTCTTAGTTCGTAGAGATGTACTAAGAAAATAATACCCGAAATTCAATCCCTCAACCAGTACAGCCGGGGTTGAAGCTTGTATAAAAAACTTCACGTGGATAAAGTCGCACGTTACGCTAGTTTTTCATAAAATTCAAAGACGTTCTAACTAAATAATAAAGCAAAAAAGTCAGAACGAGTTTAACAACTTAATATCTGGCCTGCAGTCAAGCCCCAACGCTGGCGTCAAATTTATGAAATTTAAAAAGTTCTGCGCCTCGCCGGGGAAAAATGTGATTAAATATGTTTTGTTCAAGAGCAAGACATTAAAGCGATGTTAAGGGTGTGATAATGAGGGTGTTGATAAGCGTTTATTAGCCGCGGCTCGGGGACCTTGGGGCAAGTTTCGGAAAATGGCTAAGAACCGGTGTGGCCAACTTTGTCACTTTTTTGGTAGAAATAGCCACTTTTTGGTAATTTTAAAGTGGTTTTTTTTTGTCGTCTTAATGTTGTTTTAGTGGTTTTAATTAAGGATTAGTGAATCCATGCGAGCAATTATAAAACTTAATAAACTCACTTCCTAACCTATGTTTATATTTATTTATTATTTTTTGTACAAACACAAAACTCCTGTTATGGTCTATTTTAGCTTGCTTAGCTGTTCCTTTGTACACGTCTACTATGTCTTCTATGTCTGTTTTGTTGATGGGTAATTAAAATTTGAGGACAATTGGTATAGTCAGAAAATCAATTTATAATCACAAAAAAATTTACCACTTTAAAATACTACGCGTTACTTTTGGCCAGTTTTATCTACATGAGAGCCACTGAATACGGCAACCACAAGACCCCACTGGGGCCAAGTTCTCAATAATAACGTCGTAACGCTATCTGGGGGGAATTAAATCATTTTAACGTAGTTTGCAGCTTCTGAAGAAAAAAGTCTGATAGGACGCTTGTTGGTAAAATTGCACCCTTAAACGAGATGATGGTAGCCTTTGTTTTAAAAACGTTCGGACGTTTCGAAGGTTTGGGGTTTGCATAAAGCAAAACCTAACTAGGTTTTAGAATTAAAAAGAAATTAGCACTAATAAATCGTGTTGTGTCTCGATGGTGTTTTGTTCAGCTAAATCACACAATGGAATAACTTTTCAAGGTGACAGAACGAAACAAAGAAAAAAAAACTAGATAATAAGCTAAAAAGGCAAGTGTCATTGTACGTTAACAGGTCAACTTATATAGGATAACTTGATCGATCAGGGATCACTCAAATCACATAGGTACAGAATACATTTGTTTGAGCGGGCATCAATAGTGCTGCGGTAAGCCGGGATTCCAACGCACCTGCGTCCGTAGCCCGTGCTTAAGCCATGTACTTAGCACCCTACATTGTGTTGAAAATATTAAAGATTTTTTGTTACTTTCTTTTTAAGATTTTTTCTTTGTGAAATTGGAGCAGTGTTATTTTATTCTTTATTGCAAGCTTAACCTCAACGAGGAATAATACTATGGTCACAGTTTAATAGGTTCTGCCTTCTACGCTGTAATAGATTAACAAGTACGGTTTGACTATGGTTCCGTGAAAAGCAGTGTGTATTTAGTGTTGTTTTTTTTTAATTTATTTATTCTAAACTTTGCGGATTTTTGTTTGAAGGCTTTTTCAAACCCGGCTATGCTTACAACTTAGCACCTTACTGCATGTTAATTGCACAAAATACATTGTTAGTGGCTATCAAACATGCTACACTAGCGTGGTGTGATAATTCAGATCCGAGTATACAATATTAAAACTTAATTTTACTTAGATTTGAATTTTAACTAATGTGTCAAATTTTCATGTGACACATTAGTTATTGTGTGAAATTATTTTGATTCTTTACATGAAAATTTATAAATTAAAATTTAGACTACCAAGAGTACCTACCCTAAGCCGACGAGCATGTATGAAGAATGCTATGAGAATGAATGAAGCAAAAAATGTATGTCAGGATCGTAGCAAGTTGAAATCCGTGGTCTCTAATTACCCCTGTGGGAAACAGGCGTGATTTTATGTTTGTATGTAAAATGTATAAAAGGGGTTAAGATTCGTAGCTTAACCTTTCAGATTTAGCTTTTGGTTTTGGTTTAGGTACAGCTATTGCAACGATTTCTAAAGTAAGGGTCGCAGTGCATGTTTTAATCGTCGTTTAGTCACGCAAACGTCACCCACCGGATTAAATTTCTCGTAAAACATGTCTACCGCAATTAGTGCTCTAAAATTTCAATTTGATTGGTGTAATTGCATCTCTTCACCGGAGCGGGGCCACAGTTGTTATTAAGCGTTTCTAATTTAATATCATTTGCATAGGCGTGACCTGCGCGTGCCGCCGGCTTTTTACGACTTTCTACGTGTGTTTACATCCTATTTAGGTTGTAATTGGTTTTAATGTGTCATCTATACCTAAGGTTTTATGAACTTTTAAGCATTTTGAATGATTATATTATATAATCATCATTTTATGATCAGTATAACTGCAGCAGTTTTACAGATTAGCCCTACCTGTAATTTTAAGGTAAATAAATTACCGCAAAATATGAATATTTAAAAGTCTTCTTAAGGAAAAAGTAAGATCTAAACGAGCCATCGTGAAAAGGCAAGGATGAATGAAAATATAATTTCAAAGCACTGCTTTTTAAATGGCCTTAAAATTTGAAAGAACCTGCAGCCGTTTCATGATAAGGAAATGGGGTGAGCATTAAGAGCAACGTTTGACTTTGAGTGAGTAATATGGAAAGACACTAATGTGTGTTACAAAAATATCTGTCAAATTAATTGTGTGAACGACCGGGGTGAGGGCCGCGAGGGGCCCGCACCTCCCTGTCGCAGATACAAATCGCGCGGATTTACGCACACTCCAGCCCCTGGAATTTATCTGACGCTTCTATTTACGTATCCTTTTATTTGTTTCGCTCCTATTAGTCTCGATAGAGAATTTTTATGTTTGCATGCCCCCGGCGCCTGGCCTCGTAAAGCGGCGACTTGTGAACGCTTTACAGCGAGGATAACACAATTTTCGAGCAAACGATCTGCGTTTATCGGATTATATTGCTATAAGTTAGCACTAGATGGGAGTAAATATTTTCGTATGCGAGGACGGCTCAGCATGAATAATTGCCGCGTTTGTCGCCTCTGAGGCTTTGAATCCAGGTGCGCTGGCAGTGTTTAATCCCTCCGGTAAGCGATAGGGAAAGGTTTACCAATGTTGTCGACGCGCGATATGTAATGTAGGTAATCTCATAATTACTCTAACACACAAAAAATATGTAGCAAAAATCGAGTTAGAATGAAAAATAATTATAAATATCAATGTACAAAACTGATTATGTAAGGACCTATAAATAAATTTACATGGTGCATTTGTGGTAGCAGCAATTTCAATAGGCTGCGCCACACACATAAACGGCATGCTAACTTTCTAAAGCTCGTATTCAGCATTGATCAGAATAACGGATCTCTATGTCGTGTTGGGGATCCGATGAAATCCGAGGCGCAAACATTTAAATTAATGTAATAAAGAGCCGTGAAATACACGGCTTTCATGGATTGAGGGATTAGCAGTCGTGGCTTTGCAGCCTCTCGCTGTTGAGACTAGCATTTTGTTTTTAGAGTTCTGTATCTCGAGAGGTAAACTTTAACCCTCGTAGAACATGTATTTCTATTAAAATTGCTACTTTTGTAAACTAATAACAATATTAAATTGATCTGACTAAAAGTGACGAGTGATTTACAAACGAGATTGATAACCAGGTAGAAAAAAACGGAATGAAAAGAGACTAAAAAGTAAAAGTGTGAGTCAAAATAGAGAATGGCACGTACTTAAGGAAATAGGTATAACGTTAAAATTACACAATTATGACACAGTTTTTTTTTATTATTCAAAGGGGTTTGCACGAATCAACTTGACATTTTGTCATGTAAATAAATGTATTGCACCGACACCCGAGTTACACTGCTCGGCCACCAGGCAGCACTCTATAGTTTAGTTTTCAATACAATATAATGAATTTCAAATATCAACTAAACTAAGGCTTGTAACTAAAACTTTGATAGCGCCTTCAATATATTATGTTCTTAGTAGCAGTTTCGTAGACCCTCTACGAGACGCTACGACGTATGAATAACTTTTTAATATCCAATATTTTAGGTATCAATTACTTTTTTGTAGTTCACAGCTACTCATTCTTTATGTTGAGTATCAGCATGGGATAGTTTTCATCAAAGTTTGCAGAAATTAATATTCATCTCGCAGCCGTTGTATCGAAGTTTTTCTGCGGTCACGTAGTTACTGAGTGACGGCTTGTTGTCAAACTTGTGCAATAACTGAACTGAACGCTTGCGTCACGCACACCATTTTGCTGATGCTATTTGTCACAACAACTTTACGCAGTGTAATAATGGCAATATTTATTAGTCCATTCAAGCCATTTGTTGATCAAAATAATAATGTAGGTTAATTAAAACTAAGGAAAGAATTACTTAGTTATGAATTATTTTGAATTATAATTTTTTGATTTATCATTCCTAAATATTTTTATTGCATATAAACCTAAGACTAAAACCTATGTTTAAAACTTATTTTGTTGCTTGCGAGACGCATCCACGTAACAAGTAAAACCGTGAGGTTTGAGGTCTCAGGTATTGTTGTTAGCAATTATAGTTTTGTGCTAGGGTTGGCGTTTTAAGTCCGTTGGATGTGTTAACCCCATTATCAAGCGCGGCTTAACCGTTGCTAAGCCGCGGCGACAGCGGCACGATTTATGCGTACAGCGTCGCAATTTGCCGAGCTGATTCCAATCACCTATTGACCATTGGTGCGGACTTACTCTTATTAATGGCCAGGTTAATTGGATCGTTTGTTTTATATAGCCGTAATGCAAACAATTATCAATATAATAGCAATTCTATGAATAATTCCCGCCTTTGTCTTTCGTAGTCACCGTTTTGAAAATGTATCATTCAATAATTTGCTAAACTTACTTTAAAAACAAAGGTTGCGACTAGTTCTATTCGTTTCTGTTGAATGCTATTTTAAATACGTTTTTAAATATATAAATCCTATTGGATAGCGCAGAATTAACAAAATCTAGTAACATACGTGAAACCGCCTCGTACCCAACAAATCAAACTAAGCGATTCATTTTAATCACATTGTCACCTAAACGGGCGATAAATTGCACATCAAAAGGAAAAACATACATCATATCGGTCTCATATGTTCCAAGGGTCGGATAAAACATTCCAATCACGTTGGCTCGCTTGTTTTACAAACCGATACGACGTGGGCTGCCAGTTCTCCACCAAACCTTCAAAGAAAAATGAGCTCTAATCCTACTTATATAAAATAGAATGTTTCTGAAGAGGGTACGGTCCACTAGACATGACAATGCAATCAGCGGTGACCGGGCGGGATTTGGCTCATACATGAGCGGATTTGCGGGATGAATAAGTTTCGACCCCACAATAACAAAGGCCTTATTGCACGTAACGCGTTTTATAAGGCTGTTTGCAAAATTCTTTCCTCAACTGGTGGTCGAGGTTATGATATGCCATAGAACTAGTGATAGGCGTATCATAAAACGTATTTACTTATAATTTTAATTAATGTTATGACTCTTACGATCTAAAAGTATTTTGACGTCCACAAAAGTTTATGCAACTGGTTTTTTGTGCTGCCATTTTATAAACGTTACAGAAATAAGAGAAAACCCCTTTAAAAAAGGGTTCCAGAATGCAATCAGTACAGAGTGCAACATCAGTGCACATGGATAAAAGTGACCTTCCTAACCGGATGTCAGTCAACGGCCGGATATGGAGATGAAAATGACGGTAAACCTCGGGTTTGCTCCAGAATGGGATTTTTGATTGCACACCCGCCGTGCGCCGGTAGTAGCGCCAGTGTTAGTGAGCGTTATCGCGAAGTATTAGTGAAGATTGATTCAAACTAGTTTTCCATTTTCCAGTTTTGCGCTTTGCCTTGTAATATGTGGGTTATAGGAACAAAATGCCATTGTCTACTGGTCTTGAGCATCCAAAAAGTTGATATGGCGATTTGTATATTATTACATGCCTAAGATAATAACGCTAAGTAGGTAAATTGGTAGCCAGAGTACTTTTAGTCAAGTAATTCTTTATTTTCCCGAGTATACCCTAAGTTCAAGACAAGAGTTCCTCCTCCCACCTCAAGGTGACAAGAGTTGACGAACGAAATGAAACTCGAGATCCCGAGCGATATAGAAGCAGAATATTATGTCTCGACTGACTTCCTAGCTGACTGCTATGTGATTACAAAACAAAACCGATCTTCAAGTGTTTCGAGGCACGATATTCAAGTAGGTACTACATATAGCATTTTTCAATTATGTTTTGAATGAATGAATTAGGTAACTTCATTTTAATTTACCGTTGTTAATAATTAAGGATCAAAATTTAAAGTTGTAAATGGTTAAAAAGTCTATATTTTTTAAAATTTGCTTGGGTTGATCGAATTTTGAGCGATCAAGAGCGAGGCCCCGAGCGATCGCCGTGTTCGCCACCCCCTAAGGTCGCCGCCCGCCGCTAAATGCATTCTATATTTTTTTCTACGTTTTTTTATTGACACGTAATGCACTTATCGGCAACATGGTAGCCGTCTCACAGCCAAGTTTTCGCTGCCTGGCACGCTACGCTGTATAATTCAAAACGTAGATAGGAAACTTTGTTTATCAACCTTAAAATAATAGATGTAGGTTCTAATTGCCTTCTCCGCGTTTCGAGAGAGCACCATATCGTCTCAACCGCACCTGTCAAGATATCATATTGTAGCAATTAATCTATCACCACAGCGTAAACGGTGTGCGTTGGCAAATAATACATTCATAAGGCCTGACATTCATATTGACTAATACTAAGTGATTGGATCGAGGAAATCTGTAGAAAAATCGATCACCGATATAGATCTCAGAATCAGTAAATTGAATAATCTGGCAATGGCTAGTAGAACCGTTAACCACTAGATAATAAGGTCTCGAATGGCAACCACAAACTGGAACATAAAGCGTAGGACATCCTTTATTCAATGGACCGACAAAATTGTAGAGGAAGTCGGTGAATGATCATGATGATTGTCGACCATTACTATTACAACAAATCAATATTTGCTATGAAACTTTAGTGTTTAAACACTGCACACCCGCAAAAAGTTACCCGGTGCTACAACCGCAACTGTCAGAATATTAGATTGCTGACATTAATCTGTCGCCCCAATGCAACGGCCACGTCTCTGTTAGTGCTGCCATTTAAATGTATATTTCAACCCGGTACACGGTGCAAAATGCTACTGGTGAAAATCTTGGTAGGGTTCTGAAATCAGGAATTTTTTTGTGAAAAGTACATGATAATAGTTGTTTTGAAAACTCCAGTTTCTGATTAAAGGGTTTTAGGTTTAATACTACGGTACCCTAGAGACAGGGGCGTAGCTACCACCGTATCTGCTGTATCAATTATACGGGGCCTCCAGGCTACGGGGGCCTCCGACGGGCGTAAGCAAAAATTAATAAAACCTTCCCAATTTTTTTTTATTTCAGAAATGACACAAGCAAAAAAGGCTAGGAGAGTGTAAATTTAATTTTATTTGATTGTAAAAATTTTGGAAAAAGTGACAGATAGATAGAACTATGGTGAATAAATATTTCTTTTAATTTTATGCAAACATTTTTTTTCTTTTGTGAGAAATCTTTAGCCTTCATAAGGGCCCCCAAACAAATT
The DNA here is from genome assembly GCA_947095575.1 of Electrophaes corylata. Lineage (NCBI taxonomy): Eukaryota > Metazoa > Arthropoda > Insecta > Lepidoptera > Geometridae > Electrophaes > Electrophaes corylata. Next base: position 5,255,359 of record OX352698.1, on the reverse strand, counting down.
TTCATACAGGGCCCCGCCAAGGCACGCTACGCCACTGCCTGTGGCCGGCCGGCCTACTAAAAGGCCGGTACACAGTGAGTTCCTTCGGAGTGTAGTATTTTTAGATTTATCAATCTACTAGAAAAACGCTCGCGACTTTGTCAGCATGAAGTTATTTTCATACAAACTTCAACCCTCGCTATACGCGTTTATGGGTTGAATTTTGGGAATTCCTTTATTAGTACACCTCTACACGCCAAAACGAATAAATATACTATAAAAATTTCAAGTCTCTATGACCAGTGGATTAGACTGTGTGTTACCTTTATGTCATAGTCAGTTAGTCAATCATTCAGCCAGGACAAAGATTTCTATAATTGGTATAGATTGCTTATAGCAACGCAAGTAGTACAGTCTTTGCTTATTTTGAGGCTAGATAGTGCAGTAGATAGTATGTAAGTGCGTCCTCTTGGTGGCACTACGGGTTATTGCCTGTCAGATAAACTCTCACCTTGGCCAGTGCAAACTCTGTAACAGTCTTCAACACTAACAGAAGTTTGTATGATATTAGATGTTTGTTTGTATTAGGTTCCATGTGAAGGAAGATTACCGAAGGAACCAGTTCGTAAGTTGGTTGCTTGTTCTTCTAGTCTTGGTCGCGAGAAACTGGTGCCTAAATCAATGATATCATTGGCCTAAATCCACCTACCTTATTGAATACTGTAGAAGCCTAGATATTACTGAATAAATGTTATATTATGTAAAAATAAAAGACTCACGTCGAAAACGTTTGGAAATTGCGCGAACTCCGTTACAGGGTCTGTATTACTAGAATTCACAGAGGTTTGGCAGCTGCCGCTAATCGGCCGCGAGGACCGGTGGCTTCGGCGTTTGATGGAACTCTCGAGCGCGAAACTTCCCGAACACCATTAACTCAATCTGTTTTACAGATGTTATTCGATGTCAGAGTTTGGGAAGGGATACTGGTAGCCGATATTGCTGGTGTTTGCGTGTTATGCTTGATTCCAATATCGTACGACCGTCCGTTGCACGTAGCACGAATCGTTGCATGTCAGATAAACTCTCACCTCATTGGCCAATGTAAACTGTCACTGTAATTAGCCAATTAAATGAATGTTTATCTGGTATACGATGGATTCTTAGCACAAAGAATATGGACTAAAAGCTGTCTTAGCATTACCAGACATTAGAGAAGTCTATTTATTATCTTGAATAGTACCTAGTATTAGTTTAGGTAACAGTTCTATAATTATACAATAAAAATTAAAGACACAGTTTCGATTAAAACTTGGCAAAATGGTCTATCGGATAACGGTCAGGCGCAATAGAAGAGAAAAAGAAATACACTGAAAGTTCTACTGATTAAATTGCTATTGCCAACCCTCAAAGTCACAAAACTCCACCAGCTCGTGAAGCTACTAAAATGTTTTCAATTAAGCCGCTCGGCTTGAATCATTGAGGATCTAATTGGCAGAGCGGCCGAACTCCTTTATTACCGGAAGTATTCACAGCCTCCTCTCACCCTTGACAGGATCGCGGAATCACAATGTATTTTAACGCTCATTAGTTTTAAAACAAACTGTACTCGTACTATTCCAGTTATAAAATAAATTAGTAAAAGTATTTGTAACAGCAAAATAAAATTGGCAGGAGACATAGTTTGTCTATTTGAATTCCAAACTACGTTTATTCGGTTACACAAACGTACTATGTAGTAAGGTTTACACATTTTTTTGTACTATTAACTATTATGTGCTATGTAAGTTTGTAACAATACTGCACTTTATATAACTATAGTATCACAGTGATTTGATGAATTCAAATAAGAGAATAGTTAATTAAGTTACAAAGAAAATTACAGCTAATACATGTATTTATAATTAGTATGTAGGTACAAAATACATATGAACTAACTACAGAACGTTGCAAACGATCAAAAGATATTTCAACGGATCCAAATCAGTATCACAGAAATAATAATACGAGTTACCTAGCTAAATGTATTGATAGCGAACAATGCAAATGATTTGTGGCTAACATGATTGATAAACGTTTGTGACCACTGTCCAGTGACCAATTTTGCTGCGAAAATCAGATACAAATTTGCACTAAGTACCATTTAATCACTGTTTTCCGTTTGGCAACATGTTACTGACCAACTATTTTGCGTCGGTATTTGCATAAAATAATCCATACAACTTATTTATTCGAAGTGTGTATGTTTATGTGTTGTGTGTGTCTGTTTCGATTAGGTACAGTGATTGGCTTGCACTTCGGAGACGGTGAAAGATTATTTATTTTTTGCCGAATTCATAATTTTTCAAAAAATAGAAATAAGGAATCAAGATTTAAAATCCCGTTCATTCAAACAATTCAAATAGATAATATCATAAACATTTTTCATACACGATGTTTTTTTTTTAATACAACTTGCTTATGGCACAAACAAATGGCTAACCTGATGTTATGTGGTTACCATCGCCTATACCAAAGCTTAGGAAAATATGTTTATAATTATAATACGAATGTCGTTTTCTAGACGTTTACGTTTCTACCGCATTTCATGGTATAGGTTGGGATCGCTGACTGGCTGGGTCGCTCATCCCACCCTGTACCACGAAACACTCGTTAGAACTACAAACGACAAGAAAACGATACATAAATGTATTGAGAGCGATTCCGTTGTTTTGTTTTAGACTAGTTTTTGCTGGATTAACCTAATTTTGCTTTGCTTATGATAGACTTTTTCAATTCTTGGAGCGATGTTGAAATGTTTTTACACGCATCTTCGAAAATAAAACATCTATTGTAGATCATTTATACGGCATCGGAGGCCACTTTCGTCCTGAATCGTGCCTCCATTTACAAGACGCTGTAACGCTTGGGACAGGATTTTAGATGAAGTAGGCTTGCCCAGCTCCTATTTCATCCTCACAGCTTAGTCAGCCTATTCTGCAGGAAAAACATGGTCAATACATGCAGAGTTAACAAAGTCACGAGTTTCCTCTTGATATTTTTCTTCACCGTTTGAGAGCACTGACATTCCGCACATAAATTCTTCGAATAGAAAAATCCATCGGTGCACGACCGGATTCGAACCCACGACTGCATAATAATCATAATACTTTTTTTGTGTTGGTTAGAACTCCATCAGACTGCCCTAAAAAGTGACTAAAAAATGTTGTTGGCTGTGCCACTCAGGTATAAATAGTTCGATGTGTAATAAAAACAAGTGATGGAACAAGCATACCTCACCTGATGCTAAGCGGTTACCTCTACCTATCACATAATGCAAACAGCATTTTTAGCTTTGAGTCTAATTTATTTATTAGCTGTCAGACGACCGTCAAAAAGCAGTAGCTGCTTTCTGAAAAATCTGGCCTTAAGTGAAAAACTAGTAGGCATAAGTTAACACGCACCCGGACTACTTTCAATTCCTCGCGCTTTCCGCTCGTCAACATCTCACTTATTTACGAGATCCTCCCTAACGACTGCAGATGGTGGCGTTCCAAGCTACCGTACAAAATAATAAGTCATATCACGGTGACCAGCATTCAGTAGCGCTCACATTTATTGTTCATTTTTGTTCACAACCTGCGTTGCGTGCTTGTAGGTACCCACATTCCCCAGTCTCCCCATATTCTTCAATTTTGTGCCAGTCAAATAGTGACCTAGCTGGCATCAACATTTAAAAAGGATGGCCTGCTAAGTACGTATTTAGTGGCTCTTGGCCAACACTCCGTTATTCTTTTATCCATCATCATCCATGTTGCCAAGTTTATAGAGGAGCGTATTTTATCATACGGACAGAAGGTACTGACTTATTTTACTTTTTTTAGAACTACTTCTTGGTAAAATCCGCGGGCAAAGTATTAGTTGTTACAAATAATGCTACGCACAGACTACGGCGTAACCAGTACTACGGTGCGAGACGCACCGCGTAGCGCGCACCAGCTGTGTGCAAATTGCTTAGACTCGATAATGGCGTATTCAATTTGTGGGGATTTGTAAGTTAGAGCTTTTGAACAGACGTTGAAATATAAAGACTGATTTAATAATTTAATATTTCAGCGCAAAATGTTTTAGCCGTGTTGTAACTTTACTTTTACTTGAACGTAAAACGTTATGTACATAGTGGTGGGTAGGTCGTCTGGTAGAGATTGCTGTTTAGCGATAAGACCGCCCATTGTATGTAGCATTATTTTAAGTTTTTATTTTTGTTTATCCTGAAGTTGTGGTGTACAATAAAGTATTTTCTATCTATCTACAGCTAGTTAAGATATTTGCAAGTTTAGCTAACTCATTCGTTGGTGAAATCAAGTACCAGTAGGGCGCTTTGCAGAGAATTATCAACCTTTTTCAAGTTGTCAAAACTAGGGTTGCGTAGCTTATGAAAATTTTATAAAAATCATCATAAACAGCCTCCATACTTTTAGGTCTTTTACACGGTTGCAAACTGTCAAAGACGACGCTAAAATTGCCGTTGCTATCGTACTTGACAGATAGAATTGTTTTCCATTTTTTATACTTAGTAGCAATGATATTATTTAGTAGTACTAAGTAACTTATTCCGGGTTTGTACGAAGATGCCCTCGTATCCATTGCTTATAGGTCTGGTCGGGCCTATTCGGACTGAACTCACGGTACAAATAACAAACTATCAAGCTCACGGTTACCCCTCTGTTACTTTGTTCTCAGAGTAGCCAGTTGCCGCAACTGAGTTCCATTTGCGGAGTGCCTTTCTATCTATACATTTAGTTTAGTTTTACCAATAGACAAAAAAATACATGCAAAATTAGTAATAAAACTTGAAGTGTTCTCTTATCTATGGCTCTCATACTCGTACGTATACACCAAAGAATATGGACTGTTTATTATTCTATGGTATACACATTACACGCACGAACAGAAATGTCAAAAAAATATTCTAAAAAGTAATCAAATGAAATTGCACGATATCACACGTAAATGTCATATAACCGGGTACGTTTCCGTGTAAAACACGTTGATACGGATAATCCGCGCGCGACATAACAGAGATTGTATTATGGCAATAAGTTCACCCGCGAGCTCGATAAACGGGACCTTAATCCTGGCAGGCTTTTTTTCACACGTCGACCCTTCGCGGTAGGTGCGCCGTCGGCAAAACTAATAAAGAAACCATCTAGCAGTCAGCTGAAGCTTGAAATGTATTTTTTATATAATTTACCACGAATCGATTGTGAGACATCCTAAATCGGTGGTTCGGTTCTCGCTGTAAATGAATTTTCTTTGAAGCGTTTTGCGAGTACAGTCATTTCATTTTACAAGTACGCGTGAATCCTTATGGTCTATTTGCTGTATTTCCCAAATAACTACATACGCCCGCGGTTACAAAAACTTCTACTGGTTCCAAAGGCACGGATTACTTTACTTAAAGAAGCACCTATGACAAAGGCACTTTGTCTTATTTATTTGATTGTTTAAAATTTAGTATATTTAGTATAAACTTTTTGAACAGAAATTTAGTATTTTATTTTGTTTCGTTTTTCTTATTTACCATTATTGTAAAGAACCAATCGTTTTATTTTAAATCCTTTTCCATTCCAATGTTGTCTGGAAAAGATCACTTCTTAGTGATAAGGCACGATGTACAATGGACGTACCATTTTCTGCTGTTGTTTATTTTTCTTCTCCCATTGTTAGATTGCAAAGTGTACAACAAATAATTTGCATTAATTCATTAAGCGTTATTATTAAGATGTATAATGGTCCATTCCAATAAGTTGCTTAAACTTATTTTATTGTATATTGCATGTCTATAGCGCTGTAGAAACAAGGTAAGGTAGCAAGCAAGGCTATGGTAACTACATAACATCAGGTGGGCCATCTGATTGTTCCATTAGAAAATTGTATAAAAAAAACTGATATTTAGCAAAACATTTTCCTCGCTCCATTTTTGAATAAAACCTCAAAGGACTTGATGTTTAATCTCATAAAGCAATCGCTGAAGGTTAAAAATCGTGATAAGTTTCCTTTCGACATAAATCTTTTCAAACTCTTTTAAAAAGGCAGTAATATTTCCGTATAGTCTACTCATAATATTTTGCTATTTATATTTAGGGTGACACTCAGTATCATACCTTACAGTGATTATAGATGAAAACAAATGTGTCGGACGTCTCACTAAGAACGTCTAAGCGGTTTCTTGAGATGCATCTCAAGAGATAATTGAACAGCTTTAGGGTTCTGCGGTTTTTTCCTCATATTTCAATTATAAAACGTTTGGTAGACAATAAACACTACTTAAAAAATAAATAGGGTATCTATGTAAACTACAATAACAGTTAGTTTTTGGTTTAGGCTGGTACGTGATTTTGTAGTTTAGTGCTCTGCGCTTATTAAAGAATCACCGAAATCTTCTTCCATAATGGGAGGAAATCACGTGTTTGGAATTCAGCTAAAAGTTTGTTTTGTAGTGTTGTGATGTGAGCATAGCACGAGGCTAATTTAATTAAAACGATTAAATTACGTCACATCTCTATAGGGTAGTCACGAGCGCCTGTCTGCTGCAATGCCGCATATGACCACCACACGCACAAAAACCGTCGGCAAAACGCGCGCCACCCGGCTGACCGTCGTCGGTCGCCGCAAACTGCAGTCGACACGCTGCTTTTCATTTTGCATTATGATTGCGGTAAACGTATACACGTCATGCCGAATTTTGAGTAATTTGTGGTATGTATTTTGTATGTTTTAACAAGAAAAATACGTTTTATAACGAGTTCAGTAGCTTATTTATTTAACAATAGATACCTATAATAAAGTGCCTGGTAAAAATGTTCTATGCTTCTCTTGGAGTTGAGACTCTAGGTCCATGGGATAGCCAGCATTTTGGGGATCTATCTATCTATATATACCAATTATAAGAATCTGTGCGTTGATTGACATATAGACCACATACAGCCTTAACAATTGATCCAAGAAAGGAATTCCCGAAATTCAACCCCCAAACGGATACAGGTTTTAATAAAAGTAACTGCACGTGGACAAAGCCGTGCACTTTTCCTAGTAGCAATATAAAAATATAGAAGATCGTAACAGAATTGTAAACAATTTTTCGTTTTACTCGGGTTCTCTTTAACTCCCACTCGAGATTGCATTACACTTCCGTGAAACGACTTCTTCAAAGCTTTTACAGTGCACTGTTTAATTTGATGGCACTTGTACCTTCATAATTATGCTCGGGTTATACTGTTCTATAAAAAATGAACATCATTCAAGAGGTAGGGTATTGGGAACCTACAGAGATAGACTTGAGTTTGTAGATATTTGTTTTAGTGAGGGCGTAATTAGCTGCAGTAGGGTATAGGTGTTTGATCTTTCAACGAGCTTTTTGACATCAATAAGAGTAGAAAAAGCTTTGGTGTAACATAAAACTCACAGGTTTTGTAAAAAGTAAGGTTACACTTTTTTATTAACTCTCTTTTTAAGACACGGTCACTGCGGCATCATTTTCAAAGAACTTTCATCTGGTGCGTTGGAGACTTAAAAAATCTCAAAACTAACCTATCCTGTGGTGCGTATGAGACCATCAGTCTCTTAAAACAACAGTATTGAAAATAACTTGCATCTTCAAAACCAATGATAAATTTATGAATTTATTGTGGGTTCAAGATATTATTGGTCTATGTTTTGATAGGTTCGCACGCAGTTATGACATTGGGTTAAACTACAAATACAAAAAGAAAATTAAGCATCGATTGTACCTCGTACCGCAACCGAAGATGGTTCAATATGAGTATGGTGACTAGTCAATGGAACAAAATAAAATCTCAGTTGCCGATAGAAAAAGTTTAATTGAAAAAGTGGGTAATCTAAGAGAAGTGCTTTTCATTAAAACATGGTAAGCACATTGATTAGTTGCATTGCGCACAAATAGATACAATTCGTTTAGCTTTTTTAGAAGCGTCTGTGCTTTTAAAGCATAAATGTCTTGCAGTATCATGGCAATTCAGATATCCCGGATGGAAACGTCCGTCTGTCCAAATTAATTTGCGAGTATCTGTACAGTGTGATTCAATTACGTGTCGCTCGGAGCAGTTGAGGCGGATGGATGGGGGAAAAACGGGGAAAAATGTCGCCATCAGATCGTGTTGATAAGTGGATGACGGTTCGCATGGTTTCGCGTCAAAGGACGTAGGCAGTAAGGCGTAAAGACCCGCGTGGCCGATTGCCGTGCCGATACATGCCCAAAGTCGTATGCCTGTAAAAACAAGCAAACATTCCCGTAAAGTGTCAAAGGAGTGAAATTTTTTTGTAACGTTCATCAGTAACAAAAATTAACTAAACGGATATATATCCTCTCGGTGATGTCGCATTAATTTTAAAGTCTATTAAATTCGCGCTACTCAGCCGGTTAAAAGCCAATAAGTGTGAAAACTGCTAAGTAAAATATCGTAGCATCGTAGCTGCTGCTTACAGGCTCAAATGCATGTTCACATAATAACTTATAATAATAATCGGATGCAAATAGGATGATATTTTGGCGACCCGCACTCAACCCGGCCGTAAAGCAAATCCTTTCTAAATTGCGAGCTTCACACATCTGCGCTCCGCCGTCGATATTTTAAAGGAACGAACACCAAACGACATAAAAAAGATACGAGCTAGGACTTAGTATCCATTTACCGAAATTGGCCTCGTTCAAGATAACAACAAGTTTTCGCACCCTCTTTGCTAAATGTACAATTCATACGTGTGTAAATCTACACACATGACTCTCAATATGCACCGTCCCCAATTACAATACGGTGCAGTTTGCATTGCCTCTCGTGTTTTAGCATATGTCATTGGAAATGCTTAGGAAACGTTATCACATGTTGTTGGACAACGTGCGGTGAGCATCAATTCGTTATCGTTAGTGAAAACTCTGCAAGTAACTGGTTTGTGAAATTGGATTTTTAAATAAATATTAGACGGTTGGTTTGTAGTTTAGAGCTAGTGTGCTGGGACGTTAATTTAATGTGTATGACATTTTGCAGTTGTTGTTCGTGTATATTATATATTAAGTGTCTCAGTCATCTAGTACCCATAACACAAGCTCTGCTTAACTTGGGGCTAGATGATGCTGTGTGGGTTGTCTAGCATTATTTATTATTATTATTTTATTATTAAATAATCATATCACCATATGATATGACTTTATATAATTTTTTTCTTTTATCGGAACTGGAAGATGAAGCGTAGGACGCCCTGCCATACGCCCTGCCCTTCTGCCATCCGATGGATCGATGACGTTAAGATCGTGGGAAGTCGGTGGATGGAAAAGGCTTAAAAATCGTTTTTCTTGAAACTCGTATAGGGGAGGCCTATGCCCAGCAATGGACATGTTAATGATGATGATGATCCTTTTTTTTCCTAAATAACTTATATAATAATATAACACTCAGACACAAGCCGATATAATATAGCTATACCAATACTTTTGTACTTTTCTTTCCTTTGTTAAAATATATAATCTTAATCAAATTTCCCAGGTAAGAGACGGGTATAAGAAAAGTTTCTTCTGCCCGTCCATTGTGCCCGCTTTGTGCATTAACCCCTCACCACCACTCGCCACAGAGTACATAACAGTGGACTTGTAACATCTCATATTGTTGTGCATGCGATTACACGGATGAACGAACAAAGAAAACTATCCCAGCTTTTAGAAAGTTGTTCGAAGGATATTGCGTTTTGGAAAAATATAATGGATTTGTTGGTATTAGTCGGTGAGCGGGGTGGATTGGAATGAGATAAATTTGGTTGTTTAAAGCGATTGTCGACATCTGAAACAATGTCATCTAGCCTCAAACTCAAATGCTTGTATTAGGTGTCATTTTCTTTGTAAATAAATGTATTTGTTATATATCTATGTCAACAAAAAATTTAGTTTGAGATTCAGACTACTAATGCATACATTTTGCAGTAGTTGGTATTCTATATTTTAGTAGTAGTAGTAGAGCCCTTTGACGAAGGGCTCGTCCGGGGAAGTACTACCACCATGCCTATTTCTGCCGTCAAGCAGCTTGCTGTGTTCCGGTTTGAAGGGTGTGTGTTAAATAAATAAATAAACCACGGACCGATTTGGTCACTTACTTGTTTTAAAATAGTTAAATCGAATTCTTAATTGGGTATTTTATAAACGTAGAAGGTCATTTTATAATATAAGTAACAGCATTGGATTGAAACTTCAGAATCAATTTGAAAAGGCATTTTCAATTCTCCAAGAATCCTTTCCAAGATGACTGTAAGCATCATAAGTAATACAATTCAATAATACGAAATTTATGGAAAAGGGTAGTGTATAGTTATACAAGCGCATAAAGAGTGAGAGACGGCTATAAACAAGTTATACCTTACAATACTTTCATAACCCGCCCTCACCCGTTCTCCCGCCTATAACTGTCATCTTGTCAAACTATAACATGGCAAATCCCTACATTTCCATACTGCCATATTTTACAGCTCAACGGAGAAAATAAATAAGAGCGATAAGTAATATGGGTATGAGCATTCCTCAAACCCAAATCGAAAGGAATTTACATATCAGTTGTTGACGTGAAAATCCCAGTACAAGTTAATACTAGTTCAGGGGCGCAATATCAATACTGTTATTGCACCCCCAGGGTGATGGCGTCTCGATAGCTTTCTTGCAAAGTAATGAAACATGCTACCGCAAATAAAATGTTTGCGTTACATTATTTTTTATCTATAAAAGAAAGTCGTGTTAGTTACACCACTCATAACTCAAGAACGGCTAGACCAATTTTTATGATTTTTGTGTGTTTGGATTTATCTTCGTCCGGAATAGAACAAAAAAGTAACAAAATTAATGCGGAACGAAGTTCGCGGGGTTAGCTATCTATACAAATAAATAAAATTGTTTGTAATATTAAAATAATCGCTTTTTACTACATGCATATGAATGTATATGCGATACATATACCAAAATATCATTTTTTAAAATTTTTAAAACTATTTATTAGGTAGGCACATCAAATTTGTTAAATTTAAAAAGTCTAATGTAGAATGTCAGTAAAATAAAGAAAACCGCTCTCAAACAGGAAAACCGTGAGAAAACCAGTTAGTATTCTAGCAGCGGCGCTAGAATTGCAAGTCCACCTGTCACGTATGGAATAGTGACCACTGCAAAATGTATGTAGGTACCAAATGTATTTGTCTGTCTATCTATCTATCTATCTGTATGTCTGTCTCTCATCAGGCTGTATATCTCATGAACCGTGATAGTCAGAGAGTTGAAATTTTTACTGATGATATATTTTTGCTGTCGCTATAATATGTATATGTCGCTATGTCTGGACGTACCTTTGACATTCTCAAAGAATCTCGAATAGGGACTTGGTTTTAAGAAATCGGAGGGGAGATCTACCGTGCTGTGGATTAAAGTCGTAATGCTATTTATTTTTTCATTTTTCAATTTTGTAATACTTATCTCATTCGATGGTGACATTCCTCTTGACTGAGTAGAGAAAATGTCGGTACTATAGTGACATAGACTCAGCATAACGTTAATTTGGCAGATAGCATTGGTTCTAGCGTTCGTCTGGTGGAAAATCTTAATGGCGTTTGGGAGGAGAGTTTTCAGCTGGGCGGAGTCAAAGAGAAAAATTCCGCCTAGTGGCCGTCACGCCCCCTGATTAAATTTTCAACTTATCTTTATTGTTCATGTCGAGATAACTTATGTGTGGGTAGATACAGCTTGGTGTCACTTCCGCTCGAATGCTTACTGTGTCACTCTCTATGCTGATTTTAAAGTAACTGAGCAAGTTGGGTTTTTAATCCACTTGTATAACAACTTATTACTAAGAGATAAAACACATTTAGATTTTATATTTATATGTATTTTATACAAGTCATTCTCAGAGCTCAGTACCGACGGGGCTACTACCGAGTAGCTCTGCCTTCTGTACTAGTAGTTTGTGGGTTCGATCTTAGCCGAGGACACACATTTGTATGATAAGCATAGATATTTTGTTCTTTATCTGGGTGGTATACTGTATTTTTTTATGTAAAATATCAGTGTATAATGTATTCTATTAGTTATCTGGTTCCCATTAAGCTATGCTAAGTTTGGGGCTAGATGATGTTGTGTTAAAAATGTCCATAAACATTTATTTATTGAAGGAACAAGCAGAATGATCCACCTGGTGTTAAATGGTAGCCTTTACCTAACAGAAGAGGCATTACGTACAGGTGCAATGCCATGTGTGCTTCAAGTGTTTGTGACTTTACCAGCGCCTACCCTTAAAACCGAAAAGCAGGAAAGTCACTCGGTAGAAGAAATACGCACGGTGGTAATTCCTTGGCCAAGCCTCTTTACAAAGATACTTGTACTATTGAAAACTATCCCATTTATAATATGCAGTGTTTGCGCACCTGGATAAAATTGTTTGTTCTTTAATCTTTACTATCATTGTTATTTATATCATTTGATGTAGGTACACCTAATTCATCATGAAGACATCAATGAATACTAACTGACTAACTACGAATGTAAATGGCACTTATAGCTGTAGTGTTGACGCCTACCCGCAGATACCTGGAATGTGGGTAGTCACCTCATATCGAATAAACCAGTCAGTTTCCTACCTCGGAGTTTCATTGTTTGTTCCACTGGCGACGATTCGAATTTACGCGTAATTTCGTGATTAAAAGTGTGATACAGTGCAAATAAAATGCCGATTGGCAAGCTAGAACCTTTTGACTTGAATTCTACGCGATGGCCGGCTTATATCCGTCGTGTAAAACAATACATTGTGTTGAACGAAATCAAGGAAGAGCTGTGTGTTTCGTTGTTGATTACGGTAGTTGGAGAAGCCACGTATTCTCTTATGTGCGATTTGTGTTCGCCGGCGCATCCTGAGACAAAAACGTTTGACGATTTAGTGAAGCTCGTCACCGATCATTTGGAGCCGCAGCGATCTGAAATCGCCGAGCGGCATGTGTTTCGGTTGCGAAGACAAAAGGGCAGCGAGTCACTCACCGACTATTTACAAAATCTTAAGCACCTCGCGACTACTTGCAATTTCGGAGCAACCTTAGAGGAGAACCTGCGTGACCAGTTTGTCTCGGGCCTAGCCAACGAGACGATGCGGTCACGGATATTCGCGGAGAAAAATTTTAAATACAAGGAAGCGGTGGAACTGGCTCTGGCGCTGGAGGCCGCCGAACGCCACGCGGAGGTGAGCGGTGCCACGGCGGCGGCCGCAGCCTCCAGCGCGGTGGTTCCGGGCAGCGGCAGCGGTGTGGCGGGCGAAGGCCTGCATCAGGCAAACGTAAGGCGTTGGGGCGGCGGCGGCGGGCGTGCTGCAACCGCGCGGCCTGGGCAAGGCAGCGGCGGCGGCGGCGGCGGCGGCGGTGGCGCTGCTGCTGAGTCCCTACGCTGCTGGCGGTGCGGGAAGGCGCATCGGCCGGATAAGTGTCGGTTTGCGCAGTATAATTGTGACGAGTGTGGTGTGCGTGGCCACCTAAAGGTGATGTGTAAAAAGGGGCGTACGGGTGCCCGTCAAAATTACTTGAGTGACGACGAAGCCGAGGACTTCTTCAACATCAAGGTGGACGGTACAGGTGATAGACCCTACATTATTACGGCGCTGGTAGATAGTCGACCGCTCCAGTTTGAAGTAGACACCGGTAGTAGGATATCCACAATCAGTGAGGACTTTTATCGACGTAATTTTTCATCAAAGGTCATTCAACCGGATCATTTGAACTTACGAAGTTACGTCGGGTCAAAAATGGAATCGCTCGGGTTTATTGTTGTCGATTTAGTCCTTGGAAATGTATCTGCGACCGGTTGCAAGTTACACGTGATTAGAAACGGGGTCGCCCTTTACTAGGAAGAGAGTGGGTGCGCGCTTTAGGTATACAAAACATCACAATTGACTTGAACGAGATAAGCGATTAAGTGAGCGATCCGTTTGTGACCCGACTCATAGCGGAATTTCCGGAAGTATTTACGGAAAAGTTAGGGACATGTAAGAAAACTGTTCAATTGTATTTGAGTGATGATAAGCCGGTATATGTCCGCGCACGGCCCGTGCCACTGGCCCTGCGCGCGCGCGTCGAGCACGAGTTAGCGCGGTTGGAGCGCGAAGGCACCATTTACCGCGTCGAGTCGTCCGACTACGGGACGCCTATCGTGCCAGTCATAAAGGAATGCGGGGATATTCGAATCTGCGGCGATTACAAAATAACGATAAATCCAAAACTCAAGCGTAATCCTTATCCCCTCCCCCGAATCGAAGAATTGTTTGCGACCCTAAGTGGGGGAGTGGAATACTCAAAAATTGATTTGAAACATAGTTATCAACAGTTAATGTTAACAGATGATTCTCAACCGTATACAGCTATAACTACGCACGTAGGTACTTTCGTCTATCGCCGCACACCTTTTGGCTTATCTTGCATACCATAGAAGTTTCAAAAGATCATGGAGGAGACTCTTCGTGGTATACCTAATACCGTGGTATTCCTGGACGATGTTTGTGTAACGGGGCTTACTAGACAAGATCATTTAAGCAATTTGCGGGCCGTTTTAGGAAGATTATGTAAATTCTTGTTTCAATATCGGAACGTGGAGCATGCGACCACGAACGTCTCGCCGGCCGTGGCCGTCATATCGAATAAACCAGTCAGTTTCCTACCTCGGAGTTTCATTGTTTGTTCCAATAGCAAAGGTGCCTGAGAAGCAGAGGTAACCGGAAAATGCAGTAGTATTATTTAATAATAATAATAATAATGCTGGACAATCCACACAGCATCATCTAGCCCCAAGCTAAGCAGAGCTTGTGTTATGGGTACTAGATGACGGATATACTTAATACAATATATTACATAAATAGATATTTTTTATTATACATAGAAAATACCCAGAACACCCGAAATAAATATTTGCAGATCGTACAAACATTTATCCTGAGGCGGGAATCGAACCTGCAACCTCCTGCGTCACAGGCGGACATTCGCCCGCCGCGCCACATCGGTCGTCATCGGTATTTGTATTACTTGCAGTAGTTGTGCAGCAAGTAATGAATTCTCTGATGAATTATTAAATACTTAGTTTTAAATTAAGAGAAACAACTTGTTACCTAGTATATATGTATAAGAACTCGCACTGCTACTAAGTATATGTATACTTAGTACATATTATATACTTAATAAATTGCTTTTAATAAACGATATTTTATCTTATTAATTTTAGAACCATGGTTCAGATACTGCACAGTTCCGAAACGACTGCAGTGTCTGAACCATTAGTGTAAAATTGATAAGATAATTCCTGTCCCCACATTTCGTCCTCAATAGCATTCGTCCCTATTTAAAATAATTAAAAAAAAACAAGTACGTAAGTAACAAATAAAATAATAATCAAACAATATAAAACTGCCCATCTGATGTTGAGCGGTACCCTCAGCATATAGCTACTGTCGAACGCTGGGGACGAATGTGAGCACGAGCGGGAATAACCCGTCGTGTCTGGGTCACAACTGTGTAGGCTTTAGTCACAAAATTTCACTACACACCCGCTAGGTGCGCTTATCGTGACTCCATACAAAATCTATTCATGTCGCATTGTGAGTGCAACTCAAGAGTCAACACTCATAAAAACAAATAGTCGCACACTGCAAAGTCCGATCACTTTGTCAGTTTGTGTTTGACAATCTCCTGTCGAGCTATGACGGTGTTTAGACTAAGCATGCACTCTAAATAACGTTAGGACGTGGCACTGACAAATCCCATTGCAATGAAGAGGTTAAAGACATATTTTAATTAATTATCTATTGATATTTTTCTATTGATTAGTACACATCTTATATTTTATCAGCAGTAAAAAGACACTGAACGAAGTTACTGCATTTTAAATATTTTGATAATAAAAGATCGGTGTATTGAAAATTTGAATTTAGAACGTTCTATTTGAAAATATATTCCAAAGAGGATAAAACAAATAAAACCTTACAAAAGTAAAAAAGTTGTGAAGTTGACATTTTGATAGGTGGTGTAAATATTTGTCATTGTCAAAGGTGATTGTGTTGCGTGGCTGATTTTTAATTCCTCGGTTGATACGATGAATATAGTTCATTGCAGTTTGCGTCTGCGGTTATTTACGATTTGATTTGCTTCGTGCTTTTGCCTTTTCTAACCTTTTTTAAGTTAAACACCTTTAATATATTTATTGTTCGTGTGGAACTCCGCTTCAAGTACTTAAGTAGGTAAGTAATTATTGAACTCGCTGTTGAACTTTATTCGAAGTTTTTTTTGTGGTGTACTACTAAATTAAACTTAGGTAGGTAGATTACACAAAATATTGATGTGCGGATTAAGCCACGGGTTTCCTCACGATGTTTTTCGGTTAAAATCACCATAGCACTAGTGTTATGCACATTTTAGTAAGTTAGGCCGACTAAACAATATTTTTTTTATTGTTTAGTGCCAGGCCAGTCTATTTTACTTATAAAAATATTATCCCAGGATCTGAGTGCCCTGTAAAATAGGAGAACAAGTAAAAAAGTTGGCATTTAGCGTCAACGTGACGCACAGTGCATTTATTTGGGTAGTGTTGCGTTCCATACCTTCTATCTCATACAAATCTATACAATATGCGTACCGCGTGTTTGTATATAATTTTGATTTGTACCGCGTACCTTTATTCGCCTGTTACGATATCCATAGAAGGTGATTGGGGGGTTCTATTCAACGCCAGGACCAACCCCGTACCATCAAGCCTTATTGCGAATTAATTTAATATTGCAATAGGACGTGAAGGTACGTGCACTGAGCAGTATGGTATCGCCTTAATCCTGGCAAGGTAAATCCTAATGAGTTTGAGTACCACTAGTTACTGAGTTTGATGAGTCCAAAGTCGTGCGTGAAGGTACATCAAGATTTATCCGCTTTTTTCTCGAACTGTGTTTTTTACAGGAATTTCAACGTGATATTACTAGTCGAAAATGAGCGAAGAAATACCAGCTTGGATGAATAGGTTCATAAGTCAAGATGTACAAGAAGGTAAAAATTTTATAGATTACGTAACAGTTCTCACATTCCACAGTATGTATGACGATCTTAGAAAGAGTGATATTAGTGCTGTTTTACGGTAAGTATTTTGGCTTTGACAAGATTATAGTTAAAGATCGTTTGTTTTCTCAAAAGAAATTTACATTTCGCTTATATGAGAACAAATATAAATAACTAAAAATCGTACTTCGAATAATTAAAAAGTAAAAATATGCTGGTTTCTTCAGTATTAGGTAGGTAATTTAATTGTGAATCTACCCGCGTCAACCTGTTGGTAGTAGCTACTTGACGAACAAAGGCTGTGAACAGAGCAAACTCGCCCGGTACGTCACAGAATAAGTTAAGTCAATAAGGCATTTTACTATGTTATTAATGAGATGTAATCAAGTATATGTTTTTTAAGTTTAATTTTGAAGACGTCGAACGACTTTGCACTTTTCACCTCTCCTGGTAGCTTATTATGAAGTTGCACACCCTACAAAAACAATAGATCTTTTCCCTGGGTAGTTCGTACACGGGGGAGGAGTATGTGATCTCTTCTACTTTTAGTAACAAAGGTCTCACTTTTACATCACGAGGTACCGAGGATTGGACACGATTTTTGTCCAATTTGTTACAACAGGATATAGATGTCTAGATACTTCCTGCAACAGTTGAAGATAGTTTTTATATTATCCCAAAAGTATATTACCTTTGATACGGTGCTTACCTGCGCCGTCCTTATGTGCAGGTATGCACTATAAAACTAATAATCCATAGCTTATTAGTTTAGCTATGTGAGCAAGCCTCAAAGGAATTATCGAAGGATATTTTCATTTGAATTGAGACCATATTCAAGTAACTAACTATTTACCATATTTTAAGACTGATGTATTGGTAATCGATCCATAGAAAACAAACACCAATGTATAATCTCTAATACCTAGTGGTTCAGTTTGCATGATAAGACGTGTGATGAGTGGTATATGGATAAGCTACAAATTAAACCAAGCCCCGAGTCTCAAGCGAATTGCATGGCATACTTGATAATGTATGGCTACGGTCATTGGCCTAACCTCAAACAATGTCGTACCTACAGAGAAAGATGAGTTGGAGACTCCCACACAACTGTTGGACTTAAATGGTCGTAGTTTCGTGTGGTGGCTGTGCAAACGATTCTCCGTGCTGTCGAACGGAGTGATGGGCCAGGCATGCAGTCTACTGGAGCGCTTTTTGGCGAAACAGTACAAGGTCTACTCATATTTACCACGGCGTAAGTAAAACCAATATTACACTTATTATTTCTGGAAGCAGCATTTTAGACGTGTACCTACTTCAGACCTTTCTGGCTAAAGGTCATGGTCATATGAACTGTCATGGCTAAAGGTAAAATCACAACAGACTCGTCTCGCAAGTCATGAAGTGTCACAAAAGTATCAGTCCCATACATTTTGTATAAAGAAGCGATTACACTAAAACAGACAGCGCAAGTCTGCTCCTTCTGTACATGTCTGTCTCAAACAAAATGTCTGAAACAGTCAACGCAGGTCCTTGCGAGTTGTATCTGGTGTGATAATGTAGTAAAACGTTTGTGATATGACAATTAATTGGGCAACATAAGTACTGCATGCCCAGTGCCCACTAACTAATAAATTATGCCAGTAAGTGCTTCCTTTTAAATGATTGGTTCTTAGTCGCTTATTCTCTAGTGCTTTGTAGTTTTACTTGTCATTGAACACAAGCCGTCATTAAACCGTTTTGGTTCTATCACAACTAGTGGTATAGTCAAAGCTCTCAGTGAAAGAGTTAGTATGGGGAATGGGGAAGTACTACACCACCAAAGTCACAGAATTTCTGCCGCCAAGCAGAAATGCTTACATTGCTGTGTTCCTGTTATAAGGGCATGGACGCCGGCGTAAATACAGGCACATGAGGCTTAACACCTATATACCTCAGGTACGTTTCCAGCGCGTGTGAGCTGCGAGGTAACTTTGTGATGTCGTCTATTTATGGTGCGGTGGGCTGCTGTTCAATGAAACCACCATGATATGGGTTCGATTCTCAGAAAAGACGAAGTAGTTTTTTGCGTGACCTGTTCTTGGTATTATGGTGCTATGATAATAATAATATAATAATAATTTCTCATTTTTGATTCTGATTAAAACCATCTAGCTATTCTATTTTACCTAAATAACTAAAGTTATATACATATAAAGTTTTACGCGTATAATATTAGGAGGATATGATCCACAGGGGATTCCGAATGGCGTCAGATAAAAAAGGAGTTAATGAACCGTGTGCCGCTGCTGGCCAGCGTCTGTATCGCACTTACTACCAAAATGATGGGCTCGGAGATACAGCTGCATACGAAGGCTATTCAAGTGGTCCTCACCAAGCTGAGCTTCAACTTTACCATGGCTCAGATAAACGAAGCTGAGATGGACGTCTTATCTAAACTTGGTAAGGAACTTCAATGCCATCACTATTATAGTTCTATATCGACTATCGACTGGCTTTTTACAGCTCATATAGTAGTAGCTGTACCTCTGATGTAGGCTGTAGGCTGTAGGTTCGATCCCCACCAAGGATAAACATTTGTGTGTTCTCAGTCTGGGTGTTAGATATTGTATATTAAGTTAGTGTGTATTTACAAAAAAACATATGTAGGTATATAAGTATTCTACTTTATTTACCTACTTATTACTACTTTTAAGATAAATTTGCCCTTTTTAAGCATAGTTTGCTTGAATGTAACAAAACTCAAGTTTTCTAAATATTTCTGAAACTTTGTCAGATTCCCGTTCACTTTTGATTAAGCTTCTTCGGAACTACAAGTGTGCTTTCTTCTTGGTTTAGGTTGTGGATTCGATACACACAGAAAACAAATATGTGACAGATGACTTTAGATGATTTTGTTGTTTGCTACTGTTGATGAAACAAGCATATGGGCCACCTGATGTTAACCATCACCTCTTACCATTATCTGTCTTTTGCAACGAGAGTACATTTTTAATGTTGTATCTATATACTCTAAATTCTACTGTATTCACTACCTACTCTGTTATAGGAAATAAATGATTTTATTATTATTCTAACAGATAGTTTGGTTTCTATGGAAAACTACCTTTCTTATATGGCGCGATAAATCAAAAATATCCTCTTTTTCATCCATTTCAGGTTTTCATATACCAATGTTCACGAATGTTGAGAAGGCGTCCCATATGGCAACTGATGTCGGTATGACGGGACTTTTCCTGGAGGCCGTTACTCTGGTGACCGAGGTGGTCGAGTATTTCCGCTCCGACATTCAACAGAAGATCGTAGCGGTCGCGTGTTCAATACACAAAAATAAAAGCATACAGCGTCGCAGTGAGTTCATTATCCAATCAGTGTGTATTAAGCAAAGACAAAATAAAATACTACAAAAAAATACTACGCCCCTTAGACATCCTTGAAGAATCTCGAGTAGGTACTTAGTACTAAGAGATCGGAGGGATATAAACCGTGCTTGGGGATTCATGATGCTATTTCTGTTTTCTTACAAAACAAATCGTGGGTTCAATTTACTACTAAGACTAAGCATTTGTGTGATCAACATAGATATCTGTTCTGTGTCTGGTTGTTACACTGTATCCTAAGTATGTACATATACAGAAGATAAAGTGTGTAAGTATTCTATCACTTATCTGTTTCCCATTGTACAAGCTTTACTTAATTTGGGGCTAGAGGACGCTGTGTGAATGTCTGTAAATAAAGATTTATTTATAAATTAGAAAAATCGAGAAATATAAAATAAAGTCATTTTTAATTGTATTAGACAAAAGTCACCAGACCGACTCAGATATAATTAAATATACTAGAATGGTACACAGGGTGTAATAAGACTACTCCCGAAAACTTGAGGTGACCAAAATAACGTTTCCACGCTACAATTTTTATTTCACGGAACCAACACTCGAAAAAATCTGCCATTCCGTACAAAAGTTAAATACCTATTTGGCAAACATGTATGGAACAGTTTTTTTTTATTTAGTTGCAAGTTCGTTTGAGTAAAATCTGTGGTTTGAGATTTGAGACACTTAATGGCCTTTTTCCGTTCTAGATATCGCTAACGTCTGGCATATCCACTTGGTGGCAGGATGTGTGCTCGCCACAGGGTTGTTTTTGAGGTTTACCGGCCCTGACCCACTGCCACGGCTGTGTTTCCTTACAAAAAGCTCGCGGGTATACCTAAAGTGCATCGGGGACATCATCCACAGCCTCCTCATACAGGAGTGCGGCTCAGCATACGTGCAACCATCACGGAAGAAGAGGAAGCTGGTAGAGTAGGAAATGAGTAGACCTAAGTCAAAATAACCTTATTAAGAAACGAGGTTTAATTTCAGCACTAATATTTATCGTAGGTTTATGATTTTACGGGAATATTAAATCTAAAAATAAATCCTAATAGGATCCTTTTCACGAAACTTTTACAACTTGTATTTCACTTTGAACTGAAGCATGAATAATCATCACATATACTAGTGTGACAACTCGCAGCAAAACATGAAACGTGGTAAATTTTTCCGTAAAATTAGTAAAGGTAAATTGGCTTTAAGTGTTTAGTGATGCGACCATCTTGCTAAAAGGCGTAAGTGTGTAAGTCTTGAGGAGCAGATTAATCAAAGTTGTTCTATGATCTAAGTATTATAAAGTGTATTAATTTGGAACGAACATATGTATTCATCACACAATTATTTATATATTGTTTTATTGTATTATACTGTAGGTTGTGAGCTCGATCCTCACCAAGGACAAACATTTGGGTGGTGAACGTGGATGTTTGTTCCTTATCTGGGAGTAATATTGTATTCTACGTATGTAGTTACTATTAAAAACGTATTATAAGAATTCTATCAGTCATCTGATTCCCATAGTACAAGCTGTACTTAGTTTGGGGGTTAGATGATGTTGTATAAAACTGTCGACCTATATTTATTTATTTATTGTAATTATATATAACACAAAAATGCTAGCTGTATTAGATTAGCTTACAATGAATTTGGAGATCAAAACAAAATATCTAGTTGTAGATTTACTCTCATACATAGTTGCATTTAATGGAATATATTGTTTTACATTGCATGCTAAATTAGGTACCGAGGTAAATTATGTAATGTAGTTTTACTTTCTGCACATTTTATGCAAAATGTGTTTGCAAACGTGCTAATACAGATAAAAAAAATATCGCATACCATATCAGCGCTTCGTAAAGTTTTTGTTAATCGAGCCAAATGATTAAAAAAACTAGACTCAATTTAAGCCCTATTAAAATTTAAATAACGTGTATGTATGGAGGTAAATGTCGTAAATTTATTCAGACTTTACTTTAGTTTGTTTTCTTATAACAGCATATTGTGTTGTGTTATCAAAATAATATACTAAGTAGTTTCACTGAAATATTCATAAGCCCGACAGATAATTTTGCCTGAATGTCGATGAAGTGTTTGATTTTGATCGTTGATACATACGCTTTTAATATACTGTATATGCATGTAGTACTCGTAGTTATATTGTATTTCGGGACTGGTTTACCTACTAGAGGTCAGTCTGTGTCTCACTTAGTCATCATTGGTGCCAGTTCTGTTGTTTGGTTTCCTAGAATAACTTTGACAATGGTACATTCAATGGTAAGTCTTACCGATTGGACAGTAGCAAATCTACTTGCCTTGCCAGTGGATATCTAAATACATTCTTCAGACTTTGCTCATCTATTTCAAAGGAGAAACACCACTTGACTGTTGCCAAATTACTGCTACTCTCCAGTGGCTTGGTAGTTTAAATATTGTCTACGCCTAGTATGACCGTGGGACACACTGTTTAATGTTCTTAAAATAAAGTGTCCATCTAGTGTCAATATATGCATTTTTGGTAAATTTATAATATATTTCAAGTTGTTCAGCCCTTACGTCGTTATTATCTACACTATCTACACTAATATTATAAAGAGGAAAGCTTTGT
Source organism: Electrophaes corylata (assembly GCA_947095575.1). Lineage (NCBI taxonomy): Eukaryota > Metazoa > Arthropoda > Insecta > Lepidoptera > Geometridae > Electrophaes > Electrophaes corylata. The sequence goes on along the minus strand of OX352698.1, from coordinate 5,232,316 downwards.
ATTTTTGTATGTTATGAATAAACTCAAAAAGTACTGGACCGATTTTAATAATTCTTTTTTCATTAGAAAGCTACATTATCACTGAGTAACATAGGCTATATTTTATTTTAGAAAAAAATAGCGTTCCGTAAAATATTTGGGTTTTTCAGACACAAGGTGTAAAAAATCAACCAGAAAAGTTACTTATTTTGCGTACGCTGCCTAAACTATAAAAGATAGAACCATAAAATGTTCTAAATAATTGTAGATCTTATAAATATCTACAAAAAAGTCCGCGACACACTATACCTATCTATGTCGAGTGAGGCACAACAACTATTTTTTTATTTAAAAATCTTCAATTTTTTTTGGACTACATTTAAACGCATTTATTTTACTCATAATATTAATCCTTATCGAAATAAATTGGACGTTTGGTTTTGAAGTTATGGCGAAATTAAAATATTACGTTTTCTGCTGCACGGTCCGTTGCGAAGTGAGCGTCACCAAGTTGGGAGTGCGCGTGCAGGGGAGTAGTTTAGATCTATGAGTTAGGTACCCGCGCGGCTCCGACGCGAGGTCGGCTCCCTACGCAGGTGTTTTATAAAAAGGACATTAATTCATTATGTAATATAGTTTTATGACAAAATCTATACAAATAAATAAAATTGAAGTGTCTGTTTGTAATATTAAAATAACGCTTTTTACTACATGCATAGGAATGTATATACGATACATATACCAAAATAGCATTTTTTTTAAATTTTTGTCTGTCTGTCTGTCTGTTTGTTCCGTGTAATCTCTGGAACGGCTGGACTGATTTCGACGGGACTTTCACTGGCAGATAGCTAATGTAACAAGGAGTAACTTAGGCTACTTTTTATCCCGAAAAAATAACGGGAACTGATAAAAACTGCCACGCTGGCGAAACTGCGAACGGCCGCTATTTTATGCCGTATTAACGCCATCTGTTGGTGACATCGAGTACTACTTCAGTTAAGATTTGTAAGTAAACATGTTTACCGCCCAACGAAGTGGGCACCGGTCAGCTAGTATAAAATATATATACTAAACAAATGAATGTAACAGAATATTTGTTAGAAAGTACTCACAATCACTCACTCTACTGCAATTTTTTTTTCTATAGTTTTTTAAATAAATAAAACCTCATTAACTGAGTGCTAAAGTTAAGATTCGGATACCAATTGATTTATCTGTAAAAATATAGTTTGGGCCAATCTGTAGTAAACGGTTATTTTTATATCACTGTAATATCACGTCAAATTAAACTTTGTTTTAAAATAGATTTCTTTGAAAATAAAAACATATTTGCATCATCGTTCTTTATTAATATGTATAACCTTTAACACTTTTAAACGATTATCTTAGATGTATGTAGATAAGTCGAATTAGGTAAGTTTAACAAGATAAAGTAGTCAGCCGACAATTCCAACTTGAATGATTGGTAGTCGGTTAATTACGCTGCATCTTCTCGACACATATATCAGTGATAACATGGGATTAAGACGTAGTCGCTAAAGGTTGACCTCGTACATGAACTGAAAGTAGCAGAACGGGCTATAGAGAGATGTATTTTGGAAGTTTAGTGTCTTACCCACCGTCCATCTCCCTGTGCACCTGTGATCCTTGGGAAGTATTTAGTTTCCACCGTCCACCTTGTTATCAGAACTCTTCAGATTTGAAGTGCATAGAGTTTATTATTAATAATAGCCTACTGTAGATGTTAGCAGCCGCCGAAGCGCCAGAAGAACTGTTCGAATCATATGCGAATTATCTATATATGTCAAATGCTTAGACGATCAAATGCTACACCCTAAGAATATGGACTAAAGTTCTATGTGCTACACTGTCAATTTGCTGACGCAAATACACCATAGATGTTATGTCGGCCAGTACCAAATTTCTGGGGTGTAGGTACCGTCACCAATTTAAAGTTAAGCGCGTTCAATTGTCCGAATGAGGGACACATGCAACAAAAAAAAAAGTTTAATCTGAGAGGTGAGTCATTGTAAAAAACATTCAGCGGTTCACCCAGGTGGTCTCATGAGGTGGACGGTGGGTAAGAACCGGAAAGTTTCACTACGTGATAGAGTCCGAGGAAAGTGTGACAGAACAAAAGTAACCGATATAACTTGCAATATTACTATGTTGAAATAACAAAACTACGACAACCATCACGGCTACAAACCGAAAGATATATATAGGTACGTAGAAACCCCTTGATGGTGCGCTGGATCGAGAAAGCTAAAAATATTTTTTACTGGTAATTTTCGATCAATTTACTTACTAGGTTCAACCTAGGATCAATTTATTTAAATAGGCTAGTAATAATGATGATGCTTTTTTATATTACCTCTGCCTAAAATGCCTAAATCTTTGGGTTGAGAAAATATATGAGCACCTGAATTGTAGAAAATTGAATTGGAACAAATTTTGTACCAAAAATTTTTCTCGAAAATAAACGAGTTGGTCAATAAACAAAAGTGAAAATCAAGACGGCGGCGCGGCGGATGACGCAAAAGATCGATTAGGTACTACGAAAAATAAAATTTAGACTGCCAGTAATACCAAATGCATTCCGAAGGAAAATTGCTACTTAACATTTTTTCCGAGTCAAATCCTAATTCGATTGGCCTAATACGAGTACGAGGAGTATTAGGCCCTGTACTACACAATCATTTGTTTATTTGGTTTACAATAGAAGAGCAGTTTAATTACAGCAAGCAGCGGCGTGCTACTTGCTTTGACCATCCAAGCGCGCAATATGGATGCATCTCTGATATTTGCTTCGGTGAAGTTTAATATCAACGCCAAAATAACTTTCATTCCAATTGTTACACTGCATATTATGATGATCTATATTCGTAGCTCGCATCAAATGCTGCCTCTTCACTGTTAAACTATTTAATAAATAATTATGCTTAACTTAAAGTAAAAGTAAAAAATCAGAAGCTAGTTTTTACTTAAGAACTAATACCAGTACTTATAGTTTAGTAGAAAGATATGTTCAAAATAAACGTGAAACAGTTGAGCTACCTTGGCACCGTAAACGATCTAAAACATAGTTCACCTAATCCAAATGAGTACCACTCGAAAGTTTTCCCAAGACACTGGCTGCAATAATATATGCTGGATGGCAATGTTGATGTTCTCAGCCAGTATGTGTTTACTGTATCACAATACCGTACTAGTCTAAAAAACAAGTATTGTTGAGTATCTTTGTCAGTACAGAACTACAGACTTCAACCCTCTCACCAAGCTTATGTTTATCAAAGATGATCGCAAAAATCACAGTCAAGATACTGCAAACAACCCATAGAATGTTAGCTTATAAAAATTATGAATTAACGTCAGACGAGGGTCCAAGGGAGGACTGGGAGGGCTCTGCAACAATAGATGCTTTAGGGTGCCCAATAAAAACTTGACAAATGGCGTTTCATAATCGCATAACATTCCGAGCTTCACAACGCTCGTCACCGCCAACCTTGATTGTCCTCCCCCGTAAAATATGTCAGACCAAAGCGAAATTACCTTACATGTAGTTGGGTAGGTAGATACTCACTGTGTACGTTGTGGTATGTGGGTTGGTTACACACAACGGTGCATGTCAAAGCCACCAACATCACTTGAGAGGTCAGTTGTCTATTATTGACCACTTACACGATTTGAAGCATAATTAGGAAGCTCGTGGTATGCATTCGATGCAATGTAATCTTAGAGCCTATACAGACGGTCTGCATGTGCAGTTGTATCATCTGGCTGCAATTGTCAGTCTAGGGACAGTTATGAAGCAGACTTCGCAAAACAATCTATAATATTTTTAATATTTTGCAGCTTCCAACCCAAACGCAGGGCATACAGTTGATCAATCTACAGTATATAAGTATTTTGTTATGGATCAACATTCATTATTATTAACCTTTAGATCGTCTGCAACGGTCTGTAGATAGCTCAACTGTTTCATTGTATTTTGTACATACCAAATTATAATTACCTGTATAGCAATAACTTTTTTTCATTATAAACTATTAACATTAATAATACCTACACGATAAAAAATATATTTTGTTGTGGTACCAAGTGGCTTTCTGAATTGCTTTCAGTGATAAAGCCGGCCCTTATATCTTATTAGTTTACTTACTAACTTTATGATGTATCCGTGTATACAGTAAAGTGCTATCTATCTATCATGGTATTCATAATTTCTGACCCAAAACTCAACAAACCTAGTGTGGGGTTAGGCTTTACCTAGTGATGAAATTAAATGTTACTTTTGACTGACTTGAGTAGGTACTTACAAACAAACAAGAAGTCAGTGAACCTACTGTTGTAAGAACTTGACTCATCTTGGGTCAGCAATAGGGCGATAAGCTTCACACAAGTCGTAAAGTAGCTGTCTAAACTATTATTACGCACTACACCGCTAAAGAATGCCCTAATAAGGGGTAAGATATTGTGCGTAGTCACCCCGCCGCCCCCGCGATGTTATTAAAAATAATTTCTCATTTTTATTGCCCCCTCAACTCTAGTGGTGTAATAAATGATTACGGTGGTTTAGCTAGTAGTGATTTATAGAACATTTTTGGCACAGGAATGCCGTGTTTTGGTGCCGAATTGAATCTGTGCTTAGGGTTCCGCTACGGCAAAGGAATTAGTCAAAAGCGGTTGTGATTCTAAAACTGTAGGTTTGAATCCGTTCGTACCCTACATGGATTTTTCTACTAGCATAAGTTATGTAGGTGTTCAATGCTTGTTGCAAAACATTTTGCACTTCTGTATTTTGTTTCTGTAAATAACGACAAGTAGGCTAAGAATACGGTATAATTACTTCATCGTTCAGACGACCGATTTGGCGCGGCGGGCGAATGTCCGCTTGCGATGCAAAAGGTTGCGGGTTCGATTCCCGCTTTGGGATAAATTTTTGTACGATCTTCAAATATTTATTCCGGGTGTTCTGGGTGTTTTCTATGTATAATAAAAAATATCTATATGTAATGTATTGTATTAATTAAGTGTATCAGTCATTTAGTACCCATAAGACAAGCTCTGCTTAGCTTGGGGCTAGATGATGCTGTGTGAGTTTGTCCAGCATTATTATTATTATTATCGTTCATGATTGTTTTTATAAATAGATTAGTAGGTTTGTATGGTAACATTAACGACATTCCGTACTGTTACGGTTGTATTAATTATCTACACAAATGTAAGGTACTAGTGAAACGCGCGCGACTTCATCCGCATAAAGTTATTTTCATACAAACTTTAACCCCCGCTGTATTCTCGGTACACATCATCGCACGTAGACAAATATACCCTGAAAAACCCAGGGTGTATTCGTCTCGATTCAAGTCTATACGACCAGTGCAGTGGTTCAGACTGTGTGTTATCTATATGTCAGTCAGTCAGGACAATGATTTTATAAATGGCATAGATATAAATACATATAAAGCTATGGACTTACCGAAGCGGAACTCGTGACGCGATATTTTTATGTATTTATAACAGATCTTATGATTGTTTTAATGTGCTATTACTTTTATGAAAGAGAAAGAAATAAAGTTAGGTGTTTTTCTATGAGTGGAATGAATCAATCAATATGATACTACTCAGATGGAATAAAATATCCTAACCTAGATATCGTCGCTTAAAAATAAAGTGCTTAAATTAATTTTGTTTAAAAATTTATTACTTAGGACTCGGTTTTGGTTTCATAACTGTTTGTTTATGTTACTTTGTTGTAGCACCCTCGTAGCACAAGCGTAGCATTTTGTAGCACAGCACTTGCTTATATTTATTTTGTGAAGTAAGTATTTTATTTAGATATCTATTAAAACTAAATATTTAAAACATATTTTCATAACTTTATGCTTAATTTGTTCATAAATTGTGTATATGGTAGATGTTCAGAATTTGAGTAGGTACCTACCGTCCGTCCGTCTATTTTAGATTTGATCATATAGTAAAGCAACTGTAATTTTAAATGTTGTGTTCGTTTCACTCGTGTTGCACAAAAATAATCCACATCAACCTAAATGAAATTCTTGTTCATTTTTCTACCGTACCAACATAGGTATGTTAGCTGTGTGATAAAAAATAAAATGCAGATTCCCTCAGGACCAATTTGTTTTTGATAATCCTTGTCCGGCTGGGAGTGGTCTCGCCCCGCCCTTTCACTTCTTTCTCTTACACAGTTTTCTGTCACTCTCTGTCTACATTCACCAAGAAAAAAGCACGAAGGCAGATAGATTTTTTTGCGATTACCGGTAAAAATTAATAACATAAAATAAGTAGGAACCTACTCTTGAAACAATGTCTTCCATCCACCTTTATTCTGCTATTCTGTATAACAAACTTTTTAACATAAAAGTATGTAGTGAGATAGTATTTTTAGGTAATTTACAACACTAATACCTATTTTCCAAAAATATTTGTTCTGTTAGCCTTTAAATAAAATAATGCCGCATTCAATGAATGCAGTTTTCAGATGTGTGAAATGTTTTTCGCGATACGCGAGGAGGCGTGGTGTCGCAGCGCCCGCCCAGCGGCGCAGCGGCAGTCTTCGTTAAAACCTCGCGAAAGCAACACGCGTCTGAACCTGTGTGTCCGTGATATATCACTGTGAGTGCATCCCGCCGACGCAAACGGTAAGTGCACTTAATAACTTTTTTGATAAATATCGAATACAGTTTTTTATTTGTTGACGTTCAAAAATACTAATGAAACTATTTGTGTCAGAAACTTCGACGATCAAGTTAAAAACCGGATTGCATAAATTTTACTAGTGTATTATATTTTATTATTATTTATCTGTCACTGAATGTTGATTTTAATTTCAAAATATATAAAAAAATTGCTACAAATAACGTCTATACAGATTTTTAAAATATTTATAAAAATTATAACACTCAATTGGTAAAATTTGATTAATTTTACTACACCATTATATACTCTGTGATTTTCTTTATCGATTTAATAACTAGAAAAAAATACAGAGACTGTTCTGCCTAGCTTTTACCGTAGGTAAAGTTTTATAAAGCGTAATTCAGACTTATATAAAAGAAAGAAATTAACATTAGTTTAACGACTATGAAACGTCGCCGCGTTTTAGTTTTATAGCAACCATTATTTGAACATAATGAAATCAATTATTAAAACTCTTGCTGTGATTATAATTTATTACTTAAAAGGACACTAAAAAACTGCAAGATGAATTGAATTTTTAGAGTGAAAAAAGGCTTTTGTATATTCAACGTTGTATCATAATACATTTTACTATCGATTGAAAAACTCGGAATAAAGGGGGTATAAAAAAATAATATTATTATATTTACTGTAACTGTTCTTATTACTTTTACCAACTGATGATTTTATTCATATAAATAATAGTTTATTAAAGAAAATATATAACACTTAATTTAAAGAAATAACTAAACTAGTTAAAAAATAAAATAGCGTATTAAAATATCAATAAACGTATAAATAATAAAAAATAAGTATTGTAGACATTTTAACTCAACATTATCTAGCCCAAAACTAAGCATAACTTGTACTGCGGGAACCAGATGACTAAAAAAATACTTACATACTTTTTTTTGTAAATACATTGATAAAATACAATAACCCAGACAGAGAACAAACATCTATTCATCACACAAATATTTGTTCTGGGTGGGGATCGAACCCACAACCTGCAGCACAGAAGGTTCTAACTGAGCTGTGAGGCCAGTTTTATATTTATATTTTATTATTCCTATATACATTGTTTTACAGCATCCATCGTCCTGTCGATCCTGTCTCGTGCATTAGAGTTAATTGCAAAGGGCTTACGAAATGGGCCGGTATCGATAAAAATTGGTAATATACATATTTTCACTGATTCAATTGCGATGGACAAATCAAAATTATGTGGCATAGCGACTTTTTGTTATATTCAAAATTATTTATGTTGGTTTATAAAAAGAAAGAAAAAAGATAAATTTTAATATTGGCCTTACCTTATCTACCTATGTCCAGGATAAATTACAAAAAAATACTACATACTACTTGCAACGGCAATTTCACAGTCGTTTTTCTCAGTCAAAAAGTGAGGATAGTGCAATCGTGCTATAAAAGCTCACGGTAGGGTTCAGGGTTTTAGAGAAATTACAACATTAGATTAGCGTTAACCTCCAATAACACAGGTACTAAATAATTAAAAACATACACAATAGTCCCGATGCTTCTAGAAATTAACAAAATTTTGGAGTAATACTTCTGTAAAAAAATAGTTTTTCATTTTCAAAAATGTATATAAGCTTGTTATCAAAAATTACGCGGAGTGTGCAGGTTAAATATTTTCTTAGTTGACGAGATGGTTGTTCTGTTACTTCGATTTTTTCAAAGTGTTTGTTTGGTTAGGACATTTGCTAAGACTAATTACACTGCGTGGTAACCAGGTTACACTCCACAGTTGAGTTATCACTAAAGCGCAATTTAATTTTAGTGTCAACACGATACAGTTACGTCGCACATGTCAAATATCTAATACTAGTACTTAGGCTTTCGGTTTTTCCATTTTGGTCATAGTAGTCCTTATAAAGTATACTTGAAAGAAGATGTACCATAATATCTTAGCATATTTTTTTTATGTGACTTGCTGATGGAACAATTAGATGGCCCACCTGATGTTAATTGGTTATAACAAAGCATTACCTCGCAGGTCACGCTCGCTGACGTATACAGGTGTAAAGCTCTAAAGCTTGTATGCCTGTAATAAGCTGCTTGGCGGCAGAAATAGGCATGATGGTAGTACTTCCCCGGTCAAGCATTTTACTAAGAGCTCACTACTACTAAATATTTTATTCAGGCGTTTAAAACTTTTCTAAATTCCTTCTCACTTCAACACCCACTGAAAGAGATTTAATTGCATACCGCTACGCATCACGCGGTGATGGGCAACGATTTTATCAGGTCTTATTGAAAAAAGTGGGGTCGACCCTGCAATAGCTAACGAACCAGCTGGTACACTCCGTAGCTAGCGCTACGAACCGTGTAGCATCTACCCAATAAAGTGCTCAATCATTTAAAATACAAAAATAATAATGAATTGAAATTGTCATTGTTGATTCAGTTTTGTAATAATATTTTATACGTTAGTATTGTTTAATTTTGTTATCATATTTTTGAGCTTTTTCAGACGTAAACCATTTTCTCGTTGTAATATTAACATAATATAACATCCTACTACCGTACTTCCTGTACAACAATATATTTATAAAAATTAAATAAAAAGGGCTATATTTTCCTATACACTATTTATGTACCTACCTACCTAATTCACCTAAATAATTTTATGATATATACTAACTAAAATTACTTGTGTTATTATCTAAAAATAAAATCTAAAGTCAAACTATTCTCTAAAATAATAAAATCAACTTAATCTATGGGGCCTCCCAGTCCTCGTATCTTTTTAGAGCTGAAACGAGATTGAAACTAGAATTTGATTGTTTAATTGGACCTGTCTAAAATGTCAGTTTCAAAGAATACCATTTGGAGATCGACACGTTCGAAACTTTAATTTGACGATATTTCGTTACGGGAATTGGGCCCCGTGTCTCAGTATAAATGCCGCTACACAAACATACATTCTACGGAGTGATCTAGCTGTCTCGCGTTGTGCAGACGCATTCCTTTCGCGCATAAATCAGGCGGTTCGCGTTTCTTTCCGGCTTTTCTTTTTATTACCCACTTATTGGCCTCCAAACTGATATATTAGTTTTATTAGTTCTGATAAAGGATCGATTGACTTTATTGATTTGTTAAACGGATACGAAGGTTTGGACAAAACTTTAAGCTGTATGCAAACGGCTACAGGTGGTCCGATATATGCTTAATAATAAGAAAGGGGGTCGGTTCTTGAACATAATGAGAGAATTGGTTTAGTGATGCTTTATAGTCTAAAACATTTATTTTTTTACTACCATTTTATGCTCAGTTTTTTTAAAAGTTGATTAGCGTAGCATCAACTTCTTGTAAGTACGCTTATAAAAAAAATATTATTACTATGAATTATATAATATAAAAAACATTGGTAAAATGAAAATAAGGACTTATCCAAAAGTACTTCTCATTTTTTTGTGTTTCATAGGTGCATACAATTTTATTAAAAAGATGCAATTCAATTTAATTATCTGTGGCCCAGCAACCCAACTGCCTGCACCAAACCATACCTAAAGAAAACGGGCTAGAGGGTTTTATGCGGAAAGTTGTGGTTAAAACTAATCATAAAAAATTATAGACAATGTGTCACAGGATTAATTCTACAAAGCCAGTTTCTTTTTCCAGTCTTTGCCACCAAGCAACATTACTTTATTTCAGTTCGAAGAATGCCGGTGAAATTATAGACACATGAGGCTTTGTAAGCCTCAGACTGATGGACGAGGATAGTGCACCATAGGGCACTAAAATAAAAATTATTTCTTGATCTAAGTATGTATATTTATATTGCTACATTTTCTATCTCGAAACTAAACCGGTAGTAAGACGCTTTGTTTCAGTACCACCGCGTGTATCATTTCATAACGTTTACATTTGCTTGTTTATCCCCTACGGCGGCCGGCGCACTATTCTTTGTTGTTTACGCTTAAGTGTCCAAGGAATAGATAGCTCGAGTAACGGGAGCCAACTGGATGATGCGTTTAAAATTATGGCTAAGTACCCTTGTGAAATACAGCTAGCACTGTATCGTTGAACGGAGGCCGGTAGGTACAGTTTAGTTAACAAAGTATTCTTTATCTTAATTAAATGAAATTAATATTTCAATGATAGGTATATTACGAAAATGACCCGCTTCGCGTATAAGTGCTTTGAGGTTTGCTTTTGAGCAAATTAGATACGATACGGTTATGTACGTACAGTGTTACATTTGGGATGCTTCGTCTACATATTTAGGTGTCTCTGGTGGTGTTTGACCACACCGGGCATCTTAGTAGGTGATTAAGTAAAAAAACTAAAGTGATATACGAAAGAGAACTGACACCACCCCACAACACAGGATTTACTCTTAGGGTAGGAGTCAGCGCTGTAATTTACTCAAGTCATCCCTCTTAACTTAAAGAATAAAAATAAGAAATACATACACCTGGCAAGTAATTCAACTAGGTACCTAAAATAAAATTCTAATTAAAACATAACAATTATTTAGCGAAATAAAAAACAAAAATTATTAGTCGTATATTTATCTTTTCTCATTATGTAAACTTAGGTGCAAAATATTTTTAAAGTGAACATTTTAAGCATCTACGACCAGTGGTTTAGCCTGTGCGTTGTTTTTATACCAATTAGTCCGTCAGGACAAAGATTTTAATAAATGGCTTATTGATTTTTTGCGTCATAACAATAGTAACTCAATCTACTCGTCTGTTTGTACCGGTCTGTGGTTTGTGATGACTACCTATGTACGTATAGTGTAAACTCGCTTTATAGCGCTCCTCGGACAAACCACTATATTGACATTTCATCAATAATACGCTACATAAACGTAGTCCTAGAAACGACCAAATGTTTGTCCAGGGAAGGCCTTGTTATACGCTTGAATACAACTTTGCAAGTATAGGTACGTATAACTATGTCACACCTCGTTATGAGGGGTGATTCTACAAACGATGCACTACTAGGGCGGCCATCATTGATACGAAAACGGAAATTACAAAAATAGATGGAGACGGAGGTACTGTTCTGTAAGAAAAGTGATGACACTTTTTAATAATTATAGATCAATCTCGCTGCAGAGCCACGTCTATAAGTTCGTTCGTTATTTTAATCACGTCGTTTTTTTAATAAAAATAACTCCTTCACTTCTATCTATGCTACAAATAGTTCTAAAACACAACTTATGATCATTTTGCAAGCTTGGAGATGGACTTTAGTCGTGGTCGCAAGCAAACCGCGACTTCGACTATTGCATCATAGCCGGAACGTCGGGAAAATAAATAAAAAAGGTATAACGCGATAAATACCCATGTAACATGGGTGTTTAATGAGTTCCAACCGCGAAAGTTCAGAAAATGCTGTAAATTAATCACTTGTCTAGTAGCAAATATTGTCTTTAATCAGGCTCAACTCTATGACTGAAGCACAGAGGCGGAACCTTGTTAGAGTTGTTAGGTAGGTGCATATTATCCTATTGTTAAAGCCCAGTCTGCCCAGTCTGCATAGATAAACGTCCAGTCGCGCTATCGTATTATATTAATGTTCGGCTATTATTTGCGTTGGAGTGCAAATAAATATAATTATTTGTAATTATATTGTATTGTATTATATTGTATATTATTTTGTATTATATTGTAATTTCTTATATTAATTTATTTGTGCTAATCAAAAAACAGGCCTTTGCTTTTCTATTGTAGATGGTTTACAGCGTCTATGGCATTTTTTCGCTCGTAGACCTAATTTTAGATGACGTAGGCTGGCTCACGTCCATTATACATTATCATCTTCACAGCCAAGTCGGCCTAATGCACAGGAAAATCATAGTGAACTAGTGGGAGGTCAAAGATTGCGTAACTCACTGTCTTAGCGAAATGCTACATACATGGATGAGACTAAGTATGATAGCAACGCTGGTATTCTGACGAATCCTAAAAGTAGATTTACGAACGCAAGAAATAAATAAATGAGAAGTGTACAAATAATAATACAAATAAACTAAATTAATAAAAAAAAGTAAGGCAGTCTTTGGAGACTGCCGATAGAAGTGAAAACTAGACCAAAAAGTAAACATAACCGACGACCGATGTGGCGCGGCTGGCGAATGTCCGCCTGCGACCCAGAGGTTGCGGGTTCGATTCCCGCCTTGGGATAAATGTTTGTACGATCTGCAAATATTTATTCCGGGTGTTTTGGGTGTTTTCTATGTATAATAAAAAATATCTATGTATGTAATATAATATTGTATTAAGTATATCAGTCATCTAATACCCATAACACAAGCTCTGCTTAGCTTGGGGCTAGATGATGCTGTGTGGATCGTCCGGCATTATTTATTTATTTATTATTTATTAACATAGTGTACGTACGTATAGCTCATGGAAAGCGTTCGGTGACGATGATGCGAGTTCCATGATTTTTGTGCACCCAAAAAGTACTCAACACGCATAAAGAAGTTTTCACTTCAATATATAGGTATCAAGTAGTTAAATATTTTTTGAACTTTTATTTTTGAAATTTTATTTTTTGAAGTAGTAGTTATAAAACAAAAAGCTTACATCGCAAGACGCTACTGAGTCTGATGCATACAAATCAATCAATATACTTTTCCATTATTATACTACCGATAAGTCTAATAAGTCTTATATTTTATTTGCATAGCTCTTGCATAAAACATCCTTAGTGACGCATGTGGTATGACTGGCGTTGAAAAGTTGTTGGCAACCTAATCATTGGTTTGGCAATTTAAACCCAAACTACTAGAAAATAAGATCGACGATTATCTGTACGCCACCAAGTTTTTGGCAAATCGATGATAGTGTGCCGGTGTAAGACTTTTCAACTTTTGCGATCGGATCACATAATTGAACACTTATATTACACGGGTATTTATCGCGTATTACCTTTTTTATTTATTTTTCCGACGTAGACGACCACCGGTGGTCTAGTGGGAGTGACCCCGACTTCTGATCCTAAGTTCGTGGGTTCGAATCCGGTCGTGCACCAATGAATTTTCTGCTGATTTTTATGCCAGTACTGTTAAAAATTGAAGGAAAACATCGTGAAGAAACCAATTCGTATTCTAGCAGCGGCGATGGACTTGCAAACTGTCACGTATGGAATACCAACTGTTGCAAAATGAAATGTACCAAATGAAATATTTGGACATACCTCTGACGACCCCCATTAAATCATCCTTAAATCATCTGGAAAGACTTGGTACTAAGAGATCTCAGGGCTTTTTTATCCTCAGGCTCAGTAAATATCTGAGCCTGAGGATAAAAAAGTCGTAAAGCTATTTAATTTTTTTTTTAATTTCATATTACACAGGTTATTCCTCAATAATATAATGCTCAATATGATTAGAGTGTGTACTGAGGGCAGAATATGTTCATTGGCTTCGAAATGATTTGATTTGATTAATACCGTAGACCACGAGTGTTCCTATAGCATCTAGCGATATCGTTAGTCAAATGTAAATTTGTCTACAGCCTCCGGACGTTAGCCTCAAGTGAATCCATGTGAATATTATAGTGTTAATTAGTATTGCTAGGAGGGGTACTAAAGTATCCAAAGCCTAGACATATCCCTTTCTTTTATGTTAAAATATTCTAAAAATATACAACTACTAGCGGCCGCTCGCAGCTTCGCCTGCGTGGCAGTTTTTTCCCGTCCCCGTTATTTTTTCGGGATAAAATCATAGTAGCTGCAAAGTCTCAGCCCGATTGGTTTAAAATTGACAAAGTTTCATACAAACTTTCATCCCCTATTTTATCCCCTAGGGGGTAGAATTAATCAAAATCCTTTCTTAGCGGATGCCTACGTCATAACATCTACCTGCATGCCAAATTTCAGCCCGATCCGTCCAGTGTTGATAGATCACTATGTCAGTCAGTCAGTTGAGTTATATATACTTACATATTTAGAGATAACTATTAGAAGTGTAATAGGTATGAACAAAATGCATATCACACAGTTGAGCTACAGACTAACGTTTAATACAATCATATTTGTATAATAATAACCGCTAATAGTTTCTATTATGTATCAGGGGCCGCTTTTTCGAATTTCTATAACAGTTTTTATAACATCTATAATATGTTAAAAACTAAAAACTATATTGTTTTTATGAACGGAAAAGATATATAAGAAGTAAAATAACCAACCTACAAATAAAGTATTAGTTGATCAATTTATAGAATAATGGTTACTGCAAAAACGCGCGCAACGTCGTTGTGTAGTTTTTCATACAAACTTCAACCCCTGTACCCGTTGATCCCCAGTACAGCTCTACGCACCAAGACGAATATACCCCGAAAATTTTAAACTACGTCCAGTTTTTTAGGCTATGCGTTGTGTATATGTCAGTCAGTTAAATCAGTCAGGACAAAGATTCTTATAATGTATAGGTGATGAAGCATATTCCCAGTTGTGGACTTGTTTAGGCTGATGATGACGATGACAGACCAACCACAACTTAATAACTGATTGCTGATGCCTGTATTATTATCTTTAGAGGTAGTTATGTAATCTTTGTGCAATTAGTATGCACTCATGCTGGTACGTTTACCGCCAGATCCATTCAACTATTCCTGGTAATTTCGTTAATTATAATAATGATTTCTAGTAGGTATTAGGATCTCAGAGATCTGAGAGGATATCTACTGTGCTTGGGGATTAAAGATAGTACATTTGTTTACAAAGAAAATTACAGCTAATACATGTAGGTATTTATAATTGGTATGTACAAAATACATACGAAACAGTTGAGCTATCTACAAACCGTTGCAAATGATAGTATTATTAAAAGTCTTTGTCTTGACTGTCGGATTTGATGATAATATATAAATAGACAACGCTCACCTTAGGCCGCTGTTCATTGATTAAAAATTTACATAATATATTATTCTTGATGCGTATACGAAGTTTGTATGAATAATTTCACACGGACAACGTCACGCCAGGTCAATCGCGGATCCAGACCTCAAAAAAGCTGTGTGTGGTCATTCATAGCCACCTAAAATCGGCCAAGTGCCAGTCGGAGTATGTACTCTCATGATCGATATAGCATATTTTTACAAAGGATATTATGTTTACAAAATACATGACGCCCTGACTAAGATTTTGCTCAGTGTTTAGTTCCACGTAGGCAAAGTATAAAGTAAATTAAACCTGTAAAATGTTAGTTTGTTCGCGCACAAATATTATAAAAGAAGTAAAAGTGTAGCAGTTTTTACAAGTTTAAAAGATATCAAAATGGATAAATGTCACAGATATAATAAGGTTGTGGCATGCCCATCGTGCTAACAACGGTAGATCCGCGCTTGCGCCAGGTTCATGTATCATTATAATATATACATTAAACGATTAGTTTTATTAAATGTAGGCAGCATTTTGCTGGTGACTGTTCCTACAGAACCTACCTGTGTTTAATCCTCTAATCAAGAGCATAAAGGTAAACAAGATTACTACATATATAAGGGTATATTATGTATGTTCTATTCTACCGTCAAGCAGCATTTATGTATTTTGGTTTGAAAGATGTGAGCTGGTCAAAAAGCATAAAACAACTTATTATTTATTAGTTTTTTTATAAATAAATTCCAATTTCAAAACACAGCACTACTTACACAGTAATAATGTATACAGCTCAACTCTCTAACTATCACGGTTCATGAGGCACAGCCTGGTGACAGACGGACAGACAGACAACAGAATCTTAGAAATAGGGTCCCGTTTTACCCTTTGGGTACAAACCCTAAAAAGATATAAAGGTATTTTTTTATCCTATTTGTTGATGGAGTAAGCAGAACCTGATGTTTAGAGGTTACCATGATTTACTATAAGTATTCTATCAGGTATTAGAATACCGTAGTACAACCTTTGTTTAGTTTGGGGCTAGATGGCGTTATGTTAAAATGTCTGCAATATCTATACCTGTAGGCATTAGTGTTTTATTTCGTGTATTTAATTGTTTATTGAATTTGAATGGAGTAATTGCTTGGTAATTGTTATAATTTTCGTATAAAATTTAGATGACATTCATAATTTACGATTTGTAAAACAATTTTAGAATATTTGTCCTGACTAACTAACATATATAGACAACGCACAGCCTAAACCACTGGTCGTACAGAGTTCACATTTCAGAGCATATTCGTCTTGATACGTTGAAGTGTATATACGTGTAGGTACTAAGGAACTTCTGTAGTTCAACCCCTATAAAGGCATAGCGGTGGTATATAGATGTTTATATGAAAATAACTTCACGCGTTTGCTAGTTTATTCATATTTCTTTTATGCTACCTTTTACCCGCGGCTTCGCTTGCATTGAATCTTTCGTAAATTTTTTTTTTTTATAAAAAGTTTCCTATATTAGGTACTTCTAATACCAAGTTTCATGATGATCGTTTAAATATTTTTCGCGTGAAAGCGTAACAAACAAACTTATATACACATTTATAATATTAAGTAGGATAACACAGCGTCTTGGTGACGTTTATATTTCGCAACATTACCTTTTTGTCTTTTAACTAGCTCGTGACCAATAGTCTGCACTATGCAAGTATCACCGTCATCCAGAACAACCTGCTTCTTTTTACTGAGCAAGTTGATTCGACATAATTTTTACTCGACTTTATGTAGGTACCTATAAATAATTATTGACAAACATTCACACAACGCCTTCTAGCCCCAAACTAAGCAAAGCTTGTACTATGGGAACCAGGCAGGTGATAGAATACTTATATACTTTTTGTTGTAAATACTTACTTAGAATACATGTAACGTAACACAGAACAAACAACATATCCATCACACAAATGCTTGTTCTATGTATGTTTTGTTGTGGGGTACGAACCCACCACCTACAGCGCAAAAGGCAGAGTAACTACGAGCTGAGCTGTGATGGCTGTCTAATGTCTATAGTAAAGTAGGTAGACCACCGCCTGCGCCACAGAAACTGTTTATTGTTCCTCTTTGGTCACTTCGCCTCCGTATGGCTGATGCATTGAGATCGCTCTCAAAATAAACACATTTTTCTATTCTTGCGGCAAGTAGCCGTCATACGGGTATTGTTTGTTTTCCTTAGCTTTTTTATAACTACTTTCAATAATTGCTTTTACATAGAAGTGAAACAAAAACTACGATAAATTTAGAATGTGCTGTGCGCTACCTATGTTTTGGTTCATGCGAAAATTGGTCAATGGATACCTCTGCTTAGGGTGTGCTCTTGGCATGATTGCCTTAACAATTTTATATTACATACACCTTCCTAAGTTGGATTGCAGCATTACAAAAAATCGGCAGAAATCTACCCATTACTTTCTTGCCCGTTCTTTTAGGTTTTTTAACTCACTTTCATTTCAACTGTTCACACTTGTGCTAAAACCTCAAGTTACGATGGTTAAAATGCCACTGAAATTACTCATTAAAACCTAAAATGACACTAGAAAACAATTCAAATCTTATTTTTTTTTGTGGCATGTGTCCGTCATTCCTTATTCTATGGTTGCTTTCAAAGATGACAGAAAATGAATCCGACCAAAACTTTAAATTAAAATCAGTTGACACTGGCAAAGTTGTCTGTCAAATGACGGACAGGTGTCATAAAGAAGAGAAGAAGGAAATAACCTCGAAGGAGTACCTCGACCACTTATCTTTAGTTCTTATTCTATGTCGACCACCGCGACACGTACAAATTGACACACGTAATAGAAGCTCAGAGTACTTCCATATAAATGTATAGGATTTTAACAAGATGAACGAGACCAACGATGCTTAGGTACTCCGGACTTTAGATTTCCTAGGTTCTTAGCTTGCATTGCATGCGACAGAATTAACTGGCGACTATATTCTATAGCTAACTATTTTATAGCTAGTTATATTCTAATAAAATATTTCTACTACAGAGTATCTAAGCAACCATGGAAGGTTTCCTGCATCATATGGCACCGCAGTTCCTGCATCCAGCACTGCAAAGTTTTGGTTGTGGAGCATTCCGACCGATTGGTGGAGCCTTCCACCCACTGTACCCTGGCAAGGCCTTTGCAAGACACCTGGGTGAACAATATGCTCTGGGACAGAGCGTTGGGCAGGCGCTTAGGGTTAGTAGCTTGCATGTTTACCGGCGCTGTGATACTGATGATGATACAAAACAAAACATAGAGGTAATTAGTCTATGATGATACATCATCAGAGTGAATAGTCCACTGCTACCCAACACCTACCCCATAAGTATATAAGAGAGTTTGCCGTAGTCACCCCTTGCTTGGCGGATCGGTAACGAAAAGTATTAGTGTTTTGTACAGTCAGCTGCACTAGAATGTATACAATTCGTAACTTTTAAAACGGCATCAAAACCTTATAGTAAGCTCTTGAACAGTAAAAAACTAAAAATCGTGAGATTATTATTCATTATTCAATTATAATTAGATTAGTGATAAGCTAACTTATTTTTGAGTTTTTGTGCTGTAAATATTTACGCGTTTTAAAAATCGAGCAAAACGCGAAAGTTGAGACGCTGTTTATCTCAAAAATAGCTAGTATGCTTAAAAAAAACATTCATATAAAATTTTTATCAGGTAGTACTTACTCTTTCTAAATCTTATAGTGTTCCTTGAGATTATAGCCTCTGAACATGACCATTTTACATAACCTCCGTAGTTAGCCATAATGAACTGTAGGTAACTATTACTTCGCGCAATGTCGGGATGACCTTGCTAGAACACTGTCACACACGCAAGAAATTGGTACCTACTCTGACCCACTGACATGAAACTGGTGACTGATTAAACTTATCATAAAATATTCACTTGAAACAGAGCGTGCGTGACGAGACCAACACCCCGCCGCTGTATCGTCACGGCTACGCAGCTCGCGATGACACCAGCTCCCCAGGGTCTGCTGCCTCAGCCTCCCCTCGCCCCTGCAAGGATGATGAACCCATTGCACCAGCCACATGCACTGATTCGCATGACTTCTTCTCACGTGAGTATAGACATAATATATGTCCTTTGTTTGTCCAACTTTAATCAGTCTTTGCCTTTAGTTATGTAAAACTAGGTGCCAGTGTCACGCGACCAAGCCTAAGAGATATCAGGGTGCAGGTCTGAAAGGATCAGTCCGAGAGATGATTGGAGCTCACGACTGTACCTACTACGCCTGTAGATCTCAGGTCTAACACGAATAAATTTGAGATTTGTTGCGTAAACGTTAACCTGTACTGAAATCGCACCCAGAAAGAGTGTTGAATACTCTAAATACGCAGGCAACACTCCACATTTGAGCTATCGATGGGCCTAGATCTTTTGGTAGTATTTGGCTAGCACGTCATTGTCACAAGGAAGAAAACCTGTATAGCCTGTTAAAAGATCTTTACCAAGGTATAAATTATGGGTTGTGTGATTGTATTAATTATTGGTTGCAAAATGTATACTTATTGGTTTCTACAGCCGATGGTGAGCGCAAGTCATCGTGTGGTGTGTGCGGTGCCCGCTTGGGCCCCGGTGTGGCTCAGGCGCACTTCTTACAAGAGTTGCAGCATCTGTACAGTCTGAGCGCTCTGCCACGAGACGCGTCAGCTCCGCCTACTCATGCTATGCATCATCAAGATGAAGACGCTCGCTGGGAGGTAAGCCAATTTGAACGAACTACATTTTTTAAAGGCACTTCAGAATTGCAGCATTTGGTTATAATACTCAGACATGTTTGACATACACCATGCTTACCTGTAGTCAGTTACTTCCATGTCAACGTACCTACCCTGTTAGTTATATGGTATGCACACATGAATACTATAAGCTCACATTAAGATAATTATGAGTTCATCGGCTGGTCATGTTATAGTTGGCGGCTCATAGAAATGGCCGCGCATGTAATGTTTGTTTAACTACGGGGAGCTTTGAACGATTTGTAACCGGCCGATTTGACTCGGTAATTTTTGTACTATGTTGGCCTATTTGTAGTTACGTACCAACATACCAAGATAGGTAAAGAATATACGAAAAAGATAAGTAAAGTCTAACATCTACGTTACACATGAAACACCTATCGTGTAGCTAACCAATAGTTTCACCTGTCGCCAATAAAGTTCCATGTGCGCCCTTCCACCCCAGACATATCAGCGCATCCGCGCCAACCGGCAGCGTCGGCTGAAGCTGCGCACCCGCAAGCGTCACCACACCGTTGAGAGCATGCTCGGCTACGACCTTGACGAGGAACGCCGTGAAGAACGCCCTACGCCTCGCTCCTACGACGCGGAAGACGAGCCCGTTGACGTGGAGGGAGACTCGCTCGGCTGGCCTGAATCGGCTATACATGTAGACGGTAAGACTCCGATGGTAAACGGCAAGACGGGTGTGAAAAGTACACAGGTGCCGTACAACCATGTCTTATTGTGATTTTTTAACTGAATTGAATACTCATCAAGTACACGTATATATGAGGCTAGCATGTAGCGATAGTATAAAACATGCTAGTGTTTCATTAGTGAAACACTATATTTTTCCTTAGATCTGTCATCTTCTATCCAGCTTGATTATTTGAAATTATAGGTATTGCTAATAACCTAAGTACAAAAAAAAATTCTAAGGAAACATTTAGGAAATAAAACAATTTTTCAGATCGCTTTATCAATGACGCGGTTCTGAGGTACCAAACATAAAAAAAATTATGTAACACCCTCCTTTTTCTAAAGTCAAAATACAGTAGTAAAGAAGTTACAAATACAGTGTAACATATTATGCTTTCAACTCGGGGCCTGCTGACAGGAATATCGTATTTACAGGAAGCCTACCATTATTATGACTTTACTACACTCATCTAATTAAAAATGTTTTCTGTTTGCAGAGAAAGAGCAGCGCAGCGAGGTAACTAAGTTACATCTAGGCTACGCTGAGGACCTGGAAATCTCGAGCACAAACGACGCGATGCAATCGCCAGAACGCGTGAGGTATTTTTTGTCTAGGTGTCTTCTATCTATAATCTTATCTTATTTCCGTTGATAATTATTTTTTGGGATTTAAAGGTAAGGTTAATATTAATAATAATTATCAATTATAATAATTACGAGTATACTTATAGTAAATAGAGCACGCTGATACTTGTTACTTGCACGTAATTTCTAGAGATGTCACGAATATTCGGCAACTATTCGGTATTCGGCCTATTCGGCCACTTTTTTTGCTATTCGGTATTCGGCCGAATAATACGTACTATTCGGCCGAATACCGAATACCAAATCATGTAAAAAAGACACGTTATATTACTCAAAATTATGTATTTATTTCCAAATTACAACACTTTAGTAATTTAAATTGATCCGTGATAAGTTGTGATGGATGCAAATCAAGCTTTTCAGCATTTTTTGGTAGCAAGCGATTACGCTTTTCATCGTAAATGTTACCAACCTCAGAAAATAACCTCTCACTATACACGCTATTTCCAGGAGAAGAAAGATAAACTTTAGCAAACGAAAGGTTTGGGTATTGTTTTTCGTTTGCTAACCACCACTTGTAAGGATCGGCCTTCTGATCTAGGCGAATTGTTTTCAAAACTACTAGAATCACTTATTTTCAGAGCTTCTAGAAGAATTTTTTGTCTTGCGCATTCTGCTTGAACCAATCCTAGGAAACTCGTTTTGAAGCGAGGATCCAGAAAAGTCGCAACCAGATGTTTGTTTTTTTCATCTTAGCTGAATCGCCTTTCAAGCTCGGCTTTCAGTGAAGATCTTATTGTTACTTACTTAAACAGGTTGCGACTTGTCCAACTAACGCTAACGCGCTCCCGACAAGTATGTATTTCGTGCCGAATATTCGGCGGCCGAATATTCGGCGGCCGAATATTCGGCGCTTCGGCCGACAGCGTTGCCGAATATTCGGTATTCGGTATTCGGCCAATTCACTATTCGTGGCATCTCTAGTAATTTCATCTTTTGCACTCCTTTTTCCTTGGAATAATGCATGTTAATTATAACGGAAGTATTTTGTGTGGATCTCAGGTAAAATATTAAAAAAAATGCGAGTCGGACTCGCGCTCAAAGGGTTCCGTACCGGCAAAAAAAAACGTTTGTTGTATGAGTAAATATTTAGGGGGGTCCTAAATATTTAATTTATTCTGTTTTTTAGTTATAGCGACAACAGAAACACATGATCTGTGAAAATTTCAACTCTCTAACTATCACGGTTCATGAGATACAGCCTGGTGACAGACGGACAGACAGTCAGACAGATAGCGGAGTCTTAGTATTAGGATCCCGTTTTAACCTTTGGGTACGGAACCCTAAAAACGAACACCACGCTCAAGTGATCAATGGGTCATTTTTCATATTATAGTCAAAATCAGATGAATAATTAATATTACAATTATCAGCCTGAAGAAGTTTCCAGGAAGAACTTTATTCCACAGCGGGTCTTCGATGTACTAGTATGGCATGCTTATCACCACTTTAACTTGGGAATTCTGAGAGCTATCAGTTATTTTGGTTCATTATTACCTTATTTAATAACACAAATATCTTTCAATATCTAATTGTTTTTTTCCTGTGACAAAATGTCAGTACCTAGGTATATAAATATTGGATAGTTCACACCAGAGATAGAATACTGTTTATTTGTAAGTAATTTATAATACACTGAAATATAAAACAATAACTCACAAGGCTGATTTTTCAGGATTGAAACCCCGAAGCCTCTTTCTCTGGAGTGCGCCAAAGGCGAGACAGGCGAGCGGCCGGTAGAAGTGACGACCTCGGAGTCGTGGCCTACTCCAGCTGGCGACGCCTGGCCAGCGCTTGCGGCCGAAGCGTACATCCAGGCAGCCCGCCACAAGATCGATGGCGAAAACCTCCCGTCTTCTACCGACTCACGCAACTAAATAATTCATCTTGAAAGGGTAGACAATTGCGACGACTAAAGAAGTTTGAAACAGTTTCCACTTAGGAGTCCACGTATTTTAAATAAATATTTTAATAAATAAATACTGTCATACATTAGACACGGCGCCACCTAACCCCAAATTAAGCAAAGCTTGTACTATGGGAACTATATAATTGTAAGAATACTTAAATACCTACTTTGCTTTAGTATACCGGGTGTAAGACCACTTCCGCGGGCCTATCAGCTAAAATTTGCGTTGCTTCAGGAACGTGTAAAGTTACCTACAACCAGGCCTTATAGAATACCAATTCGCTGATAGTCAAATAGATTTAGAGTAATACGATTATTTTGCTGAAACTCCTATTTATCGGGGCAGCGACCGCTAGGTCAACGCACCGGTCAGATGATCGCGATTTCCTTTAGATTGCTGTTTTTGGTGACCCCTTTTGGAAAGACCCCTAATGCTCCTTTACACCACCACTATCTCCCAACATCGCCAACACTGCTAAAAAAATTGCGGTTTTATATCTTTTCTAACTTCTTTTGATGAATTGATGCGGTTGATTACCCTTTCAAATGTATGTACCTACCTAGGTAATTAATTTTCTTCACCAAACTATTTTGTAGTTTGAAATGAGGAACCTACTTAACTTCAGGAGTGACCTCAAATTTAATAGTAACGTGTAATCAATAACTCAGTATGACTCATTTCCAGTACCACTAGTTTTATTATTAACGGATAACTGTTGCACATAAGGCTTTATAAAAAGCTATATGCTGTTCCTTTGTATTTTATATTGATGCCTGTGGAATATAAACTTATTGTTTATTGATGGAGGGAGACAGGGGCCGTATAGTCACGCCTTATTGCAATTCCTAAATACAAGTCTACTCTAGTTTCGTATTGTCGTTTTGAGTTACGGTATGCCAGGCAAAGACAGTGTAAATCAAAACGAATACGAAATATCGTTTATCGTTTTCAAGACTAGACCTGCTTAATCGTTTCGTTTGGACAGATTCAATGACACAATTTGAACCGTATATCTATGGAATAAGTGTCATCGAGTTTTCCAAACACAACGATTAGTCGTAAGATGTGATGGACGACCCCTGCAACAGTACCATCACGACTTATTGCAATTCAGTTTAAGACCTAAACTGTTCCGTTTAAACCATAGTCCATATTCTTAGGTTTAAACAGGTTCGATGACACATTTTTTTTTTCTTTGCGGCACCTGTCCCTGTCCAGTCATACGACAGACAATTTTGCGAATGTCAAGTGGATTGTAATAGTAAATAGTTTTTAGTCAAATCTAGTCAGTAAAAAAAGTAAGTCGACTGTCGTTGGTTTTGAAAAAAAAGATCGCGTTTTTCTTCATAACCCAAGGAAACATTATAGCTCAAATAAGGATGCCACAAAACATTGCACATAACAATTTAATTAATTTCAAGACCTCAAATAATGCTGTATAAAATACCAGCGAATTTACACACCAGAACTTAATATAAGTCTAGAAAAACTATTAAAATGAAAAAG
Source organism: Electrophaes corylata (assembly GCA_947095575.1). Lineage (NCBI taxonomy): Eukaryota > Metazoa > Arthropoda > Insecta > Lepidoptera > Geometridae > Electrophaes > Electrophaes corylata. The sequence goes on along the minus strand of OX352698.1, from coordinate 5,207,215 downwards.
GCATGTTTTTTTTGAAGATGATAAGACAATGCACCTCTCGATGACACTTATTCCGTTCTATACGGGTCTTATTGTGTCATCGAATCTGTCTTAATAGAATAATTCGGTTTAGGAATAGCATAAAGACGTGATTGGACTATTTTTGTCTAGGTATATGAATAAAAATATAAAGTTGTGCCCGTTTCTGAGAACTTTGCACATTTAACTACCTAATTAGATAATTAGGTACTAAAAAAAACTATAGGTATAGTATAGTTTTTTTTAGTACCTATATATTAGTTCGTGAAAGTTAATATAATTGTTTATGTAAATAGGATAATTTGGACCTACTTGGGTACCAGTATATATTATATCTTTTGAAGCTATCATGATTTTTTTTTAATTTTTTTTAGGAACGGGATATTTATCAGGCTTTTCGAGTTTGATTGTTTTCCGATATTTGGGCACGCGCCATGATCTCGTAACGATTTGAGATATATGCAACTAGTAGACCTAATATTGTTATATTATATCGAAATATCGAAGTAAGTACTGGAAAAAAACCAAACTCAAAAGCACTGATAAAGGTGTATCGTTATAATATTCGAACAATGTTTACTGTTATGTTCGTGTAAGTAAATGTTGTAGCGTAATTTATTTCCGTTTATTTTTGGCAATAATATTTAATTATATACTTATTAGAAATTAATGTTTATCATATTTCACTCTTCTTATTGTAAAACATGTAATGTTGTACTTGTGTAAATAAATAATTAAAACGTGTTTTTATTTTGTGGTGCAGTAAAGTTGGTCTAGTAAGACTTTGATGGATTCGATTAGCGCAGAACCGGAAAGAGTGGCGTACTAAAGAGGAGACTTATACTCAGCAGTGGGTAAATGTGGGCTGATTATGTAGATAGCAAGTAAAGTAAGTTGGTCTTACTTTTTTTTGTTTTGTTATTTTGTAAAACATTTATTTACAAAGAAAATTACAGGTATATATAATTGGTATAGGTATATAAAATACATATAAATCAGTTGAGCTATCTATAGACCATTGCAAACGATCGAAAGGTAGCTCAACTGATCCAGATCAGTGCCAATCGGAAGCGTTCCCAAAACGCTGGCTGCATTGCCACGCTGAATGGCAATACTGATTCGCTGCGCCAGATACTTACCAGCCCTCGGGTTAAAGTAGTTAAAGATACCGTAGGGGTAAAGATACCGATAGTAAAAGGCACAAGGCTTAATACCTGTATGCCTCAGGTTGATGGATGATGAGCTCATCGTAAGGCACGTCTTTAACGAGTGTGACCTACAACGCAAAACTTTGTTATAATCAGGTTTGCTATCTGCTTCTTCCACTAGCAGTAGCATAAAAACTAGGTACTTAAGTAGGTAGTACCTTGATAACCAATCAAGCAGTAGGTAGGTAGGTACTATGAGGCAACATGCAGCCATTCAAATAAAATTAAAACAGAGTATGCAATAAATCTTTATATTATGAACTTCGCAAACGTTTGCTAATAAAATAAACATTATAATTTATAATCGACGTAAAAAAATCCATAGACAAAGCGAAAAATGTATTACAAGTTATATTTTATCAAAAATAACCTAGTTACCTACTGAAAATTAGCCCAGATTAAGTCCTAGACTACGTTTCCTTATCAAGCTAAGCCTAGTTAAGTAGGTAGTAAATTATCATACAAAAATTAGGCAGCGGAACTAGGAACGTGACAAGATTCAAGGAAGAGCTTCAGGTATTGTTGCCGATTCTGTTCTGCATTAATCTAAGCTTAGATATTACAGCTGTAGGTATTCGTTGTTTCAGTCTCTAAGAAAAAGACGGCTACGCTTTCAATGCTGTTAAATTAATTAGTTTAGGATAATGCAACAACAGAAGGTTTCAACACCATTATTTTTTTACTTTAGATTCAAGAATGATTAATAGATTCCTTCTTTTTGAGTCGAATGCAATAACATGAAAAACTTAGTTTTCGCCTGCGTTTCAAAAATGTTTATACGTAAAAATCAATAAATACTGTCTAGAAAAAATGTGCTGTGCACATCACATCACATTTATTTCATTTCATCGCCTACTTTTAACTTCACCATTCAAAACTATGAACCACGCTTAGAACGAACAATTTATAATATAAATTCATGTTGTGATCAAATAAAATTACATATCAAGTTATTATTTAGTCGCCCACATTAAGTTTGAATGTGGAGTGCCGGTAGCCATCCTCGGCGGTGGAGGCTGATGCTCGCAGAGCGGGTTCCCCTTCTCCTGGTGCTCTATACTCTTGAACTACCTGAAGAAGAATGGCGGGGTGAAATCATCATTGTGGGCTTTAGGGCGCCGTTTTTTTTAATAAGACAATGATGGAACTAGCAGACGGCCCACCTGATGTTAAGTGGTTACGATCATCACAAAGCATAGCATGCATGTACAGCTCTGCGTCAATCTGAGGCATAAAAGTGTCAAGCCTTATGTGCCTGTAATTGTGCCGGCCTTCTCAGTAAACGGCTTGGGGGCAGAAATAGGCATGGTGGTAGTCCCCCGGACGAGCCCTTCACTAAGTGCTCTAACTACTACTAAAATTATCATGGAACATTCACAGCTGTCAGAACGAAGTCAGAACAAAACACAAATAATTATAAATTGAAAGTTTGAACTAACCTTCCGAATATGTTCCTCTCTCGCAGCCAGCTCATGGGATAATTCGTCTCTACGACGCTCGAGTTCCGGTTCGCAGTTTCCTTCCTTTAGGCACTTATCCACCTGCTCGTACTCGCGGTAGAGGCTCGCGTACTCCGCTAGGCTCTGCTTGGCTTCCTGACTGCTGCCGCCGCGGCCTTTTGACGTGGCACCATCGAAGTCCTCGCGATTTGTCGCCAGGCTGCTTAACGGAGGAAATTCAAGGTGAAAATACGGGGTCAATTCTTCGTTAAATGGATTGAGTACGTATATATTATTACTTAGTATCATAAGGTACTCGCATAGAAAACTGGAAAAGCTATAGGTAGGTACCTAAAATTAGCTAGTTATTTCTAATTGATGGTAATTGATGGTTTCAAAGCAAAAGTAAAGAAAGCAGTATGTGTACTAAAAGTTAAAAAAACAACGTGATGATATTTACTTACTCCCACAACTTAATAAGAGTGGGTAAGTAAGTGGGTTCAAATCCGGTCGTGTCCCAATCGATTTTACTATACGAAAATATATGTATAAGTGCGCAATGCTTCTGTTCTCGAAAGGTGAAAGAAAACCTCTTGAAGAATTAGTATTCTAGCAGCAGCGGCATGCAAAAGACGAATATACATTGAAATTTTCAAGTCTTTACGACCAGTGATTTAGTTAGACTGTGCGTTAATGTCAGTCAGTCAGGACAAAGATTCTTAAAATAATTGGCATAGATTAGACTGAACGGCATTTATCAGTAAGTGTAAACACAGACAGTATGCTATATAGTCTAGTGTTGACTGCACTCACTTGTACATGGAGGTATAGAAGTAGTGCGGTCGACTGATGGCGCGCAGGAAGCGAGGCACCATGCCGTCTCCTTCACGGTACAGCTCAAGTAGACGACTGTACGACATGTGCTTGTATGAGGGCAGCCGCACCATGCGGAGGCCGAGCTTAATCACGTTAATTTCGCGGGTGTCAAGAGACATACTTTGCTGGAAACATTTTATATTGACAGAACCTAAAATCATCTTACAATCACATACTTAGGTAACTGCAAAGTGATTATTTACTAATTTTTTTTTGACATCCTTGACAACTCAGTTGGCACACAGCGCTGTAGGTTTATTTTTATTTTTGTTATGTGATTGGTGATGGAACACAGAGGTGGCCGACCTGAAGCTAAGTGGTTATCATCACCTATAACAAAGCCTTGCAGGTCACAATCGAGGAGAACGTGCCCTACAATGCACTGCTCTGCGTCCATCAACCTGAGGCATACAGGTGTTATGCTTTGTGTGCCTGTAATTCCACCGCCACCTACACCCTTCAAACCAGAAAACAACAAGCTGCTTGACGGCAAAATATTATTATATACGGTATTCTGGTATTCTGTACGGAATACATCGCTGGATAAATAGGAATTTCAGCAAAATAAACGTATTACCTACTCGTAATGTATTTGACCGTGAGCCAAGCGGTAATCTACATATAACACCTAGCTGTAGGTAACTTTACTTGTTCCTGGAATATTTGGAAGTGGTCTAATTACACCCGGTACAATAAATTATTTCAATAAAATATTTGTAGCGTTACTTTACTTACAGCAGTTGCACTCTTCGTGCCGTGTGTTGAGACGTGACCTAAACCTGAAACATGAATAATCTAAAGAAGCAAAAATAAACAAAATGATTGTTTCAAGTCAATTTGAGCTTTGTTTTTGAATATTCTAGTTATACCTATCAAAAGTATTTCATACCCATGTGGTGAGCCATCGTCAGGGGTATTCCAGATAGAGGTTGTTGTATTTTCAACCCGTTTAGAACCTGAAATAATAATAATGCTGGACAATCCACACCGCATCATCTAGCCCCAAGCTAAGCAGAGTCTGTGTTATGGGTACTAGATGACTGATATACTTAATACAATACATTACATGCATATATATTTTTATTATACATAGAAAATACCCTGAATACACGGAATAAATACTTGCAATTCGCACAAACATTTATTCCAAGACGAGAATCGAACCCGCAACCTCCTGCGTCGCAGGCGGACCTTCGCCCGCCGTGTCACATCGGTCGTCGAAATGAATTAGTTTCGAGTAAAAAATTATGATACGGACGCTAACACGTTACCAAAGGAACTAAGGGTTCGCGCAAGATCCTGTAGGTGCGGTATGGCGCAAGACTTTTCGAAAAAATATTTGTAACTTTGTTTATTATGTTATCAAATCGAAGTAAAATATACCTACATTCGACCGTACCTTCTACCAGTGTGCGCTGAACGTAAAAGTGCGGTTCTTATGCTGAATACAAAAGAAGTATTCATTTGGTACCTAATACATGCCAGCCATGTAAGTGAACTTAGCAGATCAATCACTTACATTTTTAGGAATAGTTCTGGCGATTTCAGGCGAAAAACTAATTTGAAAATATAATGTACCAACTTCCCCTAGCATATCCTATTCCTGTTCTATCGTTTACGTTAGACAGCTTAACAGTTTTTAAACCCTAGAAGTATCACATTTCTTACAGATTCGTATCAGACCTAATATCTCAAACTCGATTCGACCTATGTCGACTTTTTCTGAGAATTAGTAATAACACGAGAGAATATGGGATACTAGAGACTCCGTAAAAGCTACAAAAGGCATGTTCCCGCGTATTTCACTGTAGAGCAATATGTGGTACACCACCTTTCAGCATGAGGACACAATCACCTCATCAACTCGTCTCTATGTCAACCTTATTAATCTGAGGCGGCTGTGTCTCTCTTGCACACGTTTACAGGACTGGTAGTCCTGTTAAAGTATGAAAACTCCGAAAGAGCTGGTGACACAAAAGAATATAATTTCTTATATGTTTACGCCAATGCACAATACTGGCGTAAACATACAGAAAATACATACACATTAACGGCACACAGCTCTTGCTGACAGCGACAGGAACTAGTAAAGTTTGTCAAACTCTTGGGCAACAAATTAGTGACACAAGAGACTAGCCAACTCAGAAAGAGTGACCCCAAGAGTCTGGCAGATGCTGAAAGATCTAGTAACTCAATATAGTAGTAGTAACCTGTTGTATGTTTACGCCGATATTGTGCGAAGGGGCAGTGCTCTTGCTGACAACGAAAGGAATATTTGTGTGGTTCGCGTTGTCGTAGTAGTGACGCATACCAGCTTGCTTCATTTGAGAGGCGACTGTCGGTAGCTCGTATCGCCGGCTCCGGTACTTGACGCGTCTGGGCAGACGATAGACATCCTAGAACGATTAATGTCACTTTTATTGTCCGGTTCTTAACCATTTGTGAGTTTTTGTAACAAAGTGGACGGTGGAAACTAAATATTTCTGAAGGCTCACCCAGGAGAACAAAGGTGAGCCATTGTAAAAAAAAACTTTCAATGGTTCACCCAGGTGGTCTCAATGAGGTGGGGGGTGGGTAAGAACCTTTATTGTCTAACTAGCCTCTGACCACACCTTCAACAGTGGTAGCCAGATAAAAAAAGTAAACATATGCTTTTCCAGGTCACGAAAGTCTATTGAAAGTCTCATTCAAATGAATCCAGTCCTTATGTGTGGCATAATTGAGTAGGTACCTACTCTGAAAGTGTTATACGTTAATACGAAACTTCCTTTATCGTTTCCCGAGTAGGTAGACACCAAAAATGACATGCATTTACGATTACTGCGATTTAAGCTTAAATATACCTATGTGATGAAAGTACATAACAAATCAGCAGATAACTTTAAAAAAATTGGCAGATTATGTAAAGATACTATAGAATGAGGTGCTAATTACCTTTTTGGACTCAGCTGGCGTGACATTTTCAAGCGGGCCTGTCGCCAAGTCATCAAAATGTTGCGTATCTTTGACTACTGAAATAAATTTAGTAAAAGTAAACAGGCACTTGCGTCTATCGTAGATGACTTATACAGCGTCTGAGGCGACTATTTTTGTGAGTGATATTCATTTTTAAAATTCCCTATTCAACCTCCGCATTAAGTTTATAAGTTGAAATTATAACTATGGTGTCACGTTAAACAAACCATACCAATAGGTAACCTCTTCAATCGGATACCTAGATAAATGGTAACCCCATCTATTGGAATGAAAAGGTGACCCTTTCCTTTATGCTAGGTGGAAGTTTCACCAACAAGAGGTAACTACATCTATGTTTGAGCACAATTCATGTGTCAGAACTCATTCGAAGGAACTGACTGCCATAGTTGTGTGGGCTCTGGATAAAAGGTGAAAATGTGAGGTGAGGACGAACCTTTTCGAGTCTGTTTGTAGGGGTTAGCGGTTGGCAGGGGAGTAGCACGCCGCCGCCGTGGCTCGGGTGAGGTAATGGATCGGTTCTTGTTGAAGAGCTCCACTACCGGCCGCTCATCCACTGACTGGTTTTCTACTGAAGTCCAAACAAACTCAAATCAAGCGATAACGTAAACTAGGTAAGAGTAATGTAATTTTTGTCTGTATCCATACAAAAATGACACATGCAGAATAAGCGCCTCTACCGGGCGTTTAGAGAACAGATTTTGCTAGTTTAGAGAACGACGACACTAACCGTGTAGAGATTTCGCAGTAGAGCTCTTAGTGAAGGGCTCCTCCAAGAAAGTACTACCGCCATACCTATTTTGCCACCAAGCAGTTTGCTGTGTTCTGATTTGGAGGGTGTGGGGCCTACCCCATACCCCGAGCCCTAGCACGTTCCTAACAAACGCTTCCACTTAACATACCATAGCAGATGGAATATTTGCATGTTCCATCAGCGCGTGGACTCGCGCACGAAGGATTCCGTACCATTCTATAGTAAAAACAGCAAAAAAATCACGTTTGTTGTATGAGAGCCCCCTTAAATATTAATTTTATTCTGTTTTTTTAATATATTACAAATACATCATGTGTGAAAATTTCAACTCTCTAACTATCACGGTTCATAAGATACAGCCTGGTGACAGACAGACAGACGGACAGACAGCGAAGTCTTAGTAATAGGGTCCCGTTTAACCCTTTGGGTACGAAACCGTAAAAACTATTGTAAGCGAGTCAAATTGATGCATTAAAACAATTTTATTTTTTATTTTTGAATACTTAATAATAACATCTCGAAAAAAATTATTTAGTAACACTACCCAGCTTTAAAATGTACATTACCCTGCATGTAGGATGGCCGTAGGACATTATATACTTTACCTAGGTTCTGCCGCTGTGTTTTGTTGACTTGGCGCTGCCGGTTTACCGGCGAAGACACAAAGCGAAGATCAGAGTTTGGCTCTGCTTGGTCGTCCATCCATTTTTGAGCTAGAATAAGTATTAATAAGTGCAACAACTCAAAAAAATGCAAAACGTCTTCAATACTCTCTTATATTTTTCCTACCGAATCATTGGCGTTGCTAGCTGGACAAGGGCTCCGGTGCATAGAGAATGAATCGGGCGGTGGCGGTGGTGGTAGTACTTCCCCGGACGAGCCCCTCACAAAGAGCTTTTATTACTAAAACACTCTTACTTGGTTATCAGGGATGGAACAGTGGAAGACTCAGACACTAAAGCGTGATAGAGCATAGTAAATAATGGGGCTGGCTTAAATGCGTAAATGCTGCATGAGTAAAGATATTATGCCCTTACATTCTTTAGGAACTCCCCGAGGCCTTCGTCTGTTGGTAGGGGTTTTAAGTTGATAACGCTCTGCTGGCCTGCTGTGATTCACCATGGAACTGAAATCAAAACCATTCTTAACCCTTCACTTTGCCTACTTAAACACATATCTGACGTCTTAACGCGAAACCAGTGTGGAATGGCATCAATACTTTTGTGGTCATTAATATAATGTACACCTAATAATGATTGTGCTTTGTAAACCTTATCTGTTTTTAACAAATTTTCCTTATGTACAAAAAAGTGTTATCTATCTATCTATCTATCTAATGATTTTACCAGTATAGTTATAAGGATACTTCTAGATACAAGTATCTAAGACTGCCATTATCATCAGGTTTCAAATCAAATTTCAAGATTAACCCATAGAACATTTACTGTATGTAATAGCCACAGTCTATTCTATCATAACCATTTGAACACTGACACATAGGCCAAATTTGCCCTGACTGTCAGACATTTTATTTTATTATTTATTATAATTTTTATTTACTTTTGACGGAAATCGATACGAATGATTTTTTTAAAAAAAAACTGTATTATTGAACCAAAAGACATTGTTGCTGATAAGGATCATTCATTACAAACAAAAGTATTACTAAAAATGAAAGGAAATAGCAAATTTTCCCTATTTTATTATTTATACACGGAAGAAAACTTTATCAAACCTCTTTTCAAACTTCAATTAAAAGTAAAAGATTAAAAAAAAACGAAATATGCTGTTTTAGTTCGCGGTTTTCTTAAAAATTGAATGCATGGCTCCTTTCACGACTTTTCTTTAACTCGCGTGGTTTCGGACTTGCCCATCACCGCCCTTCTTAAAAAAAAAACAGCCTGTATATTTATTTGTATCGCTAGAAAGAGCTATTGTATAGTATCTAAGGATACATACAAATCGTCCTGCCGTTGGTCAAACATCTCCGGGTCCGAGAACTCGCCGATCATTTCATCCTGTCCACACGCCACTTCGAGCGGGGAGGCAGTCGATATCTGAACCCCTTGCCCGCACATACCTGGAACAATGAACTGGAACAATGAACATACGTGACTGGTTGCAAGCACATCGCTTTTGCTGAAATACTAACTGGTTTATCACTATGTTTTCCTTCACAATTTGCGCACATAATTTTTTGATAGAAAAATCCATTGGTGCACGACTATATAGATTCGAACCTCCGACCTTAGGATCAGAAGGCAGGGATACCTCCACTAGACCACCTGTGCTCTTTTTGTTACTAGGGTATATAATATGGATCAAACTGAAACGCAACGCAAGATTACGCAACGGACTATGGAGACAGCTATGCTAAAAGATTCCTTACATGATAGAATCAGAAATGAGTCTATAGAGTAGATTGAAATCTCACCATCACCGTCCGGACGAGTTCGCCCTGAGCGCGGTTTGAAAGGTTTCTGGACAGGCGTTAATTCTGTTTTCTGAAATGAGAAACAATCGTGTGTATATATAATTATCATAACATAGTTATATTAATTATATATCGGCGCAATGGCGACATTGGTGTCAGCAAGACGCCGGAGCTACTTGAAATCACAATGTTTTGTTTCAGTTTTAAGTGAATTATCAGCTAATTAGGCGTTGATTCATTATTTTAAGGTCAACAAGGTCATTAATCAATTGATTGTAAAAACAACAAGACGCGTAAAAGCAAAACACTCTTAGTGGCGAGGTAGCTTGCGCGCGGCTGTGTTTTGCATAAATACGGGCGGCGCGCTCTACGGCAGTCAGTCTGGCTCGAGCCGCCGCACCGTTCGGACCTACTGTAAAAACCAGATTTGTTTGGTGCGGAATAAACGACAGTGACAACGTTCTTGGTGTTTCTTTGGCTTATTTAATGTTTCTTTGACTCGGTTTATGTTTTACCGACGGTCATGAGTCATCACCATAATGAAGACAGCTGTGACGTCATCAGTGCAGATATCGCGGACGACCAGCTGGACCATACTGGAGCAGCCGCTCCGTCATCAGAAGTGGGATTGGACAAAACTCCAATCCAAACCACCTCCTCATCAGCTCGCATACCAAGTCACAAAATAATAACATAAAATTATTCCTACCTTTTAGAACCCCTGTGTCTAACACAGCATCAGACCTTTCCTCTTCTACGAGTAATCCACGAGTAATCTACGAGTACAAATCCTTTCCTTTTTAGAGCCTCCGTGAACACACAGCATCAACCTAGTCATATTTCCCAAATCCTCTGTGTACCACGGCGAACAGGACCGCCCAGAGCACAGCATCAAACCTTTCCTCTTCTACGAGTAATCCACGAGTAATCTACGAGTAATCCACGAGTACAAAACCTTTCCTTTTTAGGGCCTCTGTGAACACACGGCATCAACCTAGTCATATTTCCCAAATCCCCTGTGTACCACGGCGAACAGGACCGCCCAGAGCACAGCATCAGACCTTTTCTCTTCTACGAGTAATCCATGAGTAATCCACGAGTAATCCACGAGTAATCCACGAGTAATCTTCGAGTAATCTAAGAGTAATCTAAGAGTAATCCACGAGTAATCTAAGAGTAATCCACGAGTACAAAACCTTTCTTTTTTTAGATCCTCTGTGTACCACTGCGAACAGGACCGCCCAGAGCACAGCATCAGGCCTTTCCTCTTCCACGAGTAATCCACGAGTAATCCACGAGTAATCTTCGAGTAATCTTCGAGTAATCTTCGAGTAATCTTCGAGTAATCTTCGAGTAATCTTCGAGTAATCTTCGAGTAATCTTCGAACAATCTTCGAGCAATCTTCGAGTAATCTTCGAACTAAAACATCACGCACAACAGAGGCTGGTGCAGAGCGCGCACCGCCTGTCAGAATGGCCGTATCGGCGCAATGGCGACATTGGTGTCAGCAAGACGCCGGAGCTACTTGAAATCACAATGTTTTGTTTCAGTTTTAAGTGAATTATCAGCTAATTAGGCGTTGATTCATTATTTTAAGGTCAACAAGGTCATTAATCAATTGATTGTAAAAACAACAAGACGCGTAAAAGCAAAACACTCTTAGTGGCGAGGTAGCTTGCGCGCGGCTGTGTTTTGCATAAATACGGGCGGCGCGCTCTACGGCAGTCAGTCTGGCTCGAGCCGCCGCACCGTTCGGACCTACTGTAAAAACCAGATTTGTTTGGTGCGGAATAAACGACAGTGACAACGTTCTTGGTGTTTCTTTGGCTTATTTAATGTTTCTTTGACTCGGTTTATGTTTTACCGACGGTCATGAGTCATCACCATAATGAAGACAGCTGTGACGTCATCAGTGCAGATATCGCGGACGACCAGCTGGACCATACTGGAGCAGCCGCTCCGTCATATAACATAATATATTATTATGTAGTTATAATTATATATTGAAATGGGATTGGGCTGGCCATATCTGCCGCATGTCGGATGCGTTATGGGCTAACTCCACTACAGATTGGACGCCTAAAAATGGGAAACGACCTCGCGGCAGACCACGGCGAAGATGGAGGGATGAAATGGACGCCTACCAAAAGGACTGGTCCACAGTGGCCCTTATCAGAAGCGACTGGAGAGAAGGAAGGGAGGCCTTTGCTCTGCAGTGGGATACTACAGGCTCTTAATAATAATAATAATAATAATTATATAATTATATCATAGTGTATATAATATTTTGGATACTCGGATTTTGGATAGTCTAACGGTAGGGACGGTCCACAAACTGAAAGTCGCTCAGCGGTTGGCGGCCGGTCAGTATGTAAGAACGATGTATATTTCTCGTATCCACCAGGTTCAGTAGCAAGCGAATAACCTTTTTAGTGGTGCTGGCCTTTTAATCTATGACCCCTTAAGCAATAGGTTAGACGAAGACAAAGCTACGAAGCAAAAGCTTCGTAGCGTTCGTTAAAGTGTTCCTCTTTATCTAATATTATAAAGAGGAAAACTTTGTCAAATATAATTTGCTACATTTTTTTTTTTTTTTTTTTTACAACAAGTTGGCAAACAAGCTTACGGCCCACCTGATGGAAAGTGGTTACCGTAGCCTATGGACGCCTGCAACACCAAAGGAATTACAAGCGCGTTGCCGACCCTTTAAAAATTTTAAAACGCCCTTTTTGAAGAACCACATACTATAGTCCTTAGTGAAAACCTCAGCAGGAAGATCAAACACATTACATTCAGAGTTAATTAATTTGATTTAATTTTTGTTTGTGCAAACGGCTTGTTTGTGAATAGGTACATGATTATTTTTTTTTGGCTGTGTCAGGAAGCCAAGTCTTTTCCCACAGCTTACCTGACATGCGGTAGACATAGGTACCCAGTACTCCTATTAAACTTTACTCCTTTTTAGCAGTGTTGAAAATGTCGCTATTGAGCGAACGCTTTATGCCCTATTTTTAGTTTCAAAAATTGTTGCCCTTGTAGCTGCGCTAGAGGATGGAAAACGTTTAAAGTTGTTCTTCCTGAAAATGTATAGGAGAAGCTTTTATCTAGCATGTTCAGGCTGATGATGAAGAAGTGTGATCAGTGTCGGAAAAAACAAACCTGTTCCGGCCTGGGTTGCTTGTAGTTGTGTCCATAAGTGCGAACCTGGCCAAGCATGCGATGTTGCTCCACTGTGGCTGGGTCGAGATACCCGCGGGTCGGGTTAGGTGGCACCTCCAACCGACGAACGCGTGCGTTCGCCTGCGGCGACACTTCTGTAACCATCAATGCTGCTACGGTAATTCCAACACTGTGCTCTTCGTTTTATAATTGGTCACAATCCTACTAGAGACCTAAATAATGTGTCGGTAAAGAGGGCTTAGCATCTATTGTAGATGATTAATAGCGTCAGGCTTCTCACTCATACCCTATTAATGGGACGCTATACTATCCTCATAGCTTAGTCGGTCTAATCCATAGGAAAGTCATGGTCATGCGTGCGGGGCTAACCAAACCGCGGCTTTCCTCAAGGTGTCTTCCTTGATCGTTCGTGAGCACTAGAGGAGAAACAAATATAATTTTCAGAAAGAAAAAGCCAGAAAGAAAAAGATATGTGCACGAGTATCAGAAGAAAGTCACTCCTTAATATAAATTAGATAATAATAAAGAGAAATATGTAAGTATGCATCAGCATCCGCTGATTATCTATGACGAAAATCTACATTCGCTAATACTGAGAAATTCTGCACTAGCGACAACTACCAAAAACATAGATGTATGGATAGATATAATTACCATAAAAACGGGGTTTTATCGAAATTTATCGAGATTGGTAGCTTAGAACTCAGTTAAACGCTAAGTCAATAAATTCGAGAACTTTTAACAGCTAACTCTGTGCTAGCAAGTGTAGATAAAAGTCGATAGGTAGATAAAATCAGTTTGTCGACCGAACTTCCATGATCGCACCCTGTGATCGCACCCCTGAATGTAAGCTATGAACTGTTTCGGTAAGTTATACTTAGAATGTTTTTTTGGTAGAATACAACACATACCTACATTGTTTATTAGATACTCACTCTTTTTTGGCTGAGTCCGCACTGATATGAATGGCACGTTCTCCACTGGCGTTGGGTCATTCATTCTCGTCATGCTGTAAAAGCAAAAAAATGCGACGTCAACTTGATTTTATAATTGTGCGAATATGAAATTATTGACTCAATTCATTGAAAGGGTCAAAATAATATTGACAACCACTGGGAATAGAGGATATTCTACTAGTTCATATCAAAGTCACTTAAGTACCTTCTTTTTTTGAGTTTTCGTTTCCTTTTCAATACCTTGACTAAGTCGATTTTTTCCTGTAAATCGTCGCATCGCGCTTCAGCTAATGCGAACTGATCATCTACTTCCGGTATGGAGGCTGTAATTAAAATCACAAGTATGATTTCTCGCTATTCATATCCTTCCATACAAACTGAACGAGTAGTTCACGACTAAACCGCCGCCGTGCTAAACCAACCTCGGTGAAAACGGTGATAGCTTTTGTACCCCAGGGGATGGTAATGGTAACCTTTACTTATTTTGTTTAACAAATTCGTAGTTTTTGAACAAACTTAAAAATTGTTCGCAGCCGTAAAGAGATATTTTTAACAACTAGACTCCTGCTATAGTATAATTAGCAGTTCAGAGGCTTTGTCGTGTGTGTGGTAGATGTGTTGTGAGGTTTGTCCTAACAAAAAACATTTGTGTGATGAACATAGATGTTTGTTCTTTGTCTGGGTATTATATTGTATTGTACCTATGTATTTACAAAAAACATACATAATTATCCTATCAGTCATCTGGTTCCCATAGCACAAGCTATGCTTAGTTTGGGGCTAGATGATGTTGTGTAAAAAAATCCCACAAATATTTTATTTTAAAATAAATTTACTTATAAAGTTTTACAGCCGTGGTGGATCCGGTTAAAATCTGGTCTCTCACCTCCTAATGCATGTCGAAATAAGACGCGACTAAGGGAATAAACCAAGTGATGGGTAGCATCTCCTGAATCACTCCTTTTATTTCTGTTATTTTTGTGTTTAAATTAGACATTTTTATCTTTAGTTAATGTAATAGTTTTTAACCGTGTTTCTTAAAGTAGAGTAAATAAATAAATAAAACAAATCTTGACATCAGCCTAAATAAAACTACTGCTGGACTATGCCCATTTGGTGAGGGGCATAGACAAAGACATAGCAATAATTGGCGGGCGGGTTGGTGACCGCAATATTGGTGCTAAGCACTCAGCTGATAGGTACCTCTAGAACAGTACTTCGATAAATATCACGTCAAATATCACGATAAATATCGAGCGTGTAGCCGTTCGCCATTGATATTTACCTACGTAAAATCTTGAAATACAAACGTTAAAAGATACAACTCACCCCTGATGTCCAATTTCCGTTCCGAACGAGTTCCCTCTAGTATGACTCCAGCAAGACTGCTCGAGCTCCTATGACGCTTATCTGAATATTCAAGGTTAGGTAATGTCAGATTTAAAAGATTAGGTAAATGTAAGGTAAGTACCTACTCACCTACCTAAGAAGGTAACATGTAAAAAAATCTAAAGATTTCCAAACCTTAAACGACGTTTCTTGTATGTATTCTTTTACCAACACGTAGAAGAATAGGTACCTACGTGTTTAAAATCTAATATGACTTTTTTTAGTTTTTCCTTGCATTTCGTAGGTAGTACCTACCTACCTACCTTGCGGAGGCGCTTAGTCATGTTTACATATCGCTATGCTTCTGGAATACTTTCATAATAAACACGTTTATGTTTCTATAGATGCTTACCTACCTACCTACTGAAAACTTAATGCCATGCTAGTAGGTAGGTATGCTGTTCCACACTTACGCATCTGCTGTGTTGGGGGTCTAGCCTAGTACGCCTATTTGCACCGAAACAATCGACCGTTGCGAAGTCAAAACTGGATAGGTAGGAACCTATCTCATAAACCTAAATAATTCCACAGCCTTTTCACATAGGGGGATGTACTAAGTCACCGCGCTTGGAGGATGAATTGGTGGCCGCAATGTTAAGTAAGTGGGTAGGTAGGTAGGTACCTACTCCGGAAATGTTGCTACACATTTTACTGGTCCGTTCCCTTAATCGCCAGTTACGACCTCTATGGGAGGTGGTGGAGTCTCCTCTTAAGACGGGACCACCACGGCCATGATAACATACCTACTTAGGTAGGTACGTCATATAAGTACCTACCTACTTACTTATTAAGTAAGTAGATTTATCAGTCATCTAGTAGGTAACAATAACACAAGCTCTGCTTAGCTTGGGGCTAGATAATACTTACTGTGTGGATTGTCCAGTAGGTATTATTATTATTATTATTAAGTATAAATAATTATTTCAACAGCACACAGGTAGGTAGGTAGAGGTAGGTAGGTACCTACCTACTATGCCGTCAGACTTTTTTCATCGGGTCATCTACCTACGTAGGTACTGATTCGGACTAATACTCGCCTGTAATAATCTAATGAAGGAGTAGGCTTTGGACCTCTCTTGATATCGCCTGCGGAACATTCTCGATACAAAAACAGTGAGGGATCTGCAGTTGAGCCTTGCTTAAACTAACCTTTAGATATCTTAATTCCGTCGCCCATATTAACTTGAAATTTTCATAGCACACCCGCAAGCTTTGTGCTAATTTTAAAATAATCAGAACGACTCTGAATAATAAATTAAAAAAGGGTTTTTTTAGTAGTAAATGCACTAAAAAATCATTACGTCAAACTGTCAAAATAATATCAATCTTTGAACAAGAAAACATCGACTTCAAAATCTATGAGCTATGGCGGAAATGGTAAGTACTGGCCGACGACGGTGATTGTCCAGAAACAAATGATCTAAAGAGGTAATTTCCTATAGGTTTTATGGCATCTACGATTTAAGTCGTCTAAGCATCTATGGGATGGATGGATCTTAGAATTAGGAATTAGAAATGGTAGTACCTACCTAAGTACCTACCTACTATAATAGTAACCTAATGCACTAGTTTATGCTCTTTTCGACAACGTCAAGAAAAAAGCGCATAAGTATAGGTAGGTAGGTACATTCATCAATTCATTTTTTAAAGTTGTTAAGTAGAGTGTCCTTCATTTGAAATCACTGGTGTCATTTTCCACTTTTCGAAAAATACCATAGGTAGGTACTTAGGTAGGTACCTTGTAGGTACCTACTTATTAATTAAAAACTCATGAACGACCTTATTGATTTCATCTTACTATAACTTTGACATTTAATTTAGGTAGGTAGGTAAACTTATTTTGTGTTTGTTAGTTATTTATGACTTTTTTTAAATACTGTTAATTAGTGTAATTGGTGTGTTTTGTGCCGTTCTAATTAACTCATTACAATAAAAAATACCTACTTACTTAGATCATTTACTCTCTAGATACTGCTTCAAACGCACCAACGCATCGAAAAAAATGTCAGAGTACTGTACTCCGACAAGTCGCTCCCCGCCCATCAGTGTCAATTGAATTTTCATGGCGGACGGTCACATCTCTGTGTAACATTTTGTGTCTGCAATGGCGAGTTGTACAATAAAAGTGTGCAGAAACTACAGAGGACGATTAAAAATGACAAGTGAAGTGTCCTTCCATCAGTAAGTATCTAAATTTTAAGTTTAATTCCAAGTAATTTGATAAATATAATTCAAAAATTAGCGCGTATTATTTCAACTCGCACTTGACATGTTTGTTAGTGTTGCAAGGTTTTGTATACACAATTCCCCATGTGAGTGCGCGATTGTCGTTTACTTATGTTAGTAACAGACTATGAAAAAGAATATACATAAATCATCATCATCATCCTCATTAGGTACTCAATAAAGTTTACTGCAGGATACACTCGTAGGTCTCGTGTGCACTCTACTTATATAATTATGGAAAAAGCGCACGGCGCTGGTGAGTTTTATTTCAGACTCAGAAATCGGTCAAGTGCGAGTAGCCCTGAATATTGTTTGAAGGTTTTACTTCTGCATTTTACTGTTCATCCGATTAGGCAGTTAGTACAAAATTTTTGTTATGTGGTTGTGTATGTACCCAAGAGGATTTTGACAAAAATGGTCAAGTGCGAGTAGGGCTTGAATATTTATCGTTGATTTTCTTATTTTTAGACATTTTTTAAGCTTTTTTAAACCGACCAATTTCAAAGATGACATTAATTTTGTAATTCAAGGTGGTGAAAACTTTTTTGTTTTTTTTTTTACCAATACCAATTTTTTCCACTAAGTATCGTTTTCGACTAATAAAGGGCCTAAGTATATGTATTAGCACTGACCTTGACCATAATTATAGTAACTATGTTACATTTTTTTTTCAGAATTCCAAGTGATCCTATCCAAAAAAGTAAATGGGTGAAAATTATACAGAAAAGCCGCATTTTAAATTTTTTTTAAAACCAGGTGAGATGAATGCAAAGCGTTTTGTCGTACAATAAAAAAATACTTATATATTTTTGCTTTTTATTTGCTTTACATTTTATTTTACAAACAGTCATAAGATTGTTAGTAACAAAAACAGACCTAAGAAAATCAAATTCATAACCCGACTTCCCCTTGACCATTTTTTGGCAAAATAATTTCCGGGCACACATTTAATAATTCACAAAGCGTAGTTGAAAGAACCATATTTGCATTTTATAAATGAAAAAAATAGTCAATTATTCATGCCCGACTCGCACTTGACCAATTTTATATGTCCGAAACTGTCTCGTGCTAAAAAACGCAGTCACATCTTACTTAAAAACCGGAACCTAAATTTGATCTGTTTACCCCATAAACTGGGAAACACATTGTCAGCTGGTAATGTTACGCACGCACACAGTGACAAATATAATGACGTGCCATGAGTGTAAGACAATGTGAGCGCGTGTTGATGTATGGGTGACACGCAAACAAGTTTGCCTAACTTGGCCTATTTTTTAGGTACGCGTTGCAGGAGTAGAGTCTATCTAGAGGTAAATGATCTAAGCCTACTTAGTAGGTACATGGTTTTGTCTATTACATAGACAATGACACTGTAGGCTTTGCTATGGGCGCGTCCGCTGCGCCAATGTTTTGAACAGAACATTGTTCTTGAACATTGATTGTTCAAAACATTTTCCCGTCTGCTGCGATTAACAATACAAAGTACCTACCTACAAAGTTCAAATTACATTTGAAAATGAGCAGCGACTAGGAAGACGCTATCGTTGTTCTCGCTATGATGGATTTAGTTCACGAAAGAAAAATAAATAGATTCCGTGTCAGACCTTATTTACAACAAAACAAACAAACGAAAACAACAACGGACAAAATCTCCCCTAATCGACTTGTTCATACCCATAGAATATAAGTTTGCTTCTAAATATTTATTTATTTTATTATAACGGAAGTAATTTAGTATATACAAATATTTTACATCTAATATTTAACCTATCTACCTTATATCTACATATTTTATCATAACTTTTTCTACCTATAGTAAAGTGCGGGTCTTTACTATAGGTAGAAAACAGAATTTAAGTCACTGACCGCAGGAAGTGTGCCCAAAAGGCTGGCAACGTTACCTCTTTGAATAGCTAAACTAATTCTCTGTCCAAGATAAGCGCCAGCCCTTTGATCGTGAGTCACATCCACCAGTCTCTTGGATAACTCAAAAAACTAAAACTAACTTTTTTAACTTGTGCTTCTAAATAACTGGAATAATGTAGACGCTACAGACCCAGTCCAGCACTGGACTGGAATCTCGCTAGATCACTGGACTGACAGTACTGACTGGTTTGACAGTAAATTATTATTATTAATTATTATTATTATTAGTCCATGAGGTTCATACCTATCCCTTCATTCAATTCCATTCAGTGCTGCCAACTCAGATATTGCATATTTTCCACTTGTTATGCATATTTAATACCTTTGTGTAATACTCATAATAATTCGGAGTAACTACAAGAGCTGTAGGTACAAGAGCTGGCATGGCAGCTCTGATATTCCATTTCCACCATTTCTTCTTCTATTCGCATGGCTCCTCAGGTTTATATAAAAACCAGAGCGTAGAGTCATCCTCGGTCCCAAAATCCTATGAGGGCGTACGTTAGTAGTGCTACGAGTCGTCGAGCCTATTAGATAAACTCTAGCTCAAGTAAACTGTCACTAAATGTTAGATGAGGAGATTCCCTGGAAATTCTCGAGCATTTTTAGTCCCCGGAGGTAAATTAATAAAAATATTAGGAGATAGAGGTATTTACCTACCGAAGCCCGGTGCCGATGCCGTGACAGGCACCGGGGGAAGACGAAATAACGACTGAGCTTCTGAAAGCGGGCGGAACGCCGATACTTAAAGTCCTCAGAAGCTTTTTAATTCCGTCATCCTCGAGGGTACGACGCCAGAGGCATGGAGCAGGAGCGTGGTGGTACTGTTCTTTAAGAAAAGTGATAACACCCTTTTAAAGAATAATAGGTCCATCTCACTGCTGAGCTACGTCTATAAGCTTTTTTCGAGAGTAGTTACTAATCGTCTCGCTTGTAGGCTAGACGACTTCCAGCCTCCCGAACAAGCCGGTTTCCGAAAAGGCTTTAGCACCATAGACCACATCCATACGCTCCGGCAGGTTATACAGAAGACCGAAGAGTATAACCAGCCACTTTGTTTAGCGTTTGTGGACTATGAAAAAGCTTTTGATGTCCTGTATAGGAATGCCACCATGTCTATTCGACTTTAGGACCAGAGTACAAATCCAATCCAGTTGCAAAAAGGGGTGAGACAGGGCAGAAGTTAATAGGTGTCTTCTAGACCGTCCTGCTTCATCGTCTGCTTCGTCATTTACCATCAGGTGAGATTGAAGCCAAAGGATAGGCTATTAATGTTCAAAAAAAAACTTAATTTTTGTTTGGTTATGCAATAATCCTACTAATATTATATAATACTCAACTTTACTAACGGCTTATCACGGATATGTGGCGTCCCTTCTTAGGTACGGTGTCTTGTTTTGGGGAAACTCAACTGATAAAGAGATACTTTTTAGAGCCCAGAAGAGATGCGTACGGGCTATGTTCAAGTTAAAGCATACAGAAAGTTGCAAACAACATTTTAGTAAATTTAAAATATTAACATTACCATCAATTTATGTTCTTGAAGCTACCATGTTTGTTAAAAATAATATTCACTTGTTTAATGCGTTTAAAAGTATACGCCATAGAAATAAACTCTGTTGCCCCAAAAATAAAACGTCAAAACTGAACAACAGTATATTTTGTATGGCTTCAAGAGTTTACAATAATCTTCCTCAAGCAATATTAGCCTCACCTTCAATCAACCTATTTAAAAACAGTGTAAAAAAATTGTTACAAGAAAAGGCATACTATAGTATAAATGAATACCTGAGTGAAAATTTAGAGTAGTGTATTTTTATTAATTTTTTTTGTCATTTTTTATTTACTGACTTATTATATATTTTAATTTTGTGACATTTATTATTGCCAATTCTAATTAATTCTCAATTCTCTGATGTATTCACTTGTGACATTTTACTAACTTTTGTATTGTTATTGCATGCTGTGTATAGTTGAGTATGGTAGAACATAAGTTTATTCATCTTGTCATCTGTATTCCCACCCATATTCGCAATAAATATATTATGATTATGATTATGATTATAAATGTGAATGTTTGGATGGATGGATGGATGGATGTTTGTTCCTCTTTCACGCTCTAACCAGTGGACCGATTTGGATGAAATTTGGAATAAATATAGATTGTAATCTGAAATAGGACATAGGCTACTTTTTATCCCGAAAAATAACGGGAATGGGAAAAAACTGCCACGCGGGCGAAGCTGCGAATGGCGTCTAGTGATGTGTATTCCCACTCAGAAGGGTGAATTGCTAGCAAACTCCTGTTGCAAGGGTCAAATATTACAGATTTACGATAGAAAATCTGACTCTTGCAACAGAAGATACGCAAACAGAGGAGTGATTGTGTGTGTTGTTGGTTTTTCCAATCTATGCCTACAAATTTTTCGGGGGATTTATTGTGAAATTTGGGAAGGAACAGCTAGCCACACTACACTGCTAGTTCATTTCAGGTTGTTCATTCATTTTGAACTAAAAATCATTCATTCATTTCGGTTTGTTTGGATAAGTTGCAGTTCGCCTGCTTCCTTCCTTCCACAGAGTGCTCTAGTATTGTAGTTATCCCCCATTTTCAATTTTCGTACCTTCCATGTAACTTACCTATTTTTTATGCATTCCATTCATTGAGCTTATTTCTAAATGTAAAATCTAAGCGCTTACTTTATTGCAAGTTTTCTTGTGAGGATGCACGCTTTGTTGGACTACGGTTCATCGTCAAATGATTCTGAAGACGAATCTGCTAAACAGTATGAGTGGACCATATCTAGAGTGCTTAAGATTTTAACAAAGAGCGTAAAGATTGATAGTGTTTTCTATATTTTAGGCCTCCCAAGGAAAGCCCTAAGCCTAAATTACCAAAACCCTGTCTCGGAGAGACTCTATTACACTGTTCTGTGTTTTCCAATCCGTTTGCGGAAGCCGAACTCGCAAAGGCAGCTATACTTGAAAGACATGTAAAAATGGTAAAAAGTTGACTTCCTATTTCTGAGTAGGTGTTAGATTTCCTCTTCATCATTTTTTATTTGTTGTCTCATTTTGTCTTGATTAGAATTTTACTGTTCTCGAATTTGGGATTTTCCATATCGCAACCGTGACATCTCTTCGGTGATGGGATCCCAATTCAGGATTTTCAACATTGTGTGCACACAATATTATTTGAGATTCCTTCTACTAAATCTTATTTAATATCCAAAAGTATTAATTTTACAAATTCCAAATTGAGGGATGAAATACCTGTGATATTAGCCCACTGATATTGTTTGTTGGTCTTTTAGCAGTCTTCAAATCAGTTTGTGGAGTCTATTCCGTTCCCAGTAAAGTGTTGCTGATTTTTTTTATGAAGCTTGTATTGTCAAGAAATCACAGTGGGATTATAGGTATATGAAAAAATAATAACCTGTTTGAAAATAATATTATTAATAAAAATTGTCTGTAAGAATATTAGAACATTGACATGTTTATTTTTATTTTGTAGAGAAAAATAACTTTATATGATCCTGTAGAATTCTCAAGTACATGCTCTATGACTATAAGGTTCCAGGTAAAGATTGCACTCAGATGATCAATGGGAAGAAGATATGTTGGAACTACAGAAAAGGAAGGTGTCGGTTTGGACACAACTGCAAATATGCTCATGACTCTGATATACAGAAGACTAAGGATGAACTAGAATTGGAGAAGAAGGTAATTAAAACTACAGCAAAATAAAAATACCTATTATGGTTGTAGCTAATGTCAAACAGTCGGGTTCAGAGGCTCGCAGCCTCAATGAAGAATTAGTATACAATTTTGTAACTTACCCATAAAAAGATTCTTTAATTCTGTACATGTTTGTGTCAAATAATGTTCTAAGTGATGCTTATGTCAACCTAAATTGCAACTCATCACCTAATAGCAGCTATATTTTATTTTAAAGGGTGTGAGTGCTGAGGAAATTAGAGGCACAGAGGCTTAACACCTAACCTATTTACCTCAGGTTGATAGATACTGCTCAGGGCCTTATAGGGCATGTTACTCACGAACATGATCTACAAGGCAATGAATGGTAACCATTTAATATCAGGTGGTCCGCTTGTTCCATAATGCTTTTGTATTCATTCACTGTTAAATCATTGAAAAGTTTTCTAATATATTGGACCTTGCGGTCACCATATAAGTGTCACAGTGTCACTATAAAGTGTTTGTTGTTAAAGAAGATGGTATGAACAAAGTCTTGAGGTTAATAGACACTTTATTTGAAATTGCACGCATCTAGTTGATTTGGTAGCATTAAGTCTTCCCCTTACAATGTAGGTATGTATTAATAATAATAATGCTGGACAATCCACACAGCATCATCTAGCCCAAAGCTAAGCAGAGCTTGTATTGTAGGTACTAGATGACTGATATCTATACAAATAAATAAAATTGAAGTGTCTGTTTGTCATATTAAAATAAACGCTTTTAATACTACATGCATATGAATGTATATGCGATACATATACCAAAATAGCCTTTTTTTTTATTTTTGTCTGTCTGTCTGACTGTTCCGGGTAATCTCTGGAACGGCTGGACCGATTTCGACGGGACTTTCACTGGCAGATAGAATGTCCAAGTACTGTCCAATACCGCGCGCAGCCCAGGCGCATGCCACCACTGCGCCGTCACGTCGGGCGCCTCCCACCGCTTCTATAGCGTGGGTTCATCCTACTAATATTATAATTATGCGAAAGTTTGGATGGATGTTTGTTCCTCTTTCACGCTCTAACCAGTGGACCGATTTAGATGAAATTTGGAATAAATATAGATTGTAATCTGGAATAAGACATAGGCTACTTTTTATCCCAAAAAAATAACGGGAACGGGAAAAAACTGCCACGCGGGCGAAACTGCGAGCGGCCGCTATTTAATGCCGTATACCCACTATTAACGCCATCTGTTGGCGACATCGAGTACTACTTCAGTTAAGATTTGTAAGTAAAAATGTTTACCGCCCAACGAAGTGGGCACGGGTCAGCTAGTACTAAATACAATACATTAGGTACATTCATAAATATTTTTTATTATTTATAGAAACTATCCAGGACACCCGGAATAAATATTTGCAAATTGTACAAATATTTATCCCAAGGCGGAAATCGAACCCGCAACCTCCTGCGTCACAGGCGGACATTCGCCCGGCGCACCACATCGGTCGTAATCCAATAATTATTGTCCCTACCAAAAACTCATTCCACTGTCTTTCCATTTCAGAAGCTGCAAGAGAAAGGAGTGGTCGGTAAAGATCCAGGTTCTGTATTAGTAACTCCTCCTGAAAAGGAGACTGTGCTACCAGCGTTTGGTTCTAAATGGAAGAGTTTAGGACCAATAAAAAAGAAACGACCTGGCTTGGCACAAGCCAACCTGGTTCCAGGAAGAAAAGTAATTGGTATTTATAAGCAAGCTAAACTCAGGGATTCTTTGAAGAATAATATAAAGAATAATAAATAACTACATTGAAAACTACTATGTTTTCCCTTTAACTTCCAATTGACTGAAATCCATTCAAATACTTAGTTAAGTTACAAAATTCAAATATTTACCTACTCGTGCTTATTTTTGAGTTATATACCCCTAATGTTTTGGCTACACCGAGTTGCGATTCACTCTCGGTTGCTACAAATCGTCTGACGAGCCGCGCACGTTTTAATTAAGTAGTAGGTACATGGGTAATTTAGATAATTTTTAAATAGGTAGGTAATAGGTACCTACCTATCTAAAATAATAAAAAATAAAAAGCATCACGACTTAATCCCTAAGCACGGTAGGTATCCCCTTATCTCTCAGTACAAACTACCTTCTCTTCGAGGATGCCTAACGATTCACACTTGCCGGCGCGCGACGAAGCGCGTCGGAGCGCATTTTAAAACTTGCTGGAGGAAATTGAAACTTCCTTAAACCAGTTAAGTTCCTTAGTTGCATGCAATTGACGCAGCTTTGAAGCCGACCGGCTGCGCTTGAACTCGGCGACTCGCTCGCGCACCCGGTCGGCTACTCTCGGCGCTGCGCTGAGCTGCGACGCGGCCCGGCAAGTGTGAATCGTACATAAGGCGGATAGTCTGAGCAGAATTCCTTTAATTTGTGGCAGAGGTACGTTCAGACATTACATTTGGTAAGTAATAACTTACTTTTGTTTATACAATTATTATACTTACCTATGATTAGGTATTTAATAAGTATACTTAAATATTTAACAAATATAAGTAGGTAAGTATATTGTTTTTTTTAGTCAGGTTGGTAGGTACCTACTTTTTTAAATAGGTACCTAGGTAGGAATTTTAGATGATATATCAAAAAGTGCACGGTAGATATAGAGTAGCCCAGTTGCAAACCGTGCTATGTCAATTTTTGACCGGATGTGAGTTAGTAACAGAAGTCAAAAGATCGTGTCAAAAGCTACATGACAGAATTGAAATAAACCTTCTAAAGTGATTAGTTTACGTACAAATTACGATTAAAAACTCAGTCCACTTGCAGAACTTGTTACTTTATAGTGGCTGTCACTTGCAATAGTTGCTCGTTCTGATTACTTTTGCAAAAGATGGTACTTATGTTATATTTTGAATTCTGCATTTGGCGCTCTTTATAGTTATCGTTGGTTGTAGTTTTTAATGAATATATTTTTCCAAATGCAAATGTTCACATTTTACAGTAAACAACTTTGTTCGACTTATTCATAGTTTTATTGATATTTGTGTGATTTCTGTGTTATAATGGATGATATTAGAGAAGAATCTGTTGTTCTGGGAAGAACGGAAAGGAAGAAAGAAATTAGTCGACAAATCAAAATGGAAAAGAGAAAAGCAAAAATCAAAAGGTACCTACCTAGTTATTTTGCAGCCTAACTACCCAGTTATTTTGAAATAGGTTCGTTAGATTGTCTCAGTATCTTCTTAATATTAATATATTTCTAAACCAATTTTTTTTCCGTAAAACTTTTTCCTTATGGTCTTTTTGCTAAGAAGTTGATTTTGAAATCCTTAAGTAAATTAGGTACCTACTGCAGCAAACTACAATCCTATCTTAGTGTGTTATTCTCTAAAAGGCACCAACCTAAAAGTTTACCCAAGAAGCCCAGTCGTCGCCACGGATATAGAAAGACAAATTTTCGCTGTTCATTTCTGACCACTCAAGATATCAGCAGGTTTCATAGGAAGTTTTATGCTGAACCCGACAAAATCAAGCAAGATACTTTCTTACTAACATTTTGCGTCATTAAAACACCTTCTCGTATTTTTGTACCAGAGTCATGTAGGGTCAGGAAACAGCAAACGATAACATATTTTGTTCCTAAGCACGAAATAACTCCAAAAGACGATCAAACAAGCTAATTAAAGTTTGCCAAAAAGCATTTGTCAAAATACTAGGCGTGTCAAAAGCCAGAATTCAAAGAATCAACATTCCACTACAATGTCTATAAAATGTGATCAGAAAGACTATAACTTCAGATAGTATGATTATAACGTTGCAAAAGTAAGTATGTTGATTTATTACTGGTGCAAAACTGACTAGTTTGCCAGTTCACTAGCAAAAGTGGCTACTTTGATTTTTTTATCCTTTATAATTAAAGTTACGTAAGCAAAATCAATCTCTTATTATTTCTAACATAACACCTGTTTAGTATTCTATCTGCTTATGACAATAACCTAATATAAACAAGCATAAACAAAGCGTTATAGTTTTTTGCGATTTACTCCGTTTTTGGTTAGTTTTGCAACTGGACTACTCATATACGGTACATATACCAAAATAGCATTTTTCACAATTTTGTCTGTCTGTTTGTTCCGGTAAATCTCTGGACTTTCACTGGCAGATAGCTGATGTAATGAGGAGTGACTAAGGCTACGTTTATTTTAGAAAAATGCTAAAATGTACAAATACTGTTCAATACGGCGCGCAGCCCACGCGCATAATAATAATAATAACGTATAATATTTATAGGTATATATAAATCCTAGTCGTGTTAGTTACACCACTCAAGAACGGCTGGATCAACTTTTATGGTTTTTGGATTTATCTTCTTCCAACTTAAAACTTAGGTTTCATTGAGCTGTCATCCCTAAAACGGGGGTAAAAAGGGAATGAAGTTTGTATGAAAAACGCCAACTTGATACTATCGCTCCCAATATGTACCCGCACGAATTTGATGTGACGTTTTGACTTGATTTTCGTCTTACTCATGTTCATTTTAAGACCCATCTATTGGGAGACAATATTGGGGTTTCTTGAGCTTTGTTCCTGTCTTCCAGCGATTCCGCCATGTAAACTAGATAAAAGTTATTTTCCATTATGTAGATCTATAAGGATCACAAATGTTACAGCGGCGTTGCTGCTAGCTCTGATTATGGATACTAAAGCACCAGTCAGTTATAGAAAATAAATTAAGACTCCTTTATGAATTATTATTTCTCCCAATGACCTATGAGAGTTTGTACCTATTTAGGTACTTTTGACCTTGGATAATATATTTCATTTGATTCATGGACTGTAGATTAGTTAAAAAGAGTCACCATCGTCGTCTTCAGGCGCCTAAAGCACATTGAAATGCATTCTAGTGCAGCTGATTGTACCTAAAAAATGATAGGAACCTGGTAGGTAATAGCAGTAGTACATAATCAGTCAATTAAAAATAATAAATGATCGTTTTGAACCCCTCAGGCGCTGAAAAGTTGAGTCGGTTCGAGAACTAGTACAGTCAACGACAAAATAGAACATTTTTCTGGTTTTTAAGCTCAAAAATATTATTCCCAATTTATATCGAAAATATTTTATTTGAAAATCCGCCTTGAACAATGGATATTTGCAAATGTCCCATTTGTTAAAATCTATAAAGAAATCTTTTGTTGTTGACTATACACGCTGTTGTCGAGCGAGTGTGGAGATGTGATAAGTAATACATTTCGATTTGTTTATATATTTATTAATTCAATATACACCTATTAACTACTCGTTCGCACTTACTATTAAAACAGTCAACGACATTCGTCAAGAGCATTGTCTCTGGTTTTGGATTAGTAGTACATGAACATTCTGCCTTGATGATGGTAAGAAATATCCTTTATTAGCATTATTCAGGCATCATAAATTATGGTCACAGAGTTTTTTGCGTCTTTTATGTGTTGAAGATAAACTTTGAAATTTAAAGTGATTGCGTTGACTGCAACTAAATAAGACTTGAAACTCTAGAGTTTAAAATGTAAATTAAATACAATACCTACATTTAAATAAAGCATAATGATGACATAAAGTTATCTTAAGCGACGATGTATCTAGGCCCTGGCTGCTATGTCAAACTGTATCAAACCTAAGGCGTTATTTTAAGTTAACCTCGGTTTAAGTATTGCTTAGTTAAGCATAGCGCCACGTAAGTTTAATTCACACAACACAAATACATTAAATATTTAAGAGCCCATATTCTAAAACAATAATTCTCATAAACTTAAGATTTGAGACTTGAGCATTGATTTTGTGTTTTTTTGTGAAAATCTTTGCTCGAGCCTTGATTCAGTTGAGTTTAGCTCTGGAATACAAATCTACGACTTATTCTTAGCAAATGTAATTATGGATGTTGTGTAAATTAACTTTGAAAAACATAGTAAATTCGTAAATATATACGTTAGGTTATTGCCCTAGCTCATCGTATAAATAAATCGGTGAGCTCACTATTTATTAAACAATACAGTTATTTATTCCATCCATTGATTACGAATGTACTAAAAAAGAAAAGTTCATATTAAGATACTCAAAAGTGATCCATACAAATAATTAGATAAAGTGAATTTAAATCAAATTATGTTCCATCAAAAAAGGCAAAAAATTTAATTACATTTTTTATTATAACATAATTCAATAATTTCAAAATGTACTCAAACTATTCTTTATTACGTGTGAATAGGACCTTACAGATAATGCGAAGTAGGTAATAAACACGATTTTAGCGATGGAACTAAACCAAATACAATCTAGGTTGACAATTTAATACCTAATCAATCACTATTTGAAACTTAAAAAAGTGTAAGTTTTAAATGTCAAGAGGAATAAAAATTTCATAAACTATGTAGTTTTATAGCAGGAGTAGTTCAGAAGCTCCGTAAATGCGTAGAATATAACGTGGAATGAATACACTTAATTTCCTTCAATCACTAACTTTTAAACATGAATTACTTTATCGGGAATTATTAATTTATCAAAGTATTAAAATTAGAATTTATATTATGTACTTGAGTTAGATTTAAATACTTTATGCAAACATCATTCAAATTTAAACAAGTACATACAACTAATAGTGGTAAAATGCACACAATCAATAATAATTAATTAAAATTGCAATTGTAATGTATGTTATGCCAAAGTAATAATAGAAAAGATAAACATGATTTTATAATCACTATAAATTAATAACTATAAAATACGTGACAAATAAAGTAGTAAAACGTCTTTAGCTCTCTATACTGAAATAAAAAAACCGCCTTCTGTACTCAAGTACAAGTCAGTAGACCGCGTTCTGAATGAAACTCATTCAACTATAGCCATTTTCAACTATCTGTAATATTCATTATTTTTATTTATGGCTTAACAGTTATAAAAATACATTGAATATTACAGTATTCGTTTTATGCATAATTGGCATTATAAGTATAATTTTATATGCGAAATAGCGCATGTGAGGCGCGCGGTCGCGGTAATAGACCGCCTCGGAACGTTTTCCAATTACAGAATAATGCATTTCTTTTTCCTGGGTGCCTCTGGAGGCTCTAACGCCGCAAGAATTGCCTCATCAAACACGTTCTTCAAACCTTTCTGGAAACACAAATTTAAATAATATTAGTACTTTAAAAGTAGTAGTTACTACTAGACTAAATTTGACTAAATTTCCTAATTTACAAATCGAAATCATGACGTGTCAGTGACTACTCTCTTTAAAAATCAAGGAAATAATATTCACGCTCATGATACGGCAACTCAGACAGACAAGACTGTACAACGCAAGCAACAAACGAAATTAGAAACGTGCTTTGTCACAGCACAACATGTTTGTTGTTAACCATGTGTTGCAATGCGTGGAGAGTTTTATATAATGAGAGACAAACCTGCGTAAGAGCAGAGCATTCGACGTATTTGACAGCTTTCAGTTCCTTTGCAAGTTTCTCTCCTTGCTCCAGTGAGACAGGCTTCTGTTTGATCTTGGCCAGTTTCTCCATAGTCGCAGGATCATCTCTCAAGTCTATCTGCGTTCCCACTAACAGGAAAGGCGTCTTTTGCTGGTGATGTGTTATTTCTGGCACCCACTGGAACAGTCAAATAAGTTAGTGTTAGAGCATTTTACAAAGAACTTGCTTGAAACATTGTTTCGAATTAGTATTAGTATTAAAGGAACATACCTTTTCCTTAACGTTCTCGAATGAACTAGGACTCACAACACTAAAGCAAACAAGGAAAACATCAGTTTGTGGATAGCTTAGTGGTCGTAGCCTGTCGTAATCTTCCTGACCTGTAAATGAAATGAAGAAACAATTAATAAATATGTCAACAAGTAGAGAGCAAAAAGATATACATAGGATCTAGACTTTTATAAGTTTAAGCTGAAGTCATAAATATGTGCACAGACATGAACTGAAAAGAATTCAACCAATCAGATAGACCTATTAAATAACTAAGCTTAGATATAAGGCAGAATGTTGCTACTGATTTTTAGTAATACAACAAGTTACTCAATGTGCACAATGTGTACATGCTTCAACAGTAATGAAATATATTATCTTACCAGCAGTATCAAAGAGACCCAAAGTATAGGGCTCTCCTCCAATCATAACAGTGACTGCATAGTTGTCAAACACAGTGGGCACATACTCCGATGGAAACTTGTTAGTTGTATAACTGATGAGCAGACAGGTTTTACCAACCGCACCGTCGCCAACCACAACACACTTGATAGTCTGCATGCTGATAGTTTCTCCTCCGCAACAGAGAATGATTCCGACTTTTGTTCACCACTTTAGAAATGAGCCGTCTAGACCATAGCCTAGAGCTACTTTATTGCTAGAATAAAATAAAAGTTCTATTAATCATTTGCTAATTAAGAACATTTAGTAAGAGTCCTCAGTCATAAACCAACAAGTCAGGGATAGTAAAGGAAAGTTATAATAAAATGTTATACTTTCGCTCAGAGTTAGTCACCTATATCATAAAATATTGATAATTACAGGTATAATAGCCTTTCGCACTGCTTTAATACTACAAATAATAATAATAAATATTTGTGGACATTTTTACAAATGAACAGCAACTGATGACATGTCAAGCCAAAAAGTATACAAAACTGCACATTCAATAGCAAAATAAAAAAAGCTCAAAACTGTCAAGCTGTACTGTACTTAGTAACTCAACAGTCATGTAAATAAGAAAAAAAATGTATATCCCATAATATAGCAAACTAAAAACTGCCAATTGAAAATATTATAAAATTTAATGAGAGCATTCTATATAACTTTTTATTCTCATACATATTTTAAACAAAAGGAAAATTCCTGAATGAGTTGACCAGTCATACATATTTATAAATACCTACTCTTGTTAGGACATACTATAGACACAATCATAGCATTAATCACAATGCATGGACATCATGTGAGACAATCATTGTCAGTACTGTATTGATATAAACTGAGTTTTAATACATACTCTAGCAAATATCTAGGTTATAGTTACGAGTTAAGAACAACCTGATTATATATACCAATAATAAGAATCTTTGTCCTGACTGACTCACATATTAAACAATGCACAGTCTAAATCACTGATTGTTGAGACTTGAAATTTTCAATAAATTTAAAGGTAAATTTCGGTACCCTGTAGACTACTACAGGTTACCAAAATTTAACCCACCCCGAAACAGATACAGCAGGGGTTGAAGTTTGAAATAATTTCATGTGGACACACATGTTCTGCTAGTAGCATACATAAAGCATAAGTATGCATAAGTATAAGTAAGTAAGTACCTACTTACTATGAGATTTTTCACCTTTGTATAGTAAGTCAAATATTGCGCAAAATAATTGAAAAATTAAGCATAAATCTAAGGAATAACAAACAAATATTCAAATTAGCAATGCAGGCAGAAGATTCAGCAAAAGATTGTAGCAAACAATAGTTCAAATTCATAAGAGAGAATAATTAAAATAATGTTACTTTGCTACTATGTTAATGTACTTTTAATGTTAGCTAAAAATTTTTATAAATACTTCAAAACATTCAAGTTATAATATGGTAGATTACTTAAGCATGATTTTTGTTATGTGATTACACACCTTTGAGGCAGTAGCATTCAATGGTTCTAGCATATTAGTGTAAAAATTATCCCTGAAGTAATGATTGATTTTATTTTGGATGATATCTGGTTTAAACTTTGTAATCATTAAAATATTCTTGGTTTTTACTGTATATATTTACTATACAGTCAACATACTGCATGTACTTTATCACCCATTATCAGGCGAGATTATAAATGTTTGAAGATTCTATCAATGATAAAATAAGATGGCAAAAATAAACAAGTGTGATTTTTTTCTATGCCACAATTTACTAACAGTCACATATAATCATCCTAATATTGTTAGGTATTTTTAACTAATACTTTATTTTTAATTTTATATTAATTTTAGTTTTTATAGGTTTTTAGCACTTTAGTGTATTTAATGTAATGGATCTTGTGTCAGAAATAAAGATATATTATTATTATATTAAAAATGTATACATAAATGACATCTCTAATGTATCTAGGTATTGTGATGGTAGATTATTACAGTTCTTGTAATCTCCAGGCATAGTAGTCAGATCTTCAACTCAAGATCCTTAGCTGTCTACTTATTGCACTTGTTAAGTCATTTCTTAGCTTAGTTATAAATGCAACCTACGTACCATAAATAAAAAGTCATAATTGAATAAACACATTGCCTAAATTTAACACAAGCAAAAAAAAGATCTGCAGGTTCAAAAAGTTCACATTGTGATTACAGTGGCAGAACGGGTGGCAAACAAGGAATAAATAGAACACAGGTCATAACTAATAGTTAATTATTGAGGACAATGACCCTAAAAAGGGTCATGTAAATAAAACTGTATTCTTGAAAACATAGAAACAAGCACAGAACTGAACTAAGCGTTATGCTCCTGAGCGAAATCCACTCTACGCAATGTCCTACGAGGAGCTGCAAGTCACGGATATGTATGTCCTGTCTAGTGACGAGTCTAGGAATGACCGAACCCCAATTCGTCGTTTAGCACAGCATTTCCACATGAAATGGCACTTACACAAGCAAACGTGCAAATCAAATAAATAATTGCAGTAAATATACGAATCATGCCTTCATCAGCAACAAGTGTATCACGACCTGCTACCTGCTTTTTACATAATCACGTCACAATACATACTGACTGACGTCCATTTTGTAAGACGAGCGAGCGAGCTGATTCTACAGAGTGGCATGCACACCGCTAGGAAGATAGAATAGGTCAAATTTCATGTAAACTCACCACAAACTGATATAATGCGTCTTTTCTGAGCAAAACAATTATAGTACCTTAAAAATTCATTTGAAAAATTAAAAGACTTCAAGCACGTACAGTACTGGGCGTCTACTCCGAATTGACATATACGAATGTTCGGGCCCGGGAGCCAATAATGTACGGCATGTTAATGTACACCCTAATTCGAATTATTGGGTGTACATTATCAGCTCGTACATTACATGCGTGTTTTATTGTCACGTGTTGATAATGTACAACATGATGATGATGTACAACCCTGGGGGCTGATCACGTAACTTCTGTTAGCATCAAAATCGCATCTTCTGTTGCAACTTCTGTCGCATATGTCAAATATAGCAGATGAGCGAATTTTTTGCACCATCTAATGCAAACAGAAATGAATGCAAACAAGACCGAGATTTAACAGATCCAATTACAATCCATGATGTAAATATGATGTAAAACGCTGTAGAAATGCGATAAGCTAAGCCCTGCCCCCCGTTCATGTTATTATCAAAATCCAGTTGCATGTGTCAAATATGACAGATTTGCTATAGAAAATCTTTCATATTTGACACATGCGACAAGGGTTTTGATGTTAACAGAAGTTACGTGATCAGCCCCCTGTTCCTATCGAGATGGCAGCTACTATTAGCATTCAGGCCCATTGCTACCTACCACCAACACTAACAGGAAGGGTGAACATGAGTACAAGCCGATATAACAAAGTATTCTGTGACACAAGCGGTAAGTGACAACTGAACGACGCCATTGGAATTTGAATGACCGAAATGAATGATAATGAATAATTTAGCCTCTTGGAAATGTTTTTTTTTTAGATCACGTACAGGCAGCACTGTTTCTGTTTACCTACGTGTTTAGAAGGAAGGAACTTTGTTTTGTGGTAGCTAAACTTCTTGTTCTGTGTTTACTTTCAAATGTTTTTTGAAATACGAATGTTTATTGATTGAAAATTTGACAGTCTATTTCGTTCGTAATTTCATTTAACTTTTTCTGTTCTCAGAACTTTCCTAAATCTATAACACTAAATAACTAGCCTGCTTGCACAATGCTACTACTCGGCGATTCTTTTCCTAATTTCTCTGCAAATACCACTGAAGGAGAGATTGATTTTCATGACTGGCTCGGGAACTCGTAAGTACCTACAAGATTTCTACTCAGAAATAAGCTGTAGGTAGGAACTTACCGATTATCTTGTTTAGAAAAGGCTGTCATCACTCGCCACTAGCGTTTACGTGTGTGTATGCATGTAGATATTCCTTTGTACTTGCTTGTAAGTTCTTACGTGGTACGGTACCCCAACTATAAACAATCAAAACATAAAATATTTTTTTAAAATTTGGTTTGAGCATTAATTTCTCAATAATGGAGAGGTACCTTTAAACAAAATTTTGCTATCTGGATCATTAGACTTGACGTCAGTGATCTATAATGTTGCTTAGTACTAATCTTTCAGCACCTGCGTTAAACAAAATGCAAAGATACTTCACCTTAATTGTAGACTAACCATTTGAATATAGATAGATAACTCTTTATTGGTTACCACTACAAAGACTTACACAAAGTTTAGAAACTTTAAAGTTTACAACGATATGAAATGATGAATATGTGCTATATGAAGAGGGAAATCAACTAGGTATTGTTACTTGGTACTCGGTGAACGGAGTGGTTGCTGCAACTAGGTGGTGATTGCTAGTCAAACCATCCATTGTCCTGCAAGAAGCAAGCTTGCTTATGCCAGCGTATACCTCCATGGTGTTCTCGTGTTTAACCATTTATACCTACCTATTGCATTCGGTTATAACTTGGGGAAGCAGTTTTAAGTGATCCATGTAATTTATGTATGCATTTTATATAACTTAGCTGCTAGGAATTATTAATATTATAAGACGACCGATGTGGCGTGGCGGGCGAGTGTCCACCTGCGACGCTGGAGGTTGCGGGTTCGATTCCCGCCTTGGGATAAATGTTTGTACGATCTGCAAATATTTATGCCGGGTGTTCTGGGTATTTTCTATGTATAATAAAAAATATCTATGTATGTAATATTGTAGTCTATTAAGTATATCAGTTATCTAGTACCCATAACACAAGCTCTGCTTAGCTTGGGGCTGGATGATGCTGTGTGGATTGTCCAACATTATTTATTTATTTATTTAATAAATAAGAGCTCATGCTAAATACTGTGACCATTATTGATGTCTTGAAAACTGAAATTGAATTATCTTGTCTCAGTTGGGGTGTGCTGTTCACTCATCCATCAGACTTCACACCAGTGTGTACTACAGAACTAGCAAGAGTGCTCAATCTGTTGCCAGAGTTTACCAAACGCAATGTAAAAGTAATTGGGCTGTCCTGTGACAGTGTCTCCTCCCATGTGGAATGGTGTAAGGACATCAAAAGATATGCAGGTATGGCTGTTTTTATTTAATTCAGTAATGTTTCTTTTAGTATTACTATTTTCAACTGACTCAACTGGCAAATGGCATAGCTAATACTTTAGCAACCAATTTAAGTTTTTGCTTTATGTACCGTGTTATTTAAATATATATGTTATACAACTTGCTGATGGGACAAGCAGATGGCCCACCTGATGGTTACCAGTAGTTACCATCGCCTATAATAAAGTATTACCTCATAAGTCACACTCGTTAGGACCATGCCTTATGATGCACTGCTCAGTGTCCATCAACCTGAGGCAAACAGGTGTGTAACCTCAAGTGCCTGTAATCTCACCAGCACCCCTTCAAGCTGGAACACAGTTAGCTGCTTGGCAGCAGAAATAGGCATAGTGGTAGAACATCCTTCAAATAAGCACATAGCAACAAAGCACCATTTGTCATCATCATAATCAAGTCCTCTGTTAGATTGTGATGAACACAGATGTTTATGTATGGGTATTATGGACGACCGATGTGGCGCGGCAGGCGAATGTCCGCTTGCGACGCAAGAGGTTGCGGGTTCGATTCCCGCCTTGGGATAAATGTTTGTACGATCTGCAAATATTTATTCCGGGTGTTCTGGGTGTTTTCTATGTATAATAAAAAATATCTATATATGTAATGTATTGTGTTAAGTATATCAGTCATCTTGTACCCATAACACAAGCTCTGCTTAGCTTGGGGCTAGATTATGCGGTGTGGATTGTCGAGTATTATTATTATTATATTGTGTATGTGTAATTACAAAAAAGTATTTAAATTTTCTATCAATTATCTGTTTTGCATAGTACAACCTTTACTCAATTTGGGATAAGATGGAGTTATATGTTAGTATTTATAATTATTTTTGAGGGCTTTCATACATCAAACGTGATTTTTTTGGCGTTTTTGTAACAGATTATGGTACGGAACCCTTCGTGCGCCGAGTCCGACTCGCACTTGGTCGATTGTATTTACTTAACTGTTTTTGATGTGTGTAACTTTAACTCATTAAAGGTCAAAACGAAGATGAAGTGTTCTCATACCCAATAATAGAAGACAAGGATCGAGCACTTGCAACTAAGCTAGGCATGGTAGACAAAGACGAATTGGACCACACCGGGATTCCCCTCACCGCTCGTGCAGTCTTCGTTATAGACCCTACCAAGAAGTACAGGCTATCTCTACTCTACCCTGCTACCACTGGCAGGAACTTCGAGTAAGATACTTTTATTATGATTAATACTTTTATTTTTATAGCGTGGTATGGACTTGTCATGATGAAAGTCATGTAACAAGGAGAGCGATGAACATGAATGTTGATGGATATGTGAGTAGAGGTAGACCAAAGAAAAGATGGATGAATTGTGTGAAAGATGACATGGATAAGAAAGGAGTGAGAATAGATATGCTGGCTGATAGAGGGGAGTGGAAGAAAAGAACATGTTGTGCCGACCCCACATAAAGGATAAGGGCAAGAAGATGATGATGATGATTGAAAGAGTAGTGATCGAAGATATTTTCTCTCACTTTTACTGATAGACGTTTCTTCATAGATATCTCACTTCTTTCCATAGAGAACCTAAAATGCTTGATGGAACTGTTCTAGTTTGTAGGGTGACGGTGAAATTACAGGAACTTTAGGCTCAAAACTTGTATGCCTCATGTTGATGGACGCAGCGCGTAAGCGCATCGTAGAGCACGTTCCTCGCGAACGTAACCTGCGAGTCAGTGCCTGTAACCACTTGGTGGTGGTAACCATTTAACATCAGGTGGGCTGAGGTGGTTGCTTGTCCCGTGAGCAAGTCTTATAAAAATAAGTTCGTAATAAACAAAATTTTACCAAAGTAATTTGATAGTCATTTGCTAAAATTGTAGACCGTTATTGATACTGTTAGTATATTTCTCACAAAAATACTTAAATCTGTTTCAAACCTTTTTTCAGTGAAATTCTACGTGTAATTGACTCCCTCCAACTCACCGACATTGCCAAAGTCGCCACACCGGCAGATTGGAAGGTAACAAGTAGTTCATTTATATCACGCTTATTGTACCTACTGATAATCGTTTTGGTACCGCGGAAAGTAGCTAAAGCAACATTTCCCTGGTTTTAACTGTTTTAAAGTTTTGTCGTGGTCCACAAAAGCTTAACAAAGTGACTATTTGGTCCTCTGTATAAAAGAGTGAAACCGGGAGATGTTATTTCTCCAAAACTGTTGACCTCAGCACTGGTGGGCATTTTCATGCTCGTGTCGTAACTTAGACTATGTATAGTCATTATGGTGGAATCACTGGATGATCAAACGATCAACTAGGGTGTGCATCAAGTTGGAAGTCTCACATTGGAATCTCATGTTTTGGAGCATGCTATAAAACTGTGCCCTATCAGGGATTACCAGTACCCAAAGCACAGAATTAGTGCTCTTATAGTTTCGGATATATTTAGGTCGTTATGTGAGGCTTCCAACTTGACGTCAAGTGCCTAACCAAAAACGGCTCCACGTATCATGCGGTTTTATATGCCAACTGCACCCTAATAGTGCCCTCGACAGCACGATAGCAGGCTTGAATCTTGACGCACACGATCAACTTGGTATTATGTCCAACTTTGATAAAGAAGAAGACGAATTCTGCACGGTTGGGCAGTATGAATGCAAAATTTTTCATCACAGATACCGCAAAGCCTCGAGACGAAAATTCTATAGTCAGTGTATGTTACCTTCAGGCGTGGTCACTAACTATTCGCCTCATACTCCAAAAATCGCCCAAAGTAGCAAAACGGGATATGGAGTTATGCTGGGAGTTTTATTATGTAGTATAATCTGATACGAGGTATTTCGAAAAAGAGCCAAGGTCACGAACACCTCAGAATCGGAGACCATTATAGCAATTAAACCCGTTTTTGATCGTGGAACCGTTTAAAAAACGTTTTTGAACGGTAACCACAAACCGAAAGACAAAGCTAAGGCCACCTTCCACCATAATAACTAA
This sequence comes from Electrophaes corylata, assembly GCA_947095575.1. NCBI lineage: Eukaryota > Metazoa > Arthropoda > Insecta > Lepidoptera > Geometridae > Electrophaes > Electrophaes corylata. Next base: position 5,167,820 of record OX352698.1, on the reverse strand, counting down.
TATATAATCAGGAACCTGTCGTCACACAGTGGTGCAAATAGACAACGAAGGCAGGGCAGGCCGAGGAAACGTTGGCATGAAGACCTCGATACTTTTCACAAAACCAGGTGGGAAGCGGTGGAAGACGGACAGCAGTGGAAGGATATGGAGGAGACCTTTGCCCAGCAGTGGGACAGTATAGGCTTATTAAAAAAAGCTTGGGTTTGGGTTGGGGAAGCGTCCGCTTTATCTTCCGGTTTGTGGTCGCCATTCTCGAACCTTTATACTCAAGCGGTTGTCGATTCTACGAGCTATATAACTATTGTATATATAATATTAATTGTGATGTTCAATGAAACACGGACTATCGCAGACTGGTTTATTGTGTGGGTACTTATGTCTAGCGTAGCAAACAGTGCTACCCTCCATACGAAACACTACATTTTCTCCCTCTTAAATGTAAACTATATTTTAAACTAGATTAATCTACTACGATAAACCACAATAAAACTATTAACTAAAACTAAATAAAAACATGGAAAACTTTCTAGGTACTAATACATAGGTATAGGTCTTCATAGGTATAGATAGGTAATTATTTAGGTAGACGAGACCTTAACTTCATCGTATGTGGTAAGTTAGCTGGGTGCTGATGCTTATTGACTGGGCTCATAGCTGGTTGACCCTTGACACGATCTTTAACATCTACCGAGTCAGCAAGGGCGCCGCACTCCGCATCACTACTGATATCCTGCACCGAAGTACTAGAGCAAGGAGATTGCGTCAAAGGTGTCGACCAACCTTCGATAGCTTCGACCTCATTAGACGCAACCGGACTCGCATCACTATCATTAGAAGTTTCAACGCCAGCAACCGAATAACGTGATTTCCTAACCGACTTTGTGAGAAGTTGATCGACATGGCGTTTGCTCAAACGATTATCTTGAGTTTTTACCTGATACGAAACCGGCCCCGTTTTATCAACAATAACTCCCTCCTTCCACTTAGCATCCTTGTTAGCATAATCCCGCACGAGCACAGCATCACCAGGCTGTAGGTTGCGCGGGACGCCAGCGCGCAGCTGCTCGGCCGCGCTCTGTGCAGCGCGCACTACTTCACCTGTGCTCGGTCGCAACAGGTCCAGCCTGCCGCGCAAACGACGCCCAAACATAGCCACCGCGGGCTCTTTCTGAGTTGTGCAATGTTCGGTATTCCTATAAGTGAATAAAAATCTACAAATAGCTACATCATAATCCTCCCCCTCGACTGTCGCTTTTTTGAGCACCTGTTTGACTGTACGAACTGCGTTTTCGGCCGCTCCGTTGCTGGCCGGGTGATAAGGCGCCACGAGTAAACGCTTAATTCCGTTTTTCTCCAAATAAGAAAAATATTCTTTCGATGAGAAAGGCGGTCCGTTATCGCTAACGATGGACTTTGGTAAACCAAACCTAGCAAAAATTTTACGAAGGCAAGAAATGACCACTGAAGCGGAGGTACTTGAGACACCGGCCACTTCTAACCATTTCGTGTGAGCATCTAACAACACGAAATAATACTTACTTCGATACGGTCCTAAAAAATCTACATTGAGTCGCGACCACGGCTCAGCTGGCCAGGGCCACGAGTGCAAGGGCGCGGGCGGGGGCTGGTCGCGCTGGGACGCGCATGCACTACATTCACGACATACTCGTTCAATGTCTGCATCTAACCCCTCCCACCAAAGGTAGTTTCTAGCCGCTTGTTTCATTTTGACGATGCCTATATGGCCACTATGCAACTCTTTTAGAACGGTACTTCGTAAGCTAGCAGGAATGACAACTCGATAACCCCAGACTAAGCAACCATGTTCTATAAAAAGATTATCCCTTTTTAGAAAAAATATTTTTTCTTTTTCGCACTCTAAGCGTTCCGGCCACCCAAACTTAACGTATCCCACGATCTTATTCAGCTGACGATCCCTTTTTGTTTCTACTTTAACTTCGTAACAAGTAACAGGCAAAACATCTTGAACGAAATTCAAATAACTTCCCTCTAGAATATCTTCATCATAATTATGCCTAACCGTGTGCTCTAACGGTAAACGAGATAAAGCGTCGGCATAACAATTTCTAGATGACGGAATAAAATCAATATCGTAATCATAGGCAGCCAATCGAACCGCATATCTTTGCAAACGGCTGGCGGCAGTTTGAGGAATGCCCTTATTTTTACCAAAAATATAACTAGGCGCTCTATGATCGCTTCGTAACAAAAAATGCCGTCCGTACAAATATTGATGATGCTTCGTCACTCCGAATATAATAGCCAAGGCTTCCTTATCAAGCTGCGAATAATTTTGTTCGTGCGAGTTGAGAGTGCGCGAAGCACAGCTGACGGCGCGTTCTGAGCCGTCAGGGTAGCGATGCGACAGCACGGCGCCCAGCCCGTACGAGCTGCTATCAACGGAGAGGATGAGCGGCAACGTCGCATCATAATGCGCTAGCACCGGACTACTACTTAAGACGCTTTTTATTTTGTTAAAACCTATTTCACATTGTTCGCTCCAGAACCAATTAACATCTTTCTTAAGGAGCTCGTACATTGGTTTTAAAATGTCACTAACATTGCAACAGAATTTTGCGTAAAAATTTACGAGCCCCAAAAAACTTTTCAGCTGCGAAACGTCTTTTGGTACTGGTGCCGAAACAATGGCCTCAATTTTTTTTGTATCCGCATGTAAACCGTGCTTGTCTATTCTGTATCCCAAGTAAGTGACACTTTCTTTAAAAAATTCACATTTAGACCAATTAACGCGTAAACCGGCATCTCTCAATCTAATTAAAACTTTTCGTAAGTTTTCTAAGTTATTCTTAGCATTTAGACCGCTTATACATATGTCATCACAAAAAACCACCGTTGACGGCAATCCACTGAGAATTTCTTCAATAATTTTTTGAAAATTTTCTGGTATACATTTAATTCCAAATGGAACCCGTTTATAAACCCAAGTACCTACGTGAGTTGTTATAGCAGTCATCGGTTGCGAGTCTTCTGTCAAACAAAATTGCTGATAAGCGTGGGACAAGTCCAATTTCGAGAAAACCACCCCTCCCGCAAGTGTTGCAAAAATCTCTTCAATACGAGGAAGGGGGTAATGAAAATCTTTTAACCGCGGATTAATAGTCGTCTTATAATCCCCACTTATACGAATATCGCCATTCTTTTTGACAACCGGCACGATAGGAGTTCCATAGTCTGAACGGTCGACTTTATAAATGACGTCATCGCGCTGTAATCTTTCAAGCTCCCTTTCGACTGGCGCGCGTAGCGCGAGCGGTAACGGGCGAGCCTTTACATACACAGGAGTTTTATCAGACAAATGCAATTGCATGCGAATTTTACAAGTCCCAAGCCCATCAGCAAACACTTCTGGAAACTCATTCCGTAGCGATTCAACAGTACCATTATGTTTGTCATCGGTTAAATTATAACAATCGCTTATGTTCACATTCAAAATTCTTATCCACATGCGACCCATCAAAGGCGGGCCTCCATTTTCAATAATATACAATGGTAATAGATGCGACACGTTTCCGTAGGTGACCTTTACATTTATAAAACCTAACGGTTTAATGACCTCACCGGTGTAAGACTTCAAAACTAATGATTTCTTATTTAGTTCGATACCGTTGAATTGGCTATCATAGCAAGATTTTGAAATCGCTGAAAACTTAGACCCCGTATCCACCTCGAATCGCAATGCAGACGTTTCGATTTGCAGGTCAACATAATATGGGTCGTCTCCGCCGTCGCAGGAAAGATTGTAAAAATTAACTTCTTCAGAATCAGAATCAGAGTCAACCAAAAAGAACTGACCTTTCGACTTGCTCGAAGAATTCGTTCCACGCCCACCTTCGTACTTACGACACATCACTTTTAAATGCCCTTTTTCACCACAATTATCACAACTATGATACTTAAATCGACAACGAGCCGCTGCATGTCCGTCCCGGCCGCACCTGGCACAGGGCGCAGCTTGCCGTTGCTGTGCAGGCGCCGCCTGCGTGCTGGCCGCTGGCTCGCCGCCGCCGCCGCCGCCGCCGCCGCGCTGTTGCTGGCGGCGCGGGGCGCGCGCCACGGCCACGCGGTGCAAGCCGTCGGGCGCGCGCTCGCCTGCGCCGCCGCCGCTGCCGCCGCTGCTCACCGCTGACGTCGCCGCATGCCTGTCCGCCGCTTCCAATGCCAATGCGAGCTCGATAGCCCGCTTGTAATCCAATTCGCGTTCGGCAAAAAGCCTGGATCTCATATCCTCGGAATGCAAACCGGAAACGAATTGATCTCTGATGTTCACCTCCAAGGTGCTGCCGAAGTTGCATGTTTTAGCTAAATGCTTTAAACTTTGTAGATATTCATTGACGGTCTCCCCCGATGCTTGCTTTCTTTGCCGATAAACGTGACGTTCTGCGATCTCCGACCTTTGTGGCTCGAGATGTTGCTTCATTATTTTTTCGAGCTCATCGAACTTTTTAGTTTCTGGTAAATCTGGTGCACACAGATCACACATCAGCTCGTAACAAACCACGCCGACATGAGTCACTAACACCGCTACGTGTAATTTTTCATCGATGTTATTGAGCACCACAAACTGTTTCACTCGCCTACAATACGCGTCCCAATTATGGGTACCTATCTCGAACGTCTCTATTTTACCGATAGGCATTGTGGAACACGAAATGAGAGCTAATTAGGTAAGAAAATTCGGCTGCGCCACATGTGATGTTCAATGAAACACGGACTATCGCAGACTGGTTTATTGTGTGGGTACTTATGTCTAGCGTAGCAAACAGTGCTACCCTCCATACGAAACACTACATTAATGACATTCTAATTTCTAATTACCAGATGGGGGACGACTGCATGGTTCTTCCCACCGTGCCCGAAGACCAGATTGAGAAAGTGTTCCCGCAAGGAGTGAAGGTGGTGCCCATGCCTTCTGGGAAGAACTACCTTCGAAAGACAGCTTGTCCCAAAGTCTAGTTATAGTAGCACTAAAAGGTACTCTTGCACCGTTGTTACTGTGGATATACATATGTCCAGTTTAATGTTAACTCGCATTTAAATGTTGTTTAAATAAATTTTTAAAATGGATCTGAACTCGCGTATTTTTTTTAAATATTAAGAGACACTGGCCCGTATTCAGAGACCTTACTCAAGCATCAATCGGTACTTGAGAGCCGTTTTGAGTAGAGTTCTTTATTAAAAAAGTTCTTGAGCGCGGTTCCACTAGACTTACGGCCGAATACTCATAAACGCAACTTAAATTTAATCACGTCTCAGTGACGAATTCTTGACAAACTTTTGTTGCAAATTAAGTATTATTATTATTAGTTCGCCAGGAAATAGTCCAGTTTGCCCCGCTATACCATTTCCGTTTTGGTCTCCCGCGTCAGTCGCTTTCGTTACCTGGGATAGAGAGCTTGATCAGTAGCTGTATTTGCCCACAGACCATCAATCTAATTTCACTTTAGTCAAGCTAGTACCGGTACGTCTGCGGTTTGAGCCCTGAAGCGTACTGTTCCAAGCGGATTGTATCATCCAACAGCCTGACACCCAGAATACTAAGCACCAACGTATGCGGGTATTGATTTTGGAAACAAGATGTTGCGGCGATGACCTACGTCGCACACCATATGGCTGTGATGATGTAGAGACTTTAACAATAGTGGGAATTCTGGATATATTATTAGATTCCCCATTGCCCAACATTCAAGATCCAAAGCATTGTAGGATAGCAAAGTCACCGAGAGATTTCCTTGTCTTGTATAATTTTTTTACCATAACTTATTTACCTATCTAGCTAGACAATTGAGAGTGCCAGTAAACTTCGGAAAAGAAACATGCGACGATGGCAGTGTTCAATATTTACACGAACCATTTCGATCTATTTTTGACGCCTTCATGACTCAAAAACGACATAGAAGGTACCTACAATTTTCCTTTTTTCAGTCAATACTAGTAGGTTCAGCTCTTCGTGAAGGGCTCGTCCGGGGAAGTATATGCATCATGGTGGTAGAAATATGCATCATGGTGGCATGATGCATATTTCTACCGCCAAGCAGTTTAGGTAGAGTCAGCTGCACTACAGCTGTACTGTGTTCTGGTTTGAAGGGTGTGGGTGCCGGTGAAGTTTTAGGCACATGTGACTTCATACCTCTTGGAAAAATGATACGTTTAGATGTAGTGTCGCTCAGAAGATAAAGATAAAGGCTCAATATGTACCTGTACCTGTAGGTGCAAACTTTGGAGGTCTTACTTGTGCGACATAGACTTGTGTCTTAGGAAAATCCCTGCTGCAGGTACCTAGGCAGTTTTAAATCGGTGTCATTTTGGAAGTGTTGTTTTAAATAAAGAATTTATAAAATGTGAGTGAAAACTAGTCGTTGTGTTGCCTCGTCGTCGTCGTGCGTGGGTTTGTTCTAAAGTGCGGCGGCAGCGACGCGGCCGCGCGCGGTCTGCAGTGAAAGCCCGCACTTTCATCATAGTGGGGCACGCTCGCGTTTACCACAACAAAAGTGAACGTCGAGCCGCGCGCATACCGCGAGCCGCGACGCTACCCGCAGTACGTCGCAAATTAGAGGATCGTGCGTACCGTACCGTGATGACAGGATGGTTGTTGGTAGTGCTGGTGGCGGGAGCAGCGGCGGCGGGCAGCCGAATGCCGCGAACATCCGCACCCGCCGCGCCCACCCCAGCGCCAAGGCTGCCCCCCAGGAATATCACCCTCTCCTCGAGAAACTCCGTCAGAAACAGGTCAGTCCCACACCGAAAATGTCACCTCTCGGTCACTGTAACCTTTCATCGCTAACTTATTGCATCTATCGATTTATGTTTGATGCGAATATAAGGATAAGATCAGCAGATTTGGCTGCTGAAAAGTTTGTTGTTTCGAACGGGCCTGTAATAGTGCACGTTCCTTATTGAGCAATTGTGCGCTTGCACAGCTTTTGTGCGTAAAGTTGTCAAGTACGACGACTTACAGATTGGCGCGAGAATAAACAAGATCTCAATGAAATACTGCGCCCCAATTCTGCTGTGATTATTATATGTAGTTTGCTATATTTTATTGTAGCTATGGAAAGGTATCGTCTTGCGTAATAAACAGTTATGTTACTTTACTTTATAAGCAGGTGAACCTATATTGCGATGAACACAAGCCATGTGTTCTTGACATTAGAAATTGAGTGGCTCAGATCGATGTCACTCATCTCATAGAGTAGGTTAGGTATTGCAGAGATATCATGTTCTGTTAGCATAAATAGGCAATTAGATGCGTCTTGTATTGTATAGATATCGTGACGTAAAACAAACATTTGCGACTACGCAAGAATACATATCTCGGAACAATCATTTTGTAATAAATTAATAAAAAGCCGTGCTCTCGCATTACAAAACTATTCTAACATTTTAGGCGTTTCGCTATACATATACTGTTGTTTCGGAGTCGCAGTTCGGCCATGTCCAATCAGTTAAGCACACTGACGGTCTTTCTCAAAAACGTAGTGTATTTAGTTAGGTATATATACCTACCTACTGTTACTAAATAATTATAGGCATACTAAAGAGGTTTCCACCAATGGTTTGTTTATATTATAGAACAACAAAAGCCTCACAGTCTTACGAGAGAGTTTTTGGTGACCCTTATAAATTATTCAAATATTAAGTTTGAAAATCTAAAGCAAAAGAATCCATGAAATTATTTTATTAGATAAGTAATTACTATTTCATGTTTCAATTGCCTATTTTGCAAAACAAACAACACCTTCTAATCATCATCCGCTACTAAGCGATAAGGCCGCCTATTGTACTTTCCATTTTATGCTTGTTCTTTTTATTTTGCTTTCGTATTACTTGTGTCTGGTGTAGTAAAGTATCTTTTATTAATTCATTTAATTTTCACCATTTAACTCTCATTTTTAGGGTTCCGTACCCAAAGGGTAAAACGAGACCCTATTACTAAGACTTTGCTGTCTGTCTGCTTGTTGGTCTGTCCGTCTGTCACCAGGCTGTATCTCATGAACCGTGATAGAGTTGAAATTTTAATTATACGAATAACATTATCCTTCAACTATATTACCTACCTAAAAAGAATAATGTAACACTTATGACAAAGATGAGTAGGCAGGGTGGGTACGTAATAAATCGAGCTGTTTCGCACTAAATATAACTAATTAATTTTAAATTAAAATCATGATTAATATCTCTAATCTAAATGTTAAATAGAAGCATCGTTATTATTAAAAATTATCATAGCATTTATTTATTACTTACTAAAAAACTATAGAGGTCGAAAAGTCTGCACGTTAGAAATATTTTTGAAATCTTGCTAATAGTACTTACGTAAAAAACCCGGCCAATTGCGAGTCAGACTCGCGTACGAAGGGTTCCGTACCATTATCTATAATAAAAACGACAAAAAATCACGTTTGTTGTATCAAAACCCCCTTAAATATTTCCCCCCTTTACAGTCGCTTGAAACTCTTAAATTTGAAATAACAATGAGATATCCTTGTAGGTACAACTCGGTGAGTTCTACATCCCAGTATATATATATACATAATTGCAAAAAATTGGCTAAATTGTCTTCGCAGACTCTTCGCTCTCACGATCAATAATCATTCCTAATCTAAAAGATATTTTTATAATATCAATATTTCAATCAAAAACACCGGAATAGGTTTCTTTATTATGTATCATCACATTCAAGCGAAATTTATTATTTGAAGGTCTCATCATTTCGTCGATCGTTTACCGCCCACTGCAAGCCATAAGGCATCACGTGTCGTCATTGTATCTTACCTACCGATTTATCTAATATAAGAATAGCTGATGCGCCCTGACTTTAAACCTACAATATATTAGGTACCTAAACTCGAAAGACTAATGGAACCCGGGTCACCAACACAAACTCCAACATCCTTGAAATGCTTTACGTTTTAAAAAACGAATACTAACACTGCATTAACAGATCTCTATATAAGTGACGGTTGAGTAAAATGTTTATTTCTGACAGTTTTAAATATTGGAGACTAAAACTCAATAGAAAAAAATATACTTAATATACATATACAAATACGAGAATGAGGTAAAAAATAGTACGTGTTGTAAATATATTAATTAAACAAATAGACAATTAGATAAATTGCGTAGTGTAAATGCGTGCGTGCCTGCTTTCTCGGCTAAGCCGTTAAAGTGATCGGAATGCTGTTGCCGTGTCTATCACACTTGTCTACTTGAAACAATATCTTTTGCCCGAGGATTCACATAGTCTATGGATTATTATCCATAGGCTGTAATTCCTCAACACTCGGGCCGTACTGATTGAAAGGTAGCTTTTTATTTTCCTATCATATTTCGTCCCACTACTGATTAATAAAAATTATTAAAGGAAACTCGTATACATACGAGATTCGGATAAATAATAATAATAAAAATAAATAAATATCTACTTCGGAAAATTATATAAGAATTTTCGTTTTGAGTTACACAGGCAAAGGCAACTTTAATGTTACAGAAAAGAGATGGTAATAGATTTGTTTGAAATGTTATCAAGGTTTGATTAAAGTTTCAGGAGTCTCTACTATTATGCCGGCAATCTAAGAGGTGACTTATAATAATGCCATAAAATAATAATAATAATAATGTTGGACAATCCACACAGCATCATCTAGCCCCAAGCTAAGCAGAGCTTGTGTTATGGGTACTAGATGACTGATATACTTAATACAATGCATTACATACATAGATATTTTTTATTATACATAGAAAACACCCAGAACACCCGGAATAAATATTTGCAGATCGTACAAACATTTATCCCAAGGCGGGAATCGAACCCGCAACTTCCTATGTCGCAGGCGGACATTTGCCCGCCGCGCCACATCGGTCGTCAAGAATAAATCATCATCCTATAGTCCACTAAAAATGCGTTTGAAATCCTATGTTCGGACCGCCTTATATAAATTGTAATAATTTCCGCCAAGACGTTTAAGTTTCGAGAATCGGAGCTTTTTATATTTTTATACGTAGTTGTTTGCGTGTTCTTGTCTTCCAGTTTGTATCTAAAGAAGACCCCTAATTGGCTTTTCTGTTATCTAGACTACTTAGCATAATTCTAGAGTACGCTGTTGGTCTTTCTTTACATAATTAATAAATAATTTAGAATCTCGATAAGTATTCTAAAATGTAAGTGTACAAATTTGCAATTGCATCCCTAACTTATAATTTTCTTGACATTTTACGAATACCAATTGCTACACCGATATTTCGTAAATATCCTACAGTCGTCAAGCTATCCGATTATCGTAAACTAATCTGACTTTGTAATTGCCCTAGAGATTTACATAGACCCATAGCAAGTAGGCACATATCTAAAGTACGAGTAGGTACGGTAGACTTAGTGCCTTGCGCATATTTAATACCTATCCATTCAAATTGTAGCCAACCAAACACACAGCCGCCTGTCCTTAAGTACTATGAAACTATAGTATTTTAAAAGTGAATATCAAAACTACTAAATTACTCTTATTAGTATTATTTTTGTTATGAAAAATTGATGTGCTGGCATTGCAGTGCTCTCAAACGGTGAAGGAAAACATCGTGAGGAAACCTGTTAGCATTCTAACAGCGGTGATGGGCTTGCAATCTATCACGTATGGAATACTAACTACTGCAAAATGTGGGTAGGTACCTCTGACTACCCCCCTTAGAAATCCTCAAGAGTCTTGAGTAGGTTCTTGGTAATAAGCGATCGAAGGGGATATATATATAGTCGTGATGCTATTTAATAATATAATTATATTTATAAAATAATGAAAATTTGCTATTTTCTTTAATTTTTAGTAATACATTTTTTCCAAAGAATGATCCTTATCAGCACCATCAACCACCATCAAGTCCATTGGTTCAATAATACAGGGAGTCTTTTTTTTTTAATTATTCATATCGATTTCCGTCAATAGTAAAAAGTTTAAAATAAAACTAAAAATGCAGTTATTGTTTTTTTAAAAATCGAAGGCATGACTCCTTTCACGACTTTTCCATAATTCGCGTGGTTTCTGACTTATCCACCATCGCCCTTCTCAAAAAACTTTTCTGTATTCTTAAAATTGTGGCTTAGGTAGCTCTGCACGTATTACCATGTCTTTCTTGTGCCGACTAAGCTAAGGTACCAGGCAAACGTAATCCATCTAAAGCCTCCATTTGTCCCAGGTACTAAAACGTCCCGTAAATAAATAGATGCACGATTGAAAAAGTCGCCTCTGACGCTGTATAAATCATCTACAATAGATGCAAAGACCTGTTTACATTACTTTTACATAAATTACATTTATAGCATTTGAATTAAATTTATCCCGTGGTGGTAGGTATTATGTATTCGTAGCTTAGAAACATTTAATATTTGCGTTCGGTGATTTGGATACTTTCTTCAGAGTTTTCCGAAAAACGGAGCTATCACGAAACCGAAATGGCAATGGGATCTTGAGTATTTTTTAATTCCCAGAAAAAGTTTTGATTCCTATTTCCGTTCTTTAATCATTTATTTATAAATACCGTACCCTTCGACTGCGATAAATTATAGTCTAGTATTCTATTATCAACTGCAATCATCTATAAATTATGTATGCGCTATTTCATCTAGTGCACTTTCTAAGCGTTCTTGTTCTTTTTGTGAGTAGGTGCTTAGAAATAAACAGGTGGACGGTTTGGAGGTGCAGCTTGCTTTAAACGAGATCAAGGTTACTCGCTCGTATAGTATAACTACCTACCTACTAAAATACAAAGTGAAATACCTTAGTAGGTATTTCACTTTGTATTTTACTACTCTATACCGCTAGAGATTTACTCTAACATGGACAATTAGTAAAATGCACGGTGTTCGTGATGTGTTGTGGTGTGTAGGTGGACGGTTGCGCTTGCTCGGAGCATCTTCGTTCAGTGAGCTATCAACAAGTCGATGTAAGTAGGTATCTAATGTATACTGCGTGATGCGCGATCGCTTGATGGGTCGAAGATTGGAAGGGACGCTCGCCGGCCAAGGACGATCTGGGAATGCGAAACATCTCAGGTGAACTTTGTGTTAGCAGCTGGTACAAAAAATGTGCATTAAAAGTTGGTGCTCTCGGCCTCCTTCGCGTACCTACCTACTTGTATGTTGGCGGGTTTGGCTTGCCCATTCCTAAATGTCAATGTCGAGTTACGTTTATACAGGAAGAGGTGACGGGGCGTTGCGATGTCGTTGACACTCAGCTGCAAGCATTTAAAAATCTATACCAAGAACGCACAACCAAGGATAATAATTGATTGTTCTTCGGACACGGCGGCACACATATTTGCTTACTATTAAATATTGCTTATTATACTTACTGGCCGAGATGGCGTCTGTTTGAGAGAAGCATTATGCGTCGTATCAAGTTACACTCGATCCGAGGTCCACGGCTACCATACCGAGGCCGAAGGTTTTCCAGTAGGCATTCATTATATTATGTCACAGTGCATTACATGTAACAACCTAGCGCGGCTTGCTAATGAAAATATAACAGCAGTGAGTGGATATAACGTTGATAAAATATGTCCACGTTTTTTGTTTCTAACGTCACTCACGTTTCTATACTACATGGATCTCTTACTATTTGGCATGTGATATTCAAATAGTTTCAGCATCAAGTCGTTATTGTTGTTACGACATGCGAGTGTGCAGTTCCGGGACGTTGCCACACGGGTCACAGGGGGCTCAGCCCCACCACCACCACACCGGTCTCTGGGGTCTTATTTACCTTACAAAATAAGTATACCTAGCCAGTTGAATTTTTTTGATCAACCCAAGAATCTGACGTTTCATGCGAATTGAAACCTACAGTATAAAAGGACGACAACGAATTGAATCGCTCAGAGTACCCTGCGTAGACCTAGACAAGTTTTAGGTGACCCAGATGACACGAACACCGCCGCAAATGAGGCTGAGGTCGTTTCATCAGGTCCGGACACAGGAAACATTCCACAATCACACCGACCCCGGCGGCGGGCTCGAAGACGCCTCCCCATTAACGCCCCTTCAGGGCGAAGAGTCTCTCCGTAGCTCCTTTCCCCGGCAACAGCCTAAGCCGAGGTCCGTCCCTAAGTGGTGCCCTTGTGCCCATTGCCAACATAACCATTTTTTGTAATGGCGTACCGCCTTCTGCGCTCACCAGTATCCCGGTAACGCTATCGGAATTCGCCAGGCGATTATACCAGCATTTTAGTTCATTCGAAAAAAAGCGCTCAGATATCAATCCTAAGTGGCCAAATAGGTTACACTACGCCACAAGATCCACGAAGAGTGGGGTAGATATACATAGTTGTATCTTACTACCAACTATCATTTGTTATTATTGCTGCGTCATTTTCCCATTTTTGCAGTGCAGAATTCTGCTGTCTTATGAGGCAAGTAGCTGAACATATCCTTATAATATAATAACGAATTTGTAAATTAACCGGATTAGTACTGAAACGGTAGCTGTTATGGGTAAAATAGCGGGTGCACACTTGATGCTGTACTGCAGTTTACGGTACCTATGATACGGTTATCTAACTGTGCCTAGTATAGTTTTACTGTGATATTGCTATGTCATGTTACTCTCACTTTCTCACTCTCTGGGTACTTTATCCAAAGTAGGGGCATACTCACTAACTTTTTTATTCTTTGCTCGAAATGAAATACCAACATTGTTCAACTTGGAAGTCTCTTAACTGCCTAAACACTCAAGTTGCTAAATAAATACTGCTGATTTTTTTTTCTCAAATGGAACTACATTGACCCGTCCCAGAGCAAGAGTAACTACGCTACGGAGTATGGAGCACCTGTACGCTGATTCTGAGATCTCTAAGATTCTGATATATAGGCGTCAAGCGCCCCTAGCGACCTAGGGGAGCATTAGCGTATCTCTGAATACAAAAAGTTCGAGCTCGCAAACCGAAACTGATATCCGGAAAACGAAAAAAAAAAAAACAAAATCGGCCTACCGCCTTCTGTCTTCTCTGTCCCACCATGTGTACCTTATCTACCTACCTACGCAAGAGACTTCGAACGGCACGAGGTAATAAGGTCGGTTTTAACTATGGGCTTACGTTATACCAAAGTCAAAGTATGGCTCAAAGTTATTTATACCACTGACTCAAAAGAAGTAGAACATGAAATTTGATACGGCTTCAATCAGTTTTATTATCTCATCTTATTACGTGTCCAAACCAACTTTCAAGATCACATTCTGACAGTCCAAGCAATAACACTTCTTAGAGGAAATAAATACAAGTCATTATTGACTATCAGATGGTGTCATCACGGCACAGCAAAGATCTTGCTTTAGTATAGATACCTGCTACGCAGTGTTTGTATACAATGCATATAGACCCTATCCCATAAGCCAAGCTTCCAGTATCTACAGCTGCGTAATTTTTCGCGCAATTTTTTCGAGCTCTCCATAAAACTACATAAAAAAATTGTGACATTGAAAAACGTGCTCGTATTTGCTAGGACCATTAACGATAACGTTATGGATACGTTACACAAAGTATGCATAATTATGTTGAGTCACATTGCTAATGATTTTTATAATGTTTACCAGCAAAAAAATCCGGCCAAGTGCGAGTCGGACTCGCGCACGAAGGATTCCGTAAGGAAACCGGGCCTAGTGGGCTCCGCACATACGGGCATACGGGTATGACCAATGTCTATCCGTGAATAAGGCATACTAAGGCGGTGAGAATGATCCCTATAGATGCTGGCCAAGCCTATTCCATCTAAAACCATGTCAATGGTGTAAAGTTGGCTCTGACGCTATTCACCATCTACAAATCTGCACATAGACAACGTACAACCTAAACCGCTGATCGTCGAGACTCTACTCTACTCGTACTAAGAAACAAGTTACTGAAATTCAGCTCCCAAATTAGTAGCGGGAGTTGAAAAATAACTTCACGCGAATGAAGTTGCGGGTGTTCTGGATATTTTCTATGGATAATAAAAATTATCTATGTATGTAAGTAATGTAATATATAATTGGTCATCAAGCGCATGGAATTTTATCTGTATTTTATAAATGAAGAATAATTATGAATACCTAAATAAGGCTTCTAAACTCTAAACTAACAACCTTTTTTCTATCTCTCTATTTTCTTTTCTATCTACTTTCTTATACTAAAGAAACCTATATTTACCGTGCCATCTGACACTACCGAAACATATTTTTATTATCATTTTTATGACGAAACCACTAAAACCACTGAGTTCACCACTAAACGACTGGTTTAGGATATTGTAGACAAAAATAATTGGGCAAGTAGCACGTCAACCGTCATTAACTCATCACACATAAATAAATGAGACCTAAGGACTTGGGTACTTATACAGGGTGCAACAAGACTACTACCACAAACAAGTAGATGCAACGTTGTAGATGTGGTATGTACCAGGAGACCCATTCTGGTTGCATCTATACGTGAATCTCGTACTTATGAGCACTATTTAAATTTTAGTAACTTAAGTAATTTCTTTACTGCGAATTGGCGTTTTCGCTGCGTAAACTTTATATTACTTTAGTACCTAATTACTAAAGTCTTTAAAAATTTATTCAGCAAAAAGTTAGGAAAATTTTCTTTTTATGTGTAACCGATTCTGTACTCAAGCCAGTTTGCGCATTTTACTAACTCTATACCTACGCCTACCGCAGGATCATAATGAAAGTCTGGTCAGAAGGTAATGCCGTAAATTACAAATAACTAAGGAAATATCACGAAAATTTTCATTGAAATGTAACAAAGACATATTTAGAGCACCGAGAACGCAATGCGGTTATTGGTAGATCAATTACTATCGATACTTAGGTTAGTTTTCTTCATCGGTTTACTTCCTCTATTTGTGTGGTACCTTTCACCTGCCAAAGGCAAGTTAAAGTATTACACAACCGGGAAAATGTATAACCTACCTACATACATTACTGAATGAAGCATGTTTGCACTTTGCATACGTGCGCGTGGAGAGGCACACAAATAATTGTTGGGATTTCACACTGCTTTATATTAATCTGTCCGATAATAAACAACGCTGTTCTATGGGAGCCATCTTACCTAGATGGCTAATATTAATTGAGTAATATAATTAAATATTTTAGCCTACACGAAACCCAGAAAACATTTAGCGCATTGAGCTTCTCAATTTATACACACTACCTACAACATTTTCATATAAGCATTTTCAAGCATTGCCTCACAGGTCACGTTCGTTAGGAACGTGACCTGTGATGCACTGCTCTGCGTCCATCAACCTGAGGCATACAGGTGTTAAATCTTATATGCCTGTAATTTCATCGATACGCACACCCTTATAACCAAAACACAGCAAGCTGCTTGGCGGTAGAATTAAGGATGGTGGAAGTACTTCCTCGGACGAGCTCTTTACTAAGAGCTTTACTACTACTATTAGCCTTCATGTTGGCACCCAAATCGGAACACAGTAAACTGCTTGGTGGCAGAAATAGACATGGTGGAAGTACTTCCCCGGACGAGCTCCCACTAAGAGCTCTACTACTATTAGCCTTCATGTTGGCCACCAAATCGGAACACTGCAGTAAACTGCTTGGTGGTAGTAATAGGCATGGTGGAAGTACTTCCCCGGACGAGCTCCCACTTAGAGTTTTACAGGGACTTGCTGTAGTCACCACGTTTCGTGGGCTGATAGCTCGCAGTCTCGAGATATGCTGCCTTCACTTTAGCGCGTTCCATTTAGTTCACTCTGATTTACAAAAATAATAATTTAGAAATTCACGAAATTACTAAATATCGGCTCCCTTATTTTACGAAACTTTAGACATTATTCCGTTTTCAGTGACACCATTATGTAAAACTACGTGAGTCGCAGTCAGACTGTGGTAACCTATTAGGCAGCTAGTTTGTATTGAGATTCTGTTATTCAAACCACAACTCGAGTTAACTGTCTGTCATTACAAATAAATAATGTATATATTACATAAAGGAAAATTTATGAGTTGTACATTGGTTTCCTGGATAAACTAAGTTCAAATCACTAACTAAAATATATAAATATAGAGATAAGGTAGTCTCCTTCTCTCTCTACTACTTACTACTACTTTTTTATTTGTCATTTTTTTCCTACTTGATGGATTATCAAGTAGATAAACTTGATTCACTTGATTTATCACAATATTACCAATGACAAATTCAAGTTTACATCATGTCAATCTCCAAATGGTATTCTTTGAAACTGACATTTCTGACAGGCCCAATTTTAACAATAAGGTTGTAGTTTCAATGTCGTCCCTGCTCCAAAAAATATGATAATATGAGAAAGGTCCTCAGGATGCTGAAATGGTAGAAGAATATATTATTTTTACATGAATATATATTTTATTATTTTATCAGTCTCTGAAGATGGGAGGGGGCTGAGTCATCCACGTCCGTACAGGATACCCCTTGAAACCCTACACGTGGCTCCCGGGTGGTGCGAATCAGATGACATACTGGTGGTAGGCTTTGGCCGAGGTTAGTGACCACCCACCGGACAAAAACGCGGCGCCAAATGACTCTGTCGTGTTCCAGTGACACCAGAGGAAAGAACGGGTGGGTTAAATCTAGCGCAGACCATTTGTAGCGTGCTGGGATTCTACCGTATCGGGTGACTAGTCGCGGAGGGTAGCGGGATCCGAGGCACGGTGCACCGCTGGCCGACCGCAGGTAGTTGGGGGCCCAATTAGTGAGCTAGCCACTCATGAAAGGCTGCCCCGCCAACTGACGAAAAATCCCGGAATGCGCCATCGTGCCGGTCGGCGACCGGATGAGAGGGCCCGATGGACATTCCCGGGGGGGCTCGGGCGTCCCCGCAGTCTCCAGACTAGTCACCTATTAGTGCGTGTGGCTTCTGAGCATGCCCCAGGTGCGTTATGTATCGCCTGCCGTTCGATCCACCTTCCCTCACTCCTTAATATAATGCAGATAAATAATAAGAAAAAGTTTACACAGCGGTTGCACTCCCTCTCATTAAAAGTGCACCTGTCTAATATTCGAGGTTTGCACTCCAATTTCGTGCCAATCCACTTTCATTTCGAGACTGAAAAACCTCACCTCTTATTTCTGTCAGAGACGCAGATTGGATGTCCATCTGACGTGGCGTACCTTAATTACCCAGAGTACACTCTGCAGCACAGCTTCAAGCCACGTGCGGGCGTGTGCTTATATGCCCGAGATGACATCTGTATTCGGCGTCTCAAAAATCTTGAAGATTCCAAGTTTAACACGCTTTGGATTTTGGTGGATACTGGTATGGACCAAATTATCTATGCCTCTGTGTACCGATCGCACAATGGTGACCAGGAGACAACAAGGCTTACCGAATACCTTAGCGACAAGTCTGAAGAGGCCCAACGGATATATCCCTCTGCCCAACTGGTTCTTCTGGGGGACTTTAACGCCCATCACCAGGAGTGGCTATTCCCATACCGGAATACTGACCACGCTGGGAGAGAGATGCGAAAGCTAGCACTGTCGCTAAGTCTCACCCAGCTTGTCAAAGAGGCAACACGGATACCTGACGTTGATGGCCACTCAGCTAATTGTTTAGACCTTCTGCTGACAACTGATCCAGACCGATACTCGGTTTCGGTAGCCCCTTCACTGTCTGGTGAAGTCTGTATCGACCTACTCCCCACTCGACCCTAGCATTAAAGGCACCCGGCGAGTTTGGCGATACAAGTCAGCTGATTGGGATGAGATGCGGCCATTCTTTGCGTCTTATCCTTGGCAGTCAGTATGCTGTTCTTCCGGCGATTCTTCGACTTGTGCGGATGCTGTGACAGACGTGTTGCGACAGGCTATGGAATACTTCATCCCATTTTCTGACGTGCCGCTGTCTGGCAAAGCTCACCCATGGTTTGGAGCTGAATGTTCTATCGCTAAGGCGCTAAAACACGAGGCTTACATAGCATGGGTTGATGCTCGAAACCAAAAGTCGAATGATGTTCGTAAATGGAAGAACGCCTTTAACAAAGCTGCCAAGTCCTGTAAGAAGGCACTACGCAAGGCTCGTTTTGACCACATTCGCAAAATAGGGAATAAACTAGCTTCTTACCCTGCTGGTAGTAAAGTTTTTTGGTCCCTTGCGAAATCGGTCGAATCGAACTTCTGCCGCCCCTCGCTGCCTTGCCTCCAATGCTGAGGCCTGATGGCTCCCTGGCTCACACTGCTGAAGAAAAAGCAAATTTATTTGCTTCTCTTTTTGCGGAATCTTCGCGTCTAGATGCTGGTAACGCAACACCTCTATCTGTCCCTAACAGATGCGAGACGTTCATGTCGGAAATTCGTATTCGGCAGGTAGAGGTTCGCAAAACTCTACTCAATTTTGACGTGAACAAGGCCAGTGGCCCTGATGGTATCCCTGCTATTGTTCTGAAGACTTGTGCGCCTGAATTGACTCCTGTATTGACACGCCTTTTTCGCCTCTCTATTAAGTCGGGTAAAGTACCGAAGTCTTGGAAGTTTGCCAATGTACAGCCTGTTCCCAAAAAGGGCAGTCGTGCCAACTCTGCCAATTACAGACCCATCTCAGTTACTTCCATACTATGCAAGAGTATGGAACGTATACTGAACAATAAGCTCTTGGCATACCTTGAAGACAATGACCTCCTAAGTGACCGGCAATACGGATTTCGCCGAAACCGGTCTACTGGGGATCTTCTTGCGTATGCCACTCATATATGGAGCTTAGCCATAGAGAAAAACGGAGAAGCACTCGCGGTTTCTCTAGACATCTCGAAGGCATTTGATAGGGTTTGGCACGACAGTCTCTTAAGCAAGCTTCCATCATATGGTTTATCCACTGACCTCTGTGTATGGGTATCAGACTTTCTGAGGGACCGGTCACTTCAAGTAGTCGTTGACGGCTGCTCGTCTAACCACTTGGCAATTAATGCCGGGGTTCCTCAGGGTTCAGTTCTCTCTGCGACGCTGTTTTTGCTGCACATTAATGATCTGCTAAAGCCCGAAATCATTGGGTATGCAGACGACAGCACAGTTGTAGAGAGTTACATACCCGACACACGTTCTAGTGGATCTCAGATCCAGTCGCATAGAGAGGCGATGGTTGATCGAATGAACTTGACTTTACAAGCAGTTGCTGATTGGGGAGATGCCAATCTAGTCAAGTTCAATGCTTCGAAAACCCAGGCGTGTTTTTTTCTGCTAAAAGGAGTCAATTTCAACTGACTCCCACTTTCCGAGACGTATCCCTCCCGATTTCCGACAGTCTGGAGCTTTTAGGATTCACCCTTACCCCCAAACTAAACTTTGGCTCGTTTATTGAGTCCAAGGCCAAAACAGCTGCAAAAAAACTAGGCGTATTATCGAAGGTGAGGCAATACTTCACACCGGGACAGCTTTTGAACTTGTACCAAGCGCAAGTCCGGTCGTGTATGGAGTATTGTTCACATCTTTGGGATGGCTCTGCCAAATATCAGCTTGAGGCCTTGGAAATCATTGAGAGACGAGCCAAAAGACTTATAGGCGACGATGCATTAGTCAAGTCTAAGCTACATAGTCTTGAGCATCGTCGTAAGGTAGCCAGTCTGTCGGTATTCTACAGGATACATTTCGGTGAGTGTGCCTTGGAGCTCCACAACTTAATTCCCCCATCTCCGTTCTATCATCGGACCACCAGACGTACGGAGACGAGTCACCCATTCATGGTTGACACCCCTTCCACCCGCACCAAGCGCTTTGCCTCAACTTTTATTATGCGTACAGCAAAGGAATGGAACTCGTTGCCGTCGTCTGTTTTTCCGATCACGTATAATTTAGATGTCTTCAAGAGAAGAGTGAATAGGTATCTTCTAGGTAAACGTGCTACATCGTAGACTGCGTCATCACTTAACATCAGGTGAGATTGCGGTCAAACGTTTACCTATAGCATGTACTTTGTTATTATTTACTAACGAAACGCGCGACATCGTCCGCGTAAAGTTACTTTTATACTAATTCAACCCGTTTAGGGGTTGAATTTCTAAAATCTCTTTCATAGTACACCTCTACGCATCATATACCCTGATTTCAGGTATCTATAACCAGTGGTTTAGGCTGTGTGTTATGTATTTAAGTCAGTTTTCTTATAATTGGTATACATGGATTATATTTGCAAATGTTTGAGAATAGCCTAGTCTGGTTTTCATCTTGATACTTCACTCTGCATTTACTGCAGTCCAGCCATAAACTATTATGTTCAAGCCGCTAAGGTAACATTTTGTGGTTACCGTTTACGTAATTTCAAACGGACGATGATAGCGTGGCGGAAGCCTTCTTATGGTAATATTGTACCATGCCCGCTCTCATTGCAATGTTCTGATAAAGGCACTAACGGCATTAACTTTTGCCTAAGACTTACTTTTTCAAATTCAATTTTTCGTTCTGTGTCAGGTTGTCATATTGTATTTTAAGTAGGTATGTATTTACAAAAAATGTATGCTTAAGTAAGTACTTATTCTATCAGTCATTGGGTCCCTTCATTACAAGCTTTGCTCCGTTTGGGGCTAGATGATGTTGTGCCCACAAATATTTAATTATTTATTTAACTCCAGTAGGTGTTGCGTGATATGCTTCTCAAGTGCAACCGCGGCCAGCCAGCGGGGTTGAAGTTTGTATAAAAATAACTTCACTTGCTTTTAGCTAGTCGCAATATTATATAACAGAGATGGCCGACAATTTTGTAATTTTTTAAGTTACAGTAAAATCATGCCCAAAACTATTTGATTAAACGTACAATACCGTTTAAATGCAATTAAATAATTATACTTTACTGCGCTATGTAACCTTTGAAGACAACTCTCTCTGCCTACCTCCAGCTATTGCAATGTCAACGAAAGTTTATTATACAATGCTTATTTTGTGCACTCGTCATATTCAGGGTGTCTATATATTCCGAAAAACGATAAATGAACTTTTGTATCGTAACTCAAAACGATGATTTATGAATATTCGTTTTCAGATAAGACACCCATTGTTGATTTAAATTACGCTTTTTACTAAGTACATGCATTATGAATATATATACGGTACATATACCAAAATATTTTTTTTACAACTGTTGTCTGTCTGTCTGTCTGTTTGTTCTGGCTAACCTCTGGAATGGCTGGACCGATTTTGACGGGACTTTCACTGGCAGATGATATAATAAGGAGTAACTTAGGCTACTTTTATGTTAGAAAAATTCTAAAATGTCCAAGTATCATTGATACTACTATTGTACTACTTATTTGTAGTGTTGTTTATTGATAGTTTGATTGATTGATTAGGGGTATCATTGATCGAAGGTTCTGTTAGTCGTCTGTTACGACATCAACAAAATGTGATGGCGGGGCCACTCCATAGGTATTATTAACTTTTGTTAAAATATCGATGGTAATCAAATTACACAGGTTAAAAATATCTTAAAACTACACATTGCCTATTCATAGGTGTTCGAACCTCGAGTAGGGAGTTATGTAGTTATGTACATACTTCTATTAATCGTTAAATATCAAATAGTACTTAATCAGTGATTTATAGTTCCCATTGATCGACGCAAATAATCTGCTTCATTCACGCATTCAAACAAACCGGTCGAGTTTCGAGTCCAATTACAGAAATTTGACTGGCTGGTAGTTAAGTAAATTTTCATCATCTGCATAGCCATTAATATCTATACTTGTGCGCTAAACAACTATAGTTGCCAGCTGACTGTCGAAATGATGCCGAACATAATTTCTCAAATTGAGTTCGACGAAAGGTGATTTCGACACTTGTGTTAGTGCTTAGAACTCGACACGACAAATCGTGCCAGCAATTGTTTAAACAGCCCGCTCATAACCTACAACTCTGCCATAATCAGAATGAATCTTGTCAAAACCACGACGGTCGACGCATAAAATGACGTAGCGCATAGTACACTGCATGCTCCCGCGTGTGCTTGCTTTTATTTATCTCTATGGCGAAATCGACTGCTATCATTTTAAATGAACGAACAAAGAAGGCCTAATTTTCGTGATTTTTTTGAAGCTAAGACGAGATTCAGAACAATCATTTGATTGTCAAATTTGGGCCTGTCTGAAATGTCAGTTTTAAAGAATACCATTTGGAGGTTGACACGATCGAAACTTGAATTTGACGATATTTCGTTACGGGAATCGGGCCTCTGATATCCGATAGATTTTGCCATCACTATCACATCTATTCATAACAATTACTTATATTTGCAGCACAACACGTCAGCGGTCAGGTTTTATAAAGCTCGAGGGGATTAATATTTCAAAACTTGTAACCTTCAAACATCAGATTAGGTATCTAAACTTTTACATTTGAGACCGTAGACGACGTTGACTGAATGGACTGATATAAACATAACTCACATTAAGGTGACATTGTGTGATCGGCCTGCGCTTGCTTGTGTGAACTTCTTTGTATATAACTTACCTAACTTCTTAAGGACTTACCAACTTATTTTATTTACACTATGCAATGTGTATTTTATTTTACTACACTAGATAAAATAACATGATATTTTAACTTATTCAACGGTCTATAGAAATTAAAAGTACTCTATAAACTTAAAGAACGTAATATTAAAGCTTTTCACCATTTAACCCATTAGCTGTCGCTGTACCTGAGCGGGTACACCTGATTGTTATTTTTTTAATAGAAAATAGTTACTTTCAGCAGATATTTTTCGTTACATTATAAAACATAGCAACAATTGCCATACAAAAAGAAAAAAAAATTGAGAGTAGACATATTTTTTTATCCACTTTTTGTTATCAGAAGTTTGACTACGGAAGGTGTGCAGAGGTGAGTGCATTTTCAACTAAATATTTAATTTTCAATGAAAGTAAATGGCATATTTAGTAATAAAATAGTTAGAATACAGTTTTACGGTGATATTGTGTAATAAATTTGACTGCTATTACTTGTTATGACTGAATTATTACGTTGTAAATGATACCGTACCCAATCAGGTACAGTGGCCATATCCCTGTATAAAATTTCCATGTTTTTCAGATTCCTAATTATGAGTGGAAATCGCTTTAGTATAATTGCAAACGACTACAAAGGACTTTAAGATGGCCTAGATGCTGTTATGCAGGATAGTAATGATGATGCCGAGTATGACTTAGCCATAATACCTCCTGATACTGACGTAGTCACGAAAGAAGAAGATGCTGGTGACCAGGTTATTACTGCCAGACCTATGCCCCAAGATGTTCCAGGTAGTGTGGAAGTATTTACGAACGACAAAAGTGACCATGCTAGCAGTGATGATGAATCGTTGGCTGCAAAGCGCGTTTGCTTTCTATCGCAACAGCAAACTCCGGTGTGGCGTAAATATTCTCCGATGTAGGTACAGCTGGAATTTTTAAGGTACTACTGAAGTACAAGACAAGCTAAATGCAGCAATAGCTCAAGAAACTCACCCCATTGCCAATATTTAGAAAAGAAGAAGAAACTCGTGCCCCATTCGACCACAAGTTTGATATAAATAACGAAATGTTGCTGGAGTGGAGAAGTGGAAAGAACAGCGTGTGCACCATGGTTACAAATTTTGATTCCATTGAGCCGATGAGGGTGGTAACACGACGGTGCCCAAAAAACGAGAGAGGACTGATGTTTACATTTCGCATTTATTCCAGACTTGACCAGTCGAATTCGCTCGATAGAATTGCGATTCATGCAAAAAGTGGTGGTGAGTTCTTTTCATTTACATGGTGGACATGGCTATTGCAAACGATTGGTGTTTACATGTTCTAAGCAGAGAGGGAATGGATCAACTGATGTTTCGATGTAGCGTCGGTAGGTTCTATCTACGTCAAGAGATCCAGAAAAAGACAAGAGCTTCTTCAAACCTGGTGCCAGGTTTGCCTCAAGATGGGTCAGGACACTATCCAAGAAAACTGGAGAAACCACTGCAATGTGTTATGTGCTATGCTAGAGTTCGCTGGCAGTGCGAAATATTTCTTAAAACGATTTGCACTGAAAAGCCGTGCTTGAAAAATTTCACCTATAAGTGGCCGTTGTACCCAAATGAGTACACCCCCCTCACTCCCTGAAAAGTTGTCAAAAATTTTTTTTTCTGTAAGAATTGTTATGTTTGGCCCTATTGTGATATAGAATTAAAGTATTTGTGGTAAAATTACTTCTGGTTTTTATTTGGCCACTAATGGGTTAAAGCTATTTTAGACGCAAGGCTGTTCGACCGCCGACAATCAACGAGGAGCAAGTTAAGTTAAAAACTAATGCGGCAGCTGTTTAAAGAACAGTTAAGTTCTGTTTAGTCAGTGGCTTAACCCTAAATAGCGTTTATGTGTAATAAATTCCCTAAGTAGCGATTTAAGCATCTCTTAAATAGCGTTTATAAGTGAGCATTTAACTAATTAACACGAATTATCTGCGCTGTGTTTTGATGAATCTCGTCTCTTGTAGACGACCGTGGAAGTGCAACTAGATGACATTCTTGAGCCAAAAGTTGCATACATCTTTTGGAAGGTTATAGAAGTGTTGTTCTAAGCAGGGAATACTACCACAGCTTCTAAGCCGGAACTATCACCGGTGCTCATAATTTTTTTTCATGCTATACTACTGAAGGAACAAGCATATGATCCACTTGTGTCCGCCAACCTACCTGAGGCTGGTATTAAGCCTTTAATTTCATACTTAATACATTTTGTTATATAATCTAGTAAAGTTTTTTTTTAACAATGACTCAAACACTAGCTTATTGATACCTACTACATACACATACAACGAACCGTTATACCTAGCATAGTTTAAGTATATTTTATAAGTGATTAAATAAATTTATTATGTTTATACATTTACCAGCTCTGAAGTAAAACTAATCATTTTGAATTTGATTTGAAATACTCGTTTATAAAACTAGTTTATTAATGACATAACACCTATCAGTGTTCAAAATGCAATTATAGAGACCGTTACATCTGCAAAGTCAACGCACTGTGAAATGACCTTCGGGATGGTTAAACTGTTCTTTAATTGCTTATTTTACTTGTCCATAACAATCATAAGAATCTTCGTCCTGATCTGACTGACTGACATATAGACAACACGCAGTCTAAACCACTGGTCGCAGACTTGATATTTTCGATGTATTTTCGTCGTGGTGCGTGAAGGTGTACTAAGAAAGGAATTCTCGAATTTCAACCCCTAAATGGATATAGCTGGGTTGAAGTTAGTGTGAAAATTTCACGCAGACGAAGTCGCGCGCGTTTCGCTAGTATTGTATAAACATCTACCGCATATATAAGTGCTGGTGATTTGCGCTTGACCACCACCAGTAGTCTGAAAAGAACTAACGAGATATAGTATACATATTATAGCTTTTCGTGATACTCAACCGCAACCTCAAGAAAAGAGAATTGGTTTAGCTCCCAAACAGGTATCATTCTAAGCACACTTCCTGCGGTAAGTGATTTCATTTCTGTCTTTTATGTATAGTAAAAACCGCAAGTTAGAAAACAGAGTTATTTTAAGGTAGTATGTTAAAAAAACCTACAGCATGCACATAAGATGAATAAATGGAATTGGTCAAACGTCCATTTCTCGTAACGCAATATCGTCAAATTCAAGTTTCGATTGTGATAATCTCCAAATTGTATTCTTCGAAAGTGACATTTAGGACAGGCCCAATTTTGACAAAAAAAATCTAGTTTCAATCTCGTCTCAGCTCCAAAAAGATACCAGAATTGGACCTCAGTTGGAACGTAATGTCAAACGGAAAACGCACTCAATAAAAAAAAATTACTTACTAAAGAACCATATTTTATGGTTGAAAATATGGCCAAAGTTCAGTTTATAAAGTATATCAAACAAGCCTGACTGTGCGTGTGCCCTTGACCTGCAGTTCGAGGTCGATTTCTTTTGAATTTATCACAACAGCGGGATGATATTTATATCTATTGCAAATCTGTAGTGTATCCATGTAGTATTGTTCCGTACGTAAACAAGATGAATTATTATTGCGAAAATGGTTTTTGTATGCCTTCGCTGCATGTCTCGGTCACGTTCATTTTTAACTTTATGTGTACCGTCTCTAATAGTCTGTCAATCAACACTTTTATAATTTAAGTGTTTACGAAATAAATAATTGGAATTACCGAGACAATTGCTGCATATTATTCATAGAAGGTGCCTGCCCTACCAACAACGAGCAAGACTTTTTCGTCTAAAAAACAAAATATTTTGATATTATAAGCCCCGAGCGTAGGTGTAAGCATAATTTATATAAGCAGACTTCTTAATGGTTTTAGAATTAATGGCTCCACGGAATCAGTCGATGATATCAGATTTTCTTCGGATTAAAAATGGATACATAGACAGTGTCACCAAATTTACGTACTTTTATTTACGTGCGTTGCTAAGATGTGTGATTTAGAGGGGACAATTTTTTTGGTATTTCTTAGTTTTATAGTGCTCACCTCCACTATAAAATTCACAAATATCTTAAGTATATCTTTATTATGATGATAAAGTACTTACCTGTTTCATCATCATCTGCTGGACGTAGGCCTCCTCCATACATTTACAGGAAGAACGAACTACTAGGTATCCCGCGATCTTTACAATGTCGTCGGTCCGTTGTCATCGAATATACTGTAAATAATGTTTTTATTATTGATATTTTTGACTGTTTTTCGCACCAAAAATGATGGTGTTGCTAATTTTCAATCATTTTAATCTAATCTAATCATTATTTTGCATTACTGAAATTTCTTGAACTTTTGATGTCTCAGTAAATCGCAAAGACATCGCGGTATCTCAGTTCGGGGTAAACTTCTACTTCTAGTAGCCTCAAGTCTGATTTACTAGCGCTGATTATGATATGACTGCATTGGACAGTAGCTGCCCTGGCACTTAAACTGTTGGGCTATTTGCCCTTCATAAAGTTGTATTAGTTCCGACAACATTCACAGTGCTTAAGTCTATTAACGTAAGTGCAGTAACAATATTGTGTACAATATCCGCTTCTGAATGTAGGCTAGGTAAGTTATAATGTGAGCAAAACGAAGATATTTTTTTTGCGTTGTTGCGTGCTCGTTATGTGCGTGACAAAAGTTTTATAGAGTCATCTACAAACGCTGTCTCTTTTGATCATTGTGTGATCCGAGTCTGTTTTAAATTAGTTTATTTGTTATCTGGAAATAGAAATTTGAGATAAATCACTCTCTCTTTTATTTCATTAGTAAAAAGTTTCGAACTAATCAGCGAGTACACAAACGTTCGCTTTGTTAGCGCCTCACTGCCGAGATATTCGTGCATTGTAGCCATTACGCTGATTGATCCGGATAAAATTATTACTACCACGGTCGCCATTGTTTTGCATCGAACACGGTGAAATACCAGTGTAAATATTTTGAACCTTATCGCCGGGTACCGTGAAGGTGGTAATGAAGTGCTAATCGACTTTTGTGTTTGTCTGTACTCTACGAGCTCGGTCATAGCTTGTGACGGAGCAGCTAGATCAATGACTATAATAATACAACACACCCAACGATACTTTACGTAATGATGATAATCTAGTGTTAACATTATAGTTTTCGCAACATTTGGTAAATAAATAACTACTTTTTAAAACAATAGTAGGTACCTACCTCAAATTTTACATATATACGCTTATAGGTATAGCACAGGTGCAAAATTTGGGCCTATTTACGATGGTATCTTCCAGTAAGCTTGTACAATTCACATAATAATATGCGCCAAAGCAGAATTTTACTGTTTCATTTTCCGAATGCTGATACTCTGTACACTTGAGAGTAGGTTGTATTAGTAGGTTAAGAGATAGAGGTGCAATATACCGAGTTGATGTGACGTTATCAGCTGCTCTCGTTATAATCTGTGGCCGACCTCGCTGCCGACTGAGATAGATACGATAACAATGCAATTGTTGAAAACTTAAATTATGTTCGCTGAGATACGCCAAGGAAGGTTATTTCGATTGTATCGCTATTTGAAAATTGTTAGGTCTGCTTATTTCTACAGCTTATCTGTCATTAGCGATTATATTTATCTAAAGTATTATTATGTTATTCCCATGGCATTATCTTAACAATATAGTTACTATATCTTAGTATTATGCTTTAAAAGGCACAATACACATTTTTTCATTGAATGGAGTTGCAAAAATTCTTTATAAAATGCTATAATACAGCCTTTTATAGAAAAGATTAAATTATTCTCACTCCTTCCTTTTACTTTAAAATAAACAATATCAAGGTTAGGCTTGGCCATCCAGTAAAACATAGCTATTGATGTCGAAAATCAAAGTTGAAAAAATCTAAAAATTATAATTTACTAGCTGGGTAGTTAGGTCAGATAGGTACCTACTTAGGTGTCTACTTCATAAAAAAGCACAATGAAATTTGCGTTAGAGTTATACTTGTTTTATTAGATTCGTCTCGCTCTACCTCTATTGCACAGTTTTGTCCAAAATACAAGTTACCCGATAAGGTATCGAGCCAATACAATTTATGTGTTTGTTTCTGTTTGGTCCAATGACCTTGTGCCGTGAGCTACGCCTTGATTTTAATACCTGCAACTAAATATACCTAAAATGTTTAATAAAATAAGTAGGTTCCTTCTTGTAAATTAAAACAAGAGGATACTCATCCAAAATAAACCTATATGAAACTGCAACTAAATAACTGACTCGATGCAAAATTCAATTCTCGAAAACGTTCCCCGACGCCAACCTTTTTTAAAATTTGTTTTTTTCTATACATTCTACTATGCCTACTCCATAATAGCCACAGTCCCGTAAATCTCAGTATAAGCTTAAGGTCTATATTCTATATATTAATATCTATATATTATATAGGGTATGCAGCGTCATGGACACTGACGCTGTATTATATAAAATAGTTGCTTACCAATCCTTATATTATTATACTGTGCTACGGCTGGCTGTAACAAGACATCCTTAATTTATCTCAATACTGGTCCAAGCCAATAGTTCATACTTTTAAGGGACAAGGGTAAGGTTACCGATTTGCGTTACCTAAATACGAGTAATAAACGTGACATTAGTAAATCTGTAAATTTTATAGATAATACATAACAAATTTTTGTTTTTTGTCCGCAACGCAATTGAAATATCGCAACGTGGGTTACCTAAACTGGGCGCTGGCTACCACCGACGTTTCTTTTCAACAGTGGAGTAGGTACGGCATGCGGCCTGCGTAACCGACACCAAAACGAAAACTTACTGACCACTGATGGATTGACGGTGGTTTTCTCGAACAAACTACTTAAATGTAGCAAGTAGGTACTACTTACAAGTCTTACAACATGTGTTTGCCTACTGCAACAGGTACTGCTACTTCAAGGTGGGCAGAAAACTTTATAAACACTTTGAATTAAAAATTTAAATATAGGTAGGGTATAGGTAGGGCTATGCACGGTACTCTTTGCAATGTATTCAAAAGTGTTCACTCATAAAACTAGCCTGGTTAAAAGCTCAGAAGCACGAAATATCATCAAATTCAAGATTCGATCGTGTCAATATCCAAATGGTATTCTTCAAAAAAAACAATCCAGTTTTGAAAATCAAATTCTAGTCTAAATCTATTTACAGCTCTAAAAAAATACAAGCTAAGATATTGCCCAAATATTGTCCAGACCAGAATAAAAAAGGTGAAAAATGCGCGAAGCGAGCGCGTTGAAATCTTTTGTGCTTTGACAAAAGTCAGAGGCCAGAGGGTTGAGAACCCAGAATTATGATTGTTAAAACGGGGCCTGTCTAAAATGTCAGTTTAAAATAATGTTAGTAAGTTTCTAGATTGACACAATTAAAACTTGAATTCCATGAACCTGTAATCTCATATAACATTGTACTTAAAATTACATTTACAGTTCATTTTGGATAGTTCCAATTACGCTGTTCAAAATATTTGCAAAAATATTTATTTGCGGAGTCGAGCCAAGTTCTCTACATAAGTCTTGGAATGTAGCATAAAATACAATTTCTTTAATCGATTATACGTCAATGCTCACTAACCAAAGAAGCGTTCGTTTAATTCAAAGCCAGTTAAACCGTAAATAGTAATCATTACTTCAAACATTAGTGATCGTAAGGTTACAGGTTGACACTCAGACGCCTACTCAAGTCTACAGTCTCTTTTAAACTTTCTCACGATGGCTGTTAATAAATACCGCTCATATCTGATACTGTATTAATGACTTATAAACACCAGAAATAACTGAATTAAATTAATTTTTATGATCGATTTATATCAGTTTTGCAGGAGCCGTGTGCCACGAGTCAATAAAATTGTGCAATACGATTAGCTAATTACAAAGTAGGGAGTGCCGTGAACAGAAATTGTGTTATCTATTACATAAAACAAAAGTATTACCACTACCAGGTAGGTGCCTCTGCTTCTTCCTGTGCATAAAAAAATCATGTTTAGACAGGCATGCATTCACTATGCAACATATCACCCAATTTTTATGCGGTATGTCTTAATGATATCTCTCGATGATATAAAAAAATTCGCTGGGCAGGCTTAGAAAATTCGCTGGCAGAACTCTGGAAGGACTTGGAGGTGATCTTTATCCGCAAGGGACTAGTCCTTAAAAAATAGTTAAGTATACATATTTTTTGTTATATGTATTTAAAAAATAGTATTCCTATGTAAATTGGAGAGTGTAAGAGGAAATAAAAAAAGGCCAAATTATTATTACATTATATCTTAATGACTTTGTGAAACAATAGTAACACTGCATGGAGTAAGGACACATAAAATATACTACAAAATAAATGCAATGACAATAAAATGTAACCAAACTACTCAAAGTAATACCTTTGGTTTAGTTTTCATTCGGCAACACTGCTGCTCGTTATTCTTGTCATTGTCGCTTTCATGTTAACAAACAAAGATCGGTTTATAGTACTTGATTAGGTACCTAGTAGGTAAGGAAGGGCCTGCCCATTCAACTGTGAGTACGCAACGGTCTTAGCGTAACCTTTCGAAATCTCAGCTCGATCACACTGTATGTGACGCAATCGCGCCGGGTACTCTGAATTACACGTGCTTCTTGACGATACTACTGACTAATCGTAGGTAAGTAGATACCAAATTGTGAGTACTATCATCTATCATCAGTGGTAATACGGACTGTGACTATAGGCTCTCAAATACATAATCATAATAACTAATTATGGGCCATGCATAAAACCAAAAAATACGGGTTATTTCAGCTCGTCCTCACACTTCGTCCCCTGTCCTTATTTTAATTATTTTAGTGTTGTAATTATTTTAGGTATCCATCATTCAAAACACAAAACCTTTTAGCTATGTATTAAACGGTATTTTACATATTTTAAAAACACGAAAGAAAACAAAGATGACTGTAACTTTTTTTCTTAGATAAAATTCTGAACTTCTGAAATAAAATTTCAATCTTCTGTTCATGATCAACGGTCCAATATTTTGTAAGCTATCAAAACATCAGTAACTTGGAGCACGCTATACCTAGTATCTCAGTCAGCCGGAGCGTTAAGTGAGAAAGCGCGTCTACTGCACTGCGGCACCCTAACGTACCGAATCAATAAACACCTAGTGGCATCACATGCTACGAGTTCTAAGATTAGGTCTTGATATTTTATATAGTAGTACTATAGAACTTAAAACCATTACTAAAGTAATTACTTTGAAATTTATAAGCGTTACCTAGTACAGGGTTAAGTGACACTGAGTATCAGGTCCGCATGTAAAAACATCCAACGTTTCCAGATCATATAAAAATGCCTGTTTAATTTTTAAAGGGGTGCAGTCAGAGGGTTGAAGTTTGTATAAAAATAGCATATACGCGAACGAAGTTTCACGCAATTCCAATAGTCGACTATAAAATAACCAGACATTTTGCCTATTTCAGTACATAACGAATCCCATAATTTATTGAATAAATAACAAGATAGCTTGTTATCATGAAATGAATAATGGCTTGCATTGATTTCGCAAATGCACACTTTCAAACTCAGAGGGCTGACTACAGTAAGGGCGTGTTTATGTGGCGCGAAAGATTTTGCGTGTCTGTATATCGTCTCTAAATTATAGGTAAACGTTAAAAGCCCTGTCAACAAACGCGCGGCCGCGCTGTTCTTACCTAGAATAGAGACGATATCCGGTACATAATGATTTTACATATTTTATACACACTTTTACGACCATAAAATAATAACCGATCTGATATATGTAAGAAATAAAAGTAAATAATTATAAATAAGGCTCTATAAAAATTAAAAGTTTCAGTTCCGGTGTTTAGTGATCAAAAACGGGCGTATTCTGAGAACTGCATAAAAATTAATTCAGCAAAACTAGAAAGGGAATGAACATGCACCAAGTACCTATCGTAAGCGAGCAGCTTTGGTGTGTAAAAAAAATTAAAAGAAAGAATAAATAAAATTAAAAGAACTAGCTAACGACTACATGGCCCTCAGGCACGGTAAATTATATGTCCGTGGCTTGTTTACGTGATACCTAAAAACTTGTACCTAACTAAATCGGTCCACGTAAATACGGTACGGTGGCGGCGTTGGCAACCGCGTGCCTAATTCGCAAACATTGAAATATAATAATTTCACATCATATATTATAGCACAGGCTTTAAAACAATGCAACCGTTTCACATTTTGTTGTTTATGTGATATAATAATATGAGCACACGTTCATCCGTAAAAGCGTTGCGTCAATATTCGACACTTGCTTTCATAACATTTTAGGTACATACAATAGAATAAATAGAGTTGAACGTGCTCCGCGTTTTGAGATGACAGTTCGAACACGACGGCCGCACATTGCTTACTTACACTTCTGCGCGTCGTCTTCTTTATTTTATAGTTTTTATCATCTTCACACTCCCAGGATGGCAAACCCAACGAAACTCAACCTAAAACACTAGGCATACAATACAAACCTACCTAATAAGCTTAGGTGTACTAAATATATATAGGTCATCTCTTGTCTAGCCAAACACAGTGAAAGTTTCTGGTTTCTGAATAGAGTACCTAATAATCTATCTATACTAATTATAAAAACCTTTATCCTAACTGACTGGCTGATATACGAGTATAATAGACAGCGCACAACCTAAACCACTGATCGTGATCTAAACATTTACAGGGCTTATTTGTCTTGACGTAGTGTAGGGATGTACTGAGAAAGGAATTCCTAAAATTTTGCCACTTAAGGTTAAACAAGTCGGTACGTTGTCCATACAAATTCTGTAAGTGTTTAATGTCTACTATTTATTAACGTGCGTCCGAAATTAAGTTTGATACTGAATTATCTTGCCGTTATCTAGGTACGTTACCCTATATGCTAAATCAGATTACCTTGAAAGCTACAAGCGTTACAAGATTTAGTACTATATAAACACTAACAGCGTTTGTATGGACAACGTATCGACTTGTTTAACCTTAAGGGGGGCAGTGGGGTGATGTTTGTATGAAAACATTTTCACGCGGGCGAAGTCTCGCCGATTTCTACTAGACTTCCATAAACTAGTGAAGCATATTAGAGAACTGTATAAATTCACATAGGTTTAAGACGTTTCAAGATATTCCTTGCGGATATTACTGAATAAATCCTTTTTGACTTTGATATCCCTTTCGATCTCTTAGTACCAAGTACCATCTCGTGATTCTTCGAGGATGTGTAAGTGGGTAGTCAGAGGTATGTTCAGATAGTACATACCCACATTTTGCAGTAGTTAGTATTCCAAACGTGACAAGTTGCAAGCCCATCGCCGCTGATAGAATACTTACTGGTTTCCTCACGATGTTTTCCTTCACCGTTTGAGAGCACAAGCATTACGCACATAAATTTTTCAAATTAAAAAATCCATTGGTGCACGAACGGATTTGAACCCACGATCTTAGAATCAGAAGGCGGGGTCACTACCACTAGACCACCGGTGCTTCTTCTTAGTTCTTTAAAGGAGTTTTAGAGACAGTTGCATATTCATTATAATAGGAGTCAAATGTTTCGTCGAAAGAACCTTGTAACTAACTACATTAACATTAATAACTCATCGCATCTACTGATTGATATTGCCCCACGATTGAATAATTTAACAATTTATTGTAACCAAAGTTTATGACAAAAAAATATATTCGTCAGAAACAGAACCATGGCAGGTAGTTATTAGAGTTGAAAATATATAGTTTTGTAGCTTAGTAATTTGTAATTAGTTTTATATCCTGTTACACTTACTTTAGAATGAAAAAGAGAACCGGTTTATTTTAAACGAACATTCAACAGATCATAAAGTTAGGTCTTTACAGTAGATATTTTAGCAACGGCGATCGGCTTGCAACCTATCACGTATGGATCAACTACTGCGAAATGTGGGTATGCATACCAAGAGATTACTCTTGGTTTATACATCCTCAAAAGTACTCGAGTAGGTCTTAAGAGATCTGAGGGGATATCTACCGTGACGAGGGATTAAAGTTGTGAAGCTAAGCATTTTTTTTTTAATTTACGCCCATACGATCGTACCTATGTCACACAGTAAAAAGTCTATTATTAAAATTGCTATGTTGTGAAATAATCTATACCAATTGATATAATACATACACTCGTATACCAATTGTAATAATATTTGTCTTGACTGACTAAGTAGAGACTTGAAATTTTCAGAGTATATTTGTCTTGGTACGTAGAGCTGTACTAAGAAAGGAATTCTCGAAATTCAATCTCTAAACGTGTATACAGCGGGGGTTGAAGTTTGTATGAAAATATAGGTTCACGCGTACAAAGTCGCGCACGTTTCGCTAGTAGCTAAGCGTTATAAGCTAAAGCCGTGACTTTTCGGTCTGTTTCGTTTAATTCTAATTTGCCACAACTCACTATATATCTTACTAGCGGCCGCTCGCAGCTTCGCCCGCGTAGCAGTTTTTTCCGTTCCCGTTATTTTTTCGGGATAAAAAATAGCCTATATGTTAATCCAGGTTACAATCTATATCTATTCCAAGTTTCATACAAATCGGTCCACTGGTTATTGAATTTGAACCATATTGAATAAATGAATAACTCCTACCGTGTGCACCAAGAGGTCCAATTCTCGCATCGAAATATCGTCAAACTCAAGTTTCAAGAACAAGAATTGTTACCAAAATGTTGATCTTTAAAATACATCCGAATTTGATTATACAATAGTTATGTGAAATTAAATTGATGTACATTAGATTTATAAACTAGGTACTTAAAATACATACAACGTCAATTCGCACAAGTTGCCACTATAGTCCCTATAAGTATGTTATATTATATATACAAGATAATTTTTTTTTTTTTTTTTAATTTCAATTTTAAATTTATTCACATAAAATAGCATAACAAAACTAATTCTAAAATCGAGCAAACGAAGGGAGGTAAAGTAAAATTGTCAAGTATTTAGTAGATGCCTACGAACAAACCGTTTCGTAACTTTCTGATTTAGACCGATATGGTTGCAATTATCGACGAATCGAGCTTTGTGTTTGACTATCTACGTGACTGTCTAAATTGCTAAAGCTTATAGAATTGCATAGAACATTGTATAAGATACTGTTTGTCAACTAAATTTGGATGTCTGAAACACAAACCTTGCATTTATTTGCTGTGCTTTTTTTATACCAAGTAGAGTCGACTCAAGATTTTTTTAGGATGTCTGATTGGGGTAGTCAGAGGTACGTCCAAATATGACATTTACACATACCCACATTTTGTAGTCGATATTCAATACGTGACAAGTGCAAGCCCATCGCTGCTAGAATGCTAACTGATTTCCTCACGATGTTTTCCTTCACCGTTTGAGAGCACTAGCATCGCGCACAAAAATAGAAAAATCAATTTGTTCATGACTGGATTCGAACCCAGGACCTCAGGAACAGAAAGCAGGGTCACTCCCACTAGACCACCGGTGCTCTTTTGCATCTTTTTTATGAATTGATTACATTTGAAAATTATTTAATCCAGTTTTAATTAGGTGTTCGATTAAACTTCGAATCCAAACAAAAACATCAATAATTTTAATTACTCTTGGAACAAAGAACATAATTTCTGTTCTCCGTCGTGGAATAATCAATGATACCTAATATTATTCATGAGCTATAATTACCAATCGGAAGCAACCTTCGGACCGTCAATTGTTTGGTATAATCAGCTGAGCATCTACTGTAAGTCACGAACGATCCTGTTCCCATCAAGAAGCATTCATTGTCGGAGCTTCTCCTCACGATCCTATTATTTTGAACAAGGCAGGTGCCAATCTGAAACATTATTTCAACCCAGTGAATCCAACAATTGGAGCACGACCACGACTTGGAGACTGCAGTGCCTAACCGCAGCTTCAAACAACGCAGGGCTCTACATATTTGTAGCTACGGATCGCGCCCGGGACACAGCACTGCTGTCATCTGCCTGAAAAGTATAAAAAACAGCTGATCATACTGGTTCTATCTAGGAGAGGCGATGAGTCTACGGAATCTCGGTCTAAGGAATCTCTCTTAAGGTGACACTCGTTGCCGACTCGAATCGAACTTGTCGACGGGTAAGGCTAACATGCATGCTATCTTACTGTACATTATCTGAGAAAAGGTAGGATTGAAATTAATATTGAACAGTTAAGTAACGATATAAATAACAACGTGACAATTCAATATCATGCACTTTGTCAAACAGTGGAGTAGGTAATCACTCCACAACGTTTAAATGGAAAAATTGTTGACACAATAAAAGGATATGTGTATTGTATATAATATCTAGACGCGTCCTTCACTCTGCGGCTTACACAGCATCAAAGGTCTTGATTTTTAAGAAACCGGAGAGTATGGTCTCCTTTTTATCCCTACAATCAATTGTAGGTAGGTATGCCAACCAAGTGTATGTTTAGCGCATTTTTATGCAACCAAACGCCAAAATTGTATAGTGTAATTTATGAAATAATGGAATGAAGTTCGAATTCAACTAAGAATGTAGTCTTTATTATAATATTAATAATAACGCTGGACAGTCCACACATCATCATCTAGCCTCAACTCAAGCTTAGCAGTGTAATGGGTACTAGATGACGGATATACTCAATACAATACATTACAAACATATACATTTTTTATCATACATAGAAAACACCCAGAACACCTGGAATAAATATTTGCTGATCGTACAAACATTTATCCCAAGGCGGGAATCGAACCCGCAACCTCCTGCGTCGCAGGCGGATATTCTCCCGCCGCGCCACATCGGTCGTCAAATGTTATTATGAAAAGCAAACGCAGCAACACAATGACAATAGTCAATAATGTAGCTTGACCAAGTTTTGCAAAACTTTTTAGTACCCAATTACTTCTTAAAACCAACTTGATAAGTCATTGTAAAACTTTTGTTAGCATGTACCAAATTATTAAACTTACGAACAACACGCGATAGCAATTTCATTATAAGATCGGTCTAAGACGTGATTACCTCTTTGGAATATATAAGCTTGAAACCAAGAGTGAGCAAATCTAATTCATGCTAGCGCCATGTTGCGTAAAATGTAGCATATTTACCGTAAAGCGTTTCAAAGTGATTCTATGTTTACATACGAGATTGGGCAAAAAATACTTTTGTCTGTCTAAAGAACAGAAGCACCAAAAACCTTTACCTAATATTTTGCTAAAGAAGATGTGTTTAACCAATCAAACTACAATATAATAATAATAATAATAATGTTGGACAATCCAGACAGCATCATCTAGCCCCAAGCTAAGCAGAGCTTGTGTTATGGGTACTAGATGACTGATATATTTAATATAATACATTACATACATAGATATTTTTTATTATACATAGAAAACACCCAGAACACCAGGATTAAATATTTGCAGATCGTACAAACATTTATCCAATCGAACCCGCAACCTCCTGCGTCGCAGGCGGACATTCGCCCACCGTGCCACATCGGTCGTCAATAGGTATCATATAGGTACTTCCAGATCATATAGGGCTTCTTATGCTAACTATTGTCGAACAGGCAGAAAATTTAGAGTATCCAGAACTTAGCGTACTTGACCGACTCAGTTTTGCACTGTAGTTAATTTACTGGAAATGTTATTTTTTACCACGTCTTGTATAGGCAGAAGCATGCTGGGCCAAAACGTTCAAGCCGCATTTACGGCTTAAAGCCGGTGACAGTTGAACTTTTTCAATCCTTTTTTAAGAAAATTGGATCCATCCAAAAAATGTTTCGGCAAAGCAAAGGCATGGGAAGATTTTTAAAGCTTATATAAAATAATAATAGAAATCGTTTAAAATAATCAATTCTAATAATAAAAATCGACATCTATTAGACATAAACGTAGCTTATTTCTTTCTCTAGAATGTAATCTCGGCGGCAAGTTTTAGTGGTTTGCCATTGAACCGTAAACAAACAGGCGTATATGACTTAGTTATCGTTGAAATTTAGCACTTAATTTTTTTTTACTGAAACGAGATTGAAACAAGAATTTGATTGTCAAAATTGAGTTTGCCTGAAATATCAGTTTTAGAGAATAAAATAAACATAAATAAATAGCATTACGAATTTAATCACCAAGCACGGTAGATATCCCTCTGATCTCTTAGTACCAAGTATACCTACTCAAGATTCTTCGAGGATCAAGATTCTAAGAATTTTATTGAAACCAGATGAAACAGAAAGTGTAAGTAACCTGCTTTGTGCAGAAGTGAGGCCTTGTTGCACTTGAGACACAACATAAACATCTAGTCCAACTTCAATGACAAGCTTTTTTCTAATAGCGACATTCAATACGTACTATCTACCTATTTACTGAATTGTGCTAGGTACATAAAAACCAACAAGGTGTACAAAAACGGGTGGCTTTTTATAGCACATTCTTAGCCACACTAAATACCCTCTACTTTTAGATGCTATAGTTATTCATATATAAAACGTAAACGTGTCTATAAATATGTTCCTGAAAAAAAAATTCACAACTGTTTTCCCATGCAACATACCAAATAGAATCAACTCGAGATTTTTTGAGAATATCTAAATCCAAACGAGTATATCCAAATGTACATTTCGACTCAGAAATTTACATTTTAGAAGTACGTCCGAATTTGTATTTGACTCATAGGTACCATTTTCGATGTTCTGGTTTTTAAAGGGAA
The DNA here is from genome assembly GCA_947095575.1 of Electrophaes corylata. NCBI lineage: Eukaryota > Metazoa > Arthropoda > Insecta > Lepidoptera > Geometridae > Electrophaes > Electrophaes corylata. Next base: position 5,127,585 of record OX352698.1, on the reverse strand, counting down.
AATCGTTTTTGAACCATAATACCGTAGATTCATCATCGAGACAGCCAGTGCTACTAGATAGTTAGGTATAGTATAACTTACTACATATTAGAATAAAAACACTTGGGACTTCTTTTGTCGGTGTTAGCTAATCTTGATACGTAATGTTTCCATTATTCGATAGTAGTGATTTTACATCTTGTATGTATGCAAAGTATACATGCCAGTAAGTAAGTACATATTAAATTGTTTTATCTCAGGTGGGGCTCCGGCAACAATCGCGGAAGTGCGCACGTTCAGTATTAAGGTCACTTGTTTTAGGTACGAGTAGGTAGAAGTAAGTGCCACTTGGTATGTGCTGAGGAATAAAATTAAAGAATACACACAGACTATTGCTATAGGATCTGTTCTACAGATTGCGTAGAAGGTACCATCCATAGCAACACGACAGAAAATGACATAGATTTAAAAAAAGGACCAAAGAGGCTAGATGATGCTGTGTGGATTATCCAGCATTATTTATTTATTTTTATTCACACTCTGTCAATAAAATAAGTTTTTTTACTGATCTAGAATCATAACCAAAGGAATTATGTCTATTTTACTCGTAATGGGTAAAATCTATATTCTACTGTAAATTATCGCCTTCAAACCATTACTAAGCAAATAACCTTGGTCACAGTTTTGGTAAATAGCAAACCTCAGTACCCAAAATGGATGAATGAATCAATTACCTATAAAATCAACTGAGAGTGGAATTGGTCATATTTATTGGATTGGTTTGTAAGCGAAGTTGTACTTAAGTTAAGGTAAATTACGCGTAGGTACAAGTACACGAATGGTAAGGACAGCCTAGTCAACCATTAGTGCCTGATTGCCAGATATGCCAGAATACTAAACTTGTGTTAATTAAAGGTTTTAATGAACGACAACTAGAAATATTTTTTCTCTTATGTGCTATCAGGTATATAAAATAAATAACTACAAGTGAATATTTCACACAGCTGAAACTCAAAGCGTGCACTATCAGAACCAGTAGGTATATTCTGGAAAACGATAAACAAAGTTTCATTATGTCGTTTTGAGTTACATTGCGCTGCGCATCGGCGGTGGTGGCGCGGCGGTCGGCGGCGGTTTGCCAGGCAGTTACAACTTGACTGTGGAATTTGTTACCCATACCGAGGCCAAGCAGTGTAAATCTTCGTTTATCGTTTACAAGAGCAGATCTTTGGTTGGACTCTATTTCGTTAAAATAGAATAGCTACCTACTTACATAAGTATATGCATGTTTAATAAATAATAGCTTTACAATTCAAGTAACTTTTAGGATTTAAAAATAGTTATAACTTCATCGTAAATTAAACGATAGAGTATTTTAACTATAAAAATATAAGATACATTTCTCTGTCCATCTTTACTGAAATGTTGCAATACAAACTTGGTGACAGTAAAGACAACAAACATGAAAAAATTAAGATTGATATAAGTCAAATTAGTTAATATAATTTTACGTTGCTTATTATTTATTTTCATGGTTCCAAGGAAAGAATTGTGCTCTTTTTTTCTTACTTAATTCTGGGATACACCTATAGAAAGAATCAACTACTATTGCCGGTTTCCTTTCTACGCACTGTAATTCACATTGTCGGCATTTTGCTGCTCCAGTTTATTTTAGTTGATGTGGTTTTGCAACTTGAAGGGGATATGGCCCTAGTACCAACATAATTCGTTTCTTTTGCTGTTTGCTTTGAAATAATATATAGTAGCGTTGAACCGACGGTATTTTACAACAGCTGAACTACGAGCTGAATACTTCGAATTCATTCAGGTAGGTTGTACTACAAAGTTGCATAATATGTAAGATATGTTGGTCATATGTAAGTTTGTTTTGTTATCTAGGTAGGCGATTACAAATACCGATTTTAGATAGGGTATAGATACCTAGTTATCTACTTAATCACCGGGGCTCGAGTGGGAGTGACCCTGCCTTCTGATCCTAAGATCATGGGTTCGAATTCGGTCGTGCAGCATGAATTTTCTGTTCCAAAAACGAATGTGCATATTGCCATTGCTCTTAAACTGGGCAAGCCTAGCCCATCTAAAAATCCTGTCCCAGACACTACAGCGTCCTGAAAAATAGGGGTATGAGTGAAAAGATTCCCCTGACGCTGTTTAAATCATCAACAATAGATGCAAAGGCCTGTTTACCTTTACATAACTGTCCCCCGTGTTATAATTTGTTTGATGTTTCTACCTGCCACACTCAGACCGTATTTATAATAAACTCAGCATACTTTTGGTATTTATACCGTACTTTGTCTCTTTCGATCTAATTTCAAACTTCATGCCAATGCAAAAGACAAAACACAGTATGACTACTTAACATAGTTCAAGGCTACGCAGAGCTTAAAAATTATATAGGGAGATACATGATTTTATTACGAAGATAAAGCGGTTATAACGAGTATTTGTGTATCAGTCAGATATGCTTAGCGTTACTCAAATCGGTCTTTACTTAATAACGATAGAGTTATTGGTACTTAAATAATAAAAATAAATAAAGAAGACTAAAAAAAATAGAATATTAATTAGACTAGTTGGTGGGTATGAGAAGGCGACGATGATACTGTTGTGCTGGCCAAAACATGATAATTCATAAAAAAGACGAAAGCCTTTGCCTAACAGTGGGAAACGGTGGACTTGCTACTCGTAGCTGTAATAATAATAATCATAAATAATAAAACAAAATTTTTAGAACTGAGAATGCCATGTAAATTAACTTCAATGCAATTTACCATAGATAAAGGGATATTTATACAAAAGAAAAAATGTTCATTGAATTTGAATCAAGATTATGAAAACAAAGAGTTTCCTTAAAACATCTCAGTTGGGAACCCATTAGCGGAATCTAACTGCAGACAAAAGCCTGTGGCGTATAGGTACTTACATAATATTATATTGATATTGGTGAAGCTAGTCACATTTTGCAGTACATTTAACCAATTCGTGAGCGCAGAGGACTTTAATTTGTAATTGTAATACTATGTGCTTCTAATAATACCAATTATAAGAATATTTGTTTTGACTGAGACTAGTCTGAGACTAAGGTACTATAGATAACGCACAGCCTAAGCGATTGGCTGTAGAGACTTCTAACTATCCAATTAGATAAGATAAAATATACGTTGAGCTTATCTCTTTGAGCTTACTATTTTTAAACAAAAATACTTACCTAACCAACCCATAGGTACTTATTTTGAAACAAAACGTTATTTCATCTCATCACAATAGGTTGTATGACACTTATTGCATCAGGCCAATTCTGGCGTCAGAGTGTTTCGGCCACCACCATGTTTTTATTTTCATTATAAATTATTTCTTATGAAAATCATTTATAAAAAACATGTGTGCTGGTTTCAGAAGAGAGCCACATTCTAATGGTAATTACGTAATATTCTTTATAATAATGATTGAAGTACAATCATATCACTTTCTCCTGACGGGCAGTATAATGTCGTTTGTTCGAAGTTTCTCAAGCTATTGTGTCAACTGCCTGCTAAATAATGTGTTGGGTTAGGTATGTAAGTACCTACATGGTATAAAAATAGGTATCTATCTACACATTTGAATAAGAACTTTCCCCGGAAAAATATGTCAAACTGTAGATACCTAATGCCTAAAAGAACATTGATAGTACCAGTAAACTAGGCTGTCCGTCCGAGGAAGTACTACCATTATACCTTTTTCTGCCGCCAAATATCATTGCTATATATATATAGAATATATCTAAGCGTAGTAAATATGTCAAGTGTCAAGAAGCTGAAACCGCAATATAACTAGTAGTTCGCCCTGAACTGAGTTAGATCTCGAGATATATTTTAAACTGTTGGCCTAGTGGTGGTACGATACGTAATTATGGAAAAGAAAAGTAAATAATAAATGTATCCACTTTTTTAAACAAAATCAAATTAAAAAAGAAATCCTATCAATTTATATCCCATCTAAGCAGGACTACAAAGCTGTTGAAACTTTAACAATTAGAAATTTAAGTTACATTGGGTAACAATATTTTACTATTTTTTTAATCTAAGTACACCTAACTGACATACAGACAACACACCGCCTAAACCACTGGTTGTAGACTTGAAATTTTCAGAATTTGAATTTATCTTGGCGTAGAAGTATTCTAAGAAAGGGATTCCCGAAATTCAACCCCTAAACATGTACCGTGGCTGTTGAAGTTTGTGTGAAAATAACTTCATACGGACGAAGTCACGCGCTTTTTGCTAGTTTCTCAAATAAAATGTCTTTTGGAATTAGTAAAGTCTTTTCATTTGACATCGCACTTTATATATTAATAAAAAAATTATTTCCTTTTCCCCGAATTTTAACAAGGGGTGTTTAATTAGGTTTATATGTTCAACATACAACGCAAAATCGGCCATGTTGTCACAGAGGTATCTTCGCGCCTCGCTCTCTCGAACTATCTATAAGGATTCTATTTCTACACTTTAGTACGGAACTCTTAAAACATAGCATGGAATTCTATGACTGTAAAATAAAAAAATAATAGATAATGTAGGCGTTTAATTCTAATTATTCTAATGTCTAATTATTACGCTCGCCATGTTACGGACAGTCTGCAGTTAGCTGAATGGCTCATGAATAAACTTTGACTAAACACAAGGCAATGTCATGCACTCGCGTGAATGGAATCGCTTTGTTTCGGCCACCTACTTGATTACGACAAGGCTCTTTGAATATTCAACAGCGATCAAGAATCATCGACCTTTGCAGTACACTCGTGGAACTAGCTTTTCTCTAAACTGAAACATGGTTTAATTAATAAATAAATAATAATAATAAATAATGCTGGACAATCCACACAGCATCATCTAGCCCCAAGCTAAGCAGAGCTTGTGTTATGGGTACTAGATGACTGATATACTTAATACAATACAATATACATACATAGATTTTTTTTTTTTATTATACATAGAAAATACCCAGAACACCCGGAATAAATATTTGCAGGTCGTACAAACATTTATCCCGAGGAGGGAATCGAACCCGCAACCTCTGCGTCGCAGGCGGACATTCGCCCGCCGCGCCACATCGGTCGTCAAAAATTGATGGTGTTCTTGAGTTAAGCGCCATTTAGACGGTGAGAGTTTCTCGCCTCGAAGATACGATTATCGAAGGAATATAAAACATTTTTTTCGTCTAAACAATCGCTCTCCTCGCTCGTTGCCTTGGGCGACAATTGCCTTGCAATGGAATATTATTATGTCCGTGTAGACAGAATTTCAAAGCAATAATCGTATTTCGAGATTTTATGCCAGCTTCCCCCGTTGCACCTCATGCCCCCCGCCGCTCGGACCCAAAAATCGACTTCTGCGCATTCAAAGGTCAGCATTCAATCCGCGCCGATACCTTTAACTCGACTGACAAATCTCGCACTAAAAACGATTCAAACTGATTTGTACGATACTCGTATCAACTAGAAAATATGTCACGGGAGATCGTGTTTATACAAGTCGAGACTCTCATAAGCAAGAATCTGCTAACTTTACTTTTGTTGTGTAAACAAACATAAGCAATTATCGCCTAGCGATAAGTCATATGCGAATCTCGTATGACATAATCGTAGGCGAGATTTTAGTTCTTGCCTGTATGTAAACAATTTGATACGATTGTATTATGGCGATTATTGCTTGTGATAGTAGCGTATGGTTTCTCGTAAGGAAACGTACGAGAAACTCTCACCGTCTAAATGGCGCTTTAGTCTAATATTTAAATCGCGCCTTACAAAGTTATGGTTGAAAGGGTGTTTCTATACATTTAATGAATTTGTGACTTAGAATATGTGTAATTTAGACTAGGGATTAGGATAAGGATTAGTTTTGACATTTTTATTGCATGGTTTTTATTTAATTTAATTTTAATTTGTTGTATTTATGTGTTGTGGTGTCCATAATTTCAAATACAATTCAATTTAATTGTTTATGAATAAATGAAATGAAAAATGAAAAGTTACTTAACTAAGAGAGTTTTTAATTGATGATGGATGGAAAGTATTTTTTACTTAAAAGAAGGCCCCAACCTTGATATAGCAATGTAACTTTGGATACGGAACTAAATAAATTTATTATTATTATTATGTTTTAGCTGTAATTTTCTTTGTAAATAAATGTATGTAAATGTATAACTGAAGATGGAATGTGTTAATATGGCATGTGATAGACTATTCTATTATAGAAAATTGTAGCACAAACGAATATGATCAGATTAACTTCAGAGGGCAACAGATTTTGCTACTAAAAGTAGAATTTTCTGGAAAGCAGGAGCTTTATAAAAATAAATGAATAAATAGGATTACAACTTCAATCCCAGGTACGATCAGATATCCCTTCAGATTTCTTAGTACAAAGTACCCACTCGTGATTCTTCGCGGATATCTACGAAGGGTAGTCAGAGGTATGTCCATGTATTACATTCGGTACAAACCCACATTTTGCAGTAGTTGGTATTCCATACATGACACTTAAGAGCACTGGCATAGCGCACATAAATTTCTCCATTGATGCACGTCCGGGTTCGAACCCACCACCTTAGGATCAGAAGGCTGAGTCACTTTTACGACACCACCGGAGCTTTAATCGCCGGTAAACCGCTACTGATGCTCAAAACGCGGTATACCACTGCCTCTGATACCATAGTCTTAGAAACTCTTGTTTCGTCAATAACAGTGGCTATCATTGCACAGTATATTATACCTAAAAAAAAACTTTACTTAAATTTAAGCAAAGTTAGCTTAAATTTACTTTAGGCTACACTCGGCCTGCGCCGCGTAATAATAAACGATGCGTCTTGTAGGCGGCGGCAGGAACGCCTAGTGTTAGACGTCGCTAATCATTGTAGCTTGAGCCGTGAAATTAGATTTAATGTGTAGCAGGTTTAAGGTATAGTATAAATAAATTTTTCGATCCTCATGGATAATTTGGAAGTGAGATATCTATATAATTTATTTATTTATTGGATATAAGTACTTAACTTTTTTTAAACACTTACCATACTTTTATTTACAAAAAATTCGAGTATTTAATAATTCGTATGTATACAAATATAATGTAATAACTATTATTGGATACAATTAGAAAGGCTTAAGAAAACCAATGACACTTATTATTTAATTAAGAAACAAAAAATATACAAATATACTCACACAAAATTATAATAATAAAAAGGTCACACTGGAAATGAAAATCAAATAAAAAAGTACGTACATAATTATGATACAATTAATAATTTAAAATAACAAATGATAAGCTTATACGTCAATATGTCAGTCTCGCTGTACTTTATGCATTCAGACAAAATATTAAAATGATTATTTTTTTATAAATTAGAATATTGTTTACTCGGCAATCCTTGAAGTGGGACTTGAAGCATGGACAGATCAAAGACTAAGCTCACGACAAACAGCGCACAGCACAAGCAATACTTGTATCTAGGTCAAATAGTATCTTCCCAAGGACAAGACCTCAAAATTATAAGGCGTAGGTACAGAGAACGCCTGCAAGGGATACTTATTTTATAAAACAACTAAAGAAAGGTACACTTCCATTGTCACTAAAGAAAAAAGCTCATGGACGTATGTATTCTCCCTATTTTCACCTACAGCGCACAGATCTGATCTTTGACTGTAAATCAAATGTCCATACTCAGGGTTTGCCAGCGAGGCATGGAGCGTATTATTCTGGGAGTCAAACTCACGGACCGAGTACACAACAGTACATTACGCTTCAAGACAGAAATCGCGGATGTCAGCGCCAGCATGCAGGTAAATTAAAGTGGGATTGGGCTGGCCACGTCTGCCGTATGTCGGATGCGTTATAGGCTATATCGAGAATTGTTTGGTAAACGAGCTCGTGGCAGACCGCGGCTAAAATGGAGGAATGAAAAGCAAAAGGACTGGTCCACAGTTAGCCCATATAAAAACCGACTGGAGAGAAGGAAGGGAGGCCTTTGCCCTGCAGTGGGACACTACAAACTGATTTTTCCCGAAACAAGTCGTAGTTTTGGGAAAAATTATCTTGGAAAAAATACGCGTTAAAAAATGTCATAACTATTTAGTGACTTACCTAAGCTTAATTGCACTATATATAAATCTACATCACCTTGGTTGCTCAGTACGCAAGTGAAACTTGCATCTTGGCCAATTTATTCTTTATTTCGTATCATTGACAAGTAGGTATTAGGTAAGGTACCTATTACCTACGTAATTTTGTTTTATAGACTTGATTATTTCAAAATTTCAACCTAAAAAGACGTTGTAATTTAAGGTGAGACTAGTCGCCGACTCGAACTCGCCAAAGGGCGCTATCTCACCTTAAATCATGTAAGAAATACTTACTTACATGATTGTAGTTTACATGGTTTCTGTTCATCAGTCTAAGCTAAGCTTGTTGTATCAAATAAACACTGATATATAAAAGTTACCTAAAAATTTACGAAAAGTCTTCTCATGAAAAAACGTCGTTAATTATTTAGGCTGATTTCACAGCTCAGTTATAAGTAGCTCTGCCTACCGTGTTGTAGGTTATGGGTCCAGACCCCATCGAGGATAACATTTTGTGTGGTGAACATAAATGTGTGTTCTCTGTCTGGGTGTTTTATTGTATTCTCCTATAAATACCTATTTATTTACAAAAAAACTCCCTACCCACGTAAGTATTCTATCAATCATCTGGTTCCCATAGTGCAAACTATGCTTAGTTTGGGGCTAGATGTCTCCAGTAGGTATGCTCCAGCTATTTCTGGCCCAAATACTCTAGCAGTATGGATCGTTTTATTCCGCAAACCACAGCTTATAAAGTAGGTGAATGCATTGCAATAATATTTCATAGGGAAAGTGCAATTTAATTGAAGCTAAAAGCACTGTTTGCAAACTTGTACAGTCGACTGCTCAGTCTCGTACCCTTTACTAAAAGCTCTACTATGGGTACTGTAATATTTTTACAAGTTACCTTCGTGTACGTCGCAAAACCCACATTGTCAGAGTCAAAAGGTATTTTAACCGTAAAGTATCTATACTACAATATTTAAAGAGGAAACATTTGATTGTTTGTTTGTTTGCATTGAATAGGCACCGAAACTACGGGACCGATTAGAAAAATTCGTTTACGGTTGGGAAGCTACATTATCCCCGGGTGACTAGGCTATTATTATATTTTAAAAAACTTAGGGATTCTACTAAAACACTTGCGAAGCCTGTTCGGGCCGCTAGTAACTTTTTGTCTTAAAGTTAGGTTCTGTTCGAATAATTTATGTGCGCAATGCCAGTGTTCAAGCGGTGAAGGAAAACACCGTGGAAAAATCAGTTAGCATTCTAACAGCGTCGATGGTCTTGCAACCTGTCACATATGGAATACCAACTACTGCAAAATGTGGGTATGTAGACGTACTAAATGTACCCCTTAGACACCTTTAAAGAAACTCGAGTAGGTAATACGAAATCTGAGAAGAAATCTACCCGTTTTTAGGGATAAATGTCGTTCATTCTTTTCTTTTCTAAAGCTAGCTTGCGACAAAGTCTAGATAAAAACCTAAAGCACAAGTTCCAGCTGGCGTTTGTATACAAGTTAGTGCAGCCGAATGCACCCATTGCAAAATATACAAGCTTCAGTTGTTGATTAGTGGCCACTAAAATGTGGATCGCTTACGCGGAAGCGGTGCCTGCCTGCTCTTGGTTAGGCAATGTAGGTCAACCAGTGCGGCTTAATGCCACATATAATGGTTTCCAGCCTGCGAACTTTCACATAGCATTACGACAATACAATTAGGTATTATGCTTAAATTAAAATTAATAATTTTAAACAATATGGGCTTTATTCGTAACTATTGGAATCGCGCACGCTTTCGTTCGCCGGTAGGTCTACTCTTAGAAACGATAAACGAAGTTTTGTATTGTCGTTTTGAGTCACGCAGCATGTCAGGCAGCGACAACTTGACTTTTGACTGCTACCGAGTCGCCCCGCAGTATATTACAGAACGACAAAACGAATCTTCGTTTATGGTTTCTAAGAGTTAACCACTGAAGCTATTTTCATACAAATTTCAACTCTCGCTGGGCTTCAGTTTGAAATTCAGGAATTTATAGTACAGTTGTAGTAGTATTTTTATCACACCCTACACACCGACACAAATATACCCTGAACCAATCTAGTCACGACAATCAGCTTATCAGGCCTTGCTATGTCTATTGTTTCAGATAATCTATAACTACTTAAATTATAATATTTTTAAATATATATTTCGCATTTGAACTATCTCAAACGTGGCTGATATACTTATTAGTTCAAATAAAACTTTAAAAGTAGTGAGTGTACCTACCTCAAGCACTACTTTTTAGTGCGGTTTAAAATTGCTTAATATTTATTCAATTCGTTTTTGTGGCAATACCCCGTAGGCTTAAGGCATTTTGTAGCGAGAAATAAGTTAAAGTCGACACAAAAAGATCGTGGTATAAAAACAATGCTACTTTGTTTAATGAATGAAGCAATCTGTGGTTACCACGAGGATTTGTTTATCTTAGCAGAAGGTCAGATTATGGTAAGAAAAGTTACATAATTGATTGTGGGGACAAGTGTTTCCAAACAAGGCAAAATAATATTTTTTTAGGAGCTCACGTCATTTGCCCCTGTCTGGCATGCTGTATTTTCAACCGTGAGTGCACGAAGTGAGTGAGATTTTTGCACGAATTATGTAACCGTGTTGCTATGGAAACTGTATCGTTATTTATGAAAAAAAATCCGTTAAATTAGTTTGGTGGTATAGAGGCCACCTCACACTTACACTACATCTATATCTTCTATACCAATTATAAGAATCTTTATCCCTAAGAATATGGACTAAACTTTATCCTGACTGACTGACATACAGACAACGCACAGACTAAGCCACTGGTCGTAGAGACTTGAAATTTTCATAGTATATTTAATTAATTAATTTATTTAACTAGTGCGTAGAGATGTACTAAGAACGGAATTCCCGAAATTCACCCACGTCGAAATTCCCTAAACGTGTGCAGCGGGAGTTGAAAATAAATTTGTGTGAAAATAGTTTTACGCGGGCGAAGTCGCGCGCGTTTCGCTATTAAGTATATAATAAAATAAACAGGCCTCTGCGCCTACTTAATATTATATTTTACATAGCGTCAATGGCGACTTGTATTAACGAGACGCCGTAGTATATGGGGACACGAATTTAGATGAAGTAGGCTTTCCCAGTACTTATTTCATCCTCACAGCTTGGTCAGACCGTGAAGAGCTTAACTAAGCGTTAGGTTTTCTCACGATGTTTTTTTTTTTCAACGTTTATAAATAGAATTTAACTGGATATTTAGTTCTTTTAAACGTACATCTATCTCTAAAAGTTTACTACCATAATGCGGTACCAGTTTTTGATGTACCTAATACATCTAAGCGACTTAGTGTACACAATTCGTTGTTTATCATCTATATACCTACCTAGTTTATGTACCATACGTATATATGCTTATATTATGTACACTTAGGTAACCTAACACTGCAATTACACTAAACTTGAAATCAAGGTGAGTATATTCTAATAGAAGCTTTATTTAATTACAGGTACAACACATTCTAACATAACAAGTAATTCAATGAGTTTAAATTTTACGGGAGAGGTGTGGCCGTAGGGAAAGTAAAAATTATGATTCGATATCCTTGCGCTAGTTACATATACTGAGTTTCATTATTTTAGAGGCAACATCACACTAAAAGTGAGTGGTTACTATTACCTATAATATCGGTCCACCGCCCGGTGACCGCGCGTATACCGCGCGGTTAGCTACTTGACAGGAATTTACACGTTGACGCGGCCTTTCGCGCCATATTATGTACGAGTCCTAACTCAAAACGTCAACAAAACAATTCTTCGTTTTGCGGAGTAGACACCCAGGGCCTCGAACGAGATGGTGCGTTGTTTTAATCTTGATAGCGGAAGATAATATGTGTAAATCAATGCTCGTTGACCTATAAAATGACACGACACGAAAATAAAAATAATAGATAAATTTAATCATAAAATCACTCCTCAAACTTACATATCAAACCGGATAAGTGCTAGTAACACTAGCACCTTGCTTTGTAGAATCTGATTTTATTTTGATTCCTAATTAAAATAGTATTATAATAATAGATACAATAAACTTGTGCTTTCCTTCCCTCCATACAAAAAATATAGTAATTCACAGTCGTATTTCTCTTTAGCGAATAAGCTCGCAAATCTTAAAATAAATTTTAAAGATGGATGTAGCTGTTCCCACGAAAGGGCGAAGAACAGATAAACTACTAAGTGATCCTATTGAGAATGGTTTGGTTTTTTCTATTGCGGATCCCTAAAAATAAGGACAATATATTTATAAATCGGTATAACACAATCGCGTAAAACATTTTAGCATGGCGTCATAAATAAATACTGACATACAACTACTGTAACTACGGGGGGAACAAACATCTGTATTCATTACACAAATGTTGGTTCTAGGTGGAGATCGAACCTACAACCTACAGCGCAGTAGATAAAGTTACTACCAATTGAGCGATGACCGTTGTCAGTCATAATTGTATATTTTGATGATTACAATACACCCATTTTACCACTTGATCAACGAGTCTAAAGCATATCAAATAAAGATTTATCATATATTCGAATAAATTATAGAACTAGTGAGCCGGCGATCAAAAATAAAACAAAACGGTGCTCTTTAAAACAGAAGGCTACTGCGTTTCCAAACAAGATTAATTAGTCTTGGTTTTACTACGACATTTGCACGAGGCAATTACAATGATGTTCGCCAAAGTATCTTTTAATTTCAAATGCCAACGCTATTGAGAAAAGATTTGTTTCTGGTTTAATTGAATAAAGTAAGCGGTACAATATTACGCCGGGTGATTGGAAATGTAACAAGGTGCTCTGCCATTCTAATGTTTTTGGGCAGACCACAATAAAGGGGCTGGACTCGGTTCAAGCAAAACAACTAAATAATGATTTCAATAACTGGGTATTCAATGACCGAATCACATGCAATTGAGACAAAAAACGTATTAAACAGTTCGAAATCGGAATATTCGAATAATATTTTTTAAAGTAAACAACGGTATTTACATTTGTGTCAGATCCTACTAATAATTATTATAAACGCGAAAGTTTGTAAGTATGGATGGATGGATGGATCGATGGATGGATGGACGGATATTACTTGCGCTCGATTATTGGTGTTGTAAAAAAACTTATACTCGTACTAGAACAATAATTAAGCAACATCAAGACTAACCTGCTTATTTAGCTTCACCACTATTGCTGGACTTCTATACTGCTAATATATACTTGGCTTGAATTGGATCGTTTTCGGACCTTACAATTAAATTACTATCCTTTTTATAACTTTTTTGAAGTGGTATTTGAAACTAGGGATCACAGTCGTAATTTTATTTTTTCTTATCTGCGCAGTGACATAACATCACTTGAGGAAGATGGCTTATTTATTAGACATAATATCTAAAATTAACATAGCATATAAAACAAAATCATAACTGTATTGGAGCCAAAACAACACGTCGTCTGTTAGTTTTGAATAAATCTCAACAAACGTTCGTTCTTCAAGTACCTACCTATAACTAATTATGTAAACGATCGTCGTCGAAGACACGGTTAATATACCTAACGTTTTATATTATCATAGAAACACAATGCGGCTGCTCGTTAGAAAACAACAACAATGCAGGGCTTGTCTAGCTAGGCCATACTGCCGATTGGAGTATTCATTATAGACACAAGATTTAATACCTTCCGCTCCCGAGGAAAAAACGCAAACAATAGACTAACGACTATTTTTATGCGTATATATCAGATAGTGCGGGGTCAAAGCGACTCGGTCAAGGCGTGCACTCCACTCAGAACAAGGTGCAGTGTCAAGAGACGTCTTGTAAAAAACCTGAAATTGCTGAAACCGCGGAGTGAGCAGCCCTGCCTCTTCATGAAATACCTTTCCCGGTATTTAGCGTTACGAAACGGAAAGCTGATTGTGAAATCAGGCGATCCGATAATGTACACAAAACTTTCACTTAGGGAAAGGGCTGTTTTCGTCCACGTTATCTACAACACGCAGGCCATTCACGGTAAAGTTTGCATAGACTAGTGGTCGACCGGCAAATGTAACCAACCAATGTTGCCGATTAAATTGTACCTAGGTACATTAAGTAATTAATGCACCAGCAGCGGTCCACCTTGCTGTTAAACACTTTTACTACAGACGTATCAACGCACAAATCTTAATTAACTTGAACTGACTAGCGTCAATCATAAGCTTGCAATCTCACTCAAGACTGTTGCTAAAACAGCTTATCTGCTGATATATTCAAAATGCATTTTATTCTGGTTACATAACTGAGTGGTTGCTGTCTTTTGAGTGGCCTCCTACGTTATTGTTTTGTACAGAATGTACATAAGCGGTAACATCGAGACTTGTATTGAATTTTTCGTTCTTATTTGAATTCCATTGCATATCTCGCGAGCATTATTGCATATAGGTATATATATAAATGTCGCACCTGTAGGTACACAAGAAGCAAAGCTCTACTTACGTAATTACTTTCATGCTTTCAGTTCATATATTTTAAAGCACAGCTTGCTGATGGAACAAGTGCGTGGTCCACCTGATGTTAAGTAGCAACCATAATTTAAAACAAATTATTACCTCGTAGGTCACGCACATTAGGAACGTGTCTTACGCTGCACTCTGTACCTGAACTTTGAAGCATAAGTAGGTGTAAAACATTGTAAATTCATCAGCATTACACTCTTACTGATATGACATGACCCTCTGTAATTGGATACCTATATGATAAAGATAATGCACTAAGAGATCTGAAGGGATATCTACCATGCCTGAAGATTTAAGTAGTGATTCGTGATGCTATTTCTTTCTTTTTTTTTCACACTCTTCAACCACTGCCTTCCTGCCTTTGTGCTCTGTAAGGCAAAGTTAAACATTACACCCACCATGTAAGTTCTCTATTAGAAACACTAGGTACATGCTTGTATAGTATTGGGATAAATAATAAAAATACTTTCCCGCGCAACGGGCAATGGATAGAGCTATGTTGGGAGTTTCACTGCGAGATAGAATCAGAAATGAGAAAATCCGTAGAAGAACCAAGGTTATCGACATAGCTCTCAGAATCAGCAAGTTAAAGTGGCAATGGACAGGCCATATAGCTCGTAGAACCGACAACCGCTTGGGAGTAAAGATTCTCGAATAGCGACCACGAACCGGAAGACGAAGCGTAGGACGTCCTCTTACCCGACATTGTTGTCCGCGGGAAGTCGATGGATGGAAAAAGCTCAGAATCGTTCTTCTTGGAAACGTATGGGGGCGGCCTATGTCCAGCAGTGGACTACTTCAGACTGTTGATGATGATGAAGCTATACTTGTTGTGGTTTTATGTGAAATGTTGGGATCGTAGGATATCAATCAATGTCGTTAGGCTAGGCTGGTGACTGGGCAGGGCGTGCTTGTGGTTCGTGCGACGACGCAAGTTGCAACAGCCTCCGATTCACGGCTAATCACTCGCAACTTAATGCATGTTTCGAAAGCTCTTACTCTTATTACTATCGAGAGCCGACACATTAATCAAACCGCCATTACCCACATCTTTAACGCAACCATTGCATTGTTAGCATGTAGGTACCTCTGCATTACAGTCCACACCTATAGATACAAAAACATAAAAATAAATAAATAGCATCACTACTTTAACCTCCGAGCACGGTAGATATCCCCTCCGATCTCTTAGTACCAAGTACCTACTTGAGATTCTTCGAGGATGTCTAAAGGGGGTTAGTGAGAGGTATGTCCAGATAGTACATATGGTACATACCCACATTTTGTAGTAGTTAGTATTCCATACATGACAGGTTACAAGCCCATCGCTGCTAGAATACTAACTGGTTTTCTCACGATGTTTTCCTTCACCGTTTGAGAGCACTATGGCATTGCGCACATACGTTTTGGAACGTAATCCATTGGTGCATGACCGGATTTGAACCCACGACCTTAGGATCGTAAGGCGGGGTCACTACCACTAGTCCTCCGATGCTCACCTGTCGATACCTACCTATGTTAAAATAGGTTAGGTGCGGTTTCCTGTAACACAGTTTCCTCATTGATATTTTTATTGCGTTATACTTATTACATAAATCAATCAATGAAATCACAAAGTATCTAATCTCATTCACAATACGTAGACTGGACCTTAAGGTGGGGTTTTTTATGATTTTGCTGGTGGAACAAGCATATGCCCCAATTGATGTTTAGTGGCTACCATTACCTATAACGTGGTACGTGCTCTACGAAGCACTACCCTGCGTTCACCAACCTGAGACTTACTGGTGTTAAGCCTCATGTGCCTGTAATTTCACCCATAGCCTTCAATTCAAACCGGAACACAGTAATGCGAGCATCACTGCTTGGCGGCAAAAATAAGTGCAGTAGTGTACTTTCTCTGACTAGCCCTTTTACAAAAGAGCTCTATTACTACTATAGTATAGTATAAGTTAGTTCCTAGCCAAGTATCTCGACGCGAGCAATTTCAAATTACGAACATGAAGTTCAAAACATAATGCTCTCTGCCGTGGCGATTACGACCGCCGCAAAAAAGTACGATTTATTTAAAAAACCCGTCACATATGGTCAAGACAAGACAATACATTTCACTTAAATAAAAACTACAAAACACGGAAGTAGTTTAAATATTGAGACGCATAATATTATGATTTATTTTCATGCTACATAAAGAGCAGGTTCCCGTTGATGTACAGTCAGCTGCAATAGAATGTATACAATTTGTAACTTTCACAATTACAGCAAAACAATGAACTCTTACACCTCAAAAACTAAAAAGCAATGAAATTAGTTGATGACCTTACTTTTTTTTCGAATACTTGTCGTGAAAATATTTTTCGCACCGCAGTGAAACCATTTTGAAAGTTACAAATTGTATACATTCTAGTGCAGCTGACTGTACAACATTTTTTTTTCAACTGTATATTTATTATTTATAGGTTGGAAACTCTGAAACAGGCTGTTTGACAATGCCCACAGTCTTAATTTGACTTAATACAATAATGTATAACTACATAATTAATTTGTACTTAAAGCAGGTCCGAAGACCGAGTAAAGGAACTGGTTTTAAAAAGTGGTTTTCTTGTTAAATAGGACGTTGAACTTTTTGTTCCAATGACATTACATAATCTATAAAGAAATATTAATTTGTTTTCTCTTCATTACTGTGGCATAATCATAATATCATAATACCTACGTGTGTCGTGTAAGTACGCCTAAATTGCCTAATATATTGGACACAGTTGAAATAAGCATTCCACATTTTTATTTAAAGTAGAACATAAATATTTGTTCTATGACTGGGTGATTTCGTATTCTAAGTATGTACCTATTAACATAAGAAACGTATATAAAGATTCAGTCAGTCATCTAGTTCCGATAGTACAAGCCAAACATTGCTTGTACTATCCAGTACAAGCCAGTTTGGGGCTAGATAGTGCTGAGTGAAAAAAAAAACTTTCTTCGTAAGCTGTCTTTAGTTCTACCATATATTACAACTTATTATATTACTCTAAATTTTTTACCTCTACTATTTCTTGTTCGGGCTGTGCTTTATATTCAGTTAAACCTCTGTTAATACATTTAGCACTGCAGTAGACCATTGCCGTTTCACTAAAAGACCACCAGGTTTTCGTTGTCTCGAAAATTATTATTTATGTTTTATTCAACTCAGTACCACTTCTCGTGTTAATTATGCAGTTTTAGATTTAACTGCCTTATTGCGTGCACAAATCTTTATTCAATCGTGCCCTTGTGTGAAAGAGGCTTTACCTTATTCTGGACCCTGCTACTCATGAGAAATTAAGTCAACATCATTGCTCAATTCGGCATTTTGACACACTAATAGGTAAAGCTAATTAATCGCAGTAAGAAAACGCTATCGTTTCCCTTAAAGGAAATAACCAACTAGTTTAGTTATATATTAGGTAAGTGTATAATATAGTTAGGTTCAGTACCGTATTTATCTTATGTATTTAGGGTCGGCACAGTTTTACAAATATCAACTGCATTTGTTTTCTTCTGGCACGTACACTTAGATAACTCTAGTTTGTGTATCGTGTGTATCTCTATTCCTATTTTTATCCTTTGTGCATACCCATTCCTATTGTTTGTCTATCGTTTTTTGTATGTTACCTACCCAGATAGGCAAGTACAGTTAATGTTTTATGTAAGTCCTGTATAGTTGTGTACCTACCCAGGCACACTACTATGCTAAGACTTACCTAACAACCTATAAGCGGACTACAATCCGACACAGCATAGGATATATTTTGTTTATTTACCTTTAAAGCGGCGATGGGCTTGTAACCTGTCATGTATGGAATAATTACTACTTACTGCAAATGTGTGTTTTCCAAATTCCAAATGTTATATTTGGACGTACCTCTGACTACCTCCCTTAGACATCCTCAGAGAAAGAGACTGGTACTAAGAGATCTGAGGGGATATGCCTACCGTGCCTGGGGATTATGGTCGTGAAGTTGTTTCTGTTTTTTAGGGTTCCGTACCCAAAGGGTAAAACGGGACGCTATTACTAAGACTCCGCTCTCTGTCTGTCTGTCTGTCCGTCTGCCACCAGGACACACAGATTTTTGTTACATTACATTGTTGTTAACATCGTTTTCACAGATGATGTACCTATTTAATTTGCCGCTATAACAACAAGTACTAAAAAATTGGAAAAAATAAATATTTAAGGGTGATTTTTTTGCCGTTTTTACTATAGATAATTGTACGGAACCCTTAGTGCGCGAGTCCGACTCGCACTTGGCCAGTTTTTTAAATATCACATGATCACAAAAAACCCAATAAGGTAGAGACCCTTTGATCGGATCATTAGAACTTATCTAAACTGATCATTTACCGGTGCAACCATAAACATGGTGATTACAAACGTATTTGAACAGTAGTCTAGTAGTGGAGGTAACGAGTAGATTGTAGATTGTGATCGATTTATCCATCTGTGCCCGCGTGGTTACGAAATTATGCGCATGCGTTGGTTGCGCACTAACTCTTATTAAAATTACTAGCTACGCCCTCCGGCAATGCCCGCTTTTTGCCGCCGTATCCGGCAATTTGCTAAAAGCCTGTTACCAAACAAAATATCGTTTACTATTTTTGTAACTATGTGCATTCTATGCACCTAGCAATGAAGGTAGATTAAATGTACAAACAGTTTTTTTAGTAAAGATCATAATAATATACTTAAATATATTTTTATGTATGACTTGCTGATGATACAAGCCCATGGTCCAATACCTATAACAAAACGTTGCTCTCAGGTCACGTTCATTGTGAACGTGCCTTACGATGCACTGCACTTCCATCAACCTACGGTATACAGGTGTTAAACCTCATGTGCCTGTAATTTCAACGCACAATCCTTCAAACCGGAACACGGCAAGTTGTTTAGCGGCAGAAATAGGTATGGTGGTAGTACTTCTCCGGACGAGCCCTTCACTAAAAGTTCTACCACAACTGAAAATAAACCTTAGAATTTAATTATACATGTTCTTCTTTTATTTTGGGTTACAAGCAAGTGTTACTTGTGTCGTATACACGTTGTATAAAAATTATATTATGCAAGGACAAGGTTTTCAACTCAGTAATTACTCACAGGTAGGGTACTCGATTCTAAGCGAGTATACATTATGTAAAGGTTACGGATATTCCAGTTCCGATAAAAAAACTTGTTCTAATTACCTTCCACTTTTGTATTAATTCGACATTGACACATATTATAATAATTATTTTTATTATTTTACTGTACAAACCAGTACGAATTCAGTTTTTCTTGTATTTCTGTTTTATTGCAAATTTAAGATGAGATGAGCCGAGGTCGGTGGTTCGATGACATCTGATAAAATACTTAAAATACCTACATTTAGTATACATAAAATCACGATGTTTAAAACGCAGACAGCATCATATGTTTATTTGATTTAAATGACTGCTAGACTATTCACGGCATTGAGCTTTATCTACAGATCTTGGATTTTCGACTTACAAGTAATAATAAATATAACTTATTACTTAACTTATTATTTAGTAATATTACTTAAATATGCGAGTTATCGCATCTGTATTTCTCAAATACAATACACTCGTAGGTTTATTATGATAGTTTACAAAACTGGGCATCGGTACCGAAGCTTAATGCCGATGATAAATAATTCCACCGCCGTATATAGTTAGCATTCTAGCAGCGGCTATGGGCTTGCAATCTGTCACGTATGGAGTACCAACTACTGCAAAATGTGGATATGTACCAAATGGAATGGACGTACTTACCTCTGACTACCACAGAGATCTGAGGGATATCTACCGTGCCTAGAGGTTACAGTCGTGAAGCTATTTTTTGGTATTTTTTCTAAACAAGACTTCAACATGCTCTTAAAGTGGGGTTTGTTTTGATAAAAAAAAATTACAAGGTAAGGTTACAAGGTTTCAGAAAGAGTTACTCGTAGGTGCAAATCCAACCAATATAATGGGATATTGCCATAACAAAATGCTGATTATCAATGAGCACCGGCAGCTCCTGAATATAATTACATTATATTATGAATACCAACCGAAGGGTGTCTTACAATACGCTTATCTGAACGTGTTCTCCACATAAGTATTAGTTTGCTCCAACGATTATCGGTTCTACGGCAAACATGGCCGGCCCACATACATAATACTTGTAGAATATGGATTCTGATAACGACGTGAAAAAGTTCAACAACAAAAAAGTTCCTTTCTAAAATGAATTCTTAGCCATAAATAGGTACTTAACTTCATCAACGATAGTGCCGAAAGATACCTATATTAATTGTGTAACATGAAGTTGGTCAACGCATGAAGTGTAAAGACCAATGGCATCTGTTGGTAACATTTCGTGTTTGGTAACAGCAGTTTCAATGACAACAAGGCTCAATTCAGTTTGATTAGGATTTATGACAAGTTGATAAGTTGGTCCAAAAAGACTGTAAATGTACTGGATGATATATTTTTTATGCTACTTGCTGATGGTAGAAGATTGCCCACCTGATGATAAGTGGTAACATAACACAAAACATTACCTCAATGGTGACGTTCGTTAGGAATATGCCCTACGTTGCACTACTCTGCGTCGATGAACCTGAAGCATATAGGCTGTAGCTATAGGGAAAAAAATTTGGTGTCACGTTGATTCTTATAAAAGTAAGAACAGAATTTAAAATAAATTAAGAAATCTTATATTTTTCGTGCTCCTTTGGCATTTTGTATGAAAACTAAGATTTTTTAGTGTTCTTACATCTTGGACCCACAGTTGTTTTGAAGTAGGTACATAGCTATTAGTTTGGTAATACAAAATACAACAAAGAAATCGTACGAATATATTATTGTTTATAACAAAAAATCAGACCTACTCTGATCATGGGTAGATAACTAATGCGAGAGACAAATGAAACTTTAGGTAGATATATTTCTTCTCGATCATTTCACATCATCGGAGGATGTTAATGCAAAAGGAAAGTGTGGCGAAAAGAAAGTAGATCATAAAACGAAACGCTTTTGTGTGTGAACTGTTCACACAAAACTTTGGAGTACAATAACATGTAATAAACCTGTTATTTTGTAATATCCCGTTAAAAAGTGAAAATCTATTTTATATATATATCAAAGCCATTCCCATCGTCCCTTTTAAACAGAACCAAAACAGAGCGACTCCGAAACCGAAATTATTTTAATTTGAATCATGCAAAACTATTAGGATACGTTTGAAAAGAGCCGAAAACCAGACTTAATAAATAAATAAAATAATAAATAATGCCGGACGACCCACACAGCATCATCTAGCCCCAAGCTAAGCAGAGCTTGTGTTATGGGTACTAGATGACTGATATACTTAATACAATATTATATTACATACATAGATATTTTTTATTATACATAGAAAATACCCAGAACACCCGGAATAAATATTTGCAGATCGTACAAACATTTATCCCAAGGCGGGAATCGAACCCGCAACCTCAGCGTCGCAGGCGGACATTCGGCCGCCGCGCCACATCGGTCGTGAGACTTGGGAGGTATCTAACGTCCAGAAGTGGAATAATATAAGTTTATGATATGGCTGGGTACACGCACGCACGATTGTGTAGTAGTCATCTTTGAGTGGCCATCAGCGCATGTAATCGTAAGTAATCCGTTCGCTGTCGGTACATCAAAGAATGCGTGCTAAGATCGTGCACGAATTCACACTCGCCCGTCGGAAGTCGAGTAAGAAAGTAGTGCGAGAATATGTAGGTACATAATAATAAATACTGATATATATTTAGCAAACTAAGCAAAACTTGTACCAGATAACTGATAGAAAACTTTTTTTTTGTAAATACAATATTATACCCAGACATAGAACAAACATTTATGTTCACACAAAATGTTTGTTCTGGGTGAGGATCGAATCCACAGCCTACCTACAGAGTACAGTGCCTCTATCACCTTTTTTTCTTCAATCTATTTTGCACAATTTTCCATGTATATTTTTTCGATGTATACCTACCTACTGAACAAATAGATAGTTGAATGATATTCAACAGAACACAGTGATTTATGGATCAGCCACGATTGTGTAGACAGCAGCCCATGATGGCGGCGATGATGGGCACGATTTTTAATCGCACATTATTCATGGGCCATTATGATTATGGCCTTTAAAGTTTGGATTTCCATTGCGGTTTCGCGATACATTGGTGGCATGGCGTAGCCCGCTTCGGTAGTTTCTATAATTGATCGAGCAACGTTTTGCGCGTTCACCAATTGGATGAATGACCGCTACTAAGTAATATTTACATTGTTCTCAGTTCTTCAAGTCGATAAACTAAGACAGAGGCCAAATAATTTTGTTACTAGAGTTTTACTTATTTAACATTTTCTTTTGCGACAAGGCATTCGTAGTACCTACACCACTAGGCTCTGCAGCTATTAGGAACTGAAAGTTTTTCAAAGTGATAAGGTCCTTTAGTTCATCCAGTCTGAGGGTACATTTTTCCAGATAGATGCTTTGGATAAGAGGTCCAATCTCCTAGTGCCTGGTGAAGAGGCGATTCACCCGCCTCTCCACAGAGCCTGCAAGCTTGTGCCCGAGAGAGAGCCTTTACTTGAACATGCGGTTGTTAAAGCGATAGTGTTCAGTCAGAGCAGAGTGCACAACATTGCGTCCATCAACCTGAGGCATACTGATATTAAACTGCAACAAAGCAAGCTGCTTGGCGGCAGAAATGAGCATGGTGGTAGCACCTTCCACGGACGAGCCTTTCACTAAGAGCTCTACTATACTACTATACTACTATAATCTTAGCTAGATTGCTGCTAAGCGCTACGATTCGGTTGCTGAACTGCCTGACAGCTTTTACCAGTACCTACTAAAAGCTAACAGGAGCTTACTTAAATAAAACAATATTAATAATAACACGTTGAGTTCATGAAGCATTCATATCTCATAATCCGACGTAATGGAGGCAAGTTAGCTAACGGTGCGGTACTGTGACCATTCCATATCGCCTTGTCAATGTGTTTGTGTAACAACATATCGCTCACACTCTGAGTACCTACCTACCTATTATCAATGCATACGTAACCTTAAATCTAATAAGTACCTAATGTTGTATACGAACTGTCTCTTGGTTAAAACATACTATAGTATATAATATCATTGACTATACCTATGTTTAAATTAAACAATCAGCCTGCCAAGGAAAATCGAACGTGTGACAGGCCATCCGTCTAAGCCTATCAGTAAACATTACAAGTAGTAGTAGATCTTTCAGTGTAGGCCTCGTCCGGGGATGTAGGCAGTGGCGAAGAACTTTCGAAGAACTTTCACGAAAGTTCTTACGCAGAATCAGAGTTGAGACTACTCCAATTGTCAAACGTGTAAAAGTGATATTTTTGTACCCACATTATTATGTATGGTGACAATAAACTTTTTTATATTTGTATTTGAAAATTTTACTTGACACACAATTTCGCCAGTGGCAAGTGAATTATTGAAATAGTTTTTACTAAAGTCATGCAAACTTTGTCAAACTTCGTCACTTTATAGTCCATATTCTTAGGTCGTCACTAGTTTTGAAAAACGAGATGGCGTTTCTCCCTAAATTTTTAAAACATAGGTAATCGTGCTTGTCTTCACAGTTTTTTCGTCAGTTTTTCTTTAGGTTTTTCTTCTCGATGGCATGTACCTCCTTATTCTATGGCATCTACCATAGTTATTATAACATTTTGTATGACAGCCAGTATTGCACTTAGATTAAGGACAAATTCTATGGTATTGCACACAAAGCGTGCGGGCCACGTTACTTACTGGTTCATGCGTCAATCAAGAAAGTGGGACGTTTAGTACATTTTCTCTATGTAGAGAAAGAAGGCATGAGCATGAGTAATGTACCTATATAATAAAGGTGTAAATAAATATATGTAATTTGCAGTAAAGGACTCTACATTAGTGCCTGACACAAATGTAGAGTTATAAATTCAAAATACGAAAAAAAAAAATTACGGGTTGGAGGTTTTTGCACCCGTATTTGTCTGTTTTTTGTTATTAGTAATGAACATTAATTTACAATAACCACTGACCTTTACAATGTAATTTAATTCAGTTTTTGTAAGTTTCAAAATTAGGTGCCGCGTAACCTTTGCCCTTTGCGTCATTTCATGGCCTCTACGGAATGCGTAGTGCGTGTGCGTACTTACTATAAATGTAGGTACCTAGGTACTTACCTAATCATGCATATGCAGCTGTGGCCGTGGTTGAAATCATGCATGCACCTATAAGGTTTATTCGTAACAAGGGAACACTACATAACTACACCTGAAACTTTTGTGGGGGAAAGCTGCTGATTTACAAACAATATTTGTTTTGCAAAAACGAGCCATACGGGCCATTTATAAAATGAAATCGCGCGACTCCTTGCGAGAACGTTTTAAAGAAATTCATATTCTCACAGTAATTTCGCAGTATATTTATGAAAATCTGTTGTACACTCATACCTAAAAATATAAAAACTTTTAAGAAAAAAAGTGATGAGCACAGTATCAACACTAGAAACAATAATAAATTATGTATTCCGAAATTTCAACTGCAAAAAGTAAATGGGTCATTTATGGGGAACACTGTACGCTTCTATAATATACTTCCAGAAAATGCCACTAAGCTTCCCATTCGGAAATTCAAAGCCTACATTACTTAGACGCGATTTATATATCCAGATCATAATACTAGTCCGTGATATTAAATAGAATATATTTATCTGAAGTGATAGTTTCGAAGAGTGCCATTTGGAGATAGACACGATCGAAACTTGAATTTGATGATATTTTGTTACGAGAATTGGGCCACAGGTGTGTCGTCTACTTACTCCATCAGCAAGTAATCTTATGAAGAAAGCTTACTATACCCTAGATAGCTACATTAATGATAAATCTGCGTGGCCAGATGTTACGATCGCTCTACTCATCGACAGCTAGGATATAGTTTTGCAATGTCTGTAGGTACTATTCTCTTAATTGATTTCATTAGATTGTAAGCAATACTATTAGTTGAAGCGTAGCGTGTGCTGCCTTTTGAACTTCTGTTGTATATTAAGTTCTTGGTATAATTGCCTTAGCTTAGCATGTTTCCTGTCTTGCATTCAGTTAGATTGGCACCACACTGGAGCTTCATTATTTACATTATTATTATTTTGTAACAGGATCACACAAAAAAACGGTAGGAACCAAGCCGTAAGTTTCTTGCCGGTTCTTCTAGGCTTGGTCGCGAGGAACTGGCGCTTAGATTCACCTAGATTTAAGACGTTTCAAGATGATCCCTGCGGATATTACCTACTGAATAAATGCCTTTTGACTTTGACTTTGAAATTGCATGCATTGTTTACAGTTTATGCTACCAGTTTACATTAATTTCGTGACTGAGTATTTTCTCTAACGGTCCGCTACTCTAATGGAAAACCCTATTTTGTATATTAATGTACCTACTAGCTGATACGTATAACCCACTTCGTTGGGCGGTAAAAAAATTTACAACGTGACTTTCTATTGGTAAAAGAATTTTCAAAATCGGTTCAGAAGATCCAGAGACTACCCCTTACAACCTCACAAACGTTACCTCTGCATACCTAATACCTACCTAATAGTAGGTATAGATTGGTTCCAAAGCCATTATCTAGTCCTAAGACCTGACCGTTTTAACTTACTTATAAAGGCAATAAATACATTTTAGAAGAAAAAACGCATACCTAACTACTTACTAATATGAAAATGGTGCTAAACTTTTACATTTTGTGTATAAACTTTATTTGTTTTCTTCGCAGGTAATAAAATACATTTGTACGGTGTCCAAGATGCTTCATTTTGTGAGTAAGCAACCACTTATAAAATTAGTACCTACAGCTACTGCGGTACTAGGTAGGTCTAAGTAGTAGCACAGGTAGTAGGTACTTTGCAGGAGTGGCTTGTAAAGTAATTTAAGTATATCTCTAGAAATAAAAATCAAGTCAGCTAAGAAAACATTGCAGAGACAATTGAAGCTTTCGAGAGAGGATGGTTGAAAACAACAAAGACAGATTTTTTTGTCAATTTTAATGTTTGACTTACTAGAGACGCGCGCGACTTTGTACGCATGAAGCTATTTTTATACAAACCTCAACCTCCGCTCACATTGGCACAACCCCTTGTCTGATTTTAAGTAAAGATCTACCGAATTTCATTTCATGCAGACCCAACCCAGTTCAAAAGTAGTCTGCTGAACAATTTAGCTAGGTAACGTTATATGCTACAAGTTCCTTGTCAGTATTTGGAACGCTAAAAAAGTAAATTGACCAAGCGTCGTCGGACCATGCATATTGAAGACTTCCGGATTCGAACGGCTTAATTACATTATTTTAACAATGTATCTACCTACTGGTTACATTATAAACAATAACCGTTCATTTATTATTATGAAAGGAGGAAACGAAGGTTTATGAACAAATAGTTCACGCTACGCCATAACTGCAGAGTATACGCCCACAATGCAGTTGCAATGAAATGAGGTTGCTTCTGTCGGAATCATTTCAATCATTGTCGGGCATAGGTATCTACATACCTAACTTCTTAGCTTACAATAATAATAAGTTCTTTTTTTTCGATAAGCAAGCTTTTTTACAGCAAGCTGCTTGGCGGCAGATATAGGCATGGTGGTAGTTCTTCCCCGGACGAGCCCTTCAGTAAGAGCTCTACCACCACTGAACCGTCTACTACTACTGACTAGTGGCAAACTGTCTCAAAACTCATCGATATTCAGCAATTCACAATAGAGACTCCTGTCAATCGAATCCAACATGTGTGATTCGGTCACACTAAAAATAACTAAAAAAGTACCTGAGGTTAAAGAAGATATTACTAACTAAATCTTTTTACTAGACCGTTGTTAAACACTCAATGCTAAATGCTCAAGTGAGCTATGCTTGAAGGATTTCTCTGAAGGATAAAATCAGGTTTTTTTCCCCTTTGGAGGGTAGGTGAATTAACAACAAACAAAAAGTGCTCCTATTTAAATTTAATAAATTAAATAGTTTCTAGCTTATATTTGCCCTAATTTATGTGGTAAATTGCTTATATACCTGAGTACTTCATCTGCCATAAACATCATCTCTTTATCACCAAATCAAACACTATTTGTTTCTGAACCAAAACACTACACTCAAGATGACGAACCAACAGCCCTTGGCCGAGGTTATCAAGTCTCTTCACGACAGGATGACACTGTTCGAAGGAGCATTGAATCAGTCTTCTTCGCCGGCCAGTGTGGAGACCATTGCAGCTGACTTTGCAGCCTTCAAGTCTTTCACTTTGTCTGTGTTAAAGACACTTCAGCAACAGGTTGAAATACTCGCACGTGACGCTGATCAACAGGAGATGCGAAGCCGTCGGAAGATCATTCTGCTCCATGGTGTGCCGGAGGCAACTAAGGAGGACACGGCGGCAGTTATTGTGAAGATCGTAAGTGAGAAGCTTAAACTCCCTGACTTTACAGTCTCTAATATTAGCCGGTGCCATCGTATGGGGCGTGCTGCAGCTGGTGATAAGTCTCGACCGATCCTAGTGAAAATTCGTGATATTACTATGCGAGACAAGGTATGGTTTGCAAAGACCAACCTCAAAGGCAGTAACATCACGTTGTCAGAGTTCCTCACAAGGCCGAGGCACCTTGCGTTTATGTCAGCGAGGGATCGCTTTGGCGTTAAAAGTTGCTGGACCAGGGATGGTCAGATACATATTATTGGACCCGACGGTGCACGACATCGCATCATCAGCCTGGCCGAACTTAATAAATTGATGTCACCGGACACCATCAAGCCTGTTGCCCCGCCCGTAGCTGCGGCTGCGGCCTCTTCCTCTGCTAAGGATACCAGGCCTCTGTCGTCAAGGCGGGCCGGCACAGGCTCATCCAAGAAATAGTGTCGTGTCTTTTCTTGTAGGTAGGTAGATAGATAAAAACACCATTTCTTGTTTCTTTCGAATGTAAAAACACATAATTCGAGTACCCACACAATGCGTCATCTTGATTAGTTATTGGTTTATTTTGTTTTGATTTGTATTGCTTTTATTCTTCTTTTATTTTGTGTCATCGATTATCGATGCCGATTACTGCTGCTACTGAATTATTTACTGTCAGTGTCAATGCCATAAAGTGTCACGTCACACTTCCGATAAGTTCTTGTTTCTTTTTTTTTTTTTTTTTTTTGTTTGTGGCATGGATACCGGTATATTGGCACGTTTTGTTAGTTATTTTCGTGGTTGCTACTCTAAGTGTATGCTGTTACTATCTTTAGCCATATTGTTTTAATTTTGTAGGCATACTGTTTTAAGTGTTTACCTGTGTTAGATAGTCCCCAGAAATACTGGCAGATGGAGTACCCCAAGTTGGAAATTAGAAGTATTAAATTTATTTTTATATAGGTTATTGTTATTTAGTAGGTACATATTTTATATTTATAGTATTGTATATATTTAATGTCTTTGAATAATTCTGATGACAGCGAGTTTCTTTCTATCTCCTCGCTCGATTCGGATGA
This sequence comes from Electrophaes corylata, assembly GCA_947095575.1. Taxonomy (NCBI): domain Eukaryota; kingdom Metazoa; phylum Arthropoda; class Insecta; order Lepidoptera; family Geometridae; genus Electrophaes; species Electrophaes corylata. Next base: position 5,098,311 of record OX352698.1, on the reverse strand, counting down.
TAATAGTTTTTTAAGTATTCCTTCCCTCACCGATGAACTGTCTCATAACTTTTCAGATGTTACCAAAAACTTTAACGTTGTACATATAAACGCTCAGAGTATTCCGGCTCACTTCACTGATATGCTGGCGTCTTTTGAAAGCAAGAATCTTCATGCCATACTGGTGTCCGAAACCTTTCTTAAGCCCTGTCTCCCTTCAACCTTATACACCCTTCCTGGCTTTACCTTGATACGCAATGACCGGATTGGTAGTGGAGGCGGCGGTGTAGCTATTTATTTACGTTCTCACATCCCATTCTCGATAGTAAGCCAGTCTGCACAGCCGCCCCCACATAATGCGGGCGAACATCTCTTTATAGAGTTAGTTCTTGCCCATACTAAAATCCTTTTAGGAGCGTACTATTGCCCTTCTTTACGTATTAATTTCTTTCCGTCATTTGAAAAACTTTTGGAGGACCTATTACCTTCGTATAAACATGCGATTGTAATGGGTGACTTCAATACATGTCTAGTTAAAAAAGACTCCCGTACCTTCAACTTTGAATCCATTACTAAATCCTGCAACCTGCATATCCTTCCTCTTGCTACCACTCATCACTTTCCAAATTGTGCTCCATCCCTTCTTGATTTAATCCTAGTTTCGTCTTTACATCATGTTGCTAAGCATGGTCAATTAGCGGCAGATGCTTTTTCCTACCACGACCTTATTTTCCTTTCCTATAAAGTTCGCCCTCCAAAGTATAAGCCAAAAATTCTCCTCCAGCGCAATTTTGGTAGCATGGATATTGAAGGGCTACGAAATGATGCGCAAAAACTAGATTGGTTTCCGGTGATGGTGGCTGACACTATTGACGAGAAGATCTCCGTCTTCAATACTATGCTGACAGATTTATTTGACAAACATGCTCCAATTCGTCCCGTCAAAATTAAACATCTCCCAGCTCCCTGGCTCACGGATGAAATTAAATTGCTCAAGCACAAGAAAAATTTTCTCAAAACCAAATATAAGCTACGCGGAGATGACGTTAGTAGAGAAAAATATCTCCTTGCCAGGAATCGCTGCAATAGAGAGTGTAGGAATGCTCAGCGTCGCCATATTCATGCCTCCGTTTTAAATTTAGATTCAGCCAAAGTCTGGAAATTCCTCAAAACTTTAGGTGTTGGCAAATCATGTAACGCTACCACTACTAATAACATCGACATTGATTCCCTCAACCGTCACTTTTCCTCGTCTTCCAACATGGATTTGGGTGACAAAAACATTACTTTGACCTATCTTTCTTCTTTACCAAGTCCTAATTATACTCCTTTCACCTTCAGCCAATTCACTGCATGTGACGTTAAGAAGAGCATAATGTCAATCTCATCAAGCGCTATGGGTAGCGACAACATCGGCCGGAATATGTTAATTCCTATAATTGACGAAATTCTTCCGATGATTTGTCACCTTTTAAATTTCTCTGCTACTTCTGGTACCGTACCTTCGGCCTGGAAAGAAGCACACATAATTCCACTTCCAAAAAATTCCAAACCGTCCTCTTTTTCTGATTATCGTCCCATCTCTATCCTCCCATTCTTATCTAAGGTTCTTGAACGTCTTATCCACAACCAACTCAGCTCATTTCTTGTTCTCCATAACCTGCTTAATCCTTTTCAGTCCGGTTTCCGACCCGGTCATAGCACTGCTACTGCTCTTTTAAAAATCACTGATGACATAAGATCGGGGATGGAAAACGGACAACTCACTGTCCTTACATTGTTAGATTTCAGTAATGCGTTTAATACCGTTGACTTTGACATACTCATTGGACTATTACGCTCTGTTAACGTCTCTCCATCGGTGATTGGCTGGTTTTCCAGTTATCTGCAGGGACGCCGGCAGCGGATTCGAATAGACAACTCCTTTTCGTCCTGGTGTGACATTACGGCTGGTGTCCCGCAAGGTGGCGTATTATCTCCTCTTCTGTTTGCACTTTTTATTAACTCTATTTCTCACAAACTTATTTCTTCTTATCATCTTTATGCGGACGATCTCCAGATCTATACACAGGCCTCACTGGACAACCTGGCAGATGCTATTCATCGCACGAATGTTAACCTAAACCACATACAGGATTGGAGTAAGGCATACGGTCTAAAGGTTAACCCGTCAAAAACACAAGCTATTGTTGTTGGAAGCTCTCGTACTTTGGCAAAAATAGACTGGACAACTCTTCCTCAATTAGAATTTAATAATGTTATTGTCCCTTTTAGCAAGCATGTCAAAAATTTAGGTATCTTTATAGATAGTAGCATGTCATGGGGTCAACAGATTGAATCTGTCAGCAGAAAGATATTTGCATCAGGAGGCTCACTTCGGAGGTTGCGTAACTTCTTACCCACTTCTACTAAAATTGCGCTTGCCCAATCTCTCCTTCTTCCTGTCCTTGACTATGCTGACGCCAGCTATCTTGACCTTACGGAAGAGCAGCTCAATAAACTTGAGCGTCTGCAAAACTATTGCATTCGTTTTATTTTCGGGCTACGTAAATTTGACCATATTTCCGAATTCCGTGTCAAGCTGAAATGGCTTCCCATTCGCCTTCGCCGGAATAGTCGTATCCTCTCTCTTCTGTACAATATACTCCATAACCCCACCACCCCTACTTACTTGAAAGAGCGTTTTGAATTTCTTCACTGTTCAAATCCTCGTCCTCTCCGTTCTTCTGAAAATCTACTGCTAAAAACTCCGGTACACAGAACAAGCTTTTATGACCATTCTTTTACAGTTCAAGCAGTACGTCTTTGGAACGAACTTCCGATCACCATCAAAAAATCCTCCTCTCTTCCAATCTTTAAATCAAAATTAAAGGACTATTATTTATCAGACCTGTCTTAGATGTCCACAATTTCACTCATCTTTTTCACTATAAAAACTGTATTATATATCTATACATGTACCTATATATTAGTTTATTATCTATTTATATAAGTATTTTATTGTTTATTATTTATTATTATGTACCTATATTAGTTTATTATCTATTTATATAACTATTTTATTGTTTATTATTATGTATATGTACCTATATCTTGTTTGCAAGTTTTGTTTTATTTTTAGATTTCTCTTATTTCTCATTTGCTGCACCCCCGACCATTTTCCAATTTTTGTCTTAATCCTCTCCATCCTAAGGTTGCCTGGAAGAGATCGCTACTAAGCGATAAGGCCGCCCATTGTGCCTTCCATTTTATAACTGTTCTTTTATTTTGTTTTTATTACTAGTGTCTGGTGTGTGTACAATAAAGTATTTTTCATTTCATTCATTCATTCATTCATTCATCAGGAACGAGGTTATCCCTCAGAGAACCAAGGTGGTTGATATAACTCATGTGCAAAAATAGAATATTTTGCTACTTTACTAACGTCAGCTAATAAGGTACTGAAATATGGAAACTTTTCTTACCCTACTGTGTCATTGACCTCTGTCATCCAGCTGCCAGTGATAATGCACCGTCTCAAAACTCTTGAAAATAGACTAGACAAACACAAGTGTAGTGGCAATAACTGATAAACCAACCTATAATAAGTAATTACTATGCATAGTAAGCCACCAGCTAGCAAAGATATGAGAGAGCTGATTGTAATAGGCATCAAGATTTAAGTAGATGAATTCTGGTTTGATTGTTAACCAAATAAAACCACTTTTATTTTATTACATACATCAGAATTCTGATGATATTTAATCATATTAATAGTAGGTACATTACCTCTAACACAGAATAATGAATACTTTATATGAATATCGGATTCTAAAACAGTTGTAGGTTTATTTTTAGATGATCACTTGTGTATAATTTATACATGAATAATGTGTCAGGAAAATGCTCGGTAAAAAAAGCACACAAACGCATTGATGCAACAGAAATATAAACTACCTTTTTCACTCATCTCTTTATAGGTAGTACAAACTATGATTCATAGAATAAGTTCTATACATCTTGAATTTGTGTACTTAGGTAGGAATTACTTTTGAACAGTAACTTACAACTAGGCGTGCTTGACTAGAATAACCGACATAACGGAATCAAAATTAAAATATCATTAAATATCTCTACATCACTACACCTATTGACTAGTACATTTTTAGAAATCACTATATGATTATAGAAAAGTTAATTGGTAAATACCAAAAAAACTTTATTAATTAAGATGTAACATCCTAAAAGAATCAAACAAAAGTTTCTCCACTCCTGGAATTGGTTCTGAATCCAAAAAATAGAGTTTATAACATCATTTTAACATATTACTGTGAAGCATTATACAATTTTAGAGATTTCTATTACATTTTTAAATCATTTGTAAATGGTGTGTTACAATGTTCATACAAAAGGAATCACAAAACAGCAGGCTGAAAATAAATTTGTTCTTAAAGCCAGTCAACCACATATCTGGGATACAAAGAACAGGTACGAAAAGAAAAACACATGCCTGCTGCTGCAATGTGTATTCCAATGCTTTATTTTGAGCTCTTGAGTTGAAATATAAGATAAAAAGTAGCTTATGTCATTGTGTCCATACTATGTGGACCAAAAATTTCATAACTCATTGAGTTGATCTTAACACATAGATAATAAGACAAAACTGATTGTTCTTGGATTCAACTGATCTAATTGATAAATAAATAGACATGAAACCTAAATAAAATAACAAATCATTAATTACCTGCCTCATCCATGTATTGTGCAACAAATCGGCTGTATTTTTCTTTAGCTTCAGTGGATACAGTAGTTGGCTTCAAAGCACCAACTTCACCATTCAGGCAGGTGTTCAATACCAGTAAAAAACGATGCAACTCCTCCGGTAATCCTTGAATAAATAAATCATGGAGTGGTTGGGCAAATGATACTGTTATTTTGCCATCATCTATACATCTGGTGTATATTTTGGTTGGGTTGGATTTTAATGCATATTTGGTGAATCTGGAACTTTTCAGTTGACCCCTTATGACATTTTGCAGATGTAGCAAAAAATAATCATCATCAGTGCCAGTTTCTTTGCCCAATGCTACAGTTGATTGTATATAGGCGGTAGTGTTCTTTGCACCGGGATTTCTATTCACTGTTCGAACTCGGCAGTCGATCCTCATTTTCAAGATTGTTTTTCCAAAAAATTAAGATGAAAACTTGTAATAATTGTAAGCTCAAAAGCTTTAGCAGGGTTGAGTGACGACAGGAGCGGCGCGTCAAAAGGGGCTAGACTTGAAGGTAGGTATGAGGGCAGCTAGAAGACGATGCTCAGCTCAGCCTCATACAAAAATACAAGTAGGTAGGTACCTTCGATAATCTTGACGTGACGACGGTCGGTGGTATCACGTAACAAAGAAATCTTTCGGCGGCAACCGGCGCGGCATCAGCGTCGCCAGCAGTTTTCGTGGACGTAAGAAATCAATATCAGTTTCACTCAAAATATTTATTAGAGTGACGATGGACGAGAGACGCAGCAACGGTTTCCCGCAACAACTGAATGCATATGTACCTAACGCTTTATAACATCAATCACAAGTGGTTTTATAGTTTATTTTCTTCCAAATCCACCAAACGACAACAATTAGCTTTTCTTCAGGATTACTTACACCCACAGACTGAATACGTATCAGTTTTCAGTTTAATGTTCTCTCTCTTCACTGCACAGACAGAGTATTTATAGGTAGGTACTTTGTTTGGTTCTCTGTGATATCAGTGTTGCCAACTGTTTTATTGGGTGCCCACTAGATTCAAACAACGGCCGAGAGTCGAAACGAAACATGGTCGAAACCTTAGTCGAAACCACCACCTAAGCTAAAGGCGGAATCTCATTTGTGTTGTGCAGTGCTGGCTCGCGCGGTTTTGCGTGGTAACGCTCAGGCAACGACTCTGCACACTATGGTGCACACTACCTACACCCGCGTCATGTGGTGCAGGTTTACATTTTTAACCAACTTCAAAAGAAAAAGGTTCTCAAACAACCAAAGCACAACCTAAGCCGATGGTCGTAGGGACTCTGAAGTTTTCAGAGTATAATTTGATGTGGTGGAGGTGTAGTTACTAAGAAAGGAATTAAGGTAAAAATTTGATCTCGTCGAACTTTGGTGTGGCAATAAATCTATACAAATAAATAAAATTGAAGTGTCTGTTTGTAATATTAAAATAACCGCTTTTTTCTACATGCATGTGAATGTATATGCGATACATATACCAAAATAGCATTTTTTTTAATTTTTGTCTGTTTGTCTGTCTGTTCGTTTGTTCCGGGTAATCTCTGGAACGGCTGGACCGATTTCGACGGGACTTTCACTGGCAGATAGCTAATGTACCTAATAAGGAGTAACTTAGGCTACTTTTTATCCCGAAAAAATAACGGAACGGGATAAATCTGCCACGCGAGCGAAGCTACGAGTGGCCGCTTTTTTACGCCGTATAACGCCATCTGTTGGCACGTCGAGTATTACTTCAGTACGCGGGCGAAGCTACAAGCGGCCTCTATTTTATGCCGTATATTCTCTATAAACGCCATCTGTTGGCGACGCTGAGTACTACTTTAGTTATTTTATAATGACTACAATCATCAGTACTTATGTACCTACTAGCGCCACCGTGCGTCTTTATTTTACCATATTTTACATGAAAATCCAAAAAATTCAAAGATTTGTAAGTAAACCTGTTTACCGCCCAACGAAGTGGGCACGGGTCAGCTAGTACTATAATTATATGTACCACCATCGAGGTAGGACCATACCATAGAAGCCATTATACACCATACAATTAGGTAAACGTTATCATAAGTTTTATGCTTCATTTCGGACTATTAATTGAAAGAAGTAAAGACAGGAATGGTCCAAAATTATTAAATTATGAAATATAAAAAAATAAAAGACTACATCATTGACTACGTACGATTACTATTACGTTAAGAACCTACACCCAGGTACCTAATAACTACATACCTAATGACTAGGTAGATACATAGGTACCTACTTTATTTTAACTATTTAGGTAAAATACAGCCACAAAGTTCAGATTGCTTCGTTTTGGACAATTTTCGCATGATCTTACGGTAGGTACCTACCTACCTACTTCGTATTATGATTAGTTATCTGAAAGGATATGGGTAGGTAGGTACCATGCCGTTCATCTCCATGAAATTCCATTGTTTCATTTATAAGTAGGTACCTAAATAGTTTAAGTATAAAATAAAAGTGATAGTAATAACCCTGACAGATGCGAGAACCTATGAACCAACCTAAGTAGGTAGGTACACATTTTTATTAGTAATTTTCACCTTTTTTTATTTGTTTCAGGGAGCAGTACATATTCAATGTATTTGAAGTAATAGTTAGCACATTAGAAACGAAACTGCAGAGAATTGAAAATCTTGACAAAGCTGTAGAACACCTCATGAGAAGAGTGGAAGCCCTCGACTCAAGAGTGAACGACAACATTCACAAAACAGACGCTATTATTTCCAAGCTTGGAAACTTAGACTTAAAGCTATTTAGTCAAATCGGACAAGACACCGAAGAAAATACCACAAAGAGACAAATTGAAGTCGATAGCGCACAGCTATTAGATAGAAAATTAGAATCGCTAGATCAAAAAGTCTCAAATATAGACACAACATTAGTTGGCTTGAAAACACAAATAGATAACAACTTTTTGCCCGTCGACGATATAAATGCAGAGGCGAGTGAAAAGAAACCTATTAACCTTAATGTTATTGAAATTGCTAAAGGTCTTAACTCTGAAGTTGTAAATGAAATCACGAAAGAAGTAGATCAGCTTAGAACATCTATGTCGACCGTAGATCGAAAATTACAGTTTCATATTAATCTCGTATCGGAGAACTTGGGCAAGGTTCTATACATGATGGCGGACGTACACGCGGCCATTGTCGAACCTGAAGCAGCTTCCATTAACGTCAACAGCCTATTTAAGAACCGCACTGCTACGAGCACGCAGGCACCTATTGCCAAGAGCAGTAAGATCGACGCACTCGTCAACAAGATCATCCCCATGATGAGCGTTTCTGAAAAGATGGATGAGGTGTGGGATGTCGTAGTCGGTACTAAGAGCTCAGTCGACGACCTGGTGCCTAAGTCGGACGAGCTCCTCACACAGACGCAAAGGCAGGAGCGAGCTATCGGACAGATTCATAACGACTTGAGATTAAAAACAAATCTGATTATAGAAAACTTGGATATGGTAGAGAAGCGGTTGAAGAAGCAGGAGGACGACGTGGCAACTCTTGCACAGCGTCCCGTGCCCCCCGAGCTGCTGCTCGACCCAACCTTCGATAAGTTGGCGGACTATACGCCTAACCGGTACCGCGTGGACGAGCCCTCCACAGACCCCAGCACCAGCACCGCGCCAGCACCCACCACTCCCGCCTCCGCATTCATCAACAGGTGATATCTTTCTATATCTAATTGAGCTATAGCGATAGTATTTGTATTATATGGCGAGGGCCGTGGCTTTGCGGGACTTTGCGAGCGTGCCGTTAGTTGTATGTGACCATGCAAATGTTCAGCAGTGCGCGCTTGGTGTGATGACTAATGATCTGATGGTCGGCAGCCCGAGCAGCAGCGGCACAGGCGTGACAACGGTGGCACAAGCTGGCGCAGCTACCAGTCCACGTCCCGCTATCAGGAAAGGCGGCATCATCTTCCCCAGCGTCAAGAATAAGCCCATCATCGGCAATAACACTTTTGCATCCGAGATCGTCGCCAACTATAAAGACGTGAAAGTGAGTGGATGTAACATAGATAGAGATAATTATATTTATTTGTATAATTTATCTACAATAACCACTTAACTTACCCATCTAATAGTGCATAAATAGTCTTTTGCACTTAAAACAATCATTTATATCGAATGCCATTATATTAAATTACGTAGGTAAGGTACACAGATAGGAACTGTATCATGAATTATTATTACTACAGACGAAATAACTAGACTAGTACTAGAGTACTATGTACCTTGGATGCCTGGCTACTCCGGTAAGTTACACTGCGAACTTGTCACTTGATTGTAGGATGGTTATCGAGATGCACCGCATAACTCAAAACGACAATATGAAACCTAATTTAACAATTTCCAGAGTAGACACCCTGGAGCTACGAAAAATCATATTATACCTAAGTCTATTACGAAACAAAGAACGAGTTCAATGACGGCTTGAATAGCAGAAAGTTAACAAATACCTAGGTAACTTTATGCAAGGCTAAATGACACTGGCGAAATTGTTGAAAGAGAAGGAAACAGACTGAATGAAAAGAAAACAGAATACTGGTCAAATTATCATATCTATCGACACATACGAACAGTGCCGATGAAATAAAAACGTGCACATCGGTACACGGTATAGTTCATCGTAGGGTACGTTCCTATCGAAGGGACCTGCGAAGCAATGGTTTGTTATATGTGTGATGGTATCTAACATCAGATGGATCATCAGATCCTACTAATATTATAAATGCGAATGTTTGGATGGATGGATGGATGTTTGTTCCTCTTTCACGCTCTAACCAGTGGACCAATTTGGATGAAATTTGAAATAGATATAGATTGTAATCTGGAATAGGACATATGTATGCTACTTTTTGTTTCGAAAAATTACGGGAACGGGAAAAAACTGCCACGCGGGCGAAGCTGCGAGTGGCCTCTAGTAGTCTTATAAAATGGAGGGTTAATAGTATATCCCATTATTGAAGTTACCGATTGTGGCTGCTAGGCATCTAGATAGTCTCTTCTCCGTACAGTATCGTAATAAACCGTTCGTTTCGTTCCTTATCACCGCGTCCTCAGGTCGCGTCGGATGTTCAAAGATCTGCCGCAGCAAGGTTTCCGGGCAAGGAAAGTTGCACTGGCCATTACGTAAATGTAGTTCAGGCTACAGCTGTGCTTTCCGCGCTTTGTAGGCGCATACAAAAACCTGCCGTTCCCACCGAGTGACAATTACCTACCGATGATTACACCGAGTTTATTGTCTTATCGTACGAGAAACGACGACGAAGCGACGGCAGCGGTTATGTCGAGCGGTGATGCAACTTGCATAACTCGTTTACAAACCCTACCTTTTGCGTATGCAAGTGTACGAAAAAATATTGCGTTGGTTCTAATAACAGCTTAGCTTTTATAATGGCAATTAAGCAAGCCGACAATCCAATAGGCTGAGTTATCCGTAATGACGTGTATCTACATTATATTATGTCATTAAAATATGATCTAACTTAGTATCTTTGTTGAAGTGCAAACGTAAATGAAGCAAACTTTTCTTTTTGGGATTGTTGTTACCTACGTAAAGTGACTGAAAATATGCAATCAGGAAACTGTTGGTTCGTGACAACGTGATTCATAATAATGATAGATATTCACGACTTTCCTTTTCCATAGGGCCTGGGGTATCAATTGATCGGCAGGACTATTATGGTAGGTAGAAACTGTAGAAACAAGCACTATCGATGTTATCAGTAGTAGCCATAGCAGCTAAATTTATAGTTTATTTAATAACAAAAGAAAACATACTTTACAATTTCTAAAATTACTATTTATTTCTAATATAGTTATTGGTATAATCCAAACATCTTGTCTTGTGTGTGAAATGGAAGTATCAGTGCACTGGTATTAGTAATTATACAGGCATCTAATAAGGTAGGTACGGTGACGCTACTGTCTAAAATGCTAGTGCAGCAACGTAGATCAGTTTCAAATACTCGAACGGAGACGTGGTCGTAAATCTTGACTATTGTTTTCAATCAAAATGTAAAGTCTAATGTAACTTTCGCCCCCACATCGTGTCTTCGTGTCGTCCAAGTTTCAGGACGAAAATAATAAACTACGGAACTGTCCGTGGGTAGGCCGCCACTGCCGCCGCGCGCCGCCTCATAACTTTCTATGACAATATTGACAAACCGTGAAGCTGACTGTGGTTGAAAAGACTTCTCAAACATGTCTTGCTTGAGTAATCCGCGACTTTAGCCAAATAATAATTAATGATTATCTTTTCACGAACAATGAGACTGCCAACCTTTCACCATTTGGACATGAAACGGACCATTTGCAAACGCTCTCTATAGAAATATTAATGGTTTGTCGTAGTAGGTAGAGTAACCACTACAGTTGGTGCTAACAACTAAGAATTGATGGCACGGCCTAATGTCTGACCAAAGAAAAATTCACTGTTCACCAAAAATTCAAAGAATTGTACCGTCCAACGAAGTGAGCACGGGTCAGCTAGTTACTTATAATTTACAAAAAATCACGCATTTCGTACCTACCTACCGTGTTAAATCTTTAGTTTTATTTGTCTGAATGTTTAACTATGTCTAACAAGTGCAGGTCTAACTATAAAACTATAAATGATGCATAGGTACCTAGTGTACCTCTTTTAAACGTCCCCATGGAACTATGCAATGCTACATGGCTATACGGAAAGCAAACACAGGCCAACAAGTACGTAAGCTTCTTGGTGCGTAAAGCTTTACTAAGACAGGAATTCCCAAAACATAATAACGTCACGCGGACAAAGTCGCGCGCTTTCGCTAGTTAAATATAATGACTGACAGAGAAAGTACTTAGGCAATATCAATTACTCATTTATCATAATATGCATGCATGCATAGCAAATGCCGATACCATTAAATTAATATATCAGCAAAAGCGAATATTCAATACTGAGATAGGGAAAGGATAGATTTGACGACCACCGATGTAGCGCGGCGGGCGAATGTCCGCCTGCGACGCAGAGGTTGCGGGTTCGATTCCCGCCTTGGGATAAATGTATGTACGATCTGCAAATATTTATTCCGGGTGTTCTGGGTATATTCTATATATAATAAAAAATATCTAGGTATGCATGTAATATAATATTGCATTAAGTATATCAGTCATCTAGTACCCATAACACAAGCTCTGCTTAGCTTGGGGCTAGATGATGCTGTGTGGATCGTCCAGCATTATTTATTATTATTTATATATATATATATATATATATATATATATATATATATAGTTAGATAATGCATGAACCATTTAAAAAATATATCATTATTATTGACTTTTTACTAAGCAGCTACTTTGCCAATTCTGTTTAGACTCTTGTCGCACACTTAAAAAACAAAACCTGAACTTGGCCTATTCAAGACATAATCAAGATGCTAAGAGTTAGCACACTAACTTGTCTACTTTCTGGTTCAGCTACGGTGCTGGTACAAGCAACTAAGTATTTCTACAGCATTTTCATCATATTTCCAGGGGTTTTCGTGTGTCGATCTACTTAATGCAGGCATGAGGGAATCAGGCGTGTACTATCTGCAGATTCGAGGGACCACCTACTGGTTCCTGAAGGTCTACTGCGAGCAGAACATCGCTGAAGGAGGATGGACGGTAAGATGTTCAATGATTTTATACTAAAAATTTGCATGCGACGAGTTGCCAATGTAGTGACGTATTACGCCTTTAATTTAACCCATTTCCCCCCATTGTATTGTTTTTTTAAACCTGCCTTATAAAATACTGTGATACGATGTTATTTTTACTCAGTTCTGCAATCTACTCCACAAGCTCATACGCAGACAAGCCGAAGGTAGCCATTTTAGACAGGAAACCGGTCAGGTGAAGGGCGTTTGATACAAAACTCATAGCAAGCACTCACAACACACTTATAGGCGCACGAAATGTACAGAGATCGACGTCATATAGGTACTTATATATTTGATATGATGTCAATAGGTATTTGGGGATTTAGGATTATATTATGGGAGAGTCAGTAGATGTGTCCGAGACTAAACGAATGGTTCTATCTGAACAGTAAACCTCACTTACTTTAACTAGACTTTTGAGCAAAATAGGGGTACAATTCATCGCGTTTCCTTGGTCCTATTTGGTCGAATCTGGTGTCTACGGATTTGTCTCGTGAACGCAAAGAGCACTGTTAAACTCTTATCCCGACGGTAAGTTACGACACCGTTTCAATTTATAAACCAAAAACATGGAAATAAACACTGGATTCGAGGCAGTGCAAAGGTCTCGAAGTCAGTATAGGGATCTTAGTACAACGTTTTCGACAACTTTTGGTACAACTAGCAAAACCATGTATGGCAATGGTCTAGCAGTTCAAAGCAGGAAAGTCAGATAAAGCGAGCAGCCAGACCACTTTTACTACTAAATCACTATTCAACTGAATAAGGGGAAGTCAATAAAATAGCCTATGGAGTTTCCAAAAACTGTACATAAATCTTCAGCTTTCGGAAACCTTGTTTGTTATCACCTGAGTAATAAGATCTATCAAACCAGGTGATTCACCGACGAGACGATTACGGTGTGCCGGCTGAGAACTTCAACCGAGACTGGAGTGACTACAAGAACGGTTTCGGAGACCCCAGCAAGGAGTTTTGGCTGGGCAACGAAAACATTTACATGCTAACCAACAACGATGACTACATGCTCCGAGTCGAGCTAGAAGACTTTGACGGCAACAAAAGGTAACTAAACTCAAGATTCTTTGAAAATATTTAAAGGAGGTAGTCAAAGGTACGTCCAAATATTAATTTCGCACAAACTCACATTTTGCAGTAGTTGATTTTCCATACGTGACAGATTTCGAGCCCATCGCCGCTGCTGAAATACTAACTGGTTTCCTCAAAATGATTTCTTCATCGTTTGAGAGAAACATTGCGCTCATACATTTTTCGAATAGAAAAATCCATCAGTGATCAACTGGATTCGAACCCATGACCTTAGGATCAGAAGGCAGGGTCGGTCCTACTCCCACTAGACTGCTTTTTTACCACTTTTAATTTTTGAGATACGACAACTTGTTAAATTATACAATAAAACAATGATAGTGATTCAAATACGGCTGAGTGTTTGTCTACTTCGCAAAACGATAAAGGGAGTTTCGTATAGCCGGTTTTCAGTTACTCTCCGTGCGTGGAATTCTATGATAACTTGACTGTGGAAAGACTTTCCCCGCAATGTAACTCAAAACGACTACAATACAAAACTTCCGTTTATCGTTTTGTAGACACCTTGGTTGTGTTGTATGTAGCTTGTAGGCAAACTACAGAAAGTGGACAGCGGACATCGCGAGATTTCGGTTTGAGACAATCCACTAGTTATGTTTGTGACAAAGCTAACGATGACCAAGATATTTCAACTTTCACAGGTTCGCGCAGTATTCGCACTTCAAGATTTACTCAGAAGCGGAATACTACAAGCTAGAGATCGACGGGTACGAGGGTAACGCTGGAGATTCGCTCAACGACCCCTGGTACGGCTCTAACAACAGCCCTTTCTCCACATATAACAGGTGAGAACTATAATATCGAGAGAGCGAAGCGATCGAAGATCAGTCTTCACCGACGACTAGCAAAGTCGTCCGTACTGAAATTTGTATTATGTATATTTGTTCAAGCATAACTTTCGAAATGATCGAACTGCATGAAATTAGGTACCTAGGTTGTTGTTGATAAATTTACTGGTATACATAAAAAACAATCGGACAAGAGGTTGTAAAAATATGGGGGTTTAAAAGAGGGATATAAAAGTGAAAGTCAAAAGGAAAAGTAAAATTCCGTCATTACCTGTCTTTAGCGATAGAATATTAATCTATTTTCTACTGTTCTTGCCTTATCCTGTACTCGAGTATTGTAGGTAGTCCAATCAGCGTGTAGTTGATGCATGAAGCCAGTTAGATTCCGCAGATATTATAAGGTCTAAATCACTGTTTTGTCCAAGAAAAACCTGAAAACACAGTAGTTTTTAATTATATATTTTATGGGGTACATAAATAAATAATTTGTTATTAAAAAGTTGAGCCTTACCTTAATTAGGTTTTTAAATAAAAGGTAGCATCAATTGATAATGGAGAAGTTTTAAAATAAAACGCAAATCTTCATCTAACACTACATTTATTGTTTGAATTAATAGACACACATAAATTGTTACAGAGATAAGTAAATTGTAACTCTATACACACTACACAGGTAATTTATTAGTTAAATGATTATGATTACAGAGATAACGATAGATCCTCTCTGAACTGCGCATCAATGCTGAAAGGAGGCTGGTGGTGGAAATCCTGCGGGCGAGGCCTAAATGGATTGTACTTACACGATCCGCAAGACCTCACCGCGAGGCAAGGTGAGTGAACCAAAACCACGGACAAACATCAATACAGGGGCACAGTGGCGTAGCGTGCATTTCTTACATCCGGGGCTACCCCAAAATTTGTTGCCCCCAACCGTGGCATGGAAAAAATCGAGAGAGGAGCAAGCCGCGTAAATTTTCGTAGTTTTCATTGCAGACTTAATATGGTGATAGGTAGGAACCTAAGAAGATTTAACGTTAATTGGTTTGATTATATGCAATGCAAATTGATGATCAAACAAATTTTGATCAACTTCCACTTGTTCCTTTGATTGAGTTTTGGTGTAATAAGAACCTATTTATTCCCGATGACAATAGTTTTCTGATCAGAGCCCCATGTCGAAGTTTACAGTGTAGCGTTAGTTTTGCGAGCACAATTAGTAACTTACGAAAAAGCGAAACGGTTTCGCATAATACACACCATTTGTCATTTGACTCTAAGCAGTCCCAGCAGCTTTGAGGGAGGTTGCCAACCCCTCCCAACGCCTGACCAATGACCATTTGCTGCTTTTCGATGGAGCTTTTACCCACCATACCTACTGCGAACCCTCTATTGTATTCCATGAACTCGAGAAGTATTTCAATCTGGCAAAAGTCCCGACTTGGAGCTCTGATGATCTACATGACTTGACGCATCCATCTAACCCCGACGCTTCGCCACTGTCAATATATCAGAGCTGTGCGAGGAAGCCAAGCGGAAAGCGAGGAAATATACTTCATTTTCATTAGTGCAGTGGTAGATTTTCCTCACTCACCGACCAGCTTCGATCTATAAACTATCCATATTCTTATTTAGGGAAGGATTTAATGCCTGGAATTCGAGCTAGGTGTTAATAAGTAAGTTCGTGTAAGCCAGTTCAACTCTGGTGACGAACCTGGTGGTTAACCCCAGCATACTTTCTTGCCAATTGAAGATGAACACAATGAAGGAGAATTGTAAAATACAATAATTTAACACAATAACTTACCAGTGCTGCTTAGTTCTACTCAACATGAACATAAATGTCCGTACTCCAATCCATTAGGAATAGTGGACGTGTTCAGCAGAGTAGTATACCATTAGGTATCTACAGAAAGCATCGACCTTACTATAGAAACTAACCTAGTTACCGTTACATTTGCCCTCAACATCGAACTATTATAATACATTGAAAACATGACGAGCGTGCTCTAAGACAGTCTAAAACACGACTAATACCTACTGAACTTATTTCTTGATAGTTATATTTAGATATTTTCGAGATACATTGTGTCGGAAATACAGTACCTATACGTATTTGTGCAACACTCGTGTAAATCTACACAAAATGAACCCGCAAGGCTCGACTATAATAATAAGTACATTGAATTTGGCACTACTTGACATTGCTTCTAAATAAAACTAATTGAACACTAATTATAGATAAAAACACTGAGACAACATTGATATAAGTGATTATAATAAAAGGTAATATAAGAAATACATAAACAACTACATGCAATCAAAGGTCATTTGACAGTCGTACTATATTCATACCTACAATACTATCAACGACGTAAAAATGAGAATAAAATATTTTCAGGATGAAGGATATATATCTCTTCCTAATTCAATCTGGCAAACGGTCCGAGCATAAGGTACCTGAAAGTTCCCCACCTCAGTTCATATTTCACGACGCTAAATGTACTGAAATCATCTCGCTTTAGGTAAATCTTTCTGATCTTATTGAAACACTCCAATTTACAGACCTTTATGCAGCATACCAAAAAAAATCTAACTAACCATTTTAAAAATAGCTACGTATGTGCCCGTTATAATAACTACTACGAATGGTGTGTACACATAACGGATTAGAACCATTTGTAGGACATACCTACAGTTAGAAGTAATATCGTTAATCTATGACTATCATAAAATTACATGAAATAAGTTCAAAATGTATGCAATAATGATGAAATAATATCACCAACTAAATGTTAGAAATAAACAATCAACATGATAATCATGCTGACAGAGATTCTAACACTAACCATTTTTATAATAGGTACTTAAGTGGCCAACTACTAAATATTTTCACAAGTTACGATCATTTATACGACAAATAGCGAAATATACATAAATACTAATATAATAAAACTGTAGAGATCGAAAAACCTGTCACTTTATGCGGATCAGCTAGTATAATATATAAAAGAAATGCATTACAACTATTATAATAATTTTTTACATCTTACGAAAAAGCGAAACGGTTTCGCATAATACCTACACACCATTTGTCATTTGACTCTTAGCAGTCCCAGCAGCATTGAGGGAGGTTGCCAACCCCTCCCAACGCCTAACCATTTGCTGCTTTTCGATGGAGCTTTTACCCACCATACCTACTGCGAACCCTCTATTGTATTCCATGAACTCGAGAAGTATTTCAATCTGGCAAAATTCCCGACTTGGAGCTCTGATGACCTACATGACTTGACGCATCCATCTAACCCCGACGCTTCGCCACTGTCAATATATCAGAGCTGTGCGAGGAAGCCAAGCGGAAAGCGAGGAAATATACACCAAATATACTTCATTTTCATTTGCAGTGGTAGATTTTCCTCACTCACCGACCAGCTTCGATCTATAAACTATCCATGTTCTTATTTAGGGAAGGATTTAATACCTGGAATTCGAGCTAGGTGTTAATAAGTAAGTTCGTGTAAGCCAGTTCAACTCTGGTGACGAACCTGGTGGTGCTTAGTTCTACTCAACATGAACATAAATGTCCGTACTCTAATCCAGTAGGAATAGTGCACGTGTTCAGCAGAGTAGTATACCATTAGGTATCTACAGAAAGCGTCGACCTTACTATAGACACTAACCTAGTTATCGTTACATTTGCCCACAACATCGAACTATTATAATACATTGAAAACTTGATGATAATTTTACCACTGTGCGTTACACGGACTCACATCAAGTATATAACGAAATGTGTACCAATAAAACATTATGTACATATTATGACACGAATAGGTTCAGAGTAAGACGGCACTTGCACTGAAGCTAAGCTGATATTGTATAAGCTGATATCTTACTAAGCGAACTTATAAAACTCGTACATAAACCATAGAAATAAATTGTATCTTTTGTGTTATATTTAATATACTCAATTTATTTAATGTAGGAAATGATGTTTATGCTGTGCGTTACTTGCTGGACAAGCTCTACGTTAGATACGTTACAATTCTCATTAGGGTTATGATGGCGTCACATCATAGAAAAAAGCACGTACCATTGCGTCTTATTGCGATTCCTACACTGAATCGTTTCGTTTTCGACAGATTCGATGACTCAATATGAACCTTCGATCAATGATACCCCTAGATGACGGGTCAACTATCACGACGGTATTAACGTCATCGCGATCCAGTTTAACTGTATCGCAATAAGACTTGATGATGTTTGGTTGTTGGATTGATCGTTGTTGACGGCATGACATGCTGAGATTATACAAAGATATACTATTATATTATTGTAAAAGAGTGTATTACAGTTTACAATATTTACAGTGCCTTTGTTTCAGGTATCGTTTGGTTCCGCTGGCGGGGATGGGACTACACGTTAAAGAGAGCAACTATGATGATAAAGCCAAAAGGATTACAAGCAAATACGTGAAATGTCACTATAGCGCTTTACTGATTCTCTTTACCCAGCCTCTGTTCACTCATTATGTGGATTAAAAACTAAACAACACCTTTGTGTTGGTACTGTACATATTCCTAGCAAATGGTATTTCACAAACAATTTACCAAGTATAGAATAGCCCAATTGAATACCTGTGATACATACAAAACAAAAATACATAACAAAAATATATCCTCAGAAACTAAAGTAGGTAATCATTTGCTGGAATCCATATAATGAAACAGAACATAGTAGGCAGCTAAATCGCTCAAATGATACTTATTTCTGTAAATATATTTTCCCTTCATGATTCATGTCACAAATTCTTCAAATACATAACAATAATGGTTACCTTTTTGTAAATAACATTAAACCTGTATTATCGAAGTGCCACATCATAACCCCAAAATTCATTAATTTATTGTTTATTATATATTGACGTAAAATAAACATTCGTTAATTAGGTTTATAATTTTAGATGTAAGAAAAATTTACTAAATAAGATGTAAATAATTATTATAATATGGGCGGACGAGAATATGCAATCAAAATGACAATTTTTACGAAATTTATTTGTAATAAATTGTGGCGCGCTATAAATTTTTGTGAATATAATTACTTATGTTTTAAATAGCACAATAATCAAAAAAGCACAGCTTTCTTTGGAAAATAAAAAACTTCAATACAACTTAAGTACCTGAATAAATTGAGACATTATTCGTGTTGGAAATGTATTATAGAATGTTCGTCTTCAAAAATCCAATGCTTTTTTTACTCTTATAATACCTTTCTACATGTATATAAACAAATGTAAAAAAAAGGAAAGCAGAACGATACGCACAAGACAATATTCACAAAGATTTACCTAGTATTGTAAACAAATTTAGTTTTTAAAATTCTGTTTTCTGAATACTTGCTTGATATGTATTTGCCCAACTCAACATACACGACTTACTATATAAGTAATTAAATAAAAAAATAAATGTATTTTAAGTTTTATTCTTTCTTATGTTAAAGAAAGATTTATACGGAAGTATTAGTAAGAGAAAAAGTTTGTGAGGTTGTAGCATCAATAGAAAGCCACGTTATTACCCTACTGGATACCTACTGGACGGCTGGCAATTAGCTTTTATCAATCACGCTCGTCTTCATTATCAGGGCCGTTATGTGCTTGTCCATTCTGCACAGGCTCATTCAGGTCGAATCTGTCTATATTTATCAGGTTAGGTTCAAGTATAATCGGATCATGGATGTTTCGGTCATGCACGTTCGGCTCAGGTCTATCGTCGTCAAATATATTCGGTCCAAGTAAGTTATGTTGCTCGTAATCGATTTCAAAAAGATTTGGTTCAAATATGTTTATTTCCATAACGTTATGTGCCGGTCTGTCCTCGTCGTAGATATTCGGTTCATTTTGCTCATTGCTATCTTCATCAAATATGTTCGGGCCTAGCATGTTTCCCGCTGGAAATTCTAGCCTATACGGTGGTGCTCTGTTGAGCAAGACTGCATCTTGTGCGTTGATCAGTTCAGGCCTGTTCTCTTCAGGTTGATCATGTTCTTCTTCGATGTTTGCATGATTCTCGTTATTGCTGTTATGGTTCGTAGTATTAGCCACGTTTCCCAGCGGCGGCGGCGGCGGCGGCGGGTCGGGCTCATCGGCATCGTTCAACGCTTCATCGTCCAAGTTTTCAAGGAAATTTTCAGAAAAGTCTGGCATGTCAAATATGTTACTATTCAGCATCTGAGGCGGCAGGATCACATCCAAGCTGTCCTGGGAGAGGTTCACTTGGGCAAAGTGTTCCGGAGACAACTCTTCCACTTCTACGTCTTCATCCTCGTCGTCTCGCAAACCGCTTCGTGTGTAGGTGTCTGTGCCGAAGGAGTCTTGTGCGTCGGGTGCCGGCATAGAGTCCTGGTCACGGTATATGGAGTCGAGGTCTGCCAGCGTGTAGCCGATGTCACCGCCCGGCGGGAGCAGGCTAGAGGGGCTGGCTGAGGTGCGCGACGCCTCCGAGGGACCAGGGGACGCCACCGACATCGGCACGGGTACCAGCGGCGCCGGCGCTAGCGTCAGCTCCGACGGCGGCGGTAGCGTGAGCACTCTCGCCGGCAGCGGGTAGTTCGGGGTGCGCACTTTTACCGTCGACAACGATCCAGTGCGCCGTGAACTCCGCGTTCCACGCCGGCTTGCTGGAGAGGGAGGAATGGGCTCCGGGGACGGCGTAGGTGATGGAGAAAAGTCTCTGTAACGCGGCGTGCGCGGTACAGACTGCACCGCGCCGCGCCCACGACCACGTCCGCGTCCACGGCCACGACCGCGGCCGCGTGCTCTCGCCCCGCGCGTTGCCACGCGCCCGGGTTTCGATGTGTGGTCCGGGGCCGGTGGCGGCGGTGGAGGTGGTGGTGGCGGCGGCGGAGGAGGCGGGGGCGGAGGCCGAGGCGACTGCGGCGGCGCCCTCATCGCCTGCACCAGCCGAGCTTCCGAAGACGAGGGCAACATCGTCCTCGCCAAGCGCGGCATGGCGTAGCGGCCCGAGGCGGAGAAGTTGAGTTTCAACAGCGCTTGCGAGTTGAACTCGGGCATAGGAGGGTTTGAAGGCAGTTGCGCTAGAGGCGCAGGGGGCGAGGGACTCAGGGCGGGTGGGTCCTCCAGCGAGAGAAGGAAGGCGCGTGCCGGATCGTACGACGACCTAGACTGCGGCGGCGCGTGCTCGACAACAGGCTTCGGTGAGCTCTTCTTGCTCTTTGACTTCTTAGATTTAGACTTAGAGTTAGAGTTAGAGTTAGAGTTAAAGCTAGAGTTAGAGTTAGATATATAACTAGAGGGTGTGCGGGCAGGGGGGGGCGCCGCGGTCGAGGTGCGCGAGGTGCTTGCCTCGGCCTCGCTGCGGGGGCGCGGCGGGGCCGCGGTACCCCCCGCAGTGAGTGCGTGTTATGTCTTCATGCGCTTGTGAAGGCGCTTCTTCATCTTTTGACGCGCCGCAGAAAGCAGTCCGGTTAGTTTCTTTTCCTCGGCAAGTATCTTCAATAGTTCCATTATGAATGGTAGGTAGTTGTGTCGCCTGCGGGCAAGTTCCACTGTGTACCTGTGCATCTTAAGTTCCTCGTAGTCCATCAAGGCTTGGAGACGAGAAAGTTCTTCAGCTATCGCGGCGGGAGGCATGCCGAGGAGCGCGCCCGAGCCCGCGAGGTCGTGCATCTGTCGAGTGAGCACTGTGCGTCTGTCAGACACTAGCGCCATCAGGTTGAAGTGAATCTCTCCCTCTGTGTACCTGTTATACCAGAACCACACCGTTACGCACATCTGAGACCGCGAGTTCAAAAACTTTAGACATATCTCAACACAGCTTGTAAAGTTAAAGTATCTTTCACAAGTACTTAGGTATTTAATCTAGCAAAATGAAGATTGTATGCACTAATGAAAATTTATCTGAATTTATCCCATCATCCAATGATTTGAAAGAGGTACTGACCGGTTGATCCTGGCACGGATGATAGGACGCACGAGGTCCACCCAATCTCCGTCGTAGTCGACCGGGATCGCGCCGTGGTCTATAGGGCCCTCGCGCAAGCCGTCCAGTTCATACAGCCGCCCATCTATTGGCATGTATCCTATAAAGTGATACACTTCGTCGTCCTGCAAAACCGTTTACATAAATAAATAAACACATCTATACCAATTAGAAGAATCTTTGTCCTAACTGACTGACAGTCATATAGGCAACGCACATCCTAAACCACTGGTTGGTGAGACTTCAAATTTTCAGGATATATTTAATTGTGTGTATAGGTGTACTAAGAAAGGAATTCCTTAAATTCAACCCCTAAACGGGTACAGCGGGGGTTGAAGTTTCTATGTACCTAAATAACTAAACGCGGACGAAGTCGCGCGCGTTTCATTGGTAGTAAAGAGGAAAGATTTGATTGTATGTTTGTTTGCATTAAAGTGAAAGTTCAACTGCGCAGGTAAGTACGACCACCTAAAACTAGGAAATACATTCCGGGATCTGAGTTCAGGAACCAACAGTAGAAGATTTACCTTTCCCACGGCCAGTTTGTCTACTTCGTAGAGATACGTGCCTCCCATGGAGTTGTGGGCAGCGCGGATAACGTGCGAGTTGCTTATCGCGTTGCCGCACGTTTGCGGGTCGAATGATCTGTGTAATATACAATATTTAACTTAACCATCATGGAAATATTTTCTTTGAATCAATGTCTACTATAGTATGTGAGCCACTAGCATATTTTTCTATACTAATATTATTAAAAGGAAAGATTTGATTGTTTGTTTGTTTACATTGAATAGGCTTAGGCTCCGAAACTACTGGACCGATTTGAAGAAATCTTTCACGGTTGGGAAGCTACACTATCCCCGGGTGACAAAGGGTATTATATTTTCAAAAAAATTAGAGATCCTTACTAAAGCCCGTGCAAAGCTGGGACGGACCGCTAGTATGCAATAAACTTGGAAAATTTACCTGCTGAACTCCTTTAGCTTTGTAAGTTCCATGCCCAGTTCTAGGTCCGGATGATCACAGTTCAGGAGTAGACTGATGAGTGCTTGCGTCGCGCACGCATTGTTGATAGTCTGTAAACAATTATTTATATAGTTGCTGCAATGTGTGAAGATAATAATGATTCCAACGCTTCCACACATTTATAGTCATTTGTCTAAGAAGTTGCCATCGAGCCAACTGGTTGGTACGCGTGGTTTCTACAGGAATGGTCTCAGAAACCGAGACCAGCGGAGTACCAACTATAGGAAGTGGCCAGGAGTTAAGACAGAAAGATCTTTCGGATCGTTAGATAGAGGACACAACGGTCTAGAATTTAAGAACTCCTCAATCTGAGCAAAAATTGTCGTAACTCCTCGAAAGTCAGAGGACGATCGCCTATGACACGCTTTAGATGTGATTTACTTGACTTAACAGCTGCTTCAGCCGAGCAGGACTCAGAGGAGGCGAGAAGCGCCATTGAATGAAATACTCAGCATAATAATGATTTTTCGAATAGAAAAATCCATAGGTGCATAACCTTAGGATCAGAAGGTAGGGTCGCTACCACTAGAGCACTAGTGTTATTAATGCGACTTCATGAGCTTTACACATAATATATTATGATGATAAGTTTATTACCTGGAAGTCCCTACAGTAGACGAGGAAATTAAACTCAAAGGAAACAGATACCTGAACCGTATAAGAACTCATGCCAACCCATTGGCAAGATCGTTGCTCATGGCAGACCATGCAAACACGAAACGGTTGAAAAGGAGCCATATCCTGGACAACCTGTTACAGTAAGGGTAAAAGACTGCTGCGTCTGGACCCTTAACGCCACATATCACTCAACTTATCCGCCTATAGTCCACCAACTGATTGCGGATATCAAAAACAAAACAAAAAAAAAAGTTTATTACCACTCTTCTTCTATTTATCTATTACCTGATGGGCGAAGTAGATTTTATCCAACTCTTCACGTGATGTGACAACAGGGCCTGAAGGTCCTTCCTGTTCCTTATATTTGAATAGAAATATTAATCCGTGCACGGGTCTGAAAATGAATTAGTCGAGTCAATACAGTAATCTTATCACATAGGCTTGAAACTATGTATTTGACTAATCATCTATGATCTAGAGCAGGTTTTTAAATATGGTAATGTGAGACAAACCTCAGATTCTCGAATATATCATCTTCAACAGTCCATAATTCTTCAACCTGGACACCAGTGGCACCTGGGACCAAAAGTATGCATTAATTTTGATCTACAAACAGCTTTAGCACAGATATAATTTTACTTACTTACCTATCTGGCAATTATTGACTAATAGATAACATACTGTATTTACTTTTACTCCATAAATTATTTGATACGCTGGCCAATGAACTTGAAAGCCACTGAACAAAAAAACTCACCAAATGCATGAATGAGCTGAGTGAACACTCCAGGATCACTCTCTATCAAGCACCAGTCTCCGCTAGACTCCATGATCTGTAAATATTTTTTTATTTATTGATTTATAGACGAGCAGCTATGTCTGATGTGTCTATATCACAGTGTTGGATTTTTGATTAAGTTTGGTTAATTTTTTTGAGCACTTATTTATTGGTTAGCATCCAATTATCAAGTTTGTTTTTGAATGCATTGACTGACGTTGCAGTCACAACTTCATCTGACAGTGCATTCCAGTTATGCACCACTCTATTGCTAAGAAAGTGATAGGCAACAAGTATGGTAGTAGGTTCACAGGTTATTTTGAGCTGGTGCCCACGTGACGGTTTTTGATCATCTTTTCTAAGCATATTTTTTCTTTTCTTTCATTTTTAACAATGATCAGATGTTAATTATCACAGTTAATGGACAAGCCAACAATAAGGGTGATTGTGTACCTTTTGTTGTAATGAGATTCTAGTTGCAAGTGTCAAATAACTGTTATGGAGAACAGTAAGCTAAATGCATTTCCATGCTTTCATTTTGATGAATAATATGATATTAGCCCAAATAGCTCTATGAGGTTAGTCATGAGCAAACTCAGACTTGACATCAACATAGGTCTGGCCACCTTCTTGTAAAACATGCAGCCCCTTTCCGTCAGCTCTCATAGCACAATTGCAAACTGCAAAAACGACGCTAAAATTGTTGCTACTATCATGCTTGACAGGAAAAATTGTTTTTTGTTCTAGAACAGAACAGATTTTTCCTAGAACATAGATTCTAGAACAGGTAATGGATTCCGGATTTGTACGAAGATGTTTGTACAATTTGCAAATATTTATTTCAGGTTATCTGGGTATTTTTTTATGCATAATTAATAATTTCTATGAAAGTAATGTATTGTATTAAGTATAACAGTCATCTAGTACCCTTAACACTTGCTCTGCTTAGCTTGGGGCTAGATGATGCCGAGTGGATTGTCCAGAAATTTATAAAATATAGTATGTGGGTATAATTATTCGATAGTGCAAGGCATTGAAAAGTTTGTGTTGTTAATACGTGCAATTGTTGACGCACGATAGCTCTCCACGGCAACGCTCGCGCTGCTGAGCAGTGCATACATTGAGACTTTGATACCTTTGATGTGTGCTAAAAAACCGACACAAAACCGCAAAGCGCACGTAAGTGTTCAAATATGTGACAATAGTATCAAATGCCCGTGCCACACATGTGCACACTTATTTGAGCACATGCCTGGCGCCTTCATTAGATGCTTTTCTAACCCTAGTAGGTAGAACCTAGGTAGACCTACTTAGATATTACTGTAGGTAGATACGGTAAAAATAGCCAAAACATAGGAGATTAGTGCAGAGTCACCGTAAAGATGATATTTATAGCATCCGCATTTTATCTATAGGTATATCACAGGATATCTACCTACCTTTAGTTACTCAGCAGTTTTTACAAAGAAGTACCTAGTTAATCACTTGATTATGTGAAGATTTTGTAGTACCTACCTGCCTATTTTACAACTACGAAAAAACAGAAAGCAAGCTAAGAAACCAACGTGTAATCATAAAATCTTACCCAACGCAGTCGCTGGACTGTAACTGTTTGGAAAACAAGGAGAAAAGGGCACAAAATCACTGTTACATTGTAAAAATTTGGAACAAATTGAAATCGATTATTTGATTCCCCTCCTAGTGTTGCCAGCACGTGATTCCAAAAAAAGGCTAAAGACCAATTTGCCAGTGGCCGATTTATAACTAGAAATTTTATTAGACATCTTTCAATTTTAATTTCAAAGCCTTTATTGCTAAAAAGAACCTTATACAATATTTAATCATAAAAAAATTCACTTTGTTTTAATTTCAGTCCCTGTTCTAGCGTGTCTTTAGACACAAAGGCTTCCTCAGCATCTTCCATTCACATCTATCGCTTGCTAGTCTAGACTAAGAATGGGCAATGGGCGGGCCTGTGATTTTTTTTATGTCATCGATCATCTCTGGAGCTGTCTGCCTCTGTGTTGTAACGGGGGCTTACGGGGGGTCCAACTTGTTATGGTCTTGGTCCACTTTGGTGTTTGTCCCTTGTGCATGTGGCCTGCCCACTTCCATTTTAGTGCTCTCTGATTCTGGTTTCTGCATCTTCCCATTTTGTGATCTTCCAAATAACTGTGGCTCGGCTCGTTTCTTGTCTAGCCTTATGAACCCTAGTAACCTCACCAAGAATGCCACCAAGCTGCTCAAGAACATTTTGAAAAGAAGGCTAGTTATAGCGCATGTACTGGCGCATGTACTGTACCGATTTACTGGCATGTGCACCCCAGCTAGACGACCTTGCTAAAATACTGTCTCTTTATTTCTACAATTTGTGAACGTTAAAAAGACGAGAACGAAAGAACCCATCAGGATTCGGCAAAGAGACATGTAGTCAACGCCAAAACAAAATAAAAAATAAAACTTCTCAACCGAATGCCAATGTCATGTCATTGTCATATATCACAAACAAAGGTACGTTGGCAAAATTCGTGGCAACCCTTAGCCGCTGAAATGCCATATAATAAAAGAAGAAGAAGAAAAATATATGAGAAATATAAATTAGAATTTTCACTTTGCTTGCTTGCTGTTGTGCTGTCTGTTCTGTTTTGGTCTGTTGGTGCTCGGTCCGGTAGGTACTTACTCTGCACTGCACATGCACAGCACAGATTTAGTTTCTTATTCTATAGGTAGTAGGCATGGAAATGATTGCTACATTTAAATCATTTTCATTGAGTGAAATTAAAAAAAAAAATAGCTTTCATTTCACCTGCGATTTTTCACTGGCAATGATTTTTCGTGCATAGAATTATCCAACGCCACACGTTCCTTATCCTACTAGAAATAAGGTATGAATTATAATAAAAAATCTCTGACGCTCCTTTTATGAAATGGAAGTTGGAACCGAGACCGGATTCAGGATTCAGGAACCTAATATTTACATTAACACTATACCTAGTACAAGTACCTACCTACTCACTAAATAACAACACATCAAACTAAATAACTATCTAGATAATTACAATAAACGAAATAAAAAAAAATCGCTAACAATCGCTGATTTCGCAAGACGTCGCTCTCCAGCGCAAGCGCTCGGATGACTGACTGTGACCTGCGATGAAATAATTTTGTCAATAAACAAATGATTTTTAGATCTGCTACTAATATTCCAAGAAAATTTATGCTTTACTACACTTGATTTAAAGTCTGTTTTTAAAATACTCTCGACGACTTACGACATTCTAGTTCAAAGTTCGCCCATAATCGTACTAAAACGGAGCACGAGATGGCGCTGCGCTCTTCATAGCTTCTTTTTTTTTTGTGTCTGTCATTCGGACAATTTTGCCAATGTCAAGTGGGTTGAATAAAATACTTTTTAGTCGAGTCGTGGATTTGCTCCACATCAAACTAGACCACCAGAAATTAGAAGACCTTGGCAAGGTGTTCCTATTATAAAACGTAGACTATCCTAGAACTAGTTAGTACAATGGAAAAAAAAATGGAATAGACTATGGTTTATTTCTTAACCACAGACAAATTATTCCAATTAGTGTGAATAATGCGCCATCTAGTATAGAGTAGCGGCAAGATAGAAAAACCAGAGAGAAAAACTGATCGTTTTGTCTATGGTTTCATTCGAACCCGGCGTAAACGTCATTTTCGGGTTGCTGACACCTCACTGACAGTAGTACAGACATTTGTCTTGCCAGTTGTAAGTCATGTTGATGCGCCAGCCAAGTGTAAATAAGTAGCTGAGTGTGCGAAATTTGAAAAGCTTAGACTTAGTTTTCAATTGAATGTTTTTTGAGAAAGAAATGGCATCCGCGAGGATTTTGGCTTAAATCGTTGGAAGCGTTTCGTGAACCTATAAACGAAATAAACATAAAAGAAAAATAAAATGGATGTTTATTAATTTTATGTTAGTTACATAGACGATTAAGTGGTTACAAATAGATCCACTCACTGTCTTTAAACCTTATTATTGTTCTTATTTACATTAACACTATACCTAGTACAAGTACCTACTTACTCACTAAATAACAACACATCAAACTAAATAACTAAGTAGGTACCTAGATAATTACAATAAACGAAATGAAAATAAATCGCTAGCAATCGCTGAACTCACAAGACGTTGCCGCTCGCCAGCGCAGCGCTTGGATGACTGACTGTGATCTGCGACGACTGCGACGAGATGAAATAATGGAAAATCATTTTGAGCGATTTTGAGCTCTGCTACTTATTATTACAAGAAAATTAATACTTTAATACACTAAATTTAAGGTCTGTTTTTAAAATACTCTTACGTCATTCTATAGTCGAGTTTTTAATTACACGAAGTCAACTGACGTTTACTGTGTTGCCAGTTTTTGATGAAATAAAAATAGTGTTGTGGCAAAGTGAATGATTGAAAAAACTCCTGAATGAATGAAATTGCCTCGATTGTCTAGTGAATACTTAGTGTGCCGAAATGCCGATATCAGGTACGGGGTTCAAATTTTAGTCGTGTTTTGTACATACCAACGAGTTTTCGACGACTATGTTCCTATAGTATCTACCTATACTGAATACCGAGTGTCTTAAACATTAAGGAAAACATTGCGAGGAAACTTGTAAGACTGTCCTATTTTCAATACATCATGTAGTTGAAACTATAAATGTATCAAATATAACAATAATTATAGGTTGGTAATGAAAATAAAAATATCGTTTATTACATTTTCATCATTCATCTGATTGAACGAGAACTTAACGCATCACTATTACTATATGGCATGGCAACATTATTTTACAAAGTGACATTAGCTACTGTCAGTTGGCTATAGTTCAATCAAAGTTCGCCCATAATCGTACTAAAACGGAGCACGAGATGGCGCTGCGCTCTTCATAGCTTCTTTTTTTTTGTGGCATGTGTCTGTCATTCGGACAATTTTGCCAATGTCAAGTGGGTTGAATAAAATACTTTTAGTCGAATTGTAGATTTGCTCCACCCCATACTAGACCACCAGAAATTAGAAGACCTTGGCGATCATTACCTCGAGAGTTACTTGGTACCTTCTCAGTCCATCGATGGCGAAGTATAGGGAAATTAAAAAAAATAATAATAACAAAATTAGATATCCCACGTCATACCAAGATAGGCAGTACGTACACGCACGCACTATCTTGGTCAGCGAAAAGCCCGGAGGAGCCACCTATAAGCCAGGAAGGCACCCCCACGGCTGAGCCCCGCGACCCAGGGATCGTAGTCTGCGAGTAGATGCTAGGGCGATGGGTTACACACCCGAGGCCCTTACCTGCAGTTCCCAAGAAGAAGAGAGCTGTAGATGACCGGATTTATTTATTGATTGTTTAGTCGAGTCTCCATATATATGTTCTGTGGTCGAGTTGAGTCGGTAAAAAAGTAAAGTCGGCTGTCATTGGTTTTGAAGAAAAAGATGGCGTTTTTCTTCAAAACCAAAAGGAAACATTTTCGTTCAAATCAGGATGCCACATAACTCACTTTCATTTCAACTGGTCATACTTGTGCTAAGACCTCAATTAATGATGGTTAAAATACCACCGAAATTACCCATCAGAACTTAAAATAACACTAGAAAAACAATTAAAATTAAAATACAATGTTGCTTCCAAAGATGACAGAAAACGAATCCCCCACACGTTCCTTATCTTACTAGAAATAAGGTATGAATTATAATAAAAAATCTCTGACGCTCCTTTTGAATTGGAAGTTGGAACAGAGACCGGATTCACGTGCTATCTAGGTAGGTACTTAGAATATAATATAGGTATAATCATGATAGAATTGCATTTATTTTCAAGCAATGAACTTTCCCTCATACTTTTACAGGCTTGGGACTGACAATGTAAAAACTTGATAATATCAATAAAAAAAGGCTTTCGTGATAAGATTTGAGCGGTACCTATCTATTACGGTCAAAATGTAGGTAGGTACCTACTGTAAATATCTTTAGTAAAGATATTATTTACAATAAACGAAATGAAAATAAATCGATCGCTGACAACCGCTGATTTTGCAAGACGTCGCTCGCCAGCGCAGCGCTCGGATGACTGACTGTGAAGTGTGACCTACGATGAAATAATGAAAAATCGTTTCATAAACAAACAAATGAATATGAGATCTGCTACTTTTTATTCCAAGAAAATTAATACTTTACTGCACTTAATTTAAAGTCTGTTTTTAAAATACTCTCTTACGATATTCTAGTTCAAAGTTCACCCATAATCGTACTAAAACGGAGCACGAGATGGCGCTGCCCTCTTCATGGGCACGTGCGGCTGCGACGAAACAGAAATATATAGTTTGTTCTTTCTATCACGCCCGCTCTGTCTAGCACGATTTGTCTTGTCACTCGCTCGCTCTCGCGTTCCGATTTCATTGGGTGCGACTTTTCGCAGACACTTTGAAGAGAAGTAGCTGGTGCGACGTATGAAACTGCATTTCATATTAAATTTCGCAAGCTACTTGTGAAATGATCCATGCCTAATAGGTAGGACGCGCGGTACCAGTCTATAAAAAAGACTCTGTGCGCGGTACTCTGTCTGTGGTCGCGCGTCGTCGTCGTCGTCGTCGTCCATCGGTCGGCACCACAAAGTACCTTTTTATGTCGGTACTTCGGCAGCAAAAGTATTCTGTGGTCGGCAGTCGTCGGTCGTCGGTTTGAGCAAGTGATGTGATAAGGTATTTATTGTATTGCGTGCGTTTGCGTTCTTGTTGCGTTCTGTCTGCCTGTGCCTGCATTGTCTGCTCAGTCATTAGTTATGTGCACAGAATATTATGTTGTGTCGTAATACCTACCTTCTGATTCTTCTGCAATCTGCACTACCCTGCCTAAAGGTTAGTGGGTAGGTATCTGGGTAAGAAATATTTTAAAAGAACTTTTCAATCCTAAAACAGCCTTTGATAGAACTGAGCTTTTATTTAGTGCTTTAAAGTTCAAATAGTTTTTTTAATTGAATACCAACCACGGAATATAACTCATCAAGTTAATAACAATTTTCAATGATTTTCCTTACAGGTGGTATCTATTTTGAAACCTTGCATTATTTCTTGCTGCTACTGCTCTAATGCATCTATTGCTAAATTAGTCTTTCATTTCGTTGTACTGGTTCTTAGACAAGTACCTAGGTATGTACTTACCTATTTATTAAGAATCAGTTACATACTTACCGGTATTGAGTATTTTACAGATATCTAATACTTGATGCTAGTAAATCCGAAGATATCTATCATGCCTGTGGAATAAAGTCTGGATTTTTTTCATATCTATCCAGTATAGGACTTCATTGGTTGTCCACATTATCCACATTATCAAGTAGTGTTAGAAAACCGTGGTAGTTCCAGTCAATATAGGGGAGAGCTAAGTCCAGCTGTGGACATATTTAGGTTGATGATATTGCGGAGACCTATAGTGTGTAAAATGTCCACAAATATATATATTATAAAAACAAGTTTCATCATTTCCATTGATAATTAAATGTACTGTACAATATTGTTTGGCAACTCTTTGGATATTAACAAAGTAGGCTGCATGCTTAACAATTCATCTTTGTGTCAATTATCATCAGAAGCATTGTCCAGTACAATCAAATGATCAATGCTTTCACAAATCATTATCTTGCCAAAATAAGTAGGTTAATAGAGATGTAGGTTACCTAAGTTATATAGGTACCTACATACTGTAACAAAATCTAGTAGTGCACAATGGTTTTGTTAACGAATGAAGTCAATTATAAACCAATGGTCATTGCTCTTTGTTTACAGATTGGACAATCTTCAACATTTCAACAAAGACTCGAATACTACTTTGGGTATAGTGACATTACCAACTAGGCAAGTTATTTACCGAATATTCAAATAAGTAGCATAATTGGGGCTAAATGAGTAGTTATATTAATGTGTGTGTATATTGTTACAGGTGAACTATGTGGGGCTTAGCGCTCACCTTTCTGGCATGGGTAGGGCTCAACCCCCTACCCTTTGTAGCAGGCCTCATCGGCACTACTGAGCCTGCATTGAAGCTGTTACTATCCATCCTCATGGCTTATCCCCTGGCAATGGTGTACCACGAATATTTTAGGAAACACTCGTCATTCAGAAATCTGTTCTTCTTTGCCACTGGAGCTGATATGGCATTTTTCAATTTTGGCCTATCCTTGTATCACAATATAATTCCTGTTGTGGTCATTTACCTTACTACAAAGGTTCTTGGCCCAGGAAAGTGGAACGCAATCTTTTCATTTGCTTTTAATATGGGTTATCTACTTGTTGGGTACATTGTGACAGAGTCTGAAGATTATGATATAACATGGACAATGCCCCACTGTGTGCTGACTTTGAAACTGATAGCCCTATCATTCGACCTGTGGGATGGTGATAAGATGAAGGGACAAGTTGATGTATCAGTGCATAATATGCATAGTGCTGTGGCTAGCCCTCCAACTTTGATGGAACTACTTGGATTTGTCTATTTTCCAGCGTCATTCCTTGTGGGACCTATCTTTTCGTTTAGACGTTACAAAGACTTCGTAAATGACCTCTACCCGCTTGACACCAGTGTCACGGAAATTAAAAAACAGTCTATGAAGAGACTTCTGCAAGGGCTTGCCTACTTGGCAGCTTTTCAAATCGGAGGTATGTTAACAAATGGGTAATGTAACTTTTGTGAAGGTGTGAGTTGATTCTAAACAGTATTTTTTTATTGCAGTTACGGTATTCAACATCAACTACATGATGTCAGATGAATTTTTGGAGACATGTATTCTGTACCGACACTTCTACTGTGGCCTTTGGGGTCACTTTGCGCTCTACAAATATATATCTTGCTGGCTGCTTACTGAAGGTTCGTTCTTTTGTCTTATTCATTGCAGGGTACTACGGTAAGCGTCACCAATCGGTTACTTGTGCGATGCTAGTATTTATAACAATTTCATTATACCTACTTCACTGTGCTTCTTGTTTTCATATTATCACCAGTTGAATCTTAAAACATGCATATGGTAACTGTTTGGTGCTGCTGTCTGTATAATAAGTAACCTATTAAATTACTAACTGCTCATGGTAAATATGTAAGTGAGGTAGTAGGTAGGTAAATTTTTTTTATTCAACTTTCTGATGGATCAAGCATTTGGCCCACCTGATGTTTCACTAAACACTACCATCGCCTATAACAAAGTATTGCCTCGTAAGTCACGCTTATTAGGAACGTGCTCTACAATGCACTGCTTAGCGTCCATCAAACTGAGGCACACAGGTATTAAGCTTCATGTGCCTGTAATTTCACCGGCACCCACACCCTTCAAACCGGAGCACAGCAAGCAGCTTGGCGGCAGAAATAGGCATTGTGGTAGTATCTCCCCGGACGAGCCTTTCACAAAATGCTCTACTTCTACTACAAGACAGGTAGGTAATATGTAGGCCGATCATACCATTGTATATCTATGGTACTTATTAAGGAAAAAAACAAAAATAGTCTTCCCACATCTAAGCATCAGTGAGTCTTACAATGGCAATCATCACCTTCCAAGTAGTCGGTTGACTACTTGGAAGGTGATGGTATTTTTGCATAATTCTACAGAAAGAACTGTTAGGGTCCTGTTGCAAAAAGTGTGGTACACAAGATCTAGACCCTAGGGTTCATTCTTAGACGAGTAAACCACATTCGAAAGCGGCTGAACTGTAGGTGGGTAGGTACCTTAATGTTATCAATGGATTAGGTATACACTCGCTCACATTTCTTTTTCGTTCGAAAATTACGTAAATAGCTGAATACTGAACAATGGATTGACACATAATACAATGCCCTCCAATGTACCTATACCTACGTGTCCGATAAAAATAGCAGGAAGGTATAGTGGTCAATTCGTTTTGTGGATACCTATTTTGCATATGTTTTTTTAATTTAGTGTAAGTAAGGTAGCTGCTGGTTGTTTCACGACGAGATTGAATCAGAAATTCAGAAATCCGTAAAAGGACCGATACCCACTGGAGAATAAAGGTTCTCGCACCACGACCGCGAACCGGAAAACGAAGGGTTGGATGCCCTCCTACCCGATGGATTGACGGCATTGTTAGAATCACGGGAAGTGATTGGATGGAATTTTTCCTGGGTATTTATGAGGGAAGCCTATGTCCATCAGTGGACTTCCACGGGCTGTTGTTGTTGATGATGATGATGATAATGAAGTAAGGTAGGCCGTTCTCATCAAACCATGTCATAAAGATGTGTAAAATTTATTAATGAAATCTGCTTACAGTTAAAAACATATATCTGGCAAGCCATCTATAATCTTATCAAGAAATGGATCACCTTGTTAATGTCAAACTACTAGTATAACTACTACTACTAGACTACTACTACTATATTACTTACTGATAATATAAAAATTAACTTGATATATTATGTTTGTATATAAATACGTATATAATCTATATTATATATACCAGTCATAAGAGTCTTTGTCCAGTCTGACTGATTGACTAAACCAGTGGTCGTCGAGGCTTAACATTTTTAGGGTATATTCGAGTTAGGTTCTCATAAAGGTGTACTAAAAAAGGAATCCCCCTAATTCAACCCCTAAACGGGTACAGCGGAGGTTAAAGTTTTTATGAAAATAACTTTACGCAGACGAAGTCTTGCGTATTTCGCTGGTTATATAAGTATATTAGTGTAGTAGTATAGCTCTTAGTGAAGGGCTCGTCTGGAGAAGTACTACCACCATGCCTATTTCTGTCGCCAAGCAGCCTGTTTCCTGTTTGAAGGGTGCCAGTGATACTACACGCACTTGAAGCGTAACATGACTTTGTATGACTTTGGTTGGTGGACGCGAAGCAGTGCATCGTAGGGCACGTTCCTCACGAACGTGACTTGCGAGCCAATGCTTTGATAGAAACCGAAATCTACTTGTGCTTAAATGTCGCTGACTTTAACACCCTCCTCCGGAAAACTGTAGAAGTTCCTTTGATTTAATGAATACGTAAGATTGCTTATCCGAGAATACACAGACCTAGACCCGGAGAATATTGTTACTAGAAAATATTTGCAGATCATGCAAACATTCAATTCCCACCGCGGGATGTATCCAACCCAGCCATGTCAGATAGTATCCCACTTAGCCACAAAGGTCGTCCATTCATTTTGATTGATCGTACCTTCTCAGCTTTGCAGTCTCATCCGTTAGGTACAGTCCTAGACTGGTATGAACCAGCTTGTCACTTATAAGTGTTGCTTACAATGTTGATTTGCTTCTGTGTCTGCAAATTACTGTCCCTGACCGCGATTTTGCCACCGCTTTACTGTACTTATCATCTCGGCACCTGGCCAACTTGCAATTCTGTTTTAACAATCATTGTCAACAACATGTTTTTTTTTTATACAACTTGCTGATGGAACAAGCAGATGGTTCTCCTGGTGTTAAGTGGTTACCATCACCTATAACATAGCATTGCCTCGTAGGTCACGCTCGTTAGGAACGTCACCTACAATGCATTACTCAGCGTCTATCAACCTGAGGCATATAGGTGTTAAGCCTCATGTGCCTGTAATTTCACCGGCACCCACACCCTTCAAATCGGAATACAGCAAGCTGCTTGGCGGCAGAAATAGGCATGGTGGTAGTACTGCCCCGGACGAGCCCTCCACAAAGAGCTCTACTACTACTAAAAGTACACTGCTGGACATATACATTTAGCAGTAGTAGAGCTCTTTGTAAGTGGGCTCGACATTACAGGTGGGGTGAGCCATACGCTTGTTCCACCAGCATTAGCATAAAACTAAATATATGTAAGATTCGCAATACATTATGTACGTAAAAGCGTTGGCTTTTATGTAGGCACTTCGTACTTAGGTACAGCTCACAGTACCTAAGGGTATTTAAACAAGCGTTACAATGAGTCGATGTTTATTTTATTGTTTTGACAATAAGGTAGGTGGAATATAATTACAATAGTAGTAGGGCTCTCGGTGCAGGAATCGTCCGTGGAAAGATTACTACCATGCCTATTTGTGCTGCGTGTGGGTGCCGCCACTACCGACGGTATATACATTGTACAATATACCTCAAGTCGATATGCCTCCTAGTCGATGCACAGCCCTGCATTTATGGCACGTTCCTAATCCGCCTGACTGGCGAAATAATGTTTTTTTAATAGTTACCACTTAACATCAGGTGGGTTCCGCTTGTACCGACACACAGTCGTTTAAAAAAAAGAATGAACGCATAATTATGTTCTACAAACACGACTTAGCTAGTTTCCAATAACAATAAAATCAACTCAAGATTTAAGTAGGTAGGTGTGCTAGAAAATAATTAAGTATACAGAGTTATTCATTTGTTTCGAGTATTGAACAAAACGGTTTGATTGTTTTTTTTTTTAAATAAATTAATCTACATTCAATTTTGCGTCATGTCTATTCACTTTCTTGAAATTCGTCGTTTTATTGCAATATTTAATTCGTTTAAATTCCAAGTTATTGCTATGTGAAAAAATACTTCAGCTAACATAATTTGACTCATTTACTGCAAATTTAAAAGCAGCCTGGGAAAACGGCAGCTTGCTACTGATTGCGTTCCTATTCAATGAATGTATAATGCTGTATCGATTATTGCCTATAGGTATGCAAGAAAGAAGTACCTATTATCTAATTAGCTTCGTTTATTATAAAATACATCAGTTTTCATTTACCACTTATAAAAAGGACTAGATAATTGTTAAAAACAAACTTTTTTCATAATTTTTCACAAGTCCTTATAGATCAAGTTTTAAATCTTTAATTTTGTATTGTTGCAGCTTCGTGTATCAGATTCGGTTTATCGTACAACGGCTTGAAAATAAACGAACGAGGAGAACAGACGACGACCTGGGACGCGTGCAATAACATCAAGCCGTTCCGTTTCGAGAGCGCCACCAAGTTCCAGCACTATATAGACAGCTTCAACTGCAACACGAACCGATTTGCTGCTGACTACGTGTACAAGCGGCTCAAGTTTTTGGGAAACCGCAACGTCAGTCAGCTCCTGACTCTGCTCTTCCTCGCCGTCTGGCACGGCACACAGTCTGGATACTACGCAACCTTCTTTAATGAATTCATCATAATGGTCATGGAGAAGGATCTTGAAGCTATTCTGTCTAAAACACAACTTTACCATGACATCTGGAACAATCAATATGGCCGATACGTACTCTACGCCGTCCTCAAGACATACACGATCGTGTTTATGGGCTGGAGTTTGGTACCGATCACTCTCAAGACCTTTTCCAAGTGGTGGCAGGTGTATGCTACCCTGTGGTTCTCTGGGTTCATACTGTTCGTACCCTGGTCTTTCGTATATAAGACACTATTGATTAAAGCCGTGGCTAAAGTTAAAAAAACTGAGAGCTCAATGAAGTAGAATCACGGTTTCTCTACACGTTAGACATCTTTCCAGGTCTATATTTACTCGAGATCCTCAAAGACGTCTAAGGCGGTATAGTCAAAGGCTCGTCCGAACAAATTATTGGCACTTGCCGACTTTTGTATAGGTAGTCGTACCTAGTATTATGTGGCAGGTTGTAAAATTATCGCCTCTGCTTGAATATATCATGAACTAAAATTTTACATTTTAATGATCGTGAATTCTGTTAAATAAAATACGCATTAAGCTAATTGTCAATATCCAAGATCAGTTAAGTACAATTTAATTCTTTGTTAATTTCGAACGTTCTATGAAAATGGCAATAACTGTTTTACAACAAAAGAAATATCGAAATCTTCCACCAATCTAATTGGTACTCAAAAGCTCAAAAAAATTATGGGCCGTGTACCTCCCACATTGACAGCAGTAAATCAGTTACTATATGACGGTTAAAAGACAAAATAGGTAAAGGGGGTGATACGCGGCCATTAAAAAAAACTTCATAATTGAAATAACTTCAAAGCTTCATATTTACGAAATCAATCTTAGTATCGAAAATAATTTGTAAAACCTTTGGTGTAAACCATTAGCAGATGCAAAAATATAATTTGATTTATCAAGCATTATGTACTATATTTGTTAACCAAAATAATGTAAGTATGGGATGGGCATTTGTGCAAATATATGTATTTAAAAGTACATACATATTTCTAGAATATATCTTTGAAATCTATCTAGCACCATATTAGCTCTGAAGAGTTAAATCTCTTAATGAATTAGTCATTTAAAATAATAGTATAGTCTGTTAGTTTTTATAGTGCTTACCTGTCCTTTATATTTGGGATAATATCTTTGTGATTTCTTTAAGTGCAGGTAAGCACTATAAAAACTAACAAACTGAAATTTATATCTCTCGTCGATTCAACTGTATGCAATTTCGGTTATCGAGCATGCTTTGATAGTATAGCGTCAAGCATGTAGATGGAACCACGGCCGCTAAAGTACCGTATTAGAAACATCCCAAGATTTATTTTCATCGAGTCATCGAGAATCTTAATCGAGGAAATATTTTTTTTGGATAGTATAAAAATCTTTAATAACGTTATAATCAAGGTCGCAAATTTGATCCTGTAGCTTTGTGCATGGATTAATACTTACAGAATATAATAACAAGGTCAGTGCTTGCCGCAATTGGGGACATGTGGCTCCTTTCAATTTTTTTTCTATTATTTTTAACTCATCAATTCGTTATTTTCTATTCTGTTTTCTTCCGCATTCTGCGATCATGGCAAATCGGTCTAACTCTTTTCAGACTAATAACTTACTTCACAGAGTTCACAGCAACCATACGGCAAAACATTTGACTGTCTGTTTTACTTTTTATAGGGAAACCAACACTCGATAGTCAGACTTGTCTCCAACGATACTTTACTATTCTTCGCGACGACAATTTCACCGTCATAACTCGTTATTTTCCAGATTTGCCCGTTTTTGAACTAACTCCACTGAGCTAATATTTTTGGTAATGGGTTTCAATATCAGTATCTATGGTAAAAAAACAAAAGTTCATAAGTTGAACTATTTTTATTTTCATTTCAACCGTTTCTATATTATTTTCATGTATTTATACCACGAATTAACTAAAATCCTTTATGTCACATAAACAGCTACCTATCGATATTATAACGTTTAAAACAATTGATGAGTTAACTAATAACTATAAAGCTTTAGGTTAACGTAAAGCATAGTTCTAGGTAAAATTAGTAATTTAGGTATAGATATTAGAATATATATAGTTTAGGAATTATAATTAAGTTATTCAACAATAATGAAGGTTTAGGGTGATAGGAAAGTTATTTTACAAATGTTACCACGCGTGCGAATACGATTAAAATAACCCATAATTTAATGTAGGTATACCCGTAGATATATTTGGTGTTTTCTTTCTGAAAGTGAGGAGGTAAATAAACAAATGTGGTTTGGTTCAAGTTTTGAACCCAGTGTACGAAACAACAGTAGGTATGAAGAACACTTCTTACACAAGCATTACTTGCCCCATGCTCTATTTTCCTAAATTATGAAGCTTTTATTATGACTGTAGGCGCACAAGAAGTATCCAAATGTAAGTAGAGATCGCAGACTTAGTTGTTTTTTGTATTTAATATGTAGAAAGGCTTTATTAATAGCGAAACACGCGTGACTTCGTCCGCGTGATGTATTTTCATACAAGCTTCAACCCTTACTATACCCGCTTAGGGGTTGAATTATAGGAGTTCCTTTCATGATACACCTCTACGCATCAAGACGAGTATACTCTGAAAGTTTCAAGTCTCTACGATCAGTGGTTTAGGCTGTGCGTTGTCTATATGACAGTCAGTCAGTCAGGACAAAGATTTTAATTGGTATATAGCTGGTTTATAGCTTGCGCTCTATGCCAAAAACTAAAAACATGTATTAACGCAAACAGTATACAAAAATTCAAGTTTGGTAAAATTGTCTATTAGAACACAGACAAACTAAAGAACTTCGTAGCCTAATAATGATGAATTTTGGTATTCTTAATAAATAAATAGGTAATAATGTTCTTAATTATTTATTTTATTTGATATTTATAATGTTGCTTGTTTTATGTAAATCATCAAAGTGACGATCCTTTATGTTTCTAAAACTTAATAAAATTATTGACTGTAATTTTTTTTTCTATTTCATGTCAGTACTAGGAATAACTTGGTTATAATTAACCTATTAGGTACCAATTCCTACTTCGACGCGTTCCACGGCATAATAATTTTTTTGATTACTTTCCTAATTAACTATTACTTTCCTAATAATGTTCTTGAGTCTTTCAATATTATACCTGCCCTGCCTTCTGCGCTGTAGGTGGTGGGTTCGATTCCCACCGAGAACAAACATTTGTGTGATGGACATAGATGTTTGTTCTGTGTCTGGGTGTTATATTGTATTCTATGTATGTATTTACAAAAAAAAAAGTATATAAGTATCAGTCATCTGGTTCCCATAGTACAAGCTATGCTTAGTTTGGGGCTAGATGATGTTGTGTAAAAATGTCTACAATATAAAAAAAAAAAAATACCTACCACCGCTAGGTATTTTGAATCGTTTATACGCAACTTAAAAACCGTGAATCTAGTCATGGCGCTTTGCTTCAAGAACCGCTGCAGCAAGTAGGGTTTTGTAGTCATGGAACGATAAAAGAGGAAATCCACAGGCTGTAACCAGTAAGGTACTGATGCACTGAATGCATAGGACAAGCTGTGATAGATACTAACCACATAGATCATTGTCTCGCGTCCACTAGGTACACTGTGAAGGGTGACGG
This sequence comes from Electrophaes corylata, assembly GCA_947095575.1. Lineage (NCBI taxonomy): Eukaryota > Metazoa > Arthropoda > Insecta > Lepidoptera > Geometridae > Electrophaes > Electrophaes corylata. Next base: position 5,056,771 of record OX352698.1, on the reverse strand, counting down.
TGGATTTTTGTTTTAAATATTTTTTTGCCGAAAACTTATTTCATAATGTCTTATTTATTGAATGTAACAATATCCTACGAGCGTCCGTTGGTAGTACTACAGATCATTGTGAAATAAATTCTCCATAAAAAAAACTTTTTTAAATTAGGTTCATTCAATATTACCTACTTATTAAAATACCTTTTGTGTACCATTGCTGTTGTTTTACATGATAGGCAGCGCAGCGGTAACTGAATTTTTGAGCCCCTAATACACCTAATCTAACCTACCTACAGCTACAGTTGCGGAACTGGAGGAGATGGCACGAGAGACGTCCGTGGGAAACAGTCATGTGCCGCCAATCCCGGCGTGTCTATCCTATCGATCCGCTGTTACAAGTAGGAACCAACTCACTGGTTCTACAACCTTTGCGCGCGGGAACCATTTTACATTAGTAAACGAATTAAGTTTAGCTTAGCTAGGTTTAGCAAGTTTTAAGACTTAGTCAGTCTTAATTAACTACATACCCTCATGACTTAATCAATAGGCACAGTAGATATCCCTTCTGATTTCTTGGTACCACGAAGTACTGACTTAAGATTCGGTCAAATGTATGTATACTTATTCCAAAATATTAGGTAAGTTAGTATACACATTTAACAATAGTACCTACCTACTCGAAACATGGTAAGTAGGACGTAGGTAATGTTCATCTCACTGGTTCTTTCACCTACGTTTTTACCCACTCACTAAAGTATTAGCGTCTATGTTTGAGCAATTAGAATGAAGGTGTATGTGGCACCCTGATTTTAACGAATGTTTCCCTTGCTTTATTTTTCATGTAAGTAGGTAATGAATTATTAATTAGACGCTAATACCTTAGTGAGTCGGTAAAAACGTAGGTGAAAGAACCAGTGAAATGAACATTTTCGTCAGGTGATTTTTCTGACGATTCTACAGCTTACCGAATGGTGCAGAGCGCGAACGGCGCTCTATCGACGGAGGGAGCTAAGGGACGTCGTCGGCGTCGATCCCGCCGACGGGGGTCAAAAATTCAAATAATATTCACTCATTCGTCTCTTTCGAATACCGTTATTTCCGTTTTACTCACATTCACTTTTATTCTTCGTTTCTCAAAAGCTCATGCATAATTGCTACTATCTCCTGTTACTCATCTGCCGATATCACAAGTAGGTAGGTATTATCTGTTCATCAGCATAGAGAAAATAGTACTCCATAAGTGGATAGTACCGTCCAAAGTTCATTCCTCATCACCATCATTCATTTTATTCGAGGTAATAAAACCCAATAATTGATGACTTGTTTTTTATTAAGTAGGTACCTACACCTACACAGCCTTCAGTAAGTCAGGAGGGAACATTTTATACAAATTTTAGATCTACGCTTCTTATATCATCATATCTGCATTTAGATAGGTATAAATAGTAAAAGGAGGGTTGGGAAATAAAACTTTTTCTACAGAAAGTAGTAGCCACGAAGGGAAAGACGAAGTATAGGAAGTGGCGGAGTCGTTACGCGACCTATTTACAACATTGGGAAGGTCTATTTGAGAATGTGACTGAAAACGATGACGATTAATGTGAAAAAAATTTATAAAATGGCGAAGAGCCGCCTATAAAAAAAATAATGAAAAAAGAACTACCAAAAAACTTAGTGTAGTGACTATGTAGCAGAACTTGTAATGCTATCTTAAACATACACTACTTACCTATGATTTGTCTTATGCACTTTATAATCAAAGCTTATACGTCACTACACAAAAGACTCGTTTGTCTGTGAATTAGCCACATTCACCCCTTCGTCGCACCTTTTCAGTGTCTTGCAGTTCAATTCAACACCAAAGTAGGTTTAATAATGATCTAATAAGCAGGTAAAATCCCATAACAACGCAACTAACGCCACACGCTCTACTGACAATGCTGCTTCTGAAGAACATCTCTGATAAACTGCTGTCTTCACATGCAGAAGGTACCTAGGTAAATACTTATAAAATAAATTAAAAAAATACCTACGTACGTATGCTAATCAAACCGTTCGTAACGATGAACTCAAACGAAAATCGGTAAATATTGCGAACTCTAATTCTACCTATGATTATAAAATTAAAGAGTTGACTTATACCTAGATTTAAAATTGACAACACATGACTAGTTAGTAAACAGATAAATGAGATCAAAGTATGTTTGCGTGGTTGCTCATGTTGTTTATCTGAGCTTCTCCTTTTCAATTACGTTTACGGGATTGGAAAAAATTCTCGGGTCTTCGGGAATCCATATCTTTGCGTGTAGAGTGTTGCCGGTGCCAGTTGGACTTTCACCACGACGTGACCACGACAGCGAGTGTGCTTGGCAATTATTACCTGTTGGATGAAATATAATGAATAATAGTAGATTATAAAAAGGTTAGAAAAGAGATAGCAGCGATGGGCTTGCAACCTGTCACGTATGGAATACCAACTACTGTATGTATTTTTATATATATTTGAACTGACTACACTCCTTAGACATTCTCAAAGAGATAGTTCACAGTTATTTATTTATAACAGATTTTTTTACAGGTCACATGGAGTAAATAAGATCAAAAAACCAATATCAATGTCAATGTAAAATTTATAATTTAAAAATAGACAAATTGAAATGAGTGTACTTCCATGGATCCTGGATCCTGGATCTTCAGGATCGAGGATCTATCAAGGTTCTATCTCCGTGCCTGTGGAGTGGGGAGTCGTGAAGCTATATACTGAATCGTATAATTCGATTCAGGAAGTCTTTCCTTTCCAGTTGACCAATTTTATTTGATTCAGAGAGTTATTAAGTTTCCTTTACAATCATCTTATTACTAATTGTGCATGATGCACTTGAGGTTTATTTAACAACAACTATTAATGTCAAAGGGGCATTCGCAAAATGTGGTATGAGTATCGGGGTGTTATTTTATTCAAGGGTGTAGTCCCCTAGTTAGATATGCACGTGCGCACAGTTACGGCCTTTTACCCCACACTTTGGCCATTTCCGATAGCACACAATTGTCGATAGGGTTGACCTGTTCCGTCTAATAATATTTTTTTGTAATTGTTTGTTTGATAACAATTTCATCACAAATATTACAGTCTATGCGTAAAATGATAAGAGGATTCAAGCATATACCTTTTTTTTTGATAAACTTTCAAAATCTTTGTCAAGCTCAAAATTGAGTTATACCTACATCAGGTATCATTTACAAAGTTACCCAAATATGATTTCAATTTCAATTTCAATTTATTCACTTTTAAAAATAGCATAACAGAAAGAACTCTAAGGCGCTATTCTACTTACTTAAAAATTAATACAACAGTGACGTAATTATAAAATGAGATAATAAAAAAAATAGTTTCACTACTCCCCAGGCACGGTAGATATCCCCTCGTACCTGCCAAGTACGAACTCGAGATTCTTAGAGGATGTCTAATAAGGCATTTTGCAGTAGCTGGTAGACAATATATTATGGGTGATATATATCTCAGAGACTGACATGCATGTTTTTATACTGCGATTGAAAGGTTGACCCTTAGAGGTAGACCTTCCGACCCAAGATAACAGCCGCAACGTAATTAATATGCACTCGCTTTATTTAGAGCGGAGATGACAATAAGTATATGTTTAGTATTTTTGTCTTATAATATCAGTTAAATTTAGACCTCGTGGAAAATGTCGTATTTCTCTAGAAACCCTACTCGTAACATGTGGTGTAATATACGCGCACAATGACAGGTGCCGTTAAACCGATGACATTGTCACGTGAAAATTCAATGAATAGAGTAGGCTCAAAATCGTTCTACATAATGTTCTCTAGGTACTCCTGAATCGTGAAGAATAGAGATATCTCTTTATGACTAATGTGGCAGTGCCAAAAGTCCACTTGGCGTTAAACTTAAACTTCATTTGACAGAATTGGAATGAGTTTAGCGTATCTGTCGGTCTTTAGACTACAAATTCAAATACATATATGCACCAATGGAAAAAAACGAGCGTGCTTTAGACCACACGACTGAAGTAAAACTTCTTTAATATTATTATGAAACTTAACTGGCTATGAGAGAAAGAGAGAAAGAACAGTGCTTTTATACCCCCTCCATGGTAGTGTTAAACGTTTAACGCAACCTTGTTAAAAGTCGCATAAGAAGTATTACTTCAAAAACTTTTTTTTAAATCACACACATCTTAAGTATTCATCAGCACTAAAACGACACTGGACGAAGTAACTGCAAGCGGCGAGCATTTCGTGTTGAACGTCACATTTTACGTTGCATATTTTATTCCGTCTGGAAACGTTTAACAGGAGGCGTGAGTCTAGTAGTGAGTGGACTACTTTAGGCTGATAGTGATAATTAAGTAGGTACCTAGAGGTTAGGTCAGTACCTAATTTAAGATACTGTTATCTTAGTGTACCTATAGTGCTCTCAAACGGTGAAGGAAAAATCGTGAGGAAACCAGTTTGTATTCTAGTAAGAGCGGCGATGGGCTTGCAACTTATGGAATACCATCTACTGCAAAATGTGGGCATGTAACAAATGTAATATCTGGACGTACCTCTGACTAACCCAACCCCCTTAGACGTCCTCGAAGAATCTCGAGTTGGTACTTGCTACTAAGAGATCTGAGGATCTACCGTCCTTGGGGATTCATTATGCTATTTCTAGAGAAATTCTATTTTTAGAGGTAGGTTCAGCAGGATCTAAACATATTATAATTAAATACCCCTATAAAATAGGTATACCCCTAATTACAAATACACCACAAATATAATTATTTGTCACGACTGACAAATGTTTTAATAACAGACTTTGCGTTATAACAGCCGATACAATTACTGTTTCCTGCGATTAATAGGTACTCTTGCCATGCATAGTAAATTATTCACAATCGAAGTACGCCTACGGGTGGGTTGGGTAACTATCTACTAAGTATTTAGAGTATTACAATCAAATATGCATTATTTTGAATATTGCAGCACTTTTCCTATAAACCATGCACCATGTCTTGTAGTCTAGTGCATCAACCTTATAATAAAGCACAACTATGTAAGTGGAAAGAGTATCTTAAAATATAAAAAAATAATTATATTTTTAATAAATCTGGACATCGTGAGGAAACCAGTAAGTATTCCAGGAGCTGCGATAGGCTTGCAATCGATCACTTATGGAATATCGACTACTGTAAAAATGTGGGTACCTATGTACCAAATGTTATATTTGGACGTACCTCTGACTACTTACCCCCTTAGACGTCCTAGTAGAGTTGGTACTAAAAAACCTTAGGGGATATCTACCATGCTTGGGGATTAAAGTCGTAATGCTTTTCTGATAAATTTGATTTACTCTCGACGACCAAATGTAGCAGACCTTTGAAATTCTGACCTAACCTAACCTATTAGGTCGCTTCAATAAAGCGTAGCCGTAGTGGGGTAGCCTTCTCTCACGGTAAGGTAATATTTTTGATTATTTATTCCTGTCGTAAATTTGTCCTCCATAGGACAAATTAATAATAATCAAAAATATTACCTTCCAAAATCATTTAGCCATTACCTACCGTCAAATAAAACACTTGTAACTTAATAAGATAGAGTTTGAGGAGTTGATTATCTAATAAAGATTTGATAAAAAAAAATTATAATTAAGTAGCTCTTTGTCTTTGCCTGAGTGATTGATAATATACTTATAGACAGCACATAGCCTAAGCTTCTAGTCACATAGACTGTTCGTAGTATTTTCAGCTTGCTTGCTTGCTTGGAGCGTAAGGTAGGGTGTACTAATAAAAGAGATCCTAAATTCAACCTCTTAATAGTTGCAGTGGTGATAATATATGAAGTTTGTATGTTAATAGCTTTAAACAAACGAAGACGCGCGTGATTGCACTAGTCATGAATATAATGTGGGGTTGAAAGGATGTAACTCTTTATTTACGTTTGACCTCGATAGTTTTTTCCGGCATATTTTGACAAAGCACCCAGCTCTTCTTCAATTCTAATAATCTGATTATATTTCGCAATGCGCTCGCAACGAGCTGGGGCTCCGCATTTCAGCTGACCTGCAGATAGGCCCACCACCAGGTCTGCCAAGAAAAGATCTTCCGTGTCTCCCCATCGGTCGCTCACTACTATTCCGAAACCATTCGATTTGAGTAACTTATATGCATCGATCACCTCAGTGAGTGTTCCGGCTTGGTTGATTCTGAGACCCACGGTGTTTCCAGCTCTCTTTTCTACCGCTAGTCCAACCCTTCGCAGGTTAGTCTGAGTCAGGTCATTTCCAAAAACTTGGAATGGTGTGCGTCCTGTCAAAGTAGACCACGCGGCCCAGTCGTCAAACTCAAAGGCGTCCTCGACGGACACCACAGGAAACTCTTTCATATTGTCTAAATATACTTCTGATAGTTTGTCCGAAGACATGTAATCCTGAGGATTAGAGTTTGGATTTTTAAATTCCAGGTCGTAAGCTCCATCTTTGAACATATCTGTGGCGGCAGCGTTGATGCCAATCTCGGCTTTTCCGAAGTATCCACATTGTTTTATAGCGTCTGTCAATAATAATAGAGCATCTCTGTGGTTTTGAAGTGGGACGGCAAAACCCCCGGAATCGCTGACGTAGGTACATTCAGGGCCATACTTAGCACGTACAGCATTTTTCACGTAGCTGTAGATTTCGGTGCCGATACGCATTGCTTCGGAGAATGATGTCGCTCCGGTGGGCATTATAATGTATTCCTGGAACGGTAGTCCGTTAGATGATAGAATGCCACCGGTCAGTATAGTGAAGTGAGGCACCGGTAGGATTATAGAGGTAACGCCCGCCATATCGGAAATGTGCCGGTATAGTGGAACGCCCTTTTTCGCTGCTCCGGCTTTCGCTACCACCAAAGAAACCGCCATAATAGCGTTGGCTCCGAGTCTAGACCTGGTCTCAGTACCGTCGAGCGAAATCATGAACTGGTCAATCTCCTTCTGCATCGTGACCTCTAGGTTCTGCTTGATCAATTCTGGAGCAATGATGGTATTAATATTTTTTACTGCATTCATGACGCCCATGCCTTGGAACTCGGTGGGAATGTTGTCCCGTAGTTGCACTGCTTCTGCTATTTTCTTGGCATCGGTCGATGGAACTCCTACGCGAAATAATCCCAATTCAGTTACCATATCCACCTCAACCGTTGGTGTTCCGGTGGCATCAAATATCTGTCGAGCAAGAAGGATTTTGATCGGCATTTCTAGTTATGTTTTAAGTATTTAGATTGAAATAATAGGCAAAATATTTATGTAAGAAAAATGACCATTCGAAAAAAAATTACAAGTACCAACTAAAATTCAACACAGCTGACATGTCTAGTCTGTCAGTTTATCCATCAAAGTATTCTGTGGTTTATCATTCAGTGTCACAGTAAAATAGACACAGTAAAAAGGATGCGTTTTCTAAATTTTTATAGATAATCACACTCTTTTATATATATAAGATTTAGAAGAGTAGCAATGCACCAAAATCTAATGCACATCACTTACGGGGCAATAAAAAAAAACACATACTATGTTTTGTTAATTTGCAATAAAAAGTATTTATCCTGAGTGTTTGACGACCGATGTGGCGCGGCGGGCGAATGTCTGCCTGCGACGTAGGAGATTGCGGGTTCGATTCCCGCCTTGGGATAAATGTTTGTACGATCTGCAAATATTTATTCCAAGTGTTCTGGGCATTTTCTATGTATAATAAAAAAATATCTATATTTGTATGTATATTTGTATTGAGTTTAACAGTCATCTAGTACTTATAACACAAGCTCTGCTTAGCTTGGGGTTGGATGATGCTGTGTGGATTGTCCAGCATTAATATTATTATTACAGTTTAAATCGCTCAACTCATGCAGTAGGTATATATTCTGCCACCTATGTAGGGTCACTATGATGTCACAATGATTACTCGGACGGCGAAAGTTTTTGTAGAGCCCAATTTAAAATCAAATTCTAACACGTCAAGCTATCGCAAGCTGACGTTTTTCAAATTCCATAAGCTCTGTTCCCATTTTTACACTTTACGATAAAACCTCAAGTGATATTGGTCAAAATAGCACTGAAGGACATAGTAGAACGTTTAATATAACACTTGAAAATTAAATCCTGCAATTATTTTTAATTCAATTCAACCCTTGTTTGTATGGTCTTTGCAGAGTGATGCCCGCAATTTCGCCAGTGTCACGTTTGTTTCATTTTCATTTATAGGCACCATTAGTCCATATTCTTAGATAGGCACATCTTTCTCATTGACATTGGCAAAATTATGAAAACTGAATCCACAGAGTTCATATTATATTTAAAAGAAAAACCACAATTTTTTCTTTTTTTTCTTAGCACAAAGTGTGAAATTTTTCGCAGTTACCACAAAGTACTTTTTATATACGCAGTTACGTATACGCAGCATAAGTATACGCAGTTGCATAACGAAATTTTTATTTTAAAACAGTCCAGCTTAAATTCTCCATAGACCAATAACTGCTTCTGCACGCACGTGTTCTAAACCCTAAGTAAATCCTACATTAGTCATCTACATAAGCGATAAGCGCTTTGTTAGTAGGTAATTGAAAAAAAGATTAGCGGCCCGCGCCCTCTCAATGAACACTGAGTTTTTTTATCGCCCAGTTTTATTAATATTGTGATAGAGTACCTATCTTGAGTGTTATTAAATGGAAATAATGATGTGATGCATGCTCAGTTGTTTTGTGAATCGTTATGTACATAAGTAGGTAGGTTGGCACCTGCCTATAGATAGGATATAGGTAGTTTTTTTATAGTTTATGGGCAAACGTATTTATACGTATAAATAGGTAAGTCTATAGGTAACGTGGTTGATGTAATTAAGCCGGTATAGATAAAAGATGCGGATAAAACCTAAAAAAGAAACGATGTATTCTTAGTTTTTTTTGCTTCAAGATCATCCGTAGGGTTTACAAGCCTACCCCTGTATCTCTAGTATATTTATTATTCCTAGATAACTAACTAACGCACTAACTAAAATAACTAATCCAACGCAAAGAGCGTTTAAAAGTCATACACATCAGCACGTTTCACGATTTCTGAACCATCTTCTCTCCTATAAAATGCTAAAAAGTTATACTATCATTTATAAGTCCATAGTCTAGGTATATTTCTGCGCAGTTCATGCCGACTACTTTAGGCATTATACCATACCATACCATACCATACCATAATTTGACGAATGGAATATGCTATAAGTAGGTAACGTAGAACTTAGAAAAACATTACAATTTTTCTAGTGAATTAATTGTCCCCTCTATCATTACATAAGAATGGGGTTGTCGAGGGCTTAATAGTGTTCTAATACACTCCGATTCAGTTAACCGAGGGAGATCTTTCAATTTGCTCCGGTGTGATTCGCAAATATGTGCAGACCCTTGTTTACACTTTTAGATGCTCATTGTCAGCACAAGTGCACTACGCTGACAAAAGAGGGTTTGCTAACGCTGACAAAGTGTATTCAGATGCAAGATGACTATACTTCTAACGTTATAAAAATATGTTTTGAAATTAGGCTTAATTTAACATTTAGAGCAATTTTAAGTTTTATTTAACGATTTAGATTAGCTTACCTTGATCACAATGTAACTACTTTGGTTTCTGGACAACACTTGGACCAAACTCCAAACAATAGCAATGTCTGCAATAGGAGTAGGTAGGTAGGTACTATCATAATATCCTACACACTTTTAATATAATTATGATAAGTAGTTTATGTACTTACCAACAGCATGCAGTACGACAGAGGACATGATAGATTTGGGACTTCAGGACCCTTAAATTCTAATGCTTTTAACTTAATGAGTAAAAATATAAAAATTTGATACCGCAAAAGATTTCGAAATAAAATAACACCGCAATAAAAATTATTCGTTTGAATTATACCGAATTACCCCTGCCCTCGCGATTCGTGCAGTGCGATGCTACAGCGGAATCTAATCGATTTATCGCAAACTGTAATTAGACGACATGGCGTGGGATCCATCCCGTATCCCATGGAACACGGCGGGTCATCACGCAAGCCCGTGAGAATGCACCTATGGCACCTGGACCCTTAATGTGCAGTTTATATACCAAACACACCACTTATTATGTATTTTGTATACATATGTGTGTTGAAAAAGGACGGACGGCTAAATCTACAGTTTTGGTCAAGTAGCTATACGGTCTTTGAGCTGACTAGCGAAACGCGCGCGTCTTCGTTCGCGGGAAGCTATTTTAATACAAACTTCAGCCCCCGTTGTACTCGTTTAGGGGTTGAGTTTTGGGAATTTCTTGCTTAGTACACCTCTTACCAAGACGAATATGCTCTTGAGAATTTCAAGTCTCTACGGCCAGTGGTTTAGACTGTGCGTTGTCAGTCAGTCGGGACAAAAATTCTTATATTGGTATATCAGCGTAACCTACCTTCGTCGCCGCTTCGTTTTTTTGCGGAACTAGCTTGTATATTTCGTGTTAAAAGGTTTACCTAACTAAGCACCTTGTCTCGCAGGTCCATAAACCAGTCGCATACGCAGTGTGCAGTTTAAGTTTCAAAGGCCTTAAAACCACGAAAATAGCTATAAACTTATATTATTATACCTATAGACCCCGCGTATAATTAGTTTAATGTGTTCATATGCAAAGGTGCACAAACAAAGTATGATGGCAACGCGGGGGCCGCGACCTGACACTGAGGGTTGAATCATCCCTGCGCGCTACGCTCCATTGATCATACTGTGGTTTTTGTTTTTTTTAAATTAGTGAACAAAAGTCTTTGGAATCCTAAAAAAGCGCAACCTAGGCGTATATAACTTTTGTTGTAGGGCGTTGCCATTTTATGCTTTTTTACGGAAATATATATTTAGTAATAGGTATAAGACTAGAATCCACCCGCGTACTGGCATCCAGTTTAAATACTTTAGTTTTTTCGTTTTAAAGAGTTGTTTAACCTAACTCCTACAACAAATTAGAGCGATTACGCTGAAACTTCTCTCATGTACACGTGCCGAGTAAACCTCAAGTTACCCGGTTATTCGAGAGTATTCAAAGGCAAGTCCAAACACTGTGGTTAATACACATGCTTGCTTTACCTTTTACACTATCAATATTTTTCAGGGTCAATCGTATTGCTTACCGTATCGTATACCTAATACGACATCGCGATATCTCAGTTCGAGGTTTTCATGTTTCACTCACTAATGCCCGGTTCTAATACCCTACGAGCATCCGTTAGTATTACTACGGGTCGTTGCTTGTCAAATAAACTCTCACCTCACTGGCGAGTGTAAACTGTCCCTGTAACATAAGCCAGGTGTATGTAATGAATTGAATCGGGCATAAATCGAGCTGTCATCGTCGACGTGATTGGATATTACTTATTAATAGACTGTAAGTGGATTCAACACAGTGATATACTATCTAAGTATCTAGATAGAAAGTCTTACTTTTTCTAATAAATGTATAACCACTACAATTTTTTTATAAAAACACATTTGTCTGTAAATTTTTTACATTCTTTTGATCTGCCCGGCTTTAATGTGCAACGCGAAAATAAATTGTCTACTTGTTATCTTGTGCAAAATAGAGATATCTCTATATCTTCCTCTGCTAACATGCCACTGCCAAAAATCTATCTCGACCTGTCAAATGAAGACTTAATGCTAATATTTAGCTTATCTGGGGGTCTTTTATCTCTAATTTCCAAAATGTCCATCAATAGAAAAAGTATCTCGTGTCAAGCGCGACATATCTCACGTTGCACATCTTAGCCCGGCTGGCCTGTGGCATTGTGCTTGTGGGAGTAACTCGGCAGCCCTTACCTCGTATGATGACTTTCATCTGCGATGCTTTGTTCTGGATGTTGGTCACTCCAGTAAGCGTCGTCTCCGTGCTGCTACGGTCAGTGCGAACCTGGTGAGTGATATTACAAAATCTGAGAGGGCATTTGTTTTGCCTCTATAGTGCTACATCTGACGAGTGGAGAGTGCGCGACCTGTTATGCTATTTTCATATATACTTTATCCACTGCATGTTTTTAAGAATTTATTTCAGGAATTCCTTTCTTATTACACCTCGACCAGGCAGGAAGCAAAAATTCCACGTCCCTACGGGCACCAGTTTAGGCTGTGTATTGTCTTTAAATATATCACTCCTGATTGGTACCTACTGATTTGGATCAGATCGATTCGGTCAGATCCAGATCAGTTTTCAGATAGCTTAACTGTTTCATATGAATTTTGTACATTATTATAAATACTTGCATTAGGTATTATTTTCTAATTGGTATAAGTTAATTTACTAAAACTGAATTAGTCTAAGGTTTTAATTTATAAGATACCACCTAGGGTTATTGCAAGTTAGGCAGTCACCACTGCCTAACTTGGGGTCATTTGTATTCCCGCAGTTTTTCATGACCACGGCGGTAAAGGGGAATCCTTGTTTCCTTTAATAGGTAGGCCCTTTATCGATTTACTTTACCTACAGCTGTTAAGCTTCACACAGTTCAAGGAAGCTAGCATGCGCAGTAAACGGTCAATTATAAGAAGGTAAAAGTGAGTCTGGAAGTATTATTGATATTATGACTCATTTATTATATCGTTATGTAAATTACGATGCTTTAACTTTAGGTTATGAACATACCAGTTCTCCAAGAAAGCTGATATATCCAATCGCCAGTTTTAAGGTGTCCACCTTGGATAGACGTTTCTCATACGGCAGCGTGGGAATATGTGCCCGAAGCCCTTCGAAAGCATCGTTGATGGACTGCATTCGGCGGCGCTCGCGCATGTTTGCTGCCTGCCGTTGCTGGATCTGTTGTTGAGGACAGCGCGAGCGGCGACGCAGGCGTCGAATCTCTGACCTAGGGATATTATGAAAAATATATTCAGCTCTCTTGAGTCACGGAGTGTTGCTTCTTGTGAATGTTTACGCTGTATCCAGCCTGTTAATGTTTGTCTAGTATGAATTATATTATGATCGTGTTTACAAAAACCGTAGTCACGTCTACGCGCCTACATCATGCTACGTACCGTAGCGCTTCGTAGCGATCTTCGGATGGCGCAGAAAAGAAGGATACCCAAATTCTACACTTAAGGAGGTGGTATCCGCCAACGAGAGGTTTTCTCCGTGTTATTTCTCTTTGATGAGTGAGTATAAAAGTCTAAAAAAATATATATTGCTTATTAAAGACTAAATTTTAATTTGATCAATTGAAATAATTCTAACTATATTATTACTATATGAAAAAAATATCATTATTATATTATAATAAACTACATGTAACATGAATGACAAGCCGACCTTAAAATAAGTGCAGTGCGCATTCATCACCATGTCAATGTATAATGTACAATGTTAAATAATAATGTATGTTAAGGCGGTGGTACTCGCCAACTACCTTGAGGAGTCGCCCGTCGCCCGCACAGGGACCCGCGCGCATTCCATTTCATATCGCATTCAAGAAATAATTATTTGTAGCCTAATGAATTATTAGTTCGAACTGCCAATTGTTCACTTTGTGATAAATACTTTGACAAATATTTGTGTGAAAAAAAAATACTAAAAATCAATACCGTTTAGAAGAAATAACCAAATTTAAAATAAAAATTGCTTCACTTTGGATATTTTTTTCAAGCTTATTTCTTTAGGGCGATTGAAATTCATTTTTTATGATCCAAGGTGTACGAACATCAGTACTACACTAGACTACTATACTACTACTACTATAGTTTACTAGATAGATAGATGGGACTATAGATGGTTTAAATGGTAGTTTACTATAGATATGATTGATCGTATTTATTGTTTTTATAAAATAAGATCATTGGTAATTTCATAAAATTCGATCATTATCGTACAAGGCTATTATATTTCTAATAGTGTACACGAGTTTCAACGGTTAAGCAATCGACATATTATTATATAGTGATAGTCTAGGCTATCATTAAAATATAGGCTATTTAAATTCTTAGTATATTCACTCGTGTTCCGACGTAAGCCACAGTTGGTTGGTTGAACAAAACTTATCGAACTATCGAACATCAACTTTTATTTCAATTTATAACTATAGTCTATCTATAAAGTAATTAAAGACCGAGAATAAAAAGTGTTTTGAAATGAAATAACAAAGTGCTACTGAGTTAGCACGTCTACCAAGCACGATGCCTGGATTTGCTTTGACTACCTTCTAATATATTTATATAGTCCTCCTCATCGGTTTTAATGACAACGACCCTAGCAAAAATTAAAATTATAAAATATACCGGCAGGTTGACCACCGGAGTTGTCTGTGTATAGGTGTAGGATGTGTCTTTCTTTACGTATTTGGCGTATCCTGTTGAGTATCTAGTCCAGTTTCCTCAAATGTTTTAACCTTTTGGTAAATTGAAAAGCGCCAAGGTGACCTTTGTAAAGCAAGCACCACACAACAGTCAGATTCAATAGTGCACGCATTCACATGTTTTTTGAACACATCCTTGTAACGTAGATGCTGACCACCGTGTTTGTGATTCTTATAACTTCGCTTTACTTGTGTTACTTGCCATGTGTTTGTTACACAAGTTTCATCTTAATGGGCCTATTCGTTGAAGAGTTCCGTTCCACGGATCTTGACTATATCGTCACTTGTATGGCGAACTCACGTATCTGCACTTTTCACGAAAATGGCTTTTTAATGCCGAACAGCTTTAAAAACATGCTTTCGATTTAAGAAAACAAAAATATATAAAAGTTCAAAATAGGTCCTTGGGAACTATTTGAAAAGTGCAAAAACATATTTTTATAAAGTATTTTGCTCTCCTGTAAAATGTATATTTTGCAGATTCGTGAATTAGCCATACAGGTGACGATATCATCAGATCAGCTCGCTGACTGACACTACTTAGGTAAGTATATTAATTTTACTAACTTTTTATATAGGTACCTACCTATGTATACAAAGATTTTTTACTATATGATGCAAATACCTCAACTAGAAAGACATTTTAATCGCATTGACTATCAGGTATTTTACGATTAGGTTTTCTTTAGGTGACTTGCTGAAGGATCAAGTAGATATCCTGCCTGATGTTCAGCATTGCCTCGCAAATTACGTTCGTTAAGAACATGCCCTATGATGCAATGTACTGCGCCCAGCAACCTCAAGTATACAGATGTGTTTGTGAGACTATATTCAATTATTTACGAAGAAACGAAACCAAAAGAAATAGGAGCTTTAATGGTTTGGTTAAACATTAAAGTTTATGTAACCATTAACTACATAAACTTTAGTGTTTTTTTTGTACTTACCTCGAAAATAAGAATTCTTCCACTCTGCCCCACCAAGGCGCCCCACTAGTGGGGCAGAATCCACAGCCTTAAAATTTGTAGTGGAATCTGCCCCACTAAGTCAGTTTAGTGGGGCAGATTCCTACTACTTTAAAGTTTGGTGTATTCTGCCCCACTAGGGCTGGCACTTGAGTTTGTGTAGGTGGGTTTACTCATATTGTACTATCTGTCTATTCAAGTTAAATGTAACTTTGGTGTTATTATTCAGTAGATTACGTTAGTAGTAGGTAATTAGTAATAGATGTGGTACATAGGTAGTTTACTAAATGAATCTAAAAATATTCTTAGAAAATTAATTATTTGTTTCTTGAATCACAGATCAATAATTAATGCTCTCGAAGGTTGGCATAATAAGTTGAATAAAAAGAATAACCAAAAATGTCCCACTTTACTATGACTTCTTTATTAATATCTTATAATGAAGACATTACGCTTTCCATAGTTAAATCTATCCAGAACCAACCTTTAAAACCACGCCTTAATGAATACATACAAAACGATTAAAATATTATAGAAGATGCTCAAATGGAGCTTATAAACGGCAGTATATCTGTTGGGCATTTTTTAGAAAAAATGCAATAGATGGAGCAATAACTCTATTATTATTCCAAGAGATACTCATGTACAAGTACTTTATCAAGTTCAATTACCTAGTCATATTTCTTGTGTTTAGTAGCTGTTTGTATCTTTTAGATGTTTACTATCCATAAAGTAAGCAAGACTACGTAGCAGTAAGTAAGACTGTATTTTGCCATATCAGGTGAAAGTTGATATGTGGTTTTATTTCTTGTAGTAAAACAGACTTTTAAATCCGTATTAGTCGTAGTATTTATTTTTATATTAAGGTTTTATTTATGACCTCTACATGTATAATTGTACATCAAATGATACTCGTAATTAATCTGTGATTTTTAATAATTGAGTAATAAGAATTAAAATAATTTTGCTATTTACGTGCACAATAATAATAATAATAATGCTGGAAAATCCACACAGCTTCATCTAGCCCCAAGCTAAGCAGAGCTTGTGTTATGGGTACTAGATGACTGACATACTTATTACAATATATTACGTACTTTCATAGATATTTTTTTATTATACATAGAAAATACCCAGAACACCCGGAATAAATATTTGCAGATCGTACAAACATTTATCCCGAGGCGGGAATGGAACCTGCAACCTCCTGCGTCGCAGGCGGACCGGGGCGCCTGCGACGCCCGCCGCGCCACATCGGTCGTCATATTTTTAGTTTCATTTTATACACTACCTATGTACCACATCTATTACTAATTACCTACTACTAACGTAATCTACTGAATAATAACACCAAAGTTACATTTAACTTGAATAGACATATAGTACAATATGAGTAAACCCACCTACACAAACTCTATTGCCAGCCCTAGTGGGGCAGAATACACCAAACTTTAAAGTAGTAGGAATCTGCCCCACTAAACTGACTTAGTGGGGCAGATTCCACTACAAATTTTAAGGCTGTGGACTCTGCCCCACTAGTGGGGCGCCTTGGTGGGGCAGAGTGGAACAATTCGAAAATAATACACCCCTAAATTTAATTTAAAATTGTTTTGGAATGTACAAACAAAGCCCTTTCATGGGACACCTCACTTGTTAATTTATTATACCTTATCTTCTCTCGCTTCACTAAGATTATTAAATAGAATTACCTAGTTGATCGACCTTCATTTATTAAGTGAAGATATCGCAAAGAACTTAATAACTAAAATAAAATGTTATTCTGCTCGTACTTACCTTTTCCTGGGAGTGGAATGGTTTTCCTGATCGCTTGCGTACAGGCTGCCGTCGGACATCGACGAGTCGTCGTAGAGGAAGACATCGGCGCCATGGGGCGACGGTGAGCCACCGGATGCCGGCACCACACTAGCCCCATCCATCGACGACTGTAGCTTGGTACCTCCGTCCATGAGCATCACTACTTCAGTTATCACATCACGCATTCACCTATTCAAGACCTCTCGACACTCGGGGAGTCTTACTAATTCTGGCACTCTGTAGGGTGACGAGAGGTAGGTTTCGGGATAGCTGAGCGGGCTCCGCCCTCTTGTTTTTACTCCGCCTATTACCCCCCTGACCAAGCTAACTTGAACTTTATGCTGCGTTCACACCGAAGTTATAAGTTCAACAATTTCCAAATAATACCACTGACAACTGGGTTGCCAAACGGTGTTGGCAAAGTTTTCGAAATTATCATCATTATCAGCACGAAAAAGTTAACAGACTTTTTATTCGACTTGCTGATGTAACAAGCAGATCCCACCTGATGTTGCCTACACCTTAAAGCTTCGGAAATGTTGGAAAACACAACTTATTTATGTACCTTTTAGGGCTACATAAAGACACCATGTATTTTTTAGGTAGATTTACCTACTAGAGCTATAAAAATTATTTGCACATATGTTTTTTTTTTGTCGATTGCTATTTTTGATTGTGTTAAAATAATAATAATAATAATGCTGGACAATCCACACCGCACCATCTAGCCCCAAGCTAAGCAGAGCTTGTGTTATGGCTCTAATATGAAACAATTTCATGTCTTTTATGTCGTTAAAATATGCAGGTCTCTTACATTTCATTTTAAAGATACTTACCTAAGTGTATTGAAATAAGGTCTCATCCAAGTAACAACG
Organism: Electrophaes corylata; assembly: GCA_947095575.1. Taxonomy (NCBI): domain Eukaryota; kingdom Metazoa; phylum Arthropoda; class Insecta; order Lepidoptera; family Geometridae; genus Electrophaes; species Electrophaes corylata. Next base: position 5,038,739 of record OX352698.1, on the reverse strand, counting down.
ATGCCAAGATGCGATGGACGAATAATATTCTACCACTATTATACCAGTGGCCGTGGCCGTGACCGTTAGGAACGTGCCTTACAATACACTGCTCTGCGTCCATTAACCTGAGGCATACAGGTGTTAAGCCTCGTGTGCCTCTAATTACACCGGCACCCACACCCTTCAAAATCGGAACACAGCAAACTGCTTGGCGGCAGAAATAGGCATAGGAATAGGTAGTAGTACTTCCCCGGACGAGCCCTTAACTAAGAGCTCTACTACTACTATAAAGAAAACATTGTAGAAAGTAAATTTTAATTTTTTATGTTGTTTTAGTTAGGGTCACCGTCATCGAAATCGATGAGGAAGGACTGTATAATGTTGCAGATATAACTAGGTACTTATACGCGGTGTGGACGCGTCTTTATTATACACTCGCGCAAGTGACAACGTTAAACGCGACGCGGCGGGAGGCGCGGCGGCGGCGCGGCTGTGGCATGGCAGGCAACCGGCATAACATGCCGTAACGAGGTTTCATTTCGTAAGAGAGTATGAGACTAAATCGTAATTTCACCAAAATTCTTTTTATGTAAGGTTTCACGCAAAAATATATGAGATAAATAATAATAATATAAATTTGTGGACATTTTTACACAACATCATGAACCCCAAATTAAGCGCAGGTTGTATTATGGGAACTAGATGAGTGATAGAATACTTATATCATGTTTTTTTATAAATACCTAATAGAATACAATATAACACCCAGATAAGATGCCTCGTTATTAAGATAAAATATAATTAAAGTTTTGTATGGATGGCAACATATTTAGTTATATAATATGTAATTGTTTTATTATTATTATTAGATATTATTATTTTCAGCCAGTATTGTCCCGCTGTACAGGCCTGCCCTGCCTATTATATATTGTAATTATGTATCCCCTATTTATATATAATACACAAATAAAAACAATTTGAGTTTAAAAGGAATGCTAAAGCATTTTCTATCAGATAACCACAGATGGCATGAAGACAAACTTCCTCCAATGCAGAAATGAACAAATAAAATAAATAAATACTTTAATCCCAAACACAGTAGATATCCCCTCAGGTGTATGTCTTAGTACCAAGTAGTACCTGCTAACTCAAGATTCTTTGATGATGTCTAATGGGGGTAGTCTGAGGTACGTCCAAATACCCTATTTGGCACTGTTAGCGACGCACACATAGGTAGGACCTAATTACCTACCTAAAATATTATTGTTATTTTTGTATTCAAATACGTTATTTTTTGCCATCATAGATACGTAAATACTTACTATTTTATAATCTGTGCCTAACTGTATGACGTCTACTTTTGTAGGTAGACTTAGGATTATGTGTAGTTTCGTGGAATGGAGTCTAGGCCGAACATCCATACCGAGTGCCACGAATTTTAATAAAATAAATCTTTTTCGCAAGTTTAACGCCGTTTTTTGTTCTAAACATAGTCCGCAACAGTAACAGGTACATACCCACATTTTGCAGTAGTTGGTATTCCATACATGACAGGTTGCAAGCCTATCGCAGCTGCTAGAGTAGTAACTGGTTTCCTCATGATGTTTTCCTCTACCTTCCGCTTGAGAGCACTGGAATTGAGATTAACACTTTGGTAGAAATTACATCCTCCTATCTCATCCCCTTTTGCTGTTAGATTAATCTGATGACCGATGTGGCGCGGCGGGCGAATGTCCGCCTGCGACGCAGGAGGTTGCGGGTTCGATTCCCGCCTCGGGATAAATGTTTGTACGATCTGCAAATATTTATTCCGGGCGTTCTGGGTGTTTTCTAGGCTAGATGATGCGGTGTGGATTGTCCAGCATTATTATTATTATTATTATTGGTGTTGAGTTCTGGCCCCGTAGTATATTACTGTTTTTTTTGTGTAACTTTTTAATGGAACAAGCAGATGGCCCACCTGATGTTAAGTGGTTACCATTACTTATAACAGAGCATTCTCTCGCAGGTCACGCTCATTATAAGCGTGCCCTTACGATGCACTACCCCCCCTTAGGAAGGCGGACAACGGTCCACACGACCACCTAAGAAATCTGGCGCCCCTCCATGCGCGTCCCCCAGACTTCTCCAGGCCCTGGAGGCCACTCCCCCGCGAAATCCTGGGGACCTCGGTCCCAGGAAACTGAGGACGAAGTCCCCCTCCCCCCCCCCCATCCTCCTCTACCCAACCATAATTAAGCCAACCTCCTCCCAATCCTACACTAGTAGGCAAACCATCCACTCCCTTTATCTATTCCTCCTTATACATTTAAATAATTATTTATGTATTTATGTAACTATGTAATATATTATAAATATCGTGATTATATATGCTTATATGTATGTAAAGTTTCTATCCTAGGTTAAGGTAAATTTAAGAAGTATGTATTAAAAAAAAAAAAAATAATAATAATAATAATAAAAAAAAAAAAAAAAAAAAAAGGTATATATACAACATAAAAATATAATATTAAAAAAAAAAATCTAAAAAAAAAAACAATATTTTTGCGTGTATTAGGTTAAGACTAGTTTTTAGGGAGCACCGCCGTCAGGCGAAGCCTCATTACCCAGGGGTCGTTACCCCTGGCGCTGATTGCCTGGGTAAAGTTAATAAACGAGGCCCACCCCTGTCCCCTCGCAAGGGGGGTACAGAAGATCATCGTCGTCGTCGACCCCCCCTTATTTTGTACAAAACCTGGCGTATTATACAAAGTGAATCTTTTACGAGCGTACTTCAAGTAAAGTCCTACAGCTACTTTTACACCTTATACAAAAAATTGGTTTAAACTTAGTTTTGGTGACTTTTAAGATGCACAAATAATTTTCTGAAGACTGTTTCTACCTAACGAGTTGGATGGCTAAGACAAAAGGTTAGCCATTGATATCGTTAATCGTGTGAATCCCTGCGATCACAAGTCAAAGTCAGAAGGCATTTATTCCATGAAATCATAAAGATAACTTATAATTATTGTGCTATAGCTGAATCTTAGCGCCATCAAAATGTTGTCATGTTTTATTGATATAGATAGATACATACTTTATTAACATTGTCTATACTATAATTTTGAGAAACCGAATCTCTTCTAAAACTCAGCAATTTTTCTATTCTAAGCTATCAGTTTTTTAGATCAATCGCAAATACATATCTTCAAATTATGAATTTGGTAAACAAATTCATAATTTGAAGATATGTATTTTCTGCTGTCAATGTCACTAAATTATCCTTTTGCATTTTTTGTATATGCGTCTAATAAGGCTTTGGAGCACACTTAAAACATTCCACTTAACATTTTGGATGCAGTCGGGCTCGTCCTTATTTCACACGCCTGTCAGAGCCAATCACACATAGTTACCGAGTCACGGCAACGACGTTAGGTACAGTGCGACAAAAGGATGTCAACAATTCCAAAAAAGGAAATTTACTAAAACATGAATAATTTCATAGGTAATCATGATTGTCCACAGTAATCTACGTAAGTATCAAATCATGCTGATAATTTTTAAGCCATCGCCATCCTGAACGGCATCTATTACCGGTCGATGTGGTTTGCTAAGTGGGGAAATTTCAACCACTGACTTGTCTGACTCTAAAACCGCATATTGCAGTCTAGTGTAGTCTACCTTATTTTTATTATATTATGAACATTTAATAAATTTTATAAATAGATTATTTAAGTAAAAATTACGTGAAGATAGTACAACTATCCTTGAACTATCTCATGGTGAGTTCAGTGTTCTGCGAAACTATACTAACTCGCATAACAGCTCAAATAACTTTACTACCGTAAATATGCCTTGTAATACTTCCGACTACTTGACTACTTGTATACTTGCATGTTCGAAAGGGGAGATCGTAAAAGTCATTACCTAAGGCGCGTACGAAGTCGCGGGTACCTACTACATAGATCTTCCTGATTTTATGGTAGCATAGAATGGGCAATAATGACAACACTTATTTGCACTACTACCAACATGACGGCATAGGAACTATTAAGATGAAACCACAGAGTACTTTTTTTGGATGAAACGACGCACTCTCTACTTTGTGTTGTGAACAGTTGTGAACTCGTGAGCTATAAAAAAGTACTCTGTGCTCGTGAGTAATAGTATTCTGTGGTTGTGAACAATCAAAAAATTTTTGAAAATAATTTTCTTTCTCACACCTGTCTGCGAATACTCGGCCTCCGTAAGGAACATGGGAAGTCCAGAGCGAGAATTATGTCCTCCCCCATCAGAAGAAGATGAATTAACTTTACCAAGAGCGAGTATCAACAAGATGATCAAGGAATTGGTACCTTCAGTTCGTGTTGCTTTCGAGTCAAGGGAGCTTATACTGAACTGCTGCACCGAGTTCATACATTTGATCAGTTCAGAGGCCAATGAAGTGTGTAATCAAAGCAACAAGAAGACAATAAATGCTGAACATGTTCTCACAGGTGAAATAATTTACTTCACATCATGTTAGTAGATAATGGTCTTTTTTCGACGGTAATGCACTACTACGAACAGACACCATGCTTGCTGCCAGCATATGTAGTACCTACTTACCTAGTAGCCCATTTTTGAAAATGGCTGTTAACATATTTCTATTTTCAAAGCTCTCGATAGACTTGGATTCAGCGATTACACAGTTGAAGCAGAAGCAGTGCTGAAAGATTGTAAAGCTGTAGCTGCCAAACGGAGAAGGCAAAGCACTAGACTTGAAAATTTGGGGATACCTGAAGAAGAATTGCTTAGACAGCAACAGGAACTATTTGCTAAGGTAAGCTATACACACTGTTATCAAATATAATAATAATACTCGACAATCCACACAGCATCATCTAGCCCCAAGCTAAGCAGAGCTTGTGTTATGGGTACTAGATTACTGATATACTTAATACAATATTATGTACATAGATATTTATTATTATACATAGAACACACCTAGAACACCCGGAATAAATATTTGCAGTTCGTACAAACATATATCCCAAGGCGGGAATCGAACCCGCAACCTCCTGCGTCGTAGGCAGACATTCGCCTGCCGCGCCACATCGGTCGTCAAATATTTGAACATCGATTGTTTTTCCCAGGCCCCTAAGATCTCTTAGTACTGAATAGTGCCAACTAAAGATTTGTTGAGGACCTATAAAGGAATATTGTCAGAAGTACATTTAAATATTGCACATTATGGCACATACCCATATTGTGCAGTAGTTCACATGTGATAGTTTCCTATCACTGCTACTAGAATACTTACTGTTTCATCACAATGTTTTCCTTTACCATTTGAGAACACTGGGGTGCATGATTCAAACACACAACCTTAGGACCAGAAGGTGGGGTTGCTATAGCTACACAACTAACCAGTATTGTTCTTCCAACCATTAACCTGAGGCATATATATATGAGGCCTGAGGGGTGTAATGTCTCATGTGCCTGTCATTTCACTGGCACCCACACCCTTCAAACTGGAACATAGCAAATGTTTTTTCATATTATAATTTTATTGGTTTACAGGCTAGAGAGGAACAAGCTAAACAGGACCAACATCAATGGCTGCTACTCCAACAACAAGGTCTTGTGGGTGCTGAGGGTGCCCCTCAGCCCTATGTGCCTCCTCCAATAACACCTAAGGCAGAGGATGATATGGATGATGATTACTCTTAAACATCACTACCACATTATATATATAAATAAATAATTTATATTTAATATTATTTAATCTTGGAATTGTGAATTGATTAATCAATTCACAATTCCATGGTTAAATATTCTATAAATATATTTATAAAGTGTAATAAAAGAAATTTGTTTCGAAAGGTTTTGTCAGTATCAGTAGGAGGTAAAAACAAAGCAACTATGGCCATCTAATGACTCTTGCTTCAAACTTAAACCAATCCATATATCTATTTTATAACTTTCTTATAAGTAACACTTGGATATCTAACAAAGTACCTACCTATGTAAACTTTTTTACATAAAAATCAAGTGCCAGTTTTACTTTACACTGGCTCCACACGTTGGCCCCAATATTGGCCCCAACGCTACTCGTCCAACGTGTGGATCTAGAAAATGGCATTGGTCCCAACGTTGGGGCGAGGCGTTGGTAGTTGGCCGGCTCGTGTCGGTTTTATCAAAGGAATCTGCGCCAACGTTCGCGATATCTGTTGCAACACGCAGCGAGTGCGCACGTCGAGCGAGAATGGCTTCCTAGAATTTATTGAACTTTATCAAGCACATCCAACAAAAATCGGTTCTTAGTGAGCGTCTACACCCTCTAAAGAATTCTTGTGCCAAATTTCAGACTTCTAAGTCTTGTAGTTTCGGAGGAATCGTGATGAGTCAGTGAGTGAATGGACTTCTCTTTTATATAATAGAAAGATACCGAGTGTTTTAAACATTAAGGAAAACATTGCGAGGAAACTTGTAAGACTGTCCTATTTTCAATACATCATGTAGTTGAAACTATAAATGTATGATTGTTTCTGAGCAAAAGTGTTTCTCTAGGCGTATTCTAAGTTTTTTTCGAAAAAAACTCAGAATACGCCCTCTGTTTTCTGTGATAAGGTAATGTTGGGTTGGGACTTTGATTAGAGTCCGATTAATGTACAACCATGAAATAACCAGTCCGGGAAATTACAGCCAGGAAAACGCAGCCAAATGAACACGAAATAAAATACACGATAAGGCGGATTCTAAATTTTTTTCGTTTTGCGGATATCGGATTTCGGTTTGCGAGCTCGAACTTTTTGTATGAAGAAATGAAAAGCGCCCCTAGCGCCACTAGCGTATTTCCCTACCAAATAGTTCGAGTTCACAAACCGAAATCCGATATCCGCAAAACGAAAAAAACTCAGAATCCGCCCTCTGGGAATCGGCGACCATTGCTCTGATTGGTCGAACAAAAGCTTAGGCCTCGTTTAGACGCAACTAAGGAGTCAAGTTGTACCATCCTATTTGAGATTAGCATAGGTATGTCATACAGTTTTTCCTGGCGCTTCGCGCGTTTTTTTTACGTTCTAACCTAACCTATTTGAGTTAAAACCGCCTTAGAACGTGAGTTTTGGTATCCAATTTCGTTCTGTCCAATGGTCGTGTTTTCCAAGGGTGTACAATATTTTTTTTCCGTTTTGTAATTTAGCACAACCATGGAACACATGACCATGGAATTGGATGCCAAAATGTACACAAATTCCTGGCTGCGTTTTCTGTGGTTGTGTAATAACGTTACCCCTTTGATTACATTATTATTTCCTCGGGTTGTTCTGAAAGTTTAATTGTTTAATTTTTGAAGTGAATTGAATTGATAAGTGTTTTATAGCTGTACTTCACTCCTTTCACAAAGTATTCTCTCGTTTCGCTTCATAATCTTACTCGTCCGTTTTGTTGTTCACAGAGGACTTTTATAAAGTTGTATTCTTGCAGTTTTGGTATTTTCTGGCGTTGATAAAGAATACCGAGGTAGTGGTTGAACTGGTTTCACGTGGGAACCTCAACGATATGTTTATAGTTGGTCTAACTGGAGGTATTGCTACAGGCAAGAGCACAGTCCTAGCCATCTTTAAGGAACACGGCATTGGGGTCATTAACGCTGATGAAGTAGCCAGGACAGGTAACATAAATTTGTATAAGTACACTTAAATAATTTTTGTAGCTTTCAAATTAGCTTGCTTGCTCTAAATAGGTATTAGGTATGTACATCTGTTCAAATACCAAAAGTTAACTGGAAGAGAATGTTTATCAGCATTAACATAGGTGATGGTAACCACTTAACATCTGGTGGGCTATCTGGTTGTGGTATAAAAAAGTTAGAATTGTCTATGCCACTGCCTATATATCATGCATCTATGTTTTGTGCAATAAAGAATTTGTTTCTATCTACATAAATTTGGTAGGTAGGTATAAGAAATAAATGCAAGTTTGCTTGTATTGCTTGTAGGTATATTTATTTTATGTTCTTACATCAAAATATTTTTTATTTGAAAGGGTATACTTTCAGATTGATCTCATATAATTTTGATCAGAATTAGTTCAGTGGTTTGATTTTTTTAATTAAAGATTCTTTGGTTTAAAATCTAGTTATGAGGTTTATGAAGTTGACAAAAAGATAGTCACCTATTATCATCACCTACATTCCTTTCAAATATTGAAATAATAGAATTTTCCAAATAGGTTTATAAATGACAAAGTTTTGAGGTAACAAAATACAACCAAATTGAGAACCCATCTCCTTTTTGAGGTAGTTTAAAATAGATGATGTGATTAGATTTTTGTAAAAGAAACCAGGCATTAGTCAAGTTCTTCATTTCCTTTTCAGTGTTGGAATCTGGTTCACAAGGATGGCATGAGCTTCGATCGTACTTCGGCGACGAAGTCCTACATTCAGATGGCACAGTCAACCGCGTCAGACTCGGTGAAATAGTCTTTAATGACATCGAGAAGAGGAAGAAACTTAATGAGATCACACACCCCAAAATACAAAGTGCCATGTTGAAAATGGCCATGAAATACTTCTTTTTGGGTCACAAGTACATTGTGATGGAGGTTCCACTGCTGTTTGAAACTCGCAGAATGCTGAACTTCATGCATAAGATTATCACTGTTGTATGGTATATTGTTTTTTATTATTTTTATGATTTCTGGGTAGGGCAGTTTAAAGTTCTTTCGTAACATGCGTGATCTTTGAGGGCAATGCTGTGTTATCGGTGAAAGTTACTACTTAACATCAGATGGGCCATCTGCTCAAAAAGAGGTATAGTAAAAATATATCACACTAGCGGCCGCTCGCAGCTTCGCCCGCGTGGCAGTTTTTTTCCCGTTCCTGTAATTTTTCCGGGATAAAAAGTAGCCTATATGTTAATCCAAGTTATAATCTATGTTTATTCCAAATTTCATTCAAAGCGGTCTACTAGTTAGAGCGTGAAAGAGTAACAAATATCCATCCATCCATCCATACTTACAAACTTTCGCGTTTATAATATTAGTAGGATTTGTGTGCCAACCCTCCCTAGTATACCACTATGAATCAATAGGTGATCCTTACCAAATAACAAATATAGAGTAGGTGCCTACCTAAATAGAAGGTAAATGGAAAAGTACCCACCACCACCTGATTTCATAGCTCCGCAAGAGCACCTGCCTCGGGGCTGAAAGTCTATCAATAGGCTCCGGACTCAAGTTGGCCGCTGCACAGAAAATTTATGCAGATGGGGAATGCGAGACGTCTCACGGACTGAATGCGATTGCGGAGCTCCCATCCAGTCTATGCCCCATTTGCTCCTGTGCCCCTTGTGCCCTACTACCTGCACTAGGGAAGACTTAATCCAAGTCACGGGCACTGCCATGGAAGTGGCGAATTTCTACGCCAGTAAAGTCGGACACGCTAGAAGAAGAAGAATGGAAAAGTCCATAATGTTCTATTGGGTTACTGGCCAGCATCATTTCTGCCTATGTTTTATGTCAAGAAAATCTAATTTTGTCTTAATGTTTTAGTGAGGACTACCAACAGTTGGCGAGGCTGTGTCTACGAAATGAATTCTCTTTAGCAGTGTCGAGGAAGAGAATATCTTGTCAGATGCCTCTGGAAGAAAAGGTTGCAAACTCCAATTTTGTGATCGACAACTCTGGTAGCGTCATGTTTACAAGGGCGCAGACTGAGAGCGTGATACGTACTCTAGAGAGGTCTAAGTTTACTCGGTAAGTTTTGATAAAAAAAGCGTATGCGCTTTAGTAGTAGTAGAGCTCATAGTGAAGGGCTCGTCCAGGGAAGTACTACCACCATGCCAATTTCTGCCGCCAAGCAGCTTGCTGTGTTCCGGCTTGAAGGGTGTGGGTGCCGGTGTAATTACAGACACATGAGGTTTAACACCTGTATGCCTCAGGTTTATGGACGCAGAGCAGTGTATTGTAGGGTATGTTCCTAAATAACGTGACCTACAACAAGGTAATGCTTTGTTATAGGCTATGGTAACCACTTAACATCAGGTGGGCCATATGCTTGTTCCATCAGCAAATTGTATAAAAAACAACCTTTAGGTGTGTTACGTGGCAGGTAGTAAGCGTCTAACATTTTTTTAACCTACAAGTAACTTTGTGCAATGATTACTCATTATGTTACTGTTTTAATGGATGTTAAACAAATCCAAGCATAATTCAATAAAGTCAAAATTAAATTCATAAAAAGTAGGGGGTTCAGATTGGTCCCGTATAAATTTTATCAAAATCATTTTTTTTTTGTTTTTGGGGTTACCCACCCAAGGAGTAAAACGGGAGTCCCGTTTTACTCCGCTGTCTGTCTGTCTGTCTGTAGGTCCGCTGCCGTTTTTATTATAGTTAATGTTATGGAACCCTTCACACTTTTTTTTTATTAGTAGTAGTAGATCTTTTAGTGCGATCTATTTCTGCGATTTGAAGGGTGAAATTACAGACACATGAGGTTTAGCACCTGTATGCCTCAAGCTGATAGATGCAGAGCAGTGCATTGTAGTGCATGTTCTTATCAAACGAACGTCAAGGTAATGGTAAACACTTGACATCAGATGGGTCATTGGCTTGTTTAGTTTTGCTTTGTACCTACACTAATGATTTTGTGCGTGTGTGTGTAATGTTGACACAAATATTTATTAGTTTAACCTTTAGGAGCAATATTAATGCAGCGACAATCAAATCACATATCTATTTCTGCTTGGTAGGTATCTAATAAACGTCATAATGAACGTCTAATTATTGTTTGTTACAGGCATTTTCGAGCTATACTTGCCGTTTTTATTCTGTCTCTGGCACTCTGCGTGGTGTATGTAGTTTACAAGGTATTTGGAGACAACTAGGTACCTATATGGTGTGTTGGGAATTTCATCTACATTTTTAAGTATTTAAGGAGGGGTAAATTCGGCAGTGTCTTTAAAAGTATGTATACCGAATACTCCGCAGTGGCTTTTGCCTATGGAAATGAAACCCAAGGTAGTTCCATATAAATATTATTTTTAAACAATAATTTAAAATAAAAATTGTATCAAAGCTCCATCCAGACAGCCAATAAAATAATTTCGGAATATGGTAGTTGTAAAATTATTTTTTAAATATTTCAGAGGGCGTATTCTGAGTTTTTTTTGTTTTTCGGATACCGGATTTCGGTTTGCGAGCTCGAACTTTTTGTATGGAGATACGATAGTACCCCCATGGGCCGCTAGGGGCGCTTATTATTTCTTCATACAAAAAGTTTGAGCTCGCAAACCGAAATCCGATATCCGCGAAACGAAAAAAACTCAGAATCACCCCTCAGATAAGTATGTAGTGGAGCTTTCAGGTTATCTATGTATAAGTATAAGTACATCAAACTAAAAAACGGCTGGACCGATTTGAATATTATTTTTTTTGTCTGGCTCAGGGATGATATATACCTACAAAAGAAAACGTTGGTGATACGAAGTCAGCTAGTTTAAACTTTGAAGTAATAATGGTTTGATTCACACACTAACGTAACTAACATTCCAATCGGTAATATCAGTATTAGTAAGTGTAAGGTGAAGTTACTGTAAAGTCAATTTTTTTTACTTGTTCACATAATGTCGATGTTATGAGTACTTAAGTAAATATGAGTTTCCCTCACTGCTAATAAATGAGATGTACCCTTTATAATTTTAATATTTCTCCTTAATGTAGAAAAGACATTTCTTACCTGTGTTAATCTAGGACACCAAAAAATTAGTAAATAATGATTCACTAGCTTTTCCTATGCCTATGTTTTATTCTGATGTATAAGCTATACTATTGTAAAGTATCAATAAAATCCATACAAACTTTCGCATTTGTAATACTAGTAAGAAAAAACAATTATATGCATAAAGGTATCATATTGCATTTAGTATCATTACATGCTTCGATCAATGATACTCCTAGATGACGGGTCATAAACAAAATCATAGCTAAAAGCTGTCCGCGTAAATATATACACATACTACTTATACAGCTACATTTGTTTACTAACAAAGTAAGAAAAAAGTTATAAATAGTTCTAAGTTCAACCTAATTACAACCATGTAACCTAGTAAATAATGTCTCTAATTGCCAAAACAAATGCTCACTTGAGAAGTGAACTCTTATTAACCGAGACGGATTTTGTGCGCCGACCCTATATCTATATCTAGGGGTATCATTAATCGAAGATAACATGCCATGAAATAGTATGCTTAGTTATTAGGAACATGTAACATATACAGAGTTGAATCAACATTATCGTATCACAGGACTCGTTCTAATGAATGGGCACTTTTCGTGTAGCGTTAGTACGTTTGATCGGCTTCGTCCACCATAAGGTTGGCTTAATAGTACTGAAAGTCCCACGATTTCCGAATAGCATCGCCCGCTTCTGCATATCTATGGATAAGGTGGTATCGCTGCCCATTTCTCCAATCGCAGTTACAGTAATAGCCGTTTCGTTGTTATAGACTATGCTTGAGGATGTCTGGTTTGTTTCATTTACGTCTTCGAATATTTGGAGCACTGGGTTAAATTTGTTGGACCCAAAGATGGGACTGAAATGTAGTAGGTATTCATAATTAAAAGTAATAAGTCTTCAACATTACTAAGTGATAGATGTGATCCTCTGTCTGTGTAATTTTTTCACGTGTTAAAATAACATTTTTGCAATTCAAGTATGAGTAACTTTAAGTAAATTAAAACCTTACGGTTTGAAGTCTTCTTCTATTATAAATCTCTGTTTTCCTTTTGCTTCTTCTGCTAGACTAATCGTATAACACCTGAAAAATGTGTTGCATGTATAAACATTTATTTAATGGTTATAACTAGGTAGATATCGACCCTTTACCGATCGCGATCCTAAGGCTTGTACGGAATTCCAGCGATGCACCGCACCGGCGGCAGGTCTACTCTTAGAAACGATAAACGAAGTTTCGTATTATCGTTTTGAGTTACACTACGCGGCATGTCAGGCAGCGACACTTGACTTTTGATGGCTACCAAGTTGCCCCGCAGTATATTACAAAACGATAATACGAAACTTCGTTTATCGTTTCTAAAAGTAGACCTGCAGTTTATTTGCAATTCCGAATCTTATATATTACCAGGTAGGTACCTATTTAACTGAGCTCTCAATGATATTTATCAGGTAAAATGATTGTTTTATCTTAATATGTACCTACCTATTAGTTTTATAGTAGAGGTAGGTACAGGCTTAGATCATTTAGTATATGATCTAAGGGTACAGGTACACCTTCCTAATTATCGTTTTATAACTAAGACGATAATTTGGAAGTACCTACCGGTAACTACTTTTTTATTATTATCTACGTACCTACCTAATACCTATGTAATAAATGATTACCTAAACCGAGTTGACTTCCTATTTCGGAATTTTCTATGTAGGTACTTAGGTACTTACGAATGCCTTGCAAATATGCCTTTGCAAATATACCTTGCAAACTTACCTGAATAATATTAGAATAAAACTGGAGTGGCAGACGAAATTTAAGAACATTGTGTGTTGTGTTTCAACTATAATAAATCTAAGATACCTCTACCTACTAGAAAAACCATTTATAAAATGATTTTTACGACCTTACCTATAGAGGTGATTTTATTGCCCAAAGTTGGTAGGTGAGCTGATAAGGTCGTTTGAGTAGGTACTTCTCAAAATTACTGTACTTACATACATACCTAGGTAGGTAGACCGTAGGTAGGTACGAAATGGTTACGAAAGTTTCCGTCATCCCAGAAAAAAAACGTAGACCACACGACTTTCCGTCTATAAAAAAGTACTCTGTGCACACGACTGAAGTAAAAACGTAACTGGGTATGAGAGAAAGAGAGAAAGAACAGTGCTTTCATACCCCCTCCATGGTAGTCGCAACCTTGTTGGAAGTCGTTTGAAGTAGGTATTTCTTCAAAAAGTACCTACTTACGTATTTAATTTCTATTGAGCTGAGACTGGATGTTATGGCAATATTTATTATCGACGGCCTAAGTATTATGCGTCCACGAGGCGGTGCATGCATATAGGTACCTACCTAAGTCCTACCTATCTACTGTTCGTACAATAGGTACCTAGGTACCTACATAGACCCAATAATAAAAAATAATAGGTAAGTAGGTACATAGGTGACGACCGATGTGGCGCGGCGGGCGAATGTCCGCCTGCGGCGCAGAGGTTGCGGGTTCGATTCCCGCCTTGGGATAAATATTTGTACGATCTGCAAATATTTATTCCAGGTGTTCTGGGTGTTTTCTATGTATAATAAAAAATATCTATGTATTTAATGTATTGTATTAAATATATCAGTCATCTAGTACCCATAACACAAGCTCTGCTTAGCTTGGGGCTAGATGATGCTGTGTGGATTGTCCATTATTATTATTATAGGTAGCTATGCACATTTCAAATGATTTTGATAGTATTGATTGTTATGAATTTATTTAGGTGCTTCAATTTACAGTAGGTACCTACCTACTACCTATATTCGTCTTGGTGCATAGAGGTGTAGGGGAACCTACTAAGAAAAGAATTCCAGAAATTCAACCTCTAAACGTGTAGGTACTGCGGGGGTTAAAATTTGTATGAAAATAGCCTATACGCATAGGTACATAGGTACCTAATTTGTTAAATTATTCGTTGACAATGTAATGAGATTTAAAGTTCGTAGGTACGCGAGGCGGCTGGGTTTAGAAATAAAAAAGTACCTACCTAGGAGAATGATCTAAGCTACCTAGGTAGGTACTTTTTGGTTGAGAATAATATCACAGAGTACTTTTTATAGACTGAATGATAACTCCTAATTAAATATTTTTGAACTTTTGCAGGTACCTAAGACCTACCTACATCATTTGTATAATAAATAAAAATTTGTATAAATAAATAATATTAAAGAAAGTACCAAAACGAAGAATGCTCGTACAATTTGTTGTACATAATCATACCAATTAGGTACAAGAAGAAAAATAAAATTCCTCAATTTTACCTATGTCAATGTCAGCTGTCAAGTTCAATGAATGCCATGTCTTGTGAGCGGCTGAGACATTTGACAGATGTGAAATGTTTTGATTTGATCTGCGTAAATTGAAAATACAATACAAACTCTACACAGAACAGAGTCGTCCTGGCTCCTGCTCTTCTGTCATTCGTGGTTTATTTTCGTCATTTCATTTTGTGAAGTTTATATTTTTATTGGTTATTTCCCTAGTACTAAATTCTTGTATCGTTGAAAAACTATTACAATAAAATACAATCCTAGAAAAATATATTAGACATGCCATAAATATGAGCTTTGAAGAAATCCTTTGTATGATTTCAAACTTTGTTTGTTGAAAGTTATTTTTTACGTTTCTGGGACGAAGTCAAGAATGTGTATAGATAATAATTAGTCGTAGAAACCCACATAATCGGTTAAAGTAAGATGTCTCACTTCGGTAGGCGAGATGTCGTCTACACGTACAGTGCTTTGAATAATGAACCAAACCCGCCACTCGGGATGATAATCGACCATACAAACGCTGCCCCTACGCTAATTTCCCTAGACCACGAACATGAAGACGCTAACAAAGTTATCATCCACAAAGTGCCCAAAAACAAAGGTAAACATGTGCTTTTTAATGTCTTTGTTCCTGTGCTCAGCACAACACAATGTATTGAATCGCGCGTGTTAGACGAACATCTAGGTATTGACAGTGTGTTGGTACCTTAGCGTGATGTTTTTGTTATTAGCACAAGGTCATTGAATCAATTTGAAATATCATCATTTATCATATGAACTGTATGCTCAGTACTAAGAGATCTGAGGGGATATTTGGAGTGCCTGGGAATGCAGCTAATTGAGTGTGTGCAAGAGATGCATGTTTATTTCATATTAGGTAGGAGAAATGTTTATATGACCTACCTACTAATATTTATACTTATACTCTTCACATGGTATACCATTGTGTTTTTTTTAAATTTTCTTATTATCTGAGAACTAATTCTACTTAGGTCTTGTGAGCCTCTTTCATTTCTTGAGTTTATATTGCCATTATTTGTAGTTATAAATTATTTGTAAAATGTCTGTCTTCTTGGTCATTCACTGTTTATATGTTTGCAGGAGGATGGACCCATATTGATGACCTCGACTCATTCTTTACAAGAATGTATAGATATTATGTACGAGGAGGATTTTACCCAATGATATTTGCAGATCTTTTCTGCTTGCTCCAATTCATATTCATTATTTGGTTCTCGACTTTTTTAATACACTGTGTTGACTATCCTAGACTGTTCCGGAATGATCCAGATGCCAATAGAAGTGCGAAACTTACTTTGGATGATGTTATATTTTCATCTTCTGTGTGTGTAAATAATATATCATGGAAATGGTATGTATAAATTGAACAAACAACAGAAACAATATTCTGTCACCTTGTGATTAAATTAGCCACTAATAACTTTCTTTATTTTTCTAGGTGGACCCTCATTGCTTTATGTTCCGTTATATGGTTTTTTAAATTATGCCTATCACTGTATCATTTGTACTATGCTTATGACACCAAACTATTTTACAACAATGCATTGAAAATCCAAGAGGTGAGTTTTGTTTTATAACAACAACCAGTTGCACTAGACTTGCACCATAGCTATAGGTTCAAATAAATTACAAAATATAATATGTGTGGAATGTCACACTATACTTCTGTTTAAATAAATTCATAATTACATGTTTTCAGAGTGACCTAGCTTGGATCAACTGGTCCACCATACAGGACAGAGTCCGAGAAGCTCAGCCAGAGCATCACATGTGCGTCCACAAGCAAGAAATCAACGAATTAGATATATATCATAGAATACTCAGGTATGCTATGTTAAAACAGTATTGTCATAGAGTCTTTCATGCTAATTGGTAGAAATACCAATGTATAATAACTTTAATTTGATATTTATCTATTTTGAATAAATAGCTTCAGAACTTTGATGGATGTCCATGTTGTGAAATTGTTTGTTTCTCTTAGAACCAAAAACTTATGCATGATTATTTGAGAATGTCTTACATTTGGCACATACCCAAATTTTGCAGTAGCTGGTTATCCATAAGCGATAGGTCGCAAGTTCATTGCCACTGCTAGAATACTAACTGGTTACTTTATGATATTTTTCTTCATTATTTAAAAGCATTATCGCATTTGGAATGAAATACTGTACATGCCATACTGATAAATATTAGCTTTGATAGAATTAAGACACAATTACAATGGTGTTCGTTCAATAAAAATCCGTGTACACTAGCAACACTTGTTCATAATAAAATATTATTAACCATTCCAGAATAAATAACTATATGGTGGCAATGGTAAATAAGAATTTATTGCCTCTACAAATCCACATCCCTTTGCTTGGAGACTTCCATTATTTGTCGAGGGGGCTAAAGTGGAATTTGGAGTTTCTACTGTTTTGTGAGTAGAATGATAATACTTTGTATTACTATTATGTATGGAAGCGTTGATGGACGCAGAGCAGTGTATTGTAGGTTACGTTCTTAACTAACGTGGCCTAATGCTTTGTTGGCCATATGCTTGTTCCATCAGCAAATTTTATAAAAAAAAGACTAGTAATCTCCTTAAACTTCTTGATAGACGGTGTACTCTAGATTCCAGAAACAGATAGCGCAACCGACATGAGCCTGTGTATTATTTGCTCATATATATTTATTGAAGTAACACTTCTTATGCGTTTAACGTACGTTTAACACTACCATGGAGGGGGAACAAAAGCACTGTTGAAATAATACTTCTAATGCGACTTCCAAAAAGGTTGCGTTAAACGTTTAACACTACCATGGAGGGGGTATGAAAGCACTGTTCTTTCTCTCTTTCTCTCATAGCCAGTTACGTATATTAAAGAAGTTTTACTTCAGTCGTATGGTCTAACGCACACTCGTTTTGTTTTATTGATTTACTGATCTTCGATTATAGCTAGTCCATGGAGTCCGTGGGAGAACTGTTGGCAGCTTCGGGAAGCGTACAAAGACCACTCTAAGCGGATGGTTCTGGCACGCCAGTTGGAACGCCAGATAGTGTTCCTGGCACTGTTCAATTTACTCTTCGCACCTTTTATACAAGCCTGGCAAATACTCTACTTCTTCTTTAATTATGCTGAGGTTTGTGTGTTAATCAGTAGCATAGAATCCTACTAATATTATAAATGCAAATGTTTGGATGGATGGATGGATGGATGTTTGTTTCTCTTTCACGCTCTAACCAGTGGACCGATTTGGAATAAATATAGATTGTAATCTGGAATAGGACATAGGCTACTTTTTATCCCGAAAAAAAAAACGGGAACGGGAAAAAACTGCCACGCGGGCGAAGCTGCGAGTGGCCTATAGTTTAATATAAGTTTAAAAACTGTACCTATGTATACCTCAGTAATACACAGCAGCCTAGTCGATACATTACCTGACCTAGAGTACAGCGTTTTAGTGCATTTAAATCAAGCTACGAAGTTTAATGTATTAGAGCTCTTAGTGAAGAGGCGTCCGGGAAGTCCTACCACCATACCTATCCCGTAATTATCCCGGTAATTATCCCGTTTCTATCCAAGATACACTAACAAATTATGTTGTATTTTGAGAACTTTACGTTCTAATTGTCCTAGTACGGTTGTGAGACGTTGTTTAATGTCTTTTGTCTTTAGTTGATAAAACGGTCACCGGCTTCGCTAGGGCTGCGGACGTGGTCGCTCTATGCTCGTGTCACTCTTCGGCACTTCAACGAACTAGAACACGAATTACGCGACCGTCTCACACGTGCACACAAGCCAGCTACTAAGTACCTCAACAGTTTCACCTCACCCATCACTACTGTCTTCGCCAGGTATGTTACCGTTACATTAAGGAATAGAATAGAAAATGAACAAAAACGCGACTTAGCGCTTCTTATAGGAGCAAAACCATTACAGTACTGGTTTTCATTGGCGCCACAGTCCGTGAAACATTTAGGTACTGCAGCACAAGAAAATACCAACAGATTACCAATAATAACGATTAGAGATTTCCCTATTGGAAAAATATCGCGAGGAAACCCTTTTAGTATCATTGCATCCGTGATTACTTCGATCAATGATAAATATTTCCCATAGATCTTCTATGGTTGACGCAAAAAATCCGTCTCGATAAATAAGAGCTTACTTGGGAAGTGAGCTCTTTTTTTGTTCAACTATTAGTGACATTATTTACTATGGCATGGTTGTAATTAGGTTGAACTTTAAACTGTTTATAAACATTTTTTTCTCACTTCGTTAGTCAACAAATGTAGCTGTCTAAGTCACGCGGACAGTTTTTAGCTATGATTTGTATGAGACCCGTCATCTAGGGGTATCATTGATCGAAGAGTGTGTAGAATACCAACTACTGCAATGTGAGCTGGGTACCTATGTGCCAATCTTTTTAGTTAGATCTATATAGTTTGCGTGGATAAGAGATGTGAGGAAATATCCACCGCACCTAAAATCTAGATCTATTACTGTTTTATTTAATTTAAAAACGTATATTGCCAAGATTTCCAAAGAAGATAACATGGATCTAAAAGTCCACCAGCTGTGGGTGTCATTGACCTCAGTGCAACGGGTTTGCGCGCTTAAAAACAGCGACTGCGCACTACGTCTGCGCTTTTTACATAGTACAAGCTTTGCTTAGTTAGGGGCTAGAGAGCATTACATTTTATTGAATGATTTATTTATTTAAGCTCGATTTTCTCGGAATTATCATCAAGCTACTTAAAAAAGAGATGAGATTATTGAGTGATTATTGTTCTTTTTGTACTAAGAAATTTAAATGGATACCTATCGGGCGTGGGGATTAAGTCGTGATGCTATTTTATTTTTCACTATAAATATTTTTTTATGTATTGACCGGTTTCTTAAAAAATATTTATGCCTATACTTATAAATGTTATTTAAATGTTCCTTAAAGTGTAATGTCACTGTTCATCATTACCTGTTATTCAGAGATGGCAATAGTTGAAACATTGCTATATTTTGCCAAAATTTTATACTAAGACCATTACTTAGAGAGACCTGGTGTAATGCAAATTTATTGTTTCAGAAACATAGTATTCGTCAGTGGGAGTGTGCTGGGTGTTCTAGTGATGCTGTCTGTTTACGACGAGGATGTGCTGACCGTGGAACACGTGCTCACCATCATCACTGTACTGGGCTGTGTACTGGCCGCGGCTAGGTAAGACCACACGTTACCTCCTCCATTATGGTTACACATAATGAGGCTGGCGGGCGAACGCCCTTACAAACGTAATACCAAACACATTGTGTTGTTATTCTGTAACTACATAATACAAGCTATGTTCCTGATCATAAACCTTATACTTACTTAGACTTCGTGTTTTTATACGACGCACGTTATTTATTGACTGACGACATTGTTAGGACCGCGGGAAGTCGATGGATGGAAAGGGCTCGGAATCGTTCTTCCTGGAAATGGAATTCCTGGAATTTCTGACTGAGAAAGAAGACGGTTAATGTGAAAAAAAAAGATACAAAATGTTTTATTGACACCTTAGTAACTAGAATGACACAATAACAATAAAAAAATGTATACGGGTAAAAGGTTGACACTGGTTATTTATTGTCATACTTATATCTAAACTAAGATAACTACTGGTGGTTTTTATATAAAAATACTCAAAATAAAATACGCTGTTTTGTATGATTGTTTATTAAGTTAGAAAGAAAGAATTACTAACGAAGAGGGTCTAGAACGAGTAATGGAGAAAAGGGTTTTGCTCAAGAACATTCAAAACCGAAGAGCTAAAATGTTTGGCCATCTTCTACGACATGACAGCTACATACAAAACATAATTGAAGGAAAGGTAGAAGGAACGCGAGGGAGAAGAAAGGCAAGGATAAGCAATTTGAGCCAGATAAAGGAGAAAGTTGCTGTCATGTCGTACAAGGAGGTCAAGGAGGCCGCATTAGAAAGAGCGAAATGGAGAAAATTGCATCAAACTCCCGAGAAAAGCTTATTTCTTAATTTAAAGTGTGTTTATGTGTGGCAGGGCGTTGATTGGCGATGAAGAGCGCGGCGGATGTGCTGGTCCGGCTCGCGGAGAGGAACTGTTCGTACAAGTACTCGGGCACGTGCACTACTTGCCGGCAGCGTGGCGCGGTCGAGCACATACCAAGGACGTTGCTGCGCACTTCCAACAGCTGTTCCAATTCCGAGCGGTGAGACCTCTATCATATACTAACGCGATTGAGCGGCTCGTGGTAGTTCCCGTTCAGTCACACTGTGACACAATAGGACGAAAACTTCCCGTTGGGTCTATGAAACTTTTTTTTCCCATTCGGTCACACCCTATGGTATCAGTGTAACTGAATGGGAATAAAAAAATCCCCTTGGGCGACACTGTGACTCAACGAAGCTTTTTTCCCAATTAGTCACACCTGATTACAAGATAAAACATTTATGTTGTTTTTTTTTGTGATTTGTTGATGGTACAAGCAGATGCGTACAAACATTTATAACAAGGCGGGAATCGAACCCGCAACCTCTTGCGTTGCAGGCGGACGTACACCCGCCGCGCCACATCGGACGTCAATTTTTTTTTATATATGTTTGTGAAACTTTCAGGTTTACATAATATTCGAGCTTCTGTCTCCGTTGCTGTGTCCCCTAGTACTGCTATCCCTACGAGCGAGAGCTTTGGATATCGTCGACTTCTACAGGAACTTCACAGTGAGCGTGCTGGGTATCGGCGACGTATGTTCCTTCGCTCAGGTAAATGTTATTTCTATATACATCCATGGACATACCTCTGACTACCCCGTTAAACATCCTCGAAGAATCTCGAGTAGGTATTTAGTACTAAAAAATCTGAGAAAATATCTACCGTGCTAGGCGTATAGTATACTTATGTACGTTTTTTAGTTGTAAATACATACTAAGAATACGTAAAACACCCAGACAGAACAAACATCAATTCATCACACAAAATATTTGTTCCCGGTGGGGGTCGAACCTGCCACCTACAGCGCAGAAAGTAGGGCTACTACGAACTGAGCTGTGACAGTTGTCAGCTGTGACATAACCAACTTTACTAACATTTAATGTAACGATATAATTTCAGTTATAATTAACAAGTAGATTGTATTGATCGCACGCATACGTATAGGTACTTTAGAATATAAGTCGTCCATATGAAAATTCACTTCTCATCATCATCAGCCTATATAAGTCCACTGCTGGACATAGGCCTCCCCCACACGTTTCCTGGAAGAACGATTCTGAGCCCTTTCCATCCATCGACTTCCCGGGGTGCCTAACAATGTGTAAATTCACTTCTATTATTTATAAATTAACAAAAGTATTCATTATATATATTCATTCATTGTTAATCGATGTGACGCGGCGGGCGAATGTCCGCCTGCGACGCAGGAGGTTGCGGGTTCGTTTCCCGCCTTGGGATAAATGTTTGTACGATCTGCAAATATTTATTTCGGGTGTTCTGGTTATTTTCTATGTATAATTAAAAATATGTATGTATGTAATGTATTGTATTAAGTATATCAGTCATCTAGTACCGTGAGCACGTCAGTGCTGTCTATAGGTAGGGTACATGCAGATTTCCTAACACAAAAAAAACTTACTGAACAACACCTAAAGAACAATACAGATAGACATACAGGTAAGCATTACCAGTTCTCAAAGCTACGCTATGTAATAATTTTCTTAGTTCTTTCTTTCTTTCTTTCAGTTGGATATTCGTCGCCATGGTCACCCGGATTGGCAGACGCCAGGCAAATGCAAAGAAAAGCTCAAAAGTAGGACTTTCAACTATATGTATTACAGAGCTCTCACCTCATCTTACTTGTATTCGCTTAGTAGTTCTATATCTACAGTAAAACGATAACATACAATCTACTTATACCAATTATAAGAATATTGTCCTGACTGACTGATATATTGACGTCCCTACGACGTATTGACGACCGATGTGGTGCGGCGGGCGAATGTCCGCCTGCGACGCAAGAAGTTCGATTCCCGCCTTGGGATAATTTTTTATACAATCTACAAATATTTATTTTGGGAGTTCTGGATGTTTGCTATGTATAATAAAAAAATGTCTATATATGTAATGTCATTATCATTCAGTTATCAGTCATCTAGTACCCATAACACAAGCTCTGCTTAGCTTAGGGCTAGATGATGTTGTGTGGATTGTCCAGTATTATTACTATCGTTACTATCATTATCTACTTATATTATTATAAGAATACTTGTCCTGACTGACTGACATATACACAACGTATAGCCTAAACGCCAGGTCGTAGAGACTTGCTTTTTTCAGAGTATATTTGTCTTAGTACGTAACTACCATACTTATAAAAGGTATTAAAATTTAGCTTAGAATATTTCCTGCCAATGTTTGCTTAAACAACTGCTATCATTACCCATCGATAAACGATTGCAGTAGTTTATGCATTGTTTATCTTTTAACGTTTTTTTTCTAAGTAAGGCCTTTTTATAAGTGTATACTAGAAAAAGAATTTATAAAATTTAAACGATGTAGCGATGGAAGAAGTTTGTGTTTGTTAGTTGTATAAAACCCTCTTTCATATGTTTGCTAGACTTTTTAACCACCGACTTCGAGCGATCTCAATAACGCTGGTGTATTAGGGTTCTACCGTCTTCCGGTTCGTGATCATCATTCGAGAACCTTTATTCCCCAGCCGTTGCATATCTATGAGCTAAATGATATAGCGATTGCTACTTCAATTTGCACTTACTAAAAATTTTTCCAGCTTACAATACGCAGTATGACCAAGGCGAAGGTGGCAAGACTGAGCTATCTCTAGTGGCGTTCTCATGCCGGCATCCTACCTGGCAGCCTGTCGAGCCGACGCAGCGTCTGTTCCTGCGCTCGCTGCGCCAGAGTATGCACCACGCATTGCCGCAAACCAACCAGCTCGTGAGTCTTTCGTTTTTAGGGTTCCGTACCCAAAGGGTAAAACAGGACCCTATTACTCTCTACAGACTCCGCTGACTGTCACCAGGCTGTATCTCATAAACCGTGATAGTTAGAGAGTTGAAATTATCACAGATGATGTATTTCTGCTGCTGCTTTGAATATACAGATTAAAATAAACGTTTAAGGGGTGGCCGGTTTTTTTAATACAATTGACTGATCGCTCCTAATAGTAGCATCTCTGGGTATTTAACAGCAAAACTGGTCACCTGACTGCATTCTACTGCAGCTGACTGTACTGTAGTGTGGTCACTCAACTTACACACTTCGTATAGATACCCTACCGAAGAAAGGCAAAAATACAAAACTGTTGTGGTTTCACTCATACCTATAAGCATTACTCTCGCGGTTTATCCATTCAAAAGAGATAGCATAAGTTCAAGTATTGCACATAAGATACATCTTTATAAGAACGTAATCACTACAACTTCACTTTTGTGTTACAGAACAAAACTATGCTGGGCTCGTACATTCAACAGAGCCTGTTTGGTGCTGTGACGCCGATGCCCGCTGTACTGTCTTACTACCCGCAACCGCAACAACAATTCAGATTACCGGTGAGATTTCCCAACTACATTAATAGCACCATCTATACCAGTTACTGAATGACTGACATATAAGAAAAACACAGCCTAAACAACTGGATACAGATACTACTTAAAATTTTCAAGGTATATTCGTTTTGGTGTGTAGAGGTGTACTAAGAAAGGAATTCCCGAAATTCAACCCCTAAGCGAGTATAGCGGGGTTGAAGTTTGTATGAAAATAACTTTACGCGGACGAAGTCGCGAGAAGTCAAACTACTCGAAATTCTTTGAGGGTAGTCAGAGTGCAAAAGTACATGCCAATATTACATTTGGTACATACCCACATTTTGCAACCTGTCACGTATGGACTACCAGCTACTGCAAAGTACCTACCTTTGATCTGTACCTCTGACTACCCCCCCTCAGACATCCTCGAAGGATCTCGAGTAGGTTTTATTTGGTACTAAGAGATCGGAGGGGATATCTACCGTGCATGAGGATTAAAGTTATGATGCTATTAATTTATTTTTATTATAAGTAGAGGCATTTATTCATTTACCTATTCTCGTCATATATTATACTATACCTAGATAATAAGTTAACCTTTTGTTGAGAGAAAATAAATAAATAAACATAAACATTAATTATCTGCTATGTAGGAAATGGACGAGACCAGTGACGAGGAGGACGACCCCCCGGCGGATAGCGGTGCTCACTCCAGCTCGCAGACGGCCGGTCAGATGGAACGGACGCTGGCTACTCCGCGCACCGAGTGTGACATGTCGGCCAGCGCGCTACATCTGTATGATCTGCATCTCTCGCAGGTGAGTTCGTTGTAGATTTTGTGCTATGGGACATTGGCGGCAAGGCACAGGGTACCAATCGGGATGACGCGTAGATTTTGTTTATTATTTATTGTACACATCATCTTCTTAGAAAAGTTATGGTCACTCGGCGCGTGGATCGTAGCCGACATCTAAAGCGAGCCTTTCGTAGGACGATTTCTTATGGTAATGAATCTTAATGAAGGGAAGGTTTGAATATAATGCGCGAACGCTCAAATTGTCCAGCTAGAGTTAAATAAGCGTTTGTTGTGAAAAATCGGCCGTGGTTATCCCACGTTAAGTGGGGTCGGTCGGTCCACACTCTTCAAACCGGAATACGAGCCCTTCACTAAGAGCTCTACTTCTACAACTATCTTATGTAAATGTCTGTTTACTCTATGTTTACTTTATGTTTACTTTTTGTTTACGTTTACGTTATGTTTACTTTATATTTACTCTTTGTTTACTTACAGAGTGTGCACGCGTTAACACCGTCAGTATCGACATCAGCGTGCTGCACAAATAAATGTAGCGAGAGGAATCGTGACGACGAAGGGGGCCATTGGAGCGGTGAGAACACACCTCTTCTCCATCGTCCCTAACATTGGCATTTACGGGAGTCTTGGAATACACCCACCATCTGGGTATAGCCGGGGCTCGGCCTAGCGTCAAACACCCACGACGCAGGCCACCGTATACACTCCTCGATTATGCAAGGGTAATTGACATTTCGTTTAATATAATCGTCGCTCATCGACCGGTTGAAAAAGCTACCCTACAGGGTTGCTGGTTGGAGTCACATGACTTTGACTACAACCGCAACCGAACAAAACTGTAAGGTTTGTTTTCTATTGACAATCGCGTCATACAGTTGGAATGCGATTGTCTAATCGTCTTAACAAACCTGAAGTAAACAGATTGCTGTAAACTTAAATGCTTTTAATTTCAATAGTTTTTTCAACTGGTTTATTATAAACTAATGAAAAGTAGTTGAAAGTTCTTCCACGCACTGTATGGTGTGCAAATAAAGTGACAGACTCAACTATTTAGTGTATGTATATCGTGACATCCTTTCTGACTCTGAGTACGTTGTTTATGTACAAAAGTATAAATTATGTAGTATTAAAATGTATTGCCGTGTTGCATGACTAACACATTATTTACAGCTGTAGTTTTTTTTTAAACTTTTACTCTAAATTTAGGTATTATTTACGGGCTGATGCTAATATTCGATTCCCGCCTTGGGATAAATGTTTGTACGATCTGCAAATATTTATTCCGGGTGTTCTGGGTATTTTTTATGCATAATAAAAATATTTATGTAATGTATATCAGTCATCTAGTACTCATACCACAAGCTCTGCTTAGCTTGGGGCTAGATAATGCTGTGTGGATTGATCAACATTATTATTATTATAATTATACATTTGAATTGAATTGGTTTGTCGATTTTTAGAATTTAGTAAACTTTTTCACATTGTTGATTATTGGTAAGGCATTGTCACAACGAAGGTTTTCATGGCATTTTTCTGTGACGACTTTACTGCTTAGGCGGTTGTCCATGCACTGTCGATATCTTCTTGATCGATTGATATTCAACTTGACCATTGAAGATGTCCACGGGGTAGTCAGAGGACGTCGAATAAATAAAACTTGGCACATGCCCACTTTTCGTACACTACACACTAATGTGTCATAAGCCTACGGAGGATCGTACAAAAAAACTTACAACTCGTTAAATATTTGTAAAATAAATAATAATAAACATAAAATAATAATAAAAACTTATGGGTTTTAGTGAGATACAAAGCAATATAAATTTAAATATATTAAAAGTTACAAAAATTGCAGATAATATAATAAGTGGCCTTCATATTCATACATATATAGACGTAATGTTAGCAATCACATTTTATGTACAATTATACATTATTAATTAGTAAAAGTAGTTACAAAAACTACGGTAAAGAGTTGAGCTATCTACAGATAGCTGAACCATCTGCAGATAGCTCAATTTTAAAGATCATAAAATATATTTATGAAATATCAGCTTATGCCTACTCTCTCAAATCAATTGACAACAGCGAGAGAATGTAAAAAACCGTATAGTTTTGCATATTTTGAAAAAGTTTGAAAGAAGGTCTATTTACAGAAAACAATTGATGTTGTAGATAAAAATATCAAATTTATAATTTATTAGTTTCCATTAGTAATATGTCCATTATGATTTTAGAGGTTGGCTATTAGCTTGAGCCTATTCACGCGTACCACTGGAATATCGGGGTGCAGCCCAGTCAGTCAACCGGTATCGGTGATTTTGTTCCTGTGATATACACTGTATTTGTGTGTGGTACGTGTGAGAATGATGTATTAGGCTCGTATTCTAGAGCTTAACAAAATGCTGTTTTGTGTCTGTATGACTGTTTTAGAATACGGGCCTTTAGCTCTGTCCAAAGTCACCGACCAAAAAAGTTATTACAAAATTCATAGTCCTCCTATATCACATTGTATTTTTAAAAGTTTTATAAATTGTTGACATTGACGCACAGTTATGTAGTCTATATTTATATAATATACATACTTCATTGTTTATAAGCATAATATGATTTAGTCAGCATGATAGCTACTGATGTTTTGGTGTTGTAACAGATTTGGTTTTATAGAATTAGACATAGGGTAAAATAATTGTATTATATTATAATACCGCGAAATTTTATATAGTATTTTGCCCAGTTCCTATAGCATACGATTATCGGATATTAGCCTACATATACGCCTCCGGTTGATGGACGCAGATCAGTGCAAGGCAGTGGTATGTTATAGGTGATGGTAACCACTTAACATCAAGTGGGCTATCTGCTTATATACTTCATTAATATAATCATTAAAATGTAAATTTAAGAGTTTTTCTAACGAATGCTCCTATGGGCAAGATATTTGTATGTTATAGGGAACGGATGATGTTCATTTTTCTATAACTCATAATAATTTTACATATACACATATTTTTTATACTAAAACATGTAATACAAAAAAAGGTTAAGTGTATTTTACGGATATTTCTAATATTAAATGCCGCTATATTGAGAAAATTATAAGTTGACAGGAACCTTAAATCCTTATTTAAGTTCTCGTGTAAGTAATTGAAATATGTTACAATGAATATCATACAGTTTATTAGACAACTAAAACGCACGCGTCTTTGTCTGCGTGAAGCTATTTTCATACAAACTTCAACCCTCGCTGTACTCGTTTAGGGGATGAATTTCGAGGAGACCTTAGTGCGCCAAGTCAACGCTGAAAATTTCAATTACGACCACAGTTAGGTTTTCACGTTAGTGTCACAACGACAGTTTAGAATGTGCGTTATCTCTATGTCAGTCAGTCAGGATAAAGATTTTTATAATCGGTATAGATTAATAGCTAAGGATGTATACGGTCATGTAACTTTTTAGTCTTCCGTGCTTCACGCGTTTAGTAGAATTCTTGTTTTAACGCTTTTATTGTTGTAGTGCTGGAGAAATTACAGGCACATTAGGCTTACCTGTGTACCTAAGTTGATGGACGCAGAGAGATATTCTCCTACTAAAATAAACTGGGTTGACACTAAAAATGCTGCCATCCTTTTTCTATGAACTGAAGCTTCAGAAACTATAATGAGCTCCCGTACCAAGTCGGAAAATGCATATATTATCTATGTAATGGTGTTCCTTTTACTTGTTTAGGTACGATAGTTTTTAAATAATTGAAATCGTTCCATTGGTTGCGAAGATATTACACATTTTGTACCAGCTAACCGCGGGGCGGCCAGATAGCTCATGTCAGGGAATCGTGACGTCTCGATTCTCTTTCGCCCGCGCTCGCGCTCTCCACCATTCATTTATTAAAGTTCACTCGATCTGCGCGGGTCGTGTTCTGGTTTAAATTATTTTTTTTTTAATAAAACCGCGCGGGTTCGGCGGCTAGCGCTGGGATATTGTGACATGACGTCACAATATCTCAACGCTAGGCTGTTCGCGCGGTCAGTGAGCCTCGTTCGGTATTTTGCCCATAACCTAGTCAGTTTTGGCCGTAGAAAAAAATTTTTTGCACTTTATGTTTTAGTTTCTCAAGGCCTATAAAACTGCATTCACAGATAAAACTGTGACGGGTCCCCATTGTAACGCGATCAAGTCCCAATGTAGAATCGACATCAATAATAATGTTTTTATATGAGTCAGGAAAAATATAATTGTCAACTTAATTACGTTGAGGCATAGTCAGTGATTTAAAGTGGTTTGGTCGTCACTCGTCGCGTTTCTAATAATTATTTTAAGTTATCCTTAATAACTCTTCAGATATATTTCCTCAAGTGTATAAATTCAAAACCAAGGTATTTATAGGAGACGGTAACCTAATTCAAGGTTATCGTATTCTATAAATACCGACAAATGTTGCAATAAAGTATTTATTTTGTATGCATGCTTTTTAAATAATGTATTAATAATTATTGAATCTAAATTATTGACCATTGAATTAGATACTGACTTGGGTATGTGAATATAATTACCAGTGGGAGCGTGATGTTTTTACTATATATTTTTTTATGTATAGTTTTTTTACTCAGTTATTATTATTATTATAACTGACAAGCATGGGCCTAGGCCAACATAAGGTCTAGCTGGTTGCTCTTGCGCACTGGAAGTTGATGACGTTGATGACGATGATCGAAAGATAAATCTGCTTGTACAACTTGCGGACGATTCTGCAGGTATTTAAAATAACTGCTTTTTTTAGAAGGGCAAAGGTGTGTTTGGGTAAGACAAGCAAAGCGAGTGATTGAAATAGTTGTTTCCAACTATTTCAGTCACTTATTATCATCATCTAAAGTGCGTGAAATTTTGAGAGTAAAATAAAAATGAATATAATATATATATTATTATAGTTAATGAATTTGTAAATCGTATTTACGTTTTTAAAATAACAAATGACACGTAACCCCCTCAAAAGTAGCATTAGCTTGGGCAATTTTGTTTAGTGTACATATAATATGTTCCATTTTGATAAACATGCGAGCAACAGAAAGGGGTGAAAGATAAACACTTATTGTACCGGCGCCACATTGCGTGTGAGATAACAATACGAACATAAGACATTGTAACTAGCATTTTAAATAACTAAGAAAGTTAGATGTTTGTTAGTTCAAGCTAACTTAGTTTCATGAAGTAGCAAGTTTGTGCTTGCCTCTCTATTTTGTATGGTCCTTCGTATAAAATAACTTGCGGGCAATATCGTCTGCGTGATTTTCATACAAACTTCAACCCACGCTTAGGAGTCGAATTGCGGAAATTCCATTCTTTATACACCTCTAAGCACCGAAGAATATACCCTGAAAATTTTAAGTATCTACGACCAGTGTTTAGGCTGTGCGTTGTCTCTATGTCAGTCATTCGATAAAGATTAAGATTCTTAAATTTGTTATAGATAGTAACCCTTAATCGTTACATAAATTACTCATGACAATGAACCATCAATTATATGCAAGGGAATCTAGCCCAAAAAATAAAACAATAAAAAAAACCATTAATTAATTAAAATTGTTATAATGTTTATATACAAGCCTATACTTATTTACTATACCATAAATGAGTGAGACAACTATTTATTACGCATCTATTTCACTAAATTAGCATTAGTAAGTAGACACTAAGATTTTATAAAAATATACAATTTATAAGTTGGGCGGCATATTCACAAAATATAATATTTTTTCATTAAATTATTCGTTTTTTAGAAATAAAGAACTATTTACTGGGGTACATAAGTACATTACATACACCACAAGTATATATTCAATTTCTAGTAGCCCTAATATACATACACATACATCTTCCGTATGCATGAACATATTAAAAGTACACTGGGTGGTGTAATTGTTATCGTCTCAATTTAAATTGAATACTAAAACGTTAAAGATCACGGGTCATTAAGATACGGGTGCGACAATAACCGGACCGCAAATCTGGGCCCAGTTAATACTATATTCAGATCTGGGCCCATATTTGCGGATGTGGGACTTACTCAAATATTCATTTTATTATTTTAGTTTATTATATATGCATATGACTTATACATATAGAATAAACTAAAGCAATATACCCAATCGAAATTGCCTTTGTATTGTAATTTAATCTGTGGTATTGTTCTAAATAATTACTTATTTAATAATAAAAAAGTACATACAAGGTGTAAATAAGCTACTTCTTAAAACTTAAACGAGGCTACAGACGATGCCTATTAATAAATGAACAAAAGAAGTGTAAAAAAAGATTTATCAAAATCCTGGTTTTAGTGGTGATCCTTTTGCGTTTTTTGGAGTCATCAATATAAGTCATAGTAATGACATGTCGATAATAGGTACATTTGAATACATTTTAAAATAATTGCAAAGTACTTTAGCTGTAAGGGTAATAACAATTTTTCTTCATATAGGGCCTACGTATTGGTAGCCGTGCATGCATACCTTTAGTCTTCGGGAGCTATATTTTTACACTAGTTTAATGAATATGTTCACTACACTTTAATAACATTCAAATCAATATCAAATAATCATATTCAAACAGTAGACAATAGTAGCGTTAAAATAATAAAAAAAGAACAAAATAAAATATTTTTAAATAATGTATCAAGCTTGCTGAGAGTTTGCTTCATTAATTTTGTATATTATAAAGTTTACTCGATTATGCTTACTAATATTAAAACCGGCAAGCGTTATTACTTAAAAGCACAATTATAAAGTTAGAAACACATTTGGCATGTGCCGCGTCGTACCGCGCCGTACCACGCCGACAGAACTCCCGCCACCGCTCTGACGCGCCAGACGGATCCGCAGTAGTACGGCGTATACATACAATACTTGTGTGTATTTTTTCTAATTAAAATATGTAGGTAATATTGGGTATACTTAATCACCCACTTTTATTTTCACGTTTTTATTTTTTTTTAACAATGTTTTCAGGTAAGATTGTATAAGGTCTAGCTCTTATTAATAAGAAAATCTGGTAGACAAAGACGACCATATAAGTCATCAGACCAATTCTATACTTAAATAAAAGCTATTTGGAATTGAGAACCTGCTCCTTTTTTGAAGTCGGTCAAAAAAGTAAACCCGCGCCACTTCAAGCGGGTGTAGTGTCGTTGCGCGACGCGGGACCGCGTGGGATGGCGCGTCACAGGACAAATGAGATTCCGCCTTAATCTACACAATTTAAACTTAATAAGATATCGACAAGCGTTTCGCTCCTCTACGAAGAATCATCACGCCTGAATCAATTAATTAAACTTAACTGTTAATAGATAATACCGCGATAGCTCTACTATGAAACAAAATATTTAAATGGTTAAACTGTAGATTTTAAAAATAAATAAATCTGTGCTATCACGCTACAAATTTTGATAGCTCCTGAATTAACTCTTAGCAATATTTTTATAGAAGTTTTGTAGTTTTTATACAGCAATAAAAATCTGCCTTAAAGTCCTATCTCTTTTCAAATTTGCTGAAATCATAGCAATTTAGGCATTATTGTACAACGAGTTTTACAGAGGCATTATTTAATAAATATTAAACACAAATATATACAAAACACTATTTTCATACACTGTAGTCTGTTAATAGACACAACGCTTTTTATTAGATATACTACGTATTTACTGAAATGTTAGTTTAGTCGTTTATTGTTCTACTATGTCGCGAAACGGCAATAATTTTAATATCAAACGTTTTTCTTAAACAGCTGATAAAATGAAGGCGGGGCTTATAATTATAACCTTGATTATTAAAATACTAATTTTATGGTGAAGCTATATTTTCCCTAATAGTAACATTTATTTATAAATACGTCATAACTACGCGAGCGAATTCAGATATTGCGTTTTATTTTTGGTATGTTACATCAAGATATTTTTTATTGTTTTGTTGAATATACTGCAAACAGTATTTTTTGCAATAAATTTCCGCGATCCGGTCTAGTTGATTTTTCGTTTTTTGGCGTCTATCATGCAATAATTCTGTCAGATAGGTATAATGTTTTCAAAATAAACGTTGAAAATGCCATTCAACAAGAATTGAATTGAAATAAACGTTAAGAATTGATACTAAAAACAATGATCTGATTCTAACTAAATTTCTAAGCTTACTAAATTCTAAATAAATGTACCTGAAAATATTATAAAAATCGCCTATTAGTATTTAAGAACATTTGTAAATTCCTATCAGTACATAACAGCTTTATATCCATATTTTTATAATCGCTGTTATTTGAGATTAACTCATGTAATTCTGCAATTCTTTTCAAATAAGTAGTATAAACCTAAAGTATGCCTAGGTCACAAAAATACCATAGTAATAAAAAAAGTTTTTTCTCTGTGTAGTACATCTTGTATGTAGGTACTTATTAAAAAATGGCTTGCAACTCAATTCAGCCGCCTAGCTCAGTAAAAACTTCTACATTGTGTATCAATTAGAACTTGATTTAATTAGATAGGTGTAAATACTATTTTGTGGGAGAGTTACTTTCTGTAAAACAATAAATGAATGTTTGTACTTTGAGTTAAACTGTGCGGCAACGCGACACGCTCAGTAGTCATGTTGTCGCAACTCAATGTCAATGCGAACCTTCCTTTATCGTATTTTAGAGTACAATTTGACCCTAGCAAGGTCTTTGTGGCGAGTCGTAAATAGTCATCGGATAAAATGATAAATTTATTATCGATCAAGACGTGGTCATGTTGCAAATCAGAAATACTCCGCAATGAATCTTCTTTGCGCGCAATCATGACCTAACATTAGATTAGTTATAAGAATATATTGGGCGACGATTGTTGAACTCGATGGCAAAAGTGTGCCGATCCGATACCGTAGGTACACGTGCCGAGTGCGGCCTCTTTGTGTCGCCATAAAACACAACACTATGACGATTTGTCGAAAGGATGTATTAATTAGTAATTGACAAAGATTTTAAATTATCCCAAAGTTATCGAACGTGGCTCTAGAACCCACGACATATTATTGTATGTATTTTAGTTTTCATGTAAAAATTCTGTATTTGACTAACCACATAGATCCATGATTTCATGCCTAGTTACATCGTAACTTTTAAATTGTGTGTATGTTGTAAGACTAGTTATTAAAACGTAGTTTCGTGATGTGTTCAATGATTTAAAATTTCGTGCCATTTTGAATTGGCACACTTTCTTGTAACTACTTTAAGGTATTCTGTTAATAAGTTCAGTGATAAATAATTACCCGATTTTCGTTGGTTTTACAGGTATCTTATACAATAATTTCTTTTGAATATTATTTCTATTCAAACTTGTACATATTTAGTTCAATTTAGTTATCAATTTGTAGGTTCATACTCGTTAAGTATATTGTGATATAATATTTTTGTCTGCTTGTAGGTCATAGTTGTGTTGCGATGTTACTCCTACCATTTACCTACTACATATCAAATAAATTTGTATAACTCGTAGCCCAGAACTTAAACACATTAGATAATCGCTAATGAAAAGCAAAAGCCTGGGAATAAAACTTAACAAAGGACAAACGCTTAAACCAGTTCTACTAGGTCATATAGCCTGTAGAACCGACAGCCACTGGGGAAAAATGGTACTCGAATATCGACCACGGACCGGAATACGAAGCGTAAGGTGTAGTGTCGATAAACCGGCGACATTGTTTGGGAAAACGGTGGATAGAAACGGCTCAAAGTCATTCTTCTTGAAAACGTATAGGTCGAGTCCGCAGTGGACTTGTACAGGCTGATGATGATGAATAAAATAATAACAGAAAAAATGACATGTTGCGTTTGTCCTTTGTAAAGTTAATATCCTTAAAGGTTGTTTGGCTAAATAAAAGTTATTTTTTTTTGTACATAAAGATAGGGTTTTAGTTATTTTATTTATTAAAAGCCAATAGCAAATTTTGGGGACGGCAAAAAAATAATTATGTTCTTACGTATATTTTTATTTTATTCTTCGAAAGCAGATTATATCTATATTTTGCCTCCATTTTATCGGTAGGGGTAGCGTCGTTAAATGTTGTGTTAGATTGTGTTGGCTGTACCTAATTTTTTTAATATAAAGTTGAAAAATAAGTATAAAAATAAGTACCTTTTTTGTTAAATATTTCTGTATACCAATATTTGCTGTCGCATAACTTATGCAATGTAAATAAATAATTTTAACTAATTTTGGAGTTGTTATTGCTATCACCTACAAATAGTGGATTTCTTCAAGGTGATGATGATGATGAAGATGACGATCCAAATAGACGACTGTTGGTAATTGTGTTTTATAAGCGACTATCTAAAAAAGTACCGGCATTTGCATGCATGCAAATTGGAAATTAAATATGGTCACTTTGCTGTACTTACATCAGTGTAAGTATGTTTGTTTGTCAAGACCCTTTTTCTCAGAAACGGCTAAAGGTCATAGACCTTATAGTGCCGCAGAAATCAAGCCTCTAACTTAACGAAATAATAATATCCCTGATATTAATCGGCTTGCAAAATTAGATTCGAGTTGATTTTTATTTATTAAGCCTTCCAGTTTTTTATTTATTAAGTTCAACCAGTTAGTAGGTAATCAAGCAGCGGTGATGGGCTTGCAACCTGTGATTTAAGGAATACCAATTACTGCAAAATTTGGGATTGTGACAATATAAGGTAATATTGGTCGTACCTTTGACTACCCTCACTAGACATCCCCAAAGAATGACTTTGTAGTAAGACATCTAAGAGAAATTTATTTCTGGTTCTTCGAAAATTAGTCGGTGTACAGTAATATTACCCCCTAATTACCGTATAATATTGTACTAGTTAAAAACTTAATAATATGGCTTTAATTCTGTAAATGCAAAAATATAGGTGTAAGCTTGTCCTACCGTAGTAGGACCGTTACACCGTTATCTCTTTTTTGCGATCGAGTACTATATTATTTTGAGTACCGAGGTACTTGTTGGTAAACCAGTTGAACATTTAAGAATATCTTACTTACCTACTTACCTTTAAGAAACAGATGCAATCCTTGCCTACCCACCTTAGAGTTGTGCCCACGTGCAGTTACGAGCATTTCCATTGTTTTATTTTGGCTCGGATCGTTTATTTACACATGAGTCGATGTATGCGTAATGATAAAGTACTAAAGAACGCTCATCTAGCTAGGATCCTAATTTTATTGCGTTCCTACGCACAATTAGATATACCTACCTAGCTGATTGGTACTATATGTTTGTGCAAGAGTTTTTTTACCTAGGTACCTAACTTATATACACAAAGCATAAAATATATTTACGGAGGACATTTCATAAAAACCAGTTCAGTATGTTGGTTTCTAAATCAAAATAAAAATCCACCCGAGAGAATATCACCAAGCAAAAAGTTTTGTATTTCAATTATTATTTTAGATTTAGTCGTTTGAGGAAATACTACCACCTATTTCTGCCGCCAAGCAGCTTGCTGCAAGTGTTCCGGTTCGAAGGGTGTGGGTGCAGGTGCAATTACAGACACATGAGATTTTAGTCCTCATTCTATGTTACACGTATGTCTCAGGTTGATGGACGCAGAGCAACGCACCGTACGTTATTAATGAACGCGTTAGGGAATGCTTTTTTATAGGTGTTAATCACTAATGAAACGTTTAATATGTATCTAGGCCAAGGATAAAGGTTATTGAAGATGTTACTACCTACCAAAAGAGCGCATGTAGCTACCACGCGGTGGGCGGATGAAGTGATAACTACTCGCACAATCAAATCTCGCAAGTGTCCCACTAAAAGGAGAACCATGGTACAGACACTACCTAATAAGATTCACGCAATCATAATAAATAAGAATTTTTACTTTATATTATGTAAACGTAATAACTGAAGAGGATTGAGAACTAGTTTGACCTGTGTCGTTTCTACATCCTTGACTTTTGATGCATCGAGGAGTGGATGGGCAATAATACACTACCTACCTACTCGCCATAAACAAACCACATTTTTTTAAAGTTGGTAGGTAAAACAAATAAGCTAGGTAGGTACTTATTTTATGGATTACAATTCAGTTCTCTTAGTAGTTCAGCTCCCTGATTTCATATGTTCTGTTGCTAATAGACTCCTGATAGAGATTTGCTGTGGAAAATCTGTCAAATCCAACATTTGCAACAGGAATCTGTTAGCAACAACTCTTACACAATCTCCCCATTGAGAGCAAACCATTGAGACTAGGCAGATGCCTACTAAGATCGGATTACAGCTATGTACCTATTGTATTCAAAATATGGTATAATTAAAAAAAAATTAACTTTTTTATTATCGCATTAGTTATCTGGTTCCTATACATCATTTGTCCTGTGCCGCGCCGGCACGGGACCACATAGCGCAGGGCTGATAGTGTGTACAGGTTCATACAAAATGCATGGAACCGATCGGCGTCGGTCGGCGCGGGATGGCGCGACAGTGGTTATATGTGTTTCCGACTTTACTTGTATTGGGGCTAGATGGTGCTGTGTGAAATAAGAATAAGAATAATTTTGCACAAAAATAATACATAAACAGTACCTAAAAAGTAACAGTAGTTTTGTTGACTCACAAGCACGCATTTTAAGATTTGTAGGATAAGTAACATCACGAGGTCGGATCGTAAAACTAAGCTACGTTGTATGAAACCTGTGTTATGATGGCCACAAAAAATGATTTGAGGTCATTTCACACAGCACCGTCTAGCCCCAAGCACACACACTAAGTAGTGTGTATGTAAAAGAATCTGTTAATTTTTTTATTTGTTATGAATTGCCTAGATTCAAATTCTTAGGTAGTTTCTAAGTAAAGGTGTTTCATGCGTGCGATGTTTTTTCGGCACATTTCGAGTTTGGGCATCGCATGTGTATGTGTTTACTCCACGTTCTACGAATAGGTACATGCGCCGTAGGTACTTACACGTAGAAAAGACGTTGCATGCGCTGCTGAGCCTCTTACACTATGAGTCTGACGCTAGCATAAGCATTATTGTTCTGGGAATACTAAAGTTCGGAGGTTTTACTTGACTCCTTATTTTCCTTATAACTAATCCGGTTTCGGCGCATTCATCATACCTGTTGAAGTACAACAGTTGTGTGATTCAAAGAGGTTATTTATTTTCTGCCTTGAAGCTGGTTTAGCTTTTTTTAAGTACAGTTAGCACGACTTCATACGCTCTTAATAATTTCCTAAACCAGTCGAGTAGTGTAGTGATGATGGCGTGGTCTTATAATGAATAAATAAAAAAATTGGTACCTAGGGTCACAATGCAAGGTACGTTTTTGAAGGTACGAACTTGCTAAAAAATAAAACACCGCCAACCGTCTCC